>OY728150.1:1041020613-1051020613 GCA_963277665.1 Viscum album
GGGGCAACAGTGTTAACGTGTCTCGAGAGAGGCTCTCAGGCTAGGGAGTCCAGTGATGGTGCGACGACCGACATATCCTTTCACCAGGACCCTGATAACCCGCTTGTCGACTCGGCATGCTGAGACACTTGTTGCAGGGAAATTGGTTTGTGCATCACATAGGATTGAGTCTTTGACTATCCTTCTTGAGTCAGCTACCCATACTTGTTATTGGTATATACATATATTCTCATCTAACCGCGACACTCCTTGATAATATTCAGGATGTCTCCGCGAAGACAGCCAGCCAGGATACGAGATTTGGTTCATGAAGACGACCCTATGAGCTATGAGGCCACAGTCTCGGACCCATCATGTGAGCCCCTTTCTCCAGGTGGGCCGGTCACAGCACCTTCACCAGTTGAGCAGCAGACAGTTTCAGCAGAGTAGGCTAATCTTGTGCGTAGGTTGAGCGCGCTCCGTGAGTTCCAGCGGCAGAGACCGCTGAGGTTCAGTGGTGAGCCAGACCCTCAGGCAGTCGAGGTTTGGCTTGAGGTAGCGGTTCGCCTTTTCAGGCTTGTGCAGACACCGACAGGTCAGAGGGTGGCTTTGGCAGCCAACCTTTTTCGTGGAGCAACTCGGCGTTGGTGGAGTCTGCTGACTCAATTTCTTGGCGATTCGTCGCTTCCATGGGGCGACTTCCAGTTGTTGTTTCGTGAGGAGTTTTTCCCCTCCTACTTACGCTCCGTTCGGATTTAGGATCTCCTGCAGTTTTAGTAGGGAGGGATGACGGTGGCCGAGTACGCGGCTAGTTTTGCAGACCGTGCATGCTTTTACCCGGACTTGGTCCATGACGACAACATCCGGGCACAGAAGTTTGACCAGGGTCTCCGCCGAGAGATTCATGCTGTCATAGTACCATTGGGTATTTCCACATATGTCGGGGTGCTAGAGAAGGCGCTGGTGACAGAGGGATTCCTGTCATGTTCTAGAGTTGGTGGTGGCAGCAGGCACGTTGGAGCCGAGACGTCTGCTGCAGCTAGCGGGCATCAGCAAGCAGAACCTTAGCACAAGTGGCTTTCTGACAACCAGACTCAGAGGCGTGGTTGTACACCACAGTGGTGCCAGAGGGCACCAGTGCAGCCCGAAGAGAGTTGGTGTTATGATTGCGATGAGCGAGGTCACTTGGAATGGGACTGCCCGACCAAGCATGCAGAGAGCCTCGGGCAGGCAGCAGGTGCACCACCACGATAGAGGCAGCATCGTGATCGGAGTATTACCCAGAGAGGTGGTGCTAGCAGAGGAGCGGGAGGAGCTGGTAGTGGAGGAAGACCTTACGAGGTCTTCCCATCACCATTAGTTGGTCCATGTCAGGCTTCGGGAGCTGACAGATGGGACCACGGACAGCCGCGAGCCTTGGATGTCTACGATCCTGCAGAGCATGGGATGATGAGAGGTACCCCTTGCTACTCTTCTACTTCTTGCAGTATAATTGTTAGACTCTGTGTGTGGAATGATTTCATCCCTGCTCCTTGCGTGAGGTGTTACCAGGGTGACGCAAAGCATCGGGTGTAACCCTGTGTTGGTAAGGTAAAAGGCGTGGGACCTTTTTCTCTAGTCTATGGTGTCGACTCCTTCTCTTTCCGAGCGTTTAAGAGAGTCTGGGTTGCAAGACATCGACTGTGGAACCTTGTGTGACCAGATATCCTTGGGTGTTTCACTATATGGATATTCTGAAGGAGGGAATCACCGGGCATTGTTCCAGGTGCGGGCGGTGATTCCAGTCGTGACATGCGACGTAGAGGTTTGGTCGGGGATGTGAGCTACCCCTGAGAGCCTTCGGGCCGTTTGAGACTGTGCAAAGGGATGGTGAGATTCCATACCGCCTTGCCCTAACCCCAAAGTCTGGAGTGGGTGCACGATGTCTCCCACATGACTCACCCAAGAAGAAGTGTGCGTGCTCCTATGCACATCATCAGCGAGGGAAGACCTTGTGTGAACAGATCAAATCCTTTGGTCTGTGTGCGGTGGCGCAGAGCTGTGCGAGAGTTCTTCTAGGTACGGGAGAGCCAGGTGTGGGCTTAGTACCCTGAGTTGTTCCTTGGTTTTGCTTTTCGGGGACGAAAATATTAAAGGAGAGAATGATGTAATAACCCAGTTTTTGCTGTGAAAGACTTTATAATATTCTTGATGTTATTCCAGGGCAGCACCCTCAGATGGCGTGCGATTCTGAGCCCCGGAGTGGCCGAAATTAAATTTTCGGTGCGCTCACACTGGACACGCAAAATAAATGGGATAACTCCTAAACGATGATCCGGATCAGGGATCCAAGTGTACTTATGGGTCCAGAATGAGGTTTTTACCCTAGGAACGACATAAGGTATGTCAGCGCAGGACGTTTGGACCCCTCGCCCGCTATCGGAACGTTAAATGGATAATTAAATTAATTAATTTATTCGTTTAATGTTGAAACTCAAGTATCTCTTAAACTGTGGCTCGGATGGGAAAACCGAAGGCACTGTTGAGTTCAGAACATGCCGTTTACCCTAGGAGGGGTATAAGTTCTGTGGGCGCGGGCCGTCAGTGAAAAATGGCCCCAGGGGCATTTTCGTAATTTGGTAGCCTCGGGCGTGGGCATTGTAACTTTTGAACGGGGTCTCAGATTAAAATTCTGAGACCTCCGTTTCTCTCTGAGCGTGGTTTTTAGACTAAGGGAGCCTTAATCCCGACCCCTCCGAAATTTCGGGTTCGGGGCTATCGTGCGGGCGTTTAAGTATTTTCCACTTAAACGCATCCCCTCCCCTCTTCTTCTTCTTCTACCTCAAACCCTCCCCTCTCCTCCAGCTCCGGATAATCACTCCGGAAAGGAAACTCCGAAAAGGCATTGGTGCGGTGGCAGACTCCCCGTGAAGCTCCGGGCATCGCCCAAGAGGTAGGCGTCGTTTTTGTTTCGTTTTATTTCCCGCACCCTGTTCGTCCTAATTTTGCATTGTCGATTTGCTGCCCGATCTTCGATCCAAGCCCATAGTTGCGTAGATCCTGTTCTGAGCTTTCCGGAATGCTATCCAGATCGAATTTTCAACCACTGGATCATTTCCGGTGGTCCTCTGAAGTTTTCCGGCCACGAGGCCGGTTTCCAGCGAGCTCCGGCGGCAGAGCAGCTCCAGGCGGTGGCTCCGGCAGGCGGCGGGCTCGGTGGCAGTGGAGGAGGCCGACCCTTCGGTCGGCCGGGCGGCACCTCGCCAGTGCGGGGCGGCTCGGGCTCGCCGGCAGGGCGCCAGCCAAGGGCGCCGGCGAGGGGGGACAACCGGGGTCGCGCTGGGACCCCGCGGGGAGACCGAGACCCGCCGATGGCGGGTCTCCGCGTGGACGCGACTGGCCAGTTGGCCGATCGGTGGAGCAACCCGCGCGCAACGTAGGTCCTGCGGGAGGGCGGGCCACTGTGTGGCGGTCCGCGGATCCGGTTGGGCCGCGGTCCCAGCGGGCCGGCCGTAGCGGGCCGGCTGGAGCGAGGCGGACCGGCCAGACTGGGCCGGTCCGGCCCAAGGCCCCCCACCCTTTTTTAAAATATTTGGACGCCCTTATTTTGGGCTACGAGCGTCCGTTTTGAGCGCCGTCTGCGGAAGTGCGGACCTAACAGCGAGGCAGTATTTTTGAGATGGTCCCGGGCAATTATAATTCCCGAGACGGGGGCCTCGGTGGCGCGACACGTACGTCGAGGGGATTGACGTCATCCCGGGGGTTCTTGTTTTGGACAGCGCGGACGCGTCTGACGTCCGTTTTGAGCGCCGTCAACAGCGTTGGGACCCTGGCGCCGGGGCAAAGCTTTCCATGGTGGTTTCAGGCATTGAGGCCAAAGTTTGGGCTTGGGCCCCACAGCCCGTCTTTCGAGTTGCGCGCAACGTTTCACGCCTTTTTCATCATACATCCATTCGGGGCGTGCGAGCAGTCTTTTTTGGGTGTTTTTCTGAGGACATTGCAATGGCGCAATCTGCCCGCTCTAATTCGGCATGATGGTGTGGGGCCCACGAGGGTCGTTTGGGCGTTGACCGTGATTTTTCCATCTCTATCACCGGGAGACCGTATTGGACAAGTGAATAGTCCATCTTGTGTGCTTTTTCGAGAGAATCACAATAGTGTGATCCGTTTGTTGTGTTTCGGGACCGGGAAGCGGGTTTCGCATAGCACCGCTAGTGTGCGGTGCGCCAAAATGCACTTTTTTCTCCGGATATCTGTTGCACTCGTGTGAGTAGTGCTTTTTACGTGTTTTCCCGAGGGGATCGCAATGGTACGATGTGCCCGACTATTTTCAAGGCCGAGTCTCGGGATCACGGGATGTCGTTCGGGCGTGAGGCGGTGATGGTGACTTTTTTGTCGGATATCCGTTAGAGGTGATTAAGTACTCTATCTCGTGTGTTTTTCCGCAAGGATTACAACGGTACGATCTGTTTGGATGTGTGGAGCCTCTTACGTGATCTTATTAAATGCGAAAGTATGAAGGTGCCCCGGGGGCGGTTCTTCTACTGTGTTTGTAGCGGACCCTTGGTGTGTGATCACGTGCACTCCCATGTGAGTGAAGTAATGCTTGAATAGATGTGGTTGGCCATGCCCCAGTCGTTGAGGCGGAAAGTTGGAGTTGTTACTTCATGCCTTCACGTTGAAATTGGGTGTGGTGTGCACGATAGCCCTTGGGCTAAAAATGAGGTATACTCTGGGAGTATACGGGAGCGCTTGAAGGTACGTGTGGTTTGTACCTGAGACTGTTTGTGCGCTTGGTTGGGGATTGAATTGGAGCCACACGTCGAGTGGGCCCCATGTGCGTGTCGTGTTCTGCTTTGCATACTTTTGACCTCTCGTGATGTAGAGGGTCCCTCGGTTCTCGTTTTTTGACCAGTGGGGTTGATTTTTCCCCCCGGCTCTGTGCTCGATGGTTTAGATCAGCAGGGTTGAGTGGTTTCCCCTGCTCTTGTTCCGGAGTCAGATGGTTTCGCGATACCCACTCCGTGTTCGGTTGGCCAGTGTTGTACCATCCAATAGAGATGGTCAGAGCAGTTCTGGGTTTACCCTCCAGCGGGGCTGGGAAGTGGGTTACTCATCGACTTCTCAGGGTTTACCCTCTAGCAGAGACTAGGCAGTGGGTCACCCGATGACTCTTGAGGGTCTACCCTCCAGCAGGGCTGGGCAGTGGGTCGCCCGTCGTCTTGTTTCAGGTCTACCCTCCAGCAGGGCTGGGCAGTGTATTGCATGTCGACTTGTTCAAGGTTTACCCTCTAGTAGAGACTAGGCAGTGGGTCACCCGACGACTCTTGAGGGTCTACCCTCCTGCAGGGCTGGGCAGTGGGTCGTCTGTCGTCTTGTTCCGGGTTTACCCTCCAGCAGGGCTGGGCAGTGGTTCACCCATCGACTTCTTCCAGGTCTACCCTCCAACAAGGATGGGCAGTGGTTCACCTGATGACTTACTCCAGGTTTACCCTCCAGCAGGGCTGGGCAGTGGGTCACCTGATGATGTATTATGATTTACCCTCTAGCAGGAATGGGCAGTGGGTCACCCGATATCATATTATAAATTACCCTCCAGCAGGGATGGGCAGTGGGACACCCGTTGATATTCTAGACTCAGTCCTTTCTACTAGGCTAGTCTAAGGCTTTCCTCCGTGATCACTGGAGCAGGACCCTTGGTTGTACGGGTCAGTGATTGAACGACCTTGACTTTGAGGAGACCTCTCGACTGAGGGGCAGTGATGAGGTGTGGTTTGACTTAACCCAGAACTATCAAGTATGAGGGGAACTTTCCCCCATCGAGGCGCGTCCTTGTGACGCGACCTAAGACCGTGCGGGTGAGTCAGTGCCGCCTAAAGTGGATAGAGTCGAGGTGTAGTGGTTTGAGCCACTTGACTTGTAGTTTGGGGAAGACGTGTGGGATGCTGGGCATCGATGGCGTTTATTCATGGGACTGTTGGTGACTCACTTTTCTTGGGCTGAGTTACAGGATGGAGATCCCCTTACGACATTGTTCGGGCTTCTTGTTTGAGCATAAGGATATGTATATACCTTGTTCCAGTACCCACTTCTTGGGTTTGGTTACTCTCCTTCCAGGAGAGGTGAAGACGCGCGGGGTATGCCACGTGCTTTCCATTTCCAGCTTCTTGTGTCTGGACGAGTCTACCTTCTTTCCTCTTGTTGGGTTGAGCTGGACTCTTCACTGTGCACTCTTTACTGCACTTTCGGTTGTACTCCTTTACTTTCCCCTGTTCGCTCTACTGCTCACCCTTCAGTACCTCCTTTGTTGCTCCCTCGAGCCTTCGGGGTATCCTACTGAGTATTTTTATACTCACTTCTGCTTGGGTTTTTCCCACACTTGGTGTGCCCTTGCAGATGATGGACAGGTGGAGCGTGACTTCAGTGGAGCATAGGAGCTTGGGAGCTTAAACCTCATGCGGTTGTCGGAGTCGGGTTCCAGGTGGGGGACCCTTCCAGCTATTTGTTTTGTTTACCTATTTCCGGGTTGTGGCACTTTTCTGGTTGGGCGTGTGTTTTTCCCCTTTTCTTTTCAGCTTTTACTTTGTACTGTTTAGAGTTCGATGCACTCTTGTGGTTATTTATAGCATTTGGTACTTTTCTTTACTTGTCTTTTCTTTTACTCTGCACTGTTGCATTGAGTGTGTTGCGTGTGTGTGTACAGGTACTTAGGCAAAGGCCTCCCTGAGTTTTTGTGCCTTCGGTGCTGGTCGCCAGCCCCTGGCCTATGAAGGCAGGCTTGGGGTAGTTGCGGCTCGAGCCCGGGTAGGGTCGGGTCGTGACATAATTACAACTACTTAATAATTACCATTAATTAAGGGCGACACAATTTCCAGTGGATTGACGACTACTCTTTTGTCCGACACCTCATTTAATTGCATCTTTCTCACACTTATTATTCCTAATTATTTCTACTTATTCCTAATTATTCCTAATTATTACTAATTATTACAAATTATTACTAATTCTTACAAATTATTACTAATTTTTACTAATTAGTACTAATTATTACTAATTATTACAATTTATTACTAATTATTACAATTTATTTCTAATTATTACTAATTATTACTATTTATTACTAATTTAGCAATACTTAGCAATACTTGGCAAAATGAAAACTGCTTGAATAATGAAAGGAAATTTGGTAATCATCGTTGTGGAGATGATTACAAATTTTCCCTTCATTATCCAAGCGGATTTCGTTTAGTAATTATTACTAATAAAAAAAATTATATTATCAATATTTAAGAAAAAACAATATTAATATTATTAAAATATTAAAAAAATTATAAAATATTAAAATTATCAATATTCGCAACAGACTTTGCTCTATTCTTAACATGTTCAAATCTCAAAGGGTCGTCAATTGTGAAGTCATGCGCAATAAAAAGTTTGTGTCAGTCATGTCCAATGTAAACTCTATAATTGTACTTGCATGGTTGATCACCTCGCAAGTAGTGTTGCAATAGGACGACCAAAGTAATGACGTTCTCATCTCTAAGAATCATCTCACATGACACTTTACATAGATCATTCTTCCTTAAAAATTTGAGGGGATATCAGTATCTTTCCCTTAAATTTTCAAGGAAGAATAGTCTATGTAAAGGTTCATGTGAGATAATTCTTATAGATAAGAAGGACATGACTTGGATTGTCCTATTGCAAAACTACTTGGGAGGTGATCAACCATGCAAGGACTATTATAGAGTTTACATTGGACATGTTTGACACAAACTTTTTATTGCGCATGACCTGAAAATTGACAACCCTTTGAGATTTGAACATGTTAAGAATAGAGCAAAGCCTGTTGCGAATATTGATTATTTTAATATTTTTAAAAAAATTATTATTTTAATAATATTAATATTGTTTTTTCGTAAAAATTGATAATATTTTTTTATTGCTAATTATTGCTAATTATTGCTAATTATTGCTAATTATTGATAATTATAGCTAATTATTGCTAATTATAGCTAATTATAGCTAATTATTCCTAATTATTCCTAATTATTCCTAATTATTCATAATTATTTCTAATTATTCCTAATTATTCCTAATTATTCATAATTATTGATAATTATTGCTAATTATTGCTAATTATTTCTAATTATTGCTAATTATTCCTAATTATTGCTAATTATTCCTAATTATTCCTAATTATTCCTAATTGTTCCTAATTATTCCTAATTATTGCTAATTATTGCTAATTATTCCTAATTATTACTAATTATTGCTAATTATTGCTAATTATTGCTAATTATTGCTAATTGTTGCTAATTATTGCTAATTATTGCTAATTATTTCTAATTATTCCTAATTATTCCTAATTATTCCTAATTATTGCTAATTATTGCTAATTATTCCTAATTATTGCTAATTATTCCTAATTATTGCTAATTATTCCTAATTATTGCTAATTATTGCTAATTATTGCTAATTATTGCTAATTATTGCTAATTATTGCTAATGATTGCTAATTATTGCTAATCATTGCTAATTATTGCTAATTATTCCTAATTATTCCTAATTATTTTTAATTATTGCTAATTATTGCTAATTATTCCTAATTATTACTAGTTATTCCTAATTATTACTAGTTATTACTAATTATTACTAATTATTACTAATTATTACTAATTATTACTAATTATTACTAATTATTACTAATTATTCCTAATTATTCCTAATTATTCCTAATTATTCCAAATTATTCCAAATTATTACTAATTATTACTAATTATTACTAATTATTTCTAATTATTACTAATTATTCCTAATTATTCCTAATTATTCCTAATTATTCCTAATTATTCCTAATTATTCCTAATTATTCCTAATTATTCCTAATTATTACTAATTATTCCTAATTATTACTAATTATTCCTAATTATTCCTAATTATTACTAATTATTCCTAATTATTCCTAATTATTTCTAATTATTACTAATTATTACTAATTATTCCTAATTATTCCTAATTATTCCTAATTATTCCTAATTATTACTAATTATTCCTAATTATTCCTAATTATTCCTAATTATTACTAATTATATCTAATTATATCTAATTATATCTATTTATATCTATTTATTGCTAATTATATCTATTTATTGCTAATTATATCTATTTATTGCTAATTATATCTATTTATTGCTAATTATATCTATTTATTCCTAATTATATCTATTTATTACTAATTAATATTAATTATGACTAATTATTTATAATTATCACTAACAATATCATTTTCTTAGTAAAAATAAATATAAATAAAAATCAATTGAAATCTAATTAAATTACAACTAATAAACAACAATTAAAATTAACCTAAAAAAATAAAATAAAAATAAAATAAAATAAAATATAAATACCTTAAACTTTGATATTCTGAAGATATTAACGCCCTCTGATTGCTCTCGTATAAAAAATTTCAACTAAAAGAAAAATTTTCTTTGAAACTGAAGAAAGAAAAGAGGGAGAAGGCAAGATCTGAATGATTTGGGGAAAAACGGATGGGGGTATATATAGGTTATATTAGTTGCGACGGGGTTATTAGCGACGGGTTTCCCGTCGTAAATGGTGGTATTTGCGACGGGGTCCGTCGCAAATACTCTCGCCCGCATTAATTACAGTCGGCGGTTAAAAGGTTATTTGCGACGGGTCCCGTCGCAAATAGTCCCTGCCGACAGTCTTTTTGCGACGGGATGACATCTTGTCGCAAAAAGTTATTAACCGTCACCGGGTATTTGTGACGGGCTCCCGTCGCAAATACCTCTGCGTGGTTTGGCGTGCAAGCCGCGCGGTTTGGCGCGCAAGTCGCGCCAAACTATTTGCGACGGGAGACGATAACCCATCGCAAATAATTGGTTATTTGCGACGGTGAAATTTTCTCGTCGCAAATAGCTTCCTGGACGGGTTATTTGTGACGGGAAGAAATCTCATCACAAATAACCCGTCGCAAATAGTAATTTTTCTCGTAGTGATAAAACAATTACCATAATTTTAGAGATCTCCAGTACATGGCGGGCCTAGCAGATTCCGCTAGATGAATAAAAAACAGTTGTAAACACCAAACTCAATCCCCCCATTATAACATTGACTACTCAAGAATTCATTACCATTCTAATATAATAATACTCCCACATAACATAATCTAGAAACCCAGATTAACCAAGACTAGTATCTGACCTATGAGTAGATCAAGGAGGTAGAACCAAGAATATTATAAAATGGATGGAAAAAAAGAAATTGGTGATGGAAATTTCTAAACCCACCAGTAAAGAAAAATAGTTCCACAAGAAGATATGAACACCTCAAGATTAAAAAATGATGAAACTAGAAAAAAAAAGAGGGAAACAACATTGTGAGACCCCAGCCCCGATATCAGGCCCCCAGACCCCAGCCCCCTGCTTGCAGCAGCCCCCTCCCCTCCCCTCCCCCCTATCCTCCTGCCTCCAGCAGAACCAGTACCCTCTGCAGTAGCCTCCCCCCCTCCCCTCAGCCCCCTACAGTGTCTCTGTCCACCCCCTGCAGCAGCCCCCCTAGCCTGCAGCAGCCCCCTCCCCTCCCCTCTTTCCAAGTGAATTTTACTTACATGAAAAATTAAAAAATTACAATTCAATTATATCCAATTACCAATTCAAAGGTTAATTATCAACTGATCATGCTAATGTGCCATTAATCTAATTCCAGTCGCATGCCAATATTCCATTATATCAAGTTTTTATTACATACCAAGTGATTGTGCCAAAATTCCAATTCAAAATTCAATTCGTTTACAAAAACCAATTCATAATATCTATGGTGGAAACATTTCATAGGTTCAACAAAACAGTTGTGAGGATGGCAGTGTTTTCTATCATCAGAAACACAACATAATGGGAAACATAATAAGAATTTATGAAAGAACATGATAAAACAATTAACTACTTACCAGTTAATACCACGCCAAACCAAACTACACGCGCATGCACAGCAGGCAAGAGGAGGTGGCGAGGCGAGCCAGGAGGGATTTCTCCTGAATCCTAATTTCTTGTGAGGTAAGGTGTCTGTCGGGGGAGGAGGCGAGCAAGGAGGGATATTCTGGGTGGTTTATGAGGTGCAAGAAAAGGCAAGAGGAGGAAAGGATGGAAGGAGGGTTTTTTGTGAGAGAATGAGAAGAGATACCAGAAGGAGAATGAGGGGTTGGAAGCTCGAGGAAGGAGGAGGAAGGAGAGGGAGAAGGTAGGGTTTCATTGCTTGTCAATCATGAGGGTTTGGGAAGGAGGATGGAGGAGGGTTTCTTTCTTCGCCATGCGAGGGAAGGGTCGGGGTCGGGGGGAGAGGAGAAGGCGAGAGCGTGAGGGAGGGAGGGAATGACAGGTCGGGCCGCGACTTGGTGAGGCGAGGGAGAGTTTTTTTGGCAGACACCCATGGGTCACAGGTCGGGTTGGGTCTAAATGTCTCCAACCCAAGACCCGACCCAACCCATGCACGAGTCGACCCGACATAAACCCAACCCAAGCATTTTTCTGCGTAACTCGACCCAACCCGGTCGTGTCGGGTTGAACCCGTCGGGTTGGGTTGGGTCTGGACACCCCTAGTGTACTCATTGTTTTTAGTGGATCCCGCTTTTTGGACCAGGTCCTGTGGTTTTTCCCTTTTTTGGGTTTTCCACGTTCAAATTTCTTGTGTCAACTTTTATATTATGCACATTTATTTTTGGGTTGATGCACATCTTCTTTCGTTTGGAGGGAAAGATTTTATTTCAGTTGCGTGTTCACTTTTCTGTTGTTTGCGCGTTCGTCGTGTTGGAATCCTCATGTGTTAATCATGTTTTAATGATCACAAATCCTATTACTGATTAATGATAACAAATATTATGGATGATAATTACTCTCTTTATTATTTACAAGTCTTATGCATGATTACAAATCTCACATATATTATCAAGCCTTTATATTTATGATTCAAGGTTTCTTACTCTCTAATGATTAACCTTAATCCATATTCTGCATATTACTGTCTAAGTCTAAATAGAGGTATTTGTCTAAGTATGGAGACACCTTGAAGGACAGACCGTGACCCAGACATCGTGACCCAGACACCGTGACCCAGACACCGTGACCCAGACACCGTGACCAAGACACCGTGACCCAGACACCGTGACCCAGACACCGTGACCCAGACACTGTGAAGGACTCCCCATGACCATGACACCGTGATCTAGACACCGTGATGTGGACATACCGTGAATCTCATACCATGAACCTCATACCGTGAACCTCATACCATAAACCATCTACCGTGAAGAAGACACCGTTTACATAATCACTGTGACACCGTTTCTTAACCTTTTTGTCAATATTATTTAAATATTTCTAATGGTCATATTTGATGTTTTTAATGCAATTAATGTTATTTAATTATAGTTGTTGGCATGTCAGGAAACTATACCTCGTACTTATGGAAAGGGATTCATTCCTATTGTCGGTGCTCATGGAATAAAAAGAAGTCTCAACTGTAGTAAAAAGAGAGAGTCGCCTCGACATACAATACTACAACACACGCGAAGTGCTCTGTACTGAACAAAAGAACAATCCTGAGCACAACTGTGAATAAGACATTGAGCGATCCTCAAAGAAGTTCCAACACATGCAATCCTACACTACTGGAGGAACTGAAGTCAAGAGAACATCTTCACTCCTGTAGACCACAAGCTGAACTACGATACTCTGTTTTTCAACAGAAAAACCAGAGAAGAACTCAGAAGCATTTCTGCTGAATCCAACGAGTCCAGAGCTGCATTGCTAATCACTAGAGATTTCTAAACTCTTATCTATTATCTCTAAGTGATTTTTTTATTTACTTTAGAGCAGTGTGGTGTACTCTGTATATCTCACACACACACTGTCTCCTACACTGAACTGGAGGATATCAAAATCCTCACTCTAAAACTCTTAACTCTTGTTTACCCACGTCAACTGTGGAAGAGGTTCTTGTGTGGCCTGATTTCTGTTTTGTTTCCCATAAAGAACAGTGGTAGAGGTCCCTGCGTGGCCTGGACAGTTTTGTAAACTGTTGTTAACCCCGATCCAGGGTGTGGATCAAATTTATATAAATTTGAGAGGACTAAGTCTCGGCTTGATACTGAACCTCTTGTAATATCTGTTGTGCATTTTTAGTTTAAGTTTAAAGTATACTACATATATATTTTATATTCTGCTTCTATTACTTTGAAATACAAAACCTTTTTTAAAGCTACTTTGATTGTTAAACTAGCAAGTGTTTACACTCATTGTAAATCAGTAGGTTAGTTTCAAAAGTTAGTTTGATCTTATGGTTAAATTAACTGAGACCTAATCAATCTTTAAGAAGCTAAGTGAACATTTACAATCTGTATAAATTCACTATAGTTTAACTTGTTTTATAAATTGAGGGATTTTAAATAGACAATATTTTAACAGAAATTTTAATTGGAACTCAATTGACCCCCCCTCTTGAGTATCCACTCCGACCAACATTTGGTATCAGAGGGTGTTTTTGTTTTAAGGATTTTTGAAATACTCTGTTTTTCAACTGTGATTTTAGTTGCATATTTAAAGATCTTAAATTTCTGTTAGTTCTAAATTTTATCTCTTTAGTTATACTTTCTAAAATCTAGTTATGGATAATAGACTAGTGGGTGCTGCTACTAACCGGCCACCTTTCTTCAATGGCACAAACTATGCCCAGTGGAAACTGAAAATGAAAATTCATTTTGAAAGTATGGGTTTTGATATTTGGACTGCTATAGAGTCTCAATATAAAATTCCAGAAACCGAAAGAACAACTTGGGATGAACCTACAAAGACTGCTTACAATAATAATTGTAAATCTATGAATGCTCTGTACTGTGCTTTAGGAGATGAAGATTTTAACAGAATTTCTGCTTGTAAAACTACTTTTGAAATTTGGGATACCTTGGGTGTTTTTCATGAAGGAACAACCAATGTTAAAGAAATGAGATTGAATACTTATACTATTAAATATGACAATTTTAAAATGAAAACTGATGAACCTATTTCTGATATGTATCTCAGGTTTAATGAGATAGTCAATACAATGAGTTCACTTGGTAAAGCTGTTCCAGAAAAGGAACAAATTATGAGGATACTGAGATGTCTGCCAGAATGATGGAGAGGCACCTCTGTCTCAATCAGAGAGTCATGTGACATTGGATCACTTCCAGTAAAGGAGATTATTGGTAAATTAATGATGTATGAGGAAGAACTCAAAGTGAATAAGGAGGAAGATGATGAACCTAAGAGAAAATCCGTAGCTTTTAAGTCTACTGCCTCTAAGAGTAAAGACATGGAGAAAATGAAAATACCTACTGAGAGTTCAACTAGTGAATATTCTGATTCAGATAGTGATGCTGAGATGGCTCAAATAGCTAGGAGATTCAAGAAGTTTTATAGGAAGAAGAAATTCTTCAGGAAATCTAATTACAAAGGAAAGTATGATAATAAGGGACATTGGAAGAAGGACCGGAAAAAGCCAGATAAAAGTGATGAAGTTGTTTGCTATGAGTGCAAAATAAAAGGACACATTAAAGAAGACTTCCCAAAGATAAAATTCAAGAAGAAATATGATTACAAGGATAGTAAGTACAAGAAAGCTATGAAGGATACCTGGAGTGCTTCTGAAGACAGCATAAGTGAATCTAAAATGTCTGATTCTGAAAAGAATCGTGCCAACATGTGTTTTATGACAAACACATCTGAGGAAACCTGCTTGAAGAGTTCCCACAAGAAGACGTGGTATTTGGACAGTGGATGTTCAATACATATGTCTGGGGATTACTCATACTCCAAGAGTTTAATAAAGGTTTATGGAGGCTATGTCACCTTTGGTGATAATTCTAAAGGAAAGATCATCGGCCTAGTCCAAATTGGTAACACTAATTCAGTTTTAATTTCTAAAGTTTTATTTGTTGATGGACTGAAATATAATTTGTTAAGTATTTCTCAATTATGTAATGATGGTTTTAATTTCAAATTTGAAAATTATTCCTATAATGTTTTTAATTATAAAAATGTTTTAGTCTTTTCTGCTTTAATAAATGAAAATGTTTATGCTGTTGATTTAAATTCTTTAGCTAAACAAAATGTTACTTGTTTAAATGCTTTTCATAAAGAGTCATGGTTGTGGCATAGGAGATTAGGACACTGCAATATACACTCACTTAGGAAACTAACTAGGAAGAACTTAGTTAGAGACTTACCCAAACTTGAGTTTCCAAATGACAAAGTGTGTAATCCCTGTCAAAAGGGAAAGCAACACAAAATCTCTTTCAAACCAAATAAAGAAGTCTCAACTTCTCAACCTCTCGAGTTGGTTCACCTGGATCTATTTGGACCATCTAGAGTTTCTAGCTTAAATGGGAAGCACTATTTCTATGTCCTAGTAGATGACTTTTCTAGATATACTTGGGTATACTTCTTAGCTCACAAAAGTGAAGCTTGTTCTTATTTCATTAAATACTCCAAGTCTGTAGAAAACCTTAGTGGACTTAAGATTAAAACTCTAAGAAGTGATCATGGCTGTGATTTTGAAAATCATGAATTTGAATCCTATTGCTCACACGATATAGTCACAACTTTTCTGCTCCTAGGACACCTCAGTAGAATGGTGTAGTAGAAAGAAGAAATAGAACCCTACAAGAAATTGCTAGAACTATGCTTAATGAATATGACCTGCCTATTTACTTTTGGGATGAAGCTGTGAATAAAGCTTGTTATATTATTAATAGAGTCTTAATTAGACTTGTTCTTAAGAAGACCCCATATGAGTTGTGGAATAATAGAAAACCTAAAGTCAATTAATTTAGAGTCTTTGGCTGCAAAGTTTTTATTCTCAATACAAAAGATAATCTTGATAAGTTTGCTTCTAAGAGTGATGAAGGAATCTTTTTAGGATATTATTTAACTAGAAAAGACTACAGAGTATTTAATAAAAGAACCAAATGTGTGGAAGAATATATTCACATCAAGTTTGATGAAACTAATCCACATGAGCCTAAAACCACTCTTAAAAATCTTGAGGAAGATTTAAGTATTCTGGACTTTAATGATAAATCTAAAGAACCTACTGTAAAAACATCTAGTTCTGGACATATTCCAGAATCTGCTGCTAAGGAACCCGAACCTATAGATGAACCTGAAATTTCTAGTCCTACCTTTAATAGATCAACAAGGATTCTAAAGAATCATCCTTTGGATGCTGTTGTTGGAAATATTGATAGAGGGACACAGACTAGAGCTTCTCTTAGAAATCAGGTTGAACATCAAGCCTTCTTGTCACAACTTAAACCTAAAAACATTGATGATGCTATTAATGATGAATTTTGGGTAATTGCTATGCAAGAAGAACTCAATCAGTTTGAAAGAAATAAAGTGTGGAATCTTGTTGAAAGACCTAAGGACACTTTCACCATAGGCACTAAATGGGTGTTTAGAAATAAAGTAGATGAATATGGAAACATAGTTAGAAACAAAGCTAGGCTAGTTGCACAAGGCTATAGTCAAGAGGAAGTAATTGACTATGAGGAGAATTTTGCTCCTGTAGCCAGATTAGAAGCTATTAGGATTTTACTTGCTTATGCTGCACATCTAAATTTCAAACTATATCAAATGGATGTCAAGAGTGCATTCTTAAATGAATATATTGCTGAGGATGTTTTTGTTGAACAACCACCTGGATTCTAAAACCCTCATTTTCCAAATCATATTTTCAAATTATCAAAAGCTTTATATGGTTTAAAGCAAGCTCCAAGAGCTTGGTATGATAGATTAAGTACTTTTCTAATCTCCAAAGGTTTTACAAAAGGTATAGATGACCCTACTCTTTTTATCAAACGAATTTCTAAAGATGTTTTAGTTGTACAAATTTATGTAGATGATTTCAAGAAATTCCCTATGTACTGATTTTTCTAAAATAATGCAAAATGAATTTGAAATGAGTTTAATGGGAGAACTCAAATTCTTTCTTGGATTTCAAATCTTTCAAAATGATGATGGAATTATTTTAACTCAAATTAAATATACTAGAGATCTTTTAAAACGTTTTGGATTGGATAGCACAAAAAGTAGTGACACTCCCATGAGTACCACCTGTAAGTTGGATCTTGATGAGGATGGTAAATCTGTTGATCAAACCACTTATAGAGGAATGATTGGAAGTCTACTCTACCTGACTGCTAGTCGTCCTGATATTATGTTTAGTGTGTGTATGTGTGATCGTTTTCAAGAAAACCCTAAAGAGTCACATTTAAATGTTGTAAAGAGAATTTTCAAATACCTCAAGCATACTCCCAATTTAGGAATGTTCTATCCCAAAGGACAATCATTTGAACTAGTTAGTTATTCTGATGCTGATTTTACTGGATGTAAGTTAGATAGAAAAAGCACCTCTGGAACATGTCATCTTTTAGGTAAGTCACTAGTATCATGGTGTAGTAAGAAACAAAATTCTGTTGCGTTATCTACTGCAGAAGCTGAATACATAGCTGCTGGAAGTTTTTGTGCGCAAATTTTGTGGATGAAACACACATTACTAGACTATGGATATCAATTCAGACATGTCCCAATAAATTGTGAGAACACAAGTGCTATTAATATTTCTAATAATCCTGTTTCTCATTCTAGGACAAAACATATTGATGTAAGACATCACTTTTTGAGGGATCATTATCAAAAAGGTGATATCACTTTGGAATTCATTGGTACTGAATATCAACTTGCTGATATATTTACTAAACCATTAAATTCTAAAAGATCAGACTACATCATACATGATCTTGGTATGATTAATCATAAATAGATATATTACTGATCTCAATGATTAATAATTTACTGTATTTTACTTTACAGTTTCATGACTCACTGTTTTACAGTTACTGTTTCATGCTTACGGTCTCACAGTTTAACACCTTGTACTCACAGTCTGTCACTTCACTGTCTCACCATGACTGCACAGAATGGTCACTGTCTCACCGTGACGACCACCAACTGTCTCACCGTGATGGCTGTTTTTCATCTCACCATAATGCCTGCTCATGGTCTCACTGTGAAGATTATTTATAATCTTATTTTAACTCGTATCGCGGTAATTTTTATTTCACCGCTATTTGATTTCCCACATTTTTGTTTTTATGACGTTTGACATTCCCAAATGATAAAACTTAAGGGTTTCATTCGATTCCTTATCCGAACTCTCTCCTGAACCTTCTCATTCTTGAAAATATTCTCTTCCCTCTCGCCCGAACCTTCAGTGGATGCCAAGGATGAAGCGTCCATCTTCACCCTCGTCTGAGAAGCGCCGCTCTAAGAAACGGAAAAGGATACCGAGGATAGCTCCCGAAGGACCTCTAAACCCAAACTTGGTAAGCCGTACTGTTGTACCTAATTTTTTTTTCCATGAGTGGCTATTGTCTAGAAAGTCTTTAGTTTTGAAAGTTTTAAGAGAACAAGTATGGATTGAATGGTTCTCTGGACAAAATAGACTGATTTACTCGAGGCTGGTATCTCAATTCTACCAATATGTGAAGTTTTCCTTTGATTTTGGAGAAAGTGTTATGGTGACCAGCTGGATCAATGGTCAAAAGTGTTCCTTCTCTTCAAGGCTATGGGCTGCATGCCAAAGAATTCCACATGAAGGAGTTTGTGAAGATTACCAGAGAGACCCTCCTCCATCTTCTGATATCTTCAATCTGGAGAATGCTTTGGAAATCCTGACTGGAAATGGCACCAAGTGAAGGGCCATAGCTGCTGAATTAGATGGGAGACAAGACTTATTTTCAAATTTGTTCAGAATTTGATTAGTCTGAGAAAAGGGGATTTTGCTATAATGAAGTATCAGGATGTGTTCCTGATTCACTTGTTGAAGAATGGCCATAAGATCAACCTATGCAAGTATGTTATTAACTATATCTGTGAGCTGATCAAAGTCACTTCCAAATCCACCTCCCTGTTTTACTCAAGGATGATTTCAGCCATGTTAGTTGCCAAAGGGATGGTTGGACCAAATGAAGAAAAGTTAGAGGACTTTGATTTCTGCTTATCCATGCCTATCATCAAAAGGATGAAGATAAGCTGGAACCTCTAGAAGAAGCAGTGGGTTGAGGATAATGATCAACTCTATAAAAATTTTAATCCTGTTGATTATCCAAGGAGACCTAAGAATCTATCTGATCCTGGTTTGGAACCAGATGAAGTGGCTGAGTATTCAGAAGAATAAGAAGAAGAAGAGGAAGTAACAGCTGAAGTATCACCTAGAGAAGAAGCTGGAAGACCTCCAATGGAAACAGTTCCGGTTAAAAAGGAAAGGGTTGTTGTCCCTGCTACTATCTCTGCTGAAATACCTCAAGGAGAGAAAGTTGTTGTTGGTTTGAGAGAAGAAGAAGCTCCTGCTTCTAGTGAGGATGTCAATCCAGAAACTCATTCTCATGCTGCAAGAAAATTGGTTTTTCCTATTTCAGAACAGCATGTAACCATAGAGACAGATCCTGTTGAAGAGGATCTCCCTGTTGAGAAAGAAGCAAGTCTGGAAGCTCAACCAGTGGAACAATCGGTTCCTGAGTATATTCCCTCTACTAAAGAGTGGATGGAAATTGCCTTTTAGCTGGCAAGGCAAGAGTTTGCTGAAGAGATTAGAGATGATCCCGTGGATCTTGATCATGTTCCTAAGCCTCAAGAATCTGGAATGGAAGAACAAGTTGAGGGGGAGGAACCTCAAAACCTTGAGATTATGGAAGCTGGATCTGCTGAAGCTTCTCAACCTACTGTCACATATTCTATGTACACTCGGTATGAGTTCCCAAGCTTTTATGATTTGAATGAGTCACAGCAAGTGACTAAAACTAGAATGGATCTTTCTTCTCTGTTTCAACTGAAGTCTGTAGCTCATCCATAACCAGTACCGAAATCAGAGCCTCAATCTGAATCAGAATCTGTGTCTGAAGATGACTCTGAACTGCAACCAGAACCTGAACCTCTACCTTTACCTGCACCCTTACCCGAGCATCATTCTTTTGTAACTAAGTATGATTTGAAAGTCTTTGGAGAGACTATCTTGGCTGGTGTTGAGAAGATTTTATCCACTCAACCTCATCCAGTGACTCAGTTAAGTCAAGAAGATGCCTCAATTCTCTTGGAAAATATTATATTGCATATTCAACCAAGGATGATTCGAGAAATTCAAGAAGTCAGAGTTGAAAATAAGCTGCTAAGTGCTGATGTTGCAAATCTGAAAAATATGGTAGCAACCTTGCAGAATGAGTTGCCTTTAAGATCAGAGCATGATCCTGCTTCTGCTCCTGCTTCTGCTCCTGCACCTGTTGATGCTTCTCCTAAGAGATCTGATTCCATCCTTGCTAGGGAGATTGTGTCTCAAGTTCATCCTTATCTACTATCTTTTGATGATAAGATTGGAAAAAGACACACCAAGATGCTGGAACGTATGAGGGAGCTTGTAGAAAATCTGAATAAGCTTACAAATGAATACACTGGATGCCTGCAAAAAGTTCTCAAACAGCTCAAAGTTCTATCCGAAGCTATGAAAGCTTCTCCTGCTTCAGGTCAACCTTCTGTTCCTCATTTGGATGATTCTATGCTGAGATCCATAATCAAGGAAGAACTTCAGAATGCCCTCAGTGGCTTGGATCTGTCTTCTTTGTCAGAAGTGGTTAAGAACAGTGATCAAGCATTGGACTTGGTTAGAATTCATTCTAAGATAGCCAATGATGCTCAACAGGAGATCACTAAGAAAATAGATTTTTATCTCACTCGGATTTTCTCCAAAAGTGATATGACAGATCACTTTAGATATCTTGTGGAAAACCTGAAAATTCCTCCTGTAACTCAAGCTTTTAAATCTCAAGTTCAGAAACTTACAGAGTTCACCAGATTGTTGGACAAATTCATAGAGAATAAGGACAATTTTGAAAAGGCTATGAAATATGGTGGTGAAATCATTACTGATTTCATCAATCTTCTGAAGCAATATCTTCATGTGCAGAGTACTGTTATAGTTGCTCCAGCTGCTGCACCCCTTAGACCTGGTCTACCTACCTTAGCCTCAACTGCCATGTCAGTCAGCCAAGCTCTTTCTCAGATCCGGCCAGTCATTATTGACCAACCCCAGCCTAGATCTTCTACTGCTCCTACTTTGGCTCCATCTGTTTTTGAAGGTCTACCCTTACCCTCTTTGTCTACCACATCTATGCCTTTTACATCGGCACCAGCTCCTGCTGCTGATAAAGGCAAAGACAAGGTGGATCCCTGAAGAGTCTGAGGACTGTTTTCCTTTTTGATGGGATGTCATTTGCTGTTTAATGTTTTTATTGTATTCTGAACCCTTTGTTTAATGAAAAATGTCATGTTTCTTTTCATTTTTTCTATACTTTTTGATAATACCAAAAGGGGGAGAAAAACTACAAGTATAAAAGGGGGAGAAAAACTACAAGTGTCAGTACTATAATGAGATATGCTCTTCTAATATGCTAGTTTCTTTAATATTTCATTTCATTTATATTTTTCCTATACATGATTTGTGATCATCAAAAAGGGGGAGATTGTTGGACTCCTCATGTGTTAATCATGTTTTAATGATCACAAATCCTATTACTGATTAATGATAACAAATATTATGGATGATAATTACTCTCTTTATTATTTACAAGTCTTATGCATGATTACAAATCTCACATATATTATCAAGCCTTTATATTTATGATTCAATTTTTCTTACTCTCTAATGATTAACCTTAATCCATATTCTGCATATTACTGTCTAAGTCTAAATACAGGTATTTGTCTAAGTATGGAGACACCGTGAAGGACAAACCGTGACCCAGACACCGTGACCCAGACACCGTGAATGACTCACCGTGACCGAGACACTGTGATCTAGATACTGTGACGTGGACATACCGTGAAGCTCATACCGTGAACCTCATACCGTGAACCATCTACCATGAAGAAGACACCATTTACATAATCACTGTGACACCGTTTCTTAACCTTTTTGTCAATATTATTTAAATATTGCTAACGGTCATATTTGATGTTTTTAATGCAATTAATGTTATTTAATGATAGTTGTTGGCATGTCAGGAAATTGTACCTCGTACTTATGGAAAGGGATTCATTCCTATTGCTGGTGCTCATGGAATAAAAAGAAGTCTCAGCTGTAGTAAAAAGAGAGAGTTGCCTCGACATACAATACTACAACACACGCGAAGTGCTCTGTACTAAACAAAAGAACAATCCTGAGCACAACTGTGAAGAAGACATTGAGCGATCCTCAAAGAAGTTCCAACACATACAATCCTACACTACTGGAGGAACTGAAGTCAAGAGAACATCTTCACTCCTGTAGACCACAAGCTGAACTACGATACTCTGTTTTTCAACAGAAAAACCAGAGAAGGACTCAGAAGCATTTCTGCTGAATCCAACGAGTCCAGAGCTACATTGCTAATCACTAGAGATTTCTAAACTCTTATCTATTCTCTCTAAGTGATTTGTTTATTTACTTTCGAGTAGTGTGGTGTACTCTGTATATCTCACACACACACTGTCTCCTGCACTGAACTAGAGGATATCAAAATCCTCACTCTAAAACTCTTAACTCTTGTTTACCCACGTCAACTGTGGAAGAGGTCCTTGTGTGGCCTGATTTCTGTTTTGTCTCCCACGAAGAACAGTGGTAGAGGTCCCTGCGTGGCCTGAACAGTTTTTTAAACTGTTGTTAACCCCGATCCAGGGTGTGGATCAAATTTATATAAATTTGAGAGGACTAAGTCTCGGCTTAAGACTGAACCTCTTGTTATATCTGGTGTGCATTTTTAGTTTAAGTTTAAGGTATACTACATATATCTTTTATATTCTGCTGCTATTACTTTGAAATACAAAACTTTTTTTAAAGCTACTTTGATAGTTAAACTAGCAAGTGTTTACACTCATTGTAAATCAGTAGGTTAGTTTCAAAAGTTAGTTTGATCTTATGGTTAAATTAACTGAGACCTAATCAATCTTTAAGAAGCTAAGTGAACATTTACAATCTGTATAAATTCACTACAGTTTAACTTGTTTTATAAATTGGGGGATTTTAAATAGACAATATTTTAACATAAATTTTAATTGGAACTCAATTCACCCCCCCCCCCCTCTTGAGTACCCACTCCGACCAACACGTCGCTTGTCATCTTTCCCAACAAGAATGATCTGCAAAGAATATTAATACCCCCAAAAGGTGTAACAACCAAGGAGCCCCTGTGAACCGCTCAGGAAAAGAGAACCAAACAAATAACGTAAACTGTCCACATGGATGGAAAAATCACAAAAGAGAAAAACCAATAATAAAAGCAAGAGAATATATAAAACAATATAAAAAGCAAATTTTATATGGAAATAAAATTTCACAATTTTAGTTTCAAGTGAAGAAAGATTATGCAGATTTATCCCTTACTTTACTGGGGATATTCTATAATGAAATTTACATTATCACACGTATCCCTCATATTTGGTGAGTGTTATTGTGCAATGAGAGACTTGAAATGATCTTCAAGCAACATTCCTAAAATTTCACTCAAAGTATGAGACTTCATGGAAGCTTTGAAACCAAACATATATTTCTTCTTCACTAAAATTAAATGTTAATTGATGGCGGAGCAGTGGGTTTCACGGTGCTCACATGGCATTTCGTTGTGGATCTAGGGTTTGCCATGTTGATCCCTCACTTCTTTGGATCTGTGTGGGTCGGCGATGAGGACATTGTACAGTGGGCGGCTGCTCAGCGGGATGTTTCAATGTCGCGAAAGGGTTTGCTCGAGGTTGTGGATATGACTGGCGCTGGACTGTCGAAGCAGCGACAGGGTTTGCTCGATGCGGGTATTACCGATGCTGGATCGAAGCGGTGAGATCCGCTCGAGGTTGATGATGTGGGTAAGACCGGTGCTGGTTTGACGAAGCAGTGAGGTCGTGAGGGTCCAATCACGGTTGAAGATGTGGGTACGTGCACTTTTTCCCTCTTCAAAGGGGTAGGCTGTCTTTGCACTACTACAAAACAAGGTTTTATTAACGCTAAAAAAACATTTAATAGTGATAAACTAGCGCTGATAATCAAGACACTATTAAAAGGGGGTCTCTTTTATTAGCGATAAAAAACGATGATAAAAAAGTTATTTATCAACGTTTTTTTAGCGCTCATAAAAAAATTAACCTGCAAATCGGAGGGTAGACTCAACGCCCTTTCAAAAGTGCTTCATCCCCCACTTTCAACGGCGCTCTTTCCCCCCCAACCTGCGGCTTTACCCACAACCCACCCCTTTAACAGTGCTACGGTCTGTTTCACCCGCCCGCGCACGCCCTTGCTGTTGTTGGGTTTCGAACCTTGGACCCCCCCTCGTGCGCCTGCACCTCTTCCACTAGCGTACATTGTTTTGTTTTGCAATTTATGACATATCTATATATTTATATACATTTAGTCATATTTTTTATCCATATATATATATATATTTGTTTATATTTAAATATTTAAAATATGTTTTTTGTGTGTTTGTGTGTTTATAAATACATACATATATATATTTATATATGTGTGTGCATATATAAATATAATATACATATTTAGATTTATTTACATAGATTGAAAATCATTATTTATATACATACATTAGAATATGTAAATAAACATATATACGTTTGTCAATACACACACAAATATATTTATATATATAAACATTATATATACACTAATTGTATGCGTTTATGTATATAAATATTCATACATTTGTAATTTAAATAAAATGGATATTATTTTTTATTTAGATAATAAGGTTTATATATTGAGAAATATATTTTATATGTGAATATGTTTAATAATTTATTTAGAAAATTAAATTTTTATGGATGAATATATAAAAAATATGTATATTTTTTTTATATATTTGATTATAAATAATAGTACATTGTGAAAAACAACAAAATTTCAAAACGATAATATTATTATGAATGTAAGCTCTGATAATAAATTTAGCCTCCACTAAAAATGGGTAAAAAGACCCCTTTAAACGAGGCTGAAAATCCATTGAATGTTAAAAAATTGGGATATCCCGACTAAAAACTTAGTTTTGGAGGTTTTTGGACATTTTTTTGCCTTGAAAAATGTGATAGAGGTTTACCTGTGTTATTTAGGGTGTAGAGATCGTCACAGGTTTCAATTTGGTATGTGGTTGAGCCCAAACGGACACCCGAATCAAAAGTTATGTTTGTTTGAAGTTCGAATTACGTTTTCAACTTATTTTTGATCTTTTGTTAATTTTTTGATTTTTTTTATATTCAAATTATTATTAAATGACTATTAATTGATAATAATTAGCAAATTATTAATTAAAAAAATGTTTTTAATTATTTTATAAGTCATTTTCACTAATTATCTTATATAAGTGTAAATATATATTTAGCCTTATCTAAAACATATTAAAAAAAAACATATATTATATCAATATCAATATAAAATATATTTAACATTACTAGTAAAAAAGCGTTGATAAAAGATGTCTTTTTAACAGCGCAAAAAAAAGTGATGATAAAGGGTACTTTTAACACTGCTAAACATTGTTAAAAGTACCCTTTTATCTTCGTTTTTTAGCGCTGATATAGGTACATTAAAATATCATTTATCAACGTTTTTTTAGCGCTGATAAATGTACCCCCTTTATTAGTGTTTTTTTAGCGTTGTTAAATGGTATCATTGCGAAAACCCGTTTTTGTGGTAGTGTTTCAATTCTTCATAAGAGAAGCATCGCGCATGTTAAGACAGATCGGGATGCGGTGTCAGAGAGACTTGAAACTGAAAAATTGGAGACGGGGTAGACATTCAAAAGATTGTGGTTGGAGGTGATCGTGATGATTCAAATTGAGGGTGTGGACGAAGCATGTCTTCTAAACCGGCTCAACTCACTTCAGAGAAGATGAAGATTAAGGAGAATTATATTGTGCTTTTTAGTTAGAGTAATTCACAACCAGAGTGAGAGTTTGGTGATGGTAAAGATTATGGTCATAACTATGATATTGATTATGGCGATGATTGGTGTTTTTTATTATGAATGTGAGATTGCTTTTTTTTTTTATCCCATTCATCTTTCAAATGATTGTTTTTTTTCATTTTAATAATAAGAGGCTTGATCCCGAACTTTTTTGGTAAAAGTAAATGTTAATTTAGTTTTGATATTCAATAAAAACAATAAATAAATGGAGACGTTAAAAACCTGAAAATGCACTACTGTGTCGGTAACTCTAGTTGGTTGGCTATTAAAAAATAAACTAAAATTAATTATTCTCTAGAAAAATAATGTTAAAATAAACCGGAAACCCTATTTATATGATTTTTGTATTGGGAACCATATTTATGAGTGTGGTGGCAAACATTGCACGTGTCCTCTTTGCCGGCTTCCACTGTAGATACTGACGTCCACCCACCATGATCTATCAAGTCCGTCAACATGATGACTGTTTTTGTTGTATATTTATCTTATTTTTTACAATATTTTGTTGACATTTATTGAATTACCTCCACAGGATCCGTTCCCAGTGAGGGCAGTAAATTGCATCGGACCCCATAATAACTACAGCCAACCACCTCCGTCAGCCCCTGGTTCCTATAAAACCCACCATCATCGCCGGCGAACTCCACAGCAAAGACAATGGGCGGCGCAAATCCGATGATGGTGGTGGCGGCGGCGATTGTTTTGGTGGCGGCGAGTGCGACGGTGGGAGAGGCGGCGGTGACGTGCGACGACGTGACCAAGAGCCTGATGCCGTGCCTGAACTTCCTTCAGAAAGGGGGGGCGGTGCCGGCGGCGTGCTGCGGCGGGGTGAAGGGGCTGAACAGCGCCGCGCGCACGACGGCGGACCGGCAGTCGGCCTGCAAGTGCATAAAGTCGACGGCGGCGAGCATCCCGAGCATCAAGCTGAACCTGGCCGCCCAGCTCCCCGGCAAGTGCGGCGTGAGTATCCCCTACGCCATCAGCCCCACCACCGACTGCTCCACCGTCCGGTGAGGGGGCTGCGGCGGAGAGAAGTGGGATGCATGCATGAAGGAGGGTAGGTTAGAATAAGGAGAGGGTCCGTCCCATTTAGTGTGCGTGTGGGGGATCCCTAATGTGTGCAATAAAACCCCTCCCAAATGCTTTTCCCTCTCCTATGTTTTGAGTTTCCATGTAATAAATCCTTCTTTGATGCTTCATTTTTAACCCACAAGTACTAGCTAACTTCCACTTATATATATATATATATATATAAGCACAAAATGTATGGGGAAAAAATTATGACTCATGTTTCAAAACAACATTGTTTTGTGTTTACATTATTATATGTTTACTATTTTTATGATTTTTTTTATATTTTCAATTATTTTTTAAGTGTTCCATCATTGTTTTAAATTTCAGTTCAGAGAGTTTATATACTTTATTTTATAAGCTTTTAAAAGTCATGTAAAAATTTGCAGTGCACAATGGATATGTTTTGTAGTGCACAATGGTTTTGCAGTGCACAATGGTTATGTGTTCATTCAATGTTTGAATTTTCATTTTGCCTATATTTATAATTCATATTTTTTGAAACCTCAATGCCACATACTAGAATTGTTTTTAAATTATGAAATATATATTTTGAAACAATTATGTTTTGTGTCATTTATGACTTTTCAATTATTCTTTATTTGTTCGGTCAAGGTTCAAAATTTTAGTTTGACTGTATATATTTATATTTTATAATCATTCAAAGTCACCGACTTTAAACATTATTATGCATCAAGTAGGTGAATTTGAAGGCGTATAAAATATAAATAATGAAAATTAAAAATTTGACCAAAAAATTAAAAAACAATTGAAAAATAATAATTTCATAAAAATAAAAAACAAAAAAATTTAAATAAGATAAAAAATTGTTGTTTCAAAACATAACATTTGTTCATTATTTTTCTTCTTCAAAGTGAACGACTTTAAAAACTTATAAAATATAAAGTATAAATACAATTTAAGTGAAATATTAAACATTGACTGGAAGCATAAAAAATAATTTATATTAAAAATAATTCTAAAAAAATATTAATTTAAACAATTAATTATATTAATAATTGATAATTAATCATGCTATTAATATTTACTAACCATGTTATTATTATTAAATATTTTTAATTACATTATTAGTAAATATTAATTATATTATTAAATATTTATAAACTTAATAAGTCTTGTTATGTTT
The DNA here is from genome assembly GCA_963277665.1 of Viscum album. NCBI lineage: Eukaryota > Viridiplantae > Streptophyta > Magnoliopsida > Santalales > Viscaceae > Viscum > Viscum album. The sequence continues at coordinate 1,041,048,903 of OY728150.1, forward strand.
AAAGTAGGCAAATTTGAAAGCCTGTAAAATATAAACTATTTATACAATCTAAATGAAATTGAAAACATAGATGAAACACAAAAAAAATAATCAAGAATAAAAAGATTTTCATCAAAATAATAAACAAGAAATAATATAAATGACACAAAACATTATTGTATAAAAACATAACATTTAAACTTTAAAAGGAGGCGACTTTTAAAACTTATAAAATATTAATTATAAATAAATTCTTGTTGAGGTGCAATGCAGTACCACATTGGTCAGTAAGGTTATTTTATCTACACCTGAGGATGGTATTGATCTACTAATTAAATTTGATTGCCTACCCTCATTTTGTTTAGAATGCAATTCTGTTGGGCACACCAAAGAAAAATGCTGTAAGAATATCATTTGCTCATTTTTCACATTGAAGTGGCACATTAAGAAAAATTGTAGATGGTTTCTTAAAATGAAACATGAGGGAAACAAGTGAGAAGAGTTCTCGTGACAATTCTGAGGCCTTAACTAATGTTGTTATTGCTAAAGTTGGGCAAAGCTTCTCTTTGCAGGGGCATGAGAAGGGTTTAGGAATAGGTCGCGGAGAACAATGGGAAGGATTGAGTCCTTCTCAGGAGATGGATTTTTAGGTGGAGTGTCACAACCCCGATCCCAGTAGTCCGGAGTCAGTGCCTTACTTTATTACATTGACATGATTACAAGCAATCACATCCCAAAGGATAGAATAGTTTAGTAGTAATAGTAAACTAGATACATATTTGAAATTAAAATTAAAATTTAAACATAAAATAAAAAAGTATTTTCTTTGAAAACACCATTACCCCCCTTATCGATAACCCTAGACATCAATCATAATAATCTTATTAGCAACCCAGGGAAACAAAAAACATAAGAAATGAGTGAGCTCAAATGCTTAGTAAGGGTTAAATACAACGAAAGCGATAATGAATCAATGAGAATAATCAACATGACAAGGTATATAACTGAAAAAACATGTCATTTAATCAATAAAATGAGAATGAAATGTATCCATATATTTTCTCATAGTGAAAATCCTTTGGATAATGATAACTGACTACTAAAAGAAGGGTCTGCTTAATTATTGGACGTCGTGTATCCGACACATGGACCACTACCATCAAGACCTTTCACAAGACCTTTTAATCTATAGGTAAAATCCCATTTAATTTGACAATTTTTTTTGTCTCATGAGATTTGTCGATGCATCGAGGGACTATATAATGTCATGTCCCACCCGTCACTGTAAGTCCACATTGTTCTTCATATATTGAATAAATGATTTAAAAAGAGATTTCTAAATCAAAGTGTCTCATACTTATTTGAAACATTTTAATACCATGAAGACAATGAGATTCATGATATGATATATCAAATGTCATTATAAATACACCACATGAAAGAAATAAGTGGTGAATAAGTCATATATCTCACAGAAGTAAAAGTGAGATGAGAAAACCCTTACCTCATGGTTCCCTTTAGTGTAGCATTCTTTAACCTCCTGTATGATGGTTTAAAGAATGTTATTAACTATTTTCAAAAATATATTCATATTTATAATACCATATATGATGATTTTATAACATCTTATGACCCATTCATTAATAATATTTCATTATTTTCATGGTTTTGGGTGCGTTCGTTTCATTGTTTCATGATCGGTTCATTTGTGAAAAATTATGGATGTTCTTGTAAAATGATATTAAAACTTCAGAAGTAGAATGAAATAGTATTAATGAACTTAAAAAAGTATAAATGTTCCCATATATCATTTTTATTTATTACATGAGGATGATTCATTTGATAAAATGTTAATGATAAATGATTAGTTTATTTTGGCGGTTTTCCAAACACCATGAACTAGTTTCATTTTATTTACTATTATGAGTATATATTAGTTCCAAAACATGAAATAGTTTATAATATAATTATTACAATATTATTTAACCATAATAACAGTTTTATGACCAGTAATGAAGTTATTAATGAAAAATGAACAAAAACATTATTTATGGAGGTGATTAACCGGCATAACTTGGACAATAGTTTCATTTCTTTGAATAAGAGGAGGAAAAAAAAGTTATGGATATAAGATATTTCATTAGAAACAAAAAATTAAAGTATGTTTATGATTCAGAAATTATTATGTCACGATGGATGGAGGAGGTGAGGAGAAAGTACAAGAAGAAAATAAATTAAGAAAGGTGTTTTGAGAAAATTATCTCTTGAACATCACCTCCTTGAGAGACCCTCGAGGACCTTGGATTTGGTATTTTGGTAAGACCAGAAACACTAGAATGTGGGGAGAGTGAGGAGTATAGGTTTTGGCATAGATTTTAGGATATTCAAGTCTTGTGAGTCGAAACGGGGTGACGAGCGATGATATTTATTCTTGAGGAGAGGTGAGTTTAAGTGATTAAAATAATGATTATTTTACAATTAAAGCAAACCACATTGAGGTGACATTAATTTCAATGAATTATATTGTTAATTAATGTTGTGGAGTCTGGTTAGGGTCTATAAATACCTCAGAAAATCATTAGATGTTGTAATTTTTAGGTATGTATAGATTTTACCTTTTAACTTTAACCACTGTCACCATTTTACCTATACTGTGGTAAATATTTTTTTTACTGTGATAACATTTTATACCTAAAAATAAAATTTTACTTAAAACCTAATTTGAACATTATGATTCAAAATATGGAAACCATTTTACCTAATTAAATTCACATAATTGAAAAAATTATACTAAAAATTAATCTCATAGATAAAATGAAAAAACGGGTTTTTAAAGTGAAAAGTTTAAAAGTTTGAAATGTTTTTATAACCAATTTCAATGTGAAATTGATTACAATGACCTAAATTAGTTTTGTTTATTTATAAATGAGCTAATATGTTTTAAAACCAATTTAAAACATAATTTAACTATATAAAAAAATTTGAGGCAAAAAAATTTAAAATTAAAATTCAGAATTTTTCACTATTCATCCAAAAGTGAAACTTCTCTGAAAAATACCATAATTTTACCCTAAGATAATTTTGATGTTAAGATTTAAAAAATGAAAGTTATTATTATCAAATTTTTTATTTAAAATGAGCGCTCCATCAAAAGGCGGAAAAATTATCTTTTAGAAAAATATAGCTTTTTATGCTTATAACTGGATTTATTATTATCTTAAGACTATCAAACACATGGAATGAATTTTAAAACATTTGAATAAATATATATAACATATAAATTTCATTAATATATCTCACTAATAGTGATTAATTTAATTTATTAATATAAAATCTCAATGTGGTCATAAAAATAATTTTTTTTATAAAAACACTTCCTTTATATTCAATTAGATTTTATTTTCATTTCTAATTAATTGGTAATCAATGAATTAATTTTATAAACACGTGTAAACTATATTTTCATAATTTAGTTAATCTCATCCATTCTCACCATTCCAACTGGTAGCTGATAACTATCATAATTAAATAATAATATTTTAATAGTTTGCTTAAGCTCGGTGTTCTGTGTAACATAAGCTATCAAAAAAATTTAATTTAAAAAGATACATACCATAAAATATCAAGGTATTATATTATATCTTTATTTAATAAATTTAATCCTCACAATTTGAAATTTCACTTCAAAAATAAAAAGTTGATACGTGAAAATACATTTGTGGGAAACTCACATCGTGAATAGGGTTAATAAAACACCCCCTTAATAAGAGGGAAAGATAAATGTGATGGTCACCAAAAAATTAGGATTTTGAATAGGATAAAATTAGTGTGAATTGAAAACCAGTACATGGAAGATAAATCAAACTATCAAGTTCTAATGTACATTGATAGAGAATATGGTCATCATAATGTCTGCAATAACAAAACTGTAAATCTACAATGGGTTAAAGAGGATGTTAATTTCTTGGTAAGAAATTTAAACGCATAATGTTTTTATTCTAAAATACTTTTCCTAGAGTTGAGGAATCCTTTTACTTACTAGAGTAATAACTTAATGGAATACACTTACTTGACCGATATAGCTTCATCCTTTAAAAAAACTCCAACAAAAACTCATCTATTCCTCCAAATGATATTTCAACGTTTATTACTCAATAAAATTCCCAAATATTCAATTTATCTTAATCATATGGGGTTACCAAAATGAACTTATACTTTATCTGTCACACTTTTTAAATAAAGAAAACTATGTTGTATTAACTAGGACTTCCCGAAGGCCAGTGGTAGGCGATGCACCCTTGTCGCACTTTGGTTGTGGGTTCAAGTCTCGTGACCTTTTCAGATGCGATGGGTTGTCATCCGACTTGCAGGTTGTCCTTTTTCTAAAACTATATTAATATTACCCATACATAATTAAAAAAATAAGCATAATATATTCAACATCAAAGATGTTTTTTTACCCTCAAAGTTTACCTCATACATTTCATTTTTCATTCCCATAATTCATCATTATTTCTAGGAGTCTTTGGTAAACTAGTGATAAATTCTATAGTAATGTTATCCCTTACTCTAAGAAATGAATATCAAAAAATTAATTTTTATGCCTAAATCACTAAAATTCACTTTTAACAGATCTTAAGATCCATAAAGAGAGAAAATTCTTTCTTTTTGTCTCAACTATTTTCTAAAACCAATATGGTTTGAAAAATTTATCCAAAATTCATAAACACATTAATATTTAAACCTCATCCAAATTTAAACTCAAACTATTTCATAAATGGTTAACCTTTTGAACCTTCCAAAAGATTAAAATCTAAAACATTCGAAATAAGGTCCCTAAATCTTCAAAATCAACTTACCATTACTCTCTAGAATGATATAATGTAGCTCTAAATCATCACATTCCAAACATATGAATAACTTCATCATATATTCTCTTCAAACAAGGTAATCATCAGAAATCCTTAATGAAAACATTGATAAAATCTGAGGTTGTTAAATATATTCCTTAAATCCAAAATATGTAGTAAACTATAACAAAGATAAACCATCAATATCACTAACCAGTTTCATGGTCACTAATGCTATCCCATAATCATCTCTTTATTATCTCAAAATTAAGCACATATTAAGAGTTATCTTTCCTTAAAATGTGTGTATTCCAAAAGATAAACTTTCCACTGAATCATTTTTCCTAGTTATTGGTTCCATTCAACATTTTCTCTAAAATACTTAAAGAAAATGCACTAAAATACAATCCTTATATGTTTCATAATTATTATAATGATAACTTCATACAACATATTTCATGGATCAAAAAACACTAGAATGATAGTAATTTTATTTTGGCTATATCAATATCATAATCTTAACCTTGATCCATTAGCTTCTTCTGAGGTATACTCCCTTGATAATTTAGTCATTCGTTGGTGTGGTTCCCCATATACTTATAGTTGAAACATTTCACATTTACAACTTATTTTTCCCTTTCAAATGTGAGTCTAGTGACCTTTCTCTCCACACTTTTAAAAAACTTCCACCCCCTTCAGGAAAGTACCAAGGTGTTTCTTTCCACAATTATCACATGTAGGAAAATCATTCTTTTCATTATTACCTTTATCCTTCTCTTGATCTACTATTATATTTTTCTCTTTCTTCCCATTAAATTCACAATTCTTAGATAATTCTTTCTCTGTCTTGATAGCACATAAAACTATTTCATCGTATAAAGAAAATGTTTGTGAGACCAGCACCCTTCAGAGACTTGGCTTAATCCCATAAAATAAATGATCAATCTTGCACTCCTTTTTGCGTATGAAATCCATAGTATACCTAGATAACCTTTTAAAGGTATCTTCATACTTTTTAACACTTTATTCCCCCTTTTTCTTAAATTTAAGGAAATTTATCTTCATTTTAATTTGTTTCTCATGAGGGAAATATTTGTCAAAGAATGTATCTTTAAAAGCATTCCATTCTATGAGTTTTATTTCTTCTTACTCTCTTGTATTCTAGATCAATGACCACCATTGGTCAACATTGTCTTTGAGATAATATACTACATGTGTGAACTTTTCCTTTTCACTTCATCCCAATGCTACAAATATCTTCTCCAAAGACTTAATCCATTGGTCAGCTGTAATTGGATTAGAAATCCCACTAAAGGATGGGGGCTTCTATTGCATAAAGTGATCCAATATAGGAGAGTCTCACTGTTGAATAGTTTTCTCTATCCAGGCAAGGTTATTTGTCATAACCTAATTATTTTACCCTAAAATAGCCATAATTTTTCCATTCCAAAACAAGGTATATTGGTTCCCTCTACTGGGAAATCTCTACATTTTCCATGAGTATTAATACCATTCTTCCTTCCAAGAGCCATTTCTAAACAATAGAATATACTATATTATATCATATAATTATGAAACATAATGTATAATCCCAAAAAGAGTGAAATATTTAACATAAATTTAAAAATTTATGCGTAGATAATCTCGTAATCATAAACATGGTTTCTTTGTAATTGTATTATATACATATCCTCAAAGTCTATCATAGGGTTATGTTCTATAATATATTTTTTTCCTAAATCTAGTTCCCAAGGTTTCTACTAAAATTTCATTATTACGAACTGTAACAACACTGGACCCAATATCCTAGAGTCGGTGCTGTGCTTTATTAAATTGGCATGATTACAAGGAATCACATCCCAAAGGACTGAATAGTTTAGTAGTCTTGGTAAACTAGATACATATTTGAAATTAAAATTATATTTTAAATATAAAATAAAAAATTATTATATTTTAGAACACCATTAACCACTTTAGCATAACCCTATATATCAATCATAATAAGCTTCTTAGAAATCCGAGGAAAAATAAAACATAAGAAAGGGGTGATCTCAAATGATGAGTAAGGGTTAAATACGTCAAAAAAATAATGAATCAATGAGAATAGTCAACATGGAAAGGTATATAATAGAAAAAAATTTCATTTAATCAATAAAATTAGAATGAAATGAATCCACATATTTTTTTCACAGTGAAAATCTTCTTGATAATGTTAACTGACTACTGAAAGAAGGGAATTCTTAATTATTGGACATCATGTATCTGGCACATGAACCAATACCATCAAGACCTTTCAAAAGAAAGTTTAATATATAGGTAAAACCCAATTTAATTTATACAACTATTTTGTCTCATGATACATGTCGAGGAATTGAAGGGATATATAATGTCGGGCCCGACCTTTCACTGCAAGTCTAAAGCATTCTTCATATATTGAATAAACTATTTAAAAATAGATTTATAAATCAAAGTTTCCCATACCATTTTGAAACATTTTAATACAATGAAGATAATAAGATTCATGATATTATATATAAAATGTTAGTATATATACACCACACATAAGAAATAATTGGTGAATAAGTCATATATCTCACAAAAGTAAAAGTGAGATGAGAAAACCCTAACCGCATGATTCTCTTTAGTGAAACGTTCTTTAACATCCTGTATGATGGTTTAAATAATTTTATTAACTCATTCCACAAATATATTCATATTTATAATACCTTATGTGATTATTTTATAACATTATATTACCTATTCATTAATAATATTTCATTATTTTCATGGTTTTTGGTGTGTTCATTTCATGGTTTCATGATCGGTTCATTTGTGTTAAATTATAGATGTTGTTGTAAAATAAGATTAGAACTCTAGAAGTGTGAAGAAATAGTGTTAATTAAATTTAATAATTATAAATAGTCTCATATATATTTTTTATTTCTTACATGATTATGATTCATTAGATAAAATGTTAATGATAAAAGATTAGTTTATTTTGGTGGTTTTTCCAAACACCAAGAACTAGTTTCAGTTTATTTACTGTTATGAGAATATATTAGTTTCAAAACATGATATAGGTTATAATATACTTATTAAAATATTATTTAACCATAATAACAATTTTTTGACCATCCATGAAGGTAGTAATGGAAAACGAACAAAAACATTATTCATAAAGGTGATCAACCGACATAGCTTGGAAAATAGTTTCGTTTCTTTGAATAAGAGAAGGTAATGAAATGTATGGATATAATATATTTTATTAGAAAAATATAATTCCAGTATTTACATTATTCTATAATTATTATGTCATTATGGATGAAGGATGTTAGTAAAAAGTAGAATAAGAAAAGAGACTAAGAGAGGTGTTTTGAGAAAATTATCTCTTGAATATCACCTTCTTGAGAGACCCTTGAGGACCTTGTATTTGGTATTTTAGTGATACTAGAAGCTCTAGGAAGTGGTAATAGAGAGAGGAGTAGAGGTTTGGGTAGATATTTTAGGAGCTTCGAGGATTTTGAGTCGAAATGGTGTGGTGAGGGGTGGTATTTATAATTAAGGAGAGGTGAGTTTAAGTGATTAAAATAATAATTATTTTAAAATTAAAGACAACCACATTGAGGTGAAATTAATTTCAATGATTTATATTGTTAATTTACGATCACTTCTAGAAATTTAGGCTATAGACACGGTTCCAAACCGTTGATATAATCCCAAAAACTATGGCTATAGGTTATATCCACAGTTTAATGAATTGTGGCTGGTATTGACATGGATATAGGGAAAAAAATTTATCCACGGTTTTAAACCATGGATAAATCCCTATAGCCATGGTTCAAACCATGGATATAGACCTATAACCACGATTTAAACCATGGCTAAAGCTTTATAGCCACAGTTTGAAACTGTGGCAGAAGCTTAAGCCACACAGGGGCTATAACCACGATTTGAAATAGTGTCTATATCCCATCCCATTTCTTTAAAAAAACACCCACCCCCTGGGACAGACCCCCCCCATGGACAGACCCCACCCCCTCCCTAGACTGACCCCCACCCATGCAGACCCCCTCCCCCTGCAGACCCCCCATGCACCCCCTGCACACCCCCTTGCACCCCCTCCATCCTGGACAGACCCCCCCTCCTTCCTGGATAACCACCCCACCTTGGACAGACCCCCTCCCTAGATAGACCCCACCCTCCCTGGACAGACCCCCTTCCCCTCCCCCATGCACAACCCCATCCCCCCTATAGACCCCCTGTACAGCCTCCCATCCCTCCTGGACACCCCATGGACATCCCCCCATCCCTCCTGGACAACCCCCCTCCTAGACACCCCTCCCTCCTGGACACCCCCTGGACAACCCCCTCCATCCTAGACACCCCCCTAGACACCCCCCTCTTGGACACACCCTCCCTTACCATTTCATAAAGAAACACCCCCGGACAGACCCCCCTCCCTAGACAGACCCCCTCCCCCCTGTACAACCCCCTCCACTTGTAGACCCCCTTGAACCCCCTGGACAACCCCTATCCCTCTTGGACACCCCCTGGATAGCCCCCCATACCTCCTGGATAGTCCCCCTCCTAGACACCCCTCCCTCCTGGACACCCCCTAGACAACCCCCTCCCTCCTAGACACCCCCTAGAAATCCTCCCTCATGGAAACCCCCTCCCTTCCCATTTCATAAAAAAACACCCCTGGACATACCCCACCCCCTAGACAGACCCCCCTCCATAGACAGACCCCCCTGTACACCCCCACCCTTGTAGACCCCCCTGTAGATCCCCCTGCACCCCCCTTACACCCCCTGCACCCCCTCCTTCCTAAACAGACCCCCTCCTTGGACAACCCCCTTGGACAACCCCCCCTGGACAGAACCCACCCCCACCCTGGACAGACCCCCTACCCTCTCCCCTGCACAACCCCCTCCCCCTACAGACCCCCTTGCACCACCTAGAAGCCCCCTAGACAACCCCCATCCCTCTTGGACAACCCCCCATCCCTCCTGGACACCCCCTCCCTCCTGGACACCCCCCTAGACAACCCCCTCCCTCCCATACCCCATCATGGACACATACTAAAGGTAAACCCTATAAAATATAGGGATACCCCTAAAATACACGATCCAATGATATAAAAAAAATCCATTGGTCAAATTAAATAGATCATAATTTACAAAATAAGCTAAATAAGCTAATTATAGAGTCATGCATGATGTTATGATGATGTAAGCCCAATTAGTTTTAGTTAAAATGATAAAATTACTATTCTTGGTCATGGAAGAATCATTATTCCTTGTCTTGTGAGGAAATAATAAATTAATTAATTTTATAGTGAGAAATCCCCTCTTCCCTCCACTATAAATACCACCATTCACACCCTCATTTCCTCACACTTCTCAAGCTTGAAGTCTTGTCTAAAATCTACCCAAAAATATTACCTAGCCCCTATCTCACATCCAAGATCTTTTGGTATCATCAAAAGACCAATCCTAGCTTCCTTAAGGAGGATCTCAAGAGGAGGATTCAAGAGGTAATTCCTCTCTCTCTCTTTACCCTTTTAAATTCCTTTCAATTTCAAGTTCATTTCTTAATATCTACCCACATATCTTCATCCACATGGTATGGTAACTCCAGTATTATACAAATACTTGAATTTTATGATAATAATGAGATATTATATCATCCAACCCCCTTCTCCTCTTCTTTTATTTTATAAAAGAAAACGTTGTTCGTGAGGTGTTAATCTATCACCTTCAAGAACGACATGTTTTCTTTTTCCATTTATACCTTCATATATGGTCATGAAAACATTTTTATGGTTGAACCAGAATATTTTATTTATATTATTCCCTATTTAAAGTTCTGGAACTAACTTATGTGCATATTACTAAATGATTAAACAAAACAAGTTCATTGTGGTAGAAAAATCGTCCAAATTAACCCAAACAATCACCGTTTAATTCTTATCTAATGATTCATCCACATGGTATATAATATAATTCGTTATAAGATCATTTAAACTTTGGGGATATCATTAATAACATGAAATATCAGTTATGTATGTATACCCATGTTCTACACGAACTTCCATTTATGAATACATGTGAACCGCTCAACAAACCATAAAAATGAACATTCTTAAACAAAGTTTCTTAACCTCTATAACTCATAAAAAGGCCCATAAAATAACTCAATGAAACTAAAATGAACCATATTCATTTACAAAATGTTCTGGAATTGTCAATTAAGGAATATAATGTGGTTATACAGTACATTAAAGTGAAGAAAGCGTTCGAATACCAGGTAAGGGGAAAATCTCAAACCCAACTTTCTTTCTTCGGGTTCTCCCTCTTTCACTCCATTTTTGGTATGGTCACTCCTTAAAAATAATTTTTTTATCATTATATTAAATTTTCAGGGATATACATTTTTTCTACTGAAGTTTATGTCAAAAAAATGTTTTCAAAAAGAACTCTTCTTTCAAAAACACACCTTTTACTTCTCACTCAAGGTTGATGGTTATCATATCAAGTATATTTTTCCAACTTAATTTTGGGAACCCAATGTTTATGAATGTGTTCTTATGAGATTCAACCCATTCCATTACATGGGTTAGTTATGTTCATTTTTGATAAATTTTCATTGTGGCATGCATGATAAATGATAATGTTATGATGTGATGGGTGTACCCAAAATTATATAGCGCAATATGAATGTTTCAAAGTGATGGGTGAGCCTAGAACTATATAGAACTCCAATTAATTGGGTAAAGTGATGAATCTCATGAGGTAATGTGAAATGATTCATGAAAAAGATTCTATATTTTCTCACAAGTATGTGTGGTAGTTAACCACTGAGACATGATGTTTCATTTTTATGCATTGCCACATTTCAAGTCTTTTATTAATGATTCTTCTCATGTCCATGATCTTTTGCCTATGTTATGATTATGATCAATCCATGCTATATTTTTTATTATCTAACCTCTTACTGGCATTTTATATCACCCCTTTTTATGTATATCCTCAGGTGGCTACATGTATTAAGGAGAGGTTAAGTTCCAATAAGAAGCTATAGAAAAAGGAATTGAATAAATGTTTATGCTTGATGTTGTAATTGTTATGTATGGTTCTAGTTTTCCTAAGACACTAAGCCTTTGAATCCAATATGTGTAATACTATTATGTTGTTTATATTTAAAATGATTTAATAGTAATGTAATAAAAGGCTGGGTCACTATAATTGGTATCAGAGGAAAGGTTTAGTTAATTAGGGAATTAGGATTAGAAAACCCTAGAAAAAAACTCTAGCATGAGACTAAGTACAAGTATGCACACAAGAATATTTACATAGGGATCCCATATGTTATTATTTTAGTATAAATCGTACAAATGAATAAGTTATTCATGAAATTTTGAATTATTTTTTGTTCTAACCTTTTCTATTTTAGAAAATGGTGGGAACCAGGAGAAACCAGGCCAACAACATGTGTGAGGATCAATGCAAAGATTTCCCGAACGACATCCCCAATGATTTGGGAGGTGGAGTTCAAAAATTCATGGCAATTATTACCCAAATATCTGAGGTTATTAACAATAAACATAATAATGGAGAACTTTAAGATCATGAAACTTTATTCCATACACATAAATATCATAAATACATGCTCTGATCATTTATTTATCTTCATATCATGTCTTAACTTATAATAAAAACAAGGTTATAATTTTACTTGGTAAGATTATTTGAATGGTCACTAATTATCATCCCATGTCAGAGTGTAATATAACCTCAGGAACATCTCTCCATACACTATAGGATGTGAACTAGTAGAGTGGGCATGGTAAACCACATGGAGAGAATATAACCACTAGTATCAGAGAATACATTAAAAGGAAAATAAAAAACATTTAAAGAAATATAACATTAAATAATAACTAATCTATTTAAATAAAATGGTTAACCTTAATTAATAACAACACCATAGTATAGAAAATTTAATTAAATTAGAAAATAGTAATATGCTATAATAGGATCTCCAAGTTGAACAATGATATATATTATTGGATAAAACTATAAATAAAACAAAAGATACCACACATTATCCATGATATCAGTTCATACGTATATCTATAACCCATGAAGCTGCACTAAATCATCCTCTAGTACAAAGGTCATTACCCAAAATTACATTCCAACAATATGATTTTCATGTGAACCAAAGTGAATATATAGGATGTGACAAAATAACTCATTATACCTCCAACAGTTGTGTATTGAATAAGAACCAGTATAAATTTACATGCATGTACTAATTTAAATGGAATTCATAACATAAGATGTATATAATTATCATACCATTGGCACTCAATTAGCACAACCCCCCTCACACACATGTTATCATCCAGTGAAGATAGATCCAATTATTATTTCCATATATGGGAAGTCACATATTTAAAACCCAATAGATAATTAAGATGATATTAATAGGTCATTGGCACATGGTAGGTGGAATCTCATGGAAGTCATGGACAATCGAAAAACAATTGTAATTGTATGGTTATCATACTTCAGTTCAACACAACTGCATGCATGCACATGAAATGTGATGTTTCGCAATAACTTTTATTATGGACTCATGCATTTCCAAGTTTTTTAAACTTCTATAATTTTCTTTAGAATAACCTATTTCAACAATAATTTTTCTTATATCCTTCTCAAACATGTCTTTTTATTACAATGGAATATCTATTCATGAATCCATAATGATCCATGGGTTCATTGGACTAGGAGGACCAAAATATAGGCATTATATAGTGGAACTGTTGCTTGTTAAGTACCTCATTAACATATTATTCAATCACCATGTTGACTTGAATAAACAACATTCCATATAAAAAAACAATAAGAATAAATATTCCAAAACATCTCTAAAAAATATAAAAAATGTTCTAAACTATCATGTAAACCACATTAAATATATATGGTGAGCCAAATATGGACCAAAGAGTGAAATTGAGAGTCTAGTGTGACTGTGCCCCCTATGAACATCATAGAAAACCCCATCACATCAACACCATATATCCACAAAAAAACTTTATAAAGGTATATCCTAACTCTAATTCCCATATCCAACACTTAACCATGATTTGGTAATATCACCCCTCATGTTTGGGAGATTTTCCTTTACCTAGGTCACACAAAGCAAGGACTTCATTCATTTCCAAGGCAATATGTGTTGGGTGTTAGTAAAGGTGGGTGTATATTGTTTTTGTTTCATTTTCATTGAAAACAAAATTATATCACAATTTATTGATAGGTTTAAATATATAAAAACTAAACCATTTAATAGCAGTTTAGTATGGATTAATTTTTTTTAAACCATTTTTTAATGTTTTGGTTCGATACAGATTGCATATTTAATTATTTTTTAATGAATACGTCCAATATTTGGATCTATTATATTTAAGAATTATAGTCAAATAATTTGAATGTAATTTTAACATAATCATTGACACAGTGATGTAATATTACCATTGTCCAGCTATCAAAATAAAAAATTATTTCATTAATAGTTATTGAAAACAAAATCAAAAAGAGAGATTCAATTAGTGAATTAATGCATGGGGTGTACCGATATAAAAATATAAAATTATTTTTATTAAAATAAGTGTGGATCAGTTTAATATATATGGATTGATTTGGAACCTAATATGATCTATAAAATCTAAGGGTCTATAAATTTACATTATAAACCAATCTACAATAAAAAACCTCTATTTTAGTTCAGTTCAATATTATTTTCAATTTGGTATTATTTTAGTGTTTTTTTCACACATCTTGGTTTGAGTATAATGTAATCTATGAAAGTCAACACAAATCCTTAGCTAGTATTCCATATGTGAACTACAGGAACATAAATTGGGAAGTTAATAAGATGACATAATCAGACTCTCAATAGTGTAAAGGTAAGCAAGCAATCATTCCAAAAAATTGGAAATTCTATTCAAATTAAACAATAATAGAGAGAATTAATTTTTAATTACATAATAATTTTCAATCTCATCAATATATCCTACTTCCATTTGTGCACATTATCCTTTTAGGGTGCCTATCTTCTATAAGGGACCTGTTTGTCCAAGGATTATGATAAAATCCATCCTCTATAGGAGGTAGTGTACATATATATGTGTGTGTTTATATATGTGTGTATCTATAATCATCTTCCCTAAGATTCACCCACTCCTAAAAGGGAGGAACTACATACACATATATAACCCTCTCCCCAAGGAGGTCAATATTCTTATCTTAGATAAGAGAGTAAGAGAGAGGGAGAGAGAGAGAGAGAGAGAGAGTGTGTGTGTATCTGTGTGTAGTCATATACATATACATATCCATCCATTATATTATATCTCCCTCTTTATAAGGAAGAACTTATCATATGCATATACCAATTACTAATGAGAAGTAGGTATATAATCCCCATATTGGAAACTACAATACAAGTCTTAAACCCATCATATATAATATATTTTAGAACTTGTATATATATATATATCCATTTTATTAAAAGAAAACACTAATCACAAAGATAATATAATATCAGATAAAGGCATCACGATCCATGGTTTATATATCAAGAATATAATAATAATGAAATGAGTTTTATAAATTAGAGCTAAAATATCTTAACAATCATGTTATGTAACTTCAATAAGCTAAATCATAAATGAACACATTCATATTCACTGATTTGGAATACTAGGAATGGGTTTCTCAACTGATTTGTTGAAATTGTTAAACTCATGGTAACATAATTATTTTCTTTAATAATGTTATAAATAAAATTATAAAAATTTATGGAAATTATAACATGTATTAACCATCATAAACATGCAACAGAATAATCAAGAGGCTCAAAAAAGGGGTAATGATTTCAGAATTTATGAGGGATAACTAATACAACGTAACTTTTGTCAACAATATTATTTATTTATTTTTTTATTTAAAAATATTATCTGATTTTACCCCGATCTATCTCATGCCCTTAAATTTGTAAAATTTTAATTATATAATAAAGAGAATAGGGTCACCCATTTTAACTCACATTTATGTGACACCATAAGACTTAATATATATATATATATATATAATATCACTGATCAATTCAAGAGTTGTAGGTTATGTTAAAAGAGGGTTTATAACACTACCCTAATTGAAAAAATATAATAAAAAAAGATTATAAAAATTATTATCATACGAATAATGATTATATTCTCTAACTGCCATCCTGAGAAAGAATATTCCGAAGTGGTTCCTGTACTTGAATCCTAGATTGAAGGAGAGGCTGAGGGATACATGAATCCACTAGAAAATTAATATTAAAATAAAAAACATGGGGAATCATAACTTATTATTATCAAATAATAAATATTACTATAACCCAATAGTGAATTTTGATGGGGATTAATGTTCGAGATGAATGAGGTGCAATAAAGATGGTGGAGGTGCTCACATTTGGGAAAAAATACAGGAATAGAGGAGTAAATATTTAGTTCTAGATAAAGGGATATTAATTTAGGGTTCCAAAGAACCAATATAACCATTTTGATTTTAAAAACCAATTTCAAGACAAAATAAATCTGAATAAAGAAATAAATTCACTCCTTTCATGGTTACCAAAGCTTGGAAATCAAAAAAGGGAGCTGGTTTGAAGGTGGGGTGGCCGCCTCTGAGCTGTGTCAGAGCTGCGTTAGAGAAGAAGGATTACGGTGAAGTGGGGTGGCCACATCGGTGGCATGTCGAATGAGGAGGTGGTGAATCCACATTGGAGCAGCATCGGAGCCACATTGGAGGATGAGGTGGGTAGTCCGTGTTAGAGTAGTTTCAGCGGAGAGGGTGGGGTGGCCGCTTTGGAGGAGGGTCGTAAGGAAGAGAAGGTGCACGAGGAGGAAAAGTGTCTCAAAAAAGTTTGGGGAGGAGGGTGGGGAGGAGGAGAAGGGGTGTGAGGATGAGGAGGATCACTAAAATGATTGGGGAGGAGGGTCACAATGAGGGGCATGAGGGTTTGGGTGAATCGGGGAGTTGGGGTGGGCTACAACCACATCTAGCGAAAAGGCCATGGCAATAAATTACCTATAGCCACAATTTTTATTGTCTGTGGCTATAGGTCCTTTGAAATAGCCTAAAATTATAGTAGTGGATGTTGATGATGGTTAGGGTATATCAATACCTCAAACAAATATTAATTTTTTTTTATGTTAATCTTTTACATTTTAAATTTAACCCTTGTCACTATTTTACCTATACTACAATAAATAATTTTTTTACCACGATAATTTTTTATACCTAAAAATAAAATTGACCTTACAAACTAATTTAGACCTTATTATTATAAATATTAAATCCATTATACCTAATTCAATTCACATAACTTTAAAAATTATATTTAAAATTAATCCCACAGATAAAATGAAAAAGTGGGTTTTTAAAGTGAAAAATTCAAAAATTTGAAATGTTTTTATATCTAATTTCAATATGAAATTGATTAAAATGACCTAAATTAGTTATATTTATGTATAATTGAACTAATTATAATTTAAAACTAATTTAAAACATAATTTAACTATATAAATATATTATATGAAAAAATAGTTTTTAATTAAAATTTAGTATTTTCACTATTCATCAAAAAATGAAACTTTTCTAAAAAATACCAAAAATTTACCCTAAGGTAATTTTGATATTATTATTTTAAAAATAAACATAATTTTTTATAATAAAACTTATAAAAGTTTCAAAATTTATATTTAAAATAGGTGCGCCATCAAAAGGCGGCAAAATTGTCTTTTAAAAAAATAAAACATTTTATGCTTAAAAATTGATTTATTCTTATCTTAAGAACCTAAAACATATTGAATGAATTTAAAAAAATTTAACTGAATATATATAACATATGAATTTCCTTAATATCTCTCACTAATAGTGATTACTTTAATTTATTAATATAAAATGTCATTGTGGGCATAAAAATAGTTTTTTTTATAAAAACACTCTTTATGTTCAATTGGATTTTATTTTCATTTATAATTAATTGGTAATCAATGAATTTATTTTATAAACATGTGTAAACTATATTTTCATAATTTATCTAATATCATTAATTCATTCCATTCCAATGACAAGGTGATAACTATCATAATTAAATAATAATATTTTAATAGTTTGTTTAAGCACGATGTTCTATGTAACGTAAGTTATTGAAAGTTTGAATTTTAAAAGTCATACCATAAAATCTTGGGGTGTTATATGGAGGGTGTTGGAAACATTATTTTTTTTATCAACATATCCCATTTTATCATCTGTTAATTATCACAAAAAATCCATAATTTTGTTTTGAATGATTTTTATTTAAGTGTGCGGACCAATATTTTTACGGTTCAAAATATCTTTTTATACAAGCTCTTTACATTTGTGGTTGAATAATTTTTCTATGTGTTTAAGTCAAATGTTCAAGGAATTTGAAGCAATAAAGTCTTAAGATAAAGAATTATGATAGGTATAAAATCCTATAGAAATTATATTTTTGATATTTTTCCTAAGTTTGGAAGTCTTATGATCAAACAGAGTCTTACATTCAATACTTATGATCAGATAAAGGCTAACACTTTTTTTCGACGATCATAAAGTCTTATGATGAAAACTTATGGACAAATATAAGTCTCATTATGAAGTTTTATAGTAAATCCTTGTGTTTTCAGTAAAGCTTTATGTTCATAATGAAGTTTTACAAACACAAGAAGGCCTTATGATCAAAATAGTTATATGACCGGAAAGGCAAACAGCAAAGACTTACTATCAGACTCTAAAGTCTCATGATTAGAGGAAATTATAATGTTTAGTAAAATTAATGGGATTTTAGTAAAGTCTTATGATGACTAGGAAAGTCATATGATTATATAAATGCTTACGATCATAAGGCTTATGATGCTCAAGACTTATGAAGATGAATATTCACATATAAGTTTAAGATATTTTATTACCATCCTGAGGTGATTTATTACCATTACAGTATATCAAGTAATTTCTACACCTGCATTATTTTTTTTTATCAAAATTAGAGATATCAAAATAAAAAACACTAGAGTAATTAACAATGTTATTTATAATAAGTGAAAAGTTTCAAGGAATATGAAAACTACAACAACATAACAATTTGTTTTTTATTTATAGAGGAATTCATATGAAAAGGTCAAAATGATTAATTTATGAGTATTATATTATTTACTCCTACCCATTTAAATTAATGTAGACATTAAAATTCAAAAGGGAAGAACTACATATATATTCAATTGAATTTGCTGAGAAACGATATACATGAACACATATATATTACGTTTTTTTATCTTCTAGCTGCATGACTAAAGATAAAATTATGATATTTATATGTGATTTCAAGATAAATCTATATAATATAATGTTCTTCATATATTATTTGAAAATATAATCAATCTATGGAGAGGATTTATCTTCTATCAACTATTTCTGGAAACTATGTGCTAAATCTATAAATTTTATTCAGCCAATTCACTGTAAAGTATATAATCTATGTTTTGAGTGTGAGATGACTGAAGATCATTCATGTAAAAGGAATATCCCAATAAATTATGTTAGAATATTTTGTATAAAGTTTCATTTTATTGCACTCAATTATCAAGGTCCCCTAAAAAAGGACCAACATAGTGAAAATGACCAAGCTCATAGAGAGAGTGATTTGTGGAGTAAAATAGGGATATTTTCACCATGAAGCACTATAAATTATTTGTGTTATGATACTTCTCTTATATTTTAATATTATACTTCTTATTTGATTTAGTGTGAAGGAAATATTCATTTAAAGTTTCAAATAGGGTAGTTTTAAGTCAATTTGTTTAAAAAATCAATTCACCCCCTCTTGAGTAATTATAAAAAACCAACAAGGCCAAAATTTGGTATTAAAGAAAGTGAATTTCGAGCTCAAATTTTTTTCTAGTTGAAATATTATGATCTTTTTCCAAATTTTCTACAATTGATGATTCCAAAGAAAGAATTTCTATGATTATAGAACTGTACTTAAATAGATAACATTATAGATACTAGAAAGATATAATAATTATTTATTTGAAAAAAATTGTATTAAAAGTTTATATAAAGGCTATAAAGCCTTATGTATTTCCCAAAGGAGAACTAGAGACTAGGGATGCTACAAATAAAGTTTAATATTATCTCAAATCCAAATCTATGAATTCCATTATTCCTGGACCAGGTCTTGATGAGTTTAATCATGTTTCATAGTGTAGTACAACCTATAAAATGTGGAATACTTTAACTACATACATGGGCACTAGAAATTTCAAGGAACTTAGGTACAATGCTTTTAATATTAAATTTTACACCTTCAAAATGACATATGGTGAGAGAATAACTAAAATGAATGGTAGACTCATGGAAATTGTCAATGATGTTGCTGAATTGGGAACTCATATTCTTGAAACCTGACCATGTTTGAATGTTATAATGGTATTAACATATAAGTGGATTAAAATCTCTACTACCATCAAGAAATAAACTCCTATCAAGAATATAATGATAAATGACATGATTGGTACTCTCATGATGTATAAGGAAAATATATAGGTAGAAGTTGATGATCACAAGATGATAAAAAAGAAGAATACTACTTTAAATGACTATACTCCTAAGGATGATAATAAAGTAAATAAAAAATAATTTTTAGAATCATCCGATGAAGGAAACTCAAGTAGGTTAGACTCAAATGGAGAATTTGTTCAGTTTTTAAGGAAATTCAAATTTTTTACAATAATAGATGTGGATTTAAGAAATCCTTTAACAAGTATAATAATTTTGATAGAAACTAAAAATAAGAAATATGATATTAATTCAAGTTTTTTAGGCATATTAAACTTTATTTCCCTCATTAAAGTATGTTCAAGAACAACATCAGGCCTCTAGTCACATTTCTTCACGTCACTATTTTGTCTTTAAGCATCAGACTATCCCAAAAAAATACTATCTTCAACACTGTGTTCAAGCTTGTAACTCCCCCGCCATATATTTTCATTTATTCTCTTTATTGTCAAATTTACAAAAAAATTGGGTTGGAGATGATGGTGAGCTTTATTATATGGAGTGGTTATGAGAGGGATTAATATAATCTTTAGTTATGATGTATAACCAAATCCTCGAATTCTAATTTATGAAAATATTCCCCTACCCTATTATGTTGAGGATTAATATCATTATAAATTTTGATACAAAACAAGATCCTCTAATTATAATTACAATAAATAGTCCCCTATATTCCCATACACCCATCCCCTTCTCCCAATGAAAATCTCTTAATTTCTTACCTATAACAAAATGTTCATGTTCCAATATGGATTGAGGAAACATGTAAAATATGGGGCATTGTAAGGACCCCGACCCCAATAACTCATAACCAATGTCTTAATTTATAAAATTTGTACTATGAATAAGTGTTCACATCCCAAAGAACAAAATAATTTAGTAGCTTTAGAAAAATATATAAAAACATAAGTTTTACATTACAACTTGAAAGGAAAAACAACATAGAAACTCTATTGGAAACATCCATAAACTCCTAAATTATCCCTACAAGTCATTCACAATATACATTTTCACATCCTAGGGAAAAATAAAACATAAAAAAGGATGAGATTAGATTCTCAGTAAGGGTAAACAATACAATATGAGATATTATAAACATAAACAATAAGGCTAAGTGAATAACTGAAACACATTCAAATAAAACATTATCTTGAGCATAATATGGAAAGAATAAAAGATGAATAAATAATGCCATATAAATAATAATTGAAACTTAAACATGGATATTATACTATTATAATAATCACATGATTTATAAATTAATAATATCATAATGAGGGAATTCATAATATCAGACATCTGAAACATACCGTCGAGGCCTCGACCAAGACATCTGAAAATAAATGCTTAAGGCCTCAGCCAAATCCATATCTTCTTTGTCTCATGAGACCTACCGATGTATCAAGAAGATATAGAGGGCCCATCCCATCAATTATTAATTTAAGTTCATTCCTAATATGAATGGGGTGAAATAGAAAAAAAAATACATAACTTTCCCCAATCAGTAAACATAATCACTAAATATTTTGAGTAATACAGTGAATAGTTTAAAGATAGCACATCCATAGTCGAACTGATCATAAAAAATTTAATAAAATATGGTAGATTATATCATTAATGACAAATACCAACTAATAATAAGATTCAATATAGGGTGTTGAAACAAATAAAAATTACCTAATAAGATAATTGAAAAATTCTTGAGAGAAAAACCATTTTTTACTTTGGAAAGATGATTTCTTTTAGAAATCAATTGTATTTATCATAAAATAAAATTATAACATTTATATCCCATAAAATAAAAATTTAGGGACAATGAAATTATATTTTAGGCATAATTTATTTCCAAATGAAGTGAAAACATGTAAAAAGAGCATTTAAGAAACTTTAGAAATGAGCTACTTTAGTGCGGTTTAAAGGAAAATACTAGAGTCATAAAAAAGGAAAAGAGATATTTTTTGTATAAAAAAATGAAAAAAGATAGTTTTTAAAGATAAAATGAGTGATTTTAGAAAAATAATTGTGGCTTAAAACATATTATTAAGTGCACTTGAAAATGGGTAAGAAACTAGGAAGTTCCCTTAAATCGGGCTTGCTTATCGGGAAGAATTGAGAATAGAAAACTTATAAAACATGTTTTCTACCATAAAAGAAAGATGAAACGATATCGATACATGATTTTTGAACATATACAAAAAATTTAGAAGAATTATATAAAATGAATGAAGAATTACATTGGGGTAAAAATAGATAAAGCGCCACCCGAGTGAAAAATGGAGGTTTGGGAAGAAACCTTACCACTTTGTAAATAGTTACACCATATACCCCATATAATTAATGATCATAAAATAATACATTTAATAACATTAAGATAAATAGTTTCATGATATGATAAATCAATGGGAAGTATAAATACACCATACATAATAAATAGTGGTGAATAAGGCATATCTTACAAGAATAAAGGTGAGATGAGAAAACCCTTACCTTATGTCCGAAAGTGTTGTGTACTTGTACTTAACATCCATGATATTGAAATTATATTAATTAATAAATTAGTTCATAACATATTTAACACACATTTGATTTACTATAATTTTATTATTTTCATTTATGGCCTTTTTGATGAGTTATAAGATTTAATTTAGTCATTCGAGAGTGTTCTTTTCCTTGGTTTTCATGATTGGTTCACTTGTATATATTTACGAAATATCATATAAAATGAGAATAGTTATACATAATTGAAATTATATATTATTAATTAAAATACAGAATATTAATTGGTTATATAAGTAATTTTTTATTTGGTGTGAGGATGAATCATTAGATAAGATGTTAGTGACAACCGTTTAGATTATTTTGGCGTTTATTTGATCATCACAAACTAGTTTTGTTTCATTAATTAATATTATGTGTATATATACTAATTTAAGAACATTAAATAAGTTTTAATACATATATTATAATTTTTTTTAACTGTAAAAAATTGTTTTATGACCATCCTTGAAGGCAAAATTGAAAAACAAAAACACGCCATCCATGAAGGTGGTAAATCAGCACCTCACAGACGATGTTTTCATTTTTATAATAAAAGGAAGAGGAAAAGAGACTTGATGGTGGGTTTTAGATTGAAATAATAAAATTAAATTATATATAATACACTGGAGTTATAATGCATGTTTGGGTAGAGGATGTGAAGAGAGTATAAGAAAATAAAATAAAGTGAAAAGAAAATAAAGAAAGCGAAAACTGATTTTACCTATTGAATTATTCTCTTTGATAACCTCTTTAGGGAAATTGGTTTTGGTTTTTTGTTGAGACCAAAAACCTCCTAGATGTAAGGAAAATACTTGGGGAGAGTATTGAGCAGAAATTGGACATGATTCAATTCTTAAGAGGTGTGAGGAGAAGACGTGGTGAGGAGTGGTGTTTATAGTGGAAGAGAGGGGTGGTTTTTGATTATTTTATTAATTAGTTTATTATTTTGGCTCAAGATAAGAAATAATGATGATTAAATAACTAAATACAGTAAATAGAGAATTATATTTTGAAATTATGGTGCTTACATCATCTAGGACTCAAGTAATAGTGTATTTAACTTATAATGTATATATACCGTAAGTTACCGTATTTTACTATTCACCAAAAAATTCAAATATTTTAGAAAAATCCCAAAACTCATCATAATTTTTTTAAATGTTAAAAAATGAACTCCATTTTATGAAAATAATTTTCTAATTATTATAAATTTAATTTTTAAATAAAATCACCATTTACACAAAAAAATACCGATTTTAATATTACAACCGATTTTATGACACTTTCAAAAATTAATTAAGGTCTCATAAAATTATATTATAATCATATGAAAACAAAATATTAAATTATGAATTTATTTCATGAAAATAATTTTTTTAAATAATTTTTTTAATTATAAAATTTTAAATAAACATTTATGTTTCACAAAAATGCCAATACTTAATTTATCATTTTTAAAAAATTTATTTTCTTATTTCTTAATATAAATATATTATTTTCTCATTCATAATATAACTAAATTTTATCTATAATTTCATAGGTGATGTTACTATTCAAATCATAAATATAATATTAATATAAATAAAATGTCATTTTTATAAAAATCAGGATTTTTTCACTATTCAATGAAAAATAATTATTATCAAAATCATAAAACAATTTCACCCTAAAATAAATTTGAATTTATTATTTTAAAAATTAAGTTTATTTTGTTCAATATAATTTATAAAAGTGTCAAAATTTAGTTTTAAAACATGTGTTCCATTAAAAGGCGGTAAAATCTTCTTTTAGAAAATATATATTTTTATGCTTTAAATTAGATTTATTCTTATCTTAAGCCTATAAAACTTATTGATTGAATTTAAAAATATTTGATTGAATATTTAATATATAAATTTAATTGAGATTTTTCAATAATAGTAATTAATTTAATTTATTAAAATAAAACTCCATTGTGGTCATAAATATAATTTTTTTATAAAAACACATCCTTTATGTTTAATTGGTTTTTATTTTCATTTATAATTAATTCATAACCAATAAATTAATTTTATAAACATGTGTAAAATATATTTTCATAATTTACATAATACCTTTCATTCCCTCCATTCTAACAGCAAGGTCACAATTAAATAATAATATTTAATGATCTATTTAATCTCAGTATTCTGTTTATTGAAGAAGTTAAATTTTAAAAAGAGACATACCATAAATTCTTAGGGTTTTATATTCTCCCATACTTCAATAAATCTCATCCTCATAATTTAAAATTTCATTAAAAAAAATAATGGTTTATACTTGAAATTTCATTTGTAGAAATCCCACACTATAAAAAGAGTTTATAAAACTTCCTCTTAAAAAAAGGTAAAGATAAATGTGAAGGTCACCATAAACTAAGATTCTAAATATATAAAAAATTATTAAAATATATCCATGTAATATAAATATTCCAATTATGTTCTAATGTAGAGTGATAGAAAACATGGTCTTTATAAAGTTTATGATTACAAAATCATAAAATTTTGATCAGTTAAAAGACCATTGATTTATTATAAGTAAAAGTAAACTGATGATGTTTTTGTTCTAAAATACCTTTTCTGGAGTTGAGGGTTTCTTTTAATATCCATAAAAATACTTGAGAAAATAAACTTACTTGATTATTTTCTATGTCATAAGCATAATCTCATACTTTTGGTTGTTCTTCGATCTATTTTCACTTCATCCCTCACACATGGAAATGAAAGTTCAAAATGAATTTTTCATGCATGAAGCACTTTTATTAATCATAAGATCCCCTGGTCATTACTTCATACTTTTAATATTTACTGAAAAAAATTGTTAGCATAAAGTATCCAATAAATCATACTTTAACATCAAATAATAATATCCAATGTTTAACTTAATCCATTCAAACCTTAAGACTCAATCAAAATACATCTGTATAAATTAACATTCCCAAAAGGTCTCTAAATTTCCAATATATTATAACCATTTCCATAAATAACCCGAATCATTATAAGTCCACAATAAAAACATATTTTAATCTAAAATACAATTCAACTTTCATTCCTTAAAATATTTCATGTCTGCCAAAATAAAATTAATCACTTAATAACCAAATTATTATACAATCCCAAGGTTATCTATTTGATAAAACAAATTGTCATAAAATAAAAATAACTTTTATCCATAAGATATAAAAAAGGGTCATGCTAATTAGGACTTTATATAGGCTAGTGGTAGGCTTCACACCCTATTCTCCTTTCGGCTGTGGGTTCAAACCCTGTGGCCTTACTGGACACGACAGGTTGTCACCCGGCCCATGGGTTGTCATTTTTCTAAAACTATATTAATATAATATCAAAAATAGATATGATGGAAATTATTGAAATAAGGTTAATCACTAATATTATCAATTCAACCCCAATACATAAATACTTTATCCATTTATTTCCACATAAGTCCTTCCCTGGTCTCGAGGTTAACCTATAGAAGGGGGCATTGAATTAGGTAATTCTTAGGTTCCTCATATTTAAGGCAATAAATTACAAATGGATTATTATGATGTGTTTTATTTACTTCCATCACACTCTTATTTTTTCCTTGAAAATTATATAATATATGTCCTTCTTTCCCACACATAAATCATTTCTCAATTTCATTAAGACACATTCCTAAGTGTCTCCTTCCACATTATTGCATAATATAAATCAAGCCTTTTTTTCTCCATGGTATCCACCACTGGAGCTCTTAGAAAATTCCATCCTTCTCTTTTTTGGTGAGTATGGGAGTTGGTTAATGTATATTTTGTTAATAATATTTTGGGTAAACAGATTAGGCATGAACATGATATCCTTCACTTCTATCAATATCCCATTTGTTTTCTCATCACCACCACATTTCCCATTATGTTCAATGTTGACATGAATCCTTTCGGTTCCATCCATTTACTAGAAATCATAGTATGAGTAACAATATTCATAGTGAGAAAAAAATATAATCATGTAGAGAATATCATGAAACCTTATTTTCAACCTAAAACACATTAGGTTTAACCTAGGTTATTCATTTTCATTATATATTCAAATCATTCATAACAGTTTGTAAAGAAAATGTGAATTATCTTAATCATATCCTCTAGGAGTGTCAAACTAGGTGTGATGGAAGGACTGTTGTCATGTACCAGTTTATGCCGAGTCATCCCCAATACACCTTGTTAGAGTTTTTACCCCTAGGTATATCTGTTCCAGAACCAAATCCACTTGTAGTATTCAGATAGGGGTTTATTTCTAGGAAGACCCACAATACCTCTACCTCAAAAAAATTCTAGGTTGTTCTTCTATAGTTATACTCAAAGTATATCTTAGGGTTATGTTTCCTAATATATGTTTTCTAAATATAGTTTCTAAGGTTTTTATTAAACTTTATCTGATACCAACTGTAAAGACCCCAACCATCGTAGCATAGAGCCAGTGCCTTACTTTATTACATTGGTACTATGAACAAGTGTCTACATCCCAAAGGATTGAATAGTTTGGTACCTTTTTAAAACTAGATACAAATATAAGTTTTATATTACGACTTGAAAGGAAAAAACAACACATCAAATCCTTTGGAAACATCCATAAACTCCTAGATTATCCCTACAAGTCATTCATAATATACATCTTCACATCCCGGGGAAAAATAAAAATTAATAAAGGGGTGAGCATAGATGTTCAGTAATGGTAAATAATATAGTATAATCTATCATAAATATAAACAATAAGAAAATTTGAATAACTAAAACACATGCCAATAATATATAATCTTCAAAATAATATAGAAGGAATAAAAGATGAATAAATAATGACATATAACCAATCACATGAAACTTAACCATGAATATTCTACTAGTCGAATAATAACATGATTTATCAATTAATAATATCATAATAAGGGAATTCATAATTCTAGACATCTTAAACATACCGTCAAGGCCTCGACCAATACATCTAAAAATAAATGCTTAAGGCCTCAAAAAAAATCCCTATTTGTTTTGTCTCATGAGACCTACCGATGCATTGAGAGGTTATAACTGTCCCCTCCCATCACTTAATTAGTCTAATTCATTCCTCATATGAATGGGGTGAAACATAAACAACATATACACAAATTTCCCTGATCATTAAACATAATCATTAACCATTATGAGTAATATGGTGAATAGTATCAAGATAGTACATCTACAATCAATCTGATCATAAACCATTTAATAAAATATTTTAGATGATATCATAAATGATCAATATCAATTAAGCATAAGATTCAATAGAGGGTTTTGAAATAGATGAAAATACCATAATAAGATCATCGAGGAATTCTTGAGAGAAAAAACCTTTTTTTACTTTAGAAAGAAGAGTTATTTTGTAAAATCAAGTATTTATCATAAAATCTGATTGTAACTTGTATATCCCATAAAAAAAGGGTAGGGACAATGAAAATTTATTTTAGGCACAAATTATTTACAATTTAAGTGAAAATATATAAAAAGATCATTTATGAAACTTTAGAAATGATTTTCTTTAGTGCGGTTTAAAGGAAAATACTAAAGAGTCTTTAAAAAAAGAAAATGGAATAATTTTGTATAAAAAAAAAATTAAAAAAGATATTTTTCATGATAAAATTAGTGATTTTAGAAAAATAATTGTGTCTTAAAACAATTATGGAGTGTACTTGAAAATGGTTAAGAAACTGGGAAGTTCCCTTAAATCGGGCTCGATTATATGGAAGAATTGAAAAGAGAAACCTTATAAAACATGTATTCTCATATAAAATAAAGATGAAATGATCTGGATACATAAGTTTGGAACATATAAATAGAATTTAGAATAATTATATAAAATTAATGAATAATTACATTGGGGTAAATATGGAGAAAGCACAACCCGAATGAAAAACAGAGGTTCGGGAAGAAACCCTTACCACTTTGAAAATAGCTGAACCATATGCCCCATAAAATTAATGATCATAAAATAAGGCATTTAATACCATGAATATAAATAGTTTCATGATATGATATATCAATGGGTAGTATAAATACACTACACATAAGAAATAGTGGTGAATAAGGCATATATCACAGGAATAAAGGTGAGATGAGAAAACCCTAACCTTATGTCTGAAAGTGTTCAGCACTTGTACTTAATTTCCTCGATAAGGAAATTAGATTAATTAATAAATTAGTTAAAAAAATATTTAACATGTATTTGATTTATTATAATCTTATTAAGTTTATTTATGGACTTTTTGATGAGTTATAATATTTAATTCCATTGTTCTAGAGTGTTCTTTTATTTGGTTTTCATTACTAGTTCACTTGTATACATGTACGAAAGATCATGTAAAATGGAAATAATTATCCAAAATTTAAATTACAAGTTATTAATGAAAATATATAATATTAAATGGTTATATAAGTCATTTGGTTATTTTGGGTGGGGACGAGTCATTAAATAAGATGTTAGTGATAATCATTTAGATTATTTTGGCGGTATTTTGATCATCACAAACTATTTTTGTTTCATTAATTAATATTATGTATATATATATTAGTTCTAGAACATTAAATAAGCTATAATACATATATTATAATTTTTTTAACCATAAAAATGGTTTTATGACCATCCTTGAAGGTGGAATTGAAAAATGAAAATACATCATCCATAAAGGTGATAAATCGACACCTCACGGACAATGTTTTCATTTTTAGAATAAAAGGAAGATGAGAAGAGAATTGATGCTATATTTTCCATTTAAATAATAAAATTTAAGTATGTATAAGATATTGGAGTTATCATTAATTTTTGGATAGAATAGGTGAGAAGAGTATAAGAAAAGAAAAGAAAGTGAAAAGAAAACAAAGAAAGCAAAAGATGATTTTACCTCTTGAATTATTCTCCTTGATAACCTCCTTAGGGAAATTGGTTTTAGTCCTTTGTTGAGACCAGAACCTACTAGATGTGGGAAATATGCTTTAGAAGAGGAATGGATAGAACTTGGACAAGATTTAAAGCTGAATAGGTGTTAGGAGAAGCCGCGGTGAGGGGTAGTATTTATAGTGGAGGGGAGGGGTGTTTTTTTGATTATTTTATTCATTTGTTTATTATTTTGGATCAAGAAAAGAAATAGTGATGATTACATGACCAAATAAAGTAAACAGAGAAGGAAAGTTTGAGATTATGGTGCTTACATCAGTGATGACTCAAGGAATAGTGTATTTAACTTATAATTTTTATATACTATAAATTACTATATTTTACTATTCACAAAAAAGTCAAATATTTTAGAAAAATACCAAAAATTCACCATAACCATTTTTCAATGAGTTAAAAAATGAACTCCATTTTATGAAAATAATTTTATAATTATTATACATTTAATTTTTAAATAAAATCAGCATTTACTAAAAAAATATCAATTTTAATATTATAACTGATTTAATGACACTTTGAAAAATTAAATAAGGTATCATAAAATTATCTTATAATCACAAGAAAAAAAAATATTAATTTAATAATCCATTTCACGAAAACAAATTTTATTTTTAATAATTATTTTAAATATAAAATTTTGAATAAACATTTATGTTTCACAAAAATACCAATACTTAATTTATCATTTTTAAAACATTTATTTAATTATTTCATGATATAAATATATTATATTATCATTCATAAGATACATAAATCTTATTTATAATTTCATAGGTGAGGTTAATATTTAAATAATAATTATAATATTAATATAATGAAAATGACAGTTTTATAAAAATCAGGATTTTTTCAATATTCACTAGAAAATAATTATTTTCAGAAAAATTACAAAATTTCACCATAAGCTAATTTTTTATATTTATAATTTAAAAATGATGTTTATTTTGTTTAATAGAATTTATATAAGTGTCAACATTTATTTTTAAAACATGCATTCCATTAAAAGGAGGGAAAATTTCCTTTTAGAAAACATATCTTTTATGCTTAAAATTGGATTTATTTTTATCTTAAGCCTATAAAACATATTGATTGGATTTAAAAATATTTGATTGAATATGTAATATATAAATTTAATTAAGATATTTCAATAATAGTGATTAATTTAATTTATTAAGGCAAAATTGCATTGTGGTCATATTTTTTTTATAAAAACACATCCTTTGTGTTCAGTTTGTTTTTATTTTCATTTCTAATTAATTGGTAACTAATGAATTAATTTTATAAATATGTGTAAACTATAATTTTATAATTTTCTTAATCCCTGTCATTCCCTCAATTCCAATGGCTAGGTCATAATTAAATACTAATATCTAATCATCTAATTAAGGTTGGTGTTCTGTATATCAAAGAAGTTAAATTTTAAAAAGCGACATACCATGAATTCTTGGGGTGTTATAGACATAGATGTTGATCATTAAAAACATTAAAAAAAAAATCAAAAATCAATAGATAACGGGGTTTCCAAAATCACCATCCATTTTATATTACACTATCCAACTTATAAAACAGTTTATATATTATAATTATAGTAATATTAATTACTATAATAACATTAAAAGTGGTTTCATCTCAATAAAATTTAAGTTATTTATTTTCTTAATAAAAAGGGGATTGATCCCAGCTTGTTTTTATAATAACTAGTACTCCACCTATGCAAATTCATGAGCCTATTAACCTTTACATTAATTCATATTGTTGATTTTAAGTATGAATACCTGATTTTGAGTTGAAAATACGAACACATAAATTCAATATCTATGAAACCTAATATCCTTAAATAGTACACATAAATTTTAGAACTCTAATATAAATGTATTAAAATACATGAAATATTTATTATATCTTACATCCACATATAGTTTAAACTTTCTAGATGAAATAAAATAATGAATGATATATGGTAAATGTAATACAATGTTTAAATTGAAAAATCATCGATTTAGTGGCTTAAAGTATAAAGCATGAGAAAACATTTCACAAAAAATTCATATATATGTATAGCAATATATATATATATATAGCATAATACATACCTATAACAGAATATATATATATATATTTATAGTAGTAAAATAAATATATATGTATGTATAGTCAAATACATATATATGTATAACAGAATGCATATGTATAGCAGAATAAATATATATAGATATATGTATAGAAAAATACGTACATATATATATACATAGAATAATATATATATACATATATTCATCATAGACACACACACATTCACACACACACACATATAATATATATCTATTTAGAATACATATACATGTGTACATAAAAATACATATATATAGTACAATACATACATGAATTGCATATATTCAAAATAGAATAGCTATATATATATATTATATATATGTATATTAAAAAATTATCATACCCTCTGATCTTAGAAAATATCAATGGAAATGAATGGATTTAATGATTTTAATAGTATCGATGAGAATTATAAATAAAATTATTAATGGAAGCTTATTTTTCATACCTAAAACCAAATAGAAGTAGTTTCATTTCTTGAGGATACGTAACCAAAAAGAAATGGTCTCCCTTCGAAACTATCTGGATATAAAATATTTAGCTTAAAAAGTGTAAAAAAAGAAAATAATATTAAATTACACATTACTTCTATACTAGTTTATGCAAAAAATCCATTTTCCCAACTCTTTCTAAGGTGAAAAATAATTAACTATTTGAATCAAATGAGTATGATGAACAAGTATAAAATACAATGTGAAAAATAAATATACTAGAAAATCAATCATTGTCTAATGTGAAAGGAAAAAAATATGTCCTCCAACCCATAAAAAAGTATCCACTATAGTGTATGAGAGGGAACAAATAACATTCCATCTATGTAAAAAATAAAAGTAAGGTTTCATGTAAATACCTTTAATTTTTCAAAAAAGAACATGACATCTTGATATTTCCTACACTGTCTTCCTCCAAGCATATACATGTCACCTTTTTCTAAAGAAGGATAATCCCATCCATGTTCTAGAAAAAATTATTGTTTTGGAATGAAACACATATCTGAATATATGTATGTATGTATGTATGTCCTAGAAGTATAGATTTATAGAATATATATGTTCTGAAAATATTTTTATGTATATATATATATATATATATATATATTCTATGCATATATATATATGTGTGTGTGTGTGTGTGTATGAAAAACATATATACCATGATGAAGCAGTTCATGTTGGGTAAAAAAATTAAAAATTATATTAAATTATTGGAATGGGAAAAATCTAAACAAACAATATAATTATATATAATGGACTGTGATTTGAGCATTATAAATCACTATTGGAAGATAACATTGTATCCTTTTCAATAATATGTGATACATATACTTTAAATTTAATAATGAAAGTAAATAAATACAAATTCTAACACACACACAGATACCAAGTGTAAGAACCCGGTTTTTGCTACGAAAGACTTTGGAATATTCTTGATGATATTCCAGAGCAGCGCCTTCAGACGGCGTGCGATTCCGAGCCCCGGAGTGGCCGGAATTAAATTTTCAGTGCGTTCACACTGGAAACGCTAAATAAATGGGATAACTCCTAAACAGAGTTCCAGATCAGAGATCTGAGTGTACAGATGGGTCCGGAATGGGGTGTTTACCCTAGGAACGGCATAAAACTTGTCAGCGCGGGGTGTTTGGACCCCTCACCCGCTTCTGGAATGTTAAACGGATTAATTAATTAATTAATTAATTCGTTTAATGTTGAGACGCAGGTATCCCTTAAACTGTGGCTCGGATTAGAAAACCGAGGGCACCGTTGAGTTCATAGTGTACCGTTTACCCTAGGAGGGGTCTAAGTTTCACGGGCGCGGGGCGTCTGTGAAAAATGGCCCTAGGGGCGTTTTCGTAATTTGGCGGCCTCGGGCGCTAAGTCTAGTAACTTTTGAATAGGGTCTCGGATTAAAATTCTGAGACCACCGTTGTTCTCGAGAGGTGGTGTTTACCCTAGGGGAGGCTTAACCTTAACCCCGTCAGGAGTTTCGGATGCGGGTTTTTTCGGGGGTTTTAAATTAATTAAATTATTAATTAATTTATTTAAACCCCACCCCACCCCTCTCCTTCCCCTTCCCCTTGGCATCCCCTCCTCTCCCTCTCCTCCTCCATCTCCGGCGAGGCAGTCCGGCGAGGCGACTCCGGCGAGGTGCGCTGGTGCCGGCGGATCGTCGCGAAGCTTCGGGCGAAGCCCCACGAGGTAGGGTTTTGTCGTTGGCATTTTTTCTATTCCCGTACCTACTTTGAGACTGAATTTTCAAATCAAATCTCTGTTGATTTATCAAACAAAACCCATGTATGCGAAGTACATTTTATTCTCTTTCCGACGCTTCTTTCGGATTTGGTTTTGGAGTTCGGAGGAGATGTGGGGCGTCCCGGCGGGTAGGCGCGGCGGCCGGCCATGCCAGGCGGCGGCG
The DNA here is from genome assembly GCA_963277665.1 of Viscum album. Taxonomy (NCBI): domain Eukaryota; kingdom Viridiplantae; phylum Streptophyta; class Magnoliopsida; order Santalales; family Viscaceae; genus Viscum; species Viscum album. The sequence continues at coordinate 1,041,083,460 of OY728150.1, forward strand.
CGGCGAGCCGGGCGGCGGCTTGTGGCGGCTGGGTGTGCGAGGGCGACGGCGGGCCGGCTTCGGCAGGCGGCAGGCGGCTGGCGGCCGGGCGGCTCCGGTGTAGGGCAGAGGGGGGAACCGCGGGGTGCGCGACCCCGCTTGCGGCGCGACCGCGACCTGCATGTCGCGTGTCGCTGCTGGGGAAAGGAGACCGGCCTTGACGGCCGATCGAGGGATCTGGCCGCGGCCAGCTGGCCGCGGCGGACTGAACCGGGCCCACGGCCGGGCCGCGGGCCGGCTGACGGCGGACCGGCCGGACCGGGCCGGTCCGGGCCTAGGAAGTGCCCCCCCTTCTTTGAATTTTCGACGCCAGTAACTTTTGTTATGGGCGTCCGTTTTGCGCGCTGTTAGCGGCAGCGCGGACCTTGCGTCGTGGGGAACGTTTTGAAGTGGTTTCAAGAATTTTAAATTCCCGAAACGAGGGGCCTCGGAGGCGCGAAGCGTCTTTAAGTGAACGAGCGTTTTTCCGGGAATCTTGTTTTGAGCGGCACGAACGCATGCGACGTCCGCTTTGAGTGCCGTTAGTCACGTTGGGACCCTGGCGCAAGGGCGAAGGTTTCCAGGGCGGTTTCGGACATTGGGACTGGATTTGAGGCGTGGGCCCCCGGCCCGTCTTTTGAGCTGCGAGCAGCTTTTAGCGACTTTTCCCTCGGACGTCCGTTCGGGGCGTGCGAGCAGTCGATGTTGGGTGTTTTTCCGAGGGGATTGCAATGGTGCAATCCGCCCGCCCTAATTCGGCACGATGGTGCGGGGCCCACGAGGGCCATTTGGGCATTAACGGTGATTTTCCATCTTTATCACCGGGCGACCGTTTTAGACAAGGGAGTGGTCCATCTTGGGTGCTTTTTCGAGAGGATCGCAACGGTGTGATCCGTCCGTTGAGTTTCGGGACTGGGTTGTGGGTCCCACGTGGCACCGCTCGTGTGCGGTGCACCGGGATGCACCTTTTTCTCTGGATATCCGTTGCACTCAAGTGAGTAGTGCTTTTGACGTGTTTTCCCGAGGGGATCGCAATGGTGCGATGCGCCCGACTATTTTCGGGGCCGAGGCTCGGGATCGCGGGACGCCGTTTGGGCGTGAGGCGGTGTTGGCGACTTTTCCGTCGGATATCCGTTGGAGGCGAGTAAGTAGTCGATCTCACGTGTTTTTTCGCGAGGATTACAACGGTGTGATCCGTTTGGCAGTGCGGAGCCTCTTGCATGATCTCTGGAAATGTGGAAGCATGGAAGGTGCTCCAGTGGTAGTTCGCCCTACCTTGTTTGTGGCAGACCCTTGGCGTGTGATCGCGCACTCTTGGGAGAGTGATGTAAATGGTTCATGAGATGTGGCTGGCCGTGCCTGGGCCTTTGCGGTGGAGTTGTTATGTCACGCCTTCACGTTGACGTTGGGTGCTGTGTGCACGATGGCCCTTGGGCTGAGACTGTGGTATACTCTGGGAGTATACGGAAATTCTTGGAGGTACATGTGGTTGTTCGTACCTGAGAACGTTGGTGCGTTCAGTTGGGGTTGAGATGGGGCCACACGTTGTGTGGGACCCACGTGCGTGCCGGGTTCTGCTTGCGTACTTTGACCTCTCGCGACGTAGAGGGTCCCTCTGTGCTCGTTGTTTGACCAGCAGGGTGGAGTTTTCCCCTAGCTCGGTGCTCGTTTGTTGACCAGCAGTGTTGAGTGGCCTCCCCCTGGTTTCGTTCTCAATGGATTGGCCGGTAGCGGGGCCAGTGGCACCCGGTGATGGAGCATGCACTGAACTTCTTTTGGATGAGTTGTTCTGGAGTTGGGTGGTTGCACGATACCCACTCTGCGTTTGGTTGTCCAGTGTTGTACCCTCCAGTGGATGTAGCTAGAGCAGTTCTGAGTTTTTACCCTCTAGTGGGACTGGGCAGTGGGTTACCCATCGGCTTCTAGGGTCTACCCTCCAGCAGAGACTAGGCAGTGGGTCACCCGAAACTTTTAGGGTCTACCCTCCAGCAGAGACTGGGCAGTGGGTCACCTGACGCTATTAGGGTCTACCCTCCAGCAGAGACTGTGCAGTGGGTCACCCGATGCTATTAGGGTCTACCCTCCAATAGATACTGGGCAGTGGGTCACCCGACTCACTTAGGGTCTACCCTCCAGCAGTGACTGGGCAGTGGGTCACCCGACGACCTCTTAGGGTCTACCCTCCAGTAGAGACTGGGCAGTGGGTCACCCGACGACCTCTTAGGGTCTACCCTCCAGCAGGGATGAGCAGTGGGTCACCCGCCGTCTAGTTCCAGGTCTACCCTCCAGCATGGCTGGGCAGTGGGTCGCCTGTCGACTTATTCCAGGTCTACCCTCCAGCGGGGATGGGCAGTGGGTCACCTGATGATGTATTAGGGTTTACCCTCTAGCAGGGCTGGGCAGTGGGTCACCCGATATCTAGTTATGAATTACCCTCCAATAGGGCTGGGCAGTGAGACACCTGTTGGCATTCCAGGCTCAGTCCTTTCTACTAGGCTAGCCTGTGGCTTTCCTCCGTGATTACCGGAGCGGGACCCCTGGTTACGGGTCAGTGTTGTGATGGCCTTGACTTTGAGGAGACCTCTCGACTGCAGGGCAGTGATGAGGTGTGGTTTGACTTTCCTAGAACTCTCAAGTACGAGGGGCGCTTTCTCCACCGAGAGACATTCTTGTGACGCGATCTAAAACCGTGCGGGCAAGTTAGTGCCGCCCAAAGCGGATAGTGTCGAAGTGCGGTGATTGAGCACCTTGGCTTGTAGTTTGGGGCAGACGTGCGAGATACTGGGCGATGATGATGGTTATGTCTGGGACTATTGACTACTCTTTTCTTGGGCTGAGCTACGTGACGGAGATCCCCTTACGACGTTGTTCGGGCTTCTGGCTGAGCATAAAGATATGTATATACCTTGTTTCCAGTACCCACTTCTTGGGTTTGGTTACTCTCCTTCCAGGAGAGGCGAAGACGCGCGGGGTATGCCACGTGCTTTCTGTGTCTAGCTTCTCATGGTTGGACGAGTCGACTCTCCTACTATAGGTAGCGAAGACTCGACGAGAAGTTCATCTTCTCACCGTTTCCAGCTCCTCGTGTTTGGACGAGTCTACCTTCTTTCTTTTGTTGGGTTGAGCTGGACTCTCTACTAGTATTATACTATACTTTTGATTGTACTCCCTTAATTTTTCCTTGTTCTCTCTACTGATCACCCTTCGGTACCTCCTTTTGTTGCTCCCTCGAGCCTTCGGGGTATCCTACTGAGTATTTTTATACTCACCCCTGCTTGGGCTTTTCCCGCACTTGGTGTGTCCTTGCAGAAAACGGACAGGTGGAGCGTGACTTTAGTGGAGCGTAGGAGCTTGGGAGCTTGGACCGCGTGCGGTGGTCGTGGCCGGGTTCCTGGTGGTAGACCCGTTAGCTATTTCTTTTCTTTTACCTATTGCCGGGTTGTGGCACTTTTTGGTTGGGCACGTGTTTTTCCCCTTTTCTTCTCAGCTTGTACTTTGTACTGTTTATAGGTCGATGCACATCTGTGGTTTATATATATAGCAGTTGTTCTTTTTTACTCTGCTTGTTCTTTCTTTTACTCTGCACTTTTTCATTGAGTTTGCTGCGTGTGTGTGTACAGGTACTTAGGCAAAGGCCTCCCCGAGTTATTGTGCCTTCGGCGCTGGTCGCCTGCCCCTGGCCTATGGAGGCGGGCTTGGGGTAGTTGCGGTTCGAGCCCGGGTAGGGTCGGGTCGTGACAAAGTGGTATCAAAGGTGGTTCGTTCCTTGGGACGTTGTTCGGACATCCCTAAAATAAAAGGAACTGGTTGGGATTTAGGGAAACAGTGTTAATGTGTCTCAAGAGCGGCTCTCAGGCCAGGGAGTCCAGTTATGGTGCGGCGGCCGACGTATCCATTCACCAGGACCTTGATAACCCGCTTGTCGACTCGGCATGCTGAGAAACTTGTTGCAGGGAAAATTTGTTTGTGCATGACATAGGATTGAGTCTTTGACTGTCCTTCTTGAGTCAGCTCCCCATCGTTGCTATTGGTATATACATATATGCTCGTCTGACCGCGGCACTCCTTGATAATATTCAGGATGTCTCCGCGAGGAAAACCATCTAGGATACCAGCTTTGGTTCGTGATGACGACCCTATGAGCTAAGAGGCCATAGTCCATGACCCATCATGCGAGTCCCTTTCTCCGAGTGGTCCGGTAGCATCACCCCCACTTGTTGAGCAGCAGATAGTTTCAGCAGAGCAGGCTAAGCTTGAGCGCAGGTTGAGCGTGCTCTGTGAGTTCCAGCGGCAGAGACCGCTGAGGTTCAGTGGTGAGCCAGACCCTCAGGCAGCATAGGTTTGGCTCGAGTCAGTGGTTAGCCTTTTCAGGCTTGTGCAGACGCCAACAGACCAGAGAGTGGCTTTGGCAGTCAGCCTTTTCCGTGGATCGGCTTGGCGTTGGTGGAGTTTGGTGACTCAGTTTCTTGACGAGTTGTCACTTTCATGGGATGACTTTCAGTTGTTGCTCCGTGAGGAGTTTTTCCCCTACTGTTTGCACTCCATTCGGATTTAGGAGCTCCTGCAGTTTCAGCAGGGAGGGATGAAGGTGGCCGAGTACGCGGCTAGTTTTGCAGACCGTGCACGCTTTTACCCGAACTTGGTCCATGACGACAACCTCTGAGCGCAGAAGTTTGAGCAGGGTCTCCGCCGAGAGATTCGTGCTGTCATAGTACCCTTGGGAATTTCCACTATGCCAGGGTGCGAGAGGAGGCGCTGGTGACAGAGAGCTTCCTGTCATGTTTTGCAGTTGGTAGTGGCAGTGGGCGTGACGGAGCCGAGATGTATGCCATAGCTAGCAGGCGCCGGAGGACAGGATCTCGATGCAGGTGGCCTTCCCACTGCCGGTTTCGGAGATGTGGTCGTATACCACTGTGGAAAAAAGGCGCAGGGCCTCAGCCGAGGATGCCCTTCCGTGAGTGGATCCTAGGCCGTGGTTGTACATCACAGTGGCACCGGAGGGCACCAGGGTAGCCCGGAGAGGGTCGGTGCTATGCTTGTGACAGGCGAGGTCACTTGGCACGAGACTGCCTGACCTGAGTTTCTAAGAGCTTCGGGCAGGCAACAGGCGCACCCCCACAGCAGAGGCAGCGCCGTGATCGGAGTAGTACCCAGGGAGGTGGTACTAGTAGAGGAGAGGGAGGAGATGGTAGTGGGGGATGACGTTACGAGATCTCCCCATCACCACTAGGCGGTCCACGTCAGGCTTTGGGAGCTGACGGTTGGGACCACGGACATCCGCGAGCTTTGGATGTCTACGATTTTGCAGAGCATGGGATGGTGAGAGGTACCCCATGCGACTCTTATAATTCTTACAGTAGAATTGTTAGGCTCTGCGTGTGAAAGGCTTTTCTCCCTGCTCCTTGTTTGAGGTGTTACCAGGGTGACGCAGGGCGTCGGGTGTAACCCTGTGTTGGTAAGGAAAAAGGCGTGAGACCTTTTCCTTTAGTCGATGGTGTTGACTCCTTCACCTTTTGAGCGTGTAAGAGAGCATCGACTATGGAATCTTGCGTGACCAGATATCCTTGGGTGTTTCACCATATGGATATTCTGAATGAGGGAATCACCGGGCCTTGTTTCAGGTGCGAGCGGTGATTCCAGTCGCGGTGTGCGACGTAGAGGTTTGATCGGGGAGGTGAGCTACCCCTGAGAGCCTTTGGGCCGTTTGAGACCGTGCAAAGGGATGGCGAGGTGCCCTACCGCCTTGCCCTAACCCCGAAGTCTGAAGTGGGTGCACGACATCGGCAAGGGCCGACCTTGCGTGAATAGATCAATCCTTTGGTCTATGTGCGGTGATGCAGAGGCATGCGTGGGTTCTTTTGGGTATGGGAAAGCCAGGTGTGGGCTTAGTACCCTTTGTTGCTCCCTAGTTTTGCTTTTCGGGGACGAAAAGCTTGAAGGAGAGAATGATGTAAGAACCCGGTTTTTTCAACGAAAGACTTTGGGATATTCTTGATGATATTCCAGAGCAGCGCCTTTAGACGGCGTGCGATTCCGAGCCCCGGAGTGGCCGGAATTAAATTTTCAGTGCATTCACACCGGAAACGCTAAATAAATGGGATAAATCCTAAACGGAGTTCCAAATCAGAGATCAGAGTGTACAGATGGGTCCGGAATGGGGTGTTGACCCTAGGAACGACATAAAACTTGTCGGCGCGGGGCGTTTGGACCCCTCGCCCGCTTCTGGAACGTTAAACGGATTGATTAATTAATTAATTAATTCGTTTAATGTTGAGACGTTGGTATCTCTTAAACGGTGGCTCGGATTGGAAAACCGAGGGCACCGTTGAGTTCAGAGTGCACCGTTTACCCTAGGAGGGGTCTAAGTTTTGCGGGCGTGGGGCGTCTGTGAAAAATGGCCCCAGGGGCGTTTTCGTAATTTGGCGGCCTCGGGCGCTAAGTCTTGTAACTTTTGAACGGGGTCTCGGATTAAAATTCCGAGACCACCGTTGTTCTCGAGAGGTGGTGTTTACCCTAGGGGAGGCTTAACCTCAACCCCGTCAGGAGTTTCAGATGCGGGTCTTTTCGGGGGTTTTAAATTAATTAAATTATTAATTAATTTATTTAAACCACACCCCTCTCCTTCCCCTTCCCCCTGGTAGCCCCTCCTCTCCCTCTCCCCCTCCATCATTGGAGAGGCAGTCCGGAGAGGTGACTCCGGTGAGGTGCAGTGGTGCCGGCGGATTGTCGCGAAGCTTCGGGCGAAGCCCCATGAGGTAGGGTTTTGTCGTTTGCATTTTTTCTATTCCCGTACCTACTTCGAGCCCGAATTTTCGTATCAAATCTCTGTCGATTTATCAAAAAAAACCCATGAATGAGAAGAGCATTTTATTCTCTTTCTGATTCTTCTTTAGGATTTGGTTTTGGAGTTCGGAGGAGATGTGGGGCGTCCCGGCGGGTAGGCGCGGCGGCCAGCCATGCCAGGCGGCGGCGCGGCGAGCCGGGCGGCGGCTTGTGGAGGATGGGTGTGCGAGGGAGACGGCGGTCCGGCTTCGGAAGGCGGAAGGAGGCTTCGGCATGCGGATTCGGCAAGCGGCAGGCAGCTTCGGCAGGTGGCAGGCGGCAGGCGGCCGGGCGGCTCCGGCGTAGGGCAGAGGGGGGAACCGCGGGGTGCGCGACCCTGCGTGCGGCGCGACCGCGACCTGCATGTCATGGGTCGCTGCTGGGGAAAGGAGACCAGCCTTGACGGCCGGTCGAGGGATTTGGCCGTGGCCAGATGGCCGCGGAAGACTAAACCGGGCCCGAGGCCGGGCCGTGTGCTGGCTGACGGCGGACCGGCCGGACCGGGCCGGTCCGGGCCTAGGAAGTGCCTCCCCTTCTTTGAATTTCCGACGCCCGTAACTTTCGTTAAGGGCGTCCGTTTTGCGCGCCGTCAGCGGCAGCGCGGACCTTGCGTCATGGGGAACGTTTTGAAGTGGTTTCGGGAATTTTAAATTCCTGAAACGAGGGGCCTCGGAGGCGCGAAGCGTCTTTAAGTGAACGAGCATTTTTCCGGGAATCTTGTTTTGAGCGGCACAGACGTATGCGACATCCGCTTTGAGTGCCGTCAGTCGCGTTTGGAACCTGGCGCAAGGGCGAAGGTTTCCAGGGCAGTTTCGGGCGTTGGGACTGGATTTGAGGTGTGGGCCCCACGGCCCGTCTTTTGAGCTGCGTGCAGCTTTTAGCGACTTTTCCCTCGGATGTCCGTTCGGGGCGTGCGAGCAGTCGATGTTGGGTGTTTTTCCGAGGAGATTGCAATGGTGCAATCCGCCCGCCCTAATTCGACACGATGGTGTGGGGACCAGAGGGCCATTTGGGCGTCGACGGTGATTTTCCATATTTATCACCGGGCGACCGTTTTGGACAAGGGAGTGGTCCATCTTGTGTGCTTTTTCAAGAGGATCGCAACGATGCGATCCGTTCGTTGAGTTTCGGGACTGGGTTGCGGGTCCCACGTGGCACCGCTCGTGTGCGGTGCACCGGGATGCACCTTTTTCTCTGGATATCTGTTGAACTCAAACGAGTAGTGCTTTTGACGTGTTTTCCCGAGGGGATCGCAATGGTGCGATGCGCCCGACTGTTTTCGGGGCCGAGGCTCGGGATCGCGGGACGCCGTTCGGGCGTGAGGCGGTGTTGGCAACTTTTCTGTCGGATATCCGTTGGACGCGAGTAAGTAGTCGATATCACGTGTTTTTCCGCGAGGATTACAACGGTGTGATCCGTTTGGCTGTGCGGAGCCTCTTGCACGATCTCGGGAAATGTGGAAGCATGGAAGGTGCTCCAGTGGTGGTTCTTCCTACCTTGTTTGTGGAGGACCCTTGGCGTGTGATCGCGCACTCTTGGGAGAGTGATGTAAATGGTTCATGAGATGTGGATGGCTGTGCCTGGGCCTTTGCGGTGGAGTTGTTATGTCACGCCTTCGCGTTGACGTTGGGTGCTGTGTGCACGATGACCCTTGGGCTGAGACTGTGGTATACTATGGGAGTATACGGAAATGCTTGGAGGTACATGTGGTTGTTCGTACCTGAGAACTTTGGTGCGTTCAGTTGGGGTTGAGATGGGGCCACACATTGTGTGGGCCCCACGTGCGTGCCGAGTTCTTCTTGCGTACTTTGACCTCTCGCGACGTAGAGGGTCCCTCTGTGCTCGTTGTTTGACCAGCAGGGTGGAGTTTTCACCTGGCTCAGTGCTCGTTTGTTGACCAGCAGGGTTGAGTGGACTCCCCCTGATTTCGTTCTCAATGGATTGGCCGGTAGCGGGGCCAATGGCACCCGGTGATGGAGCATGCATTGAACTTCTTTTGGATGAGTTGTTCTGGAGTTGGGTGGTTGCACGATACCCACTCCGCGTTTGGTTGGCCAGTGTTGTACCCTCCAGTGGATGTGGCCAGAGCAATTCTGAGTTTTTACCCTCCAGTGGGGCTGGGCAGTGGGTTACTCATCGGCTTCTAGGGTCTACCCTCCAGTAGAGACTGGGCAGTGGGTCACCCGAAACTTTTAGGGTCTACCCTCCAGCAGAGACTGGGCAGTGGGTCACCCGACGCTATTAGGGTCTACCCTCCAGCAGAGACTGGGCAGTGGGTCACCCGATGCTATTAGGGTCTACCCTCCAGCAGAGACTGGGCAGTGGGTCACCCGACGCACTTAGCGTCTACCCTCCAACAGAGACTGGGCAGTGGGTCACCCGACGACCTCTTAGGGTATACCCTCCAGCAGAGACTGGGCAGTGGGTCACCCAATGACCTCTTAGGGTCTACCCTCCAGCAGGGCTGGGCAGTGGGTCACCCACCGTCTAGCTCCAGGTCTACCCTCCAGCAAGGCTGGGCAGTGGGTCGCCTGTCGACTTATTCCAGGTCTACCCTCCAGCGGGGCTGGGCAGTGGGTCACCTAATGATGTATTAGGGTTTACCCTCCAGCAGGGCTGGGCAGTGGGTCACCCGATATCTGGTTATGAATTACCCTCCAGCAGGGCTGGGCAGTGGGACACCTGTTGGCATTCCAGGCTCAGTCCTTTCTACTAGGATAGCTTGTGGCTTTCCTCCGTGATTACCAGAGCGGGACCCCTGGTTACGGGTCAGTGTTGTGATGGCCTTGACTTTGAGGAGACCTCTCGAATGCAGGGCAGTGATGAGGTGTGGTTTGAATTTCCTATAACTCTCAAGTACGAGGGGAACTTTCCCCACCGAGACGCGTTCTTGTGATGCGATCTAAAACCGTGCGGGCGAGTCAGTGCCGCCCAAAGCGGATAGTGTCGAAGTGCGGTGATTGAGCCCCTTGTCTTGTAGTTTGGGGCAGACGTGCGGGATGCTGGGCGATGATGATGGTTATGTCTGGGACTATTGGCTACTCTTTTCTTGGGCTGAGCTACGGGACGGAGATCCCCTTACGACGTTGTTCGGGCTTCCGGCTGAGCATAAAGATATGTATATACCTTGTTTCCAGTACCCACTTCTTGGGTTTGGTTACTCTCCTTCCAGGAGAGGCGAAGACGCGCAGAGTATGCCACATGATTTCCGTGTCTAGCTTCTCATGGTTGGATGAGTCGACTCTCCTACTATAGGTAGCGAAGAATCGACGGGAAGTTCATCTTCTCACCTTTTCCAGCTCCTCGTGTTTGGACGAGTCTACCTTCTTTCTTTTGTTGGGTTGAGCTGGACTCACTAATAGTATTCTACTACACTTTCGATTGTACTTCCTTACTTTTTCCTTGTTCGCTCAACTGCTCACCCTTCGATACCTCCTTTTGTTGCTCCCTCGAGCCTTCGGGGTATCCTACTGATTATTTTTATACTCACCCCTGCTTGGGATTTTCCCGCACTTGGTGTGCCCTTGCAGACAATGAACAGGTGGAGCGTGACTTCAGTGGAGAATAGGAGCTTGGGAGCTTGGACCGAGTGCGGTGGTCGTGGCCGGGTTCCTGGTGGCAGACCCGTCAGCTGTTTCTTTTCGTTTACCTGTTGCCGGGTTGTGGCACTTTTTGGTTGGGCACGTGTTTTTCCCCTTTTCTTTTCATCTTGTACTTTGTACTGTTTATAGGTCGATGAACATCTGTGGTTTATATATATAGCAGTTTTTCTTTTTACTCTGATTGTTCTTTCTTTTACTCTGCACTTTTGCATTGAGTTTGCTGCGTGTGTGTGTAAAAGTGCTTAGGCAAAGGCCTCCCCGAGTTATTGTGCCTTCGGCGCTGGTCGCCAGCCCCTGGCCTATGGAGGCGGGCTTGGGGTAGTTGCGGCTCGAGCCCAGGTAGGGTCGGGTCGTGACACCAAGTATAATTTTTAAAATAACTTACATAACTGTATGGGCATCATTTTTCTATTGTAATATTTTTAATATTATTTGTAATCATGATTCTATAGACCTTTCTTGGTAATTACAATGCATGTATGATGTCTCTTTAAATATATTATGTTAAGGGGTAAAAAAATTATTATATTTAAAATTGTTAACATATAATATATTTAGTAAAAATAACGCAACATGAGAAATTTAATATAAACATCAAAAAATAAATTTAAATTAGTTTTTCTCCATTTTTTTTAAAAATAACACTGAATGGTATTTGAGTATAAAATTTGAAATTGGTAAATAGCTAAGTTGAATTTTCAAGGATTTAAACTAGTTTTGGAAAAAAAATCCACAATACATAAACATAAAATAATGAGTATACTAATAAATGTAATAAATACTATATAGATAATGCATATGATATATATATATATAAGGAAAGACCAGTAAAAAATATGAATATAAAATATGAATAAAGTAATTATGAAACAAAAATATATAGAAAATTTGTATACTAAATAGTGGTTATATCATATTTCTATACATAATATGCATACATAATAGGAAAATAAGCGCATCAAATTATTTTACATAGTTAAAGGGACATAGTATGATGTATCTACAATATATAAAAGAAGGAATCCATGATATACATTTAAATCAATAGTATACTTATTTATGTAAATGGGAAAGTTATGAAGAAAAAAATATCATATAAAGGGAGACTTATTTTTTTAAAATTAGTGGTTTGCAATGGAATATAAAAGGGTTACTGATTAACAGTGATGGATGCCTATGTTGGAAATAACAAAATTATATGCTAAACAGAAAACAATGGTTTTAATTTTTTTTAATATAAAACACATAAATTATAAGACAATAATTTAATAAATCATAGTATCGAGAGAATAAGAAAAATATTAAAACCAATAATGAAAATTATAAAAAAATCTTAATCTATTTTGTTTAAAAAATATGAAATTCCACTAATAGTTGACCTCATTTTTTTCAAAAAAAAACTACCATAGTAATATTATTTTGAGAAACCTGTATTTAAAAAAATAATAAAAATATTAGATGACAATAAAAAAATAAAATTTCATAAATAAATTTAAGAAAAGTATCACACACTCTGATCTCATTAAATATAAATATAATGGAATAGATTTAAGTTTTTTAAGAAACAATGAAAAATAAAAATAAAAATGTCAATGGGATCTCATTTTCATACCTGAAACTATATGGAAGTGGTTTCAATTCTTGAGACCACATAACCAAAACAATTGTCTCCCTTTTGAACTATCTAGAATAGAAATAAGAAATATATTGTGGAAAATAATTTGGGGTAGAAAAATTGTGCTCCTCTGTGGAATAGATAATAAAAAACCAACATTGACGAATATGAAATATTTGTTAACTGAAACATAAAAATAATAATTTAAATATAGGGTGAAAAATAATATTGTTTTATTCTGATGTGTGAGGCAAGAGAAGAAAAATAGTTACTGATTACAATGCTGTATAGGTCATCGGTCAGGAATAGATGTGATTTTTCGAGTGGTTGAAAAATTGAAGGTGGAATAGGAAATCGTGAATCTGTAGGGTATTATTGAGTGTAGTATATAATAAAGGATGAAATCAGTAGTGGTTCAATGAGGTGGGAAGAGACGATCTATGGTAGGAATCAATGACTTAGGGTTTTCAATTGGAAATCAGTGTAAATATGGTGTGAGGAAACATAGTCGGTGATAAGAAGGAGATGAAGATAGGAAGGTGGGGATATGGAGGCATAGATATGGAGGTTGAGGTATGGTAGAGTGGAGGATAGAACGACCTAGAGGTGGAGGAATATGGGAGTATATGTAAAGAAGAGAGGAGTTGGGAAGGGAGGGAGATTTAGGAGGGATAAAAGAAAAAAATCAGGCGAATGGGTAGGGTAAATTTTTTTTGAGGGAAATCATGGGTGGAGGAGGAGACACATGTATAAAGAAAAACCAAACTTTAATATAACTTGTATGCACCCTTGTGTGATGAAATAAATATTATTCATTATAATATATTTTATTATAATTGATGATATGATAATTCAAGTGATGAGATAGAATACATGTAAATACAAAATATTTAAGTTTTGGATAAGATAAAGTGAAATCTATTAAAAATAGGTAGCTTTAAACAAAACAAACATAAGTTCAAAACAAAATACATCTAGAATGTTGGAAACATGAAATTTTAATATGATGAGTCTATATTATCAAACTTTATTTTCTTACCTTTTGATGATGATCAAGTTATATGTGATACATCAGGTAAATTGGGATAATGTTAGGCTGTTTGAATCCAAAATTAGTAAATATAAATATTCTGGAATTAAAGGATTGGGTTTCAAAAGAGATGTTTTATGGGATGTATAATTGAAAAACAGTAAATAAAAAATGAAATAGAAAACCCCAAAATGAAATCATCCTTTTACAATATTGTAGTAGAATACTCATTCACATGTAGAAATACATACAAAAAACCTAATTTCAATAGTAAAAAAATAAAAATGTTTAAATGTTAACGAATTTAGAAAATTTTACAAATATAACAGTAGAAGTTGAAACTCAAATCCAACTGGATGATTATGTTCAAGTAATAAACATAATAATTTAAAAACTATACTTAGTAGATGGGTTAAAGAATTGGGAATAATATTTCAATTTACAGGGAAGATAATTTCAAAATGAGTAATTCAAACATATTAATTAAATATTAAAAAAATGAATCCAAATTATAGTTGGATAAATAAAATTAATAAGGAAAATTCAACATCTCAAAATTTTATGGTATGTCTCTTTAAATTTATCTTCTTCGATAGTATACATTACACATAACACTGATATTAAACAAATGATTAAATATTAATATTGTAATAGTTATCACCAAGCTGTTGAAATGGAGGGAATGAAAGAAATTATGTAAATTATGAAAATATAGTTTTCAAATTTTTATAAAATGAATTCTTTGCTTACTAATTAATTATAAAATAATAGAAATCAATTGAACATAAAAGATGCGTTTTTATAAAAAACTATTTTTATGACCATAATGGAATTTTATATTAATTAATTTAATTAATCACTATTAGTGAAAGATCTTAATGAAATTTATATGTTACATATTCAATAAAATGTCTTTAAATTCAATCAATAAGTTTGATAGGCTTAATATAATAATAAATCCAATTTTATGCATAAAAGATAATATCTTTTCTAAAGACATTTTTACTGCGTTTTAATGACACACTTATTTTAAAACTATATTTTGATACTTTTATAAATTTTATTTAACAAAAAAAATTTATTTTTAAAATTTTAATGTCAAAATAATCTTAGGGTGAAATTTTGGTATTTTTTATGAAAATATTTATTTTCCAGTGAATATAAAAAAATCTTGATTTTAAAAAAACTGTCATTTTAGTTATATTAATAGTTTATTTATGATTTCAATAGTAACCTCACCTATGAAAGTGTAAATAAAATTTTGGAATCTTTTGAATGAGACTATAATATTTTTACATCATAGATTAAGTAAATAAATGTTTCAAAAATGATAAATTAAGTGTTGGTATTTTTGTAATGCGTAAATGTTTATTTACAATTTTATAATTAATATAATGATTTAAAAGAAATTCATTTTCAAAAAATAGTTTCATAAATTAATATTTTCTATAATATGATTATATGATATTTTTATAAGACCTTAATTAATATTTCAAAGTGTCATAAAATCAGTTATAATTTTAAAATTGGTATTTTTAAAATAAATGATGATTTTATTTGAAAATTAAATTTCTCATATTTAGAAAATTATTTTCATAAAATGAATTCCATTTTTTAATTCTACATGTCAAAAAATAGTTAGGATTAATTTTTAATATTTTTATAAAATAGTTGAATTTTTAGTGAATAGTGAAATACGATAATTTATGATATTAACTAAATACATGAATTATTGAGTCATGGATGATGTAAGAACCATTATTTATAACACATATTTTTTTCACAAGAATCAATACTATTGATAGTCTTGAGCCAAAATAACAAACTAATGATTAAAATAATAAAAAAACACCCCTCTCCTCCACTATAAATACCACCCCTCACTACCCCTTCTTCTTACACATTCTAAGTCTTGAAGCTTGTCCAATTTCTAGCCAATACCCATCCCAAAAATCTACCCCAAGTTTTGGACTTTATTATCTCACCCAAAATACCATTTCCAAGTTCATTAAAGAGGTTCTCAAGGAGAGGAATTCAAGACCTAAAATCCCCGTTTGTTTTTTAATATTCATCCAATTTCTTTTCTTCTCTTATCCTTCACTCACCGCCCATATCCTGTAAAGACCCCGAAATTTCAAGGAATTTTTTTCTTAAATACTTTGAATTTTACGATTCCGCGGTTTCTGACGACACCTGATTCCGAGGCCCAGTGTGCCCGGAATCAATTTCTGAAGTTTTGTTTAGGTATGTTCAGTAAACGTACGTGTGGGTTTTTCTATCTTTTGAACCGGTGCTCGGAATTGAAATCTGAGGACACCGATGAACTCACAGCGCCGGTATTCTCTTAAGGGGACCTTTACCACAATTGCGTTTTATGCGGGTTTGAAGTTATATTTTGGGGTTTAAACTTAAATAAAATAAAAATTGTGTGGAACACAATTTTATTTTGAGAGTTAGTTAAATCCTATATGGGGAAGTTATTGGTGGAGCCCACACCCACATAACTTCCCATGTGTGGATATTGTGATTTGGGGCCTACACAAGCCCCAACCTTTCATCTCCCCATAACCTCCCTTTAAATCCCCATTTATCTCACCTTTATTTAATTCTTTGACAACCCCCCCTTAATTAAGAGATCTCTTCACCTCTCTCTCTCTATTTATTATTTTCCAACACATTTTAATTAATGAATTCAACCTCTTAAATTAATTAATTAAGTTGTTTGAATTTTTAATTACATGTGTGAATAAAAATAATAGCTTTAGCTATTATTTAATTTTGGGGCATTCGTTGTGTTGAGAGGATTTGTGAGAGAGCTTTGGAGAAATAGAGAAGGGTGTTTTTCTCTCAACGAAGAACACCATCCTTCCAACGAAGAACCGCTGAGGAACGTCAATCATTGCCTTCGATCTTTTTCCAAACTGAAGGAGATGGAGCCACCCACGAGGAATGCTGACGACGCGCCATCCTCGAACCTTCTTCCCCGACGTCAACGAGTTGGTGCCGTCTCCCCGCGATGCCGTCTTCCCCGACGCTCGACTACTGCGAACCTTATCTCAAGGTAGGGGTTTGTTATTTTTGATGTTTTTATCTCGTACCCCGTTCATCATTGGAAATCATTGTTTATTTTCAGCCAACTGCCACCACCTAACGCGGAGGGCACGGGCCGAACGCACACGGCCCGACGACCCTCCGTAGTCTCTTTTGATTGCGATGGAGATCATGATAGGAAGGTGGAGACGAACGGAAGCAGCGGCCGCGTGCGGAAGAACCGCGACCCGCTCGACCGACGAAGAACTGGCCCGCTAAAGCCGGTCGGGCCGAAAGAGGACCGCGGCGCCACAAGGGCGTCGTGCTGCGGAAGACCACGACGCCACAAGGGCGCCGCGCTGCGGTAGACCGCGACGCCACAAGGGCGATGCGCTGCGGAAGACCGCGGCCCGCATTCCGTGGGCCGCTCGGTGGGTGAACCGGCCGGCAGGCAGCCGAACGGGCTGTGCAGAACCGCTATGCAAAGAGGGTATAGTGCTGGAGAGACCGCGTCCCGCCCGAGAGGGCCGCTTGCGCCAAGAAGGCCAGTCGGCTTCAGTCGGCCGGTTAGGGAGGACAGTGCCGCTTGGCGCCGCCGGTTCGAACAGCCGGGGGACCGCGCCCCCCTCGGACCGCTCGGCCAGCCGGCCGAGCCACAATCGGGCCGTGCCATGCCGGGCCGTGCCGTGCTGGGCCGGGCTGCACCCCGCTGGGCCGGGCCGAGCCCCGCCGGGCCGGGCCGCTCTCCACCGTGCCGGGCCGCACCCCGCCGGGCCGGGTTGTACCCCTCGGGCCGGGCCGTGCAATTCTTCAGGCCGGTCCGACCCTCTTCCAGGTCGGACCTGCCAAATTTTGGTTGACCCGACCCGCCAGCCCACTGGGCTTAACGGGGCGGGCCCGTTTTCACTTAAGGGTGAATAACTTGAAGACTGGGCGTCCGATCGACGTGCCGTCTTTGATACTGGGACCCTTGTGACATGGCGGTCCTTTTGCGATACTCTAAGTGAGCTTTTGATAACTTTGTAAAATGGCCAGGTTTGAAACAAGCGTATTTCCAACCAGGACCTCGGAGCAAAAATGCTAATAACTCTCAGACCGAGCATCCGATTGACGTGCCGTCTGTCACGTTGGGTTTCTTTTGACGAGAAAGAAATTCAGGATACATAAAATCTGGAATTTGTGATAGTTTATGTATCAACCCCTTGGCTCGAGGAGCAGACCCTCCCGAAATTGAGCGTGCTGTGTGCGGGAACCCTAGAGCTGGCTGCGACTGCAATGACTACCGTACTGGAATCCTCCGTGGGTTCGATGATGATGGAAAATGTATTGGAATCCTCCGTGGGTTCGACGATGATAAAAAATATACTGGAATCTTCTGTGGGTTTGACAGTGATTACTACCGTACTTGAATCCTCTGTGGGTTCGACAGTTTGACTTCTATTCTAGTATCCTATGTGAGTCTGACAGAGTAGCTGGTCTAGAATCCTACGTGGGTCCAACAACTTAGCTGGTCTAGTATCTTACGTGGGTCCGACAGCTTAGATGAATTAGTGACTGCATCTGATCATCTTTATCACTTTAAAAAAGATGTATACCTGTGTGAGCTGAATCTTGACTTTCAATCATTACCATCGGTGTGATTGACTTCTTTCTTGTGTGGACTGGGTTGTGCTTGGGCTCATGAGTTGGTACCGAACTGAGATTGATGATTTAGGTATATGTATGAGAATATACCTAAGTAGAGTTGGTTGATACTTCATGATTGTATCTTTCCTTTTTGGTTTATCCTTAGTGGATTATAGGATACCTTTGGGGGTCTTGGGGTCCCTAATCAGTATTGTTATACTCACCCCTGCATGGGAAATTCCCACACTACGTTGTGTTGGTTGCAGACGATGGACAACACTGATCGTGGTTGAGGCTTGTGGTGCTGGACGGTACCCGGAGGTGGACCACTTGGCGGGATGTACACGGAGTGGACGGATGAACCTGAGGTACCGAGGAGACTATCTGTACCCACCCTTCAGGTGGGATTCCCGGAGGATGACTCGGTGGTTACTGATTTACTTTACTACAGTTTTACTGTACTTTTCAGTTGGGTTTGTATTCTGTCCCATTTACCTTTTAGCACATACTTTGTATTCAGTATTACTTTGTGCTTTCTTCAGCTTGCATACTCTGTTGTGTTTGTTTGATATCATAAAGGCAATGCCTTCTCTTTTTATTGGGATTTACGCCTTTGGTGCTAGTCGTCAGCCCTTGGCCTATGGAAGGTGGGCTTGGGGTAGTCATGACACGGGCCTTGAGGACTGGTCATGAAAAATTGGTATCATAGGAGTCGGTTATACCATAAAACTCAGGACTCTGATCATTCCTTTATGTGAAGCAATATTGTTAAGAGTATTGAGTGTGGTTTTTAGTCCAAGGAGTCCAGTGTTGGTGCGGCGGCCGACGTATCCATACACCAGGACCCTGACCCCTGATTTCCAACTCAGTGCATGAAAACACTGATTGCATGTGCGTTTCAAAAGTTTTCTTTGTGATTACTTTGTGTCAGCTCACCAGGTATAATGTTTTTGCCGTGGTGCACCTGTTTCTTTTCAGGATGGCCCCACAAAGGCTGCCAGCTAGGGTTCCGAGTTACGTGCGAGATGGTAGCCCACTGAGCGACGAGGCCTCAGTGTAGGGCCCTATCACAGCGGAGGCACCAGCGGTACCAATACCCACTGAACCACCGATACCACCAGCCCCAGTAGCATAGAGTGCACGCCGCCTGAGTGCGTTGCACGAGTTTCAGTAATAGAGGCCGCCCATGTTCCACGGAGAGACAAACCCTCATGCAGTCGAGGATTGGCTGGAGGCTGTCATCAGGGTTTTCAGATTGGTAGGGACACTAGCCGACCTTATGGTGATCCTTGCCGCGAGTCTCCTGCATGCAGAAGTAGGTAGATGGTGGAGCTTAATGCTCCAGGTGCACAACGAGATATATCTACTTTGGACAGACTTCGAGAGTCTCTTCCGCTCGGAGTTTGTTCCAGCCACCCTTCGTGTGGTGCGAATTCAGGAGTTACTTCACCTATAGAAGGGAAACATGACAGTATATCAGTACTCAGCGAGGTTTACTGACCTCTCGCGCTACTACAAAGATATGGTACGAGACCCATTATTCAGGGCCTGAACCTTTGAGCAGGGACTGAGGCACGAGATCAGGGCTTCGATGATCACCCTCAGCATTCTGACGCAGACGGGAGTGCTGGAGCGAGCCCTTCTTGTGGAGAGCTTTCTCACTGAGCCGACACCAGCAGTGAGACCCACTTCAGGGAAACACGTAGCGAAGTATTATGTAGATAGTAGTAGATAGATTTCGTAGAGTTCTAAGCGAACCAGGCCATCAGGTGAGTGACCTCAGGATATAGGTTTGGTTGTGCGAGGCACCCGAAACAGAGCCAGCTATACGAGGAGCAGGAAGTGCTATGCATGCGGCGGGCAGGGTCACATGGCTCGAGACTTCCCGAACCACCATAAAACGAGCAGCAGATAGTATAGGGACGTCCCAGGGATAGGCAGAGGTTTGACCGTGGTGGTCCACAGGGAGCAGGCGGACGAGGCAGAGGAGCTGGCCGAGCAGCGGGTGGTGGACAACGTTTTGAGGCTCTACCACCACCATCACTAGGAGGTCTACCCCGACCACAGGGAGCTGGCGGATAGAGGTAGGCTCAGCTCTAGGAAGTCGAGGCCTACGATCACGGTGCACTAGAGATGATTCGAGGTACTATCTATGTCTACTCCATCCTTGCTGCAGTACTTATAGACACAGGTGCGAGTCATTATTTCATTTCCACTGCCCTTGTTCGGAGCTCAGAGATTCTGATGGATCCGTTGGCTTGATCCTTATGGATAGAGACTCCTATAGGAGTAGAATCGATGATTACACACTGGTTCTGGTAGTGTGAGCTTACTCTAGGAGGTGAGAGCTTCGGCTGGGATATTCTTGTAGTGGCGTCGAGGCCTTACGGCGTCATCTTGGGTATGGACTGGTTGTCTACAGTTCATGCTCAGATTGACTGCATTAGGCGCAAAGTGTGGTGTGTTCGTACAGATAAGAGCAGGTTCACCTTCACTAGCAAGAAGGGAGCCTTAACATCATAGGATGGAATTACATAGAGGAGAGGGCAGCCGATCACACATCAGTTGGATAATATCATCCTCAGAGCGGTTGATGTGCGGAGTCCGAGTTTTCCTGTTGTGGTGGATCAGTATGCGGATGTTTTTCCTGACGATGTTCCAGGACTACATCCTCGTAGAGAGGTAGGATTATATATTGAAATGTACCCTGGGACAACACCGATATCAACTCCAGCATATCGGATGGCTCCCGCTGAGCTTCATGAGCTGTGGGTACAGCTGGAGGACTTACAGGGAAAGGGATTCATCTGACCCAGTGTTTCACCCTGGGCTTGTCAGATTCTGTTTTCCAAGAAGGCGGATGGGAGCTTACGACTTTGTGTAGACTACCGTCGCCTGAATCAGGTGACCGTGAAGAACAAGTACCCACTTTTGAGGATTGATGATCTATTTGATCAGCTCAAGGGAGAACGTTGGTTCTTGAAGATAAACCTCAAGTCAGGCTATCACCAGCTCAGAGTTCGAGATGAGGATGTGCAGAGGACGACCTTTAAGTGTCGGTATGACCACTACGAGTTCTTGGTTATTCCCTTCAGTGTAACCAATGCTTCAGTAGTGTTCATGAGTCTCATGAACAAGATCTTCCAGCCTTACCTTGATCACTTTGTTGTAGTCTTCATCGACGATATAATGATATACTCGACTACTAAGGAGGAGCATGCTTACCACTTGAGGGTTGTACTGGATACACTCTGAGAGAACCAGATTTATGGTAAGCTCTCAAAGTCTCAGTTTTGGATTCGAGAGGTACACTTCTTGGGACACGTCATCTCAGAGGTGGGAGTTGCAGTGTATCCAACGAAGATCGAGGCAGTGCTTGCTTGGGATCCACCCAGGAGCGTGATGGAGGTGCGGAGTTTCCTGGGTCTGGCTGGATACTATCAGAGATTTGTTCTGGACTTCTCCAGAGTTGCAGCACTGCTTTTAGCCTTAACGAAGAAGGGGAAACCCTTTATGTGGTCAGATAGATGTCATCAGAGATTTCAGGAGCTGAGGCAGAGGTTGACCAGTGTGCCCATCTTGAGGTTGCCGGAGGAGGGCATTGGGTATATAGTTTACTACGATGCATTAGGGAATGGACTCGGGTGTGTACTGATGCAGGAGAGAGCAGTGATCACCTATGGTTCATGGAAGTTGAGGTAGCACGAGCATAACTACGCTACCCATGATTTGGAGTTAGCAGCAGTGGTCTTCGCCTTGAAGATGTTGCGACACTATCTGATGGACGAGCGCTTTACAGTCTACTCTGACCACCAGAGTCTCAGGTACATCTTCTCGCAGAGGGACCTGAACCTGAGACAATGGTGATGGATCGAGTTCCTCCAGGACTATGAATTTGAGATAATCTATACTCCTGGGAAGGGGAACGTTGTAGCTGATGCTCTCAGCAGGATATCGGGCATTCAGCTGCTAGGAGAGGTGACAGAGTAGCTAGCCGTGTTACAGATATTTTTTGTGGATAGCGATGGAGAAGCCTTTCTACAGTCACTCACTGTCACTCCTCCACTCCTTCAGTGAGTCAGAGATGCTTAGCAAGGGGACGTTGACTGTGAGACACAACGTGCTCAGATATCCACAGGGCAGGTTCCTGATGGATTTTCTTAAGGAGGAGAGCACATCATCCTCTTCAAGGGACATAAGATGGTACCAGTTTCACTATAGGAGGAAGTGATGAGGGAGTTTTACACTTCCCCTCTAGCAGTACATCCAAGAGTGGCGAAGATGTACTAGGAACTCAGACGATAACACTAGTGGCCGGGTATGAAGAAGGCTGTAGCAGAGTTCGTTTCCCGATGCCTCACTTGTCAGCAAGTGAAGGCGGAGCACTAGGTACCAGCGGGATTGGTATATCCCTTAGAGGTCCCAGAGTGGAAGTGGAACAAGATATCCATGGATTTCTTGACGGGGCTTCCAAGCACATCCAGAGGTCACGACTCTATCTGGGTGATCGTAGACCGACTCACCAAGTCGGCCCACTTCCTACTGATCAGAGAGCAAGGATCAGTAGAGAGCTTGGGATGCCTTTACATTTAGGAGATCTTACGGCTTCACGATGTTCCATCGACTATCGTTTCTGATCGAGATGCTCGATTCACTTCCTAGATTGGGAAGGGGTTACATGAGGCCTTTGGGACACAACTTCTCTTGAGCACCGCTTTCCATCCTCAGACGGACGGTCAGACTGAGAGGACCATTCAGACTCTTGAGGACATGCTCCATGCATACGTTATTGACTTTGGTCGCAGCTGGGAGGATCACCTACCCTTGGTGGAGTTTGCGTACAACAACAGTTACCACTCCACCATCGGGATGGAACCATACGAGGCACTATACGGACGACCTTGCAGATCACCTCTGTGCTGGATAGACCCTGGGGAGTCAGCACTTGTAGGACCAGAGATGGTTCAGGCTACGATGGAGAAGGTGCAGATCATCCAGGAGTGGATGAAGACTGCACAGAGCAGACAGAAGTCCTATGCTGATAGGAGACGGAGACCACTGGAGTTCGAGAATGGAGACCACATTTTTCTATGGGTCTCACCTTGACGAGGTCTACGGAGATTTGGCCGGGGTGACAAGTTATCTCTGCATTTCATCAGACCTTTCCAGGTCCTCAGCAGAGTAGGCGAGGTGGCTTACCGCCTGACCTTTCCACCTCAGTTGCACCGAGTGCATGACGTCTTCCACGTATCTCAACTGAGGAGATACGTGCACGACCCGACCCACATCATCGATCACGGGGAGCTGGACATAAATGATAGGGAGACGTTTGCGGAGGTTCCGGTGGAGATTGAGGATCGACAGAAGCAGGTCCTATGTGGATGGACGATACCTTTGGTGCACATTTTCTGGTAGCACGAGAACCTCCAGGAGAGCACTTGGGAGCGGGAGGCTCAGATGCGAGCTCAGTAGCCCCATTTTATTTCCTAGTTTGTGTTGTAGCTTTACGGGGATGTAAAGCCCTGAGGTGGGGGTAATGTAAAGACCTGGAAATTTCAAGGAATTTTTTTTCTTAAATACTTTGGAATTTTATGAGTCCGCGGTTTCTGATGGCACTTGATTCCGAGGCCCGGTGTGCCCGGAATCAATTTCTGAAGTTTTGTTCGGGTACGTTCAGTAAATGTACATGCGAGTTTTTCTCTCTTTTGAACCGGTGCTCGAAATTGAAATCCGAGGACACTGATGAACTCACATCACTGGTATTCTTTTAAGGGTACCTTTACCGCAGTTGCGTTTTATGCGGGTTTTAAGTTATATTTTGGGGTTTAAACTTAAATAAAATAAAAATTGTGTGGAACACAATTTTATTTTGAGAGTTAGTTAAATCGTACATGGGGAAGTTATTGGTGGATCCCACACCCACATAACTTCCCATGTGTGGATATTTGTGAGGTGGGGCCCACACGAGCCCCAACATTTCATCTCCCCATAACCTCCCTTTAACCCCCATTTATCTCACCTTTATTTAATTCTTTGACAAACCCCCTTAATTAATAGATCTCTTCAACTCTCTCTCTCTCTTTATTATTTTACAACACATTTTAATTAATGAATTAAACCTATTCAATTAATTAATTAAGTTGTTTGAATTTTGAATTACATGAGTGAATAAAAATATTAGCTTTGGCTATTATTTTATTTTGGGGCATTAGTTGTGTTGAGAGGATTTGTGAGAGAGCTTTGGAGAAATAGAGAAAGATGTTTTTATCTCAACGAAGAACACCATCCTACCAACAAAGAACCGCCGAGGAACGTCAATCATTGCCTTCGATCTTCGGCTAAACCAAAGGAGAAGGAGCCACCCGCGAGGAACGCCACCGACACACCATCCTCGGCCCTTCTTCCCTGACGTCAACTAGTTGACGCCGTCTCCCCGCGACGCCGTCTTCCGCGATGCTCGACTACCGCAAACCTTATCTCAAGGTATGGGTTTGTTCTTTTTGAAGTGTTTATCTCATACCCCATTCATCGTTGGAAATCATTGTTTATTTTCAGCCAACTGCTACCACCTAATGCGGAGGGCGTGAGCCGAACACACACAGCCCGACGACCCTCCGTAGTCTCTATTGATTACGATGGAGATCATGATAGGAAGGTGGCGATGAACAGAAGCAGCAGTCGTGTAGCGGCCGCGTACAGAAGAACCGCGACCCACAACTACGGGCCGCTCGGCTGACGAAGAACCGGCTAGCTAAAGCCGACTGGGCCGAAAGAGGACCGAGACTCCACAAGGGCGCCGCGCTGCGGAAGACCGCGACCCACATTTCGTGGGCTGCTCGGTGGGCGAACCGGCCGGCAGGCAGCCGACCGGGCTGTACAGAACCGCAGTGCCATGAGGGCACCGCGCTGGAGAGACTGCGGCCCGACCGAGCGGGCCACTTGCGCCACGAAGACTGGCCAGCTTCAGCCGGCCGGTTAGGGAGGGCGGCGCCACTTGGCACCCCCGGTTCGGGCAGACGGGGGACCGCGCCCCCCTCGAACCGCTCGGCCAGCGGGCCGAGCCGCGGCCAGGCCAGGCCGGGATGCGCCGGGCTGGGCCACGCCCTGTCGGGCCGGGCCTCGCCCCTTCGAGCCGGGCCGCGCCCCAACGGGACGGGCCTCACCCCTTCGGGCCAGGCCGTGCCCCTCAGGCCGGACCGCACAATTATTCGGGTTGGTCCGACCCTCTGTCAGGTTGGACCCACCAAAGTTGGGTTGACCCGACCCGCCAGTCCACTGGGCTTAATGGGTCGGGCCGGTTTTCAATTAAGGGTGAATAACTTGAAGACCACACGTTCGATCGATGCGCCGTCTACGGCACTGGGACCCTCGTGATGTGGCGGTCCTTTTGCGATACTCTAAGTGAGTTTTGGATAACTTTGGAAAATGGTCAGGTTTGGAATGAGCGTATTTCTAACTGGGCCCCCAGATCAAAAATGCTAATAACTCTCAGACCAGGCGTTCGATTGACGCGCCGTCTATCGCGTTGGGTTCCTTTTGACGAGATGGAACTCTGGGATACATAAACTCTAGACTTCGTGACAGTTGATGTATCGACCCCTTGGCTCGATGAGCGGACCCTCCCAAAATCGAGCGTGCTGTGTGCGGGAACCCTAGAGCTGGCTTTGACTGCAACGACTACCGTACTGGAATCCTCTGTGGGTTCGACGATGATGGAAAATGTACTGGAATCCTTTATGGG
This sequence comes from Viscum album, assembly GCA_963277665.1. Lineage (NCBI taxonomy): Eukaryota > Viridiplantae > Streptophyta > Magnoliopsida > Santalales > Viscaceae > Viscum > Viscum album. The sequence continues at coordinate 1,041,108,944 of OY728150.1, forward strand.
TTCAACGAAGATGATAACTGTACTAGAATCCTCCGTGGGTTCGACAGTTATTACTACCGTACTTGAATCCTCTGTGGGACCGATGGTTTGACTTCTGTTTAGTATCCTACGTGGGTCCGACAGAGAAGCTGGTCTAGAATCCTATGTGGGTCCGACAGCTTAGCTGGTCTAATATCCTACGTGGGTCCGATAGCTTAGATGAATCAGTGACTGCATCTGATCATCTTTATCACTTTACGAAAGATTTCTGGGTTGTTCTTGGGCTCAGGAGTTGGAGCCGAACTGAGATTGATGACTTAGGTATATGTATGGGTATATACCTAAGTAGAGTTGGTTGATACTTCATGACTGTATTTTTTCTTTTGTGGTTTGTCCTTCGTGGATTCTGGGAGACCTTTGGGGGTCTCGGCGTCCCTACTGAGTATCGTTATACTCACCCCTACATGGGCAATGCCCGCACTACGTTGTGTTGGTTGCAGACGACGGACAACACTGATCGTGGTTGAGGCTTGTGGAGCTAGACGGTACCCGGAGGTGGACCACTTGGTGGGACGTACACGGAGTGGACGGACGGACCTGAGGTACCAAGGAGACTATCTCTACCCACCCTTCATGTGGGATTCCTAGAGGATGACTTGGTGGTTGCTGATTTACTTTACTGCAGTTGTACTAGACTTTCAGTTGTAATGTACTTTTCAGTTGGGTTTGTATTCTGGCCAATTTACCTTTCAGCACTTACTTTGTATTCAGTATTACTTTGTTCTTACTTCATCTTGCATACTCTGTTGTGTTTTTTTACTATCATAAAGTCAATGTCTTCCATTTTTACTGGGATTTACGCCTTTGGTGCTAGTCTCCAGCCCCTGGCCTATGGAAGGCGGGCTTGGGGTAGTCACGACACGGGACCCGAGGACGGGTCATAACATATCCAAAGTGACATGATAAATCCAGTATCTTTTATAATAATTTTATTATGTTAATGGTATATTAATAATAAATTCTCTTCTCTTCCCCTTTTTATTCTAAAAATGAAAACCTCATATGTGAGGTGTTGATTTACCACCTTCATGGAAGATGTGTTTTCATTTTTCAATTTCACATTCAAGGATGGTCATAAAAACATTTTTATAGTTAAAAAAACTTTAATATATTTAATAAAACTTATTTAATATTCTTTAACAATTGGATATACAAAATATTAATTCATAATACAAAACTAGTTTGTGATGGTAAAAAAACGCCAAAATAATCAAAATGGTTATCATTAAAGCTTTATCTAATGAATCATCCTCATATCTAAATAAAATGATATATGAGACCAATAAATCTCCTAAAAGTTCATTACTAACATATAATTTCAATTATTAATAACTATTTCCATTTTACATGATCTTTCGTACATGTATATAAGTGAACCAATCATAAAAACCAAGGAAACAAACACTCTCAAACGATGAAATTGAATCTTATAACTCATCAAAAAGTCCATAAATAAACATAATAAAATTATTTTAAATAAAATAAATATTAAATATGTTATTAATTAAATTATTAATTAGTCTAATTTCATTATCCATGACATTAAGTGAAAGTTCAGAACACTTTTGGACATAAAGTAAGGGTTTTCTCATCCCACTTTTATTTCTGTGAGATATGTCATATTCACCACTATTTCTTGTGTGCGGTGTATGTATAATACCCATTTATGTATTTTATCATGAATCAATTCATATTAATCATATTTAGTATCTTATTTTATGATCATTAATTGTATGGGGCATACGGTTCAACTATTTTCAAAATGGTAAGGGATTCTTTCCGAACCTCTATTTTTCATTAAGGTTACAATTTATCTCTCTTTACCCTAATTTAATTATTCTTAATTTTTATATACTTCCTCTAAATTCTAGGTATATGTTTGAACCTCATTTATCCAGATCAATTCATCTTTCTTTGATGGGTAATTACATGTTTTATAAAGTTCCCTTTTCAATTCCTCCCGATAAGCAAACATGATTAAAGGGAGTTCCTAATTTCTTACCCATTTTAAAGTAAACTCCATAATCTTTTTTAAGAAAAAATTATTTTTATAAAATCAATCATTTTTTCATGAAAAACTATCTTGGTTCATTTATGGTTTTATACAAACAATTATAACTTTTTTCTGGTTTAAAGATTCTTTTATATTTTCTCTCAAATTGTACTGAAGTGGCCCATTTCTATTTTTTTAATAACTCTTTTAACATGTTTTCACTTCAGTTGGAAATAATTTATTCCTCAAAATATAATTTTATTTTACTTTTATTTTTTTCTTGTATACAAAATTTTACAATATAATTTTGTGAAAAACACAAATGATTTTTCAAAAAGAACTTTTATTTGCAAAGGAAAAAGGGTATTTCTCTAAAGAATTCCTTGATGATTTTATTTGAGCATTTTAATCTATTTCAACACCCTTTGTTGAATATTATTCATAATTGGAATTGATCCTATATGTTACCATCTACCATGTTTTATTTAATGGTTTATGATTATTTTCAAGGATGTACTATCTTAATACCATTCACCATAATACTCTGAATGGTTTATAATTATGTTTATTATTTGGGGTAAGGTATTAATATTTCATATGCTAGTTTCAATATGAATTTATATATTGATTATGTTTCACCCCATTCACATGAGGAATGCATTATACTTAGTAAGTGATGGGAATATTCTGCTATAGCCTCTCGATACATCAGTGGGTCTAATGAGATAAACCAGATATGAACATGGGTGAGACCTTGCCCATTTAGTTTCAGTTATGGACTTTTCTAAGGCCTTTATCATTTATTTTAAGATATGTATTTGTCCAAGGGATTAAACATTTATTTTCATATTTCTTGGTCGAGTCCTCAATGGTGTATTTCAGATGTCCAACATCTTTCTTTTCATCATTATGAGCTTAGTTATTGATATTCTATGTGATTATTTGACTAGTAAAATATCCATGGTTAAGTTTTATTATCATATGATTATTTATATGGAATTATTTAATAAGATTTTATTCTTTCCATATTAGGATCAAAATTATGTTTTAATGTTATGTGTTTTTATTTGTTCACCTTTCCTCATTGTTTATATTTATTTATGTTAGCTTCTACTGTATGTATTACCCTTACTGAGCATTTGAGCTCACCCCTTTCTTATGTTTTAGTTTTTCCTAGTATGAGAATATGTATTGCATGATTGACTTGAAGGGATAATCTAAGAGAATAAGAGTTTATGGGTGTTTTCAATGGATTTACCATGTTGTTTTTTATTTCAAGTTATAATGTGAAACTTATGTTTGTATCTAGTTTTATAAATCTACTAAACTATTCGGTACCTAGAGATGCAATTTACTTGTTTATTATTCCAATGTAATAAAGTAAGGTGCTGAATTTGGCCTATTGGGGTCGGGGCATTTACAGTTGGTATCATAGGAATTTAGAAGAAACCTTGGAAACTAGATTTAGAAATCATAGATTATAGAACATAACCCTAAGATATAATTTGAGGATAATCATAGAAGAGCATCCTAGAAATTTGGAAAGGTAGAGATTATGTGGGTATTCCTAGAAATATATCCCTATCTGGATAATAAAAGTGGAAATGGTTCTGGAATAGATTTACCTAGGGGTAAAAACTCTGACAAGGTGTGTTGGGCCTCACCAGTGTAACCTGGTACATGATAACAGGTCCTACTGTGCACTAGGTTTGAAACTCCAATGGGATGTACTTAGGATAATTCACATTTTATTTACAAACCATTATGAATGATTTAAAAGTAAATATGTCCCTAAAGAAACCATATTTATTATTATTAGATTATCTATACATAAATTTATAATTTATGTTAAGTTTTTTTCTAGTTAGAAATTATGTATTGTGATTTATAACCTAATTTAGTGTATTCCTTCATTTATAAATGGCGTCCAGTGGAAGGAATGAGAACTTCATAAATACACATGATCCAAAGAGTAAGAAGGATCATATATTTTATGGTATTATTCCAATATTTTGAAGGGAAAAATTATCCCAAAAATTTTCATAATATGAGTACATAGTATCATATTATAATAAGAAAAAAAATAATTCTATAAGTATTATAACTTCAAAGGGAAGAATGAGAAAAAGATTACTTCTAGGAAAAATATGGAAAAAGGAAAGAAGAGAAAGAAATATTTTCCAACATGTGATAATTATGAAAAGAAACACCCTGGTACTTTCTTGAAAGGAATGAGAGTTTTCTAAATGTGTGGAGAGAAAGGACTCCATGATTACGATTGAAAGGGTAAGAAAAAGGTTTCCAATGTGAAACGCTTCAACTGCAAGGTGATGGGACACTATGAAAATCAATGTCTTGAGCATCAAAGGAATTTATCCCTAAAGAGGATAATAGATCATGGTCAAGCTTATGCTACTACTGTAGATGAAGAGGAATGATTAATATAACCATTCTTGGATTTAATAATTATTTTATTTGAGTATTTTATCAATAATTCCCTAGTTATAAAAATCATGAGATATATTAGGATTTTTGGACATTACTTTTTATTTAAGGAATTGGAAGTATGTCATGAATATCACCAATAACCAATAGAAGTTATTATATTGTAAGTTGATCTTTTGGAAAACACATTATTTGGGAAAGATAACTCTAAGTATGTTCTTAATGTTGATATAATAATAAATAGATGCTTATGGGATAATATTAGTGACCATGAAGGTGGTTAGTGATCTGATGGTTTATGTTATGCTGGAATTAATAGATGTATATATTTAAGGAATATATTAAACAACTTGAGATTTTATTTTTGGAAGCACGCATGTTTTCATTAAGTTTTAAAGGTGATCAAGATATTAGAATATTTATTATGTGATAATAAGAGATTAATTATATTTTTTTGGGGAAAATATGATGTCATGTAACATTTATTCTAAATCTTTGGTCATTCCATTTGGAAAAACATATTTTGGTTGGGTTTTAAGGTAAAAAACTTATGTAATGAATTAAGTACATAATTGATTATGATTAAATTATGATTTATCATATTGGATAACCCATGCTAACATTTTTGGTTCTAGTAAACATTTAAAGGCCTAATGAATGACTAATGGATCGTTTTATCAAAATTCCTCAGGTATAAAAATTCTTCTTGAATATCCATATTTTGGTTTATGAAATGAAGTGGTGATATATCGAAGCACAACCAAAGGATTAGATTATGAAATGGAAAGTAATCAATTAAGTTTATTTTCTCAAGTTCTTATTAGGATAGTAAACGAAACCCTCAACTCTAGGAATATTTTTTGGAACAAAAACATCATCTGATCGCTTTTCTTTCTGAGAAATCAATAGTCTTTTAACCAATACAAAATTTATGGTTTTGTGATGGTATATTTTCTAATGAGCATGTTCTTTGTCACTCTCTATAAAGACATGATAGTTATATTTCTGTTCTATAAAACCTTTTTCATGAATGTTATCATATTTTAGAATCTTAGTTTTTATGTGACCTTCACATTTCTATTTACCACTTTTTAAGAGGAAGTTTTATAAACCCTTTTCATGATGTGATATTTCCACAAATAAATTTTCAATTATCAAACATTATTTTTTTGAAGTGAAATTTTAAATTGTGAGGACACAATTTATTGAAGGAGGGGAGAATATAACACCCCAAGATTTTATAGTATGTCTCCTTTTAAATTTTTCTTCTTCGATAATGTATATAACACAAAACACCGAGCTTAAGCAAATGATTAAATATTATTATTGTAATAGTTATCACCTAGCCATTATAATAGCGGTAATGAAAGAGATTTTTTAAATTATGAAATTGTATTTTACACATGTTTACAAAAATAATTCTTTAGTTACTAATTAATTATAAATAAAAAAAAACAATTGAGCATAAAAGATGCATTTATATAAAAAACTATTTTATGACCCCAATGGAATTTTATATTAATAAATTAAATTAATCACTATTAGTGAAAGAAATTAATGAAACTTATATGTTACATATTAAATAAAATGTCTTTAAATTATACTAATAAGTTTTATTGGATTAATATAAGAATAAATCCAATTTTATGCATAAAAGACTATCTTTTTTTTCTAAAGACAGTTTTACCACCTTGTAATGGAGTACTTGTTTTAATACTAAAATTTGACGCTTTTATAAATTATATTGAACAAAATAAATTTTATTTTTATAATTGAAGTATAACAATTATCTTAGGGTAAAATTTTGGTATTTTTATGAAAATATTTATTTTTCAGTGAATAGTGAAAAATCCCAATTTTTATAAAACTATCATTTTTTATATTAATAGTAGATTTATGATTTTAATAGTAACCTAACCTATTCAAGTGTGAATAAAATTTGTGTATGTTATGAATGATAATATAATATATTTACATCATGAAATAAGTAATTAAATGTTTTAAAAATGATAAATTAAGTGTTGATATTTTTGTAAATCATAAATGTTTATTTATAATTATATAATTAATATAAATTATTTAAAATAAAATTATTTTCAAAAAATATATCCACTAATTAATATTTTTTTTATTATTATATTATAATTTTATGAGACCTTATTTAATATTTTAAAGTTTCATAAACAAAATTATAATTTTTAAATTGGTATTTTTCGAATAAATGATGATTTTATTTAAAAATTAAATTTATCATATTTAGAAAATTATTTCCAAAAAATGGAGTCCATTTTTTAATTCTACACATTGAAAAATGATTAGGGTGAATTTTTGGGATTTTTCTAAAATAGTTGATTTTTTAGTGAATTGTTAAATACAATAATTTACGGTATTAGCTAAATACATGAATTATTAAGTCATGGATGATGTATGGATGATTTAGACACCATTATTTAGAATTAAAATGCACTATTTACTATTTTTAGTCATAAGAATAAATACTATTGATATTCTTGATCCAAAATAATAATCCATTGATTAAAATAATAAAAAAACACATCTCTCCTCTACTATAAATACCACCCCTCACCACCCCTTCTCCTCACACCTTCTAAGATAATAATACTTTTCAATTTCTTCTCAATCACTCACCAATAACTCTAACCCAAATTTTGGTATTGTTGGCGTCACCCAGAAGACTATTTCAAAGTTCCTTATAGAGGTTCTCAAGGAGAGGAATTCAAGAGGTAAAATCCCATTTCGTTCTTTTAATTTTCTTTTAATTTATTTTATTTTATTATACATAACTATAATCAACTACATAAAGTGAAATGATAAATCTAGTATATTTTACTGTAATTTTATTATGTTAATTTTATATCAACCATCAATTCTCTTCTCTTCCCCTTTTTATTTTAAAAATGAATACATCATCTGTGAGGTGCTGATTTACCACCTTTGCGGACGATGAATTTTCATTTTTCAATTCTGCCTTCCAGGATGATCATAAAACCATTTTTATAGTTAAAATATTCTTTAATATATTTAATAAAAATTATTTAATGTTATTTTAATATTTTATATACATAATATTAATTCATAAGACAAAACTAGTCTGTGATGATCGAAAAAATGCCAAAAAATAATCAAAATGGTTATCATTAATGCTTTATATAATGAATCATCCTCATATATGAAAAAAATTGATATATAATACAATTAAATCTCATTTAATTTCATTAATAATATATAATTTAAATTCTGGATAACTATTTCCATTTGGCATGATCTTTCATACATGTATACAAGTGAACCAATCATAAAAACCAAGGAAACGAACACTCACAAACAACAAAATTGAATCTTATAACTCATAAAAAAGGACATAAATGAACCTAATAAAATTATAATAAATAAAATAAATGTTTAATATTTTATTAATTAAATTATTAATGAATCTAATTTCATTATCCAGGACATTAAGTGCAAGTGAAGTACACTTTCAGACACAAGGTAAGGGTTTTCTCATCTCACTTTTATTTCTATAAGATATGGCTTATTCACCTCTTTTTCTTGTGTGTGGTGTACGTATACTATCCATTGATATATAATATCATGAATATATTTATCTTCATGGTATTAAATGTCTTATTTAATGATCATTAATTTTATGTGTCATATGGTTCGACTATTTGCAAAGTGGTTAGGGATTCTTTCTGAACCCCCATTTTTCATTCGGGTTATGATTTATATCTCTTTACCACAATGTAATTATTCTTTATTTTTATATAATTATTATAAATTCTGGTTATATTTTCTAAAATCATGTATTCAAATCAATTCATCTTTCTTTGATGGTGAATACATGTTTTATAAAGTTCCCTTTTTCAATTCCTCCCGATAAGCAAGCCCAATTAAAGCGAACTTCCCAATTTTTTACCCATTTTCAAGTATACTACATAATTTATTTTAATCCAAAATTATTTTTATAAAATAAAAAATTTTATAATTAAAAACTATCTTGGTTTATTTCTAGGTTTATACAAACAATTATGACTTATAAAGTTTTAAAAACTTTTATATTTTCTCTCAAATCGCACTGAAGTGGCCCATTTCTAAATTTTCGTAAAAAATATTTTTACATGTTTTCACTTAAGTTGCACATAATTTAAAACTAAAACATGATATCATTTTCCTTTAATTTTATTTTCAGGTAAATACATGTTTACAATACAATTTTATGAAAAATACAAATGATTTTTCCAAAAGAACCCTTCTTTTCAAAGAAAAAATGGTATTTCTTTTAAGAATTACTCAATGATTTTATTAAAGTATTTACCTTATATTTCAACAAAATTTGTTGAATATTATTATTAATTGGGATTTATCTTCTATGTTACAATATTCCATATTTTATTAAATGGTTTATAATTATTTTTGGGGATGTATTATCTTGATATAATTCACCACGTTGCTCTGAATGGTTTATGATTATGTTTATTATTTGGGGAAAGTTATTAATATTTCATATGCTATTTTCAATATGAATATATATATTGATTATATTTTAATCCATTCATATGAGGAATACATTGGACTTATTAATTTATGGGAGGATCCTACTATATCCCATCGATGCATCAGTTGGTCTCATGAGACAAACCATATATAGAAATCGATGAGGCATTGCCCATTTATTTTTAGATATGGACTTGGATAAGGCCTTTCCCATTTATTTTTATATTTGGATTTATCAATTACCTTAACCATTTATTTTCAAATGTTTTTGATGAGGTCTTGATGGTATGTTTCAGATGTCCAACATCTTTCATTTCATCATTATGAGATTAGTTATTGATATTCCATGTGATTATTCAAATAGTAGAATATCCATGGTTAAGTTTCATTCTCATATAATTATTTATATGGAATTACTTAATCAAATTTTATTCCTTCCATATTACGCTAAAGATTATGTTTTAATGGTATGTGTTTTTAGTTATTCACCTTGCCTTATTATTTATGTTTATTTATGTTAGCTTCCGCTTTATTGCTTACCCTTACTGAGCATCTGAGCTCACCCCTTTCATATGTTTTATTTTTCCCTAGGATGATAATATGTATTTGATGATTGACTTGATCGGATAATCTAAGAGAATAGGAGTTTATAAGTGTTTTCAATAGAGTTACTATTTTGTTTTTCATTTCAATTTGTAATGTAAAACTTATGTTTGTATCTGGTTTTCCAAATATACTAAACCATTCAGTCCTTTGGGATGTGATTTACTTGTTTATTATGATAATGTAATAAAATAAGGCATTGGATCTGGGCTACTAGGGTTAGGGTATTTATAAAAAATGAATCCAAACTAATGATTGCATGTTTGGTTTTTACACACACAAAGAAGACTTTTTATTAATAATCAGAAGAAGGCATAAGCGCCTACAGAAAAGTTCATAGAGGTATATAATACTAAAGGCATAAAGTGTTAGCTAAAATAAATTTAAAGATACCTACCAGAATATATGAAGACATTCATGATTAAAATTAGAGTAACTAAATTTAATGAACTTCTATGTGTAAACATACCATTTCCACATCTTCATTCACTTTATTTATGAAATCAAAATCAAATATGTAGTAGTCATAACTCATAATATTTAGATCAAAACACTTGAAAACTCATAAAATCAAAATAATAGTGAAATCAGTCAAAACCTGATTTAAAAATAGAATTTATGAGGAGACAATGCTCTATACTCTAATAAAATAGTATAATAATCATATTCCAAGAAATCTGAATGATTATTTCATTATAAAAATGTTGAAAAAAATTATCCACCTATTTTTTTATTGGATTTTTTTTGTAAAAATAAAGACTCAAAAATGATATCGGTAATACATTGTTCTTCAAATTAATAAAACATATTAACATGAATGCAATGTTAAAATTTCTTATCATAAGGAAAGAAAAAACTTAAAAACTATAGATCAAAAAATAAAATAGGAAATTTTAAACTATGGAAAAACAAAAATCCATTGGACCATAAAGGATCTAATTTATGTTTCTTGTGACATGGGATGAGTGATACCATTTGATAATTAAAAAAACATCAATATATGGGTAGAATATTATTTATTATTAGATCCATGTATATCAAAAATAGGAAGAAAATGAAACAAAATTGAGGATAAAAATTAAAAAAAATAAAAGATGAGATAAAAAATGATAAATTTAATACTACATCACCTTAGGATTCTACATAACTTGAAAATATTTTTTTTACATTTTTAATTAAAGGAAATTAAATCAATATAACATTATAAAGAAAAAGAGTAGAATAATCATAGAATTCTAATAGGAGGAGATGGCACTATAAGGGAAAATGTCATACCAAAATGAAGAAGGTGTAAGAATTTAAACAAAGAGATGATGAATTTGAATACTTTAAGTAAAATCTCCAAAGTTTCAATAATAATAAGAACCCACAATGAAATAAAAAATAAAATGACACCAATCAATGATCATTTTAAAAAATTTCAGTATGTAGTTTCAAGTTATGGTGGTGGTTGTGGTTTGAAAATAAAATCTCATGAATTCCAAAACTTTTTTTGGAAATAAATAGAAGTTAATTATAATTTCATACTAAACATTAGAGAGACATGAATCAATATTAAAATTTTTCAGGTTCAAAAAATTTACTTCCTTTGAAAAATAGATACATAATAAAAAACACATTATAATACAAAATGTGCTACTAAATACTATTGAATAATATTATAGTATTTAATTTTGAATTAATTATTATTCCTTACAACATAAAAAATAAGTATCAACATTTTATATGAATATACTCCATTGTGAATTTTTATTGATGATCAATGGTGTTTTGATTTTATGAAAAATAATTACAGGAAGATTATCACTATCATGTCTATTTGATATAATCAAAAGCCTAGTTGTATATGGTTTGCATGAGTCTAAGAATTGTGTTGGGAATCATTAAAACATAGATTCTTTCTTTTATTTTCTACACAGATCCATAACCGAAGTAGGTCTTGGATAATTGAATAAGTAGTCCCTTTCTAATACTTGTATCACCCTTTTATTCTATAGGAATTGAAATAATCTCTTTGTTTGATGATGGAATGAATTATGTGAATGGTAAAGGGAAGTGAGAGGATATTAGAAGTTTATGTGATTATTATATGATAAAAATTTATTGTATATTTCCAATAACATATTTTTAAATGTTGAATTTATTGTGAATAAAAAAATAATAGAATAAAATAAGAATGATATTTCAGCTAAATCATTCCAACTAATTTGACTTATAAAATATTAATTAAATATTTTTTCCACTGTTACTTTTTGGGTTGAAACTACATATAAGAGTTAAGTATAAGGTCATTCATGGATTAAAGTAGAAACATAAGATTATGTAGTTAAATAAGGATAGGGTGAAAACTAAGATTCTTAGCTCTTTTAAAATGCATAAGTTAATAAACATGAAAATATTATATCATCAAGAATAATTAAATCTAATTAAATAGAAATAATTACAATATAAAATATAAGTTTTAAGGAAAAAAATAAGAAGCATAAATGGTATTGCGTGAGAAAACATATTATATCTAATAGATGTTAACTTTATCTCACATCCTTATAATTTAATTTTGAATTTTAATTCATTTGAGACATCTTTTGATTAATTCGGTAAGGTTTAAAACATAGTTTTATCTAATTTTTTAAATAAATAATATATAATGAAAATAAAAATTAGGAAAGTAAATTTAATCTAAATCTTAATTAAAGACAACTGAAAATGTTTATGTGTTAATGATTTTCAATGCCTTCTAAAGGAATAAGATAATTATGTGCATATTTTCAATTTCTAACATCTAGTACTGTGGAATATTAGGAGTAATATGAATTTGGAATTAAAGTATCCAATTTTATATTATTTTCCCATCATAAAATCATTAAAATACTTACATTTAAAAGTATAATTAATCCATAATTTCTAGTATCATAAGTAAAAATAATGTATTTTAATATAGAAAAATTATATTAAGTGGAAAATAAATAATACACAAATCTATATTTTATTGAATATAAATACCAGAAATAAACTTCCAATTGATTAAATTCAAACAACACTTGAATAATAAATAATTTCTTAATATACCAGAATGAATCTCATTAATATAAATAGATATACTTCATTTTTAATAAGATTACAATAGTATATTGGAATTTAAAAATTTTGAGATAGATTTTATGTAATGAAATTATTCAAATTGATATTTGAGAATGAGTGTGGTAAAAATATTTCTAAAATATAAACCTACAATCTCACTAGAATAAATGGGAAAAAATCTTGAATAGTCACTCAATAGAGGCCAAATAATTCTGAATCAGTTCTTTGTAGGTTAGTCAAACCGTAGAGATTCTGTTGTGAAATGGAATCAAGGAATATATAATCTATAAAAGTTTTGATTGAAAGTACATTATGAGGAGTGGAATATAGACAGATGAATGAGAATTAGGGGGATCATAGATAGGGAAAATAATCAATTTTAGAGAGAGGATATATATCTATTAGGGTTTCTCGAATGTAAAGTAAAAAATGGAAAAGGAGAAATCATACCTATGATGTCTAGCTTTAGCCAACCGATCTGCTTGTATGCATTGACTTTAATCAATGATATATTTCATCATCAACGGGAAGGTAGAATCTAAGGTGGTGATAATAAGGAGCATGTAAGAAAGTAGGAAATCATGAATAGGTCAAAGAGGAGTGGGAATCACATATAGTTTGAAGAATATGATTCGAAGGAAAATAAAAACGATTATAGTATAAATTTGTAGTTGGATACAAACCTAAGGAGAAATCTGTGTGTAGATAGAAAAAGGTAAAAATAGATGATTAATTTTCAGTATAGTTTTTTGGGAGGGATAATTATGAATGTGAAGGTGTGTATGGGGAAGTGAATGCTCGGTCTGACGAAGGATGGTAGATGGGGAGGTGAGGACATGGAGGCGGAAGCCAATAACCTTGGAGGTGATGAGTGGCCAAAGATGAGAGAAATTCATAGGATATGGGGAGGTTGGGAGATAGGGGAGTGAGGGGAGGGAAGAAGGGTGAGATTTGGGGAGGCTGAACAGAGAAAAGCAGGAGGGGAGGGTGAGATTTGGGGTGGCCAAACATAACAGAGTAGGGGAGGAGGTTGAAAATTAAAGTGGGAAAACAAGTGATATAGGAGAAACACATGGAAGGGAGTTCATAAGTTTTGTAATAATTATACACAATAGATAAAATTTATATATATTTATATATTATAAAAAAGTGTATATATATATACATATATTAATAGAAAAACATGAAAAAATATAAATTAAAAAAAATATAATTTAATTATGATAAATAAAGTTAAATGTTTAATAATAAATTATACTTAGTGTATACATAAAAGGACACACAAAGTCTATTTATCTTATTATATATACATTATTTAAATAATTTTCATACATATATTTATTATATTTGAAAATTTTATATTAATATATATTCATATATGTATGTGATTATATTAATCTAGATATATGTATGTATATACTTATATTTTTATATATATATATATATGTATTTTTTTAAATAATTATGTTAATTTATTTGTAAGTATATATATATGTACTTATATTGACGTTTGTGTATGCATGCATCCATTTAGACACATATTAATATATACATATGTTTGTATATACTTGTATTAATATATATTTATGTATGCATATATGTATGTATGTATGCTTATCATTATATTAATTTACATCTATGTGCATACTTATATACATGTATATACATATGAAGAAATTTGAGAAAAAGGAACTGAGTGACTAATATTATATGAAAAACCATCCCTATTTCAGAAGTAGTTTCCTCAAACTAACAAGTTTGTATGTTTATAGTTATATGAAGTAGTTTTCTGTTAAAAAACCCTCCCCGGACCTCATTCATCAGCCCCAATCTACCTCTACCATCGACCTCCTTTGCCACTTACCTCATTTGTGGTCTTACCTCTATTTTTTCATTGCACCTCCACTATTCCACTGCTCGACTACCTTTTCACTACCCACTGTAGCCCGTGCAAGTTACCACTGTTAGTTAAATTGTTTGATTATTTTGTATATTTTTCATTTGTATTATTTAAATAATATTGTAATTATTGTAATTTTAATTTTTTTTCTATGAATTAAATGAATTAACATGTTTGTATATATTTTTTAGTATTATATATTTTATGAATTTTATATAATATTTTATGAAAAGTTTATTTTTTATTTTTTATATTTGGAATTTAATTGTTTTGGCATAAAATAATGTTTTTTTAAATAAATGTTTCATGATTTATTTTATTTATGAGAAAATATATGTGAATATTACAAAATAAGTATTTATATTATAAAATATTGAATATCCGTAATATTTAATATAATGTTATTTAATTAATAAAAAATAAATAATTTAGTTTAATTAAAGTAAATTCTATATAATTAAATTATATTATTTTTTTAAAAAATTAAAATAAAATAATAAATTTGAATTTTGGATTATGATTTTAAATAAGTGAATTTTATGGGGAATTTTATTTAAATAATAATAGTTAATTATATTATTTCATATTAAATTAGATTTTTTGATTTGTATATTTAAAAAATAATAATAATTTTTAAATGGTACTTTAATATCATTAGTTTTTCAAATATATATATTAAGTTTAAAACTAATTAAATATGCTCTATATAAAATATTCAACACACAAATATATATATATATATATGTATGTATTTATATATATATTTGTATTTTTATTCTTAATTAAATGTAGTTCCATTAAATATTACTATCAAGTAATTATAATGAAATATAAATATTTACTTTCTATTAATGAATTTTAAAAAAATAGTTTCCACAAGAAATATAATTCAAATAATAATATGTTATTATTTTTATGATTGAAAAATCATTTTCTTAGTTTATGAAGTTGTATTTTTTAAAGAATTAATTTTATAGATGATGTAATATAGATAAAAAAACTAATATTTTTAAGTTTTTCTTCTAAATATTTATAGTGTAAATTTAGTATGCTATTATTATATTTCTTGAAATATCATTGCAGATAACTTTTAATATAATTTTAATTAGTAGTTTCATAGTAATGGTAAAAAACTTGAATGCATTTGTATATCATGGTTGTAAAATCATAAAACATGAGTATGGGATAATACACATTAGGGATCCACAAAGATTAGTGAATCTTGTTGAATGTGATATGATTAATGTGATATACAGTCTAATTCATGATCAATTAAAGCTTTATACGAATCAATATATATTAATCACTATCTAAAAATTTCCTCAAACTAGAGATAATTTATATTACAAGCAACATTATCATATTTATGATGAATATTTGAGGATAGATTATGATATGTATCAAAATAATACAAGGTTAAGTGTGATGGAATTATAGATTGGGGCCAATACAATTAAAGATGTCAACTAAATCATATAAAATTTATCAGATGATGGTCGATCAACTAAGCAGTATATCATTACATCCTGGCAGAATGTCCATAATGGATCAGGTGAGGAGTATATGTATAGATCATAACATAGGATTTGAGATGGTATTACCAGTTTATATTACTATAACATTTTTTTTATTTTTGATTCAACTGTGGTTGTAATAAATGATTCTTATGATGAAAAATTCAATACAGTGGATGTATCAGATAGATAACATGAGACAATTCCTCTAGATGATCTAGAAAGACTATATACAAGGCCAATACCAACATCATATGATATTACCCTAGTGATTCACTTGTTTTATTGGAATGGTGACACTTATAATTGAGTTTTTATGTATTTTAAAAGGAAGAAATGTTGGAGGGATTGATGATGACTTAACTATCAGAAGAAAATTTAAGAGAAAAGTGGTATTAATGTTTGTCTCAAGAAATTATGATGTGATGAGAAATTACAATAAACTCATAGATGAGTCTATGAAGTTTGTATTTTTATAAAATTTTAATGGTATGGTGACACATGAAAGATGTTATTACGACCTACCAATTTCAAAAAATATTATAGTTGTAAAATTAAATAAAAATTTAGATCACACATGTAATGAACTAGCCTGAGTTGACATGACACATCACTCATCCTGGACTGCCACTAGGCACAAAGGGTGGTCCTGATCCCCATGGGAAGAAAAATAGTTTTAGAGTATCAAATAATATAATATTGGGAATGATTTATCCCTTGAATAATACATAAAAAAACAATAAAAACTTACTCAGAGTCCAACATAGTATGTCCATACATTAGACTACCTTGCATGTGAAATAAATAGTTTAAAGTAAATAACTAGAACCAAAAATGACATAACCAATATAAAATTACAAAATAATATCTAAAATATAATGATATAGAGTGCGAAACAAAAACTATTACAAGGGAAACTAAAAGAAAATACATACATAGGAGGCCAAAATGGTTAATATACAATCATCCTAGAATAAGCTAAAAACAAACTCAAATAGTAGAAATACCAACTCTAGGTGGACCACGGAAACTCACTACCTCTCAAAACATCCTTGATGAATAAAAACATCATGAATCAATATGGGTCATAATCCAGTCACCTGAAAGAAAATAATAATAACTACATATACATGAGGGTGTGTATGTTGGGTGTGAACTAAACATTCCCAGTGAGATATAACTGAGGGGTATATGAAATTACTTATAAATTAAATTTTGATATTAATCATTTGAAATATATTTTAAAAAATGAACACTCATATAATGTTTTATAAGATAAAATAAGTAACCTTTCTTTCATTTGAAAATACTTATCATGAAGTCTACTCCAATTTGAAACTAAAATAAAAGATTCAATTTAAAAGAAAAACCTTTTTAAAACATAAAAGGAAAACCATATATTTAATTCATAAACCATACATTCAAGAATTATTTTTTAATTTATCAAAAGCTTTATCAAATAAAACCCATATTTCAGGAAAATATTTAAAACACAAGCCACACCATAAGGAAAATTAAGGAATAACTAACTACCACCATATATGATAATGATAAATCCGAAACAATATAATGGTACCATGTGATAAACAAGAACAAGGGAAAAACAAGTATAAGATGGTAATAACCCAAATATAATAATCTATAATGAACCAAAAATAAGGGAAACTCACTAGGTATTAAAAGGAGATAACCTTAGATAATACATAACATGGGATCCATTGCTGACCTATGTTGCATCCAAAAAAATACAAAAGACACCCAACTTTTCCCACATATACCTCATTGGGGGAACTCCCATAGATTAGGCACAACATAAAACTATGATACACTAGATAGTTTTTGAGATAACTTGTATAACACATATCTTGTTAGATTCCATTTCTATATGAGTAATTTTTTTTGGGATTTTAATTTTCAATTACTAGAAGGGTAAAATTTTGATCAGGGATTCAAAATGAAACTTCAAGGGTTGGGATGACTAAAAAATTCCAATTTGGTATAGGAATGAAGTTTATTGGAGGGTTTAATAGTTTCAGAATCATCATAGGTGTTCAAGGATCAGATCTTGAGTTTTTATAGAGGAATCCATGGGAACATGGTTGGTGCATGGTTTTCTCTAACCATAAAGTCCATAATACATAGGTTCATGATTTTTAAAACCATTCAAAAGGTATTGAAATACCGTGCGAGTGTCTACAGTAAAGTGTAAGTAGGTCACTCGGTTAGATCATGGTCTATGTAACTATGTAAAATGGAAGGCTTGGATAGTGGGGGGGGGGGATGGCATGACTACTTCATTATTTGACTGACCACGCCACCAAATCATGTAGCTCATTTAAAGAGGTAAAATTACTATTTTTACCTCCAGTTTGTTTAATAGGGAAACCAATTTATTTCTCCCCTCTTCCTCTATCATGTGAGACGGATCATATCCCAATTTATTTTCTTATTCAAGCACTTTAAAGAGGAGGTTTTTGATGAATTCCCCCAGTAATTTATAGTATGTATAACCCTATGTTGTTATCCACTTTTCTTCTCCTATATTTGTTTTTTATTTCTTTTTTTTTTATGTTTTGGGATTTGGTTCTGATTCTAATGTATAATGGTGGAATTAGATGAATATGATGGTGTTTTCAATCTACCTAGGAAAAGGGTGATGTTGGAGGCTTTCTGTACTTTGCTGCATTCTATTTCATTGAGATTTTTTACATGAAGAAATTTCAAAGTTTTAAAGATTAAATTAATTTTTTTTGGTAATTGTGTTGACATAGTTGGTTAGGCATTTTTCCCATCTCGAGGTCAGGGGTATGTTTTAAGTTTTTTGATATAGTTTTTCCACAAATATATCTCAAATAGACCAACTAGTGATAATTTGGGCATTATTCCTATTTGGACAATATAGTTTAATTAATTATTGTTTTTTGACATTAATTAATTAATTATAATATGATCATAATTAATTAATTATGTTTTTTTGATATAGGACATTGTTTGATCATGGATGGAGATGGATGGGCTTGGATGGGCCTTAGAAGAGCTAGAAACCCTTGAAGATAAATTGAAAATCTTCAAATGAGGTACATGGTCTCACATACTTTCCCTATAAAATTTGTGTTTTATTTATTATGTGTGTGGATTTTGAAGCTCACCTCTGAGGGATATGACTCGAGTTAATTAAATTAAATGAGTTGTTTTAATTAAATTATGTTTCTTAATAATTTAATGAATACTAGGGGTCATGAACAACCCCTATTAACTAGCTTGTCACCTCAGCTACTGATGGTTAAGTCTAGGACCATTTAATTACTGGGTGGCCTCTAAAACTCTAGAGAGGTGAGGCTAGACTAACCTAGACTTACTGACCCTAGTGTAGGATCCCCTTATCATCCCTTGAGGAAAGGGTGCTATGAATTAAGACAACTGAATTAATATGGACAAGTAGGATCATGAGACATACAGTGACCTCCATACCACTTAGGAGGTGAGATTGAACCCAATATGTCTTGTCATCCCTTACACTAGCTTAGGTGGAATAACCTTAGGAAGTCTGAGACCGGGATGGGTGAGCAGATTAAACCCGAGAAACCCTAAGGATCATTATAGGATATAGTCTATCTTTTGTAATTTTCCTATGTGGTGATACCTTGAGTAGCTGGCTAGGCTATTCTACATTGTTAAATATTACATGGGACGTTATGTCCTAGTACATTAGTTTTTGACCCCATACTATGTTCAATACTAAGTAAACCAAGGGGAGTTTTTCCATTTAGTTTGAGAAAAGGGACACCAGTGGGTGCTCATTAACAGACCAGACCTAAGAAGGTGTGTATGACCATGGGTAGTGATGGTAATGGGTGGAATCAAGAACTCGATTAGACATGTATGATTGATGGGATTAAGGTAGTAGTGATAGTAATGGGTGTTGGAAAATCCCTCATTTTTTCTTATTATGAGAGGTTATGCAATGAACCCTTGGGGAAGATGTGATTTGATTTGGATTCCATGGTTATGGAGATGTATACACATATATGCTTTCATGTTTTGGAGATGGTTATAGTTGAAGCTAACATGGACATGAAGCTCAGTGGTTAGAGATACCTTCTATTTTAATCTCATTATATTATAGGATCTAGCATGGATTTTGGGATTGGATATGATAGGGTATTCGATGGATTTGGATCCCAGATGATAGGGTTGTCATGGGCCTCATCCCCAAACTTGAGAGGATAAGATAGGATCTACCATGGATTTGGATCCTGGATGATAGGGTTATAATGGGGATCATCCTTGAAGTCAAGAGTATATGATAGAGGAAACCGTGTATTTAAATCCCAAATGACTGAGTTGATGTGGGACTCATCCCCAGAGTCGATTGTATACTGATAAGGGCTGCCTTGGCTTAGGGGCATGAATGATAGGACTTCCATGGGATATTTCTCTAAAGTCATAAAGATTGAATAAGGATTTCATGGATGTTATTTCCACATGATACTTGGGATTTATAATCCTTAAGACATGCTCATAGATACCACAACATTTTCTAAAGCTGGTTTGGTCGATTAGGGTCACAAACCTAAGGATCAACAAAAATTTATTTATTTTTTGTAGTTTATTATTTATTTCAAATGAGAACACCCCATGAATATATCATTGTAAATTATGGTTATTATAGGACCAAATTAGTTGTGCCTAACTAGGTTTTATACTCACACCCTGTTCAGGCTTCCACTGCTCTTGGGTACCTGAGTAGATGTTCACTTGGTTGTAGGAGCGAGTTTGGGTTGAGGATCAAAATAACATGGTTAATTAGGATAAATCACATGGAATCAAGAGTTTGGATGATATTTGGCTCATGGATGTCAAAGATCTAATATATTTTATTTTATATTCCTTTTTTACTAATATATATGTTGCTAGACCAATGGGTGGTCAGTTGTATGTATGAAATGGCTATTCAGGCCTTTATTGTATTCCATTTTTTATTCAGTTTTTTTATATTTATTTCTTATGAATTTATTTTACATGGGGTATATGTTACTTGGTTATTTTATTTTTTATTTTGGTACCCTAATATAGGAGGTATAATCTACCCACTATACCACCTTAGACCCTCATTAATCAACAACCTCTGGAATATGGGGAGGTTCCCCTTAGGTCTCATAGTGAACCGAGCTGAGTACTGTTCATAGAGTGATCCAAGGAGGGACGTTATAAAGTGGTATATAAAAATTCATTCTATTTATCTTAATGATTCATGATATAGTAGATGTGATATTTAAGAATAGTTCAGAGCCTGTGATGGATACCCCTATTCTGATATTAAGTCTAGATTACTAGGAATGGGAATGATGTTCTTGGTTTGTGATGTTATGATTGTATTTAATTTTTTCCTTGGGTGATGCACATGGAGTTTTTTGGATGAAGATTTATGATAGATTTATGGATCTAATCCCATTAAAAAGAGGCCACTATTTAATTTTGACTTTTTCCCTATAGAGGCAAGAGGTGTCTCATGCATCATATGAGGCATGTAGGATTCACATGACATATAATCTTACTAGCGTGTGATTTCAATGATGATCAAGGCTCATTTGTTTAAAGTTTCAAAAAAATTATCATATTGAATTTACCTATATTAGTACTTAATGAAATTATATATAGTTGGGTTGACCTGTGCACATATATATCCTTTTGATGACAGGTCATGGGAATCTAGGAAGAGATGCTCATAAATGAGGATGATGATGTAATCCTTATGTATATGAGGTGTAATGACCCTGGTGGGTCATGATGGATTTGTATGCCTAAAAAGGAACCCATTATAGGGGTTTTTTATTTAGGTTCACTTATTTAATGTTTGAGTAAGAACCTATGAAATGTTTTTCTATATATCATGGAATTAAATTTTACCTAACCAAACAATGTGTTTGTGTTTTCCCTCAAAATAGATCATATAGAGAGATTCCATTAGAAATGGGAAGGACTGACCAATGAGATGTGATACTACAGGGAGTAGTCTAATGTAAATATGCTCAAATAGGATGGGTTCTATAGTTATAGGTGGTATTATTTACATATGATGTCATTTTATGTGATGCACCATGAGTGGGTGTCTGTCTTGATGATGTCATGGGTTTTTCAGATAGGAGAATGTGTGATGCCTCGTGAGCTGTGACCTTATGTAAGTTTTAATTTGGCCTAAGTGGTTAGAACTAGTGCCCCTAACATAAGAATTGACTATTAGGGCTAGATTAAAGACTTAAAGACCCATTTCTGTAATGCCCCAAACCCAGTTGCCCAAAGTTGGTGCATTAATTTAATACATTTTCATGATTATAAGGAATCAAGTCTCGAAGGACTGACCAGTTTGGCAGTCTTGTAAAATAAATTACATACAATAACTTAACATTACAATTTCTAACATAAAATACATCATAGATAATTATTTTAGAACAAAATTATTCCACTATATTAACTTTACATATCAATCATAATACACTTCTTGGTATCTTGGTAAAATAAAACATAAGAAAAGGTTGAGCTCAAATGCTCATTAAGGGAAAATAATTCAGTAGAAGCTATAAAATTTTAAGGTAAGATGTATAATTAAAACATCATCCTTTTAAACATAAACTCAAACATAATATGGAAAAAATAAATCAAACATTACCATATAAACATGCACATTGATATTATACCAGTATAATAATCACATGTAATAACTAATTTCATAACGAGGGGATGCATAATGCCGGACATAATAACTACTACGCCAAGGCCTTGTGCCAAGAAAATTCACAAATATTATGTCAAGGACTTGGTAAAAGATACTAGTTTGTATCATGAGACCTATTGAGGCATCTAGGGGATATAGAGGTCCCCACTCGTCACTTACTAAGTCCAATTAATTCCTCATATGAAAAGGGTGAAACATAACGTAAACATTTGTATTAAAACTAGCATATGAAATGTTAATACTTTAACCATAAAATATGTATGGTATAAAAATAACACATCCACAGTCAAACATATAATAACTCATTCAATACAATATGGAAGATTTTATTATAATAAATTAACCTCAATCAAGAATAATATCCAATAAAGGATGTTTAAATAGTTGAAACTAATCACTAGAAATCTTTGAGAGAAATATCACTTTTTCATGAAATCATTTAAAAGCCACACAATTTATAAAGGAAGTCATTTAAAAAAGATTTTTTAATCAAAGTTTCCCATACCACTTTTAGAATTTTTAAAGGAAATGAAATTTTAAAACAATTATGTCCATATGAATAAATCCTTAAAATCATTTTGAAAACATGAACATTAATTAAATAGATTTAGAAAAATAAATCTTTAAAGCATTTAAAATGATGATATAGTTAAATATTACCTTCCATAAAACCTTAAATTATTTTTTTGAATTTTTTTTTATGATACATGGACATGGATGATAAATTTTTCCCAGTATATACTTACACATAAACAATCTCAGATAATAATGAGATTGAGGAATTAACCTTTACCTTAGGTCCGATACTCTTCGTACGTGTCTGAAACTCCTGTATAATGTTTTTTAAAAATATTAATAACTTATATTAGAATCATAATAATATTTATGATATCATATATGATTCTTTTATGACTTTATATTACCCATTTATTAACAATTCGAAGTTAATGCAACATTTTGGGTAATATTGCTTTGTTTATCGTACGTGTTTTGACTTGTTATTCTTGATCATATTACTTAGATCATGATTTAATTAATTCCATAATGTATAATATTATTTATATATCATATATATTCATAATATAAATATATATAATAGATAGATATATAAAATGGAATACACTGTTCATGGAGATGGTAGACCGTACATACGCATGAACGCTATTTCTGTTTTCATATCGTATTGAATGTAAGTAAGTGAATGAAATAAATGTAAATACTTAGATTTTTTTATAGTATCATTATTATGTCATATATTACATACTTATTAATAATATATATTTTTATAATCATCCTTGAATGGTGAACATGGAAATGAATCTCATCTCATCGTGGAGACGGTAAGCCATACATACACACGAGCGACGATATCATTTACTTAATGATCAAAAGTTGTGGAATTTGATGGTATATTAATTATAAAGAAACATTAAAATTTTATATTTATTATTTTCATCAATTATACTCATTATTATACCCATCCAAATAATTAAGTGTTGAATAACAAATGACACAACGACGTGGAGACGGTAAGCCGCACGTAAGCACGTATAATGACTTTTCTATTCATAGGATGAATAGAATAATGAATTTGGTTGTAACATATTTATAATAACATATCATTATGTAGAAGGTATTGGAGTTATTATTTTAGTATAAAATCAACAAATAAAGGGGAAGTATAAGAGAAAAGAACTTTGAAAGAGGCGATGAAATAATTACCTCTTCTTCGGGTGCTTCTTTCTGATTTGAAAAAAGGGATCCTTAGAATGGATTTATGATCAAAGTAAATACTCTACGTTTCAGTGATGGTAGTTGGGAGGAGATTTGAGCAGGTTTTTTCTGAGACAAATTGATTTGGAGGTGTGAATTTAAGAGAAGGGGAGGTACCCTTTTATAAGATAGGTGAGGGTCACTTTAGGAAAAGCTTGAAATATTAATTTATTATAAAATTATTTTCGGTTTCTAAAATCTCCAAATGGATTTATTTCTAGGATAAAGTTGGTATTAGTCTAAATCCTCTCAACCAATAGGTTTAGACAAGTTTAGGCCTCCATATTAAACTTATCTTTTAGATTTAACTCTTTGTTAAATAGTTTAACTTTTACCATGTCTTCTTGTATTTTTATACTACATGGTTAATATAGTTACTATAAAATACCAAGAAAATATCAAGAAGTTAATTAATGACATATCTAACATTATCTAATTCATTTGTTCGAATATTCTATTTTTAGTAATATTATATCATTTAATAAAGTACTATTTTTTTAAAAAACCCATTTATGTTAATTTTGACACTATTTAGTATTTGGTTTTTGTGAAAGTCATAACAACTTAATTACTTCTAAAAAAATACATTGAATCAACACTAACATGTCATATGAAACTATAAAATTCGTGGATGGAATATAAAGTTTCAATTTACATTTATTTTAATATTTATAATATCAATTATTTTAATCTTTCATTAATAAGGTAATTACTGCATCATCATTGTGTCATAAATACATCTTACTATTTAATGTATAAACATTATAAATAAAATACCATGATGTAGGAAGTATTTTTAGATTTATAATTACTATTTATATACATATATATCAGTTATATAACACTATATTAAAATTGATTTAGTAAAATATATATGTTTATGTTATAATTATCTTTACTTTAAATTAATTTTTATAACATGTCATTATCACACCCAAGTGGTCCCCAAATGCCAAAAGTTTGGCCTAAGGATTCTCATGGTTGAATATATGTCACAAAATAGTATTAGGACACATGTTAGGTTAGTTTTATATTATTATAATATTATTTTGTTTACCCTTTTTTACTCAATTTACCCTTTAACCATGGTAAATAAAAATAATTACTGAAGTTACTATTCATAATGTCAAAAAATAAAAGGTAACTATTTATACAATTTGTAACTTCTGATTACAAAAATGGAATATATTTTTCCAAATAAAAAACACATAAATTTCAGTAATTAAATTAAAATTAATTCTCGTTGTCAAAACCAAAAATCGTGTTTTTAAGAAGTAAAAACTATCAAAAGATTGACATGTGTTTATGTTCAATTTAAATTTGAAATTACTTCCCATGACCTAAATTATATTAAACGATAAAAATATAATATAATTATACTTTAAAACCACTCAAATTTATAATTTAACACTATAAATTATTTCGATTTAAAAAGTTGTTTTCAATTAAAATTTAGTATTTTTCACTATTCATCAAAATGTGAAAGTTATCAGAAAAGTACCAAAAATTTATCCAAACTAAATTTTTATGTTCCGATTCTAAAGAATAATTTAATTTCATTAAATTGAATATATAAGTGTGTTAAATATTATATTTAAAAAGGGTTTTCCATTAAAAGGCGGAAAAATTGCATTTTTTGAAGAATACTTATTTTATATGAAAAATTGAATTTGTACCTATATTATGTATAATAAACATAAAATATGAATTTTAAAATTATATGGGATATATAAAATTCAAAATGTGGTTAATACTATTCATAGCCGCTTTTTAAATGGCTAGTTTGATAGGACATGGTGCGGTTGAACTCGGTATTGCGTACATCGCACACTATTGAATTATTTAAAAAGGAAGCATACCATGAAAGCTTGGGGTGTTACATATACACTTCTTTAATAAATCGTGTCCTCAAAATTTACTCTCGGTATTGAAAACTAGGGGTTTGACATTTCAAAATATCTTGGTTGAAATCCCAATCAGAAAATGGATTAACGAGGCCTCTATTTTAAAATATAGAAAGGTAGGTATGAAGGTTAACATAAATAACATATAATTAGATTATATGTTGGAAAACATAGATATGGAAGAGAAAAAAACCATCAAGTTCTGATAGAGAGTTATAGAGAATATTATTGGTAGAAAGTTAACAACCAGAAAGGTATAAATCTGTGATGATTTAAAGGACCATTTGATTCATTGAAAAAGAAGGTACTAGTAAAACATTTTTGGTTTTATTATCCTTTTACTGGTGTTGTAGAATTAATTTAATTCATAGACTAAGAACACAAGTAAGAATATGTATAGTTTCATCTTCTACCACAAACTCATCTTTCTCTTCCAAAGATAAAACTCAAAAATATTATATTTATCTCAATCATATAAGGTTATAAATATAAACATTTACAATTTAAGTGAATAAAACTATTTTATAATAACTAGTGACATCCTGTAGGCCTGTGTTTGTCAATAAATCCTTGTCGAATGTCGGTTGTGGGTTCGATTCCCACAGATTTGTTCGATGCGTTGGGTTATCGCCTGAATGGCCCGAAGGCCTTCATTTTTATTGATTTTTGATAACCCCCCTTCCAAGGGATGACGGGGAACCCTTACAAGGCCCGTAGGCTCAGAGATTACATGGCCCATAGTTTTAGGATATTTCATGACCCGAAGGTCTTATGGAATTCAACCAGAATATCTACAAGGAACTTCCCCTCCCCAGCATCTGCATCTTGATAGTAGCTCTCCACCTTTGCATGACCGTCTGGCTAGGCTTCCCGTGCAAGCACAAGCTGGTACCGATGGCATAACCATACCCTCTCATTCTGACAATCCATTTGGCTCTACTCTGTTGAGTGCACCTGCTCTGAATCCTCTTCTGGGGTTGCTTCTTTTTTGTATTAAGTCTGGGGCCTGCATTCATGTGGCCCGAAGGCCTTGGGGTGGCCCTAAGGCCTTAAGGTGGCCCGAAGGCCTTAAGAATCAACTGTCCCGAAGGCCTTGGGTGGCCCGAAAGCCTTGCAGGACCCGAGGACCAAACCGGTGGCCTAGAGGCCCAGATGGATGAATAGTTTTGGATGCTACAGTACTGCTACAGTACCCGGAAATATGCCTCCACCCGGATTTGATCTCGGGTCTCTTGGATGCACCTAGCGAGTCCTCACCAACTGGGCTGAGGCTCTTGTGCGTCGGGCTATCACCCAACCTGAAGGTTGTACCTTTTCTAAAACTATAGTATTATAACATTCCAAAAATAATCCTAATAAATGTTTTAACCTTAAACAATACTATCCAAAGTTCAACTTAATCCATTCCAACCTTTAGAGTTATCCAAAATACTTTTGTCCAAACTCTCTCTAAAAGGTCTCTAAATTCCCAAAATATATTGTAACATCAGATTCCCAAAATAATGTAAAGTTGCTCTTATATACTGAAAATATGATTACCTTCATCATATTAAAACATTAATGAAAACAAAATATACTTCAGTACCATCTTTATATATATTTATCACATTATCCTTATAACCAAAATATAATTCTTGAATCCAAAAACACAAATACATTAATTATTACACTTCGACTATAGTAATAACATAAGCTTGACCTTGATCCATTTGCTTTTTCTAAGATATATTTTATTGATGCTTTGGAAAATCATTTTCATAATGTCCCATTTATTTTCAATTATAGCATTGAACTTTGAAATCCTCTTTATTCCCCTTTCAATCACAACCTTGGTGGAATTTTTCTCCACATTTATAATAAACTCCCACACCTTTTAGAAAAATTCCAGGGTGTTTCTTCCCACAATTATCACATAATAGAAAATACTTCTTTCCCTTTTTCCTTTATATATCTCTTGATTCACTGTTTTCTTATTCTGTTGCTTTAATTTAATGTCATAAAACTTAGAGAATTCCTTTTCTGTCTTAATAGCACTCAAGACTATATCTTCATACGATGAGAAAGATTGTGAGACCAAATCCTATCGGAGGAATGGTTTTAACCCATCAAAGAATCAATCAATCTTACATCTTGGGTTACGTATGTATTCTGCATCATGCCTTGCTAACCTTGTAAAGTTAGCCTCATACTTTGCAACATTCTCACCATCCTTTTGCCTCAGGCTCAGAAATTTTCTTTCCATATCAGCTCACTATTCAAGAGGAAAGTATTTCTCTAGAAAAATTTCTTTAAAGTCCCTCCATTATATATTTCCCACTTCTTAATCCTCCTTTATGTTTTAAATTAATGACCACCATTGATCCACATCTCCTGAGAGACGATAAAATGCCATGAAATCCTTTTCCCTTTCGTTACTTCCCAAAGAAAGAAATATTTTCTCTAAGGAACTTATCCACTGCTCAGCTACAAAAGGATTTATAGTCCCATTGAATGTTGGAGGTTTTTGTCTCATGAAGCGTTCTAACATTGATCCTCCGAATTGTGAATCAGGATGCTCTATACGGGTAAGGTTATTATTCATAACCTGTGTCAATTATCCCAGTATGGTTATAAGCTATTCAGTACCAGTTGTGTTACTAGATCCACTATCATTATCTTGCATAGGAGGCAAATAACTATAGGGATTAATTTCATTGATACGATCTCCATTTCTTCCACTACACACCATTTATAAAAAATGGCATACACTAGATTAGGTTATGCATCATAATGCATAATTCCAAACTAGTAAAATACTTAACATAAATTGAAAAATTTATGCATCTCTAATCCATAATAATAAATATGGTTCCTTTGAGGAAATATTTACTCATAAATCCTTTATAATGGTTTGTAAATAAAATATGAATTATCCTAAGAATATCCCTCAGGAGTGTCAAAGTAGGTGTGCAGTAAGGCCCGTTGTCGTGTACCAGGTTACCTCGAGTCAAGCCTAGAACACCTAGTCGGAGTTTTCACCCCATGATACATCTGTTCCAAAACTACGTCCACATGTTGTATCTATACATGTATGTACTTCTTGGAATATCCACCTAATCCCTACTTTACAATAATTCTAGGGGTTTTTTTTTATACTCATCCTCAAAGTCTATCTTAGGGTTATGATCCCTAATCTAATTTTTCTAAATCTATTTCCACGATTATAGCTAAACTTTCTCTGATACCAACCATAATTACCTGACCGTAGTTTCCCAGAGCTGGTGCATTATTTTAATACATTGGCATGATTACAAGGAATCAAGTCCTAAAGGACTGACCAGTTTAGTAGTCTTGGAAAATATATTACATACATGAACTTAACATTACAAATTCTAACATAAAATATAGCATAGATAATCCTTTGAGAACACCATTATTCACCTATATTAACCCTTCATATCAATCATAATACACTTCTTGGCATCCTCGGAAAATAAAACATAAGAAAGGGGTGATCTCAAATGCTCAGTATGGGTAAATAATTCAGCGAAACCTATAAAATTTTAAGGTAATATGTATAATAAAAACGTCATCCTTTTAAACATAAACCTGATCATAATATGGAAAAAATAAATCAAATATTAACATATAAACATGCACATGGATATTCTAATATTCAATTTATCACATGTATTAACTAATTTCATAATGAGGGAATGTATAATGCTAGACATAATAACTACTACGTCTAGGCCTTGTATTAAGAAAATTCACAAATATTATGTCAAGGCCTTATTCCATGACACTACTTTGTCTCATGAGACCTACCGATGCATCGAGGGGCTATAGTGGGCCCCACCCATCACTTACTAAGTCTAATGCATTCCTCATATGAAAAGGGTGATACATAACATAAACATTCGTATTAAATCTATCATACAAAATGTTTATACATTAACCATAAACCATGTATGGTATAAAAATTGCACATTTATAGTGAAACATATCATAACTCATTCAATATAATATGGAAGATTGTATTATTGTAAATCAACCTCAATCAAGAATAATATCCAATAAAGGATGTTGACATAGTTGAAATTACTTAGTAAAAATCTTTGAGAGAAATATTCCTTTTTCATGAAATCATTTAAAAGTCACACAATTTATAAAGTAATTCATTTAAAAGATATTTTTTGAATAAAAGTGTCCCATACCACTTTGAAACTTTTGAAAGGAATTAATATTTTAAAACAATTATGTCTATATGAATAAATCCTTAAAATCATTTTGAAAACATGGATATTAATTAAATAGATCTATAAAAATAAATCCATAAAACATTTAAAATGATTATCTAGTTAAATATTACCATCCATAAAACCTTAAAAGATTTTTTTTTGAAAATATTTTTATGAGAAATGGAAAGCCATGATAAATCTCTCCCAGTATACACTTACACATAAATAATCTCAGATAATAATTAGATTCAGGAATTAACCCTTACCTTAGGTCTGATACTCTTCGTACGTGTCCGAAACTCCTGTATAATGTTTTTAAACATATTATTAACTTATATAAGAATCATAATAATATTTATGATATCATATATGATTATTTTTTGACTTTATATTACCCATTTATTAACAATTCCAAGTTAATTCAACATTTTGGGTAATATAGCTTTGTTTATCGTACATGTTTTGATTTTTTATTCTTGATCATATTACTTAGATCATGATTTACTTACTTAAAAAATGTATAATATTATTTATATATCATATATATTCATAATATATATATATATATATATATATATATATATATAATGGAATACACCGTTCATGGAGATGGCAGGCCGTACGTACGCATGAACGATGTTTCTGTTTTTATATTGTATTGAATGGAAGTAAGTGAATGAAATATATGTAAATAATTATATTTTTTTCCAGTAGAATTATTATGTCATATATTACATAATTATTAATAATATATATTTTTATAATCATCCTTGAATGGTGAATGTGGAAATGAATCTCATCGCATCGTGGAGATGATAAGCCGTACATACGCACGAGTGATGATATCATTTTCTTAATGATTAAAAGTTGTGGAATTGGATGGAATATTAATCATAAAGGAAAATTTACATGTTATATTTATTATTTAAATAAATTATACTCATTATTATACACATCCAAATAATGAAGTGTTGAATAAAAAACTACACAACAACATGGGTATGATAAGCCGTACGTACACATGTATAGTGACTTTGTCATTCATAGGATGGATAGAATATTGAATTTGGTTATACCATATTTATAATAACATATCATTTGTGTAGAAGGAACAGGATTTATTATTTTAGTATGGAATCAACAAAGAAAGAGGAAGTAGAAGAGGAAAAGAACTTTGAAAGAGGTGATGAAATAATTACCTCTTCTTCGGGTGCTTCCTTTTGATTTGAACAAAAGGGCTCCTTAGGTTGGCTTTCAGATCAAAGTAAGGCCTATAAGTTTAAGTAAGGGTATTTTTGAGGATATTTTAGCAGGTTTTGGATGATCCAAATGGCTTTGTATGTATGAATTTAAGAGAATGGGAAAGTACCCTTTTATAAGGGAGGTGAGGGGCACTTTAGGAAAAGATCGAAATATTAATTTATTATAAAATTATTTTCAGTTTCTAATAGTTCCAAATAAATTTATTTTGAGTATAAGGTGGGTATGTGTCTAAATCCTCTCAACCAATAGATTTTAGACAAGTTTACGTCTCCATATTAACCTTACATTTTAGCTTTTACTCTTAATTAAATAGTTTAACTTTTACCATGTTTTCTTGTATTTTTATACTAAATGGTTAATATAGTTACTATAAAATGAAAAGAGAACCTCAAGTGGTTAATTAATGAAATATATAAAATTATCTAAGTCCTTTTGATTAATCTTATATTTTTATGAATATTATAGAATTTAATAAAATACCATTTGTTTTAAAAACTCATTTATGTCAATTTTGACACTATTTAGTATTTGATTTTTGTGAAAGTCATAAAAACATGATTACTACTAAAAAAATACATTTAATAAACCCTAACATGTCATATTAACCTATATAATTAGTGTATGACATCAAAATGTTCAATTTACATTTATTTTAATATTTATAATATCAATTATTTTAATATTTCATTAATAAGCACTACTAGAAAGGACATCTTTCCCAACAATTCTATACCAACAGTTCAAAAGAACTGTTGGTATAGATGCCCTTTACCAACGGTTTATTAAAACTATTGGTAAAGGTGTGGTTAGGGAGGGATTTCCCAATGGTTATCAAAAACCGTTGGGAAATATATGGTTAGGGAGGGATTTCCCAACAGTTTTTAATTACTATTGGGACATCTATGGTTTTACCAATAGTTATTAAAAACCGTTAGGAACCCCCCCCCCCCCAAATTCATACGGACAGAACCCCTGACTCCCAAACACACTCCATTTATAGAAGCACATTCCTGACTCCCAGAAGCGGCCGCCCAGGTGAACCTCTTCCATCCGATTAGCTGAAAATCCTCCATTCAGGTTAGACTACTTCAACCTCTTCTCATATTAGCTAAGTATATCCTTCTATTGTCAAAATTTATTCATTTATTTCACTATTTAGAATGATCACATCGTTTTTCTCTATTTCTAGGGATTTTGGAAAATTTTATGATTCACTAATCCCTTCAAAAATTGTGTACTCAAATCACTACATCAATGTACACATTGTCCAATTAATGTTTTCATTACACATATACATTAATAAGGGCATGGTCTCTTTCTTGTGTTCTAATTTTAAAGATTCATAGTTCTTTTTTTAATCTCAATGCTCCAAATATTACAGCTTCATGTATATGAACTCATAAGAAATTGTCTGTAATATTTATTCATAATATTTCATGAAATTCACACCTTTCATTAAGATCATGTCAAACATGAAGATATTATGCATCTTAATTTTTGTACACTATGTGTGTTACATAACAAGTATGTATCATGTTTCTATCAAAATCGTTATATATATAAAATGACACACTGTTCACTTATCCTTTGCACAATAGAACATATGGAGTATCTTCTTCAACTTTTCAAAATAGTATGTGGTCCCTAATTATTTTTCACAGAAGAAATAAGAAATAATTAACCGTATAATCCAATGATGTTATAATGGTTTGGAGGTGAGTGACGCTATATGAGATTTTATGGGTTATTGTGAGGAGTTTCTTTCCCTTTAATTGATTGGTTCTTAAAACATAAGTTGGTGCTGCATATATTATGTAATTGGAATTGGTAAAGTAAAATGTTGGTCTCGGATTTCCGAGTTGGTTATTTGAATGGTATTCTCTGTCAAAAGTGGTTTATCTCTATTAACTATGGGTGTATTTTCTAATTGACTAATGTATTTATTAAACTGACCATGCAATACACATTTCCCACAATACGGACGCACCAAAAAAATCATAGATAGACACTACACACCACAAGACACCCATATGAGACACCCCTTGAGGTAGAGTCCCTCTCGTAGCCTATTTAATTTAAGAATTCTTTAAATTGAATTTAAATTCTTTCTTAATTCTTCTTAATTATATTTAATTTCATATCTCAAATAATATTTATTTAATATAATCATTTCATTTGATAAATAAAGTCATGTTTTTATAATAAAACCCCTCCAATGGAGGTGCGCTATATGCAGAAACTCATAGTGATAGTTTAGGGTGTGATAATTTGGCTCTCAATCAGTAGTTTCAACCGCCTAGTACCACTTTTAAAAACAATGAATATAAAATATATATCTTTATCATACCACAATCCCAAATCAAGAGTCTATTTTTTATAACATAATATCATTTTCTATAATGTGAAGGACAACTACAAAGGATTTATTTGGAATCCTGGTCGGAAGATGCTTCCCCGTGGATGTCGCTGGACCGGGCCAACACGCCGCGATCACGCCGCGGCCACGTCGCGGTAATGCCATGATTTGTCCCTACTCCAGGATGAAACTCCATGGAGGTTCGTAGTCCTGTCAGAATTCGATGTATGATACCTAGATAGAGTTTTAGATACATTACCCACCCTCCTCCCTGGACCCCGGACAACCCCCCCACCGTCCTCCCTGGACCCCGGACAACCCCCCGGACAACCCCCACCCTCCTCCATAGACCCCAGACAGACCCCGGATAGCTCCCCGAACAGCCCCCCCACCATCCTCCCTAGACCCCGGACAACCCCCCGGATAGCCCCCAAACCCTCCTCCCTGGACCCTGAATCCCAATCTAAGCTCTCTTCAAGATTCCCCCTAAATCCAAATGGAAAAGAGGGTTTTAGAGCTTCAGAAGAAGATGAGAGAAGAGTGAAAACCCTAATCGAAAAGAGGAAGCAAGGAGAGGATTAGAATCACCCAGATCTTCAATATGCACTTGATGGCACTCGAAACACCTAAGTGACATGTAAGAGTCAACTCTGCCTCAATCCGAGGTGCGGTGTGGCAGGAACCACTCAAAGTGTCTCACTTTTCTTTGAAATGGACAACATTTTAAATGAAAACAACAACTGACATACGGAAAACTGACCAAATGCATTCGGATTCTATTGATTCTTTAGGAAAAGTATACATGGGTCATTTGTGATGTTTACGAGTCAAACCCGTCTCAATATGAGTCACGGTGTGGTTGGTACCACTCGAAGTGTCTTTCTTTTTTTAAAAATGGATACGCTTTTAAGTAAAAACAATTGGCATATGAAAAACTGACCAAATGCATTCAGATTCTATTTATACTTTATGAAAATGATCCATGGGTCATTTGTGATGTATATGAGTCAACCCCGCCTCAATATGAGGTGCGGTGTGGCCGAAAAAACTCAAAGTGTCTCTCTTTTGTTTCAAAAGGACATCATTTTAAGTGAATACAACAACTGACATAAGGAAAATTGACCAAAGGCATTCAGATTCTGTTGAAACTTTTGGAAAACAATACATGGGTCATATGTGATGTGTACGAGTCAACCCTGCCTCAATCCGAGAGCCAGTGTGGCCAGCACCACTCAAACTGTCTCACTTTTATTTGAAATGGATAGGATTTTAAGTGAAAATAACAATTGGCATACGGAAAACCGACCAAATGCATTCAGATTGCGTTGATACTTAAAGAAAACAATACATGGGTCATTTTTGACATGTACGAGTCAACCTCGCCTCAATCTGAGGTGTGGTGTGGCTGAAACCACTCAAAATGTCACTCTTTTGTTTAAAATGGAAATCATTTTAAGTGAAAACAACAATTGACATACGGAAAACAGACCAACCGCATTCAGATTCTATTGAAACTTTAGGAAAACGATCCATGGGTCATTTGTGACGTGTATGAGTCAACCCCGGCTCAATATGAGGTGCGTTTTGGCTGGCACCGCTCAAAGTGTCTCACTTTTCTTTGAAATGGACAACATTTTAAGTGAAAAAAATAACTGACATACGGAAAACCGAACAAACGCATTCAGATTCTGTTGATACTTTAGGAAGAGGATCCATGAGTCATTTGTGACGTTTACGAGTCAACCCCACCTCAATCTGAGGAACGGTGTGGCCGGTACCACTCAAAGTGTCTTTATTTTGTTTAAAATGGATACGCTTTTAAGTAAAAACAACTGGCATACAGAAAACCAACCGAACGACCTCGAAATTCCATGAAATTAGACGAAAACAAAGGGTGAGTGAATTGTAAAATGTTTAGCTAGACAACACATCAATCAGAGGTGTCGTTTGACTGTGGTGGACGAAAACGCACTCCGTGTGTCGTAAATGGACAAAACAAGCGTTTAACGGTCAAATGCATACCAAACGACATCAGAATGACTTGAAATCACATGAAAACACTCTAATTATTATTCATGAGGTGTAATAGGATACTACACATCATTCAGACATGCGGTTTTCACGACACGACTGAATATTTTTTTTAGGTGTTTGGTGCGCTTGAAAAGCGTGCGTGGGGTGGTCAAAACCAGCCGAACGACCTCAAAATTCCATGAAATTAGATGACAACAAATTGTGGGTAAAATTTGAAATGGTTTTATATATGGCACATCAATCAGAGGTGTCGTGTAACTGTGCTGGCCTAAAATGCACTTCACGTGTCGTAAATGGCCAAAACATGCGTTTAATGGTCAAATGCATACCGAAAGACATAGAAATGACTTGAAATCACACTAAGACACCCTAATTATTCTTCATGAGGTTTAATAGGATATGACACATCATTAAGACATGCGGTTTGCGCGGCACGGCTGAATATGTGTTTTTTAGGTGTTTGGTGTGCTTGAAAAGCGTGCATGGGGTGGTCTAAACCGGCCAGATGACCTCGGAATGCC
The DNA here is from genome assembly GCA_963277665.1 of Viscum album. Lineage (NCBI taxonomy): Eukaryota > Viridiplantae > Streptophyta > Magnoliopsida > Santalales > Viscaceae > Viscum > Viscum album. The sequence goes on from OY728150.1 coordinate 1,041,145,841, forward strand.
ATGAAATCAGACGAAAACAAAGGGTGGGTGAATTGTGAAATGTTCAAATAGACGGTATGTTAATAAGAGGTGTTGTGTGACCGCGCTGACCAAAAATGCACTCCGCATGTCGTAAATGGCCAAAACATGCGTTTAACGGTCAAATGCATGCCGAATGACATCAGAATGACTTGAAATCACACAAAAACACCCTAATTATTATTCTTGAGGTGTATGAGGAGACGACTCATCATTCAGATGCATGGTTTGTGCGGTACGGTTGAATATGTGTTTTTTAGGTTTTTGGAGCGCTTGAAAAGCGTGCGTGGGGTGGTTGAAACCGGTCGAACGACCTCAGAATGCCATGAAATCGGACGACAACAAAGGGTGGGTGAATTGTGAAATGGTCATCCATACGACACATCAATCAGAGGTGTCGTGTGACCGCGGTGGCCAAAAATGAACTCCGCACGTCGTAAATGGCCAAAACATGCGTTTAACGGTCAAATGCATGCCGAACGATATCTTAATGACTTGAAATCACATGAAGACACCCTAATTATTAGTTGTGAGGTGTACAAGGAGACTACATGTCATTCGGGCGTGTGTTTTGCACGACACGGCTGAATATGTGTTTTTAGGTGTTTGGCGCGCTTGAAAAGCGTGCGTGGGGTGGTCTATACTGGCCGAACGACCTCAGAATGCCATGAAATCAGATGACAAAAGGGTGGGTGAATTGTGAAATGGTTGGCCAGACGGTAAGTCAATTGGAGGTGTCTTGTGACCGTGCTGGCCGAAAATACACTCCGTATGTTGTAAATGGACAAAACATGCGTTTAATGGTCAAATGCATGCCGAACAATATTGGAATGACTTGAAATCACAAAAAAAACCCTAATTATTAATCATGAGGTGTACGAGGAGACAAAATGTCATTTGGACACGCGGTTCGCACGACATGACTGAATATGTGTTTTTTAGGTATTTGGCGCGCTTGAAAAGCGTGCGTGGGGTGGTCAAAACTGGCCGAACGACCTCAGAATTCTATTAAATCGGACTACAATAAAGGGTGGGTGAATTGTGAAATGGTCGACTAGACGACACGTCAATCAGAGGTGTCGTGTGACCGCGCTGGCTGAAAACGCACTCCGCGTGTCGTAAATGACCAAAACATTCGTTTAACGGTCAAATACATGCCGAACGACATCAGAATTACTTGAAATCACATGAAAACACCATAATTATTATTCTTGAGGTGTACGAGGAGATGAAACGTCATTAGGACGCGTAGTTTGCGCGACACAACTGAATATGTGTTTTTTAGGTGTTTAGAACGCTTGAAAAGCCTGCGTTGGGTGGTCGAAACTGGCCAAACGACCTCAGAATTCCATGAAATCGGATGAAAAAAAGGATGGGTGAATTGTGAAATGGACAGCTAGACGACACGTTAATCCGAGGTTTCGTGTGACCGCGCTGGCCGAAAACACACCCGACGTGTCGTAAATAGCCAAAACATGCGTTTAATGGTCAAATGCATGCCGAACGACCTTATAATGGATTTAAATCACATGAAAACACCCTAATTATTATTCGTGATGTTTACGAGGAGAGGACATGTCATTTGGACATGCGGTTTGCACGATACGACTGAATATGTGTTTTTTAGGTGTTTGGCATGCTTGAAAAGCGTGCGTGGGGTGGTCGAAACTGGCTGAACGACCTCTGAATGCCATGAAATTAGACAACAACAAAGGGTGGGTGAATTGTAAAATGGTTGGACAGATGGCATGTTAATCGGAGGTGTCGTGCGACCACGGTGGCCAAAAATACACTCCACGTGTCGTAAATGGACAAAACATGCATTTAACGGTAAAATGCATGCCGAACGACATCAGAATGACTTTAAATCACACAAATACACCCTAATTATTATTCTTGAGGTGTATGAGGAGATGACATGTCATTCGGAAGTTCGGTTTGCGGGACATGGCTGAATATGTGTTTTTTATGTGTTTCGTGCGCTTGAAAAGCTTGCGTGGGGTGGTGTAAACCAGCCGAACGACCTCGAAATGCCATGAAATCAGATGAAAACAAAGGGTGGGTGAATTGTGAAAGGTTTGTCTAGACGACACGTCAATCAGAGGTGTTGTGTGACCACGCTGGCCGAAAACGCACTCTGTGTGTCGTAAATGGCCAAAACATGTGTTTAATGGTCAAATGCATGCCGAACAACATCGGAATGACTTGAAATCACAGAAAAACACCCTAATTATTATTCGTGAGGTGTACGAGGAGACGACACATCATTCGGACATGCGGTTTGCACGACATGGCTGAATATGTGTTTTTTAGGTGTTCGACGCACTTGAAAAGCATGCGTAGCGTGGTTGAAACTGGCCGAACGAACTAAGAATGCCATTAAATCGGACGACAACAAAGGGTGGGTGAATTGTGAAATGGTCGACCAGACGACACGTCAATCAGAGGTTTTGTGTGACTACGCTGGCCAAAAATGCACTCTGCGTGTCGTAAATGGCCAAAGCACACGTTTAACGGTCAAATGCATGCCAAACGACATCAGAATGACTTGAAATCACACTATAACACCCTAATTATTATTCTTGAGGTGTACGAGGAGACGACATGTCATTCTGACGCACATTTTGCACGACATGACTGAATATGTGTTTTTAGGTGTTTGACGTGCTTAAAAAGCGTGCGTGGGGTGGTCAAAATCGGCCGAACGACCTCAGAATGCCATGAAATCAGATTAAAATAAAGCGTGGGTGAATTGGGAGATGGTCGGCCAGACGGCACATCAATCGAAGGTGTCGTGTGACCGCACTGGCTAAAAACGCACTCCGCGTGTCGTAAATGGCCAAAACATGCGTTTAACGGTCAAATGCATGCCGAACGACATCAGAATGACTTGAAATCACACAAAAACACCCTAATTATTATTCGTGAGGTGTAAGAGGAGAAGAAACATCATTCAGATGCGTATTTTGCATGGAACGACTGAATATGTGTTTTTTAGATGTTTGGCGCGCTTGAAAAGCATGCGTGGGGTTGTCGAAACTGGCTGAACAACCTCAGAATGCTATGAAATCAGACGACAACAAAGGATACGTGAATTGTGAAATGGTTGGACAGACATCACGTCAATCGGAGGGGTCGTGTGACCGCGGTAGCTGAAAATGCACTCCGCGTGTCGTAAATGGCCAAAACATGCATTTAACTGTCAAATGCATGCCGAACGACATCAGAATGACTTGAAAGCACACAAAGACACCCTAATTATTATTCGTGAGGTGTACGAGGATACGCCATGTCATTCGGATGCGCGGTTTTCACGACACGACTGAATATGTGTTTTTTAGGTGTTTGGCGCGCTTGAAGAGCTTGCGTGGGGTGGTCTAAACCGGCCAAATGACCTCGTAATGCCATGAAATTGGACTAAAACAAAGGGTTGATGAGTTGGGAAATGGTTGGCTAGACGGAATATCAATCAGAGGTGTCGTGTGACCGCGCTGGCTAAAAATGCACTCCACGTGTCGTAAATGGCCAAAACATTCATTTAACGGTCAAATGTATGCCGAACGACATCAGAATGACTTGAAATCACATGAAAACACTCTAATTATTATTATTGAGGTGTACGAGGAGATGACACGTCATTCGGACACACAGTTTGCGCGGCACGGCTGAATATGTGTTTTTTAGGTGTTCGGCGCGCTTGAAAAGCAAGCGTGGGGTGGTCAAAATTGGCTGAACGACCTCAGAATGCCATGAAATCAGACAACAACAAAGGGTGGGTGAATTTTGAAATGGTTGGCCAGACAGCACGTGAAGCGAAGGTGTCGTGTGACCGCGCTGGCTGAAAACGCACTCCGCGTGTCGTAAATGACCAAAACATGCGTTTAATGGTCAAATGCATGCCGAACAACATCGGAATGAATTGAAATCACACTAAAACACCATAATTATTATTTGTGAGGTGTACGAGGAGACAACACATCATTCAAATGTGTAGTTTGTGTGGCACAACTGAATATGTGTTTTTTAGGTGTTTGGTGCGCTTGAAAAGCATGCATGGGGTGCTTGAAACCAGCCTAATGACCTCGGAATGCCATGAAATCAAACAACAAAAAAGGGTGGGTGAATTTTTAAATGGTCGGCCAGACGACATGTCAATCGGAGATGTCGTGTGACCGCGCTGGCCGAAAACGCACTCTGCGTGTCGTAAATGGACAAAACATGCGTGTAACGGTCAAATGCATGCCGAACGACATTAAAATGACTTGAAATCACACAAAAACACCCTAATTATTATTCGTGAGGTGTAAGAGGAGAATACACATCATTCGGATGTGCGGTTTGCACGGCACGACTGAATATGTGTTTTTTAGATGTTTGTCGCGCTTGAAAAGCATGCGTGGGGTTGTCGAAACCGGCTGAACGACCTCAGAATGATATGAAATCAGACGACAACAAAGGATGGGTGAATTGTGAAATGGTTGGATGGACAACACGTCAATCGGATGTGTCGTGTGACCGCGGTGGCTGAAAATGCACTCCGTGTGTCGTAAATGGCCAAAACATGCGTTTAACTATCAAATGCATGCCGAACGACATTAGAATGACTTGAAATCACACAAAGACACCCTAATTATTATTTGTGAGGCGTACGAGGATACGACACATCATTCGGATGCGCGGTTTGCATGGCACAACTGAATATGTGTTTTTTAGGTGTTTGACGCGCTTGAAAAGCTTGCGTGTGGTGGTCTAAACCGGCCGAACAACCTCAGAATGTCGTGAAATCGGACGACAACAAAGGGTTGGTGAGTTGGGAAATGGTTGGATAGACGGAATGTCAATCAGAAGTGTCATGTGACCGCGCTGGCCAAAAACGCACTCCGCGTGTCGCAAATGGCCAAAACATTCATTTAACGGTCAAATGTATGCCAAAAGACATCGGAATGACTTGAAATCATACGAAAACACTCTAATTATTATTCGTGAGGTGTACAAGGATACGACACGTCATTCAGACACGCGGTTTGCGTGACATGGCTGAATATGTGTTTTTTAGATGTTCGGCGCGCTTGAAAAGCATGCGTGGGGTGGTCGAAACCGGCCGAACGACCTCAGAATGCCATGAAATCGACCGACAAAAAAGGTTGGGTGAATTTTGAAATGGTCTGCCAGACAGCACGTGAAGAGAATGTGTCGTGTGACCGCGCTGGCTGAAAACGCACTCTACGTGTCGTAAATGGCCAAAACATGCGTTTAATGGTCAAATGCATGCCGAACAACATCGAAATGACTTGAAATCACACGAATACACCAAAATTATTATTCTTGAGGTGTACGAGGAGACGACATATCATTCAAATGCGCATTTTGTGCAGCACAGCTGAATATGTGTTTTTTAGGTGTTTGGTGCGCTTGAAAAGCGTGCATGGGGTGGTCGAAACTAGTTGAATGACCTCTGAATGCCATGAAATCAGACGACAACAAAGGGTGGGTGAATTGTAAAATGGTTGGCCAGACGACATGTCAATCGGAGGTGTCGTGTGACTGCGCTGGCCGAAAACGCACCCCGCGTGTCCTAAATGGCCAAAACATGCGTTTAATGGTAAAATGCATGCCGAACGACATCAGAATGACTTTAAATCATACGAAAACACCATATTTATTATTAGTGAGGTGTACGAGGAGACGACATAACATTCAGATGTGTGCTTTGCGCGGCACGACTGAATATGTGTTTTTTAGGTGTTTGGCGCGCTTGAAAAGTGTGCATGGGGTGGTCGAAACCAACCTAATGACCTCGGAATGCCATAAAATCGGACGATAACAAAGGGTGAGTGAATTGTGAAATTGTCGGCCAGACGACACATCAATCAGAGGTGTCGTGTGACCGTGGTGGCCAAAAACGCACTCTACGTGTCGTAATTGGCCAAAACATGCATTTAACGGTCAAATGCATGCTGAACAACATCAGAATGACTTGAAATCACATGAAAATACCCTAATTATTATTATATAGGTGTAAAAGGAGACAGAATGTCATTCAAATGCATAGTTTGCACGACACCGCTGAATATGTGTTTTTTAGGTGTTTGGATTGCTTGAAAAGCTTGCGTGGGGTGGTTGAAACCGGCCGAACGACCTCAGAATGCCATGAAATCGGACGAAAACAAAGGGTGGGTGAATTGTGAAATGGTCGGCTAGAGGACACGTCAATCAGAGGTGTCGTGTGACCGCGCTTGCCGAAAACGCACTCCGTATGTTGTAAATGGCCAAAACATGCGTTTAACGGTCAAATGCATGTCGAACGACATCGTAATGACTTGAAATCTCACGAAAACACCCTAATTATTATTCGTGAGGTGTACAAGGAGATGACACGTCATTCAGACACACGGTTTGCATGGAACGGCTGAATATGTGTTTTTTAGGTGTTTGGCGTATAAGGCCCCAGCCTTAAACATTACTTAATCTTGAGTTATTTCAAGAATACACGTTGAGGATCTTTTCAGGTTTAGAGTTTTAGAGAATTTTATCATAAATCATGCATTACATTCCACATTTAAACAAAGTGGTTACATAAAATATAGTACTCATTTTTCCCATCAACGGAAACATATTTAAAATAAAACATGGATTCTTTCGTGACACTTCCTTGACACTATCATCACATCATGTACCTTTCCCTTGACCTGTGAAAAACATTTCAAAAACTTGGGATGAGCATAAAAATCTTAGTAAGGGATATAAAAGTACGAAATGAAAACATTAGTCCATGTATGAAATCATACTTTACTCATAAAACATAAGCATTTTAACATACCTCATCAAATCATGAACAAATCATAGAAATCATAAGACATAAAGATAACTTGAGGCATTCATAACATTCTTACGTAGGGAGTAACCCTCATGGTTACGTTTGGAATACCCATCACAGTATATTCCCTAAATCTCTTCCGAGAAACCTTAACGTTTAACCCCTTTGCGTTACTCAATGAATTGGAGAGCTATATCGGGCTCACCCGCCCTTAGTTTATCACGAAACCACCCATCTTCATAACAATTCCCAAGAACCATAACATAATCCCATCACATAAAACATGCATAAAGGAAACATAACATTTCCACATTTCAATCACAATATATCAATACAAAACATTGATATAATAAAAACATTATGAAATCCATTTTCAATACCAAAATAAAAGAAAAGTAAAACATGGTATTTATTTTTCATTTTAAAAAAAAGTTATGGCTTGTAGAGGAAGCCGAAACTCAAATAATGGTCACAGCGGTGGAGAAGTCGTTGTCGCCGCATACGTACGACAAAAAAACATTCCTTTTGTCGTTCAGTAACATGATTCGTATAAAAAATATTCCTTTTGAATAGACGTAAAATTCAAAGGGGTTTATACACCGTATAAAATAAAGTTGTGTATAAAACAAAATATTCTTCAATGAAAAGAGATTGAGATGAAGTCCCTTACCTCAGGTCCGACTTGAATCGATCGTTCTTTAACCTCCTGAATAATAAAATTGAGTTAATTTCTAATTTCTTAAGAACCTTTTTCAAGTTCATTATTCCTTTCATATCACTTATTACCATATTATGAACACTATGTAATTATTTAAGTTAATAATGGTCGTTTTGTCGATCATTGGTACTTGAGTCAAAAATAAACACTTTATAATTACAAGTTGTTCATGTGGTAAAATATACATTATATCTAGAATTATATTCATGATGTTGATATCATATATGTCATATATATCCAGTATATACATGCATTTATAATATTGCATAACATTTAGAGGTAAGAAATGAAATGCACCGTTCATGGAGACGGTAAGCCGTACGTACTCATGAACGCTACTTTCATTTCTATTTCGTATTTTATGGAATAGAATCATAATGATATAAAGGTATATTATAATACCAGTATAATATAATATATAATATCATTAACTCCATCCTTTATACATCCCACATATGGCATTAACGAATCAAATCACTTTGAGGGGGCGATAGTCCGCACTTTCTAAAATGAAGATACCGCGTTTACCCATAATGGAAACCATAAAGGTATGACATAAATGAAAAATACAGAAGCTTAAGGAAAACATAAACATATTATATATATATATATAAATATAGTGACATATTAATTTCCACCTTTTAAGGTGTTATAATAATATTGAACAATCATCATTTCGTGAGGCAAAAATTCTCCATCCACGGAAACATTATGTTCTTTAACCATTAGATGTAGGTGTGTGTAAGTGTAGCTCGAATAATTATTATAATAACATCATAGTATATTGAAGATACTGTTGTTGTTACAAAATAATGGAATAAAAAGAGTTTAGGGGGTTGGAGAAGAAAAATAAAACAAAAGAACACAAGTGAAGACATTACCATTAAATCGGGAAACTCCTCTTGGTTTGAACCAAAAGGGTTTCTTGAAGAGATTTATGCCTAAGGTAAGGCTTCTAGGATGAATAGAGAGATGTGTAGAGATAAAATGATCAGATCTTGGCCGAGCCAATGGCTTGATAGGTGTGGGTAAGGAGGTAGAGTTGGGGGCCTTTTATAAGAGGGAGGAGGGGCACTCTTGGAAAGTCAAGAAATGTTACTTTATTTTAAAATGAGTTTCGGATTTAAAAGGTCCCACATTGTTATATTTCGAGGATAAGGTGATAAGGGTTCGAAATATACTCATCCAATAGGTTTTTTACAAGTGTAAGTTTTAGATTTTATATTATATTTTCATTTTATTTAAATCGTTCATTAATGAGATAATCACTGCATCATCATGATGTCATAGATAAATTAATTTATTTAATGTATAAAAATTATAAAAAAATACCATGATGTAGGAAATCTTTTTAGATTTAAAATGAATATTTATAGTCTAAGAGATCATTTACATACACAAAACTAAAAATGTTTTACTCAGGTGATACATTCTTTAGTGATATTCTCATTTCTTTAAAAGTAAAATGATAAAGTGTCACTTTCATCCAAAAGTGATTCCATGGGGTCCCTAATTTTGGAACAAGGCATCCCATGGTCAGTCATGACACAACCAGTAGAATTAGGACACATTTTGGGGTCATTTGTTATTATTATGATATTATTTTATTATCCTTAACTACCTGATTACTAATTAATCAAGATAATTAAAGATAATTACCATCGTTACTATTCATAATGTCCAAAAACAAAAGAGTCTTAATTACATAATTTGGATCTTATGATTCAAAATATGGAATCCATTTTACCAAATTACAAACATAGAAATTTCAATAATTAATTTCAAAAATAATTCCCGTTGTCAAAACAAATAGCGGGTTTTTTTGAAACAATATCTATGAAAAGTTTGGCACTTGTTTATGCCCAATTCCAAAGTGAAATTAGTTCTAATGACCAAAATTGGATTAAATGGTAAAAATATATTCTAATTACACTTTAAAACCAATTAAAAAGATAATCTAACCATATAATTAAATTAGATGAAAAAACAATTTTGGTGTAAAATGCAGTATTTTTCACTATTTATTAAAAAAATGAACATTGTCAGAAAAATACCAAAAATTTATCCAAAGTAAATTTCAATGTCCCAATCATAAATAATAAGTTTATTTTGACAAATAGAGCTTATAAAATTGTCAAAAGATAGATTTAAAAATGGTTCTTCATCAAAATGCGGTAAAACAATCTTTTCAAAATATTAGAGTATTCTATACTTAAGATTGGATTTATTCTCATTTTAAGCCTCTAAAACACTATCTAATTCATAAATAGACATAGATAATAAAATATATTATTCATTACTTACTTGGTATGTTACATCCTTCCCCCCTTTAGAAAATTGCGTCCCCACAATTTATTTACTTATCGAATAAGTGGGGGTATTTATCCCTCATTGCATTTTCAGATTCCCATGTTACCTCTCCACTCATGTGGTTTTCCCACAAAACCTTTACTTGATGAATCACCTTATTCAACAACACTTGCTCCCTGTGGTCAAGAATCTGGACCGGTTGTTCCTCATAAGATAGATTATCTTCCAACTGAACTACCTCTGGACTCAAAACCTGATATGGATCTGGAATGTACTTCCTAAACATTGAAACATGAAAAACATTGTGTACCTAAGATAAACTCGGGGGTAAAGCCACTCGGTATGCAACTGATCCAACTATCTCCAGAATTTCGTATGGTCCAATGAACCTTGGACTCAGATTTCCTTTCTTACCAAATCGCATCACACTTTTCCATGGTGATACTTTGAGAAAAACATGATCGCCTACCTCAAAAGAGAGATCCTTCCTCCTGTTGTCCACATAACTTTTCTGCCTGCTCTGAGCTGTTCTCATGTGTTTTTGTATCAGCTAAACTTTTTCTGCCAACTCTTCTACCAATTCCGATCCCATCAACTTCCTTTCACCCACTTCATCCCAAAAAGCTGGAGTTCGACACTGCTTCCCATATAATGCCTCAAATGGTGCCATCTGTATATTGGAATGAAAACTGTTATTATAAGAAAACTCAACCAAAGAAAGATATTGGTCCCAACTTCCCTGATAATCCATCGAACAAGCACGTAGCATATCCACCAAAGTCTGAATTGTTCATTCTGACTTCCCATCTGATTGAGGATGAAAAGCTGTACTAAAATTTAATTCAGTACCCAATGACTTTTGATGGCCTTTACAAAATTTAGAAGTGAACTTGGGATCATGGTCAGATAAAATGAAGAGGGGAACTCCATGTAACCTGACTATCACTTTAAGATACAAACGGGAAAGTTGATCTGGAGAAAAAGTATCTCGTATAACTAGGAAATGAGCAGATTTAGTCAAGCGATTGACAATAACCCAGATTGCATTATTACCTCGAGGTGTCTTCAGAAATCCCACAACGAAGTTCATGGATATATTTTCCCATTTCCACTCTGGAACTGGTAAAGGCTGAAGAATCCCTTTTGTTAACTTCTGCTCTGCTTTAACCTATTGACAAGTCAAACACTTCACAGTAAAATCAGCAATATCTCTTTTCATTCCATCCCACTAGTAATACTCCCGAAGATCTCTATACATCTTAGTACTGCCTGGATGAACTGAAAACGGAGAACTATGAGCTTCACATAAAAACTCTCTCTTCAACTGTGAATCACAAGGAACACATGATCTCTTCCCATGTCTCAAAACACAATCATTATCAATGTTGAATTCATACAACTTACCCTTCTGAACCAGATCTACCTTTTTCTGCAACTCACTGTCTTGCTTCTGTGCTTGCTTAATTCTGTCTGATAGAGAAGATTTCACTGATACCTGAAACAAAACAGAGGAACATCCCGCACTAACAACTTCTATGCCAAAGTTCATCAAATCCTTAACCAAAGGATCACGTTCCAAACACAACATTATTAATGAAGCATTACTTTTTCGACTCAAATCATCAACCACTTTATTTTATTTTCCTGGATGGTAATGAATTGTGCAATCATAATACTTGATTAATTCTAGCCATCTCCTCTATCTCATGTTCAATTATTTCTAAGTGAATATATACTTTAAACTTTTTGGATCAATATATATTTCACACTTTACACCATACAAATGATGCCTCCAAATTTTTAAAGTGAAAACAATAGTAGATAATTCCAAATCATGTGTCGGGTAATTTACCTCATGAGTTTTCAACTGACGTGAAGCATAAGCAATTACCTGATCATTCTGCATTAGGACGCAACCAAGTCCTTTCAATGAAGCATCATTGTAGATAACAAACTCACCATTCATGGAAGGTAGTGCCAAAACTGGAGCATTCACCAATCTTCTTTTCAATTCCTAAAAACAATCATCACATTCTTTTGTCCAGATAAACTTAACACCCTTCCGAGTTAGATTAGTCGTTGGACCAGATAACCAGGAAAAATTTCTAACAAACCTTCAGTAATAGCCTGCCAAACCAAGAAAACTACGAATCTCAGTTACATTTTTGGGTCTTGGACATTCTTCAACAACCTTTGTTTTTTGCAGGATCAATAGTTATCCCATCTTTAGAAACAATGTGACCAAGGAAAGAAATTTTTTGCAACCAAAACTCACACTTTCTGAATTTCCCATAAAATTTATTTTATTTTAAGGTTTGAAAAATAACCCTTAAATGAATTTCATGCTCCTCCTTACTTTTAGAATAAACCAAAATATTATCAATGAAAACAACCACAAACTTATCCAAGAACTCATGGAAAATTATATTCATAAGGTCCATGAATACAGCAGGTGCATTGGTTATCCCAAAAGGAATTAATAAAAATTCATAATGGCCATATCTTGTACGAAACTCGGTCTTTGGAATATCTGCTTCCTTTACCTTCAACTGATGTTACCCCGATCTCAGTTCAATCTTTGAAAAATACTAAGCTCCCTGGAGCTGATCAAACAAATCATCGATATGAGGAAAAGGATATTTGTTCTTCATAGTGATGTTATTCAAGGCTCTATAATCAATGAAAATTCTCATTAAACCATATTTCTTTTTAACAAATAAGACAGGAGCACCCCATGGTGATGTGCTAGGTCGAATGAAACCTTTCTCTAATAAATCTTGCAATTTCTCCTTCAAATATAAAAGTTCAATTTGAGCCATTCGATAAGGGGGTTTTGAAATTGGCTTAGCATCAGGAACTAAGTCAACAGTAAATTCAACTTCCTGATCTGGTATTATTCCAGGCAATTCTTCAGGAAAAACATCAGGATACTCATTTACCACCGACACATCATTAATTTAAATGGTTCCTTTGTTTTCAACAATATGTGCAAGGTAACATTAATTTCCATCTTTTACAACTTTCTCAGCCTCTTGATATGTTATCAACAGTAAGGGTTCATTCTTGTACACAAACTAAAAGTATTTCTGAAAAGAAACTTCTTTAGCTCTACAGTCAATCTTAGCATGGTAAATAGAGAGCCAATCTATACCCAGGATAACATCAAACTATACTGGAGGTAAAACAATAAGGTTTGAAAGTAGGTTCTTTCCACGGATAAGTATAGGAAGATTATTATAAATTCTTTTTGCCTCAACATTTCCCCCAGGTGTTTTTACCACAAGTTCAGGAGTCATTTCTTGAGATGGAATTCCCAATTTACTAGAAAAGTTTTCAAAGATGAAAGAATGTGTAGACCCCGAATCAAACAACACACTGGCATAATCTGAAAAAACAAAGTACCTGATACCACTTCTTTTGATGGCCCAACATCTGCTGAAGTAGTTTCAAAGGATTTCACCACCCCTTTTTTCTTGTAGTATGACTGCTTCCCATCACTCGAGCTCTTTGTCAGAAACTCGTTTGCATAATGACCCATCTCATTGCACTTGAAACATTTCACTAACTGTAAATCAAATTTGGTCTTACCATCACCCTGATCTTTTTTAGTGCAATCACGAGCCTTATGTACCATCTTACCACATCAGTAGCACTTTACAGAATTCAGAAGACATTCTCCAGCATGCCTTTTACCACATTTATCACAAACTAGAAACTTAGTTTTCTTACCATCAGACTTTTTTGAATGATTCTTCCATTTCTCCTACCACCTCAGTCTCTTCTTCTGTTGGTTGTTATAGAACACTTGATCATCGTAAAACTCTATTTCCACCTTCACAGCACATCGAAAAAGCTCTTCATAAATTTTGAACTCACGAGAAGCTAAAACCCTTCGATATTTTGGCTTTAATCCTGAGTAAAAACAATTGATTTTACTATCAAGGTCTCGGATAAAATTTGGAGCATACCTTGCCAATCAAGTGAAACTTTCTTCATAAGAAGCCACTGAGTCATCCTCTTGCCTCAATTACAATATTTTTTTTCCATCCTAAGTCAAAAAACCTTAGGAAAATACTTCTCAAGAAACATACCTCTGAATTCATCCCAGTAGAGAGCATCAATCTCATCAGCGTCCCTGATATTTTTAACCATCGAACACCACTAATCTACTTCACCCTCCAAATGGTAAATTGAAAGACTAACCTTTTGATTATCTGAACACCCCATGACATCGAAAATCTTCTCCTGTGATTTAATCCACCCTTCAACTAGCAAAGAGTCAGATGATCCTCTAAATGATGGAGGATGTTGCCTCATGAAATGTTCCACCACTGACATGTTCCTTTGAGGTTGATCTGGCTGGTCTCGTGCATGGATACCACCACCATTTATCACTTGTGTCAACTGTGCCATTACTGCAACAAACTGTTCAGTTACAATTCCAAATATCTTAGGATGCTGATTCAGAAGGTCATTTCCTTATGTATGCCTTCCTAGCACTGGTTCCCTGTTTCCTCTATAGAAAACCATTCTGAACAAACATGTCTTAGATGAAGCAACATGGTAATCTTCAAATGCTATATCATTTCAATTTGATCATAAAAAAAATATTTTTGGATAATCATTTAATAGAATTCTAACTTCTAAAGTTATCTAAACTGACCTTTGATACCAACTATAAGGCCCCAACCTTAAACATTACTTAATCTTGAGTTATTTCAAGAATACACGTTGAGGATATTTTCAGGTTTAGAGTTTTAGATAATTAGATCATAAATCATGCATTACATTCCACATTTAAAAAAGTGGTTACATAAAAGATAGTACTCATTTTTCCCATCAACGGAAACATATTTAAAATAAAACATGGATTCTTTCCTGACACTTCCTTGATACTATCATCACATCATGTACCTTTCCCTTGACCTATAATTTTTTTTTCAAAAACTTGGGATGAGCATAAAAATCTCTTTAAGGGATATAAAAGTACGAAATGAAAACATTAGTCCATGTATGAAATCATACTTTACTCATAAAATATAAGCATTTTAACATACCTCATCAAATCATGAACAAATCAAAGAAATCATAAGACATAAAGGTAACTTGAGGCATTCATAACATTCTTACGCAGGGAGTAACCCTCATGGTTACGTTTGGAATACCCATCACAGTATATTCCCTAAATCTATTCGGAGAAACCTTAACGTTTAACCCCTTCAAGTTACCCAATGCATTGGAGAGCTATATCGGGCTCACCCGCCCTTAGATTATCACGGAACCACCCGTCTTCATAACAATGCCCAAGAACCATAACATAATCGTATCACATAAAACATGCATAAAGGAAACATAACATTTCCACATTTCAATCACAAGATATCAATACAACACATTGATATAATAAAAACATTATGAAAACCATTTACAATACCAAAATAAAAGAAAAGTAAAACATGGTAGTTATTTTTCATTTTAAAAAAAAGTTATGGCTTGTAGAGGAAGCTGAAACTCAAATAATGGTCACGGCGGTGGAGAAGTCGTTGTCGCCGCATACGTCCGACAAAAAAACATTCCTTTTGTCGTTCAATAAAACGCTTCGTATAAAAAATATTCCTTTTTAATAGACATAAAAGTAAAATGGGTTTATACACCATATAAAAGAAAGTTGTGTATAAAACAAAATATGCCTCAATGAAAGGAGATTGAGACGAAGTCCCTTACCTTGGGTCCGACTTGACTCGATCGTTCTTTAACCTCCTGAATAATAAACTTGAGTTAATTTCTACTTGATTAAGAACCTTTTTCAAGTTAGTTATTCCTTTAATATCACTTATTACCATGTTATGAACACTATGTAATTATTTAAGTTAATAATGGTCCTTTTGTCGATCATTGGTACTTGAGTAAAAAATAAACTCTTTATAATTACAAGTTGTTCATGTGGTAAAATATCCATTATATCCAGAATTATATTAATGATATTGATATCATATATGTAATATATATCCATTATATACATGCATTTATAATATTACATAACATTTATAGGCAAGAAATGAAATGCACTGTTCATGGAGATGGTAAGCCGTACGTACGCATGAACGCTACTTTCATTTCTATTTCGTATTTTATGGAAGGGAATCACAATGATATAAAGGTATATTATAATTCCAGTATAATATAATATATAATATAATTAAATCCATCCTTTATATGTCCCACATATGGCATTAACGAATCAAATCACTTTGAGGGGGCGGTAGTCCGCACTTCCTAAAATGAAGATATCGCCTTTACCCATAATGGAAACCATAAAGGTATGGCATAAATAAAAAATACATAATCTTAAGGAAAACTTAAACATATTATATATATATATATATATATATATATATATATATATATATAAATACAGTGACATATTAATGGCCACCTTTTAAGGTTTTATAAGAATATTGAACAATCATCGTTTTGTGAGGCAGAAATTCGCCATCCACGGAAACATTATGTTATTTAACCATTATATGTAGGTGTGTGTAATTGTAGCTCAAATAATTATTATAATAACATCCTAGTATATTGAAGATACTGGTGTAGTTACAAAATAAAGGAATAAAACGAGTTTAGGGGGTTGGAGAAGCAAAATAAAACAAAAGAACACAAGTGAACACATTACCTTTAAATCGGGTAACTCCTCTTGGTTTGAACCAAAAGGGTTTCTTGAAGAGATTTATGCCTAATGTAAGGATTCTAGGATTAAGAGAGGTATGTGGAGAGATAAAATTAGCAGAGATTGTCTGATACAATGGCTTGAGATGTGTGGGTAAGGAGGTAGAGGTGGAGGCCTTTTATAAGAGGGAGGAGGGACACTCTTGGAAAGTCAAGAAATGTTACTTTATTTTAAAATGAGTTTCGGATTTAAAAGGTCCCAAATTGATATATTTAGAGTATAAGGTGATAAGGGTTCTAAATATACTCATAAAATAGATTTTTTACAAGTGTAAGTCTTAAATGTTATATTATATTTTCATTTTATTTAAATCGTTCATTAATGAGATAATCGCTGCATCATCATGATGTCATAAATAAATTAATTTATTTAATGTATAAAAATTATAAAAAATACTATGATGTAGGAAATATTCTTAGATTTAAAATTAATATTTATATTCTAAGAGATCATTTACATAGACAAAACTAAAAATGTTTTACTCGGGTGATACATTCTTTAGCGATATTCTCCTTTCTTTAAAAATAAAATGATAAAGTGTCACTTTCACCCAAAAGTGATTCCATGGGGTCCCTAAGTATGGAACAAGGCATACCATGGTCGCCCATGACACAACCAGTAGAATTAGGACACATGATGGGGTCATTTGTTATTATTATGATATTATTTTATTATCCTTAACTACCCGATTACTAATTAATCAAGATAATTAAAGATAATTACCGTCATTACTATTCATAATGTCAAAAAAAAAGAGTATTAATTACATAATTTGGACCTTATGATTCCAAATATGGAATCCATTTTACCAAATTACAAACATATAAATTTCAATAATTAATTTAAAAAATAATTCCCGTTGTCAAAACAAATAGCGGGTTTTTTTGAAACAATATCTATGAAACGTTTGGCACTTGTTTATGCCCAATTCCAAAGTCAAATTAATTATAATGACCACAATTGTTTTAAATGGTAAAAATATATTCTAATTAAACTTTAAAACCATATAATTAAATTAGATGAAAATGCAGTTTTGGTGTAAAATGCAGTATTTTTCACTATTCATTAAAAAATGAACATTGTCAGAAAAATACCAAAAATTTATCCGAAGTAAATTTCAAATTCCCAATAATAAATAATAATTTTATTTTGACAAATATAGATTATAAAATTGTAAAAAGATAGATTTAAAAATGGTTCGCCATCAAAAGGTGGTAAACAATCTTTTAAAAATATTAGAGTATTCTATGCTTAAGATTGGATTTATTCTCATTTTAAGCCTCTAAAACAGTATCTAATTCATAAATATACATAGATAAGAAAATATATTATTCATTACTTACTTGGGATGTTACATGGCGCGCTTGAAAAGCATGCGTGGGGTGGTCAAAACCGGCCGAACGACCTTGAAATGCCATGAAATCGGACGAAAACAAAGGGTGGGTGAATTTTGAAAAGGTCGGCCATACGGTACGTCAATAGGAGGTGTTGTGTGACTGCGCTGGCCGAAAACGCACTCCGCGTGTCCTAAATGGCCAAAATATGCGTTTAACGGTCAAATTCATGTCGAACGATCCATGGATCATTTGTGATGGGTACGAGTCAACCCCACCTCAATCCGAGGCATAGTGTGACTAGTATCACTCAAAGTGTCTCACTTTTGTTTGAAACAAACAACATTTTAAGTGAAAACAAAAACTGACATATGTAAAATCTTCACAAGGCTACACATAGATTCTTGAAATTAAGGGATAAAAAATAAAATGTGGTCTATTGGTCATACGTTATTAGAAGAAAATATTCACAAGGAATAGATTGAAACACAATGGGTCATAGTATATATAGAAAAACATGAATTATATTAGGAATGAGTCTCGACATCCCATTATGAACATGCACCAACACTCATGTTCTAATTCTCAATCACTGGTCGTTCATTCTAAACAATAACATACAACAAATAAATATCATATAGTGATTTCATATGAAACCTATGAACACTCAAGCAAACCATATAACAAATTGTTCAACAAGGCTACACATAGATTCTTGAAAAATAATTTTTAAAGTCTCATAAAAATACCCCAATTGTGATGAATACATATGGTGATACCATAACCCCATGGATCACCTCAATCCCATCCTCAAACAGTGGGTTCTAGGTGAAAACCAAAGTTCCTTTGGGAACCCAATACCAAAGACTTAATTGAATATTCACACCCACTACCCATGATGGGGATTCATCTCACATCACACCCAAGAGAGAAAATTACAATTATCCATATACCCCCTTATTCTAATTGAAAAATCTATAAAAAACATGTTGGATATTCCAGTAACCCATCTCATATGTCGAGATTGGCCAATGTTTCCCACTAACACATTAGGAACCATTTATACATGGATACATAATCATTAGAGGAATATAAACATCCCATGTGCTTCCTATAACTCATCCTAGGTCTAATAACATGAGCACTACCATTTTATATATTATGGGTATCATGATCCTTGCCACTCTACCCAAGTTTTTCTATTGGTTTTAAGATACTCAACCCAAGACCATGACTAAACATCCCATGTGCTTCCTATAACATTTAGGGTTTTTTCCCTCACACCTAGACACCCCCACCCCCCGGGACACCCCCACCCCCTTGTATGTCATATTTTATATGTGTTATATATAATTCATAATTCTGTATGCAACATAATTAATTTTTTTGTGTTATTGATTCATAATTCATAATTCATTACATAATTCATTCTTCATGTATTCAATTGAGAATTCAATTATGAATTCTGTAATACATAGGGTAATTGGATTCATATACCTGATTATAATTGTGGTACATTCCATGGTTATAGTAGTATCATGTTTTTAAGTGTTTTTTTGTGCTATATCAGGTGTTTTTGTTGCTGTTAAGAGTCTATGCAGGTGTGTAGTGGAGGATTTTAGGTGCTTTCAAATTTTGGTAATACACTATACCAACGGTTTACTAAACCATTGGTATAGTGCTATACATATTTTTACCAACGGTTTTAGTAAAATTTTGGTAAAATGTTGAAATACTCCATCAATGCGAATGGTTTGTAAAACCGTTGGCAATACTCTTTACAAACCGCCTTTACCAACGGTTTTAGTAAACCATTGGTATAGTGCTGTATTCTTCCAGCAATGCCAACAGTTTATAAAACCGTTGGAAATGCTCTTTACAAACTGCCTTTCCCAATAGATTTACAAAAACCATTGGTAATGGGTTACTGCCACACCTTACTTGCCACTGGTTTTCCAAACTATTGGTAAAGTCTTAATTTCTAGTAGTGAAGGTAATTACTGCATCATCATTGCGTTATAAATAAATTTAATTATTTAATGTCTAAATATTATAAATTAAATACCAATATGTAGGAAATATTTTTATATTTATAATGACTATATATAGGCATAGATATCAATTATATAACACTATATTAAAATCAATTTAGTAAAAGATATATGTTTATGTTATAATTATCTTTACTTTAAATTAATTTTTATAGCATGTCATTATCACACCCAAGTGGTCCCCAAATTCCAAAATCTAGGCCTAAGGAATATCATGGTCGAATATATATCATAAAATAGGACTAGGACACATTTTAGGGTATTTTTATGTTATTATAATATTATCTTTGTTTCCCTTATTTCCCTGATTTACCCTTTAACCATGGTAAATAAAATAATTGCTGAAGTTACTATTCATAATGTCCCAAAATAAAAGGCACCTATTTAAAAAATTTGGAACTTATGATTACAAATATGGAATAAATTTTTCCAAATTCAAAACACAAGTGTTTCAGTAATTAATTTAAAATTAATTCTCGTTGTCAAAACCAAAAAGCTGGTTTTTAAGAAGTAAAAACTATTAAAATATTGACATGTGTTTATGTCTAATTTAAATTTGAAATTACTTCGAATGACCTAAATTATATTAAATTATAAAAATATAATATAATTATACTTTAAAACCACTAAATTTATAATATAACACTATAAATCATTTCGATTAAAAATTGTTTTTTCAATTAAAATTTAGTATTTTTCACTCTTCATCAAAATGTGAAAGTTATCAAAAAAGTACCAAAAAGTTATCCAAACTAAATTTTTATGTCCATATTCTAAAGAATAATTTAATTTTATTAAATTAAATATATAAAAGTTTTGAAATATTGGATTTAAAAAGGGTTCTCCATTAAAATGAGGAAAAATGCATTTTTTGAAAAATAATTCTTTTATCTAAAAAATTGAATTTGTCCTTATATTATTTATAAGAAACAAAAAATATGAATTTTAAAATTATATGGGATATATAAAATTCAAAATGTGGTTAATAATAGTCATAAACACTTTTTAAATGGCTAGTTTGATAGGTCGTGGTGCGCTTGAACTTGATGTTCCGTACATCACATGCTATTGAATTATTAAAAAGGAAGTATACCATGGAAGATTGGGGTGTTACAATTGTTTTTAACTAGACCTTAGTGGGCTAGTGGTTTATGTTTTTTAAAGGAAACCCATGATAGAGGTTATCTAGGTTTGTAGGTTTCCTTAGAGAAGAAAACATAGGTATGTGCTTCGGGGTATGAGGTTGATGCATAAGAAGTGTTTAGGTTTTTTTAGAATAGGTAGGGTAGTGCATTCAGTTTTTGAGTAATAAATTAGGTTAGTTGGGTATTTATGATTTCTTTTAAAGGTAGTAATTTTTGGGTTTCCTAAACCTATTGAGAAGTGGGTGTGCTTTTTGAAATGTATTAGGAGAGAGGATAGATGCTCGTTACTATAATGGTGCTGGGTAGAAGCTAAGAATGTGGATGAGGTCGACACACCTTAGATCTTGTATGTACACTTGTGGTGTTAGGGAGATTCCTATTGGTAGTCAACTGTGGGATGAAACATGTCATAGGTAGAGTGCTCTATTTTAAAGAGGAGTTATGAGGGAGCTCTTGCATGTTGAGACTGAGGTGATGGGCATCCTGATCAGCTGATGGGTGAGGAATACGAGCCAAGATTTGATTATGTGTAACTCATAGGAGTGTGATATGGGTGTTGAATCAATGATTTCCTTGAGTGGGATGAGGAAGGATGAAATTGGACAAGTTTATTGTGAGCATGGGGGACTATATCTTCAGGTGAAATAAAGTAAGTTTCCATGTGATAAGGTTCATTATGGAAATGGACTAGGTGTGGAGAAACACTAAATGCCGAATCTTTATTAGGGAATCTATATAGTGGTGGTGGTGGTGGTGGTGGGGGGGGGGGGGGCATAGGCTGTGGGGGTGTGACCCTCATTTCAGATGGAATTTAGTGGGTGTTGTGGAGAAGTTGACCTGAGGGTAAAACTGACGTGCATTATTAGGGTGATGCGGTGTCAGGGGTTGGTAGTAGGTGAGCCTAGATTTTGAGGTGTGGTATAAATTCAACAATAGAACCTGTTGAGTTATGTTTCAGGTGGAAATCACGAGTTATTAGGTTTGTCTAAGCCAATCATTATGTCCGATGATGGATGGGGAATCAACCATGGTGGATGGGAAATCATTTTATTAATTTGATGAAAAGGATGATCCTAAGGTAGGGAGGGATATATTGACCATGATAATGTGTCCCTCTCATGAAAATGGTTGTGGGAGTGAGACTGGTCGATGGGAGGTTATTTTGGAATTTAGATTCTAGCAGCTAAATGGAACTGAGTACTACTAGAATCCTTGGTGAATTCCAGGTACATGTTCAGATACAGAATCAAGTGGAGATCAATCATGGGTATCAGGATCAAGATGTATTGTGGTTATTAGAAGGTATTAGATCAAGAATACATCAATGGTCATGTTGGGGAATGACGATAAAAATGGACAGTTGATGGTTCAACCAGGGAATGTGACCCAAATTTGGGGACAAGCTTCAGCGAGTGTTCTCAGAATGATCATGGCATGACTTGAGTATGAAGGAATCATGAGAAGGTGTTGGAAATACATTAGTAGCGGGAGCCTTTCATTTTTAGTATAGGTCATCTAGAAGAGGTCTAAATTCTGTCCGATGTATAATTGAAAGTAATGATCCTGGAACAACATTGGGTGTGTTTTTGGGATGTTCCATGAGATTTTTGAAGATTTTATAGGGCCTTTAAAAGAAAATATAGCATGATTGGGTTTTGACCTTGGCCGACTAGAGTTTGGCCAATTCATGTCCAAATTGAGAACTAGGAGTTGAATATTCATGTGTGAATGAGTGCGAGAATTTGAGACTACTATAGAAGTATATTTAGGTCTTGAGATGTTTTTGGTATGCAATTCATGTAGTGAAAGTGAAAAATATTTGGAAGTAGTGGTTATAGATTAACTCCTATAATGGGAAGAACTGTAGGACATATGATGAATCATATGATGACGTGGTTGTGTATTAGGATATTTAGTCATGGGTAAGCACCGTATTAGTGTATTAGTGGTGGTTAAAAGTGTTGGGTTATGTTTTGGTGGTTTAAGAACTGTATGATCAAAGTAGCGCTTTGGAATCATGTTGGGCATTTTTAGGTGAAACATGGCCATTTGTGTGGGAATTCATGAAAGAGGAGAGTCGAGATGTTGTGTTTATATAAACAATGAGAATTATCAGGTATGAGAAGAGTTAAGGTGGTGAGTTTGTAAGATCACATGTACATATGAATTGAAAGTTTTAGAAGGGATTTGAATTTTCAGTTAATGGATGGGTCAAATTTTTTATTGTGGATTTGGAATAGAACTTTGAGGGATACAACCCCTAAAGGACCAATTTTTTCTTATAATGAAGTTCCATAGAGGTTTGGGAGGTTTTAGTAGAATACTTTGGGTTTGGGGATTAGAGTTTGAGTTTTTTGAAAGGAAGCCTAGGGAACATAGTTGGCGCACAATTTTTGCTAACTATGCAGTCCTAAATACATTGGTGCACAGTTTGTGAAACTGTTTGGAAGGTACTTGAAGAACATGAAAGTGTTTATAGTAAAGTGTAGTCATGTCACACATTTGGAACATGGTTAGTGTAACCGTGTTCTATAACTATGCATAATGGATATCTTGTGCAATGGGGGGGGGTCACAATTTTTGGACAGTTTGAATGACCATGCGGTCAAACCCTTCACTCTTTAAATAGGGGAAATTACCTTTTCCCTCCCAATATTTTTAGAGGGTAGCCCCCTCTTTCTCCCATATTCCTCTATCACATGATCTGACTCATTTTCCCTTTCCTTATATTCTTTAATCTCCTTTAAGATGAGGTTTTTGATAGATTCCCTTGGCGATTTAAGGTACATATAACCCTCCATTAATATCCACTTTCTTCTCATCTCTTCATTGAAAAATTCATTTTACCTGGTAAGGGAATTGGTCCTAATTTCACCAGATCATGGTGGAATTAGATGATTATGATGGGAAAAATTCCTTATTGTGTTTGGGTCGAGTTTACAAAGACCAGCAAGAGTAGGCACTCTGACCTTGCCTATTCCCTTAATGGCATAGGTCATGGCCGCGCCGCCGCCACCCCTCCTTTGACCACTCTGGCCAGGGGGGGATAAGGATCCTTCTTCATGCTCATCTCCCTCTCACGTCTCTTCATTTTACAATTTCATGGACCCATTTTCTGCCCCTCGTTTCTCTTCTATTGATGTTAGACCTAAAGTCCAATCCAATGGGAATAGAGTTATCTCAGTTCTGATTTCTACATTAGAGTTCATGAACGCACCAGAAATGCTAGATATCACCCTAGTTTCCCATTTTGGGAAGAAGTTTCCTTCAATTGATGCCTTTGATAGGTTTTTTTTCTCATCTTGGAAGTTATAAGAACATGTGGTTATTGTCCTTTTAGATCCAAAGCACATACTGATTCATTTTTCGAATGAGGAAGACCTAATATGTGCTTAGGATAATACTCCATGAGTTATGGATGGATTCCACTTCGCACACTTTCAATGGACTTTTTATTTTCATCTGATTCATGACTCATCAGTCACGAAACTTTGGAATTCTCTTTCTAGCCTTCCGTTACCGTACCAGAATCCGGTGATTCTTTTGTTGACCGGAAACGTGACAGGGAGATACATTTTTTTGGATTCACATACTAGTGCTTCCCACCATCCAGTTTCTATGAGAATTTTTATTGAAGTAGATGTTTTTAAGGAATTGTTGGACTCTATAATCATTGAGATTAAAGGGGAACTTTGATGGAATCAGAAGGTTTGCTTTGATTATTGGGTTCCATTTTGTTCTGGTTGTCATCTCTTGGGTCATGATTCTTCCAGATGCCATCTAAGCTCCTTTAAAGTGTTCCATGTCTCAAAGGTGGATCAACAGGGTACCGGTGGTGATGAAACTTCTGAGGTACACACATTGGAATCAAAGGTGAGAGTGGTGGATGAGTTCAAGGGATCATTCTAGGCGGGTGTTAACAAAGTATCCAAGGATGATCTTCCCATGAAAAAGGATTTCCCTTTGACTCTTAATCCAAAAGTCTTGAATGTATTCAGTAGACTTAAGAGTAAAATTTAAAGGGTGGTGCAAGGTCTAGAAGGGCCATGATATGCTGACAGGGATTGCATTTTTCAAAAGTTAGATCAGACCAGCATTGATCACAAATCTGCTTTATATGTGGAGGTTGTACAGTTAGGGAAGTAGATAGTACCTGGGAGACCCGGTCTCACTCATGTGTATCATGAGGTTAGAGAGGGAGGTGAAACTTGTGATCTGGTTTAGGTGCTAAAAAAATAGGTAATGGAGTATTGAACAGAAGGGAAGTGTCATCTATTAAGTTAGACAACCAATTTTAAGGTTTGGCAAGTGAAGGGATGGACCAGGATCATGACACAGCCTGGGCAGAGATACTAATTGAAAAACAGAGTTTCCAAATTGAAGAAATTAGTGATGAATCTTCCTTTCATATTTCTAAATATTATATAGATGAATTCTAGGGCATAGATCTACTCAGACCAAGCAGGAGGAAGGAACATTAGGGCAATTGGGAAGAAGGGAGTTGTATGCTGATTAAAGGACATAAGTCAAAAGGGTGAAAGGAATATTCCTACTCACCCCAACCAATGGAGACATGATCTTCCAAAAAATAAAATTCCAAGGAGTTTGGAGGAGTCCTTTTAGAGGCTTCCATGGTGCCAAAACTTTCTTCCCACACATTTAACAATGACCGGGTTGAGGCTGTTGGTGAAGGGGAGTTATGAGAAAGCATTATTCAATCTGAGGAAGAAATGTTGGAGGAATTGCTTCTGAGCAACGCCTAGAAAGACAATAGTGATAATATGACTAAGAGATTGATATGTGTAGACAATAATGAGGTGTATACGACATTGATCAACAAGCAAGATTTTATTCTAGTAAGATGATTCAATGTAGGGAAGTTAACCATAGAGGAGTTCATTCAAATGTGGGACAAGTTGGATTACTGGTTCAAATACCTTATCAAGGATGATCCAGATTTATAGGTGAATCAAATTATTTGGAAATTAATTAGTAATACCTCATATAATAGACTCATGTTAGATTTCAATGGATAATCTATCTCTTATGATGTATAAATATTTGTGTTTGTACTATCTTGGGTTCTAACTTTCCCTTAAATGTTTTTAAAAAATAAAAAAGTAACTTTCAGGTCATATGAGAATGATGGGGATTTCATGCTTGCTAGGAAGAGGGTAACTCGAGAGGCCATCTTCACTTCGATGCATGTCGTTTCATTGAGGAATGTTACCATATTGAATTTTAAAGCTTTAAATATCAAATAAAATTGTTTGGGTAATTTTGTTGGGACCGTTAGTTAGGGATTTTCATGGTTTAAGGTTAAGGGTTTTCCACAAGTTATTGGTGAGAGGCTAGTTGTAGTTCGACGTATTGAGATTAGCTGGTGAGAATATGAAAATTATGACAATTTAGATGAAATAGTTTAATTAATTATAGTTTGTTGATATTAATTGATAAATTATAATGTGATTATAATTAATTAATTATGATGATTTAGTTTCAAGGAAGGACCTCATTTGATCATTGATGAAGCTGGATGTTCTTGGATGGGCCTTAACTGAGCTACGAGACCTGAAAGATAACTTGGAAAGATTTTAATAAGGTAGGTGGTCTCAAGTACATGACCAATGTAATTTTTTTGTTTATGTTTCATGTGGATTATCATGCTTTCCACTGATGAAAACTCCTCGATTAAATTAAATTAAATAGTTTGTTTTAATTTAATTTAATTAATTAATTTAATTTGATGAACACTAGGGGTCACAAATAAAACTTGTGCACTAGTTAGTCACCTTGTTATAAAATGGTTTAGGCTAATATATTTGAGATATTATGTAGCTTATAGACATCTATATAGGTGAGGCTAGACCAATTGAGTCTTAGTGGCCCTAGTGTATAATCCCAGGATCACCCCTTGAGGAAGGGGTTCCATGAATTGAGATAGTCGTGTTGAGTCGAAAGTTCTACTTTGAACACTTTCTAATATTTGTTTTGAAAATGAAAACACACTTTATTGAATACCATGTTTTAATAACTTTATAATTTCTAATTTTTTAGAATGTTATTCTAGAAAACATATATTTTTTCTGGATATAGAAAACTTTGTTAATAAGAGTATCTTTATAATCTAATTATATTTGATAATTGGATGAATATTTATACTCATATGATATTCATAATTAGATGATCTTTATAATAATATAGAAATTTATAATTATAAAAACATGTACTTTGTATATCTGGTGGATGATTTTATATTTCATCAAATGAAGTTTTTATAATGTCTAACCTAGAAAGTATAAATAAGTATCACTGGATGAAGTTGTACTTTACTAACTGGAAAAACATTCATCGGATAGAGGTATACATACTCTCGAGATTAATTTTTTTAAAAACTATTGGATGACAGTTTTCATTCCATTGGATGAATAAAGTTAATCCTATCAGGAAAACAAGTTTTACTCTAATGGACATAATATTTTACTGCATTGTGATGATGCTACCAAAATAACCATCGAATGAAGCCTTCAAAAAACATTCCAAGTGAATAAATAGTTCATTTTAAGCCGTTTAAACCAACTACGAGAATCACAGAATATAAAAACCAAAGTTTTTTCTATAAATAGAGGTTAATTTGAGGAGAAGTGAGCTGATTCTTTTGCAACTCAATCCCTCCAAAGTTTACACAGTTTCTTTGTAAAATATTATTACTTGTTTTCACATTATAATAATTGGAGTGTTTTATATTTTAATATATTAGTGTGAGGATTTTAAATGTCTAAAAACATTTTTCATTTGTAATTTATGTGTCTGAGTTTGTTTGATTGATGACTTCTAAGGATAAGAGGACTACTATTTCCTATATTTGTGATTGAGGGATTACAGGGCTCATAAGACAAAGTTATTCCAATATTTTTTCTAATGGTATTAATTTTTAAATAAATAAAAAACTTTATGGTTATGTTAAAACATGGATACCATAATTTAAGGCGATTGAATTCATTACTCTAAAGTTTAAACTGTTATTATTATTTTATAAAATTTTTGTAAGTTTTTCTATAAAAATTTATAATTTTTTTCTTTGATAGTTTTTAAAAGTTTTATTTCAATTTTTCATTTGTAAGGAAAGTTTAAATTTGTTATAAACTATAATTATCACTCTATTTATATAAAAGTATCAAAATAAAGTCATCCTGATAATATCTTTGTAAAAATCTGATAGAGAGTCAATATAATAAACTGAACAAGTGGTAAAAGGTATTTGTAAGCATTATCTTTATAAACTAAAATTCACCCCATGTTGTAGCCATTTAAATACTCTTACAATCCAACACTTGGTATCATATAAAGTTACACTTATATAACTTATAATATTGATAGATTTTTTTAAATTATAATTTTTTTATATCAATAAGGTTTCTATGTTTCTAAATTTTGCTGTTTACTGAATTTTTTATAAACTATTTTACACTAAAATTTATTTTTAGAAAGTTTATTTCTTATTTATCATAGATGGTAAGTATAAATATTGGGACTCTTAAGAATATATATCAATGAACAACACCATTTTTTGATGGAGTTGACTATGAGTACTAGGGAGACAGGATGACGAATTTTTTATCAATAATAGAGTTGATAATTTTTTCATGCTTACTGGTAACTATGAAATTCTCAATAATTTTTTTTATAATTTTACAAATTTGGAGATGGTATAATATCAACTAAATTATAGATTTAGAAACAATTTTTTATATTCGATGACTATAAATATATACAGTCATATATTTTCATTTGGAGCTTCAAATAGTATATGGAAAAAGTTAAAAGTCACTCACTTTGGGAAATCCAAATTTATTAATATGAGGAGGGCTATGATGAGGTATGGCTATCATGATTTTGATTTCTTATCTTGAGAAACTATTTTTAAGATGTAATAAAGATTTATGATGATTGTTAATAGTTTATAATATTTGGGTGATAAATATATTATTGTTGATATTTTGGTTGAGAATATCATTGAGATTATTCCTGGAGAATAGGAATATAAAATAATAACTCTTGATGATATAAATAAAATTAAAAACTTAAGTTTAGATGATATAATTATAACCCTCATGAAATATGAGGGAATATTGTAGAGAGATTTTGAAAAGATAAAAAAGAGAAATAGAGGTGTTGGTTTTTCTTATACTTCATTTGTTTCTAAGAAAGTCAAGTATATTAAAAATGTTACTAAATATTCATAGAATAAGAAGTTTAAAGCTGAGACTAAAAGTATTTCTTTGAAATAAAGTTAGAATTAACTTTCCCAGTTAGCTTAAATAATTAATAATATATTTAGAAACAAATATTTCATATTTAATTATAATAAAAATCATATGTAAAGGAACGAGAATAAATATTATCCTAAGATGATCTATTATAAATGTAAAAAATCATGGTCATAATAGAACAAATTTTATTAAAATTAAAAGGAAATATAAGAAGGATATAAATTCAATGAAGTTATACAAATATAAAGGAAATAAAAGTCTGAAATCTTATAATACTTGGAGTAAAAATGGAATATATAGTTCTTCTAAGAATTATTCTGATAGTGATAGTAAAGATCAAAAGATTATTGGTTTCTTTACTAAATTCTAAAGAACAATAACTGTTTCATGTCTAATACATCTGATAAAACCTCAACTAATATTACATTACATTAAAATTAGTATAATTATAAGGATGGTAAGAATTATAATTCTTATTCTAAATAAGAATCTAGTTCATTTAAAGATAATAATACTTTACCTAGTTATGAATAGGTTTTAAGGTTTTCTAATCTATTATAAAAACAAAATAGTAAAGTTTCAAAATAATATGAAGATCTCAAGGAAGAATTTTCCAAATGAGATTCAATAATTTCTATAATTACTTTAGAGATGTTAAATATTACATTATTATAGGAAAATAAATAAAATTATAATAAAACTAATGAGTATAAGTATATAGTTACAAAATCAAATTATGATATTTTTAGTTTAAATAAAATTATATCATATTTTACTTTAATGAAGGAAAAGTTAAAAAAAATTTATTTTCAAATTAGAAATCATAGATTTACCTCTAGGATAGGATTTACTCATGTAAAAACTCATTTTCAAAATAATTATTTTGTTCCTAAAAATGAAACTTTTTGTATAAAATTTAAAATTTAAGGACATTGAAAAAATAAGTGTTTTATAAATAAATTTAAATACCTTGGTTTTCATAAGTCTAATATTTCTAAGGAACTAGAAACTATACAATATCAACTAGTTGGACAGATGTGGATTCCTAAAATTATTTTATATAATAATTCTTGACCTAATAAATTTTGGTTACCAAAATTATATCTTTATTAATTTTAGTAAAATAACAAATTTACCAGTAGAAATAAAATTTGGAACATAGATAGTGGATGTTCTCAAAACATTACCGTAAATAATAATTTATTCTAGAATATTATTAAGCTAAAAGGTGGAAAATTCTCTTTTGGTGAAAATTATCATAGAGAAATAATTGATATAAGTAATATCATTATTATTAGAAAATATTTAATTTCAAATTTTTTATATTTTGAAGGCCTAAAAAGTAAACTTATTAGCATAATTAAATTATTTGATGATGGTTATTTTGTGAACTTCATGAATGAAAAATGTACTATTTAGAGTTCAGAAGATAATTGTATTCTTTCTTCCAACAGGCATGAGAATGTATACACACATAACTTAAAAGACCTTGGAATACAATATAAAAATTGTATTAATGAATAGAAGATCAATATTAATCATGAAATAGAATTTTAGTATTATGTGATTTTAGAATGTTATGTAGGATTTCTAAGAATGGACTTTTTCGAGATATACCAAATCTTAAGTTTGATTCTTATAAAGTTTATGATCCTTGTTAATATGGATAACAACATAAGTCAAGTTTAAAATTGGTTAGTTAAGCTTCAACTTTTGATGATTTATAGTTAGTGCACATAGAATTATTTGGTTTTACACAAATTAGAAGTATTGGTGGAAAATGATATGTATATGTTTTAGTTGATGACTACACTAGATACACATGGGTTTATTTTTTAGAGAAAATGTTAGAAGAATTTTCTCCATTTTAAAAATTTTGTATCCCATGTTGAAAATGAGAAAAATTGACCTTTGGTAACCATTCATAGTGATCATGGTGAATATTTTTTAAAATCTAAATTTAATTTTTTATAATAAAAATGGTATAATACATAACTTCTCGTCACTAAGAAATCCATAGAAAAATTTTGTAGTCAAAAAAAGAAATATAATTCTTTAGGAGATTACAAGAACCATGTTTAGTGAATACTTAATTTATAAATATTTTTGTGCTAAAACAATTAGTACTTATTGAAATACTATAAAATGAGTTTTAATCATACCTTTTATTAATATAACTCATTATGATTTGTGGAAAATAATAAATACAAAACATTATTACTTCAATGTTTTTGGACGAAATGTATTCATCCTGAATAATAAAGATAATTTAAAAAAAATTGCTTCAAAATATAATAAAGGAATATTTTTAGGACATTATATATCTAGTAAGGCTTATAGATCTTTTTAAAAAATACAAGTATTGTTTAGGAAACAATGCCTGTTAAATTTGATGAAACACATCCTTTTATTTTCAAACAACCACAACCCAAATATTTGGATGTTATTCCAAAAACCGATTTTCAACCCATGCCTGACATATCTTCGGATGAGAAAATAACTAAAGAAAAAAGTTCTTAAGTTTTACCACAATAATAAATTCAACCGGTTGTTGAAGAATAGATTAAGAGAAACCCACAAAATTAGTTAATCCTTAGGAATTATCCTAGAGTTAATATTATTGGTTATGTGGATTAACTAGTTAGAACTATAAATTCCACAATAAATGAATTTGAACGTTGTACATTTTTATCTTAATTCAAACCTAAAAATATTTATGAGTCATTAGGTGATGAATATTGGATAAAATTTATGCAAGATAAACTCAATGAATTTAAGATGAATCAATTTTGTTGTTTAGTTGAACATCCTAATGATTCTACTATAATTACTGTAAAATGAGGTTCGTGAAATAAATGTGATGAAAATGGAGTCATAGATAAAAATAAATCTACACTTGATGAAAGTGGTTATAATCAACAAGAATGTGTAGACCTTATAGAAACTTGTGATCCAATATCTAGACTTGAAACTATTCTTATACTTCTATCATATACATCATTTCTAAATTTCTCAATTTTTTTAAATGGATGTGAAGTGTAATTTCCATAATGGATACATACAAGGGGAATTTTATATCGAACAACCCCTGGGTTTGATACAAAAATTATCAAAATCACATTCTTATACTTATTAAGGCTCTTTATGAACATCAATAATCCCCCAGAGCCTGGTATGATAGAATAACTGGTTTTTTGTTACAATTTTTTTTTTATCAAGGGGTATTCTGATCCAATTATTTTTATTAATTTTTTAGGATACCATCATTATTTAAATTTTTTATGATGAGATTATATTTGTATCAACTAAAAAATCTCTTATTGATTCCTTTTTGGATCTATTGAAATCTGTGTTTTATATGAGTGTGACGAGTGAACTTACTTATTTTATTGGTTTTCAAATTTTACAAAAACTATAAGGAACTTTTAAATATATAAAATATCTTCTTAAAAAGTTTGGATATGACAGTTAAAAATGTATTAGAAATCCTATTGGAACCTCAAAAACTTCAGACCTTAATGAATATGGGAAACTAGTTGATCAAAATATTTTTATAATAATGGTTTCTAGTTTACTATACCTAACAAATAGTCGATTGAATTTAAATTTTTCTTTATGATTATGTGCAAGATATGAATAAAATCCTAAAGTCTCCCATTTTAAAGTTATAAAAAAACTCATTATCTTATGGAAACAATAGATCTTGTTATATTTTATTCTTCTGGAAGTGATTTAGAAGTTAATTTTTTTTTTCAGATGATGAATTTAGTGGATGTAAAATGGATAGAAAAAGTACACATGGAAATTTTGATTTATTATGAGAGAATTTATATTATTGATATTGTTATAATTTTCTTATCACTTTCCACTATTGACAAGAATTCATGTCGGTTTTAAGTTGTTGGGCTCAAGTGTTATAGATGCAACACACACTAACTAATTTTGGCATGAGTTTTAGTAAAAATCATATTTTGTTTGATAAAAAAGTTCCACAGATTTATGTAAAAACCTATAGAATCACTCATGATCTAATCACATAGATATAAGACACTATTTATTTATATACCCCAAAAAATTAGATATCTTTTTACAATACATTTGAATGCATGAACACCTTGCCGACATTTTTACAAAATCCCTAAATTATTATAGCTTTGAATATATAAATAAAAGGTAGGAATTGTCAATAAAAAATGATCATTCATATTTACATCATGTTTAAAACATCACAATTCAGTAATGAAATCGTTTACATAGAAAGAGTACATATTATCATAAGTTTTTCTAAAATCTTATGTTTTAAAAAAATCTTATGTTTTTAAAAAATATTAAGTCTATCTAGAATCTTTAGTTTTTCTAAAATATTTAGTTTTTATAAAATATTTATTTTTTATAAAATATTTATTTTCTATAAAATCTTTAGTTCAATAGAATCTTTTGTTTTCTAATTTTTTTATTGATAATATTTTTTTAAAATTTTTTTGGGAAAAGTTTTTTTAGGAAGTTATTCAGACAAAATTTTATTTAAAAAAACAAGAAGAACATATTACTAACAAACATTCCTACTAAAAGCTTAAAATTTTACTCTAATAGGTAATTTATAATCTTAAGTCTTTAATACCTTTTTTTACATTCTATTTTTTTCAATTTACAGTTTTTTCTTCTTTCTTAAAAGTTTTTCAAACTTTAATGTTTCTGTTTATGATAATTCTTCGTCCAAAAAATTTGTTTTGAAAACATCAAGAGTTCATAAAAATATATTAAATATTTAGAAGAAAATTATCTACTATTGGATCTAGAATGAGTTTCTTTTTAAGTATTTGGATTATTATAAGTCAAAGAGTCACCCCTATGAGCCCTATTAATAGGAGTGTGAGTCATCACTCCTCCTCTATCAGTTATCTTCTAGTACTTAGTATCAACACTCATATTATATTCTATTTGTTTCTTTGATTTTCATCCATTCAAAATATTCGTTCTGTTTAAGAAATATGGAAACTTTAGAATATTTTCAAAAAAAGTAATTTGTAAAGGAAAGGTTGATAGAAAAAATATGTTTCGATAAATGTTATTCTTTAATAAAAAATGTGATTTTATTCCAAGGATAGGAATATATTTTCTTTGGAAAGAAATATTTTGATATTTACTATCTATGTTTAGTAAATTAATTCTTTTCTTTAGTGGTTTTCAAGGAACAAGAGGGTGTGAAATTCATAAGTTTCAATTTTTTTGAATATTGTTCTAAGAAAATTATCGAACAAGTTGTATATCTAGTTAGAGTTACAATTCAAGGTAAAGATAATATTTTTACTCACAAGTTTCTAGATAAGTTTTAGTCCTTTGAGAAGTCAAATTTGGAAACTTATATTCTTTCTTCATATGATAAACTGTGAAAATTATATCATATTTATTTGGATTTAAGGGTAGTTTCATTATGGATGTATAATTATCTAATCCCAAGAAGGGGGATAGAGATACACTGAAAGAGAAATATATTTATGTCCTTGATTATTTTTGAAACATGCTAACTTTCATTTAATAAATATCGTTTTTCTATTTTTAGAAGCTTTAATGAAATAAAAAATCAAGTTTAATATTCTTTTGTTTCCAATCTTTATAAATAGATTTTTCGTGAAATTTATAAAAGTTCAATAGAATAAGAATGAGGAAAAAACTGTGAGAGAAAAAGATTTATTAATTGGTGAAGAAATAATAAATAAAATAAAGCTTATATATATTCTTAAATTGAATAAATTTATGGAAAAATTTGAAAAATTTACATCCGAAACTGAAGTAAAAATGTTAAAGGAAAATTTTCAAGAAAATAGAAATGTTAAATATTCTCTGTCACATATAGAAAAGAAATTTAAAACAATATCAAATAACTTAAGAACCAAAATGAACAAAAGAAGCTAGGATATATATGTTTTGGTTTTTATAAGTTAGATAACTTAGCATTAAAAGAACAAACATACAAAAATCTTAGAGAGGAGGAGAATAAGAAAAGGAAACAATAAAGGATTGAAGAATAAAAGTTTGTAGAAAGTCTTATGAATGGAGTAGAGTGAGATCATTCTCATGTTCAAGTAACTACCCAAGTTGAATCCCCATTTTCAATTTTCTATTATTAGTTGTTCAACTAGTATATCCTTTTTCTATTCTTTTGAAAGGGAAAAAAGCTGGTAGTTATGAAATTCCTCCAACCATTGAGAAAGTAAAGGGAAAAGAAATAGTAGAAGAAAAGTCTCTATCAGAACAATATCAAATTGAATTTCAATAAATTTTAAATAATTCATGGAAAGTATAATTTATAATTGATCAAAAATATAAAAAATATCTATAATAATATTTTGATCAAGAAGAATAATGTTTTATTTATTCCTTTATCCTCTTTATCATCTCGATTTTAAAAGTATACTATTTATATTGCATTAGATAGAGAATAAAATTACGAATAAGAAGAAGAAGATCAACATTATCATACAATGGTTTTATAGAAACCTATATCTGATATTTTTTTTGAATATGTATAAGTTTTAGATAAAGTAAAATAAAAGATAAAGAAGAAAAAATGTGAACCGTCTAAACCTCGGGTTCCATATGCTTTACTCGATTCAACACATTCACCAGTAAGTGATTCCAATAAAAGGTTAGAGATGAGAATAAATTATTTTAATGAATTCTTGAAGAAACTTGAGGAAGATATTTATTATTTTTTGAACATACAATCTCGATGGAAATATATTCCAAGAATATTGGATGTTTTAGAAAATTATAATGATTTCAAAAAACTTGCTAAAATAGTTTTCCAAAATAATGCTATTTTTAAATCCTTCAAAGATAGTTCAAAATTATAAAGGTGAAGATTGGAAAAATTCATGGGATGGATAAAAATGGAAGTATATATCAAGTTTCATTATTATTATATTGAATGTTTTAAGAAATCCACTTTGGTTATTATGAATTCATTTCTATATTTTTCTTTTGAAGTTTCTGAATGTACAAAGTTTATAGATAATATAAAGAATATTTCAATGAATTTATAATAAGAAATATCCAAGTAGAGGAAGAGAATTCTAGATCAGTAAGAATTGTTAATGTTGAGGATAGTGAATAGTATTGTTCAGTTTCTTAAGGAAGAAGTTGTAAAATTGAATTAGGAGAACAGAAAGTTTCATATGTTGGAGGATGAGATATTAAAGAGAAAGTATTTATCTATATAGTTAGAAGTTCCAGGATGACTTTAAGAATATTAGGTTTATTTTGAATAATATTTTTGATAAATATATTTTTTCTATTTTTTGAAACTCTTTATGGTTTTTTTATAATCAAAATCTATTTTGAATGAATGTTTCTCCATATATTTTTAGAATTATTTTTTTCAATTTTTTTGATAAATATTATTTCTATATTTTGGATGAATTTTTATTTATACTAAATTTCTACATAGAGTTGTTTCTATATGACCTTTCACTCATATTTTATACCAAAAATTTGTTTTAAAAATAAAAAATTAGAGATAAATTTAGAAAAGAACCTATCCTAATAATGTTTAAAAAACCAAATGTTTTTACAAATCTTATGGAAAAATATTTTTCAAAAAAGGGTGGATAAATAATGACAGGGGAGAAAAGAAAAAATAAAGAATAATTGTTTTAATAAGAATAAAATGATAACGAATTTATCAAATGTGTAAGTAAAAAGGTAATTAATATTTTTCAAATTTATTTTTAACTTTATTTTTCTATTTAATGATTTTTTTTGTGATTTAAAAAAAGGTGAATATTGTTGAGTCATAAGTTCAAAATTCAATACCTTTTAATATTTTCTTTTAAAATAAAAAAACTTTCTTAAATAACATGTTTTAATAACTTTAAACTTTCCATGTTTTTTATAATGTTTTCATAGAAAACATATATGGTTACCAGACATAGAATAATTTTATAACCAGATGTTATTTATCATCAGACGATAATTGTTAATCAAATAAATCTTTATAATCGAACAGTCTTCATAATTATACAATATTTATAATTCGATAGAACTTTAAAATTTGATGGAAATGTAATTTGTTCATCAGATAGAAAATTTCATATTTCATAAAATTATGTTTTTATAATTTCTAACCTAAAAAGTAAAACTAATCCACATTAGATGAATTTCCAATTTTCTAACAAGATAGACATTTATCAGATGGTGGTAGACATACTCTCTGGATGAAAATTTGTAAAAACTATATGATGATGATTTTCAATACACCTGATGAATAAAGTTAATCCTATTAGAAATAAGGTTACTCTACCAAATGGAATATTTTACAACATTGTGATGACACTACCAAAATGTCCATCAGAATAAGTCTATACAAAACATTCCAAGTGAAGGAATATTTCATCCAAATACATTACAACCAACTCTTAAAATTACAAAATATGACCATTAGAGCTTTGCCTATAAATATAGGTGAATTCAAGGAGGAGGGGATTGATGATTTTAAAACACAATCTATCTAAAGTTTAGTTTGCTAATTTGTAATATATTGTTAATTATTTGGAATTTTTAATCTTTAAAGAGTTTTCTATTTTAATAAATATATATAAGGATTATAAACGTATTAAAACATCTTTCATTTTTAATCACTATGGTCATTATTATTTTATTATGGGAATCTTGGTATATGAAGACTATTATGTATGATCTTTGTGATTGAGGGATTTCGAGTCAAGGAATACATAGTTATTTTGATCATTGTGATTGAGGGATTTCTTTTTTAAGAAATAAATAACTCTATAATGAGGTTAAAATGTGGATACATTAATTCAAACTGATTGAATTCATTTACACTAAAGGTTAAAGTGTTGGAATTATTTTATAAAGTTTCTATAAGTTTTAGCCCCTACACATGAGTTTCCAGTGTCATGGGTATTGGATGGGGATACTAATGGTATGAAGATCACATGTTACTTGGGATGCGTGGTGCTTGAGATGTTCTCCAAGACACCTTGACATTGGAAAAATAAGGTATGGTCAATCAAGTCCACAAACCAAAGGATCAATGGAAATTTATTTATTTTAGATAGTTTATTTATTTTAGCTGAGTATATAAAATTAACTTATAATGATGTATTCTATTTAGTAAAATACTAAATTGGTGGTTCCCTACTTAGTTTTGTACTCACACCATACTCAGGATTCTACTATACTTTGGTACCTAAGTAGATGTTTACTTTTTTATAGACACAGGCTTGGTATGAGGCCCGAGATAGCATGGTTGAGCATGATTGATTGGGTGGTATCAGGAGACTAGATGATTTTTACATAGGGATTTAGTAGATCCAATATATTTTATTTTATTTTTCCTTTTCTACTATTATATATAATTCACCGTCCTAGTGGGTGGTTAGTTGTTTTCATGGAATGGATGTTTGGGCCTTTACAACATTTTATCTTGTTATTAATTTTTTTTATATTTAATACTTCCACATTCAGTTTATTTAGGATGTATGCCTCTTGGTTATTTTGTTTTTTATTGATTCACTTTGATATAGAGGGTATATTCTCCCCAAAATACCACCCTATACACCCACTTCTTGTTGGAATCCTATAGCATATGGGGAGGTGCTCCTGAGTTCTCATAGTAAACTCATCTAGCCACTATTCATTGAGTGATTCAAGGTGGGACTTTATAGATCTAGACCACTATCTTAGTACCTAGGGTTCCTATATAGTTAACCAAGTGTGGGTGAGAAACCAATCAAGCAATGGACATCATATAAATTAATAAATAAATAGAAATAATCCTTACCTCACCACTTATCCCCTCATAAGTAATAACCCCCTTTTCATTAACCAATCATTATATAAAAATTCAATCTTACCCATTATGGGTATACAAACATCATACAAAATATATGGTCCTTGACTGGGGGTATCTCAAAAAACAATTAAAAATCATTTTTTGGAAATTACAAATGGGATTTTGAAACCTATATTGGGATAACAAGGGGTAATACCAAGATTTAGAAATTTAATAGTAGAAATATAATTTTAAAATATATTTAGAAATTATTTACGAACCAAAAATTACTTTAGAAACCTTTTAAACCACTATGGATTCCTTTTAAGTCAAGATTTTCATTATTTAAGAGGTATTCTAAAATTAAAACCATTCTTTAGTTAAAAATAACCCCTTAGGAAAGTCTCACTGGTGTCGAGCACCCTTTAAATTTCCATAATCATTTAAAAATAGACTTTATGTATTTTATAAATACACATGGAATTATAAAACCAATAATTTAAATTTAAAATATATAATATATGAAAATACATGCATGGAAAGTGATAGAATCATTTTAAAACATTTCTACATCCATAAATAAAACATATATAGCTATAAATTAGTAATAAATGGTTTTATAGAAACACAATCATTAAAGATCATGTTAAGTAAAAGAACTATATAAAAACACCCACATCAATTTAAGAAGAAGAGATTGACTTAGATAGAAGAAGCCCAATAGAAAGTATAGACAATGTCTATAAGCACTAAACATCAAAATACCCAAGATTATGTTCAACATAAAACTTAAATTATACCAACATGGACTCTAGGGTTTGTGGTAAAAGATTATCCCAAGACAAAAAGAGATAAGGAAGGATGAGAAAGGGATCTAGAGGATCTTACCTTTAATAATCAAGCCCAAACATGGAAGAATACCAAGGTAAAATCCATGGAAGAGAGGGGGAGGTAAGGGGATACATGCCTAGGGTCATTGGGTGAGATGATAGGGGAGAGGAGATCCCAAATACTTCAAAATTGGAAGGGGAAAGTTAATAATTTCATAAATTATGAAAACTGGATGGACCCCATGGGTTGGACAGATAGTTTTCCAAATCATGTGGTAACTATATGGGATCCACTAGATGGAAACCAACATAGATCACATAGTTTATGTCTCACAGTTGTCCCTACTGATGTGATAACCATGTGAGTCACCTCTACATTCTCATCTAATTCATATAGTTACATAGAGACCCAGAAGAGTTGGGTGAACTATGCCTTAGTCATGTGAAACCCCACCAATGCTCATAACATGATCTCTTATGGAAGCCAAATGGTTTATTAAAACCATGAGTTAACCATAAAACACCCAAGAAACTAAGAAAATTGAAATAAATTACCAAAATTACAAAAAACTCAAAAAAAACTCAAATACATATAAAATAAACCTCATCAGTGACACCAATGGGTTACAATTATCCCTAATATACCACTTTATACCCCATAAATTAATTAGTAAAATGTGGAATACATAAGGACAAAAAAGCCTCAGGGATATAAGAAAGAGGCAGGAGGGTAGGGAAAATAATAAGGATCCTAAGAATTAGGAACCACCAACCAAATACTATTCCTTAAGACCAATAGGGAACATCCCCATAAATCACCCAACATCAACACACTTAATTTAACTCCTAATTAGGAAACAATGACCTGAATTAATATAAAAGATTATTAAGGTCTCCCTACTATTTATATTTTATCTAAAATGGTGGGTTAAAGAGATAAAAACTCCCAAGAAGGCACATCATCAATAAAAAACATTTCCATAAAATACCCCAAAGAGATTATAATTCCTCTATAAATCAGTCCAACCATCCATGAAATGAACTAATAATTACCTAAAGAAAACACAAACCAAAAATCATACTCAATGCAACTCTAGGATAGATCCCCAAACAAAAAAACATCACCCAAAAACTAAGGAATAAATTATAAAAATCATATATATCCATGAATATGAAACAATACGGCTCTAACCTTAGGTCAAGGAACTAAAAAGAAAGGTGACTCCATACCTCACTCATGGAATTACACCCATGGTGAATCTAGAATAATCCAAATATGCTCCAACCTGGGTGAAAACTAAACCACACCTATTTTGGACCCCCTAAGAATGAACACATGGATCCCATGTTTGATCCATCAAAACAAAAATCCTGAATAAAAAGGACACATAAAAAACAAACAAGTAATATGATCATCACTGAGACATAATCACCCAAAGAGTAACCAACATCCCATAAGCACTCAAAATCAAAATACCCAAACCAAAAAATGGATAAGAATTACCTCAAAATATTCTTCTTTCTCTAAAGTCATCAAGAAAAACCCACAAAATATAATATTAATAAAATCATTGGACATGTCATCATGGGGTTGTCAGGGAACCATGGTATCCCACATCCCTTGACTAGGTCCTTTCAATAGGCTCACAATACCTCACACCCTTGAGGCCTCAAGAGTTCTCAATGACTTGGATTTTCCCTCAACCAATATCTAACAACTTATTTACTTAAAGGAAAACCTAATCAGCTAAAAAATTAAAGTATATTATCAAAAATACCAATGGAACAAAAGGTTCTTAACATTAAATATAAATCCCCAAGATTTTATGGTATGTATCTTCTTATATAAATTTAATTTATTCGATAGATTACATTGCACAAATGAAAAGTGATATACTATGAAATATTAACATGACCATTGGAATAGAAATGTAACCATTAGGAATATTAATGTGTCCATTATAATAATATATTAACCTATGAAATTATAAAAAAAATTTAAGTATCTCATAAATGAAAATTTGATATATTTATATCATATAATAAGTAAATAAATGTTATAAAAATGATAAATTAAGTGTTAGTATTTTTAGGAAACATAAATATTTATTTCTAAAAAAAAATTATTTTCCTAAAATAGATTCATATATTATTATTTTTTTGTATTATTATTATAAGATAATTTTATGATACCTTAATTAATTTTTCAAAGTGTCGTAAAATCAGTTATAATTTTAAAATCAGAATTTTTTGAATAAATTATGATTTTAATTAAAAGTTAAAATTTTCATATTTAGAAAATTATTTTCATAAAATGGATCCTATTTTTAAAATCTAAACATCTAAAAATGGTTAGGGTAATTATTTTTGGTATTTTTATAAAATAGTTGAATTTTGGGTGAATAGTGAAATATGATAATTTATGTTATTTGCTAAATACATGAATTATTGAGTCATGGATGATTTATAGATGATATAAGCACCATTATTTCAAAATTAAATGCTCTATTTAATATGTTTATTCATAATAATCAACACTATTGATATTCTAGATCCAAAATAATAAACTAATGAATAAAATAATAAAAAACACCCCTCTCCTCCCACTATAAATACCACCCCTCACCACCTGTTATAATCAAAACTTATAATAATTTTATCTTACTAATATTATGAAAAATTACTCTCCAAAATATATTAATAATGTTTTTCTCTTGCTGGTCTCACCAAAAGACCATTTCAAAGTCCCTTAAGGAGGTTCTCAAAGAGACGGCACACAAGAGGTTAAACTGCCCCTCTCTCTCTTTCAATTTCTTTTATTTTCTTATCCTTACCTCAAATACCATATCCAAATAAAAAGGATAAATCTAGTATCATATATATACTATAATTTTATTATGTGAATGGTATATCCACCACAAATTCTATTTTCTCCCCCTTTTGTTCTAAAAATGAAAACATGACCCGGGAGGTGTCGATTCACCACCTTGAGGGATGATGATTTTTTATTTTCTAATAAATCCTAAAAGGCTGGTCATAAAACCATTATAATGGTTAAAAAAGATTTTAAAATTTATATTAAAAATTAATTAGTGTCATATAACTAGTATATATACATAATATTAATTAATAAAACAAAACTATTTTGTGATGATCGAATAAGCACCAAAATAATCTAAATGGTTTTCATTAACGTTCTATCTAAAAAATCTGAAAAAATGATATATAATACCATTTAATATTTTTTAATTTAATTAATAACATATAATTCAATTTTTTTTACTATTCTCATTTTATATGATCTTTTGTACATGTATACAAGTGAACCCATCATGAAAACCAAGGAAATGAATACTCCCAAACGATGAAATTGAATCTTATAACTCATCAAAAAGGTCATAAATGAACTTAATAAAATTATAATAAATCAAATAAAAGTTTAATAGGTTCTGAAATAAATCATTAATGAATCTAATTTCATTATCCATGACATTAAGTGCAAGTGCAGAACACTTTTAGACATAAGGTAAGGGATTCTCTCCAAACCTCCATTTTTCCTTCAGGTTATGATTTCTCTCTCTTTACCTCAATGTAATTATTAATAATTATTATTTAATCCTCCTAAATTTTATGTGTATGTTAAAAATATATGTACCTATCTTAATTATTCTTTATTTTATGGGTAAATATATGTTTTATAAGGTTATCTTCTCAATTTCTCCTGATAAGCAAGCCTGATTAAAGGGAACTTCCCATTTGTTTACCCATTTTCAAGTAAAATTCATAATCTGTTTTAAGAAAACATTATTTTTATAAAATAACTATTTTCATCATGAAAAACTATATTAGTCCATTTCTTCTTTTATACAAAATATTATTCTTTTGTTCTCTTAAAGTCTCTTTTATATTTTCCCCTTAAACCGAATTAAGGTGACTCATTTCTAAAGTTTCTTAAACACTATTTTTACATGTTTACACTTTATTTAGACATAATTTATCATGATATATGAATTTTTTCCCTTATTAATATCAAATTATTATTTAAATCTATTACTTCATGGACACCATTATGATATTCCCTTTGGTTATGCCTTATTCACCACTTATTCTTTATGTGTGGTGTATGTATACTTCACTTTTATTTATGATCATCATTCATTGAAGATTTAAATAAGCATACATATTTCTTGAATCATGGATATGATTATTATATTATCCATAAACCTTTTTTACATATAATGTTTTATTTAAATGTTTTTTAAATGGGGAAATATTGATAAATCCATGTTTTCTACTCAATACAGATATTTTGATACTTCATATTTCTCATGAATTAAATCTATGTATAAATAATAATTTAGAATTTTAGTGAAATGTTGGGCTTGGTTATG
This sequence comes from Viscum album, assembly GCA_963277665.1. NCBI lineage: Eukaryota > Viridiplantae > Streptophyta > Magnoliopsida > Santalales > Viscaceae > Viscum > Viscum album. The sequence goes on from OY728150.1 coordinate 1,041,190,257, forward strand.
GATATCCCCTCAATACATCAACCCATCTCATGAGAAAAAACAATTGGTGACAAACCCTTCATGTTTGTTTTGAAGAAGAATCAGACAAGTTTATACCCACAAACTTAAACCATCTTAATGGTATTGTAACGCCCCGACCCTAGCTACCCAGAGTCGGTGCATTACTTCGTAACATTGGCATGATCACAAAAGACCAATTCTCGAAAGACCGATTAGTTTAGTAGCCTTGGAAACACTAGATACATTCATAAATGTTACATTACATCATAAAGTGAAAAATCACAATAACATAGTCTCCATAGTCCACACTTCTGTCCTCTTCTGACTATCCCTACAGGTCATTCATAAAATACTTCTTCACATCCTAGAAAATATTGAAGCATTGAAAGGGGTGAGCTCAGATGCTCAGTAAGGATAACAATATTGAAGAAGCTTTCATAAATAAACATTAAAATTTAAGGCAATGTATAACTAAAACAAAAGCATTTTTAAACTTGAACTTCAGCATAATATGGCAAAAATAAAATTAAATAATGCCATTTACTTACTCACATGAATATTCTACTAGTCGAATAATCACATGCAATATCAATAACCACTTTCATAATAATGGAATGCATAATACCAGACTATCATAACCACGTAGCCAAGGCCTCGTTCCAAGACTACAAATAAGATTTTGTCAAGGCCTCGTGCCAAGACACTAGTTTGTCTCATGAGACCTACCGATGCATCGAGGAGCTATAGCGGGCTCCACCCATCACTTATTAAGTCCAATGCATTCCTCATATGAACAAGTTTAAACATATCATAAACCATAACATAATCGTATCACATAAAACATGCATAAAGGAAACATAACATTTACACATTTCAATCACAATAAATCAATACAACACATTGATATAATAAAAACACTTTAAAAACCATTTTCAATACCAAAATTAAAGAAAATTAAAACTTTGTATTTATTTTTCATTTAAAAAAAGTTATGACTTGTAGAGGAAGCCAAAAATCAAATAATAGTCACGACGGCAGAGAAGTCATTGTCGCCACATATGTACGACAAGAAAAACATTCCTTTTTGTCATTTAGTAAAACACTTCGTATAAAAAGATTCCTTTTGAATAAACGTAAAATTCAAAGGGGTTTATACACCGTATAAAAGAAAGTTGTGTATAAAACAAAATATGCCTCAATGAAAGGAGATTGAGACGAAGTCCTTACCAAGATCATTTTTTTTAAATAAAATAGAACTATTATGTGTATTCAATATAAGTACACATAAAGAAAATACAAATACAAGATAGAAAATAATAATATCATAACATAATTTGAAAGTAGGAGATTAACCCAAAGAATGGAAATTGGGTTAAGAAATTCTCTTACCTTGTGTCCGACTTGACTCAACCGTTATTTAACCTCCTAAATAATAAACTAGAGTTAATATCTACTTTCTTAAGAAACTTTTTCAAGTTCATTATCCCTTTTATATCACTTATTACAATGTTACGAAAATTATGTAATCATTTAAGTTAATAACGGTCGTTTTGTCGATCTTTGGTACTTGAGTCAACAATAAACTTCTTATAATTACAAGTTGTTTATGTGGTAGAATATCCATTATCTCCAGAATTATATTAATGATGTAGATATCATATATATCATATATATACAGTATATACATTCATTTATAATATTACATAACATTTAGAGGTAAGAAATGAAATGCACTGTTCATGGAGACGGTAAGCCGTACGTACGCATGAACGCTAATTTCATTTCTATTTCATATTTAATGGAATGAAATTATAATTATATAAAGGTATAATATAATTCCAGTATAATATAATGTATAATACCATTTAATCCATCCTTTATACATCCCACATATGGTATTAACGATTCAAATCACTTTGAGGGGGTGGTAGTCCGCACTTCTTAAAATGAAAATATCGTGTTTACCCATAATGGAAACCATAAATATATGACATAAATGAAAAATACAGAAGATTAAGTAAAAAATAATCATATTATATATAATATATAAATATATTGACATCTTAATGGCCACCTTTCAAGGTGTTATATGAGTGTTGAACAATCATCGTTTCGTGAGGCAGAAATTCGCCATCCACAGAAACAGTATGTTCTTTAACCATTAGATGTAGGTGCGTGTAAGTGTAGCTCGAATACTTCTTATAAAAACATCCTATTATATTTATTATACTGGTGTTGTTACAAAAGAAATGTATAAAAAGAGTTTAGGGGGTTGGGGAAGCAAAATAAAACAAAATAACATAAGAGAAGACATTACCTTAAAATCGGGTAACTCTTTTTTTGATTTGAGCCAAAGGCTTCCTTGGGAAGCATTATGCCCAAAGTGAGGCTTCTAGGAGTAAGATATGGAATTTTGGAGAGTATTTGGGCAGAGTTTGGTAGAGACAAATGTCTTGATGGTGTGAATAAGGTGGTAGTGGTGGGGGCCTTTTATAAGAGGAGAGAAGGGGCACTCTTGGAAAGATTGAAATGTTACTTTATTATGAAATTCTTTTCGGATTAAAAAGGTCCAAAAAGGATATATTTCAAGGATAAGGTGATAAGGGTTCTAAATCTACCCATACAATAGGTTTTTGACAAGTCTACACCTTGGATTTTACGTTATTTTTTCATTTTATTTAAATCGTTAATTAATGAGGTAATCGCTGCATCATCATGGTGTCATATATAATTTAATTTATTTAATGTATAAAAATTATAAAAAAAATATCATGATGTATAAAATATTTTTATATTTCTAATGAATATTTATAGTAAAAAATATGACTTTTATAACCCCATTTAAAAATTGTTTTAGTAAAACAACTCATGTTTGTGACATTTTTATTTTAACATTAAATAAAAAGTTTTTAATGTCATTTTCCTACCAAAGTGGCTCTATGGGGTCCCCAAGTTGACCCATGGATTTTCTTGGTCTGCCATGACTCATAAAATAGGGTTAGGACAACTGTAAAGGTCATTTCATATTTTTACAATACCATTTTTACCTTAAATTTCACTAATTACCTTTAATCACGATTAATTAAACTTAAAAGTTACTATTCACCAAAAAATTATTTTAATCCCATTGAAACAAATTTTACTTCCTAATTACAACCATGTATGTCGGATTTTTGAAAATCAAATCACAGAAGTGTTAATATTTAATTTAAACGAAAAATCAGTTTTTTAACTACCACTTTGTGGTTTCACTATTCATCAAAAATTGAAGTTTTTCAGAACAATGCCAAAATTTCACCCTAAGATATAATTGATATTCCTAATTCAAAAATGATGTCTATTTTATGAAATTCCAAACATATAAGTTTCATTAATTAATTTTATAATTAATTCCCTCTGTCACAACAAATAGCGTGTTTTTAAGAAACAATATATATCAAAAGATTGACAATTGTTTATGTCCAATTTCAAAGTGAAATTAATTCTAATGAACACTGTTGGATAAAATGGTAAAAATATATTCTAATTATACTTTTAAACCACTCAATAGTATAATTTATCACTATAAATTATTTTGATTAAAAAAAGTTGTTTTTAAGTATTTTTCACTATTCATAGAAAATTGGAAGTTCTCAGAAAATTACAAAAAATTCAACTTAGGATAATTTCGATATTCCGAATACAAAAATGAAGTCCATTTTGAAATATAAAATTTATAATATTTTAAAAAGTGGGTATTACTATTCATAACAGCTACTTTGATTGGTCTTAGTGTGTTAGAATCTCGAACTTACGTACAATGCAAGCTATTGCATTATTGAAAGAGAGGTGTATCCTAGAATCTCGGGGTGTTACATTCTCCCCTCCTTCAATAAATTGCGTCCTCGCAATTTGAAATTTTTCTTTGAAAATAAAAGGTTGAAAATAGAAAATACCTTTGTGGAAAACCCACATCGGAAAATAGGGTTAATAAAAATATAACTTTAAAAGAAATAAAGAGAAGTACAAAGGTCACCCTAGATAGCCCATACTAGGATTATATGAAAATATGGATATGGAGGAAAAACAAACCATCAAGGTCTGATGGAGAGTTGTATAAAACAGGATTAGAAGAAAGTTAACAATAATAAAATCACAAACTTGTGATTGGTTAAACGATCATTGAATCCCCAGTTGGAAAAGTTAACCGACAACGTTTTTGTTTTAAGTTAACTTTAATAATGTTGAAGAATTTATTTAAGAGATTTACTAAGAATGTAAGGAAATATACTAACTTGTCGTGTAGACTTTCATTCTTTAATAAATTTTTTAGCACAAACCCATCTTTCACTCCAAATGGTAACAAAACTCAAAAATATTCTATCTATCCTAATTGTATAAGGTTCCAAATATTAACACATACCATTTAGATTAGTAAAACTATTTTGTAATAACCAGGGACTTCCTATAGGCTAGTGGTAGGTAATAAAGGCCTGTCACACTATGGTTGTGGGTTCGATTCCTGTAGCTTTGTCCGACGTGAAGGGTTATACCCCACCCTGCAGGTTGTCCTTTTCCTAAAACTATAGTATTATAATATTCCAAAAATAATCTTCAGAAATGTTTTAACCTTAAACAATACTATACAAAGATCTACTTAATCCATTCCAACCTTTATAGTTATCCAAAATACCTCTATCCAGACTTTCTCTAAAAGGTCTCTAACTTCCAAAATCAATTGTAACATCAGATTCCCCAAACAAATTAAAGTTTCTCTTTTTGTCACATACTAAAAATATGATTACCTTCATCATATTAAAACCTTACTGAAACAACAAGTACTGCAGTACAATCCTTATATATATATATATCACATTATTCTTATAACCAGAATATAATCCTTGAGTCCAAAAGCACCAATACATTAATTATTCCACTTCAACTGTAGTAATAACATAATATTGGCCTTGATCCCTTGGCCTTTTCTGAGTTAAGTTTCCCTGACGCTTAGGACATTCATTTTCATAATGCCCCATTTCCCTACAATTGTAGCATTCAACATTGATAGCCTCTTTCTTTCCCTTGCAATCACGAGCCTAATGACCTTTTTCTCCACATTTATAACAAACTCCCATTCCTTTTATGCAGGTACCGGGGTGATTCTTCCCACAATTATTGCATAATGGAAAATCCTTCTTTCCCTTTTTCCCTTTATCTGTCTCTTGTTCCACCATTCTCTTCTTCTCTTACTTTACTTTATTGTCATAAGATTTAAAGAATTCATTTTCTATCTTGATAGAACACATGACTATATCTTCGTACGTTGAGAAAGATTGTGATACTAGTGCTCGACAGAGAAACAGTTTTAACCCATCAAAGAAACGATCAATATTACTTCTTGGGTTACGTATATAATCTACAACATGCCTCGCTAACCTTGTAAAGTTAGCCTCATAATTTGCGACATTCTCATCCTCCTTCTGCCTCAGACTCAGAAGTTGCCTTTCCATATCTACTTAATGGTCATGTGGAAAGTATTTTTCTAAGAAAATTTCTTTAAACTCCCTCCATTCCATACTTGATACTTCTTCATCTTCCTTTGTGTTTTGAATCAGCGACCACCATTGATCTACATCTCCAGTGAGGCGGTAAACTGCCATGACAACCTTCTCCCTTTCGCTACTCCCCAAGGCTTGGAATATTTTCTCTAAGGAGTTTATCCATTGCTCATCTAATATTGGATTTGTAACCCCATTAAATGCTGGCGGTTGTTGCCTCATGAAGCGGTCTAAAATTGATCCTCCACGTTGCGGATCAGGGTGCTCCATACGAGTAAGGTTATTATTCATAACCTGAGTGAGTTGTCCCAGTATGGTAATAAGTTGATCAGAACTAGTTGTATCTCTAGATCCACAATAATTATCTTGAGCAGGAGGGAAATCCCTACACGGAGTGCGTGCATTGATACAGTTTCCATTCCTTCCACTAGGCTCCATTTCTAAACAATGGAATAAACTAGATTAGTTTATGAATCAAAATACATAATTCCATACTTGTAAAACACTTAACATAAATTGAACTATTTATGGATATAATACATTATCATAAAAAGAAATGTTTTCTTTGAGGAAGTATATACTCATAAACCCTTCATAATGGTTTGTAAAGAAAATGAGAATTATCCTAAGCATATCCCCCAGGAGTGTCGTAACCAAGAGTGCAGCAAGGCCCATTGTCATGCACTAGTTCCTGTTCGAGTCTAGCTCAAAGCGGTGTTTTTGGGTTTTACCCCTAGGTACATCTGTGACAGAGCCACCTCTACCTGCTCGTATCCAGACAGGGATGTATTTCTCAGAAATCTCACAAAATCTCTACAACAACAAAATTCTAGGAAGTTATTCTATACTAATCCTCAAAGTCTATCTTTGGGCTATGTGCTCTAATCAGAGTTTATCTAAATCTAGCTTCCAAGGTTAGTACTAAACTGCCTCTGATACCAACTGTAACACCTCGATCCCAGCTACCCAGAGTTGGTGTATTACTTCGTAACATTGGCATGATCAAAAAAGATCAAGTCTCGAAAGACCGATTATTTTAGTAGCCTTGGAAACACTAGATACATTCATAAATGTTACATTACATCATAAAGTGAAAAATCACAATAACATAGTCTCCATAATCCACACTTCTATCCTCTTATGACTATCCCTATAGGTCATTCATAAAATACTTCTTCACATCCTGGAAAATATTAAAACATTGGAAGGGGTGAGCTCAGATGCTCAGTAAGGATAAAAATATTGCAGAAGATTTTATAAATAAACATTAACATTTAAGGAAATGTATAACTAAAGCAAAATCCTTTTTAAACTTGAACTTTAGCATAATATGGAAAAAATAAAATTAAATAATTCCATTTACTTACTCACATGGATATTCTACTAGTCGAATAATCACATGCAATATCAATAACCACTTTCATAATGATGGAATGTATAATGCTAGAATATCATAACCACGTAGTCAAGGCCTCGTGCCAAGACTACAAATAAGATTTTGTCAAGGCCTCATGCCAAGACACTAGTTTGTCTCATGAGACCTACCGATGCATCGGGGAGCTATAGCGGGCTCCACCCGTCACTTATTAAGTCCAATGTATTCCTCATATGAACATGTTTAAACATATCATAAACCATAACATAATCGTATCACATAAAACATGCATAAAGGAAACATAACATTTCCACATTTAAATCACAAGATATCAATACAACACATTAATATAATAAAAACATTTTCAAAACCATTTTCAATACCAAAATTAAATAAAATTAAAACATTGTATTTATTTTTCATTTAAAAAAAGTTATGGCTTATAGAGGAAGCCGAAACTCAAATAATGGTCACGGCGGCGGAGAAGTCATTGTCACCGCATATGTACGGAAAGAAAAACATTCCTTTTTTTCATTTAGTAAAATGCTTCGTATAAAAATATTCCTTTTGAATAAACGTAAAATTCAAAGGGGTTTATACACCGTATAAAAGAAAGGTATGTATAAAACAAAATATGCCTCAATGAAAGGAGATTGAGACGAAGTCCTTACCAAGATCATTTTTTTAAATAAAATAGATCTATTATGTGTATTCAATATAAGTACACATAAATAAAGTACAAATACAAGATAGGACATAATAATATCATAACATAATTTGAAAGTAGGAGATTAACCCAAAGAATGGAAATTGGGTTAAGAAATTCTCTTACCTTGTGTCCGACTTGAATCGACCGTTCTTTAACCTCTTGAATAATAAACTAGAGTTAATCTCTAATTTCTTAAAAAATTTTTTCAATTTCATTATCCCTTTTATATCACTTATTACAATGTTACAAAAAATTATGTAATCATTTAAGTTAATAACGGTCGTTTTGTCGACCTTTGGTACTTGAGTCAACAATAAACTTCTTATAATTACAAGTTGTTTATGTGGTAGAATATCCATTATATCCAGAATTATATTCATGATGTAGATATCATATATATAATATATATCCAGTATATACATTCATTTATAATATTACATAACATTTAGAGGTAAGAAATGAAATGCACCGTTCATGGAGACGGTAAGCCGTACGTACGCATGAATGCTAATTTCATTTATATTTCATATTTAATGGAATGAAATTATAATTATATAAAGGTATAATATAATTCCAGTATAATATAATGTATAATACCATTTAATCCATCCTTTATACATCCCACATATGGTATTAACGATTCAAATCACTTTGAGGGGGCGGTAGTCCGCACTTCCTAAAATGAAAATACCGTGTTTACCCATAATGGAAAGCATAAAGGTATGCCATAAATGAAAAATACATAATATTAAGTAAAACATAAACATATTATATATCATATATAAATATAGTTACATCTTAATGGCCACCTTTGAAGGTGTTATATGAGTGTTGAACAATCATCGTTTCGTGAGGCAGAAATTCACCATCCACAGAAACCGTATGTTCTTTAACCATTAGATGTAGGTGCGTGTAAGTGTAGCTCGAATAATTCTTATAACAACATACTAGTATATTGAGTATACTGGTGTTGTTACAAAATAAATGGATAAAAAGGGTTTAGGGGGTTGGAGAAGCAAAATAAAACAAAATAACATAAGAGAAGACATTACCTTAAAACCGGGTAACTCTTTTTTTGATTTGAGCCAAAGGATTCCTTGGGAAGAATTATGCCCAAAGTGAGGCTTCTAGGAGTAAGATATGGAAGTTGGGAGAGTATTTGGGCAGAGTTTGGCCGAGCCAAATGGCTTTATGGTGTGAATAAGGTGGTAGTGGTGGGGGCCTTTTATAAGAGGAGAGAAGGGGCACTCTTGGAAAGATTGAAATGTTACTTTATTATGAAATGATTTTTGGATTATAAAGGTCCCACAAGGATATATTTCAAGGATAAGGTGATAATGGTTCTAAATATACTCATACAATAGGTTTTTTATAAGTCTACGCCTTGAATTTTACATTATCTTTTCATTTTATTTAAATCGTTAATTAATGAGGTAATCGCTGCATCATCATGGTGTCATAAATAATTTAATTTATTTAATGTATAAAAATTATAAAAAAAATACCATGATCTAGGAAATCCTTTTATATTTCTAATTAATATTTATAGTCAAAAATATTACTTGTATAACCCCATTTAAAAATTGTTTTAGTAAAACAACTCATGTTTGTGACATTTTTATTTTAACATTAAATAAAAAGTTTTTAATGACATTTTCCTACCAAAGTGGCTCCATGGGGTCCCCAAGTTGACCCATGGATTTTATTGGTCTACCATGACTCATAAAATAGGGGTAGGACAAGTGTAAAGGTCATATCATATTTTTATAATACCATTTTTACCTTAAATTTCACTAATTACCTTTAATCGCGATTAATTAAACTTAAAAGTTACTATTCACCAAAAAATTATTTTAATCCCATTGAACCAAATTTTACTTCCTAATGACAACCATGTATGTCTGATTTTTGAAAATCAAATCACAGAAGTGGTAATGTTTCATTTAAATGAAAAATCAGTTTTTTAACTACAACTTAGTGGTTTCACTATTCATCAAAAATTGAAGTTTTTCAGAACAATGCCAAAATTTCACCCTAAGCTATAATTGATATTCTGAATTAAAAAATGATTTATATTTTATGAAATTCCAAAAATATAAGTTTCATTAATTAATTTTATAATTAATTCCCGATGTCACAACAAATAGCATGTTTTTAAGAAACAATATATATCAAAAGATTGACAATTGTTTATGTCCAATTTCAAAGTGAAATTAATTATAATGAACACCATTGTATAAAATGGTAAAAATATATTATAATTATAATTTAAAACCACTCAATAGTATAATTTATCACTATAAATTATTTTGATTAAAAAAAGTTGTTTTTAAGTATTTTTCACTATTCATAGAAAATTGGAAGTTCTCAGAAAATTACAAAAAATTCAACTTAGGATAATTTTGATATTCCGAATACAAAAATGAAGTCCATTTTGAAATATAAAATTTATATAATTTTAAAAATTGGGTATTACTATTCACAACGGCTACTTTGATTGGTCGCGGTGTGTTAGAATCTCAAACTTACGTACAATGCAAGCTATTGCATTATTGAAAGAGAGGCGCATCGTGGAAGCTCGGGGTGTTACAGGTATAATGGTTAATGTTCCAAATACATGATTTCCAATAATTAATCATTTTCTTCATTCAGTATTCAGTTATTACTTTCCATGAGATTTTCACTATGAAAAAATCTATGGAAGCATTTTCATTCTCAGTGTATTGATAGTATATCTTTTTTAGTTATTTACCTTTCCATAGTGATAATGACTTATTGATTATGATTAAATTATTATTGACTCTTATAACCCTTACAGAGTATCTGATATCACCCTTTTATATGTTTTCCTTCCCCAGGTTATGAAGATGTAATCTTTGAATAAGTGTTAAGAAAGCAGTTTATTTTCCCTTTTTTATGTTTTATGTATAATTACCAAAGTATAAGGGAATCAAGTATATATCTAGTTCTTCAAGACTACTGAAATTATTGATCCTTAAGGACATGATATCTTATTTCTATGACATTATAATAAAATAACCACCGATTCTGGGCTACTGGGGTTGGGGTTGTTATAGTTGGTATTAAAGAAAGGTTAATATAAACCTTAGGAACTAGATATTAAATAAACATGAGAATTATAATAATTACTTGTAGTGAATTTTTGGATCAATAATCATTATGATTATGAGATTAATTAGTTCATGCCATTATAAATTTATGATTTCTAATAGAAGAATGAGAATCAATACCCATAGAAAATGTAGGGATTTCTCTACTAGGAAAGCCAGTATAATTAGTGTTAGAGAAAAGAAGATCATTACAATATTAGGAAAAATTACTCAAGTTATGATGAATAACCATAATACAACTATGTTGGATAATTTCATGTGGTAGAAGACTCTATATTTTAGTGGGAATTCTAATACAGTTGTAGCTAAGTAGTGGATGAAGTCCCTTGAAAATATATTTTTAGCATTGAGATGAAATAAAACTGAAAAGGTAGTAATGGTAATATATTTTCTCATGGAATATGTTGATCAATGGTGGTCGTTGATCCAAAATACAAAGAAGAAAGAAGAAATAGAAAACATGGAGTAGAAATCTTTCAAATAAAAATTATTAGATAAATATTTACCTTATGACCAATGAACTGAAATAAAGATAAAATTCCTTATCTTAAAAGAAAAGGAAAAATAGAGTGTTGTAGAGTATATGTTTTCCTTCACAAGACTATATAGGTATGTTACAAATTACATATGTGATTTAGAAAACAATATTGATCATTTATTTGAAGTTCTTAAGACAGTTCTCTAAAAATAACTAACTTATTAAATATTTTCGTCATATGATGAAGTAGTATTAAGTTCCATTAAAATGGAGAAGTAATTTTCTATATCCTATATGTTCAAGGTAAATCAAGAGAATAAGAGGTATTATTATAACCATGAAAAAGGTGAAGCATCAAAGAATAAGAGTTGAGTGAAGCAATTCCCATTATATTTAAATCATCCAATTAAATGCTTGAAAGACATGGGAGTTTGTTATAATTATGGAGAAAAGGGTCATCGAGCTAGTGAATGGAAGGGGAAGAAACAAATCAATGATGTTAAATGCTTCAAATTTAATGAAATGAGGCATTATTCAAACCAATAGCCCAAGTTTCATGTGAATATACCATAGAAGAGGCCAAGGGGAGATGACCAAGCTTATGCGATCACCAACGATGAAGTATAATTACCCAATGATGTGGTGGTAGGTACGTTAATCCTATATTAAAATTTAAACAATGGTTTATTTGATTTTGGATCATCGTACTCTTTTATATCTACCCAATTTTCAAAGAAACTAATAAACTTTATTTTTTTTAATAAGGGAGTTATTAGTTAAAACTTTTAAGGGAAGTCTCATTGCTATAAATATGTTTGGGTCATTCCCCTTTACGACACATAAACATGATTTAGTTATTGAACTTATCATCATACCTGTGGTTGACTTTGATATAATCCTCAGTATGGACTGGATTTCGAAATATGATGATAAAATTTATTTTAATAAGAAGAAAATTATGATTTTCAGGGAAGATATAGAATCCATTATATTTAAAGAAGAAAATTCATCATCCGATTCTTATCTAGATCCACCCCCAGTAGCTATATTGAATAAATTTATCGGGGAGACAGAGAAAACATCATCCTAGTATGAAGAAATTAATATTCAAATTTAGTATGTACCAATTGTATGGGAATACATTGATGTATTTCTTGAGGAATTACATGGACACCCCCAAAGTGTGATGTTGAGTTTACCATTGATTTAATCCTTGATGAAAGACCAATATCAAAGACTCCTTACAGAATGGACACTGTAGAATTAGTGGGGATGAAGAAAAAACTAGTGGAGTTGAGTAATAAGGGATTTATTTGGCCTAGAGTTTCTCCATAGGGAGCCCTTGTTCTCTTTGTTAATAATAAATATGTATCCTTGAGGCCATGCATTGAATATATATAAATAAATTCTCTTAAAATAAATTTAAGTATCAACTTCCTTGTATTGATGATTTATTTGATCAACTTCACGGATCTTAATATTTTTCTAAGATTGACCTTTATTCTAGGTACCATAAATTGTAAGTAAAAAAGGAATATATTTTGAAAATAACTTTTTAAATGAGGTATGGACATTATGAGATTACAGGTAATGCAATTTGGATTGACTAACTCACCATTTGTTTTCATCATTCTAATAAATAGAGTATTCAAGGAATATACATAATTTTTTAGTATTTATTTATGATATTATTATTTATTCCAAAATCTATGAATACCATGATAATCATTTTTGGATCATTCTTAGGACTCTCAGGAGGAAAGAGTTATATAGTAAATTTAGCAAGTGTGAATTCCAGCTATAGGAAATTTCTTTTCTTGACCATATTATCTCTAAGGATGAAATCTAAATTGATCCTGTAAATACAAAGGCAATCAAATAATGGACTACTCTAATGATAATAACCGAGATACTTAGTTTAATTGGTTTAACAGGTTACTATCAGCATTTCATTCAAAATTTCACACGATTGGAGAACTCTTTAATTACACTCACATGTATAGGGGTTAAGTTTGTATTGATTAAAGAATTTGTAGAATGTTTTGAAGAATTGAAGATAAGATTGGAAAATGCTCCAATTTTGAATTTATTATCAGGAAATGATTGGTTTGTGATATACAATGATGCATCGAATAAATTACTGGGTTGTGTCCATATGCAAAATGATAAATTTTTTACATATGCATCAAGGCAATTAAAGATTCATGAATAAAATTATCCAAATCATGATATTGAGTTAGCAGTATTTATCTATGCTATAAATATATAGAGACACTATATCTGTGGTAAAATATGTGAGATATATATAGATAAAGAGTTTAAAATACATATTTACAAAGAAATAACTCTACATGAGGAAAAGATGATGGCTTGAGTTACTCAAATATTATGATTTCTCAATACACTACCACCCAGGAAAAGAAAATAAGATAGAAGATGAATTAAAAACGAAAGATCATTGAATTTTGACCTAAATGAAGATTGGGAAAGATCCTATGTAAAGGGATATAGTAAATATGGATATGAGAATTGTTAAGGAAGGGGAAACATAACTCCTTTTTCAAATGATTTGTAAACCATATTTACCAGAGAAGATAAAAAGTTCTCAATATGATGATGAAAGTTTTCAAAATAAAATTAAATCTATTAAGGATGAAATATTGGTAGAATTCATGTATAAGGATGGAATCATGAAATTTGGAAAGTGGTTTTGTGTTCCATCAAAACCTGAGCTAAACATGGAACTATTAGATGATGATCATACATCAAATTTATCTATACATCATGGTAGTATTAATATGTATAGAGATATAAAGTAACAGTTTTTGTGGGATAATATGAAGAAGAAATTGATGACTATGTGTCAAGATGCCTAGTTTTTCAATAAGTGAAGTCTGTGAGAAAAAATCATAGAGGATATATGCAACATATACATATTAATATGTTGAAATGGGATGAAATTACCATGGAAATCATCACAGGATTACCAAAGAAACCCAAAAAGAATGATATGATATGGGTTATTGTTGAAAAACTTATAAAATCGTTGTAATTTCTTACTATAAGAGAATATTTAACTTTTTAACACTTAAAAATATGCTATATTAATGAATTTAAAATACTTCATGGTGCAACTCTATCAATTGTATTGGATTGAGATCTCCGTTTTACATCCAAATTCTAGAAGAGTCTTTAAAAGTATTTGGATATTGAGCTTTATTTGAGTACTTTTTATCACCATAAAACCGACGGATATTCTAAAAGGACTATTCAAAAATTTGAAGAAAAGTTGATATCATGTTCACTTTACTTTCAGTGTTGGTGGGATCATTATTTACCATTGGTAGTGTTTTACTACAATACTAGTTTCCATTCATGTATTCAAATGGATCCATATGAAGCATTATATAGAAAGAGATGTGGTACTCCAACTTGTTGGGATGAATTTGGCAAGAGGAAACTTATATTCCCAGAACTTATTGATGAGACAATGATAAAGGTAAATAATATTTATGCTCATATTAAAGTAGGTTAAAGAGGGAAAAATAGGTAAACTGACAATCATAGAAAGTATTTGGAATTTCAAGTGGGAGATAATTTCATTCTAAAGGTATCTCCAAGGAAGGGTTCCATAAGGTTCAGTAGAAAAAGGAAACTGAGCCTTATATACATCAGACCATTTTAAATTCTAGAAATAATTGGGGTTATAGATTACTGATTAGAAATTCCACCATGATGTGTTCCACATATCATTGTTAAAAAAGTACATGTCAGACCCAACACATGTACTCACATATGAAAAAATATAACTGGAACCTGGTTTGTCTTATTGTGAAGAGCCTATCGAGATTCTCGACACAAGAGAGAAATTAATAAGGAATCAGATGACTCGACAGGTAAAGCTTCTTTAGAGAAATCATAAAATGGAAGAAGCAACATGGGAACATGAGGATGTTAAAAAGAAGAACCACCAAAATATATTTAGAAGGAAATATTCATGGAAAATTTTGAGGATGAAATTTCTTAAGGAGGGAAGAATATAGCACCCTAAGATTTTATGGTATGTATCTTCTTAAATAATTTCAATTATTCGATAGTTTACATTTCATAAACAAACCGCGATGTACTATTAAATATTAACATGACCATTGGAATAAAAATGTAATAATTAGTAATATTAATATGTCCATTAGAATAATAACCTCACCTATGAAATTATAAATAAAACTTAGGTATCTAATAAATAAAAATATGTTATATTTATATTATATAATAAGTAAATAAATGTTTTAAAAATGATAAATTAAGTGTAGGTATTTTTTTGAAAAATAAAATTTTATTTAAAATAAAATTTTATTTTAATAGAATATAATCATAAATTAATATTTTGACGTATTATTATTATAATATAATTCTATGAGACCTTAATTAATTTTTCAATGTGTCATAAAATCAGTTATAATTTTAAATTCGTGATTTTTTGAATAAAGGATGATTTTAATTAAAAATTAATTTTATCATATTTAGAAAATTATTTTCATAAAATGGAGTCCATTTTTTAAATCTAAAGGTCTAAAAATTCATAGGGTATTTTTTTATTTTTCAAAGATAATTGAATTTTTGGTGAATAGTGAAATACGATAATTTACATTATTAGATAAATACAAGAATTACTGTGTCATAGATGATGTATGGGTAATTTAAGCACCATTATTTAGAACTCACATGATCTAGTTAATATATTTTTTCCTAATAATCAAAACTATTTATACTCTTGAGCCAAAATAATAAACTAATTAATAAAATAATTTAAAACACCCCTCCCCTCCCACTGTAAATACCACTCCTCACCACCTCTTATCCTCTACCTTCTAAAACTTGGAGATTAATAATATTCTACCCAATTCCTCTCCCAAATATCTTCCTCACATTTTATTCTTTCTGGTCTCACCAAAATACCATTTCCAAATTGCTTAAGGAGGTCTTCAAGGAGATGAAACACAAGAGGTAAAACCTTCCCTCTCTCTTTCAATTTCTTTCATTTTCTTATCCTTCCCTCAACTACCATGTACAAAGATACATGATAACTCTAGTATCATATATATATATATTATAATTTTATTATGTTAATGGTATATCCACCATCAATTCTCTTATATCCCCATTTTTTTCTAAAAATGAAAACATCGTCCAAGAGGTGTCAATTCACCACCTTCATGGAAGATGATTTTTCATTTTATAATACCGCCTTAAATGATGGTATTAAAACCATTATAATGGTTAAAAAATATTTTATATTTTATATTAAAAATTATTTAGTGTTATGGAACCAGTTTATATTCATAATATTAATTAATAAAACAAAACTAGTTTATGACGATCGAAAAAATGCCAAAATAATCTAAACAGTTATTATTAACGTTTTATCCAATAAACCATCCTCATAAATGGAAACAGAATGATATATAAGACCATTTAATATTCTATAAGTTCATTAATAACCTATAATTTTAATTCTTGATAATTATTCTCATTTTACATGATCTTTAATACATGTATACAAGTTAACTAGTCATGAAAATTAAAGAATTGAACACTACCGATTGAAGAAATTGAATCTTATAACTCATAAAAAAGACCATTAATGAACTTAATAAAATTATTATAAATCAAATAAATGTTTAATAGGTTATGAAATAAATTATTAATGAATTTAATTTCATTATTCAGTAAATTAAATTCAAGTGGAAAACACTTTCATACATAAGGTAAGAGATTCTCTCCGAACGTCCATTTTTTCTCTGGGTTACACTTTCTCTCTCTTTACCCAATTTAATTCTTAATTATTATTATTTACTCCTCCTAAATTTTTTTGTACATTCCAAAAATATTTAACTTTCTCAATTATTCTTTTTTTGATGGGGAAATACATGTTTTATAAGGTTCTCTTCTCAATTCCTCTTGGTAAATAAGCCTAATTAAAGGGAACATCCCAATTTCTTATCCATTTTAAAATAAACACAATAATATTTTTTAATATAAAAGTATTTTTCTAAAATAAATATATTAATTATGAAAATATATATTAGTTCATTTCTAACTTTATACAAAATATTATGCCTTTCTCTTGTTAAAGTCTCTTTTATATTTTCCCCTTAAACCGTACTAAAGTGAATCATTTTTAAAGTTTCTTAAACACTCTTTTTTACATGTTTACACTTTAGTTGGACATAATATATCATTATCTAGGCCTATTTACCCTTTTTAATGTCCATGTATGATTTAAATCCATTATTTCATGGACACCATTATGATATTCCCCTTGGTTATGACTTATTCCCCACTTATTCCTTGTGTGTAGTGTATGCATACTTTCCTTTTATTTATGATCACCATTCATTGAAGATTTAATTAAATATATTTTTTTCTATCATTTATGTGATTATTATCTTATCCAGATACCATTTTTATATAATGTGTTTTATTTAAATTTTTTTAACTATGGGATTAATGAAAAATCCATATTTTCTACCAAATACAGATATTTTGATAATTCATATTGTTCATGAATTAAATATATGTATGAGGAATGATTTGGATTTACAATGATATGAGGGGTATAGTTATGGATATCCCCTCAATGTATTAGTAAGTATCATGAGACAAAACTGTTGGTGAAAAACCCTTCGTGTTTGTTTCCAAGAAAAATCAGATGGGTTTCTACCCACAGACTTAAATCACCTTGATGATATAATGGTTTATTTTCTAGAAACACAACATCCAATAATTAATCATTTTATTCATTTAATATTTAGTTATTATATTCCATGATATTTTCACTATGAAAAAGTCTATAGATGCATCTTCATTATTAGTGTATTGATGGAATGTGTTTTTTAATTATTTACCTTCCCATAATGATTATGCGTTATTGATTATGATTCACTTATTATTGACTCATGTAACCATTTTTGATAATTTGAGATTAAACTTTTATTTATTTTACTTCCCCAAGTTTTTAAGATGAAATCTTTGAATAAGTGTCAAGAAAGCAGTTTATTTCCCTTTGTTATATTCTATGTATAATTGAAAATGTATAAGAGAACCATGTATATATATATTTCTTCAAGACAACTAAATTGATTGATCTTTTTGGATGAGA
The DNA here is from genome assembly GCA_963277665.1 of Viscum album. Lineage (NCBI taxonomy): Eukaryota > Viridiplantae > Streptophyta > Magnoliopsida > Santalales > Viscaceae > Viscum > Viscum album. The sequence continues at coordinate 1,041,208,649 of OY728150.1, forward strand.
TCTCTTGTATATATACAATTGTAATAAAATAATCACCAACTCTAGGTTACTACGACCAGCGTTGTTACATTACAACTCTATTATGAGTCTGATATAATTGAAAACTAGAATAATTATAGATAATAGATAAATAGAATCACCCAGATGATTCTCCATGGGGATGGAATTTCCAATATTCTTCAACACCTATCAGGGTGGAATAATCTAAATGACATTAAAAATGAATTATATACATTCATGTATCATATATCAAACCACACAAACCCATATAAAGAAAAATTTTGAAATAGAGGAATAATTCACCAGAACAAAATAGAAAAATGAAATTCATTTCAAATTTCAATCACTTGATAAAGGATATTTGATAATACTTTTATAAATTCATACATATTCTTTAAAACACACTATCCTGATAAAATATCTAGATATCGTTTAGAAAATTGATTAAAATTCATGTCACAGTCCTTCAATAATATGAAATCACCACTTCATTACCAGGGGGTTCAGAATAGTTTCCATAAAACCAACGTATTTTCAAAAAACCATCCTAAATTTTATTTTAAAACAACCACCTTTGAATCCACACATGAATTCATAATTCCACCTTTTTAATCACAATAACATGTATTTTTAAAGGCAAAACAAGCCACTTTATTTTAAAAAACAAATGAAATCACATCACTACTTTATTATAAGTTAAAATTTAAATCCTCCCAGCAATAAGTTTAAAACCCTAATATAAATACCCACTTTGATTATAAGAAATTGTACAAATTCCATAATGAAATTAATTAGTTCTAAAATATCCAGGAGAGTTGAAATATAATTTTTAAAACACCCATAAAAAACATTTTAAAATAAAACATTTAATTTAATTTTCTATTCCACCCATGAAAATACCTAAAAAAATTAAGCATAAAAAATAATATAATAATAAACTACCCCATACACAACTAATTAACATTAAAAAATCATAAAAAACCTCTTAAATTCATTTTTAATGAGTGTAAATCACTTTATAAAAAATTGTAAATCAAAAAGGGTTGAAACCAAAAAACTAGCGAGGATAAAATTTTGTGAAGTGTTTGGAAACATGATTTAGTAGACCATGAACCATTCATTTGGTAGGCTCTATGAAGTCCTCATATCCATTCTCAAGGGCTCTTCATGGTATACCATATAATGTTAGTTAACTGTAAAACCCCGTTTCTTCATTTACTTCTACCTCCAAACTCATGAGATCCCCCAAAACCACATTCAAAACTATGTAGGGATACAAGTATCATATTTCCATATCAAAATACATTAAAACTAGTCAATAATGAAATAAAAATGCAGAACTCAAATTTCAACTATGTATGGAAACTCAATTTTTATCTTGAAATGTAGTGATTAAATACCTACTCATGATATACCTCTTGAGTTACGAAATATCTATCTCCATTCTACCCTAATTCTCAACATAACAATAGGGATATTTATGAATCTAGTCCATTACAAAACCTAGTCTATGATACCATTTGTAGTGAACTAGCCCGAGCTGTGCTTATACAACACCTAACCCGATCCACTAATATGCTATAAGGGTATTACTGATCCCTATAGTCTAGAAACTAGTGTATAGGAATCAAGGAATATAGTCTTGGGAATAGTTTCACATTGGAATAATAGATAAAAAACAAAAAAATTATATACATTCCATTATGATACATCCATACCTTGGACTACTGTGAATGTGAATTTAATAGATTAATATAATGAACTAGAAATAAATTTGGAACACCAAATTAAACATATGATCTCATATATAAAATATAAAATACAAAAATTGAAATAAGAATAATTATAAGATAAATTAATAAGAAAAAAATATACATATAACAAGCTAAAATGGTTGGTACAAAAACATCCCAGAATAAGCCAAAAACAAATCCAAACAATGAAAATGCCTATTTCAGGTGGCTCATATCCACTCACAACCTCCTAACACATCCCCAATAAAAAAACATAAATAGAAAGTGGGTTATAATAAAAAACCTAGAATAAAACAACAAGAAACACATACACATGAGAGCATGTATATTGGGTGTGATATAAAAATTCACAATAGGATATCACTAAGGGGTTTATTCCATTACTTACAAATAACATTTCAATAATGATAATTTGAACTAATTTTTTTAGAAAAATAAACTTTTATATTAAGTTGTTTAAGATAAAAAAATGTAGCATTTATTTCTTTGGAATTTTTTTCTTGAAGTCTAGTCCCATTTGAAACTAAATAAAATCTTTAATTAAAAATAAATTACTTTTTAAACCATAAAAGGAAAACCATGAAATTTCTTTATAAACCATAAATTTACATCTAGAATAATTTATTCCTTTATCAAAACCTTTCTCAAATAAAACCCCAATTTTAGGGAAAAAAGTTAAAACATATTCTACACCATATGGAAAAGATGGTAAAAATAAACTGGCACTATATTTGATAAAGAGAAAATAGAAACAATACAATTATTCTATATAATCAAAGTGAATAAGGAGACATACCATGTATTATATTAGAATCCCCCAAATAGAATAATAAACAATAAACAAGAAACATAGGAAACTCACTAGGTCATAAAGGGAGATATTAATATACAATACATACCATGGGATCAACTTCCTAAGAACATTGCATCCAAAATAAATACAAAATCTAATCGAATTTCCCATACAGACTTCAACAGAGGAAACTCTTTACTAGGGAACACTACTTAACTAGGGCCCACTAGCTAGTGTATGAGTAAACTATTGTAGCATATATATAGATCAATCTCTTACTTATTAGGGTTCCCATGTATTCAACCAATTGGAGGTTAAAAACCAATAAAGCAGTGAACATCACGTGCAATAATAAAGAAATAATAATAAAAATAATCTCACCTCTGACCCCATTGTAAAGAAAAACCCCTTTAAAATTCATTAATCATTATATAAATATATAACCCTACCCATAAGGAAATACAAAAAATCATACACAACATGGGTTACACAAATGAGGGTATCTCAAACATCACTTAAAAAACTCCTTTTTGAAAATGCTAAATGGGCCTTTGAAAACTCTACTAGGATTCCAAGCTGTAATACTCAGGTTTTGAAATTAAATTTTGAAAACATAATTTTGAAATACATTTTAAAATCATTTAGGAACCAATAATTCCCTCAAAAACCTTTTAAAACACCATCACCCCTTTTTAAGTTAAGAAATTCCTTCTTTAAATGGTCATTAAAAAACCAACCCCACTATTTAGTTGAAAACTTCATCTTAGAAAATTCACACCATTTTGAAAACCCTTTTAAATTCCAAAATCTTTTAGTAATTACCTCTATATAATTTATACATAAACATGGAATTCTAAAACTAATAATTTAATATTTAAAATATAAAATCTATGAAAATAATTTATTCCTAGTGATTAACTAATTTTAAAACATTTAAACACCCATCAAGGGAATCATATATATCTATAATTTGGAAAGAAATGGTTTTAGTGAAACCCAATAATTCAAATACATGTAAAATGATGGAACTTCATAGAGGGATCTACCTCAAAATAAGTAGTAAAATATGAATTAGATTAAAGAAGACCAGATGAAGTTAAAAGTGATGTTTACAAGCCCTATGTATAAAAATCTCCATAATTTGGTTCATCTGAAATGTTAAATTCAACTATAATGGCCCCTAAGGTTATCAGGAAAAGATCGAACTGAGAAAAAAATTAAAAGGAAGTAAAATTACGGTATATATATTAGATTACATTAAATAATCAATCCCAAACATGGAATAATGAAAGGTAAATTCCATAAAATTGAGGAGGGAAGGGGATTCCTCCAAATCATTTTTTTTAACTTTCAAAACAACTTCTTTGAGGAAAAAGTGGGAACCAAACATGACCAAAAACACCAGACATCCAAAATTCAAGACAATCCAAAAATTCAAAAATTGAAACCAGATACAACACCGTGGGAACCATCCCGTCAGTGACGGATCCCACAAATCACGCTACCGCTGCATCGATGAAAGCATAAAAAAATCCCTGTCGTCATCATCATCACCCTTAGTCATCATCACGTCATCTCCAACCACCCTAGATGTCATCGCCAAAACCGTCACCGACAGAGTCACCACATCGCTGGTTGGAACACCCCCTTCATCATCATCATAAACCATTGTCGGAGCTGAGAACCAGATCAAACAGAACCAAGACATCCACCCATCACCACTGAAGAATTCAAAAACACCACCATAAAACTCCAAAATCACTTCCAAAAAACCATCACAATAGAACTTCACAAACACTAAGCCTTAATGATGGTCCAGTCTCCCTCTCTGAGACCCTAATCCACTCGAATTTCACCTCCCATAACCTCCTTGGATATACGGTTTGAAAAACCGTGCACTAATTATGTGGGAGACATTTGATGGAACCCCCGAAACTTTTCATGGTTTGATCCAAATAGTTCCTCCATATGTGAGCTCCATTAAGGCCACCTCTAAATTATTAATTGAGATGCAAAATTATATGGACACCCCACATGGTTGAGAGAACAGTAACTAACCATATGAAATCCCACTTAATCCCCCTATATGTTCTCCTTTATAAATCACATGATTTGTTGAAACTCTATGGTTACTGTGAAATACCCAAAAAACTCAATAAATTTAAAATAAACCCACAAAACTCCAAAAAAATCAAGATAACTAAACAAAATATAAAATATACCTATAAAATTTCACTAAGGTGTTATAACACACCTATTTGAAGCATTGGTTTATGAAATATCACAAAAACATCAAATTAAAATTGATATTATATATTATTATTGGTATATTCAGAGTTAATTAGGTTGTTCTTGTGGAGTTAATAAAGTAGAAAGTTGATGGTGAATATGAATAAAATATATCATACATGAAGTTATGTTTTTAAAATCAAAATTCCACAGATAAGGTTTATAGTGATTTAACAAATTAAATCATTCGATTGGTTCAAACTAGTCAAGTTTTTACCAATTTTACAAGTTAGAGAATATATAGAATAATCTCATTTATTCAAGAAAGGTTCAATTTTACCAAATACTATGGTCCTTCCTAACACGAATAATATATTTTCCCCATTTCAAACAATTCAAACAGGTTCACAATGTTTTCCTTTATTAAAAGTATATTGAAGTTATTATAATAGATAAAATTGAAGTTAAAAATAGATTCTATTTGATAGTGTAATTTTCTATAGCAGAGAAGAAGAGTCATTACTATTGAAGTTGGTTTCTATAGTGTATATATATTCATTTCATAGAAAAGAAATTGATATAACTCAATTCAAATCATCCTTATACCATCATAGAAGTGGTAAATATCTTGGATTATGGTTGGATACCCACTAATTCATATCATCATCACTGTACGAGACATATAATAGACAATTTATACAAAAATTTAATATTGAGAATGCAATGAAAACAATAAAAAATCTTAGTAATTTATTATTAATAAAATATTTTCTATATTTATAATTATTTTATAACATTAATTTATTTTAAATTCCTTTTCAATGTATTTATTATTTATAAACCATGTAATAAATGTTTCAAATATATTCTATAATAAATAAAAGAAAGGAATGAGGATGTCTATAATTACTTGATATGTATTTGAATGCATAAATGATCCTTGGCAGATGAAAAATATAATAAATATGGTTAAATTACTATAAATTTTTTTGAATGCATCAATTACATCTTCATGGGTGTTATAAAATTATAAATCATGAGAATTTTTTAATTTTTTTTATGAATGTGTTAAATATTTATTGATAGATAAGAATTTATTGAGAAAAAATTGTTATAATAAATAACAGGGGATGATTGGAGGTGAATCAATATTTAATTCACCTTTAAATATTCCAATCATAGTCCCCAATTTATCATGATTGTGTAGAAAATGTTTTACAAAGCCTAATCACATGATAAAAAATGAATTAACCATAAAATAAAGGGAAAAATAGATATGTGGTTGGTGTAGTGATGAGGGGAATAATCAAAGACATTTTCCTCAAATAAAAAACATTGATGATTCATCATAACTCCTAACATGATATTTGGTATGTGATTTCAGAAATTTTATGTATTTGTTTTATTATCAATATGTAATACTTTTTTATACTATTTAATAAATAACTAAATTTCATTATGTTTTGTTCTTATTAAAATTTATATTTTTATAAGATATTATGTGTTTACTATTTTATTAATCATTTATATAGATGTTGTAATACCAAAATATTTTAGAATTAAATTCAAACTAAATAAATACTATGTTGAACAACCTATTTCTCATGAAAATAAAAACTAAAACAAACCATGATAAGTTTTGTTGAGATTTAAGATAAATACATTATAAGAATCCAATATGAAATAAAATTAAGAAAATTACTTTTGGAATAAAAGCATAAGTAAATCAAAATAACACAAACACAAAATATTTATCATCATGGATTGTATCAAAGATCATAACACTTAAATACAATAATAGGAATAAGGTAGATAATTATAAATATTAAATACTTTTTGAGAGAGAATTAAATTAATAGGATGGATGATTCTAAGAATTTATGTATGACTACATATAAGAATGAAATCAGATCGTTATAAATATGGTCATCATAAATATGGTCCTTGTAAATATGCTTGTTGGATATATGGTCATTGGGTATGCATGTATGCAATAATCATGTTTAATTTATGCAATTTTTAGTAAAAAAGTTAAAATTATATAATTCAAGAATGAAACAAAAAGATAATATTTAATTAAAATATTTTATTATAAGTAAATAAATATTTATTATACATTATATATTAGTATTATTATATTTAAAAGAATTATTTGATGTATTTTTAAAATTTATAGAAATAGTTTAATTCTAATTTATTGATAAACTTAAATGATTATAAGATGAATAATAATTTTTAATTATATGTGGTTAAATTTATTTAATAAAATGATATTTGTCAAGGAGCTGTTTGTCAAGTATTATGTATGTTTGTCTTAACAAACTAAATTTATATTTATTGAATAATGATATTACTGAAATATATTGATAATATATATATATATATATTAATTAATATTTATTAAATTTTTAATGAATAAGAATAAATTATTTTTATGCTCAAAAAATTCATTTTTATAATTTTTTTTCATTAGGCGTTTTCATATTAAAATTAATTTTTATCACTTTTAGAAAATAAAACATATAAAATTGATTTCATATTTATAATAATAATATTAAAATTAATAATGTGTCCAATTTCATAATTTGGCACAAAAATAAGTTACCAATGAAAATGTGAGTTACCACAATATTGGTAAAAGGGTTATTTTAATAGAATTTATTTTTAAGCATTGTGTTTTTTATCTCAAGAAATTATATTGATATCTTTTAAATTATGAATATAATTTAATATTTATTTATAAAATCAAATATATTAACACATATTTATTCAATAATTTAAAGGAAATAATAATAAGAATACATAATGTTTTAAATGTCATTTTTCTAGAAAAATACTTTTTTCTACATACCTTATGATTTAATTTAAAAGTTAACTTTATATTATATAGAAATTTAATTATATAAAATATATTCCATATTTATAATCATTACATTTAAATTGGGTAATAATGTTCATCTTATATATTTAGTAAAAATATAATTACCATGATAAATAATTAAACACTGTAAAAAGGGTAACTTGATGTGGCTCTATTTTTTGATAATTAAAATATTATAAACTCTGTTTAAAAGACATTTTTTATATATGTGATTAAATAATACAAATACCACTCACATTTCATCACCTAACTCAAATAAATTCCTTGTGATTATATCTTTACACTACACCTCACTTAAGTTTCTTAGGAGATGTCCCTCAATTTCACCTATAAAAGGATCTCACTTACACCCACTCCAAAATACTTTTATACATAAAATAAATCTTTAAAAAATGCCTATTTGTTTTCTCATATATCCCTTTCCATTTTTTTGAAGCCACTTGTCACAATCAGGAGGCCTAATTCTCTCTTTACAAGGGAAGTCATTGTGATAAGGAGAGATTTCACCCAAAGTAAGTGACAAGATCTCCTTCATTATTTTCATTTAATTTTTTACCTAAACTCCTCCAAAAAATCATTATACACTCCCATTATGTTATATTTAAATAATTATTATTTTATAAAAATTATATTACTATAACATAGCTATACATTCTTACTCATTTATTTGTTATAATGCCTTCTCATTTGTGTTGGTTATACCGCTTACATGAACAATGTTATAATGATTATATCATGAATGATTAAGAAAACTTAAATTATAATTATATATTTTAATAATTATTAATTTATGATGTTTTTTAATTTTTGAATGTAAATATTAATATTTAACTCACTATTAATATACCACCTTTAATTCTTTAGAAATTTTATAAACAAGCACGTTATGGATTTCATCTTAGAGAACCATACCCAAATATTCCATAGAATGAACCTGGAACTTCATAACACATTATATAGAATCTATTGTGATACCTTTAATATTATAGATATGATTAAATCATGAAAATTTAATGATAACCAAAACCGTTATACCAAAGACTAACATGGAAAGATTAAAACTATTAATAACGTATTACTAATATTAACTAAAAATAAGTAATAAATATGTAATAAATTAATATAAAATATTAATATAAAAGTTAATATACATGAATAATTTTTTTAAATATATTATTAACGAGTCCTAGTTTATTATATAGGAAGTTAGAGGACATCCAACTAAGTGATATTCCAATGTAAGAGTTTTTCATCTCAATTTCCCTTCATTGAGATATGTTTTATTTTATATTCCTTTTTTCATATTATATGTTTTTAATATTCTAATTCATGTTATCAATTTTTATTTTTAGATTCAAAAGTTACCATATCCATAAGGGTTACTCCAATATCGCTTTTGAATCCAAATTGTATATGTATAAATTTCTATTTAGGGAAAGTGTCTTTTATTTATCTCTTAAACCCCATCCATTTTATTCTACTATAGTTATTTATAGTATTTTCATGTCTTATTACCATTTTAACTTCCTTTGGTTCATAATCCAACTAAAAAAATTCTTATAAATGGTGCTGACCTTCTCTATTATTTTTGATTGGAAATCATTCCCCTTTATGTCCATATTCTTTGTTTCCAAAAATATTATCACTTCTTAATTTAAAATATAAATATGTATTATCAATATTACTCACCATATTTCTATTTAAATCTTTTCAAAATTTAGTTTTATAAATTTTTTATTAACATTTGTTTCTTTAATTCTACCTAAAAATCTTAAAATGTGATTTCTTTTCATGCTCATATATTTTATCTTCCACTACACATTTATTTATTTTACTATTATTTCATTTCAAGGTTATGTTATTTGGGGATTTTTTTTAAAATATGTATTTTTAAAATGGACTTTAATCATGAAAATGATATTTAAATGTGAATTGTGACTTTATTTTGGATTAACATAACTTTCTCTTCCAATGTATGAAAATAATCTTCATTGTTAGTACATTATATGTGTTTAAATTTTTTATAACATCCACTTTAATTTTAATTTTAAAGTTCCATTCTAATATTTCATGTTTTTATAAATTCAATACTTATCTTCCTTATTTTATAAGATTTTATCTCTTAAAAAACAATTATAGAAAAGAAAAATGATATTTATTTTATTTTTTAATGAAATTTTTCTAATGGTCATAAAAATTGTTGTTCATCTATGTAAATATTCTTTAATGTTTTGTTATACTATAGATCCTAGGTAGTAACAATGATGATGAGTGGGGGTGGGAGTGATTCAATAATACATGTTTTTCTTTTAATAAAATATTTCTTTTGGATCAAACCCATTTGACCAATTAGAGCCTTCATTAACTCTTTAAAATATATTCATCATCTATTATAGGGTCCTAAAAACTTTTCAAAGGTAAAGTCAATACTCCCATAATTTTAGAAAAGAAAAAAAAATAAATTGGATGAAGTATTTAGAGAATATTTTTGAAGAAGCCAGATTTGGAAAAGGAAAATAATCCGCACGCGTACTGAATCCCATGAATAGTTTGCATAAGGCATCACCCGTGAACTGAGTAGCATCCAGAATGAAGAAAAAAATGTACCGTTACCATGAACCGTATCATTGGAGAAATAGATGTGGATAATTCTTCCCCCTAATACCATCACCATGAACTATATTGTTTGGGAAATATATGTGGAGAATTCCTTCCCAGCATACTGTCGCTGTGAACTATGTCATTGGAAAAATAGAATTGGATAATTCCGCCCCCATATACGATCTCCGTAAAATGTATCACTGGAGAAATGGAGGTGGAGAAACTCACCCCCACATACCATCCCTGCGAACTCAATATATCACAGGTGATGAAAAACCAGTAGCGCCCCGTGAACAATACAAAGTCATTCACAGGATTGAGGTGTTGGTTCTCACCACCACGAACGATAACCCCATAGGCCTCTATTGGCCGAGTTGTCCACGAGCTTAGTAATTTCCCCATGGGATTCTGTAAAAGGTGTAGAGAGATCCATATATCTATCTTCCCTGACAATCTATAAAAATAACTCTAGGGGAGATGAGAAAAGAACCAGATTTCAGAGGATTGGATAGACTTTTTGAGTTTAATTTCTAAAGATATCCATTAAAGAGGTGCAGACCTCTTATGATGAATTCCCGTAGGTATAAACTAGCTACATAGAGGAAAAATAAATAAGGAAACATAATAACTGAAAGATCATGAACCGTATCTTTTTCACAGATGAAGTTCCTAGAAGGCACTAAACCAATTCCCCTTCTTCACTCTGGCACCCCACATAGCACCATGCTACATGGGTAGAACCTTGTGCTACATAGCACCATACTACATGGATAGAACTCGACGTCATGTAGAAATATTCTACGTGATCGGAACTTGGTCCCACGTAGAAAAAAACTACATAGACTGCATATAGGTCCACATACCATTGTGGTACATGGACAATCCCTCCTCCCACGTAGAAACATGCTATGTGGGGATTCCCCCATCCCTCATGAAGAAACCTTACATAGAATGGGGTACTCTCGGATGTTTCACTCTCTATGTTCGATCATCTCCTTCCATTTCCATCACCTCATCCACAATCCCTCCATGAACTAGTCCAATAGCATTAGGCCAAAGCCTCTTACAAAGCCACCAGACCTATATGATAAAACCAACGTGCGCATTAGTGCACCCTTTTGAGTTTACATACCCATGGTAAGTGGATTCATGTAGGTAATCCTCAAAATGGTACAAACCCCCATAATATCCATAAGTTTACATTCCCATGGTAACCTAGGATCCAACATTAGGATATTAACATGAACCTACCATTTCTAGGGATCATGGGTGATTACCAACTTTTCCCTTCGATGAGGGTCAGTGATATTAGAGGGAAATCATGCTTGATCTTCCCTTTGACAAGAAGCAACATTACTCCCCTTTCCCAGAACCAATTTCAGGGCACTCCCACTGAGGTAAGACCCTATATTTTCTTGCAGGAGATTTCATTAATGATCTTATTTGACTTTTCCAAAAGCATACCTAGATAGGTTAATCTAACTATCTAGGGTATGAAAAGACATAAGAGAAAATGGACACATTCTGTACTCCTCTCTCTCTCTCTCCCTTTTGGCTCTAGTACCATCTATCGATAGATGATGTGAGATGTGCGATCTTTAGATCCACTACCTCCTCTTGTTTCTCACACCAAGCATGACTCACATGGTCTTAGAGGTTGGCACTAATCATGACATCCACATAACCCCAAAGCATGGGCCTCCTCATAGGTGTAAGCCTCAAACATAATGAACAATGAGAACTATGATTCCTTCTCTGATCAAGATATGTAGGATGACTTCTTAAGGCCCAAGATCAAGGTATATTAACCTTAGAAACAGTCCCAATAAAATTCACTCAAACTTTCTACGGAATCTACTTTAGGATTAATCCCTGACTTATTGGGTAGATCCCATGTGTAAGCCCCAATCATGCCCCCCACAAATGGGCCACCTGAAGGGTGTAAGTTCCAACCCAAACCAAACTACAAGGGCTTTGATTCCTAACCAATTGGGATATGCATGATGCCTACCTGAGGTCCAAACTCATTACCCATATCACCCTACTATTTTTCGGGGCATGTACCTAATAGGGTCATATCCGCCCAAAATATTATGCCTCTTATGATCATTTTGGTCTGCCTTGACATAAGTCCCACCCAAAATCTTGACTAGTCATCTTCCACATAGACATCCTCACCACATGATGTTAAACTACATGGATGGGTCCCTGTCATTAGACCTTAAAAGGTGATGTGTTTAATAAATTGTCACCAAACTATGTGGGATATGATTCATCTCACAAGGATACATAAGAATCCCATATTATGTGTTCGATCCCGATATCGAAATGATATATGTCCTGAATGAAGATAAACTCTAGAGTGCCTCATCACAAGGATTAAATTATTTTTTTCTCAGTAAAAGACCAGCGAATCATGGATGTGTCTACAAAAGTGTAACATTGATGAAGAAACTCAAACACACACATATGTCTTCATCAGTAGAGAATCTCAAATACATATATATGATTTCGAACCATGCATATTACTGATTGATCTTGTGACCTAAGGGTAATCCACAGAAACATGTTTAGAAATTAACAAATGATTCATGAACATATAAACATTGCGTAAATCTATAAAAGAGTCCTTGATTTGGAAATAATTACCCCCAAAAGGGTGTGATGAGCCTTACCTCCCATCCTCTCAACCAATGGAGTCCTTAAATGTCATTGGAAAAATCATCCAACGAGCACCTACCTTTGGAAAGCAGGTCTATTAATGATAAATAATAGGATTGTTGGGTGTTTGTGGCTTTGAAAATAAACCCACTAAATACCATTCGAGGAAATCATACCCGATGTGGGATGACTACACAAACACTAAACCCCCTATAATCACCCACTGAGACCACACAACTATGTAAAATCCTTCATAATATAGGAAGGATATACTGCACAGTCCCTATGAGACCATCTTACCCACCAAAAAGGGACAATATGCACCTCGGGCCAAAAAAAATGGTGAAACCGACGTGAATCCTTAACCAAGGTGGCGGGTTACCTCACCTCAATACCCTTTTTCATTAAAAAGGAAAATGGCCTAGCAAGATCATTAATTATACATGTGATCATGAGATTTTACTTTGATGAGGTTTTGTTGTTTGTATATGTCATATATATTACAGGTATTACACATAGCTACCTTCAATCCAATGGTATCAAAATAGTTTTCTCAGACATGCAAGTTAGCGACCACATAGGCGACTGGGTCCCCAATGAAGAACATGACTCCCTTGCCTACCCAACATCTTAAATGCCATGTTTCAAATTTGATGATCAAATATTACCACCAAAATGTTACTCTCCCCATAATGGAGGATGAAAACCTGGCCCTCTAATCTGTGAAATCTCACTAGCTTCCTCTTCATCCACAGTCAAAAATCCAGTATAGGAAGACCCCACTGGACATCTCAAATTGTTTCGAGAGCCTATCTATGGAACACGACATCAAGTTCCTACGTTATCTTAGGGAGGAAGATGAAGTCAACACCAATGAATTTATCCCAACTGCACATGAACCCCACTTGAGGGATCCTACTAGAAAATGTTGACACTAGCTGCATGAAACCCAATATCCTTGCTCTGTAGAGGATCTCTTGCTGAGGGCACCTACTGAAGTATAATAGACACATGCCCCTCATGATTCCTGGAAAGGGCGAAAAAAGAATAATTAGGAGTGGTTCATTACCCTTTTTTCCAAGGAGGAGATCCTCTGTACAAACATAGTGACATACCATGAGCAGACATACAATTTTGCCTCCTCTTCTGAAGCCGACCATGGATATATGATGGAAAAATATGAGCTGGCACAAATTACCACCAATGATCACTAGTCCAGACACACTGATAGGGAGGAAAATTATAGGTGGATGCAAATCCCCACTGATGCATAAGGTGCCCTCCATCCAAATATGGTGGAAACCAGTTACAAGTAGGCATAAATTCCTATTGGTGCATACCTATCCCACCATCTAAATATGGAAGAAAACTATGGGTAGTCATACAACACTACCAATGCATATGGATACCACCAATCAAATACAATTTCAATCAATAGGCAAACACAAATTCCTGCCTACTAATATCAAGCCCACCAGTCAAATATGGCAGCAAAAAATATAAGAAGAGTCAAATTCTTGCAGATTCACATCAAGACTGTGAGAAAAATATAGTGGTAAATGAGAAGAAGAAAATTTCTACTCACAAATATAAATCCCAATAATCAAATATAGTGGAAACTAAAAAAAAGTATTTGGCGTATCCTGATTACAAGTCGGGGGCAGACGTGTTCCTCTACCCCGACACAGGAGAACTGCCAATACCCACTAGCAACACTTGGATGACTTTTCTATGAAATCAGAATGAGAATTCATACCCGTTCCAACAAAATAAATATTTCCTCACATCCTAGCAATGATGGAGGATCAAACATAAATTCCAGACCATATCCTCCAAACTTGTCAAGACATCATCACATCTATGAAAAAAGTAAGGAGTCAGGCCCACAATCTCATCTCACTGGGTAGGGTGATCCATCCACAAAATAAGATGATCACTCCGGACCAGACTTTCATTCTTTCTTCAGTCCAGGAGGGTCAACAGCTATATTACGCGATACCAAGACAACCTAATTGGGAATAAACAATCATTCCAAGTACGAGACACCGTTCTAACATGGTGGCCTCTCCAGGGTAGGCATATATATCTTCCAGAACATAATATGTTCATATACATTTCCTTAAAACATCATGGGAACCAACCAAAAAGGGACCCATATATGAAGTTCATTACCAATAGAAGGCTACCCTAGTTTTCTGAAACAGAGAACCCAAAAATGTAGGTCACTAAAGGAAACTGGAAAATGAAGAGCAGGTTCATGATTTTTCTCTTCTGGAAGCTGGATTTCTTGATTCCATTAAACATATATAAATAGAGGATAAATATACAATCAATTCATTACCAAATTATGGAAGTGGTAGTAGCATTTATGGAGGCCCTCCCCGAAATGTTGCTACTAGTAGCTATGAACGTCCTCCTCAAAGGACCCATAGGGTCTTACTCTATGGCCTAGAAATGATCGATCACGAAGGACTATCTCTTGATGAATGTCAAGGTATCCCTCCCCTTGACAAGAAGATAAAAAAACAAGAAGGTCATCCCCTTACTTTCATCTATCCCAATGGTCCTCCTTAGGCTATACACTATAGATATTATTCTCCCTATAATTGTACATCAAGATATAGTGATAGTCCTCACTATGATGGAAGTCACTACAAAGGTCCTCTCCATAGTAACATTAATCAATGGGAAGGTCCTCCCCTTATTTTAGTACATTCTGAAGGTCCTCCCTAGAATTCACACTTTAGATATTCTCACTACAGCTAGACATAATTCCATAATGGTAGACCTTTCCATGATATAATTTATTAAAAAATTACTCCCTATAAAGATAAAAAATAGTAATATGGTCCTCCCCTTTCCGTGGTATGACCTAAAGGTCCTCCCCAAGGTACATGCCGTGGAAAATCTCCATGCGGACAAATGTTAAGCTGCAATAGTAGTCCTCACCTCCATATCCATGACTGCGAAAATCCTCCCCCACAACCCAAATTTACACTATTAAAAAGGTCCCCCTTCTATTCTAAATATGAGAAATCCCTCATATTCTGAGTCACTTGGAAGGATAGGTTCAGATACGCTAGAAACCATGTCAATGAAAAGTGACATATTTTCCCAGCCAAGAGGTGGCCCAGGTCCACGCTCATCCTTTGATCCACCCCCGCACCATTCATGGATCAATGAAATCCATACTAACCTCGATAATCAAGATGAAATCATCACAAAGCATCCAAGTTGGGAACAAAAAGTAGAGGAAACCATGGAATAAGAACAACATAATATGTTTCTCCTGATAAGACAACTATCTAGGGATGATATAGTAATTATGTTTTGGACCAAAACCACTTCTCATTTCAGCATTCCAAAAGAGTTAGTAGAAGATTTTATGCACAACATTTTCCTTAATGTATAGAAAATACTCCTCTAGTTGAAAATAAAATTTATACCCAAAGATGGGTATGCAGACCATGTCGGTATATTGGGATAGCTTCATCAATAAATTGACCTAAAATCCCTTCCGTCTGCACGACAACCACAGTCATAAAGGAAAAAAGAAAAACCTTGAGTTGGATTTCCTCCACGTGCTTCAAAAATTGTGTTTCCTCATCCAGGACACCCCGTCTGGTGTTCACGTCTAAAGGTGGGTAGAAAATAGAGATCTATAGTTAACCCCACATCCCGTCCAGCAGAACCCACTAGAAATGGAATCCTGCAATGTCATCATCCCAAGATAGTGTCCAAATGAATTTCCTTTTTAGGGAAAATGGCCTGCTCGGCATGAAACAACCTTGAGTAAGTCTCAAAAGTGTTAGGCCCAAAAAGATAAATCCATTGAGAATCTCTTGAACCAATAAAACACAAACATTTATCAAAATTATTAACTAAGGGAAGCTAACCAATGAGCACTTATCTTGTCCTCAAAATAAAATAATTCATGTGTAGATTTGGAACCATTTAAGGCTCATGCCCATATTAGAATGCGCTAGATTGAGAATGTGGTGATAACAATATAAATCGCTGCAGTATGGTAGAAACCCCAGTCCTTAGGGATAGGGAAATTTTAACACAACGTGCCCCTGTAAGACCAAAAAATTTGAGTTGAGACACACTAATGGGAGACCAAGATAAACCCCATCCCACAGGGATGGGGGAATTTTTACCTCAACTACCCACCCAATGGATGTCAATATTTACCTCCTAGGGAGGAAAAAAATAGAGAGGTTACTCATTTTATCCCATCTCACGAATCATGTCCCCTGGGGTAGAGGCATACTGCCAGGTCATGTTAAGGATCCATTCAAGTCACTCTTAAACAAGACAAGGAAAGAGGGTCTTAGAATGTATGGAGAAGATCTGACAAGGTAAGAAAGACACCCTCCTACCATTCGTCACCCATTACGCCACCCCCAATGCGGTATACATAGGTGAAAGTCATGGATTTCAATCTCATGAACCTTACTAAAAATAATCCAAATGAGGAGGATGCAAGAGTATATGGTTCCCTTCTATAGGTGGTCCACACTGAGCATGAAGGTGTGCATAACCAGAACCAATGGTCTACCTTAAATTTGGGTTCTCCCTCAGCTAATCCATCATTGCATCCTTTGCGAATCCCCAATAAGAAGAAGAATAAGAACAAAGTTGCCTACAAACCACCTCCTCTTATCAATGTGAATGCTTCCCTCACACTTGAGGATAGATTCACTCAACAAAAGGAAGAAATGAATTAGATAAGGAGAATAAATGATAATATTCTATAATCAAGCCATCCTACTGGGTATGTTCCCCCGGTGAAGCATCAACACAAACTTCCATCAGATGTACCTCTACCCCACTAGCTCATCTCGACAGATGAAGCAAGGATGGAAAACAATTTTAAGGTGGAGTTGGGACCATCAATCTACGTGAACACAATCCTGACAAGATATCAATATTTAACTCCATTGAGGAAGCAAACAGAACAAATTTAATTGAATCCCCAAAGGATACCCTTCGCTAGGTATCCACCTCAAGTTCCAGCAGTGTCGACACATAAAATCCTACCCCCTATTGTACCCGCCCATGATCAAGTTCAACAGGACTTGGATTGAGGGTTCATGAATACCAATGATTCATTGATGACTCAATTAGAAGTTATATAAGGGAGGCATGATCCAATACAGCTAGAAGAGAAACCTTATCCCTACTGGGTAAGCAATGTTTCACCACCGCTAAATTTTGGGAACCCTATGTTCCCAGTGTTCAATGGCTCAGGTGATCCAGGGAAACACCTAATATACTAATCATATTATTGTGATCCTATAATGTGAACCACATAGAAACAATAAGTTTTGAATCTTAGAATATTTTTTTGAACTTTTCAAGGTTAATCCTCTGTGTGGTACACCAGTTTTCCAGACAACTCGATAACAAGACAAGAGGATCTTCGGTGCCAGTTCCTATTCTATTTCATCTCGATGTTGCCAAAAACTACAGTCAGTGACCTCATGAACTGAAATCTATAAGATAATGAGAGAGTTTCAGACTTCATTTTCTAATGGAAAGGTATGAATTACGCCTTGAACTGGACACTCCTCCAAGATGAGATGTTGGCCATGTGAATTGATAACCTCAGTGATGAGCTGCGAACACCACTTATTTGAGTGAAATTTACAAGTGGGTTCCAGGACTTCTCCGCCATCACTCAATGGATAGATGATTCCTTGAAATGGACTAATCTCAAGTCCCGAGTAGCCCTATCAGCACTAGTAAAAATACGAAGAAGAGTTGAAACAGATTTTTTCATGCTTAATCCACCCCCTTGTTAGCTCCATCTCTAAGGCCCACCCCAAACCATACAACCCCCTGGATATCAGTAATCGCCCTCACCTCGATAATATGAGAAAAGGGGGGATATAAGAAATCAATTCTAGAAATGAAGAAATAAATTTTACTTGTTCAGGGATGACCATGTTTGTGGCTACTTCTTAACTGAATTGTAACTTGCTATGACTTCCAGAGTCGAAGAGGGCTGATGAAGTAGGTCTTGATGATCAACCAAATTAATGTCCCTTCTATCAGATATTGGGACACGACATCAAGGAGTGATTTATCTTAAAGGAACTCATAAAATTAATGATAGATTCCATACAAATCTTGCTGGGACCACTTCTAGCGCAAGTGGAATATGTTTCTACTATTGACCCGGATGAAGGAGGGAAGTGAAAAAGAGTTATTAACAAAAAGGAAAAAATTTGGATAGTTGGATGAATCATAAAACAATCCAATCAGACTATGGTATCCTACAAGCATAGTTAAAGGAACTGCTTATGAATATAATCACTCCTGATGTAACACATCCGACATCCTCATCCCCAGAATCCTCCAATGGTCGACCACCCAAAAAGAAGTCCAATTAGAAGGGTAGAAAACAAGTACAGGAAGATGAAATTTCACCAAAGACAAAGTTGGATTTGATACTATCATATTTCATGCTAGAAGATCTAAAGATACGGGAACCACATCTGGAAATGGAACAATGGGTATCGCCCCACCAAACGGCACCACCGCATGCAAATGATTAGGCAAAGTCATCGTCAGAAGAGGAGCTTATTTTTGGCTCTGTCAATATCATCCACTTAATGGATCCATTTTTTGATGATGAATATGGTTTTCAACTTTAATTCCCCATACCCAATTGAGGGGGCCATAGGAAGAATCCCTAGAAGCCAGGGATATCAAGGGAGACACAACCATGATAGAAATCAAGCTTATGGTCGCACCCCCACTTAAACTGCCAGTGTTGCAAAAACCCATGGAAGGACCCTCTAGTGGATCTAATAGGGTCAAGAAAATTATCCTACCTCTACAAGAAGCCACCCTGGTCCAATTCTTATGAAATATCTATTAGAGGAAGAACATGTGGCTAATTCCCCTTGGCAGGTGAGCAGACCAACCCGACCCAATTCACAAAGGACATAAGCCCCTCCGACTCTGATCCCAAGGGCTGAACCATCATCATAAAATGATCAAGACCCTAAAGGGCCTATGAAATAACATCCTTGATCTGGGAAGCATCAACCTTTAGAACAGAAATATGATATTCTGAAGAAGTTATCTTAGGCACCAGCCAAGTTGTCAATCTTGGATGCATTGAATCTATCAACAGATATCAGGGAATAACTAATCGGAGCTTTGATAAGTCCCCAAGAGTTTGAAGCCAAGGTAGTAGCCACTAAAGTCTATCATATGGAGACCAATCCTACTTAATTCCATGCAGTTATCTCCTTCATGGATCAAGATAAATAAGACATCATGCAAGGATACATCAAACCCTTACATGTGTCTGGTAGGATAAATGGTGTTGATATTCAAAAAGTCTTCATTAATAATGGATCTAGAGTTAATATACTACCTCTGAAGAAACTTTATCGGCTGGGCTGAAATGAGCATGATCTGACACCCTTCCCCATGACTCTGTTGGGCTATGACAAAAGAGGTCATAATTTTTTAGGCCAAATTAAGCTCGAAACCCAATTAGGTGACCTCATAGCTCACCCAAATTTTCTGGTGGTCCGAAATAATATGACCTTCAATTCCCTTCTAGGAAGGCTTTAGATGAATCAACATGCAACAATCCACTCCTCTTACCATAAATGTCTTAAATAATGCATTAATGGATAGAGTGAGACACTGCATACCAATAAGGTTGCATTCAACCACTACGAATAACTTGATATTGATGAAGGGTTCTATGAGCCGAAGGGGAAGTGATTTACAGTCGATGGTTTTGATTGGATTTCCACCCCAAATGGTTTGGAAATGGTTCCTGCTGATCCCATCAAGCAACTCAGGGAAGAATATGTACTGTCCATAAATCATATTGAGTGCACAAGTCCAAATTTGGATTCATATTTTGCAATCCTTAGGATTTCATTCATGACCACCGAGCTTGATAATGATGAAAAGATCACTAAATCGTAAGATAATAATGGTGGTTCGGATAAAAATTCCCCTAAACCATCATCAAAACTCTAGAAAATCCTTGCTTCACCCACTGACGAAGGAGGAAGTGTCTCATTACTCAAGGAATATAAGGAAATTATTTTACCCCTCACTTTATCTTCTTTGAAGAATCCCCCACTGATGGTCGAGGCATAAGAGGCGGTTTCACCTCATAGACACAAAAATAAAAACTCTTCCCTCAACTATGGAACGATAATCTCAAGAATTGTTTCCCTGTCAGAAGAAGAAGAGGAAGATGATGAGGATACAAAGAAGTAGGAAGAAGACATAAGGGATTCCCATTTAGTATTTGAGGAAGAAATCTCTACCACTATTTATGATCTCAAGGAAATCAACTTGGGTATGGAAGAATCCCCATGACCCACTCTGATTAGTGCATCCATGCTTGCCGAAGAGAAATAGGTATACACCTAATTCCTAAAGAATAATCGAGTTGTTTTTCACCTGTAATTATATGTAAATTCCAGGCCTTGAGCCAAAGGTGGCCACTCCCCACCTGGGCTTTCCAGAATACCATTTTGGTTACAATCATGCTTCTCTAAGGGCACACCTAACACATGCTACCAAAATATAGGCTGAAGTTGACAATATCATCAGTGCCAACTTCATTTGGGAAGTAAAATACCCTATATGGATAGAAAATATTGTCCCCCTCATAAATAAAAATGGGTAGATCAGAGACTTCATCAATTTTAGAGATCTCAATCGGCACTTCCTGAAAGATGATTTCCCAATCCGGATAACATAATTAATGATCGATGCAACTGATGGATATGAGGCTCTCTATTTCATGGATGGATATTCATGTTATAATCAAATATTAATAGCCTATGAAGATGAATAATCCATCACCTTCAAGCCCCCTCAAGGAGTGTTTTTCTATAATGTAATGCCTTTCGATTTGAAAAATTCCAGAACCACATATCAACGGGACATACACCATATATTCAAACCATTCCCAGGAATGTTCATCAAATGCTATGTGGATGATTTAGTGGTTAAGTCATGACAATGCTCAGATCATATGTCAGATCATGAAACATTTTTCAACAAACTATGAAAGCAAAGTTTGAAAATGACCCCCCCCTAAAATGTTATTTCAGTGTTTCCTCAAGAAAATTACTCAGATTCATACGCCACCATGACATCGAAGTAGAACCTAAGAAGACAAAGGCTATACTTGGAATTTCACATCCTCACAACCTCAATGAGTTAAAATTACTCCTGGGATACCTGGACTATATCCAATGCTTCATAGACAACCTCGTAGGAAAATGCTTTCCCTTCACCAGGTTGATGAAGAAAGGGGTAAAATATCAATGGATGTAAGATTTTCAGGAAGCATTTGAAAACCTCAAGAAAAACCTCTTAATACCTCCATTTCTAATGACACCTGTCAAAGTCAAACCACTCATTATGTATGTTACTACCTTGGAGCGATCCCTAGGTGCCTTCCTCACATATAAGAATGACGCCGATAATGAGAATAGTATATATTACCTCAATCAAACCATGATCGATGCTAAGAATCATTATTCAAATATCAAGAAGAGATTAATTTCATTAATATTTGTTTTCCATAAACTGAGATATTACTTGTAGAATCATAAGGCTTATTTGGTCTCATGTAGAAACCTTCTCAAGTATATTCTAAGACGTCCAATATTAACTGGACGCCTGGCATGGTGGGCAGTCATTGTGCAGTAGTTTGATATACGATTCATACTATAGAAAGCCATCAAAGGTCAAACATTAGTAGATTTCTTGGCAGAGCATCCCTCAATGGAGGTGGACCCATTAGATGATGAGCTACCTAATGAGGAATTTTTCTCTATTCAAGAGAACTCCCAGATGTGATAAATGAACTTCTATAGTGCCTCCAAAATCCCAATAGGAAAAAGAATGGAAGACCCTAGACCCAAAAAAGTGGGGATATTAGTCATACTCATATCTATGTAAAATATAGTCCTACCTTACTCCTTCCTACTATTAGGAGGGTGCACAAACAATGAAGCAGGATACCAGGCCCTTTTCACTGGCTTAGAGCTAGCACTCTAAGTGAAAGCCGAACACCTGGATATAAAAGGTGATTCAGAATTGGTTATCAGGAAAGTCAATGGTGACTATGATATCAAGAAATACGAGCTTATCCCTTTGATTAACCATGTATGAGAACTGATGGTAGAATTCCTGTTAGAGACAACATTGACTTATGTCCCTCGGTCACAAAATGTACAGGCTGTTGCATTGGAAAATGTAGCCATGTCTCTGGCCGACCCAGATCAGAATGAAACGATCATCAGTATTTCCCACTAACAGATGGTCTTACCATTAATTTAGGACAAAATGGAAGAAATCAACGAAATCAGTCCCATATCTGAGTAGAATGGTCCTACCACCAGCTGGATGACTGCCATTTCAAATTACCTTCAAAGGGGAGAGCTCCCACCAGATAGGGATGGAAGGAGACTGATCTAGATACAGGAAACCAACTTTGTCCTGTATGATGACACAAACCAACCAAAGGATCTTATAAGCGAGGCCTCGAAGGATTCCTTATCAGGTGCATTAATGGAGAAGAGACTTCTACCATCATGAAATAAGTACATGCCCGAGTTTTTGAAGTGTATAAATCAGCGTCCAATATATCGCAGTATATTTGAAGGCTTAGGTACTATTGTCCCACCATGATGCATGATTACACCACCTTCACCAAGAAGTTCCATTCTTTCCAAGTTCATGAAAATTTTATCCTCCACCCCCCACAATTACTTCACAAAACCAAGTACTTATGGCCCTTTTCCATATGGGGAATGGATGTCGTGGGGCCATACCCTCCCTCCATGACCATAAAATTCAAATATATTCTCACAGAAACTGACTTTTTTTCCAAATGGGAAGAAGCTATACCCCTTAATAGGTCAAGGAAAGAAGCATTTTCAGCTTTGTGAAAGCCAACATCATAACTATATTTGGTGTCCCTCATACAATAATGATAGAAAATGTCACCAATTGTTTCTCTGTGGAATTGGACAAGCTATATCTGGAGTATGACATTAAATCCAACCATTCATCCTGCTACCATAAAGCATCCAATGGGAAGATAAAGTCATTCAATAAGACCTTATCCAACATTCTATAAAAGATGATAGACAAAGAAAAGAAATCATGTCCAGACAGTCTCCTTCATTATTTGTGGGCTAACCAGACCATAACTCACACTACCTCTCAAGAAACCCCATATTCATTAGTATATAGGATGGAGGTGTTTTTACCCATTTATGATAAATTACCATTGCACCACATCACCATATATGATAAACTATCTACATATGAACAATCCCAGAAGTGATTTTATGAGTTGGATCAACTGGATGAGAGAATATTGCATTCCTTGCACCATTTAGAAGTTTACAATAATCTAATCCCATGAGCCTTCAATAAAAAGGCTTGCCTTCAATATTTCTTGGAAAAAGATCTGGTGTTGGTCCTTAGAAATTTTATGATACTCAAAAAGAAACCTTCGAAATTAGAGCCAAAATGGGAAGGACCATATGTGTTACACAAGGTCTACTCCAATGGAGAAAATGCCTTAATTTCAATGGATGGATAACTCATTATATCTCCCTCCAATGCAAGGTTCTTGAATAAATACTGTAGTGACTCGGTTTTTGGCCCTGTGAAACTTTGGAATATTTCTACGAATAATTCTAGAGCTAGGTGCGAAGACGGCGTGTGATTCCAAGGCCCCGTGCGCCCGAAATTAATTTTATAAAAATATTAAGTATTTTTTTACTATGCACGTGGAGGGGGTGTGATATATCCTACATGGTAGCTCAAAACGGGAATATGAGGGCACGGTTGCGTCCAGAACGTTCCATTTACCCTAGGAGGGGTGTAAACTTTGCGGGCGCGGGTTTGCAGTGAGAAAAGTCACCAGGGGAATTTTCGTAAATAAATGGAAAAGTGTATTTACGAGCGTCAGCTTTAATAACTTCTAAATGGAGTCTCGGATTAAAAATCTGAGTCTGCCGTTGCGTTCAGAACGGCGTATTTACCATAGGGGTGACCTAATTTCCTCCATGCCGGGAGGTCTGGTCGGGGGTGTTTGTTTCAATGAAGTTTTTTTGAAAAAAATAAAAACAAAAACCAAGTCTCCTCCCCCCATATACTCCTATGCGCAGCGGAATGGAAACCCACCCCGCCTCCTCCATTATTCGTCGATTCGAGCTGCAACTATCCGTTTTTTGCACCGATCGTCAGTGGATCGAGCTTCAGGGTGTTTCCGACATTGTTCTGCACCTGAACCTTCAGCATTTCACACATGATGTAGGCGGTTTGAGTTTTAATCCCCAAATCCCATTTATACTGCATTTTTCTTCGATTTGTCATCGTAGCAGTGAAGATATGGTCCTGAGGGTTGCGCAGACGCCTCTAGATAGAAAAACGGACCACCAGAGTGGTCCCGACGGTCCGTGGAAGACTCGCCGGTGTGGCACCGCCGGCGCCGGCGATTGGCGGCCAGCCACGGTGGGTCGGCGCGGCCAGGTGGACTGGCCAGTTCAGGCCGGTCCGACCCCTTTTTTAACACATGGGGGTTTTAAAACCCCCCGTTTTGTGCAATCTAGGAGTCCGTTTCGCGTACTGTTTGCGACGACATGACGCTGGCGATGAGACGAACCCTTCTGTGTGGGTTCAGGAGTTTTAAGTTTCGGGATTGTAGCCCAGGATCTTGAAATGTCAAATAAAATAATAATATTTTATTATTATTCAACTTCGTGTCGTCGTATGTTCTACCCGGAGTTTCCGATTGACGTGTTGTCAATGGTGTTGAGACCCTGATGGTACAGAGGACTTTTCTTGATGGTTTCTGGGTGTTGGGATCGAGTTTTGGGTGCGGGCCCCATGAGTTCAGGTTTTGGCATTTGCGGAGAAACACAAATTTCTCCTCTGGAGTCCGATTTTGGCGGATGAATAGTCGATCCTATGTGTTTTCCAAGAGGATCAAAATGGTTTGATCCATTCGATGTGTTTTGAGATAGATGTGTGGGCCCCACCCGAGCTGGCTTTGGTGAATAGTACCTTTTTCATTGGGTGTCCATTTTGGATGAACGAGTAGTCGTTTACGCTTGTTTTTCTAAGGGGATCACCTTGGTATGATCCACTTGATGAGTTTTGAGATTGTTGTGTGGACCCACATGGGCTAGCTACGATGAATAGTACATTTTTTACCAATTGTCTGTTTCAGGTGAGTAAACAGCCTATATTGCGTGTTTTTTTGCGTGGATCACGAGGGTGGCCTCGGTATCGGCCTTGGTGCCGCACAGTGTGGCATTGTTGTGGGTCACTTGGGTCAGCGACGATTGGACCAGCAGTGGTTGAGGGTACTCCCTTTGTTTGTTACTATGAGGGTTCATGCGACATCACAACCCTAGTATAGGTTTGTGATCTTCTCGATGGGATATTTAATCTGATCGATTTGTGGCATCCCTTCGGTGGGCCTGGAGCGGGATCCTCTAGCATCGTTTCCCTAGATCGGGTTTTTGGTATCACTGTGACCGCTTATCCATGGGTGGCGATACCCTATCTAGTAGGTTAACTCTGTAGGGTTTGTGGAATCATCAGGAATATGATCCCCTATGTGGTGGTCCGTGCTCAGTAGGGTTGTGGCATCATCAGGTATACAATCCCATACTCAGCATGAGGTTTATAGTAGGGTTGTGGTATCGTTGGTTATACGATCTCCTAATCAGCACATGGTCTCGGTAGGGTTCCGACATCGTCAGTTCTATCCCCTATAGCGTGAGTTGTACCAGATAGGGTTTTCGGCATCGTCGTGACCGTCGAGACACGGGTGACGATCCTCTATCTGAGTGGCGTGTTTCGGTCGAATGCCAGATCGGGTTGCAGAATCACCCAGCGGACCCTGTGTGCGATCCCCTATTTGTGGGATCTTCGTATACTAGTGTGGGTTTTGGTATTCCCTAGCGGACCCTAGAAGCGATCTTTTATCCGAAGAGTTTGGTGTTTATGTTGTTTCAGTGGGGTTTTCTCAGTGACGGTACCCGATGAGCGTGATCTCTCGTGTGAGCGTCTGAGATGTTTGTGTGGAACCCAATGGAGTGTATCTCTCGAACGAGTGTCATCTGGGATGACAGTGATCATGGAACGTGTTCTCCTAGTTGTGGGAAAGTTGCTGGTGATGAGATCGGTACCTCATGTGGCTTCTTGCGTGAGCTGAGTATATCTGGATTGTTCAAGGTGTATGTATGGGCATACACCTGAGCTGAGCTGACTAGTTGTGTTTAGCCGAGGATGGTCACGAGATGGAGTTTCTCTCTCATCTGGGTTCCCTCTGGCTGGGGTGAGTGGACTGTTGCCTTTCAGTTTCTCTCTTTTGTTTTTGGTTTTTGGGGTGCCTACTGAGTATTGTTATACTCACCCCTTCACGGGCTTTTCCTGCACATGTTTGTGTCTTGTGCAGACCACTGGCCTTTCGATGGAGTCCCAGGAGGACCCAGAGCAGGCGGAGCTTAGTGAGTGGGTTTGACTGGGGTTTTTACCAGAGCTATGCCAAGGAGCATACTGGCAGGTGTTTTGGAAGTGTTTTCCCTCCTTCTGATCAGGTTGGACACTTCTGTACTTTTCTTTTGGTGGGCCCTGTTTTTCCCTTTTGTACGTTTGTCATACTCTGGTTTGGGATAGATGTATGCATGCATTTACTTTTCAGTTTTATATATCTCTGCATTGTTGCATGGAGGTGTATGTGGGTGCGTGTGTATAGGTACCTTAGGCTAATGCCTCCCTTGTGTGTGATAGCCTACTCGGTGCTAGATGCCAGCCCCTGGACTATTGGAGGCGGGCTTGGGGAGTCGCGCCTTAAGCCCTGTTGGGTCGGGTCGTGACAAATACTTTGTGTAATTATAGATTTTTTTTCTTAGCTCCATGACGTTAAAATGAATATCACCACCTACATCCATGCTACATGATGTTGAACTGTACAAAAATTGTCTTAACTGCACGATGTTAAAAATCATAGCACCACCTACGTCCATGCTAAATGACATTAAATTATACAATTCTTGTCTTAGCTGCATGATGTTAAAATGAATAGAACCACCTAAGTCCATGATACATGATGTTAAAATCTACAAAAAATCTTCTTAGCTGCACGAAATTAAACTACATAGCCCCACATTCGTCCTAGCCACACGACGCTAAACTATTCAACACCTTCATCCTAACCACACGACATTAAACTACATGTCCAAATTCTCCTTACCAAATGACATTAAACTATACGGAGATCATTGTGTTCCGAATAGTGATTCATCATGCCTAATTCAAATTTATGCAAGGTAAAGATAAAAATTCCCCCTTACTATGTATGGGTCAGACCGACACATGGAGTGCATCTTAGATCTATGTGTGGATTGATTCCCCTTTTTTAATGGGATATATAGTGATTCCAAGATCATCTATCCTGGTCCAGCCACCAACATCAGAAGAAAAAAAACCCCTTCCCTATGCGTGGGTTAGACTGGTACATGGAACATGTTTTCTAGAACTGCATGTGGCTTGATTCCTTCTTTAGTAGGATACATAGTGATTACCAGATCCTATATCCTAGTCTATCTACCACACAAAATAGTGCTCCACATCCTTTCATATGTCTCAGGCCTATACATGGAGGTTTTTTTTATAGAACTACGTATGGTTTGATTCCCAATCATCAATGGGATATGCAGTGACACCTAGATCCTACATACTGGTCCATCCCCCATCCAAAGTCAACAATGCCCCTTTCTCTGCGTATAGGTTAGAATTGGGTAGGGAAATACATGTAAATTCCTAACCATATGACATTAAACTAAAAGTTACCTCAAGAACTATGTATGTCTTGATCCTTTCATTCACAGGATACGCTGTGACGCTCCGATTCTTCATCCCAGTCCAGTCACCATTCAAAAAAATGCCCCTCCCTCAACATGGGTCAAACTGGTATGGGGAACATGTTGTCAGAACTACATGGAATTTGATTCCTAAGTAACTAGGATACATAGGAAACCTCCCAGAGGTTCAAGCCCAACACTTCACTCACCTCATCCTTTTCACTAAGGTTCACTCTCATCCTTACCGTATGACATTAAATTACAGGGGATACCAGAACTACGTGTGTCTTGATTTTTATCATCATAAGATACGTAGTGACACCTAGATTCTATATATTTCCCCATTAAACATTGAAATATTGAATTCCACTCTTGTACATGGGTCAGACCAGTACATGGAATGTGTTTTTATAACTATGTGTGGCTTGATTCCTACCTTTCTAGGATACATTGTGACGCTCAGATCCCATATCCTGGTTCAACTTCCATAGTAAAAATGCCTTTCCCTGTATATAGGTTAGAATTTCATAGGGAAATTCATTATTTCTAACCACACGATATTTAACTACATGACTGAAGAAGTCCCAAACACATGACGTTAAACTATAATGTATCTCAAGAACTACATGTGGATTTATTATCAGTATTACGAGATATGTAGTGACACCTAGGAATTCCTAGGTCAAGAGGCATGAAAGAAATTCCTCTATTCCCAACATGATAAAGTAAATCTATATAGAATATTCCAAACCTTGATCCCCATAATAAAGATTATTCAAAATATCATGCCCTCCATATATGAATCATATCTCTGTAGAGTATCTTGTACCTCATAACTAATCACATTTTGGATATTTATCATGTACCCAGATATCCCCTTTTCATCCTTAAAACTCCATGCCTTAGGAAATCTTGAATCCTTATAATCACCCATGGATACCAGAAATAGATGTCTAGTGTCTTGTTGATACCTTTGTTTGGCTATGCACACAATGCCCCAATGGCTCTACATAAGTTTCCCACAAAAATGGCCTGTCAACCAAAATCAAATTCATACTTAGGTGATAATTTTCCAAGTTCTCTACGCCCATTGTATCCTAAGACTCACATTATCCATCCTGATTTTAGGGATCCCAGAATTATGGTTTACCCTTTATTCCCCCTTTCACGTCTGAGGAATACTAGGGATATCCCGGTCTGATTATCCCATATTTACACATGATTAATTTGATATTTTTTTACCTAAAACACAGACACTGTTCTTCCAATTTCCTTTATACAAGACTTAAAACTACATGGACCCACAACAACTATCTCATTCATGTCGAGTCACCCATGTCCTCACCGCATGACATTAAACTACATGGCCCAAAAATTATACCTTCTTTGATCCTTCCATCCTTAGGTGGTGGAGTGAAACCCTTTATACCCCTTTTTTCTCACACTAATCATAGATCACATGAGATTAGAAACTTTGGCAGGGGAGTCCCCAAAAAGCTACACAAATCAATCCATAATGACTGATCTTTCTGGAACCACTTTAACTGATCTAGATTCCATAATGCTCATTCCATGTAAATATAGTCCAATTTTTGAGCCCTAGGTCCCAGTCCATAGGTGATCATGACATTTAGTACTAAGATGAACCCAAAGGGTCTTACCCTTATCCGATCTGTAAGGAGTGATCACTGGTGAGATGCCATGCCCACCCCTAGAGTTCTCAAATAAGGGAGAGCAGAATCATCCCTATCTTCTAGGAGAGTGTGATCGTCCATGGGTATCCAATGATGTGAAACTCCATGTCTAACACCACGGTCAAGAAACTAATTTGGGAAGGCGTAATCATACCTATCTCTCAGGAGAGCGTAATCATCCATGAGTATAATCAACTGGGACACCATGCTGGAATCGAGGATAGAATGATCATCCTCATCATATTTCAAACAAAGGAGAGTGGAATCATCCTCATCACTCAGTATAGCATAATCATCCATGAGTATCATTACTAGGGACTCTATGCCCATAAATCATAACCATAGGCTCAAAATCCAGATTCCAGGAAGCACCTCTAGAAATCCCAATAATATAATAATCAAATATACAACCACAACAACCAGATCCAAGGTAGTACCTCTAGTTATACAAATAAACATATGAAAAATAACATGGCCCAAAAGTTGGATCCTAGTAAAGTATGTTTGGGTATCCCAATTAGAAATAAATACACCTCACATCTGGATCAACAACCACTGACTATGGAGCACCTCTATCTATCTTTAATTTATCAGTAATAATCAAGTGAAAGTAAAAACAAAAGAGGGAGGGAGGATGAACACATAAACCCAAAAATACTCGCATGACCCCATGAGTTTACTAGTTTGGAATTGGTTCTAAGGTGACACCCACCACCATCTCTACCCAGACCCGATGTACTAGCTCAGGGTCAGTCAAACATCAGGGCACCCACTAGGCGCCTCATGTCACAAAAAAATTGGCATCCTACTCAGGATCCTTATCTAAAAAGGTAAATGAGGAATCCTATATGGGATGCTATAACTCCATGCATAAGTGAAGACATCCTAATTGGGATTCATAACTGTAAAGGAAAATAAAGAATCCTATATGGGATCCAGATCGGAAAGTCAATAGAGGCATCCTACAAGGGATCCTTGGATCAGTATATAGGATGGGGAATCCTACATGGGACCCTCAAAACATGGTATGAAGGTAGAGGAATCCTACATGGGATCCTCAAAATGACTTATAGGTATATGAATCCTACAAGGGATTCCCTAGGCTAGCTTGTAAGAAAAGGAATCTATCATGGGATCCTTGGTACAAGAGAAGATAGTGGCATCCTACATGGGATCACATAAGACAAAGAGTCTCATGGATCTTGGGCTAGAAAGGAACATCTTGTAAGGGAGACATCTTCAAAGGAAATATACAAAGGCACCAGTCAAGAGAGATACCTCATCACCCATTTAGATCAAGGTCTCAAACTAGGTTGGTCTGAACACCCAACCTATCATTCAAATTAACTATCCCACTCTTAAGGTATAACTAGATTCAATCATCAGAGGAAGAAACTCTCCATTTCAGAATAGTCTAAAACTCCTCCTTGGTGTCCTTAAGACACCGCAAGGGTCATACCATCACAATATATATGAAAATATTATCTGAATAAACTACTCATGGGTCTAATTCTTATACATGGGAGAAAAGACATGAAAAACCATAGAAAGGGTAGTAAAGGAAGAGTACACAATGTGTGTACCTTGGTACATGATATGTACCCTCAAGGCCCTATATGGGTGTATACTTCTTCCTATAATCAGCATGTAAACACCCAAGTACACATTGTGTTGGCTCTATACACAGCTTGTACCCTGCATTGGGTACCTAACTGTGTACCTCATAGGTCCTGACCATGTATATGGTTTGGCTGTGTACTTCTACATGGTGTGTAACACACACAGGGTCTGACTATGTACTCTACATGGCCACGTGCCCCTATAGGGGCTACCTGGATGGGTACTTGGCCACACAGACGAGTCCCATAACACAATGTGTAAATACCATACACAATGTGTACTTTCTAAAAGTCATATTTCTTGAATAGGAAGAACACACGAAGTGTGTTCCCTAAACCATTTAGGGGTGTAGATGGGTTTTCCCGAACAAAAACCTTCCAAAATGACCAATACCCCCATTTTCTCCTCACAAACAATAGATCGGACTAGGAGGGGTCATAAGTAAGCATAATAGAGGAATAAATCTAAAAAATGGAAAAAATATAGGAATCTACAGTGAAAACTCAAAAGTCCCACCTTTGGGTGGAATCCGCTGAAGCTTCACCCATTTTGGCAGTCTAAGATTGCTGCACGATGATCCAAAGTGTCCCAAGCTCCATGGTGGAACCCTTCATACACTATATCTCTTTCTCTCTCTCTCACTCTCATTTTCTCTCTCTCTCTCTTGGAAACACGAAGGAAGATCCATAGGGGAATTCTTAAGAAGGTAGGGGAGAAAGGAAGGGAAGAGGAAGAAAATAAAGAAAATAATAAAAAGAAAAAGAAAATAAAAAGAAAAGGGGGCCCAACACCCTACCTGATTTTGTACCTTGACTAGGTAAAAGACCCCATTATGGACTCAATGAAGGAGATAAAATCTCAATCTGATAGTCCATTCAAAAGATAAGGATGAATGAACCTACATGAATATATTAATATTTGTTTAATTAAATATTAATTATTAATTATTCCACTAAATTTAGAATAGATCACATTTACACCAAAATTATATCCTAATGAAACACCCTATTCTGGGACAAATATAATGGTCAAAAAAATTATTTGAGATCATATTATAGGGGAAAAATAGAATTTTACCCCTTAAAATAATCTGATAGCAAAAATTAAAATTTCTAATCAAAATTCATGTTTTAAAAAACATGGTACCTTACAATATCCCCACCATAAACCTTATCATCCTCAAAAATCCTAGTGGTAAGACTAGTAGCCATGATCTCAACCTGATCATCTACACAACCAAGCTATATGAACTATCCAATGAAATTATTTATAGCATCTACAACTATCTCCTACATGGGACACGTTTTACTGTGACCGATCTGGTTCTCCCTACCACATGAATACCATTATCATCATTTCCAAACCAAACTCCAATATAAATGGATAATAGAAAATCCAAATGTCAACTAAAAATGAGGTTTACCACCCTCATGTGTCCAATTGTGCACTCCCCACCCTATGGATTACCTTACAATGCTCCTCAACCTCAATAGGTTTCCTTTACCAAAAAAGTAAATACATTTGAAAAGAAAATAATATTGGTGTAGGTACAACACTCTCTCAGCACAATCAGGATGATGTCAAGATAAAGAATGATTGTATCTAACCAAGAGTACACTAATATTCCACCTAAACACGTGTAAATATATCTTTGATCCATGATCACAAAAAATATGATACACTTGCCTTTAACTATCACCTAGAACCACGTCTCTAAAAAGTGTGTGTACAGGCCCAAACATAGGTCAAATGCCTCATTGAACTGAATTCCTTTTTGATGTATCCTCTAATAAGGAGGGAATTTCATTACTTAACCAAAAATCCCAGGAAAAAATTCCCATGACAAGACATGAAACATCAGTACTCGGGT
The DNA here is from genome assembly GCA_963277665.1 of Viscum album. NCBI lineage: Eukaryota > Viridiplantae > Streptophyta > Magnoliopsida > Santalales > Viscaceae > Viscum > Viscum album. The sequence continues at coordinate 1,041,242,648 of OY728150.1, forward strand.
TGCACTAGGACACTCACCGATTTATGATTTTATCAATACCATGTGAAACCAACATGTACCTTTATCACCTAATTCATACTCCAGTGAGTCATCCCTTAAAATTATAAGTTGACCGTGATATATGGAACATCAGTTTTAACTATCCAAAAGCTCACTCGGAACTCCTATTAAAAACAGAACACCTAACATATTCCGCAATTGATTCAATGACATCACATCACCCAAAATCATTATAGTCATGATCATATACCTATGATCTAAATAAATTAGTAATATTGGAAACACTAGTTGACCAAGACATGCACTCGAAGAGTCCTTCTTTTCGAAGTCAGTCTTGATACCAATGAACCCTAGGTGCTTTGTCAAAAAATAAAGGCATAAACATGCCCATAACTCAAAACATCATCACATACCATGCATCGATCTCAAAATGAGTGTAAAACCAAGATGACTACCAAAAAATTTATTTGTAAACCTAGTCCAACCTCTCTCACACAGGTTTCCCTAAAACAAAATAGACGTCGACCAACAATGGTACAAGTCAAAACTAAGGGCCTCTAAGTCACCCAACTATCCCTACAGATGAAGTCTCACAACTAGGTGAAAAGGTATAAACACCTAGACCAAAATATAAAATATCCCAAAATAAGGTAAAGATCACAAAGACCTACTAGGTTCAAAACTAAGAACACAACCTATAAGGGATGATCCTTACTGATCATCCTCATAAGGAACTTCTCACTATAGTTCACAATACCAATGAATAAGAGAGACTGAATTGAAACTCACTGGGCATCCTTATTTGGTAATACCCCCTCAAGGTCCATTTCCTGAGAAAATAAGTAGTACATATCAACATCAAACTCAGAGACCTGACTAGGTAAACAAAAACGAAAGGATACCCCCAGAGGGGTATAACTTATGGAAATCATGTTCCTTATCAACCTACTAGGGTCACTGAACCACTAGTGAATGATGATTGAGTCATCATCCTCACCACTAAATGTTAAAACTTAGATATAAATTACCTACAATCAGAAATAAATATATATAAAAGTAGGCTCAAATGATTAGAATTCCACCAAAAAACTTATATGTTAATATTTTTAGTTTTTTTAAAAAATTTAAAAAATTTAACTCTGTTTTTAGTATTAATCACACACTATAAGGACTATATTGTAGAGACCCAAACTTGAAATACATGGATGTTACATTAATTTTGTGGAATACTTAATATATGAAAAAAATTGACGCCCAAAGACCGTATTAGTTTAGTGTCTTTGGAAACTCGGAACATAATCTTCTAATCATGGTGAAATATCTTCAACATCTCCCATAAAGATCTCTCCCTTTGTTTTCTTACCTAAAACCTTTATTTATATCCTGGGGAAAATAAAACATATAAAGGGTGAGCTAAAATGCTCAGTAAGGGTAAGCATGGAGAAAATAAAACAAACCATATACATTTGAATTTAAAAACATGAAAATAATGTTTAAACATCAAATTTTTGAGCAAAGACATAAAACATGGCAGTACGTAAGGCATAGATCATAATGGAACATAAATCATGATAAAATAGCATGGGGAATAAAACATGTAATTTTGGGAAATCATTAAGCACATGATATGATTTCCATAGTAGCCAAGGCATTGCTGCCAAGACCATCATAGTGGACAAAGTCCATTACTGAACCAGGTTTACTCGCCATTCCATCCCTGTATTACTGAACCGGATTCACTTGTAGCTCCAACCATGTCTATGTCTTGAGATATAAATCTTTACCCAATTCATTGGAGGGAGATATAGGTCCCACCCATCTCATAATGAAATCATTATTACTTGTGCCACAAAATAAACATAAATCATTCATCATAACCCAAATAATAAAATGAGTTTTATAAACATCATCCCATCATAACATAGTCCATATAAAACAAATGGATATGATGTCATAATAAGAAGAATCAAACCATGGAAATAATAGTTACATTATACTTAAAACATAATCATACTAAATAATGTCATCTTAGATGGAAAATATTTTTGACAAAACACTTGAAATGAATTCTTGAGGAAAATATCCTTTCTTCTCAGAAATCATTTTCTTTTCACAAAATGCCTTTAAATTTTAAAATAAAAGATTTTTTTGAAAACAATCATGAAATATTGTAGAGGAAGATTCATGAAAATTATGCATTATGAAACCGTAAAAATCCATTCATGCTGTATAAGTTAAAAAAACATTCTCCTCATACTTTTGCCGGAAAAGTCAAAAAGTTCCTCGTATGGTAAACAAAAGAAGGATTCCTTCCATAAAAGATAGTAAAAGTCAAAGAGGGGTAAACATGAATTTAAAAATACATGGAATAATATTAAAATCTTTATTAAAAACATTTTTATGGACATGGAGGAAAAATATAACCCCAGTAAATACTTACGTATTAGCAAACTCGGATAAAAATGAGATTGCAAAATTATCCCTTACCTTATGTCCAATTTCTTCTGTATGTGTCTGAGGCTCCTGTATGGTGGGTTTAAACATATTATTAACTTGTAATATAACCATAACAATATTTATGATATCTTACATGATTCACTTACGACTTTATATTACCCGTTCTTTTGTCAATTCCATGTTAAAGCAGCGTTTTGGGTAAAATTGTTTCATTTATCGTACATGTTTTGACTTGTAATTCTTCATATGATCAATTAGATCATGATTAAATATTACCATAATGTAAAACATTATTTATATATAATATATACTCATAATAAATATATCTATAATTTGAATGAAATACACCGTTCATGGAGACGGTAGGTCGTACGTACGCATGAACGATGTTTTCGTTTCCTTATTAAATTGAATGGAAGTAAGTAAATAACATATACATAAATCCAGTTTCATTAATATGTAATATATTTCATTATTATTTAATATATATACTTTATAATCATTCTTGAATGGTTAACTTGGAGAATGAATCTCATCGCATCGTGGAGACGGTAATCCGTACGTACGCATGAGCGATGATATCGTTCCCATAATTATTGAATGGAATTAGAGTGGATGATATAATATCTATGAATTAGTATCATGTTATAATAAACATATATAGTTATTTTTTACACCATTATAAGCATCCAAGTGAGGTGGTGGTGGAAAAACAGATTACACCATGGCGTGGAGACGGTATTCCGTACGTACGCACGCGCGGTGATTTCATTTTCTGTAGGATGGATAGAAAGTGAAATAGGTTTGGTTCATATTTATAATAAAATATAATTATTTGAGTGATACTGATGTTATTACTTTATTATGAAAAAACAAAATAAGAGGAAGTAGAAGAATAAATGAAATTGAAATAATCGGTAAAGGATATTACCTCTTCTTCGACGCGCCTCTTCTAAACCTCCTCCTAGGGCTCTAAAGTTGGTGTTTGAAGTAGACCATGAACTCTATTATGTTTATAGGGAAGTGGAGAAGAGAAATGGACAGGTTTTGGCCGAGATGGAATGCTCAAAGTGGTGTGAGGAGGGGAGGGAGGAGGTGCCCTTTTATAAGGGAGGAGAGGGGCACCTTTGGAAACATAAGAAATATTAATTTATAATAAATTCAAACCCCACTTAAAAACCACTAAAAATGAATAAAATACAAATATTATATGATATAGTTTTTTAATATAATCAACCAATGAAATTTAAACATGTTTTGAAATTAGTTTAAACCTTATCAACTTGATTTATCCTTATTTAATCTATTTAATTTTATTTGTGGTAATAATATTCTCAATTTTAAATTGTTATAAATAATTACTTATGTGTTGAGAATTGTCCATAATTGTACACTTTATTACATTTGAGACCATATAAATTTCAATTTAAATTTTTTAAATATTTTTGTGATTTTTAAACAATTTAATAATATGTCATTTTTATTAAATAACAATAGTGTCAATTTTGACATTATTCATTTATTTAAATTTAAATAAAATCCAGAGGATATATTTGAAAAAAATGTTTAATAGATTCCTAAAATTTTATATTCATCTATAAAATTTGTGGAGAACATTAATTAGTTCATATAATATTTATTTTAATATTTTTAAAACCATTTTGTTTTGATATTTCTCTTAATGAAATAATTACTACAACATTTTTGAATAATTATTTAATATACTTATTTGTTGCATAAAAATTAAAAATAAAATACTATGATAAATATAAATATAATATATTTCATAATAATACTTTTAATCGAATTTATCATCTTAAAATAACAACATATAAATTGTTATATTTATTAAATTATGAAGGTGACAACTTTGATATCATTTAATATAAAATAATATAAATGTCCTAATCTCTTTTATATGGCTCCAAATGGTCCCCTAGTCGACCCTTGTATTCTTATGATATATATATACTGGACCAATAAGTTTTGGTCAAGTGTTTGGGCCTTTTTATGGGTATTATTACTTTAATAAAAACTGTATTATTGATTTTTCACTGAGTAAATAATTTCTGAATCATTAATGTATAAGCTATTAAGATAATTAAATATCTCTTAAAAATTACAAATAAATTACCATAACAAAGAAAAAAATTTATCTTTCAAAGATTATTTTTAATAAAATTTATATTATGTATAACCTTATATTAAAAATACTTTAATTATTAAAGTTTGAGTGAGACATATTTCACTTTCTTTAAAATAAAGTAAATTAAAGGTCTTAATCATATCCAAGTGGGTTCAAATAGATTCCATTTCGACTCAAGTATGTTTTAGGATAAAATATAACCATCCAATTATATTAATACAAGTTTTAGGGTAATTTTATAATATTATATTTATCCTTAATTACCCGATTTACCTTTAACTATGGCAAATAAAATTTACCGTAGTTACTATTCATAGTGCCCAAAAATAAAAAGTAGAATATTAACATAATTTGGACCAACTGATTCCAAATATGGAATCCATTGTTCCAAATTAAAATCATAGAAGTTTCATAAATTAATTTAAAATTAATCCCGTTTTTAAGAAAATGAATTTTAAAAGTTAAAACATTGCAAAAGATTAAAATGATTTTACCTATGAATTCAATGTAAAATCAATGATAATGACATAAATTATATTAAATGGTAAAAATATGTTCTATTTATACTTTAAAACCATTCAATATTATAATTTAACCATATAAATTATTATTATGAAAAAAGTTGTTTTTAATTAAAATATAGCGTGTTTTTACTATTCATTAAAATATGAAAGTTATCAGAATAACATGAAAAAATTATCCAAAGTAAATTTTTATATCCTGATTCCAAAGAATAATTTTATTTTTTCATATTTAACTTATAAACATGTCAAAAACTAAATTTAAAGTGGGTGCACCATCAAAAGGTGGCAAAACTGCATTTTTTGAAAAATATTTATTTTACCCAAAAAAATTATTTTGTTCACATACCATGTTCTAGAAAATGTGTAAGATGAATAATAATGTTATAAAATTTAAAATGTAGTTAATACTATTCATAAAGACTAGTTTATAATAATATTATAACAATATATCATTGTTTAGTGAAACCCGGTATTGCGTACTACACACGCTATCGAGGAAGGTCGCGATTGCATCTAATGCAAGCCAAGTCAGGGATGCATGTAGTGCAGGCTCCCTTTGGTGTTGTGTATAATATAATCAAAACTTATTTCATTTATACATTAAAAAAAATCTATACTTAATGTTGCGTAGAATAATTTCGACAAAATGAACTCAAAATTGTGTGTAAGATGGGTCAAGAATAGTGTTGCATATACTGCAAGCTAATACGGTGTTGCGTATAACACAAGATAATCTTGGTGTAGTGTACAATAGAAGACATCAAATAAATTAAAAAGAATATATCACATAAAATCTCAGGGTTTTACACTCTACCCCCCTTAAAATGAATTTCGTCCTCGAAATTCGTAGGGGTTATAAATCGTTTATTACTTGAAAGTTTCATTCATAGAAACCAACATCGTAAAAAGGAACAATAAAAACTAATTTTAAAAATTGATGTATGAAACTTAATGGTTACCCAAATTAAATCATCACTGGGTTTCCACATAGGAGAACATAGGTGAAAATATGGATATGGAAGAGAAATCTTACCATCATGTTCTGATGAAGACTGGTAGAGAATATGGCTATGAAAAATCCAATAATCACAAAGCCATAAATTTTTTATGATCTAAGGTACCATCTGATTCATCGAATATGAGGTTATTAGGACAAAATTTTTGGTTTTCAAGATCATTTCCCTAATGTTGATAAATTTTTGCACAAGGAGAAATACTTACTTGATTTCAGTGTAATATCATCATTGGTCATTCCATGAACAATTTCCACTTCATATCTTATTTAAAGAAATGAATTTGAACTTGTAATTCTTGAAATGTTAGCAGATCATGCGATAGAATGATAGGTTATTCTATCTGTCTCAAAAAGTTAGCAAAAGTTATTAAATATACATAAGCCCATCTATGGTGAGATTAATCGTAAATGATTCGAAAAATGGAATTATACTTCAACGATCATACCAATTAATAAAATAAAACTAATTTCTACTAACCAGGGACTTTTTTAGGCCATTGGTAGGTGATTAAGGCCTATCGCACTTCGGTTGTGGGTTCGATTCCCGCAGCCTTGTCTGGCGCGACGAGTTGTCGCCCATTCTGCAGGTTTTCCCTTTTTTTAAACTATACAATTATAACATTCCAGAAATAAAATCGAAAAAAAGTTATAGCCTTAAACAATAATATCTGATGTTCAACTTAATCAATTCCAACCTTAAGACTTATCCAAAATACTTCTATCCAAACTCATAGTATAAAGAGAATGATTACTAAAAAGGTCATATAAGTACATGAATACCATCATTTATCCCTCATATATCACAAGATATATCTTGTTGGTCACATTATAAACATGTGATTACCTTAAACATGTATTACCATAGAACCTTAGTGAAAACATGAATGCTATCAAAATTTTACTCTTTCCACATCCCAAAAAAATTTTATACTCAAACCATGATATCACTTTGTCCTTATCCCAATCATGAGCTTAGGAATACTATCAAACATATTATTTTCTTCGTATCCCTTCATTATGTGCATATCATATGCTTTCCAAAAATATTTCAATCACTTTTCATGGTTATCGGTACCATATTTTTATGGAAAACCACAATGGACCAATACATAGATATTCCAATATACCATAAAGTACCTCAACAACATTATTCTTGAATACCAATACATAAACACTTCAATCCATCTTTTTCAAATATTGTTATGGAATAAGTCCTTCCTTGATTTAGAAGTAACCTCTTAGGTCAGATAATTGAGTTGGGTAATGAACATGTTCTCCATAGATAATACATTGAACTCCATAACGGTCTATCACTCTATGACCCTTCTCTCCACATAGATAACATCTCCCCCTCCATTTGATGTATTCATCAAGGTTCTTCTTCCCTTATTTAGAAATCTCAATCTTCCTTTCTCTATGATACTCACCATGTGAACATGCATAAAATTCCATCTTCCTCTTATTTGATGAATTAGGAATACCACTAAAGTTCACCTTGTTAATCATATATCGCGATGAATGATTCTGCATAATCACAAAATATTTATTTCGAGGAATTACACAATTTTGTTGCTCATAGTCACCAATTTTTCCATTAGATTCAATGTTGACCCAATTTTTTCGGGTTCCCTCCATTGACTAAAACCAAAAACCATGGTGTAAGAAACAGTTAAAATAAAAAGGAACCACATAATAATAAAAATTCACTTATGGGATGTCTAACTTATCACACATTCTTTAATCCATGACACCCTAGGTTCACCCTAGGTTATTCATGATCATCAACATAATTCTAGGACTGTATCCTATAGTAATACTAAACCTTAGGGACATCCCTAGACATACCTTAGAAATATCTCTAGGGATGTCACTAAAATTTTCGCATCCTGGTTTCCAAAGGTTAACTAAACCTTCACTCTAATACCAAATGTAGAGACCCAAACTTGACATACATTGATGTTACATTACTTTTTCGGAATACTTAATACATGACAAAAAAAGACGCCCAAAGACTTTATTAGTTTAGTGTCTTTGGAAACTCGGAACATAATCTTCTAATCATGGTGAAATATCTTCAAAATCTCCCATAAAGATCTCCCCCTTTTGTTTTCTTACCTAAAACATTTCTTTATATCCTGGGGAAAATAAAAAATATAAATGGTGAGCTCAAATTCTCTCTAAGGGTAAGCATGGAGAAAATAAAACAAACCATATACATTTCAATTTAGAAACATGAACATATTGTTTAAACATCAAAATTTTGAGCAATGACATAAAAACATGGTAGTACGTAAGGTATATATCATAATAGAACATCAATCATGCTAAAATAGCATGGGGAATAAAACATGTAATTGTGGAAAACCATTAATCACATGATATGATTTCCATAGTAGCCAAGGCTTTGCTGCCAAGACCATCATAGTGGACAAAGCCAATTACTGAACTGGGTTTACTTGCCGTTCCAGCCCTGTATTACCGAACCAGATTCACTTTTCATTCCAGCCATGTCTATCTCATTAGATATAAATCTTTACCCAATTAATTGGAGGGAGATATAGGTCCCACCCATCTTATAATGAAAACATTCTTACTTGTGCCGCAAAATAAACATAAATCATTCATCATAACCCAAAGAATAAAATGGGTTTCATAAACATCATCCCATCATAACATAGTCCATATAAAACAAATGGATATAATTTCATCAAAAGAAGAATAAAACTATGGAAATAATAAAGACATTATACTTTAAACAAAATCATACTAAATAATATCATCTTAGATGGAAAATAGTTTTGACAAAACACTTGAAATGAATTCTTGAGGAAAATATCCTTTTTTCTTCGAAATCATTTTCTTTTCACAAAATGCCCTTCAATTTTAAAAGAAAAGGATTTTTTGAAAATAATTCTGAAATATTGTAGAGGAAGCTTCATGAAAATTAGGCATTATGAAACCGTAAAAATCCATTCATGCTGTATAAGTTAAAAAAACATTCTCCTCGTACTTTTGCCAGAAAAGTCAAAAAGTTCCTCGTATCGTAAACAATAGAAATATTCCTTCCATAACACAAAGAAAAAGTCAAAGAGGGGTAAACATGAATTTAATCATACATGGAAGAATATTAAACTCTTTATTAAAAACATTTTTATGGACATGGATGAAAAATATAACCCCAGTAAATACTTACGTATAAGCAATCTTGGATAAAAATGAGATTGCAAAATTATCCCTTACCTTAGGTCCAATTTCTTACATATGTGTCCGAGACTCCTGTATAGTGGGTTTAAACATATTATTAACTTGTAATAGAACCATAAAAATATTTATTATATCATACATGATTCACTTACGACTTTATATTACCCGTTCTTTTGTCAATTCCATGTTAAAGCAGCATTTTGGGTAAAATTGTTTCATTTATCGTACATGTTTTGACTTGTAATTATTAATATAATTAATTAGATCATGATTAAATATTTCCAGAATGTAAAAAAAGATTTATATATATTATATATTCATCATATAATAGATCTATAAATGGAATTAAATACACCGTTCATGGAGACGGTAGGCCGTACGTACGCATGAACACTGTTTTGGTTTCCTTATTAAATTGAATGGAAGTAAGTAAATAACATATAAATAAATCCAGTATCATTAATATTTAATATAATTCATGATTATTATATATATACTTTATAATAATTCTTGAATGGTTAACTTGGATAATGAATCTCATCGCGTCGTGGAGACGGTAATCCGTACATACGCACGAGCGATGATATCGTTCCCATAATTATTGAATGGAATTAGAGTGGATGATATAATATCTCAGAATTAGTATCATGTTATAATAACCATATATAGTTACTATTTAAACAATTATACCCATCCAAGTAAGGTGGTGGTGGAAGAATAGATTACACCATGGTGTGGAGACAATATTCTGTACGTACACACGTGCGGTGATTTCATTTTCCGTAGGATGGATAGAAGGTGAAATAGGGTTGGTTCATATTTATAATAACATATCAGCATATGAGGGATACTTATGTTATTACTTTATTATTAAACAACAAATGAATAGGATTTAGAAGAAGAAATGAACTTGAAAGAATCGATAGAGGATATTACCTCTTCTTCGACGCGCCTCTTCTAAACCTCCTATCAGGGAACTAAAGTTGGTATTTGGAGAAGACCAGGACCTATAGTATGTTTCTAAGGAAGTGGAGAAGATAAATGGGCATGGTTTGGCAGAGATGGAAGGCTCAATGTGGTGTGAGGAGGAGAGGGAGGAGGTTCCCTTTTTTAAGGGAGGAGAGGGGCACCTTTGGAAACATAAGAAATATTAATTTATAATAAATTCAAGCCCCACTTAAAAACCTACAAAAATGACTCAAATCTGAATATTATATTATATAGGGTTGTAATACCATCAACCAATGAAATTTAGCCATGTTGGAAAATTATTTTAAACCTTATCAACTTGATTTATCCATATTTAATCTATTTAATTTTATTTGTGGTAATAATATTCTAAATTTTAAATTGTTATAAATAATTACTTATGTGTTGTTAATTGTCCATAATTTTATACTTTATTACATTTTAGACGATATAAATTTAAATTTTTAAATTTTAAATTTTTTTGTGATTTTTAAACAATTTAATAGTATGTCATTTTTATAAAATAACAATAGTGTCAATTTTGACACTATTAATTTATTTGAATTTAAATAAAATCCAAACATAGGATATATTGGAACCAAAATGTTTAATATATTCCTAACATGTCATATTCATCTAGAAAATTTGTGTATAATATTAATTAGTTGATATAATATTTATTTTAATATTTTTTAAACCATTTATTTGATATTTATCTTAATGAAATAATTACTACAACATTTTTGTATAATTATTTAATATACTTATTTGTTGAATAAAAATTAAAAGTAAAATAATATGATGAAGATAAATATAATATATTTTACAATAATACTTTTACTATAATTTATCATCTTAAAATAACAACACATAAATTGTTATATTTATTAAATTATGAAGGTGAGAACTTTGACATCATTTAAAATAAAATAATATAAATGTTCTAATCTCTTTTATATGGATCAAAATGGTCCCCAAGTATACCCTTGGATGATTATGATATATATATACTCGACCAATAAGTTTTGGTCAAGTGTTTGGGCCTTTTGATGGGTATGATTACTTTAATAAAAACTATATTATTGATTTTTCACTAAGTAAATAATTTCTGCATCATTAATGTATAAGATATTAAGGAAATTAGATATATCTTAAAATTTAAAAATAAATTACCATAACAAGTAAAAAAAAATTATCTTTCAAATTAGTATTTATAATCGAATTTATATTCTGTATAACCTTATATTAAAAATAGTTTAATTATTAAAGTTTGAGTGAGACATATTTCACTCTCTTTACAATAAAGTAAATTAAAAGTCTTAATCACATACAAGTGGGTTAAAATAGATTCCATTTCAACCCAAGTATGTTTTAGGACAAAATATAAGCATCCAATTATATTAATATAAGTGTTAGGGTAATTTTATAATATGATATTTACCCTTAATTACCTGATTTACCTATAACTATGGTAAATAAAATTTACCGTAGTTACTATTCCTAGTGCCCAAAAATAAAAAGTATCCTATTAAAATAATTTGGACCTACTAATTCCAAATATGGAATCCATTTTTCCAAATTCAGATCTCATAAGTTTCATAAATTAATTTAAAATTAATCCCGTTGTTAAGAAAACAAATTTTAAAAGTTAAAACATTGCAAAAGATTGAAATGATTTTACCTATGAATTCAATGTAAAATCAATGCTAATGACATAAATTATATTAAATGGTAAAAATATATTCTATTTATACTTTAAAACCATTAAATATTATAATTTAACCATATAAATTATTATGATGAAAAAAGTTTTTAATTAAAATATAGCATGTTTTTACTATTCATTAAAATATGAAAGTTTTCAGAATAATATGAAAAATTTATCCAAAGTAAATTTTTATATCATGATTCCAAAGAAGAATTTTATTTTGTCAAATTGAACTTATAAATATTTAAAAAACTAAATTTAAAGTGGGTGCGCCATCAAAAGGTGGCAAAACTGCATTTTTTGAAAAATACTTAATTTACCCGAATTTTTTTTTGTTCTCATACAATGTTCTAGTAAATGCGTAAGATGAATAATAATGTTATAAAATTTAAAATTTAGTTAATACTATTCATAACGGCTAGTTCATAATAATATTATAACAATATATCACTATTTAGTGAAACCCGATATTGCGTACTACACACGCTATCGAGGAAGGTCGCGATTGCATGTAATGCAACCCAAGTCAGGGCTGCGTATAGTGAAATCTCCCTTTGGTGTTACGTATAACATAATCAAAACTTATTTCATTTATACATTAAACAAAATCTATACTTAATGTTGCATAGAATAATTTCTACAAAACGAACTCGAAATTGTGTGTAACACGAGCCAAGAATAGTGTTGCGTTTACTGCAAGCTAATACAGTGTTGCGTATAGTACAAGATAATCTTGGTGTAGTGTAAAATAGAAGACATCAAATAAATTAAAAAGGATATATCTCATAAAATCTCGGAGTGTTACATATATGACATGAATACTACATGCCAAATATGATGTATGAGATTCCTCTTGCCTTTTCCAGCCCGGATTCAAATTAAACCACTAACCTCTTGTGGAAAAGAGCCAATGACCCTTAGTAAATCATAGCATCCCCACAATACGTGTGTCTCTGAAGGTTAAATCATGTACAAATGTAACATTGATAATCATAGAAACAATCCCAAACCCATGGAAACTAAGAATTCTTACCAGAACAAGTTTTCTTGATGCACCAGTCTGATATCCATAATAGGTTCTGACACATTCTTAATAATCATGTATACCATTTCCCAAATAGTAATGATAAGGAAAATAATGACTTTGACACCACTTTAAAACATCCCAACTTTGATGCTACTAATCCAGTGATCTGAGATGATTCTCCACGAGGCCTCAAGCATGCCTCCCTGTACACTAAAGGCCATCAACTAATAGGGAGGGGCTAGCGTGTGATAATGGGTAGACTATGCCCTCATATTAGAGTTTGAAAACAGTGGAAAAATATAAGTATCATACACAATAGTAAATAGATAGAGTGAATAAGTAGTAAATAAGATAAAATAGAACATGATTCAATAATAAATAATAAATTATGTAAAATCCCAAACAACTATGTCATACATACAACATTAATTACCCATTGGGAAAACCATAAAGATAAAGGAGTAAAAAAGATATTAAAATAAAAGTATGAGGCTCTAATACTAAATCCAAGACAGAACAAATACTCAATATATAGACACTGTTGAACTACACCAACTTAATTATAAGAACCCACATGAAAATGAAATATGATCAGCCTATTTGAGACTCAACTGAAAAGATAAGTAAATCCAATAAATGTGAAACCACAGTTGAACCATGTGTGAGTAATCTTGACCATCTAGGTGAAGTGCCTTCATGGATGTCCATATTTATATTTGTAAATATTTATAATCCCATACCTATACGTATATATACATAAATATGTATATACATGATTAAGGTGAAAGAAATAACATTAAAGAAATAACAGATGATCCATGGTCCTGTAATCCCGATCACCTAGACATCCTATGTAAGGGAATTGAGTTGGATGTTGTGCCACTCAAGCCAGTATCATTAAGTCAATCTCCAGGTCAATAATCCCGATCAACAAATACCTTCATCGAAAAACACTTGAAATGTCTATGAGAAAGATATGTCACCACTGGGGGTTACTCATCCTTACTATAAGTTCACCCATACTCACTTCTAATTACTGTAAAGAAGGATTCTAGGGAAGTAAATTCGGATATACTAAAAATGGTCACTAATCTATAAATAATGCTGCTCATTCCATGTAAATCCCATCCAATGTATGAGGCATAGGTATCGATCTATAGGTGGTCACAACATTTGGTACTCAGATAAACTCTAAGAGTTTGACCCTTAGGTGATATTTAAGGATAGATCACTAATGAGACACCATTATCACCCCTGGAGGTCTCAAATATGGGAGATATGAATCATACCTATCTTCTTAGAGAAAATATTCATCCATAAGTATTGAAAGATGTGAAACACCATGTCTAACACTATGATCAAGTAATTGACTAGGGAGAGCATAATAGTCCATATCCCTTAGGAGGGCATAATTATCCATGAGTATAATCATGTGGGGTGCCATTCTCAAATTGAGGAGAGCATAATATTTATCCTCACATGTAAAAAAGAGGAGAGAAGATTCATCCTCATAACTCAGGAGAGTGTAATCATCCACAAGTATCATTACTAGGGATGCCATGCCCATACATCATAACCATAGGCTCAATATCCAGATACCAATAATCACTTATGGAAATACCAATAATATAATAATAAAATATAGAGGCTCAAAAACTAGATGCTTGGTAGTACCTATGAGTATACAAATAAACATATAAAAAATAACATGGCTCCAATTCTAGATCCCAATAATGTAAATCAGGGCATCCGAAAGTGAAATAAATACGCCTTGTGTCTGGATCAATAACCACCAACCAAGAACCACCTCTGGATATCATCGTTACATAAGTAATACACAAGTTAAAGTATAAACAAAAGTGTGAGGGTGTTAGAATTCCTAAACCCAACACTACTTCCATGACCCCATGGGGTTACCAATTTGGCACAGGTTCTAAGGCGACACCCACTACCATCTCTACCCAAACCTGACGTACTAGATCAGGGCCAGTTAAACATCAGGGCACCCACTGGGTACCTCATTTCACAATACATAATGGAATCCGACTTGGGATCCTTAGAAGAAAAGGTAAAGAAGGAATCCTAAATAGGATCCTTAAAGCCCATGCATAAGCTAAGGTATCCTAATTGGGATCATTAGTTATAAAGGTAAAAGTGGAATCCTATATGGGATCCTCAATAGTAAGTCAACATGGGAAGCCTACAATGGATCCTTGGATTAGTTTATTGGAAGGGGAATCCTACACGGTTCCCTCATAACACAATATGAAGGCAGAGGAATCCTACATGGGATCCTCAAAATGTCATACAACTATAAGAATCCTAAAAGGGATTCTCTAGGTCATCTTGTAAGTAAAGGCATGCCTTAATTCATCCTTGGTATAAGAAGAATATAGAGGTATCATACAAAGGATCCTATAAGACAAGAAAGTCTCACAACCTCTTAGGACATAAGGGCACATCTCATAAGAGAGACATCCTCAAAGGAAATCTACAAAGGTACTGGTCAAGAGAAATAGATCATCGCCCATCTCAGATCAAGGTCTGAAACTAGGTTGGTCCGAACACCCAACCTATCATTCACATTCCATGTCCCACTCTCAAGAGACGACTGGATTCAATCATCGAAGGAAGAACCTCTCCATTTAGGAAAAGTCTAAAATACCACCTAGGAATCTTTAAGACACAACAAGGTTCTTACAATCACGATCTAAATGAAAATATGCTAAGAATGGACTGCTTATGGGTCCAATTTCAACTCATGGGTGAAGAGATATGAAAAACCCTAGAAAGTGTAGTGAAAGAGGAGTTCACAACATGTGTAACCTGATACACGACATGTCCTCTCAAGGCATCACATGGAAGTGTAATTCATATACATAGAATGAAAACACCCAAGCACATGGTGTGTTGGCCCTGTACATGGCATGTACCCTACACAGGGTACCTACCCATGTACCTCACTTGTCTTGTCCATGTATATGGTCTGAACGTGTAGTTATACATAGCATACAACCCACACGAGGTCTGGTCGTGCACTCAACATGACCATGTGCCCCTACACGGTCAACTTAAATGGGTAACCGAGTACATGATTGAGTCCTAGTACATGATATCTATATCCCATACATGGAGTGTATGTTTTAAAAGTCATCTTCTCTATACAGGAGAACACATGACATGTTTCCCCTAAAACACACACTGTGTAGATAGTTTTTTTTTGAATGGAAACCCTTCAGAATGCCTGAAACCCCTGTTCTCTCCCCACAAAAAATAGATCAAACCACAAGGGGTCATAATAAATCATAATAGATGATTAAAACTATAAAAAAGAAAAAAAATATAGGGATCTATGGTGAAAACTCAAAATGCTTACGTTTGGGCAGAATATACTAAAGTTTAGCCCATTTATGTGGTCTACAGTTGTCACATGATGATCCAGCTCATCCCATTCTCCTTGATGGTACCCTTCTTCCACCTATATTTATCTCTCTCCCTATCCCATTTTCTCTCATTTAGATGTCAAAAGGAGGTTCCATAGGGGCATGTGTGAGAAGATGGGGAAGAAAGGAATGAAAGAAAAATAAAATAAAGAATAGTATAAAAAGAAAAAGAAAATAAAAAGGGGCCCCAGCCGGTCCTAGTAGCTGACCTGATTTTATTCCCTAACTATCCAAAACTACTTATTTCTTAATAAATGGAGAAGATATAATCTCAACCCGATACTCTATTGAAAATATTATGCTGAATAAAACTGCTTGAATATATTAATATTTATTTAAGTAAATATTAAATGTTAATTATTCTTCTAAACTTAGAATGGCTCAGAATTACACCAAACACTTATCCTATGGAAAAAACATATTTTAGGACCAATAGAGTTGTCAAAAAAATTATCTGAGATCACCTATAAGGGGAAAATACCATTTTACTCCTTATAAGAATCTGATAACAAAAAAATCAAATTTCTGCTCAAAATTCACTTAAAAAGAAAACACAGGACCTTTTGAATATATTAAAAGTATATTCAAGGATATTGACCAAGGAATTTAAGTCTTTAAAAT
This sequence comes from Viscum album, assembly GCA_963277665.1. Taxonomy (NCBI): domain Eukaryota; kingdom Viridiplantae; phylum Streptophyta; class Magnoliopsida; order Santalales; family Viscaceae; genus Viscum; species Viscum album. Next base: position 1,041,259,762 of record OY728150.1, read on the forward strand.
AATATCCCATGTTTTCCCCACTTTTGATAGAGAAAGTTTGGTAATATAAAGTGGGAACATCATTCATGTTCATGTATCTATTGTTATTACAGATAACAAAGAACATTTTAAGAGAAGAAGATTATTAGAGATAAAATTAAATTCACTAAAATGTACACTAGTATAATTAATGAAATTAATGAGTTTATTATACTATAATTACAATCTCCAGAAGATACATGCTCCAGATGTCTATGTTTTGGAAATTAGTGATTGTGAGAAAAAGTTGTTTTTCTATTCAAAAGGATCAAAGAAAAGTCCACATTTCTACTGGTGGGAACTATCAAAATCATCTTACTAGGATATATAAGTGCAGGATTCAAATTTTGGGTTAAGTATAATAACTTCCTAATCCATTTTAATTGATAATTGATCATAGTGTATTTTTTTTGTCTCACACATCCAAAGCGTAGTAAGTAATCAGTACCCTCACTAGGACCAAACCTTGTAAAAATCAATATGCCTTCCTCTATTGTTTACTTTAATAAATACAAGTGAGAGTGAGTTTATTAAATGATAATATAGAGACATTTACAAGTCTTAGAGGTTATCTTATTGTTAAGGGATATCATAAAAATAATTAACTGATTTAACACCCCATTCTTAGTGGTTCACCCATTCTTGGGTATCACAAGTGGTATTAGAGCTAGGTTGCATCTATTAGATCTTTTTAATGAATATATTGGACTTAAATTTAGTTAAATTCCATATTCTCCCTAAATTTTATAGAAAAGAAATTTCTAGATGTAAAAATAGAATGATACCCTATATCCCATCTCTTGTCTTTGATGTGGTGGATGCTGCTACAATAGGTTTTACACCAAAAAAATGGAATCCTTGATGACTTTGGCAGAAAACATTAACCTTTAATTTGATGGTAAGGCTCATAAGAAAATTTTTATTTTTTTATTAAGATAACATTTACACTAAGGTAATGGGTATTTAATCAGCTAATGAAACTTGGGATAATATAGGGAGTATCGTTAAATTCAATATTAATGTAATGGAAGAAAAAATTTAAATTTAGAGAAGCCTATTTAGAGACTTAATAATGGAAAATGAGGAAACTATATATGATTTTTTTACAATATTTAATGAAATTTATAGCAACATTAGGGGATATTGATACTCTATCATAGACTACATTATTATGAAGATGATAATCATAAATTTCTCAAATTGATTTTATCCTAAAGTCTTATCCTTGGAGTGTAGAGGTTATTTTTTTCTTGATGAACATAATAAAACTCTCAATGAAGATCAAATGAGGAAGGATACATCATTTAAGAAAAAGGAAAATGAAGAATTTGATTTTTAATCCATGAGGAAACTCAAAATCATTGTATCATATGATAACCCATTCGATGAATTGGAATATGAAGATGAGATAGATAATGAGCACAAAAGGATGCTGTCTCTTAACTCCCAAAATTTTATAAAAGTTAAATTGAATTATAAAGGGAAGATTCCATTGAAATACTTAGAGTGAGGCAGAGTGGGAAATGTTCCATCAATTTCCCATTGAAGGAAGTTAATGAAGGAAAAGGAGATGAGACTGATGAAAATTATCAGATGGAGAATTGGAATAAAGATACAAAGGGAGGTAAAAAATCAGTTGAAGGAAAAAGCATGTTAACCTAAAAGAGTAAAATTATTTTTCTAAGAAAATAATAAGGATCATAAACATGGGAACCTATATCATCAAATGAAATAATACCAAATAAAATTTTAAACTTCATGGATTAAGTGAAATAATAGAAAACATCAAGTGAAGAAGAATAAAAAGGTGAAGTAACTTACTTAAAAATAATAATAAAATTATAACTTGAATCATATCTTTAGAAAAATATAAAACTCACAAAGGTGCATTACCTATTGGGAAATGAAGGAAAGAGGAAGATTGAAATTGTATAAGATTATCTTAAAAATGAAAATTCATATATTGAGAAAATCATAAACCTCAACATGAATGTGGCTAAGAAGGATAATATTTTGACAGATAAAAAAGAGAATCTTGTTAAAATGGAAGATGAAACAGGAAAGAAATAGTCAAAATATCTTGAAATTGAATGAACTTTTAAGAAGTTGGAAAATTATTTATATAAATAAATTAAAGTTAAATATGAACATTCACTAGATGATTATAATTTTGGTCTGAAAAAATGAGTAATATTTATTCCTAATAAATAAAATGATAGATTGATTTCTAAAAAAATATAGGTTTATAAAAAAATAATGTATGGATTGGGAAGAATATTGAAAATAATTCTATTAAAAAAATATAAATTAAACACTCAATCAGAAAGAAATATCTTCCACCATAGATGCAAAAATAATTCATATCTACCGATAAACCCCCATTACAATTCTACAATTGGAACTTTTATAAATAAGAAAGGTAGATGTTCAAAGGATACCGAGATCATTACATAAAATAAATAAAAAAAACATATAATTATTGGTACATCATGTGTAAGGACCCAGAAATTTCAAGGGAAGTTTTTTTCCTAAATTTTCTTTGGAATTTTACAAGAACTCAGTTTCTGACGGCACCTGATTTCGAGGCCCGATGTGCCCGGAATCATTTTCTGAAGTTTGGCTCGAGTACGTTCAGTGAACGGACGAGCGGGTTTTTCTAACTTTTGAACCGGTGTCCGGAATCGAATTCTGAGGGCACCGATGGAATCACAGCACCGCTACTTGCTTAGAAACGCCTCTTCCGGAGTTGTGTTTGCTCAGTTGTGGTTTTTAATTTTTGGGTTTTAAGTTTTGAAATAAAATAAAGTTGTGCGACAATTTTATTTTTATTTCACTTAAAGCTGCTTGAAGACCACTTTAAGCTCCTTAAGCTCAGTTGAAACGGATAGGGTGCAACCCAAAATATCCTATCCACTTGATAGGATATTTTTGGGGTGGGGCCCACATGATCCCCACCGTTTCTTTTCGCTAAGTAACGCACCCGCAAAAACCCCTATTAAATAAAAGTCAACTGGGGCGTTTTCTTAAGCAATTAAACGCTCCTATTAAATGAGCGGTTTATTTGTTGAAATTAATTCTATGAATTAATTTTGTTCGTTTCTTAACACGTTTTCGTTTTGTTGGAATGTTAATAAAATAAGGCCAACACACCTTCCTTTTGAAATGTTGTGTTAAACCTTTGAAGAATATCTAAGTATCTTCCTCCTTCTTCGCGAAGAACGCGAAAAATGCCGGCCTTCAACGAAGAACGCCGAACCCGTGGAGATCAGCGACGCGGCGCCGACGATTCTCCCTCTGCGACGCTTCTTCCGCGACGATCCAACCCCGCTACAACCTTCGATCGACAATGACAAGATCGTCGACGCGACGCCCTTCCGCGACGACGCGACGCCCTTCCGTGACGCGACACTCCACTTGTTCCGCGACGGTCAATTCCGCGAAGAACGCACGTCCGATGAGGTAGGGTTTTTAATTGAGAATAATAATACCCTTTTTCCTCGGATGTTTCCTTTTGAAAATAAAGAACGCGGATCAAATCAATACTAAGTTGATCCATGGTAAGTTTGGTTGTGGGATGAGTATTCTTGTTTGCGGGTTGGGGAATTTTGGTATGTTTCAATTTTATTTGGGAATGAATTTACCCCGTGGATGTTTCCGTTCAAAACAAAGAACCCGGTTTCATAAGAACAATTTTAATTTATTAAAATTGTTATGTGTTATGATTTCATGTGATGAATATTTCTCCCGACTGTTATTATCTAACGTGGAGGGTGCGGGCCAAACAAACATGGCCCGACAACCCTCCGCAGTTCTTCCTTGTTGTGCGGATTTGGCGGGCGACGACGAAACGTGCCGTAGAGGTGATTTAATGATCCCGCAGTGAAGAACGGAACCCAGGAGGAACAATGGCGCGGTCGGAAAGGAAATCGGACCACCAGAGCAACTCCGGTGGCCCGCGGAAGCCACTGGCGGCGCCACGACGCGCCACCGGACACGGCCGCCGCGGCCGCGCGGGTCCGGCGCACACATGACGTGGCCTTTCCGCGTCCGTTGATCAGGGTGGCCCCCCGCGGGGGCCGAGGTGCTGTCACGCGGGGGCAGCGCCCCGCGTTGCTCGGCCACTCGGCCGAGCTGAGCCGGGCCGGGCCGCGCCCTGGCCGGGGTGTACCGGGTCTGAACCGAGTCGGGTTGACTCGGTTCGGGTCGACCCGGGCCCAGACCCCCCATTTCAGGACCTTTTTGGACTTTTGCCCGTAACTTGAGCTAAGGGACTCCAATCGACGCGCCGTCAGCGGCAACATGATCCTTGGATCGAGACGGTCGTTTCGGTATATTACACTCAAGGTTTCGGAATACTTTGGGTTCAGCCGGGTTGGTTCATCCACAAAACCAACCGGACCCTCGGAGCGGAAACGCTCATATCTTGAGTTCCGGACGTCCGATTGACGTGCCGTCAACTTTGATGGATTCCTCTAAGGGAGACGGATCTTTTGGTTTACTCCGCTCGAGGTTTGGACATAGTTGGAGTACGGTCGGGTTGGTTTTGACTTAAAAACCAACCGGGCCCCCGGGATGAAAAAGCCAATAACTTCCAGACCGGGCATCCGATTGACGCGCCGTCTATTGAATTGCGTTCCTGTTGACGATATGGAACTTTTGTCATCCTCTGCCCAAGTTTTGGATGCATTTGGGTTATAGCCGGGTTGGATTGTACCCGAAATCCAACCGGGCCCCTAGAACGGAAAAAGATGATATCTTTCAGACCGGACGTCCGTTTGACGAACCGTCAGCGGCGTTGGCGATATCGTCGAGAAACTGTACCTATGAGAATAACCTATGAGAGTTTGGGGTATAGTTGAGATACGACCGGGTTGGTTCGCTTACGAAACCAACCGGGCCCCTGGGACGAAAATGCTAATAACTCACAGACCGGGCGTCCGATTGACGCGCCGTCTGTTGTGTTGAGACCCCTGTGATGAGGAGGTCCTTTGAGATACTTCTTCGTGGGACTTGTGATGTTTTGGAGTATCGACCAGTAGCTTGTGGAGCGGACCCTCCCGGAGACGAGCGTGCGGAGTACGAAGACCGTGTAGCCGGCTGAGACCTAATGACTGCTTGTCCGATTCGACTCGGAGTGACTTGCATAACCCAGTGGGAAGCACTACTTTGTGAGGTGGCAGACCCACGGAGGAGGAGCACTACTGTGTGAGGTGGCAGACCCGCGGTACTCGACAGGAGGAGTACCTCTGTAGGCTATGAGGGGGAGCACTACTGTGTGAGGTGGCAGACCCATGGCGGGAAGCACTACTGTGTGAGGTGGCAGGCCCGCAGTACTCGACGGGAGGAGTACCTCAACAGTCTTAGGTTAGTGAGAAGTACCTCGGAGTCGTGAAAGGACCACTGTACACTCTAGAGATGAGGTTTTTCGGCAGTTACGGTTTCGATAATGAAAATCCTGGTTTGAGCTGAGTCTATGACCTTTGTGTTTCCTCATGATTGAGATGGGTTACTTGATAACTTGGGTATATGTATGGGCATATACCTGGGTGGTGGTTATCCGTTGATTTCATAATCCCTGTGTTTTCTCATGATTGAGATGGGTTACTTGATAACTTAGGTATATGTATGGGCTTATACCTAAGTAGAGGTTATCTGTTGAGATATTCTTTGTGGTTATCCTTGTTGGTTTTAGTGATACCTTGAGGGTCTCGGGGTTCCTACTGAGTATCGTTATACTTACCCCTGCACGGGCTATGCCCGCACCTCGTTGTGTTGGTTGCAGACGACGAGCAGTGCTGACGGAGGCCGAGTGTTCGAGGACTGGACGGTACCCGGAGGTGGACGACACGACGAGTCAGTACCCGGAGGTGGACTACACGACGAGTCAGTATTTATAGGTGGACTTAACAGTGAGACGACACTCGGAGGAGGTTGACGGGCGAGAGAGTTATGGAGGCTATCTGTACCTACCCTTCAGGTAGGATCCGAGGAGGACGACCCAGGAGCCGCTTCCGTTCTTCCAGCTGTTGACTTTTCTTGTTGTACTGGTTCAGTTGCAGTTGTACTTTCTTTTGGGTTTGTATTCTGGCCCATTTACCTTTCAGCACTTCTCTTTGTACTTAGTGTTTTACTTCTGCTTGTACTCTGTAGTGTTTGTTTACTTTTATTAAGGCAATGCCTTCCCAGTTATCAGGATTTACGCCTTTGGTGCTAGTCTCCAGCCCCTGGCCTATGGAAGGCGGGCTTGGGGTAGTCATTGCACGGGCCCCGAGGACAGGTCGTGACAAATTGGTATTAGAGGAGTTCGGTTCTACCGCAGTAATTATAACTCTGATATTTTCTTTCTATGAAGCAATAGTGTTAAGAGTTCCGAGTGTGGTTTTCAGTTCAGGGAGTCCAGTGTTGGTGCGGGCGGACGACGTATCCATACACCAGGACCCTGACAACTGGTTTTCGACTTTGTGCACGAAAACACCGATTGCGTGTGTGTTTCCAGAAGTTTTTAAATGTCAGATCAAACCAGGTCAGCTCACCAGGAATATTCTTTTGACCGTGTCATGTTGTTTCTTTCAGGATGCCTCCCCGTGGATGACCAGCTAGAGCCCCGAGAGTGGTACGTACTGACAGCCCGCCGAGCGACGATGCCTCAGTATAGATCCCTATCCCAGTTGAGGCACCAGCGGAGGCACCAATGGTACTACTACCCATTGGGCCACCGATGCCACCAGCCTCAGAAGCAGAGGATGCACGTCACTTGAGCGCACTGCATGAGTTCCAGCGCCAGAGGCCACCCAGGTTCCAGGGAGGGAGGGACCCGCAGGCGGCTGAGGATTGGCTGGAGGCTGTGGTGAGAGTCTTCAGGCTAGTGGGGACACCGACAGATTTCATGGTGATCCTTGCTGCCAGCCTTCTTCAGGAAGCAGCAGGCAGACGGTGGAGCCTGATGCTACAGATGAATGACGAGGTGACACTTCTATGGGCAGACTTCGAGAGCCTGTTCCGGGCAGAGTTTGTAACAGCCACCCTTCGAGCGGTGCGTATACAGGAGCTACTTCAGCTGCGGCAGGGCAGCATGTTAGTGGTGCAGTACTCAGCGAGATTCACAGACCTCTCACGCTACTCTACAGACATGGTACGAGACCCATTCTTCAGGGCCTGAACCTTCAAGCAGGGGATCAGGAGGGAGATCAGAGCTTCATTTGTATCGCACAACATTCCGACGCAGACAGGGGTGTTGGAGAGAGCCCTCTTAGTGGAGAGTTTCCTTGCTGTGAAGTCTCCAGCAGCATGACCCACCACTAGCCAACATGTGCCAGAGTCTTCTGCAGTAGGTAGTAGACAGATGACGCAGAGGTCCAAGAGGACCAGACCTACAGGTGGTCGACCACGTGACTCAAGGTCAGTAGTGCGAGGCACCAAGGGAAGTGATAGAGCCAGACCTGCCATGAAGTGTTACTCCTACGGCGGGATTGGTCACATGGCACGTGACTGTCCGACCCTCCATATAGATGACCAGCAGTTAAATGAAGAACCTCCCAGGCAGAGGCAGAGGTTCGATCAAGGCAGACCACTAGGAGTAGGCGACCATGGCAGAGGAGCTGGCCGTGCAGCTGGAGGTGGACGACGTTTCGGGGTGTTGCCACCACCACCACCAGGAGGTCCACCCCGACCACATGGAACTGGTGGACATGGGAGAGATCAGCTTCAGGCAGCTGAGGCCTACGATCATGGAGCTCTGGAAGCGGATGAACGAGAGTGGGACTAGCTCCAGACCTGGAGACTTTTGTTTATGCTGCTTCTAGCTTTGTTGATGTTTGTTGTAGATGCCTCCTGTCTTTGTATTATGAGCTGCAATAATAAAAAGACTCTTATCTTTGTGATGTTTGCTTCCATGTCCTTTTGTTGGGTTGATACTGAGAGGTCCCGGTTAAAACTGTTGACTTGACCCTCACTTTCGAGTTTTCTACTGGAGGAGACCCAGTTACCACACACTAATGCTGACAGTGTGACTCAACCCTTGGAGGCGAGAGTAATGGTTGGATATCTTGGTAGTAGTGTCGAGGCCTTATGATGTCGTCCTTAGTATGGATTAGTATCATCCATGTCGGGATTGACTATATTAGGCGATGGACGTGGTTCATCCAGGGGATGAGACCAGATTTCTCTTATCGACAAAGAATAAATCATAGGAGCTCTTGTGGGACCAGGGATGGTCCAGGCCATGACAGAGAAGGTCCATGTCATCCAGGAGCAGATGAGGATAGCTCAGAGCCGGCAGAAGTCTTATGATGACAGGAGGTGGAGGCCACTAGAGTTCGAGGATGGCGACCACGTCTTCTTGAGTGTCTCACCTCAACGTGGATTACAGAGTTTTGGCGAGGTGGCTTAACGCCTGGCTCTACCACCTCAGTTGCACCGGGTGCACGACCCGACGCATATCATCGACCATGAGGAGCTGGACGATGGTGATGGGGTATCTTTCACGGAGGTTCCAGTAGGGATTGAGGATCGACAGGAGCAGATCCTACGAGGATGATCGATTCCTCGGGTGCACTTTCTTTGGCAGTACAGGAACCTCTAAGTAAGCACATGGGAGCTGAAGGCTCAGATGCATGCTCTGTATCGCTTTTTTGACCCTAGTTTATGTTGAAGCTTTACGGGGACGTAAATCCCTGTGGTGGGAGTAATGTAAAGACCTGGAAATTTCAAGGGAATTTTTTTCCTAAATTTTATTTGGAATTGTACAAGAACGCAGTTTCTGACGGCACCTGATTCCGAGGCCCGGTGTGCCCGTAATCATTTTCCGATGTTTGGCTCGGGTACGTTCAGTGAACGGACGAGCGGGTTTTTCTAACTTTTGAACCGGTGCCCGGAATCGAATTCTGAGGGCACCGATGGAATCGCAGCACTGCTACTTGCTTAGAAACACCTCTTCCAGAGTTGCGTTTGCTCGGTTGTGGTTTTTAATTTTTGGGTTTTAAGTTATGAAATAAAATAAAGTTGTGCGACAATTTTATTTTTATTTCACTTAAAGCCGCTTGAAGACCACTTTAAGCTGCTTAAGCTCAGTTGAAACGGATAGGGTGCAACCCAAAATATCCTATCCAATTGATAGGATATTTTTGGGGTGGGGCCCACACGAGCCCCACCGTTTCTTTCCGCTAAGTAACGCACCCGCGAAAACCCCTATTAAATAAAATTCAACTGGGGCGTTTTCTTAAACAATTAAACGCTCCTATTAAATGGGCGGTTTATTCGTTGAAATTAATTCTATGAATTAATTTTGTTCGTTTCTTAACACGTTTTCGTTTTGTTGGCATGTTAATAAAATAAGGCCAACACACCTTCCTTTTGAAATGTTGTGTTAAACCTTTGAACAATCTCTAAGTATCTTCCTCCTTCTTCGCGAAGAATGCGAAGAACGCGAAGAACCCCGACCTCTGACGAAGAACGCCGAACCGATGGAGATCAGCGACGCGGCGCCGTGTACCACGACGCCGAAGATTCTCCCTCTGCGACGCTTCTTCCGTGACGATCCAACCACGCGATAACCTTCGATCGACAACGACAAGATCGTCGACGCGACACCCTTCCGCGACGACGTGACACCCTTCCACAACGACGCGACGCCCTTCCGCGACGCGACACTCCACTTGTTCCACGACGGTCAATTCCGCGAAGAACGCACGTCCGACGAGGTAGGGTTTTTAATTGAGAATAATAATACCCTTTTTCCTCGGATGATTCCTTTTGAAAATAAAGAACGCGGATCAACTCAATACTAAGTTGATCCGCAGTAAGTTTGGTTGTGGGATGAGTATTCTTGTTTGCGGGTTGGGGAATTTTGGTATGTTTCAATTTTATTTGGGAATGAATTTACTCCGTGGATGTTTCTGTTCAAAACAAAGAACCCGGTTTCATAAGAAAAATTTTAATTTATTAAATTTGTAATGTGTTATGATTTCATGTGTTGAATATTCCTCCCGACTGTTATTATCTAACGTGGAGGGTGCGGGCCAAACAAACACGGCCCGACAACCCTCCGCAGTTCTTCCTTGTTGTGCGGATTTGGCGGGCGATGACGAAATGTGCCACAGAGGTGATTTAATGATCCCGCAGTGAAGAACGGAACCCAGGAGGAACAACGGTGCAGTCGGAAAGGAAATCGGACCACCGGAGCAACTCCGGTGGCCCGCAGAAGCCACCGGCGGTGCCCCGGCACGTCGTCGGACATGGCCGCCGCGGCTGAAGCCGCGGCGGCGGCGACGCCAGCGGACCCGCGGCCGCGCGGGTTCGGCGCACACAGGACGCGGCCTTGCCGCGTCCGTTGATCAGGGCGGCCCCCTGCGGGGCCGCGGTGCTGTCACGCGGGGGCAGCGCCCCGCGTTGCTCGGCCACTTGGCCGAGCCGAGCCGGGCCGGGCCGCGCCCTGGCCGGGTTGGACCGAGTCCGAACCGGGTCGGGTTGACCCGGTTCGGGTCGACCCGGTGCGGCCGACCCAGGGGGGTCGAGCCGGGTCGACCCTGGCCCAGACCCCCCGTTTCAGGACCTTTTTGGTCTTTTGCCCGTAACTTGAGCTACCAGCCTCCGATCGACGCGCCGTCAGTGGAAACACGATCCTTGGATCGAGACGGTCGTTTCGGTATATTAAACTCAATGTTTCGAAATACTTTGGGTTCGGCCGGGTTGGTTCATCCATGAAACCAACCGGGCCCTCGGAGCGGAAACGCTCATATCTTGAGTTCCGAACGTCCGATTGACGTGCCGTCGACTTTGATGGATTCCTCTAAGGGAGACGGATCTTTTGGCTTACTCCACTCGAGGTTTGGACACAGTTGGAGTACGGTCGGGTAGGTTTTGACTTAAAAAACAACCGGGCCCCCGGGACGAAAAAGCCAATAACTTCCAGACCGGGCGTCCGATTGACGCGTCGTCTGTTGCGTTGCGTTCCTGTTGACGATACAGAACTTTTGGCATCCTCTGCCCGAGTTTTGGATGCAGTTGGATTATAGCCGGGTTGGATTGTACCCGAAATCCAACCGGGCCCCTAGAACAGAAAAAGATGATATATTTCAGACCGGACGTCCGTATGACGAACCGTCAGCGGTGTTGGTGATCTCGTCGAGAAACGGTCCCTATGAGTATACCGTATGAGTATACCCTATGAGAGTTCGGGGTACAGTTGAGATACGGCCGGGTTGGTTCGCTTACGAAACCAACCGGGCCCCTGGGACGAAAAGGCTAATAACTCACAGACCGGGCGTCCGATTGACGCGCCGTCTGTTGTGTTGAGACCCTTGTAAAGAGGAGGTCCTTTGAGATAATTCTTCGTGGGACTTGTGATGTTTTGGAGTATCGACCAGTAGCTCATGGAGCGGACCCTCCTGGATACGAGCGTGCAGAGTACGGAGACCGTGTAGCCGGTTGAGACCTGATGACTGCTTGTCCGATTCGACTCGGAGTGACTTGCATAGCCCAGTGGGAAGCACTACTTTTTTGAGGTGGTAGACCCTCGGCGGAGGAGCACTACTTTGTGAGGTGGCAGACCCGCGGTACTCGACAGGAGGAGTACCTCTGTAGGCTATGAGGGGGAGCACTACTGTGTGAGGTGGTAGACCCATGGCGGGAAGCACTACTGTGTGAGGTGGCAGGCCTGTGGTACTCGACGGGAGGAGTACCTCAGCAGTCTTAGGTTAGTGAGCAGTACCTCGGAGTCGTGACAGGACCACTGTACACTCTAGAGACGAGGTTCTTCGGCAGTTACGATTTCGATAATGAAAATCCTGGTTTGAGCTGAGTCTATGATCTTTGTGTTTCCTCATGATTGAGATGGGTTACTTGATAACTTGGGTATATGTATGGGCATATACCTGGGTGGTGGTTATCCGTTGATTTCATAATCCTTGTGTTTTCTCATGATTGAGATGAGTTACTTGATAACTTAGGTATATGTATGGGCATATACCTAAGTAGAGGTTATCTGTTGAGATATTCTTTGTGGTTATCCTTGTTGGTTTTAGTGAGACCTTGAGGGTCTCGGGGTTCCTAGTGAGTATCGTTATACTCACCCCTACACAGGCTATGCCCGCACCTCGTTGTGTTGGTTGCAGATGACGAGCAGTGCTGACGGAGGCCGAGTGTTCGAGGACTGAACGGTACCCGGAGGTGGACGACACGACGAGTCAGTACCCAGAGGTGGACTACACGACGAGTCAGTATTTGGAGGTGGACTTCACGGTAAGACGACACTCAGAGGAGGTTGACGGGCGAGAGAGTTGTGGAGGCTATCTGTACCTACCCTTCAGGTAGGATCCGTGGTGGACGATCCAGGATCTGCGCCATCTGTACCTACCCTTCAGGTAGGATCCGAGGAGGACGACCCAGGAGCCGCTTCCGTTCTTCCAGCTGTTGACTTTTCCTATTTTACTGGTTCAGTTTCAGTTGTACTTTCTTTTGGGTTTGTATTCTGGCCCATTTACCTTTCAACACTTCTCTTTGTACTTAGTGTTTTACTTCCGCTTGTACTCTGTAGTGTTTGTTTACTTTTATAAAGGCAATGCCTTCCCAGTTATTGGGATTTACGCCTTTGGTGCTAGTCGCCAGCCCCTGGCCTATGGAAGGCGGGCTTGGGGTAGTCACGGCACGGACCCCGAGGACGGGTCGTGACATCATGTCTCTTCCTAGAATAAGTTATGAGTTTATGTAGGGAAACTCTTGAAGAAAATAAAACATCAATTATAATATGAGAAGTGATATCTCATAGAAGGAGGAATTAGAAGTTCTGATCTCTTAAACTAAAAATCATTTTAAATTCCTCAAGGAAACCAGTAGGATATGTGATTATATTGGTCACTATATAGATGAATTTAGAAAAAATCTTCCTATATTGCTCCAGACATTGGAAGATAAAATGAGAAGGGAAAAATAAATATTTAAAGTCCCTTCTTGTTAAAGTCTCTTTGAAAGATATATAAAATCAGAAACAATGGATTATCGGTATTGGATGCACTTATCATTGGACATGTGAGGTTAAAATATTGAGAAAATAGAAAGAACACAATAGTGGATCTACTACCTTTGAAAATGATAATTCCTTAAAAATAAAAGTGGCACAACTTTCATAGATAATAAAATTTTAAAGTCCAAATAAGTTATATTTTTTGATAAAACGACATAATATGTGTAAGTTAATTGGGTAATAATAGTAATGAATTGGTCTCTTACCGAAATTTTTGTATCATATAGTGACAGAAGGATGGAAAAAATATTTATGAAAGATTAAAAATCAAAGGAAATCTACCTAAAATCCTAGGATTCGGTGAAAGCCAGTCCTAAAAAATATTTATATAAAATAAATATGATTAAAGTGTTACAAGGGGTTATTATGGATAAAGGAGTTAACTTTACCACATATTTAAGCCTCCAACATTGGAGTACAATATTCTAGGGTAGTGAAGGACCAAATCATTGCCATATCTGTAACCGATTTATTCTACAGAACATCCCTAATTGATTTTCCTCCCTACAAGCATGTGATATGAGAAAGTTTATTTGAGTAGCCTTTGTGAAACATTAAACCCAATGAGGTAAAAGATTATAAGGCACATTCATTGTTCTAGTTTTTAAATCATGCACCACAATTTCAAAGTCATATTCAATCTATAATAAGATCCATTTGTATTTTACAACATAACCAACTACATATACCATCACCCATAACTAAACCTCATAAGAAACCCAAATATAGTGTAGTGGTAGAAACATACCTAGATAAATCCACTATATTTTTGAAAGAAACCTCTAAAACCTAAGGGCCTAGGTGTGCTAGAGGCTTCCCCATAGACATTCACTTTGAGCCTCGGGTCGATTGGAGGTATCCATTGAATATACTTAACGATTTTTTTCTTTTCTTGGCCAGCCTGAAACACTCCAGAGTCTACGTGTTTTTAAATTAGAGAATATACTATGCATGCTTCCAAGTTAGACCATAGCTGCTGCAGAGACCTCATGGTGAATGTAGATCATGCCCAACAATGGAGTGGGTTGCTTCGCCTCAAACATTATATCATTGCGGGACCTTAATATTGTAGCGAAGGAAGAAATAGATGCTACCAATAATTTATTGTACACTTGTGCACCATAGTTATAATTATAGATCCATTACTTGAAAACATGCTGTGACATACTTATTCCAAGGTTCATACGAAAACAATACCCAATGTATGCTTATAGTTACTGTGCAAAATAGCATGAAAAAAGATGTTCTGTGTGTTTTCTTCAGCACTCATGCATATGGGGCACGTAGAAACAATTTGAATCCATCCCTTTTGAGTTGATCATGAGTGGGATATCATTTTTCCAAATTCTTTAGAGAATAATGAAATTATATAGAAGGATAAAATGAGTGTTAAACTATATTAATCAGACTGATGGATGAGTAGAGCCTCCACATTCCATTTTATTAAACTCCTTGGTGTTGAAATTTCCAACCCTATTTGGTTTCCATTCGAGGGTATCATAATCCATGAAGTTATATCATTGAATATCCAGATGAACTTTCGGTGGAATCATGCTGCCATAGTTGTGAAGATGTAATAAGTAATCACCAAATGATAGGTTTCTATCATTAGGTCAAATAGTCATGCTGTCCTGTAGTGGATTATCAAGCCATTCAGTTGTCCAAAAATTACGATTGAAACCTCTACTTACCAACCATTTAGTCCTACACTTGATCCCACTAAAATAATGTTTGATGGAAGGCCAAATAGAATATGAAAGATAATACTTATACCTATTCAACAGTTTCCTTTTAAACCTTCTAGCAAGGAAATCCCTTGATGCATCATTGGAAATCACGTTCCATGTAAATTTCTATAGTATGCCATCATTAAAGATCCTAATGTATTTAATCCCAAGGCCTCCCAAATCCACTATTTTAATGCATTCCTTTCATTTAATAGTAATATCAACTTCCTTTCATGGACCGATCCAGTCCATATGAAGTTACTAACCATGCTCTGAAGCTTCTTGATAAGACCCATGTTCCATTTTGTAAATTGATAAAGAATAAGAAAAATTAGATGTGTTGATAGAGTTAACAAGTCAAACCCTTCCATCAAGGGTCATTTCTTTTCCTTTCCACTTTTCCATTTGATTCACAATACTAAAATATATTCCTTACAAATAATACCTTTTCACCTTGCCCCAAAATTGTTAACACTAAGATAATTGAAGTGAGGAGAGCCTTTCCTCACCCCAAGTCGTTGGGTTATCCTATTTTTCCTTACAACTGAGATACCTTCACTAAATACTGAGCATGATTTTTCACAACTTATGTCTTATCCAGTAACTTATTCATAATGCGAAAAGAGTACATTTATAGAGGAGGTGGTCTTTTTCGAGGCTTGTCCAAGCAATAGAATTTCATTAGTATATAGCAGGTGTGAAGGAACAAAGTCATTCTTCCCAGCCATTATTTCATTATAAAATCTAATTTGGGCGAGTTCATTAATTTATCTACTTAATTAATCCTCAGTAATGACAATCAAAAGTCTTGATAGGGGATCACCTTTCCTAACACCCTTTGAGAATTTTAAAAAACTTATGGGTTCTCCATTGATGAGAATGGACAACCTTGATGAGTTGAGTATTGTACTAATAGACTTGAAAAATCTATCTAAAAACATATATATTTTGAGCACCTCAAGAAGAAAGATCCATTTCATTGTGTGAAATTCCTTGGAAATGTCAATTTTGAGAGAAAAATTCTTTTCCTTTGATTTCCTCATAATTAAGTTGATGCTCTCTAAGGCTATTAAGAGACAGTTCTGAATATTTCTCAGTGGAAAAAAATCCAAATTGATTTTTGGTAATAAAGTATTGAACCATTAAATTCATAATATTCATGATTATATTTCTAATGAGCTTGAGAATTGAGTTCCCAAGAGCCATGAGTCTAAAGTATTTAATATCAAGTTAATTTTCCTTCTTAGGTATCAAGGAAATAAAGCACGAGTTCGTCCCATATGACATAGAGGAGTGATTGAAAAATTACCTAATTACCTAAGTAATACCATCCTGTAAGAAATCCTAATAAAACATGATTTTTTTGCAGAAAAACCATCAGGTTCGGGTATACACTTCATGTTAAGGGAGAATAAATCCTCCTTGATTTCCTCTTTAAGTGGAGTCTTGATAAGATCTTGGTTCTGATGCTCATAAATGTTAGGATTGATATTACCAACCATTTTTTTGTATGTATCATCCCATCATCAGAATATAAGCCCATGAAATTCTCTACCACTGCCTAATATATTTCATTTTCAGTAGTGTAAAGATGTTCATTTATACTGATTTCTTCATGCCAAACTCTGGACCTCTTCTCCTTATGCAGTATATAGAACAAATTTGTGTTCCTATCCACATCCTTTAGCCACTTAAAATTCAATTGATTTTTATAAAACCTTTATTTAGTCATTAATAGTTCATCTAGCTTGTTATGAGCTTCAATGTCCCTCCTAGATAGAGTACTTAGATGTTGGTTCTTGATCTGGGTGCATGAAAGGTTCTCTTTAATAGCTTTGATATTCAAATTCAGCTTTAGAAAAAAATTTATTCTCTCGATTTTCAGTAGCTCCATGGTGTGTTTCAACTTCCCATATAGATTTTGGAATGAACTACCAACAATATCAATTTTCCAATCCTCCATAACAAGTTCCCTACACCCAGGAGTAACAAGACACCCATCATTAAAGCGAAATGGAATTGGATTTGACCTTGTAATTTTTGTGTTGATATCCACAATAATAGGATTGTGATTAGAGTTATGTTTTAAGAGGGTGAATCCTAAAACACCCTGGGAAGAACTCTTATCATCCGTCTAAACAAAGCATCTATCAAGATTGCTTGCCTTCCTACCATTTAGTGCGTATCAACTCCATGTAAAATCAGCCCCTACAATTGGGACCTCAAAAAAATTACAATTATCAATAAAGGAGGAGAATTATAAAGAATAAGTGTGATCGAAATTATCCACAATTTTTTCAGCTCGTGTAAAAATTCTATTAAAGTCTCCCAGTGCCACCCAATTTTGATTCATACCTTCATAAATTACATGGAGTTCTCCTCATAACTCCCTTCTTATGATATAGGATGTATAAGAATACACAATTGAGAGTGATAGATCACAACCTGATATGTTTCAAGAGATTAAAACACTCATAGGTTGTTTGATAACCATGTTTATATGGAAATTTTCACACCATAAGACCCACATATGATCTTATTAGAATCATGGAAGTTTTTTTATATATAATTGTATCCAAGATAATCCCACCTAAATTCCATCCAATTAGAAAATATGAGCTTTGGTTCAGCAATGACAATAAACATGGGTTTATAGGAAAAAATAAAATGGCAAAGGGCTTTGTCCATTAGGAGGTTCCCTAGACCTTGATAGTTATAATATGGAATCTTCATTGACAATTAGTTCTACCCCTTGTTTGGGGACCTCATGGATTTTCCATAGGCACATTACCCTTAACTTTCCTCCCTTTAATTTTCTTTTTATTTCATTTTGGTTCAGTAGACATTCTTTTCTCCTACTTTTATTTGCTACTACATATTCATCCTCATTAAATTCATTGAAAGTGATTACAAAATTATCACTGATTGGTATGTCTTCAGCTTCATTAGATTAGAAAACACCAATTAGAGGTGTGAATTTATTCACATACTGTCCATGATGAGAATAAGAATCACCAAATATTTTCTTCTTAGAAATTCTGAAGGTAGGTAATTGTGAAAAAACCCCATCTAGATCACTATTTTTAAAAGAAAAGATTTTTTGAGAATTCTTTTGATGAGACTTGGGTGAATATACATCGAGTGGACTAGGTGAGGCTTCCCCTGAGGTTTTCTCCTGCTTAACAGTGATTGGAACATGCATAGTGGGTTCACCAGAATATGAAACCATCAGATGGGGGGTAAAAACATGTGAAACTTTCTAATTTTCCACAATCTATGATTCATGAGAGGCATTCAGAATGGGAAAAATAGGATACAAGAAGAGTGTAGTAATTTCAGCTGATGGTACCTCAACAACAGCTTCTTGAGATCCTATAACATTTTGAAACTCATTAAGGTGCTGTCTACACTAGTCATCAGTGATGAATTCATTTATGTTCTCCAGTATATGGACAATTTCCTCCACCTTATATCCATATAAGTCATTAGGTCAGGGTACCTCTGATACTTTTCCTTATAATTGGATGTTCCCTTCAGTATTCATCTCCCTTTTAGATAAGGATACAATTTCCTTGTTAAGGCCATTATCTTGGAGTGATTCGTTTTGAGGTAAGCCTACACTTTGAGAGGTAGTCTTGATGCTACCATCCTCATTAGGTCTTTCAGGAGGCATTATATAAGTGCCCAAAGGGGTAGGTTTCTTATCTTCTTACATGTCATCCTCCCCTATCTAATCCACATTAGAGGGACCAACCATGTCCTTGCTCTTCAGGAAAGGTACAAAAATATTCTCCTTGAATTTATTTCTCTGACCATTAGAGTAATCATGACCCTTCATATTCATAAAGGATCACTAATTGTCCCTATTAAAGTCTATATAAAGGTGACCAAAGAACATACAATTCCTGAAGAACTTTTATTTTCTTTCATATTGGATCAACAAGTTGACACTTTCATCCCTTGTAGTCAACACTACCTCTTCCACAAGTGTGTTATACATTTAAACTTCAATAAGGATTCTCGCATAATTCCCAAACCTAGGGTTATCATTTTTCATATCCATACGAATTGGAATTATTATAGTTTAATAAATGTCCCATAAAATGTGTGGGTTCCAATAGAGCAAATTTAATTTAAAGATATAGATTCAAACTTGTGCATGTGTGTTTATGATTGTGTTCAGATCCAAATTCCTATCCCACTCTTGGATTCTTAGAAAACCAAGCTGTAAGGATAGTGATCCAAGAATACAAGATCTCTATTTAAGATCATCAGAATGGATGACAATATGATAATACCCCCTTCACATTGCAGTCATTTTCCATTTACTAAATCCCCATAGTTAAGTAATCTTATGCGTAATATCATGAAATTTCCAGGGCCTCTCACCTTTCTAAACTAAAACCCTCATAATTATAGAGTACCTACACAAGTTGACCCTTTCCTTGATTGCCTCTTGGTTTGATGAACCATGATCCATCCTTCTCTTACAGATGATCTGTTTAGGAGGAGGAAGATCAAAGTCAGTGAATAAAGGGTTAATAGTAGATTTGACCACCTGAACAAAATTCTTTTTTGCGCCTACCGCCTTGTATGGTGCCTGATCCTCTACATTCAGCTTCTTAAAAGAATGATGAAACACCTCACTATAAAAAATATGATCTTCTAATAAATAATTCTATGGTAATTTAGATAGATTTTACTTTTTACAACCCTCATTACCAATAGATTTAGGGAATTATCCGTTCTCCCCTTACTCCATCATTTCCCTATAAAGGGAGATCTATTTCAAATTGGAAACCAGAGTAACTCATGTTACCTAAGCAAGAAATATGAAAATCATTCATTACATAATATAATTGAACATCTTTGAAAATTTAACATGAAAAAATATCAAAGAATTTGTGAGATATTTACCTCTTTTGAAATGATAAATAACCATCGTTTGTGAATCTTTTCAGAAAGTGAAGATGAGTGAATGAAAAAAATCAAAGAGTATAAATTTATTCCACCAATCCTCTTGAAATTATAAATTACAATGAATTTCAACCAAAGATGCATCAATCCAAAAATAGTTATTTTATAATTTATCACTTTTATTTATGACTTCACCCAAATGACCAATGTTATGTTTATAAAATATAAATTTAATACTGTATAAATGTTTTATGTTTTACAGAAGTGAGGATGAATAAAAACTTGGTGAATATATTCAAAAGATCATAATGTATAATTAAAATAAGTTTATATGTAACTCTTACAAAGAATATATATCAAATTATTGAATAAAACATTATTATAGTTCTCTCTATACCCCTCAGTAAAATAGGGTTGTAGTGATGAAAAAATGTTTTATTGAAATAGAATGGTCTATCATTGTAGAGTATAAAATCCAAAAAATATTTAGAAGGGAAGCTATATGTTCTATAGTAAATGTTAAAAATAGATGTGCGCTAACACTATAAGTAGGCATTATCCCATATTATATGTCGTATAATAAGAAATAAACAATTAAATAATTTACAGTGGTTGGAAGTCCTTTCCTATTAAAGATCAAAATCTAAACATAGTAAAATTTGATGAAAATATAAATAATTAAATTTCCTATTTTATTTAACCAATATAAAAATCTACAGCTGCTGGAATAAATGGTTACACCAAATTTAGAAATCATGTTATGTTAAAGTGATTGAAATTGGTTTAATTTAATGGAAGGAGAAATAATAAATCTAATGAACCAATGAAATATGTCAGGGAATCATCCAAAACAAATTTAAGAGAGGAAGGAATTCATGATTCTAGTATCAAGCAAACATGTTTTGATGAATATAGTTATAAATATGGTTCCACTATAATATAAATCTCAAATTTATAGACATTACAATATAAGGTTGAACTAAGTAATATCATAGGACATTGTAAAGCTATTTTTCATATGTGGAGAACGATAAGAATGAAGAATCAAATAGTAATTATCTCCCAGGTTTAACCTTAGTTCATATTATAATTATTTGAGTTCAAGGAATACTTAAAATAAATTAATGATAAATTTGATCAAATTGAGAAAAAGTACACATGGGAACTTTTTCCAATAAAGAGATGAAAAAATATTATTAAAACTGAATGTGTGTTTAGGAATAAGATTAATGAAAAGGGATAAGTTTCATGTAATACATACAGTTTTGTTTTCAATAGACATTCACTGGTGGAAGGTGTTGATTTTATAGAAACTTTTCCCCTATTGTAAAGTTCGATATAATCTAATTTTTTTTGGCTTTGTCTACTCATATGAAATATGGGGTTTATCAGATAAATTTAAAATTAGTATTTTTAATGGTAATGCTGAAGAAGAAGTTTATATTGATAAAAAAGGGATTCATAATTGATAAAGATGTAAATATGTCTTGTAAAATCAATAGATCTTTATATGGGTTGAAGAAAAACCCTTTTGAATGGCATTCTAAACTTGATAGTTTTTTAGGACATTAAAATTTTCTAGGGGGAATATTGTCAACAACTTATATAAGAATGAGTAAATTTTTGAAACTCTGACATTCATTGTTTATAATAATGATATAATCTTTTATGGTGACAAAAATTATGCATAGAACAATCTCTCAAAGAAAATGAAAGATTACATTGAAATGTCAATGCTTGGGAAGATGAATTTCATTCTTATTGTAACACCTCAACCAGGATTACCCTAAGAGAACATAATTAGAGATGATATAAGATATTATGTGTGCCTCCTCTTATTCAAGAGGTTATTGAATAGTAATTAGGTTCTAAATTAATGTGGGAATACTATACCCTAGGTAATCGTAATCATCACAGGTAATTACAATATAACCATGAACTAAAAAATTGAACTTTAGAAGAATAATCAAAGTAAATGCTATAAAATAAGTCATAAAAAAGTAATGAAAGGACCCCCAAGGGGGTGGGTCAAACTTTGTATCAAAAAATATAAAAGTAAATAAAATTTAATAGAAATAGACCAGAGTATATCCCGACATCACCTCTGACTCCAAGCCTCCATCTCCTTAGCTCCCTGTCACAGTTCCCTTAACCTTTACTAGATCCCTGGTCATGAAACCTGTATATCCATCAATATTCCCTTTTAGGGTGTGATTATTAACCCACTATGTTACCACAAATACATCCTTAATATTATTCCACATGTATAAGAGTGTATTCCATGATTAAAAAATAAATTCACACATAAGATAAATATTTATATACCGAGCATCCGTACACAAAACAAGCCACTACAAACCCTGAACGTACCCACTTAAAATCTACACCAAAAGAATATCTTAATGGTCTTGTGAATGTCATAAGTGGAGGATATATTCACAAGGATTCTTAATAGTAGTACATCCTCTCAACTTCTAAGAAAAACCATTATAATTTATCAGGTCCCTTTGCCATCTCTTGGGTTAAATCACATATGACCATCATTCCACACTATTGACTCTTTGGTCAGATATCAAAAGACCACCATATAACTAGGTCTGGTCTCAAAAGGCCATCATTACCCATCTTCTAACTTATCCAAGTCATTTTATAACATGAAATGTCTAAACACCCCCACTAGGGCTATTGTGTAATGACATTTCCACCTCTCATTTTGGTACCATGCCTAGAACAAAAAAAACATATAACATACCAATATATCACATGGAAAACGTGTCATAACATATAGAGGAAAAATATAACATATTGATAGCGATAAATAATATCCAAACACACACACATGTGATCAAACTCAAGCATGGTCTCATAGGATATACACATACATGTGATCAAACTCAAGCATGGTATAATCATATCAACACACAAAATTATATAATTATAAAAATCATTGAAAATATCTATTTAGTAAGGAACTTACAAACTCAAGATTTATGTTTTCAAATACAAAGGTTTTCCAAGTAATAATCACCTGAATCAAATTTGCATATTAATTAGTTTAATCAACTCACCAAGGATTCATGGAACCGATCAGTATTAAAAACTCTTCATGTGATACCAACTTACCTCTCTTTCATAATTTATAAATTATCAATTTAAGTCATAACTTGTGATAATGATTTCTATCTCAAAGAAAAATTGTAAATTCAACATGCAATGGTATCATATATATCAAAAATAATCACTAGATTATCATCAAAATACTATGTTATTTTTTGAGAGTTTTGAGATATTATCATATAAGGATAAATCCAACCATTTATCCAAAATGAATAGGTATTCTTATTATAGATTCTTCATAGGAAATTAACTCATGAAAAATACTCCACCCATGAGTAGAGGAGAGAGTGTGAGAGATTTTCTAGGTCTGAAAACTAGAAGAATAAATTGAATTTATTGAATGAAAACACTATATATATTTTTAAGGAGTTCTATATGTCATGGAATTAATATAATACAAAAAGAAAAGGTAGAAAATGTTTGGGTATTTTAAAGAGTAACAAGACATTCCAGTTCACAATATTGAAAAACCCATATTAAAATATCAATTTATTTCATCTTTTAAGTGAATCCTAAATGAAGATAATTTAATTAATTAAAAAATAATATTTATGAATTTAATGAGTAAAAATTATTGATTTAACTTGATCTTAGGATTTTAAAATCGTCAAACCACATTTTAGGTTCCATATTGGTTGTGGAAAATGAAAAAATTTGTAAAAATCTAACTTTATTCCAAAAAGGGTGTCACGTAAGGGAAACATGGTTTTACCCTTATGAATCTCATAAATATAACGTGTAGGTAATATTTTTTACCCTTACATAGGTTATTTTCTCAAACATACCCTTACATAGCTCCAGAATACCCTTATAAATCATTTAGAAATCAAGATCTACCTTTACATTTCTCAAACCTACCCTTATATAACCCTTGAAAATATAGGGTTACCCTTATATAGTAGATAGTTTAATCTTACATAACCCTTGAAAATACAAGGTTACATTTACACAACTCCCAAAACCAGATTTCATATAGTTAGAACGAATTTACCCTTATGTAGATTCTGTGATCTAGATAGGGGTGAAAATTAAATTGAAAATTATAAAATTTCACTTAGAGGACTTATAAATTGTAACCAAAGGGGGTACTAAAGATCATTGAGAAACTGATAATGTTATAATTCTCTCCATATAATGAATTTTTATCCTTGAGAAGTGACTCCAGTTCCCTCTAATGACTTCTCATCCTTGAAAAGTGTCTCTAGTGTGCATGATTAAACATCTTAGGCCATTGATCTTGAAATTCAAAGTCCAAATCCCAAGTCTCTTATTTAATCTATCATTTCTACCAAAGGACTCCAAAAATAGGTACTATATTTCCAAAAAATACCTTTTTGCTCTTGTCTATGATCCATACCGAGAACTCTACAAATGTTGTGTCAGCCTTCAGATTGTTATACTTGCATTAAATCCCATGTATAGGATAAGGCATGTATCTATGAAGCTGAGACACATGGAACACATCCCGAATACCTCAATATCTCGAAGGAAGATCCAAATGGTAAGAAAATACCCTAATATGATTGATAATCTTGAACATACCAAAACATATTGGCACAAACTTCCCCTGTTTATGTTGCTATTGATACCATAGTTATGGAGTAACCCATAGTAAAACTCAGTCACCCACATAAAACTCCAAGGCCACCTCATCCTATTGGTATATGATTGATACTATCTCTAAGTGGTGACTAATTTCTTTCGAATCAACTACACTGTAACACCCGAATGTTTTTATGAAATATTTTCTTTAAATAATTTTTTATTCTTAAGTAGCCTGCGTTTCGCACAATCATGAGTTTAAAATGACCATGAGACTCCCTTAGTATAAAATTACCATTATAGCCTAGCCATTAGGTTAGAGGGAATAAACAGAACTAACTTATGAAAATGCATAGTGAATTCATTGGCTATAAATTGTTAATGAAAAGTATAAATTAGATTGGTGTATTTTTGAGTGAATTACTAATGGTAATGAACATAATGAGATATATATGTTATATAAAATATTTCTTTATATTCATCCAATGTATGTTCTAACCATAGGGTGTGAATAAACCATATTTGTTGTAAAAAAACTTATATATATTTTTTTAAAAAAGTGTAATTTTTTTTCCTTTGAATGGAGAACCCATTTTAAATTAAAATTTTGAAACATTAATTATTTTTATATGAAAAAATAAATATTTTATTTTAAATTGGGATATAAAAATTTAATTTGGTTTAATTTTTGATATTTTTCTAATAAATTTATGTTTTGATAAATAGTAAAAATACACTAAATTTTAAGTGAAAATAACTTTTTTTCATAAAAATAATTTATATGGTTACATTATGATATTGAATGGTTTTAAAGTATAAATATAATATACTTTTATCATTCAATATAAATTATTTCATTATCATTAATTTTATATTGAATGCAGATATAAAAACAACTCAATATTTTGTAATATTTTAGCTTTTAAAACACGTTCTCTCTTTCTGACAACGAGATTAATTTTAATTTAATTAATGAAACTTACATGTTTTAAATTTTTAAAAATGCATTATATATTTGGAATCAGTGGGTCTAAATTGTGTTAATAAGTTACTTTTATTTTTTGAATGTTATGAATAATAACTTTAGTAAAATTTGTTTACCGCGGTTAAGGGTAAATCAGGTAATTAAAGGTAAAAATAATATTATAAAATTACCTTAATACCTTTAAAAATTCTATTAGATGATTGAATTAAACCCTTATAATCTATGTTTCTAAATGGAATCACTTAATGGCCACTTTCCCATGAACATGACATTAATTTTATTAAAATCAATGAATGCGACAAAATGTCAGACTTTCTTTTTATATAAGTATATTAATTTTAATATATGGATAACTTGAATATAATATCGACTATAGATAGTTTTGGTAAATATAAAATAATTACCTATATCATATAAATTTATTTATAATTTTTATAAATTAAATAATCACCATTAATGATGACACAATAGTGACTCAAAAATTATTTTATTAATAGAAATATCAAATAAATGATTTTAAAAATATAAAAAGAAATATAAATTGATTTAATTAAGGTTATACATGAATTTTATAGAATATTATGACATTTTTGGAGTATATTAAATATTTTTTTTCAAATTTATATTCTATTTGTTTTTTTATTTAAAATCAATGAAATGAATAGTGTCAAAATTGATACTATTGATATTTTATGAAAACCACATTTTATTAAATTATTTAAAAATCATAAAAATATTTAAAATTTAAAATTTGAAAATTATAAGGTCTAAAATTTCATAAAATATCCATTTATATTCAATTAACACCATATAAAAAAATATTTATAGCCATTAAATATTTAGAATATTATTACCACAATTAAAATTAAATAGATTAGATAAGGATAGATCAAAATTATAAGGTTTAAAATAGAAAACATGTATAAAGTTTATTATTTGAGATTATTTCGTCCAATACACATATGATCTTTAAAATAATCCACTTGGGAGCCATTTTAAGTTAAAAATTAAATAATATTATTTTAAAATTTTTGGTTTTTCCAAAGGTGACACTCCCCTCTCTTATAAAAGGGAACCTCTCCTTCTCTTTTAATCGCACATCTAAATCATTTTTTATCAGCCAAAACCTATCCATTTACACTCCCAAATTACCTTAATTCATCCTAGCTACCACACTTTTGGGTATAAAGCCATCCTAAGGAGGCATTTTGTGAAAATAAAAAGGAGATACCTGAAAAAGAGGTAATTGTTTTATCACCTATTTCAAAATTATTTTCTTCTTATACTTCTTATTATTACATTGTTTTCATAATAAAGTAATAAATATAGTATATTCTATATTTTGAGATGTTATTATAATTATTAGACAACCTTATTCCTTCTTTTATCTATCATACGAATAACAATATCACCATACGTGCGTACGTACGACTTACCGTCTCCATGCCATGATGTAAATTGTTATTCAGAAATACATTATCTAGATGGGTATAATGTTGAGTATAATATATTTAAATAATGAATATAACATGATAATTATTCTGTATAATTAATATAACATCCTATTCCATATCATTTAACCATTAAGTGAATGATATTGTCGCTCGTGCGTACTCACAACCTACTGTCTCCACAATGCGATGAGATTCATTCTACATGATCTTAATTAAACCACAATTATATACATGAATGTAATGAATAAATATGATATATATTATACTAATATAATTTTTTTAAATGATATAACAATAACCTAAGAAGTGGAACATGAACTTATCCGACAAAACTTGCATAAGAACATAAAACAGTTAATATCCAAATAACAAGCGGCAATGAAATGTTACTAGAAAACGAATGATAATAAAATCATATATAATATCATAAAAATTATTATGATTCTGGAATAAGTTAATAACATTATTTGAATCATTATACAATAGTTTTGGATATATACGAAGGATATCAGACCTAATGTAAGGGATAATTTTTCAATCCCATTATTATACAAGATTGTTTGTACATAAGTATTTACTGGGGTATATTTACCATCCACATCCTTGTTTCCTAAGTATGTAATGTTATTTATATTCTTGTAAAATTTCTTAAAGTTAATTTTACCAATTGGTTAAATTTTATTTTTTTTCATTTTTGGTACGATGCACTTTTTGACATTTCTGGATAAAGTACGAGAATACTGTTTTTTTAATTATATAGAATGAATATATTTTTATGCTTTCCTGATGACTTATTTCCATGAATCTTACCTTACAATTTTCTTGGTTATTTTTAAAGAAATTATTTTATTTTAAAATTGCATGGCGTTTTGAGAATAGAAAATGTATTTGAAGAAGAAAGGATATTTTACTCCAGAATTAATTTCATGTGTTATATCAAAATTACATTCCATATAAGATGAAATTATTTAAATACAGTTATTTATCTTAATTAGATGATTTGATTGTGTTTATGATGAAATTATATTTATTAAATCTATTTTTTACATGGATTATGTCATGATGGAATGATGTTTAAGATACCTATTTTAATCCTTTGGTTATGCTGTGATAAGTGATTTATGTTTATGTAGAACACATAATAATGATTTAATTATGAGATGGGTGAGACCAATATCTCTCTCCAATTCATTGTGTAAATATTTATATCTCATGAGATAGACATGACTTGAATAGTAAGTAAATCTTGTTCAGTAATAAAGTGCTGGAACAAAAAGTAAACCCAATTCAGTTGTGTAATTTTTCCACTATGATGGTCTTGGCTATGAGCCTTGGCTAATATGGAAATGATTTTCTATTATTATGTGTATACCATAGAACTTCATGTCTTATGATTTTATTTTTGGGATTAAGTCTAGTAATTCTTATGAAATTTTATCCCATGAAATGATATCACGATCTTCCATATACAGGATAAGACTTCCAAATGTCATTTTCTTATGTCTTATGATTGTGATATGATTATTATTTTCCCTTGTTTACCCTTACAAAGAATTTTATCTCACACTTTCATAGGTTTATTTTATCTAGGACATGAAGAAGGGTATGAAGTAAGATATGCCAAAAATGATTCTAGTTATGAATAAATAAGAGGGAGACAATATAGATGATTTATGAACCAATTGTTTATGTTTCCCAGTTTCTAAAGACACTATACCTATATGGTCCTATTATAGATTTATTATATGTTATAATGAATATAATTTTATATTTAAGTAATATAAATGTATGTAAAGTATGGATCGATATAGGTTGTATCAGAGGAAAGGTATAGTTATCCTTTAGAAGCTAGGATTAGAAAGCCTTAGTAAGAACTCTAAATACATGTCTAAGTATGGGATACAATCCTTGTGTTTTATAAATGACCATGAATAAACTTGGATAAAACCTAAAGTGTCCTAATTTTAAATTTTATTCTTGATTATGTCATTTTACTATTATGATTAGTGTTGCTCGCACTATGCTTTTTGGTTTTAGTCAATGGATGGAACCTAAAGGAACTATGTTAATGCTCAATGCAATGGGAAATGGAATGATTGTCCCCATGAGAAACAAAATGTTATGGGATCTTAAATACATATTCTTATAGACATGATCTCACAAATTTCTCAAGATATGATTTAGGGAGGAATTCTAAATTAAAAAATAGGGTTAAATATTCTATTGAGTCCTTTATGAGGCATCCTCCACCTTCATTCAACAGGTATTTTGATACATTTGTGGATGAACAATGGATAAGTACCACTAAAAAATTATTTTCAATTCTACAATGTTCTGAACATGATAAATTCATCTTAGCAGTCTATCGTTTGGAATTTGAAGTTGATCAATGGTGGAATCTTATAAATAATATGATATAAAGAGATGAAATTGAGTCCGTAGAATGGGACGAGTTCAAGAAATTATTTTTCAATAAGTTCTTTCCTAATATTCTTTGAACAAAGATGAAGAAGTCGTTCCTTGAACTTAATCAAAATGATGATGAATACGTTGGTACCTATGATAGAAATTTTTCAAGACTTGGAAGGTATGATTATCGAAATATTATTCAGCTTGAGAGTAAAATTTATCAATTCTTTAGTGGATTAAAACCAAGTCTCTAAATGGAATTATCCATAAGTGAATTTAATAGATATGAGCTAATCATTTGATGTCCTATCAAGGTTGAGATGTATATTGGAGTAACCCATCAGTCATATGGGTCTGATAAGATAAGAAAAATGGAATTCAAAGGAAAATATAAAGACCATAATAAAAAGAAGACGAGTTTTCCCTTATGCTCAATGTGTGGGGAGAAACATGAACTAAATTGTCTAAAATGGACTTGTAAATGTTTTAAGTGTGTAAAAGAAGGTCATCGGGAATTTGAATACTGAAGTGATGGGAAAAATATGTCTAATGATGCTTATGGAGAAAAGGCTACAAATAATACACCTCATACATTTCAATTCCACCAGTACAAGTAAATGGGGAATTATTCCAATCAATTCCCAAATCCAGGGGTTATTGATGTTGATAAACTTCAAAAAACTCCTAAGTCCAAAGACAAAGGAAAGCCACATGCAATCACTATCGGTGATGTGGAGTACGATAATGAAGTGGTGAAAGGTTAAATTACCATCCACCCTAAAGTATAAATTTTTTTATTTGATTATGGATCCACCCACTCTTTTATTTATGAATAATTTTTCAATATTATCTCCATATTACATCAATAATTAGATGTTTAGTTAGTTGTAACAACTCCTAATGGCACAGAAATCACATAAAAAGATTATAATTCTTCTTAGATTGAAGTTTGTGGGATGTGATTTTTCAAATATTGTGATCCTTCTTATAGTAGAATTGGATTTGATTCTTGGCATGGATTGGATTTCTCTATATGGGGATCATATCAATTACACAAGAAGGTATTCCACATTTCATATTCTAGATCAATATATGATTATCTATCGATGCAAGGATGAATATAACCTTCCAATAGAAATTTATTCTATATTATGGGTATTGATTACTATAAATGAAGGCTATTTATCTCAAATGGTTGGGTAGAAACTCATGATTAAAAATATACCCATTGTATGATTGTTTAATGATGTCTTTCTAGAGAAATTTCTTGGTCTTCCACAAAATCGTGAAGTTTAGTTTTCAGTAGAAATCATGCTGGGTGCTATGACTATTTCAAAGACACCTTATATAATAGCCTTAATTGAGTTGTAGGAATTGAGTAAACAAACCCAAGAGAATATTGATAATAGATTAATATACCCTAGTGCATCACCTTTTGGGGAACCTATTCTGGTTTCTAAGAAGAAATTTGGATCAATGAGACTGTACATTAATTATTGAGAACTTAATAAGATCACTATTAAGAAAAAATATTCTCTTCCCAACATTGATGACTTATTCCACCAACTATGCGGAGATCAATAATTTTACAAGATTGATCTTCATTCTGAATATCATCAATTAAAGGTCAAATGGAGGATATACCAAATATGACATTTAGTAAATGGTATAGACACTATGAATTTATAGTGATGATTTTTTGGTCTTACTAATTCCACCTTGATCTTTATGGATCTAATGAATAGAGTCTTTAGAGAATATCTTGATCAGTTTGTGGTAGTCTTTATAGACAATATTCTTGTTTATTCTAGGGGAAAGAAAGAACATGAAGACCATAGGATAATTGTACTGAAGACCTTGAGAAAAGAGAATATTTATTAAAAATTTACCAAGTGTAAATTTTGTCTTTATAAAGTTTCATTTTTTGGTCAAATAATCTCAAGAGATGGGATATCTGTGGATCCATAAAAAATAGAAGTTGTTGAAAGTTGGCCAAGACCAAAAACGGTAACTCAGATATAAAGTATTCTTGGTTTGGTTGGATATTATCAATATTTTGTGAATTATTTTTCATGATTATCTAATCCACTCACCAAGTTGACTCGAAAATGGGTTATGTTCATATGGATGGAATAATGTGAATAGAATTTCAAAGAGTTACAAAGAAGGGTAGATAATGCACCTATGCTCACACTACCTTGTAGTGGAGAAATGTTTTTTTATCCAAAGTGATTCATCCAAGAAGGGGATGGGATGTGTTCTCATGAAAAATGATATGGTAATAGCTTATGCCTCACTACATTTGAAAATCCATGAGAAAAATTACCCAACTCATGATTTGGAGTTAGTTGTAGTAATCTTTGCATTAAAGATATGCATGAATTATCTTTATGGTGAAAGGTGTGATATTTATACTGATCATAAAAGTTTAAAGTATATTTTAAAAAAAAAATAGCTGAATATGATCCAAATAAGATGGCGGGAGTTGATTAAAGATTTCAACTTCTCAATAAACTACCACCTAGGAAAGCAGACATGGTGGCAGATGCTTTAAGTCGACAAGATCATGCTAGATTTTCCATGATGAGGATCATAAATGATCCAATGTTTATGGATTTGAAAATGATGGATCTTGAAATTTTAAATGAAGGGGGGAATCATATCTTTATCAAGTGAATGATCAACTATCTATACAAGTGAAGATTAAGGAGGCATTGAAAAAATATGTAGAGCTACAAAAGAAGGTGAGAAATGTTCTTGAATTAAACCTTGATTATGATGAAATAATTAGGTTTAGGAACCAAGTTTTAATTCCTCCCGTACCAGAATTAAAGTAGGATCTATTGGATGAGGCTCATAGTACTTCATTATTTATTCACCATAGAAGCACAAATATGTACAAGGACCTAAAAGAGTATTTCTGGTGGGATGGAAGGGAATGAGATGTCACTGAATATGTCTCTTGATGCTTGGTTTGTCAGCAAGTTAAGGCTGAGAGATAGAATTCTAAAGGGATGTTATAACTATTACCCATACCAGAATAGAAATGGGAAAGTAGCCCTATTAACTTTATCATCTAACTTTGAAAAATATCCAAAGGAAATAATTCTATTTGGGTTATAGTTTATTTCCTTATGAAGTCAGTACACTTCATTGCTATTTAAGAGGATTTCTCTATTGATCATCTTGCTAGGATATATGTAAAGTAAGTGATTAGATTTCATATAGTACCACTTTACATTATATTTGATTAGGATCCGAGGTTTAACTTGATGTTCTGGTGAAGTATTTAGTATGCTCTGGATATAGAGTTAAGTTTCAACATTTTTTTTTATCATCCTCAGATAGATGGTCAGTCTGAGAGGACAATTAAAACTCTGGAAGACATGTTGAGAGCTTTCTCTATAGATTTCAAAGGTGGTTTGGATCAACACATACCTTTTGTGAAAGTTTCCTACAATAATAGTTTTCACTCTAGTATTCATATATATCCTTATGAATCCCTCTATGGAAAGAAGTGTAGAACTCAAACTTACTGGGATGAAGTTGGGGAAAGAAAGATATTAGGACATGATCTTGTTGATAAAATGGCAGAAAATGTTAGATATATTCAACAACACATAAGAGAAGCTCAGAGTTGACTAAAAAACTATGTTGACAACTGAAGAAAATACCTAGTGTTTAAAGTGGGTGATAAGGTGTTTATATGAATATCTCTATGGAAGAGAGTAATGAGATTCGAAAAGAAGGGAATGCTGAGCCCTTGGTATTTCAGTTCATTTGAAATTCTGGATCATGTAGGGAAAACAGCTCACAGATTGGAACTTACACCAAATCTATATAATGTTTATGATGTTCTCCATGTATATCTCATAATAAAGTAAATATTTGATCCTTCACATGTACTAAACATATAATTTATACCACTAGATCAATTTCTTTCTTATGAAGAACAACCGATAGAGATTATAGATCATAAAGAAAAATTTCTATAAAACTAGACCACTCACATGGTTAAAGTTTTATGGTAGAACCACCAATTTGAATAAGATATATGATAACTTGAGGATATGATGAGGTAGAGTTATCCTCATCTGTTTGTTTTTAAGTGACGAATTTCTAGGGTGAAATTTAGTTTAAGTGGGGTAGAATGTAACACCCATATGTTTTTATAAAATATTTTCTTTAAATAATTTTTTATTCTTCAGTAGGTTGCGTTACACACAATCGTGAGTTTAAATGAACAATGAGATTCCATTATTATAAAATTATTATTATAGCCTAGATGTTAGGTTTGCGGGAATACATTTAACAAACTTATGAAAATGCATTGTAAATTCATTGGCTATCAATTATTTATAGAAGATATAAATTAGATATTTGTATTTTTGAGTGAATTACTATTGGTAATGAAATTAATTAGATATATATGTTATATAAAATATTGTTTATATTCATCCAATATATATTTTAATCATAGGGTTTCAATAAATCCTATTTTTTGTATAAAAAATTATATTTTTTTAAAAGGGAAATTTTACACCTTTGAATGGAGAACCCCGTTTAAATTAAGTTTTTTACACATTTATAATTTTTATTTGAAAATGTAAACATTTTATTTTAAATTTGGATATAAATATTTACTTTTGATGAATTTATGATATTTTTCTGATAACTTTCAAGTTTTGATGAATAGTAAAAATACACTAATTTTTAAGTGAAAAAAACTTTTTTCATCAAAATAATTTATATGGATAAATTATAATATTGAATTGATTAAAAGTATAAATATAATTTATTTTTTTCATTTAATATAATTTATGTCATTATCATTAATTTTACAATGAATCCAGATATTTAAACAATTCAATCTTTTTCAATATTTTAGCTTTTAAAACACGTTCTCTCTTTCCGAAAACGAGATTAATTTTAATATAATTAATGAAAATTCTATGTTTTAAATTTTGAAAAATGGATTCTATATTGGGAATAAATGGTTACAAATTTCTATAATAAGTTACTTTGACTTTTTAGATATTATGAATAGTAACTTTAGTATTTTTTTTGGCATGGTTAAGGGTGAATTAGGAAAGTAAAGGAAAAAATAATGTTATAAAATTACCTTAACACATGTAAAAATCCTATTGAATGACTAAATTTTACCCTTATAATCTTTGGTTCTTAATTGAATCACTTAATGGACACTTTACTATGAATACGAAAATATTTTTATAAAAATCAATGAATGTGAAAAACTGTCACACTTTCTTTTTATATAAGTATATTAATTTTAATATACGAATAAATAAGAGATAATATTGACTATAGATGGTTTTTGGATACCTAAAATAATTACTCAAATCATAGAAATTTATTTTATAATTTTTATAAATTAAATATTTACTATTAAGGATGACACAATAGTGACAAAAAAAATTATTGTATTAATAGAAATATCAAATAAATAATTTGAAAAATATGAAAAGAAATATAATTTGAATTATTTAAGGTTCACCATGAATTTTATATAATATTCTGACATATTTTGAAGATATTAAATGTTTTTTATAAGTTATATTCATTTTGGATTATATTTAAAATCAATGAAATGAATAATGTCAAATTTTCCACTATTGATATTTTATAAAATATTTTTTATTAAATTATTTAAAAATCATAAAAATATTTAAAAAATTTAAATTTATAGATATAATGTATAAAATGTCATAAAATATCCATTTATAGTCAATTAACACCATATAAATAAATATTTATAACCATTAAATATTTATAAAGTTATTATCACAATTAAAATTAAATAGATTAAATAAGGATATATGAAAATTATAAGGTTTAAAATAAAATAATAATATGTCTAAATTTTATTATTTGAGAGTATTTAGAACCATCCTCATAGAATATTCAAAATAATCTACTTTGGAGGCATTTTTAGTTAAAAATTAATTTATATTATTTTAACACTTTGGGTTTTTCCGAAGGCGCCCCTCCCCTATCATATACAAGGGAACCCCTCCTCTTTTAATCACACATATAAATCAATTTTTCTCAGCCAAAACCTACCCATTTCCTCTCCCAAATTTCCTCACTTCTTCTTGGAGTCCACTCTTTTGGTATAAATCCATCTTAAGGAGGCATTTTGTGCAAATCAAAAAGAGATACCTAAAAAAGATGAAATTTTTTTATCATCTCTTTCAAAATTATTTTCTTCTTCTACTTCCTATTATTATTTTGTTTTCATAATAAAGTAATAAATACAGTATCTTATACATTATGAGATGTTATTATAATTAGTGAAAAACCTTATACCTCCTTTTATCTATCTTATGAATAAAATTATCACCATGCATGCGTACGTACGACTTACCATCTGCACGCCCGGGTGTAATTTGTTATTCAACAATAATTTTTTTATATGGGTATAATTTTGAGTATAATATATTTTAATAATTAATATAAAATGATAATTATTCTATATAATTTATATACCATCCAATTCTATATCATTTAACCATTAAATGCATGATATCGTCGCTCGTACGTACGTACGACCTACCATCTCCCCTATGCGATGCGATTCATTATACATGATATTCATTAAACTATGATTATATACATAAATGGAATGAATAAACATTATATATATTATACTAATATCGTTTTTTAAATGATATAAATATAACCTAATAATTGGAAAATGAACTTATCCGACAAAACTTACATAATAACATAAAGAAGTTAATATCCGAATAACGAGTGACAATGAAATGTTACTAACAAACAGATGATAATATAATCATATATGATATCATAAAAATGATTATGATTCTATAATAAGTCAATAAAATTATTTAAATCATTATATAGAAGGTTCAGATATATACAAAGGATATCAGACCTAAGGTAAGGTATAATTTTTCAATCTCATTATTATCCGAGATTGTTTATACGTAAATATTTACTGGGGTATATTTATCATCCAAATACATGTTTCCTAAGTATGTAATGTTATTTATATTCTTCTACAAATTTTTAAACTTAATTTTACCCATTGGTGAATTTTTATCTTTTTTCATTTTTGGTACGATGTACTTTTTAACTTTTCCGACAAAACTATGAGAATAATGTTCTTTTACTTATATGGCATGAATAAATTTTTATGGTTTCATGACGCATTATTTCCATGACGATCACCTTACAAGTTTTCATAGTTATTTTCTAATAAATTATTTTATTTTAAAATTTCGTGGCGTTTTGAGAATATAAAATGTATTTGAAGAAGAAATGATATCTTGTAGCCATGCTCACACAACTTTCACATGCTATGAATCATACAGGACTTCTAAATGAGAAAAAGAGGGAGCAATATTCTGTTGAGTCCTTCATGTGGTAATTTCCACCTTCATTAAATGGGTCTTTTGATCCATTTGGGGATGAAAAATGGATCAGTAACACTGAAAAGATATTTTTAGTTCTACAATGTTCTAAACAAGATAAATTCATCTTAGAAGTCTATCATTTGGAAGGTGAAGCTGATCAATGGTGGAATGTTTTCAAGAATATGAATCAAAGAGATGGAATTGAGTCTATATAATGGGATGAGTTCAAGAACTTATTTTTCAATAAGTACTTTGCTTATATTATTAAAAAAAATATGGAGAATGAGTTCCTTGAACTTAATCAAAAGGATGATTAATCCATTGGTACCTATGAAGAAAATTTTGCAAGATTTTCAAGGTATGCTTCTAGAAATATTGTCCAACCTGAGAGTAAAATTGATTTATTATTTAGTGGATTAAAACCAAGTCTTCAAAAGGTATTATCCATAATGGAATTTAATATATATGAGGAAATCATTCGATGCGCTCTCAAGGTTGAGATGGAGATTGGAGTAAGCCATCGGTCATATAGGTATGATAAGAAAATAAAAATGTATTTCAAAGGCAAATATAAAGACCACACTAAAAAGAATATGAGTTTTCCCTTATTCTAAAATTTTGGAATGAAACATGGAGTAAATTTTCTTAAAGTAACTAGTAAATGTTTTAAGTGTGGAAAATAAGGTCATCGGGCAGTTGAATACCTAAGTGATAGGAAAAAGATGTCTAATGATTACTATAGAGAAATGGATTCATAGAATGCACCTCCTAGACTTGAATGATTCAAGTTAAAGGAATTGGGGAACTATTCCAATCAATGTCAAAATCCAAGGGTTATTGATGATGATCAACTTCAATAAACTTTTAAGTCCAAAGTCAAAGGAATGTCACATGAAATCACTATCGGTGATATGGAGTATGATAATGAAGTGGTGAAAGGTACACTTACAATCCAATATAAATTAGAAAATAATTTATTTGATTTTGGTTCCACCCACTCTTTTATTTGTGAAGAATTTTTTAAGGGTATCACCATATTACATAAACAATTATATGTTGAGTTAGCTACGACAACTCCTAATGGAACAATAGTTGCATAAAAAGTTTATAATTCTCTCTGATTGAAGTTTATGGGAATGTGCTTCCTAAAAATATTGTGATCCTTCCTATATTGGAATTTGATGTGATTCTTAGAATGGATTAGCTTTCTCTATATAGGTCTCATATCAATTTACAAGGAAGGGATGCCACATTTCATATTCTAGATCAATATATTATTATCTATCAATTCAAGGAAGAATATAACCTTACAATATAAATTTCTTCCATATTATTGGATTTGATTTTTATAAATGAATGTTATTTATGTCAAATGTTTGGGGAGAAAATCACGATTAAGAATATTCCCATTGTACGAGAGTTTGATGATGTCTTTGCAGAGGAATTTTCAGGTCTTCCATGAAATCCTGAAGTTGAGTTTTTAATAGAAATCATACTGGGTGATATGCCTATTTCAAAGAAACCTTATATAATGGAACCAATTGGGTTGTAGGAATTGAAGAAGCAAATCCATGGAAATCTTGATATGGTATTCATATTCCCTAGTGCATCACCTTGGGGGGAACCTGTTCTCTTTGTTATAAAGAAAGATTGATCAATGATACTATGCATTGATTATCAAAAACTTAATAAGACCACTATCAAGGAAAATAAACTCTTCCCCGCATTGATGAGTTATTCGACCAACTACACAGAGCTTGATACTTTTACAAGATTGTTCTTTGTTCTAGATATCATCAATTAAGGGTCAAAAGGAGGATATACCAAAGATGACACTCTATACAAGTTATGGACACTATGAATTTATAGTGATGCCTTTTGGTCTTACTAATCCCACCACTATATTCATGGATCTAATGCATAGAGTCTTTATAGAATATCTTGATTAGTTGGTGGTAGTCTTTATAGACAATATTCTTGTATATTCTAAGATCAAGGAAGAACATGAAGACCACTTGGGAATTATATTAAAAACCTTGAGAAAAGAGAGGCTTTATGAAAAATTTGCCTAGTTTAAATTTTCTCTTTAGAATGTATCTTTTGGGTCACATAATCTTAAGAGATGGGATACCTGTAGACCCATCAAAAATAGATGTTTTTGAAAGTAGGCCGATACCCAAAACGATAACTGAGAACTGATGTTTTATTTGTTTGGATGGATATTGTCAATGTTTTGTCAAGTATTTTTCATGATTATATAATCCACTCACTAAGTTGACTCGAAAAGTAGTTAATTTCGTATGGATAGAAGAATATGATGAGAATTTCAAAGAGCTAAAAAGAAGTTTAGCTAGTGCACCTATGCTCACACTACCTTGTAGTGGAGAAATGTTTCTAATCTAAAGTGATTCATACAAGAAGGGGCTGGGATGTGTTCTCATGAAAAATGATATGGTAATAGTTTATGCCTCATGATAGTTGAAAATACATGAGCAAAATTACCCAACTCATGATTTGGAGTTAGTGTCTGTAATCATTGCATTAAATATATAGAGACATTATCTTTATATTGAAAGGTGTGATATTTGTACCGATCATAAAAGTTTAAAGTATATTTTCACACAAAAGGAGATGAATATGTGCCAAAGAAGATGGTTGGAGTTGATTAAAGGTTATGAATGCTCAATATTTTACCATCTAGAGAAATAGGACAAGGTGGAAGATTCTTTGAGTCTACAAGACTATGCTAGCCTATCCATTATGAGGATCACAAAGGATCCAATAATTATGGATTTGAAAATAATGGATCATGAAATTTTAATTGAATGGTGGAAATCATATCTTTCTCAAATGAATGTTCAACCATATATATAAGTTAAGATTAAGGAGGCATAGAAGAAATATATAGAGCTACAAAATAATGTGAGAAATGTTCCTAAATTCAACCTTTATTGTGATGAAATAATAAGGTTCAGGAACCAGGTTTGTATTCCTCCCGTACCAGAATTAAAGAAGGAGCTATTGGATGAGGCTCATAATTATTCATTCTCTATTAACCCTGGAAGCACAAAGATGTACAAGGACCTAAAAGAGAAGTTATGGTGGGATGTAAGGGAAAGAGACGTCGCTGAATATGTATCTAGATGCTTGGTTTGTCAGCAAGTTAAGGCTGAGAGATAGAAGTATAAGGGGTTGTTATAACTATTACCCATACCAGAAATGAAAATGGGAATAAAATAATTATGGAATTTGTCATCTGACATTAAAAATAAAAAGGTAATAATTCTATATGGTTTATAATTGATCACCTTATAAAGTTAGCACAATTTATTACTATTAGAGAAAACTTCTCTCTTGATCAGCATGCCAGGATATATATAAAGGAAGTGGTTAGATTTCATGGAGTACCACTTAACATTATATCTGATCAGGATCCGAGGTTTATCTCAATGTTCTGGAGATGTTTATATTATGCTCTAGATACAGAGTTAAGTTTCAGCATTTCTTATCATCCTTAGATAAATGGTCAGTCTGAGAGGACAATTCAAACTCTGGAAGATATGTTGAGAGCTTACTCTATGGATTTCAAAGGTGGTTGGGATCAACACCTACATTTTGTGGAAATTTATTACAATAATATCTTTCACTCTAGTATTTAGATGGATATTTATGAATCCCTCTCTGTAAAGAAGTACATAACTCCAACTTTCTGGGATGAATTTGTGGAAAGAAATCTATTAGGACCCGATCTTGTTTATGAAATGACAGAAATTGTTAGATCTATTAAATAACACATAAGGTCAGCTAAAAGTTGAAAAAAATTATGCTGAAACCTGAAAAAAATACCTAGTGTTTGAAGTGGGTGATAAGGTGTTTCTACAAATATCTCTATGGAATATAGTAATGAGATTTGAAAATAAGGGCAAGCTGAGCCCTTGGTATATTAGTTCATTTGAAATTCTGGATCATGTTGGGAAGACAGCTCACTGATTATCGCTTACACTGAATCTCTCTTAAGTTCATGATGTTATCCCTGCATCTATCCTAATAAAGTACATAACCAAATTTTCTTGTGAACTAAACTCAGAATTTATATTGTTGGAGTAAGTTATTTCTTATGAAGAACAATCGAGAGATATTATAGATCGTAGAGAAAACGTTCTACAAAACTAGACCGCTCGCATGGTTAAAGTTTTTTGGAAGAACCACCAATTTGAATAATATACATGGGAAATTGAGGATATGATGAGGGAGAGGTATCCTCATTTATTTTTTTTAGGTGATGAATTTCAAGGGTGAAATTCAGTTTATGGGGGGGGGGGGGGGGTAGAATGTAACACCAAGATGTTTTTATGAAATATTTTCTATAAATAATTTTTTATTCTTCATTAACTTGCATTGCACATAATAAAAAATTTAAACGATACTTAGGATTCCCTTAGTATAAAATTACTATTATATCCTAGCTATTTGGTTAGCAGGAATAAGTATGACTAACTTATGAAAATGCATTGTTAATTCATTGGCTATCAATTATTTATTGAAAATATAAATTAGATATTTATATTTTTTAGTGAATTACTGTTGATAATAAAATTAATGAGATACATATTTCATATAATATATTTTTTTATATTCATATAATGGATATTCTAATCATAGGGTGTGAATAAACCCTATTTGTTGTATAAAAATTTATATTTTTTTAAAAAGGGTCATTTTACGCCTTTGAATGGAGAACCCATTTTAAGTTATGATTTTGACACAGTAATTATTTTTATATGAAAATATAAACATTTTATTTTTAATTGGGATATAAAAAATTACTTTGGATGAATTTTTGATACTTTTATAATAACCATCAAGTTTTAATGAATAGTAAAAATACAATAAATTTTAAGTGAAAACAACTTTTTTTCATCGAAATAATTTATATGGTTATATTATAATATTGAATGGTTTTAAAGTATAAATATAATATATTTTTATCATTTAATATTTTTTATGTCATT
Organism: Viscum album; assembly: GCA_963277665.1. Taxonomy (NCBI): domain Eukaryota; kingdom Viridiplantae; phylum Streptophyta; class Magnoliopsida; order Santalales; family Viscaceae; genus Viscum; species Viscum album. The sequence goes on from OY728150.1 coordinate 1,041,301,358, forward strand.
ATCATTAATTTTACATTGAATCCAGATATAAAAACAATTCAATCTTTTGCAATATTGTAGCTTTTAAAAACTGTTCTCTCTTTCCAAAAAATTAGATTAATTTTAATTTAATTACTGAAACTTCTGTGTTTTAAATTTTGAAAAATGGATTTTATATTTGGATTCAGTGGGTCCAAATTTTTATAATAAGTTATATTAATTTTTTGGACATTATGAATAGTAACTTTAGGAATTTTTTTAATGCATTTAAGGGTAAATTGGGGAATGAAAGGTAAAAATAATATTATAAAATTACCTTATCATATTTAAAAATACCATTAGATGACTAAATTAGAATCTTACCATCTATGGTTTGAAATTTAATTACTTAATATCCACTTTCCCATGAATTTGACATTAATTTTATCAAAATCAATGAATGTGAGAAAATGTCACACTTTCTTTTTATACAAGTATATTAATTTTAATATATAAATAACTAGTAGATAATATTGACTATAGATATTTTTTGGAAAGATAAAATAATTATCTATATCATAAAAAATTATTTATAATTTTTAGAAATTAAATAATTAATATTAAGGATGACACAATAGTGACACAAAAATTATTTTATTAATATAAATATAAAATAAATGATTTCAAAAATATGAAAAGAAATATAATTTGAATTAATTAAGGTTATACATGAATTTTATAGAATATTATGAAATTGTTTTGAGTATATTATATTTTTTTTATAACTTATCTTCATTTTGGATTTTATTTAAAATCAATGAAATGAATAGTGTCAAAATTGACAACATTGATATTTTATAAAAATAACATTTTATTAATTTTTTTTAAAATAATAAAAATATTTAAAAATTAAAAAGTGATAACTATATGGTCTAAAATTTCATAAAATAACCATTTATATTAAATTAAAATTATATAAATAAATTTTAATAACCATTAAATATTTAGAATGTTATTGCCACATTTAAAATTAAAAACATTAAATAAGGATACATAAAACTTATAAGGTTTAAAATAAAATAAAAACATGTATGAAGTTCATTAGTTGAGATTATTTAGACCCATGATCATCGTATCTTCAAAATAATCCACTTTGGATCCATTTTATGTTAAAAATTAATTTATATTATTTTAATAGTTTTGGGTTTTCCAAAGGCGCCCCTCCCCTCTCTTTTAAAAGGGAACCTCTATTTATCTTTTAATCACACCTCTAAATAAATTTTTCTCAGCCAATCCATGCCCATTTCCTATACCAAATTACCTAACTTTATCCTATAGGCCAGAATTTGGCTATAAAGATATACTAAGAAGGCATTTTGTGCAAATCGAAAGGAGATACCCAAAAAAGAGGTAATTGTTTTGTCACCTCTTTAAAAATTATTTTCTTATTATACTTTATATTCTTATGTTTTTTTCATACTAAAGTAATAAATACAGTATATTACTCATTCTAAGACATTATTATAATTATGTTAAAACCTTATACCTCCTTTTATCCATCCTACGAATAAAAATGTCACTATGCGTGCATATATACGGCTTACCGTCTCTACGTCGTGGTGTAATTTGTTATTCAACAATACTTTATTTATATGGGAATAAAGTTGAGTATAATAAATTTAGAAAATTAATATAACATGATAATTATTATTTATAATTAATATACCGTCGAATTCCATATCATTTAACAATTAAGTGAATGATATTATTGCTCGTGTGTACATATGACCTACCTCTCCACGATGCGATGCGATTTATTCTACACGATCTTCAATAAATAATGTTTATATACATGAATGTAATGAATAAATATGACATATATTATAATAATATAATTTTTTAAATGATATAACTATAACATAATAAGCGGAACCTGAACTTATCTGATAACGCTTGCATAAGAACATAAATCAGTTAACATCCAAATAATGAGTGGCAATGAAATGTTACTAACAAACAGATAATAATATAATCATATATGATATCAGTAAAATGATTATGATTCTTGAATAATTAAATAAAATTATTTAAATCATTATAAAGGGGGTTCTAATATATATGAAGGATATTGAACCTAATGTAATGGATAATTTTGTATTCTAATTATTATCTGAGATTGTTTGTACGTAAATATTTAATGGGGTATATTTGTCATCCACACCAATTTTTCCTAAGTATGTAATGTTATTTATATTCATATACAAATTTTTAAAGTTAATTTTACCCACTGGTGATTTTTTGTCTTTTTCATTTTCAGTACGATGTAATTTTTTACTTTTTTCAAAAAAAGTTTGAGAATAATGTTTTTTACATAAATGGCATGAATGGATTTTTATGGTTTCATGACACCTTATTTCCATGAAGCTTACATTATAATTTTCCATGGTTATTTTAAAATAAATTATTTTATTTTAAAATTTAGTGGAGTTTTGAGAATAGAAAATGTATTTGAAGAAGAAAGGATATTTTCCTCAAGAATTAATTTCATGTGTTATATAATAATTACATTCCATATAAGATTAAATTATTTAAATATTGTTATGTCTCTTAATAATGTGATTTAATTTTGTTTATGATGAAATTATATTTATGAAATCTATTTGTTTTACATGGATTATGTCATGATGGAATGATGTTTGAGAAACCCATTTCAATCCTTAGGTTTTTCTATGATAAATGATTTATGTTTATGTATAAAACATAAGAATGATTTAATTATGAGATGCATGGGACCGATATATCTGATCAATGCAATGGGTAAAGATTTATATCTAATGAGATATACATGAATAGAATGGTAATTAAATATGGTTCAGTAATACTAGGCTGAAATGGAAAGTAAACCTGGTTCAGTATGGACTTTGTACACTATAATGGTCTTGTATATGATCCTTGGATAATATAGAAATGATTTTCTATGATTATGTTTATGCCACACAACTTCATCTCTTATGTTTTTACTTTTGGGATTATGTCCAGTAATTCTTATGAAATTTTATTCCATGACAAGATATCACTATCTTTCATATACATGATAGGACTTCCAACTGTTATGTTGTCATGTCTTATGATTGTGATATGATTGATATTTTCCCTTGTTTAAGAATATTGAGATTTTTAGCTCACGATTTCATATGTATCTTTCCCCCAGGTCATGAAGAAGGGTATGAAGCAAGATATGCCAAAAACGAGTCTAGTTATGAAGAAATAAGTGGGAGACAATGTATAAGTTTTATGAACCAGTTATTTATGATTCCCAGTTTCTAAAGACACTATACCTATACGGTCTTATCATGGATTTATTATATGTTGTAATGAATATAATTTGATTTTGAAGTAATATAAATGAAAGTAATGTATGGGTCGCAATAGTTGGTATTAGAGGAAAGGTATAGTTATCCTTTGGAAACTAGGATGAGAAATACTTAGTAAGTACCCTATGGATATGTCTATAGATAGGATACAATCCTTGTGTTTTATAAATTACCATGAATAACCTTGGATAAAACCTAAAGTGTCCTAAATTGAAATTTTATTCTTGATTATTTGGTTTTCCTATTATGATTAGTGCTGCTCACACTATGCTTCTTGGTTTTAGTCAATTGATAGAACCTAAATGAACCTTGTTAATGCTAAATGCAACGGGAAATGCAATGATTTTCCCCATGAGAAACCAACTGATATGTAAAGTTGACTTTATTTTATTAATATAAATATAAAATAAATGATTTTAAAAATATTAAAAGAAAAATAATTTGAATTAATTAAGGTTCTACATGAATTTTATACGATATTATGACATGTTTGGAGTATATTCAATTTTTTTTAGAAGTTATCTTCTATGTGTATTTTATTTAAAATCAAAGAAATTAATTGTGTCAAAATTGAAACTATTGATATTTTATAAAAATAACATTTTATTAAATTATTTAAAAATCATAAAAATATATAAAAATTAAAAAGTGATAATTATATGGTCTAAAATTTCATAAAATATCCATTTATGGTCAATTAAAACCATATAAATAAATATTTATAACTATTAAAATATTAGAATGTTATTACCATAATTAAAACTAAATAGATTAAATAATGATAAATCAAAATTATAGGGTTTAAAATAAAATAAAACATGTATAAAGTTTATTGGTTGAGATGCCTAATATTATCTTCAAAATAATCCACTTTGGAGTCATTTTAATTTAAAAATTAATTTATATTATTTTAATAGTTTTGCTTTTTCCAAATGTGCCCCTCCCCTCTCTTATATAAGGGTCCCTCTCTAATAAAAGGGTACCTCTACTTATCTTTTAATCACACCTCTAAATACCTTTTTATCATAAAAGCCTTTACCATTTCCTCTTTTAACTTCCCTCACTTGTATAAATCCATCCTAAGGAGGACTTTTGTGCAAAACAAAAGAAGATACCCGAAAAAAGGTAATTGTTTTATCATCCCATTCAAAATTCCTTTCTTCTTATACTTCATTATTATGTTGTTTTCATAAAAAATTTACAAATACAATATCTTCTACACTCTAAGATGTTATTATAATTATGGTACAATCTTATACCTCCTTTTATCCATCTTATGAATAAAAATATCACCATCCATGCATAAGTATGGTTTACGATCTCCACATCATGGTGTTATTTGTTATTCAACAAAAATTTATTTGGATGGGTATAATGTTGAGTATAATGGATTTAAATAATTAATATAACATGATAATTATTATGTATAATTAATATACCATCCAATTCCATATCATTTAACCATTAGGTGAATGATATTTTCGCTCGTGAAAACGTATGACAAACCATCTCCACGATGCGATGCAATTCATTCTACATGATCTTAATTAAATAATGATTACATAAATTAAAGGAATGAATAAATATGTTATATATTATTCTAATATCATTATTTAAATTATATAAATATAATATAATGAGTGGAAAATGAACTTATCTGACAAAACTTGCATAAGAACATAAAGCAGTTAATATCTGAATGACAAGTGACAATGAAATGTTACTAACAAAAAAATTATAATATAATATTATATAATATCATAAAAATTATTATGATTCTGGAATAAGTCAATAACATTATTTAAATCATTATATAGAAGTTTTAGATACATACAAATGGTATCAGACCTAAGGTAAAGGATAATTTTACAATCTCATTATTTTCCGTGATTATTTGTTCGTAAGTATTTACTTGGGTATATTTATTATCTACATATATGTTTTTTAAGTATATAATATTATTTATGTTCTTATAAAATTTTTTAAAGTTAATTTTACCCATTGGTGAATTTTATATCTTTTTTCATTTTCGGTACGATGTACTTTTTTAATTTTCCAGCAAAAGTATGAGAATAATGTTTTTTACTTATACGACATGAATATATTTTTACGATTTCATGATTCCTTATTACCATGAATCTTACCATACAAGTTTTAACGTTTATTTTCAAAGAAATTATTTTCCTTTAAAATTCCATTTCATTTTCATAAATGAAAATGTATTTGAAGAAGAAAGGATATTTTCCTCAATAATTAATTCAATGTGTTATATAAAAATTACTTTCCATCTAAGGTAACATTAATTAAATACAATTATGTCTCTTAATAATGTGATTTTATTGTGTTTATGATGAAATTTATTTATGAAATTCATTTTTTTACATGGATTATGTCATGAATGAATGATGTTTAAGAAACCCATTTTATTCATTGGGTTATGCTATGATAAATTATTTATGTTTATGTGGAACACATAAGAATGATTTAATTATGAGATGGGTAGGACATATATCTCCTTCCAATGCATTTGGTAAATATTTATATCTCATAAGATAGACATGAATGGAACAAAAAGTAAATCTGGTTCATTAATACAGGACTAGAATGAAAAGTAAACCCAATTTAGCAATGGACATTGTCCATTATTGTCTTGGATATGAGGTTTGGTTAATATGGAAGTGATTTCCTATGATTACGTGTATTCTAAAAAACTTCATGTTTTATGTTTTTACTTTTGGGATTATGTCCAATAATTCTTATTAACATTTATCCTATTAAATGATATCACGATCTTTTATATGTAGGATAAGACTTACAAATGTTATGTTCTTATATATTATGATTGTGATATGTTTGATATTTTCCATTGTTTACCCTTACTAAGTATTTGACCTCAAAATTACATTTGTTTATTGTACCTAGGTCATGAATAGGGGTATTAATTTAGATATTCCAAAAAGGAGTATAGTTATGAAGAAATAAGTAGGAGACAATTTAGATGTTTTATGAACCAGTTGTTTATGTTTCCAAGTTTCTAAAGATACTATACCTATATGGTCCTATCATGGGTTTATCATATTTTGTAATGAATACACTTTGATTTTGAAGTAATATAAATTTATGTAATGTATGGGTCGCTATATGAAATCACTTAGAGGTATCTGATACCACAAGAATCCCCACAACTATTACCTTACCCAAGACAATATAAAGGTGAGAAAAACAACTGACCATAAAGAGTCAAAAAAGGATAAATCTGAATCAAATCTTAGAAATTATCATTAAAAGTGAACTCTACCAAGTATAGGTGCTTATACCATGATCCTCCAAAGTCTAGGATTCATGGTCGGAGCATATCCTCAAGGATATGAATTGTCCTCTTTGACTTTACATCAGTCTATGGATGATATATTGTACTCAAATTAAACCGGGACCCCAAATACCTTTTCAAACCTTGTTAAAACTATAAAGTAAAACATACTATGAGACGACACATGGGTGAGACCCATGATACAGTGGGCTTGGGAAACACCCTGTATAGGGGAAAAAAATTCCCCCTTATCCCTAATCCAAAATTATTCCTCTACTAGACCTCACTCATGCTCATGGCACAAGATCTGCTTTTCCCTTGCTCCCACGATCTCCTCTCATTTTTCCCAAATCCCCCACCGTGACTCCTACTGTAGGCTCACCCACCCACCACTACCCTACCCAAACTTCTATATCCTCTCCCCTCTCCCCCTCGATCACCACCAACCACACTTTTTTATGATGAATCCCAACCAGGAGGAGCATCAAGATTTATTACTGTTGGTCAGTGTCCTGCATGCACTTGACCCCACCTCGCCCCTGATTTTGGTGAGTTAATGAAAGATAAACCCATTTACCTCCATTGATTCCAGCTTTTGGTCATGGTCTCTGGGTTTTTTATAATTATTTCGTCATTTTTATTTTTTACTTTTTTACTTTTTTTTGTTTAATTTTAAGTAATTGTCTGAATTAATTTCAGATTCACCGTTGTTTTGTCCACCTCAATTTAAATTTTACCATATCAATTTCCATTTGATATTTTTTTGTACAGGTAATTAGAGTTTTTTATAATCAATTTTCAATTATCATTTTTTTATTTATTTATATTAATTGTTTTTTTGATTTTCATATATTATATGAATTATAAATTTACCTTTTTGTTTCCCATCATAATTTCAATTTTTCTATTTTAATTTCAATTTTTATTTTTTCTTTGGGTAATTAATGTTTTTAAAATAATTTTTAATTAGTATTTTAATTAGTATTTTTTATTAGTTATTTTGTTTAATTTTTAGAAATTATCTTAATTGTGGATTCAACGATGTCTTTCCCATCTCAACTAGAATTTTCCCATATCAATTGTAATTTTCAAATTCTCCATAATAAATTAGTGTTTTTATAATAATTTTTTAATTATTATTTTCATCTTATTTATTTTTATTAATAGTTTTTTTTTATTTTTATAAATTATGTAGAACCGTGGATTCATTTTTTATCTTTCCTGTATCATTTTTAATTTTATATTTATCTATAGTTGATTAGTTTCACATTTATATTACATTTATTTTATGATTAATTAATTTTGGGAGCATATTTTTTGATTTGTTTATTAGTTTTACAAATAATCAATTTTGATTTAAAAACTATTTTATCATTCTAATCATCTAATTTTTTTTTATATTTTGTAAAATCATGTTCTAATTATGTATTATAAAATATTATAGATTATTAAAATCTAAAATTATTTTTTAGTAAATAAATATGTAAATAACATAATTTTGAAATAAAAGGAAACTAAAATTCAATTGGTTTTAGAGAATATTTTTTTCTTTAATTTTTTATAACATTTTATAAATTATGTTAATATTTTTCATTACATTTTAATAGATAAAAAAATGAAAAAAAGAATCATTTTTCATAATCAACTCCAAATTTACATTTTAGTGTTTTAATGTTAAATATTTTTACTTTATAATACGAACATTTAAATTTTTTGATATAGTTGATAAAAATTTGTGTTTATATTTTTATAATTTTAGTTGTGAAATTTATTAATTTATTTATATTTTTTGTTTTGATTTTTAGATAAATATTTATAATAATTGTTAAATATTGAATTAAAAATTAATTATTTAGAATATATGATTTTATTTTTTAAAAAATGACTATTTAATTTAAATTTTTTATATATCTAAATGAATTATAATTATTTTAATTTTATTTTATAACTTTTAGGTACTACAATGAATATAATTCAAAATTACAGATCTCAAAAAAGGGAAATAAAGAAAAAAAGGAATGAAATGGAAAAATAACAAGTGGGTTTGATTTCTAAATAATTTGATTTTAGAAGTGAAAAGATAGTTTATCTATTAAATTTAATGATAAATAATTGGAAGAAAATGTTTTTAATGTGAATAATAAATCTATATTGGAACCTATGACTCAAATTGTTGATATGACAAATGAATGTATGGATGTGGATTATAAGAAGGATGACGATGTACATACTATTCATATGATTCATGATCTTGGAGATCAAATCATTCTGAACCTTAAAAGACATGTGTATATGAATTGTGATCCAGGATTATGAGAATGTATCAATGATGTTAACAGAATTTTGTTTCTTCAGTGTGGAACGATTAAAATATTAAAAGAAAATGAATAATTTAGCAAAGGAAGCTAGTCATGGGAGACACTTTACTTTTAATAATTATTTTTTTCTACTTCCTAATAGAGGAAATCATGAGTGAAAGTGTATTATTTATTCTAATGAGTTGGAAAAGGTTTTTTTTTGAAAATTATTTAAATCAAAATTGATGAAAAGTTCTTTGACCGATGGAGGATCTAATGATTGGAACAACATTCCAACAAGGCTTAGAGAGAATGAAATAAATTTTGAACACATTTCTAATGTTGTGAAGTGGGATGACTATCACATATGAAATGAAAATAAATAGGACATTGAAAAAAACATTGAATCAATCAATAATAAGGAAAGAGTTTGTTGAAATATGTTACCTACTTGAATCATTGGATTTGTGGAGGTAATTTCACAAATAACTTACCATTTTGTAGAATAAATAAGAAGATTTATGAGAAGGATGATATTATTTTTGGTAAAATTACTGAATTTGTTTCTGAAGTTGATCTAGTTATGAAATATCTTGTTCATCTCATTGTTAATAATTAAATTCAAAAGAATTATCTTAGTCATAAAATTTAGAATTAATTGATAATTTTATCAGGAAGCAGGATTAAAGAAAAAAACTTAAAGAATATCATGAGAGAGAATTATTTTTTGATTATCCTTGATTTCACTCCAGATCTAAGCCATAATGAATAGATGTCAATTAACATAGTATGTGTTGATGTTTATGAAGAATTTAAAGTTAAGTGGTGGTGTTATTTATTAGCTTTAGAAATATTGAGAAAACATCCAGGTGTGGGATTTTCAAGTCACTTCGAGATTATTTGGTTATTTTTAGACTCAACATTGATGACATAAGAGGATAAAGTTATTATAAGGGATCAAACATGAAAGGTAAACATCAAGGTGTCCAACATATACTTCATGAATTATATACCAGATCATTTTACACTCTATGTGGATGTCATATCCTGAATCTTGCTATATACCGCATGGAAAAATATAGTGTGAAAGACCAATTTTTTTTCTTATATGAAAAGTATTTATACATTATTTTTAGGTTTACTACATCTATGTGATCTTTTAAGGACATATGTGAAGGGTTTAAAACAAAAAACATTATCAATTGGTCATTGTAAAATTCACATTGATAATATTAGTGGTATAAGAAGACAAACAACCGAGTTAAGAAATTCAATAGTTTAAATTTACAATATTCCTATATATGATGATGTCATGATGTTGTATGTTAAATTATTATCTCCAATGCATTAGAAATTTTGAATTCATTATTATCATATTCATTTGGTATAAAATTATAGATAAAGTCAATCATGTAAGTAAAATACATCAAAGTGAAGAGATGGATATTGAAGATGTGAGTACAAAAAAATAGTTGATTTTGTTCTATCAATAACTTTTGGAGGATGGGTTTGAAGGTTTTGTGAATTAAATGAAATAAATTAAACTTAGAGTTGGTATTTATCAAATATTAAAAGAAAAAATAGTTATTCTTATGAAGAAACAATTTGATGAGGATGTGAAAGATGATGTTATTATAATTTTTTCTATGGAGGAAACGTTTAGAAAAAATTATTTCCTTCAAATTATTGATCAAGTTTTTATGTCATTGAGGGATCATTTTATGTAATTTTACACAATCAATGAAATATTTTTATTTTTGTTGAAGGAATGTTTTATAAATATTTATTATGAAAAATTAAAGGAACATTGCACTCAATTTAATGTTTTTTGAAACACAATGAACACGATAATATTTATGGAGGGTAATTATTTCAAGATCTTAGAAATTTAATGTCAACATTTCCAAGTGAAATAATAAAATCAATTGATATCCCTAATTTTATCAAGCCTTATAGGAACGATTAAGGATTTAAAATGACATCGGTGGCATATCTTATTTTTTTTACTATACGAATTATATTTTCATTAGTATATAGATGTTTTTATAAGATAAATTTGATCAAATATTATCTTCAAACCACCATTTCACAAGAGAGATTATGTGCATTGGAAATGATTTAAATTGAAAATGAGTTTTTGTATAGTCAATATTTTTAGGTTTTGATTGAAAAGTTTTCATCAATAAATGAAAGTATAAGTGTTTTCCTTTGAATTGGATTATAAAGTACCATAATCAGGTCCATGAAGTGCCAAAACATACCATGGTATGTCATGCTATATTTATTTGTAATTTTTTATTTTCTTTGAATTGTATTATTTAACATGTTTTATTTATAATATCTAGAATAATTACAACATTTGAATAAATTTTTATCAATGGTGGATATGTTTTTAAAAAATAAAGGCATCAATTTCTTCTAAAAAAATTAAATCCTTGAATTTTATATAAATATGTTTTTATGGTTTTACACCAACTGGTAATGTTTTTAATGATTTATAAGTGTGTGTGAATTCATCTATTATGTTATTTTAAAATTGTTGGTTATAATTTTTATAGGTTTAGAAGAATAAGTGGGTGATGAAGATGAAGATGAGGATAATTCATTATTTTTTCAAAGGCTTAGTAGGATAATTTTTACAAACTTTAATGCATTTTTTGATTGGGTTTGAAGTGGTTTAAATGGTAAAAAAGTGTATAATTTTTTTCTTTTATTAAAATGTTTGTTTTTCCTTTTTTACATTACATACAAAGTAGAGTAAATTTTTTATATGATTTAAGGACTTGTTTAACATTCCTTTTAAGTAGTTTTTTCATGCAATATAAGTGTAACTTTAAACATATAATTTTGTATTGTTTTTTTTATTTTTAATAAAATGTTGGCCAATATATGAATTGATCCACATGTGAATTGAAATTATTTTTTATGTCCAAATATAATTTTGGATTAAATGGATTTATAATTTTAGGTCTAAAAAATGTGTGCTATGATATGGTTCTTTCTAGTCTAATCCTTTGACCATCCATATTTAAAGGGAAACATTTTTATAATTTTTCTCAAGAAACATGATGCTTTGAGCCAGTTCTGAACATGCATACCTTCCCAATATGATAGTAGAAGGAACTCCATGTAGTTTTACAATATATTGGACAAAGATATTACCCAAATATTCTATAGAGTGAGTATCCCAAAATGAAAATAAATAGGCTACATTCATTATCTGATCAACTATCGTCCAGAAAAAATCATGGATCCTCAAGGTTCTGGGAAACCATATCACAAGGTCCCTTTTAACCACATCCTAATTACACATCAGTAGTATACGTGATTGAAGAAAACCACCAGTATTTTAATGCTCAGTCTTTACCCTCTAGTATCTAAGGAATTTTGAAAAAAAAGCCAAAAATGTCTATATTCATTCCTATCCATTGAAATTGATGTCGAATTTCATGGTATATATTCATCGAACCTAAATGCACCACCCATTTTGAAGCATGAATTTATATCATTACATCTTCCCTTAAGAAAGATGCCACTAATATCTATCCATATGTTCTAATAATGTTTTCATCACCTAAGGAACACCCCAAAATTAAATCATCACCCATCAAGAATTCTCATATCATGACGCACTCAGATTTTTCTTCTTGGATCGACTTCACCCGATCCACTAAAGTAGATGTGAGAAACAAAGGTTAATTATCATGGAACCATAGTCCCATGATGTATTCAAAATACACTTATCCATGAAACTCATCAAATTACATTCCTCCAATGAGGCCTCACTCTAAGGTATTGCATCTCCTATGTTTTCATAATAGGAGATTCTACAATTACATTACCTTTTTTCTGGAGCATAATCCATCTCAAATTCATGTGGTTGTAGCAACTCCACCCAAAACCTCTACCTCAGATTTCAATTATATTCGAAGAATATATATCATTGGATCTTATAGTATATGTAGATACAAAAGGTCTCTCCAAAGATATAGGGGCTACCAAAACTTCATGTAGTAGACTATAACTTCCAACTCTAGTTCATGTGGTGGGTAGTTCTACCCATGGGGTGACAATTGAACTGACTTGTAGGTGAATACGTATTTTATATACATTAACACAACTCTCATCTTGACACCTGAGGTATAAAAATGCATTAAATATCCAATAATAGGATCTATAAGGGTTAAAAATATTACTATCATCAATCACATCTTCAGCTATAGGAAAACCTCTTCACACTTATTTGACCACTCAAACCTCATCCCATTTTTGGCCAAATCCTTCATCTGGACTCCCAAGTAGGGGAATCCCTAGATGAAGCATCGATAGTACCTTATAAGCCTAAGGAATATTCTGATCTATAATACATTACTGGGATGTGTGAAAGATATCATGACCTATAACTTATTTGGATCCAATGAAATCCCTACCTTAGAAATAAAACACTCAAGGAAACATACCTCTTAAATTAAAAAGTAACACTTCAACATTTTGGCATATAAATAATGTTCTCGAAGTAAAATCAATACAATATCAAGGTGCCTAGCATGCATGTCTAATGTTTTGTAATATATCATGATATCATTTATGAATACAATGATAAAGGAGTCAGTATGTAGATTGAAAATTAATGTTCACGAGAGCTGTCAATATCATTAGATAATTTTTAAAACTAAAACAAACAAAATGTTAACCATACAATCCATATATACTCCTGAACACTATATTGGCACTATAATAATCTTCGACCCACAAATGATGGAATCCTAAATGAAAATTAATTGCAGATAACCAATGAGATCCTCATAACCGATCAAAGATATTTTCAATCTTGGGTAAAAAATACATATTATTCAACATAAACCAATTAATATTTCTTTAGTTTACACAAGGCTGTAAAATACCATCTTCCTTCTTGGTAAACAATATTGGACAACCCCAAGGAAATTTTCTTAATCATATAAATCCCATAAAATATAAATCCACTTTCTAAAAATTCATTTTATTCAACATAGTTAATTCCAAATGATATGGATGAATCGATATCATTTTCACCTTAGGAACAAGTTCAATCTCAAACATGATTCCTATATTTGGAGGAAGACCTAAGAAGTGATCTAGGATTTTTTTTTATAATCATCCATCATTTGAGGAATGATAGTGGGAGATACTGCTGACACTTCTACAAGAGTCATGGCCACTAATTTCTCCATTATAGCTCTAATGTGGTCCCACTATAATAGATATGACATCCCACTAACTAGTCATTATATGCTTCTGTCCCTTAGTTAAAAAAATGTATACCTTCTTCTAGTAATAGTCCATGTGAGCATGGAATATTGTTAGCCAGTCCATCCCAAATATCACATCAAAGCTATCCATCTCAAGGATCATGAAGTACAATAAATGTCCATAGCCAACAACTACTATAGGACAATGATAAAATCTATAAATATGGTCTAATTTATTTCTTATGGGTGTACTCAGAGAAATAAACTCTGAATATAACTTGAATAATAAGTAAAGTAAAGCAACAACTTGATTAGATATAATGGAATGAGATATAATAGTGTTAAAAGATCAGTAAAATGAGTAAATGTGATCAAGACCATACCTTTAATGGTTGATGGACCATCTCCAAAGTCATGCAAAGCTTGGTACATCGTATAAACTAGAATTGACTTAGATCCATGTCCCTATCCCTGATATGCATGACTCTTCTGAGTAATCATCATATAATGGGTTTAGAACAACTACTAAGAACCCCATCTAGTCCCATAGCTTCATTCCTATGTTTGGTCGGATCCTCTATGTGATCTCATCCACAATTACTTCATATAGAAATATATATATTCCTTATCTTTCTAAATAAATTTCAATTTATTTTGGGATCTAAGAAATACTTTTAGTAATTCCCACTATTATCACAGTTTTAATATTTGGTTGTACCACCTCTCCAAGAGGAAACCAATGAAGATCAACAACACACCATCTAATTATCACTCTCTCGCAGTAGCTCCTCATCCCACCATTTTATTCCACTAGAGGAAGTGATCATAGAGGAATCAACTATTCCACTGGTTTAAACACTAGGAACGAGAAGAATACTAGCTATAGAGTGATCCTCTAACCCCTTCTATATAATTAGAGTATTGGGAAACAACTTAGGGTAATTCATCTAGTAAAAATTCTTTAATTGGAATATGAGATCTAGATAAATAATTATCTAAAATTTCCTCAACTTTTGTACTTAATTCATAGACAAGAGTGTAGAGAGAAGTGAAATGATGAAACTATGTGAAATAGGATAAATAATAATCTACTAATATCATTCCCTAAAAAAGCAATTTGAAATCTTATTCTTTGTCTTACTTCATTGATTTAGGAAAAGAATCATTATAGAATAAATCTCTAAAATAATTCCATGTAATAACCTCACATCTTCCAATATGGTTAATGATACTTTTCCATATCCTTGTGGTTAAATGAAATATAATGGAAGAAAAATTAACCAATTGTTCATCAAGAGTCTATACCAAGTTGTAGATTCCATCAATGATGTTAATCCAGTAATCAGTATCCTAATGACCTCCAATTTTCTAGAAGGATGGGGTGTAATAAAGATAAAATTCATGGGCATAATCAACCATGATTCTCTATGTACGTTGACCTCGAATGTGCACAATCCAAAAAACACATGGAAGGATTGGTTCTTCCACCTGAATAATCAAAGAAGGTTCTCGAGCATACTCAACTACACATTCCTATATATTTGGCTATGTTACATGATCATTATTACTTATAAGAATATTCTGGTCCACTACTATAGGTGGTCCTTCCAGACGTCTCGAAGGTGTATTTTTTTTGAAATACCAAACAAATGTTTAGATTTCCTTTAAAAACTTGATTGCTGAAACAACCTAACTAGTTTTTATATATACATAGTTAATTATTATCATAAGACCTATCCTAGGAGGTAACCGAACATAAGGTATAAGCCTAAAATTTCTACCTAATTCTCAAAATTAGTTCTCTGTACCCACATATTAGTCATAGTCATATATATATATATATACAAAAAATATAAAAAAATTCTCATGTTAGACTAACTAATTCCCAAATGTTATATCACAACAATATAGAACACTTAAATATTACTCAATAAAGAATATAGGTATATCCTAAAAAAATATATAAATATTGTAATTTGATTAAATAACTACTACGCAACAGAAAATAGGTATATATATATATATATATATATGTATGACATGTGGTCTTAATTGACTAATCATGATGCATGAACACACCTAAGAACCATAAAAATATAATAAAAATCCCATACCTAGTAACTCAGAGGTCCATTATAGATGAGTTGGCTAGGAACATAGTAACTACCCTACTAGAGTTCCACACAACAAATCTCCTTTGTACTATAACAATACATGAAAAGAAATAAAGTAAACCTTAGGTCCTTTGATACCATTTTCCAACTCCCAGTCCTAGATTGCCCGAAGATGACCCAAGTGGAGACACTAAAAAACCTCATGAATTCCACTTAATAATCAAGAGGCCACCAAATAGTAGTGAGGGTATAAAAGAATATGAGAAGACTATACCCTCAGTAATCCTAACCATCATAGATTAGTATAATATAATAATTAATGAATAAATAGGCATGAGAGGAATAAAAAAAATACTATAAAAAATTTATACAAAAGTAATCAATAGATCCCCATGGTTGTGGTCCAAACCAAGTATTATGAAACATAAAAGTAAATAAAATATATAATCAATAGTATAGAGTTTGTCGTCACATCTACTCCTACTCCAAGCCACTATCTCCTCATATCTTTGTCACATGGCTCTTTCCCTTCACTAGATCCCTGATCATGAAATCAACACACATATCAAGATTCCCATTTAGAGAGTGAGTTGGAAACCCAATAGGACATCACCAATATGTATTTAATAAGTGTTCACATTTATAAGAGTTTATTCTATGATAAAAAATAAGCACCCACAAGAAAAATAATTTTATATTGATTTTGTGTGCTAACCAAGCTTCCATGAACACCAACCACACCCAGTTTAGATATATGCTAGAAGAATATATGATTATTCATATGAACATCAAAAGTGGAAGATCTAGCCACAAGGCTTCTCAATAGAAGTATAGGCCCTTGACCTTCACATTAGACCTCACCAAGATAACTTGACCTATTTATATCTCTTGGGTCTGATCACATAAGACCATCATAACCCATTGATTCCTATTATTTCAAATATCATATATCCTCATTCCCCTAGTTCAAGATACACAGGGCTATCATGACCTATCATCTAACTCAGTCTTGTCATTATGTCACATGTAGTGTTTAAAAACACAAACCCTATAGGGAAACCAATCCATGAAGTGTCTATATATCACTTTGGCACCTTGAATAAAACAAAAACAACATAGAAAAAACCAATAAATCACATGGAAAAAGTTCATCAAATACACAGGTACAACATAAAATATCAAGAGTGAGTAACAGTAGCCAAACACACACACATGTGATCAAACACAAATATGGTCTCATAGGCTACACATGCACACACATGATATCAAACTCAATAATGGTCTACTAATACCAATACATGACTTAATATCATACTAATAATCATATACAAAACCTACACATGGTAAGGATCTTCCTTAATCAATCTTGGTGACATATAATACAAATGTTCTACAAGGAATCATCACCCAAATAAAATATGTATATCAATATAATCAATATAATCTGTAAGGATTCATGGAACCAATCAATATTAAAATCTCCTCATTTGATAACAACTTATCTCTGTTGGAAATTTTCCAAATTGCTAATTTAATCTATAACATGTGGTAATGATTTATATCTCAATGAAAAATTTCAAATTCAATATGAGATGATATATTATCTCTCTAGAATAATCACAGGTTAATAATGATAAGTATTCATCATTTTTTTTGATAATTTTGGGCTGTTATCATTTAAGGATGAATATAACCATTTATCTAGAAATAATAGTCATTCTAATTATATATTCGTACCTCAAAATTATCTCCTAAAGAATTCTTCACCCAAGAGTATAGGATAAAGAGAGTGTTTCAATGTGTAGAAAATAGAATAAGAACATATATTTATTTAAATAAAACATAAAATATCTTGGATTAAGGAGTTATAGACTACTCAGACTCAATTGAATGTCAAAATCAATGAAAAAAGGTTTAGGTATTTTAAAAAGAGTAACAAGTTGTTCAGGTTTGTATTATTGAAAACCCCAAATTTAAATCTCAATTTAATTCATATTTTTAGAGATTATTGAATGTGAATCATTTAAGAAAATCCAAAATAAGAGTTGAAAATATAACGTGTCTGAAATATTTATTTCACAATATTTCAGGATTTAAAAAAAATAAAATCACATTTCATGTTCGAGATTGGAAGAGGAGAATGTAAAACTTGGAAAAGACATAACTTTATACACAAAATGGAGTTGTGTAAGGGTAAAACTGTTCTAAAATTATGAACCTCATAGATATATCATTATAGTAAAGAGTTTTACCCTAACATAGGTCTTGCACTCATATATAGTCTTATAAAGATCCAGATTACCCGTATGTATCATTTCGAAATTAGGATTTACTATTACATAACTCAAACCTACCCTTACAAAACCCTTTAAAATACTGGGTTATATTTATGAAATGAATGGTTTACCATTATGTATCCCTTGAAAATAAAGTGTTACCTTTATATAGGTACCAAAAAATAGCCTTCATATAGGTAGAAGGCATTTACCCTTATGTAGGGCCTATGCTATGTGTAAGGGTAAAATTGAAATTGAAATTTATTAAATTTTCAATTATAATACTTATAAATTGTAACCAAAAGGGGTTAAAAAGAACTTTGAAAAACTGTGAATCTTATACTCAAGATACATGTTATATAGAATAAAATTTATATCTTCCTTTTATAGGAAAATTATTTCAATGTGTCATTAAGGATGTTTGACATGGATTATTCTAGTGAAGTTTCTACTCCTATATATGTTGGAGTAAAGTTGGGAAAATATATAATTGTGTTAATAAAACAAACTTAAATAAGTTAAGAATAAGTTTACTCAAGCATACTTAATCTCAAGAAAATATTTTATATAAAATATCTTCGTGATCTAGATATCAAAGTGATATAAAGGGATCACACTTGATGGCCTCTAAATGAATTTTTTGGTATGATAAAGGAACATTAAATTTTGGCTTGTTGTTTTAAATAATAAGTAATCTAAACATACTTAGATCCATGGATGTTTATTAGGTTGGTTATTTCGATGACTTCAAATCAATATTCTGAGGAAAATTATTTTTGGGAAAAAATAGTGTCTGGTGGCATCGAAATAACTAAAACTATGTAACTTTTAGTATAAGAGAATCAAAATATTTTTCCACCAATTATTTCTCTTTAATTATGTGGGTGAAAGTTCATCTAGAATAATTGAGTGTGAATTTTACAAATAATTTAATTTTTTTTGTGAAAATAAAATTGAAATTAGTATTTAGAACAACCCAGTTTAACACACCAAATCAAAATATATTAACATCAGGTTTCACTTCATCTAGGAGAAAGTTTATTCTAATGAAGTAAATTTGGAAACAATTTCAACAAAGAATATTTTCACTAAATAGATTACATGGGAAAATTTTGAGGAACTAATTCTAAAACTTATTGTTTAGACTTCCCTTATCACCTAATGAAATTTAATAGAAATCCCCCACTATACCTTAAATTATGTTTTCAAAGTGGGATAATGGTGCAATTCATTGTTAGAGGGAGGGATATAAAATTTTATGTCGTTCTTGGATATGTGGCAGAGGTTCTTATAAATAAGGTTCATAAAAAAAAATTTAATTTGTGGTGAGTATGTTAAAATCAAATGGAAAAATATTTCTTATCACTAAGATATAGAATTATCCTATTTGTTATCTATTAGTGCGGTGTCAATAATTTTATCCCTCACAAAGGATGTGATCTAAGGAAAAAGAAAAAATTTTGAGTATTGAATGGGATTTTTTTTCTAATACATAAAAAAAGGAATATTAATGTTATATTTGAATTATAAAGGTGTTTTATTTTTTTTCAACTTTATTTTTTATAATTATTTTGATTTGGGATATAAAATTAGGTATATATAGAGGATATAGTTCATATGTTTTTATTAGTTTACTTGAATATAATGGATACTCAAAGAGTTGAAGGACTACGAGATGGAGCATTAGATGTTCAGTGAGGTGATACATATACTATTCTTTAATGGTTATAAACATCACTTTGAAATAATACCAATAGTGATGCAAGATGTGTTTGTCAGATATTAAATTGACCATAATATATGATGATGTTAAAGGTCTAGAATAAGAAAGAAATGGAGATCTGAGATTTCACTGGATGATGGAGAAATGAAAGTATAGAGGATGTTTTGATTGAAAATATTTACTATATGATAAAGTTAAAACATAGTATTAATTATAATTGTTTCATACCATAAGAAGAAAAAGTTTCACGCTAGATCTATTTGAAGTACTACAGACTAGAAAATAGTGTGTTGAGTTGAAGCAAAGGTAGAACTAGGAGAAACATATATTGAATTCATTGCATGTTTATTTATCAGAATATAATAGTGTAAATTTAATTTTTGTGAAGTGAAACTCATTTTGATTATTCTTATCAGGAAACTCAATGATATAATATTCACAAAGAAAATTTATTGTTTCAAGATGAGTTAGGTGGAAGTATTGAAAAATATTAATTATGAGTCTTGCTAAGGATTTTTCAAAATCAAACTTTGATATATTCAGTAGATATTCAAGGTTGTTGAGAAAAGAATTTATGTGAGTGGGAGTTTCAAACAAGATCTCACAGGTTCACCACTTTCATTAGATAATGTTTTGTTATATATAGGAGGAACACCATTTTATTTCATAATGTTATTGGTGTTGCTGAAAATTATTATAATTTTAAGAGAATAAGATTATCGAGAGTCTAAAAAATATTTACCAGATGATATGATGGATTAAAGGACTTGGCCAAGTTGATGTGAACATATGTTCAAGTACCATATGATATATTTTCTAGATGTCTGAGTTCCAAAAATTGATATTTTTGAAAAGAAAATATTTTTCTATTTTTATGTATTGAAGGAAATTCCATATTTCTCCTAGTAGGAACCAATTTAATAATATTATTGGGATATATAAGTGTGTAAAACACTTTTTGGTTACATTTTATCCCTTCCTAGATGATTTTAGCTGATAATTGATTATAGTGAAAAATATATAGCACAAACATCTCAATCATAATAAGGATTAGGTACCATCATTGTAGAATAAACCTATACAAATCTCAGTGACATAATATCTTAGTTAATGAGTGAGAGAGATTTTATTATTTAATATTTTTAAGTTATTAAAAATTCATAAAGTATAACATAAATTTAAATGATTTTGTAAAAAATAACTACTCATTCAACCCTCCTTTATCAGTGGTTCACCCATTCCTTGGTATCACAAATTCCATTAGGGAGATATTTTAAAGGATGAGAGGATACTATTATCAAATGGACACAAAATAATTAATTATAATCACTAAAGGCCTTGATAACTATAGACTTATTTGTAGGTATTTTACTAGAATAGAAATATAGGTTTTGGAAGGCTTGGTTATTACCAGGTCTGATAGCGTTATACATTCCTCTATTAAAGAAGAACTCCATAAGCATAGATATTTTATAGTATGAAATATTACCATTATTAAATGTATAAAAAATCATAAAGTCCATATATATGAGAAATATAATAGATTTAGGAGAAGTATTGTAGATGTATAAGGTTAATAGAAGCTATCTTTTCAAGGGATGAACCTAGGAGAATAAATGATTCCACTAAGTTTAGATAGGCCATATTAGTCAAATGGATGTGCTTCACCTATGTAGTTAACCTGGGTGTTGGTTAAGACTAGAGTAATCCATGTAATATTAGAGAAATAATCATGGAATGAATCGGGTATTACACTAATTCCCTTTACCAAAAAAACCTTATTATATTCCTGATATGGGTCCTTCACCATAGTTTAGAATTGTGGTTTTGGTTAAGTGTTCTTTCATGATGTTTCTATATGAGGAAATTTTATATGACACAAATATACAAATTTTAATATTATTCTATTAGTTTTTGATTTGAAAATATCTAATGGGAACTTATAGAGTCTCTATGTGATAGAAATTGAGTCTTTTTTTAATATAGTAATCATCCTTTTCCTCTATCTTAAATTTGAGATTCAATGTGCGTATTTATAAGAATAAGTTCTAGGGGAACCAAGAATTCATCATAAAACTCATGTTATAATTTAGAGAGGGTTGTATGAACTACTTTAGAGAAATTCATTCACTCTAATTTAAAGATGGTAGTCAACCATGAGTAGGGTGTTGGTAGCACACTCAATTTTGGGTAGGGGTGAAATTATACTTAATTAGGCCATACAAACTTTGTTACATAGGATTAATGACTCTAAATTTATTAAAAAACTCATAAAAATCTTCCCAAGATCTTTTATAATTAAGATTTAATAATTCATGAGACCCAAAAAAGTCTCCCCTTAGAATTTGATTTATTTGGGAGGAAAAAGTTTATAATATTTAGGAAAATAGACATGGGTGTGTGCACTTATTTAGAGACAATTTTACACTCTTTTTTGGAGATAGGTACATTATCTACTCAGTATGAGGTAAATTATCTTATTTAGAGCTAAGGAAAGATTTTATTTGAATATTAGAATGCAATCCTTTTTGGAGCCAATGGGTTTAGTAAAGTATCAGACATTTACTGATAAAAAGAGGGACTACCCTTTACTAGGTGCCAAACTCATACAATTATATTGTTGATCATGATCTCTCTATTCATCTAGTTTTGAGTAATGCACAATATTTTTTTTTCAATTATGTTGAGGATAAAGTTTTTTCCATTGAGGTTTGAGTAAAAATTTATGAGAAAATAGGATTGAGAAAATGAGATTAGAAATTTTTCTAAGTTTTAATTTTTTTTCATTCGAGGATATATTTCATGATTTTTGAGTACCTTTTTTAATTTTTTGTAGAAAATAAAGTAAATATTAATTATATATATTGTATAAATCACTTATCAATCTTAAAAACCTAGTACCATTTATATTGGACAAGAATAAATTTAGAAAATTGAAGAAAACATGAAGCCTGAAGAAGTCCCGTATTACTGGCTGTAGATATTGGTCCTTACACAAGATTTTTCATAAAATATCTAACCCCATTTTGTATGAAATTATATTAATTTATATCATTCCATATTTTTTAATAAACCAAAAATTCCACTAACATGTCATTATATATTTCTTTCATGGTTCACCCTTGTATCAAAACTAGGGAATGAAAATATCTCCTTGTGTAGACTATTAGGGAATGAGTACCCTAATAAATTAAATATATCACGTGTCATATGAATTCCATTGTATCTGAACTACAATATAAATCAAAATATATGATAGAAAACTATTATTCAGTTTATCTTTTATCACTTCTAAACTAAATTTAATATTGATTTAGGGGCAGTTTCAGGTTTTCTTGGATATGGAATTACTGTTTGAGGAATACCGTTTCCAAGTTTGAAGAAAAACTAATTGTGATAAGAATATAAGAAGTGATCATGATCTACCAGAAAATCATATATAAGGATATTCAATTGATCCATAATCTTTAATTTTATTATATTCCTCAAAAGAATATATTTTATTTGTTGTATGAGGTGTTGGGGATTAGCTTATGGGATGTATACAAGATCAATAGTGATCTTATTTTAGGATATATATATATGATGAATTACTTTTAAAAAGTTATTCCTAGAAGTCATTTAATGAACAACATAGTTTATATGGGAATTATTGATAGAGGAATAAAATTTAATAGGGATATAGTCTTAACTAAGAACTAACATATATTTTAAATTATACAAAAAAATATGTTTGAAGGATCATGGGAATTGGATAGTATTAAATCATCCCACCCAGTGTCAAAATTTTCTTATTAGGGGAGACACTAGTATATATTATACACTACTAGAAATGGGTATATATAAAGAATGGGGTTATCTAATCTTACTCAAAGTAGACTCTCACCTTCATTTGGATAGATTTCGACCCATATTATAGGATATAGTTCCCCTTTATACTAAATGTAGAGGATGATGCGAGGATAATGAACAATACAATTCTAACAAGTGGTAGAGTGTATTACCCAATCCTTGAATGGGAAGTTATAGTATTTTATGTGGATCTGATATCATCACCATAAAGGCTAAAATATATTGAGTTAATCCCTTGGATATCTATAAATAAGATTTTACAATTAAAGAGGATTCTTCCAAGTATCAAGTTGGATATTCAATAGAAATATAGAGCATATTATAGGCATCTATGACTCATTACCTTATCAATCAAGAGAGGAATATTTTAGGTGTGTCATTAAATGATGAAAAAAATTGTTTTAACTATTATCATAATTTTATTAAATTATCCATAGGGAATCTTAATATGGGGACTAGGTTAGAATAGATCCTAATGAGAAGCATCAATGTTCATAAAATATTATCAATGGTATAACTTCAAGATTTATCCTTGTAATTAGAATATTTTAAGTAATTTCTATATGTGCTGAATCCCTTATTTTACTTTATATTCAATAATTTAGACATAAAACATATTCAAGATTATTTATAAAATATATATACAGGATTACTCATGATTGAGAATATATGGTCCCTAATACTATAGAATATATTATATTTAAATAATTTGATTTCTTTGAAAGCTTGCATTACACACAATACTGAGTTTAAACGAATTATTAACATATTATTATGTGAAAGTTATCACCTAGATGTTTTATTTGTGGGTGATAATATGACTAAATATATAATAAAAAAATAATGGTTATATATTTATAAAACTAATTAATTTGTTATCAATTAATTAGTAATAAAAATAAAAATCATTTGAAAATAAAAAAGGTGTTTTTCTAAAAACAACTTCTATGAATTCAACACAAATTTTAACTTAATAAACTAAATTAATCACTATTAGTGAATGATTACAATGGATTTTATATATTATATATTCAATAAAATGTTTTTACATTTATTTAATTTTTTTTCTAAGTATTGGATAATAATAAACCTCATTTTATTATTAAAAATTTATTTTTCTAGGAGGGTTTTTTTTGAATTTTTCACACTTATTTTAAAATTAATCTCTAGAACTTATAATTACTGAATTTTAAAATATAGATTCAATATTTTGAATAAGTATTTTCAAATGTGGTAAATAGGTCCCTTTTTAAGGCTTTGTGAATAATAACTGTGGTAATATTTATCACCTCGTAAAGGGTAAATTGGGTTAATCTAGGTTAAAAATAAGTGTTAAGGTCAATATCATAAATTTAAATTCAAATTGGATGTATTTAATTCAAACCTTATCACATTAGGATATAAATTTATTTATTTAAGATATATTTGTCCTTGAAAATTACCTATATAATATTTAAAGAAAAGAAATTTACAAAATTTCACTCTCTTTGTTTTAAATATCTCTCATGCGTTCACATTGGAAAAAATATTGTTTTGAATGAATATTAATGTCAATTTTGTGTATAATAAAATTATATTTATAATGGTCATTTATTTATATTATTTTGATTAAATAATTACCATAAATTCTTGCGTAATTCTAATATAATATATATTCAACTAATTAAAAAATTAAATTAAATGAAATTTAAAAATATTAAAAGTAATATAATTTGACTAATTTATAGTTTCCCCTGAATTTTGTAGATATATATAACATATTAGAGATGTTTAAAATGATTATATTCTAATTTAATCTTTTTCTTAATGTCTTTAGGGTCAAATTAAATTAATAGTTCTAAAATTAACATTAATGATATTTCATAATAAATAATATTTTATTAAATGATATAAAATAAATAAAAATTTTATCTTTGTATAAGTGAATGGAATATGATAAAAAAAATCATCCATGATCCATTTACGAGTCAATTGTACATTTATGATAACATTATAAACCCTTTATGTCTAAAATGGTTGTTACCATGGTTAAGGTCAAAAATATTTAACAAGGAGATTAAACAAGAAGATACTGTTTAAAAGGACACAAAACCTATATACATTTAATTGGATGATTTTATTTCAATACTATCCAATTTATGAATGAATACATGTCCATTTAGAATAATTTTTCTGAAGAATTAATTTATTAATTTTTAAAGCTTTAAAAAGTCCAAGTGTGTTCACCCGCTCCCTTATAAAGGAAAAACCACATTCCTCTTCCTTACAACACATTGATTCATATATATAAACCATAAAATAAAATAATACCTTCTGAAATTCATTGGTAACATTATATAGGTTATTTTATTCCCAAAATACCAACCTTAGGATCCTTAAGAGGATATCTAAAAGAGTTATTTCAATGAATAGTTAATCTCTTTAACTGATCACTTTATTATTTACTTCTTATTTACCTCCACTAATCATATGGAATTTAAAATAATATATTAAATTAATTGTCCTTAATATAATTAAATGTTATTATTATTATTAATAAATAACCATTATCCACCCTCTTTCCCATCAAATGGGTAGTGAAATTATCGCTCATGCATACATACGGCTTGACGTCTCTACGTAGTGATATAATTAATTTTCCACCCCCATATTTCATGGATTGTTATTATGATAGGTTTAAGGTTTATAAATTATAATTTTCAAATTATTATACTTATATATTTATAATATCATATCTACCTTATTACTTTCCAATCGATTTGAAAATAATAATATCACTCGTGCGTACGTGTGGACTACCACCTCCACAAAGCGATGTGAATTGTTTTTAATTTAAATTTTTATTGGATGGTAATATGGATATAATCATTTAATATACATGATATATATGATATAATTATATAAAGTCGATTTTTTATTTACCTTTATTTCATTCCATCTATTGAAAAGTGAAGACAACATTCATGCGTACATACGACCAACTGTACCCATGTACGATGTAATTCATTTTTCTATCTCTAAATTTTAATGATGACTATATATATATATAATGAATATATATTAAATTTTAATATTTTTTAAAATTTTGGATCTGAAATAACTGAGATCAAATTACAAGGACTGGAACTACTGAACTGCAGTATTCATGATAAACGATACAATTAACACCCAGAAATAACGATTTTAATAAGGAATTATTGATAAATAGATGTTTAAATATTATAAAAGGATGATATTTTATATTATAAGTATGTACATTAAACCTTTATTGAATTATAAAAAATTTAATTTTATTATAAAAAAGGTTAAAGTGATTTTGAGCAAGTGAAACTCGATGTAAGGTTTTATTGTCTCAAATTATTTTCTTTGGGACATATATTATGTCATCCAAATATCTTATTTTATAATGTGTATATAATACCATATGAAACATTATATCATTATTATAATTATTTTCATGGTATTTAAAGTTTAATTTTAATATATTCTTTCATGGGTCTTATGATTCAAATGTTACCAAAGTGGTAAGAGATCTATGTTACAATATCATTGTTTATCAAGATTATTTATAAGTAAATTTATTATGATGAAATATTATGATATAAATCTCAATAAAAATAGTTATTTTATTATCCTATGATTTTTTATTGAGAATAAATATTTTACTTTCATTTTTCTCTCTTTAAGTACTCAATAGACCAAAAACATTATTTTAAGAAAAACCTAGTTCATTTATTTGTACGGTCAAAAATACTTTCACTTACATGTACATGTTTTCTAAAAATGTTTTAAATATTTTTTTAAGTATTCTAAAATTATTTTTAATAGAAATTTTTACACATTTTTTAATTTTTAAAAAATGGTTAAAAAATAAGAATACTTTCATTTTCTAGATGTTTTAGTTTTTGATTTTTTTACAAAACTATGAAAATATTTTTTTTTCTTTTAACTTATACAACATGAATATAATTTAACACTATCATGACCACTAAATGATTCTAAGCTTCATTAAAATATTTTAAAGTTTTTTTTTAAAAAAAATCCCTCAAAATTTGGGATATTTTTTGATTTGAAAAAAGTGATTTCATATATAAAAAGGTATTTTCCTCCAGAAATTTTCCAACTGATCTTTTAAAGAATTTTTTATCTATGATGTCATCCTTTGTTATTACTTAAGTTTAATATGGATATGATATGATGATACTATCCTTATTATTTATGTGGATGGTTAATGATTATTATGAAGTTTTGTTTATGAGACCCATAACTTTTTCACAGGTTTTCCTATGATGAATTGGTGAAATGTTTATGACACCCATTTCTTTTCCACTGGTTATTCTTTGATGAAATGTTTATGAAACCCATTTAATTTCATGGGTCCTAATATTATTAATTTTTTATGATCTTCTGTCACACATATGTATTATTTTCATTATGCGATGGGTGGGTCTGAATTTATATATCCCTCCCAAGAACTTGGTAAACATTAATATATCATGTGATAAATAAGGTTAGAATGGGGAGTGAAACTAGTTATGTAAGGGAATATATACAATATATTATTATTGGAAGTTAACCTTGATTATTATAATGTTTTGGGGAGTGAACCTAATATACCATAATAGTCTTGTAAGTGACTATTGACTACTATGGAAATGATTTTCTACGTTTTTGTGTATTCCACACACTTATGTCTTATTCCAATATTATGATCTCATTTATAATGTTAATTATAACGAGATTCATGTCTTATGAACTGCCATGATTTATATGATGATTCAATATTATGATCCATGATATGTAGGGTATGATTTTCAAATTTAATGCTCATATTCTCATACTGTTATTCTCATGTTATGCTCAAGTGATCATTAATATCTCACTTGTTTGACCTTACTGAGCAAATGATATCACACATTCTTTTATTTCCTTTCCCCTAGTTATTAAGTATGGTAATAAGTATGATATATCTTGGAAGGTTGATATTTTTGGAGATTTGAGTGAAATGTGATGTTTTTCACTTATAAACAAGTTGTTTATGTATCCATATTTCTAAATATGTAAGAACTATATGATTCTGGAATTAATAATTATGATTTGTAATGAATGTTAATATAATAATATATAATATCTATCTATGAAAAGTCTATTTTGTTATAGCTGGTATCAGAGAAAATTTTAATACAGCTTTGGTAACTATGAAAAGAAAACATTTGTGAGAAAATTGTGGATAATTATAAGTATATAATAAAATTATAAGGATTTTGTAATAATCTTGAATAATAAAGGATAAACCTAAGGTTTAAAATATTGAAATGAAGGTGTCATTATTTAAGGATCCTATAAATGAATTTTCATTATTATGTGAGTTTACACTTTGATTATTGTTGCTTACACTATATTTTTTGGTTTTAGTTCATGGATTAAACCTAAAGAAATTTTGTTAATGATGAATGATATGGAAAATGAAATCATTATCCTCTTATGAAACCAAATATTATGTGATCAAGAATAAAAAAATCTTATTTCTATTCTCACAAATATCACTCAAGATTTGAATCATGCTAAGCTTCCAAAAAAGAAAATGAGATAACACCAGTATGTAGATTAATTAATGATGAAAAGTCCAAATTATTTTAGTGGTTCCATAGATCTAGTAGTTTATAGGTAATGGATCAGTACCACTGAAAAGATATTTTCCATTCTCCAGTGTTTGGAATATGAAAAGTCATTTTGGATGTTTATTATTTGGAGGGAAAACATGATCAATGGCGAACTCTTATCAAGAATATGTAGAAAAATGAAGAAATTGAATCCACAGTTTGGGATGAGTTTAGGATATTATTTTTCAATAATTACTTTCTATAAATTCTTCATATCAAAATGGATAAGGAATTACTTGAGTTAAATTTAAAGGTTGATGAATCCTTTGGTATCTACGAGGAAATGTTTTGAGACTTGTGAGGTATACATCTGGTATTGTCATCCAACATAAATATAAGGTTGATTGATTCTATAATGGAATAAAACCAAGTCTCTGATTGGAGTTATCTATAAGATACATTTGTTGATATTAAGAAATTGTTCAATGTGCTATCATAGTGGAAATATAGATTTGAGTTACCTATCCATCCCATATTTTTGATAATAAAATAAATTTGAAATTAAAATGAAATAATAAAAATCATGGATATAATAAGATGATATTTACCTTATAATCAAGTTGAAGAAGGAAAGTTTTTTAACATTGTATTAACTGTTATGGTAAATGTATTTATTATAGAAATAAAGTTCATCAAACAATCGAAGGGAGAAATGATTTGAAGAGACAATTCAATGGAAGTAACAAGGAAAAATCACCCGAGAATACCCCTTATACACTTAAATTTTTCTAATACAAGGAGTATGTGAATTATTATGATCAGTTCTCAAATACAAAGGTTAATTATGATGATCAACATTAGAAACCTCTTATGATAATAGAAAAAGATAAATCTCATGTGATCACTATTTTTGATGAGGGGTATGATAATGAAATTGTGAAAGGTACACTTACCATATTCTATTGAACTACTAATGTCTTATATTAGTCATGTTATACCCACTATTTTATATATGACGAATTTTATTAGGGTATAAAAATTCCACCCAACAATTAGATATTTAATTATAAGTTAAAAAATCTAATGGTTTGATGATCACATCTAAAGTATATGATTTGTCTCCTATATAAGTTTGGGGAATTAAATTCATTTAAATACTATTATTCTACCTCTAGTTGAGTTTGAAATTATTTTTGGAATGTATTGGACTTGTTTCTATATATCCCACATCTGTTACCATGTAAGGGAAGTCACATTTGGTATTGTAAACTAACTTATGATTTTCTATTAGTGAGGTGATAAATATAAAATTTCGATGGAAATAATTACCATTATTGGGGTCTTGATTCCTATTCAAAAGGGATTCTTATCTCATATGTTTAGTCATAAACTCAACATCAATGATATACCTGTTATATGAAAGTTTGTTGATCTATTTCCAAAATAATTTCACGTACTTCCACCAAATCATGAATTTGAGTTCTAAATAGAAATCATACCTAGTGATACACCTATTTAAAAATATATATATATATAATAGCCTCAATTCAGGGTTAATAAGAAGGATATATCTAATATTACCTTCCATACAAGGTATGGTCTCTAGGAATTTATATTGATGTCATTTTTTTTATAGTAATGGTCTTGGTATATTCATAGAATTAATGAATAGTCTTTATATATTACCCTGATCAGTTTGTGGGAGCCTTTATAGATGATATTCTTATATATTCAAAGAGAAAGGAGGAGTATGAAGATCATTTGATAATTGTGCTAAAGACCTTGAGGATGGATAAAATTTATAAAAAAATTACCGAGTGTAATTTTTTTTCTTCACAATGTTTCATTATTGGGTCATATAATCAAATGTGAGGGTATATCGGTAGATCTATCAAAGATATGTGTTATTGAACATTGTCCTAGGCCAAACACTATAACTAGGATCCTTAGTTTTCTTGGTTTAGATTTTTTATTACAAGTGATTTTTGGGGAATTTATCATAGCTATCTAATCTGGTCACTATGTTAAATTAAAAAGGAACTATGTTACTTTGGATAGGTGAATGTGAATAAAATATCAAGGAACTGAAGAGAAAGTTATTTAGTTCACCTATACTTACATTACCCTATAGCGGAGACAGATTTTTAATCTATAGTGATTAATCAAAGAAGTGACATGGATAAATTATCATAAAAAATGACATGGTGATAACTTATGCCTCACTACAATTGAAGGCTCATTTGAAAAATTACTCAATTTATGATTTAGATTCAGTTGTAGTAATTTTTTCATTAAATATATGGATGCATTATCTTTATATATAAAGGTGTGATATATATGCTGACTAAAAAATATTAATGGATATATTAACTCTGAAATAGTTGAATATTCACCAAATTATACGGTTTTAGTAGATTAAATAGTTTTACTACTCAATACATTACGACCCATGGAAAGGGAAAAGGTAGAAGATGCTCTAAGTTGGAAAGATCATGATAGATTATATATGATGAGGATCAAAAGATATCTAATATTAATGGATTATTAAAGATTGGATCATGAAATATTGATGAAGGGGGAGAAATATTATCTTTCTAAAATTAATATTAAACCATATATCCAAGTAAAGACTAAAGAGGCACAAAAATAAGATGTAGAGAAACCAAAGGAAGTGAGAAATATTACCAAGTTTAAACTCAATTATGATGGAATGATAATTTTTAGGAACTATTTATGTGTTCCATACATATCAAAATTTAATGAGGTTCTATTAGATGAGTATCTTAGTTCATCATTCTATAGTCATCCTGGATGTATGAAGATGTACAAAGTTATAAAAGTGAATTTTTGGTGGGATAACATGGAGAGAGATATTGTTGTGTATGTATCTCAATGCATTGTATGTCAGAAAGTTATATCTAAGAGACACAGGTATAAGGTAAGGTTAAAATAAATACCCATAACATAATGGAAAGGGGAAAATGTCACCATATACTTTGTCATCAGAATCCCTAAAACATATAAGGGATAAAATTTCATTTGGGTTGTAATTGATCGCTATAAAAATTAAAAAAACTTCATTTCCATTATAGAATAATTCTCTCTTGATAAAATTCATAGATAAACATTAATCAAGTGGTAATGTTTTATATAGTAACATATTCTATTCTATTTGATCAGGATCTGAGGTTTGCCTCAAATTCTTGTAGAAGTCTTCAAGAGGCTCTAGACATAAGGTTGGGTATTAGTATAATGTTTCATCTTAAAATATATGGTAAGTATAAGAGAACCATTCAAACCCTACAAGATATTTTTAGATATAATTTTATGTATTTAAAAGGTAGTTTGGATCAATACCTTCATCTAGTTGAGTTTTCATATAATGATATATTTCACTCTATTATTCTGATGGGTCCTTCTGAAGACTTAAATTTAATAAAGTGTATAACTCCAAGGTGTTGGGTTGAAGTTATATAATTAAAGAAACTAGGACCTGAGCTAGATGTATAAATGGAATAGAATGTTAGATCCATTCAATAGTACATCAAAGAACCTCAGAGTTGATAGAAAATTTATTTTGACAATCGTCAGTGTGATTTAGAATTTGAAGTTGGTGATAAGTATTTTATATGAATTTATCCTTGGAAAAAGGTTATAAGATTCATAAATAAGGGGAAAATAATCCCTAGGTATATTGTACCTCTAATATCCCATGATTTTAAAATAAATACTTTGTTCAATACGGTATATGATACATAACACCAAGTATAAATGAACCAAAAAAATATTATTATACGAATTTTATATTCTAGACATTAAATTGATGGGCATGAATTGGAGTAACTAATTTATGAAATATATATTAATGTTTTACTTAATATAAAATTATAGATTAATTATTAGTAAATAAGCACTCAATTTTTATTAAAGTCATTTTATGCTTTAACAATGTGTTTTCTTCAAAAATGATTCTATTTATTTTTGTGAGAAAATATTATAATTAATTTTGTTAAATTTCAAAAATTTATTCAATATAGTTAACTTTATTTTTTAAATAATATTTTCAAAATTATATTATGTTTATATTTTTATAATTCTATTTAAAGTTTTATTTTTTAGTGAATAGTGAAAAATTTGGAAAACTGTATTTTAAATAAAAGTATTTACAAATTAAAATACTATTTTGGATTTGTGTAAAGATTTCATTGGTTAATTTTGATAAAATTAAACTAATTATAGTATTTTTAATTATTTTTATACTTTATTTTGGTATAAAAACATTTTTATACTAAATAATTAATTTTTCTAAAAAACCATTTTCATCGAGTTTTTTGAGTATAATATAAAATTAAATTCTACAACATATATGAATTTAATAATGAAAAATGGATTAAATATTTGGAATCAATAGGTCTTAATTTTTTAAATAGTTCCCTTTTATTTTTGGACATTATAAATTATGACCTTAGTAATTTTTGTTACCACTGTAAATTGTAAATTGGGAAATTATGGTTAAAAAAAAGACAAGGCGAAATAATATCCCTAAAACATGGACTATTTTTATTGTATGATTATATACCATCCATAATAATTCAAAATTTTGATATATGTGATTTTTTATTCATTTTCCATGATATTTACATTTATATTATTTTACATAATGAATAGTAGAAAATGTCACCTTCTTTTTTTTATTATCTATAAACTTTATACACAGGGATAAATAGAGGATATGTTTAGTTATAGATATTAATTATAAATATAAATTGTTTTTTTATAATTTTTAGTTATGAAATAATTACCTTAAATGCTTATGAAACACTAACATAGTGCCTGTGCAGGCTTTATAAATGTAAATAAAATGATTTAAAAAATCTAAAAAAATATCATTTGAGTGATTTATAGTATTCCAATAATTATTTTTATATCAATAATATATTTTAGGTGTGTGAAAAGTATAAATTTAAAATAAATTGTTGTATTTTAGTTTTAAAGGTCAAATTAAATTAATAGTTCCAAAATTGACATTAATGTAATTTTATAATTAATAAAGTTTTATTAAATGATTTAAAACTCCAAAAAATCCTATTCTTGGATAAAAGATATTTAAATTGTTAATAATATCAATCATGTTCCATTTATGTCCCATTTTTCTATTTATAGTAACTTTGTTGACCCTTAAGTGTAAAAAATCTTATTGTCACCATAATTATCAAAAGGGTTAAGAGAGTGTTGAAACCAAATGATAAGGGTAAAAATATAAAATAAACTTATAAAATTTTTATTTTAAGAGATTATTTTTACACATATTCATATAATCTTTGAATATTATCAATTTTATTCCATTTTAATGTGAAATTTATTATATAATAATAAAATAATTTAAAAAATACTAAGATTTCCCCTCCCATATCTAATAAAAAGGAACCTTATATCCTATTTTATTAACACAAAAAAAGAATTTTGTTTCATGAAATACCTAACCAAATTAATAATTTAAATACATACCCATTTTATATATTATTTTTTATTAGAAAATAGTCCTAAAAATCCTTTTAGTAAAAACATTTATGAGGTTGTCCGAAGAAGAGGTATAATTCTTAACCGAGCATTTTTGTTTTGTTTCTTATTCTAACACCTAAAATATTATAAAACCATGATGATATAATAGCACTAGTATATCAATTATACTAATATTTTGTTATTTTTTAGCTCATAACCTACAACTATCTCATCATCTATTAATAGGAAATGCAACCATCGTTCGTGCGTTTGGAAGGCTACTGCCTCGCAAACTGTTGTAATTTTTTCCATCACCTCCTAGTATGGATGGGTGTAATGATAGATTTAATGTATATATATATATATATTATTAATGAAATATTTATCATTCCGAAAAGATAATATATCATTTAATTTATTACCTTTCCATTAACTAAAAAATGATAACATCATTCGTGTGTTTGTGTGGACTACCACCTCCGTGAAGAGATGTGTTTTGTTTTTCATCGCCACATAACATGGATGATATATATAAGTATATTTAAAGAAATATTATGGTATTTATGATATAATTATCATTATAGTAAGTTAAAATAAAACTTACCTTTTTCTATAATTATCATTAAGAAAATGGAAACGTTACTCATGAGTACGTAAGACCTACCATCTCCATGATTGTAATGAAGTTCATTTTTCATAAACATATTTCATTTTTTTTAAAATAAAAATTTATATATAAAAATTATAAATTTTCATTATTATTATTTTTCATATGATAGATTAATGACCTCATCGACTGTAGTTTAACTTCCAAAGTCAGTTTGGACATATGAATAGAATACCATCAAAATATATAACCTAAACATGGTTAATTAATTAATTATATATAACATAATGTTAAATAAATTTAAAAAAATAATTAAATTACCAAATCTTCTTAATAAATTAAATAATAAACACAATGTTTTAATAAGTAATATAAATAACATATGTGACTAGTCTGAATTAAGGTAAGGGACCTTATTTTATGAATATTCTTTTAAAGTCCCCTTTACAACTATTTTTATTCCTTGTCCATATTTTTAAAATTATTTTATGGATTATTTTATATGGACATAAATAAATTATAAAGGTAATTTTTTTGTCCCTTTTTAATATCTTTCAATGGTTTTCAAAATAATCTTTTTTACCTATTTGATATGAAACATTTTGACATTCTTTATAAAAGAAAAAAATAATGTTATATTTTATCATATATGACAACAATGAATTTTAATACCACCACAACCATTATTTTATATATGAATTAATTTTTAATATTCCATATCTTCTTCAAAGAAAAACCCTCCATCCCTTTATTCAAGGAATTTTACTTTTGAAAATTAGGTTTGAAATGGAAGAGAAATATAAATATCTGAAAATTCTTTCTTATGGGTGAAAAGAATGTTTATATGATGAAAGATTTTGGGTGTTATGATAATTTTAGGGTTACTAGGAATTTTTTATAATAATTTTTATCTCTATTATAAACTAATAATTGGTGGGTATGTGATATACTTTGAATTCATTATGTTAGAATTATTTTTGTAAGTATACCGTGAGAATTATTGAAAGTTTAACTATGATGGTTATTACAAGTCTAACTATGATAGTAATTACAAGGGTAACCATGATGGTTATTCCTTATATAACCATAAGGGTTACTCTATATTTAAGGGTGATATGAAAATGATTACTTAAGTTAGCTACACTATTTATTTATTCTTAAGGTGGGTTTTTATAGAAATTGAATGATTTTTCATGGTAAGAAAATATGTTTATGTTTAAATATAAGTATTTTCTGATAATAATTGTTGAAAAGTATAACTTTGTGAAAAAGTTTTCATGAATTTTTCATGATTTAAATAATCTATTATATGTTTTATTTTTTTCTTTATGATCTCTTATAAAATGTTTTATAAGAAGATTTGGGCAGAATAATTGATTTATTTAGTAAAAAAATGTGTATTTTGAGACAATTGTTTCTTTTGAAAATGGAAATTTTTATAAGTAATCATTGAATAAAAGTTTATTTATTTGTTTTTATATAACTTAAATTGTTTTTTGTGTTAATAACATTTTCTAAAATGTTATTCACAAGGTTTTGAGGATGATTTGGGACAAGGACGAGGTCAAGATGAAAATTTTGGATATTTTTCATGAATAGAAAACATCTTTCATTTAAAATGTTTTTATAGAATAAATGGATTTTGAGTAGAAGTGTCCACTTTCAATTAATGGTTTTATTATGTATGATTTATGACTTTATTGTATAATATTCAAAACCATAATGATATTTAGTAATGAAAGAAAATGATTCTTAACTAAAATAGAAGTATTATGTAATTTAAAGGTAACATCCTTATTTTTGTTACTAGAAAGAAGGTTTAGAAAAATTTAGAGGTTATAATGTCATTTGAGAATAAATTAAAAGTATTATATAAACAAAAAGGTTTGTATTTTAGGGTAAATTATGGTTATTTCGGAAAAATTGAAAGAGTTTAATATAACACGATTAAAGATATCTTAGTATTTATCCCACCCATAAGATATTTTTTGATAATAGGGGGTAAATTAGCAAGTAATTTGAACTAGACAACGATATTTGAGGGGATAGGGGTTAAACCATACCCATGGATAATTTACCCCAAATATTTTGGTCATGTCTCCTATTTAACTTGCAGGGAGAAATTTTGAGGGTCGGAGGACTAATGCACCTATGAAGATCATCTGGGCAGATGTGGTGACCTCCATCGGTGGGAAAGTGCATTGGCTTGAACTGGTCAGATAGAGGAAAACTGAGGGTCACTGTCTTTGAGTGGCCATGTCGATATAGGAGGATGGGGTGACCTCCTCTGGTGAGAATCACTAGATTGTGCTAGGGTTGATGATGATTCCAAGAAATAATCAGCAGACAAACTCAACATCTCAATGGTTATGGAGGGATATCATAGGAGGTGGAACCTTGATGGTATGATTATTTAGGATGTATAGGCACTATAAGGGTTGCATTTTTGGTGTCTGATTCATTGGCAAGGGTTAAAAAATGGTACATCATTAGGCTAGTTTATTTGGGATTTCATGTATGGATTAGGGTTTAATTCCCCTAGGCATGCATGGTAATGCAATGAGATTCCTCTCTACCAAGAATAACTTGAGAGGTTTTTTGGTTTAATATAAAAAGTGCATCTTCCCCTACATGTTTTTAAAAAATTATATGGTTTATTATAATTTTTTTTAATATCATCACACTAACATTTTTAGTTTTAGTAAATGGATGGATCTAGTAGAACCAAAGTAATAATAGATGTGAAGAAAAATTCGGTGGTGGTATGAATGAGAAACTAAATGGAATGAGAGATGTAGTGGAAAATATTAGGGTTATTTTTATCTCAATATAATAATTTGTGATTAACAACTTGAATTTGGGTTAGTTACCTTATGCATAAAATAATATAGAAATGAATTTCTGTGGAAGTTCAGGTGATAATTTTCATAAATGTAAAAATATTAAACAAAAATTATGTCAAAAATGAGGGAAGAATCACCTAAGAAAATATCTCAAAATAATAGGAAGATGTTTTATATATGGTAAAGGAGGGAATAAAGCAATAATATTTCATAGAAAAAGGAAACATTCAATTAATTCCATGAAAAGGAATAAAGTTCTTCCCTAGGAATCAATTGAGGTTTATAAATTTGGAGAGTATTCTCATTACTAAAATCGATGTCATAATGGGAAAACTCATGAATTGGATCAGAAATACTATATGGATAATTATTTATCAATACATAATGCTATTATTTTTGTGGATGAGGAAACTATGAATTGAATATGAAAGTTATGTATTATATCTTGGATGATGTTTTTATATTTATGAATCTTTGGACATGATTAATCTTTTTGTTTGAAGGAATAAATAATTGAAGAATGATATGGAAATTGATGGTTAATGGATTATTCAGAATGTTGAATTATTAACATGTATACATATAGGTATTAAAGATATATGATTTAGTGGTATATTTAAGGATGAACATAAGTTTAAAAGCATTAATACTATTTTATTTTTATGTATTGGGAGTAATTTAGAGATATTTATTGGGGTTTTATAAATGTTTTAATTATATGTAAACCATAATATTAACATGTGAAATAATTATTTGAGTAATAATTATCTTTTTATTATGTATTAATTGGTTTAAAGGTAATTATAACCTTTATGGTTTATATGATATTATATGATTAATGATATTTTTGAGAATGTTCAACATTTTTCTAGGGATATTATAAGAAATATATATAGTTTTAGTTAAAATGACAACCTGTCATATCTAGAAAGGTTACGATTCTTGAACCCAAAATGGATGGATGATGAGGTTGAAACACCTACCACTGGCCTACATGATGTATTGATGATTAATTTTATTTTAGAAGAAGTTAACTATTTTGGGAACCTCATATGCTTTAGGTAAATAGAAAATTTTGGGATTTTATTTTTGGAATAAAGGTTAAATTATATTTTGGAAGTGTATATGATTTAAATTTGTATTTATGGTAATGAAAGTTATTTATGGAAATAATTACCATATCATACAGATTTTATAATTTGGGAATATGCATTTTTGGTATGAGTCTTTAAAATTGATTGATGTTATTTGGATATAAATGTTAAATTTATTTTGGAAAAATATGTGATCAAATCATTTTTTTATATATGTTTCAATCTCAGTCTAAAATATTTTAAATAAATTTTAGGTTAGTTATTTATAAATTGATCTATGTTGAACTTTGGGTGTTGTTATTGAGGATTTAGATATTAAATTTGTATTTATTTGATTAAAGATTTTTTTTTGAATTATATTATATTAGTCAAATAATTTTGGTTTTTCTTAACATGAAAATATATGAGGAATAGATTTTAATCATTGTGTATTATGTGTTCTATTAGAAGTTAATTTTAGTTCTTAAGTCATGAGAAATTTGTTTGGAATACTCATCGATTAGAGAGAAAGATCAGATGTGGCAGAAATTTATTAAAGGTTGAAATTCTAAATGGAAAGTAAGTTTATTTCCTTATTATTTTAGTCATAATGATATAGGATTTTCTTATGTCTTGGGGGAAATGATCTTGAAAAAAATTATCTTATTAACTTCATTTATGATGATTCAATGTCACTTCATCCATCATAGATTTATGATTTTTTTGTCATTAACTTACTCCTATTCATGTTATCTATCACTCTCTATCAATCCTCAGACATTATTTTTCTCTTCGATGTCTTTATTTTCACTTCCCACTAATGTTCTCCTATATGAAAACTAATTATTGGGTTATTTAAGATAACCTATATATTCCTATTTTCTTATAATTAAGAGGACATTTCATTAACCATTTTATGATATTGGTTTCCACAAATGAATTTTCAAATATCAAACCCTTGATTACCGGGAACATGTTGAAATTATGAGGATACAATTTATTAAATGGTGGAATAATATAATATCCAAATATTTTAAAAGAAATATTATGTTCAATAGCTTATAAGATACACAAAACATAGTTTAAATAAACTAAGGAATTTTATTATATGACTTTTATAGGCTAGCCATTAAATTAATAGGTATGAATATTATTAACTAATTTATTAAATACATATAAGTTTATTGAGAAATATTAATGTATTGATTAACTCTTAGGAAATAAGTACTCAATTTTAATTGAAGTCATTTTATGTTTCAAAAATATATTTCCTTCAAAAATGTTTTAATATATTTTTGTGAGAAGATATTATAATAATTTATGTGAAATTTATAAAATTTATTTGATAAAATTAACTTAATTTTTAAATTTATCATATCAAAATCATCTTAAAGTGAAATTTTAAAAATATTCATAAAATTTTTATTTTTCCGTGAATAATGAAAAATACTGAAAATTGTATTTTATTTTTAAAGTATTAACAAAGTAAAATACTATATTTTATTAGTTTTAAAAACTAATTATAATATTTTTATTGAAAATAATCTAATATTTTTCTTGCTAATTATTTTTATACATGATTTTGGTATATAATGATTTTTATAGTAAAAATGCGTTTTTCTGAAAAACCATTTTTCATCACATTTTTTAGGTATAATATTAAATTAAATTATTAAACCTATATAAATTTAGTCATGGAAAATATATTCCATATATGTAATCATTAGTTCCAAATTTGGAAAATAGGTCCCTTTTTGTGGACATTATAAATAGTAACCTTAGTAATATTTGTTACCCCATTGAAGGGTAAATCATGTAATTAAGGTTAAAAATAAAATTAAAAGGACCAGAAAATAACAATTTAACTTAAATTATTTTTATTTGAATATTATATATAATCTATAATCATTTAAAATTCAAATATACGATTTTTTATATTTGGAAATGATTTGAACATTTATGTTATTTTATATAATGGAAAGTAAAAAATGTCATCCACTTTGTTTTATTATCTTTGAATTTTTGAAATAGGGATAAATAGGGGATATGTTTGGTTATAAATATTAATTTTAGATATTTTTTCATCATTTTAATTTATTTCTAATTTTTATTAATAAAATAATTACCATAAATTTCTTTGGAAAACTAACACAGTTCTTTTGCAATTAGTTGAAAAATAAATAAAACAATTTTAAAAACATTAAATTTAATTTTATTTAAGTTATTTATTATATCCCATGATTTTTTAGATAATTATAAGATATTTTAGGTTTTTTAAATGTTTTTATTCTATTTTCATTTTTGAATTGTGTTTTTAAAATTCAAATTAAATGAATACTTCCAAAATTGATAATATTGTTATTTTATAATAAATAATATTTTATTAAATGGTTTGAAACTCCAAAAATACTATGTTTTTTAAATTGATTTGGAATTAGTTTTAAATATCAACTATGTTCCATTTATGATCCAATTTTCCATTTATAGTTTCTTTGTTGGTCCCTCAAGAGTAAAAAGCATCATTTCCACCGTAATTATAAAAATGGTTAACAGTGGGATAAAAAAAGGATAAGGGTAAAAAAATAATATAAACTTTTCCAAATTTTATTATATGATATTATTTTTACTCAAACTTATAATATATTTTGATAATATCAATTTCGTGCCATTTTAATTTGAAAATTAATTTATATTAATGTATTACATTAATAAATTTCAAGAGTTCCCCTCCAATATTTTACAAAAGGTAACCTCTTATCCTATTTTATTCACTCATAAAAATCCTTTTGGTTCTAGAATTACCTACATTGATACCTTAATTAAATTTATACCCATTTTCTAGAGGCTTTTTGTATCATAAAACCATCCTAGGAAATATTTTTTGTGTAAAGATTAAGAGGTTGTTTGAAGGAGAGCTATATTTATTTACTAGGTGTTTTCATTTATTTTTTTTCTTATACATACTTCAAATATTATTCAACCATTATGAAATAACAATAAAAGTATTTTCCATAAAATAATATGTTATTATGTTAATTTTATAACCTATAT
Organism: Viscum album; assembly: GCA_963277665.1. NCBI lineage: Eukaryota > Viridiplantae > Streptophyta > Magnoliopsida > Santalales > Viscaceae > Viscum > Viscum album. Next base: position 1,041,344,172 of record OY728150.1, read on the forward strand.
CAATATAAACTTCCATCAAATGGGAAATTAAACTATCATTCATGTGTATAGTGGACTATCGCCTCCCAAACTAATATAATCCATTTTTAATCACCTCATCATAGAGATGGTTTTAATGAGTAATACAATGTATATATATATATATGATATTTATGAAATATTTACCATTCTTGTAATAAAATAAATCATTAAATTTCTTACCTTTCTATTCACTTAAAAAAATGACAATGTTGTTCATGTATACATTTGGACTACCACCTCCATGAAGAAATGCGATTCAGTTTTCATAACCACATCAAATAAATGATATAAATATAATTATTTTTAAATTTATATTATTTTATTTATGATATAATGATAATTATAATAATATAAAATAATACTTACCTTCTTTTCACAATATCTGTTGAAAAATGGAAATGTTACTCAGGTGTACGTACAATCTACCATCTCCATGATTGTAACTTTGTTTAATTTTCATAATAATCATTTATGGTTGGTAATAAAAGTATAACTTATTTATAAAAATGATAATTATTTCAATATTATTATTCTAGGGATGATTTAATACTGACCTCTTTGACCATATCCAACCTACGAAATTCAGTTTGGACATATGAGGTGAATATCATCAAAACAATTGTTGTGAACATAGTTAATTAAGTAATTGTATATAACATGGTATAAATTAAAATAAAATAAATAATGAAATTATAAAATATTTTTAATCAAGTAAATAATTACCATATTTTTTTAGTCTAGAACATAAATAACTCATGCGATGAGTCGGATACGAGGTAAGGAAATTTTTTAAAAAAAAACTCTTTTTAAGTCTCCCTTCAAACATTATTTCTTACAGGTATATATTTTTAATATTATTTTATGGATGTATTAATAAGGATATAAATGAATTATAAGGGAGATTTTATGTCACACTTTTATTTTTTTCAAAGGTTTTAAAAATAAATATTTTTGTGTATTTTATATAAATATTTTTTACATTCTTTACAAAATACTAAATTATTGTTATATTTTTATTTATATGACAATAATTTATTTTGACACCACCATAAGCATTATTTTATATTTGAGTTGTTTTATAAGATTCCATGTTGTCTTCAAATAAATACCATCATTCAATTTATTTTGGTAAATTTACTATTTGAAATTTGGTTTTATAGTAATGTCATATATCAATATCCTAAAATGATTTCCTATGGGTGAAACAAATATTTTTTTGATGCATGATTTTTATGTTTTATGATTATGTTATCATTCTTGGAAATTGTTCATGATGATGGGTGGTTATGTTATAAACCAAGTATGAGTGTGTCTATGATATCCCTAAAATTCATTGGGTAATAATAATGTTTAAATGTTTTCTATGGGGGTTATTACAAGTGTAATTATGATGGATATTTTTGTTTGGATGGTATGTGGAGTATGATATACTCTATAATACCAAATGTAGGATCGAAAAAATATAGATACTAAATGAAGTATCTAATAATTCTCAAAATACAAGAGGGGGGGGGGGTGAATTTTATACCTTACAAAAAATTCTTTTGGATATTTTAAAGATGATTATGTTTAACAAGGTTAAACAAGCTAATTAACAAAACCTCTAGTTCTACACACTTACTAGATTCCAGAAATATGATTCTGAGAAAGTGATTCAGGAAAAGATGGTTCAGGAAAATGAAACTTAATGAAAGTTTACAAAGATAAAGATCCTACCTTAAAGTGTATATAATCTTACAAAATTAGAGTATACAAGTATAAAGAAGTATAAGATAGTTATAATTTTCTCAAAAAATAAAATTCAGCGGAAAACATGAAACAAACCAAGTAAGAAGTAATAAATCTTTTAACCCAACGAGAATGGTATCCAACAACCTTGGATAAAGGTCCCTTGATTTAAACTTTCAAGAATGTCTATCTTACCCACACCAGGGTAAGCCTTCGATACAAAAAACGGAGTCTGTCTTGATATCCCTGCAAGCTTTCAACTTCAAGGTAGTCCGCACCTCTGTCTTCCTATCCCCATAAGTCTTTGAATGTAATCAGCAACATTCAAAGTCGCATGAAGAAAATATGAACAAGAAGTTCAATATGCTCTAAGCATGAGAGTATCTCTCTAGAAATCACTTCAACATCATGTAATCTATAGATTCATAGAACAATATTGAGCTATTTAAAATGAGCTTCTATTTATAGGCATGACTCCAACGGTCGGCTCCCTCCCCCAACAGTCATATTTTTCCTTGAATTTTGGAGGGAGCTGTACATGTTTCACTCAAACAATGGTTAGTTAGTAACTTAATGCATGACATAATTTTATAAAAAAACAAGTGTAAGAAAAAATATTGTTACATAACCAAAATAAAATATTCAGAATGTAAGAAAATAAAAGTTTGGAGTCTAACCAAAAAAACATTCGGTGTCTATAATACAAGGATATTCAGATTCAGTTTTCTTAGGAATTCAAGACCTGAACTGTATAGAATTCCAGAGTCTGAATCTCAAGGAAATTCGGAATCTGGATTCACAATAATTCAGAACCTGAACTTACAATGTTCGGAGTCAGATTTCATGAGAATTTAGAGTCAGAACTTACAAAGTTCTAAGTCAGAACTCATGAGATTTCGGAGTCAGAACATACAAAGTCCTGTGTCTGAATTCATTAGAATTCGGAGTCAGAACTCAAAAAATTCGGAGTCTAAATTCATTAGAATTCATATTCAGAGCTCATAATAGTTCAGAGTCTCAATTCAAAGAACTCTGAGTCAGAACTCATAAGAGTTTGGAGTCTGAATTCAGAGAACTCAAAGTTAGAACTTAGAAGAGTTTGGAGTCTGAATTCAGAGAACTCAGAGTCTGAATTCTGATCCTGAAAATATAATGCTCTTTATTTAAGTATTATATGATTTTGAGGTTTTATAAATGAAGCCTAATTTTACAATTAGACATGATAATAAGAAATAAAAAACATGGTAAGGATACATTTCTTTGGGGAAGGAAAATTCTCCTTATGAAAGTAAAACATAGGGTAAAATGAAATTTTCCTTGAGATAAGGTGTTTTTTATTTTCAAAACATGAGTATTGGTAAAGTAATAAAGAAAACTTATTGACTCAACAATCTCCCCAAACATGAAGGAATGGAAAATTCATAAGGAAACCTTATTGACTCAAAAATATCCCCCTTTTTGAAAATCACAAACATCATCACGAAAAAGAAAATAAGGACTTAGAAAATATTTTTCTATACTTTGAAAATAAAACATATCTTCCTTAATATATGGGCAAAGATGAATACGACTAACTACCTCTTAGGATTTGGAACACTAAGGATCATATTCTAGATTACCAGAATGAGATTTTTCATTATCTTTAGTACGATAATATTTGTAATGAAAACTCCCCCTTAGATAAACCCCCCTTACTTAGGGAAATTTCTTCTTTACTTAGTATTCTTTTTCTTTTTCTTGCCCATTGTGATTTTCATAAAGAATTGGAGGGAATGGAAAAGAAATTATGGTACCTAAAAGATTAGTACAAGACATCCAAAAGAAAAGAAACCAAAAATTTCATTATGATTAGAAAGAATTTTTACAAGGGATAAAAGTACAACAAAAGATTGGATTGCAACAAAGTTATCCTTACTTTTCATTCGGAATCAACTTCTTGACTACAATCTTCAGATTTTTGAGCTACTTATGATCTTCCTTAGCTTGCTTAAGAATCTTATTACGATCCTCAGCTTTCTTCTCTAAAGCCTTGATTCTTTCTTCCTGAGACTTAAGAGCCTCTGCCTGAGCTGTCAGGACTTCTTCTTACTTGAAGAAGCTTTTATTCTATCTCAATCCGAATATCTCTTTCTCTCTTCCAGCTTTGGGAAATAGAATAAAATTTCCCATTCAGATCCTTCACTTATTGAATCCAGTAATTCTATTCCAGAGTAAGCTTTTCTTCAAAACTAGTTGTAAGATCTTTGATCTTACCATATTCAATGTCAAACGACTCCTTGACACCATCATGAAACTCATCAAGTTCTCTAATTTCTTCGACTGTCTTCTTTGACCAGCCAACTATTTTCTTAGAATAACTTTTGTGGGCATCATAGTTAATGAAGAAATTCTTGAAATTGGCCTCAATCTTGACACACTTTTCCATCACCCTGGACACTGAATTTGATTTCTGATTTAGCGTGTGTTGAAGCATCTCTCATCTAGATTCCATGATTGGGAAAATCGGAATGGTTACAACCAGCTTCTTCAAAGACTGGACAACGAAATCAGGTCCTAGAGATGATGATTCTGAATCTATGACTTTTCTAGGTGAGGTATCTTTCTCTAGCTCAACAAATTTTCTCTTTGAAGATCCACCAGCTTCCTTCTTCTTCACAATATATTTACCAGGTGTATCAACAACCACCTGTTTCCTCTTGTCAGTTCTCGGAATGGATTCCTCATCCGGAGATTTATATTCACTGTCAGATAGCTGAACAATCTTATCTTCATATATATTTTCTTTCTCATCTCATGACTCAACATCCTTAGGTTTAATGATGTCATGATTAAATATTTCTTCCTCAGAGATCTTATTCACCATATCTTAAGCCTTATCATCTAACCCAGGAGTAGCAAGCTTTGAAGATTTAGCTTGAGAGGTTTGGATTGACAATTTCTTGGATGGGATTTATTTCTCTTGGAATTCTTCAACTTGATTTATGAGATCTTCGGTGTCACCACTACTTTATTCTTCTTCCACAACTTTTTTCCTTCAAAAAATTTTCTTGGGATTTTTCCGAAGTCACAAATTTCTTCCCCAGAGTCTCAAGTAAAGCTTCTAACATGAAAGATTTTGGTACTGGGATATTCTCTAATTCTCTGTCAGTATCCCTCAAGAGGGATTGAACAATTTCAGTCTCATACATCTTCTTATTTTTTTTATTTTCTTTATCTTGCTTCTCAATCTCATCTGCTGTCTTCTCTTTTAAGGATTTGGTTTCAACAGGATCCAAACCAAAACTTAGCTCCCCTGATTTCTTATTTTTCTTATCTTCCCCCCATTTTTCTATAACCTCATCTAGATATGCCTTTTGTTTCTTAGGTTTTGGAGGTTCAGATTGGGCTTCCTTAGCTTTTGGGGTTTTCTCATTCTCTTATACTTCCTTCAACTTCCTCTTATTTCCTCCCTTTTTCAATGGTTCATGCACTTCTTGTTTATTTGGAACAAATTCATCTTCTTCCATTGGTATGCCATAAAATTCTTCGGAGTCATTGGAAAAATGAATGTTCATCCTCTTCAAAGTATCATCACTGACTTGCATGAATTTTCAATTCCTTGGTTTCAAACTACAGGGAATTTTGAAAGATTCTAGACACCGAAAAATCAACATAGAAATAATGGATGGGTACATGATAATCTGAGCCTTCAGATTTCCATTTTTGATATTCTTGATCGTAATCAGAATATGCTTAACCAAATTAACCTTCCTTAGGTTTACCAGAAAATCTAGGATGTACATATCACTCTTTTTCATTTTTTCCTTGTCACCTTTTCTCAGAATGATAAATCCTTGAACCCATAATTCAAGGATCCAATTATTTGTAGAGAAGTGAGCAATCTTCAGAGTCTTGAAATATATAAGACCGAGGAACTCCATAGATTTTACCTTTACACAGCTTCCTTGAACATCTGGAAACTTATGAGAACAAAATTCAGCTTCTCCTTCATACAGAACTTCAATCAAACTAATTTCCTTAGTATATGAAAGAGCATAAGTCTTTCCATAGATTTTGAAGGAAAACTTCTATCTGCCTTCTTATTTGAAGAAACTAACTGGTTCATAAAACTCAACAAGAAAATCTGGATATACCAAATATTGATCCCCTAGCTTCGATATGAAAACACTCTCCCATCCATTCAATTTGATGTTCTTCGAAATGATTGAATTATACTTAGAAAAGAAGTTCGGATGCACCAACCTTTCTCTGTACACCTGCAAATCCAGAATCGGCTTGACAATAGACATATCTTTCTAAGAGGATTCTTCTACAGACATTCAGAATTGAGAAAACTCTGAGAAGTTTGGAACGAGATTAAGTAGAGGGTCAGAACTTCAGCATGTGAGAGCTTGAGATCGATGTGGGACAACCCTTCGAGGGGCCTTTATATAGGTGTTAGAAGCGACAATTCAACTTCCAAACTCAATCCAATGGATGAAAATCCTTCTTATCAGATATGAAGGTTGATATGATAGCCACAAGGAAAACTTGATAGAATCTGATCTTTTGATGTTTTTAAGAAAAACATTCGGATTTAAGGAAAAGAGAATCTGAAAATTTTTAAAAACAAATGAAAGTACCAGAAAGTAAATGATGGTTACGAAAAATTAAGAAATGAAACATACCTTTCGGATTGTAAGGAAGATTATTCGAATTAAAGAAAAATATTCTTAAATAACTTTTAATTCAGAAAAATTTTCATTACTGAATTTTTTTTTGAAAAAACCGTTATAATTTTTTTTGAAAATATTCATTTTGATTTTTTTTGAAAAAATTCATTATGAAATTTTTTGAAAAACTTCATTACAAAAATTTTATAAAATCTTCATTACGAAAATTTAGAAATACTGACTACAAATTTTTCTTAGAAAAACTAACAAACAAATGTACTCCCACTATGGAAAAAAGTTTATTACTGTAAGGATATTGATTTCAATAAGAAGTTAATAAAGATGATTACATTATGGTTATCATTCCTAAATTCTGTTTAATATATTTAAATATATTGGAGGGTAATGATTTTGTGAAAATATTAGCAAGTTGATCTTGCGTTCCGATAAATTGTAGAATGATATCTCCTTTCTGTGTGTGATCCCTAAGAAAGTGATGCCTAATATATATTTTTTGTGCACAAGAGTGATGTGCAGGGTTTTTGATTAAATAAATGGAACTAGTATTATCACACAAAATTTGTGTTTTGGTAAAACTCATACCATAGCCTGTGAGCATGCGTTGCATCCACAATACTTCAGCACAACAACTTCCAGCTACTACATATTCAGCTTCAGCAGTGGAAAGTGCGACTGAGTGTTTCTTCTTGGATGACCAAGAAAATAATGAACCACCTAAGAAATGAAAAGTTCCAGATGGACTTTTTCTATCAATTCTACATCCACCAAAGTCATCATCCGAAAAACTTTTCAGAACAAAATCATTTCTATAAGTATAAAAGAGTCCAAAATCCATGGTTCCCTTTAAGTAGAGAAAAATTATTTTCACTTCCTTTAGATGAGATTACTTAGGATTGGATTGATATCTTTCACATAAGAATACTGAAAGCATTATGTGTTAACGACTATATTTCAAGTAATATAAACTTCCTATCATACCTCCAAAAGATGTTTGATCTACTAGTTTCCCAGCTTCATCAAGATCAAGTGAATTTGAGGTACCAATGGGAGTACTTATACTCTTATGATTGTCAAATCCATAATTTTTAAGAAGATATTTAATATATTTATGTTGGGATATATATATTCCTTTTGGTTTCTGAGAAATTTTAAAACCAAGGAGAAAATGTTAACTCACCCATCATACTCATTTAGAACTCAGATTTCATTAGATCCACAAATGAATCAGTTAAATATTACTGAGTTGAACCAAATATAATGTCATCAACATAGATTTTAACAATAAAAACATATTTCTTATCTTTATTTATAAAAAGTGTTGGATCTGCATTTCCCTTAACATAATTATTTTGAAGAAAAAATATTTTAGGTTTATCATATCAAGCTCGAGGGGCTTGCTTAAGTCCATACAAAGCTTCGGTAAGTTTAAAAACATGTTCAGGATATTCTGTATCTTCAAAACCAGGAGGTTGTTTAACAAAAACTTCTTATTGAACATAACCATTAAGAAAAACACATTTCACATCCATTTGAAAAAGTTTGAAATTGAAGAATGCTACAAAGGCAAGTAAAATATGAATAGATTCAAGTATAGCTACTAGAGAATAGGTTTATTCATAGTCTATTCCTTCTTCATAATTATAGCCTTTAGCAACCAATCTAGCTTTATTTTTTACTATGATTCCATTTTCATCACACTTATTTCTGAAGACCCATTTTACACCAATAATAGAAGTTTTCTTAGGCCTTTCAACCAAGGTCCAGACTTTATTCGTTTCGAATTCATTTAGATCATCTTGCATAGCTTGTATCCAATAATCATCACCTAAAGCTTCATCAGTTCTTTTTGGTTCTAATTGGGAAAGAAATGCTATATTTTCTAATTCATTTATTAAGGAACTTATAGTCCTTATAGGTTGATTCACATCACCAATGATACTATCACTAGGATGATTATTTAGAAACAAATGATTTGGGTTTTGTAAAATCTATTCATCTACATAGGGTATGAAATATTAGAGGGTAAATGATTCAGAAACATTTTCTTGGGAATCTTCCCTATTAGAAGGATCTTCTAACAAAGGTTGATAACTAGTTTTTGAAAACACATCCGAAGATGTACGTTGGGGTTGTTTAAAAATGAAGGGATCAGTTTCATCAAATTTAACATGTACTATTTCTTCAATAGTACAAGTGTTTTTATTGAAAACTCTATAAGCCTAAGAAGTTGTGTAGTAACCTAAGTAAATTACTTCATCATATTTTGGTGAGAATTTATTTAAATTATATTTAGTATTAAAAATGAATACCTTGCAACCAAAAACCTTTAAGTAGGAAAGTCTAGGTTTTCTACCATTCCATAATTCATAAGGAGTTTTATTAAGAAAAGGTCTAATCAAAACTTTATTTATAGTATAACAAGAAGTACTTACATCTTCAGCCCAAAAATGTTTGGCTACAGAATACTCACTTAACATGGTTCTTGTTATTTCTTGAAGAATTCTATTTCTTCTTTCAACAACACCATTTTGTTGAGTTGTTATGGGTGCTGAGAAGTTACGAGTAATGCATTTTCTACTAAAAAAGTTTCAAAATCAGAATTTTGAAATTCTCCTCCATGATCACTATGAATAGTTATCACATGAAGGTTTTTCTCATTTTTGACTTGGGCTCTAAAACTTTTGAAATAAGAAAAAACATAAGATTTTTTTGCTAGAAAATAGACCCACCTAAATCAAGTGTAATCATAAACTAAAACAAATACATAATAATTTCCTCCAATGCTTCCAGTTTGTGTTGGACCAAAAAGATCCATATGTACTAACTGTAATGCATCAGTAGTTAAGACTTCACCAACTGATTTAAAACTTGATTTATGTTTCTTACTATATTGACAAGGATCAAAAACTTTTGAAGAATCAAATCTAAGCTCCGGTAGATCCTTAACTAGTCTTTTATTAGAAAATTTGCATAGGTTCCTAAGGTTACAGTGACCTAACCTTCTACTTCATAAATAAGAATGATCTTTCATTTCACTAAGGAAAGGTAGATCTTGGCTCCTAAGGTCTTCTAAGTCTAGTGTGTAAACATTCTCTTGCCTATTAGCAGAAAGAATAAACTCTTCCTTGGAATTGTGTACTAAGAACTTGTAATTCCTAAAATTCAAAAGGTAACCTTCATCACATAATTGAATTATGCTAATGAGGTTGTTCTTAAGACCCTTAACAAATAAAACATTTGAAATCAAAGTTTTTCCAAGAAGAACAATATTACCTATACCGACAATTTCTCCCTGAGAATTATCTCCGAAAGTTACTTTCCCTCCTTTCATCTTGAAAATCTTTTCAAAGTAGTTTTTATTACCAGTAATATTCTAGGAACATCCACCATCCATGCATAATGTATTTCTGTTGGTACAATCTTTATTTTCTTGAAAATAAGCGAGTTATATTTTTGGAACCCATACTTTCTTGGATCCGGAAATTTCAGAAAGCCAAATTTTAGGCACCCACATTTTCTTTGAAAAATAGGATTTATGAAATATTGAAGACTGGGTTTTGTTTTGGGAACAATTTTTTCCCAATGCCCACCACACTGACACTTAGTGCAGAATGAAGCATTTTGAGAAACAAATTAATTATTGCTAAAAATCAGTTTTGAACCAGTATAGCCAAAAAAAAAACTATTCCTTAGAGGTTGAATTTGAGAATACATCTTATCAAAATTTTCTTTTCATATAGAAAAGTTTGATAAAAACTTCCTCAAGGAAAAAATTTCAGATTTTAGTTTGATAACCAAGTTCTTGTCTTCTAAAACATTTTATTTGGAACTAGAGTTTGGCTCAAAATTTTTTTTCCTAGAATTTACATTTTCTAGATCCTTAGAAAGTTTATCCTTATTAGAATTTAATTCCTTAAAATTTTTTGAAATACTTTCTAAATCAAACATTTTATTATCACGATATTTAGAGAGATCTGAAATTTACTTAATAAGAATACTATTCCTATAATTTTCTTTATCCATATTTTTATTGAGCTTTGAATTCTCATTATCAAGGAGCATAGAAAACCTATAAACTTCTTCATAGGTAGGTGAAATATAATCTTCACCAGAAAAAAGATTCTTTATCAGAAGAGTTATAGTATTTACTATCACTATAATTAGCATTCAAAGAAACATTGGTCATTGATTCAGCATTGGGTACCTTAGACATAAAACAATGATTTTCAATAGGTAGTCTGGCTATTAAACCAAGATTCTTCTGTCCAGAAGATTTGTAATCTGATGATTCATCTAAAGAGTCTCCACCACTGGCACTCCAAGTGTCATTCACTTTCAAGACTTTCTTATCTTTATCTTTGTATTACTTCTTTCTATTTCTCTCAGAATGATTTTCCTTCTTTTCCTTTTTCTTAAGCATAGGTAAATATGGTCTTATATGTCCAGCTCTCCTGCATTCATAACCTGTGACTTCTGAGTCCTTTTCATATTTCCTTTCTTTCTTCTTGTATCTGGATTGAAATTTCTTCTGTACAACAATCTTGTTCATCCTTCGAGCAAGATTTGCTAACTCATTTTCTTAATATTCACTTCCACTAGATTCGGATTGAATAACAATCTTCTTAGATTTAGATCTTGTAACTCTCTAAGGAGTCTTTAGTTTTATATGATTTAAAGTTGTAGTAAAAGCAACACTGACATTCCCATTATTCTTCTTAATATTATCAACATCTCTCTTCATTCTAGTCTCACATTGAAGAAGAGTTCCAAAAAGTTCATCAAGAGTAATATGAGTAACCTTTCTATTTTCATCAAAAGTAGTTCTCTTGGATTCCCACTCATTAGGCATGATGTATATGATCTTATCCACAAGAGCTTCATCATCTAATCCTTTCTCACCCATGGATTGTAAACTATTAACAATAGTCACGAATCTTTGTTTCACCGTACAAATGGGTTCTCCATAAGGAAATAAAAAACCATAATATTCAGCTCTGATCATGGATCTTCTAGTTTCAATGACTTTTTAAGTTCCAAAGTGTGTAACTTCAAGTTTCTTCCAAATACAATTTGCTGCTTCACAAGATAAAATTTGGCTATCTATATTTCTAGTCATGGAACAAAGAAATGTATTGTGTACCTTATAATTCTGTTGATATTCATGATTTTCTTGGTTTATGAAAGTACTAACTTCCTTGTTAGGGATTTTTTATCCTCCAGTAATCATAAAAAAATTGTCCACTCAAGTATTGATAATAAATGTCTTCATGTGATCTCTCAAATATTAATTATCATTCCCATCAAAAATAGGTGGCCTAGTAGGATTTAGGTTGTCTATGGAACCGACATTGATTCCTGCCATCTTAATCAAAATATCCTTCCACACAAACATGTTAGTAGTAAGGTTAAGTAAACAAGGAAAATATTTCGCGGCAAGGAAAAAGCAGAACAATGAAAAACAATAGCAAGGAAAACTTATATGTGAATATAAGTATTTCAGAAACCTTCTTTGATACCAATTGTTGAGATGTTATGTGGAGTATGATATACTCTATAATACCAAATGTAGGATCGAAAAAATATAGATACTGAATGAAGTATATAATAATTCTTAAAATACAAGAGGGGGGGGGGTGAATTGTATACTCTAAAAAAATTCCTTTGGAACTTTTAAATATGATTATGTTTAACAAGGTTAAACAATGTAATTCAAAAAACCTCTAGTTCTACACACTTTCTAGATTCCAAAAATATGATTCCGAGAAAGTGATTCGGGAAAATATGGTTCCGGAAAATGAAACTTAATGAAAGTTTACAAAGATAAAGATTCTACCTTAAAGTATATGGCCCCAGCCTTAAGCATTACTTAATCTTGAGTTATTTCAAGAATAAACGTTGAGGATCTTTTCAGGTTTAGAGTTTTAGAGAATTAGATCATAAAACATGTATTAAATTCCACATTTAAACAAAGTGGTTACATAAAAGATAGTAATCATTTTCCCCATCAACGGAAACATATTTAAAATAAAACATGGATTCTTTCTTGACACTTCCTTGACACTATCATCACATCATGTACCTTTCCCTTGACCTGTGAAAAACATTTCAAAAAATTGGGATGAGCATAAAAAGCTCAGTAAGGGATATAAAAGTACGAAAAGAAAACATTAGTCCATTTATGAAATCATACTTTACTCATAAAACATAATAATTTTAACATACCTCATCAAATCATGAATAAATCATAGAAATCATAAGACATAAAGGTAACTTGAGGCATTCATAACATTCTTACGTAGGGAGTAACCCTCTTGGTTACGTTTGGAATACCCATCACAGTATATTCCCTAAATATCTTCAGAGAAACCTTAACGTTTAACTCCTTCACATTACCCAATGCATTGGAGAGCTATATTGGGCTCACCCACCCTTAGTTTATCACGGAACCACCCGTCTTCATAACAATTCCCAAGAACCATAACATAATCATATCACATAAAACATGCATAAAGGAAACATAACACTTCCACTTTTCAATCACAAGATATCAATACAACACATTGATATAGAAAAATTATGAAAACCATTTTCAATACCAAAATAAAAGAAAAGTAAAACATGATATTTATTTTTCATTTAAAAAAAAGTTATGGCTTGTACAGGAAGCCGAAGCTCAAATAATGGTCACGACGGCGGAGAAGTCGTTGTCGCCGCATACGCACGACAAAAAAAACATTCCATTTTGTCGTTTAGTAAATTCTTCGTATAAAAAGATTCCTTTTGAGTAAATGAAAAAGTCAAAGGGGTTTATACACTATATAAAAGAAAGTTGTGTATAAAACATAATATGCCTCAATGAATGGAGATTGAGATGAAGTCCCATACCTCGTATCTGACTTGACTCGATCGTTCTTTAATCTCCTGAATAATAAACTTCAGTTAATTTATACTTTCTTAAGAACCTTTTTCGAGTTCATTATTCCTTTTATATCACTTATTACCATGTCATGAACACTATGTAATTATTTAAGTTAATAACGGTCGTTTTAACGATCATTGGTACTTGAGTAAAAAATAAACTCTTTATAATTACAAGTTGTTCATGTATCCATCATATCCAGAGTTATATTAATGATGTAGATATCATATATATCATATATATCTAGTATATACATGAATTTATAATATTACATAACATTTAGAGGTAATAAATGAAATGCACCATTCATGGAGACGGTAAGCCGTACATACACATGAACGCTACTTCCATTTCTATTTCATATTTAATGGAATTAAGACATAACGATAAATAATTGTATTATAATTCCAGTATGGTATCATATATAATATCATTAAATCTATCCTTTATACGTACAACATATGGTATTAACGAATCAAATCACTTTGAGGGGGCGGTAGTCCGCACTTTCTAAAATGAAGATATCACGTTTACCCATAATGGAAACCATAAAGGTATGCCATAAATGAAAAATACAGAAGCTTAAGTTAAACATAAACATATTATATATCATATATAAATATAGTGAAATCTTAATGGCCACATTTTAAGGTGTTATATGAATGTTGAACAATCATCGTTTCGTGAGGCAGAAATTCGCCATTCACGGAAACAGTATGTTATTTAACCATTAGATATAGGTGTGTGTATGTGTAGCTCGAATAATTTATATAAAAACATCCTAGTATATTTAATATACTGGTGTTGTTACAAAATAAAGGAATAAAAAGAGTTTATGGGGTTGTAGAAGCAAAATAAAACATAAGAACACAAGAGAAAACACTACCTTTAAAACGAGTAACTCTTTTTGATTTGAGCTCAAAGGATTCCTTGGGAAGACTTCTGCCCAAAGTGAGGTTTATAGGAGTAATATAGGGGTTTTGAGAGACAAAATGGATAGGGGTTGGCTGAGCCAAAGTCTTGAGAGGTGTGGGTATGGTGGTAGAGGTGGGGGCCTTTTATAAGAGGAGAGGAGGGGCACTCTTGGAAAGTTATAAAAGTTTACTTTATTATAAAATGCTTTTCGGATTTTAAAGGTCCCAAAATTATATATTTCAAGGATAAGGTGATAATATTTATAAATCCACCCATACAATAGGTTTTTTACATGTGTAGGTCTTATATTTTACATTATCTTTTCATTTTATTTAAATCATTAAATAATGAGGTCATCGCTGCATCATCATGATGTCATAAATAATTTAATTTATTTAATGTCTAAAAATTATAAAAAAAACATCATGATGTAGGAAATATTTTTATATTTTTAATGAATATTTATATTCAAAAATATGTCTTGTATAACCCCATTTAAAAATTGTTTTAGTAAAACAACTCATGTTTGTGACATTTTTATTTTAACTTTAAATAAAAAGTTATTTATGTCATTTTCCTACAAAAGTGGCTCCATGGGGTCCCCAAGTTGACCCATGGATTTTTTTGGTCGTCCATGACACATCCAATGAGATTATGACATGTTTCTAGGTCATTTCATATTATTAAAACATTATTTTTACCTTAAATTACACTAATTACCTTTAATCGCGATTAATAAAACTTAAAAGTTACTATTCACTAAAAAATTATTTTAATCTCATTGAACCACATTTTACTTCCTAATGACAACCATTTATGTCAGATTTTTGAAAATCAAATCACAGAAGTGGTAAAGTTTCATTTAAACAAAAAATCTGTTTCTTTAACTACCACTTAGTGGTTTCACTATTCATCAAAAATTGAAGTTTTTCAGAAAAATACCAAAACTTAAACCTAAGATATATTTGATATTCCGAATTCAAAAATGATGTATATTTTAAAAAATTCATAACATATAATTTTCATTAATTAATTTAATAATTAATTCCCGCTGTCAAAACAAAAAGCGTGTTTTTATGAAACAATACATATCAAAAGATTGACAGTAGTTTAAGTCCAATTTCAAAGTGAAATTAATTCCAATGACTAAAATTGGATTAAATGGTAAAAATATATTCTAATTGTACTTTAAAACCAATTCAAAATATAATCTAATCATTTAAATAAATTAGATTAAAAAGAGGTTTTGAATTAAAATACAACATTTTTCACTATTCATTAAAAAATGAACTTTATCGGAAAAATACCAAAAATTCACACAAAGTAAATTTTGATGTCCCAATTCTAAAGAAGAGTTTTATTTGGTCCAAAAGAATGTATAAGAGTGACCAAAAATATATTTAAAGAGGGTTCTCCATCAAAAGGCGATAGTTCGACCTTTTAGTGAATATTAGAGTATCTATGCCAAAAATTGAATTCTTTTTGTATTTTAAGCCTTTATCCTTTATTGGATAAATATAAAAACATTTAAAAAACATATATAATCTTATTCTAGTTATTTATATTCATTCCTGCCAAAACAACGGCTACGTGTTAACTACCATTTAAAGTAATAATATTTTATTACTAGTGTGCAACGTAAGATTTCAAAGAAACTCTTTGTTGCGTATCGGGTACGCTATCGAACATAGAAACCCCTTTAAAGTAAAATTAGTATTTAATTCGTAAATATTAATAAATATGAAAATGTTTTATTCTTTATTTACCTAGGATGTTACATAAAGCGTATATAATCTTTCAAAATCAGATTATACAAGTATAAGGATGTATAAGATATTTATACTTTCCTCAAAAAATAAAATGTAGGGAAAACTTGAAACAAACCATGTAATAAGTAATAAATCTTTTAACCCAAAGAGAATGGTATCCAACAACCTTGGATAGAGGTACCTTGATTTATAATTTCAACAAAGTCTATCTTACCCAAACCAGGGTAAGCCCTCGATACAAAGATCAGAGTCTGTCATGCTATCCCTGCAAGCCCTCAAATTCAAGGTAGTCAGTACCTCTATCTTCCTATACCCAGAAGTCCTTGAATGTAATCTATAACATTCAGAGTCTCACGAAGAAAATATTAACAAGATGTCTAGTACACACTAATCATGAGAGTATCTCTCTAGAAATCACTTCAACAGCATGTAATCTCTAGACTTATAGAACAATATTGAGCTCTTTAAAATGAGCTTCTATTTATAGGCACAACTCTAATGGTCGGGTCCCTCCTCCAACGGTCATATTTTTCCTTGAATTTCAGAGGGACCTGTACACGTATAACTCAAACAACGGTTATTTAGTTAATGAATGCACGATATCATTTTATAAAAAGAAACAAGTGTAAGGAAAAATATGGTTACATAACCAAAATAAAATATTCAGAATGTAAGAAAATAAAAGTTTGGAGTCTAACCAAAAACACATTCAGCGTCAAAAATACAAGGATATTCAGATTCTGTTTTCTAAGGAATTCAAAACCTGAACTCTATAGAATTCTGGAGTATGAATTTCAAGGAAATTCGGAATCTGGATTCACAAGAATTCATAACCCGAACTTACAACGTTTGGATTCAATGTTTATGAGAATTCAGAGTCAGAACTTACAAAGTTAGGAGTCATAATTCATGAGAATTCAGAGTCATAACTTACAACGTTCAGATTCTGAATTCATTATAATTCGGAGTTAGAACACACAAAATTTGGAGTCTTAATTCATTAGAATTCGGAGTTAGAGCTCATAAGAGGTCGAAGTCTCAATTTAGAGAACTCAGAGTTAGAACTCATAAGTGTTCAGAGTTTGAATTTAGAGAACTCAGAGTCAGAACTCAGAAGAGTTCGAAGTCTAACTTCAGAGAACTCAGAGTCTGAATTCGGATCCTGAAAAAACAATTCTCTTTATCTAAGTATTATATGATTCCAAGGTTTTAGATATGAAGCCGAATTTTACACTTAGACAAGATAATGAACAATGAAAAACATTGTAAGGATAAATTTCCTTGGGGAATGAAAATTTTCCTTATGAAAGTAAAACAAAGGGTAAAATGAAATTTTCCTTGAGACAAGGTGTTTGTGATTTTCAAAACATGAGGATTAGTAAAGTCATAAGTAAACCTTATTTACTCAATAATCTCCCCAAACATGAAGGAATGTAAAAGTCATAAGGAAAACTTATTAACTCAACAATTTTATGTCTAACCATAGTGGATATTCCAAGTATAATCATGATGGTTATTTTAAGTGTAACTGTGATGGTTATTCCATGCTTAATCATAAGGGTTAATCAAAGGGTAGTAGTGACATGAAAATGATACCTATAGTTACCTACAGGATTTATTTATTCAAGATAACGTTTTAAAGGAAATGGTATTATTTCCCAAGGTAAGGTAATTAGTTTATCTTTAAATAAAATTATATTCTACTTATTATAGGTGGAAAGTATAACAATGTAAAAAGTTTTCAGGAATTTATGCTGATTGAAAATAAACCCTTTAAATTTATATTTTGTCTTTAATATTTATTACAAAATGTTTTATGAATATATTTGGGAAGATAAGTTTATTTTTGGCTAAGAAATGTGAATTTTGTGCCCATTGTTCATTTTGAAATGGAAGATTTTTATAAATATTCATTGACTTATAGTTTTATTTTTTTCTTTTTTATATCTCTTATTGAGATTTGGGTGCTCATAACACATTTTAAAATATTTTTCATAGGTTTTTAAGTATTATTAGGGACAAGTATGAGGTCAATATAAAAACTGCGAAGGTATTTCATGAAATGAAAATGTGTTTCATTTTAAAAGTTTTGTTCTATAGGAAAATTCGATACTCAGTAGGAGTGTTCACATATAATGTATGTGTTTCTTGTATATGAGTTATGAATTATTTATTTAAACTATAAACCATAATGATCCCTGGGGATATAAGAAAATGATTTCTTAAAAAAATCATAGGATTATGTAATGTTTAAGGTTGGTTACATATTGGCCTTTTTGAGATTTTTGATTGGGTAGGGATGATAGCTCATCACTTGATATTCCAACAAACCTCTCTTAAGTTCACGATGTGTTCCAAGTATATCCCTTGAGGAATTACATAAATGATCCATCACCTACAACAAACTCATAGGTCGTACCATTGGAACATGATATTTCTTTTGAAGAACAACCAATATAAATCTTGGATCATATAGATATAATGCTATTGAAAAAGGATACTCACTCGGTTAAAGTTATCTAGAGAAATCAAAAAATTAGAAAACGCTACTTGGGAACCTAAGGATGTAATGAAAAAAATATCATCATTTTTTTGTATTGAAGTGAACAATTTCAAGGGTGAAACTCATTTTTATGTGGGTATAATGTAACACCCTATGATTTTAGAATATATTTCTTGTTAAATAATATGATATCTTTGATAGTTTGCATTATAAGGAACACAAAGTTTAAATGAACTATTAAAATATTATTATGTGACAGTTATTTCCTAGAGATTTTATTGGTGGTTATTAATATGAATAAATAAATTTTTAAAATTTATGGTTACTTATGTATAAAATAATTTCATTGGTTATCAATTATTTATAATTAAAAATAAAAATCATTTAAAAAATAGTTGGTTTTATGAAAAACTATTTTTATGTTTACTATGTACTTGTTATCTTAATATATTAAATTAATAACTATTAGTGTATGGTATTAATTAAATTTATATATTATATATTAATAATTTTTTTAGACATTCATTTGATATTTTTTCTAAGCATGAGATAATAATAAACCAAGTTTTATGCTTAAAAATTTATTTTTCTAAAAAGATGTTTTTATGGAGTTTTATGAGATTATTATAAAATTAATTTCCACAAATTATAGGTATTTAATTTGATAAAATGGATTCCAAATTTGGAATTAGTAGTTTAAAATGTAGTAAATATGCCCCTTTTATTTTTAGGCATTATATGATGAGATGTTTATGAAACCCATTTATTTTCATGTTTTATGATATGATGAATGATTTATGATCTTTAGGAACACATATATATAATTTACATTATGTTATGGGTAGTCCAAAGGTTATATATCCTTACAATTTATTGGTAAAATATTGATATCTCATGAGATAAATGGGATTGGAATGGGGAGTGAACACAGTTCAGTAAGGGGATATATCCATTACGATTGTGTTGGGAGTGGACTTTGACTACTATGATATTTTTTGGAGTAAACCCAATCCAACATGATAGTCTAGTAATTTTTCCTAGACTATTATAGAAATTATTTTCTATACTTAGGTATATGACACAAAATTATGTCTAATGCCAATGTTATGATCTCATGAGCCATGTTATTTGATTCCTATATGATTCAAGTCTTTTGAACATCCAATATTTTTATGAATGTAGATTATGATATATGATATGGAATTTATTATTTTAAAATGTTAGTGTCATGTTATAATACCCATATGGTCGTGTTATGCTCATTTGATCATTAATATATCCCTTATTTACCCTTATTGAGCATGTGATCTCACTCTTTCTTCGGCTTCCTTTTCCACATATTATGAAGAAAGGTAATATGTATGATATCTATAATAAGGGTATTATTTATGGATATTTTAGTGGGATATGATATAGTTCACTTGTGAACCAGTTTCCTATGTATCTAAGTTTCCAATGATACTAGACCTATTCGATTTTGGCATAGATCATTATAATTTGTAATCAATATTAATCTAATAAAATGTAATATCTATGTAAAAAAGTACAGTCTATTATAACATATTATCTTTGGAGGGTATAATAATTATATATATGTATCACATATTCCATCCTAATGGGTCGAGGGTTAGTGTATTATATGAAATATAAAAATGGATTTTATTTTCGCCTATTTGTATGCTCTGAGATGGTTATAGGTGGTCCATATATGTAGTTCATGTTCTGTCACTGTGAACTAGGATTAGTAAATTAAGGTATAATAATGTGAGAAAATTAAGTCAAGTGAAACCATTAAGTTGATTTGATGATAGTAATATAATGTTTAATAAGGGTTATGTCCCCTAAAATTACATCATTGTTCATTTAACATGTCATCTGAACTAATATATATAAGGGACTTGAATTTTTTATGATTTTTTACTAGAAATTTTGACCTAATGAAAATATATTTTACCTTTTCTAGGGTAAGTGATAGTTTCTACATGATTTAATTACCTTTCATTCCACACTCCAACATTTTCCTATTCCATGAAAAAAAATTTATTTGTGAGTAAATACTTAAATTTTTCCCTGACCATCCTTTTGGGATTTTAAAACTATATATGATTTGTGTATTTTAATTTTCTTTTACACCTTAACCTATTGAATAAAATAATTTTTATTACAATTTGAATAATTGAATTTTTATTTGGCCTCTGTTTTATAGGTTTTTAATCTGACAACATTTGTATCATTTCATTTTTCAATTTATAACATTGGAATTCGAACAAAAGTTAGATGTCTATATTTTAAATACGCAAACATTTGACCAAAATTTTGGATCATGGTTTAATTTTATATAGAATGTACCAAAAGAGAGGAGGAGGTTAATTTCCCCAGCGTGATTGTAAATAACTTATAGTGAATAGAGAACCAAATACCAGTGTAAATAACATTAGTTTTTAAAGGGGTAAGATACTTGAAGTTTTAAATCATATAAATCTGACCAATCATTTACAGAGTTCATGGTTATATAACATGGATTGAAAGTGTTATTTTTATGGAATAAGGTAAATATTTAATATCAATAATGAATTAAATTACAATATAAACATATTTCGGTTCATTTCAAGTATGTGACACTTGATGTTTATTTTAAAATATATTTAACGATTGTGTCTTGTGGTTTATAGTCACGTGACATGGAGCCTAATTTTATATGATGGGATACTCACTTTAGTATAACATATCCAACTTGAAATAACTATATAAAAACACTGTTATGAATTTTAAGGGATTTTAGGGTTGATTAATAAGTATTCTATATAGTATAAGACATCAGACAACAAAAATTTCGAAGATCATGATGCTATGAAAACCAAAATAATTTGTATTGTACCTGAACAACACATAACTTGAAAAAATGTTGGAAATAACAATAATATTGAATAAAAATGGTTTGATGAATAAACCCAGGAAAAAACTAATGAGTTTCTTCCTTCCAATAATATCCAGGGGTTGATCTAAATCACCTAATAATTTGGGTAAGAACCTCCTCACAACCACCGTATGCTAGTACCTCTGTTAGCTAAGGATAGAGGAGTAGATAGAATTAGGTAGAATTGGAATAATATTGGGTAGGGATCACATAAATGTACACTACTATCTCAATGAAATTTACTTATTATATATCCCTTGAAGACAGATGAATTTAATTATACATTGCAAAACATATGAGTAAATAGATTCTGTTAAATCACTTATAACCTTAAGATGATAAAAATCTCCCCAAATTTTTATCTTATAAAACATTATATATAATGATATATTTACATTGAAGATAATTAATATGTTATTGATTGAAATTTTACTACCTTTTATAATAATCAAATATGATTCATGCATATCAATTCATTATTATATCAACATATCATCTAACATGATATGAAGAAGGAAAAATGATTTGATATCCTATATTATATTCAATGATTTACCCATAAGGAATATTATATTTTTTTTAACTTGGATATTATAATTTTTTAAACATCACAATATTCTAATATCATCTCACTTGATATTGAAAAAATTCATAATATACCTATTGACTTTATGTGATTTCTCCATCAAACTCCCACCTTCACTAAAGCCTCATAAAGTTTGTTTCATTTCACCTTATATTACATCACATACAATATCTTATGAAATCATATCTAAAACTAATATTGGAAATCTACAAAAAAAATTAATAAAATAATCAAGTTCACTTTCAATCATATTACATAAAATACATTGTGATTATTCTGCCAAAAATAATTTGTATAAATTTTAAACACATTTAGAGCTGTTCCCCAGGTTTCATAGAACTCATTTCCCATTTGGTTAGCCAAAAATCATTTCTTGATGTGTCTCTATAGAAATGAAAATAAATATGAATTTTAAAATTCAACGGTATATGCAAAGAGAATCCTTTAACAAAGAATCTACACTATTTAATCTATAAAGAGATCTGACTGGATCTCTATCAAACACATTTATCACTGTAGTTATGTCCACACATTATATCATATAAAAGTATTCCTTTTAATATGATCCCTTTTTCAATGATATTGAGTAACCATGAGACATGAAGTGTGACAATCCCATATAGATACACATATATTCTCCATTCTCTGAGTATACACTATTCATGTTGATGAATACATCACATGTCATTCGCCATTGTGGATGAGCACATCACATGCCCCTCATAAAATAGATAAGAACATCACATGACTTATTTAGTTACAATCTTATACTCCAATGGTAATTTTAAATTTAGGTCTCATATTTTATACCCACCATATAAAAAGATAAATCCCATCTTGGTTAATCCTCAACCGATGAAATGATCAATACCATACCCAACACCCCATTGATTTTCTAAGACTCAAATTTTTTCATAATAAATGTATCAAAGTATGAAGTTTATCATGTTATATATATACTATAATTAAGTATGTATAATTATTAATATCAAATATTCACACCTAGTATACCATAGCCATAGTGTAGGAAACTTTATGTGGTATACATTGAGAGTTATCCAGCACACAAAACTCATTTTGTGGATTATGAGACTACTTCGTATCTCTATAAAAATCTACTCATTCTAACCATACTTTTTTTTCAGAACCAATAATACTTGATGATAAAAATCAGCCAAGGATAACTCAAATCCATATTTTGAGAGGTAAATTATTATTTCAATATATGAATATATTGATGGAGGTTGGGTGTTTATGATATGAACGATGGAAGAAAAAAATCCTAAAAAAAATCCGATCTATCTTCAATAGAGTAAATATGCAAGAATATCCAAAAACAAAATACCTGTATTATTATTTCTATAGAATCCATTGATATGTGGTAATCTTTATGGCTATCACCAAAGTAGTAGATGTGGTTTCTATCCTCTGTAAGAAATCCACTAACAAAAGAATCCTAAAACAATTCTGAAGGATTTTTTGTATGCATAAAGGGGTTATAGTGATTTCCCTATAAAGTGTTGAAAAATATACCATGGGAAGAGATATTTGGAAAGAATATTATGAAAATAATTATGAAAACCTCTCAAATGAGGGAACTCATTCCCTTTTATAGGCTATTCCTGACACTCTATATTTAATGAAACACATCAGCCATATGCATTAATTCTGATTGGTGAATCCATTGTAGACTATAAATGAATATTAAATATATTTTTTATCCATTCATAATGGATTAGATACTTATGTAAACTATGAGGATGGGAGGTGGAAGATACATTTAATCATTACATTTGGTACAATGTACTCCTTAGTTTCATTCTATCCAACCAGGCTATGTTGGAACCAATGAAGGATTTAAATCATTCATAATGATATGCTCCAAGTATTGTATCCTCAATCTATATACATAAGAAGAATGTATTTTTTGTTCACATCCAAAAATCTCCCAAATACAATAAATTATATAATGAATCTATATAAAACTTCACAACACTTTTTGAATCCATCCAACACTCCTTTAAGATACATTTTTATTTGAGTATTAATTTTGAAACTATCAATTTGTCTAAAACTAATTCCATATTTGATAGCTTAACTATGTCACTGAGTTGGACTTAATATCATTGAAAAAAAATATGAAATTCATATATCATAGATATAATCAAACAGTGGACTCTAGTAAAGTTCCAGTGATACTCAAGCTACTAAGGGTTCTAGAGTGATCTCCATAAAAAATAATTATATCTCTATATGAACATGTCCACCATAAGATATATATCATCCCTCATTTTTATAAATATATAATTTCTTTTTCATTATATAGAGTGAACACTAAGCATAATACAATGTTAATCTAGTATAATTCATCTCATATTATCTTTATTCTTTGAAAAATACTAACCAAGTCATTGAATACATCACTTGTATTATTATAGTTGATGAGTATATCACATGTTACTCATTAAATTAGTTGAACACATCATATGTGACTCAAATATTAATGTACATTAACTTTTTCATTATAATTCAATCTAGAAAATATGTCTTTAGTCATCATACAAGTGGAAAAAACCTATCTTGGTTGTGCTCTAACTGATGAAATGATCAACAACACACCCAAACTACCCCTAATTAGATAATCCACAATTACATGAAAAAAGGTATCAATGTATAAAAATTATCATTCTATTTATATTTCTAACCATTGGTAACAAAAATTGATAATAATAATACATCTCTATATATATCAATGACTATATGAAATTCCATGAGATATAATTTAGTGATCAAATCCATATAATAATCATCTAATCACTACCTCATTAAACAGTTCATCATATTTCATATAAAACTATTTTTAATAAGTACATTATTTTATTCATGCTAAACTTAACATGTCATCACAACCCATTATACCCCATGAATATCTTCAATTATAGAAAATTAAAAGTCATGTTTTAATGAGATATTATCATTCAACAATTAATGTAAAGTAAATTACAGAACACATGAATGAATGGAAGATGTCTATTCACATGTCTAACACCCAAATATTTTAGATGACACTCATGTGGTAATTACAGTAATGGTTTCCTTAATGGATCTATTGCATTGTTATATGTAGCCACAAACAATAAATATCTAGATGGATACTTTAGATTCTATATATAACATTCCACACACACCCACCAATTTTCAAATATTTTCAAATATTACCACTATTAAATTGGATACACCTTTGGGGGTGCCCCTCTCACACCAACGATGGCTCAACTCCATTCCTCCCAGGTGTGGAGATAGTTATCTAAACCATCTGAGAAATATTCTCTCTTAGGCATCCAGAAAGGAAGGTTCCAACTATAACTTTTTTGAAGTATATTATTATTTTTTCCTTCTGCTTCTTGGTTAGATCCTCCTACCCTATTCATAAAATTGAGATGGTGCCTTCCATTTATGTCTCAGTGGATGGTATCCTAGAGATCATATTCTATAGTGATTCCTTTAATATGTTAGATGATTTTCTTTATTGTATTTTTGTGTCTTGTTTTGTTCTGTAAAAACTATATTTGGATTTATTCCAGAACTTCTTCACCTCTTGGGGTTTGGTCATTCCATCTAGGGAGTCAGTTTGGAATCATAAGGATTTTTCTATGGTTCTCTCCTCCTTGGAGGATTTTTTCAAACCTTGGTCTCATCCTGGCCAGATAGTGTGAAGAAAATTTTTCTCATTTTTCTAATTGGTGACTAAGGTCCATTATATATGTGACCCACCTTTAGTGTTACTTTTAATGTGAATCCTAGGTCTATATCTTCCTTTTCACAAGCTGGATTTTCTTGGAAGCATTTAGGATGCTTTGAGCTCATTTCTATTCATAGATGACAACACCATTCAACTTTAAGATGATTTTGTTGCATGAATTTTCATGGTATTAAATCTATATAATTCCCATATATTGCATATATTAATTTGTCTCTGTGTGTGTGGAGGGGAATTTATTTCTGGGAAACAGCTCATTTCATTTCCAATGATGGTTCTGTTTTGTACAACATGCAACATTTATGGTAACACCTTATCAATGTTTAATAAATCTTAAGCTGATTCTGAAACTCCTCAATTGGAGTTTGTATCTAAAAGTGATTAATATTTGGTGAAGGTGGTGGATAATAAATATGAATTGGTTATTTTGTAACTAAGTGTTCTGAAAAAGGCTGAGAAGGTTGTTGAATTTCAGTTACCAGTAAAGTTGGATTTTCTCAGTAAGACTTGTCTCTGGTAAACCAGGTTTTTATTTTGGATGATAGAGGGCCCTATTATTTGGGAGTGGAGTGGTATTACCATTATCCAAAGCTACCTTATCATCATATACTTTCATTTTCTCCCAGGGAGGTTCTATTTCATGATTCGGTGGATTATTGGCCAGTTATAGTTTATAATTGTTCAGATGTTATACCACTTTCCACTTCAATGAATCCAAGGAAAGAGATAAACCATGAAAAGGTTATTGAATTATACTTAATTCACTAATTTGTTTAAATTCATAGAGATCCTTACCCCTCATTTGGCTCAACTATTCCTATTTCCAACAACTTATTTTTTTTTCTGATTTATCATGACCTATTTTTAGTTCAGACGATTCTGTCCAGTTTGCTTGCACTATCTTTACTTTCATCTGTGGTGTTTTCAACAGATCCCATTTCAAACAGGATTTCTCTGTTTATTCTTCTTAAAAAAGTATCCTATGATTTATGGGGGAAAATCATCCAATTCACAAATTAATTCCCTCATTGTATGGAATTCCCATGGCCTTGGAGCTCAGGTGAAAATTGATTATATGGTTATTGAATTGCATCACAGTAATGCCTCTCTATTTACAGTTCTGAAACCCAATAAACACCCATACATGATCACGAGTGGCTGAATTCTTGAGGATACTTCTATAGTAATATCTTTATTTTTTAAAAGATCATGTTTTTTGTGGATTCTCTTAAAGTTTCCGGCCGACACATTTCTACTAAGGTTAGATTGGGAAAACATAATTTCTTCTTACTTTTGTTTATATGAAATGTAACAATTCTTTATGAATTTAATAAGGATACTTCAATATAAGGTATTCACCATGCCTATTTTGGGATGATTTTAACACCATTTTAGTCCTTTCAGAGTACAAAGGTGATGTGATATTTCCCTCGAAGTCTAGGAAAGAATTCTTAGATTTCATGTCCAATATTGGGCTGATGGACATGGGTTTCTTTGGTGATAAATTCATGTGGGGAAATAATTGTAAGGGGAGTCCAAACATATATACTATGATATATAGTTACTCTTCTAACCTTCATTCCTAATCCCTATTTCCTAATACCACAGTTTGTCCACTTATTTGATCCTTGTCAGATCACTCACCCATCCTTATCTTTATTGAGTCTCGAAGAGCCTAGAATAATAATTTTTTTTTCAAGTATATCTTCATCAGACCCCATATTCTATAATGAGGTACTTATGACCTCAAAAAGACCATGTCTAAGTGTGTATTGGTTGGATTCCACACTAAACTATGTATGTTAAAATAAAAATTAAAAATATAGAATAGAAATCATCCTTGTCAATTCTTAGATATGGATTCTGTGAATGATGATATAATGCATTCCAAGGGAAGTATTGAAGAAAGTTATAATAGAGATATTTTTAGTGATCTTGGATATAAAAAATATATCTATCATAAATTATATTATAGGAATAAATAGTTTCTCATGAATGGAAATGGGATATGTTGATTAAGAAAGGGGACTGAAACACAACATTTTTTCATGTTTGTATTAGAGAGAAAACTTGGACTTTTACTTCTATCATTTTCACAGAGGATGGATCTTCAACGAATGATATGGATAATATGGAAGGTATGGTCAATTATTATTTTAAACTTATTTTGGATAATGTGAGTCCTTACATGTAGTATGATTACCCATGGGGTAATTTACATATTTTTTATTCTACTTCCATTGTGGTTTCTGAACCTATTAAATCATTTCTTGCTAGTATTCTATGATATGATGAGGTTTGAGAGGTATTATCCCCACTAAAACATGAAATATCACCTAGTACTGATGGTTTTCTAGGATCATTTTATGTTTCTTAAGGGGGGCTAATTAAGGGAGATCTTGCAGACATCATACATGTTTTTTTTCAGGGTGGAGAAATTCCCAAGGTGGCATGTATTAATAATTTATTTATCATTTTGAAGGTTAAATATACACGATTGATAAAATATCTTATACAGATAAAAATTTATAATTTTCCTCACAACGTTCTAGAAATTATAATGAGTACAAGAATTTTATTTTATTTTCACAAATGGGCATGAGATAAAAAATATGGATTCATCCTTAGAAGATCTAAACAAGTTTCTATTCATTTGGAATATGAATGGATTGGTGATATTGAAATTGAAACCCCAAGGTATAACCTAGAAATTAATTTTGACATGGAAAAATCATAAGATATAATGGAGTGGAGTTTCATATTCAAGGTAATGAATTTCATGGAATTTTCTTCCTAGGTTGTGGAATTTTTTTAGCCCCTTCAGCTCTCCAAGTATTTTTATTACTCTTATTGGAAAAAATGTGGGTTATTCATGATATTTAGGAAGTTAAAATAGGGTGACCCATTTTTTCCCAATTTTTTTATTCCCATGAAAGACACCTTCAGTATAATTTTCACTTAGTGTATCAATAATGGAACCATTTATCCTTTTTGATGCAGACCTAATCTTATTGGTATCTCTCAGCTCATTTTTATAGATGATATGGTTCTGTTTATTAGCAATAATAGTAGTTATTTTAAAATTCTTAATAAGTCCCTAGATGAGTACAACTAGTGGAGAAGCTATATTATAAATAGGTATAAAATAATAATTTATATTTTCAAGCTCTTTCTAGTGATAAGAGATAAAAATATCGGCCACAATATTGGTATTTTTATAAAGAATTTATACATAGAATATTTGGGTGATCTGATTTCCCTAGTTAGAGTTCACATTCATCACTTTGAGTGGTTGGTTGATACAATCTTTAATCACATAAACAAATAGAAAATTATTATCTTTATTTCACGGGTCATATTACCCTTGTTATCTACATTCTTTCTTTCATTCCCATGTACATATTACCTGTTATAAAGGTTCCCTATGATATTTTTAGGAACAAGAAGAAACATAGGGTTTCATTCATCAAGGATGGATACTTTGATGGTCACTTTCATAACGATTTTTTGGAGAGTCTACAGAAGATTTTTGAGGTTTGAGGAATTAACTTGAGGATCATTGAAGGATTCATGCACTGTATTCAATAAAATGTAACTTGGGATTCTTTGGAGGGGTGTTCCTTGTGAGCTAAGATCTCTGCACACAATCCCTGAGAAAACCTTCACATTATGAATGCTAAATACTCAGGGTTTTGGAGAAGTATTCATATGAAAATTATGAAAATATAACTTTATTAATTTTGGATTATTGTTTAGGGAGACACTAATTTCCGGAACCTAAAAAGGGAGGGTGTTCTGTTAGGATTTTCTGGGTTTCTGGATTCAAATATATCTTTTTACCAAGAAAAAATGTATTAAAAATTCATCTAAGATATTTTTAAATAATAGTTGTTTGACTTATTCCAGAATATAATGCCGAATAATGATAAGAATAAGATATTTTTTATGATCTCCTCATTAGGTTTCTTTTTTGGTAAGGCTTATAGTTCTATGGAATTATGTAATCTCATTTGGGATGTGGGGGGGGAGTGTCCTATGGTTTCATGATATCCTTAGTAAATATATCATCCTTTTCTGGAACATTATATCCCATTCCATCTATATAGATAAGGAGGTCATTCCCAATGTTACTTATCTCACCTCTATGTGTACGTGTTGCATGATCTCCAAGGTAGAATCATCCTATCATT
The DNA here is from genome assembly GCA_963277665.1 of Viscum album. Classification (NCBI taxonomy): domain Eukaryota; kingdom Viridiplantae; phylum Streptophyta; class Magnoliopsida; order Santalales; family Viscaceae; genus Viscum; species Viscum album. The sequence goes on from OY728150.1 coordinate 1,041,374,153, forward strand.
TTTTATTACAAGGTGAATAACTGTCAGTGGTTTGGGGGAAGCTGGGTGAGTCCATTGGTTTTATTTTTTATATTTAAAAAAATTGATAATTTTTATTATAACCACTTCCATGTAGTTTGAGGCAATAAGAAAGAATAAAAGGAAATATTTATTTCACTGGATAGATGCTACTAGTGCATTTGGAGTATCAGTAACTCAACAAAACATGAGATGGTTATTAGTTCTCAATTGATATGGTGTCTAGACCTCATATCCTAGAAGTTTAGAAATGAATTCTTAAAATTAGTGGGATGATGGACCTTTAGTGTGAATCTGTATGACTGGTATAGTTATCACCTTTATAGGAAGGCTTTATTCTTAGGGAATATGGGTTAAATGGTCTCCACCAAGAAAAAACCTCAAAATTAACCCTTAGGGATCATTTATTCATGGTATCATGTGAGTAGGAGGTATTTTAATTGACTCTAGGGTCTCTATCATTGTGTAATCTTCTATTTATTATAGTTTTGGTGATTACCTTCACATGCAGTTCCATGCACTTCTCAATAAGATTTAGATTTTCCATAATAAGAATTTCATACTTGATTCAGTTGAAACAAATTCCTTGAACATCCACAATTATTTTCATGTTTAATCCTTCATCTGATGGCCCGTTATCTATCATATTTGTAGAAAAAATCACGTTATGAACAACTGGGTGGAGGTTCTTAACAAATTAAATTAAGGGAACAAAGTTGTGTATTTCCTCACTTTTCAGGACACTTAAGATACTCCATTTATTATTTTTTCTAGAATGGGATCCCTTCCCCCTGAATGAGATGATCTATATAGGGATGATGCTCTTGGATTTCATTATTTTCATCCTCTATAACTTTGTTTGACACATGTGGATTTGATTAAATAACAAAAATTTTCTAATTTTGATGATGATGTATCCACCTAATAGTTCATATCATTTCCACTCTCAATGAATTATTTAATGAGATGATATTTGAGAGGGATGTGTGTAGTCCCTTTTTAAGACCATGGTTCCAAATATTGAGAAATAGAACCATTGTTATTGCATTAAATATTTATTTCTACCTTGATTCTAGGAACCACCTTTAGTTTAGAGATTGAATTCATAATATAAACAACTTCCTTTGACTCATCTAATATAGTGATTTACTTCAAATCTATTATTGATCCTATTATGGGGGATTGTTTGTAACTCTTCCAACTAAAAAATAAAATATATAGACAAACATTGAAACCTAATGGAAACTTCAAATCAACCCTATTATATTAGAAACTTACATTTATGTAACCCTTTACACAAAGTTCATACTCTATAAATATCTAGAACATATTTTTAGTCATTATCATGTTTTAAGAATTTTATTCACAATAATATAGTGAATATCACTAAGTCTATATTGGTATATAAAAGTAATAATAAGATCATATGCAATATCATGTTGAGTACAAAACATGGTATACATGATAAATATTTTAGAATATGTATAATAAATTATCTCCATTATTACTAATCCTTTTTAATGATTCTAAATATTTCTAAGATTTTCTCCATATAACACTGGTAAATACCCCATTTTGAGGTCATCCATAGTAAACCTCATTATTACTTGACCAATTAAAATTTCCTAACTAAATATAATGAGACTCTTAGATCTATCTCTTTTTTTCTTCATACCCAGTATATACACAGCTTCACTCATGCCTTAAATAGAGAATCATTTACCCAACAACATATTCATATAGTGAAGAATCAAGATATAATTTCCATTGAGTAACACTCCATAATCATATAATATTAAAAACACTTCAACAAACCCACTAATACACTTATATACATAAGAATTATCTATGTTTTATATAAAACCAATCTATTTTGTTTCACCATCAAACCATATATTCCAACATTGAGAAGCTTTCTTCAGTCTATAAATGGACTTTTGAAACATACATAACTTATCAGTCGTAATTATAACCTCAGAATATTTTTAATGTATTATATACATATTAATAATTAAATTACTAGTAATTAAATTGGTTTTGAGATATATTTTATATATCTCACTATCCAAATAAGATTCTATGGTGATAAATATTCAAATTAAATTTATCATCACAATTGATGAAAAGGTTTATTCATAGTCATTACCATGAATCACTTTATATCCCTTTTCAACCTGGAATGATTTAATTATAAATAATCTACCATCTATGTTATTATTTTTATAGAAAACCCACTTGAACGCTATGGGTATTACCCAATCACGTGAATAAACCAAATTCCAATCTTGGTTAGTATATATTGAGTCTACCTTATATTTCATGGACTTTAACCATTTCTTAAAATCCAAACTCATGGAATCCTAGTATTTAGTAGGTTCATATGTTATGATCATTACCTCATTATATTTTGTTATAAGAAATAAATATATCACAATATATTGATGAATCCAACTTGTACTTTGAGGTACTTATGTAACTTGATCCTGTTCCTCTTATACAACTCTTTGTGAGACTAGACTAACCTCTATAGAAGAAACACTTACTATTTTTTGGTATTTAAATTTTCCAAGTATCACTTTACAACTAATGAATCCTTGGAAAATGTGTTCCTTATCATGAAAAAACGCCATGTCATGCCACATACACTTTGTATTCTATATGTTTATAAAAATAATATCAGATGGTTTCCTTGGAACAACACAAAATAATCATTCTTTATATATGGATACTAGATTATTAGAATCCTAACATTGTATAAAATATTCACATCCCCAAATATTTATAAAATACATAATGGTATATTTCCTAGATCATATCTAATATGGTGTTTTCATTAATTATTTAGATGAAACACAATTTTAGTATAAAATTTGTATTTTCTTGGGAATAACCCCAAAATAAAATAGAAAGGTCACCTGAACTCATCATCAATAAAACCATAAAAAACAAGGTATAATTTATACTTTTAGACACATCATTCAATTATGATGTTCCAATAGGAGTGAGTTGTGAAACCATTACATAATCCCTTAGATTAAAAATTAGTTCCTTGCTCAAATATTCCCTATCTCGATCCAATTGGATGGTTTGTATACTTTTTCCCACATGATTATGTACTTAGTTATGAAAACATTTGATATTTTTAAAAGATTAATATTTGTGTCTTATAAAAAATTTATATTCCTACCTTCTAAATTCGTCGATAAATATAAAAAAGTACCTAAAATCACTACTTTCTTGAGTACTCATTGGTATATAAACATCACTATGTATATGATCCAATATTAAACTATCCATTTCACCTGTTCCAGTAAAAATTCCTTTGGTCATCTTGTATAATAAAAAATGTTCATAATTTTGAAATGATTCATGATCAAATGGTTCTAAAAATACATTTTTGAAGAGTCTTTTGATTCATTTATAATTTATATTCCTGAGAAAATAACAGAAAACCTAGGTGAGATTTGAATCAACCCTACACTTCTTATTTTTGGATTTTATAAACAAGATTATCCATATCAAGAATATATAAAGGATTCATCATATTCCCAACTCTATAAAATATTTCAATATTATATATAAAATCTCTTGTTCATAATAGTTAATTAAAAATTCATCTTTTCAAAATATTATACATAAATAAATTTCCTATTTATGGCTAGAAAATAATATCAATTCTCTAATTATAGTATTAATCCACTTAGGGAAATTATATCATAATTCACCACTTCTAATTAAATAACTATTTCTCTATTTCAAACATTAATATCTACTTCACCCTTTACTAATTCCCTCCCATATTTTAGTCTGTGTTTGTCAAAAAATATGTTTGACACAAAATTTGTATCTAATAAATAAGAGTTGGAGTTAGTAAAATTGAACTCAAAAACATTCACACTCGGATAATCCATATGCTTAAAATTGAGAATAATTTTAAAAACAATATACCAATCTTTATTCTTATTATAGGTCATGATTATTATGGATCTAAATATTATTATACTGAAAATACCCATAAAACACAAGAATGAAATATCGATGGGTGAGTAACATGTATTATATATTTTAATTAAGTAATTTTAATGAATATAATCCCAATAATAATGATGAAACCATATGTTATATCCATATAGTGAGCCAATATTTATATTTTATCCTGGTTGACACTTTTTTGAGAATATAAATAAATGATTACTATAACTGGAAGACAAAAACTTTGTCAATCATATCATATATGATTATTGGATACCTGAGTGGATAATATATTTATCTAAATCCATTATATATATTCACTCATGTATTTTACTCTGGTATCCAAACTATCAAGGTTTCATAATTAGTGTACCACTTAGAAAAATCCACAAACAAGGAACATAATTATTATAGTCACCTTATTACTTGCTTACCATATGAAATATAATTAATGGGAACCAAATAATTAAGGTCACCCATACTGAATGAATGAGGTATTCATGAGTCCCAATTTTGAAGAAATCTCAAAAATTACATTTTAAAGGGCTTTCTTAAAAGTATCATTAGTTTAATATATACCTATTACAGATTAAACTTATTTCATATCATGCATATTAAACCCATTGAATCTCATGAAATCTATTATTATCTCATGTGTTATTCCTTTATGTATACATCATTATAATGATTATTCTATAGAATTTCTATTTCATCCACCAAATTAATGTGTTCACACCAAATTAATGTGTGTATTTTTACAGAACCAATAAGTTTGTATTTCTAATAAATTAATAGAGGCTAAAAATATTCACACATATCCATTTTCATCTCATGCATAAGGTATATGAAAGTTTTCATGTAATGGAATAGAGTTATATGAGATGAAAATATAAACAATAGTAACCCTAAGTGATATATAGAAAACCCCTCTCCTTTTTAGAATAAGGAATAAACCTCTAAGTTGTTTGGTAGTCTAAACCCAAGTCCCTCTCCCCAAGGAGACTTTACTCAAGAGAAAATTCAATTTATTATATCTCTAAAACTTAATACACAAACACTATATAAAAATAATTTTCTCAATATTTTGAATTTTTAAATACCATGGTCTAGGTAGATGATAAATTAAATCATATGGAAACACACCTATCATTTAAGAGAATGATATATTTCCGATAAACAATTTATCAAAAAAATAAAGCATAAAAATATTAAAAATTTATAAGAAAATTAAAATAATTGTTTATGAATTTTAAAACGAATAGTTTTTTTATTTTTTTATAAAACATAGGATATCAATATTAACTTTTCATATATCTTATATGGATTAAAAATCAATTTTTATAATTCCTAACCCTAATTGTTTTAAAATTACTTATAAGAAATAAGAAGAATTTAATAAATATAAAAATATAGTTTATTTTTTTAAAGATAAAATTTGAAATACTTTGAAACTAAACATAATGTTTTAGTATAGAGGTTTAGTGTGGGATATCACTGACAGGAATAATTAAAGGTGGTGCATGGGCGGGGCACCACCATGCAAGGCATAATGAAAATTATGGTCATTTAGCAGGGACGCTTCATGAGAATTCAATGGCATTACTTAGCACATTCTAGTAGATAAAAAAGAAACCACATTATGGTGAAGTCTAATGTGAGACTTATATTAAGAAGGAAATATTAATTATTTAAGACCATGTTTTTTATTCCATTCTTAAAAGTGTATATAATCAAAATTTAATGTTAATCACACTCAACACAATGTTAGGAAACCCAAATACAATGCTCTGTTTTTCCGCAAAATGGACACAATCTATGTCAACTTAATAATATATACTACACCTTACATTAATCTTTAAATTCATATTTTAATGTAATCTTGAGTACCTATCACACATTACATGATCAAATAAATATATCATTTCATAATTCATGAAATTAAGTTACCATGTGGTGTAATGTTGACCATGGTAGTCCTGTATACATTTCATAAAATATGTTCTTCATAAAAAAATACAAGAAACACATTAATTATTTGAATAGGATGGCTATGATAAAACTGATTCTATTTGGGTGTTTATCACATGAACAATGGAAGTGGAAAAAAATTCCAATAATAGCTTAATCTATGTAACGACCTGAAGTTTTATAAATGAAATTCCCTTTTCAAATGAATTAATTCCTCCTTAAGAAACCAAATTATAGAAAAAATGAGCAACATTGTTTATTTTAGACCATTATAAGTTATATACAGTTAGAATCAAAATTCTATTATTAACTATAACCATTTATAATATAGATGTTGTGCAATGAACATTATAATTAGTATTTATTAATGGTTATGATAACGACCAACTGACACAGAAGAAAAAAGTGATGGCATAAACTAGTATGGTTCTACCCTATGAGGCCCGTTTATCACAACATTTTAGGGAGATGAAATCATTGGGATTTTCCCTATACCAATTGCAAGCCAAGATACAATAACTAAAGCACGATTGAAACCTTTTATAGGAGAAGTTCAAGCGTATTGAGATTGTGGCTCAAACCATGTTCACCAAACCACCCCAAGAAAGTGTCACCATCATAAACCATACACTTAGGGTATACACTCGTGTAATATGGGGTTATGTATCTATAAAATAATAGTATGAATTATATAATTTTATAAATATTGTATTTATCTTTTTTTATTACTTTATAATGATTAAAAAATAAGTTTGATAAAAATTTGATTTTGATACAATGAAACACATATGTAATTTTTGGGAAATATATAGTTTCATTCAAGGAAACTTTTTTGATGAGTTCAAGAATATTGGAAATAAATTTTGTTTAAATAAAATATTATTATTAAATAATATTTATTTAAATATAAATGACAATACAATTTTATAAATTCAAATGAAATTTTTAAGGGTTAAAAATTGTTATCATTGTAAAAATAATTTTCATTAGTAAATAAGGATTTATGATTTAAAATTTTAAAATTTAATATTTAGAGAATTATTTTTATAAAATAAATATTATTTTTAAAATTAGAACATCAAAATTATCCAACATTGATTTTTTAGAATTGTTCCAGACAATTGTTTTTTTGGGTAAAAATTAAATATTGAATAAATATATAGTATGCATTGTGACAACATAAAATCCAAAATGTGATGTAATAAATACTGTAAGGATTATACATGACCAAAATTATGTTTCTCCTTTAAAATAATTTGTTTTTGATGTTATTTTTTTATTTTTATAAAACCTTAATGAATCCACTGAAACCTATATTATATTTAAGCTTTCAAAATAAACTGTTTATAGACATGGATCACTTCTATATCACTAAGGGTATTGTCTAAAGGATTTATGTACTTATCATTATAATGTAAGGAAACCCACACCACATTAGTATAATCCATGGTCAAAAACCATGGCATGGTTTGTGGTTTGGATTAATTTATCATATAGAGTCCAAAACCTAAGTTAATAAATTGATAAAAAAATCCCCTCTCTTTGGTTATAAAAACCCACCCAATCCAATTTAATATTAACTTAAAACCATATTTGTAACACCCCAAGTTTTTATAAAAATAAATAGAAATTAATGGAACTTTTTTTAAGTAGATATTTATAACTAGCCTTTAAATATAATTTTTCCACTTCTATGTTTTGAATTTCACGAAATCGTCATCTACGATTGTGTTCAGTATGTTATTTGGATTCTATTTGAACAGAATTGTTTTTTTGGTGAATAGTAACATACCCTTATGAATAGTAATATGAATAGTAATATGACCCTAATGAATAGTGAATTATATTATTATTTTATTTTCTTAATATTTTAAGATAATAACATCTAGGTTAATTTTTCATTGTGATATAGAAGTAGTTACAAAATTAGAATTATTAATTTTTGAATTAAGTATGATTTTATTTAAAAATAAAATTAAAAATATTTAAAAAATTATTTTCAAAAAATTTACTTCATTTTTGAAATCTGCACGTCGATAAATGGTTTGGGTGAATTTTGGGAATTTTTCTGAAACAGTTGATTTTTCAGTGAATAGTAAAAAATACAGTTTTAGTTTCGATGTGTTAATGACATCATTAATGATATAAAAATGATGTCATAAATCTGGTAGACATTTGTATAGTTAAATAAGATGTGAGGTGTCCCAAGTGTCTTATACCATAGGAAAATACCATGGGAAAGCCCATGGTTTTGCAAATACCACTCATGAGGTGTCCCTTGAAAATTATTAAAATATTCCCTTACTTTTCCTATAAATACCAACCCATTCCTTCATTAACTTCATTCCAAAATACTTCTCAATGAATATGTTTCCTTCTTACCTTAATATTAGTTCTAAAAGGGTTTTCTCAAGCCCCAAGGTCCCATCTTTCAAGTTCCAAGGGTTACTCTACAAGGTAAGAAAATTCTCAATTTCCTTCTTTTTCCATTCAAGTTCTCTTTTATGTGGTATAACATTGAAGTTTCCATACCATGTTCATATTTACTTATTATTATTGATCTAATCTATATTATGATTCATTTCTGGATGGGTGACCCTTTCCCACCCTCTTTTTAATATTTTCTAAAACCATGTTGCGTAGCCGTTAGGCTGCCGAATTTTTGTAAGAGATTTCTCACTTTTTCTTTTATTTTGAGTTCCTTACTTATTTTTTCTTCATATATCCTAAACCAAGAGGAATGAAATATATATAAATAATTCATATTTTTGATTTTTTCATGTTTATGGAAAATTCCTCATCCTTATTCTTCTCCTCTCCCACTTATTTAAGGAATAAAAACATTGTCTGTGATGTGTCGAATTACCGACATCGTGGACGATGTGATTTCAATTTCCACTAATTCTTTCAAGTATGGTCATGAAACCATTTATATGGTTGAAACAGGTTATAATATATGTTTTATGAGTCACCCATGGTTCTATAATATTTATTTACTCATGGTTCTAATTTATAAGACAAAATGAGGTTGTTATTATCAAAGAACCACTAAAATGATCTAAACAAACATCATTAATGTTTTATCTTATGAATCATCATCATATTAAACATCAAAATGATAAATGGTATAATCTATGTTTCTGTATATATGTAAATACTACTCCATTACAATTCTGGTGTTTCACTTCCAAACGAAAAGAACGTCCACCATGAACCAATCATTGAAATCATGTAAAGAACTCACCCAAAAACGGTGCAAGGAGCAAGATACTAACAATTAAAGAGGTGAAATGATGTTATTAAATTATCATATAAGATGTTATAAACATGAAAATATTTCTTTAAAATACTAATAACACTCTTTTAACCATTATATATGATGTTTTAACAAGTTGGAAGTAAGACATACCCGAGGTAAGAGAATTCTTAACCCGATTTCCATTCTTTGGGTTAACCTTCTACTTCATTATTTATGTGCTATTTAAATTGTTTGTCTGATGGGTTATATTTATATTATGTTTTATTATATTTATTTATAGTATATATACATACTCCATCCACTCTATTAATTTTCTCTTCAATTGTATGATATTTATAAGGGGCTTTTCTTGAAAAATACTTTTTTTAAATTCGGTTTTACGAAATTCTAAAGTAATGTTTTTATAAAATTATTCATGTTGTAAGATTATGTTTTGGTTCTTGGGAATTATTTATGATGAAGGGTTGGACCTATATCTCCCTCCAATGCATTGGGTATGAGTAAGTTGGAGGTCGGCCGTATGGTTACTCCAAGTGTAACTGCGATGGCAACACAAAGTAAGGTAGCCGTGAGGGTTAAAAATTATAAGGTAACCAAGAATGGTTACAAGATTTTTTAAGTAATGACCAAGTTACCTTTATGATTATATTTATGTTCACATGTTTTGTGTGGATCTTGTGTAAATCTCATGTTATACTAAGTAGTATATATGGGTGACAAGAATGTCTTTTGAAAATGCTTTCATACATTACGAGTATTCATGGACTAATGTGATCTTTCCTTATTTTCCATCCCTTACTAAGATTTTGTGATCATACCAAGTTTTTAAATGCTTTTCACAGGTTAATGGATGTGTAAGACAAGGAAGGAATCCATGTTAAATGTTGAAGAATTGTCAAGGAGCCTTGTTTTATGTTTTAATGTTTTATATTTTGAAAAAAATGGAAACTGTTTTTATGGTATCCACTATGTAATAATGTGTAATGTTATGACTATATTGTCCTAATTTTCTAAATCTCTAAAATTGAAAAGATCCTCAATGTAAGAAGGAATCGTTTTCTTGACTAAATTCAAGATTATGTATATAATACAGCCAGGTTCTTATAGTTGGTATCAGAGGATGGATTAGATAACCTTAGTGGTTTGGGTGATGTTAATAGAATACCATAAATGATTTTTCACTCTATGTTTAATTTGAAATATTTTAGCATTTAAATATTACCATGTTTCTTCATCTATGAAATGTTTGTTCAGAATGGTTGTCCGCAGAAGGAACATGGATGTTGAAGAGGAGAGGTACAGATAGAATGACATCCTTCCGGAACTACAGCCCGAAATGGTAGGGATTTGAACCGAGCAGTTTGTGACAATAATGGCTCACCTAACACAAGAAATAAATGGTGGTGGAATCCATGCAAGAGAACCAATAGAGTTTCCACTACAGAACATGATAGTAGTGGAACATTTTATGAGACAACATCCTTATACATTCAATGGATCTTCTGATCCAGTACCAGCTGAAGGATGGATCAAATCCCTTGAAAAGATATTTGATGTTATTGGATGCTCAGACAACAAAAAGTTAAGTCTTTCCATTTATCATTTTGAAGGGGAAGTTGATTAGTGGTGGTCAATAGTAAGGAATATCAGGGGTAGAGAGGATTTTGATTCCTTAGAGTGGGATGAATTTAAAAGTCTTTTCCTTGAAAAATATTTTCCTAAGGTAGTGCCACTTAGAATGGAGAAGCAATTTTTTGAATTGAAATAGAATGAGGAAGATTCAGTGGCTGTGTATGAAGAGAACTTCACCTGACTAGCGAGGTATGCTCCATATCTTATTCTGGATCTTGATAGAAAAATCAACCACTTTTAATCAGGATTGAATCCAAGGTATCAAAGGGCACTAGACTCCTGTGAATTCAAAAGTTATGAGAAACTTGTCCAATGTGTAGAGAGGGTAGAGATGGAGTTTGCTAACAATCACGTGCATTTTGGAAACAAAGAGAAGAAGAGGTCCAGTTGACAAGAAATGGGTAAGAATCAACCAAATAAATCTGATGGTAAGAAAATCCAATTTCTAGTTTTTGAAAAGCATGGCAAGAAACACCATGGGGATTGTCTTAGCAAAACTGGGAAGTGTTTTAAATGTGGTAAGTTTGGACATATGGCCAATATTGTAATGAAAATGATCCTAAGACTAATCTTGAGAAGCAAACTGTAAAGTGTTTTAAATGTGGTGAAATGGGTCATTATGAAAATGCCTGCCCAAAGAGAGATCTAAATGATGAAAAGAATCCAAACTACAAGCAAAAATGTGTAATGAGATCATTTAAGACTACGTCAGCATGTCGGGCCATCTAATGAAGTTGTATCAGGTACTTTGTTTGTTCACTCAAATTTTTCTAATGTTTTGTTTGATATGGGGTCTACACATTCCTTCATCTCTAAGATTTTTTTTGGTAAATTAGAAATATCACCTCAACAAATTAGACCCGAGATTATTGTTAAAACACCAAGGGAAATGTTATAGCAAATAGGAATTATAAGAGTCTTTTTATTGTGGTCTGTGGAAAGACTTTACCTGCAAACCTAATTGTTTTACCATTAGTCAAGTTTGATGTTATTATGGGAATGAACTGTATTTCTGATTATCATGCTAAAATTGATTGTAGAGATAAAGAAGTTGTTTTTCAGAAAGAGTTTCAGTTTGTATAAAATAATGAACTGATACAATTGATAACATATCAAGAAGCTGAGAAACTATTGAAATATGGAAATAAAAGTTATCTTGATCGTATTGTTGAAAACAAGGGAACTATTCAAATTAATGATGTGCTAGTGGTAAATGAATACATTGATGTTTTTGCTGATGAATTACCCAGTGTTATACCTGATCGAGAAGTCGAATTCATAGTTGACTTAGTTCTTGATGCTAAGACAATTTCAAAACCCCCATATCGTATGGCTCCAATAGAACTTCTTGAATTGAAAAATCAATTGTAGTATTTGCTTGAAAAAGGCTTCATTCATCCTAGAACATCACCATGGTTAGATTCTGTTTTGTTTGTTAAAAAGAAAGATGGTTCAATAAAACTTTTCATTGATTATAGATCTTTGAATAACATCACTGTTAAAAACAAGTATCATTTGCCTCATATTGATGACTTGTTTGATCAGCTCCAGGGAGCTCAGTAATTTTCCAAGATTGACTTGAGATTCGGATACCATCAGCTGAAGGTGAAGGGGGATAGAATCCTAAAAAGAACCTTTCGTACTAGATATGGGCATTATTAATTTGTTGTTATGCCATTTGGATTATCTAATCCACCTGCTGTATTCATGAATCTTATGAATAAATTATTTCATGAGTTCACGGATAAGTTTGTGGTTGTATTTATTGATGAAATTCTGGTATTTTATAAAAATAAATAGGAGCATGAAAAACATATAAGGGTTGTTTATAAAACTTTAAAATAAAAGAAACTGTATGGAAAATTCAGAAAGTCTGTTTTTTGGTTGCAATAGATTTCTTTTCTTGGGAACATTGTAAATAAGGATGGAATAACCGTTGATCCTGCCAAAACAAAAGTCATTGATGAATGACCAAGACCCACATATGTTATAGATATTTTTAGTTTTCTTGGGTTAACAGGTTTTTACAGATGGGTTGTTATGAACGTTTCATGATTATCTATCCCGATAACTAAGTTAACACGAAAAGAGGTTAAATTTGTTTGGACAGAGGAATGTGATGTTTTTTTTCAAGAACTGAAGAAGAGATTGGTGAATTCTCTAGTTCTGGCCTTACCTTCCCAAAATGGTGAGTTTGTTATCTACAGTGATGCTTCTTTTAAGGGACTTGGTTGTGTTTTGATTCATAATGATCATGTAATTTCCTATGCTTCGAGACAACTTAAAACTCATGAGCTAAATTATCCCACACATGAATTGGAATTGGTAGCTGTGGTTTTTGCTTTGAAAATATGGAGGTATAATTTATATGGAACCAAATGTAAAATATATACTTACCACAAAAGTCTGAAGTATATATTCAATCAAATGGAATTAAATATGAGGTAGAGAAGATGGATTGAACTGATAAAGGATTATGATTTCACAATCAATTACCATACTGGGAAAGCAAACAAAGTAGTAGATGACTTGAGTTTGAAGCATCATGCATCATTAACCATGTTACATTTGGAACATGATCCCTTGATTAATGATTTGATGAATTTTGGTTTAGAAGTTATTGGTGTAGGGAACACCTCTGTTTTGTTTCATGTTTCAGTGTAGTCTTTGTTGTTAGACATAATTAAGCAAGAAAAGAAAAAAGACCGCATGCTATAGAAAAAGGTAGAATTGGTTAAAATGGGTAAGTTTCTAGAATTTAATCTTGATAAATATTGTGTATTAAGATTTGGAAAAAGGTTAGGTGTGTGTATTGATTCTCAATTGAAGAAATATTTGTTGTGCAAAGCTCATAGTTCTCCATTTTCTGTTCATCCTGGAAGTACTAAGATGTACAGAGACCTTCAAGAGTATTATTGGTGGGTTTTAATGAAAAGATATATTGCTGATTTTACCATGAAATGTTTGACATGTCAATAGGTTAAAGTAGAGAAGTAGTTACAGAAGGAGATGATTCAGACTTTACCAGTCCCAGAGTGGAAATGGGAGAATGTATCCATGGACTTTGTGGTGGTACTACCAAAGAATTCTCAAGGTAACAATGCTTTTTGGTTTATTGTTGATCGGTTGACAAAATCTGCACATTTTTTTTCTATTCGAGATACAATGTATTTGGATAAGCTTTCTCGATTGTACCTCAAAGAGATTGTCAGGTTACATGGAATTCATCTTTCCATTGTATCAGACTGAGATCTCATGTTCACTTCTAAATTTTGGAAGGGACTTCAGAAGTCATTGGGCACATAGTTAAATTTCAGTACAACATTTCATCCTCAATCAGATGGGTAGTCAGAACGAATGATTCAAACTTTGGAGGATATGATTCGATCTTGTTCAATGGACTATTAGGGAAGTTGGGATCAACATATTTCTTTAGTTGAGTTTTCTTATAATAATAATTTTCATTCCAGTATTCATATGGCACCTTTTGAGGCCTTGTATGGGAAGCTGTGTCAGACTCTAGCGTTTTGTGATGAAGTCGGTGAAATAAAGTTGATGGGACTAGAATTAGTAGAAGAAGTGGCTAAGAAAGTGAGGATGATCCAGAAACACATGAGGACAACTCAGAGCAGGAAGAAAAGTTATGCAGATAACAGAAGGAAATACTTCTCATTCGAGGTAGTTGACTATGTTTTCCTTAAAATCTTTCCTTGGAAAAGTGTGATGCGTTTCGGTAAGAAAGGGAATCTAGGTCCACGGTTCATAGGTCCTTTTGAAATCTTGGAGAAATTTGGAATAGTGGCATACCACGCATCTTTGCCTCTGAGTATGTCATAGGTACACAATGTTTTTCATGTTTCGATGTTGAGAAAGTATGTGCCAGATTCATCACATGTATTGAGCCCAGAAGTAGTTCCTCTGGAAGAGAACCTTTCTTATGAAGAGAAACCGGTTCAGATTGTTGGTCGAAGGGAACATGTATTGTGGAATAAGGTAATTCACTAGGTAAAGGTTTTTTGGAGAAACCACATGGTTGAAGAAGCAACATGAGAGTCTGAAAAATGCTATGAGGGAAAAATACCCTCAGTTGTTTAATAAGTAAGTAAAATTGTGAGGACACAATTTCAAGAAGGTGGGGATAATGTAACACCCCAAGTTTTTCCAAAAATAAATATAAATGCATGGAACTTTGTTTTAAGTAGATATTTATAACCATCCTTTAAACATAATTTTTCCACTTCTATGTTTTGAATTTCAAGAAATTGTCATATACAATTGTGTTCAGTATGTTATTTGGAGTATATTGGAAACAACTTGTTTTTTTGGTGAGTAGTAACATACCCTTATGAATAGTAATATGACCCTAATGAATAGTAAATTGTATTTTTATTTTATTTTCTTAAGGCTTTAAGATAATAGTATCTAGGTTAATTTTTCATTGTGATATAGAAGTAGTTACAGAATTAGAATTGTTAATTTTTGAATCAAGTATAATTTTTTTTAAAAATTAAATATAAAATATTTAAAAAAAATTTCTTAAAAAATGGACTTCATTTTTGAAATCTACATGTCGATAAATGGTTAGGGTGAATTTTGGGAATTTTTCAGAAACAGTTGATTTTTCGGTGAATAGTAAAAAATACAGTTTTTAGTTTCAGTGTTTTAATGAAATCATTAATGATATAATAATGATGTCATAAATCTGTTCGACTTGTGTATAGTTAAATAATATGTGATTTGTCCCAAGGGGCTTATACCATGGGAAAATACCATGGGAAATCCCATTGTTTTTCAAATACCACATATAAGGTGTCCCTTGAAAATTATTAAAATATTCTCTTACTTTTCCTATAAATACCAACCCATTACTTCATTAACTTCATTCCCAATTTATCCTCAACGAAGCTCAGGTCTAATCACCTTCATAGTAGTCCTCCCAGGGTTTCCTCAAGCCCCCATGGTCTCAACCTTCATGTTATAAGGGTTACTCTACAAGGTAAGAAAATTCCCAATTTCCTTCTTTTTCCATTCAAGTTCTCTTTTATGTGGTATAACTTTCAAGTTTCCATAGAATATTCATATTTCCTTATTATTATTGATCTAGTATATATTATGATTCATTTATTTATGGGTTAACCTTGTCCCTTATTTTTTTAATATTTTCTAAAACCATGTTGTGTATCCGTTAGGCTGCTGATTTTTTGTAAGAGATTTCTAACTTTTTCTTTTATTTTGAGTTACTTCCTTATTCTTTCTTCATATCTCCTTAACCAAGAGGAATTAAATCTATATAAATCATATATATTCTGTATTTTATCATTTTTATGGAAAATTTCTCATCATTATTCTTCTCCTCTCCCACTTATTTAAGGAATAAAAACATTGTCCGTGATGTGTCGAATTACCGACATCGTGGACGATGTGATTTCAATTTCCATTAATTCTTTCAAGTACGGTCATGAAACCATTTATATGGTTGCAACAGGTTATAATATATGTTTTATGACTCACCCATGGTTATGGAATTATTTTTTACTCATGGTTCTAATTTATAAGACAAAATGAGGTTGTTATTATCAAAGAACCACTAAAATGATCTAAACGAACATCATTAATGTTTTAACTTATAAATCAACCTCATATTAAACATCAAAATGATAAATGGTATAATTTATGTTACTAGATATATGTAAATACTACTCCATTCAAATTATTTAGTTTCACTTTTAAATGACAATAACATCCACCATGAACCAATCATAGAAATCATGTAAAGAACTCACCCAAAAACGGTGCAAGAAGCAAAATATTAACAATTAAAGGGGTGAAATGATGTTATTAAATGATCATATGATATGTTATAAACATGAAAATATTTCTTTAAAATACTAATATCACTATTTTAACCATTATACAGGAGGTTTAAAATTTTTGGAAATAATACAAACCCGATGTAAGGGAATTCTTAACCCGATTTCCATTCTTTGGGTTAACCTTCTACTTCATTATTTATGTGCTATTTAAATTGTTTGTTTGATGGGTTCTATTTATATAATGTTTTATTATGTGTATTTAAAGTATATATAAATACTCCATACACTCTATTATGTATCTCTTCAATTGTATGATATTCATAAGGTTCTTTTATTTAAAAATACTTTTTTTAAATTCTGTTTTACAAAATTACAAAGCAATGTTTTTATGGAATTAGTCATGATGTATGATTTTGTTTTGGTTCATGGGAATTATTTATGATTAAGGGTGGGACCTATATCTCCCTCCACTACATTGGGTATGAGAAAGTTGGAGGTCGGCTGTCTGGTTACTCTAAGTGTAACTGCGATGGTTACACAAAGTAAGGTAGCCGTGAGGTTTACAAATTATAAGGTAACCTAGAATGGTTACAAGATTATGTAATTAATAACACAAGATACCTTTATGATTATATTTATGTTCTCATGTTTTGTTTTTATCTTGTGCAAATCTCATATTACACAAAGTAGTATATATGGGTGACAAGAATGTCCTTTGAAAATGATTTCATACATTACGAGTACTCATGGACTAATGTGATCTTTCCTTATTTTCCACCCCTTACTAAGATTTTGTGCTCATACCATGTTTTTAAATGATTTTCACAGGTTACTAGATGTGTAACACAAGGAATTAATCCATGTTAAATGTTGAATAATTGTCAAGGAGTCTTGTTTTAAGTTTTAATGTTTAATATTTTGAAAAAAATGGAAGTTGTTTTTATGGTATCCACTCTGTAATAATGTGTAATGTTATGAATGTATTGTCCTAATTCTCTAAAGATATAAACTTGAAAAGATCCTTAATGTAATAAATAATCATTTTCTTGACTAAATTCAAGATTATGTATGTAATAAGGCCAGGTTCTTATAATATTATAATGAATTTTCTCTTCCATTACCTCTATAAATTACTCTCAAGTAATCCCAATCTCTTAAGAAGATCGTCCAAAGATTTCAAAGTGCCGTTTTAAGGTAAGGAATTGTATCCTCATCCTTTTTATTCAAGAAACTTATTTATATAACACCTCTTTATTTCCAATTTTTCCTTTTGAGATATGTTCATACACATAAATATTAATTTAATTATGATTTACAAGTGATTATAGACCCCATTCACTCTCATTAAACCATTTTTTGAATATTTTTATAACCCACACTACTAAATCATGGGATTAAAAGTGATAAAAGACAAAATTATGGTTTCTTATATATGTGGAATAATAATTAATGTACATGATATGAATATTATGGGTGGAAACAAAATTATATATCCCTAAAAGACATTGGGTAATGCTGTTATCTTAGGAGATACCATGTATTGTTCTTGTGAGGTAATCATAAACATACTATGTTATGATGTCTTGGGTTTGGTCTTGTCATTCTGATTTATACTCCTTTTTTTCCTTTGGGTGTGATTTGTCTTATTTCTATGAATTCCTTTTGGGTTTCACCCTTCTTTCCTTAAAAGGGGGCTCTATCATATAATAAAAAAATTTGAAGGCCTTTGGGGCATTGGATGGATGTTTATGACATCATATTTTATGTTGTCGAAATATTACAATGTTAAAATTATGTTATCTTCTTATATACTTATTATATGTTCAATTTTATGATTCTCACCCTTTTCAAGTTACCAAGATATCCCTCTTAACTCACATGTAATACTTTACCTTATTGTATGCTTTCATCCCTTACTGGGGTTAATAGATCACCCCTTTATTATGTACATCCATAGGTTATCACATGTTGTTTTAGAAGTGTAATGGAATATTAAGGACATATTTTTTAGTTTTAGAATAATTTATTTTCACCCGTATTTAATGTTATAGTAATATGTACATAATTTCCCAAAGACACTATGCATCACTATATTTAGGGATTCTATAAGTGCATGTAGATATGCAATAATTTTACCTAAGGTTCAAACCCTAAAAATGGCACATTTAGCTTAAATTAATCATAACCTAGTGCAAAAAAAAAATTCTTTTCTTTATACCTAGTTTTATAATAATATGGTATATGATTTAGTAATTTCACATGCTCCTTATGAACCATTATGAAGCTACCAAAAATGAACATGAGATTTTATTGTAGGAAACCAATCATGGATAACTTAGATTGAAACCTAGAAATTACTAGTTTAAATTATATATGTCAATTATTATTTATCTATTTTTTATTTATGGTTTCATTTTCATATGTTTCATATTGTAAATATTCTCATCCTTAATTTCCCTTTATTTTAGTCATTAGTGGGGAATAGGGGAAACCGAGTCAATAACTAATGTGATGAGCAATTTAATGGCTGCCCAAATTATATTCCCAACCTAATAGGAGTTGGATTTAGTAACATTGTGAACATAATTTCTCAATTAATTTATGTTTTTTTGGGAAAATTGAATTATGGGGAAAAACACTTCCCCTTACAAAATATAAGTTTCAATTGAGACCTTTATGCGACAAAGGCCTCCGACTATCAATGGTTCTTTAGATCGTTAATCATGAAACAGTGGATCAAATCCATTTAAAATCTCTTATTTATCATTTAATGCTCGAAGAAAAAGAAATTTCTGTTATCTCTTTATCATATAGAGGGATAATCTGATCAAAATGTACATTTATCAAAAATACAAATCTCAAGAAAGTGATCAAATCAATGAAGTGGAAAGAATTCAAGAAATGTTTTTTGTAAATATTTTCCTTGCATACTCTGAAAAAAAATTGAGAGATATTTTCTTAATCACAAGGAAAAGGATAATGAATCCATTAGAAAAATATGAGGTAAACTTCAAAAGGATTTCATGATATCCCTCTAACTTTTTTATTTTCCCTGAAAGTAATGTTGACTTATTATTTGGTGGGATAATCCCGAGTCAATGAAAATATTTGTCCATTTGAGAATTTGAAAGATATGAGTAAATTTTATGATGTGCCCTCAAAATCAAAATTGAGATCAATTAATATCATGGGTCTTATGGGTGAGATGATAAGTAATATATAATGGATTTTAATCCTTGTGGAATAATGGATAAAACTTATGGTGGTATGAAAGTCCAACATCCCACTTATCACAAGTGCGGGAAGTATCATCTTATAAGTTGCCTAAATGGGACAAGGATATGAATTAGGTGTAGGAAGGAAGTGGTCACATGTTTTGAATTTTTTCAAGAGAAAATCACCAATATGAAATAATAAATGAATTCTCTAGTCAACCCTTATCCTATTTCCAAATATTTCAAAAACAAGGAACAATAAAACTCTGTAGACTAATTCACTAAGTCAAGGGCTGTCGATAAAAACTGATGAAAAAAACTTCTAAGTCCTAGTGAGAAATAATGGTATTATTTGATCACAATTATTGAGGTGGATCCTAATAATTATTTAGTTATAAGAAACATAGTTATTCATTCAAGTATATCAAACAAACTATTTAATTATTGTTCTACGCATTCTTTCTATTACTCAAGTTTAGTTGAACTATTCAAACACCACCAAAAAACAAGGAAGTTGAGCTATCATTGAAGACTATAAATGGGGAAATTATTTCATCCCATGTATATAAATCCTCCCTTATCAAAATTTAGGTGATAAAATTCTTAGTTAACTTATTGACACCCCATTTAATGTAATTTTATTCCATTCTGGGTATGGATAGTTTTTCCATGTATAGAGAAAACATTAATTTCCAGGAAAAGGAAATCACCCCCTGTATCAAAATTTTTTCTATGATTCTATACAAGTGCAAGGATAAGGATTAATTTCCTTTTGAATTATCATCTCAATAATGGATATTATTTCCTTACGAGTAAGTGTGTCTAACTCAAACGATTGAGACCAAGGGAGATATCATCCTTGATGACATGCCAATTTCAAGGGAATACACTAATGTGTTTCTTGAATAATTTATTAGTCTTCCAATAATATATAAGGATGAGGTATAATTAAAGGTATATTCCTAAATTTCCAAGACTCCATATAGAATTTCCATTGTCAAACTTGGAGAGATGAATAAGAAACTGCAAATGAATATGGATAAATGGTTTATATGCCCATGTGCATCACCATGAGGTGCACCATTTATCTTTATAATGATGAAGTATGGGTCAATGCAATCTATATTTTTTATAATTATATCAATAAGATCATGATAAGTAATATGTATCAACTTTCATGCATTGATGAATTATTTGATCAGCTACATGGATCCGAGTACTTCTCTATGGTGGATCTTTGACTGAGACGTTATCAAGTAAAGGTGAAGAAGGAGAATATAACCTGGTTTTATCTTCATACATGTTATAGGCACTATGAGTTCATAGTGATGGAATTTAGACTCTATAATTCTCTATAAATCTTCATGGACATGGTTAATAAAGCCTGTAGGTATTATCTCGGCAAATTTATGGCAGTATTAATAGACGATATTCTTATCTAATCTAGAAGCAAGGAGGAACATGATGAGCATTTGAATTATATACTAAATTCTTTTTGAAGGGAAAATTTATTTGAAAATTATATTAAATGTGATTTTTGGATAGATAAATTAAGATAAATTGGGAATATTATCATCAAAAAATTCATATATACATATCATTCAAAAATAGAGGCAATTAAAGGATGGCAT
The DNA here is from genome assembly GCA_963277665.1 of Viscum album. Taxonomy (NCBI): domain Eukaryota; kingdom Viridiplantae; phylum Streptophyta; class Magnoliopsida; order Santalales; family Viscaceae; genus Viscum; species Viscum album. Next base: position 1,041,395,661 of record OY728150.1, read on the forward strand.
AGACTAGAATATGTGAGGTAAATCTGTAGTTTCCTTTGATTATATGGGTATTATAATCAGTTTTTGAGAAACTTATCATGCTTTCAAGAGTACTATGCATGAAAACTAAAAAGGGAGTCATGTTTTTCTATACCTATGAATGTGAATATGACTTTAAAGAGTTAAAAAATAGTCTAATCACTACCCCTATGCTCATATCATCCACCAAGGGGGATGAATTTGTGATCTACAATACTGTGTATGAAAAGGTATTCAGTTGTGTACCCTTTCAAGATGAATAGGTGATAGCCAATACCTCCCTGAAATTAAAAATTCATGAGAAGAAATACCCAACACATAATCTAGAACTAGTATTAGAGATCTTCACATTTAATATTTTGGGACATTATCTCTATGGAGAGAAATGTAGCATATATACATATCATTAAAAGTCTCAAGTATATGTTAAAATAAAAGGATCTCAATATGAACTAATGAATGTGTTTAGAATTGATAAATGATTATGATTGTTCAATCCATTACCATAATGAGAGGGTGAACAAAGTGGTAAATTATCTGAGTAAAAAAGGATCCCTCAACCCTGTTCATGATGGGAATTACAAGGGATCCAATCTCATTGAAAATAGAAAGGAAAAAGTTTGAAGTAATAAAAAGATATTCATCCTACCTTTATGAAATAAATTCTCAACTATAAATTATTCAGAGGATCAAGGAATCACAAAAATATGATTATGTGCTATAAAAAATGTAGCAAATATTTTGGAGTTCAACTTTTCTAAAGATGGATTTACAGGGGTTGGAACCCCGATATGTGTCCCCTAAAAACTATAACTGAAGTGGGAACTTTTTGATGATGCACATTGCACATACATCAATATTTATCCCAGAATCATTAAGAATTATAGGTACATGAATAAAAACTTTTAGTGGTATAACATGAATAGGGATATTGGAGAATTTATATATTGATGCTTGGAGAGAGTAAGCTGATGGGACTAAATTTTATCCAAGTGATGACATATAAGGTTCAAACCATTAAACATAATATAAAATCTGAAACAATTTGAAAAAAAAGATATATGACAATTTATGATGAGATGAGGAGTTTGTGGTCGTAGATAAATCTTTCCTTAATATATATTCACACAATAAATTTATGAGGATTGGGGAGAAAGGAAAACATAGTCCAAGATATATCTTCCCCTTTGAGATCCTTGATTGCATCAAAGCTCAGGACTATCGACTAGCACACCCACCAAACCTTTCCCATGTACATGATGTGTTTCATGTATCCCTCTTGATGATGTACATACAGGACCCCTCCAAAGTATTGAATCTTTATTAGGTACCATTAGATAATTATATTTCATATGAGGAGTATTCTATGAAGATCATAGATTTTAGCGACAACGTTATACAGGCAAGACAAATAACCTAGTCAAAGTGTCATGGAAGAAAAAAAAGTTTGGGGAAGAAACATGAGAATTATAATAGGTGATGAATATAAAGTACACTCATCTATTTTAGTTTATGAAATGATATTTCAAGGGTAAAATTTCTAAATGGGGGGAAAATATAACGACCAAAAGTTTTATAAAAGAAATATACTTTTCAAATAAATAATTTCCTTTTTGAGAAATGAAATTATTGAAACCACATGAACTACTTTAGTTATTTTGGATAGTTATAAGTTATATCCTACTAGATTTAAAATGTTTTTATGAATCTTAACCATTGATAATATTGTTTTTGTATAGTGACCATTATGATTAGTATATATTAAGGGTTATGATAAAGTACAACTGACCTAGATTAATGAAGTGATGACATAGATTGGTAGGATCATACCATATGAAGCCCACTTAGAATAAGTTATGAGGTAGATTGTATACATGGGATTTTCCCTTGACCAATCCTTAGTTGATATTGAACAACTAAATCATGAGCGAAAATATTTATGATATAGGTTTAAGATTATTGGGACTAGGGTCTAAACCATGTTCACTAAACCAACCAAAGAAAGTGTTACCATGGAACACCTCAACCTTAGGGCATACATTGGTGTAATAAGGGGTTATCTAGACCATAATAGTATTAATTTTTATTTTTTATAATTAATTTTTTTATTATTACTTTGTAATGATTAAATAATATGTTTGATAAAAATTAGATCTTTCTTCGATAAAAAACTACTTATATTTTTGGGAAATATATAGTTTCAATCAAGAAAAAATTATCGATGAATTTATTAAAGTTTGAAATAATTTTTTTAATAAAACATTTCTATTAAATAACATTTATTTAAATATTAATGATAATATTATTTTTTGAAGTTATATGTAATATTTAGAAGGTTCAGAAACTATTATCATCATAAAATCTTATATTTCGAAGATAATGGGTATTTTTTTAAAATATTAAATTTAAATATTTAAAGAATTATTTATATATATATATATATATATATATATTATTTTTTAAATAATAACATCAATATTTTCCATTTGTTGATTTTTCATAATTTTTTGAGCTGATCAAATATTTGGGTAAAAATCAAATATGGTATAAATATACGGTATGTATTATGATAGTATAAAAGCCCAAAAATAATGTAATAAATACTATAAAGAGTATACATGACCAAAATTACGCTTCTCCATTAAAATAATGTGTACTTTTTTTTATTTTATTAATTTTGTAAACCCTTATTGAATCCTCAAAAACCAATATTATATTTTAATGTCTTAAAGAAAATTCTTTATTAACATGACACACTTCTACATCACCAAGGGTATTATTTTATTGAGTTATATTATTATCCTTATAAAGTAATGATACCCACTACAACTATTTAAAAATCATAGAAAAAAACCATGGTATGGTTTTTTGTTTGGATTAATTTATCATAGAGAGTCCCAAACCTAATTCTAGAAATTAGTAAAGAATTCCCCTCTCATTTCTATAAAAAACCACCCAACCTATCACATACATGACTTATTTTAAAGTAAATTTCATTTAATTTTCATTCATGCTTTGTTTTTGGGGTTTCCCAAGATTTTATGGAGGAATGGGTGAGTTTTCATGAATTGGGCCAAACCATGAGTCCAATTCCAGATTTAAAAATAAAATTTGATTCCTTTATAAATCCTTCATTTTTTAACATTTCTCATCCATTACAATTCCTACTTGTCATCCCCTGACTATTAACACCACCATATTAATTTGGGCCATTTAGGCATCAATAATCAAGGTGGATATGGGTTTTTATTTAAGGTATTGGGCATTCCCGAAAGCCAATTTCCAATATTAATTGTTTTTTTAATTATTTAATATCTCCTTCCATATTTACTTGTTTCGGTTATTCAAACTCTACCACGAGGCCTCATAGCCAAGGCACGCCCCCATTCCCTCCTTCACATCTTTAGACCTTGGTTTCATCACGAATTGGGATGAAACCTCTCTAAATTTCTCAAATCTCTTACTAGTTTTTCATGTTACCCATTTGTTGTGTGTGGTGAGAAATCCATATTTTTGGGATTTTGTTAAGCATTTAGTTTTATAATTTCATTTTTGTTGAAGTTGTGAACTTTTCGAATGTAATGCATGAGGTATCTTTGTGGTAATTTTATAAAATATGAAACTGATTTATTAGTTGTTGAAAGGGGATGAAAATTATGTTTTGTTAATTCCTTAGTGTCATGTGGTCCTTGGAAGAGGGTTTTTTGAATAGGTTTGTTGTGTAAAACTTTGTTATACTTCTTGAGAGTGTTTTATGAAAATGGGTGTTTTCATTTGTATCTTTCGTGGTATTATCGAAGGTGATTTTATAACACTTGAAAGTGGTTTTATAAATGTATCTAGGGATTAAAATTCTACTTTTTTAGTGTTTTTGTGTGGTTTTGTCCTTGAAATATGGTTTTGAAATGGGTTTTATGAGTAAATATTAGGAATACTCTTTGGAATTATTTTATGAAAGATTTGAATGATTTATGTAAGTGGTAAAACCATATTGGAAAATGTTTTAGAGTATGTATATTCTGAAATGGTACATTTTAAATTTGATAGGGGATGTTTTGTGATGTGTTCCATCTTTTAAATGTTTTACCAAAATGTTTGAAAATTTTACTAAAGTGTGTAAGAGATGTGAAAGTGATGTGAGATGTTTTGTGTGAGTGTGATGTGAAAAATTGATTTTGGTTATGAAAAAGGGTATTATGTAACATCTGATTGGGCTGTTATGTGAGTTTTAATATATTGTAATGGTTTTATAAAATTGTTTAATGTATTTTTTGAAGTGTTAAAGAAATTTGAAAAGTGTTGTGGGCTATTTTGGTGTGAGTTGGATTTCAATTCAATTTGAATGAAAAGTGGACTTCTGTGACTTTTGTGGTGTATGTGTGGGATGTTTAGTGAATTTTTGATGAGGAAATTATATTTTCATGTGAAAATTATATTTCTTGACTTGTTGAACTTTTTTGAGAACAAAGGGAAAACCCGGGTATCTAGGTGGGTGGACGTGTAAGTATCCAAGTGAATTAGTGGGGTTTAGCCTCAGTTTCACTTAGCAATATTGACGCTTAGAACTTTAAATAAACTATGATGATGATGATTGGGGACCACTTGGTTATGGGTATGTTCCCTACTAGTGGCTTATGTAGGAGAATAGATATTTGTGATGGTTACTCTCACCGAGATACGAGGTACCTAGGACCCACAACAAGCTAGTTCCTAGGGGTTATTTATTATTTCTTGTGCTCATTAGATCCTTTATACTTACTTTCGACATATGGTATATTTGGATGGAAAATTCAGTAGCTTTGGATTTTGTTTTAAATGTGTTGAATCATTAAATTATCCCACTTGAAAATGGATTTTTTTTAAAGTTTCAACTTTTAGAAATTTTAAATAGAAATTACATGTTTTTGAAAACTTTCATGCTTTTTATCTTTGAATGTTTATAGCATGGAATATCTTAGTGGTGGTATCCTACTGAGATTTGGATAACACCCAACTTACACATTTGGGTGTAAGTAGACTTGGTTATTTTTTTGTTGCAGGTTGGGGTACAAATTTTGTGCCAACATTTTGGGTTTTTACCGGTCGTTCAGGATACAGTGTTGTGGAGATGGCTTGAGGGTGGTGCCGCTTACCATGTGGAGGTTCTTGGGATGTCCTTATTTGGTTTCATACCTTTTTAATGGTCTTTAAACATAGTTTTAACTAATGTAATTCAGTTCTGAAATTTTGAAAAAGATAGTTTTAGTTGAAAATTTGAGATTTAGTTTATTGATTTTGTTTTTTGTTTAATGTTTATAAACTCGGGTGAATCGTTCCCAGACTTCATTTTATGATACCCGAGCATTTGTGCTAGCCCATGGGGATTGGGAATTCCCTTAGGTCCTTTTCACGGGCCGGGTCGGGTGCTGGTTTTGATGGCGACCAGATTCAGTTCGTGACAAAATGGTATGAGAGGAGGTTCTGGTTAAATTTATCGGTCACATTATTTGGGGAACAGTTTCGTTTTTGTGAAATGATTATATAATAAAGAGGCAATGGTTAGATTTTTGAAAATGGAGAACTGAATTTTCAGAATTTTATTGTAATGGAAAATGGTGTGTTTTCACCTCTTTTGAAAGCAAGAACTATGTCAAGGTTGGTTTTGAAAAAGTGTTTCCAAAAGAGTTTTCTAAACTATTGAAAGGTGTTTTAATGGGATGAGATATTTTGAAATTGATGTGAATAACTTGAATGTGAGTTTTTATTTGAATGATTGTGCCTTTATAAAGTTTTTTTTAATGCGGTAACTGGGGTTCGATTTCATGGTTAGCAGTCTTGAGAAAAAGGAAGTATTGGTTGACTCTTTTGGTTTTGAAAAGTGGAAAGAATTTTTTTATTTTAACCTTTGGTATTTCCATGAGAGACCACATGCATGGGGTTATATGGGATTATGGATGGCTGATGGCATGGACAGATGCATTCCGGGATAGATATGAGGAGGGTTCTCGGTGTGGCATAGAAACATGCATGTGTGAGGCCCATGGGGTACCATTGGTGGATACGCTAACCACTGAACCGTTTATTTTCGAAAAGATGATTTTAAAGGAGAAACTAGATGTATTTATGAATAGATTAGGATTGTGTGTATTATGTGTTTTTTTAAATGTTGATGTTGTGGGATGTTTTGAGTCCAAGAACCCCTCCTGTTTTTACTGTATTTTGGGTTTGTGTTTGGTCAGTAAGCCGTGTTGAAGGGCCAGTTAGTGGTCTCTTATGAGAAATGTTTTGGGACACCTTTATGGTGGTTCCTTTCATGTGTTTGGATTGGGTTTGTGATATATATTGACCAATGTACCATCTTGGTTTGGTACTTGGGTTTAATCATTGGATATGGTACACCCCATTAAGGGTTAGTGCACAACTGAAGTGCAACCTGGGTTGTTTCGTTGTTTGAAGACCCTCCAGTTGATCTATATAAAGAATATTTTCCTTGATCTTTTTATATTGAGTCTATACCCTTTCTGTGTTGGTTTTGTGTATCCTCTAGTAGTGGGAGAGTGATCATGGAAGGTTGAAAGAGACCTTAGCCTCTTAAGTTTCTTGATTTGCTGAAGGTGGAAGTGGTCTGGGGTTGTTAGCATGGATGAGTATCTAGATGGTGTGTAAGAGGTCCTCTCGATCCTTCATAGTCTCTTCGAAGAAGGAGTTCACATTAAACTACTAGTGTGGGAAATCTGGTCATGAGAGGATATTGTGGCCACTTTTTAGAATTGTGTGTTATTTGGGGATGTTGTATAAGGTCCCTCTCCATGCATTGTTTATACCAGCCACAATGGTCATGTTCGGTGATGCCTTGTGATTTCATGCACTCGATTGAATGTAAAGGTGAAAGTTGTGCAATTATCTAAGAGTCTCTGTTATGTTGGGAGAATGTCTCCCTTGAAAAAACTTCAAAATCTTCCATTTTAGAGGAAGGTGAGTATTGGTGTTCTTTACTTCTATTGTTTCTCACTCGAAGAAACAAGGTGTGATATGTGTTAATATTCTAATCCCTTGTTTCAGTGAAATATAGAGTTAGGGTAAAGTGAGTTTGGAATGTGTTATCTCTTGGAAATCTTATCAGGGATTTCAGTGTACTTTTTGGTGGCACCGAAAGAAGAATTCTCATTTATGGGGGTTTCTAAAGCCTAACTGCGAGGTCGAAGATGCTTAAATCATTTGATCTCTAGCCATAGGTCTCATAGAGAAGCTGGCTCGTAGTCAAGGGAAATCCCATTATTGTTTAAACCCTTGTACAATATCTTATCCTCAGTAAGAAATTTGGGAAGAGTTAAACCTCTAGTGTCATCATCTTTCTTCCATTGTTCCCATTCGGTGGAAATAGGTTGAGGTCCTTGTACCCATGTCATCACCTAATGTCATTCCCTCCCCCTTTGGTTTCCATTGAATCATTAAACAATTGTTGGAAATTTGGATAGATGTGCTAATGACATAGTTTGTGCATGATTAGTAGTGACCATGTTCCAGGAACCCATGCGGAAAGAATGATCTGCACAGTTAGTGCACAGTTTCCCAAATCGTGCAGACTAAGCCTGCGCCCTTCCCAAATCTTGATTTTTTTGGGTCTTTCTATGTCGGCCCAATGTAGTCGGTTAAGATTCTTGGTTATTATGGTGGGGAGACCCACTATGATTCCCAGGTACGCTCCTTCGTAATATTCGAATGGAATTCTACTCATTGTACTAGGGATTCCATTCAGTCCTCCCCTGTTAATGTCCTGATTCGGTCTCGAAAAAATATAGGTTGCCTCTTATGGTGGGGTGCCTATTTGTGTCCCCCCGTACCAATAACTCAGATTTATTCATGGTATTGGCTTGGCGGTAGGTACTCTCATTTGTAACTATCTATATACCAACATCTTCCTTGAGTAAACATTGGGATTGGAGAGCTCCCAATGGTTTAGTTAAATTAAGGTAAGTGTAACCTTGTTCGAAGTTGTTGTTTGTTTGGGTGAATTGCTTGAGTCTTGTTCGGATAGTGTTTGAGGAGTTTTCTTTTAGTATAAAGTATGAATGTGATTGATAATTTTAGGAAAGTGGTGTAAGTTTTGTTTGTGAGATTAATCCTTCCTAAATTGATCACTGGAGGTGTTTTGGCCCATGGGGGAAAAGCTTGGCAAAGAAGTACATCTTGGTTTATCGGTTGAGTTTGGTTTTTGTATCTGGCCTTGCTGTGGCTTTCCAGGGAAGGAAATTATTCATGGTGGGTATAATTGGCACATATATGAAGTATTTTAAAGTTAAAATTTATTTAATTCCTATTCATGCTTTGTTTTGGGGTTTTCCAAATCTTTTATGGAGGAATGGGTGAGTTTTCATGAATTGGGCCAAACCGTGAGCCCAATTTCCAAAATTAAAAATAAATTTTGATTCCTTTATAAATCCTTCATTTTTCAAAATTTTTTTTCCATTAAAATTACTAATTATCATACCCTAACCTATTAACACCACCATATTAATTTTGGCCATTTAGGAATCCATAATCATTGTGGATATGAGTTTTTATTTAAGGGATTGGGCCTGCCTGAAAGCCTATTTCCTGCATTAAAAATATTTTTTTAATTTTTTAATATCTCCTTCAATATTTATGTTTTTTCAGTGATTCTAACTCTCCCCTGAGTCCACATACCCAAGGCGCACCCCATTCCCTCCTCCTCCTCTTTGGAGCTCCGTTTCATCACAAATTTGGATGAAACTTCTCTGAATTTATCAAATTGCCCAGATTTGAAGAGGTAAATTGATTATTTAATAACTCCTTCATTTCTAACTCTTTTCTCCCATTCTAGTTCCTAAATGATCTCTTTAACCTTGTTCTATTCTCCCTTGAATGGTTTTCTGTTTGAAAATTCATATACTGGTGTATTTGGGGTGATTTCTTCAGTATTTTTAAAGGTAAGTGATTCCTTCTTGGTTTCTTCCTTTTCCCTTAGAGTTTCTTCTCTCCTTAATTATGTTCTAATATGTCTAGAAGTTAGGGTTAGAACCTAGGGTTTGATTTGGTGTCCTTTTGGTCAAATATCGTGGTCTAGGTCTGGATTTATCTTCTTTGTGGTGCGGCGGTGGTACTGTTGATGTTTTGCACCAAGTGTTGAGGGACTCGACACTTTTGGTAGGTGATTTCATGGTTAAACATTCCTTGATGAGTTATTTTGGTTGTTTTACTGGTTTTTCATGTTCACCATATGATGTGTGTGGTGAGAAAACCATTTTTTAGGGATTTTGTTAAGCATTTAATTTTATAATTTTAATTTTGTTGAAGTTGTGAACTTTTCGAATGTAACACATGTGGTATCTTTTGTGGTAGTTTTATAAAATATGAAATTTATTTATTAGTTGTTGAAAGGGGATGAAAATTATGTTTTTTTAATCCCTTGGTGTCATGTGGCCCTTGTAAGGGGGACTTTGGAATAGGGTTTTTGTGTAAAACATTGTTATACTTCTTGAGAGCGTTTTATGAAAATGGGTGTTTTCATTTGTATATTTCGTTGTACTATCCAAGGTGATTTTATAACACTTGAATGTGGTTTTATAAATTTCTATAGGGATTCAAATTCAACTTTGGTAGTGTTTTGGTGTGGTTTTGTCCTTGAAATAAGGTTTTGAAATGGGTATTATGAGAAAAGATTTGGTATACTCTTTGGAATTGTTTTATGAAAGATTTGAATGATTTAATGATTTATGTAAGTGGTGGAACCATATTTGAAAAATGTTTTGGAGTGTGTATATTCTGAAATGGAACATTTTAAATGTGATAGGGGCGGTTTTTTGATGTGTTCCATCTTGTAAATGTTTTACAAAAATGTTTGAAGGATTTACTAAAGTGTGTAAGAGATGTGAAAGGGATGTGGGATGTTTTGTGTGAGTGTGATGTGAAAAATGGATTTTGGTTATGAAAAAGGGTATTATGTAACATGGGAGTAGGATGTTATGTGAGTTCTAATATATTGGAATGGTTTTATAAGTTTTTTTAATGAATTTGTGGAAGTGTTAAAGAAATGTGAAAAGTGTTGTGGGCTATTTTTGTATGAGTCAGATTTAAAATCAATTTGAATGAAAAGTGGACTTTTGTGACTTGTGTGGTATACGTGTGGGCTGTTTGGTGAATTTTTGATGAGGAAATGATATTTTTATGTGAAAATTATATATCTTGACTTGTTTAACTTGTTTGAGCACAAAGGGAAAACCTGAGTATTTTGGTGGGTGTACGTGTACTAGTATGCTAATGAATCCGTGGTGTTTGGTCTCAGTTTCACTTAGTAATATTGACGCTTAGAACTCTAACTAAACTATGATGATTATGATTGGGGACCACTAGGTTATGGGTATGTTCCCTACTAGTGGCTCGTGCATGAGAACATATATTTGTGATGGATTCTCTCACCGAGATACGAGGCACCTGGGACCCAAAATGAGCTAGTGCCTAGGGGTTATTTCCTATTTCCTATGATCATTAGATCCTTTATACTTACTGTCAGCATACGGTATATGTTGAACCCTCTGTGAGATGGTTATTTTAATAATCACAAATCATTGTTGTTTTTGTTTATAGGTCAATTTAATAAATTATTCAATATGTTCTAAATGTGTTTATATATGGTTAATCATGTCTAAATTTGATTATCTATGATTATTTATGGTCTAATATTGACCTGGAAATATTCTGGTTTATACAGACACTCTGTGCGAATTTTATGTTTCTGACTCACCTTTAGTTCTATTTTTGAGTCACCGTTAGTTAAAGGTATGAGAATTGTCGCACCGATGATAACAGTTGCACCGATGATAAGAGTCGCACCAATGAGAACAGTCGCACCAATGAGAAAGGTCGCACCGATGAGAACGGTCACACCGATGAGAACGGTCGCACCAATGAGAACAGTCGCACCGATTAGAACGGTCGCACCGATGATAACAGTCGCACCGATGATAACGGTCACACCGATGATAACGGTCGCACCGATGATAACGGTCGCACCGATGACAACAGTCACACCCATGACAACAGTCACACTGATGAGAACGGTTGCACCGATGAGAATGGTCGCACCGATGAGAACGGTCACACTGATGAAAACAGTCGCATCGATGAAAAAAGTCGCGCCAATGCTAATCACATGACCTACCTAAGATGATGTTGATCGCATGATCTACCGATACTAATGAAAATTCAAATGACCAACCGATCTCACAACTTACTGATAGTCATGACAACTGTTTGAATTTGTATTACCTCTTATTTAATTCCAATGGTCATATTTGCTTCATTTATTACACCTGATATTAATTAATATTGGTTGTTGGATGTCAGGGAACCATACCTCGTACCTGTCAAAAATTAATCAATCTTTTTACCAGATCTCAAGGAATAAAAAAGAAGATCTATCTACATTGAAAGAAGTGACATAAAAAAAATATACACAGACTGAGACACACGAGGAGAAGAGAGCATAAGTGTGTGTGATGACTCTCTAAACAAAATAAGAAGTTGAATAACACCTGTAAAATCTAGATAGCTTCAAGAAGATAATTCAACTGGAACAAACACTGATGTCGAGTTGTTGTGCCTTACTAAACATCATGTGCACAAGTCTGAATAACTGTAGTTGAGAAGAACAATGATACTATGTTTTGTGTCATCCTCACCATAAAGGACTCAAATTACATCTGCAACATCAAAATGAGTCCAGAGATCATCTAAAATCACCCAGAGCATTCTAAACTCATTATCCATTTATTTCCTACGTAGTGTACTTCTGCTTAACATTTTGAGCAGTGTGTGTGCATCTGTCTATTTAGACACAAACTGACTCCTGGGCTGAACTTGAGGATACTAAATCCTCAAACCAAATTTTTTTCACCTTTTTGTATCCCACTGTGAATTGTGGAAGAGGTCAAGTGTGACATGGACAGCCTGAGTGCTGTTGTTGTTATTTACCCACATAGAATTGTGGTAGAGGTCTGAGGACCTGAATAGTTTGAGTACTGTTGTAAAGCCTCGATCTAGGGTGTGGATCATAGTTAATATAAACTTTTTGAGAGGACTAAGTCTCGGCTTCAGACCGAACCTCTTGTTTTACAACTGCTCTGCTCTTTACCTTTGTTAAAAATATTTTTCATATTCTCCTGCTAAGTACTTTAAATATAAATCTCTTTTAGAGTAACTCGGATAGTTGAACTAGCAAGTGTTTGTATTCATTGTGAAACAGTAAGTTAGTTTCAAAATCAAACTGAATATTTAGATTAAGTTAACTGAGAAGTAATAAATCTTGGAGAAACTAGTTGAACATTTACAATATTTATAAATTCACTACAGTTTAACCTGTTTTTTGAATTGGGGGATTTTAATACAAATATGTTGAACAAAAATTTTTAATTGGGTAATCAATTCACCTACCCTCTTGAGTATTCACTCCGTCCAACATTTGGTATCAAAGGAGGTTTTGTTAAAAGTTTTTCAAAACAATCTGTTTTTGAAACGTTTTCAACCCTGATTTTAGTTGTGTTTTAAAGATCTCAAAATATCTGTTAATTCTAAATTTTTATATCTTTATATATCTTTCTAAAACATAGGTATTATGGGAAATAGATTAGAAGGTGTAGCTACCAACAGACCACCCTTCTTTAATGTTGTTAATTATGCCCAAAGGAAACTGAAAATGTAAATTTATTTAGAAATTATGGGATATGACATTTGGACTGCTATAGGGACTCAGTATAAGATTTCAGAAACTGAAAGAACTACTTGGGATGAACCTACGAAATCTGATTACAATAATAACTATAAATCAATGAATTCCCTGTATTGTGCTTTAGGAGATGAGTAATTTAATTGAATATCTTCTTGTAAAACTGCTTATGAAATTTGGAATACTTTGAGTGTTTCTCATGAGGAAACAACCAACGTTAAAGAAGTGAGACTAAATACATACACTATTAAGTATGATAATTTTAAAATGAAACCCGATGAACCTACTTCTGACATGTTTCTCAGGTTCAATGAGATAGTTAATACAATGAGCTCACTAGGAAAGGCTGTTCCAACAAAAGATAAAATCATGAGGTTACTCAGATGTCTTCCAGAAAGGTGGAGAGGTACCTCAGTCTCAATAAAAGAATCATGTGACATAAGTTCACTACCTGTTAAAGAGATGATTGGTAAGTTGATGATGTATAAAGAAGAGATGAAGGTAAATAGAGAAGAAGATGATGAACCGATAAAGAAATCAGTATCCTTCAGGACCTCTCCATCAAAAATCATGGACAAAGAGAAAACTCAAGCTGCAAGTGGTAGTTCAAGTAGTGAAGAAAGTGGATCCGACAGTGATGCTGAAATGAATAAGATAGCCAGACGATTTAAGAAGTTTTATAGTAAGAAGAAGTTTTTTTAGAAAATCAAACTATAAGGGAAATTATGACAACAAAGGTCATTGGAAGAAAGATTGGAAAAGGACTGATAAGGGTGATGACACAGTTTCCTATGAATGCAAGAGGTAGGGAAATGTGAAAGCTGACTTCCTGAAGTTAAATTTTAAGAAGAAATATGAGTATAAGGTAAAAAAATATATGAAAGCTATGAAAGCAATCTGGAGTGATTCAGAAGAAAATTCAAGTGATTTTTATTCCACTCAGGATGAGAAATATCAAAAAGCCAATATGTGTTTCATGAAAAACACATCTGAGGTAACATTGGATACTCTTGCTTTAAACTCTTATTATTCTAGAGATAATCCTGATTCTGAAAAAATGTCTAGTGATGATTTATTTGAATACTGTAATATGCTATAGGATACTTGCAATGAGCTAAAAGATAAGTATAAATCCTTAAATAAGCAGTATGCATTAACTAGCACTGTCAAATCTGCTCTAGAAGTAGAAAAGGAAAAGAATGCTCAAATGCTCAAAGAGAATACTGAACTGAATTTTTTTAATGAGAAACTAAAGAAAGATTTGGAAAAATTTACAAATGGAAAGGATATACTTACACATATTCTAGGAAAAATAGTGGCACCAAAGTATACTACTGGTTTAGGTTATCAACCTCGACAAAGATAGATTACAAAAAATAAATTTATTCCTAAATCTGGACAGAATGCTGCTGGTTCTAGTTCTGAATATTACTATGCCTCAACTAGCTGTTCAGATGGTTATAGATCAAACAAGGTTTATCTATCAAAATTTCTTGATTCTGTTAAATATATGAGATCCATTAGGCAAATATGGGTACCAAAAACTTTTCTTGATAACCTGTTTGGACCCAAGAAAATCTAAGTACCATAATCATTTTCTATCTAAAATTGTTTTGTACGAAACTTGTATGAAAAGTTCCTGTAGGAAGACATGGTATTTAGACAGTGGATGTTCAAGACACATGACAAGAGATTTTTCATGCTTCAAAAACTTAATCAAGGTTGATGGAGGATATTTCACCTTTGGTGATAACTCTAAAGGAAAAATCATCAGCCTATGCCAGATTGGTAACATTGATTCAATTTTAATTTCTAAATTTTTATTTGTATATGTATTAAAATATAACTTGTTAAGTATTTATCATCTATGTGATGATGGTTTTAATGCTAAATTTGAAAATGATTCTTGTAATGTTTTTAATTATAAAAATGTTTTAGTATTTTCTACCTTAAGAAATGAAAATGTATATGCCGTAGTTTTGAATTATTTAGCTAATAAGAACATTACTTGTTTAAATGATTTTCATAAAGAATCTTGGCTTTGGCACAGAAGATTATGACACTGCAACATACATTCACTCAGAAAAATGACTAGGAAGAACTTGGTTAGAGACCTACATAAACTTTAATTCCTAGCTGATAAAGTTTGTAATCCCTGTCAAAAGGGAAAGCAACATAAAGTTTCATTTAAATCAAATAATGAAGTTTCAACTTCTCAACCTCTCGAGTTGGTTCATATGGACTTGTTTGGACATTCTAGAGTCTCTAGTCTAAATGGGAAGCACTATGTTTATGTCCCAGTAGATTACTTTTCTAGTTATACTTGGGTATACTTTTTAGATCACAAAAGTGAAGATTGCTCTTTCTTTATTAAATACTCCAAGTCTGTAGAAAACCTTAGTGGGATTAAGATTAAGCCCTTGATAAGTGATCATGGTTGTGAGTTTGAAAATCATGAGTTTGAATCTTACTGCACACATAATGGCCATAATCATAACTTTTCTGCCCCTAGGACACCTCAACAGAATGGTGTAGTAGAAAGAAGAAATAAAACCCTTCAGGAAATTGCAAGAACTATGATAAATGAATATGATTTACCAATTTATTTTTGGGCTGAGCTGTCCATACATCTTGATATATTTTAAATAGGGTCTTGATTAGACCTGTTCTTAAGAAAACCCCTTATGATATTTGGAATAATAGGAAACCTAAACTTAATTACTTCAATGTTTTTGGATGCAAAGTTTTTATTCTGAATACTAAAGATAATCTAGACAAGTTTGCATCCAAGAGTGATGAAGGAATATTTTTAAGATATTCAATTACTAGCAAAGCCTATAAAGTTTTTAATAAGAGAACCAAATGTGTGGAAGAATCTGTTCACATCAAATTTGATGAAACTGATCCACATGAACCTAAACCTGTAGTTGAAAATACGAAATAAGAATTGTCTATTCTAAATCTTAATGATAAAGATAGAGGTCCTATTGTAAAGACAACTAGCTCTGGAAATACCCCAGGACCTGCTTTTGATGAACCCGAACCTAGAGAAGAACCTGAAATTTCTAGTCCTACCTTTACTAGATCAACTAGGATTCTAAAGAACCTTCCTCTATATGCAATTGTAGGTAACCTAGATAGAGGAACCCAAACTAGAGATTCTCTGAGAAATCAGGTTGAACATCTAGCCTTTCTTTCACAGCTAGAACCTAAAAATATCAATGATGGAATCAATGACGAATTTTGGGTAATGGCTGTGTAAGAAGAGTTAAATCAATTTGAAAGGAACAAAGTCTGGGAATTAGTAGAAACACCTAAGGATACCTTGATCATAGTTACTAAATGGGTATTCAAAAATAAATTTGATGAATCTGAAAACATCATTAGAAACATTGCTAGATTAGTTGCACAAGGTTACAATCAAGATGGAGGAATAGACTATGAAGAAAACTTTTCAACTGTAGCTATATTAGAATCCATTAGGATCTTACTTGCTTATGCATCTCATCTGAATTTCATGTTATATCAAATGGATGTCAAAAGTGAATTTCTAAATGGTTTTATAATTGAAGATGTTTTTTTGAACACCCACCTGGATTCACAAACCCCCATTTTCAAAATCATGTTTTTAAACTTTCTAAAGCATTAAATGGTTTAAAACAGGCTCCTAGAGATTGGTATGATAGAATTACAAATTTTCTTATCTCTAAAGATTTTACTAAAGGAATTTTAGATCCCACTCTTTTTATTAAAATAATCTCTAAAGATATTTTTATTGTACAAATCTATGTTGATGATATTATATTTGGATCTTTTAAAAATTATTTATGTACTAATTTTTCAAATATTATGAAAAATGAATTTGAAATGAGTTTAATGGGAGAACTTAAGTATTTTCTTGGATTTCAAATTCTTCAAAAGAAAGATGGTATTATTTTAAATCAAAGTAAATATACAAATGATATTTTAAAACTTTTTGGTTTGGATAGTAATAAGGAATGTGATACACCTCTGAGTACCACCTATAAGTTGGATGATGATGAAATTGGGAAACCAGTTGATCAATCCAATTATAGAGGTATGATTGGAAGATTACTTTAAATTACTGATGGTCGACCAGATATCATGTTTAGTGTATTCATGTGTGCAAGATTTCAAGCTAATCATAAAGAATGTAATTTACTTACTGTTAAAAGGATTTTCAAATATCTTAAAAATACAACCAATTTAGGTTTTTTTTATCCAAAAGGATATTCCTTTGACTTAATGAGTTATTCAGATGCTGACATTGTTGGTTGTAAGTTAGATAGGAAGAGCACATCTAAAACATGTCATATTTTGGGAAAGTCCCTGGTATCTTGATGTAGTAAGAAACCGAACTCTGTTGCATTATCTACTGCTGAAGCAGAATACATTCCTACTGGAAGTTGTTGTGCTCAAATTCTATGGATGAAACACACTTTATTGGACTATGGATATCAATTTAGACATGTGTCTATAAATTGTGATAACACTAGTAAAATTAACATCTCTAAGAATCTCGTGTCTCACTCTAAGACTAAGCATATTGATGTAAGACATCACTTTTTGAGAGATCATTATCAAAAGAGTGATATTTTTCTAGAATTTATTGACTCCAAACATCAATTGGATGATATTTTCACCAGGACCATAAGCTCTCAAAGGTTATATTTTTTAAACAAGAGTTACTTATGATCGATCAGTGAAACCAATTAGTGAAACTGATCAGTGAAATGGACCAGTGAAACCAATCAGTGAAACCGATCAGTGAAACGGATCAGTGAAACCGATCAGTAAAACTGATCAGTGAAACTGATCAGCGAAACCGATCTTTGCTACTGTTTGAGTTTTACAGTATAAGAAAATGTTAGAGTTTATCGAAATGACATTGTTTTAATTAATCGATATTATATTTAATATTGTAACCCTAAATGATAAAATTAATGACCCGCGACTATTTCATTTCCTAAGAACTGTTGACCTTCCATCTCCCGCCGAACTCCACTTTTTATGAATCCTGAACCTTTTGAACATTTTAAACCTTTCAAACCTCTAAAACCTCTCGAACCGCCAAATCGAAAAGAAAAAGTGAAAAGACAAGGAATATAAAGTTTCCTCTCCTTTGAAACACGCTCGAGGAGAATCTAGCAGCACGACTCAAAGGTCTATGAACCTGAAACTGGAGACTCAGGTGGTCACCACAGAAATGGAAGTAAGTTCCAAATGGGTGTTATCTAGTAAGTCTGCACTTTTAAAAGTGTTGGAGATGCAAGGATTAAAATACTAGTTCTGTAATAATAACTGAGTATACTACCCAAAGGTAGTGGATGAGTTTTATTTAAATTTAAATATTTCATTAAATGGAGCAGAAGTTGCATGATTATCTTCAGTAGTAAATGGGAAAAAGATATCTTTTTCATCAAAGAAATGGGCTGAGTGTTTGGGGGTACCTCATAAAGGTAGATATGAGGATTAAACTGGTAATATTCCTCCTACCATTGAATATTTTTCATATGAGTATGCTCTAGAGATGTTGACTGGAAAATCTGAATCCAGAAGAATAATAGTTGTTGAGTTAGATGGAGAAAGTAGAAACCTGTTTAAGTTTATTCATCACCAAATTCATCCCAGAAAGGGTGATTTTACTTCTGTGAAGTATCAAGATGTTTTATTGTTGTTTTTATGGCTCAATAATGAGAAGATAAACTTGTGTAGATACATTACTATTCATATTACTGAGATGGTAAAGCCATCCAAGAAAGCTACAACCTTATTCTATTCTAAGCAAGCCTCTGCTATTTTAATTTTTTTTGGTTGTGTTGAATATTGAGATGAGTGTATCTCATCTAGTATTAGTTTTTTTATTAGCAAGGATATCTAAAAATGAATGAAAATTAATTGGAATCCATGAAAGAAGACATGGGTTGCGGATGAAGATAGGTTGTACGAATCCTTTAATCCTAATGACCACTCTAAGAGACCAAAGGGGATGAGAGATCCCAGTTTAAAACCTGATGAGGTAGTTGTCCATTCTGATGAGGAAGAAGAAACAAAAGTTCCTAAGGACACTGGAGAGTCCAGTAAGAAGGAAACATGGGAAGCTGAAGCTGATGATGATGTGGATACTGAAAAGGAACCTGAGTCACCTCTTGATGACAAGAGTGATCCTGATATACTAAGTCCTAAGAAAATAATGGAATTTGGTCCTGAAAGTCCACCTCTTATGTTACCTGAGTCAGAACCTCTTCAAGGTGATGAAGAAGAAGCTGACACTGAAGTATCGAATTTTGACAGTATGAATCCAGTAACAAAGACAGTACCAATGAGACTTTGGTAAACAATATTGGAAATGTTAATGGTGATGATGATGATGATGAAAATACTCGACCCATGGATGGTCACAATGTGATCCAAGATGATCCATAGCCTCTATTAGCTGAGTAAGAAACTGTTCTTGAGGTAGAAAGGAAAGTGAAGACAGTGATTGATGTATATGTGGAAGACTCTCATGAAAATTCTAGTAAAGATGATTTTGTAAAGCCTAGGTATACCTTATGTAAAGATGAATGGGAAGAACACCCAGGTCTCACGGTTCTAGGTTTGGATTATTCATAGGAAGAGGAAGAAGGAGTGAATATGACAAGGGTAAGCTATCCAGTTAAGGCTGGACCACTTGGTGAGAATGTGAAAATGACAGTAGAAAGACCTGGTCTTTCAGTTTCTCAATCTGATTTTGATAGATTTAAATATGAGTTGCTCTACCCAGTTAGAGAGGCAATGAAATAGGAATTATCTAATGCTCTTTTTCCTTCTCCGGCTCCTATTAATCTATCCGAGGCTGCTATGGATGATATAACTCAAAGAGTGGTAAGTATTATTATTCCAGACCTGTGCAATACTGGTGAGATGATTGGTAGGAAAATTACCTCTCTAAATCAAGCGCTCAAGGATTTTGGAAGTGACTTAGTATCTCTATCAGGTGAATTTAGATCAAACATCACTAGTATGATGTATGTTTTGAGAAACTTGATAGAACACCTGAAGAAATATGATTTGAGAAAATTGAAGGTTGAGATAACTCAGATTTTTGCTTAGGGTAGCTCCTCCAAAGTGACCAAGATCATTGGACATGACATTAATTCCTTAAAAGATGTTATAAAAGAAGAGTTAGCAGCACTTGGACATATTCTGAATTTGGACTTGTTGAAAAAGATGAAATAAAATAGTGATCATATTCACAAAATGGTGAAGCTGTATTGGGATGATTCTACTCAAGCTCAGAAGGAGATCAAAGAAAAAGTGGATCACTATTTTTCTAATATTTATACCAAGCATGAGTTGAACCATCAGTTTAAAGTCCTGGGTGAGAATTTGAGGCTCCCTCCACTCACTCAAGCCTTTAAGGATCAGGTCCAACAGTTAAAGGATTTTACTCCCACTCTAGAGAGTTTCATGCAGGGAAAAGATGATTTTGAGAAGGCCGTGAAATATAGTGGTGAAGTCATTCAAGATTTTATCAATATTCTTAAACCTTATCTTCATGTGCAGGAAAAGGAAATTGTTTTTTATACTACTGAGCCTCTCAGTCCATCCAGTGTTTCTCTGGATCAGTTATCAGTTTCTCAGGCTCTATCCAATATTCGTCCTGTCATTCAGCAACCACCTTCAAGAAGATCTTCTAGCCACCACCAAGTAACCTTAGCACCCACTCTACTTCCAACTAGAGCTGTCTT
This sequence comes from Viscum album, assembly GCA_963277665.1. Lineage (NCBI taxonomy): Eukaryota > Viridiplantae > Streptophyta > Magnoliopsida > Santalales > Viscaceae > Viscum > Viscum album. The sequence continues at coordinate 1,041,416,157 of OY728150.1, forward strand.
ACCTCCTCTCTTCATCCGGCCAGATCAAGCTTCCACCAAAGCACCTTTTGGACCATCCATTCCTCCCTCTGCTAAAGGGAAAGCTCCTCTTCACCCCAATAAATAGTTGTGCCTTTCATTTTTGATAGTGTGTCTTTTCCTTGTATCCTTCTCTTGTACCTTTTTCAGATGTTATTTCATTGGAACCTTATTCTTTTATGTCTCTCTTTTTTCTCTTTTTCTTTTTGATAATCCCAAAGGGGGAGAAAAGAATAAATATATAAAAGAATAAATATATAAAATAATCAATATATAAAGGGGAGAAAAGTAAATATATAAAGGGGGGACCTTTATATAAGCTCAAAATACATATTATGCTATGATGCCATAGATGCATATAGCTCTGTTTTATTCTTAGCTCTGATGCTATGTTGATATAGTCTAACTTTGTTTATGATATGATGCCATACTTTGATGACATGTTTATATTTAGTCATATATTTTATTTACATAGGGGAGCATACTGAATGTTATATCCTCTTCTCTCTCTATTTATGCCATAGATTTGTGATTATCAAAAAGGGGGAGATTGTTGAAACCTTTGTGAGATGGTTATTTTAATAATCACAAATCATTGTTGTTTTTGTTTATAAGTCAATTTAATAAATTATTGAATCTATTCTAAATGTGTTTATATATGGTTAATCATGTATACATATGATTATCTAGGATTATTTATGGTCTACTATTGACCTGTAAATATTCTGATTTATAGAGACACTCTGTGCGAATTTTATGTTTCTGACTCACGGTTAGTCTTATTCTTGAGTCACTGTTAGTTAAAGGTATGAGAACGGGCGCACTGATGATAAAAGTCACAATTATGATAATAGTCTCACCAATGAGAATAATCGCACTAATGAGAACGATTGCACTGATGAGAATGGTCGCACCGATGAGAACGGTCACACTGATGAGAACGCTTGCACTGATAATAATGGTCGCACCGATGATAACGGTCACACCTATGAAAACAGTCGCACCGATGATAACAGTACCACAAATGAGAATGGTCGTACCGATGAGAACGTTCGCACCGATGAGAACGTTCGCACTGATGACAACAGTCACACCGATGAAAACAGTCGCACCGATTCTAATCACATGACATACCGAAGCTGATGCTGATCACATGACCTACAGAAGCTGATGTTGATCGCATGATCTACCGATACCAATGAAAATTAAAATGACCTACCTATATCATGACTTACCGATAGTCATGAAAACTGTTTGAACTTTTATTAACTCTTATTTAATTCCTACTGTCATATTTTCTTAATTTAATGCACCAGCAATTAATTAATATTGGTTGTTGGATGTCAGGGAATCATACCTCATACCTGTCAAAATGTAATCATTCTTTTTACCAGATCTCAAGGAATAGAAATAAAGATCTATTTGTAGTGAAAGAAGTGACATACAAAAAAAAGATACACAGACTGAGACACATGAGGAGAAGAGAGAATACATGGGTGTGAAGAATCTCTAAACAAAAGAAGAACTCGAATAACACCTGTAAAATCTAGGGAGCTTCAAGAAGATCATTCCCCTAGAATAAACACTGAAGTCGAGTTGCTGTGCCTTACTGAATATCATGTACACAAGTCTGAATAACTGTAGCTGAGAAGAACAACGATACTCTGTTTTGTGTCATCCTCACCAGAAAGGACTCGAATTACATATGCAATGTTAAAACGAGTCCAAAGCTCATTTGAAATCACTCAGATCATTCTAAACTCATTATCCATTTATTTCTTCTATAGTATACTTGTTCTTAACATTTTGACCAGTGTGTGTGTATCTGTCTATTTAGACACACACTGACTCTTGGGCTGAACTGGAGGATACTAAATCCTCAAACCAAAAGTTTTACACCTTATTGTATCCCACTGTGAATTGTGGAAGAGGTCAAGTGTGACCTGGATATCCTTAGTGCTGTTGTTTTTATTTACCCATGTAGAATTGTGGTAGAGGCATGAGGACCTGAATAGTCTGATTACTATTGTAAAACCTCGATCTAGGGTGTGGATCATAGTTTATATAAACTGTTTGAGAGGACTAAGTCTCAGATTGAGAATGAACCTCTTGTATTAGAACTGCTGTGCTTTTTAACATTGTTAAAACTATTTTTTATATTCCACTGCTAAGTAATTTAAATATAAATCTATTTTAGAGTAACTCTGATAGTTGAACTAGCAAGTGTTTGTATTCATTGTGAAACAGTAAGTCAGTTTCAAAAGCAAAATTAATCTTCAAATTAAGTTAACTGAGAAGTAATCAATCTTGGAGAAACTAATTGAACATTTACAATCATTATAAATTAACTATAGTTTAACTTGTTTTATGAATTATGGGATTTTAATACAAATCTGTTAAACAAATTTTTTTTATAAGGTACTCAATTCACCCCCCTCTTGAGTATCCAATCCGACCAATAGTATATTTGGCTGGAAAATTCAGCATCTTTGGATTTTATTTTAAAAGTGTTGATTCTTTAAATTAGCCAACTTGAAAACTGATTTTTTAATGTTGCATCTTTTAGAAATTGTAACTTGAAATTTCATGTATTTGAAAACTTGCATGCTTTTCGTCTTTGAATGTTTATCGCATGGAATCTCTCAGTAGTGGTATCCTACTGAGATTTGGTTTACACCCAAATTACAACTTTGGGTGTAATTAGACTTTGTTATTTTGTTGTTGCAGGTTTGGGTACAACTTTTGTTCCAACTGTTCGGCTTTTTACCAGTCGTTCGTGATTTGGAGTTGTGGAGATAGATTGAGGGTAGTGCCTCTTACCATGTGGAGGTTCTTGGGATGTCCTTATTTGGTTTCATACCCTTTTAATGGTCTTTAAACTTAGTTTTAACTTATCAAATTCAGTTCTAAAATTAAGAAAAATACAGTTTTAGTTGAAAAATCCAGATTTGTTTTATCGAGTTTGTTTGTTGTTTAATGTTTATAAACTCTGGTGAATAATTCCCAAAATTCATTTTATGATACCTAGGAACTTGTGCCATCCCATGGGGATTTGGAATGCCTTTTGGGCCTTGCCACGGGTTGGGTCGGGTTCCAGTTTTGATGGAGACCAAATTCAGTTCGTGACAAAATGGTATCAGAGGAGGTTCTGGTTAATTCTTTGGGTCACGTTATTTGGGAAACAATCGGGATTTTCTGGAGTTAGGATTGTGTGGACATGGAATTTTAGTTATGGGTAGTGTGCCTGATCACCACACCTCATGATGGTATTTGAGTCTCCAGGGGAAGTTGGAATTTATATGAGTCCTTTGGATTTCTTGGATTGATGATGATTAGGGGAAATGAGAAGAGAGTTGGATTAATGGTCTCGGTGAGCTCACAGGGCCTAAAAAGCCATGTGGATCCATGGATATTTACTAGAACAATCTCTATGATAGTGAAGTGATTGGAATATGGACACTAACCATATGTATGAGTCACCCACTGAAACTAGTTTCCTCTCACATTGTCTTGTGTTCTTTAGTCTTGAAATCTTGGAACTTTGGTTTTAAAGTGACTTGGTTTTAAGAAGCGTAATGTTTTTGTGGAATTATTATCTAATAAAGAGTGAATGGTTAGATTTTTGAAAATGGAGAACTTAATTTTCAGAATTTTATTGGAATGGAAAATGGTGTGTTTGCACCTCTTTTGAAACCATGAACTTTGTCAAGGTTGGTTTCGAAAAAGTGTTTCCAATAGAGTTTTCAAAACTATTTAAAGGTGTTTTAATGAGATGCGGTGTTTTGAAATTGATGTGAATAACTTTAAAGTGAGTTTTTATTGGAATGATTGTGCCTTTCTGAAAAGTTTTTTTAATGCGGTAATTAGGGTTTTATTTCGTGTTTAGAGGTCTTGAGAAAAAGGATGTATTGGTTGACTATTTTGGTTTTGAAAAGTGGAAAGAATTTTTTATTTTAACCATTGGTATTTCTTTGAGAGACCACATGCATGGGGTTATATGGGATGATGGATGGTTGATGGCATGGTTGGATGAGTTCCAGGATGGATATGAGGAGGGTGCCCAGTGTGGCACAGAAACATGAATGTGGGAGGCCAATGGGTTACAATTGGTGGATACGCTAACCACTGAACCATTTATTTTTAAAAATATGATTTAAAAGGATAAACTTGATGTCTTTATGACTAGTTTGGGATGGTGTTTATTATGGGTTTTTTTTTAAATATTGATGCTATGGGATATTTTGAGTGCAAGAACCCCTACTGTTTGTACCGTATTTTGGGTTTGTGTTTGGTCGGTAAGTAGTGTTGTAGGGCCGGTTAGTGGTCTCTTCTGAGAAATGTTTTGGGATGCCTTTACGGTGGTTCCTTTCATGTGTTTGGATTGGGTTTGTGCTATATCTTGACCAATGGAACATCTTGGTTGGGTCCTTGGGCTTAATCATTGGATATGGTACGCCCCATTAAGGGTTAGTGCACAACTAAAGTGAAACCCAGATTGTTTCTCCGTTTGAAGACCCTCCAATTAATCAATATAAGGAATATTTTTATTGAGATTTTTAGATTGAGTCTACACCATTTCATTTCTTGGTTTTGTGTATCCTCTTGTAGTGGGGGAGTGATCATTGAAGTTTGAAAGAGACCTTAGCCTCTTAAGTTTCTTGATTTGTTGAAGGAGGAAGTGGTCTTGGGTTGTTAACATGGATGAGTATCTAGATGATGTCTAAGAGGACCTCTCAGTCCTTCGTAGTCTCTTCGAAGAAGGATTACACGTTAAACTACCAGTGTGGGAAATCCATTCACGAGAGGATATTAGGGCCACTTTCTAGAATTGTGTGTTGTTTGGGGATGCTGTATAAGGTCCCTCTCCATGAATTGTTTATATCATTCACAATAGTCATGTTTGGTGATTCCTTGTGATTTCATGTGCTTGATTGACTATAAAGGTGAATGTTTTGCAATCCTATGAGAGTCTCTGTTATGTTGGGAGAATGTCTCCATTTTAAAACTTCAAAATATTCCATTTTAGAGGAAGGTGAGTATAGGTGTTCTTTACTTATATTGTTTTTCACTTGAAGAAACAAGGTATGATGTGTGTGCATTTTCTAATCCCTTGTTTTAGTGAAATATAGAGTTAGGGTAAAGTGATTTTGGAATGTGTTATGTCATGGAAATCTTATCGGAGATTTCAGAGTACTTGTTGGTGGCACAAAAAGAAGAATTCTCGTTCAGGGGGGGGGGGGGGGGGGGTTCCAAAGCCTAAGTACGAGGTCAAAGATGCTTCAATCATTTGAGCTCCAGCCATAGGTTTTAGAGAGATGCTGGCTCTTAGTCAGGGGAAATCCCAAGGTCGTTTAAACCCTTGTACAATGTCTTATCCTCTGTATGAAAGATGAGAAGAGTTTAAACCTCTGGTGTCATCATATTTCTTCTGTTGTTCCCATTCAGTGGAAATATGTTGATGGCCTTATACCCATGTCATCACCTAATATCATTCCCTCCCCCATTGGTTTCCATTGAGTCATTAGAGAATGGTTGGAAATTTGGATAGACGTGCTGAGGACACCGTTTTTACATAATTAGTAGTGACCGTGTGCCAGGAATCCATGCAGAAAGAATGATATGCATAGTTAGTGCACAGTTTCCCACCCTTCCCAAATCTTTAAATGTTTTTTGGGACTTTCTGTGTCAGCCCATGCTGGTCGGTTAAAATGGTTGGTTCTTATGGTGGGGAGAGCCACTATGATTCTCATGTACATTCCTCCATAAACTTTGAATGGAATTCTACCCTTTGTACAAGGGATTCTGTTCAGGCCTCCCCCTATTAGTGTCCAAATTCTGTCTCGGAAAAATATAGGTTGCCTCTTATGGTGGGGTGCCTATTTTTTCCCCCCGTACCAATAACTCAGATTTATTCATGGTCTTGGCTTGGTGGTAGGTAGTATCGTTCAGAACTATCTATCTACCAACATATTCCTTGAGTAAATGTTGGGATTGGAGAGCTCCAAATGGTTAAGTTAAAGTAAGGTAAGTGTAACTTTGTTCGAAGTTATTGTTCGTTTGGGTGAATTGATTGAGTCTTGTTCAGATAGTATTTGAGGAGTTTTCTTTTGGGATAAAGTATAAATGATATTGATCATTTTTTGGAAAGAGGTGTAATTTTGGGTTTTGAGACTAATCCTTCATAAATTTATCATTGGAGGTGTTTTGGCCCCTGGGGGAGAATCTTGGCAAAGAAGTACATCCGGGTTTATCGGTTGGGTTTGGTTTTTGTATCTGGCCTTGCTGTGGCTTTCTGGGGAGAGAAATTTTTCATGGTGGATATAATTGTCACATTCATGAATTATTTTAAAGTTAAATTTAATTTAATTTACATTCATGCTTTGTTTTGGGGTTTTTCCAAGCTTTTATGGAGGAATGGGTGAGTTTTCATGTATTGGGCCAAACCGTGAGCCCAATTCTAGATTTAAAAATAAATTTTTATTCCATTATAAATCCTTCATTTTCAACATTTTTTTCCATTAAAATTCCTACTTATCATCATCTAACCTATTAACACCACCATTTTAATTTTGTCCATTTATGAATCAATAATCATGGTGGATATGGGTTTTTATTTAAGGGATTGTGCCTGCCCAAAAGACTATTTCCTGCATGAAAACTAATTTTTAATTCTTTGATATCTCCTTCAATATTTATGTTTCTTCAGTGATTCCAATTCTCCCCCGAGCCAAAATACCCAAGGCGTGCCCCATGCCCTCCTCCCCCTCTTTGGAGCTCAGTTTCATCACGAATTTGTATGAAACTTCTTTTGATTCCTCAAATTTCCCAGATTTGAAGAGGTAAATTGATTATTTAATAACTCCTTCATTTCTCACTCTTTTCTCCCTTTTCAGTTACTAAATGATCTCTTCAAGCTTGTATGAATCTCCCTTGAATGGTTTTCTGTTTGAAAATTCATATACTGGTGTATTTGGGGTGATTTCTTCAGTATTTTTCAATGTAAGTGATTCTTTCTTGGTTTCTTCCTTTTCCATTAGGGTTTCTCCCCTCTTTCATTCTATTCTAAAATTTCCAAAAGTTAGGGTTCGAACCTAGGGTTTTATTTGGTATCCTTTTGGTCAAATATTGTGGTCTAGGTCTAGATTTATCTTCTTTGTGGTGCGCCGGTGGTGCGGTTGATGTTTTGCACCAATTTTTGAGGGATTCGACACTTTCAGTAGGTAATTCCATGGTTAACCATTCCTTTATGAGTTAGTTTTCTTGTTTGACAGGTCTTTAATGTTCCCCATATGCTGTGTGTGGTGAGAAAATTCATTTTTGAGGGATTTGGTTAAGCATTTAATTTTATAATTTCATTTTTGTTGAATTTGTGAACTTTTCAAATGTAACACATGTTGTATCTTTTGTGGTAGTTTTATAAAATATGAAATTGATTTATTAGTTGTTAAAAGGGGCTGAATTTTTTTATGCTAATTCCTTAGTGTCATTTGGTCCTTGTAATGGGGTTTTTGGAATATGTTTGTTGTGTAAAACTTTATATACTTCTTGAGAGCGTTTTATGAAAATTGGTGTTTTCATTTGTATCTTTCGTGGTATTATCCAAGGTGATTTTATAACACTTGAAATTGGTTTTATAAATGTCTCTAGGGATGCCAATTCTACTTTTGTAGTGTTTTGGTGTGGTTTTTTCCTTGAAATATGGGTTTGAAATGGGTTTTATGAGCAAAGATTGGGTATACTCTTTGGAATTGTTTTGTGAAAGATTTGAAAGATTTAATGATTTATGTAAGTGGTGAAACCATTTTGGAAAAATGTTTTTGAGTATGTATATTCTGAAATGGTACATTTTAAATGTGATAGGGGATATTTTGTGATGTGTTCCATCTTGGAAATGTTTTACAAAATTGTTTGAAGGATTTACTAAAGTTTGTAAGAGATGTGAAAGTGATGTGGGATGTTTTGTGTGAGTGTGATGTGCAAAATGGAATTTGGTTATGAAAAAAGGTATTGTGTAACATGTGAGTGGGATTTTATGTGAGTTTTAATATATTTTAATGGTTTTATAAAATTTATTAATGGATTTTTGGAAGTGTTAAAGAAATGTAAAAAGTGTTGTGGGCTATTTTGGTGTCAGTCAGATTTCAAATCAATTTGAGTGAAAAGTGGACTTTTGTGACTTGTGTGGTATACGTGTGGGATGTTTGGTGAATTTTTGATGAGGAAATGATATTTTCATGTGAAAATTATATTTCTTTACTTTTTGAACTTGTTTGAGCACTAAGGGAAAACCCAGGTATCTAGGTGGGTGGACGTGTACTAGTATGCTAGTGAGTCCTTGGGGTTTGGCCTCAGTTTCACTTAGCAAGATTGATGCTTAGAACTCTAACTAAAATATGATGATTATGATGATTAGGGACCACTAGGTTATGGTTATGTTCCCTACTAGTGGCTCATGCACAAGAATGGATTTTTTTGATGGTTACTCTCACCGAGATACGAGGTACCTGGGACCAACAACGAGCTAGTGCCTAGGTGTCATTTCCTATTTCTTGTGCTCATTATATCCTTTATAATTAACATTGGCATACTGTATATTTGTCTGGAAAATTCAGTATCTTTTTATTTTATTTTAAAAGTGTTTATTCTTTAAATGATCCCACCTGAAAACTGATTTTTTAAAAGTTTCATCTTTTAGAAATTGTAACTAGAAATTATATTTTTTTTGAAAACATGCATTATTTTCATCTTTGAATGTTTATGTAATGGAATCTATTAGTGGTGGTATCCTTCTTGGATTTGGGTCACTCCCAACTTATACCTTTGGGTGTAAGTATACTTGGTTAGTTTTTTGTTGCAGGTTTGGGTACAACTTTTATGCCAATAGTTTAGGTTTTTACAGGTCATTCATGATGTGGTGTTGTGGAGATGGCTTGAGGGTGGTGCGTCTTGACCTGTGGAGGTTCTTGGTTTGTACTTATTTGGTTTCAAACATTTTTAATGGTCTTTAAACATAGTTTTAACTTATGTAATTCAGTTCTGAAATTTTTCAAAAGACAGTTTTAGTTGAAAAATCCAGATTTGTTTTATCGAGTTTGTTTGTTTTTTAATGTTTATAAACTCAGATGAATCGTTCCAAAACATGATTTTATGATACCCAAGCACTTGTTCCAGCCCATGGGGATCGGGAACGTCCTTCAGGCCATGTCACGGGTAGGGTCAGGTGCTAGTTTTGATGGCGAACAGATTCGATTCATGACACAACCTCCAATTAATATTCACTAAAAAACTTTTAATCATTGATTTACTCCCCATTCCCTCTCATTATCAATACCCATGGGTCCCAATATATTAAATATATCCTCCCATGATTTTATAAGTTCCCTCTCTAAGTAAGGGATCCTCTCCTCCTCCCCTTTATTCAAGCTCATTCTTTATATAATGCCTTTCGATTTCCAGTTTTTTATGTTGGTATATATTATTAAAAATACCTCCTTTTATCCTTATTATTTAAAATTTATTAGATACCAATTTGAATATCACTAAACCCTTCTATGAATCTTTATGTACCCCCATTATACTACTGAAATTATCCAGATATTTTCCATGCCAAACATTTATGTAGTGAATAAATATCACCATTTCCACTCAAGTTTATTCATAAAGATGTACCTATCATTAATTTATTGGAGAAATCCATATATGTGACCTAAAATGCTTAATAATAAGAGTTATTGGGATGAAATACATCCTTATTTTGTATGATATCTATGGAAAACTTATGCATTTACGTGATATGAATGTGACAAGTGGGCTCAAAACTATACAACACTCTGATGAATATGGTAATGTTTCTATCTCTTGATATACCATGTACGGTACATGGGAGGTTATCCTAAGTAAAAAAATTTGTCATGTCTTATTGGTTATCCTTTACTTATGTTTATGATGTAATGTTTTATGTTATTGCGACATTACCATGTTGCCTTTATATTATCATCCTATATCATATTTCGATGTTTATGTTTATGATTCTAACCCATCTTATATTACCTTTAAATACCTCTTTAATCACAAGTAATAATTAAACTTATGATATTATTTTATTATACCAAATACTGGTATTAATAGTTCACCTCTTTTTATGTATGTACTCTGGTTATCCCTTATTGTTTTAGAAGAAAAATAGAATATTAATGTAATGTTATGGTGTTTTTAATTAATTTGGTTATAACCATGTCTCATGTTACTATTCTATGATCATAATTTACCAAATAAACTCGGTCTCATGATATTATAAGATTGTATTTTGTATGAATTTATGTAATAAATCATAAATTAATGTTTATTAAAACATTGGTTGTCATAATTTAACCTCAAGGGAATCAATATGTATGAAAACTGAAGAACAAAATACATGTATAATGGTTTTATTATCCTAAATCCTGATGGTTTAATCTTAATAATGATCACTGAATCATAAAATAATTCCTCTTACCTTCATAGGTAATCCACCATATAAATTATCCCAAAACAACTCTTGAAGATCCCAATACACAGGAAGGGGTGCCAACGCTGTCACTACGAAGTTATGAACATCTTAAAAAGGAGAAGAGAGATTCCGAAATCTTATTATGAAAATGATGATCACAACTATCCCAACATGGGAACAAATTTTCCTTTATAAAAAAATCTAGGTGATCTCCATTAAATTAAATTAATTAGCCATATGCATCACGTCCTATTTTAATATCAATTGAACTGAATCAATGAATATGAAATCCATATTTAATACATTTCTAGTTGATTAGAAACATAATGAAACCGCTTGGGAGAGTTGTTAAAGGTTCATAAACTCATTTTGATACATTTAATATGGTCCTAGTTTTCATCACATGCAATAAGGATACATTGAAAATAATATAATATTTGGATCATGCTTAAAGATTTGAGGAAGCATTGTATCCTTATAATATTTACATCACAAGAATATATTTTAAACTCACATAAAAATTATATATATAAAAAATAAATGAATAGAAAAGTGGATTCATCCTTTTTTTATGACATGATACATTATATATTATTAATGTCTTTTAATAATACAAAAAAACTATAAATATGCGCCTATAAAATCATATCAATTTTGATAGAATACCAGAGAGGCCTTTGTTTACTTAACTTTTTGGGTATTTTTTAAAACGCATTACATCTCTATATTATTCATTCAATATCTCTAGGTGACCATCTAATAAAAACTTCCCAAAACCTCCTTTAGTGAGTAACATCTATGAAGTAATATAGTTTTGAATAATGGTGGGCCTTATGAATTACATTCCTAATGTTAATCTATTTGAACATAGAATCTAAACTTATTTACTTCACAACATCAATTATTATGATGTCAATAACGTTTTTGATCTACCTAGAACTCACTCTAGGCTTGTCATCATCATCTTTCTTAGAACATTTATCCATCAAATGTTTTCCTTGAGATTATTTTGGTAGTAATAACACTTTATATTTTTCTTTATAAACACATCCTAGAAACCTTTAGGATGTAAAGTGACATTAATGATGAATTTTACTGAAGTAATATCCCATTTATTAAATTTGAACTACTCTATGTCTAAGAAAATCCCTCTAACTGCATAAATACTATATTCTCTTTGAATATAATTTTAACCTATATAAAATCTTTTGCATATTAATTTCCTTTAATAGGAATAATATAAAAAAATATTAACTACAGTATCATATAAAGTTTTATATCTATTTGGAGAGTTATTCTGAAAGTATATTTTATTATTTAATGTATAAAATTAAGGGGTGGTGGGAACTATTTCCCTCATACAATAACAAATTTCTTATATTAACTATTTTATCTCTAATAATTTTTTTTATCCTTATCTTCTTCTCAAGTATATTATACAATTAAATCTCACCCTACCCATATGAAAAACGTTTTTCTTATATTGATCATAAAAACTATTATTAATTAAAAATAATATTATCACATAATAATAATGATAGAACTATATATATTATTTGTTTGAATTTATCTCAACATTAAATATTAATTTCCATTCTAAATTTCCATAGAATAAACATTTTTTACTTAAATTCAAATAAAACTTTAATCTTTACAAATCCTTTCTTTAAATTAAAATGATTATATATTTTCTACATTTATAAAGTGTACATCTTGTGTTAAAAAACCATAAAAATTAATTAATTTATTGAAATAACACTAATAGAACACAAGGATGTTCCACAGAGTTACATAAACTCTATCAATAATTTCATATAATTCCATCTTTTGGAATCATTATCCTTTATAACACCCACTTCAGAAGTAAGTACCATTGATCAAATACCTAAAAGAATTTTATTTAACTCTTTAGATAAATTTTCTTCTTTTGGTATGATCTTTTATGCACTTTTACTATGAATAGATCAATAGAACTGAGACATCACATGTAATGAACTGAACTGTTATAAATAAAATTCCCATTTTGATTTAATTAAATGTATTATTATGAAATATGGTTATAGAAAACACATAAAATTATTTTGTTTTATTTTATCCAATTGGAATTAAAAGACCATTAAGTTTCATTAACATTTTTAATATATCCATTGAGCAATGATCACAGGATTTGTATAAATATAGGTTTTTAACAAATCCAATTGATACAGACAAAAGAAGTGATGACCACAACCATCTGAATACTACATTATTAAGAAAAGTTTTCAGATATTTCTAGGGAGGTAGAACCACTGGGTTTTTCTCTTCACCAATCCCATGTTGTGTTCCAATAACTTAAGAATGAGAGAAACCATTTATGAGATAATATCAAGCTCATCGAGATTACAACAATACCATGTATGCCAAACCACCACATGGAAGTCTCACCAGAACACACCTTACTCTTAAGAAGTTTTTTGGTGTATTAAAGGGATATGTATCAATACCCTATAATTATTAGTATGTACATTATTTTTTATATAATAATGAATATATTTTCATCCTATCATGGTTACTTTGTAAATTATTTTTTTCTCGATACAATGAAACCCAAATATTATTTTTGGGTAATATTAAAACTCAATTTAGGAATTTATTTTGATTAATTAATGTATTTTTAAATAAATAATAGTTAAATAAAAAATTATTATTAAATAATGTTTATTAAATATAAATTATCATATAATTTTTATGATGTCAAATGTAATTTTTATAAGTGTTAAAAATTGTTATTATCAAAATACCCATAATTTCTCAATAAATGTTGATTACTATTTTAAAATTGAAAATTCACATGTGTATTAAATTATTTAGATAAATGAATAAATTATTTTTGGAATCAAAACATTTAAATTATCCAACAATGAGTTTTTCATAATTTTATGAGATAATCAAATTTTTAGGTTAAAATTAAATAACATTTAAATATAATTTGTGTATTATGAAATCATAATGATGCAAAAGTGATGTAATAAATACTATAAATCTTATCAATTACCAAATATATGTTTTAAATTTAAAATAATGTGGTTTTATGTTTATTTGATAATTTTATATTTCCCTTATGAACCCTCTAAAACCATTAGTATATTGTATGATTTTGAAAACATTTCTTTAAGGGTATGACTCTCCTACACATTGGAAAGATAATTATTTTATTATATTTATCCCTTGGCCTTATAAAATAATTATAATAAATCCCATTTGGTAGAAACCATGGAAAAAATTATGGGATGATTTGTTGTTTTTGTTATTTTATTATGTAGAGTCCATAACCTAAATAATAAAGTAATCAACCTCATTTCCTATATAAACCCACCGAATCTACCATTTCTCTTCACTAAAACTCCTTGAATAATATCCTTAATCTACCATACACTCTCTATATTCCTACCAAGGTTCCCTTAATATCTCAAGAAGTCCCTCCCAATCATTTGGAGTCACACAGTCAAGTAAGGGATCCTCACCATCTCTTTTTTGTTCAAGTTTTTTTATTATCTTATTCCTTCTATTTCTAATTCATTATGTTGTGTTATATATTTAAATGTACCTATTACTTCTTATTTTATTTCCATATAATGAGAGACATATTTCTACCTCATCAACCGATTTTCTTAATTTTTATGTGACGTTGTTATACTGCAGAAATTTCATCTCAATTTTCCATATAAAAACAATTATATAGTGAATACCATATACATTTCCTATAAAGAGAATTTTCATTTATAAAATTATAATTCTTAGAATCGGGTCTTACATATATGTATTCCAAACTTCTTGGTTATGTAATAAATTATGACTATGAATGAATTCATGTTTTATGATCTATGTGGCACACTTAGTAAGAGAATGAAATAAAGTGAAGGGTGCGCCCGAAATTATATTATGCTCTAGTGAATTGGGTAATGTTTAGTATCCTGATAAATCAGTTTAGGACATGGAGTGAACTAGATTACTTTGTGGTAGTTTTTTTTATTTTGATTTATTGACAGTTTTCCTTGATCTATGTTTATGATAACGTATTTTAAGTTGGTCCACATTTTCCATGTTATGATTATCATTCTATATCATGTCTAATTGTTTATGTTTATGATTTATACTCTTTTTATGCCCCATTTAATTGAATATTGTCTAACATGTATCACTGTATTCCATAGTTATTCCCTTATTGGAATTTATATCTCAACCCTTTCTTACGCATGTCCCCATGTTATCCCATGCATTTTTAAGTACGAGCATGTTAGGGAAGTTTTAAATAAAGATAATGCATTTTCCTGTTTAATTTATCATGTAACATACCTAATTCCCAAAGAAACTATATTTATCATTCTTATGGGTTTTATTAAGTTTAATCTTACGTAATAAATCATGTATTAATGTGTATTAAATAATAGGGTTGTCATAATTGGTATCAAAGTAAAAGTTTAGTTAATTTTTAGGTTTAGGATTATAAAACTTTAGAGAAATCCTTAGGGAAAAGACTAAGAATAATAAAAAATCCCTAAATTTTGGTAAGTATAGAGTAAATGGTTTATCAAGAAAATAAATCTCTCTTTGGATACTTCAAGTGGATGTGGTTGTGGAAAAGATGTATCTAGGGTTTATCACTCCGACATGGAATGTCGGGCTTGACTCAGTGTAATCTGGTATATGAAAATGGACCTTATTATACAACTGTTTTGAAACTACCAGGGGATATTATTTGGTAAATTTATAAGGTCATTATGAACCATTATTAAGGGAACAAAAAAATTCCCATAAGAATATATGCTAATAAATAGATCATGGATAACATAGATTGAAGCCTATAAATTAAGAAGATATGAAATAAAAGTAATTTATAAGTTATCCATTTAAGGTCATTGGGTTCAACTTTATTTGTTTAATAGTTCAAAGACAATCATCACAAATCTTACATTTATTATAGAATGGATAAAAATATGAGGAATCGGGTAAACAATCATTGCGATGGGCAATGTGATGACTTCTCTAATGAGATGCCCAACTCGATGGGAGAAAGAATCATAAAATTTATGTTGTTACTATATCAATTAACTCAAGTTATAAATAAAAATATAGATTGATAGGATTTCCCACACCCCTAAGAGAGAAAAATACACAATCGAGAGATTCATACGATAAATACCTCATAGTTTCAATGGATCATCTGATACCTAAATTGCAGATTAATGGATCAACTCCATTGAGAATATATTCTCCATAATTCAATGTTTCGAAAAAGAGAAGTTTATACTATCTATTTATCATATGGAGAAATAAGATGATCTATAGTGGACATTGATCTAGAATATGAATCATGAGAAAGAGATCAAAGTGATGGAGTGGAATAAATTTAAGAAAATGTTTTTCAATACATATTTTTCTAGCACTCTTGGACTTAAAATAGAAAGGGATTTATTTGACTTTAAGAAAAAATATTATTAATCTATTAGGGAATATAATAAATACTTCATGATAATTTCATGAGACTTTGTCATTACGCCTAAATAAAAGGTTGAATGCTTCTTTGTTGGGTTAAAAAATAGTCTACAAAAGACCTAGCAATCCGTGACTGTGATAGCTATGAGGATGCTGTGCGATGTTCCCTCAAAGTCAAAATGGAGGTTGGTGTATCTCAAGGGTATCAAATGGAAAAGAAGAATAAAGTGGATTTTAATTATGTTGGTCTGATGGAGAAACCCAATAATGCAATAGAGTAATGGAATTATCTAGACAAACATTAATGAATTTTCCATTGATTAAACTATAAAGAACCATGGTACTTTTCCCATAAATGCACTAAGACAAGGGTTTTTTGAGACAAACAACAACCTCAAAGGCATCAAGGGCTAGATTTTTCCATCATAACTACTGAGGTGGATCCTGAAAATGAAGTTGTGACAAGTATTCTAGTTATTCATTCAATAATAATGAGAATACTTTTTTATTGTAGTTATATGAATTACATCATATCATGAAAGTTTAGCAGAACTATTAAAACATCAGCACACATCATAGAAGTAAATATTTCAGTGAAAATGAAAATGGGAAAATTATTCTATAATAATAATATAACTCCTCCCATGTAATAATATGTGATATGAACTTCCTAGAAAACCTTTTCATAATTTTTTGGTGGAATTTGATGAAATTTTGGTAATGTATTGTATTTTCTTATATAGAGCCAACATAAATTACCCTGAGAAGTAAATCACTCTTCGTATCGAAAATCGACCCCTAATTCTGTACAGGTTCAAGGAAGAGGATGAATATTCTTTATCACCGACATCTCAAGCATGGATACTATTACACTACAAATAAGCATATTTTGGTAAAATGATTGAGTATAGGGAAAGAACCACCCTTGACTACATGCCTATTGTGAGGGAATACACTATTGTTCTTCTCGATGAATTGCTTCTTCCTCCTACCTGAGAGGTTGAATTTTCAATCAAATTTATACCTAGGGTGTTTACATTATCCAATAATTCATATAGAATGGATTTTGAAGAAATTTAAGAGATCAAGATAAAACTAATAGAGAATATAGATAAAGGTTTCATACACCAAGGTTCTTCACTATAGGGTGCATCGGTACTCTTCATCCAGAAGAAGGAAGGGTAAATGTGCCCTTGCATCAATTATTGTGAGCTCAAAAAGATAAATATAAATAACATGTATCCTATTCCAAAAATTGATGACTGGTTTGATCAACTACGTGGAGAAAAACACTTCTATAGGGTGGATACTTTGTTAGGATATTATCAAGTAAGTGCGAAGAAGGAACATATCCTCCAGAACGTTTTTGTACCAGTTATGGGCACTATGAGTTCATAGTGTTTCTATTCAGGCTCATTAATGCTCCATTAATCTTCACTAACATTATTTATAGAGTCTTTAGATATTATCTAAAAAACTTTTTGGTAGTATTTATACATGATATTGAAATATACTCCTAAATAAAGAAGGAGCATGAGGAGTATTTTTGCACTAGGCTAAAGGCACAATGAAAGGAGAAGATTTTTTCCAAGTACAAAAAATGTGAATTCTGGTTGAAGGAAGTCACTTTCTTGGGCAATTTGATAACAAAAAAAATGAGATATATGTGGACCCTTAAAAAATAGAAGAAATTAAAGGATGGAAGAGGCTAACATATTTGAAACATATATATAGTTTCCTTGGATTAGCTGGGTACTATCACTAATATTTGATAAATTTCTCATGATTTTCAAACCCTCTATATAAGCTAACTTGAAAGGGAGTCATGTTTTCATGGAATCATGAATGTGAAGAGATCTTCAAAGACCTTAAAGGGAGGCTTATCACTGAACCTATTCTCACACTACCAAAAAGTATATAACTATTTGTGGTATTCAATGACGTTTCAATGATGGTATTGGGTTATGTGTTAATAAATAATGACAAATTCATAGCTTATTCTTCAAGGAAGTTGAACGTTCATGAACAGAACTACCCAAAACATGATCTGGGGTTGACTGCAGTGATCTTCAAATTGAAAATATGACAGAAACAACTCTTTGGAGAGAAGTATGAAATATATAAATATCACAAAATCCTCAATTATATATTCACATAGAAAGACATGAATACGATACAATAAATATGGTTAGATATGATTAGTAACTATGACTGCTCAATTCACTACCATCTTGGGAAAGAGTATAAAGTGGATGATGCTCTATGTAGAAGGGATCCAATAATTCTATCATTGATGATAATTTATAAGGATATGATTTTTTTTAAAAACATGGACATGGTAATCATAAAAAAATGAAAAAAATCAATACTTTCCCAAATGATTGGTCAACTAAATCTTCTGGAGAGTTTAAAGGATACTCAAATAGATGATGTGGGAGTTCAGAAGAATGTGGAAAGTATAAGAAAATGGAAATCCTCAGAGTTCAATGTTAACGAATAATGAATTGTGTGATTTGGGTCAAGACTATGTATTACATAAAAGCCCAAGTTAAAGAAGGAACCATTGGATAATACACATAGTTTGACCTTATCAATTTACACAGTAGTCAAAAAGATATATTGAGATCCCCATAAGCCCTATTGGTGGAAAAATATGAAGAAAGAGATAACTTAATATACATCAATGTACCAAGTATGTCATCAAGTGAAGGATGAAAGGTGGAGGTCTAAGGGGATGATGCAACTATTACCTATACCAACATGGAAATGGGAAAAAATCACCATTGACTTTGTTATAATAAATCAAAAGACATCTAGGGGAACAATTATATATGGGTTGTCATAGATCATCTCATAAAGACTTCTCACTTTATTGCAATTTGAGAGGATTTCTCATAGGATCAACTTGCACAGATATACATCAAAGAAGAGGTATAGTTGCATGTATTACCACTATTGATTGTGTCTGATTGAGATCAAAGATTCACCTCTATGTTTTGGAAGAGTCTCTAAAAAGCTCGAAATAATGAGTTTAACTCCAACACAACTTAACATCCTCAAACTGATGAGAAATATGAGAAAACTCTCTAGACACCTGAGGATATGTTGAGAGCATGCTCAATTGATTTTAAAGGAGGGTGGGACCAACATCTTTCTCTGGTCTAGTTCTTTTACAACAAAATTTGGCAGTAAATCATCCAAATGGATCCCTATGAATCCATTTATTGGAAGATGTGTAGAACACCTACATGTTTTGGTGAATTTGGGGATTGGAAACTTCTAGGTAATAAAATGGTCGAGGAAATGGTGGAAAATTATAGAACCATTCATGTAACATTACTGTCCGAGGAGGCATTGAACGGTGCCCTAGGCCCGGTAGCCACATGACCTCAAGAGCACCTCCCCATATGCCAGAGGGTTCCGGCTAGAAGTGAGGGTATAAATAAGTTCCATGGGGAGACTATACACTATTTACCAAATTAATCCACATAGGTAAATGATATAAATATAAGAAACATAATACAATAACTGAATAACTTGCATAAGAAACATCTCCCAAAACATGGTACAAAACAGACCCAACAATAAATATGCTATGTAATTCTAAACAGTTCCAAGTGACCAAAACCTAAAATAAAGAAAAACAACCGAATTAACTAAACGATCCTGACTATGTGCATGGAACCTCATCCATGTACATCCCAAGCCCAAATCAATTTCCAAGCACGCGACCCTAGATTTTATCCTTACAAGAAAGCATGATGTTTTCTCAGGTACACAATGGAATCCCGAACATGGTGTGAGTAAAACTCAATGGGCCACCTCCAACAGTTCCTAAAAAATATTCAATGTAAATAGATATTGCATGAAAGTACTAAATAAATGATAAGTAAATAATATATAGTTCAGGTAATATTATTTAATGAAATTTTCTTTAACCAGTTCTATCCTTAGTACCAAATTTATTATTTTCATATTCTTCATTACATAATTCGTTATCAATATGTGTTACATGGGTTAGTAAATTATATAATTTACACATGGGTTTAAGGCAATCAAACATAAATAAAAGGGAGTAAATAAAGCCCCTATCTCACTTGGGATAAACACATCAAAAAAATTACATCACACTCACCTTGAAGCCTCGATTTAGGTGTTCTCATTAAATAAAACCATTAAGGGAATATATCTCTATCCCCTTCCTTAACCCATGCATTTTGGTATGGAGTTTAGATCCTCAGTCTATCTTGACCCATAGACATAGAACCTCATGTTAATACTGCACACTACTAATCCATTTTCACATACTTACATATCCATTTCACCATAAATACTACATCACAACCATAATCTCAACTAATACAAAAATAGTAAAAATCCATAATAATCAACATGAGAATTAATATTATTCCATAACCCATCAAAAAATGTACTATTTACATTACATAGCCCATTCATCCCAATTCCCATTTCTTTAGTCTAAAACCATTAAGAATGTCCACTAATCCCCATAAATTAACCCATTAACATATGAAATAATTTCCATATGTTAACCCACTTATCCCATTCATGATTTCCCATGTATTAACCCCACTTATACAATCCAAGTATAAATCCAAATCCATTAGGCACTTTCACATTAAATCTGTTTAACCCATTTCATGTCAATACACACAACCCCTTGTGACATTATCAAACATAGGAATAACAATCATTATTCCATTTTCAATTTAACAAACCATATTAACATGTTCTTCATGGGCTCTACATTATGACATGTAAACTATACACTTAACCTTGCTAATATATAGGTTCGGTAATGTCAGCGCACCCCATGGGTGGCCCTAGGTTGGTCAAATCACCCTTAAAGTATCCCATGGGGATCATGAGGGGTTAATTAATTATTTAGATTCTCATTTTACAGAATCTCACCAAGATAATCAAAAGGAGAACATGATATAACCTGAAACACAGCCAAACCTGAAGAAATTGACACAACGACTATGGGATATAACTTATGACCACCTACCTTGAATCCGTTGATGAACACACTATTAATCATGGCCTTAGATCAAAATTCAAGAACCCATTGAAGCCTTAACCTATAAACCACCAAATAAATATTGTCTTAGGTATTTAAGAGAATATCACCCAATACACAATCCCAAATCCAGAAAAGAGAAGCTAGGGGGAGATTAGATTTACCTGAAGCTTCAATCCGCAACCGACAACACTCCAAAATGACATGAAATGGGGGAGATCTATCCTTAGAAGATCTTGGGGATTTTAGTTCATTACTAGGGATGGATGTAGGATATGGGGGAAAAATAGGGTGTAACTTTAAAATCCTAAGGTGAAAAAATTGTAAATTTTCCAACTTGTAAAGGGTACACAATTTACCCACATAGTTTGATAACCTGTGTGCAAACCATGAAAAAACCACTTCCAAAAGACATTAAGCCAAAAAATTACATGGGAAGCCCCGAAGGTTTAGGAAACTGTGTGCCAACCACGTGAAACAACTCTGTTTATGGTGTGCAGTTATCTTGGGGAGACAACACAATTTACTTAATCGTGCGCCAACCGCGCACCTTGCATAGATTGGCTTAATTTTCCTTCCATTCATAACTTGAACTCCCCAAACACACATGAGATCCTTCACACTCCTAGGAATCATTTTTTTAGCCAAAAAAATATGTTAAAACCAAAATTTAAACCTGGACATACCTCCATAATGCTTGGGATCATACAATTCAGTAGTACATCAAGGCTGCTCAAAGTAGACATATGCGCTTTGCTGACAATCATCGATGAGACGTAGAGTTTGATTTAGGTGAAATGGTATTCCCACACATATCTGTATGGAGGTAATTGATGATATTTGGTAAAAAGGGAAATATTAGTTTGAGATAGATTGGCCCTTTGAGATCCTTGATTGCATCAGAGCAGTGTCCTATCGACATGCACTCTCACCTAACCTACCTAAAGTGCATGATGTATTCCACGTATCCCTCCAGAAAAAGTACTCACCAAAAATCTCACATGCAGTCAATCTAGAGGTGGTACCGTTGGATAATTATCTCTCATGTGGGGAGAAACTAGTGATTATATTTGATTATAGAGAAACATTCTTTCAAAATAAGAAAATACACCTTGTAAAATTGTTGTGGAGGAACCACAAGTTTGAAGAATCAATGTGGGAACCATAGGAAGTGATGAAGAATAGTTACCAATATCATTTTTAGTGTGGGAAATGAAAAAGTTGAGGGATAAATTTCTTAAGGGTGGAATATTTTAACCATCTGAAATTTTAGAAATAAAATTCCACTTTTAATTTAATTAAACATTGTACGATGAAATATGGTTATGGAAAACACATGAAATTATTTTGTTTTGTTATATCCAATTGGATTTAAAATATAATTAGCTATAATTATCATTTATAACATATTTTTTGAACTGTGATAACATGATTAGTATAAATATAGAATTCTAAAAAATCTAATTGACAAAGATAAAGGAAGAAATAGACTCAACCAGTAGAAATGTACCCTTTATATCCCATTTATCATAACTTCTAAGGGATATACCATCATTGGGATTTTCCCTTTACAAATCCCAAGATGATATACAATAACCTATGTCTGAGAGAAACCATTTATAAGAGAATTGCAAGCTTAATGAGATCACGAAC
Source organism: Viscum album (assembly GCA_963277665.1). Lineage (NCBI taxonomy): Eukaryota > Viridiplantae > Streptophyta > Magnoliopsida > Santalales > Viscaceae > Viscum > Viscum album. Next base: position 1,041,438,833 of record OY728150.1, read on the forward strand.
CAAACTATATACGCCGAACCATCCCATGAAAGTCTCACCATCACAATCCTTACTCTTTGGGTGTTTATTGGTGTATTAAAAGAATATGTATCAAGAACCTATAATTATGAGTATGCATATTATTTTTATATAATAATGAATATATTTTCATCATATCAGGGTTTCTTTATAAATGTTTCTTATTTTGATATAATAAAACACAAATAGTTTTTTGGGAAATATTAAAACTCAGTTAAGGAATTTATTTTGTAGAATTAATAGATTCTCTAAATAAATAATATTTTAATAATTTTTTTATTCAATAATTTTTATTAAATATAAATTATCATATAATTTCTATGAAGTTAAATGTAATTTTTATAAGGGTTCAAAAACTATTATAGTAAAAAACCCAACGTTTAACAATAAATGTTTATTATTATTTTAAAAGTGGAAACTCTCATATTTAAAAAATTATTTATATAAAAATAATATTATTTTTGTAATTATAATGTGAAAATTAAACAATGGTGAATATTTCATAATTTTCCAAGACAATCAATTTGTTCAGTAAAAATTAAATATGGTATAAATATACTTTTTGTATTATGAAATCATAATGACCCAAAAGTGATTTAATAAATACTATAATGGGTATATAAGACCAAATATATGATTTTAATTTAAAATAATGTTATTTTATGTACTTTAATAATTTTTTAAAGCCCTTATGAATCCTCAAAATCCATTAACATAAATTATGATTTCAAAATCCTTTTCGTAATGGAACGACTCACCTCCAAATAATTATGGGAATTATTTTAATATATTATACCATTGTACTTATAAAAAAAATGATAAACACTCCTATTTTTTAGAAACCATGGGAAAAACCATGTGTTATTTTGTTGTTTTGGATATTTTATTGTGTAGGGTCTAAAACCTAAATAATAAAGAAATCCACCTCATTTCCAATATAAACCCACAAAATATCCCCTTTATCTTTATTAAAAATACTTGGAGCACATCCATACACTTACCTCCACTCTCCATAGACCTTCCAAGGCACTTCCATGCTCACAAGAAGCTCCTTCCAGGCATTTTGAGTCATACACTCATGTAAGGGATCATCACCTTCTCTTCTTTATTCATGTTTCCTTATTATCTTATGCCTTCAATTTCCAATTAATTATGTTGGGATATGTCTTTAAATGTCCCTATAACTGCCTATTTGATGTCAAAATAATGAGAGTACCTGTTTTATCTCATCAAACCATTTTTTTAATTTTTAAGTGATGTCATTATGCTACTGAAATTTCACCACGATTTTCCATTCCAAAACAATTGTGTAGTGAATACCATGCCCATTTCCTATCAAGGGTATTCAACTTTATAAACTTATAATTCTTTGAATAGGGACATACTTGTATTTTTTACACATTCCATGATCATGGAATAAATTATTATTATGAAATAATCCATTTTGTATGATCTATGTGGAACACTTAATCCTGATAATGAAATAAAAGTGATGGGTGCACTCAGAATTATATAGCACTCCAACGAAATATGTAATGTTTAGTATCATGATACACCATTTTGGGATAAGTAGTGAACCTGAATCCTTTATGGGAATTTTCCATTATTTTGTCTTGAAAGTTAGCCTTGACCTATGTTTATGATGCAGTGTTTTAAATTGTTTCCACATTTCTTATGTTATGATTATCACACTATATCATGTCTATTGTTCATATTTATGATTCCAACTATTTTTATACCCCATTGATATGACTATTATATAAAATTTATCATTTTATACCATTTTATTCCCTTACTGAGCATTATATCTCACCCCTTTCTTATTAAATCCCCTAGTTATCCCATGCAGTTTTAATTATGAGCATGTTAAGGAAGTTTTTAGTAAAGATGATGTATTTTCATGTTTAAGTTTCCATTTAATGTAACTAATTACCAAATAAACTAGACTTATCGATCTTCTAGGTTCTATTTCATCTAATATTATGTAATAAATCATGTATTAATGAGTAATAATGAACATGGTTGTTATATCACATTCTCAGTTCAAGTATCCTCAACACTTTGAGAAATTTGAATAAAATATTATAGAACAAATTTAAATTATTTAAAAACTTTCTGTGATGAAATCAGAATGAATTTAGTATAAAAAATAATCCACAAAGAAAAATTCAATCTCCCCAAGTCAGTAATGTATGAAAATATATTGTGCACAATAGTGGAGGCTAAAGTGAATTAATTTATTTTGATTTTAATAGATTTTAAACCATTAGTTAATAAATATATGTATACCATAATCATATAAATTTAATCATTGAGAAACTTAAACATCTTGTTACTCATGAAGATATTTCTCAAACACATATAATTATTTATCTTTATTAAGAACCATTCTTATGTTTTAGTACCATTCCACGAATTTTCATAAATTATGATTCTTATTTATATAGGATTTATATGAGAGTAATATTCAATGATAATGATGTCATTTATCTACAACAAAATCTTTTATCAGATTAGTATCATGTTTTACAATCATTTAATAAGAAATATTATTAAATTTTATCCTATTAAACTGATGATGCATTTTAAAACAATCATATATATTCATTGGATAAGATCTATATTTCATAGAGAAATAAATATTATTTTGTGTTCTTATGACAATGGTTCGCACCACGATTCACTATTTCATTTTCACCCTTACACCACGATGCTAAAATAGTTTTATATTGAAAATTATAAAAATAATAAAAAATTGAATTCCATGTTTGAATCATTTATTTTGTATTTATCATTGTTATAAATGGAAATGTTACTTGTTTTGATGATTCCATTGTAGGAGGAGGTGATTTGTAAGTTTGAACCAGAAGTCAAGATCTGCCATTTTAGAGTGCTGAAGAAGTTTCCTCCTCATAATTGATGTTTTTGAGGCCCTTATCCTCATAGGGGGATCAATAATGAATAAGGAGTTCCACCCGAGCTTCCTCTCCCTCCCGATGTTGAGCTAAACGGTGGGTGATCATTGCGAGGGAGATACAAACTTGAAGAGGGAGTTTCAGAATCCTATATTCTACTGGTTTTGTGTAATTTGTGTGTGAATTATTTCACTTATGTTTAATCTTTATATTCTTATTCTCTGAATGAATTTATTTGGTTTAATTAAGTAAAACATTTCTCATTTATATACTGATTGGGATGATATTCGAGTGGGAATATTGAATTGTTCCGATTGGACTACAAAAACATAATCTTTATCTCACACATGAATGATAATTTAGTATTCTTTGATAGTACTCACCCTATTCTTGAGGTGTAAACCTTGACAACATGATTGTTGTGTTAATGGTTGGTTCTTTGTGCATTATTTTAAGAGGAAAGAGGGGAACCAAGATCTTGGTCATCCCTCAACCAAAGGATTACTACAAAACCTAATAACCAATTGAGAACTAGGAACTCTTCAAGTGCTATAGTAACTTAGAAATGATCACTTATTAATCTCATATTTTTCAAAATCCAATTTTTATTTCAACTTTACAACTCTTTAGGTTAATTTAATTTCTTAACATTGTTTACAAAATCACCCTCTCTTTTATTCTTCTTATTAAAAATACACTCAAAACCTATCAAATATATTTGAGAGATGACCTAGGGTCTACCCTAGACTACAAATCAACCTTAAAAACATAATCAATTTGACATGTGGTGTAGTAACTTAGAAAAGGTCTCATAGTGTGCATGGATCTTGTAAGTTTGAACCAGAAGTCAAGATCTTCCATTTTGGAGTGCTGAAGAAGTTTCCTCCTCATACTTGAAGTTTTTGAGGCCCTTATCCTCATAGGGGGATCAATAATGAATAAGGAGTTCCACCCGAGCTTCCTCTCCCTCTCGATGTTGAGCTAAACGGTGGGTGATCATTGCGAGGGAGCTACAAACTTGAAGAGGGAGTTTCAGAATCCTATATTCTACTGGTTTTGTGTAATTTGTGTGTGAATTATTTCACTTATGTTTAATCTATATATTCTTCTTCTCTGAATGAATTTATTTAGTTTAATTAAGTGAAACATTTCTCATTTCTATACCGATTGGGATGAAATTCAATTGGGAATATTTAATTGTTCTGATTGGACTACAAAACATACTCTTTATCTCACACATGAATGATAATTTAGTATTCTTTGATAGTACTCACTCTATTCTTGAGGTGTAAACCTTGACAACATGATTGTTGTATTAATGGGTGGTTCTTTGTGCATTATTTTAAGAGGAAAGAGGGGAACCAAGATCTTGGTCATCCCTCAACCAAAGGATTACTACAAAACCTAATAACCAATTGAGAACAAGGAACTCTTCAAGTGCTGTAGTAACTTATAAATGATCACTTATTAATCTCATATTTTTCAAAATCCAATTTTTATTTCAACTTTAAACCTCTTTAGGTTAATTTAATTTCTTAACATTGTTTACAAAATGACCCTCTCTTCTGTTCTTCTTATTAAAAATACACTCAAAACCTATCAAATCTCTTTGAGAGATGACCTAGGGTCTACCCTAGACTACAAATAAACCTTAAAAACATAATCAATTTGACATTTCATGACAGCGTATTCAAATTTTGGCACCGTTGCTGGGGGTACTTTGGTTTTAGTCTGTGTTTTTTATAATATTTTTTGTACTTTTTTGAATATTTATTTGTTTTATCTTCTACCTTTTCATATACATTTTTGTTCTGATTTATTTATTCTATAGGTTCTGTGAATGAAACTTTCTACTCCGGGAGAATTAGAGCCTTTCGAACCTGAACCAGAGAGGATCTTACATCAGCGACCCCGAGATACACAAGACAACCCTTTGAAGGAGGACACACCACAACTCTAGACTTTTCTAAACCCATATTCTTCTAGAATCAAATTAGAACATGATATTAACATGTTTAAAATGTCTTAAAACAATAGAAAACTAAAATAATTAACTTCACACGATGTTGATATCCAACCCACTTACATTCAAATGAATGGCGAGACACCTAATTTTAAACTTAAATCTGGTTTAATTTATTTATTACCAAGATTCCATGGAATTTCGGGAGAATATCTACAAAAGTATCTTAAATAATTTCATACCGTGTGTTCGAAATTTAAACTTGAAAATGCACATTAAGAACATGTAAAGCTCACCTCATTCCCATTTTTATTGGAAGACACTAAAAAAGACTGGATTTACTATGTTAATTCACATATTAGAGGCTGGGAAAACATGAAATGCCTTTTCCTTGAAAAATATTTACCAGCATCTCAAACTATAACTATAAGGCAATAAATACGTGGTATAAGGCAATCTCAAGGGGAAACAATACATGAATATTGGTAATGATTTGAAAGGTTAGGTTCAAGTTGTCCACACCACCAAATAAGTGATAAACTTTTAATTCATTATTTTTATGAAGGTTTAATTCTTATTGATTGAAATATGATTGGTGTTGCTGCAAGTGGTGCGGTAATTGATAAAACCCCAATCACTAAAAGGACCTTAATTGAGAACATGGAACAAAACACTCAAAACCTGAGCCTAGATTAGAATATATGATGAAAAAAAGGTTGCCAACAATATCCACCCAGAAATCCTCAATCACTACAAGGACCTTAATTGAGAAAATGGCACAAAACACTCAAGTGGAAGGTGGACATAAAGTTTTAAGAGTTATGAATACTCCCATTTGGTCTATGCAATTCTTTGGGTACTTTCCAGCGATGCATGGTTAGTATTTTTTCCAGATTACCTGGAGAATTTCATGGAAGTATTCATGGGTGATTTCACAATTTATGACTCATCTTTTGATGAATGTTTTATTAGTCTTGATTTACTCATACGTTTCCTTATTGAAAATAATATTGTATTAAATTATGAGAAATACCATTTTATGGTGAGACAAGGTATAGTTTTAGGGAATATCATTTATGGGGATGGTATCCAAGTAGATAAATAAAACATGGATTTCATTTCTTCCTTACCAATCCCAAAAAATGTACAAGATGTGCGTTATTTCCTTGGTCATGATAGATTTTACCATAATTTCATTCTTGACTTTAGTGAAATTGCACTACCACTCTCTCGGTTAATACAAAAAGAAAAAATAATTGTTTTTGATAAAGAATGTGAGGAATATTTTAATAAGTTAAAATGGAGTCTCACATAACCCCTGGTAATCCAACAATATTAGTGAGATTTACCATTTAAGCTCATGTGTGATGCCTCTAACTATGAAATTGGGGTAGTCTTGTCACAAAGGGTCAATCGAGATCCACATGTCATTGCCTATGCCTCACATACTTTGGACCCTACCCAAGCAAACTACACCAGAACATAAAAATAATTTCTTTCTATTGTGGTTACCTTGGATAAATTCAGGTCATATCTTTTAGGGTCCAAAGTCATTGTGTTCTCAAACCATGAATCCGTTCGGTATCTCCTTAAGAAACCAAAAGCGAAATCGCGTCTCATTCATTGGATGCTCCTCATTTAGGAATTCAATTTAGAAATTAGAAATAAAAAAGGTTTAGAGAATGTGGTGGGTTACCATATCAGTAGAATCCACCCATCCTCAGACATTGAATCATCCCCCTATCTTCTTATAAATTATATGTTTCCTGATGAGCAATTGTACTGAGTGCAAGATGATATTCCTTGGTATGATGAAATTGTAAATTATTTGTTAGCATCTTTCATTCCTACTGATTTCAATAAAAACCATGTCATTCATCTAAAACATGAGTCTCGTTGGTACATTTGGGATGACCCCTACCTATGGCTCACATGTAGTGATCAAGTCCTTAGGCGTTGTGTTCCCAATAACGAGTTTCAGTATGTCCTTAGGTTCTACCACACTCTTTCATGTGGGGGACACTTTGGTCCCCAATGGACTGCTCACAAAATCCTTGATTCGGGTCTCTTTTGGCCAACACTCTTTTGGGATACCCATGATTTTTGTAAATATTGTCCTCATTTTCAAATAATGGGTAATATCTATAAAAGAAATGAAATTCCACAACAACAATTGATCTTTCATGAAATTTGTGATGTTTGAGGTATTGACTTTATGAGGCCATTTCCCAATTCATTTGGAAACTTGTACATTCTTCTAGAAGTAGATTACGTGTCAAAATGGATAGAGGCTTGAGCTAAAAGGACTAATGATTCTAACGCAGCTGTGTAATTTTTAAGAACCCAAATTTTCTGTAGGTTTGGATTACCTTGGTTTATCATCAGTGACCAGGTTTATCATTTCTACAACCAAAAAATGCAATCTCTTTTGCATTGGTATGAGGTCAGACATCAAGTGTCTACTGCTTATCACCCATAGATCAATGGTCTAGCAAATATATCAAATAGATAAGTAAAATAGATTATTGAAAAAATGGTTCAACCCAATAAAAAATATTAGAGTCTTAGATGTGAAGATTCATTATGGGATTACTGTACTGGTTTCAAAACCCCCATTGACATGTCACCATATTGGATAGTTTTTTCAAAGAGCTGTCACCTGCCTGTTGAGATTGATCACCAAGCCTACTGGGCCATCAAACAATGCAATTCTAATCTTTCTAGAGTAGGTTGTCAAAGGAAGTTGCAGATTCAGGAGCTGGAGAAAGGTAAAAGAGATGCATATGAGAACTCCCAGATTTATAAGGAGTGAACAAAGGGTGAATACGACCATCTTATCTTTCATCAACATTTCCACATTGGGTAAGAGGTCCTCCTTTACAATGCATTACTGAAGTTGCATCCAGGTAATCATCATTCCCACTGGTTTGGCCAATACACTATTACTAATGTTTCTCCATTTGGTTTAGTTCTGGTTCAAAATAAAGAAACCGAGAAAACCTTCATTATCATTCGGTAGTAGCTGAAGCACTTCCAAGAAGTCCTTCCAGAGTTACCGATGGAGGAACTCTATGTTCAAGAAGCAATCTATGAATGACACTCACTAGGTTTTATCCTTCCTTCCCACATTATATTTTATTACATTGAGGACACTGCACACTTTAGGTGTGGGGGATGGGTATATTCATAGTTTATTTAGGAAGAATTTCCGTCATCTTTATTTTTTTTCTCTTTTAAACATTCTGAATTGTATTGTTACTTTCCCCCTTCCCTTCCCCTCACCTTTGTTTTGGAATATTAATCCTTTTTATGACCACTTTATCATGAAAAATGATGCTCGTTTAATCCTGGAATTTATTGAAAATGCATGTGGAATATCTTTATTTCATATTTTTTTAACATTCAAAAAAATAAATCTGAAGAAATGTGCATTTCAGCAAGAATTAAAAACTATGGTCTGAATTTATTTTGAAATTTGGTTTGTTGTAGATGATATTAATGGTTGTATCATTTCGAAAAGTTTGAGAAGAATGGTGCCCTTTTTTGGGAATTTTTTAAGGGAAAATAGTTTCACTTAATCTCTCCACCCATTTTTTCACCCAACCATGATGTGTGAAAATTTCTTAGCTAATGGAAGGTAAATATAAGTTAGGTTTATTTTTCTTTACTTTCCAAAATCAATTTTCTATACAATCGTTCCTTATCCAATCTATTTCATTATTGTACAAGATTGACCAATGCATGTGTACCTGTTATCTGACTGTTGTATGCCCTAATAAAACAAAAAAAATGGTTTGTATATTGGTTAGGTCAAAAACCACCCTTCCTTGACTTTTTATCTTGTTATAAATATTACAATTAATGTTGTGATGAGATCAAACAAGGGTTGGGAGAAGATTTTGAGATTTGTTCCAAGTGAAAATTTTGAAAATAATAATAATAAATGTGGGGAGTGATGAAATGTATATCATATGGGGATTTCTAGGTAAACAGATTATGGTTTGACTTCTAAAAATGTTTAAGTGAGTGGGTTTTGAAATTTGATTGTAAAGGGTGTGGTGCATGTTCGGTAGAAATTATATTGTAAGTGGAAAATTATTAAAACAACTTATATTTACTTGATAAAAAGTGGAAAGAATAACATGAAATGGTTTTCATAGACACATGTAAAGAATTAGTGACATGATTAACTTTTGAATTATTTTCTTTTATTGGTATCATACATCTCTTATAATTTCATTTGGATACAAATTTTGAGACGTCCTTTTCAACGATCAGTGAGAATAACTCCTCATTGTGATTTTTGATTTGATCACATTTCTATCAGGAATTAAATTTTCATTGAATATTTATGAAGTTGAAAATATCCACATGCATAATTTTTATAATTATGACTTTTCATAGGAGTTAAAATGTTTAGGTGTTGGGGTGTGATCGCACCACGATTCACTGTTTCATTTTCACCGTTACACCCCTGTGTAAAAATTGTTTTATATTGAAAATTATAAAAATAGTAACAAAATTTAATTACATGTTAGAATAATTTATTTTGTGTTTTTCACTGTTAAAAAGGGCAATGTTACTAGTTTTGATGATTCCATTGTTGGAGGAGGTGATTTTGAGGACCCATGATGATGTCCAAGAAAAATGGGCCAAACTGCGCAAGATCCTTGCACACCAGTGGAATCATACGCACACTGATCTGGAACCGTGCTTCCCAATGGGTGGAAATTTTGTGGATGGGTCCAAATGTTTTGTGGATAAATTTAATCTGAAGGAACCCAAGACTCATTCGGCCCTCTGTTGGCCTAACCGACCTAATATGTCCAGCACATCGAATCTGCACAATGTCAAAAGTGGTGTTCTATGATCTGTCCATATCTCAGCCTCTATTTTTACAAATTGTGCCAAACATTACATGGATATAGACAAGAGGTGTGGATACAACTTTTTTATTTTATCTAATGTGGGATAAGGTTTTCTGGTGCTTGAAACCCATGTGAAAAGTGGTTTTAATAAAATCTGTGTACTCAAAACCACCTTCCCATTTCCTTATAAAATAGAACCTTGGGATCCCCATTTGTAAGTTCGATCTAGAAGTGGATATCTACCATTTTGGAGTCTTGGAGGAGTCTCCTTCTCATCCTTGAAGTTCTAGAGGCCCCTATGCTTAGAGGGGGATCAATAATAAAGACGGAGTTCCAACCGAGATTCCTCCCCCTCCCGATGTCGAGCTAAACTGTGGGTGATCATTGCGAGGGAGCTAAACACTTGAAGAAGGAGTTATGGTACCTTATATTCTACTGGTTTTGTTTAATTTGTGTTTTAATTATTTCAATTATGTTTAATATTTATATTCTTTTTCTATGAAAGCATTTATTTGGTTTGATGAAGTGAAACATCTCTCATTTCAATACCGATTGGGTTGAGATTCAAGTCAGAATCCGGAGTTGTTCCGATTGGACAACAAAAGCATCATATTTATCTCACATATAAATGATAATTCAGCATTATTTTATATTACTCATTCTATTCTTGAGGTCCAAACCTCAACAACATGATTATTGTGTCAAGGGGTGGTTCTTTGTGCATTATTTTAAGAGGAAAGAGCGGAACCAAGATCTTGGTCATCCCGCAACCAAAGTATTACAACAAAACCTAATAACCAATTGAGAACAGGGAACTCTTTAAGTTCTGTAGTAACTTAGTAATGATCACTTATTTATCTTATATTTTTTAAGATCCTCATTGTATTTCAACATTACAACTCTTTATGTTAAGTTAATTTCTTAACATTGTTTACAAAATCAACCCCTCCTTTGTTCTTCTTATTAAAAATACACACTCAAAACCTATCAACACTAATTGAGAGACAACATAGGGTCTTACATAGAATATAAATCAACCTTAAAAACATAATCAATTTGATGTGTCATGATAGTGTGTTAAAAAATTATCTATTTTGGTAGACCATCATGCCAATCACATCATATATGATTCTTAGAATTTTGAGAGGAAAACACTTTTACTATTCTATCATATGAATAAACATAACCCTATTCCCCTAGTATCCTTCCTAATAATTTCCTAGTTACGTATATCCTTAAAAAAATTACAAAAATGAGGTACCTAACTTTTATAGTCACTTCATTACTTGTTTCCTAACATAAGAGAATTTAGTAGAACCATGATTTGATAGAACCTATTGGGTTGAATGATCAAGGTCTTAAAAAGTTCTCCCTTTGGAATGACTATAACACCTTTTCTTTATAAAGGAGAATTAATATCAATATCTTATATAATGTATTAACTTTAAATGTATACATACTTCTAAATATTTATCTTGGAATCCCTATTCCTTCCACCAAATCAATATTATCAAACCCTCTTAATGTGTAACCATTTACAGAACTCATATCTTTTGATATAGATCCAAATTGAAATTAAAATCTATTTACACATTTGAATATTCATCGTAGGAATAATGTATTAGAAACCTGTTCATGTAAAGGATTAAAAATATATGAAATTAATAGTCTCCATAAGGGTAATCGTGATGCTATATATAATCAACCCCTTCTCTTGACAAGGCATAAGCTTCTCGGCCACTGAGTAGTCTGACAAAAAGTTTCTCTATACAAGGTTCTTTACTTAATATAGTCCTCAATTCCATCATAAATCTGACACCTAAAATTTATAAACTACAATTAACTTCTTTATTCAAACACATAACCTAGTATAAAAAAATTACAAGGTATAAGAAAACTAAATCAATTATCATACCTAGCAGGTAACTTATTATATGTATATATAAAAATTTGTTGAAGTAGTTTAATAATTTAATCCAAACCATACATCCATTCATAATATAATAATTTTATTCATGAATAAATAAGGTAATAAAACTAAATAAATTAACAATTCATATAATTAAAAATGAGATAAAAAATTTATAAATAATTCAAAAAAAAAACGAAATCCTAAACACTTTAAAATTTATCCATGCATCATGGAAACTCCATAATAAGATAATTATAAACACTATATACTTATTTTTCAATATAAACTCTTTTGTATCATCCTTTGAAATTGAATTTAAATGAAATATAGACATTTTAGATTACAAATATGATACGTAAACAATATACAAAGTATTACTATCACATATTTAATATTATTTGAACCTTGATTAAATAAATTATTAAAACTATAATTGACATGGTTTTGATAATTTTTAAAATAAGTCCTTTTAATTTTAACAATTCAAATTAAATATTACAAATAATTAATAATTTCGAATATAAAATAATTTTTTATTTTTCCTTATTTTTTATTTTATAAACCTTTTTAATTACCCCTATAATTTATTTATAAACCATTTATATCCATATTATAAGTCATTACATATAAATAGAACGGAAATTTAACATTGGAATTTAATATTGTAAATATATTTTTATTAAATATTATACAAAAATTTAATAATTAATTTTATATATTTATAATTAATTAATTTACAAATTCTTTTATAAACCAAATGAATATTTAGAAACATGTTTTTACATTTCTTATAATCATTTTATAAAATATATAATTAAATTTATAACTTTTAAAATAAAAATTTTCATTTATATTGTATTCTATGTTATCCTCTATATTATATGTTTTGGAATCCCATGTTATCTACCATATTTTATGATTGATCATCATCATTTTACAATATCACCTCTAGTGACTAGGGAATAATATTTTATGATATACCTTATATCATAATGATGTCGCGAAGAACTATTTTTCAAACACAAATCATCGCTATTGCCTAATACAATTCCTTATATCATATAATATGATATAATGAAAAATAGGGATTCTAATGTGCTTCTTATTATGATATACTATACTTGTTAAACCGATTCCCATTGTTTATTATGTTATCCCATATTGTAAAAATAGATTCTGTACAGAATTTATATCAATTATTCTGATATCCCATATTTTAAGGTCAAACATAATTAAAATTATATGTTGTTTATTATGATATGAAATAATATATACATTTTCATCATTTTTCGAATAATATTTTAATAATAACTAATCATGGAATGATCTGATAACACTAATGGGTTTTTAAGGATATTGAAACACTTATTTAATACAGTTAAAGACATTAATAACCAAAAAATTCCTATATCACCATACTATGTAAAACCAAAATCATATATACTATAAATGAATAAGATGTATCTTACACAGATGTTGACAGTATTAATAATCTTCAATAAAGTGGTTTGATGAAGATCCATAAGGAGAAACTAATGGGTCCCTTCATTTATGGTGTATCCATGGGTTGATTTGAATAAAAAAAATAGTTTCATAAGTACCCTCCTCACAAAAATGGTATTCAAATACCTTAGGTGACTATGGATAGAGGATGAGGGAGCATTGGGGAGAATTGGAATCATCTCTAGTATGGATCTCATGAATGAACACCCATATCTCAATGTCTTGATCTTCTATTATATCCTCCTAGGTGCATACATTTACTTATACGTTATATAATATATGAGTAAATGTCTTTGATTAAAACACGTGTTATAAGGATCAAACCATAATATTTATATAATCTAGTTTTCTAAAAATTTAATTAACATTCTTTCATTCCCAAAGAAATTTTAGGTTTAGGTTTTTAAAGAATTTTGTCATAACTCTTACAAAAAAATCGATATATAATAAATTTTAAATTTCTAATTAGTATCAAATTTTCCACAATATAAAACTTTTAAAATTAAAAACATCTTATTTTCATGAAAAATGTTAATAGCTTTAAACATGAGTTCTTCTTTGTTCAAACACACAATTAAACCCTATGAGAAGTATTTAAAAATTATGGATTAAAAAAATCTATTTAAGAGACATAAATTAAAAAATATATTAGTCCAATGAAAAACCTGAAAACCCATAAAAATGTCAACGTTTAACACAATATTATTTGAGTGTATAAAATAAACGGCATCCACATAAATATGAATCACATTTTCTTAGATTAAACCTTTAAAACCCATTTAAATATATTATAAAACCTTTTGTAAAATTATAGAATTATATCTATCACCCATTTTAAAGTCATGTAAAAAATAAATGGTTTCTAGTTAAATCCATAGGATAAACCTCAATAGTTAAATTCCTCATTCTTTCCATTGAATAAAAGGAGAATTACACAATACATTGGAGAGATATATCAGAATTACCCATCATATAAGATTTACCGAGATCACCCATAAACATATATAATGATCAAGTACCATATCATGAATAAAATAATTTATTGACAAGCCTTTTCATCAAAACCCCTTGAGAAATATTTTAAACCCATATGAAAAAAATATATATCTATTAAAATACCATTTCCTTTTAAAAACCCATTTTAAAAATAAAAATTTCTAAAAAAAAGTGAAGAAGGGGGTTTCATTGATGAAAACATGGGATATTATAATGGAATCCAAACATAAAATTACAGTTTTGGAAACAAAAAAATAAATTGACCCCTTATAAATTAAAATACAATATTATTTTTTCCCATTTGTAAAGAAAGTCAAAACATTATTTATAAAATATGTTAAAATATTCATTTTGAAAACATTTGTAATGAATTAAAAAGTGATATAAAATGACCATTATAATTCATTTTTTTCCATAAAACTACATTAATAAAATTATTTTCAGAATATGGATATGGAAGAAAAATAATTAAAAAATAAATCACTAAAAAATTTAAAATGAGGATTTATGTTGATGTGTCCCTTACCTAGAGTCCAAATCATCATGTATATTCTTTATATTTCTGAATAAAATAAATAAGTTAATTACTTACTTGATTAAGAACCTTTAAAGTTTATTATTATTATTTATTTATTACCATTATAAGATAGTAGGTTTTTTTGAGGTAAAAATCCTTTTTGGTGAGTTGAACTCTTATTTTTTGTCCTAGAACCTAAGTCAGATCATGGTCCGGTTGGGTAGTTTTTGGGAAGGAAGATGTTAGAGGTCTGTATTTTGGCTGTAGGCCAATTAAATGACATGTAATTGGAATACACGATGTGTAATTCAATTACACAACATTTAATGGTTTATCCATGACCTTTCACATCATGTAAGGGGATTTCTTGGGGGAGGAACCCATGAGTTACATGACTTGTAAGGAATTTACACATCATGTAAATGATCGAGTAGTTTTTAAAAAAAAAGAGGCATAGACCTATAATATTTTCAGAAAGATCCATATTCTCTCTTTTGTCACATGAAGGAGAACCCCAAGGATCCTAATGTAGTATTTTCTCCTGATTATAAATATAGAGTACATTTATTTCACCATCGGTCTCGTTTGATCTACATTGGTATGATATTGATTCATTTTAATCCATTCCTCATTCTTCTGGACATCAGCTATGCTATTTGAATTTAAGATCACTGTCCCTATTTTCTCATTCTTCATCCATTATTAAAATTTCTTCTAAACTTATTCAAATCAAGACATGATTCTGGATGATCACTCTAGTACTGAGATAAGGTAGCTGGTCAATACTTTTCTTTTGGATTTTGGTGCTTTATAGAGCTATATTCCATTATTCCGCCATATGAACATTCCGGTGCGGCCCTAAAATTGGAATGTTAATTTAAAATTGATTAAATAAAACCTATTAGGGATTTCCATTGTTTACATGAGATTCATTGGTAGTTTTTTGCCTAACCCAAGGCTACCCATGGGGTGCACCAGGCCTTTGCTTTGGTTTTAACCTTCAATCAACCACCCAAGGGGTGTGTTCTCGAGTTATCCTAGTTTAATAAAGATCAATTATTATTTAATGGGATTGAATTACATTATTATAATATGCTCTACCTCTATGTATTATGTTATCAAAATATGCCACGTCTAACATGATTAAATGGATTAAATGTAATTGTTTAAATAAGATGGGATACACATTGGTTATTTTTAAATTTCTTAAATAGATATGTTAGAAATTGTGATAAATGGGTGGGTATACCCATTTGGATTTTTTAATTGTGAATTTTGATTAATGGTTGGGTATAACTATGTGATATTTTTAATTTAAAATGAGATAGATGGGTGGGTAAACCCATGTGACATGATTGAATGGGAATAGAATCTACGAGTGGGTATAATCATGAGGTGTAATAGGTTTGAAATATTTTTAATGAGTGGGTATACTCATTATATGTAATTGAATTTAATTGATTATGTGAGTGGGTAGAATCATATGTAATTTATTTTTTAAATGATATTAAATGGATGAATGTTTTTATAGATTCCATGGAAGGCTATCCATAGATCATGAACGCTGTAGGGTACACCTTGAGTAGTGATGCTTCTTGGGTCTTGATTCCATGGACTGCCTCAGGCCTTTCTACCCATTGGATTCAATAAGCTTGGACTCCCATAGGTCATGTTAGTACACATGCTCCTCGGACACCAACCAGTGACTATACTGTGTTTCCATCAAGATTCCCCAGGGAATCGATGAAGATTACTTGGTCTTTTATACCTTGGATCTGGACCTTCATAGTTCACACTTGATTATACTGAATTAACATGGGATATATGACACTTTTGTAATTATGACATGTCCGTAGAAATGTGATACACTTCATTATATCATAATTCCATGGAATTTTTTTATAGATTAATTATAGGACATGGTTGTGTGAACATGATATGAATAGATGTATGGTTAGGTCCTTTTTATTGTTTATATTGATTGTAGCTACCTTGTTAGGAGATGATACTTATTGTAGGGAGCCTTAAGAGGTCGTTTTGTACAAATTATTTGCAGTGATTATATACCTTGGGTTTTCACACATACATTACTTCTTACTTACACCCATTTAGCTTATTTCATTGCATTATAAATAATTGTATAAACCTTTGGGTGATTTCCTACTAAGAGGTTTATATCACACCCTATTCAGGACACCTCAGGTAACCAAAAAATTTATATGGTTTCAGGTATGGACAAGGTAATGTTCTCTCCTAAAGTTAGTTTATTGCTACATAGGAGTATGGGAGTATGGGACCAAGATAAGGCTTGTAATGCTATTTGGAGATTGAAACATTTGATATATTTTTTATTTTGGATACATGTATTGAAAAACTCTCTTGTGTACCTATTTTGGATATTTTCTTAGACACATCACATATATCACTATCATCATCTGTATATGAGATTACTTCTGGATGTGTTTTTATATATTCATATCTTTTTTATTATTTATTTTTATGCCTGTTTAACTGCTTCCACTATTGATATGTGATTGATTTTTCGATGTTCATAATATGTTGATGAGGGCATATTATCTCTATTGAAAAACCTAGGACCTCACTGCTAGTCATAAGCCTATGGAATTTAGGGACATGCACTTCAGGGCATGTGACAAATCAGGCTCGGGGCACTATTGAGTAGAATATGGGGTTGTGATGTTAAAAAGTTGTATTAAATCAATTATTTTCAGGTTTTATTTACTATTTGGGGATAATATATGTGGATAGAATGGAAATGAAGTTTGTTAATGAGCTGTGCTCGAGCATAGAAAACCCGTGTATAGGGAAAACTGAAATTTTTACAAATGGATTGATGTTTTTCTAGATTTTGGCAATTATAGTCAATTTGATGACATTGTTGCGTGATGATTTTTTTGTTTTTTTAATATTATTATATTTATTGTTCAATTTTTGTTTCAACCTGATAAGATGAGCGTATGCCATCTCATGCATCATATAGGCACATTTCTAGAAATCACTTGCCATGAATTATGAGATTCTATTTAGGATGAATTACATAAACGATGTTATTTTGATAAGTTCTATGATATTTGTGCCTAATATTATGATGTACTTTGTGCAGTGGAGAGATAAGTGATGTCATATTTAAATTTATAAGGTGTATTGGAACTTATGGACTAGAAAATGTCACACCCTTTGACTCTTTTTTTAAAGTGAATTGAATGAGATATATTTTAAATTATATGGGATTCAAATTTTGGTTCATGAGGTGTTATGGGACCTCATGGATTGGAACTTGGTGAACTATGTGTTAAATAATTTGAACAAATGAATGTTAAATTCATTTGAAAATGTATTGAAAAAATAGATACTTGACCTAGACCTATATATTTACTGGGAAAGAGGTAGAGTTTCTAGTGGGTTGGTGACTGTTCCCTATATAGTCTTGGAAATTGGATCAAAATGTGGGTTTGACTTGGTTTTAGGAGGGTTTTGACTTTTCCTACTCTTTTAAGCTTCCAACTTTGACGTTATTATTTTTTTAGGTTTTTTTTGGCATTATAGATGCAAGCTACCATGAAGAACTATAGAGGTAGGACATGAGGGTGATTATGACCATGCTCTGGGGATAATGGGACATGGGATTACGTCTGATCATATTTTGGTACTATCCATGATACCAACTGTTCTTCCAGATATAGGTGCTAAGACACATTTCCACAAGGGTTTTTATTTCTTTATGTAGAATTACCAGGGAGCACCGAGACCTTCCTTGTATATGGATGAGTTGAATCCTATGTTCTAATAGAATCATCCTCCCATGTTTTCATGGGATGGAAGTCTATAGGCTGCTAATCCATTTCGAGAAATGACATTGTCGATTTTTGAGCATTCGAAGATGCCTCCTGAGAGAAGGATAAATCTCATGAAATATATGCTTTGTGAAACATTAAATAACTGGTGAGATGTAATGAAATATGTGAATGTGATAAGAGATATGGGTTGTGATGATTTAAAGACCCACTTCTATGACTAATTTTATCCTGAGACTCTACATTCAGAGTATGTTAGTGAGTTCATGTGTCTGGAGCAGGGTGCCTTGATGGTTATGGAGTAATCATCACACTTTATATAGAGACAACATTTTTCACCAATGTACCTTGATGATGAGATGTTGAGAGATAGAATCTTTAAGGAATGTTTCATACATGCAAACAAATATCAGGTCAATGGGTTTAAATTGACTTTTATCACTGAGATTGTGAATCAGATGCTGATTATAGAGCAGAATGTGAGGGAAACTGGGGGTGTAGAGTAGGGTAGTGTTGTCTCTCGACCTAGTGGTTTAAGATTTTCAAAAAGGGGGCGTGATTTTGAGGCTTACCATGAGATGATTACCTGTCAGTCTATGAGTACTATAAGCATAATGTTTTGTCATTATTGTAGAATATGGGGCCACATAAAGAATTAGTGTGACTGTTACCCAGTCGAGTGTCGATCTTGTGGTATGATGGGTCATGTGCAATAGTTTTTCAAGACCTTCCCTCCAGATATAAGTGGTAGGGGTCAACTTTGACACTAGGTATATAAGCAGGTTTTCCAACTTCATGTTATGTAAGAAGCTGGAGAAATTCTTCTCGTTCAGGTCGAGATAGTGGTGGACATGGCCATGGAAGCCAAACACCTATTACACCTAAACATCTGAGTGGACCTACTCCGAGGAGTTAGTTTGTGTCATAGGGCTATGTTTTTGGCTAGATATATTCTGTACAGCCATACCCTAAGGAGTAGGGTTTCAGACCATCTATAGTGAGAGTCAAGACCTTAGCAGTATTTACTACATAATCTTCTTTTTTTGATACATTTTTCTCTCATAGTTTCATATCTGCACCTGTGGTGAAATTACTTGGGTTTGTATTTTTGCCTTCTAACAATGTTATGAAACTAGACACTCTGTTGGTGATTTTAATGGAGGTTTTACCCCAGTTCAGGGAGTGCCCCCTTGAGGTTGGTGGGTGTCATTTCATCTGGAATTTGTATATCCTTAAGATGATGTGGTTTGATTTCATACTCAAGATGAACTGTATTGTATCTTATGAATATTACATTGATTTCTATTGCTATAGGGTGATTGTCACATCACTAGAGGGTGCGGTGTATACTCAAAAGGGTGAAGGGGGTGTCCAGGTGAGCTGAGATAGACTAGATCATCACGAACTGGGTGGGATGTTAGATGATATTTCTAGTTTCTATTAGTATGATTTGGGAGTGAGTTCGGTGGTCTTTCCTCAAGTGTTTTATTACTTTAGGGATGTGTTCCCAGATAAATTTTCTGGTTTAACTCCTAAAAGAGAGGTGGATTTTTCAATCGAGCTAGTGCCAAGAGATGCACCGGTATCCATTCTTTCTTATAGGATGAAAATGATGGAGTTTAAAGAGCTCAAAAGGAAGATAAGGGATTTATATATGAAGTGGTTTATTCAACCCATTACTTCTCCATGGGGTTTTCTGAACATTTTTTCAAATAAGTTATATGTAACTCTTAGGCTATTCATGGATTATCTGAAACTGAAACAACTGAGGGTTAAAAACTAGCATACCTTTTCAAAAAATAAAGGACATGTTTGATAACCTTTGAAGATCCTGAGTGTTCCCAAAAATAAAATTGAGATTAGGATATCTCTTTATGTGTGTTCGAACTACAAACATAACTCTTACAACCTTTTTTAGTTTGTATGGTCTACATGAGTATCTAGTTATGCCGTTTAGTCTCATGAATTTGCTAAGAATTTTCGTAGTGCTGATGAACCCATTGTTCCATCCTTACCTGGACTATTTTGTGATGGTTTTCATGGAAAATATCTTGGCCTATTCTCACAGTAAAAATAACCATGCCAACCATCTTGAGATCATTTTTAATACCATGAGAGATCATCAATTATATTCAAAGATTAAATTGTGCCACTTTTGGATGTATCATATTCACTTTCTAGGTCACAACATATCAGACACAGGAGTATCCGTGGACCCAAAGAAGGTGAGAGATTTAGTCTACTAAGAAAAATCCAAGTTTATTTTTGATATATAGATTTATTGGTGATTTTTGGATATTAAAGATGTATCATACATGACTTATCACGCATATCAGTTCCTCTAATGAGATTGACTTATAAGGGTGTGATTTTTTTATAGTCAGATTATTGTGAGACATCCTTTCAGGGGATTAAGGAAGGCTAACATCAGTAGCAGTCCTGATACTATGAAAAAAGGATTGATCTACACTATGTATTATGATGCATCAGGTATCAGGCTGGGAGAAGTGCTGATGCGGGGGGATAGAGTTGTGGTGTATGAGTCTCGACAGCTGAGGCTTCATGGGAGGTACTACCTAACACATGATCTCATGTTAGCTATAGTTGTTCATGCCTTGCACTGTTGGATACATTACTTACTGGGAGAGTTTTTTATTGTGTACACAAACCACTAGAGCCCTAATTACATATTTACATAGTGTGATCTAAATTTACGATAGTGAATGTGGGTAGAGTACCTATAGTGTCTTGATTATAATATTTCCTAAAATCTTGGTAAAGGAAATATAGTGACTGATGCACTGAGCATAAAGACTCATATATAGGTAGTGAAACATGCCATTAGTGTGTGGAAGCTTATAGATTTGTTCTCTGTGGTGCACTTGGAGGTGCACGATAGTTAGAGGTAGAATTTTCTTTCATCCTTACCTATGTACTCTACCATGCTAGATAGAGTAAGAATGAGGGAGCTATCAGATTTAGATGGACTAGTCCTACGAGAGGGTGTGGCAAGTGAGGACCCAACTCCTAGTTGAATAGTAGGTGAGGATGATATCCTGCATATCCATGGTCATTTTTGGGTTCTAGTGGACATACATGAGGAGTTGATTCAGGAATTTCATGCATCATCTTGGGCAGTGCATCGCAGAGTTACCAAGATGTATCATGAATTTCATTATTAGAACTAATTACCTAGTATGTTAATAGAGATAACTAGTTTTTTTTTCAAGGTGTTACACCTTTCATCAGGTGAAGGCTGAAAATCAGCGACCTCTTGTGATTTTATAGAAGTTACCTATTCTCGAGTGAATGTGGGATGATTTCATGATGGATTTCATGACCAGTTTAAGGAGGTTGCCTCAAGGTAATGATGATGTGTGGATTTGTATTGAAACGATCATGAAGTTTTCTCATTTTTTGCTGATAAAGGAATCCATTTGTGTTGATGAGCAAGGGAGGATATATATCCATGAGATATTATGACTTCATGGGGTCCCATCCACTATCAGTTTGGATAGGGAAGTCCTCTTTATGTCTCATTTAGGAGGAGTCTTCAGAGGGAGTTGGGTGAATTGTTGCTTCTGGGAACACCATACCACCCTCATACTGATATCCAATCATAGTGTATGATATAGGTGTTACAAAACATGCTACAAACATGCATCCTGGATTTTTGGGGTTCTTGGGAGAAGCACATACCCCCTATTGAGTTCACCTACAATAATAATTATCATGAAATGATACAGATGGAACCTTATGAGTCTCTTTATGGTAGGTAATTTCATCCACCACTATTCTAGATAGAGGTAAGTGAGGAATATTTACTAGGATAAAGTCTCATACAAGAGACTTATGAGAAGGTCTAATTGATTCTGAAGAAGATGACTACTGTGAAATATCATCATAAATCTTACGGCGATCGATGAAGAATGCCTATAAATTTTGATTATTAGGAATTTTTTCATGTTTCACCATGTTTAGGACATAGACAGATCTAGAGATAAGGTATATTTCTCCATGATATGTCGGGTTGTTCGAGATTCTGGAGAGAGTTGAGTTGGAATACAATCAGTTACAGTAATCTAAGATGTACTGATCCATTCATGACGTCTTCCACATATCTCAACTACACCACTATCACATAGACCCATATCATGATTTTCATCATGATAATGTTGAGATATAGGTTGATGCATCTTTTGAGAAGAGTCTGATTTGTATCGTTGATAGGGGAATTAATGTTCTCCAAGGATGGTAAGTTCCCATAGTACAGGGGCTACGTTAGTATGACTATTTATAGGAAGAGACTTGGGAGTGGGAGGCCGACATACGTGCTCAGTGGTCAGAGTTTTTATTAGACGAATCTTGACCACATTTAATAGGGAAATTTGGGGATGAATTTCTTTAAGGGGTAAGATTATAAGATCATGGGTTTTTATTACGTTAGGGATCCTTTGTGTCCATTTGAACTCTTCTTTTTTTACATAGACCCTAATATGAGCCATGGGATTGTTAGGTAGTTCCTTAGAAGGAGGAGGCTGGAGGTCTATATTTTAGCGTATGCCAACTACATGATGTGTAATTGGAATACATGATGTGTATTCCAATTACACAACATGTATTGGTTTGGCTAGGAACTTTCATGCCTTGTAAGGGGATATCATAGGGAGGGAACCCATAAGTTACTTGATATGTATAGAATTTACAAATTTTGTAAATGGTTATGATTGTTTTTAAAAAGATACAGAGGACTATAGTTTTTTCTAAAAGATCCCTCACATCCATTCTCTTACATGCAGGAGTACCCCTATGGAGCCTAAGGTAGGATTTTCTTCTAGTTGTAGATCCAACCTCCATTTCTTTTGTTTCTAGCCTCATTAGATCTACACAAGTATAATCTTGATTCCATTTTATGCATTCCTCATTTTTGTGGATATCATATGTGTTGTTTGGATTTATTATCATATTCTTTATTTTATTCATCTGTTCTTAAGATTTCTCATAAAACGAGTCAAATCAAGACCTGATATTGGATGATCACTCCACTACTGAGCTAAGGTAGGTGTTCAATACTATTTGTTCAGCTTTTGGTGCTTAATAGAGCTATCGACCATTATGCTACCCACTAGAAGTTTTGGTGTGACCCAAAAATTGAAAATTTAAATTGAATTATATGAAATAAGACCTATTAGGGATTCACATAGGTTCCTTGGGATGTCTTGGTGGTTTTTTTCCGAACCAAAGGCCACCCATGGGGTGATCCATTACTTTTATTTGGTTTTGAACTTTGATGAACCACCCAAGGGGCATGTTCTTGAGTTTTCCTAGTTTAAGGAAGCTCAATTATAATTAAATGGGATTGAAATACATACTTAGAATATTTTTTTGCATCCATTACTTATTTTACCAAAATATTCCATGCTTAACATGATTAAATGACTTAAATGGAATTTGTTAAATTAGTGGGTACACTCATTGGTTGTTTTTAAATAAATTAAATAGATATATTATAAATTGTGTTAAATGGGTTGGTATACCAATGTGTCTTGTTTGATTGTTAATTGGGATTAATGAGTGGGTATACCCACATGATATTGTTAATTGAAAATGGTGATATATGGGTGGGTATACCCAAGTGACATGATTAAATGGTAATGGAATCCCTTAGTCGGTATACTCATGAGGTGTAACGAGTTTTAAATGCATTTAATGAGTGGGTATACTCGTTATATGAAATTAAATGTAATTGATTTTGTTTGGGGGTAGACTCATATGAAATTTATTTGTTAAATGGTATGAAATAGATAAATGTTTGAATAAATGCCATGGACAAATATCCAGAGATTTAGAATACGGTACTGGATTTCTTGAGTAGTGAATCTTCTTGGGTCATTATTCCATGGGATGACTTGGGCCTTTCTACCCCTGAGATCTGGATTTCTTGGACTTGTGTAGAACATGTTGGTACACATGATCACATGACTACAACTAGTGACTATAACGTGTATTCATAGAGATGTTCTTGGGAATCTATGAGTATTATTTGGTCTTCTATACCTTGGATTTTTCCCTTAATGTTATACACTTCATTATACAACATGACCGTGGGATATGTGACACTTTGGTTATTATAGTGTGGCTGTGAAAATGTGATACACTTCATTATATAGAAATAGCATGGAATTTCATTATGGATTCAATATATGACAAGGCCATGTGGACAAGATATGAATGGATGTACAACAAGGTCATGCTTCTTGTTTATATTTCCTTTAGCTACCTTGTTAGGAACTACTACATGTTGTAGGGAGCCTTGAGAGGCTTTTTGGTATTACTTGTTTGAAGTGATTATATGCCTTGGCCTTTCACACTTACATTACTGTATACTTATACTTGTTTAACTTATATCATTGTGTTGCATATAATTTTATATACCTTTGGGTTATTTACTACTTGTATGTTTTTCTCACACCCTATTTGGGCCACCTCGGGGACCCAAATAGATTATATGGTTTCAGGTGTAGACAAGGGAAAGAACTATCTAACTGGTTGTTGATTACTGTATAGGATTAGAGGAGAATGGGATAAAGATGAGGCTCATGATACTATCTTTATATAACACCATTTTTTTCTTTTTGACATTTTGGATTCATGTATTTCAAAACTTTGTTGGGTATTTGTTTTGGTTGTTTTATTAGACACATGAAATGTGTCACTATCATCATATGCATATGATATTGATTATAGATTTTTTCTATATATTCCTATATTATTTATTATTCACTTTTCTTCTTGGTTAATTTTATCCTCTATTGATATGTGATTGATTTTATTCTCTGCGTACTCTTATAATGGGGGCATAGTCTCCCCACTAAAAAAACAAGTCCCTAACTGCAAGTGGGAAGCCTCGGTCATTTGGGGAGATGCACTTAGGGCTATGTGTCCAATTTTTCTTGGGTAACTATTGAGTGTAATATGGGTTTTGTTCCTGAAAACCATGTTATATAAAATTA
The DNA here is from genome assembly GCA_963277665.1 of Viscum album. Taxonomy (NCBI): domain Eukaryota; kingdom Viridiplantae; phylum Streptophyta; class Magnoliopsida; order Santalales; family Viscaceae; genus Viscum; species Viscum album. The sequence continues at coordinate 1,041,464,353 of OY728150.1, forward strand.
ATTAATCAATTGAGTTCACGTTGGATGTTTTATCTATATTCGGCTTATATTTTCAAAATGAATTTGGTAAGTTTAAAATATTCAAAAATGTCATTATTATATCATATATAGAATAATAATAACGAAATAATTATCATTTTTATACATAAATAATACTTTTAAAACAAACCATGAATTATGGTTTTGAAAAATGATTTACGTTACAATCATGGAGATGATAGGCCATACATATGCATGAGTAATGTTTCCATTATTCAATGATTATGGTGGAATTATTTAATCATTAAAAAATAATTATTATACCACAAATATTATATTAAATATTTAAATGAATTTATATTTATCATCCATTTGATGTGGTGATGAAAAATGAATCACTTCACTTCGTAGAGGTTGTAGTCTATATATAATCATGAATGAAATTACCATTTTCAAAAAAGAATAAAAGGGAAAGAAATTAGATGGTATATTATCTTTATATAATTAATAATAGGTCATGAATATCATATATATACCTCAAATTAATCATTATAACCTACCATGAGAGGTCTTTATGGAAAAAAATTACACTAGTTCGCAAGGTGGTAGTCCCCCAAACATAGAAAAATCAGTTTTCCCATTTGATGGAAGATTAGATGGATACAAATTATTAAATTAACACAATAACATATAATTATAATTAATATAAGTATTTTATTATTTCATCCTATTTTAAGAAGACTTGAATGAGGTTTAAAAAGAAATTTAAATAAAATATTCAGTCAAAACATATACCTCTTCTTCAAATAACCTCCTTTTCATTACACATCAGGTCCTCTTAAGTAGGTATTATGACCAAAATAAAACTTCTATAATGTTTTTATGGATTTTATTAAGGTATTGGGGTAGGTATTTTACAAAATATAGTGCTAAAAATGTGTGAGGAAGAGAGTAGATGAGGATCCCTTTTATAAGTGAGGGGAGAGGCACTTTTGGAATTACTAAAAGAATTAAATTAATATAAATTAATTTTCATGATACGATTTATAAAAATGATATAATTAGACTATTGGATGAGTATGGATCTAAATATATTCATCCAATAAATCTTTTATAATTTTATATTAATTTTTTACCCTTAAATCATTATTTTAACTCTTATTAACCCTTTTGACAATTATGACGATATAAATGTTTTTCACTCTTTTGGGGTTAATAAATTCACTATTAAATAAAATGTTACCTATAAACTTACCATGGTTTATATTTTCAACCATATTACATTCACTTGTCCAAATATAGGTTTTTTAATAATTTAAAATCTTTTAATAAAATATTGATTATTATAAAATATCATTAATTTCATTTTTGGAATTATTCATTTAATTTGAATTTGAAAGAAACATGAAAAAATGGAATTCAAATATGATCCATTAAAACCTAACTCTTTTTTTATTTTGATCTATAAATTTTTCGGGATACTAGAAATACCCCAAATAATATTAGTTTTATTATTTTTAAAATTATTCACTTTATTTTTTTACTTCTTGCACAAATACTATGTTGGAATTGTGTAAGCATTTATGGAAATTATTTTATCCCTAAAAATTTAAAATAAATTAACATGATAAAAATCATTTATCTTCCAAATGAAAATTTATAATTGAACATAATTTATGTTTTCACTATAAAGAATCATTAACGATATTAAAAGAAATATAGTGAAATTTTTGTCTTTATATTTAACAGCACAAAATTTTATTAATTTTATTACCTCTTTTTGAATGAATAAATGAATTATCAAGTAATAAATTTATATAAAAAAACTAATCTATTTAATTTTGAATGTTTTATCACGTTAGATTTAAAATATCATTAAGAATTATATCTATTAATAATATAGACATTGACGAGTGATCGTATTAGTAGTATATATAATTGGTTTTGATAAAGTATAATTAACATAAATAGAAGAAGGGATGTCATCGACCAATAGGATCATATCCTATGAACCACATTTAACAGAGATTATGAGGGAGATAAAATCATAGGGATTTAACCTTGATTATTCCCAATTTGATATTCAATAACTAAAGAATGAAAAAAAATCCATTTATAAGAGAAGTTCAAGCACATCAAGATGATGACCCAAACCATTTTTGCCAAACCCCCCAAAAAATTTTCAAAATTGCACACCTTACCGTTAGGGAATTCACACATCTAAAAAAGGATTTTGTATCTAGACCCATAAAATATGATTTTTTATATTTTCTTCTAAATAGACAATTTTTTTTTATATTTTTCACTTTTTAATATTATTTTTTAAATGATTAAATAACAACTTTGATAAAAATAAGAATATGTTATGATGAATAACAAAGTGATTTTTTTTGGAAAATATATAGTTTCGATCAAGAAACTCTTTTTTATGAATTTAATAACTATGAAATAAATTATATTTTAATAAAATATTATTATTAAATATGAATAATATTATAGTTTATGAAGTGAAATGTAATTGTTATAAGGGTAAGAAAACTGTTATTGTAAAAAAAACCCAACATTTTTCAATAAATGTGTTTTTTTATTTAAAAGTGTAAATTATCACATTTTAAAATTATTTTGATAATATAAATATTATTTTGAAAATTAACACATCAGAAGTATAAAATGTTTTTTTATAATTTTCATGCAAAAATTAAATATGATATAAATATATGATATATATTATGACATCACAATGTCATAAAATTGATGTAATATATTCCATAAAAGGTATCTATGACCAAATACATATTTCACATTAAAAAAATTGTTTTATAATTATTTAATTAAATTTATAAATCCTTAATGAATCCTGCAAAACCTATATTATATTTTATGGTTTTAAAATCAATTCTTTGTAAATCTGGCACACGCAAAGATCTCCAATGGTGATATTTTAATGTTATCAATTCATAAACTTGTAAAATAATCAAAAAACCATGTTTAAGAAAGATGGGAAGGTTTTTGGTTTTTTATCTTTTCATATGGAGTGCAAAAGCTCTCTTTAGGAATTAATAAAGAATTAATCTATTTTCCTATATAAACCCACCTAAAATCCCATTCCTCTTTACTAAAAATAATTGGAGAAAGAAATTAATATTCCCTTCCTACTATGGATTCATCCAAAGGTCCCCCCACTATCTTGAGAATATCCTACCAAACATTTAGATACAACATCTCAAGGTAAAGGATCCTCTCTTTCTCCTCTTTATTCAAGCACCTTCTTTATATTAGGTATTTTTATTACTAAATTTTCATGTTGGATTATGTTATTACATGTACATATTACCATTATTATTATTTTAAAGTAATTAAATAAAACTTTATTTATCATTAAAATCTTACTTGAATCTTTATGTACACCCATTATGATGTTGAAATCATCTTGTGATTTTCCATTAAAAACATTTTTTAGTGAATACCCATTACCATTTCCACTGAAAAGTGTTTATATACACGTAACTATCATTAATTTATTAGGTTATTACATTTATATATCTCACACTACTTAATAATGGCATTAAAATTGATAAAATACATCCCTACATTTTATAATATATGTGGAACACTTATGCATGTACATGATATGAAAGTGATGTGTGGGACTAAAATTATATAGTCCTCCAATTCAATGGGTAATGTTTTAATCTCATGATATTCCATGTATGGAACATTGGATTTTATCCTAAGTATATTGGTTGCTATCCTTGAATTATGTTTATGATTCCCTATATTAAGTTGTTGCATAATCCTATGCTTCCTTTATGCTATAATGTTATATCAGAAATCATTATTCAATATTATGATGACCACCCCTATCACATTACCTTGATATTCTCCTTGGATCATATTAACTACTTTAACTTATGTTATAATTTTTTATTTCTTACTGGGATTTATATCTCACCCATTTTAATGTACTTCTCTATGTTATCTCGTATAGTTTTAGAAGAATGATGGAACTTTAGGAACATGTTAAGGATGTTTTCAATAATATAATTATATTCTCATTACAATTTATTATAATATGTATCTAATTTCCCAAAAAAATAGTATATAGAATCTTTTAGTATTGTATTATGTGTACCTTTATGTAATAAATCATGAATTAAATTGTATTAATATATGGGATATCATAGTTGGTATTAGAGAAAAGTATAGTAATCTTTGGTATTTGGAATATAAAACTATAAGAAAATTCCTTAAGGATTATAATAAAATATAAAAATATCCCTAAATTTTGGTAAAGTATAGAGTAAGTGGTTTCTAAGAAACAATATCCTAGTATGGATACTACAATTGGATATGGAGCAGACAAAAATGTGCATATAGGTAATATCATTAAAAAAGGTGCATTGAGCTAGAATCAATCATTACCTTGTGAATAAAAAATGGGACTTTATTCACCCATATTTTGAAACTCCCGATAAATATTATTTAGTAAATTTTTGATATCATTATAAACCATTATTAAAGGGGAAATATTCCCATATGATTTGATGTTAGGAAATATATAATTGAAAACATATATTGAAACCCAAAAATTTGTAGGTTAAAAAATATATGTAATTTATGAGTTATCCCTTTAATATTCCTAGTTTCTCATTTATATGCTTATTGGTTTAAAAAATATCATCCCTAAGTCTATTTGTGGTGAAGTAGATGGTTAGAACCAAAATTAAATACTAAAACACGGGATTACAGTTCATTCTTGAACTTGAAATGTCCTATATGAATATGGTTCATTACAATATTTCATATCATGAATGTTTAGTATAAATATTCAAACACTAACTGAAAACATGGAATTTGAGTCATCAGTGAAGATAGAGAATGGATCAATTATTGCATCCCAAAAATATAATTCAACCTACGTCCATATTTTCAGGCTGAATTTCCCAAAAAACCTTGTGATAATCCCTTTAGCACAATTTGATTCAATTCTAGGTAGGTATTAACCATCCTTATATAGAAACAAAATAAATTTATGAGAGAATTAAATCACCCTACATACATGAAATGACCTCCAATTCAATAAAAATTTGAGGAGGAGGATGAATATTCTTCAGTACTAACATCTCAAGCATGATATTATAAGCTTATAGGAAAGAATATATAGCTCAAATAATTATGACTAAATAAAATGTAATCCTTGATGAAATGACCACTGTAATGGAATTCAATAACATGTTTCCTGGACAATTTATTGGTCTTAAACCTATCCCTGATATTTAGTTCTTAGTATAGATATTTAATGGAGATTGTTTAATATCCAAAACTCTATATAGAATGACCATTTTTTATCTTGAGGGGTTGAAGATTTTTTTTGGATAATATTGATAAAGGGTTTATATAACCAAGTGCTTCACCATGGGGTTCACCGATCCTCTTATTCAAGAATAAGGATGAGCCAATGCACATTTTCATTGATTACTGGGAGCTCAAAAAGATTAAAATACAAAAAAAGTACCATATTCCATGGATTTATGAATTTCTCAATTAGTTATGTAAAGCCCAATACTTATCTAAGGTTTATATTTGATCATGATATTATCAAGTAAAGGGGAAATGGTGAATATACCCAAAAATTATTTTCATATAAGGTATGGGAACTATGAGTTTATAGTAATTAAATTTGGCCTCACTAATGCTCCATATATATTAATGGGCTTGATAAATAGTGTCTTTAGGGATTACCTAGAAACATTTGTGGTAGTATTTGTATTTGATATTGTCATCTACTCCAAATGAAAGGAGAAACGTGAGAATCATTTAAATTATTTACTGAAGAACTTGAAGAATTAAAAATTATATGCAAAGTATAGTAAATGTGACTTTTGTTTGAGGAATGTAATTATTTTGGGGATTATTATCACTAATAAGGGGATATTTATGGATCTTTAAAAAATAATGGAAATAGAAGGATATCTTAGAGAAATATATATGATGGAAATCCATAGTTTCCTTGGATTTAATGGTTACTATCTTCTATTTTAAGGAATCTAATTAAAATCATCAAGAACATTAACATTTATTACAAGAAAAGTAGTCTTATTTTTTTGGAATGATTAATGATAGGGAAGATTTAAATAATTGAATAAGTTCATAATAACTACACCTATTCTCACTTTACCCACCATCGGGGAATGATTTATGACCTAAATTGGTACATCAAAAAATGGCTTGGGTTGTTTACTCATTGTATATGAAATAGTGATAGACTATACCTACCATAAATTAATGATCCATGAATATAACTACCCAACTCAAGATCTATAATTGGCTTCAGTGATCTTGGCATTGAAGACATGACAACATTATCTATATGGGGATAAGTGTGAAATATATATAAACCATAATGTCCTCATGAATAAATTCACACAAAAGGATATCAATATGAACTAACTAAGGTAGATAGATCAAATAAAGGATTATGATTTTACAATCCATTTCCATCCTTAGAAGGAAAAAAAGTGACATATTCTCTAAGTAGAGAGGATCCCACAACTATATCCATGATGAGGATTAAAAGGAATCCAATATTCTTGGATGCGTAAATAATAGATATGGAAATAATAAGAGAATCTTCATCCTAAATTTCTCAAATAACTTCTCAACCATATATTCTTGGGAGGATCATGGAATCCCAGAAAGATGATTAGTTTCAAAAGATGAAGGTAGTAAATATTATGAAGTTCAACTTTTTTAAAGATAGAGTTATAAAGATTGGAACCTAGATATATGTTCTGTCAAATCCAAAACCGAAGTGGGAATTTCTAGATGATGTGTATATCTCGTCCTTATATATTTATCTATTAATCCCTATGATGTATAAATATTTCTAGAAAACATTCTGGTGGGATAACATGAATTGAGAGATTGTGGAGTTTGTAACTTGATTCCTTGCATGCCAACATGTCAAGGCAGAATAACATATGTCTAAGGGATAATGTAAAAATTTCCCATACTAGTTTTAAAATGGAAAAGCAGAACGATTAATTTCATTGTAAGACTCTCAAGGATACCAAAAGGAAATAACACCATCTGGGTGGTAGTCGATTTCCTTATAAAGTTATAACATTTCACTCTTATCATGGAATATTTCTCTTTTTACCAACTAACAATGATATAAAAAATGAAAGTGGAAATACTATATGGAGTTCCAATCTCTATTGTATCGGATCGAGATCTGAGATTTACATTGAGGTTCTGTAGAAGACTTCAGTAAGCGATGGATACATAAATGAGCTTCAAAACTACTTATCACCATAATACAGATGATCAGTATGATAGAACCATTCATACCCGAAAGGATATTATGAGTTATTGTTTAATGGAGTTATAAGTATTTTGGGATCAACACCTTCATCTAACATAGTTCCCACAGAATAAAATTTTGTTTTATATAATTTAAATGGAAATTTATGAGGCTATTTATGGGAATATGTTTCCAAGTTTGATAATATTGGATGAAGTTTTTTAGAGAAAACTGATGGGACCTGATCTTATCCAGTAGATGATAGAGAAGTTTCAAACTATTCAGTATCACATGAAATCTGTAAAACGTGGACATAAAAGCTACACATAAAATTTGACACAAGCCCTAGAGTGTGTTGTCAGAGATAAAGTGTTCCTTCATATATCACTGTGGAAGAAAGTCATCAGGTTTGGGAAGAATGGAAAGCTTAGTCCTAGATAAATCGACCCCTTTGAGTTCCCTGATCACATCGGCGCAGTGGCCTATTGACTAGCACTCCAACCTAACCTATATTAAGAAAATGATTCATTTTATGTATACCTGAATAGTAAGTGTATACCGGAACCCTCACATGTACTGAATCTACAGGTGGTACCATTTGTGAATGATATTTCATATGAGGATTAGTTTCTAAAGATATTAAAACTCAGTGGCATGGTTATAAAAAACAAGACAAATCTCATTGTCAAAGTGTTATGGAAGAACCAATTGTTTGAGGAAGATACATGAGAAATATAATAGATGATGAAAAATATGTACCCTCATCCATCCATTTTAGTGTATGAAATAAAAATTTATAGTGTGAAATTTTTGAAGGGGAACAATGTATTAAACTAAAATTTTATAAATTAAATTCTATATTTTTGAAAGAATAAATTCATTATAAAGTAATGAAGTTACAAAAAACCCAAGAAATAATTTTTTATATGGGAACATTATATCTTGTTAGATTTAAAAACCCATTAATTATTATAACCATTGATAAAATAGAAATTGATCAGTGATCATATTAGTAGTATATATAAAGGGTTATAATAAATTCTAATTGAAATAGAAAGAGGAATATATAGCCTCGACCAATAGGGTCGTCCATATAAAGCCCATTTATTAGAGATTTTATGGGACATAGAATCCCTGGGGTTTTCCCCTAATCAATTCCAAGAATATATTCAATAACTATATCATGAACAAAACCATTTACATTATTAGATTATGCTCATCAAGGACCCGAACCAAACCATGTATATAGAACCACTCTAAGAGAATATCACCATCCCACACCATACCCTTAGGGAATTCACTAGTGCAATAAGGGGATATGTATCTAGAACACAATAGTATGAATTTTTATATTTTCTTTTAATTAAAAATGATTATATTGATCACTTTTTAATATCAATTTATAAATGATTGAATAATTAGTATGAAAAAAATTAGACTTTGATTTGATGAAGCACAAAGTTTATTTTTTGGGAAATAGATAGTGTCCATCAAGACAAACATTTGAATAAATTTAATATTTTTTGAAATACATGATTTTTTAATAAAATATTATTATTAGATAATATTTATTAAATATGAATGATAATATAATTTTATGAATTAAAATGTAATTGTCATAAGGGTCAGAAAACATTTATTATAAAAAAACTAATATTTTTCAATAAATGGGTATTTTTTTAAAGTTTATATTCTCATATTTAAATAATTATTTTGATAAAATGAATATTATTTTATAAATAAACAAATAAAAGTTATCCAATGGTTATTTTTTCATAGTTTTATGAAATAATTTAATTTTTGGGTGAAAATTAAACACGGTATAAATATAAATAATATATTTTTAAATCATAATGACTGAAAGGTGATGAAATATATACCATAAAATTTATCCCAGACCAAATAAATATTTCCCCTTTAAAATATTTATTTTTTGAAATTATTTAATTAATTTTATAAACAATAAATGAATCATCCAAAACCAATATTATATTTTAAGGTTTTAAAATCATTTCTTTGTAAACATGACTAACTTCCACTTCAACAAGAGTATTATTTTAATGAGAATTGTTATTAAAATTTTAAAATAATTAAAACAACTTCACGTTTGTAGAAACCATGAGAATACCCATTGGAAAAAACTGTTCGAATGTTTGTGGTTTTGATTACTTTATAATATAGTGTCAAAAACCTATGTTTGGAAATTAATAATGAATTCTCCTCTTTCTTCTATATAAACACACTGAAAAGTCCATTACTATTCACTAAAAACCCTTTTATTATGAAATTATTGTGACCATATCTCTCTATAAACCTACCAAGGTACACCAAATCTCTTAATAATTCCTTCCCATGATTTTAGAAGTGCCATATCAAGGTAATAATTCCTCTCATCCAATTTATTCAATAACCTTATTTTTATTATAGATTTTAATTCCCAATTATTCTTGTTGAATTATGTTATTACCTGTCCATTTTATTATTCTTTTTATTTCCAAGTTATTAGATACCCCATTAACTTTCACTTAAGTATTATATGAATCATTATATACCCTTGTCATGTTGCTAAAATCATCCTATGATTTTTAGGACAAACATTATTGTAGTGAATACCCATTCCCATTTCTACTCAATGGTATTCACCTAGATGTATATATAATTAATTGATTTTGGAAGTCTATTTATTTATCTCACACTCCTTAATAATGGGATTAAAAGTTATGAAATACATAATTATGTTGTATGATCCAATTAGAACACTTATTTATGTACATAATATGAAAGTGACGGGTGGGCCCAGAATTATATAACCCTCTAATGCATTGGGAAATGTTTTAATCTCATTCGATGCCATGTATGGTTTATGGAAGGTTATCCAAAGAACACTTTGTTATTTTGTCTTGTAATTTAATATCAAATTATGTTTATGATTTCATGTTTTATAATGTTACCACATTTCTATTTTTCTTTTATGCTATAATGTTATATCAAACTAATTATTATAGAATATGATGCTCAACCATCCGATGTTACCTTGATATGTCTCTTGTATTAAATTTATTAATTTAAATTATGATATGATTTTTTATTACCTTATAGATATTTATATCTTACCCCTTTCTTATACTTGTCCCCAGGTTATCCTATGCAGTTTTAGAAGAAGGATTGAATTTTAGGAGCATGTTAACGAAGTTGTCAATAACATAATTGTATTCATATTGAATGATGTTATACTATGTTCCTAATTTTCCAAATAACATATGTTTCAAAATAATTTGTGATTGAATTTTGTGTACCTTTATGTTAAAAATCATGAATCCAAGTGTATTAAAATATTGGATGCCATGTTATATATACATAAAATAATATATAATCAAATTTTAAAGAAAAATGGCATAAAATTACGATAAATTCAAAACTTGGGTTAAGATAGTAGAAAACCACTTATACAATAGATTATAGGCAAGAATTAAGGTTATTTTTAATCTATATAATATTATTTTTAATCTTAATTACCCAATTTACCCTTACCAAGGTGACTGATATTTAATACGGTTACTATTAATAATGACCAAAATGTAACCTATATACCAAATATAGAGGTAATATTTCTAAATAGGGAATCTATTTTTTTGGATTTAGTTTCTAGAAGGGGAAGAAATTAACATAAGATTAAAATTCTATATGAAACAAAATTGTTTTTTCGAAACATTCATTTTAAATTAAAATTATACTGTTACCCAAATCAATTATAAATATGAGTCAAATGTATTTAATTTTATTATATATAATCAAACAATAAGTTTTTTACATTAATATAAAACTCAAAGAATAATGTGAATTTTAAATTTGTTTATATAATGAAAATAATTTATAATTTTACAGAAATTGGAATATTTCACTATTCACTAAATGACCAATATTTTCATAAAAATTACCAATATTTCACTATAAGATAATTTTGATATAATAATTTCAGAAATGATTTTCGGTTTCTTAAAATTGAAATTTAAAAGTTTTGATATTAATATTTTTGAAAAAACCTTATCTAAAATTAGTTTAATAAGAATAAAAATATTTCATTTTTTATTTAAAAATAAAATGATATTCTTATAAAGAATATAAGTATATAATTTATGAATAATAATAATGCATGAAATTATTTATTAACAATACCTAGATTATTACATTCTTATTCCCTTTTGGAAATTACAACCTAATTTTTTTATTAATTTCTTAAACAAGTGGGGATATCTTTCCCTCATAACATTTTCATATTCCTATGTTTCTTCTTAAATCATATAATTTTCCTCAAAAATTTATCTTGATGAATTTCCTTGCCCCAAAAATAGTTTTAGTATAATTCAATAATTTTTATTTTCAGTTCCTCAGAAGAAAAGTTTTCTTCTAACTGAACTACTTTAGGGATGAAAACATGAGATGCATTTGGCACACATTTTATTAATAATTAAACATCAAATACATCATGTAAATAATATAAACTTGGAGGAAATAACACTCATTAATAAACTAGTCTAACTTTCTTTAGTGTTTCATATGGTCTAATGAATAGTGAAATTAGATTTCATTTTTCATGAAAAAACATAAAATTTTCTAATGGAAATACTTTAAAAAACATAATCACCCACCTTGAAAGAAATATTTTCCCTCCGATAATACATATATCTTTTCTTATTTCTGTGAGCCATCCTCATGTAATGATAAGTCATATTAAACTTCTCAACTATTTCATCTACCAACTATGGTCTCAAAAAGTTCCTTCACATACTTTATCAGAACATACTGGAGTCCAACACCGCTTTCCATACAATGCCTAAAAAGTTCCATCTGTATACTGGAATGAAAAATGTTTTTATAGGAAAACTCATACAATGAAAGATATTGATTCCAAACTCCATGATATTCCATTAAACAATAATAAAGAATATATTTTATAAGGTGAATCGTTCAGTTGGACTGTACAAAAGATTGATAATAAAAAGATTTAGTAAAATTTAATTCAGTACCCAATGAATTTTTAAGGCCTTTATAAACATTATAAGTGAACCTGGGATCAAATTCAAATAAAATGGGGAGTGTAAATCCATATAACCTGACCATCTCCTTAAGATATATCTGAGAAATATGATCAATGTATATAGTACCTCAAATGGGAAGATAATTTTTAGATTTAGTTAGTCAATCAATAATAACCCAAATCACATTATTACCTGAAGATGTATATTGTAATCCCACTACAAAATCCATGGATATATTATCCCATTTCCACTATAGAATTTAAAAATATTGAAGAATACCCTTTGGTAATTTTAGTTCTTCTTTAAAACATTGACAAGTAAAACAATTCATGGTAAATTAAAAAATATGAATTTCCATTCCATCCCATTAGTAATACTCTAGAAGGTCTCTATATATTTTTGTACTTCTAGGATGAATGGAAAAATAAGGACTATGAGCATCAATAAACAATTCTCTCTTCAAATAGTAATCCAAAGAAACACATAATCTATTTCCAAATTTTATGAAAACTTATTAATCAATAATTAACAATAGAAACATTCCCTTTTTAACACATTCTGGCTTTTACTATAAATATTAATACTCCTTTAGATCATGCTTAATTATTTCTTAAAGATATGACTATATTGACACCTAAAAAGGAAGAATTTCCTGAATGTGCAATTTCTAGGCCAAAATCTTATGATCAGTATATAGTTTACCCTTCTCAATATAATTTATGCCTCAAAATTTTTAAATAGAAACCAAAATAGTGAATTCCAAATCAGGTATAAGATATTTTTATGAATGAGGTTTCAAATGATGTGAATCATAAGAAACTATCTGATCATTATGAATCATAATACAACCTAATACCTTCAATAAAGAATCACTATAGATGAAAGATTCACAATTTCTAGAGGGGAGGAAAGAACTAGACCATTATCCCTTAATATTTTTTAGTTCCTAAATATTATCATTACTCTCTTTCATGTAGATTTGTTTAACTCCTTTTTTAGTTACCTTATTTAGCGTGCTAGAAAATTGATTAAATATTTTAGAAAAATGTTATTGGTAATGCTCTAATCCACGAAAACTATAAATATCTGTGACATTCAAAGGTCTAATATATTAATCAAAAACTCATGTTTTAGTAGGGTTGAAATTTATGACATAATTGGAAACAATATATCCAAGGAAAGAAATCTGTTGCAACCAAAATTCTCACTTACTAAATTTTCCATATATATTATTTTCGATTAAGGATTGAAAAAAATCCTCAGGAATATTTCATATTACTCATTAATTTTATAACATATCAATACATCATCTATAATCCCAACCATGACCTTATCTAAATATTCATTAAAAACTCTATTTATAAGATCCATGAATACAATTGGTGCATTAGAAAATCCAAAGATAATAACTATAATTTCTCAATGACTGTGTCTAGCTAGAAACACTATCTTTGGACTATTTTCATCTTTTACTTTCAAATGATGGTACCCTAAACTTTGATCAATCTTTGAAAAATACTTCACTCCAATGAGCTGATCTAACAAATCATTGATACGAGGTGAATGGTACTTTTTCCTAACAGTTATGTTATTAGAGTATTTATAATTAGTTTAAGGACTTATTGAACCATATTTATTTAAAAAAACACATATTCACTACATGGGGAATTTCTCAGATGAATGAAACATTTATGCAGAATCTCTTGAAATAGTGTTTTCATTCTAAATGTTATACTTTATCCATTTGATAAGGTGGTTTTGAAATTGTCTCAATATTGGACTCTAAGTCATTAATAAAATAAATATCATGATCAAGAATAAAATTAGTTAAATAATCATGCAATACATCCCATATATTTATTTAATACTAGAACATCACAAATTTGAACAATTTCTTTCCTTTCAACAACAGGAGGTAGGTAAATTTCACTACCATATGTAATCAATTACTCAGCTTATTGATATTTTATATATATTTTGAAATAATTAAATTTAAATTTATTATATCTAAAATCTATCATATCATGATTGAATAAAATGCAATAAAAACCATGAATAATATCAAACTCCACTATGGGTAGTTTAATTTTTTAGGAAAGACCATCCCATTGATAACAATAGGAATATTCCTATAAATCATTGTTTCATTAATACTTTCACCAAAAGTTTTCACAAAATGTTATAACTTATTTTAATTAGGTGATATTCCAATTTTAATTGAAAATTTCTTAGAGATAATGAAATGTGAATATCTAGAGTCAAACAAGGCAGCACCATAATTTATATAAATAAGTAGCATACCTTTCTCTACTTCATTATAAGATCCAACTTGAACCTTAGTAGTAAAAAATGATTTTAACACACCATTTTTCTATTAATATTTATGATTTCAACCATAAGTAACTAATTTTGGAAACATATTAGAATAATTTACCAAATCATTGAATTTAAAATATCGTACCATTGATTGTCTAGCAATCATCAAATTCTTGGATTGTTTATGGATCTTTTCTTTGTATTCATGAGATCTTTGACCAAACATACCACATCCCTAACAATTTATAGATCCTGTTAAACAATCCATGAAATGTTTTTTCCACACTTGATATATGTTTGGGGAATAAATATAGATTTATTATTAAACAAATTATCCATATCTTGTATCCTTGAATGCTTCTTACCCTTGTTGTCTCAAAAAATATAACTTTTAGAAATATCCATCTCAAATTTCTCAATACAGTGAAAAAATTTATAATAAATTTCAAATTATCATAAGGCCAATGTTATTTGTAAATTTGGTATTAATCCTATATAAAATAAATTAAATTTATATGAATATTCTCAGTAAAATATAGTATATTTCTAACCAATATTGTAAAATATTCTACACACATGACAACTGAATCTTTATCTTTTTACTTAAATTCCAAGAATTTTTTTTCCATCTGGAGTCAAATAGCCATTGGTTAATATTTCTACATGAAAATATTCTTAAATGTTTCCAAATTTATGGAATCAATATTTTCTCCCACCCTCTATTTTATTCTTAACCAAGGACTACCATCGATCAAATTGGCCTTCAAAACAGTAAATGGAAAGAGTTACCTTTTGTCTTTCTGAACATCCCATGACATTGAATATCTTTTATATAGAATTAATACATCCTTTGGATACCACTAGATTTTTGATTCCACTGTAACCTATAGGGTGTTGGTTCATGAAATGATCAACTATATACATGTTGTTCTATGATAATTATAGATACTATCTACATGGTTTTCACCCCCATTTATAACATGTATCAACTGATCCATCACTATAAAAAATTTCTTTGTCACAATTACCATCATTTATGGACGTTTATTTGGAAGGGAATTATTCTCCTGACACCTTCCTACTTTATATTCAATGTTTCCTCTATGGAAAACCATTCTAAATATACACATATTAGATAAGTGAACATGGTAATATTCAAATTCTATATCCTTTCAAGTTAACCAATAAGTAGGATATTTCTATAGATATCATATTAAAATTATTCTAAATTTTAAATTTATATAAACATTTTCTCAATTCACTAATATAAGGACCAAACCCTAAACATTATATAATATAGTGTATTTAGACTATAATTCACTTTACTTCATTCCCAAATATCTTTTATGATAATATTTTTGAGAATTAAGTAATAAATATAACATCAAAAAACCAATATGTTAATAATTAAACACTTATACTTAGTATCCAGTTTTCCTATAATATAAAACATTTAAAATGAAATAAATTTATTTTCATGAAAAATATTTAGGACTTTTAGCTTGACTACTTCTTTGTTTTTACTCTTCCTTAAACACTATGAAGAACATTTAAAAATGTGGGATGAAAAAAATATATTAATAAGAGTCATTAAATAAATAAATACATTAACCTATTGATAAAAATGAAAACCCATAAAATTTATACCTTTATCCCAAAATTATTTTAGTGTAGAAAATAAATCAAATCCATAATAAAAACACACACTGTTTATGTTAAGAATACCTTCAAAGCCCAAAGAAAGAAAATGACAACCGTTTTCGAAAACATGGAGAATTATATTCATAATATATATAGAAATAATGTAAGAAATAACTTGATCCAAGTTAAATCAATGGGATAAAATTCCCAAGTTAACTCCCACCTTCTTGAATTTGAAGACAATAAACATTACACAATGCATTAGAGAGATACATCATGATCTACCTCATCATATATGTTTTATCAAGATCTCCCATCATCTACTACTACACTGAAGTACCATATCAGAAAAAAATTTATTCTTTCACATTTTCATCATATAAACCTTGTAAAACTTATTTGATCCCACATGAAAATATTTTTCAGATATTGAAATACCCCTTGATTTTATAAAACTAAAATTATAAGAAAAAATGAAAGAAGGGGTCCTAATTGAAGAAACCATGGAAGATTATAATGGAAACCAAAAATTAATTTCTTTGAGGTGAATGGATAGCCATTTATTCCATATACATTAAATTAAAACATTCCTTTTTTTAAATATATTTAAATTATTATATTTAAAAATGTAAAATTATCCCTTTTGATTTTTGATAAATTAAAAGGGGACATTAAATTAAAATTATGATTATTTTATTTCCATATAAATACATTCTAAAAATTAGTTGTAAAAGACGAAAATAGAAAAAAAAAATTTATAAAATAAATATTTAAAATATTTTAAATGACTTTTTAAGTTAAATATCCCCTTAACTCGAGTCTGAATCATCATATATGTTTTTTATCTACAATAATAATAAAATTATTTTAATAATTTAATCTATTAATAAAAATTTTAATGTTTTTTATTCCCTTTATTTTATTCATTAGTAGGTAATATAGAATTACATAGTCAATTTATTTCACGTCAGATGTTTTGATATTATTCTATTCATATATCCAAAATGCCTTGGTATATTGACCATGTTGAAAGGAGTAATTATTCAATCATATAGAGAATAATAATAATTACACAATTATCATTTTTATACAACAATTTTACTTTTAAATCCATCCAAGAATTATGGTTAGGAAATATGAATTATGTTACAATCATGGAGAGAGTAGACCAAACACACGCATGAGTAAAGTTTCCATTTTTCAACTATCATGATGGAAAGAATGTATGTGTTATTTTATTCTTTCTAAAATTAATATTATATCATAAATATCATATTATATATTTTAATATAATTATATATATATATATAATCCATGTGATGTGGTGATGAAAAATAAATCTCATCGCTTCATGAAGGTGGCAGTCCACACGTACACATGAACGATGCTATCATTTTCCAATGGACGGAAATGTAATAAATTTGTTGATATATAGCTTTATGGAAATATAAATATGTCGTGAATATATATATATATATATATATTAAATCTATCATTATAACCTTCTAGGAGAGCCAGTGATGAAAAACAAATTACATTGGTTCACGTGGTCGTAGTCAACCGTACACACGAATGACATTTTAATTTCTTATTTTATGGAAGAGAATATAGACATAGATTATTAATTTATCATAGTAACATATCTATATATATAATATATTTAAGTTGTTATTTTAAAATGTTTGAATAATATTTTAAGTAGTTAGAAGAAGAAATAAACTAAAACATTCAGTTAAAATCTATACAGCTTCTTCAGACAACATCATTTTCTTTACACATTAGGCCATTTAAGTACGGTATTGTGAAAAAAATATGTAATATTGAATGTGTATAGAATTTTTAGGAAGGGTTTAATAAAGTTATTTGCATAACTAGAGTTCCCAAAAGGCATGATGAAGAGAGGAGATAAGATGGAATTTTTTATGTGAGGGTAGGGGGACTTTTGAAATTACATAAAGTATTAAATTAATATAAATTAATTTTCACTGAAAAATGGATCCATTTTTTTATAATTATATTATAGGATGATTATGGGTCAAAATTATTTAATTTTAACACCCTTAGATTTAGTCAATTATTATTATTTAATTAATCCATCTTTTAGATATTTTTTTTATTTCACGTGACATTGGAAATGGTTATATATATATATATATATTAAAACACTAAGTAAAATATTACTTTCACATGGTTCCTAATTTTATTGAGCTACATAAAATAACAACTTGGCTTGTGCTACATGCAATACTGACTTGGCTTGCACTACCTGCAACACCGATATGGACTACGTTACACACACCAATGATATTTCTACAATAAATCATTTTATTGTTATAATTATTTTAATGAGATAATTATAATCTAGAATTTAAAAATAGTTATATGAATGGTAATGAATAATTTTTAAATATTACTTATAATTTTTTTATATAGATAAATCATATTGATGATGAAGTACATGTTTTTTTGTGAAGTTCTTTTACATTTAAAAATACCGTTTTCTCAAATGAATCGCTTTTAATAATGAAATTAATTTTAGACACATATAGAAATTGAATTTGAAAAAATAAACTTCAATTTTTTATTTATAAGTTTGAAATTATATTAGGGTGAAGTTTCGGGATTTATTTGAGTAACTTAATTTTTTGATGCATAGTGAAACATATTGATTTTAGGTTAAAAACATCCTTTTCATTTAAATAATTATTAATATTAAATTATATTTGAAAATTTTTTAATGTAAAATTAGATATATTATATGTATATTAATAAAATTTAAGTCATTATAATCAATTTCACTTTGAAATTGATTATACAAACATAATAATCTTTTGAACTTCTTTCTATATTAAAGACCTGTAATTTCGTTCCATCCGTGAGATTTACATTAATCTTAATTTTTCCATTTTGTGAATTGAATTTAGAAAAACCAAAATAAACCATTTTAAGAAGTATAATATTTATATTCTAATTATTTCATATTTATTTTTAACAAAAAATATTAGTAAAAGTTATTAAAATTAATCGTAGTGATTAAGGTCCAATTAAACTTAATTAGTGACTAAACCATAATATTAGAAGCCCAAATAACCTAGAAACTTGTCCAAAACAAGTTTTGTGGAAATATTTAGGAAACTAAAATTCCATTACTGATTTATGTGGGTTTTTATGATTTTTCTTAGGTAATAACATGTGTACACCTAACTTCTTTTTAAAAATTCCTTAACTGTCCTTTTCCTTCCCTATAAAAGGCCACAACATGTCCCAGTTCCTCAAAACTCTAAAAAATCTTAGTTTAAAAAAATATATGACCAATATAATTACTAAAATACATCCCTTACTCATAGAATCATTAAGTTTTGAAGAAGGAAATCCCTGGAATCCTTTTGGAACAAAAAAAGGGGTTACCTGATTTAGGGGTAACACTATCTCTCAAGACCTTTCTTTTATTTTACCTTCTCCACCCTCTCAAATATATTTATTCAGTGATTGTATAAAACCGTAAGTTTAATAAATATACTAGTATTATTATATGATATTTTTTTAACCTATATTTACAAACACCTCCATCTAATGGATAACCAACATACTGTTTATGTGCAGGACGAACTACCACCTCACTAAATGATGATTTTTCAAATTTCTTTACTGCCTCTATTTATGGAAATTAGGATAGACACTATGTTTATAAATGATATATTTTATATTTATTATTTATTTAATATTATTTATTCCTTTTACACCATAAATATTTTTTTCTTTACATTTGGTGTTAATATGATTATTTCATTTGAGGAAGTGTGGACTACTGCCCTACCAAAGCAACATGATGCGTTCATACACTACAAATATTATATTAAGGATGGTTTTTTTAATATATAAGATATATATGATACCATAAATATAATATAATAATTATATATATATATACATATATGTATTTTACTTTCTTTCTTTCAACACGACAATTAAACAGAAATAACGTCCATTTGTACAGACGACCTACTTTCTCCATGAACAGTGTATTATGTTTCATACTTATATAGTTTATAGATTATTATAATAAAAATATAATGGATAAAAATGATATTTATATTATGGTTTATATTCTATAATAATTATATAAGTACAAGGGCAAAAAATATAACAAATTAAGACACATACGAAGAATAAAGAAAATATTACCTGAAGTGAAACCTGAACATATGATGACTAACAAGATGGTAATATAAAGCCGTAATCAGACCATATATTGTATTATAAGTAATAATATTACATTATATATATATATATAATAAATTTATATTTATTATACATGATTTTTTAATGAGTACGATGAGAGTCATGACATATGGTGAGGGGATTTCATCTCACTTTTTATTTCTATGAGATACATGATATGTTTTCCTCTCTTTCCATTTGTGTGGTTTAAGTACTTTAAATAATTTTATTCTATTTATATTATAATTAAATTTATGGGTATTATTATATCAATTTATGATCTTTATTTCAAGGTGTTTAATTTTCAAAAGTTACCAAATTGGTAAAATAGTTTTGTCTCTATTTTTCTTCTTTGAGACTCATGTTTTGTTATGCACCTAAATTAAATTTTGAGGTGTAAATACATCCATTTAATATTCTATATCAGGAATTTACTTATATAAAGGATATTTTAAGATTCTTTTAATTTTATTTTCTTACATGGATAGGATTATCACAAGTTAGCAAGTTATAAGTGTTTATTGAGACAATATCATCACTTTTCAATATTTTTTATGTTTATGCTTCCTTTGATGAAATATTATAATCCATATCTCAATAAATTCATGAATTTTATTCCCCTATGGTTATTAATGCTATAATAATGTATTGGTACCATATTTCTTCTATTTGGTAAATAAGATAGTTAAGAATGTGTTTTTATGAAATCCCAACTTTACCTTCTCTTCAGTTAGAAAACCATGTTCTCTAAAAAGGTTTTCCAAGTATATTTTACTGAATCTACTATGATAATTTAAAGTGTTATTTACCCTTTTTTATTTCACCAATGATTTCAAACGAATCTTCTTTCCAATTTATTAATGAGGAAATTTTCTAAGCTTTTTACTGTGCAAAAAGAATGTTCTTTTTTTTACACCTATTACATGTAAGAATTTATCCACCATCAATAATTTGAATCCTTATTTTCATGTTTGATGGTTAATTGTTTTGAAAATATTTTTAAAATATATCTTAAAATGAATGGTTTTCAAACTATTTTCAAGATCCTTTTTTATGTTTTTTAGGAAAATGGTTTTCAGAACGTTTTCAGTCTCCTTTTATAGGTTTTTAAGGAAAATGGTTTTCAAAATAGATTCAAGCTCATTTTATATGTTTGTAAGGAAAATGATTTTCAAAATGATTTAAAGATATCTTTATATGTTCCCGAATAAAAAGGTTTCCTAAAGGGTTTAAAATATTTCATTATAATATTAAATTTTTATTTTCAAGAAAATGGGTTTTAAAATGTCTTATGTTTTATTGATCCTTTTCAAATAAGAAAGGATATTTACATCAAGAAATGTTTCCAATATATACTTCCATGTTATTTTCCATATAAGATGACATCATTTGATGTTACTGAATCCCTTTTAAGAAATTATCCAATGGTTCCATTCATATTCTATATTGAATTGTTTTATTTGTTTTTGATGGAATTATTCTTATGAAACCCATTTTTATTCCACAAGTTTTATTCTTTTGAAACCTAGTTCTTTTCATGGGTTATGCATTGGTTAAATTATTATGAAACCTATATCTTTTTCATAGGATATGTTGTGATTAAATGTTAATGATACCAATTTCATTTCATGGGTTATGATTTTAGGTTTATAAAACTTATGTATTTTTGTGGGTAATGATATGGTGAATGTTTTAATATCTTATAGAACATGTATGAATGATTTTATTATGAGATAGGTGGGACCTATATCTCCCTCCAATTCATTGGGTAACAATAGATAACTCATGAGTATAATTTCTATGAGTGATCCTGACTACATGTTCACAATATTATTCTTAGCCCCGGTTTGATGTCTATAATTTTATACATGAACCTAATTACATGTTTACAATGTGATGAGTGAACATTACTACATGTTCAAAATGTTATGAATGGACCTGGTTTCATGTCAATAAGTTTATTCATGAAACTGATTACATTTTTACAATGTGATGTGTGAACCTGATTACAAGATCACAATGTTATGCATGGACCTGGTTTCATGTCCATAAGGTTATGAATGAACCTGATTACACATTCATTTCCTTAACTTAATGCGTGACCCTGTTTCTATTTATACATGTTCAAAATGTTATAAAATAATGTGCATGCCATAAATTCCATGCATTATAACTATTTTATATTTTAATGACTTATAATCCTAATAATCTTATGATCTATGTCTTATGAACTATCAATTTTTATTATGATATCTAATGTATTGGGTATGATCTTCAAATGTTATGCTTTTGTTCCTTACCCTTTTGATTATGAGATTCATTTTCATTTCATTTATTTACCCTTACTGAGTATCTAATCTCACCCCTTTATTATATTTCCTTTCACCAAGTAATGAAGAAATATTTTAGGTAGAGGTACTAAAGGTGGAGATCTCCATGGGATATGTTGAAGATCTTTCACCAAGATAGAATATTTTGTTTCCAAGTTTCCAAAGACACTAAACTATTATGGTCCTAAGGCATGTATTTTTGTAATGTATTGAATATTAATCTAAAATGATGTAATATTAATGTATGTTAAGCCTTGGTTTCTATAGGTGGTATCATAGGAAAGGTTTATTCATCCTTTAGAAACTAGGATAAGAAAACTTCAGTGATATCCCTAGGTATATTTCTAAGGATATTTCTAGGGATGTATTTAAGGATAAGTATAAAGATGAGATAATGTTTTGGAAAATCTATTGGAATTATGGTAAAGGATAGAGTAAGTGGTTTTCAAGAAATACATACCTATTTGGATACTAAATGTGGATGTTTCTTATGTATAGATGCACTAAGGAGTAACAACACCAACAAGATGTTCCATGCCTAACATGGGTAATATGGTATATGACAATGGGCCTTGCTACACACCTGGTTTGAGACTCTTGGGGGATATGCTCTGGAAATTCAACAATTGTTCATGAAAAATCAAGAAAGATTTAAATAGAGGATGAATATGAATAACCTAGTAAAAAAATATTGTGTCATATATTAAATATATAATATCCATGATTTAGGCACCCTATAAGTAATTTTTATGATCACATGGTATCCTAATATGATAAAAGTTTCTCACACTATGGTTTATAGTTTTTGTCAATAGAGAGAGCTCTAATAAACATGTTTGACATTTAATGTTTTATATGTGGAATGTATGTTCATTATCATAAAATATTTCCCATGTGGAAATATCATAAAGTGAATATAGAATTTGTTATGATTATTCATTATACTTCTGAGGATAAAGAGGTTGAATATAGAATGAGAAAGGTTCATGATGTTATTCAAGTATTGTATATATAAGAAGCATGAATAGATTAATTTTTAGTAACCATAATACATGATTCATATTTCATATTCTAATGAAATAGGTATTATGGAATAAGATGATGAATCCTGAGTAATGGTTTATGAATAATGTTGGACGGATTGATTATTTATGTTTTGGAATTCAATGATTATGTCAAATGAATCATGAAATATATATGTATTTTTAGTATAATTTTTCATTAGATATTGAATAGGACATGTTAAATGGTGATGAAGACATAGAAAAATGATTTTACGGAATTTTGATATTTTTATTAGGGGAAGGTAACCCTTAATCAATTATTAATGATGAGATAAGGATGTTTGGATAAAGATATTATTGATATGATGAAGTAAATTTGATGGCATGGATTTCCAAATAACTGATTATTGAAAAAGTGTTCTATGCCATCATGAATTAAGTTTACGACATCTTTGATTTAATGAATTTATCCAGTAATCATTGGAATTAGGAAACATGAATATTTTCTAAAAGGATTTATGGTTATTAAGGTTTTCACAATGTTCAAGGGAATATATTTTGAGGGTATTCACATATTTGGAATGTGAAAAAAAAGTTTTACTTTGTGATATATTGGGGATCAATGTTAAGACAATTTCATGACATTATTTCTAAAGATATGAATTTTCATATTTTATAAGGATTAAAATGTTAACCATTTATTGAATGTTTAAGTTAACATTCTGATAAAGTTAGTAAGATTAATGTATTATTTCTTTATATGTGGATTTATTCATATTGGATTGTTTATTGAAACTACTTTATTTTTATGATAACTTATGACAAATGTGATGGCATATCATAGATATCATGATCTATTAGTACTTTATGAATGAAAATTTCACCTTCCTTTTTAGAGAAAGAGGTGAAGTAGATCAATTAAAAACAAAGGGTGACATTTTTCTGAAATCATGCAAGTATATCTTTTCATGAAAATTATTCAACTTTATAAAAAAGTATCATGAAACTAAAAAATTTATCATAGTACCTCCTTCTTCCAATTAATCAGATGGTCCCTTAGTTCATCGTAGATTTATGGCTGTCTAACACAAAGATATTTTGTGAATTTTTTTCTGAATTAATTTATCTTTTTGATATTTTTCATTTAACGTGACACCAGAAATAGTTATATATATATATATATATATTAAAACACTAAGACAAACATTACATTAAAACAAAACTTAATTGGATTTTACTACATGAAATACATAATTGTATTGCGCTACACACAATACTAAATTGGAATTTCACTACTCACGACACTGACTTGGCGTATGTTACAAACAACATATAAGTTTCTACGAAACATCATTTTATTGTTATAATTATTTAAATTGAGATAATTCTAACCTGTTAGTTAAAATTAGTTATATAAATACTAATAACTAATTTTAAGATATTATTTATAATTTTCTAATATAGAGAAAATATTTTTATTATGAAAGATATGATTTTTGGTAAAGTCCTTTTACGTTTAAAAATATATTTTTTCTCAAATGAAACGATTTTAATAATAAAATTAATTTTAGGAAAATTTATAATTTTAATTTTATAAAATAAACTTCATTTTTTAATTTATAATGTCAAAATTATCTTAGGGTGAATTTTTGGTTTTATTATGAGAAACATCATTTTTTGATGAATAGTGAAAAATACTCCTTTAAGGTTAAAAATGGTATTTTTATTTAAATAATTATTAATTTTAAATTGTATTTTAAACTTTTTATAATATCACATTAGATTAATAATACATTTATTAATACAATTAGTTAATTAAAACCAATTTGACTTTGAAATTGAATATTAATACATAATAAACTTTCGAACTTCTTTCCACTTAAATGACCCGTAATTTCATCTTGTATGCGGGATTAGCATTAATCTTAATTATACATATTTTGTGAATTTAATTTTGAAAAACTGATATACCACATTTTTATCAGTATAATATTTATAGTTCAATTAGATCATGGTGATTTTTGGCCAAAAATATTAGTAAACATTATTAAAATTAATCGCAAATATTAAGGTCAAATTAAGCTTAATTGGGGATTAAACCTTAATCATGGGGTCCCAAATGACCTATCCACTTTTCCAAAACCTATTTTATGGACATATTTCGTACATAAATATTAAATTATTTATTTTTCATGGTTTTTTATGACTTTTTTAATAAAAAAACATGTGTACACCTATTTTGTTTTTAAAAATTCAATGTGAGAAATTTTCCTTCCATATAAAAATTCACCATCTCTCCCACTTACTCACCCCTCTAAACCTCTCAAGATCGGCCAAGATATACGCAATAATCTTTCCAAAAATTATCCCAACCTCTTATAATCATTCCATTGGGAATAAGGCAATCCAAGGAATCCTTTTGGCAAAAACCATAAAGAGTTACTTGATTTAGCTTCTCTCTGGATCCTTTCTTTTATTTTCCCTTCTCCACCCCTCCACTCTATTAATTAAATTATTGTATAAAAAACCAGTGTAATAAATATAATTGGATGTTTTTATTATATTTAAAACTAAACTTACACACACCACCATCTAATGGATAACGAACATTATGTTTATGTGTACGATGAACTGCCGCCTCACTAAACGACGATTGTTCAATTTTCTTTACGGCCTCTCCTGGTGGACACTATGAAAAAAAATATATTTATAAATTTTATATATTATATTTATTATATTTTTACTCTTATTTATTTTTTTACAAAAAATGTTATCTTACTTTAGATTTGTTGTTAATACGATATTTTCGTTTGAGGAAGTGCAGACTACCTCCCCCTCAAAGCGATATGATTCATTCACGCACTACAAGGATTTTATTAAGGATGGTTTTAGTGAATAAATATGATATATATGATAAAATAAATGTAATTTAATAATTATATATATATATATATAAATATTTATTTTAAATTCTTTCTTTCAACACAGAAACCAAATTTAAATAACATTCATGCATACACACGACCTACTGTCTCCATGAACAATGTATTATGTTTCAGAATTATATATTCTATAGAATATTATAATAAAAATATAATATATATAAATGATATTTATGACATTTTTTAAATTCTAGAATCATTATATAAGTATAAGGACCAATGGTATAACAACTTAAGACACATACAAAGAACAAAGAGAATATTTCTTGAAGTGAAACCTTAATATATGATTTTTAATAAAAGGGTAATATAAATCCATAATCAAACCATATATGGTATTAGAAGTAATAATATGGTTCATTGATATATTTATAATAATTTTTTATTTAATATGAAGGATTTTTGAGAGATTGTGATGAGAGTCAAGACAAAAGGTAAGGGGATTTTATCTCACTTATTATTTCTGTGAGATACAAGCTATGTTCACAACTCTTTCCTTTTATGTGATGTATGTAATACCCATAATTGTATTATATTTATATTATAATTATATTTATGGGTATTCACATATCAATTTTATGATCTTTCTTTCAAGGGGTTTTGGTTTCAAAAGTTACAAAATTGGTAAAATAGTTTTGTCTCAATTTACATTCTTTGAGACTCGTGTTTTGTTATGAAACAATATTCTATTTTGAGGTGTACATACTTACATTTTATATGGTATATCATGAAATTAATTATTTTAATGATATTTTATTCTTCATTTAATTTAATTTTATTACATAGAGATTATGATCCCAAGTTAACATGTTATAAGAGTTTATTGAGACATTATCACCACTTTTAAAGATTGTTTATGTTTATGCTTCCATTGATGAAATAATATGATAAATATCTTAATATATTCATTGATTTTTTCCCATATGGTTATTCATGATATAATCATGTATTGGTACCATATTTCTACTCTTTGGTACTTAATATAGTTAAGAAAGTGCTTTTTAAGAATGTCCGATTTTACCCTCTATTTGATCGGAAAACCATGTTCTTTAAAAAGGGTTTC
Organism: Viscum album; assembly: GCA_963277665.1. NCBI lineage: Eukaryota > Viridiplantae > Streptophyta > Magnoliopsida > Santalales > Viscaceae > Viscum > Viscum album. The sequence goes on from OY728150.1 coordinate 1,041,492,191, forward strand.
CAATTATAGTCTACTAATCTCCTATTATCCTTAAAATAAATTTTTTACATTTTTTTCTTTAACTAATTATTTCAAAGTAATATTCTTATCACTTTATTAACAAGTACATTCTTTAACCTTTTTAATATGAAAAAGTATTTTTCTTTTTACCTCTTATGACATGTACAGATTTATCCACTGTCTATCCTTTGAAGCTTTATTTTCATGTTTAAAGGTTAATTTTTGATAATATATTTTAAAATATTTTTTAAAATATTTTTTTTTCAATTTTTTTTAATATCCTTTTATAAATTATTAAAGAAAATTGTTTTCAAAATATTTTCAAGCTTATTTTATATATTTTCAAGAAAATGGGTTTCAAAAAATTTTCAAGATCTCTTTATAAGTTTTAAAAGAAAAAGGTTTACTAAAGGTTTTTAAAGATTTATATATAATATTTCATGTTTTTTATAAATAAAATGGTTTTTAAATGGTTTTATGTTTTAAATAGAATTTTCAAATAAAATATCATCAGTAACATTTCTTGAACTATTCATTTAATTTTTATTTGAAAACAACATTACAAAAATGCAATTAGAATTTAATCCAATAAAACCGAACTAATATATTATTTGTATATATAAAATTAATGTAAAAATAAAAATAACCCTTATAATATTACTATTATAGTTATAAAAATTATTTACATGATTTTTCTACTACTTGCATAAACACCGTGTCAGCGTTAATAAGAATTTAAGGTAGTTAATTCATCAATAAAATTATAAAAACGTTACCATCTTAAAAATAAATAATTTATATTTTATATTAAAGTATAATAACAAACACAAGTTTTTTGTATCCTTGTCACATAATATTGTAGATACTAAAAGAAACAGAGTGAATTTTTGACTTTATATTTACTTTGAATAATATATAATTAATTTGTAAATAAAAATGGCACACATTTGATATAAATTATAACCTTGTATGAGTATGGTCAAACCCCAAACATGAAATTAATTAAGTTAAAGTGTAAATTTAATTTTTAGTTCTTGTCATATTATTATTAACCTTAATTACATGATTTACCTTTCCTGAGGTGACAAATATCTACTATGGATATTGTTTATAATGGTAAAAAAATAAAAGGGAATTATTTAAAAAAATTAGACATATTGATTCCAAATATTAAATCCATTTTTAGTGAATCATTTTCTATATGTGAAATAATTTCATTTAAGGTTAAAATGAAAATCAAACAAACAAAAAGTTTTATTAAAATGTTTTTTTAATCCCAAAATATGCTTACACTAAAATCAGATATAAGTATGATAAAAATTTAATTAATTATATTTTAATTAACTAAATAATTCTTTTCTTACATTGATATTAAATTTAAATCATGATGATAATTTTAAATTAATTTATTTAATGAAAGGAAATGAGAATTTTATAGAAATAAATATTTTCACTCTTCACTAAAAAATCAAACTTTTTAGAAAAATAAAAAAAATCAACCTAAACTAATTTTTATCCATGTATTTCAAAAATGATGGTAATTTTTTAAAATTAATATTCTAAAATTTAAAAATTTATCTTTTAAATATAACATTATATAAAAGGTGTTTATTAAGAATAAAACTATTTTTTTTGATTTAGAAATAACATAATATTCTTATAATGAATATTATTGTCCAATTCTGTAATAATAATATGGAATAGAATTCATTATTTATATTACCTGGGTTGTTTCACTTATAAAATTTGGCCAATATATCTCTCCCAATGGTTTCATTAGATGAAATGTTTTATGTAATGATAAACATAAATGGAAGATAATTTAAATATTAATGTATAATGTTTTACTACCTTTAAGTATCATCAAATAAAATTCATTAATATTAATAAATTATGATATCATTAAATTATATAACATGATGTTGTTAAATATACACTAATATTATATCATATATCATATCAAATGAAAAATAAATAAAGCCCAAAATATTCCTTTCATAATAGGGATGCCACATAATACGATATCCCTATATCACCTCATACAATAATTACAATTTTCATCATATGCACATAGTTTTTATAGAATATCTCCATTTGAATGACTATGGAAAAATACATTTTAATATAATCTAGATGATAATTTATTTTAATAATATATGAACCAAATATGTTCTTGAAAGTTAAAATAAATTGAATATTTTGAACACAATAATATTAGATGATGAAAATCCTAACATGAAATATTTGAATTGAATATATTGAAATGAAAATGGATGGGAAAGGTTTATCACTGACCTTCTTCATATACCAAGTCCTATAACATATCATTTATGAAATATTACGAGGATTTCCACTTACCATTTTCAAATGATGGGTTCAACTATAATGATTTAAAGGGAATATTGGATTATAAAATCCTTTACTTAAGAAGAATATAAGACCTTTTGATGGGTATTAGTGAGATATATATTTCATACATACCACCACCATGATAAATAGGGTCCCTTTAGATAACATATGGTATAGAGAAATATCCATCACGGATTTATAGTAATTAAAATTTTCAATAAATGAAGTAATCTATAAGTATAGGATGTTTTTACAGAGATTTTTAAAAAAGTTCTAACTTTAAACTGATTATATGAAATTGATACAGTATGATAAAAGGGAAATTGAAGTAGTTTTCAGTTTTTAATAATCCCATGATATAATATATATAATCCTATCTTGATTTGATAAGGTAATATAAATCAATCAACAAATTATTTTGAAAAAAACATTATATTATAGTTTATAGATGATATAGTTAGATGGGTATGTGTGTAAGCATGGTATGAATGATGTATGGGGTGAATATGAATTTCATGGTTTGGAATATGATAGAGTATATATGAATAACCGTTAATATTTTAAAAACATTAATCATGACACTCATAGTTCTGAAGGTTAATAATTTATCTTGATATAAAGTGAGATTCTAGTGTGGATGAAGTAGCATAGAGCCGCCATGAATTATTGGAGACCTAGTTCTAGAAGAAGACTCATGTGAATGAAGAAAAAAATATTTTTTATCCTGTGATATGGGATTTATTATGAGATGTGTAATACTTTGGGGCTTAATTTTGGAGATTGATAATTCTCTACATATCTTGTTTCAACAGGAATTAAGCCACAGATATTTCCAAAAGATAATAGGTTGCATACTAGTGTCAGAAAAGTGGAGGAAAACATGATTTAAACTAGGGTGTTTAATTTTTTGGAAGATCTATAAAAGTGATACAATGAAAAAGGGTATTTATGGTTGGGACCAAGATAATAGATATATGAATCAATAGACATACTATTATAATATGAATAATGTGTTATATAGTTTATGAAATAGGAACATTTTTATCACAGGTTAGGAGAATGTTGATAATGGAGGTTGGTAATATAATCATAGGCATAGAATATAATCAAAATGTGGTGTCCTATATAGATTAGTCTCTTATGTAAGGAAAATCATATAGTTTAGGAAAATGTGAGATTAAACACTCCAAGTAGTTTTGGGTCATATGGGATTGATTGTATATCATTTAGTTTAAGGACTTGTTACTAGGAACATTCATGATAAAGTTTGTGGTCATGTGTAAAGGATAAAATTTTATATAGTTTGGGGTCCTGTGATAAGGATATGTGTATCTGACATGAATACACAGAAAATGTATTTTTTGAGAAACCAAGTAGTGGTTGGAGGTGTAATGCTCTTTCTCTGCTAGTTGATTAGGGAGTATGCTTCATTGGAATAAAAATTATATATGATGTAATTTCATTCCCATTTGAATTCAAACTTTTTGTATTTATTTCTTGTAATTCTTTGGGACCAAAATTTCAACACCAATTATCCTTAAACAAATGAGTAGGGATGAACCAATTTTTTCAATTCTCATATCGTACATTATTAATGAATTTGATGGTTATTTAACTCTTACAATATCTTTAATTAATTTTATTCTAGCTAATACAAATAGAATTTTTAATGATTATAAATTTTAAAGTGGTCATAAATATTTTTTTAATGTGAGGAAAATTTAACATTAAAATGAAAAAACACTTTTTTCCGTACACTAGTGAATATGAGGTAACTTGTGTAACCATATGTTTTGTGGTGTGGAAATACCGCAAATAATTAAGTTGTTTATTTGGGAAGTACTTCATATATCTATCCACTATCTACTATCGAATATTAAATAATTCCTTTTATGGCCATTATATATACATTCTTAGTCATGGTTATTATTTGAATAATTATTTGACTAGATACTAAAATTTGGGTAAAATTTATTTAGCTAAGGCACACAAAATTCTATATCATTATCTATGAGAATAGTGAAGGGAAATACAAATAATATTATGATTTTGGATTTTAAAATATTAATAATGACCATAATTATAATCTCTTTTAAAGGTAAGTCTTTATCTCACTTAGAAAAGAATTCATTAATAGTGATAATAATCTTTAAATACCAAAATATTTTTAGTTGGTATAGACCCATGACATATATTCCATATTTAAAAATTAGATAAAAGTTTTTTTAACATGTAACAACTCTGGGGGTTGATGAATAATGTTGGTAGGCACCATACATACATGAATATTCTTCATATGTTTCATGCAATTATATATCATGGAGTGGAAATAGTACCCAAGCCTCCAGATTTAATGTGAGATCATGGTTTCTATTTGACATGAAACACATATGTTAGCTTGAAATTAATACATAACTATGATGGCCTCATCTTCTGAAATTCACATGAGATTAAACCCATTACATCCTATTTTTATTGAATTTTATAAGAGTTTAGATCATTAAATAGTATTAAATTTATTATCTTGGGATGAATCTTCTCTATTTTGTCTTTCTCATTGGTAAGAAATCCATTTTATAGATAATAAATTTTAAGAAACATTTCATTGAAGACTTTAAATTTTTATGGTGATATGGAATGATCTCGAGTATGGGTTATACCAATATCATCTATTTATTCTATTTAATCATTGAAAAAAGAATAAAAACCCACTAATGTGCTATATGGATGACTATTTCATTTTATTTGGGCTGTTTAGAGCTGCATCTATGATGAAAAAAAATATTCTTGAGAATTATGAAGTTACGAAATATTAGCATTGGTTATAAGTAGAAACACCCCATACATTCCAATATATGGTCAACAAAATGTATAAACTCTTCTTCCATAACAACATACTTTATGTTGATGCATTCAATCACCAATTATGAGACACCTTTATTATTATTTTGAGTTCCTATTATTTGAGAAGTAAAAATTATTCCTATTATGAGGTCATTATGTCTTTATTTTTTTTCATATCCTTATAAAAGGAGCCAAGAATATGATTTCTTTTATTTACAATGGAAACAAATATAAATACCAAACCATCTTAGTTGATATTTGAATCTTGTACCCCGACACCTTGACATCAAGAGGAAATACCAAATTACATTTATCATGTTTATAATATTTCATTGATAGAGAATACCTCATCATTATGGAGATCTACATATAGATGTAACTTTTATTTTTTGGGGGATCCACTAGAAAATATTCTAATAAGAATACATTGATTTACTACTAGAAGATGAATCACATATTAAACTATTAAAAATTGAAAACACATATTGATAACCATTCATTAAACATGGGATCACTAAGAAATATATTTTAAGGCATATATGTGGGAGATTAACTGAACCACATAGTCTGGTAAATAATGAAACAACACTTAAACTGTAAAGATCAAGGAAATGATTTTTTTGGATGTCATATATTTTCTCTAAAACTAAAACATTGTTCAACTATGGTAATGATGGTCATTTTCTTCTCCCACAAAATTATTTTAATAAATAAGATTATTAAGGGATCACTCTAAAGAATTAAAATAAATAATTAGTTGATTTCTTTATTCAAGAGTAATTAAGGTGGTAGGAGCTGACAAGTTCCACTTATGGATACAGAATTTACTATGGAAATTTCTATCTTATTTTTACATTGAAACATTCATTTTCATATTAATAGAGGTTAAAAATTTTCCATAGTGGTTTTGAATTAAATACCATATTTAGTAAAAAAATAATTGATGTACTCTTAATTTATAACAATTTTGAGGAGATATTATTTCATATATTGAATTTATTTTCTCTAGATCAGCTTCTATACCCAGATAAAAAACCATGAATAAAATAAATTTCTGTAAAATCACCCCAAATTTAAACCTCCATTAGTTTAATTTTAGATTATGTGATCAAAGTTTTGAGTATAAATTATCAAGGTTTATGATATTGATAAAATAACTTATTTAAATGGAAAAATTATTTACATAACATTTAATGGTATTTTCATGAATGATTGTGAAAATATGGTGTATTTCACATTGATAAGTAACACTAGAATTCTTAAAATAATAATAATCTCTATATTAGAGTATAATTATTAGGTAAACCTAAAGTTATTTGTAACTTCATATAAATGGGACTTTAAAATTCGGATATATCTATAATAACCTTCTATTAATGAGATGGATTAAAAAATGACTATTGAGTCTATTAGTAGTTCTATGATCAGTATAGTGAAGTTTTTCTTTATAAAATGAAAGTTAATATGCATGATGTTAATATAGGATTATATTTTTTACCATTATTTTACTAAATAAGAAAAATGTTGGATAACCTCTTTGGGTATCAAACCTCATAGATAATGGTGGAATTAATTATTTTATCCACTTAAACATTTATTATGGAATTGTGTGATGGATTTACTCTCCTCACTACCTCTCTCTAGCCATAGAATTTTTTTGGTAGACCTAGGTGTTTAGTATATCATTTGGGTTATAATAACTTAATTTCTATGTAAATAGAGGTTATGGAATTATGGTATTTTAAGAGGTATGAAATTTACTATTCTTATTCATTATTTTTTTTGACAAAAGACGAATTCATTAATAACGAAGATAAGAAGAAGTACAAGTACATAACCATGATGGGAAGTGATCAAGCCAGAGCAGATCGTCGTAAGGAGGGCCAACGGCTACCGGCTGGTGAGCGGCCTCGTTTCCTTACCTTTTGATGAATGTAAAAATGCAGGATGTGAAGCTTGGACGGAGAGAGTGAATAATCCGAGTGATGGATCCAAAATATTGTAGCCTGCCATCATTGAGATTGATGGAATTGATGATGGTGATACTATCTGATTCGATGTGAATTGAGTCCCATCCACGGTCTTTTGAAAAATTTAGCCCAGCGAGGATGGTCGCGGCTTCCGCAACTGAGGGCTCCCAAAGTGCATGGCGTGAGTTGTGTTTGGCTACAATAATATGTCCATGGTTGTCCCGGGCCAGCATACCAATTCCAACAGGTCCATCCTAATGGAGAGAGGCATACACATTAATCATAATAGTTCCTTCCGGTGGAGGGCACCAATGTAGGGAGTAAGGAGGGGGAGAAAATAATCTTTGCTGCTCAGTGTGGTGCTGCCAACCCGCAATCCAAGATGATGACTGGTCAACCCAAAATCTGGGGGGCCTAAGAAAAAGATTGAAAATGGCTTCGTTACACCGGCCCCAGATAATCCAGGCCAAAATGCACAGAGATCCAGCTTTATTCGATGAAAAGGAAGAACACCATCGCATCATAAGAGAATTAAGGTCTGAGGAAGCATCCTGGTAAAGATTCGTGGAAGATCCCCAGCAATTCCGAACCTCCTGATCCCCTAGGCATTGGACGAGAGCATGAAGAGGGGATTCTGGGACAGATGGGCAGAAGGGGCATGAATTTTCTTTTGAAAAGTGTCGGAAGGCAAGGAGGCTCTTTGTAGGGAGGATACCAGTGCACACCTGCCACCAGAAATATCATATTTTAGGGGTAACATTGAGCTTCAAAAGTGATTTCTAGGGCCTCCCATCCCCTTCAGTTGTCCGAGTACCGAGAGCGAGCTGGTAACCGGATTTCACCGTGTAAGCTCCTGAGATGTCATTGGTCTAGTAGAGATGGTCTGGGCCTGCATCCGGAACACAGGGGATACTCAGTATAATTCTTCTATCCCTCTCATTGAACCAAGAGTAGAGTTTTTCCAAGAACCACCCCGTCCCCTGGTCAGAAAAAAGGCATCAAACAGTGGCGTACTCAGAGCTTGGATGGATAGGAGATGATGCCCTCACGCCTGCCGAATCAATAAGCCATGGATCAGTCCAAATGTTAACCGTTGAACCATTCCCAATCCTCCAACCTAGTCCTTTATTTAGAAGATTGCGGGCACCCCAAATGCTCCTCCAGATAAAGTTGGGCCGGTGGCCAAGATGGTAGTCTAGAAACTCCTTATGTGGGATATATTTTTCACGGAGAACTCGCGCACAGAGAGATGATGGAAGATTAATAAGGCTCCATCTTTGTTTACCCAGGAGTGCATCGTTGAAAAGAGAAAGGTCCCGGAAGCCCATTCCGCCCTCGGATTTGGGTTAGCATAGTGTAGGCCAGGTGATCCAGTGGATTTTATTTCTGCCATCATTTTGACCCCACAAGAAGTTGGCAGTGCTGGAGTGAATCTGGGTAACCACAGCAGCAGGAAGCTTAAATATAGACATAAAATAGCTGGGAACAGATTAAAGAGCCGCCTTAATGAGAGTTTCCTTGCCGGCTTTGGAGATTTTTTTGGGAGACCGACCTTGTATTTTTTTCTCTATTCGATCCACAATAGTTGTACAAATTTCTTTCTTGGACCGACCAACCACTGTCGAGATCCCAAGATACTTATGATCCTTCTGATACCAAATGAAAGGAAATACTACTCAAAAAATCATTTTGTTTTTACTAGAAATATATCTTCATCTCCCAAATATTTATTATTATTTTTGATTGAGTATAAATCATGACTATTTGATGATTGATACAATTAAAACATGTATCAATGTGTTGGGTTAAAATGAAATATTTATTCTCTCCCTAAGTATTTATAGATCAACTAGATGGAGTATTTCTTATCCATTATATGAGGAGAATTTTATCTAGTTATCTTAACATTTAACCAAGAGAATGAGGTGATTCTATATGTTAGGCTTATTTTCATAATTTTTATGGATATGTAGTGAGAACACCTTCATCAAATCATTCCAAGTGTTGATGAGATTGGGTTTCATTCAATTTAGGGTTTCTAATTACGTTGTTTCTTTTATTGTGACTACTTAAATTCCATATTATTGTATCTTAAATTGATGTACCAAGATTTAGAAGAGTCTAATAGAGAAATGTCACTGTAAATCACCCCAATTCCCTCATAAATAGAATGTAACATCAATTAATCATATAAAAAGGGAACACATTTATGTATATGAATCTAAAAACATCAAACCAGGGAAATGAAATGGACTCCTTTATGAATGAATGTGAACTTGGATACTAAAACCATAACTCAAAATTGATGTTTCATCTTTCTCTTCCTCAAATTATTTTATTCACTATTGTTATAACCCGAAATCTTCAAGTCAACATGTTCTATATAAAATTTATTTTATCTTTAGTGATGGAGGGTTCATGTTATAATGGGATTGATTATTGAGCCATTATTGACTAGGGATTAACAAATATTGATATCGTTGAGCTTGATAAGAACATATAAGGGTCCAAGGTATCCTATTATTATAATATCTTGACATTGTAATACGAGTAGTTCAAAAAATAACATTTATTTTATTGGGTATAAACACAATACATATCGAAGATGAATACTTCAATATCTATGAGATGAATGAGAAATAAAACATATATTAAATGGATTAAATCATTTAGAGTTATAAAACCTTATAACTGATGATTAAATAATTCTCTATAATATAATGGTTTAGGGTATTTAGATTTTAGTATAATATTTAACTTATTTCACAGTATAGTGTAAATTTATGTTAAATTCATTTTAATTATTTATTCTCTTATGGAAATATCATATATAATGTTATTATTCATTATATTGGTAAAATGAATACAAAGTAATAAGGTGAGTTCACATATTTAGTAAGAAGGATAAAATAACAAGTTAAACATATTTTATCATTAGATCCTAGAAATTTGAGGAATATAAATATAGATGAAATGAAATGATTAATGGAAATATAAAATATGATCAAATGTCATGATATCATAATCCTATCCCATGGAATAGAAATTTATAACCAAAAATGGTTCATCATAAATTCATAACATATTCCATAGAATAAGAATATGATTTAAATAATCATGAACCATTGTGACATGAATTTGATATGTGACACCTATATAAGCATGAAAAACTATAACATATGTGAATTATTTATTCCAGGAAGATCATAAATGAGAAAAGTTAATCTCATAAAGTCTATGAATAACATTTTAAACATAGGTTACCACATCATGTCATATAAATAGACCAATAAATTGTGATGATTGTATTTTTTATCAAAAATGAAAATATTAAATAAAGAAATATACTAAAACTATGTGTTTGGTGATAGAGGAATAACACAATTAATAAAGAAACTGATAGTAAGAGATACATTTCGGAAGAAGTTGTCAACCACTGTACATTTCTTTAGATACCAACCGTTCATATTTTATTATGAAAGAAGTTAAGGATGAAGAATATGTTGCCCCTGGTAATGAGTAAGGACATATGATTCTTGGTACAAAGGAAAAAATAAATTTGATTATTTTAGAGATTATGTTTAATGAATTAATTTTTTTTTGATTGGATACATATAAAAATATTGATTACATTATAATGAACTGGCCTGGGGTGACCCAACATGTCGCCCAAACCGGCTTCCTACTAAGCCTGAAGGGAATTTCCAATCCAAAAAGCTAGTAACTTGTTACAAGGAATAAAAGGATATAACAACATAATAATTTATGATTTATTTCTATTTAAATAAATTCAATCTCTTCGATAGCTTGTGATTCATGTAACACCGTGTTTAAATGGAACATAATACTCTGATAAAATATCATTTAAACTAGACCATTTTAAACTAACTCTTAAATTAGAGGGTAATATTGGGAATAAATAAATTATGAAAAATATGTATTTTACACACATTAATTGGTTATGTATTAATTATAATTTAAAATTATAATCATTTTAAAGTAAAATAAATGTTTTTTGAAAAACTGTATTTTTTTCAAAGAAAACTGTTTCGTCCCTTCTTTCACACTTATGATAAAAATCATTTTTTTTGAAAATGTATTTTATAAAATAAAAATATTTTTCAAAATCATCATCTCATAATTATATTATGGTGATTTTTTGGGATTTTTTTGGAAAGTTTCAAGTTTTCGATGAATAGTTAAAAATACTAATATTTATTGAAAACTGTCTTTTCATATAATTTATTAGAAAATGTAATTAATATTGTAAATTGTTTTTAATGTAAAATTAGTAAAATTAAATTATTATAAATACAATCTTGGTTAGTGGAATCCATTTCAGAATTAATTTTGATATTACAACCTTCCATACATATGATAATTTTCTCTTTAGAAACCTGCTTTTTAAACGCATTTATGTGTTTAATTTTAAATCAGATTCTAGAAATTCTACAAATTGAATTTTTAAAAATTTATTAAATTTTTTTAATTATAATATTTTATATTTTCTAATAATTTCAACATATCTTTTGAACATTATGAATAGTAAAATCAATAATAATTAATTATCACAGTTTAGGTGAAAATTGATTTACTAGTGGTTTAAATAAAAAATATAATGATTTAAATGGCCTAAAAACTTGTCCAAAACCAATTTTATTTACAATGTTTTACCTTATAACAAATAATTTTCAACAGATACCCATTTTTGTGACTCTTTCGTGATAAAAACATGAGTGTAATTGTTTATTTTCAAAAATTACATGAGTGTCATCTCCCCCTCTTATAAAAGGCCACCCCTCTCCTCCCCTATTCACACTTCCATAGAAATTTTATTATAAAAATAACTGTCAAAATAAATTCCTTAATCCAATTCCAATATGATATATCCATTTTTTGATTATAAATTTATTATATAAAGGATTTTAGTGAAAACCTGAAGACACTCTCTGAAGAAATGGTAACCTTCTTAAACAATCATTTTTATTTTATTTCTTATTCCACCACCATTAAATATTATTAAATAAAGATAGTATAATATAAAAAACATAAAAAATATAAATAAATTTTATTATGTTAATGTAATTACCTATGTCAATCTCCTCTTCCATCAAAATGGAAATGAAATCATCTATCATGTGTACAACGGATTACCGCTCGACGAACTATTGTAAATCATTTTCCATCAAAACATATCACAGTTAGATATAGTGATGAATATGAATTTTATATATAATATTTATGTTATAACTATATTTTAATAATTATAATATCACATATTCCTTATTTTTTTTCTTTCATTTTAAAATATGATAACGTCAGTTGTGTGGGACACGGACCACTGCCTCACAAATCATAGTGATTTGTTTTTAACTTTCTTTATATAGAAGGTAATAAAAATAAATTGAATGAATATATGTGATATATATGAAATTATATAAACTCTATAAGATTAATATTTCATACTAACCCTTACACTTTCACCATTTAGGGGAATGATGTCACCGCTCGTGCGTACCTACTGCCTACCATCTCTACGAAGAGATGCGATTCATTCTCTATGAAAATTTTTTAAGAATGGTTATAATAATATATATAATGAGTAAATATGATATTTATTACATTTTCATAATTCTAAAAATAATTTTTTATATACTATGTATAAATACAAAAACATTCATGACAAAACATGCATGTGGAAACAAGGCAATTAACACCCGAAACAATGAAAACAATGAAATCTTATTAACACAAGGTATGTAAAATGTTATAATAGGATCATATATGTTATTATAAATATTATTATCGTTATGGTATAAATTAATTAAATTATTTAAACCTTAAAATATAGGGTTAAATCATTTTACACTAATGGAAAGCGTAAGGTAAGAGATTTCATCACAATTTCCATTTTATTGAGTCATATTTGTTAATATGCACCAATTAATTTTTTTGTAGTGTATATACAACCTATTAGATATATTTAAAATTAATAAATATTTATTCATGATGATTTACTATTATTTTTAAAATTTTATTACTCATGTTTTTACAATTTAATAGTTACCAAAGTGGTAAAAAATAGTTGTATAATCTCACTTTATTTTGTGATTGTTTATTTTCTCTTAAAAAAATCACTTTGTTTTGAGGATATTTCATTAGAAACTAAATTTATCTAAAATATACATATTATTTTATTATAGAAATTATTATTTTCTAAACCATATACCATTTTTTTCATATATTTTTTACTTTGAAAGTTATTTGATTGAATAATGGAATATTGATAAATCTACATCCTTTACTTATTACAGATATCTGATGATAAGTCATATTGATTCATGAATTAAATAAATTATATGATATATCAAAAATGTTTTTGATATATATTTTTGGGTGGGAAATAATTATAGATATCCCCTTGATGTGTTGATTGGTCTCATGAAACAAATCAGTTGGCCAAATCAGATTGGTTTTTACCTATAGTTATACACTGTCATATGGAAGGTCTTGAAAGTAAAGGTGTAATGATTCTTGAGATCAAAATGTCTAATAAATAACCCTTTACTTCTTTTATAATTCAAATATTATTATTATCCATTATATTTTTTATATGATATTATATTTGGAAGAATTTGATTATTATTTTATTACATAAATAAAATGGGTATTCAATTAGTTACTTTTCCATATTGATTATTCCTTATTTCATAATAAAGTTAATTATTAAATGCAATATGTTTTCAGTTATTTACCATGTCACATTGATTATGATTTATTTCATCATTATAGTGTTCACTATATGTAACCCTTACAATGAATTTGATCTCACCCTTATTTGTTTCCCTTCCCCTGGATATAAATAATATTTATTTTAATGGACTTCAAGGATATCAGATATTTTATTTTGGTATGTAATATTTTTTATTCCCAATGTAAAATGGGTATCATATATCTAAATGGTTCTTAAATACTAATAAACTATTCTGTACTTTGGGATGTAATAATCTTTATCTAGTGATAATGTAATAATAAAGTCACTATATCCGAGATTACTAGAGTCGAGGTCGTTACAATTGCTATTAGAACATGGTTAGTAGAAATCATAGGAACTAGATCTAAGAAAATAATATATTGGTGAACATTTCAATTTTATAGACTTTGAGGATAAGTATATAAGAACATCCTAATGTTTAGTTGATGAATATAATATGTGTTTCTTCATAGTGATACTTCCCTATATGGATACTATACGTGGATGTGGTTTCAGAACAGAAGTACTTAGGGGTAATAACTCTAACAATAGAACATTGGGTTTGAACCAATCATCACTTGGTTCATTAAAAATATCCTTACTTCACATTTGGTTTAACACTCCAAGGGGATATACTTAGGATAATTCACATTTACATTATAGACTACTATGAAGGATTTCAAAATAAATATATCTTCAAAGAATTTTTTTTAATATTCTTTGATTAACAATGATTTTTTTAAAATTTATGTTAAGTATTACACCAAATTTAGAATTATAAATTCCGATTTAAAATTAAAATTTTATTAGTTAATGTAGTAAATTCCATTGTTTTTAAGTGGCTCCTAGAATGAATAAGGGTATCAATACTCATGAACAATGTAGTGATTTACCTAATGGTAAAGCTAATAAAGAAGGTATTAGAATTAATCCAATCATGGTTATTATAGGGTAGATTAATCAGGTTATGGATAATAACCTTTTCTATATAGAACAACTTTTTGTTCTAGAATGTGTTTATTCTATGTTTTATCACTTCATGCGATAAAATCCCTCATAATTTTGTCATACTACTAATCCAAAGGTAGCTGATCAATGGATTAAGTCTCTTGAGAAGAAATTTATAGTCTTGGTATGTGATGTAAGGAAAAATATTTAAACTTTTATTTTATTACCTCATAGGATATGCTGATCAATGGTTGTCACTGATCGATAATACTGTGGAGGAAGAGGAAATATTACTCATGGATTGAAAATATTTTAAGGAGACATTATTCGGAAAAATTTTCCCTTGTAAGAAATAAATTGAAATGAAGATAATGTTCCTTATATTAAAAAAAGAAAAAATAAATCATTCAAAATTATGGGGCTACCTTTATAATGTTATCTTATTATTTTATGTATTACCTACATAACATATAATGAAATATCAATTATTTATTAAAGGGGATTTAACCAAGTGACTTAAGGATTCTGGTCTCTTAAACTTTTTCCTAATATTGTTAGACTATTTTAGTTTTCGTAAAAATGTATAAAGAATTATATATATCCTTTTTGTTCAAAAAAAATTAAGAAAATAATAGGCTAAATGATAACTAAGAGAAATGTAATGCATTAAATAATAAGAAGATAATGAAGAAATTTATATATTGTTAGAATTATGGAAAGTATCATTCTGGGAAACTGTTGAAGGGTTTGAGAGTTTGTTATAAGTGCAGAGACAAAGGTCATCAGGATAATGAATGAAAAGGGTGGGAAGAAAATACTTATATTTGGTGATTTAACTATAGTTAGATAAGGGACCATGAAAATGAATTCCCCAAGATTCAAGGGAATCTATCATAAAAGAGGCCAAGGTGAGAAGACTAATATTTTGTGGTCACTAGAGTTGAGTTGGTTGTGTCCTATTATGAGGTAGAGGTACCGAAATTACAGATTCAAATTTAACTAATCATTTATTTTATTCTAGATCTTATCACTCTTGTATATCTTTCCAATTTTCCAAGAAAATTATATATTTACATAGCTATTTATGAAAGGAGTTGTCATTCAAAACTCTTAGTGGAAGCCTAACTACAAATTGGACGTGTTCGTTAATCCCCATTTTGATAAATAAATGTTCTTTATTTTTTAACCTTATTATCATAACCATGTTTCAATTCAAAATAATCTTTGTTATGGACCTGATTTTAAAATATGATTGATTTTTTTTGCAAGAAGGAGGAAATAAAGATTATTAATGAATATGTAGACTTCATTTTATTTAGATTAGATACGTCATAATATGATATGTCTCTAGATCCATGAACAATATATATACTCTATGAGTTGTTAAGGATGAATAGAAGACAAAATCTAGGTATGAAGAAGGTAATATTTAATTAAGTATATACCTATTTTATAAGAATACATTAATGTATTTCCTAAAGAATTACCTGGATATCCCCCAGAGCATGAAGTTGAGTTTTTAATTGATTTAATCCATGATGTAAGAACAATATCAAGGACTCCCTATATAATTGACACCGAGTAATTAGTGGACCCAAATAATCTACTAGAGGTGTTTTTTTTTAAAAAGGGATTAATTTTCACTAGTGTTTCACAATGGGGATCCCATGTTATCTTACGAAGAAAGTGGGATCCATGAGTCTATGAATTTATAATTGGGAAATCAATACTATTATGATGAATAAAAAGTATTATTTTCCTTAAATTGATGATTATTCGATCAACTTCATAGAGCCCAATAGTTTTCAAATAGTGAACATCATGATAGGTATCATCAATTTTGAGTAAATATGTAATAAATTCTAGAGACTAGATTCTAAATGGGCTTTAGAGATTTCAATTTTACAATAATTCTATTTGGATTGAAAAAATACACTCTTTGTTTTTATGGATTTAATGAACATGGTTTTCTTGGAATATCATAATAATTTTTGTGGTATTCATTGATGATATTTTGGTGTATTATAAAAGCTATAAGGACCACGAGAATAATTCCTGAGTCTCTTAGAAGGAAATAATTATGTTTGAGATTTTAAAAGATTGATTTCTAGCTTCATGAAGATTCTTTTATTTTTTATATTTCCTCCAAGTATGGAATATCAGTTGATCCTTCCAAGAAGAAGGAAGTTAATGAATTCAATACACCAATGAACATGAATATGGTACATATTTGTGTTAGTTTTTTAGGTTAGTGTCATTAATTCGTTCAAAATATTTTATGATTGGATAACCTGTTAATTAAGATTACATGTAAACTGGTTAAGTTTATATGTAAAAAGAAATGTGAATAATGTTTTGATAAAATGAATATGATATTGGTTAATGCTGTGATTTTGACTCTACCATCTGGAAATAATTGGTTTGTGGAATATAGTGACGTATAAAAGAAGGGACATGGTTGTGTCATAATGAAAAATGATGAAGTTATTGCATACAAATGAAGGAGATTAAATACTCATAAATAGATTTATCAAAACCATGATCTTGATTTAGAAGCTGTGATATTTGATTTTTGGATATAGAGACATTATATATATTGTGAAAGATACCGGTTATTCATAGATCATAAAAGACTAAAATACATATTTTAATAGAATGAGTTAAACATGAGGGAAATGATATGGATTGAGAAACTCAAGTATTGTGATTTCTCAATGCACAACTAGATAGAGAAACAAAATAATGAAGAGAATTATTTGAGCAAGAAGGATCACAGAGTTCTATACCAAATGTGGATTAAGAGGGTTTTTATATTCATGGATCTAGTAAATATGGACATGGGAGTTATTAAAGAAGGAGATACATCACTTCTTTTTCGAATGATTACAAAACCATATTTATTATAGAAGATAAAGCTATCAATCTGAAGATGATAAATTCATATAGAAAATTAACGATTTGAATTATGGAAGATTAGTATACTTTAATTATATATATGGTGTTATATAATTTGAAAAGAGGTTATTTGTTTATTATTTACTTGAGCTAAAAATGGAATTTTTGGATGATTCTCAAAGCTCAGCTTTCACTATACACCTTGGTAGCATGATGATGTATATGGATTTGAGGGAACTTTTTTAGTGGGATAACATGAAGTAGCAAATTCATGATTTTGTGTACATATGTTTTGTTAATAAATAAGTGAAATATTTGAGATAACATCCTAAATGATTCATGAAAACTCTTCTTATTACATTGTTGAAATAGACTGACATTACTATGGAATTTTTCATAGGACTACAAAATACTCCTAGTAAGAATAATAATATATAGGTTATTATCAATCACCTAAAAAAACCACACATTTCCTCACTATATGATAATATTAACCCATAGAGCACCTCACAAGGCTCTATATTAATGAATTCGTAAAACTTAATTTGACAAGTCTTTTGATTGTGTCAGATTGTGATACCTGTTTTACATCAAAACTCTAGATGATTCTTCAAAAGGCTCAAGATACTGTGATTTATTTAAGAACTAGCTACTATCCTCAAACTGATGGATAGTCTGAAAGGACTATTCAAAAAATAGAAGACATGTTGAGGGAATTATCATATGACTTTCAAGGTATGTTGAATTATTATTTACCATTGGTAGAGTTTTCCTATAACAATTGTTCCATTAAACTTTATAAATGATGGTGTATGAAGCATTATATGGAAAGAGATGTTATACTCTAACTTATTGGGACGAAGTTAGTGAAAGGAAGCTTTTAGGGCTAGAAAATTTTGAAGAGAAAAAAATAAATGTAGATATTATTAAAGCTCATATACAAGAAAATTAATGTTGGAAAAGGAGTTATACTGATAATCGGAGGAGAGATATTGAATTCCAATAGGAGAATCATGTTTTCTTGAAAGTATCTCCATGTAAGGATGTTAAATGTTTTACTAAGAAGGGAAATATGTTCTATTGAATCATTTTAACCTCTAAAATTTTATTATGTATTGGATCCATGGCTTCGTATTTGGAAATACCAACAAGTATCTCAAAAGTACATGACACGTTCTATATATTTTTGTTAAGGAATTAAATTCTAGACCCAACAAATATGCTCACATATGATGAAATAGAATTGGAACTTGATTTATCTTACTATGAATAAACCATACAAATTACTGATACTAGAATGAAATTATTTAGGAATCAAATGAACTGAATGATAAAGGTACTTTGGAGAAACTAGAAAATAGAGGAAGCAATGTGGGAACCAGAGGATGTCATGAAGAATAACTACCATCATTTGTTTAGAATGTAATATCAATGAAATTTAAGATATGATTTTTAAGAGGGATGAAGGATAAACCTCGATACTTTATGATTTATTTCCTTTTATTTAAATTCAAAATCTTCAATATTTTGCAATGCATACAACATCAGGTTCAAATGAAACATTATAATCTATTAAAATATTATTCAAACATGACCATTATAACATAACCATTAAATTAGAATGTTTTAATTTTAATAACTTAATTATAAAAAATATATATTAGACTCACATGCATTGGATATATATTGAAAATAATTAAAAATAAGAATTATTTTAAAGTAACTGAAATTCTTTCTGAAAAATACAGATTTTTATTGAAATATAGATTTTAGATCAAATTATATAAAGAGGTTAAATTAGTTTTTAAATTGGTTTTAAAGTAAAATTATTTTAGTTATATTATAATAAATAAAATCTTGGTTAGTGTAATCCATTTAATATTGATTTTTGATATGAAATCATTCCATTCTTAAGAGAATTTTGACTTTAGGGACCCGTTTTTCATTGCTTCTACGGGTATAATTTTAAATTTTAATTTTCCACTTAAGTGAAGTGAATTTAGAAAAATTAAATAAATATTTATGATTTTGTAAATTTATATAATCTAATATGTTATACTTAAATGTTTACCATTATGAATACTAAAACCAGTATAAATTAGTTACCGTGATTAAGGTAAAAACTGATTTACCTAGCGGTTAAACTAAAAGTAAAACTATTAAAATGAATTAAAAACTTATCAAAATACCATTTTATGGACATATTTTAACTCTATAACCCATAAGGGTCAATAAGGTTCAATTTTATAGGCCTTTTGATTTATTAAAATGTAGGTGTAATTGATTATTTTTAAAAATTCCATCTCTACCTCTCCATCACTTATAAAAGGCCACCACAACTCCTATCCTCTTCACACATTAAAATACATTTAGTTCATCCAAAACCTACCAATATAACTTATTTAATCCCAAGACACCATTTGAGATCCATTTTTCTAATCATAAATCCATTCTAAGAAGGACTTTGAAGAAAACCTAGAAGTTCAACATAGAAGGGGTAACGTTTTTAAATGAGCATTTTTATTTTATTTTTTCTTCATTATACTCAAAATATCATTAAATCATGATAGAATAATAATAATAGTATCTAAAATTTAATTATTTGTTATTATTTTAATGAAATAACCTATATCCATCTCCTATTACATCTAAAGGGAAATAAAATCATTGACCTTGTCTACGACGAACTACTGCCTCGCGAACCAATGTTACTTATTTTCAATCAAAACCTATAATAATTAGATATAACGATGGATATAGTTTTTATATATAATATTTATGAAATAATTATAATTATTTAATTATAATATCATATATATCATCTTACTTTCCTTTCTGTTTGAAATATGATAACATCAATCTTGTGTACGGTGACAATTGCCTCACAAAGTGATGTGATTTGTATTTCAATTAAAAAATATATGTGATAAACATGACCTGATATAAATTATTTAAAATTAACATATATTACACCCCCTTACCCTTTCAAATGCTAGTGGAATGATAATATCTCTTGTCCGTAAGTACAACCTATCATCTACATGAATGGATGCAATTTATTCTCCATACCCAAATTTTAAAAATGAGTATAATAATCTATATTCAAAGTAAATATTATATTTATAAAAATACTATAATTATATATATGATTTATTTATATCTAATTTACATAAACTAGAATATTCATGAAAAAATGCGCGTGAGAAAATAAGGAAACTAACACTTGAAATAATGCAAATAATGAAATATTTTTAACAAAAGTTGGGTAAAATGATAAAATAGGTTCATATATGGTAATATAAATATGATTATTTTTATTTTATAAATTAATATCATGATTAAAACCATGATAAATAATTTTATATTATATTTTACTAAAGGGAGGCATGCAGTAATGGATTTCTTTTTAATTTCCATTTCATTGAGAAATATTTATTGATATGAACCTATTTACTTTTAAGGCATGAACATACAACCAACTTAAAGAATTTATCATGAATAGATAATAAATAATTATGATTAAGTTTTAATTTCTTGTTTATTCTTCAAGGGGTTACAATTTAAAGTTACCAAAGAGGGAAAAATATGTTGTACACTATCACTTTCTTTTGTGATTGTTTACTTTCTGTTGGGGAAATCACTTTATTTGGATCATATTTCTTATATAACTACATTATGAATAAATATAGATATTATTTTATGATGGATACGATTATTTCCTAAGCCATAAACAATTTTTTCATATGCTGTTTAAATTTAAAATTATTTGATCAATTTGAGAAATATTGATGTATCTGTATCATTTAATCAATATAGATTTTCGTTAATAGGGAATATTTATTCAGGAATTAAATTGATTATTTGACATATTATGAATGATTTGGACATGTAGTTACAAGTGGTGTGTTGGTATAGATAGCCCATATATGCATAAACATGTCTTATGAGACAAGTCAGTTGATCAAATCAGATGGGGTTTTACCCATATCATTATAATGAATTGTGAATGGTTTTGATAGTAGAGGTATCATGATGCCTGAGATCATGAATTTTAATAGTTAAGAATTTCCTTCATTGATAATATTGTTAATAATACTATCTATTAGATTTTATTAGAGATATTATCTCATGATACACTCCATTATTAGTTTATTGATTAAATTTAATTGGTGTTTAGTTAGTTACCTTTATATATCGATTATTAATTATTTCATTCTCATGCTATTAATTAGATGGAACATGTTTTTAGTTATTTAAGTTTCTATATTAAACATTATTTATTTACTCCGGATAGCTTCCACTATATGTAACATATACTGAGCATTTGATCTCAATCTTATTTGTTTCCTTTCCATAGGATATAAAGAAAATTTATTTGAATAAGTTTCAAGGGTTTTGAAAACTTTCATTTGATATATTATATATTTTATTCCCAATTTAAAATGGGTATTATGTATTTATTTGGTTCTTTATGACTACTAATCTATTTTTTCTTTTGGGATGTGTTCACCTTTATCTTGAGCTAATGGAATAATGAAGAAATCAAATCCTAGCTTAATGGAGTTGATCTTGTTACAAAGGAAGCATGCTTGGGAATTATTTCACCATCAAATCAGAATATAATAACAAAAAATTATTAACCAGAAATCTATATTGTGTCATCCATACAATGGATGACCATGAAAAACCAAATAAACACAAGTAAATAAAAAACATAATCAAATGATTCATAATAAAAAACCATAAACCTACTCCTTTATGTCAAAATACTAAAATAATCCATAAAAAACAAAATGTGGAATCATAAAAGTAATATAATATAAAAAATAGGCCTTCTTGGTTGATACAATGATAAAATTATAATAATTCCTAAACTATACCAAAATATCAACACCATCCAACCTAAGGTTTCTCATATCCTCCCAGACCACCATTAAAGGACCAGGAAATAAATCCCATTTTTTAGCACAATTTGGAACCTGTATACATGATAAGGGATGGATATACACACAAAATATATGTATGTAGGGAATGATATGATGACCTAGTATCAAATCACCAAAGAGTCTTTGTAATCCTAATGATTAATCAATTTATAAATTCATGTGTGAAAATACAGTAGAAACTATAGTTTTCTAGAACATAAATGCATGAAGAAATAAAATGATTTACATAGAATAGAAATACATTTAAAATTCAATGGTGAGGGTATTAACAAAATGTTGAAAAGATAATTAAAATCAGTTTATCCCTATCACATATTTTTTTTAAAAACTTTATCATAAAATGTAATTTAATTTTTTTTAAAACAAATTTCTAAATAAAACCTTTTGAAAACATTTATTCAAATGGAAAATACAACAATAAAAATTAGGGGTTACATTGAACATGGGCCGATATGCCATGATGTATAAATAATGGCAATACGAGTAGTGCCAATTGAATTACAAGTATAAGGGGAATACAGTCCAGCCCCAAATGGGAAATTTCCCTTTGTAATACCTTAAATCAAGAATCAAATACCATGGTAGATACCATAAGAACTAATCTGAGATGACCCTCATAATACCCATATATTTTAAATTATATTTTTATTTAAAACCTAAGGTGTTTGATAGATTTCTTCATATTCAACATTGAACCAAACTGAACCAAATAATAGTATATAACCATTAAAATATAATATAATAATTGATGGGTAAAAATAAACATAACAAATTATAAAATATATTTGGAAATAAAAATAATTTTGTTATTAATAATAATACATTTATAAAATTAAATAGGTGTAGCTATGTAACTAATAAGATTGATTTATTCATTAAAATTAAACCCTTCTAAAACTGGATTTTATCCACTTTATATTTAGATAATATATATATTATAGATAAAATATATTATATATATTAGTAATATTTTTTTAAAAAAGTAATATCAATTGATATGAAAATATAATAAGAATATATAATATTTTAATATGTTATTTTTATATGAAAATGTGCTTCATTATATAATTATATTTTTATTTAAATGATAAATTCTTGCATGTAGGAATTTTAATTTATAAAAATTGAATTCATTTTTGTATTTATAAAAAATGTGTTTTTAAGTTTATGTTTTGGTATTTTTTTTTTGAAATAATTGATTTTTAAGTGAATGTTAAAAGATATTTTTTTATTAAATTCATATCATTTATGTTCATATCAAGAAGTAAGTATAACTTAAATACTAATAAAACATTTTCCATGATAAATTTTTTTAAGGAGTAAAAATATAAATTTTAAAATTATAATATGATTTATAAAAACTATGTTTAACATTTTATAAACTTAAGTAATATTTCCCATTAAAGGAAACTTTATTTGGTCATTTTATTAAGCATTATTATGGAAATATTTTATTTTTTATTTCTCTAAATAAAACATTTTTTTATTTTTATTGCAATAAAATCATTGATATTAATAAAATATAAAATATTTATAATATTTTGTAACACATAAATTACAGGCTTAAAAATACATTTCTTTATAAAAGTTGGGTTTTAAAAGTGAAACAAACCTAGGTTGATGTTAATCTTTCATTGACATAAAAATATTATTTTATAAAATGGATCGAATATTAATTATACTGAGGTAAAAATTATGTAATAAGAGCCATTTTTTTAGTCATTTAAAGTTAACTAACGAGGTAAAAATTTATTTTCATTGTAAAACAATGGTAAAAGTGAATAATCTGTGAGTAAAAGGCTTGAGACATGTTTAAAAAAATGTGATAAAGTTAATGGTATAGGATTTATTGACCTTATCTCTCCCAAAACATCATTATTTACCTCTTTTGGATCCTTTTTCATATGAATAGTGACATAACCTTATAGAAATTTAATGGGTTCTTCTAAAATTACCCTTCTCTTTACTTTTGAAAGGTGATCATTTACACCAAATCATGATATACCTAAAACATGAAATTTCACCCTAAAAATCTTTAATTTTTCAAATAGTTGAATACCCTATAATTTTATAGGCTTCTAATCTCAATTAGATATCATAATGCCCCATTTACAAGGAGATTTCCATGAGAAATTCCAAGTTCTCAATAAGAGTATTTATTACTCCTTGTCTTTTTAACTTAATCATCATCTTAAATTTTTTTTATAAACACCAAAAACTATTTAAATAATTCATATTTTTATACTTAATTTCATTGTTCCATGGTAACAATCATCAACTGAGGTTTCACCTTTCCAGTAAAATGAAAATTTCATTCGAGCAATTGAGCGGACTATCACATCTTTGAAGTAATACCTATCATTTTTCATATGTTATCATTCATATTTATCAAACTATACTCAAATACGATTCACCACCTTAAAAATATCTAAATAACTTCACTTTACTTATTTAATAACGATCTTATGTCCAAATAAAGCACTTTAATAACTATAATCATCCACTAATTATGATATTTTCATGTTTGGGTTAGTCTAACAACCTACTGGATTATGTAATTATGTTCATATATACGAAAAATGATATGTATCATAAACAATAAATTTTGATAAAGGATATAAATGGATAAGGATAATGATTATGGTCAGTGTTGGAATATATTAAAGGAGATAAAGTGATGGAATATCATTAATGAGGAATAAATACCCTAGTGAAAAAACACTACCATTAAATAGGATTACAGTTTCGAAATGAATGTTTTTTGGTTGATATAAATATGAATATCACTTATGATACAAAATTTAATGTCCAAATTATATGAATTTACTAGGTTATGATTCAGATAATTGTTTCTTTTTTACAGAATATAAAAAAAGTTCTTTGGGTTACTTCAAAAAGAATGAACAATAAATTCAAAGAGGAAATTGATATCAACCCTTTTATGATGCGTCTAGATAAATAATTCAACAAATATCACTAATTTTTTATTTAATTCTAATTATATTTCTATGATTTTTGGAATGCTTGAATCCATTTAGGATGATGTAGTAATAGGGTTGAAACACACGAAGCCTTGTGTGACTAGTTGGGTGATATTTGTTTGTTATAGAGGTAATGATTGTTTGTAATTTGCACCTTTGAGATGTGATATAACCTATAATTGGTGGATATAAATAGATATGGGTTATTATTATGGATATCCTTTGAAATCACCTCACGAATAGAGATATAGTGAGATATAAGTGACCTTACCCTATCCCACCCAATGATTTGGGTAAAAACTCCAAATTCAAATTTTATATATCTTCCCCCACTCTCCCAATAATCTAGGATGAGATACATTAAATAAATCTTTGAGATATGTGGATGTTGATAATTCCACTATTATCAATATTTTAAGATAACTGTAGTTGTGAAATTCCTCTAACATTATTGAAAATATAATTTAATGGATGATAATTCACTAAGGCAGAAAAAATTATTTTCTCCCACCACCCAAGGATTGAGGTGGAAAATGATTCACTATATATTATATCTACTTCTAATAATATATCTAGGAAATAACTGGACATTATATACATATAAAAAACTAGATATGTGTATTTACATCAATACATTGATATGTAACTATATCCCCGGAGATGTGTATTTTCATTAGAATTAAAAACTCTATATACCAATTATCTATGGATATGTGTACTTACTTTAGAACTTATTAGATTAGTGGGGAATTTTAATATCATATAACATTTTATGATTAGTGAATCTATGGTGAATTTTTAGGTGGGAAGTCTATGAAGGGATGTGAGATCAAATTGTTATTATTTTCTAAAGAAACATTATTATTTAATAATTATGTTCTATGGGACAAATTGGTAGATTGATAATGATTACTATTTTTTTATATCGAGTACTTTGATGATGCCTATTTTTTCACCATATTTATCATTGATTCATATTGTTTCTATAGGTTGGTCTACTTCTTGGGATGACGATACAAAGTATTATTATGCTCACCCATGCATACACATATGTGCATTATTCCCCTTATATTCATTCAGATCAGTAGATTCACATAGGGAATCATCCAAAAGAAGAATATGAGTATAGTTTTAAGTAGTTATTAGTTAGATTTTCTCATCAGGATAACCACATTTTTTTCATTAGGGACTGATCCTACACCTATTTAGAATATGTGAGTTTTATTGGTTTATTTCATTATATTATTTGA
The DNA here is from genome assembly GCA_963277665.1 of Viscum album. Taxonomy (NCBI): domain Eukaryota; kingdom Viridiplantae; phylum Streptophyta; class Magnoliopsida; order Santalales; family Viscaceae; genus Viscum; species Viscum album. The sequence continues at coordinate 1,041,519,128 of OY728150.1, forward strand.
CATTTTAGACCTTATATATATATGACTATATAACAATGCTAATTTATGTTTTATTCATTTAATAGCGACTATTAATGTATAATAGTAGGTGATAGGTGGTTTTTGATGAAATTATTCCCATGATTGTGTATATACACTATAACTGACCACTATCTTTCGGCCTAGTGTTGGAAGTCTTAGGGAGTTAATGTTAGTGTTTATACTTGATAAGATCATTATAGTCTTATTTCCGCCAAATAATTAGTTTATTGATTAGTTGTTTGTAATTTTTAAATTTTTTTACATCACATTTATTTTATATTTAGTCTATGTTAATCAAATTTTAAATTCTTATAATTTTTTAATTTCCATTCTATTAGCATTAGATTAAATTTTAAATAACAACTATATAGCACATATGTGTTTTAATGTTACCCTTATGAAACTTGGGTTTTACCTTTACGTATGTATTTCTAACCATTATGCAGATATAAACATTTCTCACATGGATTTACAAAATTCTGTATACTACCTTAACACAAAAAAATAATTTTACAGCTCCCATTTAAGAACATATCATGTTACCATGACGTAGTAACTAAATATATAGGTTACATTTACATTGTTTTTTTATTTTCTTATATTTTCATAGTCCATAAAAATTTATTTTTACCTTTAAAAAAATATAGAACATTAATATTACCATTACTTAGGTAAATTAAATAGAAAAATATTATGTGGTACTTATCTACATATTGTGGAAACTAAGAATGAGGGATCCAATATATTTCTATGATGTGGTTTTTATATTTATTCTGTGGATAGAAAGAATTCCTGGATTAATCTATTTATATTTGATGGTTTATGTTCTACATATAGTGGTTGGAATATGTGGAAGGAATTTACAATTTATGGCAAGAATTTAATATTTCATGTATTGGATCAGGTAGTATTTTGAAGCCATAAACTACTATTTATTTTTTTTTCAAAGTCATATGAAACTTTTTTTTCACAAAGCCATTCAATATGTGATGAATTAATATATTTTGTTGAAAGTGAAACAAAAATAATTTTATTGTCATATGAAAATGACATATTTATACCAAACTATGTTAAAAGTTTTATAAATTTTAAATTCATATTATTTATGAAAAGTAATATGATATTTCAAAGCAATGTGATAATTGAAGTATTTTCTATTCAAACCGCTTATGATCTATTAAATTCATATGATTGTAAAAGACTTATTATTTTTTAATTATTATGAATCAAAATAATTATGATATATTTAAGTCTTATTATAAAAAATATAGATCATTTTTGAAATTATATGATTTATAAGACTTATAATGTTTCATAAATGTAAAACAAATCACTTTTTCATTGTATTTTGATATATGTTTTGCTATGTATTTAATATTTTAATTTGTTTAAAATTATACTTTAATATTTAATTGTTATAATAACTTATAATATATATATATTTCAAAATAAAGCTGCTGAAATTGTTTTTGAATTAATTGGAAAAGATTTAAGTGCGAGACAATTCCTCATATAGAAAAATGAAATTTCATTATTATTATTATTTTATAAGTGACATATTTCTAAAATTTTCTATAAGACCAACATGATATAGTAATAATTAATAGGAAATAACCATTCATTTTATTTTATAAAATTTTTAAGAAGTTGTTCATAGATTATTAAAACAATAATATTACAAGACATAATCTAGGATTATTTATGAGATATAATACCAAAGAGAGACACAAAATTATTTGGAGTCCCATGACTACTATTATATTATTATGTGATCACATAGAAACATAAATATTCATACTTTTAATAAAGTGATTAATTATATTTATCAAAGTTATGGTATTTCACTCTTCTACTGATATTTATTATTTCATAGTAGTCTACATTATTTTTTTTTATTTTTATATTTGTGATGAACTAGTCGGTTTATGATTTTCCCATATAATAATACATCTATTCATATTAGTTTTAACTTTTAACCAAAAGGTACATCCTTGTTTCGTGACTCCAATTGTAAAATTTTTGAACCGTTAGGTTCGATATGTACTTACAAAAGTTTGGTATTTTGTCTAAACCCATAAAAGAAAATGATATTGGGTTATCTGGCTTGGTAACAAAAAGTAAGTTCTATAAAAGGTTGATACTCACTTTAAAATTATTTTTTTGGGGAGTAAAATTCATTTATAGGATAAGAGGGGAGTGGAGATAATTTGAAGGATCATATTGAACATATCTTATATAAAAATAATGTGTTTCTTGTTTTGTTTTCTGATGTATTGCATTTTTTTATTTGTTTCATTAGATATGCTTGATTGTTATTATTTAATGTGATGTGGACAATAATACTTTGGAAATCCATCAACTATATTTTTAATTTAATTGTTACTTGGTGTTAAAATATTTATTAATGTTCAAAATTTAATTATTATTTCACCAGTATTAATCTCTTCTCTTACTGATAAATATTATTATTTTAGTTTTCTGAAAATACATAATGATACATTGACCACCTATTGAATAATTCTTTCATCATTAATAGAATAATAATTCATATCAAAGATTATTAAATTTTATTTATGTTATATTTATTTTCATTGTGTAAACCTTTATATTCTCAACCTAACAATCATATAGAAAATGATATTTTTAGGGAAAAATGAATGAATTCCAATGATGGGTTCATACTAAACAATCCTCTATTATTTTATGGAAATTCCTATGGGTATTGGTACGAGAGAATCAATGAATTCCAAGAACAATTAATTATTGATAATTAGATATAAATGGTGAAACTATATGTTCTACCTGAAGAAAATACAAATGCTCTTATAGGTTATGATATGGTAAAGTATATTTTGAATTTTAACAAAATGAATATATTATATTGTTTTATCATTCTATGTGTTTTTAACCATATGTCGTCCTATAAGACAAACCAATATATATGGAGGATTATTTAATTTTTTTATTACAAATTAAATAATCTCCAAAGAATAATGCATGGAAAGTGATGTTTAGAATACTAAAATATTAAAATGTTAGAAGTTAAATTTTTGAACCTGATGATATCCTAATTTATAAGTATTATTAATGGATTGAATGTGATAATATATTCTTTGGATAAAATTTGTATATAAGAATGGGATATGCGATCACTACCAAATAAGTTGTATATGAATAAAGTGGAAATAAAATCACCTAAGAACACTAAATAATATATTATATATGAACTAGTTTATTATTTGCTACAATATTAGCTTGAAATGAAAAATATTATAGATGAAGATATTTTTAAAAAGAAATGTATAATATTTTAATCCAAAATAAATGAATCTTCCAATTATTCTAATTTATAGTTGAATAAAAATTAAAAATATGAAATAAAAAACATCTATAAATTGGTTTACAAATATATAAAATGTATAAGAATCATAAAAAAGAGGCCCAAACAAGATCATCATAGGGATGACCGAATGGTATGTAATAAAATTAATTAATGTAAATAAAATATCTTTTGATAATTCAATTTCTATAAATATTGGAAAATAAAACATGTCAATTAATATTTTACAAAATTAAAACAAGAAGGTAAAGGTAATAAATATATAAAAGAATGAAAAGAGATATTTTTTGACTAGATAAAATTTCTCTGAAGAGATATATTCAAGTAGTAATGATTTTAATAGTTAAAGAGATTTAAATAAAAATTTTCATTAATTTAAATAACTATGAAGTCGGAAATTACTGATTTAGATTCTATTTTGGGATTGGATTCTAATTATGAAAAATAAGTAAAATAATTAACTACAAAAAAGAAAAGTTCCATCCTGATATTTTATTAATGTCTGAGTTATATAGGGAATTGAAAAAGGAGAATAAGAAACTAGTAAAAAAAATAAATTTAATTAGGGAATTGGAGATATTAAAGTTAAGGATTAAAGTAGAAATGATTTTTTATTTGGAAAATTAGAATTTGAAATCATATATTGAGAAATTGAAATATGAAAATTATGGAGTGAAATATTTTCATTAAAAAAATGCTTAGTATTAGGGAATTAGATTTTAATTAGTCTTGTATGATTTAACTAATTTTGAGAATAAATGTATAAAGCTCATATAAGGAAATAAAAGTCTAAGAAACATAGATTCATTTTTATATGTTAAAGTATATAATGATTTAAAAATTATTTAAATTGAGAATTAGAAATGGAAAACTAAAATTTTTAGTTTGAAAACTAATTTATATATATTTGGATAAGTTAATGAAAAATATGATAAAATGATTTTGATATTTAAATATTATAAAAAATAAATGGTTTTGGAAATAACAATCAACCAGAAATAATGAAAAAAAATTGTTTATTTAGAGATAAAATTGAGGTGATTCAAGTGTAACATATTATAAGTTTTAATCACAAGTTAATTATGGAAATCAATGTTTTTTATGATTTACTTAATCATTTTGACACACTAAATTTTTTTTCACAATTTATTTCCATACATCCTATGAATATATGTTTAAAATAATATTGGATGTCTAAACCTTATACTACTAATTTGATTGAACCCAAGATGTCATGAGAATTAAATAAATATTTTACTTCACTAATTATATGAAATATGCCTCATAAGTATCAATGATTCATGGTATATGGAGAGTGGGTTTTATAGAAACATGTTCAATGATATTAATTTTTTTATATTTTTTAATTTATGTTATGGGGCCTGGTAAATTTTGGAGATAAATATATAGGTTAGGCTAAAGGGTTTGGAGAAGATATAATTTCAAAAACTGTTATTATTCTGACTATAATTTATTTTAAATTATTAAAAAAACATATTAAGTATCTAAAAGAATTGTGATGATGGAATTCATGTTATTTTTTTAGATAATAATGATTTTTAAATAAAATTATGATTTGTTTTATACAAATAGAATATAAAATATTTACAGTATTGATTTTTCATTACTAGCCAAGATGAATGTAGAGTGTTTAAATATGGTAGAAATAGATAATTTTGTTGGGCATAGATAGTTTATAAATTTATAATTTTGGACAACTATTTGAACTATATAATGATATAAAAGTTCGGGAACTACCCATGAAAAAAACAATTAAGTTCTTTTTTGTGATTCATGTTTAAACAATATAAAAAAAATATTTAGATATATTAACAATATCCATAAATTTAGATATTTACAACTTTTAAACCGTGATTTATTTGACATAATGGAAGACACATGATTAAGTTGTAAAAATAATGTTTTTTAATTTTTAATTATTAAAGTAGAATCACTTGGACTTCTATAATAACCCATAAAAGTCAAACCTTAAACAAGCTTGTTTCAATTTTTAAAATTTATTCAAAATCCAAATGGTAATTTAAAAATTTCTATTAGACATGATAAAGCAGGAGTATTTAATCATTTATATTTTGAAACATTTTGGGATGTTAATGGATACTTTCATAATTTGTTTCCTCCTTGAACAATAAAAAGGAGTTTTAGAGGGGAAGAATAGAACTATTCATGAAATTGGAAGAATCATGCCTAAATAATTTAATGTTCCAAAATATTTTTGGGAAGAATTAGATAATACCTATTATTATATTTTAAATTGAAATTTTATCAGATCCTTTATATAGAAACACCATTATGAGATACTTAATAAAAATACACCCAAAATTGGTTATTTTATAGTTTTTGGCTGAAATGTGTTTATTTTATTTAATTAGTATAAATTAGATAAGTTTGATACTAAAAGATATGAAGGCATAATTCATGGATATTATGACTATTTTAATTCCTATTGAGTATATACTAAGAGAGTTACGGATATTAAAGAATATGTGCATGTAAGGTCTATGTAAAATAATGATAAGAAGATTTCAGGTTTAGATAATCTTCATGAAGAATTTAAAGTGTTTTATGTCAGTGGAGATAAAAATGAAAAATGATAATGTATATATTAAGGGGGAGAATATATCATATCAATTTTATCCTAATAAATTGAAATATATTAATGATCATCCACTTGAGAACTAAATTGTAAATGTTGAAACTAGAACTAGAGGTAAAGAATCTAATTTGACCTTTTGGGTTAATACTTCTTTTGTTATTGATTTTATGCAGATTAATGTTGATGAAATTTGTAATAATTCAAATTGGATTAATTATATACTTGTTGAACTCAATCAATTTGTTTAAAACAATTTTTGTAATCTTGTTTAATTTCCTTAAGATAAACAAATTATGGAACTAAATATATTATTTTAAATAAAATACGAAAATCAGGTAGTATAGTTAAAAATAATGGTAATTTTAATTCCCATGTATATTTAAAAGGATATGATAATTATTTTTAAAATTCATTAGACTCGGTTTCTAGGATATAATCTATTTATTTTAAAGTATATTTTTCATGTTTTCAAAATCTTAAATTGTTTCAAAGGTATGTAAAGTGTTTTTTTCATTTTATAAATTTTAAATAGGATTTTTTTAATCAAATAAATATATTTGAAAATGATAAATCTCCAAATATAGTTTTTAATCCATCAAACGTTTTTTAGGATCTAAAGTAATATTTAAGATATTTTCAGGAAATACTATTTTGGTTTTTGTCCAAAAATAATTGAATAAATTAAAAGAAGATCCAATATCATTTAATGTGAAATTTTGAAATGATATTTTAATTTAGAAAATATATGTCGAGGACAATATATTTTGTTCTCAAAATTATTTTATTAGTAATTAAAATTAAAATTTTATTAAAAACTAATTTAAAATGCGCTTAATGGGTGAACTAATTTTTTTACTCAAATGGTTTTTAGAAGAAATGATATTATATTTTTGAACTAATCTATATAAGTTGGAGATATATCAAAATGATTTAATATTGATTTATGTAAAATTATGAGAAGCCAAAATATTAATAATTTAGAATTTTATATAGATGAATCTATAAACTATATTGATGTTTAAATGTATAGATTCTTGATAGGTCAGTTTATTTATTTTACTTATTTAAGAAATGATATATTATTTTAAGTCTTATTATGTAAAAGATTTTATTATTTTCCAAAATAAAGTTATATAATGAATATTAAAATAAATATTCAATATGTTAAAGGAAGTGTAAATGTAGGTTCAATTTACTCTAATTATATTTATTTTGACTTTGTATCTTATTCTCATTCTGATTTTAGAGGTTATACATATGGCATCCCACCATTTTAATATATAAAAGATTCCTTACATAATACTAAATTTAATAATACAATGGATATTTTATGGTTTAGTTTCTAGTTTATTAGGAATATAATATCAAAAAACATAAAATCTAATCCAATACACTTGAAATAATTCATCATAGTTTCATCCAAGGTTACTTTTACTACATCTCATATTCTTGGTACATAAATAAAAATAAAATGGTTAGCATAAAGCCTAATATGGGAATGAATAAATGAGATGTTTAGAAAGTGATTATGGGAAAAAACAATGGGTGATCACCATAATAATATGAGGCATAAAATAATAGAATGACCACAAATAATAACATGAAAAAGAGGGTACAATATAAAAATGATACATTCATATACATATCACCATGGTGTCATAAAACATAATTTCCAAGGTTATTCACCAAGGTATCGTAGAAAATTTCATCTATAAAGATTAATCATTTACCCAATTAATTGGATCATTATCAAGTAACACCATTCATATGTCTAAATTCATGTGTTCCATACATATCATAAGAAAACATTTAACTTACAACAAGTGGGAAATAAGTAACATGTTTATCATAAAAGCCATTAAATTCATAAATTCCTAAAGGTATGATCATTACATAATTTTTAATACATTATAAGAGAATATGGGTTTCATATTAATAATTTCCCAATAAATGAATCATTGTTACATCTAGGTTAATACCCATGAATAATATTTTTTTGGGAAATCACAATTAACAATATTATATGAAAATGGGAGAAATTCAAGAAATCAATTTGGTAGCATGATCTCCACGAAATGTGGATTAAGGAAAGGTAACAATGATATGTAACAAAGGGAAACTACTGATAAAACCTTATTTATGTAATGGGATAATTTAAATTTTATAGAAATAAATTCATTCAATATTTAGAATACATACCACAAAAGTTGTAATTGAATGGAAAAGAAGAGGAGGAGAGCTCGTTTACCTTCGAAAGTAAATTACTAAATGATTGAGAGGGAATACATAAGACCTTGAAGACACATTTGAGGAAATTTATAGATGGAAGACAACTATAATTTCACTATTAAGGTATTTTTAGTGGAGGGCAATAGAGGAATGAGTGGGTATTGATAGTATAGAGAAGAAATTGTCTAATAATATTTAAGTAGAGGTCTTAGAATTATAGGTTTTAAAAAATGTAAAAGTGTTCACTTAACCATGGGGTTTTATCAAGGATTTATAAATCCTATTAATGTTTTAAAATATTTAAAACAATTAGAACCAAAATCCATTTTTTATATTCTATGGACATGGAAAAGTAAATTTTCAATTAGATAGAGTTTTTAAAATAATAATTTCTATTTTATATTTTAGAAAGTGATTTATATGTTTATAAATTGATTTAAATCCATTAAAATACATAATATTAATAAAATAGAATATTTTTTGGTTTTAAATTATTTTTAATGAATTATTATTTCAATATTTCATATATATTAAGTCATAAAACATATTGAAAACAAAAAATTTTATTTTTATTATTCACTACAAAACTAAATTATTTTATAAGATTCTAAAAAAATTCACCGTAACCTAATTTAGACATTCTTATTTAAAATATAATGTCTATTTTACTGAAAATAATACTATATATATGAGATATTTTAATTTTCAATAATTTTTTTATTGATTTAAAAATTAAAATTTATCTGATTGTCAAATTTTTGAAACATAAAAAAAATCCCAAGACAAAACAAAATTATAGCATCATTTATATTTAAATAAATTTTGTTTTATGAAGATACATCAGGAAAATAAAAGTTATTTGTAATACTTAAATTATAAAACTTTATATATTTCTTATAAATAAAATTATTTTTTAATTGTATTAAAAAATATATTTATAAAATTATTCTTATTTCTTGTGTATGTTATTAAATTAAATAATAATGTACATGGAAATGAGGAAATAACCATTACATTATTAAAAGGTATATTACGCTTATGATTCTAAGTTCTAGATACATAACCCCTTCTTACACTAGCATACTTTATATGGGTAAGGTGTCTAATGATGGAAGTTTCATGGGGGTGTCTCACCTACTATTGAATTAGTTTTTATCTCCACTAACATGAGATTCTATAGTAGTCAATTTAGATTGAGCCTTACTTCTTTAATATATGATTGTACATGGTCAAGGGATAACCCCAGTGACACTTCCTACCTCCCATGTTATGATAAATGGGATTTAAAAAGTATTATTATACTTTTTGACTCCATCATTTCTTTCTTCTTCATTCAATTAACTCATATCATTACCCTCAACATGAATGTCATGAAAGAAATAATTAAAACCCAAGGACCCAAACTATTCACTGAAAAGAGGGTGAACATATAAAGGAGAAATGGGGATTCAAGAAAAAAGTGGCACAAATATTGCCACCATAAAATCCCAATCCAAACTACCAATACAATCACATTATTTTGTTTCTACCACCACTACCTTGTGAGACTCCATGGAATACTAGATGTATTCCCCTCCTCCATTATTTTGGATATTTCCAAGTAGCACCTTTGTCCTATATGTATAGTGAGTAATCCTTATCATGAACATATTGGTCTTCATCCAGACCATCTTTTGGAACTTTACATTATTGATCAACATCATTAATTATTTCCTTTTCAGTATAAGCATCCTTAGGTAAGGCCTCATTAAAAAGAGGCTTATCACTTGGAATTTATTGAGTGGTAACATTATTCCCAAGTGAGGGATCCTCATTATGATAAGGTGAGTTCTCCTAGAGATACTTACATTCAGCTTTCACAATTGAGGGAGAAGTAGGGCCACCATAGTTAGAGTTTGATCATCCTTCCTTAATATTCCATTTGTTTTCAATGCATGTATTCTCAATAAATTCAATATATAATATATAAAAATATATATTATTAATGGAATCTAGAATATTAATGAAATTGGGTATAGTGAAACCCTCATTATTCCCATTTTTTATAGCTTGATCATGAAGTTTAACAACCTATAGTGAGGTTTCCGACCTAGAATAAATGTTAATAAATCCGTTAGAGAGGGAAGTGAATCTACCTCCAATGAAAACATCCCAAGCAGATGCTGTTGTGGAACCCATGTGCATCGACTCAGCACCCATGGTGGTAAGAGAGGGATGACCATTAGACTCACCACAATGTGACTCCAAGATCATGTCATACTCATATTTCATGGTCATGGGGATATCCTTTAGATCCATACAAGTGTTTTGATATGTGTACCCCTTATGCCTATCCTTAACATAACCTACATCTGGATTAGGTTCCCCATTATCACACTTCGTTAGGATATGAGCATCTAACGGAGTTGAATCAATCACACTAGGAATCAGTGTCTCCAAACTAGTGGGTTCATCATCCATATCATCCTTTTTTTCCTCTTTCCTAGTGTATTTCATAGAATTCATTAATGTCTTATAATAATCACCTTTTTAAGAAGACAGATTATTTATCTCTATCTTCTTCTAGGTAAGGTTTGAGTTTGTTCCATTATGATTTCAATTTATAAAAGAATAACCAATATGTTCAACCAGATCATGATCTTCATTAGGTGATTAACCTTTTTCAACATTATCCACCTGTAGATCTACAATCAGAACATAAACTTGACAGAAATCCTGCACTTGTACTTGAGCAGTCTTCTCAGAACTATCTCCAATGTCAGTAGTAGTCACAACTCCTAACACTGAGGAAATAATAATATCATTATAGGTCCTCATTTCTATTTATATGGGAATTACATTGATACCTCTATAATACCGTAGAGTCATTCTATACATTCTTCATAGGATGGTGGGAATTATAAACACTTACATCCAGACTTAAATCCTTTCTAATGGCCCCAGTATTGGGATTTGAGGAATTATTAGATTTGAAAACCTCTGATGGATTGTACCCTATAGCCGTGTCAATATGATTTTTGAATATACAATTCTCAAAAATATGTGCACAATTCATGTAAATCTTACACTTCATATTCCTTACGTAACTTTCAACTGAATGGACAAGACAATTGCATGTGCTGTAAAAATCTGGAATCCATTGAAATGAAACTGTAAGCTCATATCTAAAGTCACTATCAATGAGGTATAAAATTTCAATTAGTTTAGATTATATATAAACATCTAGTAGGACCCTGAAAAAATTGCTGTATTGGGAATGATCGGTTTTCTTATCAAATTTGATGGGAATTATCACTATTGTGGTATTTTACCACACGATTTGTGTGTGCTAGAAGTACCACTATAGGCCCATGATGTAAACCGAAGCCTATGTAATAGAGTTTTTCACACAATATAGATAGAATAATGGATCCAATTTATATATTATAAGAATAATTGGTTTAATATAGACTAAGAGAAAGATCAAGTATTTCCACTTTAGGTCTCTATAGGGGAAAACAATAAGAAAAAATCCCTTACCAGTCGAGGTTTCCCTCCCTGAATCAAATCCCAAAACCCAGACAAGACGATTTCTACAATATTCAAGATTTTAGGGGACCTTATCCTATATATAAGAGACATGGGTGAGAATTTATTAATGTAACTCTTTTATGTATTCCTTTTGGAACTTGGGATTTTCTTCAACAAAAGCCAATGACCCATTCTTCATGATGCACTTGCTAGTAGGAAATGAACCAATATCAGGTAAGAAATGACTGAATCCACATACAAGGGTTGAATCTTAATCAAGGATTACTAATGGTCACAATTCTTATTACATACTATATATTTCCCCAAACATTAACATTAAGTAATTCATTCCCAAGGGTTTCTAGAATTATTTTGATAATGTCTATTATATTCCTACCATTTTTTTCTTTTAATAGTTTTTATAACAGGTGTAATCTTCCTAGAAAAGTTTAATCCAATGATGTATATCATGAAATGATCTATATTACCTTGTTTATATATCCTTTTACTAGTCTTATATAGAGTAATAAATATGATTACTTGACATGTAATATTAATTTTGTAATAGTATTTCAATGTACTTCCTTTTTTAAATATAATAAAATAGTCATTATGAAAAAATGTTTTTTTATTAGTCAATGAAAGAATATTCAAGCTATTACATTCCCCAATATAAGAAATTTTATTCTTCATATTTTAATATTTCTTCAAAATAAATGGGTGTAATTTTATTTTATCTCTTCCTCAGGTTCCCAGGTAAAGTATTAAAACTTTTTCTATAGGAATTTTCAATTTTTTTCAGGTTCCTCTATAATTGTTCCCTTTTTTCAATTATCCATATTCATTTCTCTTCACAAGACATGTTGGGATCCAATTTTACACCATAAATATCATTTATATGTGTTGGGTGTGACATATACATACCTAATAGTGACATTTGGAGGACAATGTGGACATTGGAAAGATTTTGAGGTAGTGCTAATCTATAAGAAACCACTCAAACATGATCTAAAATATCAACTAGTTCAATGTACCCTAGATTTGTTCCCTTATATCCAAATGTCATAAATCCTTTACATAGAGAGATATTGATAAAAACATGATCCCCAAAATGAAATTATATGTCATTTGGTTTTCATCCCAACTTTTATATCAAATATGAGCATCTTTTACGTGTTTTCAAATCACCTGTATCTTTTGTATAGTCTCCTTCACAATATCTAGTCCCAATTATTTCCATTTTCCAAATTCATCCCAACTTATTAAATTTATACATATTTCTTTTACAATGAGATTCAAAAGGTTCCACTTTAATTATTGAATGGAAACTATTGTTATAGGAGAATTCAAATTGTGGAAAATGTTTTTTGCAACTCCCATGAAAATCAATTGATCTAGACCTTATCATGCATTCTAATGTTTGAATTTTCTACTCAAAAAACCCATCAGTTTGAGGATGACATACTATTCTCATGTTTACTTATATATGAAGAGACTTTTGATGGATCCCCTTGAACATTGAAGTAAATCATGGATCTCAGTCAGGAAAAATTGAAAATGATACTTCATGGAGTATTAATACTTAATGAATATAAAGGTGATTCAGGTGATCCAGGGAGAAATAATCTCTTATATAAATTTAATTGGATAATTTTTTAACCTATCAATGATTAAATATATAGTTTTTTTATCTTGGATGTCTTAGGAAGGCCAATGACAATGTCTATAGTGATGTAATCCCATTTCTATATAGGTAAGCTTAGTGGTTTCACTACCAACTTGTGAAGTTTCCTTTCATACATCTCTTTTCAACATGCTAATCACCTTACAATGTAATCAATAATATCCATTTTCATATTATCCCACCAACAATGGTCATGATGGACCCTATACATTTTATTTATTACAGGATGTATATGGAACATAGAGTTATGGGATCTATACATCTGCTCCTTCAATACCCTAGGAATATATAGGATACATATCCTTGTAATAAATATTGCTGCACCTTCTTGAAAAACACTGAATTAAAAAAGCATCCTATTTTTATAGCCTCTATCTTATTTTTCATCAAAGGATCATCTATTTGAGATCTCTTATTCTTCCCAAGTAAAGCCCGTTGAGAAATCATATGGGATAAGATTGATGATATCCCTTCCATTATGATTCCTATTCCCAACCTTATTAGTTCCTAGATCAATGGATCTCCTTTAATCCAGATCATTACAATAACACCATGATACATGCCACTAAATTCATCTGTAACTTCATTTTATCTTCTAGGGCGATAATTAATTGAACCATAATGGTCTTTAAGAAGATCTAGACATCCCCTTTGTCTTATGTTTTGATTCTTTTATGTGAATATATACTAAAAAATTTAGCAGTTTTTGTATTTATCACATTGTTTCTCTAAATATAACATCACTATATATTCATAAAGAAATGTTACTATAGCTGACTACAGTTAATGAATATGATAATTTTTCCAATGATAAATTATCTATCAAGATGAATAGGTGATCACCTTATCATATTAAATAAGAAAACATCCAAGACCTTTCATAGATTCATCACTATAGATAATAAATCTTTCTTTGATAGAGGGTATGGTAAGGAGTGGTGGACTAAGTAATCGTTACTTCTATTATTGGAATCTTTATTCATAGTCATCTTTTCAGATAAACATTACTCATTTTAATTTAATCATGTTTATTGGATTATAAATACATGAAATGTTTTCCAAAAAAAATCTAAAATATCCCTGCACACCAATTAAACCACAAATATTAGTTACTCTTTTGAGGACAAGGCCACTATTTTACATCGTTTTTCTTATCAAGTTCCACTTAGATTACTTCAATAGTTATAATGTATACCATGAATGAAAAATATTGTAACTAGAACTCACATTTAATAAATTTTACAAATAAATTCTCCATCCTTAGAGTTTATAATATGATCCATATATAACCATCACACTTGTCATGAATTATGAAATATAATAAAATATCTTCAAAAACGACTACTAAAAATTTATCAAGGAATCGTTTAAATACTCTATTAACAAAATATATAAATACTCAAGAAGAATTAGTCATGTATTTGGGAATATAAAAAACCATAATGACTATATATTTTTTACATGTCAATATTTGGGATATATTATTTCTACACCCTCAACATATGATACTCAGATCCAAGGTCAATCCTAGAAAATAATTGATCCCCTTAATCAAGGTTAAATAAACCATCAGTCATTGGGAGTGTGTATTTTTTCTTTATTATTATTCCATTAATATTTATATAGTTAATTAATAACCATGTTGATCCATATTTATTTTTCACAAAGCGGACATATGTTTTCAATGGATACACACTTGTTCTAATAACAATTTTTTCCAAGAGGACTTGTAGTTTCTTTTTTAATTACCCAAATTAGATATTTTCCATTCTATTTGGAGTATTTTATATTGTCTTGAATATAATTACGAGTTACATTGAGAAATCCAACTATCTTTATGGGGGAAGTATTGGTAAATCTTTAGGAAATAAATCAATTTATACATAATAAATGAGTACATCCCCAATATTTACACATTCTTCCTCTTCACCATTCTCAGCAATAATTTTCATAATAAAGGGAATATGAGGTGGTTCTTTGTGTGAATCGGGAAAGTATATCTCTCATATGAAGATAACTATAGGGTTTACCCTGAGGATAAAATAATTATCTTATCTTGTTTAGTTGATAATGGAATTATTCGTTGACAATCAATCCATCCCAAGTATTATGGGTAATTCGACCATTGGAATGACCACTATGTTTGTGGAGATATTGAGCTCACCTAAGTTAATAGGGGAATACCTATATATATTTGATGCTTTAATAGTTCCAAAATTTTTTAACTAAAAACAAGAACTCTATAAGTTTAGGTCTTGATTCTACATTCATTGCAAACATCAATCAAATAAAAGAATAAGTAGAACCAGAGTCAAACAATGTATTTTCTATATTTGAGTTCATAATGTGTGTTCCTCCCACAACATCATTTGGACCTTCTACTTCAACTTTTATAATTGATAATTTAAAACCTTAATTATTTTTCATATGGTATAGTTGATGGTGGTTACCCTCCATTATATTATAATTTGGACATTTATTTAAAAAGTGCCCAAGCTATCCACACATGAAGCATTAAACTTCAGGTTATTCCTACACCATCATTCATTTTCCATTTTCAATGAGATATGGGGGATTTAAATCGCCATGGTAGTTTTGGGATATATTCCATCTCTTCCACACTTTTATAACTTTCCACTTCCTTGTAGACAATTATGAAAATTATATTTCCAACATTTGTTGCACATGGTATGCAATACTTTTTTAACATCCAGATTATTTACAAATTTTTTTCCATCCTTATCTTCTTATTATTCTATCCATGATTCCATTAGAAATATCTAAACTCCATTTCAACATTGATATCACATCATACTATATCTTTTTAACTCTTAAATTCATATATTTCTAATGATTTACATAGATGGGGTCTAAATCTAAGAGAGTGTCAATCAATATTACTATTAGAATCGATGAAAAGGATTAAATAATATAACGTAAGCCTTATAATGTTCATATCAAAATTCCACACTGATTTATTTTCTATTTTCCACAACTAATGGAATTCCATCCCATTCATGGTTTGGAGGGTACATGTAAAATAATTGTTGAATAGTTCTTTTTTCATGGTTTTTTATTCCATGGATTCTACCACATCATATGTCTTCGTGTTATTGGCCAACACCCAACACTAATAACCTTATCCATCTATATAATATACCACCAACAAAACTTTATATTGGTCATAATAATGGAGCATAGAAAATATATTATCTCTAGTATTTATCCATTATTAGATGATCAGTATAATAAAGGTTACACTAAAAATAGTTGGCCATTGGTGCATAAAAGAATCGAATACCACTTGTGAACTCCTTAGAGAAAACAGACACCTTATATGGTTTAGGTTGTTATTCATGACATGGGTTAACTGATTTATAATCATCATGTAGTTTTCAACTCCATCTTACATCACATTATGATGACCATCATTTTACTATCCTTTACATTTTTTATTTACATGAGTCCTTTTATTTCATTCCATTATTATAAAAAGAGAAAATATTAGTTGTTATCATGTCAATATTGGGAAAATTTTAATTTTAATTGTGTTTTATGTTATGAAACAAAATAAAACAAAGAAGTTATTCTTTAATCTGTTCTAATAACTATTTAATTTTCTATATATATCCTTTATAGTGGTCTATAAAAAATCTATTTATTAACCATACAATATCCATATGGAATGTAAAAAAATGTGTTCATAAAGGTATATTTTTCATGAAACTGTTGGGAATCAAGTTAATACCCAATGTTCCCTTTTTAGGGTTATTACCCCTATGCAAAACCATGGCAGAACAACATCTACATATAGTATCAAGTTTGGGATTTGATATCTTGGAAAATACATTCTTAATACATCCTAAAAAATTTCAAGGTGATTTACTATGTTAATTTGTTTCTAAATGATTCATATTTATTTTTTATGGGCCTAATTTTTCAAAATAACTAAACATACTTTTGATACAAAATTTGGATTCCTAGATTTTTAATACATAAAATATTTATTATATTGTAAAATTTTTAATAATTCATAAGCTCTTTTGTGGTTTGGTTTCATTGAAATTCAGAATATAATACCTGAAAAAATAAAATTTTATATAACCCACTTGAAAATATTTTTCATAGATTCATCCTCGGTTACATTCACTACAACTCATATCTTTGGGAGATACATCAAAAGAAATCGGTGATCATAAATACCAATAAGGGGTAAAAGGTGTTATTTATCATGTGATCACGGGGAGTGACAATAGGGAATGACCATGAGAACATAAGACAAAAAATATAATTTTCATGAATAATAAAATGGAAATGTTGATACAACACCAAAAATGAGACATTTATAAAAATATCACTATATTTTATCACTAAGGTGTCAAAAAACATATTTACAAAGGTTATTCACCATGGTATCGTAGAACATGTCATCTATTGAGATTAGTTCTTCACCCAATGAATTAAATAACAATCAGGGTGTACTCTTTATATGCCTAATTAATGTGTGACACATATATCATAATAAATTTTTTTATTAATAACCCAAGGAAAATAGTGAATGGTTTACAAGTAAAAGTCATTAAATTAATAAATTATTAAAGGAAATATCATTACATAATTTTAAAGCATGAGAATATATTGTGGGTTTCATATTTTGATTTCCCAAATCAATGAATCATATTTATATTTAGGTGAATACCCCTATATAAGAAATGGATCTTTGTAGCATAATATATGAATATTTTATATAAAAGAGAGATTCAAGAAATGAATTCGACGACATGACTGGTATACCATATAGATTAAGGAAAGATCATAATGATATGGAATAAAGGTGTCCCACTGATAAAAAATTATTTCGGATGTAATGGTGTAATAAAAAGTGTATCAAATTTAATTTTATACAACATTAATAAGATATACCACAAAATTGATACATGAATGTAAAAGAAGAAGTGGGGAGTTCCCTTACCATGGGAAGTAACTTCATAAAGATAGGATAAGGAAAACTTGGGACTATGGAGACCCTTTGGAGGGACTTTAGTAATGGAAAATGAGTATAATTTCACACCTTATGTATTTTTATGGGATTGGAATGGGGGAATGGGTGGGTATTTATAGTAAAATAGGGGGAACATTTTATAATTTCTAAATATTGGTCTTGAAATTCAGGTTTGTGGAATGTGAAAATCCATTGGATCAAGATTGGATTTTGATCATGGTTTTAGATAATATAGACATTATTTATAATATTTTAATCTATTACACTAGAAATTAAATTTTTAATATTACATTAGACATGAAAAATATTTGTTTTTTACAAAATATAGTTTTAAAAATCATAATTTCATTTTTAGACTTTGGAAGGTCATTTATAGGTTTAGAAATTTAATTTAGTCCATTAAAATACCTGGTTTTAATAAAACTAAATATTTCTGGTTATTTATTTTATTTAATTATTTATTAAACAATTATTACATATATATGAAGTCACAAAACATATTGAGAACACAAAACTATATTTTTACTATTCATTGAAAAATAAAGTATTTTAGAGAATTCTCAAAATTTCACCCTAACCAAAATTTGATGTTCTCATTTAGAAGATAATTTTTATTTTATCGAAATAATTCCCTAAATATGATAATTTAACTTTTAAATTAAAATTCACTATTTATTAAAAAATAACAGTTTTTATGATATAATTAGCTTTCTCAAACTTATAAAAATTTCCTAGGACATTATAAAACTATATTATCATTTATATTTAAATAAATATGGTTTTATATAACTATTTTATGAAAAAAAAATTTATTAATAATTATATAATTATAATAATGTATATATGTTTTTAAAAGAATCATGTTTTATTTGTATTCAAAAATAAATTTATCAAATTCATCTTATATTCATTCATATTTTTTTTAAAACAACAATAAAAAACATGGAATTTAAGAAATAACTATTTAATTAATACAAAATAAATTAAAATTTTATGAAACTAAGTTATATATACATAACCCCTTATTAAAATATTATATTCCCAAATGGTAAGGTGAGAAATTTGGGTACTTTCATGGGGTGAATTAGCTAACATTGACCTAGTGGCGATCTCCATTAACATGAAATTCTATCATGGTTTATTTTTAGCAAGACTGAATTGTTTAAACTATTATTTGGATTGATCAAGGGAGAAATCTTATGATGGAACCTCCCTCCCATGTTCTGATAAGTTGGAATCAAAAGGCATGATCATATTGTTTGAGGAAATTTATTCTTCCTTATACAATCAATTAACTATTACCATTACCCTTAATATAAACTTATTAAAAAAATCATATTATAATTTATACATTACCAATGATCATAATTACGAATGTTAATATTGACCATCATTAATGTAACATTAATGTAAAAATTATGATATAATGGTCACATTTTCACTTACATAATATATATATATATAGCATGAACCATATATATTTACAAGTTTATTAACCTAAGTTTTTTTACAATTATTTTGATAATCTAAATTACATTCCTAACATTTCTCTTGATTTTAATTGCTTTTATGACACCTATAATTTTCTTAGAAGAGTTTGATCTTATAGAGTATTAAATTGTGAGCTCTCTATTCTTTGGTTTCTATATCCTTCTACTAGGCATAAATACTATAAAAAGAATTATTAATTTAAATGTAATATTATTTTTGTAATAGTATTTCTATGTTATTCTATTTTTGAAATATAATAAAGTAGAAATTATACAAATGTGTTCTTTAGTTAATTAAGAAATGAATTTTCAAGATCTTATAAAAAACCTTATTAAGAAATATCATTAGGTGTGTGTTTATTTCATGGTAAAATATTATCATTATAGAGTTATAAAAATATATTATCAGTATTATTATGAAAATCTAAAGCTATGTGTATTTATATTGATAGTAATTGTGACCATGTCTTTGGGTAAAATAAAATCTTATATATTTGAACATTTATTGTGATAAACATCCCAATAACTTTGACTATACATAAACATTTTAATATCTAAAATTCCTTTAAAAAAGTATATGACTGTTGAAACACACCAAATGAGTATCATCAATTTCACAATGGAAGAAATACATAAATTTGGATATTTTTTCCCACAAAAGCAAAGGAATAAGAAGATGGTTGAGACCTGCAGATTGCATGAACCGTAAAGGATTCGCAATTTCATTACCATTTTAAGGTCACATCAAGACATCACACGCAATGAAGAACCTGAACTAGATCCCACTAAACCCCTTTTGAAAAATCCCTCTACTTTCGCAAAGGTTCTCCAGATAACCAGTGGTCGTGCTGCGACAGCCGAATAAGCTCCACTTGGCCCCACACACTTTCATCAGCAAGAACATAGTAATCCACCCTAAAAATCCTATAAATATAGGATGAGAGATATCAAAATTTTGGATACCCCTAGGTATAGTATTGTTCATGTGACTCATCATAGATAGGAAGGGTAATTATGATTGATAACATCAAAGAAATCTCGCATGAACCTTATCCTTCATAGAAAATAATCCAAGGAAATAAAAGGGGATGATTCATGAGCTACCAACGGCCTCTAAAATACATGTGCTGCACCCATATAAACCTAAAAGACACTACAAGTCCCTATATATATACCCGCCACATCTCTTGAAAGCCCTTTGTCTTGTCAGCCTCATCACATGAAATCCTCAGGAATGTCTGGGTAATCATGAACTCTCCTTTTGTCTCCCATATGGACAAATATATGGAATTTTTCACAAATTGATCACGCATCTCCACAGGACCTTTATCAGTCATGTGAAACATCAATAAAAACTAGATTATTTTTCTTCGAAAATACTCATCCAATCTCACATGACCCCAACATTTGTCATACAAAAGAAAGGGAATAAATGAAGAAGGGGAAAGATTCTCACGATCATAAATTTTTTTTGATGTGCTAATTATGTAGCATGGTTCCATGAGAATTCTGGACAAGCCTCTATAATCTCAAATAAACCTAAAAAAATCCACCATTACCTTAAGAAATGTCCCATGAAAGGCATCCATCATCTTGGGGGAACCTTTCAAGAGGCAGTTGGATCTCAGGAAGGCCCTTGGACATGTCAATATGAAAATATAGAAATCCTTCATCATACCTACATGATTCAACGAGTCCCTATTAATTGGAAATAATCCAATAAAGAACGTTTTGACAGAGGGAATCACAATCACTGAAAATCATGTGGTGACCTCAGAAGTGGTCCACAGTGGAGAATCACGGAGACATGTGGTGTTAGAGCCCATCACCGAATCCATCCTATATTCGTGATAGATATGACTCATAAACCACTAAATAACCAGGGTGGTGATACCTATAAATTCACCACCCCCACATGAAAAAAGGGTTGGAATCTTGGCCTATAGACTCTAGGAATCAGGGGTTTTCTAACATTTAGATGCCCCAATGCTAGAGGGGACTTGTTAGAGTGGCTAATCTCGTGACTTTCAAGTCTTCTGTTAGGTAATATACTGGAGAAAATCTAGAGCAATCATTACCCATCTATCAATTACATTACATGATCATTCACAGATCATGTGAAATACTTCTAGAAAGACATGCAAAGAACACAATTCATGTCATCTAGATCATGTGATACTGAAAAGAAATTGATACTGAATAATCCTAAGGCATTCAAAATACAAGGTGTATAAAAAAGATTAAAAGTATAAGACTTAAGCGAAAAACATATCTTCTAGCCCTCATGGACTTCATAGGATTCTTCCAAGAAAAGTAAAAATATGAGGACAAGCTTCCTATAACATTCAATGATTATTCATCATGCTATTTGGGACATTCTAAATCATCCAGACATGATAGAACAAGTCACACGACCCCCCATGTAAACCAATTTAGTGTTGTGAATCCCTCTTGTCCTATTGCCCAAGCCTTGTGACATCCTTCAAATACATCACCTAAATCATATAACAACACCAGATCATGTCAATCAAGTCTTGAGGCTAAATCTAGTCATGCCAACTAAGCTCTCGTGATGCCCTCTGGTCAAGTCATATAAGACTCATGATGACAACTTGTAAGGTCAGCTAGGTCTTGTGATGTCCTCCAAGGATGTTAACCTAGACATGAAATACCCTCAAAGTCAAGTCATATTGACTCCCATGACACCCTATATATGTTTTAAGCTAACTCTTTAGAATGAAAATAGTGAAAGTCATCTAGATCATGCAACACATGATGGATGAGCCAACTAGGTCACACGATGCCTTCTAAGGTAGACCATTTGGATCTTGTGATGTCATTCAGACAAGTCAATTGGGTCTCGAGAAACCCTCTAGAAAATAAATCAAGGACAATAGGGCATACCCTGACTTGATAACATTGTCCGTACATGGTGTATAAGCCCTGATCAAGTAGGAAACCTCAGAGTGTAAGCCCCAACCACAAGGGCAACCTCAGTGTGTAAGCCCTGATAATAAGAACTAATATGACTCTAATTCATCCTAGATTCAGGATATGTAGGCCACCTCTCTTTGAGGTTTGAGCTCCATATTGATCATCCTGGTAAATCCCAGCATTTAAGACCCTTATTGAAATCAATGGAATTAATTACTTTTTATCACTTTGTTTTCCACAACGAGCATGGATCACATGGGATTAGGGAATTTCAATGTTCATAACATCATCACTATAAACCTCTATCAAGGTAATGGTATCCTTAGTGTGTAAGCCCCAATATATTACAAAATGATAACTCAAATTCCTACAAAAACTAGTATATATAGGATTCCTTCCTCATGCTCAAGATTAAATAAACACCCCATTTAGTGCAAGTCCTTTTATGACTCTGATATCTCAGCCATCAAGACTTAATTATTCCCATGAGATGGTCACCATACCTCATCCATCATCAGAAAAATAAATCAATTGAAGTATGATAAATCTGATTCCTATAATAACTAGGATATGGGGGATGCCTTACTAAGTCCCAATATCAAAGTGACACCTCTTTCGGTGTAAGTAATTTTATGACTATGACTTCTCACCTGTCAGGATCCAATTATTCACATAATATAATTAATAAACCTCATCTATCAGTAGACTGGGAAATCAACTAAAATATGATGAATTTGATTCCTTCCAAAACCATGATATGTAAGATGTTTTTTTGAGGCCCGAGTTCTATAATAAATCATCTCTGGGTAGTCCTGACATATAAGTCTCATATCAAGAGAAATGAAAATGGTTATTTTCCATCCCTTATTTCTCGCATCGAGTATACCTCATGTGAGATTAGGGAATTTCAGAAATCATTTCATATGCACCATGCGTCTCTACAATGATAGAGGTAACCACAACTTTTAATCCCCAAACAAATAAACTATGTTAACTTTGATTCTCACTATGCTCAGGATACATAGGACATACCTCCAGGACTTCAACATGAATACTTGGTGTCCCAAAGATCCCATGTAAGTCATCTCGGCATGAAATTAAACATTATGGGTCCAACAAACTATGTGATTTTTGATTCCTTCAATAACTTGGATACATAGGATTCCTCATAATTGTCTATACCCTCCTCATAATATTAGGTAACCTCCTTGCATGCCAAACAAATATGAATCACTTGGTTATAAAACTTTAGCACATAATCAGCCACACATTACTAGAGAATGATGGAGAACATCTGATACATACATATGGATGCACTAAAGAGACCCTAGTCAATTTCACATGAAAGATAATTGACCTATAGTCGTTTTTAGGGTAACTGGTCCTGTATCAGGACTAGGAAGAGATTAATGAAAATATATTAGATATAGAAGAGAGATTTATAGTTGGAAATAATTCACCCCAAAAGGGTGTGAAGAGCCCAACCTCCCATCATGTCAACAAATTTTATTCCCCAAGAGTCATTGGGCCTGAAAAACCAGGTGACCACCTACCTCTGGAAAGAATTTTTGTAGCCAGTTTTGGATGAGGGAACCATTGTTAGTTCTTGGTAATAGTGAAAATGGAAACCCAATGTTCATGATTGTTCACAACACAAACCCCCCACAATCAAAATCAACAATTTAATCTCATCCATGCGTTGAATCCCAATGGAACCAAGATAGTGAACCCGATGCAAATATCTAAAATAACAAAATGATTAGGTAGTTATGCATTAGGCCATTTTGTTTTCCCACAGTATGGAAAAAACGGTGAACCCAACTTGAATCACTATAATAAATAATTATTGGGTTTTAATCTGTCAAGACCATTTTTTCCCCACCATACATAAATAAGGGTGGATAATCCGATGTGAAGCTGTCAAATGACAAAATAATATTGTGTCACGATAATTTTTTTTTCACACCATATACAAACAAATAAGTAATACCGACATTATCTAATAGATGATATTCTATATCCATGGTTACTGTAAGTCCATCTTCCCGTTGTAAAGTCCATGTGAGTAGAATGCATGGATCAGGAAAACATGGAAATTATGTTAACCATGAATATCTGATTGAGAAAATCATTCATATGATATTTCACTAATCAGTAACCTTGTTTTTTATTGTCGTCATGATTGTAGATACTAATGTCATCGATAGCATCCCAACTTGAGACAATGTCTTTATGATCCAGCATTTTCTTTGGTAAATCATCTGCGAGTGAAACCCTTGCAGGATGCAAAAAAATTTCACATTCTAGATATATAAAATAATATATAGAAAGTATGATGGAGCGAGAGTACCACCGAAATGGTACAATACTGAACATGGAATATTCCCACAACTCTCTCCAAGAACTATAGCTGGTGATTCTGCATTGCCCAGGGAAGGTTGATGTTAAGCAAGTATCACTTGCCACTACAACCATCCACTTCGAGATATTATCCATAGAGTATGAAAAATACCACATTCAATCACTGATGAAGGGGTATTAAAAATAAAAATACATGTCCCCTTCATTTCTGGTGCCACCGAGGAGGTCACCTATCAACCTTCGTCTCTAGTATCATCCTGATGGTACCCACTAGTCTCCTACCAAGGGAACCACCTGATATTCTACAGCCTCTAAATCGCATGCACAAGTAGTAATGAATGATCATCAGAGGTGGAAGGTGATGGATATATATGATAGGTATCATACCCCACTCAAGCTAATGATGCCTACCTGCATATTTCAGTAAGAACCAGTAAACAGGCTCATATCCCAGCTAACTCAGAACAAGTGTGTGGGAATTTACCCCAGCAGGCATGGGGGAGGCTCATATCCCTACCCTCATTCATGTCTCCCATTGAAATACTATGATATAAAAATGTTGGAAAATTGGTTGCATATCTTTTATTAAATCCAAGACATCTTCTAGTGCTTAATGGAGATGCAAAATGTGCATGCATATATCCCTTCACACACTTTTCTAAAATGCCAATATATTATAGCAACCACTGAAGAACTCAACCAGCATATTCTGGCACTATTACAGATAAATGGATAGGTACAGACTTCTATCCCTACAATCAGGGAAACCCAACACTCTAATAATCATGAATAGGTGGTTGTACAAGATAAAGCGAACAATATTTCTCCAGTGTAGGAGGTTTATCTACATATTCCAATAAAGGATGATGCATCAGACAAGGATAATATTATCATTCCAACTAGGGATCACCAGGTGAGAGTGGAACAAGATTCGGGATAAGGGAACATGCATATCAATACAGTATGACAACATATTCCCATGTATAATTATCAAACTCATATCCTTGTTCTTGCCAGGCCTCACCATGTTAGAGGGGAACATGCCTCGGGATAGTCTCAAAATCCTATCGAATAAGTCAAGCATCATACTCCAAAATCCTAGGATCAGACATATACACTTTTTCTGGCTAGGGATGACCAAGTGAGAAAGGAATAAGCCTTGGGACATGCTCATATTTATATTAGTGAATCTTCAAGGTATTTCTAGAAGATCACAGAAGTAAGGTGTATATTTATACTTATACCAAAAAATGACACCACCAACATCATACAAAGGCAGTAAACGAGGAGGTTGATACTCCTAATCCTATTCTAGAGGAACGTTGACATATTCCAGCTGGGAATTCATTCTCGTACTAGGCTCATATTCCTATTCCAACCGGAGCACACCATGTGAGAGTGGAACATGCTTTAATGAAGGCTATCTCTACTATGAAGAAAGACCAACGACACATACCAAAGGCTCAAGATCAGGATCATACTCCCATCTTAATTGAGGATCACCAAATGAGGATGTCACATGCATCAGGACATGCTTATAGTTCTCTCAATAATGATGACAATTATTGGTAGATCCTAATAGCTTCTCAGTAGTGGGATCATACTCATATAACAACACACAGTTATATACAATATCTGGTAACCATCACACAATAATCTCATATCCTAGAATAATTTAGAAAGATATTTTGATATATTCTGACCACGATGTATAACATGGCCCATATTCATAATCTACTCAATTACAATGTCCTTGAGATTGTTCAAGAGACATTCTCAACACCATGAGGTTCTGTCAAGTCTTATATCAAAGCATAAGTTGAAGACTTTCATTACCACAATTTTCCTTCTCATGGTAGTGTGGAGATGGATCACAGAGACTCTACTCATCACATCTAATGTGGTCAACATACCCACGGTGATATCTCCCATGTACAAGGAAATACTCCCCTTAACCAGACACCTCTGTATAGATAGGTCTTCAAAACTCTGACACCCTCATATAGAGAGGTGTACAAAACATCAGGGTCAACTGTATATGGTTACCCATCAGCTGCCAACAACACTCCACTACCATTAGTAGGAGACCATCAGAGCTATCTTCTATGGTCTAACTATATGGTGGCATGTAATTATGATGAGTTAGAGGCCAACATTGACATATTAAGAGAGTTATCTGGAAACAAAATCCCCACCATCTTATGTCTCCTCACTACTTCAATTTATGAGATCCTATATGATATATAAAAGGATTTCATTAATCATATACAAACAATATGTGGCCTAATAATCATAAAATGAAGGTCTTATATCAACCTTATCCAGGAAATGAGTGCCCCCTTTAGAAAATCAAGATACTATGTTGTTAGCATGACCTGGATTCTATCTCCATGGTCTGGGATCCAAAATTAGAGAATAAAAATGAAAATATGCAACATTCATACCACCACTGCATCCTGAAACTTAAAAAATTATCTTTAAAGTCACATCATGTATCTATACTTGAGTATGGATGAAGTGATGATAGTTACTCCTTTACAAACCACTAAAACAACAAAACACATTAGATTTAGCATCCTGTATTGGTATAGACTCCAATGAAATCCAAGGATCATGTAACACTCAAGATAGTTTGTCACTACAATATAATGAACCTACTTTAATGATTCCCAGAAATCATTAATGGAGGGAGAGTATAGCCCACAAGACATCCAAATAGGCCCCTAGAAGAAATAAGATCTCATTGAGGACATGGAAAATAAAGTTTTGATCATCCAGGCAACATCCAATAAAAGAATAGTTCTCCTCATGGGTTTAAATCATACCCATCTCCCATGTGAGAAAAACTAATCCACATAAAATAGGACATAATAGAATCGACCATTATAGAAAACAAGGTGCAAACTCACCCAGGCTAGGAGAATATATACCACCACGTAAACCCCTTATATTTTCAATTCCTGATAGGATTCAAGAAATATCATTGGAAACTACAAGCAAACACCAGCCCATTGGGCTGGGAAAATTTATATCTCAATCACCCTCTCTAGGTTTATCATCCCTTGAGAGGGTCCGGGAAGATTTGGTGGTGATTCTAGATCTCCCCCACCCCAATGAGATGGGAGAATTTATATCTTCATGTACCTCCAAAGAATCATCAAGTCCCCGACTAGATTCATTGAATCCTCAACAAACATGACCAATTAGTTCCAATTGAGGCCCTAAATGAACCAACCAATAATAATGTTGATATTTTCATCATCATTATCATCATAGAGAGAATTATTATTCTTTTTTTTTTGGGAAATAAAAATCAATGGTCAACATCCCACATATTTCTCTAGCCATAATAAAAACATATATTGGTCATGGGTCACTTATAAATCACATTTGAAAACTCCCCCAAAGTCAATATTCATGGATCGATATGGGAGGAGGATATGAAAAATGCGATCATACCCCATTGGGGTCATAAACTATAATGGACCAATATGGCCAATGGTTCAAATAATGACCCTGATGATGTTAATGAAAAATCCTCTTGTTGTGTTGAAAGTAATAGAACAACCACCCCTATATGACATGCCTTTACGAATGTTATCACTATTAACATGGTGAATATTGATCAATATGAAAATATAGTGGTCCACAACATAGAAAATGTACCCCAAGAGGAGGCTGATTTGGATGAACTAAATGAGGTTACATGCACCTGAAACAAGAGAAGGATTAAAAATTTGGCACCATTGAATAAGGATTTTCCACCTCCTTAGTGGAATTATGCCAAATAAAAAGGTAAATGTTCAACTTTGTCATGATAACCATGGATAAGAACTGAATTTTCTTCCCCGGAAGAATATTTTTCACAATATTAGAGTAATATATGAGCTCTTGGACAACACATCATGGAGATAATCATGGGAAATATACCCACTGGGTACCTTCTTTAGCCAGAGATAAATATTCTCCCTCCCATATCTAATCCTCCAAAAAGAGTTGTATATGAGAATCAGATTGGCTCTGGATCTAGATATCCAGTCTACATAAATGAGGAATTAAAAAATGACCATGACTTCCCTTCATTTTGGCAACAACCTCTATCATTAGGGAAATCATTCAGTCAAAGGATTAATTGAGAACCAATGGAAAATGAAGGAGGGACCACCTCACTATCCCTCCCACTCCATGTTAATGGGAGGTGGCTCAGATAGTAGTTCCCCTAGAGTTAAATAATGTCAAAAAGTCCCTAGATACTTGAATGACATACATGGAAGGGATAGACACACATGTGTTTCCAAAGAGGAATCCATCTCCCGAATGGGTTAATGATACTATACCTCCATCTAACATTAGTAATCCTACCTTCTATAACTTTGACAATGCAGGTGACCCTAAAAAACATCTCACACTGTTTATATCCCAATATGGACCAATGATGGGACCTCTAGATCAATAAGAGTAAACAAAGATGAGGCGTTTCATATAGACTCTAACAGGGCCAACCATTATTTGCTATATAAGCCTTACAACAGGATCCGTTGTAGGATTAGAAGACCTTTAACATCGGTTTCTTTTTCAGTTCAACTCCACACTGAGAAAAACGAATATTGTATACCCAAATAACTACAAAAAACACAAGAATGAGAGGGTATTTGATTTTATATCAAGGTGGAAAGGTTTAACCTTTTCACTTATCATCCTTATCGCATAAGAGAAACTATTGGAAATATGTGATGAAAATATCAGTGATGAGTTTTTGACACCTATGATGCCCATGAAGTATCTAGGTGGTTTCTGAGAGTTCGTTGAAGCATAAAAATGTCTTTAAGAATCCATTTAGTGGAATAGATCCAATTCTTATCCCATACCCATGACATAGGGGAAAATTCTAGGAGAGTAGAATCTACAACTACCACCCTTAAGATAGCTAATGTTGCCATCCAAACAAATAGGGAGGCTCCAAATAGGCTAACACATCCTTTTGAGTAGTAGAAACCAAAAAATCACCCTCATCTAGAAGCACAACGAAATCAGGGTCCCCCAGGATTTAAGGAACAAATGAAAATGATATACTGCATCCAAAATTAACATGTCCCTGATCATTTCTTAGAATCCATAGATAATAACATAATCAAGCTTCCAAAAAGCCAGAAGGCATGATGAGGTCAAGCACACAGACTATCCCGACTACCACCCTGACCACAAAAGGGTGGGTCATAATATCCAAGATTTATTCATCTTCAAAGACTTAATTCATTGAATACTCTACTATAGATATTTGATTTTAGAAAACTCCCCAGATTAGGTAGATTACATAACCGTCATCTGGTCAGAAGAAGATTATGGTTGGAAAAAAGTTCAGACTAGGCTTACAAAAAAGGTTGACAACTGGATGACTGCAAAAATAGTTTATCAAAATCATGCCTCTCTAAAAGCTCAAATATGCAGTCTCACAATATCACCACCAACCAAGAAGAATATATTAGGAGTTCCACCCAAAGGTGGGCATGATCAATGTATGGAGGAAGAAATATAGGAGGAAGAGGTATATTCTACTCCAAAACAGGCCCTAACTCTTGTAAATTTCTTCCCCATAACATCTACAGCACGGGAACCACCCCACCAAACAAAATTCTCATATGATGAAGATCTCATATTTGGCTCTATAAATTTCATACACTTGGATTTCCCCTTATTCAATGATGAATAAATCTGATAATATTATTTTCCCGCACATAACTGGGGAATGGGAGGACTTATAAACCAAAACTGATGATATAGGAGACAACACAGATGTGGTCGGACCCAATATTCTAGTCATATCCCAATGAAGGAAATATATGTAGCTGATACTCCTGGGAAAATTATCCTAAAAGATCAAAAGAGATATGTATGTATCAAAGAACCCTCCAGCGGAAATCCACACCCAATCGTCTTACATGATCACCTAGCATGGGTTCGATTATCTGATGAACCCAGACAAAGGGGAAGGCCAACATGACCAACACCCCCAGTAGAAGATGCTCCAACAACCTCTTCACAAGAAACAATTCCATCCACCTCAAATGCCTTATCTCCTGAACTGTATTCTCAGGTGTAACCCCATATTAGAAAGTGCCGACCTTTGTCACAAAATACGACATTCTGAAATAGCTGGCCACAGTCCCACCCAAGTTCTCAATCCTCGATGCACTTTTTCTTTCAAAATAACTCATTTAGGAACTTATTGAAGCCCTCTAGAGCCCACATTAGTTCAAGATATTAGTCACTTCAGCCAAGGTGTATCGAGTGGAAACTATATCTTCAGAATATAATGTCTATCTTATTCACTAACTAGGATTAGGAAGATTCCATACAAGTGAACATTAGTCCCCTATATGTTTCTAGAAGACTCAATAATTTCAATTCCTAAATGGGTTTGATTGATAAGGGATATGGGATTAATCTTATTCATGATCAAACACTACAACATTTGGGATATAGAAAATTGGGCTTATCCCCTGCAAAGTTGACTATTCATGTGCATGATAAGAATTAGAAAAGGCCTATCAGGAAGATCAAAATAAAAGCCCAATTTCAAGAACTCACATATGATGATGAGTTCATAGTTATCCAAGAAGACACTACATATAATTTTCTACTTAGAAGGGTATAGCTCTATATCCACTTGGCAATACCATCAAAATTCCATCAATTCATGAAGTTTCCCATCAATGAAAAGGTGATCATACTATATGGTGACAGTGCCCCCATTGAATCTTTTGGATCCACACATGTTGAAGCATTTTATTCGACAAGGGAGGCTAGAAACCAATGGGAAATGACGATATACTGGTTAAAACTCCCCATAGATTGGGGAACACCCATGTAAATTCCTAGATTATGCGTGACATCGACTATGTGGTCCCTAAAAATATGGTCAATGTAGAATATGTAGTCCCATAAGTACTATCCCCTCATTTTCATAGTGACAGTTTAAATTAAAACTAGTTCCGACATCTATCTGCAATGACTTAGATAGTCATGGATGGTGTTGTCTCTCTTAATAGCCTCCCTAACTTTGATAGTGATGGAGAGGCCCCCAAATTTCCATCTTCACCAAAAAGTGCATCCTCAAAATCATAAATACAATAGGATAAAGATGACATCATAAATCCCCCTCTTTTATTCAAGGAAAGAGTCTAGATTACCATAGACGAGGTCTGAAAAAAATTGGCATCAGAAGAAGTCTCATGACCTACTCTGATTAGTAAAACCATTTCCCTTGAAGGGAAAGATATTTTCATTGAATTTCTAAAACATCATTGATATTTTTTCACCTAAAACTATACAGAAATTCCAAAAGTGAATCCAGATATGGATATGTACTGTCTTAGACTTCCGAATGAGAATCATGGATTCAAATAAGATTCTAGGAGGATTAACCCCTCTCATGCCACCAATGTATAGGCGGAAATTGACAAATTGGTCAAATACAAATTTGTCTGAGAAGTGAAATACCCAAGATGTATTTCCAAAAATATCCCCGTCGAGATAAAGAATAGGAATATTAAGTTATAAATTGTTTTTTGAGACCTTAATTAACATTTCCCAAAATATGGTTTTATATTAATGATCACAGAAATCTTGATTGAAGTTACTAATGGGTACCAAGACCTTTTATTCATGTACGGGTACTCAAGGCACAATTAGATTAAGATAAAACCCGATGATGAAGAAGACATACCTTTATAGCACCTCATGGTATGTTCTATAAAGGTTCATTCCCTTTAGATTAAAGAATAATGGATCGACATATCATAACACTAGGTATTCTATCTTTAAGCCATACATGGGAAGGATAACAAAGTGTTATGTCGATGAACAGGTTTTTAAATCATGATAGCGATGTGATCACTTAAAGTATCTCTATATGATCTTTAAAAAGCACTGAAAACACAATTTAATAATGAATCCACTAAAATGTTCCTTCAGTATAAAATCAGGAATGTTCCTTGGCTTTGAGGTATGTCACTGTGTCATTGATGTTGATCCAGAGAAGACTAGTGTTATTTTAGCAATTTCACCCCTAGAAATATCAAGTAACTGATGGGACTCTAAGGGAACCTCACCTACATTTAGTGCTTCATACCCAACCTGGCTGGAAAATATGTCCCCTTCACAAGGAAAATAAATAAGGGAATGTCGTATCAATGGGATGATGACTGTCAAAAATCCTTCGAAAGTCTCAATAAGTACTTACTTAACTCCCCATTTTTTATTCCTCCAATGGAAGGGACGACTCTCATATTATATGTGGCCTCCATGGAGTACTAATTGGGTGGCCTTATTTCATATAAAAATGATGTGGAAAGTGATAATAGACCCTACTACCTCATTCAGATGATGATTTGTAATAAGACAAGATATTATGATGTCGATAAGAATTTTCTTGAACTCATATTTGTAGTAAAAATGCTGAGATAATACTTGAAACACAATGAATTCCATCTATTCACTCATTTTAATCCAATCATGTACATATTTTTCTGCTATATGTTGACTGGGTGATTATATTGATGGGTGGTTATTCTAGAGTAATATGAAATTCAGTTTAGGTCACATAATTTAGTGAAAAGGAAATCCTTGGATAATTTCCTTACAATACATCATGCCCCATAAAATATAAATAATGACCGTGATCTCCCTAATGAAGAGGTTTTATATTCCCATGAAACTCCCTAGACATGGGATATGTACTTTGATGGTCCATCCCAAAGCCCTGTTAGTGTAAGGATGGAAAAACTAAAGCTCAATTGGGTTGGTCAAGTGATTGTATTTTTCTCTAAAAGAAAAGTTTTCCCAACTCTTTCTCACTATCCGAAGTCAACAAAATTATTGAGGCAGAATACAAAGCCCTCATCACTAGAATGGAATGAGCCCTACAACTGCACATTGAATACATGAATATGAAAGGGGACTCAGAATAAATGATAAAGAATATAAATAATTAATATGTCATTAAAAATGATGAACTATACCCCATCACTAGCTACATCAAGGGATTGATAGAAGAATTCCCCTTTGAGCCCAAATTGCATCATGTTCCCAAATCACATAATTCTCACACCGATGCACTACCTAATGCATCTTCCATCCTGAACGACCCTGATTAGGAGGAAGCAATCATCATATCACACATCGAAGAATGGTTTCATCAATCATCATATGCGACATGGAAGAAATCAATCAGGTTAACACCTCCCTAGAGCATGATGAACCAATGACCACTCCTGGATTGATAGATTACATAATTTCCTATCTCCAAAAATGGGTTTCTCTCAATAAATCACGTTGAAAGGGAAAAAATTCTACGCTGGGCAACAAATTTCACTTTTTAAGACAATATTAATGAGAAAAAATTCTTGTAAAAGTATGTCTTTGATGGAATCCTCCTCAGGTGCATAGTATTTGGGGAGATTCTTACCACCATGCAAGAAGCCCATAAAGGCTACTATGATTCCCAAAAATCTATAACTAGGCTCTCCCACCAATTTAGGAGGTTTAGGTATTACTAGAAATCCATGATACATGACTAAATGGAAATGACCGATAAATTTAATTCATTATAGGTCCATGAAAAATTCATCCATATTCCCCTAGAATTTCTGCATTCAACTAAATATGCTTAGCGATTTTCTATCTGGGGAATGAATGTCGTGGGGATATATCACATAGCTAAAATGAACCAGTTCAAGTACATACATACTATTATAAACTTCTTTTAAAAATGTGTTGCGGAAATACCCCTCATGGAAGTTGGTGTGAAGAATGTCATAAAATTCATGAAGTACCATATCATCACCAGGTTCAGGGTCCTCACACAATATTGATAGACAACGACACCAAAATCTATTCCACATAGTTGAAGAAGCTATACTAAGATTAAAATATTGAGTTGAATCACTCATCTCACTATCATACAATGTAAAATGGATAGACATAGGTCTTAAAAAAGACTCTATAGAATATACACTAGAATATGGTGAACAAGGATTAGAAGTTTTGGCCAAAAAAACTCTTATATGTTTTATGGGCCGAATGTACCACCATGTGTGATGCCACAGAGGTAATGCCACACTCATTTGTGTATGGGACCAAGGATGTGTTACCTATAGAGGTCCAACTACCTTCACTTCAGATATCCATTTTTAGATATCTCTTATATTATGAATAACCTCAAAAGTATCTGTCTAAATTTGAATGGATATATGAGAATAGATTGCGAATATTGCACAACCTGGAGGTCCATTAGAATCATATAGCACATACCTTTAATAAAAAGGGTTTCCTTCCTTCATTCCTCCAAGGAGAACTAGTGCTAGCTCTCATAACCCCAATGATACTAGAAAATAAGCCCCCAAAATTGAAACATAAATGGGAAGGAACATATTTCATACATAAGGTCTATCATAATGGATCATATTAACATGACATCATGGATGTGAAACATGTCACACCACCCACTAATGTGATATTTCTGAAGGAAAACTTTACATAAGATGCCATCATCATGATCATCCACATTAGAGTAAGCCATGCCATTCATCCAAAATACATGACATTAAACATAAAAATTCAGCTTGAACACATGGCGATAAACTGTATGGAATTTTTCCTTGTGGCATGACAGTAAAATTCTTTATATCCAAATAACTACATATGTTTTGATTTTTATCATCAACAGATACATAGTGACACTCGATTCGCTATTCTTTGGCCCATCCATAGGATTATTTTCCTTTTATATCACGTGACAAATGTTCTAACCATAATACATTAAACTACAGAGATAACATCCTCACCGCATGACATAAAACTACGAGGCCCATCTAGAACTACGTATGACTTGATTCACATTTTTCGACGATATTGATAGGGAATCCTCGATCTTATATCTTGGTCCAGCCACTACATGAATCAAAATACCCCTGTTGTACCCACCAACTACCTATGTATTGTGAGAGGGACCCTTGATACTACTTTTTTTAATCACAATTATCATAGATCATGTGAGATTAGGAATTATAGTAGCGGATTCCCCAAAATAACAAGGCATTAAAGTACATGACAGGTCCATCACAGTCCTGAATGTAAGACCACAAAAGGCACACCATGGGTCCTTGTTGTATGTTGTCAAATTTCATGGTCAATGTTTTTAATGAATGATATAAAACTATATGGATCCATAACATCCATATTCATTCAAATCAATCCATCAATGCACTCCTCGAATGACATTATACTATACTTCTCTTCAAAACTATATGTGGCATGAGTCTCATTTTTTTGAGATACATAGAGATACCCAGACTTCCATACATGTGCCCAGCTCCAACATTAACACCTTTTCTCATCAGTTTATCTTCATCCTTTATGAATGAAATTAAACTAAATGGTTTCTTAAGAACTATGTGTGTATTGAATCAAGTCATCAAAGTGTGTGTAGTGAATCATAGATCTCTAATTATGGGCCCAACTTCAATGATAAATGGAAATAGTTCCCACCTATCTGTACATTCCATACCAATGAAGAGATAGTTTCTCATTCAAGAAATATGTGTAATTGTATTGTTATCATCATATGATACATAGTGACATCCAAATTTATAACACCGAGCCCAGTCATAGAAAATCAATATAAATATTCCTCCTCTGCACGTATGGGTCAGACCTACACAAGGAATGAACTTTAAGAACTACGTGTGGCTTTATTCCCAACATCATGGTATCTGTAATGTAATCAACCAAAATTTCCACCATTTTCACATTAGGGGATCCATTTCCTCACCGTATGACGTTAATCTACATGGATATCTATTACTACATGTGTTTTGATTCCCATTATCATTAGGTAAGAAGTGATTCTTGACCTTTTACCCTTGGGTCCAACCATTAAATTTCCATATATTCATGTCGATTCCTACGCCCTTACTGCATGGTGATAAATTGAATGAAAAACTTTCTTACCACATGACACTAAACTATAAAGAAAATTTCTTGGCCATAGATCATTAAAACTACTCAAAAAATACATAATTAATGCATGATAATAAACTAAATGGAAAAAATCCTTACCAAATGATGTTAAACTGAAAGTAAAGAGTCTTTCTCAGAGGAAATTAAAAATACTCAACAAAAATGTCCTTACCAAATATTGATAAACTGAAAAACAATTCCTTACCACATGGCATTAAATTGAACTGAAAACATTCCCAGTATTGGATAATAAACAATACAGGCCATCAACCATCATTATCCCTTATCAAAACAGCACAAGATCCTTATCCCATTCAACTAGAGTATAGGGTGCTTATTCTATATTTTAAATGAACCTAAATCCATATACCACACTTCATTTATTGAGAAAATTAGTTCCCCATCAACCTTACATAGCCTTTGAAAAGGATATATGTCATAATGGGACCCTTTTATTAACTATGAATTCATGCCTATGGCTCATTAATATGGGCCTATGGACATCATTTTTTTTTATTTTGCAAAAACTTCATCCAAATATTTATGTGCCCTAAAATCACTATAATTGAACTCAACACCTCAATGTGTCTGAAATACTCATGGTATGACTATCCTATATCATTAATCCTGACCTGAGAAACACAATAAATGCTTTATAACATTTCTATCCCTTGTTCAGGCTGATGTTGGAGTATTATTGACCCTGGGAATCCTAATTATGCTCTTTTGTGACATCTCTCATGTTAGATCCATGTGTGTATTGACCATAAAATACACATGGCTTGGTAAATTATTTATGACCTTAAACTATATCCTATAATGGTAAAAATCCCAAGACCTCAAAATTCTAGTGAAAGAGATACAAAAACTGTTATTTTGAAAACCCAAAACGGTGACCTGAGAGAAAGTCATGTCTCCAGCAGATAAAATCTTCACCTCTATAGTTTAATAAAAAATTTGGGCACACATAAATAACAAATAAATCTCATAGGGCCTACTTTTATTCCCTAATTAAAGTGATTCAATGCTTTCTAGACCCCCTAGTATAGAGAAAAATAGAGTATTAATTTTTCCCATATCCTTTCCATGAGAATATGTTTTCTAGGAAATGACACAACCTTTAGGGTGTTCGAAACCTTCTTGGATATTAAACTTTATATAGCTCAAACTTCTTGATTTTGGTACCTCAGATAACCATAAATTTTTCATGGACCATGAAAAAGATATCTGGCATAAAGGGAACCTTTTATTGACTATAAAATCATGCCTATGGCTCATTTATATGAGACTACGACCTTCAAATAAATTCCCCATTCTGTAAAATGGACATTCAAATCCTTATGATCCCTGACATCATCATGATGACAATCAAAACCTCAGTGTGTCTAAAAAATTCACAATATGACTATCTCATATCATCATCCCGATCCAAGAACTTGGGAATGTGATTTACAATCCACATACCAAACTATCTTAGTGGATTCAACATCATTGACCATACATAACTATGGTTTGTACACTTTCTCAAGGTCAGATTGTGTCACTCCATTCTCGAAACTTTGATGGCCCATGCCTCAAGATTGCAAACCATAGGGAATAGAGGATTATCTTCATAATTAAGAGTTTAATTAACCTAGGGTTCCAAATCCCTTCCTATATAGCTTTGTTTTCATACCCAACTTCATGACCTAGATGTTTGAGACTTTGGAAATATTTCATAGCCATCAGAAAGAAGTGTAGATCTGTAATGTTTGGCCATGCTACCGGTGAATAAGGGCCTTGAACCAGTTACTAAAGGAATCTCATCCTTGTCATAAAGGATATTTAA
This sequence comes from Viscum album, assembly GCA_963277665.1. NCBI lineage: Eukaryota > Viridiplantae > Streptophyta > Magnoliopsida > Santalales > Viscaceae > Viscum > Viscum album. Next base: position 1,041,558,162 of record OY728150.1, read on the forward strand.
TCCTTGTGAGCCATAAAAACACCATTGCAGAACTCGACACCTTATATTGTTATGGGTCATACCTAGAATGTTTGCCCCATCTCATATCCATAGACTCAAACTTTTGGGTTATGATTTAAATCATCCATACTCCAACTACAAAGGTGGAACAAACATCCCTAGTATTTCACCCTCATCCAATATTACCTAAATTAATCTTCTATATCCCCTAAAAAACATAACCAACTTCAAGAGACCCATTGGTTGACTATGTATGCATGCATATAGCTCCTTCATATGGGCATATGGCCATTAATGGAATGTGTCACTCAGAAAAAGGGATTTTTTATCCTCATGAGCCTCAAAAAATCCAAAACCAAACACCTCAGAGTATTTTAGGTCATTCTGATAATTTCTGAACCATACCCCCTGATAACATATCAGGTCCGAGATAAAAGGCCCTAAACTAAAAAAATATCAGGTTCGAGCTGAAAGACCCTAAACTAAAGCAACATTAGTTCCAAGCTAAAAGATCATAAAGTAAAGTGACATCATTTCTGAGCTAAAATACCCAAAACTAAATTGATACTAGGTTCGAGATTAATGACCATAAACTAAAGTGACACCAGGTTTGAGCTAAAAGGCCCTAAACTAAAGTGATATTAGGTTCGAGTTTGAAGCACCTAAACTAAATCGATATCCGTCCTGAGTTAAAAGAGCCTAAACTAAAGTGATATTAGTTCTGAGCTAAATGACTATAAACTAATGAGCATAAAAATTATTTAATATGAAAAATCTTTTCAGGCCCAATATATAGCCTTATAAAAATAAAGCTTCTCTTATTAAGCCTATTGACATTCAAAAAATTTATAGAACTTCCCCTTCTGGACATATACCCTACCCAGACAATCCTTCCACAAATCAAGTGATTTTGAAATAATTGGATGAAATTATCAATAATGAATCTCATATTAGTAAGAGTTCAAGAGAATCTATCAAAGGGAATCTATTATATCTTCAACATCTAAATACATGCATTTTTATTCATTAAATATAAGAAAATGGATGGGTATCTTTGACGATTCTAAAAATATCATAATGACAAAAGTTTAGGTATATTATGAATAAAAGAAAAACTGGTAAGCCCAAATAAAGTTTAGAAATTTTTATTTTTTGATAACAAACCAAGAAACATGAAGAATTTGCACATACTATAATCTCTCCCATGAATACACGAGCCCAATAATGTTTCCAATTTTATGATTCTATCATGTAATTTTATAAGATTATTTATTATGATATGAAATTATCTACTCTAGAGAAGCCACAAATTATCACAATTGATCAGCAGATTCAATTTTTGCCTTTGCGGACTGTTTCAACCCCTCCGCCCTGGTAATGGCTTCAAGTATCACCTTCTCTACCACATCAAGAAGTACATATTTCTATAGCACAACCTTTTCTGATGATTAGAGTACATAATAAATTGGGGTAAATCTTTTGAAGATTATAGATATCTGAATGAAGACAACTGATTTCATTTTGAAAGAGTCTGATTTCAACCTTCCCAGCATTGACTACATCTTGGTTAGTGGATTCCTATTTTCCAGATTGGGAGGATTCTTTCACAGCCTTATCACAGTTCTACTTTATAGAAGAGGATTCCCTAGTAGCTTCTACCCTCAATTCGAGGTCCTTATTTTGTTCTCCAAGATAGACTACTTCCTTTACATGAGCATGAGTGGTGGAATAATTGAAAAACTCATATCCTTAATTTTTTAAAAGAAACTGAAGGTGACCCAACTGATCCTTTAAATCCTCCAAGAGGGTCTTTGAAATTAAGGTCAAAACCTCCATATACATGTGTCACCTCATCAGCTGATAGAATGATGATGACCCTAGACATTCACCTAAAACCATTTTGGGAACCAAAATGTATGACCAGACCAAGTAAATCAGGGAACGATTTGTACTCATGGATTTGATGATGAGACAAGAGACAAAACCTCTGCATTGGTAGATCCGGTCAGAGGAACCCCTAGGGGAGATTTCACTAAAGCACCAAATTTCAGGGAAATGACACTACAATAAATGGAATAGGGTCTCATAAGTTACAAGATGTATAATAAATTATCACAAGGTAATTGAAAAATATGACCGAGGATAGAATGATAACATTCTTGTTCAGATCATTAGCGACATAAACTTCCCCAACCACATCCTTAGGAGAATAAGAAATTCCTTCTTATGATGAGTGGCTTTGAAAACCTTCAGGTTCTTTGTCAGAGTAAATACTCAACTCACCATCCTCAAGGACTATTTAAACAAAATAATAATACCAAATGATATGAAATGAACAAATAAAATGTCATATCTTGAATAAGTATTTACCTTTTTCAAAAATCACTTCCATTGAGGCTAATGTGGTAGTAGAATAGTTATCTATGTTAGAATCATCTAGAAGTGTTCCCACCCATGTTGGATCAAATTATACTATTTTAAAGCATTCAAAGTAGGAAATGGGCAGGATTAACTTGGATACTGAGCCACCTCCACTTATTGACAAGTCAGACTCGATATAAAGGGGTATATCAAAGAAAACAAACAGTAACCCACATCCTTAAAATTGGACACATTATTTTCTAATAAAATTCGATGGGGACCTTCAAATTTTTTCCAAATCACAATGTTCTACCATAATTATCCATGAGAAAATAAAAGTGATATTACACACTTACATGAGGAATTTAGAGGAGAATGATTTGACAATGAAGATCATTTCCCCTTCTTCTTCTTACCTTATGATGATGTCCCTCCAGAAGGTGTTAAAGCTGAAAATGTTTCTTTAGAAGTGGTTATTTACACCCTCATCTATTCTTTTCAACCTAGGTACCCTTTATCATCAATTTCTTGGTCACTGAAAAATTTTCTCCCAAATCCATACACCGAGGAGTATATTTAGGGAATAATATGACTAGATGATCCTCAACAACCTCCCAGTTTATCTAAATATATGAAGGAAGTTAATACAGTTTCAATAGCACTACGAAACATTAATAATACCCATAAGCTCAAAATTACCATTTCCTCAGGGACATGGTATTACTATTCATCCCCAGCAATTTGAAGTGTGCCCGAGACAACTAATTGGTGGAAAAGTGGGGAGAAATATGGTTGAACATTTTCACTCATCAAATCCATGTCAAGGTCTCGGATAACGTTCTTGATATCCTCATAATGGTATTTAATTGTGTTCCCACGAAGCCTAGTTATATAAGTGAAACCATCCAAAATCAATTTTGAGTACTCCAATAAAATCCAATGTTCATCTCCTGAACACTGTTCCTTCCAATTTTCACACTGTTGAGATAAGATAGGAAACAAAAACTCTGGCCCAGCTCCACCCCCTGATGGTATGATCATTATAACCATGGAAGTGGGTGCCTCTTCTTGAAATACTATTCTCCTAACCTCATAGTGAGGTACTTCTGGGGTATTAGCCTTTTTGAAGTTAGTTGTGTCCCAGACATAGAATCATTCTCTACAGTCAGTGGTTAGAAATATTCACTTACCAATTTTCATAACTATATTATTTGATAGAATTGAACTGAAATATCAATATATTCTGGAGATAAAACAATCACTAAATTATACAAAGGAAGGTTTATCCTAGAGCAATTCTCCTCCCTAGTAAACATCAACCAAAATTGGTAATATACCATTATATTCTTCCTAGATCGAACAATGATAGAGCATGGAAATCTTGATTGAACACACAAGAACATGAAACTTAATGATCTAAAGGTGAAATGATCATAGTGGATTATATAATCTATAACATCCTAAACATTTATGGTATGGGTCTCACCCGATAGATGCACTGAAAGTATGGTATAAATCGAGCATTGGTAATATCTTGAATGTTTATATATTCATAACCTCCATAATGAGCTTTTATTCAACCTTATAATTATTGGATGGGGCCCATGAACCTGTAAGGGGAATTTACCTTATAAATATGATGTAGAAGGTGATAGAGTTTGACCAACATAGAGATGGATAGCCTGACACACTCCCCCTTCCATAGATGTCACCACTGGGAAAGTGGAAACTCTAACTTGACTATTTTTATTTATGGTATGTAAGTACCGAATCAGGTATATAGAAAGAAAACCAGATAGTTGAAAGACTCAATCAATATTAGGAAAAACCTCCCATCCCCATTATTTAAACATATATTCCTCAATTGTGGTTCAATACGTTCCTAACGCAACATGCAGAACCTTTGTAAGACATGATTTTTTCCTTTTTCTCTTACAGGTTAAAATCAGTCTTCTTGATAAAGCATTCCCCCCATGTATTGAAATGGATATTTGATCCAGGAAGCACCCACTTTGGAAGGGCCTTCTCAGCCAACTTAATCTGCTCTTGATTTAGAGGATGGGTCCTCATTAAATCATCCCAAGTGGATGGTGGGGGAAAGAACTAATCATACATGTCACCCAATATTGGCACACCATATATATATTCCATATCTTAAAGACTGTTGAAAAACTCACCATGTGTAAGGTATAAGGTGTTTTTATCTGAGCACTAGTGACTAAATAGTTCTGTCATTAGACCCTTGTTGCAATAGGTTGATGACAGGGACATCCAAACAACCTCATATATGCCAATATCCTTCAACTCCATAGAGAATTCAGAATCAATGTACTAGTCCTTAAATGTCCATCCCCAATCCAAACCATAGATACCTTATGATTGAAAGTCCTAGTTGGTTTTCCTCCCGAAATTCTAATTGGGATCAGATTTCCTTATTTGTGAGCGATACATATTAACATCCTCATTGTGGGTTCGGTCAGTCCCATTGAAGTCTGTGAGCATGAATGTCAGTATGTTCCCATCATCATGGTCTCCTTAAGAGAAAATATGACCCTCCAGGGAGATCTGAACCAAAAATGTTTTATGGGTCATACAAATCCAAGAATAAGTTATAAATGATGAATTCAGCAGAGGAGTGGAAGCATAGTAAGTAAGGCCAAACTGGTAAAGCGAAAAAATGTTTTATAAGGGATATTCTCAGATCTTTAGTCACATTAATTCTATCAGGATATTTTGGTTTGATCCTACAGAATGATGAAAATAAGGATATATGACCATCACTATACTGTCACCATGATAAATCACTTCCTATTCCTCTCTCTTTGAGAGATTCTGGGAATATCTATGAGAAGAAGAACAATATTAAAATAAGTGAGTGGCATATTTCAAAAAAAATAAAAAATAAAAATTTCTTAGAAACAAAGAGATAAATGTTCTAGAAACATCATACGCATCACATAAATCAACATGGAACTTGAAAATCACTCAAAAGGATAGAAAATTACAAAATCTCTGAAGGAATCACAGGTTGCATTACCCCCACAGGGTATCACACTCGTATGAATCCTCAAGAGACTCCCGATCAGCTGACTTGGACATGATCACATGAATCTCATGATGACCAATCAATCAAATGACCAATCTAAGAGACAACATGAAACCCTCAAGAAAATTACAACATCTCATGGTGAAAGTCCATTAAAAAACTAATAAGTGTGGTTTGTATTCATACTAGAAAAGCACCTGAGAAAAAAAGGTCTTGTGGGAAAAATCACGTGACAAAGGCCTGTGATGGGGTCTCATGACCAAGACGCATGGAATAGTCTTATGAAAAAGATATATGATAGAGTAATAATGACCGTACACTAAAGAAATAGTAGCCAATGAAATTAATGGATCTCTACCACCAATATATAGGGAATTTCATGGAATACCAAGTGTCTCCTAGTAGACCAAATGTCGCCCAAGACACCAATTTGAGGCACTACCAAAGAATCTGGTATGCATTTTCTTTCCTTAGAAACAAGCCACTGTCCCCACAGATATCACACTTAGGGGGAGGAAATTTGTTGATTCCCACTAAATGAGCAACAAAAAACTCATCAAGGAAGAAATACTAGAATATGTGTATTAATTTTTCCATAATATAATAAGGAGAATAAGATGTTTATGACTTGTTTATTGTGTGATCCTTCAATGAAATTGTGATAGCATGACCATTAAAAGGTCACACAAAGACTCCATATTCAACACATAACCTTTAACAGATCCTGTAGAGCCCCTTTCGACAAATCCTTGAGCTTTTTTGAAGGTTCTCTGGATAACCAGTGACAACATGGTGGTATCTGGATAAGATCCTCTAGGACAAATAGATTTTCAGTAGAATGAACCTTTAAATCCAATATAAAAATCCTTTAAAAATTAGAGGAGATGTATCCAAAATGTAGAGAACCATATTTTTCATAATGTTCTCGTGACTCATCACTGATGGGATGGGTAATTATTCTCGAAAACATCGAAGAAATAATTCATGACCATTAAAATATGAAAATAATTAAATGAAATAAAAGGGGAGGGGGTAGGATCTACTCATGGTTATTAAAAGACATGAAGCAAGCCCCTGGTGACCCTCAAGACACTATGAGTCCTTGGATACATGAACCCATCATCTCGCTAGATCCCTTTGGCTTATCATCCTCATCACATGAAATGCCTTAGGAATTTATGTGAAACAATAAGCTATCCCATTGGCTCCCTAATGGTAGACATATGGATATTTCGTGAATTTCACATACATCTCTGGAGGAACTTTATCAGTCATGGAGCACATCACAAAAAAATACAATATTTCTCTGCAAAAATACTCATAAAATATCACATGAATCCCAAACATTGTCGTAGAAAACAAATCTAAATAATGTGGGAGGAGACCGAAGCCTCTCGTGGTTGTAAAATGCTTGCGACGTGATAAGGAAGTCGACAACAGAGTCCCTTGATACTCCTGGACATTCTGCTCTGATATCACATAGACCCCTAAAAAACCACTATTGCCTCACAAATTTTCCTAAGAAAGGAATCAATCATATCAAGGGCGCCTTCCAATAGGTACTTAGATCTCACGAAGGCCCTTGGACTTGTCAATATGAAAATATGGAAATCCTTTCACATAATCACATAATTCAATGAGTCCCCATTAATTAGAAATAATCCTATAAATAATTCATTAAAGGGGGGACTCATGGACACTGAAAATGCAGCGGTGACCCTAGAATTAGTCAATGGAAGGGACTCGTGAAGACATGTGGTGCCAAATCCCTTAACTGAATCCATCATAGATCCACTCTAGATGAACCGTACAATGCTCCAAACAACCAGGGTGGATATTTATATAAATTCCCCACACCAACATGAAAAAACAGTTGGAATCTTGACCTTTGGACACTTAGACACAAGGGTTTTCTGACATTCAGACACACTATCACAATAGAAGAACTCCCAGAGTGGTTGATATGCGATAGACATGTATTCCATCAGTTACTATACTGACGAACAACCACAGAAATCATGTGCCATATATAAGGAACTTCACATGATCAATCATAGATCACACAAATGACTTGTGGAAAGACACACAAATAAAATACCACATGTCATCCAAATCATCTCAGACTAAAAAGAAATAGATATTGAATAAACATATGGAATTCATAATACAATGGCTAGAAAAAAGATAATGAGTGTAATAATGAAGTGAGAAAAAATGTTTGCTAGCCCTCACATTCTTCAGATGATTCAACCAAGACACGCGACAACACAAGGAAATGTCGCCTAGATCTTATTATAGTCCTTAAACATGCTAATTGGGACTTGAAAAATCATTCAGACATATCAAATAAAGTCACATGGTCCCTTGGGGCACACCACATTAGTCACGTGAAGCCCTATGGGCTTTCAACCCAAGCCTTGTGACATCCTTCAGATACATGACATGACTCATATAATGGTTCAAGATCATCTAGTTAAGTATCATAGTTGCATATGGGAATGACAAATAAACTCTCATGACACCCTCAGATAAAGTCAATAGAGACTCATGAGGCCCTCTAGACATGTCAACCATGTGACTCAATTTCTTTCAGGGATGTTAGAGAAGACATTCAATACACTCTGGGTCATATTTCATTGACTCACATGACACCCACCAAATTTTTTAAACCCAAACTTGACTATGAAATGAGGGAAAGTCATCTGGATTATGCAACACCCCATGGAAGAGCCATCTAGGTCATGCGATGGCTTCTAAGACCGACCATTTGGATCTGGTGATTTCCTTCAGACAAGTCAATTGGATCACGAGACACACTCTAGGAAAGAAAAAAAGTTTAATAGTGTATTATAGGACATGAAAACGTTGTATGTACTCGGTGTGTAAGCCCCGATCAATCGTTAAAACTTAGTGTGTAATCCTCGAACACAAGGGTAGCCTTAGTGTGTAAGCCCCGATAAAGGTAACTCCGATGAATCTGATTGATGTCATATTCAGAAAATTTAGGCAACCTCCCCCTATGCTTCGATTTTCATATTGATCATCCAAGGAGATCCTAGAATTTAAGTCCCCCATTCAAATAATTGACATTAATTACTTGTTATCCCTTATTTCTCACAACGATCATGGATCATGTGGGATTAAGGAGTTAAAAAATCAAAACATATACACTATAAACCTCTATAATGGTAAGGAAAACCTCAATGTGTAATCCCTAATAGATTGAACTATGAGAAATATGATTCCTATAAGATCCAAATTATGTAGGATGCCTTCCTAGGGTCTGAGATTAAATAAACACCCCTTTTGGTGTAATTCCTTTTATGAATCTGACATCTCAACCATTGGGACCCAATTATTACCTTGAGCTAATCACCTTACCTCATCCATCAATGGACTGAGAAATCAATCAAACAATGAAAACTCTAATCCCTACAATATTAAGGATATTTAAGATGCCTTCCTATGGCCTGAGCTCAAATAAAAACCTCTTTTGGTGTAAGTAATTTTATAAATCTGACATCTCAACCATTGATATCCAATTATTCCCCTAATATGGCCACACAAACTCATCAATCAACATAGTGAGATATCAAATGAACTACAATGACAATGATTCCTACTATAACTAGGATATGTAGGACATCTCTCTAAGGCTCAATTTCTATAATAAATCATCTTTGGGAAGTCCAAACATATAAGTCCCATATCATGAGTAATGAAAATGATCATTTTCCATCCCTTGTATCTCACACTAAGCATAGATCACATGAGATTAGGGAATTGGAATAATTATATCATCTTTACCATTATTCCATTTATTGTCATGGGTAACTTCAGTATATAAGATCTAACCAAATGAACAATGACAACTCTAATTAATTATATACTTGTGATACAAAAGAAGTCCCTCTAGGAATTGATATTGAATACTTGGTGTCCTGGAGTACCCATGTAAGTCCTCTCCCCATGACGCTAAACTGCATGGGTCCAATGAAATATATGGGTTTTTAGTCAAGTAATAACTAGGATAAGTAGGATGCTTTATAATGTATCAATCGCCTCCTTAGAATATTAAATCTTCTCCTTTTATTACAATAAATTCAGAATCACATGAATATATTTCTTTACTATATAAGAAGCCACACATTACTATATAATGGTAAAGAACTATTGATACATATAGATGGATTCACTAAAGAGAGCCCGATCTTTTGAACATGAAGGTTAATTAACCTAATGTAGTTTTTTAGGGTTACCAATCTTGCATCAGGATTATAAAGATATTAAGGACCACTTCTTAAATCTATATGAGAGTCCTGGATTAAGCAACAATTCCCCCCAAAAGTGTGTGATGAACCCAAAGTCCCATACCCTCAACTAGTGTGAGTCCCCAAGAGTCATTGGGCCTGAAAACCTTGGGGACTTCCTACCATTTGAAAGTAGGTGTGTACCTAGTTTTTGTATGAGGAAACATTGCGAGTTCCTAGTAATAGTTAAAATGGTAAGCCTATGTTCACGATTGTGCACAACACAAACCCCCAATAATCAAAACTATCGAGTGGATCCCATCAATGCCTCGAATCCTGAAGGAAAAATGAAAATGACATCGATGTAAGATTTCATTATATAGGAGATCATGTTAATAAATGGGATATTATAATTAAATTCATGTATACATAAAATCAACTTATTGATATTTTTATTAAATCATTTTATTCTGTAAGGTTTGATAAAGTCTGAACAGGGAATGATATAGATTTGGATTAAATTATTATATTTTCAAATTATTCTCAAAATTTTAAAGTACCAAGAGATGATCTTTATATATTTACTTGAATTATTATTTTTGGAAATATATTTTACATATTAAATTATAGTGATCTAATTCCGAAAAATGTTGTAGGATGATAAAACTGTTATCCTCATGATGATGCTGATTATATACTTTTGAGAATTATTGGTTTGTTATTACTCACTGCTTTTCAGATTTTTTAGAAATCTATATATAGGAATAATTTATATTTAATAGAGAATAACTAAAATTTCTTTACTAAAATTTATTGAGTTATATACATAAAATTATGAACGTATTTTTTTTTCATAACTAGTAATGAATGATTTTTTTTCTTAAATATTTTAAAATATTTCATCATGCTAAATTATTTTTCATTATTATTAAAGATAATTTTTAAATAAACTATAGAAATTTTAATTTATTTTAAATAAATTTATTCAAGTGGGAGAGAGATTTTTTAGGATAATTTTGTGAGAATTTATAAATGTTTTAAATAGATCTAAAATATTGGATTCATAATTTAAAAATAGAAGGAGATTATTAGTGTTGATGTTGGGGATATTGTTACAATGTTATCTTATTCAAATAATTATATTATTAATTGGTTGGTTTTTGTTTTTTTTATTATTTTAACTCATATTTATTTTATATTTAGTCTCTATTGATTAATGTTTTAATGAATATAATGTATAAATAATATTATATTATCATTGGTTAACGTTTTAAATTATCATTACTTATCATCGAGGAGTCTACTTGTTACCCTTACACAACTTGATTTTTTACCTTTATGTAATAATTTCTTACCCTTATATAGATATCAAAGTAAACCATTGAACTTTACACAACTATGTATACTACCAGTATCTATTTAACTGAATTAATTTCTTACCTTTAATCATTGATAATATTACCTTTAAAGAGTAATTAAATTTCTGGTTTTCTTTATGTAGTGTTTAAACATTACTTCTTACCTTTACATAGTCCATAATTTTTTTTACCGTGATATAGTTATATAACATAAAGATTAAATTCATGAAGCAAACAAAAATATAAATTGTGAAATATTCTTTATCTTCATGATGTGGACCCTACAACTCTAGGATCCAATCTATTCTTATGATGTGGATTCTATCTCTATTTCACAAAAAATTTGAATTTTAAAATTAATCTATTTATTTACTATGGTTTTTCCCTACATGGAATATTTGGAATCCATGATAGGAATTCATTATATATGATTGATGATAATATTTATTGATTTATTTTATGGTGTATTTAAAATCCTTGAACTTCTTTTGGTTTGTTTTTCAAAGTCTTATAAGACTAATTTTGACATTTTAATTCAGTTTTAAATAATTCCATTTGACTTCAAATAAAGTTACAATGTTTATTTTATGTTAAAAATCTAGTTTTAAAATCATTGGAAAATAAAAAAGTCATATGAAGTATATTTAAAATCTATAGATTTTCAATGTATTGTGATTTATATAATGTTAGGTAGTATTTTAATGTCTTATGACCATTGAAGTCATATGATTCAAAAGAAATTTGATTTTCTAAAGTCTTATAATTTTAAAAAACTTATAATCATTGAAGTCTTACAATTCAAAAGTCTCATGATCTTTTAATGTCTTTTGATTCAATGGACTTATGATATTTTTATGTCTTATTAATTAATAGACTTATGAATTTTTTCAAAGTCCAGAAAACATTACTTTATCATTTTAACATGCATTTCGATACTCTATTTTATTTCTAATTTAATGTCACAACCCCCTCCCACAAAAGATGCCCCTCCTGAGCTGGCAATGGTGAAAGGGAGATAATGACCCCGAGTCCCGCCTCCAGTAGGCCCTAGGGTGGCGACTAGCACCAAGGGTATGAGTTTTCACAAATATGGGAGGCATTACCCCTTTTATTATTTAAGATCGGGTAATAGGACAATTCAACCACCCAAAAAGGAAAAGAACAAGTGTATAGAAATAAAACCAAACAAATCCCACATGCATGTTTAAACAGTTTTATAACAAGGTGAAAGTATAGGAAAGATCAAAGTACAATACCAAAAGAAAACAAGAGTACATAAACTGCAAAAACTCCAACCGTCTGACTAGTAGGGTCCCGCACGGCCCTGGTAATCCTCCTAGAAACCTGAAAGTAAACATAGGGTGAGCATACAATAATACTCAGTAGGGAAAACTAAAGCTCTTGTGCACAAGTGGGGAGACATCCTAATGTCCCGTGAGAACAACAGAAGAAACCTAGAAAGGAATTATATCCACCCAACATCACCAGCCACACTCACCAAAAACACAATCACAACAGGTAGTAGTATATAAGAACAAGAGTATTGTGTACCCCACACCATTTCCCACTAGTTAGCTACTCATCCTAAAGGTGAACGTCCTGACACTACCACACTCTTCCCGCCCGCACACACCTGGGCCTCAAGAACCACATATCCCGGCCGCACACACCTGGGCCTCACAACCACGTATCCTGCTCGCACACACCTGGGCCTCACAAGCAAGTATCCCGGCCGCACACACCTGGGCCTCATCCCGAAGGTTCTTGGGAAATCAAACCTGCCTGAAGAGTCTTGGGCCAATCCACCCCAATCGAAACCTACCTGAAGGGTCTTAGGTGTAAGGTCGCCTCAATCCATCACATCCTAGGGAAGAAGGAGCAGGAAAGAGCTAGTAACTATGGGGGAATACCCTCTCCCATGAAATGGGAGTGTTCAGCACTAAGTGCTCAACATGGGTAGGGTGAGATAAAACACAAAGATACACACATATATATATATATATACCAAACACTCAGCACATCCTATGGCTTCTAATCAGAGAACTGAGCACGTGACTCAGCACTGCTACTACGAAGCATGCATACAACAAACAAACCCAACCCCATTTAGGTTTTCACATTTCAATAGAATCAGCTTATTAGTTCCTTAACTACTGGGAATCTATCCACAACCAACCACATCAATCGTTCGTGAAACATATCCCCCCATCCACAAATAAAGTTAGGAAAACACAAGCAGCACAACAAGTCCCTTCTTATTAACCAACCAACCCATTTATTATTAAACCCGTTCCATTACCATGCCCCACCATTCATTAACTCTTTTGCATTTTATTTATTATTCACAACCCATAGTTCATCCACATTCCAACCCATCCCTGTAGCCTCGCTTCCAACCACCATAACCACAAACACACCGAAACCCATACATCATTATCCCTTTAATACCATTTATCACAGCCCTGCTTCCCATCCGATCCACCACAACCCACAAAACAAGATTCATGCCACATCATCACCCCTTTAACATCATTTACCGCATCCCTACTGCCCATTCTATTTGTAACAACCCAGGATTCATCCCTCCCTTTCACACACCAATAACCAAGCCAAAACCCACATCTTCATTATTCCATTTTGTTTAACCGGGGTGATCACACAGGGGTTCCAGATTTTAATTAGCCAACATTATGTGATTAATCAAATTCCACATTAAACAAAGTTCCATTCACAAAAATGGTCTAGAATGATAAGGATACATTTTATTGTGCAAGCAAAGGCCCCCAATGACCATGAATTTCAGTAGGCATAAGCCTATTCAATTCACAACATAATATCACATGATATAAAGATAAACATAACAACTTCCACATCCCCGTTATTTAACCAGTTATTATCATTATTTAATGGTTAAACTATTTATCATGAAAACATGAGGATACCCACCCCGCATGATGCACAAAATATAGGGACGAAGGTAAGATCCCTACCTCAATAGGTTCTGATCACAACGCTCCCCTGGATCAACCTTTGAAGATGTTCGTCAGCGTCCCTCACCTCTGTCGAGTCCCGGAAAAACCTCCTCGGGTGGAATTTGGAAAGGAAAGGTTGAAGGAAAGACAACAGATCCAAGCTCCGAAGTTCTGCCTCGTCGTTACGATCCTGTGGCCAATGATGGATCGTAAATTAGAGCTCGGACGAAGAAGTTATGGAAGAAAAGGAGCCTTCGAGTCTCTTGGGAGAGCTCTGATCAGAGGAATGGGGAGGAGAGGGGTGAGCTGAAAAGGAGGAGGGGTCCCCTCCTTTTATAGGCGATAAAAGAAAAAGCACACAGCATGTACTTTATGGTACACGGCGTGTACTCGGTCATTTCACATGGTCACCATGCGGCTTCCAACATGACCTTCAACATGGAACGCGGCCGTTGGCTGGTCAACACATGACTTGAAGGTAACACATACGCGGGGAGGGACTACACGGCATGTAGTATTAGATATATGGAGTGTACCGATTTATTTCACATGGCAAGGACACGACTCCAACACGGCACACGACCGTTGAATGGTCAACACACGGCTTGAAGGTAACGCATACGCGGGGAGGGACTGCACGGCGTGTAGTATTGGATACACGGTGTGTACCCATTTATTTCACACGACAAGGACACATACTTCAACACGGGGTATACCCGACAAGGGGGTATATGGCGTGTACTCAAACTACACGGCGTGTAGTTTCAAAAATCTGGAAAGTGTGGGAATAGTCCATTTTACCCTCCAGAACACTTCATGGCCTTCTTTTTGACAAAGGAATGGGCTGGAGAGGTCCGGGCCATTACATCAGATACCTCTTAAAACATTCTCGTCCTTCAGAATTCAAAAACCAACACAGAGGAAACCCAACAAGATACATATTAGGGTTCCTATTATAACAGGAACCCAACCAACAACCCTAATCATAAGTGTTAGGAATTCCTTCTCCTATGTCGAGATATTATCCACTTTAGGCGGCACTGACTAGCCTGCACGAGTTTAATTGTATCCTCATTAATGCGTCTCGATTAAGAATTGGGTCTTCCCACCTTCATACATTAGGAGTTTTCAACTTGAACTACCCCCAACACCACACAACCAACACACTGCCCGAACATGTAGTTTGGGGAAATTCCTTCTATTATGTTGAGATATTATCCACTTTAGGCGGCACTGACTCGCCCGCACAGGTTCAATCACATCCTCATTAATGTGTCTCGATTAAGGATCTGGTTTTTCCCCTTTTTTTCACACATCCGGACATGCTACACACTTCCATAGAACAAGGAAACAAAAGGTATCACAACTGACAAGACAAGAATTCCATATATCAAAGGTACATAGTATAACATCAACAAAAAGTACAGAAGAACAAGGGAAAACACAAGTAAAAACAACTCCGGGTACTGAGCATGCATCTGGGCCTCCCACTCCCAAGTGATCTCCTCGAGGCCGCCATGCCACCACAACACACGAACCAAGGCGATGGTTCATCCATGGAGAACCTTCTCTTTACGATCCTCGATTATGACTGGTCATTCCTCGAAGGTCGTATCATCTCCCATATCTGACTCTCCCCAGTAGATAACATGAGAGTCGTTGTGTAAGTATCGACGTAGTTGGGGGACATGGAAGACTTCATGAATCTTCTCCAACTGAGGTGGCAGGGCTAGCTAATATGCTACCTCGCCGACTCGCCTCAGCACCTCAAAAGGTCCGAGGAACCTAGCTGAGAGATTTCTCCCTTTCCCAAACCTCCGATGCCCCCCGTCAAGGGGAAACCTTCAAGAACACATGGTCTCCCACCTCAAACTCCAAAGGCCTCCTCCGACGATCAGCATAAGACTTCTGTTGGTCCTGAGCCGCTTTCGTCCTCTGACGTACAAGCTGGACTTTCTCCGTGGTGCTCTGCACTACCTCTGGCCCAAGAGCACCTATCTCACCAAACGCTGCCCAACAAATGGGTGAACGACATGGTCTCCCATAAAAAGACTCAAACGGTGCCATGCCAATAGTAGATTGGAAGCTTTTGTTGTAGGTAAACTCTACTAAAGGCAAGTGTCGTACCCATGATCCTACGAAATCCAGAATGCATGCCCACAGCATGTCCTCTAACGTCTGGATAGTCTGCTCTGTCTGCCCATCGGTCTGGGGGTGGAAAGCAGTGCTAAGGCATAACTGGGTGACTATAGCATGCCGTAACCCCCTCCAGACTCGTGATGTAAACCGATAATCCCGATCTGAGATGATAGTCTTTGGGATTACATGTAACTTCACAACCTCGTCTATGTACCTCTGTTATAAGGTACTCACCGGGCTTGACTCCTTAATCGCTAAGAAGTGAGCTGGTTTCATCAGTCGATCCACCACCACCCATATAGCATCATAACCACCCTAAGCTCTGGGTAGTCCTATGATGAAGTCCATTGAGATTTCATCCCACTTCCACTCAGGGACATCTAAAGGAAGAAACAAACCACTGGGAACACGTTGTTCAGCCTTCACTTGCTGACACACTAAGCATTTAGCCATGAACTCCGCCACTGACTGTTTCACCCCAGGTCACCAAAACTGTTCCCTCAGGCCTTGATACATTTTTGAAACTCCTGGATGTACCGCCAAGGCTGATCTATGGAACTCACGGAGAACTCCCTCATGCATCGCCTCTAGAACAAACAACCTTCCACAGAAAAGCATCTGATGTCGGCTGTCCTCTGACCATCCTTCTGGAGTGTTTCCCTGATCGACAAGATCCCGCATTACTTCTGCCTCTGAGTCCCCCCACTGAGACTCTTCCACATGCTACAACAAAGAGGACTGCACTGTCATCTGAAACAAACATCCTCTAACACCTTCTACCCTTGCATCCAAGTGCAAGGCAACCAACTCTCCCATCACCTTCCAAGCATCAGCAGATTCCCTTACCACTTCCTGATGCGACTTCCTGCTCAGGGCATCAGCCACAACGTTGCCCTTAACTTCATTGTAAGAGATCTATAAGTCATAGTCTTGGAGAAACTCAACCCATCTCTACTGCCGTAGGTTCATGTCACGCTGGGAGAAGATATAACGCATGATCTTTTGATCTAAGAAGACCACAAAGTGATCCCCAAAGAGGTAATGTCACCACAACTTTAGTGCGAACACTACTACTGCAAGCTCTAGGTCATGGGTGGCATAGTTACACTCATGAGGGCGCAACTTCCTAGACCCATAACAGATCACTCCCTTCTTCTGCATCAACACACACCCTAAACCAAGGCCAAAAGCATCAAAAAACACATCATACAACAACCCTTCCTCTGGAAACCTGAGTACAGGAGCACTGAATAACTTATCCTTCAGGTAGCAGAAAGATTTTTGGTACTTCTCGCTCCACAGGAAGACCTGGTTTTTCCTAGTCAAAGCTTTCAATGGAGAAGAAACTCGAGAGAAGTCTGAAACGAACCTCCGATAGTAACCTGCTAACCCCAGGAAACTACAAACTTATGCCACACTCTTGAGTGCTACCCAAGAAAAAAATGCCTCCACCTTTGACGGGTCCGCTGACACTCCATGCTGAGACACTACGTGCCCAAGGAAGTGTACTTCTTGTGTCAGGAACTTACAATTCAACAATTTCCCTTAAAGATGGCGGTGTCGAATAACTTCTAAGACTACCCTGAGATGCTCAACGTGATCTTCCTATGATCTTGATTACATCAGGATGTCATCGATAAACACAACGACAAACCGGTCCAGAAACTCTCGGAAGACAAAGTTCATAAGTCCCATGAACACAGACGAAGCATTCGTAACTACAAACGACATCACTACAAACTCGAAGTGCCCATACCTGCACCTGAAATCCATCATCGAGATGTCACTTTCCTTTACTCTCAGTTGATGATATCCAGATCATAGATCAATAATAGAAAACCAACCTGCTCCCCTCTGTTGGTCGAAGAGATCATCTATCTTTAGAAGGGGGTAACGGTTCTTGACCGTTACCTGGTTCAACCTTCGGTAGTCTATGCATAGCCTGAGACCACCATCCCCCTTCTTCACGAACAAAACTAAAGCACCCCATGGCGATATGCTGGGTTGAACAAAACCCTTCTCCATCAGATCATCAATATGAATCTGCAACTCCGAAGGTTCCATCCGATAAGGGGCCATCGAAATCGAACAGGCACCAGACTGTAAGTCTATCCCGAACTCAACGTCACATCAGGGGGGGGGGGGGGTATAGTCACAACCTCTTCAGGAAAAACATCAAAGACCTCCCCAACAACCTCCAAGACATCCATCATCTCTTTATCAGCTGGAACCACTGATAACCCGCCTAACAAAGAAAGGAGAGGCTTCACATGCCAGCTTGCTACCTGATAGCTGATCTCGCCAAAAAAAGATACGCACTGCCCATCCACGTCAGAGAACACGACTATTCTATAGAAGCAGTCGATAACGGAACTAATAGAAAACAACCAGTCGATTCCTAGGATGACATTGTATGGGTGCATCTATAAAAGAAGAAGGTCCCCACTAGATTGATGTGGTCCCAACGTCAACCCACATCCCCGGAAAACACAAGATATACTGGTCTGTCCTCCAACTGGTGTACTCAGCACTAGTGGTACAGAAAGTATCTCTACCTCTAGTCCCAAAGCATGGTCTAGACCCGGTGAAACAAAGGAGTGCGAAGATCCCGAATCGAACAAAGCAGAAACAAGAGTGCTGAAAAAACAAATCGTTCCTCACATCACCTCTGGTCCTACTGGAGCTGCCAACTCTGCTGCGTGCAACTGTCCATGCTCATCTCCTCTGCCTCTCTGATGTCATCCACCTCCATGACCACGCCCTGTTCAAGGTACCTGAGGAGCACCCTGAGGTCGACCTCCTCCCGCAAAGTCTTCACTCTGAGGAGCATGGTCCTTCTATTTCTTGAAGGGCCTCTCCGGAATTTGGTGCTGCTGAGGTGGGTGCTGAACCTGGCCACCTCCACCGTACTGAGCTCGGGTCGGGCACCGACTCTGAATGTGCCTGAAACCTCCACAAGAAAAACACTCCGGTCCTGGGCTCGTGAAAAAGGGACGAGGACCCGAAGATCTAAACTGGAACTGCTGGGGCCTACTCCCCATTGGCCTGAACGTGGAAGGTCCCGTTGCAGGAGACCTGCTGCTGACTGCCTTCCCCTTTGACGAGCCTGGCTGGATCTTCTCACGTGGTGCACCTCCCAGTGAGTGTATCCTCTCTACAACCTCTGCCTTCTTCTGTACTTCCAAGTACGTCGGAAGGGTGAAGGGGGTGACAACATACTGGAGCGAAGGACGAAGCACCTCCTTCAAACGTCTCGCTCGAGACTCCTCATCCGTAAAGAGATCCAGAGAAAAGCGCAGGAGATCCTTGAACATGATCCCCAACTCTCGTACTGACATACTCTCCTGCTAAAGGGAGATTAACTCCTACCGCTTCTTCCCCTTGATCATGGAAGAAAGGAATTCCTCTCGGAATTCCTTCTCAAAGTCAGCCCACGAAACCTCTACCTCTATCCTATCTCCGAGGTAGAGCGTCCACCACTGTCACGCCACAACTCTCAGCTGACTAACTGCTAGGGGAACCCAGTACTCCCTCTGACCATGAATAAAGGTAAAAGTGATCCCTAGCTTCTCAAGCCACACCTCTGTCTCCGTATCCAAAGTACTACCCTCGTACATCTTGAGGGTTTGCTGCTGGAAAGAATGGAGAGTCTTCTGGCACTGGCCATCTTCCTCCTCTCGGTCAATCCTCAACTGATCGACCACCTGAATCTGCTATGCCTCGGCCGTCTAAGCCACCCAGGGATGACCTCTAGGTTCCATAGCAAAACGGTAAACAAGGATCGCCTAAGCCCAAGTAGTAAGGAATTTATCAAGGTTTCATTTTATCATTTTATTTCAATTTCTTTCCCAGAACACCCAAATCAAGTAAAACACAATTATGATGATTCATGTACCTTCCCTAGGGTCTCTACCCTGCAATCAATGTAGTATCACTTAGTTGTTCGGTAGGCTCAGAGTCCTTGCATCAGATCACGGGGGGCCCTAAAATCCCGTGTCCTAGGCGGTCTTCCCTGGCCTATGTCATACACAAAGATTAACTAACACTGTTTCCCTACCATCCCAAGAAATGATCACTATGCCTAACTCCAAACTCCATCCTATCTCTCAACCATCACCTCTGATACCATTCTGTCATGACCCCCTCCCACCAAAGATGCCCCTCCAGAGCTGGAAATGGTGAAAGGGAGATAATGACCCCAGAGTCCCACCTCCAATAGGCCATGGGGTGGCGACTAGCACCAAGGGTATGACTTTTCACAAATATGGGAGGAATTACCCTTTTTATTATTTAGGATCGGGAAATAAGACAAGTCAACCACCCAAAAAAAAAAGAACAAGTGTATAGAAATAAACCCAAACCAATCCCACATGCATGTTTAAACAATTTTATAACAAGGTGCAAGTACAAGAAAGCTCAAAGTACAATACCAAAAGAAAACAAGAGTACAACAACTGCAACAACTCCAACTGTCCGGCTAGTAGGGTCCTGCACGGCGCTGGTAATCCTCATGGAAACCTGAAAGTAAAAGTTGGGTGAGAATACAAGTATACTCAGTAGGGAAACCTAAAGCTCTCATGCATAAGTGGGGAGACATCCTAATGTCCCGTGAGAACAATAGAAGAAAACTAGCAAGGAATTCTATCCACCCAACCTCACCAGCCACAATCACCAAAAACTCAATCAAAACAGTTAGTAGTATATAAGAAAAAAAGTATTGGGTACCCCGAAACATTTACCACTAGTTAGCTTCTCTTCCTAATGGAGAACGTCCTGACACTACCACACTCTTCCCACATGCACACACCTGGGCCTCAAGAACCACATATCCTGCTCTCACACACATGGGCCTCACAACCACGTATCCCACCCGCACACACCTGGGCATCACAACCACGTATCCTTCCCGCACACACCTGGGCCTCACAACCACATATCCCGCCCCCACACACCTGGGCCTCATCCCGAAGGTTCTTGGGAAATCGAACCTTCCCGAAGAGTCTTGGGCCAATCCACCCCAATCAAAACCTACCTGAAGGGTCTTAGGTGTATGGTCACCTCAAGCCATCACAACCTAGGGAAGAAGGAGTAGGAAGGAGATAGTAACTATGGGAAAACACCCTCTCCCATGAAATGGGAGTGTTCAGCACTAAGTGCTCAACATGGGTGGGGTGCGATAAAACACAAATATACAGATATATATATATATACCAAAGACTCAACCCAACCTATGACTTCTAATTAGAGAACTGAGCATGTTCCTCGACACTGCTACTACAAAGCATACATACAACAAACAACCCCAACCCCATTTAGGTTTTCACATTTCAATAGAATCAGATTATTAGTTCCTTAACTACTGGGAAAATATCCACAACCAACCACATCAATCGTTCATGAAACATATCCCTGCCATCCTAAAATCAAGTTAGGAAAACACAAGTAGCACATCAAGTCCCTTCTTATTAACCATCCAACCCATTGATTATTAAACCCGTTCCATTACCATGACCCACCAATCATTAACTCTTACACATTTTATTTATTATTCACAACCCATAGTTCATCCACATTCAAACCCATCCCTGCAGCCCCGCAGCCAATCACCATAACCACAAAAACACCGAAACCCATACATCATTATCACTTTAATACCATTTATCACAGCCCCGCTGCCCATCCGATCAACGAAAACCCACAAAACAAGATTTGTGCCAAATCATCTCCACTTTAACATCATTTACCACAACCCTACTACCCATTATACTCATAACAACCCAGGATTCAACCCTCCCTTTCACACACCAGTAACCAAGAAAAAACCCACATGTTCATTATTCCATTTTGTTTAACCGGGGTGATCACACAAGGGTTCCAGATTTTAATCAGAAATTTTACGTGATTAATCAAATTCCACATTTAACAAAGTTCCATTCAAAAAAATGGTCTAGAAAGACAGGTCAACATTTAATTGTGCAAGCAAAGTCCACCAACGACCGTGATTTTCAGTAGGCATAAGCCTATTCAATTCACAACATAATATCACAAGATATAAAGATAAATATAACAACTTCCCCATCCCCGTTCTTTAACATGTTAGTATCTTTATTTAATGGTTCAACTATTTATCATGAAAACAAGAGGATACCCACCCCTCATGATGCATAAATTAGAGAGATGAAGTTAATATCCCTACCTCAACAGGTTCGCATCACAACGCTCCCCCATGTCAACCTTAGAAGACGTCCATCGACGTCCGTCACCTCTATCGAGTCCTTGAAAAACCTCCGCGGGTGGAAGTTGGAAAGGAAAGGTCGAAGTAAAGACAATGGATCCAAGCTCGGAAGTTCCGCCTCGTCATTACGATCCCGTGACCACTGACAGACCGTAAATCGGAGCTAGGATGAAGAAGTTATGGAAGAAAAGGAGCCTTCAAGTCTCTTGGGAGAGCTCTGCTCAGAGGAATGGGGAGGAGAGGGTTGAGTTGAAAAGGAGGAGGGGACCCCTCCTTTTATAGGCGAGAAAATCAAAAGTACACGGTGTGTACTTTATGGTACACGACGTGTACTCGGCCGTTTCACACGGTCACCACGCGGCTTCCAACACGGCCTTCAACGCGGAACGCGGTCGTTGACTGGTCAACACACGGCTTGAAGGTAATGCATATGCGGGGAGGGACTACACGGCGTGTACCCATTTATTTCACACGGCAAGGACACAGCTCCAACATGGCACATAGCCATTTATTGGTCAACACACGGTTCGAAGGTAATGCATACATGGGGAGGGACTACACGACGTGTATTATTGGATACACGGTGTGTACCCATTTATTTCACACAGAAAGGACACGACCTTCAACACGAGGTATACCCGGAAAGGGGGTACACGACGTGTACTCAAACTACACGGCATGTAGTTTCAAAATTCTGGAAAGTTTGGGAAAAGTCCATTTTACCCTCCATAACACTTTGTGGCCTTCTATTTGACAAAGGAATGGGCCAGAGAGGTCCGAGCCATTACATTTAATATTTTGATTTAATATAAATCATATTGTATTATTTAAAATATTTTATTATTTTTTAAAATTCATATAATTTTTAACAATTATAATAGAAGTGTTTTATAATTAAATATGAAATAATTAAGAATGGAATGGTTCCCCATATAGGTAAATGATACATTATAATAATAATTATAATTTTATAACTCGTGCCTTACATTGAATTTGAAACACCTCGAACCAATCCACTAGGTCCCATATGAAGAGTCACATGACCTCATGCAGATATCCACATATGAGACTAATGAATAACTATGAAGGTATATGTTTTTTTGTGCATATTTTATTTTCTCAGTAACATATATTTTGAAATGTAATAAAATAATAGAAAATAATAAAATATAATATTCAAATTAAACATTCAGATACAATGTTTATGAAACACCAATCAAACGAATAAGTAAACAAGGATCCTAGTGTTGAAATCCAAACCCAAGTATAAGTTCAAGAAATTTAAAAAATAAAACTATAGTATCTGCTAGAGTACATACTACTACCACTCTTAGGTCCTTGATCCTTGGCTTAAACAACTTCCATGTGCCCTTGACATTTTCTTGATACCTATACATGATGTCTACATGTACATTGAAATTCCTATATAGGGAGTGTGTATTAAGACCCCATAATACACCACTAATATATCCTAAACTAATGTGAACATGTCTAAAAGATGTATTCCATCTTAACAATAAGAAATTATGAAAATTTTCATGCTAAGAATCCATGTTCTAACCAACCCACCGTGATCCTATGTCATACTAGCTTGGGCTCCATGCTAGAAGGATGGTTAGGAAGTTGGAAATGATCAAGAAATATAAATAAGGCCAAAAACATATCCCTCAAAATTCTCAAGGCATCAAGTGGGAATGTTACTCGGTATCTGTAAATCATCGAGTTCTATCACGTCCCTTAAAATACTCTAGGCATTGAGTTATTTTTATCCCACAAGGACATCATTATCCTTTCCTAGGTAATGTTCTATCTTCATCATTGTTACAAATCATGCACACTCCCCCTCGAAGGGGTAATCATACTATGATGGTCACCTACAATGATATAAAAATAAAAACCTCTAATGGAATTGTAATACATATACAAATCCAGAATGATATATGAAAAAATATCATCACATCATGAGAATATAGTAGCATCATATAACAACATGTGATCATCATCAATCATGGTAACAATATATATTAGTAATAATCATGGAAACAATAGTCACATATGGGTATCAAAAAATCACACACACCTACACACAATCACCATAAATGAAGAACAACAATTCATTCCAATATAGGATGAATAAGAGAAACAAGAGAAATACAATTTACACAAATGATAAGGAAAATCCAATATCATGGTTGTTGATTGGGTGGTCAAGTATCATCACTGATCCATGAACGAACCATGATGCATACCTATGGATATCATATCACATATCAGGGAGTGTCTAACTCAAGTTATTTTTTTCATCAAGAAAGAGGTTACGAATGGATACATAAGAAAATTCTATTTCGTGAAGGGGATTCATGTATTAAAAACATTAAATAGTCCATCAACGAAATCAAATATGAGTCATATTGAATAAGTAACATAAATTAATCAAATCTATTATCTAACGAAGAATATATTGTGAATTAGTTTTCATTTTTATCAGAGTCCATGGGTGTATGTAATGATTATTTATCCACCATCAATCCAATAATAAAAAAGGCATTCAACATAATTATTAATAAGAATATCCCATGATGATTTATTTAAAAATACATACCAGTAAATGTCACCCTTCATGAAAAATAATGATCTAGTCAATGAGACATCATTGACACATTGAAACCTCCTTCATCATAGAATGTAATAATAATTGGATTAAGGTTATATCATCAAAACTCATTCCATAATTGGTCTAAGAAGATGATTCCTTTACAATTAACCCAAAAACATTCATTGTCAATGGTAAATCTTAATTTGATCAAGGAATGATTTCTACTTAATAGATCATCCACCAATTTATAAAAAATGGATAAATTCTACTTAGATCATTTTAGAATACATAGATATACCCTAGATCTATGTTTATCTCACATGAAGGATGCATAATTCAACTTATGTCTATGATAAACTCACCAATTTATCATTACTATATCATTACAATGAATGAGAAGAGATGAATAGGATTTCCAAGAATAAAGATATGATATTTAAGATTAATATTAAGGATATGGGTTTTAGATTTGGGAGATAAAGGGGGTAAAAATCACATTGAATTAAAAAATAATGATGTGTATTAATTTAACCCTTGGATCAGGCACACTGGATATCTAATGGGCCTCACCAGTGAGCGGTGGAACCACCGTCTGTCTTATGATTAGACATCTATGGTCAGGTTTTATTAGAAGAATGTATTGAATTCCTCCTTGGACACCAACTGGATGGTGGGGTCTTCTGTAGACATCTATCCTACTATAACTCCACTTTTTAGATGGTGTCTATTTCTTAGCCATCCTAAGGCCAATCCCTTCACTATAATTCCATGCAATAATTTATAGACCATTCACCTCTAAAATGTTTCCTATTAATTATCCATATAAAAGAAGGATAAAATTGGAATTTAATTTTTATAAACTCAGAATATATCATACATTAAAATTAAATGATTATGTTTCAATGTTACCCCTCTAAGGACATATCATCCTTGATAAGTACCTTAAATGGGTTTACTCGAAAACTTTGGGCCATTTTTCTTGGATATCAACATCTCAATATAAAGTCTCTTCTGAGAGGTATCCATGATACCTTATAATTTATACAAGAAGTACCCTCTTCCATTAATGTGATTTCACTCTTTAGTATGTGTTCCTCATCGATCACTCCATGTATGATTCATTTGGATCATACTCGACATCCTCACAATCAATGACATATATATGATCATCCAAGTATGTATGTAGTTGTGATAAATGGAACACGTTATTGATACCTCAATAATGATAAGGAATATGCAGATGGTATTCCAATATCCCATCCCACTTAGTTATCTTGAATGGTCTAGCATAATTCATGACTAGGTTCCCATGCTTCCTCAGACATCTATAGCCTAACCTAGGTGTCAATTGTAAAAAAACATGATCACCTACGTTAAAATCCAATGGAATACTTCTATGGATGGAAAATGAATTATGTTTTGTCTATGTAGGGGTCATTATTTTCTGAATTAGTTTCACTCTGTTAGTGGTCTATCATATCATACTAGGCCCCAAAGATGAAACCTCACCAACCTAGTTCCAATAGAATATTGTAAAATATTTCCAGCCCTAAATATCCTTATAAAGTTCCATATTAATTGAAGCATGGTAACTGTTGATGTATTAGAAATCAACCAAATCTAAGTTATCATCCCATGATCTTAAAAAGTCCATGGAACAAGCCCAAAGAATATCCACCTATATGGTAATCAATCAGTTAGACTATCCACATGTCCAAGGATGGTATTCTATACTCAATATTTACTGAGCCCCTAAGGACTTCTCTAGGCCATATGAAAACCATGACATGAAATGTGTGTATATATTATATACAATTATAAAGGTAAATCTATTTAGGAATACTATTTCATGAATATATATATATATTTCTTATATAGTCTACTAAGTGAATATCATATATCGGTGTGAAATGGTAAACTTTTCTCTTACAATGGAAAATAACCCAGATAGTGTCACAACTCCTCGAGTCTCTTGGAAACCCTGTCAAAAATTACATCATGACATCTGCTAATTTCCACATTGGAACTATAATTGGTTGATGAAAACCCCCATTATTCTAGTGTTCATCCTTTATACTTTAATAGGCCAGGCATCAGAAAATGAATATAGCAATGTCCCTCTTCATGTTTGGACACCAAAATTTATTCCTAAAGTCCCAATACATATTTTTCACAGTAGGATGTACCATAAACAAATAGGTTTGAAAGTCCCTCATCAGCTCCACCATAATATAATTAGGGATTAAAACTCTTCTATATACAAGGACCACAACATCATTATCCAATGACCACTAAGGTATTGGGTCACCTCCAACTAGCTATTTCCACTTCTCCACACACTCCAATCTATCTTCTTTCTGGCCATTAACTTGACTACTAGGAAAAATGTGACCACCAATGGAGAACATGTCATTGATCCTAGATCCTTATAAGCCTTCATCCAGTAGATAGACAACAAGCGCTTCTTTAACCACTATTCATTTTAAAGACATTCATCAAGCTCCTGGGATACCTGAATCTTATGGATAAGAGAATTTTTTACAACATTAAATTTCCATGGTTTATAAACCATACCAATGATAAACATCTAATGAAAATCTACCCAGTTCTTCTACCTAACTTTTAGGTCCATATGTGTGAAGATATAACAGGGAACTTGTGGTATGTGTAGAAAACAAATCACTCCCCCTATGGATAGTGTTTTAAATAATATAAGGTGTAGAATGTGACTGTCTTCTC
Source organism: Viscum album (assembly GCA_963277665.1). Taxonomy (NCBI): domain Eukaryota; kingdom Viridiplantae; phylum Streptophyta; class Magnoliopsida; order Santalales; family Viscaceae; genus Viscum; species Viscum album. The sequence continues at coordinate 1,041,585,858 of OY728150.1, forward strand.
CAAGTCCCGAGTTGGATAGTTCCTCTCTTGTGGTTATAGCTGGCATGAACCATAAGCTACTACCCACTCTCACTACATCGGTACTTCTCTCAAACCAACTCCTATTGCATCATAGTAAACGATATAACCAAACCATAGATTGGGATGTATTAACACAAGATTTGTAGTCATACTCCTCTTCATCTCAAAGCATTAACCTTCACACTATCCTAACCACTGTGAGTTCCCTCCTTTATTTTTCCATCCAATCATAGGTGCTGATAATTGGGAGATTTCTTGGATAAAATATCAATAGTATCTTGATAAACCCAAAAATATCTTAATCTCAAATACATTTTGGGGGTGTTTCTAGGAAATTAATTCCTCCATATTCACTAGGTCCATGGATATACCTATCTCAAACACCACATTCCCAAAACATTTCACATCTTGAATCCAAAAGTTACACGTATCAACTAAGAATAAAGATAAGGTGCTCAAGTTTTATATGAGACTTTATTGAGATGATGTTGGTCTAAGTAGAAGACTCAAGAGGGGGGTTGGGTGAATTGAGTATCTATAAAAATTTCTATTAAAAAGACTCTTTTCAAAATAAAATCCACCTATAAAAATAAACACATAGTCGGTTTGTAGTGAATTTATAAAAGTCTTGAAGGTTCAATTTGATTCTTATAAGATTGATTAATTCTCAGTTTTACCAACCCATCGATTAACAAAATTTCTAAGAAAACCTACTGATTCAAAATAGATGTAAACACTTGGTAAAATAACTATCAAAGTTCAGGTTATCTTACTGGAAGGAATGAATATCACACAAGAAATATAAGATAATCAAAACAATGGATAAAACAAGAGGTTCAGTCTCAAGTCGAGACTTAGTCCTCTCCACTTAGTGATCACCTGCCACTAAGCTATTTATATTAAAAAACCTTTTGATCCAAACCAAGGATTGGGGTTCACAACATCACAACCATCTGTCCAGGTCACACTTGACCTGTACCACAATTATTCGTGGGAAATAAAGACAAACAGATCACACATGATCTCTTCCACAGTTCTATATGAGATACAAGTGTTAGAAGTGATTGAGTATGAGGATAGTTTGATATCCTCCAGTTATGCTCAGGAGACTGTGTGTGTGATACAAACAATATAAAAACTTCTCAATTAGTTAAGATAAAACACAACAGAGTTAATAAAGAGAATAGATTTAAGATTTCTCTCTGTGATGTGAAGTAATGCTATGGACTCAATGGATTTTGAGAAAATTGTATTTGAGTCCTCTTCTGGAAGTTGTCTTCAGAACTGAGTATCACAGTTTCTGTAGTTTAGCTTCGAGGAGTGAAAATGTTCAGCTCTTCATGGTCTCAGTGTACACTAAGCTTTTAGGAGAATGTTGCTTGCTACAATCTTCTTGTTATCTCAAACACATAGTTCCTCCCTTTTCGTATTCACACAGTATGTGCCCTAGAATGTAATACTTCGTGTGCTTATCTAAATTAAAGAGAAAGATGATGTCCTTTTATACTCCAGGATCCTCTAGGCTGGGAGATATTCACATGTTCATGTACCTCGTACTATCTACGGATAGTCCTATAGATAATATTAAAAAATGTCAGAAACATTAATTTGTCCAAATATGACCATTAGAAATGAATTTTAATTAATAAACTCAAAACTATTATTTATAACCATCAGTGAGTCATCTTTGGTATGTTGTATTTGGTTTGATAACATCGGTCTGTCATCTTCAGTGTGTCATATTTGGTGTGTTGAATTCGGTCTGTCAGATGTCGATGTGTCGAGTTTGGTGTGTCATACTTCGGTCTATCGAACTTCGCTGTTTCAACTTCGGTGTGTCACACTTTGGTCAGTCGAACTTCGGTGTGTCGTACTCTAGTTTCTGTGTGTTGACTTCAGTTTCGGTGTGTCGACTTCGGTGTGTTGACTTCGGTCTGTCGAACTTTGGTATGTCGACTTTGGTGTGTCAGACATCGGTCTGTCAAAATTCCGTTTCGGTGTGTTGACTTCGGTGTGTCAAACTTTATCCTGTCAAACTTCAGTTTCGGTGTGTCGACTTCAGTTTATCGAACGAACCACCAGTTCTAGGGAATCTAGAAATACTGTGAACTTTCTATCTTACCAGACTATGTTTTATGCAAAAGTTTTTGTATAAATACATTTGTAAACATATTTACTCAAGAATATAAGCGACTGACTTATTAAAGTATATTTTGCTGCATGAAACAATTGATTTAATGAGAGATATTAAACTGGCATGAAATATTAGAATCTGTATATTGACATTATTTGTGATTATGAAAACGACAATATCATGGAGGGTCCAACATTGGGTCCACAAATATACCCCTTTTGATAATCACAAATTACGGAATACTTGAAAATATATAGAATAAAGATATCTCAACATAGCTGAATGTAATTTTCCATTATATCTAAAGTTTTTCATTGCTAGAGTTTAGTTAAAACAAATCATCGCTTCAATAAATGGATTAAGAAGAGTATATTCCATTCTTATTTTCTCCCCCTTTTGGGATTAAAAAAATGAGAAAAGCAGTAAGAAGAAATAATATAAAAGAAATATACTATAAGAAATTTTATTAAAAGGCATAAGAGTACAAGGAAAGAAAAAGATCAAATCCCTATCAAAAGATACAGTCCATCATTAAGGTTTTGGATGCTGAGGAGCATTGCCTTTTTCTGAAGGATCCAAAGGAGAAGGAGAGGATTTGAGAGTGGCAGAGGGTAGAGGAGGCTTGAGGATAACATAAGGAAAGGCCACAATAGTAGGGAAAATAGCTGAAAGGCTATGCCTTCTCTCTACCAACACACGACTTGGAGACTGCTCAGTAATGATCGGTCGAATTTGGGAAAGAGCCTGAGAGACATTCATTGGAGGAGAAGGCCGAGAGGCAGTACCAATTGAACCAGCTAGAAGGACCACTATATCCTCGTCCAGAACATGAATATGTGGTTTAAGTAGGTTGATGAAGTCATTAATGATCTCACCACCATATTTCATTGCCTTCTCAAAGTCATCCTTATTTTCCATAAATTTACTCGGCAAAGGTGTAAAATATTTCTATTGAAGAACTTTACTTTTGAATGCCTCTGTGACTGGAGGAATTAGTATATTTTCTTCCACAAACTTGAAACTATTGATGAGGTCATTCTTGGTAGAAATCTTAGTGAAATACTTATCCACCTTTTCTCGAATATCTTTCTGAGTATCAGAGGAATCAATTGTGCACTGCCTAACCATGTTGTATACAAGATCAATATTTCGATGTACATTTTCAATGGATTATTTATCTTAGATAATATGGAGTTTTTGAATTTTCTCTTTCATCAAAATCTTGAGAGACTCCAAATCAGAAAAAAAAACTTCTCCAACTCCTAGAACTGGATGGGCCAATCAGTATTTTTCAAAGCTCTTCTTTCAATTTTTTGAGGTCAACACTGAGTAGATGAGGTACTAAGTTCCTAAGAACTTCCAGAACACCACTAAAAAAGGTATTGAAGTCCAAGGTTAAGGAATTAAACTCATTTCTCATCTTTCTTACTTTTTCTCTCAGTAATGTGTTGTGTTTAATAATAGTTTTTGCTATATTAATAAGTTTTAGTTGAATCTCCTGGATTACTATTCTTGTAATCTTTGCTGCATCAGCATCTGAGATACTTATGGAGGTGTAGGATTCATTTCTAGATCCCACTAAAGCTAATAAAAACTCACATAGCTCATTATTGACCTTTTAAAAATCAGCCTTAGTGACATAGTCACTAGGCACTTACTGAGCTATTGGTTTTTAAGGTGGAGGCTCAGCTAGAGGAATATGTGCAACAGGTTATAGGTCAGCATGAACTTGTGGAAAAGGAGGAGGAGGAACCCTTTCATCATCTGAGTCATAATCTAAATCGAAAAAAGTAGCCTGTATAACTATTCCACTCTCTTGTACAGGTCCAATCTCTTAGATCAACAGTATAAATTCTTACCCTTATTTCATGAGGCTCAGGAATAACATCAATATCAACAACTTATTCATCCTGGTCTCTGGCCATAACAACTTGTCTGGGAACAGGAACCAACTAAACTTCATGTTCTGCCTGATCTCCAGCTACTTCAGCCTCACCAGGTACTTCCTCAATTTGAGGCACTGGAACTATATCTTCTTTATCTTGACCAGTAGCCATAAAATCATTCAATTCCTGAATGTGCTCTTGTTTTTTAGTATTAAGATGGAGTGGTCTGTCCTCATGTTAATCATCTCTATGATCATCAGCATGTTGATCAGCATGCTCAATTCCATCACCATCTCCATGAATATATTCCTCACTTGATCTATCAACCACTTCTTGTCCCACTTTTAGGGAGTCACTCACATGCTCAACACTTCCTCCATAATCACCATCACCACCACCACCACCACCATCATCATACGATTCCTCATATAATTTTCTAACATAACCTTCAACTCCATTAACTTCGATTTCTTCTTCTTCATCATCAAGAATACTTTCTCTTGAAGGCAATTCCATCAGTGGACTAGCAGGTCCATAATTCATATTCTTGGGACTCTCAGCAATATCAAGATCTCTCCAATAATCAAAAGGAGATCCTTATTAACTTGGCACCTTAGGTTTAGTATCCTCATCAGAATAAAGTGGAACTTCTCCAGGTTTGAGACCAGGATCAACATGGTCCTTTGGCCTATAAGGATGGTCAAATGTATTGAAATTTTTATACAACTATTATTCATATCCTACCCAAAATCTCTTCCATGGGTTCCAAAATATTTTCATTCTTTTTCAAATGTCTTTCTGAAGACAAAATCCACTATAGGCACTTATCACTTCATCTCCATCTTCTAAAGAATATATTTTTTCAATATGTCAGAAATCATCCTAAGATAACATAAATAGGTTTCCTTCTTGGATGGCTTAATAAAATCAGAGATATGCACTATAAGATATTTGCACAGATTCTCCTTTATTCCATGTTTCAACAAAATGACCACGAAAACATCCTAATATTTCACAGCAGAGAAATCTACCTTCCTTGGGGTAGATTTGATGTCGTATGAACTTAAAAAAACAATCTCACTTCTCCTTTGAATTCATTTTCAATAGTCCTCCTGGATTCTTCATTTCTAGTCATATCCTTCTGAGCATATTCATAGGAAAATAAGTTTGTAGAAGGTGGAATATTACCAGGATAGTCAGCATAGACACCTTCATGAGGCACCTCTATGCATTCAGCCCATTCCTTGGATGAGAAATGCACTTTCTTTCCCTTTACCATTGATTTCTTTTTTTCTTCCTCAGATTCATCAAGTGATATACTCAAATTTTGTTAGAATTCATGCACAAGCTAGGGATAATAGGTTTGTTCATTGTTAGTGAACCAACTGAGCCATCCTTGAGATTCCAGTACCTTTAACAAAAATGATTTGCTTGACAGAAGACACCCAGCAGACACCTCCTTTTCTGAAGTAACTACTCAGCTTTCTAAGATTGCTTTTGTAGTCCCACTGGTCTAACCTTTCTGATGCTCAGTAAGAGTATATTTTCTAGGTTCTTCTATTGCACGATTATTCCTAGCCATGATGAAGCTTCTAATTCTAATTGAGTTGAGTGGTCTAGAGTTGAAAGAGAGAGCGTGACAGAAGGTAGAAGGATTTACGACAGAGGAGAAGTTGAAAGGTTGGGATGGATTGTATTAAATATATCATTTAGGGATTGTAAATTGTAAAAAAAAAATTAAATGCGGTATGTTAAAAAAGATAAAACAACGTCATTTTATTTAAAGAAGATAGAATTTACAAAACAGAACTTAGATATATTGGAGTCAAAGAATCAGTTTCAAGAAGATCGGTTTCAGAAATATTGTTTCAGAAAGATCAGTTTTTGAAAGATCAGTTTTAGAAATATCAGTTTCAGAAATATTGGTTTGAGAATGTTCGGTTTCAGAAAGATCGGTTTCTGAAAGATAGGTTTTAGAAAGTTCGGTTTCAAAAATATCAGTTTTAGAAAGATCGGTTTTAGAAAGATTGGTTTCAGAAAGATCGGTTTTAGAAAGATCGGTTTCTGAAATATTGGTTTCATTAAGATCGGTTTCCGAAAGATATGTTTTTGAAATATCGGTTCCAGAAAGATCGGTTTCACAAAGATCAGTTTCAGAAAGATTGGTTTTAGAAATATCAGTTTCAGAAAGCTCGGTTTCACAAAGATCTCCTATTAATTTATCATTCCTAATTCATGTCTGATGTAATTCATTATCTTAGAATTTAAGGGTTTAGTGAATATATCAGCAATCTGATGTTCATTCCCAATAAACTCAAGAGTTATATCACCTTTTTTATAATGATCTCTCAAAAAGTGACATCTTACATAAATATGTTTTGTTCTAGAATGAGAAATTGGATTCTTAGAAATATTGATAGCACTTGCGTTGTCACAATTTATGGGGATATGTATGCATTAAAATTCATTGTCTAATAAGGTGTGTTTCATCCCCAATATTTGTACACAACAACTACTAGAAACAATTCATTCTACTTCAGTAGATGATAATGCAAATGAATTTTGATTTTTACTACACCATGATATTAATGACTTTCCCAAAAAGTGACATGTTCTAGAGGTACTCTTTCTATCCTAAATTAGTTGTATACTTGAGGTATTTGAAAATTATTTTTAACACTATTTTGGTGTGACTCCTTTGGGTTTTCTTGGAATCTTGCACACATACAAACACTAAACATAATATCTAGCCTTCTAGTAGTTAAGTATAGAAAACTCCCAATCATTCCTCTGTAAGTAGTTTGATCCACTGATTTTCCATTTTCATCAAGATATAACATACATGTAGAACTCATAGGAGTTTCACTACGCTTAATGCTATCGAAGCCATATCTTTTCAAAAGATCTTTTGTATACATAATTTGATTTATAATAAGACCTTCTTTATTTTGAAATCTTTGAAATCTAAGAAAATATTTAAGTTCACTGATTAAACTCATTTCAAACTCACTTTGTATTATGTTTGAAAAGTCACTACATAAAGAATTTTTAGAAGATCCAAAAATAATATCATCTATATATATTTGGGCTATTAAAACTTCTTTTGAAATTCATTTTATAAATAAAGTGGGATCTGCAAGTCCTTTTGTAAAACCTTTAGAAATAAGAAAGTTACTTAATCTTTCATACAAAGCTCTGAGAGCTTGTTTCAAACCATATAAAGCTTTTGATAATTTTAACACATTATTTGGAAAATGTGGATTTCTAAAACCTGGGGGTTGTTCAACAAAAACATCCTCAATTATATAACTATTTAGGAATGAAATTTTGACATCCATTTGATAATTTTTAAAATCCAGGTGTGCTGCACAGGCAAGTAAGATCCTAATTTCCTCATGTTTAGCTACATGAGAAAAATTCTCTTCATAACCAATTCCCACTTCTTGATTATATCCTTGTGCAACTAGTCTATCTTTGTTCCTAACTATATTTCCACTTTCATCTACCATATTTCTAAACAACCATTTGGTTCCAATGGTCAAATTATCCTTAGGTCTATCTACATGTTTCCAAACTTTATTTATTTAAAACTGATAAAGGTGTTCTTGCATGACCATTACCCAAAAGTCATCATTGATAGCATCATTGGTATTTTTAGGATTAAGTTTCTACAAGAAATCTTGATGTTTAACCCGGTTTCTCAAGGATTCTCTGGTTTGTGTTCCTCTATCTAAATATACAACAAAAAAATCCAAGGGATGATTCATAAGGGTTATAGTTGGTCTTGAGAAAGTAGGACTTGATATTTCAAGTTGGTCTAGTTGAACTGGTTCACTACGATTAAGGTGAGGAGAAATTTCAGAATTGGATGTTTTCACAAAATCCTTCTCATGATGATTTTCAATTTTATCATTAATGTTCAGATTGGAAATATCCTCTTAAATATTTTCTAGTGAGGTCTTGGGCTCATGTGATTCTAGTTCATCAAACTTGATGTGTACAGATTCCTCCACGCGTTTGGTCTTCTTGTTAAAGACTATATAGGCTTTTCTTGATGTAGAATATCCAATAAATATTCCTTCATCACTTTTTGAGGAAAATTTATCTAAATTATCTTCAGTATTTAGGATATAAACTTTACATCCAAACACATTAAAGTAACCTAATTTGGGATTTCTATTATTCCACAACTCGTAATGAGTTTTCTTAAGAATGGGTCTAATTAAGGCTCTGTTTATTTTGTAGCAAGCTGTATTAATAGCTTCAAACCAAAAATATATGGGTAGATCATATTCATTGAGCATAGTCTGAGAAATTTCCTGTAAGGTTCTATTCATTATTTTTACCACACCATTCTATTGAGATTTTCTAGGTGTAGAGAAGTTATGATTATATCCATTTTGTGAGCACAAGGCTTCAAAATCAAGATTCTCAAACTCACGACCCTGATCACTTCGTAAGGATTTAATCTTAAGTCCACTGAGATTTTCTACAGTCCTATCATACTTGGTAAAGTGAGAACATGCTTCACTTTTATGAGACATAAAATGGTCCAGGTGTATCTAGAGGAATCATCTACATGAATATAAACATAGTGCTTCCCATTGAGACTCGAAACACTAGATGGTCCAAACAAGTCCATGTGAACTAACTCAAGAGGTTTAGAAGTATTTACTTCTTTCTTTGGTTTGAAAGAGATTTTATGTTGTTTTCCTTTTTGATAAGGATTACATACATTATTGTCTAGAAACTGTAATTTGGGTAAGTCTCTAACTAAGCCTTTTATAGTTAAATTATTAAATGATTGTATATTACAATGTCCTAGTATTCTATTCTAGAGCCAAGACTATTTGTAAAAGTTATTTAGACAAGAGACATTCTATGAGGCTAGTGTGACAGAATTTATAACATATACGTAATCATTTGTAAAAGCAGTAAATACCAAATTATTTTTGGAATAAAAAACATGGCATGAATCATTTGAAAATTTAACATTAAACCCATCATTACACAGTTGAGATATCTTGAGAAATTTATAATTCATTCCATCAACATATAGTAATTTAGAATTTGAAATAGAGTTAGGGTTACCAATATGGCCTAGGCCGATGTTTGTTCCTTTACCATTGTCACCAAATGTGACATGTCCTCCATCGATCTTGAAAAGAATTTTAAAGATTGAAAAATCCCTTGTCATAGTCCTTGAACACGCACTATCCAAGTAACACATCTTTTTACAGGAACCCTTTAGACAGTTTACCTATAAAATAGTTTAACCAAGAAACGACTTTGGTACCCATATTTTTCTGGGTCCAAAAACATTAGTAATATAAGCTTTAGGAACCCACAACTGTCTTATGGGTTTCCTATATGCAGAATATAGAGTATTTGAAAAATAAACATTATTTTGTCCCATGGAATTGGATACAATAAAAGAATTTGAGAGGCTTGAACTTGCAGTACAATTCTGTTTTTTTGAAAATAGTAGTAGATTTTCTATATTTGGATACAAAATAAAATTTTGCAAAATTCCTTTGACCTGGTTGATATCCTAGACCAGTTCTCTATTTTGGGGAAATATGTTTTCCTAGAAACTGATTCAAGGTATCTCTACCTGTAGTAAACTTATCAAGATATCTCTTTAATTACTTATTTGATAATTTGTGTTCAGTATTTTCTTTTAACAGCTGGGCACATTTTTTGTTCCCAATATCCAGATCAGATTTTCAATTATCATTTAGAGCATGTTTTCTTTTTAATAATTTATATTTATCCTTGATCTCATTAAAGGTATCCTCAAGGATTCTACAGTATTCAAATAATTCATCCTTAGTCATATTTTCATCATTGTTTTATTAACTTTCATTCTCAGAATAATAAACATTTTTTACATTAGAACTAAGTGTTACCTCAGATGTTTATTTCATGAAAAATAAGTTGGCATGATTGTTCTGTTCAATATCAGAAGCATCAGATTCACTGGAGCTATCTTCTGAAGCACTCCAAGTAGATTTCATATCTTTTTTATAACCCTTCCCCTTATCTTTATATTCCTTCTTGAATTTCATCTTGGTGTAGTCTGCCTTTACATGACCTTTTCATTTTCATTCATACTAGATTATTTAATTTGAGTTGTCATCCCATTTTCTGTCTTTCTTCCATTATCCTTTACTATCATACTTTCCCTTGTATTTTAACTTCCTAAAGAATTTTTTCTTTTGATAAAATATTTTGAACCTTTTAGCAAGATGGTCCAATTCCGCATCACTGTCTGAATCTGACTCTTCACTAGTGGTACAGTCTACATGAACTTCAATCTTTTCTTTATCTTTTCTCTTTGAAGTTTAAGTCTTGAATGCTACTGACTTATTCCTTGGTTCCTCATCTACTTCTTGATATACTTTAAGTTCTTCTTCATACATCATAAGCTTTCCAATTAGTTCCTTCACTGGATGTTTTCCTATGTCACAAGATTATCAGATAGAAACAGAAGTTCCTCTCCATCCATCAGGTAGGCATCGAAGTAGTCTCATGATTTGGTCCTTGCTATCCACTGGTTTCCCAAGAAGACTCATGGTGTTCACTATTTCATTGAACATGAGATAGATTTCACAGACAAGTTCATCATGTTTCATTATAAAATTTTCATATTTAATATTGTATGTATTTAATCTCATTTCTTTAACATTATTTGTTCCCTCATGAGAGATAGCTAAAGTATCCCAAATTTCATATGCAGTTTTACAAGCAGAAATATTGTTAAATTATTCATCCCCTAGGGCACAGTACTGAGCATTCATTGCTTTACAATTATTTTTATAATTAGATTTGGTAGGTTCATCCGAAGTGCTTCTAGCTACTTCTGAAATTGTATATTTACTTTCAATAGAAGTCCAAATTTCAAAGCCCATACTTTCTCGATGTATCTTCATTTTAAGTTTCCACTGGGCATAGTTAGTTCCATAAAATAAAGGTGTTTTATTAGTAGTATCCCTTTCTAGTCTATTTTCCATGATAAAGATTTTAAAATAATTTCAATGAGATAAAAATGTAGATTTAACAGAAATTTTAAGATCTTTAGAAAACAACTATAATCACAGTTGACACAATTTCACAAACTAACAGTAACTTTCAAAATCCTTTGATACCAAATGTTGGTCGGAGTAGAAGAATCAAGTGGTGGGGGGGGGGGGTGAATTGAGTATCCATAAATATTTCTGTTAAAATGATTCATTACAAAATAAAATCCCCTTATAAAAATAAACACAATGTTAGTTTGTAGTAAATTTATAAAAGTCTTGAAGGTTCGATTTTATTCTTGGAAGATTGATTAATTCTCAGTTTTACCAACCTATCGATTAACAAACCATTCTAAGAAAACCCACTAATTCAAAACAGATGTAAATACTTTCTAAACTAACTATCAAAATTCAGGTTATCTTAATACAGAAAATAATTATCACATAAGAAATATAAGATAATCAATACAGTAGATAAAATAATAGGTTCAGTATTAAGTCGATACTTAGTCCTCTCCACTTGGTGATCACCTTCCACCAAGCCGTTTCTATTAATAAACTTTTGATCCACACCCTAGATCAGGGTTAATAACAGCACACCTGTGTATCCAGGTCACATTTGACCTCTACCATAGTTATTCATGGGAAATAAAGACAAAAAGATGACATAGGATCTCTTCCACAGTTCTACATGGGATACAATTGTAAGAAGTGATTGAGTATGAGGATAGTTTGATATCCTCCAGTTATGCTCAGGAGAAAATATGTGTGATACAAACAATATTCAAACTGCTCAATTAGTGAGGATGAAACACAACAGAGTTATGAAAGTGAATAGTGTTAATAATTCCATATGTGTTGTGAAGTAATGATCTAGACTCAATGGATATTGAGAAAGTGGTATTTGAGTCCTCTTCTAGAAATTGTCTTCAGAACAAAGTATCGTAGTTTCTATAATCTTGTTTCAAGGAGTGAAAAGGTTTATCTCATCAAGGACTCTATGTACATTGAGATTTTAGGAGAATGTTAATTTCTAAAATCTTCTTGTAATCTCAAGCTCTTAGTTACTCTCTTTTCATATTCGTACAGTCTGTGTCTCAGCGTATAATAATTCGTGTGATTCTCTACTTTAAAGTGAAAGATGAGGTCCTTTTATACTCCAGGATCCTCTAGGCATGAAAATCCTCTCACGTTCATTTACCTTGTATTATCTATGGGTAATCCTACAGACAACAAAAAAAAATGTCAGAAACATTAATTGGTCCAAATATGACCGTTAGAAATGAATTTTAATTAATAAACTCGAAATAGTTACTTATAACAATCGTCTATTTATCTTCTATCTATTGTCTTTGGTTTGTTAACATCAGTCTATCATATTCGGTGTGTCGACTTCGGTGTGTCCTACTTCGCTATGTCGAACTTCAATGTGTCGACTTCGGTGTGTCATACTTCGGTCTGTCAAACTTCGGTGTGTTGTACTTCAGTTTCGGTGTGTCGACTACAGTTTCGGTGTGTTGACTTCGGTGTGTTGACTTTGGTCCGTCGAACTTCTATGTGTCGACTTCGGTGTGTCAAACTTCGCCCTGTCAAACATCGTTTTTGGTGTGTTGACTTCGGTGTGTCAAACTTCAGTCTGTCAAAATCTGTTATGGTGAGTCGACTTCGGTTTTTCGAACTAACCACCGGTGCCAGGGAATCTAGAAAGACTGCGAAGTGTCTGTATTACTAGACTAAGTGTTATGCAAATGTTTATGTATAAATATATTTGTAAACATATTTACTCAATAATATAAGCGATTGACTTATTAAAGTACATGTTTCTCTATAACATAATTGATTTACTGAGAGATATTAAACTAGCATGAAAGATTAGAATATTTATATTGACATTATTTGTGATTATGAAAACTACAATATCATGGATGGTCCAAAAATTGATCCAACAGATGAATTTCATGCTAATCTTGGGTCGATGAGTAGATTTGGATGTTGTCAATGAACAACATGATGAATGAGTCAATATATGGGTGGATGATCTTGTTCATGAGATCTAAGAACACTTCCGGGGAATTTATCACTCCAAACTGCAACAACAAGTACTTATATCTCTTCTAAATAATATGAAATTATATCATCATGATGTATTACTCTCTAACCTATAGCTGGTGATAACATGATAAATGATAAATCTTATCGAACCAACAATATCCATGTAACTGATTAAATATATCTTAGATCTTGGGTGAAGCATATCTATTCTTCACCATCACTTGGTTCGTCTTCTGGTAATGTATACATAGTAAAATACTACCATCCTACTTATCAATAAACAAGATAGATAATCACAATAGTGAAATACTCCACCTATTAAATCCCTTATTCTAAATTTCTTTGAGATTCAACTTGATCTCCTTCATCTTAGCTGGTTCCATATGATAAGTGGGCATCGAAATAGGCTACACACTTGGAATGATATCTATTTATAAGTGAACTCTTATTTCATGGGTAAGTACAATGAAGACATTTGGAAAGCCACCCACATAGAAGTCCATTAATAGAGGAAACTATAAGGGGGATTCCACTGATATTGACGAAAGATCCAAGCCTACAATATTCGTCATGACCATCCCAAGATGAATCAAGTATAGGCTAACTTTCCCACTCCTAGTTCCCATTCTATAGTCATCACACACTTATCTCCATTTTTTAAAGTAAAATATGCTCTTCTCAAATGGAAACCAATGTGTCCTCATAAAATTCTCATCCAATCCATACCATGAATCACCTCAAATATCTTGATCTCTAGTATCACGTTGTGCTATATATTATAATAACTAATAATTTTTGGGGTTCATCCCACACATGGGCGTTTCCATTATTTTAGATATGATGTATCTTTTAGATTTGAAGATATATTTTTTGGAAATTCAAGATTCTTCCACTGTGTATCTGCCAGCCTGAGATTCAGGTAATATCTCATGATATCTTTTTGAGATATTTTCAGATTTCCTTTTCAATCAAGATATGTGGAATATGGGAGCCTATTAAAGGAGAAGCAGCGAATCAAGGAAGTGACAATTTGGTGGTGCGCAAAAACCCAAGGAGAGCAGATACTTGGGTGACTGTTTTCTAGGGCGTGGCCAGCAGTGATCAGCAGCAAATCAGGTTGTGCAATGAGGTGCTACAACGACGACGAGGGTTCGATTTTGATCTCTGAAGGGTGATGTTTTGTCACAGAATATTATCAGAGAGGCGACAAAGGCATATCAGGGTGTGGTTTTTTCACGCAGGTTTTTATGCTGTATTTGCGATTCATGTCTCTGGTTTAACTTGGACTTTTGTAATCTCTTATTCATAATGAATTTTCCCAGAGTTTCCCCATGATTTTTTAATCCTTTGAAAAAAGGGTTTTTCCATGTTAAAATTTGTGTCCACATTTGTTATTCTGCTGTTTTGTTTGGCACTTCGTTTACATTGGTGATTATCACAAATTTTTGTTGTCACAACTGAGTTTATATTTGAAACCAATCTGTTTCCGACAAAACATCTGGTATCAGAGGAGGTTATCTGTGTCTTATTACTGATTAATATGGGGGATTCCCACCATGGTATTTCTGCCCACATTGAACTGTTCAATGGGAAAAATGATTTTACACTTTGGCAGTAATGAGCTAAAAATATTTTGGTCTGTGAGAAGACAACGAAGGTGTTGAAGAGAAAATCAGAGAAGCTGGAGACGATGAGTGATGATGATTGGCAGGATATGCGAGAGTTGGTGACAAGCATGATTCAGATGTATTTGGGTGATAATAAACTACAGTAAGTGATGAATCTGACAGATCCAGAGGAGATTTGGGCGAAGCATGAAAGTAGGTATAAATCAAAATCCCTCACAAATCGTTTATATTTGAAGAAACGGTTGTATCATTTGCGAATGCCAGAGAATGGAGATTTAGGTAACCATATGGATGAGTTCACCAAACTTCTGATGGAGCTATCCTCGGTGGCGATCAAGATTGATGATAAAGGTAATGTGGTACCTGTTGAAATGGAAGAAGAAGACATGGCTTTGCTTCTATTGGGTTCGTTGCCTGATTTATAAGATAATCTCGTCACCACAATGTTGTTAGGGAAGGATACACTGAAGTTGGATGATGTGATTTCATCATTGTTGATGAACGAGACTCGACGAAAGACCAATGATGGTGAATCTTCAGGTTATGGTGGTACTCTGGCTGTGGCAGATGGACGCGGTATTAAGAGAGGTCGGTCACAACAAGAAGAAAAGTCAAGTGCTACTTTTGCAACAAGGAGGGTCATGTGCAGAGACGCTGCTATGAATTGAAAAATCTTAAGAAGGAAAAGAAGGCACATGACACCGATTCTGAGGATACCCGCATAAGTCTTATTCAGGGTGAGGGTGATTTACTTTCAGTTGGTGTTGATTGTCGCAGGTCAGATTTGTACACCGAATGGTTGGTTGATTTAGCAGCATCATACCATATTTCACCAAAGAAGGGACTATATTCTTCATATGTAGAAGGTTAATTTGGTAGATTGAAGATGGGAAATGGAGATTCTGCTAATTTCATTGGAGTTGGTGATATTTGTATCACTAGGAATGCATGTTGTACACTGACATTTAAGGATGTGCGACATGTTTCAGGTATTCACCATAATTGTTTATCTATTAGTGCTCTTGATACTGATGGATTCAGGAGTTCGTTTGGCAGTGGAATATGGACTTTGTCTAGTGGATCGATGGTTTATGCGTGAGAAAAAATGGATGACATGCTTTACAAGATAGATGTAAAGGTGTGCAGTGATGTGACGAATCCAGTTGCCAAGATGAATTCATCAGATTTGTGGCACATGCGATCGTCATGCATGAGTCAAAGACCATCGACTAAGTTGAACAAGTTTTGGAAGCCGAAGCATGTCATGGTAGGTGTTTTAGGTCTTACACCTAATTATTTTTCTTCATAGAGTGCAACTATTGAAGAAAGAATAAAAATCAAAGATCGAGGTGATGCACTAAGAGTTTTTGACTGCTCGAATGATGTTGAGCAGAGGTTGCAAGTAATTCTTGTAGGTTCTCTAGATTATGTGGCGATCACAGTTATGGGGGGCCCAGATATTATTGATTCTGGTATTAACGGTGCAGACATAAGTATAAAGAAGACTTCGACATTTGGATTTCTTTTACAGGGGGAGCTTTCAAGTTTCCATCATAGATGCAAAAGAGGGATGTCATATTTTCTGCAGAGGGTGACTGTTGGTGTGACACCATCCAGTTTTCTTTCCAACTGAGTTTGTTGGATGCGATATACTTCTTCGATGGGATGAAGGGGGAGATTTTTGGGCTTCATCCCACACATGGGTGTTTCCATTATTTTAGATATGATGTATCTTTTATATTTGAAGAAATATTTTTTTTGGAAATTCAAGATTCTTCCACTGTGTATCTGCCAGCATGAGATTCAGGTATTATATCATGATATCTTTTTGAGATATTTTCAGATTTCCTTTTCAATCAAGATATGTGGCATATGGGAGCCTATTAAAGGGGAAGCAGCAAATCAAGGAAGTGGTAATTTGGTGGTGCGTGAAAACCCAAGGAGAGCAGATACATGGGTGACTGTTTTCTAGGGCGTGGCCAGCAGTGAGCAGTGGCAAATCAGGTTGTGCAACGAGGTGCTACAATGACGCCACGAGTTCTATTTTGATCTCCGAAGGGTGAAGTATTGTCACAGACTATTATCAGAGAGGCGTCGAAGGCATATCAGGGTGTGGTTTTTCACACAGGTTTTTATGCTATATTTCTGATTCAAGTCTCGGGTTTAACTTGGATTTTTGTACTCTCTGATTTGTAGTGAATTTTCTCAGAGTTTCCCCGTGGGTTTTTAATCCTTATAAAGGAGTGTTTTTCTATGTTAAAATTTATGTCCACATTTTTTATTCTGCTATTTGGTTTGGCGCTTCATTTACATTGGTGATTCTCACAAATTTTTGTTGTCGCAACTGAGTTTATATTTGAAACCAATCTGTTTCCGACCCAAAAATAATAACTATAGGATACTTTGGTTATAAATACAGTTTTTCCACTTTTATTATCAATGATGTATCGATGGAAAGTAACTAAGAATAAAATTTGACCAATAAATCATGTCTAGTAATAACTTGTGAATATATGAAGGAATATGATGTTCCAGTATCAAAAATAGTTGTTGATAAAGTGACGAAAAAGAAAAACCATACCTTAAATAGTATATAGTCCCCCACTTCCACCTATTAGAGTCTATCACACTAAATAAACACAACTTATCTCATATCCATATGCTTGAACCTAGGATACATGACCCATCTATGACATCATCATTTGAGCCTTCCACAGAGTACATCAACTAGATCATTGGGTAGTAGATCAAAATTTTCCTCCAAACTTATGGATCCCCAGCCTAAAAGCCTTATAGAAATATTTATAAGGATTCCGCACCTTACAATACTACTGAAAAATGTTCAAGGGTGCTGTATGAAACTTGTGATAATGTTTTACAATCCCATAGTTGAATAACCAGGGTGAACATCCTAAGGGAGATGAAGAGGCCATACTTAGATCCACTTACACACTTCCACTTTGCTACATGTATTTGGTATTAGTCTTCCAACTACTATAAGTGACACACATTGAAAAAACCAGAGGTCTTCCTACTTGAGGTATGAAGTGTGGAAGGAGAAACACCACTCTATCCTCTACTAAGACCTTATCAACAGTCACGACCTTTCACAAAACCTATGATTATATAGATAGGTAAGAACTCTAAGCCTTTCTTTTGATGCAACAATGAATCGTGATCTCAAACATACTAAACTTCCATGATTCACCTTCAACCAAGAACTTATTGATGTAGAGAAGCTATGTGAAATAAGAAGAGTAAGATGACACTATCATCGGCCCCTATTATAGCTACATTAACTCCTATAGTATATCTAGATTCATCTTTTAGGGGGATAATTTTCCAAAGAATAGGTCCTAGAATGTCTCCAAGGTAAGAACGTCATTTATTCTAGCTTGTCACATGATTCCCTACCTACACCTGGTGGGTCCCTATAGTATGAACACCTCGAAATTCACCTTATCATCCTTATGTGTCTCAATGAGGCCTAATAAAAAATTGATGATTTCTATACCGTCCAATTAATCATACAGAATTTCAAATTCCTAAAAGGCTAGTGGATGATGGCGCTAGAAGTCCCTCTCATAGCAGACCATTTACCTCAGCACCCCTCTATCCTACGAATTTACTAGCAGAAGGACTCTTGTATGAGGTGTTCTTCTTATGTATACCATATGATCTTGTGATGGAGCGAGAACTGGTTCACCCTCCTATAAAGTAGGTGGTGGAACATCGGTATCCTCTCCAGTTGGTGTGCCCCAACCCACATCATCTGTCCGTCCCATCAATCTTCTACGAGGAGAAATATTCTATAACATGAAGGGAAACATTTAGAACTTTTAAGAAAAATCCTAATCAGTCTATGGGATTACAAAAAAGATCTACTAAGGAATAATCCTTTAAACCAAGGTATAACCCTCATAGAACTAAGCAAGGTCTCTATCCCTTAAAATTAGTCACAATCATATATATAAAACCATTAAAATATAGTCATATTATAATAATTAATTAGAAAAATATATATCACTATATCATGAAAAATAGATATATCACAAAAAAGTAAAAATCTATCCCAAAAAGATTTAGTAATCATGGAATTAAATTTTATTACTGACATGTAGAAAAAATAGGTATATATATGACATGTGTTCCTAAATTCCTAATCTTAATGCATGAAAAGAAGTAAAATATCATAAAACTATAACAAAAATCTCATTAATGGTAACTCCGAGGTCCAATACACATGATCTATCCAGGAATATGGAAACACCCCAACTAGAGTATCGAAAATCCATATCCTTTCTACCATGTCCTAGGTTAGTCTAAAAAGAAAAATAGGAAACCTCTCTCTGATACCATTTTGGAATGCCTCGACCAGAAGCACAAGTTCAAAGATGATGATTCATCTGACCACATGAATACCTCTCCATATGCAATAGGATGCCGACTAAGAGTGATGGTATAATTCCATCAGTGGGGAGGCTATAACTTATGTATCATTTACATAAATAATGTTATATTATAGAATATAATAAAAATATTATTTAGAGTAAAAATTTGGAAACCTTGTATACGGAATAAAGTTTATAAAAATAAGAAAACATGGAACCCATTGTGGAAATACAAACCAATGTTTATGTGAATGGAGTTAAAAAAATAAAAAAAATAGAAGTATCTTCCAGTGTATGTCTCAGTACCAGTCCCAGCTCCATGCTCCTCATGTCAACCATCTACATCAACCCCTTACCTGTCCCTAGATCTATATACCTAAAGTATGCACATGCATCAAAATGATTATACATAGTATGAGTAATAAAACCTAGTTTGGAAACACCAATGCATCATTAAAAAGATATGAAATGTATAATATATACATTCCAGGATAACAATAAATGGAAATAAATCATAAACAATCAGATACTGAGCACTCAATTTCTAACCATGACACTATGAGACTTTGTCGTACATACTTTTTCTCTATATTATAAGGATAAACAGGAAGTAAAAAATGATCAAGAAAATTAAAAAAGGATGGACACTTAAAATCCCTAATGCATCAACTGGGCATGATACTTGTTATCTACACGAAATTGTCTTCAAAAAATTCCCTCAGCATCCTGCTAAAATTGAGTTCCATCTAGGAAACAAGGTTATCAGGATATTACCAAATATAAGGGTCCACCATAATCATTTTCATATGTCATGCACACTCCCCCTCTAAAGGATATCCATAAAATGATAGTAACCTATCTAATTTTCCCAAGAACAACCACCAATGGTATAATAATACACATAACAAGGAAGTACATAATAGGATAAGAATAGTATCGTGTCATAAGAATATAGTAACATCATAAGAACTTGTGATTATCATCACACATGGTAACAATATACAATAAAAATTAACATGGAAACAAGGATTACATGTAGGTTTCATGAAAATAGAGACAGACCCATAGTCAATCACCACCAGTTAAGAGAATCATGTCATACCAACATAAGAGGAACTAATTAAAAAATATATATAGAAGGGGGAAAAAAGATAAGGAACTTCATACCTAATGTTTGTTGATTAATAACTATAATATTCATCAAGGATAGTATAATGAACAACGTCACACACATATAGATAGTGAATCACATGTCAAGGAATGTCTAACCCAGTTTAAGGTTCATTAAGGAAAAGGTTTAGAATAGAGACTTAAGAGAAATACATGTCAAAAAAAGTGATTCAAGATCCACATACCTTAAGGAATCCATGAACATAATGAATTATGAGGCATGCTGAAAGAATAAATTATATTTCACCAAATACAATACAGATCAAATAAAATATTGGAAATTCATTTTTGATTCTCGAAGAATACTCAATTATAGACAAAGATCATCAATCCATAATAAATCTATCAATATAAAATATATTCATGTTTAGAATCAAGAAGAATAAGATCCCATGACGATTGATTTAAAAATAGTTACTTTAAAATGTCACTTCTATTGATGAATCAAGCACTGATCAACTAGAAATTATTGACACATCAAAACATCCTTTAACTTACCATGTAATCATCAATAAAATTTTGATCTATCATCAATCCTATATAAATAAGGATATAAGAAGACGATTCTTAAACACATACACCAAGAATGATCGTTGTTATTGGTAGATCTTGATTTGATCAAGGATTGATAATAAATTGGTAGATCCACCAAAATTATAAAAATAAAGTGATAATTCATCATCAGATCATGATATTAAACATTGATCCACCATTGGTCTATACTTATCACACAAAAAGGATGAATAATACAACCTATATCTAATAATAAATCACTGATTAAGTGTATCCATACAATTCCAATAAAGAATATGTGAGGGGAGATAAATAGGATTTCAATGATTAGAGGGATGAGGTTTAAGATTTTAATTAAGGAAACGAGGTTTGGATTTATATGTTAAATGGGTTCAGAACACCATGGAGTTAAAAGCATGTGGGGTGAATTAATTGCACCATCAGACTGGGTAAACTATCCATATTATGCGCCTCACCTGAAAGGGAGTGGCTCCAATGGCAGGACACTAGTTAATAGGTGTGCATGTAATATGGATTTTCATTCTTCCTTAACCAGTATTAGGAAAGTTTCACCCAACCTGTAGGATAGTGGGGCCATCTGTAGCTAGACGATCAACTAGAACCCCATCTAATAGTCATTTTCTATTTTTTATCCACCCAAAAGATGAACCATTTACTAAAATTAAAATAACTAATTAACAGAATCATGGCCCCTAAAATATATCCACTTAATCATTCCAATTGTATAAGAGATATATGGATAATAATTTTTAGAAATACAAAATATATCATAAATTAAAATAAAATGAGATTGTCGTATATTTTATATCAATAAATGCACAGCTGCTCAATACTTATTGAAGAGGAACATATCATTGGGTTTTAACATGGAAAATCATTTAAGAATATAAAAATATGCCATTAAAAAAATCAACAATATTATATGATAAAAATCATAATTATTTGAGAGAGAGAATACTAGATAGAGAAAGAACTATTATGGGATCCTAATAAATATTGTTCTATTTCTATTTAATCACAATGAAACATCAACTTTCTCCATTTTTATGAATCTATCAATGAAATTCATCAGCATTTTTATCTTTATCTATTATACTGTTCATCAAAGTTTCTTAATGGTCTTAATTATTGAAATCCTTGGATTTTCTTATTATATTACATTAGCCAATTTATGATTTTCCCAAAAATAACCAGGTCAAAGTTTTATAGGTTATACATTCTTAAAAAAAATATTTACATGGCTTGTAAAATCCACACTAAAAAATCAGGTTCATGAGGTACAACCTATACCTATAAAATTATGTGTTTTTATCTAAACCAATAAAATACAAAAGAATTGAGTTATGATTTTAGGTGAGTAGAAGACAAGTTTATATTTATTTATGCTCCATTTAAAATAAAGGTTTTAGTGAGTATCATTCCTATATTAGATAAGAGGGGAGTTAGGAGTATATGTAGGTTAACATTGAACCAAATTACCATAAAAATTATGCGTTTATTGTTTTATTTTCTATTTTACTTCTTCTACATTGTTTCACTAGATGTACATGATTCTTATTATCTCATGAGAAATTACTAATAAAATCCTATAAAATCATCTACTATATTTTTATTTATGGTTTGTTGGTGTAAAACTTTTTATTATTGTTTTTTACTGAAGTATTATTTCATCTGTATTATTATTTTCAGTTACTGACAACTCCATATTTTTTCTAGAAATCATCAAAGGACAATTAAGCTACATTTAGAGTAGTGCTTCCATATTAAATGGATAAACAATTATCCTATAAATATACAAATAGATAAATATCAGTTTTAGAGTGATAAGTAAGTTGTTGGAGTTAGGAACATGTGATTATTTATTAAGATTTTTTATATAGAGTATTATTATGTATCTTTAGTACATGTATTCACAATATTTTAATCTACAAAGGTTATGTTTTCTATTTTATTTTTTAGAATAACTCTTAGTGATGAAATTTGACTGAGGAATTATATCATGAGCTATCCCAGATTAACCATCCACATCACCCAGGTGAACCCACTGTTTTGTCGAAGATACAATCCCAATCACTCTAGGTAAGAAAAAGGTGAAATGAAATCAAATACAATCAAGTGGGAACAATTTCTCATTCAAATAAAAATAATAAGTAGTAGTTACAAATCAAGAGTTTGATATCGTATATCCATACCTTGGAAATCCATACATATTATGATAAATAAGTTAAAAATATAAACATTAACCAAATAAAGAATAAAAAAAATAAATATCAAAATTACTTTTCACATAAGAAAAATCATGAAGACATTCAATAATACCAAATAAATATCTCAAAACAAAAAGGAGAGGATGAAATTTCCAATACATACATGCTTTAAAAAACTAAATGTTTCTAAAAAACCCAAATAAACAATCTCCCTGTAACCCAAGGTAACCATATGAAATCTCCACATGATATCGTATTTCAGACACCAGATAGATGGAATCCAAAAGGAGGATGTTCTCAAGAAACTGAACCTGAACATTCAAAATCCATCGAGTCTACCGACATTGATTGGTACAAGTAGGGTTTTATTAAAAATATTACCAATATGACTCCCTAGGAAAATATTCGATTAAATTCTCTTTATTATACATCCCATAACCTCTAGTTTTAAATAAAATAAATAAATGCTATAGTTTTTAAATTTTAAGAATAAACATGGGCATTCCTCAAATCCTATTCTAAAACTCAAAATAATTATATTAATCTTAATAAATTAAATTCCTAATAGAAAAACCATTTAAAAAGTCTTTCTAAAATTTTAATGTGAATATTATTTCATAGAAATACATTATTTAAACACAAATATGCTTTTAAAACTACTTTTTTATAAAACATTTAAACAGCATATGAGAGAAACCAAAATTAACAATATATGATAAGTAACTTAAAAGTAAACAAGAACAAGTAGCATATAGAATTTTGACAAATTGGACACAAGAAACCATGTATATAAAATATAAAAAATGTCTATATATAAAAATTGTGGTTTTTAAATATTATTTTAAATAAAAATATAAAAAAGCTCTTTGGTTTAATTTTTTCAGTAAAATTAGTACAGAAAAAAACCATCGACATTACCACATTTTTTCACAAAAGTAGCAAGGCTGATACCTCTATTTCACAAATAAAGAAATTAAACATATATATATTTCTAACTATTTAATATATATTGCCTTTAATTTATTTTATTTAGATACATATATATGCAATTAATTTTTTTAGTTATACCATTATTATTAGTAATTAATTTTTTTATATTAATATTTTGAATAAGATTAATTATAAAAATATACAGTTATGTACTTAATTAGTTATGTAAATAATTATGTTATTTACATCATTAATAAGATTTATTATTTTAATTATTATAAATATTCAATGTTATAATTAATATATATAAATATTATATTTACTATCATTTAATTATAATAAAATAATTAATAATACTTCATATTAATGTAATTTGTAATATATTAATTATTGAGAATTATGTCCATTAATATTAGAAAGTGAAAATATAATATTCTTATGAAATAAATTTTGTGACATGTAATTTTTTTTTTTTTTTTTAAGATTTAGAATTTTTTTTAATTTTTAATTACATTTTATATATTGAGTCTTTTTTTTCACATATCATTATGATTCCACATAGATTTTATAATTTATCTTCTTTCAAAGACAACTAGATGAAATATAATAATGTATTAAGTAGGTGGATTTGAATTTATATAAATAGTAAATTGGGAATGAAATCAAAATCAAATCTAAAAAACTTAGAGTATATATAAAAATAATTCAAAATAAGAATGTTTTCCTAAAAAAAATTAATGAAAATTATTTATCTTGGCAAAGTATATTATTGTTTTAAAACATTTAATTTCTATTTATAATTTATTTTTACATTCCTTTCATTCTCAATTATTTTTTACAGGTTTAGTGAATGTTCTAAATTTCATTTAAATTTTAATTCTTCTGTAATTTATGTGAATTTATTTTTCCTATGTAAATAATATTATTTTAACTAATAATTTTTATATCATTTAAATTAATTTTGTTTTATTATAATGATTAAATTATTTTTATTTTCAGATATTTTTTAGATGTTTATGTTTTGTTTTAAAATTTAATCATATTTTTTATAGTTTATATTTTATTTGGTTTTAAATTTACCTAATTAAAATTTAATAATTTTTCCTATGTTTCAGGTAATCATCTTCGAAGTCATATGAATGTTACACTCTAATTAAATTATAAATGAAAAATTAAAAAATGGGATAAACATGTAAAACAAATTTGATAGTAAAAATAATTTCTATAATTTAGTAGATATAAAATCTTATAGGGGATAAAATACATCACTGTTTCAAATCCTTTATTTCATTATAAATAATATAAATTATTTAGTACAATAACTATTTATGATGAGCTCTAATCCCATATATTTGTTTTCAAATGGGGTGCCCGTATCGAGGTTGTCGACCTCTGTGTTGTGGTGGTGTATGATGACCTAGAAACGGATCTTCCTTGGGTTCTGACAGCTCAAATATCAAATTCTCTACATATGAATCATAGGTAGGATGAGGTATCTAGATGTAAACTATGCACAAGATCCATCTAACACTACATAAGAAGAAGGAACTTCCATCATCTATTGGGGGAACTATAAGACTTGTGAAGGATTAGGCAAGAATGTTGGAGGCATGGGAAATGACCCCTAATATAATCTCAAATCAGCTGTACAAAAACATGGATATCTTAAAACAAAAAATTGATCACATTAATTTTGATTCACATCCCTAATCGGATGAGGCCATATTGGTAGAGGTGTGACACCTTCATGTGGAACATGTGAGGACACAAATGGAGTACGATGTAGACTTTTTCTTCATAATCATGGAACCTCAACATCAAAATCTACTAGAGGTGCTTCATAATTATGAAACTTCTCTACCTGGATAAGAATAACATCCCCATGAGGTGTGAGATCAAAAATAAATTTTTGTAGAACATGATAGGATGACATCATCCCCTATACTAAACCATGGTATGATACCTAGCTAATTAAATCCCCCTCCTCTGGATCAGACATGAGGATAAAATGATGTAGTTAAGTATGATATAAATTGATCAAAATGAATTAATAAAATGTAAAAATAAAAAACAAATTTAAATTTATTAACTTACTAGATCTTGAAGTCCCCTACCGTGAAGAGTGAGATATAATATAGAATTCAGTCTATACCATGGATCATTCTTTAGTTGATCTGCTAGAGGGAATCACATTTTATGAATACCCTCAATATGAAATTGTGATCATCTATCTTAGAGGTCTAGACACTCTATATTTATTCAGTGGTAGTGAATATCCTACCTCCCTATCCGATTCACAGAATAAAGCATTGTTGACAATCTTGGTTGAAAGGTAATAAGATGAATAAAATCCAAACCAATTCATGAATCAATATGTTTGGAACTAATCAAAAACATGAAAGTGAATGAGAGACACAAAAACTATAGAATCACGAATCTCATCAATGCAATATATAGGCAACTGGTCAAATAGATCCCCATATGGAATCCATGGAATCTAAAATATCATATGAAATTTGTTAAAAAAAATTGTTACCAAAAACAATAAAATATAATATTATGTAATTGATTAATCAAGGTAAGATAGTATATACCTATATCGGTGGGAAATATACTATCAAACATGATATTATATACACCCATGGTATTCCTTGATGTACTGAAAATGTTTTATGTCCAACTCCACCTATATCATACAACATTGAATGTGATAAATAGAAGGAAGTAAAATTTAAAAACACATAGTTTTATTTGAAAACAATCAAGAAGCGTGATCATAACATTTTCTACATGGAGGGTCAAACAACACATCTACATTAATCTCCGGACCAAAAAATGGGATCAAGTTGAGGGCTGTGATCCCATGCCCACATTTGAGTAAAGATGAAGCATCCCTTGAGATCTGTGTGATCTGACTCGTATGCCATTCCTAATTCCTAGTAAGTATATGTCAATCATGCATATCCATAACTATATATCCTAGCCCGATTAATATAATACAACATCACTAGAGAATTAATGTGGACATATATACAGAAGTGAATAGTGTTCAATGTCCCTCTAACGATCTGGAAGATATATGCACAAGTGTGACGCATGATAGTTTACTCATCAGTATCAGCTGGAAACTATGCAAAGTGCATGTCAATCCAACTCTTAGATACCGAACCACCATATATAGCATTATCATTTCCCATAATTCTGACTCATAGAAATCATTGTAAAAACTCAGTATAGTGTCCATATTTGGATCCTAAAACTACACCCCCTAGATGGGAATGTTATGTAGAACTAACACATCCACAAGGGTGATTGTCATATATCTCTTAGAAAAGTGGAATTTATGTATCTTAGGTATCCATCACTTAGTGAGTATAGTAAGGAGGTGATGGTCAATGAATGTATAATCAGATAAATAAATTTTATATAATTCAACATTACATAGGTATGGTATAATAGCCCCCATAGGTAGAATGTGATGATAATGGTGCAATCTATGCACCATGATCCATCAAACATCATGACCCACTAGCATGCCTATAATGCTAAGTGAGTAGCATAATATCCCGTATCTATACAAATAAAAATCAAATAAATATTAATTGTAAAATGTAAATATAATGTTAGGGTCAGTAGAATTATATTAATGATAGAATTTAAGATATAACAATCCTATATCAATTGTTTTATGATATTTTTCTTACCAAAAGAAAAGGGCATGTTTCATGTTTCACAAATAATATATCAAATTCTTTTAGAAAATTATTTTTCATATATGACGACATCCATGGATGTTTTTCACCCATCACTATATTCATTTTAAAATGGTATTTTGTTGAAATAATGTAAAATTTATGCATGTTTAGCTTTTATATGTTTAATGCAAATAGTTTTATAATTTACCAATTGATTGCTATTTTATAGTAAAAGTATTCATAAATGTCAGTTAATTATAATAAAATAAGGAGTTTATATTAACACCATATAATTGATAATATAAAAATCTCACATTGGCGACATTACATCATCCTAAATGAGAGTATGAACTCAATCTTAAAATGTTAGGGAATCATATACTGTTGTGTTCTTCTCAATGATATATACTGCATCTAAAATGTTTAAATTTTTCTTGAGGCTAGTACATCATATTCCACATCAAGTTAGACTTTGGTATCCCTCTATATCGCAACCTATTTATGACATATACCAATATCAATTGGCCTTTGGGCGTTTAGAAATGTCAAAAATCCCCAATAAGAAAGCACGGTACTTCATAATAGTCAGAAATGGGGTCCAACCGCTACATCAGATCAAAATATGATTGATATGATATGTTCACAAAGTAACATTCTGTAATGGCATGTTCTAATGGAAACTGAAATTCAGGGAAGCTTCCACATGGAAAATGCTGTACTCATTTTAATACCTCAAGGAATGGTTGTTAATACTATTGATGGGGTCTTGACACTCTTACACTTCAAATTGAGAGTCTTTTTGATAGAAAAGGTTGACTCAATAAGCAACATCGTATTCAATTATCTCCTCAATCTCTCAATGAAAGTGTCATTGGAACCATTACCCCTAATTAAAATCATCCATAATCAATTTTCCTCTTTCAATAAAGTACATAAGACAATAATAAAATTAATGCTAATCTAGGATATTTATGGGTAAATTGTGAAGCAACTTGAAGATGCCACTGATGAACCCAGCAATGTTTGTGGTCATGTGTTTATACATTTCCCCCCCATTATATGATAATGTCGATTTTTTATTTTGTAATATTCATCATATAATCATGCAAAACCTGATTCTACCTTCATATTTCTTTTAACCAATTTTTAAAAATTCATTGATCTAGGTCAAATGATACATGAAATTGATCATATTTCACATAAATTAATTTTATCATTACATTGAAATAAAAAAAAATAAGAGATATATTATATACCAATCCTCATGATTTCCTTCTACATTGGTTCATCATGGAATTCTTTTCACATGTTTCTAGGAATGTGTTTTATGTAGTGCCAATGATGTTAATTTGGTGGTATCCATGTAATAGGATATGTAATGATTTCATTTTTGATTTCATGTTGAAAATTATATATCAAATAGACACCCCAAATGTAGGTGAAATGGTTGTTGATACACGTTAAAACCTGACTCAATGTTTTTTAAATTTATTTCTCCATAATGTAAAATTAAAGACGAATAGGTGTAAAGTTTCAATATTGGTTTCCATAATTAATAATACACTCATGTATTTTCAATATAAAATTGCGTCATCAATTTTTATTAACTTTTGCCGAAAAAAATGTGAAAATACTTGAAAGGATTTCCTAGAATAGCTGAAGAAATTTCACATGATATGGATCATGTCCGTTATCTTGATGCACATGTTTATTCATAACGATACGGGGGATAAATTTTTCATCGTGTCCCAGTATGGATAGAAATTGCAGAAATAACCAATACGAGTTATCCCATTAATGATAGACCATGAAAATTTCCATATGATTCACCATATAGGTATTATTATATTAAATTTTGTAATTTTTTTAAATGATCCTACACAAGGGCTATAGGCACATCTTGGTAGGTCCTAACCATCTCAATAATAAAAGAAGACATAAATTCAGAATCTAATGATGTATAATCTTATGTCATGTTTGGATGAAAGTAGGTATGAGATGCCTCAGTCTTATAAATTCTACAACCTCCAAACAAAATATCAAGAATCTCCCTCCTGTGGAATATAGAATCATCCCCAAATTTTACAAACCGTATGATATATTATATATGGATTGAATTATTAACTAGATATCTACATTGTTTCTCAATATGTAATTTTTTTTTGTATATTTTTCATTATATCCTTGGATAATGTTTTCCAATGTGTATAGTTTTTTCCATATCACTATATATATACTCTAAAATTCTTGGAAACTCAGTTGTAGGGGTGATTACGTTCAAATCATATTTTGGAAAACATGTCACTGTATCTGACCAGGATGTGAAGCGTGGTGGATGATTTACTGTGTGTCGAGGTTACTATACAAATACTATATTTCTAGAAACATATTACCCAACTTCTATAGCTTAATCCTCATCAATATTATTTACCTATCTATTCCATCATTAGAAACATCCTTATCATTAAAATTCCATTTCTTTATATCATGGAAATAAATTATGTCATATTATTATGAGTAATAGGGAACAACATCATTTTATATGGGTGTAACATCATCAAAAACTATTGTATGTATATATCTTCTTATAATTGAATGATGTTGGTGTACATAAGAAAAATCAACATTTAACTCCATCTTGGCACAATTGGACCATTGGGAAAATAATTTTTCTAGCTTGGACTAAATCCTTCTCAGTAGCCAATGGAAAACCTAGATGCCATAACATATTCTTGAGTTGGAAATATGTATAGCTAATAGATGGGATCTATTGATTAAGTTCTAGATTTAAATGACCATTAATTTTTTCGGGAAGTTATTCATGGGTTACAAAATCAGATGTCTTAACTATTGTTATTGGTTGTGCATTATAAGTGGATCCATTCTTGGTTTGAATAATCACCCAATAGAAGTAGAAACACGAAAAAAAGTTTTTCTATGTGAATTTTTTTTGACCAAGAGTCTGATAATGTAACTAATATTGTCAATGAGGAATAATCACATAGCATTGACCACACAATATCTACTTTAACAAAATATTATTATATCTTCTAATATCCTAAAATATGACACAAATGTTTAATAGTAAAATTCTCAATCTGCATAAAGGTATGTTAAGTAGTTTATAAATATAATGTGAATCCTCAATAATATATTCCATAGGAGTTTCAAACCAGGTGTACAAAAAATCCAGTTTTACTGAACTAGGTGAAGATTGAATCCAGCTCTATCACCCTTTTCATGGTTGTTTCCCCTAAGTTTCTCCTTTCCATAGCCTCATCCACTTGTAGTATCTATAAAGTGATTTAATTTATTAGATAAACACATAATCTTTACCTTCCCAAAACATTTGGGTGAAATCTTATATAATTAAAGATGAAACTATTATTTCATAGTACTATTTTCAATCTTACTAAAGGAATGTATAGTAGTTTATAAAGAGAAGGTGAATCATCGAAAAAATATCCCCTAAGAAATTCAAACAAGGTTTTCAAAAAGGCCCATTTTCATGATCTCGGTGATGATCAAATCAAGCTCAATCTTCATTTTCCAAGTTTTTACCCCTAGATACCTCTGTGAAAGAGCCACATCCACATATAGTATCTATACAGTGTTTCATTTCTTTGATAACCACATAATCTTTACATTAAAAAAAACATTATAAATCCTTCTTATATCCTAAAGGATTACACTATTTCTTTATAATACCATTTTTAATCTTCCTATTGTTATGTTATATGTTTTATAATGAGAATTAGAATCATCTAAAAAAATCCATCAAGAGTATCAAACTTGGTGTGAAAGATGGTACAAATCATATAAATCATCGGTGTAATGAATCAGGAGTGCAATTATGCATTTTTTTGTAGTTAATCTTCTTTGATAGCCCTATTTTATCCTATGTTAATTATATGTTCATCTAAAGATAATCCAAAGCTAATCATTATTTAATAATATTTTTTCTATAATTAATCATTACAAAAGCATCATTTAAGTATTAATTAATTAATAGTTCTTAAGTATCTAGTTTAAAGTTAAAAAGTAACTAATAATTTATAAATACTATATTAATCATTACTCAATCCTATGTTAATCACTACTTATTCCTATGTTAATCATTAACTGTTACCAACTTAATCATTCCTTAACCATTAACTACTGAATCATTAATCACTGTTCAATAATTTTTAAGCATTAATTTATTATTAGTTATTATGTATTTATTTTAAAGTTAATTAATAGTTAATATTTAACTAATTATTATTTAATAATTTATTTATTATTAATTATTTCTAATGCAGCCATTCTTTAATCATTGAATGTTTATTCTTTCTTCAATGATTAATAGTATTTTAATCATTAGGTAATCATTCTTTAAAATTATGTTAATCATTGGTTAATAATTGGTCAATAATTAGTTAATCATTCATTATTAATTTGTTAATCCTTAGTTATCAACACCTTAATAATTTTTAAAAAATTATTATTGATTATTTAAATAATAGATATTAAGTATTTACTTTAATGTTAATTATACGTTAATTAATATATAATCATTATTTAACTAGTTAAATTTTTTTTAATTAACAACTAATTATTATATAATTGTTGGTTATTCAATATTTCATCATTAATTAATCATAATCTAATAATTCCTTGATAATTTATTAAAAATTATTTAATAACTCATTAATCATTACTTTACAACTTTTTAATCATTCAATAACCCTTATTTAATCATTAAATAATCCTTACTTACACATTAGTTAGTCCTAATTTAATAATGATCTATTCATTCATTAATCACTTGATAATCATTACTTAATTAATAGATATTAAGTTGTTACTTTATAGTTAAGTATTAGTTAATTTATAGTTATTCATTAAGTAATTATTAGTTAATCAGTCTTTAATAATTACTTAATCATTAGTTAATTATTATATAATCATTAGCTAAACATTATTTAATCCTTACTTAAGTAATGCATTACTCATCGATTAATCTCTCATTAATCATTACATAATTAATAGTTAAGTAATTTATTGTTGGTTATTTGTTAATTACTATTAATCATTATTTTATTATTATTTAATCATTATTTAATCATTAATTAATAATTACATGGTCCTAAGTTAGTCTTATGTTAATCCTAGTTTATTCATTACCTAATTAGTCTTTAATACTAATTTATTTATTAGTTAATCAATACTGAATCATTACATTGACAGTAGTTAATCATTAGATATTTAATATTTAATTATTAATATATCATTATTTCATTATTTTTTTCATCTATATAATATTATTTTTTAATTAAGTCACCATTATTTAAAAACAATTATATTTTACTAAATAATATTCTTATTATAATAATAAATCAAATACAATGACTAATTATAAATTCTTCACTTAAAAGTATTAAATAAATACTAATATTTTATTTACTAATATTAATTATTATTTCAAATGTATACTTAAATTACTAAAAAATTAACTGAAAAACATATTTAAAATGAATTAAAAATGAAACAACTAAATAAATAAGAAAAAATACCTCTAAATAACGCTTTAAAAAACCCAGAACTTCTTTTAGGCCACAAAAAATTCAACACACAATGGATAAAATATCAATTAACTTTTAGAGAGAGGGAGTAAAATTAGAGTGTAAAATTGAGTGAGGGTAAGGGGGAGGGGTAGGCGCCTATTTATAGTGTGTTGGGGAAGAGGTTACATCATTTTTTCCACCATTCAATTAAACTGAAAGGTGGCATCGTCCTTACCATCATTATGTAATATTTTTTATTTTTTTTCCTAGGTGTATTTTAATATTTATATTTTAAAAAAATATATAAAAAACTCTCCCTAATCATTTCAGTCATCTTAGTGTGCAAATAAATGGTAATGAAGTGAAGAGGTTAAAAAAATTTACACTACCATGCCCAAAGTAACTTTTGTACCCTATTTGAAGATACCCCAAAAGATAAGGTTTTGGACGTGGAATTGAGGTGATCATGATTATGGGGATAAAGAAGTATAGAAAGAGATGTTATATTAACTTGTCTTGAAAATGGATATTGAAAAACCACGTCATCATGTTGACATTGCATGAAGAATTAAAATTATTTAAACTTGTGAGAATATTGGGGGAACTGAAGTTGGTAGATAATTGATATTTAGGTATGAATTTAATGAATTTAAATATTATATATTAAATATGGAAAGGATTATCGTTCTGGTTCCCCTACCTAAAAATTAAGTGGTTTTACTAATGAAATCGATGAATTGGGATGGAAGGAGGACTTCCAGACTATTGTTGTTTGGAGGCTCAACCACATTTTCTCTCTTGAATTACTAAAGGATTTTTATTTCATTATTTTAATGTCCATATAATTAATATAATAAAAGGATAGACATTATTTTATACCTTGTGTAATGTAGAAATGGGATTAATTATTTAATGGATTTCTTTCATTTAATTAATGTTTTGTTTTTTCATTTGCATTAATTTTTCCAAAACTCATATTCAATCATACTGTATAACCATTATATGGAAGTGATTAAGTAATCTCATGATATAATTATTATATTATTATATTTCATGCATGATTATTGGATGAATTGAAATTTATAACTATATATACGGTTTAAAGAAACCTTTTTCACTAATTAACCAAGGTAATTGATCATACAAAAATGTTCATTAGTGAGAGAGAGAGAATAATCACCAATACTAATGGATTGTTTATACTTCATTATGATGATGATTATAATAAAATATGAATTCCATTTTCATTATTTCTTGATCCTATACACAATATACTTGGTAAATTGTTTTAATTTTTCTCCCCTCACTATTTCAATCCAAATGAAATGTTTTTATTTATTTTATATCATTCACCAAATATTTAGGTGTTAATTGTTAAATTTAATTGTTCTACAACATAGTCCATATGGGATCAAACTTTTCCCTTTATTAACCCATATTACTCCCAAGCAGTTTTTGTATTTGGTTGTCTTATATTCTACAAATTCTAAATTGATATAGACTCAAGGTAATTAAAGAAACCATTTGACATTAGTTTTATTTATAGTAATGTTTTCATGGAAAATGTGCTTAGTATAATTTTATCTAATAATTTATTTGTAATCATTTACCTTTCCCTCTTATATTTTATTATTTTTATAGGTTTTTCTATTTTATTCCATTTTTCTTTAGTTTTGTTTTGTTATGATCTTAGGTAAAAAAGATGAATCCAAATATCAAACTAGCAATTCCGCTTTTAACCCTCTCCCAATATAGTGACATAATCCAAAAGTGGATTCAAATCCATGGATGGGAGAAACTATAATGACCTAGACTTTTTAAATGATAATTTTTTCTTAAATAAATGTGTGTTATATTATATTATTTATGTTTTATTCTCATAAAATTAATAGAGAAACCCATAAAACATTATTTCATTAATTATAATTATTATATTAGTCATATAATAAACCCAATAAAATCCTAATTAGGATTTGGGGAAAAAAATATAAAATATAAAAAAATACAATTGGAAAATATAGACCGAGCCAATCTATGGGAATCATCCCTCCCATGAATGATACTATAGAAAAGAACCACATTATTTGTATTCTAATAAATATACTAAGAAACTAAAATATATAAACATTTCAGTAATTTTATTTAATATTGAGTTAAACAATGATGTGTTATTTAAAAGTGGTAATGAGAACATTTAAATAGTAATGTTCCCATTAGGATAGTAACCTGACTATTGGGAATAGTAAATTTACCATTTGAATTGTAATTTTGCCTCAAAATAATAAAGTGTTATATAAATTATATTTATCATGTGTAATATATATAAATTTAAAAATTATAATTACTAAAAAAATATCATCTCTAAAAAACTCCTTGAAAATATTGGCACATTTTTTATAAACTGTATTGTCATGTATTTCCTAAAAAACATAATTTTTATATTAAATAATAGAATCAATTATTTTAGAAATTTATTTGGATATAATTAATCTCATTTTTTAAACCACAACATTTAAATTTTATAAT
The DNA here is from genome assembly GCA_963277665.1 of Viscum album. Taxonomy (NCBI): domain Eukaryota; kingdom Viridiplantae; phylum Streptophyta; class Magnoliopsida; order Santalales; family Viscaceae; genus Viscum; species Viscum album. The sequence goes on from OY728150.1 coordinate 1,041,621,597, forward strand.
GGTCATTTTTTTGTAATTTTTTGAAATACATCAATTTTTAGGTGAATATTAAAAATACAGTTTTCACATAATCCTTCTATCCTAAATTTAGCCATTTGTTATTTAATAATAAACTAAAAATTTATAAAAATTATGGTTCACCCAAAAAATGTTTAATTTCATGGACGAGTCATTAAAATACATAAACTCAATTTATAAAGCTAAAAAGCCTTTTCCAAATCCTAAATTCAAAATTGTTACCCGAAAATAATTTTTTTTCATTATTCCCAGATTCTTATTTAATCAACTAAGTGTATTAGAATTATAAATTGGTTAAAAGTCCTAAAACCATCCTATTATATTTATATATGATTTATATTTTAAAAAACTCACTATTTAAAGTTTTACCATTGATATAACGCTTTAATTAATATTTTATTCTTAAAATACCCCTATCGTCAAGTATAAATAAACCCTCTCCACCCTTGAAAAAACAATCTAACCTCAATTTTCAGAGAAAATGTTCTAAACAAATACAATATATCATGTCATTATAACTCTTATGTAATTTCTAGAGTAAAAAAACTCTAAACATCAGGGGAGTTTTAATGTCATCCTTGAAAAGCTATACCGAGAAAATAACAAGTTTCTATCAACTCGTCTCATTTTTTATTATTCTATTTATGTTTAAAAATTCCTCCAAAAAATTAAATAAAATTAATTAGTATGTAATTTAACATTATATTAATGATTTATACTTACTTTTAGTATCATAATTATGATACATATAAATTTCAAAAATCCCTTTTTCGCTCTTTCGACAAAGTTCCTTTGATTGTTGGTTAATCCACAATGTGGAAATTAAAAATACTTTTCTTATCACAAAACCTATGTTTTTTTAAAATAAAGTATTTATGATATTTAAATTTATTAATATATGTATTTCTATTTTCTGGAATTTTTTATACATATTCATAATGAATTTAGACAATATAATGAAAAGCGAATCAAAAAGGGAATTTTTTGAAAGAAAATATGATATCAAAATGACTTCCCTATAAAAAATGAAATTAAGAATATAATAAAATACTTATAATTTAAAAATAGTGGTAAAAATGATAAAATTTAATTATGGTTCAATGTTTTAATAAATCAATGTTATTATTCAAGAGGCGTAAAAGTGATGAAATAAAGAGGGATTTAAAGTAATGGAATTATTGAACCCAACTCCTTTTATTTGATTTATCCACATTGGACTTCAATTTCAGTATGTATATTCCTCCAATTATTATTAACTATACTTTCACCATTATACCTTTTTTAGTTTTGGTATATACATATTACCACCATTTTTTTTAATCTAGACATAATGATTTTCCAAAATTTATTCTCTTTCCAAAACACATCTTTTACTCCTCTTGAGTTGTTTATTCTTCGATCATGAATGATGATGGATATGAAAAATATGATTTCCCATATTTATTTGGGAACCCCATGTTTATTCATGGAATCATTATTCAAGAAATATTTATGAAACACAATCTTTTTCATTGGATATTTCAGGACTATGATTGTGATAAGTTCTATTTTGCAAGTACGACTATGTAAATATTATGATGTGATGGGTAGAAATAGAATTATAAATCCCTCCAATGAATTGGGTAATGTGATGTGTCTCATGAGATAATGTGTATTATGTATGAACATGATTCTATAGTTTTTCAAAATGACGATGTTATGATTATGCACATATGTTATGCATGAACATGATCATAGGTTTTTCACAACTATGTGTGTTATTTGACCACTATGATAAGACACTTCATTTTTATGAATCAGCACAATCCATTATATTATAAAATCTTTACCATACTATTTAGATGATGATTCTATTATTATGATATGGTAATTATGATTATCTTCACCCAAGTAATATTGATTCATGTCTCTTGTTTTAGCTATCTTATCCTCCCCACTATTGGGATTTTGGCTCACCCATTCCCGAGTGAATTTTTCTCCGGGCGAACTCTTTCTCATGGTGGAAAAAAATTGTGGTGCCTTTCTCTCCCAATTTTTTCTCATACTTTCAGCTAAAAGGTAACTCTTTATATGACTTCGGGAGAGATGGGGATTCCCATTTCCCCCTTCGAAATAGTGTCATCTCTCCCTATCCTCCCTCATCTCATTTCTTTGAGGGATCACATGGAATATCTTGTCCCTCCCATCCTTTCTCCACCCCACCTTCTTCTATTATCCCTTACCTATTCTTTTAGTTTCCCCTTCCCTATAAAAACTCTATAGTTACATCTCCCTTTAATCCCCCCTCATCTTCCATCCCCCACTTTTTTTCCTTCATGGTGAAGGGATTTGGTTTTTTTCAGGCCCCTTAGTTTCTCTTCAGAAGTCCAGTATTCCCCTAGGTACAGATATTCATTTAAGAAATATAAGTTAGTGATATCACTTCCTTGTAATACCTAACTATTTCAATATCCAAGCCCATTAAGTACATGCGTTTCTCTCTTCCATGTTTAGGTTTTTTATCCTCTCAATTCTCTTCAGTCCTCTTCAGATTTGGAAAGGAAAGAAGAATTTTACTTTCTTACTCCCCCTCTCAAAGTATATTTTGGACAAGATCTTATTACAACATGATAAAATCAGCATGATCTCTTTGGAGTGATCCTAAAATTTAAGAATATATTTTTTTCATCATTTTTATTAATGGATAATATAATGATATAGAATACTCGAGGCTTGGGAACCAAGACCAAGTCTAATTTTACAGCTCATGAATAATAAGACTATTCCATCTATATATCTATAGTTATAGAACCAAAACATCCTCCTCTAAAAATTGATAAATTTCTCAAAGGATTCAGGTTCATAATTTCTATAGGTTTATCTTTAAAACCACCACATTTGGATTTTCTAGAAGCCTCATATTTCAATTCTATTTTTTGAGGAATGAGATCAATTCATTACTATGGATGTTTATATGAGAGGAATTCAAATCTTCATGACCTTTGTTTATAAAAAATGTGATAGAAATGAAAGGGAATCACTTTGGTAGGGTATTTACTCCTTTGATATGGGGGATTCCCTAGATTGTGTGTGGTGATTTTAATATTGTTTTGGACCATATGAAGAAAAAAGAGAGAGGTGATTTCACTAGAAAGGCTACTCTGCATTTTTCTAATTTACTATCTTGAAAAGGCCTTCTAGATATGGGTTTCTTGGAAGATTTATACACATCGTGTAATAATACAAAAAATGGATACCTTACTAGGTGTAGGATGTAGATGTGTTTAACCAATGTGCATTCCTTTTCCTCACTCCCTAAAGAAGAGGTCTCACATCTTGTTCATTAACATTATGATCATTGCCTGTTCCACTTGAATATATCAATGAACCAATATAGTGAGGGTCATTTTATATTTTCTCAAATTTGTATATCTGATCTTTGTTATCACCCAATAGTCAACAACTCTTAGATGAAAACAGTTCAGTGTAATATTTGGGTGGGTGTCCATAATAGGTTGAGGCGAGTAAAGTGAGACCTTTAGGCTTTGAGGAAGTCACTTCCTCCAAAATTTCTTAATCTAGATACCATATCTTTGGAGATTCAACAACTGGAGTTAAGGATATATAATTATTAGAATTAGAACCTCTACTCTAATCTGATTCATAAAAAAATGAATTGGAATAGTCTCTTATAGAAAATGAATGGAAGTAAAGAGAAAATGTGAGGATCAAATGGATTCATGAGGGTGAAAGAAATGTGGCATAATTTCATGCATTTATCAAAGAATAATTATTCCACCCAATATCTATAGGGAGTATGGTTCTTCTAAAAATTATTCTCCAGAGGTTGGGGATATGGATATTAATAACTTCAAGATTTTGATTTCATGCATTAATTCCTAAATGGATGATGGATATCTGAGGGGAGAATCAGATATATTTTCCTCTATTTATCAGGTGGTGTTAGATAATATTAAATATAGTATAGAGAGTATTCCCAAGGAAAAATATATCCATAATGTTTTTCTTTATCTCTACTCCTACAACACTCCTGGGCCAGACAGTTTCTTAGGGATGTTTTTTTATAGCTCATGGTATATTTTCATGAATTATATTTTTGCCATGATTTGGGATGTTTTTCATGGTGGTCATATTACTCTTATGGAATGTGCTACATCCCTTATTTTAATTCTCGAAATCAATTACCCATTATCATTGAATAACTATTGGATGATAAGTTTATGTAATTTCACATATAAGATTCTGGATAGTGTGATCATTATGTGTTTATCCCCTTATCTACCTTTTTAGATTTTGAATGAACAACATAGTTTTATCTTGGGAGGATCGATCCATGGTGATATTGGATTAGAACGGGAAATGATTAGTGATCTAAATTAGAAGGTTTTCGATTATAAATGTTTTATTAATCTCAATATGGACAAAGCATACAATCAGATTGAATGTTCCTTTATTCTCAAGGCTCTTGCATGCATGGGATTTTCGGTCGGAGTTATTGATTTCTTATTTAGATGATTTTGTTCATTCTGTATTGTTGTGTACTTTATCAAGACAAATCACGGGTTATTTAAATCACTCAAGGGTTTAGGATTGGGGGATCCTCTAACTCCCACCTTATTTGTGCTGGTGCAAGATACTTCTAGTAAGTTTTTCAACAAAAGCCTCCAGGATGGTAGGATTTCTTCATTTTGGTAAAAAACTTATGTGTATGGCCTTTCTCACCTCATGTAAACTGATCATACTATTATTTTCTTGAATTTCATTAAATTACTTATAAGGGGAATCAATTTTATCATTGTGGAATACTTTCTTTGGATTTTTCAGTATGTTAGAAGAGGGAAAAGAATTATTTTTATTTCAATCCGATGCTCAATAAGGAGGGTTGAATTTTTGGAAGAGAGCATGTGTATCAAGAAGATTTTTTCCCTATAGGGTACCTCCCAGTTCCTATTTCAACAATTCATATTTACATCATACATTTTTAAAAGGTAGAGTATTGAATTTTGAGTCTCATTTGGATCTGGAATAATCATTTTTTATCTTTCAGTGGGAGAATTTCCAGGTTTATAGAATTTTGAAATCCTCTCCCACACATGTCTTATCATCCTCAAAAGTTCAAATTTCAGTTGTTTTAAGTTTATAGAAATCAACTAGAGATTTAATTTGGGATGATCTCATGAAGGGAAAGACAATTGGGCTTCGTGACCTCATTTGGTTAGGTTGGAATATGAGGGGGGTGTTGGAGTTCATACAAATTCAGATACTCTGAGTTTAAAGCATGTAGAGCTTTCTTGAGAATACATTGGGGGAATTCTATATGGGGTTGTTTCACATACAAGAAATATGGTTCTGTTTGGGAACTAATGATAGTAGGGTTTCCTCACTATGGATGGCTGTTTCTCCTTTCATATCTGAATTAGAGGCTAAATCTCGATGGTTTATTGGAAGGGGAGATATTTATTTTTTGGAATCATAGGAGGTTGGAAAATTTTCTTGGTTTCTTAGTTTTCCCCACCCTGGGGATATCCTTATGCAAGGAAAGAGAGTATCCTATATTCATTAATGTAGTGTTGGGCAATGAGTAGTAATGGATATTTGATCTTATTTCATTGAATTCAGAACTAGATAATGTTTGTTCATTGGATCTACTTTTATGTGTTTCTCAGTTAAATATTATCATAGGCTATGGAATTAGACAGAGGAGAGGGATGGTTGGATCATGATGTTGTGGTGTAAGGATATCCCAAAAATTACAATTTTTTGGTTTCGTGTATTATGAATAATTATATTAATTTTGATGAAAAAACTAGACGCATAGGAATATGTCTTTTCTCTTGTTGATTCTACTATGATGAACTGAATGTTGAAGATTTTCACAATTTTTGTTTTCAAAATCCAGTGGTCCAGATGAATATGGTGTAGTTTTAGATGTTTGACAGGTGTTTCTTCTTCCCTTCATTTGGGCACTTCATTTTTGTATTTATGGATTCAAGGACTGAAGGGAGGAATAATTGAGTGCTAATCTCAATCCAATATTTTTCTGTGGGATGTTTGTACATTTGGATGGAGATGAATTCGTCTTTGTTTGAGGGTATGAAGAGTTTGAGAATGTCCATACTTCATAGAATCAAGTGTCTTCTTCTTCACAATAATTTCATGATTAAATAATGGGAATATTCACCTTCTATATCTTTTTTGAAGGATGTCAGGTCTTCCCACTCTCCTCACTCTTTCCTTTATGTATATCGCTGGGTTAGATGGCTACCAAATATTTAATGATTGAAGCTTAATATTGATGGTTCGTGTATCGATGACGACATGCATGGTGGTGGGTTGGTGCATGACAACAACGAATTAGCGATGTTTGAGTACATGGATTCTTTTGGCCCCGATGTTTCTATATTGGATGAAGCACATGAAGTTTCTTCTAGTATTGAGTCACAAAGTAGGAGAAATGTGAGGCTCGATAATTTGGATACTAACTCGATAGTGATTTTAAATTCCTTACAGGGGTGTGACACAACTCCTTGGTCCATAATATATCATTACAAGAAATTAAATATTCTTCTTGAGGGCTAGGCAGGAATCTCTCACACCTGGTGAGAGAGGAATAATGTGAAAAACTATTTAGATTCCAAACCCCCTCTAAACAGCTCTTTTTCATGTCTTTCCACCTTGGGATCCATCCCAATTAAGGATATTAATGTTGTTATCAGCAATGCTCTAGAGATTTATTATTTTAGGAGCCTATTGCTCTATTATCCTCATGATATCCTGCTTTTGGGTTGGGTTCCATTACAAATAAATAAATATGATGAAGATGGGTTCAAAAATAAAATAAAATAAAAAAGCATGTAATTCTCATGTAAGACAATGTTGGTTCTCTATAGTTGGTATCATAGGGACAGTTTTTTAAATTTTGGATTTAGGATTTGAAAATATCATCAACAACCTTTAGTATAAGTGTAAGTATATGTAATCATCCAAGAATATTTTTAGGGAAATGATAAACATATTGATCCCAAAAGATATTATAATTAAAAATAATAATAAGTTATTTATTCATGATTAAATCACTTATGATTTGTTCAAACCATTTATATTTTAGAAAATGGTTGGAGTTGGGAGAAACTAGGATAAAAACCTATGTGAGGGAAAATGAAATGAGTTTCTAAATTATATTCCCAATACCCAGGGAGGTGGAGTTCAAAAATTGATTATGATTCTCACCCATTTGTCTCTAGATATGAACAATAACCTGAACCTTATGGAACTTCCTCCTTCTCCCATGACGTAGAAATTAGATATTGATACTTTTATACAACAATGACCACTATAATTTAGTCTATAACATGTTCAAATTGTCTTAGAATAGTGGTTTAACTAAATAGAGAAAGTCTTTTCTATGATCCACTATTCTAAGAAGGAGATGGTGACTCTGACCGTCTATCATTTAGATAGAGAAGCTGATAAATGGTGGGTGTTGAAATAGAAAACCAAGCCAATGGATGAAATAGAAGATATGAAGTGATAATACTTTAAGAAAATATTTCTTAATAATAATTTTTCTCAGTATCGTAATACAATGATAGAGAGAAAAATCATAGAGTTGAAAAAAAGTAAGGTGAATCTGTCACAACTTATGAGGAAAAATTCAAAAGGAGTTCAATATACGCTCATGTTTTATTTTTGGAAATGATATAAAAATAGATAGATTATTTAGTGGATTGATACCAGATCTTCAAAAGGCTCTATCCATACGATTCATCAAGGGTTATGAATAAATTGTTCAATGTGATATCAAATTAGAGATGGTGTTTAGATATTCATCCTTCTATCATGATGATAAAAATATATGAATGGATTTTTAAGATGGTTGGTCAGGTGAAAAATAAGGAAAGAGGATACAACAAACCACCTACCAAAAACTCAAGAAGAAGAATCATAGGAATTACCTCAAAGGTACTGGGTAAATTTTCAAGTGTGGGAGAGAAGGACACCAAGCTCTTGAATGTTGAAGACACATGATGAAGATGACCAATATGAGTGAGAAAAGGAAGGAACCTCCTAATCCACCACCCATGGTTCAACATTTCAACTATAAGGATAAATGGAATTATGTAATAAAAAACACCAAATCATGGTTCTATGGTAGAAATTTGTGTTAGGAAACACACAAACCAAAGGGTCAAGGGAAAATTATTCCATCACTTCTAATGAAGTGGAGCATGAAAATAAATTTTTACAAGGTACATATTTTATTTACTCAATAATGGATTTTTTTTATTTGATTCTGGTTCTACACATTCTTGTAAATATTATACAAATTTATTATAACATTTTAATAGAATCCCTAATACCTAAAAGTAGAGATATATATAGATACACATTGTAGTGAGATCATTTTAATAAATGTGATGAAATATTCTTCTCTTAGCATATGTGGGATGATTATTCTAGAGAACCTTGTAGTCCATCTCTATTCGAAACTATTATGGTCTTATATTTGATATCGTTATTTGGAGAAAAAATCAACTGCCACAAAAGGTTATATTATTCATATTACAAACCATCCCAGTATCCTCTACAAATTCAAGGAAGATCATGAATCTCCTTTTAAAATTCTCTCAATTATGTGGGTGTTAATACCCTATGAAGAAGTATACCTTCTCATCAAAGGATGGTGTCGACCTACCGTATATGAGAATTTTTAGGGAATATGATGATGTATTTATTGAATAATTTCATAGAGTTCCCCTAGATCATGAGAGAGGGTTCTAAGTGGATATTATATATAGATCCACTGGTATATCTAAATTCCCTTTTATGATGGACCCGATCGAACTATAGAAGCTAAAGAAGAAGATACAAGAGCATTTAAAAAAATGGTTTATACGAACTGGTGCATTACCTTGAAGTGAAATAGTTCTCTTTATCAAGAATACAGAAATATCAATGTGGCTATGTATTGATTACCGAGAGATAAACATGATCTCAATAAATAACAAGTGCCCTCTTACCAGTATTGATGGATTGTTTGATCAACAATGAGGAGCTCAATACTTCTCAAAGGTATATCTTCATTTTTCATATCATCAACTAAAGGTGAAGGATGATGATATTCAGAAGTCAAGCTTTCATACAAGGTATGGGAACTATGATTTTATAGTGACACAATTAGGAATTAATATGCCCCTTACATCCTCATGGATTTGATGAATATAGTATTTAAGGATAACCTAGAATAATTTTTTATAGTGTTTGTCAATAATATTTTCATTTAATCCAAGAGTAAAGAAGAACAAGAAGAGCATATAAGGATTATGCTAGAGATTTTAAAGAGATGTAAAATATATGATATGTTTAGAAAGTGTGACTTTGGGATACAAAAAGTCACATTCTTAGGGCATGTGATCATAGGTGGGGTAACTGTAGTGGAGCCATTATAGACAAATGAAACTGAGGAGTGGACCATGCCCAATAGTATCACATAAATTCTTAGTTGTCTTGGATTGGTAGGGTACTACTGATGTTTTTTTAATAATTGTTACATGATTTTATATGATACTAACTATGATAACATGGGAAGGGGAAATCAATGTATGGACATAAGAATGTGAGCAATGATTTAAGGAGATCATGAAGATTCTAATCACTATGCCTATACTCACACTACCATAACATGGATAATGTTATGTGATATAAAGTGAATTTTCAATGAATGGATTGGGTTTTGTACTCATTAATAATTATAAAGTTATAGCCTATGCCTCATCATAGTTGAATGTCAATGAGAAAAACTTCATGATGCATGCCTTTGAGTTAGTAGCTCTGATCTTCTTGATGGAGATTTGGTGGAACTGCCAATATAATGAGAAGTGTGACATATATACTGATCATAAGTGTCTAAATAATACACTCACATATTTGGAGATCAACACGTGTCAAAGAAGATGTTTAGAGCTAATCAAGGACTACAATTACTCTATTAACTACCATCCCAAACAGGAGAATAAGGGAGTTTATGCTCTTAGAAGGAAAAAACCTACGACTTTATCCATGATGTGGATTGATAATGACCTTATTTTTTGGTATACAAGGGATAGAACTAGAATTAATAATATATTGGAATACTTTTGACCTTTCCCAAATGAATTCCAAACCATATATATAAGAGAATATCTAGGAGGAAAAATGAGATGATCTTGATCTTCAAAAAGAAGGTGAAAGATGTAATAGATTTTAAGATATAAGAGTTCCACATTAATGAGGATGAATTCATTCAATTTAGGACTAGAATTTGTCTTCCTACATCACCTGAGATAAAGAAGGAGATATTTGATAATGCACATAGATCATCTTTAACTATCCATATTGGAATTACCAAATTGTACCATGATCTTAAAGAGAAATTATGGAAGGAAAGAATGTATAAAAAAATATAGAGTATATATCAAGGTGTTTTGTAGGTCATAAAGTTAAATTAGAGTTACATAATTCCATGGGGAAAATAAAATCATTTTCATATACAGATGTGGAAATGGGAGAACATCACAATGGAATTGGTCACTTGTCTCTCAAAAAATATAAAGGAAACAATGTGATATGGGTTTCTTTGGATTGACTCACCAAGACTGCCCACTTCATTCCCATTTTGGAATATTTTTCATTAGAATGACTATAAGTTATACACAAAGGAAGTGGTGAGGATGCATGGGGTTCAAATTTTGATCATCTTTGACCATGAGCTAAGGATCACTTCAAGATTTTGGATAAAGATTCAACATGATTTGAAACCTAAATTGAATTTCATCATGACATATCTTCTCCAAATGGAAGGAAAATATGAAAGGACTATTTATATTCTTTAGGACATGTTATGAGACAAATAAATTGAATTTAAAGGAGAATGGGATAAGCATATCCCCTTAGTTGAGTTCTCATACAACAATAAATTCCACTTAAGTACTAAAATGGATCCATATGAGGATCTATATGGTATGTGATGTATAAATAAAAATCATTGTGATAATGTTAGTTAAAGAATGATACTTGGAATTTATATTATATTGGATATGAAAAATAAGTTTCATGCCATCCAAAAATATATAAATGTTTTTCTGTGTCGGTGAAAGTTCTATGCTGACAACCATCAAATGGACTAGGAGTTTGAATTTAGAGATAACGTTTTCATTAAAATATCACTATAGATGATATTGATGTGGTTTTTATAGAAGTAAAATCTTATCCCTAGGTATATTGACCCATTTTAGATACTTTATCTCATAGGAATAGTGACCTATCAGATTTTACTTCCACCATATATGGCTCAAGTTCATGATGTGTCCAAATACCTCTCAAATGGAAGTACATACCTGATCCCTCATATATAATGAATCTGTAGGAGGTAAAATTAGTTATTATACTCTCTTATAAGGATATTCCAGTGAATATATTAGACTGTAGAGTCAATGTTTTATAAAACAAGACTACTCACCATATCAAATATCTTTGGAAGAACTATAAGTCTTAAGAGGTGAAATGAGAATAAGAGGAAACTATAAAATAGAAGTACCCTCACATATTATCAACCATGAATATGAGTTTTAATTTTGGGGATGAAATTTATAAAGTGCGAAAGAATGTAAGGACCTATAATCTTTAAATGATATATTTTTTTATAAAAAAATTTGTGTTATATTATATTATATATGTATTATACACATATAATACAAAGAGAAAAAAATGTTATATAATTTATTTAAATAATTACATTAGTCCATGAAAAAACCCATTAAAATGAGAATTTTTACATGGGGATAAAAATAAATAATAGAAAAAATAAAATTGGAAAATATGGTTTGCCTCAATCTGTGAGAATCATCCCTCCCATGAACAAAACTATAGAAATGAAAAAAACTAATAAACCAATCAAAATATTATAAAATACAAATTTATAACCATGAGGTTAATTATAATGATTATTGAGTGATATAATAAAGTTTTTTTAATAGGATGTAATGTGACCACTGGAATAGTAATTTTACTGTTGGAATAGTAACCTAACCATTAAGAATAATAACATAACCATTGATAATAGTAAATTGATTATTGTAATAGTAATTTATACTCAAAATAATATAGTGTGATATAAATTATATTTATCATAACTAATATATGTAAATATAAGTATTCTAATTCTGAGAAATTAATATTAGGTTCAAAAAACTTGATGTAAATATATGCACATTTTTAATAAACCATTTTAAAAGTATTTCATAAAAATAATATTTTTTATATTAAATATTAAAATTACATATTTAGAATATTTATTTGGAGAAAATTATGGTCATTTTTCAAATCAACACAATGAAATTTTTCTAGGTTAATTTTTGGAAATTTTATGAAATACTTCAAATTTTTAGGTGAATAGTAAAAATATAGTTTTTCACAGAAGAAGTGCATCATAAATTTCATCATACATGTTGTAATAATGAATTAAGAATTTAAATAACATGAGTTTAAGTAAAAAATATTAAATTTTATAAATGAGTCATTACTATATAATAAACTGAACTTTTAAACCAAAAATTCATTTTTGAAAACCTAAACACATAAGTTTTCCCTTAAAATACAAATTGTTCCTTTTTTCACTTTCCTTTTTAGTAAACAAAGTTAATTAAAATTAGAATGGGTTTAAATTTTATAAAACCATTATATTATATTTATAAATGATTTATATTTTTAAAAATCACTATTATCAAATTTACCTTTGATATAAGAGTTTATTTAATATTTTATTCAAAAAATATGCCTCCCCTCAAGCATAAATAACCCATCTCCTTCCACTAGGAAATACACTCATCTATCACATTTAAAATCAAAATTTAGTCCAAAATTCTGATAATAAATCCCCATATAATACCTAAATATTTTATAATGTGAGAAATATCAAAACATCATGGGAGTTTTAGTGTCCTATAAGAGAAGCTACACCAAGGAAATAACACATTTGAATAAAACATTCTTATCTTCTTCTTCTTCTCTTTTTTCCCAATTAATTTTAAACCAAAATATTAAAAAATTAATTAGGAGGTATTTTAACATTATATTAATGATGTCAACCTAGTATTAGTATTATAATTATGACATATATAAATTTCAAACATCCCACTTTCTTTCTTTCAACAATGTCCCATCAACAATTTGTTAATCTCGAATAAGGACATTCACAATCATTTTCAAATCACCAAACATATGGTGTGTTTCAATTAATTATTCATGATATGTAAATTTATAAATATATTTATATCATTCTTCAAGAAGTAATTATACTAATTTATAAATGAAAATGAAAAAAATAGTTATATCCAAGAAAAACATGAATATTTTTAGGAATACATGATATCAAAACGATTTACCTATAAAAAAGGGAATTAAGAAATATAAAAAAATGATTATAATTGATAATTAGTAATAGAAATTAAAATTATTCACTTCTGGATAAATGTTTTAAAATTTTAAAGTTTATTATTCAAAAGTGATGAAATAAAGTGGGATTTTATGTAAAGGAATTCTTAAACCCAACTCTTTTTATTTTGTTTAACCCACCTTAATTTCAATTTCAGAAAGTAAATACCCTTAATTATAATTATTTATCCTTTAACCATCCATAACTTTTTATTTGGGTATATACATGTTACCACCTTAATTTAAAAGTGATATTTAATATTTTTCCAAAAAACACTTTCTCTTGAAAAACACATCTTTTAATAATCTTAAGTGGTTTATTATTCCCTGAAGAATGATGTTGATTATTCAAAATATGTTTTTACTTATTCATTTTGGAACCATAAGTTTATTTATTGAAAAATTATTTATTAAATCCATATGAAACTGATTTCTTTATTTGGGTTATTTCATGACTAATATTGTGATACATTCTTTGTGGAATGCATGACTATGTAAATATTATGATGCGATGGGTGAGATCAGAATTATATATCCCTACAATGCATTGGGTAATGTTAGTCATCTCAAGAGATAATATGTATTGTGAGTGAACATGATTAAATATTTTTTTCATAATGATGATGTTATGATTATGAACATATTTTATGTGTTAACATGATGCTATATTTATCCACAACTATGTGGGTTATTTGACCACAATGACATGATGATTCATTTTTATTCATTGCCAGATTTCATTCCTTTAACAAATTATTTTCACATGATGTTGATGATGTTGTTATTATTTTGATATGATAATTATAATTATTATCACCCATGTATTATTGACTCATGTCTCTTATTTCATCAATGTTATCATTCCCCTTATTGAGACTTCGGCTCAACCCTTTCATTGATGTATATCCTTAGGGGACTACATATACTAAGGATAATGTGAGATTTTATAATAATAAAGAAAATGGTAATAAATAAATGGTTAATTTTTATAATGTGAAATGATGTATAATTCTAATTTTCTCATGATACTAAAACATTAGATACTTGAATATATAAATATTATGTTTCTTATCTTTAAAATGATATAATAGTCATGTAATAACAGACATGGTTTCTATAGTAACAAATTAAAACATGGGTATTAAAAACACAATTAATATTATAATAATAATTCTGAGGTATAAAATAAATATTCAATAGAGGGATAAAACTTTTGGAAATCATTTCCAAAGAAGATGAGAAAAACAAGGAAGTGACCAAGGAAGAAGCTTATTTTGGTGAAAAAATTAATGAAACAAATCTAGTATCTAAATATGAAACTAACCCTAAGGTGTGTCCTATTAAAAATTATCAACCCATATATGAAATTTTTTGGGAATAAACCTTCAAAACCACCAATTATATTTTTTTAAAATAATATAAAAAAGAAGAATATAAGTGGATTGGAGTGTTAAATACTTGGACCATATAATGAAAAAGTTCAACTAGGAATATGATGAAAAAATATAACAAGTATAATATGAAAGGACAATTAAAGAGTATCCCAATTAATGAGAAGACGAAGAGGTTCTCCAATTCTAAAATGACCAAGACACTTTTTTTATCATTACAATTTTCTAGATTTTTGTTACCTACTAAAATTACAATAGAATAAGAAAGGGAAAGGCTGGATTCCAAACATAAATAGATAAATGATGAAATAGAACATAATTATCTAGCCATAGTTGAAGAATAAGAGGAGTGGTACGAATACTGTATGACCCATGAGATAATTTTCAAATCATTCAGACTATCCCCTACTACGAACTACTATCAAGAAGTTAATAATTTTAGAAAAAATATTAAGAAACAAACTACACTATATAGAGAATAAAACTTCAATATTTGGTAAATAAAAGATGATGATTTGTTTAGGGCACTCCAAACATGTGACACAATGAGTTAGGGTTGAGAAAAATGACCTAAATAAATTTTATTTTGAGAGGTAGTCTATGTGTTTTTTATTATATTTTTTGGACATTTGTTTGATTTATTTCTTAGTAATTATATTTACTTTAAAAATTAAGTTTTAATTCCCCTTTAGTTTTTGATAATAATGTCATGATACTTACTCTTTCATGAGTTTTTTCATTGTGTAGGATTATGAAGATAAAGGTACAATGAGTATCAAGAAATGGAAGAAACAAAAATGGTTCATGTGTAAAGGAGAGTGACTCAAATTCACTATCATTTAACTCCCCCATAATTTTGAAATTTATTTTTGAGATTTAAAAGAAAATAAATGATATCAATTTGTTTTATTGGTACTTTTTTGATCTTAATGAAAAATGGATTACTTAGGAATCTCGTGATTCTATGCTTTTTATTTCATTGTTAATGAGATTTAATGAATAAGGTCTGTGTGTGTGGGGGGGGGGAGGGGGTTGAATTAGTAGAGATAAGTATAGGATGTTGATTTTATGAATCATGATATAATTAGGCTATTTTATTTTATGTAGATTAAATTTCAGTACCCTTTTCAGGATTTGGATTTTTAATATTAATATTGATAGAGTTTTTATTGTTTGTAATTATATGAGGGATTGAATCATTATTATATGTTCTCATTCCCAATAGGATTCTGTGCCATGTTTTCATATTATATCATGAATAATGTTTTTGAAGATATTGGGAAAAGTAATGTTCTAAAACATTCATTAAATCTTCTCAAATCTATAAGTGATAATAGTAACTTTTAGAAAACTTGGGGGATTTTATATTGAAAATACCTATATCCTTAAGGCCAAAATTTACTTTTATCATTAATTAGACCATAGAAACCATGAATTAAATTGATTGAAAAACTTCCACATTTCAATCTTATCATATCCTATCCTACCCAAAACTAGCCATTTTTCATGATATTTTATAATTTAAGAGTGTGGTACATTTTGTCTATAGAGAAACATTGGATGATTCACATGAAAGAATATGTGTGGGGGTTCTTTCTTGGGTATTATGGATTTCATGATTATTAATTTATTATATTCATTAATTACCAATCTTAATAAAATTTGAAAAGATAGATAGAAAATGAGTTTTGTCTCTAGAGGGTATTAAATCAATATTGTATCACCAATGTTATAGATCAATTGCTGCTGGGTGGAGGAAGTGAGAGATCTCTTAATCAAATCTCTTGAAATAAATTGAAATACTTATGAAGAAAAAAATAATTAGGGGTAATTTATTCATTATTAATTAATTTTTTCATGACCATTAATTTGAGCTTTAAGAAGAGGTGTGACATTAATTTTAAAAATAATACATCAATTTAATTTTACTATTTAAAATTATGCATTTTAATAAATATTTAACCTCATATTTGAGCATGATTATTTTAAACATCAATAAATACCAAATTTAAAGCCTTAGATTCTTTTTATCCTTATATAAAAGTATTAATGATTAATTTTCATCATTGTCTTTATGTGGTAGATAATTTTGGGGAATTACAAACCTATGGGAAGGGACTTATACTCATGGAATGAGAATAACTATAATTTAATTTTTTTACCTTGAGTGATGGGAAAAAATTAAATTGAGTTCGATCTTGACATTAAATGTTTTATAATAATAAATTGAGATGAATTAGTGGATAAATGGAAAAAATCCATGAATTTAAAATTGGAAAAAAAATGTGGATAATTGGTTTCTTTGATGAGAATAAAGTTTGGTTGACATTTTTATATGAAGCATGGAAGTTAGATTTCTCCATTAAGAATTAGTTGATTCTGTTTCTTGGAATATTAAATATTTTCACCATGGTTTTCTTCTTTGATTCATTTAGTGGTTAAATTCTGAATGGAAATCTATAGTTTATGTGTGTGGGTATTTACTGTATTCATTTTATACATTTTATTTTTTAAAATATAAATAATTATTTTCATTTAATTTTAATATATTTTCTCTTATAATTAATTTATACATTATTTTATAGGTATTTATATTTTAAACAATATGTTTGAAAAAATAAAATAAAAATATATTTTTAGTATAATTTTCATTATCAAGAATATGTGTTAACTTTATAGGTATTTGATGAAGTAATTTTAATCTATAGAAGAAAAGGAGAACTTAATCTCAGCACAAGTTGCACCAACACAAATAGAGGGTTTTGGAGAACATAGTACAATGACATGTGATCATAGGTAGAACAAAGTTAGATGTATAGAACATGTTGTGCCCATGTAGGGTTGCATAAAATTAAGGGAATCCAAGTACTGGTTGATACCTCTCTAGGATTTCTTATCCTCTTTTCTACATTTTCATATATCAATAAGGGAGAACCTGGGATCAATTCTGACATGGGATATCCATTTCTATAGAACTGTTAATTTTTTTTAGAAATAAGATCACCTTTAGTATCTTATAAATCATCTTTATTTAAGATACATCACTATTACAGTCTCATCACCAATCACCACCCAACATTTCTACTTTCATTAGAAAACACTACGAACACCACTTCTTCAGCTTGACCTAATTCTCGAGAAGAATTATGAGTAGTACGGAGAATTATTAGGAGGAACTCTAATATCATAGATTATTCCTTACAAATAAATAATTAATAATATTAAAATCTTCATGAAATTATGAATTTCCCAAATTTCATTACACCATAGAGAGTTCGGGTGTGGTGCACATTGAAATCCAAATGGGAAAATGACCATCTAAATAGCCTATTTATCACGATTCCTTCCATTTCAAAGAAAAATAAACTTCAAAAATATCACCACAATGTGGTTAAATGTTCATGGAAATGTGATAAAAAAGATGAACATGCCGAGGATGGAAAACTGTTCGACAATGTGGTAGATTGATGAACATGCATAAAATACTATAAAATGTTAAAAAATCACTACTGTGCCCATGAGATCATG
This sequence comes from Viscum album, assembly GCA_963277665.1. Lineage (NCBI taxonomy): Eukaryota > Viridiplantae > Streptophyta > Magnoliopsida > Santalales > Viscaceae > Viscum > Viscum album. The sequence continues at coordinate 1,041,640,004 of OY728150.1, forward strand.
AATCCATGCCTTATATGGAATTAACTAAATCAAAAAAAAATTTCCATCAACATGGTATTTATTTTAGAGTGTATCCATATTAGAATAAAATGTTTATGCTATGGTAAATAGGCCCTGCCAAACCCAGAGTAACTATCACACACCATTTGATTACACTATGTAGGAGATAGTTTTGGATATGGAATGTAGTTTCATTTTATTGGAGGTTTAAGGATTATAGAAGATGATATAACATTAACATGTGTGGAAAAAATATAAAGAAAAATCTCTACAGAATGGTGATGTTATGAGCATAATTTAAATTATTCAAAATTTTGAGATATTAGTGAGAATTGAAGAGGGATGATCATGGCTCTTCAGGAATGAATTTATATAATTTAGATAGGATATTTTTAAATTTATAGGTATAAGTATGAGGGTTTCCTTATCTATATATTATTTGGTTATTATACTAAAATGGAGGATCTACAATAGAAAGTGGATGTGTGGGCTACTACTGTTAGGAGTCTCATCAACATTCTATATATATCAATTATTGTTATAGATTTTTTTGTTTCATTATTCAATTATCCATCTCATTTTTAACATGATATGATAATATTTATTTTTTACAAGTGTAATATAAAAGAGGGATTATTTTTTGATGGTCATATTTTATTTATTCAATGTCAGGTTTTATGCATCATTTTTAATTTTTCCAAAATTGGTTTTCAATATTAATGTATTACCATTTTGTTCATGAGGGGGACTACTCTAATGATAGAATTAATAGAATCATTTATTTCATACATGATCATTAGATTAAATAATGTTTTCACATTTAAACATGATTTTATATCACCTCTTCCACAAATTAATCAAAGTAATTTGTCATACGAATATGATTTTTAGGGAGAGAGAAAATAATCACCCTAACCAATAGATTATTTTGCCTTAATTCTGATGAAAATAATAATAAATATTTACTAACCACATTACTAGTGCATGAACCTTGGAATACTATACTTAGTACATTATTTTAATTTTTACCCCCACCTCAATACCCATGGTTCCCATGAAACTAGCCAACGGAGGTGAGGAAAACAGTACAACATGGTAATTCCATACCAATAACATATTATTAGATAACATATTGAAATATAAATATATCATCTTACCAAAAAAGTTCATTTAATAAATATACCATAATTTTTCAAAAACAACATGTAATAAGTGAAAAAATATCATAATGTACACATGCTCAAATAAAATAGAAGGTAGAAAATGAGGCATTCAGATGAAAAAATCCCTTAAATTTTAACAAATAATTTAAAAAATAATTCCATCATTGAAATTTATTTTTGAAATGAATAATTAATTTTAAACATCATCCAAATAAAATAAAAATAAATAATTACATAAACATGACTAAAATATATTATTAAATAATAAAAAAATTGAAAGATCATTCTATTATTAGGGAGTATAGACAAAACATAAGAAGAAATATAATATTTCAAATGATTGAAAGAATATAAAAAATAAATTGTTACTAGAAAAAAAATCATAAATCAAAAAATGAACAATAATTTTATAGGTTAAAATGATTATAATTCATTGATAAATAAAAATTCACATCAAAACTATTTTTATTCTTGGTAAAATACGTGTGAGTATTTTAAAAAATCCCAAATATTTTTAAATTATTGTTATACAAAATTATGAGAAAAAACCCAAAAAAGTATTTTTTATAAAGATATGAAATAACATAAAACTTTTATGAACAAATATAAATTTATAAATGATTATACATATTGGATTGTTTTGGGGGAAAATGGTTTTATAAGACAGAAACATCCAATGATATGTCATAAGAAAGTTATAACATGAAAACACCCACTAAGGTGTTGTACGCTTTTCAAAAAACCATTAAATAAAAATAAAAGAATATGATAGAAAAAATCTACCTACCCTAGAAATCATTAATCTCATGTTTTAGAAAAACCCTGACCTTGGGTTTGTGCACTAGGTGACCATGGAAATAAAAAGGGAACAAATGGAATAATAGATGAGTAATATAGAGATTAATAAGATAAATTAATACCTAACCTAAATGACTCAATTAAAATCAATAACATGTAGCTCAAAAACAATCAGAGGGAAATAATTTTTTTATTGATCCCCTTTTGATTATCATTGTGAATGTGAAGTATAAGGAGGCCAAATTATGGTTAAAATAAAAAATTTTAGAAATATAAATCTTGTAAACTAAAAAACATGGTTGGATGCATGATTTGGCCTCACAATTCACTAAATCACATGTCAACAGTGTGAAAACCAATGGATAACCTAGGAACTATATCATGGTTTGGCCACATGGTATATCAAACCATGTGATAACCATGTTCCATTCCCTGGATATATTTAAACACTATGAAGGGTTAATTTTTATGGTTTCTCATAATAATGTGCCAATAAGGAAGGTTTAATAATATGTAAGATAAGGATACATAGTTACTATTAATTATGTGTGAGTATTTCATGACTATGAAACAATTAAAAAAACTTAAAATTTTAAAAAATCAAGCATGGACTCACTCATCCTGATAAATTAAATAATAAATAAAAACAACATAGAAATGTGATATTGAGATATAAAAATTCTCCCTTCCATATCACTTTTTTCTGATTGAATTTTCCTGATGATTTATGGATAATAATATTAGAAACCATTCCCTTAATATATTTCAGGTATGGAGTGACATGTTTAACCTTATGTAGAATAAAGAATTGAGAAACATAAATAGATTTAACAAAATAAAATTAACTACCAGATGAAAAAATTCCTGAAAAATTTTGGAGCATGGAAGATCAATACATCAAAAAACACATGCACAAGAAACCATAAATATTTAATTATAATGTCGAGACATATCATAGTTAACCCCTCAATTTAATTTTTAAAAACAATGGTGGGACAAATGAGTCTAATAAATCCCATGGAATTCACTATGACACACATCCTATTCCCTATAACTAAAGAGGTCAAAATGGAATTCCCTTTTGAATGATACACCCATATAAACATAGAAATAAATATAAAATTCTATAAAAAGATTAACATATATCAAACACTAAAATATATGACTGAATACGCTAAGAGACTAGATAAACTAAAGTAATAACAAGTGGTGGGAATAGTACCTTGAATAGACTCTCTCAAACTACATTCTAGATTTGAGATGTGGAATGGATTTATTCCTTTTTGCTGATACTTTAGATTATATAGTTTTCAAATATTATCAAATATAACAGTTCTATGAATGATATTTGAAACATTCCACCATGATGGATTAGAGCTACTTGTCTTACAATACATGAATTATTTGAGAGATATCATAATAATATGAGGAGTGATGATAGAATAATATGGTGGCATCAAATTATCTTAATTTTCTAGAATGGTTTCATCCCACTTATTCTTCTTGTTTGATAGCGAACCTTCAATTATACCTAAAGAAACTTGGCACCACCAGTTATGGATTCCTTATAGAAGTAAATTCCAATATCATGGAGTTATTGAATACATCCTCAAATGAATCTAGACGAGATGAAAACTCTTACAAACTGGGGTTTAAATGAAGTACCATTTCAATGAATAAAATATTAAAAGATTCATAAAAAACAAAATTAGGGAAAAAAGAAACCAAGTTAGTGAAATGGTTGTCATATCCCTTAAAAATTCACTCAATATACTAGAGACATAATATCTTTATCACCTTTTAAATTTTCAATATATATGGATTATTTCATTGAATAAATGAGGTCTTATATAATTCTTAAGACATATCATTTTAAAAACAAAATTGAATAATGTTATCCAATAATTCCCTACATTTTCCTTAAAATAAGACAATGAAGGATTTCACCTTTGAGGATGCTGAAGTTTCTAGTGAATTTAAGGGTCTTCTAATCATCTCTATCCATACATAGCCACTTGATGAGATTTATCAACATGAAATATGACAAAATTCAGAGTCAAAAAATTATATGGAATGGTAAAAAAAGATAGAAGGGTTTGGTTCTATCACTAAATTATGAATCTAGGTTGATTTTAGAAGATAAAATACTAAAAAAAACCACTATAGTTACAAATATGAGAAACATTCCAAAATAAACCCTTCCATGATTTATTTATAATATTTTCAAAGGCATACTCTAAATAAAAATATAAAAAGGAATCAATATGAGAAATGAAAATTCAACTCACATTAATCAAAATAAATATATGAGAAAAAGAAAAATTTCCTAAGAAATAATGCATTTACATAATCATAAAAAACATTTCATCATTAATCCTAACACTTAGTAACATCAAAAACTTTTTTTGGGACACACTCTAATTTTTAATTTCATTGTAGTAATTTTGAAGATGGTGGAAAACATTATTACCAAGAATTCAAGAATCAAAATAACCACTGATTTGAAACACTTACAAAATAAATTTGGAAATCACAGAGATTGGTTTCAAAAGTTATAGAATTACACTTAAAAAATAGTTTTCAAATTTCATATGTTATTAATTATTTTTTTATGTTGCAAAAAATCTAATTTATTTCATGAAATTTTATAAAACATATTTATTGATTGAAATATGTAGATTTTAATACATTAATTAAGTTATTTCAACTATACAAATTAAAAAAATCTGACCCAGTAACATTAATTCATTATAAAATATTCATTTAATTTATCTCAAATAGTAAAAAATATAAAAAATGTAATAATTAAAATAAAGGGGGGTTGATACGAAAAAATAAAGGGGTTTTTGATGATGGATTTTTTGGTGGACCAAGATCCATATAGACAACTCCCACTTGCAGTTAATCAAAACAATTCATGTGGGATCTATATAGTTTTCTAGGCCTTGTGAGTCAACCATGTGCCTCTAGTTCACCACCATTTTTCATCCCAAAATATGATAATATAACAAGTAACCTATATAAATTCATTTTAATTTTGAACACCATTAATATATTTGAAAATATATCTAAAAAAATTAAAGTAGAATATAAAATTAATGACTCAGAATAATGATTGAAAATTTATTTTTTGGATTTTTCCCAAAACCAATTTTCATTTTTCAGGGGAAACCTACACGAGTCCCATTTTTCACCTGGGATGGGCGGAAAAACCAAATAACCTATTATTAAAAAAACCAACCATAAATTCAAAAAGAAAATTTAAGCCACCAAACCAAGGAACTTTGGATAATGGATGCCCCCGAACCCCATGACATCCATGCTGATAGGAAACCACATTTAGAACACATCAATCGAAAGATACCAATGCTAAAAAAAACCACCGACATATCCCATCCTTCCACGTGCCACCCAATAACACCATTTACCGTGCCTGGACTCTAGACACCGAGCCTCGACACATCCGAAGAGACTCCAGACGCCGACAAGTCATTATATATCCATACACCTAACCATCGAGGATGGGTTAACCATAACTAGAAATCACTTGAGGACGAAAATTGTCTCTAGGACCACCAAAACTAACCGAAATTACCACAAAAAACATTGAAGATGAATATTGTGGGGTTGTGAAATGAGGAACAAGTAAAAAATGGTAGAGGAGGATCAGTGATAGATGGAACCAAGTATTGGAATTGAAAAATAAGGAAACCACATTGGGATAGACCACATTCAAACAGGGTTACAAGAAAACAAGAAACCCATGGAAACTCTAGGCTCAGAATGAGAAAGATTTAGATAGGATATAAAAAAATGTACTTCTCATGTTTTAAAATTTCTATATTAAATATAACACTGCTCATAAAATAATAAGAGTTATCTCATACCATCTTGTATTGAACTAAACCAGTCCATCCTATCATGTCAACAATATCACCCCGTAATAAGTCTAAGGTCAAATTCTCCATATCCTTAGGCTGGTGACATTTTCCAATACATCTGGTATAACCCAATGGGAATGACTTCTCCCTAATATAAAACACAAAAGTTGTGTAACCTTATCCAGAATCATATATGCTATGTCTATACCCTGTAATTCCGTGCATATTATGATAAATTAATTTAAAAAATAAACTATAATCGCCTGATATTATAGAATTTATTTCTTTTTAATAAATTCGATGTGTTTTAGATATTACAATAAAAATAACACTTAACTTATGTGATTAATGAATTACTTTAAAACAAAATAAATATACTGAAATATAAATAAATAAAATATAATTAATAAAACAAACTACGTAATTATAATAAGTACAACATTAATTATTCTTGGTTAAATAGAATTTTGTTGTTTATAATATTGTTTTATTATATATAGTTTATTTAAAAGAAAATTAATTTTATTTAATGTATTTGACTAATAAAAATTTATTTTTTAAACATAGATGAAAGTTAATTATCATATATACATTGATTATCAAATGGTTAGAAACATAGAAAAAACAATTTAAAGTTAAAAAGAGTCATTTCTTAGAAAAATGTTTTTTATGTTCACAATGAATTTTATATTAATTAATTAAATTAATCAATATTAATGAATGATCTTAATTAATGTTGTATATAATTTATTGAATAATGTAATGTAATTTATATCAAATGGGTTTTCATGGAAGTTAATGTGAATAAAATAATTTTCATGCTTATAGATATATTTTTTCTTTAAATGGGTTTTATGCATTTTGTGCAAAGGTCTAAAATTACTTTTTGTCACCTATAGGAATTGAATCATGTGATATGAATTTAATATTTGAAATTAGGATAAAAAATATTATGTAGTTAGGTAATATTAATTTTAACCATAATTAATAGTAGGGATAGTAAAAAATTTATCAATACGGTAGATGGTACAGGGATAAAGAGGGGGTTATAGTAAGATATCTTAAATTAATTATCACTAAAAAATTTATAAATCTAATTTTTTTATTGGATATCTAACATAAATTATCCAATTTTTGAAACATGTTCAATTTGGTTCCACTTTCCGATGAAAATGGATTTTTATTATTTTAAAGTTATTGGTATTTACAAGGTCGCCACTCCCCTCACTTATAAAAGGTAACCTACTATTTTCACTTATCTACACCATTTGAGAAACTTATAATGATAAATATAAACCAAAATAACTTCCAAACACCCATATAATTGACCAAGAGTCTCTGGTTATAACGACAATTCTTTTTCTTGCAGTATAATTATATTATCTTAAAGACTATCAGCATAAAATCATTACACAATGAGGATATAAAGGTTCATTGTCTTGGGAAAATGAGGACCATAAATAACAGTTAAAAAGCAAATCACAATAATTTATTTAATTCCTTCTTCACTATAATTTTATTTCCCCTTGGATTCTTTTTAGTAAATAGAACAATTGACGATATACATCAAAAAGGGGTGAGCTAAAATCCTTATAAGAGGATAGATAAAGACATGAAAAAATATAACTTGGGGTGAGCGTAATCATCGTCATCTCATAGGAATAGGATCATAACATGAGAGGAAGGAATAAGAAAAGGCTTAGAATGTTGAAATGCATAAAAATGAAACATCATGTCTTAGTGGTAAATGACCAAACATAGTTGTGAAAAAATCTAGAAACTTGTTCACAAATATTTAACTTCTCTCATGAAATACATCACATTTCCCGATGTAGTAGAGATCTATATAATTCCGGGCACCCCAATCACATCATAATATTTATATTTCACTATATAGTTTTAAGAGCACCCATAATATCATAACATTTACATTATCAAGCATTCCACATAGAATATATATCAATCATTGACATAAAATAACCCATGGAAAGGAATTGGTTTAATTTTATAAAAATACAATCATAAATGTTTGGTCTCTAAAGAAAAGGCTGAATAATATACTTGATAAAAGAATCATAAACCATGGGTAAAGAAGAAGTAATCTTAGGAAGTAAAAGGTTTTTTTTGAAAGGAGAGTTCTTTTAGAAAAAGTTTAGTTTATCATAAACTCAAGATGAAAAATTTTATATCCCAGAAAAGGAATTATAATGATTAAGAAATGATATTTATGGAATATCCACACTAAAATGGGTTGAAGGAGGGAAAACCAAAAGAATGAGAGTTGAGTTTGAGAATTACTCTTACCGTGAGTATGAATGATTTCTTAACTTTAATGTTTTGTATAATGAGATTAGATTCATTAATTAAAAAATACTAAAGCTATTATAAATCAATTTGATTTATTCTGTTTTTATTGAGTTCATTTATTTTATTTTTGATGAATTATAGTGTTTAATTTCATCATTCGAGAGCATTTTTTCTTGGTTTTAATGACTAGTTCATGACGTGTCAACACAAATTGTTGAATTCATGCACGCTGCAGTTAGATTAGAATTATAGGGTTTTCAGAACTTCGGTTTCCACAATGGTGCAGTATAATGAGAATCCAGGGTCAATCCCATGAGGAGCATTGTGGGATTCTAGAAGTAAATGGCTTAAGGACATTTGGGTTTGGATTCCATTTTAGTTTGTTTTAGAATTGGAATTTCAAAATATATGATGGTTTCTTCAAAAAGGAGGGAGATATCTTCATCAATTTTGGATGTATGTAAAAAATAATGATATTAATTCTAATATTGTTAAGATCCTAAGGATTAAGCTGCGATGAATGTGGAAGTCATTATAAAATTTTGGTCAAGTCACCTAGTTCTACCTTGGAAATATATTCCTAGGTTATAAGATATTGACAACCTAGATGCATTAATCTTAAGTCCTATGAAATAAAATATCTTAGGCTAGTTGTAGTAGCATAATATAATCCAATGAGGATAAGGTCTTTTTCTTAAATATCCCATGACCATGGATGTTTAATCAAATTAGATAGACATAAACTATTTACCCAAATGACTAATCCTTAAGGTTACCAAGTTTAGAATTATAGATTTAATTATTCATATTCCCCTACTCCAAACCCCAAACCCTAGGCGGTTTTATCCACTCATTTATGGAACAATGCTGAATAAATGATGAATTATGCTTGATGTGATAAAAATGATTGAATTTAAATTTCTCAAAATCATGCAATTAATTTGGATATACTAAGTGGGTGAGCATGCAATGGGGATTGAAATTATATAAATTACAACATAATGAAATAAATACTTGTTATAGAATATTAATGGGATTTCATACATGTTTAGTGATTAATGATAATAAGTAATGTAAAATGGAATTGAAGATGATGATGAAAACATAATTCACAGAACTTGTATTGAAATTAAATAATGAAACAGTGATGCAATTTGAGTTTGAGAGGGAAATGGTTGAAGGAAACTCAAAAGGGAAAATAAGAACAATGTAATTATGCTCTCTAATCTTTTTTAAAACTACTATGTGACATATATATATATATATATATATATATATATATATAGTAGAACCGTTTCACGATTTGTAATGGATTACACATTGTTTAATGGAATATCTGTGTATATCTATGTGGATTTTGAATCTTATATATATATTTTAGGAATATGTCATCTGAAATCAGAGGTTTGACCATTTTTACATCGTGTATCAAAGACTCACGAAGTGTACTGGCTTTCCAACTGTATCTCTGTAGTGGATTTCTCATTCAATGCTTTTGAATAAATTCATGTCATGTATTGTACATTCACAACGTGTAATGGATTCTTTTTCTACTATCTTCATGACTTGGCTCACGACCTGTTGGATGCTGTGAAATCATGTTACATGATGTGTACTGATGGTTTATGACATTTAATAGGTGAATTATACACTTTTTCATCATTTATTCCGTTGAAACCTTATGAAGCCTAATTCCAACATAATTAATCACATACCAAGTGCATTATCGAATAAAAAATTAGAATACTTATGTAAAGGAAAGATATAAGTATATATGAAATTGGATTTATGATCTTACCTTAAGTATATGATCCTGACCACATGATTTCATTAGTTTTATTATCTCCACAATGTAAAGACAAGTATAAAATTAACCCTAAGGGCTTCAACAATTGAGTTCCGATGACTCTGAGGTTATGGGTATTTGGGTAAAAGTGAAAATGAATCTCAAAATGAGGGTATGCTCTGAAGTAAAATACATGAATACTGAGACAAGTGTAATATAATGACACATACCAGTTAATAAATTCCACTATCCCAGTTGCTCAGGTTGGGTTTATGTATATATCAGGTAAGTTCCAAAATGGGTATCATGTTCCTTTCCTTTTTTCTTTTGTATTTTTAGTTTTCAAAAGTAATGTATAGGATATATCTCACATCCATCCACTAACCATATACGATCCTTTAGTGGATTCATTCATCTAGAAATGGTGATTTTTGACCTTCCTAATACACAAACCATGTCAGTTTTTTCTTTTATTTTTAATTTTGAAAAGGAACCGAATAGAAGTGAAATGATATAAAGTATACATGGATCACAACCAAATTGTTGATGGGAAACAAAATTCCTCTTTACAATAAAACAATCCTATCAATCTGAATGCATCCCCATGATTGTTCTAAAGTAAAATCATGCATTATACATGAATCTGGGTAGGAAAGGAAAAATGATCTTGGAATAGATTCATCCTATAAGGTCATTCATGCAATCTAAAGGATAACAATGGAAAGGTGTCAGGTGATTCTTAGGAGATAATGACTCAACAAATATTTCCTCAATAATTTTTAAATTATACTTGTTCATTCATAGAATCAATAACATTTCAATGAAAGTTCTAATACGTTTACATATTTAAGGTATCACTCAAAAATATTCTTAGAAAATAATATGCAATTTTTGGCTTAGATTCCTCTCGGGTAATGACAATAACAATAGAAACTAGTAATCAAAAATGGTATTAAACTATGTAGTGAGTCAATTAACCATAATTTTAACGATGTTGAATTTTAATTAAAATTTTTAAAATCAACAATCAGTCTAAAGTTCTAAACAGATGAAAAGTATGGATTCTAACAATTCTAACTTTACTATTCTTTTATTCAAAGGAGAAAATGTTTTGTAGGTTTAAAATGTGATTAAAAATTGGAAAATATCTATTAGATATGTGAGAAAAAAAATTCAAGTTCATAGAATGTGAAAATCATGAGAAACTCCCCCACACATATAAAGTGACAATGTATGCACTATTAATGAAATTCATGTTGGGGTGTTATAGCATATAAAGTGCTGAAAAAAGAAATGTAATTTTACAATTTTAAAATTTGAGGGAATCAATAGCCCCTTGTAATATGTGGTATACCATGATGAAACTTGGATGATATTTTTGCTAAATTTGGGGCACCTAAAAAATGGGTTATCAAACATCTCCTACAATATATTAAAAACTTATTACGAAATATTGAAACATTGATAAGCATAATAATGGGTACGTGCATAGTATAATGAGAAAAGGTAACCTTTTTTTGTTAAAATGTGTTAAATTTTTACAATAAAGTTCAATAAGGAAATAAAAATGAAAATTAAAAATACTCAAGCATGATAACTCAATCTATATAAATGATCAAATATGGGTTGCCTCACATAAAGCAATAATAATACATCATCATCTATATGGATGGACCAAAACATCCTATAGTGGGGTGCATCAGCTCAGTTGATCCTATTGTTCTTGTAGCTTCTAGGGGAAGTGTCCTCCATCTTGTGAGGCCTCTTGATTAGATTTATGAATTCAGGAGAAGTATCATGAGAATGATTAATGTGTGGAAGGAATGATATCATGGCTCGTGGTGGCTGCTGCTGTGCATAGATTTATATGGAATCTTCCTAAAGTTGTCATTTGATTTCTGGGACCTGCTGGGTCACTCTTTAGACCAGCAAGGATGGTGGTATGGATCCATAAAAATGCACGAAAAAAATTATCTAGACATGTTTATTTAAAATATGAAAGAAATAAAAATCAATCCTAGTGATAATGATGAATAAATTAATTTCCATATATTAAATTGATTAGTACAAAAATTTTCAGATGAAAACAAAACACACAACCATACCTATTTAAAAAAAATTTAAAACCAAAAAAACGAGAAATATGGAGGAATAAGAGCCATACACAGTTCCAGGAATCTCATCCATCATCATCCCACCCACTAGTAGTGATGAAAACTGTAGGTATGGATCAGTGTAAGTGGCGGTAGTTGGAGTGGGTGTATAGACGACAGATTGTAGAGTAGCAGGGCTAGATACATGGGCTGGAGTCTTGGGTAGAGTGGTATTGATCTATAAAGAGGTTATGGTTATAGAAACTAGATTGATGAAAGGGACATCTATGGATGTAATGGTGGACAACCCATTTCCCTTCTTGTCTTGTTGAGATAAAAACTCCTTCTAGGACGCAGGTTCAATAACATCACATGGATGGTCAGGATGGGCTATAAGTGGTGTGGGAATTCTGGAAGATGGGGGGGCCAACTAAGAATGATGGCTATCGAGTGGTGAATATAGAGGGGTTAATGAAAAGGAGACGATTATTAGTGAAAATATGGTGCATATTTTCCAGGACACACTACTGTATAGCCCTTATAACTAATATGATGGGATGGGTGGGTGGAGGGATGGTGGATGAGGTGGTGGATGATGTAGGTAGATGAGTGGGTGGTGCGGGTGGGGATGTAGTGTGTGGCTTAGTTGGTGGGTTCTTTTTTCACTAGTATTGCTTCCTCCCTCACTCTTAGTTCCCAATGTTAAACATCATCATCCCATACTAGTAGCTGCATCTTGTGCAACACCACAAAATCGATGTGCACAATAGGTTACCAGGATGTGTGGGGTAGTACTGGTTCCAACACCCCGAGTTACCTAGATTGATGAGTAATAAAAGACCATACTATCAATTTACCATTATCCCGATGGGTGTGGGGTTTGTAATAGTAGAAAAACTAGATATCCATGTTGAGGGTTGGTTTTCCCATGGCTACTTCGAGAATAATGACCTTGATCTAGCTGGCACTCCCATGAGTCTCATCCCTATATAACCATCTATATCTCAATGCATGATGAAAAACCTGTAAGGATATACCTCACAGCTTGGTGTATTTCATGATGTGTGGGTCATAGGGTAAACTAGTATATCAGGAAATCATCTCCCATAGAAACTGTGAATCAGATAGGGTGGATCCAACTGAAGAGTTAAATAGCCCACAAATGTAGGAAAGTCATCAGTATAGATTCTGAGGCCAATGAAGAACTTGGTGAATAAAATATCCTGTGGCCGACCACCTAGTAAAAATATTTGGGTATCAATGGCCATCTCCAAAGTGATTAAAGAACATTAGAAACATATCTCTAAATGTCACCTCCTGAAGTTCGATAATGTTTTCGATATGGAGTGTCTCCAGGAGGTGAAGTACAACTTCAATAATGATCATCCTTGCCAGGATAGGTAGGTCCATGGACTTATTCATCCACATCATCTTTTCTTGTAACATAATGATATTTTCCCGATGCTTTAGGTTATGGAATTAGAGGATATGGTGTAGGTGGAGGTTTTCATCATTGTAAGTGGTTGTGGACTCGGATTGAGTAGGTGGTGAAACATGGGATGTTTCATGTATTTCATAAGTTACGGTAGGTGATAAAGACATGGAGACACATGAGGGTTTCACTAAGGGATTCTCATCAGAGGTTGGGGACGATGAGTTTGAGATTTGTGGCCTCTTGGTTCTTTCCATAAATGAAGAGGCAGGTGGGGTGCAGTTTAGGGAGGGAAGGAAAGGGATGGTTGTGGTTGTGGTTTTAGGTCGAGAGAAGGAGGGTGAGTTGGTACAATGGCCAAGAAAAGGGGAGGGTGAGGGATATGAGGATAAGGAGAGGGGGGAGGGGGGGGGGAGTGAGAGAGGAATAAAGAGAGTAATGAGGGGAGGTAGAGGGTGAGTGGTGAGGGGATGTGGGAGGGAGGGTCTGGGTTTCAGGTCGTAAACCTAGGTTTCACGATCTGTGTTTTTTAAAAAATAGTTCTGAGTAAATACACGATTTGTAACATGTGTTCACATAGTGTAATGGTAAACCAAAATAGATTTCTAGCAAAAAGTTTCATGTCTTTTAATTACGTTACAAGATTTGTAATTGGAAATTTTAGCTCAAACTTGATTAACCCTACCCTCTACCACTTATCTTAACTGAAACATCCTAAAGGATATCCTATTATATTCTAGGCTAAGATTATCTGACCTGGGTTGCCTCCCAATCAGAAATTCCATTATGTTGAGATCTTAACATAGATTGATCTCAATTGAATTTGAGGCTGATGACACAACCCTCATCTAAAGGTTCTTGGAATATTTTTAATCTTTGAACATTCACTTTAGAAGGTGGTCCGACATCTCCTTGAATTTGGATGATCCAATATGAAATGACTTTCACAACTTTAAAAGGGATTGACCATTGAGACTTTAGATTACTAAGGAATAGATTAGAAGATGTGTTAAATCGAAGGACATTATTCCTTGGTATAAAGATACACCTAGAAATGTGATGATCATAACATTTCATTATTTTGTCATTACAGATCCTATCAACATCATAGACATCCCTTCGTATCTCTTCTATTTCGGTTAACTATAGTATCCTAGATTCTCCAGCCATTTCAGAATCTAAATTTAGCTTCATAATTTCCCAAAATGAATGATGCTCGAGGGAAACTTGGAGATAAGATGGTTTCCCATAAAACAATCTAAAAAGTGTTGTGTATATGGGTGTCTTATATGCAGTGCATTATTCGCATAGTGAATCCTCCAGTTTGAGACTCCAATCACTTCATCTTCTATTTATAGTCTTTTTTAAAATTTTCTTTATCTCCCACTATTACGGTTCTACTTGACCACTTTTTTGTGGGTGGTAGGGAGTTCATGTATTTTATCTGATTCCACATTTCCCTAAAAATCCTCTGAGGGATAGGTTTTTAAAATGTGTTCCTCAATTACTAATGAGTAATATTTTAAATCCATGTCTAGTAAATGCATTATTTTTAAAAAGTTCATGACCACTTTTGCAATGTCATGTGATGTTTCTTCAACATGAACCCATTTTGAGACTTAGTCAATGCCAACCAGAATATAGGATTTTTCATAAGAAGTGGGAAAATGATCCAATTTTGTATATTCCCCAAACATCAAATATTTCGACTTCCATGATGGTATTTTATGTCATCTTATTCATTTTCCCCATGTTTCTAGTGCACTGGAATCTATCACATCTTTGTAAAAATTCCCTTGTGTCTTGGTATCAGGTGGGACAAAAAAATAAATTTTTTAGAATTATGGATACCATACAGTCGAGTCTAGTGTTTCTTCCAAATGGGGACGTGTGACAAATCTCAATTACATTTGATATTTCCTATTTATGAATACAACGTCTCAATAATCCATCAGCACAATGTTTGAACCAAAGTGGTTCATCCCAGTAGCAATTCTTGGTATCAACCAAAATTCTTTTCCTTTGTTTGTATTAAATTTCTTCATATAAAAACACTATAGAAATAAAATTGGAGATATAATAGGACCATAGTTGAACCTCAACACTAAAAGGGGTTTCATTTGGAAAATAGAATTCAATGTTATCCTCCTCATCTTCCTTGATGAATAACATGGGAAGTCAGGATAGATGGTTAGAAAGGAAGTTTTCTTTTACTTTCATGTCCTTGATTAAATTCCCAAATTTTTGTAGCAAGAGGAGCCACTGTATAATCCTAGGGTTGGAATCCTTCTTGTTCATCAAATATCATTGGTTAACATTATCAGTATGTAAAATCTCTTAGGACAATAAGAGATAAGAAAGAAATTTCTCAAGGTAATATACAACAACTAATAATTCATATTATGTAGTCATTTTATTGACTTGATATTAATTCATTTTGTGTCTTTCATAATATATGTGACAAAAAATGTGACCAATTCACTGTCCTAACACAACATCGACAAAAACGTCGCTTGCATCAAACATTAATAAAAAATTATTTATCTCAGTTGGGTGAAATGATGTCTGGGGATACTATCAGGCATGTTTTTAATGTCTTAAATTCAAACGGATAGTTTTGAGTAAATTATAAAGAAACATATTTTGATAATATATGTTTCAATGGATAGGAAACTTTTGTAATGTATTTGACGACCTACCTATAAAATCTATAATTTTCTAGAAATATTCTAATGATTTTAATGGTCGAAGGTTCTATTATATCCTTGGTGAATTTGATTTTGGATGGATAGCACACTATGCCTTCTTGTAGATTTTATAACCATAGAATATTCCTCCTTGGACCATAAAATGACATTTTTCCTAGTTCAGGACAAGGAATTTCTCTTCACCACATTAGAGGATTGATTTTAGATTTATTAAAAAACATCAAATGATATTCCATAAATAGAGAAGTTATCCATGAATATTTTTAGTTATCTATTATCCATTTCATGGAACATATGCATCATGAATCTTTGAAATGTAACTCGAGAATTGCACATTCAAAATGAAATTTTTCTGAAGGAAAAAGTGCCAAATGGACTTGTGAATGTGGTCTTTGTGTAATCAACATGGTCCACTACAATTTGGTTATATACTAAATATCCATCTAGGAACAAGTATAATTTATGTCCTACAAGTCATTCCACCATCTGATCCATGAAGGGTAAAGGAAAATGATCCTTTCTTATTGCATAATTTAGGCATCTATAATCTACGTAGACTCTCCAACCAGTGATGGTGCATGATGAGATTAATTCATTTTCATCAGTTCTCTCTAATGTAATTTCTATCTTCTTAGGTACATCTTGTAGAGGGCTAATTGATTTACTATCGGATATGGAAAATATTATTCCAGCTTCCAAGAGTCTCAACACTTCTTTTTTTATTGACGTCTTTCATCAGTGGTGTAATTCGCCTTTGAGGTTATCATTTTGGCTTTGAATCTTCTTCAAGTATAATCATTTGAGTGAATTCAGTAGGAATGATTAATTTGATATATTCCACTCCCAATTAAATTTTCTTCTTATGTCTTTTCAAAACATAAACAAATATTTCTTCTTGCACCTGATATAGTTCAGAGTTTATAGTAACTGACATAGAGGTTGAAAATACTATGTTTGAGTACTTAAGAGTAATGGGTAGAGGTTTTAGTTTAAGATTTGGTGGTTGAATGATGGATGTAATGAAAGGTGTAAAGGTATCCATCATGAGAGGTTCAATGAAGCATAATTTCACAAAATCATACTCTTCTTCCTTTTTTGATATTGAATATTTACTTTATTTTTCAATGGACAGATACTCATATCCTTTTTTGGGTAAGAGATATGGAATTACATTCAACAACAACGTCTCATTGTTGGGAAACATTGACCAGGTTGAACACTACCCATTCTTCTCAAACTCAGAAGACCATGATCCTTTATTCTCATCTATCAAATACTTTCACATGTCTTGGAATGATCTTCCAAGTATAATGGAAATGTTTCCTTCCTCTTCTATCAAAATAACTAGGATGTTTTCTAGATAGATGAATTTTATAAATTTGAATAAAAAATCATTAGGAATTACCCTAGGGTACTTCACTGATTAGCTATCATGTTGTAGTGCTACTCAAGGTTTTTTGAGTTTGTGGAGTCCTAGGTCAGGGAAAACACTCATTGGAATTATGTTGATGATGTCTCCAAGATCGCATAGAGCTCTTCCAAACTTTCTTTCTCCAAAAACATAGGTAATTTAAAAACATCCAAGACCTCTCGTTTTTAGAGGGATTTTTTATTCAAAACAACATAATATTATTATTTTAATGATCTCACACAAATATATTCTATCTTTATTTTATTGGATAGTAGATCCTTGAGAAAGTTTTTATAAATAGGTATATGAGAAATTGCTTCTGAAAATGGTATGTTGATGTGTAATTTCCTGAACATTTCTAGGAACATTTTGAATTGTGCCTCATATCTTTCTTGTATCACTATTTCTTGGAAAGGTTGATATGGATTGTATGGTGGTGGGGAAACATGAATTGATTCCTTTGCTTTCTCAATATTTTGGTCACTTTTAGCTAGCGAAACTTCTTTAGGTGTGTTTTTTTCAACATCTTCTTATACTGGTTGTTGTTACTTAGGTTCTTCATGTTTCTTTTCATCTCTAACTCGTGGTTGTTGAATGTCCAATGTCTTTTTACTTCTCATTAATACAAATTTAGCTTCCTCCCTTAGGTTTCTCCCTGTATTATCAGGTACAGTACCTGGTAATATACCAGACAATGTTTTTGAGATTTGACCCATTTGAACTTCAAGATTGATCAAATAATCTCTTTTGTTTTTTATTTCCTTTACTTTAGTTTTTATTATCTGATCATATTTTTGAATTAAAGTATCCCAGACATTTTCCAAGTTATATTGAGGAGTAGTAGACTACTGTTGAGGCTGAGTGAGTTGGAATTACAGCTGATCTCTTTGTGGGAAGGGTTTTTGTTTCATCTTTTTCTATGGTATTGGTATTGGGATCATATGAGAGTACCATGGTGGTACTTGATTTTTAAATAGTTCCAGACCACTTCGTTGTTGAAAATTTCTTTAGTGGTTCTAAGGTTGCTACTGAGTAGGTCACCATAGGCAGTATTGTTTCTCATGGTGAAAAGGTAGGTTCTGTTGATTACAATTGGTGTAATTAAAATCCAGTGGGTCATTAACTCTTGTCTTGCAGTCCAAATAAATATGCGGGCCACCACACATCTCACAAAAATGTACCTAAATTATAGGAGTAGGAGGTGGTTGTGCATCCACCATTTGAAATTATTTCTACTTCTTCATAAGAACATTGAAATTCACCACTAATCTTGTGTTTCATCCACCTTGTGGATACCACACCGAGGTGGTCCATGATCACTTTTCCACAATATATAATTATGAGAACCTTCATCAAGTATATATCCTCAAGCTTATAGGGTTTTAAACATCTACCCTCCATTAGCGAAATCATCAACGTCAGTTCGTGTGGCTAGTAGGAGTTAGTGGTAGATGTTCTGTAACTAAAACCACATGTCCTGTCCATGGTGCAAAAACTTCCTCATCAGTTACTTGAATCAGTACCACTCTTCCGAAGTATATTATCCATCGTTTTGAGAAAAGTTATTAATTTAATTTCAGAGCCTCCTTGTTCGGATTAGTGGAAATTATTTATCCTGGGAAATTTTCGCTAGATTACCCCAAGTCGTGATTAACTTAGGAGTTTGTATTTTCACCTACACCTTAGATCGATCTTATTAAGAGAATTTTAAGACTCATAGCATGATTTTTTAAAGAAACCCCCAGATTTCCAATGGTATCAAAAACATCTAAGAATTTTAAGAAATATTCATACAGATATTCACTCCAAAGTACAATGAATTTCCCCATGTTTTGGATCATATGAATGAGTCCACGTTTGATTTATAAGGCATGATCTTATATGAGGGGAATGAACGATGCTTGGAATGTAACCATGGATTGATGGTAGGACATAATTCATGATGGTCCTCCCTTGATGCATCTGGTGCTCCCCATGAAATTTTTTTTAATGGTCATGAGGGTTTAGTGGGTTGGGTCCTACATGATCATGTTGTTTGACCATTGTAGATTGGTGGCATGAAAATTGTAACCTTTTGATCTCAGGATCGAAGGACAGGTCTTTTTTCTCCTTAAGTATCTTCGAACGAGTCGAAGGACCTTGGTACCTGAACTGTACCATGAAGTATAGATGAAAGGGTGTCTTGAAAAGGGAAGAAGGAAAGGGTGTTAGGAAAATGTAATCCAAATTCCTTTTTTAGAGGCTAGAAAGTAGAGAATTTCTTCCCTAGAAACAATTCCAAAATTTTAAATGCTATCATGCGTCATTGAAATCACACAGGCTATGATTCGATTAGAATTGCAATGTTTTCTAAACTTCACATGCTATATGGGTGTAGTATAGTAAGTGTCCCGGTTTCATTCTATAGGGGGTGTTGATAGCTTCTAGAAGTCAATGTATTAAGAACCTTTGGGGTTGAATTCCTTTCGAGTTTATTTTAGTTGAAGAATTTCTAGATCTTTGAAGATTGCTTCAGTAAAGACGGAGATGTCGGGATCAATTTAGGGTATCTATAAAAAAAGAGGATCCTAATTCTAATCTTGGAAAGACTATATGGTTTATGTTGTGAAGAAATTAGATGTCGGTAGTTGAATTTAGTCAAGTCACCTTGGTCTACCTTATAGGTAGCTATTTCATTATCAGGATATAGAAACAAAGTAGATGCATTAAGCTTACCTCTCAGGGAAGAAAGTATCTTAGGGTAGTTGTCATAACGTAATCTACTCCAATCAGGATAGTGTATTAAACATAAATATATCATGATAAAAGGTGTTTAATTGAATTGGATAGACATTAATTATATACCATAATTGCAAACCCTTAAGGTTAACAAGTTTATAATTCGGAATTTAAAAATTCAGATTCCCCTACTCTCGACCCCTGCCCCTTGGTTGGTTTAACCTCTCATGGTAGGAAATAAGGTGAATTAATGATGAATTATGCTTGAAATTATAGAAATTATGGATTTTAAATGGATCAAAAACATTCAATTAATTGCAATTTTCTAAGGTGGTGATCATGAAATCGGTATTAAAATGATAAAAATCACAACATAATGAAATACTGAATTGTAATAAAAGAGGATTTGGATTCGACATGAGTATAATGTTGAATGATGGTAGGTGATACAAAAGAGAATTTATGGTGATGGTAAAAACACAATCCAAGAATCCTATATTGAAATAAAATAATGAAACAATTATTAGATTTGAGTTTGAGAGGGATGTGGTTGATGAAAACTCAAAATGGAACAAAAGCACAAAGGAATTCTTCTCTCTGATCATTTTAAAATTACTACATGACCTATATATATAGGTTAATACTTTCATGTAATATAATGTATTGCACATCGTTTAATGGCCAATCCATGTAGATCTCTAAATATATTTATTCTTATGCATATCACAAGCGTATCTCCTCCAATATTTGAGGTCTAACAGTTCTCACGTTGTGTACTGATGACTCACAATGTGTACTAGCTTTCCTGGTGTACCTCTAGAGAAGATTTCTCATTCATCATTTTTTACAGAGGTCACATCCGATATTTTCCAATGAATACATCTAATGTATTCTTTTTATGCTTTCTTCACGACTTTCCTCACAACTTTCTGGATGTTGTGAAGTCCTATTACCCAACATGTACTGATGGTTCACAACATGTAATAGGTGAATTTTTCACTTTTTCTAAATTTCATATTTTGTTACCATATAAGGCCTTAATCCTAAAAAATTTATCACATACCAATAAAATTATATAATAAAACAATTAAAATACTTAAGTAAATGGAAATAAAAAGTATATATGAATTCGTCTTACCAGTTCACATGTATACAAGAATTGAAGTTCATATAAAAGGTGTATAAATATATAGAATGGTTATTATATGTTATGAATAATCCCCCATAAGCTTAAATGATCTTACAAATTATTTTGTTATATACCATGAGGATGATTCATTATATAAAAATTAATGATGATAATTTGAAGTTATTTTTGGCTGTTTTTCATACACAACTAATTCATTTTGTTTTATCATTTTTTATTACAAGTATATGTTCTTTGTTGAACAAAAAAAGGGTTATAACATAAAAATTAAAATCTGTTTTCGACTATTTAATGGTTTTATTAACTTCTTTGAAGGTGCTAAAGAAAAATTAAAGTACATTACCCACGATATCAGTAAATTGACACATCACGAGCGATGATTTAATATTTAGAATAAAATAGGGAGAGGGAAGATATTAATGATGGATATTCCATTTAAAATACATAATTACATTATATGTAAGTTAATGAATTTATCATTCCCTTTTTATAATGGGCTGTGGGTAGAGAATAAGAAAATAAATTGAAATTGAAAGGAAATTAAACGAAAAATTGAGAGGATTTACCTCTTGAATTCTCCTCTTAAGATCCTTCTCAAGGCACATAGGATTGTTCTTTTGATGAGACCAAGAGCTCATGCATGTGGGGTAGGAGATATATAGAAGTATTGGGTATAATATTGGAAGGGATCAAATCTTGAGAGGTGTGTGTAGAATTGGGTATGAGGGTTGGTATTTAGTGTGGATGAGAGGAGTGTTTTCTTATTATTTTAATCATTAGTTTATTTGTTTTATCATGATAAGAAATAGTGGGGATTATTATGAATAAATACAATAATTAGGGCATGTGATCTAGAACCCAGGGTATATTACATCATCCATGGCTCTTTTCAGGACAAAAAAATTCAGGTTTTTATCATTTATCGTAAAATACTATATTTTACTACTCAGAAATATTCAAGTATTTCAAAAAAAACCAAAATATTAACCCTATTCTTTTTAAACATGCAAAATTGAAAAATGAACCCCATTTTAATAAAATAATTTTCAAAAGATTACTAATATTTTTTTCAATTAAAATCATCATTTACATGGAAAATTTAGATTTTAAAATTGTAACTCATTTTATAACACTTTGAAAATTTACTTAAGGTCTCAAAATATTATATAAAAATCATAAGACATCAAAATATTAATTTATGGATACATTTTTAGAAATATTTATTTAAAATATTAAATGAATAATAAAATTATAATTAAATATGTACAACATATAAAAATATCAAAACTTAATTAATAATTTTTAAAATATTTACTTATACTATGATATAATTATATCATATTTTATATTATAAGATGTAAAAATTTTATTAATAATATCATGGGTGATTGTACTATTCATTTGGTTGGTTTACTATTCATAAGGGTCATATTACTATTCCTATGGTCATGTACTACTTCATCAATATTAGTTCCATAACTTCTAGAAATACTTGTTATATTATTTAATATTCAGTTTCAATGTTTTTATTTTGGTCTCTATGTGAATTTATGTAATTTATACTATGTGATATTACTATAAGAAGGGGAAAATTTTGGGTCATTATGTTCTTCCCCCAATTTGAAAATTTTCCTTGAAATTTGATTTTACATAAACAGGTGAGGGTAGTTCTCCTTCATCACCTCCTCTAGCTCCAATGTTTCTTCTTCAAACTTATGGTTCCTCCGCAACACTTTGACAAGGTGGGTTTTATTTTTCGCATAGAACCTTATCCCTTCGGTCCATAATCATTAGTAGCTTCACTCATATAAGATATCATCTTCCAATTGTACCACCTCTGAGTTCAGTACATATGAGGGATCTGTTATGTACTTTCTTAGATGTGATACATGGAACACAACATGAAATAATTCTATATTCAGTGGATGTGAAATATAATATGCCAAAACTCTTATGTGATCAAAGATCTCAAAGGGGAAAAAGTACCTTGATATTATCTTCCCTTTCTTTTCAAACGACATGACTCTCTTCCTTGGTGATATTTGAATGAAAAATTTATCTTCAATGTCGAACTCCAAGTACCTTCGATAGTAGTCAACATATATCTTTGGCTGAACTTGAGGAGCTTGATATACTAATGGATGGTTTGGACCTTCTTTTTCCCTCTCCTGCACAATATCAGGTCAATGTAGCTTTCTTTCTCCAACTTCATCCCCAAGGGTTGAGTTTTACAACGCTTTCCATACAGAATTTGATATTAATCCATCTGAATACTTGAGTGGAAGTTATCTTTGTATTAGAACTCACTAATTGAAGATGATGATACTATATTCTTTTGAATTCAAAATATTAGGATCTTATCATAACTTCAATCATCTAAATCATTATTTCAGACTAGCCATCAATATGAGGTAGATAGGCTATACTGAAATTCAACTTAGTAATCAAAGCATGTTGACGACTCTTCTAGAATTTTGATGTGAACCTAGGTTCATGACCAGAGAGAGTAAAGAGTGTTACCTCATGATGTCTCACCACTTCCTTCACATATATATTTTCACATTTCTCAGAAGATATATCTTCCCAAATAGTGATAAAGTGGGGGGTCTTGGTGATTCGGTCCACCATAACCCATATCACATTATTTACTTTGGATTTCATTGGGAGACCTCTAAAAATGTCCATGGAGACATTCTCTCATTTTCATATGGTTATAAGTAATGGTTGAATCATCCCTTAATACTTCCATAATTGTTCTTTAACTTGCTGACATATCACGCACCTTGAGATATATTCCCTAATCTTTTTTTGGTGTTGTCCTACAAGAAGTTTTCTTTGATATCACAGTATATCTTGGTACTCCCGGTATGGATAGAGAAAGTTGAGCTATGTGATTTTTTCAAAAAATCATTCTTTATCCATGGTTATGAATGAAGACACATCCTTATTCAAAACCTAATTACACTGTTATCATTGATATGGAACTCTTGTAGCTTCCCTTCCCTTACTGTATTCACCCTATTTAGTAACTTAAGATCACCCCTTTGTGCCTCCTAAATCTTCTCTTGGATATATGATTAAGAAATCATTTGGGAAATGTAGAATTTTTTCTATGAAATTATGATTTATGAAAAAATCATTTACATGTCCAAGAAGATAGGTTCTCTCTTGATCTACAACATGGATAGTGTAGCAGGTTCTTTCTTACTAAGGGAATCACCTACATTGTTTTCCTTTCCCGGATGACAGTGAATAGATAATCACTGTCTTTGATTAGATCTAACCAAATCCTTTTACACATGTTGAGTTCCTTTTGTGTGAATATATACTTTTGGTTATTCTGATTAGTATATATTTTACATTTCTCACCATAGAGATAGTGTCGTAATATTTTCTAGAAAAAAATCATTGCTGCTAACTCCAAATCACGTGTTGGGTAGTTCTACTCATGGATCCTAAATTTATATGAGTCTTAGGCTATCAAATTATCATTTTCGTGAGCAAACAACCTGATCCTATCTTTGAAGATTCACTATATATCACAAAACATTATCCACTTTTTAGTAATGTGAGTAAAAGTGTATTGATTATACTCTTCTTTATCTCCTTGAAGCATTCCTCACATTCTTCCATCCATATATACCTTACCCATTTCATTGTTAACTTATTTATTAGGCTTGACAATCATGAGAAATTTCTCACCAAACGTTGATAATAACCTACTAATCCAAGAAAATTATGGTTTTATGTTACATTAAAGGGTCTGATCCATTACTCAATTGCCTTTATTTTAGTAGGATCCATAGAAATTGCGTTAATTATGACCACATATCCTAAAAATGTGACTTTCTACATCCAAAAGTGACACATTATGAACTTGGCGGAAAAATTATCCTTCCTTATTGTTGCAAAAAAACCTTATATTTTCTTCATGATTCTCCATACTCTTGGAGTGGGTGATAATTTCATCAATAATCACTACCAAAAATTTGTAATGGTATTTTCTGAAGACTCTATTCATTAAATCCAAGAATATTATAGGGGAATTAGTAAGTCTGAAGGGAATCACCAGAAACTCATAGTGGTCAAACCTTGTACGGAAGGAAGTCTTATGAATATCTTCCTTCTTCACATTTACTTGATGATATCTGGAATGGAGATCAACCTTTAAGAAGTAATGATCTCCTCACAACTGATCGAACAAGTCAGAAATCCTTGTAAGAGGATTCTTGTTCTTTATGGTGATCTTGTCGAGTTCTTTATAATCGATACATAGCTGCATTGATCCATCCTTCGTCTCCCAAGGTGATGCGCTAGGGTGTATGAACCCTTTTTCCAAGTGCTCCTACATCTGCTTCTTTAACTACCTAAATTCGATAGGATCCATACTATAGGGACACTTTGAGATAAGAGTACCTCCAAGTATGTGTTCAATTGAGAACTCTACCTCACAATCCAGGGGTATTCTAGGTAACTCTTTAGAAAATACATCACTGTATTTCCTAACAATGGGAATTTCCCCTGGGTTGATACCTTCCTTTGACTCAACCATTTTACCGAGGTATGATTCTTTATTGGGAATAAACTCCCACACCATTGAATTATTTTTTAGATGAGACTCATGATATTACTTGAATATTTAGGGGAGGATAGGTTGGTTCAGAATATAAAAAGATATTTCATTTTCTTGATAGTTGATGTGTTCTCTATATAACGAGTTCCCATCCATTCCCAATATAGGGTCAAATTGCACAAAGGGATTTATTATGATATTGACTAAAAGAATTTTCCCACATACTCTAATAGGAGATGAGTACAACACTTGGGTTTTATTGATTACTCCACTATGTGTTTTTTTAGATATCTCTACTACAAGGTTTCAGGGATTCGATTCAATAGTTCACGAAAACTTACAAGATATACAGGAATGTGTAGAACCAGAATCAAATAAGACATTTTCCATTCTTGAGTGAATATTAAGAAAACCCTTTATGACTTCATTTTGTTTATACACTTCCGTTGTAGTGATGGAATTATCCTTCCCATGATCTTTTGTAATTGGTGGCTAATGATGCTGATTACTCTCAAAGAATTTAGGTTTTGTGAAGTGGCTTGTATACTGCCCTTTCTCCCTACAGTTTTAGCATTAGACCATGAGAGGTGATATCCTTTCACAAACTACATTATCCTACTTCCTCATGTCTTTCCAACATTCTTGATCTTTATGTATTTCTCTCCTACACTAAAAGTATTTCCTCATCCCTTTGAGCCAGTTCCCATGATTCTTCTTCCCAATTTTTTGACATGTAGGTGGTTGAGTTTTCTTTTCTCCTTCTTCATTATATCGACTATCTTGAAACAATATCTTTTATTTTTTATCCCCAGATCCATGAGACCATTATCCAAACTACATCTCCACTATGAGATCACATCTAACAACTTGATGTTAACTATGAAAGTCTTGATTTTCAAGAGAATTTTGAAGGTTTGGTTTTAAATAACTAAAGAATATATCAATTTTGTTATCATTGTTGATAAAAAACATGAAGTTCACTTTGGAATACTTGTGAAATTTTCTTCACAGTCCATGATATATTCTTATTCCTTTTTCTTTAACTATATAAATTCTCTCTCTCTCTTTATTCAAAGATTTTAAGGGAAATACTGGTTAAGAAACATTATCTTAATGTCTTACAACTCAATCTTTTCGATTTAGTCTCTCATCTTGGTGTTCTTAATCAATGCCCACTGTTGATCAACCTCTCCATATAGATAATAAATGACCCAAGTAACCTTCTCCATCTTAGAACATTGAAGAACATGAAATATATTCTATATTGATTTGTCCCACTTTTCCATAACTAGTGGATTGAAATATCCACTAAACGTTGGTGTTCATTTCCATATAAAACATTTTATAGAAAATTTCCCCCTCTTAGCTGAAGAGGACATTCCACATTATCCAGGTTATTATTTAAAACGTAAGATAATTGAGTAAGAATCACCATGAAATTTTGAACTCCACCACTCAAAGCATTTGGGTTTTCCTTTAAGAAATCACTTCATTGTCCCTCACACGGGTTGTTGGCCTAGTTTCTCCAGGTTCCCTCCATTTTCTTAAATAGAAAAGATTATAGAAAAATATCAATCAATATTCCATCAATAATTTATCTTTTCAGAAAATTAACTCTAAATAAATATATTATTGGATACATTTTTGTTGAAAATATTATTGTGTTCTTATATATACTTATTCTCATACTATGAGTTTCACAATGGTTTAATAATCCTAATTCTTAAATTAACTGAATCATCTTCTGCCAAAAACTATAATGACCCTTTTTTCTTACATTATTATTAAATCATTTAAAAGGAAATAAACATAAAATCATTACATAATAATGATCCAAAAGTTTAGTGTCTTGGGAAATTTAGGACCATACATATAATTTCAAAAAAGAATAAATATTTATTTTATTCATTCTTATCTAGTATCTTATTGGCCCATGGATTCTTCTTAGTACATGAAACCAACTGAGGATATACATCAAAAAAAGGTGTGCTAAAATACTAGAAAGAGGATAGATAAAATCATGAAACAATATAACATGGGGTGAGAATAATCATCATTATATCATAGGCATAAGATCATAACTATATTAGGAAATAATAATAAAAGGCTAAGAATATTGTAATGTATAAAAATGAGACATCATGTCTTAGTTGTAAACTACCACACATAGTTTTGAAAAATGATAGAATAATGTTCACTTATATTTCATTTTTCTTGTGAGATAAATTATATTACCCAATTAAGTTGAAGACTATATAATTATGGGTTAACCCATCATATCATAACATTTATATTGCTCTATATAATTCTGGGCAGACCCATCACATTCTAACATTTACATTATCATGCATGCCACATAGAACATATATAAATATTGGACATAAAATAACCCATAAAAAGGAATTAGTTTCATTTCATAAATCATATATTCATAAAATTTTGGTTCCCAAATAAAATAGGGAATAACATAATTTATATAAGAATCATTATCCTTGGGTAAAGAAGAAACATTCTTGAGAATTTAAATGTGTGTTTTTTTAAAGAAGTGTTCTATTAGAAAACATTTTGTTTTTCATTAACAAATGTATTAAACATTTATATCCCATAAAATTTAAGATAATGATTAATAAATTATATTTATGTAATATCCATATAGAAAAGGGGTTGAAAGAGTGGAATCCCAAAGAAAGAGGTGAGTTTGAGAATTCCCCTTACCTTGTGTATGAATGATTTATTCACTTTACTATCCTGTATAATCATATTGTATTCATTATTTATAAAATACAGAACCGTTTATAAATAAATTAAATTCATTGTGGATTTATTGAGTTCATGTATGATATTTTGGATGAGTTATATAGTTTAATTTCATCGTTCGGGAGCGTTCATTTTCATGATCAATTCACTTGTATACATGAATGGAAGTTCATGTAAAATTAATATAAATATACAGATTTTTTTATATTATATTAATGATAATATAGAATCTTGAATGGTCTTACAAAGGATTTGGGTATATACCATGAGGATTATTAATTATATAAAAGTTAATGATGTTCGTTTTTGTTTAATGTTAGCAGTATTTCGAAAATAATAAATTTGTTTTGTTTTATCATTTATTATTATGATTCTAAGTTATTCCCAGGACATAAAAATAATTATAAAATTAAAATTAAAATATAATTTCAGAAATTTAATGGTTATATTAACTTCCATGAAGGTTTTAAAGGAAAAGGAAAATGCATCACCCACGATGTCGGTAAATTGAAGCATCATGGGTGACAATTTCATTTTTAGAATAGAAAAGGGAGAGGAGTGATTTTAATTTTGGATATTCCACTAAAATGATATAATTAAATTATATTTAAGAAAATTTATTTATAATTACATTTTTATAAAGGTATTTGACTATATAATAAGAAAATAAATTGAAACTGAAAAGAAATTAAAAGAAAAAGAGAGATGATTTACCTCTTGAGGTATCCTCTTCAGATCCTCCTTAAGGCACCTAGGATAGGTCTATTGATGAGACCAAGAGCACATTAACATGGGATAGGAGCTAGGGAGAAGTATTGGGTATAATTTTTTCAAGTCTCAAATCTTGAGATAAGTGAGGAGAAGAGGACGTGAGGGGTGATATTTATAGTGGAGGAGTGGAGTGTTTTCTTATTATTTTTCTCAAAAGGAGAAATAGTGAGGATTATTGTCACTAGATAAGGTAATTAGATCAGGTGAGTTTGAAACCATGGCCAATTACATCATCCATGACTCAATCATGAATAAAAAATTCATGTTTTTAGTATTTATCATAACTTATCTTATTTTACTATTCACAAAAATTTATGTATTTCAGAAACATCACAAAAATTAACCCTAACTATTTTTTAAGATATATAATTAAAAAATGAAGTCTATATATGAATATAATTTAATAATTATAATTAAAATAATTTTTAATTAAAATCATCATTTACTTGGAAAATACTTATTTTAAAATTATAACTGATTTTGTAACAATTTTAAAATTTACTTGAGGTCTCACAAAATTATATTAAAATCATAATAAATAAAAATAATAATTTACTAATTGATTTTATAAAAACAATTTTTCGTTTAAATTACTAAGCTAATCATAAATTTTTAATTAAATATTTTTGACTTATAAAAATACAAATACATAATTAATATATTTTTTAAAATATTTACTTACTTATACTATGATATAACTATTTCATAATTTCACTTATAATATACCAATTTTTTTTAATAATTTCATGGGAAATTATAATATTAATTTTTATGGTGTACTATTCACAAGGGTCATATTATTGTTCCTACGGTGGAGTTACTACTTCATCTTTATTGGTTCGTTACCTTCTAGAAACACTTCTAATATAATTAATTATTAAATTATAATGGTTGTATTTTGGTCTCTAAGTGAATTTTTGTGATTTAAACTATGTGAAATTACTATAATAAGGGAAAAATGTTTGGTTCATTACACTAGTATTCCAAAAATACCCATCCAATAAGCCTTATGTTGTTTTTCAAAGGTGGTTATCCGAAGAAGAGTTATATTCTCTTATAATCCCTTTTCAACTATCCTTCTTTTTAAAACTATAAAAAATCTTCCCCTAAAAATTTAAAATAACCAAATAAGTATCATTTATATACCTAAATGATTTTATATAAATTATTATACCATTTCTGTCTCTTTTCCATATAACGAGAAATCCATGTGTCACACATGCGTACATACAGACTACGACCTCAATGAAGCGATGTAATTAATTTTTATCATCACATATAAATAATGGTAATATGGATGGCTTTAATGAATATATATTATATTAATTATTTAATTATTATTATATTAAGATAATTATTATTTAATTTACATTCTTTTCATCCATTTAAAATTGAAAATACCACCCACCATGTACGTGCAGACTGTCAACTCCATGAAGTGATGTAATTCATTTTCATCACTGCATTACATGGCATGTTGTAAAATTTTATATAATGAAAAAAATATTATATTTAAAACATGTTTAAGATTTTTACAATGCGAAAACCATTTACATGGTACTAGGACTGGATTCAATGAACAAAAACGTTTTTGGAAAATGGAACAGTTAACACCAAAATATTCTTTTTACGGATGAACTGCTAATAAAAAACGAATTTTAAAATAAAAGAGAGTTATATACAACAAGTTATGTATTAATATTGTTTTTATATATTTATAAATATTATTAATATTATTATAAAACCTTTTAATGTGTATACAAAATAGATAGTAACTTTATCTAAGGGTTTATGTTAAAATCTCACTTTTTGTCGAGATTGTCTATGATTAAATTTCCATTCGAGAAATTATATGTTTGTTTCTGTTAAATTCTAATAATTATATTTGAATTTGATTAATTATATATTTTTCAAGTTTTCTTTCCATTTTTACCCATTTTGGAACTCGATAATATTGAATAAATGTTTTATATGAAAATGTGGCAATAATTATTTTTCAGTGGGGAATGTTTATCTTCAATTACATTTTATTTAAAATGATTATATATATATATATTATTATCCACTTTTCAACTATTGATAAATTTATTTTTCTATCACATTTAATTTTCTTTAAAATAAATAAATATATTTTTTTTAAATTTTCAATAAAACTAAATTTTGAATTTTTATAAAGTAAGAAAAGAATATTTTTTATTGATATTTACATCTCAACTTATGTTTCCCACTTCCACCAATGTTATTTGTTATCAAGACTCCATTATACTATTTTATTCTTTTATGAAGAAAATATTATTCACATTTTATGATATTTTTTATTTTTCTTGAAAATATACATAAAAGAAAAGTATATTAATTTTTATTTTCAAAGAATTCATTTAATGAATTTTTATTCATTCTTCATCTATGTAAGCATAATTTAAGTATTATTATTCTTTAAAGGGATTTGATATTTTGATATCATAAAATTCATTTCCCTTGATGAATTAATATGATTAAGTTTTATTTATTTTTCATGAAACACTTTTATTTTCATGAGTTAATTAAACACTGAAATAATGATGAATGATTATCTAATATTATGGAATACATATTAATTATTTATTATTGTGTTAGGTGTTTTCATATTATATCCTCAAATGTGTTGGGTAATTATTTATATCTAATGAGATTAAAGGGTACACTGAGGATTATACCAAGACCAAGAGGGTACATGAGCAGTTATCGGAAGCCCAAGAGGGTATATAAGAGGTTTTTTAATCTTAATAGGGTAAAATAAGTGTTTAATCCAATAACGATAGGGTACATGGGGAGTTTTCTGAAGCCCATATCGGTGCAAAAGTGGTTATACACGGTATACAATGTGATGAGGGTCATAGTGAGAAACTGTTATATAGATTTCTATGATTATAAACATTCCAAAATTTTAATGTGGTAAACTTGTGTCTTCTTATTTGGATATGCTCCCATAGTTCATGATTTATTATTGATGATACCAAAATTTTATGAATCATGTATATTATTATGATAAAAATATATGCTTTGTCTCATGTTTTATGGTTTATTACTTATTCGAAATGACATAATAAGTTTTTATTACATTCTTATACCATTAATCTAATCTTATGAACACTTATGATCATCAATTTATATCTCCCATGTTTTAAATTACTAATCATCCAAGCTCACTATTTCTTATGTGCCTATTTACCCTATTCATAAATAAAGGTGTTAAGTAAGAAATGACTAAGATAGAAACAACGTGAGAAGGATGATGTGTTATATTTTTACTTTTATTCCTAAAATAAGTTTATTATTTATATATTTGATGAATACACTAAAATAAATAGTTATAGTGAAATTATTATTATGATATGTATCAAATATTCATATAAAATGGTGTAGTGTTTATATTTTTAATTTTTGGGACACCTCAATTGGTATTAGATTTGGGAATAGATTTATTTAAAAATTAATATATGTGGAATTAGAAGATAAAACCTATAACAACCTATGATAAACCAATGTGATATTGTATAAAAATAAAGTGTCATATATTGATACGAAGGTGTCATAATTTAATATATCTTATGTATTATTTCCATTATCATATGATTTCAATATTTTATTATTGATACTTAATACACACAATAATCTCTTGGGTTTTATTTAAAGGTTCAAAATAAGAGGAATCTTGTTAATAATTAACATGAAACCAATGGAATAATAGTGAAATAAATAAAGTTGAACTTCTAAATTTCAAAAGGGAGGATCATATCACCTTAAGTTCATTTTTTGAGGTAATGATCACCTTTCTTCTGTGGGTCCTTTGATCCCCTAGTTACATAGAAATGATTCAATTATATAAAACTAATATTTTACATTATCTAGTGTTAAAGTAATGAGAAATTTTGTTTGGTTTTTTATTATTTATAATGAAATTCCAATTTATGGTGGGCTTATTTCAAGAATATGAAGCAGGTGGAATAATTTGACTCAATGTCACGAGTTGAGTTTAAAAAGGTATTTTATCGACAAATAAATTCTTTAAATTACTCACAATAAAGTAGAGATGTTATTAATATAAATAAATTATATGGATGATAAATACATTTTTACCTATGAGGAAAATGTAACTACACTTTCAAGTGATGATTATAGTTTTGTCATCAACCATGAAATAAAAAGTGATAGATTTTTAGTGGTTTAAAACCAAGTATTATAATTAAATTGGATATAATAGAATTTTATAGATATATATAAATAATTTAATGATCTCTAGAGGTAGAAATATAGGGTAAATATTCTCATTATTCTCATAGTTTTGGTAAAAAGGGAAAAATGGATTTCTATGGAGATTTAAATAGTAAAACCCATTGCAGAAAGAAAATTAATGTTCTTTTATACAAAAAATATCATTAAAATCATTAGGGAAATTTTATCCAACGAATATGTAAATAATTTATGTATGGGATAGATGGTCATCAAGCTAATGAATACCAAATTAAGTTGAATAATTCAACTAATGAAATGATTGGATAGAAAGCTCAACCGAATATGCCACCCATAGTTCGATTCTACAGTTGCATGGAGTATAATAATTTTTCTTACTAGGGAATGAATCAAATATTTAATGAGGATATTTGGGGTCAAAAACTTCCTTATGAAAAGGTAAATGTGAAGGATAATGTAATCACAACTAATGAATTGGTTAAGAATGATAAAGTGGCTAAAGGTACACTTGTCATCTGCTATAGAACAAGAAATTTCTTATTTGATTCTAGTTCTACTCACACATTTATATATAATTAATTTTATTTGAGTATCATATCACTAACTCAACAGTGAAATATTGATTTATTATTGAAAATATTTAATGGTACAATTATTTCTTCTCATGTCTATATATCCTATCCAATAGAATTTTATGTGAACATGTTTCTTTCAAATCTTATTTTTATCCCTCTAATTTAATTTTTAGTGATTTTGAGAATGGATTAGATATATTTAAATAGATAAAATATCAACTTTAAAGGAATGAAAGTCACAATTCAAATTTAATTTCAACCTATTATGTTTTATCAGTTCAAATATGAACATGAACTTCGAATGGAAATTACATCCATGATATAGATTCTACTACATATTCAAGATGAGAATTTATCAAAAATGGATGAGGAGAAACTCAACATTGGATATATGGATTTTTATAGATAATATGATTATATATTTTGTAAATACATTCCTATCTTTCCACTAAATCATGATGTTGAGTTTCCAATAGAACTTATACCTAGTGATAAACTTTTTTTCATATACTCCTTATATAATGGTCTCAATTAGGTTATATAAATTGAAGAAGAAACTTCCGTAGAATATATAAAATAGACTAAAATTCCCCCGTGTTTCACAATTTTGTGCAACTACTCTTTTAATGAATAAAAAATATTGGTTAATATGCTATTTTATTGATTAATTAGAATATAAAAAAACCATTGTTAAGAACAAGTCACATCTACTTTGTGTTGATGACTTGTTTAATCAACTATGTGAGATAAATAATTTTCAGAATTGATATAAGATTTATATATCAATATTTTAGGGTCAAATGGGAGGATATACCAAATGAAACATTCAAAAATGGTGTGGAAACTATTAAGTTATGGTGATGTAACATGGAATTACCAATGAACCCTATAAAATCATGGATTTAATGAATAATATATATAGAGTTCACCTTGATTAGTTTGTGGCAGACATTATAGATTATATTTTTATATTTTATGAGAGTAAGGAATATACGGAAGATTATATGATCATATATTTGAATACCCAGAGAAAGAGAGCATGTTTTCATAATTTATCATGTTTTAATTATTATTTTATAAGGTACTATTCTTATGTCACTTAATTACCACCAGGGGTATATTGATGGATCCATAAAAGACAGAAGTTATTAGAAAATGGTCAAAACCATCAATTAATATTGAGATCTATATATTTTTTATATAGGATGGAGTCTATAAATTCTTCATAAGATATTTATCATGGCTATCAAATCAACTAACCAAGTTGATGCAGAAGGGATCAAAGTTCCTTTGGAAAGATTAATGTATAGAAAAGTGTTTTTTTTGAAGATAAGGTCATTCAGTTCACCTATTCTTACACTATCCTATTTTGGATAATGTATTCTAATATTTATTAATGATCCTAATAAGGGATTTGGCTGTTTTCTCATGTATAATGACATAGTAGTATCATATGTCTTATGGAAATTGAGCGTTCATCATGAAAATTACCCAACTAATGATTTAGAGTTGGAAGTGGTAATTTTTGATTTGAAAATACGGAGGATCATTATTTATGGTGAATGTTATGATATATATATATATATATCATAAAAAAATGATTTATATATTAATTAAAAGAGCTGAATATGTGTCAACGGAGATGGATAGATTTGATTAATTATTACTCTTGCTCAAAATATTTCCACACTTGGAAGGAAAACATGATGGATAATGTTTTACGTCAAAAGGAAAATTCATTTTATTCAATAATGATGACTAATAGTGATCCACTACTTGGGGATATGTATTGGAAGGACCTTGAAATAAAAATAAATGGGGATAAATCCTATTTTCTCAGATGAATTTTCAACTATCAATCCATGTGAATATTAAAGATTCATATAAGGAGGATATGGAAGTGTAAAAAAAGGTATGACATATTATGGTATTCAACCTTAAACATGATGTATATAGAATATTAAAGAGACAAATATGTGTCCCATTGATAATTGAATTGAAGAAGGTTCTATTGGATGAAAAAATATCTTTTTTTAATCATAATCATCAATGTTATATTTTTTTATAGAAAAAATGGGAGAGAAAAATGTCTAATAAAGTCAAGATGGTTTAATATAATGGATTCTAATGTAATCATCCTTCACAAGAATAACACACATGAGGGAGGGCTCCCATTCTGGTAAATAAGAAAAATTGACATTCATGAGTCACCGAAAAAGATAGGAAGTATACAACCATGTTCCCCTCACTCCAAATGTGATGGATGACCTCCCATGATATAATGTCCCTTTTTCACGTATGAATGTGATAAGTGATGGACCATGGAGTTTAGATATTCTTCTGAAGTGAGACAAGAATAACAAATGGGATAGTTTCAATCGATTCTAGTGTGATACCATGGGAGTTTCACAACTAAATTACCCTCAATATAGTATAGAACTATAACATAAGAGATTCCCCTTTACCATATCGGTCTCTAAATATAAGAAAAAATAATACTTGGTGATAGAATATGTCACGAACTATACATATATAACCTAAAATGCATGATCCATCCACATTAATATTGTAGCCGGTGCTTAGAGGCATCCATCTAACCCCTATTACATACATAGTAAGACCCTAAAATGGAGGGGATGTTTATTTTCTAACCATGATAATCCTTAGTGAGGAGGAAATCTCCCAAAATTTTAAAATTAGGGCCAGGGTAGCCAATATTCTTATTGTTCTGAACACCATGCCCATAGATGATCTAGGGGTACCTTAATGATGGATTTGGTTTCTAGCATTCTAGATAGTCCAATATCCCACTACCAAGAAGTAGTGAAATCCAATTCCTTTAATTCACATTATTTTTTTTAGAAAGGAACCATTTTTGGAAGAAGACATAAATATTAAATACATGATCTAAAGGATTGATAAAACCACATAGAATACTCAAAATATTGCCATTCTATTCACCCATAAAGAATATATGAGTGAGCGATTATTCATTAGGGTCTTGGAACCACAATAATTTATAAGGGTGCTTGATCAATTTTCCCCTACACTCATCATCATTATGAATATCCCAATTAATGATATTCCAAAAAAAGAAGTTAAACTTCTTATGAATGTCGTTGCACCAGAGGGTTCCTCCCCACTCATCCCACTTTTCATTCTCTAGTATACATTTATAGTAACATTTTAATCGAGAAACTAGTTGATGCAGATACCATTAAAATAAACCCATCACAGTAATAATTCCAAGTAATACTATTTATGGTATCATATTAGTGCAGGTTTAGGATGAAGTGAATGAAAAAAACTTGCTATCATAAGAGAAAGTGATGTCTTGGGTTGGGATACTAGGTAATCTGAACACCCAACCCACCAAATTATGGATTTTGAAATTAATATCCCAAAAACAAACAATCCATCTTGAGTAGATCATTATCATTGGAATATGAAGTGTGATAGATATTTATAACCAGGATAATATCCTCAATGTACTATCCCAATGAGTTCCATACTTACCAGTGATAAATTTGGACCATATAAAACAACCCTCAAGATACTCCTATACCAACATAGCTTGAAAGCTCTTTAGGGACTCCAGGAAAATCCTTAAGATAACACGAAAAGGTTTATTTTGATTTATGTATCTATAGACCAATTATTCCAGCTAGTTAAGGTTTAATATAGTAAATTTAATGGTTTTATGATATAATTACCCATAACTATATAGAAATAGGAAAATATTACCATGGATTTCTTCCCAGGAATCCCGAAGACATCTAAATTACATAAATCCATTTCGGTTGTAGTTTATCTCCAAATAAATTCACTATATTTCATTTACATCAATGAATTTTTCTTTATTTAATAAATACTGGGATATATATTAAATGAGCAGTACATTTTCATTGATTAAAAATCTCAATAATATTTACATATGATGCTTACCTTAGACATCTAGGTAAGTATCTAGTAATAATTGAATATGGTATTGATGTTTATCACAGATTATGAACCTTATATAGATAATAAGTATGGTAGGATCATTTAAATAGTGGTAGATATATAGGGTGAATTATCTATATATTTAAATGGTTGTTAGGATAAATATATTACTAATTTTATTTTATTTTAAAAAAAATTTCTCCTAGGCCTTTTTATTTCTCTTTATGAATCCCTATGTGGAAAGTATTACTAAACTATTATAGTGAATTGAGCTTAGAAATCATGGAGCCTGTGTCTGATATCCCTTAAATTGGAATAGAATATAAGTAAATCACATCCCAAATGACTTAATAGTTTAGTTGTCCTGGTAAATCAAACACATAAATGAGTAAATAATAAACTAATTACAACAATTTTTTTTATAAATTACTTCAGGGATAATAAATTTATTCCATATAGTGTGTCCTTAAAAATCATTATTAGTACACATCTTGGAATCCTTGGGAAATTAATTGTTTTAAGGGTTATCAAAAATGAGAATTAAGGGAAAACATAGTGGAAGAAATAATGAATCAATGAGAATAATTATGGCATGTTAAATAATTGAGAACACATTCCATGTAGTCAATGATTGAGAAGAAAGTGAGTAAATAAAATGGAAAGGTAACCAAATGAGAACACATACCATGTAGTAAATAACTAATAAGTAAGTGAGTAAATAATATTTCAAGGTAAATAACTATGAACACATTCCATTTAATCAATAAATTGAAAAATAAATTCAGACATAGATATGTCGATGCAAAATGAGATAAAAAAACTATAACTAAAACGAATAGAGGAAATTATAGATTATTATACTACTTGTTTCCAAGGTACATGTATCCTTTAATAGCAAGATATATTCTCAACATTGTTTAAACTAGTCTAGTTTGGAAAAACTATTCATCTCATGAGATAGTTGATGCATTGTGGGGCTTGCATTAACTGGTCCTCAACCCATATCATACTAGTCTATTCTTCTTGGAAATAATGTGATGTGTTTATGACCAAATTATTCATCCCATTATACTAATGTTGAATTTCAGAACTATCTATTATGAGGACCCACACAAATATATTTACATAAAATGTCCCCAACCCATCTTGTATCTATCTAAAATAATTACCTTATCTAATAATCGAAATAAATAATATGCCATGACAAATATCTATATTGAATATAAGATACATATTGATAAATATTTCCCCAAATAATCAAATAAAATTTATATTGAACACCATATTAAAAATGGTTTACGATTCCGGTAACAATCATATCCAGGAAAAATGATATGGATACTTAGGGGAAATTCACTTTCAAATGATCAAAGTATATTGAATACTTTAAGGGGATTGAAATGAATCAGGCGAGTGAACGTGAATACTATTTTTTTAAAAAGTAAACCACATATCATCCATATGAATAGTATGTATTTAATAAATACAACATATCCCAAGTTGATTATAAATAAAGGGTCGTTTTCATTGAAAAATATAATTACTATAAAAATATATTTTAAAGACATTCTTGAGAAAAATATACTTTTGTTTTAATTTTTTTTTTTAAATACAATTTCTTTGAAAATAACATCTGAAAACATTTACATTAAGAATTAAAATTTTAAACATGGAAATTAATATTCAAATAAAAAATGGTTGGTAAATCCACACATGTCGTACAAAGTAAAAAGGTTATTCCATTTTCATGGTAAAAATGATAGGAAAATGCCTTGTTCGGAAAGTGAAAAAAAGATCACTTTGAAAAAATTATTTAAAGAAAAAAAAGTTTATCAATTTATTGGATAAATTATTTTGGAATGGTTAGAAACCTATTTTGAAACCCTTTTATAAAAAAGGGTTTTAGAAGAAATTAGGTTCTCTGAGTAAAGAGAGAAATGAAGTCAGGTTTTCTTGAAAACATGTTCTAAAACATTTTGAGTACCAAAGAGTAGAAAAATAGTAATATTAACTGAGAAAGGTTTTGAATATCCAAATTAGAATAAAATAAAAGGTCTTATTTAACAATTTTCATGTAAATTATTCAAATTTAAATACCATTTAATTACCATAAATTTATTCTCGAGGAAAACAATCTTTAAACATTTCAATGTGTCTTATAACACTTTGAAACATTTTAAATCATAAGCTTAATAAAGGAATAAATTTGAATAAAATAATTTAATAACAGTAATATAAATTAATTCCTGATATATTTTATAAAAATAGATAGTAGATACACCACACAAAGGAGGAAGTGGTGAATATGACATTTATCTCACAAATGTAAAAAGTAAGATAAACATCCATCACATTGAGTTTCCTTTTTAGGTGAAAGTCATTTAACATCATGTATAAAGGTTTTAAACATGTAAATAACTTATACAATAACCACAATAATATTTATAATATCATATATGATCTTATTATAATATCTTATTACTCATTTGTTATTAACAGTCATTATTTTCACTATTTTGGGTGTTAATTTCCTAGTTTGTCAAGTATGTTTTAACTGGTTACTTTTTGTTCCTATTAACTATATCATGATTAAATCATATAAATAATTTAAAACCCGATTTAATTATAATATATATTCATTATATATGTATTTATAATAATAAATTACATTTATAGATAAGAAATGAAATGCACTGTTCAGGGAGATGGTATGCCGTACATACGCATGGACACTACTTTCATATCTATGTCATTTTAAAAGAATGAAATATAAATTATATAAATGTATACTATAATTACAGTGTCATATATATTCCATATATTTTATTTAGGTTTATTAAAACATTCTTTTATACATTCCATTTATAGTGTGAAATAATCATATCATTTTGAGGGAGCTGAAACCCACACTTCCACAAACGATGTTATCGTATTTATAAAAAATGGATAGTATAAGCGTATGTGTTATGAATGAATTTAAAAATAAAAAATACTTAAAAAATATCATATATAAGGTAAATAATCATAGTTTCTATCATAATTCATAACCATAAGAGGTGGTAATGGAAATAAGAACAACTTCATTTCATGAGGCTGTAATTTTCCTTACAAAAAAATGGTAAGTACGTTTCCAATTAGATGGAAGTGTGTGAAATTTTAAGTCAAAATAGTTGAATAAAATAATTCATAGTATATTTATGATACTATTATTTTTATATAACCATTTAATAAGGCTTTTTAGGGGGTGTATAATGGAAAAGAAACTAAATAGCATGAAGAAATATGTCACATATTAATTGGGTAACTCCTTTTGATTTGTACCAATGGGATTCCTCAGATGGTTTTATGAACAAGGTGAGGATTATAAGTTTAGAGGAATTTTTTCTATTATCTATTAGGTAATATATTTATCGATACAAATTGTTTTAATAGGTTTGAGGATATGGGAGGAGGGGATCATTTTTACAGTGGATGAGGAGTGTCACTATTGAATGTTGGGGAAAAGAGAATCTCAACCACGATTTTACCATTCCATGTGGATCCAATAATAGTAAATACTATATAAAAATTATGATATGGTCTAAATTTGGTCATCAAATAGATTTTGTACATGTTTCTATATCATTTATTCCCTTAATATTTTGGTTTAGTCCCTTATTATGCTAATTTTCCTCTTAATTATTATAAATAATTTTAATTACATTCACTAATCCTTTTGGTAAAAAATATTTTTACCCTATTAGAAATTATAATATTATGATTATTATTAATCTTAAATCCAATTTTATAAATT
The DNA here is from genome assembly GCA_963277665.1 of Viscum album. Lineage (NCBI taxonomy): Eukaryota > Viridiplantae > Streptophyta > Magnoliopsida > Santalales > Viscaceae > Viscum > Viscum album. The sequence goes on from OY728150.1 coordinate 1,041,682,092, forward strand.
ATAGATATTGAAATGGAGGAAATTAATTTAAATTTTATATCATAGATAGGAGGACAATGCATATTTTTAAAGTAAAAATGTTCAAAATGTTTTACAATTATTTATATTATCAATTTCAAAATTAAATTGATTATAAGGACCTAGATTTGGATTAATGATAAAAATTTATCTAATTAATATTTAAAATAAATTTAAAATATAATTTAACTTTATAATATATTAAATGATAAAGCTATTTCGAATTAAAATTCGGTATTTTTCACTATTCATTAAAAAACAAAACTTCACAGAAAAATACCCAAAATTAAACCAAACCTAATTTTTTTTGTATCTATTTAAAATATTAAGTTTATTTTGACATAAAATTTTTATAAAAGTTCAAAAAATTGGATTTAAAATAGTTTGACCATTAAAGGGTTTTAAAAGTTCCTCAATAAAAATATAGTATTTTTTGTGTAAAATTGGATTTGTTCTTATCCTATGTCTATTAAATCTATTGGATGAATTTAAGAAGTATTTTATTTAATATAATATATAAATATATTAAATTAATATAACTCACTAATTTAAATATATTTAATTTATTAGGTTAAAATAGATTTGTAACGTAAAAATAGTTTTGTAGAAAAATAATCATTTTATATTCAATTGATTCTTATATTAATTTCTAATTTATTTGAAAAAAATAATAATTAGTTTTTTAATTTTTTGAACAATAAATTTTCATATGTTAGTTAATAGTATTCGTAACAGCTTTTTATATATCTTATTATATTAAATAATAATATTTTAATTGTATATGATTGTTTGGGAAACTCGGTCTTGCATGTAACACAAGCCACTAAAAAACTAGTTGTTGCGTGCAATATACACAAACATAGTGTCGCGTGTATTTCAAGATATAAAATATATTGAATTTATTTAAAATAGTATATATATTATTAATTCTTAGGATATTATATTCTCTTATGTCCTTGGTGTTTCATTTCATACATGCTATTAAATACAATGTTCATACATTAGATTTTTTGGGTGTTACATTCTCCCCACATTAATTAAATTGAGTCCTCGAAATTTAAAATCGATCATTGTGATAAAATATTTTTGGTATTTCTTATGTTTAAAATCCCATATCATGAGAAGGGTTCATAATAAATCATCTAGAAAATAAATAATGGGAAGTACAAAGGTCACATGGAATAACATATAACTGGGTCTCTATGTAGGAGAAAATTAGTGGAATGTAAAGATACATACTTAAAGGAAAAGAATAAATATTTTTAGGGAATGATTTTTTTCATCAATCACAAACTTAGTAATGATAAATTGAATATTTAGGGCCTCAAATCCATTAATTTAAAATTATTTATAAGACCATTAATTTATCAAAAAGTAAGGTATTAAGATAATAAATTTTAAGATCATTTTCCTCATGTAGAGAAAATCCTTTACTATCTAGGAATATAAGGGAATTTACTTGAATGATATGTTTTAATTTCATAAGAATAATTAAATCTTTCGATTTTTCTTTAATAAAATTTTAATTTATCACTTACATTATGAAATGGGTATCCAAAAATTAACTTTGATCCCTGAATAACTAAAATGAACATTTAACAGACCATAAGGCCCATAAAAGAGTAAAATGTTTTTACATTTGTCTCTAACTATTCTCTAAATCCAATTTGGTTATGAAATTAATATCTAAACCATACAGTTCCAACTACTAGTTCAATATTAATATTTATTCATCATGTTTTGTAACTAGAAACAATGACATATTAACAAGTACACTGAGTATGTCTGTGGTTGGTGTGAAACCCTAATCACCCTTTGGTCATGGGTTCAAGAACCACAACCTTGACCGACTTGATAGGTTGTCACTATATGTAAAGGTTTTACTTTTCTAAAACCATATTAATACAATTTCCAAAAAAATATATGATGGAATCCCTTTAAATAAGGATGCTCACTAAATATTCTTTTAAATAAGGGTTTAAATACAACTTCAATAAATAAATACTTCATGCATTTTATTTCAATATAGGTCCATCCGTGATCTATGTTTTAACCTAGGTCGTTAATTTTCACTATCTTTTCAAATCCTTTACATTGGTTTGTAAAGAAAATGTGAATTATCCTAAGCGTATACTTAGGAGTGTCAAACCTAGTGCGCAGTAAGGTTTTTTGTCATGTACTAGGTTACGCCGAGTCAGTCCCAACATTCTATGTAGATTTTTTACTTACAGTATACCTTTAATGTTATGATAAACTCATTTTTATGTGAAATTAAAATTAATAATAAGTGGACGTCAAGTTTGATCCATATAAAAATTTTTATTGATTATAATTATATTTTCTAAAATATTATGAGAATTAAATCATTGTCTCATGTTAATAAACTAGAAGAATAAATAAAATGTGTATGAATGATATCAAACTGTGTTAGTGATTTAAATACTAAAATTATATATTTTTTCACAATGGAAAGATATTTAATAATATTTATAATGTTTTTTTCCTTACATATATTGTCAAGAACCAAATAGATTTTAAAATTCATTTTTATCAAAAAAATTTGGTAATGATATTATGTGAACAAAATATATTAGGATAAACAAAATTTAGGAAAATATCCACATATATTAATGGAGATTAATAAATATTATTAAAAGTTTTAAAAAATTATAAATGATGTAAGAAAAACACTTCAATGAAAAATTTGGGATTAAAAGTAATAATGATTAAATTAAAAGTGCTTTTAAGAAAAGAATTATCAAAGTTAATTGGATAATATAAATGTGCCAAATTTTATAAATAATGATATTTATTTTATCCAATAAAGGTGTTCTAATGGGTTAAATATTTATGTAAAGTAGTAATTTCTAAAGTTGGATTATATTAAAGGAAATATTGGGATGAAATATCATTGATGATGAATTAATCTTCTACTGATTAAGGTCCACCATGAAGTAGGATTAGAAGTTCCCCATGAATGTTTTATTATTTTTATAATGATAATGAGGAATGTTGGTATTGACATTATGTATCAAATTACAAGAATAATTCATTTTAAAATTCATAATTTCATAGAACTGACTTGGGAATATAGTGAAATTTATTTGTGTAACTTATGATGGAATAAATGTAACATACATTGTGGAATTCTATTAAAAATATTTTATGATGTGGATACATTAATAATTTAATATATATCATTGATATATTATTTTGTTATCATTATCTTTTATATGTGTTTGGAATGTGGGAATTTGTTAGTGATGACATAAAAGAGGGATTGCTACACAGAATGCCCCGTGTGACTGATAAGGTGATTCATGTTAATTTTGTCATGGTTATTATAAAAAATTAACTCAATTGAGATATAATGTTTTTTAAAATGCATGGATATTTCTGTATATAGGAAAAAATTGTAAATTTTCTTGTCAGTCACCCTTTGACTAAGGTAAAAGTGGTATGGTAGTGAACTGAACCTTTCTCACCTATTGATTTAGGTAGAGACAAGAATTGAATATTTCTAATACGTAAACCTAATAACCTATTGATCTAGGTAGATATAAATCAGATTTATCTTTGAGATAGGTGGAGATGGTTAATTTCTAAAATATCTTTAGTATGGTATATGTCGGTATGGTTAAATCATCCAAATTTACTAAAATTAAAATGAAATAAATACCAATTCATCAATTTTTTTGAATACTATCTCCTAGAACACTATTATTACGGTGGATAATGATTCAATTGATACAATATCTCTTCCTAACTATAGCTCTAGGGTTTAGGATATATATATATATATATACATTAGAATCCCTTAAGATGTGTATTTCTTCCAATACCAAGATATAAGAATATTCATTTGAAGGTGTACATTTCCTCTAATATTTAGACATGTATATAAACATTAATTTTGGTTATGTTTATTTAATTTAGGTTGTTAGATATGGGTGGAGATGCACATCTCCCCTATCATCTCCAGATTGGTGAATCTTGGGTGAATTATCAGTCAGAAAATATAGGAAGCGATGTATAATATGACTGTAATTATCTTCTAATGAAGCAATTTTTTTAGTGTAATGTTAATGATCAAGGGGTAGTTTTATTTGAATTTAACTTGAACAAGAATATGTATATAAATTACTTTAGATAAATTAGTTTTTTTTCAAGTTTTTCTATCTTTGATGTACAAAGTTCCACAGTGTTTCTATGGATTGATCAAATACTTGGGATGACCATACTAATTATTATTATTCTCTACCATGCATAAACTACTATGAGTTGTTCACATTGTATTCAAATATATTATTAGATATATTTGGGAGGATGCTCCAGGAGTTGTAGATATGTTGTTATTATTATATGCACTTGCATTGAGTTCTCTACATGATGAATAACATTTTGTCATATGTGTTCAATATAGTTTTTTTAGGATGTGTGAGTTATTCTTGAGGATTATATGATTTAATTTCACAAAATATATAATTTTTATATTTATATTCACATCTTAAAAAATATAATTTACATTTTATACATGATAGGGTGGATTATAAAGCATTATATCAGGAGACATGAGGTCTTTAGTGGTAATTCCTCCCATTATTATGTAGATACCTTAGTGATAGTTAATATCCCATTAACTAATGGGGGAAGGATTTTGGGTTTCAACTTTTTTTATTCCAACACTAAGAGGGGGGGGGGGATGAATCGATGTGGGTATACTTTTAGACCAATTACAAATTTGATTATTCATCACATTTTCACTAATTTAGTGAATGTATCACACTATTTAATAATGTTATTATTTTGTTGATATTCTTATAGAGTACGTAGAAAAGAAAAAAAAAGATAAAAATTGGTTAACATGGTCTACTTTCCATTTTGTATGATTACATCCATGATAAAATATCGTTATTATTACACTCACTCTCTATATCCTTCATATTGTGAAAAGATTCACGGGAAAGTGTATGTACTTGGATCCATTATTCAAAAAGAAACTTAATATAAAGAAAGAAAGAAATTTCTATTTTTATTTCAAGAGATACATGATTTTAGCTGATCTTAATGAAGTATGATCAACAATCATCTCTAATATTCTATTTAAAATAGATTTTATTTCCTTTAATTACATTTTACAATCATTAGGAGTCCCATAAACTCATTATCATGGTGTTATCTTACATATTTAGCAGAAAAAGGCTATATGGATATGATTAATAATTCTACAAACGAATACTATAGAAAGAATATCCCAGAAATTCATCCCAAATAAGATATGAATTGGGAAAGTCTATTATTATCTCTTTTATTATTCTTTCTAATTTTCATCATATAGTAAAACCTCATGCTTCAGCAATGGAACTATTTTTTTATTTTTTCCAATGAATCACATAATGATAAATATGGTTTCAACGTTAGGTCTATATATTTTATTAATTCTCTTTCATATCATTTATATTAACTATATTCCTTGAATAATATTTTTTCTATTTCAACCTATATATTATTTGGAATTGAAGTTCATAAAATCTATCTCAATAAACCTCATAATTCTTTAGTCTTCCTAAAGACTCTAATTCCTCCGGATTTATGGATGTATCATTATCTTATTCTCATTATATATTCTCTATGAAATCTATATCTACTTCCAAATATTCCTGAAATTTTTTATAACTATGTTTACCTTTTAAATTATTGAAATTATAAAATTATTTCTTAATCATAGTATAGATAATATTTCAATGTGTTATACCTTACAATTTTATAATGTTGTGTTTACACTATAAGGAATTCTAATTTACCAAAACATCTACTTTGTGTATACATTATAATGATATCCTTTGTACATTATGATGTATTTATCATAGGGTTAATGTACCCTATGAAGGTACCCAAGGATGTACATTTACCTTAAGAACACACCTGAACTCTATGAATATCTTCAACATAATTTAATATCTTTGGTTCAGATACTCTATAAAATCATGAATCCTTTATTTGTTTTCATTTCTAATTTATTTTCTTCATTTTATCTTAAACCATGAAAAACATAAAATTCATCAACAAATTTTGAATTTTATTCTTCAAATAAACAAAATCAATTTTTATTACTATTCTTTTAGAATATTCACAACTTCATTTAACTTTCAGAGTCTCTTGTTCATAAATAATTTATCTAAATTTCAACTCTCATGTGATATTTTTTCATATAAATATTTTTTTTCAAAGGTATTTATGTCTTTCATATGAAATTGCAGTTACTTTTATTGATGACTCAATTTTATATTACAATCCCTTTCATAAAAACTTCTTTTATATTTTATATGGAGAGAACATCCTTTGATAAAATACATTATTTCAATAAATTATTTGTTTAGTTCGTATGAACTCAAGATCAATGAAAATAATTTTTATAATTATGATGAACTTAACAAAGTGAACCTTTCATAAAAATATCATCTTTCATATGAACCTATTACATTTTATATTATCCATTTCTTTTAGAGATACTTACATCTTCTAGTGCTCAGTAAACAATTATTCCAAAATAATTACCAGACCCACTTATTCTTCTTCAGATGAAAATTCCTAAGATTTGGTCTTCCCCATTATTAATTTTTAAATATTATAAAATATCTCCATTGGATACATGAATCCCTATAAATTTATAGAAACCATTAAATTTAATTGGTAGCTATAAGTGAAGTGTGATTATTCTACATGCATACACTATATGATCAAGGTGGAAGAGGATACCTAATGATGTCAAATTCACTTGATAACCTGAAAAATTAAATGATTAAAGGTTCCTATATTTTCTCTAACTCACACATAAAATACCATTCAAGAAGGAACTTACATATAGATAAATGCACTCAATCAACCACTCAATAAGTCCTTTATAGCTTGAACCACTTGGCAGATCACCTTACATCCCAGCATATTATCTACACTTTCCTACATGCCAATTATGAACAAACTAAGACTTACCAAAATTATGTCTCTGTCTCTATTTTAAAACCCATCATCAACCTTTTTTGGGTGTCTTCATGACTCATAAGATTCTTCGGTGACCAACCTGGCTCAGATTTGGCCAATATGTTTGGATAAACTCATATTTTTTTTAATTAAGAGTAAAATGTAAACCTTTAGTATACACTCAAAACATCAAAAATTACTATTAATTGATTAATAAAAATATTTCAAAGTAGCAGCTCAACTATGTTAAAATATTAAATAACAATTTAATGGACTTAAAAGTTCCAATTTCCATTCCTTAAGGTAAAGCATCAAGCAATAAATATTATACACAATTCTATGCTCATAATAATACCTTCGATTAAGAACTCCATTGTTCTTCTCATCAATATTGGGAACTTATTAACTTATTTTATAAAAATTTTCATCAATATATAGAGATGAAATAATGTTTATTTATCAATTAAAATAAATACAAAATAAAAGAATACTGATTCAATAATATCCACCATTGTATTTATTATTAATGATAATATTGAAAATCCAATGTCAATACATTCTTTTAAATTTTCTCTCCCACATTTTCTCATTGAGTTATCCTATTTTATTATATCCCCCTTATTGAAAATTAAAAAAGAGTACGATATTATATTGTATCACTTCATACATAAGAAATGGTCCATTAATTATTATACTCCCATTCAATATGAGTGATGTTTATGTTTGAAAATGGGAGAGTTTGTTTTAGACAATAAATATTTCTATAAATCCATAAAAATTGTTACCAAATGGTATAACATTATTTGGCTCATTCATGGGATATTCATATGTCCTCATGTAGAATCAAAATGATGAATATTGATATCATTATTTTAGTTAGAGTGATAAACTAAGATCCTATAGTCATCTCAATACACAATAAAAAACATTCAAGTATGTGTAAGAGGGTTTACAAACTAGGTCTGAGATCTGATTTAATTTACTTAAAATCTAGTCATTATTAAAATTCATTTGAACCCATTTATAACATAATTGATTCTTTAGAAAACAATGATGAGATATGAGGCATACATACCTTTTAAATGAATTTTTTATATACATTCAATAATTAATTTTTTTTATAATTTATGAACATCAATATGATTTTAAAGTTAAAATCACTCTTATTGGATGATATAAATATTTACAACAGAAAATAAATATATTTTCATCAGAGGTTATTTGGAATACCATTTGATAAATAAAACCAAAATAGTGTATTCATTATATCCTTAATATTTATTCTATATTTAATCCCCTAATCAGTTCTCCTATTTTGAAATAACTTAACATTCGATTCCCTATATTGAAATCAAAATAATTAAATAAGAAATATTATAGAGTAAGGTTTAATTATTTTCTCATTAACATGATCAGTTGGACTAATAATTTCTTCTCAACTAATTTTATCTTTCCATTTAATCTCAAAGTATTATTTTACTATTCATGGTTTAACAAATATTTTTATGATGATTTTGATTTTGTAAGCATGAGCCCTTTATTATATCCCTGTGTTGGATATTATTTTTCTAATTTTTTGTCAGATCATTTATACCCCTTGATGTAAATTTTGTATTCTTTATGAATTTTTCTCAGGATGGTATGATTTTAAAATAATCCATCAAATTGTGTCTACTATATTTTCACCTCCCACATCATTATTTTAAAATTTTAGGTTTCTCATTTATTGAAAACATCTTATGGAATATAAAATTTTCAATTGGAGTTTCTCTAATTACATTAGAAATAACATTAACATTTGTTTTTTCTATCTTTATTTCTATTTACTAATTTTTTTTCTAATTAACTTTTCATTATTTATGAAAATTTTCAGGTTTTTTGATTGTTCCACTTGGAATTTAATGACTTATTTGACCAAAATATTCATTTTCCTTTTTTACATGAACTGAACATCCATATTTAACACACCTACATCCCTAAAAACATACATCCATTGATTATTTGCATGAATAAATGAAGAATAACCTTTTCCCATAATTTAATTATCTTATCAACAATGGTGTTACTCCCTTATTAAATAAATTTGTCTTTTTTTGAATAATATTTCACCTTTTTATTCCCTTAGGATAGCTCTCATATTTACCCACTAGGATTCCTTGAAATCATTTATTCAATATCTTCCTTATTTTATTCCGTTCCCAAGAAATAATTTCCCTTCTTCTTAATATGAACTTTATTTTTTAATTTTAATATTCTCTCTTTAATTTTATTTGATACATGATTAGTGAATTTATACCATCATGCTTCCTCCCTAAGAAATTAATAAATATATATATTATTCCAATAATTCCTAAATATATTTATACACCTTTAAGAAAATCAATATAGTTATAGAAGTCTTATAATTATTGTTTTTCACAACAATATTCTATGATTATTTTTTTATTTTTTTATACTTTTATTCACTGAATGAGATTCTTTGGGAAAATAAAAAATTCTACTCATGCTTCCAACCAACATAGAAATGGTGATGGCATTATCACTTTTATTCATCATACACATTTGTATTTATTTAAAAGTGAAATTTGTACTATTTAAATAACAGAATTAGTATAAAAATAGTCCTCTGATATAGATGAAACCTTCAATTTTGAGGCATCAATGGAATGACCAAAAAATGTTCTTTGGTAGTATTTTAAAACAATTCAAAACTATTATATATAAAAAACCTCTTTATAATTGAATGTGGATGATATACTCTTTTACTCTTATTATTAAGAAAATTCTTGATATGGTTTCAAATAATTCATTTTAACTCCATGCAATATATATATATATAATATTACAATTTTTTTATCATATTCCACTTTTTTTAGTTTTTATTCAGTATAAATATTTATTCTATCAACCTCATATTAATTTATTTTGTTCTTTTCAAGTATCATATGTCCAATCTCATTATTTCATGTTTCCTTGATCTCTTGTAGATTATTCTAAATAGTAGATACTTCTTCAAATTCATGTTTTATTTTTTCTATATTTTTTTAGGAATCATTTTTTTCTTGGATTTATTTTAGAAAATCAATCTCATGTTTGGAGTATTTTACTAGATGCTATAATATCATGATAATTTTTGTTTCAATATGATTTGTAAGTTTATTTATTCCATTTCATTTTTATATAATGAATTTTCCCTAATATATTAATCGATTTCATGGTTGGTAAATTTATACTACAAGTATTTAATGGATCTAAGAAGGAAATCAGATACATATACCAACAACACTTGTCGGGTTTCTTCAAAATAAATACATAAGTAAAAATATTCTTTATTATGTCATTCTTTAGAAATATCATTTTCCCCAAAAATTCATTGTTGATAAATGGAATAATCTAAAAATAATTCACAGTTACATCATATTCATGTATGTGGTCTATTGAATTTTAGGCAAGGAAGATAACCTTATCCTTTCCATTATTCTTTTGACCCAAATCTTCAACATCCATGAAATGTCTGATCTCAACATGATTTCTAATGTATAAGACATATTTTATTAAATTATGAAAAAATGGGAAGTCATTTTCATGTTTATAAACTCATTTTTCTTTCAATTCGATTGATTTATTGATGATATAAGTGTTAGATCAGTAGTAAATAAAATTTAACTAATTTTTATGTCAAAGATTCATTGACAAGCTCTCAATTTTTACTATAATTTATTATAATAGAGAATCTTGTTATAGGTGTGACATGATGCTTTGATACCTATTGTAAGGATAACGATAGGATATTTCCAATAGGGGGGTTGAATTAGTTTTAATATACTTTTAAACCATGTTAAACTAATTTCCCTCATCACCTCTTAACTTATTCAGTGAATGGATTGAACTTGTTATTTATTTTATTATATGTTTGGTAGTATTTGGAGTTATTTTAAAAACATAAAAAAGACACCAAATTTATTAATTATGTTTTCATATATTTAAGAAAACTATATCTATGTTGTACCTAGGTTATAATACAATTCAAACCCTTATCCCATCTCATTATTATAAGATTCACAAGGATGAGTATAGCCTTATAATCATTATTCTAGCACAAAACAGATACAAATAAAGTAATTAATTATTAACCATATATTTATATAAAAATGATTCAAACTAATCATATTTATTTGCATCTAAAAATAAAATATACTCTTCTATGAACATAAAAGTTTAGGTGTACTTCTTCAAGATGAAATAATCTTTAGTGCCTCAATCATAATATTAATGTGCTTTCTCACACATGTAATAACCAAAGTATGTAAAATCTCATACAATAGATCTATATTTGTAGAATCTTTTAGAACTTAGCTATGAATATAATTGAATGTGGGAAGTGATGGGATATTATCTCCTGCTCCTCGTATTTTTCTTCATCATTAGTTCACCAAAATATTTCATATATTTTCATCAGAACCCAATTTTTCCTTCTCCCTTAAATTATAGAATGTGAAATATTCTTGTAGAATCTGGTTTTTCAATATATCTAATTAATTTTCATCTCATTTATATTCAATTATTAACATGAATAATATTATTGTAATATCTATATTTTTAAAATTTTGTATTTACGTTCCTAAAATATCCCTCGACGATGCTATTTCATCTTTAGTCTTCTTAAAGACTCATAAGGTTTCATATAGCCTATAAAGAATTCAAATTTTCCCTAAAAAATACTTTTCATACACCATATGATGATATCATGTGTACCTTATTATTTAGTAATCATAATATTCTTGTATCTTATGATAGAATCATATGATTCACATATACTTTACTAACTCTCTTGAACCGTCTAAAGATCATTAATGTACATTAATATCTTCAGTATGTGTACTCTAATAACTAAATAATCCATCATAAATGGTCAATACACATTTATTCCTTCAATAGTTTTTGATCCATTGTTGTATCACCTCACATTTCTAAAAAGGAAAACTATTATTGATAGCATATGAGACACACAACATCGATCCTAAACAAACAATTATTATTTATAACCATTATAACATATATGTTAAATTAGTGGGTATTAATAGTATTTATTACTTTATGAAATATATATAAACATAAAAATCAATATAAATATATTGATAAATTCTTATGAAATAATAATTTAATTTTTAAGAAATACAATTTATTCTTTAAAAATAGGTTTTTAAAATGTAATTTTTACTGTTTTTTGAAAGAAAATATTAAAAATAATTTATGAAACCAATAAAAATTATATTTCATAAAATTAAAATAATTTTTTATGATATCATATAAAAATTAGATTAGGGTGAATCTTTTGGATTTTTTTTTGAAATGTTTGAATTTTTATTGAATATTGAAAATTACCAATTTTTCATGTACTTTCATTTCATCACATTAAATAAATTAATTTAGATGTTACATTTTAATTTTTATTTGGTATTAAAATGATATATTTTTCATTTTATTTAGAATTGTATAATTAATTTCATTTTAATGATCAATTTTCATGATTTTGTTACAATTTTATCGTTATGCTTGAAAATGTGTCTTTATGTAATCAATTTCTAAATACCTTATGTTTACCCAGATTAATTAATTAAAATAACCCCTAGTAAAGAAATATTTTAAACACATTAATAGATAATAAATATATTTATATTTATTTTAGTTCATGTAATTATAATTTCTAAATATATAGTTAATATAAGATAGTTTATTTCTCTAAAAATTCATTTCCGGAAAAAATATTTTTCTACTCGTTTGGTTTGTAAAAATTTATAATTAAAAATTTACACTTCTATGTTTTGAATTTAATTAAATTGGTTCCATATTTGGAATCTTCATACTTAAAATAAGTTAATAATTTCAACATAATCATGGCCATTATGAATAGTAACAGTAGTAAAAAACTAGTTAATAAGGTTAAAAACAAAAATGGTAAAAGTGAGTAACCATAGATGTAAATGAAATGAAATGTTTGAAACTTGTTTATTTTTGAATGGTGGAGATTACGATCGATCACATCTCCCATCCACTATATTATTTATCAATTTTTGATATAATTTTATTGAGTGTGAATTCCCATTATTGAATTGTTTTGGGTATTTTCAAATAATGCCACTCAATCTCAGTTATAAAATGGAACCTTATCTCTTCTCATTTCCACACATAAAAGGATACTTAGTTCATTGAAACCCTACTCAAATACATTACTTATATCTCTTACCATATACCAGAGCCCTTGGTTTTATTAAGAATATAGTTTTTTTAGGGTTTAGGTATAATCATATATAGGTTGAATAAATAACAACAAGATAAAGAACACATGACGAATCAGGCTCGAGGAATGGGATCTCTCAAAAATACCATTTCATATTGGTTGAAACCATTCTCTATCGAACTAACTTATGATTCTATTTAATGTTATTAGATGATTATAAATTATTTATAAATGTATATCATCTATATACCTTGATTATTCTCCATTAAATTTATGGGGTAAAACATTCGTTATTATCATTTCAAAATGCACTCATTATAAAATTTCTACTGATTATGGGATGGGAACGATTTTGAAACACATTTTCATTCCATGGAAAATTATTATATTATTATTTAAAATAGATTTTATTTATTTGTACCACATAAATCATGATTATTTCACCCAGATAGTGATCCCATGAATTGGTTAAATCATTAGTCTCTTGAGGAATCATGTATGGGATTTTAGAGAAAACCTATTCCATTATGGGAATTCTTACACCAAGAAATATTATCTAGGAATTTTTCCATAAATCCTGTGTATGTCATGTTATATATTTATACCACATTTCCTATGTTACCATGATCTTATGATACCATGTTGTTTATATTATTCTTCCATCTCATTACTCATGAATTGTATTTTTTTGATATCATTTTGACAGAAGCGTTATGTTTCTATATCTGGTTTATTAAAAAATAGGTTTTTTCTCACCCATTTGTTTAATTTATTCCCCAGGTTATCCTAATTTTTTTTAGAATTTATAATAGACTTTGTAATTCATTATAGATAATCTAATTAGGATGTAACATTTTGGTTTCAGTTCAATGTATTATAAACAAAATATTCCCAATTAACCAATCCTCGTGATCTTTAGGTTGTAATTAATTTATGTTAAAAATATTGTGATAATATGTGTAAAATTACTAGACCTCTATAGTGATAAAAAATAAAAATCATTATGGTATTTTTATCTTTGTGGATATAAAAAAGCATTGTCACATTTATATTCTTCTTCTTTTATAATACTCCCACCTTCACCAAAACTTTAGAGTCTCAGTTTTATGTGTGTTTAAAATTAATATCATCTATTAAATAAACATATGATTTTTTTTCCATATAATGTTTTTTCATTCATATAAAATATACATTATTTTTATAAAACATTTTTTTAAAATGACATACCCTATTATTTGGTGGTCTTCTAGATTTCATAAGTGATAAAAAATCATTTTATGAAACATTATATTTAGGCATGGTTTATATTTTTCATATGATCTCAAGCTAATTAACATTAGATTTATTTATTTTTATTGAAATTGATGAAATTATCCGTTTATATGAATATATTATTTCATATAAACTACCTATAACATCTAGCATTCAATTATTTATTCCAACATTACATATTCCAATTCTCTTCAAAGGTTTCTTTAGATATACTTATAGTTCGTACTTTTTATTTTGTATTCTGGATTTTCCAAGATTTTATCTCTAAATTTTTTTGTTTAGACTATCAAACTTATACATTATATATATATATATTCTTGATATTCTAGTGAATCCTTTTTATTTAACCACATATTGTAAGAAAATTGCGATCTTCCAATATGTGAACCCTATAAACTAGAGTAAGAAAATTATGTTCAAGGATTTTGTATTTTTCTGATAAAATGTGTGATTATAGGATGACAAATTCACATATTTCTGTTATCTCAATTTGAAATATTAATTGGGGTATCACTTATTTATAAAAAAACACACTCCATTAGCATCTCATTAAATACTTTCAGGCTTGAACCACCTAGTGTGTCACTGTTCCACCACACACATTGTCTCACTATTTACATCACGATAATTTCTACCCATGTTGGATCCTATATCCTTCATGAAACTATCTATTAAAACCCATATTCGAGGTTTTTTCGGTGTCTTAATAATTCTCAAGTCACCCATGTGGTCGATATGGATAAGATTTGGACATTATTTTTGTCTTAAATCATTATTTTATTTTTATGTAGAGTATTAATATAACTTATAGTATACAATAAATCATTCCAAAATTCAAAATTTTTCTTTATTAAAAATATTTATTGTATATAACACAATAATTTCAAACTTTTACATAATATGGGAACAAATATCCAAGTGATAATATACAATCCATGATGGTAAAATAGCATATCTCAAATAGTAGAAAAATATTTTCAATCATAATAATATCATAGATTAGTAATTATATTATTTTTCCCATCAATATTTGGTACTTGAAAATTAGTGACAAGTAATTTACTATCAAGATATTCATATAAAACAACTTGGTTTCCTCATTGAAAAAAGTCAACAAAACACAACATGGGTTTAACATTAAGGATGCTAATTTTACGAGGAACAAGGATCTAAAATGATAAATTTATTATGATACATCATTAATTACATCATAAATATATTTTGGGGGCAATGTTATTGTTATTTGATCACTTTAGACATTAGTTTATCCTTTTAAATCATTTTACCCATTATAATAAAAACTCACTTTTTAGATTAGTAATTTTTTTTCAAATAATTACATTTCCCATATTATATAATTTTGTACGATGATACTAAATATGAAATTATTTTTATAAAATTGGTAAAAATTAAAATTAAAATTAAAATTCATAATGCACAACATTTTTAGAAAAAACTATTTTTAATGTCTTCATTATCATTTCATACAAATTAACTTTCATTGCATAAATGTGAATTAATTTATATATATAAATAATAAATCTCATTAAAATAACTATTTGAAAGTGTTATTTTTTATATTTAAATCTAATAATGTATAAAATATAATTTTCATTTAATACGATGTAATTTAAAAAATAAATTATTATCATTTAATTTTATTCAAGAATTATTTATTACTTGTCAATTAAATTTCAGACATATTATTTTTAATATATTTGTAACTTTTATCTAATGGTTTCTAGATAACATACCTATTAGATATATATATACACAATGAATTCATATAAAATGACCATATATCCATCAATTATACATTCAATGACTATAAAACCTTTATATTACCTTTATTTTAAATATAATCATGTATACTTCTATAAAATAACTCATTATATTCTCTCATTTTTTCCTCAAAACATATACAATTTTTTATCTTTTTTTCTATATTAATACTCGATAATTTAATATTTACGAGAGACCAAGAAGATTAATACATCTACCTTGCAGTATTTTTATTTACCTATTTTCCTTTCCCTCTTATAATTTTCATAATTATGTTATGATAAAATTGATGGAATGTTTTAGGGTTTATATAATTTTATATTCTTGTATCCCGACTTAACAAAATAATGAAATTCATATTTTAGCTCACTATTTTGTATGAGAAATAGTATCTAACCCATAGGTATTACTAAATAGAATTTAACACTATAAATTAAGGTTATTGCATTATCCCATCCTACAAAAATTTAGTCCTTGAAATTTTATTACATAGATAAAAAATGAGGGAACTTTTTTCTCATTATGTTTTTGGGTTCCCATGAATCTTTATAAAATATATTATTATGAAAAAAAGTATTTAGGTGAGTATTATTGCTTCGTAGTGAAATATTTTTATAGTACACGATATCTAGTGAATTCTTCTTATAAGAGTGTCCATTCTCTAGTTGTCCAAAAAATAATTTTATTATATGTTATAAATATATTATTTACCACTATAAGAGTGATACATAGAAAAATTTCTGATCATATGATAGTTTTATTTATATATCAAATTAATATTTTATAGTCACATAATAATCAATAATTTCTAATGGGGTGATGTATCTAATGATCAACTTCCAATTCGTCCTAAATCTCAAAACTCTATAACATTGTGAAATTATAGAAAATATATTATTCACATATTTATTGTTTAAATCTTACTGATAATTAAAAACATAAATCTTTTATTGAATTTGTGTTACTATAAAATATCACTAACTGGTATGAACCTTATATATCATTTGTTTATATTTTTCTAGTTTCAAAAGAAATTCCTTCCTAAAATTCATACCATCCCATAAATGTTTTTTATATTTTCCCATACAGATCCTTATATTGAACTAATTTAATGCTCAAGTAGAATTTTTTATATATGATATCTCAAAAAATGGAATATGTTTTTCCAAACCCATTTAAAATACATCATTCAAGATATAAATATATCTTATGAATATTGAATGACCCTTTCTATTTGACTATCATTTTTAAGTTGATAAGTTTCTTAATTATCACTTTTATATCCAATAAATATTGAAGAATCATTTTGAATTTTATGTGATCCTTGGATCATAATAATATATAAATAAAATTTATACTCCATGTTTTTTATATGTTTTTATATATATCTTGGAATGTTGATCTAATGAGAAATTTTTTCAGATAGAAATAACGTGTGTTGAATTTTCTAGTCGATCAACCACAACCCAAATGAAAATACTTCATTTAGTGGTTTTGGGAATTCTTATGAAAACATATATGGTGATGTTTCCTCTTTTATATAAGGGTATGAGTAGTAGGTTTATCATCCCCATATACTTTAGAAATTATACATAACATTTTTGTATACCAATAATCTAGATGCATATTAAAATTTATCTGTATTCAAATTTTCTATATAGAAGTTATCCTTGATTTCTATATACATATTTTAGATTCCTAGTAAAATAAATAACGATGAGATATGATCATTATCTCAAATATCTTCTTTCAGTTATTGAAAATGTGACATTCATTCCGGTTCCAAATTTTATTAGTCATCAAACTGAAACTGTGTAATATTTAATATCCTATGTTATAGATCTATATTATTTTAGGACTCCTTGATCCTCTCATTTATGGATTTTATAAAAATAATTTTGTAATGAAAGGATTTATTTACTTCAATTATGATTTCCATATATATCTTTATATATCCAAGAAGATTGGGTCTCATTCAATCTATATCATATATAAGGTTTCCTAATCCTTTCTAATTAGACCATAATCACCATGTTTTCCTTCCCATAATTGAAATGTATTTATCAATTAAAACCCTTGGTTAACTCTACCCATATACTATGAGGTATATGAGGATCCTTCTAGGAAAAAATATACTTCAATATATTAAGATCAATGTATATATATATCGTATTTATCAATATATAGTTAGTTCCTCAAAATATTTTATATAAATATCATGACTAATAACTCCATATCTTGTGTTTGGTAATTTAACTCATGGGTATTTAATTTTCATTAGGAATAATCGTTCTCTCTTTTAATTTTCCTAACAACACAAACCTAGACGTTCATAAAACTATCAAACTATATCAGTAACCATTCCATACCATAATGTTGTATGGTCAGAGGTGCAGTATCAATAATCATCTTAAGATCATGAAATTTTTCTTCACATTAATCTATTTATAAAAAGTATAATCCCTTAATTATTATGAAGGATAATGTATTTGATAATCATGAGACATTTCACATGACGAATTGATAGTATCTGACCAATATTGAAAAACTACATATCCATGCTATAAATATTAGTCTAGATCATTATTGAATCATCTTTATCTTTCAGGGAACTATATATATACCCTTAATTGTTTTTATATGACTCTAGATGGATTTGTTTCTAGCTAAAATCAAAAAATCTAGGATTTTAAAAACAATATCTCCTTCTATATAGTATTCATTAAAAATTTCAAATGCTCTTTGTATTATTTTTCTCCTGAAATAATTTATAATATAATATATCAATCTACCATAAAATTAGTATGATAGTCATTAAAGTCACTATTTATCAAAGACGTTAATTTTTTTAACATTGAATGATAGAAAAGGAATCATTATGAATTCATTATTTCTATATGTTATACAGAAGGATGTATTCATCATATATTCTCTTTTTTACCCTTAGTGGGTGATATCCATACAAAAGATCTATCTTTGTGAAGAATTGATCCCCTCTAAATTGATTTAACATGTTGTGAACAAGGGGTAAAGCAAACATTATGTTGATTTTGATTTTTCAAACCTTGTGATAGTCAATGTAATAATGTATTTACCAATCCTTATTCTTAGAAAAGGAATGGTTTACTATATTATAAGGGAATTGGGAATATATTTTTGATATCAAGATTATGTTATAGATTATTCTTAAATTCCACTATTCTAATAGGGGTGAAATTATATATGAAATTTTTTATAGGAACAACACCTGGTATATTTTTATTTGAAAACGTAATCTCATAAGTAAGGGAGAACAGAAAAATCATCATGAAATAAACAATATACTATTTTACTATTATCATATCTTCGATTTTGAGTTTCTCCACACCCATCTGATAAAAATATCCATCATTATTGGGTATGAAGACCTAAGTAAAGGAATAAAATTTCAAAGGAAGTTCATAATCATCCTCTCATTGACATATGACCATGGGATGAGTTGGGATATCAACATAGATTTTTCTGTTCTATAATTGATATGAGCCATATATAAAGATATCTAATCCATTCTCAACATTGTATAAAATTTAACCAAAGGATGTGTATATATATTTGTTTTAATTAGCTTCCCTAAAACCTAAATCAATGAATAGTAATATACTTTTGAATTAATTAAAACACCATTAGTGGTTTTCACTAATAACTGAATATTCAATCTCTAAGGTGGGGAATCAATAATTGTTTTAAACATGCAATAAATGAAGTAATTCATAGAACCAAAAAAAAGTTTGATAATCAGAAAAAATTTGAAATGTTTATTTTAACTATCCAATTTATTGATAGTGATTACTAAGATCTTCCTTATTAACTTTTTAGACCTTACTGATCTCAATTTTTTAATCAGACCTTAGATTGGTGAATTGATTTTTATAATTATAAAGCCACTAATATTTTAAAATTTTTTGTTGTAACGTTTTATTATGTGGAACATTTTGTATTGTCATTTCTTAAATGATATATTCCAGATCCTAGTTTTGATAAATTACAATTCACATTATGTATTTTACTAAATATTACATTATTATTTTTTAGGTATGTTTTTTATAGAATGGTTCTTTTTGAATCACCAAACAACTAAATTACACAAATTCTTAGTAATTTTAATTCTTAATCATATCAAAGTTTCAACAGAAATAATAAAAAATATAAGGATTTTTCTAAGGTACATTTGAAATATTTAAAATGACAATTTTAATGTAAAAAATCCTAAAGAATTTGTTAAGATGAAGTTGATAGATATAGATTGAGACTAGAGTGAATTCTTCATTGTGTTAATGGACTAATAAGCCATTGATCATTGCCTATATGATATAGAGAATTTTTGTTTAATTCTATTTATTGGTTTCTTTAATTTTTTGTATGTTCCTCACTTTAAGAGAATTTATTGTAATGAAATTTGAATTTGATATTATATTTTTTATGATATATATTAAATGATAAAGTCTTTGGGTAAAGAATTGATGATACCAATCATTGATGAAAGAAGCAATAATGTAAGAGTGGTTCTCCCAAATATTTTTATACAAGTTGTTATTTATTAGATATTACTACTTCTTGATGAAGGTTTTATACTCTTAGTTCATTTGTTTAAAAGTGAAGTTGTTTTATGCAATATAACACAATTGTAATTGTTTAATAATTTTTTATAGATATTCATGTTTTTCTCCAAACCCCATTATATTGTCATATTTTGTTTCTTTTACCTTTCTGTATATTCATTATAGGCTTACCTATCCGGAGATAGGATCAATGTAACGACCCCTTGCCCGCCTCTAATAGGGCAGGGGCTGGAGACCATCCCTGAGTTAGAAGAACCCATACATCAGAGTCATTATCTGAAGGTACCTATACACACCCAAAAACATCCCTCCAAGCCAATAAAATGATGAAAATGTAAAATAAATATGATACCATAAATGAATAAGCATCATAAGTCCAACATAAGAGTACAAAAAGTAAAAAAGTGATAAAGGTGCCAAATACAATCCTGTCAAAAAACTGTAGAGGGTTTACCTACATAGATTGGTAGGAATGATGTAAAATGAAAAAAATAGTTTCTCCATTACAACAATAATCTCCATACTCCATGTCCTCCTAGGACACCATAAAAAGGGCTAGCGACTACACAAGATATGACATGTGTAGGTAGGGCCCATGTATGGGTAAGTATAATAATACCAAGTAGGAAAGGACAAAATCACGAAACAAAATGAATCAATAATATTCAAAACAAAATAATAATATAGTAATAAACCTAGATGGTTCCATAATAGACAAATAGCCTCAAATTTTCTCATACAAAAACTGCTAGCCCCAGGAAAATGATCAAGGATTCAAGGTAACACTCCTTCCATAAGTACTCCTACCGTGATATATGTTATCATCGGTGACACTCATACAAGAGGTCATTATTATTACGAAATACCCAAGATGTACTCAATAGATTTTATAAGATCACATCATCTAGTTATGGGATCACACTTTTGGCTAATAGGGACACCAAAAACCCTTCTAGATTTACTTATTAGAAAGGGGATCAACACCCTTTTCATAGTGGTCACACCAATACCAAAAAACCCACATTGGAATGACAGAGGATCCATCACATGTACCATAGTGAGATGAACCGATATTTATCCAAAAATATACCCATAGAGGGGATCCCAATCCTATACTGAGGATGTAATGCAACACTGTACCCTCATGAGAAAAGACCATCGTATTTCTATCATATGAATCTAGTCTATACTAAAGAAATTAAGGGCTCTATGCCATCTCTTAGGAAGTACACAATTTCTACATAGAATACCCTTTATGTACCACTATATAGGGATATACCTATATTTATACCCATGTTCTATATACTATGTATTTTTACTCCATAAATTCTTATGTATCTAGCCATCTCCATGTACTAGGCCATCCCTGAGTACTCAGTTGCGGCCATTGACTCTACCCATTCTCATGTTCCTAGATATGTACATGCTCATTTAATCTAAGAGTACATGCCGATCCTCCAACCATATGTCACAAGGAATGCGACATTTAATTTCTATGGAAACCCCAGGGCTATAGTAGGGGTACCACCCAACATGTATCTCCAGATCACTTACCATGTACCATGGTATTTTCATTAACCCCTGGTTCCATCTCCACATATTCCCACACTACCATCGCTTCCAGATCCTCCATGAATCTTAATAAAAATATTGGATTTTTGTAAACCACCACTCACTATTATTTCTCTCAAAAAATAAGGATTCTATCCACTCAGAAATCTGTCCATCTAGATGAACCGTCACTACAACAAGCCACCACCGTGTATCCACCAGAATTATAGAATTCGTTGGTCTGATACTGATCCACCTCTAGTCTTCATCCATTTTAACACCTTGATATAACCATTTATCATGAACTACATCATCAATATTGATTGATTTCACTAAATAATGACCAATCAATGATAAAATACCCAGTATTCATCGAATGACGAGATAAATAAATTTCCCATGATGAACATGTATAGAAATACCAGAGAAAACAATGAACCATAACCATGAGGAATTAACCACAACCTTTCTTCATTTTTTCCTCGATCCATTGTCGTTGAATAGAAAAATGAAGAGGAATGATCATCAAAAATCAAATAAATAAATCATATAATATATCAATCATCGATGCATAAAACATTTATTGTCAATGGAATTGATCCATGATCAATATTGGATAAATAAATAGCATGGAAACTCATAAAAAACCGTACCTAGATTTTAGATCAATCACCAATAAATGTTGATTCTTAATTGACATCATTGGAGAGATCCACTAACTCTATTGGCCTAGACGATATGTGAAGTACAAATCCAATCCTCTGATTTGATGTGATCCCCCTGTGTCTCTTCATATGATAATCTATAGGTCTCTAGTTTTATGTGGATAACCCTGTGTCATACCCATAAAATTTTATTTATATTGGAGGTGTTTAGGATTCTGTGTTAATGAAATAAAAGAAATAAAAAAATTATTTATATATTTTTATCACTCGTGACAAAAATTTCACAAACTCCTAACACTATAAAATGTTACGTCGTGCCTAGGGTAAAACCCACAATCCAAACTCAATAGTAGCCACCTATTTCTTATCCAATTATCCATTTAGTATTTATCCCACTTTTTTGGAAAAAATAAATTCCCTTGATATTATTATTTTAATATTTTTAAAATATCAATTCCATGCTCACTGGGCTTTAAATTATTTCATTTTTTCAGTGCTTGGATCTCAAAATTTAACTATATATATTTATGATATTTATATATAAAAAAATATTATACATTATAATCTCCCCTCTATAGGATTTTTGATCATGAGAAGAATAAATGAGTACTCAAGAATATGTGGGTATTGTGCTCGTATCTGGGTATCCAGATACCATATGATCTCTTAAAGATTCATATGATTCCACCCGACACACACAAAGGGAACTGATCACCCATGAAGGATCCTCTCATACCGATCCTTGATCTCCGCTACACACTTTACAAAGGTAGTTCCATCTTTGATGTCTATATTTCCCCTAGTAGTACCTTAAAGTCCTCCATTTTTAGTTAATGTAAGACTTTTGATAGTTCTATATATTCTTTATCTACATAGAGACAATTGAAACCTTCTATGTCATGTCTAACACAACCTTTGGACCGATGGGTACGAAAAGTACAATGTATGTTTGACATTGTGGTGACCTAAAGGGTCACTTATACAAGGCCTCTAATAGTTCCATACAAATTTTGGAATTATAGCTATTTTTGTATGAAATATCCCAAAATGCTATTTGATCCACCCAACAACATCCAAAGTCCAACATAAAATCCCACAACATTTCCTCCCAAACAAGAATGGTCCCCTCAATACAACCATTTGTTTGAGGGAGAAATGCTATGCTCAAACATATATGAGTCCCAAAGGCCTATTAAAATCCTCTCCATAGTCATGATTTTAAATGATCATCACAATTTTATATAATTATTTATAACAATCCACAGATCCTTACAATCTCCTATGTGTTACGGCATCCCAACCTATCTATTGAACTCTTGTCTCAAAGAACTAGGAAGTGGGATTACTTGCTGAGTTGGTCTACGATCACCAAAATTCCAACATTTCTTCTATATGTCCTTAGTAACCACATAAAAATGACTATATATATCCCATACCACTTCCTCTCTATCATCTCACAGGGTAGTGATAAACCCATTGAAACCTAGTTTTTAACCTTTAATGGTGGAAATGCAAAGCATTGATAGAAAACCTCCATTGCACACTTCTTGAAGTGTGCCAACCAAAACTGACACTGGAGGTCCTAGTACATCTTTTCCAAAACAAGATGTACCGCGAAGGGAGATGTTGGAAACTCTGTGTCCACGTCATCCCACCATAACAATGGTAATATAATCGATCCTCGTAAATGGATGACATTTTCAACACCTTTATAGAATCCATCGGGAGAATGTCTGTTGGATATCTAAGTATATAAGGTCTCACAGTAGGTATATCAATGATGCTATCCCCTTACAAGCTATAAATGTTGTGGGGTAAAATCCCTATATTAAAGATATATAGAATAATCCTTTTCCATTAAATAAAACTAAAACATGTAAAATTTTTCAATGCATCAGCCAAAAACATAGAGTGGAAGAACTCCTATTGTGATTGTTTTCAACAAAGTTCACCTTCCCAAGAGTATAGACTATCTCGAAGTCATAGTCCTAGAGAAACTTTTCCCATGTCTTCTATCTCATGTTATGATTCTTTTGAGAGAAAATATACATGAGGTAGTTACAGTAATTTTAGACGATAAACTTCTCCCATATAAGGTAGTGTCCCCAAATATTCACAGTGAATAGGGCCACCACCAACTCAAGATTGCGGGTCATGTAGTTCTGCTCATTGTATATCAACTACTGAGAACCATAGGAAATCATAGTCTATGTCTATATATATGTACAACCAATTCCATTCCCAGAGGCATTACATAATTCTACACACTCATCTCTCTCATTAGGAAATATTAGGATGGGGGAACTTATTAACATTTTCCTTAACTCCTGAAAATCCTGTAGGAACCTTTCTATCTAAACAATATGATTCCCCTTCACGGTCAAAGTAGTGAAATGTGATGATATCTTAGAGAAATCGTAACAAACTATGATTTTAAAAGACTAAAATCATGTTTGATAACATATATGACACACAAGACCGAAAATAGAAGATAATTTAATACCTATAGCTTTTACAATATTTGTATTTTTCAAGAAATTCAATATTTTATATATCTTATGATTCATAAAATAATTTGTTTAAATGAAACACAATACCCTATTAAAATATTATTATAACTATTATAACCTATCCGTAATATTTGAGTGTATGAATATGAAAAAATATAATTTGAAAATTTTATGGTTTACATATTTTTAAAATAAATACAATTGTTATATAAAGATTTCAAATAATATAAAATACATTTTAAAGTGAAAGAAATATTTTCATAAGTACTTTACTTTTTTAAAACGTGGTTTAGTTGTCATACGAACACTTAATTAAAAATTATTTTTTTCACAATTTTAGAGAATTTAGTTTAAAAAACATCAATTTTGAAATCTATATGTCTTAATTCTCCTTGGGATATTTTTTATTGTATTTTATAAAAATAATTATTTTATGATGAATAATGAAAAATACAAATATATATCGAAAATTTATTTTTTTTTTAAATTATTTACATTGTCATGCAATATTTAAATTGTTTTTAAGAAATATTATTCCTTGATATTACAATTTAACATTTTTTTAAAATTTTAATCAATATTATATATAATTATTATATGATCACTGTTCAATTTTTTGAATGTTTTTTGTTTTAAAAACCATTTTGTCAACATATATATGTGTTTACTTTTAAAATCAAATTTTCCAAATATATTAATTGAATTTGGGAAAATGGATTCCATATTTGGAATTATGATAATTTATATTACCCAAAAAGTTCAATTTTTTACCATAATTAATAGTGAAAACATTATTGATTAAATAACTAAGTTAAGGTAAAAATGGATTTATCAGGGGGTATACTAATTAGATAAGGGTAAAAATGGCCAAAAACATATCCAATTATAATTATAGGGTCATTTTATTACCCTTATCATATTTGGATATATTTTTTGAGTGTTGGGATATTTTTAAATTAAAATTATCAAAATGATATTTATTGTAAGAAATAGATACAATTTCACCAAATTTCATTTTAAATTTCTACTATTTTTTCACATCGGAAAAAAAATAAATACATGAACGAGTATGGATGGTCATTTTGAGAATAATGAAATTAATTTCATGAGGGTAATTAATATTTAGTTTTTATTAGTCATATAATTACTTTAAATGATTAAGTTAAACCAACATAATAATTATTTAGTTAATAGACAAATTAAATTAGAGATAATAAAAATATTAAAAGTAAAATAAATTGAGTAAACTATTATGTTGCATTAATTTTTTAGATAAATATAGCATGTTATACTGGTTTGAAAATTTTTAGTTTAATTCCATCATTTTATTCAAATTTTTATAATTCAAATTAAATGATTATTTTCAAAATTGATATTAATGTTATTTTATAATAAATAAAATTTTATTAAATGATTTAAAATTCCTAAAAATAATATATTATACCAAATGTTTTTTAAATTATTTTCAATATCAAATATGTTCCATTCATTTCCCAATTTTTAATTTATAGTTAATATATTTACCCCTAAGGAGTTCAAACTTTGTTACTATGATTAAGGTGAAAATAATGTTTTTTCATGTTTCATGTGTTTGTGTTTAAAATAATTTCCACTAACCATAAGATTCTTGTTAGATAAATTTGATATCATATTTAATATAACTAGTTATAGATTATCTAAAAAGTTTCATTATATTTTAGGTTTTAAGTATAAATTACCTAGGTTAAAAAGAATAGTTACTATAGTAAAAAACTAAAATGGTAAAAGTATTGAAACATAGAAGTTAAGGAAAAACATGTTTAAAATTTTTGTGTGTGTGGTGAAGGTGTGTACAAACAATATCATCAATAAAACACTTTAATGATACATTTTTGATACATTGGGGGGGAGAGTGACTTCCCATCATTAAATAGTTGTGTGTATTTACAAAAATACCACTCATCATCATTATATAAGGGAAGTCACTCCCATCACTTATTCAAAATTCTAAAAAAATGCGTCTTTACAAATCCCAAGAAAATTACCTACCAAAAATAATCATCCACATTATAGAGCTTTATTATTTCCCAAAATACCAACACTAGGGTCCTTAAGAAGATACCCAAAGCTGGTTACTCTAAAAGAATGTAATGATCTTTATTAAGCTCATTCTCTTTCTGTATTCTTTTATAACCTTAAATTATGTCTTAACACATACAATATAATAACACCAGAATCAAAAATATAATTATATTTCATTATGTTTATGAAAAATATATTTATCTATAAACACTTCCTTTAAATAGGAAACTAAATCATGAACTATGTGTAAGGTGGACTACCGCCTCATGAATTGATGCAACTCATTTGTCGTAAACATTTATCATGATTTTATATAATGACGGATTTGATATATATATATATATGTAATTTTTATTGTATAATTATAATCGTAAATTAAGAATATCACAAATACCTTCTTTCTTTTCATTTATTTTAAAATGTGATTATGTTTCTCGTGTATATGGCGCACTACCGCCTTGTAAAGCGAAGTAATTTTTTTCCAGTTACATTTTACATGGAATATAATAAGGATAAATTTAATGAATAAATGTGATATATATGAAATGATATCAATTATTTGTAATTAATATATGATGAAATTCCTTAAAATTTCATATTTTAAATTAATGATATCATTTCACATGCGTACATAAGACCTACCGTCTTCATAAACCGACACAATTAATTTTATATGTAATGTGTTCATGAATGTTTCTAAGATTGTATCTATTAAAAAACAATAATATATATATATATAATGTTAATATAAATCTGGTGATTATGTAACTATATTCCATTTATAAGAACTGGAACTTTAATAAAACCACGCGCATTAAAGAACAAGACAATTAACACCCAAAATAGTGAAAACAATGAAATATTATTAACAAATGTGTGGTAAAATGTTATAATATTATAATATATGGTATGATATATATTTGAATGGTTCTGTAATATATTTATAAGAGTCCTATATTTATTAAAAATTATTTTTAGACACATACAATGTGAGTTGAACATTATGTAAGGGTTTCTCATCTCACTTATACTATCATGGGATAAATTTCATATTACCAACTTATTCATTTTTATGCTATATATATTTCCCATTATGATAATTTATATCATGAATTCATTTTTCTTCATGTAATTTAATGATTTATTTGAATTCTCTCCTTTCATGGGGATTTTGATTCAATCGTTACCAAAATGGTATGAGTGTATTTCAAAATCTCATCATTATTCTGGATAGATTGTGTTTATGTCTCTCTAAAATAAATTATAAGATATTACCTGTAGTCAATAAATTTTATTCTTATATATTGTTTCACCATATTTTCAAGTAATAACACCATTTTCTCTATGTTTTATACTTAAAATGATTCAGAAAATGTTTTTAATAAAATCCAACATTATTTATCTCTTTTTCTGAAAATCATTTTTTTAAAATACCATATTTTCATAAAATGTATTTATCATTCTCAAAATTCTTTATTAAAGAGAATTTTTCCAATGTATTCCTTTTTACAAAATGTTTTTAAAGAAAAATTAATATAAATTTCCAAATAATTCATTTTTTAATTTTAATAAAAATATGAAAGGAATCTTGGTTTTAATGTTTATGATATGGATACGATGTTCCACCATCATGACCACTAAGTATCTTAAAAATTATTTTTAAAGTTTTAAACAGTTATTTTTGAATATATGTTTTGTACAATTGTTTTTTTCATTTTGTTTTAAATAAAATTTCAATGTGATGAAGTTATTTTCTTCAAAAATGTTTTTAATCTCTATTTTTTGGTATTTAAATTAAGCAATAACTTCAACCTTTTATTATAATTATGATCCACTAAGGAGGATTTTTATTGATATAATATTTATTCTTTATTTGGATGCTACATGAACAATTTGACCAAGGATGTAATTTTTTATTACTATTCACCATATTACTAGAAACTGTTTATGATTATGTTTATATGATTGAGGTAGGTATTAAAATTTTTTAAGACCGTTTTTATAAGAATTTTTATGTTGATTATGTTTCAAACCCTTCATATGTGGAATTAATTAGTCCTAGAATGTTATGGGTGTGTCTTGGTTATAGATATTCCAATGATGCATTGACATGACTCATGAGACAAATATGTTGGGAAAATTATATAGGTATCTACCCACATATATAAAATGTCTCATGAATGGTTTAAACACTATGTTTTAAATGCACGATAATATGCATCCCCATTCTATGATATTTTTTATTGATTCCCAGGTGATTATTCAATTTGTTAAAATATCTATGGATAAGTTTTAATATCATTTGATTATTTATATGTATTTATTTGATCATCATTTATTCCTTCCATATTACGATCATGTTATGGTCAAAATAGATTGGGTTTTAGATATTCACCGTTTTATATTGGTTATACTTATTTATTTGTGATAGTTTCTGGTGTGTGATTACCCAAATTGAGCATCTTGGATTACCTAGTCATATGTTTTAATTTTTATAGGACACCATGATGTTATTTTTAATTGATATACCATGATATGCTATAGGGAAATATGGAATTCTAATAGAAATCAATTTTTCTATTTTATGTCTTTAATATTAATGTATGTTTCATGTATGTATATAGTTTACTAAGCCTACAAAATTTGTTTGTTCCATCAGGATGTGATTCATTGCATATAGTTCCCTTATAATAAATAATCATCAACTATAGTTTACTATGTTTGAGGTATTTATAGTTTTTATTATATTAAGTTGAGTAGAAACCATGATAACTATATTTTGAAAAACCTAGAGTATAGAATATAAACATATGAATTACTCTAATGATAAATCCAAGTATAGGATAACATCCTACAGTTTTGGTAAGGTAGTGATTATGTGGCTTTCCTAGAAATACATTCATGTCTGAACACTATATGTCGGGGTGGTTCTAGAATTGATTTTTATAGGGGAAATGACTTAATAAAATCCATGTCAGGCTTGAATCCATTGTTACCTAATAAACGAAAACACGACTTAATGAACACCCAGTTTGACACTCTCAGGGGATATATATTGGTTGATTCACATTTTTCATTACAGTCCATTATGAAGGGGGAGAAAATATTTTTATGATTTGAGAACATTTGGAAAGAAACAATGATTATGATAATGAGAGTAGACATGAAAGAAATTGCAAATTTATGTTAATTGTTTCACTAGTATTGGGATTTTACCTTATATTTAATATTTTTATGTTCTAAATAAATTTATACTATTGTTTAGAAATTTCACCTTATATAAGGAATGGAAACCATATCAATTAAGGTAATTTAATGAGTAAGAATAATCATTTTTTTGATAGGATTATAAAAATCCTCCAATGGGAACTAGTATCCCAAACATTTTCATTATACAAGGGAATAATATATAGTGACATAGAAATAATTAACCATTTATTATGTATTAAAAGGGAAGTATGAAAATAAACAGATCACAAAGAAATTGAAGGTAAAGGGAAGAAGGAAAATTAGTATTTTCCCCACATGATAATTGTTGAAGGACACATCCAAATAATTACTTGATGGGAATAAGAGTTTGTTATAAGTTTGTAGAGAATGTACATTGTACTAGTGATTGAAAGTTCTAGAGAAAAACCATTTATGTTCAGATTTTCCACTTTAAATAGATGTGGAATTATGAAAATAAATACCACAACCATCAAGAGA
Source organism: Viscum album (assembly GCA_963277665.1). Taxonomy (NCBI): domain Eukaryota; kingdom Viridiplantae; phylum Streptophyta; class Magnoliopsida; order Santalales; family Viscaceae; genus Viscum; species Viscum album. The sequence goes on from OY728150.1 coordinate 1,041,713,479, forward strand.
ATATTATATACAAGAATATAAGGGATCAAGGTCAAGATTATGGTATTACTATGGTTGATATAGAATGACTAATATGCTCATGTGTTTGGATTGATGAATTATTTTTTATAATTAATTTATCAATGACAAGAATCATAATACATATAAGTATTGTACTAAAATAGTTTGTCTATAAGGATTTAAAGTCATATTTTGAATGGTTTCAATGACCGAGAAATGTAATACATTGGAAAGTTAGTATTTCTGTATAACACATGATTTAGGGAGATTAAAACATAATATGTATCTTATGTTGAGATAATAATGATAATGTTTTGTTTCTAAGATATTATTTTTAACCATGAAACTTCTTAATGATTTATCTTATCATTATTATAGTTTACTCAATGGATGTATTTATGAAATATATTTTACAACCCAAGATTTTTTTTAGAATAATTCATGATTTAATTATCATTTTATAGTGATCAAGGTATTCACATATTTGGTTTGTGACATAAATATATAGTTTATTTTGTTTTAAAAATTTAATGTTAAGTTGATTTTGAAGATTTAGTGGCATTATATCTAAATTTTCTGGACATTCAATTTTGTTAGAAATATTTTGGAAGAGTAACTATTTGTTAAATGGATTATGATGAACTTTGGGTGTTACATTTGGGGGGTAGATATCAATATATTATATTTTATAACTAGATATAACATTTTTTTAGTAAATATTTAGAGAAATACATATAGAATTTTCACCCATTTATGGATATTACAATATGTTTAATGTTAATTTTCATGAATAAGGAAAAAAATCATATGGTATATTAGTTTATTCCAGTATTAAATGAAGTGAATAATAATCAAAGAAAAGAAAGAAGAAAAATTATGCCTGGGAAATAGAAATATATCAATTAAATATATTTCCTTATTTTATTTTTGTAGATAGAAAAGGAATACCTTAACTTTAGGAAAAGGATGTTGAAACGAAAATGGTATCCTATTACATTAATATACATTGCAGATTTATAGATTTGTGATTTTTAACGTTCTATTTATAATTTAATTTCTTTTAATCAATGACCTCTATTACTATCTTCAATTATTTACATATTTATTCCACCCAAATATCATTACATTCCACAAATATTATCCAATTTGGAAACCTTTTATGTATTATTATAGATGAGATTTTTACTTGTATTTATCTCTTATCACGAGGATGTTTTATTATCCAGTTTTACAATGTGGTTTAAAAAAATGTTTCTTCAAATTTTAATCCATTAATTACTAAAATCAAGATTAAATTGTGAGGACAAAATTTATTCAAGAGTAGTATAATATAACTCCCCAAAATATCAAAATAGGAACATCATGATCAATATTATATATGAAACACACAAAAAATGTATAAGATAATGTAAAACCCCAATAATTTATACTAGATTTTTTTAAATAAATTAAATGTCTTCAATAACTTATAACTCATGCAACACCGGGTTTAAATGAAGAATGATACTCCATTAAAATATTTTTATGAAAATTATAACCAATATGTTATGTTTTTGGGAAGGAATATGACTAAATAAATAATGAAACATATTGGTTTACACATTTATAGTATAAGTTCAATGGTTATATATTTATTAGAAATAAAACAAGAATAAAATTTAAATTGAATGAAATATTTTCTAAAAATAGTATTATTGTTTGAAAATGTGGATTAGATACTCTTGAAGCATATAATATAAAATTATTTCTTTAACAATTTCAGAAATTTTATTTTAAAAATAAACATCATTTTTAAATATACTTGTTGAAATTAACTTTGTGTGAATTATGTATAATTTTTGTAAAATGATAAATTTTTGATGAATTGTGATAAATATAGATTTTTATTAAGAGATTATAAATATTTTTAATAATTTGAAAAATTAAATATTATATAAAATTGGTTTTAAAGAAAAATTAGTTCAATTATATTAGAATTTATCAAATTTATGCCAATTTATTAAATTTCATATTGAATTAAGATATAATTAGTTTAAATATTTGAATGTTTTTTATTGGAAAAATATGTTTTTTAATGTTCACAAAGGTTTAATTTTAAATTGAATTATTCCATTTTTGTAAATTTTATTTGTAAAAATAGATTGAATTTTTTTAGTTAGATTAATTTATATTATTTAATAATGTCAAAATAATTTCTTAAAATAATGAATATTTAAAGTAGTAAAAATTATTTATAGTTTCTTAGGTAAAAATGGGTTGGGGGGGGGGTAAACTAGATAAGTAAGTGTTAAAATGACCTAAAAACTTATAAAAATACTATTTAATGGTAACATTTATTCCCTTATTACAATATGATCTATTTTTATTTTCTTTTTGGGACACTCTCTATGACATGAACCTATATAATAATTTAAGTAATGAAAACAACAAAATTTCACCTTCTTACTTTAAAATATCAATTATTTGTTCACAAAGGGACATAAGAAATATGTGAATGAATATTTATTCTCAATTTGATCATAATTTAATTAATTTTATGAAGTTATTTTACTTTTAGTTTTTTATTAATCTTATTATTACATTAAATTATTATGAAACACAAACATAGTAATTATATATTTAAGAGAAAAACAAAATAAATGATAGTAAATATATTAAAAATTAAAAAAGTTAAATGAATTATTTTGTTCCAAAATATTTTTAGAAAAATATATCATTTTATACTAGTGTGAATGATAGATTTGAATTCCATTGTTCTGTTACTATTTTTAAAATCAATTTAAATGGAGAATGTCAAAATGGCCAATGTTGTTATTTTATAATAAAAGATATTTTATTCATTGATTTAAGATTCATAAAAATAATTTTTTTTACGAAGTGATTTTAAAAATTTTAAAATATAAATTATGGAAAATTCATGGACCAAGTTTTATTTAATAGTTTCTATATTGAACCCTAATGATTTAAAATATTGTTGTTGTTGTTAAGGTTAATGTTGTGTTTTTCCACGTTAGATGCGATTGTTTTAAAATTAATTATCAACACACATATCTTTTTTTATTTGATAATTTGTTTTTAATATTTATAATAGGTAGATAAAAACTTATAAAAAGGAATATTTTATTTTAGGATTAAATAAAAAATTACCAAGATTAAAAAAAACTAGTTACTATAGTGAGAAACTAAAATGAAAAAATTATGGAAACATAGAAGTTAAAGAAAAAAATGTTTAAAACATGTGTTTGTTGTGTGATGGAGGTATAACTAAACTATAAAATCCATCTAACACATTAATTATCAGTTTTTCTCTATGTGGGTTAACAGTGACCTCCTATTATTTAATAGTTTTGGGTATTTATAAAAATATCACTCCTCCTCAATTATAAAAGGACACTCACTCCCCTCAAATATTCACACCAATCAAGCCATTTGGATCGATAGAAATACTAGAAAAGGCATCCCCCAAATAATTATCCACATTATAAATCTTATTTTCTTCCAAAAATAACATCCCAAGGGTGTTTATGAATAGATCAAAATGAGGTTTCTTTGAGAGAAGAAAAATACCATTAATAAGCTCATTTCTATTCTTTCTTATTATAAAATCTAAAATTATTGTTGAAAAATTGAAATATAATTACACCATTATATCCCATATAATTATATTTTATTATGTTGACGAAATAATTTTTATCCATCACCACTTCGCTTAAATTGGAAATTAAACATACAATTGTATATACGACAAACTACCACCTCGTGAACATATACAACTTATTTTCCATTACACTTCTCATAGTTGGATATAATGATGGATTTAATATATATATATATATATATATATAATATTTATGATATAATTATATTCCAATAGTTAAAATACTATATATATCCTCTTAATTTCAATTATATTTAAAAATGATAACGTTACTCGTAGGTATGGAAGACTACCACCTCACGAAGAATTGTGTGTTTTTTTCATTAATGTTTTACATGGAAAAAACATATGGATACATTTATGAATATATGTGATATATATGACCTGATATAAATTCTCTAAAATTAATATATCATACCTTTCCTACCCTTTTCCACTTTAAGGGAATTATATCACCACTCGTGGATATGTACATCATAAAGTCAAATTACAAGAATTGTTCTAAAGATGTATATAATGAATAGAAATTATATATATGAAATTAATATAATTATTGTGATTATGGAACTATATCTTATGTACAATAATAAGAACATTCATGAAAAAACATAATTGAGAAAATAAGGTAATCAACTCACAAAACAATGAAAGTAATGAAATATTATTAATAAACATGTGGTAAAATGTTATAATAGGATCATGTATGGTATGATATATATGAATAATTTTCTATTATAGTTTTTAAATAAACCTATATTTATTATACATTAGGTTTGGACAAATAAATAAATATTCAAACTAGATGTTAGGGCTTCCCACCTCACATTTACATTTGTGGGACATATATCATATTCACCACTTATTTGTTTTTATGTTGTATTTAATTACACTTTTGGTATGTAATATAATGAATTTATTTATATTGATTTTATTTAATTTTTTATTTAATGTTAATTCTTTCGTTAGTCTCATGATTCAATCAATAAAAAATATTAAGGCTGTATTTCAAAATCTCATCATTATTTGGGATTGTTTGTGATTAAGTATCCCTTTATGAAATTATTTTATATTTTCTCAACTCATTATATTTTATTCTCCTATAATTTTTTATGAAATATTTCATCTCATATTTCCATTCTTCATCTATTTTGTACTTAATAATATTGAGAACATGTTTTTAATAACATCAGACATTATTTCTTTCTTTAGTCGAAAATCCTAATTTCCAAAACCATGTTGTATAAAAATGTTTGAAAAAATGTTTTTATCATTATAAAAATTATTTATTAAATAATTTTTTTTTTAAATTTTTACTTTCTAAAAGTTGTTTTTAATTGAATATTTATGTGTTTTTACAAACAATGATTATTTGTGTTTTTTTTCTGAAAATTTGAAACAAATCATTATTTTAATGTGTATAACATGAATGGAATTTTACTCTATTATTAAAAATAAAAGTTTTAAATATTATTTTACTTATTTGAAACAGTTATTTTCAATTTAAAATATTTTAAAATTATTTTTTTCAAATGTTTATTTTAAAAATAGTTTCAATGTGGAAATATTATTTTCTGTAAAAACGTTTTTAATGAATTTTTTTTCTTATTACTATTTATAAATGACATAAAACCATTATTTTACTTATGATACACTAGGTATATATTCAATTTATATCATAATTACTATTTCATTTAACCATTTATTACCTATTTGACTACGTATGTACAATTTTATTACCATTCTGCATATTACTTTGGATGGTTTATGATTGTTTTTATCTGATTGGGGTAAGAATTAACATTTCTTATGTCAATTTTTTGATATGAATCTTTATGTTGGTTATGTTTCACCGATTTCATATGAGTAATGTATCAGAATTAGTAACTGATAGGTGGGGCCCAATTATAGATAACTCCTTGATGTATCGAAAGGTCTCATGAGACAAATTAGTTGGACAAATTATACGATTTTATACCCAAATATATAAATAGTCTTCTGAAAGGTCTTGAAATTATATTTCAAATGATCAAAATTATTCATTACCATAATATTAGATTATTTATTTATGAAAATGTGATTAATCAACTAGTTATAAAATCCATGGGTAAGTATCAATATCATGTGATTATTTATATGGATTTATTTGATCATAATTTATCCCAACCATATTATGAACATGTTATTATTTAAGTAGAATGGGTTTCAGTTAATCACATTGTCATATTGATTACTCTTATCTATTAATGACATCATACACAATATTCTTACTCTTACTGAGTATCTGATCTCACTGCTTTCTTATTTTTCATTTTCCCAAGATACCATGAATGTTTTTGTAATTGATATATGTGGATATTCTAAGGAGAAATATGGCATTCATAGAGAAAAAAATTGAGTATTTTATGTTTCGAATTTTATTGTGAATTTATAGTATATATCTATTTAACCAAGACATATAAACTATTTGTTCCTTTAGGATAAAATTAGATTTATCTATTTCCTATGTAAAAAAGTAACTACTAGATCTAGTTTATTGGTTTTGAGGTATTTATATAAATTTGGAAAATATCTCCGATAGTAATCTCCCAAAATATAGAATCTCTATACATCCTTTGTTATCTTGGGTGGATTCTAAGATAAAACTACCTAGAACTTTTCTGGGTCCACTACTACACATTCAGTGAGGATGATGTGTCCTAAAAACTAGATCTCTTGAATCTATAAATGAAACATAAACGGATTCCCATAATTACGATTCTATATGAGTTTATTTAGAACCATCCTCATGTTTCTCTCATGATATTCCTTGGACACCATGTACACTAAGATACCATTGACGAAGAGCATTGGAAACTGATCTAATAAAGAATAAGAGATCTATTTCATGAGTCCCATGCACATTACTGGGGCCTTCATCACACCAAAGCACACCACTAAGTACTCATAATAGAAACATCTGAATTCCATATTTAGTATATCATTATCCTGTAATCACAAATGGTGATATCCTGATTTATAATGACCCGAATTGTTATAAATAAAATTACAGTTGTAATTTAATTACTTATATCATTATGTAATATGGTTATCAAACACACATGTATTTATTTTGTTTTATTATATCCTATCATATTTAAATGATCATATTTTTCATTACCATTAAAAATATATCAATTGAACTGAAATCACATGATTAGTATAAATATAGTCTTATAAGAAAACTAATTGACACAGATAATGGAATTAATGACCTCAAAAAGTAGGATGATACCATATGATACCCATTTATTATAGATTTCAAGAGAGATAACATCACTGTTCTTTTTCTGTTGATCTGGTCCAAGATTTTATCTGTCAACTTAAGCATGAGAGAAACCTTTTACGTGAGAATTTCACGCTCTTCGAGATGAAGGCCCAAACCATTTATGATAAGCTACCTCCACAAAATATCAAAGTCATCCACCTTATATTTATGGAGTTTTGTGGTGTATTAAAGGGATATATATAAATACCATAATAATATGAATATGTATATTGTATTTTAAATTGAATAATGTTTATATTTTTTTCTTATCATTACTTTATAAATGATTTTATTTTGATATAATAAATCATAAGGTGTATTATTGGGTAATATTCAAATTCAATTAAAGAATTCATTTTAATGTATTACTATATTTTTTAAATAAAAATATTTTAACAAACTGTTATTATTATATTATATTTATTAAATATAAATGGCTATATAATTTTTGTGAAGTAAAATGTAATTTTTATAAGGGTTTTAAAATTATTATTGTAAAAAAACCCAAAATTTATTAATAAATATAGATTATTATTTTAAAATCAAAAATTAACTTTTTTAAAAAATTAATTTTATAAAATGAATATTATTTTTTAATCATATTGTTTAAATTATACAATAGTAAATGTTTCATAATTCTCTGAGTACGTCGAATTTTTTGTTAAAAATTAAATTCTTTATAAATATAAGGCATGTATCATAACATGAGAATGAACAAAAATTCATGTAATAAGTACTATAAAAGGAATCCATGAAAAAAAATATGTTTTCTATTTAAAATAATTTGATATCATTTTTATTTTATTAATTTTAAAAATCCTCTCTGAATTGTCTAAAACCATCAATATATTTTTATTTTTTAAAATCATTTCGTTAAGAGTATGACTCACTTCGACATAAATAAGGGTATTATTTTATAAATTTTGGATGTTATCCTTATTAAATAATTAAAACTTGCCTTATTTTTCATAAACCATGGTAGAAAACATAAGATGGTTTATCATTTTGGTTATTTTCTAAATAGAGTCCAAACCCAATGTTTGAGAAATGAGAAACAATTCCCCACTGATTTCATATATAAATCCACTCAGGAACCCATTAATCTTATCTGAAAAGTTTTGGATCATGTACTTAATCTACCACCCCTTTCAATAGTCCTCCCAAGGTTCTCCCAATATAATGACCCAGGCTTACATACATAGATATTACATATTATTAGATAAATATTAATTACAATACATAAAAACATGCCTAATAACCATAATAGTTTAGTGCCTTTGGAATCTTGAAACAAATTCTTATTATTTTATTAAATATCTTAAAAATCTACAACAATTATCTTCACCTTTAGTAATCTTACTTAATACCGATATTTTTAAACCGAGGAAAGGAAACATAATAAAATGATGAGCTCAGATGCTTAGTAAGGATAAACTTGGAAGTTATATAAGAATATCATGAGGTTGAATGTATGAGAATCGGAGAAATTGTTTTTACAAGAAAACACTACATATAAAATATTAGAATATTGAATTGTGAAATTAATGATTTTCAGTTAATAAGACAAGAATAATAAGGGAGTAATGATAATAATCCATGAATCTCTTACATATAAATAATTCATGGAATTATGACTGACAGATAAACTTGAAATATCATTCCCTATAAGTCAAAGAAAATTTGAAAATATTATCATGGATATTCATGGGGATTCACCTACTAGGTGGGACACACCACCAGCCCATGTAATTGTCCTCTCTTTTAAGGGATCAGGATTCCCCGTTTTTCTAGAGTGGATATATTCCGTTGAAATTTTTCCGATAATTATCTTGTGAGATATAAATTTTTACCCAATTGATTGGATAAATATATAGGTGTCACCCATAACATAATGAAAATGATACCTATGGATTTTACAAGATCATAATTCATTTATTATATCAGAACCCATAAAATGAAGTGGGATTCATAAACCTCATTTTCTCATAACATAACCCATGTAAAAGAAATGAGTATCATAAATATCATTCCATAATAAACATAAACCAACCATAGAAAGCATAGGGATAGTATATTTGAAAAATATACCCAATAATTCTTAAGTAAGATAAAATAATATGATCTTAAATGGAAAATAATTTTGAGAATTCACATTAAATATTTCTTAAGAAAAACAACCTTTCCATTTTTGAAATAAAACAATATTTAAATCATAAAATACTTTTATAAACTTCATATTTAAAAATAACTATGAAAAATTATAAAGTAATATTTTAAAACCATTTTAAAAATATTTTAAATCATTTTCCTTGAATATTTCCTAAAACATCATTCAAAACACCATTAAAACATTTTTAGAAAACATAATTTTAAAAAAACATTAATTTCAAACCTAAGAGAGAATAAAATTACATGAAACTAATAATATCATGAAAATAAGTATATTCATTATAAATAATTTCAAAGGGTACTATTTACTCCTTGTAAATTAATATTGGTGCATAACATAACATATGTCTCAAAGAAAGACATTTTAGACAAAATTCCCTTACTAATTTTGTAACTTCTGAATTGTAAATCACATGAAAAATATATCATCAAATGGATATGTAAATTCTCAAAAATATCGACAATAATACTAAATAATAGATTCAAAAATAGTATATACATCACACTAAAGAAACAATTTGTGTATACACCATGTGTCTAAGAGAAATTAAAGTGAGGCAAAAATCCCATACCTTAAGTCTAGACTTCCTTCGTATATCTTCAAACATTCTATATAATAAATATAAGTTTATCCTAAAACTACCAAATATAAATTTTAACATATATAATATCTTATATGATTAACTTATGACTTATATTACTCTCTTTTGATAAATCTATGTTAATGATAGGTTTCGAGAAATAACAGCTTTATTTTTTGTTCATGTTTTCACTTGTTATAATTGATCCTTTTTGATAGATCATGATTTCATCATATTTAAAATTATATGAATTATATAAATATCATATATATAATAATTATATTTTTATTCATGGTTATTCATAAATGTTCCTGATAGAAAATAAAAAACATTGTTCATGGAAATGGTAGGTCGAATGTACACCTGATCATTGTTTTTATTTTCCTTTCATGTTAAAAGAAATAAAATTATATGATATAATATCATTATATAATAATTTTTATGTTATATATATTCATAAAATTCATCTTTTTTACCATCATTGTAAAATATAGATGAAAAAATAATCCTATCGCATCATGGAGATGGTAATCAATACGTACAAATGAGCAACATTATCATTTCCCAAATGATAAGATTTTAATTAGGTAGATATAATATTATCATTAAAATGTACAATCCTATCAGAAATATCATATATAAATATTAAAACTGTTATAATTCCCACTCATAAAATATGGTTATTTTAAATGAATTCTATCACTACATGGATACGGTAACCCTTACATATGCACGAGCGATACATTCATATATTATTTGATGGGAAAGGGGACATATAATGGTGCATTAATTATTGTAATAAAATTTTAAATTATTTATGATTCTTAATTTATTATTTTATGATATATTTCATTGATTTATAGGAGTTATAGACGATTAGAAAAAGATAGCGATCAGTTAAATCTATTACATCGTCTTTGAAACAACACATTAAGATCTCCTCTAAAGGACTCTAGAGTTGGTATTTTGGGAAGAGAAGAACCTCTAAAATGTGGATAGGTAAATGGAGAATAGAATTTGGTAATGTGTTTTGATCAATAATTCTCAAAGTGATATGATTAATTGAGGGAGGAGGTTCCCTTTTATAATTGAGGTGAGGTGTACTTAAAGAATTTCAAAAACATAATAATTCATAATAAATTCAATATAAATCTAAATACCTCCAGAATGACTTATATTGGAATATAAGATAATATAAGGTTTTAATATCACAAAAAAATATATTCCAGACATTTGTTTATTATTTTAATCCTTATCATCTTTGATTAACCCCTAGATAACGTATTACAATTAAAAATATGGTGACAACGTTTTCAATATAAAAATGTTGTAAATTATAATTTTGTGATATAAATTAGACCATAATTGAATAATTTATAAAATTTGGACCATCATGTAATTTATTTATATTTTTAAATATGTTTTTTTAAATAAAATACTATTTTGATAAAATATCATTATTGTCAATTTTGACAATATTCATTAATTGTAATTTTAAAAATATAATGATAACCCATTAACTTCAAAAAAATATAATTATTTAAATAAGTTACCAAGGTAATATTTTTTTGATCACATTAATTATTTATATTATATTTATTTGAATATTTTAATAACATTTATTTGATATTTCCAATAATAAAATTATTACCTCATCAAGGATGTGTAATTATTTAATATAATAATTTGTTCAATAAAAATTAAAAATTGAATTAACTCATGCATATAGTTATTCTATATTTTTAAATAATACTTATAGTCAAACACATAATTGGAGAAAACTGTTATTAAAAATGATATAGTATTTAAAACAAGAATGTTCCATATTTAATGTATTGTTAAATAAAAATTATGAATATCATAATATCATCTAAGTGGCCAAAAAAATAAGAAATAAATTTATACAATGAAAATAAGTTTATTATTTTAAAGGTTTACTTTAATATTTATTCATAACATAAATTTTTCCTCTTGTAGACACAGAATGGATATTTAGGAGAAAAAAGTTACATTTTGTGACTTTCTTTGATTTAAAAATTATATAAGTCATTTTCATGAACAAGTGCCTATTAAATAAGTTAATTTAGATCCTTATGTGTTTTAGATCAAATACTATTTATCCAATAGCATTTTTTTATGTGTTAGAGTCATTTTATAGTGTTTATTATTTTATTTTTATCTTAAATTACCCAATTTATCCATTATCGTGGTAATAGAATTTACCACAGTTACTATCCATATTGGAAAAAGGTCATAATCAACAAAATTGTACCTTTTGAATTAAAATTTTTCAATTATATTTATAAATTAATAATTCATATGTTTCATAATTTAATATAAATAAAATTGGTAAAACGACACGAAAAACATTTTTTTTGGAAAAATTGTCTTCTAAAACATTAAATACTTTCATAAATAATTTGAATTTAAAATATTTTATAAAGGCCATAATTTGATTATTTTAAATTAAAATGAACTAATTAATATTAAATGATAATGAGAAACATATTTTGACCTTATAAATACTTTTACATAAATATATTTTTCAATAATATTATTTTTTTCATTATTCTCTAAAAAATGAATGTTTTCAATAAATTATAAAAAAAAATGTTCTGAAAATTTTGACATGATGAATTTGAAAAACGAAACTCAATTTTTGAAATACATTTTCTAAAATTTTAAAAAATTAATATCAATTTATGAAAAGAATAATAACTTATTTTTGATGAATAATGTGATTTTACTAAAAATAACATGAACATTTTTAAAGGACATATCAATACATTTATATTGAGTTTGACCATTAAATTAATTTCATAAATCTTTTATTCATATTCATTCCAAGACATTAAGGTGAGTTTTTATTTCCTGAAGCATTAACAGATCATGGGATCCATATAATGGTAGGTTATTCCTCCCATGTTAACATCACTACAAGAAGGTTAATACAATTTATCTGATATGCTTAAATCCTGATATGGAGAGATAATAATTAAATATTTAAAGCATAATCTGAATCTGAATATAAAAAATTTCATAAATGGTAACCTTTATAAACCATCGAAAATATTAAAATCCAAAACTTTTGAAAGAAGTTCACTGAAGTCCCAAAATTAACTTATCATTAATCCCCCAAAAAACATTATGTAGATTTTAATTGTCACACAACAAAAATGTGAATAATATTATCCTGTATTCTCTTGAAATATTTAAATAACCTTAATTTTCATAAAACCTTAGTGAAAACATATTGGTTTTAAAAAATCAACTATTTCCTCATACCATAAATTAAAAAATCCTATAAACTCAATCTATGATATCGTAAACCACATGGTTAGCTTATCAGCTCCAAGGTCATCAATACTATCCCATTAAATTTTTCACAATCAAACATATCTGTATTTCATTATTGCAACTTCATGACCATATTAAGGGCAATCCTTACATTAATCACATGTTTTTAAAAAAATATTCCCATTCCACCTCAATCACTTTTCATAGACACCAATACCATTCAGTATATACTCTTAAATCCATATGAAAAAAATTTAGTGGAACAATACTTATTTGTTTCGTTATTCTAAAATACCATATAATTACATCTAAAAATTTATTCTTGAATGAAATTACATAAATTATCAATCATTCTACTAATATGTTATCATAATACAAATCACCAATAATGATTTCATGATATTTTCCATTTTCCTTGTCTTTCAGAGGTTGCTGACGTCGATCTTAATCATTGACACTTTGATTTGGACATTGATTTACATGATGACCATTTTCCTTAAACATGAACCATTAAATAGTGGGGGGTTTATTATATGTAGTCTTCTCTCTATTCACATCATTATCTATCTTCTTCCCATTACTTTGGATTTAATTTTCTATATGAAATACCCTTACACAGATGAAACATTTTCGAGTCCCCTAATGAAAATCTCCACCATTCCACTCTCTATACTTTGAACAGAGAGGAAAAATCATTTTATATTATCTATGGTTTTTATGTTTATCTTTAAACTCTATATTAATTTACTTTTAAAAACCATGAGATTGATCTATAACTCCAAACTCTATTTCCACCTTTATGGGACATAAAATGGTATATTCCTAACTAATGATGTCTATTATGTATAATACCCTTATAAGACTAGGTTTTGAGCCACTAATGAATTAATCAACCTTACTTTAAGGATGGATGATAATTCCACAAGCATACCTCATTTGTGTTGTAAAGTTTTCTTTATAGGTTCAAACATATTCATCTTCTTTCTTATTTAACTAATGTAATTAATTTTAAATTTTCATATGAACAATTAGGGGAATGTAATTATTAAAGAATAAGTTCTTTATCTCATCCCATTACAAGTAGTAAATTTTATCCTTTTGCCTTGTATTATTAGTAACATTCCACCATTGATCTGCTTCTCTATCCAAACGAAATATAACTAAAATGTCTTTATCATGTTCTAAGCATTGTTGAACTAAAAATATATTTTTAGTGATACTGATACATTAATCAGCCCCTAGTGGATCATAGGATGCATTGAAATAAGGCAGACACTACCTCATAAAGGACTCGACAAAAGGTGGTTCCATCCTTTGATCATTCAATAGTTGAGCATGATTCATAGCTTGAGAAATTTGTGTGATCATAGAAACATAATTTTTCATCCCCCCCCCCAAGTAATTTGTTGCTCAAAAATTAAATCATTCTATTTCCCATCACATTCATCATTAACACGGTTCTATTGGGGTCCATCCATTGACTAAAACCAGAATTAATATTGTGAGAAAAAATAATTATAGTGGTAGAACTACATAGTCATCTAAATTTACTTAGAATATTTCAATCTATGACACATTAGGTTTAATCCTAGGTTATTCGTGATTCTTATAAAGACTCTGGGATTTCATCCTATATATTGCCTTATCATTAGAGGCATCCCTTGAAACATCCTTATAAATATATTTAGGGATATCACTAAAGTTTTCTCATTCTTATTTCCAATTTTTAACTAAAAAGTTTCTCTAATATGAACTATAACGAATCAAGATTGACATATATGGATATTACATATTTTTATAAGAATATTCATCATATTTCTCTAATACATGCATAAGGATTACAATAGTTTAGTGAATTTGAAAACATGGAACACATTATTCTATTATGGTGAATGATCTTCAACATATCCATTAAATATATTCCCCTTTAGTACTCCGACATAAAACCTATCTTTATAACCTAGGGAAAGGGAACACAAGAAAAGGGGGAGAACATATGGTCAGTAAGGGTAAATTTAAAAGATATATAAGAATATAATGAGCAATTGTTTATGAAAATAGGACTATTAAATTTGACAACAATATGCTTCATATCAAAGATAATAACCGTGAAGTATAAAATTATTGATATGTAGTTCATAATATGAGAATCATATGGGAGTTGAATAAACTTAGAAATGATGACATAAAAATAATACATAGAGTTGTGGTATCTATATAAAAATGTAATATCACTACCTATAAGTCAATTAAAATTTCCAAAACATATCTGGGCACTTCATGGGGGCTACACCTACTATGAATGACACACCACCATCCCTAGTATCAGTCCTTTCCTTATAAGGGACCATGTTTCCCCACATTCCAATAGTGGATCAAGACCGTCGACTTGTTTCACATAATTTTATCTTGAGATTTAAATATTTAATGAATTCATTAGAGAGAGATATAGGTCACACCCGTCATATAATAAAAAAATGTACCTATGTGTTCATAATAACATTATTCATTCTTTATATTATAATACATAAAAATAAATGTGTTTTATAAACATCATTCCATAATAACATAACCCCTGTAAAATAAATGTTTATCCTAAGTATCATTCCATCACAAACATAAACCAACCATAAAAAAGAAAGGGATAATATCCATGAAAAATATCTATAATATAGCATATGTAACATCAAATTATATTATATTAGATATAAAATAATTTTTAGATATCAATTAAAATATTTATTACGGAAAATATCCTTATCATTATTGAAATTAAACACTTTTTAAATCATAAAATATTTAAAAAAAATACTATTTGGAAATAAAATTTCAAAAATATTATAGATGTTTTGAAAAACATTTTAAAATTTGTTTAAATACTTATCCTTTAATGTTCTTAATATATCAATTAAAACACCTTTAACACATTTTTAGTAAACATTGTTTTGAAAGTACAATGATTTATTAGTGAAGAGAGTATAAAATTACATGAAGAATATAATATCATGAAAAAAATTAGATTCATGATAAATAATATCAAATGTTATTATATAAACCTTCTAAACTAATATAGGTTGATAACATAACATTTGTATAAAATAGGAAAAATTGAGACAAAATCCCCATTCTGATTTGGTATCTTTTAAAATGTAAACCCCTTACAAAAGAGATCATAAAATGAATATGTAATTATAAATAAGTTTTCATAATATGTATCATTAAATAAATTAATTTATATTATATAAATCACACAAATGAATCAATTAGTGTATAAGGCATGCGTCCCACAGAAATAAAAGTGAGTGAAAATCCCTTACTTTTAGTCATGACATTCATTATATACATTAAAACCTCATGTAAAAATAAATACAAGTTTATTATAAATCAAACATAGAAATATATTAATATATATAATATCATATATTATTTACTTACGACTCTATACGACACACTTATAAACAATTCCATGCTAATGTTATGTTTTGGGTAATAAATGATTTGTTTTTCATTCATGTTTTTCAATTTAATCATTAGTGCTCCTAAATAGATCATGCTTTAATCCTATCAAGAATTATATAAATGATATAAATATCATATATATACATTTATGAAGTATATAATTACTAATTTTTATTCACAAAATTTAGATATAGAAAATAAAATACACCGTTCATGGAGATGGTAGACTGTACATACACGTGAATGATGTTTTAATTTTCTTTTCATATCAAATGAAATAAACGTATATAATACATATTAATAATATATTAATTTATATTTTACATATATCATATATATTATATTTATGGAATCATTTTAATGTTATATGAAAAATGAATCACCTCACATCAGGGAGATGGTACGCCATTTGCACGCACCAACGACATTATCATTTCCCAAAAGATTAGATGGTAAAAGGTAGATATTATATTTAGATTAAAAAAGTTTAATTATTTCGTAAATATCATATATAAAAATTAAAAAAATCATAATTATCACTCGTAAAATATGGTGATGGAAAATTAATTGTTTCACTACGGGGAGATGGTAAACCATACAAACACATGAGCAATACTTTCATTTATTGTTCGATGAGAAAGGGGTTGTATAGTGGTGTGTTCATGATAATAATAAATTTTTGTAATATATAGTATTATTAATTTATTAGTTTATGATATAAATTTTATAATTTTAAGAGGTATATAATAGTATAAAAATAGAGTGATCAGTTATAATGAATACCTATTCATCGAAACAAATCCTTTAGATCTCCTCTAACTGATTCTATAGATGATATTTTTGGAAGATGATAACATATGAAATGTGTCTAGGTAAGTGGAGAATATAATTTGGTAAATGTTGGTTTAAATATAAGGTTCAATGTGATATGAATAAGGGAGGTAGGAAGTTCCATTTTATAATTGTTGTGAGAGTCATTTTTTCAATCTTGAAAAATGTAAATTTATAATAAATTAAATATCAATAAGAATACCCCAAATATTGATGGATTCGAATAATATATGATATATGGTTTTCATATCGTCCAACAACAGATTTTAGACATGTTTTTTATTATTTTAAACTTTATCTTTTTTTGAAAAACACTGTAGTGAACATATTTTAATTTTAACTAAGGTAAGAATATTTTCAATTTTAAACGGTTATAATTTTTGCATATGTGATGTAAATTATACCATAAATGAACAATTTATAACATAATATAACATATTATAATTTTTTTTTTGTTTTTAATTTTTTTTGATTTTCAAATAATTTAACAAAATATTATTTTGATAAAATATCATTAGTTTCAATTTTGACACTATTTATTATTTGGACTTTTAAAAATATCCAGTTAAAAATTTAACTTAGAGACACATATTTTATTATATCAACATGAGGTAAAGGTCATCTATATGATTCACTTATCAGCTTAGTTATTTCAAATTATATTTATTTTAATATTTTTAGTGTCATTTCATTGATATTTCCATTAATTAAATAATTCCCTCATGAACATTGTGTAATTATTTAATATACTTATTTATTAACTGAAAATTAAAAATACAATACCATATTGAAGATAAATCTCCTATATTTCATAATAATATTTATTTTCAAAATTATATTTTCAGAATACCTAAATTAAAAATGATATTTCAAACATTAATGTGACTTATTAAAATTTAAATTAAAAAATATTATCAATATCATAATCTCATATAAGTGGACAAAAAAATAAAAAAAATTTATATCAGGAAAATAAGTTTACTAATACAATAATTTAAATTAATATTCTTCCAGAACATTCATTTGTCCCCATGTGGACATGTAAAGAATATTCAAGATAAAGAAAGTGACATTTTGTATCTTTCTTTGACTTAAATATTACTTAGTTAGTTTTAATGTAATAGTGTCCATTAATAAATTTATTTTATATCCTTGTGTGTTATTCGTTTAATTAATTTCATCCAATATTTTTTTCAAGTGTTAGAGTCATTCTAAAGTCATTTTCCTTTTCTTTTTAACTTAAAATACCCAATTTAACATTTACTATGGTAAACAAATTTTCTATGGTTACTATTAATATAGAACAAGAATAAAGAAGTACTATTAAATAAATTTGGACCATTTGGATATAAAATTTTCACCCATTTTGAAAATTAAAAATGGTTGTTTTAGAATTTAATTTAACATAAAACCGTTAAAACTCCATGAAAAATTATTTTTAAAAAATACAGTTTTAAAACATAAGATGATTTTATAATAAATTACAGTATAAAATAATTTTAAAATAAATAATTAGATTATTTTAAATTAAAATTAAATAATTAAAATTCAAATATAATATAAACCATAATTTTAAAATGTAAATACTTTAAATGAAAATAAAGTCTTCAATATATTTAATATTTTCACGATTCCTTAAAAAAAATTATATTATATTATAAAAAAATAATTTTAAGATAATTTTTACAAGATGAATTTGATAAATGAAATTAAAATTTTAAAATCCATTTTATGTAATATTTAAAAATTAATATCCATTCGTATAAAGAAGAAAAACTCATTTATGAAGAAAGCATATTTTTTAAGAAGAAAGTTATTTGATTGAAAATTGTGTGATCATTTTCAAATAAATTACCAATAAATTCATATTGAGTTATACCATTATATGTATATCATAAATCGGTTATTCATATTTATTCCCACCAATTAAAAATATAGGTTATAACTGTCTTGTTTAAATAATTATAATAATAAAATGATGTTTCGTAGAAAATTAGTGTTTCATGTAACCCAAGAAAAATTGGTGTTTCATATTTTTCAAGATTAACATGGTTAACTATGATATGAATGAAGATAAAGAAATAATATTATTTAAAAATCTATTTCCTTACAATATCGCGTTGTTACACCCAAGACCTCAAAAATCTTCCCCGCAACATTTTGAGGTACACACTCAAGTAAGGGATCACCACATTCTCTTCTTTATTCATGGTTATCTATTATCATATTCATTATATTTCCAATTCATAATGTTGGGATATTTTTTTCCATATCCCTATTACTACCCATTTCATATCCAAATAATTTAGCCCCCTTTCGTTCTTGTCATCCCATTTTATGAACTTTTACATGATGCTATTTTTACTACTAAAATTTTACCATGATTTTCCATTCCAAAACAATATTGTAGTAAATACCATACCCATTCAATATAAAGGGTTCTAAAATTTACACACTTATACATATTTTACTTAGAACTTACATTTTTTTCGCACTCTTTGATCATGGAAGAAAATATGATGATGAATGAATCCATGTGGTTTGATTTATATGACATATTTAAGTTTGAGAATAAAATAAAAGTGTTGAGTGTGAGAATAATTATGTAGATCTCCAATGTATTGGGTAATGTTTTGTCTCAGGAGACTCCATGTTGGGATAGACACTGAACCTGATTCCTTAGTTAGACTTTTTTCCATCAAGATTTCAGGGAAGTTATCCTTGAAATCTGTTTTAGATGTAGAGTTTTATATTATTTCCAAATTTCTAATGATGTATTTATGTTTATCATTAAATATCATGTATCATTGTTCATGTTTGTAGTTATAACTTACTTTATTCCCCATTTATGCTAAAGCATGATAAGTAATTTTTCAATAAAATTAATCCACTCCATATTTTATGTTATTATGTAATGTAAATAATTCCCAAAGACAGTAGACATATCAAACTTCGAGGATGTATTAGTTGTAATATTATGTAATAAATCATGAATTAATGTGTAATAAAGATAAGTTTTTTCATAGTTAGCATAAAATAAAATGTTTAGTTATTTTAGTGATTAGTATTATAAAACTCTAGAGAAATCCTTAGGGATAAGAAAAACTATAAGAAAAAATCCCATTATTTTGGATGTATAGAGTAATTGGTTCATCTAGTAAATACAAGATAATGTGATTTACTTCACACCTTGTTTGCCACTCCTAGTGGATATGACTAGTAAATCTATAAGTTTATTACAAACCATTATTAAGGGAATAAAGAATACCCATAAGAGTCTATGTTAGGAAATAAATCCAGGATAACATAGATTGAATCCTAGAAATTAACATGTTAAGGAAAAACATTTAATTTATAATTTTCATCTTTAATATCATTGTATTCCCATTTACATGTTTAATAGTTTGAAAATAATCATCAATTATTTTCCATTTATTCAATCCAGTGGCCTCAAATAGGATGAATCAGGTAAACAACCAATGTGATGAGAAATATGATGACATCCCCAACGTGATTCCCAAACCGAGGGGAGTGGGAACCATAAATGTTGTGATGATACACCCTTATTTTACTAATTTTATCAATATAAAACAATATTAAGAGGATAAACAAAACCCCATAAGAAATAATAAGATGAAAATGAGTCTTTTATGTGACAAAGGACTCCAAATATAAATGGATCATTTGATCCCTTAATTGTAGAACAATGTGTAAACTTCATTTAGAAGATCATATTAATCCACCAATGTTTTGAAAAAGGCAAGGTTCTAGTGGATGTTTATCATATAAATAGAGAGAATTATTTATTGTGGGAATTGATGAAGAATAAAAATATCAAGGAAGAGATCAAAGATATGAGGTGGAAGGAATTCTAAAATGTTTTTTATAAGTATTTTCCTCACACACCCTCTCTTAAAATATAAAGGGATTTACATTACCTGATCAAAAAAGATGAAAAATCTATGGGTGTTTATTATAAAGACATCACATGACTTGTGTGATACACCTCTGTCTTTATCGTTACCCTTGAATGCAAGTTTGATCGCTTATTTGGTGGGATAAGACCTAGTGTATAAAAAACCTAGAGATCCCTAACTTTGATATATATGATCATCCTGTATGATTTTTCCTCAAATTAGAAATGGAGATTAAATTTTCTTAATGGTATCTGTAGAGACCAGAAACATGAAATACATGGACATTTCATTACTTTTTCGGAATACTTAGTACATTACAAAAACACACACACAAGGACCGTAATAGTTTAGTGTCTTTGGAAACTCGGAATATAATATTCTAATCATGGTGAAAGATCTTCAACATCTCCCATAAAGATCGTCCCTTTTTTCTTACCTAAAACTTTTCTTTATATCCTGGGGAAAAGAAAACATAGAACGGTGAGATCAAATGCTCAGTAAGGGCAAACAAAAGAAATATCAACCACATCATATTCATAAGAACATAACATTTTGGAAATATTATCCTACAAAAGATATCATAATATCATAACATGGGATAAATCATAGTAGTTAAATGTAATCCCAATAATCATAACTTAAAACATGAAATTTTTTGGCATACACACATAATCATAAAGAATCATTTCTTATTAGTCAAGACTCATTGCCAAGACTATCTTAGTGGACAAAGTCCATATTTGAACCGATTTCACTCCTCGTTTCAGTCCTGTTTCACTGAACCGGTTTAACCTGCCGTTCCAGCCATGTCTCTCTCATGAGATATAAAATCTTTACCCAATTAATTGGAGGGAGATATAGGTCCCACCCATCTCATAATGATACCATTCTTATGTGTGCCACAAAATCATAAATAATACATCATTGCATAGCCCATGTAATAAAAATGGGAATCTTAAACATCGTGACATCATAAAACAATTCATATAAGATAAAGGAATTCATAAAAATATTTCCATCACAACATAATCAAATCAATGTAATAATAGGGATAGATACATAACCCTTTATTACCTTAGTTGGAAAATAATTTTGATAAAACTCTTGAACTCCATTCTTGAGGAAAATATCCTTTTTACTTCAAAAACATTTTTCCTTTCTTAACATGTCATAAAATTTTAAACTAAAAGAAGTTGATTAAAAATAAACTTGACAAATTTTTAAGGAATATTCTTGTATATAATGTTTTAAAAATCCATTCATGCCGTATAAGTGAAAAAATATTCTTCTCGTACTTTGGTCGGAAAAGTCAAAAAGTACATCGTACGAAAAACGAGAAAAGATTCCTTTCATATATTTTACTAAAAACTCACTGAAGGGTAAAATTGGATTTAAAAAATTGTAGGTGGATGGAAATAATATTACATATTGAGTAAACATGGATGTGGATGATAAAATACACCCTAGTAAATTCCAAAGTATAAACAATCTCGGATAAAAATGAGATTGTGATATTTTCCCTTACCTTAGGTCCGATTTTCTCCGTAAGTGTCCGAACCTATTGTATAATGATTTAAATAATATCATTTACTTATTCCTGAATAATACTCATTGTTATGATATTATATATGGTTCACTTAGGACTTTATATTACCCGTTCTTTTGTAAATTCCATGTTAAAGAGCGTTTTGGGTAAAATCGTTTCATTTGTCATCCGTGTTTTGACTTGTAATTATTCATATGATTACTTAGATCATGATTACTTAATTCCAGAATATAAAACATGATTTATATATAATATATATTAATAATATACATATATATAATAGATCTATAAATGGAATGAAATACACCGTTCATGGAGACGGTAGGCCGTACGTACGCATGAATGCTGTTTTCGTTTCTTTATTGAGTTGAATGGAATTAAGTAGATGACATACATATATATACACATAAATCCAGTATCATTATTATGTAATATATTTAATGATTACTTATTTATATACTTTATAATCATTCATGAATGGTTAACGTGGAGAATGAATCTCATCGCGTCGTGGAGACGGTAGTCCGTACGTACGCACGAGAGATGACATCGTTCCCATGATCGTGGAATTGTATTGGAGTGTATGTATACTATTTCAGAATAAATATCACTTTACAATAATCATATATAGTTATTATTTACACCATAATACCCATCCAAGTAAGGTGGTGGTGGAAAATAGATTACACCACGGCGTGGAGACGGTATTCCGTACGTACGCACGGGCGGTGATTTCATTTTCCTTATGATGGATAGATGGTGAAATAGGGTTGTTTCGTACTTATAATAAAATATCAGTATATTAGTGATACTGATGTTATTACTTCATAATGAAACAACCTAATAAGAAGAAGTGGAAGAAGAAATAAAGTTGAAAGAATCGGTAACGGACATTACCTCTTCTTTGAAGAACCTCTTTGAGACCTCCTTTTAGGGCACTAAAATTGGTCTATGAAGAATACCAGGACCTCTAGGATGCTTCTAGGGAAGTGTATAAGGGAATTTGGTAGGGTTTGGCCGAGCTTCAAGGCTCAAAGTGGTGTGAGGAAGAGAGGGAGGAGGTGCCCTTTTATAAGGGAGGAGAGGGACACCATTGGAAAAACTAAAAATATTATTTTATTATAAAGTCATATTCGGTTTTTAATAGCTCCAAATTGATTTATTTCTAATCTAAGGTGGGTAAGGGTCGAAAGACTCTCATCCAATAGAATTTAGACAAGTTTAGGTTTCTATTTTAACCTTATCATATAGATTTAACCTTATGTAAAATAATTTTACTTTTACCGTGTCTTCTTGTGCTCTTACACTATAAGGTTAATAAACTTACTATAAGAAGCCAAACGAAACCAAAGTTGTTTATTATTAATATATATAACCTTATATAAGTTATTTGGCCGAACCTTAGATTTTTAGGAATAAAATAACAATTAATAATATAATATTTGTTTAAAAAGTATTTTATGTCAAGTTTGACACTATTTAGTAATTGATTTTTGTGAAAATCATAACAGAATTATCAGTTCTAAAAAAGTTCATTAAATCAATACTAACATGTCATATTAACCTATAAAATTAGTGTAATTCATAAAAAGTCTCAAATTACATTTATTTGGGTATTTATAACATCAATTCTGTCAATATTTCATTAATAAGATAATTACTACATCATCATTGTGTCAAAAATAAATTAAATTATTTAAAATCTAAAAAATATAAATAAAATACCATTGTGTAGGAAATATTTTGGTCTTTCTAATTAATATTTATAGTCGAATTTATCTTATTTATAACCATATATTAAAAATGATTTACTTATTAATCTTTGATTTTAACTATTTTAACACTTTTTTAAATAAATTAATATTAAATGTACTAATCTAATCCAAGTGGGCCTAAAGGGTCATATTTTATTCCTAAGGTTGTTTTTGGTCGAATTACACGTATCCAATAGAATTAGGACATGTGTTAGGGTAATAATAATATCATTTTTACCCTTAATTACCCTATTTACTTTTAACCGTGGTAAAAAAAAAGTAAAAAGTTACTATTCACCAAAAATTATTTTCATCTCATTGAACCACATTTTGGTCCTTGATATTAACCGTGTCTCTCGGATTTTTGAAATTCCACTCACAGAAGCGGTAAAATTAAGTTTTATTAAAAATTCAGTTTTTTAACTACCACTTAGTGGTTTCACTATTCATCAAAAAATGAAAGTTTCCAGAAAAATACCAAGAATTAGGCCTAAGCTATATTTGATATTATGAATTCAAAAATGATGTCTATTTTACGAAATTCAAAACATATCAGTTACATTCACTAATTTAAAAATTAATTCTCATCATCAAAACAAATAGCGTGTTTTTAAGAGATAATAACTATCAAAAGTTTGACACTTGTTAATGTCTGGTTTAAATGTGAAATTACATCCAATGACCAAAATTGTATTAAATTGTAAAAATATATTCTAAATATACTTCAAAACCACTCAAATTAATAATTTATCACTATTAATTATTTCGATTAAAAAATTTGTTTTTAATTAAAATTTAGTAATTTTCACTATTCATCAGAATATGAAAGTTATCCGAAAAGTTCCAAAATATCACCCTAAGCTAATTTGGATATTCCGAATCCAAAAATTAAGTATATTTTAAAAGATAAAATTTATAAAATTTCAAAAAGTGGGTATTACTATTCATAACGGCTAGTTCATAATAATATTATAATAATATCTCGTTTAGTGAAACTCGGTATTGCGTACTACACACGCTATTGAGGAAGGTCGTGATTGCATGTAATGCAAGGCAAGTCAGGGATGTGTGTTGTGCAAGCTCCTTTTGGTGTAGCGTAAAACACAATACATTAATGATATTAACAAGAATATTTTTCATAAAATTTCGGGGTGTTACATTCTACCCCCCTTAAAATGAATTTCGCCCTCGAAATTTGTCAGGGTTATAAATGGTTTACTCGAAAGTTTATTTAATAGAAACCCACATCGTAAAAAGGAATACCAAAACCAATCTTTAAAAACAAAAGTATGAAACGTAACGGTTACCCAAATAAAATAATCACTGGGTTTCCACATAGGTGAAAATATTGATATGGAAGAGAAATCTGACCACCATGTTCAGATGGAGAGTGGTAGATAACATGGCTATGGAAAATCCAGAAATCACAAAGCCATAAATTTTTGACGATCTAAGGTACCATCTGATTCATTAGATATAAGAGCACTAGGACAACATTTTTTGGTTTTGAAAATCATTTCCCTAAAGTTGATGAAATTGGAATTAGAAGAAATATTTTCGGGATTTTGGTATAGTCTCACCGTTGGTCATTGTTTGGACAATTTCCACTTCATATATTAATGAAATGAAGTTGAATTTGTCATTCGTGATGTGTTAGCAGATCATGTGATAGAATGATGGGTCATTCCATCTGTCTCTAACAAAAGCTTAGAAAAGTTATCAAAAAATACATAAGTCCATCTATTGTGAGATTAATCATATATGGTTCCTAAAATGGACTTATACTTCATATATCATACTGCATAATATAATAAAACTAGTTTATACTAAATAGGGACTTTCTGTAGGCCAGTGGTAGGCGATAAAGGCCAGTCGCACTTCGGTTGTGGGTTCGACTCCCATAGCCTTGTCCGACGCGATGGGATGTCGCCCGTCCTTCAGGTTGTCCTTTTTCTAAAGCTATATTACTATAACATCACATCAATAATATCGAAAAAAAGTTATATCCTCAAAAAAATACTAACTTATGTCCAACATAATCAATTCAAATCTTTAGGCTTATCTAAAATACTTTGGTCCAACCTCATAGTATAAAGAAAACGATTACATGAAATGTCATCAACCAAGCATGTGAATACCATCATTTATCCCCCATATATCTTGTTGGTCACATTCCAATCTTGTGAATACCTTAATCATGTATTATCTTGAAAAATGAATACCCATTAAACCTTAGTGAAAACATGAATGCTGTCAAAAGTTAACTCTTTCCTCATACCAAAATCCAAAAATTCTATATACTCAAACCATGATATAACCTTCTCCTTATATCAGTCATGAGCTCATGAATACTATCAAACATTTAATTTTCTCCTTATCCCTTCATTATGATCATATCATCTACATTCCAAAAATATCTGAATAACCTTTCATGGATACTGGTACCATTAATCATACACTTTCAAAACTCAAGGAAAGACAACAGTGTAACAATCCTTAGATGTCTCTTTATTCCATAGTACCATGAGATTACTTATACAACATTACACTTGATAAACATGTAATCATTACACTACCTTCTTAAACCATTGACCGAGCTTCAACAATTCTTCTATCTCACATATCATTTGTAGTCTCTTCATCATCAACAACATAAATACTACCCATACGACCGTACTGATTCTCTTCATGAGACTTTCCCTTAGGGCATTGGTTTTCATAATTCCCGTACATTCAACATTTAAAACATTTAACCATTGCTGATGTCGTAGCAATACCATTATCCTCATCCATGGTGTTAAGTGAACCTTTTCCTTTGCACTTAGTGGCTTTTTGTCCTTCTTTTCACCACCCAAAGAATCTTCCAGTTCCCTTGAAACAATCTCCCCGATGCCTCTTCCCACATGATTCACATGAGGGAAATTGAACTTTCTTCCCTCTATGATCATCATGAAACTCCATCTTTCTCTTATTATCTGAGTCGGGAAACTTAACAAAGTTGAGATTATTGATCATATTATGAGATTGCTGATTAGGCATAATAACAATGTTTGGACTTCCAAATCCCGTTTCATTTGGTTTCTCATGAAGAATATCATTCCATTGTCCGTTATATCCTCCATTATCATGAATCTTCCTATTTCCAGCCATTTTCTAAAACCCAAAAAGAATAGTGTGAGAGGTAAAAATCATGCTAGGGAAAACAACATAATAAAGGTGTAGTACCTTAAATATCTAACATCTTAGGTTTAATTATAATATCTTTAGATTAATTCTAGGACTATAACCTATACGTATACTTAAACATAGGGACATCCCTAGAGATACCTTAGAAATATCTCTAGGGATTTCACTAAAGTTCTCGCATCCTAGTTTCCAAAGGTTGACTAAACATTTCCTATGATACCAACTGTAGAGACCCGAAGCTTGAAATACATGGACATTACATTACTTTTGCGGAATACTTAGTACATTACAAAAACACACACACAAGGACCGTAATAGTTTAGTGTCTTTGGAAACTCGGAATATAATCTTCTAATCGTGGTGAAAGATCTTCAACATCCCCCATAAAGATCTTCCCTTTTTTTATTACCTAAAACCTTTCTTTATATCCTGGGGAAAAGAAAACATAAAATGGTGAGCTCAAATTCTCAGTAAGGGTAAACAAAAGAAATACCAATCACATCATATTCATAAGAACATAACATTTTGGAAATCTTATCCTGCAAAAGAGATCATAATATCATAACATGGGATAAATCATAATAGTGAAATGTAATCCCAATAATCATAACACAAAACATGAAACTTTGTGGCATACACACAAAATCATAGAGAATCATTTCTTATTAGTCAAGACTCATTTCCAAGACTATCTTATTGGAAAAAGTCCATATCTGAACCGAGTTCACTCCTCGTTTCAGTCCTGTTTCACTGAACCGGTTTAACCTGCCATTCCAGCCATGTATATCTCATGAGATATAAAATCTTTACCCAATGCATTGGAGGGAGATATAGGTCCCACCCATCTCATAATGATACCATTCTTATGTGTGCCACAAAATCATAAATCATACATCATTGCATAACCCATGTAATAAAAATGGGAATCTTAAACATCGTGACATCATAAAACAATTCATATAAGATAAAGGAATTCATAAAAATATTTCCATCACAACATAATCAAATCAATGTAATAATAGGGATAGAGACAGAACCCTTTATTATCTTAGATGGAAAATAATTTTGATAAAACTCTTGAACTCCATTCTTGAGGAAAATAACCTTTTTACTTCAAAAACATTTTTACTTTCTTAGCTTGTCATACAATTTTAAACTAAAATAAGTTGATTAAAAATAAACTTGAAAACATGTAAAGGATGGTTCTTGGAAATAATGTTTTAAAAATCCATTCATGCCGTATAAGTTAAAAAAACATTCTTCTCGTACTTTTGTCGGAAAAGTCAAAAAGTACCTCATATGAAAAACGACAAAAGATTCCTTTCATATATTTTACTAAAAACTCACCGAAGGGTAAAATTGGATTTAAAAAATTGTATGTGGATGGAAATAATATTACATATTGAGGAAACATGGATGTGGATGATAAAATACACCCCAGTAAATTTCAAATTATAAACAATCTCGGATAAAAATGAGATTGTGATACATTCCCTTACCTTTGGTCTGATTTGCTTCGTAAGTGTCCGAAACTCCTGTATAATGATTTAAATAATGTCATTGACTTATTCCAGAATCATATTCATTATTATGATATTATATATGGTTCACTTACGACTTTATATTACCTGTTCTTTTGTAAATTCCTTGTTAAAGAGCGTTTTGGGTAAAATCGTTTCATTTGTCATCCATGTTTTGACTTGTAATTATTCATATGATTACTTACATCATGATTACTTAATTCCAGAATATAAAACATGATTTATATATAATATATATTCATAATATACATATATATAATAGACCAGTAAATGGAAAGAAATACACCGTTCATGGAGACGGTAGGCTGTACGTACGCATGAACGCTATTTTCGTTTCCTTATTGAGTTGAATGGAATTAAGTAGATGACATACATATATATACACATAAATCCAGTATAATTATTATTTCATATATTTCATGATTACTTATTATATATACTTTATAATCATTCATGAATGGTTAACGTGGAGAATGAATCTCATCGTATCGTGGAGACGGTAGTCCGTACGTACGCACGAGAGATGATATCATTCTCATGATCGTGGAATTGTATTGGAGTGTATGTATACTATTTCAGAATCAATATCACTTTACAATAATTATATATAGTTATTATGTACACCATTATACCAATCCAAGTCAGGTGGTGGTGGAAAATAGATTACACCACAGCGTGGAGACGGTATTTCGTACGTACGCACGGGCGGTGATTTCATTTTACTTATGATGGATAGATGGTGAAATAGGGTTGTTTCATACATATAATAACATATAAGTATATGAGTGATACTGATGTTATTATTTCATAATGAAACAACCTAATAAGAAGAAGTGGAATAAGAAATAAAGTTGAAAGAAACGGTAACGAACATTACCTCTTCTTTGAAAAACCTCTTTGAGACCTCCTTTTAGGGCACTAAATTTAGTCTTTGAAGACGACCAGGACCTCTAGGATGTTTCTAGGGATTTGTAGAAGAGAATTTTTCAGGTTTTGGCCGAGCTTGAATGCTCAAACTGGTGTGAGGAAGAGAGGGAGGAGGTGCCCTTTTATAAGGGAGGAGAGGGGCACCTTTGAAAAAACTAAAAATATTATTTTATTATAAAGCCATATTCAGTTTTTAATAGCTCCAAATTCATTTATTTCTAATCTAAGGTGTTTTTGGGTCGAAATACTCTCATCCAATATAATTCGGACATGTTTAGGTTTATATTTTAACCTTATCATTTAGATTTAACCTTAAGTTAAATAATTTTACTTTTAGCGTGTCTTCTTGTGTTCTTACACTATAAGGTTAATAAACTTACAATAAGAAGCCAAAAGAACCCCAAGTTGTTTATTATTAATATATATAACATTATATAAGTAATTTGGACGAACCTTATATTTTTAGGAATAAAATAACAATTAATAATATAATATTTGTTTTAAAAACTATTTTATGTCAATTTTAAATCTATTTAGTAATTGATTTTTTTGAAAATCATAACAGAATGATTTGTTCGAAAAAAGTTAATTAAATCAATACTAACATGTCATATTGACCTATAAAATTAGTGTAATTCATAAAAAGTCTCAAATTACATTTATTTGGGTATTTATAACATCAATTTTGTCAATATTTAATTAATAAGATAATTATTACATCATCATTGTGTAAACAATAAATTAACTTATTTAATTTCTAAAAATTATAAATAAAATACCATTATGTAGTAAATCTTTTGGTATTTCTAATAAATATTTATAGTCGAATTTATCTTATGTATAACCTTATATTAAAAATGATTTACTTATTAAACATTGATTTTAACTATTTTAACCCTTCTTTAAATAAATTAATATTAAATGTCCTAATCTAATCCAAGTGGGCCTAAAGTGTCATATTTTATCATAAGGTTGTTTTTGGTCAAATTAAACTTATCCAATAGAATTAGGACATTTTTTAGGGTAATAATAATATCATTTTTACCCTTAATTACCCTATTTAATTTTAACCGTGGTAAATAAAAGTAAAAAGTTACCATTCACCAAAAATTATTTTCATCACATTAAACCACATTTTAGTCTTTGATATTAACCGTGTCTCTCAGATTTTCTAAATTCCACTCACAGAAGCGGTAAAATTAAGTTTTATGAAAAATTCAGTTTTTTAACTACCACTTAGTGGTTTCATTATTCATCAAAAAATGAATGTTTCCAGAAAAATACCGAAAATTAGGCCTAAGCTATATTTGATATAATGAATTCAAAAATTATGCCTATTTTACCAAATTCAAAACATATCAGTTACATTAACTAATTTAAAAATTAATTCCCGTCGTCAAAACAAATAGCGCGTTTTTAAGAGATAATAACTATCAAAAGATTGACACTTGTTTATGTCTGGTTTAAATGTGAAATTACATCCAATGACCAAAATTGTATTTAATTGTAAAAATATATTCTAAATATACTTTAAAACCACTCAAATAAATAATTTATCACAATTAATTATTTCGATTAAAAAAGTTGTTTTTAATTAAAATTTAGTAATTTTCACTATTCATCAGAATATGAAAGTTATCCAAAAAGTACCAAAATTTCATCTTAAGCTAATTTCGATATTCCGAATCCAAAAATGAAGTCTATTTTTAATGATAAAATTTATAAAATTTCAAAAAGTGGGTATTACTATTCATAACGGCTAGTTCATAATAATATTATAATAATATCTCATTTAGTGAAACTCGATACTGCGTACTACACACGCTATTAAGAAAGGTCGTGATTGCGTGTAATGCAAGGCAAGTTAGGGATGCGTGTTGTGCAAGCTCCTTTTGGTGTAGCGTACAACACAAGAAATTAATGAAATTAAAAAGAATATTTTTCATAAAATCTCGGGGTGTTATATTATCATGGGGATAATAAGTCAAAAAAGTGAAGTTCAATTCTAGTGATCTGATGGAGAAACCTAATGGTCCCCAGAAATCTCATCATCTCACTTTTTAATGGTTTTGAATGACGAACACCATAAATTTATTAAGTTGGATGAGGAAATTCATTAGTTGAAGGAAGTAAGGGAACCCCACAAGGGATTACTGATAGGATAAAACCACCAATAAAATATAGGAATAGAATTATACTAGAAACCCTTAGAGCATTGTTCATTTTTTCCACTGTAAGAAACTAGGTCACTTTGAAAACAAATGCACTATGAAATGGGGTTTTGAAGGCAACCAGCATCCTCCAAGGAAACAAGGGAGATATTTTTCAATCACAACCTATATTTTGGATCCCTAACCTAATGTGGTGAAATGTATGTTAGTTATTCATTAATAAAAATAGAACATAGTTTTTGATTCTAGTTTTATGCATTCTTTCATATGAAAAAAATTTAGTATAACTCTTAAAACATTACTAGAAAGCATAGAAGTAGTGCTATTAGGGAAAAATAAAATCAGTATAATTATTTTTCCCAAGAATAAAACTCTTCCCATGTCAAAATCTACAGTCTAAAATTCCAAGAAAACCTTTACATACACTATTAGGTAGAATTTTATTAAATTCATAGCACAAAATGGATTTCACTATATAGATCAAAAATAATTTCTATAGGAAGGAAATCCATCTATGTATCATGAATCGATTAATAATTATATATATTTGAAAAGAGGTGGATTAATATTATTTTTCACCAAAAATTTCAACATGGATACTATTTCCCTATGGGAAATTACATCTAGCTTAAATTATTGAGTCTAAGAAATGAACCATCATTGAAAACATGCCCATTTTGAGGAAATTCACTAATATATTTCACGAGGAATTGTTTTTTCTTCCTCCTAGATAAAATATTTAATTTTCAATCTAACTTATTCATTGGGAATTACAATTATCCAATACATTGTATATAGTGGATATTTTCAAACTTTACGATCTAAATAAATAACTATAGGGGAATCTAGATAAAGGCTTTATGCCCAAGACGTTCAATATGGGGTGCACCAATCCTCTTCATCAAGAAGATTTATGGGTCAATGTGCCTCTTCATTCATTATCATGATGTCAAAAAGATCATGATAAATAACAAGTATCATATACCATGGGTTGAGGAATTGACCAATCAGCTATGTGGAGCACAATAATTCATAAATGTGGATATGCAGTTGAGATATTATGAAGTTAGGGTGAAGAAAAATGATATCCCCAATACTACCTTTCATATGATGTTTGGTTACTATGATTTTATTGACATTCCATTCAAACACACTATTTCTCCAAAAATATTCATGGAATTTATGAATAAATTCTTTAGGGATTACCCTATAAAATTTGTGGTAGTATTTATATATGATATTCCAATATACTCCAAAAGAAAGGAGGTGCATGGGGAGAATATGAGAGCTATTATAAAGAGCTTATGAAAGGAAAAGATTTATGCCAAGTACAAAAAATGTGAGTCTAGTTTAATGGAAGTATCATTCTTGGGGAATATCAACAAAAGCAGTGGGATATCTATGGACCGTTCAAATATAGAAGAAATTGAAGGATGTCTGAGGCAAACATATGTGATCTATATCTATAGTTTTCTTGGATTATCTTGGTACTATCATTGACTTATGGGAAATTTCTCTCGATTTTAAAATTCTTCAACCAAGAAAACTTGTAAGAGAGTCATGTTTTCCTAGAATGATAAATGTGATGTGAGCTTCATAGAGTTTAAAATGTGTCTCATCACTACACATATACTTACACTACCAATAGTGGAAAAAATAATGGTATAAATTGTTTCTTTAAAGAAGGGTTTGGGGTGCGTGTTAATGAAAAAAGAAAAATTCATAGCCTATGATTCAAGAAAGTTAAATGTTCCGGAATAGAACAATGCAACACATGATTTAGAGTTTGTTGAAATGATCTTCACATTGAAAATACGGAAGCATTATATCTATGTTGGGAAGTGTGAAATATATAAAAATAAAAAAAATCCATAAGTATATATTCACAAATAAAGATCTGAATATGTTAAAATTAATATGGTAAGAGCTGATCAAGGACTATGAAATCTCAAGAAACTAGCATCCTATTAAACTGAATAAAGTGGTAGAATCTCTAAATGGAAATGATCTGGACATTTTAATATTGATGATAGTCGATAGGGATCCCATCTTCATTGATTTGAAAACGATGGATCTAGGAATCATAATGGTAGGAACACCATCAATACTTTCACAAATTATTTCTCAACCATCCCATATAGAGAAGATAAAGGATGCATAATGGATGGATGTGAGAATTCATAAAAAATTAGTAACTATAAGAAAAAGTAATTTATAAGAGTTTAATGTTAACGAAGAAGGATTTGTGAGATTTGGGTCAAGAAAATGTGTACCATGAAATCATGAGTTAAATAAAGAGCTATTGGATGATGCTCATAGCTCAACCTTCTCCATCCACCCTGGAATTGTAAATATGTATAGAAATCTATGAAAGCACTACTGGTGGGATAATATAAAGAAAGTGATCACATAGTATACAACAATATATCTTGTATATCACTAAGTGGAAGCAGAAGGAAAAAATGGGAGGGGATTATAAAACCATTACCTATACATACATGGAAATGAAAAAACAACGCTATGAATATTGTCAATAGTCTTCCAAAGAAATCATGAGGAAATAATGCAATATGGGTTTTGGAAGATCATCATAAAATGACTACAAACAATATATTAATTCGAGTGGACTTCTTACTTGATAAACATTCAAGTATATACTATAGATAAGCGGCAATGATTCATGGAACACCATTATCAATTGTGTCTAATTGAGTCCCATGATTTACCTCGTTGTACTAGAATAGTATCCAGCATACTCTGAATACTGATTTGAACTTCTATATGAATTATAACCTTCAAATTTTGGGAAAACATGAGTGGATTATCAAGATACTTGAGGACATGTTGAGAGCATTCTCAATTTACAATAAAGGAGTATGGGATTAATATCTTCCTCTGGTCATGATCTCATACAATAATAGATTCCACTCAAGAATCCAAATGGAACCCTATGAATCATTTTATGTGAAGAGGTAAAAAACACATGTATTCTAGGATTATGTTGGGGATGGAAACATATTAGGTCATAAATGATCAATGAAATGGTGTAAAATGTAAATATCATTCATTGAAACATTGTTGATGATCAGAATCAACAAAAGAGCTACACTAACAATCAACTCTGAGATATTGAGTTTTATTTTGAATACATGGTATTTCTGTACATATTTCCATGGAAGGAATTCCTGAGCTGTGGGAAGAATGGAAAGAATTGTACAAGAAACATCGACCCAATTATGATCCTTGATCCCATCGAAGTGGTGACCTAAAGACTAACATTCCCACATAAACTATATTATATACATGATGCATTCAATGTATCCCTCTTTTGAAGGTACATACCATACCCCTAACATGTACTCAATCTAGAGGTGGTACTATTGAAAAATGATCATTCTTATGAGGAGAATCTATTGATGATCATAAAATATAGTGACAATGTACTATGAAATAAGAAAATTCACATAGACTAAGTTTTTGTGAGAAACCAAAATTTTGAAGAAGCGATGTGGGAACCATAAAAAGTGATGAAACAGAGTTAACCTCATATTTTTTATTAAAAGAAATAGAAATTTTGAGTGAAAAATTTATGAATGGGGATGATATTAACGACACTAATTATTACAAATAAAATTCCCCTTGTGACTTAGTAAAAAGTATTATTATAAAATATGGTTATCAAAAACACATTCACTTATTTTTCATTATTATATCCTATCAAAATTAAATTATTCTAACCATTATTACCATTTATAACATATCTATTTAACAATAATCACATTTTTAGTATAGAGATATGAGTTTAACAAATCCAATTGACATAGACAATGGAAGTGATGTCCTCAACTACTAGGATCGTACCATATAAATCCCATTTATTGGAGCTTTAAAAGGAGATAGAATCACTAGTATTTAACCTTGATCATTCCTAATATGATATCCAATAACATAAGCATGAGTGAATCCTTTTTTGAGATACGTTCATGCTCATCAAGATCACCACCCAAACCACAAATGCCGAACCACCACATGAAAATATCATAGATGTTCACCATATCCCAAGGGTGTTTTTTGCTGTATTAAACGTACATGTATTGTAATGTCCCGAATCTTTGGAAAAGATATGGATCATTATTTTTTCTTTCAAATCAGCTTGTGTGATGTGTGTAACATCCTAAGGAAGGTCCGGGGAGTGTCCGGGGTTGGTTGGGTGCCCAGGAATTTGAGAAATGGACTTGCAGACAGGGGCACATGGCTTGCGCACGATCTGCGCACGGTTTGGGATAAACCGTGCGGCCTTTGGTCTGGATGCAGGGAGGTGCACACCGTTTGCGCACGGTTTGGGTAAACCGTGCACCTAAATCATGTGACCCTTTATCTGAAGGTAGTGAGATGTGCACAGTTTGCGCACAGTTTGGTAAACCATGCACCTAAACCGTGTGACCCAGTTCTGGGTAAAAATTACCTTTTTCCCCTCAAATCTATTTTAAGGCCTTATGCCTTCTTCTTCCTCCTTATAGCAGATAGAACACAGGGGAGCCCTCATTTGAGCTCCAAAACCCTCTCTCACTCTTTCTCTTGTGGTTTCTTCCTCTGGTGTCCGAATCTTGATCCGTTGAAGGCATTGGATCACCATCTGTAAGGATTACCTGACACACCACTATTTCCTTGGAAAATTTCGGTATCCGTTGTGTTATTTTACCGTAGGCTCATATGCCCTATTTTTAGGCCATTGGACTAGAACTCAGATCTCTTCCAATCTACTACGAATATGAGGTCGATATCAAGAGAGCCTATGCCTACAACTCTATGGTAGGTGGTCATGTGATTTTTATTTTGCGTTTTTGCCTTTTTGAGTTATTATTGTCGTGCCGTGGTTTAACTTTCACCAAACCCCTTATTTATATTGACCACCTTATGTCTAAATGAACCGTGTGGTATGATATTGATGAATCTAACCTTGTTAGGGTGTTTAGATTTGGTGTGGATTGGGAGTGGTCAAACATAGGTTTTATGCCTTGATATTTGGCCCTTTTCACCTTTGAACCTTAACGATATGTCTTGAAAAGGAATTTTCCATGTTAGGAAAATGAGATGACTTGGTTAGAGGTTGGATAAGATGAGATTTCCTGAACCCCTTGATTGAATTGAAATGTATGTACTCCACGCTTTGATAATGTGATATTATATAATATGGATTTCCTTATATATTGTGATGTGAATGGTTATGCCATGCTGTGTTGACATGCCTGTGATAACCCTTGTGTGGGCGGAATGCATTCTTACACCGATCCCGATGAATATCTATGTGTGGGTGGGAGGCATTCTTACCCCGAGCCCGATGAATCTCCGTGTGTTGGGTGAGAATCATTATTACCCCATGCCAACTGAATATTTGTGTAATGGGACGAGAGGAATTTATACCTCATGCCTATATAACCTTTACGAGTGGGAGGCATTTCTACCCCACACCAACTACAGTGCTTCTGGACGAGAGGCATTCATACCTTGGTCCAGATATGATTATTACAGATGTGAGAGGCATGGATGAGAGGCATGTTTACCTCGCGCCGGTGATAACCTATTTCTATGTACTTATACCCCTGGTGATTTTTTAGAATACTAGCCATGAGCTAAATCAGGTAGACCCTCTAGGTGTCCCTCTGGAACCTGAGGGGGAGGGTTGTTTATTTCGTTTGTTTTACTTACTTGTAGTCTATTACGCACCGTTGAATGCAAAAACCTATTTGGATTACACGTAGACCCCATTGGTGGTGGCCTAATGAGACATGTCTCACACTCTACCTGGAATTCCTCCTGGGCACCCGTGAAGACTTTGTTGCTGCAGGTACTCGTAGGGGCAAAGGCCCAGCTTCAGGTTGTTGATACATGAATGTTGTAGCTGGAGTTCCAGAGTAGAGGACTGAGCTTGGATAGAGATGCTTGTGGACTACTTTTGTTCTCTTTTTGTATTACTGTATAGCATGATTTACATATATTCCCATTGTATTAGGATTCCATGGATCCATTTTGTATTAGACACTGCCTATGTGGCTTTTGTATATTTATCAAGGTTTTCCTTTTTCTGTTGGTTGGTCTATATATTTTCTTTTTTTCTCATGTTTATCCATTGGTTGTGTCTCCGCTATTTCTATTACATTGCTACTATAACACGTTGTACTATGACATGGGGGTATAGTCTCCCCATTTATTTACCATTACACACCCGCTGCTAGTTGGTAGCCCCTGGTCTTTGGGGAGATGAGCCAGGGGTCATGTGGCCAACCGGGCTCGGGGATCGGGTTGAGGGGAAGCTCGGTCCGGGACGTCACATAGTGGTATCAGAGGCTTTCTTTCTTTCTTTCTTTACAATTTGGAGATGATATACTTGGAGACTTGGAACGCTTAGGGACTTAGTTATAAGCCGTGATAGAGCATCGCAAATCCATGTACGGGGAAAAGACCAAGTTGCCTAAATTATGGTGTTAGTGATTTTTCTCTTCACTGTTGATATTGTTTCACCGTTGGGCGCTTCACATGATTTTTTATGTTAATGAAATTGTCAAGGATGAAATTTTTATTTCATGGTTTGACCCGATGAAATGAGGGTTATGCATTAGAACATGCATCACGATGGGAAGAATTTGATTAGGCCATGCGTCTTTCCAGGCCATGATTAATTTTTCAGCGATCATTGCCTATTTTTTATTTCCACGCCTTGTTAATAGGTGTGCAACTGTGCTAACTCTTCTTGAATTTTGTGAATTGAAAAATGATGTGGTTTTGGTGGGTGTCACTCTTTGGTTTATAAGGTGTATGGGCCCTTATGGACTGGAAAATGACATTCCAACCAAACCAATCATTTTCTTTAAAGGAAATTCAAATACTTAATTAGCACAAGTAAATGAGAAATGACATCCAAGTGTGTGTCATCTTTCAGTTCATGAGGATTATGGGCCCTTATGGGGTGGAAAATGCCATATCACAGGTTTAAGTTAAATTTAAACAGTTGCAGGTCTTACTTGGAATTTCCTATGGGTGTGGATATGCGATCTTATGGGTAAGAAGGATTAGTATCTGTACTAGCTTCTAGAGTTCAACCTTTGACTTGTTGGTTTCTTGTTTTGAGACGTTCGTTTGGAATTGTAGCACTATGCCTCCGAGATTTCCTCGATTCGTGCGTGCTGAAGGTGGCGATGATCACATTCCTGAGGTGGCGGCCCCTAAGCCGCCAGTTGATCTTCCAGTCGAGCCACCTGTGGATCCTCTTGCTATTCCTGATATGGGAACCAATTCCAAATTCCGTGAGAGCTTCTTGCGTATGATGCAGAGTATGCAAGGTGGAGTGTGACCTACCCAGAGTATGGTAGAGTTGACCCACGAGTTTCAGTGTCAACATCCTCCTACTTTTATGGGAGATGGAAGACCACTTGCTGCTGAGTCTTGGTCGGAAGCTATTCTGACCATCTTCGAGCACCTCGAGATGCCTCCAGAGCAGAGGTTAAATATCACAGCTTATATGCTACATGGTTCAGTAAGGAGGTGGTGGGATGTCATCACCCAGTCGGGACAATAGATAGATATGATATGGACAGATTTCCAGACCATCTTCTTTGATTATTTATTTCCCCAGACTTTGAGGGCTGACAAAGCTAGGGACTTTTTGAATCTGCAGCAAGGGACTATAATAGTTATGGAATATTCGTCTCATTTCACTTAGTTACCTGTTTTTCTCATCCACTAGCTGCTGATGATCTCACAGATGCTAGGAATTTTGAGGATGGATTGTGTTACACCATCCTGTCGCAGGTTAACATGCAAAGGCTGACGACTGTTTCAGAGATTGTCAATCAGGCTTCGATCACAGAGAGGAATTTGATAAGAAGTGGATAGTGTGAACCATGGCGGTTCGGAACCTAAGGGTTCCAGTGGATCTGCTTCTGGTAAAGAAGCGGCGTTTTGAGGACTCTCGTGGTGTTAGTGGTGGTCAGAACCTTTTCTCAAGTGGTACTCCTATCTGTCACAATTGTGGGGTGACATGACATATGAGGAGGCTGTGTAGGTCAAATCCAGTGGAGTGCGGAGGTTGTGGTAGGTTGGGTCATCTCCACCATTTCTGCAGGACTTTTCCCCCATGGCCCAGCGAGCAGGGATCTGTACGTACTCCACGATCTGGTGTTGGATCGGCAGTATCATGTGAGACAGGTGGATGAAATATTATGGGCCGATCAGGCCGTGGCAGTAGTCAAGGCATAGGTAATCAGGTGAATGACTCTCAGGGCTAGCAGGGCGGGTCTGCTGAAGGTAGCCAGGCTATGACTCAGGGTTGTGGTGTCGGCCAGTTGTATGAAGTCGAGCCTACACTGCAAGAGTAGTACACCGGAACAAATACTGTACGAGGTATGATTCTAGTTGCCTCTACATTAGTATCTGCTTTGTTTGACATAGGTGCTTCTCAATATTTTATATCGGAGGCGATTATCAGATGTTTGGGCCTCGATGTTGAGTTATATCACGGTATGATCACATTAGATACCCCTTATGTATCTGTTAAGAGGGCATTCATAATTGTCAGAAATGTCCCCTCGAGGTGGGCGATTACCTTTTCATGTGGAACATGTATGTTCTGGATATGACAGGTTTTGATGTAATAGGTGGGATGGACTGGTTAGTTCCCTATAGATCCCAAATTGACTGCTATTGTCGGAGGGTGGCGTTTACGTCACCAGAGGGTGACACATATATGCATAAGGGAGAAATGTATCTTAGTGAAACATGAGCAGGAATAGAACACCAGAGAGTAGGTGGTGTCACGATACAGGTTTCTAGTCTTCATCTCGATGACCAAGGGTTACAACCCTCTGCTTATCCTCTCGCGGTAAAGAATTTGAGTGATGTCTTTCCTGATGATTTCTCTGGTCTACCTCTTGTGCGAGAGGTGGAGTTTACTATTGATCTTGTACCAGAAGCATCACCAGTGAACATTCCTCCTTATAGGATGTCACATAAGGATCTTCTGGAGCTTAAGAGTCAGTTGGAGGACCTGGAAGAAAAAGGATTTATATGTCCCAGTGCTTCTCCTTGGGGGTCACCGGAACTCTTTCCAAGAAGGCAGACGACACCCTTCACCTTTGCGTGGATTATCTTAAGTTAAATCAGATGACTATCAAGAATTGATATCCTTTACCTCGAATTGATGACCACTTCAATCATCTCTGATGAGAGAAGGTGTTTTCAAAGATAGATTTGAGGTCAAGCTATCACCAGGTGTGTGTTAGGACTTCAGGAATACCTCGCACGACATTCCAGAGCAGGTATGGTCTCTATGAGTACCTATTCATGCCGTTTGGGCTTACGAATGTACCTACGGTGTTTATGTCTCTTTGGAATAAGATTTTCCACCCATACCTTGATTCTTTTGTGGTTGTATTTGTAGATGATATCTTAGTCTATTCACGGTCAAGGAATGACCATGCAACCCATCTAGAGATCGTGGTGAATACACCAAGAGAGTATCAGCTTTATGCTAAGCTCAGTAAATGCCACTTTTGGATAAATAAAGTTAACTTCTTGGGTCACATTATTTCTGAGTCTGGAGTTTCAGTTGCTGCTGAGAAGGTGAGTGCTGTAATTTCTTGGGAGCAGCCCAAAAACGTCTTTGAGATCAGGAGTTTCTTGGGGATTTCTAGTTATTATAGGTGTTTCATTCAGGGCT
Source organism: Viscum album (assembly GCA_963277665.1). Taxonomy (NCBI): domain Eukaryota; kingdom Viridiplantae; phylum Streptophyta; class Magnoliopsida; order Santalales; family Viscaceae; genus Viscum; species Viscum album. The sequence continues at coordinate 1,041,755,535 of OY728150.1, forward strand.
TTCCACACCTAGCATCACCGCTTACATATTTGACAAAGAAGGGGGTGAGATTCGATTGGTCAGAACCTTGTGAAGTAGCTTTTCTGGAATTGAAGGGCATGCTAACTTCAGCACCGATACTGATCTTTCTAGAGCCAGGCAGAGCTTATACGGTCTTTTGCGACGCGTCAGGTATCGGGCTTGGAGATGTCTTGATGCAGGATGAGCGAGTCGTTGCGTACGGTTCTCGTTAGTTAAAGACTCATGAACGGAATTATCTGACGCATGACATCGAGCTCGAAGCAGTTGTACATTCCTTATGCTATTGGAGACATTATTTGTTGGGAGAGAAATTTTTGGTATACAGTTACCACAAAATACTCAAATATATCTTCACTTAGCGGGATCTAAATCACAGAAAATGCAGGTGGGTCGAGTACCTGCAATCCTTTTATTTGAAACAGGCCTACACTCCTAGGAAAAGAAATTCAGTAGCCGATGCGCTGAGTCGGAAAACTCAGTCACAAGTGGTTCAGGAATATAATGAGGAGTGGAAGCAGATGTCCCTATTTTCAGAGATGCACGTTGAGGTTCAGGAGGGTCAATGTCAAACTGTTCTCTCAGCCTTAGCGGTGACATCTACTCTATTGGAATGGGTAGGGGATAGATAGTAATTAGATCCGGAAGGCCTTGTTCAATGAGAAAGTGTTGCTGATGATTCCTTTACCAAATGGACCATGGATAAAGGTGATACTTTATTGTTCTGTTGGCCTGTATGGGTCCCTGCAGACATCAGAGAGGAGCTGATGAGAAATTTCCATGCCTTAGCATGGACAGTTCACCCATGCATCACCAAAATGTATCGTGATTTTCAATGACAGTACTGGTGGCCAAACATGAAGCGAGGGATAGCTGGTTTTATTACGCGTTGTTCCACTTGTCACCAGTTGAAGGTGGAACATCTGCTTCCTGCAAGGTTTTTGCATCCATTTTTCAATCTGGAGTGGAAATGTGATGATGTTTCTATGGAAATTGTAACAGGTTTACCTAGGTCACCTCGTAGAAATGACACAGTATGGGTTATAGTCGACTATTTGATGAAGGTTGCACATTTCTTACCAATGAGGGAGACCGTCACGGTTGATGACATGGGAAGACTGTATGTCAAGGAAATAGTGCGCCTACATAGAGCACCTTGTTATGTTGTCTCGGATAGAGATCCTCATTTTACATCTCAGTTCTGGCAGGGTTTACAGAATGCCTTGGGTACGCAAGTACTTTTGAGAATGGCCTATCACCCGTAGACTGAAGGACAGACCGATCGGACTATATAGGTACTAGAGGATATGTTACGTTCATGTGTTCTCAATTTTGGAGGTTCATGGGATAAACACATTCCTCTTGTCGAGTTTAGTTATAACAATAGCTTCCAGGGTACCATTGAGATGACTCCGTATGAAGCCTTATAAGGTAGGCCTTGTCGCTCGCTTTTATGTTGGCTTGAAGCAGAGGGAGGCTGCTATTCTAGGACCACGTCTTGTGCTGGAGACTACAGAGCAGATATAGCTTATTAGGAAGCGTATGCAGACATCTCAGTCTAGACAACAGTCCTATGCTAACAAGCAACAACAACCTCTTGAGTTTGTTGTTGGGAACTGGGTTTTCTTGAAGGTCTCACCCAGGTTGGGGCAGAGACATATACGAAATCATGGTAAGCTCTCACTGAGGTTTGTTGGACCCTTTGAAGCGGTGAAGCAGATCGGACCAGTAGCTAACCAGCTTGCACTTCCACGGAGATATCATTCCATGTACGATGTTTTTCATGTATCTCAGTTACGCCGGTACTTTTCACATTCGACTCATGTTTTTCAGCTTGATGAGGTTGAACTGGATGTGGATGCTTCCTTCGAGGAGTATTTGATGCGAATTGTTGACCGGAGTGTGAAAACACTCCGTGGCAGGTCTATTCCTCTTGTACGGGTGCTCTGGTAGCACGACCGGGTACATGATGAGACCTTGGAGCGAGAGGCTGATATACATTCTTAATGGCCAGAGCTTTTCGTTGATGACACCTTAGTACCCTCGGAAGGCCACTCGGTGGCGTGTTGCTTTATGGAGGGGAGGTTGTAATGAATCGACTCTTTGGAAAAGGTACAGATCATTAGTTTTGCTTAAAAATCTTTCTTCTAAGCTTGTGTGATGTGTGTGTCATCCTAAAGAAGGCCTAGGGAGTGTCCGGGGTTTGTTTAGATCCCGGGAGTTTGAGAAATGGACTTGTAGACAGGGGCGCACGGCTTGCGCACGGTCTGCGCACAGTTTTGGATAAACAATGCGGCCTTCAGTCTGGAGGCACGGAGGTGCGCACGGTTTGCGCATTGTTTAGCTAAATCGTGCACCTAAACCGTGCAACCCTTTATCTGAAGGTAGTGATATGCACATGGTCTTCGCATGGTATGGTAAACCGTGCGCCTAAACTGTGCGACCCCATTCTAGGTAAAAATTACCTTTTTGCCCTTAAATCTATTTTAAGGCCTTAAGCCTTCTTCTTCCTCCTTCCAGCGGACATAACATAGGGGAGCCTTCCTTTGAGCTCCAAAACCCTCTCTCATTATTTCTCTTGTGGTTTCTTCCTCTGGTGTCCGAATCTTGATCTTTTGAACGCGTTGAATCAGCCTCGGTAAGGCTTACCTCACACACCCCTCTTTCCTCGGTAAATTTGGGTATCCATTGTGTTATTTTACCAAGGCTCATATGCCCTATTTTCAGGGCATCAGACTGGAACTCAGATCTCTTCCAATCTACTATGAATCTGAGGTCGATATCAAGAGAGACTATGCCTACAGCTCTAAGGTAGGTGGTCACGTTGTTTCCATTTTGGATTTTCTCCTTTTTCAGTTATTATTGTCGTGCTGTGGTTTTAATTTCTCCAAACCCCTTATTTGTATTGACTGTCTTATGTTTAAATGACCAGTGTGGTATGAGATTGATGAATCTAACATTGTTAGTGTGTTTAGATTTGGTGTGGACTGGGAGTGGTCATCCATAGGTGATATGCCTTGAAATTTGGACCTTTTCACCTTTGAACCTTAACGATATGTCATGAAAAGGGGATTTCCATATTAGGAAAATGAGATGACTTGGTTAGAGGATGGCTAGGTTGTGATAGCCTGAACCCCATGAATGAATTGAAATATATGTATGCCATTCTTTTCTAATGTCATATGATATAAGATGGATTGCCTTATATATTGTGATGTGAATGGTTATACCATGCTATGTTAAAATGATTGTGATAACCCGTGTGTGGGAAGGAAGCATTCTTACCCCGAGCCCGATGTGTCTCCGTGTGTGGGCGGGAGGCATTCTTACCCCGAGCCCGATGAATCTCCGTGTCTTGGGTGGTAAACATTCTTACCACATGTCAGTTGAATATTTGTGTAATGGGACGAGAGGCATTTATACCTCGTGCCTATATAACCTTTATGGGTGGGAGGCATTTCTACCCCTGCCAACTACAGTGCTTGTGTAAGAGAGGCATTCATACCTTGGGCCGGAGATGATTATTACAGATGTGAGAGGCATGGACGAGATTCATGTTTACCTAATTCCAGTGATAAACTATAACTATGTACATATACCACTAGTGATTGTTTAGAATACCAGCCATGAGCTGAAGCAGGTAGACCTGCCAGGTGTCCTTCCGGAACCTAAGAGGGAGGGTTGTTTATTTTCTTTGATTTACGTACTTGTAGTCTATTAGTCACTATTGCATGAAAACACCAATTTGGATTACACGTAGACCCTGTTGGTGGTGGCCTACTGGGACTTGTCTCACACTCTACTAGGCGGACTCCTGGGCACCTGTGTAGACTTTACTGCTGTAGGTAGTAGTAGGGTCAAAGGCCCAACTTCACGTTGTTGATACATGTATGTTCTAGTTGGAGTTCCAGAGCAGTGGACCGACCATGGCTAGAGATGCTCATGGAATACTTTTGTTCTCTTTTTGTATTACTTTATTGCATGCTTTCCATCTATTCCCATTGTATCAACATGCCATGCATCCATTTTGTATCATACACTACCTATGTGAATTTTTTATATTTATCAGGGTTTTCCTTTTTCTATTGGTTGGTCTGTATGTTTCCATTTTTCTCCTGTTTATCCATTGGTTGTGATTCTGCTATTTCTATTACTTTGCAACTATACTGATGTGTACTCTGACATGGGGGTACAATCTTCCCACTGATTTACTATTACACCCCCGCTACTAGTCGGTAGCCCCTGACCTATAGGGAGACGAGCTAGGGGTCATGTGGCCAACCGGGCTCGGGGCTCGTGTTGAGGGGAAGCTGGGTCTGAGACGTCACATGTATCAATTCCATAGTAATATATATATATATATATATATACATTAAAAACAAATAGAATATTTTTCATATTTTTTTCATATAGTTACCTTATAAATGATTTTCTTTTTGATACAAAAAAATAATAATTCTATTTTTTGATATTAATATTCAATTAAAGGGATTTATTTTAATGAATCAATGTATTTTTGAAATAAATAATATTTTAATAAAATTATATTATTAAATAATTGTTACTAAATATAAATGATCATATAATTTTTGTGAATATAAATGTATTTTTAATATGGTTTCAAAAGAATTCATTATCAAAAAACCCATCATTAATTAATAAATGTCATTCATAATTTTGAGATTTAAAATTTAAATATTTATAAAATTATTTTCATAAAATAAATAATATATTTTGAATGATAATTTTAAAATTATCCTATAGTGAATTGTTCATAATTTTCTAAGATAATCGAATTTTCAGGTAAAAATTAAAAACCATACAAATTTATTGTGTGTATTATAACATCATAAAGATACAAAATCTATGTAATAAATACTATAAAATGTTTATAAGACCAAATATATTTTTTACTTTTAAAATAATTTTATTTTACATTTATTTTATAAATTTTATAAATCCTTTGTGAATCATCCAAAACCATTAATATATTTTAAGGTTATAAATTATTTAAGAGAATGACTCAATTCCACATAATTAAGGTTATAACTTTTTTATGTTCAGACCAGGGAATTATAAAATATTGAAATATACTCCCATTTCTCAAAACCTAGGCAGATAAACCAACATATGGTTTTTAATTTTGGTTATTTTATTATATCGAGTCCAAAACCAAAGTTTGAGAATTGATAAAGAACTCTACACTCATTTCCTACATAAAACCACCCAATATCCCATTAATCATCACTAAAAATCCCAAGATATTGTTTTTATTTTCCCACTTGTATATATAGTCCTCCAAAGGTTCCCCCAAGCTCTCAAGAATCTCCTCCCATTAATTTGGGGTCACACACTCAAGTAAGGGATCCCCACCATCTCTTCATTATTCAAGTTTCTTTATAATCTTATGAATTATATTTCCAATTACTAATGTTGGGATATGTCATTAAAAGTCCCTATTATTTCATATTTCTTGTAAAAATGATGATATAACTATTTCCATCTAATTGTCCAATTTTATGAATTTTTAAGTGACATAGTTATGTTGCTGAAATATCACCATGATTTTCAATGCCAAAACAATTGTTCCGTGAATACCATAACCATTTTCTAACAAGGGTGTTCACCTTTAGAGACATATAATTATTTGAAATGGTAAATAAATATACATATTCGAATCTCAATGATCATGGAATAAAATATAATGATGAATGACTCCATGTTGTATGTTCTATGTGGTACACTAAAGTATGAGAATGAAATGAAATTGATTGGTGCACCTGAAATTATAGAGCGCTTCATTGTATTGGGTAATGTGTATTATCTTGAGATATTATGTTGGAATAGGGAGTGAACCTGATTTATTTATGGGAATTTTTTCTATCATTATGTATTGGTATTTATCTATAACCTATGATTATGATGCTGTTTTTTAAGTTGTTTCCACATTTCACATGTTGACTGTATGATTATAAAACTCTATCATATCTCATTGTTCATGTTTATAATTATCACTCATTTTATGCACTATTAGTATTCTTATTATATGAAATGTATTACTTTATTCATATTGTGACATGTTAATTCCTTTAATAGGATTTATAGCTCTCCCCTTTCTTATATATGTCCCCAGGTTATCTAATGCATTTCAAGTGCGATCATGTTAAAGAAGTTTTCATTAGAGATGATATATTCCCCATTTTCAGATTTTATGTAATTTACCTAATTCCCAAACAAACTAGACATAGGGATCTACCAGGATGTACTTTGTGTAATCTTATGTAATAAATCATTGATTAATGTGTAATAAAGAAAAGGGGTTTTTATATGATATGTGGTCAATTTTTGAAAACCACCACGCACCTCTCAACGTATCGAAGAGGTTGTTAATAATTATAAGTGAATATATATTATTTATGGTCACATCTTGAGGCACTAATAATCCACACACAATCTCAATTTCCCATCCTTCTATTGGGTGAACTACAATAGGGATGACCTTGGGGAATCAATGGGTCTCCAGTAGCCCTTCCTCCTCAAGTACTCCAACTATAAACTCGTCAATTGATTCTATATAATAGATTTATGATATAATATAATAGTTTTTAGGACCTTACTAGGGTGGAAGTAAATGTATAATTCTATCTATTAGAATAGAGGTAATCCTGGAATGTCCTTAGAAAAGACTTCCTCATAATCCACCACCCCCACAAGAAACTGAAATCTTATAGAATTCACTTCTACAAGAGTAATTATAGAAAAATGGAGGGAAATCATATACACTCTCTTACATTATATCCAAAAATTATCTACTTGGGTTTTCATCTAACCCATGACGGTAAACCTCATCCCATCTTCATAGACATACCCCATCCACTGCCAGAAATAGTAACTCTCAACATGAACAATAGATAAAAAGTCTATACCTAAGATGATATTTTTTATCCTCAACATTACTAAAAAGAGATCTGATACAAATCCTTTACCTCCAAGTGTCTTGTCACATAGTTGGAATAATTATGTTATCACTGAGTCAACTCTTTTTGGGGTCTCCATTTGCAATCTTGAATCCAAAGGCTCAACCTAAATCACTAAGGAACACACCAATGAAGTAATAAGAAAGGAGAGGTTAACAACCTTATCCATTAGAACTATATATTATGTAGAGTATACTTAAATAATACATCTATTCATTTCAGGAGAGATAGGATTATAGGCCTCAAATGCATGTATCTTTCTATATCCCTATACAGTAGCTCCCATAGCATGGGATGTACTACATTGGGGTAGATAAGAAATAAGTCAAACAACCATGTCCATCCAACTATTCAATATAGTCCTCTTCCATGTTTGTCACATTATAATATTCATTTTTGTAACCTTTTTCTCTTCATTGTTGGTCCCTTGAACATTTTTCTGTCATATCCACAATGGTTTAGACAATCCCATAAAGGATGTCCCTAACCATCATAAGATATAAACTGCATCTCCCTTGGTTTAATTGAGGCATTATGTGAGCCTTAAACTATCTATACTCAATCATAGGAATGTTTTCTAAAGAATCTGGTTCCCTCATATCCCTATCGCTGCCATTGCCTACCGTATCCCGAGGTCTCAACACCTATGTGTCGATATCTATCACTATTGTAGGAATATTTTCACTACTATGAATTGTTTAATAAAATCAATTTTAGTAGGAATATATTGATATATCATAGTATACCTGATATCTCATTGTAATCCCTACTGAAATTGTTTTCCCTTGAATAACATATATTTTACGACATCTATGGTGCATCACGTGAGATCTGTAAATCTTCTCAAAAAATATAACATGGTCATACTCCATACTATTAATGCAGAACCTCTATGATGCCCACTAATCGCAATGTGGATAGATAAAACTCCATAAAGTGAGGATCTATGTTTGACATGTATAGAGACATATAATTTTGTGGTTAAATAACCAAAATCCTCCATCCTTAGTAGATTCTTGAAAAATACACAATGTGAGTACTTCCATTTGATATTTCAGGATGCTGAAAAGTTGAGTGAGTACCTATAGTCTATCCTTTAATACCCGAGGGGTTTGGATATCCCCAAAACCTAGGGGGTCACTTTCTCTATAACTCAAAAAGTTAAATCATCCAACATAGATTCTCAAATTGTACTTTTGGAGCTAATTTCTTCACAAGGGGTGTTAGTATTACTAGAAAACCTCTTAGAGGAACTACCTCTTATACATGCCCTTATACTGAAGCCTTGTCAGTCAATATATCATCCTCATAATCATAAAGTGGAAACTTGGTGATATCTGTTCATGTAGGATTCCTAAAATAAGATATGTACCATGATAAAATATTGTATTTAGGGAGATAAATCGAGGACATGGATGCTACAACCCATTCCTATATTTTTCTTGTACCATTTTCCCCCTATAACTAGTGTTTACATATACTGAGTAAACAAGAGAAATATCAACATCTTGGTGAATGGATATATGACTCTCCGCACCAAAACAAGAGTCCTGGGAAAAAAATATAAAATCTAAAAACATTAACACTATTAAAATAAATAAAAAACCAATATCATGGATAACAAATATATTCTTTAGTCCTAATGTAGAAAAACCTATGATAAAACTATGTCAAGGTAAGACCCATTGGTGTATGCTTATCTTGGGATAAGATGAGTAGGGATACCTCAAGGCCACCTATAATAGGCCAAGGTCTTGAAACCATAACATTGTTGGCATAACCTATACATGGGAGGAATTAGCCCAATGTACCAATAGACAATAACATGTCTACGAGCCCATAAAATACTGAGAATGTGAAATCAACTAGTACAATAAATTATTTCAGAACACCTATCCAACATTATAGCATGATAAAAGAACAGAAATCATTTAATGGGATTAAAAAAACCCAAAAAAACAATAATATAGAGTCTAATATACTCCTAAGGAGGGAGAAAATGTGAAATAAGACCACTTGAAAAATAGCTCGTTTTGTCTTGATTAACTTTGCTCTTCCAACTCATTTTCCTCCCAATACATCAGCTAAGGATACATCGCCAGTATATGACATGAAATTCGTAGGCATATCCCATATAAGGATGAGTATAACATTAACCAATAAGAAAACATGAAATCACAATCCATAAAAAATCTTGAGTTGTCAGTTCATAACAATAATATAGTAATAAACCCAGATATACTTCTAACCGACCTCAAGTTTTAAATAGATTCAACTAAAACCTTCCATCCAAAGGATAATACTGGTTTCTTTAGGGTAATTATTTTTTCAAGAGTAATACCTTCATAATCCATGCTACCACTGGCAACACTCATCTAAGAGGTCATGATCAATCATCCCCATCCAATAATTAGTCACTAGATCTTAGATGATCTCATTATCAAGATAGGGGATCACATTTAGGGCTACAAGGGACACCAAAATCCCTAATGAATCTATAGAAAACTAGTCTTTACATATATGGATATTACATCATTTTAGATTAATATTCAGTACATTACAAATAAACTTGACCGAGGAACATAATAGTTTAGTCTCATTGGAAATAGGAAAAAAATATTATATCCTCGTGAATTAATTCTAACATCTCCCATAAAGATTTTCACCTTTAGTAATTCTACTCCAAACCATTCTTCCTATCCCGAGGAAGGGAAACATATGAAACGGGCGAGCTTAGATTCCTAGTAAGGGTAAATAAGGGAAATGCATATGAGTAACATGAACAAAATGGTATGGAACTTGGGAATAACAATTGAAGACCATACCCTACATATTAATGTTCTTAATAAATATTGGAAGTTCATAATACATAAATCATAAGGATATATGGAACATAATCCATGAAAGCATAACATAGGAATAAGAAATGAAATTTTGGTAGACACATAAGTATATATAGTGATTTCAATAGTAATCATGGAATTGATACACATACCATATTAATGGAAAAATTGCTTCACAGAATCCTGTTCACACCCCATTCTAGTGTTGTATTACTGAACTAAGCTGACCCAAAGATATATCCCTATATTAAAGAACCAAGTTAATTTACTACTCCAGCCCTGTATTATTGAAGTGGGTTCATTTATCATTTTATCCATTTCTATCCCAAGAGATATAAGTCATTACCTAATGCATTTATAAGAGATATGGGTCCAACCAGTGTCATAATGAAATATTATATACATGTACCAAAAAATCATAAACAATCATATGATAACCCATTAAATGAAATTGGTATCATAAAAATGTAATCATATCATAAACTATGGAAAAGATACAATATTCATAATAATTTCTTTAAAATAATTACATGTGAAAGAGAAACTGATTTCCTAAACATAAAAACTATGAAAGAGAAATATATTTCATAATCATATTACCCATGAATGTGAAATAGATTTCATAATCATATAACCCATGAATTAGAAATGAATTTCATAAACTTATAACTAGTGAAAGGTAAATAGGTTTCATAGACGTATAACCTATGTAAGGGAAACAAATCTTTTTAACATATAACCTTTGAAAGTGAAACGAGTTTCATAAAGGCTGTGAAATTAACCATAACCCATTCATATAAAAAATATACATAAAACATTTACATTATTTCCTATAAGGTCTTGAGTAACATCAACCAATATCATTTAATATGGAAAATAATTTTGAAATATCTTTCAAAAATTTCACCTGTGGAAATTTTATTTTCTTCTTTGAAAGTGGATTTCTAATATATAAAACCATTTGGAAATAATTTTCTTAAAAAATACCATTAAAACTTATTAAGAAGGATTGAAATTATTTTGAAATCATTTTTCATTTAAAACATTTAAAAGAAGATTCAAAACATTCTAAAAACCTTTATTTTTGAAACATCTTTAAAAAATAATAAAGAAAGATTGATTTTTTTTTGAAAACCTCTTTTACTTGAAAACCTATGAAAATATGAAGAAAATGTTATGGAAACTATATATTTGAAAATTATTTGAAAAGTTAAAATGAAATATTGAATTTATTTAAAACCTTTTTACTTGAAAAAATATGAATGAATCATGAAAATATTTTGTAAACCATGTTTATAAAAATACTTTCAAAACATATAAATGATGCTTGAAATTATTTTGATACCCATTTTCTTTTAAAATATATAAAATGAAGATTAAAAAAATTATGAACACAATTTTCTTTAAATACTTATAAAATAATCTTTAAAACATTTTTACAAACATATATTTGAAAATATATTTTTAAAAAAATTCCTAAAAATTAACTTTTAAACATGAAAATAATACTATAAATGATTAACAACGGATAAATCCATACACACCATATGGGTTAAAAACATTCATTTTAGACGATAAAAAGGGTAGAAAAATGTCTCATTCTAAAAGATACAATAAGATTCCATTGAAAACAATAGAAAATGTCAAAAAGGGGAATTTTTTTAATTTTAACGATCAAGGGAGGGTAGATTAATATTATTGGAAACCCTTTTTGGAAGACATTATTTTAATGTAACATAGATTTTTGACCGAAGGGTGGGTAATGTTGGGATTTGTTAAAACATTTTTTAACTATATTATGTACCAAAGAGTCGATTAAATTGTACCAATATATGAATAAATAATTAATGACCATATGATATATAATTTAACTAATTTTTTTAGAGAGACCATAATATTTCATGAAAAAAACCATAAATATAAACAATCTTGAAAAGCGATGACATTGTTTCAATAAACTCTAATCACATGGTAACACGGGATCACACACTACATGTAAGAAATTAAATTACATTAATCAAATAATATTAAGAAAACATGATGATTAATTATATATCATGTAAAATTTATATATATACATCTCCAAATGAATTCAGGTGTATATAAAAAAATGAGTCTCAAAGAAGGAAAATTGATAGATAACTATTTTACCGATTTAGAAACTTTCGAATCATAAAACCCATGAAAGAAAGATCATATAACGGATATGTAAATACCCATAAATTTGAATAAAAGAAATATTTAATACATTCATGGTCTCTATATAGTCCAAAAGAAATTAATGAGTAGTGAATAAAGCATATATCTCACAAAGATAAAAATTGAGATGAAATCCCCTTACATTGTGTCTTGGATTTTATTATAATCATTCAAACCACCTATATAATATATATAAATATATTATAAATATTTTTCATAAACATATTATAATTAATATATATATATATATAGTTTTATTATGACCTTATATTACCCGCTTGTTAACAATCCTATGTTAAGGTTTTACATTGGGTAATATTCTCTTTATTCATCACACTTGTCTTAATTTGTTATATATTGGGTATTCATAAATTATATCATGATTTAGCGAATGTAAAACATGATATAAATATAATTTATATTTAGTATATGAGAATTATAGAAATATATCAAATATATAAATATGAAACAGAATAAACTATTCATGGAGATGGTAGGTCATACGTACGCATGGACACTATTTTTGTTTATTTTCATGTTGAAAGAAAGCATGTAAAAGAGATATATGTATATATATTTTTATATATATCATTACTAAATTATATTTAGGCTATAATATTTTTCTTATATATTCCCTAGTACCATCCTTAATATGATCCATGTAGTGTATGAAATAATCATATCGCTTTTAGGGGGCAGTAGTCCAAAATCACCAAACGATTTTATTGTATTAACAACAAATTTATTTTAAAAAAAGTAACATGTTATAAATGGAATAAATAAGATTTAAAAACAATAAATATAATATCTAACATAAATAAACATAGTTTACACCATAATTTACACCATGATATGTGGTAAGAAAAATTGAGCAATCATCGTTTATTGAGGCGATAGTTCACTGTACACTTAAGTAATATGTTCATTATAGACTAGATGGAGGTGTTTTTATGTTTAGGTTTAAATCATGAATAAAAAAAATTCATGGATATTGATGATACTGGTGTTTTTATACAAGAATCAAAAAAAAATAAAGTGTAGTGGTTGGAGAATGAAAATAAAAGTACAGACTTGAGAAAAGACGTTACGTCTTGATTGGATAACTCATTTTGGTTTGTTCTAAAATGATTCCTTGGATTACATTATACACAAAGAAAATATTATACGATTATGTGAGGTATTTTGGAAAGTTTATTGGGAAGGAAATGTCCAAACCTAAGAGTTTTTATAGGTTTTAAGTAGTGGGATTAGTGGCGCGATTTTATAGGGAAGGAAACAGACTTACTTGGAATTTTTGAAAACAAGTTTGGTGTAAAAATTGTATTACCTCAACAAAGTCATAATAAACTAACATAAATAAATATTTGTAGGTTTATTGACTAAATATGGCCTTAAAATGGGTTGATTAAATTTTTATTGGTCATTTGGGCCCTTATGATTAAGGTTTTTTCCACAATTAAGCTTAATTTGACCATAATCACTGTGATTAATTGTAATCACCTTTACTCATATTTTTGGTTACTCATTATGTTTATGTTATTAGAATATAAATATTGTACTGATTAATTTTATTAATGGTTGTTTTTCTAAATTCAAATCATAGAAGTTGAAAAATTACGATTAATGTTAATCTCACAGATATGATGAAATTACAAGTTTTTCGGTAGAAAGAAGTTCAAAAGTTTATTACATTTATATATTCAGTGTTAAAGTTAAATTTATTATAATGAACTAATTTTTTTAACATATTTACAGTCGATCGAATGTGACATTAAAAAAATTAATGTAACATTAATAATTATTCAAACAATAAGGTAGTTTTTAACTCAAAAGAAATATTTTTCACTATTCACCAAGAAAGAAGTTTCTTAGAAAAATCCAGAAAATTAAACCTATGATTATTTTTACATTCTAAATTCCAAAATGAATTTTATTTTATGAAATTAATTATATATATATATATTTCTAAAATTATTATTTTTGGTTTTTATAGAAAGACATGAATTTTAGTTCATAGTCCATTTATACATATAAGAACTTTACCAAATAATTTATCTTTAATTATCAATATGTTTTATTTATATAAAACCATTATAAAAAATATTTTGAAATTATTTTTTAATATTCATATAACTATGCTTAATTGATATGTTATAATTATATCATTTAAATAAAATTATAATAGAATGATTCTTTGTAGAAACTCGATGCAGTGTTTAACATAAACAAAGTAGGTTTTGTAGGTAATGAAAGCCAATTTGGTATTACATGTATCACAATCCAAGTCAGTATTATGTGTATTGAAAGAAAACCTAGTTTTGTGTGTAGCACAATACAATTCAGTTTCATGTGAAAGGAAGACTTCACTTAGTGTTTAAATTTACATATATAAAGAACTATTTCCAGTTTCACTTGAAATAAAAAATATAAAAGAGGTAAATTAATTTGAAAAAAAACAATTCAAAAATTCTCAAGGTGCTACATTCTACCCCCATAAAAATGAATTTCTACCTAGATGTTTTTATTGGTTATAAACGGTTTAATAACCAAAAGTTTCATTCATAGAAACCCATATCATAAAAATTAATACTTAAACTTCCCTAAAAAAGAGAATTTGTTACCATAACTATTACCCAAAGTAACATAAAACTAGTTTCTACATAAGAGAACATAGGTTGGGAGTGAGGAAATAACATAGAGTAAATATTAAATATTTATAGGGAGTGATTAAGGATATTAAAAACAAATAATTAAATGATCAATTAAGATTTGAGGGCCTCAAATTCATAAATCATTGATTATTTGTAAGTCCATCAGTTCAACAAAAAATATGTTATTATGAAAAAATTTCTTAATCATTATCCTATATTTGAGTAAATACTTTATTGACCAAGAATATAAAGAAATAATAACAATTGATATATTTCTATAAACAAAATTTCATTATTTATCTATACTTTTATCAATTTCTAATTCATTTATTACTTAGAGAAATGGATGTATGGAAATTATCTTTGAATTCCGTAGCACTACAATATAATTTTAGCAGCTATTATGTCCCATAAATGAATGGAAAGTATAAATATTTATTTATAACTATTAATAAAATCAATATTATTAATCTCTATACATGAAATCTAACACTATAAATAATTATTCATTAAAAATAGTTATACATAACTCGGTAATCACATGGGGTAGTTGTAGGCGTGAAATCTTTATCGTACTTTGGTCATGGGTTTAAGACCCATGAAATTAATAAACTTAATTGGTTTTCACTCTATATACATGATTTAATTTTATAAAACCACACTAATATAATTTCCAAGATATGATGTACATCCGTTAAATAAGGTCAATAGCTATATAGCCTTATAACCAAGGTTTTGAATACAATCTCACAACATAAATACTTCCTCCAATGTTAATCATAATATTTACAAAAATGGATAACCTTATCACCCCTATTAAAGATGAAAATCCAATACATTAGAAAGAATGTCATGAAATCATCATAACATTGATTCTACATATATGAAAACGCTTATATTGGTAGTCATATTCCAAACAAGAGAATACCCTAATTGAAAACTCTCTTGGAACATGGTAAAAACATGAATTACAATAAATACTTTTGGAAAACATGCATTATTCATTATTCAATAGATTACTAGGTATATTACATAAATACAATAAGTTATAAAATTAAACAATGATAGCATGAACTACTTGTCAACATGTCCATAATTAATTCCAATTTAATCAATACCGTCTAATCTACTAATTCATATCCCACATATCATTATCCAAAAAAATATCCTAACATAAGGAATGTGATAATGATTATTTTTCCCTCAATAATGTTCTTTCTTTGTACATCTCATCTCTATTAAGTCACCTTTTTTTCTAATTGATCTATTCAATGTTTTATTGTAAATTATTCGTGAAAAACATAAAGTGAAAAATCATTATATATTTCACATTTCATATAACATAATTCTTGGACCCAAAAAATAAAATATTTTATTCTTCCACTTCATCCTTATTCCATTAACAATGCTACCTAATACTATTACACAATATCTCATTCATTTCCCATTTCAACTGTTGTGGTGTCATCATCCATAATGTAACCATTACTCACACCACAATATTGGTTCTATTCAGAAACATTCATATTTGGAAATTGAGTTTCATAAATACAATTTAATCCAAACATAAAACACTTATCCAATGATGATGTCTTATAGAGGCTAATATTCTCATCAATTTTGTTAACTGAACTATTAATTTTTCCACTGCAGTCACTTGCATTGTGTTATTCTTATCCATAGTCAAAAGATCATATGATTCCTATAAGACATTCATTTAGGAAATTCATTCCACATTATTGACACAATTATATCCAAATATTCTTTCCTCCATCATCTCAATTACCCTAACTCTTAGTGAATTTTTATTTCTCTTCCTTGGAGAGTTTGAGTGTTTTTTAAGGTTCATGTTATGAATCATTTTTTGTGAAAAATGATTAGGCATGATCACAAAATCTTTCAGTCAAATGATCATCCCACTTGACAGATCGTCATCAAATCATCTATCACATTTGACATTAATCCATTTCCATGTAGTTCCCTCGATTGACTAAAACTAAAATCATAGTGTGATCTTTACCTATCATTATAGAAAACAAAACTATCATGAAAATAATTACTTATAGGATGTCTAAATAAAGAAACCTTCCATAATATATGACACCCTTGGTTTAAACATGGTTATTCAAAGCCAACTTATATTTAAATCATTCTTTATGGTTCTTGATTAGTTTGTGAATTTCCAAAGTGTATCGCCTTGGAGTGTCAAACCAGGTGTACCAGATGACACATTGTCTTGTAACAGATTACACGGAGTCAGTCCCAGAACATCTTGTCAGAGTTGTTACCCCTAGGTATATCTTTTACAGATCCACATCCACTTGTAGGGATCAATTTCTAGGAAACCTCTTACTCTATCATTTATAAAAAATCTGGTATATTTTCCTAAATGTCAACACTTCCTTATAGTTATCCTTATAGAAATACATATACATATCATTATAAATATATA
This sequence comes from Viscum album, assembly GCA_963277665.1. NCBI lineage: Eukaryota > Viridiplantae > Streptophyta > Magnoliopsida > Santalales > Viscaceae > Viscum > Viscum album. Next base: position 1,041,772,675 of record OY728150.1, read on the forward strand.
TAGGGATCTCACTAAGGTTTTTCCATCCTAATTTACAGAGGTTTTATAAACTTTTACTTTGATACCAACTATATCAAACCATTCTTTGAATACATGTATATTACCTCATTTTAGATGAATATTCAGTACATTACAAAAACACATGCCTGAGGAATGTAATATTTTAGTGGCTTTGGAAACATGGAAAATAAATTCTATCATTGTGAAAGACCATAAATACCTCCCATAATGATATCCAACTTTATTACTTGAACCTAAAACATTTATTCATAACTTGGGGAAATGAAACATATGAAGAGGTGAGATATAATGCTCAATAAGGTTAAATAATGGAATTGCATAAGCATAAAATGAACAAAAGGGTATGCAGCTTGAAAATAACATTTGAAGATAATAACCTACATATTAGAGACCATAATAAAGATTGGTAGTTAATGAGACATGAATAATAATAAAATATGGATCATAAGACATGAAATCATAACAAGTGAATAAAAATGTATTTGTGGTATTCACAAAAGCATATATAATTATTTCCATAGTAGTCAATGAATTTCATTCGAGACCATCAGAGTGGAAAAGTTATTATACCGAAATGAGTTCACACCCCATTCCATCCCTGTATTATTGAATTGAGATCACCGCTCATTCCAACATTGTTTTACTGAAATGAGTTATTTTCCCATTCCTACTATGCGTTATGAAACTATGTTTAATTCTCATCTCACCCAAATCTATCTAATGAGATAGAAATCTTCAACAAATGCATTGGAAAGAGATATTGATAACACCCATATCATACTGAAATCATACATACATGTTACAAAAAATCAGAAACAATCATATCATATCCTCTGGAATGAAATAGGTTTCATGAACATGTAATAATATGATTACCATCGAAAATGACACAAGTTTCATAATAATTTTACCAAAATCATTACCTGTGAAGGATAAAAAATTTCGTGAACATATAACTAATGAAATAGAAATAGATTTCATAAATATATACTTGTAAAAGAGAAACAGGTTTCATAAACATATTATTCATTAAAAAGAAACTAATTTTATAAAAATATAACCCTTTAATGTTAAATGGATTTCATAAACATATAATCTGTTGTAGAAAACATATTTTACAAACAAATAACATGTGAATGAGAAATGGGTTTTATAAAAACCATGATATTAAGCATAACCCATTCATAAGAAGAATATGCATGTAACCATATATCATTTCCAAAAAGGGTATGAGTAACATCAATTGATCTCAAATTATATGGAAAATAATTTTTAAATATATTTCAAAAACATTTCTTGAAGAAAATATACTTTCATCATTGAAAGATGGTTCTTATTAAAGAAAATCAATTTAAAATAATTTTCCTTGAAAATACATTTAAAACATATAAATAAGTCTTTAAATCATTTTGAAAATATTATTAATTGAAAATTAAAAAAGTCATATTCAAAACCATTTAAAAAATATTCTTTTTAAAACACATTGAAAATAGTATAATGAAAGATATAAAATGTTGGGAATTTTTTTTACATGAAAACATATGAATGAATCTTGAAAATGTTTTGAAAACAATATGTTAGAAAATACATGGAAAACTAATAAATAAATATATAAAATGTTATTAAAACCATTTTAATTGGAATTATATGAAAGAATCATGAATATTTTTAAAAAAAAATTCATTTAAAATACTTTGAAAACTTATAAATAAGTCTTAAACTCATTTTTAAAATAGTTTTCCTTAAAATCATATAAAATAAGAATGAAATATTTTTGAAAACAATTTTTTATAAAATAATCTTTGAAAAATATTTCTTAAAAATTATCCTTGAAATATGAAAAAAATCTACAGAGGATTGATGATAGATAAATCAATACATGTCATACGAGGTAAAAGAATATTCCTTTAACATGAAAAAAGTCAAAAAAATGCCTCATTCAGAAATTGATAAGTAAATTCTTTTGAAAACATTGGAAAAGGAACAAAATTGTAAAATTTTCATTTAATCATCATAGGAGAATAATGTAATATTCTTGGATTACCTTTTTTAAAGTGATTTTAAAGGAACACTGATTTTTGGCTGAAGAGAGGTAACAATCAAGATTTTATTGAACACTTTCTTAACTATATTGTCTAAAAGATAGTGTAATAAATGGTAAAAATATATAAATAAATAATTAATAACCTTATGATATGAAAATTAATTAATTTTCATGAGGTATACATCATAATATTTCATCAAAGTAAGCATCAACATTAACAATGATGAAAAGCGATGAGATTTGTTTAATAAATTTTTATCACTTGGTAACTTGTGGTCATTCCCTATATTTGAGAAAATGAAATTCAATGAAGCTTAGAATATCATGAAAATATTAATATTAATTATATATCATGTAAAATTTATATATATACACCTCAAAATGAAAATAAATTTATAAAAAAACCTGAGTCTGAATGAAAGTAAATTGAGACACAACTATTTTTACTATTTGGTAACATTTGAAATTTAAACTCCATGAAAGAAAGGTTATTGAATGGATATGTAAATACCCATAAATTTATCTATATGAAACATTGAATAAATATAATTTCAGTATACACAAAAAACAAAAGGAATAGGTGTTGAATAAAGCATATATCCCACAAAAATAAAAATTGAGATGAAATCCCCTTACTATGTGCCTTTACTCATGTTGTACTCATTCAAACCACTTGTATAATTAATATAAAGTTATTACACATATTTTTTGGGAAAATAATCAAACACACACACACACACACACATATATATATATATGTGTGTGTGTGTGTGTGTGTGTGTTTTTTACAACCTTATATTGCCCGCTTTATAACAATCCTATTTTTTGTTTTCACTTAAGGTAATATTCGCTTTATTCTTCATATGTGTCTTAATATTTTATATATTATATATATAAATTTTGTATCATTGTTTAAATAATTTAAAGCTTGATATGTATATCATTTATAGATAGTAGATATGTTTTATAATAACCTATATAATATATAAGTAAGAAAGAAAATACATCGATCATGGATATGGTAGGTCATATGTTAGCATGAACGCTATTTACCTTTAATTATCATGTTGAATGAATGAATGTAAAAGACATATATTTATACATATACATATGTATATATTTCATTATTATAGTTGATTTAGGATATCATATATGTATTATATATTCATTAAAACCATCCTTCATATGATCCATGTAGTGTATGATCAAATTATATTACCTTGAGGGGGCAGTAGTCCATACTTCCTAAAATAGAATTATTGTATTAAAACCAAATGGAAATTCAAAAAGATAAGAGTTTAAAATGGATTAAATAGGTTTTAATAAGTAATAAATATAATATATAACATATATAAATATATTTTCTATCATAAATTCCACCATGAGAGGTAGTTAGTCAAATTGAACAATCATCATTTTGTGAGGTAGTAGTTCATCGTACACATAAATGGTGTGCTTGTTATCCATTAGATGGATTTGTGTGTATGTTTAGGTAAAAACGTATCATAAAAAAATCCTAGTATATTTATTATATTGGTTTTTTATACAAATAGGGAAAAAATAAAGTGTAGGGGGTGGGGGAAGAAAATAAAAGAAAGGATATGAACGAAGATGTTACCTCTTAATCCGGTAACTCCTTTTGGTTTTTTAAAAAATTATTCTTTGGATTTTCATGTTCACAAAATAAGGATTCTAAAAGTAAGGGATGGATATTTTTAATTGATTTGGTTAGGTATTGTCTAAACTTATGTGTTTCTATAGGTGTTAGGAAGTGGGAGAGGTGGTGGTATTTTACAGGGAATGAAAATGACTCACATGGAATTTTTGAAAACAGGTAATATGTATACATGTATTTACCTAAAAAGTCATACCAAACCAACATAATCAATAATGGAAGAATTATGGCAAAAAAATTTCCATCTTGTGGGTTTTAGAGTAGTGTTTAGGTCATTTAGACCCCTAAGATTACGATTTACCCCCCAATTAAGGTTAATTTTACCTTAATCATTATGAATAATCTTAATCACTTTTACTACTATTTTTTGGTAAAGAATAAAGTTGATATTATTATACTCTATATATTATAATGAATACAATTCTGTATGTATGTTTTTCAAAATTCAATTCACAGAGTTCCGAAAATTAACATTAATAATAATCTTATAGATGGGACGAAATTAATGGGTTCTAAGGTAGAAAGAAGTTCAAAAGTTTTTTATGTTTTTTATTTAATTTTAATTTTAAATATATTATAATGAACTAAATTGTATTAATATATGTATAATTGGTATAATTTGATCTTAAAACAAAATTTAATGTGCAATTTAAAATTGATAATTTTTTAAACCAAAGGCAGTTTTTAACTAAAATGCATCATTTTTCAATATTCATCAATAAATGATGTTTCACATAGAAATTCCTAAAATTCAACCAAATATAATTTCCTCATTATAAATTTAAGAATTAATTTTAATTTATCAAATTAAATTTATATATGTTTATAAAACAATTTTTTATATATTTTTTTATAGAAGGACATGAAGTGCAATTCATAGTATTTTCAAATATATAAAGAATTTACTGAAAATTATATCTTTCAATATCAATATGATTTATTTATATATAATTCTTATGAAAATATTTTAAATATAGTTATTAATATTAATATCACTATGTTTAATAGATGTTTATAAATATATCATTTTCAAAAATTACAATAAAATGATGCTTCATAAAAACTAGGTGTTCCACGTAATGTTCAATAAGTGAGTGTTGCATGTAGCATAGACCAAGTCAGTATTCCATAAAGCATAATATATGTCGATATTGTTTATAAATCAAGGTAGGTCGGTATTCCAGGCAGTGAAATCCACATTGGTGTTGTGTGAATTTTTTTTGACTTACTATTTTAATATATATATATATATAGAACTATTTTTAGTGTCTGGTGAAATGATAAATATAAAAAAGATAAATTAATTCCGAATATAATAATTCACAAAATCTCACAGTGTTACATCAACCCTATTTTTTTCCTTTCCCCGGGATTCCTAGAAATGTTCTAAGAAAGATATGCCTAAATATTCTAGATGTAATGACGGTATTATAAAATAGATAAATATGTTATAATTTTTGTATTCATTTTTAATACATGGAACTTGTATTAATAATGTTTACTAGGAATAAAAAACTATTTAGACCTTTGGGATTAAATTTTATTACATATAATTTCAAGGTAATGGTAGTATATACCAGCTCCATGACACTAGGGTCGATGTTGGTATGTGAATGTTTATGAAATTATGATTCTTGTGAAATGTCTTGATACATATGAGTTGGCCAAAAATAATGCATTGGAGACCAATATCTTTTAAACATTCTTTAGAATGTGTTTGATAATATATTTCTAGTGAATGATATTTTGATTATGATTTTGATGTCCAAGAATATCAATCCCCTCAGTATGAATTCATTTATTGATATTCCTTATTATTATTTGATTAGTTATAAAATCAATGGTTATATTTCAATCTCATGTGATTATTTACATGGAATTATTTGATCATATATTATTTTTGTCATATTATTATCATGTTATTGATTAAATGGAATATTTTTCTTCTTATTATCAAAAATATATTGAAAATTTCGACTTTAATCAATGTTTCCATTTAATACTTACCCTTACAAAGGAATTATAATCACCCCTTTATTTTGTTTTATTTTCCCCATGATACCTTGAATTATTTTATGATTAATACAATGGGATGAATAAAAAGGAATACTAAAATTATTTAAAAATATATTTTTTAATTTTTGTATTCAATTGAAGTATAAAGATCTTGTATTTTTTAACTTTACCAAGACAACTAAACATTTTGGTCCATCAGAATGAGATTTCCTAGTATCTTATGCCAATATAATAAATTAAACACCAGTTATGGGATACTATGGTGGATTTTGTTAAATATAATAAAATGTGGAATAATATAATAAAATACAAGGATAGAGGTTCATAACAGAACATATTTCCCAAATAGAAAAACGTTACATGAGAAGACCTTACATTGATCATAACAAAAAAGTCAAAAATTATAAATGAACTGATTATACATATCAAATGAATATCTATATATATTAATTTGAAATAAAACACTATATAAGGAATATTAATTAAACAAATAATAATAGAACATCAAATAATATTAATAAGTAATATAACCCTATGAAATAAAATTGTGTTATGAAATTATTTAGCACATGGTAATTTTCAAGTCAAATAACCTATGTTGAAATATTTCTAATTAAAATTTTAAACAAAATGATTTACTATTGAGTCATGATATGAAATGTAAACGGGTAAACATATACACAAAATAATATAAATTAAGTTTATATCCTTACAATTTACCTCTATAAATGGAAATTTATAAAAAATACATTACAGTGTAAGAAATATCTTAATAAAACCCATATAAAAGAGAAAGATAAAGAATATAATGTTAAAATAAAATGATTAATAAAAATAATTTTCTTCAATGACAAATTGGATGTTTATATACCATTTAAAAATAAATAGGCACAATAAAGAAAGAATAATTGTCTTCAAGAAGGATATATTTAGATAAAAACTCTTAAATCTAGTCCAGAAATAAAATATATTTCCTTTATCTCTTAAATAGTAATATTATGTAAATTATTTTAATTAATTATAACTATTTTTAGGATAAATAACTTAAAATTAAATAATTTTTTTTATTTATTTTAATACCTTATTTAAACACTTAATCAGAAAAATCCACATCATGTGTTTTGAGTAAATTCATTCATTTTTTCAAAATCGCATTGGTTTTTTGAATGGGGTCATAGAGGTCAGTGTAACCTCATCTCTATAATAATATTAAAAAATTAATCAACTTTTTTAAAATTAAATTATATTTATGATGCAGTGCTTACATAATGGTAATTTAAAAACGAACTATGGTACACAAAATGGATACAATAGGCCGCACTTACATAACAAAAACATTTCAATTTTCTCAATAATCATTATTGAAATATAGAATGTATTATTTTTTCTTTAAATAATCATAAAAATAAATAAAATATGAAATTATTTCATTAAATATATTAAATATTTTATTAATTTTAAGTGGTGATGAAAAAATAATTGCATTGCTTCATATATGTTATACTATTTACATATTCAAGAAAACAATATCATTTTTTGTAAGTGGAATGGTAATAAATTAAAATATATTTTATCTTATAATAATTTCAATTTTTTCATTAATAACGTAATTATGTCATATGTATCACATATATTCATTAAAATTGTCCTTATTACATTCTTAGTATTGCTTTAGTGAAAAAATGAATGACATCTCTTCGCGAGATAGTATTCCATTGTACACATGAGTGACATCAATATATCCCCCACAAAATTCAATGTAAGAAGTTATCTAGGATATATTAATTAAAAAAGAATAATTATTTTAAAAATTAATTATATATAATTTTAATATATCAACATGATATTCTTTCAGAGATAATGATGAAAAATGAATTACATTGGTTCTCCAACTGGTAGTTTCTGGTACACATGAATAATGGTTTTGTTTCCAATTTGATGGAATAGAGGAAATATTTAGTTTATTAATATTAAAAATTAACATGTTTTTATATGTTATATTAATTTATTATTATTTAATAGTAATTTAAAATAATTTGTGGAGGTGGAAGAAGAAATAAATTAAAAATTCTCGGTTAAGAATGATTTTTCTTTTTTGGATAGCCTCCGTAGGATTTCACTAAGATACATCCTAGTATGGATTTATTATTAATAAAAGGATTATATTATATGTTTAGGGAAGTAATGAAATTATTTGGATTGGTATTTTTAGAGGTAATGTTTTTTTAATATTTGAAAAGGATGGGATAGTTGGTGGTCTTTAATAAGTGAAGTGTGTGGCATGCTTGTAATTTTTAAAAAGAAAAGGTTGAAACCTTGATTTTTACAAGAAAAAAGAAAAAAATAGACCCTTTTAATGAATTAAACATTATGTTTTGAAAATAAAGTTATTTAATAGTTTTTATAATACTTCTTTGGCCATTTAAAAATATATCTTCTTTAGTTTAGCCCTTGGTAAACCCGTTTTCACCTTAACCGCAGTAAAATATTTTTAGTTTCCAATATTCATTATGACCAAAACATAAAATGACCTTATCAGATAATATTAATTATTATAATTAAAAATACTCAATCCATTATAACAAATTACTTTCATACAATCAGTAGACTGAAATTTAAAATTAAACCTGCACATGGGATGAAAGTTTTTTTTTCAGAAACATATTTTTCCCAAATAAGATAATTTTAAATATAATTATATGAATATTAAATTAATATTTATTGATATGTAATATATAAATATAATTTATATAATTACTCATCAGAGTTTACATAAAAAATAAAAATTAAAAAACATTATGCACATAAAAAAAGGTTTCTGGAAAATGATTTTTTAAACCCAAAAATAAACATATACTAAAATAAGGTTTTATATTGATTTCAAAGTAATTAATTTTATTTAATATAACTAAAATATACATATTTTATATTAAATAAAATTAAATTAATAATTATAATATACAGACTTTATTTTATTTAAATGAAATTATAGTTGTTAAAATAATATATATTTTCATCATTCATTGGACAAGAAAAATATTATAAAAAGTCTTAAAATTTCACCACATGTGAGTTTTTATAGGTTGATTTAAAAAATGAAAATAATTTTATAAAATACTATTCAATTTTTTATATTAATTATAAAATTTTATTAGAGAACCCAATTAAAATAATATTTTAAACAAATATATTTTTGACTAATAAAACGAAATTACCAAAAAAATAGTTATTATTTAATTAAATTTTATTAATAACATTATAAAGTGTAAGAAATTTATATATATATTTAATAAATTAGTTATTCATATTCATTCCAACTGAATTAATTGATTTTTATAATGTTCTTATATTTCGTGAGTCGTTTATCCTCTGTGTTGCTTTTCTAATACCTTATCAAACATTATGATCATCTTTTGAAACATTGAGGAATTACATCCCCCATAAAATAATATTCAAAAAAATACTGAACATTATCTAGATAATTATAGAATTTAAATTTGATTATATTTTAATTGGAAACCCATTACGTATAAAGGGTTAATATAACAACCATTTGAAAATATAGACATGGAAGTACTAAGGTCATTTGGAACAACACATAAAATAGTTTCCATGTACGAAAACATCATTGGAAAGTGAATATATTGAATTGGAAGTAAAAAATTATTACCCATTAAGAATGGGGTGTGCTAAAAATTATATATTCTTAGAAATGTGTTATCATTTGAAAATCAACATCCACATAACCACAACCCAATGAAGTCAAAAAAATAAAATATATTTCATTAGAAATGATGGTCATATGACAACATTTTTTAAGAGACTTTTCCATGTTTTGAGGAATTATATTACCATATAGACTCTAAATATAATTAAATATTTAAACTTAATGAGTATAATTCTATTCTATATGAAATTTACACCACATCTCATAATGTTTTCACAATGATATGTATTGAAGATGAATTTATGATACCTAAAGCACATAAATTAACTTCTAAAAGATCAAATAATCCATAAAAAATAACAAGAAATTACTCCTATATTTATAAATTAATAAGAACTAAAATGTTTAAAAAAATTTATAGTAATTTCTAAATTGAATAATCCTTCATATTATCAAATAATACATTAATCTTAAAACACCAATAGTAATTTCCAATGTTCAAAAAAGTATCCTTGCGTATATAAATGACCACATATCCCAACTAACCTTGACAACCTTCAAATTGATTATTTCTTAAAACTATGCGATCATATCATAACTTTGATCTTAAAATCCCAAAATTATATCAATCTTCTTCTGAAATAACATTCTCACATACTCACCTAATAACATTTCAATCCCACAGTTATCTATAAGATGAATGTTATTTTCCCATAAATACCACATTATCCAAGTTAATCTAAACCTTACATATTTTCTATACACCAAAACAATTTTCCATAAAATTTAAGTGAATTATTTACATTAAAAAAAATATTCTAATATTTTTTAACCCAGTAAAGAATCTCCTAAAACTTCATTAATCACATTATGATCTAATTTCATAAAACCTAAAAATTAAATTTTATGTCATTGAACTTATAGTCAAGGTTAATGTCATGGTATCATGATTTTATCTATATCTATTAATAAAACATCGTAAGAAATCATTGTAATTTAGAATGTAAATTAAATCATGCGCTAATACCAACAATAGCATCCCCAAACAAGTACTCTAGTATCCGATACTAAAATCATAATCCTTACACTTATGTGTTGAGATAGAAAAACGTGGAAAAATTGCTCAATAAAAAAATAAAACATCAAGAGGGTATACTAGATCCCTTATTTACATAATAGCCTTTTTGGACTATAGTTTTTAATAATTAGGAAAAAAATTTACATATAGAATACCCATGGAATAAAGTGAGTGTTCCTACCACATTACCCATATTTTATTATTTCACATTATTTCCCAACCATCATCCATATGAAACCAATATAAAAATAACTCATTTCACATCATTCTTAATAACATGGGAAGAATAAAATAATAGATGTATAAGCTCAAATACATAGTAAGGGAAAATATAACCATTGATAATTTAATTTCATCTATGATAATTGAATGATTATAAGGGTAAGATGAGATAATTATGTTCATGAGCATAACATATTTTTTAATTCATACCCTAAATTATCATTATCATGAATTATAGAATAATATTTATCAAAGGAAAGATACATAGTAATAATAAATCATGAGTGCATTCATTTCAATATTGATGAAATTAATCATTAAATACCTATAGAAACCATAATGAAGACATGTCATAATATTGGTTTATAATCTTCATATAACTCTTATAGAATCATTTAAAATGGAATAACCATACGACAAACATCCATAACCAACTCATTGGATCACCATATATATACATCAATAGAAAAAGATATATCAAACTCACTTTTGAGCTATAATAGGGCCCAAATATTCATAAATAATGTCATGAAACATAACATGAGTTATGTAAAAAAGAAAATTAATATCATCATAAAACTCATAAAACATACATTATTTATTGCTTAACTTGATTAAATAATTGGAAGGTAATGAGTTTACAAAGAATATATAAGAATCAAGATTAAATCAACGAAATGAAATAGGTACCATGACAATCTATGTGGAATAAGATTAACCTATAGATAAGAAATAACTTCCCTGACAATCTCCTTGAATCATGTTTAACCAATTCCAATTAATTATAATTAGTAATATTCCCGTTGAAATTTTATTAACCCATATAAAAGAAATGGATTCCTTGAAATTCTATTTGATATGCGATTAACCCATGGAAAAGAAATGAATTTCTTGAACTTTTCTTATAATAATCATTATCAATCCTGAGAATGAATAATTGTCATATCATTAAAAAATATCCCCAATAGAGCATAAGTAACGAAAATGGTTATTCAAATATATGAATGGAAATACCCTTAATATATCATTAAAATCATTTTGGATGGAAATTTTCTTTTTTATCATAGAAATATCAATAGTTTTCATCATATATGGAAAATGATTTTGAAAGATTACATGGATGACTTTTTAAAGAATATGACACTACAATTTTGAAAAAATATTTAAAATATAAAAATTTATCAATCATTAATAAATTATTATTTTGATAAAAGTTTAAACTAAAAATATGATGAATTAAAAATATTGTTTTTATAATGGTGGAAATTCTATTTCTTGACTAATATGATTAAAAAATGTTTTTAACACATTTTTTAGAAAAGAAAAAATTTAAAATATTTTTGTAATTAAAATATTATTTATTTAATATTATTTTTACAAAAATTAACTTATGGATAAAAATTAAATTAAAAATAATATAAAATAATTTTTGAAATAATTTTTGGATCCATAAATGAATATCCACTGAACATTTAAATATAGATATATTTTATTAAAAAAATTTCTACATCATTTTATTTTGAAGGGAAATAAATATGATACTATTAATTGAAAATTTAATGAATAATTATATGATAATAAAATTAATTTTATTGACATGAAAATAATAGAAAATCATGTATATTAAATCCCAGTTAAGAAGAGTATCAATCATAAATCTTTTACCACATGTAATTTTTGAATAAAAAATACCATATAGTGAATAACACCAAATGAAACATTAAATACCTTAAATATAATTAAATTCATGATATAATATAATAATATGGATTTTGAGACACCTCATAATATGTTATAGTGGTATAAAATAAAAAATGCTTCAAAGAGTAAAATTTGATATGATAAGAACTTATAACATTCTTAAAGTGGATGTAAGAATTAATCAATGAATATATTATGTGCAGAAAATGTAAATTCACATAAAATAAGTGTAAACTCAAAGTTATATAATAAAAATTTATTATTAGAATATTCTTTTAATATCAAAGGATATGATGAAGTACTATAACCACACGTAAATCAATATTGTTATAAAATTCATTATAACATATTAATTTTCAATTAAAATACCATTGGTTGAAATAATAAAAATTAAAACATAAAATAAAATTATTTAGAAAACAATCATTATATTTCATGTAAATTATGTTTTATATATAATATATAACACAAATTATGTGATAAACATTACAATATTCCTCGATGAAATGAAATTGAGAAAAAATCACTTACAGTTTGAGAAATGTATTAATAAAACCCCCATGATAGATATAGGGCATGGGTTAGATGTCAATATACCATAAATAATAATAATAAATTATACAAAACGTTCAATTTGTTGCATATAACACATTTTTAATAAATTAGGTGGAGAAAATTACATATGTCTTCGAGAAGGTTGTTTTGAGATGAAAACCCATACATCGAGTCTACAAATTCCATGTATTTCATTTAACACCTTTATAACAAGATAATATCAATTATTTGTTCATTATTTAGTAACTTTTGTTGGTTTAATAATTTATACTTAAAAATTAGCGTGTTTTGAGGATGTTACTTACATTATATCAAAATAGTTTTGGTGTGTTTACCGAGGTCAAAGATGTAACAATTGAATCAAATAAAAAATAATTATAATTGAATAATTTTTATTTTTTAAATCAATTATACTTTTAAATTATATATGAATTATTCTTACAAAAAAATTAACAATGTCACAATCATGAAAATGGTGGGCCTTGTCTGTGCGTGATCAACATTTTTATTTTTCAAATATCATCATAGAAATAGAGAATTTAATATTTTATATTTTTAAAATTATAATTATTTAATTTGTATTATATTAATTTTTTTTAAAATTACAATATATAATCAATGTTAGGTCATGATGAAAAATAATCACATCGATTCGTGGAGGTGGTAGTCTACATGTACTAATGAACCATGTTAGCATTATCTAGTGAGTGGAAAGGTAAGAAAAAAGATCATATATTATAGTTTATAATTGATAAATATTAAATTAATATAATAATAATACCATATATATCACATATATTCATTTTTTTTATCAGTACCTTCAATGTAAGGTGTCATTGAAAAATGAATAGTACCAATTCACGATGTATAAGTCTGCCGTACACACGAGAAACATTATCATATACCCACTAAACAAGAATGTAATAAGTTATATGTGATATAATAATTGAATAATTAAAATTATTTTAATATAAATTTAAATAATTTGAGTGAATCATTATAAAAATCCTGCAGAGGTGATGATGAAAAATGAATTATATCGATTTGTTAGGAAGTGGTGCTTCATACACCCAAATGATGGGGTTTTGCGCATTTGATGGAAGAAGATAATAAATTCGGTTATTTATTTATATTAATGACCTATCATTATATATTTTTATATATTTTCATTATATCAAATTATTTGAATAATATTTGAAGGATGTGGAAGAAAAAATAAAAAGGGATAAGTTAAACATAATGCATCTTCATTAAGAAACCCCCATATGATAATATGAAATGCCTTCATAGGATGAAATTATGATAAAAAATGGTTATTTGATGTGGTGATGGAGTTAATGAAGTTATTTCTAGTTGAAATATCTGAGATAATTTGATTTTATGGTGTGGAGTGGAATGAAGAGGAGGTGGCCTTTTACATGTGAGGTGTGTGTAACACTTGTGATTTTTTGAAATGAAAAATGTGTACCCACATTTCTCACATTAAAAAAGGATAAAACATATGGCCAGTATTGTGAATTATATAGTATAAGGTTGAAATATTGTCATAAAATGATTTTATATAGGTTGTTATGTAATTTTATCAATTATCTTGTAAGTTTACCCACCATTGTAAACCATTTTTAACTTTAATCATGAGATAATATTTTTACTATTTTCACTATTCATTATCACCAAAGAATATGTTTTCTATATCATATAATATAAAATTTTATAATTATATATATTTAATCCATTTAATAATATTAAATTCATAGAAGTGGTATAATTTAATTTAAAATTAAACTATCAAAAATGATGAAAAAGAGTGTTTTCAGGAAACCTATTTTTCTGGCATAAAATGATTTTAGGCTACCTCTATGGATTGTAAACATTATTATATGAATTAAAAATAAAATTTATAAATACATAGTCTATAAATTTCATTTCAATAATTACTCATTACAATTTATATTAATTAATTATAATTGATAAAATTATGCACTTTAAAACAGTATTCAGAAAAATGTTTTTTAACCAGAAAATAAAAATATTCTAAAAGAAATTATAAAGTGGATAGGAATGTAATAAATTGGATTAAATATATCCAATGAGTATATATTTTACCTGAGATCAAATAACAATCAATATGTTACTTCGAAATTACTTAGTTTATTTTAAATAAATTATAATTTTATAAGGAAATTTATTTGTATTTATTCATTGAAAAATTAATATTTTTCAAAAAATCACAAAATTTCACCATATGATATTTTTTATAAGCCTGTGTAAAAAATTCGGTTAATATTAGAAAATAATTTTCTGTATATTTCTATAAATAATATATAATATTTTCTCATAAAAATAAAAATAATAATTTTTGATGAAAATATATTTTTGAAGAATTGAATGATAATACTTGCAATTGCATGATTATTTACTAAAAATTTATCATTAAATTTAAATTTAGTAGAAAATATTTATATATTCTTCATATTATACTCAACGATGTTCACATCCACCAATTAATTAGATATGATATAATAGTTATATATTTTGTTGGACATTTAGTCTCTACGTTTCTTTTCAAATACAAAATCAAACATAACTTTCCTATTTTAAAATATCTAGATGTTACATAACCGTAAGATAAAACCTACATAAAGAGAAAATATTTTCATAAATTTTCAAAAAAATCTATACATAAATCATTATTCTAGAAACTAAATTTTGACGACTATATAGAAACCTCTCCATTCGGTATTTGAAAGCTGGATGACATTACTCAGTCCATGAATGAATTATTCTCTATCATGGTCAATAGATTCAATGGGAATGTAATTTAAGAGAAATCAAACATGAATATATGGTAATAATATTCTGAAGCGAAAATTTTTTATTCCTATGAAAATTTGTGTGTTCTTCAAAATAAATAACACTAATATATTTTGAAGGACCATGTGCTACTCCTTACTGAGATAAATTATTCCACTATAGATTCACCAACTATTTCTAAATAATTCACTTGAAAAATGTTCCATAGATCTAATGTAACTGATGGATTTATTAGATATATTTTATATTATTGGAATCCTTTCACTATGAAATATATTATATAAGGGTGTCAATGGGGAATGCAACCATGATCTGATCCATGAACTCACAAGATAATGAGGCCACACATCCCATAATTTTTTTGGGAACTTTTTGAAACTAAATAGAATTACTAAAAAATAAATTCTTAAATCGATATTATAAAGAATAATATATAATATCCTTCAAATTTACATTGATATGTAAATACCTATAAAAAAATAAAATCTAGAAATCTAGATATCTTCCATCAACTAGTCAAAATGTTAATCAGACTATATAAGGGGATAACTTTTCTTGACCATCACTTATTTTATTATCCAATAATCTTTTCAAAACCTCATACAACTATCAAAATTTATAAGGAATAACACATTATAACCCCATATTTTGATAGTTGGGATTGTAAGTCCCTTTAATATTACACCATAAATATATATCCTCAACATTCCCATATCTGAATGATTCGCTCGATATCGATATTATAGAGGCAATAGGGTTAAAAATTTTCCTTCAGAGACTAACTCAATGCAGGGGTATATCTACTTCATCTTCACGGAAAAAATAAACAAAAACATCAAATTATATTTGAATAAATTATAACATTCATTGTAAATAATAAATGGATAACATTTTCATCGATGATTATATGGTCCCCAACCACCCCTACACATTTAATGATAACACTCTCAAATTAATACAAAATGGATCCCTTTCAAATGAGAAAACAAAATCTTAATGAAAAATAAATATATAATCACTGGATAAAAATAAAATAAATATAGTCAAATGATGATATCCTATGGGTGTATTTAGAGAACCCCCTTAAGACTGATGCTACCCCATCAACTGATCACGACCCTGAAAAAATAAATAAATACTTTTTAATTGATAACTTTGGTAGTAAACCCTAGTAATATTTGAATCATCTCCATATAGAGTCCAATGTCTCAGTATAAGGAAGATGTAATATAGAATTATGAGGCACTAAAATATAATATGGTCTATTAAAATTTTGTCAATATAAATAATGTATCTCAAGAAAATGATTCCCACCTAGAACCAACATCAAAACATCAAAAATAATCTATGTAAAACTCTTATTTCAGAATACTATTGATGAATATTATTATATTGAATATAAAAAAGCTCAACAATAATAGATTCCTAAGTTTTTATATTCTAATGTTTTAATAATCACAAAAGTGTGGGTACAACAATATTAATTACACATTTTCAAGAGAAAGTGTTAGGTACTAGTGGCTAAAATAATTTTTATAGGGATAATGATTCTTCATGAAAGATGACTAAAACAATTATAACTTTCATATCTAAGAAACTGTTTAATGTGGAAAGGTAATTTTTGAAGAAAATTTCATAGGTTAGATAAAGGTTCCTTCATAATCTTTTGAAATGTAAAATATACCCTCAAAATCTCAAAAGAAGTTCACATGTTGTTTTTCTATCTTTGTGGTAATATTTATTCCATAGATTTAATTTAATTGACCTGCCATAACATTCATGACTAAGTGAAATAACTATATGTATCATCATTGACACATAAGGATAATATGATATAATGTTTTAACCATGTTAAGACTTTCCATGAAGGAACTCTTAAAAATGAAATTTTAGAATTAATGTTCAATTATTCAATAGTTTATGACCCTTATTATTATAGGAATAAATAGAAGACTATAATATACCTATTTGTGATCCAAAAATATCTAAAAATATATATTTATTACAAATAGATTATTCGAGAATAAAAAAAACTATTTTATTAGAGTTAATCACTTTTTAAATATTATATAATGTCTACACTATACATAATTTTTTTATCACCTAAATTGGAATAACTCAAGTTATTTAAAATATTTTCATATCTAGTTCAAAATGAGAAAAATAATTTTAAAATTACTATATAAATCCACATAGGGAATATATTGAGAATATTTTTTTAAAATTTTTTATAGTGAAAATAGAATTGAACACAATTTTTTAACTGCAAACTAAAATTGTGTACTTAAAATAAAAATTTAAAAATATTAGTTTTATCTCAATCTTTGTTTTGTGAATACCATGTTTCTAAATATTTTTGGGCTAATGAAACTAATTTTCATGACCCAACCTCCTAGAACTAATTACCTGGTATCCAGAAGACATGGATCACCTAAAATACCTTGGGTTAATTCATAACAAAGAAACTATTATTACCCACTAGAATCACTTATCAAACTAATGACTATCCCCAGAAGTGAACATAAGTTTTTTCAGTGTGGTATTTCATCACTCATAGACACCCTGGCTGACATACTAGGCAGTCACCCATCCTAAATTAACTCCATGAAAAGCACATAAAGTTTTATTTAAGTAGACTCCCTAAAATAATGGTGCACTTTTTTAACATGTATTTAAACATTTAGTGTTTTATTCCTCCCATTTTTATGGGGTTACACTCGCATTTCCTTAAATCACTACATCCACTTTTTAGACCCCCAATCCATAAACTCATATAGACATTAGGAATTGTATTATATCTACTAAATATTTCTAATTTACTTGACCCTTTCCCGAATTATCCATGATCAAATTAGTGTGTTATGGAATCCTGGCTTTTTATTTCATAAATTTTCATTACATTTTACAAACATAGGATATTTAAAGTCTATATCTTGGAAGTAAGGTACATTATACAAAAAAAATATAACAATATTTTAATCATGATGAAATTATTCTTGAAAGGATCAAACTATATAAAATTACTACATATCATAACCAAGAGACATATATAAAAGGAAAGGGTGAGCAGATAACTAGCTAACGAAAACAAGGGAAAAAATTTAATTATGAACTTGAGTGATAAAAATATGAACATGGTAAGTATCATAAATTCATGATAAAAATGCATATAATAATAATAACTTGATGTATTACCTAAAAACGTGGATAAAACATTTAATTTAGACATCCATGAGCATATCACCAAGGTCCATCCCCAAGATTTCATAAAAATAACCAAGGTTATACATTAAGGTATCATGAAACTTCAAATCTCTAGAGATTAATTTATTTACCCAATACATTAGAGATCTATCCAAAAACATCCTTAATATGTATTTATTTTTATGTGAGACACATATATCATAATGAAAAGTTTCATAAATAACCCAAATAGAATAAATGAAATGTGTTTCAAATCAATGTTGTGACGTTTTAAAAAGTGTTTA
This sequence comes from Viscum album, assembly GCA_963277665.1. NCBI lineage: Eukaryota > Viridiplantae > Streptophyta > Magnoliopsida > Santalales > Viscaceae > Viscum > Viscum album. The sequence continues at coordinate 1,041,791,956 of OY728150.1, forward strand.
AGAACATGTTCATTAGGTCATTTATAACCCACAGAAATAGAATGAGGGTTTTATGTATGTAAATTACAGAATAAAAAGTATATCATTTTTATGTATTCATGAATACCCCTATAAGTGAAATATATTTGGTTAATCAAATAAAAAAATAAGAGAATTTATAGAGAAAAAGATAGATATTTTGAGATGAAAATTCTACAGCATACCGACTATAAATCATGGTTCTCAAAGACATACAAAATAAGGGAAAAAGGTCACCCATTAATAATATATTAATAACACAATATAAATATATAATAATATAGATATAATAACATGGTATGGAAATTTCCAAGAAATACAATATAAAAGATAATTTGTAAGAAAAAAATAGATGTTGTGAATTCCCTTACGAAAATTCGACATCCTAATGACATCGCTTACAAACAAGAATGTCAGGTTATGATAGAGAAAATGGACTTTATTAATTTTTAAATTAAATGGATATAAATAAGGATACGAAATAACATACCCCAATATAATAAAATGAAAATTGAATGACATAACATTGATGAAGTCTCGACTAAAAGAGGATAGTGAAAGGTTCCCTTACCTTGAAGAGTAACATCCAAAAATCAAAGGTTGGAACTTTGGAGGGATTGAAGGAACCTTGGGAGACACAAATACTAGATACTTACTGAGGATGAATATCTAATTATAGGAATGATGGAATGGGTTGTTATTTATTGAAATAGCGAGGGAATATTTTATTAATTTCCAAGGGACGTCTCATTAGTGGTATTTGCAAAACTAGGGGCTTGCCCATGGTATTTTAACAAGGAATTTTCCACTTGAGAAACCTCATAACATATTTTATTAATCAAGAGTTGAACAAAAATATTACATCAAGATTACATCATTAATAATGTCATTTAAACAGCTCGATACTCAAATCTCTATATTTTCTACTCACAGAAAAACAAAACATTTTATAAAAATCTATAAAATTAACCCTAACCTAATATCAATGTCATGAATTCAAAAATGAACTCCATTTTATGAAAATAATTTTCTAATTTTAATGTAATTTTTTAAATAAAATCATAATTTATTCCAAAAGAACAAATTTAAAACTATAACTCGTTTTATAACACCTTGGTAAATTTATCAAGGACCAATAAAATTTTCTTATAACCACAAGAAAATAATGTAACAATTTATGATTATATTTTATAAAAATAAATTTTAATTTTAAATTATTAAATTTATCATAAAATTGTAATTAAATTATTGATAAAATACATAAATACCCATACTTACAATATGATCAATTTTTTGTTATAAGATTTGTAAATTGTATTTATACATTTATAGGTGGAGTTTCTATTTTTTTGGCTGATTTACTATTTATTACTATTCATAAAGGTAAGTGAGAATTCATAAGAGTATGTTTCTATTCATCAAAAATTATGTCCGTCTTATGAGATACTAAATTTAATACTTATCACAACTGTATATGTCAGTTTTTTGAAAATCATTTCACATTATTATTTATTTAAAGTATAAAATATATTTTAAAAAACTTTTTTAATATTCATATATAATTTGAAACGTCATAAAATTCATCCTATATTTATTTTGACATTTGAAATTCTAAAAAATTTACCTTACTATGAAATAAAAAATTTATTTATACAATATTATTAAAAAATTAACTAAGGCCTCATTTCGTTGACCCATGTAAAACCTTCAGAGGACCTAATAGTAAGGCATGAAATGGTTATAGAGTAATTGGGTGTCTTAGACAACATTGCCTATGTGGTAATTTCTTTCAGTTTAAACTTCTACTGAAGGCGATTATGCTCAAGATTAATATGTTGAATCTTAGTTGGGATTGGTCCAGAGGAAATTCCAGTGGTGCTACCTTCTTCCCAAGCTTCAATAGATTGGCCTTGTATGGCCTGAGTCTACTGGATAAGGCCATTGACTCTTCTTTTTATATTAATTAACCATGATCATTTTTATTTGTAGACATAAATTATAACATTAAGACTATAGTTTCCAATGGTTGTATAAAAGTAAAAAATTGATGTTACATTTAAATTGTACATATATATTTTTATTGATTATGACATAGTAAAACATAAATTTTTAAGAAAGAAAATATTATTCAAAAGGTTGGGTCTTACATTATTCCCCCCTTAAGAAATTTCATCCCCAAAATATCCACCGGTACACTCAGAAGAGAAACAGTGTGGGTACTTCTACCACATGGACTCCTCAGGTTCCCATGTGTCTTATTCATATTTTGGGTTCCTCCACACCACTTTAACATAGTGGGTAGTCTTGTGGTGTAGAACCTTGTCTCTGCAATCGGAGATCTCCACCACCTGCTCATCATAAGATAGGTCATGTTCTGGTTGTACCACCTCTAGATTTAGTACCTGTGAAGGATAATTTATGTACTTCCTCAATAGGGATACATGGAAGACATCATGATGTTGTGATAGATTTGGAGAAATTTCAAGTTGATAGGCCACTACTCCTACACGATCAAGGATTTCGTAGGGGCCTATGTACCTGAGGCTAAGACTCCCTTTTTTCCAAAACCTCATGACTCTCTTCCAAAGTAAATTTCCAAGAAAGTATTTTTCACCAACATCAAACTATAAGTCCCTTTGATAGTTGTCAATAAAGCTCTTTTGTCGACTATGAACAACCTTAATGTGTTGTTGGATGGTATTAACCTTTTCCTTCATATCTTACATATAATCATTCCCATGAAGCTTTCTTTCTCCAGCTTCATCCCAATAAGTAGGAGTTCTATAAAGCTTCCCATATAAATCTTCATAGGGGTCCATTTTAATGCTCGAATGTAAACTATTATCGTAATAGAACTCAACTAATGGGTTATGTTCATCCAATACACCCTTAAATTACATTTATCATGTTCTCAACACACCATCAAGTGTTTGAATAGTCCTTTTTGATTGGCCATATGTTTGGGGATGATAGGCCGTACTAAAATTCAATTATATACTCAAATCATGTTGAATAGTTCTCCAGAATATTGATGTCATCCTTGGATAATGATCAGATATGACAGAAAGTGGAACTCTATACAGCCTTACCACTTGTTTCACATAAATCCTAGAAATTTGATCAAGAGATATATCATCCCAAATAGGGACAAAATGGGTAGTCTTGGTGAGATGTTCCACTATAACCCAAATCCAATTGTTTCCTTTGGAAGTTATCTAGAGACCAGAGACAGAGTCCATAGTTATATTTTACCACTTCCATGTTGGTATCGGTAGTGGTTATAATGCCCCATTCGGAAGTTGGTGCTCTGGCTTCACTTGCTGACATGCCAAGAACCTTTTAGTGCAGTCAACAATCTCCCTTTTAATTTTGTCCCATTAATAATGATCACGAAGGCCTCTATAAATTTTTACACTTCCATGATGTATAGTGAACGTATAGCTATAAGTTTCATCCATAAGCTCGTTCTTTATTTCTGGAATAGATGGAATACATAGTCTTGTAAAAAAAATTATACACCTTCTTGATCAAAATTGAACTCAGGAAACATCCCATCCTTCATAACCCCAAACTTCTTCTATAACATAAGATATTATTTCTCAACGTTCTTGATATTATCCTATAATGATGGATGAGAAATCATTTGGTATAGGTTTTATGACGTCCCTTCCATTATAATTCCCAAGTTTATCTTTTCTAGGTCATAGATCAAAGGATCTCTTTGAATCCTCATCATGGATCGAAAAACTAGGTATTTCCTAATTAATTCATCAGTGAATTTTTTTATATTCCAGGATGATACTGAATTGAAAAATCATAGTCTATAAGAATCTCTAACCATCTCCTCTACCTCATGTTCAATTCATTTTGTGTGAAAAACACCTCAAAATTTAATGTTCACTGTATATATCATATCTCTCCCCATAAAGATAGTGAATCTGTATCTTTAGAGCTAAAACAACTGCAATCAGCTCTAGATCATGTATATGATTGTTCTGCTCATGAGACTTTAACGGTCGAGATGCATAAGCAATGACTCTTTCTTTTTGAATGTGGACATACCCAAGACCGTTTAGAGATTAATTTCTAAAAATAATTAATCCTTCTCCGCTTGAGGGAAGAGTAACATGGGTGTATTAACAAATATCATCTTTAGATCATGGGAACTTTCCTCACATTAATTTTTCCATATGATTTTAACCCCTTCTCAAGTTAAATTGGTTATTATAGTAGAATGTCGTGAATTTTTTTTCACAAAACTATTATAATATCCCACTAATCAATGGAATCATTGAATAACTATAATTTTTGTAGGTTGAGGACACTCCCCAATGAGATTTGTCTTTGCAATGTCTACTGTGATTCCTTCATTAGTTCCAATGTTCCCTAGGAAAGAAACTTGTTTTAACCAAAATTCATATTTGGTGAACATTCCAAAAAGCATCTCCTTTTGTAGAGTTTTCATAATAACCCTTATATGATCCTCATACTCCTCATGACTTATAGAATATATTATAATATCATCAATAAAAACTACCACAATGTTATCACGGTAGTTCTTAAATAATCTATACATAAAATCCATAAAAATAGAAGGTGCATTAGTCAGTTCGAATAGCATAACAAAAAAATGATAATTCTCATATTATGATCAGAAATCAGTTTTTGGAATATCTTCCTTCTTCAACCTCAGGTGATTATAACTAGATAGAAGATAAATCTAAGCGAATAATTGAGCCACACAATGTTGGTCAAATAAGTCATCAATTATTGTATGTTGGTATTCGCTATTCACTATGTTCTGGTTCAGTTCTCTATAATTAATGCATAGCCTTATTCACCCACCCTTCTTCTCCAAAAGAAGAACATGTTCTCCACAAGGAGACACACTTGGTTAGATAAACCCCTTCTCCAAAATATCTTGGAGTTGTTTCTTTAATTCACCCCACTCAACATTTTTCATCCTATAAAAGTTCTTTGTTATTAGATGATATCCAAGTTCAAGTTCAATGGAGAAATCTACCTCTCTTTATGGGGGAGGTCTATGTAACTCCTTTAGAAATACGTTAATGTATTCCTGGATGATGGAGACATTTTATTTCATTATACCATCATTTCCTTCTTTTTCTTCACTGATCAAATATATAATAAAGGATGTCGATGGTTCTTCTAGAAAAATATCATGTTGAGATATCTCTCCTTGAAAGATAACTCTAGGTTTCCTATTCAATACAATTGATATTTCCTCTCTTCTACATTTGATCATAGCATTATACTTTGAGAGCCAGTCTATCCTTAGTATAATGTTGAATTTGAACATGGGAATGACTTATAGATTTGTGATAAGATTGTATTAACTAAAATATATACTTGATTTTCTAAAGACTAACGATTCTTAGAAAATCCCACCAGGATTCTTGATAGTTTACTATACTTTTAGAAATTTAGGGGTTGATTCTAAATTCCATGAAAATGGGTAGAAAAAAAGGAATGCGTAGAACCAAAATCAAACTATGTATTTTCTAGCTTTGAGAGAAAAAAAGTACATGCCACCACATCATTTTGATCTTCAACATCAACTATCATGATAGAAAAAGCACAGCCTTTTTCCCTTGTCCTTTAATGAGGTTTACGGTGGTTCCCCTCCAATGCCCTCAGATTTGGACATTGATTGGAAAAGTGCCTGAGTTTTCCACTCTTATAGAATTGGACAAGATGTAGGGCTAGTACCATATTTAGTTTTTCGTTAGTGTTGGGGTTTTGAGGCTTTACCTCACTATGACAATTATGGGTAATATGGACATCTCTTCCATACATGCAACACTTCTCTCTTTCGAGAAGGCATTTCCCTGAAAGCTTCTTCCCATATTTATTAAATGTGGTACATTTCACTCTCTTGCCTCCTCTTCCCTAATCAAAGCTTTTAACTAGTCTTGTCTTCATTGATATCTTCTTGTCATTGGATTTATGAGACCATTGTGTCTCACTAAAATCCAGTTCAACTTTCATATAAATCTACATGATCTTCTCATATCTATCGTAGTTTCAGTTGGAAGGATTTCTCAATAGATGAGGTATTAGTAAACCAAAAAATCTATCAACATTACCATTAGGATCCATGACAAAGCTTGAGGTGTAACGATAATGTCTTTTTATATTCATCTCATAGCTTCTAACAGATTCAATCTATTTTTACTTCATCTCGAGAAACTCCTTCTCTATTTTTGTTCTCATAGAAGGAGGAAAATACTTCTTGAAAAATATCCTTTTAAACTCTTACCACTCCCTAGATTAAACCTCTATTATTGGACTCATGTTTTTAATCAGTTCCCACCACTAATCTACTTCTCCATCTAATAGGTAAACCACAAGGGTGACCTTATCTTATTCTGAACAGCGATGAACAGAAAAGTTCTTCTCGATAGAGCTGATCCACTATTCCGAAATCAACGGTTTGGTAGATCCACTAAATTATGGATTCCATTTACACACAAAGAACTCAACAAAACGTTTTTACCTTCGTAGTGAAATGAGTCTCTTAGCTTGATTCAAGATATTTCCCATAACATGAGTCATTTGGTTTATCAATCTCATTAATGTTTCCATTCTGGCTTCCATCGGAGGGTTTCCAACACATGGTCCATTACGGTCACCATTTGCATTGTTCCTCATATTACCCTCTATTTTCTAAAAGAATAAAACCTTAGTGATAATCTTATTTCATTTATGAATCTTTTAACTATAATGTATTTTTATATCTTAAAACAACATGCTTAAACATATTATTCTTTAACAACAATTACATTTCTCTATAAATACATCATCATGATTCAAAAAAAATCTTGTGATTAACCAAACCTATCCCATGAGAATTTCGAACCAGAAGTGTAGCAAGTCTCTTTTTCATGAACCATTTCCTATTCGAGTCTAGCTCAAATTGGTGTTTTCAGGTTTACCCCTAGAGGAATCTGTGCCAGATTCACATTTTCTTATTCGTATCTAGACTTAGATTTATTTGTTTGGAAATCACATACTTAATATTTCACTAAATTACCAAGATGTTTTCCTATATTTAAATTTTTCTGTTGGGTTATTCCTGAGGATTTAACATCCTAATTTCCACAAATAACTAAACTACCCTTTGATACCAACTATGACATCCCACCATTTTATTACAAAACTTTTCATTACATTTTACAAATCAAGGATATTCAATGTCTTGTGTATTGGAAATAAGATACATGATACCTGAAAATGTATAAAAATATTTTAATCATCTTGAAAGGATTATTTAAAATTTTAATCATATGTACAATTATTTCATCTGATAACCTAGATACAAACATCAAAGGAAAACATGAGTAGAAGGCCCCATAAAGAAAAAAAGTGAAACAATTTAAATGTAAACTTGAGAAATAACAATAAGAACATGGGGAATATCATAAAGGAATAATAACGAGGAATATAATAATAATAATAGAAATAAATAAATTAAAAATAACATGAAAATGTGGATAATACATTTAATTTTGAAATTAATAAGCATATCACCAACGTCCATCCCAAAGGTGTTATAAACATTACCATGGCTATTCACCAATGTATCATAAAACATGTAATCTATAGAGAATAATTTCATTACCCAATGCATTAGAGAACTATCGGGGAACACCCTTAATATATATTAATTTTCATGTGATCCATATATATCATAATCAAACATTTCATAAATATCCAAAATAGAATAATAAATTTGGGTTTCATATCAAAATTATGACGGTTTAAAAAGTGTTTAGATACATCTTCATTACGTCATTTATAACCCACAGAACGGGAATGAGGTTTTTATGTATGTAAATTACATAAGAAAATATATATTATTTCTATGTCTTGATTAATACCCTTTGAAATGAAATTGATTTGGGTATTCATAAAAAAATAATATAATTTCTTCAAAAAAGGGAGATATTTTGAGACGAAAAGTCTGCATCATAACAGCTATGCAACATGTCTTTCAAAGACATTAAAAAGAGAGGGTACAAGGGTCACCCATTCATAATAAAGTAATATCATAGTATAAAAACAAAATTACATATATATGAGAACATGGTATGTAAATTTTCATGACATACCACATAAAAGTGAATTTGAAATAAAAAAAATAGATGTTGCGAATTCACTTAAAAAAATTCGTCATCCTAATAATGTTGCTTACAAATTCAGAATATCAGTTGATAAGAGCGAAAAGGGTATCTCATCCTTTTAACATAAAAATGGATATAAATACAGATATATATTAACATTCCCCAACATAAGAAAATTGAAATTGAATGACATAACATAAAAGAAGTCTGGACTAAAAGAGGATGGCAAAGGGTTCCCATAACATGAAGAGTAACCTCAAAAATAATATGGTTGGGAACTTGGGAGAGATTGAGGTCACCTTATAAGGACCCCTTAGTAGGTAAAAAGTAAATCAACTTGTTGAGGAGGAATTTGTATTGAAAGGAATGATGGAATGAGTTAGTATTTATAGCGAAAGTGAGGAAATATTTAATTAATTTCCAAGGGACACCTCATTAGTCGTATTTGAAAAAACATGGGCTTTCTTGTAGAATTTTCCATGGTTTTGGAAACTTGGGAAACCTTATAACATATTTTATTCTTCAAGAGTCGATAAAAAGTTTTTACATCAGGATTACATCATTAATGATGTCATTTAAACACCCTGAAACTCAAAATTGTATTTTTACTATTCACTGTAAAACAAAACATTTTATAAAAATATAATAAATTCACCATAACCCAATATCTATGTTATGAATTCAAAAAATAAACTCATTTTTATTAAAATAATTTACTATTTTTAATTTAATTTTTAAATAAAATCATAATTTATTCAAAAGAAAACACCTTTAAAACTACAACTCGTTTTATAACACCATATGAAATTAATCAAGGTCCCATAAAATTATATTTTTACCATAAGAGAATAAAGTAACGATTTATGATTAAATTTTATGAAAATAAATTTCAACTTCAAATTATTAAATTAATCATACATGTGTAACTAAAATAATTATCACATAAAAAAATACAAATACTTACACTGTAATTGTATTTTCATTTTAAATATGTCTAAATTGTATTTATATATTTATGGGTGTTGTTTCTATATTTTTTGGACGATTTACTATTCATTAGTATTCATAATGGTTTGTTACTATTCATATGGGTATGTAACTATCCAACAAAAATTATGTTTTTCTTATCAGAATCTAAATTAATTACTGATCAAAACTGTATAATTATATTTTTTGAAAATCAGTTCACGTTATAATTTATTTAATTTTTAATTTTTTTAAAAGACTCTTCTTTTCATATTCCTCAATAATATAAATCTTCTAAAAATTTATCCTGTATTTATTTTAACATTGGGAATTCCAAAACTTTTACCATACTAAAAAATAATAATTTTATATATACATAAGAATTACAAAAAGTAACTTAGGAATTGTTACATATCCCCTTATGACACCTGCATAGAACCTAAGTGGAAGCTGTGCAGTGGTGATATAATCTTCGGGCGGCTAGGACAACATTTCCCGAGTAGTGATTTCTATTAGCTTGAACTTCTACCAAAAGCTGTTACGATCATGCTTAATATTTTTAGCTCCCATTGGGCTTGGTCAAGAGTAAAGAACAGTAATGCAACCTCATTCCCAGGCTGCAACAGATGGGCTTCATATGGCTCGAGCCAAATGGATGAGGCCATCAACTCTTCTTTCTGTATTAATTAACCATGGTCATTTTATTTATAAATTATATTCATAATCTTAAGAGTATAGTTTCCAATAGTCACATAATAGTCAAAACTCAATGGTTTCATTTCAATTATGGTTATATAGTTTTATTGATTATAACACTTTCAAACATACATTTTAATGAAACAAAATATTATTCAAAAGTTTTCATCGTTACAATTATTATGTGTCATTAATAATGCCTCCCAATATTACAATGGTAGAATACTAGCATTGTAATTCTAAAATATGATATTGGGAAGAAAACATACACATATTAGAGTTAATATAAAAGGATAAATAACAAAAAAAATATCTATAATAATTAATAACCAATAGGTTTCATGGATAAATAAATATATTGACTCCATAAATAATAAATTGTTGTAGTCCCACTGACAAATAGATCAACTATTCACCTACTATGTTGAGTATATACATATACACTAACAGATAAAATTAATAAATAAAATACATTGAGGATCTATTATATCCCTCAATTTCACCAAATAATTCTTTCCAATCCCATCCAATATATCATACTTTGTCAATCTAGTCCTAATATTTTTCCTGACCTAAAATTGTGAACAATGAACTTTTCTTAAGAACAGAATTGAAATGAACTCTCGATTTAGGTGTTGGTGCATAAATCAAAAGGGAAAAACTAATAGGTTATCATACATATCTAGAAAATTATATGTTATGTCTTTATGAAACACTTTATAGAATAAAATTATATATAATTATAGAAAAATAGAATGAATAAATAAATAACCATCATTGATCCTTTGGTGAATGTGACTCCCATGACAAAAAACCATATTTTTTCAGTACCAAATGTATCTGTCTATAGTAACCAAATCATTAATATATAAATATGGTAACAAAAGATCCATGGACTATGTCCTTGTCCCACATAATAATATAATAATGGGTATATTAGATGCTCCAAATCACCTTATGTCCCCCAACTATATGAAAATAAGAAGAACATGAAATCTTTGGAACCATGTCTAGGTTCCCCTATAATATTATAATGGGAATATAATATCCTTGGAATGAACTCAAGGTCCCATAACTATTTGATAATAATGGCCACACCAAATCCTAGTAACCACATCTAAGGTCCCCAAAAATATAATAATTGGAATACTGGATACATGGAATCACATAATGTTCTGCCACATAAAAGATAATAATACACACAGACACAATATCCGAAGAACCTTTTCTAAGGTACCCTACTAAAATAATAAATTGAATAATAGCTATTCAAATTCATCTCATGGTCCCCTAAACCAAATAATATTATTCATCACATTTAACAAATTTTATTAATTGCACATTCAACATTTAACTCATGTTTTGATTACCTGGTGACATCCTATATATCCCTAAATAATTAATTAATTATTAACCAGTAGTTTTCTAGGGTCAACTACTATCATTGTGGGGTACTAAAACCTCCACCCTCAACCAAATAAAAATTTAAGGATTTGGACTCCCAAATATCAACATGTCTTATCATTGGGTCTAAGGTAACACCAATGGATTTACCCAAGAAGTCCATAAGCATTCCAATCCTAGGTAAAATAATATAATAACTATATAGGTCCTCTAGGTCTTGTCATTTCTATAACATTTCATCAAGAAGGATGGTTATATGGAATCACACAATTACATACTTCCAACTAATGTTAATTATTTCAAATCATAGATAATGCCTACTTAAGAGGTCTATGGGATCATATCTGATCCACTGCATTCATATAATTAATTATTTGTCACAACTCATGGGGTTCACAAAAAATAAGTTACACAAGTACAATTATACACATGTCCATTTATGGTCGTCATGTCCTACCATTGAACAATGGTCCACCATGGACCTCATCACTTTTCTCATTCTAGGTATGATAAGTTTATTAAATTAGATCAATTTTACTTTTAAATAAAATAATCGTTTCATTTTATGGGTTAGTGACACATTATGTCAAATCTTATCAAAAGTATAATTAAATACATATACCATATGGAAAGCTCAAGGACCACCGACCCCAATATAGGTCCTTTTAAATTTTTTATCACAACCCAACATCATTCTACATGAGACCATCCATGTAAAAATTGGATCATTTGACCACTATCCATCCATTAATGAATCTATCTTATAATGATACATCCCAAATAATTATTTATGATAAAATTTAATTAATTTAATAATTTAATTAAAATTGTAATAATTTCCAAAAAGTCACCAAAGTCATCTGTTCATCAAAACCCTAGGTAGAACATAATAAAAGATTGTAACATATAAAAAAATATAAATATGAACAAATACCAATAATTTAGCACTAAAATAAGAAACAATTAAATCCAATTAAAAAAAACTGATAGATAAAATTAGTTTATTGACTTTCTTCCATAGGAATGTTGATAGAAAATATAAAGACATCATCTCAGGTCCTCCTCTATGTAAGAGAATAAAAGGTATCAAATTAAATGACCATTCCAATGGTGAATTTCCCTCAAATATTCAACAAATGAAGTTAAATCATATGGAAACTTACCATAATCAAAATACTGTGATAACTAGACATTAGCCTCCCAGAACACCCTCTAATAAAGTAGATCCATTACCCCCATTTAGTAGGATGATTTAACCATCATTCAGTGAAATAATAATAAAAACTCTAGAAGAACTAAAAGAAAGTTTAGAGTCCAATGAAAATAATGAAGAATGGATGAAAAATCATGTATTGTACCTTGAATTCATAGTATAATCACAATCAAAACCCCCTCATATCATGGAAAACTAAGAGGGGAAGGAAAGTGGGAAGATTGTTTTAAAAGAACCTCCTAAATTCACCTATTCCTACTTAATATTGAGAGGGATTGACAAAAAACAATCATTAAAAAATATATAGAATACCCACTGACTAGTATCGGTCAGATTATTGGATTTCTAGTTTGAGAATGTATCCTATTGTTCTAATACTCAGTTCACTATCTAGTCAGTTTCTTTTAAAATATTCATACCACCCCATAATTAATTCTATCTCTTCCTGAAGTATCCTTGATGCCAACCAAACTAACATCTTCAACTAAAATATCATTCCAACTACTGATTCTAAAAAAGTAATATTCACTGAATTGAAAAGCAAATTACTTCTGAATTTCCCAACGTATCTAGACATGGGGTATTACAATCCCCCACCATAACAATACCCCTCCCAATAAGTTGTTTTTTTCCATTCAAGAATAAATACAAACCTAACCAAGTCATTAATTTTACATCAACATGCTATTTTCTATCTAAAAATATCAAATTATCATTCATTATTCTAATATGAATATAATGTCCTCGGTTTCTAAAACCGAAGCCAAAACATGTGAAATTTACCAAAGCCTCAAGACAGTTCTCACCCACACTCATCAATTCCTATACCTCACGATGTATTCAAATATGTCATAAATAATACATCCACTCTCCCCATATATTCTTTTTTTTATAAAAAAATTTTGACCCTCGATGTTCCTCACCATCAGAATCACACATAAAACACATTTATGTGGTCCAATGACCCACTCAATGTGGTCTAAATATCCCTACAAATGAACTTTTATAGAAACACAAATAAAAAATATAGTTTTTATTATTGTCTTAATACCATACAAATCATATGAACCTATACATCTAAATAATAAATCTCAACTTATTTGAATTTCATTAAAAAAATACTAGATCAATTATCAAAAACAGTTTTTTATATACCATTTTATGAACCAAAACATTTTTCTAACATACCATGTCGAACGTAACACAATTCCGAGGTCTGGACTCCTCTATATGACCTTCCTAAAAAATATACAACTTAAAATGTTGACCTATGATTGTCCTATTAATTTAATTCCTTGATCTTCAGTGACATCCGATGATTACTAATCTTTTACACTAAATTATATACCCATTATCTGGTGAATTTCCATGGTGAAATTTAGTCTATCCCTTGTGTATTTCTTTCTGTCATTAGGAAAAAAGACACTCTTAATATGATGCATTCTTATATAACCTTAACTCACCTTGAGAACAATAGTAATGCTCAAACTATAACTATCCCCACTTTCAAATCTAAAATTTGATGGTAATCATAGAACAATATATAATCAAATACATATACATAGTAGTATTAAAATGAAAAACTCTACATCCATCATTTTGATTCACTATATCAAAGGCCATCTGACATTGGGGTCATCCAATCATGAAAAATATAATTCTCTCTCGACATGCATGTATATCTAATATAAAACCCTAAAACGTCATTCATTACCTTTTTCGGAATCACATGAACATCATCCATGAATCTTCTTTAATTACACCAATTTTGAGGGTCACACCGTATATAAGCCAATGGTGTACTCCCCATCATCGGAATTTACATAGAAAAATACCTATGATTAATCTTAATACATTCAACCAAAACACACATATCACACATCCTAGGCCTCACTAATCACAATCAGCACTTTCAAATACACCATTAATGATGTTTTCATCTCTCATAGAGGCAAAAAATCACATTTTATCACTATTGGAATTTACATAATAAAACTCGTTTCATAGAAGACACAATCAAAATCTGGAAGAACATTATTCTTAGCCTATAAATCCTAAAAACATTTCATTGCATTCAATCATGATGGTCTAATGCACGACCCCTGATGAAACCATAATTCAATAGTACCACTTATAATTAGAGTTCCTAGTCCTTTTATAGACCATTTATTAATCAATTTATATTTCATTCACACTTGATTCTATAGGTGTATGTTCCAGAATCATAAATTCATAGAATTAGACATGTTAACATAAATTTCTCATCATTCTACCTAAGACCACATTCCCAAGCTACTGAACATGAACTCAGAACTTCAATCTTACCTAACTGGAGAACTCTTTGAACCAAACTTCAAAAGCTGAAATTTCAGTAATTCCATACCTATCACATGACCATGCTTAAATATGGGCATTGTTTAATAAATATCATGCATCCACAAAGGCTTCAATATCCCTTCTAAAAGGTAATTTTTAGTTAATATGGAAATATATTATACTTATAATTCCCTAAAATTCAAAATTTGAGATCAATTATACGAACACACTAACTTATTTTCATCAAATAATTTACAAGTAATAAAACATCTATATCATATAATACTGGTGGCACCTCATGTGATCCATTCTCATCACAAAAATCACCTAATCATGATTAACACATTCAAGGAAGTCGCATTACCCTGTTATCCCATCTCTCAGATTACCTACAAATTTATTATTAGAAAAATAATAGTTGAAACCATCTCACTTATCAATACTAGTTCTCATCTAACCAAAGTCCTTTCCCAATCTCAAAGGACTAGTCTCTATCACCTAACCCACAAGTAACTTCTCATGTAGGTCATAACCCTTCAGAAACTCCTCTGTATTCCCATATCTTAAACGACATCATAACCCATGGTAAAATTATAAACTCATGGGAATATTTTATAATAAATTAATCAAGCATCACATGCCATGTCATCAACCTAATCATGATGCAGATTCTCACTAGACACCTACATACCAGACCTGCCCTCCAGAATTATTATCCCATCTATCATTATATATATATGACTAAATCATTAAAGAAAATACTTGTCAATTAAACATAATCCTATAGTCACATAGATTAGTTACGTTTGATTATAATATAAAATTAAATTGTACCAAAAGGGTTTATCACTAATTAAACTTGTACAAACACCAAAATTTTAATTGTCTCGATAGATCTCTACACCAAAGGATGGAATACTCATCATTGTTGATATCTACGACATATATCTACATGACCTCTCATTATAATTAAATACATCATTGTTTAGTTGATTGTAATTTCTTTGTAAACTATATATAGAAACAAAGTATGAGATTTTATTGGTACATTAAATAGTTTAACATACATTGCCAGTTATAACACACCAAAGAAGATCATCCAATGTGAATCCTATGTTCCAAATATGATGCATCAGTTACCCCATTCAAATGGACCAATAATAAAATTTCAATTAACTGGGTCGTTTTCATTGTACCAAGATCCAAAAATCTAGAATAATTCATGAATATGAATTTCATGTGTATCTTATGAGGTGAAATCAGTCAAAAGTAACACCATAAATAGATAACATTATTTCCATGACCATTATAAACTATACATATTATTGGAAAAGTATTTTTTGATGCTTTAGTGTGATATCCATTAGAAAATAATAAACATTTTAATATCACCCATTCAACAACTCTAAAAATAGAATGATGAGGAAAGAAAAACCCTCAAAATAATTTGAAATGAATCATCCTCCCATGGCCATGAACCCAGTCACCTGAACCCATGGTTCACTTTAATACCATGGTTTCCTTTCCATCACCCTATAGGTTATTACCCACTAGAATCACCAATTTGACTAATAACTTCTCTTATTTCAACAAATACTCTTTTATGGTGCTTCATCCACTCTCAAAAACACCAGGGAAAACCTATAATGTGGTCATACATTCTAAAAATACTCTAAGACAAGAATGGTTAAAGGTAGAGTTTTTATTTTGCAGGTTCGCAAAAATAATGGTGCACCTTGTTGAAATGGGGTGCAGTAGTTATTATTTTAATCATCAATTTTCCTATTTCGTTACATTAACACTATATACTAATCAGAGAATAAAAGGAATCCATATTTTATATTCATTAATGTTTACAAAAACAAAGTAATCACTCTAGTTACTAAAGATAATCTTGAGAAACATCCTTATAATTTTATTGAAGGAATATTTCTAGGTTTCTGAACAAAAAGTAAAAATTATAAGGGTTTTGATATGTTCTTGTATTCTATTAAAAAATTAATACATGTAAAGGTTGCTGAAACTGATCCATTTGAATTTTTATTTATAAAATATTAAATTAGGAAATAAATTCAGATTATGTTTTAAAAAATAGACTATTTTTCATATGGTTTCTTAAAAACATCAAATATCACATAACCAAAACTAAAAATTTTTAAAAGGACCATCTCATTAACAATATTACTGTATATTTTGATCATAATTTCATGTTGGGAAGTTATTTATAGATAAAGAGAGAATATCTTGAATTATTACCTCATTTTGAACCTTAAATGATAGGAACTGTTTTAGTTGATGGAAGTATGATAATATTTATGTAACAGGAACACAATCAATTATAATTAAACAAGGTTTGTACTCTAGTTTAATTTTTTGATAATCTTCAAGTTATAAGAATTAAATGGGTATTCCAAAGTGAAAATTATAATATGGAAACAATATTTCGAAAAAAGATTAGACTCAAAATAATAAATTATAATAAATATATTGAAAATATTAATAAGAAACATTTATGATGGCAGTAAGAATTTAATCTATCCTTGTTTTACTATCCTTTATTCCATATATGAATTTAACATTATCTTAAATTTATATAAATATTTCATACCCTAAAGTATATGTTTTGGAGGAATTTTATCTTGAATAACCTCGTAATTTGGAATATTGTCAAATTTAAGATCATGTATTTAGACATATAAAGGAATGTTATGAACTTAGTCAAGCTATTAGAGCCTTGTATGATCATCTATCCAAATTTCATATTCGAAACAATTAAACAAATAGAATGGATCATCCAATTTCGTTTATGAAGAATATTTTTATAGAAACTATAATCCCACAAACCTATATTTATGATGTTGTTTTCATTAAACAAAAATATTTTCAATTATTTATGCCTAAAATCATTAAAAGTGAATTTTAAATGAGTATCATGAGTGAAATGTCCTTATTTCATAGTTTCCAAATTTCACTACAATTGGAAGAAAATATTTTTTCTCAATATAAATAAATTAGTGATTTACTTGAATGTTCTTATTTTGATAATAAAACATGTATTAGTACTCAAGTTTTATTTTTGAAGATATGATATTGAAAAATCTAAGAAATGTCTGATAAAAAAAATATTGAACAATGATATGAATTGTATAATTATTTTATTGTAAAAAATAGTATATTTTTATGTCTTTTTAAAAGATATAAATATAATATAAATGAAACCAATTTATAAATATTGAAATGGATCCTCTGTTTTATTAATATAGCTTCAAAAATTAATCATTTCTATTATTATAAATATGACTTTTCTATAACAACTTTTTTAGAAGAAGATTTTGTAGGTCATAGAATTGATAGAAAATTTATATCTAAAATACATTAATTATTATATGATTTTTTAGTTTCACAACCCAATAATAATAAAAAATTCCTTAACACTTTCTTCCTTTGAAGTGGAATATATATTAACTAGATGTAATTGTACTCAATAATTTTGGTCTCCATACATATGCATTGATTACAAAATTATTTTCACTCAAACTTAAATTTTATGTGATAACAAATATTTCATTTCTCTTTTCATTCATTGTAACCATTAAATTTATTTTCCATTTTTGTAAATAAGGAACAATGGTTTGAATTATTTCCCAATATGTGTTTATGGTTGAGAAATAAACAAAGAAAAGTGAGTTTCTAGGTGTAATAGGGAAGGTGAATTGAGGTTTTATCTTGATATCATACAATGGAAATATTCAAGAAAAAGATAAAATATGGGTGTGAAAATTTATGAGATATTTTTAAATTCAAATAGAAGTGATGGAGGTGGATATAAACCGTCAACAATGATTTTAATTTAATTAGAGAGGTTAAAAATATCTAGTTGTATCAGAAATCTTTCAGAAATATGTTTAATAGGAGTAAAATGAATTTAAAGTTGTGAAGGAAGAAAGCATGAATATATGAGATTCTATCATTCAATTATTTATTTTGAAATCTATTGATTATTTTAACTTTTTTATATTTGATAATGGTATATAAATGTTGAAATAAAGATAGGGTTGAGTTGGAAGAGTATTTTATGGAAATTATCTATCTTAAGTATATTATATATAGTAAATATTTTGAATAAGATTAAAGGGATTTAGAATTATTTGAATAATTTAAGAAATTACTTAGAGTCATTTTGGAGTGATTTAAAGTAGTTATAAGAGGCCATAAGATGATCCAACATTAATCTTTATTTCTTGGAATAAAATGTAATTCCTATAATGGAGTCAAAAATTAGAGAATGATTTTTTTTATTCCATCATAAGAAAATTTCTGATCCATGTAGGATAATTTTTCTACATATGTTTATTGATTAAGACATTAATGAATTTTTTCATGTAGAAATGAATTAATCAGCACATAAGAGAATTGAACTACTTGTAAGAGATTTGAGGCACATGTAAGAGATTTATGATGGTTTTATGTCATTTGGATACATATGAAAATTATCCCACACAATGGATATTTGTTTATATTAGAATATATATTATTTACCAAAAAGAGAATTATCCTACACATAAGTGTATTTCATCACGCATATAATGGTTTTCATGTATGGAATTTTTTATCGAAGTGTAAAAAGATTAATTGGTAGAATATTTAGCTATTATTGAAATATTTTTGATGCATATATGATGTTATTATTTATGAAAAATCATGATTTATTACTTTTTATATTTTCACGAATGTTAATTGGGGAGGATTTTGAAGCTATTTTTTATATGGAAAACATCATAGAGATTTTTAAATCCATCATAAAATACTGGAATATAATAATATTAACATACTGATCTTATCAAAGATGAAATTATGTTCTCAATAATAATATAGATAGAGATACTATTAATATCAAGCTATAAAAAATGATAAAAATTAGAAAAATTATTATGTGTCAATCCTAATAAGATTCATTTTTTTGAGCTACTTACTGAAATTGTAAAACTCTTAAAAGTATCACAAAAACCAAAAATGAGTAATCACTAGTTTTTGTGATTTTCTAGAGGTATTTTATATAGCATGGAAGAATATTTATTTATATTTTTTTAAAGTTTAGTAGCAGAAGAATTTAATCCTACTGTTGAGAATACCTGATGCCACATTTGACCGAGATATAGAGATTAATAAAAATGAGAAAAAATGGGAATTTTTATAATATTTTAAAATGTGGTAGAATCTCCCATGTGAAAATATAAAATGGGAATACTATGGATGAAATGGGAGAAAAGGAAAATGGGTTTTTGGCCTATGAATGTGATAGGTTGTCTTACACAACTTCACAAAAGTATTTATATTTAAGGGAATGTGATATGACACCATAAACATAAATATTTTGTTGTTAAAAAAATGAAGTACTAATACAAAAAATAAAATAATAGACAGTGTGTTATATTAGAAAACAAGTAAAATTGAGGAACAATATATTTAGATGAAGGAGAAGAATAAGGTAGAACTCTTAATGAAGATGAAAAATAAGTTTGATAGTAAAGTTGACTATCCTACAATAATATAAAAATATAATTTATACAATGATTCAATTTTTATATTTGGTGATCCAAATATGATATATATACTACATTATAATAGATGATCAACCACAATAGTTACAAACTATGTTCTTATGATATTTAGATGTATCAAATTATCAAATGTTTATAGTGAGTTTCAATACTAGTATTGTTGATCATGATTTTCTATACATAGGGTTCATGGAGGTGTTATACATGTGAATATCAAATTTAAATGTCTTATTAGGGATTAATATCATCATCAAGAGGAATTGAGATCTCCTGAACACAACTATAAAACTAGAACATTTCTACAACTCCAAACTATAAAAATAGGTTAAAACCCCATAATCCTAGCCTATGGACATGTTTCCTGAAACCATGGTAGTATAATGCATTTGAAATGGTTCTGATACTAATGAAATAGTTTCAACCTTTAGTCATAGGACTCTAAAGACGGATGTGGAAGTAATTAAAAATATTATTTCTAAGATTCCAAACTATGGAAATAGCAATAAAAAACTCTATCATGTTTTGATCACATGATTATTTCCCTAGAATATAGACAACATTAGCAATTAAAGGTGACCCACTAAATATATTAATTCACACATATATATATATGTATATATATATTCTTATAAATATTATTATAAACATTAAAAATATGGGAAAAGGGGATGTGACATAAAACTTATAGCCATAGTTTAATGAAATCATGGATGTAATTGTATTGTATAAATGTTATGGAAACATTGTTTTAAAAAATCATGCTCGTATAACCTCTATACAACCATAATTTCTTACAATTGTAGTCGTATGTGTTACAACTAAGTTCTATAGAAACTATTTTGGAGAACTGTGGCCATAACCCCTCTCTAAAATATTTGTTATGGTAAAACCATGGAGATAACTAAATATTCATTCCCTACTACTAGGGTTTTTGGAAATCTAATTCATGTCCTATTCCCATCATATTTTCCCCAAACTGTGTATTTTCTTGTGTGTGCCTAGTTCCTTGATTTCAAAAAACCATGATAGTATCATGGAATATAGATACAATTTTTATAAACTAAGGATATAGGTAAAAATAAGTATCCCTATTACAATTATGTAACTATAACTGTGGCAGTATGATACCTAATGTCTGTATTTATTTGAAAAATCTTTTAATAGAACCATGTTCACATGTTAATTTTAATGTTTTGAGACTTAGAGTAGGTATATATATATATATATTTGTATTATTATTTTCAATGAGGTTTGTTTCATACAATGGGGCACTTTATGTTAGAAAAAATTGACATGCTATATTTCTATTACTGGGATGGTCCTTGGTTATAACCAATTAGGTATACAATTGAAGGAAATGTTATTGGGGGTGGGAGAGTAAGTGATAATGTTAAAGATAAGGTATTTTTGGTTTAATGTTGTAAATTATGGGTTTTATTCTTTCCATTATTATTAGTTTACACATGGTGAGGCTATGAGAATTTATTGAGTACATTGGGACCTCAAAAAGGACAATATGTTGAATTAACATAGGAAATAATAAAAAATAAAGATCAATGATTCACTCTCCCTTTCAATGGTAAATTTATTCCACGGAACCTCAACTAGTATTAGATAAAATCATTGTTCCCCGAAACTATTAAAGAGGTTATTGAGTATATATAATTTTGTCTTTGTGAACAACATGAGTGATTTTAATTCAATTTAAAGAACTTCCACATGTGTTGGAATATAATAATTGCATATCTATTTTCACTTTTCATGGATTTATGATATGTTTCACAATTAGTATTCCAACAAAATTGTTTGTTCATATTAAAGGGTAGTTATGAAGGAAATGTAAAAGTCAAGGTTGTGAAATTACATGTGTGTAGGAGAAGATATGTAGATATAAAAACTACTGATGATAAGAAAATTGTTTATTATTTTAAATGATTCATTGACATTGTGAGAAATATGTAAGGGTTTGTGAGAATTTGGATGAGTATACTATTGGTATGGAGCTCACAAGTAATTTTATATATAATACTAGTCTAAATTTTAATCCTTAGAGGATAGATATGGAATTTCACTGGAAAAAATATATAATATACTCATAGATTATGAAATAATAAATATTCCAACTTTAAAAAAGAAACCAAAAGATGGGATGACTTTTGTATCCATGATATGTGGTACAGGTAATGATGAAGATGCAAAAAAATAATGTTATTCTTAAATTTACTATGTTTATAAAACCTTTAATTATGTTGTTTCCCATTTTTTAACGATGTTATTGTAATTAAAGCAGAATGGTTGGGTCAAAAAATAATTAAGATGCAACAATTCTCATGGAACTGGTCAAATTTTCATTTTCCTCGTGAATGAGATTTTTGACTTGGATTCAAATGATTAGGATGAGGGACCTCCAAAATATAAATGGGGTAAGAATAACAAGAAACATTCTATCAAGAAATTAATCATGATGAAAAATAATAAGAAAATATATTCACCATCTTGTAGTAAATAACATTATAAAGACAATATTATAGTGTTTATAGAAAAAGTTATTGACATGTTAATTTTTGTGGATGAGGAAGAGTGGACAGAACTAAATTTCATGTGAAATGATCAATTTTTTTTATTTTTATGAGTATTTTATATAACACATCAATATTTTGAATTATATATTGCTAGAGGACATAATAGGTTTGTTTGTGTCTGATACATGATACTCCAAACTATAAAATAATATATAAATAGTAAAATGAACTTTTAAAATAGTATGGTAAAATATATTGAGTTAAATTATTATATATATATATAAATAAATAAATATAAAGTTCCTCATTTATTCTACGACATTGATATGTTAAACTACTGTACCTAATTATATAAAAAACCAATTTATTTTTTAAAATGTATCCCTTTTAATATTTTATTTGATTTTTATTTAATTATACTTTATATATTTTAGATAAAATATATTAACTCCAATTCAATTAGTTATTGATAAGATTGAAGAATAATAACAATAAATATTATATTAAAAAATTTATTTTCTTATGAATTTTTTTTATTATAATATTTTCTTTCCCTTTGAGGATAAATTCGTTTCTTCTGGAATTTAAATTTCAAAATAAAAATATCATTTTCATATTCAACAAGTTAATATTATATTAATATTAATTTGTTATATTAATCTAAATGTTTTTATTTCTAGGTGAATTATGAAAATAAAACTTTTACTAAAACTATAAGTTTTATGAATTTATCATTATAGAATCATGAACATGTGTTTTAAAAAAGATTTTACATGATAAAAATATCATTTAAATTGAAAACCTATAAAATTTAAAAACGGTATGTTGAATTTAGAAAACCTATTATTATAATTTAAAGGACATAAGAAATATTTCAAAATTATAATTGAATATAAATTTTTGAAAAATTTAGTTTTGAAAATATTTTAAATTTACATTAACTTCATTTTTTATTCAACAAATATATATCATTAAATTAAAATACATTTGTAATATTATCTAGCATAAAAAATTCATCTTAAGAATCACTTTTTCTAAAAATTGGATTTTATAAGTTAAATACACTAATTCTAAAGTTTTATTTTATTATACATAGAAATAATATCTGATAAAATGGATTTCATATTTGAAATACATAGGTCTAAATTATATAAGTGATTCATTTTATTTGTAATCATAAAAAGTGTTTTCATTAGGTAAAAACTACTTACTTTTGTAAAACCAAGAATTTAATGAGTAAAGTACATAAAAACATGATCAAAACATGCTAGAAAACTAAATATTGAGGGATTATAAATCATATCTTATCAGAGAATAAATTAATTTCCATTTTGGAGTCTTTTTTACATGTGAAACATGTGCACTATTTATAGTAATTTTAAATATTTACAAAAAGATCATTCTCGTATATCACAAAATGGACATATCACCACCCCTTCAGAGCCACTAAAAAATTCACTTTCCTATTGAAACTATTCCCTTTCTGCATTCCATATAATTATTTTAATTTTACATTATCATATGTTAAAAAATGTTCTTCCATATAACATAATTTTCATGGATTATTCCAAGGAAAATACAAAGTTATCAATGTGGTTACTTTTTTTCTAAACATCATTTATTTTTATTTCTAGTTATTGAAATTTAATTTTATGTTAACTATATAATGAAAAAATTATTGTTTTTATATTTAATTTTATTTATTCTATGGTATTAACTAATAATTACCTTCCCCCATTTCTATTAAGAAAAATGAAACCTTTATTCATGTGTTGTGAAGACTACCACCTCCACGAAGAGACGATGCTGATTTTTTAACATTGCCTCTCATAGCTAGTTATGGGTTTGAAGTTAAAGAATAAATGTGACATATATAATATAATTATTGTTATGAAGATACAAGATTTAATCCACCTTCATTCCACTTTAATGTTCAAGAAATTAAAATGTTCAATGTGCATTGTGTGGACTACTGCCGTCATAAATTAACATATCTCATTATTAATTTTATTTCATTATTAATTATAATAACTTTTAAAAATATGACTCACCACTGTAAATAAACCTAAATAATACCATTATTATTTTTAAATAATGATATTATTCCCAAAATAAGTCACGTTTATAATCACATTCACCTATTAATTTTAATTTTTTTTCAAATTTGGGTTAGTTTAACTACCTAATTGAACATGTCTATTAAATCATATCATTGATTAATTTTAGAAATTAATTAATAAAAATATATGATATTAATATTGAAATTGTGATTTTATTTTGGTTCTAAAATGGTAATATTAATTTTATAATAATTTATTACGATACTAGCGACTATTAGTTCAATATCACAAAAAACTATTTAAATCAATTTTACCATTATGAATCATAAAAAACCTATGGAATGAAATTACGACACTCTTAAAAATGAAAAATTAAAATAAATAACTTGAATGTTTTTGGTAATTATGACATTTATAAGGGAATTAACAACAATACCGCTATTACACAAGTAGTACAATGAGATCCATATTACTCACAACCTATATAGAATATTAATAATAAATAACTAATATACATATAGAGAATAATGTTAAATAATTTATATATATATATGAAGAAGTTTATAAATTATTCCATTAAGTTAGTTATTTTATTTATATTAGATTTCAAGTTCTTTAGTGGAATTCATGAATTATGGCGAGGAGTTCCTTATCCCAAATTTTATTTCTTAATAAGTATTTCATATTGTGGACCATGATATCTTTGATATGGTGTGATTAATACCTAAAAATTTCTATTTAAATATTAATGTAATCAATGGGGTTTAAATATCCATATATTTTTCTTTATTTAGAAGGAATTATATTCAATGGATAATAGTGTTGTAATGGTTTATGCTATCTTAAATTTATTCTATTGAGTTACAAAAAATATTATTGAACTCTATTTTTCCCAAATAGATTTATTAAATCCAGTCAATACTTTATTTTATATTTCAAAATTATTTTATAGTGTTCAATAATTCTTCATTATAACCACATTATCAGATGATTGTTTCCTCAATTATTATTTAACTAGTAAGGGTTTCTTGACTCAAATTTCACCCCATAAGACATTTCTTTTAAACCATGTCTTTTTTATATGACATACATATACCCCCTTTAATATTTTTTATTATGACTGTCTCACTATTTATCTTATTTATAAATAAATTTCAAATTATATCATCCAAGGGGTTTAAGTTTTAATGTTTCTAAAGTAGTAGGCATTATTTATATCTAAATTCAATTAAATGAGCCAAGTTTGATATTTTGAACAATATTTTCTTTTATATGGTGTATTCACTAAAAAATTTCTATCATGTATAACAAATATCATTCATTTATCTGTATTTTAATTTCATTATTCGTTTCTCATTTTCTTTTTATTCCTACTTCACAATTATAGTAAGAGTGTTTGGATCTCAATTTTTCTTAATGTAGATATGATTTATATTACAAAGCTATTTACTTGTTTTTGTTTATATATTTTCCATGGATTAATTAATAAATTAACTACACTATTTTACTTTTAGTTATTAACCTCAAGTAATTCCTTCATTGCCTTTGTATTTCCAAATCGACATTTCTTTTGGGAGTAAGTTTTTTATGCAATGCATCTCTCATCGAAAACTAAATATTTACATCATTTTATTGAAAGCTGTTCACTTAGATACTATACATCAAAAGGTTGAGAAAAATATTTAATATTTTTATACTTATTATGGTGATATATATTTTTATTTAATACTAAAGAATGTTAATTATTCATTTTGTTGTTATTTATATCTTTCATGTGTTAAATTTATTGGAATTAAATAAATGAATGGTAGAGCCTAATATTATAAATCCTGGAGATGCATCAGATGATATCATGACATAAAATCTTTAGGTGTTTGGTGCATGACTACCCAATGAATACATGATTCATGAGATGAAAAATTGAGGACAAGAATTATATCTTGGTCGTATCCTTCATTATAGTAGTAATTTCTATAGGGATTCCTCTATAGTTAATATCATGATATTTGACATTATTTATTCCATCACCATGAATTTATTTATATGTATACATGTTTTTATTTATATTGTTAAGCATCTATTTTTTCATGGTTACGTGATATGTTTTTGTAAGTTTTTGATTATTATATATTTCCTTCAATATTATTAATTCCATGTTTATTCCTTGATAATATTAGATATACATATTACCTTATTGGGAATTTGAGATAACCATTCCACTGTTTCCATTTCCTTAGGTTATGAAAAATGTTATTACACATGATATACCAAGATGAGTGTCACACATCGATACATTTGTTGGATATATTGAATAATTAATATAGATGATGTAGTTTAATATATAGTGGAAAAAATTTCAATATTAATAGAAATACAAGGGACATGTTAGATAAGTTTTTTTCACTCTCTAAAACTCTAAAACAAAATGGTTCATTGAATGTAAGTGACACAATATTTTTTTGTGATATTTTAATTTTTGATTTTTAAAATTTGGTTGATCTAGATTATTTCAATTCTTAAATATAAATAATGTTTCCTTGAACCATAGACGATGAGTGTTCCAATTCATGGAATAATAGTTGGTATTAATGGAGGCTGTAGATGACTTTATCGATTAGGATGTTATTGGTTTCATATAATTTAAATGTAATAAATTCCTTTAAGGGTTGATAAATTGTAGTTGATCATAAATAAAAATCTATAGAAAACCAATATGTTGAATTCAGTAATATTAAATATTTTATATCGTTTAGGGATTAGTATGAGAGATTATTAGTGAAAAATATTAGGATAAGTCTAAATTATAAGTCTAAGCATAAGATAATGTCCTTATGTTTTAGTAAAGTATATATTGTGTGGTATATATGGAAATTAAATCCTTATCTTGATATTTTCAAGTAGATGAGGCTATTATATAGATTTACCTAGGGGTAATCACCCTGAAATGGCTAGTTAATCATTGAATTTATCTTCACTCAGTGTATGATGAATGGGCTATATACTATTTACCTATTTAGACACCCTTATGTGATATTATTTTGTTAATCACATCATCATTACAATAAATTATAAAGGATTTGTTAATATAATAAATTAGTTTAAGGAATATTAGATAATTGAACCTAACAAAACCATTATTTAACCAATAGTGATTTTAGTTGAAAAAATGTAATTTTATAATTTCAAAGAGTACGATATTTTTAGGTTGAGATTTTTATACAATAATTCTCTTATGTTTTTAATTTTTCAAAACTAATTATTATCATATCTTGGTTTTAGTAATGGATGATTATCTATGGAACCAAGAAAACAATGGATTCCATTGAAACTATTGATATTTAATCATTGGAAAACCATAGAAGATAAGATTCAGAGTGTGGAATATTTATGTTATGACTAATTCTATACAAAAATTTATGATTAACAACCTGAAATTTTTCTATTTTCTGAACACAACAAATAAGAGATGGATGGATCTTTTGAATGTCTAAAAAATTAAAATGGAAAAGGAATGAAGAATTAATTTCATTAATATAAATAATGTGGTAATAATCCCCAAGGGGAAATTCTCAAAGAAACATAATGGTGATTCTTTTGTGTGAAAAAGAGGTAATAGAGAAAAAAATATAGCAGAATGATGAAGAAAATAGTTAACATTATGAAGGGAAGTAATGGGATTTGTTGAATTAGATAAGATATTAAGTTAGGAAACTCATTAGAAAATATATCTTGAGTTATATCTATATTCTATGAACCCATGAATTATTTTATTAGTAACTTATAATAAAAATTATGGGGGAGACAATTTTTGAAGGGGTGATAATGTAACACCCGGTGAGTTTAAATTATATCATCCTTTACGACCAAATATATTCGATAGTGTGTGATACACACAACAAAGAATCAAAATTAACTAAAAAATGGTGTATGAAAAGTAAATTGTATCATTAAAATTGGAGTGAAAAATACTTTTATTCAACATATGGAATATACATTGAAACCAAAATAATAGTAATTATTATTTCCACAATATTAATAAATTCAATCTGTGTAGCTTTGTAACTAATATGATAGAATTATGTAATATATTTTAACCCTTATAAAATTGGATTTTATTCTCTTTATTATATGATACTAACAATATTTTTTGCGAAATATATTTGAAATAATTTTATTATTCATTGACAAGAAAAAATAAAAAAAATAGTTAATATTTTCAAAAGATGTTTTTTCCAATGAAAATAGTTTTCATTATATTTTTCTGATTTTATATAATAGTTAAATTCCAAAATTTTATAATTTTAATTTGAAAGAATATTTTTTTAGATTAAACATTTTTTTATTAGCTTAATATTAACTTTAGTTATTTCCTTGAAATAGTTTATTTTAGTTGAATAATGAAAATATAGTTTTTTCAGAAAATGTTACTTAAAATTAGTTTATAAAGCCTTATAATTGATCAAATATTTATATAATGAGAAAACTATGAATATTAAAAATATTTTGTTGAATTGGAAAACCTATGATTAATATTTTAAGAATATAAATAATGTTTTCTAATAAAAAAATATTTTGGTGTTTCTTTTTAATTAAATATTTTTTTGTTAAAATGTGGTTTTGTTTTTTCTTTGAAGTCTACTTATTTTTTTTAAAATAAACCTGTTTTGATCATGAAAATTAAATACACTATTAATTCTACCCTACACACTATTTTTTATCATAATAATATGCATTTTTAAAATGGGATTTTTTACTTTATATGATCATATGTTAAATTTTTTATTAAATAATGAAATTATATCTATTAAAGTGGATTTAATACTTTTAATAATTAGGTAAAAATTATCTAATAAATTGAATGTTATTTTTAGGTATAAAACGATTTATGAAGCTAAAAAAAGTTACTACTATTAGAAATTGGAAAATTAAAACATTTAAGAGTAATGGACATGAAAACAATTTTAAAGACATATCTAAAAAATAATTTCTATCACATTATTTTAGAAATGTATATTATTGTGATTAAACATTCATAATTGAAAAAGGAAATTTTATCTATTAAAATGGATTGAATACTTTTAATAATTAGTTAAAAATTATCTAATAAATTAAATATTATTTTTAGGTATAAGAAAGATTTATTTAGTTAAAAAAACAAGTTACCATGATAAAAACATTGAAAAAGTAAAAACTTTAAGAGTAATGGACCTGAAAACATATTAAAAACATATAAAAATAATAATTCCTATGGCATTATAGAAGTTATCAAGAATTTACGGCCATTAATCTCAATTTTAGTTTCTTATTTGTGTGTGAAACATGTTCTCTCTTTATATTAATTATAAATATTAACAAAAATGTCATTACGACCACTTATAAAATTTTCCTCTCACTATCCCTCCACGATAGAACCAAAAATACAGTTTGTCTTATATATATTCCAATTTTATTTAAAAAAAACTCATTTATTTTCCTTGATCCTCTGGTTTCAAGAGATTGACATAACCCCACTATTTCCAAGTAGACTTTTAATGGGAAGACAAATTCCTCTATTAGAGTACTTTTTTCCTAACTTAATTTACTTTAAATTCTATATTCCAAAATCTGATTTTCCAATTACTATGTACTATAATTTTTATTGTTTTTATAATTCATTTTATAATTTGTGGTATATAATTTTTTACTACATTTACTAATTTATATTATATAAAATAATGTATTCTTTCATCCAATGTGTGGACAATCGCCTCAACAAAGCGATGACATCCATTTTAAACCATTTATAATCTTAGCTCGGTTTAATGGTGAAATAGAATAATAAATTATACAAATATAATAAAACTAGTATTATGAAGTGAAAAATTATAATCCACTATTTTTTAAACTAATTCTTTTTGAATTGAAAATGTTATTGATGCATTGTGTATATTACTACCAACTTGAAGTAGAATATATAGTTTTTCATTATTTTCTTTATTAATTTTTAAAATATTTTAAAATATTGCTCATTGATTTAAGATTATATAAATAATATAATTATAGTTTTTAAATGAAAATAATTTTCCCAAAAGAAGCCACTTTCAAAATCATAATCATCCATGAATAATCATGTGTTCTTGTTTTGGTTCATTTAACTACCATCTTGAAAAATGAAATAAATTCATTTCATGGATGACTATGATAACATAATTAATGATAATATAAGATTTAAATAGGAAAAAAATTATTTGATTTTGGTGTTATGATTGTAAAAATAATTAAAAAACATGAATTATTATATCACTATCCGTTGAAAAAAAATCATAATAATAACATTCCCCATAGAGATAAACTCTATGGAAAGGAAATATTATATATAATTAAAATATGTAGTTATAAAAATATATAGGATTTATATATCCTCAATTTAATCTGAAATATATAAATTCCTAATAAATTTATTATACTTAATTCCCTTATTTTTTAATGCATCAATGACTTTTTTAACTTCTCTACAATTATAAGAAACATCAAAATCAATATGAGAGAAATATTTTATATAGTTATCTAAAACAACTTGAAGTCTATAATATGGGTATATTATCTTTAGCTTATTTTCATCCACTATTAAATATATTTCTAACTCATGAAATATTTTTATCTAATTAAAAAATATCATAATTTGAATATCTAGAACCACTCCTTCTATTTCAACTTTATAAGAGATGTCTATTCTATAGTCTTCAAGGAACCGTGCGAGTGATCCAATATTAATGTCTTTGAAAATTACACTACCTCTAAATGTCATGGATTTCCCATTCAATCTCCATCTGTGGTCATCTTGATCTAATATATAATGAAACCTATTCAATAATATCAATATTTAAAACACATAATATTGAAAATAGATAGTAAATAAATAATATAAATACGGAGAATAATATTAAATGGAGTATATAATTGATAATAGATATAAAAAATGTATTGAAATAAGATATTAATATAGTTTTTTTCTATAGATGATTAAAGTTCTTTAGTTGAAGTGAGGAATTAAGTTAAGGGATTCCTTGTGTAATATTTAATTTCTTGAGAAATTTCATATTATACAGCATGATATATTTATATGGCTTTATTACTGCACAATGGATATATTTGAAATTATTTATGTAATTAAAGGGGTTCAATAATCCATATAGTGTTATTTTTTTAAATGGATTTCAAATCAAATTAAACCAAGGCTGTAAAGGTTTTTCATAACTCAATTTTCTTCCATTGGGTTACGAACATTTATTATTGAACACTATTATTATATGGCTAATTTAGACAGACTGATGAATAAATTTTATTGTACTTACTCTTATATTTCTAGTGTTCTATAATTTCTACTTATTATCATATTATTAAATAATATTTACCTCAAGGATTATGTTACTTTTATTGGTTTATTTCCCAAATTTCACCCCTTAAGACATATATCTTATTATACAACATGTTTTTTGGGTGTGTGGACTACCCCCATTAATATTTTTTTATTATTAAAATATCATTGTTCAAGGTATTTAATGTATAATGAAAATTTATATCCTAAAAGGGGGTTTTATTCAATTGTTTCTAAAGCTGTATGTGTTATTTTTCCCTCTTTTCGATTCCATGAGAGTTATATGATACTATGAACCATATTATCTTTTATATGTTGTAATCACTTTTCAATTTTTTTCAAGTATAAAGAATATAAATAATTTCATTATATTTGTATCTCATAGTACCCTCTTAGGGGTTTTTATCATTACATTACCATTACCAATAGTGTGTTAATATCTCAAATTTTCTTCATTGATATATTATTCATATTTTCAACTTGTTTCCTTTTTGTGGTAAATTTTTTTTTCATAGAGTAATTTATATATCCCCTCATAATGTTTTAGTTTGGGGTATTAAACATATATAATTCCATAACTACATTTATTATTCAAAATCATTCTCTATTATAGGAATAATTTTTCTTACATTTCCATTATTATATGAACTATAAATATTTCCTTCCTTTGATTTATGTTTTCTCACCTAGATGCCATAAATTGATGGATTGAAGAAATATTAAATATCTATATACTAATTTTTAAGATATGTATGTTAATGGAATCCTAAGACACGTTCAATACTAAATGTATTTATATTCATATCTTTCATATGATAAATTAATTAGATATAATGAGGTTATATGTGTGGGTAAATATATATTTACCTTTGATGCACTAATTGGACTTATAATAGAAATGGTTTTGGTATTTGGTGTATGCCTATGAAATACAATCATGTTGTCTTAGTTGTGATGTTGATTAGTAGAATTATGGTTTGGTGTTATCCTTGATGAAAATAATAATGTCATAGTTGAGTCCTCCTTAATAAAAAAAAGATATATGAAATTATGTATCCCATCACCATGAAGTTATTTATTGTTTTTAATGTGATTATTTATACTTCTAACCATGAATTTTTTAAATCTCATGTGATTAGATACAAGGAATTCATTAATTATCATTTTCTTTGGCCCATAGTATTCATGTTGTGTTTATGCCTTAATATCTTCTAATATAGATTTTAACTTATCAAGCATTTTGGATCACCATTATTATTATTTTATTTTACTAGTTTATGGAGAAACTTATTACACATGATATTTCTAGAATATTATCATATGTGGATAATTTTGTTGGAGGTGTTGAAGACTTATTATGAATTAAATTGTTTCTTATATAGTTGAAAAATTTCCATTTGATGATAATGAAAAGGTCTGTTTACAAATTGTTTTCAATAATTATATGAAACCATAATCAAAAGAATCCCATCAAATATATGTTACTCAATTTTTTGTTAAATTTTAATTATTTATTATTAAAATTAATTCTCTTCAAATAATTTAAAAAAATTTATGAAAATAACATGTTCATTATCATTATATCTAATGTTCACGGGTCTTAGGTTTCAAAGATTTTAAACCTCAATAAAAAAATTATTAAGGAAAAATCATAACAAGATGGATAGTATGAGTGATGAATTTAATAAATGGGGTGAAACAATAATTAATGAGATTGAGAAACATAAATTTGATTTATGCGATCAATAGAAGACATAAATATCTTTTGAAGAAATTGGTTGTGAATGAAGATTAACTAGGAAAATTTTAATCCATGATCCTAGAAGCTAGGAAATTGAATAATAGAGTAGAAAATGAGTTTAAGAAGTCTAATGAAGTTTAATATAAAAAATCTAAAAAAATGAGATTATAACCCTATAAATTAAACTTTAGATCATTTTTTAAAAAATATCAACATGTTAAATCTTGTTTCAGTAATTTCTAAATTTATTATTCATAATCATAAAGTTATGCAAAAAATAATTTATATGAAAAACTTTTATAAAAATGCGGGAGAAGTGAGAAATTCAAGAATCATTTCTATACCTAAGAGAAATAAATATTTGATATTTTCTATAAAATAAAAAAAAAATATAGTTGAAATATATAGAGAAATGTTATCAATATAATGATATATATTTTTAGGGGTTTTCTAGATTAAATTAATATATATAAATACAAACTAAACAAAATATCTTATCCAAGTAAAATTCATGAACCAAGTGGAAATTATTGTGAACTAATGTGGAATAATTCTAGTAAAAAGATTCAGTGACCAAAGTTACATCAAATCTATTCTACCAAAATATATTTTAGTATTTATAGACTTTATATGGAATATTAGGGAAATAAAATCAATATTTTGATGAATTCATGATTATTGTACCATGATATTTTCCCCATTGTTTGTAAGGGAATGAAATTAAGAAGATAATTGAAGAGAAGTAATTCTATTAGAATCCCAAAAATGTTGAGTAAGATAATCAAGAATGTTTAATAGTTTTTTAGACCAATTGGAAATATCCAAGAGAACGAGTAGAGAATAGTATAATTATAGTGATAAAGGGAATAAATTGGTTATACCTTAATATATTAAATGTCATACGAAGTATTTCTTTAGTTATAATCAATATATTTAAAACATTTTTAAAATGGTGATGATAGATGACACACTAAAATTTCATCCATATTTTAAAGATAATTTCATTAAATTTTGAAGGTTTTTGAAGAATAATTTCTTTGAATTTAATAGTTTTATTATAAATTGGGAAATTGTAAAATTAAAATTAAATTGTATTTAATTTTTTAATGTTCCATTTTTATTAAGAATAATTTCATGAATGCATGATGGCTTTTTTGTTATGTTTTTTAAAATTTTATATGTGTTTATTATTTCTTCCGGTAAAAAATCATCCATACTCATGCTTTCCCATCATCCAAGGCTATCCTTCCACATAGCCATCCCACAAGGAGTAGTCAGGTTGGTCTTCCCTATGAGGGAATACTCGAGTCAGTGTATGCATGGGTCATCAAGCATGTGCAGTGATTTCATAAATGGGGTCAACCCCGCGAGTAGCATCATGTTGGATGAAGCCCACACAGGCTACCTATGGTGTGTCCTATATTCACATGTGTGAAATTGGATATAGGATCCCATCCCCACCAATGGAATATGGGAAGCGACTCTCAAATCTGTTTACTTATAAACTCATCACCCCATCACTTATTTAGGATGCGGGGAAAAAAATTGATGTTAGTATTTATATTTTTAAATAATGAACCCTACTCAGATACACCGCTATACCACTCAATGTCGAGGCCACCAGCTTCACCCTCACACATTTCCACTACAACACATCAAATGCCACCATTATTGTTTTAGAAATGTTTAGTCTCAAGATATTTTCCACTATAGCTATCAATTAATAATGTGGATAATCTCTGGACCCTCGACCAATCAATCTACGCATATTTCAAGTTCTACAAGACCTTTGAGAAGGTTTGAGGGGTTATGACCAATCTGCATTCACCACTACTATTCTTCTTTCTCTACTTCTTCCTGTACAAAGGCTCTACCATGTCACCAACACACCTCATGCCCAAGACATGCACCTTGATGCTTCCCTAATTAACTGAAACATGCCACTGAATATATCCCAAGATTTTTTGGAGTATATTGAATTTCTCATACAAGAAATATTGAATGAAGATTCAAGGTAAGCATTTGAATAAATTCTATTGAGGCCATGACTTCTCCATGCCTCTATAAAAATATACCTTGCTTCCCACTATGAGGGGAGTTCAACCACCCAAGGATTGAATCCACTAATGTATGATATACTCAACCAAATTTCAGGATTTTCTTCATTCAAATATTTTTTTTATGTTTTTTTACTTTAGTTTTATTATAAATGTAATTTTAAATTAGTTTTCTTTTAAAAATTTTAATTCTAACCTCCATTTTAAAATCAATATGTCTCCACCCATTTGATTATTTATCTTTATAATCATCTTCTAAATATGTCGTTATATATATATTTTTATGTTTAATTTAATTTATTTTACTATTTTTATTATTATATTATCATTTCTCTCTTTATTATATTATACTATTTTCATTTTTATTATTTCTTGTGTTTTCTTATTCTTCTATTTTATTTCATTATTAGATCCCTCTCTCTAATATTATTTTATTTTTTTCTTATCAATATATTATCTCTTTAAACAATGTGGTCTATTACCCTAGATAACAATTGGTGATATTTTTCTTGTCTCACGTGAGGTTAATGTGTTCTTGAATTATTTCTTAATGTTAATTTTATGTTTGTGACAGATATAAGTGGCATGAATTGGTGTGCAGAGTGTACACCATAACATGAAAGTGAAATATATTCCTATTATTTAATTTTATTTGAAATAAACTGATTTTTTTATAACATTGAATTTTAAAAAATTAAATTCTTTGATGGTTTTCATTGCAAGTTTCACCATTTTAATATAGCACTACATGGAACACTGGCTTAGCTTACATTACACGTAACAATGATTTTTTTGAAAAAATCATTTTATTATTACAATTATTTAAAAAATAAAATTAAATCCTAATAATTATAATGGTGGGTATGAAAATGATTAAAATAATAATTAATTTATGGTTTATACATATAAAAATATTTTCAAATTAAAATTAAATATTTTTATGAAAAAAAAATTTAAATGTACACATGTTTGTTGCATACCAATAAAATAGACAGATAAGTCTAGTTGAATTATGTTAATGATAAATATATAATATTTAATATAATTTTTAATATTCAACTTATGTGTTTTCTATATATTAAATAAAAATAAATCTTGTTATATGCTTAAAAACCATATTTTTTTAATGCGATTTTATCACCTTTTAATGGAACACTTATATTAAAACTAAATTAATTCAATTTTATAAATTATTTTTAAAAAAATGGATATTTTTTATTTGAAATAATATTATCAAAATTTACTTCCATTGATTTTTTAAAATTTTCCAAAATTTTTTATGTTTTGATGAATACTAAAAAATAATGAATTTTAACGGAAAATTTATTTTTAATCTAAAATATTTATAGAGTATAGTTATATTTTTATTGAATTAAATGTATAATGAGATAAATTTATATTAATAAATACAATTAATTACATGGGATCAAAATTCACTTTGAAATTGGATATTAAATCATTTCAATCTTTTAGACTTTTTCAGTATAAGAAAAATTTTCTCACTCTATTAATCAGATTAATATTGCATTAACTTTAGAATTTTTTTTTCAAATTTGAAAATTTTATTACATAATTTGAATAATAATTTATAGATTTAGTAAATTGGTCTGTTTTTTTTTTCGTAGAAAATGAATGGTTAATTTAGTAATTTTTATTACCATGGTTAAAGGTAAAACAAGTAATTAAGGGTAAAAATAATATTATAAATATTATAAAATTAACCTAACAATTTCCCAAATGTAATTGGATGAATTTAATTTTACCCTTAACACATAAAGTTTTAAATTGAATAATTTTATGGAAACTTTTTGAATGAAAATGACTTGGATATTATTTAAATCAAAGAAGGTGAAAAAATGTCACTCTTAATTTTAATAATAGTAATATTTTAATACGGGGTTAAATAGAATATATAATCGACTATATATATTATTATAAAAGATAAAAGTTTTATGTAAATCATGAAAATTTATTTTACTTTTTTTAAGAGATAATTAACATAAATAATTACACAATGATGATGGAGTAATTATCAAATTAATGAAAAACTCAATTAATTGATATTAAAAATAATAAAAGTGATATAATTGGAATTAATTGAGGTGATACATGTGTTTTATAGATAAATAATACATATTAGGGGTTTATTAACAGTTTTTTTGAAGTTATGTTAATAATTAATTTTCTTAAAGTCAATATAATGAAAATTTTCAATATTGATACTAATAAAATTTTATGAAAATAATATTATATTAAATGTTTTTAAAATCATAAAAAAACTAAATTAAGAAAAAAAGATAAATTATGGTGTAAAATATCCTTAATTTACCATTTATGTTTTAATTCAAACCTTTTAAGTAAAAATGACAACCTTATAAAGTTGAAGAAGTTGTTATAATAGTTAATATTTATATTGCTTAATTAAGGGTTAATGAAAATTATAATTTTTAAAATAAAACAAGAAATTATCTAAAATATATTACCTTATGTTATTTCCACCCTATCATAAATTTTCTTCTAATAAAATTCCATGTGGAGGAAATTGGATTTAGATTTAATCTTTTATAAATTAATCTTTTAATAAATTCCAAATGTGCCACTCACCTTAATTATAAAAGGACACCTCCTCCCTCATCCCATTACACCACTTTGAGTCTTATAACTCAACTGAAATCCACAAAATTATATTGTCCCCTTCACTAGCCAAATTCAAGAGGTGCTAAATTTCACAAAGGACCAACTCTTGTATCATTTATTGGTGATCTAAAAGATCCATTTCAAAGAATAATGGTTTGAACGTGAAAATGGAACGACCAGACTTGAGGTAAAATATTTTTTTATTACTTTTATTTCAATAGAAAACATGCCTTATACAATACTTGTTTCTTTTTTCGGTGTATATACTACCCATGGTTTTATTTTATGAATATTATTTTAAAGATTTTGGTTTTTTCATATACATATAATTTTCATTTATTCATTGTGAATACGATTATACTGATTATAAAGTGATATGTTTTTATTTCAAAGTCTCATCAATATTCCTGATTTTTTAGTTTAAAATCTATATTTGGGAATATTTATCCTCCTATTCTTTATAAAAAAATCGATAAGGATTTTACTATTCTCGAAATTATATTTAAAGTTATTATTAACTATTTTTGAATTTTTTTCGAAACAGGTTGGAAATAATATTTTTATAATTTTATAATCAAGTATATTTGTGACTTTATTGCCAAAATATATAGGAGTGTTTTTAACATATACGAAATGAATGTAATTGCCCACTATCAGGAAATATAAATTATTTGACTATTCAATTATAGGAATACAATTTTATTTTCCAAGAAATTGTTTTCATTTATAATTGAGCATATCCTTAATGAAAATGATTTCATAAATGAATGTCTATTTACCACTAAAAATATTTCAAGTGATCTTTCAAAAATCCATTTTTCCATCTAAGATTACTTCTATTTATGTTACTTATGCTTTAATTGGGATATGATTTATAGATACTATCCTTATACTTTCTATTATTAGTTTTAGATTTTTATGAATGATTTATGTTCTTGTGGAACACAATAGTATGGTTTTCATTACGTGATTATTGGGACCCATATATCCCTCCAATGAATATGGAAATGATTTATATCTCCAGAGATAATGATGTGAAACAAGTTGGTGGGATTGATCCACTATAGGAATATGGGGGAACCTGATCCATTGTGGGAAGAATGTGTAACCTCACCAACTATAAGAAAATACTATGACTAGGGATGGTGGTGTGTCCCACCCTATTATTGTAGTCCCCAATAAGTGAGTGGATTAGTTTTTCTAAATAAAACTTCTCTTATAGGGAATGTTATTACATGCTTATGTGTATGTCACATTTCCAAGTCTTATTTCAATGTTTTGATTTCATGGTATGTTCTCTTGAACCCCTTATGATTAATGCCTTATGAACTACTAATCATTAATTTCATGACTCAATATTATGACCTTTGATATGAATGGTATTTTTTTCAAATGTTATGTTACTATTTTCATACCCTTATGTTCAAGTTATGATTATGTATGTTCCCTTTTTTACCATTATTAATCATTCATGCCCACCCTTTCTTATATATATTTTTCCCCATCTTATAATGAATGATTTTTAGTTGGAGTACTAAAGGATGATATATTTATAGGATATGTTGAATCTATTTTATATAAATAGAATAATGTGATTGATATTTCAAATGGCAGAAAAATATTATGGACCATAATATTTATATTGTAATTTAATGAATATTCATCTAAAAGATGTAATATGACTCTTTAAAGTCCTAGCTAATTATAGTAAGTATCAGAGGAAAGGGTTAGTCAACCTTTGGAAACTTGGATGAGAAATATTTTGTGAGATCCATAGAGATATTTCTAAGGATATTAATATGGATATATATAGATAAGTCTTAGTATATGTTACAATTCTAGAGTTTTAATAATGTTCATGAATAAAAAAATATTAAACTGAAGGTGTCGTAGTTTGAAATTTTATAAGTAACATAGCTTGATTATGTTGTTCTAGCACAATAATTAATGTTTCTCAGTCATTGATTTCTAGTTTTATTCAATGTCTATAAACTAAAGGAACTGTGTTAATGATGAATGTGAATGTCAATGAAATGATTTTCTACCTGACAAACCAATTGTTGTGGAAGATGTAATTAAAAATAATGGTGTTATTATCACAAACATTTATATATATATGAATCTTCATGTATATTAAAATGATAAAAGTAGGGAACAACACTATATTGTGTCCTTGTTGAGGTAGCATACACCTTTTTAGTGGGTCTTCTGATCCAATAGTGGTTGAGAAATGGGTTATTACCACTGGGAAGACTCATTCAGTTGTCCAATGTTCACAAAATGAGAAATTCATATTATTTGTCTATTTGTTGAAATGTGAAGTAGATAAAATGTTGGAATATTTTGAAGAATATGAGTCAACATGATGAAATTTACTCCAAGTAAAGGGATGAGTTGAAGAACATAATTTTCAATAAGTACATTCCTCTTACGCTTCATATGAAAATGGAGAATTATTTCCTTGAAGTAAAGTAAAAGGCTAGAAAATCTGTTGGTTATTATGAGAAAATATTACATGAATTATGAGGTTCACTTCATGAATTATCAACCAACAGTAAGGTAAGGATGATTGATTTTATAGTGGATTAAAACCAATTATTCA
The DNA here is from genome assembly GCA_963277665.1 of Viscum album. Lineage (NCBI taxonomy): Eukaryota > Viridiplantae > Streptophyta > Magnoliopsida > Santalales > Viscaceae > Viscum > Viscum album. The sequence goes on from OY728150.1 coordinate 1,041,833,250, forward strand.
ATGGATTTTATCCATGGGGGATATTAGTAGTTTTGAATAAATAATACATTATTACAAGAAGGTGGAAATGGGGGTCTGAGAAACATATCAATTGTGAGGTTTTGAAAATAAAAGGAAGATGGAGTTTAATTAAAAATATAAAAACCATGGAGAATAAAATAAGGGGTTTCCTTTTTCTTCAATGTGTAGAAAGACTAATGTTAGTTATTATCTTAAGGGGACTGGTAAATGATTCAGGTGTAGAAAGATAGGTTATGTGGAAAAATAATGCTAAAGTAATGGGATGATGTTAGCCAATAATGCGAATAGAGTGAATTCTACACAGAATGAACACCCAAAACATCAATGCTTCAAGTGTAATGAAAATGGTAATTATGATAATCAGTACCCAAATAAAAGGGTGATCGATGACAATCAACATCATTAACCTATTAAAGCCAATGAAAAAGGGAAATCACAAGCAATCACAATTGGTGTAGCTTATTATGACAATGAAGTGGTGAAATTATTGAGTATATATGTAATGGAATTCAATACTATTTTTGTTAATGTACATTTATGGTATTATAGAACAATGAAATATATTTGTATTGGTCCACTATCGTTTTTCCCTAAGTATTTATGAGTATATGCTGAATGGTAGAGGTGACCATAAAATGGGACAAAGGTTGTAAGGTGATATTTTTGGAAAACACATTATTAAGGGAAGTATGACCCTTAATATGTTCATGAACATGGGAGAATAAAATTAAATTATTTTTGATTGTGATAAAATAAAAGAAAAAGTATTGATGACCTTTGAATTGATAAGATGAAAAGGTGGGTTACGATATCATGGATTGATTTTATAGATTTTTTGGATTTATGGGATGATGAAGTAGTTAATTTTTGATAGAATGCATGTTTTAAGTATGTTTTTAAGGTAACTAAGGTTATTTACATGTTTCAATAGAAGAAATGATAATGGTCATTATATATTAGGTATGGGACAAATTAGATCTACATCTAGTATTTTTAGGGATAAATGATATATTTCCTCACCTTCTTAAAAAATCATGGATTTTAATCTTTTAGAAGGTTAATAAGGGTAACCATTTTTGAAGTTATTTATGTTGAAATTTGGATGTGGTTAAAGAGATTAATGTTTTGTAATATGATGATTTTTTAATATTGGATGAAATATGATAAAAATTTTGTTTTGATGATAACTAGAGATAGAAGTAATGAATTATCATCCCATTATGGATATTTTTATCCACTAGTTCTCAATGAATTAAAATTCGAACATCATTATTTCTTTGTGTTAATGATGAAGTGGAAATTTTGGAGGGAAAAACATAGAGTGAGATTTTCCTTATGAGATAAAATCAAGTAATAAAATATTAAAAAAATGATTTTTAAATAAAAGGATATCCTTTTATAACCATTTATAATTATATTAATGACATTATTTAGACAAATTTGGTATATGGTTGTTTGGTCATCCACATATCCTGAACATGTTCTTTGGCACTATCCCTTAAAACTTGATAGTTAGTTTTCTATTTTATGTCCTTATTTTCAAATGAAACATATGTTATCCTATGTGGTGTCCTATTTATGATTTACTTTGGGTAACCATTGAGTTCCCATCAATTGTTTTTTGTAATGTATGTTTTATTATTCCTTTTTAGAATGTGTGTTACTATGAATGAAGATTTTATATATTAAAACATTGATGACCCCAAAAACTTTTGAGGAGAAAACTCATTTCTTGAGGGGGGAGGAGAGTGTAACACCCTTATATTTTAATGATTTTTTAAAATAATTTTATCTCTTTGATGGATTTCATTTCACGCTACACCATATCAATCTTATGCTACACAGAATATCTAATTAGTATATTTTATACACAACATTGTGTTTTTTGGAATAATAATTTTATTATTGGAATTATTTAAACAAAAAAAAATATAAACTATCTATTAGAATAGTGGGTATTAATAGAATTAAATTAATTATAAAATTATAGTTTTCACATGTAAAACAGTTTGGAAATTAAAACCAAATATTTTTCTGAAAATAAAATATTTAAATGCGCATAAGGGTATTTTATTATAATAAAATAAAAAACTCACTCTTATTGTGTTATAAAAATCAAATATATATGTAAAATCATAATTATAAAGTTGAACATTCAACCAATTTGTTTTATAGACATTTTATAAAAATAAATCTAGTTTTATTCATAAAAACTATAATGTTATAAATATAGTTATATCGTATTTTAATGACTTATTTGTTATAAAACAAATTTTTAACAATTTTAAAATTTATATTTGAAAAAAATAAAATTCTTCTTTGAATGAGTGATATAAAAATTTAATTTTTCTGATCCTTGAATATTTTTCTGAAAATTTTCATGTTTTTATGAATTGTGAAAAATAGTAACATGTAATTGAAAATTGTTTTTCATCTAACATATTTATATTGAAAAATTATATTTTTTATTCTTTTAAAAATTATAAATTGTCCAAATTTTTTTCATTTAATCTAATATAGGTAATTAGAACCAATTTTTTATTAAAAATGGATAAAAAAATATTTCAGATTTTTGTAATTGTTCACTTTAAAAACATTTTTATCATTCTATAAATAAAAATAATTTTAAAATAATTTTAACCAATTATCTGTTTTGATTTTTTAAAAATATATTCAATAATTGGAAATATAAGGTCTAAATTAAATAATTTTTTCATATTTAGTTTTCGAAAATATGAATAATAGCATTAGTAATGTTTTTGAGCACAGATAATGGTCAAATATTTAATTAAGGGTAAAAATAAAATTATAAAAATTATATAATTTTACGAACACATTATCAAATTTTATTTAATGTATTTAATTCTACCCTTAACACATGATGTTTTAAATTGAATAATTTTATGCACACTATTCGATGAAAATGACTTGGACAATATTAAAATCAAAGAGATTGACAAAATGTGACACTCTTAATTTTAATAAATACAATATTTTAATATAGAGTTGAATAGAATATATTATCAACTATTTATATTTTTATAAAAAATAAAAATTATATATATATCATGGAAACTTATTTTAATTTTTTTGGGAAAAATAATTACCATAAATAATTATGTAATGATGACGTGGTAATTAATCAATTAATTAAAAACTCTGTTATGTGATATTAAAAATATTAAATGAGATATAATTTTAATTAATTAGGGTCATAAGATAATTTTATAGGTGAAGATTAAATATTTGGGGTGTATTAAATTAATTATTTTGAAATTATATTGTTTTATTGATTTTATAAATGTCACTATAATGAATGGTTCTAAAATTGATGCTAATAATATTTTACGAAAACAATATTTTATTAAAATCTATAAAAATAATTAAAATCATAAATGAGGACAAAGGGGATAAATTATTCTCTAAAATAACATAAATTGAACAATTATTCTTTAATTTACTCCTTATAAGAAATAATTTTAACCATTAAATATTCAAGAAGTTTTTATTATAGTTAAAATTAATTTTCATTAACAATGGGTTACCCAAAATGATAAGGATTAAAATTACAAAAAAACACACTAAAATATTTTAATGGATGGTATTACCACCCTATCCCACATTAGCTTCTAATCTCTAATCATTTGGAGGAATTTGAATTGAGGTTAAATTTATTATAAATTAATCATTTGAGAAATTCCAAAAGTGACCCTCATGTTAATTATAAAATAAAATTGCATCCCTCATCTCGTTACCCTACTTAGAGTCTTCTAGCTAGACCAAAATCTACCAAAATCTCCTATTCACATTCTTAGCCACATTCATTAGGTTCGTGTATCCCCAATGTAACAATTCTAGAGTCCTTTAGAGGAGATCTAAAGGACCCATTTTTATGAAGAGAAGGTTTTAATTTGAACAAGGAATAATGAGACATGAGATACGGGATTTTTTTCTCACTTTTATTTCTACAGGTCACAACAATTATAAAACACTTATTAATTTTATTTGGATTATATACTTCCTAGAAGTGTCTTTTACCCTTATTATTATGAATATTATGGTATTTTCATGTTAATATAATTTTGTTTCTTTCACATGTCATATGATTCTACAGATTATAATGTGTTTAATGTATATTTCACAATCCCATCAATATTCGAGATAATTTAATTTTATATATATTCTGGGGAATATTTATCCTCCTCATCCAAGTTTTATAAAAAAAATTCAAAAAAGTTTTTAAATTTCTCATATGAGTATTTATAGTTTTTTCACATAATTTTGACTTTTCTTCTAAATGATTTAAATAAAATATTTATTTTTTTCATTTTCTAAACAAAGGGATTTCTGAATTTTCAGAAAAAATATATGGATGGAATATTTTTTTAACTTATATGGAATGAACAGAATTACCACTGTTCGGGAACCTTAATTCCATGAAGTTTCCTTTACATTCTTACAAGGTTCCCTTCATAGAAAATTGTATCCTTTATAATTACACAAAATATTAAAGGAAATGGTTTCATTAAGAAAAAGAGATTTTACTCAATAATTATGTCATATGATATTTTGAAAAATAAAATTTCAATATAATATGAATTCCATTGATGTTACTTATTCTCTTCTGGGATTATGGTTTAAGGAGACTACCCTTATTGTTTATATGTTTGGGTATGTTTATGTTCAATGATTTATGTTCTTGTGACACAAAAATTTATATTTTTAATTAATTGTTGGGTGGGACCCATATATAATTCCAATGCATTGGGTAATTATTTATATCTCAATATATAATGATGGGAAACAAGTCGACATGCTTAATCCACCATGAGAAAAATGAAAAACTCGATACACTATAGGATGAAGGTGTAATACAATCCACTATAAGGAAAGGAATATGTCTGGGGATGGAGGTGTGTCCCACCCAATTGGTGTGGTCCCCATTAATTTCCCTCATAACTTTTGGAAATGATCATTGACTTATTAGGAATGAAATTACTTGTTTATTGTTCCCCCATAATTCCATGTCTTATTTTATTGTTATTATTTCTAGGTTTACGACCCTAAAAACCATATTATTTCTATATTGTGATCTACCAATATTTAATTCCATGACTCAAAATTATGTTTTTTTGATATAAAAGGTATTGTTGTAAAATTATATACTCCCAATTTCATACCCCTATGATCATGTTATGCATATGTATCTTCCATGTTTACTCTTTCTGAGCATATAATCTCACAATTTTCTATATATCCTTTCCCAATGTTAAAAATAATGATTTTAAGTAGGTTTAATAAATGGGAATATATTTACAGGAGATATTGAAGATAATTCACCAAATTAGATGTATGCATTCAATTTTTCCAATTACACTAAACTGTTACGGTCATCAGGAATATGTTTTTGTAATATAATTAATATTAAACAAAAAATGTAATATACATGTTGAAAATATAAGGTCATTATAATGATTCCTTTCAATCACTTCATTTTATTAGTTCATTACACAATGAGGATGGGATGATAAATGGATAAAATGACATATGATGGAGCCAATTCATAGAAGATGTCACACTTTCCAATGAGGTGTTCCATTAACCATGATTATAGGAGGATGTGGAATTTAGATTGCATTAGGAATTCGATATTTCACGAATAAAAATTATATGATTGTATTTTTTGGATTATATTTCATAGATACATTGTCAAACTAATTTTTTTAGAAAAATTAAAGAGAATAATGATAGAACTAAAAACCAAACACATGACCATGTTATTTCTCCCTAATCTCTTTATTTTGAGAATTGCATGTTAGTATAAATTTAATTATTCATTCTAAATGCCTTTTTTATATATAAAATAAATAAAAACCAATATTAATAATTCCTTTTTTCTATGAAATAATTAAAAAAATAAGTATCTCTTAGGTGATTTTGAATAATTATGAGAACAACTAAGAACTTCCTCAAGTGAGATGACCTTGTTACCCACTGTACTGCATTAAGAAAATTATTCTCTTTTTCGATGAACGATGACAAACATGTGCCAAACTACTTCCATTTATGGGATTCTAATATTTATTTTTCTTTATTTTCTACTTTTTATTTATGTAGTATTTCTATTGATTTATAAAACTCCATGAAAAAGTATTTTCCATGATGTATTTAAATGATTATTATTTTTCATAGACCATAATCTTGCATGTATAAGAATCTATAACTGAATCACAATAGTATATAGAAAATAGTGTATCCTTATTTTCTATATGGATTAGTTCATGTTAATGGAAAATCATTATATAGGGAAAATTAAGGAACCATATCTAGGATCTCAAAGAGTCACTTGAACAATGATTGGTTGAAGGATTAGCAAAATAGATAACTGAATTATATGAGTACATCCCTAAATTTTATCCAGATATTTCTATGACACCAGTAGAGTGACCCTTGTTTTCTCCTGAAATTTCTAAAGAAATACTCTAGGTTATGTTACAAGATAATGTTTCCACCAAAAGATAAAATAAAATATTAATAAGCTAGATAATATGGTAAAAAATCTATAAGGAAAAATTGATCAGATAACTGATAACAGAAATGTATGCCTTGAGCAACCTGAAAATGTACCAAACGATGATCCATTAGCCTTTCTATTTTTTGAGGAGACTGAAGACGTTGATGAAAAAATCATGGAATATCCATAGCATAACCACTTGAATAACATAATCAAATCTGACCATTTTGTAATAGAGTGGATTCATGATGAGGAATAACGACCTGCTAAGTTACACATGGGTGATCACAAATATATGTATGACATTAAGAACGAGTATGTGGTAAAAATTTATCTCCTCAATCCCTATAAAGTAGAATATCTAAAACCATTTCACATCTCACTATCCATGGATGAATACACCAATCGATTAGTGAAATTTGAAATAAAATTGGAGGATCCCGACTTCTTACCTCTAATTTCCACCATCCAAATCCAAGATGCACTAACTACGGAAGAAGAGATTGAATATTTACCAATGCATGGAGATTTTGTTATCTCAAACTATATTTCATTATATTTTATTCAATCAAATTTTTTTATTAAATCATAATGAATTGAAATTTTATATTTAGAAAATATTTTTTTATTACATAAAGGAAGATGGAGAAACTGGACATTAACCTATCATGGAACACATGGAGCTCTCTGATTTTGATAAAAATACATTTGAGGAAGATAATATGGAAGTCCAAGTATCTGGGCCTGAGGAAACTAAGAGAGTATTCTCATATTGAATGGGATAATTTTTTTATTAACAATTTAAATTTAAATTTTATTCAAGTAAAAATACCTAATCACATTAACTTTTATGATTCAATTCATGTATCCCATTTTTATCCAAAAATATAAATGGAGGAGGTTTCTTAGGTTGAAAAAAATATGGATTCTGATCCATAAATCATATTACCCGTGACATAAGATCTATAATTTATAGTGAAGGGGATAGATTTTTTATACACTATCCATGAGTCATTCCTCACCATTAATAAAGAGGTTCAAGATATAAGAATCCACATATGGTGGTTTAAATCTAAATATATACACCCATAATCAGAATATGGATAATAGTTGGTACTCCCTCATGTGGAATTAAAATGACATGGTGCATTTAGGGGATTTACACCACCCAGTTTTGGGGAGTGGAAAAAGGTAATTGTTTTCCACAAAGCGTGTAGTAGCAGTAATGAACTACGTGATCTCTTAAGAGTGGTGTTTTGAATCAAGATATCATGAATGAAAAAGTAAATTAAAGATCAAGAATTTGAATGTCTAAGAAGAAATGAACATGATTGGTAAATAAAATTTTATAGAATACTGACTGGGTTTATGTTTGGATCCCATTTTTTTAATGCTTTTATGGCACTTTTGAAATTGAGTCTTTTGTTTTGATTAATTAGTTTAATGAATTGATTAACATTAATTTATACTTTTCCACCCTCGACTAAAATTTGAATGATTTTAATCCTAATCCCATGGATACCATTGTTTATACTATTCTCCTTCCAATTGTGAAAGGCATAGTGGATCTCTCTTGGATCACCTAGGAAATCCCAAATTAGTAATTGAGTACACTAAGTGCTCAGATTATCTCACTATGTCTTACCCAAGTGTTTAGAAATAACTAATTACTTCTCTCCCTAAAACTAGACCACACCATCAGTGTGATAGAGTACTATGAAGAGGGAGAATAAAATTCATTAATTAATGCAATTTTAGAATGTTTATATTTGAAACAATTCACAATCACATCCTATTAAAATTTTGAAATCATAATTTTAATACCATTTAACAAATAAATAGTTTAAAATAATTTTATAAAACTAAGACTCAAACACTATATCAAGTCACCTACATTCTACCCAATCACAAAAATGGCCAACCAATAAATTAGAAAAAATAAGTGGGTGGGGGGGGGGTAGACTAAATATAAGACATAATGAAATAGGAAATAAAATAAAGCAGAGTTAATAAAGCCTCCAAAATTATGGGGTGTTTTACCCTTTCTGCCCCCAACATTATTTTTTGGTGGGCTGCATCATTATTTTATAGGGGTCCAAGACTACCTTCAGTCAAGGTATATGGCTCCACACTCGATTTATTCTCCAAGTGATCTCATATTATCTTCCCCTTTCCCTCCCTTCAATAGTTGTTTTGGTTCCATTCAGCGGCAATGACACTTGTCTCTTCTCAGGGATCTACTTTCTATTCCCAGTCCCATTTTTCATCCATTTTTAGTTTAGTTCTGATATTGATATAGATATATTATTCCTCTCACTATCCCATGTTCCACTTAACTTGTTCACCTCAGACCACCATTTCAGGTTTGTGTGATAGTGCTTTAAATGAAATGGATCGGTATCAGTGATGGAATCTAGTGTTCTTCTATAATAATATTTATGGACAATCCATAATGCTTGAATATATAATGGTAATGCTTGCTTCAAGATTTTGGTCATATTGGGATGGCATTGGTGGGGGATGGCAGCTATCTTGGTCTTGTTTGTCATCAACACTGGTTTATTTTCCTCATATTATTTTATTTTCTCCTATACTTGTTTGAATTTTATTCCTTGTGATGGGGTTCTATTTTCTTCTAGATCTTTTTTCTCCTTTTTTTCATATGTATTTTCCTAAGAATTATTTTTTGGTATTGGACAAAGTTTCATTGGGATTGTTGTTCGTGGAGGAATCAACACTTTCTATAGGCCTTAAGTTGTTTATATCTTCCCTAGTTTCATGTCCCATATCTCCCCCTAGGTCAGTTGGGTGTGGTGGGTATCATGATCTTTGGGATGTGGTGTTCAATCATCCAATGGTATTCCAGGCGGTAAGACCATCATTTTTCTATTTGGTGTGATGTAAGAATACATGATTCTATTATGAAAATCTTCTTTGATGGCTCTGGTTTTGTTTGGAATGGTGAAAATATAATTTTCCCATATGGTGGTGCTCTTGATGGAAGGTATGTTCTAGAAATGGTGGTATTTATCTATTTCTATGGCATACTATTATGGTTTTTTCAGTGGTGATATGAACTCTAGTGAATGGTTATCTCCAGTGAACTAGTGTGGTGATAGGTTTGTGATAACGATAGTGGTGACAAAATGATGGTGACGAAAATGGTGACTGATGATGGTATGTGAGATAACTAAGGATGTAGAGGGTGTATCATAGATCAAGGTCATCTCTGGTCATGTGGTCCTAACGTGATTTCTGAAATTTTAATTTCAAATTTGGATTAAACTTATTTTATACTCTGTGTGGTTCTTTGTTTATCGATCAATAAAAAAACAAAAATTTTGAAAATAAAAGAAAAAGATTTTTCATTTAGGATTTCCTTTGGACTTATTGAAATATCCCCTAGATCAAAAATATATGAATATGTCTATTTTATTTTAAAATTACCTAAGATCTGCATATTGATTTTTGAAAACACCTGAATAATTCATCTGTTTAATATTTACTAGAGGACTTGATGTCCACCAGGATAGTAACTTCAATGGTTTCATGGATTTTCATGGAAGGAGGGATGTGGAACATCGTGTGGTAGTTGGAGTGGTGTTAGTGATACATGGTGGTCCGAGATGTGGATGAGGTGGCACAACAATAGCATATTGGGGGTGTAGTAGTGGAAAGGAGTTCTGGATTCATAGAACCTTATCTAGCTTTCATAGTGACTAGAATAGTTGATTACTTATTAATAGTAGAGATCACCCTTAGAAAGAACCACAAGGTGTCTATGACAGTGATCCTTTGGTCAATAGAATTTGTGGAATATTTTTTTCTATTGGTTGAAGGTGAGATCAAGGTTGTCTGGTGGTTGTAGCAATAGGGTTCGTCATCCAACAGTGGTAACTACTCAACGATAACTCACGAGTCAATGATGGATCAACAGTGGATTCTGAGTCCCTATCAAAAAAATGGTGGCTCATGAGTCAAAATTGGTTTTGTCAATGATGGTGGATAAAAATGATCTTTATGGATTCATCTGAGCTCCCCATAATGATCTATAGTTCTTGTAGGTAATGGATATGGTTATCAGATTAAACTGATGCTTTGGGACGATGTCCAATAGTGGGTTTTAGGATTTTCAAGCATCAGGGGCGTCAATAATGTGCGAAAAGAAGTAGAGTTTGGAGGTGACTTAGTGTCTGATCAGGGCACAAGAATAATTTGATAAAGGGAACACATGCCTTTTTTGGAGTAGGATAAGTAACCAAGTCTCTTTTATCACATAAAAGAGGAAAATTAGTGTAACAATTCTTTAAAAAAATCCCATAATTTTCCCACAATAAGGATTTTGTGGGGGAGCCATAGGCCCCCACCTTTCACAGTGCACTGCCCCATATAGGTGAGCCTTTATCTCATCACTCCTTGGGTTTCTCCACCACGGGCCAACACTCCCAGAGTTCATCCCAACTCTTCTACAACTGGTTAGACCCCCCACAGGCCACTATACATTCATGATTCTATCGTGATCCACTGGCTCTAGAGGACCCTCTAAGTGGGATGCATGAATAGAAAACCCTAGTAGGATGGATATGCAGTTCATGGACCCTCATTGATATCTTTTTGGTGCTTGGAAAGTATTTTATACTTGGAAAAATGTAAAAACATAAATAATGCTTGAACTAAAGATATAAATATTTTGTAATTTTCAACTATGGGAAAATTATTATTTTAGACAATTATATTTCAACTTTTTAAACTAACCATAATTTAATTAACAAATTGAAATATATGGTCTTATTCATTGAAAAACTCTTAAAATCAACATATTGGATAACAAAATATGACTGAAAATAGTAGTGTGTCGAATACCCCATAATTAAACAATGATTATCCTGAAGTATGAAATATCAACATGGAATTTAGAGGGATCCAATGTCATTATTATTTAAATTAAAAAACAATACAATTAAAAAATTACCAATTTTATATCAAATTTTAAAATATAATATAAAATATAAATTCAATTTCTTACTTTCCAAAGAAAAAATCATTTTTTATTTTTTATTTTTTCACATTGGAATATGATTTTAATTCTGTTATCATTCATTACTGTTCCTTAATTTATTATTATTAAACATTCCAGATCATGATTTACCTTTCTTTTGAATCTTTGCACCCATATATAATGATACAATTCAATTATAATTATGATCATGATCATATCATGAGACAATGATCTTTTTCCATCGTCTTGTAAAGGAACTTTTTTTATCCACATTGAAAAGACAAAAGACACATAAGATCATAAAGACTATTAAATAATGGATTAAATGAATATAATACATAAGGTTGGTAAGAATATAAGTTTAAAAATTAAGTATTAAAGAGGATTATTATCTCTTAAAGTATAAATATTGATATTACATGTAAAAGTGTAATGGAATTCTCCCCTTCAAATCGTAACAACTCCCACTTTCCCAAAACTGAATGTTAAGGTTATGATCAAAATTCATAATGAATGATTTGTTCATCCCCTTTAATTTTAAATCACTTTTCAAATTTTTTTAATCAATGTTATACTTATAATAAACCTTACATTATTCGCCTAACCATACATGATAATAATCCATAGTCTTGTAATGGTGGTTTTTTCTTTTCCCAAATAAAAATTGCTTTTTTTCATGTTTTGATTCTTTTTCACTTGATTTTTTATTCACAAAAGGAAAAATAGTAAAGATAATAATGGATAAAGATATTTCTCAATCCCCATATGTATAACATATACACCATTTCCTTACAATTCATTTCACTCCTTTTTCTATGACTTTCCTGGCCACTACACATCAACTTTAAAAATATCTTGAAAATACTATGGGGAGGGAATACATTGATAAAATGGATGAGACATAAATTATTTCTAACAAGGAAATTTATGGAATCCTTGAAAAAAAATAATTTAGATCATGGTGGGATTTTAAGGATTCATGATTTATCAAAATCTGACTCAATCATTTTAAATGCATTATTCCACCCAAAAATATTTTACAAGTTAAAACGAATGTTAAGTAGGTGACATGTCCCTAGATCACAGTAGAAATATCTTCAGGGTAAAATAAAGAGTATTTAGCCTATAAATACTCTAAGGGAAAATACATGTGACTTAGGACAATTACTTAAGTCTTTAATAATAATAAAAAATGAATTCAAATAGATTTTAGAAATTTAAACCATAAAAATTGTTAAGGAAATTCCATTAAAATGAATCAACTAATTCCCTCATTTCATGAGTCCTCATTTTAATATCCCAAATTAACATTAATCATGAAATTATCTATTTTTATTATTCAATTTCATTAAAATTGAAATATAAAACAAGGTATTATGGTATTACGAAGAAAATATATTCTCATAGATAAGTCAAGTACATCATAAATTCAGGTGTGGGATAAGAATTAACATTTTGACATAACTGTTGGAATTTTAATTCCATAATAGTTTATTAGAAACATATAAGAAATTGTTAGGAAAATGAATTATATAATAAAATACCTTTTCCATGTATTTTTTTCCTAATTCATTCTCTGTTCATGGGGATTCCTATTGACTTCATTCATGGTGGTCCCATAAAACTACACATACCCATGTAAGAACCATCCCATTGAGGTAAAAAGGAAAGAGGTGACCCAGTCCGAAAACTTATGAAACATGAAAGTAATATATTTCATCCCAGAAGATCCTTTTGTAATTTAATTGGATTAAACAAACATCGTGGGAAGAAAATAGTAGATGGGTTAGAGAAGTCTATGCTCCTCCACTGGTTCTTGAGGTATATTCCCAAGGAAAATTTTCAGCCTATTCCCATTGATAGTGAATGTTTTTCATTCTTCTTACCTAATAATCTTAATTTTACCAAAGGGATAGAAATTGGTAACTATAAATGGTAGATTCCACATGGAACAAATCTTTCTTGGCATTAATATTATTATGGAATTGTATATTAGGACATAGTCTCCTGGTTGAATGTTTTTCTTCTAGATTATGTTTCCATACGCCACTTTGGTTATCTCATTATAAATTCTTGATTTTCCAACATCCAATCATCCAATTTACTCTAGCACTTGTAGATTTAGCTTTCAATCTTTCCTAGAACTCACAAAATCCAAATTCATATTTTTTATTTCAATATTGGATTGGTTCTCCAATTCCATCAGCATATGAAAAAATTTTTCCATAAAATATTCCAGGAGGTCTCTTATATATAGGTGTCTTATAGGATGTATAGTATGACTAGAAGGTGTCTTAAAGTATTTGGATCAAATCCTTCCTGCTAGGTTTAATCATTTTATACAAAATACCTTTCATCTCCTGGTTAGACGCCGTAGCTTAACCATTTGTTTGAGGATGATAAGGTGTTGATGTATTGGGGTTCACAACATACATTTTAAGCATAGAATTCTTCTTTATATTGAAATAATGATCCCCTTGGTCACTAATGATAGACCATTGGTACTCTAAATATAAAAATTTTGTTAGTCCATTGAAAATCAGAAACATCCATAGCATCATCCGTCTTGGTGACCTTGGATTAAAACCATTTATAGAAATAATCCACATTGAAATAATTTAATAATTCTAAAAATACATGGGAAAGGGTTCCCTAAAATCTGTTCCATATACTTAAAATATTTCAAAAAATTTGTTGGGGGTTTTGATCCATCTTTTATGTTTCTAAAATATTTCCATGATATTGACTCTCCTTACATTTTTTACAAAATCAATGGGCATCTTTAAATAATTTTGACAAAAAAATTCATGATTCCAAAACCTCTTGGGATATTTTTGGCGGTCCAATGTGGCCTTGACATGAAAATTTATGATAAAATTTAATTACAAAATCTATTTAAAATTTTTATAAGAACCTCCTTATGAATTCATAATTAAATATTTTCTAAATAAAGCGATCAAACCAAATATAAAATCTATTTTCATCCTTATGTTTTTTCTTTTGTGGACTGTAAAGGTTAGATGGTACCTCATAGGTGACCATGTAATTCACTAAATTATCATTCCATTATAAATAACCTTCTAATATGTAGAGTTTCTCTCTAGATATGTGATCATCCAATGAGATCAGTTCTGAATGCCTATTTCAACAGTGATTGGGAGTCTACTAAGGTGATCCACTACTTTTTTAGATCCCTTTTTGTACATGATATCTAGGATGAATTCTTGGAAGAGTAGTATCCACCTCACCATAATTGGGTTATAATTAACCATATTCACAAAATAAATATGTTATACATGATCATAAAATAAATGAAATTAGTTCCCATTAAATAAGAGCAATTGTTTTTGTAAAATGAAAACAACAACAAGGAATTATTTTCCATTAGTTGTGTAATTGATCCGAGTCTCATACAATGGTATCAAGGAATATGTTATGACTTGTGGTATTCCTTAAATTATTTGTTAGAGTAATACTCCTAAATCTTTGACTGATGTATCACAATAAAACTCAAATTGGTGCACCCTATCCAGGGGTTTAATAATTGGCTGGTTAATAAACGTTTTTGTTATCTCATCAAATACCACCTTACAATTCTCATTAAAAATAATTTTGGATTCATTTAAATTTAACCATTACTGTGGTCTAGAAATATTAATTAGGTTTATGATGAATATTATATAGAACCATACATCAAAAAATGAATTCCTATATATCTAATGTTGGAGGGATAAGGAAAATTATTAATTAGTTTAACATTTGACTTAACCACCTCAATGAATTTTTGGGAAATGTAATGACCCAACACAATGCTATTTTTTTGATAATGTGACAGTTCTCAAATTTAAAAATACTATTTTTTTCAATGCATGTTTTCAAAACATTTCTTATGTTCCCAACAAAATGATAAAAGGAGTTTAAAAATAATATAATGTTATCAAATAATACCTCCAGGAAGTCCTGTATGTGATCTAAGATAATACTTACCCTACACTACTGGAATGCACCTAGAGAATTTCAAAATATAAAATTCATCATATTTTAAGATATAGTTCCAAAAGGGTGGGTAAATTTAGTCTTCTCTTAGTATCCTAGGAAATAGGGTACCTGAAAATAACGGAAGAACCCACAAAAATAAAAAAAAATCTATTCCAAATTCCAAACTTTATACCATTCGATCAATGAATAGGATGAAGACATGATCTTTTCAGGTGACATGATTTAGTTATCTATAGTTAATGAAAACACACTAACTATTTTTCATTATCATATGTATTAATTAATTTTTATCATTTGGAAATGTTTCCGAACTAGTTTTCTTAGGGACCACATGAATGGGGTTAACACATTATGGGTTATAAATTTGGTATATTTTTCCGACTACCAAGAATTTTTTAATCTATTTATAACAACATCCATACAATTGAGGTTATGTGTTGTATGTGAATTCTTATCAGGTGTAGAGTCACACTCTAGAAATATTATGTGGGAAAATACATTGGGGTTAATTCTAGGGATGAGTCCAAGGCTCCACCATATGGATTGAATGATTCATTTCAAAATTTTAATTATATGTTATTATTCATATGGAGACCGGTTGTTAGTAATGATTACAATATTCTTTTCTCCTTCCCTGAGATACACATATTTTAAGTCATATAAGAGAGGTTTTAGTTCTAGTGTTGGGGGTTGTTCTAGAGATGAGATTGAATTCACATTTCTGACTTCAAAAGCATGAATTTACATAAAAATATGATCATATCAGGTTCCCATATAAAATTACCAAATAATTTAAATGTTATTTCTTCTTTAAAATAATAATGCATTTTTTGAATTCACTTGTTCTTTTTATTCAGCAGAATGGTTATCTTATAAGGATGGAAATTCTTTAATTATACTTGAGTCTTCCATGCTGTCAATTTCTTCTTTATGGATAATGGTGAAGAGTGACTGATAGTTTTGAGGTTTCCACATGGATTCAAGAACATTGAAATACACATTACTATCTCCTTACCCCATTTTGAGGGTTCTCTATTGGTCATTAATGATGGTGTGATCATTGATTAAATGCTTCTCTTGATGTTGATTATCTCATTACCATAAGACCTCTTCCTACTGGTGAATATATCTTTGAGGAATTTGGAATATTTTGGAATTTCACTTATTCCTTCTAAGAAGGGTCTATTAATATCACATTTTTGAAATGTCCCCTAGATAACTTTTTAATCATCCCCTTCCTCAATCTTTTAGGATTCTATGAATTTGAAAGTGAATGGAAGGGTGATATATTTCTTCTAACATAGTTGTTTTTACAATGGAGTTTTTGGTTTTCCGTTCCTAAATATTTTCTTCAGTTTTCCTTTTTCGTTCTTATTCGCTTCTCATTCTTGATTTGTTTTCTCTTCCAGAATCTTTCTATAATTTTAATAATTTATTTATTTACCTCTATCTTAGAAAAATTGGGCTTCCATATATTGTAGTTCAAATATCTCTTTACCACTCATTGGGATGATCATTCTCAAATTTTATTTTGGGTTACATATTTTATAAGTTGTGTGTTTTAGGGTCTTTGTAATCCTTCCCAATTAGATTTAAAAATTTATTTGAAAAATATACAACTATATTTTTCCTCTACCCCATCTATAACCCTTTCTTTTTTTATTCACAATCTTTAATGTGATCAATATTGAATATTTAATAAATTCTTTTGTTTTTTTTCAATAAATGGGGATGAGTCAAAACTCTTTACCTTATAGATATGTTTAGGGCTTATTCATCTTCTTCCAAATTATTATTAACTATGAAAAGTCTTATCAATTATCCTCGTATCATCCATGGGTGATTTTTTGATCAATAATCTGTCAAATAATGAATCAAATATATTTTTATCATTTTCCAATGTCCCATGGTATAAAAAGACTTTAAAGTGATGATATTCCATAACTTGGTGAGGACATATTGCATGATGTTGTTTCAATATTTCCCAACATTCATAGAGGGTCTCTCCTGTCGATTTACTAATGGAATATATCTCAATACTTATTGTGGTTATTCATGAGGTTTTGCATGATCCCTACTTGAAACTTATATGGAGATCATCCTAGTCAATTATATCTCCTTGTTGTAGTCATTACAAAATTCTCTATATGATCCCTCTAGTGAAGAGGGGAATTCCCACCCCTTGACTTGTTCCTCCACCACTCACCATGGATCAAATCTTGAACAAAAATAGATATAAACTCCTAGATGTTTTAGTTCGAGTATTCTCTTATAAGGACATGAAACATGGGTAACTCAGCAACAATATTGACTCGAAATTCAAAATCAATTTTTTGTGTATGAATGGTGAATTGATTTTTTTGATTAGATGTTTTTTTGAAAAAAGGTACATTAGGGTATAATATGGGTTAATTTAGATGTCTATTGGATATTAATTTCACTTGATTATTCACTTGATTATTCTAAATTTATTTTCTCAAAGTGGTTATCAAGGTTAAGATTCATAGAATTTCCCAAAAAAATCACTCTTTATCTTTGTGGCAATAACTATGATTTCCCCATTGGAGTACATAGTCATTAAATTTTTAGGTGCTTGATTAAAGACCTACTCTTTATTAGTGACACTAGGTTTTAAATCCAACCAGTCATGGGGTGTAGAAAAATTTATTTCCCCACTAAGGGTGTAGTTGTAGTAATGACTTATTTTACCTCCCATGAGTGGTGTTTTGAATCAAGATTTCTTGAATAAAAAATTTAATTTAAAGATCAAGAATTTGAATGGCTAGGAATCAAGGTAAGTTGTTTGTGAAGATAAATTTAGAGAAAGCTAATTGAGTTTTATGTTTGGAACCCACTTTTTTAGTTCAATCATGGTCCTCTGTAAATTGTGTCTTATGTTTTTATTAATTTGTTTAATTAATGGATTAACCATCATTTAACATTTTCCACCCTTGATTAAAATTTGATAGATAGTGGGGAAAATATTTCCAATTTATAGGGTTGTAATATCATCCTTACAATTGTGAAAGTCGCAGTTGATATCCCCTAGATCAACCATATAATACTAAATTAGTAAATGAGTACCATACATTCTCATAGTATCCCACTATTTTCTCCCCTGGGGTTTAGAAATCACAAAAAAAATCTATCCCTGACACTGGATCACCCAATCTGTGTGATCCAATACCAAGAAGTTGGAAAATAAAATATTTAATAATTTTTTTTTATAATTTTATATTTAAAAAAAAATCACATATCGTTAAAATTCTAATATCGTTAATAATGTCATCTAACAAACTAAAAGAGACCAAAGTGTTTGATAAAACAAGGACACCAACATTACAGAAGGTCACCTACTATTATCACAATTACATAAAGGGTCTACACCTCTATTCAAATTATGGAAGTTGGGGTAGATGAGGTAGTATACATAATGAAATTATAAAGAAAATAAAGAAGATAAAATAGATTATATAGTAGAATCATGTGTTTTCTCTTTCAGGTCCTGGTCTCCCTATTTCAGTTGGCTACCTCCTCCATTTATAGGCAATCCGTACTTCCATGTTTTTTCTTTAAATCTCACCCAAATCATCAAGATACACATGTAACTATTTTATTTTAATCCCTCATAATATTCACATGTTGAGTTTTGGAAACACCCGAGTCATTCTGGTGTTTAAAATTGCATCGTGCATTTGTGATCATCGGGGGAAGTCACTTCACATGTTTAACGGTTTTGTTTATGGCCAGATGGATGTTTCACTATACATGGATGTGGAAGTAAAATTGGATGAAGTGAAAGTTGTTTCTCATGGATGTTTTAGTGGTGGAAAATAGTAGGAGTATTGTGGTTCGGTAATGGTTAAAAATGGTGGCGTCATCAAATATCATCCAGCCTTCGCAGTGTTTGTAGGAGTCGAGGACTTCTTTGTTGTGGTGATAATATCAAGAAAGGATATAAGGTGTTTGAGTTATTGACTCTATTATAAAATTTAGTGATAGATGATTGTTCTTCAGTGATACAAGGTGATCATGGGGCAGTTCGATATGGTTGTGGTGGTAGAGGTAGGCGTATAATGGTGGTAACTACACAATGATGACTTATGATTCACAATCATCTAAACATGGATAAGAATTAATTGTTAGCTCAACCAAGGCTCATGAGTCCCCATCAGATACATAGTGGATCATGAGTCACCATTGACTTCAATGGTGTATCACGAAGAACAATTATTGCAATGGTGGATCATGAATCATTGTTGTACTAATAGTGGCTCATGAGTCACTGTTATACCAATGGTACTCACTAGGAACCATCAAATTCATCAATGGATCATGTTTCATCATTCCAAAAATGGTGGATCCCGGGTCACCATTGTATTTGATGATGATGGTGGATCCAAATGAACATCATTGATCCATCTAAGGACCCACAATTATACATAGTGCTTTTCGGCCTCAAAAGTATAGATCGACTTGACCATGAGTTTCGAGGTGGTCTTATATGGGGGTATATAAGAGTTTTAGGCTACAAATGTTTTGAGGGGTAGTTTCTAGTGGTAGAATATGGTTTCTCTTCAGTGTTTGAGTGGGGTGCATGATGAATTTTAGAAGAGGCTTCCTCAAATTTTTTGAATGATGAATAATACCTGGGACTCATGTCCCACATCGAAAACGAGTAGTAGTGTGTCAATTATTTAACATAAATACAATATATCTCCCACTAAAATGAAGTCACAGAGATGATGGGAGACCCACACCCACCACCATCAACGGTCTCGTGCAAGAAAGGGCTTCATTCCGTCACTCAATGGGTTTCACCACCATGTGATTATTCTCTCGGGCATCAGCCTATCTCTTCTCAAATTGTGCTTGATTCCTAGTCAAACACTTCACAATATTTATTCCCCTATACTTCACCATACCTAGTGATCCCTCCTAGTGTGCTAAGTGATAGTTCGTCCCTCATGGGTTGTTTAATTTGTGCTTGGACCATGGTTGAAGGATTACTGGGTTCAGACTAATTTTTTATAATGAAAAAATATAAACACTTAAATAAAATTTGAATACAGTTTTGAAATAATTCCCAGTTTCAATTTCTTATAAATTTATTGTTTTTAAACCATTCTAATTTCACATTTAATATCGCCCATTATTTAATTAAAACATTGAAATATATTGGCTTATTCATTGAAAAAATTGAAAATCAACATATTGAATAAAAGATTTCGCTTAAAAATATCACTGTGTCTGGTATTATATCAAGTCTTATCTTTACGTTATGAAATTTAAATTTTTGTCTAAGAAATTTGACCATCACACATCCCATTCCCTCTAAACTTTTGGTACATTACCGACATGATCATTTTCATTAATTGATTATTTTAAAATTTTAGGACCATGATAGCCCAAGATTTCCCACAAAACAACCATAAAGGGAAAGGATTAAAGATTTATTTCAAAAGGTAGTTAAATTTTAATGTTTATCTTTTAAACTCCCAACATTTCTATGTGAAAACATGTTTTGATATTTAAAATGAAAATTTCATTACCATGCTTGAATTAAAGCTTTACATGGGTTATCTAGGAGTCTGGAGTTTCATAGGAATCTTGTGATGAAACATTTTATATTTCAATGTTAATAATGTTGAATGAGTAAAATATATATTTGGAGGAATAAAGAGAATTTTGAATATTAAAATTATGAATCAGGATTTGAGGGAATTATCTTATTCATGTAAATGAAATTTCCCAATAATTATTCACGATTTGAATTTTTTAAATTCATCTGAATTGATTTGTTATTATAAATCATTCCATGAGTGATTGTATCAAACCGAGGAATTCATGAAAAGTATTTCCATTTTATTTTTGAGCATATTTTTGAGTGATATTGGAACATTCATCCTACAAAAATATTCATTGAAAATTTTGAAACCTAGTAATTGTGTAAAAACACCTTTAAAAATTCTGAGTAATATTTTTTAAATCCCTTATCCTTAAATTCAACCTTTACAGAAATCATTTTTTAAAATGTGGAAACCATGAATAAACTTATTAGTAATAAGAAATGTTTCAATCCATTTTTTCAATTCTTACCCTTCTATATGATACTTAATGATATTCAAAAATTAATGATTAGGGGTGAAGGTATTCTTGGTAGAAGGGATAAATTTTATTGTAAGGAAAACGTTTTGGGGGTTCTAATTGTGTGTGTGGAAACGGATGTTAGTTCATTCATTAATATTAAATTTTCCCCTTCTTGGAAAAATGAAAAAAAATGAAAAATACGAATATGTTGTGACTTTTAATATTAAAAAAACACCATTACTAGATCTATTAATTTTATCATTTTTCATTTGGTGATGGATGTGAGGTTTATTCTTAGCATAAAATTTGAAAAATAAAAAATGAAAAGATTGTATATGATGAAAGAAATATTAAATTATAAAATAAAAATTCAAGAAGGTGAAAATAATTAATTAGGATTTATTAGATATCATTATTTTATTTGAGTTTTGGAAAATTATGGCGTGTCACAATTTTATGGGGAGAATGTTATTACACATTCACTTTAAATATCAGGATTTTTATATTAAGTGATAAGCCTCCTCCACCTTATTTTTTAAAAATTTAATTCCTACAAACCTTCATCCGTAGATTCATTAGAACTTCTGTTGAAAATTCATCATGAATTTATATTCGGTTTTTCATTAAAAAGTAGATAAAATAGATCATTTACAAGACTATGGATAATGATCATGTAATCATGATATGGTCATAAATCTACTTGTATTTGTATCTTAAGTGATGAGTGAATATATTGATGATGTGGTAAATAATGATTATGAATGTTTAATAATAATAAATAGATAAACTTGAAAATATGAATGAATAAGATCAACAAATTTAAAATGGGAAAAACTAAAATTCATTAATATATTGTTACTTTGAAAAGTGAGAAATTGAATTGTTGTTTTAAGTTGAATATTAAAATTTAATTTAATATTGATAATTATTTTTTATTAGATAGAAATTTAAATATTTTTCACATTGATGCCTTCTGAATTCCATGTTGATATTTAATGCTTAAGCATAGGAATGGTTTATGTGTGGGGGTGATTGGAACATTCAATTTGTGTGCATAGTTTAAAGAAAATTTTCTTATAAATTGATTGATTTTGAAGAATAATTTCATTTAATTTCAATGTTTTATTATAAAATGAGAAATTGTTAATATAAAATTGAAATGTATTTCAAAGTAGGTTTTAATATTTTATTTTTATTAACTATAATTTAATGAATTGTTGATGGTTTTTTGATATGTATTTTGAAACATTTTCTAATTGTTTATTATTTTTTCAAGTAAAAATTTATCCAGACTCATGTTGGCCAATCAACTAGTGACCACCCTTCTCTTAGCTGCCTACAAGGAGAAGTCAACTCAGCCATCCCTTGGAGGGCCTACTTGAGTCAGTGACTTCATGGGGGCATCAAGCCCTTTTAGAGGTTGGACATGGGGGGGGGATGGGGTGGGGGTCAAGATTGTAAGTTGTATCACATGGGATGAATCCCACATGATTTGCATGTGGTGTGGACCGTATGTATGTGTGTATAAGGGGATGGTGGAGCCAATACCTCACATTAGAATCTATAAAGGGACTCTTGTATATTATTTCATATAAATTTTCCACTCATCCCTCTTTTATAATGTTGGAAAAATGTTATTAAGTTACCATTCATCCTTTCAGCTCGCATGCACACCAACACTATAATACACCCATCCAATTGTTGTTTCTACAGACGCCACCTCCATCCTTGACATTCGCCACTACTACATGATGAAATCCACCAGTTCCATGTCATAAAAACTCATCTATGTTCCCTTGTACCCTGTCCCCTCTGGGGACCCCCATGGATAATCTCAATATAATTTTTAAACCACCCAATAAACATTTATAGTCCCCTCCGTCCACTATAATGGTCGGAGGGGATGAAGAGAATCACCCAGAAGCTTCTGCCACTACAGTGATTCATTCTCCTCTTCCGAATGGATGGAAGATCTACCACATTTCTAACACACCCCAGGCACGAGACTTGCACCCCGATGTCGCCCCAATGAACGAGTCTATACCACTAAAGACATGCCTATATATGTAGGAGGATATTTAATTGTTCAAATTTGAAATATCCAAGGATTATTTAGGGGAGGTATTTGAAGATATTATCCCAAAGAAATGATTTATCACCACCTATATAAAAAGATACCATGTTTTCTACATTGGGGGGAGTTTGACCTCGAATGAGGGAACCCACAATGGGAGGAGATTCTTAGACAAATGTCATTATTTTCCTTTTTTATTTTTTTCTTCTTATGTTAGTTTTATTTTAAATGTAATTTTAAATTATTTCTATTTTAAAAATTTAAATTCATGTAGGAATTATAATATTAAAGTGTCTCAACCCATTTAATTAATTATTTTATTCTTATTATAAATTATTAATTATATATTATATATTTATATTTACATTTAAATTTATTTAAATTTATTCTTATTATTCATACATTCTCCTTTCAATATTTCTCATCCTGTTATATTTCATTTTTTTATTTCAGGTGTTTTTATTCTTATTCTATTTTAGTTTATTATTCTATCCCTATCACTATAATATTATTTTATTTTTATTCATCGTAATTCCTTATCTATTACCCCTAAGTGTTATATTTCCCTCAATAATGAAGGTTTGACCCAATATTTGTACTGGGAGAGTTTAAGGTGTTCATGAATAAATTCTCAATGTTAATTTTTTTTGTTAGATATGATTGTCACGCATGGGTGTGGATATTTTACAGCATGGAATAATAATAAAATCTAATTCTATTATTTTATTTTATTTATTTTCCCTTACTTTATTTTATTAGTTCTTCAGATGATTATGTTATTATGATCAATGGATAAAATGACATAATATGGATTTGGGTCTTAGAAGATGGCACTCTCTCGACTGAGGTACTCTACAAACCTTGATTATAGGAGGATGTGTAATTTAAAATTATTTCTGAATTTGGGATTTCACAACAATAAATTATAGGATAATGACATTGAAATGATATTTCATTACTACATTATCAAACTAAATTTGATAAAATAAAAGAGAATAATGATTGAACCAAAAAACCAAACTTCAGACCAAGTACATTCTCCCTATCCTCATTCTGTTTATCATTCTATTTTTGTATAAGTTCAAATTTTAATTATGCAAGTATAGAAATTATTTAATGACTAAAAAAACAAAAAAATTATATTTTATTATTTTCAAGAAATAATAAAAAAGCTGAGTCATTTAAGGAAATTTGACTAAATAGGTGAACTAATGTGAAGCTTCTAAGGTGAGATGACCTTCGAAAAACTATGTAGTGCATTAGAAAAATATATTTTCTTTTTTCCACACCATACAATAGTTGTGAATAAATATAATTTGTATAATAATTAAGGTTGTATAAAAATTTTATGTGTAGAAAAGAAACTTATGAAAGGATGTTAGAAAACACCAAAAAATGAATTATCATTTCTTACTATGGGAAAGAACTACACTCTACACAAAGAAACATATAAATAGAAAAGGATGAGTGTAAAACATGATTCATCTCAACAATCTAAAAGTTGCATGATAAATTTTTCCCATGATGATCCTGGAAGGAAATATATGTTTGGTTGATAGGAACCTCTCAAAATTGTTTTTATAATTTAGGAATAGATAGGTTCTTACTTATTCCATATATGTTTTTTTTTATTTTTGGATAATATGATAGGAATTGAGGTAGAGGAATGAAGGTATCACTACTGAGAAAAAAAAAATCTTTCATCATGTCTTTTTGTTTCAAATACCATAGAATTAAGAATATGAGTGGATCATTTTTATGGGTGAAATTATTAATGAAATATTTCATAATTTATGATGAAATAGAAAATGAATTATTGGGTATCCTTGAAATTATTGATAAAGAGGTACGTCAATTACAATTTCATATTTTGTGTTTTCACATGATATTTTTGATATTTTTATTGATATATGTGTAAGATAATGAAATTTTATGATAAAAATGTTTTTAAATAGACTCATAAAGAGAATCTCACTTTGGTATCACAATTATTATTTTTCATGGAAATCATTTATATCTTTGGTTATGAACTCTTGTTTTCCATATAAGGTTATCCAATATAGACATAGAGTTTTCAAACTGTAGTGTTTTTTATAAGAATATTATATGGTGTCATCTATCTAAATTGAAATAAGTGTAATTAAGATATGATAATGGAAGATGATAATATTTTCAATGTAAACAATATGCAACAGTGTTTCTCCAATTTTCCCTTTGTAATTATTCTAAACAATGGGAAGAAAGATAATAACACATATTGAAAGAAAGGTGACGCGATAGTGCTAAAAAAGAAAAAAAGGGTGCGATTATAGTTCCCATTAGATTGAACTAAATTCATTGTCAATAATGAAGATAATGTTGATGTATATTCAAATATATGTTGATGTGTGAACTATAAAGAATGAAAACTAAATTTTTTAAAAAATGAGAAAGTTCAATCAATGATACATTTAGATATAATACCAAGAATAGATTCGAGTGAAATAAGTAACATAAATTTTATTTTTTAAAATATAATAACTATCCAAAATAAATATATGTAAGGTGTATATTTACTATAAAAAATAGTTACAAGTGAATTGGATATTTTGAAAAGAGATATATGCTAAACCTACAATGGACTTATTGAAAAACAATGTTTAATCGATGTAAAATAGGTTCAATTTTATGAAATAATATTACATGAATATTGAATAATCTATCCATTTTTTATTGAGATTGAAATATATTCATGTTTGTGTTTTCTATCTCATTGATAATGGTTTGTAAATGTTTAAATGAAGCAATAGTTGATAACGAAGAAGGGTTCTTCAAAATAAAGTATCATATGTATCCCATATGATACTAGTCTTTGGAAAAAGATTAAATGAATTGGAAAATATATTACTAATTCCAATGATTATTTGGATATTTTTTATTTTTACTTTATGCAGTTAGAATAGGTCTTGATAATAACTAATACATTTCTAAATTACGTCAAATAATATTTATTTCCTGTGATGGATTTGAAACATGATAAAGGAAATTGTTTCATAATAACCCCTTGATATTTGGTGAAATTGTTATTTAAATTTAACTTTAATCTCATATACAATTTACATTACACAAAATTTTTATTTTAGCATTCATGAGATGCAACACTATGTTTATCTTACAATACACACCACAATGAGTTTAAACAAAACATGTATTATTATTATAATATTAGTATTTATAATTATAGTTATCCACTAGTCATTGGAATTGATGGTATGAATTTGAATAAATATATTATGAAAATATTATATATACACATTTATATTGAATTAATTATTTGTTGACCAGTTAATTAAATATAAAAATCAAAACTATTTGAAAATAAATATAATCTATTATTGAATATATAATTTTATGAAAACAAACTCATTTTATTTCAATAAATAAAAAAAATTCAGTGAATAATATTAATGAAATATATGTATTATATATTCAATAAACTATTTAAAATTTATCATATGTGTTCTGTATATTGGAGATAAGAATAAATATAATTTTATTCTCAAAAAAGAGTATTTTTCTAAATTGCAGTTTTATCACCTTATTTGTGGACTTATTTTAATTTTTATAAAATTTATAGAATTAATAGTGTGAAATAAACTAATTTTTTTACATTACCTTGTTTAAATATATTTTGGTGAATTATTTTGATTTTTATGATAAGTATCAGTTTTAGTTAAATAATAAAAAATAATAATTTGAATTAAAAAAATTATTAAATATTAACATATTTATAAATTTAAGTAATATTATAAATAATGATTAAGGTAAAATTAGTTTTATTCTATATTAATTAGTCACATTTAGGTCATCATAACATTTTTTATAATGAATTTCGATATAAAAACATAAAAAACATTTGACATATTCTCCATAAAAACCTGCTTTATCATCGGGTCTGCAGGATTAATTTTAAATAACATTATACAACTTCTGCTAATGGAATTTTTGAAAATGGGTTAAATATTTATTATAATAACCATAATTTATATTATCTAATAATATCATCTTAATTAATAATAAATGTTTTTAGATTTAGCTACCATGGGTAAGGTAAAATGGGTTTTCTAGGGGGTAAACAAAAAAAATAAAGGAGAAATGACTAAAAAATTGTCCAAACCCAATTATATAGAAATATTTAGACCTTATATCTTATATAATTTAAGGTATTTCATTTTTTATCATTCTATTATGATAAAAATAGGGGTACACCTTTTTCAATGAAAAATTAACAAGTGTACCACATTGATCACGTATAAATGGTCATCCTCTCTTCACTCTTCTTCAATCATTTATACCATTTTGGGTATGAAAATACCTAAAAAACATCCAAAATTTCCTCCACCAATTCTATTAGACTATGTTTGGGTAGAATGATAACCTAAAAAATATTTTGGTTCAAACCTAAGGAGGATACCCAATGCAGAGGTAACATTATTCAGTGATCATTTTAATTTTATTTCTTCCTCCACCTCCATTAATATTTATTATTACCTTATGATATTATAAAAATAGTATATTCCCTATGTTGATATATTTTATGTTAATTTCATGACCTAAAATCATTTCAACTTCCATTAAATGGGTTACAAAATCATCATTCATGTGTACGTGTAATACCAAATCGTAAACAAATGTCGTTGTTTTTCATATTAATACCTCTCAAGGATGAACATAATGTTGGATTTGTTATTTATATAATATATTTTTTATATTATTATACTTTTATAATTACTATATCACACATACCTACATACTATATACTCTGGGGGAAAATAATAACATCACTTGTTTGTTCGGAGGACTACCTC
The DNA here is from genome assembly GCA_963277665.1 of Viscum album. Taxonomy (NCBI): domain Eukaryota; kingdom Viridiplantae; phylum Streptophyta; class Magnoliopsida; order Santalales; family Viscaceae; genus Viscum; species Viscum album. The sequence goes on from OY728150.1 coordinate 1,041,861,794, forward strand.
CTCGCGAAGCAATGCGATTCTTTCACGCTTTACATAGAAGGAAGTAAGGCTGGGTTAGGGGAAAATATGTGATATATATGAAATAAAAATATTTATATATTTAAAATATATCATATAAATTTTGGTATTCCTATCATACCAGAAAATTGAATCATCGTTCATTTGTACGTATGACTAGCCGTCTCCATGAATAACATGTTTCTTTTTCTATCCCAAAATTTGAAGGATTAAAATAATCACATATATACATAATATATATGTTATTTATAATATTTTTGAAAATTTTGATATTATGTATTTTTGATCAAATTTTTAGGACTAAAAATGAAAATACAAAACATATATGAAAAACCAGGTGGGAATTACATGAAACATTACATTAACATGGGATTGTGAATAAATTGAATATAAAATATCATAAGAAACTAATATATTGAATGATATATATAAATATAATTATTCAATATATATATATATATATATATTAAACTTATATTTATTATATAGGCATTTTGAATTTGTAAAATAGAATTCAAGAATTAAGGCTAGGGGTTTCCATCTCACTTTTTTACTTATGTGAGTCACATGCCATATTCTGCACCCATTTCTTTTAATCTTGTGTGTATAATTACCATGAATATATTTTTTTCTTCCTTGAATAAAATTTATTGGGATTTACCTATTCATTTTATTAATTATCTTTCATGGGTTTTATAGTTAAAAAGTTACCAAAGCAATAAGGTATTTTTGTCTCAATTTTCATTCTTTAAGACATGTAAGTATGTTATGAACCTATATTCTTTTACAAGGTTTTTATAAAGACACTTTGAAATATAATATAATATATTTATTTATCCTCAAAACATTTTGAATTTAGTTTTATTATATTCCATCATGGTTTTAATGTTTTATTATTACCAAACTGGTAAAGAATTTATGTTACAATGTCATTGTTTATAAGGATTTCTATGACTAAGTTTATTGTGATAAAATATTATGATCTATCTATCAAAAAAGTAATTATCTTTATTCTATTATAGTAATAAAATGAGAATAAATTCCACTTCCCTTCATTTTTTCTCCCTTTATGTAATCAAGAGTTAAAAAAGAATATTTTTATGAAAAATTTAATTTTAGTCAAAAATGATTATTCTTCCGAAACTAGGTTTTCTGTAAAAATTCAAATTTTTTTCACATTTTTAAAATTGTTATTTCAAAAAACTATTCCCATGTATCAATTATATAATGTTTTTAAAGGAATCATCAAATGTTTTGCCAAATAATGGTCATTTGGATTTTATGAAAATTGTGAAAGGAAACATTATTTTAATGTGTACGACATGAATGGAATTTACCACCATCAAAAAAACTATTTTCCAAGAATAATCAATTTTATGTTTTCATGGTTATTTTAAAATATAATTATTTTCAAAATTTTTTATTTCTATAATTTTTTTATCATTGTGAAAAGTTCATTTTCCTCTTCAAAGGTTTTAATTCATATTTATCTATTAATTTATATGTTTTAAGCATTATTTTTAGAAAATAATTTCCCAACAAAAATTGTTATTAAAAAGTGATTTCAATGAAAATTTATTTTCCCCAAGAAATGTTACATGTGATTTATCATTCAAAAATTATTCTCCATCTAAGATGACATCCTTTTATGTAACATAGGATTTGATGGGGATATTATCCAAGGATACAAATCTAATTAACTCTATTAATGATTTATGATCAAAATATATTTATGAAACCCGTTCCTCCTTCACATATTAAAACATGATATAATTATTATAAAACCCACTTATTTTAAATGATTCATCCTAAGTTGAATTGATGAAATGATCATGAAACCTATCTCTTTTTTAAATGTTATGATATGATGAATTATTTATGAATCCCATATCTTATCATTTTTATGATATGATGAATGTTTTGTGATATTATGGGACACATAAATATGGTTTTCATTATGTGATAGGTGACACCTATATCTACCTTAATTGTATTGGGTAATGATTAATATTATATGATCTAAAAAGGTAAATCAGAGGTTATCCTAAGCCCAAAAGTGTTTACACATGCAGTCTTCCCAAGCCCAATTCAAGTACACTGGTGGTTTGCCCAAGCCAAATATGTTATGAAGGTCTTGGTAGATAACATTGATATTTGATATTCTATGAATATGTGTATTCATAAAACCTATTTCATTTAGTAATATTATGCACTCATGGATATTGTTCTTTGATTCCCTTATGATTCATGTCTTATGATCTTCCAATCTTTATTCAATGATATAATATTATGATCATTGATATATGGGGTATGGTTTTAAAATTTTATGCTTATGTTAGCATACCCTTACTTTGATGATGTTCTTTTTTATCACTATTTTTTACCCTTACTAAGCATCTAATAACACCATTTCTTATTTTTTCCATCCTTGGTTTGTGATAAAAAGTATTAGGTATGATTAATAAGGGTTCTCGTTATGAATATAATTTTTACAGGTTATATAGTTTTAATATGTACCAGTTGTTTTTTTACTATTTTCAAAATACATTAAACAATCACAGTCCCCAAGAGTGCGTTTGTGTAATATAATTAATATTCATAAAAAATGATGTAAAATATATGAATAATAATCATTGGTCATTATAAGTGGTATTAGTGGAAAGGTTTAGTTTACCTATGAAAGTTACAATGATGAATATTTAGTGAGGTCCCATGGGATATTTGTAAGGATGTGTCTATGGATGTGTCAAAGATAAGTCTAAGTAAGAGACAATGTGTAGGGAAAGTTCCTTGAATTTTGGTAATGGATGAGGAAGATATTTCTAAGAAATTATATACTTGTCTAAATAGTAAAAGTGGAAGTGGCTCTAGAACATAGGTACCTTGGGGTAATAACACCGAAATTTGTTCTTTGATATGGACTAGATCATAACTTTGGTGCATGTCATTGAGTCTTTTATCACAGCTAGTTTGAAACCCCTTGGGGATATTTTTTGTAAATTATGAAACTATTTACAAACCATGACATAAGATTTAAATTGGCAAGGACTATGAATGACATAGGATTAAACTAATGTTTCATAGATTTAAAACAATGTATCATGATTTAGAGATCCTATAAGTTATTTTCATGATTATTTGTTTTCCCATTATGATAATAATTTCTCACATTATTCTTTTTGGTTTTAATGAATGGTTAGAACTAAAAAAAATTGTTAGTGCTGAATATGATGGAAAATTTGGTGACGATAAGAAAAAAAATTTAATTATTCTCAGAAATATTGATTTTGGGATTATTCCTATTCAGTTATCATGATATATTACTAAAAAAATAACCTTCTTTGAGATTCCTAAACTGTCAAATTAGAGGAAGATGAACATTTATGAATGTTCAAGTGGTTATGAACATATATGAAAGAATAATCAGATTCCTACTTATCAGGAAGGTTGGAAGATGATACTAGTAGAACATAACATATATAGAGGAAAATGTTAACATTGTGTAAAATAAATTTATATACACTACTGGAAATCTAACCTTTCCCAACGCTTCTATACCAATGGTTCATAAAAACCGTTGGTATAGGTTCCCTTTCCCAACGGTTTGGCCAAACCGTTGGGAAATCCCACTTTGAGGCCACCTTTCCCAACGGTTTGGGCAAACCGTAGGGGAAGCCCACATTATGGGGACCTTTCCCAATGGTTTGAAATCCAAGCTCAAAATCTATTCCAACGGTTGTCAAAACCGTTGGTATAGGTCTATACCAATGGTTTTGACAACCGTTGGTATAGATCCTTTGATTTTTTATCATTTCTTCTTACCCAGAACATTATGTAAATCAAAATTTAATATAATTATGAGAATAAATATATATATTTATGTAATTATATACACAAAAGTCATGTTAGGTTAGTGGTTAAGTCGTTCAATAATAAACTAGGGGTGCTGGGATCAAATCCCAGCGAATGTTTTTTTTTGAAATACATATACCAACGGTTCCACAACCGTTGGTAAAGATTTTCATATTAATTATACTAACGGTTTCCAAAACCGTTGGTATAGGTCTATACCAACGGTTTTGGGAAAACCGTTGGTATAGACCTATCCCAACGGCTTACTTCGCCACAGTTCTCCAAACCGTTGGTATAGGATATACCAACGGTTTGGAGGCATATACCAACAGTTCCAAACCGTTGGTATATGTTACTTTTCCAGTAGTGATAGTGAAAAATTTTGAAGGATTTTAATGTCATATGTTTGGGGAACCTGGAAATTATCCAAATAATTTATCTAAAAGAATAACTACCTTCTAGACCAAGGTAGGACCTCTTCCAAGTTAGTCATAGAAGTTGATGGATTTAAGTATTTATATATTTAGATACATGGATTATGTTATAGAATTATTTTCCCAATCATATTTGGGTTATAGGAATACTGAAATATCTACGGATTATATTTTTTTAGACAAATATATTTCTCTATGTAAGAGTAAATTATGTGTTATGGATTACATCATGGGTTTCTAAGTTTGATTTTGATCATATGTTAAAATTCATAGACAACCCACCATGAATTTTACAAGATGATAGTTCTTCATGATTTAGGATATTTTGGGAGACATTTAATGAAATACAACCCATTTGGTTTTGAGGAGTAATGAATTTTTATTGACATATGATTAAAGGTATTGATATCCATTATAGTTTTTATTATCTTTGATGCTATGGTAATTATGGGTTACTATAATTTAATAAATTATTTATTAATATAGTTTTAGAAAAACGAAAACATGAATTTTGGGTGACAACCTATTTTACCGAGAAAGGCCATGGGAATAGAACCCGCAATTGAAGGCTAAAAATAGTATTTAACCTAAAACTGGCCTTTAATAATGATTATCTCTTGTAGGACAACATAATAAGGGATATTTATGAGTATTTTTTATAAATTCATAGTGATTCAGTAAGTCAATGCTAAGATACTGAGGTATAATAAGATATATTTACTACTATCTATATTAGAACAGAAATGGGTAGACATCACCCTATGTTTTTTTCATTATAATCCACAAAACATTTAAAGAGAATATTACTACATGGGTATAACCAATCATCATATTAATTCATTACTCTTAATATATATCAGAAAATATTTCACTAGAGATAATTTTTTTAGTACATAGGTTATGTAAGTTGTAATGTTTCATGGAGTACCCTATTACATTTTATCTGATCAAGATCCATATATTTCCTCCTCATATTGGATATGTCTATTGTAAGATCTAAATAAATTGTTGAGTTTTATATATATGAGTACAACTCAAACCCTAGATTATATTATATGTTATTATTAAATGTATTTAAAATACGATTGGGATAACCCCTTCATGTAGTTTATTTTTATTACAATAGTAGCATTCACCCTAACATTTAGATAGATCCTAATGAATTCCATTATACATATAGAAATGAAGTTGCAAAAAAAATTATTGGTATCTGAGATGGATGATGAGATGGAAGTGAAGGATAGTTCCATTCAGTAATATGAAGGTACTGTAAATATTTGACAGAAATTTGATAATGATAATCATCAACATGTACTAGAATTTTTTGATAGTGATATCGCCTTTCTATGAATTTCATTATTGTGGAATGAAGGGAAAACTAATCCCTAGATATATGAGTTCCATTAACATTACTGATCTTATTAAGAAAATGGATTAACATTTGTCACTTCCACAAAACAACTATTAGGTTCATGATGTGTTATATGTGTCACTCTTGATAAAGTACATACCTAATCCATGACATGTTCTAAACTCATAGTTTATACATATTAAGCATGATATTTTTATGAGGAACAATTGGTAGGGATTCTGGATCAAATATTGATAGTTTTACACAAAATACCACACAACTAGTCTTTTTTTTTGAGAAAATATTATATTTAGGAACCTATGTAGAAACTGAGGATGTAATGAGGAAGATGTATCCTCAGGTTTTTGTACCAATGTGATGAATATCATGGGAAAATTCAATTTTAGGGGGGTGGAATGTAATGCCTTGATATTTTTTTAAATTATTTTTCCAAATAATTTCAATCCAATATATATTTTTAATTACACAAATAATAGATTTTAGCCTCTGTGGGATGGAAAACTAATTTATCTTGCTTTACATGTGACAATGAGTTTAAACAAAACGTGACTTGTCATTAAATTTTATTATTTAATATGATAGTTATCACCTAGATGCTAGAATGATAGGTTTGAATAGGATTGTCAAAATTTGGAAAATATATGGTTTAAACCCTTATATAGAATTAATTCTCTAGAAAGTAATTTATTTAAAAATTAAACTCAAAACTATATAAAAATAAATGAAATAATTTACTCAAAAAATATTTTTATGAAAAGAAAATGATTTAAAAAGTTAAATTAACTGAAACACTTTTTTTTAATATATTATAATAAAATTTATATAGTATATATGCAATAAAAGGTTTAAAATTAATATTATGTGTTTTTTAGGTAAGAGATAATAATAAATAAAATTTCACACATAAAAATAGTATTTCTCTAAAATTATATGTAGGTCATTTTAAAAAATTTAAAATTTAATTTCAACACAAATACATTGTAATATTTTATACATTCTCACATTAAAAAACCCTCTTTCTCGCCATGTATGAAGGATTAAATTTGATGTCAATTTTAAAAAGAATGTTAATAGAATTTGAAAAAAAGGAATCTATATTTGAAATCATATTAATTTATATTTTTTAATAATATTTACTTAATTTTTAGTAAAAATAGTAAAAACATGTTCTGTGGTTTTCATAAAAATGCTTTTAGCCAGGGTGGGTGGGGTGTTAAAGTAAAAATAATAAGTGTCAGAAAGGACCAAAAAATTTAAAAATATCATTTTATGGAAATATTTATGCCTTATACATTAAATTATAGATTATAATCCATTTTTACCCTTGTATGATTATAAAAATGTGGGTACACATTTTCTTTCAGAAAATTACAAGTGTGGCACTAACTTCACTTATTAATGTTTACCACCTCTGCTATATTATTCCAAACATCAAACTATTTTTTCAGAAAAAACCTCAAAAAATTACTTCCAAAATTCCCATATCTCATCCAAGAAGAATTATATTATGTATAAATCCAACCTAGGAATTATTTTTGTTCGAACCTAATGAGCATACCTGAAGAATAGGTAACATTATTCAGTGAGGAATTTTATTTTATTTATTCTTCCACCTCCTTTATTTATTATAAGACTAATATGATATAATATATTATTTATATTAAATATAATGATTTTTTATGTTATAGTAATTACCTACAACCATGTCCACATCCATTATATAGTGTACAGAATCATTGTTCCTATGTACGACGAAATTATACATTGTGAATGATGTCATTATTTTTTCTATTAACACCACTCAATAATAGAAATAATTTTGGATTTATTATTTATATATTATATTTATGATATGAATATAATAATTGAAAAATTATATCTCACATAACATCATTCTTTCCATTTTGTGTAATATAAAAATTTCGTCTGTGTGTTCCGTGGACTACCGCCTTACAAAGTTATTTGATTCGTTCATGTTTTTTTTATGTTAGTAAATATGGTATAATTAAAACATTTAATATATATGAAATAAAAATTATCGTGTAATGATAATTTATAATTTATAATTCTTTATTTTAATCCAATAAGGAAATGTAGACAATGTTTATGAAAACACACTACCTACACTCTCCATGAATGGTGTATCTCATTATCTATTAATAAATTTAGTGGATTAATCTAAATAATTATATACATATTATATAATATATTCATTACAATGTTAATATTATGGATATGATTTAACAAATATCAATGTAAAAGGACCAAAATTAAATAATGAAAACATATATAAAAAATAATGCGGTTAATACCCAAAACATAACTTCAACATGTACTTTTTAATAAAAGTTGATAATAAAATCATATTTCATATTTTATATACATAACTATTTTTATGTAATATATGTATAAGAATCCTGTATTAATTTTAAAGGAAGTTTGAATTTGTATGATAGAACTCAATACTTTTTGTACGGGAATTTAGTCTCACATTTTACATATGTTAGACACTTTCCATATTCACCACCTATTTATTTTATATACTGTATATACTATCCCTAAATTTATTTTATGATTCATATTATGAAAAATTATTGGGACTAAAATAACCATTTTAGGATTTCCCTATCATGGGGTTTATTATTCAAAAGTTACCAAAGCAGTAAGGGATATTTGTCTCAATTTTCTTCCATTGAGACATATGATTATGTTATGATCCTATATTATTTTACTTGGTCTATATACAGAAAATTAGAATATAATATCATGAATTTATTTATCCCCATGATTTTTTAAATTTCATTTAATTATATTACGTTATGGTTCATATGATTCAATATTACCAAAGTGTTAATGATTTTATGTTAAAATGTCATAATTTATTAGTATTTTTTATTACTATGTTTATAATGTTCAAATATTATGAAAAATATATCAATAAATTAATTAATTTTCTTAATATATTTTTATTTCATGAGAATAAATTTTATCCCTCAATTTTGTTTCTCTTCAAATTTTGAGTAGTTAAAAAGAATATTTTTTTTTAAAAAATTAATCTTTTCAGTCAAAAACCATTTTTATTTTAAAACAATGTTTTCTAATAATGTTTTAGTTTTTCTTAATATTTATGAAATAATTTTTTGAAAAAAAATTTACCCATGTTTTATTTTTTACATTTTTTCGAATTTTATATTAATTCCATATTCCAAACAGTCCCCATTTGGATTTTACTAAAAATTTGAAAGGGTTCTTTTTTTAACATATATGGTTTGAATAGAATTTCTTTCTTTAATAGACATTATTCTATATAAATCATACATAATAAACATTCATGGTTATTATAAAATAATATTATTTTCAATATATATTTTCTTTCAAAATGTTTTTTTTTTCAAATTGAAAATGTTTATTTCCATAAGAAATGTTTTAAATGTCTTTTAAGGCTTCATATATAATCTTTTCAAGTTAAATTTCAAAGAAAACAAATTTCAAAATTTTTTTTTGTTTTACAAATCCATTTTTTTAAAAGAGTTATCTTACTCAAGAAATTTTCCAAGTTATTTATATTTCTAAATCATTATTCATCTAAAATTAAATTCTTTAATATAACTTATGAATTTTTAGAGATATGAACCAAGGAAACCATTCATATAATTTCTCTAAATGGTATATTATTTTAATATGTTTATGAATCCTATTTCTCTTCCATGGATTATACTATCATATGAATCTTGTCAAACCCACTTCTTTTCCATGATTTTTCCTATGATGAAATAATGAAATGATAATAAAATATTTCTATTTTCTATTGGCTATGTTATGATGAAATGTTTATAGAACAAATTTCATTTCATGATTAATGATATAATTAATGTTTTATGATCTTATGTCACACATAAATATGGTATTTATTGTTATATGGGTGGTACCTATATCTACCTTAAATTCATCAGGTATTGATTATTGTTATCTAAGCTTAAAGGGTATACGATTGGTGATCCTAAGACCGAAAGTGGGTACACGATTGGTGATCTAATTCCCAAACAGGTACACGGGTGGTTAGCAAAAACCAAACATGTTTTGAATGTATTGATAGATTTCCATTAAATAAGATTTTATATGATTATGTGTATACCAAAAACCTATGTCTTATAACAATGTTATTATGTCATGGATAATGATCATTGATTACCTTATGATTCATTTATTATAAAATATAAATCTTTATTCCATGAATCATGATTATGATCTTTGATATAAAGGGTGTGGTTTTAAAATATTATTCTCATGTTCTTATACCATTTTTCATGTTATATTTTTTCATATATCACATATTTATCCTTACAAAGTATCTAAGGACACCCCTTTTTATCCTTCCATTATCCTATTCATAATGAAATGTATAACTTATTTTATTTCTAAGAAGGGTTCTAGTTATGTTGATCCTAGTGGGAGATGATTCATCTTACCCATGGAACAAGTTTTTGTGTTTTCGGGTTTCCAAGGAATCTAAATTATAATGGTAATCATGATTGTGTTTTTGTAATGTAATTAATATTAATAAAAATGATGTAGCATATATGTATAATAATCCTGGATCACTACACTTTTGATTCCTTTGTAAGATATTTTTTGATAAGTGTAAGATATTTCTTATATTTAATAAGAATAATATAAATATAGGATATTTGTGAAATATATATGATAATTTATCTACACATAAGAGAATTCACATCATATATGGGATATAATCTACACATAGAGGAGATGTGTGATACATAAGTCATTTCCCACATAATGGAATTTTCAAACGTGTAGGATATGTGTGATAGTCATAGGATTTTATTATATATATAATTTAATTATCTGTTGAGTAATTTAATTTTAACCTTTATATGACTTTTTCCACATATGGTGTTTTGGATCATTGAATAAGAGGATTGAGGCACATAAGAAGATTAAGCTGTGTACAAAATATATCTTCACTGCATGTGAATTTTTCTCTTATGATATTATCCATTTTGAACACTTATTTTACTAGAATTTTGAGACTTTAAATATTCTTATCATGGTATGATATTGTAGTTTTTCATTCATATTTTAAAAAACAATGATATTTTGAAAGACATGATATATTTTTGAGATTAAATATTATCATTTGAATGATCTACTTAATAAATAAATTCAAATTTCAAGAATAATATAGACGAAGATGCATAAAAACATGAGTTGTAGACCATTACATAACACATAATAAGAATTATTATGAATTTACCATGTGAAGAAAAGTTTATTCTGATCTTCTTACTAAAATTTTATATTACATAAAAGGAGAAATAATGATGAAAACAACATGACACATATATTTTATGCTTCTATTGTATTTTATAAATCTTGGGAGAACGATGATTATTTTGTTGAAATTCTTATAGATAAGAAGTAAAAAATACTCTAAAAAATATATTAATACATATTCATATCAGAGAGATGAATCATAATGAGAAAGGATGATTAGGATATATATTTAAATTTGTGAAAAGTAGGAGAAACTCACATGTGACAGTTTTATATGATTATAATATAGATATACTAAAATAATAATTAAATGGTTTATCAGCCTACACACATAATTTATTAGTTATAAATTATTCCATAAATTATTTCCATATACGGGGATGTGGGATCACCCCATAAAAAGAAAAGGGTAGCTTCCTATATAATGTATCATGAGGATAAATACTCAAATAAAAGATAATGTACTCTTAGATAAAAAAGTGGAACTGAGAACTAAGAGGCTGATCTAGTAAAAAATAACTAGGAAGAACTCTCAAATATGGTGATGAAAAATTATTGGAGTAAAGTTAGTGATCCTATAATTATTAGAAAAACTATTTGAATAATAAATTTAGTTTTCTAAGCAATTGACAAAGATTTAATAAAAATACTTTGCAATATGATAATTTCAATGATAGGAGTTACCTCATGAGTATTTTACATGATAATATGTGTATTATTTTTAAAGATGTTTCATGAGTTCCATGACATGTTATGTTGATAATGATTAAAAGTTAATGAAGTTATTGGATATTTTATACATGAGAAGATCATATTGATCTAGTTTGTTCATGGAGGAATGTTATAGTCACATAGTAGAGAGATCACCTAGATTAGAAGGAAATCATTATATATTTGGATCATTCACTATAATTGTGAGTTGTTTCTTCTAATTGGACTCTATAGGTAAAAATTGAGTGGAACACTATGTGGGTAGGATTATTCCAATCGTTATTTGTAAACACATGGGATGAGAGTAATAATTTTCTATCCAAACTAATGCATATATTATAGTAGGATGAAAAATTATTCAAGGTTGGTAAATATGTGTTTGTGGTCATATAAATATTTCATATTGTGGTTACAATTGGGATGAGTCCTCTCACTTCTTACTATGATACCCAGTTTCAGATTTATTATATCACAAAGTGAAACTCTATAAATTACAAGTAATTTCATTATGAATGCTGATAAAAATTTATATTTTGATTCCCTTTTGATGACCAATGATGATTATGTTCTATTTTACACACTAAAAATATCTAGATGAATGAATTCTTTGGGATATTTGATATTCTAGTAGGTCCCACAAATTATTTGACCATGGTAAAGTTCTTCTTGGAGATATCTGATCCCCATAAAATACAACATCCTCATATAGAATATAAATACAAAATCTATAACCATATATTACATGGTACAATATAAAGGAATTTTTATGGTTTCCAAATGTACATGATGTACTATTTAAATAGTGAAATAGTTCATCATTTATTCATCAAATAATACTTGGATGACTATACATGGGTTCTACTTTATAATATAAAATATATATCAGTTCAATAAGGAGATCCAAATAACTTCTCATCATGGATTATTAATATGAATGAAAAATCCCAAGAAGGACACGTACATGGGATGGCCCTCACTGCGTGTTATTGGGAAATATGGGAAGCTTGATTCCAGTTTCAACATAAGAAATATTACATGGGTAGAGGTTGGATGAAGGGTAAACCATACCATCTCCATAGTTAGATGAATTTGATAACCTCTGACACTATTATGAAGATATTCTTCTCAAACCTCATCGCAAATAATGGTCTATCTGAATAATAGGTTTACAATAATAGGAGTGGGAGATGAGTGTCCTGTGTAGCACCCGGAACTTCCATAAAACTTAAATTTAATGTTGTATATTTAAATTGATGCATGAATACATAGAGTATCATTAATGGTGTGGTTTTATTGATTCATAAATATTTTTTTTACATATTATGGGAAGGAAACTCTTTACTGGAATAATCTAGAGTGATGAGAAAAATACTTCATCTCGGAAAATTATGTGATCACTATATTACTTATATTGAGACATATTATCTCCGGTGTTCCAAATTCCAAAGAGTTTTGATTCCATTTCAAGGGTTTATGATTTAATATATAATTAAGATAAAATATTTTCTTGAAAATTACAAGCATATCCACCATATATTACACAAGGTCATAATAACAACAACCATATTGTCCTCTAATGAAAACATGGAGAATCATATCTGAGTGAAATTAAATCCAAATTATTTTACCCTAGATTATTTTACTATATTTTGTAGTGAAACACTTGGAATTTACTTTTTCGACAACTATGATCAATTAAATTTTGTTTCTAGGTTCTCACTAAACCCAAAAAAGTGATATTTAGTTAAAAATATATCTTTGTAGGAGGGGATAACTAATAGTTTTATGTTGTATCTCTTTCTAGTGAATCATGGAAAATAATATATGCTATTATTTCTATTATTTAAACTCAATACATGGTTAGGAAGTGAAAATATATTGTGTGGATGGATAACATAACATGTCTATAAGGTTGAATAAACTAGGCGAATTCATAAAAAAATCCCATTGATTCAGCCCCTCTTAATGTCGAATATAGAATAAGACACTTCAAAAGGAATCTAGAACATCACTTCTAAGATATGATCATAGATGTAAGATACCATTACATTATAAATAATAAAAATTGGAGATGTTAAAATTGAATTGATTGAAATTGGATGTTTTATTAAATAAAATTTCACTAAAATCGTACATTTTTAATGATTTGAATTCATCATTTAGAATATGTGTATGACCAATTTTAAGTGATAATTTTCAATATTTCTTTGTATAATATTTATGATTAATTTTTTTCCCAAAAGTTTTATCTCATTTTTTATAGAAATTGATTATTTGTTTAAGTATAACACTATGAAATAATTATATATCATTAAAATTATATATATAAATTATATCTTTTCAAACAAATTATTTTAGATTAATGATCTATAAAAACATTCATGAATTTGATATCAAAAATTATAGAGTAATAATACTTAATTAAAATACTCTTTTAGAATTTTAGAATTCTTCTCGAAGGAGTCAATAATATTGATGGTATCCAATAAGGATCCTTAAGGGTTTTTTCTCCATTTTCAAATAAGCTAAAATATAATGAAAAATCTAGTAACTAAATTAATATTCAAAATAATTCTTTCAAATTAATCCGACACCATATATACTTGACGAAGTTATTAATAAGAAACATTAATTACTAAAAATTCTATATTCTAGAACCTCAATTTATTAATTTAATTATTTACATTTTTTTATTATTTATTTATTTAAATTAAAAAAAATTATGGTTAATAATTTTTCTTAAAAGTAGGGATAAATGATTTAAATGAATTTTATAAGCCATCATATTAAGTTGGAATAATATTATACAATCCAAAATATATCAGATCAATGGTACCTATTCACTTAGTATGCATATAAAATGGGTTTTCAATCATTTAAATTTATTAAAGCGAAATTGTTGTAAAACTCTACCGATTTCACTTAATCTATTTGTATTTCATGTTTATAAAATATCATTGTCATCATGTTTAACATTATCCATGTGATCCTTCATTTTTTATGTATTTTTTTCTTTTCAGTAACCCATAATGGATGATTTTATGAAGATGAAATAAAAATAATAATTTATGGATGGTTAATATAAAATGACCAGTATGATAAACACAATTTTTTTTCTAAAATTCATAATCATCTTAAAAAATAATATATCATTGCACTACCCTGAGAAAAACACTATCCATTATATAAAACCAATGTATACTAGTTTTCATAACATTATCATATGAAATCATATGATGAGAAAAATGGGGTAGGTTTATGGAAAATGGTAATTAAATCACTACGAACTATCAATAAATTGTAGACGTTGTAGGTAATCTATTATTGATAATCGAATTTTTAGTATCTGATGGTCTTAAAAAATTGGATAGGATGATATAAAATTATGAATCCATAAACTTTTTATTTTAATAAAAGTGGGAAACTGAAAAAATGACATTCTTTGGGGTAAAAATCATATCATTTTCATATGAACTAAAAAATTTATTTGTTTAAGAACAAGAGACAAAAAACCATCAATGTTTAAGATATTTATAAGCTTGAATTTTTTTGTGGAATTTTTAATCCCAATATCATTTAATTTATGTGATATTTTATTGAGTTTTTTCAACTTGGACTGGTCGAGGTAAAGAATCTTCCAGTCATTTACATTTTTGGAATAATTGATTAATAGTTATTTATAAATGATATAATTTTGGATATAGTAAATTGTTTTAATGTAATGAAAATTAAATTTGTTTTTGAAACCTTCAGTAAGATGAATCTTGGTTAAAAAATTAAATAAGGAATATTTTTAAATCTAAATTATAAAGTTTCTCTGTATATAGATAGATGGTATGATTTGATTCAATTTGTTATGGTTTTACTTAGGGAATAAAAGAAGGTAATAATTACCATCTTGATTATGAAGAAACATATGTGGATTTGATAAGTATAAATATTTAAGTCAAGATGAAAATTAAATGGGGAATACTATAGGAGTGATTGAATATTATAAGAATATTAAAAATCAAAATAGGAAGATCTGAAAATATGGTCCATAACAATGGTCACAACTTGACTATTAATTAAACATCATCAACCAGATGATTAGGTTATTGAGATACAAAGAAAATATGATACAGTTAATGATGGTATGTAAATATTATTTCAAATCAATGAGATATAACATTATTAAATAAATCCCTTTTTATTCTAAAAAAATATACCACATGAAGAACAAACAGAAAGAAAATTTTAAAAAGAGGAAGGATGAGATATGATATAAAAAATATTGATTCTATGAAATTTGAACTTTAAGATAAAATTTATATGTTTGTAGATGATAAAAAAAATTATTTTTAAGAACTCATATAAGGATTATTCTAATATAATATGGAAATTTAATTTTCTTCCTCTTCTCAAAACATACAATTATAGAAATAAATAGAATGAATTGAATTTAGAAAAGATTCAATACTTATAAACTCCTTTCACCAAAATAAAATTTAGAATCCATGGCGGTTAATATTTCTTCATATCTCAATTATTTATACCCAATACAATAAGAAATATAAAACAACGACTGATCATTTGATAAAGTTGACGTAACATATAAACTGAATACACCATAGTCATTCAAATTATAATCTTCTTAAGAGACAAAGAAAAATTCGAAATAAAATATACCAAAAAAATTTACATTAATGTTATTAAAATAAATAACTTAGGAAAAAAATTACAGTTTTAAGAGTTTATAACATTATAATAATAATTGAAGAGATATAATGTGAGATCCATCCTAAAGAGAAATGAGAATATAAGAAGGTTTCCAACATAACCAATGTTTAAAAATATAGATCTGAAATAAAATATGAAATTATTATAAAAGGGTCTTAAAATTTCTTGATGAATAGTTACATGATATTTAAAATACTTGGTATAACGAATCTTATAATTTTGAATTATAAAGAATATAACCTTGATAAACACATAAAGGTTGAAAATTTATATTAGATGGAATGGATCAAGAGAAAATTATCATCCTACATGAATGATAACATTGGTTTTATATTACCACATATGGTGCTTATAAAATTTAGTGAATTTTAAAAAACAAAAATAAAAATATAGAATGATCAAATTCATATGAATGAAGTCTTAAAAAATATAAAATAATTTTACAAAAAACTATTTTTTATTTTTAATGAATCCTAAATAATAATTATATAATTCAGGTTATAGATCTAGATGTATTGAAAATGAATTTCATATATAATAAAAAATTCAAAATACCAAATAATAATGATGTCGAAGGATGAACAGATGTGTAGTGGCCTTAGAAGGAAAAACAAATCCATGATAATAATGAATAAAGATAATATGAAATGGCTTGAAGATTCTAATAGAGAAAATTAATCAAATATTTAATTTATAAATATATAATTTTGAATACTGAATGAAATATTTTTATGTTATTTCTCATTTAAAACCATTCAATATTTATTACTAATTAACCAATTTTTTCTTTTTTTAAACACAAAGGAGAGAAATATTTTATTGTAATAATTTTCTTTTAATATGATAAAAATATCAAATGGGATACATTATTAAAAAAATTATATTTTTTATTTATAATATAAATATACATTTTGATTTATACAATTTATCATACTATGTATTATTACTATGAAAATGGGGGACATTTTGGGTAATTTCATAAATTACATCTTCTGAATAGTTGTTTTGTTAGACCAAAATATACATTAATTATTTCAATAATGACTATACAAGATGTATATTTAATTTAATTTTTTTATAAAATTTCATATCAGATCATTGTATTTTTGAAGCAGAAATACTTTTAATCATTTTAATTCCAGAACACCTGAAAGATTCACTATAACATATGGAAAATGGAATGATTTTTCTATTTGGAATAAAAATTACTTAAAATAAAAAATATCATCGAGAAAATCCTAGAGGTATTTTTATAGATGATGTATATAAATAGGTACCAAGACCTAAGGGTGTAATTATTATTTTACATATGGAGTAACGATCTTATAATCAAAACATTGTATTTCAGTTTGGTTGTTTTTTATGCATGATAGTTCCTTCAATTCGGTTTAGGTTCGTTTATTTGTAATTTTATATTGAAAAGAGACTAGAATTTTTTGTAATTATTATTATTTCTAATCATTTTTTGGGTATTTATTTACTCCTACAAATATTTGACTGTTGAAGCTTTATGGTAATGGATTTTCCTTCAAAAATTTTGATAGATGATATTGTATCTCAAAATATTATACTTCATGATTGAGGATTGATCCTCTTTCCACTATGGGATTAAAGTGAATAATTTCATGGTATAAGAATATTTATATCCTTATTTTATAAATGTTTAAGGGTCTTATAGATATTTTATCCAAACACAATTGTAATATATTTTTTTTGTGCATTGTATTTTTTACCATCTTCATTTTAATTATTCATTTATCTTTATAGGCCTTTAATATTTTGAATTGTTTATATATTTTACAATGTCACCAAATTTTTTCATGTTATTAAATTTAAAAAAAATCTATATTCTAAATTATATAATATTATTTAATAGTTCAATTTTATATATTTCAGAGTCACCTTTCTATCCCCTCTGATCTATCATCTTTTAAGGGGGAAATTGTGTATGATTTTAAAAATATTCTTTTCACTCTTTTGGGAAGTTACCATTTATTGATAAAACTCATTTCTCATATATTTTTTAACATGATTATTCAAATATATTGGTCTACCATGTGATTGATAGTCTAGTTTATTATTTTAAAAACATTTTCCAATTCCTTTAAGAAAATTCCTCATATTCATTCTCCCACATTTAGGATATTCGATAAGTTGAGCTATATTTTCACCATCCTCTTGGTCACTTGTAATAAATTAAAATCTTATTTAAATTTTATTGTCCTCAAATCCATGAGTATAATAATATTATCTAGTTTTTATTTAATCTTTAATAGTACTAAATATAGTTTTTTATAGGTGTTGAAATATCTAACTGCTAATATTTTTTTGGATATTTGGTTTTATGCAACAAAAAATAATTTAGTTATACATTCAGGGTCAATGATAAAACTGAAGGATTACATTACAAGTCTTGTTAAATTAATTTCATATGAAATAATTGATTCTTCATAATTTTATAGTATATTATGTAATTTATATATCATTTGGATGTGAATAGCTTCATAACATCATTTAAGGAAAAATATTTTATTAATCCCCTTCCATTTCATGGATTCAACTTTAACATTTGGCTTCATGTTCCAAATCAATGATCACTATTGTTATAATTTACAAAAAATTGATAAACTAATAATATATATTTTCATTATCTTGATAAAATAACCTAACCCTCTAGGTACCCTCATTGTATTGTAACAAATTTAGAGTTCATAACTAGCTTACATCTAACAGGTCATGCGCTAAGGACTAGTAGTAATAAGTTATGTCACACACCTAGGTTTTTATGTGGAAACCTTATGGCCAGTAGTTTTTATTATTATTTTATTTACCATTTTATATATTCATAGACTTATTGCGAGATAGGAATTTTTATTTTTTTTCTAGGAAGATATATATTAGTGAATTTTTGATACATGGGTTGTAAAGACATGCTAATGACCATGCAAGAGGGGTTTAGAGGGGAAAACTATTTTTCATGAATTGATTATTGTTTAAAAAACATTTCATGTATTATTAGTGAAGGTGAAACATTTATTTTTTGGATACAATATCAAATGAAATGTTTCTACAAGGATTATATAACAATGTGTAAAAATCATGAAAGTATTCCATGTCATTAAAACATTGAGAAAATATGAATTTTCCCTTTTGGGATTTTAATTCTCTTAAAATGTCTTGGATTTTTCATGTAATATTTTGGGATATTATATGGATTATTTTTTATGCTAATCATTTAGAGGGTGTGTGACTCTAAGGAACGTTGTAACCTGAATAATTTTTTGAAAAAATATCAAATATTATAAATATATTAAAAAACAGATGTGTACAATTTTCAGGAAAAAAGTTTAATAACTTCTAAACAGGTGTCTGAATCAAAAAATATGAATGCACTATTGAGTTTAGAATTCTATGATTATTTTAATAATTAATTAACAATAATAGGCATCGTTCAATTTTGTAAAATTAATCAAAGGTGTAAAATGGATAAAATTATTAAAAAACTGATTTATATGTTTAATAATGCTATAAAATGACGTCCATAATTAAATATATACTTATCTAAAATTCACAAGGTTATCCTCACAACAATGGTAATTAACAATATCAATTGGAACCATTGGAGGAGATCCCTTTTGTAAACAACATCCAAATCGTGGATCAATGATCAATGAGAAATGTAATAGAAGGGTCTCTCCAAATCACCACGACATTGTATCTTTCTTCATCATCGATTTTAAAAAATTGAGGTATGGAGATTATTTGATTTAGGTACCCTCCCCATTATTGATTCCTATGATGAACATGAATCTATATTTTAATGGATTGATCTATGGATCAAGCATATTTGAGGGATGAGTATATTGTTGCATGATTCTAGGAGAATTTATTGGATTGGATGATTTCTTCACTGTTATTATCACAAAAGGAAATATATATTGATACAAAAATTGATTGTGTTTCATTCCTATATTTTGTTGTTGTGTTTTTCTCCATTAGTTCATTTTTTATCATCGGTATTCTTTATTTATACAAATGTTCAAAGTATTTCAATCAATCAATCATTTTATACCTGTTTCATCACACAAGGATAAAAAATCATTGGTTTTATTCATTTTTTAATTGGATGATGCAGGTTTAAAATTATCTTGTTCTTCAGCACACAAAAATTAATAGTGAATAGTCCCAGCTTATAACAGATCAAAGGCCTTAATGTTATTGATTAGTGGGGGATGGGTTTGTTATGGCCCGATTCATGATTTTCTGTGTGAGTAATGGCCAGAAAGAGGATGGAGTAGTGGAGAAGATATAAAGACTATGGACTGGTGGATCTAGAATATCCCAATCCACACGGTGGGTAATAAATGATTACATGGTCTGTGGGTCCCTCCTTGTGGCAACTAGGGTTTAAGAGAATTTTATGTATCACCTGATGTGTGGGACCTCCCATGTCAATTGGCATATACCTTAGTATGAACATAGACATGAATTGGATCATTTCATGTACTCCCCTACATGGACACAACCTATGTTGTGTACTAGTACACTGGAACATGTACAATGTATGATGTCATGTACTAGCACACAAGTTGAATACATGAGTTGGATACACACCATTTAATTATATACACATATGGTCTGATGACACATTCAATTTAAACTGGAAGGACCTAATTTCTAGGGGCATGCCCTATAACCCATATTACACACCATGTACTCTTTTATACATGGATTAAAGCCCTTTTCTTTTGTATGTTGGAAAATTTTGTTAGGTCACATAAGCATTATACTTTAACAAGGGTTGGTATGGAATCATATCCTACCCCTAGGACTATGATCCCTTCATCATCACTTCTTGGATAGAGTAATTACAATCCCTACATGAGAAACAGACTGAGATCCTCTATTCATCATCATGCCCTTGGCGGAGTTATTGGTATCGTTGTTACCAAGATTACATGATCTTCAATGCTCTACATACTGGGTTAGTCCAAATTATGTTTTTTTGGTTTCTCCCCATAGCATTGTGAGTGATCCTCATTAGTATATCATATCTATTAAGATGTCACCAGAGATATCAGACCCACGAGTGTGTTCTCTTGGATGAATTCTATGTGGGATATTTGAGCTGGAATCCTAGGATAGTATACTATGGTAGTGAATTACCTCTAGAATGATTTTATTTATTGATTATATCAAGATATTATTGTTATATGTGTTCTAGACATTTGACTATGTAGAGAAAATAGTATATCTTTGTTGTATGCTTTGTAGTTTCAGGGTGTCCAAATGGGTATTGTTATACAATCCACTACACAAGATTTTCCTACACGTGTTGTATCTATGGTAGATAGTCATACTTTCAATAGATTCCTTGATAGGCTAGGATCATAAAGTGATTTTTGAGGCTGAACAAAAAGAGGTTTGTTTCTATGGTATTCCGATATTAGTCCCTTTACATCCAGGCTCAACTTATTTTCAAACACTTTTTGGTGGGCTTCAATTTGCCTCTATTTATTTTACAATACTTCATATCATACTCTAGTTACTTTTTATAATTGTATAGTCTTATAGATATGTGTGTGTACATGTACTTATGATATGGCCACCCATCTTAGTTAAATTCCTTATTAGTGCTAGTCTCCGTCGCCTGGACAATTGGTGGTGGTCTTGGGGAGTCTATGCATGGTCCCTACGGAGATGGGTCATGGCAGAGTGGTCATAGAGGTGGACTATTCTACTATATGACCGAGAGTCTTTGATATTGGTTTGGGGAAACACTGATAGGTGTTTTGATTTCATCTTTTAGTCCAGTGACTCAAGTTTTAGTGCAGTGACGGATATATCCATACACTAGGACTCTAATCACCTGTTTTTTACTCGGTAAATGAGAAAAGTGGTTGTAGGGAAAACAATTATACATGCATCATTAAATAATTATTCGTTGATTCCATGTCCTTCATGAGTAAAATTTCTAGATATAATCATTCACTATGGTACATCTTATTTAGTTTAAGGATGCATCTATAACATATACCAGCTATGAATCAACATCATGATCATGAGGATGATCCCCTCAGTGATGAGGCATCAATACAAGGGCTAGTTTCTGAGATGTTAACTTCAGGTGGTTCACTATCCATACCACTTTTGGAGAAGCATGAGGTACTCATGATACCATCAGAATAGGTGTGCAAGATGAGTTCACTTAAAGAATTTCAGAGGCAGATACCACTATGGTTTTGTGCCAAGCCCAAACCATAGGATTTTTAGGACTGAACTATGGTAGTTAACTAAATTTTCTATCCATTTAGGAAACCCACAAATAAGATGGTGGTCCTAACAGATATTCTTCTTCATTATTTATTAGGGTGATGGGGCATATAGTGACTTGTACATACAATGAGGGGAGTCTACCATGGTTAGAGTTTGAGCGTCTCTTCATAGACGAGTTCTCACATTCTATTATGAAAGATGTGTGTATCCAAGAGCTTATATAGATCTAATAGGATAGAACAATGAAAAATGAGTTTCTATTGAGGTTTAACAACCTCCCTAGGTACTCCAGATATTTGGTTTTTGACCATTTATTCATGGATCATAAATTCATGTGTGGTTTTCATAGAATTACTTGAGCCAGTTTTTTCCTCAATGAATTCCCACATGGGATGGGGTGAAAGATAAAGATTTAGTGGTAGAGAGTATCTTTTTTCATTAGTTACATCTAATTGTTTCCATTGGTGGGAATACAAAAGTGGTGACCTTGGCACCAAAGCTCTGGAAACAGTCTCATGGATCTAGATGTGTGAGAGCTTTCAATAGGTGGTCCCAGTACAGAGGATATATGAATCAAGGATCATAGGGTGTGTCCAGTCATCCTAGAGAGAGGTAGTGATATTCATGTGATAGAATGGTGCATATTGATCAAGAATGTCTCAAAAACCATACAGATGATAGAGAGATGGATATGGGCAACTGAGCTAAAGAAAATGGTTAGAGAAGGAAGGTGTGATGGGAATATGATGTGGAAGAGGATCTGGGAGAGAATCAGGTGGTGGTATGTGCTTTGACTTATTACCATCACCACCCCTAGGTGGTACGCACCAGGTTCAGGGTGCGGGAGGACATGGGAGGGGACCATAGTAGGTGGTTGAAGCTTATGACTTGAAGTCTCCATGAATGATTTGAGGTATCATATGTTTCCATTCTACCGTAGCTGCCGAAATGATAGACACAATTTCTAGTCACTCATTCCTTACCACATACTATGTAAGAGACATAGAGATTCTAGTTGATCCTTTGTCTCAACACTTATGCTTGGAGACTCCTGGTAGAAAAGACTCAGTGATCACACACTTGGGCCGACAGTGTGACCTGACTCTTGGAGGTGAGAGTTTCTATTATAATATCTTATTAGTAGCATCCATGCAATACAATTTAATTCTCGGTATGGAATTATTATCTTAATTTTTTCCCAAGATTTAATATTTTCAGTGAAGGTTGTTGTGTGTTCATAGTGAAATAACTAGCTTTTTCTTTGTTCCTAAAAAGGAAACACAAGAATGAAATGATGTAATCATTCACAAGAGGGTACAACCAATTACTCATTGGTTATCTATCCAAATCCATTTTTAGTGGAAGTTATTAGTTCTTAGTTTCCTACCATAGTGGTGGAGTATGAGGACGTCTTACCCGATAATGATCATGGTTTACCTCACCCTAAAGAGATAGACTTATAAATTTTTCCATAGCTTGGGACGACACATATATCTATGCTAGCATATCATATGGATATCATACTGCTTCATGATATGAGGTTGTAGTTGTAGGACTTCTAGAAGAAGGTCTTCGTTAGACCCAGTGTTTCACACTGGATGACCCCAGTTTTTTTCTAAGAAGGTGAATAGTATCTTGGTGTTCTGTTTTGACTACCAATGCTTGAACTAGGAGACCATGGAGAAAAAGTATCCACTACCGATAATTGATGAGATCATTGATCAGTTGAGTGGGGAATAATGGTTATCGATGGTTGACCTCAGGTCAGGTTATTTCCAGTTTCATATATGTCACGAACCAACCCGGGTCGACCCTGAACCGGTCATCCGAGACGGTCCGCAACATGGCCCGAAGGGCGTTCCCGATCCCCACGGGCTGGAAACTAGTGTCAGGCATCAAAAGTATACCGGTGGGAACGATTTGGCCCAAAAGAAAATAAATTAAGCAGTGGAAATAAATAAATAGTACAAAAGCAAATAAATAAAGAACAACCAGCAACGCTACTAACCTGACCATGACCAAAACTCCATGTGACCCCGTGGTTCACTCTCCAATACCACAACCAACGTTGCTCAAGGTGAACAACTAAAGTCGAAACCTTCAACAGAACTAAAAACAAGAAAACACTATAGGCGTGAGTATTAAAACTTAGTAGGTAGGCCCGACTAATTCTATTCCCAACGCACATACAATTAAACAAAGAATTTATCAATTCCAGGTTTGCATTAAATTATATAAAATATGGTTTTCACACACGCATTAATTTTTAAAACAAGTAACATTCCATTTCCCTTTTTAATTTAGAATAAGTCTAATATTAAAAGAAACATGTGCTTTTCATTTTAAAACATTTTGCAAATAATTTAGAGATCCAAACTTTAGTTGTTAATCAAAAGGAAAATCACACACAACACACAACTCACACTAAGGGAAATGGAAAAAGTGGCACACATGGGTTAGCAACCGAACTCAACCTCTCAATCTTCCGCCACATACAAATAAACACTAAAGGAAACATGGGTGGAACCTAAGAGGTCGTGAACAATCCAGAACATACTATACATCTGACTCATCTTGAAGGCATGCCCTAACTCGATGACGTCATAACACCCTAATGCCTGGCATAGCCCTGCATGGCCTAATTGAGGGGCCCAATCCCTATAGCAGCAATAACTCAGTATTCCCCTGCTATGGGGCCACTAGCCAGTGCGTAATCTAAACTAGTGCACCCATCGTTCTCAGAAGATTCACTCACTATTTCAGGTTCCCATGTCAACACATACAATAAAAAGGGGTGCGTCCTCAATGTAAATCAGTCAGTCACGATGCACAAATATCACACACAATTCACGCAATCAACGCACACCAAAGAACACCCGTTACTAACCCCAAAGTGTGTTTTTCCAAAATGATTTATTTTATTAATGTGCCAAACGGGCCTTCGCAAATTTTAAAACAAAACCTCATTTCTCGAGAAAACCCAAAACACTTGTTCAGAAGAAATAACTTATCTTTAAAACTATAAATACGTTTGAAATTCCCTGAATTATGTTTTAAGTCCAAATGGGCATTCTTTCAAAACTGGGTGTCCGCCTGTCATGAAAATGTTCCTAGTGTTCGGTATAAAATAAACGACTCTTTTCACACTAAATAATCATTTAAAATTTTATTATCTGATATTATTTATCATTCATTAAAATTAACAAAACATAAAGCAATTAATAAATTCTAAATTTAAAGGTGAGTGCAATAGGGGACCTACCTTGGTTCGTTGTCCAAACACAAAGGCGCGACATGCCTCGCGCAGGCGTACAAGCAAGCGCAAGCTGATGATAGCAATATCACGGGGCTACCTTGTGAACGCGCTGCAATAAATGCATAAAACCAAAATCACACAAAGACGGACATAAAAAAAACCAAACAAACAAACAACGAGAAAGAACCACCTCGACACATTTTTGAAACACAACTCACACCATCAATATTATTTATTAGGTCACTTAAAAAGAAATCTGCAAAGTGTTAACAAAACCACACGATGCCAAGCCAATGACCCATTTCAAGAAAACACTTAGAGTAAAAAACCAGACAAAAGCACACGACATGATGAAATATACATTTAAATCATGTGCGCCTAATCACATTTTCAAAACCAAACTCGAAGCCTCAAAATTATTTAATAAAAAATTTAAAACTTTACGATACAATTTTAAAAAGCGTGCCGTGACTTTGAAGCCACGAAACCAACTTAAACCCCATAAAAAAACACTTTTATGGTCAAATTCACATCAACACATAACAAACAATATATATATATAAATATATGCAGCAAAAAAAACATTTAATAAATCAGTTCGACAATTGATAGAACATTCTCATGGTGTGCAACAAAGTTTTACCACAAACCTATAGTCAAATAAGTGAAGAAACTCAAAAAAATGATGAAAACAAACATTGCAATGAAAAAATAATTTAAATAACATGATAATTTAATTAAACTCGAAAATTAATTCATCAAACAAAACTTAAATGCGGAAACCCCTACCTTCGGTGTTGGAACACCGCAAACGCAGTGCGCAAACTCTGTCGCACTTCAAACGCACTACAGTGGACCTAAAACAAACAACAGAAAAAAAAAAGAATTTATCAAGAATTTATAACAAAGCTAATATCGTATGTGCTCGAAACCAAAACCCAAAATAAAAAGAACCAAAAACCGAACTAAGAGGAAAAGGGTCTAACGGAGGAAATAAAAGTGTCCGGCCGGAGGGAGGCTGCTCACTGGAGGAAGCGCTGCTCGCCGGAGGAAGCGCTTCTCACAGGAGTAAGACAGGACGCGATGGAGAGAAGAGAGGAGGCGCGGTGGGAGGCCTCGGCCAGTCTGGGTCGCACCGCATGGAGCTATCCGGGGAGCTGGTTCGTGCGAGCTAGAAAGTAATGGGGGTTAGGGTGGCCTCACAAAGAGGAGTCGGTGGGGAGGTTCGTCGGATGATGGGGGAGCCGATAGGATAGGGTGGCGAGCAGGATAGGGGATGATAGGTGGAGGTTCCCATAGGAGGGGTGGGTGGGAGGTCGCGCTAGAAACAGAGTAGGCAGGGTGCGCCGGAGGGAGGGGAGGCCGGCGGTCGGGAGGATGTGCGGCGGCCGGAACGAGAGTCGGACGGGGGGGGGGGGGGGGGGGGGGTCGGGACGGCAGCTGGGCGCGGTGACGGAAAGCGGGGGACGGGGATGGGGGCTGGGTGCGGCGACAGGAAACAGACAGAGGGAGGGCCGTCAGGATAGGGGAGTCGCCGGATAGGGGGTCCGTCGGACGGGAGGTCGCCACCTAATGCCGGAGGAGCAGGAGGGGTGGTCAGATGCGGGGTCGGCGGCGGTGGAGGGCAGCGGGCAAAGCGGGAGATGGACGGTGCGGGCCGCTGGACGTCGGCTAGGCTACTTCATAGTGGTGGGGGGTGGGGAGAGAGAAGGAGAGAAGGGGGAGGGGTGCGGTGGCTGGGTGGGGGTAGGGTTTCGGTTAAATATATATATATATACATATATAATAACAACAAAATAATAAAAATAATAATAAAAATAATAATAATAATAATAATAATAAGATTGAACAAGTAAATAAATAAAAAATCAAATCTTAAAAACAAAACATCATAGAAATAAAACTTTATTAAAATAATAATAAAAATAATAGTGAAAATTAGAAAATTATAATAATGATTATTTTTAATCAAAATTTGAGAACATTAAAACCATTTGAAAATAAACGTGCACGCGCGCGCGCACACACACACACACACATATATAGACATATATACAAATATTTAAACATATATAAACATATATATATACACATATAAACATGTATGTAGATATATATACAATAAAAAAAATAACTTCAAAAAAACAACGAAAATTTAAAAGGTAATAATAATAAAATTTCAACATAAAAAAAATTTAATATTCAAAACGCCGAGTGAACACACAGTCACCCGGGCCGAACGGACGGTCACCGCTAGTGATGCGGTGACAGCGCACCGGCGCGAAATCGCCAACACAATTAAACTTTAAAAAAAATTAAACTGGGTCCAAGACGGAAGTAAAAATAAGGTTACCTGTGGTCGGGGTGTGACAATTCTCCCCACCACTGACACTTTCTTCCCCCAGAAAGTCACCAAACCAAAAGTAGGTCAAGATTCAGGTCCATACCCAAACAGAACTAAAGGAACCGAAGAGAACTGAGGATCTCGGGATGACCTTACTCTACACAGGTCACACCCGACCGATTCAAGAGAAAGCTGAAGTCCGAGGTTGAGGGGAGAACACGAAGGGGTTCTCCCCACCACAAGAACTTAAATGGCGTAGAAATTAACACCTAAACATACCACCTCGGGAAGGGGGGCGACACAAGAACTCCCAACCGATCTAAACTAACCTCTATAGCACGAGTGAAACAGCATCTCAGCCAAAACATGGATCTATCGACTCATACCAAAGAAAACCTGAACACAATAGAAAAAACTCCAAGGAGAACTTAATCCAAGCAGTAAACCCGAGCATACCAGCAAACCTGGACTCCTCCGTAGACACTTATATCTCCAAACGAACATCGCCAATCCAATATTAACCCAGGAAAGGTCCAAACATACCTTTAAGAAAAAACGCACGATCCTAAACACCATAATCGGACCAACGAGACTGTTTGGATTACAAAAGAACATGTTCATCCCAACCTCACGACGACACAATGAACCTACAACAACGCCAAAACTTTAACAGTGTAAGTTAAAGAACAGAAGGGCTTTAAATGTTCCGCTGGCAACACTAAACTCCCAAACCCGAACTGAGGCTTCACACCCCCGTCAACTTCTGACTGCACGTGAGCTTCACCCCAAGACCTGTGGTTGGGGCTCTGATGGTTGAAGCATCTCCTGCCTCACAGTCAGGAACTGGAATCTTCTGGTCACATTGTCTTCCTTAGGCGACGCTTCCTGCAAAGCTTCTCTAGATGATCCAGAAACCTGCAATGATGGCACGTCTTCGGAGGGGTGTGACATAGCAGCTCATATTCCCTAACCGTCCATATTGATGGTACACTATTAGAAGGTCTGAAGAACTAGGGGTTGGAGCCACTACAATGAAATATTTAGAAACAAATTTACTTGACACACTCTGCTCATCAGATGGGGGACCTTCACGAGTAACTGGATATGGTGGATT
This sequence comes from Viscum album, assembly GCA_963277665.1. Lineage (NCBI taxonomy): Eukaryota > Viridiplantae > Streptophyta > Magnoliopsida > Santalales > Viscaceae > Viscum > Viscum album. The sequence continues at coordinate 1,041,891,185 of OY728150.1, forward strand.
GTCAACCGTTTGCACTCCGGAAACCAACTCAACTAAGAACACCTCATGCACCAACTTCTCAAAAGTGATGCTCCCAAAAATGGAGGACACACTCCTTGATCTCTGTACGAATACCCCTGATGAAGGGATGAGTCTTCCCCCAGTCCTACAACACTACCCCTGGAAAAAGAGACATAAGATCCTTGAATGGTCAATATACGCTTTCACCGTCTGCTGGCCATGTTGAGCATGCATGAGCTCTTCCACTTTCTTCGTCTTCACCTCCACAAGTATAAACCATTGAACGAAGACGACTTTATAGAAATACTGCATCATCCCCACTTGCAGTAATGGCGGGGCGAACAACTCCTACTCTCCCAGAGCTGGACCTTCGAATAGACCCAAAACAACACGCACTCTGACAGCTTTGGGAGTTCCCAACACCCTGAAGTTGCGCTCAACCTCTTCAAGCCACTACATTGTCTCTAACAGACTCCAATCACCATAAAGGACATACAACGTCCGAGAAGGATCAAAAATTGGGCATGACTCATCAACTCTGGGGACCTTTCTGGGCGGCATTTCTGAACAACATATATATCACCAAGCCAAAACAAATATCGATCGAAGCAACATCAATAAAGAACCTTCATCCAAAAACAACCAGATCAAGAAACCAAACAACCACAAACACAACCCAAAATTTCCTGTCCAATATTCTCATTCCATTTTAGATTCCAAAACCAGTTTTTTTTTCAAAACCTCTTTCTTTCAAGACCACTCTCCCAAATACCAAATCCAATTTTCAAACCAAAATCACTTTCCAAAACAATTTTCCTCTTTAAAAGCGAATTTAGAAAAACATGGTCAAGCCTTTAATTTCAAATACGCCCAGTTAATCTCATGAACCGTTGCACATGTCTTCGTCCACTTTCATTTATACGCACCAACATGCACTTTCCACGCATCCTATCACATGTGCAAACGTTCATAAGGAGTACCTAGGGTTTCACCCCAAACCATTCTCAAACACTTTCCAAGAAAACACCAGTTTTTCCAAACCAAAGGCTTTCAGTTTAAAACCCATTTCAAAAATTTATAGTCATTTAAAATAAATCAATCCCATTTTAAAAAAACCCCTTTTTAATTTCCAAAAACACACTTACACCAATCAGAACGAAAACGACACTGAACTTGAATCAAATCACCAGAGTGAGGGACTAGAGATCACACTTAACATGGCGACATGGTAGTGGTCCATGCCCCAACTAAGCATCAACAGCTAGGAGGAATTCAAACCGTGTACCTGAACTCCACATGGGTCACTACTCCATGTGTGATCATAATGTATCATCGGTTTACCTCCTTTGTCATCCCTCAATCCAAAACAAACTAGAACGAAACAATGACTCAATTCCCGGACTATCCATGGCAACTCAATGTGCAGAACGGGCGAGGGTTCATGACGTCCTTCCCGAACCAACCTCTCGAGTCCCGACAATCCTAATCTCCATCTACCATACACCCCAAATAACAAGGGCCCCCTCTGATACAATTTTTTCCCGAACCAACCCGGGTCGACCCTGAACCGGTCACCCGAGCCGGTCCACGACATGGCCCGAAGGGCGTTCCGGATCCCCACGGGCTGGCAACTAGTGCCGGGAATCAAAAGTAAACAGGTGGGAACGATTTGGCCCAAAATAAAATAAATTAAGCAGAGAAAATAAACAAATATAACAAAAGCAAATAAATAAAGAACAACCAGAAACGCTACTAACCTGACCATGACCAAAACTCCATGTGACCCCGTGGGTCACTCTCCAATACCACAACCAACGTTGCTCAAGGCGAACAACTAAAGCTGGAACCTGCAAAAGAACTAAAAACAATAAAACACTATAGGCGTGAGTATTAAAACTCAGTAGGTAGGCCCGACTAATTCTATTACCAACGCACATACAATTAAACAAAGAATTTATCAATTCCAGGTTTGCATTAAATTATATAAAATATGGTTTTCACACACTGTTTCAATTTTAAAACAAGTAACAGTCCATTTCACTTTTTAATTTAGAATAAGTCTAATGTTGAAAGAAATATGTGCTTTTCATTTTAAAACATTTTGCAAACAATTTAGAGATCCAAACTTTAGTTGTTAGTCAAAAGGAAAATCACACACAACACACAACTCACACTAAGGGCAATGGAAAAAGAGGCACACATGGGTCATCAACCGAACTCAACCTCTCAATCGTCCGCCACATACAAATAAACACTAAAAGAGACATGGGTCGAACCTAGGAGGTCGTGAAAAATCCAGAACATACTATACATCAGACTCATCCTGAAGGCATGCCCTTACTCGATGACGTCATAACGCCCTAACGCCCGGCATAGCCCTGCATGGCCTAACCGAGGGTCCCAATCCCCATAGCAGCAATAACTCAGTATTCCCCTGCTATGGGGCCACTAGCCAGTGCGTAATCTAAACTAGTGCAGCAATCGTTCTCAGAAGATTCACTCACTATGTCAGGTTCCCATGTCAACACATACAATAAAAAGGGGTGCGTCCTCAATGTAAACCAGTCAGTCACGACGCACAAATATCACACACAATTCACACAATCAACGCACACCAAATAACACCCCTTACTAACCCCAAAGTGAGTTTTTCCAAAATAATTTATTTTATTAAAGTGCCAAATGGGCCTTCGCAAATTTTAAAACAAAACCTCATTTCTTGAGAAAACCCAAAAAACTTGTTCAGAAGAAATCACTTATCTTTAAAACTAAAAGTACGTTTTCAATTTCATGAATTATGTTTAAAGACCAAATAGGAATTCTTTCAAAATTGGGTGTCCGCCCATCCAGAAAATGTTCCAAGTGTTCGGTATAAAATAAACGGCTCTTTTCACACTAAATAATCATTTAAAATTTTATTTTCTAATATTATTTATCATTCATTAAAATTAACAAAACATCAAGCAATTAATAAATTCTAAATTTAAAGGTGGGTGTAATGGGGGACCTACCTCAGTTCGCTGTCCAAACACAAAGGCGCGACATGCCTCGCACAGGCGTACAAGAAAACGCAAACTGATGACAGCAATATCACGGGGCTACCTTGTGAACACGCTGCAATAAACGCATAAAACCAAAATCACACAAAGACGGACATAAAACAAACCAAACCAACAAACAATGCAAAAGAACCACCTCGACACGTTTTTGAAACACAACTGACACCATCAATATTATTTATTAGGTCACTTATAAAAATCAGCAAAGTGTTAACAAAAGCACATGGCGCCAGGACAATGACCCATTTCAAGAAAACACTTAGAGTGCAAAACCAGACAAAAGCGCACGACATGATGAAATATACATTTAAATAATGTGCGCCTAAACACATTTTCAAAACCAAACTCGAATCCTCAAAATTATTTATTAAACCACTTAAAACTTTATGAAACATTTTTGAAAAGCGCACCGTGACTTTAAACCCACGAAACCAACTTAAACCCCTTAAAAAACACTTTTATGGTCAAATTCACATCAACACATAACAAAGTTTATATATATATATACAGCAAAATAAATTTAATAAATCAGTTAGACAATTGATAGAACATTCTCATGGTGCGCAACAATGTTTTACCACAAACCTATACTCAAATAAGTGAAGCAACTCAAAAAAAATGATGAAAACAAACTTCGCACCAAATAAATAATTTAAATAACATGCTAATTTAATTAAACGCACAAATTAATTCATCAAAAAAACATAAATGCGAAAACCCCAACCTTCGGTGTCGAAACACTGCAAACGCAGTGCGCAAAATTTGTCGCACTTCAAACACACTATAGTGGACCTAAAACAAAAAACGGAAAAAAAAGAAATTACCAACAATTTATAGCAAAGCTAATATCGTAAGTGCTCGAAACCAAAACCTCCAAATAAAAAGAACCAAAAACCGAACTAAGAGGAAACGGGTCAAATGGAGGAAATAAAAGGGTTTGGCCGGAGGGAAGCTGCTCGCTGGAGGAAGAGCCGCTCGCCGGAGGAAACACTGCTCACAGGAGTAAGAGAGGGCGTGACGGAGAGAAGAGAGGTGGCGCGGTGGGAGGCCTCGGCCAGTGTGGGTCGCGCCGCATGGAGCTATCCGGGGAGCTGGTTCGTGCAAGCTAGGAAGTGATGGGGGGGGTTGGGTGGCCGTGCAAAGAGGAGTCGGTGGGGAGGTGTGTCGGATGATGGGGGAGCCGAGAGGAGAGGGCGGCGAGCAGGATATGGGATGATAGGTGGAGGTTCGCGCAAGAGGGGGGTCATGATGGAAACGGAGCTGGAAGGGTGCACCGGAGGGAGGGGAGGCCGGCGGTCAGGAGGAGGTGCGGCGGCCGGAATGGGAGCCAGACGGGGGGGGGGGGGGGGGTCGGGGCGGCAGCTGGGCGCGACGACGGGAAGCGGGGGTCAGGGATGGCGGCTGGGTGCCGCGACAGGAAACAGACAGAGGGAGGGTCGTCGGGACAGGGGGGTCGCCGGACAGGGGGTCTGCCGGACAGGAGGTCCCCGCTGGACGCCGGAGGAGCAGGAGGGGTGGTCGGATGTGGGGCGGCGGCCTTGGAGGGTGCCGGGCAGAGCGGGAGCTGGATGGTGCGGGCCACGGGATGTCGGCTAGGCTGCTGCGTAGTGGTGGGGGGGCGCGGGGAGAGAGAAGGAGAGAAGGGGGAGGGTGCGGCGGCTGGGTGGGGGTAGGGTTTCGGTTATATATATATATATATATATATACATATATAATAACAACAACATAATAAAAATAATAAAAATAAAAATAATTATAATAATAACAATAATAATAATAATAATAATAATAAGATTGAGCAGGTAAATAAATAAAAAATCAAATCTTAAAAATAAAACATCATAGAAATAAAACTTTATAAAAATAATAATAATAATAATAGTGAAAATTAGAAAATTATAATAATGATTATTTCTAATCAAAATTTTAGAACATTAAAACCATTTGAAAATAAACGTGTGTGCGCGCACACACACACACATATATATATAGACATATATACATATATTTAAACATATATATATACACATATAAACATGTATGTAGACATATATACAATAAAAAAATAACTAAAAAAACAACAAAAATTTAAAAGGTAATAATAATAAAATATCAACATAAAAAAAATTAATATTCAAAACGCCGGGTGAACACATAGTCACCTGGGCCGAACGCACGGTCACCGCTAGCGATGCGGTGAACGCACACCGGCGCGAAACCGCCAACATAATTAAACATTAAAAAAATTAAATCGGGTCCAAGAAGGAAGTAAAAATAAGGTTACCTATGGTCGGGGTGTGACAATATACAGGATGATTATTTACTGAAGACAAAATTTAGATATCTCTATGGTCATTATGAGTACTTGGTTATACGATTTGGCATGGTGAATGCCCAAAAAATGTTCAGGGGACTAATGAAATTGATCAATCATCCATTTATAAACTGTTTTGTGGTAGTCTTCATCGATGATATCCTTGTGTACCAAAAGGCCGGGGAGGATTACCTACGACAATTGAGGGTAGTTCTAGACAAACTCCTTGAGAAATATATAAACAAAAATCTCTTGAAGTTTCATTTATAGATTCAATTTTTCAACATTTAGGGACATGTTATCTCAAAAAATGGAGCTTAAGTGGACCTCACCATGGTCGAGGTAATGTTATTTTGGACGTCACCCAAAATCAGGATGGGGTGTTGAGATTCCATGAGTTGGAAAGATATTACCAAATATTAATACCTGATTTCCCTAGAGTATCAGTACCCATGACACCATTGACTCGAAAGGGGAACCCTTTCATATTAACTATATAGTGATATCAAGCCTTTCGGTAGTCGAGAAAGTGTTTTATGATAGATCACATCATGATATTTAAGAGGAGGTTGTCAAAAATGTAGTGTTCTACTATGAATCAGAAACTAGGCATGGTTGTTTACAGATTCATAAGTAGTCAGTGATTTCCTTTGCTCCCTTCCAATTGAGACTACATGAGCAAAACTACATGACCCATGATCTTGATCTATAAGCGGTATTTTTCATGGTAAAGATGTGGCGACACTAACTGATGGGTGAGTAGTTCATAACCTACTCTAATCACAATAGTGTAAAATATAAATATTTTCAAAAGATTACTAACATGAGACAGTGGTTATAGATATTGTTCCTCAAGGATTACAAGTTTGATATTTTCTATACTCTTGGGGAGGGGAATGTGGTAGAAAATTCCCCCAGCATGAGATCTTGTTGTAGTTGTAGAAAGAGGCAGTAGAGAAGTTAGACTCATTATAATAATACATTATCGGTGGAGATAAAGCAGCTTACCTCAGTTGATGGATGTCACCCCTTCACTTTTTCAGTGATTTAGGGAGGAAAAGGTATGGGATACCAAATGTGAGACCTTTCATAATTAGATATCCACAAGAAATTTTTATGAATGATTATATGAATTTGGGAGCATGTATTTGTATTCATGTGAAGTATGATGGTACTGGTGATGTTGTAGGAGGAGATTTTATGGGAGTTTCAAACATCTCTATTGGTAGTACAACCAGGTGTTTCAATGATGTTGTCGGACCTTCGACATTAGTTTTGGAGGCCATGAATGAAGAAAGGAGTTACAGATATTTTTTCTTGATGCCTTTCTTACGAATATGTAAAGGATAAAAAACAAGTCCCAGTGGTTTAGCTACACCCCTTGAGGTTCTAGAGTGGAATTGGGATGGGATATAAATGGTATTAATAAACAGAATACCACATACATCTAGGGGACACGATTCCATATGGTTAATTTTAGAGCAAGTCACCATGTAAAATCCCTGATTATCAATTCATGATAAGAGTTTAGTAGAGAGATTATGACACCTCTATGTGTATGATACAGTTCATATCCATGAAGTTCCAATAATAATTGTTTCTGATTGTGATTCTCACATCACATATCAATTGAAGAAGGAATTATCAGAGGTTTTTGAGTCTCAAAGAATATTAATAATAGAATTTCACCCCAATAATGGGTCCATAATGAGTGGAACAATCATGCTCTAGAGGACATGCTATGAGATTGCATTTTGGAATTTGGAGGTACATTAGAGGACCATCAAACACTAGTGAAGTTTTCATATAAAAATAGATGCAATTCTACCATCAATGTAGAAGAATTATAAGCTTTCTATGAGATCCTCTAAAGGTCACCACATTGCTAGACTAGTCAAAGAGATTCCGCACTCACAGGCCCAGGGTTGTTTTGAGCAACTACCGATACGGTGCAGATCATCTTTGAGAAGATGATGATTAAAAAGCACCATGAGAAGGCTTATGAAGACTGATGGTAGAGAACTTTGGAGTTCAAGGAAGGAGAAAAAGTATTAAATTGGGATACACCTATACATAGATTATAGATATTTGGATGATGAAGGGATCTATACTTATGGTTTATAGGCCCTTTATAGATACTGTGTAGAGTGGGAAAGGTTCGGTACCGCATAGCTATACCACTGTAGTTGGACCATATCCACATCATCTTCCATGTTTCAAATCTGAGGAGGTACATGGATGACCCATCAGACATTTTTTAATGGAGAAAACTAGATATCGAGTATGGAGATACCTTTTTTGAGAACCTATTAAGGATCAAGGATCGTTAGGAGAAGATCCTTCATGGGAGAAAGATTACTTTTGTGCTTGTCTAGTGACAGCATGAGAATTTTTATGAGAGCACATGGGAACATGATGCTATGATTCGTTCTTATTACCCACATATATTTGAGTAGCCCTTATTTTGGAATTTTAGGGATGTAATGAACCAAGGTGGGGAGAATACAGTGACACATATTTTCTATATATTATTTGTTGATATTATATGGATTTTTCTTTGACCAAGTGTTGGACATTGTCTAATTTTGAGGCCCAGTATGTCCAGAATAAATGTTTGAAATATATTAAATATATGAAATATAATGTGCATGTAGTTTTCTAATAAAAATTAAAATAAATTCTAATGGGGTGTCTAGATTACAAACTTGAGGGTATTGTTGAGTTCTAAACATGAGGTTTACCTTAGGGGCGACTTTACTTTAGTTTGAACGGGTTATTTTTGGAAAATTAATTTTGGGTGTAAAATTGATAAAATAAAATAATAAATTATTTTATTTGTTTAATCATGCAACATCCTAACTTACATCCATAAATATTCACTTATGGAAAATTTACAGGGTTAACTACATAACCCAAAAAATTGACACATTCTATTGGATCCTTTAGAGGAGACCCATTGTCAAACGATGACCTACTAATCAAATGATTATCGACACACAATAAAATCAAAGGATATATAAAAATGAACATAATTACACGTCATTCTTCATCAGTGATTGATCAAAAGTGATGTGGGGTAGTAATTTTATTTTATTTTTCCTTTCCCGTTCTTGATTCATATGATTAATAAAGATCAATCAACCAATATATTGATCAATGTATTGTGAGTATTTAAGGTATGAGTTTACTAAAAGGTGATTTTGGGATAATTAGTTTGATTTGATGATTTCATCATCCGTATTATAATTGAAACTAATTAATATATATATATATATATATTAACATTTATAGGGGTTTTTTCCTCTCTTTTGTTCTTGTTCTCGTGTCCCTTAGTTCTTTGTTCATTGTGGGCATTCTTTATTTGGCCCAATGTCCGACATGTCATGATAAATTGATTCTTGCACACCCATTTATTGGTGCAATGTTTGGAAATCATATATCATAGACCAGAATAACACAATGATGGTTTGATGATAGATATTATAGTGAATTTGATGACATGTGGACATAATTTCCATGTTCTTCTGCACACAGTGAACAATGTATAAGAATCCCGTTTCCAGCCAGATTGGTAGCCAAAAAGATGCTGATTAGTGATGCCTATATTTTCCTGGGTCTAATTACTTATCTTTTAGGGGAGGAATGGATATATCACAAGATGCAGAATCATAGAAAACATGCTGATTGCATATTTGGGATTCTGGAATATCCCAATCTACCCGGATTGTAATCTAGGATTACCCGGTATATGGGTCCCTCTTGGAGACAGTTGTCGTTTCAAATAAAGTTAAGTATCACATGATGTGGGAACCCTATCACGTGTTGTGTGGTATCTACTAGGTGAATCATCATGTACCTTAGAGATTACACAAACACAGGTTGGAGTACACGGGTTGGAGTATGTCATGTACTATCATACACATACATGACCTGGACCAAAAACATGGGCTAAGCCATTTACTGGGACATGAGCGTATGTGCATGGGATTAATCTACATACTAGAACACAACTATAATATAATGGAAGAGTAAATGTTGTGTACTTCTAATCAAACATGGTTTTATTGAACAATTAATTTACACAGGCATTACTCGAGTTTAAGGGACACAACGTGTGACCCCTATTACATACCATGTACTTATTTATACATGATTAATTCCATTTTACTCTATATCATGGAAACGTTTTTTCAGGGTTCATTCTTCTTATCCTTTCCCAAAGGGTTGGGATGAATTCATATCATAATCCTAATAATATTATCCCTTCAGTAGGACTTATAACATAGAGTCAATGGGATCCCTCTGTGAGGCCGAGAGTGAGAACTACTATTCATCATCATTTCCAAGGTGGAGTTCTTGGTGTCTTTGTGACCAAGACTACATTGGCATAGATCCAATACGTAATTGGTTAATTCATAATTTGTTGGTTGGTATCGCCCCATAGCCTTCGGAGTGGTCTCCATATATATATATCATATCTATTGAGACATCATCAATACTATATAACTGCATTCTGTCTTCTCAAGGATGAGTGCTATCTAGAATATTCGACCTGTAATCCTTGACTGGTATACTATGGTTGTGAAATTCCATTAGACTATATGTATTTATTGATTATTTCTGGATATTCTTGTTACATGTGTTGTAGAAATATACCATTGTAGAAATTATTCTATTTGTTTTTATGTATGCTTTGTGGTTTCTAGGTGTCATATTGGGTGTTGTTATAATGAACCCTACATGGGAATTTCCTTCAGATGACTTTTATTGTGAAGGAAAATGACCTTTTTATAGAGTCCTTAATAGATGAGGACTAGATTATGCTTTGTGGGGTTGAATAGACCGCAATGTGTTCTTTCTGTATTTAGACATTATCCCCTTTACATTCATGTGGGATTTGTTATCAATATCTTTGTGGGGGGCTTATATTTGGCCATGTATACTTTTCTATTCTCCATACCATACTCTGGTTATATGATTTAAATTTATGAATGCATTTTTTTCATTTATTTTTTAAAACTTTTTAGCTTTGTATAAACTTGGATATGTGTTTTTGTGTATAAGTACATTGGATATGGTCTCCCATGTTAGTGAAATTTCTACTCGGTGCATTTTTTCAACCACTGACCTACTAGAGACAGGATATGGGAGTCACATAATGGGCCCCACTAGGATGAATTAAAAACTATTTGACCATATTTTCTCTCCAATTCCATAAAAATATTATCTCCCAAGATTAAGTGCATATTCCACTAAATGTTTTAGGTAACATCCTTGGTGGTTTGGATTATTGTAAGCTTGTTATTGTAGTTTTCTACATCTTCTACCATATTTATAAATTATTATTCCATTAATATAGAAGGTGAAAATCCTATATTGTGATTTAGCAAAATATGAGGCTATTAATATGGTGTTTTGATATATATTTTGTGGTTTAGGTGTGTTCATACTTCATCCTAAATATAATTGTTTTGATTGAAGAAAATGATGTGCAAACCAATTCCAAGGTATGTGTATCTATTTAAGTATTTTACATTATTAACCTTCAATACATTATTTCCTATGGTTTTTATATATCACTTTTCCTTTAGATTTATTTAATATTGATGTCCATTCGATTTCTAATGTGATTCATGTCTTATATTGGCAGTTTGGTATTTTAATGTGAATTTTCAAATGGAGTTAGCTTGAATGCGCTTTATGTGCTTGATAAAATAGCTCAAAGTGGTATTTTTTCTATTAAATATATTTTTAAATATATTTTATAAATTTTTTTACCCTAAAGAATGTATTTTTAAATAGATGGCCATGTTATTTAATCAATTTGGTTTCAAAAATAATCTTCATGAATAAAACTTATTTATGTTGATTTCTTTGAAAATAGCAGCACCTGGGGACCTTGTGTAACATCCTGGTTCAAGGTGTCATCCAATGGTTCCCCATACAGGGTTGGTCACATGACCTCAAGTGGAATTCCCTAAACACCAATGTCTACCAACTAGCAGTGAGGGCCAATGTCAGATAGTCATGAAATTATACCCTCATTGGTAGAATATGCACAGTATAATCTATATAATAATTAATAGCGTAAGAAACAATACCATACAACAATGTAAACAATGGGAGGCTGATAGTATAGCCTACTGCAACATATATATAAGTAATGATGCATGTCACAAATATTTTGGAAATCATCCAAATAAGTCACAATGTTGGAAATACAATACCAAAACCAAATTACAGAAAACAACAACTCAAATAACATCGCTTGCCTTAGCTTGGTCTCGTCCTCTCCAGCTCCAAAATCACTCTAGTAGATGATGTGGAAGGGTGATTTCCATGATCTATACCTACGACCATATAATCAGTTTGGTTCTAAAATCATGACCCAAACAGGGTGTGAGATGAATCCCAGTAGGAAACCACCAAAAGATATGTTCCTAACAGCCAGTGAAAATATATAGCAGGAAATATATAGGAATGAAGTAATAAACAAAAAAAGTATGCAAAAGTAAACAAACTTAATGTTTTCAATTACATTCATGTTCATTTATAAATTATTCAAACCATTGAACAATGTAACCTCAGGATCTTGCCTAATATCCCTACCCCCTGTATAATAGTAACAAAAAATGTCTCAGAAGACCATATAAACAAACAAGTAAGACCGAGTAAAAGTTTATTCTTTGTCATGGCAGACTCATCACAATCATTAAATAATTCAAAACCAACACTTTTGGGAGTCCTCACAGTGTAACACTTTTGGTCTAACATATCATCAATTTAATAAATAATTACCCTTTGTGAAAGCTTAAACAGTCTAACCCCTTTGGTCCTACTTAGCACTAATCATTTACATATGAACACCTAGGTAGATCTCATGGTCGATACCCCATTGTTCTACATAGAAATAAAAAATTATAATGACCCATGGTAGGTCTCATAGTCAATTCCCTGTGGTCCCACAATCATTTAATAATGACCCTTTAGGTAGCTCTTACGGTCTAACCCCTATGGTCAATGACCACCCAACAACTTTCACGGTCAATACCTCTAGCTCATCCTAACAACAATTAATATGTAAATGTCCCCACCTAGGGAAGATCCCATAGTCAAATTCCATGTGGCCATAAATTCACAACGAGAATCAAATTCATCTCAAATAAACCATTACAACATCCTAACAACACGAGGTCTGAAAAAAAGAAATCCTAACATGCTTTATAGACCCAAATAGAATAATAAATCAAACATGAGATACTCACCCATAATCGAGGTATTAAACCCTAAACATAAGTAATTACCCCTATTCCAATCAAAAAACCAATATAGGTATAAAAAAGGGTTAAATTCAAAAATACCAAATACCGTAAACATCGATATTTGGCACTTTATGAAAATATAATCCAAATAAATAAAGAATGAAACAAACCACATAGCTCGATGTTGTACGATGAACACTCTTGAACGTCGACCCTTGAATCAGCCTAAAACAACAAAGATCTATAAAAAGGGTAAAAATGATCAACCCGTTATAACTCAAGAGAGATTAGAAATAAAGAAGAGAGTATCTAGTGGAAGAGAGAAATCACCGGTGGGAAATCAATGCACCCCGCAACATCTTAATTGGAGCTTGGATGGAGGAATGGGAGGAGAACAAAGTTCCTCAGATGTTCTTTTTACTCCTATACGAGACACAGGAAGAGGAAGAGCATTATGGAGATTAGATGTGGCCTCTATCAGAATAATCTAAGAAAAAGAAATGTTCATGGCATGTTCATTTAATGTACACACATTGTACTAGCCTCAACAGGCCCCTACTTTAGGTGGTCTCTCAGGTCTCCTACAAGGCCATGTACTCGGCCTTTACATGGCCAGTACACGACTACATGCAGAAACTAGGTACAGGGCATGTACTCAAGTGTACACAACATGTACATAAAAAACCTCATTTCGACCATTTATTCCTATAAAAAAACCAAAATTCATGATCCATATCGAGAATGAGGATCTGTGTTCTTACGAACTCCCCCCCCCCCCCCTCGTCAAAGAAATTCATTCCGAAATTTCCCATTGAAGGGTGAAGAAGAAGAAACTTTAAACAAATATTGCCAATGTGATCATACGTCAGCCCCTTCTCAAAAGTCTCATCATGTACTCACCCGTGCTGCCATAACACCCACACAAGATGAACAGACCGACCATGGAGAACCTTCATGGCATGATCCACAATATGAATAGGGTGCTTCTCAAATGATGAATCCACCTCCAACTCATCCTCCTTGTGTTGAAAAGCATGAGACGGGTCTTAAATGTAATGTCGTAGATGAGAAACATTGAAGACATCATGCATAACCTAATTCCTCATAGGTAAATGCTACCAATAGGAAACTGGCAGGACTCTCTCCAAAACATCAAACGGCCTGACATATCTTAGTGAATGCTTTCCCTATCTCATAATCATCATGTTTCCTAACCTCGGTGTGACACATAAGAAAACCTGACCCCCAACCATGAACTCTAGAGGTTATCTCTATCGATCATCATAAGATTTTTTGCAATACTGTTCAGTATCCATACTCTTCTGAATCAAATCTACCTACTCAGTGGTCTCCTGAACTAGACGAGGTCCCAACATAGCTTCCTCTCCTTCCTCCAGCCAAAATAAGATTGATCGAAATTCCCTACCATATAAATCTCATATGTTTCCATATTAATCATTTCCTAAAAACTGTTATTGTAGGAAAACTCCACTTGTGGTATGTGTCTCTCCCACAAACCCCCCAAATCTAAGATGCATGCTCGTAGCATGTCCCCCAAAACCCGAATAGTGTGCTCGGACTAGCCATCTGTCTGAAGAAACATCCATGTACTCAGAAGCACCTATGTAACCAAAGCCCTCTATAGTCCCTTCCAGACACAAGAAGTAAACAATGAATCCCGGTATGAAACGACAGCGTGAAGAACCCCATGAAAATGTAAAATATCTCAGTGTAAAACCTTCTTATCTTGTCAACACTGAAGGTTTCCTTGATTGGAAATAAATGTGAAACCATTTTGATTATGTAAAAAACAAGCCAAACCACATAAATTCCTCGAGGATATCATGGTAAAACTATTATGAAATCCATCACTACATCATTCCACTTCCACTCGTGAATGGGTAACTGTTGTAAAAGCCCTACCTGTTGCGGATTATCTCCCTTCAACTACTGACTGGTGGAACATCTAATAAAAAACTAGTAATATAACTCTTCATACCAAGCCTCAAATACTGATGGTATAGATCTCAATACATCTTGGTGGAACCAGGACGAACAGCTCAAACTAAGGAATGAAAATATCACAAGAGCTCCCCACGTCTGTCTATTGACAACAACACACACCCATGAAAATGCATGAACTAATCATTGTCTACGGTCCACCCAGGAGTATGTTCCTCTCCTGACACACTCTCCCTTAGGACTAGGCCCTCTAAATCTGATACTGGCCTCATCTACACTCAATGCCGAAGACTAGAGGTAACCGCTACAGAAGAAAAAATATTTCCCATGTCTATCATGAACTTTCAAATGCATCTCATAGAATAGATGAATAAGTTGTTGCTCACTACTGGTCTCTTGAACTACCTATATTTGAGTCCGCCTTCTCAATGGATCAACCACCATGTTTCCCTTCACAGGCATGTAGGAAATCTCAATGTCAAAATACTGAAGGTACCCAAACCAGCAACGATGTCTCAAATTCAGATCATGCTGATTGAATACATACTTGATAATTTTGTGGTTAATGTATACAATAAAATGATAACCCAAAAGAAAATGTCTCCAACAACACAAAGCATGAACAACTGCAGCTAACTTGAGATCGTGTGTCAGGTAATTTCTCTCATGTGACCTCAACTGTCAAGAGCCATACACAATGACTCCTTCTCCCTACAAAAGCACTTTCCATAGCATGATACTCGATGCATCATAGTAAATAATGTATCTCTTGATCGAATCAAAAAAAATTGTATCGGTGCTGAAGTAAATCACCCTTTCAACTCCTAAAAGGATGAATCACATGAATTTATCCACAAGTACTTCTCACCCTTCTTATTCTGGCCCGTCAGTGGTGTTGTTAAGCATGAAACCTCTTTTATAATGTACCTGTAGTAACCATCCATCCCCAGAAAACATTATACCTCAAATACATTCTTCGGCTTCTCCCATTAAACTATATCTATCACTTTATATGGGTATAGTAATACCCCTATCTCTAAGATAACATTTCCCATGAAAGGAATCTAGTCCATCCAAAAAAGGCATTTTGTGAGCATATCCTATAACAAATGCTCCCCCAGTGTACTCAATACGATCTCAAGATGGGTGGGATGGTCGTGTTGAGTGTGAGAGTACACCAACATATCGTCCACAAAGGCCAGCAAAAAAGAATATATGTATGTATGGAACAGATGGTTCATTAGTGCTATGAAAACTACTAGCGCGTTCATGAGACTGAACGACATAACCACATAGTCGTATAGACCATAACTACTTCAAAAGGATGTAGTAGGTATAACTAATGGTCTAACACACAACTAATGATATCATGATATCAAGTGAATCATCGAGAAAACCCAAGTTCCTCAATGCTGATCAAAGAGATCGAAAATCCTTGGCAAGGGATATTGGATCTTGATTTTCAACTAGTTCATATTCCAATAATCCATGCAATGTCTAAGGGCACTGTCCTCATTTTTCATAAAAAGGATAAGGGAAACCCAAGGAGAAGTGCTAAGTCAGATGAAACCTATTGTTGTAAACTCCTCTAACTACTTCTTGATATCTCGTAACTCTAGAGTATCCATCCTATATGGAGGAATGGACACTAGTTCCGCTCCTAAAAAAATCTCCACAGAGAAATATACCACATGATCTGGGGGTAAAACTGAAATTTCCTGTAGAAATTCATATCTAAAACGACCCACCAGTAGAAGAAAATCCATATGTGAAGTCCCATGGTCATCCAAATTTAAAGTAGAAATATAGGCTATAATTCATCCCATCCAATGTTGCTTGGGTCCATATCTCCTCGCCTAGACAACGCATTGTCCGTTGTGTAGAAAAGGCATGAACTCTAGTGATGTGAAACTCACCATGCAGTGATAGCTGTCAAAAAAGGCCTTAAAGGAGACCAAAAAGTCCATTCCAAGAATGAAATTGAAGAATGACCTCTCTAAGACCTATAGGTACCATAAGAAGTGACACTCACCAACCTCAAGGAGACACTCCTTGCACTAACGTACACTAGTCATCCTAATCCCTAGTGGAGTGTCTAGTGTCATAACATCCTTAGACGTAAAGATACATGTCCCAACGATATCCAAAATGGAAACATATATAAAAATATAGGAAGCCCCTATATAGAAAGGGGTATAAGCTAAAAAAGAGGATACTAGAATCTAAACACCAACTGTAGAGGGTCTAGGATCATGCTCCTATTAGGCCATCTCCATTACAAAATACAAACCTCTACCGCAACCCTGTGATCCTACCTAACTACCCTGAGCCGATCCAACCTGTTGTTGCTGGATGTCTTAAAACTGGCTACCATGACCATGAATACCTCCTCAGCTTGAATGGCCAGACGAATTCCAGTTCCCTATCTGATAAGAAATGTGTGTCCTGTTCCTAAATGTGGAGTCATAACATAACCTCTATCACTAGCTTCTAGTGAGAAAAACTAGAAAAAATGTATATATGTCCCATCTTTCGGCATGACTGGCACTCAACAGGGTCCTTCAGAAAATGTGGTATCGTATTCACACTCTTCCCCCATAGATATCATAACACCTGGAAAAATAAAGAAACATCACATGGAAGCTTCATGCGGTGCTTCTTGCTATCTATCGAAGGAGTACCAACCTTGGATTCTGAACCACCCAAGATCACATCTCCCAACACCCTCAAATTATGCTCCATAATCAGCGGATGATTTACTATAGCAGTCACCAATGTCATCCTAAATACATTCATCTAAGATCAGATGTCATACCTGATATCATCCTCAAATCTTCTATCCAATGTTAACTCGTCATCTCTTAGAATAGGATCAAAGCACCGATTCTCTGTGAAATGAGAAGAATAGTCCATCACTGAAAGAGAACCATACTCTAAATGCATGAACTCTAAGGCCCAATAATCCATCAACATCTCAGGATAGAATTAGTCATAAAATATTCTCTGATACTCTTCCCAAGACACATCTCGATGATGTCCCACCTACGAGACAACATCCCACTATCTATTTGTAGAATCTTGTAATATGTACTTCACTATCTTTACCCTCCCCTCTAGAGGCGTCCCCAGATGATAAAATATATCAACCATGGCCTCCAACCACAACTCTAAAACATGTGGTCCTCCATCCTCTGATGAAGTTGAGGGATGATGCTGCTAAAACACACACTTCAAATCTACAATATATGGGGTAGGATATAAGGACCCGACCTTAAACATTACATAATATTGAATCAAATGAATAATTCACATTGAGGATATTTTAGGTTATCGATTTTGAGACTTAAGACATAACTATTACATCTCAAAAGATTACAATGTAGACACTTCTACACAATTTCCATTTTTTCATGAAATAATAACTCTTGAAAAAAAGAGTCATGCCTAGTTCCAGGTTTTAGACAACATGAATTTTCCTTGATCCCATCCTTGACCCTATTCTTCTTTATGTCCTGTAAAAACATTTCAAAACTTGGGATGAGCATAAAAATCTCAGTAAGGGTTATAAAACAATGAAAGAAAACATTTGTTCATTAATACATACAAAACATAAACTCTTTTACTTACCTCATGAAAACATAATATTTATGAATAACACAAAGAAATCATAAATCATAAATGTAACTTGTGTCATCCATATCATACTTACATTGTAGCTATCATAGCTATATAGGGAGTTTCTTTGGAATACTTATCATAGTGTATTCTCTAAATATCTTAGGAGAAACATTCACATTTACCTCCATCACATTACCCAATGCATTGGAGAGCAATCTTGGGCTCACCTACCCTAGGTTTATCACATAACCACCCATATATGTAAATAATTCCCAAAAACCATAACATGATCATAACACAAAACATAAGAAAAAAGGAAAGATAACATTTCCACATTGCAATAAAAAAATATCAATACAATACATTGATATAATAAAAATGTTATCAAAACCATTTTCAATACCAAAATATATAAAAATAATATATGGTATTTATTTTTCCTTTTAAAAACATTACATCTTGTTAAGGAAGCCAAAGATCAAATAATACTCACGGCGGCGGAAAGGTCGTTTTCACCGCTTACGTTAAAAAAACATTCATTTCTGTCGTTTAGTAAAATGATTCGTATAAAAAGATTCCATTTGAATGAAAAGAAAATTCAATGGGGTTTATACTCTGTATAAAATAATTTCGTGTATAAAACTAAATATGTTTCAATGAAAATAGATTGAGACAAAGACCCTTACCTCATGTCTGACTTGACACGATCGTTCTTTAATCTCCTAAATAATAAACTACAGATAATTGATAATTGATTAAGAACCTTTTTCAAGTTTATTATTCCTTTTATATTACTTATTACCATGTTATAAACACTATTTAATCATTCAATTTAATAATTGTCATTTTGTCGATATTTGGTACTTGAGTCAAAAATGAACACCTTATATTTACAAGTTGTCCATGTGGTTAATATTCCATTATATCCAAAATGATATTAATGATTTAGATATAATATATACCATATATATCCAGTATATACATGTATTTATAATAGTATATAACATTTGGAGGTAAGAAATGAAATGGACCGTTCCTGGAGACGGCAAGTCGTACGTACGCATAAATGCTACTTTCATTTCTATTTCATATTTTAATGGAATTAAAATATAAAGATACATGGGTAAATTATTAATTCCAGTATAATTTCATATATAATATCATATATAATATCATTAACTTAATCGTTTATACATCCCACATATGGCATTAAGGAGTCATATCACTTTGAGGGGGCGGTAGTCCGCACTTCCTTTAATGAGATTATCACATTTAACCATAATGGAAACCATAAAGGCATGATATAAATGGAAATTACAGAAGTATAAGGAAGACATAAACATAATATATATCATATATAAATATAGTTCAATATTAATGGCCACCATGAGAGGCAGTATGAGATAATCTAAAAATCATCGTTTCGTGAGGCGTTAGTTTTTCATCCCCATAAACATTATGTTCTTCATCCATTAGATGGATTTGTGTGTAAGTTTACTTCAAATCATTCTCCTAAAAACATACTAGTAGATTTAGGATACTAGTTTTGTTACAAAATAAAGGAACATAAAGAGTTTATGGGTTGGATAAGTAAAATAAAAGAAAACAATTTAAGAGAAACTATTACCTTTATTTTGGGTAACTCCCTTTGGTTTGAACCAAATGACTTCTTGAAGTTCCTTCTTCAAAAGGTAAGTCTTCTAGGAGGAGGAATGGGATGTAAGGAGATTAATTGGTCAGATTTTGGACTTTCAAAATGTCTTTAGAGGTGTGATTAATTGGTAAGAATTGGTCTTCTTTTATAAGGGAGAGGAGGGGCTCTTTACGAAAGTGTGAAAACATTATTATATTATAAACTCATATTCAATTTCAAAAGGACCAAAAATAATTAAGGTCGAAGATAAGATGACTCATATTTTAAATAAATTAATCCAATCAAAATTGGACATGTTTTGGATAATATGTTAATAACTATAATCTTATTTATTTAAATCATTTATTATTGAGGTAAATACTGCATCATAATTGTGTCATAAATAATATAATTTATTTGATGTCTAAAAATTATAAAAAAATACCATGATGTAAGAAATATTCTGAAATTTACAATTAATATTTATAGTAGAAAATATAATTTATATAACATAAAAAAATTAATCTACTAAAAGATTTTGGTTTATGTCATTTTTGCCTTTATATAAAATTAATTAATCTAATGTGTCATTATCTTTCATAAGCGGCTCTATGGGGTCACCATATAGACCCAAATATTCCCATGGTTGGACATGACTCATAAAATAAGTTTTTAACATGTGTTAATGTAATTTAGAATTATTATAATATTCTTTTTACATTGAATTAACCTATTTACCTTTAACCGCGGTAAATAAAAGTCAAAAGTTACTATTCACCAAAATTTATTTTCATCTTATTGAACCACATTTTACTTCTTGAATAAAACCATGTATGTCAGATTTTCAAAATTTAATTAACATAAGTGGTAAAATTTCATTTAAATGAAAAAGTCAGTTTTTTAACTGCAACTAAGTGGTTTCACTATTTCCTAAAAAATTGATGTTTTTCAGAAAAATACCAAAAATTCAGCCTAGGCTATATTTGATATTTAGAATTCAATAATGATGTTTATTTTTAAAAATTAGAAAAATAATAGTGTTTTTAATTAATTTTAAAATTAATTCCCATTGTTTAAACAAATAGCCTGTTTTTAAGAAACACTAACTATCAAAATATTGACACTTGTTTAAGTCCAATTTCAAAGTGAAATTAACTCCAATGACCAACATTGGATTAAATGGCAAAAAAATATTATAATTAAACATTAACACCAATTAAAAAGATAATATAATCATATAAATAAATTATTTTAAAAGGCACTTTTGAAATAAAATACAATACTTGCACTATTCATTAAAAAATTAATATTATCGGAAAAATCCCAAAAAATTACATAATGTAAATTTTGATGTCCCAATTCTAAAGAAGGATTTTATTTGGTCAATTAGAATGTATTAAATTGACCAAAACTATATTTAAATAGGGTTTTCCATTAAAAGGCATCAATTCAACCTTTTAATGTAAGTTATGCTTAAACTTAGATTCATTCACATTTTAAGCCTTTAACTTTTTATTGGATAAATGTAAATACATTTAACAAACATTTACAATCATATTGTAGTTATTTTTGTTCATTCCCACCAACACAAAGACTTGGATTTAACTACAATTTAAAATAATAAAATTATATTATTAGTGTGCAATGTGAGATTTCAAAGAAACCCGTTGTTGGGTATAGGGAACGCTATCGAACATAACAACCCCTTTAAATTAAAATTAATATTTAATTCACAAATATTTATAAATATGAAATATTTCTGATTCTTTATTTACCTTGGATGTTATATCCTTATCCCATTTTGGAAATTGTGTCCTCGCAATTATATTCACTTATCAAATAAATGGGGGAATTTATCTCTCAGAGCATTTTCAGATTCCCAAATTTCCTCTTCAACAATATGGTTTTTCTATAAAACCTTTACCAGGTTAATTACCTTATTCCGTAACACTTGATCTCTATGGTGAATAATCTGAACTGTTTGTTCTTCATAAGAGAGATTCTCTTACAACTGAACTACCTCTAGGCTCAAAACATGAGATGGATCTGGAATATACTTTCACAACATCGAAGCATAGAAAACATTGTGTACATGGGACAAACATGATGGTAAAGCCACTCTGTACGCAACTGATCCAAATTTCTCCAGAATTTGATAAGGTCCAATGAACCTCAGACTCAACTTTCCTTTCTTACCAAAACGCATCACACTTTTCCATGGAGAAACTTTGAGAAAGACATGATCACCTACCTCAAAAGAAATATCCTTCCTCCGATTATCTGCATAACCTTTCTATCTGCTCTGAGCTGTTCTCATGTGCTTCAGAATCAAATGAACTTTCTCTGCCATCTCTTCTACCAATTCGGGTCCCATCACCTTCCTTTCACCTACTTCATCCCAAAAAGTTGGAGTTCGACAATGTTTTCCATATAATTCCTCAAATAGAGCCATCTGTATACTTGAATGAAAACTTTTATTATATGAAAATTCAACCGAAGAAAGATGTTGGTCCCAAATTCCCTGATAATTCAATGAACAAGCACATCGCATATCCTCCATGGTCTAAATTTTTTTTTTAACTTCCCATCTGATTGAGGATGAAAAGCGGTACTAAAATTTAATTCAGTTCCCAATGACTTCTGAAGGCCTTTCCAAAAGTTATAAGTAAACATGGGATCACGATCAAATACAATTGAGAGAGGAACTCCATTTAACTGAACTATCTATTTAAAATACAATCAAGAAAGTTGATCTAGAGACAATATATCCTGAATAGGAAGGAAATGAGAAGGTTTACTCAATCGATCAATAATAACCCAGATTTCATTATTATCTCGATATGTCTTTGGTTACCCTACAACCAAGTCAATTGAATTATTTTCCCTTTTCCACTCTGGAACCAGTTAAGGCTGAAGCATCCCTTTAGATAACTTCCGCATTTCATTAACCTACTGACAAGTCAAACACATCATAGTAAAATTAGCAATATCTCTTTTCATTACATCCCACCAGTAATACTTCTGAGGATCTCTTTACATCTTAGTACTACCAGGATGAACTGAAAATGGGGAACATTGAGTTTCACATAACAACTCATTATACAACTATGAATCACAAGGCACACATAATCTCTTACCAAACCTCAAAACACAATCATTATCAACGTTAAATTCAGGAAACATACCCTTCTGAACCAACTCTTCCTTTTTCAACAACTCACTGTCTTCTTTCTGTGCTTGATTTATTCTGAATGATAGAGATGATTTCACTAACACCTGAAACAAAACAGAAGAATTTCATACACCAACTACTTTTATTCCAAAGTTTATCAAATCAAAAACCAAAGGATCTTGTTCCAAATTTAACATGGTTAATGAATCATTACTTTTTCAACTCAAATCATCAGCCACTTTCTTTGATTTTCCCGGATGATAATGGATCGTGCAATCATAATCCCTGATTAATTCCAGCCATCTCCTCTATCTCATGTTCAATCCTTTTTGAGTGAAAAAATACATTAAACTTTTTTGGTCAGTGTATATTTCACATCTTACACCAAACAAATGATTCCTCCAAATTTTTAATGCAAAAACAACAACAGATAATTCCAAATCATGTGTAGTGTAAATTAACTCATGTGGTTTCAATTGATGTGAAGCATAATAAATTACCTGATCATTCTACATTAGGAAAAAACCGATTACTTTCAAAAAAGCATCATTGTAGATAAAAAACTCACCATTTCTGGATGGCAGTTCCAAAACTGGTGCATTCACCAATCTCTTTTTCAATTCTTTAAAACAATCATCACATTCTTTTGTCCAAATTAACTTAACACATTTTCAATTTAACTTAGTAATTGAACTAGATAACTGTGAAATTTTTTCAAAAAACCTCCGATAATAACCTTAAAAACCAAGAAAACTACGAATCTTGGTTATATTTATGGGTCTTGGCCATTCTTCAACAACTTTTGCTTTAGCATGATAAATCGTTATTCCATTTTTTGAAACAATGTGACCAAGGAAAGAAATTTGTTGTAACCAAAACTCACACATGCTGAATTTCCGGAACAGTTTCGTTTCTTTTAAGGTTTGAAAGACAACCCTTAAATGAATTTCATGTTCCTCCTTACTTTTGGAATAAATCAAAATTTCTTCAATGAACACAACTAAAAACATATCCAAAAACTAATGGGAAATTATATTCATAAGATCCATGAATACAGTAGATGCATTGGTTAAACCAAAAGGCATAACTACAAATTCATAATGGGAATATCTAGTATGAAACGTGGTATTCGGAATGTCTTCTTCCTTTACCTTCAACTGATGTTACCCCGACCTCAAATCAATCTTCAAAAAATACTGAGCTCCCTGAAGCTGATCAAACAAATCATCGATATGAGGCAAAGGATAATTATTCTTAATAGTGATGTTATTCAATGCTCTGTAATCAATGAAAAGTCTCATTGAACCATCTTTTTTTTAACAAACAAGACAGGAGCACCCAATGGTGATGTTCTAGGACAAATGAAACCATTATCTAATAACTTCTGCAATTGCTTATTTAACACTAAAAGTTAATTTTGAGCCATTCGATAAGGGGGTTTTGAAATTGGATTAGAATCATGAACTAAGTCAATAATAAATTCAACTTATCGATCATGTATAATACCAAGAAATTCATCAGGAAAAACGTCAAGGTACCCATTTACCACTGGAACATCATTAATCT
Source organism: Viscum album (assembly GCA_963277665.1). Taxonomy (NCBI): domain Eukaryota; kingdom Viridiplantae; phylum Streptophyta; class Magnoliopsida; order Santalales; family Viscaceae; genus Viscum; species Viscum album. The sequence goes on from OY728150.1 coordinate 1,041,915,771, forward strand.
GAACAGTTCCTTTGTTTTCAACAATATGTGCAAGGTAACATTCATTTCCATATTTTACTAGTTTCTCAGATTCTTGATATGCTATCAAATGGAAGGGTTCATTTTTGTATACAAACTGAAAATCATTCTGAAAAGAAACATCTTTAGCACTGAATTCAATCTTAGAATGATAAATAGAAATCCAATCCATACCCAAAATAAAATCAATCTCTACTAGAGTCAAAACAGTAAGGTTTTCATGTAGATTCTTTCCGCAGACAAGGACATGAATTTTCTTATGTTTTCTTTTTGTCTCACAATTTCCTCTAGGTATTTTTACCATATGTTCTGTATTCATATATTGAGATGGAATTCCAAATTTACTAAAAAACTTCTCAGAAATGAAAGAGTGTGTATACCCTAAATCAAAAAAACACATTGGTATAATATGAACAAACAAACATTTTACCTGATACAACTTCATTTGATGGCTCAACATCTGCTGAAGTAGTTGCCAAGGATTTCACTACCCCTTTCTACTTGTAGTCTGGTTTCTTTCCTTTGGTTGAGTTCTTTGTTGGACACTCATTTTCTTGATGACCCATTTCATTGAACTTAAAACAATTCACTAACTGTAAATTAGATATTGTGTTACCACTACCCGGATCTTTTTCAGTGAAATTATGAGCATTATGTCCCATCTTAACACATCAGTAGCACTTACTAGAATTCAAAAGACAATCCCCCGCATGCTTTTTACCACAATTTTCACAAACTGTAAACTTAAGATTCTTACCATCAGAAATATTTGAAGAGTTCTTCCCTTTCTCTTGACACCTCGACCTCTTATTCTGTTGTTTGTCAAAGAACACTTGATCATCAGTAAACTCTATTTCCACCTTTCCACACAACGAACATGTTTTTCATAACTTTTGAACTCATGAGAAGCTAAAGCCCTTCGATACATTGGATTTAATCTTGATTAAAATATGGTTGATCTTACTATTAAAATCTTTTATGAAATTTATAGTATACCTTTCCAGTTGAGTGAATTTTTCTTCATAAGCAGCCACTGAGTCATCCTTCTACAATAATTCCACGAATTGTTTTTCCATCCTAATATGAACCACCATAGGAAAATATTTCTCAAGAAACATACCTTTGATTTCATCCCAATCAAGAGCATCAATATCCTCACTATCCTTGATATTTTTTACCATCGACCACCACTAATCAGATTCACCTTCAAAACAGTAAAGAGAAAGACTAACCTTTTGTTGTTCTGAACAACCCATTACATTAAAAATCTTCTCCAGTTCTTTAATCCACCCTTCAGATAGCACAAGTTCAGATGATCCTCTAAATGATGGGGGATTTTTCCCCATGAAATCTCCACTACTGACATGTTCCTCTGTGGTTGATCTGGCTGATCTCGTACATGGATACCACCACCATTTATAGCCCGAGTCAGCTATTCCATCACTGAAAAAAACTGTTCAGTTCCGATTCTAACCATCTCAGGTTGCTGATTTGTAAAGTTTTCTTCCTCCTGATGTCGTACCAACATAGTTGTCTGATTTCCTCTATGGAAAACCATTCTGAACACAAAAATATTTTAGGCAAAACAACATCGGAATCTGGAAATTCTATATGATTTCAATATTAACATAAATTAATTTATGGATATTAATTTAACAATACCCTAACTCCTAAATTTATCTAAATCGACCTTTGATACAAACTATAAGGACCCGACCTTAAACATTAAATAATATTTAATCAAATGAATAATTCACATTGAGGATCTTTTCAGGTTTAGAGTTTTAGAGAAATAAGACATATCTATTACATCTTCATAGATTACAATGTAGACCCTTCTACACAGTTTCCATTTTTTTCATAAAATAAAAACTCTTGAAAAAAAATAGTCATGTCTAGTTCTAGGTTATAGAAAACATGACTTTTCCTTTATCCCATCCTTGACCCTATTCATCTTTAAGTCCGTTGAAAACATTTCAAAACATTGGATGAGCATAAAAATCTCAGAAAGGGTAATAAAACAATGAAAGATAAAATTTATTCCTTACTACATACACAAAATAAATTTTTTTACTTACCTCATGAAAACATAAGATTTATGAATAACACAAAGAAATCATAAATCATAGAGGTATCTTGTGGAATCCATATCATACTTACATTGTAGCTATCACATCTACATAGGGAGTTACTTTGGAATACCCATCATAGTATATTCCCTAAATCTATTAGGAGAAACATTCACATTTACCTCCATCATGTTACCCAATGCATTGGAGAGCTATCTCGGGCTCAACTTCCTTAGGTTTATCACGGAACCACCCGTATACATAAAAAATTCCAAAGAACCATAACATTATCATAACACATAACATAAGCATAAGGGAAAGATAACATTTCAACATTTCAATCACAAAATATCAATACAACAAATTGATATAATCAAAAAAATTTCAAAAAAATTTTCAATACCAAAATACATAATATGAGTATATGGTATTTATTTTTCCTTTTAAAAACATTATGGCATGTTAAGGAAGCCAATGATCAAATAATACTCACGGCGGCGGGAAGTTCATTGTCACCGTTATGATAAAAAACATTCCTTTTTGTCATTTAGTAAAATTCTTGATATAAAAATATTACCTTTGAATGAAAATAAAATTCAAAGGGGTTTATAAACCGTATAAATTAAAGTCGTGTATAAAACTAAATATGCCCCAATGAAAGGAGATTGAGACGAAGTCCCTTACCTCATGTCCAACTTGACATGATCATTCTTTAATCTCCTGAATATTAAACTAATGTTAATTTATACTTTCTTAACAACATTTTTCAGGTTTATTATTCCTTTTAAATTACTTATTTCCATGTTATAAATATTATGTAATCATTCAATTTAATAATGGTCATTTTGATGATATTTGGTACTTGAGTAAAAAATGAACACCTTATATTTACAAGTTGTCCATGTGGTTAATATTCCATTATATACAGAATTATATTCATGATTTTGATATCATATATATCATATATATCCTGTATATACATGTTTTTATAATATTACATAACATTTGGATGTAAGAAATGAAATGCATCGTTCATGTAGATGTTAAGTCGTACGTACGCATGACCACTACTTTCATTTCTATTTATTAATTTAATACAATTAAAACATAATGTTACATAGCTATATTATAATTCTAGTATAATTTTATATATAATATCATATATAATATCATTAACTCCATCCTTTATACGTCCCACATATGTCATTAATGAGTCATATCACTTTGAGGGGGCAACAGTTTGTACTTCCTCTAATGAGATTATCGCGTTTACCCATATTGGAAACCATAAAGGCATGATATAAATGGAAATTATAGAAGCATAAGGAAGACATAAACATAAGATATATCATATATAAATATAGTTCCATCATAATGTCCACCATGAGAGGCGGTAGAAGATAATCGAACAATCATCGTTTCGTGAGGCGTCAGTTTCCCATCCACTGAAACATTATGTTCTTCATCCATTATATGGAGGTGTGTGTAAGGTTAGTTCGAATCCTTCTCATAAAAACATCCTAGTATATTGAGGATACTGTTGTTGTTACAAAATAAAGGAATAAAAATAGTTTAGGGTTGGAGAATTAAAATAAAAGAAAACAATTTTAGACAAACTATTACCTTTAATTTGGGTAACTCCCTTTGGTTTGAACCAAACAACTTTTTGAAGTGCCTTCGTCTTAAGGTAAGGCTATTAAGAAGAGGAAATTGATGCAGGGAGCTTAATTGGATAGAGTTTGGGTGAGACAAATGGCTCGAGAGGTGTGAGGAATTGTTTAGATGTGGTCTCCTTTTATAAGGGAGAGGAGGGGATCTTTAGGAAAGTGTGAAAACATTTTTTTATTATAAACACATATTCGTTTTCAAAAGGTCCAAAAATAATTAAGGTTGAAGATAAGATGACTCATATTCGAAATAAATTTATCCAATCAGAATTGGACATGTTTTGGATAATATTGTAATCATTATAATATTATTTATTTAAATCATTTATTAATGAGGTAAATACTGCATCATTATGGTGTCATAAATAATGTAATTTATTTGATGTCTAAAATTTTTAAATTAACACCATGATGTAGGAAATATTTTTATATTTACAATGAATATTTATAGTCTAAAATAAAATTTATATAACACCATATAGAAATTAATTTACAAAAAGATTTTTGTTTATGTCATTTTTGCCTTTACATTAAATTAATTAATCTAAAGTGTAATTATCATTCATAAGTGTCTCCATGGGGTCCCCAAATCTACCAAAATATTCCCATTGTTGGAAATGACTCATAAAATAATGTTTGGATAATAGTTATGGTAATTTTGAATTATTATAATATTCTTTTAACTTGAATTAACCTATTTACCTTTAACCGCGGTAAATAAGAGTCAAAAGTTACTATTCACCCGAAAAGATTTTCATCTTATTGAACCAAATTTTACTTCTTGATAACAACCATGTATGTCAGATTTTTGAAATTAAATTCACAGAAGTGGTAAAATTTCATTTAAATGAAAAAGTCGGTTTTTAACTACTACTAATTGGTTTCACTATTTATCAGAAATTGATGTTTTTCAGAAAAATACCAAAAATTAAGACTAAGATATATTTGATATTAGGAATTAAATAATGATGTTTATTTTTCAAAATTTAAAACATAAAAGCTTCATTAATTAATTTTAAAATTAATTCTCGTTGTTTAAACAAATAGCATGTTTTTAGGAAATAATAACTATCAAAATATTGACACTTGTTTAAGTCCAATTTCAAAGTGTAATTAACTCCAATGACCAAAATAGGATCAAATAGTAAAAATATATTTTAATTACACATTAAAACCAATTAAAAAGATAATATTACCATATAAATAAATTTGATCAAATGACACCTTTTAAATAAAATACAATATTTTCACTATTCATTAAAAAAATGAACTTTACCCGAAAAATCCCAATAATTTATAAAAAGTAAATTTTGATTTCCCCATTCTAAAGAAGGATTTTATTTGGTCAATTAGAATGTATTAAAGTGATCAAAACTATATTTAATGAGGGTTCTCCATTAAAATGCAGTAAATCGACCTTTTAATGTAAATTATTCTTAAAATTAGATTCATTCACATTTTAAGCCTCTAATTTTTTATTGGATAAATGTAAATAAATTTAACAAACATGTATAATCATATTGTAGTTATTTTTTTAATTACCACCAATACAATGACTTGGATTTAAATACCATATTAAATAATAATATTATATTATTAGTGTGCAACTTAAGATTCCAAAGAAAACTGTTGTTGCATATTGGGTACGCTATCGAACATAGAAACCCCTTTAAAGTAAAATTAATATTTAATTAACAAATATTAATAAACATGAAATATGTCTTATTATTTATTTACCTGAGATGTTACATAGTATGTGGTGTTCCATAAAAAGAATGTAACATCCTAACAAATTCATCACAGAACTGTGCATCAGCGTCTGCGTCAGCTATAACAACTGGTGAAAAGAAGTTCATGACAAGAGGATCTTCTGGTAGTCCCTGATCAAGCATTTCTTGTTTCTGGTCATTTCCCTATATCAAACATACAACTAGAGGAAGTCTTGGGGTGCATGTCTATGCATGGTCAAACACACACCTCAATTTAATATTATCAAGGAAAACAACTTAGAAGTGAAAAAAACGTAATAGGAGAAAAAACATTCAAGTTTTAAAAAATAAGGTTACATGGAGTTTACAAACCCTACAAAACATGTTACCTTAATCTAATAACATGGCATGATCCTCTTCCAAACCTGATAATGTAACACCCCTATACACAACATGTTCCTCTTATGACATGGAATGCACTTGAATTTTCCCTCCTACCTAGGTTCTTCTACATGTCTTGAACTACACGGTTCCCGCCTTGGATAACATTGCAACTTAGGTTCACCCTAGACATGAGATGTGATACTTATATCATAACCACCCATGTCCATACTCACATGGTCAGATACACGGTCGACCATACATAGAGTTCATAATTGTGACACGATGTGTATAACCTCAGTTTCATCGACCAGTGTTGTTCCTCACACAACCAGAAACACTATCCACTATAGCACAGCGTGTACACCCAGTACATGGTGCGTTCCACCAAAGATTTCCCAACCCCATGTATTTTCTCACACATTCAATCACATGGTCAAGCACTACATGACCTATACGTACTATACACGATGTGTACTTATGAAACGTAGCTTCTTCAAGAACAAAAGAGCACATGGCATGTGTTCATAATACCATATGCTATGTTGTATGTGCTTCCAGATAGTAAGCCTATAAAACTTATTTAATACCCTTAAAAATAGAGAATTGTGTCCAAGTCATGAAAAATTTGGACCAATGAGAGCCCATACTTTTGTGAATCAATGTTTTAAATCCTTATTCTTATCATAACTTTAGAAAATTCAATTAAAGTTCATACATGATCCACTATATTCTAATCCAAGAGGGCCCATAACACCTTAGGGTCCAAATATTGGAATCCATACAATAGAAACACACATATTTACAATACCCTGTCACAATAGCTGGTATTATATCACAACATCTATTAGAACAACATGAATATCTAGAAAAACAACAATCACAAAAGCATGCAATCAGTAATGAACCTTAAATGGCATGACAATAATGCATGGAATGTGATCTCTAGAAAGTGAATATATTATGAATGAGATAAATAACCCTCATATCATATGGTTGCAACAGAAATTGAACATCAATAATACCAATGATAACATCCTAAAACAGGAAAATCACCAAACAGTGAAATCAAATCATTTGTAATAATTTCAATAGACAGAAATATTAAAATAATAGTGGTAACTTGGATTTTCCCTATGCACAGGTTAGCTACTACTTGGCACAACTTATTTCCAACTACCCAGTCCTTTTTATCCCTATTTATAGGCTCTACATATTTAGACAAGCTAGAAAAGAACTCCTTCGATACCACTTTTTATCATCCCGGTTCTGGGTGCCGCCCAAAGGTGCCCCGTACCAGGTTGGACACATGATCTCAAGCATATTTCCCCAAATAGAAGAGGTAGCTAACTAGCAGTGAGGGACCAGGTCTGAAAGTGAATAAATTATGCCCTCATAGGTAGAGTAAGCATAGCAGAATATAAAAAATCATTTGCGAAATCATTAATACCATACATGAAAGTAAACAAAATAAGACTGATAGTATGAACAACTGCATCATATATATAGAAAATGATTCATGTCAGAAATATCTAGAAAAGAATCCAAACAATTCACAATGCTGGAAATACAATACTAAACCAAAAGTATTGAATACTGTAAATCCTACAGCATCACAAGCCTTAGCTTGGCCCCACGTTCCCCAACTCCAATAACACTCAAGTAACTGATGAGTAAGGGGACTTTCCCATATATATACCAACAACCATATAATCTGTTTGGGTCCAAAACCATGACCCAAACATGATGTGAGATTAATCCCAGTAGGCAACCAGAAAAATATTTGTTCTTAATAGTTTGTGAATTTATATAGGAGTAAATATACAAGAATGAAGTAATAAAATATAAAGAATTCAAAAGTAAAAAAACCTACAGTTTTCAAATACATTAATCTTAATTTCTAAATTAGTCAATCTATTGAATACTGCTACATAGAGATCTAGCCTAAGATCTCTATTGTCCTATAACATAGTAACAATAGATGACTCAGAAGACTATCTTAACAACCTAGTATGACCAAGTCCAAGCATGTGGTTTGGCTGGGAAGAATCGTCACAATCATTCAAATATTAAAATAAATCCCTCTGGGAAGTTTTCATAGTCAAACCCCTCTGGTTTAACATATCATCTATTAAATAAATAATTACCCTCTAGGAATGTTCAAATAGTGTAACCCCTTTGGTCCCACATAACACTAATCATTTATATACGACCAACTCGATTGCTATCACGATCAATACCCCCTTGGTCTGCATAGTAATAAAAAAAATTAATAACCCCTTGGAAGATCTTACAGTCGATTCCCCGGGGTCCCACATTCATTTAATAATGACCCTCTAGGTATCTTTCACGGTCTAACCCTTCTGGACAATGACCACCGAATTCTCTCAAAGTGAAGACCTCTTTTTCAATAGAAGAACAATTCATAATTAAATGACCCTAACTAGGGAATCTCTCATAGTAATATTCCCATTGGTTATACATTCACAATGTGATTCGCATGAATCTCAAAAAAACATTAGCTCCATCCTAACAACATGAGTCATGGAAAACAAAGCAATCCTAACATGATTTCTAGACCCAACGACCATAATCAATCAAACATGGGAAAATCACCCATAATCAATGTATTATGACATATGCATAATCAATAAACACTTTATCAATAAAAACCTACTATTGTTATTAAATAGGTTTGAATTCCAAAATATGAAATACCCTAAACATGGATATTCAGCATTTTAAGCATATATAATCCAAATAACAAAAAGAAAGGCAGAAACCACCTACCAATATATAGTATGATGAACACACTTAAATCTTGGCCATTCAATCAGACTAGATTGATGTAGATAAAAAAGGGTAAAAATTAGCAACCCTTGATAACTCAATAGCGATAAAAAATCAAGAAGAGGGTCTCTTGGGGAAGAGATAACTCACTAGTAGGAAATAAACGTATCTGGAAACGTCTCAATCAGAGCTCATATGGAGGAATGGGAGGAGCATAAAGTATCATTAATATTCATCGCTCTCATGTACGAGACATACGATGAATAAGATCATTCTAGACATTATATGTGAGCACACTTAGATTAATCAAATAAATAAAGTACATGACATGTTCATTTAATGTACATGTCCTGCACTATCCTCAACCGGCCCCCACATTAGGTGATCTTCCAAGTCACCTACACGACTATGTACTCGGCCATTACCCGACCAGTACATGACTAAAAAATGATACTGAGTACAAGGAGAGTACTAATGAATACATTTATTGTACATATAAAAACCACATTTCCCATTTGTTCCCTAAAAAACAACCTGAAATAAAGATCCACACCGGAAATGCAGATCTTGCATTATACACCTAGGGTGTTAGGATGTTCATGAATTATATAGAGTCTATTGTCTAAGGTACCTATGTAACATTTAGGGAGGAATACTATGGGAGATTTTGTAAAATTTTATATGTTCATAGTATATTCTTTGGGAGGAAGACCGAGTGAGATTACGACTTGTTGACTAAGAAACAAAGTGAGCCCATCTGATTTTGGGCCTAGGGAGATCGAGAGGTCTGAAATCATATTTATACTATTGGTAGGATGTAAAATTTTATTTTTAGATTATGCCACACTAGATCCTTATTGTTAGATTACATATAGCCTATTTTTTATTTCTAATTGATTTATATGATTTCAAGCATTGTGTTAGTTCATTATTTTTTTGTGATACATTTTTTTGTCTATATCAGATTCTTTTGTATATATTGATGATAATGTTTATGTTCACTTTAATACATTATGTTTTTGTGTTGATCAAGGTATTTTTGGTGGGTATTTCCTTTATTATATCATTGTTATATTTATTTATTAAAAACATATTTTATTTTTTAAAAAAGGAAAAGTATTTTAAACAAGAATTTTTTTTTCATGTTAACATTTTTCAAAAATTGATATTGGTTTTTAAAATGAGTTTATAATTAAATTTATTGGTTTCATGGTTAGAATAATTATATTGATTAGTGGTGGTCTCATACTTGAGTTTTGTTTTCACACAATTCATATCAATTTAGGCCTGTGTATTGTTTTTACGTGGCATAAGTAAGGGAAAGGGCACCAAGTATATTGGAGGGTCTTCCTAAGTTCTTCCTTAGGTGGTTGTTTTATGTTGGAGTAGAACTGGCCACATGGGATTTTCTCAATAAGATTAGTTTTTGATATTTTTATTCTTGTAATGTATGTATTGTTTATTTTTTTCATGGTCCTTATTCTGGGATTTGATCTGTGAATTGAGATATCATGTATTTATGTCTTATGTATTAATTGTTATATATAGTGATTTTATATTGTTTGTGATATCTTTTATTGGTCATTCATTTCTTAATATGATTATGTATTTATATATCTAGATCCTAACTATTCAGTATGTGTGTTCATCCAATTAATAAATGGTTTATTCCAAGTTACCAAGGGAGAAAATATTCCCAAATTGTTTATTATGATTCCCTGATCATTGCCACTAGTCCATGGTGGCTAGGAATGATCATTGGGATTTATGGAATTTCATCTAGGGTAATAGGTAATGTTGAACTAAGTCGGAATGATAAAAATGATTCTTTATTTTCTTTTTTTTGGTTCTGTGGTGGAATAGAGCTAGGACAATCATTCTTCAAGAGGTAATAGTAAAGGAGCTCCTAGTCATCTCTTCTTCATGTCGAACCTCGATTCTCCATTGGTGGTTTAATATTATATTTAAACTTTTATCCTAAATATACAATTTTTTTTTAATTTTATGTATTTTTAAATTTATTAGGGGTTACTTGGATAATCCATTATTTATTTTGTGTTTTATGGTGAATTAATGAGTGTACTATGTGGTGCATGATTAAAGAACATGGTTACTAGCGACCATGGGTAAATCACACAGGCTGTTTCGTTAAATTCTAGTGGAACTTACATGATTTATGCGTTGCATTATGAAATATAAATTCAAACCACGTATAGTGGGGAAATATATAAAATTTCAATATTTTCCCCATCTTATTTTATGCTTCTATTAATACTATATTTTGAAACATATTTTAAGGGTTTCTATATGCATTACTATTGATGTTGGAGAGTTAATTGTTCTTATTTGATATTTTTTTAGGTTGAATTGTGTATTTATTTTTATTCACTATTTTTTTTGTAGAAAATTAATCCCAAAATGGCCTAATCTAGGATTATATATGGAGATGTAGTGCATTACACTTATGAAAACCCTCAAGTTGATCGAGATTTATTGGATTTAGTGATCCATAAAATATATTCCTTAGTCTAAAAGGAATTCTAGCATTAGGCATGAATGCTGGAAAATTATCAAGAGTTCACTAATAATAATTCAAAAAAAATTTCATGGTGACAAGAGAACTTATGAGCCTTGGGAGTGGATGGAATATATTATGTGTATATTTTAGTTTTTGAAGATAATCGTGACATCAACGATCTACTTTACCACTAATATATTTGAAATACTAGATAAGAAATGGTCGGAATACATTTTCATATAGAAATTCTATGAGGGCCTCATATGGAATACCATTAAATTAGTTTTAATTAACATTTCCATAAAAAATATTATGGGTAGTGAAGGATTGTGAGTTTGTGATGATGGGATAAGGAGACGATTCAATAATGGAGTATGTTTCCCAGTTTTATGATTTGGTAATGTGTATCATGTTTTCATCATGAATTATTACCATAAATATTCGATGTTTGAAATGGGATTAAATGTTGATATCAAATTCATGATGAACCATATTTGTTTGCACACCTACAACGAGGTGGCGATAAGGTGGATATGATAGAGGTGTACATGGATGAGAGGATAGATATCATGGGTGGTTCATTATTATGTGGTAGACAAATATCATCATATTAAATGAATATGAAGTGTGATGGACATTATCAAGGTAGTGGAATGAGTTCTAAGAATCGACCGGGCACACTAATAATGGTTTCATTAGGGAATGTTTGAGTTTTATGTAATTAGTATGGGATATCATTTCATTCAAAATTTATTGGATCCATGTATACGAGGATATTCTACTACTGTGGGCTTGTAGTTTATCTTTTTTATTTTTTAGGACACCATAAAAATGTTGTAAAATTTTTTCCTCATTTTTCAAGGGTTATCTAGTGTTGTGTGATGCTTATAAGGGTAAAGTATCTCACCCTTAGTCTAAATGGGGACCTTAATAGGCTGAAATGGATTAGGGAGAGCCATAGTTCAGACACATATATTTTGTAGATGTTGTACCAGAAGACTCTGAGACCGATCTGACCACCGTGAGGGGTACCTTGTTTATTTCTTCTCTCGTGGATTCAGTGTTATTAAATTTGGTTTTTTCCAATTATTTTATTTCATCAAGATACATAATGTTGTAGTTATAAAGAATAACTAATGCCCACATTAATGGATTTACTTACCCTTTTTGGTTGGAATAAGGAATATAGTTTTAAGTGTTTATAGTTTCATGTTTCAATAATTTATATATATTTTTTGTTATATTTCATTATATTGGACATTGATTTTTTTCTATATCATCATCTATTTGTTTTGGATCATTGGATTCAATGTGCTTGTTGATTTCTATCACCATAGGGTGTAGTTTCTATCTCTTAATGGGAGCATTCATGTATTCATGTTTTAGTGGTATCCACAATTAGGGTAGAAAGGGCGTAATTTTTATTAATGGTATTGATCTCATGTAATATTTATAAGTTTTTATTTGATGTAGTGGAGGAGGATTTAGCCACTTGTCTTCTAGTACTGATGGACTATTACCCTAATGTGTTTCCATAATATTTTTCTTGGATGTCACCCCATTGATTGACAGAGATTACTATAGATATGCTAACTAGGATATGCCATTTTTTCAAACCAGCTGACATGATGGCGCTGATTGAGTTGACATAGTTGAAAGCTCAGTTGGAGAAAATTGAGAGTAAGAGATTTATTCACCCGAGCATTTCACTATTGGAATCTCTAATTCCATTTACAAATATGGTAGATATGAGTCTTTGAGTATTCATTGATTAACATGATTTCAATAATGTGGTAGTAAGTAATAAATATATGTTTCATGGAATTGGTAATACTTTTGATCAGATCAGATAATATCATTGGTTTTGTAAGACAGACTTGACATCAACATACCACGTGTTGACTATCCAGTAAGAGGATAACCCAAATACCACATTTCAATGATGATATTTATACTTAGATAATTTGGATACATCCATTGGGCTTACCAATTCTTCTATGGTCTTTATGAAATTGATTAAATGAATATTAAATTTATTTTTTGACACCTTCATGGTTATGTGTTTTGATGAAAACTTGGTGTATTCCCAGATGGAGGATTCCAACACTGTCCATATAGAGATTATTTTTGGAATATTGATAGAGAACTATTTATATTGAATTGTATTCAAATTATAATTTTTTTATTTAATAGGTGTAGTTCTTCAGCCACATAATTTTATAGAGAGGTATTTTAGTAGATCCTGGGAAGATTCATATAAAATTGTCTTGGGAGTAGCATAAGAATGTGTTTGATAGTAAAAGTTTTATTTGGATTGGGGGATGGGGTATTATAGATGTTTCGTTAATATTTTATCTTGGATAACTCCTCCCCTAAAATTATTTAAAAGTAAATGGGTGACATTTGAGTGGCGTGATGTGAGAAAATGTTCATTTGGGGACAGTTAGTTGCATATTGTATCTGAAATAATGTTGAATATTTCTGATCATAGGAAGGATTAGGCAATATTTTGTGATTTTTTTAGGTGTGGGGTTTGTGTGTGTGATGATTTAGGAAGACCATGTATTGGATTATGGATCAAAACAGCTATGCCAACAATATTTGAATGCCCACCCATGATCCAGTGTTGGAAGTGATGATGCATTCAATGAATACTTTTTGTCATTATCTCTATATAGAGTACTTTATTGTCTACAAAAATCATAAAATATTGAAGTATATATTCAAACATATTGACATTAACATTAGGAAGATATTTTGGTTACAATATATCTAAAAGTTTTATTTAGATATATCATATATCCTCACATATGGGAATGTTGTCATCAATGCCTTGAGATGGAATATTATGAAATAGGTTTTTTGGAGAGTAAATAAATGGGTGAGGCTTAATGAGTTTGTTTATTGATATGTTTCTTTAGTTTTAGGAGTATGGATATTAGGTGGTTTTGAACAATGTACAGTTCATCTGCCCACTTTTTGATTTATTTTAGATTGAGAATACATTTGACCCCAACATCCAGTATACTAGAAATGATATAAATGGCAGGGAGACCTCAGGTGATTTGTTTTGGTCTCTAGATGATTCTCTCATTTTTTTAGGTGATTGGTAGTTACCTTGATTATGAGGAAAGTGATTATCCAATATGGGAACCAATATAGTTATTTAATACATGATGAATGTAAAAAAATGATTAGAAAATAGGGAGGTAGTTATTTGAGGGCCAAGATGAGGGGTTCAATTTCCAATTTTTTTCTAGTTGACTCATTTATATGATATTCAATGATGAGAATTAGAGACTATCCATGTTTTTATAGACACTTTCCCATTCTGGCACGAAAGTGGGAATAAATATCTACAGATTTTTTGATCATCATACCTCATACATTACGTGGGAATGACTATATATGGGAGAGTTTGATTCTTTTAAACAGTTCGGTACATTTTATTTCCATAAAAGTGTTGATATAGGTATCATTTCTAGACACTTGTATGCATGAGATATTTTTTGGATTCATTTTTTTCCCTCAGTGAATGTTTATTACTAGGACAACCACTGAAATATTTTATTTTTACAGAACATTAGGATTCATTAGAAATTAAGCTATGTTTGAGCACAACATACCACCTATAGATAGATGGAATGTCTTAGTAGACCATATAAACTCTCTAGGATATGATATAGGATTGTGTTCTTCACATTCAGGGTTCACAATAAAGGAAAATTTCATTAGATGAGTTTTTATATAATAATAATCATTAGACCTAGATTATGATGTCCCTATTTGATGTGTTCTAGGGGTGGTCCTAGTAGTCCCATTTAATATGTGAAATTATTGGGGATTTTTCCTTATTAGGTATGAGAATAATCCAAAAGATTGAAGAAAAATGTAGAATGATTCATAAAAGGCTAGTGAAATCTTCTGGTCACATGAAATCAGCTGCCAATCGATGTTTTCACCCATTAATGTTTAAGGCTAGTGACAAGGGTTTTTTCGGCATATATGTTTGATAGGAAAACTAAAACATATAAAATTAGGGAATTCTAGTTCCTTGTTATATTAGGCTATTCTAAATTTTTTATTGTGTAAGGAAATTATCAAATCTATTGGAGTTTCCACCATTTCTGATCTCAATTCATGAAGTCTTCTTTATTTTAATGTTTGTGAGATATCGCTTAGTACACTATCATGTAATAGGTTGTAAAGGTTAGAGGTATAATCTGATATCACTATTGTGGAGAATCCATCAAATATCATGGATTATATAAAGAGGATTATTTATTAAAAATTCACCATGTTGTTCTATGTGATTTGGAAACACAGTGATGATAGCCCTGAGACTTAGGGTGATAACCATTAATGAAGGAGCAGTGACCACACCTTTTTTCTTCAAAGGGCATGCGAGGATATTTAATGTGATGAAATAGACATTCTTGGGTGGTTTTTGACATCCATTGGGTCACTGGTATGTCTTATTTGATATTTTATTTTATTTTTATCCATCAAAGGAGATTTTGGGTGTAGAAGATTTGAATTTATTTTTCTAGGGAAGATAGGGACTAACAGAAGGATAGTGCTTGATTTTTCTATCTGTTTAGCTAACAGTGATGGACGGGTGTATATAGGGTTAAATTAGTATTTCATGGATTTATAGTAGTTTTTAAAACACACAAAGAGTAGTAGTTACCATTGAAATTTTATTTTTGGGACAATGTTTCACCTGCATAGTTGTGGAATAGTTTTGATAACTCTCTGGCACAACCACATGAGTTATCAAGGTCATTTTTTTAAATGGGAATTTTCCCTAATTGGAATTTATGTCAATCACTTAATTTAGAACCCCATTACATGAAGATATTCATCCCAAATCTTGGGAGATTATTACTATTTATTTTTTTTGGATACTCCATTGATCATTCATGATTTGGATTGTGATAACTCTATTTCCTCATTTCTCCCATATTCTTTCTTTTTCTATCCATTTCAATTGAATATGATAATAATATATGGTGAGATGTCCATATCTGATTTTTTTTAATGAGGGGTTTGGATTAATTTTTTATGTTTTAGGTGTTTCAGAACATATTTTTCTTGAATCTAGTGGTTTTCACTGAAGGTGATGAGTCTGGAAGCGATTACAAGGTAGGTGTCCCTTTTTAAGGGTGTTTTCCTTGGATAAAATTTAATCCCTTATATTATTTGGATTCTATTTATTAAGTATAAATTATTTTTTTATTCCCTGATTTATTGGATTTATGGTTTATCTTGGAAATTATGTGTTTCAAAGAGTGTTTTTAAATAAATCTATCTTGAATGAACTAAATGTGATTGAAAAAATGATTCAAATAGGTTTTTTAGGAATATATTCAAATAAAATTTAGATATGGTTTTACAGAGAAGAAAGTGTTTTATAAAAAAGGGAATGTGGGATTATTAAATTAGATTGTGAAATAATATACAAGAATGAAACTTATTTATGTTTATATGTTCTGAAATGAGTAGCCCATGGTGAACTATGGTGTTAGGGTGCACATTCAATAGATTTAGTGTGTGGTCGTAAGTATTAGAGAGCCTTTAGTGGCGAATATCGAGGGATATTTCATAATATTTTCAGTGGTATTTAGAGTGGATTTGAGAGGATGACTGAAAGAGCTTGCAATTGGTAGGCCAAGGGACCAAGTGAGATCCTGGGATTTTGAGATTGAGAAGGCTAAGGGAGCTTCCAATATTTTAATATTATTATTTTTCTAAAAAATTGGATGTTTTACCTATGTCATGATAGAACCATATGATTAAAGTATATCATTATTATTACTTATTCTTAGTACATTTATATGCCTTCATGAATTATGTAAGTGCATTTTTCGGTTGAGATACCTTTCATTATTCATAATTCCATTTATTTCGATATATATTAATGCTCTTTATTATGTTCACATTTATACAATGCGTGGGTGTGTTGAGTATGATATAATAAGTGATTTATTTCTTTATTTTGAGCCTTGTTATATTATTGTTTTGGAAACATGTTTTGTTTTTAGAAAAAAAGGAAGTTGACTTAAAAGGGAAAATGTTTGGAATTATTTTTTTAAATGAAGTCATAGTTTTCAAAATTATTTTAAAATTGGATTTATTTGTTTCAGGGTTAAAATTCTTTTATGGATTCAAGGTGGTATACAACTAGGCTTTATACCTCCCACGATACATGTAACATACCAAGAAATTACATAATAAGGATTTTTTATATTTTCTAATAATTATGTGTTATATTTTATCATAATGTTACTCAATTATTGATAGCATACCCGACACTCAACAATGGGTTTAACCAAAATCATATGTTGCACACAAGACTGAGTTATGCCAAATAACAATATATAATTAATATTATTACTTTAAGTTTTAGTTATCACATAGCGGTTATAATAGATGGAATGAATGATATTATCTATATTATGAAAATAGGTCTTATACATGTTTATTTAAGGATT
This sequence comes from Viscum album, assembly GCA_963277665.1. Lineage (NCBI taxonomy): Eukaryota > Viridiplantae > Streptophyta > Magnoliopsida > Santalales > Viscaceae > Viscum > Viscum album. Next base: position 1,041,933,417 of record OY728150.1, read on the forward strand.
CATTTTTATAAAATAAATTTTAAATAAAAGTAAAAACCAATTGAATACAAAAGATGTGTTCTAAAAAACTATTTAAATTAAAATAAGTGATTTCATAAAATAATAAAATCACTTTTATTGATTTTCTTAATGAAATATAAATGTAATATATTTTATATGATGTTTAATATTCATCTTATTTGTTTTCTAGACAAGATATAAGAAACCAAAATCAATTTTTCAGAATAAAGATTTATAAAAAAAGCATTTTTAATGACTTTTGATTGTGAACCCCTTTTAAATCTTTTATTTTTCAATTTTATATGTTATATTTTAAAAAAATTAACAATTTATTTGAAATTATGACATCGAATTTTTCTTGGGTTGATATTTGGTATTTTTTGAATTAAATTCATATTTTAATGAATAGTAAAAAATACTTCATTTTTATTTCAAACATTCTTGACATGTAATTAATTAATATTGATATATTATCATTTTACATGGTTTTAAGATATATTTAGTTTATCAATTTATTATTTAATCAAATTTAGTTCATTGGATTATCTTTCAAATTAAAATTCAATAGAAAAATTATGTGAATTTTTGAACATTATACATTAAAAACCTGTTTTCTGAATCCATCAACGAGATTAGTTTTTAATTAATTTATTCCAATTGTATGATTCGAATTTGGAAAAATGGATTCCATATTTGGGATCATATGTTCAATATTTTTTTATTAGGATTCTTTTATTTTTGGACATTAAGAATAGTACATTCAGTAATTTTTCTGTTACAGTGGTTAACTATAAATCTTTAAATTAAATTTAAAAGTAAAATTATAAAAATATTAAACTATCCTAATATGAGTAATAATTTTATTGGATGAGTGTATTCCATCCATTATCATCCTTGACTTAATTTTTGGACCACTTGGAGACAATTTTATTACTTTAATGCATTAATAATATTATATTCAAGGAATAGTTATTTTTTTGTTACACTTTTGTTTTTAAAAAGTAAATTTATTTAATATGAGGATATAGATGGAATTTATTTGAGTATAAAAAGTATTTATAAATCTAAAATTACAACCTAAAAAATTATAACTTATTCATAATTTTTAAAAATTAAATAATTAAATTTCATTTTGACACAAAGAGGACACAATAATTTGTTTACGAAGGAAATAATCAAATAAATGATATTAATAATATTAATGTAATTACAATTTTAGATATTTTCTTTCATTAATGCATTTTATGGATGACTATGACATGTTAGTATTTAGTGGATATGGTTTTTTTCAAAGGAATCAACTTGCTATTTTTTTTGAAAAGTCAACTGTGAATAATGCAAAATTAACATCATTCATAATTTAAAATATAAAATATATAATTAAATGATCTAAAATTTATAAAAATATAAGACTCAAACAACAATTTAGGATAAATCTATAAATTAAATTAATGAATCATTCATTGGAAATTTTTCATGAATTTTTAATTAGGATATCTCTTAAAGTGTAAATTATTTCAAAAAAAAAACAGTAATAGTTAAAAAGGATAAAACAAAAATATAAGCATTAAGAAAATTCAAAACATGTCTAGTTCTAATTGGATAGTGGTTATTTAACCCAAAAGAATCATATACTCTAAATAAATTTTTTTGGGCCCATATGGAATCTAAATTTAATTTATATTAATTTAATACATTTAATAATCTCAAGGGTTCCCCTCCCCTCTCATATAAAAATGCAGCCATTACTCTCTATTAATCAAATTACCAAAAACTTTTTGTTTGGACGTGATCTACCCAAACAACTTACCAGAATCACTCCACATATTATTTATTCATTATTTTAGACATAACATCCTCTTTATTTGTATTATGTTGTTAAGAAGTGTTATGATCTAAAGTAAATGATAAACAAGAAACATACATGACGAATCAAACACAAGGTAATAGACTTCATCTCAATATCATTTCAGTATGGCATGTTTTGATGTTATACACAAACTTATTTTATAATGTTATAATCAACACATTTAAACATTAATTAATTACATAGTTTTCAATGACTTCCCCACCTCTGTAACCGTTATTTGATATTTTACTTCCTCTATAAGCCTTATTCCTTTTTAAGGAAAATGAATTCCTTATTTTTTTGTTTTGGTTATGAAAATGGTTTCTTAAGTGGATTGAAAATTTGGATATATTGAAATGATTTCTTGTTATTTAAAATGATTTTTTGATTGAAATATTGATAATTGAAATATTTTACGTGTAGTGAATATATAATGGAAATTAGAAATTTTATATTTTGTTACATGATGATCCAAATATGGGTTGTTATATTATTAACCAAATATAATAGGTTCCGTTATAAACCAAGGTTGGGTTGGAAGGTTATAACCTCCAATGAATTGAGTATTAATGTTAGCTATAAGGTTATTCCATTGAGTGATATGTGTGAAAATCGACCTTATCGTTATTCCATTTAAGTATGATCATGTACCAGGTTACCTTTTTATGTTATATTTTATTTAAATGGTTTTTTTGATAATTTTTTTATTATAAAAATGGCATGCAATGAAATTGTATTTAATGAAGGGTATTGATTACTTGTTAATGGTGAAAATTATTTCTTTATGATAAAGTATTCATGGTTTACATGTTTTTACATGGCTATAAATTTTCCATCTTTTTGTATCCACTACCGATATTTTAATTCTCATCCCTTGTATTGAAATGTTTTTGAGGGAATTTAAATAAGAATAGAGTCATATATAGGATCAAGGAGAAAGTTATGATGTATAAACCTGAAACGAAACCATGTTTATTTTAAATATTTTAGTTTTTATGAAAAAATTTATAGTGAGTAGAAGTGGATACATTTTAATTTTTTCAGTAGTTATGTAATATTCTGGCCCAATTCTCAAAAACTGTAAATATGAAAAGATCCTAAATGATAAATAATGCGATTTTAGTGATGTAATAATAGAATAAGTAATGTTTAAGGATATGGCCTTATAATGCTTTTGCCTTTGTGAATGGGTATACTTTATTTTGTTAAAAATAGTTAAGGATAAGGGAATCGTGCATATGGTATTCCAATCTTGATTACTATAGTCTGTGATTGTATTATGATTTATGGGACATGGTCTCCCAGAATTAGTTTGTGAGGAGTTAATTATTAATATTTTTTACCTTGGGATATATATTGGTCCTCTGGGTCTTAGCCATTATTTTAATTTTTTAGTATTGACTTGTTATATCAAGTATTTATCTCTTGAGTTTGATGCATTATGTATCATAATGTGATGTTGTTTAAGATATATTTTATTGGTCATTACTTATTTTACTCTAGATATATATTTATATAAGTTAATCATGACTATTTTATCGGCATGTCCATCAAACTAAGGATGGGTTAAGGCTTATTACATAGGTAAAACCTTTCCCAAGTGGTTTATTTTGATTCCATTGTTCTTGTATCCATCCCATGATGACCTAGAACACACCTTTGGACTTGTAGAAGTATAGCTATGTTGATGGGTCATACTGACATGGGTTGGGTCCCTATAGCCCATATCTTAATAAACCGACACACAATCACATATCTCCAGAACAGATATATTAAAGCTATATAGGGTAAAAAATAAAAAAAATTATTAAACACAAACTATATATACATAAAATATACATAATTTATCACCAAAATGTATGAGGGAAATTTGAAAACTCAACATCCTAAAATAAAGACCAACCTAAAACTAGAAAAAAGGAAACTCCACTCCACACTAACTGTAATATAAGCACTGATAGATTCCACACTTAAAATCACTAAATATACCATCTTTGTATCTATTGATGTCACCAACAAACTATGAATAATTTTTGTTAAAACAAAAAGCCTTAAGATAAATCTCATTCATGGGTTAGTATAAAAATAACAAGTAGAATACCTTGAAATTAAATGAGAGGTGTGTAAATACCCAAAATTATAATCCATAAATATGACATATTAGAATTTGAATATTCATTGAATGAAAAAATTATCTATGTCATAATTGATTAGGTCTTTTGAATTTAGAAACACGAACACAAAAATAACTAGTCCATAAGTGAGCTATGTCATCTACCATAAAGTTATTCATAACTATCAACATTTTTAACATAACATACATAATAACTTTCACCATAACCTGATGAAAGTAATTATAAGAAAGTTTGAGATCATACACTCAGTAAGGGTAATAAAGGGAATATCTATATATCATTAGAATAGTGGTACTATAAAATGGGAATTAATTTTGGAAACCATACCCTACATATCGTAGATCGTAAACATGTTTAATCAAAAAAATCATGGAAGTTAATAAAATATGAATCATAATGGAATCAAATAAAACATTCCACGATAACATATCATTGTAATGAAACATTTATTTATGGCTTGTACATGAGATTATATCATTATGAACATATATAAATAGTAACAGGTTCACTCATAAATTATGGATTTTAAATCAAGCCCTAAAATAAGATCAAATACATGAAACACGGTCCACTCATAACCTTATCGACATGAAATAAATATTCAGGCATAACATTGTGAGCATGTAATCAGTTTGGCACATAACATTGTGAACATGTAGCCAGGTTCCCACATAAAATACTTAATGAGAAGTTATCCATATTTACCATGAATTTTACGAAGATATAGATTCCACCATCACATAATATATACATATATATTCTATAAGATAAAAAAAATTCTTTATATCATAAATTGTGAAAAAGTGTCTAGTTTCGTAAAAATTAAATATTTGTATAACCAATCGAAAGAAAATATTTTCATAAAAATCAAATCATTTCAATAATAAAACATTAAAAGGAAAATAAATAGTTTTTCATTTTATCATTTCCTCAATAAATATTATATAACATCAATGGATGTTATCTTTAATGGAAAATTAATTTGAAAGAAAATCACACGGAACATTTCCAGGGGAATGCTACCAATCATTGAAAATCAATTTTCTAAAAAATCATAAATTTTTTCTGAATCAAATATCTTGGAAAATAAACTTTGAGAATTATAAGGGAATAATTAAATCATAGAGTTTTTACAATGATGGGAAATTTAGTTCATTTAATTATTGTCAAAAGGAAAGATTCCTTTCAAATTATCATCAAAATCAAAATGGGAATTATTTTTGAAAAATACTTGATGATTACTTTCAAAACATGTTATAAAAATAAAAAAAATTTAAAAAAAAAGACTATAAATAGTTATATAGTAAAAATAAATTTTTTTTTAAAACATTTTCACAAAACCATGATATTGAAGGAAAAATGGTTTTTGACAGAAGAGAAAAATAATATTGATTTTTTTAATAATAATATTTTCAACTATAGAGTACATAAAGAGAATAAAATGAAGGGAAAAATGTATTATAAATAAATAAATATAGTATAATAAAATACATTAAAATATTAATAAATAAATCATAATATTTCATCGTTATATGGATAATCATAACTAGTACTAATAAACAATGAGATTGTAAAATGAAACCATTAACACATTTGTATCTATTGAATCATAAGAACCATTAAAGAATAATATCAAATTAAACATATAATATAAGGAATATAAATATATTCATGATATAATATTCCAAATTCCTAGTATATATACCTTATAATGAAAGATATGTGAATAACATAACATATGTATCAACAAAAAAACATTGTGATAAAAATCTCTTACAAATTTTGTATATTTTGAAATGTAAATCAAATTAAAGAATAACCCTAAAATTAATATTTATATAAAAATAAAAATCATGATATAACTCATAAAATAACTTTATATTCTGTATATACAAAAAAAGAAATAGGCGGTGAATATGGAATGTTTCTCATTGAAGTAAAAAAGTGATAAAAACTTTTTTGATTTGGAAACTTTGGATCTGAAAAACCCATTAAATAGAGATCCAAAAAATTGATATATAAACCCAAATAATTCACTATAAAATAATAATAACAAAATTAAATGGAATTTTATACACCACATAATATAAATAGGTGGTTAATATGGCATGTGTATCACATAAGTAAAAAGTGATATGAAAATACCTTACTGTAAGTATCTGCTTTCTTCATAAAAATTTGAAACTCATTAATAATAAATAAATTTTCATTATAAATATAATAATGATCTATAATTATAAATATAATACCATATATTATTTACTTATGACTTTTTATTAACTTTTATTTATAATTCCATGTTAAAGTCATGTTTCAGGTAATGACAGCTTGGTTTTTCATGTATGTTCTAATTTTGTATTTTTTCGACATTTTAAATTGGTCATGGTCAAATAATCACCATAATTTTATACATGATATAAATATCATATATAATAATTATATATGAATATAGAGTAATACAAAAAATATACTGATCGAAAATGAAATACACAAATCATGGAGATGGTAAGCAGTACAAACACATGATCACTGTTTCCATTTTCTTGAAAGATAAAATAAATGAATGAAATATAATATATTAATATTTAAAGATCAAGTATTATTTCATATATATCAAATAGTTCCACTAAATTTACCCTAATTACATTTTATGCCAAATGGTAGTGAAAAATAAATCACATCAATTTGTGAGGTGGTAGTCTTCCACACACACAAACAATGTAATCTTATCCCCCACGTAATGAAATATAAGAAGATGTGTGTGATATTATAATTAAATATTTATATTAATTTTTAAAAAATAATATATATACATTATAACCATTATAATAAACAAATTTGGTAGGAGTTTATGGAAAATGTGCTACAACTGTTCCCGAGGAAGTAGTCCACCTTATAAACGAGTGACGTTATTATTTCACATTTGAGAGAAGAGTAGATGAAATTAGTTCAAGAACATAGTATAATAAAATATTATTAATTTTTCTAAATAGTGGTTATTATATTACCATTGTTTAATATAATTTTCACGAGGTGGAGGATGAAATAAAATAAAATTTCTCATTGATGAGCATTACTAATTTATTTGGGCAACCTCCTTGTGTTTATTCCAAATATATAGTGGGAAGGATATTTGAAAACAATAAGGATAATATAATTAAGGTATGAAAGTAATAAAGGTATTTTTAAATCAATTTAATGAACAATAGGATTTTGGAAGTGTCAATAGGTGATGATAGGGTGTGGCCTTTTATACGTGAGGGGAGTGGCAAACTAGTAATTTTTGAAAAGAAAATGATGTACCCACATTCTAAAAATGCCAAAAGTACCCCCAAATGGACCATTATAGAGAATATAAGAAATAAGGTAAAAATTTGAGTATAAAATGGGTTTACTGAAATGTTATAGGACATTTTACACCTTATCTTCTTAGTTTAACCACTATTAACCCCATTTTCTTGTCAACCCCAGTAATAATTTTTTTAATATTTACTTTTAGAAATGTTTAAAAATTACATTGATCATATAAGTAAAAATAAATTATTTTGATTCCAAATATAGAATAATTTTTTCAAAATTTAATTAACATAAATAAAATAATTTTAATTAATATTTATCATGCTGATGCGACGAAATGTGGTTTTCCAAAGAGAAAAATTTCAAATGATTAAAACGTTTCTGAAAAAAAAATCCTTATGAAATTGGTTGTAATGACCTAAATCAAATTAGTAGTAATATTATTCAAAAAAATATACTTTTAAATTGTTTTGAAAATATTTTTATTTTTTAAAATTATTTAAAATCAATGACCATTCTTAATAAAGATCAATATTTTTCAATATTTATCAAAAAAATTATATTTTAGGAAAATTATCAAAAATTCACCCAAAGATAATTTTGAATAGAGTATTTAAAAAAATAATTTTAATTTTTAAAAGATTTTATTTAATTGTTGAAAAAATTATTTTTAAAATAAGTGCACCAAAGGGGATAAACTACTTTTTAGAAAAATGGAGTTTTAATAATAAAATTGCATTTATTTTTATGTCATATCCAAACACATAAAGAGAGAAATTAAAATTTTTTGTTGAATATATATTATATAAATTTCAAAAAATATATTAAAAACATTTCATGTTAATTTATTGTATCAAAACACATTTTTTTCCAGAAAAAAGTTTTCAAAACAGAATTTCTTTATTTTCAAATATTTTTCATTTTCATCCTTAATTAATTGTTCAAAAATATTTAGTTATATATATATGTGTGTGTGTGTGTGCATGAATCATATATTTTCATAATTTAGTTAATCTTATTAACACCATATATTTTAATGACTAGGTGATAACTATAGTATTAAATAATAATATTTTTGTAGTATTTCACAACACTTTTAAACATGGTGTTGGAGGAAACACATTATAATCTCAGTGTTGCATAGTGATGCATGTAACCGAAGATAAAATTAATTTTGAATGTTAAAAAAGATAAAATAATTTGTTTAATGTAATGGAAATTATATAAAAGATATTTTTTATTTTTTGAACAAAAATATTTCACAAAATATCAGGATGTTACATAATACCCCCCAAAAATGATATTCTCACTTGAAATTTGTCACTTTGATACAAACATTTGAAGGTAGTTAATCATGATTAAAGCCTTATGCTTCAACATAACTTCCTCAAGATGGTGAATTTTATAGAGAACAGTGACCGGGCAAGTGGTCCTGTTTCAAAGAACATTCTATTTATGTTCCATAATCTCCAGCAGTTGTTCCTCTTAAAAAAGATCATGCTCTATCAGTGTGAACTATGAGATCGGTACATGTGATGGATCATGTATATTCTTCCATATGATAGATATATTGAACACACTATGAACTTGGGAGAGATTTAGTGGTAGTGAAAAACATTAAGATAATATCAAAATAATATCAAGAAGCTCAAAAGGACCAATGTGTCTAGGGATAAACATTACTTTCATTCCAATCCTCATAATCTTATTCCATGGTTATATTCAATGGAATACCACGTCACCAAATTCAAAATCTATATCACATTAGTTATTATACTTATAATTATTCTACAGAGTCTCAGCTTTCTTGATGTGATTATTAATAGATATAACCTTATCTAACATTTATTATGCTTGCTCAGGCCACTATATGTATCTTTCACCAACTTGTTTCCATAACATTATAGTTAAACACTAATATATATAGAGTGATTCAAAAGAATGCATTTGAACGAGTGATTGAAATATATTTTTATAAAAAAACTCAACAAAAGTAAGGTGTTGATCCCAACAACCATTGAAATCCATAAAACATGATCTCAATAAGGCCTTTTTGGTTATTATTGTTCTTTGTGACTAACCATGTATCTAATGATGACATGCATTAATGACAATCAGACCCATATTAATATATTACTAAATAGTTCACTAGAAGATTGAGATAGACACATGATCTTGATTAGTTAAAATTGAATTTTCTACTCAAATGAAAACCTACCAATTCATTAATGTATATTCTGGCAATCAAATCTGGAGGTAAATCTTTTCATATAGAAACGAAGTGTTAGGAATTCATTAAGAGATCTAAAACAACCAATAATTATCTCAACATTAAAAATAAGATAAGCGCTAATGGTTACCAACACTTTATTTATATATTCACAAATTGTAATGTCATTAATCCTCAAATAATATTTTCACTAAAACATATTAAGAACCAAATGGTTGAATTTATATAAATGTCCCTTAAAATATATTTAATCATGATAAACTCCAATAAAATAAAAAAAATGTAGTGTCAATGACATTGAAATTACAATCAACCTTAAAATCATAAACCAATTATGGTATCGATAAATCATAATTTAATATTACATTGTGATATGAAAACTTATTGAATCTATTTCACCCATATTTACATTTATAATTCCTTATCATATAAACAAAAATTTTATTTTTATGGTTTTGTTCATCCTTGTATTGATTTAATATCAAATTTTATTTCATCATTCTAGAATCCATGTATAAATATTTAATCATATAAAATTTCACTAAATGATAAACAATAATATTTTCATATGGAAAATTTATACAAAATCAAATAATAAATTACCAATAATTATGGAGAGAGTATGTGTGAAATAGTTATTATGATTCACTCAATCCAATATGATTGAATGTTCTATCTATTTTCCTTTAATTTTAGTAGTTATTATGGGTTATCATGCACATTATTTCTTAGATTGGGACATTGATTTCTTGAATTCACAACCTTCTTTCACTAGAAAAACAACAGTGTGGGTGTTGAATTATTTTGATTTCTATCTTCAATAATTTCATTGACTAACATTTTTACACAACTTATATATTATTTTTCGTAATGTATAGAATTACCAAAATTATAAAAGCCTATTTTTTCAGATGTTTACCTGAGTGATTCATCCAACATTTATGGAATGGAGGAGACTTTATTTTTGTAACAATGTTATTTATTCAATTTCAATAAGACTTGATCTTTATTTTCTTATTAGAACCATTATAATGTTTAAAATATCCAATTTACATTTCTACCTTCAATTGAAATCAAATGATTTAGGCATAGAAACTAAAGTCTCTTATAGACAACACCGTTCAAAGAATTTGTCTTAATGGACCATATAAATGATCAATTTTTATTTTTAGAGTGATGATTAAACCAAAAATATTTCCGTGAATTGTTTAAATTTTTTTATAGGAACCCATTGATTCCTCATCGCTCTATTTGAGTTCAGGGAATTTCTTCTCCATCCATTTTCATAGAATATGAGGGAATTACTTATTGAAAAATATCCTCTTAAGCCCATCTCATCACATGGATAAAATTACCTCCTCTTGAATTGTATTATTAATAAGGTTCAACAAATTATATTCATTTCAATACAAATGATAGATGGTCAAGATGAATATATCATGGTCCAAACACTATATAATGGAAAATATCATATGAGTGGTACAAATCTATTGTTTAGTGATTATCTGATTAGGGGACCCACAAAAGGAGGGTGGATGTTTCCACATGATTGATTTTTTTTATCATTACATTGATCAATTGGATGTTGAACATGATTCACATCTTGAGAATGTTGTGTGAGTATAACAATGAGGTTTATCATTCCATATCCCATGACATTCAATTTCATCTTATGAAAATCATTGCATTGTCCATTTCAATCCACATTAACAAAATTAATTTGGGTTCTAACCATTGAATAAAATCATAATGTATATTGTAATAAACAATAATCCTAATGGAAATCCACACAATCATGATTCATCATTTAAAACATGTCTGAATCATGACACCATCATTTCAATATATGACACCATAGGCATACTATTAGAAAATAATCATCAATATTATTATCCTTCATCATGGATTGTAAATTGATTTTGAATTTTGAAAAAATTTCACATGGGATTATCAGGAAATGTGTATAGTATAGCATGTTTTCATGCAACTGGTAACAATCACGTATAGCTCAATTCACTATTTTTGTAGTTATTACCCATAATTACCTCTATAAAAAAACAAAATCTACTTTTTTTATGTAGATAGGGATTTAATTTCCTATTTACCTATTTCATGGTCCTTTAGAAATTTTTTAGGATATTTTCATATACAAATAATTTTCCTTATTTGTATCCTAAGATATATCCATAGTCATATCCTATGAAACATACCTTGGGACCTCCATAAAATTTTCCCATCCTAGTATCAAAAAAGAAATAACTAAACAATTATATGATACTAGTTTTATACTTAGAAACATCTCATACATTAATATTATATAATATAACATTAATCTTCATTATATGACATAACGATCCACACCAGAAACATTTGGGACATGTGCCTTTAGAAAGTTGGACATGTAAACAACTTACCCATATGTGAGAAATATCATCGTCCACTAGTTTATTAATTACAAAACCCTTATTAGATATATCATTCATAATACCATTAACCATAAATTGGTGAATGGAAACATAATAAAGGGTTATCTCAGATGCTCAGTAAGGTAAAAAATGGAGATATCATCATATCATTAGAATAGGGGTATGATTACAAGAGAATAACATTTAAAAGCCATAATGTAGAAATAATAGCTCATAAACATGAGTCATAGAATTAATATTGGTATTATATAACACATGAATAATAATTGAATCAAATAAAATTATCCAAGAGAATATAACACATGAACATGACATAGAATTTTGGCTTACACATAATATTTAAACATTGTCAACATGTTTAACAACAAATATGATCACATATTGAGTTAAAGACATGAAATTAAAACTTCACATAAAATAATGGACATGAAACTAGGTACATGTTTAATATTATGGACATGAAATCTATGTCCATGCATAAAAATTTGAACATTTATTGAGGGTCCTACCTAACATTGTGAACATGTAACCTGGTTAACCAATAACATTGAGAACATGTATTCAGGTTCAAAAATAAAATATTTTAGTCACGAGTTATCCATATTAACAAACTTCATTGGAGGTATATATAGGTACCAATCATCACAAAATCCTTACATCTATATTTCATAAGATAATCAATCTTTCATCATATCATAACTTTTTAAAGTAGACTAGTTTAATAAACATTTCATTGTAGCATATCCCATGGAGGGATACTAAATTATGAAAAATGTTATTATTATAATCCTAAACCATCAAGATAAAAAATAAATACAGTTTAATTGTATCATATACCCAAAAAATATCATGTAACATAAAATGATGTTTTGTTAGATTTAAAATTATTTTGAAATAAAAATCACATGGAACATTTCTTGGAAAAAATAACCATTCTTTGATTGTCACATTTTCCAAACAAAGAATAATTTTTTTGAAATATTTTTATCTAAATTTTATATTTAAAAATAATAAATAAATATTTAAATAATTTAATCTTTGTAATGGGGGTGAATTTTATTCATGTCACACACATTAAAATAATGATTCCATTTACATTTTCTTTAAATGTAAAATTTGGCCTTGTATTTGCAAACCAAGTAATTGTTCTTTTTTAAAAAATAAAAATAAAATACGTTAAATTTGACTTAAAAAATCATATATTTGCATTAATAATTTTTTTAAATTGTTTTTATAAAACATGGATATTATTGAAAAAATGGTTTTTAACCAAAGAGAGAAATAAATAATATTTCTCGTGAAATTTATTAGAAACTATTATGTTAATAAAGAGAGGAAAGTGAAGTAAAAACATGTATTCTCATGTTATAAATATAATTTAATAACATTATGGAAGGTATTTAAAAATATTTCATAATATTTTATCATCCCTAGCAAAATCAAAAAGAATCTTGAGAAACAATGAAAGTGTAAAATCAGACCCTTACGACTTAGATTACTTTTGAATCATAATCCTCATGAAATAATTACATCAAATTAAAAAGTAAATATAATTAATAAAAATATAATTGAGATATAAAATGTAAAGGTGGTCGTAATATAACTTATAAATGAAGATAGTGCAAGACATATCATATGTCCCAAAGAAGGTAAATTGAGACAAAAATCACATACTGATTTGGAAACTTCAGAACCTTAAATACCATAAAAGAGAGATAATTAAATTAATATATAAATAAATTTAGTTTTAATTATAATATTAATATAATAAATTCATTATTATTTTATACCCTATATAAAAGAAATATAATTTTTGATAAGAGACTTTTCTCACATAAGTAAAAAGTGAGATGAAAATATCTTACTAATAGGGTAACTTTTGAACTATAAAACCCATGAAAGAGATTTCATGAAACGGATTTATAAGATAAAATAATTTTTTGGATATTAATAATAATAATAGAATACATTCAGTGGTAGTATATACAACATATAAAATAAATAGGTGTTGAATATTACTTGTATTTTATAGAAGTTAAAAGTGACACATAAATCCCCTACAGTAAGTCTCTACATACATAGTACATGTCCAACCCTCCTATACAATAAATATAAGTTTATAAGACATAGTTTACAGATGAAAATTATATATTTCATACAATATTTTATTTAATTATAACCTTTTATTACATTTTTTTTATAATTCCATGTCAATGTCATGTTTTAGGTAATAACTAATTTGTTTTTCAAGTATGTTTTTATTTTCAATTTATGATCCCCTCACATTGATCATAGTTACATACTCTCCGGAATTGAAATGGTGATATGAATATAATGTATTTTAAATATATTTTTATTTATTGTAATTGATAAATGTTAGCATTATGAAATTTAATACACCGTTCATGGAAACAGTATTCCATACGTATTCTTTAATGTTATTTCCATTTTATTGACAGAGGGAATGAAAGAAAGGTAAATAATATTTTAAAATTAAAGAATCATATTTATTTTATATATATCGCATATATTCATTAAATTTATATATTAATTTATATGTAATGCTCTAGTGAAAAAGGAATCACATCACTTCATGAGGTTGTAGTCTATCGTGCACACAAATGATTCTATCAGGTCCCACAGAGTATGGAATGTAAATTTTTATATACGATAAAATAAGTATAAATATTTATTTATGTCAAAAATATAAAATATATATTAAATCCAAAATTATACTCATTATTGGGTGGTGTTTATGAAAACCATATGACTTCGGTTTAAAAAGTAGTAGTCCACTATAAACACAAGCGACGTGATCATTCCCCATTCGAGTGAAGAGGATATGGATATAGGAAATACCCATACTATAAAAAAATATAATTATATTTTATAAAATTATATTATTATATTATTGTGTTTTATTAAAATTTTACAGAGTTGGAGAAAGATATAAAATAAAAACGCTCGTTGAAGAACATTAACTATTCTTCTAGTGACTCCCTTGTGTTTGAACCAAATTCCTTTACTTGCTATATATATGACAAAAATACATTTTATTGGATGTGAATAGGAAATTAAGTATGGTATTTGGGTAGGTATTTTCTAAAAAATGGGGTTGGAAGTGTGAAGTGGAGAGAAGGTTAAGTGGCCAGTTATATGTGATATGAGTGGCACAATTGTATTTTTTGAAAAGAAAAAGGTTTAACCACTTTTTTAAAATTTCAAATGGATAAAAAAGAAAAAAATATTATTTAATAGTTAATTTCTACATATTTCCTTGAAATTGGTTTTGGAAATGTTTGTAGGCCATTCCGCCTTTTCCATTTTAGTTTTTCCCTGCAGTAACCCCATTTTCATCGTAAGGGAAATCATTTTTTTTCATTTCATAATGTTGGTTTAAGGTGCTTGGTGCCCCACATCCAATGCACTAGAAAGACAATCAAGCAGAAACAAAAAGAGGAAAACAAATAGTTACAAATCATATTACCCATAGTCTTCCCCGCCTACCAAGCAGGATTCTTCTTCCCCAGTAGCTGATTCCCACACTGGATGTATCCAAAAACCTGCAGTTTGTACTCGATTCCTAAGATTATCAAGAACATACATATCTGGGGGTGCCTTATTAACTCTGTTGCCCTTCTTGACTGCAAGAACCACTGCAACATTCCGTTTGGAGGCAGACCTTGTCTGCATCATCTGCCGAATATAGGAATAATCCTTCCTTGGCCCCCTTCCCAGCGTTGGAGATAATAATTTTCCACCAGCAGACATCTTATGAGTCCCACTTTGAACAATTTCACTTTATGAACAATTGAAAGGACTCATGTTTTATTTTCCTCACCCAAACATCTCCCTTCCTTCCCCGACCTGCTCTCTCAAAGGAGACCCGGTGCCCTCTGAAATATGCCTCGGCCCCTGATCAGTAGAGATATCATCTTCCCCATCCATATAATCTGGATCCATCCCCTTACCCTCAGCTACAGAACCCTCGAAGTCAATACCATTACCAATGTCTTTCGGCACTTGACCGGATTGAACCAAAGGCACATAGACATTCTTACTGCTTCAATCTCCCAGCCTCTGGTAAATACCTTCCAATAATAGATGAGGCCTTGAAACATTATTTGTGACTTCCCCATGGCCTGAAACAGGATCCTTCTCCAGCCAAAAAGTCTGCAGGTCTCCCAAGGCCTCTGCCTCCCCATCATCTCCTGCATAGTTCTCCTCTTATCGGCCCTCAATTAGTCAGTCCACAACAAGTCCTTCAAACCTATTACTTATGGGTAAAAAAGTTCTGGCCAAGGATTCAAGATGATTAACAGCCTTAGCCCTGTCCCTCTTAGACACCTCCACAAATTTAGATCCTAGAACAATTCCCACCTGTTCTGATTCCAATTCAATAGCTGGCCCATCATTCTTCTCCTTCTCCCGAGACCTACCAGTGCAAGAAGATCCAGAAATTACACCCTCATCAAAGGATACCTTATGAGGTCTAGGTGCAGAGGCCTCCCCATCTGCTACAGCCATCTGAGAGCATCTCCCTCCAACAAAAGGTCCTTCAGAAGTCTGAGCTAGAGCCCCATTCACACACTGGTCCAGCGCCTTGCTCTCTGAACCCTCCACGATGCTCAAAATAGTATCCTTCCCACTACTACGAACCCTCCTCGATTGCAAACGAGAACCGCCTTAAAAGGACTCATAGGTGTGACCCAACCTCTTGCAAGAACCACAGAATTCTGTCCAGTTCTCATACACAACCCGCTGTTTGCAACGGTACTCTTCACCAACCATAATCCAAATGAACTCAAAGGGAATGTGGGATGCATCCAGTTCGACACACATCCGAGGGTTAATAGGATGAAAAAAATCCTCGGTACGGCTATCAGAACAGAGGTATCTATCGACCATATTACCCAACATGCATATAATCGGCGGATTCTGGATGGTTAAGGGGTGTTTTGAGAAGCATACCCAAACTACCATGGATGGTGGATCTCGGTTCATATGTAGATCTAAGGACCAACATAGGAGCGTGAAGCGAAATCCGTTGAATTTTTGTGGTTCCCTTTCCCATGCTTGAATAAAATCATCCTCCGATTCAAACCTAATCAAGAATTGCTTACTGTCCAAAAACCCCACTACCGCACGTTCCTGAAGGTCCCAAGCACTAAAGACAAATCGGTCGAATTCGTCGACTGAAGGCCTTCTGTACTTGAACCGCGCCACCAAGGTGAGATTCAACAAAGCGGAAGATTCTGTAAACTCAGATAACGAAAGAGGAAGGTTCGGTAGACCAACAACTCTATCAGTCACTTTAGGGCTAAGAGAAATTTAGGAAAAGAATGAAGGAAATACGGGTTGGAGAGAGGCTTGAAGGATCTCGCTCTCCCATGAGACGACGATTCCCCCTCCCCCACCAAGGGGAGAGGGTTCAGCGCAATAGCCGCCGTGGTCACTGGCAGGGAAGGAGCATCCGAAGTTCGATGTCTCTCCTTGCCCAAACCACCCATTTTCACCTTATGCGTGATAATTGATTTTTACTCTTTTTACTATTAATAAGGGTACCTTTTTTATGTTGACATAAAATTTACTCTAATTCAAAATATCCAATCCCTTCTTCTAAATTCAATTCACATAAGTGTAAAATTTTATTTATAATTAATAATCCAGATGTGAGGGAAAAGTTTTTTTTCCAAAGAGAAACATTTCAAAATTTGAAGACGTTTTATATAATAATTATATAAGAAATTTATTATAAAAAATTGGTTTGATAAATAAATAATTTTACTAATTTTACTTTTAAAACCATATTAATTTTTTATGTTATTAGATGCTTTAAAAAATTAACTATTCATAATAACATTCAGTAATTTTATTATTCCTTGAAAAAAGTATATTATCGGAAAAAATCCGAAATTCATACCAATATAATTTTGACATAAATATTTTAAAAATGAAAATATATATTTTTTTTAAATTATCATATTATAAATAATAATTTAAAATTATTTTTCCAAAATATGAAAAAATTTCTTTTTTAAAAAATATTGTTTTTAGGTGTAAAATTGGATATATTATAATATATTTTATAGAAATCACATAAGAAGAATGTTAAATTTTTTTAATATATTATACACTAATTTAATTAAAATAATTCCCTAAATTTTTTTTTCTAATTTATTGATGTAAAACACATTTTTATGAAAAAAATAGTTTATTAGAAAAATATTTCTGTAATTTTCATATAGTGTTTACTGTTATTCCTGAATAAATGACCACAAAATAATTTATTTTATATACATTTATAAAATATAAATATTCATAACAATATTAGTATTATTAAAACCCAATATTTGATTGGCTATACAATAATTATTATATAAAATAATATTATTTTAAGAGTATTTTACACTTCATTTAATCTAAATGTTATATGTAACACAACACCAACTCAAAGTTTCATGTGATGTAAGATAAAATCATTCTTTCATTTAACAAAAAAATAAATCTTTTTTTGTGTGTAATGATTTTTTTTTCAATAGAATAAATTTATTTAAAAAAATATTTCAGAAAATATCAGGGTGTTACACATAGTGAAACTATATGTGAAACCAAAATCCTTGAATTAAGTAGTATAAAAATAAATGATAATATACATATACATCAATGTTTGGGAACCACGGAATAAAGGAAAGTCTTAGTCATCATAACACATCTCTACTATGGTCATCACTCTAGATTAATAGGGATATGTAACAATTCATTCAACCCAAAATAATTATATCTCCATGCTTCCTCATGATGTCTTTGTTGTCATAGTGGGGGGTGGGGGGGAATGAGGGGTATATAACCATATAGAGGAATCACACCATGTTGATGTATATGTGTATTCATTGAGGTGGTTTCCTAGTCCATTAATAGAGGATCCATTGCCTAACTCATGGGGGACCTCATTTACCCAATTCAACCATATTATGGGAGGCCCTTGTCTTGTAGGGATTATGGGGTACCAAATCTATGCCCAATATTTTCTAAAAAGAGAACCCAAATATAATATTCTTGAAGGGGATTGTATGAAGGAACCATTCCATGATATCAAAGTTTTATCAAGGGGGATTATATAATCTATTTCAGCTTATAAAATTTTTCCAATCACTGTCATTATTTTTATCATTGTAAGATTATCAAGATTCTTGGAATGGATTGACAATATTCTTCAATGGGGATGGGGATTATAAAAATTCATCCTATTAGGAAAAAAACATTAAAGGGAAAATAAATTTGTCTTTTTCAAACACCCATGTGAGGAAAAATGAAAAATAACAAACATTACATTATAAAAAAAATGGATTGATATTGGCCTAGTTGTTTAACAATTGAATCATAATTCATTTCTTTATTTTTGAAGTCATTAATCCTAAAAAATGTTATAATGGAAATTTTACTATAGTAAAAATCACTAGTTTTTCAGATTATTCTTTTAGTCTCAAAACATAGTTTTAACCCTATGGTTAAACTTTTTAATTTCTTATGAAATAATTTCTTTTGAAAAACTAATATTTAATAATTAATGAATATTTTTTCCATGAGAAAAAAATTATATCTCAAAAAATAAATCAAAAAACAAATTTCAAATTAAAATTATGTCAGAAATGAGGGTCCCTACCTTGAAAATTTTTCCAATATGTTCTTTGTTACAATACACATATCAAAAGTTTTTTGGGATTTATTTGAAACCATTGGATTATATAATGTATAAAATATAATATTTTTATATTATTGTGTTCTGACATGGAAATATTTATCCATAAAATCATTTTTATGACAAATTAGAATTGAGGATGTTACTGTTTATGGGCTTGAGTTCTCTATTTGTATAGTCTCTCATGATTAAATTTATTGGGGGGGAATCATTAAGGGGTATTGAGTTTGAATTGATGGAAAATAACACTTTCGGTCTTGTTTTAATTTACTATATAGTAAAGTTATCATAATTTCTTTCTTTTTTAAGATTAGTTGATAAAACCTTCCCTTTGTTAAATCCCTCCCAACACACATATATATATCAGCATAATCAAGAATTTATCCTCATAATCATTACATTTATCATTGTCAATGTAACAACAATGAATAATTAATTTTCAAGGAAGAAACATTCCTCTAACATGAAAATAATGGATTCTAATCAAACATATAAATATTGAATCATCAGAACATCTCAATGAGTTAGGACATTAATTTTATTCATTTTTCCACATTTTTCTTCTTTTATATCACACTATCTATGATCGAATAATCCATAATTAATTCATGAGGGAAATAGGTTATGGAAATTTAATAGTAAATTGGATAACATCTACTAATTTGATTATGTTAAATTGGTGGATTTTCTTACATAGAATTAACATGATTTGAGATGTGATTATTTGATAGATTTTATATTATAACAACTATTAGTGTGAATTCTGATAAAAATTATTTATTAATCTTTTGAAATATGAAACACAATGATAATGGTCAGCAATTATCATGGAATAATTTAATGGTGAATAAAAATAATATTACTAATATTATTATTATCATTACTATTAATTTTATTATTTTTGTTTTTATAAATGTGTAAAAATATATTCTTACCTTGATGATTATGAAATTTTATTATGGTATTTACATAGAGACGAATTTAATATTTTATTTCTACAATAATTGTTGATTTATCTTATTTTGTACTATAATATAAATTTCTTATTTTCAAGAGTATTAAAATATTTAGAACGAAATATTTTCCATGAATATCATTATCTTATTTTTGATCATGTGATTATGATTCATTGTACGTTTTTTAACATGGAATGAATATAAGGTATTATTTGTAGTATAATGTAGTAAAAAGTTATTTTAATATCATATAAATTTATTGATGTATCAAATTTCCACAATGGATGATCCCATTAGAAAATTAAATATTAGTAATATTTATCTTTTGTATGAAAATCATAAAATTATGATCTTGATTAGATAAAAAAAGTTTTATATGGATTTTAACGATCGTCTAGAAAATTTTTCATGCAATTTCAGTCATTATTTATAAATAAATTAGCTTTGATAAAAAATATCAATGAAACCATTGATAATTTATATTTTTCCAAAATAAAAAAAAAATAATTTAGAATTATGTAAAATATGAACATAAAATTCAGTTTTTTCTTGATTATTCGATAAAAAATTATTTAATTTATTAAAACCCTATTAATATTTAATTTTTATCCAATTTATTCACAACATTTCTTTTTTAATGCCACCCTCAAGTCATGATTTGTAGATACCTCGACCTCAGTGGGGAAAAGATGTTTTTACTTTCTTACATTGGCACAAGATCAATGGATTGAAATCTCGAAGGAATGTATATTTTAATTACCTCGGTAAACTAGATACATACAAGAAATATATAATACAATTAAAAAACTAATATACACAAATTATGTTCTTCGGGAAAGCCATTATCCTCCCTTAGTGTTTGTATTGATCCATCCTTAATCATTAAATAATTTTGAATTAAGACAATATTTATGCTTTATTTCACAATTAAGATCTTTTCTTTGTTAGAGAATTAGATAATTATTTCACAAATCATACACAACAAAACCATAAAAATTCAATGTAGACACTTCCTAAAATATCCATTTCTTTCCTAAAATAAAAAATGTTAGGTTGAAACATGGTTTATTTTTATGTTTTATCATCATAACTTTTCCTTGATCTTATCATCAACTCTGTTCTCCCTTAAATCATGTGAATAAATTTCAAAACATTGTATGATCTTAAAAAACACAGTAATGGATATATGGTGAAGGAAAAATTATAGTCCTGCAAAAAACATGTAAACCATTAATACATTATGATAATGTAATACTTTTTTCATTGAATAATTAGTAAATACATTCATTGGATTATAATCTCAATTATTACATTTTTGTAATCAAAATATCGTAATAAAACCCGTATAGATAACATATAACATATATATATATAACATTGGACATAATCACACCTAAATGGAATAGGCATATGGTTGAATTCTATACATAACACTCTTACAAATGGAATATCCATAGTCTGACATCCATACCCAATGCATTGGAGGTTATAATGTAACCACCCATTCTTGACAGAACCACCCATCTTTGAATTATCATGGAAGAACATGTATTAGGTTTTTCACGTAACCACCCACAGAATTCCTGAGACCCATTGTATAATAATTACACATTAAATATTTCAATTTTCAAAATTTCACTCCTAAAATTTAATTTAAAATACAAATCATTTTATGTTATTGAAATTGTAATTAATTTTTCAAACCCATATTTCAGTACCAAAATACCTAAAAATGGTAAGAAGGTATTTCTTTTCCCTTTAAAAAACATTACGGCTTATAGAGGAATCCGAATATCAAATAATAGTTATAAGAGTAGAGAAGTAATTATTGCGGCATATGTTAAATAGAATGATTCCATTTTAAATTTCTTTAAAGAATTTAAAAAGATTCATATAAAAATATTCATTTTGGAAAATTTTATCGAAATTAAAAGTCAAAGGGTTTGATTATATACCTTATAAATAAAGTTGGTGTATAACACCAAAATATGCCTAAATGAAAGGACAATAAGACGAAGTCCATTTCCATGAGTCTGACTTATGTAATACATTCTTTATATTCCTTAATAATAATCCTATGTTAATTTATAATTTCTTTAGAACCTTTTTAAATTTTATTATACCCTTTATATAACTTATTTTTATGTTTTAATAATAACATAATTATTTAACTTTGTATCGAACGTTTTTGTCGATATTCGGTACTTGAGTCAAAAATGAACTTGGTATGATGTCAATTGTCTATGTGGTCAAAAGTATTTTATATATAGAATAATATTCGTGAAATTATAATCATTTTATAGATAAATTATACTTTTTAGTCAAATCATTAATTATGGTTTTTAGAAATGAACAAAATTATAATCATAGAGACGGTATGATGTACATACGCATGCATAACGTTTTCCATTTTTCATTGTTCATTATGCAAAATGGTAAGTATTATTTTAAAATTAAAAATGATCATAAACCATTAATATAATATTCATAATTTAGACACACACACACACAGACACACACACAGATATATATATATATATATATATATATCATACAAGTGATGTAGTGAATAAAAATGAACCACAACACTTCGTGGAAGTGATTGATCACACATACGCACCGATAATGTTATCATATTTATGTGAGTAGAAGGTATACATGTAATTTCTATATTGTTAAAATATAATGATTAATTATTCATTAATATCACTTGATAAACACTATTTAATTATTTTAACCTTTCATGATATAAGGTTGTGTAAAACGAATTACATAGGTTCGTGGAGGTGATGGTTCACATGTACGAAAAAATTATTAATTCCTTTCCAATTTAATGAAAGTGGATATGGATTTAGAAGATTATATTAACATAATAAAATATTGGTATATTTCAGATACTATAGTTATTATTTTATCATGGATGATAAAGGTTTGTAGGAAGTGGATGAAGAAATAAAATAAAAACACTTAAATAAAAATGTTACATTTCCTTCAAATGATCACCTTCTCATAACACATTAACACCTTTAAATAGGGTGTTCTAAAAATAACAAAGAATTAATAATATGGGGATGGATTCTAGGATTGGTTTTTAGTTGATATTAGATGAAAAAATATATTTTTGAATTGTAAGGAATGGAGAGGAATGTGTTCCCTTTTATAGGGGAGGGGAGGATCCCTCTTGAAATTATTAAAATTATTAAATTAATATTAATTCATTTTCTTTTATGAATGGGTCCAAATTGATTTAGTTTTAATATAGGATGATGATATGTCTAAATATAATCATCCAATGGAAATTAGAAATTTATGAATATTTTTTTATCTTTATCTTTTTGTTTTAACCATTTTCACTCTAATCATTTTATTATGTAATTTACACTGGGGGAGTTAAAATAACTACCATAACATGAAAAATGACCAATGAATGAGTCATCTATAAAATTTAGAATCTTATATAAACTTGTTGGAATAGGATTGGATATTTAAAAATATTATAACATTTAATCTAATATTTTATATTTTAAAATTCCAATAGTGTCAATTTTGACACTATTCATTAGTTGACTATGTAGAGATATCGTACCACTATGGTAAGTTCAAATAAACTCCTTTAAATCCTCAACATCATGTAAAATGTGCCTAAAAATTTCTTGATGGCATTAATTAGTTCAAATTATGTCCTAACTCAACCCATGTTGGGGATCGAGGTGAAACTACCCCAAGCCCATCTCTATAGGCAATGGTCGTCAACTTGTGCTGAAGGCACATAAAAACTAGGGAGGGGGGGTTCCTTGGAACCTTTATACAGACACATGAATTAAAATAAATGCTGAAATTGTATAGGGAAAACAGAATAAGACATAAGACTTATATATACAACAATAAACATGCATCGACCTCTAAACAATACATGTACAGAAAATACACTGAAAGGTAAAAGAAGAAAATTACACATCTAACTAGAAATGTTCCAAATCCCGACCAAAGGATTAAAAGTAAAAAATGTAAGAGATCCCCGCTCCTAAATCATGGGTCACATCCACCACATGCGGTCCAAACACTCTATATCCCTAGCTCCTATAAATAAGTGATCAACCTGTATATCATCGGCAAGGGCCCACCAAGTGCAGGAAAATACCGATAATGAGTGATTATAAAGATAATATATAGTATTATTTAAAATCTCAAGGGAGAATTAAATGTTTGAATGAATATGGGATCACAGTAGATAGAACAAGTTACAGTAAAAGAGTACAGTAAAAGAGTGAAAATCAACCCAAAAAAGGAGCGATGTGGACACATCCAAACACAAGGATATAGAAATGGTGAAAATATGAACTTCTCATTGAGTCTTTAATTCATATACAAGGATATTAGACTCATCTTACAATGAGAATCAATACACAGAAAGCACATGGCATACCTCGCGTATCTTCTCCTCTCTTGGAAGCAGAGTAACCAAAACCCAAGGAGTAGGTACTAAAAATAGGATATATATATATTTCTCTTTGTGTGTGTGTGTGATCAGTCAAAGAAACCCAAATGACAGAGTAAACGGATCACCATCTCACAAGATATGCCTAAGAAAAGTGAGTGTCCAACATACCCATATGTATTTACCATAGATGTCCAGCATTCCAAACATCTTCTCTGAATTTCAGGTCAATGAGACTGAATCACTACACCTTGATAATATCCTATTTTGTTTGGTCGGTCTCGACCACACAGTTTTAGGTCACTTAACAATGATGTGTCTGGGTGGGATAAACACCCATCTTTCTTGAGAGTCCAAATTCAGTTCAAGAATGTCTCTTCACTGTGCTGTATAGTAAGGAGATTGCGTCTCAATATAGATGACCACATATAGCCCAACTGGAGGGTTCCACTATAGTGGGACCAACGACCCATCCTCATTGTGGCTAGAGGGTTCAACTATAGTGTTGTTGAGGACCCATACCTATTTTCACTTGAGGTTTCTACTTGGAACTATCATTGGGGACCACTTCCCAGAACACCTATAGGTAACCCCGAATATTCTCAGGCCACCCCTAATGGATGGTACCTCTTGGAAAAACAAGACAATGAACACTAGTCATCCATGTTGGATGGTACCTCTATTAAAAACACTACTATAGTCATAGGGTGACTCCCCGATAGGTGTTATACCTAGAACATCTTGCATTGTAACTTTTAAGCCACTACGGAGGGAACCATCGTGTTCTATGTAAAAAAACAATCATAATAGGCTACAAACATGCCAAAATCCAAGTCACAAAAGAAATAGATATGTGATACTGAAGACTTCATAAATTCGTACACCACATGTGTGGGGCCCACACATCCTGTGGCCCTGCCTCATCGCCTAGTATTGTACCCAGTCATTCTCAGGTACTAAAATTGGATCAAACACCCCTATGCATGTCATTGTACTCCCAGAGTACATGGCATGCCTAGCCAATAGGCTAACGAGTGCACAATACTCATTATTGATACCAAGGGTGAAGACCTAATTTCACTTACATGCCTCCTCAAATGGCCCCATAACATTTGACCCATTCTCTTCACATGTATTATCCACTCTCACAAGAGTAAAGGTTGACCAAATTCTTGGCCTCTATTCAAACATGTCAAAAGGATCTTCTACCAATATTCCTTTATGTTTCCACATTTAACGATATCATGAAAAAACGATATATGTGTCACAATAGATCACACCATTGTGATCTTGGTTAAAAAAAACGCAAGGTCGAGTACTCACACTCCCTAAAAAGACATCTGATGGAAACGTCACATGCCACCGAACTATGCTCGAAGGATATATTGTAGGGACCAAACCGCAGTCCCGAAACAAATTATTAGGATCACACAATTGTGATAATCTCAAATGAGCACATGAAATGGACTTCTCATCCGTCCAAAATGGATAACTATTGAAGAAGTTTTGTTTCATGACAACACTTGCAAATCAGGACCTACACAATGATTTCAGTTTAAGTGCTAAAATCAGTTTTGAAACATTCACCCAAGGACCATGGTTCTCGCCACCGTAGATAGAACATTAATTAGACAACCAGTTTAAAAGGTAGGTCAGATACAAGAACCCTGAATGATTATAATTATATTATTATAATTATTGTAATCAGGCATTTCAGACCACCTAACTACAATCCCAAATAAAATTTCCCAAAACGCCTCCAATGGTTCAGCTCATCTCAAGTATCATGTTTATGCAGAAAGCATGTTAATCAGATGCCTACATCAAATGATACAGGTATTTACATGATTTTTTACCAAACTAGGCCAGTCTAACCCAAACTGACTGGACCCCCTCATCATGTGATGGTGAGGCCCGTTTGGCCTCGTCTAAATCACTGGCCCATTGACCTGCCACGTGTCCGGCCTCTAACCGACACTAGCCTCGGGGCCCACATGCTAGCTATGTACACTACCCAACCATCACGACCGGTCCTCCTTACCTCTCCCTCATCAGCACATGACCTACATAATGCGGTCTTATCCCCTTGTTGTTTCCTCAACGCACTCTCCATTCCGACGCGCTCGCTGGCTTGCCGTTCGGTTCTGGTCGCCAGCTACGACCCAGCCAGCTCATCTCGCCCTACTGATTGCTACTTTTCCTAGCCTCACCTGCATTGACCAACTCTAGCCACTCCCAAACTCTATAAACCCAAGCCAACTGCAGCACCCCTGAACCACGACACCCTCCATCACCTTAATCCAACGCCTCTATGGCCGCCACACACCACCACCACCCACCGCCACCGGCCACCATCACCGAAAGATCATCCACATGCCATAATAACTCCTCTGGTGGCCAGGTTTTAGATCCAAAAATGGATTGAAGATCCCGACTATGAGGCCTTCACAACATCGTCCTCTGCTCAATGATCCAACGTGGGATTGATGAGTCTGAAAAAGTGCATTGAATATATTTGAATAATGATCATATTTACCTTGATAAAACTTCGGTTTTAAAAACAAGTCAATGATTGTGTTCATGCGTCTATCAATGATTGGTAATCCATTGATGAATTTTATATGGATTCTAATGGATTATAAATTGAAAACTCCAATCAGAGGTAAAAGATAGAATAATACTACCACATTGGATTTTTTCTTAATTGACGACGTGCCCTCAGCGATCCTTATTCGACCTGTCAATATTTCATTCTTGATCTGCCCTCCACCCGCCAAATAATGAAGACAGATAGGGTAGATAGTCCTTGTAGGGAGATATATATATATATATATTGAATTATGGGATAACCCAAATTCTAATTCTGAAAAAAAAATTAAGATTTCCCTCTCAGAGCGGAATTTTAAAATTCCCACCCCCTAATCTTATATTATGCCTAGATTACACACCCAATTCCAAACATAGTGGAAATATTGAATTTACAATCTGAGTCACCATTTTAATGTTATTTTATTTGGCATAATTGATAAAATAAATAATTTCATTTATTTTATTTATGGATTTTCCCTAGGTGAATTTTCTCACAGATGTCCGGCACTGAAAAAGTTATACCTCACCTAGGATAACCACTACCTTCCAGACTTACCCATTCACATATATTTTTGAGACGAGCTACCATTTTAGAGATATCCCATTTCCATCACGTTCATAGTACAAAGAAACTAAATATTTTTTCTATAATTTATTTTGGTCACTCAGGGCATCAGAATTGCACGTCGTCTCAACACCTAGCTCGGGAAACATGTGTAGAAATATTTCAAATTATTAGATGTGAAGAATGTTTCTATAAATCATTCCCTCATTCAATAGTTTTTTCCATGAAAAGAAAAACTAGGGAAAATAGTTGGGATACTGATATCACACCCAGTTGTCCCACTCATAAAAAAACCCTTCACATTACCATGCTGGCACAACACACAAACCAAAGGGATAGTCTTACCTAATAATGTATTCTACTATCGATGATTTTTGTATGAACACTGAAATATCTACCCATCTAGGACACATGGAATACATTGTGAACCCACTATAGATTTTAGGGGTTTGTTAAGGGGGTAGGAAACCTCTCTATCTCTTGAATTGTTCTGAGAAAACAGAAGAAACTCGGGACATATTTTACTTCCCCAACCGAACCTCTATATAACATGTTGCAATTGGAATCACTATGGCCTCTGGAATACGGTCTCATTATTACCACATTCAAAATATCCATCTAGTGAAATGGGTAAGGATTTTTTTTCACGTATAATTTCACAGTTAGTGCATCACAACCATGACTCCCTTACATACTCAAGAAGCAACAAATTCAACACCATCAAATGAATGAAAATTGTACCCTTTTTCTCTAATAGGGTTAGTTGTAGAGAAGATAACTGATCCAGAAATTCCTTCAATAAGAGAACACCTGACATCCTATTAAGGGAATCTACTATAGAATTTCCTACTCATGGAGCATAGAATATCTCAATGTTGTAGTCCTGCAAGAAGTCCAAATAGTATCGATACATCAGGTTCGAGTCTTTATGGGTGGAGACGTACTTGAGACTTCAGTGGTCTGTACAAACCAAAAAGAGCTCACAAATAAGGTAGTGACTCCACATTCTTAGGGTGAAGACAACTACTGCCAACTCTATTTAATTAGTCAAGTAGTTTTTTTAGGGTCTCCATCACCTCGAACAATACTTGATTACTATAGTATCAACATTGAAATTGGGAAGATAGGGTACCCACAAAAATGGTATGTTATTACACTCATCTAATCGCAAGAGACTAGACACATAAACCACATGGAATACCCCATATGTATTATACCATCTCGAAAATAGATTAATCCAAAAAACATACACTCTTCCAAATCCACAAGCAACATCCAGAGAAAAATGTTTCAAGCAGGAAAAAAACCATTGGAAGTTCCTGGACCTTCTCCAACACATCATAGAGCAACCTCTCCCTGAATGAAAAGGTTAGAGGGACTCATCCACCACACCTCAATTCCATCTTCTTTGGGAGGAAACAACTCACCCTCATGGTTTTGTTCCCATCATAAAAGCACGTCTCGGTGGGGGAAGGACCCCTCTTCCTCATGAATTCATATCTATATTGAACACCACTGATATAGGGTTACACCGATGCCTCATGTCACCCTAATAAAACCTCATGCAAGGAACATGAAGAAATATACGTCACATAATTTATAACAAGTTATACTATAAAATATATAAATCCATAGGGAATAACACTTATCATCTCTTTTCATATAGTATCATAGACATCCAAAGCTTGTGTATTCTCTTGGAATAGATGCTAGCTTACTATGATTGATGTGGGTTTCCCGGTGATGGTGGAAAGATCTCATAACATAATCCTCCACCTCCAACCATTCCTGCTCCTCTACCAACACCACCTCCCTTTGGACCACCTTAATTATAACTCTGCCTTAACCAAGGTGGTCCATCTACCACATTCCTGGTGTTCTCAGCTCGTCTGGTCGGCAATCTCAATCCATGTGTCCTTGCTAACAACATGTATAACACCGACCCTCTCCGGGCTAACCCAGTGCTTGAGTATGATCATGAGAATATATCATATTCTTATATCTTGTAATTTTACCAATAATAGATACTGAATATGCCTCAACTCTCTTGAAAACACCCCCACAACTAGTTGTATAGATTCCCTTAGAAATAAAGTTCTCTATCACCAATGACTGCTCTATTATATCAACATAGGTGGGGATGCACTAGGGTACTATGATAGCATGCACCCCCCGTAGAGGCCCTACTCAATCGTCCACGCTTGTAAGTAGTTGTTATAAGTTATGTCAAGAGAGTAGTACACAAGTTCTGTCAAACTAGTCACGTACTCAGTAATCATATTCCCTCCCTAATGTAACTAAACACGCCCCTAAAGTCAAATGGGCCTCAAGAAGGATAGGTATAACTCCTCATGAAACAACTACTAGAAGTCATCCCATGAGAGCTTCTTCTCATCATGTATCTGAGTAACCAAGATCCAAAAAATTTCAACTTCTCTATGGAAAAGGATGGATTCAAATACCCTATATAATCTTTTGGTGTCCGTATAAGCCTGAAGAGGTGTGCCACCAACTCTAGAAAAACCTCCGCTATGTGAGGATCTGGCTCAATGCAGGACCATAGTGGTCAACAACACTAGAAAATGTGAAGTGAGAACAACCTATGCCCATCCTCATCCTGCTCTGATGGGGTTGTATACTACTCAATAGGTGAGGGCACTACAACCTTCCCACCTAGAGGAGGGGTCTCACATAATGATTCTTGAACTAAGGCCTCATTTCTCACAGGGGTGTCACCACGAATCAGAACTAGTATCCTGGATGACAGTCATCACAGTGAAATCTTGAATGTTATCAAGGAGTATTGTGATTCAGATGAGTATATGTATATATTAACAATGATGGGGAGCTGACTCAAGAAGTATAGTCAAAGGCTCGATCCTATATGATGCATGTACCATTGTTCCCCCAAACAAGCGTCTCAGGGTTCCAAGTCATCAAGTTGGTAATCTAAGTCATGGTGAATGGATACATCTTTCGCCAGTACCTTCACAGGACTCCCAGGCATGAGAGCCTCTCTTGAAACACTTCGAAACTATTACCCAAAAACACTAAGACCTTTTTAGGGAAACATCTGAACAACATCCCGGGGGTCAAACCACCTTGGCTAACACTTTTTCACTACCCGACCCATACTGGGGATCGAACCGCAACTACCCCAAGCAATCGTTCATAGGCTAGGGGCTAGTGACTTTCACCAAAGGCACACAAATATAGGGTTAGTCTTTTCTAATAAATTTAACACAAACACAGACAACCAACTCAATAAAAACAATGATTAGGTAAAATAATCCAATATACAAAACTTCTATATATAAACCAAAAACATGCATCAAACTCTAAATAGTATAAGTACAGAAAGTAAAATGAAAGGTAAAAGGGGAAAAGTACATTCCCAACTAGAGAGGTTCCACAACCTGGCGACAGGAGGAAAAATAAAGCAGCTGGGAGAGCCCCTATCTTGAATCCCTTGTCATGACCACCACATGTGGTCCAAACACCCTGTATACCTAGCTTCATTGAAGTCATGATCAACATGTTTTTCATATTTAAGGAAACTCCATGTGCAGGGAAATCCCTAGAAGTGGTGAGTATAATGATACTTAGTAGGATTCCCCAAAGGCTCAAGGGATCTGTAAAATGTGTTCAAACGTCAGGATTAGTAGAGAGAACAAGGTACAATAAAAGATTGCAGTAATGGAGTACAACTCAATCCAAAAAAGGGGCGAAGTAGAATCGTCCAAAGACAAGTATATAGAAACGATGAGAAGATACACTTCTCATCCAGTCATCTGTACCAATAATAGGAGAGTAGACTCATCCAACCACGAGAATATAGACAAAGAAAGAACATGAAATACCCCATGTGACTTCACCTCTCCTGGATGATGAGTAACGAAAACCCAAGGAGTGGATACTGCAAAATGGTTATATATATATATATATATGATTAGTCAAAGAAACACAATTGAGAAGGTAAAAGGATATCCATATCACAAGCTCAGCCAAGTAAAAGTGAGTGGCCAACAGTCCCAGAACTATCCACCATCGATGACCAACATCACACACATATTCTCTAAATTGGAAGTCAAAGGGACTCAATCATCGTAGCATGATAGTGTCAGCTTTTGGCAGGTCGGTCTTGGCCGCCTAGATTTAGGTCACATCATAAGGATGTGTCATTGTGTAAAAGAATCCATTTTTATTGAGAATCCAATGTCCTGAAGAATCACATCTCGTCACTATACCTCATAATTGAGAGATAATATCTCAAAGTCGAGGACCCATACCATTCCTGATAAGAGGGTTCCAATCTGGTGTCAGTGAGGACCCATCCCTAGCCAATTGGAGGGTTCTACTCAGAAAAGATTTAATTCCCATGCCTACAGTGGATATGGGTTACAATATTATGTCCTCGAGGACCCATCCCTAGCCTAGATGGAGGGTTACACTCTAGAATCATTGAGACCCATACCCAACCCAGCTAGAGGGTTCTCCTTGGAACTATCATTATGGACCACTTCCTAGACCAACTGAAGGTAAGACCAAAAGTACACTTCCATCCCTACTTGATGGTACCTCTCAAAAAATCATTCTGAGGAACACTAGTCAGCCATACTGGATTTTACCTCTTGAAAGAACATTACAGCATTCATTGGGTGATAAACCATATATGAGTCACACTCAGAACATCTCGCATCATGACTTGTAATCCATTGTGGTGAAAACCATTTCATTATATGATGGAAAAATCAAAGGATAAGATACACATAAACCAAAATCAGAGCCCCAAAATAAAGAGATACAAGAGACAGAAGACTTTGTAAAGTAGTATATGGCACTTGTGAGGACTACACATAATGTCTCCCAACCTCATCTCCTAGCCGTGAACCTAGCCATTCTCGTGTACTAAACTGTGATCAGGAATCCCTAAGCTTGTTAGTGTACTCCAAAAGTACATGAAATTCATAGGCAATAGGATAAGGAATGCATGATGCTCATTGTCAATATGAAGGATGT
This sequence comes from Viscum album, assembly GCA_963277665.1. NCBI lineage: Eukaryota > Viridiplantae > Streptophyta > Magnoliopsida > Santalales > Viscaceae > Viscum > Viscum album. The sequence goes on from OY728150.1 coordinate 1,041,966,623, forward strand.
AGTCATAATTTCATCGGCACACCTCCTCTAATGGCCCCAGATCATTAGATTGTATCTCTTCATACGTCTTCTCCAATCTCACAATAGTAAAGGTTGATCTATTCATTGGAATCTCTTCATACGAATCAAATGTATATTCCACTAATATTCCTTAATGTTTCCACATTTAACAAGATCACAAAAAATATCTGCACATCTAAATAAATCAAATTGTTTTGATCCTTTTAGAAAAAATGCAAGATAGACTACTCATTAACCCCAAATAGATATCTAATGGAAAAGATGCTAGTCACTGCACTACAATCGAAGGATATCCCATAGGGCCCACACCTAGGTCTTGAAACAAATTATATGGATCACGCCATTGTCATCCTCTAGAAAAACACTCACGAAATTGAATTCTCATCATTCCAAAATAGATAACCGGTGAAAAAACAAATTTCACCACTACATGTTCGAGCTGGGACCTGTGGGAACCACACCATGATTTTAGATTAAGAACCCAAAATTAGATTCAAAATGGTATCCCAAGGACCAGGGTCACGTAGCTGATGATGACACATTAATCAAATATCCCGTTTAGAAGATAGGTCAAATACAAACCCCCTGAATCAAAATAATTATATTACTATTATAATTATTATTATTATTATTATTATTATTATTATTATTGGACGTTTCCTACCACCGAACTTCAAGATCGAAACAAAAAGTTCCAAAAAACCACCTCAAATGGTCTGGATTGGCCCATTAATCAGGTTTTTTTGCAGAAAAAATGTGTACTAGAGGCACACATCAAAAGATATGGGTATTTAAAGGGTTTTGGACCAAACTGTTTAGACCACCTCCTATTGGGCTTTCTCATTCCAGATTGTTGACCCGGGGCCCTTCCTCAGGTTAATCCCATTCATCCATGGTTCAGCCTAGATACATGGCATGTGGCTGGCCTGCCAACACAGACTAACCCTCATGGATGATCCTCATCTTTGCTCCAGCATCAGCACACGACCCACGCAATGCAGGTCTTATCCCCCGGTCACTTCCTCGGAGGCCTCGCCTCTTTGACATGCTCGCCGGATCACCGCCCAATTCCGGTCACCAGCCGTGACCCCACTCAACTCTGCATTCCCCACTGCCAGCTCCTCCACCCTACATTAGATGCGTTGAACACCTCTAGCCACTCCTAGACTCTGTGGACCCTGGATGCCTCTAGCGCCTTAAAACCGTGGCACACAACACCGCCTTGAACCACAGCCTCCACGACTTCCATGCACCACCACTGCCCTCTGTAGTTGGAAGTTCTTCTGCATGCCATACTGGCTCATCCGGTGGCCCTATTTTAAATCCTAAAATTAATTGACAGTCCTTCTAATGAGACCTTGACAACATCGGCCTCCACTCGAAGATACGATGAGGTATTGATGCATATGAAAAAGTGTGTTGAATATCCATGATGAACGATCTGATTTTCCAATAAAACAAGGGTTTTAAATAGGGATAAATGGTTGTGCTGGTGCGGCCATATAGTATTGGTAAACTAAAGATGAATTAAACAAATGATATATTTTTAATTTAAAACTCTATTTTGAGGTAAACAAAATAAGAATCCTACCTCGTTAGATTTGTTCCTCATCGACGACGCACCCTATGTTTTCTTGCATCAATCCGTCAAAGTTTCATTCTTGATCTGACTCTGATCCACTGAATAATAAAGATAGAGAGAGTTGATAGAGGCTTTGTAGAGAGAGGGAGAAATAATTAGGGGCCAAACCTAATTCTAATTCTTAAACATTTATTTATAGAAGCCCTGATTGGCGCATAAGTAACAAATTCCCGCACCCCCATCTTATGTCACGCCAAGGAAAAAACCCCATTACAAAACAAAAAGAGGTCATAGATTTCCAATACAAGTACATGTTTAAATAATATTTGATTTAACAATCATGATAAAATAATTAATTTTTATTATTTTATTTACGAATTTCCCCTGGGTGACTGTTCTCACAAAAGTTCTGCGCCGACAAAAGATATACCCTCCAATGGTAAACACCACATTCCGGACTCAACTGTGGCCTCATATTTCTGATCTGAAGAATTGTTTAATATATATCTCGTTTCTATCATGTGAATATGAAAAAAAGACTTAATATTGTTTTATAATTTATTATGGGAACTTCGTGTCGAAGAATTTCATGTCATCTCAGCGTGAAGATCTAAAAATATAATTTGAAACATTAAAATGTATTAAAAGATGAAAAACATATCCTTAAAAATTAAATTTATTTAAAAAATTATAATATCATTTATTTTATTATTTCATTAATTAATAAATTATTTCATCATCATTATGTCACCATTTAATTTAATTATTTATTTTTCAAAATGTGTAAAAAAAATTACCATGATGTAGGTAATATATTTATATATAAATTCAATATTTATTATAAATTATATCACTTATATATCCCAAAATTCATATTTTTATATTTATTAGAGACATGATTATGACATCGTGGTCTTTAAATAAAATGAAATGTTGTAAATATCATAACTACACCCATGTGGCTAAAAAAGGCCCCTATTTTGGCCAAAATATTTGTCTTTGTCAAAAATAACTCATAAAATAAGATTAGGAAAAGTTTATGGTTGTTTTTAAAATTTGTAATATCATTTTAACTTTTATTTATAGAATTTACCCTTACCTTTGTAATAAAAATAATTACTAAAGTTACCATTTATAATGTAAAAGAATTACATAATTTAGACCTTCTGATTCCAAATATAGAATCCTTTGTTTAAAATTAAAAACAAATAATTGGATAAAATTAATTAAAAATTAATCCCATAAGCGGAATGAGAAGACAAGTTCTTAATGTAAAATGTTCAAAAGTTCACATAGTTTTCCGAATTAAATTATTTGTGAAATTGCTTCTAATGACCGATATTAGATTAAATAATAAGACCACAATCTAAATAAGCAGTAAAATAAATTATAAGGATAATCTAATATTACAAATAAACTATATAGAAAAATGTTTTGAAGTAAAACTATTATTTTCACTATTCATTATAATATGATTTTTATCATAAAAAAAGCAAAATTCAACCAATGTAAATTTTGAATCTCTGCATCAAAAGTAGATGTATAATTTTTTGTATAAAAATTATAAATATTAAAAAAACTGTATTTAAAATGGGTTCTCTAGAAAAAGTAAGTAAAACAACCTTTTAAAAATTATAGAGATTTTTTGGTTTGAAATTGGATTTATTATTATTTTAAGCCCATAAAATCTATTTAATGAAAGTATGAACAATTAATAAACATGTGAAAATGTAAAATTGATTGGTCTATTTATTCATTCAAATATAATGACGAGGCAATTAATACTACTTAAAGTAATAATATTAATAATATATTATTGTTCTATATAACGCAGTCTTGCTTACAACGTAAGATTTCAAACAAACAATTGTTGCGTGTCAGGTACGCTATCATACATAGTGTCCCCTTTAAATTAAAATTAATATATATTAACATATATGAAATTGTATTATTATATAATTAATTGATATGTAAAATCATTACCCCTTTTTAAATTTCATCCTTGAAATTTTACTCACTTATAAAATATGTTAGAGTATTTATTCTTCATATCATTCATTGATTCCCATGTTGCCACTTCAACTATAAGGTGTTTCTATATAACATTAACCTTATAAATCACCTTATTCAACACCAAATTTTCTTTACAGTAAATAATTTGGATGGTTTGTTCCTAATAAGAAATATTATCTTCCAACTGAACTACTTATGGACTCAAGTATTGTGATGTATTTAGAATATACATTATTAACACTAAATTGGGGGAAAATTGGGTGCCTAGAATAAACTCTAAGGTAATGAAAATCTGTAAGAAAGTGATCCAATTTTTTTTGTATTTCGCAGGGTATATGGATCCTTGGACTTAGCTTCCTCTTGTTACCAAAAAACATAACAAATTTTCATGGTTATACTTTGAGAGAGGCATGATATCCCACCTCAAAAAGAAATATCTTTTATCGGGTTATCTACAAAATTTTTCTACCTCCTCCAAGCAATCCACATGTGTCTCTGAATAGACTGAATATTATATACTATTTCATCTACTAATTCTGGTCCCATTAAATTCTTTTCACATTCTTCATCTCGAAAAGCTAGAGTCTGACATTGTTTTCCATATAATTTCTCAAATGGTTCCATCTGTATATTGGAATGAAAAATGTTATTATAAGAAATTTCAACCAAACAAATACAATGATCCAAAATTTCCTATCATTCAATTTAATAGCAACATAACATATCCTCTGACACCTGAATTGTTTATTATGACTTATGATCTAATTGAGGATGAAAATATGTTTTGAATTTTAATTTAGTACACAACAATTTCTGAAGTCCCTTCCAAAAGATCGAAGTGATCATGGGATCATGATCATGTACAATTTGAATGAGAACTATATGTAACCTTACTATTACTTTGTCATAAAACTGATATATTTGATCTTGATATAGAGTATATAAAATATAATGAAATTTATAATATTTAGTCAATAGATCAAAAATAACCAAGATCATGTTGTTACCTTGAGTATTCATTGGTAATCCCACAATGAAGTCCAAAAATTTATTTTCCCACTTCAATTATAAAACATGAAATGGCTCAATCATCCCATTTGGAAACTATGATTCTACTTTAACTTGATGAAAATTCAATCACTTCATGGTGAAGTCACCAATTTCTCTTTTCATTTTCTATCCCACCAGTAATATTCTCGAAGTTCTCTGTATATATTAGTGATTCTTTGGTGAACTAAAAACAGAGAACAATGAAATTCACTTAACAAATCATTATCCAATTGTGAATCACATGGCATATATAATATTTACCAAACTTCAAAACACAATATTTAACCATGTTAAACTAAGGTTACTTAGCTTTTTGAACCAATTATTTGTTTTTTCTACAACTCACTATCTTTCATTTACACTTTTTTTATTATGTATTATTGAGATAATTGCTCTGAAAACTAAAAAATGTTAGATATTTCTTACACCAACAACATAAAAGACAAAATTCATCAAATCATTAATCAATGGATCATGTTCCAAAAAAATCATGGTTAATATAGAATTAATTTTTCATTTAAAAGTATCTTCGAATTTATTTTCTTTTCTTGGATGGTAATGAATCATGAAATCTTAATCCTTGATTATTTCCACCCATAATCTCTATCAAATGTTAAAATCTTTTAGAATGAATATATAATTCAATCTTTTATGATCAGTATATATTTTACACTTTACACTATACAAATGATGCCTCCAAATGTTTAGTTAAAAACAAAATCAGCTAACTTTGAAATATGAGTAGGGTAATTTAACTCATCAGGTTTCAACTGACATGATGCATAAGAGATTACCTGATAATTTAGTATTAGGAAACAACCAAGTCCATTTAATGAAGCATCTCTGTAGATAAATACTAAACTATTCATAGAAGGCAGGGAAAAACTAGGGAATTTACCTATCTTATTTTCAGTTTCTAAAAGCAATCATCACATTCTTTTTACAGAGGAACATAACTCCCTTATGTGTTAACTTATTTAGTGTTCGAAAAATCTAAGATGGGTTTTCAAAAAGCTTGTGTTAATAACCCACTAATCTATGACAACCAAGAATCTCTATATTATTGGTAAGTCTTTTCCATCTTCAATAAGTTTTTTTAAGGGTTAACACTTATTAATTAATTAAAACCATATGAACAAGGAATGGAATTTTTTTCAATCAATATTCACCCTTACTAATCCTTCCATATAGTTTTTTTCTATTTTGGTTTTGAATAAAAAAATTTTGTGAATTTTTTGTTCCACTAGTATTTTAAAAGATACAAAAATATCATCTATAAATAAAAAAAGCTGATACAAAAAAAAACAGAATTACTAATATTAATAAATAAGGAAGGTTTATTGGATAACCCAATAATGATAAATACAAACTCCTAATGCCCATATCTTTTTTAGAACACTATATTTTGAATGTCATCCAATTTAACCTTCATTTAATGGTACCCGGACCTCAAATAAATTTTAAAAAAATACTGAGCTCCCTGGAGATGATCATAAAATTCATCACTATGAGGAAAATGATACTCCTTCTTAAGAGTGATGTTATTCAAGGATTTATAATCAATAAAAATATCATGTAACCATCCTTATGTTTCAAAAATAAAACAAGAGCACCCCATGGTGAAGTGCTATGTCTAATGAAACCTTTATCAAGAAATTACGAAAAAAGTTATTTAATTACAAAAATTCTATTCAATCCATTATATAGGGGTGATTAGAAGTTGGATTAAATTAAGGTGGTAAATAATTATGAAATTCAACCTCCTGGTCAGGAACAACAAAAAAATCATCATGGAAAATATATGTTAATTATTTCACAACTAGAATGTCATTAATTAAAACTGTTTCCTTATTTTCAAGAACATGATCTAGATAAATTTACAATCCATATTTAATCAATCTATCATATTATTGTTATTTTATCAATGTTATGATGTCATAAAATATAAGTTTCTTGGCATTTAATTCTATTTCAACATGATAAACTGAGAGTCATTACATACCCACAATGATATCAAATTCCATTATAGAATGTTTTATAATATTTGACAAAATAAAAATCCCACTAATGATAATAGAAATATTCATATAAATATTTCTTTATTTAAAACATTAAAAGGTAATTTTTACAAAATTTCTATAATATATTCATGTTGTGATATTTCAAGTTTACTTGCAAAGCTCTCTGAAATAAAAGATTGCGATGATCTTGAGTCAGAAAATGCGTTGGAATATTTTGAAGAAACTCCTAACATAACTCTAACCACATAATTTAATGGTCAAATTTCCACCATATTAGTAGAAAATTATTTTTCCATTCCCTTATGATTTCTATCTTTCTAGTTTATACCCTGGTTTATCAAGTTAGGCAAATATTGGTATAATTCCCTAACTCAATACAACTAAAAAATATTACCACTAGTCTTTTATTACTTTTCTGATAATCTCCATTGTAGTTAGGATCATTTTGACCAGTCTAATATCATTAGAAGCACTTCCCAGACTTTGAAAGACATCATCCTGATTTATTACCACACTTCTCATAAGATGTGAATTTAGTTTTCATACCTCCAAACTTATTTGATGAATGATTAACCATTAAACACCAACTGTAACTCTTATTTTTCTTTCTCCCATGGATGATATGATCATTAGAATCTCAATTTCAACTTTATTAGTACATCAGATATGTTTCTGATAGTTTTTGAACACATGAGAAGCTAATTCCCTTCGATATCTCAGCATCAATCCTTAGTAAAACCAATTTATCATTCTATGAATATCTCAGAAAAAATTTGAGATATACCATTATGAATGGGTAAAATTTTATTCATATGAATCCATTAAATAATTCTCCCTTTATCTCAATTCCAGGAATTTGTTTTCCATCTTGTGTTCAATAGCCTTAGGAAAATATTTCTCATGGAATATATTTTTACATTCATCTGATTCTATGACATCAATGTCTTTATATCATCTGATATTATTAACCACTGGAAACCACAAATCAACTTATCTTTTAAGTTGATAAACGATAATAATAACCTTTTTATTTTTTAAAAATCCCATTACATAAAAAATTATTTCTAGTTCTTTAATCCACCCTTTATCATGAATGTGATTAGACAATCCTCTGAACGATGGTGGACATTGCCTCATTAAATTCCCCACAACAGACACATTCCTCTATAATTGTTATGGTTGATCTTGTGGATTGACACAACCACCATTTATTGCCTAATTAAACTAATCCATAACTGAAACAAACTATTCAGTTTTGATTCAGACTATCTTTGGATGCATATTTGGATGGTTAGTTTATAACTGAATTTCTTCAAAGCACCACTACGCTATTTACTCCGTGGATAACCATTTTGAACAGAAATATATTATATAAGGAATCATGGTTATCTTCAAATGCTATATCTTTTCAATTTGAATGTAATGTAAAAATATGTTATGGTAATTCTATTTACAATATTCTTACACCTAACATTCTCTAAACCATCCTCTAATACCAACTATAAGGACACAACCGTAAGCATTACATAATCTTGAGTTAAGTCATGAATTATACTTTTTTACATTGAGGATAATTCCAAGTTTAGATCTTTAGAGACTTATACCATAACACATACATAAAAAACTAATGAAATACAATGTGGATACATCCAAAATTATCCATTTCGTTCATAAAACAAAATCATTTAAAATGAAACATGGGTTCTTTTCATGTTTAATCATCATAACTTTTCCTTGATCTCGTCCATGACTCTATTATCCATTAAATAATATGAAAATCCTTTCAAAAAATAAGATGAGAATATACTGCTCAGTAAGGGTTACACAAATGAGAAAAACTATTAGACTTGTAAAAAACATTTAAAACCTGAATAAATTATCAAAAAGTAATATTTTTTACCATAATGAAATAGTAAATAATTTACTTGGATTATGATCTAATTTCGTACATTTTATAATCTAAATATTACCAAAAAAACCCATATAAAAACAAATAACATCTAAAGGTAACATGGGAAATAATAATTATTAAATGGAATAACCATACAATCAACTTCCATTAATATCACTCTTACAAATGGAATATTCATACAGCCAATATCCATACCCAATGAATTATATGTTATAATGAAACCACTCATTCTTTGTTTATCATTGAACCACCCATATTTGGATTATCATGAAAGAACATGTATTTGTTTTATCATGTAACCACCCATCCATGGTCTAGGTAGCATTTTATAATCATCCAAATAAAATATTGAAATTGTCAACATTTCAGCCATAAAATTTCATTTGAAATAATAGGAAATCATTTCAAGATATTGAAATAGTCAATCAATTTTAAAAAAAATCAAAAAAAGTTCCCAAAATGTTAGTATTTTATTTATTTCCCATTTTAAAATCATTAACTCTTATAGAGAAATCAAAATATCAAATAACTATTATGGCAGTAGAGAATTCATTGGGGTTTCAAATGTTAAAATGAAACGTTTCTTTTTTCATTTTGTAAAGATAGTAAAACACGTCGAATAAAATGAATCATTTTGAAAAGCATTGATTGAAATTAATAATCAATGGGGTTTATTATACACCTTATAAAAAAAGTTTATTATAATATCTAAATATTTCTTAATAAAAGGAGATTGACATGAAGTTCTTTACCTTGAGTCTAACATGTATAAAAAATTAATTATATTCATGAATAATAAACATTAGAAATTTTCTAATTTCCTGAGAATTTTTTTCAATTTTTTATTCCCTTTATATAACATATATCTATGTTATAATAATTATATAATTATTTATCTTCATATTAGATGTCTTTTCAATATTTGGTATATGAGTTAAAAATGAACATGGGATGATGTAGATAGTCCATGATGTCATAAGTAAATTATAGCCAGAAAAATATTGATGAAATTATTATCAATTTTGTACAAAAATTATACTCTTAAATAATAAAACAATGTATGGTTATAAAAATGAACAATGTAATAATCATGGAGACGGTAGGTCGTATGTACACATGAGTTATATTTTCCAGTTTCATTGATCATTATGAAAAGAAGGTAAGTATTATTTTATCTTCCAAAATTATAATGACACGATTAATATAATTTTATCCATTCTAATATAATTATATATATCATACCAGTGATGTAGTGAATAAATAAGAATCACATTTTTCTTTGTGGAGGTGATAGTTAACAACTATGCACGAATGAGATTATTATTTTTATGTGCATTAAAATTAATAACATAATTGATATATTATTTTCTCATAATGATTGATATGTCATTAATATCATATATTGAAATTAATTCCATTATTATAAACTATCATGACAGATGGTTATGGAAAACATATTACATTAGTTCGTCGAGCTGATAGTTCACACGTACGCATGAACGATTAATTCGTTTCCAAATTAATGGAAGTGTAGATGGATTTAGGTGATGAAATTAAAATATTGACATATAATTATTTTTAGGAAACTATAGTTTTTGTTTTTTGTCTTGATTAATAAGTTTTTTTGGAAGTGGAAGAAGAAATAAAATATAAACAGTTAAATAAAAATGTTACATTTCATTCAGAAGATCACCCTTTCAAAGTAACATAACAACTCAAAGGTGGGTGTTGTGAATAAAATAAGGCTTAAAGAATATGGGGAGAGATTATTAAAAGGCTCATGGGAATATATTGTCTACAAAAAATAGTTTTTCAAGTGTAATGAATAGAGAGGAATGTGTTCCCTTTTATAGGAGAGGGGAGGGGCACTCTTGGAATTATAAAAATTATTAAATTAATATAAATTTATTTTCCAATTATGAATGAGTCCCAATTGATTTATTTTGAATATAGGATGAGTATAGGTCTTAATATAATCCTGAAATATAAATTTGACAATTTATGCATATTTTGTTTGTTCCATATAATTTTTAACCATTTTAACTCTTACCATTTTATCAAGTAATTTATACATTGAGAGATAAAATAATTTCCCTAACATGCCAAACGACCAATTAATGAGTCATTAAATAATTTTTTAGACGTAAATAATATTTTTTTATTAATATTCTCTTTTTATAAATATTATAACATTTAATAAAATATTTAAAATTTTAAACCACCAATGTTGACAATTTTGATACTATTCTTTATTAGAATCTCTAAAAATATCATTACCAAAAGATAAATTCGAAAAAAATAATTTAAATAATAACATACATTTAAGATATCCATATAAAATTTTTATATGTATTGTTTTGTCAAATTATGTTTGTTTTAAAAATTTATAATTGCATTTACTTGATTCATTCATTAATTATGAAATTACCGCATTATCATTTTGTCACCATTTTGTTTAATTATTTATTTCCTAAAAATTATAAATAAACTACGATGATGTAGGTAATATTTTGAACTCTATAAGAAATATTTATATTTTAATATTACGCTTATATAACCCCAAATTAATTTTTTTTAATAAAAGAAATGATTATGACATCTTGGCCTTTACTTTAAATAAAACAACATAAATTTCATAATCACAACCAAGTAGCTTCCAAAGACAAAACATTCAGCCCAAAGATTTTCTAAATCAAAAATAACTCATCAAAATAGATTATTATATTTTTAAGGGTGTTTTATAATATTTTTAATATTACATTAACTCCTAATTATCAGATATACCCTTAACCATGATAATAAAAATAATTACTAAAGTTAACATTAATAATGTCTATAAATATAAGGGACCTATTTACATAATTTGGACCTTAAAAAACTAAATATGGAATACATTTTTCCAAATTCAATACACATAATTTATATTAAATAATTAAAAATTAATCCTCTTGATGGTATGAGAAGACATTTTTTTAATGTTACACATTCAAAAGTTCACATAGTTTTTCTTTTCAGTTTCTTTGTGAAATTTATTTCAATGACCAATGATGTATTAAATGAAAAAAATCTAAATATAATTTAAAACCAATTAAAATGATAGCCTAAAAATAAAACTAAATCATACCAAAATTAAGTTTTGAATTAAAACGCAGTATTTTTCACTATTTATTAAAATATATATTTTATCATAAAAATACAAAAATTAAACCAAAGTAAATTTTGAAAACCATATTCCAAATAAGAAGTATAAATTTTCATATAAAAATTATAAAAGTTAAAAAACTATATTTAAAATGGGATTTCAATTAAAAGTTGGTAAAAACCCTTTTAAAAATATTTGAGATTTTTATGTTGAAAATTTGATTTTTTATTATTTTAAGACCTTTAAATTTATTGGAATAAGGAAAAAATATTTAATAAACCTGTTTGAATGTAATATAGTTATCTCTATTCATTCTTACCAATACAATTTCTAGGAGATTACTACCACTTAAAATAACTATATTAAATAAAAAATTATTTTCGATATAATGCAGTCTTTTGGGAAATGAAATATTTTAGAAAAACTCATTTTTTCATGTCTGACATGCATTAATAAATAGAATACCATTTATATTAAAATTACTATAAAAATGATAAATTTTAATAGATATCAAAATTTATTATTCTATAATTACCTAGGATGGTAAAATGTATCCTTACAAATCAATCACAAAACACCTCTTGGTATGTTGGGGAAAATAAAATATAATAAATGGGTGTTCTTAGACACTCAGTAAGGGTAAGTGTACAACAATTTCTATAGATAAATAAGGAATAATCAATATGGAAAGGTAAAAATCTGAAACACAATTCATTTAATCAATTCCATGAGCATAATATGGTAGGAATGAATGATTATCAAATAATTCCATAAAAATAATCACATGATCCTGAATGATAACCATGTATACAAAAAAAATTGAATAATTATAAGGAATATCAATAAATGAATTCATATTGATGGAGTGAATAATTTTTTATTTTTATAAAATAATGTTGATGACTTGTACCAATACATATAATACAATTTATGCATTTTTTCAAAGAATATAAATAAATGGGTATGACCTTATCCAAAACCCATGTAGTGTACTACATTTTTGGAAGGGATGAAAATTTCTGAAGGAACATGAATTCTCTATTTGGTGGATGAGATAAATTTAATACAAGGATTTGGAATGAAATTATGATAGTTGGAAAAGTTAAATGAGTCATTTGTGGACATTTTTAAAGGCCTGAGAGGTGTCTCATGGGTTCCAGTGAGTTTCTGGAGCACCAGACCCCAAAACCATAAAATCCAAGATGGATAACAAGCATCCACTATTTGTCTAAAACTTTGTGAACACCAAGAGAAAACGTGAAACTAATATAATGAACCTAAATGTATAAAATATTTTTGTATAACCCAGTAAGAGTATCCATACAGTCATACTGGTGTTGCATAATTTTCATTAGAGGGTAAATGCATGGTTTACGGAAGGTTTCAAATACTATTCACGTAAACCGTGCAAGCATTCCTCTTGGGATGTGTCTGAGGAACGATTGGTGCATGGTTCTGAAAATGGTGTGTCCTAACTATGATACTTATTAATGGGGGAATATTGACCCATTTTCATCCAACACTTATTTCATTTATCCACCTCTTTTCTTCCTCCTTCATTTATGCTAGGGGTATCCAATCATGCTCCATTTTCTCTCGTCCACTAGGCTTCCAATTATCTCTGTTGTTTTGTGTTATAATTGATCCTCGTTAGTCTTGTTGGATGAGGGCAGGTAATCTCATCATTCATCTTGAGCTTATTCTTATTTAATAATCTCTTAGAGAATTCATTTTACGGTGTTCTAATTTTCCCAATTTTCACGATGTTCATGCATTTCTTTGATTTCTCTTAAACATGAATGAAAAAATCTTATTTATTAGATCTGGGTGCCTTCATAATAATGAGTTTTGTGGTCTATATATTTTTAACATAATTTTACAAAGTTAATAAAATACCTTCATTGTGTTTCAATCTCGACTACTCACGTGTTCATAATAAATTATAAAGTTCACTTAATTAAATTGTTAGACCAAACATATAATACCTTGGATCGTATGATGTTGATGGAGGAGATTACCTCAACTAGAATTTTTTTAGATACTTCAATTTATTTCCTTTATATCCATTTTCTTCAGTATGTGGAGGCCACCCATTTAGGTGAAAAATTTAATAGTTTTTGTTGAATAATTGCTTGATTAAAATCACCTTATGAGGTGGGTTGTTACACACTTAGAAGAGGAATTGAATTAATCAAATTAAATGAATTTTAGATTATAATATATTTTTATCTAATAAAACCCCTCATTGAGGTGTGCTATATTCTAAAACTCATAGGAAAAAATTAGTTTTTTATATCTTGTTTGTCCTTATGGCATGACTGTGTTCCATGCCCCTTTACATATGTTGTTATAAAAACTAGAATGTTTAATATCATGACCTTATTCTCAATACCTGAAATGATAATTGGGAAATTCCATATTAAATTGAATTTTCTTTTTGACATGTTCTAACTTTGAGGTTGTCCATACATTTTAGTTTTAATGATTTTTTTATAAATGGAACTCCTATGTACTATAATAATTTATTTTATAATCAGAATGACTAATGGGTTTGGACATCCTTGATAAAGGATAAATTTTTAAAATATTAATTGTATTTTTTTCACAACGAGGTATAAATGGGGACCCCATTACACAATTCATTAAATAGGATATTAGGTAGTTGATACTATACTCTACCTTAAGATATACATGGGTTACCTTTCCAAAAATTCAAAGGATGGGATTGTAGATTACCCAATTTGTATATACACTGGTAATGATACCTGGTATTCCTTGGATTGGTTCACCATATGTTTTTATTTCCTCCACGTGAGTCATACATGTTCATTTGGAGACAAAAAATTTATTGGATTAGTTTCTAGATTGTTACACCATGCCATGAGTGGTGCTCAATCCCCTACATGAGATACATGGGACATGCTCAGAGGGTTTTCTTTCAAATCATACCAAGAGTGATGCTTTGGATTCCATTTATAGGTCACATTGGGTGGACTGTGATGGTGATGGGTATTTATAGTCACTATGGGTGGATACATGGTATTCCACTTCATATTTTCATGGAAGGGATTAGGGTACCTCTTATTATATTCAAATGATGAATATAAATTAAATGAAAAAGAATGATTGGATGTTATTTTGGGATGAATTTTTAAAGAAAAATCACAATATTGGGTTCAGTACATTTATTTATTCTTATTCTATAATCCACCTTCATACACATTATCATACCTATATATATGGTGAACATAGTTTAAAGGAATCCTAGCGTAGACCTATGTATGTAGGGTCATCCAGGCATCCATCTGGAACCTATGACCGACTTGTAACATTTACATGTTAATTGAATTCTCATTTATTTATTGGACCTTAACATTGGCATACATTATATTCATGTGATATGTTATTCTTTATTCATCATTTGTGGTGGCCTACTAAGTATATCTCATACCCTTCTTGGGAATCCATTGAATTGAATTACCTAATTAGACCCCATATTTTTAGGTCCATGGATGGTGCTTGATCTATCATGTATATACCTAAGAGTAAAGGAATATGACTAGGATAGAGCTCAGGATTATTAATAAGATATCCCACATGTATTTTTAACCTTTTCATTATTTATTTCATGTATATATTATTGTTTGATTTTATCTTATAATTTTTATAATCATCAGAAAATACATGTAATGTTTTTTCATAATAGTTTCCATGTTTATTCAATCGTTTTGTCGATCTTAATTTTCCTTTATGTTTATTTATAGTACTTTTAATATTTAGTGATTTATTAATTATCTATTATACCACTATATTAATCTATTCAGGAGGGTATAGTATCCCCACAGTACGACCATCAGACCCTGCTGCTAGTCACCAACCTCTGGCATACATGGAGGTGTGTATAAGGCTATGTGTTGATTCTTCTATCTACTGGTACCATATTTAGTGATGTGAGAATGATAAAAAGTGTCATGAAATCATTATTTTCATCTGTATTACTATTTTGGGCTAGTATATAGGAGATAATGAATGTGTCAGTTCTTGGTAAATATCACTATCTGATATTGATAAACCAATGCATGAGGAAAATTCCATGTGTCCGGAGATGGGATTCCTATTCATGATATTCGTTGTTATAGTTGACTATGATTTCTTATTGAGTGATTGGTGTACTTTCCACTACATACTCATTTATTAAATTTCATTACTTACCCCTGGTATCGTATGGATTTGATGTAACATGACATATATCATAATTGGAATATAGATATTCAAATTTCGTGCATATTCTAATCCATGTAGATTTCATTTATATTCTATTTGAGATTTATTGATGGGCCTTATGTGTTTGTTAGCATGCATGTTATATACCATGTTAGGAATTTTATTAATATTCTTATTTTTCAATCTATAAAGGTGTTTATTTAGAATTTTTATTTGTAGAACATGATGTGTTATATTTTTAGCATGTTTTCTTACAAATCATTCTTCTGTGATTTATATACCAAACTATAGTGGTCACTTCTTTAAGTACCAACTTACCAAAAACATTAATTTCCATTCTTCCTTGTTTTTTTAGTTTTTGGTAAAATTCATTATCATACATTTAAAATTAAAATTGTTTGTAAAAATTATAACATCAACATAAATGGTATTTTCCCACATAGCTTTATGTTTAAACCCTAACTGTCAAATCCTATAATGTTTTAGCTATTTCCCATTGGTTCTAAGGGCTCAAACATAATTGTTGTGATTAAATTGAATCCAATATACAATTAATAATGTGTATGAGATCACTATAAATTGGGAAATGGAAGCCCAGACAATTGGATCATCACTTCAGGATTTATATTCCTATAAAACATTCATAAATTATAAAATCTATTAACGTTTAACTTAAAAAAGAATTGGTTTATTATACCCCTTACCCTTAGCTTGACCCTACTAGTCCAAACTTGTATTGTTATTCTTATGTCTTATAATCCACTAAGGGTGTCTTAAAAATTAATTTTTATAATTTTTTAGGATTACTTTTGATGAAACTAGATTAACATGATGATATAATTGTATGACACCACTATTATTGCAATATCAGGACCCTTATAGGTCACCTTTCTTTTAGTTATGCCTTAGTATTTAACCCCATGGGTATATTTTATTCTGAATAGTTATGGTAATTTAAATTTATTCAGCCTCTTATATGGTGTTAGATATAAATTTTGGTGGAATCTTACATGAACACTCCCCTACATAATTGATAAAAGACATTCTATCTTCTTATGATATTTATAATTTGTAGTTCTTTTTTTATTAAAATTCCAATTACAACCTTATCCGTATTTCCCTCTATAAGATGAAAATGAAATATTAATCAACTAATACTAATTGCAAAAATCCTTTTATGTAAATAAAATGAATTAATGTAATTGTAAAGGTAAATTTTGTAATTGTTATAGGATGCTGTAAAAAACATAATGTTTATAAGGGAGTTTGAGAAAACATTTGGTGTACATAGTGGCATTTTATAAATATTGTAACCTGTATAATTTATTTTTCGAATGTTGTCCATTATGTTAAATTGAAACATTAAAATGATTAAATAATTTAATATAAATTAATTTAATGACATAAAATGGAAATATAAGTGGTTACCATAGTTTAAACCATATAGTGATGGTAGTTTCGATGTTGCTTGAACATTCCTATGGATGGGAATATGAGCATTACCCATAGGTCTCAACATTTTATAGCATGAACCTAAACTATTGTTGGTAGAGCCTAGTGGGATTTTCAGTATGACCCGACTATATGTTCGACACATTCTATTTTAGTAAGGGGAATCCTTGATGTTGTTATCCTCCTCAAAACATTAAATCCTTATTAAATGATTTTTTTTTGTTTGAGACGTGTGGTGCCATTCAGATACTCCTTTTCCAATGTAGGAAATAATTTTTTCTAAAGTGGACCCTTTTCTAAAATGTTGGTCACTAATTATGTTGGCCCATGGTATTGGAATGAGAATAATTTAATGCCAGATTTCAGTCGATTATACATGTCGAGTGCTTTTTGAGCTTCTTAGTTATTTGTGTGTCCCATCTTCTCTTCCTCTTCAGTGTGTGATAACTTGGAAGAATTTTAACCCATTATACAGTCATATGGGAAGGTATAAATATGTGTAGATTTTTTATAGGACATCAAATATTGTATTCCTAGAGCTAATAAAATTATGGTTAGTATCAAATGGTGTGCCATTGTGGAGTTTAATCTTGAGGTAGTATGTGTCGGTATAGTTGGTAAACGTCATGTTGGTAAAATTATACAATGAACCATATGAGTTTATAAATACACATTAATGATTTGAGATGTTACACTACATTCATGGGTCACCTTTATAGTAGACTGACCTGAACATTAAAGTAAAACCAGAGTCATCCCAATGATGGTAATTTCATTCTATTGAGGATCAGGTATTTTGACACATTGGTTAATAGTTTTGGATTTTATGCATATGAAATGATGTATGTGAGCGTGACATAGATGAGTGCCACATGTACACATAAATGTGAATATAATATTTAATTTATTCTAGCTTCTAGTTTTCACTTCCTTAAGTTTAAATTTTTTTTAAAATCACGTTGGTCAGTTCTAGGACCCACATTTAGTAGATGATGGATTGTGTTCCATCATATGAGTTAGCTTTCTCAGTAAATCCCAAAACTAGGACACTATCAGGGTGGGGAATATTTTTCAAAAAAATACTGGCCCTTCTATATATAAAGAACAAAAACCAGAAATACTATTTTAAAATGGCCAACAATTCTTTTTAATGACCTTGATACAAGTATTATTTTGAATGTGTCTACGATTGCGAGGATAAAAATGATGGTTTGGTTGGATATTGATGCAAAATTTAAAACTACAATATTTTGATTGGAATTCACTATTTATGAATGAGTAATCATGGAGTGACATAGTGGTGATGGAACCGTGGTTGGATAATGATGATGCATCAGTAGGTGCAACCAAGATTTTTTTTGAGAAGTTATCCAATAGTGTTATGATCACTCTTGTTTTTATTATATTGGTTATTTTTTGTTGGAAACTGTACCAATCACTTCATCTTTCTAACAAGAGTGTCTTGAGAATTTTATGTAGTTATTTGAACCCTCTTATTGTACTCTTTTTTTGATATGATCATTTCCTCTATCTTATCATTATCCTAGATACACAAAGAGAGTGTCAGTTATATGTTGAGATAATTTAGAATATTCTCATGTCTTTATATATTGAATCCACTAGAGTTGCATTTTGGAAAAATATTTTTTATTGGGGCATTTAGAGTCCTGAGTTATTGTGGGGATCCGAAGTAGGAACACCTTGGACGAACTCATGAACACTATCCAACCCTTTGACAAGACTTCCTATGGATTCCAATTTGGACTTACTTAGTGTTATTGATATTTAGATGTTTGTTTTGGTACTGGCATATTAGTAGTATATTTCAATATATGGATTACTTTATATGAGATCCTCATACCACAGATGATGATTATGAGGTTACCCCAATCTTCAATCAGACTCATATGGGATGTTTGAAAGGGTAAAGATCTATTTTTGCTAGATTGTTCATACATCATGTTCATGGTAGGGAACATTAATATAAATGGATTTTTTGGATATAGAGGTCACCATAAATTTATTACAGTATTAAATGAGAATTCATGGAGAATATTTCATGGTTCCCTCATATATAGGTGAAATGGCTAGCTTTTAAAATTCACCACCCATCTAAGATGAGTGTTTGGAGGGTAGTCGGCTAGGTATGGGTTAACATGATATATCTCACTCGTGTCATCTTCAGTTGGTGAAGATCCACTTTTGGCATATTTTAGGGTTGAGTCAAGTGTCGTGTGGGTTGCCCAAGGATTTTATGAAATAATGGCTCGACCTAGTTCAATAAGGTAAATTGGTAATCAACCATCTCTTAAAGATGAGAACTATTCCATGAGCATCATTACATTACGATGAGCACACCTAAACACAAAATCATAGTTGTGGGAAGTACAATGGATTAAGGTTTACTGTAAAATTATAGAACATATGGTTGGGAGTGATATAGGTGAGGTATTTAATGAGATGATAATGTGATCATGTCTCAGGAAAGATGATATTAGGTAAGCTACATATCATTGTTCAAGTTTTGAAGCATGAGAATTGGATTCAGTCAAAACAGTTTAAATACCATGTGTAAAAGACAGTGATTTGAAGTGCATTGGGAATTTAAAAGGAAATAATCCTATTTGTATGAAACTTCACCACTCAAGTTGGTTTTGTGATTTTTCGATTTCTCCCCTAGGAATCTCATGGATGAATTTTTTTTAATGTGGGGATATTGTAGCATCCCATCTTTTTAGAATAGATGAAAGTTTCTGGTGAAAAATTAATATTTATTTTGGTGGATGGGATGAATTGAAATCCAAAATTCAAAATGATTTTATGAGAGTTGAAACACTTAAATTTATGTTTTTTATATTTTGTTGAATTCTAGAGTGGTTTTTCATGTGTTATATAATGTTTTGGGAGTGTCAGACCTTAAAACCTAAAAATCTAAGAAGTTTGAGATGGGAGTTTGGTTTGTCTGAAACCATACGACCCCTAGGAGAAACCATGAATCTAATATAATTTACCTATTGGCCTCTTATAGTTTGGTATAATCATGCAAGAGTATCCACACATCCATATGGGTATTTCATGCTTTTTAATAGAGGTAAAATGTATAGTTTCATAAACCATACACATGAACTGTGTGGGCATCCCTCTTGGGTTATGGATTAACCATGGTTGGTGTACCATTTGGATATTTATTATATCAAACCATACACCCAAATTAATTGTGTGAATTTATTATTTTTTCTCCATACATTATTTATATTCTCCCCTAATTTGAATTCACTTTTTTCTCACCATGAGAATCCAATCAAGCTCCCTATCATCTCCTCCTCTAGGTTTAAATGTATCTCTTCTATTTGGTGTCTGAATTGGACATTATTGGTCTCATTTTATGGGTGTGGGTAAACTATTTGTTCCTATATAACTTCAACTTGTTTAATTATATCTCATTGGGGTTATTTTTGTGTGAGTCAATTAACTCTATTTTCTGGGTGTTCATCAATTTCATCGATTTCTCTCAAGATGGACCAGATCAAGACTTAATATTTGATGTATGGGTATTCCTAAGAACTACATACTTAGATTATATCCTTTTCATGTAAACTCAAAATTTTATAAGACAAAAATATTGTATTTCATTCTAAACTCCCCCTGTGTTACCCAAAATTGTGAAATTCCCTTAATTAAATTTTTAGACCAATCTGTAGCTACATTATAACCTATGATGTGGTTGGAGGTGATTACCTTAACTAAAACCATTTTTTGGAGACTTCAAATAATTTTTTTCATATCTATTATCTACCATTTGTAGATTCCCCCCTTTAGGTGTTTAATTTAAGAATGTTTGTGGAATGCATTTCTATTTTAAACCACTTATTTATGTGGGACATTACATGATTTGTAATGGAATTGAATTAATAAAATTATACTCATTGTTTACAAGAATGTAATGCTTTATAATAAAACCCCTCTCTAAGGTGTTATATATTATATATTTAAAGTAAATGGTTACTATTTTAAATATTTATTGGTCTTATGGAATTTGTTTGTAACATTACCCTTTGTGGATGTTGTTATTTATATAATGGAATATTTAAGTTTACGACCTTATATGACATTCTAGAAATGATAAATGGGAAAAAAACTATTAATGTGACATTGAATAATGATGTGTCCTGCTAATGATAATTGCCTTTATTCCAAATTTTAATTGAGTTTTCTAAAAATTGAACACTTAATTGCATGGCCTCTTTTATTTTATGATTTGATTGATTAATCTGATTGGCCCTCTAGAAACAAATATGAACACATTAAAAGAATAAATTTATTGTTTTGATCCTTGAATTATACCTGGGTTCACCTTTAGAAAATTCCATGGACATGATTATATATAGTTGATACTGTAATCTACCTTGAATGATACATGGGATTCCTTTCACATAACACAGAGGGTGGTATTTTAGGATGCAAGATTTTTATATAATATAGGGGAGATTCTTAGTATGACTTGTACAAAATCACTAACCATTTCTTTAACTCTGCATGAGCGATAATTGTTCTACTTGGGAGAATACACAGATGAAGTCAGTGTAAAGATGGTTACACTAAGCCATGAGTGATTCTCGATCACCGACATGATATTCCAGGGATGTGCTTAGAGGGATTTCTTTTACACCACATCAAGTGTGATATTTTGGATTTCATTTATGGATCTCGCTGGACAGACTCTAACAATAATAGATACGTACACTGCCCCTATATAGATTTTTGATATTCCTCTTCTGATCACCATTGAAATGATCAAGGTGACTATTATTAAATTAAAATGACGAAATATATATTAAAATACAATGAATTCATGGATGTTAACCATATACAAATCCACCAAGCCAAATCACAGATTGGGTTCATTCCGTCTCTTGATACTAGTTATATATCCCACCATTATACATATTATGATATTAATATTGGGTGACCCTAGTTTACAAGAATTATAGAGAATGATAAAGTATGAAGTGATGGTTATGTGTCCTTGAGGAACCTGAGCTGGACATGATAGATTTCATTGTTAATTTAGTTCCTATTTTTTTACACCTTCACAATGCCTTAATTTATATTCTCGGGTTGGATTATTCTATAGACCCTGTTCGTGGATCTCTACAGAGTATATCTCACATTAATCTGGGGCCACCATTTCATTCAGGTACCAAATCATACCCCATGTTTGTAGGTGCTTGGATTTTTCCTGTGTTGTCATGCATTTACCTTGGGGTTATTGAGATGAGGCTGGGATGGAGCTCTAGATTCTCATTGAGATAGCCCTTAAGGAATTTTACCCTTTTTGTTATTTATGTCATGTATCACCTTATATATGTTTATCAACTATCATATGAACCATTATATTTACATACTTATATAATTATATAATCAGCATTTTACATTCTTATTCAGCCATTCTATTTATATTTCTCAGTTATATCATTTATTTAAATTACTTCTTCAGTTGAGTGATTTTTTTATTATCTATTATATCACTATGTTAATCTATTAATGAGGGTATATTCTCTCATCCTTACCACCATCATAACCCCACTACTAGTTAGTAGCCTATAGTTTATGGGGAGGTGCTCTTGAGTCCATGTGGTGACCATTCCATCTATTGGCTTCATAGTTATTTTGTCCATGACATTACAAACCATTCTAGTTTGTATCATGGGACATACCAATGAATATAGGGGATATAGTGGGACCTAAACATTAATTACTAAGTCTAGTTCATTCCTCATATAAAAGGGGAGCAGTATGATCAATATAAACATATTCATTTAAAAACTAACATATGAAAAGTTAGTACATACCGTAGTCAATAAACATAATCATAAACCATATAGAGTAAAATTGTAAATGGTAATAAAACAATGCATACACAGTAAAAATGATCATAAACAATCCAATTAAATAATTTGGATGTAATAAATAAGACATAACCCTAGTGGATCATATGTAAAAAACGTGTTTATGTAATTGATAAATAGAAACCCAATTAAAATTTCATTTAAAATATTTTTTGAGGAAAATATCATTTTTAATTTTAAAATCATATTTCAAAATAAATTTTTCTATAAACATATTCAAAACAATATTATTTAAAAATATCTTATTAAAAAAATGAAAAATAATCTTTAAAACATACAGTGGGAATGATATAAGAAATATTATATCATACCATACATGTTAAAAAATATATTCGTCTAACGTTTTTGGTAAAATAAAAATGATCATTGTTTTTAAAATAAAAAGAATAT
Source organism: Viscum album (assembly GCA_963277665.1). Taxonomy (NCBI): domain Eukaryota; kingdom Viridiplantae; phylum Streptophyta; class Magnoliopsida; order Santalales; family Viscaceae; genus Viscum; species Viscum album. The sequence continues at coordinate 1,041,990,339 of OY728150.1, forward strand.
TCCATTCTATGTTTTTAAAAAAAATTAATAAATTGGTAATAATTATTCTAAAAAATAATTTCAAAAAAGATTTAAATAAATTTTGAAAATAGTAATATAAAATATAGGTTTTGATGAAAAAGTTTTTATGACCACAGAGAAAAATAAATTCATATTTTATTAAAAACATTGTCCCTGTACTTTTATGTTACAACAAGTGGAAAATAGTAATATTTCATAAAAATTTCATTTATAAGAATATTTGAAGAAAACAGATTGATTTTTTTAAAGAAGTATTAAATAATTCCTTTAAGGGAGATGTAAACATCAATAATCTTGTACAACGAAGAGATTGTGAAATTAACACTTACCACATTGGTAACTTCTAAATAATAATCCCCATAAATGAAATGACATCAAATGAAACTTTAGATACCATGAAGATAAATTTTTTATTGGTATAACATATTAAATGTTAAATATATACACCAAACAATGGAAATAAGTGGTGAATATTGAATATGTTTCATGAAAGTAAATGTGAGACAAGAAAGACTTCCCCTTAGTCTAAATCGTCACATTCATTTTTTTATTCCTAAATAATTACATTTTATTAATAATTTACTTTCTTAATATCCTTTTTCATTTTTACCATTACATTTATTTTACTTATTACTATGTTATAGATCAATACATAAAAAATTATTTTATTGTAGGATGTTTCATTGATAATTTTTTTATGTCAAAAATGAATTTGGTAGGTTGTCAATGGTAAAATAAATCATATTTTAAACACATCTAAAATAATATTCTTGACATAATTATTATATTTATACATGAATTATAATTTTAAAACTAATGAGTCTGACTCATCACAAACGTTCATTATCATTATGAATAAAAAACATATGTTAATTATTTACCTTCTTAAAAAAATTTAAAAGTTTTATATTTGTTTTATTTCACTTAGTTCCACGTTATCTATGATAAATTAATCTATTAAATTTATGTTAGATGTTTTGATGATATTTTACTTATGTATCAAAAATGAATATGCTTGGTTTACTATGGTAAAATATGTATTATTTGAACAAATCCAGTGTTATAATCATGGAATAATTATCATAAATATAATTGAATTAAACTTTTAAAACAAATCAAGAAATATGGTTATGAAAAATGATCTATATAACAATCATGGAGACGGTTGGCTGTAAGTATGCATGTGTAACGTTTCTATTTCCCAATGACCATTACATAATGAATCTAAAAAAAAATTATATTTAAATAATATTTAAAATTTCATTTTTTCCATATTATTTATTTAAATATATACATATATAAATATATATCGTACATGAGGTGTGGTAGTGAAAAGACAAATGCATAACCTCTTGATCCGGTTTTCAACATACACACAAACGATGTTATCATAATTTATTGTAAGAAATAAGAGAGTATATTATATTTTAATAATGATAAATATTTCATTATCATCAAAATTATTTAATTTATATCACTATATATTTAACTATATATTTATTTAATTCCACATAAATCATTCGAAAAACAATTAATCACATTGTTTCATGAGGCAGTGTTCTGTCCTACACAGGAGCAGAGTTATCGTATACCATATTCATGGAATGTAAAAAAAATTATATTTCAAATAGTGCCTATAAAGTTATAATAATTTTTTAAATATCATATATATTATTTATATCTATCATAATAAAAAATGTTAGAGGTGTTGATGGAATCGTGTCACGTCAATTCACGAGGCAGTAGTCCACTAAGCACACGGGTGACATTATTGTTTCACATTTGAGGGAAGAGGATATGAATATAGTTAAATAATAATAATTATAATAATAATAGAATATATCTATATGGGATATGTAGGTTATATTATATAAGAATAAATTAATAATATTTTAAAGAAGTGAAAGAAGAAATAAAACAAAAATTCATGGTTAGGAAATTAACATCTTATCGGACATCCTATTTTGGATTATACATACATTTTTTGTACTTTTTTGAAATAAATGGTTTATAGGAGTAGGGTATAGATGTTATAATTTAATCTGGGTAGGTATTGGATGAACCAAAATTGTTTTAATATGTGAATAAGAGAAGAGGGTGGGCGACCTTTTATAAGTGAGGTGAGTGACACACTTGTAATATTTGTAAACAAAAATGTGTACCCAAGGCTTTAACATGACACAAGGGTCAGAAATTGAGTATTCCTGATACTTATACATTATATGGACGAAATATTTCTACAAAATATATTTTATAAACGTTTTTAGTTTATTTATATAATTATTGTATTAGTTTAACCCCTCATAAATCAGTTTTTACATTAACCGTGGTAAATAATATTTAATATTTTTTCTACAAATTATGGAAAAAAATAAAGATAAAATTATTATATAATATCAATATTTATAGACCCAAATACAGAATAAAAATTTTCAAATTCAATTTGTATAATTAGTAAAAATTAAATTCAAAATTAACCCATAGATGCGATGAGAAAGTCTGTTTTAAGAAAGAAAATTTTAAAAAAATTATGATTTTTTATTTTAAAATTAAAAATAAAAATTACTCCAGTGACATAAATTGGATTAATAAATATATAATTTAATTATTTTATCTTAAAAAATTTTAAATATAATATTACTTTATAAATAATTCAAATGATATAGTATTTTTCAATTAAAATTTATTATTTTTCATTATTCATAGAAAAATACAATAATTCCGAAAAATATCACAAATTCACCATATGATAATCTGGATATTATTATATAAAAGTTAAACTCATTTTATATGTTTTTTAAATTTAGTAAAAAATGAATTTAACACATCTTCATATTGAAAGAATAAAACTTCTTTACGAAGAATATAGTTTTTTTAAAAAATATTTTTTTTCATTCACATAATTCTTATATTATTTATAATATATGGATAAACATTTAATTTATTTTATACATATGAAAAACATATAATTATCATAATTTAGTTAATAAAATTCATACCCCTGAACATAAAAACTAGGTTATAATGGTAATGTTGAAACTCGGAGTTGGATGCATTGAAAGCTATCAAATAGATTGAATTTATTTATAACTAAATATATTTTAATATCATAGTGTTGTATTCTATTATAATATTGGTTTTTCCATTCATATATACTATTGAACATGGTGTTTCTCTTTTAAAATCAATATGTGTTATATTCACCTCCCTTTAAATAAATTTGAACCTTATAATATAATAATTATCTAAAAAATATAGGTTTTGGTATTTTAAAATAATTTTATTGAAATACCACATGATAATAAGGTTTTATAAGACATCCTATTGATATTGATAAAGGGACGTATAAAGGTTAGATGGAATAAAACCTTACATGGTTCTAAGTTAGAGAAAATTAGTGGAAAGTAAATATGTGGGCATGGAATAAAAACATAAATAATTATAGGGAGTGATAGTAGTCATTGATCACCAGAAATTAAATGTTAAATTGAAATTTAATAATCTAAAAACCATAAATATTTGATAACTTATATAACCATTGGTTCAACATAAATGAATATATAATGATAATATTTTTTTTCAATATTATTTTCCTAAAGATGAGGTCTTTCTTTATCCTCTAGACTGAGAATATATGAAAATATATTTACTTGAGATGCCTTTATTTAATTAGAAATACATCATATTTTGGTTATGGTTGAATCATTTTATATATCATTTATTACTATAAAAGTGTAAATCCAAGATTAATTTCATACACCGGAAGCACTAAAATTAACATTTAATATATCATAAGATCCATAAAAGAGTGAAAAGTATTTTTATCTATTTATAAATATTTTAATAAACTAATATGGTTATCACAAGGTATCTAATATGATAAATTATTTCACAAACACCAATCATAAAACCACTAGTCAACATTAATATTTATCAGTAAAATTATTTAACTATAAAAATGACATATTAACTGGGAAATCACATAGCTAAGTGGTTAATACTAATCCACTATCTTTCGACGATTGTGCGTGCATGCCCACTACCCTTCCAGATGCCACTTATTTTTACCCATCATGCTAGTTTTATATTTTCTAAAAGATTATTAATTTTATTCCAATAATGTTACCAATTTTTAGCAGTCCATGATTACCAAAACATCAATAATTAGATAAAATTTAATGGTTGCCAATAACTTTATAGAAACCTATTTATCATTATCATTTCAACTTCTATCACAGATTAAGTATTATCATCCCTCAATTAGGTTTTTTACATTAGTCTCAACCTTTCATTGAAATTATTTTCTTCTTTATCGATGTCGTTCGAAAAATGCGTTGAAGTGTTTAATGAAATAGTTCTATAATAAAATCATTATACATTTTATAATTATAATAACAATAATATCATGGATTAATATATTATTGTAACCTTATTATTTAATTTAAACAATATAGACCCAAAATTTTCAATCATGGACATTATAATACATTTATATAATATTTAATACATCACACAAAGAGACACCAAAAGAACATATTTTTTTAGTTCACTTGGATACATGGAAACAGTTACACTTGTATATAAGTGAGATAAAATATCTCACATTAGGTTTTTCAAGATTAGAACCCCTTTTAGACATATCACACATAAAATATACCTTCATAACCTTTGTAACGAATCATAAAAAGGGTTAGAATGTACGCCCAGTAAGGGTAAACAAGGGGGATATGTAAGCATAAACATGAGAATAAGTGGTTGAGAACATGACCGTAACATTAAAAGATCATACCTTGTATATCATAAACATGAATCATTGAACTATTTTTTGGAGTTCATAAGGCTTTAATCATGGGGAAACCAAGATCATAAGCCATGAATGTATAACAATGTAATAAAACATAGAATTGAAGAATACACAAAATCATAGAAATTATTATCTCATCGAAGCATACCAATTCCTTCGTAACAATTTCGGATTGAGCTACAACCCATGTATATGATTTGTAATTAAGATAAAAATACATGTACCATATTGTTTTTAGGATTGAAATAGAAGCCATGTACCCTACTACATTCAGTCTTGGGCTACAACCCTAGTACATTCATATTTCTTAGACTAGCCAAAAACCTATATATGCTTTTAGCTCATATACCATTTATCATTTCCCAATGAATTGGATGGAGATATATGTCCCACCCATCTCATAATTAAATCATACATACTTATGCCAAAAAATCATAAACAATCATATATTAATGCCTGATTTGAAATAGGTGTCATTTACATCACATCATAACCCATGAAATGAAATGGGTAACCTAAACATTTAATCATATCATAAACTATCAAGATTATAAATGTTTCATAATCAAATCATCCTATAATTACTCTTGAAAGGAAGTGGGTTTCATACTAAGTTATAATGGTATAACCCATCGAATAGAAATATGTTTCATAAGGATATTTCATAATATAATACATTAAATATAAATGGGTTTTATAAGAATATAACCCATGGAAGAGGAATAAGTTCTTAAAAAATATAAATTGTGAAAGAGGAATATGATTTTATAAACACCAGGCCATAAAATAATAATCAATTTAGAGATAGAATATTAATGGAACCTTTGGGCCATTTTACAGAAGTGAAATATATACAATAATAGATGTCATCTTAGATAGACAATAATATGGATATATCTTCTAAAAACATTTCTTAAGGAAAATATCTATTCTTCTTTGAAAAAATATATTTAAAACATACAACCTTTTGAAAACTATTTTCATTGATAATAAATTGAAAACATATAAAATAATCATCAAGATCATTTAAATCCTCTTCCTTGAAAATAATTTTTTGAAAACATATATGGGAATATTTTAAAATTATTTAAAACATTTTCTTAACATAATTGTTTTGAGAACACTTTTTCACTGAAAAAACTTTTCAATTCAAAATTTTTCTAAAATTTAAGAAAAATAATTTCATAAAAAAAGTACCTTGTAATCATACAAATGTTTTATTATGGAAATTATAGTCATGAAAACGGGTATGTCCTTACATTTTGATCATTAATTTTTGAAATTAAGAGTTCTGAAAAGCATCTTGATTAGAAAACTACAAGAATATTCCTTCTAAAATCGTTTTATAAATGGTTAATCATGGATAAAAATCTCATTTAACTTCATATGATAATAATAACAAAAAAATATTATTTTATTTAGAAATATCAATTTTGAAAGAACACAAATGTCCACCTAAACGGAGAAATATAGTCTGAATTTTATGAAAACATTATAAAAGATTGATTAAGAATAAAAGAGTTGAAAAATGGTTCTAATATATGAATATATCAATGAAAATTATAGGGGAATATAATTCATTATAGTTTCTGAGAGAGGGATCAGAAGACATAATCAAAGGAAGCATAATCATAACCAATCTTAATAAACAATGAGACTATATTAATATATTGTTATTAATTTGGTAACTTTAATTCATCATCTCCAATGAATATGAACATTAAATGAAACTAATAATACAATTTAAGGAATAAAATTAATTATATAACATTTCAAAGTAAGCACGTACAAATTATAGAAAAATATAGGTGCATAACAGAGTGTGTGTCTCAATGAAGAAGAATCGAGAGAAAAATACTCTTATGATTTAGTAAATTTTGTAAAATAAACACCATTAAAGAGAGTTATTAAAATAGATATTTAAATACATATTTTTTTTATAATAATCATATAATAAATTTATTGTTAGTATACACACAACATATAAGAAATACGTGGTGAAAATGGATTGTATCTTATTTAAAATTAATGTGGCATGAGAATACCCTTATTATCTAAATAACAATAAAATCATAAGCCCCATGAAATAATTAAGAAAATTTAGAGACATTAATATCATTAAATAAATTAAATTAATGAAATAAAAATTCATAGTTCAGTATACACACCATAGAAAATAATCGAGTGTGAGTATGACATATATATCAGGGAAATAAAATGTGAGATGAAGTTCTCTTACCATATGTCTTGAATATTGTCAAACTAATTAAAACCTCTAGTATAATAAATAAAATCTGATTAGACATTTTTTAAATAACCATATTATTATATTTAATACCATATATAATTTTAATTTGACTTTATATTTCACACTTATTAACAATATAATGTTACAGTTTCTCTTCGGGTAATAACCTTTTTGTTCATCAAACATGTTTTGACAAATTATCCTGGATCATCTTACATAGATCATGATTTAATGATAAAATAATGTAAAATAATATGTAATTTTTATATATATTCAGTATATATTTAATTATAATATTCTATAAAATATAGAAATATGAAATTGATTACACCATTCATGGAGACGGAAGGTCGTACGTACGCATAAACGCTCTTTCCATTTTATTAACATATTGATAGAAAGTAAGTAAATAAAATATATGGAAATATATACACAATATCATTATAGTGTAATTATTATTTTATATCATATATTTTAACTAATATTTCCTTTAATACATTCCATGTCAAATGTGAACCAATCACATCGCCTTGAAGAGGTTGTATTCCACAGACCCACAAATGATGTTATCATATTTACAGAATATTGAAATTATAAAGGTATGTGTTATAAATTAATTAAATAATATTAAATACATAATATATATAACATATACATAGTTTTTCCATCATAATTCCAAACTATGAAAGGTGGTAAAGGAAAATTGAACAATTATGTTTTCGTGATATAGTAATTACCGTACAGATAAACAGTATGTTCGTTACAAATTAGATGAATTCACATGCATGCGTAGGTAGAACCATTAGAATTAAAACATATCGTTATATTTATTATACTTGTTTTTTTTAAATGTAATAATGAGTGTTTCCAGGGTGGATAAGGAAATAAAACTAAAGAACTTAAGGGAGGATGTAATCTCTTATTTTGGTAACATCTTTTTGTTTCTACCAACGCTCTTAGTTGGAAGAATTTAAGATCACGGTGAGGTCCCTATATTGAGGGGAGTGATTTTTAGGATCTATTTTGGTAGATATTGTTCATGAAAATTCATCTTAATAGGGGTGTGGAATTAATGGGAGATGAGAACATTTTAGAGTTGAGGAGGAGTGACACTCTGATAAATTTTGGAAAAGGGAATTCAGCTCATGTTTTTCCGTTGAATGTGAATCCAATAATGGACTAAAGTATATAAAAGTGAGGATATAGAATAAATATCCCATGAATAAGTATTTTGGACCTTTTTAAAGGCCATATGGGAACTTAACATTAAGGTTTTGTCCCTTATTATTCTTATTTTTTACCTTAATAAATGTAAATAATTATAAATCCTTTCACTAATATTTTTAGTCAAAAACTGTGTTTATATTATTATAAAATATAAAATTATCTTAACGAAAATATTTAATCCCTTTTTTAAAATTCCAATAAAAAAATTTAAAATAATTAATTTAAATTTAATCCCACACACATGAAAAAAATGCATGTTTTTAAATTAAAAACATCAAAAAGATTGGTATGTTTTCCCCAATTTCTAAGTGAAATTGTTCAAAATTATTTATATTTTCTTTAAATTATAAATTAATGATATAATTTTACATTAAAACCAAATTAAAATATAATTTAACACTATAAAAAATTTAGATGAAAAAGTAGTTTTGAATTAATATTCAGTATGTTCATTATTCATCAAAAAATGGAGCATGAGAGAAAAACCAAAAATTCACCATAACATATTTTTTTTATTGTATTTAAAAACTATGTTTATTTTTAAATATAAAATCTATAAAAGTTATAGAAATTGGATTTAAAATAGGTTATCCAATAAAATGTGATAAAACGACTTTTCAAGAAATATTGATTTTATGTGAAATATTAGTGTTGTTTTTATCTTATGCATATAAAATCTTTTGGGAAAATAAAAAAATATAGTAACACACAGAGATTTTATAAAAAATATTCTTTTTAATTTCATTAATATCTTATGTTGTACACTACACCAAAAGGAGCTTGCAAAACACGAATCCCTGACTTAGCTTGCATTACACGCAATTGCGACCTTCCACGATAGCGTGTGTTGTACGCAATACCAGGTTTTACTAAACAACGATATATTATTATACTATTATTATGAACTAGATGTTATGAATAGTATTAACTAAATTTTGAATTTTATTACATTATTATTCATCTTACACATTTTCTAGAACATGGTATAAGAACAAAATAAATTTTTCGGGTAAAATAAGTATTTTTCCAAAAATGCAGTTTTGCCGCCTTTTGATGGCGCACCCACATTAAATCTAGTTTTTTACATGTTTATAATTTCAATTTTACAAAATTAAATTATTCTTTTGAATAAGGATATAAAATTTTACCTTGGACAAAATTTTCATATTATTTTGATAACTTTCATATTTTAATGAATTCTAAAAACACGCTATATTTTAATTAAAAACAACTTTTTCATTGTAAACATTTATGTGGTTAAATTATAATATTTAATGGTTTTAAAGTATAAATATAATATATTTTTACCATTTAATACAATTTATGTCATTAGCATTGATTTTAACTTGAATTCGTAGGTTAAATAAATTCAATCTTTTGCAATGTTTTAAACAAAAACCCGTTTTCTTTCGACAACGGGATTAATTATAATTTAATTTCTGCAACTTCTGTATATTGAATTTAAAAAAAAGGATTCCATATTTGGAATTAGTGAGCCCAAATTATATTAATAAAATACTTTTTATTTTTGGGCTTTATGAATAGTAACAACGGTAAATTTTATTTACCATAGTTAAAAGTAAATCAGTTAATTAAGGGTAAATATAATATTATAAAATTACCCTAACACATGCCAAAATTCTATTTTATGGATAAAAGTAGACCCATATCACCTAAGGGTCAGATTAGATTCATTTTATGGACTTTTTACCACGAATATAATTTAATTATTATTAAAACCAAAGAAAGTGACAACATATCACTCTCTTAAATCTTATAAGTATAATAATTTTAATTTAGTGAAAAACATCATACAACTTCGAACATGAATAGTATACAGAAATATAATAAAATTATCTACATAATGATAATTTATTTATAATTTTTAGGGATTAAATAATTTTTATTAATGGCGATACATTAATGATGCAAAAATTATTTATTAAGTGAAAAATCAGTAATATAGTTTTTATTGAAATAATAATACCCATTAAAAGTCCCACATACCTGACCAAAACTTATTGTTAGTGTATATCTATACCATAAGAATCCAATGACCTAATATATAACCGTTTAGAGTCTTATAAAAGTGATTATGACACTTATATTATTTTATTTTAAATGATGCCAATGTTTTCACCTTCATAATTTAATAAACATAACAATTAAAATATTTTGATTTTAAGATGATAAATTCTAGTAAAAGTATTATTGTGAAAGATAATATATTTATCTTCATCATAGGGTTTTATTTTTAATTTTTATGCAACAAATAATTATATTAAATAATTATACAAAAATGATGTAGTAATTATTTTATTAAGAGATAAACCAAATAAATGGTTTTAAAAATAAATATTATATTAACTATTTAATGTGCTCCACTAATTTTATAGATACATATGACCTTTTATGAATCTATTAATGCTTTTATTTAGAACATATCTTCTGTATATATTTTACTTAAATTCAAATAAATGAATAGTGTCAAAATTGACACTATTGTTATTTTATAAAAATAACATATTATAAAATTGTTTAAAAATCACAAAAATATTTACAATTATTAATTTAAATTTATATGGTATAAAATGTTATAAAGTATCCAATTATGGAAAATTCACAACAAATAAGTAATTATTTGTTATAATTTAAAATTTATAATGTTATTACCACAAATAAAATTGAATTGATTAAATAAGGATAAATCAAGTAGATAATGGTGAAAATAAATTCCTAACATGTCTAAATTTTATTGGATGATGATATTACAACCCTATCCCATATAATATTCTAATATAAGTCATTTTTTGATGTTTTTAAGTGGGGTTAGATTTATTATAAATTAATATTTTTAAGATTTCCAAAGGTGCCCCTCTCCTCCCTTATAAAAGGGAACCTCCTCCCTCCCTTCCTCACACCAATTTGAGCCTCCAAGCTCGGCCAACCCCTGCCAAATTATCTTCTCCACTTCCCTAAAAACATCCTAGAGGTCCTGGTCTTCTTCAAAGACCAATTTCAGTGCCCTAAGAGGTCTCAAAGAGGCGCTTCAAAGAATAGGTAATGTCCGTTACAGATTCATTCAACATTATTTCTTCTTCTACTTCGTCTTATTTAGTTGTTTAATTATGAAGTAATAACATCAGTATCACTCATATAATGATATGTCATTATAATTATGAAACAACCCTATTTCACCATCTATCCATCCTACGAAAAATGAAATCACCGTGCGTGCGTACGTACGGAATGCTGTCTCCACGTCGTGGTGTAATCTGTTTTTCCAACACCACCTTACTTGGATGGGTATAATGGTGTAAATAATAACTATACATATTTATTATAACATCATAATTATTCTGATATATTGTATCATCCACTCCGATTCAATTCAATAATTATGGAAACGACATCATCGCCCATGCGTACGTACGGACTACCGTCTCCACGACGCGATGAGATTCATTCTCCATGTTAACCATTCATGAATGATTATAAATATATATAATAAGTAATCATGAAATATATGGCATAATAATGATACTGTATATATATATATGTATGTATGTATGTCATCTACATAATTCCATTCAATTCAATAAGGAAACGAAAACAGCGTTCAGGCGTACGTACGACCTACCATCTCCATGAACGGTGTATTTCATTCCATTTATCGATCTATTATATATATGTATATTCTTAATATATATTATATATAAATCATGTTTTATATTCTGGAATTAATTAATCATATGAATAATTACAAGTCAAAACACAGACGAATAATGAAACGATTTTACCCAAAATGCTCTTTAACATGGAATTTACAAAAGAACGGGTAATATAAAGTCATAAGTGAACCATATATGATATAATAACAATGAATATGATTCCTTAATAAGTCAATAACATTATTTAAATCATTATACAGGAGTTTCGGATCCATACAAAGCATATCGGACCTAAGGTAAGGGATAATTTTGTAAATCTCATTTTTATCCGAAATTGCTTATTCGTAAGTATTTTCTGGGGTTATTTCTATCATCCATGTCCATGTTTTATAAAAGTGTTTTCATGTATGTTTAAAGTCATTTTTACACATTTTTGACTTTTACTACATTGTATGTATGGAATATTTCTATTACGAAGTACTTTTTTACTTTTCCAGAAAAAGTACGAGAAGAATGTTTTTTTAACTTATAAGGCACGAAAGGATTTCTACAGTTTTATAAATCCTTAATTTCATGAAGCTTCCTCCAAAATATTTAATGAATATTTTCAACAAAATCCTTTTCTGTTAAAATTTTATGACATTTTGTAAAAAGATAATTATTTTTAAGAAGAAAGGATATTTTCCTCAAGAATTCATTTCAAGTGTTTTATCAAAACTATTTTTCATCTAAGATGACATTATTTAATATGTGTCTGTTTCAAGTATCATGTCTCTACTATTTACAGGGTTTAAATTTTCTTATTATTAAATTATATCCATTTCTTTTATATAGATTATGTGATAATGGGATGATGTTTATGAAACCCTTTTTTATTGGGTTATTATGAATGATGTATGTTTATTTTGTGGCACAAGTAAGAATAATTTCATTATGAGATGGGTGGGACCTATATCTCCCTCAAATGCATTGGGTAAAGATTTATATCTCATGAGATATACATGGCTGGAATGGAAAGTTAAACTGGTTCAGTAATACAGGACTGGAACGAGGAGTGAACTCGATTCAGAAAGGGACTTTGTCCAATAAGATGGTCTTGGCATCAATGCCTTGGCTCATATGGAACTCATATCATATGCTTAATGGTTTCCACAATTACACATTTTATTCCCATGCTATTTTATCATGTTTAATGTTTATTTATGTTCTATGCCTTACGTACTTCCATGTTTTATGTCATTGCTCAAGCTTTTTATGTTTAAACATTATGTTCATCTTTTTAAGTTCAAATGTATATGGTATGTTTTATTTCATCCATGATTACCCTTACTGAGAAATTGAGCTCACCCTTTTTATGTTTTCTTTTCCCCTGGATATAATGAAAGGTTTTTGGTAAGAAATAAAAGGGGAAGATATTTATGGGAGATGATGAGGATCTTTCACCACGATTAGAAGATTACGTTCCAAGTTTCTAAAGACACTAAACTATTACAGTGCTTGTGTGTCTGTTTTTGTTATGTATTAACTATTCCGAAAAAGTAATATAATGTCCATGTACATCAGGCTTTGGTTCTCTACAGTTGGTATCAGAGGAAAGGTTTATTCAACCTTTGGAAACTAGGATTCGAGAACTTTAGTGGGATCCCTAGGGATTAGTCTATGGTATGAGTAAGGATGTCCCTAAGGTTAAGTATATGTATAGGTTATAGTCCTAGAATTGCGCTAACGATCTTAGAATTTAACCTAAGATGTTAGATATTGAGGGTACTCCCCCTTTACTATGTTGTTTTCCCTAGCATGATTTTTTCCCCTCACACTATTCATTTTGGGTTTTAGAAAATGGCTGGAAACTGGAAGATTCACGATAATGGAGGATATGACGGACAATGGAATGATATTCTTCATGAGAAACCAAATGAAACAGGATTTGGAAGTCCAAACATAATTATCACTCTTAATCAGAAATCTCCTAATATGATCAATAATCTCAACTTTGGTAAGTTTCCCAACTCAGATAATAAGAGAAAGATGGAGTTTCATGATGATCATAGAGGAAAGAAAGTTCAGTTTCCCTCATGTAAATCATGTCGGAAGAGGCATCGGGGAGATTGTTTCAAAGGAACTGGAAGATGCTTTGGGTGTGGAAAAGAAGGACACAAAGCCAGTAAGTGCAAAGGAAAAGGTTTAGTTAACATCATGGACAAGGATAATGGTATTTCTACGACATCAACAGTGATTAGATGTTTTAAATGTGGAATGTATGGACATTATGAAAACCAATGCCCTGAAGGAAAATCTCATGAAGAGAATCAGCATGGTCATATGATTAGTATTTATGTGGATGATGATGAGGAGACTACAAATGATATATGATATGAAAAAAGTGTTGAAGCTCAGTTAGTTGTTTAAGAAAGTAGTGGAATGATTGTATGTTTATCAAGAGTTATGTTGTAGAGTTAATAGTACTATGGAATAACGAACCATCTATGGATTATTACACTATTGTTTTTCGTAAAGTATTTGGAAGTATATGTTGAATGGTACTGATAACCATGGAAGGTTCTTTAGATATTTTTGAAAAGTAGATGATATGCACATAATGAAGGGATAAGAAGATAATGAGATATTTGATTGTATTCATGAGCTCATGACTGATATAAGGACAAAGTGATATCATGGTATGAGTATATAGAGTTTTGAGGATTTTGGTATGTGGAAAGTGTTAACTTTTAACTGCATTCATGTTTTCATTAAGGTTCAATGGGTATTCATTCTTCAATAGAATACATGACTAAGGTATTCACATTTTTTTAATTTGACCAACAAGATATATCTTATGATATATTGGGGATAAATGATGGCATTCCCGTGATTGTTATGTGATATTTCAAGTAATAATTTTCTTTATACTATGATCTTAGACAGAAGTATTTTATATAAGCCTAAAGATTTGAATGGATTATGTTTGACATAAGTTGGTATTGTTTAATGATAGAACTTTTTTCGATATTATTTATGGGATGTTATAGTAATGTAGTTTTAGAAAAAGGATAACCTGCAGGACGGGCGACAACCCATCGCGTCGGACAAGTCTGTGGGAATCGAACCCACAACTAAAGTGCGACTGGCCTTTATCGCCTACCACTGGCCTATAGGAAGTCCCTGTTTAGTAGAAACTAATTTTATTATATTAAGTAGTATGATATATGATGTATAAGTCCATTTTAGGAACCACGTATGATTAATCTCACTATATATGGACTTATGTATTTTTGATAAATTTTATAACCTTTTGTTTGAGACAGATGGAATAACCCATCATTCTATCACATGATCTGCTAACACTTCACGAATGAAAAATTCAACTTCATTTCATTAAGAGATGAAGTGGAAATTGTCCAAAGAATGACCAACGGTGAGAGTGTACTAAAATCACGAAAGTATTTCTTCTAATTCAAATTTCATCAACTTTAGGGAAATGATCATGAAAACCAAAAATGTTGTCCTATAGCCCTTATATCCGATGAATTAGATGGTACCTTAGATCATCACAAATCTATGGCTTTGTGATTGTTGGCTTTATCATAGCCATGTTCTCTACCACTCTCTGTCAGAACGTGATGTTTAGATTTCTCTTCCATGTCCATATTTTCACATATGTTCTCTTATATGGAAACCCAATGATTAGTTACTTTGGGTAATCGTTATGTTTCATAGTTTAGTTTTTAAAATTATTTTTTAGTATTCCTTTTTACCATGTGGGTTTCTATGAATAGGAAACGATTTATAACCCCGACGAATTTTGGGGGCGAAATTCATTTTAAGGGGGGTAGAAAGTAACACCTAGATATTTTATAAAAAATATATTTTTTAATTTCATTAATGTCTTGTGTTGTACGCTACACCAAAAGGATCTTGCACAACACGCATCCCGGACTTGGCTTTCATTACACGCAATCGTGACCTTCCATGATAGCGTGTGTCGTACGCAATACCGGGTTTTACTAAACAACGATATATTATTATAATATTATTATGAACTAGCCGTTATGAATAGTATTAACTAGAATTTGAATTTTATTACATTATTATTCATCTTAATACTTTTTCTAGAACATGGTATAAGAACAAAATAAATTTTTCGGGTAAAATAAGTATTTTTAAAAAAATGCAGTTTTGCCACCTTTTGATGGCGCACCAACATTAAATATTGTTTTTGACATGTTTATAAGTTCAATTTTACAAAATTAAATTATTCTTTGGAATAAGGATATAAAATTTTACCTTGGAAAAAATTTTCATATTATTCTGATAACTTTCATATTTTAATGAATAGTAAAAACACGCTATATTTTAATTAAAAACAACTTTATTCATCGTAATAATTTATGTGGTTAAATTATAATATTGAATGGTTTTAAAGTATAAATAGAATATATTTTTACTATTTAATACAATGTATGTCATTAGGAATGATTTTATTTTGAATTCGTAGGGTAGATAAATTCAATCTTTTGCAATGTTTTAAACAAAAACTCGTTTTCTTTCGACAACGGGATTAATTTTAATTTAATTTCTGCAACTTCTATTGAATTTAAAAAAAAGGATTCCATATTTGGAATCAGTGGGTCCAAATTATATTAATAGACTACTTTTTATTTTTGGGCTTTATGAATAGTAACAATGGTAAATTTTATTTACCATAGTTAAAAGTAAATCGGGTAATTAAGGGTAAATATAATATTATAAAATTACCCTAACACATGCCAAAATTCTATTTTATGGATAAAAGTAGACCCATATCACCTAAGGGCCGGATTAGATTCATTTTATGGACTTTTGACCATGAAAATAATTTAATTATTATTAAAACAAAAGAAAGTGACAACATGTCACTCTCTTAAATCTTATAAGTATAATAATTTTAACTTAGTTATAAACATCATAAAACTTAGAAAATAAATAGTATCCAAAAATGTAATAAAATTATATATATCATGATAATTTATTTAGAATTTTTAGGGATTAAATAATTGTCATTAATGGTGATACATTAATGATGCAGAAGTTATTTATTAAGTGAAAAATCAGTAATATAGTTTTTATTGAAATAATAATACCCATTAAAAGGGCCACAAACCTGACAAAAACTTATTTTTAGTGTATCTCTATACCATAATCATCCAATGACCTAATATATAACCGTTTGGATTCTTATAAAAGTGATTATGACACTTATATTATTTTATTTTAAATGATGCCAAAGTTGTCACCTTCATAAATTAATAAATATAACAATTAAAATATTGTGATTTTAAGATGATAAATTCTAGTAAAAGTATTATTGTGAAATATAATATATTTATCTTAATCATAGGATTTTATTTTTAAATTTTATGCAGCAAATAAGTATATTAAATAATTATACAAAAATGATGTAGTAATTATTTTATTAAGAGATAAACCAAATAAATGGTTTAAAAAATAAATATTATATGAACTATTTAATGTGCTCCACTAATTTTATAGATACATATAAACTTTTAGGAATCTATTAAATCTTTTAGTTTGAACATATCCTCTATATATATTTTCTTTAAATTCAAATTAATGAATAGTGTCAAAATTGACACTATTGTTATTTTATAAAAATAACATATTATAAAATTGTTTATGAATCACAAAAATATTTACAGTTATAAATTTAAATTTATATGGTATAAAATGTTATAAAGTATCCAATTATGGATAATTCACAACAAATAATTAATTATTTGTTATAATTTAAAATTTAGAATGTTATTACCACAAATAAAATTGAATTGATTAAATAAGGATAAATCAAGTTGATAATGTTGAAAATAAATTCCTAACATTTCTAAATTTTATTGGTTGATGAGATTTCAACCCTATCTCATCTAATATTATAATATGAGTGATTTTTGGAGGTTTTTAAGTGGGGTTTTATTTATTATAAATTAATATTTTTAGGATTTCCCAAGGTGCCCCTCTCCTCCCTTATAAAAGGGCACCTCCTCCCTCCCTTCCTCACACCAATTTGAGCCTTCAAGCTCGGCCAACCCCTGCCAAATTCTATTATCCACTTCCCTAAAAACATTATAGATGTCCTGGTCTTCTTCAAAGACCAATTTTAGTGCCCTAACAGGAGGTCTCAAAGAGGCGCTTCAAAGAAGAGGTAATGTTCGTTACCGATTCTTTCAACTTTATTTCTTCTTCTACTTCTTCTTATTGAGTTGTTTCATTATGAAGTAATAACATCAGTATCACTAATATACTTATATGTTATTATAAGTATGAAACAACCCTATTTCACCATCTATCCATCCTACGGAAAATGAAATCACCGCGCGTGCGTACGTACAGAATTCCTTCTCCACGTCGTGTTGTAATCTGTTTTTCCAACACCACCTTACATGGATGGGTATAATAGTGTAAATAATAACTATACATAGTTATTATAACATCTAATGATTCTGATATATTGTATCATCCACTGCAATTCAATTCAATAATTATGGAAACGACATCATCGCTCGTGCGTACGTACGGACTACCGTCTCCACAACGCGATGAGATTCATTCTCCATGTTAACCATTCATGAATGATTATAAAGTATATATAATAAGTAATCATGAAATATATGACATAATAATGATACTTGATTTATATATATATATACATCTATGTATCTATGTCATCTACATAATTCCATTCAATTCAATAAGGAAACGAAAACAGCGTTCATGCGTACGTACGGCCTACCGTCTCCATGAATGGTGTATTTCATTCCATTTATCGATCTATTATATATATGTATATTTTTAATATATATTATATATAAATCATGTTTTATATTCTGGAATTAAGTAATCATGATCTAAGTAATCATATGAATAATTACATGTCAAAACACGGACGACAAATGAAACGATTTTACCCAAAACGCTCTTTAACATGGAATTTACAATAGAACGGGTAATATAAAGTCATAAGTGAACCATATATGATATAATAACAATGAATATGATTCCGTAATAAGTCAATGAAATTATTTAAATCATTATACAGGAGTTTCGGATCCATACAAAGCATATCGGACCTAAGGTAAGGGATAATTTTTCAAATCTCATTTTTATCCGAGATTGCTTATTCGTAAGTATTTACTGGGGTTATTTCTATCATCCATGTCCATGTTTTATAAAAGTGTTTTCATGTATTTTTAAGGTCCTTTTTACCCATTTTTGACTTTTACTACATGGTATGTATGGAATCTTTCTATTACGAGGTACTTTTTTACATTACCGGCAAAAGTACGAGAAGAATGTTTTTTTAACTTATACGGCATTAACGGATTTTTACAGTTTTATACAGCCTTATATTCATGAAGCTTCCTCCAAAATATTTCATTAATATTTTCAACAAAATCCTTTTCTTTTAAAATTTCATGACATTTTGTGAAAAGAGAATTATTTTGAAGAAGAAAGGATATTTTCCTCAAGAATTCATTTCAAGTGTTTTATCAAAACTATTTTTCATCTAAGATGACATTATTTCATATGTGTATGTTTCAAGTATCATGTCTCTAAAATTTATATGGTTTCAATTTTCTTATTATTAAATGATATCCATTTCTTTTATATGTATTATGTGATAATTTGATGATGTTTATGAAACCCTTTTTATTTATTGGGTTATTATGAATGATGTATGTTTATTTTGTGGCACAAGTAAGAATGATTTCATTATGAGATGGGTGGGACCTATATCTCCCCCCAATGCATTGGGTAAATATTTATATCTCATGAGATAGACATGGATTGAATGACAAGTTAAACCGGTTCAGTAATACGGGACTGGAACGAGGAGTGAACTCGATTCTGAAAGGGACTTTGTCCACTAATATGGTCTTGGCATCAATGCCTTGGATAATATGGAAATCATATCATGTGCTTAATGGTTTACACAATTACATGTTTTATTCCCATGATATTTTATCATTTTTAATGTTTCTTTATGATCTATGCCTTACGTACTTCCACGTTTTATGTCATTGCTCAAGCTTTTGATGTTTAAACATTATGTTCATGTTTTTAAGTTCAAATGTATATGGTATGTTTTATTTTATCCATGCTTACCATTACTGAGCAATTGAGCTCACCCTTTTTATGTTTTCTTTTCCCCAGGATATATAGAAAGGTTTTAGGTAAGAAATAAAAGGGGATGATCTTTATGGAAGATGATGAGGATCTTTCACCACAATTAGAAGATTACGTTCCATGTTTCCAAAAACACTAAACTATTACGGTCCTTGTGTGTCTGTTTTTGTTATGTATTAAGTATTCCGCAAAAGTAATGTAATGTCTATGTACATCAAGATTTGGGTCTATACGAATATTGTATTAAATAATATATATATATATATATATATATATATTACATTAATATCACTCATTAATTTTAATTGATTTATATTATTTGGAAAAACAACTTTGTTAAAATAAAAATAATAATATTTTAATTTATATTCAATTTGTTTTTATATTCATTTCTAATTAACATTTAACCCATGAATACATTATACATTTGTGTAAACATATTTTAATATTTTATTTATACTATTTATAACCACTAATTTAACATCAATGTTATGTATTATTATATTAATTAATACTATTTTACTAATATATTATTGAGATGTATAACTTGACCTTCTGTATTATGCAAGCCATCGAGGAATGTCATTGATGGGTGTAACCCAATCTAACCACAGTTTTTCATGTAATTCAAGATTACCTTGGTGTAGTGTATAAAATAATTATGAAATAATTTTATATATATATAATAAATTTTTTGTGTTCTGTGAAAAGATAAATATTAAAAAGATATAATTATTTCAAACAATAATAATTCACAAAATGTTAGGGAGTTAAATAAACATTGGAACATTAATAAATTAACTTTAACTATAGTAATAAAATATGCTTTACATTGACCCCTTAGTGTATTTTTTCATATTCCTTTGACTCTTGTGACATTTATTTGAGTTTTCCCCCTATTCATATAGTAGAAGAATTAAATATTGGAAAATTCTTTCTTTCCCTAGAAATAATGAGCAAGGTGGCCTCTTTATGCACACAATAAGTGAACTACTTTTCCTTTTAAGAATTTATCAATGTTTTTATTTCCACAAGATTCACATGATAGAAAATACTTCTTTTCCTTCTTCCCTTTATCTATTATTTTCTATGGTGTCATATTCATCTCTTATATCACATCAATGCCAAAAGTCATGGTGAATTATTTTACAATATTGGACGAACATGATACTATATCCTTGAAAAATATTAAATTTTTTAATACTAGATCCCTTACAAATATTATCTTAACCCAAAAAATCAAATGATCATTGTAATGAACAGAAATACAGTAAACCAGAGCTCATGTTTTATTTATTACAATTACATAGGTACGAAGAATGAAATCATAAAGGACCAGTTAGTTTAGTAGTTTTGGATAAAAAGTTAGGTACATGATAACCACTATACATTTGGAATAGAAAATAAAATAAATTATTTAATGAAATAAATGGGAATTAATCATTTAAAACTAATTTAAAGAATTCATATTTGTATCTTATGGAAATGTAACAAAATAAGTGTGAGCTCAAATGCCCAAGAAGTGTTATGTATATCTGATGTTATCATGAATCAACAATCATAATCAGTAGAAGAGGTATATAAATTAACACACATTTGAATTTTTATAAATTTAATTTCATTATAAGATAAGTCAGATTCAATGTGGAAATGATAATAACTGATAACAAACGCCATTTAGTCAATAATTAAGAATGAAATATATACAGAGATAACATCATATAGAAAATTTCATTGATAATAATAATAAATTAATTGTTAAAAAATAAAATTCATAATTATTGTGTGCAATTCTTTAGTATCAGGATACATCTAAATTCAATATCTATCCTTAAGAAAGTTTAAATATATTGGGTAAAAACCCTTTTGATTTTGCCAACCGGTTTTTCATATGGGACCTTTTGATGCATCGATATGCTATCTATAAATAAGATTCATGAATTTATGCATTTCCAAATCATTCATCATAAACTTAATTATTAATTTAACTCATGAACAATGTGTATTATCCTAAAATATATGTATTGTGTATGCAAAAAAGATTCATCATTATTTCACCGATTAATCAAATAATTTTCAAGGACACTACCATTTGTAAAAATGATACAGGATTTAGGAAATAATCATATTAATCAATCAAGTATATATATATTTAAGGTAAATTTAATTTTAAAGGAAACATTATTACAATAATGTTATTGTTTCATGAGAAAGTCAACATTCACAAAAGAAAGCGAGGTTGTATAGTAACTTTTTCCACCTAGTTTTTTTCATGTCAAATACCCTTAGATGAAATGATTGAAATTTAAACATTAAATACCATGAAGTATTAATGAATCGTTATATTACATGCCTAAGGGGGTTTATATATACCACATAGAAATAAATTGGTGAAAAACAAAAAATAAGTCACATTGGAATATAAATTATGAAAAAGTCCCTTACGTCACACTTCCATTTGGTTGAATGTGATTTAACATCCAATATACTGGTTTAAATTTTTTTATTAAATTATTAAATATTCTAATTAATATTTATAATATCATATATTATGTTTTTAAAATATATTATCACACATTTGTTAATAATCATTTTTTTATTCATTGTTTGAGTTGTTAATTTCTTTGTTTTCTCATTCGTTCTTTATCATGAATGTTCCAGTTTTTGTGAATATTATATAGTTTCATCATCTCCATAATAATACCCATGACATAATTATTATAATTATAAATCAATTATACATTTAATACAGATCCTAAATGATGGATTTGTGAATTAAAGTACCATTTTATGAGGGAGACGATGAGGTTTTATTTATGCATGAGTAATTTTTCCTTTTATGAACAATCATTAGAAAAAGGATGTATGTAATATTTTATATAATTATAATTATTATATAATAATTTTATTTCATTAAATATAACTATATATATTATATGGCGTATTTATGAAAATATTGTTTCATCGCTTAGTGAAGGAGGTAGTCCACGTGTTCAAGAATGATGTTATAATCATTAAGTGAGTAAAAAGGTAAGAATTAAAATGAATTATCATATTTTAAGAATGATTAATATTTCTTTAATATAATATTTTATTCATTTGCATCACATATATTTATTAAATTCATACTTATTAAATACTATTTAATGCTTCAGTGAATGGTGAATCACATTGCTTCGTGAGGCGATTGTCTACCACACACACGAGCGGCGTTATCGTATCCCCTACATAATAAGAAGTAAATAGGTTTTTAGAAAATAATTATTCAATAGGTATAATTATATAATAAATATCATATATATGATTTATATCCATCAACTAATCCAAAAATTCAAGGTGTTAATGGAAACATGAATGACATCGGTTCAAGATATCCATCATCTATATGATATTTATTATATATTTATACCTATTTTTTCTTCTTTAATATGATAATTTTAATATATCCAACAAAAATGTCGTATATAAAAAATATATAAATATGAATCCATCATTATAGATAAATATATTTATTTTATGATATCCAACAAAATGCCATAGATATTTTTTCAATATATCCATCATCAATAGGTAACGCCGCAAACATATTTATATTTATAATTATAATTATACCTATTATTTCAAGATATCCATCATCTATAGGATATTGATGTTTGCGGTTATGAATATTGAAAATAAAATGTCATAGATATTTCCTTCTATAATTGATGTGCGTATTTCTCTTTCATAACATCATGTATTTCGTACATCACATCCACCATTTTGTGAATTCTCAAAAGTAACATTAGGAGATAAGTCATCAAATTCTTCAATTCATGGTATATAATATCATTAATATGGGTGGTTATTTCAATATAAGATAGATTAGTTTTCAATTATATTTCATCAAAGGTAATCATAGGCATTAGGTCATTCATGAACATCCTTATCAATGATCTATGGTAAAAATCATCAACTTTTGAGAGATTTGGAGGCATTTTCTGATGATAAGACACAACTGCAATTCTACCAAGAATTTCTAGAAGTCTAATGCACATAATTCTAATTTTACCATTCATAACATAGATTATTTCATGGTTTCATAGAGACACATTTAAGAAATCTTGATTTTTGACATGTAATTGCAAATCATTCCTTAAAATATCGATATAGAGAATTTGTCTACATTGAGATGATTTGATGAGATCTTGAATAGCCTCTACCTTTGTTATTTTCTCTTTAACAAGTTCTAGGACTATATGTATCCTTTATCCAAATCCATCCAAAGGGTTTTAGTGTGACATCTCTTTCCAGATAATTCACGATACGTCACCATTTTAATACATGAATACAAACTATTGTTATAGTGAAACTCTAACAAATTAAAATAATAACCCCAGAATTCATGGATGTCAAGTGAGTATGACCTCAACATCTATTTAATTTTCAAGAAGGTTTTTAGGACTATAAATATGTTTGAATATGGTATGCAATTCTCAAATGATTCTCTCTATCAAGAGACATATGAAGACTCTTCCAAAGTTTCGATTTAAATTAATGATCTTGGTGAAAAATAATTAAATTTGGTGTGCCATGATGGATTATAAATTTATTAATATAAATCCTTGTAAGAAACTAAAGAGAAAAATATTCTCTTATAGTGAGAAAATATTATATTTTATTAGGTGATAACTAATAACCTACATTACGTCATTCTTTCTGGAAGTCTTTGGTAGTACTATAGTGAATTAAATAGTAATTTAATAAGGTTTCCGCATAGTAATATTAATAGGTTTAAAAATACCCTATCATTTTGTCTCAAAACATTCACTTGATGAAATACAAAACATATGGACACATAATCAGTAATTTAAAACTTCAAGTACACTCCCTGAAATCCTTATATATCATTATGCTACCTGGGTGTATATAAAATTTTTATCTATGATTATATTCCAAAAATTTACTTTTTAGATATGGTATATATGGAATACAAAATGTTATCAAAAACCTCAAAACACCATATTCAAAAATTATGTTTCGAAAATTTCCATCATTCAAAACGATATTTTTATATTGAATGTTCTCCTCATCAGATTGAGAACTTTTCTATTTTCT
Organism: Viscum album; assembly: GCA_963277665.1. Classification (NCBI taxonomy): domain Eukaryota; kingdom Viridiplantae; phylum Streptophyta; class Magnoliopsida; order Santalales; family Viscaceae; genus Viscum; species Viscum album. The sequence goes on from OY728150.1 coordinate 1,042,015,585, forward strand.
AATAAATATGATTTCAAAATAATTTTAAAAATATGTTAGGTCACCCATTCTTTAATAATTCCTATATCCATATTTACTTGATACATGAACATTTAATCCCTCTCAATACACATTTTGGTCATAATTTTGTTATCTTTCCAGCACAATGCATCTTATACCTTAATTTATTTTTCTAGTTAGAAGTGTATTTAAAAATAATAATCCTTTATTAGATCCAGCTAACACTTTTTCATCTTGTTGGGATCGTTTTATGAAAATATGTATTTAGTATATAATGGTCTATGTATACCTGACATCATTCAATATAGAGGTAATGTCACCATTTCATTAAAAACAATATTACAACTTCCAACTCAATATCATTATTTGGATAGTTCAATTAATGAGACCTAAATTTCATTGATTGAAATGAAAAAAAGTTATCACTTTTCAGTATGACACAACAAGTCCATTCCTTGATTCATCACAATGTATCATAAACCCGTCATTTCCATATGGTAGAGTCACAATCACTGAATAGACTAGTATACAATTTTTGTTAATCAAAACGACCTTCACATTCCTTTTTCCAAACAAACATAATCCCTTTTTCTGTAATATTTGTTAACCAGATATCCAATGAAGAAAAATCCTGAAAAAAAATCATTAGTAAAAATATTCTATTCCAATTAAACTAAATTCCTATGTTATGTTCATTGGTATTGTCCATTATCTAACTACCATTTAATTTACCGGATCAATTGAGATTCCATCCTTCTAGATAATGTGGATAAGAAAATAAACATCATTATGATATAAATAACACTTATTAAATTTCCCATATTATTTCTTCTATCTAATATTGTCAATAATAATTTTTAAGTGATTATCATGGGCCTAAAAGATTTTATAATTTTTCAATATATCATTAATGAATATAAAAACAATATCATCATGATATTCCTCGTATACTCTATTCATTGTATACATAAAATCAGAGTGTGTATTAGTCTGTCCACATGGAATTATTGTGAACATGTAATGTCCATATCTCATTTGAACACTGTCTTTGGAATTTCATTATTTTTTCCTTTCAATTTATAATACCCATAATAAGGTTCAATCATTGGAAAATATTGGTCATGATTTAGTTGATCAAATATTTCATCAATGAATGATAGATGAGAGTTGTTCATTATCATAATAACAATGATTATGCTATAATAAATACAAAAAACCATGGATCCATATTTCTTTAAAAAATGGTGAATAAGGGATCCCCTTGGTGAAAAAATAGAGTGAATAAATTCCTTACCAACCAACTCCTCAGGTTTTTTCACAACTCCACATGTTCAATAATATCCATTTTATTGGGAGCCTTTGATATTGTTCTTTCATCTAGGAATATATCAATGGAAAGCTCTACTTCATGCTTTTAGGGATGTCCAAGAAATTACTCAGGAAATACATTATTGTGTTCCTTTACAATAGGTACATACTAAATGTTATTAGTACCTTCTCCACGCTTAATATTTTTCAATTCTTCCCCAAATATTTCAAATATTAAAGATACTTTGGGCAGATCTAAATAAAACATAGAAGACTAATTCTCTAAATTATAGATAAGTAATTATTCAAATTATTCAAAAATCAAAATTTCATTCTTCAATAATTAATTTATGCATTATATTTTAAAATCCATTCCATACAAAGTATGATATCTTATATAATCATATGTTTAATAATACGACCAATAATTAAATTACAATAATTTATAGTAATGGGGTCTACATGAAGCATCATTGTTGCAGTGATACTTCCCCAATAACTTTTCACTAACTAATCCCTTTTTAAATTAAGAGGTAAATGTATATTTTTGTTTTAATAATAAAATGATTTAATATAGTTTAGGGATTTAGAATCAAATAATGCATTAGATATTTTTTTTATAAAATTAAATTTCCAAACACCACATCATTGGTAACTTCCACATCAACTATAATGATCACATAAGATTGGACTTCTCCCATTGGCCTCTCCTATTGTGGATTCTCCTAATTCTTAAAAAATTTCATTGTATAGTTTCCCTATATCCCTATAGTGGAAACATTGAATAAAAGGTCTTTTCATTCCTCCCTTTTCAACATCTTTCTTGGTGACCCTTATCTTCATAGATATAGAAAACCTTTAATCCCTTCATTAATTTTCTAGGGTGATTCTTTCCACAGTTATCACATGATGGAAATCGACGTGTTCTCATCATCTTATTTTATGAATTACATTATTCATTGTTTTTAATGGATACACATTCTATTGATTTACCTTGTTTAAGTGTGATCTATATAATTACAACACTATTTTGACTGAATGTAAAATTATTTCATAATATGATGAAAAACGTTGATAGAGAAGTGACCATCAGAGCCTTGGATTAATACCTTCAATAAGATAGTCAATATTTCACTCTATGTTATATATGTAATCCATAACATACCTATATGAAATTTTAATGAATGAGTCATACTAAATAACACATTCTTCTTTCATTTAATTTAATATAAAAAAAAATTCTATTCATCTTAGTCTGATGCTCCTGATGAAAATATTTTATGAAGAATATATCCTTTAAATCATTCCATTACATACATTCAATTTTCTCTTCCTCGCTGGTAACCTAGTTCAACTACAACCGTTGATCTGAATCTCGTTTAACACAATACACCACAAGTAAGACATTTCATTTCACCTAAAACCAAGGACAAACATATCTTCTCTAAGGACTTAACTCATATATTGACTACAAATGGTTTAGTAGTCCACACAAATTATTAGGGATCCTATAACATTTAGTGATCCATAATAAGATAATCATGATTCAGAATAGGTTTCTCTATCCGATAAAGGTTATTTTTCAAAACCCAATTAATATTCCCTATTATATCAATAATTTTCTCAGTTCCATTACCAGTTGTATTGGCTTCCATATAAATAAAATCTTTATAAAGGACATATGTATTGATACATGTCTTCCTTCTAGAAACCATTATAAATAATGTAATATACTGGATTACAAAATAAAATTATTTATTATAAATCTAAATGTATAATTATATATATTGTTTAGCACTTAAAAAATTTAAAAGTTATGAGTTTCTAATCACAAAGTATAATATTTTTTTTTCAGGGATATATTTATTTTCAAATCCTTCATAATGGTTTGAAAATACAATTAGAATTATTATAAGCATATGCCATGGGAGTTTCAATATACGTGCATAGTGAGGGCCATTTTTGCACCAGGTTTCTATTATATCAAGACCAATGATCCAATTTTTTAGTTATTACCCCAAGGTTCCTCTATTACATAACCATTTCTACTTGTAGTATCCAAACATGGATGTGTTTTCAAGGATAAACATAGAATATCTTCCTTAGCCAAAATTTAGGATGTTATTATATACGTTTCCACATGGTATATCATAGGGTTAGGTCCCCTAATCTATATTTCCCTTAATCTAGTTGTCAATAATTCTAATAAAACTCTTCTAATAGAATCTATAACAACTATGAATTTAGTATCGTTGAGACCATGTTTTCATTATTACATTCGCATCAGAAAAAAGAATTAAATCCAAAAGGACTAATGAATTTATGCAAATTTGTTGAAATAGATACCAAAATGATTCCCATTTTACACTGGGAATAGAAAATAAAACATAATTCATATAAGAATAAATTTAATATCATATATGAAAACTCATTTCATGATTTTTTTTTATTTATATCCATGGGAACATTAACAAAACAAGGGTGGGATCAAATGGTCAGTAACTATTAAGTAAACTAATGGATATAATCAATTAGTAAGCATAATAAAATTGGAAAAGTAAATAAATAAACATACATTGCATTAAAATAAATTTAATATCATTATCAGCTAATACATAATTAATATGATGAGGTAAATAACTAAAACAAATCATAATTTTATCAATAACTGAAATGAAATTCATGTAGAGATACAATCATATGGAAAATATCATGAATAATAATAATAAATAAATTCTCATTGATGTAAATTATTAATTATAGGAATTGATGTCTTAATCACATGATACACCTAAAATCTAGATATATCCTTTACACAATTTAAAACTACTTGGTAAAAAAACATCGGATTTGGCTAAGTGGTTTTTCAAAAGAGACCTGTTGATTCATCTGGGTTTATTTATAACTAGTCCCCAAACATGTCTATGTATAAAAATAATTATTCATATATAAATAATGATCGATTATTCTTGTGAAGAATTATCATTATAATAAAATATTAGTATTGACTAAGGGATACTAATTCATCAATATTTTCCCAATTAATAAATTAATTATCAATGTAAACAAAATTTTCAAAAATGTTATATAGTTTTAGAAATAATTATATCCATAATTAAGGGATATTTATATTTATTAAAAATATTATTTCTGATGAAAACTGAATACAATTAGTTTATTTTTTTTCCAAATAAAGTTAACAATCTCAAAATAATGTGATATTGTAAAATAAATTTTATTGCATGGGAATTTTCATTTTAGATCCCCTTGGATGAAATAATTCAAATTGAAACATATATTACACTTAATTATGAATTAATAATTACATTAATTGCAAAATTTTCATTATATACACCGCCTAAAATGTAATTGGTGCATAAAAACAAATAAATCTCAACAGGATGTAAATTGAGATGGAATCCCTTACCTCACACTTCTATTTAGTTGGAAACATTTTATCTTGATGTATAGTGGTTTTAAATAGGTAATTAAATTATAATATAACCATATTAATATTTCTAATATCATATATGAATATTTCATGACATTGTATCATGTGTTTGTTACTAATGTTTTATTATTTTCATTGAATCGGGTGTTGATAGACTTATTTTCTCATACCTTAATTATCATGAATGTTATAGTAATTGTGAATATTATATATTTTAATCATATAAAAAATATTAAAAACTAAATAATTAACATATATTTAAATAAATTATACTTTTAATACCAATCATTACTGATTTTTTTGAGAAATTAACTAAGTAATGATCATAAAGATGGCAGGTCATACGTATGCAGGGGTAAAATTTCAATTCTTCAAAAAAATTATGGAAAGGTGATAAGTAATATTTAAAATTTTAATATTGATAATAATAGAATATTATTTTTTAAATAGACTTATATATATCATTCATGTATTGTAATGTTGAGAAAAGAGTCACATCACTTCGTGAAGGAGGTAGTTCTCTCCTACAAGAAATATGTAATCATCTTTGAGTGAGTGTAAATGTAAGAAATAAAATGATATATTATATTTTAAGAATGATAAATATGTAATTAATTTTATAATTATTTCATATATATCACAAATATTATTCAAACTCAATATTATTACATTCTAGGTAAAGTGTTAGTGAAAGATGAATCATATCGCTTGGTGAGGTGGCAATCCACTTTATAGACGAGCGATGTTATTGCAACACCAACATGATGAAATGTAAATATGTTTATATGATATAATGGATATTTAGGTGTAATTATATTATTAATATAACATATATACATTATATCCAACATAATACCCAACTGTTAGAGGATGTAATGGACAAATAAATGACATTCGTTCGGGAGGCGGTAGTCCACCGTACTCATGAATGATGATTTCAAAACTCATTCGTTGGAAGTGAGGGTAGATGTTTGAATTTATCTTAACATGAAACCATATCCATATATCTAATTTAATTTGGTTGTTATATCATACATTTTTACTATGTATTGAAGGAGGTTTAGGATGAAATAAAATAAAAACACTCATTAAAGAACAATACATCTTCTTAAAGTAACATACTTAGGATTGAACCAAAATCCTTTTAGATTATCTTTCCTACAAAAATAATGCTTCAAAAATTAGGGGATGATATTTTTGAAATGATATGGGTAGGTATTGGATGAAAAAATGGTTTGGATTTACGAATAATAGATGATAGTGGGTGGCCCTGTATAGGCGAGGGGAGTACAACACATTTAATTTTTAGAAAGAAAAATGTGAACCTAGGTTTTTATCATTCTAAAATGGTGAAAAATTGAGTATTAACAATAATTAAATAGTATATGATAAAAATATGGGCCTAAATTATACTTTTGACTTGTGATTATTCCAATTTAGCCCTTATATTTCTACATTAATCGCTCGTAAATCCTTTTTCATCTTAACTGTGCTAAATAATTTTTATAGAATTTCTTATTAATTTTGGACAAAAATTAGGTTGAAAATATAAGATAATATTATTTTTATAGATTAAAAATATTTGTACAAAATTTTCAAGATTAACTTCAATAAATTGGAAATATTAAAATTATAATTAATCTAGAAGACGTGGTGAGAAGTCATGTTTTAAAGGAGAAAATGTTCAACATGTGATAAAGTATGTATATCCAAATTCAATGTTAAAATGATTAAAATGGAATAAATTATATTAATATATATAAAAGAACAAATTTTACATTAAAATAAATTGAAAATATAATTTAAATTTATAAATTTTTTTAATCAAAATGGGTTTTTAGGTTAAAATTTGTCATTTTTCACTATTTATCTAAAAATTTATCATTTCAAACAAATACCCAAAATTTATACTAATATTATTTTGATATTATGATTCAAAATATTAATTAAATTTTATAAATTAAATTAAACATATTTTTAAGAAAAAATAAAAAATGTGTGTAATGAGCGACTAATATATTCTTTATGAATAAAATATAGTTTTTTAGAAGGCATCTCTTTTTTTTATTTTCAATTATTCATTTTTTTTGTAAAAAATTGGTTGACATAATTACCATAAATTTTTACGACTATTCATACACACCAAAATAATGTATAGGATATAATGGTCATGTTTAAAAAATATTTTAATATAATATTTTCATTTAAACCTTGTGTTGAATATATCCCAAGATATCAAAGAAATCGAATTTATTCTAAATAAAATATATTTTAATGTCTTAGGGCATTAAAATAGTTCTTAAGATTTTTACTATTTTCTTAGATAATGTGTCCATTACATCAATTAGGAAACATTTTTATATGATAGAATACAAAAGGTTATATCGTATCATTTTGCAACATTATATATAATACTGAAACTAGTGAAATACTTAGCATAAATTTAAAAATATATGCATTGATAATATCATCGCATTAAACAAGGTTTCATTGTGGATATCATTATTTTCAAATCCTTGCTAATGATATGAAAAGAAAATTTGAATTATTATAAGCATATCACATAGGAGTGTTAAACTAGGTGTGCAGTAAGACCCACTGGCATTCACTAGGTGGTCATAGGGTCAAGGACAATGCATCCATTTCAGATTTATTACAATGAGGTACATCTATGTTGGAGCTAAATATAATTTTATTATCCAGACAAGGATAAATTTATAAGAAAATAAACATAATATCATTCTCAAAAAACATTAGGACTTTCTTCTATACTTATCCTCAATGTCCATCACAGGGTCATGTTCCCTAATATATGTTTTCCCAAAATATAATTCACAATGACTCTACTAAAACTTCTATGATACAAACTATAGATACCTTAACCCCAGTATCATAGATGAATAGTCTAATTTATTACATTGGCTCAAGATATAAGGAACCACAACCCGAAGGACCACATAATTTAGTAGTCTCTATAAACTAGATACATACAGGAAATTATTATTATTGTTTCATAAATAAATAAATAAAGTAATTTCTCTAAAATTTCCATTATCCCCACTAATATTATCCCTATATAATAATCTCAAAACATTTATTTTTATCATGGGGAAAATAAAATATAATAAAGGGGTGATCTTAGATGCACAATAAGGTTAATAAGAGAAAAAATATAAAAAAATATGGTATAATTAATATTTCAAGGTAAAAAACTGTAGCATGTCCAATTTTATCAATTACATGATCATAAAATGAAAAGAATGATTGATGATCAAATAAATCCAAAAAACTAATCACATGAGCAGGAAACATAACCATGGATATTATAACAAATCAAATAGTCATATGGAACATCAATAACTGAATTCAAAATAATAAACTGAATAATTCTATACATATAAAAAATACCATCATGACCTTGTTCCTAGACATGTTATACCATTTCATGATTTTACCACGTCAAATATATAAAGGAGTACGTCCTCATCCAAAACCCAATATATTTTTTTCATTGGAGACTTATCAATGCATCATGATGATATAGTAGGGCCCCAACATTACAGACAAAATTTAGGGTATTCCGTTCATAAAATAAGTGAAATATAATAAACATAAACATTTTTATTGAAACAATGACATATGGAATGTTAATACTTACCCCAATCAATAAGTAAAATCATAAAACATACATAGTAAAAGGGTTATGGAAATAAAATTGTATATGGAAAGATAAAATGACTATAAAGCATCCAATTTAATTATAATTATTTTATTAATATATTGTAACCTCCCAGGATCATATGTTAAATAATGGGTTTATATTATTTCGTAATATAAAAACCAAGAAAATGTCAGCAAAAAACATTAATTAAGAAAACACTTTCCAATTTTCTAATTAACATTTAAAGAAAAATATTTAAAGAAAATTTTGAAAATAATTTTATTCTGAATAAATTTTATGAAAATTAAAAAATAAGATTTAAAAAATTATGTATTCATGATGGAAGGGAAATATGTTCTTGCCAGACATGTTATCATAATGATTCCTTTCACATTTTTGGTAAAATCTTAAGGGGTATTATTTTGAAAATGAAAGAAATTTTAATTTCAAAACTTTTTATAAAAATTAAACATTAGTAAATATTTTTTTAATAAATTTTTTTTGAAAGGTTAGTTTTTTTAGGATTATTTAGAAAACATGGGATTCGATGAAATATAATTTTCGATCAAAGAGAGAAATATAGTTATATTTTATTAAAATCATTTTCTCACACATTTAAAGTAGTAAATGTTAGAAAAATGGAAATCTTAATTGAAAAATCTAATTAATAACTATAGGTGAAGAAAATATATTGATTTTAAAATAGAAATATAAAATTATTCTCCTTAGGAAGATGTAAACGAAATTAATCCTAAATAATGATGAGATTGTGAAATAAACCCATAACACTTTGATAAATTCGGAATCCTACGCCCATAAAAGAAATTACAAGAAATTATAATTTTAATAACATTAAGATAAATACATTCATTATACAACAGAAAAATGGGGTAATATATTCACCACATAAATTAAATAATTTTTCAATATCAAATATACATTGCAGAAGTAAAAGTGGGGTGAGAAACCCTTATTTTGAGTCAGATTGACCACATACATTCTTTATGTTCCAAAACAATAAACTTATGTTATTTTTAGTTTCATAAGAACATGGTTCAGATTAATTATAACTTTACATTCAATTACTAAGAAGTTATATATGATTACTTAATCATTAATGTATCTCTCTAATATTTGGATGACATTTGGCTTATGTGAAAAAATTGACCTTGGTAGTTTGGCTTGGGTAAAGGAGGTCATTATTTAAACATATCCAAAATAATAACCATGATATAATAATAAAATATATATATATATATATTAATTATAAATTTATATGAAATCATTAATGGTGGTAATGAAATGCAAACCGCATTACAATCAATGGTATGGTAGGTTGTTCATAGTAATAAGTAACATTTCCACTTTTCAATGGTCATTATGGAAAAGAGTTAGGTAAAAATTTATCTATATATAATGATTATAATTTTATCTATATGAAATAATTTCATTAAATAAAATTATATATATCTTTCACATGGAGTGGGGAAGAAAATAGATTCACATCTCTTCGTAGAGGCTGTAGTCCACAAATACACGAAGGATTTTATCATTTTATAGTGTAAGAAATAAAATGATAAATTATAATTATAGAAAGATAAATATATCATGAATATGATATATATGTAATTTATATCACATATATAAATTAAAAATATGTTAATCTCCTTTTATGTAAGTTTTTAGTTAAAAAAGAATGAAATCGCTTTGTGAGTCGATACTCCGTCGTACACAAGAGCGACAATATCGTATCCCCCACATGGTGAAAAGTAAAAATGTATATAATATATAGTGAATAAAAGGTATAATTATCTTATAGATAACATATATATAAATTAAATCTATCATCATACCCAAAAATGATAGACGTTGATTGAAAATGTGTCACATCAGTTTGTGGGGTGGTAGTCCGATGTACATGCGAGTGACATTATCATTTCACATTTCAAGGATGAGGAGATGGATATAAGAAATTACCTTAACATAAAATAATATAATTATATGGGTGATATTGGTGTTATTATATAATCCAAAATAAATAATATTTTAAGGATTTTTGAGAATAAATAAAATATATACACATAATATGGAATTTTACATCTTCTCAGACCACCTCTTTAAGATAATACCAAAATATTCCCAGAATGTATTTTCGAAAACAATGGATCTAACATAGGGTTATAAATGTTTAGAAATAATATTTTTAGTGATTTTATGAACAAAAAGGGTTTTATGATTTACTAAAGAGAGGAAATGTGGTTTAATATTATAAGTGAGATGTGTGGCACACTTGTAATTTTTAGAAAGAAAAAGGTGCACCAAAATTTTTCACATGCTAAAGGGGTAAAAATGGAGTATTATAGAGACTTATACATGATAGGGTTTATATATGGCCATATTATAGATTTTATACTAGTATTTAGTTTATTTTAACTATGATCTTTATAGTTTACCCCCACAATAAATCAGTTTTTACTTAAACAGTGGGAAATGATTTTTACTATTTTAAATATTAATTTTGGGAAAAAATAAAATAAAAATGATATATAATAGAAATTATTTTATTCTTAATATGGAATTTATTTATCGAATTTCCATTTACATAATTTAAAAATTTTAATTTAAAATTAATCCCATCGATGTGAAGAGAAAGTATGGTTTCAAAGAGAAAATGTTTTAAAGTGTACAATGTTATCATATAAAAACAAAACATAATAATGAATAAATTGAACTAAAATTTATTAATAATAATAAAATTTTACTAATTTTAAATTAAACAATATTTAAAAATATAATTTAAAATTATTAAAAATTTAACAAAAATGTAGTTTTTAATTAAAATTTATTAATTTTATCTATTCATCAAAAAATGAAGCATTTCAAAAAAATACAAAAAAATTAACCTTTGAATAATTTTTGATATGATGATTATAAAAATGATGTTAATTTTATAAAATCAATTTTCTAAAATTGGTAAAAATTTATTTTAAATTAAGCATGAAAAGTGTGAGTAAATAACTTTTAAGAATAATACAACATTTGAGAATGAATTTTTTCATATTATTCATACATTTTTATAATCAACAGAAAACAATGGAATTTATTTTATAAATATGTAAAAATATAATTTTGTCTATTTACTTAGTACTATCCATTCCCACTAACATAATTTCTATGTTATAATGTTAATACTTAAATTATAATATATTAATAGAGTATCATATTTTATTAAAACCTATTGTTGTATGTATTGAATGTTATCGAAGAGATTGAAATTATTTATAAATAAATATATCATAATATCCTAGAGTGTTATATTGTCTTTTATGATTTTTTTTGTAATATATTCTATTGTTTATGATGTTACTTTTTTAAAATCATGGTATGTTACATGATTTTAAAAGGTGTTTGAACAAAACCAAACATAAAAAATAGAAATGAATACAAAAATATATAACATTTTCGAACATTTTTAACTAGTTAAATTGTTTAAAAGCATATATTTATTTAATTTTTTTATAAATTTTATAAGTAATTGAAAAATTAGTAATAATATTTATAATAATAATTATATTATTATTATATGTACATATAAAAATTACTTCTTTCCCATGTGTCAAATTTGGAGATAGGAGCACTCCATCTAGAAAATATTTTTAATAGAAAATGATGGTACATAAATTTTAAACATCAATGATTCATATACATGGAATCTGGATATTAAGTTCCAGATATTCATGTATTTTATTATGTATTGACTCTCAAGTGCATACAGATTTTTTCACATCGGTTTTTAGGAAATGTATTTATAAGGGATGTAGTTAATACAATTTTTCACATCGGTTGCAAACAACTGATGTTATATATAATTGATTCAATTGATTTTTCACATTGGTTATCCGATAACCAATGTGAAAAACATAGTATTCACCATTTAACATTTCCATTATTAAAAATAACATAAGTGATAAATTATTTTTTTACATCGGTTATTGGATAACTAACGTGAAAAACCATATGCAATATGTGTTTTCACACTGGTTATGTTGAATAAAAAATATGATATATTGTATTTCACATTAGTTATTGTATATCCTACGTGAAGAATAGATCACATGAATTTTTCAGGTCAGTTATCCAATAACCAACATTAAAACCTGATTTTTATTAGAATGGTTTATTTATTATTCTCCACCACCACCAGTAGCCAGAAACAAAAAAAGGAAAATTTCAGAATACGACACAAGTGGTAGAATAAAGAAAATTCAATGAAATACACATACCATTTAAGTTTCAAATATATAAAAAACAAATGTATATTGATTCATATTCTCCACCAACAAAAAAAATAAAACCACACAAGAGGCAACCCAAAATCCAGTAAAATAAACAAAACATTGATCATTCAAATAAACAAGAAACCTATCAAACCTATAAAATTAATTTTTCTCTTCAAATTTTTAATGCCTCAACTCATCTGCACTATATTATTGAGCATCATCAAAATGATAAAAATTAATATAGAAATCATTTGATGTGGATTTTCAATAAAATATAATAAATATTATGGAATTATTTATAAATAAATCAATCCATATTAAACATTGTAACTGGGTTGGTTAAACTAATTTCATATATAAATTTTAAAATACAATATCCATATTCAGTTCATCCTTGTTGTTTAGGAAACTATTTCAAAAATATTTTTACTAAAAATATCATTTTTAATTAATATATCCGAAATTTAATAATTTTAAATGATAATTCAACTTAGCTTCTTATATATTTGATCTTGGTGGTTTTTCTTCTCATTTGTTTTATTGTCTATTTAAAGATATATCATGCCATATTTGAAACAAACACGTACATTAACAAATTATATTCATTGTAATATAAAAAATTATTAAAATAATAAAACATACATGTTCAATATATTCAAAATATTCATCTCACATAACTATTCATAGAGTATTTCCAATACAATTTCCTCTGTCCTTGACAATAAAACCCCAACATTCAATAACAACTGATATAATAGAAAATTCAATATGAGTTTTTAACATGTTATGTGATTTATAATATTTGTGTTAAAAAAATGCATTATACATATCAATATATGGAAACATCCAACACTGAGTGATGATATTCTATTGAAATCTTTCAGTAATATAAAATGATCTTTGATAATTAGTTATTGTTTTAGCTATTGGATAAATAAAATGTGGGTCCATAAATCCATACACATCCATATTTTCATGCTATATAAAATTTATATATAGATAACTAAAAAATAAGACATAATTATACATTTTCATTAATTTAATGGAAAGAAATAAATTTAATCGACTTACATGGAAAAAAAATTCATCGTGTTGATTCCCAATTTCTCGCTAGCTACAAGCTCGATGATATAACTTTTTAAAATGTTCACATTAGTTTTAATGAAAATATATCATCATGAAATGTAATCTCATATACTCCAAATATAAAATTAGAGTATTTTGAAAACTGAACAAGATTAGTGCAATCTATATCTAATTTTATGGAAAATTTGATTTTTTTTGTCATTATAATATTTTGTTACCTTTAATGTATTCCTTAAAAAATAAGAGAAATATATAAACATGAAAATAAAAAACTATTATGACAAAATTAAATTAAGTATAACATATATACATACCTCCATAGTAAAATGTTGAAGTAGTCTAGATGGAAAAATCAAAAAATGACTGATAATTTGTCCAACTATACTCAATGAATCTATATGACATTGTATTTTTGATGATCTATGTATAATATCCTAAAAAATGACCCTCTAACGCTCTATCTCAATCTAGCGATGAAGAATGGTATCACTGATATAATATATCATACCATAGGAAATAATATGCAGAGGACCAAAAACATAAACTCACAGTAACTTGGAAGCGTTAGAGGAGGGGTGTTGTGGTAGTATAAGAAGGAGTGGGATCTACCGGCGAAGGTTGAGAAGTTGGATTGGTAGACAGAAAAATTCCTTGTATATTGCAAACATTTCATGTACCGAAGCTCCGATCTTGTCATCCATCATTACTTTAATATCATGAAATTTATCTTCAAAAGATTTTATTTTTTAAAACATGCTCTTTTAAGAATAATATGAAGTTGTAATCACTTTTTATATCGAAAAAAGTATCAGGTAACCTCATACATGATCTAGGTCTTCAGGATTTCCCAATACTGCAGAAAAAATATCATGTCTACCCTCAACAATAAAGATAACTTGTGTGGTTTCCTCCTCATGAGAATCTAGTATGAAATGCATAATAAATCTTCTAGTGAATCACAATATATATAGAGTTTGTTTAACTTCAAAAAATAATAATAATCTTACAATATTTTTAGCTACAAATCTTGACACATATGTAAGATATTGGCCTTTTTACCATTTGATTAATCTTCCATTTTTATTGTCTAGCATGTGAAGGAGGGGCATCCTCTCCAGATCCTGATGACTCAGCTCTATGCTTATGATGTTTTAGTTATATCATGTCTTCTTCAAATAATTTATACCCTACCTAAGATAACATAAGAGGGTATACATTTTTAGCATGAATCTCCTAATGAGATCTCATAGAATACTATAAATTAATAATTAAAAATAATGAAATCATTAACATGTTAATTAATATAATTTTTTTAAAAGGCTATAATACACTTACTAATGAAATCACCTCGTTGTCTACTTTCTTTAAATTTATTCCCTGAATCTTCATCTATAAATGGATATATATCAAATGTATTTTCATTCTGTCTACTCCTAGAAATAAACTGTGATGTGAGGGATGATTTAAAATCCCTCCATCTCCAAGCCTCCAATGAAATACATTTCATCCTAACCCCTCTAGTGTCAAGCATATAATATTTCATCTCATAAGAAGAGGGAAAACATATTTTATTATTCCAATTAATTAAATATAAGGAAAATAATAACAAAAAATAATAACAAATTAGTCTCCTATAATAGTGATTATGTCATTTTCTTCACACTTCACCAATCATCAAATAATAAAGTAACTATGCTTTTATCTAGTACTGATTCAAATGACTTGAACTGTTTTTTCCTTTGGACATATTGGAATATCATTATCAATAAAGTCTAATGGTATCCTCTATTCTTAGGTACATGCAATTGAAATTTTTGGTAAACATGTGGTTCCACATTTACCAACCCTCGAACTCTTTTTCCCCTCTAGAAGTAGATGTCTAAGGTAGAGAAGGACGAACCATCTCATTAAAAGAAGCATGTGTAAGTTCTTACCTAGAGGTATGATTATAACCATCTCCAGAAATATATAGTGGATCATATGAGGGACCTGTCATCTTATAAATAAAAGAAACATCAATTTTTACAAAAATATATAAATCCAAATATTACATAAAATTGTAAATAAAAAGTAACATTTATCGAACAAAAAAAAGTAAACTAAAAATTACACATTTTTATTCATATTTATTATAGTATATTAAAATGTGAGCAATATTAATAAGATATTAAATGACATAAATTAATGGAAAATATCAATGTTCAAGATAAATGAAATGACATAGTAAAAATTCACCAACCTCAAAAATCATATTTACAATAAAATTAATTCTTTTATAATATACTCTTATACACTATATATTTTTTATTTAAAATTCTAAATTTAACACAATTGGTTTTCCAAAAAATAAATTAATACATAAGATAATTTTGGGTAAACATGGAAAACTACAATAAACTAAACTAATATAAAATAAAATATTTAACGTATTCGTTATAATATACATTTTTATAAAGAAAATCAAATTAAAATAACTATCATATGAAATTTAAATTAGTAAAGAATAACTAAATATATGTTACGTGTAATATTAGGAATGTAATAAATATTATTTTCCCAAATTTTTTCTCTGTGATCTTGTTATATGGAACAACCAATAACTTTAACGTGTTCATCAATATTATTAGTTAACATTTACATTGATGTAGAGATCTCACATAAATCAGCATCTTCGTCAATTTTATCATCACCAACATAGTTTTTTTCTTTGTAAAACAATAGGCCACTACATATCGGATTGATCAAGATCAAGGAAAATTTGTTTTTCATGTGTTTCCATGATGAAAGATCATTTTTGTAATCCTAATTATTCTGATTAACAAGTTTTATTCCCAATTCATCTTGTCAGACAATATTGTTACTGATAAACCATTTACACTTAAACACTAGAAAATAAAATTTAATGTAATCAACCTCCCATATTATCTCATTGAATCCATCATATTCGATTGATTTGGAGATTGGGTTTTGGTATTTGTAACATGAAAAATGAATTTCATCTACAAACAATGACACGCTACTATTATGAACATCACATATAATGTCCATATCATTTATATAAAAAGTATATCCATTAATATCATACCCAGATCATGTTATCAAATTTATACTTGGACCACCAACTAACCATCTCAATGTTTCTGATGCACCCTGTTTCATAGTCTCTTTAAAACATGAAAAAAATTATATTATTCCCATTCCAAATCTACATATATTTCTTATTTAGATAACATTGTTTCAAATAATTCATATTCAATGTTATATATGGTTAGGTATCATCTATGTTATTGAATATGTATAATAGTATCTTATTTATGTATTCACCTATTAATTATTTGAATTTCAATCCATAGATCCCCATTCCCCAAAAATTAACTCATCTATTTGAAGAAGTTGGGAAACTGATGTTCTCCACATCAGAAAAATATATTGTACAAAACTATGAAACCTCCTAATAAATTTACATATCAATAATAGATTCCTTAGTTCAATATGGATTCCTAACTTAGCCCTTCAATATCTTCATATATCTTTAAAACGGATACATCTAATGTAGATATACTCTTACTTGAATATTTATTTCTCACACCAAATGAACAATTAAAAACACCATGATATCAACAAAAGATGGAGGAAAATACCTTTTCTGTTGAAAAATTATAGAAACAACATCGTTCTCAATAAATTTCAAATAATTCAAATAAACCATCTTATTAGTAATTAAATTAAAAAAAATAACAAACCTTCATGATCATCATTATAACATGGGTGAGAATTATTTAACACAATGCAACTGGTAGTATTTATTGGATCATGATGTGAGAGTCATAAGATTTTATACAAGTCAACTTCAAATCCTTTAAAGACACACATTTTTTTTACATTGGAATAATAACCATGTGGCACTTTGATTACATAAAGACAATAAAAAAATATAGTTTCCCCCTCTTAGATTGGGTATTACATGCCAGGGGAGGAATGTTCACCTTCTATAAGGTGTGGGAGCCAAATCCAAACATATTCCCAATGAATGTAAATTCGTTCTTGCATTCAACACATCTTTTATTATTTACTTTAATATCTAAAAATGTTCAAATCAAACATTCACAAATATTCTTCTCCACATGCATGACATCAATATTTTGTTTCACCTCATGTTATCTTTCATATTTTAGCTACAAATAAATTGATAATTTCATCCAAATATTTCTATCATTACCAGATTTATGTGTCTTTACAAATGTCACATAAATGTTTTCACCCCCTCAAAATACTGATAACTGGATAAAAGTTTTTGAGCAATATCAATTTATTGTGAGATGTAGAATGAATTTTTCAATCATCTATAAGAGTTTTAAATATGAAAAATCATTTGATGAAGTATTTATACTATTTTTCCCTAATTATTCAATAGACATTATAAAGCCTTCTGTTCACAAATTATAAAAGATTTATTCCCCTTGACATTGTCTCCAGACAAATTTCTATATGCAGGGAATTCATTTATGGTGAACATAATCATTGGATGTAGTTTAAAATTTTCTATATTATAAGAATCATACAGCCTCATTCATTCCTCCAATAATGGTTTCAAATCATCAATTAAAAGTGATAAAAAATATCAATATCATTTCTAGGTTGTTTTGGTCCACATATCATTAAACGAAAAATTAAATAGATTCTCTTCATAAAAAATTTCACAGAGAATTCTTAAATTACCAATAAAATAGGCCATGAACTATGTGTGATACCAATGCTTCAATATAGATTTATTAAATCTCTTTATAGTCCAAGTATGAGATTTTCATCTTCATTTTAGAATGTATGAAACTAGTTATCAATGTTTTTCCCCAATGGATAATCAACTAGATAAAGTAATTTTACATCACATATACACTCATTAGAAATCCATTATAACCTTGTTGTCGCATGTGGATTAGTAAATAAACATCTAAAATGAGTAATTATAGGAAGATACCAAAAATATTTGGTAGGGGTTTCTAATTCTTCTTGAGTCGTCCTGTGATTTTTCTTTCATCTTATACCATGATGTCCCACATTTTGGATACTCTGATGGAAATTTGTATTATTTCCTAAATAGCACATATTCATTTGGGCATGCATGTATTTTCTTATTCCACAATAACATTAGGAATAATATTTTCCTGGCCTTATAATGTGAATCTAATAGATATTTGTATTTTAGAAGAATTTCTTTCAATAATTGTAGGAGCTCTGTAAAACTCTTGTCACCCCAACCACGTTTCGCCTTCATGTATATTAATGTTAACACAATTGATTAAACTATATATTCAATAAAACATAGATACAATTGTTTTATAGAATTACCGTATAAATGCTCAATTTTCAGTTGTCTATCAATTGTATCTACTTCAATATCACGAATCATTTCATCATGTTTAGCTGATAAATCATCTTGCAAAGCACCATAATCATTAGATCTGAAATTTGGCACATTTTCACCATGTGAAATCCATGGGCTATAGATAAAAATAAAACCTTTACAAAATAAGTGATCATTAATCTCTCTTATTTTCAACTTTATCAAATTTAAAAATTTCAAGCATTAACAAAAAAACATTTCATTTTGTGGAACATTGTGTTTAGAAATTTTTAGAAAATTAGGGACACCTTCTGCATATTCAGCATCTATTAGTTGCGCATTAATCCATCTTTGATTCATTATCTATAAAAAATATAAAAAATGTAATAATTTATAAAATATGGAGATTTGAAATGACATTGAAAAATATAGATAACCAATAATGGAAACATAAGAAGGAAAATAGAAAGTTTTGTTGAAAAAATCATTCATACGGAAGGAATTGAAAAATAGATTCATTTAAAAAATATTTGAACTTAAAATAAATGAATATTAACAAATAAATGTATTAAAAAATATGTACAATTATATCCATAAAAATTTCCATTAAAAGTATATAAAATGAGAACAAAAAATTCAATGATGATTATTAATAAAAATAAATAATTTATTATATATTTTATTTAACAATATAATATAATCATTAATTGAGTGTTAGTTTTAATAAATGAAACATTAAATAAAATGAAGAACTAATTAACCCATTATAAAATCAACATTAGAATATATAGGCTGAATTATGTGAGGCATGCACTGAGAATTTGATGTTAACTTATTCCAACAAGTTTCGGACGTAAACAATAGATACCACATTTGATTTTATTATTATGTTACTTTTTATAATGTTAATTTTTTATAATTGAATAAATAAAATAGAAAAAAAGGGGTTATTATTTAAAATATAATTTATATTGAACAGATCTCCCTGATACAATTATTTAATATTCTATATGTCATAACACCTTCTATTATAATAATATCTATTTGTATGCTCTGACGATAAAAATTCTTACTAGAACAAATGTGGATGTGGTCTATATGTCACAAGAAGGTGGTATAGTAAAACCAATTAATGAATATAATCTATGCTTGTTATTTAAATCCTTTTAGAGATCAAAAAAAGAATAATAGTAAAAAAAATATTTGTTAGATGAAGCCACATGAGATTTTGGTTTTATTAATAATGAAAATGATCAAAGAAAATGCATTCCATTACGAGAGTGAATCTTAGAAATGGGCTACTATGAACTCTTATGAATCCAATCCTTTTTCAAATACTAGAAATTGTATCCTTATATTAGGCCAATCATAATGTTTTACTCCTTCCAAGAAAAGTTCTCACAAATTTTCTACGGAATTTTGCATTTCAAATATAAAATCACATTTCGAAATTCATTGATCTCTTAGAATTTAAGCACATTAAATTAGGAAATATCAACTTTTAGGTGTCTTCAATTTCAATATACAAGATTCAATGATTTTTAAGAATTAATGGAAACACTAATTAATACCTCATTTAAGTACTAAATCACTTCTTAGTGTTAATATTTATATGAAAATTCAATATCATTCAATGTAAAAGATATCAATAGTGGTCAAATATAAGGGAAATTGGACATGAATCTACTATAATAAATTGTTGGACCCTATGAACTATAACCCACTAAAAGGTTTGTTTGTCCCACCAATTAATTAATCCCTTCATTCTTTGAAGGTTTTACTAGAACCCTATAATAATATGTTGAATGACAAAAGAAACCATTCTCATTTTTTTATGTAACATAATCCAAATAAAGATATATAAATAAAAATATAAACACCAAAATAACATAGAAAAATGTATATCAAAATCAAAATTAAAATAATGAAACAACTAATTAACAAAATACAAAATATATTCAGATTTCCTCTAGAAAAAATTACAGACGAGAAAATCTATAACTGAATAGGCAAAGATGAAGATGAAAAACCCCAATGAATGAATATGGAATTGAGAGAATGAAGAAAAACTCATTGAACAATAGTCGTTTAGATAAACGAAGCTAAATAATGACCAAAAAGAGAGAAACAAAATAGTTTGAGGCGTACATCATATTCGTAAATTGAGGCCAACAAAACCCTATGGTTTGAGATCATAAGGGGAGATTATGACCATAAAATCTAAGAAACATGATATTTAGGTCTTCAAAGAGAGAGAGACGAGGGGTCTGTCACAAAAAAGGTAGACTACGTAATGAAAGCCTAGAGCGGTAAATAAATTTTTAAAATAATTTTTAAAAAAGTTATATTATAACCGACCATAAAAATAAATAGTCGAGATTTTTTACGACAATTATACAATAACCAACATGAAAACACACTATTTAACATTGGTTAAATTATAAAACCATTTGGAAATAGAGGTGAATACAAACTTTTTTAAGTTGGTTTTGATAAAAACCGACATAAAAATGATTTTTGACGTCAGTATTTATAAAATAAAAGTGAAAAGGTAATATTTCTATATTTTCACTACAATTATAAATAACGGATATGAAAATTGCATCGCCAAAATTATTTTTTCTACTAGTGATGATTTAGATTTTCCAAAGAGTATGTTACCTTCTTAGGTAATATTTAATAGTAGTGTATGGTTCCTTCTTGTATATAGTATTAGTAACCCTATTATATGGATTGGGTATGTCTCCTCTAGTCATGGAGATAGTAACCCTCTCAGAAGATTCATTCTATAAGAATTAGTCTACATGTCATCTATAATGGTTTGGTAGCCTCTTTAATGTGTTGTCTTACAGTGGGGTATGAGTCCCCTTCGATACTATTACTGAGGGATGTTTTAGAGAATATAGATGTGAGATAGTTATGGTTTACAAGACTTTGTAGTTATTGAGTTACTACATATTTCTTCTGGTGTTAGGCATATGTAGAGATGATTTGGGATGATTGATTTAAATTTCTAAAATGTGGTACTACTAAAATCATTAACAATTTAGTGGACACCTTATTTTACTATAGAATTTTTTTGGGGAGTCCTTGATTCAATGATGTTCATTGGTTCTTTCAACTGATGATCTATGAGGATATTTACTATTAGTGGTATGGGGGATCTTTCATTACATGATCACCACTGAGGTGTGACTTATTTCTAGGATACAGATGTCAGATAGCACAAGACTTTTACTAACCTAAGAGATTATTTATAATTTATCAATATTATTTTTATATGGTTCAGAAATTATAAGAGTATACTTCTTTAGGATACTTTGTTTCCTTAATTAAAATGTATATCATATAGTTTTACTTGTATTTATGGAATTTGGTACACTAGATCGAATGAAATTGTATTTTATATTGATTGATTATAGAATAAATTCAACATCAGCAAATGTATTTCCTCATATTTAGTATTCTTCTTCATAACATCAGTTCAATAAAATACCTTGTTTATTTTTAAAATATAATTGTTAAATTATTTTATACTATGAAAAGTGCCATGATTTTCTATGATAAAATTATACATTATGCATGTTCTATTGTTGAATAACAACATCTGAGGGGTCGTATATGATAAAAAAAATCTATTGATTAATTTGTATAATCCAAATATGATTCTTCTAATGAAGTTATCATATGTTAATATCCAAGATGGGAGAATATAAGGACAATCCTACATGTATAAATTCCATTTAAAATTTCATTCCAATGGGAATTATGATCTATGAATGTTTGTGTTGGTCCTTAGAGTTGAGATTGTTATTAATACATATAATGAGTCATATAAGTTTTTTTCATTTATAATGTCCATGATGACCAATGTTTAGTGATATCTAGGAAACATTGAGTGATATATTAGTGATACATCATTAATGATTATGTCAATAACGGATTTATCAATTATAAGTTCAGATTAGAACATCTCAGGCTGTTGATTCAAATGTAATTGTTAAAATAGAATCTATGGATGTAGTGATTGAAAAGATCATTTTATGAATTCTATGAAGGGTATAACATTATTATAGTTTTAATACAAGTCTACGAGACCATCCTCGGGATATATTGATACCAAGAGAATATATTACACAATGATTGTTTTTATGTGGTAATTATTATCTCTACACTAACTTATTTCTCAATTGGTTCCTTTAACTATTGTAAGATTATGATATTGTAATTTAGGTAAGACAAAAAATTTAAACAATGAAATAAGAGTATAGGATCACACACAAAGTCCTTCTTATGTTCTCATAAAAATTATATTTCATTCTATCAATTGAAGTAAACATTATTATAAACATCCATGAATTGTATTTAGTACGAATTTATTGATCATAAAATTTCAGTAACTATATTTTTTTCATGATGGTAATTAAACAAATATTTATTTCTATGAACCTGAATTTAATATTTATTTATTTATTGAATGGAAAATATTTATTATTTGTGGTTCGGTAATTTCTGATAAAGGTGCATAGGATGAGTTAGGGAATTTATCATAGAAATGATATTTAATATGAAAACGGTAATGAATGTTGTGATATAATAATAATAATATTTTAATAATAATATTATTATTATTATAATAGGAATGAAGAATATATTAGTTTTATTATTTTATTAAGGTCCTTTTTGAAATTATCATTATTAAACCCTAGCTCTATATAGACCATCGTGTAATGTCCCATAATATCCATTTAATTTTTTAAAAAAATTATATGGATTATTTTGAAGTCATGCACTGAAATGAATTTTTATTATGAGTACCGAGGTACTCAGAATAATGGTTGTTAATTTTTTAAGAGGGCATGTGCAACTGTAGTAACATATAAATCGTTGTCCAGATCAAAAATCTGAGCGCACTATTGCATTCATATTGAAGACTTTACCTTAGGAGGAGTCCATCCTCGACTGAAATGGGTTGAGTTCAAAAGTTAATTTTTGAAATTGTAAAAGACAAAAATAAAATAAACGTTATGAAGTCATTTTTAAACTTCCTTGAATAATGTTGCAACACAACGATTCTGCAACACATCGACGGGTCATCTATTTCACATCTTAAATGAAACATCATGGTGACGCTGCAACTCAACATAATAACAATGTTGAACTATGTATCTTCAATAATTATCCTAACATGGATATAGTATCCGAGGAATGATCCTGGTGTAATTACTTGATGCAATGGAGGAATAATGTTTATGAAAAATAAAATCACCATCGACAATGAACACCCCCCATTTTCAAAGGATCTTACCAACGATGATAGAGGCGCAGATCGAGATCACTCTTTAGCAGATCATCAATGACAATGAATCCATATCAGTGAATTGTCCAATCATATGTAGGTGTTAATTTCTCTATGATTTCGTTTACCCCATTATTTCATTGTAAATTACAAAAATTGGATCATCCCACTAATAGACTAATCTGTGGATCAATTGTTCATATGAGATAAATATGGTTTCTTTGGGATTTGAAGGGGGTGCACCTTAGTGGTTATCAGTATGATTTCCCCCCCTTTTTATAATGGGACATACCAAGGACAAAAAAAAGGCCAAAATTCTTTTAATAGATGGTCATGGTGTTCTATATCCATCTCTCTATCTTTCTATTGCATTCTTCTTTGATAAATACTCATTGTTGCATCGTTTTTTTCTGAGAGGTTATGAACATGGCTGGACCCCTAGATCGACAGTAATACAATTTGGTTCACAATTCATTGGATAAAAAGAACCATAGATCAAAAAGGTGCTTGTGGTTCGGAAAATGGGCCACCGTGATGATGGTGGAAACCTAAGGGAGGTGGGAATTTGGAGGCACATGACGATCCTAGGAGGATCACGTGATGGTGCGGCCACACGACAGTGGATAAATGTAGGCTCAATGGTCGACGAGATGTAGCTCCATATGATGCATCGAATGGGAGACCTTCAGATATACTACAAGTGCAATCTAGACACATGGCTGGTCTTTGTAGACCCGGGCGATGCAGACTCTCGACGACATCTGCTATGTGGGTGCGGTGAGGTAGTTTCCATGCTCGACTGGACGAACCGGCCTATGTTGGTCAGCTGGGATGGGGAAAACCATGACCCTGAGCAATCCAGAGGGCTAGATTTCATGGCCTAGTGAGCCAGGGTATTGGACCATGCATGTTTGGGTCTGGTTTGTGGAACATGGTTGGTCTGACCGGGTCAGACAAGACCCAGATCTGACCGACCCCATTTCATTAAATTTCCCATAACTTTCAAATCATTTTTCTGTTTGACAAGCCATTTTGAGTGTTGGAACCATCGTGACATGATTTTTCTTTTGAGATACACTATGTGGGTTTTTTGTAAGTATAAATATGAACTTTGGGTTGAGGTGTAGTTTCTCCCAAAATAAGCGCACAACATGGGGAATCCTATGGCTAGCGTTGATGTGGGAACTATTAGAATTTATTTATACGTGACTTCAAGACTTAGAATCTCTAGGCCTAAGTGACTCCTCAGTTCTAAGTGAATCATCAGGTCTAAGTGACTCATAGAGTCTAAGGGATTCATCAGGTATAAGTGACTCATTGGTTCTAAGTGACTCATCAGGTCTGTGTGACTCATCAGGGTTGAGAGTCTCATTGAGACTAGGTGCCTCATCAATATTTATTGTTATGTGATTACATCTATTAATGTTTTTTTTTTCATGTTTTAGACTTTTACCTATTCGATCTAACTATACATCTTGTGTAATTTCTATCATTTTATTTGTTTTTGGATTTCAAGGAATCATATTGAGTACTATTTCACATAACCCTACACAGGATTTTCCCACACGTGTTGTGTCTTGGGTAGACGAATGGCGTTTTGATAGAGTGGTTGGTGATACAAGACATTGTGTTTCCCAGTGATATCAGACAGACAAGGAATACTCCTATGGATTTAGGTAGCTACCATCAGCTACCCTTCTGGTTGATACCATCACCAACCCTTCAGGTAGGGTTTTCTACAGACGAGCTTCAATTTTTGTGTTACAAACTCTTCCATTATGTGGTCCTATATTCTAGATTGTGTAACCCTATTATACATTACCTTTATTTTCACTCTAGTTGTGTTATCCTTAGTGGTTTCCATGCATGGTTTACTTAGTTTATTACTTTAATCATTGTGTGCAAGTGTTCCGGTACATCAGCAATGCTTTTTAAGTTAGTGATATGCATATTTGGTGATATTAAAAATCCCATGGTCTATTAAAGTTTATAATGGGTAATCAAGTCACAACCCCCTCTAGGAAGGGTCATAAAAATATGGTATTAAATGGATAGGGTCAGTTATACATTCGGAATGGGAGTCTATGAAGTTGGATAGGGGAAACCATATTAAATTTTTGGAGTTATTCATTCAAGGCACGGACTCCAATGTTGGTGTGATGGCCGACCAATCCATACACCAGGACATTGGACACATCATTTAGGACTTGGAACATGGAAAAATGGCTTAAAATAATTAAATTAGACATTCACCATATAGTATTTTGAGTGTTTCCTCTTTCACTCTTCATTCATCTCACCAGGTATACTCTATTGACTGTTGTTTATCTTGATCTATTTCGGGATGCCTCCACACAGATAGACAACCCTGATTACATTCCAATACCATGAAGATGATATTCCTAGATATGAGGTGTCGGTATAGGGACTAGTACCATAGATAGATCCACCTAGTGGTGCATCAGGGATACCACCACCCGTCGATCAGTAGTTGGTACCAACGCTATAGATAGAGGATTCATGCAAGCTCAGTGCTTTCCCTGAGTTGTAGGTGCATATACCTCAATAGTTCAGGGGTGAGATTGTCCCCTAGGGAGCTGAGGATTGGTTGGAGGAGGTCACATGAATCTCCCTATTAGGGAGAAACCCACCCAATCTGATGACAGTCCTACCCAGGGAGCCTTCTGCAGGGTTCAACCGGATAGTGGTGGATCATAGTGAACCAGACGCATGATGAGATGAATCTATTTTGGACTGGTTTTGAGTTTCATTTTTTGGAGAAGTTATTTCCTATGACTTTGCACTCATTATGAATCTAGGATCTATTATATATAAAGTATGGTATCCAGAAAGACCCAGAGTATTTAGGAAGATTCACAGATCTTTCACGCTACTCCACTAACATGGTAAATGTCCCATTTTTCAAGACAAATACCTTCAACCAGGGACTACACTTGGAGATAAGGGCATCAATAATAACCCTTAGAATCCCGAAATTGGATGCGGTGCTGGTGCGAGCTCTGATCATGGAGAGATTCTTAGACAAGTAGGCACCAGCTTCGGGAGCTACCAGTAGATATCAGGTAGCGGAGTCTTGTCTAATGGGTTGAAGGCAGCATATGCAAGGACCCAAGAGGGCCAAGCCATCCAGGGGATGAATTGAGCCCACAGGTTCGGTAGTATGAGGCTCCAAGGATAATGAGAGTTAGCCAAAGAAAAGGTTGTGCTACTCATGAAGTGGTTCGGGTACATGGCTCGTGATTGCCCAACTCACCACACAGATGATTAGAAAAAATTCACGGGAACACTAAGGCATAGGTAGAGGTTTGATTAGGGTGTTACATAGGTTTGATAATGTGTCTTGGTAGAATGCAGTGGGAGGAGGTTTGATGTACTACAACCACTACCTCCAAGTGGTCCACCACATGCACTAGGAGCCGGTGGATAGGGACGGGCCCAACTTAAGGTGATATAGACTTCTTATCCTGATTCTCGAGAGATGATTATTGGCTAGATCTATGTATTATCCAGCCCAAATATAATGCTTATATAAAGATATGGTAGTTAATAATCTCCTTTAATATACCTTGTTCCGAGGCCATAGATTCCAGTGGAGTTGTTGGCTCGATCTTTAAACCAAGAGACTCTTATGGAGTGGATTTGATGAACAAACACTAGTGGATGCATTGTGAACATTCTCTTGGAGGTGATAGATTCAGAATAGATCTCATAGTAGTAGTATCGAGGCCACTCAAATCATTCTATGTATGTAATGGTTATCTATAGTTCATTCTCAGATTGACTGTTTAAGACACAAAGATCGGTGTGTTTATGGATATGGGACTGGGATTTCGTTGGTCAGTGAAAGAGAAATACAAGTAGCACAATATGGTCTCGCATGTAGGTGGGTGAAACCAGTCACACATCATTTGGTTGGAATTAACCTTAGTAAAGTGGATGAGATGAGTCATCAGTTTCCTATAGCAGTGGATGAGTATGATGACATCTTTCCGGAAGATGTTCTCAGACTATCTACTCATAGGGAGGTAGACTTACGCATTGTCCTATACTTGGAACAACACCGATATCCACACTAGAATGAATAATGTCTCATGAGAAGCTTAATGAGATGATGGTACAACTGTAGGACCTACAAATGAAGGTATTTGTGAGGCCTAGTGTTCAATCCTAAGCCTCCGTAGTATTGATTTCATAGAAGGAAGATGGGATATTGAGACTGTGTGTAGACTACTGGCACCTAAACCATGTGACCATGGAGAACAAAAATACAATGCCAAAAATTAATGAAATATTAAATCAGTTGAAGGGAGTGAGGTGGTTCATGAAGATAAACATCAAGTTCTAATTGGCTTGGCTCATCTTCTTGAGGTGCTAGAGTGGAAGTAGGAAGGAATATTTATGTACTTCATGGAAGATTTACCATGCATGTCTAGGGGACCTGATACCATCTCTGAGATCATTGAGTGACTCACCACGTCATCCCACTTCCTTCCCATCTTGGTCTAAGGATTAGTAGGGAGATTTTGACACCTCTACATTCAAACGATAGTTCGTCTTCATGGGGTGCCTTCGATGTTCATTTCAGACTATGATGCTCACTTCACATCCCGACTATGTAGTGGATTACAGGAGTGTTTTGGGACTCAGTTTCACTTGATCAATGCATTTCATACCCAAATGGATGACCATATAGATAGGACCATCCAGGTTCAAGAAGAAATGGTACATGCTATCATCCTGGAATTTTGTCATAGTTGGTAGGATTGCCTACCTCTTGTAGATTGTTTATACAACAATAGTTACCACACCATCATTTGTATGACACCATTCAAGGCCTTGTATGGGTGACCATGTAGGTCATCACTATGCGGCACAGACCAAGGGTTGTCGACACTCATTGATCTAGATTTGGTACGACATGCCACTGAGAAGGTCTAGGTCATCCAGGAATAGATGAGGACTACACAAAGTTGGAAAAAAATAGAATGCTGATAGGAGACATATGTCCTTGGAGGTAGAGGAGGGAGACCATATGTTTATTTGGATCTCAGATTGATGGGGATTGCAATTATTTGGCTGGGGCATAATGATTTCTTTGCGATTCATCAGACCTTTTCATATTCTGAGTATTGTTAGTGAGGTGGCATATAGAATAGTTCTACCACCACAGATGTCTCGTGTTCATGATGACTTTCATGTATCACAGTCGAGGAGGTATGTGCATGTTTCATCGCATGTCATTGATTGGGGTGATATGGAAATTAATGAAGGGGTGACATTTATGGAGTTCCTAGTAGAGATAGGGGATTGATAGGAGTGGGTCCTTCATGAAAGATTGATTCCTTTGGCGTGTGTTCAGAGGAAGCATGTGAATATTCTTGAGACACATGGAATTATGAGGCTCAAATTCATGATTAGTACAGCCATTATTTTTTATCCCGTTTAGGTGGAACGCCTACAAATCTAGGCTATATTTTTAGAAAATTAATTATATAGAATAACAATAATATCAATATTTTTATAAGACTACATGACATTCAGATGGAATATATTCTGTGTCATTGGGGTTTTCAATATATTAAATTCTAAAATAATTTCCTGGTTAATTTTAGGATTACATGAAATGTAAGTTCATTGTACATGATTCGTAATTCTTGTGTTTTAAACATCAAACACACTATTTATATTAACGCATTTTGTGTTTCAAAAAAGTAAATATGACTACCTGGATTGACATACAAAAATAAAAACCATATAATAAGATGATACATATTGTCAGATACATGCTAGGTAAGTACATAATGGATAACCAAGCAAGAAACTATGTATATTAAATGTGGATAGGCCCTATTTACACCAAGTAAAAACATTGTTCATAAGTAATATATATAAATTTTATATTTTATTTTATTCTTAATTATGGTTTATGGAAATATTAGGTATTTTAATGATTTATTGTATTTATAATTTAGATAAGGATAAAATTAAATTAAAATATAATTATTTATTATTTCATGAAAATTTTATTTTAATTAATATTTTTATTTGAAATAAATGTTTTCATGTATGAATATGATGTTCTTGTAACTATAGTAACCATACTGATCTTGTCCTACCAATGTGTGTGTTTAGTTTTTTTAACTTATATTTATTGATTGGATATTTATATGTAATAAAATTTTATAAATTTATATATGAGGGTCTTCAAGTTATTCCCCATACCTGTATTATATATGAAATGTATGACCATGGTTTATTTTATTATCCCATAACCCTACTCCACTTCACCCACAAGAGAGTAAAACATGTAAAGGGGGGATCTATAAGGAGAGGAGGTAGTTTATGAACATATAAAATGATAATTCTAGCATGAAAATATAGAGGTTCATGGAGAAATTCTCCATCTCAAGACAACACCAGTGGAATGAGTTTTCCCCCCGGTTTATTGGTTGATTTATCACTAACATGATAAATAAAACATAATAAATCTCATAATCAAGTAACCTTATTTTTTTTGTTCAAGTGAATGGTAATATATTTTATGTTGACCCAGTTTATTATAAATTAAACATAATGACATAAAATAAATAAGATAACACAATATTTTAGATAAATTAAAATGATTTTATTTTCATAAGTTATTTAATCAAAATATGATCAATTAATTATATATAATCCACATAATATTAACCTATTATGTTTATTTTAAAATGGTGAAATTTACATATAAACAAAAAACATCACATGAGGTTTTATTAAATTAGAAGCATCCCATTATATATGTTGAGATAGATCTATATTAAAAGTTTTAGTTATGTCATAGCTGGATGAAATTTTACTTATTGGGGAGTCAAAAAAAACCTTAAAGGTGTAATTAACTAATATTTTATTGATTTTATTGAATATTGTGTATTCGAAAAAAATTATATTAATGTTTTTATGAAATTAAAGTGAGTATTTTTGGATTGGAGATTGCACTCAATAGGTTAAGGTGTAGTAAACTAATAGTTAGAAAGAAGAACTTCCAAAATACATTCTAATGATTTTCATAGAAATATTTTTGTTCATGAGGAGCTAAATAAGGATCATTTACACTATAATTTCAACAATATATGATACTATTAGCCTAATGGTATGGGCTATTGGGATTTTATAAAATAGTTATAGATTCATTAGTTAATTAAAAATATTTCACATATAATATTTTATTAATCAATATAATGTTATAGAAATTATTTTATTTTTTTATAAAATTTTATGTTTCATTTATTTCCATACAAAATATATATGATAAAGAAAACATCCTCAATATTAAAATCTTTTTAGATTATTATAGGAGCATGAACATTGTATTATGCTTGGAACCAAAGCATTACATGTTGGAGTCCCAGTTTCCTAATCTACATGGAAATGAGGTGAGTGGGAAAGTATTCTATGTCTACTTAAAACACATGGATAGTGATCTAGATGTTAGGTGTTTGATTTTATCATCAATTTATTTTTATCAAAAAATCCAAACTTTAACATGTATGTAATTACTAATCTCACACATCATTATGGTTTTTTTCACGAGGGATCTAGAAAATTGTATTTTGATATCTTTAAGGCATAGTTTACATGAAAACATGGAGAGGTTTTGCTAGATTGGCCTCACATATTTTAAATAATAGGATACATTGAAAATATATAAATTATAGGGCTAAATATCCCCATATAAATTTATATAGATCTCACATATTACTCACTACCACAATGATTATCTGGTTTAGTAATGAATTTGGATATTAATATCATTGATAAATCTTTCCCATATATCCTTTCACTAGTTTTATAGGTAGATAATACATGAAGTGTGAGAGGCCATTTACACATATTGTGAACAAAATGAAATGAATGTTGACAGACCTAAAAATATTTATAACTCAAAGGATTGATCTAAATTTGTAACCAATTGGAGGAAAATCATGGGTAAGGCAAGGAATATGGTTTCCATATGTTTTTCATGAAAACCGAATGGCCAATTAAAGAATATCTACACATTGAAAGGAAGAAATGAGAATATTTAGGTGTATTTTTATTTAGTTAAATAAATATGTTTCACAAAAAATGGTATTAGATATTCATTTTGGGGATATATGTTTATCATAATATAGTAACTAAATAGATCTATATGTGTTCCCCAAGATGATGTGGATTTAAAAACCCCATACGGTTATAGGAAAGCGAAAAAGGCTACTAGATTATAAATCTCACATTTCAAATTTGATTGATCTTGTTTTTTTAGAAATTTTATTATGTTACATGAAATACTAGAGACATTATTTTTATGTCTATTCATGAGAAAGATGGTTTTATTTTTAAAATTTGGAATAAAAGATGCTTCATTAACAATGATAGAATCTATTATGGTATATAAAATATAAATAATGTTATTTTATTATTGGAATTAGAAATCCAAGTGTTGTAAAACAATAAAAAATATATTTCACATGACTTATATTACACCCAACTATGACATCACTTTTTTAGGTATTATAAATAATAACCTATTAAAAAAATTATATCAAGATGGGAATTTGGATTATTTTATAATAAAACTACATTGTATATGTAATGCCTATTTTCAAGGAATTGTTTCTAAATATTTATTAAGTAGAATGTTTAAAATTTCCATATAGATTGTTGAAATCGTTTATATTGATATTTTTTCACCATTTCTAATTGAAAAAATGAGTGGATAATAATAATTCATAGATTATAATAGTTACATTAGTAGATATTGTTATGTCTATAAGATGAGGTATAAGTTAGAATACTTTTAGAAATTCAAGGAACAAATGAATTGAATTCAAAATTTGAATTTGAATTTACCAGGAATAGAGGATAATTGAAGTGTAAGTGCTAAAATGAAGTGCTTTAACAATTCTATAAAATATTGAGAGTATATTGGGGGCATATAATATATCCAGAGAAGTATGATTGATACAATAATCAACCTAGAAGCATCATGTGATGCATAGTACTAAATATCATCTCATAGAATAAATTGACAATACAATAGTGGTGGATCTTTGAAAGGATCAATGTTATCCTCAGGGGAAAAATCACATACTTGGGGAGTACTATCTCTTGAGTGATTTTTCATAGAAAGGTGAGGTCATAGTAAGTACAGATTCTATGTGAGAGAACATGGTAGACTCAATCGCTAAATATCTATCCCAGTAGAATCCTAAATATAATGTGAGAGATAGAAGAATAAAAGACCATATTTGATTGGTCTTGAGAATATGGGAGAATAATATAGTTGGTAACATAAATCAAAAAATATTATACATTAGTTTTCCTATATAATCAACATCTTCAATATTAAATAATTTATTATCACATATTGATCGATATTATAAATAAAGTTTATATGATAATTTTATTAATGTAATTTTCACATCAGAAGGCTATACTTTTTTCCCTCTATGATTAAAACATTAAAATTATGTGATAATACTAAATAACAAATTATTCTTATGAATGAATGACCCAATCTAGTGGGATACAACATAAAATGGATATTAGGTTCTTGATTTTGATAAGATGATGTGTCATCATCCTGTAAAGTTCATATGAGGTAATCTCATGGATAATAGGTTATAAAAATAGAGCCACAGAATTAAATTACACACATTTTCTCGTCCTTGGATATTACTCTATTTGAATGTGTGTATTGGACCTCAAAAAATATATTATTATTAACACATATAATTATTAAAATAATTTTATATATTTACAAAAATTGTGAAAAAAATATGTTTATAATAAAGTAGGATTCATTGGATATGTTGTGAGTGATAAGAAACAAATAAATTAGTTATTAATGAATTTTTATTTTATAAGACCAGAAGATGATATCTCAACACATTGATTGAAACATAATTTTTGAACTAAAATTTTTAGGCACAATGAATGATGAATTTTTAGGATGTCAAAAAAGATATATTGAGCTTGTATGTTGATAAAACGAGTACAAAAAATACTTGAGGATATACCGAGACAAGGATATTATGTAACACAATGAGCATACAAATGTTTTTTCTTCATTGTGATACAAAGGTATTATTTTTTGAATTCCTTTATGTGTTTTTAAATGTTAATATTTTTCAATCGGAAAGGTTGCATAATTATACCGAGGAAGAGGCATAAAGAGTCATAGAATTATTATATCCATTAGTCTCAGTTTAATTATATTTTAATTTAATTGTTTATATAAATGTAATTATCAAGTGAATATAATAATATTTAATCATGATTTGTTGATTTTAAATATTTAGCCACCATATTTATGTACTTTTAATATTAAATATTAATTGATTTTTTGGAAAAAAAGAAAAAAAATAGTGAATGAATAATATTAGTTATTTGAGGTTTGGTAAATGTTGATGAAGGTGGATAGGCTAAGTAGTACACTCTGTAATTTAAAAGATACTTTGTTAGTGAAATTTAGTGCTTGCCAAGATATAATAATAATATAAATTATTATAATTATTTTTTTAGTTTCATGGAGAATATATTAGCTTTATTATATTATTAATGGTCCATATAAGATTATATATATATATATTATCTATATCTATGTATACTCAATTATATCATTTCAGTGGTGATGGGGGAATCATTTGTATTGTGAAAAAAGAAACCTATCCATAGAGAACTCTCTTAGCAATTAACAACTCTATGATTCCTCTCAATAGTGTGATAATTTATCCATATCATTATTCCTTATCAATATTGTAAGAATAAGAGAGAAAATACTTCAACCCATGGGATCTGTTTTTGATCAAATGAATGGGATGTGAGACAATCAATAATTTCAGGCTAAAATCCAAAGTCCCATTAGTGTTACTCCATGACTGTTGTGAAAATTTGGATCTCCGTTCACGTGATTATACCTTGTTTTCTTTTAGATCAACACCAATACAACTTAAATTGGGGTTCTATGATCAATTTAATATTATAAGAAGCAATATAAAGATTGTGGAAGTACTTATTTTTTTAAAAAAATTATATATTTATAATAAAAAAGACTATCTATCCATTATGGGATAACCTATATCTAGTTTTAGGGGTTATATTCAATTAAAAACATCATTATTGACCATATTATTATATATTGTATGTGATATATAATGAAATACCATCATTGGACATGGACCTGTCTGGATTATACCACACCCAGAACCATCAATTTTCTATAATAGTAATATTATAATTCAAGGGAGTGTATGTGACATACAATTTTTTGACTTAAATTGTCTATTTAGGGGAATCAAAATAATTATATTTTTATTCATCACTTCATAGGTAGTATTACAACACATTTTGGGTCTATACAGATAATTTATGATTAATAGGTGGCTGTAAAGATCATGGATAAAGATCTATTTATACATGGAAGAATCTTAGTGGGTCATGGTGGTGTTATATGTTGTTAGTTTCTATTGGATGACCCTTTACAAGAGATGATGATATAAAGAGTCACATGGTAGATCTTTTTAGGTGTCCCTGATAGGTAAATATAGTGTACCCTTTTTCACATCCATTGAATAATGTTGTCATATCATGTGTATTTATCATCATTCAGATTTTTTGGAGGTTTTATGTTGTATATATATTGTCCATGAATCCACTGTTATACATATTAGCTATTTTAATTGATATAATTTTCCAGTTATATTTGATTTCACTATCATGGGTTTGTTAATAAATAGATATTTAAATCTAAGAAAAAAATAGTATTGGGGTGTGACTTAGATTATTTATCAAAGTGAAACACATTCTTATTATTTCATTATATGTGAGTATATAGATGATGTAAGAGAGATAAAGATAATTTGTTTGTTTTTTTGTACTCAATGTCAATATGTTTTTTAATAAGTAATGAGATAGTGGACTTAGCTTAAATGGTTTATCTATATTTCATGTAAAATAATAATTTTATCAATTAAGTACACTCATTATATCTTACAAATTTAATATGGTCTATACTAGTCTCCCTCCATTGGTGCATCCAAATCAAAAAGAATTTGGAATTGGTAACTCCATGAATTTCCATAACATTGAAAAATTCATCTACAGCTGTTAGTCCATCCACATTCATTCATATCTCATTCCTATTGATATGAGAAGAGGACGTGGTGATGTGATTGAAAATATAAAGTGAGTGATGGTAAAATAATTTGAGATCATAAAAAATGGAAACAGAAAACTAGTTTAACCATTCAAATTATAAACCAAGATTCAAGTCAAAATAGATGTCATTTTTGATTCATCAGAATTCAATTTTAAGTGGAGGGGGAATTCTCCATAGCTAGGCCACAAGTATCTTATTGTTATTTTCTATAAATTATAAAAGATATTAATTTCCAAAATCAATGAGTGTTATAATATATAGTATTATAAACAAAAAACACATAGAGACACCAAACATTATTTATTAAATTAATGATTTTTTAAAATTAGTCATTAACTAAACCCATGAAAATTACAAATAATACAATAGGAAAAATACTAATGAGAAAAATAGAAAGAGAAAATATGGATCATTTAATTATACTAGAATTAATTCCCCATGGAAAATTCTATATAAAAGAAAAATAATATTAATAAACTAGTTTAAATATTATAAAATTAAGATATTAAACCATGAGAGTAATTGTAGTGTATAATTTATAAAGGAATTAGGAGGTATTTATATTTGGTGATGTGGCTATTGGGTAGAGTAACCTGAATATTAAAAATAAAAAGCTCACTTTTGGGAATATTGACCTAGACATTAGAATTTTCATTTGAAAATAGTATAATGAAATTTTATGTAGATAATTTTTAAAATTAATAACTTATGAAAATATAAATATTATAAGACCATAAAATAATGCACAATATTTAAAAACTCCATGAAATTAGACGGACTTTTTAAAGAACAATATTTTATTAAATTTCATGAAAATCATACTTTTATAGGTAAAAAATATATTTAGAAACTGTTTAAAGTTATTTTTTGAAAATTGGGTTTCATTTTTTGAATCCGTATATGAAAAATTCTTAATGAAATGTTTTTTATAATTTTTTGAGAGGATACCATTTGTACTTGAGTAGTTAAAATATTTATTTTTCAAATACCGAATGTTCTATGAAATAATTAATATTTCAGGTTGAATTAACAATCGTTAAAATTATTTTTTAATTAAAAATAAATCTAATTTTATAAATGGTTCATTAAAAAAATAAACTCAATAAATAATCCAAAAACAAAATTCCAATAACTAATGTGAAAATTATTCCCCTAAAATAATAAATTTTCTCATTTTCAACTTTTCTTTTTAATGAAATAATTAATTCAGTTTATATCAGAGATTAAATTCATTAAACTAGGTTATATTATTTATTTATGATTCATAATGTCAAAAATATCACTATTACATGGTTTCACATGGATATAGTATATTATTCAATATTTTAACATAAATATACATCTCCACTAAAATATAATAAACCCATTACTCATCCATTAGAAAACAATTCCTCCCACACATACTAGTTTGATATCTCTACAAAAACCAAATTTATATCCCCCTTACCATCTTTATGTATTTTCCATATTAATTAAACACCATGATTTGATAATGTTAAGGGTCGTAGAAAATGAACAACTTCAAGAATAAGGTAATGTCATTTTATCCCTTTATTTCATTTTATTTTTTTAATTTCATATCCCCATATTATTTTATAAGACCTTAATTCATTAAAACAATTAAATAATATGTTAACATAATAATGGTAATATTTATTCACTAAAAATATATATTTTTAATATAAACAAATATATATAACATTCAACTCCTCTTTGGATAATATTTAGTTAACTAAAAATTATCCACCAATGAAGACATTTCCATTTATTTTATTATCACCATGCATATTTATGATGATGAAAATTTAAATATAAAAAAATTATTTAATTAAAATTATATTAATATCCTATAATTAGTTTTACTTATCATTAAATGAACTTGAAAATGTAGCTTGATCAAAACAATAAGGAACATTTTAGGAAAAACCCACTACTTTTAACAATTAATAAAGGTAATTAATGTACATTAAAAAATAATTATAGTTTTTCAATTATGAAAAAATTAACATCATTCACTAATTGTTCCATGATTTAATGAAAATTTGTTTATTATTTTATAGGAGAAAAAGTTATGAAATAAAGTGATTTTTAATGTAATTGGATTCTTAAAACGAACTTAATATTTTGGGTTATTTACTACATCCCATTATTTTACATATTGGTATTCCAATAATATCTTTAATATAACCGTTAAATAGTATTTCCTTTCATTTTTCTGATATATACTTATTTCTACCTTCAAAAAAATGCATTTGTAATCTATTTAAAAATATTTTTAAAATGAAATTTAATTTAAAAAATATTGCAACAACACATTTTGAGTTCTTTCATCTATACTGAATAATGATGATGTTTTATACTAAAATATGATTTCTATTTTTTATAAGTAAACCTAAATTTATATTCCTGAATATATTATTTACGAAACAATTATGAAACCAACACCTATCCTTGAGATTATTTACAAACTATAATTGATTTTCGTTCTATGTGTATAACATGATTTTGATCATTTGGCTACTTTATGGTTGGTGGAAAAAATATATATTCCTATTATTCATTGTGTAATGTAATATATCGCAAGATATATCATTCGGGGTCAGAGTCTCCCTCAGGTAGCTTGTGCTACAACCCTTGTTCTCATCCTAAAGGTCAATAATTGTACTTCTATTTCTCACTATCATCCAGTTAGCTTGTTCAACATTCATTACAAGATCCTTGCATATATTATTAACCTGGGGATGTCCAAACTCTTACCCTAGTGGATATCGACTGAGCAACGCAGTTTTGTGAGTGGCCACTCTATTCAGGTATAAATTGATTTGGTTCAACAGGTTATTCGAAACATCAACTTTAAAACACATTGATCTAACTTGGCTATCAATCTTTACATGAATAAGGCTTATGATAGGATTGAATGGAGCTTCATCAACATAGTTCTCACAGCCAGGGGTTTCTTGCCAAGTTACATGGATTTACACTTCCATTGTTTCCACTAATCTTGGTCGGCTCATTCTATCTTGGGCAAGTCTCATGGCTTCTTCAAGGCCTCAAGAGGTCTCCGACAGGGGGAACCGGTCTCTCTAAGTATCTTCATCCTTTCTCAAGATGCTCTATGCCTCCTTATCAACCATGGAATGTATAATGGAGCTATTATTCTGTATAGAAGGAAATAGAATCTTAATTCAATCTACTACATGATGTTCGCAGATGACACTATCATCTTCATCAATGGGGGTAGGGGCTCTATTTGTTGTATCAAGAGGATCCTTGATTAGTAATGCTACTGGAGTGGGAAGGTATGTAGCAATTCCAAAAGTAATATTTTCTTCAATAAGAAGATTTTTTCCAGACTTTCAGTTTCCCTATATCGTCTCTTGGACATGCAATGTAGAGCCTTACCAATGGAGTATCTGGGAACGCCTGTTGCATCAGTAAGGCTTCGGGTTCGGTAATTTGACCATGCTTTTAAAAAGATCACAAATCATATCCTTAACTAGAAGAAATGCTATTTATCTTTTGGGGGCCATATACCTTTAGTTAAAAGTGTCATGCGTGCCATGCCAGTCCATTCCTTGGAATCTATTAACGTCCCACAGGGGGTCCTTAGGAATATTGACAAGGTTTTGTGTAGCATTATCTGGGATGAACTGTCCAAGGGGAAACAACATTGGGCCTCATGGGGAAGGCTGGAAAGACCTGTCCATGAAGGTGGGATTAAGGTGTGCAGCCTCCAGAACATGCTACATTGTTCTCAAGCCAAGCTGGTCTAGGAAGTTATTGAGAATCGCACCTTATGAGGCAAGTCAATGTCTCTTAGATTTGGGGGTAATGAGAAGTATATGAGTGGTTCTTCATCCCCATTTTGGTTGAAAATATCTCATATTATCCAAGTCCTCCGGCGTCATTCTTGCTGGATTGTTGGAGTTGAAAATATCTCTTTCGGGTATCGAAATTGGGAAGGCTCTGTACTCGGTTTTTCTGGACACTCGGCTCTTATGATCTCCATTAAAGAGGCTCAGATTTATCCGAGGTTCATGTCCTCAGTTTTGTACATAGATCAACAAGACTCTCTTCAATCCATTGTGGTTAATTTTGATCCTGATCGGTGTGTGTTTACACCCTCTACATCTGATTCATTCACCACCAGAGATTTCCAAAAACTATCTTCTTCTCAGGATCAACATAACAATTGGAGTGACTTTGTGTGGTGCAACAGAATCCCAGCCAAAAATATCTTCCTCGTCTGGCATATCAGGAACTTCGCGGTCACACAGATGATAACATCAAAAAATTAGGTATAAGATTTTGCTCGAGCTTCCACTGTTGTATATTCAGGCGAGAGGAGAAAAATAATCACCTATTCTTTAAATGTGATTGGGCTCTTATGACTTGGACATTATTCAGTAGTTTCATGGCTCTTGCAACTTATGAACAGAGGGATAACTCATATTTGGAATGGTAGTTTCATGGTGCTCATGACCCCGGTATAGAGAGGATGGCTTGAGCATTGATTCTCTGTGATGGTTGCATGAGCTTATGGAACTCCAAATATCGGGCTTGGATTGAGGGGTCTCTTCCTTCGGTGAGGTCTATCATTTCAAGAACTCGTTTCTTGCTGGAGGGCCTGGATATTCTTTTCCAGAACTAGCGTGATGACACTTATTTATGATTAATTTAGGTCAGTAACCCTTTGTCTGAAACCTCCATGGATAGAGTGCAGGGGAGGTGGGTTCGTTGGTACCCTCCAGTTAGCGCTTTCAAGCTGAACACTGATGGGACCTACATTATGGGAAACATGAGAGGTTGGGGAGTGGTGCGTGTAAATGGAGGGAATGTGGTTATTTCATTCGCTTCATCCTTTGGCAACAAAAACTCTCTTATTGCTGAAACCAAAGCAATGCTTACCGGGCTCAATCTTTTCTATCAACAGAACATTTCCATCTCTCAAGCAGAGACTGACTCTTTGATTCTACAAGACTCCCTACATTGTAAAGGATCCATCCCCTGGACTATCACTAACATTGTCAAAAAATGTAAATCCATCTTTTTCAACAACTTAAAAGTGAATCATACATGTAATGAGGGAAATAAGGTTACGGTTTACCTGGCTTCATTGGCGGATCATAGTTCCATCAACACATGTCTCCTTAATCCTAACTTTTTGAAGCTAGAGGGTTTTTATTTGATCATAGGGGATGCCCACAGTTTGTATTAATTTACGCCCCCTGAACCCTTTGTCTCATTTTTGTACTTTTCATTTATTTTAATAAAAATTTGATTTGGATGGATGGATAGAGGATAAAATTTAAAAAGGATTTGATAGGATCCAGTTACGCACATAAAAAAAGTGGGAAGAATCCCCTTAGAAATTATATTAAAGGGATAAAGAAATTCTTCATGTGTTTGAGAGAGGGTCACTAAACTCTTGAATAATAATTATAAAATATAAATTTGAAAAACATGGTAGAATACTGAAATGAATCTCCAAATACCAAACCCATGGTTCAATTATTCTACTATAGGGGGAATGATTAAAATTCAAGACAGTGCACTAAAAATTTCTCCATTAAGTGTAATAAAAATTAGTAACCACCAAATATAAATGAGAAATTTAAATATCATGCAATCACTACTAATAAGGTAGAAAAAGAAAATTAAGTTGTTCAAGTTACTCAAACTATTAACTCTTGAATGGAAAAACGTTTTTTATTCTCATTATACTAATCAAAATATATCCTAAATGTTTTCTATAACTATTGAATCACAACCCTAATATGTTGAATTATATATATTTGTAAAAACAAACATTTGTGAGATTAATTTAACCCAAATGTTTTACACTTCTGATGTAGGAATATTTTGTATGATTCTACCAGTGATTCTTGTAATCCTATATATGGTGTAATTTTATGAAGCAATAGACATGAATTGGTTCTCATTATTTAGATACAATGTCAACTATCAACAAAATAAAAGAACATTGTTTATTTTGAAGAATATTGTTCTCATGAGATAATGAAACAGAGATCCTGAATAAACTTTTCAAATCCATCAAAGGTGTGTGTTTTTATACCCAATGAAGAATCATACAATTGACGAATAAATAAAACTAATGAAAGTAAAAAAAAATAAGGAAATGTGCATTGTAAATAATTATAATAATATACTTTTTGAAGAGTTACCCAAACATCCATTAGTTCATGAGGTAGAGTTCTTAATATAGATCACACATAGAGGCACTACTATCTCCAAATTACCCATTAGGTTGTCCCCGATTAAACTGGTAGAGTATACTAAGAAACTATAATAGAATTTTTAAAAGGTGTACATACACCCTAGTGTATTGGATTGTAGTTTAACTATGTTCATTTTCAATAAAAAAAACGAGTCAATGTAATCATGTTTTGATACTTGGTACCCATCAATATCACTATAGTTAAAATGTACCACTTATTAAGGATTGACTTCTTATTCATTCTATTACAAGAGGATCCGTACATCAAAATAGTGGATGCTTGTTATAAATATCATCATCTTAAGATAAATAAAGATGATATTTATAATATACTTATGTCCAAGGTATGGGTAGTATGACTTCATTATGACTCAATTAAGACATAATAATTCACTTGAAATATCCATGGATGTTATGAATTGAGTCCTGAAAAAATAAATTAACAAATTTTTTATAGTCATTATACATGATATTCTTTATGTGAAAGGAGGAAGTTGAAGAGATTTTAACGATTATGATGGTGATTTTAAGAAATACGAAAATGTATAGAAGGTTCAATAATTTTGACTTATCGATATAATAAGTCACAATCATGGGGCATGTGATGAAAGGTTAGTGGATTTATACCGACCCTTTATGGACAACGATTATTACAGAATGACATATACTCAGTTGTTTCATACAAATACATATATTTCTTATAATAGATTGATAATATCGATGTTTCTTGATAAATTTATCATGATTTTATATCCCTACAAATATGTTGAAAAAATGGGAAAAGTATGTATGGATAGATAAACATGAGGAAATGTTTAAAGAGTTCACGAAGAGGCTAATTATTATAACTATACTCACCATACCATCAAGTAGGAAAGGTTTTTTGATATATAGTGATTATTTTTAGAAATAATTCATGTGTGTACTCATCAAAAATATAAAAGTGATAGCATGTTCCTCGCAATATTTGATGACCAGGGAGAAAGATATCTAATTCATGATATGAAGTTAGCAGAAGTGGTCTCCACCTCATTTATTTTGGTATACTACCTCTATGGTGATAAGTGTGAAATATTTTTGGATAAAAATATGTTGAAGTATATATTCACATAGAAACAGAATAACATGCATCAATTGATATAATTATAGATGTTAAAGGACTATGA
Organism: Viscum album; assembly: GCA_963277665.1. Lineage (NCBI taxonomy): Eukaryota > Viridiplantae > Streptophyta > Magnoliopsida > Santalales > Viscaceae > Viscum > Viscum album. The sequence goes on from OY728150.1 coordinate 1,042,059,620, forward strand.
TTGATCAATTAAATACCATTATTTAATGTTGAACAGGGTATGTCATTCTATTTTTTAGAAAAAAATCATCAACTCCATCCATGATGTGGATTGAGAAATAACATATCAATATGGATATACAAAATATGTATTTGGAAATCTAACATTAGTCAGCACATCCTACCTTTCCCAAATTATTTCCTAACCATCTATTAAATAATTCATCAAAGTGGCCAAATAAATGATTTGGAGGATCAAAAGAAGGTTTAGGAAGTAAAGGAGGGAAGATTCATGAATTCTACATCGATGAATATGGTTCCATTTAGTTTTGAACTAGAATTTTTTCCCTACATCACCAATGATAATGAAATACATATTTGATAAAGTATATTAATAAAAAATTTACCCCCATACTAGGTGTACCAAGATGTTTTATGATCCTAACTTGATCTTTGGAGGTGAAAATATGAAGAATGAGATAACTGAGTACACATAAATGTTTTTTTATTTGATAAAGTTAATGTATAGATATATAAGTCTAGGAGGTTGATGAAACCACCGAATAAACCCATATATAAATGGGATAACATCATCATTGATTTTTTTTATTGGTGTCCCAAAAAATTACAGGGGAAGTAATGTGATATGGTTTTTGGTGGATCAAGTCCTCAAGAATTCCGAAATCATCACTATACTAGAAGATTTCATTCTTCAACAAAAAGTTATGATATATGTAAAGGTAGTGGTGAGCCTATATTAAGAAACAATTTTAATCATTTTTTATCATTATCTATATTTCACTTCTAAATCCTATAGAATTATTCAACTTGATCAAAATAATTAATTGAATTTATGTTTGAACTATCAACACAGAACATATTTTCAAATGGATAAGACCATTCATACACTTGATAAGATGAAGCGGACCTAGAAAATCAAATTTGTTGGAGTATGGGGAATATATATTTCCTTAGTTGAGTTTTCATATAAAAATAAATCCACTCAAGTATTCTACTAAATCCATATGAAGCTCTATATAGGTAGTGATGATAAAATCATTCATATAAAAATGATTTTGGTGAATGAAAAGTATTAAGGGTTTGTCTGGTCTAAGATATACAAAAGGTTCAAGACCTCCAACATCATATAAAAGTTACTCAGATTCGGTAGAAGAGAAATTTAGACACTAGCTACAGTGACATTGAATTTGATGTTTGAGAAAAAAATTTCCATTAAATATCACCATCGAATAGAGTCATGAATTTTGGAATGAATGGGAATATTAGCTCTAGGTACACTATTCCCTTTTAGATCCTTCATCACAAAGGAGTTGTTTCCTATTCAAAATCAATTCTATAAAACGTTGCTCGTGTTCATGATATGTTAAAGAGATCTTTCTTGAAGAATCATATAACGGATCCCTCATATATACTAAATCTAGAGGTGGTAAAAATTGATAATGATCTATAATATAAGGAGAAAAAGTGAGGATCTTAGACCATTAGGAAAAAATTCAATGAAATAATAAAAATCACCATCTCAATGTGTTGTAGTAGGACCATTAATATGAATAGGTGATGTGTGAGTTGGAGAAAGTAATAAAATAGATTTACACTCATCTATTTTCAACCAGTAATATGTTTTAAAATTTCAAGGATGAAATTTGTAATGGGGGAAGGTTAATTTAATGAATCAGAATTTATATATGATATTTTTTTATGAATATTTTAGATTCTATATTTATAAAAAAATAGAACATAGAGAAACAACCAACACTTTGTTTCAAAAATGATCATAGTTGCATTAGTGAGTAACTAAACCCATGAAAATTATTAATAATAAAATGATAAAAATATTAATTAGAAAAATTATAATGAGAAAACATATATAATTCCAATATACTAGAATTTTCATCCTCATAAACAAAAATTTAGAATAGAAATAGAATATTTCTATACCAATTGACATCATAGAAATAGAACATATTGACCCTTGGTAGGAATTTTAGTAGATAATGTAAAGACTAATAAAGTAGTATTTATAAGAGGTAATGTGAGTATTGATGGATTAACTGAAAATTAAATTTTAATGAAGAAGGAACATTTAAGGAAAAAGGGGGAAACCATAATGGTATAATCCAAAAACATCAAGAAACTTAATGAATAAAGAAATAAATAGATGAAAACTTGTTTATCTTATAATATCTCCCAATATAATTTCTATTAAAGGGTATTTACCTTTGTTTTCAAATATTCTTTGATGAGGTATTCAAAATGAAAAGCCATCTTGTCCCATGTCTGTATAAACACCTCCATGTTTATCTTCCATTCGTTTAAGCCTTATGTTAGAATAAGATCATTTAAATTGATCCTCTTACATTTCTCATTGATTTTATCCAATATGATGATTTTTTCAATCATTCTATAATCATATTTTTAATCAGGGTTAATTTGAAAGGCCCCTCATAATTTTGTACCTCTGAGTGAAGGATTAGCTCCAAAGTCTTGGTTTTCCCCAGAATTCTCATCGACTATGCATTATGTGATAAACATAGGATCTAATGATTGAAAAGTATATCCATCCTTCTTTCCATCCAGTAGGTTAGACAAAAAACATTTATAGGGTTAGTCAGAATATAAATAGCCTCTCAATTAATTTCATACATACCCACAATGCTCACCAAGATTTGATATTAGTTTTCCAATGTTCCACCCACCGTTTCTTGAACCTTAGACTCACCAATTTCAACCAGTGTCATTTCACCCATCAGTTTCATGAAATTATTCTATTCTTTGTTGTTATTAGTGAGGTCTAGATCCATCTTTATAGACATTACCTTTTTAGATGACAATGTATCTATTTATTTAGGTAGGTGATAATAACTCTTATGCCCCATGGATTTATTCCACTTTGTCACAATGAATCTCCTTGAATCCTTGTTTCCATTCTGACCATTCTTTATCCATGGACTATGAATTCATATACCATATATTCTATAAGAACTATTGGTTATGAGTTATAAATAACTCTTATATCCTAACTCTACCCTGGAAGAACATTAACATCCACTGTAATTCCGTTCTAAAAAAAGAACAATTTTCTTGAGCAATATCTTCAGTTCCCAATCCTTGAAATCAGGTGGTAATATTAACAGTAAGTATAGTCCTTCTATGTATTGACCAAATAAAAACATTCAACTACCCCTGCATTTTGGGCGACCAACATAGAAATGTCATGTCCCACATATTTTGTAGGACCTTCATCACTTGTCTCTTATCTTAACACAACGTGGGAAATCTGACCACCAAGGCTCACAAAAAACTTTATAGGATGAGGCCTATATATTGTTTGGATTATTTTATATAATAATTGATGCATGAATTCTATCATGATCCCTTGAAACTGAATGGTCCTGCACTTATTTCTTGTGATTATCCACCTTGCTTCTCAAACTATAAAAAATTTCTACAACCTTCAGATCAGTATTCATATGACTTATGACTTTCCAAATTATCAATTTTATGGAATAATGAAGACATAATAATGAATTAATAACTATTAAATAGGATCATTTAGCTGAATAATATTAATACGATAAATGGTCCATTTAAAAATAATAAATGTAATTTAAAAACCAAAAATGTATTATCCAAATTCTAAAGTCAAAAGTATTCCACTAAAATAATATTTTTTCCCCTTCTACACTTTCCTCTTTAATAAAATAATGAAGTTGGTACATAAATGGTGTTAAATTATTAGAATGTATTTATTTTTCTGATATATGGTTCATAAGATCAAAGATATCACTATTATAAGTATTACCATGAATATATAATTTGTTTCAATATTTAAACTAAAGAATTCCACACTCCTCATGTATAAATAACCCCTCACCCCTCTCCAAGAAAAAACAATCCTCCCTCACTTAAAAAATAAAAAAATACTAGAATCACCTCTATTAACCACATTATCATCCTTAGGGATGTTATAAATTAACCCATGTCTAAAAATTTTAGACTTCAATGGTTGTATAAAAAGAAAAATTTAAGAAAAGGGGAAATTTCATTTCATCCGTTTATTTAATTTTCCTTGTTTAATTTTATATCCTCCATTTATTTTTCTAATAATAACCTTCAATAAATTATAAAACAGTATTTTAGAATGATCATGATAGTTTTAATATCCTATACAAAATTATTTTTACTATAAGAATCTAATATATATCTGACACCACCACTTTGGATAATGTCTCATTATTTTTTGGTTAACCACCAGTGAGGACGTTACAAATTATTTTCTTATCACTACACTTATAGATGCTTAAAATAAATTATATATAATATATATAACTGATATTTAAATAACAATAAGAAAATTTAATCAGTTTTCTTTATATATTAATAAACATGAATAGAAATAGTGAGACATAAACAAGATGAGACATTGGAAGGAAAATATTATATCAAAAAAAATCACCTTTGAAAAAGTGAATTAACATATAAAATATGATTTTTATATGTTATCAACAGTGGAAATAATAAGGTAATTAATATATGGTTCCATGTTTTAATAAAACTAAATTTATTGTTTAGAAGGGAAAATAACCAATATATAATGCCAAATTTAAGGTAAGAGGATTCACGAACCAAACTCTTTTTTGTGTTAAATCCACTCTCACATTTTTCTAAATTAATAATTCTCTAATATTATGAAAATATATTTAAAAATACTTTTTATTATATTTTTTGGGGATATACATGTTTCTACCTTGTCAAAAAAATTCTATTCCATTTAGAACTAATTTACAAAAAGATATTAATTTCCAAAAACATTGAATTGAAACCTTTTATGTAATTTTTTTTTCACTTATGAATGATTTTGTTTTATGAAATAAATTAATTTAAATTATTCATTTGTGAACCCTAATGGTGATTAATGACTATAATATTTAAATACTTTTTTGAAACCCATTATTTAAAATATTTTTTCCCTAACTATGATTGTTTTACATTCTATATGGAAAACATGATTATGAGTATTTTATAAGGTGATGGATGGACCAAAAATTATATATCCATCGAATGAATTGGGTGAAATTATGTATCTCATGAGATAATGTGTAATATGAAAGAAAATAATCATAATTTTTTTCATAGATACTATGTTATGAATTATACACATATGTTATACGTGAAAATGATTCCTTACTTTGTTCAAAACTATGTGTGGTATTTGACCACTGTGTTATGATGTTGCATTCTTATTCATATTTGATTTCCATGATATTGTCAAATGATTCCCTAGTGATTACAAAAATGATTTTATGACTATTTATTGTTGTTGTTTATTATAATCACCCATGTATTATTGATTCATGTCCCATATTCCTCCACTTACTAGTCTTTTATCTCTCTACATTATTTTATGTACATATTTACGTGATTACATGTACTAAGGAATATGTGAGATATTTTGTGAGGATAAATAACAATTTAGATAATGTTTATGTCTTATTAGGTATAACTAATTTATGGATCTAGTTATCCAATGATAATAAAACATTGGATCCTAGATTATATTACTATTTAGTTATATGTCAGAAAATGATATAATATTCTTGAAAGAAACATTTTATCATTATGAATAAAAATAAAATAATTGAGATCAAAATATATTTTTATTCTATGTAAGAAAGGAAAAAACATTTCAATAGTGGGTTTCACTATAATTTATAAATACAGAACAAATACTCTTTAGTACCTCATGAGTCTTGGATTACATCATTATAATAATTAAACCCCTGATCCTATCCACAAAACAAGATTGGGTTTTCATTAAATGAATATTTAAATGAAATTTTTACATGATTTCCATAGAATGTAACTCTCTGTCTATCATTGATTGTATACCACCTACAATTTGTTTCTAGACCTAATTTGGATAGATAGTGATAATTGAAAAATTTTAGGACCCCTTCATGGATTTCAGTGTTTCAACATAACATCTTGATAAATTACATAAAAGGGACATATCAATCATTATCCAGTACATCCTAATTATCTCAACACTTCCATGTAATTAATTTTTTTGATTAAATTGATACCAAATTTGAATTTTTGATTGGGTTTAGGAATTATTTCTAAATATAACATCACAAACTCTCATTAACATAACTTCGATCAAAATTGTTGTTATATTTAAAGATAGATAACTTCTATTGTGAGATCCTTAATTTTTAAATTACGATTTCTTGAATTTATATAATAGTGGATTTATTATTTGAAAATTCATGACTTAATATTCTATAGATTACTAAATATCGTTAATTTAATATAAAAAGATGAGATTTTGGGTTTAATATCATGAAAACACATGGATATCCTATAGTTTTAATATGATTCACGGAAAATTTAGTTAGATTATTCTAATAGATCCCATGTTGTGGATATTTATTTCATACATATCTCCCATTGTAATTATTGGTGACATTAATAGTTATTCATCCATTTTTACAAAATGAATCATTGTATTTATTTTATTAGATGAAACTGATGGTACTTATTAGTAATTCTTATGTTAGTCTCCATGATATCATTTGACTCATAAATTTATCTTATCATAGAAAAATGTGTCGAACATGAGATCTATTTTTTTTCTTAATATCTTTCAAGGATCAAGTCTCTTATTTTATTTGTACATCAGTGAATACTATTGAGGGTTTAATTTTACAATGTATGGGATATTCCAACATAGAAATCCATCGATGGAGTTCACCCTACACAACTTATATGTTAATCAAAGATGGATTTTTTCCATGATGAAATTATATTACATGAACTTCATAATACAATAAAATATTTCATCTAGTGATTTCACATAATTTTTATATATAGAGAACCCAATTATTTGCATTAATTTTCACATTTTCTAGATTTAAACACACTGATTACGTCAAATACATGATTAATTATTACATATTCCCTTATCCATATAGTTATTCATGCAAGGGGAGAACATGCCTCACCATTATGAAGAAGTTAAACAACTATATATTATAAATAGGAATCACCCAAATTAGTGAAAATAGAAGTGATCTTCAAAATATCAAATATAGAATAATGTCACCCATATGTTCTTATATCGATGATATCCCCATAGACTCAAATTCTTAAATAGATAAGTATTCATAACCATTATATCACACCAATATTCAATCCTCCTTATTTTGATTCCCTGGTATGAACTGAATACCTTACTTTTGATAAAATAGACAACAAATAATAATCCTAAGAAAAAATATTACTCAATCATAATACATACATGATTAAATGGTTTTGATGTTTTCCCTACATCCATGATGGAAAATAAAAAATCTTTTAGTCAAGGAAAAATGAATTTCATTTATAAGATAAATCAATCTTCCCATAATCCTATATAGTGTAACAGAATTTTTCATCCCAATGATATCAATTAAATACTCCTATAAAACTCCTACCACTCTAATGACCCATGGATGAGTGGTTATGGTCCCTCTGGTAGACCCATCTCATGTTTATGATCTTTCAGATCTTCTAACCCCCATTTCTATGAAAATATGTCTTTTGACACTATAGCCTCTGATGCAAGGGTGATCTAAGACTAATACTCCAAAAAATGATACTTTTGAAAAATTCTTTATATCCCAATAAAACACTAACCAATCCCACAACATATAGTGGGACTTGACTGGTCATTTGGTTATATCATATTCTGATATTTATAGAGGATCGATCATTGGGCAAAAATAAATTTTATTTCTTAGATGAATTTTTCATCTGACCACTATCTTCTTATGAAATTATTAATTCACTATTACATAATGAACTGATGAATCTTAACCATTTGTTTTTATAATCTACTAAATACCCTTAAATATAATTATTAATTACACTTACAAAAGATGGAAATTCTACTAATAAATCATGCCCAATTAAATTAGTTGATATATCTAGAAATTCTCATCGAAATGTATCACATCATAATTTAGAACATTATGAAATCCCAAGAAAACTCATCAAGACATTTAACCTTATATGGTCCCAAATGTAGTCACCACAATTTCTATTGATTGAATTTTTCAAACATCTTAAATACTATACTCATTTGGATTCATCAATACATCCACCTTTTCTAAATAAATTCCATTGGGAAAAAACATTCCTTCTATAGAGTTGTTAATCCTTTATTCATTTGATTTATCTTGTGTAAATTTTATATACATGAATTTCATGAATTTCTTCACATCACCAAAAAATACTAATCACATAAAAATCTAACAATCTCCCACATGACATTTTTTTATTCTAGTTAATAAATATAATATCCCACTCAAATACTATTTTAAATTCCTTCTCTATAATCCCACCAATAAAATTCTTTTCACTCTTTAGAGAACATTCATGGTTCATTACCTTGATTTTATTCATCCAACCTCTTACTAAATTAATATTTAAACATAATGTTTTGAACATTATATTTCATTCCATAAAACCAAATAATATTATGAATACATCCATTGAGTTTTCTCGAATAAAATATCAATAATTACCATTCAAATAGTTTGAAGTTCCATCAACAAGATACAACATGATCTTCATCCCTGAACCCTCTTATTCTAAACATCATGTATTATGAAACAATATGAAACAAATTTTATAACCCTGAGATATTTCAATACCTCACACTCCAGTGATACCATCATAATTTACCTCTATCTCTAACATTTAAAATACTTAAAATTATAGTATTAATAGTGTGACTAAATCTAACAAAAATTACCTTGTTTATTTCTATCATTATCGCTCAATATAACCAAGGAAAACAGGGTCCTTTTATTACCATGTAATCAATCCATATTTGTATCATATTATGACCCCACTCCCTCATAAAGTACTATCCAGAACACATAGATCCATGAAAAATACATTATTATACATTAATATACACAAAATTATTCCCAAACACAAATTTTAATTGAATTTTTTCTGGTAATGTGGATTATTTTTATATTATAATTAGAGTAGAAGCATTCTCAAATACATTAAAGATGGGGGAAATAATAATAGTTCAACATATGAACAAGGTGAATCATCAAAAGATATACTTTGAATAGAACATCACCCACTCTAAGATACGTTATGGTGTTCCTGGTTTAGTTTCCAATAAATATAGGAAAATGCAGCATGCATATATTTTCTATATATCACTATTTGAACAAAAATAAATCTATTATACTCTCATATTTTCGTAAATAATCCACTATGTTATATTATTATGAGGGTACAAAGACATCATGAATTTGTGGTTGGTGATAAAACACAAACACTAATATGCAGATTCATCAATGGAGGTGCAATGAATAACTTCCGCAAGAGAAAAACCAAATCATTCCAGGATTCCAATTCGCTGGTACCGCCTCCATCAAGAAAGTGAAAAACCAACATATGTTTTCAGATACTTCATACCATAGATGTTTGGAAAACAAATTTCATGTGACATTAATACTTTCAGTAACCATGGTTTTGGATACCCATATTTATCTAATTAGTTTGAATGATTCAACTATTTTATTTCCCATATTTTAGAAAAAAAATTATTCTATATCATGAAATTATCCTTCTAAATTATTGATCTAAAAAAATATTATCAATTCACACATTTTTATAACCACGTTTTATACACTTAATGAATCACACGAGTTTCTTAGATTTGCACATGCTTCACCAACTAGTCTGGGAGTTTGTGACAGTACTCACTTACATGATTTTGTTTAGAAAAAACTATTACTTTTCCAATAATCCTGGTTCCTCCTCCAACCAATGAAAACAAAAAAAACCCAACTCACTTCTTAAATGTATAATTATTAGAAGAAAACATTTTATCATTCTCAATCAATTGTGTTGGATAAAAATTTATTAAAATGAACTACAACACTTTCATACCCTTATGATTATTAAAGACACTATAAATTATTCTTCTAGATTAATTTTATTTGTCTTGGTAAAAAAATACTGACTTGAAACATCCATTACATAAAAAAATATATTTGATCACCTTAATCATTAAAACTATATCCTCCATCTCAGTTAAACACTAATTTACTAGGATACACATTTTGGAGTAGTCCATGTTATTTTTTTATCAAATCCAGCCAATTTTTCTTAAACTCTTATCTTACCATTTACTATCCCATAAGAGAAATTCTAAAATTACTAGGAGTATATAAACATGCATCCATTAATTCTCAAATCATCCACTATGGAAACATCAATCCATAAATTAAACATTTAAATGTTATCCATTGTAAATAATTAACTCTTATTGAATTATAAAATCATTAGGGATCAAATTTATCTTTATGAAGTATTCACTAATCATCAATACAAGTTCAAAATTCTACATTGATAATATAACAACACACCAGAATAAAAAATAATGTAATTATTTCAAAAAACATAGAAACCCTATTACTACAACAATCATACCGGTGACATCATTTAGGAATATAGTAAACTACATAAATATAGGGACATGGTAAAAGAGAATCCCTTTAATATCATTAAAAAGGGATTTCATTGAGAAAAAATGTAACACCCCAAGCTTCCATGATACGTTTCCCATTGAATAATGCAGTAGCATGCGTTGTACACAACTTGGAGTTTTAACACACCACGACCAATCAAACTAGACATTACGAATAGTAATACCCATTTTTTGAAATTTTATAAATTCTATTTTTCAAAATGGACTTCAATTTTGAATTGGGAATATCAAAATTACCGTAGGGTGATTTTTTGGTATTTTTCTGAAAACATTAAATTTTTTTGATGAATAGTGAAAAACATTACGTTATTGTTTAAAACCGACTTTTTATTTAAGTAATTAGTTATTTTATTTTAATTTAGTTTATATCAAAATAGATGTATAATACCTATATATGTTCAGTGTAATTAATTGGAATCATTTTATAATATTTTTAGATATATAAAATTTTATTGAAATTTTTTACCGTCTTTTATCAATCATTTAAGAGCATTTGAAAATATGAATAAGACATTGTTTTACCTCTTCTATGAGTTTAATTTCAAAAATCAGAGAGAAAAAGTTGACATAATTATGTTAAATGGGGTTCAATAAGATTAAAATAATTTTTGGTGAATTGTAACTATTTACTTTTACTTCCCACAGTTAAAAGTATATAGGGTAATTAAGGGTATAAAGGATATTATAATTACCCTAGAAGATGTACTAATTCTATTGGATAAGTTTAATTTGACCAAAAACAAAATTAGGAATAAAATATGATACTTTTTTGTCCACATAGATTAGATTAAGTCATTTATAATAAATTTATTTAAAGAAAAGTTAAAAGTGTTAAATTCAATGTTTAATAACTAATTTTTTTAATATAAGGTTACAAAAAATATAAATTCTACTAAAAATATTCATTATAAATATAAAACTATTTCCTACATTATGTTATTTTATTTATATTTTTTAGAAATTAAATAATTTAATTTATTGATGACACGATAATGATGAAGTAATTACTTTAATAATGAAATATTAAAATAATTGATATTATAAATATATAGATAAATGTAAATTGAGGATTATGATAAATTACACTAATTTTATATGTTAATATTACATGTTAGGGTTGGTTAAAAAAAATTATTTGAAGTGATAAAGTTTTTATGGATCTCAAAAAAATCAAATACTAAATAGTGTCAAAATTGACATAATGGAGTTTTGAAAACAAATACTATATTATTAATTGATATAATATTACTAAAAATCTAATTTTTGTAAAAAGGAATTAGTAAAAGAAATATATAACAATAATTAACCACTTGGGGTTCTCTTTGAAGTTTATAGTATGTTTATTAACCATATAATATAAAAATACAATGAGATGAGATAAATGTTAAACTATTTAACTAAGAGATAAATCTAAACGATAAGGTTAATATGGTGACTTAAACTTATATAAAACCAATTTGTTGAGAGTTTTTCGACCCATACCCACCTTAAAATCTAAATAAATCATTTTTATCCATTTTAACCCAAATATGATTATATTTTAAAATAATATTTCAAGCTTTTCTAAAGTGACTCTCACCTCTATTATAAAAGGGTACTTTCCCTTTTCTTAATTTCACACCTCCATTGCCATTTGGATCGGCCAAACCCTGTCCAAATATCCTCCCAACTATCCCCCCTTCAACATAGAGGCCTTATATTGATCATAAATCCACCCTATGGGTCCCATTTTGATCAACTCAATAGGAATCACCCGAAGAAGAGGTAATAATTTCACCACCATCTTTCAAGTTATTTTCTAATTCCACTTCCTCTTTATATGTTGTTTCCATAACAAAATAATAAATCCAATACCTTATACATACTATGATGTTATTATAAATACTTTACAACCATATCTGTTATTCTATATATTCTATAAATTACAATGTCACTAAACATGCGTACGTACAACTTACCGTCTCCACGTCCTGGTGCAGTTTGTTACTCAAAAATTTCATTATTTGGATGGTTATAATAATAAGTAAAACTAATGTAAAAACTAATTATAAAATGTTAATGATTCTTTATATATGATATACCATCCTATTATATATGATTTCACCATGAATATAATGATATAGTCACCAATGCGTACGTACGGATTACAGTCTCCACGAACGCAATGAGATTCATTCCCCATCGTAAGCATTCAAGAAAAGTTTTGTTTTATGATTAAAAATAATGTTTATGAACATAATATAATTCTATATATGAATTAAATACATCCTATCCATAACAAACATGGCTTATGTAACCAATCATATAAAGGAAAATGAATCAGTTAACACCTGAAACTATGATACTACTGAAATATTATTAACAATGAAATATTATAGGATCATATAGGATATAATATTTATATATATAGTTCTTTAATAATTTAATAGAAATGTTTTAAATATTATACAAGAGGGTAACATACTCTCTACAATGGAAAATTACAAGGTGAGGGTTAATTAGACAATCTCTTTACTTGTATATGGTTGTTAATACGTAAGTAACTACTAGGACTTCTTTATCATCCACATCAGTGCTTTTATAAAAATGTAGTTCAAAACATTTTTACTATTTACTATAGTATAGGTTAAATTCATTTATACCCTTACTTGACCACATATGTTTTGAAATGAATCTTTCATTCATTTTCCAAACAAGGTACTTTATGACCTTCTTGACAAAATTAAGGTACGAATGTCTTTTTTAAAATATACAGTGGGTGTGGATATTTTCTACCATTATAACATCGTCGAAGAATCCCATATAAGATTATAAGAATATTTTAAAAATAATTTCATTCTTTTAAAATTGTATGAATTTCTAAGTATTTCAAAATATAAAGAGATATTTCTCTACAAAAAGTATTGATTTCATCTATCTCAACAACGTTTGTTGGATTTTAAGCCTGTTTGTAGTTGATTTATTATGATACAAATCATAGAAAATTTTATTTAAGATTTTTTGATATGTTTGACTGTGGATGTGTTATTTTTACATCATTCATGGTTTATGGATAAAGTATTGACATTTAGTCTTCTAGTTTTAATACGAATGTTTATGTTATGGTTAAACCTTTTCATATGAAGAATGCATTGGACTTAGTAAGTGACAGGTGGAGCCCAGTATAGCTCCTCAATGAATCCATAGGTCTCATGAGACAAACTAGTGTCTTGGCACAATGCCGTGACAAATTTGTTTATTTGCAGTCTTGGTATAAGGCACTGACTATGAGGCTATGATGTCTGGAATTATGCATTCCAACATTATGAAATTGGCTATTGTTTTTACATGTGATTATTAATCTAGTAGAATATCCATGTGAATAAGTAAATGGGATCATTTGATTTATCTTTTCCATATTATGATTAATTTTATGATTAAATGTCTTATGTTTTGGTCTTATACATTGCCTTAAATGTTTATGATTATTCTGGAATCTTTTTACTCTACTGTTATCCTTAATGGGCATCTGAGCTCACCCCTTTCCATGTTTTATTTTTCCTTTGATGTGAACAAATATATTATGACTGAACTAAAAGAATATTCTATAAGATGAATGTAGTCAATTGATACAATTTTGTTGTTTTTTTCATTTTATAATGCAATGTAAAACTTATGAATATATCTAATACTTCCAAGGCTACTAAACTAATCAGTCCATCTGGATTTTGATCCCTTGTGATCATAACAATGTTTTGTAATAATGCACCAACTCAGAGTAAATGGGGTCAAGTAATTACAATTGATATTAGATAAAGTTTAGTAAAATCCTTGTAAACTAGATTTAGATAAACTCTGATAATATAAAATTTCCCTAAGACAGACTTTGAGGATTATAATCGAAGAACCTCCTAAGAATTTTTTTAATGTAGGTTTTTTGTATATTTTCCATGAAATACATCCCTATTTGGATACGAGCCGGTTGAGTAAACTCTATAATAGATGTACCTTGGAGTGAAAACTTTGACAAGGAGTTTGGGGTTTGACCTGAGGTATCCTGGTACATGACAACGGGCCTTGCTACTCTCTTGGTTACAACAATCCTGGGGGATATGTTTAGGATATTTCAAATTTTCATAATAAACCATTTTGAATGATTTATGAGTATATACCTACTCAATTAATTTTTATTATTATTATGGATTATATCCATAAATTGTTCAATTTATGTTAAGTGTTTTACATGTTTGTAATTATGTATCGTGATTCAAAAACTAATCAAGTGTATGAAATTGTTTAGAAATAGCGCCTAGTGGAAAGAATATAAACCATATCAATGCACGTAATCCATGTATGGATTGTCATCCTACTCAAGATAATTATTGTGGAGCTGGAGATGCAACTGGTGCTGATCAACTTGTCACCATACTGGGACAACTCACTCAGGTTATGAATAATAACCTTACCCGTATAGAGAACCCTGATCCACAATGCCGAGGATCAACGGGCCCCACAGGAGATGCAGATCAATGGTGGTCATTAATCAAAAACACAAAGGAATAAGGGAAAGTATCAAACATGGAATGGTTGGAGTTTAAAGTGATTTTCTAAGAAAAATACATTCCTCGTGACCATCGAGTGGATATGGAAAGATAATTTCTGAGTCTGAGGAAGAAGAAGGATGAGAATGCCGCAAAGTGTGAGGCTAACATTACATGGATAGAATGTCATGCATCAGATTATATATGTAACCCAAGGAGTAATATTTATTGATTATTTGATGGGTTATAACCATTTATCTTTCGATCATTAGTCTCACAATATTTCTCATCGTACAATGATATTGTCTATTGCGCTATCAAGAAAAAAAATAATTCTAAAAGTATTATGACCTCAAAGAAATTAAAGAGAAGAATGGATTTGAAGATCACACTAGAAATGGAAATATGAGGAATAAGGGATAATTTGAATATCCATCCGGTGGTAAATGTGCGATGAAACACCCCGGTACTTGCCTGAAGAGAATGGGAGTCTATTACAAGTGCGGTGAAAAAGGTCACCAATCTCGTGATTTCAAGGGAAAGAAAGAGGCTGTCATTGGGGAATGATACAATTATAGAGAAAATTTACATTATGTAAATGAATATCCTAAGATCCAAGGAAATTTAACTAAGAAATGTCCAAAGGAGCAAGTCCAAGATTATGTGATCACTACTGATGAGGTTGAAGCTCCAAAATACATGGTGGGAGGTAATTTAATGGTTTCCTCAAGTTTATCCAATGATTTATTTGATTCTGGATCATCACATAGTTTAATATCTTCCCATTTTGCTATCAAAATTAGATATTTTCAATTTGACTTCACATGAGAGTTGTCAGTCAAAAATCCTAATGGAAGAATCATCGCAACAATTTTTTTGTGAATCAGTTCCTATTAGGGAATATAAATGTTTTCAATCTGCTGATCTCATCGTCATACCCATGATTGAATTTGATATAATCCTTAAAATGGATTGGTTCTTGGACCATGATGTGAAAATTTACTGTAAGAAGACTGAGGTTTCAATTTTTCGATGATGATAAACAGAACCTTATCTTTAGAGAAGAAACATCACCACCTGATTCTTATCTATATCCACCCCCAATAGATCTACTAAATTAAATTATTAGGGAGGAATAGAATGAAATAATTATGGGTGAGAAAAATATTGTTTAAATATAGGACGTACCTATTGTGATAGAATATCTTGATGTGATTCCAGAGGATTTAACTAGAGGTGCTGCCGAATGAGAAATTTAGTTTTCCATTGATTTAATTCCTGGTTCAAGGACCATATTGAATACCCCTTCTATAATGGCCACTATGGAATTAGTGGAAATAAAGAAAAAAATAGAGGAATTTATTAATAAGGGGTTTATTCTCCCTAGTGTTTCTCCATGGTGTTCCCCTATATTTTTTTTATGAAGAATGAAGAATCTATGAGGTTGTGTATTGACTACATGGAGATCAATGCTATAATAATAAATAAAAAGTATCCCCTACCTCACATTGATGATTTATTTGACCAACTTCATGGAGAACAATATTTTTCCAAGATTGACCTTCGATATGGATATCATCAGTTGTGTGTGAATAATTAGGATATTCCAAAAACATATTTTTGAATGAGGTACGAGTAATATGAGTTTACAGAATTTCCTTTTGGAATGACTAATGCACCCTCTATCATAATGGATTTAATGAATAGTATATTCAAGTAATATCGTGAGGAATTTTTAGTGGTATATATTGATGATATCTTGGTATACTCAAAAAGATAAAAAGATCATGAAAGTTACTAGAGCACTATTCTAAAAACCCTCAAAAGAAATTAATTATATGGGAAGTTCAGAAAGTGTGAATTCTGGCTTCAGTAGATTTCTTTTCATGGCCATATTTTCCCTTAGGATGGAATCTATGAAGATCCTTCAAAGGTCAAGGCCATCGAAAACTGGTCAGCACCGATGAGTGTAACATAGGTACACATTTTTATTGGTTTAACATGTTATTATTGATTGTTCATCTAAAATTTTTCCTAGTTGGCTAACCCATTAACAACACCAAAACTTAAAGGGGTTAAATTTTTTTGGACAAAAGAGTGTGAATAATGATTTGAAGAAATTAAGAGAATATTAGTCTACGCTTTTATCTGGACTCTACCATCAGAGAACGATGGTTATGTTATTTATAGTGATGATTCTAAGAAAGAACTTGGTTGTGTCATTATGCATAATGATAGAGTTATTGCCTATGCATCACGATAGCTAAAATTGCTGAGAAAAACTCTCCCCCTCATGATCTTGAGTTAGCAGCCGTAATATTTTCTATGAAGATATGGAGAGACTATCTCATGGTGAAAAATGTGAGATTTATACTGATCATAAGAGTTTGAAGTGTATTTTCTCCGAAAAATAACTCAACATGAGGAAATGGAGATGGCTTGAACTACTCAAAGATTATTATTACACAATACACTACCACCCAGGGTAGGAAAATAAGGTGGAAGATGCTTTGAGTAGAAAGGATCTTGAGTTTTGAACAAGATGAGAGTTGAATGGGATCCTATTTTCATGAATCTAGTAAATTTGGATAATTGAAAAACCATGGAAGGTGAAACATCAATGATTTTTCAAATGGTTTCCAAACCATCCTTACTAGAAAGGATAAAAAGTTCTCAGACTAATGGTGAGGAATTTCAAAAAGAGATTAAAGCTGTAAATGATGGGAGATTGAGTGACTTCATATATTAATATGGAATTTTTATTTTTGGGAAGAGAATTTGTGCTCCCAATATAATTGACTTTAAAAGGGAAATATTGGATGATGCTTATAGCTCTAATTTCTCTATACACCATGGGAGCACCGAGATGTATAGATATTTGAAGGAACATTTTTTTTGGGACAACATGAAGATGGGGATTGATGATTTTCAATCAATTTGTATTTTTTTCATCAAGTGAAACTTAGAATGAAATAGTTTGTAGGAGTCTTGCAACCTCTTGACATGCCTGAGTGGAAATGGGATAATATTATGATGGGATTTGTCATGGGTCTACCAAAGACTCCTAGAAGGAATGATACAATATGAGTCATTGTTTCTCATCTTACCAAGTAAGAGCATTTTCTTGATATAAGAGTAGATTTACAACTTTAACGTCTATAAAGACTATATATTAGTGAATTTGTAAGACTCCATGCTATACCCCGATCGATTATTTCTCATCAAGATCCCCATTTTACATCAAGATTTTGGAAAAGAATTTAAAAGGCCTTGGATGCTGAACATCATTGGAGCACTTTCTACCACCCTCAAATTGATAGACAATCATAATATACTATTAAAACCTTAGAAGACATGTTGAGATCTTTATCACATGACATTAAAGGTATGTTGGATCAATATTTACCTCTGGTAGAATTTTACTATAATAATAGCTACCATTCAAGCATTCAGATGGCACCATATGAAGCATTATATAGAAAGATACATTATACACAAATTTTTTGGGATGATATTGGTGAAAGAAAACTCGTAGTCCTAGAATATGTTGAGGAAACAATGAAAAAGTTGAATATTTTCCAAATCCACATAAAAGTAGCTCAAAGTAGGAAAAAATATATTCCTATAATCAGATGAAGTATTTCAAATTTCAAGTAGGGGATCTTATTTTATGGAAGGTATCTCCATGGAAGGGTGTTATACGATTTGGTAAGAAGTGTAATTGAGTCTGAGGTACGTTGGTCCTTTCAAAATTATATAATGAATTGTAGTTGTGGCTTATCATTGGGAAATGCCACCAACTCTCTCCAAAGATCATTATGTGTTCCATGAATCACTATTGAGAAAATATATGCCTAACCCAACGCATGTTCTCACATATGAGGAAGTTGAACTGGTACCTGATCTGTGTTATTGGGAAGATCATGTCAAGATTCTTGATACTATAGAACAAGTGCCAAGAAACCAGACGACTCGTCTGGTAAAATATCTATCGAGATATGATAAGATGGAATATGAAATGTGGGAACCCGAGGTACTTATGATGAAGAACCACCCAAAATATTTTAGTGCTGTAATATTATAGAATTTTCAAGGGAAAAATTATTTTAAGTAGGTGAGAATGTAACACGCTAAGCTTCCACGGTATGTTCCCTTTTGAATAATGCAGTAGCTTGCGTTGTACGCAACATGAAGTTTTAACACACCACGACCAATAAAACTAGCCGTTACGAATAGAAATAACCACTTTTTGAAATTTTATAAATTTTATTTTCCAAAATGGAATTTTATTTTGAATTCAGAATATCAAAATTAGCTTAGGGTGAATTTTTGGTATTTTTATGAAAACTTTTTATTTTTGATGAATAGTGAAAAACACTGTGTTATTGTTTAAAACAGACTATTTATTTAAGTAATTAGTTATTTTATTTTAATTTATTTTAGGTACAAATAGATACATAATACCTATATATTTAAATTTAATTCATTGGAGTCATTTTATAGTATGTTTAGATATATAAAATTTATTGAACTTTTTAACGTCTTCTACCCACCTTCTAGGAGCATTAACAAATTTGCATAAAACATAATTTTACCACTTCTATTAGTTGAATTTAAAAACTCTCAGATACATTTTAGACATCATTAATTAAAATTTGGTTCAATAAGATGAAATAATTTTTGGTGAAAAGTAACTTTTGACTTTTATTTACCACGGTTAAAAGTAAATAGGGTAATCAAGGGTAAAAATGATATTATAATTACCCTAAAACATGTCCTAATTCAATTGGATAAATTTAATTAGACAAAATACAATCTAAGGGATAAAATATGATCCTTTTTGGTCTATTTTTATTAGATTAGAATATTTATTATTATTTTATTTAAAGAAGAGTTTAAAGTGTTAAATTCAATGTTTAATAAAAAACCATTTTTAATATAGGGTTATAGACAATATAAATTCAACTATAAATATTCATTAGAAATATAAAAATATTTTATATATAATGGTATTTTATTTATAATTTTTAGACATTAAATAATATATTTTATTTTTGACACAATGATAATGTAGTAATTATCTTAATAATGAAATATTAAAATAATCGATATTATACATATCAAAATAATTGTAAATTGAGACTTATGATGAAGTAAAAAAAGTTTATACGTAAATATGAAATTTTAGGGTTTATTAGATAACTTTTATTCTAGTTGATAATGTTTTTATGGAATTCAAAATAATTAAATACTTAATAGAGTCAAAATTGACAAAATTGACTTTTTATAACAAATACTATATTATTAATTGATATAATATTCAGAAAAATCTAAGGATAAGTCAATATAATTAGGTAAGGTTTTATATATAAATAATTAACCACTTTGGGTTCTCCTAGTAGTTTATATCATGTTTATTAACCATATAATATAAACTTACAACACAACATGGTAAATGTCAAACTATTTAACTAAGAGTCAAATAAAAAATATAAGGTTAATATGGTGACCTAAATCTTTCTAAAACCTTTTGGTTGAAATGTTTTTGACCCATCCCCATCTTATCCTTGAAATAAATAATTTTGGAGCAATTTTAATTTGAAAATAATTTTATTATAAAATAATATTTCAAGCTTTTCCAAAAGTGACCATCACCTCTCTTATAAAAGGGTACATCTCCTTCTATTAATTTCGAACCACCAAAGCCATTTGACTCGGTAAAAACCAGCCCAAATAACCTCTCAAATATCCCCCATACAACCTATAGGACTTATGTTGATAAGAAATCCAACCTAAGGAGCCCTTTTGATCAACTCAAAAGGAAACATCGGAATAAGAGGTAATAATTTCACTACCCTCTTTCAAGTTCTTTTCTTTTTCCACTTACTCTTTTTTTGTTGTTTCCATACCAAAATAATAACTCGAGTACCTTATACATAATTTTATATTATTATAAATAAGGTAAAACCATATTCATTATTCTATCCATCCTATAAATGATAATGACACCATCTGTGTATACGTACAGCTTATCGTATCCACGTTGTAGTGTAATTTGTTATTCAAACACTTCATTATTTGGATTGGTATAATAATGACTATAAATAATATAAATAATAAATATAACATGTTAATGATTCTTTAAATATGATATACCATTCAATTACATATGATTTCACCGTCAATATAATTATATTGTCCCTTGTGTGTATGTACGGATTACCGTCTCCACGAACGCGATGAAATTCATTCCCCATCGTAATCATTCAGGAATAATTTAATTTTATAATTAAAAATAATGTTTATGAACATAATTTAATTTTTTATATGAATCAATAGATCCAATCCATAATAATACATGGCTTACGTAAGCAAACATATAAATGAAAACGAATCAGTTAACACAAGAAACAATGATACTACAAAAATATTTTTTACAAAGGTATATTAAAAGATCGTATATGGTATCATATTTTTGTATGTGGTTATTGTATAATTTAATGAAAATTACTTAAATATTATACATGAGGTTAACATACCATCTACTAGGGAAGAGTACAAGGTTACAATAACATTACTTATCTGAGGTTGTCAATTTGTTTGTATCTACTGTGACCTCTTTATCATCCACATCCATGTTTTCTTAAAAATGAAATTCAAAACATTTTTCATATTTACTAGACTATAGGTTAATGTCATTTAAACCATTATTTTACCACATTTGTTTTTAAATTAATCTTTTGGTCATTTTCCAAACAAGGTACTTTATGACCTTCAAATCAAAATTATGTTATAAATGTCTTTTTTAACTTATACAGCGGGTGCGGATATTTTTTGCTGTTATAACATCATCAAAGCTTCCCACATAAGCTTAGAAGAATATTTTCAAAATGAATTTTTTATTTTATAATTATTTTTCTTTTAAATGATTTCAAAATAGAAAGAGATATTTCTCTAATTTTTTTTGATTTCATCTATTTCAACATCTTTGATGGATTTTAAGCTTGTTTGAATTTGATTTATTATAATTCAAATATTCAATATTATATTGAAGGTTTTGTGATATGTTTGACTACAGATGTGTTATTTTTACACCATTCATGGTTTATGAATAAATTATAGGCATTCTTTATGCTAGTTTTAATATGAATGTTTATGTTTTGTTTAAACCTTTTCATATGTGGAATTCATTGGACTTAGTAAGTGATGGGTGGAGCCCACTATAGCTCCTCGATTCATCGGTAGCTCCCATTAGACAAACTAGTGTCTTGGCACAAGGCTTGGACTAAATTTTATTTGTAGTTTTGGCAAATGGACTTGACTATGTGGTTATTAAGTATGGAATTAAGCATTCCAACATTATGAAATTGGCTATAGATATTAAATGTGATTATTAGACTAGTGAAATATCCATGTGAATAAGTATATGAAATTATTTGGTTTAGATTTTCCATATTATAATGATGTTTATGTTTAAAATCCTTGTGTATTAATATTACACATTTCCTTAAATTTTTATACTTATTCTTGAAAGCTTCTGTTATATTGTTATCCTTACTGAGCATCTGAGCTCACCCCTTTCTATGTTTTATTTTTCCCAGGATGCGAAGAAGTATATAATGACTATCCTACATGGATAGTCTAAGGGATTAATCTTGTCAATGGAGACAATTTTGTTTTTTTTTCATTTTATATTTTACTTTAAAAAGATATGAATGTATCTAGTACTTTAAATGAGACTAAACTGATTGGTATTTTAGGATTTTGATCCCTTGTGATCATGAAAAGGTTTTGTAATAATGCGCTGACTATAGGTAACTGGGGGTGGGGCGTTACAGTTGGTTTCAATGAAGTTTAGTATAATCCTTGGAAACTAGATTTAGATAAACACTAATTAGAGCACATTACCCTAAGATAGACATTGAGGATTAGTATAGAAGAACATCCTATAATTTTGTAATATAAAGATTTTTTGTATATTCCAAACAAAACATCCCTGTCTGGATATGAGAAGGTAAAGGTTTCTCTAGAACATATGTACCTATGAGTGAAAACTCTGACTAAGAGTTTCGGGCTTGACCTACGGTATCATGGTAAATGTCAACAAGCCTTACAACACTCTTTTTTACAACACTCATGGTGGATATGCTTAGGATAATTCACATTTTTATTACAAACCACTATGAAGGATTTATGAAAATATACCTCCTCAAAGAAATTATTAATGATTACGGATTTTATCCATAAATTATTTAATTTATGTTAAGTGTTTTTCTTGTTTGTAATTATGTATTGCGATTCATAAACTAATCTAGTGTTGGCCATTGTTTAGAAATGTCTCCTAGTGGAAGGAATGGAAACCATATCAACGCACATAATCCATGCAGGGATTTCCCTCCTACTCAAGATAATTATAGCGGAACTGTTGATGCAACTAGTACTGATAAACTTATCGCAATATTAGGACAACTCACTCAGGTTAAGAATAATAACTTTACCCATATGGAGAACCCTGATCTAAAACGTGGAGGATCAATGTTAGATAGATTAATGAGGAAAAATAACTAACATTTAATAGCAGTACCAATCCATTAGTAGCTGATCAATGGATAAGTTTCTTAGAGAAAATATTCCATGCTTTGTGGAGTAGCGAAAGGGAAAAAGTTTTCATGGATGTTTATCACCTCATGGGAGATGCAGATCAATGATTTTCATTAATCCAAAACAAAAAAAAAGTTTAAGAAGTATCAAACATGGAATGGGGGGATTTTAAAGAAATTATCTTAGAAAAATACTTTCCTCATGACCATCGAGTGGATATCGAAAGACAATTTCTGAGTCTAATGCCAAAAGAGGATGATAATGTCGAAAAGTATGAGCCTTACTATACAAGGATAGAAAGGCATACACCAGATTATATAAATAACCCAATGAGTATGATTGATCGATTCTTTGATGGGTAAAAACATTTTCTCTGTCGGGCATTAGTCTCACAAATCTTTTCATCTTATGAAGATATTGTCTCATGCACTATCAAGGAAGAATAGAAATTTGCCTAGACTTATGACTTCAAAGAAAAGAAAGAGAACAATATATCTACTGATCACTCTAGAAATATAAATAAGGAGATGAATATAGATGTTGAATATCCATCCTGTGGTAAATGTGGGAAGAAAAACCCGGGTACTTGCCTAAAGGGAATGGGAGTCTATTACAAGTGTGGTGAAAAATGCCACCAATATTGTGATTACAAGAGAAATAAATAGGCTGCCAATGTTGAATGCTACAATTTTAGAGAAAAGGGACATTATGAAAATGAATGTCCTATGTGCCCATGGAACTTACCTAAGAAAAGGACAAGGGAAAAAGTCCATTCTTATGGGATAACTACTGTTGAGGTTGAAGTTCTGAAAGAAGTGGTGGCATGTAGTTTAATAGTTTCCTCAAGATTATCCAATTATTTATTTGATTCTGGATCATCACATTGTTTAATATCATCCTAGTTTTCTAAGAAAATTAAATATTTTCAATTTGACTTAACAATGGAGTTTTCAGTCAAAACTCTTAAGGGAAGTATTATCATGAAATTATTTTTTGAATCAGTTCCCATTAGGTGATATAAATGTTCTTTATATGCTGATATCATTGTCAAACCCGTGATTGAATTTGTTATAATCATCAGAATGGATTGGATTTTGGACCATGATGCAAAAACATATTTTAATAAGAAGGAGATTACAATTTTTGATGATGATAATGAGTACCATATCTTTAGAGCAGAAATGTCACCACCAGATTCTTATCTAGATCCACCCTCAATAGATCTACTAAATTAAATTATTAGGGAGGATGATAATGAAATAATTATGGGTGAGGAAAATAATGTTCAAGTAGAGTTTTCACCTATTGTGGATGAATATGTTGATGTGTTTCTAGAGGACTTACTTGTACATCCTCCAAAATGAGAAATTGAGTTTTCCATTGATTTGATTCCTGGTTCAAGGCCTATATCGAAGACCCCTTATAGGCCACTATGGAATTAGCGGAACAAAAGAAACAACTTTAGTAATTGAGTAATAAGGGATTTATCCTCCCAAGTGTTTCTTCATGGGGATCCCCAATATGTTTTTTACAAAAAAAAAATCGGATCTATGAGGTTGTGCATTGATTACAGGAAGAAAAATGTTATAACAATAAAGAAAAAGTACCACATACCTCGCGTAAATGATTTGTTCGACCAAGTTCATGGATCTCAATATTTTTCAGAGATTGATCTTTGAACTGGATATCATTATTTGTGTGTGAAGAAAGAATACATTCCGAAAACAACATTTCAATCCAAGCACAAGCATTATGAGTTTACAGTAATGCCTTTTGGATTGACTAATTCACCCTCTTTCATCTTGTATTTAATGAATAGAGTTTTCAAGGAAAATCATGATGACTTTGAAGTGTTATTTATTGATGATATATTGGTATACACAAAAATCTACAATGATCATGAAAATCACTTGTGCAGTATTCTGAAAACCCTCATATGAAATGAATTATATGGGTCGTTTAGCAAGTGTAAATTATGGCTTCACGATATATCTTTTCTTGTACATATTGTGTCTATGTATGAATTCTTTGTCGATCCTTCAAAGTCCAATGGAATCCTAGAATGTATATAATAGATGATTATAACTGAGGTACGTAGTTTTATTTGTTTTGTAGGTTATTATCGATGTTTTTTCCAGAATTTTCCCCTTTTGGATGACCCCTTAACCAAGCTCACTAATAAAGGGGATAAATTTTTTTTACAAAAGATTAAGAAGAATGTTTTGATGAACTGAAGAGAAGATTAGTCAATGCTTTATCTTGACTATGCCATCATGGAATTATGGTTTTGTTACTTATAGTGATTCCTCAAATAAAGGACTTTGTTGTGTCATTATAGAGATTGATAGAGTTTTTGTCTAAGCATCACGACAGGTACATATTCACGAGAAAAAATATTCCACTCATTATCTTGAATTAGCAGTTTTAAACATTTATATGAAGATATGGAAACACTATATTTATGGTAAAAATGTGAGATTTATACTGATCACAAGAGTTTGATGTATATTTTCTCACAAAAGAACTCATCATTAGGAAAGTGAGATAGCTTGAACTACTCATGGATTATGATTTCACAATATAGTACCACCTAGGGAAGGAAAATAAAGTGGTAGATGCTTTGAGTAGAAAGGATCATGGAGTTTTGAACAATATGAGAGTTGAAAGGGATCTTATTTTCATGGATCTAGTAATAATGGATATGTGAATAACCATAGAAGGTGAAAAATCAATACTTTTTCAAATGGTTTCAAAACCATATTTACTTGAAATGTTAAAAAGTTCTCAGAATAATGATGAGGAGTTTCAAAAGAAGATTAATGCTGTAAATGATGGGAGATTGAGTGTCTTTGTATATAAAGATTGAATTTTGAAATTTGGGGAGCGACTTTGGGTTCCCAATATACCTGATCTAAAAAGGGAAATGTTAGAAGATTCTCATAGCTCCAATTTCTCTATAAACCATGGGAGCACCATGATGTCCAAGTATTTGAATGAACATTTTTGGTGGGGCAACATGAAGAGGGAAATTGCTGATTTAGTCTATAGATATATGGTTTGTGAATAAGTGAAAGCTAGAAGGAAACAACCTGGAGCATTCATTAAACCTCTTCCCATACCTGAGTGTAAATGGGATAATATTAAGATGGAATTTGTCTTAAGGATACCAAATAATACTTGATGAAATGATGCAATATGGGTCATTGTTGATCATCATACCAATTCAGCACATTTTCCTGCTATAAGTGATGATTTACCACTTAAATGTCTAGAATGAATATATATTAATAAAGATGTAAGACTCCATGGTCTACTGTATCGATTTGTTCTGATCTTGATCCCCATTTTACATCAAGATTTTGGAAAAGTCTTCAGAATTCCTTTGATACTGAACTTCTTTTGATCATTGCCTACCACCCTCAATCTGATGAACAATCCGAACAGAATATTCAAACCATAAAATACATGTTCAGATCCTTCTCACTTTACTTTCAAGGCATTAAGGATCAATATTTACCTTTGGTATAATTTTCCAATAACAATAGCTTCCATTCAAGTATTCAGATGGAACCATCTGAAGAATTATTTGGAAAGATATGTCGCACACAAAAATGTTGGGATGATGTCTGTAATAGAAAACTAGTAGGACAAGAAGTTGTTGATGAAACATTGAGGAAGGTGAAGATTATCCAAACCCACATCAATGCAGCTCAAAGTAGGAAAAAGATCTATGCCAAAAATCGGATGAAGGATTTCAAATTTCAAGTTGGAGATCAAGTTTTCTTGAAGGTATCTCCATCTAAGGGTGTTATATGATTCAGTAAGAAGCTAAATTGAGTTCCAGGTACATAGGACCTTTATAAAATCTAGAATGAATTGGAGTTGTGGCTTATCGTTTGACAATGCCTCCTTGTCCCTCCAAAGTTCATGATGTCTTCCACGTATCACTGTTGAGAAAATATATGATTGACCCAATGCATGTGCTCACCTATGAGGAAATTGAACTGGAACCTAATATCTCCTATTGTGAAGATCCAATCAAGATTCTTGATATCAAAGAACAAGTTCTGAGAAAACGGATGACTCATCTGGTAAATGTTCTCTAGAGAAACCATAAGACGGAAGATGCAACATGGGAAACCGAGGAACTTATGATGAAAACCACCCAAATCATTTTATGCATTAATATTATAAAAATTTTGAGGAAGAAATTATTTTAGTGAGGGGATAATTTAAAACCCCAGGCTTCCACAGTATGTTTCCCTTTGAATAATGCAGAAGCTTGCGTTGTATGCAACATGTAGTTTTAATACACCACGACCAATCAAACTAGCCGTTATGAATAGTAATACCCACTTTTTGAATTTTTGTAAATTTTATTTTAAAAAATGGACTTCATTTTTGAATTCAGAATATCAAAATTATCTTAGGTTGAATTTTTGATATTTTTTTGAAAACATTCAATTTTAGATGAATAGTGAAAAACTCGGCATTATTGTTTAAAACCAAATTTTTATTTATGTAAATATTTATTTTAATTTAATTTTTTTATTTCAAAACAGATACATAATACCTATATATGTTTAATGTAATTCATTAGAGTCATTTTATAGTAATTATAGATATATGAAATTTTATTGTACTTTTTACTGTCTTTTACGCAACTTCAAGGAGTATTTGCAAATTTGCATAAAACATAATTTTATCACTTCTGTGAGTTGAATTTCAAAATTCTGAGAGACACAGTTGACATCAGTAAATGAAATGTGGTTAAATAAGATGAAAATAATTTTTTAGTGAATAGTATCTTATTACTTTTATTTACCACTATTAATAGTAAATAGTGTAATTAAGGGTAAAAATGATATTATAATTACCCTAACACAAATCCTAATTCTATTAAATATCTGTAATTAGACCCAGAACAACCATAGGAATAAAATATGATTCTTTCTGGTCCACTTGTATTAGATTAGGACATTTATTATTATTTTATTTCAAGAAGAGTTAAAAGAGATAAATTCAAAGATTAATAACTAAACCATTTTTAATATCGTGGTACACACAATATACATTCGACTATAAATATTAATTATAATTCAAAAAATATTTCCAACATAATTGTATTTTATTTTTTATTTTTATACATTAAATAATTTTATTTATTAATGACACAATGATGATGCAGTAATTGCCTTAATAATGAAATATTAAACTAATTGATATTATAAATATCCAAATAAAAGTATATTGAGACATGTGATGAATTCAACTAATTTTTTAGGATAATATGACATGTTAGGGTTGTTTAATTAAATTTTATTCGAAGTGATATTGTTTGTATTTCTTTTAAAAATATCAAATACTAAATAGTGTAAAATTGTCATAATTGAGTTTTTAAAACAAATACTGCATTATTAATTGATATAATATTCCTAGAAATCTATGTTTCAGCCAAATGAATTATATAAGGTTATATATATCCATATTTAACCACTTGTGGTTCTCATGGAAGTTTATAGTATTTTTATTTACCATATAATATTAAAATAAAAGAGACATGGTAAATGTCAAACTATTTCACTAAGAGTTAAATATAAAACATAAGTTTAATATGGTGAGATAAACCTATCTAAAACCTATTGGTTGAGATTTTTTTTACCCATCCAAACCTTATCCTCAAAATAAATTATTCTGGAGCCATTAGAAACCGAAAATTATTTTATTATAAAATAATATTTTAAACATATCCTAAAGTGACCCTCACCTCTCTTATAAAAGGGTACATTCCCTTCTTTTAATTTCACATCTCCAAATCCATTTTCCTCAGCCAAACCGAAAACAAATATTCTATAAACTATCCCCCCTTCAACCTAGAGGCCTCACTTTGATCATTAATCCTACCACAGAGGCCTTTTTATCAACTCAAAAGTAAACCCCCGAACAAGAGGTAATAATTTCACCACCCAATTTCATGTTCTTTTCTTCTTCCACTACCTCTTTCTTTGTTGTTTCCATAAAAATATAATAACTCTAGTACCTTCTACATACTATGATGTCATTATAAATATGTTACAACCATATTCATTATTTTATCCATCCTATAACTGACAATGTCACCATACGTGCGTACGTATGACTTACCGTCTCCACGTCATGGTGTTGTTTGTTAATCAAACACATCATTATTATGATGGGTATAATAATTAATATAACAAATTTAAATAATAAATATAACATGTTAATGATTTTTTATATATAATATACCATCCAATTATATAATATTTCACCATCAATATAATGATATTTTAGCTCGTTCATACGTATGGACTACCGTCTCCACGAACGTGATAAGATTCGTTCCCCATCATAATAATTCAAGAAATAATTTTATTTTATGATTAAAAATAATGTTTATGAACATAATATCATTATGTATTTGAATCAAATACATCCAACCCATAACAAACATGTCTTACCTAACCAAGAATATAAAGTAAAAAGAATCAGTTAACACCCGAAACGATGATATTACTAAAATATTATTAACAAAGAAATATTATAGGATAATATATGATATCCTATTTATGTATATAGATCTTGTATAATTTAATAACAAAGTATTAAATATTATACAGGAGATTAACATACCACCGACTAAGTAAAACTACAAGGTAAGGTTTAATTCTACAATCTCTTTACTTATCCAAGGTTGTTCATACGTAAGTATCTGGTGGGACCTTTTTTATCATCCACATCTTTGTTTTATAAAAAATACAATTCAAAACATTTTTACTATTTACTGGACAAAGGGTTAAAGTCATCTATACCTTTATTTGACCCCATATGTTTTGAAATGAATGTTTCCGTTATTTTCCAAAAAATTATTTTATGACATTCTGGACAATATTAATGTAAGAATGTCTTTATTAATTTATACAGCTGGTGTGGCCTTTTGCCGCCGTTACAAAATCATCGAAAATTAAATACAATATTATAAGAATATTCTCAAAATTAATGTTTTATTTTATAATTATACATCTTTTAAATTATTTCAATATAGAATGAGTTATTTCTCTACAAAATGTTTTGATTTCATCTATGTCAGCATCATTTAATGGATTTTAATCTTGTTTGAAGCTGAATTATTATGATAAAAATCTATCATATTGTATTGAAGGTTTTATGATATTTTTGACTATGGATTTGTTATTTTTAAAACATTTATGGCTTATGGATAATTTATTGACAATTCATATGATAGTTTTAATATGAATTTTTATGTTACGTTTAAACATTTTCATATGAAGAATGCATTGGACTTAGTAAGTGACGGGTGGAGCCTGTTATAGCTCCTCGATGCATTTGTTGGTCTCATGATACAAACTAGTGTCTTGGCACAAGACCTTAACAAAATACTATTTTAGTCATGGCATAAGGCCTTGACTATGTGGTTATGAAGTCCGACATTATGCATTCCAACATTATGAAATTGGGTATTGATATTACATGTGTTTATTCGACATGTAGAATATTCATGTGAATTAGTAAATGAAATTATTTGATTTATCTTCGACATATTATGATTATGTTTAATTTTAAAAATATTTTTTTAGACTTATACATTGAATTAAATTTTTATACATATTCTTGAATGTTTCTACTATATTATTATCCTTACTGATCATCTGAGCTCACCCCTTTCTATGTTTTATTTTTCCCAAGATGAGAAGAAGTATATTATGGCTGACCTGTAGGGATAGTCTAAGGGAAGAATATGGTTAATTGAGACAATGTTGTTATTTTTTTCATTTTATAATGTAATGTAAAACTTTTGAATTTTTCTAGTACTTCCAAGGCTACTAAACTGATCAGTCTTTCAAGATTTTGATCCTTTGTGACCATTCCAATGTTATGTAATAATGAACCAACTCTGGGTAACTAGGGTCGGGGTGTTACAAAAAAAATATCCCTATATTGTGAGTGATGTTAGATTCCAACCTAAATCAGTTATTTAAAAAATCATTGATCATGGTACCCCTTACCATCTCTATTTTCCATTAGTGATAGAAAAGATGAGAACATTATTTTTTTCAAAAACACAAAAAACCTCTTTCCCATCACTCATAGAACCCATTATCAATGATTTCTTCCCTAAATCACTTTAATGCACCCCTACCACTCCCTTCTTCAGCAGTCATGAATACAATCATAATTAGAACTAGAATTCTCCCCCAAATACCTCTTTAGGCTAGGACTTGATCCCATGACCTCCCTTATACGATTTGA
The DNA here is from genome assembly GCA_963277665.1 of Viscum album. NCBI lineage: Eukaryota > Viridiplantae > Streptophyta > Magnoliopsida > Santalales > Viscaceae > Viscum > Viscum album. Next base: position 1,042,091,590 of record OY728150.1, read on the forward strand.
TTCCCTTTATGACTCTGTTATGCTTGTTTTATTTAATATTTTCTGATATTTCTATTTATTAATATATATTTAATCACGTGTGATATATATAAACACTTATATTTATTTAAATATATAATATATCAATTTTAATTTATTTTTATATATTAGAATATAAATATATAAATATATATTTTTCATTAACACCAACCTGTGTATATAGAAAAATTACATACCTAGGTATATGTATACATATTAATTAATTATTAGGTGGTATATAAATATATTATTATTTAAATAAAATGAATAATAAATATTGTTCCCATTTGGTTTATATATTTAATTTTTTTATTAATTTTTTTATTAATTTTTCTATAAAATAGATTTATTTTATGTAAATATAAGAAAACATTTTTATATATAATAATAAATAAAAGTAAAATATAAAAAATAATTAAATTTCAAAAAAACAATATCAATATTAATATAATCCCTTAAAATAAATTATGTCTACACAAAAAAAATATAAGAACACTGCATTATACGAGGATAAAATATCATCAGATGTTAAAAAAAGGGGTACCATGGAAGAGAAATCAATTTTAGGTGGCATTGAGGCATTTTTAAAACAAAAAATTGATGAATTGGGTTCACTTAGGACACCACATAGTAGTTCATTTCCTATGATATGATATTATATGTGGTAGAGACCAAACAAACACTTAGATCAAAAGTGTTATCCATTTTATGTTCAATCAATGTAATAAAATTACTATAAATTCTTCATTAATTTATTGATTTTTAATATAATCTAATAATTTTGAGAAAAAATGATTTGAATTTAAATTAAGAAATTAATAATTAATTTTATTTTTAATTATTTTTTAGCTCAATTTTCCTTAAATATATTATATATTTGGTGTAAATTCATATTTAGTGTCTTATTAGATGTATTTAATAAAATAGATTATATTTTTATAAATTTAAATATATTTAAATATTAATAAATAATTCTAAATTAAATAGATCATTTTTATGAAATATATCATATATTACTGCTAGAAAAAATCACTAATAAATAGTGTCCCTTATATGTGTTGGGAAAGAAGCACTAATAAATGGGGTTCTTTATAAGAGTTTTTAGCACTCATAATGGTTATATTTATGAGTTCTCTTTTTATTTCATTGATAAGAGGTTATTTTATCATTGATTTTTTCTAGCACTAATAAATGATTCTTTTATTATTTATTTTTTTGTGTGCCAATAATGGATTCATTTATCAGTGCTTTTGGATACCATTGATAATGGCTATGGTATGATAAAATAAAATTTGTAGTAGTGGAATACATAAATTAACCAAAAAAGATATTGTTTTGTTTTTTGATAAATTTTTTACAAAATAATCTTTAACAAAACATTGATACCAATTTTGTAGGGAAGAATATGTTTCACATCCGACCCTTACATTAAAGCATTAGATCTATCTAATAATAAACTCCCACCTCCAACCACCAAAAGTGATCTTCTGGACCTCAAATACAAGACATATCAATTGATAGTTCTAATCACATAGACATACCCATAGACTTAGTGTCTATAACATAAAATTATTCACACCCATCCACCACGCTAATCCTCTATACACTTGGTTCCTGTTAGCTTTTACCCTAAAATATTACTACCATGTTCAAAAAATAAGAAATATCAGGCATATGATAAACAAATATTTCATAATAGAAAACCCAAAAGATTTTTAATTTTAAATTATATACTTATTTCCAAGTGAAAACATACATAATATTTCATTTAATGTTAAAATAATCTAAATTAAAAGAGAAATACATATTCTTGTAAATTTAACTTGATAATGAGATTTGTGTACCTAAAAAAATATGTGAGAAACTCCATTCAAAAGTGATCACACTATGATGATAAATGAGTTAGGGGATGTTATAAATTCGGTATTTTCTTCTTCCCCTTCTTCTCATCCTAATATACATCCCTCACAGACTATAACCATCCAAAAATTGGCACTAAGGACCCCAACAATGAGGTGATCAAATATAGTCACTCCATATTTTAATACCTTTAATGCATTTATTACAACTCTAGAACATGTGAACAAATCACACTACATATGATATAAGACTAACATGGTAATATATTTATTATATTACAAAAATAAAATATTAAATTTAATTACCCTCACATACTCATTTATCTTTATATATTTAGATTTTTATTAAAAAAATTAAAAAAACCCCTTGTATTATTCATTTAATTGGGATTTTTAAGACTATATAAGTATATGGCCAATCCAAAACAATTATTCAGAATATCCAAAAAATTCTCCACACAAGATACTCTTATAGACACATAAAACATATTAATTTTTTTTATAACCTTGGGAAATAGAATCATAATAATGTGTTTAGATCAGATGCTCAATATGGGTACACATATGATATAACAATCAACGATCATGAATGTATGGTTGTAATCAATATAAATATGAATTTTTACACTATAATATCATATATTTGAAATAATAGAATATATCATGGAATAACATAAGGAAATATCATGGTATTACCTCTTATTTAATTGGTATATCAATAATTACATGGATCAGATGTAAAAAATAATAATCTTCAATCATAATAGAATAATATAAAATGACACAATATTTTATAAAAAATCCATATACCTAGTAGTTAACATATAATTAATGGAAAATAAACAAATAATGTGTGAAAATACATACGACTTGGAAAACTTGTGAGAAAGCTCAATAGGCCTATGCCTTTGTGAGAAAAATCATAATGTTCAAGCATTAAAATGTTATCAAAGTCATTAAGCTCACTCCATTGTGAATAAACTCATTATGTCCACACCATATTATCTCATGAGATAAAAAAATAACTAATGCATTATAGTGTGATATAGAACCCCATCCATCACCAAGAATATGTGTTTGATATATAAAATCAATGATCATTGTATCATTTAGTACCCATTGAATGAAAATGGTTTTGAAATCCCACTAAAACATATTTATATATAGAAGTAATTTCTAATTTCATGATTAAAAATAATAAACCAATAGAATATAAATGGGTATCCAATGATACTAAATAATTTTATTTGTAAATATCATTGAATGAAGTATATATTATTTACAATGTATAAATAAATGGTATATGTATTAGTCAATAATTTCCCAAATCAACCGACATATTAAATCTAGGTGAACGTTCTTGAATAAAATAAATATAAAATTTTATATTAATAAAGGAAATGAAATATAAGAAAAGATATACCTATTTAAAGTGGATAGGTAGTCAAGACAACAATAGAGATAGATCACTCCACTGATAGAAATGAACATTTCATTTGTCATTATGTGGAATAATTAATATGGTATCATTTCATGAATATCGTTGACATATAATAAAATATGTAAATATATGTTTACATAAATGAAAAGGTCATTTTTACGAACATTAGAAAAAAAAATTTGGAACCATGGAATATCATTGAAAATTTTAAATTATTTATAAGAAAAAATAAATATTTTATAAAACATGGAGGATTATAATTTCATTTAGAATAAAGGAAACTTTATTAGAGAAGTGTCATTGAATAAGATAAAATGAAGGAATGTTGTGTTCATATGAAAAGTGTTATAAATATATTATTTTCATAAATTGATGAAATAATCATTAAATAAAATGTAAAAATTTTATTATATTATTTAAATTAAATTAAATTTATTATAAAATGAACATTATCATTTATTTTTTTAGATAAATACATTCAAAAAAGTATCCGATGAATATGGATATGGTTAAGGGAGGCTCCTAACTGGAAAAAATGATGACAACTGGTTTACATACAAGAATCACTTTAGGTAATATTCGATTCTTGGGAAATGAAATTTTTAGGGGAATTGTAAACCCAAATTAATTACATGAATATTTTAAAATATTATCATTATGACATAATCAAACAATTTTAAAGATATCTGGGTCAATAGATGAAATATGTCTCAAGAAATTATATTTTAGACAAAGAACCCCTTAAAATAATTTTTAACTTCTACTAAATGTATTGGATATCCTATATTAAAAACAATACCTTAGTCAAATATTTTATAATTTTATTAATATATATGAAATTTTATAAAAATAATTAAATATTAATATCTACAATTGTATTAGTTTGTTTTTATGTATTTCAATTATCATATGTGAGTAATATTGATAATTTTGAACTTGTTTTATAATAATGGTGTTGTTTTTAGTCCTCCACATAAGATCATTCTGCAAAGAAAAAATAATGAATTTGAAATTATTATTTATAATTATTTATTGTGTTATAATTTTGTTCTATAGGAAATTTTGTTATTTTAATTAATGATAAAATCAATGATGAGTATGTTTAAGGGATATTTAATGAATGGTATTTGGAATTGTAATTAAATAGTTTAGTATTAATATTAAAATTACATAACAATAAAAAAAATTCATATTTTTAACACATATTAATAGTAATTAATTCAACATATTCATCCATTATATTATTTGACAAATTTTTTTTGATTAAGTGTTCAAACCGACTCAAACATGAAGATTTCATAATTAATGGATTATTATGAAGTGATACAGTTGTAATATAATTATTCTTAAAGAAAAATGATATTTTTTTTGTTTTATTATAGTGATATATAAAAATGGAAGATTATTATAAGAAGACATACTATATAAAAAACAATTGTACAATATAAATGATTTTCCTTTTTAGTTCACCCATTTTAGAAGGTCAAGTTTACCACGATTAATTGGTGAAAATATTATCAATATTCCACAATCTTTTTCTTACAAGATATCTAATGATTTTTTCTGAAATTATAATTATCTATTAAACAAAATCTCATGATTAGTCAGGAATGGATATTATGGAAAATATTATGCACCATTCCAGGGATTAGGTAGCCTGATTGTTCAAATGAAAAATGATATCATTTCCAAAGAAAAGTAGAAGACATATAATGTTTTATATTATTTATGAATGAATTTTATTTATAAAGATCATATATATTTATTAAAATGCATATTATTCTTATCAATATTTGGTGGTGATGGAAAATTAATCATTAGTCTTTACAGAGGTGGTGGTCCATATATACGCCGAAATTATGTTACCTTTTTTCCATAATGGAAAGGGGGAAAAGCAATTAATGATTAATCTAAAAAATTAAACATATTATATATAATTTTAATACTAAATTGATAATATAGTATTTAGAAATATAGTTTTGAATGGTAATGATAGAAAAGACACAACCTTAGGGAAAAATAAGTACATAAGTTGAGATCTATGAGATTCCCATGGGGGAATCCATGAAATGGTCAGACATAAGAAAAAACTCTTAAGTCTACATTCATAATGAAGTGAAATAAAATTCGTTGTAATGGAAAGAGGGTGGAGATTCAAAAGTAAATATAAATTTAGTAGTGGTTTTTTAGGGGTTTTATTTGACACATTTTACAAGTGGGGAGATTAACATTATTTTAGATGTTCTATTTTAATAAAAAGAAAACACATGTTTTAGATTTAATGAATAACAATAATTGGAAAATAATAGTCTGTTTAAATGTTTTGGTAAATAAAAAAATAATAAAATCTATTTTAAAAGTATTTTTATTTGTATTCCAATTTATCCCTTTTCTTGTCCCATTTTATAGTGCTTGACTTTTTTCCGTGAAAACAAGTTTTTACATATGAATTTCATTTTTTAGTCATGAAAATATAATTAACGTATTTTATAGTAATGGCCTTGTTATTCATAACTATATATCCATTTTATTAAAATCCACTTATAATAGTGATACAAATTACTTTTAGACTAATAAATTTATAATGTATTACAATCTTTTGAGATAAAAATATACCATAATATTTAAAATATCAAACATAGGAGTATATAATAAAATTAATAATTTAAAATTTTAAAAATTTTAAGAAATATATATTTATCCTATTAAATGTTAATATAAATTTTCCATGTCATTATTATATTATAATTATTTTTTATTACTCATTCTGTTTGTAAAAATAGTTTTTTAAATATTTATCTAAAAAAATCATTTTTGAAAAGTCTCAAAAAAAATTCCAATGATTATATTTTTAGGATTACTCCATAAATGATGTACTATTTTTTAAGTATAATGAAAAAAAATCTATGAATTTTACCATCAAATAAAATGGTAAAATTTTATGAAATTTTTTTTTTAAAAATAAAATAAATTTTTTTAAAAATATGTACTCTTATACATAATGTTTCTAAAATATTTTTAAAATAAGAACTCATTAATAATTGTTACATTTAATTAATATATAAATTAAAAAAAATGAACTAATTTTTCATTAAAAATATATACAGTTCATAAAAATATAGTTTTAATAAAAATGTTTATAAATAAAATTATTTATGAAAATGTATAGAAAATAACCACTGTATATATATATATATTTGTTTTATAATATTTTACTACTACCATCTAATTTTATGTCTATATGTTAATGGTGATATTTAAATATTAATAAATTATATCACAATTTTGTATTTATTTGGAATTTCATGTAAAAAATGTTATTCTATTACATATTTATTTATCGGGAACATATTGAAAATTATTGGGTCTTTGCATTCTCCCTATTAAATAAATTTCATCCTCAAAATTTTAGTTATACCTAATTAATAAAATAAATAATTTTATAATTATGATATATATGACTATAAATTTATTTTTCAATGAGGCTTCAACATCATTATTCTCCCAATCAGTGGTATGACTAGAGAAATATTTATTTTCCTAATAAAATGAATAAAACTAATGTTGAATTTTACATTATATTTTTTATAAATACCATAATTTTATGATTTCAATGTTTCAAATGTAATAATTTATTATCCAAATATTTATTTGTGTTCATGGGCTGATTTTTAGATGGGAGTTTCTTAAAAAAAATTATCATGACCTCTGTGTCAAGAGAGAAAATGCATGTCTCAAATTACATCAAAATTTACTAAATGTAGGATAAGAAAATTTTATAGGATTTTTATTCCTATAGTTATATATTAAAGAGGAATTAAATATATGGAAAATATTAATCCTACAACAAAATGTTTTTTTAATAATTCATCAATTAGTTATTGTGGTAGTGATTTTATGTCCTTGGGATTATAGGAGTTTGTTGAAAATGATATGAGTACAACAATCATTGTTATTGAGTGGGTGATCAATGTTCCTCAATCTATATCATTTTTGGAAAATAGATCTATAGTTTATATTTGATAATCTTTCCTTTTTCATGGATGTTGTTGGTGCCTATAATAAATGATAGACATTGGATTCAGGAATAAACAAGGGTAATGACCAAGATCCCCACATTTAATATCTGTAACTATTATAGTACCACTTGAAAACACTATTTTTCACTATTTTGACTAAGCTCTATACTTTCATTTGATAATTAGTTTCCCTATTCACTTATCTCCAAACATAAGACATCCACTAGTTCCTTTAATACATTTTCCATGGGGCTTAATACCCCATTTTGTCCATGTTGTAAATCTAACATTCTTTCCATTATTATTTTTTAAACCAATACTCCTTAAGAATCCATACATTCAATTTGTATTTTTCTGAGGAATTCATCAAGGTTCACATTTTTAATATTAATTTTTGGAGATTAATTATTAAAAACTATAATATTTTCTAATACCATTCATATCCCATAATGTTGATCTTTGGGACAATCCATGTATTACCCATTATATTAACTATTAACATAGTTCCTTCAAGCCTTAACCATTACAAAAACTAAAAGGGGTTTACTAATATTGATGAAAATTAAAGCCTTTATAAAATTATTATATGATCATTAATTTTAAAAATTCAGCCTCAAAATGAAGTATTATTTAAAATTATTACATTAGTGTTCAGTTATACATAAATAATTTCTAGTTCAATCAATGTTTATATATGCTTGATTCTATCATATTCCATTACTTAATTCCTTTACATAATAAATCCTTTATAATATATTGTAAATATTATGTGTTTAACTAAATAATATCCCATGAGAGTATCAAGAAATATTCATATTCATATGTGAAATCCTCATGCACCATAGTTAATATTATTATAATAATCAAAAAACAATGTTTTATGCGATTACAAATGGGTGGGTCTATTTTACAACCTCCTCCACTTACCCATTTCAAGATAGGGATGAGATTTCTAAAAGAAAAACAAAATCAAGAATTTTACAAGATTTACGATGTTATAATATAATTATACATACCCCTTGGATTTATCTCATGGGTTTTCACTATTATTATATTCCCAAATATCTAAAATATTCATTATAACAATAATTAACCATAAGGGTTACCAATACCTTTTAAATTATGATTATCCTTAAATTATAATATCTTATTAAAATATAATTCCCCAAATCATAACATTATAATATCTAAATTCATCTACACCTAGTTCTCATTCCAACTAGGACATCCCACATGTTGAAACATCTCTTTATTGCATTATATAAATGAACTAATGTATTTTTCTACATTCCAAAGATTTTTTTGTTTAGATTTTTAAAAAAATTGATAAAAAATCAACTAGAAAAATCATGTATTTTTAAACTTATAGAAAGTTTTCCATTATATTAAAAAGGATTAATTGCATATATGTCTTAAACAACTCCCATAAATTATCCAGACCAAATATTCTTATAATCACATCATAGGTATAAATTGTGATCCTAACATTTAAAAATAAAAATATAAGAAAGGTGTGGGATCATATTCTCAATAAGGGTAAACATAAGTGATAATAATAAATGATCCTAAGTATATGATTATAATGAGTATAAATAAGAATGTTAGACTCAATTACGAAAAGATCATAAATCTGGGGCATAATGACTTGTACAGAATAAGAACAAGTCATGTAATTTTTGCATATCAAAGATGTAAAACCAAAAAAATTGTCTCGGATGTATAGATAATAATCTGATGTCTTGGAATTATAACATTAAATTATAAAATTTCATATAAAATAGGAATAAAAATATCATTACTGAAAACTATCTTCAGTACCTATTGATGGAAAACATAAGAATCCGTGAGCTCAAACACCCAAAAGGGTAAACATAAGAGAAATAAATAAATGACAATAAGTGACCAAAATATAATAATAAGGGTATGAAAAATAGTCATGTCATATAATAATCATACCAAATATGTTAGATATATTTATTCAGGGGTCATTCCATGTGGGTTTTTTAAAAAAATTACATAAGGCATAATAGTGAAAAATCATCAATAATAAATCATAATCCATTAAAATAAATCATATGTTTATGAAATTTGTTTTTGGAATTCACATAAGCATTGAAAATAACTTCTATTATCAAGTATCACTTCTAATAAAATAATACTGAATTGGGTTAACTCCCCATTATATTATTTACTTATTCAAGGTTCACTCCCAATGTAATCTTAATTGTAAATAGCCCTTACAGAATTCAGTTCCCGGCCCATTCTAGTGCTCATTGTCTCATGGGATATCCTTTATTACATAAATCATTGGAATAATCTATAATTACTGGGCCACCATTAACATAAAGAAAACTATTTATATGTGTTCCACTATATCATAAGACATTATTCATATCTTTAAAACATAACATGTGGAAATGATATAGGCTCTATAAAAAATTCACAATCAAATTCATAAAATATTTTGAGAAAGAATAATTACGGAAACATTGGATTACATTGATAATAATTAATATGATACTTCTTAAGATGTTATTCTAGGAAAGAATATATTTTAAATATAACTATAATATTTCATAAGGAAAAATCATTTTTTATTTGAAATCGATTATTAAGAATATTAAATTTCGAAAATTTCAAGGAATTGTTTGTTGAGAAAACAACCAATTAATCTTATAAAGGAATATAAAAATAAAATTCTATTTATGATGGCATATGAATATATTATTTTAATATACAATAATAGAAATCTTATTCTTATTCATGGTAAAAATTCATTAGTACCATGTTTGAAAAAATACTAGAGTATTTAATTCAGTTTTTATAGATTATAAAACCTGAGTAAACATTATTTTAATAAATTTTTGTATAATATTACCAACATTATATTAAAAATTTTCACTAAATTATTCTACTGGAAGAAAATACTCCTCTTAATTGAGAAAAACATTGTTGGTATTCATTAAAAACATTTTTTTGGCCTCTAGATTATATAAAGTGAAGAAAATGAATGGAAAACATTAAATCTATAAAAATGAGAGGATCAAAAAAATACATAATAATTTGGAGAGTCAGATTATATAATTCATCATCAAAAAATTTAATCATAAACAATCCCAGTAAAAATGATTTTGTAACATAAAAACCATACCTCAAGTTCATCATGCTTTTTAATTTCTTAAGTGTCTAGTGTAATGAAATTAAATTTTATTAAAATTCTATACCATAACTACAATCAAACCTATACAACCGTAAATATTTTACTTATAATAAAATCTCATCTGTTCATTAACAACCTTTTATTATCACCATCATTTTGAGGTTTAACTAATTCATTTATCAGGTATGTTTTTCATTGAATGAAATGGACTCGGAATATTGATCATGGTTTCATCTTCTCCAAAATGAAAATAATGTTTCAAATATAATAATATATATATATATATATATATATATATTTACAACTATTTATATATATTGGTTTTGAAAAATTAATTACATCACTATGTGGAGATGGTAGTTCCTAGGTATGCAGAAGTGACATTTAATTTTTTTTTACACCGTGTTGGTAAAACAGTGAGTTCATAGCATGATTTTTTAGGTGGTAGGATCGAAATAGAGATAGGTGTTTGGAAACCAATCATGTGTCCCTACTTCTACATGTTAGTGTGAGTTGGAGGTGTTCTTTATAACATTGTGTTGGACTATCATGGTGAAAATTTTTGGTAGTGGGAGGCACATAAACATTAAGGGTTATCACTATTTCATTATCTGATAGGGCTGGTGGATAAGACTTTTTTGTTTGTTGTATTGGTCTTTTCTTCCCCTTGATCATTCTGGACCTTTTCATGAACTTTGGGAAATATTTCTCAATGGCTTTAAGGCCTCTTGTCTTGTTCGATTTCTCCCTTCTCTACGATATCAAAATGGATTTTATACATTTTATGGTTAATAAATGGGGACTGATCCCCAACCTCTTAAAAAAATATCAGTTGTTATTTTATAGGTTTCAGTAAAAATTTCATCCTTTTCTTGAGGTTTAACCCCCTCATAAACCTATTTATACCATAACCAGGATAACCAAAACATTCTTTTTGAACTATTCACTATAACAAAAAATTAATATTATGATATTTAATTACATTGAATATTCTTTTTCATAGTATTGAATATATTTTTAATGAATCAAATTTTTTTATTAATATAAGTTAATTTTAATTATGCACACGAACTGAAATAAAAATTTGTTTTCTAAAATTGAATATTTATGCTTAAAAATTAATTTACTTCCATTACATACTTTTTAAAACCCAAAAATTTAATTTCATATATTATATTGAATATATAATCTATATAATTCATTTTAAAAACTAATAAATTGATATTATAGTAGTTTATTATGATAAAAATATATTTCATGCATGAAAAAGGTTTTTTAGAAAAATGTGGGTCCAAGCCTAAAAATTAACTTGTACCAAAATCAAGAATAATTATGATAACTATTTTTTAAATTAAAATATTTAAAATTAAAATATTATTATTTTACATTAATAAAAAATAAAAAACATAATCGGGGGTTTACATTAAATTAAATGAAAATTTGTTCAAATATCAGTATTTTTCACTAATCTTTAAAAAATAAACCTTTCCAGAAAATCCTATAAATTCACCCAATGATAATATTGAAATAATGATTGTAAAAATGGAAGTAATGAATTAAAATATAATTTATAAAAGGTTTATATTTAATTTTTCTTTTCAAGTATAAAATTCTATTAACTTAATTTTTTATGAAAACCTATTTTTTATGCGTAAAATTAATTCACTAAAAAATAAATATTTTAGAAAATTTAAAAAATTCACCCTATGATAAAAATGAAATGATTAATTTAAAAATTGAATTCATTACCTTAAATAAATTTCAAAAAAAAAATTATAATATAATTTCATTTTTCATGTATAAAAAGAGACAAAACAAATTTTTTATGAAAACATATTTTTCAAGTGTAAAATGAATTTACCAAAAATTTATTACTTATTTATTAAGTATCAGTAAATTAATTTTCACTAATAAAATAATTTTTATGAGTTTCCTATATATTTTTTATTTCAATTCCTAACATCCAATTTTGTTCCTTGGTTATAATGGTTTACTATATCAGGGTTAAAATAGACTTATAGATGTGTGTAATGAAAGCTATCAAAAACATCAAGTGTTATTCTGAATGAAATAAAAATAAAACCTTTTTGTGTTACATTATACACCCTTAAGTTAATTATAACGTAAAAAGTATATCACTCTAGTAATAAAAATTGACATCTCTTATTTATTACATCTTATGGTATCCATGTAGCTTTTAAAATTTTTGATTCACCAAAAAACATAAACCAACTAAGTTAAATTGTTCCATAGAACATTTTATATATAAAATCCAATATTTATTCTAGTTTTTATTGAAAATAAATATCCCACTCTGGTGACACATAATAAGATTTATGTATATTTGAAGGATATTGTATGCACTTCCTCGAGAGAGATACATGGAAAGTATTGTTAACGTGAGAATGTTTTGGAGGGAGTTTTATGCTACATGATACAATCAATGCTAGATTATAAATCTTGAATAGATAAATATTGCAAGTACTTAGTTTCCCCATATTTAGGATTCTAAGAACATTATTTCATGGATATGTTCCTATGAAAACTTTTATACTTACATTGAATTCCAAATCTCATTGATTATTATCATGTTATCTATTCTATTAACTGTAAACTTCTTGGATAGGATTGTGGGTGGATATATCCTCCTATTAAATTCGTTGACCTAACTTTAGTCCAAAAAACATTCATTACTTAACTTCATCCAATTATTTCAATTTTCCAAAATTATTTATACAGACGGTTTCATAAGGATGTATATGATTTTTCGAGTGAATGATACTATTGAATGAAGTCAGGACTAGAGGCAGGTGTTGATCCCAACCAATGTTTAAATCTAAGGAACACGATAGAAACATATCCTATAGGGTTTGAATTATCCTCTTTGACAAACCATATGTCTTAGGATGATAATTATTACTACAACACAAATATGTATCTAAATATTACAGAATACTTCCTCTATTGTTTGAGGAAATATTTGGATCCGGATCAAATATAATAATATTTAGTGTCTAATGTAACCTTAACACTTACTTAATGTATATCCTTATGAATTGATCAAGAGAGAAATTTTTTATAATATTGGTAAATTATGATGAATTTTTAATGTGACTAAATAAAACTCAAATAACATTATTATAACATCCAATTATTTTATGAAATAATGTTTTATAATTAATTTAATTTCTTTGATAGTTTGTGCTACCTGCAACAATGAGATTTAACAAATCACAAGAAACATTTAATATTATTATATAAAAGTGAAAATTATTACCTATCCATTAAAACTTGTATGATTTATATAACAATTATTTTTTTAAATAATGAAAAATTTATTTATATAAAGTTATATTATTGTTAAAAAAACAAAATTTTATGTAAATTATTTATATTATTTAAAAAGTACATGTTTTTTCAATATGTGATTTATATTTTTTTAAACAAATAATAAATTGATTACAGTTTTAGAAAATTAATTTTATATAATAAACTTTTTATTAGAATAAACATGTAATAATTATCTTAGGTTGAGTTTTTTGTTTTGTTTAAATTATATTTTTTCGATGAATATTTTATAATTCAGGGTTTTATTAAAAACTAAAATTCCATTTAATGAATTTGTAAGGTTTAATTTTATTTTAAAATAGTTTTAAAATTAAAAAAATAGTTCAATTATATTATAATAACTCTAATATAATTATATATAATCTATTGATATTGAATAAAGATGTAAAAGCATTTAAAAATTTTGAAACTATTTTCTTGGGGAAATTTTTTTTCATTGCTTCTCTGTGTATAATTTTAATTTTGTTTCATTCAAATTTTTAAATGGAATTTTGAAAAATAAATTCCATATTTTTTATCAGAATAATTAATATCATATAATATTTTCATCTTAATTTATGATCAATGTGAATAATAAAAAAGTAAAATTTAATTACAGTGGTTAAATTTTAACATAGTTTACACGGGGTATAATCTAAAAATATAGGATATAAAATGACCTATTTGTTTTGTAAAACACCTTTTTATACATTAATCTAACTTATATACTCTATAATTCAATAATTATTCATTTTATCTTTTCTACATGTGAAAAACATGGGTACACATAATTCATTTTAAAAATTCCATGTGTGTTCTCTTCAACACATATAAAAGAACACTAATATCTTATTCAAAATTAAAAAACCCATTTCCACACATAAGGCCTATCGAAAAATATTTTTTAATTCCCAATATATCTACAATAGTCCTTGTTTTGAATATTTTACCTTGATGAGAAGAATTTATGTACAAACCTAAAGAGGTTCTCGGTTGAAGAGGTAAAATTAATAACCTCACATTTGGTTTTATATCGTTATTGACCTCCTTAAAATATTATTAAATTATTAATATTTAATAAACCATTATCCAAAATATGTAGAGATATTATTTTCTTTAGTTTCTATATCCATATCCACTTCCTTCAAATTGAAATCGAAACCACCAATCATGTGTACAGTGGACAATCACCTCATGAAACGATTTTATTAGTTTTCAATCACCAACCTTATTAGATGAATATAATAATGTATTTAATTTTTATATATGATATTTATGATATTATTATACCTATTTAATTTTAATACGCCTAAAAATTATTACCTCTTAACCATTGAAAAATAATAACATCCCTCATGTGGATGGTAGAGTACCGCCATGTGAACCGATTCGATGTTTTTTTCTATTATATTTTACATACATAGTAAAAAGGATAGATTAAATGAATATATATATTAATGATATACTTAAAATAATTATTCATAAGTTAATATTATATCACATATACCTTATTACATTCCAATCCTTGGGGATATGATAATATCGTTCATGTTCAGGACAGACTACTGCCTCGTAAAGCGTTGTGGTTCATTTTAACTAATGCATTACATGGAAGGTAATAAGGGAAAATTTAATGAATATATGTGAAATATATGACTTACTAAATTATTATATAAATTAAATATATTAATTTCATTTATTTTATTACATCTTTTTCTAAAATGGAATCAACATTCATGCATACATATGACCTTCCATCTCCATGAATGGTGTAATTAATTTTCTATCTCTAACACTAATGGATTAATCTAAATTCCTATATAACTAATATATATGATACTAATATATTGGTTATAATTCCCTATATTAATGTACCTTGCTCAAATTTAAATGGATTAATATACAAATAAAAAACATATATAAAAAACAATGTATTTTTTACCAGAGACATGATTTAAAAATGGAAACATTAATAAAAAGGTAATAGATGGTCAAAAGTAGATAATATATGGTATGAAAAAAAAAATTATTATGGGTTTTTAATATATTTATAATTAACATATATTTATTATATATGAGGGTTTATTGTGTTTTAACCAATTTAGGACCAAACGTAAGGAATATTTTCCAAATATGCCTCATTGAGACATATGTTGTGTTATGGGCCAATAATCCATTATGAGGATTATTTAATACCAATTTGACAATTTATATCATGTATATAATTAAATTGATTATATTTAATGTTTCTCTTTTTATTATTATTTAACTCTTTTTACAATTCAAAAGACATAAAAGTCGTAAGGGTTTGATGTTACAATCTCCTTTTTTATCGAGATTGTTTAGGATTTTTATTTCAATGATGAAATATTATGATCTATATATCATGAAATTTATGAATTTTATTATAATATGGTTATATAATTATAATAAAATTTCATTTCAATTTTATCTCTTTATATGCTAATTTTTAATATAATGTTTTTAATGAAAACTGACATTATTTTTATTTTCGGCGAAAACCCATTTTTTTATTACATATATATTTTCTAAAAATTATTTAAATAAATTTTAAATTTTTATTTAATAATATTTAATATAATATTGACTCATTTTAGAAATATTAAAAAAATTTATTAATATAAATCTTCATGTCATCTTCCAAAAAAGGCCCGTTTGGCTTTAATCGAAAACATGAAAGACTTTTTTTTAACATATATGACATGAACATAATTTTATGTAATCACGAACACACAATGTCCTTAATATTACTCTGTATGTATTAATTTTCATTTCCAAATAAAATTATATCAAAATATTTTGATGTTTTTTTAGTTTTTAAAAGTTATTTTCAATGTATATTTATTTTCCATATAAAATTTTTGATTGAATATTTCTATGGTATTTTCCATTTAAGAAGACATCCATTGATTCTAATGGTGTTTTAATATTTATATTATCCAATGAGATCGTCATTATTTACCATCCATATAGTCTATGTTTATGATGAAATGTTATATATGAAACTCATTCTTTTTCTGTCAGTTATACTAGGATGAAATATTTTTTAAACCCATTTATTTTCATCTGTTCTGATATGATGAATGTTCTTTTTATCGTGTAAAATAATATGGTTTTCATTCGGTTATGTTTGTTTTTTATAACCAATAATAATGGTTATTTTATAACCAATGGAGGTGTTCATGTTAAAACCATGGATGGTGGTAAGATTATAACCAGGTATGGTGGTGACATTATAACTGAGGAGGGGTGGGACCTATATATCTCTCCAAATATTTTTGTAATGATATATTTTTAACGATTCAAACATCCTATTAAAATTTTTATTATTATTCCTTCATTCATGCCCATAAGATTATGATAGGGCCTGATTTCATGTCCTTAATGAAACTATTGATCAAGCTTCACATTTATATGATCATACTGTTATAATTTCATGTGTATTATTGAAATATTTTTCTTACATTATGGTTATTAACTAATGGATTATATAATATGATTACTTCATGAATCATGTCTTATTAATAGTAATGATTTATTCCATGAATAATTTTTATGATCTATGATATACATGGTGTGATTTTCAAAAGTGAAAATCATGATCTCTACCCTTGTTCACATGTTATTTTCTACGATCAATGATATCTCTATTTTTAGGCTTACTAGGCATCCAAATCACCATTAATTATGTTATTAAGATATGTTTGACATATGTATTTTCAAATAAGGGTTTTATAGATGAAGAACTTCTTTGGAGAAGATGTAGTTCTCCTATGAACAAGTTGTTTATGTATCCATGATTCAAAAGGTATTAGAACTATATTATTTTGATGAGTATCATTATGTTGTGTAATTAATATTAAACTATTAATGTTCTATATTAATATTTGAAAAAAAAATCTTTACATTTTCTATCAAAAATAGGTTTAGTGTACTATAAGAAACTAGGATGAGAAAACTATATTGATAAACTTTATGATAATTCTATGTATAGGAGAACGTACTAAGTTATAGAGAACAAAGGTGTCTAGTTTTTTCAGAAATACATCTTCATCTAGAAACTATAACTTTACATGGTTTGGTAAGAGATGTACCTAGGGGAATTATCTCTGAAAAAGGAACATCTGGTTTGACTTGAGCATTACCTGAAACACAACAATAATACTTACCAGAAACCCAGTTTGAAAAATCATGAGGGGAAATGATTTAGTTAATTTACACTTCCTTTATGAATCTATATTAATGATTTTAATAAATAGTTTCCATTAATTTCCTATAATAAACTAATGGTGTCGTATTTAAAATATAATGTGTCACTATTTAATGATACTATAAATGATTTTTCTTGATTATGTTGTTTTACACTATGTTTAGTGTTTCTCACACTATGATTATCATTTCAGTCAATCGATGGAACCGAAATTAATAAATTTCATACTGAATCTAATGGAATTTTTTTTATGACTTTAGTGAAGTATATTGGGATTATTCTAAATCACGTATCAAGATATATGTTCAACAAAATCAACTTATATGATATTCATGAGGTAGAAAATAAGTGGAATATAGAGTTTTATTAATCTTCATGTGGTAATTAATGTTGAGGAAAGAATATTTCTCATAATACATATGAATAAATATGGATGAAAAATATTTAATAATATATAAAATGGAGGGGAGTTGTTTTTTATGTGTAACATAAGGTCATAGAGTGGTGAATGGTCAAGGAGTTTATTTCTTTGTATGTGTGGAACATGGTAATTGTTCAACTCAATTTTTTAATCCAGGAGTTATATTCTGTATATGGAATGACTTATTCTATGTTAATCATTGTATGGGAGGGTTTAAATTATGTATGTATTAGGATTAAACGATCCCATTTTAATAGCATTTTTAACATTTCTATTTGGGTTATAAGAATCTTGAAACTTCTAAATATTGTGTTTATTTTGTAAGTATATATGACTTTATGTAAGATTAACATGAGAGTTATTGATACAATTATTGTTTATGAGTTTATGGCTTATCATTTGTAAAATTTATTAGACACAAATTGTGAGGTTTTATGATAAGGTATTTTATCAACATTTTCTATATTTTT
This sequence comes from Viscum album, assembly GCA_963277665.1. Classification (NCBI taxonomy): domain Eukaryota; kingdom Viridiplantae; phylum Streptophyta; class Magnoliopsida; order Santalales; family Viscaceae; genus Viscum; species Viscum album. Next base: position 1,042,110,536 of record OY728150.1, read on the forward strand.
TGATACATTTATCGTAGTATAACCCATTGGTTTTAAATATGTTTTAGTAAAAATTCATTTGAGGAGGATATAACCATGAAATTATTATATACAAGGTATAAAAACTATTAATATATAGTGATTACATTAGGTATTACTAATTCTCCCTATATCTTCATGAATTTAAAGAATATAATATTTAGTGATTACAATGATCTATTTGGGTTACTCTTTATAGATGATATTATCATATTTTTAACTGAAAGGAAGAGCAAGATGATAAAAATATAATTATAATAAATAACCTATGGAAGAATAAACTATAAGAAAAATTTAAAAAATTTAATATTGGATACTAAAGGTTTCATTTTTCTGTTATATAAACTCAAGAGAGGGTATTTCAAGAATATCTATCAATGATAGATGATATTGACAATTTAACTCGACCAACCATAGTTACTAAGACATATAGTATCATGTTTTTTTTATATTATTATTTTTTTGTGGATAATTTCTCCTAAATATTTAATACCATGACCACACTAACTCAAAATGGTTCCAAGTTCCTTTGGACAAATGAACATGATGAAAATTTCAAGAAAGTCAATAAATATTTGTATGTGAACATATGCTTGCATTAACCTACATTGAAGAAGCTTTTTCAATATATAGTGATACATATTAGTCATGTTAATTTCATTTTTATAGATAATTATTACTTAAAATTTATGTTTCATGAGTATAAATACCCAAGTCATGATTCAGAGTTAGAAGTGGTATGTTTTTCATTAAAGATATGGAGGAACTATCTTCATGGAAAAAATGTGATATGTGTATTGAAAAAAATATTTTAATGTATATATTTAAACAAAAGTATTTGGAAATTTTCTATAGAATATATTTGAATATGCATAATGATTCTAACTAATCAATAGATTACAGGCCTTGTAATGCAAATAGGGTGGAAAACGATTTTTGTCGAAATGATCATGAGATAATATCCACAATGAGGATAAGAAAATAGATAATATTATTGATTTAAAAAGGATGATCATGAAATACTAAAGTGGAGAAAATTAATTTCTTAAACTAATGATCAAATATCATTCAAAGTGATGGATAAAAATGAACATAAAGGGAATGTAGATATAAAAATATGTGATAAATGACTCTAAGTATATCCTTGATTAAGAGGGAATGATAAGGTTTATTAATTGTGTGTGTGTTCTATAGATACAAGATTTTAAGAAGTAAATTTTAGAATAGGATCATAGTTATATATTGAAAATTCATTCTTGACTTGAAAATATGTATAGATATTTGAAAAAGAATTTCTGGTTGGATTTAAGTGAGATATTATAGAATACATATCTCTGTTCTTAGTGTGATTGTATACCAAAGATAGGAGAATAAAGTATTATGGATTCTACAACAATTAAACATAATATATTGGATATGGGAAAACACCTCCATGGATTTTATCATCAGCCTCACCAAAATGTCTAAAAGTCACAATTTTATGTGGGTTATAGTCAATCTCCTTAGAAAGTCAGCACACATCCTCACTTATCAAGGAATATTTATCTATTAATCATCTTCATAGGATATATAGAAATAATTTTTAAGGTTTTATGGAGAAACACATTCTATTGTTGTTGACCAAATTCCTATGTTTTACTAAGTATTGTATACAATGAATTGGATAATGAGGTTAGATCAATTCAACAACACAATGGTGTATCAAAAAGTCAACATTAAAGTCATATTAACCACCACCAGTGTGACATGGAATTTAAATTTTTTTGACAATGTGTTTATAAGAATTTCCAAATGTATTAAGGTAATGAGAGTTGAAAATAAGGGAAAACTAATCTCTATATATGTTGACCTGTTTGGAATTTTTGTGTTATGGTTTCATGGACCTCTTTGGAATTTTTTTGTTCTATGTTAATTTAAAAATGAAGAATATATCTAATTTATCACACATACTAAACTCAAAGGTCATATATTTGGAAAATAACTATCATACAAAAATAGGTGGAGATTCTTTATAATATAAATAATGTTTTATGAAATAAGACCACCAACCTAGTCTATTTCTTTGATACCACTAGTATGAGGAAACTATGTGGGAACCCAAGGATGTAATGAAGTACAGGTATAAATAGTTATTTTTAAAAAAAGTGATATAATTTCAAGGTAACGATTAATTTTAAGGATAGAATCATTTAACACTCTGAGAGTTTATTAAATTATTTTCTTAAATAAATTTATTTTCCTCGATAGCTTTCATTACACGAAGCACTATCTATTAATGATCCATGAAGAAACTATTAATTTTAGTACTTAAATAGAACCATTTTACCTAGATGTTAAGATTGGATGAATGAATATGAAACGTCACATTTTAAAAATTATGTTTAATTTTTTATATATAAAATACTTATTTATAAAATGTACTTATTTTTAGTAAAGTCTATATTCTTCAAAAACTACCTTCTCAAAAAATGATTTCTATTTATTTTTTGGATAAAAAACTACGAATAATTTTTGAATCATTTAGAAAATGAATTTTTGAAATTTAAATTCACTTTTTGAACCAATAGTTAAAAATTATCTCTGGGTAAATTTTTCATATTTTTCAAATTGATTAATTTATTGATGAATAAAGGAAATACCAGTTTTCATTGAAAATTTACTTTCAGTTTAAAAAATTTAAAGGTTGTTTTATGTTTTAAATTGGATTAAAATGTAAAATTATCTTAATTATATTATAATTATTCCAATATATCTCATTTTGATAATTTCATAATGAATTTCGATAAAACACATTTTACACTTTTGAAAAGTTTTTCTTTGGAAAACCATTTGTAAGTCGCATCTACCGGTTGAATTTTGAATTAAAATTTTGTAATTATATGAATTAAATTGAAAAAAATGGATTCCATATTTTTAATAAAAATATTTATTAGTATGTAATAAATTTAGTTATATTTTTGTCGAAATTAATGCTAAATATTGAAAAACAAATAATTATCAGGGTTAAGCATAAAAATATTTTAATGAGGTATTAATGTAAAAAATATTCAGGATAAAATGAACAAGAATAATTTTAAAAAACCAATTCTACCTCCAAATTTCATAATTATAGCCTCATTGATTATATAATTATTCATTTTATCTATTTTTAATTTGAAAAAATGGATACACTTTAATCATTTAATACAATTCCATGTGTGCCCACTCCACAAATTATAAAAGGAAACCCACTACCATATCCTATTAAAACAAAAAAACCATTTGTATCAGAAAACAATATTCAAATATATTTCCTATTTTCATATCTACCTCTTTGAGATTTTTTATTAATAGAACCTACTGATAATTATTTACGTATAACCCTAAATAGGTTCTCCAAGGAAGATATAAAATTATAAACATTTGTTTGGTTTCATTTATTCACCCACCTACTTACAAATTTATCATATTTATTTGATAAAATAGAAAAATTGTATCCCATATACTAATATATTTTTATGTTGATAGTGTATCATATATCCAACTCCTTATCAATCAAATGGTAAAGTAAACTATCAATCATGTGTAAGATATACTACCCCCTCATGAAATGATGTTATTCGGTTTAAACAACCACCAATCGAGTATTGATATACTTATGGTGTTAATAATTATGTATAATTTTTATGATATTATTATACCTATATAATTATAACATCAATTCTATTTTTTTACCTGCCGACCTTTTGGAAAACAATACATATAACTCAGGTGTACAATGGACAACCCCTTGTAAACTAACGTGATCTGTTTTTTATTTAAATTTATATTAGATGATAATATGGATATATTAAATAATTATATGGTATATTTATAACATAATTATATTCATTTATCTGTTATATCAAAAATTATTTTTTTATATTCTATTCCATGGGGGATATGATAACATTGTTCTTTTTTACGGTAGACTACCACCTCACGAAGCAATGTGATTCATTTTTACTATTTAGTTGTATGGAAGTTAATAGTTTTAAATTTAATGAATATATGATATATATATATATATTAAAAGTAAATTATTATGTAAAGGTAATATATTTTTTACCTTTATTTCATCCATATATAAAATTGAAACAACATTCTTGCATATGTATGACACACCATCTCTATGATGAGTCTAACTCATTTTCTATCGCAAAAAGTATTTTACTACTATAAATATTTTTGTGATGAGTATATATTATATTTATATCATATTTAACATACGTTATATGTTGGAACCAATATCAAAATTAAATTATCAATGATACCAAACCAAAACCTATGAGGAAAAAATGAAGTAGTTATTACCCAAAAAGTGATTTTAATAAAGAATTTATGATAAATAAGTAACTAAAATTCATAAGTAGATCTGTATGGTATGATAATAATTATTATGGTTTCATTATTATATGTATAATAAATCTATAATTATTATAAAATATTTTTGAATGTATATAAAGGAAATAGTGACTTAAGGTAAGGGATTTAGTTTCAATTTGTTTTTGTGAGACATATGTTGTGTTATGAACCTATCTAATTTTATAATTTATATATATTTCTTATTTTAAATTTCATATACTTAATATTATTATAATAAATATATTTAATGTTTTTTTTTCTTGATATTATTTAATGGTTCATACTATTTAAATGTTACAAAATCAGTAAGAGTTTGATATTACAATCTCATTATTTATCAAGATTATTTAAGACTATGATTTTGATACTGAAATATTATGATTTATATCTCATTTTAATCTTTAATTATTATCTCACTAGTTTTATTTATAGATAAAAAAGATTAATTTTTCTCTATTTATGCGCTCAATATGTTAGAATAATGTTTGTTAGAAAATATCAACATCATTTCTCTATTCGATTAAAACCATATATTCATTATTGTCCATGTTTTAAAATTTTGAATTAAATAATGTTATAATATTATAAATAATATTTAAATAATTTTGACCCATTTTTTAAGAAAAAAATGTAAAAATAATACTAAGGTCATTTCCTATACAATTTTTTATTGTCTTTTACTGAAAATGTGGAAGAAATCTTGTTTTTTACATGTACAACATGAACAAAATTTCATACAATCATGATTTTTTTTCTAATATTAATTAATACTTTTTATATTTTACATTTTGTGAAATTGATTTCAAATATATTGTATGAAATTTTAACTCTTAAAAATTCATTTTCAAAGAATTTTTCTTTTCCATAAGAAATGTTTCAGGTGATCTTCCAAAGTCATTTTCCTTCTAAGATATCAATCATTGATGTTATAAAAGATTTACTGGGGATATTATCCAATGATTTAATCTTTTTTCTTCATATGGATGGTTTACATTTATGATAAAATTATTTTTTTGAAACCTATTCCTTTTTAACTAGTTTCACTATGAGAAAATTTTTAGGAATCATGTTTCTTTTAATTTGTTTTGATATGATGAATTTTTTATAATATTTTGAAAAAATCCAGTCTGTATTTAATTATGTTATGGTGGTTATGTCATAACCAAGGATGGTTTTTACATTGTAATGAATGATGGTTGTCACATTATAACTAAGTATAGTGGTTACGTTATAACCAATGATGGTGGTCATGTCATAACTATTGCTAGATGGACCAAAATCTCACTCAAATGCATTGGGTAATGTTATCTTCCGCATGAACATGACTTAATGAAATCATGTTTTGTGTGGACTTACTTTTATGTACATAGGATTTATCGAGGTCTACATTTATTGTCCTTAATGAAATAAGTGAACTTGTTTCTATTTATACATGTTCTTAATGTTATAAGTATATATGTATGACACAAATATATGTCTAATTACAAGGATATCCTCAAATGGATTAGGTAATTTGATTTATTTATGATTAATGTCTTATGAACTATCATGAACATACCATTTCTCAATTTTATTATCTATGGAATATAATATATGGTTTTAAAATGCTAACAACATGTTCTCGTACTCTTATTACCATGTAATTCAAATATGATCATCGATATCTCCCTTTTTATTACCATTACTATAAATCCTAGATCACCGATTATAATTTTTTTCCTTAGGTTATTAATAACGGTTATATGTATGAAAATTCCAAGAATGGTTCTGGATTAGAAGAATATAGTGGGAGAACATGAAGTTCATCTATGATCATGTATCTTAGGTTTCCATGTTTCTAATGCCCAAAACCTATATGATTCTAGTTTGGATCCTTATATTATATAATGAATATTCTTCCAGTAATATGTTTTATTTATGTACGATATGTTCAAGTATTTAAGATTATATTCATTAGATTTTTTGTGGAGTTCAACAATGAAATCCATGGTAATGATTTTCTTTATTCATTCTAGTATGGGTTATGGTTGTAACATCCCCATATACTTATGTATCTTATCCTTAACTTTATGACATAACATGTACCAACGTATATTCTATAAAAAATCCATCTTCATGTTTTCCCATCATAAATACTATTTCAAATATATATTCATCTTAATAATTAAAAAATGAATAAAGAATAATGAGATATGTATGTATTCCAATAGTTCCCTCTCCAGTTTTGGTTTTGATGGGAAACATAACTGGTTCTTGAAACCTATCATTCCATCAATACCAAGATTTATCTCATGAACATTCCTCAGTTTAATTTATAGATCCACATCCTCATTGTGTTTCTCTTTAATCTTTATATAGAAAAATGGTTGAAAAATCATATGACAAATAAAATATTTATACCAATTTATCATGATTTCATGTTCCTTCATTTAAAAATAAAAATATATTAGTTCTTTTATGACTCTAATAATAGATAAGATATCATGATACTTTATCTTAAAGCATCAACAACCTTTTTGAATTTTATAGGGTGTTGTGTGTTAAGGATTATTTATCAGTAAATGAACTCTAACCTTCTTCTTTGCTGCATATTCAACTCATTAAAGGTGAATATATACTATAAACATTCATTATCAATATATATTTGGGACACTTTTTTCTATAAAGACAGTGAATCCATACCAATAACACAATTATTACTCATTCTAAACCCAAATACTGAGTTAGGAAATATTTATCATAAACCATCAATTTTTCTGAGACATAAGCTATCCCTATATAATTATGCATGCAAACACATCCTAACCATTTCTTTACTTCATCAATTTAATTCACAAACACTTCTACACTATATTGTAGTGTTATCATATGTTCATTGACTAAAATTATCTTTCTTTCCTTGAAATTTTCTGTATATTCATTAGCTTAAAGTAATATAACTCCCATTTGAGTTAACTTGGTGAGTGGATTTGATATCCATAATTAATCCATCATAAAGAATCAACAATGGCTATCCAATCAAAAAAATTATGCACTTCAGTTAGTGTGGCTGGCTAGGGAAAATTTTCCATATCTTATGTCTTTGGTGGATCAATCGACCTCAATTGATATTTTGTAACCAAAAAATGATACTTTATATAAATAATGATCAATAATACTAAATTTTTCATAGAAAATATCCATCCTTAGGGTGTTAAGTAAAATCCTCAATTTATCTTTTTATTATTTCTTACTCTTAGAATATATAAGAACATATTCTATAAATATTACAAAACAATGATCATGGTAATATATAAGGGCTCTATTAATTAAATAATTAAAGATAATTGGGGAATTGGTAAGACCAAATGTAATCAATATAAATTTATAATGTCCATGCATAGAATAAAATTATTACTTTGGTATGTAGTCACTTTTTGACCCTAAACTCATAGTGTCAATATCGAAGATCAATCATGGAATACTAATGACCTCTGCATAATTGATCAAACAAATCATTATCAAAAATAAGTGGATGGTTATTCTTGATTGTGATCTTGTTTAGTTTCTGATAATTATTATAGAGTCATAACGATCTATATTTATTATGATAAAATTTATAGGATCACCCCATTAGGATGAATTTTGTTCTATGGATCCTTTATCAAGATTATATTTTAGTGTTGTATTCAATTCCATGAGCTCGATAATAGTAATTCTTTATTGAATCTTTGAAATTGGTATAGCCCTTGGTACAAGTTATATTTAAAAATCAACTTCAATATTTGGTGGAATACAAGAAAACTATTCATAAAAGATATTACAAAATTCTTTTAAAATAACTATATCATCAAATTTTAGTTCCTCCCCAACCATTAGAGATAAATACCCACTTTTAATATGAATAATATCCTAGGCATTGAATTAAATATCTATTGGAAGTTCGAATTTATCTTCCCACTTGTAGACAAACATACGTTACTTCATAATATCAAATGTGACTTATCTTCCTTTAAAATTTATATGAGATTTATATAAAGGGAGACAATCCATGTCAAAACTAACATCAAATTTGACTAGAGGAAGAATAAGAAGATATGTAGGAAAAATATTCCGCTAAACATTAATTGGGGATTATTCATAGTCCTGATATGTGATCAATATATTATTTGATATTTTTATATCTAATTAATAAAAATAGTCATTCATTTTGAATAATATTTCTAACAGAAAATTTCATAGACATATAAAAAAGTTGGTATATGAAGAACCAAATAAGAAATTAGTTGTTATAGTATAGATGGTATGTTTACCTTTCACAACATTAATATCACACCCCTCATCAAGAATAGTGATCACATGACATTTTCTATTGTCAATAGGCTTAATATGTTTCTAATTTTGATCATTCTCATTTACCCTTGGATTTAATAACATATTTTCATAGTGTCCCTACAATATTAAATTTTACAATAGATTTTGGGTGGTGAATTATGTGAATATTTATATTTAGTTGAATCATTAGATAACTTTATCCCATTATAGTAGCATTCAATTTCATGATGACCTTCTTTTACAATAATAAAAAATTTACCAATCCCCTTAAAATAGTTATTTTATTCTTATTTATAAAATTATCTCATAAAGTAAAACTCATCTTTCTTACCACCGTGGTTTTTGTTAATATAATTTACACTAAATCATATATTTATTTTCTTATCAAACCCAAGATAATGATAGATTACTCGAATATCTATTTCCACCATGATAGCACATAAAATTTTTATTTGTTGTTATTGATATTTCTTATGGATAAAACACATCTGATAATTGGTTTTTAGCCCAATGAAAAATCGAACAATATTACATTCTAGTTGAATATTAATACTAGAACCATACCAGGAATGTCTTGTAAAACATTCATTATATTTACCAACAGAGTCATCATCATTCAGATTATGGTCATGGAATTTATTCTTTACCTTTGTAGGAAAAATATTAGGAATGTTATTATTTTAAAATAATCTACTAATCTAATCCTACTAAATGGATTAATTTTTTTCCAATTGAAATATATATATGTGGAAATTTCACCATTGATCAAATTCACATTACGGATGATAAACATCTTGGATAATATTTTTGTGTTTTTTCACAGTAGAGAATAGAAAATAACTATTCATTGGAACTAATCCATTTCTCAAGGATTAGTGGATGGGAGTACCCACTAAAATAAGCTGGATGTTTCCTCATGAATGTTGAATCAATTTTTTGTCCCTTATTATTCTTATTTAGAATCTCAACATTTTTCATTACATTAGAATGTTTTAAATTCATAATAAATATATTTTACAATCAATAACTCGTTAAAATGGGTTTTTTAGGGTGAAATCATTTCATTATCCATTGAATTTAGGCTAAGAATGGTTCCCTCTAGTTCAATCCATTGATTGTAACAAAAAATAATATTAAGAGAATCAATAATATTCATTGGAAACCATATATTTTTTGAAATAATTTGTAGGATGACTAAATCATGAAACCTTATTTCAAATTGTGACAATATATATTTAACCGAGAAGGACCATGGTCATTATATTTTCAAATATTTATTTATGTGTGTTAATGAAAAATTTAGTTAATAAAATAAAATACATTGATAGTGCCAAACCATATGTAGAGTAAGGGCCTATTCACCATGCACCCTAATGATGGTTTTGATTTTATAAACCATCTATTTTTGAATTTTTCACCATAACTTTCATCTATTTTAAAACCACATCCACTTATAGTATCTGGAAATGGTTGTATTTTTTTAGCGTTACCACACTCTTTTGTTTACAAAATCATGTTCAAATTTCATATACTTAGGATTACCCTAGGGTTCTAAATAAACATTCCTCATCCTAGTCTGCAAAAGTTATATAATATTATCTCTAATTCCAAATATAGATACATATACTCTTCATAAATAAATATTATGTAAAATTAGATGAATATTCAATATAGTTTACTATAATACATGCTTGAGGAGTTTAGAGGTTTATTATCATTGGAACCATGGATATGTAAAAAATAGCATATAAATTATTTACAATATTTCTGATTAAGTTATAAACAACTGGCACCCTTGTTAGACACATCATCCTTAAAACATCTCATCATAACATAGGGAAGATAAACCTTAGAAATGATGATATTATATGCACCATAATGGTAAATATAAGAGATATGTTTCAATGATCACAAGTGAGAATAATACTAGAATAGTGTAAAATAATATTATAAGGACATATCATAACTATACAAAATTAGTCCAAGAACATTAATAAGGAATCATAGGATTAGTTTTCTTCAAAAAATATAATTAATACCTATGGTTATGAAATATTAAATAATAAATAAATAAAATGGAAAACATATCATAAGAATGTGAAAAAAATTTGTTTTCTGCAAATAAATATAGAAGATAATTTCTACAGTCAATGATCACTACCAAGACTATAATTTTAGATTCAATCTATATTCAATAATTTACATTGTAAATGATCACTCCAAAATCAATATTATATGAAACAGTACCATTTTAATATTGGTCACTCCCCATTACAATCCTCAATATATGATGTGGCATACTTCTATAACCATTGCATCAGAGGAATATATAATTTTAGTCTCAAAAATCACATAATGAAAACCATATATATGTGTGCCATAAGATCACAAAAAATCTGACATATCATCAAATAATTACCCTTGTAAATGATATAGGTTTCATAAAAAGTTCATCAAAAAATTCATATAGCCTCTATATAAATATTATAGATAGTAAAATTGAATCATATCCCTTTAAAATCATGAGAAACATCCAAAAATTATTTTATAGACAACAATTCCTTTAAAATGACAGAATAATACTTCTTATGGAAAATTCACTTTTTATTTGATATCTCTTATTATGAATTTAGCAATATCAAAATTATTAATGAAATCATTTTTATCTAAAATTAACCAATGAAAATTATAAATAATGATTCAAAAATGAGTATACATATTATTAAAGAATGTCGTTCATGTAGTTTAGGTTAAAACAAAATATATATATTTTTACAGTATCGAAAAAAATATGAGAACCACCATGTTTTGAAAATGATAACAAGATTTATTTATGTTTTTAAAAATATTAAAAATTTCTATAAATGAATTTAATAAATCTTTGTAAAATATTATAAAAATATTGAAGACAATTTAATGAATATTTGGATATGGAATTAATTATTCTTGATCAAAGTGAAAAACATGAGTTGATCTACTTTAAAATGTTATGTTGGTGTGTTGAGTTATTAAAAAGAGAAATATTAAACAAATAAATTAAATATTTAGAAATAATATTATTATAATATCATACATAATTCATGGTATACATAGTTCATATAATTTCACGATCAAATAATTTAATCCTAAACACTCCCTATAAAAATAACATTATTACATAAAATCCTAAACTAGAGTATATATTGATTTGAATGTGCGATGTCCTCCAACATAATAAATTAAAATTTTATTATAAATATAAAATAATAATAATACCTAAAACATCATAAATGGTTTAATTATAACATCTTATATACTATTCCACAACAATATTATATTATCACTATAATTTTGGGTTCTAATTTCCTCGTTTTCCATGTATGCATTATTTTACCAGTTATAGCTATAGAACTATTATAATGGATTCATCATCCAAAAAATTAAAATCATGATATAAGTATTATATATTTTCATTATATAAATATTTATAACTACTCATATAAATTAGTGGTGAAAAATTAATTGTGTCACAATATAAGGAATATAGTTAGTAGAAAAACACGAGTAATATTTCCATTTTCTGATGGATGGATACAAAAAATGATATTATTAAATGAAAATAAATCATTATTATTACATAAATATCATATATATATATATAATTATAAACTAAACATATCATAATAACCAACCATGAATGATAGTGGTGTAAAATGAGACATATCACTATGTAGAGGTGGTAGTATACACGTATGCATACACGATACATTTGTGAGAACTAGGCCTCAGTGAGAGCATAAACACCCCACCTTAACATGGTCATCAGGTCTTAGTTCTCAAGGTACCACCAGTTGACCCACATACACATGGTTCACACCCTAAGGCTCTCCCACATGCCAAAACAGGACATAAGACTAATTATTATCCCCTAGGACAACACATGTCGTTTCTAGTTTGCTTTTCCCTCACTCAAAGACACCCCAAGTAACTAACCATAAGGTCATCCATCTTGATCACTACTCCAGGACAAACATGCTTAACTGTGGAATTCTAATATGTTAGGCTCTCGAAAAATAAGGTGGATCATGTTGACATGACTCATATCATTTAATCATTTATCCCTTTTATCATTTTGGGGTGTTACACCCCCCCCCCTAGAGCAAAATATTCTCATTGTGGGTCCTAAATCTGAACGCAGGCAGTGCATGAAACAAAAGGCTAAGTTCCTACTCTAATAAAAAATGTGACAAATAGGCCCAACTAATTGCACAAACACCCCACCATAACATGATCATCGGGTCTTGGCCCACCTAATACGACCAATTGCCCCGTAGTCACATGGTCTTCACCAAGGGGCCCATCCATGTTCCCCAATGGGTCATATGACTAATGACTATCCCCACATGTGAAAAAATGTCCATTCTAGTGCGTTATTTCTTTACTCACAAATAAAATAGGAAACTTCCCAGAAGGTCACCCATCCTGATCATTTTTCATGGCCAAACATGCTTAACTATGGAGTTCTAATAAGGTAGGTTTCCAAAATGCAAGTTAAAACTTGTTGACCTGATTCATACCATCAAATCATTTAACCCTTTTCATTTAAGGGTGTTACAACATGCAACTCATATGGGATTGAAAAGAGGTGGAAAATGGTTGTGAAATAATTATACTAAAATCTCAAGAAATTTATGATATGATATTAATCATTTCATGTATTTAATATGTTAATAAGAATTAGAGGAAGAAATAAAATTTAAAGGGATTAGTTATGATCTATGCCTCATCTTGGAGAGATATAATTTGGCTTACACCTTAGCCCATAAAGATGTAGGCTTAGGAGAAGACCAGATTCTCTAGGATGAATTCAAGGATTAGAGGAATGTTTTGGATTAGAATTTTTTTATCTATAAGGCTAAAGTTTTTTTTATAGAGGATAAGAGCTACCATATTATATGCGAGGGGAGGGACACATAAGGAATTCATAAAATATTTTAATGATTTAAGGTCAATTTCATGGGAAAGTTTACAGAACTATACATGTATTATAATTTTGTATATTATGAGGATTGACTAAATTAAAACAATAAGAATTATTTTTTTTTGGTGGCCATTATAACCTTATCTCATGCTTTGACCCCTCGTTAACACGTTTTAATCATAACTATTGTTACAAAATTATACTATTTTATAATTAACTATGATCAAAAAATAAGTTTATCCTAATTAATTATATTATTTATATTTTTTCAAATAGGGAATCTATTTTACCATATTTAATTTCAATTAGTGGAAGGAATTTAATTCTGACTAAGCGTTAAAACTGTAATGAAAACCTGTTATTTGAAAATAAATATTTATGCATAAAAAATAAATTACATAAATAAATTATATTGAAAATATAATTTATAATATTAATTAAATCGATTAATAGTTACATATTAAATTAATAAATTAAGTTAAAAACACATTACATGCATATTTTTTTTAGAAAAATGAGTTTTTGGATTAAAAACTATCTTCTAGAAAAATATTGTATAATGATGATTACAAGGTAATTAATTTTATTGTTTCTACTTAAATTATATTTAGGTTATTTTAATAATAGATTTAAAAAATAATGGTATTTTTACAATTAAATAAATGACCCTTTTTTTAAAATTTGATAGTTTTCACTATTCAATGAAAAATAAATCTTTTAAGAAAAAACCAAATAATTCACCCTAAGATAATATTGAAATGAATATTTTAAAATTGATATTATGTTAACGTAGTAAAAATTCTATTAATTTGATAAATTAATTTATAGGTTTTCATATAAATGTTTGATAAAACCATTTTAATCATAAATTTTATTTTAAAGAATAAAATGAATATACTGAAAATTGAGTTATTTTTTATTTAAGAATTAATCCATGCATTAGTAATTATAAAACAATTATAAATAATTTTCATAAAGTGTTTATTACTATTCATATCATCTAATTTAAAATAATAGTTATAATATTTTAATATATCACTTCTTATGTTGACTTAGGGTTGAGTGGAAGAAACGTTAACAAATACATCATTAATTATATCAATATATATATATACACACACACACATATATATATATATATATATATATCATTTGGGTGTTATTATCATTGTGAAAAATATTCTTTTAGAGAAACGAAATATTGTCTATTCATAATAGAAATAATTTGGAAAAAGTTATTTATATTAAGAATGAATTTGTAGAGATGAGAAAGGTAAGGATAAATAAATAATCTAATTGAAAAAAAAATTCATATTCCATACATAGGAATAAGTTTGATTCTTTAATTTGAATAATATACCTGACCAGGAATAACATATATCAAAATATGATGACAAATATGACAAACTCTTTTTAAGAGCATTAGATAAATCACTTAGGAAACATGTAATATCCATGATATTTTAAAATATTTATTTTAAAAAAGGCAAATATTTTATGAAACACGGTGCAGTTGAATTTCTTTTATAAACCATGAGTTTATATAATATTTTTTAATGAAAAACAAGAAATTGAAAAACTATTTGTTCACATTGAAAAAATTAGAAAAGATTATTTCTATACATTGATTAAAATACCATATATAAAATGTTTAAAATTAATTTGAATCATTTCAACTAATTTAAATGTTTCATAAAATTTTCTCATTTTTTGTGGCATAGATAAGGAAACTATTGAAAAAATTCAATAAATAATGACATGAAAAATGGATGTTCCTGGCTGAAAAAAGAGAGAGGGTTAGCTACACTGACAAAAATACTTCAAGAAGAATATGACTAAAGGGGAAAATTAATTTTGAGGGTACATTTAAAAGAAGAATAATTACATGTATATGTTAAAGGAAATTAATTTTTTATTAATAACACCATATAAATGATATTGTGGTAAAAAATATGAAGTACGACTCAAAAAATTGAAACTGTACCAAAGAACCCATTACCTTAATTTTTGACTTCTATTTATGTTTATATATATTGTTTATAACGAAAATTAATATCCTACTAAACAATTAAACTACCTCATTAATTTATATATAATTTTTAAAACACTATTTTTGATTATTCTATACATTTATACAATTTATTAAATTTTTCAATATCAGTATTGTGTAATCTTGATCATTTTGAAGATGTTCCATAATTGTCCTATTTAACATCATTATTTTTCAAAAATTCATAATTAAAATATCCTAAAATATACATTAATTAATTATCTAAAACTATTTATAATTTTATAATTTCATAGAATGATGTTTCGGTAATTGTCTATAAATTTGAAATCGTTGGGGAGCATGATTCAATGATTTTTAAGAATGAAGATTATTATATTAATTATAGAGATTAATATTAATATTTTCATACTAGAATCGAAATAAAATCATTATTTACTTATTATTATAACATATTTTAAATAATTACAATCTCATAGTTTTTCATGATATTATATTATAACATTGTTACAATATGTGCTTAGGCCAACCAAAACAAGAACATTCAAAAATGAATGAATGATTATGACGTTATATCTTTATAATTTAATTATTCTAGAGGAGTAATGATATTTTCTGGTTTTATAGAAGTGATAAATAATAATTTGACATAATTATAGGAGGATATAACGTATAATTTTATGTTATATAGTAGAATTATTTTTTTTCTATACTAGTTCAATTTTTTTAGGAATTTGAATTTACAAACCCGTTTTTTATCAAATTATTAATAAGATATAAAATTTGAATTTGAAAAATCATTAAAAAACACATATAAATTGTACTTATCCATTAAAACCAATAACAAGATCTTTAATTAATGGGGGTAATTTGGAATTGAATACACCATTACCTAGAGGTGGTAGTTCGCATGTATGAGTGGATTATGATTTATTTATTCCATATAAAAAAAGAAATTCTTATTATGGTTTATAATATAAAAAATGTATATCAATTTTTAAATATTCAATTAATTTATTAAATTTAATAATATTATTTACCACGTTGGGTGGTGAAGGAAAATTAAACATGACTCTTTATGGAGGCGGTATTCCACACATATGCATAAATGTCATTTCATTTTACATAAGGGAAAATTGGTAACATTATTAATGAATATTACAATAATATAAAAAATATTAGTAAATAATATATACTCAATTGATCATATAACAATATAAAAATATTATTAAAATGTAAATATATGAATTAAAAAACACTAAGGAAAAGTTTTTTACTTATGTTAGGAAACATTAGTTTTCTTTAGAGGATTTATCGAGAGAGAGGAATTAAGAAATGATATTATGAATAGAATCTTTATGAACTGAAAAAAGATTATAAGGGAAAGAAATAGTGATGTGTTTCATAAGGAAACCAAAATTTGGGAGCGTTCTTGATTTGATAGTAAGAGGCCACTTTTATATGTGGTGAGAATGGAATTACAATAAATATTTAATCATAATATTAAGAAACACATGTTTCACATTTCATGAATAATCCAAAATATAAAATATTGTAGTGGGGGTATGTTTTGGTTGATCCAATATTGAACCACTCAATTATAATAGTTTTTATAAGTTTTATGGCCTTTTCACCCTTTGGTTTACCCTTTTTACCCTTTTGGATTTCATTGTATTA
The DNA here is from genome assembly GCA_963277665.1 of Viscum album. NCBI lineage: Eukaryota > Viridiplantae > Streptophyta > Magnoliopsida > Santalales > Viscaceae > Viscum > Viscum album. Next base: position 1,042,127,896 of record OY728150.1, read on the forward strand.
ACTCCCTCTCAACTATGTAAATAATTTTTTATTCATAAAAAATGGAACTTGTTAAATAACATGTAACTTATAATTCCAAATTTAAAATATATTTTATTATATAGACTTTATAAAAGTGATTAAAGTGAATTCTAAAAAAATAAATGTATAATGTATTAAAAATAGATTTAGAGAATAACATAAAATGCATTATAAAATATTAAACATAGTTATTTAACTAAAATATATCTTTATAAATTGAAAAAATATCTTCTAAATTATATATTTTTAAAGGAAATGGTTTTATATATTTCTATTCCATACATATATATTAATAATATCAAAAATGTCATTTTGTTTGTAAGAATATAATTTTTAACTATTCACCTAAAAATAAATCATCAAAAAAATGAAAGAAATTTAACCTAATATAATGTTTTTATGATAAAAATATAAACTATATAAAATTTGTTAAATTAATTTATGAATTGTTTTATTTTAACCTTTAAAGAAAATCATATAATTGAATGATAACAATTTTATAGGAAAATAACTTTTTAAAATAATAGTTTTTCTTATTATTATTTTATTTAATACATTAAAAAAACTAGAATTAATTAATCAATATTATATTTTTTTATAATCACATTTGAAAAATAATATTCTTAGTTTTCAATAATAAAATTTACCACACATAGAATGTGAACATTTATGAAATAATTTTTACTCCCTAAATTAACAAAACAATTTTTTTTTTAAAAACGTATATATATATATATATCATTATTTTTTATAATCCTATTTATCCTTTATAATTTGATAGATAGGTTTTAAAAATCAAATTTATATTAAAATAAAATACATCCTAATTTTGTTTTAATTTGGCGTTGTGCATAAAACACACTATTCAATAATGTATTTCTTCAAGTAGAAGATATAATAAAATATCGAGTGATTACACTACTTATAGTGGGATAAACTGGATATCCATATCAACGACTATTTGATTTATAAGGTGGACCCACTTTTTACCAAAACTACTCTAGATATCATTTTGGTACTTCTTCTATGACTTCTAACATCCAATGAATTTAGTAACTCACACTCATGAAACTAACTAAAGAGCCTTTACATATTAATTTCGTCAACTTATAGTGACCCTTACACATCATCCTTAATAACGCTTATTTAAGGCTAAATTTTTTGTCATCCATAAAAATATTCAAAACACTATGATTCATCTAGAAAACCGCTTCTAGCCGCCTCACTGAATCCTTTGAAACATGACTGCAACCCAATTGAATGTATCAAAATGTTCAAATTTCAATATTCAGACACAAAGTATCAACTATTGTTATAAATTCTACTGAGATATATTCTTCATAGAAATAAATTTTGTAATGATATATTTCAACTATTTCCATAGATAAATTTACATATTTCTAAAACTAGGCATCCATACTAATTTTCATCATGTCTCTATCTAGTTTACAAATTCTAAATTCTAGATGATTAAATTAATGAAATTATAACACTTAAAAATAAAATTTATCAGTAACCAAATCCAAAAAGTCACACGCGACCATTCAAAAGCATTATTTAAACACATGAAAAGAATACATCAATAATTTTAAAATTAGAAAGCCCAATAAACTCAATGTTAATCATCAATACTATCACTTTTTGGAAATTTTTACCGAAGAAATTAAAATTAATATGAACTAATATTGGCTATGTTTTAAATTATCACAAAATTAATTTATCAATAAAAACAAAATAATTAATTAATTTTTAAAAATAATAGATAATAATTTAATATCCAAGAAATAATTTTTTTAATTAATAAATAATCTGACGTAGAAATTATAGTTAAAAACGTGTGAAACATTCTACCTAGATCACTCCACCTCAAATGAATAAACAATTATCTTCAAATTTATAGTGACCTCATCTCTCATAATTTCAATTACTCCATTCAAAAATTATTAAAAAAAGAGAATTTATTGGAATTAAAACCTTAATTAGTGGTACCTTCACTAGAAACTTTCTACCCTTATTATTCTTTCACTGATTCTTTTCTCTCTTCCTAGATAAATAATATTTGATATTTTGATATATCATCTTCCACTTATTTATCCACATTTATATTTCCTTATATATTTCTATCATTTTATTGAATGAAAATGTTGGATATTTTCCACCCATTTATATTGAATAGAATTTATTTCAAGAGTGAAGCTAAGCCAGAACAAGAACATTCAACGACAGTAGGAATCCTACAAAAACGCAATTTATCAATTATATTATGCAATACATTCCTGGTAATATAAATATCAAGTAAACCTAACATTTATTTAATAGATTAATCTCAAAAACAAGTTATTTTTAAACCTAATAATGTTTTCATATCTTTTCTCACCATATTTTTTTTCATTAGACTAAATGATCTATCAAAACACACATTTTTTTAAAGGGGTTTGATAATTAAGATTAATTTTAATGACAAAGATAATAGTAAAACTATTATTTTAAAATAAATATTTTACTAATATTTTTAAATTTTTATATTATGAAATAAATTATTAATTTATATAAAATTTATTGTATATAATTTTTAGAACAATGAATACATATTTGATAATTAATTAATTTTTATATAAATACAAAAAAATATTAAGAACACCTAATAGTAAAAATATCATTTTTATACAATAGAGACTTAACATATTTTAAATATTTTATTTTTAATATTTATTTGTTATTATTTAGAATTTTATTGGTTTTAAATCATGTTTACGTTTGGGTTCATAATACAAAAATTTTGAAATAAGTGGATATTTAGTATTTTTAGTAAAACATTCATTACATAGTAAAAAACTAGTAACATGGGTAAAAATAATAATAAATTTATATAACCCTAATGGTTAAATGAAAAAAAATAATGTTTCAAAATTGAGTTAAAATGAAATGTCTTGGATTTAATCACCATATATCAGCCTAACCTAAATTATTTATCAATTTTGGAACCATTAAAACTCAAATTATTTTATTATATTATTTCCATCCAATATCAACTTTTTTATTTTCAAACACTTTCTTGTAAAATAGAGAAACCAATATTTTAACCATAAATGAAGATAATAGAACCATTAAAGTGCAATTTAAGACTACCAAATTTCAACTCTTTAAAAAATTTCTAGGAGACAGTACATACCTGTGTGTCTGAGTCATCCATTAAAATATCCTCGAACCTAAATTCTATCTTGTACCAAGAACTATAGGTACCCCTATACATTGATCTTCTTACCATTGAACCCCATTATAAATATAAGGTCTTGCCTATCGGTCTAAGAACACTGATCCACATTAGGATATACCATTATCAAGCAGATCATCCAACTATTGGCATCTTCATGAATAGATTTCATCTACATGATAGATTACAATATCTCTTCTATTGAGAGCATAATCAATTATAAATATTCCTCATGTATTGCTGCTTCAATTTCCCGGGTTACACCTTCCTGAAATTCAAAGTAATATGGTTTCTTAGGCTTGTTCATTAGCTTCATATTCATACATCAAATTAGCCTCATGTTCATCTTTTTCCCCTTCCTATCTAATCCAATAGTTATCTACTTCGTCACTTATTATCTCGGTCAATTTTTTACTTTCTCACATTAATTCAATTTACTTGAGGATCTAATTTTGATTGTCCTTAAAAAGTTCTAATAATCTCTGCAGGGTCTGGGTTTCCACCCCTTTTAATTTCAAAATTTCCATATAGTATGTTCCCTTCTTTCCACTTATTTTATCCCTTGAAAACACTCATGCTTTCATGGGGGTCCTAATTATAATCCCTCATTTTTTGTGAATCAGTATCCTCATCACCTTTCTCTATGTCTTCATTGGACACTGACTCGACATTTTTCTTCCTCCATCTTGGCATAACTGTATGCCACCCTTCTATATCTACAGCTTCATACGCATTACCAATCAAGGGGGAACATCGGGTTTGAGTCTGTCTCAAGCATGGAACACCATTCATTCCATCCATTCCCAATTCCTGGACAACGGAACTCTTCTGTCATGGAGACACCTGAAGAGAAAGAGGTGGGCTAGACTCTGAATCCCTTATAACATCAATCATGGAAACAACACCCATTATATTGAATTTATTTTTCAAAATATTCAATTTATTTAATAATATAATACTATATTATGATAATAAGTATCTGGTCTAAATTATTTAACCCAAACCTTTTATACGTATAACTTTAATAGAAATTTCATACTATCTATGTGATTAATACTTAGAAAATTCCTTTTCTTCATAATATTTATTTTAAAAAATATTATACACATAGTTATTTACATACCAAATTATTATTGTTATATATAAATTTTTTCACATTAATGGAATAATAATAATTTATTCCATATCTTCATCTTATAAATACAAAATAATATCAATCTTGCATTTCTGTTGGAAGCTTCTTACAAGAAGTAGTGTCTTCATTTTTTAACTACTACCACACTAAATTGGTTATAAACATGAAATTAAAGGGAAAATATGAAATATATAATATAATTATCATTATAATGTGAAAATTTATTAACCACATATATTTACTCTCGATCAATGGGAAATAAAATTTTTTACCATTCATTGTGTGGACTAACACATCTATGGAATAACATTATTTTAATTTTTCATCTTGATTTTAATTATTGTTTAAAAAAAACCTAAAATATGATTCAAAATCAAAAAAAAATTGTATAATTATTATTATAATATATAGAATTTATATCAAAATAATCAATCTCTTAACAATACTCAATAATCTAATTTTGGAATATTCTTATTTGGGTCGGTGTAACCAATTGTTTGAACAATGTTATAAAACTCTCTCATGGATGAGTATGGCTACTTAAATAAAAACATTTTTATAATTTAAAATAAATAATTATTTTTAATATCATTATAATGGTTTTAATAATTATTTAACTTATTATGAAAATATCATATTTCATCACTAAAAAACCAGAAATAAGTCGACACTAATTCAATTTTCCTTAAAAATAACTAAAACACTTTTGGAATGAGATAATTGATTCATAAACCAATATAAATTTTCTATTATGATCCCTTACAGGTTATATAAATAATGAAAAATTTTAGAATAATAAATAACAACACCATTATTACTATTCTTGTTCGAAATGGTCAAGGTCACTAACACCCAATATTGAAAATAGATAATAACTGACAAATATATATAGTGAGAATAATTGTTAATGAATTTTATAAAATTTATGGATATGAATAAGAATATAAAAATATATAGTATGAAATCGATGTTTTTTATGTTATATCTTAGAGTACATTTGATTATGTGAGGAAACCGTATAAGAGTTTTTTGTCTCATATTACAAATTTTTAGACATGTTTAAATTATACATAATGGTTTCCATTTTATGGTGAAATTAACATACCATTTACATCTAATAATATAAATTTATTATATTTTATGATATTAAATATTCTATTCCATATTATTCTTCTCATGGGGCTTTGAAATAATAATTAGAATATATTTTTACCATTTTATCCAATGGTGGTCATTAGAATTAATTTCACTTTGAAATTGGACATAAACAATTGTCAATCTTTTGATATATATTGTTTCTTAAAAACACGAAATTTGTTGTGACAACGGAAATTAATTATAAAATTAATTAATGCAACTTATATGTTAGGTATTTTTTAAAATAGAAATCATTTTTGAATCCCGAATATCAATTATAGCTTAGGGTGAAATTTTGGCATTGTTCTGAAAAACTTCATTTTTTGATGAATAGTGAAACCACTAAGTGGTAGTTAAAAAACTGATTTTTCGTTTAAATGAAACATTACCACTTCTGTGATTTGATTTTCAAAAATCCTACATACATGGTTTTCATGAGAAAGTAAAATGTGGTTCAATGGTATTAGAATAATTTTTTGTGAATAGTAACTTTTAAGTTTACTTAATCACGATTAAAGGTAATTAGTGAAATTTAAGGTAAAAATGATATTATAAAAATATGAAAATACCTTTACACTTGTCCTACCTTTATTTTATGAGTCATTTCCGACCAAGACAATCCATGGGTCCGCTTGGGGACCCCATGGAGCCACTTGGGTTGGAAAATGACATTAAAAACTTTTTATTTAATGTTAAAATAAAAATGTCACAAACATGAGTTGTTTTAATAAAACAATTTTTTAATGGGGTTATTAAAGTCATATTTTTGACTATAAATATTCATTAGAAATATAAAATGATTTCATACATCATGATATTTTGTTTATATTTTTTAGACATTATATAAATTAAATTATTTATGACACCATGATGATGCAGCGATTACCTCATTGTTTAACGATTTAAATAAAATGAAAAGATAATGTAAAATATATGACCTACACATGTCAAAAACCTATTGGATGGGTGTATTTATAATTCATAACACCTTATCCTAGAAATATATAATTTTGGGACCTTTTAAATACGAAAATCATTTTATAATAAAGTAACCTTTTATAACATTCCAAGAGTGCCCCTCCTCTCCTCTTATAAAAGGCCCCCACCTATACCACCTTACCCACACCTCTCAAGCCTTTGGATTGGCCAAACCCTGACCATTTTGTCTCTCCACATCCCACTATTACTCCTAGAAGCCCCAATTTGGGCATAAGTATTCCCAAGGAAGCCTTTGAGCTCAAATCAAAAAGAGTTACCCGTTTTAAAAGTAGTGTTTTCTCTTGTGTTGTTATGTTTAATTTTGCTTCTCCAACCCCCTAAAATATTTTATTCATTTATTTTGTAAAAACACCATTATCCTCAATATACTAGGATGTTTTTATAAGAATTGTTCTAGCTACACTTACACACACCTACATCTAATGGTTAAAGAACATATTGTTTCTGTGGATGGTGAATTTCTGCCTCACGAAACGATGATTGTTCAACACTCATATAACACCTTAAAAGGTGGAAATTAAGATGTAACAATATTTATATATGATATATAATATTTTTAGTTTTTTACCTAAGCTTCTGTATTTTTCATTTATGACATTCCTTTATGGTTTCCATTATGGGTAAACGCGATATTTTCATTTTAGGAAGTGCGGACTACCGCCCCCTCAAAGTGATTTGAATCGTTAATGCCATATGTGGGATGTATAAAGGATGTAGTAAATGGTATTATACATTATATTATATTGGAATTATATTATACCTTTATATAATTATAATTTCATTCTATTAAATACGAAATAGAAATGAAAGTATTGTTCATGTGTACGTACGGCTTACCATCTCCATGAACGGTGCATTTCATTTCTTACCTCTAAATGGTATGTAATATTATAAATGCATGTATATACTGGATATATATTATATATATGATATCTACATCATTAATATAATTCTGGATATAATGGATATTTACCACATGAAGAACTTGTAATTATAAGAAGTTTTTTTTTGACTCAAGTAGCAAAGATAGAAAAAATGACCATTATTAACTTAAATAATTACATAATGTTCATAACATGGTAATAAGTGATATAAAAGGAATTATGAACATGAAAAAGGTTCTTAAAAATATAAATTAGCTCTATTTTATTATTCAGGAGGTTAAAGAACGATCGAGTCAAGTCGGACACGAGGTAAGGGAACTTCTTAACCCAATTTCTATTCTTTGGGTTAATCACCTAATTTCAAATTATGTCATGATATTATTACGTCAAATCTTGTATTTGTACTTTATTTATGTGTACTTATAGTGAATTCACATAATATATCCATTTTATTCAAAAAAATGATCTTTGTAAGGGGCATCGTCTCAATCTCCTTTCATTTAGGCATATTTTGTTTTATACACAATTTTTCTTTATACGGTGTATAAAACCCTTTGACTTTTACTTTTAATCAAAAAGGAATATTTTTATACAAAGTGTTTTTACTAAATGACAAAATGATTTTTTTTTTCTTGCGTATGCCGCGACAACAACTTCTCCACCGCCGTGACCATTATTTGAGTTTCGGCTTCCTCTACAAGCCATAACTTTTTTTAAAATGAAAAATAAATACAAAGTTTTAATTTTCTTTTATTTTGGTATTGAAAATGGTTTTGAGAGTGTTTTATTATATCAGTGTGTTGTATTGATATATTGTGATTGAAATGTGGAAATGTTATGTTTCCTTTATGCATGTTTTATGTGATACGATTATGTTATGGTTTATGATATGTTTAAACCTGTTTATATGAGGAATGCATTAGACTTAATAAGTGACGGGTGGAGCCTGCTATAGATCCTCGATGCATCGGCAGGTCTCATTAGACAAACTAGTGTCTTGGCATGAGGCCTTGACAAAATATTATTTATAGTCTTGGCATGAGGCCTTGGCTATGTGGTTATGATAGTCTGGCATTATGCATTCCATCATTATGAAAGTGGTTATTGATATTGCATGTGGTTATTCGACCAGTAGAATATCCATGTGAATAAGTAAATTGTATTATCTCATTTTACATTTGCCATATTATGTTGAATTTCATGTTTAAAAGGCTTTTTTTAGTTATACATTATCTTAAATCATTATGTTTATTTATGAAAGCTTTAGCTATATTGTTATCCTTACTGAGCATCTGAGCTCACCCCTTTCAGTGTTTTAATTTTTTCCAGGATGTGAAGAAGTATATTATGAATGACCTGCGGGGAAAGTATGAGGGGATATGAAGACAAGATGTTGTTGTAGTTTTTTTTACTTTTTGATGTAATATAAGACTTAGGAATGTATCTAGTGTTTCCAAGGCTACTAAACTAATAGGTATTTCGAGACTTGATCTTTCATGATCATGCCAATGTTACGCAATAATGCACCGACTATGAATAATTAGGTTTGGGGCATTACATAGACAAAATTAAAATTGTTTAACTTAGGTGTTACATACTTTTGTGATATTCTCGATTCTTTAAAAAATAAAATGATAAAGTATCACTATCATAAAGTCCAAAAACAAGAGTCTTATTTACATAATTTAGACCTTATGATTACAAATATGAAATCCATTTTACAAAATTCAAAACACAGAAATTGCGATAATTAATTTAAAAATAATAATTCCTATTTTCAAAACAAATATTGGGTTTTTTAAAAAACAATTACTATCAAAAGTTTGATAATTGTTTATGTCCAATTTCAAAGTGAAATTAATCCCAATGACCACCATTGGATTAAATGGTATAAATATATTCAACTTTCACTTTAAAACCAATTAATAAGTTAATATATCAGTATAATTAAATTAGATGAAAAGGCATTTTTGAAGTAAAATGCAGTAATTTTCACTATTCATTAAAAATTGAACATTGTCAGCAAAATACCAAAAATTTATCCCAAGTAAATTTCAAAATCCAAATTCTAAAGAATAATTTTATTTTAAAAAATAGATATTATAAAATTGTCAAAATTTGGATTAAAAAAAGGTTCGCCATCAAAAGGAGGTAAAACTATCTTTTAAAAATATTAGAGTATTTATTATTAAAATTGGATTCATTTGAATTTTATGCCTTTAACATTTATTGGATAAATGTAAAAATATTTAACAAACATATGTAATCATTTTTTTGTTAGTTCTGTTCATTCCTGCCATTACAACAGCTAGTAATTAACTATTTAAATCAATATTATTATATTATTATTGTGCAACGTAAGATTTCAAAGAAACTCATTGTTGCGTATTGGGTACGCCATCGATCATAGCATTACATTTAAAGTAATGTTAAAATTTTATTCACAAATATTGATAAATATAAAAAATTAATATTCTTTATTTACCAGGGATGTTACATCCTTCCCCCATTTTTGGAATTGCATCCTCGCAATTTTTAAACTGGGCTTGGAAACTTCATTGAAATCCCCACATTGGAAAAAGAGTAAATTTAACTAGCACATTAAAAGAAAGAAAGAGAAGTACAAAGTTCACCCGAGTTAACCCATACTAGGATTCCATGTAGGAAAACATGGACATGGAAGAGAAAACCAAGGGTCATGTTCTGATAGAGAGTGATTGGAAACATTATTTGGAGAATTTTAACCACAAGAAAATCACAAAGTTGTGATGGGTTAAACTGTATTTTATTCCCCAGTAGGAAAAGTTAACAGACACCATTTTTTTTAAGTTAATTTTCATTGAGGACTTTATTTATGTGCTTAATTAAATCCTAAGGAAACATACTTACTTTTCATGTAGACTTTAATATCTTACTAGATTTATTACACAAACTCATATTTCTTCCAAAGGAAGAGTATTTGGGATGACTCATTCACATTAAAAGCGCTATAATCAACTTATAGAGAATCACCTAATCTAAAAATGAGAACTATATATTTCCCATGTCTTTAGACCAAAACCAAAACCAAAACCAAAAAGTTTAGTACAAGATCCGAAATCCCCAAAAACGATAATCCATAATGAAAAGAAATATTACTCTTAATCTCCAAAATTTATCAAACATTATCCAAAGTTCAACAAAGACCATTCAATAAACGTATGTCCATAAAATTCTTCACAGTAATCAAAACTAAGATTGAAACCCAAATCTCTAAAGGATTTGATCACATAGTCATCCATGTTAAATCTTAGCATTTATCTCCAAATAACATAAGTTTCTCTTAAAGTATCATATTGAAAAGTAATTAACCCAATCCCATATTCTCAATGATAAGTTAATCATTTCCATAAATAAAAGAAAATGTCATATGTCCACAATAAAACCATATAATATTACGAAATAAAATTCCACCTTTTCTCCTCAATTGAAAACCCAAAGTATTCTATTTTCTATAGGAATATATTGTTTCCAAGAAAGAGAGAACATCTTCTAAAATAACCATTATTAATCAGTCAACAAATCATTTTCCTACGCTAAGTATATCCATTTAATAAAACATAATTTCCCAAAATAAACTTATTCTTGATCCATAAAATCATTTAACTAAAAATTATAAGACATAATAACTAAGGACTTCATGTAGGCTAGTGGTAGGCCATGCGCCCTTGTCACCCTTCAGTTGTGGGTTCGATTCATGTGGCCTTGCCAGATGTGACGGGTTGTCACCCATCTTACGGGTTGTCCTTTTTATAAATCTCAAAAATAAACCTAACATGTTTTAACCTCAATGGTTTCCTTATACCTCTCATTTTCAACAAAATTCATTATGATCTCAACATCTTAATCCTTGAAGTCTTATGCCACCATCATAAGATAAAAGAAAACGCTCCCCAAAAAAGAAGAACATCATACCTTGATCATGGTGTCCATTTGGTTTCATCGTCATCTTGTTCACATAGGTAGAAGTTCAATGCATCACAATAATGACTTGGAGATCTTTCAAAATAATTTGCTTCCTACATCCAAATACACCTTTAACAACATGGGACATATGGGTGTTCACAGAAAAACAATTTTGGAAAATAATCATGAATGAAATATAATTTCAAAACATCAGATAAGACATGATTTCTACAAAATAGTCTAACCGAATTTGAGTTGAAACATTCAATTAATGGTCCTTTTAAAATACTATAGGTCTGTGCTGAGAGACTATATTTCAAAATAAAATATAAATTGGTTGCACAAGGGTCTCCTTCTTCAGAACTTTCTTTAAAATCATAATATGATTCAAAATCTTTTGATAAGGTAAAATATTTGAAAATATATGGATAATATCACCCTTTCTGGAAAATATGAGAATATTGGGAAAATAGGATTTGTCTAAATATGACCCATGATCCACGAGGATAACGAGGTATAGTGGAGGTGTTTGATATCTCAAACAGAAGCTTTCAAGTGAGTTGTATGCTAGAAAAAGTCTCACAATCATCCGAACATTACATTGCAATAATTATTTCAAGCAAGTCATCAGGAAGAGATAATAATGTCGTTTGAGATCCTCCTCCTTCCATTTCCTTGATCTGAAAAGGTTATAAAGCAAGGAATTAACTAATATAATAAACATAGGGACTAATCATGTGTTTAACGAAAACTCATAATCCCTAAAGTTGTCTAAACCCATCTCCGATACCAACTATAAGGACCTAGCCTTAAAACATTACTTAATCTTTAATTAAATGAATAATTCACATTGAGGATCTTTTCAGGTTTAGAGTTTTAGAGAATTAGGACATAACTATTACATCTCACAAGATAACAAAGTACACACTTCTACATAGTTTCCATCATAAAACAAAAACTCTTAAAAGAAACATGTCTACTTCCATGTTTTAGATAAAATGTCTTTCCTTGATCCCATCCATGACCCTATTCATCTTTAAGCCCTGTGGAAAACATTTCAAAAAACTTGGGATGAGCATAAAAATCTCAGTAGGGGATATAAAAAATATGGAAAGAAACATTAGTCCATGTATACTTAAGAATCAATGAAATCATACATTACTCTTAAAATATAAGCACTTTAACATAACACATGAAATCATAACATTTATAAATAACTCATATAACTCAAAATACATAAAGGTAAGTGGAGGCATTCATAACATTTCTTACATAGGGAGTAACACTCATGGTTACATTTGGAATACCCATCACAGTATATTCCCTAAATATCTTCCGAGAAACCCTAGCGTTTAACTCCTTCACGTTACCCAATGCCTTGGAGAGCTATATCGGGCTCACCTTTCCTTACTTTATCATGGAACCACCAGTCTTCATAAACAATGCCGAGGAACCATAACATAATCGTATCACATAAAACATGCATAAAAGAAACATAACATTTCCACATTTCAAATCACAAGATATAAATACAACACATTGTTATAATAAAAACATTATCAAAACCATTTTCAATACCAAAATAAAAAAAGTAAAACATAGTGTTTATTTTTCATTTAAAAAATGTTATGGCTTGTAGAGGAATCTGAAACTCAAATAATGGCCATGGCGGCGGGGAAGTAATTGTCGCCGCATACGTATGACAAAAACATTCCCTTTTTTCGTTTAGTAAAATGCTTTGTATAAAAAGATTCATCATGAATAAAAGTCAAAGTCAAAGGGGTTTATACGCCGTATAAAATAAATTTGTGTAAAAAAGAAAATATGCCTCAATTAAAGGAGATTGAGACGAAGTCCCATACAAAGATGGTATCCTTAGATTAAGAATAAATCAATTACATAATTATGTGTGACAAATATAAATACACCCAATATAAGAGGATATTACATGTAAAACAATCAGAGGTATTCCACACATATTCATAGTATGACATAATCAAGAAATAGATTTTTAACCCAAAGAATTGAAATTGGGTTAAGAAGTTCCTCTGGAAAAATTCGACAGCCTAACAGAGTCACTTTAAAATTCAAGAAATGAGTTGATGAGAGAGAAAATGGTATCTCATCACTTGGACATAAAATTTAAATCAATAAGGATATAGAAGAACATATCCCAAAATAATAATATGTGAATTAAAAGACATAACAAAAGAAGTCTCTAAAAAAAGGAGGGTGAAAGGTTACCTTACAGACTTGGGTAACTTTTGAAACGTACACCCCATGAAAGAAGGACTATTCAACATTGTTGTAAATAATCATAAACGAAATTATATTAAAAAAAGAGTATAATAATGGGAAATTCATACACAACTCAAAGTAAATAGTGGAAAATGTTGTATAAATTTCACTGGAATAAAAGTAAGATGAAAAATCCCTTACGAAAACTCGGCTGCCTAATGGCGCCACTTAAAACATCCAAAAAATGTTTTGATGAAATAAAATAGGGTCTCTAATAATATGAACATAAAATTTAAATTAATAGGAATATAAAATAACATCCCCCAATATACAAAATAGGAGCTTAGAAGAAGTGACATAAAAGAGAATAAAGAGAGAGGTAGGATCCATTACCTCAAGTCCGACTAGTCTTGATCGTTTCATTATATTCCTGAATAATAATCTTTGGTAAATTTATAATTTCTTAAGGAAAAAATTTAAAGTTTATTATTGATTTCATGTCACATATTATAATTTTATAATAATTAGTTAATTATGCATGTTCATATCAGAGTTTTTTATCGATGTTTGGTACATGAGTCAAAAATGAACTTGTTTGAGAAAGATTCTCCATGTAGTTATAAGTAAATCAACTCCAGAATAGTATTAATTATTTAAATATCATATAAATCCAGTAAATATTCATTTTATACTATTTCATAACATTTTTAGATAAAAAGAAATGAATTTCACCGTTCATGGAGACGGTAGGCCGTACGTACGCACAGACGCTACTTTCATTTCTTTATCATATTAATGGAATTAAAAAAACAATAAATGAAAGATATATATATTATAATTCCAGTATAATATATATGTTATATAGGTCCCATATATTCATTAATTTCATTCATTATACATTCCATGTATTGCATGAATGAGTAACATCACTTGAGGGGGCTGTAGTCCACACTTCCTCGTATGAAATTATCGCATTTGCACAACATGAAAATCATAAAGGTATGTTTTAAATTTAAAATAAAGAAGCATATAGAAAACATAAATACCATATATATAATATATAAAATACAGTGACAACATAATGGCCACCATGAATGGTGTTAAGAGAAGATTGAATAATCATTGTTTCATTAGGCAGTAATTTGCTATCCACAGAAACAGTATGTTCTTTAACCATTAGATGGTGGTGTATTTAAGTGTAGCTCGAATATTTCTCATAACAAAATCCTAGTATATTTAATATACTGGTTTTGTTACAAAATAAAGTAATAAAAATAGTTTAGGGGTTTGTAGAAGCAAAATAAAACAAATGAACATAAGAGAAGACATTACCTTTAAATCGGGTAACTCCTTTTGGTTTGAACAAAAAGGGTTTTGTGAAGAGCTCTCTGCCTAAGGTAAGGATTATATGATGAATAGAGGGATTTTGAGAGATTCAATTATCAGATTTTTTCAGATCCAATGGCTTTAGAGGTGTGGGTAAGGAGGTAGTGGTGGGGGCCTTTTATAAGAAGGAGGAGGGGCACTCTTGGAATACCAAGAAATGATACTTTATATTAAAATGTGTTTTGGATTTTAAAGGTCCCGAATTGATATATTTCATGGATAATGTGATAAGGGTTAGAAATATACTCATAAAATAGGTCTTTTACAAGTGTAAGTCTTAGAGTTCACATTATCTTTTCATTTTATTTAAATCGTTCATTAATGAGGTAATCGCTGCATCATCATGGTGTCATAAAAAATTTAATTTATATAATGTATAAAAATTATAAAAAAAATACTATGATGTAGAAAATAATTTTAGATTTACAATGATTATTTATAGTCCAAGATATTATTTATTTAGACAAAATTAAAATTGGTTTACTTAGGTGTTACATACTTCTGTGATATTCTCCTTTCTTTAAAAAATAAAATGATAAAGTCCCACTATCACCCAAAAATGATTCCATGGGGTCCCAAAGTTTGGCAAAAGGAATCCCATGGTCGGACATGACACAACCAGTAGCATTAGGACACATTTTGGGGATATTTTTTATTATTATGATATTATTTTATTACCCTTAACTACCCGATTAAAATTAATCACGATAATTAAAGATAATTACCCTCGTTACTATTCATAAGGTCCGAAAACAAGAGTCTTAATTACATAATTTGGACTTTATGATTACAAATATGGAATCCATTTTAAAAAATTCTAAACACAAAAATTGCAATAATTAATTTTAAAAAATAATTCCCGTTTTCAAAACAAATAGCGGGTTTTTTAGAAACAATTTCTATCAACAGTTGACAATTGTTTATGTCTAATTTCAAAGTAAAATTAATCCCAATGACCACCATTGGATTAAATGGTAAAAATATATTCAATTTAAACTTTAAAACCAATTAAAAATTTAATCTATATATATAATTAAATTAGCTGAAAAAGCGGTTTTGAAGTAAAATGCAATATTTTTCACTATTCATTAAAATTTGAACATTGTCAGAAAAATACCAAATATTTATCCGAAGTAAATTTAAATATCCCAATTCTAAAGAATAAGTTTATTTTAGAAAATAGATCATATAAAATTTTCAAAAGTTGGATTAAAAAAAAGGTTCGCCATTAAAAGGCGGTAAAACAATCTTTTAAAAATATTAGAGTATTTATTTTAAAAATTGGATTCATTTTCATTTTAAGCCTTTAACATTTATTGGATAAATGTAAAAATATTTAACAAACATATGTAATCATTTTTTTGTTAGTTCTATTCATTCCTTCCATTACAATGGCTAGTAATTAACTATTTAAAACAATATTATTATATTATTAGTGTGCAATGTAAGATTTCAAAGAAACTCGTTGTTGCGTATTGGGTACGCCATCAAGCATAGCATTACATTTAATGTAATATTAACATTTTATTCACAAAGATTGATAAATATGAAAAAGTAATATTCGTTATTTACCAGGGATGTTACATCCTTCCACCCTTTTTGGATTTGCGTCCTCACAATTTTAAAATTGGGCTTCGAAACTTCATTGAATGCCCCACATCGGAAAAAGAGTAAATTTAACTAGCACTTTAAAAGAAAGAAAGAGAATTACAAGGTTCTCTCGAGTTATCCCATACTAGGATTCCGTGTAGGAAAACATGGACATGGAAGAGAAAACCAAGGGTCATGTTCTGATGGAGAGTGATAGAAAACATGATTTTGAGAATGTTAACCACAAGAAAATCAAAAAGTTGTAATGGGTCAAACAGTATTTGATTCCCCAGTAGGAAAAGATAACATACACCATTTTTTTTTAAGTTACTTTTCATTGAGGACTTTATTTATGAGCCTAATTAAATCCTAAGGAAACATAATTTCCTGTCATGTAGACTTTCATATCTTAGTAGATTTCTTACACAAACTCATATTTCCTCCAAAGGATAAGTATTTAGGATGACTCATTCACATTAAGAGTGCTATAATCAACTTCTAGAGAATCACCTAATCCAAAAATGAGAACTATATATTTCCCATGTCTTTAGACCAAAACCAAAACCAAAACCAAAAAAGTTTAGTACAAGATCAGATAATCCCCAAAAAGGATAATACTTAATAAAAATAAATACTACACTTAATCTCCAAAATTTGTCAAACATTATCCAAAGTTCAACAAATACCATTCAATAAATGTCTATCCATAAAATTCGTCACAGAAATAAAAACTAAGATTGAAACCCAAATCTCTGAAAGAATTGATCACATAGTCTTCCAAGTTAAATCTTAGAATTTATCTCCAAATAAATTCAGTTGCTCTTAATGTATCATTTTGAAAAGTAACTAACCTAATCTCATATTCTCTATGACAGGTTAATCATTTTCATAAATTAACCAAAATGTCATATGTCGACAATAAAAACATATATTCTTCCAAAATAAAATTCCACCGTTTCTCCTCAATTGAAAACCCAAAGTATTCTATTTTCTATAGGCATATATTGTTTCCATGAAATGGAGAACATCTTCCAAAATAACCTTTATTACTCAGTCAAAAAATCATTTTCCTACGTTAAGGATGTCCATTTAATAAAACATAATTTCCCAAAATAAAATTTTTTTGATCCATAATATCATTTAACTAAAATGTATAAGTCATAATAACCAGGGACTTCATATAGGCTAGTGGTAGTCCATGCACTCATTTCTCCCTTCAGTTGTGGGTTCAATTCATGTGGCCTTTCTAGATGATACGGGTTTTCACCCCTCTTACGGGTTGTCCTTTTTATAAATCTCAAAAATAACCCTAACATATTTTAACCTCAACGGTTTCCTTATACCTCTCATTTTTATCCAAATTCATTATGATCTCAACATATTAATTCTTGAAGTCTTATTTCACCATCATAAGATAAAATAAAACGATCCCCAAGAAAGAAGAACATCATACCTTGATCATGGTGTCCATTTGGTTTCATCTTCATCTTGTTCACATAGGTAGAAGGTCCATGCATCACAACAATGACTTAGAGATCCTTTAAAATCATTTTCTTCCTCCATCCAAATACAACTTTTACAACATGGGCCATATGGGTGTTCACAGAAAAACAATTTTGGAAAATAATCATGTAAGGCATATAATTTCAAAACATCTGATAAGACATGATTTCTATAAAATATTCTCACCAAATTTGAGTTTAAACATTCAATTAATGGTCGTTTTAAAATATAATAGGTATGTGCTGAGAGACTATATTTTAAAATAAAATATAAATAGGTTGCATAAGGGTCTCCTTCTTCAGCACCTTATTTAAAATCATAATATGCTTCAAAATCTTGTGATAAGGTAAACTATTTGAAAATGCCTTGATAATATCTATGTTTCTTGAAAATATGAGAATATTGGGAAAATAGGATTTTTCTAAATACAACCCATGATCCACGAGGATAACGAGGTATAATGGAGGTGTTTGATATCTCAAACAGCTGCTTGCAAGTGAGTTGTATGTTAGAAAAAGTTTCACAATCATCTGAACATGACTTTGTAATAATTATTGCGAGAAAGTCATCAGGAAGAGATAATAATGTCGTTTGAGATCCTCCTCCTTCCATTTCATTGTTTTGAAAAAGTTATAACGTAATTAATTAACTAAGATAATAAACATAGTGACTAATCATGTGTTTAACGAAAACTCTTAATCCCTAAAGTTGACTAAACCTCTCTATGATATCAAATATAAGGACCCAGCCTTAAAACATTACTTGATCTTGAATTATATGAATAATTCTCATTGAGGATCTTTTCAGGTTTAGAGTTTTAGAGAATTAAGACATAACTATTACATCTCACAAGATAAGAAAGTAGACACTTCTACAAAGTTTCCATCATAAAACAATAACTCTTAAAAGAATCATGTCTAGTTCCATGTTTTAGATATCTTGTTTTTCCTTGATCCCATACATGACCCTATTCATCTTTAACTCCCATGGAAAACATTTCAAAAAACTTGGGATGAGCATAAAAAGCTCAGTAAGGGATATAAAAAAATTTGGAAAGAAACATTAGTCTATGTATACTTAAGAATCAATGAAATCATACTTTACACTTAAAACATAATTACATTAACTTAACACATGGAATCATAAGATTTATCAATAACTCGTATAAATCATAATAAATAAATGTCACTTGAGACATTCATAACATTTCTTAAGTTGGGAGTAACCCTCATGGTTACATTTGGAATACCCATCACAGTATATTCCCTAAATCTCTTCGGAGAAACCTTAGAGTTTAACTCCTTCGCATTACCCGATGCATTGGAGAGCTATATCAGGCTCACATGACCTTAGTTTATCACGGAACCACCCGTCTTCATAAACAATTCCCAAGAACCATAACATAATCGTATCACATAAAACATGCATAAAAGAAACAAAACATTTCCACATTTCAAATCACAAGATATCAATACAAAACATTGATATAATAAAAACATTATCAAAACCATTTTCAATACCAAAATAAAAGAAAATTAAAACATGGTATTTATTTTTCATTTAAAAAAATGTTATGTCTTGTAGAGGAAACTGAAACTCAAATAATGGTCACGGCGGCGGGGAAGTCGTTGTCACGGCATACGTACGACAAAAACATTCCCTTTTTTCATTTAGTAAAACACTTCATATAAAAATATTCCTCTTGAATAAAAGTAAAAGTCAAAGTGGTTTATACTCCGTATAAAAGAAAGTTGTGTATAAAACAAAATATTCCTCAATGGAAGGAGATTGAGACGAAGTCCCATACAAAGATGGTATCCCTAGATTAAGGATAAATCAATTACATAATTATGTGTGACAAATATAAATACACCCAATAGAAGAGGTTATTAAGTGTAAAACAATCATAGGTCTTCCACACATATTCATATATGACATAATCAAGAAATAGTGGTTTAAACCAAAGAATTCAAATTGGGTTAAGAAGTTCCCCTGCAAAACTTCGACAGCCTAACGGAGTCACTTTAAAATTCCAGAAATGAGTTGATGAGAGAGAAAATGGTATATCATCACTTGGACATAAAATTTACATCAATAAGGATATATAATATCATATCCCAACATAATAATATGTGAATTAAAATACATTACAAAATAAATCTTTTAAAAAGAGGAGGGTGAAAGGTTCCCTTACCGACTTGGGTAACTTTCGAAACGTACACCCCATGAAAGAAAGACTATTAAACATTGATGTAAATAATAATAAACGAAATTATATTACATGAAGAGTATAATAATGGGAATTACACACACCACTCAAAGTAAATAGTGGAAAATGTAGTATAAATCTCACTGGGATAAAAGTGAGATGAAAAATCCATTACGAAAACTCGGCTGCCTAACGGCGCCACATTAAACATCCAAAAAATGGATTGATGAAATAAAATAGGGTCTATAATCATATGAACATAAAATTTAAATTAATAGGAATATACAATAACATCCCCCAACATATGAAATAGGAGCTTAGAAGAATTGACATAAAAGAGAGTACTTAAAAAGAAAGAGAGTGGTAGGATCCATTACCCCATGTCCGAATTGTCTTGTTTGTTTCTTTATGTTACTGAATAATAAACTTTGGTCAATTTATAATTGATTAAGGACCACATTTAAATATTATTATTCAATTCATATCACATATTATAATTTTATAATAATTAGTTAATTTTTCGAGTTCATATCAGATGTTTTTGTCGATGTTTGGTACATGAGTCAAAAATGGTCTTCTTTGAAAATGATTGTCCATGTAGTTATAAGTAAATCATCTCCAGAATAGTATTAGTGATTTAAATATCATATACATCAAGTACATATCCATTTTATACTATTTCATAACATTTGTAGATAAAAATAAATGAATTGCACCATTCATGGAGACGATAGGCCGTACGTACGCATGAACGCTACTTTCATTTCTTTGTGATATTAATGGAATTAAAAAAAATGAGAGATATATATATATTATAATTCCATTATAATATATATGTTATATAGGTCCCATATGTTCATTATTTTCATTCATTATACATTCCATGTATAGCATGAATGAGTCACATCAATTGAGGGGGCGGTAGTCCACACTTCCTCGAATGAAATTATCGCATTTGCACAACATGAAAAGCATGAAGTTATGTTTTAAATATAAAATACAGAAGCATATAGAAAACATAAATACCATATATATCATATATAAAATACAGTGACATCATAATTTCCACCATGAAAGGTGTTAAGAAAAGATTTAACAATCATCGTTTCGTGAGGCAGTAATTCGCCATCCACAGAAACAATATGTTCTTTAACCATTAGACAGAGGTGTGTGTAAGTGTAGCTCGAATAGATCTCATAACACAATCCTAGTATATTTAATATACTGGTGTTGTTACAATTGAAAGTAATAAAAATATTTTAGGGGGTTGGAGAAGAAAAATAAAACAAATGAACATAAGAGAAGACATTACCTTTAAATCAGGTAACTCCCTTTGGTTTGAACAGAAAGGGTTTATTGAAGAGCTTTCTTCCTAAGGTAAGGATTATATGATGAAGAGATGGATGTGGAGAGATTAAATTATCATATTTCGATCGAGACAATGGCTTGAGAGGTGTGGGTAAGGTGGTAGTGGTGGGGGCCTTTTACAAGAGGGAGGAGGGGCACTATTGGAAAGTTAAGAAATGATACTTTATATTAAAATGATTTTTGGATTTTAAAGGACCCAAATTGATATTTTTCTAGGATTAAGTTATAAGGGTTATAAATATACTCATCCAATATGTATTTGACAAGTTTATATCTTAGATTTTACATTATCTTTTCATTTTATTTAAATCATTCATTAATGAGGTAATCGATGCATCATCATGGTGTCATAAAGAATTTAATCTATTTAATGTCTAAAAATTATAAAACAAAATACTATGATGTATGAAATATTTTTTAGCTTTAAAATGACTATATATAGTCCAAGTGATCATTTATGTATAAAAAATTAATTTTTTTTACCTAGGTGTTACATACTTTTGTGATATTCTCCTTTCTTTAAAAAATAAAATGATAAAGTGTCACTATCACCCAAAAGTGATTCCATGGGATCCAAAAGATTGAAACAAGGCATCTAATGGTCGGAAATGACACATACAGTGGAATTAGGACACATTTTGGGGACATTCTTTATTATTATGATATTATTTTATTACCCTTAATACCCGATTACTAATTAATTACGATAATTAAATATAATTACCGTCGTTACTATTAAAAATGTCCAAAATCAAAAGAGTCTTAATTACATAATTTGGACCTTCTGATTCCAAATATAGAATCTATTTTAAAAAATTCCAAACAAAAAAATTGCAATAATTAATTTAAAAAAATAATTCCCGTTGTCAAACCAAATAGCTGGTTTTTTAGAAACAATTTCTATCAAAAGTCTGAAAATTGTTTATGTCAAATTTGAAAGTGAAATTAATCCCAATGACATCAATTAGATTAAATTATAAAAATATATTCTATTTACACTTTAAAACCAATTAAAAAATAATCTATCCATATAATTAAATTAGATGAAAAAGCAGTTTTGAAGTAAAATGCAGTAATTTTCACTATTCATTAAAAAATGAACATTGTCAGAAAAAACCAAAAATTTACCCAAAAAGGAGGTAAAACAATCTTTTAAAAATATTAGAGTATTTGTTTTTAAAATTGGATTCATTTGCATTTTTAGCCTTTAACATTTATTAGATAAATGTAAAAATATTTAACAAACATATTTAATAATTTATTTAATTAGTTTTTTTCATTCCTTCCTTTACAACGGCTAGTAATTAAATATTTAATACAATATTCTTATATTATTTGTGTGCAACGTAAGATTTCAAAGAAACTCGTTGTTGCATATTGGGTACGGCATCGAGCATAGCATTCCCTTTAATGTAATATTTATATTTTATTCAAAAATATTGATAAATGGGAAAAAGTAATATTCTTTATTTACCTGGGATGTTACAAGTAATGACCTGCTAAACAAAAGAAAACTTGGAATCTTGGTTATATTTGTGGTTCTTTTCCATTCATTAAAAACTTTTGTTTTAGCAGGATCAACGGTTATGCCATATTCAGAAACAATGCGACCAAGGAATGAAATTTGTGTAAACAAAAATCACAATTTATGAATTTCCAATATTGTTTTATTTCTTTTAAAATCTCCATGAAAACCCTTAAATAAATTACATGCTCACATATACTTTTATAATAAAAAAATAACATCACTAAACAAAACCACACATTTATCCAAGAACTCACATAACATTCTATTCATAGGATCCGTGAATACAAAAGATGTATTAGATAACCCAAAAGGCATAACTACAAATTCATAATGGACATATCTCGTATGAAATGTTGTTGTGGGAATGTCAAATTCAATTACTTTCAAATAATGGTACCCCGACCTCAAGTCACTCTTTGAAAAATACTGATCTCCCTTGAGCTGATCAAAGAAATCATCGATATGGGGAAAATGATACTTTTTCTTAATAGTGATGTTTTTCATGGCTCTATAACCAATGAAAAGTATCATTGAACAATCTATCTTTTTAAGAAAAAAGATAGGAGAACCCCATTATGATGTGCTAGGTCTAATGAAACCTCTCTCTAATAGCTCCTGAAATTTCATATTTAACTCTAAAAGTTCATTTTGAGCCTTTCGATAAGGGGTTTTCAAAATTGGATAAATTTAGGATCTAATTCAGTAGTAAATTCAACATCCCGATTAGGTCTTATGCCTAGAAACTCATCAAGAAAACATCAATATACTCATTGAACACTGGGATATGATTCATCTAAATATTTCCTCTGTTTTCACCCATATGTTTTAAGATGGTATTTGGAGTATGATATACTCTATAATACCAAATTTAGGATCGAAATTATATAGATACTATATATAGTATATAAATATGCTCAAAATACAATAAGGGTTGAATTTTCCACATTAAAAAATTCATTTGGAACTTTTAAAGATTGTTATGTTTAACAAGGTTCAATAAGGTAATTCACAAAACCTCTGGTTCTACACAATTTCTTGATTCTGAAAATATGATTCCAAGAAATAAATTCTAGAAAAGTGATTCCGGAAATGAATTTTATCAAAATTTTACAAAGACAATGTTTCTACCTTAAATCATATAGAATCTTACTAAATCATAGTACAAGTATAAGGTAATATAAGATAGTTTATACTTTCCTCAACAAAAAAAATGCAGTGGAAAATTTTTAACAAAACAAGTATCAAGTAGTAAATATTTTAACCCAAAAATAAGGGTATCCAACAACCTTGGATAAAGGTCCCTTGATTTATACTTTCAAGAAAGTCTGTCTTACCCATACCAGGGTAAGCCCTCGATACAAAGATTGAAGTCTGTCTTGCAATCCCTACAAGCCCTCAACATCAAGGTAGTCGACACCTCCATCTTCCTCAATAAGGAAGTGCTCCAAATTTATGGTAGTCCGCACCTCTGTCTTCCTATCCTCAGAATCCCTTGATTGTACATAGCAACAAGCAGAGTCACATGAAGTAATCTAAAAAAGAAGATTATTACACACTAGGCATGATATTATCTTTCTAGAAATCACTTCAACAACACGTAATCTCTAGAGTCATAGAATAGTATTGAGATCATTCAAATGACATCTTATTTATAAGCACATCACCAATGGTTGGCTCCCTCCTCCAACAGTCATATTTTTCATTGAATTTCAGAGGGAAATGTACACGTGTCACTCAAACAATGGTTACTTAGTAACTAAATGCACGAAATTGTTTTATAATAAAAACAAGTGTAAGAAAAAAATATGGTCACATAACAAAAATCCAGTATTCAGAATGTAAGGAAATATGATATTTTGTATTTTAACCAAAAACACATTCGGAGTCTATAATACAAGGATATTCAGGTTCTGTTTTATTAGGAATTCAGACCTTAAACTCTATAGAATTCCATAGTCTGAATTTCAAGGAAATTCACAATCTGGATTCACAAGAATTTTGAACATGAAATTAAGATGTTCGGAGTCAGAGTTCACGAGAATTCAGAGTAGGAACTTACAATGTTCAGAGTTAGAATTCATGAGAAATCGGAGTCTGAACATACAAAGTTCGGAGTCAGAATTCAAGAGAATTAGGAGTCTAAACATTCAATGATCGGAGTCAGAGTTCCTGAGAATTCAGAGTCAGAACTTATAATGTTTGGAGTTAGAATTCATGAGAATTCGGAGTTTGAACTTACAAAGTTCGGAGTCATATTTAATGAGAATTCAGAGTCAGAACTCAGAAAGTTCAGAGTCTAAATTCAGTGAATTCGGATTCATAACTCAGATCTTAAAAATAGAATGCTCTTTATCAATGTATTATATGATTCCAAGGTTTTATATTTGAAACTTATTTTTACAAATAGATAAGATAATGATCAATGAAAAACATGGTAAGGATTAATTTCCTTGAGGGAGGAAATTTTTCCTTAAACACAGGGTAAACTGATAATTTCTTTGAGATAAGGTGTTTGTGATTTTCAAAACAAGAAGGAATAGTAAACTCATAAGGAAACCATGTTGACTCAACAATCTCCCCCAAGTATTAAGAAATGGAAAAGTCCTAAGGAAAACATTATTGGATCAAAAATCTCCCCCTCTTTAGAAAGCAAAAACATCCTTTCAAAAAAGAGTAAAAGGACTTAGAAAATATTTTTCTAGACATTGAAAATAAAACCTATCTCACTTATCATATGGGAAAATATGAATAAGACTAACACCCCCTTAGGCTTTGGAACACTAGGGATCATATTCTAGATTTCCAAAATTATTTTTTTCTTTATCTTCAGTATGGAAATCTCTATAATGAAAACTCCCCCTTAGATAAACTCCCCCTTATTTAGGGATATTTCTTCTTTACTAAGTATTCTTTTTTTCTTTCTCCCCCTTTATGATTTTCAAAAAGAATTTGAGGGAATGTAAAAGAAATTATAGTACCTAAAATATTAGTAAAAAGAAATAAAATAAAATGAGAACCAAAATTTTATTAAGATAAGAAGAATTTGTACAAGGATGAAAATACAAAAAAAAAGAGCGGATAGGATCTATTTTCCTTCCTTCGACTTGGGTATCAATTTCTTCACTATGTTTTTCAGCTTCTTTAACTCAGTGTGGTCTTCCTCTACTTACTTCTCTAAGGCTTTGATATTTTCTTCTTGAGCCTTTGGAGCTTCTTCCTGAGCCTTTAACAACTCATCTTGCTTAACTAGATTCTCTTCGATCTCGATCCGAAAATCCCTTTCCCTCTTCCAACATTGGGCAACAGAATATATATTTCCATTTAGATAGTTTACCTCTTGAGTCTGAGTATTCTGATCAAGAGTTATATTTTCCTCAAAACTAGTCGTGAGGTTGTTGATTTTACTATCTTCAGTATCAAAATCATCCTTAACATAATATTGAAACTCATCAAGCTATCTCAAATTTTCAACTATATTATCTGACCAGCAAACCATTTTCTAACAAGATATTTTTTGGGAATCATAGTTGATATGGAAATATTTGAAGTCTGCCTCTATCTTGACACACATGACTGTCACCATGGACACTGAATTCAATTTTCAGTTCAATGTATGTTGAAGTGTCTGGTATCTGGAATCTATGCTTGGGAAAATCGGAATGGTCCCAACAAGCTCTTTCAAGTATTGGAATATGAAATCATGTCCAAGAGAAGATGATTCTTAATCCGAGACTTTGCGAGGTGAGAGATATTTATCTTTCTCAATAAGTTTCTTTTTTGATAAACCACCAACATCCTTCTTCTTTAAAACAACTTTCTTAGGTGTATCCACAACCACATGTTTCCCCTTTTCAGTTCTCGGAATAACTTCTTCATTAGCAGACTCATGTTCACTATCAGACCGCTGAACAATTCTATCTACACTTATCTTTTCTTTCTCAGCTCTAGCCTCAGCATCCTCGGGGTGTATGAAATCATGATTTTTACTTTCTTCCTCACACAATTTATTAACTTCTTCTCCACACTACTCATCTTCTCCTTCCTCATCCTTCCTAGGAGTTGGGAGCTTTGAATACTGTACTTCAGATGTTTGGATTGACAGTTTCTCATATGGGGCTTCCTTTTCCTGATAATCTTCAACATTCTTTATAAGGTCTTTAGGGCCATGACTACATTCATCCTCTTCTTATCATTTTTCTTCAACTACCTTTTCTTCAACAATCTTTTCTTGGGATCTTTCGGGAGTGAAACATTTCTTCCCCGAAGTCTCAGGTAAAGCCCCAACCATGAACGATTTTGGTATTGGGATATTCTCGAATACTATTTAAGTATCCATTAGAAGGGATTGAACAATTTCAGCCTCAGTAATTTTTTTCTTTTGCATCATCTCTTTAGCTTGCTTCTCAAGCTCATCAGTAGTCTTATCTTTTAAATCCTTAGCTTCTATAGGGTCTAAACCAAATTGTGGCTCCCCTTCCTTCCAATTATTTTTGTCTTCCCTCCACTTAGCTACAAACTCATCTAGATATGATTTTTTTCTTAGGTTTTGGAGGTTCATATTGAGTTCCTTTAGCTTTCGGTGTTTTCTCTTCCTCTTCTACTTCTTTCAGATTTATCTTCTTTCCAGACTTTTTCAAAGGTTCAGCTACTACTTATTCTTTCGGAAGAGTATCAGTCTCTTCTATTGGTAGATCATAAAATTCTCCTGATTTCTTAGAAAAACCAATATTCATTCTCTTCAAAGTATCATCACTTACTAACATGAATTTAAAATTCCTTTTAATGGAACTGAAAGGAATATTTAAATATTCAAGGCACCGAACAATGAGCTTATAAAGAATACATGGATACATTAGTATCTTAGCTTTCAGGTTTCCATTATTGATATTCTCTATCCTAATGATAATATGATTCATCAAATTGATCTTCCTCAAATTCACCAAAAAATCTAGGATGTACATATCACTCTTCTTCAAGGTGTCCTTATCATCTTTTCTCAGAATGATGAAACCTTGAACCCATAATTCAAGGATACAATTATTTGTAGACAAATGAGCAATCTTCGGAGTCTTGACATATGAAATTCCAAGACACTCCATAGCTTTCACCTTAATGAATCTTTATTGAACGTCCATAAACTTATGGGAATAGAACTCAGCTTCCCCATCACAAGGCCACCCCACCAAGCTAGCAGCCTTGGTGTATGTTAGGGAATACGTTTTTTCATAGATTTTGAAAGAAAACTTCTTTCAGCCTTCTTCCTTAACAAAAAAAACTGACTCATAAAACTCTATATGATGATCCGAATATACCAAGTCTTGAGCACCAGTATTTGACATGCAGAAACTCTCCCATCCATGTAGATTGATTTTTTTGGAGATAATCTGATCATACTTGTTGAAAAAATTCGGATGCACCAACCTCTCTCTATAAATTTTCCACCCAGAAATTGGTTTGACAGTTGACATCTCTTGAGTGGGAACTTTAGAAGACATTGGGATTTGAGAAAGGTTTGAGATTTTCAGAATAGGATTTTTAAAGATGGGTGGATATTCAGGACGCAAATATTGAAATCGATGTGGGACAACCCTTCGAGGGTCCTTTATATAAGTGATTGATACGACAGTTCAGCTTCCAAACCCAATCCAACGGTTGGGATATATTCTTATTAGATCTGATGGTTGAAATGATAGCCACAAGGAAAATGGTAGGATCTGATCTTTTCAGGTTTTTAAGAAAAAAATTCAGATTTAAGGAAACTAGAATAAAAAAAAATTAAAAATTAAAAGAAAATACCAGCAAGTAAACTACGACAACAAAAACATAACAAATGAAACATTCTATTTGGATTTCCAATAATATTAATCGTAATGGATAATATTCTTCTTGATGAAATTTAGAAAAAAAAAGAAAATATCCATTATGAAAAACTCAAGTAATAAAATCATTATTACGAAAATATCAAGTATGAAAAACATCATTATGAAAATTTAAAGAAAGAAAAACTTCATTACAAAAATTTCAAATACTAAAATTTTCCTTACAAAAATTTCAAGTACTGAAATCTTCATTAAGAATATTTAATGTACTGAAATATTCATTACGAAAATTTCAATTACGAAAAAATATCAAAAAAGCAACTTTGAAAATTTTCATTACGAAAAGTTTTGAAAAACTAACTACAAATATTGTGAAAAACTAACAAAAAAATGTAATCCCCCCACGAAAAGGAGTTTATTACTGAAAGAAGATTGGTTTCAAAGGGAATTTAATGAAGAGGATTAGCTTACATTTATCATTTCTAACTTCTGTTTAATGTATTTAAATCTATCGGAGGGTAAATATTTTGTGAAAATATCAGCAATTTGATCTTGCATTCGGATAAATTAAAGAATGATATCTTCTTATTTGTGTGATCCCTAAAAAATTGATGCCTAATATCTATGTGTTTGGCATAATAGTGATGTAAAGGGTTTTTACTAAGGTCAATGAAACATGTATTATCAAGCTAAATTTGTGTTTTGGTAAAAATCATACCATAGTCGGTGAGTGTGTGTTGCATCCACAATACTTGAGAACAACAACTTCCAGCTACTACATGTTCAGCTTTAGTAGTGGAAAGTGCTACTGAGTGTTTCTTCTTGAAAGAAAAAGAAACTAAATAAATTCATAAGAAATGAAATATTCCAAATGTACTTTTCTATCCATTCTACATCCACCAAAGTCAGCATCTGAAAAAATTTTCAAAACAAAATCATTTCCAGACTTATAAAATAGTCATATATCCATGGTTCTCTTTAAGTAGCGAAAAATTATTTTCACCACCTTTAAATGAGATTCCTTAGGATTGGATTGAAATCTTGCACATAAGAATACTAAAAACATTATGTCTGGATGACTAGCTGTTAATTATTATATACTTCTTATCATACCTCAAAAATATGTTTGATCTACTGGTTTCCCAGCTTCATCAAGACCAGGTGTATTTGATGTACCAATGGGAGTACTTATACTCTTAGTGTTGTCATATCACTACTTTTTAAGAAGATCATTAATAAACTTATATTGAGATATATAGGTTCCTTCTGGTTTTTGAGAAATTTTAAAATCAAGGAAAATTGTTTACTCACCCATCATACTCATTTCAAACATAGATTTCATTAGATCCACAATGGAATCAGTTAAGGATTGTTGAGTTGAACCAAATATAATGCCATCAGCATATATTTGAACAATCAAAACATTTTTCTTATCATTCTTTATAAAAAGGGTTGGATCTGCATTTCCCTTAACGTAATTATTTTGAAGAAAAAATCCTATAAGTCTATCATACGAGGCTCGAGGGGCTTGGTTAAGTCCATATAAATATTTGGTAAGTCTAAAAACATGTTCAGGATGTTTTTTATCTTCAAAACTAGGAGGTAGTTCAAGAAAAACATCCTCTTGTACAAAACCATTAAAGAAAGCACATTTCACATCCATTTGAAAAATTTTAAAATTGAAGAATGCTGCAAAGGAAAGTTAAATATGAATAGATTCAAGTCTAGATACTAGATTATAGGTTTCTTCATTTACTATTTCTTATTGTTGATTATATCCTTTAGCAACTAATATAGCTTTATTTCTTACTTTGATTCCATTTTCATCACACTTATTTCTGAAAACCCATTTTACTACAATAACTAAATTTTCCTTAGGTCTTTCAACTAAGGTCCAGAAATTATTCATTTTGAATTCATTTAGTTCATCTTGGTTGGCTTTAATCCAATCATCATCACCTAAAGCTTCATCAGTGCTTTTTGGTTCTAATTGGGAAAGCAATGCTAGATGTACTACTTCATTTCATAAGGATCTTCTAGTCCTTACAGGTTGATTCACATCACCAATGATACTATCAATGGGATGATTCTTAAGAAACACCTGATTTGGGTTTTGTAAATCATGTTCATTAACATTGGGTTGGAATTATTCTAGGTTAAATGTTTCAGAAATATCTTATTTGAAATTTTCCTTATTAGAAGGATCTTCTATCAAGGGTTGATAATCAGTTTTTGAAAACAAATCCGAAGATGTCGGTTGGGGTTGATTAAAAACAAAAGAATCAGTTTCATTAAATTTCACATGTACAGTCTCTTCAATAGTACAAGTGTTTTTTATTGAAAACTATGTAATCCATAGAAGTTGTTGAGTATCCTAGGAAAATTCCTTCATCTAATTTTGGTGTGAATTTATGTACATTATCTTTAGTATTCTGGATGAATACCTTGAAACCAAAAAACTCTAAGTAGGAAAGTCTAGGGTTTCTACCATTCCATAACTCATAAGATGTTTTATTTAGAAAAGGTCTAATCAAAACTCCATTTATAGTATAACAAGCAGTACTTACAGATTCAGCCCAAACATATTTGGAAACTGAATATTCACTCAACATGGTTGTTGTTATCTCTTGAAGAATTCTATTTCTTCTTTCAAAAACACCATTTTGTTGAGGATTTCCGGGTGCTGGGAAGTTATGAGTAATGCCTTTTCTACTTAAAATGGTTTCAAAATCCGAATATTGAAATTCTCCTCCATGATCACTTAGAATAGTTTTCAAAGTAAGGTTTTTCCCATTTTTAACATGGGCTCTAAATCTTTTGAAATAAGAAAATGATTCAGACTTCTTTCCTAGAAAATATACCTAGGTAAATCAAGTGTAGTAATTAACTAAGACAAATAAATAATATTTTCCACTCATGCTTCCAGTTTGTGTTGGGCCAAAATGATCCATCTGCACTAACTGTAACGTATCAGAAGTTGATACATCACATATTTATTTAAAACTAGATTTATCTTTCATGATATATTGAAAAGGATAAAAAACTTTGGAAGAATAAAATATAAGCTCCAGTAGATCCTTAAATAATCTTTTCTTATAATTTTTTCATAGGTTATTAAGGTTACAGTGACATAACCTTCTATTCTACAACCAAGAATGATCTTCTATCGCACTATGCCAAGGTAGATCTTGGCTCCTAAGGTCTTCTATGTTTAGTGTGTATAAATTATCTTGCCTATGGGCAGAAATAATAAACTATTCCTTAGATTTGTGTAATAAACACTTTTTATTCCTCAAATTTACAAGGTAGCCTTCATCACATAATTGGATTATTCTAATGAGGCTGTACTTAAGACCCTTAACAAAAAAAACTTTTGAAATCAATGTTTTTACAATAAGAACAATGTTACCTATATCAACAATTTCTCCATGAGCATTATATCCGAAATTTAATTTCCCTCCATTCATCTAGATAATATTTTCAAAGTAGTTTTTATTACCAATCCTATGTAGGGAACATCCACTATTAATTTAACATGTATTTTTGTTGGTACTTTCGCTATTTTTCTGAAAATAAGAAAAAAGATATGTTTTTTTAATCAAAAATTTCTTGAATCCGGAAATCTCAGAAAGAAAAATAATAAGAACCCACATTTTCTATGAAAAATAGGCTTTATGAAATCCTAAATACTGAGTTTTGTTTTGGGAACAATTTTTTGCCCAATTCCCACCACACTGACACTTGGTACAGAATGGAGCACTTGGAGGAACAAAATAATTGTTACTAAAAACCAGTTTAGAACTTGAATAACCAAAAACATAACTATTCCTTAGAGGTCGGATTTGAGAATACATTTTATCAAAAATATCCTCACCTAAGGTAAAATTTGACAAACACTTCATCAAGGAGAAGATTTTGGATTTTAGGATGATAAATAAGTTCTTGTCTTCCAAAACATTATATATTGAACTAGAGTTAGGCTCGAAAACATTTTTCTTAGAAATTATGTTTTCTAGATCCATATAATGTTTATTCTTCCCAAAATTTACTTCATCATGCTTTTTTAAAATACTTTCAAAAAAAACTTTTTTCTTATAAAGATCTTTAGAAATATCTGATATTTTCTTAGTAAGAATAATATTCATATAATTTTCCATATCATGATTTTTCATGAGTTTTTAATTCTCTATCTCAAGGAGTTTGGCAAACCTAGGAACTTCATCACAGGTAGGTAAAGTATTATCTTCATCAGAAGATGATTATTCATCCGAAGATTCATAAAATTGATCATTAATATAATTTTCATTTAAAGAAACATTGGACATTGATTCAATATTGTGTACTTTAGCCATCAAACAATGATTTTTCAATAGGTAGTCTGGCTATTATACCAAGATTCTTCTATCCAGAAGATTCATAATATGATGATTCATCTAAAGAGTCTCCACCAATGGTACTCTAGGTGTCATTAGCTTTCAAGCCTTTCTTAGCTTTAGCTTTTTATTACATCTTTTTGTTTCTCTCCGAATGATTTTCCTTTCTTTTCTCTTAAGCATGGGACAATCAGGTCTTACGTGTCTAGCTCTCTTGCATTAAAAACATGTAACTTCTAAATCTTTCTTATCATTCCTTTACTTTTTTTTATCTGGATTTAAAGTTCTTCTGTCCAACTATCTTGTTCATCCTTCGAGGAAGATTGAAAAATTCATTCTCTGAAGATTCACTTCTACTAGATTTAGATTGGATAACAATCTTCATAGATTTG
The DNA here is from genome assembly GCA_963277665.1 of Viscum album. Classification (NCBI taxonomy): domain Eukaryota; kingdom Viridiplantae; phylum Streptophyta; class Magnoliopsida; order Santalales; family Viscaceae; genus Viscum; species Viscum album. Next base: position 1,042,161,637 of record OY728150.1, read on the forward strand.
GATCAAGTAACTCTCTCTGTAGTCTTGGATTTCATATGATTTGAAGTTGTATTAAAATCAACACTACCATTACCATTCTTCTTCTTACTGTTAACACCATATCTCTTTATTCTAGTCTCATGTTGATGAAGATTTCCAAAAATTTCATCAAGAGAAATCGAAGTAACCTTTCTATTCTCGTCAATAGCAGTTCTCTTGGATTCCCACTCACTGGGCATGATGTCTATGATCTTATCAAAAGAGATTCATCATCTAATCCTTTCTCACCCATGGATTGTAAACTACTCACAATTGTCATAAATCTTTGTTTCACCTTACATATGGGTTCTCTATAAGGAAAGAAAAAACCGTGATATTCAGATCTGAGCATAGCTCTTCTAATTTCAATTACATTGGAAGTTTCAAAGTGAGTAACTTCAATTTTGATCCAAATAAAATTTTATTCTTCACATGATGAAATTAGGATATATATATTTCTATTCATGGAACAATGAAAAGTAATTGGTACCTTATAATTCAGTTGACATTCATGTTTTTCTTGATTGGTGAAAGTACATACTTTCTTGTCAGGGATTTGGTATCCTCTAGTAAGCATAAAAAAATTACCTACTCCAGTATTGATAATAAATGTCTTCATACGGTCTCTCCAACATTTCTAACCATTTCCATCAAGGATAGGTGGTCTGGTTGGATTGAGATTGTTCATGGAACCAACATTGATTCTTACCATCTTAAAGAAAAATCATTCCAAAATAAATTGTTAATTGAAAATGATTCTAAACAAGGAAAATATTACTCAGCAAGGAAAATATAGAAGAAGAGTATCTCTAAGGAAAAACGAATGAATCTGAACTATATGAGTCTGAAAATTGGATTCATAAAAATAAGAGTAAGACGAATTCTCTTCTGAATCTAAACATGATATTAAAAAATATTGAACCAATGCCCTGATACCAATTGTTAAGATGGTATGTGGAGTATGATATACTCTATAATACCAAATGTAGGATCGAAATGATATAGATACTGTTTGTAGTATCAAAAGATGCTCAAAATACAAGAGGGGGTGGATTGTACACTTTAAAAAAAATTGGGATCTTTTAAAGATGGTTATTTTTTAAAAGGTTAATCAAGGTAATTCACAAAACCTCTGGTTCTACAAACTTGCTTGATTCCAGAAATATGATTCTGAGAAATCAATTCTAGAAAAGTGATTCTAGATATGCAACATATCAAAAGTTTTCAAAGATAAAGATTCTACCTTAAAGGAGATAGAATCATACTAAATCGGAGTACAAGTATAAGGTAGTATAAGATGGTTTATACTTTCCTCAACAAATGAAATATAGTAGAAAACTTGTAACAAAACAAGTAACAAGAAGTAAATCTTTTAACCCAACGGGAAGGGTATCCAACTACCTTGGATAAAGGTCCCATGATTTGTACTTTCAAGAAATTATGTCTTACCCACACCAGGGTAAACCCTTGATATGAAGATTGTAGTCTGTCTTCATTTCCCCACAAGCCCTTAACTTTAAGGTATTCGGCACCTCTGTCTTCCTCATAAAGGAATTCATCTAAATTTAAGGTAGTCGGAACATCTGTCTTCCTTTCCCTAGAATCCCGCGATTGTACACAGAAAGAATCGGAGTCACACTATGAAATCTGAACAAGAAGTTTAGTATGCACTAGGCATGAGAGTCTCTCTCCAGAAATCACTACAACAACACATAATATCTAGAGTCACAGAACAGTATTGAGCTCGTTCAAATGAGATCTTATTTATATGCACAACACCAACAGTCGACAACCTCCTCTAACAGACATTTTTTTCCTTGAATTTTGGAGGGACCGGTACACGTGTCACTAAAACAATGGTTAGTTAGTCAATAAATGTACAACATCATTTTATAACAAAAGCAAGTGTAAGAAAAAAAATATGGTCAGATAACCAAAATCTAATATTCTGAATTTAAGGAAGTATGAAATTTTGACATTTTACCAAAAAAACACATTTGGAGTCTACAATACAAGGATATTCAGATTCTATTTTCTAAGGAATTTGTAACCTGAACTTTATATAATTCTGGAGTCTGAATTGAAAGATAATTCGGAATCTGGATTCATAAGAACTCGGAACATGAACTTAAAAAGTTTTGAGTTAGAGGTCATGAGAATTCGGAGTCAGAACATACAAAGTACGGAGTTAGAATTCATGAGAATTTAGAGTCAGAACTTACAGCGTTCAGAGTCAAAATTCATGAGAATTTGGAGTCAGAACATAAAATGTTCGGCGTCAGGATTCATGAGAATTTGGAGTTTGAACTTACAAAGTTCGAAGTCAAAATTCATTAGAATTTGGATTTAGAACTTAGAAAGGTTGGAGTCTAAATTCAGTGAATTTAGGGTTAGAACTCAGATCCTAAAAATATAATGTTCTTTATTTATGTATTATATGATTTTGAGGTTTTAGATTTGAAACCTGTTTTTATAACTAGACATGATAATAAACAATGAAAAACATGGTAAGGATAAATTTCTTTGAGGAAAGAGGTTTTCCCTTATATAAGTAAAACACACAGTAAAATGAGATTTTCCTTTCTATAAGGTGTTTGAGATTTTCAATAAAAGAAGAAATAGTCAAGTCATAATGAAACATTATTGACTCAAAAATCTCCCCCAAGTATGAAGGAATAGAAAAGTCATAAGGAAAACCTTATTGACTCAACAATATGATCATGTTAATATTCATTCCTATATTTTACTAGTTTATCATCTTTCTTATATGTTATCAAAAGTAAGGGTTCATTCAGTTACATTAAATGAAATTATTTCTAAAAAGAACCTAATTTATCTATACAATCAATCTTAGCATGAAAAACAGAAATCCAATCCATACGTAAAATATGAACAAACACTACTAGAGGAAAAACAATAAGGTTTGCAGGTATATTACTTCTGCACACAAGGATTGGATGGTTCATATAATTTCTTTTTGTCTCACCATTTCCCCAGGGTGTTTTTACCACATGTTCATGATTAATATCATGAGACTGAATATCCAATTTATGAAAAAATTTCTTTGAAATGAAATAATGTAATGACACGAAATCAGACAACACATTGGTATAATATGAATAAACAAAAAATTTACCTGATACTACTATAGTTGATGGAAGAACATCTGCTAATATAGCTGCAAAGGATTTCACCACCCCATTCTATTTTTAGTCTGAATACTTTCCATAATTTGCGTTCTTTGTCAGACAATCATCATAATGACCAATTTCAGTGCACTTAAAACATTTTATTTATTGTAAATCGGATTTTATCCTACCACTACCCAGGTCGTTTTCAGTGAAATTTCGATCCTTATGTCCCATTTTACCACATGAAAAGCACTTAGCAGAATTCAAAAGGAATTCCCTACTATGCTTCTTACCACAATTTTCACAAAGAGTAAACATAAATTTATTACCATTAGACTTTTTTGAAGAGTTATTCTCTTTCCCCTTCCACCTCGACTGCTTATTTTTTATTTTTTCAAAGAACATGTGATCCTTAGCAAACTACATTTCCACCTTTTCCGAATATCAAACAAGTTTTACATAACTTTTCTACTCACAATGAGCTAATCCCCTTCAATACATTGGATTTAATCCTGTATAAAAATTATTGATTTTAACATCAAGATTTTGTATAATATTTGGAGCATACATTTCCAGTCGTGTGGATTTTTATTCGTAACCATCCACTGACTCATTCTCCTTCCTCAATTCCATGAATTGTTTCTTATCCTAAGTAGAATGGCCTTAAGAAAATATTTCTCAATGAACCTACTTTGAATACATCCCAATCAAGAGAATAAACATCCTCATCATCCCTGATATTTTTAACCATCAACCACCAATGATCGGACTCACTGTAAAAATGGTAAGAAACAAGACTTACCTTTTGAGGTTCTGAACACCCCATGACATTGAAAATCTTTTCGAGTGGTATAATCCACCCTTTAGCTGCATAGGGTTAGATGATTCTTTGAATGATGGGGGATTTTTCCTCATGAAATGATCCACTACTGACACATTCCTTTTTGGTTGATCTGGATGATCTCGTGCATGGAGAACACTACCATTTATAGCCTGAGTCAACTGTTCCATCACTGGAAAAAACTATTCTGTTCCAATTCCGAAAATTTCTGGTTACTTATTTTTTATGTTGTTTTCCCCTTGATGTCTTCCAATAATATATTACCTATTTCCTCTATGTAAAACCATTCTTAACATATTCAAATCTTAGATTAATAATCATAGTAATCATCAAAGGAAAAATCATTTCAATCTTACCATAATGTAAAAAAAATTTAGGGATATTCACCTACCAATATCCTAACTCTTAATGAAATCTATACCAGCCACTTATACCAACTATAAGGTCCCATCCTTGAATAGGACATGACATTGATTTTTGATCAGGAATTTTATTTTCTCATATCGAGGTTAATTTTAGGTTTAGAGTTTTAGAGAATTATGCCATAACTATTACATCTCAAATATTACAAAGTAAAAACTTCTACTCTATCCAGTTTTTTCACTAAAATAAAACTCCTTAAATAAAACCAGAATTATTTATTTGATATAAAACTTCTTGAATTATTCTTTTCTCTTAAAATTAGTTATACCCTTTGAAAAGCATTTCCAAAACATGGGAAGAGCATAAATATCTCAGTAAGCGATATAAAATATAGAAATAAAACATTACTCTTCGAATACATACAAATAAATGAAATATTACTTTTCCATTATAAAATATAAGAAAATTAATATAACTCATGAAATCATAAGATTTATGAATAACATATAGAATTCATATTTCATGAAGGTAACATTTGGAAACCATAACATACTTACATTGTAACTTTCATAGCTAAATATGGAGTTATGTTGGAAATACCCCTCATAGTATATTCCCAAAATCTATTAGGAGAAACATTAATGTTTACCTCCATCACATGACCCAATGAATTGGAGAGCTATATCGGTCTCTCCCACAATTGTTTTTCATGGAGCCACCAATATATGAAAAAATTCCCAACAACCATAACCTATACATAACACATAAAACAAGCATAAAGTAATGATAACATTTCCACATTGTAATAACAATATATCATTTCAAGATATTGACATAATCAATGGCTTATCAAAACAATTTTCAATACCAAAATACAATAAAAAGTGAATATGGTAATTCTTTCATTTTAAAAAATTAATTATTTTTAAGGAATCCAAATATCAAATAATTCTCATGGTGTTGAAAAGGTCATTGTCACCGCATACTTTAGAAAAACATTATCTTTTTCATTTAGTAAAACACTTCATAAAAAATTTCTTTCTTTTGAAAACCATGGAATCAAATTAGAGGGAAAAGTGTATAATTATACAGTGTATAAAATAAGGTCATTTATAAACCAATATATGCCTCAATTAGATGAGATTAATATGAAGTCCCCTACCTTGAGTTTGACTTGTCTTGTTCATTCATTATATTCCAGAATAATAAACATAGGTTAATTTCTACTCTATTTAAAACCCCATTAAATTTTATTATTGATTTTATATTACTTATAATAATTTTATAAAAATTAAAAAATTATTTAAGTTCTTATCAGCCTTTTCGTCGATATTCGGTACTTGTGTCTAAAATGAAATTATTTTGATGTAAATTGTCCATGCAGTAAAAAGTCCATCATCAACAGAATATTATTCAAGATTTAAGTAACATATTAATATAGTATACTTATATTAAGATATATTAGATATGTATTTAGAATATTCTATGACATTTGGATATAAGAAATGAAATGCACTGTTCATGGATACGGTAAGCCTACATATACATGAACGCTTTTCTCATTTATATTTTATATTTAACGAATGAAAACTAAAAGATAAATAGGTATATTATAATTCTTGTATAATATAATATTTTATATTAATTAAAAATGTTCATTAATTACATCCTTTATACATTCCATATATGGAATGAACAAGTCATGTCACTTTGATGGGGCAGTAGTCCACACTTCCTCAAATAAAATAATCATATTTACACATTATGGTAAGTATAAAGGTATGATATAAATGAAAGATAGATAAGAATATAAAAAATATAAATATAATATATATCATATTTAAATATATTTCCATTCTAACTCCCATAAAGAGGGGTTGTAGAGAAAATTGACCAATCATTGTTTTAGGAGTCAGTAGATCGCTGAACACAAAAACAGTATGTTTGTATCCATTAGATAGAGGTGTGTGTAAGTGAAGTTAAAATACTTCTCATAAAAATATAAAATTATATTGATTATTTTGGGGTTTTATGTAATAAATTTTTAATAAGATAATAAGGAGTGATGAAGGAAAATATAGGAAAGAAACTTGAGAGAAGATGTTACCTCTAAATCAGGTAACTTCCTTTCGTATGAGCCAAAATGATTTCTTAAATTTCTTTTTCACAAGTTAATTCTTCTATGAGGAAGGTATGGATTTTGGGATATTATTTGAGAATAATATTAATGATACAAAAGGCTTTAGAGGTGTGATTATGTGGTTATAGTTGGTGGCCTTCTATAAGAGGGAGGAGGGGTACTTTGGGAAGGTCTTGAAATGTTATTTTATTATAAAATAATTTTGAGTTTTAAAAGTTCTCAAACTGATTTATTTCAAATATAAAATATTTTTGAGTGAAAAACCTCCCATAAATAGGTTTTATACATGTTTAGGTCACAAATGTAACCTTATCTTTTAGCTTTAACACATAGTTAAAAAATTAATTCTTACCATGTCTTCTTGCATTTTCATAATATGTTGTAATTATATTTACTATAAATTTACAAGAGAAACATAAGTTGATAATTAATCACATTTTTAACATTATATATGTTATTTGGACAAATAATGGATTTTTAGAACTATTATATCATTTTATAAAATAGTATTTTTGAAAAAATATATTTTTGTCATTTTTGACACTATAATGTAATTTATTTTTGTCAAATTCATAACATTATGATTCATTCGAAACAATTTCTTTAATAAAAATATAACATGTCAATATAGTCCATAAAATTATGGTATGGGATCAAAAATACCAAATTACATTTATTTTAATATTTATAATATCATTAATTAAAACCATTCATCAATGAAGTAATCATTGCCTTCTAATTGTGTCATAATTTAATTAATTTATTTAAAGTGTAAATAAAATAGATAATTTACAATGATGTATATTTTTTTCATCTTTATAATGACTATATATAGTAGAATAGATCCCTTATATGAACTCATATAAATTATTTTTTAGTAAGAAGATACATGTTTTTGTTATTTTTCTATTTTCATTGATTTAAAAATTATAAAAGGTCGCAATCACATCCATGTGGATCCATGGGGTCCCAAAATAGACCCAATGATGGAGATGGTAGAACATATATCATAAAATATCATTAGTGCATGTGTGGGGTAGTTATATACAATTATAATATTATGTTCTTACCCTTATATAGCTGATTTTTTTTTAACCATGGTAAATAAAAATAATTACTGATGTTTCAATTCATAATGTCAAAAATGGAAACTATTTACACAATTTTGACCTCCAAATTAAAAATATGAAATTAATTTTTCCTAATTCAAAACAACTAATTGTAAGAAATTAATTTTAAATTATTTCTCGTTCTAAAAACCAAAAAGCCTCTTTTTAAAAAGTTAAGGCTACCAAAATATTGACATATGATTAAGTCAAATTTCAATGTGAAATTACCTATAATTAATATCATTGGATTAAATGATAAAAATTGAACCCAATTATACTTTATAACCAATTAAAATATCAATATAACAATATAAATAAATTAGATTAAAATGCAGTTTTGAATTTAAAATGTAGTATTTTCACTATTCATTAAAAAAGAACTTTATCATAAAATTTTCAAAAAACTAACCAAAATAAATTTCAATGGACCAATTATATAGAAGAATATTATTTTGTCAAATAAATCATATAAAATTGACAAAATATATATTTAAAAAGGGTTCTCCTTCAAAAGGTGGTAAAACGAACTTTTAAAAATATTTAAGTATTTCTTGCATAATATCGTATTTTTTATTATTTTATACCTCTATAATTTATTTGATAACTGTAAAAAAAATAACAAACATGTGTAATCATATTATAGTTAGATCTATTCATTCCAACCAATATAACAACTTGGAATTAAGAACCATTTAAAATAATAATAATATTATTGTATTATTTTTCAGTATAACTCAATGTTGTGTGAAACATAAGATTTCAATGAAACCCGTTGTTGTGTGTGGAAAAAAATTGCATAAAAATCATCCCCTTTATTATAAATACAACATCTTATTAAATAATATTAATATAAATGAAAATGTATTATTATATAAATACATGGGATCTTATAAAACATTATCCAACATTTTCTTATTTATAATATATAATATTATTTATATAATTCAATAAAATATTAATCACATAATATTTCATTATTATCATTTTTGATATTATTCGTCACTTTGATTTTAAAAACACCAATAAAAAAAGGTAAATTAGAAATAATATGTTTATTATTTCAAAACATGTCATGGTAATGTTGATAATTCATGTACCACAAATAATTTCTCGATTTATGTTTCTTTTAATATTACTTATATAATTTATTTGATTATTCCATTAATAAACTAATTAATACTTCAATGAGGTGTTAGAATGTATGGTAATTATTTCCTCCAAAAAAATTAAAAATGAATGACAATGACAAAGATAAATATTTTTCTTTCAAAGTACTAAATATATCCATATATATCCTTAAGATAACCACATAATTAAATATTAGTACTATTAAAAATAAGAGTATGAAATGTTTTACTTTTTGTGAAATAAATTATTATAAATGTTATAATCTCATCCAAGTACACCAAAAAGGTAATAAATTAGAAATGTGGATTATTATAGAAAACAATACTAATTTGTTTTCTTGTTTTTGGGTCTTTTTATAGTCCCCAACATATTATTTCTACCCTTAATAACCTTATTTACCCTTTATCAGGTTAACAAAAATTTATCATGGTTACTATTCATATTGACAAAAGTAAAAGGGTTAAATTTACTAAATTTGTACATCCAGATTCCAAATATGGGATCCACTTTTTATAATTTAAAACAAAAAAATTCAAAATTTAATTTTTTTTAAAATTTATAAATTGTAATAAAAATCAGGTTTTTAGAAAAATCCACTTTTATGTATAAAAAGTTTTTATTCTCAATTTTTTATAAAAATACTTTCAATGAAAAATACTAGATTATTTATAATCAAGAATGACTTGTGAAATTTTAAAACTAATTTAAAAAATAATTTTACACTATAAATGATTCTAAATAAGAGTATATTTTTGAAAAAAAAATCAGTATTTCTCACAATTCATTAAAAATTAAATATTTTAATAATATAATAAAAAATTAACCCAAATAAATTTTTGACATTATAGATCAAAACAATGAAGGTCATTTTTTCAAATAAATTATCTAAAACAACTACAAATATATTCTAATTTTGACTATTAAAAATAAAGAAAAACAATTTTTGAAGAAAATCAACCTAATATTTTAAATATTAATGAAATTTCATTACCTTAGATCTTATCTCATACCTTTTATTTTTCATAAAAAATTAAATAACCATTAATGACCTTAAAATCAACGTTTCTATAACCATTATATTTTTCAATTTGTTTAAAATTATTTCTAAGAAATAAAATATCATTATTCCTCACATAATATTTTCAAATGATAAAAAGAAGGATTAAATATACATTAAAATAAATAAAAAATTCATCTACAAATATTATTAATAACCTTATAATTCCATCAATTTAAACATAAAAAATGGTGTTTAAGAATCTAAAATTATGATCAATATAAAAACTATACTCATGTGATGATATCTACTACTCTTAAGATAATCACACATGAAAACATAATAATCTTTAATGTTATATAAACCCTTATCTAATAAAAACCATAACATCTCAAAACCCATATATTCATATTCGATGATGAAAACATAAACATTACATTTATGGATTTGATACTAATAAATATTACCGTATATTTTTATATTCAAAACATAAAACATATAAAGGAAATATATTGTCACACATATACTCTAGGACCTTTTAGGTTTAGAGTTTTATAAAAACATAACATGACATATTCACAAATAACTCTCTCATAAATATCAACATTATATCACTATATACCCATCATTTCTTGTTTTACAATAGGTTTCATAAATCGTCCTTATGGAATCTTAAATGAAATAATTTATTTAAAATCACTAATCATATCCTGGGAAATGAAAAAATAATGTCACTGAGATAAAATTTTCATTATGGGTAAATAAGTGAGATGTAAATGAAAATAAAATCATAATATGAGAAAAAGGGTTTGAGAGCATGATCTTATCATTTGAAATCAATACCCTGAAAATTGATGATTATATAATTTAGTGATTACATAAATCTTGAAAGTATATAAGACATTGGTTATAAAGTACAAGATTAATATGAGCCTTGAATACACAATATCGGCATAAGAAGTTAGATTATTGAATGCACATAGGCATATAAACCCATTTCCTTATTATTGAATTATCTTTTCCATGACTTTCATAATGGAATGTGTTTACTACAAAAATAAAAGTAGTTGTCTTGGTTCATTACCAATACTATCATGGATGAATGTGTTCACTTCCCATACTATAATAGTAGTAATGTTTTACTCCCAATACTATCATAGTTTAATGGGTTCACTTCTCATTGGATCGTAGTAGTCAGGGTTCACTCCCCATACTATCATAGTGGACCAATTCCCTTACTGAAATGGGTTCACTCCATATTCTAGTACTACATAACAGTCTTTACACAATTTATTGTTTGGATACATAGTTCCCACCAATCACATTTTTGACACTATATATATTATTTCTGTAAGAATATAAATCATATAGTAACCCATAAAAATAATTGTGGTGCATAAAACATTCCTCATAGAATAACCCATGGAAAATAAACTAGTTTCATAAAATTCTTCCCCCCATAAACATTAATCATCCATAGAAAGAATAAATATGGTATCCATGAATGTTATCCCTATTAAATAATATTTAACATCATATAATGTTATCATATATGGAAAATTATTTTCAAAGATCACTTGAAATAATTCATATGGAAAATATAATTTCTATTTTGAAATTGTTTTTTTAAGAGTTGAGAAATTATATAGGAAAAGGGTTTATTTGAAAAGAACATTTTAAACTTTAAAATAAAACATTATATAATTAAATTTTCATGATGGGTGGAAAATCCACTAATTTTTTATATTATTAAAAATATTCCTTCAGTTTTTTTCAAAAAAGTAAAAAATAACATACTTAGAACATGAAAAAACAGTATTTCAAAATTATTTTCAAATTATATTGTTGATGAAAATGAATTTTAAAAAAATTAAAAAAATGAAATAATTTTAATAAGAAATTACATTTAAGATAAATATACCCAACAGATACTTAATCATATACAATTCTAATTAATGATGAGACTGGGAATTAAACATATTCCACTTTGAGAACATCTAAATCGTAAGACCCATGAATGATTGAATTTCATATGGATATGAATATCATATAATTATAATGATAATATTCAAAAAATTATTTAATTGGAAGTTTTTACACCACATAATTGAAATAAGTTGTGTTTAAGGAATGTGTCCTTCAGAGAAAATGTGAGATTAAAATCCACTACCATATGTCTGACTTCCGTTGAAAGTTATTTGACCACATATATTATGAATTTATCTTTATTAATAATTTAATCCAGAATAATTGACATGATTATTATATCATATATATTAGTTTTTTATATTTTAATATCATCCACATGATATAGTCAATAAAATTAATTATATCATTCATAGAGACGGTAGGCTAGGTGTAGTAATGAATGATATATTAATTTTTTGAAGGATGTAATCAGAGAAAGATAAATAATAAATAATAATTATATATTAATTATTTTATCTTGAAAATAATATATATTCATCATATACTTCATCCTTACTATTTTAGAGAAATAGAAATAAAAAATGAATCACATTGCTTCATGGAGGTTGTTGTCCTCATGTGCGCACGAGCGACATTATAGTTTTTAAATTGATTGGAAGGTAAGAATATTGAGATTATATTTTCATTAAAAAATAATAATTATGTCATAAATATCATATAATAACTTTAAAAACACCACATTAACCATTGATGATATATGGTGATAAAATATGAATTGTATTTCAATATGGATATGTTAAGGCATACGTATTCATGAGAAATACTATGACTTATTATTTGAGGTGATAGATGGTGTATAATAGGGTTTTTATAATCATATAAATATTTTAGAGTATTGAGAACACAAAAGATATTATTATTTTTGATAAATATTATAGCTGTATTAAATGAAAATAAGAGTTCAAAAAAAAAGATTATTATGAGTGATTACCTCTTCTTTGAAAGTAATCATTTAGATATCATCAAATGGTATATAAGGATGGTTTTATTAGAATACAACCACCACCAAAATATTAATAGGAATGTTGATAAGTGAATTTTTTAGGGTATGGTGGACTAAGGAGGCTCGAATTTGGTAAATAAGGGAGGGAGCATGTGTCCTTTTATAATTGAGGTGAGGATATCTTTTAAAATTTCTAAAAATATTAAAAACATTCTTGAGGGAAATGATTAAAAATGGTCTATAAAATAATAGTGAATGAAATTTTTTAAAAAAATTTATCCCATTTGTTTTTATTTAATATTTTTATGATTTTTATATAATTTAATAAAATATTAATCCCATAAAAACCAATTATCCTTAATTACGATAATATTCTTTACTTTGACATTAAAATATTAATAGAAAATTTAATAATAATATACTTTATTTTATTATATATTAAACATGTCATTTTCATCTATATAAGTCTTTATCCCTATAAATGTCTTAATTTATGTTACTTTTAATATTCATAATATCATTTATTAGATTATTCTATTACTTATATAATTACTACATCATCATTGTGTAAGAATTTAAGGTAATTATTACAACCCGATAAATTAAAATAAATTTCCAAAATAAAAGTAAATCATTTATATTTCAATAGACTATTTATTGTCAATATATCCTTTGGATAACCCCGTAAAAATATTAGTATATTTAAAACAATGAATGTGGAATTTTTGAATTATCAAGAAATAAAACACTATAAATGTAATAATCACATTAAAGTGGCCCAAAAGTTTATAAATTAAATAATTGGATGGTTATGGATGTAACAACCCAGCCCGACATTCCAATAAACTGGGAGTCGGACCATTCACCACATGAACTCATGTTTCCCTCCACATATTTCTGATGCTAATGACTAGAAGAGAGGGTGTAAAGGTAGTTTGGTGGGGTGACTATACCCTCAAGATAAGAGTGAACAACTGTAACAGATAGTAAAACATAGATATTAGATGAAGTAGAAACAATCAATAATCAAATCTACAGAAGGAAGTATAATAACAAATGGATATAGAAATTGGGGAACACTAGTTTATACAGTAATTTAATTTCATATGATGATACACAACTGAATTCAATACATAGTTTAACATTCTATTCATTACAATAAAAAATGATGAAAATATAGCAAAATCTCAATGGTAATAACCATGATCATCCCGAGTTCTAGATCGGTCCTCTCCTCCCAAATTACAAATACGAGCAATAAAGAAAAATAAAGGACCATATCCCAGGAAACCATAAGGTCTACTCAAGAAGAAATTGTACTTGATATGGGTGTGAGATATAAATCTCAATAGGCTATCACCTAGAATGATGATACTAATCAAACTTTTTCTACGAAAAACTATAAGTGAACTAAGATATATAACAAGTATGGATGTTCTAAAAATGTGACATCCTTCTTATGAAAGTACTAATTTAATGTATTTTCACTTTATTTAAAATTTATGTATTTCATATCAATGAATTAACATGTCTTGAGACCCATCTTAAGAACAATATCCCATGTATAACTATAAGAACAATAGATTCCTTAGAAGGCCATCTAAACAATACAAGTCAAGATACAGTCCAAGATTATTCTTTTACTTGGAAGAAACATTATAAATAATTTCATTACATAATATATAAAACTTTCATCCCTTCATTGACATTCCTATCTTAGAATACAAGTTTTACTCCATGTGCAATTTCTACAAACACCCTACAAGGTTGTCCCGACGAACCTCTTAGGAAACCGATATCACTCTTGGTGTGCTATAAGTTCACATCACTAACACTCTCCTTGGATATCTTATAGGGATTCCAAAAGTATCACACAATAAATTTGAAAAATTATTATTTATCCCATCAAGGGAAGTCATATAGGGATCTATTATTCAATCGGAGTAATTTATAACCTCTATGAGCCCGTCCATGACATCCCTCATTAAATCCATGGTTCACCCATGGATTAATCATAAAAAAACCTTTTTATCTAGTCCATGTGATTATAACTGAATCCATGGTTCACTCAATTGACATAGGTATAATAGTCATTTGAGCTTGTCCCTGGAAATATATTCTGAAACCACTATTCGCCCAATTATATTTACCATGTAATCTTATTAGATTTATATAAACATTTCAGTAGTAATTCTATGGTAAAAACAAAAATCATCTAATACAACTCACTACCAATGGGTGTCTCTAGTAAAGACCAACCTCAAAAGGGATCGATATTTCATTTACTCACATTGTAAAATTTATCATAATAAGCAACACATGTAAATTAAAATATTACATGGATTAGTCATCATTTATCTCCCATGGGATATCAATAAACGTTTTCATTCATTCCTATCATGGAAATTGAAAAGAAAGGTTATTCTCAAGGGATTTCATTTAACTACTCGCATGCTCGATTCTTTATAACAAGCTACTCATTATTAACTACCTACTTAATGAAGTCATAGTATATGACTCATGGGGGGGAATCCTTCTAAGGAAAGTCATGATTAATCATAAAATTAAATAATAATGGCCATGTGTCATATCAATCATCCCTTTTCAATTAATTAATTTAGGTCACAATTTGGTATAAAAATCATTTTCATAACATACATTCTATGACATGGGGTAAAAATGAATTCCTAATGGTTTTTAAGTCCAAAATCCATTGAATTCCATTTAATAAGTAAATCCAAAGTGGTTTTTCAACATTAACAAACTATCTAAAGGCATATAATTAAAGATAACTATTGTGTGCGATAAGAGATATAAAATCATTACTTTGTTATCAAAAACTACATGGATAGGTCCATGAATAACACATATGTGGAAACATAATTCAATAATATCAAATGGACCATGCCTTAACATATCATATATCAACACCAAAAGGAAGGTACATGGACAACCCAAACCATAAGCAAGCATGATATAATAGTTATCATTACATCTTTGTTTAATGGTTGCACACCTAAAATGGAGGAGGTTTATTATAAAAACATGACTTTTTCAAACAAAAAATATTTTCTTATTTTTTAGTATTTTATTCTAGACTTACAATTCCATTAAACTACTATACTCAAAACAACTTATTAAAAGAAGAAACTAATAAATTATTAAGTAAAAATTGGAGGATATGGCTCCTACCTCAAACAGACCAAGAAACCAATTGGCATTTAATGCTTTCAAACACAAGAATCCAAACACTTGCATGAAAATACTTAGATATAAATTTATATATACCCTCAATCCAATGACTATATTCCCCACACCATGAAGGAATGTGAACTTAGAAGATATATATATATATATACATAAATACCTTTCGTATATTCCCACGAGCCTTCAAAAAGAACCATAATTCACTACGAATGACACCCAGGACCCTTAAACACCTTACAATACTAAAATAGGAGGTACAAAACAAACAACTGGTTTAGAAACTTACCCAACATTAGTGGTAGGGTTGAAAATCAAGCTAAACTTTCTTCCCTTCTTTTCGGATTCCTGAAACATGAACCAACACTACCTTAGAGACCCTTTACACAACATTAGATCATATGAATCAATGAAAAACACATCAAATCCTAGGTTACGGTTGCAAAAAAGTGGTCTGGGGTAAATGATAGGTCAAAAGACGGTCGAAAACTAATAGTGGGGAGCTATTCGACATTACCTTGATGCCTCGAAGGGAAATCACAAGGAAATCCAACTAGAATCAATGACCAAAGGAGGGATCTGAGGAGGGGGTCACATCATGCCACAAAGGGGATCCCCCAGTGCATCACGAACGAGAGGTGAAAGAGAGGTGTGTTTTTATTTCAATTTAGTTTTATTTTAAATTAATTAAAAATAAATCAATTTCTAAAAATGGGAAAAATATACGGTTAGAGCCACACAGTTTGAAAAATGATCTGAAAACCATATGGTATTTATTGTGAGGCTACTTCCTCTAGAGAACATCATGTGGTCTAGGAATAAAATATTTAAAAACATCCTCGTCCTGTTAAAAATTCATTTTCCCCACCAACTATAAGTCTCACAATTGAGGTCGTATAGTTTAATAGAACAGGTGCATCTCGTTCACCCTCTACAAGTCCTTAAAAACCATCTCTTCCCAATATGGTGATTACAAATCCCATAGAGATACCCAGGAATGTTCTCAATCCTTCATAAATGTCCAATAATATCTCGTTTAATAATTACAACTCTCAGAATTTAATTCTGAACATTAATTTTAAAAACTACATGTCCAATAATTACTAAACAATTAAAATTCCAATGGAATTTTGTCAGGTTTAAAAACATATGTTCTTACAAACTCCACACCTTAAAACTTATCATCCCTAGGATTCCTGGAATGAAAATGTATACAACACCCAACCTACAAGGGTAATGAATCTTTTTTTAAATGACCATGTCATATTCTCAAAATCCCAACACACCTCGAGTTCCTCTTAGATGAACAACAATCATTCCATAAAAAATAAATAAAACACTTTTTTTACAACTAAAATGTTAGAGAGGCTTCCACCCAAGCCAACATAACCAGGATATGATCCTATGATCATATTTTAATGAATATAACCAAAATTCAGTCCCCACCTTTAGCTTCAACTTTATGGAAAGGTCAATTCCCAATCGAGGATTTCTCCCCACAGTTGGAATTACATTACCAACAAACATAACCCTAAGTGTTTTACCACAAAAAAGTCCACTGAATATCTCACAAGACATACAATGACCTTATAGTACCAAACCCACACATGGAGATTTAAATCTTTTGTGCCTCAATACAAAAGATGGCATAGACCGGTTCTAGCCCACTAGAAACACTTAAATTAAAAAATTATATCCAAGCCTATAAAAATTTCATGATAACATCGAATTAAACCAACTAAAGTCCATGAACCTATCCCTAGGTAGTCCATCAATGATGATACATTTAAGATGTCGGTAAAAATCCAAAAAATCCATATAAGAACACTAATTGAGCCTAACCCAGCTTTTGCCTCATCATCACGTGAAAAGAAGAAAAAGGGTCCAAAATTCCATCCAAGAAATTCCAACTTCAGAAACCAAGTATCACATATGGCTCACCAAACCTCAATGTAACCCATTCATCCTTCATCTACCATATAGAGGGAAACACCACTAGCGCAATGAATTTCAAACATTAAGACAACATATAACTGACTCTCTCATAGAGCATCATCAAAAACGTCATGATACAGAACAATCATGCCCCCTTCCGAAGAGTATTCTAATAGTAAAAAAAAGGTTACCAAGAAGATCAGTAAAACCATTACTGTTCGAGTCATTAAAATAAGCTCGGATTCACCTACTCACTCATCATCAGCCAAACCCAGATGCATATACCACTTGAGGCATTCATGTTCATTTAAACCTTAGCACATAAACCCTCACAATATTAATGGACATATAAAGGGGTTTCCACACTACTAAACTTATCAAATTTATACAAAAAAGTATGATCCAACTCATACATATGGACCGATGTGACACTCCTCGGGCCAGGATCACGTATGCTTAAGAACTTCACATGAAATCTAAAATTAAATTGACCATCGTTTTAGACACCCGACTCCTATAAATTTTTCTTCAGTCGTGGAAAAAACCTTATTTTCAACTAATCAGGTCACTTTACCCCAGAGAAGACCAAAAAAAATTCAATAACTCAAAGATCAAGATTCAACCAAACTCAAAGAATCATTTTAACATTTAACACTTGATGATTATCATGCATGTCCACACAAACTACCTCATGTTTACAAAATAAAAGAACACATACTAATTATTATTCATGGGTTGTCTATCCAAGGAAATCATGTACCAGATGGATCATGTAGAAAATGGCATGAAAAACTCTTCCCAAATATCTGTTTACTGGAATGATGATATAATGAGTTGTCTATCACTAATGAAACATGTGGTTTACATGACATCCTATGTAGCTGACCATGCCCATGGAATTTCAAACCTACTGAACCGAGCATTCATCGATGCTCACTCCCATATAAAGGGTCAAGATACAATGACCACCCACGTGAAAAAGGGTGTCTATTTATAAAACCAACAACCCTATTAGGGATAATGATACTTCAACAACCTGAAAATTCAAAAATATTTTACCCTAAACAAAAACATCAATCATTAAGGGTTATAACTATAATGTGCCTACCCCTTTAAAAGCATCATCGACGACCATATTTTTTGGTCACAGAACACAAATTTCACTAGGCCCAAGATCCCTTTCCATTTAATCCAAAGCTGAAAAGAAACATCCTATGAAATAATTCTCATGTATACGTTCCAAGGAATGTCCCCAATAACATTTAAATTACCTTTTAATAAGGGTATAAGAAAGGGATACGATTATAGGATTAAATTTTAATCAATTTCATTAATTAAATTCAACCTTTATACATTTAAAATAATTTAAGAATAACCACATCCACTATTCTACAAAACAAGGCACCTGGAATACACATTAGGTAACACCTCAAAGAAAAAACAGTAAAGGTAGCATAAAATTACTTTTTAATTAATTAAGATACCTTAAAGGGTCTCATTAAACCAATATGAATTCTTATAAAAGTAAACCACTAATAATTTTTAATAATAGAAAAGGATAAAAACCAAAAATGTTTATCTTATAAAGGCACTCTTCAATTGTCATACTTGAGTCCAGTTGAGTATTTTAAATGTTGACCAGCTACTCAAGTTTCAAACTCAAAATATTTTATACAAATAAGTATCCAAAATCATACTATGTTTATATAAAGGATGATCCACATGGGTGGCCATATACAATTCCATAAGGTTCCCATACACCTTACAGTTGGCATTTGGATCCAATAAATTGAAAAAATGTCACTTCAACTTTTTAACTTTAGAAAAATATTATTTTTTAAAAAAAGTATATAACAATTTATAATGATCTATAGTTATTTCAAGTATATGGGATTCTATTTTCCTAAACATAAGTCGCCCATACACCTTAAAATTAAAAATTTGCTCATGCCTAAATTATAATCAATAGATATTCAGTACTTGATACAATTTTAAATATCAAAACAAGAATTTTATAACAATAAATAAAAAATGAATAAACCATATGAGAATGTTAAACTATATTTAAAACATACAAAATAAATATAAATGATAATAAATTACATCAGTATGTACAAAAATAATAATGTCTTCACTCAAGGCACACATCATACTTAGCAGGAAACCTAATAATGCAGCTACATGGCATGTCATATGCATGGAATGTGGAAATATAAGTTCCTATAATTATGAATTTCATGTTATGTGCATTCCATTATAGGCCAAGGGTAAAATAACATAAATTCAATTAATCCATAATCCAAGGAAAATACATCATTCACCCAAAGTGAAATCACCTCAACTATAACATCAAACAATATAAACAGTAATTCCCAGCCTTGCCCACAAGGTCATTTTCATAAGTAGGGTAACTAGTCCTAAGTGTAGATATGTACCAAGTGAAAACACATTCATAGTCTCTTGCCTACCATGCCAAAATAGTATGACCAGGGAAAAAACCATTAATACCACATTATAACATCTTGCCCCAAATTACAACTAATCCATTTTCTAGAATGGTCACCACATGACCTCAAGCACTTCTCCAAGTTTGAAAGTGGTTGCTGATTAGTTGAAAGGGTGTATGATTAGTTTAGTGGGGGAGACTATACCATAAATCTATGTTAGAAAAAAGGTAACATACTGTATAATTTAGATATCAGTGGAAGAATTAAAATGTAATAATAAAATAAGTGGAAGAAAATACAATAAAAAATAGATATATAAAATGTTTCATTCCAATTAATAATAAGAATTAATTATATATTATTAGAAAAAACTGTATTCAATAAATAGTACAAAATTCATTTCATTACAATAAATAATGATGTTAAGACAATAGTACCCCAATGGAATTCACCATGAGCATCCCAAGCTCCAGCTCGGTCCATTTCTCCCAAATTATAGACACTGAAAATAAATAAAAATAATGGTCTATTGATCTAAAAAAAAGTAGGTCTACTTGTGCACCAAAGGTAACTGATCAGGGTTTGATTTATAAATCTCAGTAAGCTGGCACCCATAGTGATGTGTCAAATCCAAATTGTGCTATGAAAAACTAATAGTGAAAGCATATATATAACAAAGATGTTCTAAAAAATTTACACAATTCATATATAGGTACTCATTTAATTTCTTTTTTTACATTAATAAAAATTTAATAATTTCATTTAAATGAATTTACTAGTCTCGAGACCCAACTTATGATTGACACCCTCTTATATCTATAATCACACCAGATGCCTTAGAAATACATCTAAATAATAAAAGTCTAGAAAGAATCTAGGCATGTGCTTTGGCTTGGAAAACACGTCATAAATTATTTCATTCAATAATATATTATAACCCGGTCCCATCTGGGAGATTTGTAAGATTGAATAAAAGATTCAATCCAGGTGAAATTTTCAGCAACACCAAAGAATCTTTTCTCGATGAACCTCTCAGGAAATCAGTTTCACTATAATTGTGGTATAAGTTCAGGTCCCTATGCCTATACTTTGGCAGTCCAATAGGGAATACACAAGTGTCACTCATGATATATTAAAAATGATTCTTGAGCCCATCCATGGTAGTTTTAGAGGGATCCATGATTCACTCAGAATAAAGTACAACCTCTATGATCCTGTCCATGGAATCCCTCAACTGGATCAATGGTTCACCCATAGATTAATCATAATAAAACCATTGAGCCCACACATGGAATTGTATGTAAATCAATGGTTCTCTCAAGGTAAAAAGGTATAGTAGTAATATAAGCTCATCTATGGAATTATAATAAGAATTCTTGAACCAAAAAATTCTATTGACAATTTAATTATTCTTGATTCATTTAAATATTTCATTATGCATTCTAAGGTAAAAAATAATCTAATGAAACTCACATCCAAATGGAGTTTCATGTAAGGGCCAACCTAAAAAAGGGAATGGAATTTCAGTTACTTAGATGTGAAAATTTCTCATAACAAGGAACACATGTATATTAATCTATTGCATGGCTTAAACATCATTTAACCCACATGGTCATATCAATAAAAGGAACAATTAATTCATATTAGGGAAATTTAAAAACAAGTTCAAGATCCAGGGAATTCCTTCAACTAATCACATGTGATATTCCATATAATATGCTTCTCGTGCTTAACACCCTGTGACACGATGTGGTATTACCTATTATACGAGGGAAAATCCTAATAAGGAAAGTAATTCTTAATCACAGAATGACATAATAATGTCCAAGGGTCTAATAACTCATCCCTTCCCAATTATTTCATTTAGTAATCAATTTGGTATATAAATAAATTACATAACTATCATCCAAAGAAATGGGATAAAAAAGAACACCTAAAGGTGTCCAAGGCCAAACGCCATTGAAGTCCCAATTAGAAAGCCAACCCAAAGGGGTGATTCAAACTTAATAATATATCTCATGGAATATATTTAAAGATGACTCATGTTGGAGATAAGTGATTCAAAATAATTACATTCTTATAAAAACTACATGGATATGTCCCTGAATAACTCATGTGGGAAACATCATTCAATAATATCAAATGGCATGTTTATTGAAATATCATATATCAACACCAATAGGAAGATACATGGAAATCTCAATCCAAATAAAATCGTGATATAACAGCTATAACTAATTTATGGTTTCAAGGTAGGGAACCTCTATTTGGGCTAGGGAAGGTTATAATAAAAACACAACTTTATCAAAAAAATAATTCATTTATTATCTTATTGAATTTTATTCAATATTGGACGTTTCATTATACAATGAAACTCACTAAAACAACATATTTAAAGAACATAGTAAGGCAATCTTAAATAAATAGTCAACGATAGGGATCCTACCTCACGCAGACCAAGACAACGCTTGGAATTTGATAATTTATAACATAAGAAACCATACTCTCTAAAACACATATATCCGCACACACACACACATACTCTTACCCCAATGTTTGTATTCCCCATGCCAATATGAAATACGCACTTAGAAGATATGTATATTTATATATATACATACATACCTTCGTATATTCTTTAGAACCATATAGATCCCTCAAAATTCACTAGAAATGACACCCCATAACCATAAACACCTAATGTTACTCAAAAAAGAGGTAAAAACAAAAAACAGGGTTTGGAATTTACCCGAAATAAATATTAGTGTAGCGAATTGACCTAAACAACCTCATCTTCGGTAGCCATTGCTAAAACAAAAACCAAACAATTCGGACATACCCTTTGTACAAATCTATATTAGAATAATAAAAAATCATCAATCCCTAGACTAGGATTTTGGACGAGTGTCCTAGGGTGATAGATAGGCCAAAAGATATCTTGAAACCATGAGAAGAGAGGTTTATGATCATACCTTGATGCTTTGGAAGGACATTACAAGGAAATGTAACCGAAATTATAGACCATAGGAGGGAGATGAGTAGGGGGTCATGTCTCACTTCAAAGGGGATCCCCCTATGCATTGTGCGAGTGAGGTGAGGGAGAGGTGTGTTTCTACATCAATTTAAATTTATTTTTAATAAATTTCAAATAAATCAATTTCGAAAACTCGGTAAACCGCATGGTTTGACGCACACAGTTTTCCAAACCGTGCCCAATCCATGTGGTGTGTTGTGAAAGGTTACCACCTCTATAGAACAGTATGTGGGATAGGCATAAGATTTTTAAAACTATTCGTAGCTCATTCAAAATGCCTCTCCTACACCGGAAATAAGCCACACTATTTAGGCCACATGATTTAATAGACCATACACCACCCATATACCATTATCATGTCTTTAAAAGCATGCACATCATAGTTTAGAACTTTTGAAACTACTTGAGAAACCCGAGAATGTTCTAGATCTTTTAGATAAGTTTACAAACATTACATTTAATCATTCACATCCTTGTAATTTTATTCTAATATTCCATTTTAAAAACAGCTTCTCTGGTAATTATTGAAAAATTCAAATTCACTCAAAATATCATGAAATTTAAAAACACTAGTATTTAAAATGTATCAAATATATTTAACCAAAAAAATTATAAAATTTTTTAGTATCATATTATGGTCTTTATAATAATATATTTTACCTTAATTACTCGATTTACCTTTTATCATGGAAAAAAATAACTATGGTTACAATCCATGTTGACCAAAATTAAATTGGATAATTTTAATAAAATTAGACCTCATGAATCCAAATAATGAATTAATTTTTTAAAATTTGAAACCCATAATTTACAGAATATAATTTATTATTTATCATAAAAATGCAGTGGAAAACTATATTTCAAAAAAACCCCTTTTAACTATACACTATTTCTATTTGAAATTCATGTATGAAATTCATTTCAAAGGCCAAAATAATATTATTTATAATCCAAATTAACTAATTAAATTTTAAAAATATTCCAAATAGATTTTTAATATGTAATTTTTTTAAATAAAATATATCTTTCAATGAAAACTCATATTTTTCACTATTCATCAAAAATTCAATAATTTGAAAGAAATATTTAAAATTAATACTACGATAATTTTGACACTCAAAATAAAAAATTTAAGTTACTCTTTGTTTCATTTTAATTTTCATAATATTATAGAAATTAAATATAATATATAGTTATAAATATAAATTCAATTCAATTTTGAAGAATATGTTTTTTTGAACAATAATATAACATTACTAAAAACTCAAGTTCTTATTTGAAATTAATTAATTAAAACATGATAAATTATTAGTATTATTATATATTTCATATATTAGTTATTCGTTTTTATACCTTCCAATTTAACTGTTAGGATATTATGGTCATAATTAATTAATAATGTTTCGTTGTTCGTTTATGCTCATTGTTACTTTTCTTGTACACAATAGATTTTGTATTTAAAAATATTGAGAAACTAAACATAAATAATTAGGTCATCCAAAAATAAATTTAAGAGTCTTTAATTAATTTTTCAAAAAGATGCCTAACTTTTAGTGTCTGGATATTAATTTAGTATTTAATAAACAAAAATGAATCCTTCGATAACAATACCTTCCCCAAGGTAAATTAAAGGCGGGGTTTTGATGATATTCTATTGTGATGGGAATATAACAATAATCATTTAAACATTCAATAGATAATGTTAGATCACATATAGTATTTTGTAAATTATTTCCACAAATAGAATGGGTAAGTGGATTTTCTTATCGACGTCAAATAATTTTCTACAATCCATACATACCCTATTAGTATTTTTAATTATTGTAGGTACATGTTCATTATTTTCCTTATTTATAAGGGTTATTCAATTTTTTAAAAAATATTTTGAATGGGGATCACCCACTATGAGTTTAATTTTTTTATATGACGTCATCTATGAAAAAAATATCAACTTATTTTTTAACTCAATACATTGATTTTTCATTTATATATAATTTAGGTATCATTAATAGTTTAGAATCATTATCAAGAATAATAAGGGTAATAGAAATCATTAGGCTTATTCAATATATAATACCCAATATCTATCATGTGTATATGGAATTTAAATCCATAATATTTAAAATTTCATAATTTTTTTTGTGATATGTAATTCTTAATTATCTTAAGAATATTTTAATCATATAAAATACATTCATTGTTATGATTTTTTGGAATCAATTTTAATTAACTATTGGGTAGTTATTCAAATGATACTGTTAACTCATTTGCACTTACACTTTAGGCCTACATGTAAATAGAATAATAGTTTGTGATTTATCTAAGAAAATAATATTGATATTCAAAAAGTATTTATCTATCTCATCGTCAATATTATTAACACCCAAAATATTTTAAAATTTAATTACTTAGAAAAAACTATATTATCCATGGGTTAATGTTACATCAATGTTTCTCCTAAATTCATGTTTTCATTTTAAATTGTAGTGATCTAATTTTTGTAGGAATAGTTTTTAAAATGAGATAGGGTTAAAATATAATTATCCTCTTAATGAAATTTTATTGAATATAATATTATTAAATTGATGGTTTCTCTACTAAATTATATAGTAATGGAAACATTGTGTACATTAATTATGGTATCTATTGTTTCCATGAATTACATCCCTAGGATTATGTGGGAATGATAAATACCTCATTATTCTTCCATGTTCATGATATATATACTTAATTTAAATTATAAAAATTTCACACATACTGAGACATCTTCCCAAACATAAAATAAGTAGGCAGTAGATTGGTTGGCATGTCGTACAACCACTTATTTTAGAATTATTCAACCTACCCACATGGATGACTAGATTTAGTGAGGCATGAAATAAAATGATTCATCATTGTAACATTATCAATTATTAAAATTCAACATCTCTATAATACAAAGGATAGTAAATGTTCCTAAAAATTATCAATTCATCGATAATTATAGATTAATAATGATAAAACTTTTCTTACCTAGACATAAAAATTATTATCCATTTCGATATATTATATTAGAAAATATAACTTTTAGATTTTTTATACCAATTTATTGGTTCGACTGCTTCTACTATAGCTTTTTTAAATTATACATTTGGGATTTCATCAAACACACCATTAAATAGGGATTATTTATTAATTTTTTTCATTTGAATTGTTCATTTTTGGGAAGCGTGGTCATGGTTATAGAAGATCCTCAATCATTTATATTATAATATACACAATGATTGGTTTTTTATTAATAGGTTCCTCCACTTGTGGGTTTATAGGGTCTCATTCCTCTTGAATTTTTTCAGCTTTTTCATTTAATCTAAATGTTATATCTTCATTTCCCTGTACTGAATTTCCACTTATCAAAAAAATAAAAAAATGATTTCCCATTTTGTTAAGAATATGTTTAGCTATGATTTTACTTATCCCTTTATTTACAAAGGCATTAAAATATGTACTAATTTTACATAGTTTCTTTATTATCATAAAATTAAAATTAAGAGTTATAAATGTACTTTTTTATTTAACATGGTACTCCACTTCTACTCTTAGAAAGACCTTCATATATAGAAATTTATTTTGATGTAGTGATACTAGAATTTCAATGGTTATGAGTTTTATCTTACATATTAGAGTGGGGATGAATGGTATTTATTTTAGAATAATACACTATGAGGATGTTCTTATTGAACTCCATACAATAGTCTTAGATTATCTTTGAATCCTTCATTATTCACTAGTTGTTGGAACAATCTTTGGTAGATGGAATCACTTCAATATGTAAATTTCCCATAAGGTATTAATTATATGTTTTTCCTTAAAAACCATTAGAATTGGTTGATCTGAAATGGGATGGATATGGATTTACTTGTTTTTAGTGAAATTTTCGTTATATGATTGGTTTGTTCTTTAATATGGGATTCAATTAGAGTATGATCATTTTACCATATGATAAAATTTTGAAGAAGTCATTGTACTAAATTTATATGTGTTAAATGTGATATCTTATATCCCCCCTTATCCCTATTTGGATATTTATATATAAGAACTCCTCTTAAAGATGAATATAAAATATTGTTTTCATTATTAATGGCCATATTATAAAAAACTTGAAATTTTGTTTTTGTATAATTTAATTTGGATATTTGGGTATAAAAATATTGTCCCTCTGATGATACTGATAAATATTTTCCGCATTGACATTTCTTATAAAATACATCTTTATCAATAGTTTTACATTCCATAAATATGGGATGAATTTCTAAGGAAATGAAATAAGGATATAATCTATGGTTATGACATAAAAAAGTTGTAAATATTATATAATTTCCTTATATGAGAATTATAGTTAAAAGGGTAATGTATCACAGTTGATTTGAGTATCTAAAAATCCCCTTGGTTTGAATTTAATGAATTCAAAATTGAAATAAGTAAAAATATTTTTGGGATATTCATATGATAGAAAATAAGTCAAAAAAAATGGTTATAATATAAAATTTTATTATCAGAATCTGTATGATTATTTGGAAACATTATTTTATCATTTTCATAACCAAATTTTGGTGCACATAAGATGAAGATATTTTAGTACAATGGATCCATGTTTTCAACCATATTATGATATATTAAATTTGGTCTAGATTAATGAGATGGTGATGATGATGAATCTATTAATTAGATATACTTAGACATTGATTCCAAGTTATAAATTTCATTAATATTTCATTAAATTTTTTAAAAAAATTCTCAAACTAAGGAACAAAACTAAAGAGGTGGTATTTTATTTTTATTATCATATAATAAAAACAATTAATCATGAAAAACAGGAAATAAAAAATGAATATTGTTATGCCACAATAAAAATGGTTATAACTTCATGATGTCATTATTATAAGTTGGTAAATAAATACAAATATGAGATGAAGGAAAATATATAATAGTGGGGTTTGTTAATTTTTCATATTATAAAAAAATAATCCATGATTTCTTTTTTTGGACTTCATATATTGGTAGAAAAATAGTGACAATGTGGTTATTTATTTATAATTCAAGTAAATAACTATTTGAATCGATTGTGTTACAATGGACTTATGTCAAATATTCCATTAACATTTTTTTGATAAATACTAGTTATATCAATCAACTAATATCATTATATCTCACTAATTGAAAATGTTATCAGGAAATTTCTCACTATTGGTGTGTTCATATCAAGAGAAATCATGTAATAACAACTGTTGTCTCTTCCAGCACCTAGAAAAATGAATAATAAGCTACAGATCACCTCTCTCTAATTCATCATGAATCTAATTTGGGATGAGTGGTGAATAATACCAATGGATTTGAGGTCAATAAATAATTATATAATGTAAATTAATTATAATACATAAATCAATTGAAACATATAAATATTTCAAGCATAAAAACAATTACAGAAGATATAAATCCGGAGAGAAGACATTTTAATTAATAAAAATTAAAATGTATGGTGTATAGTATTTATCATTATATTAACCATGATTAGGTTTTTAATTCCATAATCAATGGTTAAAATGGAATTAAAATAAATGTAAAAATGAATTAATCCCAAAATTAGGTGTTTCAATACCCTATATAAAATAAAAGATTAATATTATAAAGCATCTTTTGAGGATCATTTGATTTCCATTTAAGCGTGAAATACATAAACTCATCCAAATGGAATGAATGGTTCTTCCTTAAATGAACATATGAGAAATTTATATCCTTAATTACAACATCATAATACTCTCTCTCTCTATTAAATCTCATGCCATTAGAAATTTATTTTATCCTTTTCATAACATTCTTCAACAATGAGATTAGAATATTTTTATAGTCCCCTCAAGCCTATAATGTTCTCCACATGGAGTATTCATTGATCAATTGATTCAAAGGGATATTACATCCATTAAATGGTTTTTCATTGGTGATTTTAGTTTGTGTGAATGATATTAGATGGGTTCACATCAATCCCAACATTTAACAATGGACCAAGTGTGATAATTCATGAGGAACAGAGACACATATAACTATTCCAAAATATCAACTTGTAGTATCCCTATCCTGGTTCTCCATCATGTTATTGATTTGAGTATCAAAAAGACATCAATCACCGGCCCCCTTATTCCATAAAATTATAACTAGCTGTGAGGTTTAAATATGTATAGTGTATATATTATACCCCATGTACAAAATAAAAAACATATAAAATTAAAGTAAATATATCAAGAATAATTTACTATAGAAGAGAATCATGATAAATACAAACTAAACCAATATAGTCGAACCATTCCATGTTATACTAAATGTTATACTAAATATAATATAATTAACCAAATAAAAGAAGACTCCCTAGTAATGACTCCAAAAAATGATCATGAATCCCAAACATAGTCCCTGCTACATCTTCATGTCCCAAAATCAAAAGAAAATAATCATGAATATGGTCTATTTCCCTTGTTTGGATATGCATTAATGAAGTCCACCCGATTACCAAAGTGTGGCTTGAATAGTTTATCAGTAAAACTAAGTAGGCCACTACCAATTTTAACACAACAAATTCAGAATAAGAAATAGTTCATGAATTAGTATGATATAAATAGGCATTTATTTCTACTAAAAAATATAACATCAAAAGAACCCTAAAACCCTTGAGCTCTAGGTTGACACCAATTGACATTTATACCATTTTTTTTAAGATACTCAAAGTCTTTATCCATTTTAGACACTATATCATGGAATATTATAATACTAAGGACCAATCAAATTTTTTTTCAAAGTATACCCACAGTAAATTACAATGGTAATGGTGAATATCACATTACATATGTCAAATAAACTCTATGATAATTTCCATTTCTGAGATATGTGAATGTTTCTAAGCCGCATTACCCTGCCAATGTAAATATGTACCTCAAAGGATCCAGTTAGAATTCTCATTCAAGTTCCACTTACAAGCTAACCGTAAAACTTACCCTATGTGAAATTATATGTTATGGTTAATATAATAGTTCAATTATACTAAAATGAATAAACAATGAATATGAAATAACCATACATTCAAAAAAAAGATATAATTTTTTGGGGAAAAATAATTCATTCAAATTACCAAATTTATTATCAATTTTAATTCTATTATATTAATCCCTTAAAAAATAACCAGTTTCCCGGCGATATTCCAATTATTTTAATAATTGTGAAAATTATGATTCACAATAAAATATTGAAAAAATATAATTTCACATGTGAATCCAAATCTGTATTTCGACTTTCCACCTTGATGGTAATAAGGTTAACAATTGTTCAACCTAGATATGAAGATAAAATTTTTAAAAAAATTAATATGGAATTATGTTCAAATATTTTATTTCCCATCCAATGGTCATGGTTAGTAAAACCTCTAGGGTGGACACACTCAAAGTATCATTTAACAATGGAACCAATGAGATTAATTATAAATATAGGCATGACTATTCTAAACATTTAAGTGAATTATAATTAGAAATGGTCATGCATATGGAATGTCTTATAGAAACACATGTTGTATATTCAATATTACCAATGAAGACCATAGGTAGATTCTTCAGACCACCAACCTCAATAGAAACAAAATAATCCCAAGATTGATCATCCAAATTGATGATTCACACAACCAATACCTATATTCAATGATAGACTCATCTTGTTAGGGCTAGAAGAAGAATATCGTAGAAGAATGCAAGAGTAATTCACAAATTATATTAAAGGAATACTGAATCAAGATATATAAATTTATTCAAAGAACAAGTAATTAGGGTATGCAATTAGAGATGACACAAAATCCCTAGTTATCCCTTTAAATTATTTAATATCAAATTATTTTTTAAAGAGGTGTTTAAATAAATTAAATGGGTGTTTTGGGGTTATTAATATGATAAATTTTCATTAAGTTCTAACCCAGCTCAACAACACAAGATAGCTATTAGATTCCTCTGGCGTGTTGGTGGTGCTTGGTAGCATGATGGTTCCTCCAGTAACCCCACCATCAGGATTTTAGTCCTCCTATATGGTTGGTCAAATATTTCCCTACCCACAGGTTGTCCAGTGGACTTCATCTACCGACTGATATCAATTCAATATTTTATATCCTAAACTACACTATCATTAATTTTTTGAATCCTTAGTAGATCCCCAGAGCACCAATGAGACAAACCATTTTCCATCTATAATGTCATTTTATACAGATTAATATTATTTTAAAAAATAATTAAAATTAATAGGGTAAAAGGTGAAGTATTACAACCTCCCCACCATAAAATATATCATCAACAAGTTTTGATCTAATAAATAACTGATCGGTATCAAGAAAAAAAGGCTAATGCACCCATATATCTAACTATATCTCTTAGGTATACTATTAAACATTCTCATAATTCATCTACAATTACACTAGGGGAACACCCATTCCCCATAAAATATTATCACTATTGTATATGTTATAGATTTTATTCTTCTCAATGACTACATCGACATTATACTCTACATCATCAATATCTATCATTTTAGAAGGATCATGGTGATATCTACAAAGATTTAACACATGAAAAATTTCATGAATGGAATTTTATGATGTGGGGGAAAAATAGTACACCCCAAGATCAATCATATATTATCTAAAATGGTATGATGAACATGGGTTATTACACTCCCTACTTCCAAATAAATTTTTTCCCATCCTACGAAATACTTGTAAAATTATGTGATGACCAAAAATATTTTTTATAGGTTTCAACCAATGTTAAATGTAATGAATGAATAGTGAACCAAACGTTTTGAATATAAATATTATATAATTTTAGATGAATATTCAATAAAGTTTCCCATAATTCATTGATGATGACTATATAGGTTTAGTATTTAGGAACATGGATAAATAAAAAACTCATATTTTAATGATCTACATAAAGTATGATTGTTTTCTTCACATCTACCATGCTCCTTAACAATTTTATACATAAAACATTTCATTATAACCTGTGGAAGGAATAAAAAATAAAGGATGATCTCAGATGATGAGTAAGGGCAAACATAAGAAATAAAAATCAATGATCATAAGTGAGAATAAGATAATTATAATGGTTTTATAACATGAGATAAATATTAGATAATTATAACAATAAATTCATATACCATAATCATGAAACTTTCTATAATGCTTTATCAATGTAATAATATATGACATAAGTGTTCAGAATCATAAATAATCAATCTTGAACAATGAAAAAATATCATCAATGTAATTCATATGTTTTTTTATGAAAATAAGCATATGAAATAATTTACATATTCAAATATAGTTTCCAAGACTACCATATTAGATTTGATTTATTCCTTATTCCATTGTTTCATTAGTCATGGTTCAGTACCTGAAATATCTAATTTGATAAAGTATTATACTGAACTAGTTCCAATCCCCATTCAATCTTTATTATCACATGAGATATCCTCATTTAATAAATTAATTGGAGGGATATATATTTTTAGGACCACTTATCTCATAATTTAGACCATAAATACATGTTCTTTAAGATCCTAAAACATTAATCAGGTCATCAATTTGATCCCAAGGAATGTATAAGTGTTTCATAAACATTTCATCTTCTTTATTAAAAAACATATTTAGAAGGAATAAATATGGTAACATTAGATCATATCTATAACCAATAATAAGAAACATCAAATGATATTTTATAGATTGAATATAACATTAAATGATCATTGTAATATTTCTTGGAGAAAATCCCTATTTTTAATTATAGTAACTATGTTAGAATCTAAAAATTTCAAAAATATTAAATAATTTTTTTATTTTTAATGAAACAATATACATAAAATTATTATTTATGGAAAAGAGAATTCATTATTATGGGGAAACCAACTCATGCAGTGTATGTTAAAAAAATTCCATTCCAATTTTTGTTAAAAAGTAAAAAGTACCCTCCTTAGAAAATGATAATAAACATATTTATAATATATATTAGAGAATGTTAAATACAAATAAAAATAAATTTGAATAATATTTTCATAATACTAAACACAATCATGAAAATAATTTAAATAAATTATGTATATAGAAGAAATGATTTCTGAATGAAGAGGAAAATAAAGAATATTTTATATAAAAATAATTTTTCTGTAGCTTGGGTAATTAAAGAAGGGAAAATGAAATGATATAATTAAATCAACATAAATAACCATAGTAGAGAAAAGTTATATGGTTTGATATATATATATATATATTATAATTTCTTCTTATAAAATTTTAGTATAAGAAATCTAGGTAAAAATGAAACTATAACAAAAAACACTTACCACATGTTTTCATTTCATTATAAGATATATTAACTCTGGTATGATCAATTTATATTTATTATACTTTCATAAAAAACTGTAATCTTATATACTATAACATCCATGGTTATTATATAATATGTAATCACTCACATATTAGTAATATTTTATTATCATTACCAATTTGGGTGTTAACTACTCCAATTTTCATGTCTATTTTGGTTTGGTGGTTATGGTACTTGTAGGTTGATTATTGTTCATTCATATAAAAAACACTAATCATGATATAGATATACTATAAAATAAATTTTTACATATTTATTACCCTTCATATAAAGTTGTGTTGAAACATTATTTACCTCATAATGTAAAGACAGAAGTCCATACATATTCATGAGTGACATTCCCATTTTTTGATGTATGGAATTAAAGATTGTAAAATATAAATTCAAATTTATAGAATCATTATTATAACATAAATATCATATAAAAGTATATAATCTATCACAACACCCAATAATGATGGGTGGTTGTGGAAAATTAGTTCTATCACTATGTGGAGTATGTTGTCCACACGTACACACACGAAATACATTAATCTCATATTGTATTGAGTAGGGGTGGTAAATGGTTATTCCATAATAATAATAATAAGATATCTGTGTATTTATAATAGTTTCATATTTATATTTTTATGGATAATTTATTTATTGTAATTAGTTAAATAATAAATTTGAGAATGTGGTTTTAATCTGTACCTTTTATTTGAGAGGCCAACTTAGGAATACTTATTAAGCCTTTAAGGATTAGTTTTAGTACTATAATTGAATCACTAGGATTAAGTTAAATTTTATAGGCAGGTTTAGGAGTTTTTATTTTCTAATATATATGGATTCAATGGGGTTATTAATGGAGGAGAAGAGGTTCCCTTTTATAAGTGAGGGGAGGTACATATATAGAATTTCTTAAATGATTTCAATTGTATATGGTTACTTTTCATGGAAAGTGGCTCCTGATACAAAGGGATTAAAATATAAGATAATATAATCTCGGAATTTATTCAAAAAAAATCCAGGTTTAAGAGGAAATTTTACCCTTATATCATATTTTAGCCAGAGGTAAACGTGTTTCCACCTTAACCATATTGGAAAAAATTCACTATTTTTAATATTCATAATGGATAAAAATTACGTTGAACCAATTAAATTATATTAATTATAATTAATAAAAATATCGAATCCTTTTTACTATATTATATTTTAATATGTTTTAGAATTTTATTCTAACTAACCATGTAAAATATCATGAAAACGCATTTTCAATAAATAAAATTTTAATCATAAAATATTATTTGATCAATTCCATTACTTTTAAAAACAATCATATTAAAGTTAACATATTATATATAACATATAATCTATATAATTTATTAAAACAATTAGTTAGCATAGAAAAAATTACTTTATTCTTATAAAAACAGGGTTCATTCTTATAAATTATTTTAAGAAAAATTTGTTTTTAAGCCCAAAAATTATCCTCTCACAAAATTAAGTATAATAATTTTTCCAATGTAAATATTTAAATTATTTTTAACTAAATTATACTTTTTAAAACTTATATTATATTAAAAATTATGGTTTATATAGTCGAAAACAGGTGATAATTTTCACAAAAAAATGATATTTTCATTGTTCATTGAAAAATGAATCTTTTTAGAAAAATCATAAAAATTAACCCTAAGATAATATTAACATTAAGATTATAAAAATGTTATTAATTTAAAAAATAATTCTATATTTTATTTTTTAAAATTTCCCAGACAATAATATGATAATTTTTTTGATGAAAACATATTTCTAATGTATGAAATGACGTTATTGATAATTGAGTAAATATTTATAATAAATTAATCTATAAATGTCATATACTAAAAAAATTATAAATATTTTATAATAAAATTTTCATTTCAATTCATACATTCCAATTTAATAGAAACGTCATAATGGTATATTATATTTCAGTTCATATGGACTTTAGGTTGTGTGTAAGGCAAGCCATCCAACACCTCATGCATATTTCAAAGTAACTACAAATATAATCATTGGTTTTTACATTCTTCCCCCACTTAAATAGGTTTTCCCTAAATATTTAATCACTCTTATATAAATAAATTAGGAATTCTATACTTCATCAAATACCCAAGTTTCCATCTTGTTTATAATAAATATTATGCTACATATATATAACCTATGAGATCAATACATGTTTAAAATCAGTTATTTAATTCTTCAGGAGTGATACATGGAATACAACATGATATTGAGATTGCTTCAGTGGGAGTGAAAAGTGAAAAAAATATATTCCTCACTCGATCAAGAATATCAATGGCACAAATATACCTATGGATAATGTTTCCATTTTTTAAAAATAACATATCCTTCTCACATCGATTAATTCATAGAAAAAACATATCACCAACATGGAATTCTAGATCTCACTAAATATTTACAATACAACTCTATTATTGGATTCTAACCTCCTTAATGTATTGTTGAATGGATATAACTGTCTCAATCATTTAATTTTCTACCTAATGCTTCAATAATGATATTTAGTTAACTTAATCCATGTATTTTAGTGTTCTATTCCAATTTCCTTTTAGCGAATCATAATGATTCATCTGAATTCATGAGAGAAAATTATTGTTATAAGAAAAGATGACTAAATGATGGTGTTTGTAACAACCCTAACCCAAATATCCAAGAGTCAATGGGTATTTAATTACAATGGAATTCCTACAAGATATCACATCACCAAGGATCAACTAGTTTTCTGGTAATGAAAAACTATATATATACATGGATCACTTATTATATTAATAATTATACAAAGATCATAGAAAAAGAAAGATAAACTACATTCATAACAGAATTGAAAATATTTCATCTTTCTATCCTGGGGAAGGAAAAAATAAAGTGGTGATATCAAATTATTAGTAAGGAATACTATTTCAAATATAATTAAAATGTAATCAATAAGTCATAGTTCTTATGGCAAGGTAAATAAATGAAAAACAAATTCCATTATTACACTGAGAATGATAATGTATCCCTATATTATGTCATAGTAAAAATCTCAGGTAATGGTATTACAGAATTATGTATGAAGAAATTTCATAATTATTGAATATAATGTATCTGGAACATAAAAAATTATATTGTCTAGATGGTTTATGTGAGTGGGTAGAAACCGGTCTAATTTTTCATGGAATCAAACTCGAAGGGTTTGTGGACAACTTTTTGTCTCATTAGACATGGTAATGCCTCAAGGGGCTGTCTGTAATACTTCCCCACCTACCACTACAATTAAAAATCATTATTCATACATAGATTTAATTTATTAAAAATATGAATGATCAAAATATATGTATTGTGTAGAAAATGCATATTTATTAATAATTCTATAGTTAAAAAACATTCAAAGAATAAATAATATATAAAAAATTATACAAGGATAAGGCAATAATCAGATCCCCAATATAAAAAATATTTATATTCAATTATGTCATAAATTAATGATAATCATAAAAAAAGGGATGCATATATACACCATACACGATGAATAAGTGGTGAACAAGTCATAACCAAAGGGAATATCATAATGCTGTTAATGAAAGAATAGATTTATATCAAAAATTGAAATTAATAATAGATAATTGGAATAGATAATGACGTATGATGTCCAACTTATGATTAAACATATAGAAAGACTATTTGAGAAACATTCAAAATGAGTCACTTTAGTGTTGTTTAAAGGGAAGATATATAAGTTATTTTTATGTGAAAAAATGCATAATATTTTATATAAACTGATAATTTACTAATAGAGTTTTTTATGAAGAAAACAATGATTTTGTAAAAATTATGTTGGCTTCATAATTATAATGTAGTTTACTTTGAAATGTGTTAAAATTTAGAAGTTCCCTTTAATCAGGCTTGATTATCATGAGAAATTGAGAAGAGAACCATATAAAACATGTATTTCCCCAAAAAAGAAATAATAGTTGAGCTTTTAAAATATATTTGGATCGTTGACCTAATTTTTAGGATGATTAAATAATAAAAATTATTAATTACACTATCTTAAATAGAGATAAATAAAAACATGAAGGGACAATGGATGTTTGATGAGAATCTGTTACCATAGGTCCAAAAGTTTTTTTCAATTCTACTTAATTTTTTGGAAAATTATATTATGTGAATTAATAATTCAATTTACAGCCTATTCAACATGTATTACTTATATTATATTTTTATTCTTATCATTTATGGGAATTTTATGAGTTATAATATTAAATTTCATCATTCCATATTTTTCTTTTCCAGGGTTTTTAGCTTTGGGTCACCTGTATACTTACATGAATGATTATGTAAAACATGAATAGTAATCCATATTTGATTTATATGTTATTAATGAACTTAAAAATGATTAAATGGTATTATATATCATTATTTTTCAATATATGTTGATTATTAATTATATAAAATGTTAATGATAACTGTTTAGATTATTTTGTTGTTTTTTCGATCATCAAGAACTATTATTGTTTTATTAATTAATTTTATGTATATATAATGGACCCAAAACATTAAATATATTTAAATAAAAATTTTAAAATAATGTTTTACCATTATAATGTTTTCATGTACGACCATGAATTCTATATCAGAAAATGAAAAATCATCATCCATGAATAGTGTGAATCGACCCCACTCGGATATTGTTTTCATTTTTAGAACAAAAGGGGGAGAAAATAGAATATATGGTGGATATAACATTAACATAATAACATTAAATTATTTATATGATACCATACTTATCATTTTACTTTTTATATTGTAGGTGATAGAAGGATAATAAGAAAAAAAATTGAATGAGAGATAAGGGAAAAGATTTACCAATTGTGTGTCATCTCCTTGAGAACCTCTTTAAGA
This sequence comes from Viscum album, assembly GCA_963277665.1. Classification (NCBI taxonomy): domain Eukaryota; kingdom Viridiplantae; phylum Streptophyta; class Magnoliopsida; order Santalales; family Viscaceae; genus Viscum; species Viscum album. The sequence goes on from OY728150.1 coordinate 1,042,200,287, forward strand.
GACTTGTAAATGAAATTTTTGAGAGACCACCAAGACCATAACCTATGTAAGATGTTTTGGGAGAGTAAATAGATATAATAATATAAATATCCATTTATTATAAGGTGAGAGGATAAGAGTGTAGGATCGAAATAATGATGTACATGCTCAATATACAAGAGGGGGGTGAATTGTATACTTTAAAAATTCCTTTGGAACCTTTAAAGTTAGTTATTCCGAAAGTAGGTTTTCAGAAATGTGGATCCGAAAATTGAAACTTAACTAAAGATTACAATATGAGATTCTACCATAAAGTGTATAGAATCTAAATGAAATATAGTACAAGTAAGGAAGTATAAGAAAGTTATACTTTCCTTACAATACAAAATGCAGCTGAAACAAACAAGTAGTTAAACTACAAGTAACAAGATATAAGTATTTTAACACAAAGAAAAGGGTATCCAACAACCTTGGATAAAGGTCTCTTGATTTATACTTTCAAGCTAGTATGTCTTACCCACACTAGGGTAAGCCCTTGATACGAATATCAAAATCTCTCTCTTGCTATCCCCGCAAGTGCTCAACTTCAAGGTAGTTGACAACCTCTATCTTCCTCATCAAGGAAGCCCTCGAACTTCAAGGTAGTCAGCACCTCTGTCTTCCTATCCCCAGAAGTCCTCGAATGTAATCACCAAGATTCGGAGTCACACGAAGCAAAAAACTAAATGAGCGGTTCGATGCACACAAGACATGAAAAGCTTTATCTCTCTAGAAATCACCTTAGCAGTGTGTGGTGTCTAGATTGATCAACTTATCTATTTTTGTTTTGAGATCTTTCAAATGAGGTCCTATTTATAGGCAAGGTTGACCTCCTTTCCAACGGTCATATTTTCCTAAAAAATCGGAGGGACCTATACACGTGTAACTTAACCAACAGTTAGTTTATAACAGAATAGACGACATCGTTTTATAACAAAACAAGTGAAACAGAATGTACGACATCATTTAAAGTTTAACACAAAAGTTCAGAGTGATGATTCGGAGTGTAAAAAATGTCAAAGTGTAAAAAAAATTATAAAAGTGTAATCAAAATGAAAGTTCAGAGTCTAACCAAAAACAATATTCGGTGTCTAAATAAATTTGGAGTGTATAAAGAAAAGATGATCAGATTCTGTTTAATAGGTGAATTCGGAATGAGAATTCAGAATGAGAATTCGTCATTAGAATTCTTAAAGAGAATTCGTCATGAGAATTCTTATTGAGAATTCGTTATCAGAATTCGTAATGAGAATTCGATGTTGATCTTCATGATAATTCGTATCCAGAATTTGGAGTAGAACTTTATCAGAGTTCGTATCCAGAATTCGGAATGAAACTTCATTACAGTTCTCATCTGGAATTTGGAGTGAAACTTCATTACAGTTCTCATCCAAAATTCGGAACCTAAAACAGAATGCATCCTATCAATGTTTCAAACGATTCCAAGAATATAGAAACGAATACGAATCTTATACATAAGAAATATATGGATGAAAATATGATAAGGATAATTTTTCTTATAAAAGTGATCTTCCTTATAAAATCATTTTTCCTTATAAAAGCAATTTTCCTTATAAAATCAATTTTCCTTATAAAAGCAATTTTCCTTATAAATGAAATATTCCTTAAAGATAAGGTGTTTGCGATTTTCAAAATAAGAAGTAATGGAAAAGTCATAAGGAAAACCTTATTGACTCAAAAATCTCCCCCTTTTTAGAAAGCACAAATATCCTATGAAAAAGAAATTCTAAGAAGAAAGAAAACATCAAGGCTTATCTCCCTTTGCTTATGAATGTTGATGAATTTGACTAACTCCCCCTTAGGCTTTGAAACACTAAGGATCGTATTATAGATTTATAGAATAATATTTCATTAAGAATAAGAATGTCTTCTTTAATGAAAAACTCCCCCTTAGATAAACTCTATTAGAGTTCTTTTTCTTTCTCACCTTTTTGTTAGATTGTTTTTCCTTTTCCCCCTTTATTAGGGTTCTTTTCCTTCTCCCCCTTTGTGATTTTCAAAAATAATTCGAGGGAATGGAAAATATAACAAAGTACCTGAAAAATTAGTAGCAACAACAAGAGAGACAAGTAGGCACAATTTTCATTAAGTTTATAAGTCCAACAACAAGAAAGATAAGATACAACAAAAGATCGGATTTGTCTATTTTGGATCTTTTTCCTTCGTCATGAGACCCTTAAGAATATTCTTTATCTTCTTCAAGTATTTATGGTCTTCCTCAGCTTTCTTCTCTAACACAACTATTCTTTCACTTTGAGCTTCGATCTTTTCTTCCTGGGCTTGAATTTTTTCTTCCTGAGCTTGAAACTTTTCTTCCTGAGCCTTCAAGATTTGTTCTTGCTTTAACAACTTCTCTTCAAACTCAATCCGATGATCCCTTTCATAATTCCAGTTTTGAGCAACAGAATTCAGCTTCCCATTCAGATCTCTGACTTCTTGAATCCGGAAATTCTTTTCATCTGTCAACTTTTCTTCAAAGGATGAAGTAAGTTCATTTATCTTCCTATCTTCTGTCTCAAAAGCATCTTTAACATTATCTTGGAATTCATCAAAGAGCCTCATCTCTTCAACAGTCTTCCTCAGCCAACAAGTCATTCTCTTGCAGGATCTTTTGTGGGATTCATAGCCGACAAAGAAAGTTTTGAACTGAGCCTCAATCTCAACACATTTGTCCATAACCATGGATATAGAGTCTGTTTTCTAATTCAAAGTATGTTGAAGCATCTGGCATCTTGAATCAATACTTGAAAAGGTCGGAATATTACCTACCAACTTCATTAATGACTGAACAAAAAAGTCGTGCCCTAATGAAGATGACTCCGAATCTGAGACTTTTCTTGGAGAATTTACCTCTTCAATTTTCTCATCCTTCTTCTTAAAAGAATCACCAACTTCCCTTCTCTTTACAATAACTGAGCTCGGGGTATCAACAACAAGTTGTTTTCCCTTGTCCTTTTTCGGAATGGATTGTTGTTTCGGGGTTCTCTTTTCACTGTCAGACACTTGAACAACATTGTCTTCATTATCAGCATCTTTCTGAGCACCATCCTCTACATTCTCCATTTGAGAAATATCATGTAGAATTTGTTCTTCCTCTGCATGATAAGCTACTACTTCTTCTCCTTTCTCCTCATCCTTACCTGGAGTGACTAGCTTAGATGATTCAGCTTCTGAAGTTCGGAGCGACAAATGTTCCGAAGGTGTCCCCTTATAATCATCTACTGGCTTCAAAACATCTCCGGTCTCACCACTACCATCAGCAACTACTTCTACCTCTTCTACTAGCTCAATCTGCTCAACTTCCTCAACATGCTTAGTAACTGCCTCTTCTGGAGCGACAAAGTTTCTTCATGGAGTCTCAGGTAGAGTTTCAACAGAAAAAGATCTCGGAATGGGAATGTTTCTGGAGGCCATCTCAGTAAACTTTAATAAAGTCTGAACCACCTAAGCTTCATACATCTTCTTCTTGAGCTTCTTTTCTTTGACTTGTTTTTCTAGCTCATCTGCTATTCTTTATTTCAAGGCCTTAGCTTCCGCAGGATCCAAGCCAAACTGAGGCTCCGCTTGAACTCTCTTCTCTTTAATCTCCCTCCACTTAGCAACTACCTCATCAAGGTAATCTTTTTTATTCTTCGGTTTTGGAGGTGCGGAATGAATTTCCATAGATTTGGGATTCTCTGCTTCAAGTAAAACTTCCTTTAACTTTCTCTTCTCCACTGGCTTAGAGGAATCAGGTTCAGCAACTTTCAGAACCACTTCTTCTTCAACTGGTAGATCAAATAACTCACTAGTCTTCTTATCGAAAGAAACATCCATCCTTTTGAGGGTACCATCACTCACCAACATAATCTTGCAAACTCTTATATTAGACTTGCAAGCCTCCTTGAAAGACTCAAGGCACCAAACTATTAACTTTGAGATGATTGTTGGATACATTATAATCTGAGCTCTCAAATTCCCTTTCTTAACATTCTATATGGTGATAAGAATGTGTTTCATCAGATTAAACTTCCTCAAATTTATCAGAAAATATAGGATGTAGATCTCGCTCTTCTTCAAACTGTCTTTTTCACCCTTCCTCGGTACGATAAAACCTTGTACCCATAATTCTAGAATCCAAAAATTTGAAGACATAGTAGCAATCTTCGGAGCCTTGTCATCTTCCAGTCCAAGATTTTCCAATGCCTTTTCCTTGTTGAAGCTTCCCTTTGAATCTGGTAAAACATGAGAAGTGAACTCGGCTTCTCCTTCATAGGTCAGCCCTACAAGCTAGCTGCCTTGACATAAGAAAGCTTATAAGTCTTTCCATAAGACTTGAATGAAAATTTCTCCCTACCATCTTCCTTAACGAAGGAAACTGTCTCATAGAACTCTATAAGCAACTCCGAAAAAACTTCATCTTGATTTCTGGGCTTAGACACAGCAACATATTCCCATTTGTTAAGCTTTATATTCTTGGATATAAGATAATAATACTTGATGAAGAAATCAGGATGAACCAACCTTTCTCTATATACTAACCACTTGGAGATCGGCTTAGAAGAAGACATTTCTTGAGAAGATGCTTCCACAGACATTCGGATCTGAAGACTTCTGAGAAATTCGGAATGGAGAAAGCTAAAGTTCGGAAAGGCCTTAAAATGGAGAGGCAGAGATTCGGGACGTTAGAGCTTGAAAAACCGATGTGGGATGACCATTTGGGGTCCCCTTTATATATGCAACGATATGAAGGTTCATCTTCCTCGGTTGGTCGAACGGTTGTAGAAAAAAACAGAGATCAGATATGACGGTTGAAAACCAATTCTCAACAAAACTTGAATTCGATCATTTTAGGTTTTTACTAAAACAATGATTGAAGAAAACTTATAAACCGAAAACAAAGTATAAGAAAATTCCAGCAAGTAAAGTATCATTACGAAAACGTGAGTATGGAAATAATACCTTTCGGATTGGCTTAGGAGGATTATTCGTAATGGGTAAAATTATAAAAAAATGACTAGGAAAAAAAACATTATTACGAAAAGACATAGTTTGCAAAACTCACTACGAAAAACAATCTCAGTACGGAAAACTAAGAACGAAAAAACATACTAAGGATTTCAGTACGAAAATTTCATTACAAAAGTTTGAATACGAAAACCTCATTATGAAAGACTCGGTATGAAAATCTCATTATGGAAACACCAGTATGAAATTTTCCATTCCTGAAGTTTTCAATACAAAAGTTTCTATTCCAGAAGTTTTATATATGAAAATATTCATTCTGGAAAATTCCAGTTCCGGAAATCCCCATTCCGGAAATGTTAGTTCTGAAATGTTTGAAAAACTAACTCATAAAAATTTTGTTTTTCTAACAATCAAATGCACTCCCCCTATGAAAAGGAGTTTATTATTGTAAGGAGACTTTTTCAATAGAAAGTTAATTAAGAAAGATTACCTTACGGTTATCATTCCTAACTTCTGTTTAATGTATTCAAATCTATCAGAAGTCAAAGATTTTGTGAAAATATCAACATGTTAATCTTGCGTTCCAATAAACTGAAGAATGATATCTCCTTTTAGTGTGTGATCTCTAAGAAAGTGATGCCTAATATCTATGTGTTTCTCACATGAGTGATGTGCAGGGTTCTTACTTAAGGCAATGGAACTTGTGTTATCCCACAAAATTTGAGTTTTAGTAAAACCCAAACCATAGTCTGTGAGTGTGTGTCGCATCCACAACACTTGAGCACAACAACTTCCAACTGCTACATATTCAGCTTCAGCAGTGGAAAGTGATACAGAATGTTGCTTCTTGCAGGACCAAGAAACTAATGAATCTCCTAAGAAATGAAAAGTTCCGGATGTACTCTTTCTATCCATTCTACATCCACCAAATTTAGTATCAGAAAATCTTTTTAGAACAAAATCATTTCCAGAAGTATAGAATAATCATAGATCCATGGTTCCCTTAAGGTAGCGAAAAATTCTTTTTACTACCTTTAAGTGAGATTCCTTATAATTGGATTGATATCTTGCACATAAGAATACTGAGAACATTAATTCTGGTCGACTAGCTGTTAAGTAAAGTAAACTTCCTATCATACCTCTAAAGGATGTTTGATTTACTAGTTTCTCATCTTCATCAAGATCTAAAGAGTTTGAGGTACCAATGGGAGTACTTATACTCTTAGTGTTGTCATAACCATACTTTTTGAGAAGATCTTTAATATACTTATGTTGAGATATATAGATTCCTTCTTGTTTTTGAGAAATTTGAAAACCAAGGAAAAATTTAACTCACCTATCATACTCATTTCAAACTCAGATTTCATTAGAATTGCAAAATAGTTGGTTAGAGATTGCTGAGTTGAACCAAATATGATGTCATCAACATAAATTTGAACAATCAAAACATTTTTCTTATCATTATTTATAAAAAGGGTTGGATATGAATTTCCCTTAACGTAGTTATTTTGAAGCAAAAATACAGTGATTCTATCATACCATGATCATGGGGCTTGTTTAAGATGATACCGAGCTTTGGTAAGTCTAAAAACATGATCAGGATGTTTTGTATCTTCAAAACCAGGAGGTTGCTCAACAAAAACTTCCTCTTGTACATAACCGTTAAGAAAAGCACATTTCACATCCATTTGAAAAAGTTTGAAATTAAAGAAAGCTGGAAAGGCAAGTAGAATACGGATAGATTCAAGTCCAGCTACTGGAGCATAGGTTTCTTCATAGTCTATTCCTTCTTTCTGATTATATCCTTTAGCAACAAGTATAGCTTTATTTCTTACTATGACTCCATTTTCATCTCATTTATTTCTGAAAACCCATTTTACTCCAATAAAAGAAGTTTCCTTAGGCCTTTCAACCAAGGTCCAGAATTTATTCCTCTCAAATTCATTTAGTTCATCTTACATGGCTTTGATCCAATCATCATCACCTAAATCTTCATCAGTGCTTTTTGGTTCTAATTGGGAAAGAAATGCTAGATGTTCTATTTCATTTATTAAGGAACTTCTAGTCCAAACAGGTTGATTTACATCACCAATGATAATATCAATGGGATGATTCTTAAGAAACACCTGATTTAGGTTTTGAAAAGCCTGTTCATCAACATTGGGTAAAAAATCTTCTGGGGTAAATGATTCAAAAGTATCTTCTTGAACATTTTCCCTATCAGAAGGATCTTCTATCAAAGGTTGACAATATGTTTTTGAAAACACATCCGAGGATGTAGGTTGGGATAGTTTAAAAACAAAAGGATCAGACTCATCAAATTTTACATGCACTGTTTCTTCAACAGTACAGGTATTTTTATTGAAAACTCTATATGCCTTAGAAGTTGTGGAATAACCTAAGAAAATTCCTTCATCGTATTTTGGTACTAATTTATGTAAGTTATCTTTAGTATTCAAAATGAATACTTTGCAACCAAAAACCTTGAAGTAGGATAGTCTTGGTTTTCTACCATTCCATAACTCATAAGGGGTTTTATTAAGAAAAGTTCTATTCAAAACTCTATTTATAGTATAGCAAGCAGTACTTACAGCTTCATCCCAGAAATGCCTAGCTATAGAATATTCACTCAGCATGGTTCTAGTTATCTCTTGAAGAATTCTATTTCTTCTCTCAACTACACCATTTTGCTGAGGAGTTCTAGGTGCTGAAAAATTGTGAGTAATACCTTTTCTACTACAAAAAGTTTCAAAATCAGAATTTTGAAATTCTCCTCCATGATCACTATGAATAGTTTTCAATGGAAGGTTTTTCTCATTTTTAACCTGAGCTCTAAAACTTTTGAAATAAGAAAAATCTTCATATTTCTTTGCTAGAAAATAGACCCAAGTAAATATAGTGTAGTCATCAACTAGAACAAACACATAGTATTTTCCTCCAATACATCCAGTTTGTGTTAGACCAAAAATATCCATGTTCACTAACAGTAATGCATCAGTTGTTGAGACTTCACTGATTGATTTAAAACTATATTTATGTTTCTTTCCATATTGACAAGGATCGCAAACTTTAGAAGAATCAAATCTAAGCTCCGGTAGATCCTTAACTAGTTTCTTCTTAGAGAGTTTGCATAAGTTTCTAAGGTTACAGTGTCCTAGTCTTCTAGGCCATAACCAGGAATGATCTTCCATTGCACTTAAGCAAGGTAAATCTTGACTCCTGAGGTCTTCTAAATTTAAGGTGTAAACATTCTCTTGCCTATTGGCTGAGAGAATAAATTCTTCCTTGGAATTTTGAACTAAGCACTTATCATTCCAAAAATTCACAAGGTAACCTTCATCACATAACTGACTTATGCTAATGAGGTTGTGCTTAAGACCCTTAAGAAAAAGAACATTTGAAATCAATGTTTTACCTAGAAGAACAATATTACCAATACCAACAATCTCTCCCTTAGCATTGTCTCCGAAAGTTACATTTTCTTCTTTCTTTTTGATAATCTTTTCAAAATAGCTTTTGTTACCAGTCATGTGCCAGGAACATCCACTATCCATGTACCATGTGTTGCTGCTGGTACTCTCTTTATTTTCCTGAAATCAAGAAGAGAATTAGACTTTCAGAATACAAACTTGTTTGGATCCGAGATTTCCAGATAACAAAATTTTAGGTACCCACATCTTCTTAGAAAAATAAGATTTATGAAAACCTAGAGATTGGGTTTTGTTTAAGGAACAATTCTTTGCCTAGTGACCACCACATTGACACTTAGTAAAAAATGGGGCACTTTGAGGAACAAAATAATTGTTACTAAAAATTTGTTTTGCATGGGTATAACCAAATCTGGATTTACTTCTTAAAGGTCGTATTTGGGAATACATTTTATCAAAATTTTCTTTACCATGGGTAAAGTTTGATAAACACTTATTTAAGGAAAAGATTTTGGACTTGAGTCTTATAACCAAGTTTTTATCTTTAAAATCATCAGATTTAGAACTAGATCTAGGCTCGAAAACACTTTTCTTAGAAATTACTTTTTCTAATTCTTTAAAAGTTTGTTCCTCTCAGAACATACTTCCTCAAGATTTTTTGAAATAATTTCAAAATCAGCATTTTTCTTATCAAGATCTTTATAAAGATCTGATATCTCCTTAGTAAGAATAGAATTCCTAGAGTTTGCTTTATCAAGTTTTTTATTGAGTTTGGAATTCTCAATTTCAAGAAGTTCAGCAAACCTAGAGACTTCTTCATAAGTAGGTGAAGTATTTTCTTCATCAGAAGAGAATTTTTCATCTGAGGAGTTATAATACATACTATTATTAGAATTTAAAGATACATTGGTCAATGATTCAGCATTTCGTACCTTATCCATAAAACAATGATTGTCAATAGGTATTTTGTCTATAAGACCAATATTCTTCTGTCCTGAAGATTCATAATCAGAAGATTCATCTGAAGAGTCACCACCACTAGCACTACAGGTATCATTAGCTTTCAACACTTTCTTATCTTTGGTTTTATAATACTTCTTTATGTTCCTGTCTGAATGCCTTTCTTTCCTTTCTTTCTTTTTAAGCAAAGGGCAATCTGGTCTAATATGTCCAGCTCTCTTGCATTCATAACAAGTGACTTATCCATCTTTCCTATCTTTCCTTTCCTTTTTCTTATAATTGGATTGGAAATTTCTCTGGATAGCTATCTTTTTCATCCTTCGGGAAAGATTTGCTAACTCATTTTCAGAGACTTTACTCTCACTAGATTCGGATTGGAAAATAACTTTCTTAGACTTGGATCTGGTTATTAGTTCAGGAGTCTTAGCTTTCATCTGATTTGATGTTGTTGTAAAAGCAACAGTAACATTTCCATTTTTCTTCTTAATGTTGTCACCATCTCTCTTCATTCTGGTTTCATGTTGGATAAGAGTTCTGAATAGCTCATCAAGAGAAATTTGAGTGACTTTCTTGTTCTCATCTATAGTAGTTCTTTTGGATTCCCACTCATTGGGCATAATATCAATTATCATATCTACAAGTGCTTCATCATCTAACCCTTTCTCTCCCATAGACTGTAAACTATTGAAAATAGTCATAAATCTCTGTTGAACCTTACAGATTTGTTCACCATACGGAAAAATGAATCCATGGTATTCATCTCTAAGCATAGCTCTCCTAGTCTCAATCACTTTAGAAGTTCCAAAGTGTGTAACCTCTAACTTCTTCCAGATACAATTAGCTGCTTCACAAGAAGAAATTTGGATATATATATTTCTAGTCATTGAACAAAGTAGAGTCTTGTGTACCTTATAATTGAGTTGATACTCTTACTTTTCCTAGTTAGTAAAATTTCTAACTTCCTTATCAGGAATTTTATAATCTCCAGTAAGCATAACAATGTTGTTCACTCCAGTATTGATAACAAAAGTCTTCATTCGCTCTCTCCAGTACTCATAGTCATTACCATCAAATATTGGTGGTCTTTTAGGATTTAGATTATCAATGGAACCAACATTGATCCATGCCATACTTAAGAAAAAAACTTTTGGCACACAAACTTGTTAGTAGAAATAAATTTGTAATCACAAAGTTCGGAATGACAATGTTCGGAATGACAAAGTGAGCAAGAAAAACTTATACATGAGTACAAGTATTTCAGAGACCTGCTCTGATACCAATTGTAGGATTGGTATAGAGTATGAGGTTTCCAACCTCTGAAACCAATTGTAGGATCAAAATAATGATGTAGATGCTCAATATACAAGAGGGGGTGAATTGTATACGTTAAAAATTCCTTTGGAACCTTTAAAGTTAGTTATTCCGAAAGTAGGTTTCCGGAAATGTGGATCCAGAAATTGAAACTTAACTAAAGATTACAATATGAGATTCTACCTTAAAGCGTATAGAATCTAAATGAAATAGAGTACAAGTAAGGAAATATAAGAAAGTTATACTTTCCTTACAATACAAAATGCAGCGGAAACAAACAAGTAGTTAAACTACAAGTAACAATATATAAGTCTTTTAATCCAAAGAGAAGGGTATCCAACATCCTTGGATAAAGGTCTATTGATTTATACTTTCAAGCAATTTTGTCTTACCCACACCAGGGTAAGCCCTCGATACGAATATCGGAATCTCTGTCTTGTTATCCCCGCAAGTCCTCAACTTCAAGGTAGTTGGCAACCTCTGTCTTCCTCAGAAAGGAAGCCCTCGAACTTCAAGGTAGTCGGCACCTCTGTCTTCCTATCCCCGGAAGTCCTCGAATGTAATCCCCATCATTCGGAGTCGCACGAAGAAAAAAACTGAACGAACTGTTCAGTGCGCACAAGGCATGAAAATCTTTATCTCTGTAGAAATCACCTTAGCAGCGTGTGGTCTCTAGATTGATCAACTTCTCTATTGTTGTTTTGATATCTTTCAAATGAGATCCTATTTATAGGAAAGGTCGGACTCCTTTCCAATGGTCATATTTTCCTAAAAAAATTGGAGGGACATGTACACGTGTAACTTAACCAACGGTTAGTTTATAACAGAATAGACGACATCGTTTTATAACAAAACAAGTGAAACAGAATTTACGACATCGTTTAAAGTTTAACACAAAAGTTTAGAGTGAAGATTCGGAGTGTAAACAAAATGTCAAAGAGTAAACAAATTATAAAAGTGTAAGCAAAATGAAAGTTCGGAGTCTAACCAAAAACAATATTCGGTGTCTAAATAAATTCGGAGTGTATAAAGCAAAGATGATCAGATTCTGTTTAATAGGTGAATTCGGAATGAGAATTCAGAATGAGAATTCGTCATCAGAATTCGTAATGAGAATTCGTCATGAGAATTCGTAATGAGAATTCGTTATCAGAATTCGTAATGAAAATTCGATGTCGATCTTCAGAAGAATTCATATCCATACTTCAGAGTATAACTTTATCAGAGTTCGTATCCAGAATTCGGAATGAAACTTCATTACAGTTCTCATCTAGAATTCGGAGTGAAACTTCATTATAGTTCTCATCCAGAATTCAGAACCTAAAACAGAATTCTTCCTATCAAAGTTTCAAATGATACCGAGAATATAGAAATGAATCAGAATCTTATACTTAAAAAATATATGGATGAAAATATGATAAGGATAAATTTTCTAACAAAAGCGATCTTCCTTATAAAATCAATTTTCCTTATAAAAGCAATTTTCTTTATAAAAGAAATTTTCCTTATAAAATCAATTTTCCTTATAAAAGAAATTTTCTTTAAAGATAAAGTGTTTGTGATTTTCAAAACAAGAAGAAATGGAAAATTCATAAGGAAAACCTTATTGACTCAACAATGAGGTTGTGAGAGGTGGTATTTATATAGGAAGGTGAGGGGCATTTTTTATTATTTTTTTCATTTTTTTCTTACATTGGATCAAGACTATCAATAGTGTTGATTCATTTGAATAAATATATTAAATAGATAATGTCTGTTAGAAATAATCATTCTTAAATCATCCATACATCATATATTATCAATAATTCATGTATTTATCTAATACTATAAGTTAACATATTTCAATATTCCCCAAAAAATAGATATATTTTAAAAAAATCCCAAAAATTCACCATAATAGTTTTTACATGTAGTCTTCAAAAATGGAATACATTTTATGAGAATAATTTTATAAATATAAGATATTTAATTTTTAATTAAAACTATTATTTATTTTAAAAATACTGAATTTTAAAATTAGAACCATTTTTATGACACTTAGGTATTAATTATGGCTCAAAAATAACCATATAATCATAAGACAATAAAATATTAATTTATGAATCTATTATATAGAAATAAATTGACTTATATATGACCATTTATGTTTCATAAATATACCAATACGTAATTTATCAATTAAAAAAATTATTTTATTATTATATGATATAAATATATCTTTATTTCATTTATGCGATACCAAAATTTAAATTATAATATAATATGTTAGGTTGTTATTCTAATAGACACATTATTATTTCTAATGTTTAAATTTGTATTCCATATGTCATGTTAATATTAAATAGTATATCATAGTTATTTTGTGCAACACAAACTATCAAATAGTTTAATTTCTTTAAGAAGATACATACCATAAAATCATGAGGTGGTACATTATTCCCCCCAGTAGAAATATTTTCCTCAATAAATTTAATGAATATTTTCTTATAAAAAAATGTGGGTGGTTATTACTTATTACATCTTCAGGTGTCCACATCTCTTCATCCATTTTATGGTTTCTACAAAGAACCTTTCTGAGTTAAGTGATCATATTTCACAATACATAATCTATTTTATCAATAATCTCAATAGGCTCTCCATAGTAAGGAAGATAAGGTTCCAATACTATATTCTCATAGGTGTGTACATTCATTGGGTCTAACATGTACTTTTTTGAAAATGATATCTGAAGAACATCATGAACATTAGAGAGACATGGAAATATTTATAATTAGTAAGCTACAGATTAAGTTCATTCAATTATTTAAACGGTCTGATGTGCCCAGGGCTCAGTTTCCCTTTCTCACTGATCCTTATGACACCATTATATTGAGATACATTTTGAAATTCATGATATCTCACTTGAAATTACATATCATTTCATTGGTTGTTAGCATAACTCTTTGTCCTACTTTGAGCATCTTTAATTAGAGCCTGAATAGTCATTACCTTTGTCTTTTTATCAAAAATATGTTTAGGGTCAATAACTTTACTCTCACCAACATCATCTGAAGAAGTTTTAGTATGAAATCAGTTTCAATATAATGCTTCATATGTCACCATTTGAATACTTGAATAAAAACTATTATTGTAGGAAAACTCAACCAATGGTAAATAATGATAAATATGAATTTAATGTAAAGTGATAATGATATCTACAAGTCTTATAATGTTTGAGAAGTCCTTTCAGAGTTTCCATTGGTTTGATAGTGAAAAAAACACTCAAATAATTATTAGTATTTAAAGCCATCTGATGACTCTTCCATAACTTTGATGTAAAATATGGATCTATATCGTACAATATCCATAGATTTGAACCATGAGGTCAAAAAAATAATTAATATATATTACTTCTATTTTCTCGGTAGGTAAATATTCTATTATAAAATAAAAATGTGCCGATTTTGTAAGGATATCTTCAATAAAAAATATCGTATCATTATTTCTGTGGGTATTTAGTAATGATGTGGTGAATTAACTGTAAATTTCACGCCACATCGTCATAAAAATTTACTAGAGGATGCTTGAATCCTTGTGGATGTTGTCTCTCAAATTTCACTTATTAAAAAACTAGGCATCTTGACACATAGTTAGAAATTTTCCACATCCTATTATTCCACCAAAAATGTTCCTTTAGATATCTATGCATCTTGGTACGACTAGGGTGTATAGAAAAATTTGAGCTATGATCATCATTTAATAGTTTTATTTTTTTCTAGGTATTTTTGAAACACCTAACATAATTATAAATTTCAAAATTCAATCAACATACATGAATTCTTCCAATTTTCCATCCTTCACAACATTAATTTTATTTTGAAAATTTTCACCATTAGATATAGAGATGGTTATCATATATAGTAATGATTGTTTTTAATTCATTTGAATAGGGTGTTATGTTTCCCTTTCCCAAAATATTCTTATAAACATCATTCTAAAGTCCATAAATATAAGATATTTCTCAATCCTTATTTGTCTTAGAAGACCATGATCATTCCTACATAATTCATCTGATTCCTTATTTATTTTCTTGGGTGGTGGTTTATTTAGAAAAAAAAATAATTGTGTAACTATAGTAATATTATTTGCCTCATGTTGAGTTATTTCAATGTAAATAGGTATTTCAAACACATTTATTCGACTATATCTCAAATCTTCCACCACATATATAGTGTCTGTATATCTACAGGAAAATATATTCTGGTTGATTACTCAACATCATGAGTAGGATGTTTTTTACATTATTCATTAACCACCTTGATGAAAATCAAATAGAATTATATGTTTTCATGATTACACAACCCAAAACATTCTTTTATGCCTAATTCTATATCATAAGCCCATCATTTCCTTATGGTAAATTCAAAATTGGAGTGTTGTCTAATCTTATCTTTAACTCATCAAAACATTCTACACATTATTTTTTTCCATAGAAACAAAATTCATTTTTTTTGTGAGCTTATATATCGAGTTCACAAGCTGAGTAAAATTCTGAATGAAACACTAATAGCAAACTATTAAACCAATGAAATTACATACATTTTTATGTTTTTTTGGCATTTTCCTTCCATGTATTTACTTTTTAATTATAGAATAAACTAGTATTCTATAGTTAGAGATAATTTGAAAAAAATAAGAAAGTTTTTATATCTAGAATTCAAAATTCATAAATTAACATTATAACTGTTTTGTCTTGAGAGTATAAATAAAGATATTCAAGTGATTCTCCTCGTCTTCATTTCCTTTATAATACACTAGAAAATCCTCAATGTATACTATAGAAAAATCATCAAGATATTCCTTGAGTACTCTATTCATTAGATCCGTTAGAATAAAGGAGTTATTAGTCAATCCAAATGGAATTACAAGAAACACTTAATGTACATTTTTCATTTGAAAATATTTATTCATATCACCTTCCTTATTTACTCTCAATTGATGGTACCCAAAATGATGATCAATCGTAGAAAAATATTGATTTTCATGAATTTGATAAAATAAATAATCAATGCAAGGTAGAGGATACATATTATTTATTGTAATAACATTGATTTCTCTATAGTCAGTGAATAACTGGAAGGGTCCATATTTATTCTTAATAAATAGAATAGGGTTTCTAAATGTAGAAATACTAGTGAAAATAAATCCCTTATTAACCAAATCCTATATTTGTTTCTTTAAATCCTCTAATTCAATATTGAAAATTCACTAAGGATTCTTTGATATTGGGTTTTCCTCATGGATTAATGAAATTGTAAACTCAAATTAATGCTTTGTGGGGTCTCTATTGAATTCCTCAGAAAATACATCAATGTTTTCTCATATAATTGGTAAAAAATTAATTTTAATATTATTATCTTCATCCCAAGATGATGTTTTTACTTACACTCTAAGATTTCCAATCAGTATAGATATTGGGGGTGGATCTAGATAAGAATTATATAATAATTTTTGTTATCTAAAGATAAGGGATTCAACATCATCCCCAAAAATCATAATTTTCATCTTCATGGAATAGTGTTTTGTATTATATTTTGAAATAAAATCCATTTTGAGGATTATATAAAATTAAACCATAGGAATGATGTAATGATTAATAATTAAAGAACATTTATCTTTCATTAAGGGGACTATCTGACATATTTTTTTAATGAAACCTCCATTAGTGTTTTTACTGACTACCCCCTCATTAAGTAAAAAATAGATATGAATTAATTTATTTCCAAATTTATTAGATATTAAAAAATGGAAGATATAGAATCAGATAAATAATTGAGAAATTTTGAAAATAGGATTAATGTAACATCTACCACATCATTGTGTACTTATAATTCAGATGTGGGGATCACATAATCTTTGTAATCTCCTATTTGCCACATCATTGGAAGATTTACCTAAGGTTGTAGACATTTTTTTGAATGTTTCAATATATCATTACAATTAATTCATTGAC
The DNA here is from genome assembly GCA_963277665.1 of Viscum album. Lineage (NCBI taxonomy): Eukaryota > Viridiplantae > Streptophyta > Magnoliopsida > Santalales > Viscaceae > Viscum > Viscum album. The sequence continues at coordinate 1,042,216,964 of OY728150.1, forward strand.
TATCATTGATTCATTTCATAAAATTTTATTCACTATCTTGATGTCCCCTTTCATCACACTTATAAAAAACACCCATTCCATTCATGAATTTCTTATGAAGATTTATCCTATAATTTTCAAATATTTAGAATTGATTCACTACCCTTTTCTTCATTGATGCTTCATTTTTTTCATGGTTATTAAAGGACCTCTTCTTCTCTTTATTTCTCATGATCATATAGGATGTAAAAAATTCATTACCCATTTTGATGGAAATTAACACTATTTCATAACATGATGAAAATGTTTGAGAAGCCAATTTCTTTAGTCAGCATGGATTATGACCTTTAATGAAATGATATATCCTGTTTTCAAAATCACATATGTAATAGGTAGAATACCTTGATAGAATTGTGGTGGAATCCACAGACTCTGTTGCACTATCTTCTTCCCTTTTCTTCATCCTAATGAATATATCTTTATTTCATTTTCTTTCTCACTAGGGAAATACTTATCAAAGTATTTTACATTAAAGTGTTCCACCCCACCTATTTTAAGTCATATTGCTCCATAGTATTCTGGATCAATAAATATAGTCGATCAACACCTCCATTTAGACAATATGTTTCTAAAACTAACTTTTCATTTTCTTGGCATTGCTATTCTTGAAATATCTTTTCAAGGGAATTGATCCACTACTCTGTGACCATTAGATTAGTAGTCCCACTAAAATATGGGGGACTCTTCTTCATTAAACAATAAAATAAACGTGTAGCAAGGTTATTCATTATATCTCGAGTAAGTTATATTTTTGTTGTTATGATATTATTAAATCCCACACTAATTGTATTGATTTTCTTCGTGGGGAAATCCCTACACTATCTACATGTATTTATTCCCTTTATTCCATTAGGAGCTATCACTAAATAATGGTGCACACTAGGTTATCTGATAATCATAATGAGTATTGATCTAAATATTCATTACAAGTAATTATTATAATTCTCATGTTTATTTAAATTGTTCTTCCAATGGTTTCTATTAAACATTCTCTAATATCAAATGTAATATCCTCAACCCCAATAGCCCTCAGTTGGTTGTTATTTTATTACATTGGATTATATATATATGATACCATATAAAAATGGATCAAGCTATTTAGTATTGTTAAAGAACTAGGTATATATATATTTCAATTTTTTATCTTGGAAATTATAAATAAAACATAACAAAGGAAATTCAAATGATTCTTTGAAACCTATTAAAATATTTTATTCTTATAAACCAGGGAAGGAGAAATAAAAGAAATGTTTGAGATACCATTCTCAGAAAGGGTTCTAGGAGTCAATTATAATTGAAATGAAATAATTTAGTCATAGTCATTATGAAAAGATAAATAATTGAAGAAAACATGTCATCAATATAATGGGAAAGGGAATTAATCCAAAGATTTTATAATTCTAAAAATCTCATATAAAGTAATAAATTATCACTAAATTTAGAAAGTTATTATTTATTATATTCCATGTATCTATAACATGAACAATTATACTATCAACACATTTCATATCTTTGGGTAGAAACCCATCTGATTCAGCTTGGGAACAAATGTGAAAGGAATTGTAACCAACTTTTTTGTCTCATTTAGAATTTAGATGAATTGAGGGGCTATCTTTAATTAAGTACCATGCATCTATTTATGTCTAAATAATTATTCATACATAGATTAAATTCAGAAATAATATGATTTATCAAAATATCTATATTGAGTAGAAAATACAAATTTTTCAATACTTCCTTAATCAAAACAAATCTCAAAGAAAACATCGTATCTAAAAAACGAATACAACTAATATAATAATAATAACCACGACACAATAAATATGGATATTTAATGATATAATCAAAAAATTATGATCATAAATAAAATTTATATATTCATATACCACACATAATGAATATGTGGTGAATAAGGCATAACCAAAGGGAATCTCATAATATAATCCATGAAATTAGTTATTTAAATAATAATTCAGCATTGATAAGTTAAAATAGGCATATACCATGATTGATGATGTCAAACTGAATTGTAAACATTTAAAATGTGTTTTTAGGAAACTATAGAAATGAGTCACTTTTGTGTGGTTTAATGAGAAAATATTAAATATAATTTAAGAGGAAAATGAAGAATATTTCTTATAATATATAAAATTAACAAATATATTTTTTCCTATGGAAAATAGTTATTTTAATGAAATTACTTTGGCGTAAAATAAATAATGGAATTACTTGAAAATTGGTAGAAAATTATGAAGCTCTTTTTAATTTGGATTGTTTATCGGGAATGATTTAGAGGAGAACCATACCAAAAATGTATTTCAACATTAAAGAAAGAAGTATTGATCTAGGCACATATTTTTGGAACATACACACATAACATAGGATGATTTCATATATTTTTTAGAATTAAATTGAATTAATGAGATAGAAATTTTAACCTAAAGTAAAAAATCAAAGGTTTGGATAGAATCCCCTATATTATGTCGGAATGTGTTCTAAACTTGTATATAATGCATGGGATATATAAATTAGATTAATCGATAAATTAATTAATAACCTATTAAATATGTATCTATATTATTGTAATTTTATTATGTTCATTGATGTCATTTTTTATGAGATATAATATTAAAGTTTTTCGTTTGGGGGTGTCTGTTTCCTCTGTTTTCATGATTGGTTCACATGTATGCATATATGAAAGATCTTGTAAAAAGGGAATTATTATCCAGAATTGAGTTGTATGTTATTAATGTACTTTTAAGAGATTAAATGGTCTTATATATTATTTTTCAAGATATTATGAGTATTCATTAGATAAAACATTAATCGCAGCCGTTTAGATTATTTTAGTGTTTTTTTGATCATCACGAACTAGTTTTGTTTTATTAATTAATATTATGTACATATTCTAGTTATAGAAAACATAATAATTTTTATTAATAATTATAAAATCCATTTTAACCATTATAATGGTTTTAAGATCATCCTTGACGGTCCAATTAAGAAATGAGAAATCATCATCTATGAAGGTGGTGAATCCAAACCTCCCTGACAATGTTTTAATTTTTTGGAACAAAAGGGGGAGAGAAGAGAATTTATGGTGAATATGAAATTAAAAAAATAAAATTCCAATATATAAATTATACTGGAGTAATCATATTACTTTTGATATTTTAGGTGAGTTAAGGATAATAAATGTGAGGAAATATAAATTGAATGAGGGAAGGTTTTACCTATTTTGTGTCATCTCCATGAGAACCCCTTTATGGGAATTGTAAATGGTATTTTAATGATACAATAAAGACCATAATGTGGAGAATAGGTTTAGGAGAGTAATTGGGAATAATATTATTACAATTCAATTTATATAAGGTGGGAGGAGGAGAGGTGTTGATGGTTGTATTTATAGTTGGGGGAGAGGGGTGTTTTTGATAATTTTATTCATTAGTTTTCTATTTTGGCTCATATAAATCAATATTATTGTCTATTGTAACCATTTAATTAACTGGAGTTTGTGATTTCAAATCAATGGTGATTATCTTATCCACACATCATCCATGACTTAATAATTCCTTTAGTTAGCCAATACTGTAAACTAATGTATTTCACTATTCACATAAATTCAACTATTTTTTGAAAATAATATATATTAAAACAGTCCATTTTTCAATGAATAGCTTTCAAAAATAGACAAAATTTTATAAAAAAAATTTCCTAAATATGATAAATTTAATTTTTAAATAAATTCATCATTTATTTGAATATACACAATTTAAAATTAAAACTGATTTTATGACACTTTAAAAAAATAATAATGTTCTAAAAAATATATTATTATTATTTTAAGAAAATTTAATTATCAATATATTTTATGAAAAATAATTTTTATTTTAAATAAAAAATTATGTTTAATAGAAATACCAACACATAATTTATCATTTTTAAAAAATTAATTTACTTATTATATGATATAAATATATCATATTTTCATTAACGGTTTACCTAAATTTTATTAATAATTTCCTTAGTGAGGTTAATATTCTAATTGAAAATTTAATATTCTTAATGGTTCCATTTATATACCAATGGATATGTAAATATTTAATTGTATATTATGGTTCGTTTGTACAATGTAAACTATCAGATAAATTAAGTTTTTCTAAGAAGATACACACCATAAAAACACGGGGTTTTATATTGTTTATCTCAAAAACATTAAAAATATAGATATTATAATCTTAACATATAATATAGTGATTTAATGGTCCCATTATACTAAAAATCCATATTAGGATGACAAAAAATACTGAAATCAACTTTGTATTCAGTACTTGTTGACGACTTACCAAGAATGTCGAGTTAATCCTTGGATCTCGATCAGAGAAAATAGAATAAGGTACTTCCTAAAAACTTATAACATCTGGGATGTATATCCAAATATTTTAATCAAGAGATAAATATTCTACAATAGAGTATAAATTTGTTGAATTTTTATGGAGAATAACTCTAACCCAAATAACATTGTGTGATTTTTATTTAATGGGGAATCCAATGGTGAAATATATGGTGATGTATTACTATTTTCATTCTGGTATAGGTAGTATTTTTAACATACCATTATAATTATATATCACATCTATAACTTGATGATATTATATTCTTCATGATATATTCACTACAATTCATCTATTCATGTTTTCTGACCAAAAATAATCTTTCAGATCTTTACATCTTTATACTTATTGGATTAATATAGAATGATGAGGTATGATGTACTTCCAATAGTTCCTTATTTATGAATTTTACATATGTAAACAATAATCAACACCAATATATTATTATTCTATAACCCCCAAGGATTATCTTGTGAATATTTCTCACTCTCTTATATAGAATCTCATCATCCTTCTGGACCTCTTGAATTTTTAGATGGATTTTTTGTTTATCAATCATTTTAGAGAGTTAATTTTCATTATTTTCTATAAAAATTTCATGTTCCATCTTTTTATAATTCATATATATTGGATATAGTGTGATACTAATCATAAATAAGTTATCTTTATTCATTCAACTTAATACATCATCCACACTATTCAATTTCCGAGTGTGATAATTTATTGAGTATTAATAATCATTAATCAACGCCAAAAACCATATTTCATAAATAATATTCTATTTTAGGGTGAATATATAACTTTATATTTTACGATCTTTATATATCCCATACATTTTTTTCATAAATACAATTCCATTATATCGTTAATGATAATATTACCACTATTATGTTCAAATCATGATTCATCTATTTTTTCTCATGAACCTTCAATAAGAGTTAGAAAAAATCTATTAAAATTTCATTATTCATAATAATACACAAAACCCACTTTTTTGATCCATAATTGTAAATAAAAAACAATTTTACAATATAGGTTAGTAAGTGAAGAAGTATTCTGACCAACCTTTTCTCCAGTTCCCTGAAATTTAGTTCACATTCCTATAGAAAATGACAATAAATTCCTTTATGGTAAACATAGCGAGTAGACTATATCTTAATGATAAATAAATTATAAATCACAAATAATATTCATCCAATACTTTTATAACAATTAATTTTAGTCATAGTTGTTGGTTAAGGCTAACTTTCAATAACATCCTTCTTTGATGGATCCATCGGTATACCCTCATATAAGATTATATAACTAGAAGATAAAACATTATATACAAAAAATTAAAATATTTAAAATGATTCATATAGATTATACTTCCGTATGGTCTTCATTATAATCCTCAAGTGATCCTTATTCTCTTCATTTATTATTAGAATATATAAGAATATCATCTATAAAGGCTATAGTAAAATAATAAAGTAAATCACTAAAGACTCTCATAATTATTTCAATAATGAGAATGTGTAAATTATTAAGAATATATAGAATCACAAAAAAATCATAGTGTGTGTACTGTGAAAAAAATGCTTTCTTAGGTATGTCTTCACATTTGATGCTCACATCATGATATATGAATCTAATATCAAATTTTAAAAATGATGAGCTTCACATAATTGATTAAAAAGTCACTAACAAAGGTAAACTAAGATTTATTGTTGATTATGATCTGGTTATGTTCTAAATAATCATTAAATATTTTCATTAATCTATATTTCTTCTTGACAATGTGAATATGTGCATCCCATGGTGAAACACTTGTGAAAATGAACCCCCTATCAAGATTATCTTGGAGTTGGTTGTTGAATTTCATCAACTTAATTCAGGCCATTCTATATGGGATCTTTGAAGTTAGGGTAGCATCAGGGATGATTTATATTCAAAAATCAACATCAAAATTTAGATGAACCATTGGAAACTCTTATGAATATAAAAACATAAAATTGTATAACATAGGAAAATCTTAGATATTTATTTTCTCCCCAACCTTATGAGATACATACCCACACATAATAGTAATCATGACCAATAAATAATATTCAATTTCCATTGGTTGTTATTTTTTTCCTTGCACTATTAGAAAATAATTGTTTGTATTACGATATTATATATTAATTTTTTTATTCTATAATTTTATGTGGGGTATATATGTAAGGAGATATAAAATCTTAGAATCATAAAAAATTCAACTAAAGTAAGAGTAAAATTATTTTTTTTTCAATATTCATACAGTCATTTACCTGAAATCTCTATATCTGTAGTAGAGGATATGTTTCCCTTAAAAATCATGATCCACTTTAGTGATTGACATTACATAGACCCTTCATTGGTCTTAGATCAATCCATCTAAACAAGGAACTGTATCAAATAATTCTCAATTTCCCCACATAAAATACAGTTAATTACATGGTAATTAGTCTCTAAATTCCCTTAATTTCCACACACAAAAGTATCTTTCGCTTCATTTGAGACACTCTCTAGGGAGATTATTCAAATAAAAGACATGGGGAAAATTAAACATTATTTCCACTATGATTATTTCCTCATGAACATATAAAAGGTTAATTTCTATTTTATTTTATGTCATTGAAAACTCACAAATATTTATGTTGTTTATAATTTATTGAGATTTATTATTGAGCATAATAATAAATATTATTCTATAAATATCCTACTCAATCAGTTTCTCAAGATGATAATATTTTATTTTTCATATCATTCTGTGTTAACATGGTCCCATTCGGTTCCATCCATTAACTAGAACAAAAATTTATAGTGTGAGAAACAATATTGAATGATCAAAATCAAATAATCTTGAAGATATAATTCATATGTTATCTCAATCATGGGTTCTTATTTTTAAACTATGAAAATATTAGCTTATCCTAGGTCATCCATGGTTACTATCTATTAAAATACATCATTATGGATAAATAATAAAATATTAATTAACTTAATCATACCCCCATGAGTTTAAAACTACGTACACAATAAGGTCCCATTCTCCATGCATTAAAATTATGGCTAATATATACTCAATATATTTTTTTAAGGTCTTTTTACAAAGCCTCATCTGTATCCAAACCATATCCACTTGTAGTATCTAGATAATGATGTATTTTTATAGAAAAAAAATTAATTTACCTAAAATTAAATTGGATTATATCATATACATAATTATATCATAAGGGTTCACAGTGAATCTTCACTATTCTAGTTTCTAAAACATGCTAAACCTTTCCATAAATATCTAATATTGGGACTCGTAATTTTAAAATATAAATATTACATCATTGTAGATGAATATTACTTTATATATCAATATAATACCACTTAGGATAACAATGATCTATTTTGTTTGGAAACATGGATATGTAAAACATTGGTAAATAAAAAAACTATTTCATTTCTAATTAAGTTCTTCACAATTATCACTATTCTTAGATATATCCTACATAAAACATTCTATACAATCTGGATATGGGAAATATAAGAAAGTATGATCTCAGATTCTTAGTAAGGGTAAATACAAGATATATCAATCAATGATAAAAAAGTTGTCATCTGATTAGAATAAGGGTATGATATAATGGTCAGTAATTAAAATAAGCATACCCAATCAGTCATGGAACATTGATCCTGAAACAAGGCATATGGATTTATCAAATAAATAACATAAGTAAAAAAAGGAAAAAATCATCCATAATTAATAATGATTTAGATAACATGAAATGGTAATAATATATAATTATTTTCCACGAACCAAGGAATAACAAATCATATAATTAATCAAGGATCACTATATAGACTATCGTAGTGGTTTGAGTTCACTCCCCATTCCATCATTACCATTTTCTATGTTCAGTCCCAAGACAATCTTATTGGAAAATTTTCCTTACAAAAATGGTTTCAGTCCGCATTCTATTCCTTAATATCACATGATATTTCCATTTTTAACTAATTCATTAGAGGGAAATATAATTTCAATCCCTTATTTCACTAAATTAAATCCATACACATGTGTGTCGTAATATCATAAAATATTTTTCATATCATTAAATGATAACCCATGGAAATGATATATGTTTCACAAAAATTTCATCACTATAATCAGTAAACATCAATGGATATAATAATGTTGGTAAAATTGTATCATATCCCCATTAAACCATAATAATAATCAAAGTATGCTATTATAGATCAAAATACATTTAAAATATCACTAGAACATTAGAAGAAAAAAATACACTTTTAATTGAAATAAATTATTCATAATATATAATTTTCAATATATTTAATGTTTTTATTTGAAAATAGATAATTTAAACATATAAAAAAATTTAACTAATTTTTCTTCATGATGGTAGGAAAATTCATTCATTCAGTTTCTGTTAAATCCAAAACTCCATTCACATTTTCATAAAAAATGTCAACAGTATAACTTTTTCTAAATGATTATAAAATACCATTTTAATAATGTAAAAAATTTTAATCATAGTAATAATTACATTAAATAATTTTTTATAACATTGAAAACATTCATGAAAATATTTGAAGGAAGACATTGATATTTATGACAGGATTCTCGACCAAAGATGAGAAATGGTCAGTTTTCTAGAAAACCCATTATTTTGTATATTTAGTAATTAATGAACAGAAAGTTATACGAATAAAATTTAAACATAGAAAAAAATTGAGGATAATAATGGATTAAATATTTATCATAGAAATATGATATAATATCATTATCATAAATTTAATCATAAACAATCCCGGTAAAAATTATATTGTTAAATTAAACCCTTACTTCATGTCTTTCTCACACCATAAGCGCTCTAAAATACTATAAAATAATTTTTAATATAATATAATTCTATAATATAAACTTATTAATAATAATAGTAATATTAATTTAATCCATATAACATCATATCACCCATTCAATAGAAATATTTCATTGTCATCATTATTTATTGTGTAAACTGCTTCATTATTCAATTATGTATCGATTCCTCAGTTATGGTAATAGAACATTGATCGCGATACAATCATATCAATTTTTTAGTCATAATATTAATATAATATATATTAATTATATCATTAATTATACATATTCATAAAACTTAGTGATGAAAATGTCTTACATCATTATATAGAGATGGTTGTCTATACTGAAGCATGACTGATGTTTCAACTTTTCAATGGATGAAATGAAATAATGATAAATATTAATTCATATAATAAGACTAATCATTATAAAATAAATATAATATATATAAATAATTATTATTATATACCATGAATGATGGTGGTGGAAAATGACTAGAATCTCCATGTGGAGGTGATAATCCAGACATACGAACGAGCGATAAATTCATTTCCCATTGGATTGAAAAGAGATGGTAAAAAAAATTTATATATTAAAAATAATATTTATATATATATATTATACAATTTTTTATTATTTTTAAGGGTAAAATAATTTCATAGGAAGTAAAATAATAAATAAAATTAAAAGTTCTTGGCCAGGATCTATAACCCTTATTTGAGTGACCTACTTAACATTCTATTTATGCCTTGAAATATTCATCTTAGAATAAGAAAAAATATCTAATATTAAGTGATGTATTATAGAAACATTTTGGAGTAGGTATTTATGAATATAAAACTATCAAATGTTTCTAATTAGGGTGGGGAAAATGTTACATTTTATAAGTGAGTGGGGGGACACACATGAAATTTCTTAAATGATTTCAACGATTTAAAGTCACATTCAATGGATAGGTGATCAAAAAGGACATGGGTTTAGATTTTTAATAATTTAAGGAATACATATCTTCAAAAAATAATAATTTGATAGGTGTGTGTGGGGTAAACTTACCATTATCTGATGGTCTAAACACCCTCTGAATACATGTTTTAACTGTAATATTGGTATAAAATTTTTATTTTTTCACTATTAAATATGGGAAAAAATTAAATAGATATTATTTTATGATATTAATTTTTTTATTTCAAAATATTGAAAATATATTATCTGGTTAAATAGTATAAGTGAATGACATTAATTTTAATTTAAAACGCAAACAGAAACAAAAACCCATTTTTGAAAAATTAATTCATAGCGTAAAACAAAATTCACCTAAATTACAAGCCTTTTTAAAAACATAAAATGGTTTTCAAAATAATATATTATATATAAAATATATATCATATTTAAAAAAAATTAATCAATTTAAAATTATGTAAATTATTATGAAAAAACTCACTATACACATAAAAATAGTTTTTATAAAATAGTTTTTTCCCAAACATGGTCCTGTACAAAAATAAATTATAATGAATATTAATATGAAATTAATTAGATTAAATATAATTAGTGGATACATATTTTTATTTCAGATTAAATTCAATATTTTATGCGATATTTACATTAAAATAAATGTAATTTTTTTAATAAAAATCAATATTTTCAAGGTAGAATAAAAAAATATTTCTCACAAATTATAAAAATTCACCCCATATTAATATTGAGATTATAATTTTAAAAATTATACTGTTTTAATTAATTATTAAATACGAAAAATGAATAAATTAATTAATATTATCTTGTTCATAAATTTAACAGAAACCATTTTTGAAGAATATGTATTTCTAGAGATTAAAATGGGTTTACTGACTATCGAGTATTTATTTATAATGTATTAATCAACACATTATTATTATTAAACACTACTATATTTTTTTCCATAAATTTGTTATAATTATTCCTACATTAAAATTTAATAATGAAGTTATAATGATTTAATACATTGTATTAGTTTATATATTTGAGGTTTTCTATTAAGAAAGTTGTTGAATAATTTATGTTTTAATTCAAAGGAAACCTATTTGGATCAATAACTGGAAGGTATTATTATAAAAATAGATATGAGTTATAAATTCTATTCCATTGAACAAACAATTCTTGAAAAAATTGATCACAAAATTCCCAAAGTAATTTAAATTATCTGTTTAGATTGGCCATCAGTTGAATGATGATTGGATGTGATAACAATAAACAATAAATCCATAGCCTTATTAATTCCCAATTATAACTATTATGTAAAATAGATACCTAAATAAGAAATTATTCTCTTGGTATCACTAGGGAACTAAACTATTTATCACACATAATGGTTACCCAGATCATCGACAATGAAAGATTCTTTTATAGGAATGAAGTGAGATATCTTAATTATTCCATCCATGATCACCCACACTATATCATTCATCTATGGTTTCTTAGTTTTTTCTTATCATGATATTTATGGTGATACCATCCCAATTAAAATAAATAATGTAAAAACTGAGCACTGACTGAGAAGTGCATGATGCCCTACCTTCACTTACTGAAAAGGGAATCATCATGCCAAGAGTCCATATCTCCTTTTTTTCAACCTCCTCCTCCTGTATTGACTGTTGAGATTAGGATACATTCTTATCAACTTGTGATATACAACCCATTTAAAAGGATGGAATTACTTCATCACCTTATCATGCATTTATATAGGAACTTTCATTTGACCTCGAATGTGAATAACCACTTTTCTTTCATTAATTTACCCTAATAGTGGATCCCCACCATATATTCTATAGATCAAGTATAAAACCTCCATATCATACAACATATCCTTATTAATATAATCCTGGATCACATGTAAAATATATTTTGATGTCATAGCTTCCCTACCTTGATAATCAAGAACATCTAGATGTAATTTCATAAAGAGATTAATCATACATGATTCAAAAAATGATTTTCACACAGCCTTTTTCCCTATATTCACACAAAAGTCACAAAAAATAACAATTCCCTTACCAAGAATATGTTCATACTCAATGTTGAAGCACTGGTTATAATTGACAAACCTCATCAACTAAAGGTCCAAGTCCTGTTGTGGGGTTATTTACATCATTTTCTTGTGATTCATGTAGAACATAATTATCCCTCTAAAAAGATAATGCAACTAGATTTTAGAGATTATACCACTAATCACAACTTTATATCATTGGTAGAATAATTCCACTAATATAGCTTCAAAAATTAAGTTATATAAGAAACCACTCAATCTTCCTATATCAAAATTTCATTGATATTGAATAATAATGATTCATAATACACATTATACTACTTAAATTTATTTGGTAGGGTGAGGATTGATACTAAGATAAACATTCTATTCAATTACTGACAAACCAACTTATAATAATTAGTAAAAAAAATTCACCCCTTTATTTTCCAGACTAGATATCGGTGAAACTATATGTAATAATTACAAGATTAAATAAAAATAATATACTAAAAAACCTATGAAAATCTAAATATTAATGTCGTAATTGTTTCATTCCAAATATTCTAAGGATTTCCGCATCAACATGTACACTAAAATTATATAAAGTGAGATAATATAACCATGTAAGTGAACTTTTTCAATCAAAATATAATAATTTGTTATCATGGTATATATCTTATTGTCTGTCATAGATCTCTAGTAGATGTTTAGATCTAGTGCATGATTGTCACTAGATTGAGTGTATACCCAGATTCCAATGAAAAAATCATCCACAAATTGATCTATATTGGGAGAGAATTTCATATTATAATGTATAGAAATACATTTGATTAATTATTCAAGAATCAATGAATCAATATGAACTCATACATGTTATACCTTCACCTAAAAGTAGTCCATGGTATATCATACTCTCTCACCCTCATCTAATGATACCCTAACCTCAACTAATCCTTGAAGAATATACCAGAACATGACAACTGATAAAAGTTATTTTCAATGCATAGAAGGGGTTACCAATGATGTATTTTCAGTTGATTTAGTCTCTCATAATACACTTGTAATCCTGTGGCTCTATCTTCCTTCTTGAATAATAACTCAGTGGAACCCAATGATGAAGTAATATGAAATATTAATCCCTATGATTATAGATATACCAAATCCACTTTTAAATCCTGATGATTCAATGATTCCATCGATTATAGTGGGATAGAAATAGATTCAGATCCTTTCGCTAACTCGATAGTGAAATAAATCTCTTTCCAAAGTTGTAAGCTAGAAAATTCGTCAATAAATACATCCTAAATATCATACACAACTAAATTAAATTTGTTTTACTTAAATCACTATCATCTAGAATAATCCATGCTACCTACGACATGAGACAATATATTATTCACATATTTTATCATGAATGGCTAACTTAATGATCCCATTATCCATGATGGAAATAGATTACACCTCTACATATATGAAAGTGAATCTCCTCTGATAATGGTTGATTTTATATTTGAAGTGAAATAATCAATCCATGTCTACAATAAAATTTATTCTGGCCATTTCTAGATCAAATAAAACCCACTGGAAACAATAGAAATCAATTTCAATAGAACACTCATTATATCATTTTATACCCTCTTATCACACCCCAAATGAAATATTTATGATCATAACACTATCTATTCTTTCCACATCTAATAACATTCTATTGATAAATTGAGTAGAAATAATGGAATAAGATGTTAATATATCATTTTCTCCCAGGATCCTCCGTGATTGATAAACTACCGATTGCTCGGGAATAAAATACACAAGAGGACCATCATTATAAAATCATACCACTCTTCTATAAGAAATGTAATGAAGAATAGCTTATTTCTATCATTAGAACACTGAATGAACTTCCTGTAACGACTCAAACATTCATTAATGAAAATTTTACGTGATCTAATTAAATGTCTTTGTATGGTTATATAAAATTTGAACTTCATTGGTTTTAGATTTATGGATTTAAAATACTATTTCTAATTGTGATTTTTGCTAATATAGAGGTTGAACAACGATCACATTATTAGTATAGATATAGGGAATTAACAAATCCAATTTACTCAGAAACAGGAAGCAATGGCCTCATCTAGTAGACTTTCCCCATATGAAGCCCATTTTTCGAAGCTCGAAAAGGAGGTAGCATCATTGGGCTTCTATCTGGACCAATCCCAAAACGAGCTTTAACATGTTCATCTTGAGTAGAACCAAATACTGGATATGTGGAAGTTAATATAGATTAACACCAGAGCGATGTTATCTGAGCCACCCCAAGAGCCTGTCACTATCGAGCAACTTACTCTTCGGACTTATGCAGGTGTTATAAGGGTTTATGTAACAAGACCCAAGAACTATGACTATATTAATTATTTTTTATAAATAATGTGAATTCATTTTATTTTTTTCACTTTGAAAATAGATTTTAAAACACAAATAGTATTTTTTAGTTAATATTCATCTAATAAATATATTTTGAGGAATGAATGTATTTTTGAAATAAATAATATTTTAATAAATTATTATTAATATTATTATTACATTACATTTTATTTAATATAAATTATCAAATAATTTTATTAATGCAATCGTAGTTTTTATTATGGTTTGAAAGTCGTTTTGGTCATAACCCATGAATTTTCGATAAATATCGGTTTTTATTTTAAAATTAAAAATTCACATATTTATAAAATTATTTATATAAAATGAATATTATTTTTGGAATCATGATGTTGAAATTATCCAATGGTGAATTTTTCATAATTTTTTGAGATAGTCGAATTTTTGGGTAAAAATTAAATACCATTTAAAAATATAATGTGTTTTATTACATCATAATGACCAAATAGTGATTTAATAAAATAATATAAACATTATGTTCGGCCAATATATTTTTTACCATTAAAATAATGTGATTTTGGGTTTTTTTGATTTATTTTATAAAGCTTCAGTGGACCCTTACAGACTTATAAAACATTTTTTCTTTTTAAATTGTTTTCTTGAGAGTGTGACTCACCTCCACATAAGAAACCCTATTATTTTAAAAATTTATGTCATTGTACATATAAAATATTTTTTTCCACTCCACTTTGATAAAAACCCTGGGCATAAACCTTGTTTGGTTTGTGGTTTTCATTAGTTTAATGTGAGGTGTCCAAAACCTAAATATTAACAAATTCCCTCTCCTTTCCTATATAAACCCTCCCAAGCTCCCACTTCCTCTTCACTCAAAGCCTTTGAAGTTCGACTAAACCCTGATCTCCTTTCTCTATAATCTTACCAAGGTTCCACAAACTCTTAATAAGCCTCTCTCAATCCTTTCCCAATCCTTTGGGATCACACTTCCAGGTAAGGGATTTCTGCCTTTCTCATTTCTGTAAAATTTTCATTAAGTTGTTATGCCCTTTTTTCAATTAAAAAGATGGGGTATGATTTATTACCCCCCATACATCACCCTTTATGTTTATATGATTTGGGACCAATTTATTTCTCATTAATTCCTCCCATGTACACCCGCTACCATGTCTATATTTTGTGAGGGATTTCTCTCACCTCTTAGACATCTAAGTAATCCTTTTGTATTATGCATCTAAATTTCATTAAATTTGTTGGGAAATGTATCTATATAACCCCCTTACATTAAATTTAATGTAAATATTATGAGACACGTATTTCTCCCTTATCAACCATATTCATGAATCCTTATGTCATGTTGTTATGTTGCCGAAATTGCAACGCAATTTTCATAGCCAAGATCATTGTGTAGTGAATACCATACCCATGTCTATATGAAAGGTATTAAACTTTTTGAACATATACATATTGAATGGTAATTTATTGTATTTATTCCACATTACATAATCATGGAATAACTAATGTTGTTGACTAATTCCATGTTATATGATCCATGTGGCAAACTTATGCATGAAATGAAATGTTTAAGAAGGGTGCACCCTCAAAGCCCTCCAATGCATTGAGTAAAGATTATCATCATGATACGTCAAGTGAAATGAGGGTTTACTCATTCTAATTCAAGTGAAAATAGGGTTCAGTTAGGATAATTGAAGTTCATTGATGGTTTACTCATGCTCTAGGTACAATGATCCTTGTCTCTTGCTATAATCATGTTAAATGTTGTTTCCACATTTCCATGTAATGTTAATCATGTTATATCACGCCTTTATGTTCATGTTTATCTTATGATACATTGATATACCTATTTCTTAAAATTTATTTTAGCATTCATATTCTGCCTCGTTAAATCCCTTACTAGGTTTTATAGCTCTCCCTTTTCTAATGTATGTCATCAGATTATCCCATGCCATGCTAAGTACGAGGGAATGTAGTGGTCATGTAAAAGAAGTTTTCAATATGATGTTGTGTCCTATGTTTTTAAGTTGTTATTTAATATTCATAAACCCTAAATACACTACATATCTCTATCTTCTATGGTGTATCAAGTGAATTTTTCAATATAATAAATCATTATTAAGTGTGTAATAAAATGAATGGTTGTTATAGTTGGTATCAGAGGATAGGTTTAGTTGTTTTTGGGATTAGGATTAGAATCCCATAGTAAAGCCTTGGATACAAGACTTACTATAATAAAAACATACAAAAGTTTTTTTGTGTATTTAATAACTGGTTTACCGAGAAAATCAATCTCAGTCAGGATACGAGAAGGTAGAGGCGGCTCTGGAACAGATGTATCCTAGGGGTAAAACCAGAGAACACCACTTTGAGCTGGACTCGAATGGGAACCAGTGCATGACAACGGGCCTTACTACACTCTAGGTTACGACACACCTAGGGGATATACTTTGTTAAATTCACAAGCATAGTATAAACCATTATTATGGGACTAAAAAAATTCCCCAAAGTATATATGTTATAAAATAGATCATGAATAGAATAGATTGGATCATATGGATTCATAAGTTAAGGAATTAAATGTTATTTATAAGTCATCAGTTTTTTCCTTGAATTACCCTTTATTTTATACCCCTAAATTTCCCTTTATTACAGCCAATAGATGGTAATAGGATGACTCAGGCTAACAACCTATGTGAAGATCCATGTGATGATTGTGCTAATGAGATAACAAATCCAAAGGGTGTGGGAATCACGAACTTTTTCACGCTTCTCTCTCAGTTAACTCAAGATTTGAATAGGAACATGGGTCAAGAGGAATGTTCAACCCCCCCCCCCTAATAAAGAACAAGTCACTATGAAGATCTTCATGTGACAAAGGCCTCAAAGTTTTAATGGATCATCCAATCTCCCAATCAATGAAAAATGGATCAACCCCATTGGAAGGATCTTCTACATCCTTCGAAGTTCTGAACAAGAGATGGTTCTCCTGGCTGCTTATTGTATGGAGGGTGAAGCTGATCAATGGTGGATTTTGATAAAAAAAATATGAAGCCTAAGGAGGAGATCGAGGTGTTGGAATAGAAGGATTTCCAAAAGATGTTTTTCAATAAATATTTTCTCTGCACCCTATTACTTAAGATGAAAATGGACTTTTTTCCCTCAAGAAAAAAGGCGAATAATCTGTCAAAGCATACGAGGAAAACTTCACAAGTATTTCATGATATGCCTTCAACTTTGTCGTTACCCCTGAATTCAAGGTTTATAGCTTCTTTGGTGTCCAGAAACCTAGCATGCGGAACGCGCTGGCAATTTGTGACATAGAAACCATTGAAGAAATTGTTCGATGTGCCCTAAAGGTTGAAATAGAGATCCGATAATCTCCAGGGTATCATGGGGGTAAAAACAATAAAGTGGACTTCAATTCTAGTAGTCTGAGGGATAGATCCAATGGTGTTAAAAAATATAGCACCCCACTTGCCATTGAAGTTGATAGAAGTACCATGGAAATTTCCTGAATGGTAAGAGGAAATGATTTAGGTGTGGGGGAGAAGGGCACCTAGCTATTTACTTTCGGCAAGAAAAACCTGTGGAAATGACAATGGAGAGGAACCCTCTACTTTACTCTCAACACGTTGTTCATTGCTTCAATTGCAAAGAACTGGGGAACTATGTAAATTCTTGCTCTAAGCCAATGGTTTTCGGAGGCAACCAACAAACTCCAAGGCAACAAGGGTGAGCTTTTTCCCTCACTACCGCCAAAGTGAACCCCGACAATGAAGTGGTGAATGGTACGCTAGTTATTCATTCAATAATAGTGAACTTACTTTTTCATTCTGGTTTTACACATTCTTTTATATCCAGAAAGTCTAGTAGAACTATCTCAATTCCGCCACAAATAATGAATGTAATGATGTAGGGGAGTACTGAAAATGGGGAAATCATTACATCCCTTGAATATAACTCCTCCCCTATCATAATCAATAGATTGAGCTTCTCGGTGAACCTCATCATACTCCCTCGGGTGGAATTTGATGCAATTTTTGGCATGGATTGGTTTCTTTATATAGAGCCAACCTAAATGGTCATGAGAGGGAAATCACTCTTCATTTGGAGAATCAAACCCCAATTATATACAAGTGCAAGGAAGAAGATTATTCTTATTTAGCTCCATCATCTCAAGCATGGATATTACTACACTGTGAGCAAGTGTATCTAGCACAGATGATAGAGTTTATGGAGGAAACCATCCTTGAAGACATGTATATTGTGAGGTAATTCATTGAGGTGTATCCTGAGTTATAGCCTTGTCTTCCTCCTAGAAGAGATGTTGAATTCTCAACTGACATTATTCTTGGAGTGTTTCCAATATCCAAGACTCTATGTAGAATGTCTATTGTGGATCTTGAGGAGTCGATGAAATAACTATAGGAGAATCTGAATAAAGGGTTTATATGCCAAAGTGCTTCACCATGGGGTGCACTAGTCCTCTTCGTCAAGAAAAAGGATGGGTCAATGAGATATTGAATCGATTATCGTGAGCTTCAAAAAATCATGATAAAGAATAAGTATCATCTCTGACTAATTGATGACCTGTTCAATCAGCTGAATGTGGTACAATACTTCTCCAAAGTGGATTTTCGGTTGGGTTATTATCAAGTAAGGGTGAAGAAGGAAGATATCCCCAAGGCTTCTTTTCATACAAGATACGGGCATTAAGAATTCGTAGTAATGACATTCAGACTCACTAATGCCCAAATACACTTCATAAACATGATGAATATACTCTTTAAATATTATCTCTAAAAATAATTTTTAGTCTTTATAGATGATATTATAATATACTCCAAAACCATGGAGGATCATGAAGAGCATCTAAGAACATTGGGAAAGGAGGATCTCTTTGCAATGTACATCAAATGTGAGTTCTTGTTGAAGGACGTATCATTCTTGGGCCATATCATCACAAGAAATATAATATCTATGGATCCCTCCAAGACAGCTTCAATAGAGGGATGGCCGAAGAGAACATCGATAACGGATATCCGTAGCTTCTTGGGGTTAGCTAGATATTATCAACGATTTTTTAAAAAATTTCAATGATTTTCCAACCATATTACCAATCTAACTCAGAAGGGAGTATGTTTTCTTGGATTTAGGGTTGTTAAGAATGCTCCATGGAGTTGAAAAGGAGTCTTATCACTGCACATGTTCTCACATTACCAACAAGTGGAGAACTTTTTTTGGTATTCAATGATTCTTAGAAGAAGTTCCTGGGCCGTGTGTTGATGCAAAATGACAAATTCATTGCCTATGTTTCAAGGTAATTGAATGTTCATGAGCAAAATAATCCAACAAATTATCAGGAGTTGGCTACGGTGATCTTCACTTTTAAAATTTGATAGTATTATCTCTTTGGGGAGAAGTGTGAAATATATACATACCAAAAAAGCCTCAAGTATACATTCAAAGAGAAAGAGTTGAACATGTGGCAACGAAGATGGTTAATGCTTATCAAAGACTATGACGACTCAATCAATTACCACATAGGAAAAAATAACAAGGTGGTAGATGATCTATGTATAAAGGACCAAATGATTCTATCATTGATGAGAATTGAGAAGGATAAAATCTTCATAGATTTCATTAATATGGACATGAGAATAATAAAGAAGGGAACATCATCAATCCTTTCACAAATGATTTATCAACTAGCTCTTTTGAAAAGGTTAAAGGATGCTCAAAAGGATGATCTGGGTATTCATAAGAAAGTGGAAGCTATCAGGAAAAAAATCCTCGGAGTTCAATGTTAATGAAGAGGGAATTGTGAGAATTGTGAAAAGGCTATGTGATCCATCATGTACGGAGCTGACAAAGGAACTTTTGGATGATGCACGTTGTTCCAATTTCATTGTTCACCCCAGAAACACAAAGATGTATCGAGATCTCCGAGAGCATTATTGGTGGGATAATATGAAGTAGGATATCACTGAGTATACATCAATGTGACTGGTGTGTTAGAAAGTAAAGCCATGGAGGCAGAAGTCTATGGAGATGATGCAACCATTGCCCATACCAGTATGGAAATGGGAGAACTTCACCATAGATTTTGTCATCGAACTTCCAAATACATCCAAAGGAAACAATGTAATATGGGATGTTGTAGATCTTCTTACAAATTTTGCACAATTTATTGTAATTCAGGAGGATTTATCATTGGATCAAATCGCAAAGATATATATCAGAGATGTGGTATAGCTACATGGGGTACCACTATCAATTGTATCTGATTGAGATTCAAGATTCACATATATGTTTTGGAAGTGTCTTAAACGTGCTCTGGAAACTGAGATGAACTTCAGTACGAATTATCATCCTCATATTGATGGCCAATCTTAGTGGACTATAAAAACACTTGTGGATATGTTCAGAGCGTGCTCAATGGACTTAAAAAGAGGATGGGATCAACATATTCTTCTCGTTTAATTCTCTTACAATAACAGTTTCCACTCGAGGATTCGAATGGATCCTTATGACGCCATGTATGGGAAGAGGTGCAGAACACCAACATGTTGGGATGAAGTCGGTGAACGTAAGCTGCTAGGACTAGAAATGGTCGAATAAATGGTAGAGAAGGTGAAAACCATTCAGCAGCATATCAAGGCATCCTCGAGTCGGCAGAAGAGTTTTGGTGATAACCGTCGATGGGACCATGAGTTTAATGTTAGTGACACATTATTCCTATTTATATCCCTATGGAAAAAATTCAAGAGGTTTGGAAAGAAAGGGATGTTATATCCTAGGTACCTCAACCCCGTCTAGATTCTTGATCATGTCACGGATGTGGCCTATCAACTAGAACTCCCACTACCATTTCCAATTTACGTGATGTCATTTATGTATCATTTTTAAGGAAGTACATACCAGACCCTTCATATATACTCTCTTCATAGGTAGTACAACTAGAGGATGAGCCTTCTTACGAGGAGTAACTAGTGAAAATCTTAGATCGTAGGGAAAAAGTCCTAAGAAATAAGAAAATGCCCCTCATGAATGTGTTATGGAGAAACAAAAAATTTGAAGAAGTGACGTGGGAATCAGAGTAAGTGATGAAGCAAAGTTACTATATTCTTTTTTTAGTATGGGAAAATGAAATTTTGAGGGAGAAATTTCTTAAGGGGGGAAGATTGTAACGACCAAAACTTTCATTAATGAAAATTCTTATTGATATAATTAAATGTCTTATTATGGTTATAATAAATGTGAACCTCATTTGTTTTATGTTTCTAGATTTAAAATACTGTTATGAATTCTGACCGTTGCTAATATAGCATTTGAAAAGTGATCACATTATTAGTATAAATATAGGGCTTTAACAAATCCAATTTACTATGAAAAAAAAGAAGTGATGGCCTCATCCCATAGAATTTACCCGTACGAAGCCCATTTGTAAAATCATTGAAAGGATGTGGTTCCATTGGGATTCACTCTTGACCATTCCCAAGTCGATCTTGAACATGTTAAGCAAGAGCAGAACTGACTACAGGATAAGTTGAAGTTAATAGAGATAACCACCCAAGCGATGTTATTTTAACCACCCCAAGAGTCTGTCAACACCGAGCACCTTAATCCCTCAGCCTTATGTGGGTGTTATAAGTGGTTATGTAACAAGACCCTAGCACTATTACTATATATATCATTTTTGTATAATGAATGTGTATTCATTTTATTATTGTTACCTTGTAAATAGTTTATAAAACATAAATTGTATGATTAGTTAATACTTCAGTAAAAAATCTATTTTGATTAATTAATGGATTTTTGAATTAAATAATATTTTAATAAATTATTATTATTATTATTAAATTAAATTTTATTAAATATAAATTATCATATACTATTACGAAGGAAATTGTAATTTTAATTAAGGATTGAAAGCTGTTTTTGTCAAAACCCATGAATTAATAAAAATTATCTATTTTATTATAAAAGTAAAAAATAAAATATTTATAAAAATATTTAGATAAAATGAATGTTATATTTTTAATCAGGGTATCGAAATTATCCAATGGTGAATTTTTCATAATTTTCTGAGACAATCGAATTTTTGGGAAAAAATTAAATTCAGTATAAATATAGAAGGTGTTTTATGACAACATAATGACCCAATAGTCATATAATAAAATAATATAAGCGATTTTTTCAGCCAATATATGTTTTAAAATTAAAATAATGTGATTTTGGGTTTGTTTGATTTATATTACAAAGCATTAGTGGACCCTTTAAGGATTATAAATCATTTTGTCTTCTTAAATTTTTTTCCTTGATAGTGTGACTCTCCTTCACATAAGCAACCCTATTATTTTAAAAATTTAGGTCAGTTTACTTATAAATTATTTTTTCCCACTACCCATTGTAAAAAAAACATGGGCAAAAACCATGTGCTGGTTTGTGTTTTTGATTAGTTTAATGTGAGGTGTCCCAATCCTAAATAATAACGAATTTCATCTTTTTTCCTAAATAATCCCACCCAAGATCCCACTTCCTCTTCACTAAACGAATTTGGAGTTTTTCCAACCCCTTCCCTACCATCTCTATAATCCTTCCAAGGTGCCCCATTTTCCCAATAATCCTCTCTAATGCCTCTCTGAATCCTTTGGGATCACACTTCCAAGTAAAGAATTTCTTCATTTCTCATTTTGTCCTATTTTTTAAAGTTGTTTTGCCCTTTTGTTTTCAATTAAAAATGTTCAGGAATTATTTTGAACCTACACCATACTTCCCTTTTTATTTTTAGATTATGGGATACCCATTTCACTTCCATTAATTCCTCCCATGTACACCTGTTACCATACTAAAATTCTGTGAGGGATTTCTCTCTCCCCTTTTATATTCAAGTAATTCTTTTGTATTATGCATCTAAATTCCATTATGTTTTTTGGGAAATGTATCTATATGATCCCATTACTTTCAATTTAAGGTTAATATGATAAGGCACTCATTTATATCTCATCAACCATTTTTATGAATCCTTATGTCACGTCGTTATGATGCCGGAATTGCACCACATTTTTTCAAGGCAAGATCATTTTGTAGTGAATACCATACACATGTTTCTATCATGGTTATTCACCATTATGAACATATAAATTTTGAAATTAAATTTCATTTATTTATTCCAAATTACTTAATTATGGAATAACTTATGTTTTTGATTGATTTTATGTTATATGATCCACGTGGCACACTTATGCATGAAATGAAATGTTTAAGAAGGGTGTGCCTTGATAGCGCTCCAATGCATTGGGTAAATATAAGTATCATGATGCACCAAGTGCAATGAGGTTTTAATCATGATAAATAGTGTTCAATTAGGGTTTGTTCATGATAATTCAACTTCAATGAGGGTTTACCGATGCTCAATGTGCAATGAGCCTTGGATCATGCTGAAATCATGTTAAATGTTGTTTCCACATTTTCATTTTATGTTAGTCATGTTATATCATGCCTTTATGTTCTTATGAGCCATTGATATACCTATTTCCTAACATTTATTTTATCTTTCATTTTATGCCTCATTAACTCCCTTACTGGGCTTTATAGCTCACCATTTTCTAATGCATGTCCTCAGGTTATCCCATGTCATGCTAAGTACGAGGGAAGTTAGTGGTCATGTAAAGGAAGTTTTCAATAAGATATTGCATCCTATGTTTTAAGTTGTTATGTAATATTCCTAATCCCCAAAGAAACTAGACCTCTCCATATTCTATGTTTTATCAAGAGAAATTTTCTATGTAATAAATCATGTTTAAGTGTGTAGTAAAAGGAAGGGTTGTTATACTACCCCTATCAATCAGGTTTAGATGACTATCCACTCCCTTAGAATAGTTTTTTATTCTTCATTAGTAACAGTTACCATATTGTAATTTCTATATACCTGAAGATGAACTCCCTAATTATTCTAAAAATTGTATTCTCTCCACCCAGGGCATCATTTAGGTTCCCCTATATGAAGATAGTTTTATTCATCACATCAAAGTAGTTTTTAAATTGGAAGACATTTAATTATGACTTGATTTCTTATTGAAAAAGAACATGAAAGAGTTTAACCCTCAGTATATAAGCTACTAATCATGATGGTGAAAAAACAATTGTAGTTAAGAAAACACCCATCATAGTCCATAATATATATGTTCCCTATGGAAGGTCCATGAAGATGAAATTCCTTTCTTCCCTCAGTGTATTGGGATAAAATTGACTCCAGATGTTCTTCTTGAAACAATTAATGTTCATCTTCTCAGGTTTTCAAGAATGTACTACTTTTTCCACCAGTTCTTGGCTAGTCCTCATGATATATGGATGAATCTTAGACCTCATATACATGGGTGTTTCTAGGTGAATAAATATCTTTAAAATGGGATCAATCTTGAACTCTACAACCTGAGCACCCCCTACATATCATATGTGGGTTGGCTTTATAGATATAATTACCTTATCATAATATAAATCATAATATTGACATTATAAGTATCTATCTCAATGTATTGTATGACGATATAGATAATTTATTATATATGATCTCCATTATATTTCATTAGGCTGTTGGAATTCCTTTTTCTTGTACGTAAGGTGTGTAATTGTTACCACTCTTTAGACATTCAACTGTAGGACTATGATGATTCAATTATATAAAATGGTAAATAAACTCCATAGATCATAGGGTAAAATAAAAGATCAACACAAAATTAAAAATTGAAAATAGACAACCATATATTCATAGTTACATAATTGTTTTTCTTAACAAGTATGATCGTCATATTTTAACAGAACTATTTTCTTATTTTTTTCCAAATAATGTCATGAAATTTCATGTGAATTAAATGAATCCATATTATGAATAATTCATGAAAACATGATTCCATAATTTCCTACTATGATTCATATGTACACAACCAAAAAAATATCATCCCATGAGTAAAATCATAGAAAACAAAAACAACACGCCATAAGAGAATCACCGATGGTGAAATAACATCAGAGATGTAACAATTGGATCCTCAAGAACAAATTACCATCTCTAGAGACTAGTGATTTCACTGAAAAATGGGTCAACAAGTCGAATTAATAATCTTATTACCAATATCTGACACATATTATTCTCTTATATACTAATCCAAAATAATAAATAAAAGGAAATTTCTTCCATTGATACCACTTTTTAACATACCAATCATGGTTCTTTAACACATGACTGAGTTTAGCCTCTAAATGACCTCAGGTAAGCTGCCCATAAACAAAAATAATTTCAACAAATAGGGAGGGTCAAATATGTATAGTGTATACATTATACCCTTTTAAATGGAATAATAAACATCGTGAAAACATGTTAAATAAACCAATACAAATAAACTTCTATAAATAAACATAATAAGGAAAACCAAACCAATATAATTTAACCATTCCATGTCATACTTGATATAATTCTAAATGGCATACAATCAACCATGTGAAAAAATACTCAAAATTAAATACTCTAAAAACCAATCCAAAATAATATTCTTAGTTGATACTCAATGTTTAAGACCCAACATGAAAAGAAAACTATTTGGTATAGGGTACCTTTCTACTTTTCATACCTACATCCTTGAAATCTAACCATGCACTAAACAGAGACCCGGATTGGTTGTGAGTAAAACTAAGCTCAAAACCACCAATAGTGTCTAAATAAATACTTCCTAAGAAATATTTAATGTAATAGAATGATATATATATATATATATATTAATTTATTAATTCTTAAAATTAAATTATTAAAAAACCCTAAAAACTCTCACGACTCTGGTCGACACACTAGACTAGATATAGCTTCCTCAGAATGATGTTTTATGTATCTATCCATTCTCACCAATAACCCCCATCCGATTTAAATTACATGGACTAATCATATAGTCTATTTATAGCTATCCCAAGCTAGATTATAATGACAAGGTTTAATCTTTTATTTCACATGTCAATGGATTCTATGAAATTTCACATTTAAGATCCTCTTAAATAGTTCCAAGGTGTATTAAAATGCTAATGGGGAATAATACATTAATCGACTTAGTGAAAATTATATTTCTATGTCCTGTTAGAATTTTAATAAAAATTTAACCCCATGATAATTCCAATGATATGGAGGATTTGAAGAATAATATATTAAAAGAATTTAAAATTTAATTCATACCAAATTACCATAGAATCAAGTCATGTTAACATATTCAAAATTTTGTTAATTTATGGAAATAAAAACATTTCATGACAAATTCAATGGAATTTTATTAATCCATTAGTCCAATTAAAATTTTCATTTCAATATTCTAATTATTATGAAAATTTTGAAAATTTTAATTCACATTAATATTATTCCAATTTATCATTTCTCATGCAAGGAGAATTCCATATTACCACTTTAAAGCCCAAGGGTGTCTAGGTTTATAAGAGTTATGTCATGAAATAGACGAAATACAAAGGTACGTTGATACTTGAGTAAGCTCTGACATGGACCAAATAGATTTAACAATCGCTATGGGTGTGAAAATAGAACCTAGAATCATACTATAGTAAGAAGGGAATGAGTTTTCCATAATATAGTGTATGATAAAAATATAAAAATTAGTAGGATAAATAATACATTGGTAAAACATAATATAATAAAAAATAGGTATAAAACCCCATAAGAGAACATAAATAAAGTAAAAAAAATATAACAAGTTAAACTTAATCATCCAATGATAAAATTGATAAAATCTCTACTTGTCACCTCCACTACTCTGAGCCCAATCGATAGAGAACATCCACTGCCCACAAGAGGTGAATTTAGTTTAATCAAACATTGTTAAAAAAATATAAAATATGTGGATGAAAAAGTAGGGTGGGAGAAATACATCCCAGTATGGTATCACCAAGTGTTCCGTAATGTTTTCCAAAACAGTAAACTAATCAAGAAATCAATTTAAATAAAACTATCAAGGTATTTAATTTTCATTTTTGAAACAAGACATTGTTTCATTCAAATAGATATAGGTGTATCAAAAAATTTATACAGGATTAAATGAATATTTTTATCAAAAACAATATATATATATATATATATTATTTGGCCTAAATTAAAATGCCCCATATATCAAAAACATATATATCAAATAAAATAACTAATAATACCATTGAAAAACACCATGGGTTATGTTAGTTACTGGCTATAGTATCATTACACCTCTCATCATTGATCACGAATCAAAATCCACTCACACATAAGAGATAATTTCTATCATCCACTCCCAAAGGAGGGAAAAATACATCCACTATAGTGAATCAGGTGTAAAATAAATTGATATTACAACATTTTAGATGAATATTGTGTACATTAAAAATGTATTCTTGAGGAGTGTAATAATTTAGTATCTTTGGAAACCAAGAAACAAAATATTTTATCATGGAGAATGATATTCAACATCTCCTAAAAAGATATAAAATTTTAGTACACTAATTTAAAACTGTTTGGATAACCTAGGGAATGGAAACAATAGGAAAGTGGTGAGCTCAAATGCTCAATATAAATAAAAGAGATATATAAGCAGAATTATGAGGAGAAGGGTATGAGAATATGATCCTGAAAATATTTGATCATACACAGTGTTTAAAAGATAATATACATGAATCATGGTAGTTCATAAGTCATTAATCATATAGAAATAAAGAAAATAATCCAATAATGCATTACATAAAAAAAACCTAGAACTGTGGCAGACATATAACCATATAATGGTATCCATATTAGATAATGCATCACCACCATGATCATCTTTGTTGTATGGTTTTACTCCCCATACTATATTGGTAGTCATGGTTCACTCTCATTTCCATCTTAGTAGATTTTTTTCACTTCTCATATCATCTTGGTAGTTATGGTTCACTGCCATGGAAATATTAATAATCACAGTTCATTCCCCAGAACATTTTAGTCTATCTGATGAGATATAAATCTTTACCCAAAGCATTAGAGGGAGATATTGGTCCCACCCATCACATAATTAAATCATGCATACCTGTATTACATAATTAGAAGAAATAATATACTAGCCAATGATATAAAATTGGTATCATAAACATGTAAACATATCATAACTTGTGAAAAAAGATACAGACATTATATAAATTTCATAAAAAGCATAACCTGTGAAGGAAAATTGGTTGTCATAAATATATAACCCAAGAAAGATAAATATGTATCACACAGACAAAGACATTAACCCATTCATAGAAATAATATGAATGGATCCTTTAGATCGTTTCTTAAAAGGTCATGAGTAACATGAATAGATTTCATCTTATAAAGAAACTAATTTTGAAATATATTTTAAAACATTTCTTGAGTAAAATATCATTTCTTATTTAGAGAAGGATTTTTAATACATTAAACAATTTAAAAAAATATTACATAATAATATTAAAAAATATAAAGATTACTCAAAATAATTTAAAAACAATATTCCTTTAAATCATATAAAATAAGATTCCAAATATTCTAAAAACAATTTTTCTCGAAAACACTTTGAAAACATATAAAGAAGTCTTTAAAATGTTTTCATCATAATTTCGCTTAAAATACATGGAAAATATATAAATAGAGATAAAAATATTTTGAAAGTTTTTTTACATGAATAAAGATTGACAATGTATAAATAAATCATAGAAACTTTTTGAAAACAATTTTCTTAAAAAACATTGAGAACTAACAAATAATACTTGATTTTTTTTTTAAATACACATTCCTTGAAAACATATAAATGAATCTTGAAATTTTTTTAAAAACTATTCTCCTTAAAATATAATAAAATATGTTTCAAAAGGGTTTGAAATCCATTTACCATGAAAAACTATTTAAAAAACATTTTCTTAAAAAATGACCTTTACACATTAATCTAGAGCTTAAATTATTGATGGCTGATGAATCCTTACATGTTATAAGATGTAAAAAAGAAGATTCCTTTTGCACGGTAAAAATAATATAAAATCACCCCATTCAGAAAACTAAAAGAAGATTCCATTGAATGAATTGGTCATTGTAATAAAGGGTTAAAATATATTTTATTTATATTAGGAGATTATATGAATTTTATTGAATACAGTTTTAGAAAACATGGTTTTGAAGGAATATAGATTTCTGATCGAAGAGTGGTTAAATTCATGCATTATAAAAACACATTATTAACTATATTACATACCAAAGGGTATAAAATGGTAACAATAAATGAATAGACGACTTAAAACCATTTGAGTTGAAATTTAAAGTATGTATTGAGTGATGGAATATAATATTCATCATAAGAATCATAATCATATACAATCTCGAAAAGTGATTAGATTCTCTCAATACTCTTATAACATGGTAACTTGGGATGATACACTACATGTATGAAAATAAAATTAAATGAATCTTAAAATATCATTAAAATAAGGATATTGTTTATATAACAATTAAAATGTAATTATATACAACTCGAAAAATATTTTAGGATCATAACATAACGTGAGTCTCAAAGAAGGAAAATTGAGACAAACCATATTTTCTAATTTAGTAACTACTGAAACATAGTCCCCTTGAATGAATGTTCATAAAAATATTATGTTAATACCCATAATTTTATGTATAAGATAAATATAATAAAATCATGTTCATTAGTTTCACCACACAAATGAAAGAGTGGTGATCATAGTATGCATCTCGCGGGAATAAAAAGTGAGATGGAATCCACTTACCTTTTGTCTTGACTATTGTTGTATACCTTAAAACCACCTATATAATAAAAAAAATTATTAAAAATAATTTAGAGAACCATATTATTATATTTAAAATAATATATTGTTTTATTATGACCTTATATTAATTTCTTTTTAACAATACAATGTTATGTTTTCACTTCGGGTAATATTCACTTTATTATTCGCATGTGTCTTAATTTTGGGATATCATTTTTATATATAATTTATATCATGATTTAATTAATTTTAACCAAGATATAAATATATTGTATAATAATTATATGTGTATTATCGTAGTCTATAGAATATATAGTTATGAAATGGAATACACCGTTCATGGAGACGACATGTCCTACGTATGTATGAATGTTATTTCCTTTTAATTGTCGTGTAGATAGAATGAATTTATGAGAAATATATGTTAATATATGTATATATATATAATTATGAAATTATATTTATTATATCATATATTTATTATATATTCATTAAAACCATCATTAATATAATCCTCATGGTTTATGAACGAAGAAAATTGCTTTTAAGGGGGAGCAAGCCCACACGTCCTCAAATGAAATTATCCTATTAACACGAAATGGAAAGTAAAAAAAATATCTGTTTTAAAAAGGAATAAATAAGATTAAAAAAATAATAAATTTAATATAATAAATATATAAATATAGTGTCCTTTATAATGGCCACCATGGTAGCTGGTAATGGAAAAATTAATAATCATCGTTACATGAGGCAGTAGTTCGTCGTACAAAGAAACATTATGTTCATTACCCTTTAGCTAGAGGTGTGTGTGAGTTTGGTTGACCCATTTAGATAAAAAAATAAAATAATATTGGGACCAATTTTTTGGTTATATAGTCATATAATAAATATAGTTCTATGGGGTCTATAAAGAAAAGAAATGAAAAGACTTGAGGGAAGTTGTTACCTCTTAATTATGTTACTCTTATTGGTTTGTGCCAAAAGGCCTCCTTCGATTTCATTAAACACAATAGAAGTATTCCATTTGGAATTTAATATTTATGGGAAGTGGATTGGGATGGTATTGGATGAAATTAATAGGATTGAGATGTGTGAATAAGTGGGATTGGTGGTGTTTTTTTTATACGGAAGGAAAATGACACACTTGTAATTTTTAGAAACAAGGTTAGCGTATACATGTTCTTAGCCTAATAAAACTAATAAAAAGCAAAAAAAATTATAAATTTAAGGTTTTTTGAATAAAAAAGGAAATAAAATGGTTTTTGGACATATGGATATGTAATTTGGACCCTTTATTTGAAGGTTCCTTCCCCAATTAAGCTTAATTTGGCCTTAATCATTATGATTAATTTTATTCACTTTTACTAATCATTTTGGTTAAAAATTAACATGGAATTATTAGAATATAAATATTATAGAGAATAAATTGGTTTATGTTGGTATTTAAAATTTTAAAACATAGAATTGTAAAAAATATGATTAATTCTATTCCCATAGATTGGAAAAAATAAGGGGTTTTTAGAGTAATAACATGTTCAGATGTTTGTTATGTTTTTATACTCTATTTCAAAGTGAAATTGAATAAAATAAAATAACCTATATTAATATATGTTATATTTATCTGATTTAAAATTTTAAAATAATTAAAATATTATTTAACATTAATAATTATTTAAAAAATTGTAGTTTCTAACTATAAAACAGTAGTTTTCACTAGTCATCAAAAATTTATGTCTCTCAGAAAAATCCCAAAAATTTACCCAAGTATAATTTCAACATTATGAATTAAAAAATTATATTTCTTTTATCTAATTCAATTTATAAAAGTGTCTAAAATTAATTTTATTGATTTTCATAGGTGGACATGAAATGTAGTTCATTTGAGAAGATAGTATTTTTGTAAACATATAAGGACATTACTAAAAAAATATTTTTCTTTATCAATATTTTTTATTTATATAATACAATTATAAAAATATTTTAGTATATTTATTTCTATTATTTTTAATAATTTTTATCTGGTACATTATAAATAACTCTTTAAATAATTATAACAATAAAATGATGTTTCATAGAAATATTGTTTTTCATGTAATGTAGGACAATTAAACGTTCCATGTGAAAGGAATGATTGAATTTGAGAATCTAAAGACATATAAAATTTAATTTATTTGGTTAAAACCACTTTGTGACCAAAATAAAATTTCCTTTTACATTCAACCGTTTTTCATATTCAATTACAATTAATTGGTCACCTTTGAGTTAATATAATATTTTTTAAATCACATATTTACATAAATTTGTTAATAATATTTATAACCTATAATTTAAGTTCATGTTTTTATATTTTTATATTAAATAATAATGTTTTAATGATATATTATTGATCAATAAAACCATGGTATTTTGTGTTACAGAAGTCATCGAGAAATGTCATTATTTCATAAAAAAGAAGCTAACATTGATGTTTTGTGAAGGGAAGGCCAATGATTATATTGAGTTTAGTTCATTAATAACTTGGTGTTTCATATAAATAAAAAAACATAGTGATTTAATATAAATTTGAACTATCATCAGAATTCATTGAAAAAAAATACCAGAATAAATAATTTAATTTGACAAGAATTCACAAAATCAGAGGGTGTTACATTCAACTCCATAAAAATGATTTTCTACATAGAAATTCATATGTGTAATCAAATAATTAACACTTTAATGTTTCATTCATTGAAACCCACATTATAAAAATTAATAGTAACTCTTCCATTAATATAGGAAATTTGGAACCATGATTGTTACCCAAAGAAACACATAACAAGGTATCCACATCGGAGAGTATAGGTTGGGAGTGAAGATTTAACATGGAAGAAAATCATAAATATTTATATAGAGTGATTGAGGGCATCAATCGGAATAGTTTAATGAATAATTAAAATTTTAAGGCCTCAAATTCATTAATCTATGATTATTTAAAAGGATATTAGTTCAAAAAAATCAAGGTATTATAACAACACATTATTTTTATCATTATCCTATCATTGAGTAATTCTTTTAGTGACATAGAATACAAAATAATTTTCATTCATTGGTTGTTATGTAATCTATTTTAAACTCATACATTACTTCAATTAATGCTTGTATAGAAATTAACGTTGATTCCCAAAGAACTAAAATACCTTTTCGAATATATTATGTCCAATAAAAGAATGAAAAGAATAACTATTTATATATAACTATTCTTAAAAATATATATTGTTAATAAATTAATATCTAAACAAAAAAGTAACAATTCCATTTAATCATAATGAATTATTCACAAAAAAAAATTATATATATACTATGACATCATGGAGGCCCCATGTAGGTGTAAAACCCTTATCATCCTTCGGTCTTTGGTTCAAGAACATTGTCCTTTGAAAACATGATTGGTTTTCACCGAACATACATGATATCCTTTTCTAAAACCAAAAAAAAATATTATTTCCAAAATAAATAAGATGGACATCCTTGAAATAAGGTTAATCAGTAAATATAATTCAATCCATGGGGTTTAATGTAAACTCAATACATAAATACCTCCTATAATATTTAATATAAAATTTTCATGAAATTTTAACATTATAAACTTTATGAAAGATATAAATACAATGATTTAGAAAGAATTCCATGAAATCTGATTAACATTGATCCCACTTATATCCCAAAGCATATATTTTTTTCACATTCCAAACATGTGAATACCCTTTTCAAATATTCCCTAAAAACATGGTAATAACTATAATTGCAATAAATCCATTTGAAAAACATGAAATCCTCTTTATTACAAAGTATACTAGATATATTACTTAAATACAGAAAAACATGTAACGTCATCAATGATATCCTCTGAGAGTGCAACCCAGGTGTAGAAAAAGGCCATTAGTCATGTACTAGATAACCTCAAGTAAGACCAGGAACATCTTTTTAGTGTTGTTACCCCTGGTTACATCTATTTTAGAGCCACATCCACTTATAATATCTAGACATTGATATATTTATAGAAAACATCTCACTCCACCCTTTACAAAAATTACGGGGCATTTTCCTAAATGTTGACTCATCCATAAACTTATCCATTAAGAAAAACCTATACATGTCATTATAAATATACCTAAAAATATCAAAAAAAATTATCAACCTAGTTTGCAAAGGATGACTAAACCTTTTCATTGATACTGCATGTAAATACCCATGCTTAACATAAATGGATATTAAATAATTTTATATGAATATTCTAAACGTTAATAAAATAAATTCACAAGGACCATAATAGTTTAGTGTCATTGGAAACATGGAAAAAAAATAGTATATCCCTGTGAATGATATTAAACATCTACCATAAATATCTCTAATTTTATTAACCCTACATAAAACATTTCTTCATAATCCCAGGAAAAGAAAACACAATAAATTGGTGAGCTAAAAGGCTCAGTAAGGGTAAATAAGGGAGATATATAAGCATAATTATCAGCCTAAGGGTATGAGAACATGATCATGAAAATATATGATCATACCCTACATATCCAAGGTCATATACATGAATGGGGTCATAAAGAATGATATATCATAAGACATGAATCATATGTAAATGAATAACCAAAGACATGTAAGCATAACATATGAATAAAACATAGAATTTTATAAGACACATAAAAATATAATGATTTCTATAATATCCAAGGCATCACTGCCAAGACAATATTTGTAGTTTGGGTTCACCTCTATAAAAATTAGTAGTCATGGTTCACTCTCAAGGTCATCTTAGTTGCTTGAGTTCACTCATCATGCCATCTTCGTAATCATGGTACACTCCCTTGGCCATCTTAGTAGCCAAGGTTAGTCCCGAAGACCATCTTGGTCTATCTTACGAGATATACATATTTTACCCAATTCTTTCGAGGGATATATAGGTCCCACCCATAACATAATGAAATCAAACTTACATGTTCCAAAAAAAATCCAAGAAATCATATATTAACCATTGAAATGAAATGGGTATCTTAAACATTTAAAAATATCATAAACTATGGGAAAAGATACCATATTTATAAAACATTAACAAAAGCATAACCCATGAAAGAGAAAATTATTTTATAAATATATAACCCATAAAATAGAAATATGTTTTATAAAGGCCATGAATTTAAACATAACCCCTTCATATAATGAATATTAAACTTAATCTTTAGATCATTTAATAAAAGGGGATGAGTAACATCAATTAATGTAATCATTGATGGAAAATAATTTGGAAAAATATATTAAAATTTTACTTGAGTGAAATACCATATTTTCATGGAAAAAATTATTTCAAATACATAAATCCATTTAAAAATCATTTTATTATAAAATAACTATAAAACTTATAAAAATACTGAAATCATTTGAAACCATTTTTCTTTGAAAACATATAAAATATGATTCAAAAAAAATTAAAACCCATTTTCATCTAATCCACTTTGAAAAAATATAAAGAAATCATGAAAATGCATGGAAAATTATTTCTTTATAAATACAATTAATAATTATAAATTTCGCATGAAAACATTGTGAAAAATACATTAATTGAAATTAATTTGAAAATATGTGAATAAAGATTAAAAATATTTTTAAAATAATTTTACTAGAAGATACATTGAAATAATATAAATAAATCTTGAAAATGTTTTGAAATCCATTTTCCATGAAACCTTATAAAAGAAGCTTGAAAACGTTTTGAAACCCATTTTCCATGAATTATTATAAATTATGTTTAAAAATTTTTGGAAATTTTTTTTACACTAAATTATAATTTAAAATTTACTCTTAAAAAATTAACATTATACATGAAATTAAATCATTAATGGATTGATGGTGGATAAATTTGTACATGCCGTATGAGGTGAAAAGAACATTTCTTTTTCACTTTAAAAAGGTTAGAAAATTACCTCATTCAGAAAGAGGCAGTAAGATTCCTATGAAATCATTGTTATGAGGAAAAAAGGTAATCTTCCATTTTAATGATCATAGGATATTAGTATAATATTCTTGGAAACCAATTTTAGAAATCAAGGTTCTAATGGAATATTGATTTCTATCCGAAGAGAGGGTAATGATGGGATTTTAATAAAAAAAATTAATTATCTTTTGTACCAAATAGTATGAAATTGTACCACTACATGAATGTAGAACAATTAAATTAAGGATAATAAAATTTATGAATTTATTGATAGATGTAACATAATAATTCACCAACGTAATCATAAACATAAACAATATTGAAAAGCCATGAGATTTTATCAATAAACTCCTATAACATGGTAACATGAGATCATACCATCCATTTAAGAAAATTAAATTTCATGAAGCTAAAAATATCATTACAATAATGAGATTTATGATATAACATATAAAATTCAAGTATATACTCATCGAAAATGATTTTTGGCGCATAAAAAAACATTAGTCTCATTGAAGGCATGTTGAGACAAAACATTTTTTCTGATTTGGTAACTTTTGAAACTTAAAACCCGTGAATGATTGTTCATAAATTGGATATGTTAATACCTAGAGGTTTTTTTATAAGATACTAAGAATAAAATCATTAGTAGTAGTTACACCACACAAAAGGAAATATTGGAAAATAATGAATTTATCTTGCGAGAATAAAAATTTAGATTAAATCCCCTTACCTTGTGTCTTGACTATCATCGTACACATTCAAACCACATGTATAATATATATAAAATTATGATAATTCATTTATAGAAAAAATATTATTATATATTTTTCATTTATACATTATATCATGATTTATTGAATTTAAAACATCATATAAATATCATGTATGTACATTATATGTGTATTATAACAATCAATAAAATATATACGTATAAAACAAAATATGATGTTCATGTAAACAATATGCCATATGTACACAAGAACAATAATTCCGTTTAATTTTCGTTTTGATAGAATGAAAGTAAAATAAATATATATATATATATATACATCATTACTAAATTATATTAATTATATAATATATATAATATATATTCACTAAAACCATACGTAATACAATCCATGTGGTGTATGAACTAATCATATAGCTTTGAGGGGATGATAGTCCAAACTTTTTAAAACGAAATTATCATATTAAAACAAAATGAAAAGTAAAAAAGGTATGGGTTTTAAAAAGGAATATAAAATATTATATATATATATATATACATGAAATATAATATATTACATATATAAATATAGTTTATATCATAATGCACATTGTGGTAGGTGGTAATGGAAAAATGAATAATCGTAATTTCATGAGGGAGTAGTTCATCGTACGAAGAAACAAGATGTTGGCTGCCCATTAGATTGAGTCTTGTCTAAGTGTAGGTAGAAATATTTAAAAAACAAAATACTAGTATATTAGGTATACTGGTTTTGTTATATAATAAAATAATAAAGATATTTTGAGGGGTTTATGAGGAAAATAAATGAAAGGAGTTGAGAGAAGACGTTATGTATTAATCAGGTGACTCCTTTTGGTTTGTACCAAAAGGCTTATTTGGATTTTCTTCTTCCAAAGAGAAGGTATACAAAAATAAATGAATGATTTTTTGGAAGTTTAATCAGTAGTTCGTGGTTTAAAATAATAGGATTTAGATGTGTGAAGAAGAGGGAGAAGTGGTGGTGTTTTATAGGGAAGAAAAATGACTCACATTAAATTTTTAGAATAAAGTTTGGTGTACACATGTTCATCCCTAAAAAAGACAATCCAAACCAAAATAAATCATAATATTAAGGTATATATATGATATGTGGATATCTAATGGGTATTGGACAAGTTTCTAGATCATTTCGTTACATAATTATAAGGACTAGTTCATAATTAAACTTAATTTGGCCTTAATATATGTTATTAATTTTAATCACCTTTACTAATAATTTTGGTCTAAAATCAACATGGTTTTATTAGGATATAAATATAATACTAAATGAAATAGTGTATTTTGGTTTATCAAAATTCAAATCACATAAGTGGGAAAATAATGATTCTTGATAATCCTGCAAAAGGGATGAATGAATGAGTTTCTGAAGTATAAAAATGTTCAAATGCCTGTTATGTTTTTATATTCAACTACAACATGAAATTTATTATAATAAATTAAATTAAATTAATAGATTTAATATTTATTAAATGATAATTTAAAAAAAATTAAATATAATATAACATTAATAATTATTTAAACAAAAATAATTTTTTTAATGAAAACATAGTTGTTTTTACTATTAATTAAGAAATAAAATTTCTTAGAAAAATCCAATAAATTTACCCTAGGATAATTTTGAAAATATGAAATCAAGAATTAATTTTATTTTATAAAATTCAATTTATAATAGTTTTTAAAATTAATATTATTGTCTTTCATATA
Organism: Viscum album; assembly: GCA_963277665.1. Lineage (NCBI taxonomy): Eukaryota > Viridiplantae > Streptophyta > Magnoliopsida > Santalales > Viscaceae > Viscum > Viscum album. The sequence continues at coordinate 1,042,255,949 of OY728150.1, forward strand.
TAGTCATTACAAGTAGTTCATTTGAGAAAATATAATTTTTTAATAATGTTAAGGCTTGACAAAATATATATATTAAATTATAAATTTTTTTATCTATGTAAAAAGATTATAATAATATTTTTTAATTAATTATTACTATTTATGTTTTTAAATTTTAATAACTAGGTTATGAATAAATATTTTCAAAAATTACAACAATAAAATGATGTTTTGTAGAAACACGGCATCACGTGTAATGTATGCCAAGTCTATATTCCATGCGAATGGAATGTTTGACTTAGTAAATTGCTAGAAATAAATAAAAAATACAATTTATTATGGTTAAACAGATTTGAGACCATTTTAATATTTACCTTCATATTTAGTCAGTTTTCATAATTTTTAATAATTTATTAGTAACATAAGAATTCATATTATTTTATATAAACCATATATTTTCCTAATTTAGTTAATAATATTCCTAACATATAGTTTAACATTATGTTTTTATCCTATTTTTTTAAATAAACATATTTTAGTAATATATTATTTTTTGGTAAACCACGGTCATGCAAGTTATGAAAGTCATCGCTTAATGTCATTGTTGTGTATAATACAGGCTAACCTCAGTGTCCTGTGTAGAGAAGGATAATGTTTATATTTAATGTAGTACATGATTAACATGGTTTTTCATATAATGCTATGCAAACATAGTTATTTAATATCAAACGAACTATCATCAGTGTTGGGTGAAAAAAATATATTAAAAATGAAAAATAAATTCGAAATAGAATTCCCAAAATAGCAGGGTGTTAAATCCACTCCCACATAAAAGAAAATTGCATCCACTCCTAGTTTAAGGGAAATGTCTTTCCAAACATGGTTCTGTTAGTTCTTGGGGATGAATATCTCAGCGTTCATATACCAAAAACCTACTAAATACCTAGTATCCCATGTTATTCAATCAAACAATCAATAAAATCATAAATATTTCATTTTAAAAATTTATAAAATGAAACTTTAAAATTTTAATTTCCATCATGACTTCTTCATTTCAAAACCAAATCATCAATTTTTCATAATTTCATGACATTTCAATTGACCTTTAAATTTAATCCATTTTATCAACATTAATCATCAAATAATTTCATCAATATTATTTCTTAAAATCAAATCCATCATTATTCATAAATCCTCCACACAATTTTAGTTCCATTGAAATTTTTGGTTTTCTCAATTTTCATACTTATTTCAAATCAAGGACCAAATATATGTATTTAAATAAATTAAAAAACTTATGAATGTAATAATGAAATTAAAGGTATCAATCTTAGGGAAAATAATTCTATAACTACATACCTTTTGAAATTAATCACAATGCACAACCCCAATAACAAGGAACGTCAATGAATAATTAAGGCACTAGGGATCTATGAAAAAAAATATAATAGAGATCCAAAAAATTGAGTTATGATCCATCAACCACATTATGATTTATCAAAATCTAAGGATTGTAGAAAGAGATATGAGATGAAAACACACATGAGGAGATCCAATTACCCATAGTGGAATAAATAATGTTTACACCATTTTGGTCCACCAAGAAAAAGGGTTTGTAGCTGAAAAAATTCATTGATAAGGGTCTATGTTGGGATAGGTAGAGATATAGGATGAATGGAATGAAAACCATCTATATACCCTACTTAAAATTTCATTCCACATGAATTAAATTTGTTTTTAACCTAAATCAAGTATTTTAATCCTTAAATGTCACATATGCTGGAAAGGAATCACCCTTTATAAAACAACAATATTTTCAACAATTTCATTTCATGCAATATGAACAGAGAGTGTAATAATTTCATGTTTTCAACTGGTTTCACTACATTTTTATAATGAACAACACATGGTGTGTAATAACATTACATGATGTGTAATCACCTATAAGATAGAATAGAACTTAGTTTATACACACAGAAAAACTGATACCAAAAACTAATGGAGATGAAATAAATGAAAATTTTAATGGGATGTTATAACCTCCCGACAATAGAAAAAATTTCTGTATAAATACTATTACAAATAATCTTTATAAATTAGGTGAGTACCTAATATCTTATTAGTGGCACACACTCCCACATCCCATGTCATTAAAAACCATGCTACCATCAAAAATTAACTAAAGGTACCAAACTCTAACAAAGTACCACTGTCTCAAAATCCAATACCCTTCTAGGATTCCCAGTCAAATATAAATTAAGATCAATTTCAAGATAACTCTACCTAAAAACATGGGATGTATTTTAAAAAAAAAATTTAAGGTTCTGATATATGGAACACATTATGTACTTATGTAAACAATGGTGGAAGTGATGAGCATTAACCCACTTTCCCTACACACTCAATAACCTCAAAAGGTCCCACAAAATGTGGTGAAATATTACCTTGTTTCACAATATCATAATAACCCTAATGAGATAAAAATATCTAGAATGCATATTTATGAATTCATAACTCAAACATTTTATTACGACGATCATGAATATATTGGTTATAGATCTATATCGTATTTATTCTACCAGGAATAAACAGAATCACTGCTTAATATCTTCATCGAAACTTGGTCCCACCATGGATGTTTCATTAATATCTAGCCAAAAAATAGAGATTTAAATGGCATTCCACACAATGCCTTAAATTGATTCATTCTGATTATGTACTTTTAACTAGTATAATATGAAACTCAACCAAACCTAAAGGATCATCCCAATGTCAAAAAAATATAAGGAAATATGCATTTACCATATACCCATGAATCTATATAGCTATCTTTATCTGTTCATTCGTCTGTTGATGTTATTCCACACACAACCAGACCATGGATCGCATCATCTACTTAGGGCCTCACAAAAATTCAGTGGTTAAATGAGTATCTATACCATGAAATAAAGTAGATAGAATAGTTTGAAAATGAACAATATCATTCACATATATATTTACTTACTCATTGACTATGGTTGTATCCAAAATGCTTATGATGTGATCAAATTTGTTCGTCTGATAAATCACAACCCACATCACAATCTTCATTTGAGGGGTACATGGAAACCCAACCAAAAAATTTTTATAAATCTCATCTCACTACCATGTTGAAATTACTAGTAGTTAAAGAATACCATTAGGTGTATATAAATCATCCTTAAAAAGTTGGAATGTATAATAGTATGAAAAAAATTTAAAAATGTTCATCTCATAGCTAGACACCTGAATCACCACTTCATGTAGTGGAAGATCATTATGGTACTCGGGTGCACTAAAGGCATGGAGTTATTTCAGTCCCTTAACCCAAAATTTATCACTAGAAAAGGTACAATGTACATGTTCTGAAAAAATAGGATAACTATTGAAATGAACTTCTATTCTCCAATGGTCTCCTCCCTATAAAGTGAGTCCCTAATTTTACAAAACTCATCATTAATCATCTTTTCCTAAAGAATCATATCAAGATGTGGGGAGGAAAATTGAACACTAACCAAGAAAACATCATCCCTTTCTTTTTAGACACCTATATAAAAGAATGCCAAAAGAAGCATCAAATTCCAGTCTTTTGCTGATCCATTCATGACCTCAGTCATAACTTTTCTACTTAATGGTTCACCAACAACATTCCTTACCCATAGGGTATAGGAAATAATGAAATAAAAAGACTACAGGTACTCATCCCGACGCCTATAATGAATATTCAGATAATATTTAGAGAATATTTATTAAAATATTTTATGGTTAGAATAAATGGTAAAACTTTTTCCAAAAATGAAATGACACTATATCTTAAAAGAATGCATTACAACAGTGAGTATGAGATTGTGGGTCAGATTGTTATTCTCTTGTGGCCTAAGAATTCAAGATCTATAGGCTACCACATGGTCACCCTACATAAGAAAAAACCCCAATCTCAAACCTGATGCATTATAAAATACCACCTAACCCTACCAAACATCTAGAAGTTCCAACAGTTGATAATTTTTCAATATATATTTCAAGGCAAAAAAATAGCTCTGAAATTTTTCATTCCCAGAAATCATCACACCCATCCATGTGAGTTCATTCATTAGAGAATCCATTTTTATGAAATCCTTTACAAAACAAGGACAATACAATTCTATACACCACAATATTTGAATATAAAAAACCGTACATAGTTTATCCCATATCATAAAAACCTTCACATTCTCAAGATCGTCTAAAATACCATTTTATGACACTACATTTCATATGAACATCACTTTTTGAATCCAAAAATCTCATCTCGATTTCTCAACATTGATTCAGGGATTTATCAACATCTCTTGAAATTATCTAAAATAACAGATGAAAATACTTATACATAAATTAAACAACAATTCAATAAAACAATAATCCCATGAAAATATCATTATACTCATGGAGATCTTGTTCATCAATGTCAAATAGATTCTGTGATCACTGGAGAGAAAAAACAGAATAACATTGTACTCAAAATTCCAATATCGGCTCCAAAATGCAGTTTTCTGAATTTCTTATTATTTTATTCTCAATTGGTGATAATAATATTGAAAATAAGTTTTTTAGAACCATTACAAATATTTGAACTAGAACGAAAAGTTCATCAGTCCATGGAAATAGATACATTTTCCTTACCGTAACTCCAGAGAGTTTTTTTATTCAAAACAAAAGTGATGTTTTCTATTAGAATTAATTTGAAATAAAATTGGAATGACCCATCCTTATTTATTTGGGAATATAAAGACATTCTATAGAATATATTAAAACTGAGACATCGACTCTTTCAACTATTCTAGTTCCATAATGTAAGAAAGAATATATACGGGATGAGTACCAGGTACTAAATCGATTGAGAACTATATATTTCTTACCTCTGGAATAATAATAAACATAGTGGAACCATGTCTAAAAACTCAATTATAATTTGAGGTAGATCATTACTCATAGATTCTATCTCCACTTCAAAATCAAATAGTGATTTACATTTCACAATCCTAGATAAAATGTCCCAGATCTACTTGATTTCGTATCTCATTCTCCAAAAAAATACAACACAACCTATCTATATAAGTAAACAACTCCCATCAAATATAATGTTCAATTTAGGCCATATTGTTATTGATCAAATCGATCATGAGAATGATTATAGGATGTTTCATGTCAAAAATATGAAATTTCTCATAATCTAAATATCTGATAGACAGAAAGCACCACCAGTACAATGTATACCCTTCTCTATCTCTATTCTGAGATTCTCAGTAATAACCATGACATTTGAATAATTTTATGTAGTAATATATAGAATTTAAAAAATATTAGTTTATGTAAATGAGTGAGATATATTATTATAATTTAAGGATTACATTAAAGATGATTCTATTCGGTTGGTACCTCTTGTGGTCACTGGACCTTTATCAGCTTCACCTAGAGACTAATTCACTATTTGTATAGTCTTCATTTCATAATCATGTGTCTAGAACCCATTTTTCATGAAGAATATTATTCTACAATATTACATTTATTAACAGAGGATCCCATTTTACTATGTGAAGTAGAAAAGTAATGGAAAAGTTTCTATATATGTCCTCAGAAACCACAAGAAATGGATATCTTTATTTCTTTATTAAAAACCTATATCAAAATCACAAAAATTAAACACTAGAAACAACTCAAAGGGACTCTTATAGAATCTAACGGTGATCTAGAGGATTCCTTATTTTGATAACCACCATTAGACTCATCACGTTTACTATTTCCATTTAAGGAACTCCAAAAACTACCACCAGGAGAAAATGGAACACCCGTCACCCCTATATTACATTCCATGATAACCACAATTATCAATGTCATATCTAGAACATCTGAATTTAAATTGAGATTTAGAAAGAAAACATGTGGATGGATATCATGTCCGATCCCAATATCTAATTGTTGAGTCTTCAATTTCTCATTCTGTACAATATCTATTGAAATCATGATAAGATTAGAAAAATAGTCCACATATTCCTTCACGGTCCATTCGTCCTATGTGATGCTGAAAAATCCATTTCCATATTATGTACAATAGATTTGGGTTCGAAATGATATATAAAAAATAAATATAAATTCCTTTGACTCCAAACTCTCATTATTATTCACCAATACTATTTATTCCCACTAGGTTATACTAGGACCATCATCATTAAAAATTCAAAATTTTACCTTAACTGAATCAGTTTTTACCATGAAATAAAACAAAAGATATCAATTTTCTAACCAATTCACACTCTTTTGAGGAATATTTTAGCATTGGAGTGTTGGTGGATTATAGTTATGAAAATCATGAGTACAATTCCATGATTCATCCATATGAAGTTTCAGAACTAGACACTAAATAAGAATAGTTTTAGGTTCCTGTCCTAATGAATTTCAGACATGAACATCCATTTGCATAAGATTCTAGTCAATGGAAGGATTTTCATGATGTTACTCAAAATTAGTATCCTCTTATGGCTGATTTAAATTTTTAGAGGCATGATTCTAAACAAAATTAGAAGAAAACATTGATGATGTCATTAAGACTGCTCAAAATAACAACTCAAAAAATTCAGAATGTGAATTATATAATATAATATTTGATGATTTGGATTTCAATACAATCAAATCAAATACAAGGAAAAGACTAGAATTATAAAAAATTATTCCTCCAGGTGCCTTTCCCAAAACACATATGGTGACTAAAGTCTTATTAAAATGGGAGATAACTAGAAACTCACATGAAAATACCTCATATGTTCCATCAAGGAACCCAGAAATCCAAAATGACATCATGGAAAGATTCTAATCCTACATATTTGGTAACAATTTATCATAATCTAACCCCAATACCCTAGTATCCTGTTACTTGTGTAGGATATGACAAAGATAAATGGGATTTCATAATCCCCAATGGTTGGTGAGTAACACCTGACTTCATACATGTGTCAGGATGGATTTTTTTTAAGAAATAATGGAAAATAACTAGATATGAGTTATTATTCTCAACACTACAAAGGGATAATGTAACATAATAATTTTTTTAAAAAAATTAAAAATATACTTTTACAAAGTTCCCAACATCTAATAATATTAAACTGAAACATCCCATGAAACACGTTGAAAACATCTCAACTGGTCCCCCCAATAATTCCACTCCCAATGGTTCAAGAACATCCATCTCCTCTAAGAGAAGCATTCATTTTTCTCTTAAAAAGTATAATAAAATCATAAAATTCCAAATGTTGAAGGTAGGATGTGAGCTATAAATCAAGGTATGGTATCAAAAAAATATTCCATAATCATTTCAAAAACAATAAACCAATCACTATTTCAATTTAAATAAAACATTTCAGGGAATTTCATTTGAATATTCCTAATAAAAAAATCATTTATTCAAATAGATGGAAGGTGCATAAAAAAATTCTAATAGTAATAGTTGAATTTTTTATTTAAAATTTTATATTTGAATATTATGTAATTAATAGAATAGTTCTATATATCATCAAAATTTATGTCAATCAAACAAGTCAAATACATTTTGACATACACCCTAAAATACATTAGTTAAATGCTATTGGATCTACAATCATCATATCAATGATCACTATTGAAAATGAAATCCCAAATAAGTTTTAATTAATATCATCTACTCCCACATAATAGAAAATTACATCCACTCCCGCATAATATAAAATATCATCCCCTCCCACTTAAGGAAAAATCACTTTACAAACATAGTTTTTTTGTGTTTTCATCATAAATACAGTTCATGGGAATCAAGTTAATAACATTATTTTCCAAACCACCTTGTAACTACCATAGATACCATGTTCTTCCATCTTCTAATAAATCAAATAGGAAATCAATAATTTTAAAACATTTTTTTTAAATCCTAATTTATATTTCAAACATGCTTTATTTATTTCGAAAGAAAATCATAGGTTTTTGTCATTTCATGACATTTCAAATCACTATTAAATTTAATCCATTTTATCATGATCAACAATGATATCATTTTATCGAAACCATTTCCAAAAAATCAATCCATTATTGTTCAAAACTCAAAACCATTATATAATTCTATTGAAAGTGTCATTTTTCTCAATTTATATACATATATGAAATCATGGATGAAATTGATTTCATTAAATCAATTAGAAACATAATTAAATTTAATCATTCCAGTCAAGGATTCTATCATTGTGAATATAATCATGGAACAACCTACCTCGTGAAAGTAATCACAATGCAAGACACCCTAATGGGGAATATCAATGAATAATAAAGGCGTGAGATTACTAGAAACACAACCTATAATAACGATACAAAAAAATGGAGTTTATATTAACTAATAAAATTAATATATATCAAATTTTAAGGAGCATATAATGATATTTTATAAGATGATACATGTTATAGAACCACTTAAATAAAGGAGATCAAATGAGCTTTACACCACAATGATCATCCAAGGTAAAGGGATCTTAGCTGATAAAAATGCATAGGGAAGGCTCTGGGATGGTAGATGGAAGAATTCTTGTCTAATAGAATGAATATCATTCATTCTCCCTCTATAAAACTACATACATTGTGAATTACCGAGTGTATAACCCCATTTCGCATTATTTTATCCTTAAAGGTTTCATATTCCAAAACGGTTTCACCTATTATAGAAAAATAAAAATTTGACCATTTCACATCATGAAAAATATACACATAATTTAATCATTTTATTCTATGGACATGTTTCTTAGTATCTTCATAATGAGGATTACATGACCTGTAATTCCTTTACATGGATTATAATCACCCAGAATATAGAAAACAATTGAGTTTAAACAAAAATACCCCTAACAAAAAACCAAAGTACAAGAATACCTTAAATGGAAAACGAGATGTTACAATTCAGTCTGGAGATCAACCCGTGATTTATAAATCATTTACAAGGAAACTATGTTCATAGATTCCATCTTCCAACTGAAGTCCAATAGTGTGAATTCCTCTAGGGTGGTTGTAGTCCATTTCTAATAACCAATCAGACCAATGAGATTCATGAGAGGTTAATGAATTATGATTTGATCCCTTCAAGTGAATTTTAAATTTAAAATTTCATGCACAAAATGTACCTATATGAATATGAATTTTTTAAAAACTGAAAATACAAAGAAGGCAATAGAGATATGCTTCAGAGAAATATCAAAAAAATAATCATGAAGAGACCCATGATAGAGCATCAAAATAAAATAACCACTCAACTATTATGTATGGATAGTGATAGAATATCCCCTTTATGACAGTAAAAAGATGATCTGGAATGAAATAAAGAGGGATTCACAAATTGCAGTAAAACATTTCTAATTCAAGATGTTAATATCTAACCACATATCATGGGTCTAGGAGAAAGAATTGGAGAAGCAAAGAAAGATATACAGAAACTTCCTAAATCATAAATCATTAATTAGGTTCAAATTAAGATCATTAAGAAATTAAATATCAGTTTTGATGGGTATAAATATAATTATCCCCCATTTTATCCCAGCCCAGGGTTGTGGAACTGGATAGGCATTGACAGTCTCTGAATGGATGGTGGTGTTATATAGAGTTAATATTTCTCTCGTAACCCTATTTGATGGTTAGTGGTTTTCTTATAGGAACCCCAGTCTCTCAAGGGGCCACTGAATGGCCAATGCACCTTCTGTAGGTTTAGTGAGCTCCTACCCTACCCACTGAATTGTCATTGGAACTAAATAATTTTATATACTATAATACACCACAATCCTTCACTATTTTTCCACATTTTCTCCATAAATAACCTCCAAAACACCCATTTAGTTTTCTTTAAGGGCTCCTGTACAAAAAAATTAATTTCTTTGACAAAATAATTAAGGGAGTATGTACCTGGATAAAAGATAGGATCTTATAAATCAATTGTATTTTGTGGTATCTTTTAGGAATAAGACCTCCTCTTGTGAGTTCTATGACTTTAAAAATGCATATTATTCTTATATTTATGTTAATTTTAATTAATTATTCATAGAACTATAATGAATATTCATTATGTGAAAAAATGTGTTTGAATTGAACATAAAAAATATATGAGTTAGAGTTTAATCATATATAATGAATTGGAAAGAATATAATGTGAATATAATTAGAGGTATATTTGTGGAAATGATTTAGAAATTTCCTATATAGTGACAATTATATTCCTAGATAGCTCTGCGGTTAATCCTATGGGAGATTAAAATTTGAGAATAAATTTCTACATACCCACTAAACAAATTGTTTTAATCTAAAATATGTTCTAGTTAAACTTGATAACTGTTATTCAAGGCTCCATAATATATTATGATAATTAAAAAATTTATTTTTTTGGAAAAATTATTTTTATGTGATTGTAATTTTATTTTAATTTAAAACCAAGTGATAACCCTATATTTTTATGGAACAAAAGATAATATCACAAAAGCCATACTTCTATAGTGGATTGGTAATTATTATGTATTGTTCTATTCATGAAGTTTACCTTACACATCTCCTAGGATAATCACACATGGATTTTCATGGAAGGAATTATCTTACACCATCCCTTTAATCTTATGTCTAATGTAATTTAATGGATTCCAACAAATATATTCACGTCAAAATATTAGATAATTTCATGAATTAAAATATTTAAATGAATTAATAATAAATATAACCCTAGCCACATAAATCATTATTATTCATTAAATCACATCTAAATGTGTTCCATTAAATAATATTTATTTACACATAGTGTAGCACAGTGACTGAAAAGGTTCATCTCTCAGGAAGATTGTTCAATATCAATTTTTTTTCCAATAATTTAATAAATTATTTTCATTTTATATATTTTGAAAAAAATATAAACATTAAGTTATTTTGTGTGATTTAATGTAAAAAAAATTAAACATCCTAATGAAAAATGTTGAAGTAATGCAGTTAAAATGAATTGAAATACAATATGGAGAAGTTCCTTAAGGGACATTTTATAACCTCATTTCTGGTGTCTTACATTAACAATGATCACAATACATAATATTCATAACTATCAATATATTCTATGTTCATAAATATAGAATGTACCTATAACTCACTAATTAAAATGAACATCCACCATATCCATGGTTAGAATGCTAGTTGGATCCAACATGAAGATCTTCCACAATCCTACACCCCTTCAATTCAATCACTCCCATCCTACCTCCACCATTTTTGATCTGTCATATTCCTTGTCGACCAAGTGATGGTTGGGTTATAATATTATTTTTAGCCTATAAAATCCACATTTAGAAAACATGGTCCCCATTACTCACCATTGATCGTCCTTACAAGAACCAATTGTTGTGAAATGTCATTTTAACATTAGTGATTTGGGACTCTAGATCATCAATGGATTATTCCCATATAACAATATTTGGGATAATAATTCAGTATAATGTTGATTATAGTTCACAATAGAAAAACATTTCGTGGTAGAAAGTAACAAACAAGAAAAATGGAAAATTGAAGAGTGCGAGAACAAACACAAAAGTAAAAAATGAATGGAATAAATTGAAAATAAAAGACACTATAAAAAACAATTAAATTACTTCAGTTAAGAATAAATAATACCTTGAAATTAGGTGGATAAATATTCAAATAGTTATAGGGATTCAGTAATTTGGATTATTCATGGGAATTATTTCTATACATGTAACTTTCTTAAGGATGTTTCTTCTATTCAAACTAGTCAAAACTTATCAACAACATAGCATACATTCTTATTTTAAAATATCATATCTATAATTATATATGTATTATTCTCCAGTATCTTCTCTTATTATTTCATACTTATTTATTACTTAAAGACGGTCTTGTACTTATCCATTAAAATATCCACATGAACTAAATATTGTTTTATTTTGATGTGATGTTCACCATCAACTACTTTCATAGTTCTAGGAACCATGGACATGAATGTCCATTTTATGTGAGTATTTGTTCAAGTCATGTCATTATGATGTGACTTACTAGTAATTTTAATGGTAGTGTCATCCATTCCCAACACCCATTACATGTTTCTCGTTCTACACTATGACTTATATATTACAATTTGGGATATTTTTTTTTTGGGTGTATGGTAGGTGGGTCTAGGATCTCTTATGGAGACGATATTTAGGAATATGGTTCTACCACAAGAATATATTTTCCTTTCGATTTAGCATCTTATATTACTTAAAGGGGGGGTATTCACCCTCACTTCAATCCATGGAAACCCCTTTGGATCATGATTTCCATGGAGGATTCGTGAGAGATAATGAAATTTTAAGGAGATAATTTTATCCTATTACGAGATTCACTTTTAAAGGAATAATACCTAAAGGTAAGGTCACTCATGTTAAATAAATTTAAGATGATATTACTAATATAATTAATATTTATAGATTATAATATCCTGATATAATTATTATGTTGTCTAGGGATAATCTATTTATGGTTTGTGATATTGTGAAATGATTCAATAAGGTCTTTGGATTCCCCAAGTTTAGGTGTATTCTGATCAGGACTAACTTTTTCACATTATCTTCCTGAATGAGTAGCTCATTTGTATAGAATTGGGGTTCAAATCCATATCTTTTAGACCAGGAAAGGTCATCATTCTAGATTATGACCTTTTTTTTCTTTTCTCCATCAATAATACTATGGTTTACGTGTGTACTGTAATTTTGGGTTTGAACTGGATTTTATAGCATCTTCACATCTTGTTCGATATTTTATCAGTTGTAGAAATCCCAATAAAAATATATAGAAAAACATAAATGGATATGTCAGATTATTTTTCGTTGGATTTAGTTGCAATTGATATCAATGCTTTTTTAGATGACCAGGATTTTCTTTCTAAATTAGAAGATGATATCTATTTTCAAATTAAATATGAATAATTGCCTCTTTTTTATGGATTTTTTGTATATTGGACCTAATCTGGAAAATTTTAATTGGTATTTAAGTTATTTAGGTCTTTTGGTTAAGGTAAATTACTATAAAACATGAAGGAATCATAATAATCATAGATAATGGATGGATCCTCCACCTTCATTCCTATAATGAAATCGAAAATAAATATTGTTTGTTGGTGTTGCTGAAGACCAAGAAGGTTATAAGATAATGATTTGGCTCGATCAAATAATGAAATTTAAAAACATTTCATCCTATCAATAGGAAATTACAATATTTAATAGGATGGGTCTCACTATCTATCGAGAAATATTGATGTTTCTTGTGGAAGTCCTTCTTAATAGGAAAGGATAAAATAGTTATTTATAATTCCACGAACATGCAGAGTAGAAGATAGATTTTTTCCTAGAGGATGATACTTAATATATATGGGGTGACTCTATTTAGGATATGGATCCCCATGGGGCTCTAAAAGATGGGGGGAGAGTTGACACAAACTATGTACATAGATGTTCGTGACTCTTCTAATGAAGGTACTCGAATCATATAGTATCTTAGCAAACAGCAGATGATAAAAAAAATTGGGGAAATTTAGATAACATGTAGAATAATTAATTTCCAAAAAAATGTTATATTAGGATGCTATTTAAAAATTATTGTGGTAGAAAATAAACGATTATCATTGGAAACTATAAAGAAGAAAAATTCAAGGAATGGCTGTTCACATATAAAACCCACCATAAAAACAATATCTATCTCACATGAAATAAAGGTACAAGTTAAATATTTTAGTCCTTCAGAATATGAATCTAAATAAGAATATGATTATTATAATCGTATTGAAATTTACTGATGTTTATATTGTAATTTGTTTTAATTTGAATAAGGTAATATTGTCTTGTATTGTCTCATTCCTTCACTATTCTTTAATTTTATTTTCTATTTTATAAATAGGTATGACCTCACCTTTTAAGGATTTTATTTTTTATACATACTGATGAAAAAATTCCATTTTTATAATTAAATTATTAATTAATTTTGGAAAAGCACACATATAATTATTACATGGGATTTCACATTATTCAAACATAGGGTTGTGAATGGCTAAATGACATTATGCATAATGACTCAAAATTCAAGTCCTTGTAAAACCGTTGTTATTTTCTATAAGATATTCAATATTCTACAATAAAAATTTATAGACCCCCATATATTATTAGAATGTTATTAATAATTCTATAATATATACTCAGATGTGAATCATTAAAATTTATCAACTTAAGATACAAAATAATTAATATGAGTTAAAATTGAAAAATGTTATTTTTGGTAATAAATGTGCTTTATTTTATGCATTTTATTTTTATATAAAATTCAAAATGATTGGATTGAAAATTAGATAAAATTAAATTATTATTTCTAATTACTCTTATAAATAATTGGTTAAAAATTATTTATCATTTTCTTCTAAAAAATATTTATTTTAATCAAAACAATTGGTTTTTATGAAAAATAAAAATTCTGTGATTTTATCATTATTTAAAAAAGAAATGGAATATTTGGAAACATTTTATGACTCCAATTATTAAATTATATAATAAAAAAATTAATTTATAAATATTCTTAGAACATAAAAAACCATTTCCAATAATTTTTTAGGACTAAATTAAAATGATTCATTAATATAAATAATTTTTTATATTTTCATTAAATAGAGTATTTTCAAGGAGAGATTTAGTTTTGGATTGAATTTAAATACATAAAAATTTTATTTTATTTATAATAAATCACAATAGTTCATTAAAAATAATCAAAATGAAATTTTTATCTTGTATATATATTTAAAAATTAAAAACATCACTTCTCTTAAAACTCAATTTATGAGATTATATTTCAATATTTTAATATGTTCATTTCACATCTTTAGAAGATTTATTTGATAAATGATTCCAGGTTTGTGCCCAAATTTACCCTTCCGGTATAAGTGGTCGTTGAAGTACAAGTAGAGATAAAATCTATAGGGACCGAAGAAGAAACCTTGAGGCACTATGGTTGGATGTGGGATTGGCTATGAAGTGGCCATCATTAGGGTTGATTTTTATTGAAAAACTAATTATTTAATTTAAATAACAATTAAAAAAATACAAATTTACAAAATATTAAACAATTATTTAAGATCAGTCAATCCTAGGTTGTCTCTAAGGCTTGATTGTTTGTATTTGTTTTTATTTTTGTTTTCTGTTCATCGGTTCAATAGGTATCCATTATATGAAATAATTTCTCAATATCATTCTCATATTTAATCCATACACAATTTCAAGGCTAATCACTGATTCACTTATAGGATCACATAAATAAAAAATCCATGTAATTGTCTCATACTATCACTTTAAATGTGTTGTCGTTAAAGTCAATGAAGGCAAAGAATATGATAAATCAAAGAAAGAAACTCTTAAAATTAAAAACAAATTTAAGAGTTTAAGAACATCAAATAACATTCAATCCAACCCATGCAAATCCGTAGGTTCAACCCATAAACTTTTATCCCTCCATTGATGTTATTTTATCAATGGAAGTGGGTAGTAGACTTAAAGAAGTGGGATTGATGATGAAAAAAATTGAAAAATGAACACTCCACCGTTGTGTGATGAATTCACAAGTGTGGGTGTGTATAAATTCACATTTCGATTCAACTGTATAAAAGTGTGAATAAAAGGAAAAAATAAGTGAAGAAGAATAAGAATAACTATAATTAAAATACTAAAGGTGACATAAAAACTTACATTTGGAAAATTTATGATGATATTTCAAAACTAAATGAGGATATTGCAGTTGAATGAAATAAAATGGATAAAAGAAAAACTTCAATGGAAATGAAAATATTCGATGATAATTCCCTTCACCAGAAACTCCTTATATAGAAATATTATGATCCTTAGAGACACCTCAAACAATAAATTCCATCCCCATTAATTTAGAGTGTCAAAATGAGGGTGATAAAATGAAGGGAATTGAATGTTTCAAATTTGACCCAGAAAATTGTCCAGATTCATAGACGAAGATATTTTACTTCTAAGACATCTACATTTGAATTTTTAATTAAAGGAGGTCGAATCCATAGGGGTCATAGAAGGAAAATATCTTGTTCCATGTTTCCTATAATAGTTTACAAAATTTCACGCCATTTGGTTCATCCATTTGTACTTTATGGTTGAAATAGTAGGATGACATTATGTACATTCAGATCGGGCCCACCATTTAAATCACAAATTCAGATCCCTTTATCTCCATGAAAAATTGAGTATTAGATCTGGACAGTGTTGAATAAAATGATCCCCATATTTGTTTATTTCTTCAATAAATATTTTAGCTTCATTGGGATTTTTTTTAGGCCCCACTTTTGTTTGATGGGCCATAGGCCCATTATACTTTTTCTAGAAATGTTCTACATTCATCCCCAAAAAAATATCATCTTCCCTTGGGATTCATCCATTGATCCTAAAAAAAATGTTTCAAAGAAAGTGATCAATCGTATAAAAAAATATCAAATTCAAACAATGAATATAATTTTATCCACAAATAGATGAATTAATGGGCCCAAATTTTCATTTTAAACATTAATCGAATTTATGATGAGAAATGATGTTCAATTTCTATAATGCACTAAAAATGATTTTTATGTACATTAGAACACATAAATATTAAGATATTAACAATGAATATTATCCACTTTCAGTGGAAAATCACACCCCCAACTTGAGTTTTTCTAATCCCAAGAAAAATATATTACAAATATAAAATTCTAATTCCCTTTTCAAAAAACATTTTAATAAATATTTCTCACCCAAAGAACTCATAGATAAAAAATTATGAAACCCATAAAAATCATTTAAAACAATACAGGTCCATAAAAATATCCGAATTTGAAGCCCATTCTTTGTTAAAATTCATTGTCACATTTCATTCAATTTCAATTAAGCATGATGATGTGTTGTGTATCACAAAAGACATGGGGCCCATTTTCTTGTTAAAGGGGGAAAATGGAGGTGTTAGGTGGTAATCACATTAAAGCTTAGGATTAGTATCCAATTTTTTTTATTTGCAATTTTTTTAACCTCAATAGTTATGAAAACACTAACTCTAGGCATGACAACTATGGAGTCACAATCCCCAAGTGTTGGACGCCACACATATTATCAATTCCATGCTCTACAATAGAGACATAATGCCTACCTCTGGGCAAGACAACTATGGAGTCATGATCCCCTTGTGTCGTATGCCACAAATTTAGAAAAGACATTGCTCTATGTGGTCAATATTATTATTTTTGTCAATCAATTTTTTTAGATACTCAAATTAAACTAAAAGTGACCCCAAACCCTATGATATGATGAAAGGGACCCATGAAATCAAATTTACACCCACGTGCATTGTGTCATTTGGATTAAGAGGATGAAAATGTAATCATCAAAAAAACACATCGAACAACCTCACTTTCCAAAAAATATGATCATGAACAAAAACATGAATTAAAATCAAAATCAAGGAATGAAAAATTATTTGACATCAAATTTCAGTGTTTGCAATGTCTCTTATCATGTTCAAGGTTAGTGGATTGTTTTTTTTCACACATGTTATTATTCATAAAAAATCATTTTTTTAATTTCATCTCCCCCAACATAGAATAACACTATCCCTAGTGTTTAAATAAAACATAGAAGGGGGTATGGGAGAGGTGTTCAAAGAGGACATTGAAAATATGAATCATGGAATGATGTAACCTCGTGGTTGATGTTGAAAGCACATGCCACAGTCTCCCTTCAATCCTCGGTTCAAGTATCAGTGGATTGGATGGTTGTGATGGTATTTTCCCCATTACCTCGGATGTGTCCTTTTAATTTTTATGTTATATATATATAGTATCTTTTTAAACTACAAAAACATAAAAATAAAATAAAATAAAATAAACTGATGATACACTGTCTTCTTTTTAAATTTCTGGGTAAGGTAATACATAGAGATCACCCACGTCACATGGATGAATATGGAACTCCCCTTTCTAACCCATCGATGCTCATAATAGAAGAACATGCCAACAGTCTAAGGTACTACCATATTCAGATTTTTTTAAACCTACAAACACATTAAAAAATAAACTTATGATACGTTGTCTTCTTTTTAAATTTCTTGGTAAGGTATTACTCAGAGATCACACCACATGACAATGATGAATAGGGATTTCCCCATTCATACCCATGCATACACATAAAAGAAGAACATTTCAACTATTTACGGTATTTTTTAAATTAAAAAAAAATAAAGATGATTCACAAGGATTAGAAACATGAAAACCACATGTTTCCTCCAGTGCAACACTTTTGTTTCATGCCGTTAGCTTGACTTGGACACAAAATTGTCTATGTTTTTTCTTCATCGAAAGATGGTTCACAGAAGTCTTCATTAACATTTTGTTTTTGGAATGGTTCAATGAATGGTATAACTCTATGACCATTAACATTAAATGTTTGACCATTTGTGGGATTTTTAATGTCTACATCCCCATGGGGGTATACCTTATTCACAATGTATAGACCTGTCCATCTAGACCTCAACTTTCCCAGGTGTAATTGAAGTATGGAACTATAAAAAATAATAATATTACCTGGTACAAATGTTTTCATTTTTAAAATTTCAAGATTGGAAGGATTGTACATTATCATTATTGATCTTGAATTTTCATAAGCATCCATATTAAGTTCCTCAAGTTCATTGAGATCTAAGTTCATTTTTTATTCGTCTAATTATAGGTCGTAATTAGTTTTATTAGTTTCCCAAAAAGAATTATGTTCCATATCCACTCTCAAATGTCATTATTTACCATAAACCAACCAATATTGGGACATTCCTAAAATGGTTTTATATGAAGTTCGATAAGCCCAAAGAGCATCTAAGATCATGCTCGACCAATCATTCCTAAATGGATTAACTATTTTCTCCAGAATTTGTTTGATTTCCCAATTGTCTAAGTCATCTTGAACATTGGTCTGTGGGTGGTAAGCACAGGACACATTATGAGAAATTATATATTTTTTCATGAGTGTTGACAATGGATGATTGCAAAAATGGGTTCAATGATCACTAATAATAGACCATGGAAATCCAAATCTAAAGAGGATGTTTTCTTTAAGAAAGTTAATTATTGTTTAAGGATCATTGGATTTTTTAGAAATTGCTTCAACCCAAATTGAGACATAATCGACAGATAAGATAATGTACAAATATCCACTAGATTTTGGGAAGGGTCCCATGAAATCGATTCACCAACAATCAATGATTTCAATCACTAAGATGATAGTGAGTGAAATTTGATTCCTTTTTGTGATGGACCCTACTTGATTACATCTAGGGAAGCTTTGAAAAAATTTGTAGGAGTCCCTTGAGAGGGTGGGCCATAAGAGACCACTCTGAAGAACCTTAGAAGATGTTTTAAAAGAGGAAAAGATACCTTTCACGCCTCACTATGACAGAATTTAAGGATGGAATCTTGTTCAGATTCTGGGACACACCTCCTAATGACTTGGTCATGGAAGAACTTATAGAGTTATGGATCATCAAACACATAGTTCTGAACATTAGAATGGAATTTCCATCAAGATAGAGTCCCTAAGGTTTTGGAATGACTCTTATAACTTATAAGTTGGCTATGTCGGCATACAAAGCGCAATCACTTATAGAGTATATGTGTTCATCAGGGAATGAATAAGACACATAAATGTGGGATAATATGTTATTAAATTCTATTCTAGACAGATGATCACATATAACATTTTAGACAAACTTTTTTTCCTTGATTATGAGGTCAAATTCTTATAATAGAAGGACCCACCTAATCAGTTTATCCATAACATGTTTCTACTAGATAAGGTATTAAAATGCAGAATGGTCAGTGTAAACAGTGATGGGGGATCCTAAGAGGTAGGACAAAAAAATTCTATGGAAAACACAATAGAAAGTAACTCATTCTCAGTGGTGGTGTAGTTTATTTTGGCATCATTTAATGATTTTCTTGCATAATAAATTAAATAAGGAGTTTTATCACAATGGTGTCCTAACACATCTCCTAATGATAAGTCAGTCTTATCACACATGAGTTTGAACGGAAGGTTCCAATTTTGGGATTTCATGATGGGAGGAGAGGTGAGAGAGTATTTGAGGTTTGAGAATGAACCCTCATGGCTTTCTATCCAAACAAATGGAGCATCATTTACAAGAATAACACAATGGGGATGAGATATTGATCTAATGTTTCTAATGAATCTTCCATAGAAACCATCATGTCCTAAGAAATACCTAACTTCCTTGACAGTTTTGGGCGATGGATGGTGAAAAATGATGCCAACCATGTCTTTATCAACTTCAATCCCCCTTCATGAGACTAGATGGCCAAGGGCTAGTCCCTCTTTAATAATGAAATGATATTTTTCCTAGTTTAGGACTAGAATCTTTTCATCAAATATTGACAAAACATTCTCCACATTCCTCTGACATCCCTCGAATGTGTCTCAAAACACATAGAAGTCATCCATGAAGACCTCTTGATAATCCCCTACCTTGTCCGATAAGATTCAAATAAAGCACCTCTGGAATGTTCCAGGGGCATTACATAACCCAAAGGGAATGTGTTTGAAGGAAATGTTTCTGAATGGACAGGTGAATGTAGTCTTCCCTTGATCCTATTGGGAGACCTCAATCTGATTGTACCCTGAGTACCCATCGAATAAATAGTAGAGTGCATGACCTGCCACTCTCTCAAGGATTTGTCCAATGAATGGAAAGTGGAAGTGGTTATTCTTGGTAAATGATTTTAGCTTCTTATATTTGATGAATACTCTCCTACCACTACTCACCCTAGTTAGAAGAATCCCTCCATCCTTATTGGTAATCACTGTTATTCCATCCATCTTTGGACCACATGGATCGAGCTGACCCACTCACTCTCATCTATGGGATAGATGATACCACCTTTTAGCAATTTCTAAATTTCTTTTCTCACTACTTCCATGAGATTAGGATTGAGTCTTCGCTGAGGTTGACAACGTGGCATTGATTCATATTGTAGAACAATCCTATGACTCTTGATAAGTGGTCTAATCCCATGAATATCTGATAGGGTCCATGCAATGGTTTTCTTATGTCTCTTAAGGGAATATAGAATCATCCTCTCATGATCTGCTTGAAGAGAAGAATAAATGACAATAGGATGTGTTCCATTTTCTCATAGGAATGCATACTTTAGTGAAGTTGGATGTTCTTTCAATTCATGATCAGGTTGGTTCAAAATATTAGTAGAATATTGGTACATTGGATCATGATCAAATTTCTTATAATTTTAGTTAATATTGATTCACCGTGTGTATAAGATTCAGATACTAGATTTGTTTGATATGTGTTTGGAAGAGAGTTGGAGTGGTCTCCATGATTATGGTTTCTTGAAATATTTCCTTGATTTTTTGTCTTACAATTTCTTTCTAGGAGCAATATGAAAGTGATTATATCCAAGGAGATAAACGTCCTTTATGTGAACAAAATAAATTAATCTCATCCTCACTTAAAAATTCCTCGAATATCTCTCAATGTTATATGTTTCGTTATCAATAAATCCTATCATTTTTACTTCATGAATATCCTCATGATTCCCTATTAGTGAGCTTTCATTATAGATTCTCAAGTCTAGACTCATGTTTGCAAAGGTGATAGTCATGTTCCCATTTCAGACTCGAATAAAAGAGTTAATTGTTACAAGGAATGAACAAGGATGATTGGGGTTTTTTCCTTATTTCCTAATGCTAGATTGTTATCAAGGACAATGAAGTCATCATGTTAGATGAAGTTTTCTAATTTAACCCTAACATCCTTTAGTATCCCCTTTGAATCTCTAATGTTATGATCCGAAATTTGAAGTGTGACAGGTGTGGGTTCGATATCTTCCTGGCCTAACAGGCAGTACACAACATAGGGAATGAGATTGACACTGGCACCTCTGTCACACAATTCTTTGAAAACTTTTTTCTCTCCTAGTTCAAAATTGATGTAAGGGAATCCTAGGTATTTCATCTTTGGTGGAAGGGTTCCTTGGATTGTTGTGATAACATTTTCAACTTGAAGGACTTGGTTCATAAGTGATAATTTCCTTTTAAATTTGTAGAGGTCATTTAGGTATTTTATGAATGAAAAAATTGTTTTAATAGCATCGAGGAGTGGAATGCTCATCTTGACTTGTGAGAATATTTCATTCAATGTTTCACTCAATTCAGACTAGGTTTTCCCCCTCATGTGTTGAGGAAATGGTGTAGTTTGTGATATAATTTGTTAAAGATTGGTTTCTTTCACATTTTCGTCAGTTTTATTAGTTTCACCATGTGGTTAATTTAAATTTTCATTAGAGTTTGAAGCTTCATATGGTTTTTAAATAATTTTTTTGGGTTTCTCAATTGATCTCCGACTTCTTAAAATTGTTGCAACCTTTTATTGTTCATGAGTTATCTAAGTGCAACTTGACTCGTCCCTTAATGTTTGTTGTGGAATATCCTGTGTAAGAATGGGTGCATGTCCGGTTCTGATGGTTTGATATTCTTGTTTAAAGGAAGAGACTTCTGAGTTCATTTTCTACATTTGATTAGACAGATGTTCAAGGATTGGGAGAGGGACAGATTGAGATGGGTCTTGTGTTGGTTGGTTTATCCCAGGAGGATATTTTGGTTTTTGGATGGTTTGTTAGTATTGGAAATGAGGATGTTGGAATTGGATTGGTTGGGGTTGGAACATATTATGGGTTAGAAAATATTGTTGATGGTATGGTTTGATAAATATTTGTTGTGTTAGTTGTTGATTTTCCTTCCAACAGAATCCTGGATGGTTATTATACCTTGTATTGAAGGTGTTTTGGAAGTGTGACATTTGAAACTACATTGCAATAACTTCTCCTAGTGGTCCTCCTAAAATAACATCCTTTATAGAAGAAATTTTAGGGAAATTTTCAGTCTTGTGGTCATGTTTTTCACAAATTGTACAAACACGCTCAACAGTTGGGGTTTTGTGGACTATCCTAAGATCAATCTCTTCAACCATCCTCATGAGTGCAACATGTTTTTCTATAAAGTTTTCTTTTTCTCCAAGATTTTGCATTCCACAAGATTTGGGTGGATTATCATAATATGGTTATATTCCCCATGTTTGGTTCTGTTCAGCATGATTTTTTAGATACACATAAGCATAATTTGCGACTTTATTTCTAAAGGATCTATTACACATCATATCCATGGATTTTTTTTCTAGACCTGACCCTTCATATAAAATTATCACTTGTTCTATGATTAAGAAACCATGGTGTGGTACCATGTTTAATGTGTCCTTAAACCTTTCCCATGTTTCATAAAATATTTCTCCCTCTCTTTCAAAAATGATTTGGATTTTCTTCTTAAGTGAAATTGTTTTGTGATGGGGGGAAGTATATTTTATATAATTATCATTGCAATTAGTATCCCTAGAGTTAATATATTCTTTTCGCAAATTGTTTATCAAATTATTTTCTCGGTCCTTCAGAGAAAATGGAAAAAAAACTCATTTTAGCAGATTTAATTTTATTTGGAGGGCACATGGTTTCAACAATCTCATTAAATTCATTAACGTGATGTTAAGGCATCTCAGACTCCATCCCATGAAAGGTTGGAAGGAGGTTCATTACATGGTTTTTGAATACATATTGGTCATATCCTATGTTATCATGCCTAATGAATGAGGGTTCATTGGTCTAGGCTGGTGTGAGGTATTCATTCATAGTTCGGTCTGCAACAATTCCCAAGTTAGGTTCTTGCTCATTATTTTGGTTTCGTCCTTGGTTTAGGATTTGGTTTTGTGGGAGATTCTCCATTGTATCGAACTCAACGTCTGAATTTGGAGTATTACGAATATTTGGATCTAATTGAAAGAGACCTATATGGTTTCTTGACTCCCCTGCCCTCAGACTATCCACCCTTACTAGACGATTTTAATGGTTACATGTGTAGGTGGACTTGCGCCAAGAAATGAGAAAAAAAAGAAAGGGGAAAAGATAAGAGAAATGGGATGACAAAAGTGAAATGAGGGAGATATAATGTTTTTGTAAAGTAACTGACATGGTCCCCGACAACGGTGCCCAAATTTTGTTGTGCCCAAATTTACCCTACCGATAAAAGTGGTTTTTGAAGTACAAGTAGGGATCAAATCCACAGGGACCGAAGAAGAAACCTTGATTCATTAAGATATGATATGGGATTATCTATGAAGTGGTCGTATTTGGGGTTAATTTTAATTAAAAAACTAAATAATTAATTTCAAGAACAATTAAAAAAAATAAAATTTAGTTAATCTAAAACAATTATTTGTGATGAGTCAATCCTATGTTGTCTCTAGGGCTGGATTGGATGTATTTGTTTTTCTTTGGATTTATTAATCATCATTTCAAGAGGTATCCATTAAACTAAATAATCCCTTAATATCATTATATGATTTTACCCATAGACAATTTCAAGGCTAATCACCAATTCAATTAGGGGATCACATAAATTAGCACTCCGTGTAATTGGATTTTACTAGTACTCAAAATGTGTTGTAGTTAATGTTGGCGAAGACAAAGAAAAATATAAATCATAGAAAGAAACTCTAAAAATTAAGAACAATTTAAAGAGTTTAAGAACATAAAATAACATTTAATCAAGCCCATGAACAAACCTTAGATCAACCCATAAAAGGTTATCCCTCAATTGATGTTATTCAATCAATGGAAGTGGGTAGTGGACTTAAAGAAGCGGTATTGATGAAGAAAAACATTGAAAAATGAACATTCCATCATTGGGTGATGAATTCACAAGTGCAGGTGTAAATAAATTCACACTTAGATTCAACGATATAAATGTGTAAATAAAAGGAAAAGAATAACTCAAGTAGAATAATAATAAATATTATTAAAATACTATACATGAAATAAAAACATATAATAGAAAAATTGAGGATTCTATTACAAAATGAAAGTGGTAAATTACAATTGAAGGAAATCCAATGGATGAAAGAAAAACATTAATTGAATGAAAAATATTTTATGATAATTCCTTTCACCACCAGCACCTTATATAAAAATATATTGAGCCTTAAAGACACCCCCCCCAACAATCAATTATATCCCCAATAATTAAGAGAGTCAAAATAAGGGTGAGAATATAAAGGGAAATGGGCATTTCAAATTTGACCCATAAAATTGTCCAGATTAATCCTCCTTTTTGACATTCACCTTTGTAATTGAAGGAGGCTGAATCCATAGTGGTTGTGTAAGGACAATATCTTCTTCCCTGTGTTCTCTAATATCTTTCAAACATTCATTCCATTTGGTGCAGCTGTTTAGACTTTATGGTCAAAATTATAGTATGACTTTATGTACATTCAAATTAGGCCCACCATTTAAATCTCAACTTCAGATCCCTTTATCTCCATGGGAAATTGTGAATTATAACTGGCCATATTGGAATAAAATGATCCCTATATTTTTATCATTCTTCATTAAAAAATTTAGCGTCATTGGGCTTTGTTTGTGGGCCCCACTTTTGTTTGATGGGCCTTAGGCTCATTATGCTTTCTCAGGAAAAGTTCTACATTCTTCCCCAAAAAACATCATATTCCCTTGTGATTCATCCATCGATCCTAAAAGACAAAATGTTCCAAACAAAGTGATCAATCATATCAAAAAATAGAAAATTGAACAAATTGAACAAATATTTTTCCACAAACAGATGAATGATTGGGTCCAAATTTATATTTTAAACATTAATTGATTTTAAGATGAGAAATGATGTTCAATTTCTATAATGAACAAAAAATTATGGTTAAGGACATTGGAACACATAAATATTAAGATATTAACAATGAATATTAGCCACAAATTTGACCTAGAAAATTGTCCAGATTCATCCTCCTTTTTGACGTTCAAATTTGTAATTGTAGGAGGCCGAATCCGTAGGCGTTGTAGAAGGAAAATATCTTCATCAATGTTTCCTCTAATATCTGTCAAAATTTCATTCAATTTAGTGTATCTGTTTGGAAATTATAGTCTAAATGGTAGGATGACTTTATGTGAATTCAGATCGATACCGCCATTTAAATTACAAATTCGGATCCCTTTATCTCCATGAAAAATTGATAATTAGCTATGGCCAAATTTGAATAAAATGCTCCCCATATTTTTATATTTCTTAAGCTAAAATTTTAGCTTCATTGGGCTTTGTTTGTGGGCCCCACGTTAGTTTGATGGGCCTTAGGCCCATTCTGCTTTCTCTAGAAAATTTTTTCATTCATCCACTAAAAACACCATCTTCCCTTAGGATTCATCCATCGATCCTAAAAGACAAAATGTTCCAAACAAAGTAATCAATCAAATAAAAAAATATCAAATTAAAAAAATGAATATAATTTTACCCCAAAATGGAATAATTATTGGGCAAAAAATTTTATTTTAAACATTAATTGTATTTAGGATGAGAAATGTAGTTCAATTTCTATAGTGCACTAAAAATGTTGTTCATGGACTTTAGAACACATAAATATTAAGATATTAACAATGAATATTCACCACTTGCATCAACTAATCATTCATCAAATTTTATATCATATGTTTTAAATTATATAATATGTTCAATTTTGAGTTTTTTTCAATGAAATTTATTACAAATGATAAGAAATAGTTATCATAGATTAAACTTTAAAAAGGTAAAATGTATTTTACTAAGGATAAGTGGGAAAAACCTGTTAAAAATAATTTAAAATGAGTGATTATGGTTTATTTTAACGCAAAACTACTTTACCTTCAAATTTATCCCTTTTTGGGTCTATTGACTATTTAATAATAATATAACATTATAGAAAATGTAATTAAAAATTCTAATACTACCATTATCTTCACTTAAAAAATGAAAACACTTCCACCATTTCAATAGTATCTTTATTATAAAATTTCTAATTTATACGTTGATAAATATATCATCTGAGAAGCCTATCACACCTTTATATACATCTGTTCGTAATTATTTTCCGTAATTCCTTTCTCTCCATTTTGTTTTTGATGATTTCAGTCATGCTTCTGAAGTTAGTGTAACTTTCTCTTCGAATTTATTTTAAATTACTACAACCTAAATATACTATAACATTGTAAATATAATGAAATACATATCATTAGTGTACTAAAATGGAGTTATATTAATTTTTTAAAAACTATTATCTCCTTTCCATTCATATTTAAAAAATGAACATCATCCGTGTATACGTGAAGACTACCGCCTCCTTGATTTTTTTCTTTTTTCAACTAGAATATTATTATTAGTCCATACCTATTTAATTATTGTTGTAAAAAGTAAAAAATTAAATATAATATCATTATGGAACTTTTATAATTATAGTATTTCAAAATAAAATCTTCAATAACTATATCCACCCATCGAGTTAAAGCATGTTCATATTTGGGTGGGATTAACTAATAACCTGAACGATGATATAATGCATTATAATAGTTGATTATTGGAGAATAAATATAATTTCATTATAAAAAATATATACTAATTATTGGGATATGGTTCTATAAAGAAAATAAATTGTATTTAACTTATCATTAATGTAGAATCTTTGTTTGCTAAAATCACAAAAATAGGTCAACAATGATTCCATTTGCATTCAACATAACTAAAAAACATATGGAATTTTAAATGTGATTTATATATTTATATAAATCATAGATTAGTTTAAATTAAATTAATATTAATGATTAAATTGATATCAAATAATTGTTAATGGGATCAACATTATAAAACATGAACAAATAAAGAATGTTATTAATACCTCATGGTTGAAATAATAAAAATCAAACCAACATACCCACAATAAATATGTTTAAATGTGGTATGTAAATTTTAATATACATGTATATGGTTCTTAACAAGATGATTATGGTATATATTATTTTTTCTTCAGAGGCTACAGTGACATAAAGATACAAGGAAACTAGGTAAGGGGTTTTATTTTCAAATACCTCTTTTTGAGACATGATTGGTGTTATCCACAAAATATTATTCATGTTGTGTTTATACTACGTATTTGAGATATTATATCATGAATTATATTTTAATCATGGGATTATAAGTTTAATTTCAATACCTCTCGTTAAATTAATTTTTATTTTAATGTCTTCAATATGGTAAGCCTTTTCTTGGTCTCAATTATAATAATTTGAGAGATCTTACATGTTATGAATAATATTCAATTTTTATAATGTTATATTTATTTAAAATCCCAGGAATGTTCAATAATTTATTTTGTTATTTTTAATTGGATTTAAAAAATAATAATGTTCAATTTTTATGTGTCTAATAACATAGTTGTTTACTCAATGTTAAAGGTTTTAGTATCTCAAGATTTTTCCATTAGGTTATGATCATTTTTTTAAACTAATTTCATAATATTTTAGTATATTATACGATTTTCTGGTACTATATCATTATTTTATGCATATATACATTCATTCAACATAATACCTTTGAAAAATATTCCTCACTTCTTCTATTTTGTTCTTTTTAAACCATAAAACATTTTATTTGGTTGACTTATGATCATGTTATTCAAGTATTGACTTAGGCATATACTCATTACTATAAAATATGTAAATAAAATATTTAAAATATTTATTATTGGATTTTGTTCAACTAGAAATTATTTTTTTCTATTTACATGGGAAATGAAATGGTATTCGACATATTACTATCTTAATGTGGATGAATATTGAAAAGTTTACTAAATATAGTTTAACCATCCACCATCATCCTCTAGATGGTTTATGATTATGTTAACCCTGTTGTTAAAATGTGGAAGAGTATTATAATTACATATTTTTTTTATAATATTGATTATTATTATCATGTTGAAAATGTAAAATTTAACCATCCACCATCTTCTTTTGGATTGTATATGATCATTTAATCTGATTTATTGAAATGGTTAAAAGTATTTGTATTCTATATGTTTTCATAATAATATAGATGATTATTTAAAAAGTTTATTTTTCAATTTCTAATATGTTTATTACATAATGAATAGGTTGGACTTATACAAGTGACAATAATATCTAAGCAATTTATATCCACAAGATTCATTGGTATGTTTCAAAAAAAACATGTTTGAGTGTTTTGGTGTATGCTTTCATAAACCATGATATTTTCTTGATGGTAATGTATGGTTTATAATGTTCATGATCTCCTAGATTAAGTTATGGAATAATTTTATAGAATTATGCATTTCATTTATATGGTGCTAGTTATTGACAACTACAATGTATTTTATTTACATTATTATCCATGGATACATTATTATTTCAGTTTAATTTTACTATGTTGATATTTTTTATTATCTAATCCTTCAATAATATTGATTCCATATTTATTCTCTGATTACCATAGCTGTTTGTTTTCCCTTTCAGAGAATTTGATCTCATCTATTCTTATGGTTACATTTCTTCAGGATATAAAGATTTGTATAGCACTTGTTATGCCAAATAGTATGGGTTGTTTGGATAAGTTAATGGAGATAGTAAATACATGTTAAATATTAATTAGTTCTATATATAGTGGGAAAAAATTCCTGGGATGAGAAAGGAAATGGCTGTGTTAGATTATGTTTTTTCATAATTTTATAAATCTCTAAACATAAATGGTCTGAGATATGTAAATAGCTAAATATTATCTTTAATTCAAGTTATTAGTGGATTTTTATGTTTGATATTTTATATGTGGTTTTTAAATACAACATGTAATGTATCCGTTTTTGAAAAAATATTCAGGTGTGCGTGTCTTGGAATCACAGTTTGTATAAGATCTAGTTTTGCATAACATTGGAGATTATGAAGTATATAAAGGATAATTTAAGGGTTTATAAGTTAGGATTATTCATAATTTCATAGATATAGACCAACCATTTAGATAAAATATGATTCAATATTATATATATATAATTCTCATTTTATTTTCTTCTTAGGATAAGAGACTATTAGTGAAAACCCTAGGGATATGTCTAAATGAGATTTTGTGTATATGATAGTATCCAAAAAAATTTAATATAGTGATTCCATAGTTCTCCTAGCAGTACATCAATATATGGATACTAAAAAGTGGATTATATTCTTCCACATATGCACTTAAAGACTATCACCCAAACATTGGTTGGTTATTCATTTAATCAATCACCACTCTAATGCCTGATGAGTGTGCCTGGGACTAAAACCTAGTTAAATATTCATGAGGGATGTCATTTGGTCAATCAAATTCTATTTTATTTTATATAATTCAGATATATGACCTAGTAGAAAGGTCATATTAGATAAAAAATGAATAAATAAATATAGTCATGCCGAGTAGAAAGTATCATATATTAACAATAAAGGTGTCATAATGGAATAAATAATTAGATTGTTCTTCTTAGGATCCTATTTTTTATTTTTATTTTTGATATCCATTTTTAGTATTTGGTTAAATAGGATCTCAATGGTGCCATCAAAAACCCATCATGACCCACCTGGCTGGAAATAAACTAAGTTTGACACACCAATCCTAACTCCAATAGGCTAGGGGCTTGTGAAAAGTTCCAAGAAAGTAAATCACACACATTGGGGGATATAACTTAAAGAATTTATACATACGCACACATCTCCAGAGACACATACAATGATAAAATGTAAATACAAATGATACCAATAATCCTGAAACAACTAATATCTCACATAAAATGAAAATGTACTAAAAATAAATAACAGGCCAGATACAAGAAAATATATAATTGTAAAATATTCTATCATACTCAAAAGGAGGGGACTACTATCAAATACCACAATTGATCTAACCATGGTCTCTTCAGATCAAAATTTTATGCGTACTCTTGGTCCTCATAAGACTTCGTTAAAAGTATTTATGTCTATATAAGACATGACATGTTTTGGAAGATCCCATTTGGGGGTGATTGAAACAATACCCAGTCAGACAGCATGAAATAACAAAATATAATCATCGATAGAGTAGTAAACATTTCACAAGACTTTTTGATATGACATGTTACAAAATAGTATGAATAAAACCAAGATATATTCATAAAAGTATGCATCTATCTGATAGGTCTCAACCACAACCAACCAAGGTAATCTCTTTGAGGATTCAAGGTAATGATCGTCTGGTAGAATCTACTGAATTTGAAAGTCCTATTTTTACAAAAATCATAAATCCATCTTTGGTAAACCATTAATGTGTGAAATGGGGAAAAAGGTGTATCAATGAAAAGTTTCATTTTTTATTTAAACACATCATGTTAGTGTAAAACACTCAATTAATAATCTTAAATAGTAAATTTATTATTTTCAGAGTTAAAAACTTAGTAAATATGAGTTTTTGAGAACTGTGAAGTCTCGGTGAAGACCAAAAAAATAATTAAATATATTATATTAATCTAGTTAAATTTATTCAAAATAACTGAATAACTCCAAAACAGTGCATAAAATAAGAAATATGAGACTGTGTTAGGGTCCCTGACAAAATTTTTACCCAAGATGAGGTATAACATTTGTATGAATTGGCTTTTTGTATGGCTCTCTTATGATAATTTTTTTTAATAAAATATTTATTCCTTTTCATAAATAATAAACAATTAATATCTCACAAATGGTGCATCATATGAGAAATATGAGACAATAGTAGGGTTCAAAAAATAGTTTTACCCTTGAAAGGGTATAACATTTATGAGCAACATGAGTTTCGTCAAATCACTCTTTATGGCTATGTTATTAAAAAAATTATATTAATTTGATTAAAGAAATTTAATAATGAAAGAAAAATGGTTTTCATGGTGCTTCATCATCCCCAAAACTAAAAACAGCATTTTTGATATATTTAATTTTCGAATGACTAAATTTTAAACTGTTTCCATCATTTTGAGTAAGAAACACATTGATTATGTGAAATTAATTACTCCATAATAGATTTTTGGTTGAATAGTGAATTAAATCGGGTATTTTAAATTTCGATTCTTAGACCTCTAATTTTAGGGTTATTAAAACCACTAAACATCTTGGTATTCACTATTTCATAATATCATCGAGATCATACAACACATGTATTCCTTGGATGAAATTATGGGGATCTGATTGAAGGCTTTTTTATGAATTTCTTTTGCGAGGAACGTGCGGGTGGCTCTTACATGAGGTCCAGATGGAGGAAAGGAAAAGAAACACTTGATTTATCTTGATCATCGATTTTCCAACAAGTTGGAACTTTGACATGTCATCTTTTATGGTAATAAAATATAAAATAGGACTTTTTACATTCAAGGTATGAAGTTCCTTACCTTATTGGGATCATGTTTATAATTGTGGTTTGATGATTATAATTGTGGAATTTAGATTGTTCGTACTTGATTGTGATCTCATGTGGGTGTGTGTAGTCCATAATAGCTATCTTTACTCCATGTGTGATATATGTGTAGATATTATACATATTTTATTATTATCACATGTTGTTGTGTATGCTGCTATATACCAATATTGATATACTATTCCTACTTGTGTGCTTTCCCTGTATATGTATCACCATGCATTTTTCCTGTTAGTGGTATTTGAGATAGGTGGATCGATATGTCATATTTATTCCCTAATGGAGGTTAACTCTTTATTGAAATAAAGGAGATGAGGGGAAAAAGAACATGGATGAGGTACGAAGACTCCATGGTGTCATGTAGAGGGTGTGATCATAGACACCTTGATGCCAATTGATTTTCACCAAGAGAAAGACTAGATGATGTTAGTGCACAGGTTGATATTGTCTATAGGATATGGGTGACATTTCCAAACTAGGGATAGATGATGTTGGGTATCATCTACATGAAAATGTGAGGACTTCATACCAGGGAATGTTTACTTCTATTGAGACATTCAGGTATCCTCTAGCATGGAGCTGAAGCGTGTATTCCTAGGGGGTATGCATCTTATTTAGTGCACTATAACTCGGTTTTGGGATTACATGTTTATATGCTTCCTACACTTATTATTACCACAAAACACATTTTTATACATGGGAAAATTATGTTAAGGACAAATTTATGGTGTTCTACCGAGTCATGTACTCACACACATCACAGATATTTCAAAGCTCTTGAAGATTTCACGAGATACTTGCGGAAGGGAAAGGGCCCTATGATGAAGGGATGAGCAGGTGAATCATGGAACTAGGGTGAACTACTAACCAAGGCAGGAATTGTAGGACCTTACATTTATTTTATTTATCATCTTCATTTCATTACTCTTTTCAGATTTTCACTTTGGGAACTCTCATTTATAAACCTTGCATGTCGTCTCTAGTTTCCACATTTAATCTATTATTTTATTCTTTCTCTTATTGTTTAATTTATTTTGCTTCTTGATTACATGAAACAGAGGGTATAGTCTCCCCATTATCGAACATATACCATCACTACTAGTCATAAGCCTCTTCTGTACGGGGTGGGTTGCATGGGGTTACAAGGAATTTTGGCTCAGACCAGGTGGTTCAGGTTGGGAGGTTACAAAATGGTTTCAAATTGAGTTTTACACTAACAAGTTTCTTCTCAATGTTTAAGGAAAGGTATGGTTAGACAGGATTTAGGACATTGGGATTCGGGTAGGGGGACTATGTCATTGTCTCCCCATCACGACATAGTGGACCTTCGAGTTTTCTTAAAGTGGGAATTTATATTATGTTGTTATTATTGATTCACCTTGGGTTCCACACAAGATATTATATATTATTTTCAAGATTAAAAGTATGTTCTTTCATCATGACTAGGAATATAGGTTCACATGCCATATATGCACATATTTTAGTTTATCATAGTAGTTCTTTAATTAAATTCCTTGATATGTGATAAATGTTCGGGATATTTTGTTTTTTGATATATCATTATTGGTATTAATTTGTGGAAATGTGAAAAAAAATTTGTTAGTATATATATGATGAATGTATCTATTGTATAGGGATGGTATAAAGGTCTGGTGATGGGATAGGTATACCTTGTGCTAAGGGTAGATGCCTATGAAAACCTTGTCTAATCCCATAGATTGGTTTAGAGAAAAACATTGTTTGATCCCTTAGACTTCTTAATAATTTCCATGTTCCTAATATTTTTTAAGAGATTCTGCCATGTAGACTTTTCGGTTGGACCGCCAGTTAAGAAGGGTAGTAATGAGAATGTACCCACACTAACTCAAGTGGTGGTAGCATCAGTTCCTTATCGGCCATCACCAAGGTCCATTGTTGACCACGCAAGGGATTTCCAGCTCTAGCACCCTCCAGCCTTCTGTGGCTCTAGCGACCCATAGGACGTTGATGATTGGGAGGATATCATGAGGGTATCCTTGAAATCGCAAAGACACCGTAATATAGGAAGGTGAAGCTGACACCCTTCACGCTATTGGGACACACTAGGCATGGGTGGGGAGTTATGGGACATGTTATACGATGTGAGGGTCTCAGGTGCGAGACATTCAAGGCCCTATATTTAGTGATATTTTCCTTGTCACACTGATGATTAATAGCACACATGAGTTCATAGAGCTCTATCAGGGTAGTATGATAGAATCAGCATACTCTTAACTTTTTTAGTGAGCTCTTACATTTTTTACCACTTCTAGTTGGGAATATGACACAAAAGACTAGGATGTTTGAAATATGTCTTCGACCCGACATTAGACGGTAGGTCAATAGTTTTCCCTACCTTAATACCCAAAGGTTATAAGGACCAAACCATTTGGTGGATTTTTGGTGAAGGAAGAATAGACAACATTTTCCTACCTTTAACTAGTCATACAGGTGGATCTTCCCCTACTGTTTGGAAAACCTCTTCTGGTTGAAGAAAGTGGAAGTCCATGAACATGCAGAAGTGTAGTGGCTTGTAAGTGAAGCAGAGCTCTATCTCTTCAGTCCCTATTAAAGGTGACCCACATAGATTTAATGGTGGGATGTTTGGAAATTGTCGTCGAGTGTGCACGGAGCCCCAAATCCCGTGCCAAAAATGTGGAATGACAAGAAAACTCCAATATTTCTATGACATAATATCATATAAGAGGAGGGGGCCAATATAACTAGGGGAAAACATATGGAAAGGGACCTCAATAGAATATGCAGACAACCCATACTTCATCAGTTCAAGGGCAGGGTTGTACAAACTGAGACATGATGGTTTTATGGAATGGATCCAATTAAAATAGATTGTGGAGAGGGACCTTCCACCATTCAAGGTATGGTTTTTATCACTTCCAATCAATCTTTAAATTTGTTCGACAATGGTTTTTTCCATTCTTTCATATATTCACAAGTAGTTGTTATACATGATTTATCAGTCAAGTGATCCTCTGAATTTGTCTCCATTGATACGCCATTGGGCAAGAGAGTGGACCGTATCAAATAATTCCGAGAATGTCCAGTAGTTTTTTTGGCTATAGAAATCTCTGAGAATTCATGATTCTAGAGATAAAAACCTTTGATATAATTTTCCACATGGGATGGATAACCAGTTTCGGAGCTCACATTGATTGTATATCGAAGATGAGTATCGTTTACTTCACATAATGGAGAAAATTTCATAATGAATAGAGAGTGGGAACTGGGAGTAGGTAGAGTTTGATCGACCATAACTCAAACCAAGATGATAATAGCACATAGTGTGAGACTGGACCTTTCAGTGAGATTAGTGGTAGGTGCCTCATCATTTCCACCAGTCATCGATCTTTATTCAAATGTTTTTCTAGATGACTTCATAGGATTCTCTCCTAAAAGAGTGGGTGAATATGATTTATATCTCATACCAGTTGCACAACCCATTTCGATACCTCTATATTGTATAGAACCAACTAAGCTGAAGGAGCTCAAGGTACAGTTAGACAACTTAGATGGAATTGTTTTTATCAGTAATAGTACTTCTACGTGGAGTGCACCTATTTTATTCTCCAAGAAGGTAGATGTTATTATTCAACCATATGTTGATTACCAGAAGACGAATGAGGTGAAAGTGAATAATCGATATGTATATCCTAGGATCAATGATAATTTTTACCAAAAAAGGTAGCTTGGTTGCTCTCCAATATAGATCATCGATCAGGTTATCACCAGTTATGAGTTAGAGAAGATGACATTCCAAAGACGAAATTTGGATGCATAGATGGACTATATGAGTACTTGGTGATGTCGTTTGGGATGATTAATGCACCAATAGTGTTTATGGACCTCATAAATAAGATCTTCCATCCATACATGGATTTTTTCGTCATGGAATTTGTTAATGATATCCTTATCTAATCACCAACACCCAGACAAAATTAATGGCACCTAGACATAGTATTTTGTACAATTCAAGGACACAAGATTAATACTGAGCTATCGAAGTATGAATTCTGGAAACGAGAGGAGAAATTTCTACGAAATGTGGTGTCTTAAATAGGTATATCAGTAGACCATGAGAAAGATGAAGCAATAAGGTCCTGGACATGTCCTCAGAACATGTTTGGGATTAGGAGCATTCTCAGTTTATCTTGATATGACCGACAGTTTATCCAGGACTTCTCTCAACATTCCACACCTAGGACATCACTGACCAAGAAGGGAGTAAATTTCTTACGGTAAGACCCGTGTGACCAGGTTTTCCTTGAGCTAAAAATATGCCTGATAGTATCCCCAGTTTTGAAACTCCCTAATCCTTGGATCAGTTATGTTGTATGTTGTGACGTATCAGGAATTTGTTTGGGTGTCATGTAAATGCTATGAGATAAGGTAGTATCTTATGGGTCTCGTCAGCTAAGACCCCAGGAGAAGAACTATCCTACACCTGACATGGAGTTAGAAGAATTGGTTCATGTAATGAATTGTTTGAGACACTATCACATTGATGAGAGGTTTATTGTTTGTAAATATTTTAAGAGCCTTCGCTATATATTTACATAGATGGACCTGAACCAGAGACAGAGGAACTGGGTTGAGTATTTGAAATTATTCGACTTTGAGATGGTATTTTCACCTCGGAAGGTTAATTTTGTTGCAGATTCTCTTAGACGTAAGACAAATGATATGAAAGAGATTGTTAAATGTCCTTCAAAGGAGAAGTGGTGGTTGATGTGCCTTTTGACTCATTTGGGGGTTGATGCATTAGGGGATCGATGATCTATGTTATTTTTCACTTTGATGATTACGTCTTCACTTGTGATTCTGGTGAAAACTAGTCAAGAGGAAGTCCTCAATTGTGATTTCATGAGAGAGTAGCTAGATGGGGTTAATCCAAAACCCAGGTGGTCTTTGGGTTATAATGATTCGATCTTGGTTCATGAGAGATTAGTAGTTCCAACATCATTCAGAGATGAGATGATGGGGGATTACCATACCTCTAGATATGTAGTGCATCTTAGTGTGGTCAAGATGTATCATGACTTCAGGAGGTAGTTCTAGAGGCTTGGTATGATGAGAGACATTTCTAGTTTCATCTCTTGATGTCATACGTTTAGGAGGGTAAAATATCAGCACCAATATCTGGATGGATTATTACAGTCACATACAATACCTATGTGGAAGTCGGGGGACATCACTATGTACATCTTGAAGGAGTTACCTAAGACCCTGAGGAGTGGTGACATAGTTTGGATGGTTGTTGATTAGTTAACAATGTTTTCACACTTCATACCAATCAGAGAGACACATTAAATTATGTAGTTGGGAAAGGTTTATGTTCAAGAGATTCAGAGCCTTTATAGAGTTCCTTTGAGAATTGTTTTAGATATAGATGAAAATTTTACATCTCATTTTCGGAAGGGCATACATAAATCCATGATGATTAAGTTGAGATTGAGTACGAAGTTCCATCCAGAGACTCAAAGCCTGTATGTGCAGATAATATACATATTAGAGGATATGATTCAAGAATGTGTACTGGATTTTGATGGATCATGATATGAACACATTGCATTGGTTGTGTTCACACACAATAATAGTTATTAGGCATAAATTTAATTAGAGCCTTATGAGGATCTTTATGGGAGTTCCTATCACTCACCGCTCTGTTGGCATGAGACAGGTGAGGTAGCATATGTTGGCACCAATATAGTTCATGAGATGTCTGAGAGTGTGTAGCTGATACGAAAGAGGTTGATCACCACATAGAGAAGACCGAGATCATATGCAGACTATAGGAGGAGACATTTGGAGATTGTTGTGGGAGATCAGGTTTTCATAAAATTTACTCATCTGTTAAGGCACCTACATCTGGGAAAGGAGGGAAAGTCATCCCCACATTTTTTTGGACCCTTTGTGATCACTGAGCAGATAGGGGCAGTTGCGCATTATCTGGACCTCCATTCTCAACATCGACATATACATGACATGTTCCATGTTTCATTGCTTCGGAGGTACATATCCGACCATGTACCTGTTATTGATTGTGAAAATGTTGAGTTAGAGAAAGATATATATTTTGAGTATCATCCACTGTGGATCATATATTGATGCGATAAGGTGTTGCAAGGAAAGACTATACCTCTTGTTCAAATTTAGTGGTTGCATGGGAAGATCCAAGAAGGGACCTGGGTGTGTGATTCTAATGTTTGAGTTCAGTGGCCTGAGTTGTTTGAGAACGATTTCCTAATGTACTTATTGGGTACAAGAAGTTATAATTTGGGATGAACTGTAACATCCTATTTTTACAGTAACCAAAAATCCCACTTTGATACATCATTAATCTATTAAATTGGTTAAAAATGGTTTATCAGCAAAAAGTTTCATATTTTAATAAAATGCATCATGTAAGCATAAAACCCAATTTAGTACTCTAGAATAGTAAATAATATATTTTCAGAGTTAGAAAGGTAGAAAATAAGATTTTCGGAGGACTGAAAAGCCTCAATGAAGATAGAAAAAATATATTAAACATATTATTTTAATAATATAAAATATATTTAAAATATTTTAATGACAAAAAACGGTTTATCGTAAGGCAAATATGATACTATGGTTGGGTTCGAGATGTTTGTTTACCCTAAAAAAGGTATAACATTTGTATGCATTGGACTTTTGGACAGATCGATCATTAGAAAAACTTTTTTATTTATTAATTAAATATTTGTTCTGTTTTTTAAATAATAAACCATTAATGTCTCTAAAATGATGTGTCTTATGAGAAATATGAGACCACCGTTGGTTCTGGAATGAGGTGTTTACCCTTGAAAGTGTATAGTAGTCATGAGGAACATGTGATTGGTCAAATCACTTGTTATTCTTATGTTATTAATAATTTTATTATATTAATTTGATTAACAGTTATAATAATTAAATAAAAAAGTTTTTCATGTTGCTTCTTCTTCCCCAAAACAAAAAACACTATTGTTGATAGATTTATTTTCTGAAGCATCATATTTAAACCATTTCCATCTGTTTCTAACAAAAAAAATTGATTAGGTGAAATCAATGACTCTGTAATGGATTTTGGGTTTAATATTGAATTAAATCGTGTCTTTTGAGTATTTATTTTCAGAACTTTGATTCTAGGGTTCTAAATACCACCAAACATCATGGTCTTCACTATTTCTTGATCTCATCGAGATCATAAACCCAAATATTCATTGGATTCCATTACGTGGTTCTTTATCCAGGCATTTTTATCTCATTCACTTGTGATGAACCTATAGGTGGTTTTTGTGCGTGGTGCGCTTGGAGGAAAGAAAAAGAAACCCTTGATTTATCATGATCGTCAATTTTCCAACAACTTGGGACTTTGACCTGTCATATTTGATGACAATAAAAGGGAAAAGGGTTATTTTTGACATTCATGGTAGGATGTTAGTTACCTTATTGAGATCATGTTTACAATTGTGGTTTGATAATTATTATTGTGGAACTTTAATTGATCGTACTTGATTTAATCTCATGTGGGTGCCTGTAGCCCATAAAATCTATAATGACTCCATGTGGGTGTCATGCTGAGGGTGTGCTTGATGATTCCTTTATTCCAAGTTCTTTTTAAAACAAGATAGACTAGCTGATGTGAGTACACAAGTTGTTCTCATCTAGAGGATCTGGGTTATGTGGTCCGCATGAGAGATAGACGGCATCATGTATCATCCCAAGGACACCATGAGGATGCTGTACAAGGGAATGTTATACTTCTTATGACTCATTTAGTAATCCTCCAGAATAGTTCCAAAGCAAGTACGGCTGGGGGTTGTGGAAGCTTGGTTAGCGCACTACCACTCGATTTTGGGACTGTTTTTTGACGCATTTCCTACATTTATTATTATCATAGTACATATTTTTATACATGAGCACATTAGGTTAATAAAACATTGGTTTTGTCCTACTAATTATGGTACTCACTCAATACTCATTCATTTTGATGTGCTTGTAGAATTCCTGAGAGACTTAGCGAAGGGAAAGGGCCCTATGATGAATGGGTGAACATGTATAGCTTTGAAATGTGGAAGAATACAGTCCAAGGCATACATTGAAGGACCCTCCAGTTATTTTATTTATCATATTATTTTCACTACTCTGGTTAGCTTTCCATTTTGGGAGCACTTATTTATAAACCTTTTATGTCATCTCTTGTTTACATATTTACTAATTCATTTTATTCATTTTTTTATGTTTTTTATTATCCTTAGTGTTGACATGAATCAGAGGGTATAGTTTCCCTAATATCAAACACGGACCATCCCAGCTAGACGGTAGCCTTTTGCGTATAAGGAGGTATGCATGAGGGTACGTAGAGGTTTGTCCCGGAACTGATGGTTCGGGTTGGTATGTTACATGAATGATTCATTATTGAACTCATGGAACCCATTGAGAGTTCATGCTCATTGGGTC
This sequence comes from Viscum album, assembly GCA_963277665.1. Lineage (NCBI taxonomy): Eukaryota > Viridiplantae > Streptophyta > Magnoliopsida > Santalales > Viscaceae > Viscum > Viscum album. The sequence continues at coordinate 1,042,296,922 of OY728150.1, forward strand.
TCACCCAAGAAGTACTCGATGGAAATATGAAGATTATGCTCCCTAGATAGGGGATCACACATGGGACCACAAGGGGACATAACTAAGCCTACTAGAAGAGACTAATAGAAAGGTAATCAATTCTCTTCGCATGGTGGCCACATTGACACAACAATCCTCACCTAGGAATGAAAATATGAAAAAGATTCCCGGCACAGGACTCATAGATGGATACTATGAACTCTTTCTAAAATTGATCCCTTATATTGGATCATATTACTATAGAGAGGAAATATTTTGGCACTATACCCTCATAAGGATGGAAAAAAGAATTTCACTCAACAGAACCTTATCTATATGGAGAAATGAAGGTCTCCAAACTACCTCAAATGAATTACATGACAAGTATAGAGTACACAATTTGTCTCTCTAAACTCAAACCAACTGGTTTTTTCCCTAGGTTACTCATCCAATTATCGTCTTAAATGGGATATTATTATATTCTAGGCCATGATTGGGTACTTATCTGTGTTTGAGTATATTACCATAGCTATATATTCTAGATGTGACCATGTACTGGGTCATCCCCATGGCTTCATAGGATCTGGGATACATACTAAGCTTCCATTTCTGGGTCACATAATGTGTAGTATTGAAGAAATTGCATCTAATAATTTTATTTTTAGGTGAACCCTGGAACTATATAATGGGATATTATATAGAAACCCTATCTTTTATGAATTTTAGTTAATTATTTTAAGAATAATTAATAATCAAATACAAACCAATGATCATAAGGTCTAGTGCCTTTGTAATATTATGTACATAATTAGAAGGAATGAAAAAAAAAATCTTTTATCTAAACTCTATATCGATCTTCTTACAAGATTTGACCTCTTACATCTGTATAGGATAGCCTGAGGAATGCATTAACATAGGGATGATATAAAATTCTTATTAACATAATAAACATAGAAATAAATCATAACACATGAGTTAGACAACATAACATAATGAAAAAAAGGAATGGAACATGAATAAACATAAGAAAGCATAACCTACAGAACATGGGATCATGTAATCATGGATATATTGAAATGTGGAATCAATATAAGACATAAAATAATAATGAGTCATGGATAACTTCCAAGACAATATCCCATGGTGGAAAATGTCCCTTAAAGATATTAGTTTTACTATGTTTCCCAACATGATGTCTCAGAAGAATAAACATTAGCCATCACATTGGATCACTATCTAGACACAACCATGGAAATATTTTTAGGCTTATGTGTACGACATTATGAATCCATCACATGTAATAAACATAAGATCTAACCATGGAAATAAATGGGTTTCCTAATCATGTCATAAGGAATAAAAAAAAGAAATATCATAATGGTATCCATGAAATAATATATTTTAATCATGATTATACATTCATAATACAGAATAATAATACATCATGATAAATTATTTCCAACCAAATTGAAATCAATTAATAGTTAGTTTAAGAAACATTAGAAATTATGCACTTTACTGTAGTTTTAGGAAAAATTATAATGTTTTTTTTAATGTGGAAAATGATTAGTTATATGAATAAAATAAGAAATTAAAAAGTATATTTTTTAATGATGAAATTAGTGGTTTTATATAAATAATTATAGTTTAAAACAAATTATGTAGTGCAATTTAAAATGGGTAAGAAATTGAGAAGTTCCTTTTATGTGAACTTAATTATCATCATTAATTGGTAAGAGAACCTTATAAAGAATTTATTTTTCCATAAAATAATGAATAATTGTGAAAAGTACATATGCTTATAGAATAAAAATAGAATTTAAGACAAGTAAATGATAATAAATTAAAACTTAATTGGGTTAAAAAGAGAGAACACCTAACCCAATTGAAAATGGAGGTTTAGAGAGAATGTCGTACATTATGATCGAAAGTGTTATAAACATGAATAGAATTTAAAGGATAATATAATTATATACATTAATTAATTAATGAAGAACCTATTAACATTATATTATATTTATTATAATTTTAATATTCCAATTTAAGTCTCTTTTTATGAGTTATATTGTTTAAGTTGGTCATTTCTAGAGCATTCGGTTCATGGTTTAATGTGGGGTATACTTGCGTATAATTATAGATGTTCTTGAAAAATTGTAATAATTCTAAAAAATTGAAAATATATGGTATTATGTCACCTATATAAATTTATAATGTCCAATATATCAATATATTTTTTGACATTAGGATGATTTATTAGATAAAATGTTAATGAAAAAATGATTAGATTATTTTGATGGGTTTTTACGACCATCACAGAATAATATTGTTTTAATTAATATAAATTATAAATTATGGTTCTATAACATTAAATTAGTTGTAAAAAACATATAATAATATTTTTATCCATAAAATTTATTTATGACTAATCATTAAATCAATAATGAAAATTGAAAACTCGTTTCCATGAAGGCGTTGAATCGACGCCCCTTTGATGATGTTTTCAATTTAAAAAAATGATATGAGAAGAAATTTTATTATGGATATTCCATTAACATTAACAATTTATGTATATTTATGAGACTAGACATTTATTTCACATTTTATAGTGTATTTTTGTTTCGGATAAAAAATGAAAAGAGAATAAAAGAGAAAGATGGAGAGGTTTACCTCTTTAATATCGTCTCATTGAGAACCTACTTAAGGAACATGGAAATTTCTTTTTGGTGATTCATGTAGAACCAGGTCATTGATAAGTGAGTAAGGAGAGGAATTAGATATTATATAGATATTTTTAATTTATTTGTATGTCTGGGAAGAAGGGGTGGTGTGGGTGATATGTATAGGGGGAGAGTGGTGTTTTTTTCTTGATATTTTTTTCAACTGTTTATTATTTTTTCCCCAGAATATCAATAATGTATTATTGTAACTACATATATTAAATAGTTCAAGTTAAATAGATGTAATTGGTGTTTAGAACTTATATAAATCATATATGACTCTATAATTAATGTTTTTGTTAAAGACCATAATTTACCATAATTTACTATTGAACAAAAATTCAACTGTTTTAGAAAAATCCCAAAAATTCACTTTTATAATTTTTTGAAATTTTAATTTAAAAAATGGAATCCATTTTATGAAAATAATTTTTTATATATATTAAATTTTGTTTTAAATTTCAATCCTCATTTATTCTAAAAATATATATTTATATATTAGAACAGATTTTACGCAACATTAAAAAATCAATTATGATCTAATAAAAGTATCCTATAATCATAAGACAAAAAATATTAGTTAATAATTCTATTTTAGGAAAATAATTTTTCTCTTAAATAATTATATTAAATATAAAATCAAATATAATTATTTATGTTTCACAAATAAAATCAACACTTTATTTGTCATTTTTATAACATTTAGGTTCTTATAAAATAATATGAATATATCATAATTTCATTTATAAGATACCTGGATTTTATTTATACTTTCATAGTTGATGTTACTATTCTCTTGGATGGATTACTATTCCTAATTGTGGTATTACAATTCCAATGGTCGTGTTACTATTTCATCGGTGTAGGATCCTAAATTTCAATGAATACCACTTATTTAATTCTCAATTTTATAAAATAATGTTTTAATTATATTCTATATGTGATTTAAATGTTATATACTATATAACATATTCATTAGAAGGTAAATTTATTTTATAAATGACTAGGCCTTTTCATTCTTCCCCCTTATGAAATTTATATCTCAAAATTTAGTTTTACATTTTATGTTGAAAATAGGTAATGGTACTTCTCCATAATTTCATCATATGGTTTCGAGGTCACCTATTCATGCTTATGATTCCTCCACAACACTATAAAAAGGAAAGTTTTCTTATTGTGTAAGACTTTAACACTATGGTATAAGATATTCACCAACTTATATTTATACGAAAGGTCATTCTCTAGTTAAAAAATCTCTAGATTCAGTACATGTGAGTGGTCAGGTATGTACATCCTTACGAGAGATACATGGAACAGGTCATCCACTTGATTTACATTTGGTGGAAGTGTAAGCCAACATGGCACTTATATTATGTGATCATGGATCTCAAATGAGCCGATGCACCATGTTCTAATCATTTATTTCATTCCAAAACACATGACTCTCTTCAATGGTAATATTTAAGGGGACAATTTTTGTCTAATATCAGACTCAAAATATCATTGAAAATTTTCAACATAATACCTTTTCTTAATATGATTAGCTTTGATATGTTGTCGGATGGCTTGAACCTTCTTTCTTCTCTTTTACAAGATCATGTCCAAGTATCATTATTTCACCAAATTCATCCCAAAAAGTTGTGTTTTACATCTATTCCCATACAATACAACATATAGATCCATATAAATACTCAAGTGGTAGTTGTTTTTGTATTATAACTCAACTAATGGGAGATGATGATACAATCCTCCTAGAAATTCTGTTGAGAAGGTTCTCATAATTTTAATGAGTTCATGAATATAAATTTTATATTTTACATCAATTTGTGGTATAGGTCCTGAAGAAATTAAATTCGGTACATAAATATTGTTGAATACCTCTCCAGAATTTAGATGTGATCCCTGGATCATGACCAGTTATGATAGAATGTGGTGCACCATGCAGCCTCAACACTTCGATCACAAATAACATGTAAATATTTTCATGTGAGAAATATTCATGAATATCAATGAAGGGGAATTAATAATGAGTCCATCCACCACAACCCATGTCATAATTTTTTTAGATGTTTCTTTGAGACAATTAACAATGTCTATAATGGCAGTCTGTCATTTACATGTGGGTACATGAAATGTTTTCATAATACAATTGGATTTTATTCACTCTGATTGAACATACAACCATAACAAACTCCATGATATATACATCACAATCTCATTTTTAATATTTTCCCTTGAAAATTGTTATCCATGATCATGGAATATCTTAGTACTTATAGGATCAATGAAAAAATATGATATACATTCATTATCCAATAACTCCTTTATATCGGCTAGATAAGGCACGAAAACCCATGTTCCAAAATTAATCACACCATCATCATCTATGTGGAAGTATGTTAGATTCCCTTACTTTCCTGCATTCATATTCTTTTGTAGCTTCAGATCTTCTGTTTCTGCCTCCGTGGTCATGTCTTGGAATTATTATAGGGACATCATTTGGGAAAGGTAAGAATTATTCCTTGCTATTTTGGTTTCTATATCCATCCATCGCATTTTGATTAAAATATATTATTAATCTGTATCAATCATGGATTTTGTTCCGGTTCATTTCTACTAGGAGTATCATCTACCTTGTTTTCCTTAGAATGATTATAATGCATAGATAAATCATATTCTTTTATTAGATCTTACCATCTCTTTTGATGCATGATGTTATACTTTTTTGCTAATATATACATTATAATATTGTGACAAATATATATTTCACACTTATAACCATATAGGTAGTTCCCTTGAATTTGAAAGGCAATCAATCATAGCTTTTATCACCATATCATGCATACGGTAGTTCTACTCATGGATCATCAACTTCAATGAGAAATAATCTATAACTTTATCATTCTTCATGAGAACACAATCAATGAATTTTATTGAATCATTAATATATATAATAGAAATTTATTCAATTGTTTGTAGTGTTACCACAATTGCAATGATTAGATTATTTTTGGGCTCCTTAATGATTTACATAAATTCGTTTATCCAAATATACTTTACCCTTATATATATTAACATAGTTTCAGGGATAGAAAATGAGGATAAATTTTTTAAAAATTGTTTGTAGTACCCAACTAATCCTTGAAAGCTTCAGATCTCTATTATAGATGTTGGTCTGGGACACTTCTCAATTGAGTTTATTTTAGAAGGGTCCAAAGATATTAATTTCTTTGTGATTACATATTCCAAGAATAATACTTCCTCTATTAATACATCATATTTACAATACATTTAAATATGTTTGACCCATCTTAAATTAAATAGAATAGAATTGAAATGATCCTTGTTTTCCTTCATTATCATTAAGTATATCATAATATCATTGATAAATACTACAACATATTTTTTGGGGTTATCTCAAAATAATATTTCCATTAGTTCTATGAATGTTTTTGTATCAGTAGTGAGTCTGAATGGATTTACTATGAAGTCATAGTGTCCATACCATATTAAAAATTAGGTATTGGAAATATCTTTCTTTTCCTCCTTTAATGGGTGATATCCCAACCGTTGGTCCACCTTTGAGAAAGACTTTGACCCATGTATCGGATTGAACAAGTCATTTATCCATGGTAGGGGATAATTATTCTTTATAATTTTTTTGTTAATCTAATGATAATCGATGTAGAGGGGAATTTATCCAGTCTTGTTCTGGATTAGGAGGACTAACACACCCCATGGTTAAGCACCCAGGAATATAACACTATTGTATAGACTCTCTTCAAAATTCATATTTAGTTCTTCCAAATCCATGGTATACGTTATGTAAGGAGTCTTTGATATAGGCAGATATCCAAGAATATATTCAATCATGAACTCAACCTCTCAGTTAGGATGATGACTGGAAAATTATTTTTGTAACACATCTGTATAGTCCCCCATAATGGGAATTTCTTCCAGCAAGATTTAGTCCCTTGTGTCAGTAATCTTAAGTATAAATAGTTGATCATTAGTTAATAAAATCCACAATTGGGATGATTATTCTGAAAGATATTAATTCTCCACATTACACCTATTAAAAATTGGTGGATGCATCATGATATGGAGAGTGATCTTCCTTTATTTAAAATTAATGTTTTATTTTTATATAGATAGATAAACTATGACCAATATAAAATCCAACTCAACCAATGGATGTATGAAAATAATTTCTGAGAGATTTAGCCCCAAAAGACTAACTGTGTAAAATTATCGTACATTTGTTACAATAATTTCCCCATTTTATATTATTACAGAAAATCAACCTCAATATTTTAAGGATTGTTTTTAATAGTTCTAATAGACTCTCAAGATATGAAATAATGCATAGAAATATAATAAAATAGTCTGTTAACTATTCTTTAATGATAACCAACGTACCACTCACAACATCATTTCGGGACATGACCTCTATAGTAGTGACATCATATTCCCTTCCTTTCTACATTTAATGATCTTTTTGATTTCCTATGATAACCCTTAGTACTAGAAAATGGCTCACATAAATCCAATGTTCTTAGTTATTGAAACACTACACTATAGGCTATGTTTTGTTCAAAAATATTTTCCATCAACATTAGTGGGATTGTTTTGATCTCGATGGTAAAAATTTCCAAATAAACCTCTCTTCAACAATTTAGTTATCTTTTAGATCCACATAGGTTGTATTTAGGATTCTTATTCCCACCTATTTAACACGTTTCTTATTGGGTTTTCATTCAATCAAGTGATTTATCTATTGATCTCCCCATTTTAAACACGATTTAAAACATTTTATCTCCAAGACCCTAAGACCACTGAGAGACTCCAATCATTATTTCACCATTAAAAGTAATAATGAAAAATATCATCAAAATTATTACAGTATTGAATATCTGATGCATTTTGTAGACTCGACATAAGTATTCTAAATAAGTGATCCACCTTTCCTTTAGTGTTGATGAAAAATCTACAGTTTTATTTTTCATTCCCTGTAATGTTTTTCACATTTGCCTTGATATAATCTTCTTCCTTTTTGTTATATCTGTGGAACCCCCTCTGCATCATAAGATGGAGGAGGGTCTATGGAAAAATTTAAATGAGAAATATTTCTATTAGTGCTTCCCATACCATGGAACCAATTTTTCACTAAGCCTTTGTGTTATTTATCAGTGTCCACGACTGATTATATTTTCCCTGATAATGATATACCTATGGTAAATAATTCACTCCATCTGATCCCGAGATGATAGAAAATATCATCTCAATTGAGTTAACCTATTTCTCTATGCTAAGGGGATTAAAAGATCCACTAATGATGGGTGGCCTTTGTCATATTTTTGATTTAACCACAACTTTCTATTTCTTACGATAAGGGGGAATTCCGCATGATTCATGTTATTATACATAATGTGATCAAGTTTTCATAGTACTAGATTGAGGTTTTGATCTCCCATTCCCATAAGATTTGGAAATTCAATTTGTAAATTTGCACATTTCCTATAAAAATAATTATTTATATGGGATATAATATTTATAGAAATTAACTATTGAAAAATTTATAATTAAGGGGGTTTTATAAAATTGGTAAAATTCAAATAAAATGAAACATTGAACATATAATGATAAACTTGAAATTAATATTATACACTACCTTGTGAATTCCTATGTTTAAATCTAGGTTATCCCTAGAGATAGATTTATCCAAAGAGTTATTACTAAAGTTTTCTATTCTTAATCTCCAAAAATAACTAGACTATGCTTTGATACTAGCAATTTTGACCCTTTCCTTTTACACATATTATTTCACGACATTAGGTACAATTTTCCATCAAATACAAACAAAATATCATAATTTCTAATGTATTTGGATGATTAGGTACATAATATGGAGTAATGAATCCAAAATAATGAAATATTTTCTTTATTCTCCGTAAAAAGATCCTAAATTTCTTGGATCTCTTAAAATTTCATAAGATAAATAGGGGAATAAATAAATAGAGGGACAAACTTAAAATACCAGTAAGGGAGTAAACATGTAAAGAAATTATAACACATGAGTCCTAAGTCAAAACAGGATGAAATAAAAATGAATTAAACATGAATAAAAAAATTGAATAATAACATATATAACACTATATCTTATCATCATGGATATATTGGAATGTTTAATACACATATAACTTTATATAAACATGAGTCAAAGATAACTTCAAACACTATATCACATCTTAGACAATGTCCTTTTAATGAATAAGGTTTAATTCATACCCCAACATAAAGTCTCATGAAAGTAAACATTATCCAATGAATTGGTCCACAATTATGGTGTACCAATATTATCAAGTTCAGAAATATGTGTGCCACATGAAGAATAAAACAATGGAAATAAACATAAGAGTTACCCATGGAATGAAATGGGTATCATAATCAGGTCACAAGGGATATCCAAAAGGTATGTCATAATGGTATACATAAAATAATATATCTAAATAATTATTACATATTAACAATATAATATAAGAATAGATAATGCTAAATTATATAAAGCTAAATTTAATAAATGTAAAAAAAGTGTTTAAGAAACTTTATAAATGAGAATCTTTAGTTTAGTTTCATGGCTAAATATTAAATATTATTTTAATTGGAAAAGGTGTATTTTTTGAAAAATATTAGAAATTAAGTAGGAATATTTTTATGATGAAATGAGTGATTTTTGAAAAATAATTGTGGTTGAAAATGTATTATAGAGAATTCTTGTAAATGGGTAAGAAATTGGGATCTTCCCTTTAATCAAGCTTTCTTATTGGGAGAAATTAAAAACAGAACCTTATAAAAATTTATTTCCTTGTCAAAGATAGAAAAAATTGAGAAAAAATATTTCGAAAATATAAACATAATTTAGGACTATTTCATATGAATTATTTATAATTACTTTGGCATAAATAAATATAAAGCATGACCCGAAGGAAAAATTGATGGTTTCGAGAGAATCCCTTACCTTACATGTGAATGTGTTCCTCAATTTCACTTAATATCTAGGATAATGATATTAGATCAATAAATTAATTAATTAAGAACCAAATTATATACATTTGTTGTATTACATTACTATTCTGTTCATTTATGTCAGATTTTATGAGTTATAGAGTTTAATTTTTATTGTTTTGGGATCATTCATTTCATGGTTTAATGGTAAGTTTTCTTGTGTATAATTTTTGATGTTCTTGTAAAATTGAAATATTTCTATAGAAGTGAAATTATATGGTATTAATTCACATCCAAAAAATTAAATGAATCCATATATAATTTTTTTGACATTAGGAATATTCATTAGATAAAATATAAAAAAAATTACTAGTTTATTTTGTATTTTTTGACCACAATGATATAGTAACATTTTATTTAATATTTTGTTGTTATACAAGTTCTAGAAAATAAAATAATCTGTAATAAACATATTATAATATAATATAAACAAAAAAAAAAATTTAACATCATTTATGGTGGTAATGGAAAAGGAAAACTCATCATCCATGAAAGCGGTGAATCGACACCACGATGACGTTGTTTTTTTAGAAAAAAAAAGAGGATAAGTGATTTGATGATAGATATTCCATTAATATTATAAAATTAAAATATATTAAAAATAATACATTTATCATTTCATTTTTATATAAGGGGTTTTCTGGGATGATAAGAAAAGAAAATAAAATAAAATATAAAGAATGAAAGATTTACCTTGTGAATATTATCTCATTGAGAACCTATTTAAAGCACATGGAAATGGTATTTTGTTGATACTAGAATGTCCAAGAGACGAGTAATTGGATTGGAAGTGTTATTTTTTAGAATTTATACAGGATTCATTTTTCTAGATGCGCGAGGAGATGGTGTGGTGAGGGGTGGTATTTATAGCGGGGGAGAGGGGTGTTTTTGATTATTTTATTCACTAGTTTATGATTTTTTGTCATGACTAATAATAGTGTTGATTTGTGTGACTTTGTATAGTAATTATTTAATTATATATTGAGCTAATGGGTTATTATCTCAACCATTCATCATCCATGACACCATAATTAACGTATTTGTTAAATATATTAAATTTCTATATTTCACTTTTCCATAAAAAATCAACTATTTTAGAAAAATCACAAAATGTCACCATTAAAAAATTTTGAAAAGTAAATTTCAAAAATATACTCAATTTTATGTATATAATATTATAAATTTAGAATTATATTCAATGAAATTTATCATATATTAAAAATAAATAAATTTTAACATTATTACCGATATTATGACACTGAGAAATTAATTAAGGTCCCCTGAAATTTTCTTAAAAAAATAAGACAAAAATATATCAATTAATTATTCTTCTTTATGAAAATAAATTTTCTTTTAAATTATTATACTAATTTTAATATTTTAAATTAACATTTGTGTTGTATAAAAAAAATCACTTAATTTATCAATTTTTCAGACATTTATTTACATATACAATGATATAAATATATCATATTTTCATTTATAGGATATAAAATTTTTATTTATACTATCATAGGTGAGGTTAATATTCTATTGGTCTTATTACTATTATTAATGGTTATATTACTATTCCAATGGTTAGGTTACTATTATATCAGTATAGGTTCCCAAATTTCTATGAATACCACATATATCATTAATAATTAACGAGAATAATGTTTTTATAAGGTCCTCAATGTGATGTATGTATTTTATAATATTGAACATAATTATAAGTAGGAAACTTTCATGGATAATATTCAAGGTCGTTACATTTTATATGGAAGGAATTCTTCCGACTATAAGCCGTCTATTTTGAAATATCCAAGAAATTATTGAATGTTCATACATCTTCATCATGAACCTATCCATTAATCCATCCTTTATTCCCATCATAGATCACTAATTCCAGACCATACGAACATTTTCATTGATTCTCATTGGATTATTACTACCATAACTAATTGGGAATTGGTTCACATCATTCTACACTATCACCCCCACCAAACTAGGTAAATGATGATCTCCAATCTGGCTGTAATCCTACTCAAATCAACCACCATCATCATATCAACTTGATCGCTCCATCAATAATGGTCACAAACCTATGTAATTGATTTGTTTCACCCTATAACGTTCACATAAAAATATAATTCTATGTATTTTTCTAACCTACAGCTAAAGAAATACCATTGATGAATATTGTGAAGAACAAGGGATAAATAAAATAAAAACATAAGAGTGAATAATTTCATCCATTATTTTATTTGTCCTAAATTATTATCCATTAGAATGTTTAATGATAAACCAACAAATAATGAACAATAATAATTCCTCAAATTTGAGTAATGTAAACCCGTACCCATAAAACGATCGACCTGTGAATCAATCTATAAGTATTTGAATTCATGTTAATCATTAGATAAAATATTTTGAAATAATAAAATAATAAATAAATCTTTACCTTAGGTCAGAATCAATCACTATCAAAGAATTATTCCATGTTCTTTTCATTAGTGAGATCCTCGTCTTTCGTAGTGAAAACAATCCTCAATCCATTTTCAATTTACAGTGTCTCCTCCACTAGATCCTCTATAAATACCAAGTTTATGTGGATAATCCTACATATTTGGTATTACTATAAATTTTTATGGGATTTTAGGTCACTATGGTTAAAAATAAATAAATTTATTTTGTTATTTATTTTTTGAAATTACCTTATCAAAATTCTCATCAACCGTAAATATTACCTAAAGCATAGGGTAATGACCACATTCCAGATTCAAAAGTGGCTTCACATTTCCTATCTAACACTCTATTTATGAATGATTCCAATATTTTAGTAAATCAATATTCTCATTGTGTAGTATATTTAATATCCTTATTATATCTGTATTGAGGTGCTCTGGGGCTTAGAATCACTAATTTTCTTAGCTGATAAATAGAAAAATAATAATATATATATTAAAAATCATTACATAGTAAATATTGAGATGTTATATTCTCCACACCTTACTTATATTCATCCTAAAAATTGAAAAATAATACTATAAAATATATAGTTACAGAGTTATAATTTGGTTCTTCTACTCCCATGAGATCTTATAAATATTCCCACATTCTACAAAACCAGCACCTTTGGAATCACACACCAACAATTGATATTCTTCTATCCATCCTTAATCTCTAAAAGGTACTAAAAATGTATTTATATCTTAGATGTCCATATTTCACCAATCAATAACATGTGAGAGTTTGTGAACATTCTTCCATGGTTGTGAAATGTGGAAGTCATCACATAACCTATCTAACAGTGGTGGTCATTCGAATATGTTTTCCACATCACATACCCCACACAATATCAACAACGAGACAATAAATCACGTAGACAAATTTACACCCCAGTCAAATCACTACAATCCATGTCAATGTGAGACCTTCAAGAACACATGGTCTCTATTCTCAAACTATGATTCCCTTCATCATATGTCTACAACGGAATTATAATGGATTTGGTACTATTCATATACTCTTGGATCATCTTCTCCATATCTATCATAGCTCACACAAACTTTATAATGATAAGTGCTAATTCATTTGGATCATTATAACATAGAGGTGATCTACACGGTGACTTTTAAAAAGAATAAAATGGATCCATAAAAATTATTGAAACATAACTATTGTAATGGGAAAATGCCACCAATGGTATTTGATCCTCCCATATTTTTCCAAAGTCCAACATGAAGTCCCACAGCATGTCCTCTAAAACCTGATTGGTCTACTTATTATAGCCTTCATTATGGGTGTCAAAGTCTATACTCAAACACAACTAAGTCATACATGCCTCATAAAATCCTATCTATAATCCTGATGTGAAGCGACCATCATGGTTTGATATAATCATCATTGGATCTCTATGAAGCCACGCAATATCCACCACATAATGTCTTCCTATGATCTCTAATTTTTTTTCTCAAATAGCTATTAATTGGTATGACAAGGTGAGTCGATTTATAATCAACTAGATGGAATCTTGTCTAGTAGATGATCAATAAATTATAATCACAATTTCTAATGATATACAATATCACTTCCACTCTGGAACATCAAGGGGTTGAGAAAAACCCATTATAACCAGGGGATCATCCTTCACCTATAGATATGTGATGAATTGAGGAAAAAAATTCACAACACACATCCCCTTATCTAGACACAAAAACTGATGTTGAATGTCTTTTTATGTCTTTAGAAAACCAAGATACCTCACAAAGGGGATGTATGAAACTTCCTCATAACCTCAACCAATGATGTCACTAGTACAATAGTATTTCCTAAAAAAATGATGATATGATTCCGTCCATTATTTGGTGTCTCCTGGCTGAGCCTCCCTAAATCCCTATAGAAGTGGTGGGGTAACATCAGTCGATAGGATCTATGATGAACTATTCTTATCCACTAAGTATTAACACAATGAGGATAACTACTCTAAATCCTTAGTCAATCACTTGACGAATGATCGTGGACTAGTACAATCTACAACAATTTTCTCCTTCCTAGGTGAATAAAATACCTTGATGTCATAATCCTAAAGGAAGTCCAGACATCACCGCCATCACATGTTATATTCTTTTATAGATAAGATATACATGTGATATTTATGGTCAGAATAGATGATAAACTAGTCACCCATAAAGATATTTCACCACATAATATGGTCGGAGACCACCACTTCCAAATCATTATAATGGGTCACATTGTTCTGTTCATGGGGTCTCAATAATCGAGACCTATAAGAAATCATTGTGTTACTCTTAATTAGAACACAACTATTCTAGTCCTTGAGTCATCATAGAACAATAGGTACCTGAAACCCTCCTTGAGGAACCTCAATATGGTAGTGCTCATTAACCCTTTCTACAACACCTAAAAAGAATTCATAAACCTGTTTATAAAAGTGAAAGGCTACCCCTTTCAGGTCCCAACAATCAATGATTCCAATATTCTAGAGAAATTATACATTAATCATCTAGAATTCATTTCCCACCAAATGAATCTCTTGTAGGACCCCGGGACGCCCTGAGAGGGGAGGTGTGAATCAGGGTGTCAACTTTTTCTTTTAAAGCAATGAATCTTGTTCCCATGTTGGTAGGAACTGGTTAAACCTGTATGATGGATAAGATTAATAATGAAACATTCACTTGCAATGAGATGACACAACTATTTTTACTTGGTTCACCACTAAGGGCTACATTCAAGGAACATACGCCTACAGGTTGTCGGTCATACCAAAATCCACTATGCTTCACTGGCTGTAGATTACAAAGGATCGGACACAGTCACTCTGTCCCAGGCTTACTGCATTTACAAAGGTTTAGGGATAACTCACTGCTTCCCTCAGGTCACTCCCGCTGACTCCCCCTGGCTCACTGCCCTTGGTGAAGTCACACTAAGTTTATAGACATGATGGTCTCTTCAATAGATTGACATGACATTCTTTGTCCCCTGTTTCAGCATGAGACTTTGTTTGCACCATGGTTCAGAGTTGATGCTCTTTTTGGTTCAAACTTCTCTTTTAGTGCAATGAATAAATGCACTATAACTTCTTCTTGTTGGCCAATATCACAACCACCTATGTGATTGATCAATCGATGAAGCTTCGCTCACATGGCATCATCAGAATCAATTCTCCTGGTATGCATGAGATCATGCATGTAGCAATTAGAAACACTTCTCTTTTTCTTCTTTTCACACGTGCACAAAATGTCTAGGTTCTTCTTTTAATTTCGTCACGTGTGCATGTGCATGCAAAGGTGCATGCACAATTCTCTTATTCTTTTCTTATGTGAAAACCCCAAGGAGTATGTTCTCCTAGCATACACACGTCCTCTTCTCTCCTTTTTTTATTGTCTCCCTTTTTAGCACTTAGCTTGGGTGTGTTTATGTGTTTCTTCAACACCCGAGGGGGTGCCACCCTTTCATGTGCGTGTCCCCTAGATCAGCAAACCACTTGAGGCCTCGGGCTTCCTTCAAACCATGCTCATGCGTGCATGCATGTGTGTGATGACCTTCTTCTTCCAAATAATCCTTCAAACTGAAACCCCTTCAAACCAGTAGGATGTATCGAGCAAACCATGGGGGTGTCTTCCTTGTTTGAGAAGACGGCTCCATGGATTCACTGTATGTGTGCTTCATCACAAAACAAAGATGGGTTCATGGTTCTGTCTTCGCAGAGTACAACAAGAGCACACACGCACCTATTGTGTATGAGGCTAACAACAACCACACAACGCGGCAAGGGTTTTGGGTAAACCGGTCGCACACTTGGTAGATCCCCTCGCACAGTGGGTGCGGGTCACTTATTTCGCACAACAAGAACGGTTCGTTGATATCTTCTTCCTCGCACGACCCTTAAAGAGTGCTAAGCACTTGTCTAAGTCCGGCGGAGCAGTGGATTCTCTTCCGCTCAGCGCTTCGAAATAGAAGTGATCTGTTTTTCAAAAAGAGGCACTCGGGAATGCGGGAGGCAGCCACATCTCTCGTCTTGGGTGCTGCTTCATTTATAGGCACGTAGAGAATCTTTTCCGCATTCAAAAACACTCAAGCTATTCCCTGAAGATCGCATCTTTGAATAGCTGAGATCCTCGGCTCTTTAAAAAGTTCAAACCTGTGTTTACGATATATTGCATATCCTGGCTTGTTTCCTTTTCAAACGATCGTCCAAATATCTTCATGCATGTATTAAAGATCACGTGTATCTTGTTCAAACATTCACACAAATCTCTCCACGTGGCCTCGCAGCTCTGCTTGCTTCGTACATCCTCGAAATATTCGGATCATCATATGCATGCATGTGAAACTGCATGCCATGTGTTCAGATTCTCCATGCGATCTCAATGCACTTGGAATGAGGATGAATGGTGGACGGAGTTAGGAGATCGACATTCAGCCGAAGATCCAGGATCGCAGAGGGCGCGACGGTGTCACGAGCGACGCGGAGGAAGAGAACGACCGTGGAGCCGTTGGATCAGCGCGGATGGGAGATGAGCGGTCGGGATTATAACATCTCGCCGCGGCAGATCGGATGGCCGATATTTCTTCCGCATTTTTAAACTGTGAACAGTTGCCGCGAGACGCTATCCCACGTCGAACTAGAGGTGCGGCACTGTTACGGTATATCTATAAAGCTGCTCCAGCATCGGGACAATTATGTATCCTCCTCCCTCCATGGTACCGACCCGTACCGTGTTCACCCAACAGGCGTGCTCTGCGCCCACCCACTGCCTCTCACTGCACGGGTTCACCACTGTGTACGCTCGTTTGTGCTTATGCACGGCCGGCATGCCCTTACCTCATGCGGGGCTAGCCTATAAGGCTTCCCTCAAGTGTGGTTGACCCTCAGGTCCTTTATGAACTTGAGGTTGAGGTCCTCGACTGGCCTCCTTGGTAGGCTATATAAATTTTTTGTAAGCCAAATAAAATATAACACATGAGATGCGCATGGCCATCACAAACCCCTTGCCTCTTCGTCATGCCCTTTTTCTTTTTGGACTATCAAATCCAAAGAACACCTCATCACTATCTTTTTCCATTAACTTTGGATTTAGGAGAGCCTATTTCATCATTGACACTTCTTTGAAAACAAATACAACTTATTCCCAAGGATGGGTCCAACAATCTCCCCCTTTCTATTTGTTGTCAATACTCAAAGTTCTTCTTTAACTGAATGTGTCAATGTTAAAAGATTTCAATCTTTTCCTCCCTTTATAACACATGAGATGTGCATGGCCATCACAAACCCCTTGCCTCTTCGTCATGCCCTTTTTCTTTTTGGACTATCAAATCCAAAGAACACCTCATCACCATCTTTTTCCATTAACTTTGGATTTAGGAGAGCCTATTTCATCATTGACACTTCTTTGAAAACAAATACAACTTATTCCCAAGGATGGGTCCAACAATCTCCCCCTTTCTATTTGTTGTCAATACTCAAAGTTCTTCTTTAACTGAATGTGTCAATGTTAAAAGATTTCAATCTTTTCCTCCCTTTATCTTTCACTTAACTCTCCATCTCTTTCACTTTTTCTCCCCCTTATTGACAATAAATACAAAGTTCATGGGAGAGAGGGCATCAATTCATACTTTAGCAGTGTGTCATCAACCATTTCACTCTAAGTCTACTTGAGCTGTTCTCGGTGTAGAAAACAAGAGGATTTGATTTTTACAACAGAGCTGTCAATTATTCACTGATCATGATACCTCATTAGATGGGAACTCATATACTTATCTTCAAGGGTTTTCAACTTTTATTCCATGTAAGATAATGTGAATGTTAAACATCTGGAAACTCCTACCCTTACTTCAACAAATAGATCAAAAAAATTCAAGTAATATAGGCAGGATAAGTGTCTTTGGCCACACTTCAATCTTCTTATGTCATTGATTGAGTGTGTTACTCCCCCTTTGTAAAAAGAATTTTATTTAGAGTAACAAAGGATGAGAGATTGAGAAATGACATACCTTTTCCAATGACATGATCTTCAGACAGTCTTCAGAGTATATGAATTTTATACCAACTAGTGTAGATATTGATTGAGAAAGTGACTCTGGAAGCTTCTTCACACTTCTAAGGTTCTCCCCCTGAGAACTTGCTTCACCTTCAATCCCCTGCATTAGAAACATCAATGCATGACACAAATGAATAAGGGAATAAGGTGGTTCCTCCTTGCTTCATCAACATGAGCTACATGGTTGAGGTTCTTTTCTCAACCAAGTTCCTCGGTTCACTCCAGTCTTCATGCTTACACATTTGAACATATGTTCTGACATCTGTTGACGTGGCATGGCTTTCTTCACATTCTCTTAACAACCATCATGAATGATACATTCTTACTCCTCTTAAGGACTGCTTCTTGTTTTGGTATTGAGGTTAGGAAACCTTTTGCAATGTGACAAGATTTCTTGAATATCTCACATAGAACATCTTGGACATGTATGATTCTCTTGGTTTGCAATCTCTCCTGCATTCTGTCTCCATCACGTGAAAGTTTTCCTTTTCCATTAGCACTATCCATGGCCTTTTCATCTTCAAGTTTCCTCATTCTTTTCAAATCTTTTGGCTAGATGACCAATATGTCATTTGGAATTTTTGTGGCTGATTTGGATCTTCCACATGGGTTCATCTGAGTTTCATCCCACTTAGTTTTTCTTTTGGATGAATGACCCTTCAATTTCATGGACCTAAAATCCTGGGTCTCCTTAACTTCCCTACATGAGATCTTCTTGGGGAAATGTGTGTTCACAACATTATTATGATTTATTCCCAAGGAATATTCTTCTTTCTTAGCTAGCTTGTGCGGTCTTTAGTTTTTATCAGCTCTGGATATCTGTTGACATAGGAACGCACCATTCTTGTGACCCCTCCCATTGCATACATCACAGATGTTATAAAGAATTCCAAATCTGTTTGCTGTAAATAGATGCTTCTGGACCATCAGATGCTGCTTCTTCTTCTCTGGATTTCTTCCCTTTGATACATGCTTTCTTTGTGCTTTTTCGTTAAAGGGATTGTACCATCAATCCAGTGCACAATGCCCAAATCTGTTGCAGCACCAACATTGACACAAATTTTTTTCTTCTTTGTATCTTTTGTATGAGGTTGTTGGACCTTTTTCTTAATCATTTGTGCTCTATTTGAGGAACCAACTTCCTCTTTTTTCTTATCATCCACCCTATCCATGGTGGTAGGTTTCCTCTTCTCACCTTTCCTCATCCATACTTGTTTAGAACTTTTCTTCCAGCTTGCACTGATTGTGGAAACATATTTAGAAACATGAGTACAAGATGGTTTGGATGGTACCTTCACTTTCTCAGTTGCTTGTGATAGATCAATGAGTGAAGTCATGATCTTATTATCACATGTTGGAGGTCTTTTGACAATAGAATCATTCAGTGAGCATTGAATACCAGTAGTAACTGATTCTTGATGTGAATAATCAAGAGTTGTCATAATCTTATTGTCACATGTTGGAGGTATTTCAGCTTTAGATTCATCCAATGAACAATGAGTACAAGCATCACTCATTTCACTCTTTTGTGAAGTCTCAATATGTGTATTCTCAATCTTGGTCAATTGGGAATCTAATTTTTGACCCTCAATATTGAGGATGATCTTCTGATCTTCAATCATGAGCATCTTCTCTTCACAAGTCTTATTCAATATTTCAACCTCATCTTCATGCATCTTAAATTTGTTTTGTAACAAAGAGTCATGTTCCCTGAATTTCATTGTAGTTTCTTCCAAAAAAACTCTTGACTTCATTTCTCTTCTTCAGCTTAGCTTCAAGTGCATGGATGTTTTCTTTTAGAGTCGTATTGATTTCCTCTTTTTCTTCAAAGACTTTAACCTATTTGGTGAGCTTCATACTTTCCAGAACTTTTCATTCCAACCCATTTTCCATATTGTCAGCTTCCCTTTCTAATCGAGTGATCTCAACCTGCATAGATTGGAATTGGCTACAAATAATAGAAACCCTTTCTTCAGGAATATCATGCAGATATGTTTTGAGTTTTTCTTGAAAGCTTGAATTAGTGTTGTCATCCTTTCCTCTAGAATAATTCTGAGCCACCTTCTCGATGCTTTCCAAGCATGATGTTTCCTCATTATTTGACTGGCATAGAGAACAAGACACTGCATCTTCTTTGGATATGAGGGACTTCTTTGGATGCTTCTTCTCTTTCTTTTTTCTGTTTGTCAGGGTCTTGTAAGATGTAGACTTCTGCTCAGAAATGACTGAATATTCATCAAGACTGCTCTTCATTGTTGACATTAGGAAAGAAACTCAAACCCTATTCTAAATAGAATTACTGTGGAGTATCCAACATACGTTAACTTTTTCCTATGATACCACTTGTAGGAACCTGGGACGCCCTGAGAGGGGAGGGGTGAATCAGGGTGTCAACTTTTTCTTTTCATGCGATGGATCTTGTTCCCACGTTGGTAGGAACTGGTAAAACCTGTATGATGGATATGATTAGTAATGAAACATTCACATACAATGAGATGAGACAACTATTTTTACTTGGTTCATCACTAAGGGCTACATCCAAGGAACATACGCCGATAGGTTGTCAGTCATACCAAAATCCACTATGCTTGACTAGCTGTAGATTACAATGGTTCGGGCACAGTCACTCTGTCCCAGGATCACTACCTTTACAAAGGTTCAGGGATAGCTCACTGCTTCCCTCGGGTCACTCTCGCTGACTCCCCCTACCTCACTGCCCTTGGTGAAGTCACACTCAGTTTATAGATGTGAAGGTCTCTTCAATAGATTGACTTGACATTCTTTGTCTCTTGTTTCAGCATGAGACATTGCTTGCACCACGGTTCAGAGTTGATGATCATTTTGGTTCAAACTTCTCCTTTAGTGCAATGACTGAATGCGCTATAACTTCTTCTTGTTGGCCAATATCACAACCACCTATACGATTGATCAATCGATGAAGCTTCACTCACATGGAATCATCAGAATCAATTCTCCTAGTATGCATGAGATCATGCATGTAGCAATTAGAAACACTTCTCGTTTTCTTCTTTTCACATGTGCACCTAATGTCTAGGTTCTTCTTATAATGTCGTCACATGTGAATGTGCATGAAAAGGTGCATTCATAATTCTCTTCATCTTTTCTTATGTGAAAACCCCAAGGTGTAATTTCTCTAAGCATACACACGTCCTCTTCTCTCCTTTTTTTATTCTCTCCCTTTTTAGCACTTAGCTTGGGTGTGTTTATGTGTTTCTTCAACACCTGAGGGGGTTCTACCCTTTCATGTGCGACTCCCCAAGATCAGCAAACCACTTGAGGCCTCGGGCATCCTTCAAACCATGCTCATGCGTGCATGCATGTGTGTTATGACCTTCTTCTTCCAAATAATCCTTCAAACCGAAACCCCTTCAAACCAGTATGATGTATCAAGCAATCCTTGGGGGTGTCTTCCTTGATTGAGCAGATGGCTCCACGGATTCACAGTATGTGTGCTTCTTCACAAAACAATGATGGGTTCATGGTTCTGTCTTCGTAGAGTACAACAAGAGTGCACACACACCTGTTGTGTATGAGCCGAACTACAACCACACAACGCGGAGAGGGTTTTGGGTAAACCAGTCGCACACTTGGTGGATCCCTTCGCACAGTGGGTGCGGGTCACTTATTTCGTGCAACCAGAACGATTCGTTGATATCTTGTTCCTCACATAACCCTTAGAGAGTGCTAAGCACTTGTCTATGTCCGGCAGAGCAGTGGATTCTCTTCCGCACAACGCTTCGAAATAGAGGTGCTCTATTTTTCAAAAAGAGGCACTCAGGAATGCGGGATGCCGCCACCTCTCTCAGCTTGGGTGCGGCTTCATTTATAGGCACGTAGAGAATCTTTTCCGCATTCAAAAACCCTCAGGATATGCCCTGCAGATCACATCTTTGAATAGACGAGATCCTCAGCTCATTAAAGTGTTTAAACCTGGGGTAATTTTTTTATCTGGGGTTTTAAAAAATTAAAATATGATAACAGAGGTTAGGGTTCAGATATTTTTAAAAATGGGTCCGGGATGCATTAACGTCGTTCACGCATCTTCCCGAGAGAAGAGATGCGTGAAGGGCGTTCACGCATCTCACAGAATACCTAAATTTCCCTTAAAATGTATAACTATTAATTATAAAGTAATAAACTTATTATAAAAATTAAGAAATATTAATAAATATCAATTAAATAATATAAAATATTGAAATAATGTTAATAATTATTAATAAATATTCATGAATAATAGATATTCATTAAATAATTATTAATAGAATGGATTGAGTATTCTCTAACATATATTGAGAAATCTATAATCTTAGCATCTTTCAGTCACTCACGTTATCTCAACATGTTGTAGTTAAACATCTATTTCTATAAAGATCCTAATATGGTTCCATTTGTATTCTAAAGTGGAAACTTAATTTTTATACTTTCCAATACTCATTTTTCATTGTTTTTCTGATTAAATATTGGTATATTTGTGAACAAATGAGTTACATGAAAAACATATAGTGATTGTGATGAGTGAACCATGATCACATCATCACTATGCTAAGTTCTCCGAGTTTCATTTCTAGATCCATGAGTAATATTTTTAAGGCATGTGCTCTCTAAAAAATATCATTTTATCTAAATAAGGTGGAAGAAGTGATGTCATGGACATGACCTATGTTTTGAGATGCATACTCAATAATCTCACTCTTTAGATTGCGTACCAGTATAAATCATTTCCTTTTATAAAGTCTGAATATGTATCTTCTCAAAATTGTCCAAATGAACTTCTAATTCATATTGTAGTTTTCAATGTTGTCCATAAACAACCATAAATGTGAAATCATGCTCAGAGTGTATCAATTATTAACCAAGGGTAGATAATCAAAATTATCAATGAAATGCTAAATCACGCACATACTTCACCAAATATATTAAAAAGTTCAAGTGAAAAGATAAATCTCCCCTTTTCATCCCATCATTCCATCAATCAAGCTCTCCCCCTTAATTGAAATGAGAAATATAATTAAGAACAATGGATAAAGTGTGATTGGAATACCTCAAGTTTCAACTTCTTGAGATGATATGAATTTCAAGATTTTTCATGAAATAATCCTTGGATTTTAGCTCAAACTTATTCTTGGAAATAGTTTCTTTCACAGTTTTCTTGACTTTATTGTTTTTCATATTCCCAATGGAAGATTTTCCAACTATTGTTCCATTCTTCTACACTTGTTGTGGCCTTTTATTCTTATCAGCATATGCATTTTGCATGGTTGGACTGAACCATCACTCATCATAATTGTGACCACTTCTATTGCAATTCGAAATAATTAATATAATTAATATTTATCATTTAATTTAATCATATTATTTATTATACATATATATATATATACATTGGTAGATAATTTGATAACAGTAAGACACTTATTAAAGGTATAATAGAAGTCTAGATAACAGTAATACACATACAAAACGTATCATAAATCAAATGTCAACCTAATCTACGCCTCTGGTGTGGATGCTCCTCTGTCCCACAGTCAGGCGTATACTGGATGCGTCCACGCCGTGTCTGTCTACGTCTGTGCTCTGGCGTACGCTGCGCATCCTCATCGACAACCACCTCCACATCCTCATGTGTGACAGACGGTGGATGTACAGTCTCACCGCCTGTACCCTGGCCTGCATCTAAGGATAGTGGAAGCTGGCTGGAACTCTAACCAATATAGGAAGTAGATGGCTGATCTGCTGCGGATGACTGCAATAAAACATCGAACTCAATCCGGTCAGCGTCTGTAAGTACCTGTGGCTGTGCCTTAGAAGCTGGAGGAGCATATGACTGATCATGCTGAACACCCTCCTCCAGTGGAATAATATCATGTGGATGAGCAAGCTGAGCAGCCTCATCCTGTGGAACAACAATATCTATAACAGGGTCGTCACCCCCAGGTACATCTATGTGAGGCTCAGCAGGCTCCGCGGCCTCCGCAGCAGGCTCTACGGCCTCCGCAGCAGGTGGTGGATCAAAGAAAATGCCATGATAAATATCGTCCATCGATGGTAGCATCTGTCATACAAGGATGTGAAAATATGCTGGGTCAAAGGAAGCTCTCTCCACTAGATCAGACATATGAATTAGATGACAAATACGAGCATCCTGCGAAAACAAATTCTGTTGTTAACTAATTTGAATAAAAAATATGTTGAACAGTGAAAGGAAGAATGCATACCAAGTCATGGAAGCCCCGTCCGTGCCGTGTCAGAAATATGACGGGAGACCTGATGTACCAGCCTGCATAATCCATTTGATCCATCAAATGAAAGCATATTGTCCCTGCCCCTCGCAACTGGGAATCCCGTCGCCTGTACCATAACGCAACATATCTCGCATAGTAGCTCCTCCAATCAAAATCTCTCTTCCCTGACATCTTTAGGGAATGCAATGAATCCAACTGACTGGGCGGGTCAGGAACTGGCTGAAGGAATCCAAACTGTCTCATAACCCTATCCGTCTGATGCCACTCGACTATATGAAAATGAATCAGTGGAACTATGCAGGAGCCGATATCAATCATCACTGTACAGTATGGGGGCAGACTCTGAAGGATATCATCTGTATATGGCATCCATGTAATCTGAAAGAAAAAATGAATAATCAATTAATAAATGAATAGATTTACAGTAAAGTGTAAAGATTTAACAATATAAATAATAATCACTTACATCGTCTGGTCGAATGCTGTCTAACATAAGTCTGTAGGTGTGAACATCATGTCTGGGAGAATCTGAATGTTGATGCGCCTGACTCCACCTGTAGATAACAATTTTTTTTACATTTCATAAAAGAATTTTATACAAGTAAGTTAGATATTAGAAAGAATTAATAACATACCAACATCCACGTGGAGCCTCTGCTACAATATCTACGGGTAATGGCGCACATGCATGTGGAGCTAAACGAGGTATGTGCTCCCATACCCACATCTGTAGAAGAACCATGCATCCTGTGATCTGCATCTTATCGATGCGACATGCGCTGCATAGGGCTCTGTATGTATATGCTAGGCAGGCAGACCCCCAACTATATCGGCCTGCCTGGTCCAAATCCTCTAAAAAATCTAGATACATCAGGTGCACAAAAGTAGTAGAGTGGTCAACAAAAAGCGTGCCACCGATCAGCCTCAAAATCTATGCGCGTGAAAATCGCAGCACAGTGACGTCATCAGCATCATCTGGTAAATGTGTGAAGTGCTGGTCTAACCAAGGCATCTGCAATCTACCACCGACGATGGTCCTACCATCATCATGGACCTCTATGCCCAGAAGTCTATGAACAAGCTCAGGCAAATCTGATGGAACTCGACCTGTCAAAGCATGTCCGTCGATAGGGAGGCCCAACATAATAGCCACATCCTGTAACGTAATAGTCATCTCCCCCTCAATGAAATGGAAAGTATGCGACTCTGGTCTCCATCTCTCGACAAGTGCGGCAATGAGCTGATGATCAAGAAATGTGAAGTCGCACATCGCTACTCCATAAAATCCAGCTCGACGAAGATGTGGGACGATAGCGGGAGGTGGTGCAGTATGATGGAAATGGTGAGATCTACGTACACTCAAGGGAGCCACAGGACGTCCCTCTAAAAGCAGTCGTGATACATGAGTATCCTGAGATGTAAGCAATGGAAAACCTTCAATCTGCACACATGATATCATCGTTACTTATTAATAGTGGAATCATGATATATTCATTTTTATTTGGTGTCACAATCAACATTAGCCTAGTCTCACAATCAACATTAGTTAAGGATGCTCAGACACTCAGATGCCATTACTAAAACTAGACATCTTATAAGAAAACCATAATTTAAAAGTGAAAAATTAATTATTTATTCTTATTTGTGAAATTACGTTTGTTAATTTATCCATTATCCATTAAATAACCATTAACATTATTCCACATTAAAAATTAATAGGAAAAAGTGAAAAATTAATTATTTCTTCTTATTTGTGAAATTACGTTTGTTAATTTATCCATTATCCATTAAATAACCATTAACATTATTCCACATTAAAATTTAACAGGAAAAAGTGAAAAATTAATTATTTCTTCTTATTTGTGAAATTACGTTTGTTAATTTATCCATTATCCATTAAATAACCATTAACATTATTCCACATTAAAAATTAACAGGAAAAAGTGAAAAATTAATTATTTCTTCTTATTTGTGAAATTACGTTTGTTAATTTATCCATTATCCATTAAATAACCATTAACATTATTCCACATTAAAAATTAATAGGAAAAAGTGAAAAATTAATTATTTCTTCTTATTTGTGAAATTACATTTGTTAATTTATCAATTATCCATTAAATAACCATTAACATTATTCCACATTAAAAATTAACAGGAAAAAGTGAAAAATTAATTATTTCTTCTTATTTGTGAAATTACGTTTGTTAATTTATCCATTATCCATTAAATAACCATTAACATTATTCCAAATAGATCAAGTTCCTAAGTAACTATAGAGACTTCCACAATAGGATACCCTTTTTCACTTGTTAATTGAATGACTGGTATAAGCTCCTTATGCACAACAGGAATATCCTACTATTTACATGTTGTCTCTCTACCCCACTGAGATGGCCCACCTTTAGTTTTCTAATCCAAGACCGACACATTTCATTGCTTAGCCCTGGATTAAGGCCTATAGGCATCTCTCTACACTTTCATCAGCATGTTCCCAACCATTATGGGAGGAAATCCTTGGTTAACATCTATATACTCATACACAAGACATGGTTCTATTAGTGAACCCGAGTTAGGAAAATATAAGAGATCAGGAAGATGTAAGTTATGGATTACTTTGAGATGCTCAATGAGTCCCTCGTCAGATCTAGAATTATCACCAATCTCCTTGGGATTCCCTAGATGAGACATTGTCCCATGGGTTTCCTTATCATTAGGTTATTCAACCACAACCTCTTCCTCTTAGTCTTCTACTTCTTCTCATCCTCATCCTCTATTTCTTATTCTTCTTCTTCATCATCGACACCAACCACAAACTCTTCCTCTTAGAGAAGGTACACAGACTTGATCATGGATGATGAGATTTGGAACTCTGTCCTGCCACTTGGGGAAATCTCTTATGAGTATGTCCTTCTGCGTGGCAGATACTGCATCGTATTCTCCCTCCTCGTTGCCGAGGCCAATCCATCTCATTTCTGATGCGAGTTGACTTTGGTCTTCCTCGAGGCCGCAACCTAGTAGCATGAAGCCAATAATTTTAAAAATGACACACATTGAAAAAATTATAAATGATACCAAAACCGACTTATGAAAACCTAGAAATATCAGGGACGATGGTCGGTTGATCAGCAGGCAATGTGATAGAATGGAAGTCACCAACAGGCATCCAAACAGCACTATAACAGTTAACCAAAGTGCTCATGTGATACATCGGGTCAACATATGGCCCCCATGATATATTTACCGAAGCGCAAGCTGTAATAACATGTACACATGGATATCTCAATGCCTGAAAGCTGCCACAATCACAGTACCTTTTATCCAACATCACGACAAACACTCCACCATTAGTGCATGCACCCTGGTCGTAGCACTTTCTTACCTGAAAACTCATCTTTTCCCTGTCAAAGGCTATAACATTCCATCGTGAAGCCTCATTCCGTATCCGGTCAATATCAGTTTGCAAATGCTGAGTAAAAAGTATTCCATTTTCAATCATCTGGTAGGCCTTTTAGGACCGGTCAACAAAGTAGTGAACACATCTAAAAAATGTCTCTTGCACTAACCCTGTGATTGGGAGTTTGCGCACAACCTTGAGGACCCCATTTACGCACTCCACTATATTAGTGGTCATATGCCCATATCTCATGCCACCATCGTATGCTAATGACCATTTTTCCTTTGAAATTTGTACCATATATTCATATACCTCCTCATTAACTGTTCGGATCTCTTCAAGACGTCGATCAAACCTTTCTTGTTGGGGTTCATATGCTGAAAGCATAACATAATAATGTATTAAAATGGATCGTAAATTTTGTTAAAACAAGAAAGTTTAGAAAACCATACCCAATTTGAGGATCGCCTTCTTTATGGCCTCATCTCTAAACTGCTTATGCACATTACTTGCAATATGTCTAATGAAATAACGGTGATAAGCATTCGGCTCAGTCCAAGAAACCCCATCACTACTCATGACCTCTATAATCACTCGATGACGATCAGATATCAGACACACGCCCTGTTTCTACGTGACATGAACACGTACACATGCCAAGAACCAGCTCCAGCATTCAAAATTTTCTTTTTCAACAACAGAAAAAGCAAGTGGCAGAGGAGCGCGATTACCATCCTGTGTGGCAGCAATGAGTAGAACACCTGTATAATTTCCATAAAGGAATGTGCCATCTACCTGAATAAATTTTTTACAAAAGGGAAATGCAGCAATGCACGGTCTGAATGCCCAAAAAATCCTATTGAACTTCACCTTTGACCGATCAACTAGATGATTTTGGGATACATACTCAACACTGTCCAACTGATAAACAATCTTATTATTGAGAGACAACAATTCCATAAGCTGTGGCAACAACGCATAAGACTCATCCCAATCACCATACACTTTTACAATGGCTTTCTGTTTTGCATTCCAAGCTTTGTTGTATGATACCTTATAGTTATACAACAGTTTAATTCTTTCCTGAATAAGGGCAACAGGAACATCCTGACTTATTCGTATCATCTCACAAATAACAGTAGATATAAACTCTGCATCAAGAGAAGAGTGATCTTGTTCCAAGATGGGATGCAGACAAGTGTGTGGGCCTTCTAATTTGGTTATCTTCCAACATCCATAACATTTATCAAATAGTGCTCTTAATCGAAATTTACATTCTGACCCATATTTTTCACAACGAATGAGATATTTGGTCTTCTTTGACTCATAAACCACAAATGTGAAATGTCGCTCAATGTGGTATTGTTTTATCACATTTTTCATGACCTGTTTACTTTCGAACTCCTGCCCAACATATATGGCATTATCATTTGATGCAGGCATATTCCCTATAATGCCAGGGAATTCAGAAGCTGGTGTAATGACATCCCAATCAAAAGGTTGTTCACGAGACATTCCTCCAACTAAGGAACTCAAAACTGAAGGCTGATTACCACTAACTGGTGGATGTAGTGGATGTCTGTCTCTCAAAGGAACCTCAGAAGGTTCATTTCCAACCACATCATCTCCTGCTGACTCCCCAGATTCTTCTTCCTCAGATAAACTTTCTTGCACTATATCAGCACAGAAAGGGATGTCATCTACATTTCCTTCCAAATTTTGATGATCTTCCTCATTACATTCTTCCACAGGAGTCGTATGAGAAGGAAGCAATGAAGAAGACTGATGTGAAGGACCGACTTCTATAGAGGTCACAAAGCATGGTTCTGTAGTAATCGATTGCACCACATCAATATCAGAAATGACAATAAATAATTCCATCAAACCATTAATACATTGTTGCCTGAATAACTGAGAAGCCTCCATCAAATACTCATCATCGACTATAGGGTAGTCGCTGTGCTACATACGCTCAGGATATTGAAGATGTCGGTGTCTAATTGAAGTGATTGCTTGTCCTGCACTCAATTTTAACCGACTATGAATCTTATTATGAACTGCATCCAATGTCATACAACCATGGAGATTTACCACTTTGACAGGTGGCACACTGTAGCTAAAACCCTGCTCGGTACAAATTACCTCACCGTTGCAATATATTTGAGCAGACATAATTACCTATTAATTTTTTTTTAAAAAAATATTATACACTACATTAAAATTTTAAATTATTTAATTTGGTTTTGAATAATTGATTATCTTGAGACTTTTTTATGTATTGATTTATCACTGTTAAGGTATAGTGATTGTGATTTTAGCACAAAAGAAAATTTAATATAATGTTTCATAAAGTTTGATTACTTATGAATATATAATCATGACTTGATCTTGAGACTTGCGATTAGTTTATAATTATCTGATAAACTAACCACAATTTATATGGGTAAACTCCTGTCTCTATTATCAAATATTGCAGCAACCGCCAATCTCCTGTCAAACAGCAACACCTCCTCTCGAACGAGTTCTCAAATGCTTCTTCATCGACACCTCTTCGGGGATGCCTCTTCGTCAACACCTCTTTGGGGCATCAGTCTTTTAATTAAAAATTTACTCACATGCATGTGAGGGGGTCTAGGGGTATGAAATACATAAATTAATTCAAATAGACACGCAGGTCCTTACACTTACTGAGAGATGACTCGCAGGTCATAAATACCGAAAAAATGCAATTATTACAAATTGAATAACAACATACACAAAATAAAACATGCAATTTCAATTATGCATGGTCGGTCATCTCAAGATCAGTCATCACTCATACCGTGTTTTTTGGTATATTTATTATATTATATGTATTATATAAAATCTATATTAAATACTACACCTCTTTTACAAAAATTTAACTTCATGTGTATATATATATATATATAATTATTAAAAACATTAAATAAATTTTATTATAACAGATCTAATTGAGATTTACATAATAAACACTTTTGTTATTTTAAATTTTATGAAATTGTAATGTTTTTTGGGCATTCTTCTAATTTTCAAAATATAAGTAAATATATTTTATACTTTATTGATTAAAAATATTATTACTAGTAAATAAAAGTAATTTAATTTACACTTACATCAAAACCATCCATTAAAATAAATTTCTCTAACATAAATTACTTTTTCTAAACATTAAAAATTTTAGACATAACATAAAACATTCAATATTTAGACAACAGAAATTCAAAAAATTAAATCATACGAACATTCAACATCAAGAAAATTAAATCATTCAAAACATTTCATGCATAACATATGAAATAAATAAATCATACACGCAATTAAACATACAAATGAAATAAATAAACACAATTAAACATAAAAATGAAATAAACATTTCATGCATAACATATGAAATAAATAAATCATACACACAATTAAACATACAAATTAAATAAATA
Organism: Viscum album; assembly: GCA_963277665.1. NCBI lineage: Eukaryota > Viridiplantae > Streptophyta > Magnoliopsida > Santalales > Viscaceae > Viscum > Viscum album. Next base: position 1,042,328,365 of record OY728150.1, read on the forward strand.
AACACAATTAAACATACAAATGAAATAAATAAACACAAATAAACAATTAAATTATTAAATAGAAATTTTACCTCAATAAAAGCAGCAAATATTTGTTGAGAAAGAATTTCTGTAGAGCTTCGCAACAAAAACCAGAGGAGAACAATGGGTATTGGGGGGGGACCCCTCCTTTTATAAAATATCTCGGCCGGATGCGTGAACACCGTTCATGCATCCTTCAGCTCGTCCGCGAAGGATGCGTGAACGACGTTCACGCTTCCTTTAGCTGGTCAGCAAAGGATGCGTGAACGCCGTTCACGCATTACCGTCGGGGTCCGGGATGCGTGAACGCCGTTCACACATCCCGGACCCATTTTTAAAAATATCCGAACCCTAACCCCTTTTATCATATTTTAATTTTTTAAAAACATAGAAAAAAAAATTACTCTCAAACCTGCGTTTATGATATTCTGCATATCCTGGCTTGTTTACTTTTCGATCGATCGACCAAATCTCCTCATGCATGTATTAAAGATATCCTATATCTTGTTCAAACATTCGCAAAAATATCTCTACCAGCCCTCGTAGCTCTGCCTGCTTCGGCCATCCTCGAAATATTCAGATCATCGTATGCATGCACGTGAAACTACTTGCCATGTGTCCAGATTCTCCATGCGATCTCAATGCACTTGGAATGAGGATGAATGGTGGCTGGAGTGAGGAAATCGACATTCGGACGGAGCTCTAGGATCACAGAGGGCGCGGCGGTGTTGCGAGCGACGCGGAGGAATAAGACGACCGCGACGCCATTGGATCAGCACGGATGAGAGATGAGCGGCCGGGATTATAACATCGCTCTGCGGCTGATCGGCCGACCGATATTTCTTCCGCATTTTTAAACTGTGAATAGTATCTACGAGAAGCTATCCCACAACGAACTGGAGGTGCAGCATTGTCGCGGTATATCTATCATGCTTCTCCATCATTGGGACAATTAAGTCTCCTCCTCCCTCCACGATACTGACCCGTACCGTGTTTACTTAGCGGGTGTGCTTTGTGCCCACCCTCTTCCTCTCGCCGCATGGGTTCACCGCCGTGCGCGCTCATGTGTGCTTATGCACAACCTGCATGGCTTCCCTCAGGCGTGGTTGACCCTCAAGTCCTTCATGAACTTTTGAGGTTGAGGTCCTCGACTGGCCTCGTTTGGCTATATAAATTTTTTGTAAGCCAAATAAAATATAACACATGAGATGTGCATGGCCATCACAAACCCCTTACCTCTCCTTCATGCCCTTTTTCTTTTTGGACTATCAAATCCAAAGAACACCTCATCATCATCCTTTTCCATTAACTTTGGATTTAGGAGAGCCTTTTTCATCATTGACACTTCTTTGACAACAAATAAAACTTATTCCCAAGGATGGGTCCAACATCTCTACACCTAGGTCACATAACGGGGTGAATTCGAAGCAAGAATTACCTCAGGCGTGGTTGAACCTCAGGTCCTTCATGAACTTTTGAGGTTGAGATCCTCGACTGGCCTCGTTTGGCAATATAAATTTTTTGTAAGCCAAATAAAATATAACACTTGAGATGTGCATGGCCATCACAAACCCCTTACCTCTCCTTCATGCCCTTTTTCGTTTTGGACTATCAAATCCAAAGAACACCTCATCATCATCCTTTTCTATTGACTTTGGATTTAGGAGAGCCTTTTTCATCATTGACACTTATTTGACAACAAATAAAACTTATTCCCAAGGATGGGTCCAACGTCTCTACACCTAGGTTACATAACGGGGTGAATTCCAAGCAAGAATTACCTCAACCTCTTTGACATTCATCATCACACCCTATACATAGATGATGTGTCCCAAAATGGGGACTCTCGAATCCAAAACTAATAGTTCAAGATATTCTCAAAATGGTGGTTCTCACTGAGTATGTCCATAACCATCACCTTGTTTCTCACATATACCTCCTTGCACTTTGAGTACAATATATTTTTGTCTATCAAGACCACCAAAACCAGTCTATGAAATGATGAAATATTCTATTTATGTGTCTGAGGAAAACTTCTGTGAGATTTATCAATTTGAAAGGCACCAAAAATTATACATAATTACCATAGAGGAATCATAATTTCATCTTTTCAATATATACATCTCATACTTGTTATTGGTCATAACCTGATCTGACTTCTGTCATAATGAATTATATTTCCCACCTTAGCAGATTAATGTGGTCACCAATCCTTTAATATGGTTGCTTATTATTAATGGAAACCTAGCTCAGGTTCTCATAATACATACACAACATCATTCTACTATCAATATTTTTAGAGAACAACATTGGGGAAGCCTTAGGTGACACATTGGGTCTGATAATTCCATTCTTTTGTAAAACCCATAACAGAAACATTAGCTATAAAAGATTATTGATAACCATCTGATATGATGGTGTTGATATCAAGAATTCCTTTGGGCTAAATTAGTGTATTATCTTATCTAATGGTTGGGGGTAATCCCTACATGACATCCAAAAATACATTCTCATACTCCACCACTAATAATGGAATCTCAAAACCCATAACACTTGTTCCTACAAGGGTAATACTTGTCACGTTGGGAGTAATTTGATATCCCCTCTGATGTATGGTATATAATTATCTTCGTGGTTTTCATTATCACTCTAGAAAGAAAACATAATCTCATCACCACACATACGCTATATCATCCACCCATTACAATCATGTTGATTATGAACTGTAGATAGCTAGTCCATAAATAAAATGATGTCATAAGGATTCATCATTGTTATAATGAGGCCCCATAATATGTTTCTCCTCCAAGAGTCATGTTACACTCACAGAATAAGTATGTTAATGTTAAATCAAATTTGGTAGGAGTTTCTAATAACAAGGGTCAAGCCAATGGCTCAATTAGAATCATTGAATCATGGAAAAAAGAAGTGAAAAGAAAAGAGTTACTTGCACCTATGTCTATCAAGGATGCAGCTAATGTAGAGAAGAAATAAATTGTAACTCCAATATACTTGGAAACCTCTAGGGTTCCTTATCCCACTACATATAGTTTTCTTCATCCAAGACTACAAGATCCCTGAGCCTTGTGTAGACCACCTGGGGTTTGTGGTGGAAATAGTTCATAATTCATACAAAATTCTCCTTCTTTACCTGCTCCTCTACCTTGTCCACCACTATACAGACCTACCTTTTCTAAACACCATATCATACTAATATTTCCATAAACTATTTCTCTATTAGTTTCCTGGAAGTTCGAACCACTATGAGAATGATGTCCCCAACCATCGTATGAGGAGTGTGGCCTCCATCTTGCCTGACTCGAGTTTTCTTAAGTGTTATGAACTATAAACCCATTGTCCTGGGGTTCCCTATTGAATTTACACACATTCAATAATCCTTATTACTATCATTAGCTACCCAATTTCAATGTATTAGATACTAGGTTCCCAATACCATCACCCACTATCAGCATCTACCTTCCTAGAAAGATCTCCTCCACTAAGGTTCTCTCAAGACCTTTAGCATATGCCTGATATCTAAGTGCAATCCATTCTAAAAATGTTTTACATTGAGGAAATTATATCAAACCATATCTATATAGTATCGGTAGAGTTACTAAAATCACAATGAATAATCTTCTACAGTCATGATACCCTATTACAATTAAAGAATATCTTGGATACACAATGATTTCAATTTTGTAGGATTGAACTCCTCCCTAAGATTATTCTTGAAATACGACCCTAATATGTCTATGTCATTATGTGAATGTGTCACAAAACTCTACCATTTCTTCAAAACTCCTTGAATAAGTCCCACCACTTGGACCACCATTTTATTTGGATGTGTCATCAGTATGAGGAAAACTCATGTTACTACCTCTTGCTAGGCCCCTGCTACCTAGGGGACATTATTTCCCTGAAAACTATGAGGATTATTTTTATGATACTCATGGAGTAAATTTGGGATACACACATTCTTATATTATACATTCATGACAATATACTAATAAATGATTTGTGTAATTAGTGGAAATAAACATGGAGATACCTCCTCCTATGAAGGATGTTGTATAAAAGCATAGTCACTCAAAATACATCCTTGTGATCTAATAATTGAATCATTGACGGATTTATCTGAATTATAGAAAAAAAATATTATGAAACACAATGAATGATCAGGTCTAGTGAACATACACATTAATGATATAGAAATCACAACGCATTCCCATATGATGCATTTACCAATATTTTACATCTAACTAGTGAATATATGTAGAAAGATAAAAAGTAGAATATAAGAGTCTTTGTGAATGGATACATTGGATACCACAACAATGCTGGAGTATAGGGTCTGAAAGGCGATCTTAAAACATTTTAACAATGTTTCCATAAATCCAAAACCAATCAAAAATTAGAAAATATCCAAACATCAGTCCAAAATGTACACACCTTTGATACAAATCAATCATGGCCTGACCCCAAATTTCCCTCATGTACAATGATTAGTCAAGTGGGGAACCCCACTCCCAACTTGAATAGGCTAGGGGATATTGAAAAGTGTTGAGGAGGTAAATAGAACACATGCGGGGCATTATCTTGAAGTACTTGTCCACACACAACCATCTACAAAAATACATATAATGAAGAATGGTTAATATAGATGATACCAGTTATAATAGAATAATATTTATTCACATAAAAGTATTTCACATTACTGGAAATAAATAATGTTCCCAATATAATCCACTTAATATAGTGAAAAATATTTCAACCTGACCAGAAGGAGGGGAAAACTATTGAATGCAACACCTAATCCTGCCATGGACAGTCTACGTCACTATGATATTTCTACACATAATCCTTTTAGGGATCCATAAATTGGTTTGTCATTTTCATAAGACATGAAATGTGTAGGCATAGACCATATAGGGGAGATTACAGTAATATAATGTAGGAATATTGAAAATAACCAAACATATGCGTTAATACAACAATCATCTCATCAAAAATGAATTTCAACAGGATATGTGACATATAGATAAGAATGAAATCCATTTATAGTTATAATATACTCTAATTACTATAGAGGTCTCAACCATATAAATCCACAAGATCATGCTCAATGATTAATTTTAACGACCATATATGAGAATCCACTCCACAATGCATGTTGTCAATAATGGAAACCATTCAAGAGGTTGTTGTCATTAGAGCATTCCAAAGAAGTACCCACATTAACAATGAATATTTTTCTAAAAATATAAGGGATCACATTCTAGACCTCTATGGAATTCCACTAATCCTACTAGATAAAAATTCTAGATAGGGGATCAGTTTCCCATGCATGGTGGTCACATCGATACCATGAATCCTACCCAGGAAAGAAGATATGAAAAAGGATCCAACCCCAGGCCTCATGAAGGGAAACCAAAATATTTATCAGAAACAAAACCCGAATAGGGGATCCCAATACTATGATAATTTTACACTCATATATATGGAAAAAATAATTAAACTCAACTGAACGTAGTATATGCCAAAAAACTAATGGCATCAAATCAGTACAGTGGAAGTAGACATCATCTATAGAGGGTATAAAACACGTACCTATAAAATGATACCATTTTGTGTCCACGATCATGCTCAAATTCCTATTATCATTTAAATTGTCCATGTTAGTGTACTTTCTATTATCGGTGCACCTAATAGTGTCTGCATTCATTCTCATGCTCGTGTACTCTGGTCGTACTCATGTTCTTGGACATGCCCATTCTCGTGTATCCTACATGATACACATCGAACAACTAGAGTGAGGTATCATGGTGTATGTTTGGGACCACATAATGTGTGATCATTTTATCTATGAAGAAACTAGAGCTTCACATAATGGCAGAACTATATGGTGTGTGTTCTGCAAACTAAATTTTATGTAGTTCAGACTTTCCATGAAATTCCATACCAGTCAGACATATTCACCATGACACCCTTATTCAATCAGACCATTATTCCCACTATATGTCATGTATCCTGATTCATTTGAGCCTTTTCTTTTCTGTATACCAGATTTTGTCCATCCAAACCAACCAGGAATCAAATTATGAGCCACCATACAATCCCAACACTTCAAACCGATATAGAAATGATATCTAGTAAAGTCTTAATCATGCTTGGAATTCCCACCACCATTATTTAATCTTTATCACCCTGTTTATAAGAAAATATTACCCTCAATGTCAATACATTTCACAGATAAATGTTTGTGCTATGATTGAATACTAAGTAGTGGTCAAACAGTTAGCCAAGGAAATACTAGCGATGAATCGTGAGTGGAACTGGTGAATAAATATATGAAACACAAAATATAAAAAACCTTTTTCAATGATCAGGAAGGAAATGATTAATTTACATTATAATAATTAATGGAGAACCAACAAATAAACAATAATAATAATTCCCTAAATACAACTCAAACAGAGATGCACCCACAACACGACTGAACCACAAATCAATCTATTGGTTGATTCAATTTATTATCATTATATGATAATAAATAAAAAACCAATAAAAAATGATGAATATTCATAGGTTAGGATTTATCACTAATAAATAATGAAACAATATTTTCATCATTAGATAGACCCTTGAGTTCCATTGGCGAGACAACCCTCGATATGTTTTCTTTCCCCATGTTCTCATCCAATGAATTCATTCTCAATCAAAGGGTTCTGTAGATAACCCTAGGGTTTTGGAATAAATAGTTTTTTTTGGAGATATTATGTTAAAATTTTTAAACGTAAAAATAAATTATTTTATTATTTTCACTCGTTATTTCACTTTTTCATAACGCTTGATGTTGCCAATTTTTATGTTCTACCTATGGTGAAAATCACATTGGATATTCTACACAAATCTCAGATCTTCGATCCCAAACTACATTCAATAGATATATAACTATTTTTGGAAAACTGTTCACAAATCATATAATATATTTATTATTTTTTTATATTATTATTAAGGAATACCATGCCTCTAATTCTCGCACAGCCTTAGTTCCTTCCTCTAAAAATAGTATTATATATATTATAAAACATTCCATGGAAAAATAGTGACATTTAAAATGTAATTAATCTAGATACCACTATGTATCTAAATATATGAAGGGAGTATATTTTAATTTTTAATAATTTTTTATATATTTATAATATGATATAAAAGGTGAGATTCCTAGTCTTATCTGTGATAATGAGATTTATATCATAATAAAAATTAACTCTAAACACTCTTACCTATTTTAAATAGTGAGCTATTATTTACCATTGAAATTTATGTATATTTTAAATCTAATATAGGATTATTTTAATCATATATGTATGATTCTTCAATATTTTTTCATTAATGGTTCGAATTAATATATTAAATTTTATCAATAACCATATGCAATTATTCTATAGAAAGGTTATATATTTCGAAATAACTAATATAAAACATATTTTTGTGTGTTGGATAAGTATTAGGTTTAATATATGTTTGATATTAAGATAATAAATAGTGGTTGATTTATATAATGTATGTTTGATAGTATTGGAAACCCTGGGATGGATAATTAATTCATGGTATTTTTGGTGAAGTTCTTTTAATTTTTTTTGGATAATGATATTTATATTCACAATTATGAGAAAATATAAAATAGTGATTGATATCATGAGTGGTTAAAATATATATATTTATGTTTTTGAGGGATATATGAATTCAATTATTCAATTTTTTTGAAGTTTCTAATGGTTTTGGGAAAGGAATAAAATAGAGCATATATGATTTCGATATAAACAATTAATATAGTTTGAGGAAGGATTAGTATCCTGATACAGAATAAGATAGTAAGATATATATATATTTAAATAAATATATTCTTAAAAGTTAAATATTTATTTATAATTTCCCTTTATATGTTCATTAGTAATGAATAATTGGTATTTTGAGGACCCAATTTTTATAAGCGAGGTAGAATGTAAGGACCAAAAATTAAAGAACTTGATAAACTGATGTGTTGTTCAATAACGTTTGTTACAAACTACACCCAAATGTAAAAACCAAAATATATAAATAATAAATTATTAAAAATAATTTAATTAACACAAATATGGAAAACGATTAAAAATTTTCACCTTTAGAAGGTAAATTATTAATACAAGTAAACAATGAAAATGATAATCTTAAATAAGATCCTTTTTTATGTGATTTAAATAAAAATATAAATTTCAAAATTTAGAATGTAAATTTTATAAGATAATATTGAATTTTTATTCCAAAAATAAATAATTTAATTAGTATTTTTATTTGAATTTTTTCTAGGAAAATATATATTTTTACTCGAAAATAACAGTTTAGAAAAATTATATTTTTTCTATATTTTTCAATATTTAGGAATGACCTAAATGGTTCCAAAACCATTTATGTGATAATATATTAAATTATTAAATATAATTAAGAATTTTTATATATACATTTCAATTATAAAACATATGTAAAACATCTTTAGGATTAAATTAAAATTACACATTAATAAAAAAATAACTATTTTCCTTCAATAATGTATTTTTAATGTGAGATTCATTTTTTTCTTTACTCGATTTCAAATTAAATTTTATTCGAATTATACTAAAAAACCTATTTCATGAAAATAATTAATAATTATAAATTTATGTTATATATAAATTTTATTCTAAAGTCAATATTTTTTATAAAATTGATTTCACATGATTAAGTATGTTTATTTAGCAATTTCATTTCCATAAATTTAGAAATTTTACTTGATAAAATTCATTATAACCACATTTGGATAATTATTTTCAATCATACAATTATGAATATTGGAGTGTAGAGTGGATGTATTCAATTAAGAGCTATTATAAGTTTCCACCCTATGCTTATTTCAGTGTGATTTTATTATTATATATACATTCATATATTAATTAACATAGATTTAAGCTATATATCATAAATTTTATGTTTGGTAGCTAGAGGTTCGAGAGGATATCATGGAAAAATACATGTTAGATAGATAATTTACACTTGTGGGAACCATATTTCACTCACACTTTCAGAAGGAGTGATTTTTACCTTGATAGAGGAAAATATCACTCATGGTATTATATCATGGAGATAATGAATCATTGAGGTGTCATTCTTCAAAAATATTTTTTACCCATTTTTAAATTTCATGTTGATGTGATATTGTGAATATGTGGAAATTTCCATCCCATTGGTTGTATAATTTGAGTGGTTCTACATTAAAATACATTCCTTTTAATTAGGCCTAATGGTTTATTCTTATATATTTGGGGTGCCTCACCAAATTTTTCCAAAAGTTAATAGTTTTTCCAGTGTTACTCACATGGGCATATTGATTGATATCAGGGACATTTTTGATCCCAATGGTGATCAATCCTCAATGTATTATGACTAAAATAATGTTTTCCTCTTCCCAATATAAAGAGATTTAGATACAAGACAGAGGATGTGTACAAATGGTTTAAGATTAGTTTGTCATGTTTGGAAGGTGTTATCATGAGGTCTGGATCTTATTTAATAGTTCCATTTAAAAATTTAAGACCTAATTTTTCAAATTTTAGTGTAGTTTGTCACCAATGTGAGATGGAATATAGTTGGGTATCTTGAGGATACTAAAGTTATTTTCTAACTTGATCACCAATAGATTCCCTAAAGAAGAGAGAATAATATAATTGAGATTTTTTTAAATAATTTGATAATTTTAAATGATCATTATGTAAATGTGAAATTACTAGTTATTATTATAAAAGTAATTGATAAAAAAAGTTTTTTTCAACCTTAAAACTTGTGTTAGGAAAAGTATTTCAGAAACTAAGACTTTTGGAGTTGGAAAATTTTGAGGAATAGTATTGATAACATACTACCCTATAGTTCATCCAAAGATGAAGTAGATGTGGGTTCTTATGGGTTGTGGATGAATATTAAATTGATATTCTTTTAAAAAATAATTGAAAACTTGGATGATATTAAATATAGAGAGTGAGGCACTCTGAAATGTTGTGTCCTTGGTAAAGAACAACATCATAGTGAGGTTCATAGTATCATGTTTTGATTCATTCGTTATATTCAGAGGAACCGTATAAAATGAAAATGTAATATGTTTTTAGGATGATGAGACTCAAATGATAAAATACTATTCTTCTACAATGTTGATTCTATGAGAGAAGCGTGAGGTGTTGGATCTCATGATACATTGGTAAATCAATGAATGATGTAAATATGTGTGTGTGTGTGGGTTGATGTTGTTTTTTTTCATTCCCTATATGGTTGTATCTGACTTCTGTTATCTCCTTAAACCCCATAGGTGGATTAATTATGTGTGTAGATGAGTTATTTTTCATTAAATATATTTTTATGAGCTACTTAGTCAACATACCAATTTTTTCCCTTTTGGGTGAAAAAGGATTGAAGGTGGGATGGGTGTAGTGGCCCATTATGTTTTTCAATTGAGACATAAATCATTTTTCAATGTTGATTTCCTAGTGCAAAAAAATTGTTATACTAAAAATTTATGCATAGAAAACGTCATTGGATATTTTTTCTGATAGTAATATTTATCTATAAACGTGTTGTTACCATTTGGTATAATTTATTATAATTTATCTATCAAATCAAATTTTGTAGAAAATTTAATATTTATGAATAAAGGAATATTTATTTCAGATAGAGAAAATTTTAAAACATAGAAACATAAGATTCCATTAAAATTTTGTAACCATAATTATTTCCAATATGAGGACCTTTTCCTAGGTGAGGCATAATCTATGGGATCAGGTTTCCTACCATAGAGTAGACAATTTTGGGGATTTATATAAAATCATTAAAATATCCAAGGTATGAAATATATTGTTTATATATAGGTCTGTGGTGAAATGGAACTATCTTTCCACTAACATGTTTAGGTTTAAAAATATAATATTATGGAGCAGGAAAATTTTATGGGGGTTTACTAGACTATGATGACTGATGTTAATGGGTGGTCTAAATAGGGAAAATCATTAAGAGGGTTAAGAGTGTATTAATGGGAAATTATACTTATCTATAATATATTTTCCTATATTTAAAGGATTATATCTACAATTCATCGTATAGTTAGTATAATAAACCCTATTTTTGATAAATATATTCCCCCCTCTCTCCCCAGAAAATGATAAAAGGGTCCTCGTGTTCTCCTTCATTGTGGTAGAGGCGATAATAATGAACATAGAATTTTCAAGGTGAAAATTTCACCTTTCATGAAATAATGAATTTTTATCAAAGATATAATTATTGAATCATTGGTAAATATTAAATGATTTAGTAAATTTTTTACATCATTTTTAATATGTTTTATCTCTCTATATCTTTGAGAAAACAATCTAAATGTATAATTGTTGGATATATGTTATGGAGCATGAATATTAAATGGGAAAACAGCTAGTGAACCAATTGTGTAAAAAAGGATAATTTTCATATAACTAATTCACATGACTATATAAGTTACTATTTTATAGAAATTATAAATGAAAATATATTAAAATCGTAAATGAAAAAATATTTTTTCATCTCCAAAAATAGGAAACCCCTGAAAAAATATATTAATAATTTTCAAGGAATAATTTGATGGTGAATAATAATAATTTAATTAATTTTATAATTATTATTAATTTTGGATAATATATTCTTCCTCTAATGATTAAGGAATTTTGTCTGGAATTTACTTAGAGAATATTTAAATTATTTTTTTATCTTATATTAATTTACTTCCCCAATGTCATATCATGATGAAAGTTTCTTCTTTTCACCTGAATTTGAATATTTGTAATGATATTTTTTTGTGAATAATAATTTTATTTGAAGGTGTGTGATTAGGATTCCTTTTTGTTAATATTTTTTTTACATGCAGTGAACATGTGGTATTAATTTGTTAAATTCTATTTTTCATAATTATATTTATTTCTAAAAAATTAATTTACACATTAAATCATAGAGAAGGGTTATCCTTATTGAATATTCAATATTAATCTTGGAAATAATTGTCTATGACATATTATTACGTGTTGTTACATAGTATGATATATTTATATAAATTATTATTTTTTATTTTTTTTCAAATTATCTTCACATAATTTTATTGATTGATTTTTTCTATATTTTTTTCTTTCTACAAACAGTTGAGGGAATATAGTTTGGGTGAAATAATGAATTTACCCTTAAATGGGTGTATTTTAAAATAAATTTGAACAAGAAATATTTGACCTAAATATGGATTTCAATTTTTTTTGAGTTAAATTAGAAACTAGGAGGATCACCTTTCTACGTGAATTTCTTCGAACATGACTTGGATAGGGTGAGTCGGTCATTAAAACAAGTATTTGACACAGCTCTAAAATATAACAGGGATACATTACATGTTTTCAATATAGTTTGTAAACCATTCATCTAAAAAATTTTGATGTGTTTTGTCTTTATAATATCTCCCACAAGGTTGGCCCATGGTTACCCAATTCATGAATCCTAACCGAGCGAGTTACCCATAATTTAAAAAATATTCTTTCAAAAAAACACATAATGTTTATTTATGGGGTTTCAAACCTTTTTTAATTATATAAACCCATGGGACATAGTCTATGAACCTAATATAGGATATCCACATACATAGTTTTATGATTCAATACTCCTCGAACTATGTTTTTTATAATTCATTCCATTGTAAATCCTAGTTTACCATCTCCTGACTCCGCAACTCTCTTCACCATTGATTTATTCCTCTCTTGTGAATCCTAGGTATTTTGAGGTAGGTATTTATTACTTTTGGTGACTTATTTAGGGATAATATTGTTTAGTACATTCTTATGACTACTAAATTCTAGTTTGATCATCGTCCACCATAGGATATGATAATTGTATTGAATTTTGTTAAACTGTGGAATGTGGTTCCATGTGTTTTCAAAAAAATGAATTTCATTTGATTTTTGATGTTTCAAAATTTATATTTTATAAATTTATACCTATTCATGATAGTTAAAATGGATTTTATAAATATTAAATTTGATTCACCCATGGTAAAAATATTTTACATGACATTTCAAGAAGTACTTCAAACACCAATTATTTCTAAATGTGAGAAAATAACTATCTAAACAAAAATATGAGTTTTAAAATGCTTTGAAGACATTTTTTCAATAAACTTAACATTAAATTTGTAATTTGAAAATATGGAACATTAATTAAAATTAGTGAGTATGTTATTTAATGGGGTTAACATGGTTATAACGTTTTTTTGGTAACTATTTAGTAAATATATTTCATGTTTTTAGTTTAGAAAATTATTTGTAATTAAATTTCAAACAATTGAGGAAATTATATGGAATTATAAGTTCTATTTATTATAATCTCTATTTAGAAAATTTTAATGTTTTGTAAATGGTGTGTGTGTGACCATGTTGTGCAGCATGTTGGATTATAGTCATCTAGTGGTAAAGAATAATTTTTTTGGTATGAAATGAGGCCTGATGGGAAGTTGTATATTGTGTGTGATATTGATGACAAGTGAAAAGGTATATTTCTTATGTGGAAATATATTCCATTATTATTGTGACTCCACAGATTTAATTTAATGAAATTCATGGGGATCATTGGTGTCTCAAAGAGGGATTAGATATTTTTCAATCTATACTCGAAGAAACTGAACAGATCTTCTATGATATTAATGAATATAGTTTTTCATAGCATTAGTGGGGATAGTTGAGAGAATAAATGTTGGTATAGATATTGGAATTCATTTATTTTCCTATAAATCATTTCTAACTGAGTATTTTTAGGATCTCCTTAATATATGTTTAAGAATTTCCCATATGTACCTTTTTAATATATGTAGTTGTCATTCCCCTTTAAGTTCCCTACCATAATTAAAATCATGAGCATCAGGTCATGATTTCATTTTTTATAATATAATTCCTTGGTGTTTTATATTAGGTTTATGAATTGAACATAATTAATATAATTTTTGTAAAATATCTTTGAAAATATGGTATTTATAAAGTGGCATCGAAATTTGGCTTCAAAATTTGTTATTTTTGATTCATAAGTGGTCAAGGCCTGAGGTAATTGTTTTGGTAGAGATTATTTTCTTTTTAAAAAATAGAAAAGACATTTTCTAAATTTTTACATCTTTTCTATTTTGTTTTCATATCCATCCCTTAAAATATTAATTTTATTATTGTATTTCTTTCATGCGTAAAATGAAAATTTATTTATAAATATAATGCCTGAACTATATGGTTCTTGAGTAGTACGCTTAGTATTCCACACATCTGGAACAGACCAATCATTGTATGCATAGCTTATGTCATTAATTTCAGGTTCTGAATCTTGGATTTATTTTGGTGGATTAGTCTCGTGGGTAGTTTTTTAGTGTTATAGAGAGTGGACATGGGGAACATTAAGTTTCATAGAGGCAATTTGGTCAGTTATTCATTATATTTTAATTATATATATATATATATATATTATCCTATGGACAAGATCATGTTCATCTTTATTATTCATTTAATCTTGTATCAAGATTATTATTCACTTCATGCAGTGTTTCTTACTCATATATATCCCCATTTATGTTATCTACTTACTCTGATTGTATGTGTTTATATGATTTTAAAGTAGTTTAATTAATTACCAACATTAATATTCTATGAACCAAACACAAGATGATTTCATAAGGTGATCATAAATGTTCTAAGAATATGACATAACCCCAATTTGGTGTTAGAAAGTTTTACATACTAGTGATACATCGTTAAAAAAATGGTATCAACGCATGAAATGTTGTTATTTGGTGTATTATTGGGTATTCTAGAGATTAGGATCTCTTTCAGAACATAGGTGGGAGGTCCAAGAAAGTAAATAGTCTTTTATTCAAGGATATAGACCTTGTGTGTCCATATATGTTAAAAAATGGAGTCTTCATTTTGGGTTTTATTTTATATATTGTTGATAGATTCTGATATGTTGTGATGAGGCTTCAAACCCTATTGTGTGCGTTAGTGATTTATGTGGTTGTTCTACACTATGGTGGAAGAAGTAGATAATGAACTATAGATACAATTTTATCCTTGATGGTCTAGTAAATGCTATGGAGTCTATAGAATTGGTCTAAAACCATTATGAAACTTATTACATGGTTAGGGCATGGTTTTGTCATGACCCGTCCTCGGGACCCGTGTCGTGACTACCCCAAGCCCGCCTTCCATAGGCAAGGGGCTGGCGACTAGCATCAAAGGCGTAAAACCCGATAACTGGGAAGACATTGCCGTAAAAAAAAGTAAACAAAACATCACAGAGTACAAGAAGAAGTAATACACTAAGAACAAAAGAAAGTGCTGAAAAGTAAGTGGGCCAGAATACAAACCCAACTGGAAGTACAGCTACAACTGAACGAATGTACAACAGAAAAAGAAAAACAGCTAGAAGAACAGAAGCAGCTCCTGGGTCGCCCTCCTCGGATCCTACCTGAAGGGTAGGTACAAATAGCGCAGATCCTAGATCATCCACCACGGATCCTACCTGAAGGGTATGTACAGATAGCCTCCACATCGCTCTCACCCGTCAACCTCCTCTGAGTGTCATCTCGTCGTGAAGTCCACCTCCAGATACCGACTCATTGAGAGGTCCACCTCAGGGTACCGTCCAGTCCTCGAACACTCGGCCTCTGTCAGCGCTGCCCGACGTCTACAACCAACACAACGAGGTGCAGCCATAGCCCATGTAGGGGTGAGTATACGATACTCAGTAGGGACCCCGAGTTCCTCAAGGTCTCACTAAATCCAACAATAATAACCACAAAGTAGGATCTCAATAGATAACCCTTACTTAGGTATAAGCCCATACTTATACCTAAGTTATCAAGTAACCCATCTCAATCATGAGGGAACACAAAGGTTATGAAATCAACAGACAACCACTACCTAGGTATATGCCCATACATATACCTAAAATATCAAGTGACCCATCTCAATCATGAGGTAAACACAAAGGTCATCGACTCAGCTCAAACCAGGATTTTCATTATCGAAACCGTAACTACTGAAGAGACCCGTATCTAGAGTGTACAGTGATCCTATCATGACTCCGAGGTACGACTCACTAACCTAAGATTGGTGAGGTACTCCTCCTGTCGAGTACTGTGGGTTAGCCACCCAGACACAGTAGTGCTTCCCGCTGGCGTTTGCCACCCAAACACAGTAGTGCATACCCCCTAATAGCCTGCAGAGGTACTCTCCAGACTAGTACCACAGGTCTGCACCCAAACAAAGTAGTGCTCCATCCACCATGGGTCTGCACCCAAACAAAGTATTTCTTCGTCCACTGGGCTAGTCGACTCACTCCAAGTCGAGTCAGTCAAGCAGTCGTTAGGTCTCAGTTGGCTACACGGTCTCCGTACTCCGTATGCTCATCTCCGGGAGGGTCCACTCCATGATCCACTGGTCGATACTCCAAGTATCACAAAGTCCCATGAAGAAGTATCTCAAAGGACCGCCTCATCATAGGGGTCTCAACGCAACAGACGACATGTCAATCAGACGCCCGGTCTGTGACTTATTAGCCTTTTCGTCCCAGGGGCCCGGTTGGTTTCATGTGCGAACCAACCCGGCCGTAACTCAACTGTACCCCGAACTCTCATAGGGTATACTCATAGGGACCATTTCTCAATGTTATCATCAATGTCGTTGGTGGTTCGTCAAACGGACGGCCGATCTGAAAGTTATAAGCATTTCAGTTCTAGGGGCCCGGTTGGATTTCGAGTTCAATCCAACCTGGCCACTATCCAACTACGTCCAAAACTCAGTCGAAGTATGCCAAAAGTATCATCTCATCAAGAGGAATCCAACAAAGACGACGACACCTCTATCGGACGTCCGGAGCTCAATATATAAGTGTTTCCGCTCCGAGGGCCCGGTTGGTTTCCTGTTCGAACCAACTCGGCCGAACACAAAGTTCTACGAAACCTTGAGTATAATATAATGAAACGACCATCTCGATCCAAGGATCTAATTGCAACTGACGGTGCATCGTTCGGAGGTCTGTAGCCCATGTTATAGGCAAAAGACCGAACGGAGTCCGTGAATAGGGGGTTCGGGCCCGGTCCGACCCTGCCCGATACCCCCTGGGTCGGCCCGAAACTGGTCGACCCGACTCAGGTCCGGGTCCGGGCCAATAGGATGCGGCCTGACCCGGTGGGTGTGGCCCGGCCTAGCGAGCTCGGCCTGGCCAGCGTGGCCAGGTGGCTCGGCCGTAATGACCGAGCAAAGGGGGGGGGCACTGCCCCCCTATTTGGAAAACCGCGGCCCCCATGTGGGGGGCCGCTCCTTTGGCCGACCGGGGGTTACGACAACCGGTTCCTTGTCCGGCCGGCCCGGCTGGCCGTCCGTGCTGCTGCCGTGGGACCCTGCGGTCCTGCCTTCCTGCTCCAGCCCCAGCGGTTGGTAGCCGACCGCCGCTCCCTGCACCACTGCGGCCCAAAGGTTGCGGCCTTGGTCTGACCGGCATGGCGCGATGGCACCACGCCCCTCCGCTGTGGCCCCGCTCCGGCCGCGGTCTCTTCCAGGTTCTCTGGCGTGGTGCGACGGAACCACGCTTCTTCGCCCATTATCATAGTTTCCGCGCGGTGCAACGGCACCGCGCCACCTTAAATGTGCCGCAACAATTTCAAACAATCAAGGGGGGAGGAGGGTCGGCCATGTTCGTGTGGTCCAACCTCCTCCCATTATTGCGATAACAGACGGCCCAATTTGAAAACGATGAAAGGAGATGGAAGTAATCACAAAGAAACAAATAACCCCTACCTCGAATAAAAGGTTGAACGGAGTATCATCGCGGAAGAAAGCGTCGCGGAAGGAGGATTGTCGGTGTCGCGGAGAAAATATTTGTCGGCGTCGCATCGTCGATCTCCGAGGACGACGTCTCTCACCGGCTACGGAGAGGGATGACGATGGTATGATGAACTCCCCTTTGTGGTGACGGAGTTCTTCGTCGAAGGCTCGACGTTCTTCGTGTTATTCGTTGTGGAAGAAGAACATCAATACTTAGAGAAAATTCTCTCCAAAAACCTCTCACACAACCAAAACAACACTAATAAAATAAGTTGCCTTATTTTGTTACTCACGCCAAACGTTTTGAAATTGAAAATTGAATCATTCAATTAATTGAATTAATTGAAGAGTTTTAACCGCCCAATTAAAGAGGCATTTAATTTTTAGTTAAACGCAAGAGTTGACTTTCATTTAATGGGGGTGCGGGTGAATTACCTAATTAAAGAGGGGGTTTGAGGAAGTTGAAAATGTGGGGATCTTGTGGGCCCCACCCCACAAATATCCTACCTAGAGGAGTAGGATATCGTGGGTCCCACTCCAACAACTTAGCTTAATTTAAACTACTTTAAATAAAATAAAATTGGTTGCACCATTTTATTTTATTCTTTTACTTAACCCAAATATTTTAAGTACCACACCCGAGCAAACGCAACTCTAGAAAAGGTGTTCCTAAGCAATTACCGACGCTGCGATTCCATCGGTGCCCTCGGAATTCGATTCCGAGTACCGGTTCAAAAGTTAGGAAAACCCACTCGTTCGTTCACTGAACGTAACTGAGCTAAACTTCGGAAAATGATTCTGGGCACACTGGGCCTTGGAATCAGGTGCCGTCAGAAACTGTGTTCTTGTAAAATTCCAAAGAAATTAAAAAAAAAATTCCTTGAAATTTACGGGTCTTTACATTACTCCCACCTCAGGGCTTTACGTCCTCATAAAGCTGTAACACAAACTAGGGATAGAAAGGCGGGTACTGAGCACGCATGTGAGCATTCTGCTCCGAAGTGCTCACCTGGAGGTTCCCGTGCTGCCTACAAAAGCGCACAAGAGGAATTGACTGTCCTCGTAGGACCCGCTCCTATCAATCCTAAACCTCTACTAGAACCCCGCAATAGTCACCCCATTGCCAACATCTTGCTCCTCATGGTCGGGGATATATGAAGGGTCGTGCTCGTATCTCCTCAGTTGAGATACATGGAAGTTTTCGTGCACCTGGTGCAACTGAGGTGGATGGGTCAAGCGGTAAACCACCTCGCCTACCTCGCTGAGGACCTAGAAAGGTCCATTGAACCTCAGAGATAACTTGTCGCCTCGGACACATCTCCGTAAACCTCATCGAGGTGAGACCCGTATAAGGACTTGATCTTCATCCTAGAACTCTAGAGGTCTCCAATTCCTATTTAGAACTGAAACTCAAAACTCATGCTGCCACGAGGGTAAGGTTGACCGACTCAAGAGTGATCGGCCGCACCCTCCTATGAATGAGTTTATCATGTGCTACCTGGGGTTTCCTTTTCGCTGACCAAGGAAAACCCATCCCGACGTCGTAGTTAAACTACAACCTTTTTGCCTAATACCATC
The DNA here is from genome assembly GCA_963277665.1 of Viscum album. Classification (NCBI taxonomy): domain Eukaryota; kingdom Viridiplantae; phylum Streptophyta; class Magnoliopsida; order Santalales; family Viscaceae; genus Viscum; species Viscum album. Next base: position 1,042,347,888 of record OY728150.1, read on the forward strand.
AATTTTTGTATGAACTGTGATTTCCCAATCCATACTCAAACCAACGTCGTAAGGCCTCGACGCTGCCACCAAGAGATTCCAACCGAAACTCTCGCCTTGAGGGTTAGACCACACTATCGGCGTAAGTGTGATTATTGAGTCTTCTCCCAATGTATCTCCAGATGTGAGGGTCAAGTCTACGGCTTACCGGAAACTCTAGGTATGTGACAAGATTCGTGGATGGAAGGAATGATTCATATCGACGTCTGTTACTACGACAGCTAGTAGTGGACACAGACTGTCCCTTGAATATTTTTTTAGAGTCATTGGGTCACACTCTTTGACCGCATGCAGCTACACTCTTCCAATGCTCTCTAGCTACTTGAGCCTGGCGGGGACAAATAAGGTGGGTGGTTGTAGCATGTTAAAATGTAAACCACCTCATGCTGCTCTCCTAGCTCTGCCTCCACATCTTCTGCTTCGCAGACTAATCTCTCCTTAGAGATTCCTCTTCTTGAAACATTTAACATGCCCGAGTCTCTAAGACTGGTGCTAGTTTCTTGTTTCTTACTGCATTGTGCAGTCTTCATCCACTCCTGGATGAGCTGCACCTTCTTTTCCTACAATATATAAGGGATTCTAAGATTTCTCCTTTTCCGAAAAGAGAAACTCGGTCTCATCCCCTGGATGAACCACACCCATTACCTAATACAGTCAATCCTGACATGAATGATGCATTCATGCCATGGATGACGTCGTAAGGCCTCGACATAACTACTAAGATATCCAACTTTCACTCTCGCCTCCAAGGGTCGAGTCACATTATCGGCATTAGTGTGAGGTCACTGGGTCTCCTCCAGTAGAAATCTCAAAATTTAGGGTCAAGTCAACAGTTTTTAACCGGAACCTCTCAGTATCAACAGAACAAAAAGACAGGAAAGCAAACATCAAAAAGATAAGTGTCTTTTTATTACTGCATCTCATAGTACAAAGACACAAAAAAACAGCAACATGGAACTAGAAGTACCAAGAAAAAAAGTAATCCACTAGTTCTGCTCCTGTCCACCTGCTCTCGGAGCTCTACTGCCTTGTCCACTACTCAACTGTTTCTCAAGAACCCGCCGCTACTTCTGCCTCGGTGGCTCCTCCAACACCCGCAGATCAACTGTGCGGGGGGTTGGATAGTCACATGCCAGGTGACCCTTCCGGCCACATTCATAACACTTCCTGCTCCTCGTATGACTGGCTCTAGTCCTCTTAGACCTCTGCATCATCTGTCCACTGCCTACAGATGACTCGGCTACTGATGGAAAATAATGCAGCAAAGGCAGAAGCTCCTGAACATGATCGGGGTGTAGAGCTACTGGTACAAACTCCACCCTGAAAAAGGTCACGAAGTCTCCCCATGTGAAGGTCATATCATCGCAAAACTAGAACAAGTGGCTCCACCACCTGAATGCTGCTGCCTGAAGAAGGCTGGCAGCAAAGATCACCATGATGTTTCTTGGTGTCCCCACTAGCCAGAAGACTCTCACCACAGCCTCCAGCCAATCCTCAGCCGCCTGCGGATCTGTCTCTCCCCATAACCTGGGTGGCCTCTGGCGCTGGAACACGTGCAGCGTGCTCAAGTGGCATGCATCGCCTACTAATGGGGCTGGTGGCATCGGTGGCCCAACATATGGTAGTACCGTTGGTGCCTCAGCTGGTGCCTCAACTGTAAGAGGGCCCTGTACCAAAGCCTCATCGCTCGGCAGGCTGTCAGTATGCACATCCCTCTAGGCTCTATCTGGTCGTCCGTAATAAGGCATCCTGAATGAATCAGACGTGACACGGTCAAACGATTATACCTAGTGAGTTGACCTGGTTTGAGCTGACTTTTAAAACTTCTGGAAACACACACTCAATCAGTGTTTTCGTGCACAAAGTCAGAAATCAGTTGTCAGGGTCCTGCTGTATGGATATGTCGGCCGCCCGCACCAACAATGGACTCCCTAAACTAAAAACAACACTCGGTACACTTAACACTTTCGCTTCACAGAAAGAAAATATCATAGTTATTAGTTCTGCGGTAGAACCGACTCTACTGATACCAATTTGTCACGACCCGTCCTCGGGACCCATGCCGTGACGACCCCAAGCCTGCCTTCCATAGGCCAGGGGCTGGCGACTAGCACCAAAGGAGTAAAACCCGATAACTGGGAAGGCATTTCTTTTAAAAAAAGTAAAAAAACATCACAGAGTTCAAGAGGAAGTAATACAATAAGAACAAAAGAAAGTGATGAAAAGTATGTGGGACAGAATACAAACCCAACTGGAAGTACAACTACAACTGAACGAAAGTACAACAGAAAAAGACAAATAGGTGGAAGAACGGAAGCAACTCTTGGGTCTCCCTCCTCGGATCCTACCTGAAGGGTAGGTACAGATAGCGCATCTCCTGGATCGTCCACCACAGATCCTACCTAAAGGGTAGGCACATATAGTCTCCACATCACTCTCGCCTGTCAACCTCCTCCGAGTGTCATCTTATTGTGAAGTCCACCTCCAGATACCGACTTGTCGAGAGGTCCACCTCCAGGTACCGTCCAGTCCTCGAACACTCGGCCTCTGTCAGCGCTGCCCGACATCTGCATCCAACACAACGAGGTGCGAGCATAGCCCGTGCAGGGGTGAGTATATGATACTCAGTAGGGACCCCCGATACCCCCAAGGTCTCACTAAATCCAACAAGAATAACCACAACGTAGGATCTCAACAGATAACCCTTACTTAGGTATAAGCCCATACTTATACCTAAGTTATCAAGTAACCCATCTCAATCATGAGGAAACACAATGGTTATGAAATCAACGGATAACCACTACCTAGGTATATGCCCATACATATATCTAAGTTATCAAGTGACCCATCTCAATCATGAGGTAAACACAAAGGTCATATACTCAGCTCAAAAAAGGATTTTCATTATTGAAACTGTAACTGCTGAAGAGCCCCGTCTCTGGAGTGTACAGTGATCCTGCCACAACTCCGAGGTACTGCTCACTATCCTAAGACTGCTGGGTTTCTCCTCCTGTCGAGTACTGCGGGTCAGCCACCCAGACACAGAAGTGATTCCCGCCGGGGTATGCCACCCAAACACAGTAGTGCACACCCCCTAATAGCATGCAGAGGTATATTCTGGACAAGTACCATGGGTCTGCACCCAAAAAATTTAGTTCTCCATCCGCCATGGGTCTGCACCCAAACAAATTAGTGCTCCATCCACTGGGCTAGTCGACTCACTCCAAGTCGAGTCGGTCAAGCAGTCGTTAGGTCTCAATTGGCTATACGGTCTCCATACTCTTTATTCTCGTCTCCAGGAGGGTCTTCTCCACGAGCCACTGGTCAATACTCAAAGTATCAAAAGGTTCCATGAAGAAGTATCTCAAATGACCGCCTCGTCATAGGGGTCTCAATATAATAGACGACGCGTCAATCAGACGCCCGGTCTGTGAGTTATTAGCCTTTTCGTCCTAGGGGCCCGGTTGGTTTCGTGTGCGAACCAACTAGTCCGTAACTCAACTGTACCCCAAAATATTATAAGGTATACTCATAGGGATAGTTTCTCAACATGATCACCAAGGCTGCTGACGGTTCATCAAACGGACGTCTGGTCTGAAAGTTGTCAGCTTTTCCGTTCTAGGGGCCCGGTTGGATTTTGGGTTCAATCCAACCCGGCCACTATCCAACTGAGTCCAAAACTCAGGAGAAGTATTCCAAAAGTTCTTTATTATCAAGAGTAATCCAACAAAGTTGACGGCACGTCTATCGGACGTCCGGAGCTCAAGATACAGGCGTTTCCGCTCCGAGGGCCCAGTTGGTTTCGTGTTCGAACCAACTCGGCTGACCCATAGTTCTCCGAAACCTTGATTATAATATACTGAAATGACCATCTCGATCCAAGGATTGCATCCCGACTGACGGTGCAACATTTGGAGGTCTGTAGCCCATGTTATAGGCAAAATACCAAACGAAGTCCGTGAATAGGGAGTTCGGGCCCGGTCGACCCGGCCCGCAGCCCGGCCCGGCCTAGCGGTGCGGTCTGGCGCGCTCGGCCTAGCATGCGTGTCCAGGCAGCTCGGCCGTAACGGCCGAGCGGAAGGGGGGGGGGGGGAGCTGTCCCCCTATTTGGCAAACTGCGGGCCCCATATGGGGGGCCGCTCCTTCGGCCGACCGTGGGTTACAACCCCCGTTTCCTCGTTCGGCCAGCCCGGCTGGCCGGCCGTGCTGCTGCCGCGTGACCCCGCGGTCCCGCCTTCTTGCTCTGGCACCGGCGGCTGGTAGCCGGTCGCCGCTCCCTACACCGCCGCGGCCCAAAGGTCATGGCCTTGGTCCAACCGGCGCGGCCTGGCGGCACCGTGCCCCTCTGCCGCAACCCCGCTCCGGCCGCGGTCTCTCCCAAGTTCTCTGGCACAGCGCGACGGCGCCATGCTTCTTCGCCCATTCTCATAGTTTCCGCGCGGTTCAACGTCACCACGCCGCCTTACACGTGCCGCAACAAATTTAAACAATGAAGGGGGGAGGAGGGTCGACCGTGTTCGTGTGGTCCGACCTCCTCTCGTTATTGCGATAACAGAGGGCCCAATTTGAAAATGAAGAAAGGTGACGGAAGTAATCATGAACAAACAAATAACCCCTACCTCGAAGAAAATATTGAACGAAGGTTCGTCACGGAATTGAACGACGCGAAAGAGGGCGTCGCAGAAGGAGGATCGTCAGCGTCACAAAGAAAAGATTCGTCGGCGTCGCGTCGTCGATCACTGAGGATGGCGTCTCTCACCGGCTGCTGAGAGGGAGGACGATAGTATGACGAACTCCCATTTGTGGTGACAGAGTTCTTCATCAAAGGCTCGATGTTCATCGCATTCTTCGTCGTGGAAGAAGAACTTCAAGACTTAGCGAAAGTTCTCTCCAAAAACCTCTCGCACAATGAAAACAACACTAATAAAATAAGCGTTGCCTTATTTTATTACTCATGCAAAAGTTTTGAAATTCAAAATTGAATCATTCAGTTAATTGAATTAATTGAAGAGTTTTAACTGCCCAATTAAAGAGGTGTTTAATATTTTGTTAAATGCAAGAGTTTGATTTCATTTAATGGGGGTGCGGGGGCGTTACCTAATTAAAGAGGGTGTTTGAGGAAGTTGAAAAGGTGGGGCTCGTGTGGGCCCCACCCCACAAATATCCTACCTAGTGGAGTAGGATATAGTGGGTCCCACTCCAACCACTTATCTTAGGTTAAACTACTTTACATAAAATAATATTGGTTGCACCATTTTATTTTATTCTTTTACTTAACCAAAAAAAATTAAGTACCACACCCGAGCAAACACAACTCCAGAAAAGGTGTTCCTAAGCAATTACTGGTGCTGTGATTCCATCAGTGCCCTCGGAATTCGATTCCGAGCATCGGTTCAAAAGTTAGGAAAACACGCTCGTTCGTTCACTGAACGTACCCAAGCTAAGCTTCGGAAAATGATTCCGGGCACACCGGGCCTCAGAATCAGGTGTCGTCAGAAACTACGTTCTTGTAAAATTCCAAAGAAATTAAGAAAAAAAATTCCTTGAAATTTCTGGGTCTTTACAGGTTTAGAAACATATGCTTGGAAATAGTGTACAATGTTATTTCCCGTCTAAAAGATTTGTTTCTACCCATTACAATCCAGATTGTTTTGAAAGTTATTTAGCATTATATTGATCTCAATCCATGGAGTTTTTATAAAAAAATTATTCTTAATGATTTTGACTTATTAGATATTAATTCTTGACGATTTGTTCCTTCCTTAATGATATAATATTATTTGACTGTAAAATGGTTTTTTCAATATGAAAATATATTTTAAGGCCCTTTTAATTTATTAATATCATTTTTAAAATGATTAAATAATTATTATTAGTTTATTTAGATGTTATTAGTTCTTTATATTGAAATTTGGTATATAATTTTATTTTGTATAAATTATTTGGGATGCTTCCAATTAAAAATATAATAATTATATTTATTTCATAGGAAATGTATGTTTAAATTTAATGTTGAATTTTTGAAAGTTTTTATTTTAAAATGTGACGTTAGGAAAATTTTATTAATAGTTTCATCAAATTAATATATTTTGAAATGGAATTTTTAAATTATGTTTGGAAAAGGGTCTCTTATGTTGAAGTGATTATTTGGAAGTGAATTCATTATAGTGTGATATTTATTATATATTATGGTTTAGGGAGCTCAGGTTTTAAAAATTAAATATTTTAAAATGCGATAAATTTTAATTTGTGTTTTTATTGGAAAATAGATGTTTTAAAAAAATTTATAATTTAAAATGGGTGATTTTTTTCCCTTGGGATATGTGATTGATTAACTTTGTTTGGTTGGGTATCATGACTACCTGAGATCATGATTTATTTTAATTACATATGGCCTCTTAGACAGGCTGAAATTAAATATGGGGTGTTTTTAATTATTCCTATGTGTAGTTATCATACTTGAAAGATCTTCCTAGACACTAAGTATAGTGGTGGATTTGTGATCCTTTTATCAAGATAAATTTTTCAATAAATGTACTTTTTTTCAATCCAAGATATTTATGTTTAGATTTAGTGATGGATTGGTTGTATTGGATTCAGATTTCTTGCAGAAGATATTATACCAGTTTTAAAAAATATGTTGATGAATATAGTAAGTTTTATCTGAAGAATTTTGTACTACCTTAGGTGGTTTCTTATTACTTATATTTCTTGATCATTCATACGTAAATAGTTGTGATTTGTGAATCAGTGTGTAGTATTTCAAGATTTTTAAATGGTGTTTACTTCTTGGTTTTTGACATGCCATTCAATTTCCATGTTCTCTCCCCTTATAAATCATGTTGTTTTATTATGTTTTGGTTTTTCTGAATATTATTATTAATTAGTTGAGAGTTGGTGACCTTAGGATGGATCTTGATTGACTAGTGAAAATATCATCTTCATTAAGATATACACTGAGTAATACTAAATATTTTGTATTCACCATGAAATAATCCTTTGATATTGTGGGTATAATTAACACAATAATTATTTCAAAAAGGGTCTCAGAAATATTTTTCCCTTTCTTTGGAATTACCATGGTTAGTTTGTTATTATTATTTTGGTTGGGATGCATTGTATAAATTAATAAAAAATTTCCATTTTATAGTTTATTGTGGTATACATAGTGAGATCCTTGGTGATTGTTAATATTTTATGGAATTTAGAATGGTTTAGGGTAATTCATGGAAATTATCTGTTGTGTTTGATTCTTTGGTCACATATTATTCTCTATCCTTCGCACAACATTTAGATAATTTTAAAATGGTTGGGTGAACTTTTTTTCACATTTATATCCATTCCGAAATTCATGATATGGTATTTTATATCTTTGAGGGGGCACATGGATTTGAATTTTTTAGGAGTTCAGTCGGGAGGAATCATCTATGTTTGGTTATTTTCACCCTTGGGTTCACCTTACCTTTTTCATTGTCCAACTCACCACGTTCCAGGTGGTATGGATTTTTTTCGGCATGCATCTTCTTTTATATTGAATTTGTAGGAGAAGAATGTTGAATAGTGGGGATTTATTCACACATAGTTCCATAGTATCATTTATTTCTCATAAAATTTTTCTGGAGTTTATAATTTCATATTTTGCGAGCATGATTTTTTTTTCAGGGATATGTTTCTTCTACACATGATTAGGGGAACATATTTTAGTGGTAACAATGTGGCCAAGCATATATTGGTATGTTTTTACTTATTTTTGAATAAAAATGGTTCACGTTTTCCCGAATATAAATCATGTGGGTCAACATTATAAAAGAGTTTCCTAGTGTACATCTTATGAGAAATAAGTCAAATTGCGAGACTAGCATGTGATATGGTTGTGTAGTTTAATAGAAATATTTTCAATTGTTGGTGCATGGTTAATAAAAAATGAGTCAAATACATGTTTTGGTGTTTTTTATTTTGAGTAGGTACCACACATTTTTCTAATATATTACAAAATACTATTTACTAACAATGAGAATTTCCAATAATTATAATGTTTACTTTCGAGAAATTCCCATCAGTCGATATAATGGGTTCTAACCCCTTTTCATTTCCTTCCTTAAAGAAATAATCCTAGGTTCCCTTCATGAAACCTCATCCTCCATCCTTTGATAATGAAATACTCATCTAATATAGTTTCATATGATTTATCACATGTTAAATCATCCATTTCCCTATAATCCCTCTCTTATTCTGTTACCATTAAATTTTCCCTCTCCCATTAACACTAGTGATGTAGGGGTTCATATTTATGGTTTGGGTAATTGAACGTTTGGGTTTTAGTTTTCTAGTTAATTCTAGGGAAACCTTGAGTTTTGTTTGAGAATATTTTTTCATAATCTATAACATTTGTCTTGAATATCATTGAACTAATGTTGGTGTTTCCATTTATTTTTATAAAATTGAATCTTGTTTTATGTTTTATGTTTCTAATTTCCTTATTTATAAAATTATTCTCATGTATGATAGTGAAATAAAATTTCAAAAAGGATTCTTTGAGTTTCCCCATTTTCTTAAATCATTTAATTGGAATTAAAAGTGGTACAAGAAATGGAATGTTGTCATTAAATCATGGAATGGGGTTTTTCATCAAAAATGTGATATTTGAAATTCTTTGACACCATTTTGATCTTGATTTTAATTATAAAGTATAATTTTCACATTTCATGTATTCAATGATAGGGAATCAATTAGTTAATTGGTTTTCAAATGGTTTTAAAGAGATACTTGATATTTTATTGAAATTGACATCAAGGGTTCGATTTTTATAAATAGATAAAAATTTAAATTTAAACCATTGATGAAATGTAGTATTATAATGCACCCATTTAAATAGAAGTAATAATTGGAATTTTTTTATAAATGAAATGTGTGCGTGTGAGACCCTCTTGAGACCATTGTTGAATTATGACCCCTAATGGAGATATTTTTTATATATTTTTTTATGAATTGTTTCCAAAGGAAAATGATTAAAATTTTATAGGATAATGTTGATTTGTCAAACTAGTTATTTCTTGTGATAGTGTAGGAGGAGTATTGATAATAACTCATTTTTATTCCTTTATTCTTGTGACTTCCCACCTTATATTTATTTACATGTATGGGGATTATAGGATTATTTTTGGGGTGTGAGAGGTTTCTCTATCAATTCACAATGAGAAGGACTATATCATTTATTTTTTTTGAAGACCATATGGGGGTTTTCCACATTTAAGGCTAGTTGAGAGTATCTTGATTAGTTATAGAGTTAGGAATTTATCGATATGACAATAAATGGATCCTAATTGAGAATTTTTATGATTTAATCATGAATTGAATAATAATTTTTTAGGTTTTCTAAATTATTCTTATAAGGGGGAATTCTACTTTGTCTTCTATACACCGATTAACAAACAGGGATTCATTTCATGAATGTTTTTAATGACATGACTTAGTGTTTTATAATAATTTATACACTTTTATTATTTTTTTAATATTTTATGAACCTGGTTCTTCTTATGAGGTATTGTTTCTTCATTTTCTTTTCATAATTTGTTTTTAGGAAAATAAAGAAAACTGGGAAAAATGTTATGTTTTAGTAGAACATTCCATGTACTTTTAGGTAAACATTGTGTAGTTTTTTTTGTGTTATATGGGGATACACTGTGTGTGCTTCGGTTGGCCAGGAAGAGTAGAAAAATACACTACAAGACGTGTACTCCCTAGCACACGCCTTATAGTCATGTCGGTAAGGTGAGTTCGGAACATGAAAAGTAAGTTGACGATTTAATGAATAGTAAAATGATATAAACACCATGTATATGGATTTATATGTCGTGTACTACTAAAATTAAGCTAAAATTGGGCATTATCCTCGTTTTCTCTACATCTGGATAGAGGAGCTACCCGATGAAGAAAGAGCTGCGAGGACATTTCCTTCCCCCATTTCATTTTCCAGAACCCAAGTCAAGTGTCGTTGGTCTTGTTGGATTCCACTTGGTGAGAGATTTATTCTCCTTGAGTCATTCTTCTTGATTATTGTTCTTGATGAATTTATTTAGGTTTGAATTATATAATTATTTGCATAGATCTACGCTGTTCTTGGTCGATTCAATGTCTGACATTGGTTTATATCGCTCGTGCAACGTCGAAGTATGTGGTCTAATGCCTATTATTAATTGTTGAGGTGTTTATATGTGTTTTTGTGCCGCACACCCATTTATAGGGTGTTACCTTAAACGGAAATTGATATATATCATTATTTAAATGTTATTGTGATAATAAATTCAATGAATTTAATCATGTTTTTGGTATTGTTGATTGGTTAAAGGCCGCCTCATGGGGGCATTTACCACACATAATTGGTTTGGGCGTTTTTTCCCAGGATACTGATGGGATCCTTTAATTTTCCCATTTTGGGTATTTTAGAATGAACTTTATTATATCTGAAATTCCAATAGTGTAAGAATTGTGAGCATATGATCATGGATTTGGGATTGTGGTATCCTCTTTACCATGTTGTGTTTTTTCTTGTAAAGATGGTTGGAATACTTTATTGAATTTAAAATGGATGAATGGTACATAGAATTGGGTGATACCAGGGTTCAGCTTAGAACACCGTGAATGGACTCACATGACTATAGTACCTTTCACCTTGGTTGATACATGGGTTTAGTTTATAATTCCATGGACATAATTGAGATGTTTTTGTTATTATGTCATTACTTCCACATGGGATCCCTATTCAGACCACCAGGGATGAACTAAATTTACATAAACATATACATATAGTGATACCTAGGGGCTCCCTTATAGATCCACTAAGGATGGCCTCTCTTGAACTTATACCAACATCGAGAGTGATACTCAAGCTCCCTAGTGGGACCATTGAGAACATACTTGTAGGATGTCAGTATAATTACAGCTGTAGTGATACTTGAATTCCATTATCGGAATCTGATGAAAAAACTCCGGTTATAAAAAATGATGAAATGGAAGGAATTGTGACATGTCTACCAAGTCAAAGCACAAGATTGAGTTTCTACTTTACTTACTTGTTAGGATGTCTTCTGTGACTTCTATTGTTATTAATTTATGATGAGGGACGTTTGGCTTAGGCAGGATTTTGAAATTTAAATAATTCTAGAAAATGAATTATTAATGAATATAGTAAACTCTATAAATTAATACTAGTATTTGTAGGGTTGTATGATTTTTATTGTATGCTACATTCTATATTTCTTTACTATACCCAACTGTTGCATATACTCACTAACATATTAGCACATACCTTTTGTGGCTACCTACTGGGATATATTTCTAACACCATGTTCGGTCATTTTTTTTGTCCCAGATAGACTATATAGATGTAGGTGTCGATAGGGGAAAGGCACCTTTTACATGTACTTGATTATTTCTTAGGAGCAGAAGAGCATGGGACCAAGCCTTGGCTTGTGATGCTGATGAGTCTCATATTGTTTTTATTGTACTTTGGTATTTTATTGTACTTGATTTCAGTGAATATTGTTATGAAAGATTTCTTAGAACATGTATCATTCTGCATTATCATTTGTATGGTTGCGACTTGGACGTTTATCTATTATAATTCCTCTATTTTGTTTCAGTTTCATTTTGTTTACTTTTACGCTATTTTTTAATATCTATTCTACTATTTTACCCTCTCCTAAGGAGGAAATAGTTTCCCCAATATCACACCCTAGGCCCTAGTTACTAGTGAAAAGCCTCCGGAATTTGTGAAAACGCACTTGAGGCCATGTGGTGAACCGGTCCAACTATAGGTTTAGTGTTAAGCCAGGCCGAGACGTTATAAAGTGGTATTAGAGGTTTCTTTCTTCTTTGACTTACAATTTAGAACCAGTAGACTGTATATGAAAGAATGAGAATTTGGTAATTAGCTGTGCATCAGAGTAGCTACCCCGATTATAGGGAAAAGCCAAATTGCCACGAATTAACTTGTGATTTTTAGATTGTGATATATTACATTTGATTTGAATTCATAGTTGTGTAACACACTTGAATTCCACTATTTCAATTGATGAAATTGTGAGTTCTATTTTTGTTTCAACTTGATGAGATAAAGGTATACTATCTCACGAATTATTTATGAACTTGTTAGAATCAAAATCCATGCATTATGTCATACCATCTAAAATGCATTAGTTATCACATGCTATTTTGAAATATGATGTGATAGATATGCCTGTTATTGTGATAGGTGTATTGGTACATGCTATGGTTTGGATTTAAAGCAATAAAAACAATGGCTCCAAAGGTGTATGGGCCCTCTTAGACCAGAAATTAATAGATAATGGTACAATTTTTATCTATAATTTTATTATGATATGTTCTGTTTGAGGGAAAAACCTGGATCGTTGGGGAGTATGAGCCCTTACAGATCAGAATTTTGCATCTGATTGGTTGGTTTTCTACACTACTATTTTTTATAGGAAACTTGAGTTTCTAACATGAAGAACCCAGTATACACTGTGTGTAGTATAGCCTAAAATACTATGTATTCTTCTTGTTTGAAGAAGAATGTTTTCCATTTTTTCAGGAGAACATGACATGTATAATGTGTTCATGCCGTGTAATTGTTGACCACTTAACCTACCTTGTGAGTAGGAAACACAGGTAATCAAGCTTTGAGTAGGACATAATGTGTACTTTGAGTACATGTCTTTTAGATGTTGACCGTTTATCTGAAAATGTGACTAATGACATGATTGGATGAAAATTTTAATGTACTCACATTGTGTATGGTGAGCATTCCATGTAGTCTTACACCAGCAGAATCTTCTAGTTCTGGTCATGTAGTAGTACCTGGGCAGGGAGGAAAACTCAAGTACAAGCCATGTCTTTTGGGGAAGTCACTATATACATGTGGTGCTACATGGAAATGTTGGTAGAAGTACAACCCCATGTAATGGCCTAGAAGGATACACCTTGTGATGGGACATACATTCCATGTACTCTTATTTGGAAAAAATGAGGGTTTTCTTAACCTTCTCCATTCTTGTACTTCTTTGTAAAAAATCATTTTTCATTGAGACTATACTGAGGAATGTGTACTAGATATTTCAGAGTCATGCCACCGTGATGACCACGAGCTACACTCTAGGAGATCGGCGATGAGCATACCCTTGAAATTGTGGGCCATGGGATACCATTTCATCCTCCAGATGTGACAGATGAGGCACCAGCTATTATACCAGAAGTAGAGGTAGATGCATGATTCCTAGAAAGTTTTGTGAGGTTCTTGAAGTCCTTCAATGGAGCACTGAAGGCTGCCATATCTATCGTAGATCTGACATGTATATTCCAGAAGTATCATCCACCTCCCTTTTTAGCGGATGGTGAACCACATGTTGAAGAATCATGGTTGGAGTTAGTGCTGACTATCTTCGAGCATCTGGAGACGCCTCTTGAGAAGAGGGTCAAGCTCATGAAATATATTTTTCATGATTCTTCCAAGAGAAGGTGGGATGTTATCACTCAAGAAGGACATCATCAGGATATGAAATGCGAAAACGTTCAAAAAAACTTCTATGGTTATTATTTTTCTAAGAATATATGGGCTGATCGAGCCCTAGAGTTTATTCACCTGGATCAGGGAACACTATCAGTTATGAATTATTCATCCCGACATACAGAGCATCGGTGAGTCAAACCTATTCTGATGGGTGAGGAAGTATTGAAAGCTAAACGCTTTTAGGATAGTCTCAGGATTTACATCTTATCTCAGGTGAATGAATTCACATTATCTTTTCTCTCTAATATTGTAAATTATGTTATAATTACGGAGCACAACTGGTGAAAATATAGGGGTGCATGCTAGAGTGGTTCTGCACTGAGATCTGGTTCTTTCTCAATGGGAAGCAAGAAGCATTGTTTGGAGTTTTCTCGTAGTTGTACGGGCAGCTAGAACATTTCTTCTAGTAGCTGGATGAGATGTTACCGGTATGGTAGGTCTGTACATCTGAGGCCATAGTACCTGAAGGACCAATTTGAGTGCTGATCTTGAAAAAAAATGGTCCATCTACAATACTTCTGCACGATTTTTCTACCATTGGCTAGAGACAGAGGTTTTGTATAGTATCAATGTACAAGAGCAGGGTCGGTAGCTTCCCACCAGTCTAGAAACTCAAATACGTCGTGGCGTACAATCAAAGGCATTTGGTGTGACCGTGGTATTCAGACCCCCAGAACTCAGCAATAGAAGGGCGTGTCCACTCAAGGTAGCCAGGTTGTGTCACAGGGCTGCGATACAGTTCAGACATATGTAGTGAAACAGACCCAACATGAGCAAGAACACATACCTTCTACTGTCATAAGTATTATTCTTGTTTCATCTGTTTTATCTTTTGAACGTTTTGATAATGGTGAAACACATAGTTTTATATTTTTTCTTGTGGAAATCCCTGGGCTATGTGTTTATACCTCTAAGAATGTTATGATACTGGACACTCTGTTAGGGATTAGAATGGCATGTGAGAGTTTGTTCAAGGAGTTCCACCTTGAGGTTGGTGGATGTCACTTCTTTTATGATCTCTACATCTTAGGGATGAATGTGGTTGATGTCATCTTTATAATAGATTGTCTAGTATCCTATCAAGACTTTGTTGAATTCTATCGCCGCAGGTTGAGTTTTCTGTCACCAGTGGGCAGGTCATTTCTATACAATGGTGAATGGTATGTTCAGGCGAGTAGAGCTATACCAAAGCATCATGGGATGGTTTTAATGACAACACAGATTGAATGTTTATATCTGGATGATCAGGGAACATGACTGGAATATTTTACTCTAGTGGTTGATCATTTCAAGAATGTTTTCCCAGTCGAATCTCACGCAAAACTCAGGTAAGAGAGGTGGATTTCACAATCGAGCTAGTTCTAAGAGCTTCACTAGTATCCATTCATCCCTCAAGGATGCTTACAATAGAGTTGAAAGAGCTCAAGAGGCATTTGGAAGACCTAGAAGCTAAGGGTTTTATCTGACCTGGTACTTCACCTTGGGGTTCACCAGTACTTTTTCCAAAAAAGGTGGATGGTACCCTTAGGATATTTTTGGACTTTTAAAAACTAAACCATTTTAGGGTCAAGAACCAGTATTCCTAACCACGAATGAATGACCTGTTTGATCAGCTTTGTAGATCTCATGTGTTTTGGAAGATTGACATGAGGTCAGGATATCACCAGGTAAGTGTTTGACCTGTAGACATGCCTCATAAAACATTTCCTAGGAGGTATGACCTCTATGAGTACATGTTTAGGTCATTTGATCTCCTGAAGACACCAACAGTTTACATGGTGCTGATGAACCGATTGTTCCATCCTTACCTATATTCTATTGTGTTGGTTTTAATGTACTATATCGTGGTGTATTCTCACCATCGACACGACCATGAAAAACAACTAGAAATCATTTTGAATACACAAATATAGCATCAGTTATATTTTAAACTCGAAAAATTACACTTATGGATGGATCAGATTCACTTCCTGGGTAACATCAACTCCGAGACTGAAGTATTAGTGGACCTAGAGAAGGTGAGGGCAGTAGATATCGGGGAGCATCCCAATAACGTATTTGAGGTACGAAGTTTCTTTGGGCTAGATTGTTACTATAAGAATATTATATAGGACATATCATGCTTAGAATCTCCAATGATGGGCTTCACTATGAAATGTGTGAAGTTTTAATGTTCGGATTCTTGTGGGGTAGCCTTTTAAGAGTAGAAGGGGAACTTGACTTTAACATCGATACTGTTATTTCAAGAGCCAGGAAAGTGTTACATTGTGTACTATGATGAATCAGTTATTAGTCTAGGAGAATTGTATATGATGGAGATATATTTGTTGTGTATAGTCTCAGAAATTGATGCCAAATGAGAAAAATTACCAAACACATGATCTCGAGTTGGCTGCACTGGCTCATGCTTTGCGATGTTGAAGACACTATTTATTGGGAAAGTGTTTTTTGGTGTACAGAGGCCACAAAAATATCAAATACATCTTTACTCAGTATTATTTGCATCTGAGACAACAATGGTAGGTATAATATCTTCCGTCAATTGACTTTGAGATTGCCTATATGCTTGGAAAGGGCAATGTAGTGTCTGACGTACTATGCATGAAGAATCAGGTACACGTGGTGTAGGAGGCCAATGGTGTGTGAAAACTAATGGATTTGTTATCTGAGATGAATTTATAGTTGCATAGTAGTCTGGGAAAACATATATTTCATCTTTAGCTGTTACCTATACCATATTGGATAGAGTAAGGATGAGGCATCAATCTTTTTTTGAGGTCCTAGTTCTACGGGAGAGTGTGTTAGGTGGGGACCCTCCTCCAAGATGGACGATAGGTTAAGATGATGTTTTGTGTGTCTATGGACATGTGCGTGTTCTAGGGGGTATACACGAGAAGCTAATGAGGGAGTTTCATGCTTCAACTTGGGTAGTGTGTCTCGATGTCACCAAGATATATCATTACTTGCGCTGTCAGTACTGGTGGATGAGAATAAATAAAGAAGTAGATGGTTTGGTTATGAGGTGTTCCACCTATCTGCATGTGAATGTAGAACATCAAAAATCTACTATAATTTTACAAGAGTTATTCATTATTTAGTGGACAAGGGAGTATGTTTCAATTTATTTCGTGAAGGGGTAACCAAGGTTTCATAGAGTCAATAATGTAGTGTGGGTTATTGTGGAAATTCTTACGAAGGTTGACCACTTCTTTCTGATAAAGGATACCTTTAGTGTTGATGAGATCGAGATGATGTATATTTGAGAGGTGGTACGAATTCATGGGGTTCTTAATTCTATCGTTTCAGATAGGGAATCCCGCGTTACATATCTTTTATAGAAATTTTTTTAAAGGGCACTAGGTAGACAATTGCTCCTGAACATAGCTAACCACCCTCAGATAGATGGCCAATCATAGCACAATATTCAAGTGTTAGAGGACATTTTGTGTTCATGTGTCCTAGACATTGGGGTATCATTGGAGAATCATATACCCATATTGGATTTCTCCTATAATAATAGCTTCTAGGATACTATTCATATGGCGCCATATGAGGCTTTGTATGCTAGGATATACCAATCTAACCTGTGTTGACTGGAGGAAGGAGAGACAGCTATGCTTGGACCACATCTTTTCCAAAAGGCTATTGAGCGGGTAAACATAATTCAAAAGAAAATGGATACTAAGATATCTCATTGAAAATCTTATAAGGATCGCCGTAGATGACCCTTGGAGTTTGAGGTTGGGGATTGAGTATTTGTACTTGTCACACTGAGATTGGGACACAAGAGGGTCAAGAGACATGGAAAATTTTAACCAAGATATGATGCACCATTTGAGATTTTAGAATAAATCGGGTCGGTTTCCTATCAGTTATAGTTTCCTCTGAGGTGTCGAGCCATGAAGAATGTCTTACACGTATCTTAGCTATGTTGATATCACTTAGGCCCACCTCATGTTTTTCAACCCGAGGAGGTTGAGATTTAGGTTTATGCATCCTGTGCGGAGCATCCAATTTTTATATTTGATAGGAGAAAAAAGGTTATATAAGGCTGATCTATTCCTCTCATATGGGTTCTATGGAAGGAAAACCAAGTACATGAAGAGACTTAGGAGAGGGAGGCCAACGTACGTGATTAGTGCACAAATTTATTCTCAAACATTAATTCACCATCCTCGTAAGGAAAATTCAGGGATGAATTTATTTAATGGGGGAAGTTTGTAAGAGCCCAGTTCTTCTTATGAGTTACTATTTCATCGTTTTCATTCCTTGATTTTTTTAAAAACAAGGATAACTAGATAAAAATGTAATGTTTTAGTAGAACACACTATGTCCAACTATTTACATGCTACGCAGTTTGGGTGTGTTGGATGTGGATACACGGTGTTTTCTTCAGTTGGCCAGGAAGAGAAGAAAAGGCCACTATACGCTGTGTACTCCCTAGTACACACTGTGTAGTCTTGTCAGCTAGGTCAGTGCGTAACATTTAAAGTAAGTCGACGATTTGATGAACAATAAAATGATATACACACTATGTATATGTATTTACACGTCATGTACTACTAATATTTGACATAAAATAGGTAGTATCCTCGTTTTCTCTTCTTCAAGATAGTTGAGATGCCATGTGAAGAAGAAGGAGTCGCAATTACATTTCATTCTCCCATTTCATTGTTTGGATCCCGATTCAAGTGCTTCTGGTCTCATTGGATTCAACGTGGTAAGGTCTTTCTTATCCTTAATCCATTATTTTTGATTTTTGTTTCCTGAGAATGTTATTCATGGTTGAATTATTTTCTTATTTTCTTAGATCTATGTTGTTCTAGGTTGATTCATGGGCCGACGTTATGTTATATTGCTTGTACGACATCAAGATATGTGATCTCATGCCTCTTTTTAATTTTTTAGGAGTTTATATGTGTTTTTATGTCGTGAACCCATGTATAGGGTGTTTCCTTGAAAGGAAATAGATCATACTAATTATTTAACTGTTGTTGTGATAATGAATTCAATGAATTGAATCATGTTTGGAATTCTTAATTGGTTAAGGTCCACCCATGGGAAAATTTTTCATAGATAATTAGTTTATATGTTTTCCCAATGATGTCAATGGGAATTCATTCATATTCCATTTTTGGGATTTTTCAAATGAACATGATTATATCTAAAATTCCAATTGTGTTAGAATTGTGAGCATTTGATTCTGGCTTTGGGATTATAGATGACACTTTACCAAGTAGTGTTTTTTCTTGTTAAGAAAATTCGAATGTTTTATTGAATTTTAAATGGATGAATGATAAATAGCATTGGGTGATGAATGGGTTCATCTTAGAACGCTGTGAGCGGACTCACTTGACTATTCTTTCTCACACCTTTGGTGATAGATGGGTTCATTTTAGAACTCCACAGATAGTCTCAAGAGGTTTCTATTATTATGTCATTAGTGACACTTGGGATACCTATAGGGCCAAAAAGGATAAACCAAATTGAAATAGAGTTTTAAATAAACTGATACATAGTGGCTCCTTTGTAGGAACACTGAGGAAATACTCACATGAACTTATACCAACACTATCAGTGATGCACTGCCACACTAGTGGTACCATTAAGAACCGACTTGTTGGATGTCGAAAGAATTTCACCTAGAGTGATACTTGAATTCAAACTTAGGAATTTCATGAATGACCTCAATTTATACTTAAATGAATGAATAAAAGGAATTGTGGAATTTCTTCCTTGTCAAAGAATAAGCTTGAGTTTGTAATTTACTTACTACTTAGGAGGTTTTTTGAGGCTTCTGTAGTTCTTACTTTGATAAGAGGGATGTTAGGCTTATGCCAGATTCTAAAATTTAAATACTGAAATTAAATTAATTACTAATGAATATTGTAATATCTATAAATGAATAACAATATTTGGAGGGTTTTTACTTTTGAGTGCACACTAACTTTTCCATATATTTATTATACAAAACTGCTGCATATAATCCCTGATAGATTGGAATAGACCTTTGGTGGTTTCCTAGTGGGATTCATTCTAACACCCAGTTTTCGCCATGTTTTGGGGCCCAGAAAGACTATATTGATGCAAGTTCCTATAGGGGAATGACACCTTTTACATGTACTCGATTATTTCATAGGAGAAAAAGAGCATGGGACTAAGCATTGACTTGCGATACTACTGAGTCTTATTTTGTTTTTATTGTACTTTGGTATTTTATTGTACTTTTTTTCAGTGAATCTTATTTTGGATACATTCTTAGAACATGTAACATGTTGTATTATCATTTATATGGTTGGCACATGGATATTTAGATATCATACTTCTACTATTCCGTTTCAGTTTCATATTGTTTAATTATTCTTCTATTTATTAGAATTTATTCTATTGTTTTACACTCTGCCAATGAGGTCATATTTTACCCATTATCACAACCTATACCCTCGCTGCTAGTCGGAATCCTCTGGAATTTGGGGAAATGCTCTTGAGGCTATGTGGAGAATAGGTCTGGCTATTGATTTAATGGTAAGTCTGGTTTGGGAATTACAAATATGATTTGGAACATATGTATATATAATGTTAAAAATAAATTTGGTTTTATAATATAGTTGTTTTTACTGAAAAGGGGGATGGGGCCACATGTAATGGGTTTTCAAGAATCTGTTTTCATGTAATAAGAATATGTCAAAACTATTTTTGAATGAATTTACATGTGATACTTGGTTTTCATCAGCATAATAAAAATCTATGTTTTATATTTATATTTTAAAATTAATCAAAATGAAATTTAATTTATAATGAAATTTCATAAACAATATTGTTCTTTCTCATTAGGACCAACATTACTCACACCCTTCATACGCCACATAGAATGTGTACCTCTCATGTCATTCCTCTTATGTTAATTTTATTTTTTTTTATCCAATTTGGTAGTTTTTTGTTCATTAGATTGGGATTTAGTGTATGGTCATGATTCATTTAGTGTTTAATGGTTATGTTTTGGATTGGTTTTTTATTTTTTTTATTTTTGGATTTACATGTATGTTCCTATGACATGATTCTGGTTTAGAATATATTATTTATTTAATGTTTTATATTAATTATTTTTTTGTTCTTAGGGTGTATAATACTCATATTTGTCACATTTTCATTCGAATCATTTATTTTATTGAATGTTTTTTATGTTCATATTGATTTTGAAATTATTCAAAATTGTAAAATTCTAATACTCGGACAGTAGTTGGGAAACCTTGGAAATCAGTAATACACCACATATATGTCATGATACTTATTGAGTGTCTAATTAATTAAAATACTAAATATGGTATTTGAAAAAAATGTATATCATAGAATGATCTTCTTAAAAAAGAGATTCCATTTATGCATGGTTTTAATCAATCATATAGTATCATTTTCATGAATGTCCTATCCAATTTTATAAAAAAAGTTAATTTGAAAACATCAAAAACGTATTGATAATTTGGATTTTTCTATGATGGAAAAATGATAACGATAAATTATGCTTAACATAACCTAAAATTTCATAATTTTCTAGGTTATTAAAATTTTTATTGGTATATTAAAATTATTAAAAAAAGTAATTTATAGTATTTTTATAATTTATGTTGGGTGATGGTTTATGAATATCACCCACTGTTCAAGATTGAAAGTGTCTGTTTTGAAAAAATGTAACATAAAAAAGTTATTTTTTTACATTCTATATTGAATCCATTTATTTATTAAAATAATTTTTATATATTTAACATTAATAATATTTTTTTAATAATAATTTTACTATTAATATTACTATGTGTATATATAATTATAAAAATATAAATTGATTTTTTTGGACCCATTTCGACATTGAGTGTGTGGTAATAAATATATTTTTCCATTATAAATATAATTTATTTGATCAAAAAAATTATTGAAAAGAATTATTGTTAATTAAAGATGATAATAAATAAAACATTTATTGTTAAATTATTAAGAATTACTTCTTGGAAGTTTAATTTTGGTCAAATTTGTTTCCTCTAATACATTGTACAGTTAAATTATTGATAATGGTTTAATATAATATTTTTTTACATAATTTTTTTAAAATAACATGGATATTTTTTAAATTATGTGTATTATTTGTGTTAAATTAATAATGATATCATATTTTAATATATTGTGATCAATAATGTGATGCCTTGAAAATCTAAAGTAAGAACCTTGTATTCGATAGGTTGTATAAAATGCAACACAAAGCACATAAGGTAATAAAATATCCAAATAAATTATAGTATAATTACTATCTAAAATATATTAGATATATTTCAATGCATCAAATACCGAGTTAGCATGCATTTCATCTAAAAGATACCTTCTTCAATGTCTTGCGCTACACGCATGAACGAGTTTTGCTGAACAATAATATATAATTAAAAAATTATTATTTAATATAATATAATATAATAGAGACATTATTTTAGAATTTATGAATAGTATTAACTAACTTATGAAAATTTATATTTTATATAAATATAAAATAAATTCATTCATTAACAACTAATGAGAAATGAAAATAAGGACCACTTGGATATAAAAAGAAATATTATTATTTATATTCCTCCAAAAGAGATTCATCTTAATAAACATAGTTAATTACAATTAGTGAATGATTTTGATGAGATATATATTTTATATATTCAAAAAAATATTTTTCACATTCATAAATTATATTTGATTTGAAAAAAATAAGAACAAACACTGCTTTACAAATAAAAACACATATTTTTATAAAGGCAATTGTACTGCCTTTTAATCGAGAACCCATTTAAAATACGAATTATGAAACTATAATTTATTTAATATGTCAAAATAAAATTCTTCTTTTAAATAAAGTCATTATAATTAGTTTAGGTTGAATTTTTTGAAATTTTTGTGAAACATTTCAAAATTTTAATGAATAAATAAAAATATTGAAATTTAGTTCAAAACGAATTTTTCAGATAATTTATTTATAAGGAAAAATTATACTTATAATTGGTTTTAAAGTTCAATTATATAATATATTGATCAATTTATACAATTTATTTCATTTGAATCATTTTCACTTTGATATTAATTATAAAAACATAGCAATCTTTAAAACATTTTTACATTAAAAACCCGCATTGTCATCCCACCCACGAGATGAATTTAAAATTAATTTCTGCCACTTATATGATTTTAATTTTGGAAAATTGATTCCATATTTGAAATAATATTAATTTATAATGTTTAATAAGATTATATATGGGTTTTACCAACTATATTAGTGAAATAAATTAAACATAATTAGAATAGTGAAATTAAAATTAAGTTTAATAAAGGACTAAAACATTAATTTAACAACCCAAAAGTCCTATCCACTTGTCCAAAAAATATTTTATGGACATAATTATTATTTTATCCTAAAATTAATGAGTTTAATTGGTTTTTTAAGACTTTTTTGGTAAAAGGGTACACCAATCATATTTTCAAAAATACGAAGCAAGTCTTTTTCATCCCTTACAATGGGACACCGCCTTTCTCCATTCATCCCACCTCTAAAACCACTTAGGATCATACAATATCTTCCCATATAGATTACAAACATCCATAATCTCTACTTATAAGCCAACCCTTTTTCAAAAAGGCATCTATGAAATTATTTTGCTACAAAAAAAAAAGAAGTTACCCGATTTAGAGGTAATGTCTTCTCTAAAGGTTGTAGTTTCATTTTCCTTCTACAGACCCTCAAATTTATTTATTATATGATTATATAATGAAAACATTTTTATGAATATAATTTCATGTTTTTTATAATGGTCTTGACATACACTAGTAATCAATTCCATTTAATGGTAACAAACATACTGTTTCATTGTACGGCTAAGTAATGCATCCGGAAAGAATGATTGTTCATTTTTCGTAATCCACCTCTCATGGTGGCCATTATGATGAAAAATAACTATATATTAGTTTTATATAATATTTATTATGCCTTTAAACATATTTAATAATTTAAAATACATATGTTTATTGGGGTAAAAATGATAACATTGCCTTTGGAAATGTGGATTGTCAAACCCTCAAAGCGATGTGATTTGTTAACCCTATACATAGAACATATAAATAAAGGTTTAAATTAAAAAATGTGGAATAAATTTATCTATCTAATATTCATGTCATAATTTCCTTTCTATAAATCTAATATATATATTTTTATTTGTTACCCTTTCACATACTTAAACAGTGATAACGTCATTAGTGGATGTGTAGACTACCACATACTCAACATGATGTGATTCCTTTTTCAAAACAAGAAATATATATATAAGTATGTATGATTAAATAATATGTTAGTTATTAAAAAAATATCATTATGGATAGATATATTTCTACTTAACTTATTTTCTTATCGATCGTCGAAAATGGGAACATTACTTAGGTATACATGCGGCCTATCACCTCTTAGAGTGTAACATTGCCTAATTTTTCCCAAAAATATGTAATGATTGATTTTAATAGTATAATTGATGAAAATATATGATATAATATTCTTGATTATTATTCTGTAGATTTTATATAATGACCTCATCGACCATAGTTGACGTACCAAATTTTTTTTTGATACATAAATCGAATTTTTCCCAAAACAGCTGACGTAAATTAAACTATTTAATATGTTTTAAAAAATATAGTTATAATTAAAATAAAATAAATTATAAACATTAAAATTATTATTAAGAAATTAATAAATAAAAAAATTATTATTATATATATATTTAGTGGATTTTCACCCCAATGTAATGTCAAGGTGAGTGATTCTATCCCCGCTTTTCTTTCTATGTGGAATACATTACTGTTTTCAAAATAAATATATTATATATGGTGTAAATACATCCAAATTAATTTGTAATATCACTAATTATATTATATTCATGGTATTTTAATGTTTCATTTTATTATTACCACTTTTTTGGTCTTCCAATTCATATGTTACCACAATTGTACAAGATTCTCATATCACTATTTATATCCGTTAGATGAATGTCATGTTCACTACTTACATATTTTTTTGGTGTATCTACTTACCCTGTTATATATAATATAATTAATCCTGTTTCAATAATGGTATTTTAAACATTCAATTAATGTTATTCCTTAATGGTTTTATGACTAAAAATCATTCAAAGTGGTTTGGGACACTTTGGAATGTTTAAATATTATTTTACTTAATAATAAAATTAATGATATGTCGATGTTAATTTTATTAAAGGAAGTTATATGACCAGTTTTTAAATAAAACCATTCAATTTCTCTCCTCTTGTTATTAATTATAATTATCATGTATTTGTATCATTTTACAACTCTTTGGTACTCAAAATGTTTTAGGAGATGTTTTTCATAAAACCGGACTTTGCTTCTCTATTTAGTCTGAGAACATGTTTTCTTCTAAAACCATGTTTTATTAAAATATTTTATTTTTATAAATAATTGGTAATTAATTTTTTAACTTTTTGCATTTTTAACAATTTTTTCAAATCGATATTCTTCTTTCTTTTTGAACAAGGTAGTTTTCTAACCTTTATTTGTGTAAAAAGAGTTTTATTTTTTACTTGTACAACGTTTATTGATTTTTCCACCGTGATTTACTTGAAAAATCATTTTCTTGTTTCAATCGTTACTTTTTAAAAAATTATCATCAATAGTGATTTTCAATGAATTTTTTTAATATGTTTTTCACAACAAATGGATATTTTCCAAAAGATTATTTTAAAGTACTTTTTATATTATTTCTATTTATCAATGAAAACAAGAATTTATTTTACACAACTAGGGATATATTGTATTAACACTATTCGTATTCATCATATGGATGGATTATGATTGGTTTTTTTTTCATATATAGTATTCATATTCTCTTCCTGGATTTATTTTAGTTCCCCTAAAATATTAAATATTCTATGATCATTTGACATTGAATTTCCCATATATATTCATATAATTTTCCATGGACATGATTATTAGCTAAACCATATATCAATTTTCATACTCTGTATACATTGAGCATTATTTGATTATTTAGATAAGTATTTAAAAATATATATACCATATTAAATATATATATTTGATAAGGCACATTATTTATTCAATATATGAGGAATGATTTAGAATACCAATATACAGGTTGGGGACAATTTAAGGAAATCCCTACGGGTTGGGGACCGATTAATAAAAGTACCTTGATGAATAGAGAGTCTCATGAGATTAATTATTATCAGGATTGGAATAGGTAATATTTTTATTGATGGTAATGGTTCCATATACCAAGGAAACATGGAAATAAATAATTAAACACATCCCACATTTAATTTTAGTTATTATTCATCCATGAGTTTTTTCAATGTCATATTAATGGATAAATTTCATTTTTATTTCATTGATTAATCGGAATTTTTTTATCTTTCTTACATTTAGATATTTATTTTTCCATATATAGTCATTTTAATGGAATGTTTTTTCATTTACCTTTCCTTATATCATATTAACTTCCTTTTTAACCTATTGATTAATTTTCATGCGTGTTCAGTTGTTTAACATTAAATGTTAATTTATTTCTATTTATTCATAATTGTTCCCACTATACATTACCCTTACTGAGAATTTGAGCTCAACCTTATTTGGTTTCTTTCCCCATGAATCCAAAAAACCTGTTTTGAATGATGTGAATGTATATAATAGATGGAATAAAGTTATCCTCTAATTTATATATTTAGATGAAAAAATTGTTTTAATTACTGTATTCTTCTATAATACAAGACTCATGTATGTATTTGGTTTACCAAGAATACTAAACTCTTGGTCCTTAGAGATTTTATTCCTAGTAATCATGCCAATATAATTAGCAACATATACTAAAATTGGGCTAGTAGAAGCATTGGAAAGTAGATTTATGAAAAATATGTTATAGAGCCTAACCCTTGGATCGAAATTTATGATAATTATAGAAAAAATCCTAGAATTTTGGAAATGTATAGATTATGTGGTTCTTCCTATTAATACAACTCTCCCTGGATACTACAAGTGAAATTTGTTCTAGTAGAGATGTACCCAGGAGTAATAACTCAAACATGGTGTTCCTGGCATGACTTGGGGTAACCTGATACATGACAATTATATTACTTCGCACATGGTTTGACAATCCTTGGGGATATTCCTAGTATAATTCAAATTTTCCTTATAGACCTCTATGAAGGATATTGACATTGAATAACCTAGGTTGATTATAAAGTGTTTTAGAATGAATATAAGGGTTCATGGTTAAGAAACACTATGAATAATATTATGGATAAGCAATAGGGAATGGAGGGACATAAGTGAAAAAAAATTGATGAAGTATTTATGTATTGATTTTTTATAAAAAACCTTAATTAAAAGGTTATTTAGTGATTAACATAATTTAGAGGATTTCTACTATATTTTATTTGGGAATTGTATTAATATGGTTTTAGAAAAGGATAACCTATAAGCCAGGGGAAACCCAATCAAATCCAGCAAGGATGTAGGTTTTGAACCCATGACTGAAGGATGATAAGGCTTTTATGCCACCAATATGAAAATGCAATGTACTAATTCATTTTTCATTTTTCCTTGTTTTTAGTTAAACTATCATAGAAAAAATTATTAATGTCGAATCAGTAGTCCTACATTTGAGGATCAGAGATTAATCTATAATCTATATTGATTTTGGATGATAGTTAAATACATATAGTAAGACCTGTCACTTTTTTATAGTCCTTAAGATCCCTTAAAATTGCATTTTAGTGATTTATAGATAAAAATAATTAATTGTTATTAATTTCTAATATTAATGTAATGAATTATAATGTTATGGAAGAAAAACTATAATTTAGTATTGTTCCTATGAAATTCACACCCACTAATTAAGAATATTTCCTTATATTCTTAGTTATTAAAAGAATTACCCAATATTTGGAAAATGACATTGAAATTAAATGATTTTATAATACCTTAATTTATACAGAATCGATGATCTTATAAGTAATTAATGTTTTATGGATTTGAGGCCCTCAAAATTATATTGATCATTCAATTTTTTTTGATTTATGGCCTTATTGAGTCCTTGAAAATTTTTGTTCTTTTTTTTTAAATTATGTATTTCACATTCCACTAATGTTCTCTTATAGAGATACCTAGTTACATGGTATTTCATGTGACCTTGGTAAATTCCATTCTCTATTTTGTAGAGGATGACTTATGAAACCATATTAGGATATGGCATTTAAAACATAATAACTATCAAACAATCTATCAACATGATTATGATTAAATTAATATGATGAAATCTAAATAAAGTGTGGAAAATTTAATGCCCCAAAAATATTAAGTAAGAACCTTGTATTCGATAGCATGTATAAAACGTAAAACCCAGACCATAAGATAAAATATATAGAAATTTTATAATAGATGTAATATTTAAAATAGATTCAATATATTTCAAGTCATGATACATTGAGTTATCATGTGTTACACGCATGATCGACCTTCTTCAATGGATTCTGTTACACCCAACACTTAGTTTTCACCAACAATAATATTTAATTAAAATATTTATATTTAATATAATATGATATAACATAGCCTTTTTGATATATGTTATGAATAGTATTAAGTAAAAAATTAAAATTTCTGTTTTATAAAAATATAAAATGAATTCATTGGCAACCAGCTAATGAGAAATGAAAATAAGAACCGCTTGTACATAAAATGAAATGTTATTATTTATTTTCTTCCAAAGGAGTTTTTAATTACAAAACAAAGATAATTAAAATTACTTAATGATTTTACCAATGTATATATTTTATATATTCAATAATTTTTTTTATATTCATCCATTGTGTTTGACATGCATAAGATAAAACAAGCCCTTATATACACATAAAATCAATTTTTTTTTATAAAGGAAGATTTAACACATTTTAATGCATAACCTATTTGAAATATGAATTTTGACACCTTAATTAGATAAATTATAAAAAAACAATATATTTGAAAATAAGGAAGAATAATAGTGATTTTTTGGTATGTTTCTAAAACCATTCATTTTTAGTGAATATTAAAATACTAAATATTATTTCAAAACAGATCTTTCATCAAATTAATTTATATGGATAAATTGTACATTAAATTAGTTTTAGATTTTTATTATATATTATTTTTATCAATTAGTACAATTTATTTCGTTTGAATCAATTTCACTTTGAAATTAATTACAAAAAAATAGAAAACATTCAAACAATTTCTATTTCAAAACCTGCACTGTCATTCCACATATGGGATAAATGTTGAATTAATTTATAACACATATGTAATTGGAATTTGAAAAATGGATTCCATATTTGGAAAATTGATAATTTATAATTTCTACTAAAATAATTTTTTTTACCAAAATTAATAGTGAAAGTTATTAAAATTAATTACAATTATGAAGTTAACATTAAGCATAATAAAAGACTAAAAATTTTATTTAAGCACCCAAATGACCTAGAAACTTTTCCAACACCAATTTTAGGGACATTATTTTTCCATGAACCTTACATTATTGTGTTTGGTTTTATTTTAAGTCATTTTTGGTATAACTATTGTTAGACAAAACATATTTTAAAAAATACAAAGTGAGTCCATTACATCCCTTATAAAAGGAAACCATATCTCCTCAGTAATAAATCCTATAAAACCACAAAAATTCATCCAATATCGGCCCATATAGATTTTAAACATCCATTCTA
This sequence comes from Viscum album, assembly GCA_963277665.1. Taxonomy (NCBI): domain Eukaryota; kingdom Viridiplantae; phylum Streptophyta; class Magnoliopsida; order Santalales; family Viscaceae; genus Viscum; species Viscum album. The sequence continues at coordinate 1,042,377,318 of OY728150.1, forward strand.
TAGACAATGAAGCCTAAATTTGGGTAGTAATCCTTCCAAGGAAGCCTTTGGGAACAATCCAAAAAGGATACCCGATTAAGGGGTAACATCTTCTCTCAAGATATCTAATTTCATTTCCATTATCTACACCTCAAATATATTTATTACATTATTAAATAAAAATAACATTAGGATAAATATAATTTGATTTTTGTTTATTATTTTTTCCACCTACACTAATGCAAAATTCAATCTAATGGGTAATGAACATACTGATTCTTTGTATGGAAAACTACTACCTCACGAAGTAATGATTGTTAATTATTCCATTACCACATGTCATGGTGTTCATTATGATGAAAAATATATTTATATTTGTTATATATGATATTTAGTATGTATTTAATATTGTGTAATTATTTTAAAACACACATCTTTATAATTTTTATTTTTTTCTAAAACGGTAACATCGTTTTGGGGATGTGTATACAACCACGCCCTCAAAGAAATTTGATTCATTAAAACTATACATGGAATGTATAAATTATTGTTTCAATTAATAACATGTTACATAAAAAACTCTATATTATATTGATGACACAATTACCATTTTGTAAATATAATATATATCATTTTCTTTATTACCATTTCACACATTTAAAAAGTGATTATGTTGTTCTTGGACATGTGCACTACCACCTATTTGACATGATGTGATTCCATTTTCATTAAAAAAATTATATATATTAGTATATAGGATTATATAATATGGATTTTATATTATAATGATCATTCTTTGGTGATATAATTCTATATAACTTCTATCTATAATTATCATTGAAAAATGTGAACATAACACATGCATGTGTATGACCAACCATCTCCATTAGTGTAAAATTGGTTCATTTTACACACCTTTATCTAAATATTTATTTTAAAGAATAATTAATGTAAAAATATGATAATAATTTCATGATTATTTTTCTTGATATGTTATAAAAGGTCTATGTTGACTATAGTTGACCTACCAAAGTTGTTTTTAACAAATAAATTAAATTTTATCAAAAAAACCTGATGTAAAATTAATGGGAAATGCTGTTGTACATGAAATAGTAATAAGTAAATAAAGATATTATAATCATGGAAATGTTTCTGAATTAAGTTTTAAATTGATATAATTTTATTATATATGAATTTAATGGACGTTCACCCAAAATGAAACTCAATGTAAAGGATTTTTATCTCACGTTTCTTTCGCTGTGGAATACATTATTATTTTACACCTAATTTTTTATATACTATGTACATAATAATAAATTGATTTATAATCTCATGAATTATATTATATCTATGGAATTCAAATGGTTCATTTTATTTTTAGAACGTTTTGTTTTTCCAATTCATATGTTTCCACAGTTATAAGAGATTCTCATTTCAATTTTTACATGTGTGAGATAAATTCCGTGTTCACCCCTTACATAATTTTGTGGTGTATCTAATTAAAATATTTTATATCATAAAAATAACAAACTTACCTTCATTTTTTTTACAATTTTATTTAATTTTATTACTTAATAGGGATTATGATTTAAAATTTTTCAATGTGGTATTAAAAACATTGGAAAGATTAAATATTATTTTACTCACTAATAACTTTAATGATCATTAAATGGTAATTCAATTCAAGGAAATTACATTTTCATTATTTAATAAATCCTTTATTTTTATCACCACTGGTTATTCCTAAAAATTATCAAATATTAGTACCACTTTTTCAGCTATTTGGTACTCAAAATGGTTTAGGAAATGTTTTTTCTGAAAAGATAACATTGTTTCTATCTTTAGTCAGAGAAAAAATTTTCTTCTATAACCATGTTTTATTAAAATGGTTTAAATTTATTATAAAAATGATTCGGTAATGATATTTTTACACTTTTATTCTATGACCAAAATTTTCAATGGAATCTTCTTGTCGCATTCCAAACTAGGGATCTTTCTGAACATTAACCCTGAAAAAGGGATGATGTTCCTACCTGATAAATCTTGTACAGATTTACCCACCATCAATAGTTTGAACATTTATTTTCATGATAAAATTCATAATTTTTTTATAAAAATAATCTAAAATGTGATTTTCAAATAAAATGTGTTTTTCAAAACTAAATGGTATTTTTCTCAAGAATGTTATTAAAATTTCTTTTGATAGTATTTCTATTTATTAATAAAAAAAGAAATTATTTTACTCCAATTGGGATATTTTGTATTGATACCATCCTTATTCATTATATGTACAGATTTTGTTTTATTTGTACAAGTATAGTACATACATTAAATTTATGGATTCCTTGTAGTCCCCCCCTGAAATATTCAATTTTATAATATCATTGGACATTCAATTCACCCTAAATATCCATATTATTTTAATTGATATTATTATTGCCTAAATTTTTTATTATTTTTCATATTTTTTCTACACTAAAATTTATTCTGTTATTTTGGGATATACTAATAAGTCATTTTTGCTTATTCAATACTAATATTTGACATTGCATATTGTTAATTAAAAATATGAGGAATGCCTTGGACATGCAATACAAAACATGTGGATTATTTAAAGAAATACCTATGGGTTGAGGATTGGTTAATGAGAGTCTTTAAATGACTTGGTAGTCACATGGGATAAATTAGTTGTAAAAATTGTAATTGGTAAACATTCTCTTGATTTTAATGCTTCCATGAACCTAGGAAACATGACATATAATAATTAAGCACTTCCCACATTTAGTTTCAATTATTATTCATCCATGAGGTTTTCATTGACATGTATTTTGATACATTTATGTTTTAATACATTGATTAAATGAAATTTGATTCATTTTTTTACCATGAAATTGGAATTTTTTCATATCCAGTTATTTTAATGGAATGTGATTTCATTGGCCTTTAGTTATTTCTTATTAAATTCCTTTTTGTTATATTGATTACTTGGCATGTGTTTTGAGTTATTTACATTACAATGTTAATTTATTCCTTTTGATTCATTGATTATTCCACAATACAATGACCCTACAGATCATTTCAGATCACCCTTATTAGGTTTCCTTCTTTAGGAGTGCTGGAAATGTACTAGGATAGAGATGAAGTGATATTCTATATGGTAGAAATTTATTATTGAAGTTATTAATTTTGAAAAAAAATTATTTTTTAATTAGTGTATTATTTTAGAATACAAGATACAAGTATGTATCTGGTTGACTAGGACTACTAAACTCTCAATCCTTTGGGATTTTATTTTTTGAAATCATGGAAATGTATTTATTAAGAGATACCAGCTCAAGGCTATCTAGGGTTGGGTCACTATAAATAATGATGAAAAATTATTATTATTATTATTATCACTAGGGATTCAATATTATGATATCAATGAATTCAGAATAGAATTAAGAATATTGATATGAAATTAAGGACCATAAATTGGATTCTATTTTTTTTTGCTAACTCCAAAATCAATACATACATCAGGTATCGTTCGATAAGATAGTGTATCTATCATGATAGTTTGACTCCATATATATAGGTTATATTCCTGATGGATCTATTAGAACAATAAATTATGTACTTTTTATAACATTATGTGGTGTTACACTACATTAGTTGGGTGGTAAAAATACATGCTCATATATCACCCAAGGAATACACACATTAGACCATAGATTTCATTTTTAATTCACCTAAGAAACTTTAGTTATGCTCACATATTATTTTTGAGCATTAGTTTGGGACATATGTGAATTCCAATCAGGGAATTTTTCTATATAGAACAAAATGGTATGTTAGTATTCATCATTTGGAGTCAAAATTCAATGTGTACAGACATTTTTTATTTTGTTCATTATAGATATGTTGAGGTGTGTGGGTGGATGATTTAGAGTAGACATGGACTATGTAACCATCTTTGGGAGAATTTGACTCATGTGTATAAGTCATCCATGTATAAAGTGGAGTAGGTGATCACCTTTCAAGGAAGGGATATTGTTCGTCCAAACACGGAGTTAGTAACCCTCTTGAAAAATGAAGACATCACAAGATATAGAATGTGTCATCTGCATGGTTCAGTAACCCTATCGATTGAGGTGTCATAATGTGAGGAATGGGAACACACTACTAATATTATTATAGTGGTTTTTTTAGAAGATATATGTGATATACTATTCATATAGATGATAAACTATGCATATATAAGTGACTCTACTATTATAGACCAATTATGCCAACCAGACATATCACGAAATTCAGCACATTACGGGGTGGTATAAAAAAAGATAACAAAAAATCTCATATATAAAGGAAAAACACATACAACCAATGTAAAAAGTAAAAATATGATAAATACCAATGATACAAACTTTAAAAACTAAATTGTATGACATGTTTATACAATAATTCTTCATTTTACCAACTTTCATCGACAAACCATCGCCAAACCAAAAAAGTTATGTAATGAAAAGACAACATGTAATAGAATGGCACTCCCATTACCTGAATCATTCAAAAAAAGGTCTACAGTTAACCCTAGTGTAAAATTAGGGTCTAATATATAGATCCTATCTAGATACCACCAAAGAATATATACATTATTCAATAACAAGAATGCACATATTTAATCATTAAAACAGAAAAAATTACAAGAATATATATATATATATATATACTTATATATACCAATTTTGAAATCACCTTCAAATAATCATTAATTTATAAAAATTGTATGTCATATTTTTTAAATCAATAAAAAAGAATTTATTGATTCCAAATATAAGTATACAAGAAAACCAACACCCTTGAAATAATTTGTATTGTAATAAACAACCAAAAATAATAATTCAATACCACTATGGCTCTAGACTATTGGGAAATATGTAATAGAAACTTATAATCCTAATAGTTCATAAGGTTGGATCCGACTAACATGGAGTCCTCTATAGACCATCAACATACATGAGGTTTCCTAATAGTGATGTCACACATAGTAAAGATGCATGTGTTTATTTCTTGAGACACCCAAGGTTCGCACTATGTAATGTTGGTGATTTTTTTATTTTAAAAACCACGATCATATTTTATAAAAATAATTTCAAATCCCAACCAATGTGATTCATTTTTCTATAATCCATTATCCATTTCAAATCAAGGAAATTCCATTTCTAAAGAAAAAACTCTTTTGAAGTGCGAACCCTTGCCCATGTCAACTTCAACACATGAAATCACATTTCAAATATTGAAGAAAAAATATGAACAATAAGAAACTAAAGACACTAGAATAGATGGATAGATTCACCTACCTAAATGGCGTAGAATATAAAACCACCTTTGACCTTGGGAATTGGAAAAAACTTGAGTATCCTTTGGAAGACACTCCATTCCAAAATACTAAAAATGATTGATAGAAAAAAATCAACTACTAATCCCTACCACAATTATTCTTATAACCACAAAAATAGAGAAACCAAGAGGAAATGATTACATAAATAGTTAATATGCCTATCCCTACTGATCAATCCCTGGAAAAAACGACCTGTATAGAATGGAATCACCCAAAATGCCTAGGGTAAGAGAAATGGCTGGGAAGAGAAGGATACAAAAGGTAATGAAGCCCCAAACACCTGTAAGACACAATAAAATCTACAAATAGAGTTATTACATGGCATGTTACCTTTTACAAGTCATGAGACCTTTTTAATTTTTGATAAACCAAAAAAAAACTATTTTATTTTTAATTATATCCCTATTTTTCAAATTTCAGGACGTGCATTATTTTTACATTGTGTAATCAACATGTAGGATATTTCCAGCATGCATTATATGTCATGTAACTAATTACACATCATGTTACTACCCAACGAATAGAAGAAACTGATAGTTTATGACAAAAATTTCAAACAATCCCAAACATCACCATTAATGGTATCCTCCCAATTCATGGTCAAAAAAGACATACACAAAATAAAAGGAAACAAAAAAAACTAAACATACCTAATATAAAGTTAACATAGAATTTCAATATCCCCACTCTAAATGATTTCATCCCTCAGAACGAGCTCATGATCTTGGATCTGGAAAAATTGCAGGACAGTACTACCACATCAAATTCTCCCACTCCCACAACTCATGGTGATCTTGTCCTCACTACTATAGAAAATTCACTATGGGGATTGTGTTATTTCATATTACCTTATCTTAGAGATCCATAATCGTAACTACTTTCACAACCATATTGGTATTAATATCATGATCAAAATCCTCCCATCTAACAATATGGGACTGATATAGGATATACCTTCTCGACATGGAAACATTAACCATGTCATGTATCGATGTCAATACAGATGGTAAAAAAACAGAAAGGCCCCCATTCCTAGTCACTAAATGTTTTTAAAGGGGACCACAACCTTAGTGCCAACTTACACTACCAAAAATTCCCCATGCGAGGACAATAATTTAAGAAAGACTCAATACCAACCTCAAACTCCAACAGCCACCACCTACGGTCTGTATAATACTTCTATTGGATTTGTTCTGTAATAAAACACGTCTAGATCAACATAAATCTCTCTATCATCTCCTTAACCACACACGATCAATCTCAGGACCATTATCTCAACTCTTCCAAGCATAAGTTAGATCAACATGGCCTCCCTTATAAATCCTCAATGGGATCCATACTGATTGAATTATGACAACTATTGTAATAACATAACTCACCCAAAGAAATTTTTTGTCTCATGATCCCACAAAATCACGAACACATGATAAGAGCATCTACTTAAGAACATGGAAATCCCTATTTGTCTATACATCCATCTGCAGATGATAATTCATGCACAATTTCAACCTGGATTCTGTTTCCCCTTCAAAAAATTCCAAAATCTAGATAAGAAGCTTGACAACCCTATCAGAATCAACAGTAGAGTGAACCCCATTATGTCTCACAATATCTCATACATATAAGTCACCAATCTATTCCTCTTTCATCATTTTATTTACTGGAAGGATATGACCTGATTTGTAAAGACTGACAATAATGATCCAAATAACATCCTCCCTACATGGAGTCCATGGTAAAAAAATGATAGAATCCATAGAAATTTCATCCCACTTCCGTACCAGAATGGGGAAAGGTCTCAAAGAACCTATAGGACTTTGGGTTTCTTCCTTGACTCTCTAACAAGTTTTGAATTGTGATACAAAATCGTAAAATGGCCACCCCATACTCTTACACTAATACCAACATTTCAAATAATGGTACATCATTACATCCCCATGGTGCACAGACCAACATGATCAGTGTTCAGTTTCTAGAACTCCTATCTCAAGAAAATGAAAAACTAAAAACCTACTACAGATAAAAAATTATCCACTAGGAGACCGAGAGCATTCATTTGAGGTCTCCCCAACATTTTTGTTACTCTTTAGTATCATATCACGTTGTATGTAGTATTCTCAAGTCAAACCCACTCATCAAAATGTGAGTAATCCTTTATTAAAGGAAAAAAACTAATCCACCAACCACATTTATAGTCAAAATCATCTCACTAAAAGAATTCACCATATACCATTTATCAACCAATTCCTTCATGCCTTGTGTCGGTAATTTTATAGACAACATGTCAGAAACCACATTTCCATTCCCAATGGTTTATAAAATATCAAAATAAAATTTATGATGATACTAAACCTATAATCTCTTTCACAAGTTCATATATCATTGACTACAAATATATTTAATGGTTTTATGATCTGAAGAGACCACCAATCACTCCTCAAAGTGGTTATAATGTAAAATTTTGAGGGCATGCATAATAGATACAAACCTAAGATCGATGGTAGGGTAGTTCATCTCCTATGGTCATAATTGGTGGGAGACATAATCTAAAACCCATTTCTCCTACATCTAGATACATCCTATACCCATACTATAAGCACCGCATAATCTTCATGACTCAAACCCAGTTCTATTATAGTCAATAGCAGTTCTGAATCATACTAAAAATTTGTTCCCCATAATATATCGAATGCTTGGCATTCCAATCAACCTTTATACCCTTATGGATTAAAGCTATCATCGATGATGAAATCATGGAGAATTACCAATCAAACGTTCTATAGTAACCTAAAACTCGCAATATACTCCAGATCTCAAACACATTGATATGATTATCCCAATAAATTTCTTCTTGTACCTTCTCAAGATCTACAGATACCCCTATCAAATATCACAAGTCCAAGAAAATTCACATCCTTAATATAAAAATAAAACTTGAAACGTTTAATATATAATATATATTCTCTAAATGTTTGAAGAATGATATATAAATATCCTATATGCTCCTCCTCTGATTTAGAGTACACCAAGATATAATATTTTAACATAAAAACAAATGATTGCAAGAACTAATGAATGATTCAGTTCATTAAATAAAAAAAACCACAATAATTTTACTAAGACCAAATGTGCATAACAAAAAACCTCAAATTCACATATTGAGTCCTAAATTCTATTTTTAGAATATCTTATTCTAAAAATATCAACTAGTGGTACCCAAACCATAAATAAATATTATAAACCCAATGACACCTCATATATGATCAAAGAAATCATCAATTATAGGTAAATTATACTTGTTCCTAATTGTTACAAAATTTAAATTTAAATAGTCAATACATGGTATATAGATCAAAAATAAATTCTAATAAGTGAGTATAGGTGAATCCCATGGTGAAATTCTAGGAATTATAAATCTATTTACCTCTAATTTATCATGATGGACCTTAAGTTCCACCAACTCAATAGATTATATTCAATAGTATGGCATAGAGATATGAATTTCTCCCGAAAAGAAGGATAATAGTAAACTCAAGAACACTCTATGGTTGTAAACAAGATAAATCATTCAAAAATAACTTAGGGTATGAACACAAATTGAAAGTTATTTTACCACCCATGAAAGGGTCAACTGTATTGAGAAACATTTCTGATAAATAGAAGAAGGCTATAATGGCATAAGGAACAACATACCATTGAATTCCAAATGTTGTGTCCAAATCACACTAAGAAACACGAGTGACATAATATGTAGATAAATACATTACCTTATGAGGATAATAGTATATATATTATTTCATGCTGATGATCCAATCTATGCCGATAATCAACTCAAATATGTCTATCTCAAGCACTAAGATATCCCGAAACCGCTCAATGTTTTTTATCACCCCCAACATCCAGGGAACTTAATATTTTATTTGTAACTATATACCAATGTCATGGAAATATCTAATAGGAAGGAAATTATAATAATGATATTCGAACATATCAAAACAAATTTGATGATATAAAAGAATGAGTAGCACACATGTCTATTCCACCTCTGAGGTTGCATGTTTTGTGAGCGATGAGGAAATGGAATGATGAGGGTCATCACCCATCACCCTTTTTTATAGAGATGGATTCTAATAGAATTCAACAATCTTTTTTTTCGACCAATTTAGCATCATTATCCTTTAAATAAGGTTGAATTAGCCATATGGGAACTGTAGGTCCCAATGGGTGATTCAGTGGGGTTCATGCACTCATGCAATTATTCCTTATTGGATATAATTCTATCTTATGTTCTCCTAGAGGTTAATTTATGAATCGAAGAATGCCCAATGTCCCTAGTATCCAAGATTCATGGATCTTATTTTTATTGGTCGGTAGTCATTGGCTAAAGATTTTTCCAGCAGCAGTTAAAGACACTATTGGTCGAGAATATGGGAGGTCAGGCTCACTAAGCCCTTTTGGGGGACGATTGTGGCATGTTATGGGACTCTCTTCTAGATTTAAGTCATGTTCATATGTTCGTTAATCCTAGGTTCATTCACTATGTTTGTGTCCGTGGGCTAACTGTGGTTTTCAAGATCTTCATAAGCATTCAAATAATTGATGTTACAGAGGTGATGCAGAATTGAGACATATTATATGAGACTCTGAAATTTATCATCATCCAAGAGGGACAAAAGTTGACTTTATTTTGAAATTAGGACCACATGGAGGGCTTCCATCATATCCTTGAGATAGGAATCAGAACACACGTAGTTAATATTGTGTGGGGCTTATGCATAAAAGCTGCACAATTGAGAGACATGGTTGGGTTGACCCTTTCGGAATGGAACTCATTTGAGATCGGGCCTTCTGGTAGGCATCCTACACATCTTGATTTGGTCCGAAATCAGAGTTCTCATAGTTTCGAGGGTTTGGATGTTGTAATCATTGCAATCCTCTAAGATCATGTGAATCCGGATCTAATGAGAAATAATAGGATTTAAAAGATTCTAAAATGCGCATGCCTTCTCCCCTGTTAGTGGGGGAGGGAGAGCCCAAGGCGGAAGAGGATGGGGATACCATGGGTGAGGGAACGATGCAATGAACCTTTAAATGTGAAATAAAATTTAAGGTCACACGACCCATCCGTGGAATATTGGGAGACTTACCTCAGTAGGAGGGCCCCAGAGCATCAAATGAGGTATTCTATAGTTTAATGTCATATATCTTGGAGGATGAAATCACAATTTAACGTCATGTGGATAGGATTATTTGGGGTCTTTATGTTTAGGGTCATGGGATGAGGACCAATTTCTATAGAAACCATGAATTTTTTGAGGAAAATCATGTTTGGATATTCTAATGCACCTCAAAAAAGAGAGGGATGGAATGTGTGAACCATGATTATAGAGGATCCCTCATCAGTAGATATGATATGATTCATGGAAGCCATTGAGGTGTATAGAGGTTAGAAATGAATCTCATGAGTAAGCATTTGAATCTTGTTGACATGCCATTTTTGTGGGGAAAATATAAAGAGCCATCGGGGCATGATGTGCATAGTCAAGAAGAGGTGTTCTCAAGACACTGGCCTTCCTTTTCTGACTACCTGGGATGTTAATGAATATCCTAAGTCACCTAGTATACTAAATTTTAATTTCATATAGCTTTCAAGATGGTATCACATTCTAATTTCATGTGTATGGACTAGTGCCATATAGTTTAATGTCATTGTTTATGAAGATAAATCACAGTTTAAAGACATAGAGTTTGAACCATTTGTTGTAGGAGACACTAGTAATTGAAGGATAATTAGGCTAGGATGTTCTGAAATGACTCGAATAAGAGAGGGAAGGAAAGCGTAAACCATTAATCTGGGTATTCTCAGATCAAGAGAAATGATATGGGGCATGGAAGTGATTGAGGCGTGCAATGGAAGGAAAGGAATCTCTCATGGACAAATTTACCTATAGTTGACAGATGTTTTGTGGGAAACATATGTAGAGCCACATGGTCATGATGTGCATAGTCAAGAAATGGTGTCTACAATACACTGGCCTTCCACTTCAAATGGCCGTGGGGGTTTATGAGGATCCAGAATCAACAGAGACATAAATTCTGATGGATAGAAAGGATGTGTTTGGGCATTTAAGAAACATTTAGGCTGTGATTATCCATTGAATATTGGTTCATCCTGGCATAGGAGGAAGGTGATAGGGTTTTTAGGAGGTGCATAAGGATTTTATCTTCTCTTGGGGTTTAAGGGATAGAAGTTCTGGTGGAATAAAGGTGTAATGGAAAATGTCATCATCATGGTCTGAAAAGTTCACGGTGCGACCCCCCATTTTTCATGGTACAGAGATGGAATTTCCAAATATGATGGTATCTGGAGGAGCTTGTCACGAACTATCTTCCATATAAGGGGTCACTTTAATGTCATCCTCATATGGGCATCCGCGAATTGTCTTCTGCTTATGGGTATCCGTGAACTGTTATTATTATAATTTTTATGGGTTTGCTGGGTGGCTGTGGAGGGTCTTCCAAATTCTGTTCGCGGGGAGGACATTCAAGAAATGATTTATACATATGGTTTGTGGGATAGATAATGCCAACTGTTTCATATATGATATGGAGTCCCGAAAACTGCTTCAGGTGTGGGAGAAATGTCCCCCGCACCCTGTACATTATTTATCCTCTTTTCACCCACCCGAAAGCTCTCTCTCTATCGTCTCTCCCATCCCCCTTTTTTTCCATTCCCCAGGGGGAAATTTTCTAGCTTTCAAGAGATTTTTCAACTGTGGTACGTGCGTCACCTTCTCCAAAATCCCATGGAGGAGATTTTTCCCATGGATGACTCGGACAACCATGATTCTTGGATTTGCGATTGGTAGGGCACTACATACTAATCCTCATCAGAAAACTACTCGGTTCGTGGGGATGGTATGCATGGAAAACTTCCATTGGATGTTCCTCCATCGAAAATGGATCATAGCGGCTTAATTTCTCAAGTGAAAATTGACCACAATTATTTTCATTCGCTAGCCAATGCCTCATGGGACAACACTCCATAGGCCATCAGCGTACGAATGGTTCAGATTTAATGCCTACTCCTAACCATTCCTAGTGATGGTACACGACCAGGATGGATTTATTTGAGAAATATTATTTCTCCCTTTTTCCGATAAATTTTTAAATAAAACATGTATCCATCTTCTTTACCAAACTTTTGGGAGTATTAACTTTCCCTTTTCTGAATTTTTGGGACCCTTAAGTTTCAAACAAATCTAGCACCATAGATGATGACAAAAACATCTCACCTCAAAAAGTATCTCTCCCTACATCAGATTCATATCATTCACACTATACTACATATAAATATCCAAACATAGCCTCTTGGACATCCACTTGGGCCTGATAATGTGGCCCACCACCCATGGATGACATAAGAGGATCCTTCCTCCCTTAGTGAAAGTGCATCTGACTTTATTTTCTTGGGACATCTTATAAAAAAACATTTCATATGGATGGGCTACCCATAAATGTTACAAGACGGAGTAGATTCCAAATCCAGAGGGACATTATGACCATGACTCCCAAATAGGTATAAAATGACCAATTTCTAGACAAAATAATCCCCAAAACTGGTCTTTAAGATAAATTACCACACTTTTCCTTCCTTTTTTGACCTGAAGAAGCACCCTGGGTAATTACTGCACGAACTGAATATCCTCACAAAACTATTCTTTTAGATATGTCTAACTCAATGGAAGATTCATTGTAAACTACCTCCATAATGTTTGGAAGGAAAAAAGACCTATAATTGACAAAACCTCACCCCTTATCCCCATATTGAACCTCCAAGAATTTTGATAATCATTGGGGATATGCTCTATTGCCAGGCTCACCAACTCTTAAAAGTGGATTGAGTGATCCCTGGTACTTTGATCTCGATGATCCAACATTTGGATCTCCTGGTTATTTGATAAATGGGATGTCTTACGATAAAACTAATGATTAGTGATCTTCTTGAAATAACCCCCGGAAATACATTCGTATAACATAGCCTGAAATATCGAGTCCTAACATCTTCATTTTGGTACCTTGAGTAAATACGTTGAAAAACTAACATGAGAATGTTAAGAAGGTTTTGAATATCCGATTATCCTATCAATCCATTAACGAAACTCCACTAAATAATTTCATCATTTTTCAAAATAGAATAAAATAATATTATTCTTGATAAATTATAATCCATGATCAAATCCTCACCAAAGGTTCATTGTTCCCAATGAAATAAGAGTCTGAATGGTATGAATCACTTCTTCAATTGATGAAGTGTCCACTAGATTATCCGTATACAAAACCTTTTTCAGATCTCCCCCACATTTATTTAGAATATCTCTTCATAGAGGAATTTTCGGTTAAATATAATACAATAAACCATTATAAAAAATAAACTCCAAAACCATTGAGACAAAATAATGAATACTAATAGTTTTTTTAAAAAAAATAAAAAATTAATGTGTTTAATAATTTTACAAAAAAGGTAAACCACTATATAAAGTAATAAGTAAATCTAAATAAAATCCTTAGTTAGTGTATTTAAATGATCATACACACATCGTATCACAGAAAAAATTAGATAGGAAATTTTTTAAAAAAATTACCATATATTTTATTTAGTTAAACTAAAATAAAATGCCATGGACATGGTGAAGACTTTCCAAAAACCAATTGAAAGTAAAATTTAATAACATGAGTGATATTTCTTGGCCCCTTTATCTCAAACAATATATGAATTTTGATGATCCTACACCTTTCTACCTAATACACATATCCAACTCAGGAAGTTCTGACATGCATCAAGTTGAGTAATGACCTTTGAAACCAAATTGTAATAGTCCAGATAGGTTAAAAAAAGTAGCACGGAGGACATACCATTATGGGGTGGCCTAAATCAATGATAAGAAACAAGTATCATGTATAAATAATACAATATATTTAATAAGAGTTCGTAGTATAATTATGAGAGATACAATAAAGCCAAACTCGCTAATCAAAAAACTATAAATAGTCTATATAAAAATTCTATATGTGACCAACTGTCACCTACAAAAGATCAAAAAATAGATTCCTTGATGTAAATAATAGACAACTATCTACATAATTCACTTAAATTTACTTGAATCCTGTAAAACCAGGTCTACATTATCCCCAAGGTTAGATTTATGGTGTGATCTACAAATTCTAGTAGGATACCACGAATGAATCAAAACAAGATGTAATAAAAGGAATTCACATGAATACACTTCGAAATAAAATAGTTTGAAATATATATATATATATGTCATGTTGATAATAGTTTTAAAAAAACCATGAGTTTTTACAGATTGAATTCTATATTTTCCAAATTTAAAATGGATTGGTTAAAGATACCTAAATTAAATTTATTCGTGATCAAGAATCCATAAAATAATTAATCATGTAATCAAAAACAACAATTCACCTACTAAATGAGCTCTAGAATATGTGAAAATTCGTTCTAGAAACTCGCATGAATAAAAAAACAATGTTTACATCCATGTAACATTTAGAATTTATAAATTCCATCAACATACAAGATGTTATGTCCAAGTTGTGTCACACACACTAAGTCTACATGTGTCTCATTTCTTGACACAACCATGGCTCCCATTGTGAAATATTTTTCAATTTAGGTTCGTGAAAACCAAGATCAAAATTTATAAAACAATTTTAAATCCATGAAAATATTCTTCAATGTTTGGAAATCAAATATCTATTTAATGTCAATGAAATTTAGTTTTCAAAATAAATCCCTTTTCAAGTGCAAGCCCATGCCTATTCCAATTTCAATACATGAATATCCATTTAAAATATCATGAAAAAATAATAAAAATAATAAATTCATGATATTAGAACAACTGGAGAGATTCACCTTCATCAAGGATATAGTAAACCTAACCACCTTAAAACACGAGGATTGGAAACCACATGATTTCCCATTAAAAGAGATGAAATGACAATGGAATGAAAATGATTGATAAAAAAATCTGATTACTAATCCCTAGTAAAAGCTTCATAACCATAAGGAGAGACAATACTAGAAGAATGGATTACATAATGTGTTGAATCTCCTATCCATTTTGATCAATAACTGAACAAAATGACACATATAGCATGTAATCATCCAGAAACTCCTAGAGTAAGATATATCGTTGAGAGGAGAAGGATGCAAAAGATAATGATGCCACAAACCCCAATATGATACCCTAATTGTGAAAACTCATTGTATTAGATGATTTGTAAACTTTTTCATTTCATCCAACCCATTAATTTTAAGTTAGGTAGGGAAAAAAGTAATTTTTTTTCTTAAATACCAATATTCTTATTACATAATGTGAAATGATTACATGAAATGTACAATTTTACGTGTTGTAATCAACTTTTATGATTTTTCTGACAGAAATTACATGTCTTGTAATCTAATTACACAGAGTGTAGCAACCCATTAAATATAAGAAACTATTATTTTATGTTCAAAATTCTATCCAATACCTAGCTTCACAATTACAGGTATCCTCTAAATTCATGGTCTGAGAAAACTCACCACATGAAAAAGAACAACAAAAGAAAAAGAATAACATACATGATAAAAAGTTAATGGGGTGTTATAGTGTTTTATATTTGTTTGTTTCATCACTCGAGATATGAAGAGTTTGACTACTAGTGTTATGAAGATTCTTACAATTACTATTTATCACCGTAGAGGTGTGACTTGTTGTAGGGATCATAACATGAGAAAATATTGGTATTTAACGGAACTATATAACCATATGTACATTCATGATTTTTTTAAGAGAGGTGAATTACTGTTTTAGGAAACTTCTATATGATTACATGTTTCTTTCCTTATAAATCATACCTCATCTTATTAAAATATTTTTCTATTAGTTAAATTCTAGTTAGGGGTAATTAATAATACATTTACATAAACAATTTTTATATTTTATTTGAAGGATTCATACTGTAATTTTTTATATTCACATATTAATTGGAATTATTACCATTAATATTGTGTTTGTGTAGATGAAGCACAATTTATTGATTAATTTGGAGATCATTGGGATAGATCATTCTATGTCGTGTAGTTTTTTGGTGGTTCATAATGTTGTTCGACGGTGGTTGTTTCCCTTGGTGGAAACTTATAAGGATTACATGTAATGAAAGGTCACATGATGGATATTTTCATGTGTCAGCGATATGAGGATGTAGTGTACCCTTTGTTTATATCCATTGCTCATTGTGGTGTTATCATGTGCAATGATCATCCTTCCAAAAATTCAAGGGGTATAATGTTTTATAGTTTTTGTTCATGCATCCCTTGTTATCATGTTAAGTTATTTATTTATGTTGAAATATTGTTTTTTTATTCTATATTTTACATCTCATATATTTTGAATGTTGATATTGTTTAAGTCTATCCATAAGTAACTTTGGTGTGGTTCTAATGGGTTTGGTTTTATAAAAACTCTACAAGGAATAATTTTAGAAAATTTTGAATTGTCTTGGAAACAATCTTTACATTTAGGAAATGTGGGGTCAATCGTCCTAGGGTTCTTGATTGTGGAGCATTGAAAGTGGGAGTTGAAGGATATATGAGCATGTATAATGGAGAAACAAATTAATTCCCCATTTAGAAATTTTATATTACATAACAAATGTAGTTTGTGGGGCCCAATGGAACATTTGTTTGTGTATAAAAATATAACATAGGTTGTTTAATCTGGACAGACACAACCAATAATTCAACCCCACACACAATGTAAAAAATAATGCTCTAGGGAATATTTTACATCAAATAAATTGTGTGGACAAATCGTGTTCTAATTATTAAAATAATATGCTATATTTAATTCATCATTATACAACTTATCCATATATAAAAACAAAATATAGTGTGCTTCCTATGGTGACATTCTATGTAGTCATAA
Source organism: Viscum album (assembly GCA_963277665.1). Classification (NCBI taxonomy): domain Eukaryota; kingdom Viridiplantae; phylum Streptophyta; class Magnoliopsida; order Santalales; family Viscaceae; genus Viscum; species Viscum album. Next base: position 1,042,394,670 of record OY728150.1, read on the forward strand.
ACAATGCAGAAATAAAATTTTCAGTGATTACCCGAGTGCATCCACCCTTTTCACCATTTTCCATTCCTAGCTTATAACCTTATATGTTTTAAAACCATATCCTTATATATAAATGTAATCCAAAAAATCTTCATTTTCCACTATTTTTTGGGATCAAAATACCACACTCGATATGTCCTCTTACCAAATTGGTTCATAAGGTATCCTATATGTTCTTTTGTGGAAAAACTATATCACCACCTCTAAATATGATTCACCAAAAGAAAAATTCCTTCACCTATCATTGGTTGAAACTCCATACTGAAATGAAATCATCATACCACCATCCACTCCAACGGTTGGTGGTTATCAACATTATTAAAAAGCATAAGAAAAGATATTAGAAGAATGAATGAATTAATGGTATGTGAAATTCCATCCAAGTAATATTTCTTTCAAAATACATATAAAAAACATGATGGATGCGGGTATGAAATTTTTATTTTGGAAATGATAAATTAAATTCTAATTCACCTCGAAATTATTTATCATGAGGAAAAATAATCAATAATATAGAAATGTAAAATACAAAACAATAGCTGATCTAATTGAAAAACATGATAATTATAATGAGGTGTTGAATAAATAAATCATCATAATTCATGATTTATTGAATTACGAGTGAGTTTAACTAGTTCAAGAAATCCATACTAAATGGAAAAATACATCATATCAAAATGAACTATGACTTGATAATTTTTTTTTAATAATTACAAATCGAAGAACAATATTGAAAATTATCATCTAATTTTTTGTACAATGATGATGGATAATCCTCCCAAATGTGGATTATGATTTTATATATAGTCTCATATTATTTCAAATTGAAAATATAATTGAATTTTGGGATATGCTCATTCATGGGGTCAAATCGGAATACAGAAAATTATTCCACTCATTGGATAAATCCCAAGTTCATGTTTCATAGTTTTCTCAAGTATTCAATTCAGGGTTCAACTTTAGATATATTTATTTGACAAATTTATTCATTAAAGATACAATATTTTTATATTATTAATTTTTTTAGGATCAAGGACACTTCCAAAAACAAAACATCCACGAGGACACATTTATAAATATTATTGAAAATTTTGGAGGGGATGAAATAAAAAATATTTTACACTATACCTACCCAACCATTAAGTCACATTATAATTAAAATAATATATCCCTTTTTAGGTTGAGGGAACTATGTTTGAATCTAATTCCCATGAACTCATGAGCCCTTATGAGGGTTCCCATATTTCTATAAAATGTGCATCAATTGAATCACATTCCCTTTAATTTCATTCTCTTACTCCTCCAACATTTCCATCGTGTACTTTAATAATGGGTTTTTATTTCTGATGTCTTTCTCAACCAATTGCTAATGTATGATATGTCAAGAGTGTCCATACTATCTTGTGAAATTAGTTCAATAATTTTCACTCAAACCAACTATGATGGTATTCGAGAAGGAAATGGTCATTTATAAACATGAGTAAAATATCAAATAACCTAATAAACATCATTGACAAATTGATTTTTGAATGAATTTCATATAAACATGTCAAAGTGATACCCTCAAAAATATATTACTACAATCTTAAAACTTTAATTGCATATATATTTTGTTCTCATTGGAATTTTGATAATAATGAATGATTCATATATAATTATATATCACCCAAATATTATATATTACCAAATTCACAAGCTCATTCTCATAAGTGACGACTCTCTAAATAGTGGATAACTAAGGTGTGACATATAGGGTCTCCCATAAGTGTTCTCACATAGATCCATGTTGATATTAGAGTGATAGACTTTGTAGTAGATAATATTTAATAATAATATATGATCAAATAAGAGACTACAATAATAAATCTTGCAACATATTATTAAGAACCTAAACGTTCATCTCTATTTATCAATATGTATAGGGATGAAATAGTTTAAATAGCCCAACTATGTTCTGAAATACTCACATAGGTCCTTCCATATCTGGGATGTGAAATTAGAATCTCAGAAAAATTCAATCCATGAGGGGGATTCTTGGTAAGTCAGTGATATAATCCATTTAATATATTTCCAAGATCTCCACTAATGTCTCTACTAGAATGTGTTTTAAATGGGTAATCTTGGTTATTTAGTCAATGATCACCCAAGTATCATCACTAACCTTCAATATACAAAAAATTATATCAGAAATCCATCGATATATTATCCCACTCACATTGTTGAGCCTCCACGATTTAAATCAAACTAGTTGGGACCTAATGATTGACCTTCACTTAGTAACTTATGAGGGATTATGACTTAAACTCAACATTTATAATCATCAATAAAGGAAAAAAATTAATTCATAAGGTCAAATTGTGTCACTGAACAAATGGATATAAATCCAAATTGGAGGAATGAAACTCACTCACCCCATAATTATGTATCCCATTAGGATATTTTTCCCCCTTATAAGAAGAGGAAATTTTAACCACCATGAGAATATTGGAAAATAATGCTTCTTGAGAATATAGGATCATGAAAATCCTTACAAATAATATATTCAATCAATACATCTCACACTCAATTAATAAGATTATTTTCCACTATTATCAATTAATTGCATGTTATACCTTCTGCTCCCACCATGACTAATTGAAACTAGGATAACTACTCTACCAACTCATATACCAAAAATGTGGGAGACTTCATTACTATGATACCTTTTGTTCTGATCCATGTAAACCAAAAATTTATCACCAAGAAGGTAGTGTATCCATGTTTTCATGGAGAACACATAAGAAAAATGATCTAAGCCATGAGTTTCATAGTATTTCTCATAGAGTAGTAGCTAACTAAACATTAGATCAATTTACAATTTACTTTACATCATTTTATATCAAATACCAACACTATATTAATTTTATACACCACATACAGTACAAAATCATATTATAAAAAATTATATCGAAATTGTCCTATCATCAATTCAGTTTCTGGAATATTATATAATAGTACAAAAACCATAAAAATGGATACAACATTTTAGAAAGGGAATTCATACGAGATGTATTGCAAGAGAATTCCACTAGTTATCTGAAATACCATCCCACTAACCCAAGGAAAATAAAAACATTGACTAAACTTTTGGTTGGATCTAAAGATATAAACACATCATTCGTTTTGAGTTTAACTCCTTCTAAAACATCATATATTACATTAAACAATAAATTGACACTTTATATCAACAAATTATAGTTATATAGTTTTGAAAAAACTAGATACTCACAAATCTATTCTAGAATGATCCTTAGATCATGTGGGTGATCATACTTAATCTTGGAATAAATTAGGATTTAATTAATGAAATCCAACTTGGAACAATTCAATTATTTTTGGAAGGTCCAGTTCATCAATCACATGAACACTTTAGGGGTGATCCCTCTCCAAAAGAGTTCACTTGAAAATCATGTTATATGAAAAAAAATAAAGAATATATTTGGTATTTTCTTCTCCAAAAAATAACACAAATGATTTCCCAAATTGAGTTTCGTGATTAAGAACAACATCAAACCATTTTTCTTGTTTTAGTGGTATTTAAACCATATAAGCTGGTATTATTTATAAATTTCACATTTTTTAGGTGGTGGTTGTTAATAAAAATAATTATACTGTCATATAATTCCATAGTAACAAAATGGAAGTAACTCATGTGGATACACTCTGATAAATGAATCCATTATGAAAAAATCCATAAAATTCTACTTTCCTCTCCTTGATATTAATCATTTCCTTGAAATATATTCTAGAATATATTAGTTTTGTAACATGATATAGATTAGTATTTAAATAGGTCTTTTTTAGGTGATATATTAAAAAATCATCTTGAAATATATATATATATATACACTCATGCACAACTTTGATAATATGATCTTAAAATTCATCTATTTTTTATAAGGATAACCTCTCTCACTAGTGGGTAATCTACTAAAAATTCATTATGTATATCCCTACACATTATGTAGTGCCTAATGATTTTAGAAAATATTTCTCTTTAATTAGTTCTACGTGTTAGCTTGATTTTTATGAATGCAAAGAAAATCATTTGTGAATAATTATTTTTTAAAATATAAAATAAATTTTTTTATTTGATAGTTAATTGAAATTAATTAACTAAATAATTTTTAAAAATTGTTTATATTCACTCATGGAAATATAATTAATCATAGAGACATTATTTTTAACTAATATGTTTAATTATTCAATTATTATAGATTTTATTAATTTGAGGAAAAATATTAATAAAATTTAATGATAAAATAATATTTACAAATATTTGTATCCCCTAATCAAATGAATTGAATTGTATATTAATTCTATAAAATATTAATCTGATTATTATTTGGTACATGAAGATTATTTGTTTACAATGTTTTAATTGATATATTTATTTATTTTAAATATATTTTATTTATTTATAAAATTAAATGTACAAAAAATAATTGTTCATAGATTAAAAATAGTAATCTTCACTCATACAATTATTATAAAATTATTATTAATGATGTTAAAATCATTCGTATATAAAAAATTAATTTTTTAGAAAAATATTTTACAGTGTGTAAAATGTAATTTATCTTAAAAAATTAATTATTCACTATTTATAAAGGATTTAAGTGTATTTTTTAGAATTTTTATTTATAAATTTATCTAATAATTGAATAATTATTTTCACTAGGTAATTTGTGAGATTAATAACAATTTTATGCTTAAAAATATGTTTTTTAAAATGTGTTTTACATGTTTTGTTTGTGAATATCAGGTGTAATTTTTCAACCTCTAGAATATAAATATACTAAAAATAATTTCATATAAATAATCATAACAATTAATATTATTTAATAAGATTAACATTGTTTGTATCTATAATGAATAGTCCCTAGAGTTAAAATCATATAACCATAGTAATGGATACAAGGGTTAATGAGAGGGTTCCACTAAGTGATAAGACATGGATTATAAATAACGATTGTATAAATATGATTTTTTTCTATATTTCAAACATAACATATCTTATCATAAAAACATTTTCCTTTTGGTTTGTCATGAATTAACCCCAACGACCAATCTAGTTCATGATATTCCTAGCTTGACAACTGCAAGCCCACCTCTAATAAGACCGGGGATAGTGTCTAGCGTCAAGTATGCATATTTCATATATGGGAGGAATTATAAAAAAGTACCTATATACATGCACACAAATCAAATCACTAAAAATGGTGAAATTAAATTAAAATTGGTACCAATGCATGCATACATATATAATAGATAATCAGAGTGCCAAAAAAATAATGAACATGATAAGGTGTCCAAATATTACCCCCAAAAATTGAAAAATAGTTCACTTTGATCCGAAGGAGGGGACCACTATCCAATGAAACACTGGGAAGAAACTCAAAATATATATTCCAATACTATGCTCCACCTACTTTCAATTCTACGAGTACACAATTAAATGACCTATAATTTTCAAAAGATATGACATGGGTGAGAAGAACCCATTTAATGGTGATTATTGCAATTACCAATAAGACACCCTGAAATCACTAATCATCAATCAATAAGGATAGTCACATATTCAATGTATTGGTATTTCAGTCAGGATATGAGACATAATGATAATAAAAAACAACCAGCTATACTCATAATAGACACCCAGTCTCAAGTGGTCTCAACACACACTAACAACAACCATATTCTTTGCAAGTATTCAAGGTAAATAATGTTTTGTAGGAATCAATCCATCAACCATGTGAACACTAATGATACTCATATAATTTTTCATATTCACCTGGCCCTAATAATATAAACTCATTGAATCTATTAAGATCATATTTTTTCAGATAGGGGATAATACCCGCAACTATTGGGGGGGATACTACCAACCATACTGGATCAATCATCATCTTGTGGGATCAAAATACTATACATGGTGGTCATTCCAGTCCCATAAACCCCACTTGGGAAAGATATGATAGAGGATCCCACCATATTCTTCATATAGGTATACCATGATCTCTTTTTGAAACTAAACCCCTAGAGGGGATTAAAATCCAATAAAAAGGGAATAACACCTCTCTGAAACCTCATAAGTATGGACCAATGGATCTCACTCAGTGGAAACTCATCAATAATGAAGTTATTAAGGGCGTTGCATTGGCATTGAAAAGTTTAATGGCATGTACTATGTGTACACGTCATGTCTTGTCTACCTCGAGTCTTCCCATGTTTCACCATCTCATTGGGCCTATAAACCTACATATACATAACATCTGGTTTAGGGGTACATTATAATGTATAGGTTGGGATAGCACTAGGGGATCCTCCTTCCCATGCCCATATACATCTATTCATTCTCATGTACATATTTTCAATACTTTTTGTTGTGGTTATACCCATATATTTGATTTTGTTTGAGTACCAGGCTATGTGCCTAAACTCTAGCCATGCTAATGTTTCTGGTTGTGTTCATGACTATGCATCCTCTAGCACAAACACCATGTATCCAATACCTGTTCACATATCTTGTGGTTGGGACCACACAACATGTGATTTTTTTTCTTGTATACACCCTAGTGTCATAGCCATGGACGCAGGTCATTGGGAGAATGCCATGTAATGAGTGATTTTATTCAACCCACATGTTCTGTACACATCATTCAAGTCCATAACTTTTTCCATTTATCATTCCCAAGAAACACATATAAGGCTCGAACCGAGCCTCCCGGTCACTGTTGACCATATTTTTACTACCAGATTCGATCAAAAAAAGACCATGTTGAATGAAGCCATCATCTTGTTTCATACCATAAAAAATGGAATCACCAGTCCAATCCCAATCCAACTACAATAACTAATATTAATTTTCGCACCTTTATCAAAACATTGATCGTGATCCACACCTGTAGTTTTGATCCACTGTGATGAAGAACATTCAAACAATGATTGTATATCAGGTATTTATTGAACCACCCATCCCTAGAAATATCTGCAATGAATAATTTGAACAAATGAGGTGGTGATGCACAATACATAAATGAGTAATAAAACAAGGCCATTGTTTATGTTGTATTCAATACATTAACATTATAATGATGAACAAATATCTGCATACAAAATATTAATCCTACAAAAGAAATGTAAATAAACCCACACTAGTAACTCAGTCAACCCATGAATTAATTTTTTCATTGATTGGTTTATTTTTCAGGAAATAAATAAACATTAAAATAAATCATAGCAAAAAATACCCTACCTTTATTTATGATTGACCATATATAAATAATAGTCATGAATCATCATTGTTGGCAAGATCCCTGAATTTTGTAGTCTTTGGTGATCCTCAATTCGATATCATTCATCTAGCCTCCTCCTACGTCTCATATATATTCCTTGGGATGTGTTTCTATCCTTGTAATTAGGATATAATTGTATATCTATATATGAGATAATTAGGTTAGGAATTAATTTTATAAATTAAATAATTATCTTAAAATTTTAATGTATTTCACCTATGAGGTAACTCAAGCCAAAAAACCCCATGAAAAAAAGGTTTTTTACCACATAGTGATAAAAATTGATTCTAGACTCAATTAAAGCCCCATATTTACTATTTGATCCTTGATTCACAAGTTATTTTACTATATTAGGGAAAATATGTGTGTTTATGTGACACTAATATATTTAATATTTTATATATATATTTTTTGGTCTCACCAGGCCTTGGATTCTCACCTCATATTAGTGCTTGGATCCAAATATATTATTATAAATATATAAAATATTTCTCTGGAAAAAATTCAAATGTTACATCATCCACACATTATAGAATTTCAAAATGAAAATTGAAAAAAGTCTACTTGGAAATGTGTGGGTATTATGTTCATATCTATTTTCCCGTTCTCAGGTTCCATCCTAAAAATTCTCATTCTACAGCGAGATATGTATCAAGGGAATCGATGACCCAAAAATTATCTTCTCAGACTTATAATTGATCTCTACTGGGTACTCTTAAATGGTAGATCCATCCTCGATGTCCAGCTCACCCAGGTTAGTTGCAAGTGATGGGTGGTGTATATACCTCACTAGTTATAACACATAGAAGATGTTGTGTAGTTGATCTGACTACTATGGGGGCCAAAATGTATTCAACCTCGGGATCCCAATGTAGTATATACAATAGGCCAATGAATCTAGGACATAACATTCCACCTAGGAAAAATATCTAAAAAGTAAATCAATGTCAGAACCCCATGAACACATGTCCTCCCAACTCAAACTCCATAAAACTACATCGTTAGTCTATATATGACTTATAATGGATCTATGTAGTCCTCATCAACTCCTAAATTATCTAAATATTTTACATCATAACTCACACTAACTCTTTTCTAATGAGTGATGACTCCCCTGGATTAGTCCAACATATTTGTGACCTATAGGGTCACCCATAGAAAGCCTAAAATAGTTATTACTGATAGTGTAAGGGTAATATTTTTATATAAAATCAACAATGGTGTGTTGTTCCTCATTAAATAGAAAAGGTCCAACTCATAGGCTTATGGAACCGCCTCTATATCGTGAATTATCTACTCATTCTAGAATTTAGTTTGGGGGTGAACAGCCATGCCCAAATGAAACTGATCCCAAAACACCTAATAAATTATCTCCATAGTCCTGATGTAAAATCATCATCATCGTCTAAAATGATATTCATGTGAACACCATGAAGTAAGAAAATATCATACACATAAATTCATCTAAACACCTTTACTGATCTCCTCTCTCTGAAAACTAGGAAGTGAAATGACATTGGGAGTTATTCTATAATCACCCATATAGAATCATGTCCTCTAGAATACTTTGGTATCCTTCTGATTAAGTCAATAGATATCCCATCACAATTACAATGTGAAAATTCAAGGGGTTGAGTTAATCCCTCAAAAATGATGTTCTCTACCTTTCTCTAAAGACAAATGATCTATCAAGAGAAAAACTCTTCTGTACAATTCTTAATATGTGGTCATATAACCAAACATTAGAGGTCCTTGTGCATATTCACTACACCTAGATATTCATCCAATGGAGATGTATGAAAATAAATTAAAACCATATCACAAAATGTAACGGGTACCATCATCCATCCTTTGAAATAGATTATGATATTCCCCCCTTATAAAATGTATCTCGAGCATGTCTAGTTGAAATTTGTGCAACTACTATATCACAATTAATCTCTCCATTCTGATACTCCATATCATTATTTAAACATTGTGAGGGTAAAAAACATTATCTATAGATAAGATGCACCATCCTTATCCACAAGGGAAAACTACAATGATTTTGACTACTATAAATCATAGAAAAAAATTCAAACAAGATCTTCTACGAAGAGAATATACTACGATGTTCCCTTCATAAGAGTGTAAACAATATAAAATACATAATCCTAGAGGAACTATAGAGAACACGTCTATCCCATGATAATATATTTATGAAAGAAGATATACATGAGCCTCTTATCGTAAACATAGATTATAACCCTTTAAATCATAATGTAGATTCACCCCATCTTCAATGTGATGGATGCTGCTACCAAATACTGATTGTGGTTGTGTTGTTCTTCTCTTGTTGTCATAAATTTAGGGACCCATAAGAAAACACTTCCTACATTTCCATCAAATCAAATCTATTTATAACCATGAGATATTGTATAACACTATATACGTGACACCCACATCTTGAAATATCATGATGGGAGTTATTTTATCACTCTACAACGACACATTAAAATCATGCTAGGACCACTCGGTATAAATGAAAGGCTATTCCTTCTAGGTCAAAGAATTTAAAGGTTCCTATATTTGGGATCATCCTGACATTTCTGGAGCTTTTATAGTGAGAATCCAATTACACTAGAATGTTATAAATGTATAAAACCATAATCCTATCTATGAAAGTGTTGAATGTCAAGTTCAGAAGTCACATGAACACAGATGAAGAATACTTCTTGTATAATGACAAACTTTGTTCCTTCCTTTGGGAGAACAACACTAGTACATCCTAGTTGGAAATACTAGGTTTCACAAAATCCTTCTTCCACAGGGCCTCTAACTACCCCCTCTTCTCATTATGATTTGTGGAATCCATCTGATATGCTATAGTAGATAGGGTTTTTCCCTTATTGTAAGTGAATGTAAATGTATTGTTATTAGTGGGGAGGAAATCCCGAAACATCCTTAGGAACGTAATCCTCATACTCCCCCACCTATATAAAAATCGAAATCCCATATAATCTATTAATCCAAGTATAATGTTGTACAAATGGTGCATATTAAACTATACAATCCTATATATGACCCAATCTTGCTATTTTTAGGTTACCATATCTCCCATGAAGGAAAACACCATTCCTTCACCATAGATACCTCATACCCTTTTGAGAAAAGATCCAATATGGGTATGAACTATGGATATCGATTCCATACCATGGAAAACATTGTAAGACATCATCACTACTACAAATTTATCTTATAAGAAAATATTTCCACCAAGATTCAAGTCACACTATCATAAGAAGTGTGTGATCATTGAGTCACCTTCACTATGGGTCATTTAGGGAATTTATTGAGCAAATGGAATGATTTTATTATCTATGTATCTAACATGATAAGTAGAAGGAAAAGCTTGAATGACACATATTTTTATAAGTATATAAAATAAGTATAAAAGTCATATATTGTACCACTAATCATCTTTTATGCCACTGGTACATATGACACCACTTCCTGTTGTCATCCTCATCCCTGAACACAATCTCATTGATCTAACTATGGATCACCTGGGGGAGGTGGTGGAAACAAGAAAAACCACTTTACACCTCCAGTAATTCTACCCACTCCTCTTCCTTGTCTGCTTACCTAAATACCACCCTATTCCATCCAATGTCTCTTACTGGGCGGCCAATCAACAGTCTCCTGATCAGTTGTGTGGTGGGTATGAAATTCTTCAACAAGATGTCACCAACCATTCCAAGATTAGATCCTCCTATCTTTATGTTGACTCGACGAATCCTAAGATCCCTGAAATAAAAATTCATTATCCTAGGATTATCTCTTGAAATGTCTCACATTCCAATAAACTTTTGACATCCATCAGATATTATCCCCAGACTATCCAGATCCGATGGTCCCACTACTTTCATCGACTATCAGCCACATTTCTTCTTGGAAGATCTCCACTACTAAATCCCACTAAACCATTCAAATATTGAAAAGAATGAAAATAAATATCATTTTAGTTCTAATGTCACGAAACTAGCCCTAATAAAAGCCCTATATTCTGGAAAATGGATCTCATTTACTATTCAGAGAGTATCATGAAATCTCAGCGAACATCTCTTATTACTCTTCCTTGGTCATACATACATGTTGTAACTGCAGAATTTCATTAATGAGAACTAACCACAGTGTGTTTGGATAGAAATTCTATATAAATAGATCTCTAAATTCATCCAAGGAGAGTGTTTTATCATATTTTGATGATGTCCATAGACTCCACCAACACCTGTAAGATACCTAAATAATTATTGTCTCAATGACCACAAACTGACATATAAGTTTCCTCACAATGAATATATTTATTGTAACCACCTTAGGTTAGTCCTAAAAAACCTAGGGGTCTGGTTCTCCCCAAAAAATAGTGGTTTCTATCTCTGAAACTAATAATGTGTTCTCAACCAATGATACACATTGAATGTTACTACTAGTGAAATGTAATATTCCAAAGTTGGTGGAATAACTGGAAAAAAGCAAAGAGGTTCCACCTCATTTACAAGACCATGTATTGAATCCTCATTACATGGTAGATCATCCTCGTGATCACACAATGGAATCCTGGAAAGATTTAGTTGTAGAGGAATGAAGAAATAAACAATACAAAAAATAGTCAATATGTATATATAGTGATGTAAATCAAGAAGGATATATAAACAAAAACCCATTATTATATAATGTATATACCCATATTTTTTCTTCCAACCAGTGCCTTTAAGCACTATGTCAATGATATGGTTTTTAGAATAATATTATATGGATACATTGGATTCATAAACAAAACTAGAGTTTTTTTCCCGAAATATAAGCTCAACACACTTTATAAAAATTTCCCTTAATCAGATAATAATCTCATAGATTGAAAATATCTAATATTTGTTATTAGGTTATAATTTTTCACTACTACCACTCTATCAAAACTAGATCTACTAGGGCCTGCCTAGTATATGATAGGATGAGGGTATAAACCCATAAACCACCTCTAATAACGTTGTGGTTGGTGACCAGTGTTCAGTAGGAACATCCCATAAATGAGAGGCATTATCATAAGGTACCTATATTAATGGACACAACTCCTAACCCATAAAATGTAGAATGTAAGGTACACCTTATAGAAATTCATGAACACATATATATTCTACAATCAGTGTGTGAAAAAATTATTGAACGAATTAAAGGGTATAATTTCAAGTCCAACAGAAATTGAAAAGGAGTCCAGCCAACTTATACGGATGGCAATATTTTTATCTAAACATCTAGTACAAAACATGGTATGCCTATCACAGTACCATGCTTTCCCTACCTTTGGTCCTCATAAGAAACTATCAAATTTCCTATTGTTTGAATAACATATTACATTTGAAGGAAGATCCCATGTAGTGGTGATTATTACAATATGTTGTAGGATACCAGTAAATCACTAAACATAAATATTAAAGGATATGCACCGCATAAATAAATTATTATATCTTTCATGATATGAGGCAAAACAATATTTAAAAAACCATATATACTCAAAATGGATAACTAGTGTCAAGAAGTCTCAACTAATAATGCGAGACACAAGAATCGGCTCAAGGATATATAGTAATAATCATCTTTGGGGGCTTTATCCCTTATAATATTATTACCGAAGAAACTAATTTGAGAGGCCACGTTCATTAGGATGGACCAATATTTATTTGAAGGATCTATGAAGATCATGCAATCCGGATATGGTATGTGATTAAATCAACCTTAATACCCTCTCAAATTTGTACCCAATATAAATTTTCCACATACCAGAGGGTAATTCTTGATTCACATGGGCTGACGGTTTGCACTCTATAAACAAAAACAAAAATAGGGAACCATTTCAATCAACATAAAAAAACAAAATGACACATATAGAAAACATAGAAAACATATGGATAAATAAATATATTCCATAATCAAAAAAATTGTGGAATCCAAACAACTCAAGATTAACAAAAATACCCACATACATGGCCAGCCACAAAATACAACCAAAACTAGAAAACTGAACACTCAATGTGATATTATGGGCTGACTCGCACCATTTCACCACCATCAACAAAACTCAGCTAATAAAACAAGTCACTGCCTCACTATGGGACAGTTCCATTACCTACATCAAAATACATACAATCCTTTATGCACCATGGGAGGGGTACATAGCGTGTGGGAAAATAGTCCCAGTAGGCTCCCACCATGGTTTTTTATAATGTTTCTTTAAAAATAACCCAAGAATAATCATATTTAAGGAAAACAAGGCATGGTATACAATTACAAATTTTTATAACAAAACCACAAAAATAAAATTTTAATTTCTACCTTTTCATCATTACATAAAAAAACATCTCAATAATTTTTGAATCACTTAATTTCCATATATAAAAGAAGACATATCGAAAAAAATCTAAAAAATAATATATATCAAATCATATAAAATTCTATCATGTTAAACAGAAATATAAAAAGATAAAACATCCCAAATCAGCCAAATGTATAGGTAACATCATGTGAATGATTTCACTATTTTAGGATAGCTAAAACACTTATACCTCCCAACATAGAAAATCATTCACACAAATCCCCTGTATATATGCATTGAATCATTGTAGTAGATTAACAACCTAGAATGTGAACGACCAAAAAATTCATCATTTTCCCTAGGAAAACATGATTAAGTATTATATGTAAGCAACATAAGAAACTACTCTGCATGTATAAACAAATGGGGCCTATTACTAGTGTTCCACATAAGTACCCAAGGATTCCCATTATCTCTTTTTTATAAACCATTAAATTTAGAACATTCATTAAAAAGAATTTCAACATGATTTGAAACCCCCTTTTATTTATCAAGTCTTGGGTAAGACCATCTTTTATAAAACAATAATCTACACACACAACTAAAATAGTTATATTATTCCATTTAATCTAAAAAATATATTTATCTAAAACCTGATAAATGTAGTTTTCCAAATATACAGGAGATAAAACCTCCTTCTTCAAAATCCATTTCACAAACACATGATATGGAATCCACTATAAGAGTGTGAAAAACAATGGTGTCCCTAAAATCTAATCAAAACATATATGAATTGATTCAACTTAACAAAATTGTTAGTTGGTAAGAGGAAAAAACACATAGTATAAGAAAACACTCATGCCACACCATAACAAACAACAGAAAAAACCCAGGAACATGATATCAAAATATATCTAGAAAAGGAACTATGAAAACATTATTTTGAATAATCCATACCATAAACAAACAAAAAACAATGATACCATGATCCCAAGAAATAAATAATTAGAAAGGATTACACACTCAATGAGAAGAAACATAAACACAATAGTGATCAATCATAAAACAAATCAATATAGATTGAATGGAAGATACCAAAATCATCATTGAATTTCCCTAGTTAATGAGGGAAGTATATTTACATTTGATGAATAGATATATCACTTGCATAGCACCCTAAAATATCTACCTGTGACATTTTCATTATGTGTAATCCATTTACACATTGTTTAATCCACAAGGAGCACAAATTAATAAAAACATGTCACCTTTTTATTAAAAATTTGATCTTTTGACATTACATGGTTTTTAACTCTTACACAAAATGTATTTTATCATGATTTTCACTAATATCACAAAATTATCCTCAAAACCATTAAAAATTTTGTAATCCAACTAAATGTCATGTAAATTTTCAATAGATAATGTAAAAAATAGATTCTCACATGAAAACCCAAAACAGCTCAGTTATCCTATAAACATGAAGAGAACTCCATATATCCATGAAAATCGTTATATCCATAATCCGTAAATTAAAAAAAACATAAATACCCTAACATTACGTCATTGTTTTTATCAAATGTCATCAATTTTCAATATTTTATTGATAATCTATATTAAAAATGAAAATAACTATAAATATGAAAAATATCTGAATGTGTGTAATTATATTTTACAGATTCCCCACCATAAGACCTACCATCCCTAGGATGTATTGAAAAAGAATGAGGTATCGTAAATAGGTGAGGATACCACTCTCGCATGAAAGAAAAGTCTATTCAAATCCCCTTAGAATCCAATATATGCTTCCATTACACAATGACCAATGAAAAACACTACCCATGTAATACATTCACCTATGAATAAACGATATGAACTAGATGCAACACAATAGAATGACTTGGTGAAAACCAAATATCTTCAAAAAAGGGTTGAAACGTTTCCAATCCTATCATTGACCAAAAATTGTCTAACATATCTCAAATCCAACAATCACCTTTTTCCAACCCAATAGTGACCCAACCAAAGATAAACATTCAAGAAAATTGGTATTATATGGAAAAATATAATGGAAGACACCTCTAATCCTCAAAAGATTTCTTTCAAATTTGTGTTCTAATATGATGTTGAATTCTGTCCTGAATCTTTGCTGACATCTCTAAAACCAAACTCTGACCCACTTAAGCGGCATCCCCCACCACTACCCAACAAAGAGTTGATATCCACATGCATCTATAAAAATCCTCGAATGGATCTATTCTGATTGACAACATATAAATATTGTTTTAATAGAACTCATCTAGTCCTAGATGTATATCCCAAGATCCACCAAAATCCATGACATTTGCACATGTCATATCCTCTAGGATCTGACTAACATTCCCCATATGTTTTTGGGTCTATGAATGGTAATATATATTCATCTATATATGAGTCTCTATTATCTATTGGATACTTCTCTAGTTAATATAAGTAAATATAGGATCCCTATTTGAAAATATATTTGAAATAACCACATGTTACCTCACAATCCCTTGCACTTACAACTTACCTATATCTTCTACAATAGTGGCATCCCTAATCAGAATAAAATGGTCTTACATTTTCAATCGATCAATAACCACTAAGATATAATTAATCCATTTGGGTGTCCATGGTAATCTAACAACAACATCCATGGATACCTCACCCCATTTCTAAAATAGCATCAGAAGAGGATGAATCAAATCATAAGGTTTCAGATACTATACATTTATCTATTGGCCGATGTAATAAACGGACACATGATCAAAAATTTCACCCTTATTAATAGGAAAAAACCCAAATTCAAATTTTAGAATACATCTTCATATTTCTAGGATTAAAAAACAATGAAAGAAAATAATAATCAAAAAAATTTACGTCCTCTCTGATGGACGAACAAAAAACTGATCCCTTAAACGAAGTATACCATCTTATGATAGAGTCCAACAAGAAACGGTATCCTTAGAATACGCTAAGAAGATATCAATATAGGCTAATGAAATACACTAGGAAGATATCAATATCCCTCACAATTACTAACAAAATTTTGATCTCTTTATGTTTTGTTAAAGAAATATGCTAAGAATATATCAATATCGGCTTCATACATAGGACTAGGTTGATCGTAAGATCTAACCCCCCTTCACAGGATGACTAGATAAATCATCCAATAAACCATCATGAAATTAATGAACAAAAATAGGAAGATCAAAAAAATAATTAACATCATCAAGATGAACATATACATAAAAAAAGAAACAAGATCTCAAGGAGGGGAGGTTCTATCACTACAATGAAATTAGTGTTTAGCTATGATTTTTTACCAGTGGTTTAATAAACCAACATTAATTTTTTTGCATATAATTTAACAACAGTTTATGAAAATATAATACTAAAACGTTTATTTTTTTCAAAAAACCAACACTTATCCCATGAACCCCATAGTCCGCCGACCCCATGACCCCCAACCCTCGACCCCCCAAATCGAAAACCTTATTGTGCCTTTCCAGTAGTCCCGAGTGGCTCCATCCCTTTCCATGACTCGCCTCCAGTCCGCAGACTCACCGCCAGTATATTATTGATTTTTCATGATGGTTTGGTATTTGTTTTGGATTTTTGAGTCATTCAGTATATTTTTATTGTAAAATTAGGTATATTTATTAATGTTAAAGTTTTGGATATTGAAGTGTTGGTGTTTTTGATGATTCGTGTTAGATTTGGAAGCTATGATATAGATTTGGGATAGATGAATTTAGATATGGTTCGTGGTGTGGTTAAAATTATTTATAAGATATATGATATTGGTTTAGTTATTTGGTTTCTAGAGCTGGTTATTTTTGGGGATTTGATTTGAGTTTCAAAGATTATTATTATTGATGTAATAGATTCCATAGTTCATTTATTGCCTATATAGAGGCAAGGACCCTTTATATTGATGTTTTTAGACATATTTTTATTGAAAAGTGATATTTTTGGGAGGATATAATGTTTTTAACTTATTACCTTGATTATGGAGTCATTAAGTTCCTATGATGGAAATTTGAATGGAGAAAATTTTTATAGTTTCAATTTTTTATTCTGATTAAGGGGTGTTTTTATGATAATGTATTCAAAATTTATTTTGGTTATTGAGTTTAAATTATACGATGTTTTGTAATGAGGATTGGGGTTTGGTGTGTGAATTTGATATTTTGGGTACAAACAATGGATTTGAAAATATATTTTTTAATTACATTTGACAGTGGGTACCGGTGGGAGTTAAATAGTAAACGTTGTACTTGTAAGAGTCCCCAGTATCCTAATATTGGAATAAGGGACCCTATCTTAATCATTTTCCAACATTCTCCTTTAATCCCAATCTTATCAAGCAACACTGGAGGCCCTTTGAAATAAGGTATTCTGAATTTTGAAATATCATTTATATTTTTATGTGATTGATGCATTTTTTGTGCTTCATGTTGTCCCTGTGGGGATTTTACAATAAGTTGTGGTAATTAACATTGAGATTGAGTGTATTTTTCAGTTAATAAAATGGCTGGTTGGAATAATATGTGACATTGGATGATGCCTGATAGAGTTGCATGATGATCATGGTTGTGGTGATTATGTGTGATGCAGGCGCATAGAGTTGGAATGTAAATTTTGTATGGGATTTCATATTGGCTCGGTTGTTTCCTAGTATTTATATGTTTATTGAAAAGTCTCATTCTCAAATTAAATGAATTTAACATATATTATGTTTATTATGGATTGAAATAAATGGATGATAGAATAAATTATATTGTGCATACTGATGGTGAATTATGTTTCCCTCTAGAGCATGTTTATTGTTTATATGAATAAATTATAATAATATATTAGTGTGATATTAATCATGTAATATCATTTAATATAGGTAATGTTTATTGTTTTTATTAGAATCATGTCAATGTTTATGATGTAAAGAATTTTTAGTGTGTAAATATGGAAAAATGTGTGTTTCTATATAATTCATAGATTTCATTGTAGTTTTTTCTACTGATTTATTTGAGCTTTTTGATTGAGATTGTAAAAAAATCCCCTATTTCAGACTCCTGTAACTTTCTTTCTTTTTTAATAATAATTTGTGCTTTGGTCTTTGACCAAAGCATTACCTTAAAAAAATAGAATTCATTGTGATTACCTATGTTTTCCTTACCTTAAATTTCACATGTACGAACATGAATTTGTTATGAATATCATATGAATCATTTGGGAATTTTCTTATAGGTTTCATCTTGACACATGTATACTAGAATCCATGTTGGGTCATCAGGTGCTAACCAGGTTACCCCAACACTTAACCTCACATGTTTCGATAAATTCCAGTGATACATCTATTGTATCCAAAAGTCATTAGAGTTCCATATAAGAATGCAATTTCAATATATAGTACTAACCATAATAAAAATCAAAAGGTAATGTCACTAAAAAATCCAGTTATAATCATATTGAAAATTCATCACATATAACATGATATTTAAAGATAAAATATCAATATCCAAACTCCCTCAAAAGATAATTTTTTTGAATTATATGTCCTTAATTAAATTTTAAATTAAATAAATGGCTTTAATGCTAAAGAAAAATGTGCTATACTATTCGATTGACCACATGGACAGATGAAAATCCATTTGTCTCCCTCCCTACATCATCTGGCACACAATCTATTTTCTCTACTGCACCATCTCTCACCACCTCCATGAGCATCCCATCATCCGCTCAGTTGATGCCTTCCCATTCAGAAACCTTAGTAGCTAGGGAGCAGGGCTCTACTCCTAGTTATTCATGGGGATAAAAGCGAGCTACTTTTGTTGGTATAAATTTTAATATGAATAAATTTATTGAACATTTTTATTCTTCTTATTTGTTCATAAAATAAGAAACCAATGCAACTATGGTAAAAAAATATTAATAGTACATATGTATGAAATATGACTATAATAAAAATATTTTTCCCATTTTATTCTTATGGGTTCCCAATTGATGACGTCATAGGATTACTTGGTCAGATTCTAGGTTAGATGTCCATGGAGCTGGTTTCCCTTCCTATTACATATGATTATTGGAGGCATATTCCTCCATCTTAGAATATTGATGTTTTTGATTCACAAATAATGGTAATTTTAATAAATTATGGTGTAATTATAATAAATTATGGTGTAATTTAATTTCAGTATGTTATTAAATTATAATATTTTTTAAATGAATTTCTCTGTAATTATGTTATCCACTTTACAGTTTCTAATGTGCTAGCATGAAAGTGGTTATTGAAAAATATGTGCAAGAAATAGAAAGACTATAAATGGAGATTATTGTGGGATTTCAAGGATACACCAGTGATTCCCAACAGATTCATGGTAAGGTACCCAATGGGGTGCCTAGAGAGCAATGTAATGCTTTTATTTAAATACATCATGATAAGAATCACAGGGTATTTACATATATATTATTATATTAATCAAATATTATATTTATACATATATATGAAAATGATATGAAATTTCATACATTAATATTAAATTTCATTTTATTTATTTTAGGATCTTTCAAGGAATAATTCATCGAGCTAGGTAATGAAAATAATCCCATACACTGTGGGGTCAAAGAGATTTTCTAGAAGCTGATCGACTCTGGTAATATTTTCATTACTTTAAATTTTTATAAGATAATATTTTATGTTTAATATAGTAAATGGTTAACTTAGCTTTGTTTAATGTAGTCATAGTTTTTAGGGAACCATGGATCCAAAAAAGATGTTTGGTTGGATGTTCACAATAAATCTCATGGGATTTTTGTTAATGAGCATACCATATAAGTTGGGGTATGAACTCATTTATCATTATAACAACTTATTATAATTTTTCACTATGTTAATATATATTACATCAAATATTATATATGATATTTTTATATTTAAAAATAAAATAACTTTGGTATGTTAATCCTGATCAGTCCTACTCAGTCTCTCAGGAGGACCTAGTTGGTAATGTGCATGGGAAGGTGCATCCTAATAGAGTGTGCGGGATGGGTTTGGGAACCTTACCATCAGCGGTCTTTAGCAGGCCATCAGGGATTGAAGCTACATCTACTGTTGGATGTAGACAAGATTCTCTAAGAGAATATGTTTCTACAAAAAACTCAATTTAGGAATATGTGGATCATATATCCTCTTTTCATAAAGCATTGGTCGATTTAAATAAGAAGATGTCTAGATATGTCCCTGGTGATATTCCATCGATGATAGGTGGTGAGTAGGTAAATCAAACAGCTTCAAAATCATTTAGTTTTCAAACATTTATTGGTTTTATATTTATATATAAATATTTTTTTTAATTTTGCATATAATTTCCTTACAGGTGACAGTAGCAGGAAGTAGAGATGGAGGTGGAGGGGGTCATAAGTAGTGTTCATCATCGGATAGTGATTAGTGGTCCGGTTGATATGTAGGAAAAATTTGGAATCATTAAGTTTGTTCATGTATCATGTATCATGTTTCATGTATGGAATAGAGTATTTAATTATCATTTTCATTACCTCATATTTTCATGATTCCCCATGATAGATAAAGGCAATGGAATTTGAAATTTATTGATTATTTCGTAAGCTAAAGAGTATAGAAATAGTGATGTATGATGTTGATGGAGTATGAAGTAATCTATATTCCATATGATCGATGGAGATATTTAATAGTTTTATTTGAATTATGTTAGAGAATGTATTTGAGTATTTTGGACTGACTACTCTGTTTATTATTTGAATCACTTTATTCATGATGGAGAAAAAAGCCCCACAGCCGTGTCATTCATGAATGGGCACCACTAATGTTTAGTCGAAAATTGACCACATTAAAAACATGATAATGATAATTCCTCACAATATATCCTTTTAGGTGTGTTCCTTGGATGGGAGGCGAGATAATTTTGGCAATGCGCCATTACTATGGGGGAGAATAATAATTTGGAGGATGCTGAAGATCCAAATTGCGAGCTACACCACTATGTGCTTGAGATCATTGAGTGAGGCTGTATATAAGAGATATGATCATGGAACCAACATATTATAAACAATAATATAGATATATCCACAATAAATTTTAAATTTTATTGGTAAATTATGAGTTACAATACTCCCACTATCACAATTTCCTTTTTATGAAAGACCTCAATGTCCTAACGGTTCTCCCAACACATTTAATATGTTCCTTGTGAGGATATTACACATGATCCTCAATTCGATTGAAATGTTTGAAATCCAATTGACCAATCTCATAACGTTTAGACAATATTTTCCTTTACATTCTCTAAAAAACCATTAAAATTCACCTATCTCAACCCACAAAGTGCCTAAAGTGTTTCTTCATAGACCAGAAACGACATTGGAAAATTACTCATATTGAACTTCTCTTGGTTGATTATTTTTCAAGAACACTCAACATTAATAGTTCACATCTGTTAAGGCATATTTTTATACCTTTTATCCAAGTTAACCTAATATCACATTGAGCATACTCACCACTGCTTGTAACCAACGTCTGGTGATGTCTCTTGATCTTACCAAATCTTACTCATTTATGTCACCATTCCAAAAAAAACATTCTAGGTAATTCAGAAACCAACACACCAAGATAATATAAATGGTATCCCAAGGTTAATTCATATAAACGAGAATCTCCCAATAATATATTTGAACTAGCACATAGCGTTCACCATGGAATACAATAGTAACCAATTCCAGTTATCATGAAATTGAAAAACTAAAACAACCATCAACAACTATTCCAACAATCACTTGAGTGTTACCCTCCAATATTTGACATTTATAATCCATATCATAATCCTTTTAATAAATCAATCCTTATGTAAACCTCCCCTAGATTCCTTCCATCCAAACAAAAATTCATAGGTTTTAATTATATATCATGGTATATAGATGCTCTCCCAATATACATAAAATGGTTTAAATATATTAGGAATGACGGAATATAGAATAAGAGTACACCAAGTTGCTAAAAATTATCCATTACTGGCCCACAAATAAAAAAATCCGAACATTTTTGAAAAATTATATTGATTGGCCTATTTTGATCATCTGATACATGCTCTAGCAAAACATGTTTTAATTTCCATGAAGCAAACCTTGATTCCATCTCTCAGGAAAATACTGAAATAAATCTAACAATGTTTCTACCACCTTAGTTCACAGGAAAACCATTTTTTTACTTATTATGATATATCATTAAAGGGTTACATCCCAAAAAGTTCACATCATATTTAACATGATGTTTAGATGGAAGGATCTACTCCCCTCGAAATATGAACACTAAAGCATCAATAAATCCACTATGGACCTACATTTTTAAGATATTACCATCTTCATAGCTGTTGTTTTATTTATGGTATTGATCACCCGACCTTAGATCCCAATGATATCATGCTATTTTTTGCATAACCAAAAAATTCCATAAACGAATATCATCATTCATCAATGGTTGGGTAATCAACCAAACAGCTTTCTAGCATGTTTCTATTATTCCATAGACACACTACTTACTGGTAAAACTCGCGGATCACTTATTTAACTTGTGTATAAATCTATCATTGAGAATTAGTTTAAAATGGAACCTATGTTTTAAAATTCATCTTCATGTTTGAGATAATAAATATTTAATTTACCAACTCATCGGCTTTAGGAAGTCATTCTGACAATTTCTGATTAGTCCATTACAATTGTGTCCATATACATAAAAGGATATAGTTTCTTTAATAATCATCATTCTCCCAACCATGGAAATTTCTTGAGAAATATTTTATTGAAATAGAAAACATTTTCCGGAAAATTCTCCAACCACTACTGAATGTGGTGCCACAACAAGGATAACACTCTTAGGTTAATCATCACCTTGAATTGAAAAAACACCATCCTATTAAAAATTTTATAGTAAAATTCTTTTCATAAATCCATGCATGATTCTCTTACAAATTCTTGTTTGATCACTTCATCTATAGAAAACATAAAGTCCAAACTAAAACTAATCTGTATTATTGTCGGAACCATTTCATTTTTCAATGTTATCCTGACGTAATGCCCTGACCCCAGTTACCCAGAGTCAGTACATTATTAAATAACATTGACATGATACAAGGATTCATATCCTGAAATACCGATCTGTTTAGTAGCATTGGAATCACTCGATACACTCATAAGGTTTACATTACATCATGAAATAAAACCATCAACAACATTTCCCCCCATTTTAAACACACTTATATCCTTAGACTATCCCTGCAAGTCAACCATAAAATAATTCTTCACATATTGGGAAAAATAAAAAATAGAAAGTGGTGAGCATAGATGATTAGTAATGATAAAAAAATAGCTGAAACATTCATAAATAAGCATAAACATTTAAGGAAATTTTTAAGAGTAAAAAAATATTTTTAAACATGAACTTCATCAAAATATGGCCCAAATAAAATCAAATAATTCCATTTACCTATTCACATAGATATGCTACTAGTCTAATAATCAAATGAAATATCAATTGAAACTTTCATAATGATGGAATACATATTTCCAGACTGCATAACCACCTAGTAAAGGCCTTATTCCTTGACTACAAATAAGATTTGGTCAAGGCCTTTTCCAAGTCACTAGTTTGACTCATAAGACCTACCGATGCATCAAACCGCTATAGCGGGCACCACCCATCACTTACTAAGTCCAATTATTTTCTCATATGAAAAGGTTTAAATATAACATAATCATTCATATTAAAACTGGCATACAAAATGTCAACACTTTAACCATAAACCATAAATGGTATAAAAATAACTCATCCATAGTCAACCATATCACAAATCCATCAATACACTATAGAAGATTTGTTTCGTAATAAATCAACCTCAATCAAGAATAATAACATGTAAAGGATGTTGATATAGTTGAAAATGATCAGTAAAAATCATTGAGAGAAATATCCCTTTTTCATGAAAACATTTAAAAGTCTCACTATTTATCAAGAAGCTTGTTTAAAATAGATTTTTGAATAAAATATTCCCATACCACTTTGAAAAATTTAATGTGAATTTTAATTTTAAAAAATTCACGTCCATATAAATAAATCATTAAAACCATTTTTAAAACATGGACATTAATGAGAATGATTTAGAAGAATTAATATTTAAAACATTTAAAATGATATTTTAGTTAGAGTTCCTAACAAAATGAGTGATTCTTGAATAAAAATAATTGAGGTAATAAAAACATTATAATATCATGAGAATAATGGGATTCATGATATACTATGTCAATGTACAGTATATACACCATAAAAAAGTGATTTGGCCTATTACCACAAAGAGGTCTCAATGGACTGTAAGTTGAGATGAATTCCTTTATAAAGATTGTATCCTTAGGTTAAGGGTAAATAAATGCATAATTATGTGTGAAAAATATAAATACACTAAATATGACTAGTTATTAAGTTTAAATCAATCAAAGTACATTCACACTTATTCTTGTAAAGACAACACCAATGACTTTAATGATTAACTCAATGAATAGAAAATTGAGTTAAAATTACTATTATCATGATTATAACTATGACATGAGAAGTTATAAAATGGGTGATTATGTGTATAAAAAGTATATCCAGACAACGGGGAGTGGAAATTACTACATAAGTAAATAAATAGTTATTTCACACATAATATTTGGGTAATGTAATCAATGATGTTTGGGTAAAACTGAATGAGTAGAAATTGAAATTTGAAATTCCCTTACCGATTTGGTAACTTACGAAACAAGCACCCCATCAAAGAAGGATGATCGAATGATGATGTAAATACCCATAAATTAAATTATATTAAACAAAAATACAATCATGGGAAGAACATACATCACACAAAATGTAGGACTGGAAAACATAGCATGAATCTCACGGGAATAAATGTGAGATGAAAACCCCTTACCTTGTACTTTTCCTTGAACGGGGGTACTCTAACCTCTTGTATAATAGTTAAATAATTTTTATTAAATTATAAACGAAATATATACTTAAATATGATAACATATATGATCCTATAATATTTCTTTATTAATAATATTTTAGTAGTATTATCATTTCGTGTGTTATTTGATCTGTTTTCCATTATATACTCGGATATGTAAGTAATGTTTTTCATGGATAGGATGTATTTAATTAATATACATAATTATATTATGTTCATAAACATTATTTTTAATCATAAAATGAAAATTATTCTTGAATGATTACGATGGGGAATGAATATCATCACGTTCGTGGAGAGGGTAATCTGTACGTATGCACGAGCGACAATATCATTATATTGATGGTGAAATCATATTTAATTGGATGGTATATCATATATAAATAATCCTTAACATGTTATATTTATTATTTACATTGGTTATAATCATTATTATACCCACTCAAATAATTAATTTTTTGAATAACAAACTATACCACGACTTGGAGACGGTAATCCGTACGTACACACGTATGGTGACTTTGTAATTTATAGGATGGATAGAATAATGAATATTGTTGTACCATTTTTTTAATACCATAAAAGTATATAGAAGATACTAGAGTTGTTATTTTATAATGTAAAAACAACAAAAGAGGAATTGGAAGAAGAAAAGAACTTGAAAGAGGTGATGAAATAGTTACTTCTTCTTCGGGATATTCCTTTTGATTTGATTAAAAGGGATCATTAGGTTGGCTTTCTGAAAAATGTAAGGCCTATAGGATAAAGGGAGGAATGTTGGGAGGATATTTGGGTAGGGTTTGGCCGAGCCAAAAGGCTTTGGAGGTGTGAAATTTTTAGAAGAGGAAGTGCCCTTTTATAAGAAAGGTGAGGGTCACTTTAGGAAAATCTTGAAATATTATTTTATAATAAAATAATTTTGGGTTTCTAATGTCTTAAAAATGATTTATTTAAATTAAATGGTGGTTATGGGTCTAAAACCTTTCATCCAATAGGTTTTATATATGTTTAGGTAACCATATTAACTTTATCTTTTAGATTTAACTCTTAGATAAATTGTTTGACATTTACCATGTCTCTTTGTATTTTTAAATTATATGGTTAATAAACACACAATAACAAGCCAAGAAAACCCCATATGATATAAATTGATATATATAACCTTATATTATACCTTTTTCCAAACCTTATATTTTTAGGAATATTATATCAATTAATAATATAATATTTGTTTTAAAAATTTAATTATGTCAATTTTGACACTATTTAGTATTTTATTTTTTTGAGTGTCATAAAATATTTACACATAGAATAAAATATATTTAAAAAACCCTAAAATGTCATATTAACCTATATAATTAGTGTAATTTATCATAAGTCTCAATTTACATTTATTTGGATATTTATAATATCAATTGTTTTATTATTTAATTAATAAGGTAATTACTGCATAATAATTGTGTTATAAAAAAAATTAAATTATATAATGTCTAAAAATTACAAATAAAATACAATTATGTAGGAAATATTTATATATTTATAATAAACATTTATAGTCGAATTTATATTGTGTGTAACCCTATATTAAAAATGGTTTAGTAATTAAACATTGAATTTAACTCTTTTAACTTTTTTTAAATAAAATAATAATAAATGTCCTAATCCCATACATGTTGACCAAATAGGTTCATATTTTATTTAAAAGGTTGTTTTTGGTCGAATTATATTTATCCAATATAATTAAGACATGTGTTAGTGTAATTATGATATCATTTTTACCCTTAATTACCCTATTTACTTTTAACTCTGGTAAATAAAAATCAAAAGTTACTATTCGCCAAAAATTATTATTATCTTATTGAACCACATTTTACTTACTGATATTAACCGTTTCTCTCATATTTTTGAAATTCAACTAAAAGATGTTGTAAAGTGATGTTTTATGTAAAATTTCAAATGCTCCTAGGAGGTGGGTAAAAGACGGAAAAAAGTTCAATAAAATTTTATACAGCTAATTTTATTATAAAATGACTCCAATGAATTACATTGAACTTATTTATGTTAATATTTCTATTTTGTTGCGGGAAAATTGGGCGAAGAAACTTCTTCCCATGTCGATGTGTTTCCTGAAGCACAGATCAAACCTAAGCACTTTCAACACCGAGGTCAACTCGCGATTTATTTTACTGAAGTTGAGCAACTCTGGATGCTGTTTGGATGAGACTTTGCAGTCTTATAGGACTTAGATGCAGTGTGTTTTTGATATGATATCTGCTTGATTTCATTTCCTTCTACTCAGATGACATGATCTTGAGGGGATCTCTATGAATCTGCTGCTTGGTCTAGAGGTTCTAAAGGAATTATGGAATGAATTTTATGACATACTGTCCTGTTATACTTGCCTGCCAGCATGATGATCTAATTTGGATGCTGTCCCCTGGCTTTCTTTAAGTTTCTTTTTCAGGTAATGTGACCTGCTTATATTGATGACCTCTTTCATGAAAGCTGAATGTGAATGATAGATTGGACTGGAGAGCTCTTTTGGAAACACTTGAACGGACCTCCCTCCTCCTCGATTTGAAGCAAGTCAAAGCTATAAAGGATGAGCATTGATTGAAGAATGTGGATCTTTTTTTGGCTGGCAGTTTTTATAGCTTGGGTATTCTCGAGTCTTTATTTTTGTACCCTGTTTAATTCCCTGCTGGTGTAAGATCATTGCACCTCGTGTCTGTAATGCAACCTTATTGCTTTTAATAAATCCTCTTTGGGGCATGAATTGGGAAACCAGTTTATGTCACCACTTTTCAAAAAAAAAAATATTTCTATTTTGAGTTAAAATATATTTATATAAAATAAATATTTATTAAAAAAAAAGTTGGTTTTAAACTATAACGTAATATTTTTCATTATTCATAAAAAATTAAACATTTTCAGAAAAATAACAAAAATTTACCCTAAGTTAATTATGATATTCCAAATTAAAAAATGAATTATATTTTATTGAATTCAATACATATAAGTTGATTTTATTAATTTAAAATTAATTCTTGTTGTGAAAATCGAAAAGCGCGCTTTTTAAAGTAAAAACTATCAAAAGATTGACTTGTGTTTATCTCAAATTAAAATGTGAAATTACTAATAAATAACTAAATTTTATTAAATAATAAAAATATAATCTAATTATAATTCCAAACTATTAAAATACATAATTTAAAAATATTAATTATTTTGATTAAAAAAGTTGTTTTCAATTAAAATTTAGTATTTTTCATTATTCATCAAAATATAAAAGTTATCAGAAAAGTACCAAACATTTATCCAAAATAAATTTTTATGTCTCGATTTGAAAGAAGAACTTAATTTCATTAAATTGTATATATAAAAGTGTCAAATATTGGTTTTAAAAAGGGTTTTCCATTAAAAGGTGTTAAAATTTCATTTTTTAAAAAATACATCTTTTATCTAAAATATTGAATTTGTTCTTATATTATGTCTAAGAAACACATATTATGTATTATAAAATTATATAGGGTGTATAAAATTGAAAATTCAGTTAATACTATTCATAACTACTTTTGAATGGGTAGTTCAGTATGTCGTGGAGCGCTCGAACTCAGTGTAGCGTGTAGCGCAAGCTATTGAATTACTTTAAGGAAAATAAATTATTATAAAATATTGGGGTGTTACATTTTTCCCACCATTTGGAAATTGGATCCTCACAATTTTAAAATTTGTCTTGGGAAATTCAATGAAAGTCTGACATCAGATTAAGAGTCAATACAACTATCTCTTTAAAAGAAAGAAAGAGAAGTACAAATGTCACCCGAGATAACCCATACAAGGATTCCATTTAGGAAATACATGGATATGGAAGATAAACTAATTGTCATGTCTTGGTGTATTATGATATAAAACATGATCAGGAGAAACATAACAATATGAAAACCAAAAATATGTGATGGGATAAATGGTCATTAGTTTCATAGTAGGAAAAGTAAACGGATAACATTTTTTGTTTTAAGAACCATTTCATAAAGTTGGGGAATTTATTTTTGAGATTGACTAAGAACATAAAGATATATACTCACTATTTAAGTATAATTTCAACCTGTAATAAATTTATACCACCAACTCATCTTTTTTTTTGAACGATGAGTATTCAAGATGACTTTGTCACACCTAAAGCACTCGAATCAACTTCTAGAGAATCACATAATCCACAAAGGAATAATTCAATATATTTACCTTGTCTTTAATGATTAACCAAATCCAAAATGGTTAGTACAAGAGCAGATGATCCTCTAAAAATGATAATACTTTAGAGAAAGAAATAAAAATCTTAATTACTAAAATTATGCAAAAATACCTAATTTTCAATAAATACCATTCAATAAACAATTTTCATTTATATCCTTCAACATAATACAAACTAAAATTGAAACCCAAAACATCGAAGAGTTTGATTACATAGTCTTCCACGTTAAATTGTATCTCCAAATAACATCAACTACTCTTAAAGTAACATGCTTAAAAGTAAATAACATAATCACATATTCTCTATGATAGGTTAATCATTTCCATAAATAACCCAAATTGCTATAAATCAAAAACAAAAACATAGATAGGAATCCACCATTAATCCTCAAATGAAATCCCATAGTATTATATTTTCCTTAGGCATATAGTGTTCCCAAACGAGTGAACATCTTACAAAATAACATTTATCACATAATCAGAAAATCATTTTCCTATACTGTGGATATCCATTTGATAATATATAATACCCTAAATCAACTTATTATTGATCAATAAAATAATTTAACTAAAATGAATTAATCACACTAACCAAGGACATCACATAGTCCAGTGGTAGGCGATAAATCCCAATCTCACTCTGGTTGTGTGTTTTATTCCAACAGCTTTGTCCAATGTGATGGTTGTCACACGGTCTGTGTGCTGTCCTTTTCAAAAAAATATATTTTATAACATTCCCAAAATGAGTTAAATTCCTCAATATAACTAAAACATAATTTCACCAGAAATTTTATCTCATACCTCACATTTTTCATCCCAAAAATTAATAACCTGTAATTGCCTCAAATTCAAGGATATAATAAACCCAAATGGTTCTTTATAACTATATCCACAAAAGAAAAGATAATTATATCTCAAATAGAATTTTAACATAACAAACTACATGGTTACACATACAAGAGAATAGTTTTTCTATGTAATCCCATACTTTTAAACATTTCTCCATCCATTTATTTCCAAATAGGTTCTTCCTTGACTTATAGGTTATCCTATAAAATAGGGTATTAACTCTAGTAATTCCATGGTCTCTTACATTTACAGCAAATGATTGTAATTGGATTCTTAGGATCATTTTTATTTTATTCCATAGTACTCTTCTTTTTTCCTCAGTAGTTCTTTACTTTATGTCCTTCTCTCCCACACATAAAGCATTTCTTTATTCCATTGAGACACTTTCCTATGTGTCTCCATCCACATTTCCCGAATAATGGAAATTTATCTTTCTTTTCTCCATGGTCTCCACTACTTGAGCACTTATCATTCACCACCTCTCTCTTCTTTGTTGAGTCCGGGAGCTAGTTAATATATATATTATTGACCATATTTTTTGGAAAACTGATTCAGCATGAACCCAATATCTTTTACTTCTATAAAAATTCCATTCCGTTTCTCATTTCCACCATCTTTCCCACCTTGTACATCATGTTGAATGTTACTATAACTTCTTTGGAATCTAGCCATTAACTAACACAAGAAATCATAGTGTGAGTCATAAAATAATTTAGAGAATATCATAAAATATTATATTTAATCTATAACACTTTAGGATTAACCAAGGTTATTTATTCTCATCTTATATTAAAATACTTCAAATCGGTTTGTATAGAAATTGTAAATTATGCAAAACATGTCCCACTAGATTGTCGTAACCAAGATTGAAGCAAAGCTTGTTTTCATACATCAGTTCCCATTCTAGTCTAGCTCAATGCGGTGTTTTCAGGTTTTACCCCTAGGTACATCTGCCTTAGAGCCGCCTCTACCTGGTCGTATCCAGATATGAATGTAATGCTTGGAAAACTATAAAAATCTCCACAGTACCAAAATTCTAGGAAGTTCTTCTATAATAATCCTCAATGTCTATCTTAGGGTAATGTCCTATAATTAGATTTTTTCTAAATCTAGATTCTCAGGTTTGTACTAAACTGTCTCTGATTCCAATTGTAATGACCCAACCACAGTTACCCGGAGTCGGTGAATTACTAGATAACATTGGAAAGATATAAGGAATCATATATTGAAAGACCGATTAGTTAAGTATCCTTGGAAGTACTAGATACACTCATAAGTTTTACATTACCTCTTGAAATAAAAACATCAATAACATTTTTCCCCTTTTTAAAAACACTTATATTCTTAGCCTATCCCTACAAGTCAACCATAAAATTCATCTTCACAAAATATGAACAACAAAACATATAAATGGTTGAGCTCAGCTACTCAGTAAAGATAACAATATAGCAGAAACATTCATAAATAAGCATAAATATTTAAGGTAGTGTATAAGACTAAATCAAAAGCCTTTTAATCATGAAATTCAGCATAATATGGAAAATATAAAATCAAATAATTCCATTTACTTATTGACATGGATATTCTAGAAGACTAATAACCACATGCAATATCAATAGCCACTTTCATAATTATGGAATGCATAATGAGAGACTATATAACCACATTGTCAAGGACATGTGCCATGAATACAAATAAGATTTTTTCAAGGCCTTGTTCCAAAACAATAGTTTGTCTCATGAGACCTACTGATGCATCGAGGAGCTATAACAGGCTCCAACCATCACATAATAAGTTCAATTCATTCCTCATATGAATGGGTTGAAATATAACATAAACATTCGTATTAAAACTAGAATATGAAATGTTAATACTTTAACCATAAACCATGAAGGGTATAAAAATAACACATCTATAGTAAAACATATCACAAAAACTTTAATATAGTATGGAAGATTTGTAGCGTAATAAATCAACCTCAGTAATGAATAATATCTCGTAAAGGATGTTAACATAGTTGAAAATGATCATTAAAAATCTTTGGGAGAAATATACCTTTTTCATGAAAACATTTAAAAGTATCACTATTTATCAAGAAGCTTGTTTAAAATAGATATTTGAATAAAAGTGTCCCATACCACTTTTAAACATTTAAAAGGAATGTTAATTTTAAAACATTCATGTACATATAAATAAATCCTTAAAATTATTTTTAAAACATGGACATTAATGAGAATGATTTCAAAGAATAAATATTTAAAACATTTAAAATGATATTTTAGTAAGAGTTCTAACCAAATAAGAGACGCTTGAATAAAAATAATTGAGGTAATAAAAACATTATAAAATCATGAGAATAAATGGATTCCTGATATACTATGTCCATTTATACTATATACAACATATAAAAGTGAGTTGGCATATAACAACAAAGAAGACTCAATGGACTGTAAGTTGATATGAATTCCTTTATAAAAATGTATCATTAGGATAAGGATAAATAAATGACTTAATTATGTGTGAAAAATATAAATACATTCAATATGATTGGATATTCTGTGTAAATCAATCAGAGGAAATCCACACATATTCTTGTAAAAACAACACCAATGACTTGGATGTTTAACTCAATGAATAGAAGTTGAGTTAAAATTAATCT
This sequence comes from Viscum album, assembly GCA_963277665.1. Classification (NCBI taxonomy): domain Eukaryota; kingdom Viridiplantae; phylum Streptophyta; class Magnoliopsida; order Santalales; family Viscaceae; genus Viscum; species Viscum album. The sequence continues at coordinate 1,042,428,213 of OY728150.1, forward strand.
TATCAAGTTTATATTGATGAATTGAGAATTTATAAATTGAGTGATTATTTTTTAAAAAAGTATATCCATACAAAGGGGAGTGGAAATTACTAAATATGTAAATAAATACTGATTTCACACGTAATCATTGGGTAAAGTAATCAATGAAGTTTGCGTAAAACTGAATGAGTGGAAATTAAAATTTGAAATTACCTTACCTATTTGGTATCATATGAAACATACACCCCATGAAAGAAGGATCATCCAATGATGATGTAAATACCCATATATTAAATTATATTACAAAAAAAATACAATCATGGGTAGTACATACACCACACAAAAGGTAGTAGTGGAAAATATATCGTGAATATCCCGCGAATAAAAGTGAGATGAAAACAACTTACCTAGTAATTTGCCTTGTTTGTGGGTTTGTTAACCTCTTTTATAATAGATAAATAATTGTTATAGAATTATACAAGAACTATATACATAAATATGATGTCATATATGATCCTTTAATATTGCTTTGTTAATAATATTTTAGTAGTATCAATGTTTTAGGTGTAAACTGATCTGATTTCTTTTATATACTTGGTTACGTAAGTTATGTTTTTCATGGATATGATGAATTGTATTAATATCCAGAATGATATTAAGTTCATAGAAAATATTTCTAATCATAAAATTAAAATTATTCTTGAATGATTACTATGGGGAATGAATCTCATCGCATTCGTGGAGACGATAATCTGTACGTACACGTGAGCGGAAGTATCATTATATTTGTGGGGAAATCGTATGTTATTGAATGATATATCATATATACAGAATCATTAAAATGTTATATTTTTTATTTACATTAGTTATACTAATTATTATACCCATCCAAATAATGAAGTGTTTGAATAAAAAACTACACCACGATGTGGAGACGGTAATCCGTACGTACGCACGTATGGTGAATTTTTCATTTATAGGATGGATAAATTAATGAATATGGTCGTACAATTTTTATAATTTAATCAAAGTATATAGAAGATACTATATTTATAATTTTAGAATGGAAACAACAAATAAAGAGGAAGTGGAAGAAGTAAAGAACATGAAAGAGGTGATGAAATATTTACCTCTTCTTTGGGTTCTTCCTTTGGATTTGAACAAAAGGGCTCCATAGGCTGGATTTCTGACCAAAGGAAGGCCTCTAGGATAAAGGTAGTAATGTTTTGAGGATATTTGGGCAGGCTTTGGCCCATCCAAAAGGATTTGGAGGTGTGAAATTTAAACAATAGTAAGTTCCCTATTATAAGATAGGTGAGGGTCACATTAGAAAAAGCTTGAAATATTATTTTATAATAAAATAATTTTCATTTTTTAATGGCTTAAAAATGAATTATTGAAAGTCTAATGTGGGTATGGGACGAAAAACTCTCAAAAAATAGGTTTTAGACTGGTTTAGGTCATCATATTAACCTTATCATTTAGATTTAACTCTTATTTAAAAAGTTTGACATTTACCTTGTCTCTTGGTGTTTTTATATTATATGGTTAATAAACCTACTACAACTATCCAAGAGAACCCCATGTAGTTCAGTATTAATATATATAAACTTATATAAGTCCTTTGGAATAACCTTATATTTTTAATAATATTATATCAATTAATAATATAATATTTGTTTAAAAAACTCAATTATGTCAATCTTGACACTATTTACTAATTGATTTATTAAAGTGAAAAAACATTATCACTTGGAATAAAATTTATTTATCCAACCCTAACATGTCATATTAACCTAAAAAATTAGTGTAATTCATCATAAGTCTCAATTCACATTTATTTGGGTAATTATAATATTATTTATTTTAATATTTCATTAATAAGGTAATTACTGCATCATCCTTGTGTCATAAATAATTTAAATTATATAATTTCTAGAAATTATAAATAAAATACTATTATCTATTAAATATTTATAGCTTTCTAATGAATATTTATCGTCAAATTTATATTTTCTGTAACCCTATATGAAAAATGGTTTAGTTATTAAACTTTGAATTAACTCATTTAACTCTTCTATAAATAAAATAATAATAAATGTCCCAATCTCATTCAGGTGGACCAAATAGGTTCGTTTTTTATTCCTAAGTTATTTTTTGGTCTAATTATACTTATCCAATAGAATTAGGACATGTGTTAGGGTAATTATGATGTCATTTTTACCCATAATTACCCTATTTAGTTTTAACCGTGGTAAATAAACATCAAATGTTACTATTCAAAAAAAATTATTCTCATCTTATTGATCCACATTTTACATACTGATATTAACTGTGTCTCCCATATTTTTAAAATTCAACTCAGAAAATGTTTAAAATTTAGTTTTATGCAAATTTACAAATTCTCTTATGCGGTGGATAAAAGACGGAAAAAAGTTCAATAAAATTTTATACATCTATTTTTATTATAAAATGACTACAATAAATTACATTGAAATTATATAGGTATTATATATCTATTTTGACTTAAATAAATTTAAATAAAATAAATAATTATCTAATCAAAATGTCAGTTTTAAAGTATAACGCAGTTTTTTTCACTATGAATCAAAAATTGAATGTTTTCTGAAAAATACCATAATTTAAACTAAGATAATTATGATATTCCTAATTAAAAAATGAATTATATTTTAGAAAATTCAAAACTTATTAGTAGAATTAATTAATTTAAAAATAATTCCCGTTGTCAAAACCGAAAAGCGGGTTTTTAAAAAAGTAAAAACTATCAAAAGATTGACAGGTGTTTATGTCAAATTTAAATGTGAAATTACTTATAAAGACCTAAATTTTATTAAATGATAAAAATATAATCTAATTATACTTACACACCATTCAAATAAATAATTTAACACTATAAATTATTTTGATTATAAAAGTTGTTTTCAATTTTTATTTAGTATTTTTTAGTATGCATCAAAATATGAAAGTTATCAGAAAAGTAACAAAAATTTATCCAAAATAAATTTTTTATGTCCCGATGCTAAAACAGAATTTAATTTCATTAAAATGAATATATAATATGTCAAATATGGGTTTTAAAAAGTGGTCTCCATTAAAATGTGGTAAAATTTCATTTTTTTTAAAATAATTTTTTTATCATAAAAATTGAATTTGTTCTTATATTATGTCTAAGAAACGCATAATATGTATTCTAAAATTATATTGAGTATTTAAAATTCAAAATCTAGTTAATACTATTCATAACTACATTTGAAAAACTAGTTTAGTAAGTCGTGGTGCGCTCAAACTTGATGTTGCGTGTAGCCCAAGATATTGAATTACTTAAAAGAAATAACATACTATAAAATATTGGGGTGTTAAACTTGGGAAATGTGATAAATCATCCTTATTAGGATGACTCATGGATACATATTACAAGTTAGTTGTAGGAAGTTTGAAGGCATAAAACTCAAAAGTTTATTCCATACAATTTAAATTTGTAGATTTAGATCTATGAAACATTTTTAGATAGTTGAGATGCTATGGTTTAGATTATTCTGTTATATATTCTCAGTATATGGTTTTTATAAAACATTGTAAGATTATTAATAATGAACATTGTTAGATGGTTTATATTATTCATCCATATGTTCTATATTCATGACTATTTTCAAGCATACTAGTACTGAGGCTGCAGAATCTACTTCATTTTTTTATTTGTAAATCTACATTTAGGTGTGGTTTAAACTGCGCTAACTAGATAGACCATATATCATGGTAGTTCAAAACACAACTATTGTTTGACATTATTTTATTAGAAGAGGTTAAAAACACCTATAAGTAAATGTTCATTTTTTTTTCTAATGGCGGTTATAGTATTTTTGATTCTCTTTTAATGTAAAAAAACTAAAAAACTTTTAGCCATGGTTTAAACCACTACAAAAGACAGCATTTCCCCCCTGCATGGAACCGCCGCTAAACCCACTAAAACTACCGCTAAATATTCTTACTACGAAACTTCCCAAAAATAACTGATAAATTAAGGATAACCACTATGTATTGGATTTGGACACCAAATTTTGTGGTTGTTTAATGAAACCATTGCAAAATCATATGGTGGCAGTTTCAACGACCACCATATTAAAAAAGCCACCGCTATGAAGCGCTTTTTTATATATCCAGATCTAGGATTTCATTGTCCATGAAACTCTTATGATATACCATTGGATTCAATAAATGAGACATGTGAATGATAATAGTCAACATCATCATGGTAAAAAAAATCCAATCCATCCTAATAATGATGTAAAATAGATCAAGATCAAGATTAGGAAAATCCCAGGTCAAATCTGCATCATCTATTGATAGTTCACCAGAAGGAATCTAGAAACTCTACACTTTCCTCTTCTAAATAGACATGTATAACTGCATTACAGAGGACATAAGACCCATTATAAGTTTAAAAATATTATAAAAATGGAAAGATATAAATGAGTTGGAAGAACTAATATCAAATTAATAAATCACTATCAAGGATGTAAATAAACATGGTATCACTTACTATCACTGGACCCACATATACCTCTTCTATAAACTCATCTACCATGTGATGATGTTTTAGTAATGAGGTTTATTGACAGATTATTATAGGCATTGATGAATATGATTGTGCCATAGTATCCTTTGGTGCCATTGATCCCTTACTATATTGAGGTTTATACATAACCTGATAGAAATGTTGCATCTGACTATTATGCTTATAGATGTAAAAAATCTTCATATATGTAGGAATATAAATTCTTCTGTACCGAAAATTTACACACTACTAAGAAGTTAGAGGCACAACATTATCTATAACATGATGTTTCCTAGAGGCTTGACGATGAGAACCACCTCTACCACTCCTCGGATGATCCTGTCACTACCCCTTTTTTCTTAGATTACCAATAAAGCTACAACTATGCAGTTAAGAAGGGGTTGGACACCCAAAATTTCCTTCAATATCCATTTTTCCATCGTAGAACTGCCAAAATTCTCTGAATATGTTGAACGCTTAATCATAAATATATGTTATCTTATATGTAGTTGCAAACCCTACAGGTACATTTGAGGTTTTATTTTGGCATTCTTTACAACATTTGGTGTATAAGAAACTATCTTATCAAACCAATTGGTTTATGTAGACATTTAATTCTCCCTTGATTTATAGTGATGAACTCTATATACTTTTCCATTATTAGTAAATCTGTATGAAACTGCTGGAAGGGGAGGTTCTCTAATCCTTTCCAGTCTAAGACCACATTTTTATCTTTATATACCATGGAATCCCACCAATTCTTTGTAGGGAAAAATTGTCTAAAATATATGCACATTACCTTCATACACTCAGGTGTATCCAGGAATTAATAATATGATAAATATTTTAGGTAAATCCTCCGCCTCTTGAGGTTCATTCATAACATTAATGAAAAATGGATTCTCATGTATGCCTTCATGTGATCGGTCCCTTTCTCCTCCATCTCCCGACTGTACCTCAAAAACTGTATTCTAAATATGAATCATGTTATGATGCATGGAACACAACTACCACATTACCACCTCAAAAAAATTATAATCTATCTAAGGATTCCCATGAGGTGCATCAGCTTCATCCTCCAATGGATCTCAGAGAACATGTATGAGAGGCATACTGATGCGCCCTAAAACTTGAGGCATGATAAAAATATATATAAAATCTCATTTCAAACCTTGTAACCATATGAAAAAATGAGATTAATATTACAATCTAAAATAATAGACATAAATCCCATCATCTCATGGATAATTGAGTATCATCATGAAAATAGTTATCCAGGCAGTCGCTTCAACCTATATATCATGTTACGAAAAATACTATCTATAATATAAAAAATATTCAATGATAAAATATCTTCAAGATAGATAACCTATGATACCAAAAATTAATGATCCCAACTCGATTACCCTCTCAAATGAGTACCCAACCAGAATCTACCACAATCCCAAAGTTCATTCTCGATCCCCATGGGCTGAAAACTAGTACGTAGTCATAAAAAAAAACATAGGAAACAATTTCACCCAAACTGATGAAATAACATTGAAAATATATACACAATATCGATAATATAAGAGAATTCAAATATTTTCCCTAATTTAGAATAAACAGTGAAAAAAAGGAGTAGAAATAATATCCATGTATAGATCCAACAAATAATATCTACTAAAAAAACTACATAATATTATATCATGATAAGACTACCACCGACTAACCAAAAGCTACCCAACTCGCTGACATAAAACCATGCCACCTCACTGTGGCACCTTTCCTTTCAATATTTCCAATGAAATACAAATATTAATATATCAATGAAGGGTTTTTTTTGGTTGTGAGCTGACAAGATCGATATGATAACACCCAGGTGTTCCATACCAAGTCTCTGAACAAATTAAACAAACATGATCATCTTTAACAAAATAATTTCATGATATACAATTTACGGTATTTATCAAAAATAATGGATATATAATTTTAATTCCCCCTTTTCAAATTTTCAAATAAAATAGTTAAATTACTTTTAATGAATTTTATATTCATATATCAAATAATATTTATAAAAAACCATGAAATGATTGTATCTTATATTATATCATGATAATGGTTGTGTAATAGAAATAAAATTTGAGAAAACAACCCAAATAATCCAAAATAATAGATAACATCACACCAAGTATCAAATAAGGTCAGTATTTCTAAGACACTCACACTCTAAATAATATCACTCAAATAATAACCTAAAATAAATGTACTAGAAATTTACATAACATCAATTGCACACAAAGTTCTCTAATTATAGAATGTATAAATTTCTAACAAATAGTGATTAAATAGAATCTTACTTAAAAATACAAAAAAAAACCTGGGGCATCCTTCGAACATAGAGGGAACCCTATAAAAAATTTAAAAATTTATACATAGACTCCATTAGTTCATAATATATTATATTAAAAACCATTTGGTAATTTATTTCAACTATTTTTCTATATCCTTATGATTCCAACTAATTTCCTAATTAATGAGAAAAATGTGTAATGAAAATAAAAATAGCCAAAAGAGTGAAATGAGATGTTACATGGGATCACACCTAGGATAATTAGTGGATTCCAAAAACTATATTGGATCAATCAAGAATATAGGGGATCGAGGACCTATGCATGACGATCACACCAATATCATTAACCCATGTAGCAATGACATGATGGATGATCTGAAACTGAGCCTTATAGAGATATACTGGGAACTCTATTCACAACAGAACCCATAAAGTTTATCAACATTCCCTGTTGTGGATGTAATTACATATTGTACCCTCATAGGGATGAACCAATGGATCTTATTCAACTGAACTTGGCTTATAAAATGAGATTAAGGGACTCCCCTATCCTAAAATAGTACATGATTTGTACTATCAGAACATAACGTGTCTCATTTTCCTTGGGTATTCCTATGCATCACTATATAACACATCATTTAAACCTTCATATATATGGAGTGTACATTAGTGTTACATGATGTGTAATGGTTTGGCTAGAACATGGAATTACACTTACCTATTCCCATGTACATCTAGACATTCCCTTGTATATCTGGAAAGCCCAATGTACTATATAAATTACCATGTAATTGGTCATGTGAGAGTACTATGCCTCAGAAATGGTATCGACCCCATTACCTTGTATATCTATCTTTTCCTATTGTATATTTGGTCATACCTATACAATTTGTCTCTACCTGTGTACTTGGTAATGTTTAAGTACCAAAATATGAAAGTATATTAAACATGTTCCCATATTTCTATCCATATATATGCCAATGCATCCTCTGGGATTTATGCTAAGTCAATAGCATTTGGTAACAAATCATTTAGTAGGGACCACATGGAATGTGATCTTTTATTTCACATGTAGACCATAGTGCCTCATCATGGGACCCCATGTGGAGTGTGTCCTTATAGGATAATCTAAATGGAATGAGATTTTCTAGAACCCATGGCTTCTCCATGAGTATTTTTATTCTACTCCCTTTACTATAACGTACATCCAAGAAATTTTGTTTGGGACTTGATTCAGCATCACCATCACGAGAGGCCAAATTATGGCCACATGTTATGATTCAAAAACCATAATGTCACATCACACCGACCCCCTGAATTATTTTTTCATCAAATATATGAGATCCGAAGTCATTCACCATGATATACAATAATGGATTCATTGATACATTAGGGTTATCTAACTAAATCTATGATTTTTCTATAACCTTATATTTATGGAGGAGATAATTAGGTTAGACATTAATTTAAATAATTAAATAAATAACTTATCTTATTTAATTACTTCACCAATGATGATGATCAATTAAAAAACTCAATGAATAGAATGATTATATATCTCTTATAGTAAAAACCATCATATAGACTCAACAAAGAATTATATTTCCCATATAATTTTCTATTTGTCAGTTATTCCAATATTTCTTGAAAACTACATATGCATGATATTAATATATATAATATTTTTCGTATATAATATTAATGAACAAAGTACCTTAGAATATTAGTCAGTGGCAGTTCCTTCCTGAAATAATTACACTAGAAACTTTTAATATCTATACATAGAAAAAATATAGGTGGTACACTATCCCACATTCCTATGAAAATGAATTTTCTGAATTTAATATTTACAGTATTTACCGGGGTGAAAATACAATCACAAATAAATGGATCCTCCCCTTCTCACATTCATACACCAATTGATCAAATTGGGTCAACAAATATCTAAAAAAATAACATTTCAAAATAGTAATCAATGATCTTGACTTGTTGTTCTTCCAAAAAATAACCATTGACGAATCATTATTCTATTTTTAATGAATATTTCTTATGGAAGTGGTATATGTTCTTACTAACCTTCTACACATTTTTTTATTCTTAAACCACAAAAAAATTCTATAACCATCATAACATATTAAATTAAAAATATTTAATATAAATGTATTTTCATTTTAAAATTACAGCAATTTTCTATATCCTTTCCATCTAATGAAAAATTAATGTACCACGCATACGTTTACAAGGAATACCACCTCCATAAAGTGATTTATTTAATTTTTCATTACCATATATCATAGATGATTATATAAATGTGTTTAATTAATATATATATATATAAATATATTAATGACATAACTACTATTAGGAAAATATAAATTATTTTTTATGTATATTTCATTCTATCCATTGAAAAATGAAGCCATTACCCATATTTACATACATACCACTATCTCTATAAAGTGATTCAAATAATATTTCTCCCCATATTCCATGGATATTTTATATAGTGAATATAAAAAATAAATATTAAATTTATGAAATTATTTATAATTTGGATATCCTTAAACCATGACAATAGTGAAGGGACTATAAGCATTTCATGGAATCAAACATTGAAAAACAAATTATTGACACTAGAAAATTGATTTTAAATAAGAATTGATTATAATTGGATTATTATAAATTATAATTAAATGATATATAATTATATAAGTCCAAATTTGTATCATGATATTATTTAAAATAAATATAAATTTATTATAAATGTTGTGAGAGTAGTTATAAATTAAGTCAGAACATGTGGTAAGAGATTAAGTTACAATCAATATTTTTATTGGGATAATTTATGTCACAATTCCAATTGGTAGATTCATATATTATATGCCTAAAAAATTTCATTTGTTTTATTATCATGTAGTTATTTAGTTATTTTTCAACAATTCATTCCATTTTTTCCTTTTTGGTATTCAATTTTATGAGAATAATGTTTTCATGAATATTTTAACTTATTTCTCTTATTTTAGTTGCTAATCACACTTTTACATGTCTAGGTTCACCAATTTCCATATAAATGTTCTTATCAATATATAAATTTATGATAAATTCCTTTTCTACCACATTTTAATTTCAATAAAAATGGTAAAATTTAATCTTTTAATATTTTTTCCATACAAATCTATTTTACATTTTCTATAAAATTATAAGAATAATGTTTATCATAAATTTCTATGACATTAAGAAACTTTCCCTCTATCAGAGTCTTTATTCATCATTTAATTTCTATTAGATTATTCCATATTTAAAAAAACACATTCCCATTATTCATTAAATTTTTAAATCTTACAGATAGAAATCTATATTTATTCATTTTATTAACAAAAATTATAATGATATTGTCAATGTCATTTCAATCAATGTAAAAATTCATTAGAAATTCTTATACTTTACTATGGATAAAATCTGATAATACCATCCACTTTATTTATCTTGATGAATTATGATTATTATGTTTAAATTTCAATTTTCAATCATTTTATTCCCACTGATAAATAATTCAATGATGAAATGATAAATTTTATTGTGATCTTGTGGCATATAGATGTATGGTTTTTATGTTATGATAGGAGTGAAAAAAATTATATAGTTCACAAATTAGTTCGGTAAATATTGATATCTCATGATATAATATGTAAAGAAATGTTGAGGGAATCCAATCTACATTGGGTCTTTATAATTTATATTTATTGGAATAGATAATAAAACCAGTCCACTATGATACCCTATCCCCAATGATAGGGTAGACATGGAAGTTATCCTAGACAAATGAAAAGAACTTATACACTTAATTTATTTCCAAAAACATTGATCTTATACTTTTTATACGATCTCATGACTCAAAATTGATTTGTGATGATTTAAACTATTATGAACCATGAATTATATTATAAAAAATCCTTATTAAATGACTCAAGATATATCGAATATGAATTTTTGGGAACGAACTCTTATGTTATAATCATATTATCATACCCTTATACTTTTCTTATGAGAAATTTTGAACATAAATTATATATCATATGTTTACCCTTACAGATCATCAATGGCCACCCTTTATAATTTTTCAATTTCCTTAGGTTATAAATAAATGTTACAAAGTTGTATTTGACTATGAATGGTACCGTGTATGAAGAAATATTTAAGAATCATTTAATAAATTTTAGTAAATAAGTTTATTTTATATATAATGTTCAATGAGATTAATATTTTATATTTATATGGAATAATTTTTTTTACATGTATCGAATATTCATCTAATACAATTTTATAGTTATGTATGTAATTCATGGGTCACTGAAGTTGGTATTAGATTAGGGTTTAGTTATTTTGAAGATTATTATATGATAAATGAGATGATATGGGATATAAAATCATATGATAAACCAAAGTGTTATTGGATGAAATGAATGTCTCATAGATTGGTATAGATGTGACATAATTTAGGACACTTAATATACTAATTTAAATACCATGTGATTTGTTACATTGATTATTGATGCTTTATATAGACAAAAAACCTTTTTTTTCTTATTATATGATTATTGATTGGATCAAATGGAGAACGATATCCTATTTTTTTGATAAAAACCACAAAATATATTATTTGAGTATGGTTATACCACCTATTTTATTTATAAATAATTTTATAATTCTACCACATCACCACCATAATTGATAGATATATATTTTTCATTGAAAAATATAAATAGTATAATTATTGTATCTCTTGTTAATTTCTCCAATCTGAACGAACATTCCAGAAATATACTATTGAAAAAATATTTTTATTCTAACTATAATGGAATTTGATTTTTTTAGGTAGGGATTGGCCTTCTCTATATAGAAAACTAATCAATTGGTGTGTAAGTGATGTGACATTTGATATTCAAAATCAACTAATTAAAATCTATCACTCTGATAATAAATGATAAATTCAAATGTAAATTACTTCAATTATATGGGAATTATTAGCTATTCATGTATAGTATTTATATAAAATGGTTGGGTAAAAATTTAATATTTAATATATACATATTGTTTATAAATTTACAAATTTATTTCTTTAGAAGATCCCTAGTGATTCCCAAAACTATATAGTTGATATTTCACTAGATATAATACATATTGTTACCCCTATTTCAATTATATCTTATAGAATGTTCCAAATTGAGTTGTATAATTTAAAAAAAAACTCCAAAATAATCATTAGTGGGGATTCCTACACCCTTTTAAATCACTATAGGGTGAACCTATTCTTTTTTCAAAGAATAAATAATGATCAATATTTTTATTAATTATCAAGAACATAACAAGATTCATAACATGGACAATTTTCCTTAACATGCACTGATGACTTATTTGATCAATATGATGAAGCTGAATAATTATCCATGACTGATATTTGTTCAGGATATCATTTTTAAGGTTCAAATGGGAGGATATACCCAATTTATTCATCTATATGATGTATGGGAACCATGATTTTGTTTCAATCCATTTGGGCATAAAAACATCCCTTTAATAGTCATGGATTTAATTAATATAGTATTTAGAAATTAAAATTATATGTTTTTGTTAGTATTCATATATGATATTATCATATATCACAAGATAATGGAAGAGTATGATTATTATATAAGGATTTTATTATATACATTTAATAAAGAAGTTCATTATGTCAAATTTAGGAATTGAAATATATTTATATAGAAAGTATCTTTATTAGTTTTTCTAAATGGAAACTATGGTATATTAAAGTATCCTTTAAATATGGATTTTATTAAACAATAGACCAAACCAATTTTAGATACTGAGATCTTAATTTTTATTATATTGGATTTAAATTAACGATTTTTTTAGAAATTTTACACTTATATAAAATAAAATAAAAAATCTACATGGAAGGGGAAAATTTCTGTTGGATAAATTAATTTTATTGAAATTTCATGGATTTGAAGAGAAGTATGGTTAATGAAACTATGCATAATATACCTAGTATTAAACATGTTTTTTTAATATATAGATATGTATTAAGGAAGATAACATGTTGTGTTCTCATATTAAATGACATGATAGTAGTGTATACCTCATTCCTAATGATGTTTCGTGAAAAAAACTCATTGTGAAATTATTTGGAGCTTGCAAATATAATTATTTATTTGGAAATATGTTGGAATTATCTTTATAGTTAAAGGTGTGAAATTTATACCAATCACATAATATTGAATTATATATATTTATATAAAGAGTTAAATGTTCACTAATGGATGGGTTTGTTGTTTGTTAAGGATTATGTCAACATAATACATTATCACTTTGGGTAGGTGAACACATTGGTTGATTATCTACGTTATAAGGACCAGACTATAATTACTTTGATGCATATTAAAAAACACCCAATACTTATGGATTTACATAGGATGGGCCTTGAAATAATCAGTGCAAGGGAAAATTCCATATTTATCACGTGAAAGATTAACCATATATTATCATAATGATTAATGTGTAATAAAATCAATATTTAAAAATAATTAATAGGGTAAGGAATAATCCAAAGGTCAAGCTCAATTTTTATGGGATGTTGAGGTTCTAAAATGAGATATGTGTCCCATCAACTCTTGAATAAACGAAGTAATTTTTAGAATAATCACATACCTTATAATTATCTTTCAGTACATAATGTATAAATGTGTTTATAGATCTCAATGAGAATTGTTTCTCAGTTAATATAAATATTTATTTTATTGATTATGTATCTATATTATTGATATGCACGAAATTTATTATGGAACATTGCAATTATGAAGGGAATATGAAACTATTACACATTTTTATGTGTTAATGGGAAGACATCAACATATATTTCCACAAAAAACTACCAAAGACATCTTAAGACAATAATTCCTTTTGGGTTTTAGAATATCACATTATGATGTTTGAAAATATCAATATTATCAAAGAAAATTTCATGATGGGTCAACATTATAAGATATACCTTAATGATTTAAAAATGTTTCATCTAATGAAAATTTAATTTCAACAGATCAACATATAAAGTTTACATCTATTTTTTGTAGATTTATTCAGTAATAGTTGAATATAGATCTCAAAATTGACACTTAATATCACCCTTATACTGGTTTCCAGTCAGATAGGACTGTTGAAATCGATGAAGATATATTCATTTATATCTATAGATTTTAGAGGTAGTTGGGATCAACACCTACCTCTAGTTGAATTTTCATTCAAGAATATATATCTCTCGAGGATTCAAATTTCTCCCTATTAATCCCTCTGTGGTAAGAAGTGAAAAATCTAGTTTTCTAGGATAAAGTTATTTAGGTAAGGCTATAGGGATGTGATATAGATACGTAAATGCAAATGGAGGTTAGATATATTAATAAGTGTATAAATGAAGGTTTGATTAAATGAAAATTTTATTTGGAAAATGTTTGTCGAGATATGGAGTTTGATGTTCTTGAAAAGTTATTCTTATGAATATCTCTTTTTATGAAGGTTATGTGATTTGGAAAGTTTAGGAAGCCATGTACAATGATGTTTTTCCCCATGAGATTCTTGGATTATATTAATTTAGTATCATATCACTTGTAATGTCTAATGAATCTCTCCATTATCCATGAATTATTTCATGTATCTATTCTGAGTAAGAAGATAAATGATCCTTTAAAAACATAATAAAAAAAATATTTCACCACCATATAATGATCTCTCATATGATAAAATATTGTTAATGATTCTATGTTACTCTCCTCAGGTCACTTTTATGTTTTATTTTTTATGTATTCTTTATTGGTAAAGTAAATTGGATTTTCTAAGCTATCATTTTAAAAAATAGAAAATTTTAAATATTGTAGTCAGTTGTAATGGTAAAAACACAATTTATGGGAAACCATGCACCTGATCGTATGAATGGGGTTATAGAGACAATTACATTGTTCATAGTCTCCACATATTTTATTAAACTATTTAAGACCCTCTATGAACTACTCGAGTTAAGGTAGTATACATTGGGGAACCACATGGTTGGAACATGGTTTGGAAAACCCTAAGGATAAACAATTAAACATGGCTATAATTTCTAAAATTTGAGTTCTAACTAAATTTGCCTTGTTCGTTTCAAATCTCATCCACCCTTTTTTTCTTCCTCTCATGCGTAAAACCCTCCTCTTTATCACAACAAATTTACCTCATGTTCACATCAGGTTCTACGTGATATTTGGTCATTTTTGTTGTTGAAAGTCTCAATTTCTAGCAGTCTTATCTATATTTTCCGCCATATCACCATATTATTCAATTTCCCTGAGGATCTGAAAAACCTAGAGTTCATGTGGGTAAATATATTGTTATAAGTGGGTTTTATATGAATTGTATTTCTTTTTTGGGATCTTGAAGACACTCTCTTTCCATCTTTAAGGGTTTTAGATGAAGTAATTTCCCTTCAATATCTTTCAAGGTTAGTGTCTCTAAATACATAGACTTTTCCATTTATAAATTTGGGTGTTATGTTTTACATTCTGTTTCATTGATTTATCATAGTTTTATTGATTATTGTTTAATTCTATGATGTTGATATGTTTTTGATAGCATAATTTCAACAAAATAGTGAATTTATTGGGTTTAAATTGAAAAAAATTATTCATCCATGATGTTTGATAAAATTGTCTCATTAAAAAAATTTCATGTAAAAGGAGTTTATAATAGATTATAAAATAGTATATTAATAGAAAACACTTTTTATTATCTACGAAAATTATTTTTTTTATAATTGTTGTTGTGGGTGTAAATGGGTTACAATGGGTGTGCGAGATTGATGATGGGTTCTCCACTAGTCATAGGACTAAACTAAATAGTATTGGTTCTAGGAGTCCTCCTGAAGCTCAAATTTTGATATATATTTGTTGGTTCATGTGGGTTAGGCTAGTTATCCATTAGTGATTTCTAAACTATTGGATCCCATATGTTTGAGTTCCCACATGTTTTATATATTATTTATATTGGTTATAGGTTACTTTTATATTATACTCATGTACTGATTTATTGTAACCATATTGATAATTTCATATATCCATCTAGTATATTTATTATTGTTTTTTTAACTAATGAATATAATATTTTCTCAATGAATTAAAATTTCATTGTATTATTTTCTTCAATGAAATAAATGGGTTGAATTGTGAGTGTTAGAACATAGATTAATGGTGGTACATTATTAATATTAGGATCACACCCTACATAAGAAATTCTCCAGGAGTTGACTTTGTGTTGTCTGATGCACGGAATGTGAAAGGAGTTCCATCTCACATTAGGGCATGTTGATACTCATGTTGGCTTTAGGGATTTGGTTTTGTGGTGGCCATGTCTGGGATGCCCCAAACTATCACTCTTGAATCTGGTGAAGTAAACACACACATGATATAGAATATTTGATAATAACTAAATATTCTCATATACTTTTATCCCATAATTACATTAAATTATGTAAATATTCCATAACATACATTCAAAATTCCATTTAGGATTAGAGATTTAGACATTTAGGAAAAAACATAAACTAACATAGACCTTGTTATCATTAGAAAATCGATTTTTTACCATTATATAAAATGTAAAAAAACCATTACTACTCATCAAAATAACCAAAAATGTATTCCAACAATTATATCCTTCTAATAATATCATTTTTACTTATTTTCTTTATAATCTAGGTAAATGGAAACATAAAAGGTTTTGATCTCAAATTCCCAGTGAGGGAAAATGTATAACTAAGGAAATAATGGAATAAATATGGAATAAAAACTATTTCTCGATTAAATAATCACAATATAGTCATAATCGACTAAAATTAAAATAATAATATATCCATGGGTAGCAATGAAAATAAATAAACCCTGAGAATATAAAAAACTGGATACTTGGAGATGAAATATATAATGATAAACCACTAATTTTTTTGCATAAGAAAATACATTGTGATTATATATATCAGGAACATTACATTAAGGAAATATATAGTTCTTGGAAGGAATAGGCAAAAATTACCTAATATTTTTGACAAAGGAGTCATTCCTATGCATCGAGATGCTATATAATTTATTGACCCATCTGTTACTTTTATACATCAAATGATTTTTTAATGTGAGAAAATGAATAAAAAAGTAACATGTAAATTTCACCATAATAATTCAAATTGGTAAAAAAATATAGAGTTCAAAAACATTTCCCCATGTTAATATAATGGATATCATGATCATAACCCAAACTAAGAAAGAAGGTGGATGACCAAAAAATATATAACAAACATTTCAATAATCACCTGTATTGGAATTACAACATATGGATTGAAAATAATTTTATCCTTGTCAATAAAATGACATCACTTATTATTAAAAACGTCTAATAGGAATTACATAAAATTTTATGTGGACACCATATATTTTAATTAGTATATGACTATTTCAATACTGTAATAACATGGTAATAAGTCATACAGAAAAAGAATGTGGATGGTTGCAGAATGAAATAACACAAAAAAATAAATATTTTTAAAATCATTTTTATCATAGGAATTTATATCACATGTAAAAAATTATATATAATAAACTAAGTAAGTTATGGAGAATGATTTTAACTCAACAAATTAATGTTGAGTTACAAAAAATATCTACTACTGTGAAAAAATTAGATACTTGAATATAGAGAAGTGATTTTTATAGTAAATACCATAAAACATAAGGATATAAACTATACTAAATTCATGGGATAGTAAATAAATATAAAACCATATAAAGGGAACATGGTTTATAACATGTAACATGTGTCAACGAAACAGAATTGAGACCAAGAAAAACCATACGTCTTCAGTAACATTTTAATCAAAAAAACATGAAGGATAATGATTTTAATTGAACATAAAAGTACATGATTAATATATTATTGGTGATATTATATCATAAATTCTTAGTCTATACACCAAAAAAAATCAAATTAGGTTGATAATACAAAACATGTCTACAGTTGTTCTTTTTGACACAAAATACCATTACGTTTTACTCCCGCTGACTCAACCATGCTGTAAACTCCAATGTAAGGATCATAAATTGCAAAATCACTGATTAAATATAAATTATTTTAAAAAAATTGTTTATAACCATATTTTATATATATGTTAACTATATATATTTTATTTTAATTATCTGGTGTTATAAATTTCTATTTTTTACTTCATAATAACATCTCGAAGATGGTATCTATTATCACTACGTGGTTTCCAGTTTATTATTTCTAGACTTCTAAAGTTAAATTATTATATATTAAAAAAATATTGTTCGATTTTTATTGAATAAAAATAATAATTATTATTTATGAAGTTGAAATAATTAACAAGATTGTTTCATAGTTTTTAATGTAGCGAGATGATATATCAATAACGTATTAGATATTAAAATTAAAATTTAATAATAATTAATTTTTTGATTAAATTATTATCATATGTTTATACCAGTGTGTTACATTCTTTAATCATTCATTACATAAATTTTACAACATTGTTCATGTATGTGGTGAAAAACACTAAAATAATAGCATGTTATAACATTTGAATGAATAATAAAAAGTTGTTATATAATTTTAATATAATTATTAATGAAAAATAAACATGTTATATATATTATATATCTTTATTAAGATAATTATTATAACAATATCTATATTGTGGTTATGATAAATGTACTTTGTTGCACTTGGAGGTAGTATTATTCATGTATTCAGAATTCATGCACCCATTTCTCGATGAATATATGGAATGTTTAAATTTGATAATTTAACATTTTATAATAATAATTATATTATATAGAGAATATTTATTCATAAAATTCACCCTTTATAACAACCTTGATATGCCATGATGGAAATAGAAATCATAATTTCATGGAGGCAGTAGTTTGTAGGTACACATGAAAGATGATTTTGTATATCTAAATTGATGACAAATGTGAATGGAATGTGGTTTATATATAATAAAACTATGTTACAGTATATACATGTTACTGATGTAATTATATTAGTCTGGTTACAATAATTTTTATTTATCATTATTAAAAATAAATTCATCCATGTTGATAATAATCACATTAGAAACATGGTCTTTCTTTTAAATACTATATGAATTGAAGGGATATGACTACAAGAGTGTGGAAAAAATATTTTTTTCATGGGAAAAGAGTATATTAATATTAAAATTACATATTTTCATGGAGTAATTCAGTGAATATATTTATCTTGAATTGGAGGGTTTTTTACCTTTTTATACATGAAGAGAATAGAACTTATGGATGAAAACATAACATTTTCAATAATGTGATGTTACTAATCCGAGATAAATGGATACAAAATGAAATAAAAATGATTAGAAATTGAATTTTGGTAAACAAATATCCCCAACCCCTCATTCGGGTGAAATTTTTAGGATTTTACGGATTTTTTTTAACTTTTAACCAATTTCTAAAAAATAATTTCACAATATGAATTAATTATTAAACAATGTATAGAATTATCATGTACCAAATTAATATTGAACACTTTATCTAATTAAAACCTACTGATTTATAATTTTTAAATCATTATATAAAATTAAATATTAAAAGTATTGAAAATTAACTTTATGATTAGCGCACATAACACATTAAAACATTTTTTTGAGTGTGTTATTTATAAATAATAATAATTTGTAAGAAAAATATAATCAATTTATCAATTACAAATAAAAAATTGGTTTATTATAAATAATAAAATTTATGGGGATTTCATGGAATGATAGATCTAAATATAAAATTGAAATAAGTTTATTTAACGAAAAAAATATTTTTTTTTGTTAAGCTATATTTTAAATTTTTTTATAAAAATATTTATCATAGGATCTATATGATTTGTGAATATATTAAAATGGAACGTTTTATTCCTTAAATTCACATTTTCTTACTTAAATGGGATTTCTAATTTTTATGATGTTCTTACATATTGAAAAAATCATGAAAATTATGTTTTTGACAAAACTATATTTTTCGACTAAAAATTAGTTTTTCATGAAAAATGATAAATATAATTTTAAGATAATACTTTTACTTTAAATAAAAACATTACAAACATATTTTCATCATAGTATTCTAAAATTTAATTATTTTTCTTTCTAATTGAATCATAATATAAAATAAAAAATTGTTTTTAATGAATATATTCAAACTTAGATTGTAACATGATTGTCAAGGATACTTGGAACTCAATTAAATCTAATGATACCTTTGCCTACATTATGAAGCATAAATTTCATAAAACATTAATGGTTTAGTGCAATGATAAAATCCAAAAAACTGATTTTGAATGTATCTCTCTAGAGAATGACCTTAACTAGATTCAAACTGATTTAACCCAAAATGACTTTACTACATATCCAACTCAAAAAATAGATATGATAAATAAACTTAAAACTCATTTTTATTTAAAGGATAATATCATGAAACAAAATCTTAGAGTCAACTGATTTAAATATGGTGATAGAAAGACTAAATTACTTAATGCTCTACGTAGTTCTAGAAAGGCTAGCAGAACAATATCCTTAAAAAAGATGGGGATGAAATCATTGATAATGAGGTGATTTTGGTCAATCATGTCACTACCGACTTTAGTAACCTTTTTAATGGGCCTTCTAAGGATAAGGATATCAAGCATGATTTCATTCCTCTCTTGGTTAAGGGAAATGATAATGACTTTTTGAATAGTATTCTAATTGGTCATGAAATTAAAGAATGTGGAATTTAGTTTAATACCTAATAGTTCCCCTATCCCTGATGGGTTCCCTAATGAATTTTTTCAACATTATTGGGAATTTTTATCTATTATGTTTGTTATCTGGTTATAATTTATTTCTATAATGGATACCTCTCTTATAGTATCAATGCCCGGTTTCATAACCTCATTTCTAAAGTGGACAATGCTTACAAAATTCACATTTTTAGTCCCATTTATCTTATTAAAATTGCTTATAAAATTATATCCATGATTTTAGCTAAGATAATAGGAGCTCTTTCTAACAAGATTATATCCTATAATCAATTTGGTTTCTTTAAAGGGAGAAGTATACATGACTGTATATGCCTTTCCCCTAAATGAACTATCATGTTAAAAAATAATAAATGATGGGGAAGCATTGACATTAAATTAGATATTAGAAAGGTATTCGATAAAATTTATTGGAGTTTCTACAAAATGTTATATTTTATTGGCTTTAATGATATCCTTGTATGAAAAATAAAATCTTTTTTTAACTCTAATCACATTTCTATCTTAATATGTGGTTCTCCTAAGGGATTTTTCACCGGTACAAAGGGTGTTAGAAGGGGGTACCCTCTTTTGGCCATCCAATTTGTTATTTCCAAAGATTACATCAGGAGGGTTATCAGAGATTCTATTAATTAGGGTAATATAAAGACCATCTTTTCGTCTAGAACTCTAATTGTTACCTGACATCATTTATATGATGATGATATAATTTAACTTCTATAAGGTTATAAGAAATACATAAAAAATATTAATGATTTTCTCTACCATTTTAAGGTTGTCTTTGGTCAATCCATAAATTAGATCAATTCATTTAATTCCATTGGTAAAAATTTCCCCACCCCTATGGAAATTAATGTCATGAATGAACATGGGTTAAAGGAAATATTGTTCCAAATTAATTGTCTTGAGGTCCCCAACTTTGGGTGGAAGACCAAAAATACTTATATCTCAAATAGTTTTGACAAGATCAGTACCCAAATATCCTCCTAGAAGAGAAAAAATTTATCGAAGGTAGGGGGAATTGTTTTCTTCGACCATAAAATTGTTTCTAAAATGGGGTACTCTATGATGGTGTAAAAATGGCTCACTGACTTCTTAAAAAATCAATATAATTAAAAATATTTTTTTCTGGAGTGGAAGAACTCTACAAAGGAAACTTGTCAAAGTACCCGGGAAAACTTGTTGCACTCCCATTTATAAAGGGGGTAGGTATTAAGAACCATAATCATTTCAATGAATCCCTTCAAGATAAAATCACTTGTAATATAACGAACAAAAACTAATAGATCTATGATTTCCTCTGTGATAGATTCTATAATAACCTTAGAAAAGGAAAACATTCTAACATGGAATCCTCGATATGGCCTTCAATAAAACATAGTTTTTCTAAAATCATGGATAAATCTATATCTTTTTTTGGGTTAGATAACTGGAATGGCATGCCTCACTCTAACATGGTTGATCCCATCCCCTTTTTCACAAATTTAAACATCACCATAAATGATGTTTTGAGTCCTCTTGATGTTGATTTACTAGATGAATTCTAGTCTATTATAAATAACTATTACTTTATCCACACCAAAGATTTATTAGTGTGGGAACCATCTCATAATGGTGTGTTAAATTCCATGCATTACTATAGGAATAATTTCACTGACAACACTAATTATTTTTCATGGTTAATGAATTTTAACAAAAAATGTGTTAGACCCTCTCAGAACACTCTAGTTTGTAAGATTTCTCATAATAGAATTCTCACAGATTGCAATATTAAGATATGTGGTGTACAAATTAGTTCTAAATGTTGCATGTGTAACTAATGCAGATAAGACACTGATCACCTTTTTCTATCTTGTTCTTCTACTACTACAATATGGGCTTACATTTGTGACATTTTCTAATGGACTTGTTTGGATTCTATTAGATTGTAGCTTCCTAAATGCACTACCATGGATACCTCTCCTCAAATTCACCAACATTTCATTTCCTCTATGGTAGAATTGATTTATCTTATTTAGAATGAAATAAATTCAACTAAGAAAAAAAATAATTCATTCTATTTTCATGTTGCATTGAAAAATTCTCACGATGATCATGGAGGAAGGAATCATGCACGTAAGGTCATTCCACAATTCAATTAAGGATTTCAGTTTCATGAGACCACTTGGGATCAAAGAAAGATACATCCTTCCAAAAGGTCTACTTAGAGTATTATAGAAACCAAAAATTCCTAGATGGTAATGCTTAATGTGGATGGTGCCTCTAAAGGGAACCCTGGAACTGTGGGCTATGGAATCATATCCAAAAACCACAATGGAGATATTGTTGGATGCTTCTATGGCTCATGTGGAAATGTATCCTCCCTGGAAGGGGATATGTTCATCATCATTAATGCTTTTGATTTGATAAGGTAAAAATGTTTCAATAATTTTTTTATTGAAAGTGATTCAATGACCATTGTTCAGGCTCTTAGAATGGAATAATTCACCTGGAATGGCCCCTCATTTCTAAATGGATCATTTGGAAGTATTATCTATCAGGGATCTATCATATTATGACTAACACATATAGGGAGGCCAATAATGTGGCAGATGGTCTTGCCAATAAGGGCGTAGATAGAAATCCCATGTGCATATAGATCCTTCTGGATGAATTCTCCACTATTCACCAGAATGATTCTAAAAAATCCAACTCCTTTTGACTTGTGTATTCATTATTTTTATTTATCATAGTGATTTGGTCTTTTTACCAGGGTATGATCTTTAAAAAAATAAAATAATTACTATTATTATTCGTATTTAATAAATTTGATAGACCAAATATGTGGTAAAAAAATATTAATAAAAAATATATTTTTACATAATCAATCAAATAATACTTGAAATTGAAATTCCTATCAAATAAAATGGAATTTTTTTGAAATATTATATTCTAAAAAATAAATGATTTTATTTTTCATTTTAGGTAAAAAATGAATTTTATTCATATTAAAAGTAGTCTTTGTTTTATTTATATATATATTTCCTAAAAAGGATACGAATATTTATTCTATATAGTTCAAAAAAGTAATAACATGCATTCTTAAATATATTATGGGTTTTTATGTTTAGTGTCACACGTGGATAATGTTTTCGAACAAATTGACTTATTTAAGGTAAAAATACATTAAAATATATAGTGTACCTTTTTTCCCCACCCCTAAATAAATTGAGTCTGTACTATTTTAATTATCACAAATTGAATAATTTTGGTTAGGGTATTCATACTATATGCATAATTAAAGGTATAAACACTAACATGACATTTACCATACTTTATTAGTGAATATAAAGTTACATATCTTTCTCCAAACAACATTATCCACTCAAAATATGATATACCATAATATATATAACCAAAGAATATTTACTTTATAATATTCCTTTCCAAATAAAATTTTAATTTCCCATTCACTAGACCAAAATGAAGTTATATATTCCTCTAAAAATTTACTCTATCTATTAACATAAAAATTGATTAACCATTATTTTATAAGGTTACACACTATTAAATATATATCATAATCCTATAATATGCTGAAAATATCCAAAATTATCATGGTTCACTAATCAAAATAAACAAAATAAATATAATATTACACAATTTTTTTAAAAACCATAATCTCGTAATTACGACCACATTACGAATATTTTAAAACCTATTATTTTCTATAACCAAAATCACATTTCTCATAAATGTTATCCCATGAAATATGACATTTTTAGAAAAAAATTATTTAATGTTACAGATACCATTAAATAATTTTTTCCAAAACAATAATTCATAACTAATGACGAAAAATAATTTTTTTCCAATATAATCCTAAAAACATTTAAAACATTATAGAATATCAATGTTAAATATCATTCAATAGTGAATGTGTGTATCAGTTTCAATAAAATATAAATAATAACCTAAAATTTACAAATGATATTTTTTTGATAAAATAAATGTGTTTTATATTATGTTATATGGTATTATACACATTCAAACAAATATTGAAAAAACCATTTATTTCATAAAAAACTATTTTTACATTAATTAAAAATTAAATTCATAAAAATTATGAACATTATAATATAACATAAAATTTAAATTAAGAATTTATAATGGGAAGATTCAGATCCTTCCCATCTACTAAAATCATCATTACAACAGTTAACACTATAGAATAAAATAATTTATCTGTATATGAATTGTAATATTAAAAAAATACAAAGAACCCTTGGAAAAATTATTTGTAATGATTAATAGATGAATGAAGTTATATTTATAGAATGTAATGTGACCATTGGAATAGTTACCTCAAAATTGTGAATAGTGACTTGATAGTTGGAAAGAGTAACCTGACTGTTGGAATAGTATTTTTTCTTCAAAATTATAAAATGAAATATAAATAATATTTATCATGTGTAATTTAATAACATATAAAAATTATAATTCTCAAAATAAATATCATGATAATAAAGTGAATAAAACTAAATACACATTTTTAATAAACTGTATTTTGACGTATTTCTTAAAAAATCATATTACTTATTATAAAAATTAAAATATCATAGGTTAGAACATTATTTTTATAAAATTAATGTCATTTTTTAAATTAGTCGTATAAAATATTCCGAGGGTTATTTGTTTATAATTTTTTGAAGTGCATACGTTTTTAAGTGAATAATAAAAATACTATTTTTTTCGATACCGATATATTTAAAATTAGATCATTAATGACAAATTAATGACCTAAAAATTCTAGAAAACATAGACATTCCAAAAACATATTAAATTTTACAAGTGCGTCATTTGAATATTGTATAATTTTTTCCAATCCTAAAAGGTATTTTCCAAATTAGAATGTCTGATATATTCCATTAAAAAATCATTTTTTCGACATTAAATTTTAATATAATATTGAAATAAAATTATAAATGGTTTAATTTCCTAAAAACATAATATTTTACTTATTTATGAGATATAATTTTGGTAATATCACTAATATAATATTTATAATTGATTTACTATATTATTCCATATTTGTTTCTACAAATTCCACTCTCCTCAATTATAATAACGTTATCCTCATCCCCCTGGATAACCACTCCACTCTCACTTACTATTGAAAAAAACTAAAAACACAAACTCCATAAATATTGTTATAATTCTTAGGGAAGATCTGGAGTAACAGAATACCCAAATCAATGGAGTTTATTATGTTATAATAGAGACAAAACTATGAATTGGGTATATTTTCTTCAACTCTTCATTGGGTTCTCCACTTATCTGCCACTTTTTCATTATCCTATTAAAAATAAAATCATATAAGTTTAATTATGTATTATGATAATATTATAATAATTATTTTATCCTAAATAAATAAAAAATACAATATGTAAATATATTTCATTATTCTTTTTCTACCTCCTTGGAAATTATCACTTTAAAGGCCAGTTAGTAGAAAATGATGACGTTATTAATTATTTTATTGTAAAAAAACTCATATAAGGTTACAATAAATTATTTATGTTATTTAAAAGTTTAAAAATATTTATTCAAATAGTCTAGAATTATATATACATATGTATAATTAACCTTTAACAAAATAGCTCAATCGAAGCTTAACTAGCAATTTTTAAGGAAAATGATATCAAAATGCTTTTCCCTTACCTAACATAAATATGAAATATAATAAATGGAATATAATTGATAAATATTTAAAAAAATTAAAGTGACTCAATAAATTTTGAATGTTTTAATAAACCAATATTTATTATTCATTTGAAAAAAAGTAATTAAAAAGATGGATTTAAGGTTTGTGGATTCTCAAACCCAAACCATTTATTATGTGTTCTCTCCAATTTCATGTTATTTTCACTGTGAATTTTCCTATAAAATAAAAATTATTTCATTTCAATATTCATAATCGTTAATTTTTGGTATATACAAGTCTCTACGCTTAGTAAATGTTTTCTGAACAATTTACGTTGTTTTTTTAAAAAATACTCAAATTTCCAAAACATCTATTCAGTAACCTATACTTGTTTATCTATTAAAGGAATAAATTGGTCCTCTATAAGAAGTTATTATATACATTATACATCCCAAAATCCTAAATTTTTTTCATGATGTATGATATGTTAATTTATTTAAAAACACCATTACATTTCATGGGTTATTTAAGGACTACGATAGTCACCCATCCATGTGAAAATCATGATTATGTGCATTTTATGATGTGATGTGTGGGGTAATAGTCTAATATTCCTCAAATTAATTAGTTATTTTAATATTCCTCATGAAATTATTTGTATTATCTATAAAAATTATGCAGTATATTTTCACATTTATGATGTTATTATTTATGAGATATATTATGTGTGAACATGATGCTAGTTTTGTTCACAACATTGTGTGGAATTTGACCAAAATATTATGAGGATTAATTATTATTCACTTGGAAAATTACATACATTAAAAAATTATTAGCTTATGTTTTTTATGATTATTCTATTATTATGATATAATTTTGCTAATTATTTTCATCCATATACTATTGATTCATGGTTCTAATTCCTCCCATTATTGGGCCTTTAGCTCTCCGAATTTCTTTATTTATATCATCAGGAGAATACATATACAGTGGAGATGATGAGATATTTATAAGGATAAATAAGAATAATTCTAATATTTTTTATGTTTTATTTATTTAAATTGATGTTCGAATCCAAATTTTTCCTAGAGAATAAATCATTTGATCCTGGGATACACGATCAGTGTTTTATTCCTCTTAAAAATATTATTATAGAAATATTAGAATATATTACGTCACTTTAGATGGTTTAAAATCATGGATTATATTAGTTTTTAAATATGATTAGAAAATTTTAGTGGAAACCGTATGTATTAGTCTATATACAGGTTAAAACAATGTAGATTTGTTTTAGTGAAATGTTAAATTTATAAATCCGAAAAGGAATTCTATTGGAGTAAATTTTAAAAAAAGAATAAATATTTTTTTCATTCTTTATAGAATTATGATCTATTCAAACATTTTTTATTTATACGATGTAGGGAATCATATGAACGAAGAACAAATACCAGTGTATAGAATAATGTAATAATTTCTTGAATACCATTCCTAATGAAATGGGAGGTGGAGTTAAATTTTTTTGGTGATTCTTAAACTGTAGTCTCAGTATATGAAAAATATCCTAAAACATCTGTAACATCCACCTTCACCTATGTAGGAGATACTAGCCATCTGGGCTTTCATGCTGTAATAACAGCCTGTGTTCAGTGGGTCTTATAAACCACTTGTTGAAAAAAAGGTCAGTAATTCAATTGAAAATATCTTTTCTATTCTCTAAAATTTTGAGAAGTATATGGAGAATCTAACCATCAATCATTTTTATGTTGAGTTATATCAATGGTTCCAATTGATAAATATTTCCAAGATAACGTGTGAATAGAATAGATGGAGTGATAAGACATCACACAAATATTTATTAATAAGTATTTCAAAATAAATCTTCAAAACAATGATCGATATAGAACTCATAGAGAATAATAAAATAATGGGTTAGTAATTCATGAAATATGAGTAAAAATACACAAGGATTATAATATATTACTTTGTTTTTCCTATCAAAAATTATATAATAAAAAATTTATTATTTAGTGTGGTAAAACTACCCCTTAGAAAGGATCTAGCTATTTGAGTCATTAGGAGATAAAAAAATTGTTTGATGTACTGTAACGGTGGAGATGAAGTTTGGTGTATGATCTCATGGTTATGTATACAAGAAACAAATGATGGAGGTTCATAATTATGGATCAAATGAGAAATTTTCAATGAAGATCGAAACACCCCCATTTCATTAATTTTGAAATATACATCTGGAAAATTCCCTCAATGGGATAGAGAAAAACATCAAGTGTATGACTGAAGGACAACATACTCATGAATGTCATAAAGGTGTGATAAATAAAACCAAAGTGATAGAGGGAAGGAAGGAATAACACATGGACTAATGATTAAACTATTGATCTGAAGGAAAATAAGCAAGAAAACACACTAAACTCTAAGACATTGAGGGAAATCAGCATATCCTACCACCAATGTCAAAGGAGAAAGTGGAAACCTATGAAATCACCACACTTGAGGTGGCATATGAAAATGATGTTTTACAAGATGCACATAATAATAACTCACTAATAGAAAAAAAATTTGATTAATGTTCAATAATGTCCTTTATATCCTATAATTTCTCAGGAACTATTATCTCATAACTGTCATACCTTGATATATAAATATTTGTAAAAATACAAAGTGATGTGTTCAATGAAACCCATGTGTTGGAATAATCTCCTACTAGGATATATTAGAGGATTGTTCTATTGAATATCATAAAATATACAATGGTATATTTTTATTATATACAAGGCAAAAATTGTAACTATTTATGTAGATCGCACATTAACTGTTTAGAAAAGTATATATTTTTTCATATTATAAATCATCCAAAGATAATCTAAAAAAAATAATGATAATGAACCTCCTTTCAAGAATCTCCCAATTACATGGGTGATGATACCATGTGATTTTTCATACATTTCCCAAAATGGATAAATTGAATGAAACGATCAATATTGTGGTAATTCCCATCATTAGGCAATGCAGTGAAGTATTCTGTGAATAGTTTCATAGACATGCACTATATCTTGATATATATTTATCAATAGATCATATGTAAGAATACACTTATATGTACAAATGTTCATATAGGAGGGTCCCAATCAAACTAGAGGAGTTAAATAATTTGTTGATAGATTATTTGGATAAAGGGTTGATGCTACATAGTGTACCACCTTGGGTGTGTGCAGTTATATTTTAAAAAAATCATAGATCAAGGAAGATGTGTAAAATATATTAGGAGATCAACATGATCACCATATAAAACTAGTATACCGTGCAATCGATCAACGACTTGTTCAATCAACTAAGACAATCTCAATAAATCTAAAAGGTGGATCTTCATTATGGATATCATCAAATGAAGGTAAAGAAGGAAGATATTTAGAAGATAGCCTTATGTAAAAGGTATGGACACAATACGTTCATATTTATTCCCATAATACATACTGTTTCCATTTATATATTTCAAACATTAATGAATATATTAAATATATACTACCTTGATATTTTTTTATAGTCATTATCTATGATATTTTAAATTACTCAATGATAAAGGAGGAATAAGAAGAGAAACTCATGATTATTCTAAAAACATTTTGGAAGGATAAAATGTATTATACATTAAAAAAGTGTGAATTTTGGATAGAAAATGTCTCATTATTTGGGAACATGAACCCATGTTATGGAATTTATGCAGACCCCTCAATTATAGAGGCAATTTATGAATTCATCATACCCACCAGTGTCATAAAAATTCATTGTATTTTTGTTATAGATGAATACTACATTAGTCTTGTGATATATTTTTAAAAATTATCTTGCATACTCACTATGTAAACATAGAAAGAGTTAAATTATATATATATGTAAGAATGTGAACAATGATTTTCTGAGCTCATTTTGAGGCAATTCACTTCACCTAAACTCAAAATACCATAAATGGAAATGGTTAAATGATATATATTTAATCTCCAACCATTTTATTGGGTTGTGTACTCATACAGGACAACAAGGTGATAGCTTATGCATTACAAAAACTGAAGATTCCTGAGAAATACTACCTGACACATGGTTTAGAGTTAATATAAATGATCTTTTCTCAAATAATTTGGAGGTATAACCTCTATAGTTATATGTGTGACATATATATATATATCAAAATAGTCCTATGTATATATTTACACCAATGGATCTAAATATGTGTCAATGTAGATGGTTATAGCTATTCAAGGACTATGATTTCACTATTCACTAACATCTTTTAATGGTGAAAAATAAAATTTATATTCTTTGTAGATAAAACATGCTACTATATATATGATTTGGATTGAGAAAGACAACATTATCATAGATATAAAAAAGGATGGATCTAGAAGTAAAATAATAAGAAGATACATCATACATTGAACAAATGACTCACAACCACCTCTCTAAGAGAAGATCAAGGAGGAAAGATGGGATAACACAGAGCTTCAATGGAGGGTTCAAGTATTTTATGAAGGAATTATTCATGAGTTCTACCTTGATTAAGATAGTTTCAGTTGATTTATAAATAGAGATTATGTGCCTTCATAAAATGAAATAAAGAATGATATATTGGATGATGTGAAAATAGTTTCATTATCCATCTATCCTGGAAGAACCAAGATTTATCACGATCTTCTACAGAAAATCCATTGGTACAAAAAATGGAGATGACTGAGTACACTAACAATTTCCTGGTTTGTCAGCAAGTAAATGTAGATTGATAGAAGTCAAATGGGATTATGAAACCACTGAATATACCATTTTGGAAATGAGATAACATTATCATGTACTTTATCACTAGTAACTGAAAGACATCGAAATGAAACAATGTGATATGAGTAATGGTGTATTGAATCACCAAGAGTACCACTTCATCGTAACCCAGGAAGATTTCTTACATAAAAAAACATTATGAAATATATGTAATATAATTGGTGAGGCTAAATTAGGAACCAAGTTACATTATATTTTTTCATGATCTAAGGTTCACTTCTAAATTATGCAAAATTCATCTACATTATATAAATACTGAGTTGAATTTCAACATTTCCAAAAACTCCCAAATAATGTCCAAAATTAAAATACCATGTAGACAATCTAGGGCATACGAAGATCCTTATAAATACAATTTAATTTTTATATAATTTTAATCTCACATTATTTATGTTCTCATACAAAAAAGTTACCACACAATATTCTAATGTATGCATCTGAAGATATGTGTGGGATGTGATGCCTGATTCTTACATTTTGGTCTGAATTTGGTGAATTAAAGAAACATTAAACTGATCTTGTTCCAAAGATGATATAGAAGGTTCG
Organism: Viscum album; assembly: GCA_963277665.1. Classification (NCBI taxonomy): domain Eukaryota; kingdom Viridiplantae; phylum Streptophyta; class Magnoliopsida; order Santalales; family Viscaceae; genus Viscum; species Viscum album. Next base: position 1,042,460,085 of record OY728150.1, read on the forward strand.
AGGCATCGAATAGCATAAAAAATATTCAACTATTTATAAGAGGGACTATGTTAAAAACATTTGAAGGTAATTGTATTTTTGAATTTGGAGATAATGATTTCCATTGAATATCACCATGGAAGAGTTTCACATGGTTTGGAAAGAATGATAATCTTACACCAAGGCAAATTAATCATTTTGATATTATTGATCACATAATATCAATCGCCTAGCAACTTTAACATCTACCAATAATGGTTCATATTAATAATTTTTTCCACATATCTCTCCTGAGAAAGTAAATACATGATCCCTCACCAGCATGAATCTAATAATAATACAATTGTAGAATGACCTTTCATACAAAGAGTAGCTAGTGAATATAATAAAACATACTAAAAATGTTCTTAGAAACTTGAAAACACCGTGTTAAAGTGTTTTTTAGACAAATAACTATTAATAGGGACATGGGAACCTTATTAAATAGTGAAACATAAGTACCCAAACATATTTTCAATCAAGAAAAATATTTGGCATTTGAGGGTTGAAGTTTATAAAAGGATCACGAATTTAAAAACATAGTTTTTGTTATATAAATTTTTTTTATTGAAATAAATGTGTTTTTATTATATTATATTATATAATACACATACAACATATATAGAAACCATAAAAAGTTTATTTCCTTAATAAATATCATTAAATAAATTGAAAACAAATACCATGAAACTTCAAAACATTACAATGGGATAAAAACTATAAATTAAGAAAAATAGAATTGAAAATTTTTGAACATTCAAAAATTCATGAATCATTTCCCCCTCAAACAACAATATAGAAATGAAAAAAACAACAGTAAACCAATAAATTTCATAGGAAATGAAATTATAGAACATTAAGATGAATTATTGTGAATGATGAATAAAGGAATGAATATGAATTTATTAGAGGTAATTCGACTATTTGAATTATAACATGACCATTGGGACTTGTAACTTGACCATAAGGAATTGTATCCTGGCCATTAGAATAAAAATATTACCTGAAAAATATAAAATATTATATTTTATCATGGGTAAATTAAATAAATATAAAAATTATAATAAGAAAGTTAATATCAGGATTAAAAACATAATGAAAATATAAGAAAATATTTAATGAACTATTATTATGTTTTTTAATATAAAAATATAATTTTAATATAAAATTATAAAATAAATTATTTTTGAAAATTATTTTTATAAAATGTTTTTACATATTTTAAATAACCATTTTGATATTTTCCAAGGGTGTTTTGATGGTTATTTAATAAAATAAATCATTTTTTGAGATTAATAAAATAGGTTTTTTCATAATTGGTTTTTTATATTATATCATTAATGATGAAATAAGGTACTAGGAAATTCTATAAAATTTAGCCCAACCAAGAACATATTAAATTTCATAAATTAGTCAGTTAAATATATTAAACATGTTCTTAAAATTGAATGAGTATTTTTAAAATTCGAATGTCTAATGTTTTCCTTTAAAATTAATTTGGTTTTCTAATTTTTTACACATTAATATTTAATAAACAGTTTAATTATAATTGTAAAGGGGTTAAATTCCTAAAAACAGTCTATTTAATTGATATATGAACCATAATTTCACTAATATCAATATTAAAAGGTTTAAATTCGTTATAGTATTTTATTTAATATTTTATTCGAAAAATAACTATCTTATCAAGTGTAAATAACCCCTCTCCCTACCCTTGAAAGCCCACACCTCCATAACTTAAAAAAGACAAAAAACTACAAAAAATATTTCCCTCAAGACCATAATAATCCTTAGTAACATTCTAGAGTATAAAATCAAAGAATCATTGTAGATTAGTTTCATACTAGAGATGAAACATGGAGAAGATGGTTTTTTTTCTTGAAATCTTCCATTTGTTTTCCTCGTATCATCCACTTTTTCTGTATCCCTTCAAAAATAAAACATTTAAAACCAACTATATAGTATGTTAATATTTTAATAATGATATTATCCTAGTTAAATCATCATATATACTATTTAATTATATATAATATTATTCATAAATTTACCTTGGTCAGTGTCCCGCTAACGGCCGGTTAACCGCCAATGAGGACTTATCCAATTATTTTATTATCAGAAAATTATGGATGATTATAATAATTTATTTATGATATATAAATTTTTAAATATATTTATTTTAATATTTTTAAATTAATTATACTAATTTATAAAGAATTGTGAAAAAATAGCGAAATAAAAGTAAAATGGGAAATATTTAATGAAAACATGATATCAAAAAAATTTCCCTTTAGCCAAAGGACTTAATAACTATTATCTGATTCTTAAAATCTATATATAGTGTAAAAATTTCTATAATAATCTTTTTTATAATGTTTTTATAATTCTATGTTTATTCACCGGGAGGTGGAAAAGTGATAAAAAAATCTAGAGTTAAGGTTAGGGGATGAAGAGTGATACTCATATCACCGGAGAGGACTAAGGCCTCTGAGCGGCGTCTCCTTCCCATTCCAGGGCGACTAGGGTTTTCCCCATCATCACGCTCCTTCCCTCTTCGGCTGACGCCGAATCCCGAGCCCTCTTCATCGGGTTCGCCTCAGCGCTTTGGAGGTGCTACGCGGCTGATCTCAACGCGACGGCGACTGCGACTCCTTGAAGTTTGACGACGGAGCCGGTTTGGTCCGGGGAGGGGAGGCCTTCACAGCCTGGTTTTTTTTTATTTTTCTTAATGGTTGAAGGTTCCATATCTGTGATGGATGCACTAGGGTTTTTCCCTCTAGTGGTGGTTTTTTCTTCGGACCCCTCTGTGCTCCCTGCAGTGGTACCGTGTCTTCCTCTCCTGCTGTGGGTTTTCGCTATGGGCTGCCGTGGTTGCTGAGTCAGAGCTGCGGGTGTAAGACCGTATTTTCGCCGGCATACTCTCCGGAGCGCTCCAGGTTTGTTCTCAGCAGTTTCGTTGGTCCTATGGGGAGGTCTCAGCATCTACTGGTTGCCACTATCCCACTATGGTTGAGTCATTTGAGGATCATAAGTGACATTTCCCAGCGATTGGGTTGAAGATTTTGGATTTTCTGGTTCATTTTTCGGTGGTTCTAAGATGTTTGTGAAATCTATGTTATTTTCCATGTTTTCTGGTTGATTTGGCGATGACGGATGCCGGTGAAGCTCGTCGGTGCTCCGGTGAAGCTCGCCGGCGCTCCGGTGATGTGGTGCTTGAGGCGGTGCAGGCTCGCGGCTCGAGGGTTTGGTGATGACGGTGAATAGTGTGATGGGGACTTCGGTCTAGCAGACGAGGTGCTCCGGAATGCGTGATGGCAGATGGTGATTGGATTGAATGTTGAGGGTTCTCGTGGTTCGAGGTTTCCTCGGGTCCTGTAATTTTTATTTTGAATTGAGCTGTTTTGGTTACCGCTTACCCATAAAGCTGGTTTATTAAAAATCCAAAAAAAGAGAATTTTCAGTCAAGGTTAGGGGATTCTCAAACCAACCCGATTCAATTGGGTTATCTCCAATTTCACATAGATTTCTATATATATAAAACAATAATATCCAAAATATATCAATTAAATATAAATTATCATTTTTTATGTGATATATATGTTTCTACTCTTTTAAAAGTTTTTCAATCCCATTATCAATTATTAAAAAAAATTCCAAAACATATCATGAATCCTCTTGAACTATTTCTCCTTTAAAAGATGAAAATGATTGTCTATGACAAATTATTATCTTACTTATTCATTTGGGAATTAGAAATTTAATTTCATAATATATGATATGTAAAATATTTTATAAAACCCACTCTTTTTATGGGTTATTTCATGACAATGATTTTTATCCCTTCATGTGGCATAATCAATTATTAGAATTTGAAGATGTGATGGGTGGGCCTTGATTTATATATCTAGAAAATTCATTTAGAAATATGATATATCTATTGTGATTATTTTTATTCATATACATGATGAAATATTTGTTATCATTTATGATGTTATTATTTATGTACATATGTTTTGGGTGAACGTGATGTTGGGTTTGATCACAACTATGTGTGATATTTGAACAAAATGTTATTATGTTTCATTAATATGCATATTTGAAATTCAACTCAGTTGTAAAATGTTTCCTCGTGATTATGTTGATGAACTCATTAATATTATATTATGATTTTGATTATGCTCACCCATGTACTATTGATTAATGTCTCTTATTCCCTCTCTAACTGGGATTTTTTCTCTCCCAGTTCATTTATTTTTATACCTAGGTAAATACTTGTACTAAGCAGATTGTGAGATATTTAGAATGATAAAGAAGTAGAATTTAAATAATTTTTATGTTTTACCATCTAAAATTGAATTACTAAACATAAATTTCCCAATACATCAACCCTAGGGATCTTGGATTATACATCTATTATGAATCCCATCTTAAAATAGATGTAATAGACATGTATGAAAAATTGTTTCACTATATAATCAACCTCACTTCCTTATGAGAGACAAGGGAACTCACCGTTTCCACCATAATAAGAATATACTAAATTTTTTATATTTTTATATATGCTCCCTTATTTGGTTATAAGATATGGTGGTTTCTAAATACATATCATTCATAGCATAATCATTAAGATCCAATCTCATCCAAAAAATAAAACTATAATGGTTTTAATAATATCCAAAATATGAATATTAAAACATCAATCAGAATATATCTTCTCTTATAAAATCATTATTTTTTACATATGATAATTTAATATTAACCTATTACTCTCCTTGTTCAGTCCTCAGTTATCCATGGTTATTTTCCTCTTAAAATTTCTAACCTAGTTATTTAAAATTATTATTAAAATATTCACAATGAATCATTAAATAAAATCAAAATATACTATATAATATTATTTCTGAGTATAAAACTAGGTGTGAAGTTAGGACACTTTTATGTACACCAAGTGATGATTGGATTAATACATAATCAAACTGTTTCTAGGTTACTAACCATATGTAAATTTTCACTAATGTCCAAATCAACTTGCTGTATCTATAAAGAGAATTATTTTCTAGTAGAAAAACATAGTCTCTACTTTTCCAATTTTTTTGATGCAATCCTATACATAGAATTCTCACTAATACATATCCAAAAGGTTTTTACTTATTTTTACTAAATATAATAGAAGAATACTATGTACACTATTAGCGTAACATGAAATCATATAATATCCCAAAGGGATATATTTATATTTGAAATTATAATCAGCCTCGACTTATCATCCCTTAAATTATCCCTAACAAACATAATTTTATACAATGTTATCTAAAAACTAATTTGATACCAATAATGATTCCCAAGACTAGAACCCTTGAATCGGGTTCCATAAACATTTATATTAAATTCTATTTCCAATGCCAACTATAAATTCAACGAAATAATTATCCCATAATTAAATTATGTAAATAATATTTTTAATTTCGTATATTCGCAAGACTGTTTAGGTTTATTGGTTTAAAAAATTTCAACAACACATAAACCAATATTCTTATGTTTTTTGTATCAAAATATTTTCCTTCTATTATGATAGAATATACTAAATCCATAAATATTATTAAAAATCACACAAAAATAATTTTATAGATGTTATCCTTTTAATCACATCGTGGGTTCTTATTTTGTTCATAACACTGGGAAATGGTAGCATAAGAAGTGGTTATTAGAAATTCTTAGTAATGGAAAACATAAAACTGAGGTAATCATGGAATAAAAGTTGCATAAATATTATTGCCGAAATAAAAAATCATCACAATTCAATAACAAAATGAAACAGAAATCATAATATATATATGTATATATAGAAATTAAAATGTTTTAATCACATGGATAACAATATATAATTCCATGGAAATGAAATGAAATATTTTGGATGTCAAATTCCATAGAATAATCCAATACATCATGATATTAACATCAAGGAAATATACTATTTAAGAAAGTAATTAACCAAATTACCAAAATATCGTGGTCTCATGAGACATATTATTGCATCAAGAGGGTATATAATGTAAAACCACATTATTCATTTTTTTAAGTCTAATTTATTCTCCATGTGAAAAAATTGAATAATAAATCATAATAATTATTTTTAATAATCATATCCAATTGTACAAAAAATATGGAATAGTATTACATTTCCTTATCACAATAAAAGGGATACATGATCATAACCCATCATAAGAAAAAAGGTGGAGGGGAAAACAGAATATAGTTAACAGTTAAATAATCAACCTTTATAGTAATAAAACCTAAAAAATGAATTATTTTTTCTCATATGACAAGAATATAATTATTTATATGATAACAACATCCTATATGAATTTTTTAAAATATTGTGTTCACACAATAGGTTCTAGGTTTAGTGGAAGTGTAGGTGGGATGGTGCCCAACATTTATTTTTTCGATTTTCAATGGAAAATCAGGGATCAATACAATGATGAGCTGTAGTGTCCTAGTAATTTGATAAAAATATTTAAAAAAAGGAATAGAATCTTGAATTCAAGACATATAATCAATATATTTTTTATAAATTTCATTTAATATTTACCTTCTAGGTGATTTTTTCATCATTAATGCATTGGACCACAAATATGTAGCACACCTTTGTTTTGTTTTATAGATCAAGGGTATATCTCCTCTAGTGGTGATCCATACATATTCTATAAATCTCTAGACATCAATGAAGGAGTCTTTGGGTGTCATCATGAAATAACCTTACACTTATGCCGTCTGCCTTCGATAGCCTTGAGAATAGATTCTAAAGCGTTCTCCTTAATCTGTTATCGGAGGTCCACTTTAATTCATGTTAACATTATTTGAGAAGAAGGAACTATCTATGCTTTAAAGAAATTCTCCATGTTGTTGTGAACAACATTATTGGATAGCCTGAGAGTTTTCCCCTTGGCTAATTATGGAATAATGTAACCGATAATTTAATTCCCTAGGTAATCATAAAATAATGTTTGTAAGAGCCTAAGTTATTTTATTAACCATGTGAAACCCCATGTCAAATAATAAAAGAAATTTTATTATTCATTGAAATGTTCTTAACATGAATGTTAATATTAAATAATATTTCAATCAAATAATATTCAATATTATTATTTCTCATCGGATGAAAAACGTGGTTCGACAATCCTCCTCAATATTTATCGAGCCATGAATAATGACTATTTATATATGAAATAAATATAGGTGAATTATTTTATGATAAATAAATAAATATTATATTTTCTAAAACAGAAAAAATATTTATTAAATATTCCACCCAAATATTATTCTCTTGAATAACTAGTGATAAAATAAATGTGATCAGGCATGCATGAATAATGGTTAAACTAAAACTGGGAATAATATTTATTTAACTTGTTAATAAATAAAATATTTAATAGAGATTCTGGATACACTTACTATGTGACCCTCTAAGCCTCTTATTTAGGGGAACTAGGTAAACCATCATAAAGTCCAAGGTTAGCATTTATAAACACCCCAACGCACCCATAGATAAATAAGTTAATTCCACAATGACATAGCACCTCATACGAATGCTTACCATGTTATATAATCCCTTAGTGTAAATATATCCAATCATGCCGATTTCATGAAAGTTACATCAAACCATGGGCTCGATTTCTCATTCATTGACTACCCTGAAATTGAACAAGCCTATAGAAAACCATGGAAATGGATTTATTTTGGCTACATCATTTCCATAAAGGGCTTTAGATATCAACTTCTATTATGGAAAATAAGGGGAAAATATTTTCTCGCATTATTCAATAATGTAGTATTACTCATCAATCACCCAATGTATCATACCTTGTCGAGAATGTATTTCATCATGGTTTTCAACGATAAATATATGTGCATGGGTCATAATACCCATTAATATTAAACTTTATGTCTAAGGAAAAATCTACACAGCTATAGATTGAACCGTCCAATGAAATTTATAAACGTGGATTTATTTTTGGCGGGTTTCATTCTCAAAATATCATCATAAAAATTACCAAGGCAGTGCACTATTAGAAGGTTTCTCAAAGAACCAAGAGTCTCCCCCCTAGTAGCCAATATCATTATTGTCCCTTCGACTAATATCATCCTGATATAGAACATATGTTCAAGAATATAGTCATATAATTTCTAGGTTCTCATCATGAAATAGATCTGTTATGGAAATTTAGTTAGATAGTTACTCTTATGAAATTATCACAAAAAAATATTATTGAAGAAAAATAATGATGTGATAAATAGTTTATTAATATCCACCCAAAATAAGTATTTTCTAGGGAACCAACATCAACAGACTCCCACATGAACTAGAGCCAACTGCTAAAAACCTTCAGTTTTCTAGATCTTACATGATACTCATTCTAATCATGAGATAGTTCTTTAGTCAAGGGGTTTTCCACATTATCTTACGTGGATACTCTATTAACGGAAACATCAAATAATTCATAAAAATACTTGAATAGGTGATACTTGCAGAGTATGTGCTTTGTCCATTTATGAGACCTTGTCTCTTTTGTAAGATTCATCGCCGTTGTATTACCACAATACAATGTGATTGGGTCTTTACTATTAGGTACCATATCATGCACATGGAAAATGTTCCAAATTAAGATAAATTACTTAGATAAATTAGAAGCCTCTATATACACAGACTTCACTATAGAATCTGCAACAACTGTCTGCTTTGAACTATTCCAGCTCAGAACCCATCCATTGATAGGGAAATCATATCCTGATCGTAACATCAGATTATTCTGATCTGTCATAAAACCGTCATCAATATACCTTCTTATGAAAATATACTCTTCTCCACCATACATCTGGGGAATATCATTAATTATTCTCAGATACATAAGGATAATATTAAAAGAATTCCAATATTGTTTTACTAGAACTTTTTGATATCTTCTTACAATGATCGGTGCATAGGCAACATCATGTCTTGTTCATAATGTAAGATACATGATCCGTCATATCACTAAAGGCAATGGGATCATACACATTCTATCATTATCCTATTATTTTTGGGGACATATTTTCTTATAAATATGTAGTTCATGTGATACTAGAACCAATCCCCTCTTGGATTCTTCAATGACAAGTCATTTTAGTATCTGATCAGTATATATACATTGGAATTGTTCAATAATCTTCATGGATCTATCACGAATGATCTTGATCCCCAGAATGTAGTTTTCCTAACCTATATCTTTTAGTGACAAGAACTTATTCAGCATGTCCTTAATAGATTGTAAGATACGTATGTCATTTCCAATAAGTAATTTGTTGTCAAAAAATACTACTAGGATAACGACTGCATTAACATTAATCATTTTGCAAACACGTGGATTGCATTTATTTTTAATGAAATAAAATTATTTTATAGATTCATCAGATCTAATGTTCCGTGACCTAGATTCTTTCATCAAACTATAAATGGATCTATAAAAAATGAAAATCCTTTTGGCATCACATTGTGTCACAAAGCCTTCTTGTTGGTAATATAGACATATTCCTAAAGGTTCCCATTATGTAATTTAGTGTTTACATCTATCTGCTAACTCTCATAGTCATGGTAAACTGCTTTTGAAATTTTGATTCTAATGGATTTAAAAATTGATACTGGCAAAAAGGATTCATTATAGTCAATTCATTGACATTGTTTAAAAAATTTAGTCATTATCCATTCATTATAGGTATGTAATTTACATTTCATTTTTGGTTTCTTCTTTAATACTAATTTACAACTACTAGACTTTAAATCAACTAGCACATTGACTAGAACCCAAACATAGTTCTGATACATGGAATCCATATCAGAATTCATAACATCTAGTAATCTTGTATCATCAAATATATATTGTTACTCATTGTAGTATAGAGGTTCAAAATTGACAAACAATAATTCTCCACCATCCTTGGTGAATATAAACCCATATCTCTTGGTTATTTTACATCTCTTACACTCCTACCCAGTACATGTGTTTCTAGAACTACTTCTTCAACAAGGGGCATGTGGAAATTTTTACTATACAAATTCAGGTGTATCTTGAGAATCCACTCCATAAAAGTAAATCTTTCTCCCACTATACTTTTGATTATTTTCTCCCTCTCCATAAATAATACTTTTATGATGATAATTACTTTTTCTTTGAGGGATTTTATAGGTGGTATCCATTTTTTTTTGGGATAACCTATAAAGATACACCTAATAACCTATTGTTCTAGTTAGTTTCTAGATAAATTCATACCAAATTCCTCACACCCCGTACACAAGTATAAGAAAAAAATTGTTTCTTTCAACTCCTTAATTTGAAGGAAATTCCATTCTCCACCTTTATTGGTACCCAGTTTAATGTGTATGACACAGTTTGAAATTCATATCCCCAATAGAATAATGGATGATCTACATGATTCATCATCGACCATCACATGTAGAATAAGGTTTTATTCCTCCTTTCATTATCACCATTCCACTATAGTGTATATGGTGGATTGAGTTGAGATAGAATCCCAAACTCCTAGAGAATGTCAATAAACACATGGGTAAGAGATTTTCCACCTTGGTACGATCGAAGATTCATTGAATTATTACCATAATAATTCTATAATTCATTATTGATTTCATTTAATTTTCTTAAAGGACTTAGAAATAAACTACATCAAGTAATTATATCCATATCAGCAAAAAAATGTAGTTGTGACTAATGGAAATAGTTTCCTACCTCGAACGGTTGGAATCTTGTAGATACAACTCTCATATTTAAATTTTTAGAAATAGAATTGGTTCTTGCATTTGGATATAGATTTTTGCATCACAAGTTGCATCTAATACACAACGTGTAGAAATTGAAAGATTGTAATCGTTAATGAGTGCACCTTTGGCTATCCCTTACCATTGGGTTCAGTTCCTCTTCTAGTGGTCAAACTTTCCACATGAAAAACTCGTTGTCCCCTTTTCCTTGACCTTCCTTTAGATATTTATATTATTGATTGGATGGTGCTTTGGGGATTTAGATTTTTTATAGTTCTTAGTCCCCTTTTCTTGGTCCTTACTATTCTTATTCACCATAAATATTATGGGTTTGTGATGCCCCATTTCCTTAAACACTTATAAAATTAGGGTTAGAAGTTCCAATAGACATTTACCATTATTTATCATATTATAATTCACAATGAATCTATAGAATGACTTTCAAAGTGATGATAGAATGATATCTTTACACAACTCATACATGAATATAATCCATAAGTTGTCTATTAGATCAATGATTCCAATAATCGTGACTATATTTGGCCCATCTGGTGCAAGTTCTTTTAGGTTAGTGCTGAACTAGGCGTTTGAGATCTCATACCTCCATTGTTAGTCCTTCTCTTGATAGATTTCCCAATGTTGAAACATCATGAAAAAAGCATCCATTTCCTCATGTTTCATTATATTATCATTATTCATGGATGATAGGAAGAGGCAATGAACATCTATAACATTACATAGATGTTTCTGATACACAAAGTGCTCCCCGTCACATAACAAATTTCTAGGCCCAAAGGGTAATGGTTCTTCCAGCACATATTGTTTCTTTTCATGGAGAAGGATGTCTTGAAGGTTACTTTTCCACTAATGTAATTTATTTGTAGTGAGAAGTTTTTCCTTCTCAAGTATGGATGGTGATTATATGTTTGTTTTCATTTTTAATTTCATTTCAACAAAGATGTTGATAATATTTTTAGTACTTCATTAGATAAAATTAATAAAAATAAATAAATAAATATTCATCAGTCTCCCACTATTATATAGAATCAAAATATCACTCACCATTGGATTTTGAATATCCTATCACTTGGAAATTATATTGTACATGATCCATATTTCCATTCACATTGCCCCAACTCTGGTTGGTCAAGAAATATGAAAGGTTTTAGGTTGGCATTCCAAATGCCAATGGAATTAACTTGTAGGTCCATGACCAGTTGAGTTAACTCCCCAATCCTAAAATCCTGTATTTTGAATTTTCTCAATCTTTTCCACTCAGTTGCACCATGAAATGCATTGTAAGACAACCCTTGATGTAAACTATGTCATGTAATAACAAAACATCCAATTAAAATTCCCCAACAATTGAAGGCACCCTAACATTTGATGGTCAAGCACTTTGAACTATGGTTTGACTCTAATCGATGTAATAGAAGGCTATACTAAATTTATATTTTATTGAGGGATTCTATCCATTATGAATAAATTTCCATCGATTATAGTTTCAATAGATATTTGATGTTATTTGGGATAAGATTAAGTGATTTACCATTTATTATATAATATTTATTCATAGGCCTATTTATTTTAGTTCCATCAGTTATGATTTTTTTAATTTATTAATTATAGGATCGCAAAAATACATCTATAATGAATAACCCATGAAATTGATAGAAATATAATAATGGGAATGTTGATGATATTATTGTGATGGTTAGTTAACCTAGCAGTTGATAAACTAACCACAGACCTATTGGATAAACACCTTGAAACAATTATGGTCATGTTTACAGCTTCCCACATGGAAACCATTGTATTTCCTTGAATTGGTTTTGCATCAGCCCCAAACATGAACCAACTCTACTAGAATTGGATCTCCATCAATTACATGTGATTATACTCACATACATGTGAGGGTTAAAGGGGGGTTTTTCCTAAAATAAATCATGGGTAGATAGGCCCTATATATTAATGATAATAGAAGGCATGCATTCTAACAATTTAATTTAATAATTTAAAAGGGATACCAATCACATACAGAAGTTCAGGTCTAGATCATGAATATCCACATTCTTGCAAAGAATTTACAAATATAATAAAATTAGTATTCAATTATTCAACCATTCATATTGAAGATAAATCACACTCAAATCGAATAATTATTTTCCTTAATTATTCATTCCTTTTATCTTTAACCTTTTTCTTGAATATCCATGATATTCTCAATCATTATAATATTAAACAAATTAATATTCACCTAAAATGAACCTTCTACATAAAATATACCATCGAGGCTACCCGGTGAATGCCTGTCCAAAACTACCCAACATGTATTATAATTTTATACAAATATGTCTTTATGATATATAGCATGAATAATTAATTATAACTGTAATACAACACATAAATAATGTGTAGATAATTGAACATTACAAGGATGTAAATTAAAAATTTATATATATATATATATATACACCCATCACATGTTCTGTCCATATTCACCCCCACACAGAGGTACATTTCTCATGGGTTACATAATATAATAATAAATATTGAATCTAGGTAATCTAGAAAAATTTCCTGATGTGAAGATCCAACAACACAGTGTGTACCCTCTTCACCATCCATCAAAAGTAAATGTTTAGGGAAATAGCGTGTGAGTTGTAATTTGTAAATCATCAGAGTAGACGGTGTGTCCATTGAACCACACACCATGTAGAATCCTTGTTACATGTTAACCAGCCATCATGTCAGTGTATTGGATACAATACTCGACCCTAACCCGAGGAGACTACACACTATATCTATTGGTCCACATAGTGTTTAGTCTGGTTTCCATGAGCCATAATATCCTTTTCAACAGACAGTGTAATAATTAACAACCCCACGTCATTAATGAACATAGCTTGAGTAATTTTTGAATTACTCCCAATGCTTTGGGCACAACTACGTGGTGTGTGATTATAACGACCCATACTTTACATACATTGTTAACACATCAAAATTGAAGCATACTTATTACAACATATAACAAAACCACAAAAGGACCGTATAGGTATAGTGTCTTTAGAAACTGGGAAACATAAACAACTGGTTCATAAAGTGCCTACACTGTCTCCCATTTATTTCATCATATCTATAGTCCCTTTTGGCATATCTTACTTAATAACCTTCTTCCTGACCTGGGGGAAGAAAACATACAAAATGGTGAGCTCAAATGCTCAGTAATGGTAAACAAAAGAAATATCAATCACATCATATTCATAAGAACATAACTTTTGGAAATCTTAACCTGCAAAAGAGAGCATAATTTCATAACATGGGATAAATCATAGTAGTGAAATGGAATCCCAATAATCATGACATAAAACATGAAACTTTTTGGCATACACACATAATCATAGATAATAATTTCTTATTAGTCAAGACTCATTACCAAGACTATCTTAGTGGACAAAGTCCATTTCTGAACCGAGTTCACTCCTCGTTTCAGTCCTGTTTCACTGAACCAGTATAACCTACCTTTCCAGCCATGTCTATCTCATGAGATATAAAATCTTTACCCAATGTATTGGAGGGAGATATAGGTCCCACCCATCTTATAATGATACCATTCTTATGTGTTCCACAAAATCATAAATCATACAACATTGCATAGCCCATGTAATAAAAATTGGGAATCTTAATCATCGTGACATCATCAAACAATTCATATAAGATAAATGAATTTATAAAATTAATTCCATCACAACATAATCAAATAAATGTAATAATAGGGATAGGAATAGAACCCTATATTATCTTATATGGAAAATAATTTTGATAAAACACTTGAACTCCATTCTTGAGAAAAATATCCTTTCTACTTCAAAAACATTTTCCTTTCTTAACATGTCATACAATTTTAAACTAAAAGAAGTTTTTTAAAAATAAACATTAAAACTTGTAAAGGAAGCTTCTTGGAAATAATGTTTTAAAAATCCATTTATTTCGTATAAGTTAAAAAAACATTCTTCTCGTACTTTTTTCGGAAAAGTCAAAAAGTACCTCATATGAAAAACGACAAAATATTCCCTTCATATCTTTTACTAAAAACTCAACAAAGGGCAAAATTGGATATAAACTATTTTAGAAGGATATAAATATTACATATTGAGGAAACATGGATGTGGATGATAGAATACACCCCAGTAAATACCAAAGTATAAACAATCTCAGATAAAAATGAGATTGTGATATTTCCCTTACCTTAGGTCTGATTTGCTTCGTAAGTGTCCGAACCTCCTGTATAATGATTTAAATAATGTTATTGACTTATTAATGAATCATACTTACTGTTATGATATCATATATGGTCATATTATTAGCTTCTTATTAGTAATATTTCATTACTACTTGTTATTTGAGTGTTTATTACTTTTTGTTCTTATGCGTGTTTTGACGAATAAATTATTATTATTCTCTTTAGGTTACAGATTCCTCATTTCAAGAATGGTATTAATGTAATATATATCATATTAATTCATTAAATTCATTTATATAATCATTATGAAACGAAGATCATGTAGAACGAGTCACATCACATCGTGGAGACGGTATTCCGTACGTACGCACGAGTGATGATATCGTTCCTATGATCGTGGAATAGTATTGAAGTGTATGTATACTATTTAAGAATAAATATCACTTTATAATAGTCATATATAGTCATTATTTACACCATTATACCCATTCAAGTAAGGTGGTGGTGGAAAATAGATTACACCACGGCGTGGAGACGGTATTCTGTACGTACGCACGCGCGGTGATTTATTTTTCCGTAGGATGGATAGATGGTGAAATAGGGTTGTTTCATAATTATAATAACATATCAGTATATGAGTGATACTGATGTTATTACTTCATAATGAAAAAACTAAATAATAAGATGTGGAAGAAGAAATAAAGATGAAAGAATCGGTAACGGACATTACCTCTTCTTTGAAGTGCTTCTTTGAGACCTCGTTTTAGGGCACTAAAATAGGTCTTTGATGAAGACCAGAACCTCTATGATGTTTCTAGGGAAGTGTAGAGGATAAGTTTTCAGGGGTTGGCCAAGCTTTAAGGTTCAAAGTGATGTGAGGAAGAGGGGGAGGAGGTGCCCTTTTATAAGGGAGGAGAGGGGCACCTTTGGAATAACTAAAAATATTATTTTATTATAAAGTAATATTCGGTTTTTAATAGCTCCAAATTGATATATTTAGAACATAAGGTGGGTAGGGGTCGAAATAATCTCATTCAATAGAATTTATACAAGTTTAGGTATCAATTTTAACCTTATCATTTAGATTCAACTTTAAGTTAGATAATTTAACTTTTACCGCGTCTTCTTGTTTTCTTGTACTATAAGGTTAATAAACTACCTATATCAAGCCAAACGAACCCCAAGTTGTTTATTATTAAAATATATAACCTTATCTAAGTCATTTGGCCTAATCTTAGATTTTTAGGAATAAAATAACAATTAATAATATAATATTTGTTATAAAAACTATTTTTGTCAATTTTGACACTATTTAGAAATTGATTTTTGTGAAAATCATAAAAGAATGATTAGTTCGAACCAAGTTACTTAAATCAATACTAACATGTCATATTAACCTATAAAATTAGTGTAATTCATAAAAAGTCTAAAATTACATTTATTTGGGTATTTATAACATCAATTATGTCAATATTTCATTAATAAGATAATTAATGCATCATCATTGTGTCATAAATAAATTAACTTATTTAATATCTAAAAATTAAAAATAAAATATAATTATGTAGGAAATCTTTTTATATTTCTAATGAATATTTATAGTCGAATTTATCTTATGTATAACCCCATATTAAAAATTATTTACTTATTAAACATTGATTTTAACTATTTTAGCCCTTCTTTAAATAAATTAATAATAAATGTTCTAATCTATTACAAGTGGGAATAAATGGTCATATATTATTCCTAAGGTTGTTTTTGGTCGAATTAAACTTGTCCAATATAATTAGGACATGTTTTAGGGTAATAATAATATCATTTTTACCCTTAATTACCCTATTTACTTTTAAGCATGGTAAAAAAAGTAAAAAGTTATTATTCACCAAAAAATTATTTTCATGTCATTGAACCACATTTTAATTACTGAAATCAACCGTGCCTCTCAGATTTTCGAAATTCCACTCCCAGAAGCGGTAAAATTATGTTTTATGAAAGATTCAGTTTTTTAACTACCACTTAGTGGTTTCACTATTCATCAAAAATTGAAAGTTTTTATAAAAATGCCAAAATTTCACCCTAGGCTAATTTCGATATTCCTAATCAAAAAATGAAGTCCATTTTGAAAAATAAAATTTAAAAAATTTCAAAAATTGGTTATTACTATTCATAACGTCTAGTTTTAATAATATTTTAATAGCATATCATTGTTTAGTGAAACTCGGTATTGCGTACGACACAAGATATCGAGGAAGGCCGCAGTTGCGTGTAAAGCAACCCAAGCTAGTGTTGTGTGTAGTGAAATATTATTTTTATGATTTATATAACATAAAAATAAAACATTTCACATAAAAGTCTCGGGTGGTACATTCTACCCCCCTTAAAATGAATTTCACCCTCAAAATTCGTTACTTTGTAACAAAAAGATGAGGATACCTCTCCCTCATCATATCCTCAAGCTCCCATGTAGCTTCTTATAATTTTTGGTTCCTCCATAAAACTTTCACCAATTGAGTGGTCTTGCTTCGTAGGACTTTTTCGATACGATCCGGAATCTCTATCGGATTTTCTTCATAAGAAAGATCTTGCTCCAGCGGTACAAATTCTGAGCTAAGTACATGTGAAGGATCAGGTATGTACTTTCTCAAGAGAGATACATGGAACACATCGTGAACTTGAGAGAGATTCGGTGGAATCTCCAATCGGTAAACCACCTTCCCAACACGATCAAGTATTTCGAAAGGACAGATATATCTAGGGCTCAACTTCCCCTTCTTTCCAAATCTCATGACTCTCTTCCAGGGAGATATTCGTAAAAACACTTTATCACCCACTTCAAACTCTAGGTCTTTTCTTCGGTTCTCGGCATAACTTTTCTGTCGACTCTGAGATGCTCTTATGTGTTGTTGAATAGATCTGACCTTTTCTTCCATTTCATCAACGAGATTAGGTCCTAATAGCTTTCTTTCCCCAACTTCAACCCAGCAAGTTGGAGTCCTGTATTTCTTTCCATAGAGAACTTCATAAGGAGCCATCTGAATACTATAGTGAAAGCTATTATTATAATAAAATTCCACCAAAGGTAGGTGTTGATCACAACCACCTTTGAAATCCATAGAGGAATCTCTCAACATATCTTCTAGAGTTTGAATTGTTCTATCAGATTGACCATCTGTATGAGGATGATAAGCAGTGATGAAACTCAACTCTGTATCCAGAGTATGCTGAAGACTTCGCCAGAACTTCGAGGTAAATTTCGGATCCTGATCATATATAATAGAAAGTGGTACTCCATGCAATCTTACCACTTCCTTTACATATATCCTAGCAAGCTGATCCAGAGAGAAATCCTCTCTAATAGCAATGAATTGTGCAGACTTGGTAAGATGATCAACTATGACCCAGATAAAATTATTGCCTTTGGATGTTTTAGGAAGTCCTGTGATAAAGTCTATAGTGATGTTTTCCCATTTCCATTCGGGTATGGGTAATGGTTGTAACATACCCTTAGACTTCTGTCTCTCAGCTTTCACTTGCTGACAAACCAAGCATCGAGAGACATATTTAGCAACATCTCTTTTCATGTCATCCCACCAGAAGTACTCTTTCAGGTCACTATACATCTTCGTACTTCCAGGATGAAT
Organism: Viscum album; assembly: GCA_963277665.1. Taxonomy (NCBI): domain Eukaryota; kingdom Viridiplantae; phylum Streptophyta; class Magnoliopsida; order Santalales; family Viscaceae; genus Viscum; species Viscum album. The sequence continues at coordinate 1,042,478,794 of OY728150.1, forward strand.
AGAGAATGAAGAACTATGAGCCTCATCCAACAGCTCCTTCTTTAATTCCGGGATGGGAGGAACACAAACCCAATTCATGAACATTATTATCCCATCACAATCAAGGTTGAATTCAAGAAAATTTCTCACCTTCTTTTGTAACTCGACATCTTCTTTCTGTGCCTCTTTAATCTTCACATGTATAGATGGTTGAACATTCATTTGAGAAAGATAAGATTTTTCCCCTTCCATTATAATTCCAAGATCCATCCTTTGTAAATCCATAAATATTGGATCTTTTGTGATCCTCATCATGGATAAACTGGCATGGTCTTGTCGACTTAATGCATCTTCCACCTTGTTTTCTTTCCCAGGGTGGTAATGGATTGAGTAGTCATAATCCTTAATCAACTCCAACCATCTTCTTTGATGCATATTCAGCTCCTTTTGTGTGAAAATATACTTTAAACTTTTATGATCAGTATAAATGTCACACCTTTCTCCATAAAGATAATGCCTCCAAATCTTTAATGAAAAGATTACCGCAGCTTACTCCAAATCATGTGTTGGGTAATTTTGCTCATGGATTTTCAACTGTCGTGAGGCATAAGCTATCACCATATCATTTTGCATAAGAACACACCCCAATCCCTTCATGGATGCATCACTATATATCAAAAACCATTCTCCACAACAGGGCAGTGTGAGAACAGGTGCACTGGATAAAGTTCTTTTCAACTCCTTGAAATTCTCTTCACATTATTCCGTCCAAAAAAACATAACACCTTTCCAAGTCAACATGGTGAGTGGATTAGATAATCGTGAAAAATCTTTCACAAAACGTCGATAATATCCAGCCAAACCAAGAAAACTTCGGATCTCAGTTACTGTTGTTGGTCTCGACCATCTTTCGATAACCTCTGTTTTTTCTAGATCCACAGACATCCCCTCTTTTGAGATAATGTGACCCAAAAATGAAACTTTTGGAAGCCAAAATTCAGACTTGGTAAATTTGGCATAAAGCTTCTCCTTTCTCAGGGTCTTCAATATAATTCTCAAGTGATCTTCATGTTCTTCCTTTCTCTTTGAATAGGCAAGAATATCGTCTATAAAGACTACCACAAATTGATCAAGATAGTCTCTAAAGACTCTATTCATCAGATCCATGAAGATAGCAGGGGAATTAGTAAGACCAAATGGCATCACTATAAATTCATAGTGTCCATACCTTGTACGGAAAGCTGTCTTTGGTATATCCTCCCTTTTAACCCTTAATTGATGATACCCTGAATGAAGATCAATCTTGGAAAAGTATTGAGCTCCGTGTAGTTGGTCAAATAAGTCATCAATGCGTGGGAGAGGATATTTTTTCTTGATAGTGATCTTGTTAAGTTCTCGATAATCAATGCAGAGTCTCATTGATCCATCTTTTTTCTTAACAAATAGAACAGGTGCTCCCCAAGGTGACGCACTAGGGCGTATGAATCCCTTATCAAGATCCTCTTGGAGTTGCTTCTTCAATTCCTGCAACTCAATTGGGGCCATTCTATAAGGTGTCTTTGAAATAGGCAAAGCACCCGGAATGAGTTCTATTGAAAACTCAACTTCACGATTTGGTGGAAGACCCGGTAATTCCTCCTGAAATACATCATCAAACTCCCATACAATGGGCATATTATTAATCGTGAGTTTCTCACCAACCATTTGAGATAAATAACCTTCATTTAGTGGAATCAGGACCCATAAGGTAGAAGGAATTTTCACTGGAAGGTTATGTTCATCCTTGCATTGATAGATGTTAGGTCCACTAGTCTGGATACACTGAGAGGGGGGGTGAATCAGGGTATGACTAATTAAAAATTAATGCCCGTTATGATCTTGTTTCGCTGTTAAGCAAAACACTCTTCTCTCTTTTCCCTGTTGCACGATATAAACAGAATGTAAAGCAAGCACAAGACACATCAATTTTACTTGGTTCACCGCTAAGGGCTACGTCCAAGGAGCATACGCCGACAGGTTGCCGGTCGTACCAAATTCCACTAATCTTCACTAGCTGTGGATTACAAGGTTTGGGCTAGATCACTTCTATGCCCAGGCTCACTGCCTTTACAATGTTTAGGGTCAGCTCACTGCTTTCCCAAGGGTCACTCCCTGTTTCTCTCTCTCTGGCTCACTGCCGGTGGAGAGGATCACCTTCTTCCTCTTCCTGAGCTCACTGCTCTTGGATGGAATCCACTCACAGTTTATAGACCTGTAGGTCTCTTAATTTTCTTGAAAGAATGCATCTTCTCTTGTATGTAGATGCTCTATTAAAGTTTAACTTTCACCCGTTGATGAATATCTCTTTGCACCGAAGGTATCGGGCAAACTTCCAGCTTCCACACAGTCTGAAAATCACTGCGGGAACAAAACCTTACTTGGCGCGCAAGTCAACCTCGGCGAGCAAGTATCGGCGCACAAGTCACAACGGGCGCGCAAGTCCTCCTCTGACACTTGCGCGACACAAGCTTCCTCAACTCCAAACTTGCGCGACTCTCTTCCCTTTACGCCCAAACCACCATTGGTGCGCAACTGCAAACCGGCGCGCAACTTCTAACACCGACGCACAACTTCAACCACTGGCGCGCAAGTCCCACCTGCGCGACCACACACACCACTTGCGCGACCACCACACCTGCGCGACGGGAGCTCTCGTCTTGAACTCCGGTGAGAAATGAGGAGGGGTGGTCCGGTATTTATAGGCAATCTGACCACCCTGCGCGACGGCGCGCAAGTCACCTGCGCGACCCAATTTCGGTGCGCAAGTCTCCTCTCCTTTAGACACTTGCGCGACCAACTCCCAAACTTGCGCGAACCTATTTCTTTAGCCATATTTTGATCTTCTGATCTTGAAAAACATGTGGCGCGCAAGTTTCCTATACTCCAAGTCCACGGCGCGCAAGTCCCTTTGCCAAAAACACTTTTCTTCATTTGCCGATTTTCAGGCCCAAAAAATTGGCAAACACTGGAAAACGGCGTCACCTTGTATCTGTTCTTTTGTACCGCCTCCAGATCTTCCATTCCTTTTATCGACGTTCTTGAATCAAACATGGATCGTTGAACTCAGCTCTTGAACTCAACATTCCATCATGAAATCCTCTTTGTCAACAATCACTACTCAGATGTCCACTTTGTCAACAAACACAATCACCTCAAAAAGGCTTCAATGATACCTTGAGGGATTTTTTCCCAACAATCTCCCCCTTTGGGTTTGTTGACAACTCTTCCAAACAAAGATACGTCATTGATTCTTCAACCTCCATTCGCCGCATTGCGATTCTGATAGCGACCAAGGATTTAATCAACACATACTCTAAGCCCACATGAGCAATGCTCGGCGTGAGAAACAAGAGTAAATGAAAAGTTCATCAATGAATCACTTTGTCTCTAACATCCATTGTTGACACCAAACACTATCCAACACCACTCTTCTGCTTTTATCACGATCCTCAGCTGTCGTGATATCTATTCTTTGATCGATCACTTCTAGCATCGTCAGATGTAATACGCTCCCCCTTTCTGCTCACAGCTTCAACACCTCTTTAGCCATATTTCCTGTGTTGTCCAAGCTAAGATCTGGCTAAGCACGTTCAACTAGCTTCAACTCCCCCTATCTGGATGCTCCACCTGTCAGCGTCTCCCCATATCATTTATGATTTATCAAATCTCCACACTGTCTCCCCCTTGAACAACCACTATTTTCTCCCCCTTTGTCAACGAACCCAAAGGTCACGCCTTTGTAGTCTGTAACATAGTAGAGAACACATTAGCACAGTAGGGAAAACACTGCATACCTTGGGGAGAGGGGAGGGGGGGGGGGGGTCCCGCGTCCACACTATTTCAAGTGCGGGGAATCGACTGAACTCCCAGAGCTAGTCGATGCCTCTCAAAAGCTTCCTTGGGTAAGGCCTTTGTCAGAATGTCTGCAGCCTGTAGCTCTGTAGGCACATACTCCAACTTCACGATGCCCTGCTCAACCTTCTCCTTGATGAAATGATACTTGATCTCAATGTGCTTTGTCCTGGAATGATAGACATGATTTTTTCTAAGATTTATAGCACTTGAGTTGTCACACTGGATTCCGATCGGAGACTTTACTTCAACTCCCATATCCTCAAGCTGCTGCTTCATCCACAATAACTGTGTGCATGCTTGAGTGGCCGCAATATACTCAGCTTCTGCGGTGCTCAATGAAATGCAATCTTGTTTCTTGCTTAACCAAGAAATACACAATCCACCAAGATAGAATGCACCACCAGACGTTGATTTTCTATCATCTGCTGAACCGGCCCAGTCTGCATCAGTATATCCCAATAACTCTGTCTGAGATTTGTCATTGTATGTCAAGCCGAAGTCCACCGTGCCCTTGATATAACAAAGTATTCTTTTCACTACAAGCATGTGACTTTCCTTGGGATTACTCTGATATCTCACTGCTTGGCATGTGGAGAAAACAATATCAGGCCTTGTTGCGGTTAAGTACAACAGACTTCCAATGATTTGCCTGTATTCTGTGATATTAACTGCCTTGCCATCCTCATCTTTTGATAATTTCATCCGGGTAGCAACCGGAGTCTTCAATTCCTTGGAATTATCCATTCCAAATCTTCTTAGAACCTCCTTGGCATATTTGGATTGAGAAATGAAAGTTCCATTCCTTCCTTGTGTCACCTGTAGACCAAGGAAAAACGTTATCTCTCCAATCATTGACATTTCAAACTCATTTTTCATGAATTCAGAAAACTGTCTGCACTGAGCTTCATCTGATCCGCCAAAAATTATGTCATCGACATACACTAGCACCATCATCCTTTGATTACTGTCATTGCTGAAATAGAGGTTGTAGTCAACTCCTCCCCGCTGGAAACCAAGCTTCTTCAAGTACTGATCAAGCCTTGAGTACCATGCCCTTGGTGCTTGTTTCAGCCCATACAACGCCTTCTTCAGCCTGCAAACTTTGCTCTCATCCTCAGGAATGAGAAAACCATCTGGCTGCTCAATATACACCTCTTCTTCCAGAACCCCATTCAAGAATGCGGATTTGACATCCATCTGGAAGACTTTGAAGTTTCTTTGCACTGCTATGGCAAAAAATAATCTGATTGTCTCCAGCCTTGCAACCGGTGCAAATGTCTCATCAACATCTATTCCCTCTATCTGGGAGTATCCCTTGCACACTAGTCGTGCTTTGTTCCGAATCACTGTTCCATCTTCATTCATCTTGTTGCGATAGACCCATTTAGTCCCGATGACATTCTTGTCTGCTGGCCTCGAAACAATCTCCCATGTCTGGTTCTTCTCAATCTGATCAAGCTCTTCATTCATGGCCTGAACCCAGTTTTCATCTTCAGCTGCATCAGAAAAACATTTCGGCTCCACTTGAGACAAAAACGATGCTTGTTGCGATGATTTCATTCTTCGAGTCTGAACTGGAGCTGTTTGATCACCAATGATATTCTGCCTATCAATTTCAGCTCGACTCTTTGGCTTTCTCACAGACACCGACTTGACACTTTCCTCTTCATTGTCAGTATCTTCTTCTGAGTCAGCTTCTGCCACTTCTGCTCCCCCTGGGTTGCTTACCTCATCATCACTTTCATCCAAGAACTGTTCACTGGATCGTTGAGTATTCTGCTCATTTTCAACTATAGTGACATCATTGCTTTCAATGATTTTTCCCAGCCTTTTGTTGAAACATTTATACGCTTTGCTTTTCCCGGAATAGCCAAGGAATATCCCTTCATCTCCTCGTGCCTCAAACATCCTATGATGTTCTTTGTTGAGAATGAAACACTTACTTCCAAAGATTCGAAAGTACTTCAACGTTGGCTTATTTCCTTACCACAGTTCATATGGAGTCTTCCCTTGCTTCGGACATAACAGGGACCTGTTTGAAACATAGACCGATGTCAGAACTGCTTCCTTCCAAAATTTCTCTGGCAGGTCCTTATCAATAAGCATTGTTCTGGCCATGTTGTTGATGATCCGATTTCTCCTTTCAACTACTCCATTCTGTTGGGGAGTTCTTACTGATGAAACTTGATGCCTTATCCCATGTTTCTCGAGATAGTTTTCAACCTGACTGTTTGTAAATTCCGTACCGTTATCAGTACGAAACTTCAGAATTTTCTGCCCAAGCATCTTTTCTGATTCCCTCCTATACTGCTTTATGCAACTGAATACCTCTGTCTTATGGTTTATGATGAATACCCAGGCCATTCTGCTATAGTCATCAATGAAAAGTACATAGTACCTTTGCCCATTTATAGCTCGTGGTGAGATAGGTCCACATACATCAGCATGCACCAGTTCGAGCACTCTAGTTGATTTCTGTTCCTTTGGCCTGTATGTCTTTCTGATGATTTTACCTTGTTGACAAGCATCACACGTATGAGTGCGATCACGTGATAGTTTGGGAAGGTCTCTAGCAGCATCACATTTAACGAGATCCTCCATAGATGGTTGGCATAGATGACCAAGTCGCTTATGCCACAGCTGGTTTTCTTCCTCTCTGGATAAAAGACAAGTATCTTCTTCCCCACTTACAAGATAGAGATTTCCCTTTGACCTTTTTCCCTGCAGAACAGCTGCTCCATCTTTTCCTTTCACAACACACATCTTCTTGGTAAATTGGATAGAGTGCCCAGAGTCACATAGTTGACTGACACTGAGTAGATTATGACTGAGACCCTCTACTACCAAGACATCAGCACGTCTCATCTCTTTGCCCCCAAACTTGGCTTTCCCTGAGCCAACAATCTTCAGGCCTTCATCATTTCCAAATTTTACAACTCCTTCTTTGTCATATTTGATGCCTGTAACAAGATCCTTATTACCCGTCATGTGGGATGTGCAACCACTATCAAGGATCCAAACACCAGATCGATCTGATGCTTTAAGGGCAATCTCCGCCACCACAGCCTTCTCATTTTTCTTCTTCTTGGTCCATACTTTTTCTTTCACACTCGGCATGGATTGAGGCTTCTGTTCTTTCTCAGAGTATGATGGACCACCCTCATCTTGCAGAGCTGCAAATCTGTTCTGAACTTTTAACTCATTTGTTGGTTTATTGATCTGCTGCTTGCGAACATTTTGATTATTCTTTGACACATTTCTCTGAATGATTGATGTGCAATACCTAGCCATGTGTCCAAATCCTCCGCACCAAAAACAGTGTCCTTCAAAATGTGTTCTGGAAAACCGTTCTCTGTTTGGCTGCCGTCTCTGCTCATGTTCCCTTCTGTATCTCTTGGCTATGGAACACACAAACTGTGAATGTCCCATTTTCCCACAGCAATAACACCTGATATAGGATGCATTCCCTCGTGATATTTCAGCACTGTGATTTCCCCTTTGGGATCTCTGAATATTCTGATTCTGTTTTGTTCCCAAATCAACCTTCACTTTCGGGATGAGTGCTTGTGGTCTGACTGCAATTGTCGCCAATTTTTGTTCTTGACTAAGCCCAGAAACGACCTTAACATCTGAGCTCAATTGCTGTTTCTTTCCTACTGAACTGCTAGGCTCCGCTTTCATCTTCTCTGTCTTCTGAATAGCCTGCTTTTCAGATATCACATTGGGGGTCAAGAGTTTATCTTGATCCTTGAGTTTTTGTCACAGACTGACCACTTCTTCTTCAAGCTCTTTGATACATCTAACCTTCTCCTTTCCTGTGTTTGTCAGACAATCAATTTCCTTCTTTTGTTCCTCAATTTTAAGCTTATACTCAACAATATTTTCTGAGCTCTCTGGTGTTGAGGATTTTAGTCTTTCAATTTCTTCTAACAGCTCAGACTTTTCTTCATCCTGTTGTTGCATGTAGAGTTTGGCATCACGAACCACTTTATTGGCTTTCTTCGTTTTGGCTCTCCAAACATCTATCTCCTCAAGAGCTGCTTCCAATTCAGCTTCCATATCAATTCTCCCTTCAATTTCTTCTTCTTCTTTAACATCAGCTTCTTCTCCCTTTTGAGAACTACCAACAATTGCCACCAATGCATTTACCCCACGATCTCTGCAATTTTCTATTTCCTCAACTTCTTCATCCTCAGACTCATCTGAACTTTCAAATTCTTGTGAGAGAAGATTCTTTTTCTTGAAGAAATTTCTCTTGAATTGTTTCTTCCCTTTCACAAAAGCTGAAGACTTCTTTTTGGGAATTTCAGCGTCATCATCATCATCATCATCTTGAAACTTCTTGGGGCATCTTGCCGCAAGATGACCAACCTTTCCACATCTAAAGCATGCTAGTGGAAGTTTACCTATAAACTTTCCTCTTCCTCTTTGTAGATTCGAAGAAAGGAATGACATCACCTCATCTGTCTCTTCTTCTTCATTAGAATCTTCAATGGTGAGCTTCTTCATGGCCTTAAATGCCACCTCTTTAGACTTCCCCTTTTCCACCGCCTCATTATCATCGTTCCTCATTTCATATGCAACCAAGGTACTGTGAAAATTGTCCAATGTCAGCTCTTTTGGATCTTTATCTTCTAGTACTGAAACTTTCGGATTGAACCGAGGTGGAAGTTTCCTCAAGATGCGCTTTACAATCTTTATGTCTTCAATGACTTCTCCAAGACCTCGCATATCTTCCACAACAATGTTTACCCTATCAAAGAATGCGTCAACAGACTCATTCGGGTTCATTTTCAGATCTTCATATTTGTTCCACAACACCTGCAGCTTTGCCTCTCTGACTTTTGTGTCCCCTTCATATATATTCAAAAGCTTTTCCCACATGGAATGTGACATTTTGCATGACATCACCTTTGTGTAGATGGGATTGGAAAGGGCTCCCCCTAAGGCATTGATTGCTTTGGAATCAGAATCCAACTCTCTATGCTCAGCTTCTGATAAGGCACCACTATTAATATCAGCTGTGATACCATGCATAGCTGCTGAAAAGACATCCATTCCCAAGGATCGGAAATAGTGTTGCATCCGATTCTTCCATATCTAAAAATTATATCCGTCGAAGATCGGAATCCCTTTATGATTGGTTACCTCCATTGAGAGAAGAACAACTTTCAACCTTTCCCTCTGATACCACTTGTTAGGTCCACTAGGCTGGATACCCTGAGAGGGGGGTGAATCAGGGTATGACTAATTAAAAATTAATGCCCGTTCTGATCTTGTTTCGCTGTTAAGAAAAACACTCTTCTCTCCTTTCCCTGTTGCACGATATAAACAGAATGTAAAGCAAGCACAGGACACAGCAATTTTACTTGGTTCACCGCTAAGGGCTACGTCCAAGGAGCATACGCTGACAGGTTGCCGGTCGTACCAAATTCCACTAATCTTCACTAGCTGTGGATTACAAGGTTCGAGCTAGATCACTTCTATGCCCAGGCTCACTGCCTTTACAATGTTTAGGATCAGCTCACTGCTTTCCCAAGGGTCACTCCCTGTTTCTCTCTCTCTGGCTCACTGCCGGTGGAGAGGATCACCTTCTTCCTCTTCCTGAGCTCACTGCTCTTGGATGGAATCCACTCACAGTTTATAGACCTGTAGGTCTCTTCATTTTCCTGAAAGAATGCATCTTCTCTTGTATGTAGATGCTCTGTTGAAGTTTAACTTTCACCCGTTGATGAATATCTCTTTGCACCGAAGGTATCGGGCAAACTTCCAGCTTCCACACAGTCTGAAAATCACTGCGGGAACAAAACCTTACTTGGCGCGCAAGTCAACCTCGGCGCGCAAGTATCGGCGCGCAAGTCACAACGGGCGCGCAAGTCCTCCTCTGACACTTGCGCGAAACAAGCTTCCTCAACTCCAAACTTGTGCGACTCTCTTCCCTTTACGCCCAAACCACCATTAGTGCGCAACTACAAACCGGCGCGCAACTTCTAACACCGGCGCACAACTTCAACCACTGGCGCGCAAGTCCCACCTGCGCGACCACACACACCACTTGCGCGACCACCACACCTGCGCGACGGGAGCTCTCGTCTTGAACTCCGGTGAGAAATGAGGAGGGGTGGTCCGGTATTTATAGGCAATCTGACCACCCTGCGTGACGACGCGCAAGTCACCTGCGCGACCCAATTTCGGCGCGCAAGTCTCCTCTCCTTTAGACACTTGCGCGACCAACTCCCAAACTTGCGCGAACCTATTTCCTTATCCATATTTTGATCTTCTGATCTTGAAAAACATGTGGCGCGCAAGTTTCCTATACTCCAAGTCCACGGCGCGCAAGTCCCTTTTCCAAAAACACTTTTCTTCATTTGCCGATTTTCAGGCCCAAAAAATTGGCAAACACTGGAAAACGGCGTCACCTTGTATCTGTTCTTTTGTACCGCCTCCAGATCTTCCATTCCTTTTATCGACGTTCTTGAATCAAACATGGATCGTTGACCTCAGCTCTTGAACTCGACATTCCATCATGAAATCCTCTTTGTCAACAATCACAACTCAGATGTCCACTTTGTCAACAAACACAATCACCTCAAAAAGGCTTCAATGATACCTTGAGGGATTTTTGCCCAACAATAGACGATCATAGATTGATCTGGAATATGTAATGTGACTTCCCTTCTTTGGCAATTGATATGAGATCCATATAAAGAAATCCAATACATTCCAAGAATCACATCAAATTCCACTATAGGAAGGATCACAAGATTTGCAGGAAGCACTTTCCCACAAACTTTGATCGGAGAAGAATTATAAACTTTTGATGCGAATGTTGTGCCATTAGGTGTTGTCAGAGCTAACTCAACATCTAATTGTTGAGGTAATACAGTGATACCCTTTGAAAATTCTTCAGAAATAAAATAGTGGGTGGATCCAGAATCAAATAAAACATTTTCTACTTTAGAGTGGATGGTAAGTGTACCTTTCACCACATTGTTATCATAATCCACATTGCTGAAAGAAATTGCATGTGGCTTTCCTTTGTCTTTAGCCTTAAGAGTTTGTTGACGTCGACCATCATCATCAACCCTTAGATTAGGGAATTTATTGGCATAATGTCCCATCTCCTTGAAATTGAAACATTGAAGTGTAGTAGGTTCATTCTGTGTATCCCTTCCTTTGTTTGCATCATTAGAAATCTTCTTCCCATCATCGCGGAATTCAAATGCCCGATGACCTTCCTTTCCACATTTGAAACATTTACTTGTACCTTTAGGACAACTCCCTCCATGTTTCTTTCCACACTTTGAGCATAAGGGAAAGCTCATCTTCTTTTCAGTGTGCTCTTTAGATTTTCCTTTGAATTCCATTTTCCTCTTCTTATCAAACCTATATGACTGATGGGTTACTCCAATCTCCATCTCAACTTTAAGAGCACATCGAACGATTTCCTCGTAGTTATTGAAGTCCCTTATGGCTAAGGCCCTTCGAAGACTTGGTTTCAAGACACTAAAGAATCGATCGATCTTACTCTTAGGTTGGATAATAATACCAGAAGCGTACGTTGCAAGTCTTGTAAAATTTGCTTCATAGGTACCAAAAGATTCATCATCCTTTTGCTTCAGTTCAGGAAACTCTTTCTCCATCTTTGTTCGGAGAATACGAGGGAAGTACTTATTGAAAAATAATTTCTTGAACTCATCCCATTCTATGGACTCAATTTCCTCCCTTTGCCTCATATTCTTAATAAGATTCCACCACTTATCAGCATCACCTTCCAAATGATACACTTCTAAGATGAATTTATCATGCTCAGAAAATTGAAGAACTGAAAATATATTTTCAGTAGTACTAATCCATTGTTCAGCAACTAATGGATCAGTAGACCCGCTGAATGAAGGTGGACGCTGTCTCATGAAGGATTCAACAGAATGTTTCTCCTTCCTTTGCTTGTTTGGAAGTCCTGCATGATTCATAGCTTGAGAAAGTTGTGTGAGCATGGCTACAAGATTTTGCATGCCAGCTCCCATAACGTTTGGTTGCTCAGGGGGACAATCATTGCATTCCCTGTCGCATTCCGCATTAACACGGTTCCTTCGGGTTCCAGCCATTGACTAAAACCAAGAAGAATAGTGTGAGCAACACTAATTATAATAGGGGAACCACATAATCAAGAATAAAATTTCACACTTAAGGTCTTATCCTAGGTTATTCATGTCCATTTCTAAAACACTAAGATTATGTTCTATGCTTAGACTTATCCTTAGGGTTCTTACTAAGGCTTTCACATCCTAGTTTCCAAAGGTTGACTATACCTTTCCTCTGATACCAACTATAACGACCCATACTTTACATACATTGTTAACACTTCAAAATTGAAGAATACTTATTATAACATATAACAAAACCACGAAAGGACCGTATAGGTATAGTGTCTTTAGAAACTGGGAAATATAAACAACTGGTTCATAAAGCATCTACAATGTCTCCCATTTATTTCATCATATCTATAGTCCCTTTTGGAATATCTTACTTAATAACCTTCTTCCTGACCTGGGGAAAGAAAACATACAAAAGGGTGAGCTCAAATTCTCAGTAAGGGTAAACAAAAGAAATATCAATCACATCATATTCATAAGAACATAACTTTTGGAAATCCTAACCTGCAAAAGAGAGCATAATTTCATAACATGGGATAAATCATAGTAGTGAAATTGAATCCGAATAATCATAACATAAAACATGAAACTTTGTGGCATACACACATAATCATAGAGAATCATTTCTTATTAGTCAAGACTCATTTCCAAGACTATCTTAGTGGACAAAGTCCATTTCTGAACCGAGTTCACTCCTCGTTTCAGTCCTGTTTCACTGAACTGGTATAAACTACCGTTCCAGCCATGTTTATATCATGAGATTTAAAATCTTTACCCAATTAATTGGAGGGAGATATAGGTCCCACCCATCTCATAATGATACCATTCTTATGTGTGCAAAAAAATCATAAATCATACATCATTGCATAACCCATGTAATAGAAATGTGAATCTTAAACATCGTGACATCATCAAACAATTCATATAAGATAATGGAATTCAAAAAAATAATTCCATCACAACATAATGAAATCAATGTAATAATAGGGATATAAATAGAACTTTATATTATCTTAGATGGAAAATAATTTTGATAAAACACTTGAACTCCATTCTTGAAGAAAATATCCTTTCTACTTCAAAAACATTTTCCTTTCTTAACATGTCATAAAATTTTAAACTAAAAGAAGTTGTTTAAAAATAAACTTGAAAAATTGTAAAGGAATCTTCTTGGAAATAATGTTTTAAAAATCCATTCATGCCGTATAAGTTAAAAAAAACATTCTTCTCGTACTTTTCTCGGAAAAGTCAAAAAGTACCTCGTATGAAAAACGAAAAAATATTCCCTTCATATCTTTTACTAAAAACTCAACGAAGGGTAAAATTGGATATAAACTATTGTAGAAGGATATAAATATTACAAATTGAGGAAACATGTATTTGGATGATAGAATACACCCCAGCAAATACCAAAGTATAAACAATCTCGCATAAAAATGAGATTGTGATATTTCCCTTACCTTAGGTCTGATTTCCTTCGTAAGTGTCCGAACCTCCTGTATAATGATTTCAATAATTTTATTGACTTATTCCAGAATTATAATTATTGTTATAATATCATATATGGTCATATTCTTAGCTTCTTATTAGTAATATTTCATTACTACTTGTTATTCGGGTGTTTATTACTTTTTGTTCTTATGCGTGTTTTGTCGAATAAATTATTATTATTCTCTTTAGGTTATAGATACCTCATTTAAAGAATTTTATTAGTGTAATATATATCATATTCATTTATTAAATTAATTAATATAGTCATTATGAAACGAAGATCATGTAGAACAAGTCGCATCACATCGTGGAGACGGTATTCCGTACGTACGCACGAGTGATGATATCGTTCCTATGATCATGGAATTGTATTGGAGTGTATGTATACTATTTCAGAATAAATATCACTTTATAATAGTCATATATAGTCATTATTTACACCATTATACCCATTCAAGTAAGGTGGTGGTGGAAAATAGATTACACCACGGCGTGGAGACAGTATTCCGTACGTACGCACGCGCGGTGATTTATTTTTACGTAGGATGGATAGATGGTGAAATAGGGTTGTTTCATACTTATAATAACATATCAATATATGATTTATACTGATGTTATTACTTTATAATGAAACAACTATCGAAGAAGAAGTGGAAGAAGAAATAAAGATGAAAGAATCAGTAACAGACATTACCTCTTCTTTGAAGTGCTTCTTTGAGACCTCCTTTTAGGGAAATAAAATAGGTCTTTTAAGAATACCAGAACCTCTAGGATGTGTCTAGGGAAGTGGAGAGGAGAAATTGGCCAGGGTAGGACGAGCTTTAAGGCTAAAAGTGATGCGAGGAAGAGGGGGAGGAGGTTCCCTTTTATAAGGGAGGAGAGGGGCACCTTTGGAATAACTAAAAATATTATTTTATTATAAAGTCAAATTCGGTTTTTAATAGCTCAAAATAGATATATTTCTAAGATAAGATGGGTAGGGGTCGAAATGATCTCATACAATATAATTTATACAATTTTAGGTATCAATTTTAACCTTATCATTTAGATTTAACTTTAAGTTAGATAATTTAACTTTTACCGTGTCTTCTTGTTTTCTTGCACTATAAGGTTAATAAACTTACTATATCAAGCCAAACGAACCCCAAGTTCTTTATTATTAAAATATATAACCTTATCTAAGTCATTTGGCCGAACCTTATATTTTTAAGAATAAAATAACAATTAATAATATAATATTTGTTATAAAAACTAGTTTTGTCAATTTTGACACTATTTAGTAATTGATTTTTGTGAAAATAATAAAAGAATTATTAGTTCGAACCAAGTTACTTAAATCAATACTGAAATTTAATATTAACCAATAAAATTAGTTTAATTTATAAAAAGTCTCAAATTACATTTATTTGGGTATTTATAACATCAATTATGTCAATATTTCACTAATAAGATAATTACTGCATCATCATTGTGTCATAAATAAATTAAATTATTTAATGTCTAAAAATTACAAATAAAATACCATTATGTAGTAAATCTTTTTATATTTCTAATGAATATTTATAGTCTAATTTATCTTATGTATAACCCCATATTAAAAATGATTTACTTATTAAACATTGATTTTAACTATTTTAACCCTTCTTTAAATAAATTAATAATAAATGTCCTAATCTAATCCAAGTGGGATGAAATGGTCATATTTTATTCCTAAGGTTGTTTTTGGTCGAATTACACTTTTCCAATAGAATTAGGACATGTGTTAGGGTAATAATAATATCATTTTTGCCCTTAATTACCCTATTTACTTTTAACCGTGGTAAAAAAAGTAAAAAGTTATTATTCACCAAAAAATTATTATCATATCATTGAACCACATTTTACTTACTGACATCAACCGTGTCTCTAGGATTTTCAAAATTCCACTCACATAAGTGGTAAAATTATGTTTTATGAAAAATTCATTTTTTAACTACCACTTAGTGGTTTCACTATTCATCAAAAATTGAAAGTTTTTAGAAAAATACCAAAATTTCACCCTAGGATAATTTCGATATTCTGAATCCAAAAATGAAATCCATTTTGAAAAATAAAATTTATAAAATTTCAAAAAGTGGTTATTACTATTCATAACGGCTAGTATTAATAATATTTTAATAGCATATCATTGTTTAGTGAAACTCAGTATTGCGTACGACACAAGCTATCGAGGAAGGCCGAGGTTGCTTGTAAAGCAAGCCAAGCTACTGTTGTGTGTTGTGAAAGATTCCTTTGATGATTTATATAACATAAAAACAAAATATTTCACATAAAAGTCTCGGGTGTTACAGTGATTGGGATTACATGTCATGAATTGAAGATTACATGGTGCGTAACTCTGAATAAATGGTTTGTACAATTATGTTAACTAGACAAAATTTTCGGTGCATCCCGATGAGATCCTCAATATAATTTTAATCCTCAAATTATTGGTTTCTGTTTGATTTTTGAGAAATGATGAAGGAGAAAGAAATCTCAAAATTCGAATTACAAGAATGACTAAACATGATTTAAAAAACAAAATTATTAAATATTCAATAATCAAAGAATTATTTAAATAGTTATTAGTAATAATAAACCACCATTTGATACTAAATTTATTTTCTAGGAAAATAAAATTTGCAGGAGGGACTATGGCCGACTTTTATTTTTTCCATATTCAATGAAATGTCTGGGATCTTGATGACGATGAATGACTGTATCCAAAAAATTTAATCAAGGATTTATAAAAATGAATAGAACCAAAGAACCAAGAGAGAGGATCAAAATATATATTTTAAAATTAATTTCATTATATTAAAGGATTACCTTGAAGGTGATTCTTTCTTCATTGATGAATTAGAACACAAATCTGTTGTGATTCATCCTTGTTTTGTATATTACAAGGGTATATTTCCTATAACGTTGATCCAAAATTATCATAAAATATCTGGACATCGCCTAAGGAGTCACCAGGTGATAGTGTGAATGATACTTTTCCACGAGTCATCTGCCATTGATCACCCTGAGAACCACCTCCAAAGCATTCTACTTTATCTAATGGAGGACTTCTCTTGTTCTTGAGAACATTCTTAAAGAATAAGGAACTCACTTTTCTCGAGAGAAATTATCCAAATTGTTTTTAAACAGATGATTGGCTACCATGTGGGTTTCCCCCTTAGTTAAATGGGGAATAATGTAACTATGAATTTAATTCATTAGGTAGTCATTAAATTATTTTCAAAGGATCCTTAATAATTTTATTAACAATGTGAACACCCATGTCAAATAATAATAGAAATGTTATTATTTATTGACATATTCATAACATGTAATTTACAATTAAATATTATTTTAATCAGATAATATATAATCTTATTATTTCTCATCGATGCTGAAACATGGTCTATTACTCCTCGTCAATATTTATCGAGCCTTGAATAATGACTATTTTTTAAATATAAATGCATTATTCTCTGATAAATAAATAAATATTATATTTAATAAAATAAAAATATATATTTTTTAAATATTCTATATGAAATAAATTCTCATGAGTAACAAATTATGAAATAAAATAAATCAAGAATACATGAATAATTATTAATCCACAACTGGAAATAATATTTATTCAACTTGTTAAATGATAAATTATTTAAATGAGATTCCAAATACACTTAGTGTGTTTCCCTCTTGGCCACTTTCTCAATGGCATTAGGAGAACCTACCTAATGTACAAGTATAGCATCAAGAAACACACTAAGGCACCAATAGAGAAAGAAGATAATGCCACAATGTCCTGTCAGCTCATACAAATGCTTATAGTGTAATATAATCCATTTGTTTTGATATCTTCAATCACGAGGGATGCATGTAAGTTCCATCAACAATTGGGAAAAATTTCTCATTCTTTTAATTCCTTAAAAAATAAAATGCCTATAAGATACCATATAAGTAGATATACTTATGCTATATAGTTTCCATTAAAGGTACTAATACACTAAATTTTGTTATGGAACAGAAGGGAAAAATCATTTCTCTCATTAATCGTTAATTATGCATTCCTCGTGACACACCCAACATATCCTACCTCGTTGCAAACATATGTCATCAATATTTTCACTAACACATCTACGTGAATGATTCATAATACCCATTAATAATAATCATAAAGTCTAAAGAACAATACATAAGTCCTCAGATAGAAACATCAAATGAAACATATAAATTTCACTTCTTAATGGCGGGTCTCATTCTCAGAATATCCTCCTGGACATTACAAAGGTTATGCACTATAAGAAGGTCTCTCAAAGTCCTATGAGTCTCCACCCCCAATATACTATATCATTTATGTCTCATAATGTTATATCATCCGACTATATAACAGGTGTTCAAGAATAATGTCATGGAATGTTCGGGTTCTCATCATAGCAGGGATCTGCTATGACATTTTAGTGTGGTAACTACTATTTGGTCAATATTACATATAATTCAATGTATAATAACAATCATAATGTGACAAGTAGTTTATTAATATCCATCCAATTAATATATTTTTATCAAAAATAAAAAAAAGTTACTTCTAAGGAAAAAACTCCAACACACACCATATTGAGTAATGATTATAGGGATAAGTCAATAATGAAATAACATAATCGTATTTCATAGAAATAAAAGGGTACAAGTTTTAGAAATGCAATAAGTGAGATATATTTATAAAAAATGATAATGTGGTAGGAATGTATATCCCTTTAAAAAAAATGAAACTCCATATAATAATGTCAATGGTATGAACATACCCAAAAATTATTAAATAAGTTGAAGATAATTATAATAACTCATTGAACAAAATTTCAGTTAAAAAATTCTCTACTAATGGGGAAACAAGTAAATAAATATCCACCTAAATTAGGGACCATGATATTGATAGTATATCATATGATATAATATTAAATAAACTATATTATATTCTTGGGACAATAAATCAATTGAACACTATAAAAATGGAACATGGTTCATAACATGTAGCATGAATTTATGAGATATAATTTAGACCAAAAAACCTATGCGTCATGCATAACATTTTAATAAATACCACTTAAAAGAGAAATAATTTAATGAAACCTGATATAAAATTATTAAATCATAAACCATGAAATGATTCCCCAAATAGATGATATATTCACCATATAAATGAAATTATATTAATAATACCAAATAAATCTCAAAGACTGAAATTTTAGAATGAAAACCCATACCTTATATTATATTTCACACAATTGTCCTATAAAACCCAGTTTAATAAAAAAAACTATCATAGTAAATTATTTGAAAAAAATTGAATATACTTAATAGAACATTTAAAATTATTTTGTAACAACATATTAAGAATATATTATCCTCTTATAGTTTATTTTTATTATTGGGTGTTATAAAATTCAATTATTTGTTCCATAAGATATTTTCGAAGACATGATCGATTCTCACTAAGTGGATTTATTTTCATCATTACTAAATTAATTAAATATCTATAATATATTTTCAATAATGGTTTAACATTTTTCAATTTCATTTATTAAGATTATTAATTATGACTCTTATAGATGAAAGTGGTGACTATATTATTTTTATTATTTTTAATGTATGAAGTTTATATGTTAATAAAATGTTTAGATATGAATATTACTATTCCAAAATCATTAAAACATATTGAATAAATTAATTTTATTATATATTATTACCATTAAATCTCATTCATTAATCCTTCATTAGATAAATAATACTAAACTGTTTATGTTGCTGGTAAAACCGACCAAAACAATATCATGTTATAAAATTTTTATGAATAATAAAATGTTATTTTATACTGTCAATATAAATTTTATTTAAACTTTAAAATGTAATATATTTCATATTTCAGCATTAATATCAATTTTATAACCTTCATTGTTTAGTGGTTATGATAAATGAGGTTTATTTCTCATAGAGGTGGCAGTTCTTATGTACACACAATAAATTATCCCATTTATAAATAAATGGTATGAATAAAAGAATATGATTATTTGAAATTTCATAATCATTATTATATTATACACACTATAAATATTCTTCAAATTCATCCTTTATACCAACCATGAGAGGTGTTGATGAAAAAATGTGTCATTTCTTGGAGGCGGTTATCTACACATACACACAAAAAATGATTTAATTTTTCATAATGGATGAAAAAGGTGAATCGATTTTTATTTTTTAGTAACTATGATTTTTACATGTAATTCATAGTAATAAATTTAAGAATATTTTTAAATCCATGCACTATGTCGGTATGGTATTCTAGGGCCCAGAGAGACTAGATGCAGTGAAATTGAAAATATTGAAAATATATTATCACTTTCATGAAGAATCCTTCGAAATGTGGAATTAATACTATTTTGGTGTCTTATATTGAAAATCAGAGTTTTCATTTGAGTTCTAAAATGGTTCTTTCCCTAGGCGTGACATAAAATTTGTTTTTGTTGGATTTTGCGGTGGAGTCATGTTGGTGGGTTGTTCAATTTTGGATATTAACATAATTTAATCATATAAATATTTCATCTCCCCTTTAGTGTGTTCCCAGATGTGCAGAGGTTATGAACCCCCCCCCTCCAGGGACACACACCTTGAGTAATGGATGAACTCAGTGAGACCTTATGAGAGGTGGTACTGCTGATATCCGATCTTGATAGAAATCGCTCTTGGATCTTAGTGTAGTGGCATCAAATAGTGGATCTATCCCCTATGCTTTGGTGTTTCACTAAAAGGTTTTAGGGTTTATTTTTTGGTGAAAATACTTTTTTGATTCATTTTTTTTGCTTTTGGATCCCTATTTCAACTTCTAGAGATCTTTTTGTGGTTAATATATAGGTTTTAGGGAAAACTAGGGTAATTGAGGTAGCTTACAGGGAATTCCCATTTGTAATTCATGATCACATGGTGTATAGTGTAGGTTCACACACCATGCATTATTCCCATTATGGAAAGATTATTTTATGTGACTACATTCCCTATAAAAGGGTTATACTCGAGGCATATAGACTTGTTTTTGTTATCGTAGGGAATGGATAGAGAATTTGTGTTAAAGGGTATAGTGATGTGGAAGTACACATCCATGAACAAATTAATGGGAAAATAAAATGACTTAGAGGGGGGTTATCCATGACACACCATGTACCATGGGGTACATAAAATATTTAATACATGTCTAGATGATCTATTTATGGAAATATTCGGATGAGGGCTCGGATGAGTCAAAACACACAGTTTATTAAATGCCCGAACCCCAGAATCCTGGAGCTAGGGAATTGTTTTATTACAATGGAATGATTATATGGAATCATTTCCTAAATGAACAATCATTTCAGAAGTCATAGAAATTAATATTTCTTACATGGTACCGAAAATGAATTGGGAAATAGAAACTAAAAATATTATACATAATAAAATAAAATAAACTACATCACTGAACTCATATTAAAATATTTTTTTATGCATAACATGGGGAAAGGAAAAAAATAAGGGTGAGATCAAATGATCTATTACGGTATGTAAAGTGGAAGTAATAATAAATCAATGAGAATAAATTATCTTGGAAAGATAAACAGATAATAACACATTCCATTCAAATAAATAGATAAGAAGAAAAAAATATTGCAAGATAACAAACAAAATCACATTAAGTTTAATGAATAAAACAATGAATAGAATGAATCCATACATATGCCAACAAAAAACACATGGATAAGTAATATTTGAATCAAAATTAAGAAAATGATTAATTACTGGAAGTTATGTTAGAGGAATTTGAAAATCTATATCATCAAGACCATTAAAAAGATGATTTAAACTATTTTTTTCATATTATTTGTGTAATGATAACATTTCTGTACATCGAGGGGCTACATAAAGTCATTGTCCCTCCCATGATTTCCAATCCAAATAATTACTCATATTGAATAATGGAAATAAAATAATTCCTCATCAAATATCATTATTGAATAGAGAATAAAAAAATAATTTATAATTCTTTAGTGTATGATAACTAATAACATTATTTTTAGATGTTGATGAATTTAAATACCCAATAAAAATATTCTAGTGTAAAATAATCTTTAAACAATTTGAAGGGTTATATATAACTTTTAAATAATTTATATCATAATAATAAAGGTAGAATAACATGAAGTGAATCTTATAATATCAAAATAATATGTTTATACATGATATAACATGTTATTGGGTAGTATATATACCATATAAAATTTAAATGGTGTGAAACATCAAATATGTATCAATAGAATGTAAATTGAGATGAAATACCATACCTTGTGTCTGTATTGTTATGTGGGCCTTTATATTCTAGAAAAAATTGTAATTATTTACATTCATTAGAACCTTTTTCATTTTTATTATTACTTATATATCACTTATTACAATGTTGTAAAAAACTACATAAGAAATTATGTTTACATCAAGTGTTTTGGTCCCATTCAGTATATGTGTTCAAAACACGTTTTGTAGATTGAATATGGTCAAATGGGTCATTATATAAACATATCCACTATAATAATAATAAAATAATAAAAATATTTATATATCAATTAACCATTTAAACCCAATCACGAGTTATGGTTATGAAATATGAACCAACGTTAGATTCACGGAGGAGATAGGTCGTACGTACAAATGAGTAACATTCCCATTTTTCAGTTATTATTGTGGAAAGAATGAAAATGACACTGTATAATTAAATTATGATAATTATATATTAAATATCATGTCATTTATTCATAAATATATATACATAATATTATTTATAAGTAAAAGGAATCACATCATGTCTTGAGGTGGCAGTCCACACATCCACGACCGACGTTATCACTTTTAGTGTCTGAAAACGGTAATAAATAAAATAATATATTATGTTTTTAGATAGGTATTTATTTCATTAATATCATATATATTTAATTTATGTTAAATATTTATAATTTAAACTACCCTTTATATGTTCCATGTATAGTGTGAATATAATCTGGTCACTTTGACGAGGTCGTAGTCCAAACTTGCACAAATGATGTTATTTTATTTGCACAAAGTGGAGAGTATAAGAGAATGAATTATTAAATAATTAAATATGCATAAATGAATAATAAATATCATATATAACATATATAATGAAAAATTGTATCATTATTATTAACAATTTAAGGTGGTAAAGTATGAAGGACCAATCATCATTTTCTGGGGCGGTAGTTCATCGTAGACAAAAATAGTATACTCGTTACCCATTAGATAGATGTTTTTGTAAGTGTAGGTTAAAATCACACCATACAAAATCTTATTATATTCATTATAATTATTTTTGTAAAATAATGTAATAAAAAGTGTTCAGGGGTTGTCGAAATAAAATAAAACAAAAGATCATAATGATAGATGTTACCTCTTATTTGGGTAAATCCATTTGGTTTTCACCAATGGGCTTCAGTAGATGAATTTTATTCCAAGATGTTACTTATAAGATTAGGTGAGTTATTTTGAGGAATTATTTTGGTATTTTTAGGAAAATTTTAATGACATGTGTGTGGTATTGGGATGATAGGAAGCATTTTTATTGTCGATGAGGAGTCATACTCTTTTTAATTTTGGAAAAATATTACACACATGTTTCCCAATTGAAAGTGTATACAATAATAGAATAAATTATAAAAAAGGGATTATATTGTCTAAATATTTATATATAATGGATTTGGGACAAGTTTCTAGGTTATTTTGGATCATAAAATTATGTTTTTGTCCCTTGTTATGCTTAATTTGAACTTAATCATTGTAATTAATTTTAATTATATTTACTAATTTTGTGGTCAAAATCATTGTTCACAATATTATAGATTATAAATTATAATGAGTCCAAATATTGAAATATTTTGTAATATTCCAATCACAGTAGTGGAAAATTTTAATTCAAATTTAATCCCATAGATGAGACGATAATGCAGGGTTTTAATATAAAATCATCCCAATGTTTACCATGTTTTTGTATTCATTTTCAATGTGAAATTGATTCAAATGACCTAAATTTGATTAATTGATAAAAATTTAATCTTATTAATCATTAAAACCATTAAAAATATAATTTTTAATTATAAATAAATTAGATGATAAATTAGTTTTGAGTTAATGTTCAATACTTTTCACTATTCATTAAAAAAATAAAACCTTACCAAAATTACCAAAAAAATAACCCTGGTCTAATTTTCATGTTTATATTTCATATATAACATATATTTTGACACATATGGCCTACATAAGTTATAAAAATGTATTTATAATGTGTTCACCATTAAATTGTGGTATAACAAACTCTATAAAATATTAGGTTTTATGCATAAAAACGGGGTTGTTCTTATCTTATGCATATAAAATATATTGGGAGAATATCAAAAATATTTTATTGAATACATAATATACATATTTAATTAAAATCATCTACTGATTCTAATTAATTTAATTTATTATCATAAAACACCAATGGTTTCATTCAAATTGGTATATATGAAAAAACTTCCATTATATTCAATTGTTTCTGATATTCATTTCTAATGTATTTTTAACAAAAGAATTAAATTTATATTTATATTGATCATTGATTTTCCTAATATTGTCAATTATATTCTTAAAATAAAACATAACTATAAGGTTAATAAATATTACATTAAATAATATTTTTTTAATAATATATTTTTGTTTGGTTAAAACTTGGTCTTGTGTGTAACATAAGCTATCAAAAAGGTTCATTATTATGTGTTAGGAAATGTACTATCATGTTTGTGTTAATTATAAGTTGTATAATATATAATATTTATATAAAACACTAATTATTTTGTAAATTCATGGGATATTAAATTCCCTTACATATTTGGTGTTGTGTGTTATACACCCTATCAAATACAATGTTATTACATTAGATTTTTGTGGTGTTACATTATCCACACCATAATTAAATTATACCCTCCCAATTTAAACATTATCTTGATAATTAAGGGATAGATATTTTGAAATACATTTCTAGGAAAACCTACAATATAAATAAGGTTAATAAAACATATTCTTAATAAGAGGAAAATCATATTAAAATGGTCACATAACTCGGCTCTCTTGTAAGAGAACATATGTGGGAATTATAAAACTAGAAATGGAAGAAAAATATAATAATCAAGTTCTAATGGATAGTGCTACAGAACATGTTCATATGAATGTTTTTTAGAACAAAACCATAAACCATAGTTATGAATAATGGTCATTAATAACATAAAAAATAATAAAAATACGTTTTTTTTCCAAAACCCATTTTTCTTATAGTTGAGGAATTCAATCACTCTATAGGATTAAAAGTAAATAAAATTTTCTATAAATATATTATTTTAAAATGGGTGTTACTTGATCTATTTGTACTTATCTTCTTAAATGGTGATGTAATACATCAATGTATAAAAAATTTTCCAAAGAGAAAATTAATCTATTTAATAAATGGTTATATTTTCTTAAATATTATGATAAATTATGTTATAAGAATAGTTAATGAATTTCAAAAATGAACTTATAGTTATCCTTCAATCTAAACGAAGTAGGTCATTAATCCTCACACTCTGAATATGTGAATAGTTTCACCCTGAATTCTCTTGAAATATCTTAATAACATGAATTACTATAATACACTATTTGGAACATGAATTATTCCTTATTCCTTAAGTAAAAAACATTTTATTTAATATATTCCATAAATACAAAGAATGTTAAACTTGTTTAATAATATCTTAAAACATTTCTAATTTACAAGGTAATCCACTATTATATTATTTACATTATCTAAACCAATCATTTCTTTATCCCAACATAATTATCATAACATAAGGAACATATTAAGAGATATATTTCCCTAAAACATGTTTTTAAAAAAAATTATACTGTCTAAAACATAAAATTTCTTGGTACCATTTAGTATGCAGTCTATAATCCTAAATAAAACAATAATACATGATAATAATTATATATTCCACAATACATATAACTAATATACCATAAAAATTGAAAATTTACAATATTAATCATAGATACATATATAAGAGAAAATTAACCATTGAACTTTGGATGTATCAATAACATAATCTTGTCCTTGATCCCTTAGCTTCTGCGGTGTAAGATTACCTTGATGCATGTGATAATTGTTTTTCATATTTCCCCATCACATAAAAGTTGTAACACTGAACCGATATGATTTTCTTTTTCCCATTTTAATCATTTTCTTGGCGACCATTCTCTACTCACTTATAACATAATCCTAATAATTTCAAATATTTCCCATGGTGATTCCATCCATAGTTATAACATGTGGGATAATCCTTTTACCCCTTCTTATTCTGGGACTCATTCTAATTTCCATGGTTCTAAAAGATTATATTCTTATATTGTTTTCTTTTGAATATATTTATTCTGTTAAATTATTCTACTTCTTGGTGGAACATTAAAATATTTTATTAGATGATGAAAAAGCCTAAGTGACATGTTCTCTATTAAAATTTGGATTAATATCTTCAAAGAAGTGGTTTATCATATACTCAATGTTACATATAAAATCTATAGGATAACATGATAACATTGTCATGGTAGCATCAGAATCTCCTATAGTTTCATGTTCCTTATACATTTAGCTAAGAAAATTTCCATTGATCTTCATTTATTGAACACGGGGGAAGTATTCATTGAATATTGTCTCCTAAAAATCCCATCATTCTATGATTTCAATTTCTTATTCCTCCATAGTATTCAAGATCAAAGGCCCACATTGATCAACATAACCATAGAGAAAATAAAACACATGTGTTTCCATTTCCATTTCACCGCATCATAATTCTATAAATATATTCTCCAAAGTCTTAACCCCCAACTTTGTTGCCACTGGATTAGAAGTCCCATTAATTAGGGCGGTCTATGTCACTTAAAATGAACCAACATTGTAGAATCACATTGTGTGAAATCATGATACATATTGGAAAGGTATATGTCATCACCTGATTACACCTTCCTAATATATCCATAACTAACATAATTTCAATACCATATATATAACCTTTTTCAATAAGATAGCCTCAAAATTCTCCATTATTATTGATATAACTCTTCCTTCTAGACACCATTTCTAAAAAATGGATTATTCTGGAGTAGATTATAACATTATGTATCATAATATATAATTCCATAACACATGAATCAATAATCATAAATTGAAATCATTCCATCAATAATCCTATAATTATATACATTGTTAATATGTGGACATCGTTATATGAAAATCCATTAAAATGGTTTGTAACAAAAGTGTGAATTATCTTAAGAGTGTCCCATTGGAGTGTCAAACAAGGTGTACAGTTAGGCCAATTTTCTTGTACTAGGTTATGTTGACTCTATATCAATACACCTTTTCAGAGTTGTTACTCCTAGGTACATATTTACTAGAACCATGTCCACTTGTATTATCCATACATGGATGCATTGCTAATAATAACTACATAACCACTACATTACCATAATTACACTATGTTCTTTGATAATTATCTTGAAATTCAATCTTAGGGTAATCTTACTTAACTTATGTTTTGTAAATATAGTTTACAAGGTTTCTACTAAACATACCTATGAAAATAATTTTAGCGTTGTGATACCGAAAGCCTAGAGTTGGGGCATTATTTTTTATACAATATCATGATTAAATGGAATTAAATATAAAAGGAACGATCAATTTAGAAGTATTAGGAAGCTATATTACCTACACAATACCCATAATAAAAATTTAAATTTAAATTGAAAACATGATACATAATAAAATGAAATAAACAAGATCTATGAATGCATATTTATGGATTTCTTCATCATAAATTTGGGAAGGGAAACATAATATGTGTGAGCTCAAATTATGGTTAAGTGTATGTAAAGAGTAAGAAAAAATGAATCAATGAGAAAAGGTCAAAATAAAGAGATTAATATATAATATCACATGACATTAAAATTACTAGATTTTGAGAAATCTATATGGGATGGTAAGAAATTGAAACACAATCCATTTAATCAATAAACAGAGAATAGAATACATCCATGGATTTTTCAAGGTAAAATCTTATGGATATATAACAATTTAGTCAAAATAAAAGAAATTCTTCATTATTTGATTTCATGTATGAGGAACGTGAAAAAACATACCATCAATACCTTTCACAATATAGTTTAAACTATCATAATTTAGCCAACTTATTTTTCTCATGAGAACTTGTTGATGCATCGATGGGAGATATAAAGTATGTGCCCCACCCATTATATCCAATAAAAAGCATTCCTCACACAGAAAAATAAAAATAAAATATATGACTTATAAAATATCTATATTGAATAGATAATTCTTATTCACTGGTAATTCCTCAGTAGAAGATAATTTATAATATGTGTTGTTGATGTTGATGAATCGAAATACCCCTGAAAAATATTTTTAAAGAAGATAATCATTAAACATTCCAAAGTGTCTCATACCACATTGAATCATTTTCAATAATAATCCTCATAATGGAATAACATAAAATGAAACTTATAATATCTGAGAATAAATATGTTCATGATATAACATTTCAAATGTTATTATATACACCATATAAATTTTAATTTTCATAACAACAAATAAGTCTCTATTGAATGTTTATTGAGACAAAATCCTTTACCTTCTCTCCATCATATCATGTGTGTCATTATATTCATGACTAGTAAAATTATGCTAACTATTTACATTCATGAGAACCTTTTTCAGGTTTATTATTAATTTTACTTCACTTATTACAATGTTGTAAATAACTACTTAAATAACTAATTTTAAATCTGGTAATTTGACTATATTCATTTTATTTGAAAAAACGACATTTTTGGATCAAATATGGTAAAAAGATTAACTATATTAACATATTTATAATAATAATCATGAAATAATTATAATATTTGTACACAAGTTACACTTTTTAAACCAATCATGCAACATGGATATGATAAATGAACCAACATTGAAATCATGGGGACGACAGGCCGTATATATACATGAGTAATGTTACAATTTTTTAGTGATCATAATGGAAAGAAAAAAAGAAAAAATATATTTTTATATAATGATAATTATATCATAAATACCATTTTATTTAATGATATATATTTGTACATGGTATTGTTTTGATGTAAACGGAATCACATTATGTGTAGGAGGTTGTAGTCCACACGTATACAATAGACGTTGTCACATTTTAGTGTGTGAAAAAGGTAGAAAAGAAAATGATATATTATATTTACATAAAGATAATTATTTCAATAATATCATATATAGGTAATTTATGTTACATTTATTTAATTAAAAACTTACATTATATATTCCATGTATAGTGTGAATGAATCATGCCACTTTTAGTAGACCGTAGTCCACACTTCCACTAACAATGTTATCATATTTACGATAAGAGGAAAATATAAGGGTATGTATTTAAAAAGAATGAAACAAGAGTATATAAATAATATATATAATATTTAACATATATAAATATATATTCCCTCATAATTCACAACCATTAATAGTGGTAAAGATAAAAATAACAATCATCATTTCATGTGGGAGTCGTTCTCTGTAAATAAAAATAGCGTGTTCGTTACCGATTAGAAGCAACTGTGTGTCAGTGTAGTTATAAAACTAAAAAATAGTATATTTATGATACTGTTGTTTATATAATAATTTAATAATAAGAGGTTATAGGGTTGATATTAGAAATATATGGAAAGATCTTGAGGAATGTTTTTGCCTTTTCTTTGGGTAACTCATTTTGGATTACACAGATGGGATTCCTCAGATGGAGTTTTGAAAAAGGGGAGGATTTTAGGATGAGATGAAAAATTTTGAAGACATATTTATTCAAATATTTTTTTATAAACATTCTATTGAGAAGTGTGTTGAAGTTGTAGGAGAGGATTCCTTTTATAATATAGGAGGAGTGACAATCTTAAAAATTTTGGAAAAAGGGTTCCCCAAAAGTCATTCCATTTAAGGTGGATCCAATAATGATACCAATTATATCCAAAGGAGTATAGGGTCTAAATATTTCCGTCCAATGTTTTTTGGAAAATTTCTAGGTAATTTAGACCCCAATGATTAAGGTATAGTCCCTTTTAATACTACATTTTACCTTAATCATTTTAATTAATTTTTGTTTATCTCACTAAGAGATTTGGTAAAAAAATATGATTTTACATAATTTTAAATTATAAATTATGATGATTGAAAATATATAATATAATTTTCCAAATTAAAATAACATAATTATTTAAAAAAACTTTAAATTTAATTCTGTCGATGTGATGACAATGCAGGTTTTAAAATAAAATCGTCAAAATCTGTCTAAGTTTTTATATTCAATTTAAAAGTGAAAACGTTTTCAAATAAATAAATTGTATTAATTGATAATAAATTAATCAAAAAAACATTAAAATAATTTAACAATATAATGTATCCTTATAAATAAATTATATTAAAAACCAGTTCTAAATTAAAATTCAATATTTTTCACTGTATTCATTAAAAAATATAATTTTTAAAAATTAAAATTTTGAGAAATATAATTTTAATGTTTCAATTTTAGATATGAAGATTATTTTTACACATATTGTATATAAAATTTTAAAAAAAATTGATTTAAAAAGTGTTTTCCATTAATAGGAGGTAAAATATACCTTTATAAAAATATTATTTTTTATGAATAAAAATGTGTTTGTTCTTATAATATGTCTATAAAATATATTGGATGAATATTAAAATAAATTTATTTAATAATAATATATATATATATATCAATGA
Source organism: Viscum album (assembly GCA_963277665.1). Classification (NCBI taxonomy): domain Eukaryota; kingdom Viridiplantae; phylum Streptophyta; class Magnoliopsida; order Santalales; family Viscaceae; genus Viscum; species Viscum album. The sequence continues at coordinate 1,042,509,292 of OY728150.1, forward strand.
AATCACGTGAAAATATTAATTATTTTAATTTATTGAGGTACAACACCTTTGGGATCATACAAATAGATTTTTATGAAAACAATGCCTTTATATTCAATTGGTTCATATTTTAATTTCTATTTTAACCAATGAATTAATTTTATTGGTGTTTAAACCATATATTTTCATGTGTTATATAATTCTATTCACAATTTATAATTTAACATCTATGTTATGTCTTACCATATTAAATAATAATATTTTAATAATATAATGTTGTTCAAATAAAACAAAGTCCTGCATGTAATGTATGCTATTGAACAAGTTTGTTCTTTCATGTATGGAATGGAAAAATAGTTTTTCATTCATTTAAATCTATAAATATATTAAATTTATTTAAAATTTTAATTTCATAGTAATGTATTGGGACATTACATTCTCTTACATGCTTGGTGTTGCATATTATACAGGCTATCAAATATAATGTTCTTACTTTAGAATGTTATTGTGTTATAATGTACACAATGTAAATGGTATGTAAAATCATAAGACCAATCAAAACATGCATCATAAGACATAATTTTTTTTGCTGGGTTACCTATCATGTGGAATCCCAAGAAAATCATGTAGTTTTCTTGGAGACTTCCGCCTTACGTATCTTTTTCTTTGGGTCTCATATTCTGGCATGTGAGTATCTTATCCTGAGCAGTTTTCTAGAGAGAGCATGATGGTTTCCCTAAAGGTGTATTTGGAGATATATTATGGAATTTTTCGAGAAAAACATTGTGTTCACAATCTCTTATCAATGATAGTGATCAAGGTGGATCATTGGTGGGATGTTGGGGTCAGTACCCTTCCATATCATATAAGGATATGGGTCCCAAGTCTATTTATGATGAAAGAGTGGTTCTCCCATTTCTTAACAGGGAAAAAATATTCTGAGTGTGGCTATGCTACAACATGAGGCTTGAAAAGAGTGACACTCCATAGAGGAATTCATTAATGGAATAATTAATTGGTTGGTATATTAGAGATATTCTAGGACTAGTATTATCATGTCATTCCATGGTGCATTTTTCCCTTACCTCTTGGACCAGAAGAGATGGAACTCCCCTTTTCATAGGGTGTAGGTCCTCTACTACTGGAGTATATCCTATGGGGTCATAACTCCATTAATAGACTAGGGAGAGGGACCCAACTTATAATTTATTTATACTTATAGAAAATAGGCATGTACCCACTATTTTAAGCAAAAGCGTGGGTATTGAGGTGACCTACAGCCACAGTTTTGGAAAAGAGTGGGTATAGGTAGAATATACGAACCAATACCAACACTTGTTTCCTAAACTGTGGGTATATGTTCATTGGATGACCTATACACAAAGTTTTGGTCAAAAATATGAGTATATATGATTTTTTTTCAAGGCCTATACCCATAGTTTTGGAAAACTTGTGGGTATAGGGTTTTCTTTAAAGACCTACAACCACTGTTTTGTAAAAAAATGGGTATAGAGTTTCCACATTGTGGTGGCGAAAAAAAATTCCGCAAGAGGAAAAATAAATTTGATGGGAAAACCTATACTCATATTTTTCTCTCCAATACCGACTATTTGAATTAATATATTTAAGTGGATACAAATATTAAAACATATACGATTCGCATGTTGGTTGGTTAGGGTCCCTTTATAACTTCATGTGATCTCATAATAGAATCAAGGTTAATGTTTTTCTTCTACTATAGTGATCAATAATGATATAAAAAACATAAAGAAGTTATATTTAATTCCAAGATGCATTGCAAAGATGGTTAGGCACTGTAGAGTATGAAGGGACGACACATGGTCGAAACCCACCCCCATTTTTTTCTAATATGGATACATATTAATATGTTTAGAAAAATATTGATATATGTTAACGTAAGTGAAATAGGTTATGTGGTGAGATGAGTTATATTGAAATTGAAGGTCCCGGAGGTAGTGGTTTCAACACCAATTTCCACCATATTTATAATATTTATAACCACAGTTTTAAAACTATGGGTAAAAGCCTTTGACAAAGTGGATATGGGTTTGACTATTTGATAGCATGGGGAAAAAATCTATACCCATGGTTTGTAAAATCATGGGTATAGGCCAAGGACCTATCCCGATGCCTCGGTTTCCCACAGTTCCCAAAACCATGGGAATAGGCTACACCCAGGGTTTTGGGGGCTATAACAATGATTTTTAACATTAGGTATTGGTCATTTTCCCATAGTGGTAATAAGAGACAAATGTGCTTGAATGTATCATGGTACGGTTTCTCCATACTCTCTTGAAAAATAGAGTATGTACTCCACAATCATACCAAGGTAAGGGTCCTCCTTCCCCAGAGTCGGTAATTCCCTATCACACTAGGTTTTTGGGTCCTCTATATGATATGCATAGATAGAGTTGGTACTCCACTATCATGGCATGGTTCATCACCTCTATCCTTGGAGTCGAACTCCTCTATTGTTATATGGTGTGGCTACTACATACATGATGTTTAAGAAGAGTTGGGACTCCCTTATCATACAAGGGTGAGGGTCCTCTAGCATGGGGTTCGTACTACCAAATCATGTTTGGGTGTGGGTCCCCCATAGCAGTTATACATGTAAATATAGAGAAGTAATCCATTTTCATGTCATGGTTCATGTCTTATACCAATTGATTTTTACTCCCCCGTCCTTGATTTGTGGCTAATTGTAGTTCCTCTACTAGATTTAGAGGAACCTTGAATGAGGAGCATAGTTTTGAGGTGCAGAACCCACTAGATGTTATACGTGGTACCAACTTAGGAGTTAGTGATCTGACTATGTGGTTAGGTGAGGGATTCTCTGTTCAGGTACTTCAGTGGTCTCCCAATATAGTTATGATATATTACAACTTTTGTTGTTGGGACATGGGGGTTGTGGGTTCTTCCTTACTCTTTATTTAGAGGGGATGCATGTAGTGCATGTTTAGGAGTAGTTCTCTGTCGCTTGTATGAAGTGCGTAGCAACATAACTCTATAAACTCAGATCCAATGTCAACTAAAATTACATATGTATGTTTACAGGGAATAAAATCCTAAAGGACCTAATATTTTAGTTTTCTTGGTTATCAAGTTACACTCATGTGTCTCTTATTACAAATGAATATAAAAATTTGAAGATAATTTTCTTTATTTAGATGATATAGTTATTTTATATTATATTTTATTGTGTATCTTTCTTAGTAAACTTCTTTGATTACAAGGGAAGGGAAATAAAATAAGGGTGAGTTCTAATGATCATTAAGGTCATGTATAGTGGTAGAAATAATGAATCAATGATAATAGTAAATATAGAACGTAAAAACTAAACACAAAAGATATAAAATTGAAATACCAAAAAAATGAATACATATATATATCGATAAAAAATATCATTGATAAATAATAACTAAATCAAAATTAAGGAAATTCATAATTATTGGATTCCATGTTTCTTAATTACAAGGTTCTATTGCCTTTATGATCATTCCTATGATAGTTTGTAACGTCATGTGTAAAAACCCCTTTATCATATGCAATCCAACTGATTTAGTCCCATGAGAATACTGATGCATCAAGGGGCTATCTATATCTGTGCCCCACCCATATCGTATATATCGAAATAATTCTTCATATATCAAATAATTGGTAATTTTTTTTGAATAATGTTCCTTAAAAAATATATCCATTAAAAATATATGGATTTATCAACAATTCCAAATATATAAAAAAATTATAAGTAAATTCTATATGTAAAATTGGAATATTGATTAGGGAATAATTATATCAATGATAAATGATATGGATATGTAAGGGATGTTCATGGTCTAATGGTCATAGGAAATTGAATATTTCTAGGGGATTGAAAAATAAATAAATGTAGTGAATTTAAATAACAAACATTGATAGAGTAAAAATAAACCATCCAGAGGAAGAATAAAGATGGAATTAGGATAATATATCCCATGGAGACTAAAAAAGTGTTTTTTCCATTGAATAATAAATATATTTTAAAAACGATTTTTAAAATCATTCTAGTGGAAAATATCCATTTCGAATTTATATTTTTTTTAAAATCTATTTATTTTAAAATCAACTAAGTATGAATTTTCTATAAAAAGTAACCATCTAAACAACCAAAGTATTCTTCAAATAAATTATTGGGGGTAAATCCATATATTTTGTACAATGTAAAAATAACAATCCTTTTACAAGGTAAAAAAGATAAAAAGGTTAATTTTTGATAAATATATTAGAATATTACATTGAAAACATATGTAAAATAAAAAAGGGTAAAAATTTATTTATAAGATCAATTTTTAAATTCATAAAACATTTTTGAATTTTTTTTAGAAAATTGGGTTTCTGGAAGAAATGTGTTCTCTAACTAAAGTGAGAAATAAAGTATGGTTTTCTAAAAATATTTTACAAAACATTTTGAGTTGAAAAGAGTGTAAAATGATACTATTACATAGAAAAAGTCATTAATATCTAGATGAAAAATAGTTAATGGATTTATTAAAAAATGACACAATAATTTCCTCTGATTTAAATTAAAGTGTAAACAATTCCGAACAACATGAGATTGTGATGTAAAATTTTAAAACCACCATAAAATTGATATGATAAAAAATAATAAATATATTATGTAAATAAAATGTAAATAAACATAAAAATATATAAATATAAAAAAAGATAAAAAATTGATTAAACAGTTAATCATAAAATAAATGACAATGATGATGTAATTTGACCCAAATAAAAGGATGAGTCATGAAATTTGATTCCACATAGTAATACTTAAATAAAATCCTCATAGTCTAAATAAATAAAATAGATACTAAAAATATCAGTTAAAATTAATGAATCATTATAAAATATGTCAATGTGTCAGTATTAACACCATATAAGAGAAATTATCCTAAATTAAATAAAGCTATCTCTAATAATGTAAATTGAGATGAAGTCCCTTACTAATTAGTTACTTTGGAATTATAAGCCCTATGAAAATGATAAAATCAAATGAAACATTAAATACCAATAAGATAAAATAAGTCATGATATAATATGTCAAATGGGATAATATAAATACCACACAAAAAGATGTATGTGGTAAGAATGGTGTATTACTTACAGAAATAAAATTGAGACAATAATCCCTTACCTTATGTTTGTTTTCATGTGAACGTCCATTATCATATTGAATAGTGGTTCTAAAAATATTAATAAGTTTTTACCGAACCATATAAATATTTATGATATCATATATGATCTTCTTATTTTCCTTTATTACAAATTTGTTACAAATAATTCATTATTTTTGCTATTTATGGTTTTAATTTCCTAGTTTTTATGATATGTTTAACCATGTTATTTTTATTCTTTTTACCTAGAGAATGAATTAATCATATCGATAATGTAAAAAATTATTTAAATATAATACATATCAGTTATAATGTGAATTATAATAATCGATTATATTTTGATATACGTAATGAAATGCATCGTTTAGGGAGACGGTAGGTCATGCGTACATTTGAACATTACTTCCATTTCATTGTTTTATTTAAAAAATTATAATTAAATAATATATAAGTAATTTATAACCAATGTTTCATTTTTCATTTTTAATATGTTATATTTTTTAAAACATCCTTTTTACATTCCATGTACAGTGTGAACTAATCAAATCTCCTTGAGGAGGCGATAGTCCATAATTCCCCAAATTATGTTTTCATATTCCCACTAAATGGAAAACATAAAGGTATTATTTATATAAATCAATTTCAAATGAATAATGATATTAGAAATATCATATATATAATATATATCTTATATAAATAGTGTTTTCATAAAAATTTTCATTATGGGAGTTGGTAAAGGATGAATGAAGAATAATCGTTTTGTGAGGTGGTAATTCACCATACAAAAGAATGGTATGTTTGTTACCCAATAGTTAGATGTGTGATTATGAGCAAGATGAACCTTTATAATATAAAATATCTATATATCTTGGATTTTGTGGTTATTATATAAAAATGGAACAAAAATTATTTTTGGTTGTGGAGAAGATATTGAAATAAAAATGATCATTGAAGAACATTACCTATTGTTTGGGAAACTCTTTTTGGTTTATTACAAAGTACTTTGTTGGATAAATCTATTATAAAATTAATAATTATCTGTTTAGGTTAGGTATTTTGGAAGATTATGTAAAAATAGTGTGGGTGATCTGAATGGATTGAGTGGTGTGAAGTAGTGGGAGTGGTGAGTGTCTTTTATAGTAGAGGATGAGTGGAATTCTTCTAAATTTTGAAAAGGGAATTCCACTCATATTTTCTCCACGTAATGTGGCTCAAATAAAATATCAAACTATATTAAAGGAATTATATATTATAAATATGTGCATAAAATTTATTTTTTGGGATGTTTTTATTTTGTTTGGTTGTTATGTTTATGGTTTAGCCCTTTGTTAAGATAACATTTCTCTTAATCGTTGGAATTAACTTTAATCACATTTTCAAATATTTATGTTATTTTTTTAAATTAAAAATTATTATGATTCCAAATATTTTATCCATTTTCAAAATTTCTATCATATATGTTTATAAAATAAATTTAAAATTAATCCCACATATGGGATGACAAAGTAGGATTTTTATGTCAAAATGCCCAAAAGTTTGAAATGATATAATATCCAATTTCAATGTTAAGTTGATTCTAATGACCTAAATTGTATTAGTTAATTTATTATTGATATAATTTTATGTTAATACCAATAAAAATTATAATTTTACCTTATAAATAAATTATAATAAAAACATTTTTTTAAATAAAAATCATTATTTTTAACCATTAATCAAAAAATAAAACATTATAAAAATACAAAAAATTACCCTAAAATATTTTTTACATTTCTATATATAAATGAATTTTATTTTCACATATAAGATTTATAAAATGGTCAAAATTTAAAATTTAAATTGGTGCACCATTAAATGGAGGTAAAACTATCTTCATAAAATATAGGCTTTATGTGTAAAATTGGGTTTTTACTTATCATATGTCTATAAATCATATTGAACGAATGTGAAAAAAAATTATTGAATATATAATATATATATTTTATAAAAATAACTCAATAATTTTAATTAATTTTATTTTCTAAGTTAAAACAACTTTATGAGGGTAAAAATTGTTTTTTACAAAAACATTGCCTTTATATTCTATTGGGTCTTATATTCATTTTTATTAAATTTTTAACCAATAAATTCAACAAAATATATTTATAATTTAATCTATCATATAAAAAAAATATATTTATTGTCTATTTTTTATCATGTTATAATAAATAATAATATCATAATAATATATTTTTTCCATCAAAACTATGTCTTGAACATAATGAAAACTGCCAAAAAAGATGGTCTTCGGTGTATTACAACTTAAATCCATGTTGCATGAATTATAAGCTATATAAAATATTTATTTAAAATATTAAATATATATTAATTTCATTTTACGTTATATTTCTTCCTACACTTGTTGTTTTGTGTCATACATGCTATTAAATACAATGTTATAGATTTAGTAATTCAGGGTGTTACATCGTCACAATTTAAACTTGACAACCTTAATGATTTTTTTATATTTCATGTATTTAAATACCACATCATGATAATGGTTCCTAAAACATCCATTTAAATGAAATAATGTGAATTATAGGGGTCATGTGGACTGAAATAGAGTAAGTCCTCCAAATATGAGAATATTAGTGGAATGTGGAGATATGCAGATGGAGTAAATGTGTAGATATTTTTAGGGAGTGATTTAAGTAATCAATAAAAAATAAGTGAATTATCAATGTAACAATTAGGGCCTTAAATCCATATATATTCTTCAATTTTAATTACCATAGGTTCAAAAAAAATCAGGGTATTATTATTATATTTTTATCCTAAGATACTCTTCTAAATAATGAGTAATAATCTTATTAATAAAGAATAAAATAAAATGATTATACTTGATAGTTTTCACATTCATATGAAAAAATACATATTTTGGTTGTGTTTAAATTATTTTATAATTCATTAAATTTACCATGAATTGGATATTCTAGAATTAATACCCTTTTTAGGCAGCAAAATTTTTATTTAGTGGATCGAAATACCCATAAAACATGTTATTTTTCTTTTCACTAATTATTTTCAAAAAAAATGTATTATAAATTAATCTCTAAAACTAAATAATAACAATAATGTTTCATCATTAATAATTATTTTAAAAATTTATTAACAAAAAATAAAATCAAATTAATCAGGACATCATGTTGGCTAGTGGTAGGTGTGAAACCGTTTTCATACATCAGTCACTCATAAATTTCCCATGACCTTTCCGTAATTGATATTTTGCCTCCCATAATATATGTTTTCCTTTTTCTATAACAATATTAATATAACTTCAAAAATAAATATTATGGAAATCCTTTATTTTAGGTTAGTCTAAAAATATCCTTTTAACTTCAATTTTCAACACAACCCATATACATAAATAGTACTTCTTTTTATTACTTGAATAGGTGCCTTGATGACCTATATTTTATCCTATATCATTCATATTAATTATCTATTACATTTTTTTAAAATGGTTTGTCATGAAAATGTGAATTACCCTAAGTGTATCCCCTAGGAGTGTCAAATTGAGTGAGCAATAAGGATCACTCTCATGTACCTAGTACACTCGAGTCATGCCTGAGCCAACTTTTCAGAGTTTTAACCCCTAGGTACATCTGTTCCAGAACCACATTCACTTGTAGTATCTATACAATGACATATTTCTAGGAATACCGACATTATATCTACCTTACCAAAATCTAGTATGCTCTTCTATAATTGTCATCAAGGACAATATATGTGTTATGTTAACTAATGTTTGTTTTCGTAAATCTAGTTATGATGTTTTTGAAAAAACATCAACTACTACTAAATGTAACAACCCAACCTCAGAATCCTAGAGCTTGTGCCTACTATTATTATATTGGCTTGATATCAAGGAATAAAATCCCAATAGATTCAATAGATTAGTGTCCTTGGAAAGCCAGATACAAACAAGATTATGATATTACAAATAAGTACACTAATTACAAAATGATTTTTCCCCATTAAAGGAAAACATTAATCCCTCTAAGATATATTTGAATATCTTTAATAGTACACTTCTTGGAATTGGGGGTGTGGGAAATAAAATAAGGGTGAGATGAAATGATCAGTACAGTCTTGTATACAGATGAAATAACGAATCATTGAGAATAGTAAATATGGAAAGATAATAATTGAGTTGGTATTCTAGGAAATAAATAAAATGAAAAACGAAATGTATCCATACATATGTTGATAAAAAATCATAGGTATAAATAATAACCAAATAAAAATGAAATAAATTCATAATTATTGGACGTCTTATTTCATATATAGATGTTATTTTTACCATCATGAACATTTTAAAAAATATTTATAACAAAATGGTTTAAAACCCCATTAACTAAGGCTATACAACGGATTTAGTCCCATGAGATTATTGATTCATCACATTATTATCTATACCCATGACCCACCCAGGCCATACCTATCCAAATCATTCCTCATATATGGAAAAATATATTTAACTAATGAATAATATTCCTTATCAAATATCTGCATCATGTAGAAGGCGTAGATTTATCCTTATATCTTCAAATATCGTATAAAATTCAAAATAAATTCCAAATTTAACAATTTAATATATTTTAGGAAATAATCATATCTAGGATAAAAGATATAAATATTTAGTGTAAATTCAATTAGGAATGATCATAGGAAATTGAACTTATTAGGGTCACTAAAAAAGAAATCCATGTAGTGACTTTTAATAATATCCTTGGTGAAAGGAATCATAAACCATCTATAGGAATATAAAGGATAAAATCAATATAACATATATCATGTGGTGTAAAATAAGTCTTTCTTATTATTGATGAATAGAAATACTATAAAAATGACATTTAAAATCATTCTTGAGGAATATAGAATTTTAATATTGAGAAACACATTTAAAATAAATTCAAAAAAATATTTTCATTAAAAATTATCCATTTATGACTACAAAGGAATCTTCAAATACATTATGATTTCTAAATCTGTACATATAATAAAACATAGAAATAACATTCCTTTTGCTAGGTAAGAAGATTAAAAAAGTGCCTTGTTTATAAAAGGACATGAATATTCCTATAAAAACATTTTTAAATTTAGAAATAGTAAAAATTTATTAAATAAATAATTTAAGAGAGGCTAAAAAAATTTATAAACCTTTTTATAAAATAGTGGTTTAAAAAGAAAATAGGTTCCCAAACTAAATAGAAAGGATGAATTTGGGTTTTTTAAAAAACATTTTGCAAAACATTTTGATTACCAAATCCTGAATAAATGTTAATATTGCTTTGAAAATTTCAAAAATACATAGAGTAGTGGAAAATTAAATGATATATTAAAAAATGATCTAATTGTTTCATCTGATTGAAATTCCAGTGTAAAAAATTCTGAACAAAATGAATTTATGAAGTGAACCCGTGAAAAGACCATAACATTGATCTGAGCATGAACTAATAAACAGATTACATGATTAAAATGTAAATCCTCATTAAAAAAGTTTTAATACAACTATATGTATAAAAAATTTATTATTTTCATAATCAAGGAATATTAACAATAATGAGAAGTAATATATCGTATAGAAAATAAATACATTTATAAAATTCTCTTCCACGTGGAAAGCCATAATTCGAATCCCCTTACACAAAATAATTCAAATTGAAAGAGAAATTATCATGAAAAATTAATGAATCATGATATAATATGAAATTGCAAAATTATTTTCCTTATATATAATAAGTTAGGTTCACAATGAGAAAAGTATGTATCAAAGAATGGAAATTGAGGCGAATTCACTTACAAGTATGTAACTCTTGAATCATAATGCACATGAAAGAGATAAAATAAAATGAAACTATAAATACCATGATGATAAAATAATTCATGATATAATATATCAACATTGTTATTTGATACACCACAAACAAATATGTAAGTTGTGAATATTTTGTGTGCCTCTTAGAAAAAAAAGAACGACGAAAATCCATTAAATTGTTCTTCCTTTTTGGTGAAAATCCATTAAATAACTTTATAAATGTCTTATAAAAGTAACTAACTTATTTTATAACCATATTAATATTTATGATATCAGACATTATCTGATTATAATATCTTATTACACAATTTTTAATAATCTTTCATCATTTTTAGTATTTTTGGTGTTAATTTAATAGTTTCCTATTTATGTTTTTACTTGACATTGTTATTCTTATTACATAGATGTTGATTTAATCATAAAAAAATGTAATACATGATTTAAATATCATATATATCTACTATACATGTATTTATAATAATCAGTAACTACTGGAGATATTAAATGAAATTCACTATTCATGGAGATTTTAGGCTATACATACGCATGATCACTCCATACATTTCATTATCATATTTTAAAATAATGAAAATTTGAAGATATGTATGTATATTATAATAATAATATACATTTTTTCATATATTCTGCATTGGTTTATAAAAACCATACTTGACACATTCCATGTATAGAATGAATGAGTCACATCACGTTGACGAGGTGGTAGTACAAAACTCCACATGTGATGTTATTGTATTTAAAAATTTTGATATCAAAAATCTATTTTATATTTTTAAGAAAATTTAAAAATCATAATAAAATAATCAATATTGTATATTTCATACACAAATAGTGTTTCCATCATAATTCCCACCATTATAGGTTGTAATGGAATAGAAAAAAGCATCGTTTCACAAAACGGTAGTTCGACATACACTAGAATGATAAGATCATTACCAATTATATGAAAGTGTGTGTTAGTGTAGGTACAAATATTATAATAAAAAAATATTAGTATATATATTATAATGATGTTTTTATAAATCCATTGTATAAAACGAATTGAAGGATGTCTACGTAAATGAAAAAATTTCTCATTGAAGAATATTACCTATTATTTCGGAAACTCATTTTGGTTTCATCAAAAGTAAAGCAATGTTCAATTTATGCCAAATTTTAGGATTCTTGGACTGGGGTGATTTTTGGAGTTTATATGAGTAGGTTTTGGGAAAGAAAAAGGTTTTGGTAGATGTGAATTAGTGGGAGTGGTGAGTGCCCTTAAGAGTAGATGACAAGTGGTATTCATGTAAATTTGGAGAATGGAATTCAACCCACATTTTTTCCTTATAAAATTTCTATATTAATAGACCAAATTAGATTCAATGGAGTATATGGTATAAATATGGAAATCTAAGGTATTTTTGACATGTTTTATGGTAATTTTGACTATTATGTTCAATGATCAGTCCTTTGTTAAGATAAATTTTTTTTCTATCACTATAATTAACATTATTCACATTTGATAATATATTAGGTGAAAAAATATGTTGAAATTATTAGATATTATACATCATTCTGATTTTAAAATTGGAATCCAATTTTCCAAAACCACAGATGTGGTAGAATTTCATTTAATATCAATCCTACATACCAAAATGAACAAAATGTGTTTTAATGTAAAAATTATCAAATGATTAAAATGTTTTAATATTTAATTTCATTGTGAAATTTATTAAAATTAATTAAATTGAATAAATTTATGTACTATTGATATAATTTTACTTTTATAACAATCAATTTTTTAATTTTATTTTATAAATAAATAAGAATTTTTTTTTGATTTAAAATATAGAATTTTTATTTATTCATTAATAAATTAATCGTCACTGAATAATAACAAAAAATAACCCCTAAATTAATTTCAATGTTTCTCTTTAAAAATTATGTTCATTTTAAAATATTAAAATAATATTGTTTGAAAATTTATATTTGAAATTTTTTCTTCATTAAATGACAGTAAAAAGCCTATATAAAAAGAGAGGTTTTTATGTGTAAAATTTGTTTTGTTATTATCTTATGCTTATCAAATATATTAAATTAATGTAAAAAATTTTATATGGAATATATAATATATATATTAAATTAATATCACACACTAATTTTAATTAATATAATTTATTAGGATAACATGACATTGTGAGACTAATTTATTTATAAAAACACTCCCATTATATTCAATTTGTTCATATATTAATTTATAATTAATTTTTAATGAATTAATCCAACCATATATTTTAATTATTTAGTTAATTTTTTTCATAACAATTAATTTAATCACATGGTTTTATCTTTCTTTGTTAAATAATAATTTCTTAATAATATATTATTGTTCAAAGAAACTCAAACTTTCATTTAACTAAAACTACTGATCAATGTGGTTCATTCTTATAATGCAAGATAACTATGTTTTTCATGAACTAAAATATTGAGAATATACATATTTGAAATATTAAATATATATTAAGGTACTAGGAAGTAATATTCAATCATACTCTTGGTGTTACGTACCATACACGCTATTAAATAATAAGTTATTAATAAAGTATTTCAGGGTGTTACATGGTAGTGAGGGGGGCCTCCTCAATGGGGTCACAATGATATCATATAGGGAAAAAGACAATGGAGATATATTGTATTATTGCTATCTAGGATGGATGAGATCTGAAAGTGTGTTCTTCTAGGAATTTTTAATCGTTGAGCCCCGAGATTAATCTTGTAGTAAGCATTATGGTCCAAATCTCAGGAGACTTGTTTTCTGAGATGAGTATATCATAGTGATTCTAGGAGTCCTTGTCATACTGTCATGTGAATTGGTTGACATACCATGTGGAATTATTTGATTAGTTGTGTATAAACAAGGATGATCAAGATGAATATTCTCTCTTCTTTTTATTCCCTATGGATGAACCGAGGGGACAATTTCCTTTCAGTTCCTACTTTTTTTTTTGTATTGGAAAACCTACGGATTATTGTACAAAACCATGGTTAGGATTTCCCCCCACATGATGTGTCTTATAAAAACTACATGCCTTTAAAAATATTCTAATGATGAACCGAGGTATAAAAAACTTAGTGATCTAGACAGACCAATGAATTATACAGTTCGTGGATGAGGATCCTTCTTGTAGAACCATTTGACAACAATCCCCTCCATATGAGAAGGTTGGATGATTTTATAGTGTTTTAAGGGATTTTGTTTTTGAAATTTCTTATTTTTGTAATTCTAATGTACACTAGTTGCGGGATAGATGTATGCATTCATTTTTTTTCATTTTATATTATCTTTACACTATTATGTATAGGTGTATCTCGGTTCATGTGTATAGTTACCATAGGATAAGGCCTCATATGTGTATGAAATTTCGACAAATTATTGGTCTCCAAACCCTAGACTATGGAGGTGGGATTGGGGTTTTCATGGCTTGGGACCCATTGGGTTGTATCTTGGAAGAGTGGTATAATAGTGGGATATATTTTATTATTGTAGTGTCGAGTGCATGATTTGGGTTTCCATGCAATAATGTTAAGGTGATTTGTTTACATATTTCAAGATAGGTACACCAGTTTCTATGCAAAGTCTAGTGTATCCATTCACTAGGACACTGATAACATTCTTTATGACCTAGTACATTAGTTAACTAGTCATAATTTTTTTTACATCCATCATATTTGATTTGGTCGAGTTTTTTCATTCCCATCTCGAGTTATCTCCCTAGATATACTCTATGAAAATGGAACAACATTATTCTATTTCAGGATACCAAAAAAAAGAATGTTAGACAATGTTTAAGTTAGAATAGTGATGATTTAATTCCCAGATATTAGACATTAATGTAGAGAACTGATCTAGTGGATTTATATTTGTGTGGTCCACCAGTTATCCCCCACCTGTTAAGAAGAGGATTGTGCCATCAGTTCAAGATAAGGATGTGTGCAAGTGGATTTTACATTATGAGATCCATAAAAAGATAAATCTAAATTATTTTGGTTATCTAGACAGTTCAGATGATAATGACTTACATTGGGAATTCACATAGGTTTTCTACCTAGTGAAGACCCCTCATAAATAGATGGTGGTCCTAGTAGTGAGTCTTTTACAGGGATCGACCATGTGATGGTGTAGTTCGGTGATGCAGACCCATGATATGGTTTCAATCGCTTGGGTGGTCTTTGAGCGGCTCATGAGGGAATATTTTTACCCATCCACACTAAGATCAATGAATATCCATGAGATTCTGTAGCATTATTAGGGTATCAAGACCGTGGAAGTGTGCTTGACAAGGTTCAAATACTTTTGGAAAAACTGCCAAGATATTATTCAAGTCCTATTCTTCAAAGCGCAAACCATTGATAAATGCCACCATATAGACATATGTACAGGTGTTTTATCATTGCACCTTCCCTCATATGCATCAACACTAAATCAATATTTTGTGGTAGAGATAATTTTGGAAGAGGTTCAGTTAGATTTGTCCAGCAGGGGTGGTCATGAGTCATAATTCTAGTATAAACTAGAATACGGTCATCGGCTTGATCATGGTATATGATTCATACCCATTTCCAAACTCAGGCATGTGTGTTTCTAGCACAACAACCACAATAGGGATCTATTTAGTATCATGATAGGTGGTATTATAGTTGAAATGGATGAGGAAATCATTCTATAGATTGTTAGACCCCTATTTCTGTTAAGAGGGAGATAGTAGGTGGGATTACACAAATGAGGAAGAACTTGGAGTAGGTTGTTCTACCTGATGAAGGATGTGTAAGTGTAGTGATGATAGAATAAGAAAGTGGTATATGGTTAGAAATGTTTCCACCATCATCCCTAGGTGCTCCTCTATTTTCTCAGGGATCTGTATGAAGGGAAAAGCTGACAACTTCCAACTGTAGAGTTCTATGACTTAGAGGATCCATGAAATATTAGTGGTATTCTCTATTTCATTTCTACAAGTCATAGTTGTATTGTTAGAAACTATCAGATGTTAGAATTTTCAAACCACTGAATTCTAGAGGTTCAACCAGGGTGTCATGGTGTGTTGGTAGAACTATGTGTTGGTGTTGTTTGAGATAGCTTCAATATCATTAGGAAGAAGGAATCTTTTATTATTGAGTTGTGAAACTATAATATGATTAAAACAACTAGGATATTTCAGTTCCACCCAAAGACGATAGTTTTATGGTATGATGTATTATTTCATTTAACAAATTTTTTTGAGGTGTGGTTGTGTGTTTATGTGACTGAGAATTCCATATCATACCTGTGGATCCATTTTTCTTGACCCCTATTCTTGGTGGACCTGACAGAAGGATTTCCTTACACACAGGGGAATACAAATGTCATACAATAGTCCCTCAGTTTTTATGGGTTCCCAGCCATACATGCATGGTTAGTTTTCCAATTGTGGGTGTGGTAGTTCAGATTTATAGAAAGAGGACATCATAAACCCAAAATGTTCACTTGGGATTCCCTATGTGATTCATTGGTACCCTCACTTGTTCATAATTAGACTTTTACCAAATACACATGAGGAGTGAGTGGTATAGTTCATATAATGGAGGATGAGAACTATTGGGGTTATGCAAACATATGCATCATCTTAAAGAGGTATTATAATACAATAACAAATGATATCATATGGAAAATGTTTCCTAGTGTTCCCCCACCAATTTTAGATAAGGAAACATATGCCACTATTTTTATGATGTCTACCTGCGTTGATAATTATGTAGGTGTTATTAGTACATTTTGTTTTTGCTAAGTCTATTCATGTAAGACGTATGAGAACCCATGGTGATATTTCTAGTGTAGGGGACTTTGTTTATAGCATAGTTGTTATTCATTGTTCAGGAATAAGTGTCATAATGTGGGAAAGATTTAGTGACTTGAGTTTTGACTATTAAGACATTGAAATATTTCTATGAATGTTTCTGAAGCCATGTGCTAATATGGATTGGGATTTTAGGGAATGGAGAGCCTCAACATGCTGATACTAAAAATATTAACTATATTTTATCATGTGCTAACATTTACCCTGGAAATTTGGACTAATTCAAAAAATATTCCATTGATAAAAAAATGAGGGTGTGGTTGAGTTCAGAACATGGTGTATACACTAGAATCGACAGAAAATTTTTAGGCATCAGGTTTTTGGTCAGAGGCATGTTTTCATGGTGTTAAATAAGAGATAATAATTTCATTTAATTTAATCAATATCCCCCATTTTGGGTGAACACCCTAAAGGAGTGGTGAAGCCCCCCTAGAGAAACAATGGAACTAAGGGAAAAAGGAGAATATGTGATTATGTTAATCAATATTGATTGCAATTTCTCAGGAATATTGGTGCAGCGACCTCTAAGCATGGATCTTATCCCCAAAGCACCAAAATTTCACAATTATGTGGGTAGATTTTATCTTAATGTCCTGATACCCTATTTATGATTTTTTATATATTATCTCCCTATTTGGGTTGTTAGAGATCAACTAGGGGTTGATCTGTAGGATTACGGAAAAACTGGGATGGTTTGGGGGATTGTTGGGAATTCCTATTTAGAATTCTCGATCACACAGCTTGTAGTTTAGTGTCACAAACCATTTGGTCTTTTTTTGGGGGAAGATGACATTTGGAACTATAGACCTTATACTAGAGATACGTGTTTGGTAGTTATCCCAGGTCATGTAGTCGTGGGGAAAGGCTTGAAAATTCATGTCTAAGGATATCATTAGGTGGAACAATGTTTCCAGGGACATGGGAATGGGATGATGGAATTTACTAGAGGCCAGTTAACCATGAAACACCATGCACTAGTGTGTATATTCCATGTGTGAGACAGGTTTGGCTGAGCTGTGTAGGGAAAAATAGGACTGGGGGGCCGTCTAAGGTGAGGCACTTCGTTTACTCCATCTACACACCATTTAGGATCACATGGACTGATATTCCATGTAATAGAGAAAGAATATAGGTGTTTTCATGGGGTCACAAACCATGTGGACTGCTGAACATGATTTGTATCCTTCCTAGAGACCTCAACCTTTTGTATCTCTTTCTTTGGGACTTAGATTAAGGCATGTATATAGCCTATCCTAAGTATTTTTCTGTAAAGATCAAAATAGTAACCCTTGTGGTGTATTTGTAGGTATAATTTCACATTAGTCATGATTTTTTTTTCATAGTGATTTATCATGGATAATGATCAGGGTGGATCAATGGGGAGATTTCAATATCAGTAGCCATTATTATAATCTAAGGATGTTAGTACACTAGTATCTTATGGATGGATGAGTAGTGATACCTTATCATAATATGGTGTGATTACCCTTCATATGGCTATGATGCGACCTGATTCACGATGAGTGTGATTCACCTTTGAGTAACACTTTACCATTATAGGAGAATGGTTGTCATTTCAAAGAGACACTAGGACTGGTATTACCCTTTTATACCAGGGCTCATGTTTCCCTTACATCATGGATCATTAGAGAAAAAACTCTCTTTTATATAGGGTGTTGTTCCTCTACCATGGAGTAGTCCTTTCAGGGTCGGAATGCCCCTTATGGATGTGGGCATGGGTCCCCTGTATCATTAGTTCAATTAGAGACATATCTCACCTGATTTATCAAGGTGTGGTCCCTCAATACTCATTAAACAAATTGAGTAGGTACTCCCCTGTCATACTAGGTGTTAGTTACTCTATCTAGGGAGTTGGTACCACCCCGTTTCCCAAGGAACAAGTCCTCCATGTAATAAAAATAGATAGATTGGGTAATCCTCTATCTATCCAATATGGGTTTTAGTTATCCTTTCATTTGGGCCTCCCATATCATTTTAGGGTGTTGTTCCTCCAAACTTGATGCTCATGAAGAGTCAGTATTCCCCTATCATAGAAAGGTGTAGTTCCTCTAGCCTGGTGTTAGTACTAACCTATCAAGTAAGAGTGTGGGTCCCCCGTAGTGGTTATACTAGTGGAGATAGAGTATTACACCACAACTGTGAAAGGGTGTAGGTTCTCTACCTATGGAGTTGAAATTCCCCATCGTTGAGTTGTGGTGGGGAGCAGGTCATCCCCGAGAGTAGTAGCTCCCTCATATGTGGAACATAGTAACGAGGTGTGGGCATATATACTTTTTATGCATGGTACATAGTAAGGAGATAATTTTCCCTCAACATGGTGAGGTTGGAAAATCTCCCTATGGGTACCTTAGTGGTTTTATTTAGTGGTTAGAAGAAATTAATCCCTCATCTTTGGGGATGCGGTGAGGTGTGGGTACCACCTTGATCTATCTTTATAGAGGATGCACATGCAACAGGATCTGATATATTTTCCCATTAACTTCATGCATTAGTGAGGGGAAAGTCTCTCTATATGGGTTCATGTGATCTTTCATAGGGAACCAGAAAACAATGATATGATCTCTTGTGTTGGGAACTAGAGTTGGAACTAGAGTGCTAGTCCCGATAGGGTGTGTTGTCTTAGAAATACAATGTAGGAAGGAATAGTTGGTCCCAATTTATAGTATCTATAGTATTAGTTCCATAAAATATAGATAAGATCATAGAGTTTGTTCTCCAACATAGGCATTACCTTACAGTCTAGAGTAGAATCATATAGTTTTATATGAAGTCATAACCTCATGATATTTGGAATATGAGATGAGTATATGTGGTTGATTCTAGCATTCGTTGTGGTTCTCATAGTGGTACTAGTTGAAACACAATGTGAACTGAGTAAACTAGTCATGTGTATCCAATGATGGTTCAAATGGAGATTCTATCTATTTTGGGTTCCCTCTTGATTGGTCAAGAAGATTGGTGCCATTCAGTTGATCACATTTCCTTTGGGTTATGGGGAACATACTGAGTAATATTTTTTCATACCCTTACATGGGATTTTCCCATACATTATGTGACTTTTGTAGACCACATTCCATTATATTGTGTCCTAAGAGGACCCGAAGATGGATGAGATTAGTGAGATGGACTGGCCGATGTGTTTTTCAGTGCTTGATATAGGTTGCTTATGGCATTTCCATTTAATAATGATCCCCCAATATGATCATGTTGGATTCTTCATAGTTTTTGGTAGAATTTCATTTTTCCATTTTATATATTCAGTAATTTTATTAGACTACAGTATTGGGATATATTTAAGGTTTCATTTCATTAAATTTTTTATTATCTCTACACTATTTCATGGAGATGTATGTTGTTTAGTGTGTACAGGTACCTACTGATAATTACTCCATTGTGTCTGATATGCCTACTTAGTGCCAGTCGTCAGCCTAGGGCCTTTTAAAGCAGTCATGGGGAAGTCATGGATTAGGCTCCATTGGGATGATTCGAGATAATTTTAGGCACAATATAATATAATTAATTTATATTAATGGTACTAAAGATACTATATTTTTTATTTAATAATAATTTCTATTGAGTATGTTTAAAAAGAAAAATTGGGTAGTTTATAATACCAATTTTGGAGACTTGATCTTTTATAGGAATAGTTCTTTGTAATGAATGGATTATTATAACATATTGTTAAAAGAGGTTTATTTTAATGAGTTATAGATATAGTTTTTTTTAAAATAAAATAGTTTCATGAAGGAATTCAATGAATATGTGAGTCTTGATGTAGAGTGAGTTGAACCATTTTTTAATGATGTTAATGATGATAATGTGAGTTTGGGTATAAAATAACCTCAAACACTCATTTATGAGATAATAATATATCTTTTAAAATATTGTTTTAGTTTTATCATTTTACATAAAATAACATTCACTAGGGTAATTAATTTGTTTACCTAAGTTATTTATCTAAATGAAAATTTTATTATTAAAACTTATATGTAATGGGAATATTTTTATTTAAATTTTTTAAATAATTATATCAAATAAAATTTATAATTTTGGATAATTAAATTAAATATTCATGAACATAACATGTAAAAATAGTTTAATTTGACAATGTTTTTTTAATCATAGAATTTATATGTATTCCACTATTATTAAAATTATCAATTCCCATGACATAAATAGTTTTTTATTAAAAAAATAAAAGATAGGATGCTCTAATTTCATGCTGAAACTGAATCTCCCTTAAAAAAATTATATTTAATGAAAAGAATGAAGAATTTTGTTAATAAATTAACATTTATATTCAGTTCAAAAAACATTATACAAAGGGTTTATAAGATCAATTATTGTACTAAAATTTATAATTTCATTACATTAATACATATTATTACATAAAAATTATTCTTAACATCAAGTATTTTTTTACCTAATGATAAAATCATAAAAATTATAAATTTTTACGAAAAGATGTGTTTTTAATCATAAAATTATTTTTTATTTAAAAAAAATTAATCTTAAGGTAATATTTATATTCTAAATTGAAAATTGTCTTTTGTTTCATAAAAATAATATTCTAAAAATTATTTATTCATTTGTAAACACAAAATATTAAATTTTATAAAACAATTTTATTAGAAAAATACATTTTAGAATATTAACTATTATTAATCTTTTTTCATATTAATTAATGACTAAATTGTTTTTAAAAAATCATATTATCAATCATCATTTATTAATATTAATAATATGTTTTTTTAAATTTAAATTCATGTTTTATAAAAAAGTAAGAAAAAAAGTTTTCGGAAAGATAAATCATTCATATTTAATGTTGAATTAATTTTATTTCTATAAATATTTGACGACTTGGTTACTACTATTAATTCCTACTAATTCAATATCTAGTTTTAATGGTCATAATTAAATATATTTTTGATTTATATAATTTCATTATCATATATAAAGAAATCTATCAAACTAATGAACCGATTTAAATGAAATCAGAAATTATAATATCAGCATATTATAAAAGAAAACTTGGAGTTAGTTTGGAATGGTATATTTGGTTCTTTTTCATTTTAGTATTTAGGTATTTTGGACATGTAATAGATAATCGAGTCTATGTTGTTTTATTATGACCATATTTATTCATGTGAAATCAAAACATAAAATTTTTAGTTATATTGAGGCTTAGTGACATCTTGTTTCTAATTATCTATTCTATTTGGTGATATTTGTCATTATTTTTTAATTTGATGATTGCTATTTACAGTTATTGAATGGTTCATGATATGTTTTTAGGGTGAAATGGTTCTCACCTAGTCAGAATGGGAACCTCGATGATAGTCACTATCCAGAGGTGTTAGAGAATGTGACAATGGAAGGCCGACCTAGGTGACCTGGCAGGTTGAACCAAGATGGTTCATTATAAAATTTAAATATAGGGGATGTTTTGTTAATTGGATAGTGTGGTATAATGGAGCAGGATTTTCGATGATAAATTGGTGGTATAAGGGAGTTCAATGATAAATATTCTCCTTAACAAACCTCAATTACCTAGGGTAATAAAATTATGTAACAAATGTGTTTTGAAATGTGTTGTATTTATTAAAATATTTAGGATGATTTATTTTGATTTATTCATTTACAGTTATCTTTAACAGTTATTTTTAATATTTTCTATTTTATAATTTTAAATCATGCATCTGTGAAGGGAATATTAGAATCTGAGAAAGGATTCCATTCAAAATAATCCACCTAATAATCATATTATGGATTATTATATATTTTAATATAAAAAAATACCCTTTAGTATCACAATAATGGTAGTGAAACACAAAATGTCATCCCAATGGATCATTCTTAGGAGTTCACACTATAGAACCTGCATATGCTTCTTCGTTACTAGGGCCCCATGAACCAAAAAAGTGGTTGGATAAGATTGATAATATATTATTATTCTTCAAAAACCTTGAGAAATCTAATGTGATATTTTATACTTTGGTGGTGGTGGGGCCATTTTTAAATTGGTAGGACACAGTCATGATTTTGAGGCTTTATGAGGGTTTTTCAAGGACCATGTTCAATAAAATGTATAACCAAAATAGTCTATATTATTAAACTATGAGTGAAGTAAAATTATTTTTGAACTTGGTGTAGGGTTATGGACGGGTGATGGAGCATTCTACATAGTTAAAAGAATAGGTGGAACATTCACCTATGATCCAGATGAATGAATACATGAAGGAACATGAAATATAGATTGGATTACACCTAATGATCAGTTCTATAGTTATTATATTATTCCATCCATCCTATGATAAATTCTTTCATAAAATAGATGGAAGAGGAAGATATGTTTGGGAATTAGTTCTATGAAATGTGATTCTAGGGCCAATGGCGGAATCCATAGCTCCCCTTCCTAGCAATAGAGGTAAATGATGAATTAAATTAGGATATCTATTAGAGATTTTAGTGTTCCATTGATCGCATTTCAACATCTTCCATGGGGCCAAGTCTACATACATGTTTGTTGGTGTGGAATTCTAAATAATTATACAAACTATTTATAGTATGTTCTAAATTCCATTCATGTGTATGTTCATATGGGACACTATCATATATTTTTAGGTTCTCTTATACAGGAAGTTGAGTGGGATAAACTCATAAAAATTATTTCTAGGAACAATCATATAAATTTGATGAGATGCGACCTTATTCTAATGTCAAATGGGTTTCGAACAACACCAATATAACTAGTTGAATAAATATGGGTTCTTATACTTGCAAGAAAATAAGACAAGGGAATCATATATGATGATTGAAACCATCATATGTATTATATACATTTTTTTGTGGATCTACCATTGATTAATACATGTGAATCACATTTATTCATCATTCATAGTCATTGGGGTTGTGATATTAGTTGATGTAGAATATTATGGATCACTCTACTCTATTGTGTAAGAGTGGAGAGATATTGTTCAACTAAAATGAGTTCCATGTGACCGTAAATATTCATTATATTTTTTTGGGTTTACTATTTCTGGATCCTTATATTTTTTACCATATCTTTTCAATGGATTGGATAGGGAGCATCAAGCTTGAAATTATTGTCAACACCCAGTGGTTATGTTACTCTCTCATATAATGGACACTCATGTAATCTAATGTGAGCAGGACTCTAGGATGGGTAGAGTAGTTTTTGTGTTCCCCGTATGATGTTCTCTTTTATGATAGATTTCAAAATAATTTCATTACGTCGTTGAATGGGTTAGAGGTGAGTAGCTCAAGTGGGTGGTGTTCAGGTACCTCAATGCATTCAAAAGTGATTTCATATCAGGATTCCAAATCTTTGTGAAGTATATTAAACTATCATCCTACTCTATGAGATGGTTAATATCTATATTGCATCATATAAAATATACACCTAAAAAGAAAGGTTGTTGAAGATTAAATTATTATACATAAAGAGTAAGGGGTTCAACCAATAGATTGTGTCACCATGGTCATTTCAAATGCTCTTCTTTAAGAATGACAATAGAATCCTCCATCTCTAAAATAACTATTGGAAGTTGAAAATTTTTAAAATAAAAAAACACTTGTTGTGGCTTTATATTGATAACATATTTGACATTCTCAAGTGTGTCTGGTGTATCGTAAATATCAAATCACCATCAACGTACCCTCAGTTGAGGTTTATGGAGGAGAATATTCCTAATAACTCCTTTTGATGATGATATGCGAAATATTTAGTATCGAAATATTCTTTATTTATACACTAAATAACTAATAGTCATTATAACCTTGGTGAATCAATCAATTCCCGGGAAAATTTAATCCTTTATGGTGGCTTTAATTAATGGTATTTTGGTTTTTTAATTTACTATTTTGGACAACTTTCATAGCTAACACGAGACTAGATTTTCTATAAGTCCCAAATGGTTCTCCTGATCCCCATATGTATAAATTTAGTGTGTTGGCATCATAGGAATCCCTTTGGGAACAATTTCTCCCAAAAAAAGAGGCAAAAGGCTAAATAAATAAAAAAATCCAAATTTAGTAACACTAAAACTACTCAATAATATAAACATAAATCAAAAATTAATTCCCATAAATTGAAAATAAAACATACCAACTCACATTGAGCCCAAAATAACTACATGAATATTGTGATTGATTACCTAACCAATCAAACACACATCATCAATGATGAAAAAAGGATCCAATTGGGAACTTAAAATGATATAGGGAATTTTTTTAAAAACCATCTCAGTCATCAAAACCTACAGAAAATATGTAATATGTTTTAACATGTAATTACTCAATGATAGTTTGAAAATAAACTACATTGAAATCTTTCAATTCATATAACATTGTAGAAATAAAAGAATTCCATAAATCAATTTCAAAATAATTCAATTTTTTTTCAAAAACGAACTAACAGATTTTGTATGTAAATAGAGTTTCCAAATCCATTTTAGAAAACACAGAAACTATAGACATTTCTTTAAAAAATCCACTTGTATTATTTAAATGGAAATGGTAACTTTAAAATATTTTACCATGAAGGTCCATGTTTAAAAAATAACCTCTTTGAAATCCACTTTATTGAACTGAAAAATGAATTGTTAAACTCAAAACATCTTTTTGAAAACATGTTTGAAATATACATTTTCAAAATAAAAGAATCCAATACACACAAGGCTGAATAAAAATCAATAATACACAACATATCCCAAGGAATATAAAAAAAACAAAATAAGGTTACATTACATTGAGTAAAGTGGAAATGATACAATAAAACAGTAGATCAACCACCCATAAAAATGCTCCTTGAAATCCAATGTGTGATGGGATCTACCTAAGGCCCCTAACATGTGGAGAACCAATAACAATAAGTGTATACCACTCAATAAACTACTATAATCATATGTTGAAGATCAAAAATTTCTCATCAAATTGGCCCACACAAGTCTCATTGTAATGACAGGCCCAAACATAGCCTGTATTCCTAGAATGATTGGTGGGAAACTAGAGGAATCTAAAACAATAATACATATAATATAGGCATTCTACATAGTATATCTTTTCAGAAAAAAGATGAATTGTTGTTTTGAAACAAAAAATACATGTAAAATCCCAAAAATAATCATAAATATTCACATCCCTAAATACCATGTTTGAAATTACCTAGGTATATAACGAACCTATTACCATAAAATAATATTCCACCAAAAGGGGAGAAAAAAACATTACATAGTTCCCAAAAGCCTACACAAGGGGAAAACAAGAAGGGGAAATCAAGTGGTGTCACTCTCCAATTTTAACAAATTAATGTTCCAAATGGGTTTTTTACTTGAAAATATGGATCAGAAATACAAAAAAGTAATTTTTTAGTAAAATTAATTTTCGAACTACATTTGAAAAAATGATATGAATCACCCATTAATTAAATGTAATTTCAAATCTACCGAACACGCATGGGTCTCACCATTTGAAAACCAAAACATGGACAACATCTATTTATTTCCATCAATCCATTTTAATGATTAAAATATGGAATTTTCAAAATGGGTAAACCAGAAAAAAATATAAATTACCATTTGAAATATAATCGACACAGATTTATAAACCATTTTTGAGATCCACACCTCACATTTAAACTATATTGCCTTTATAACATATATTTATGACATTTAAAACTAAATCTAGATCAAAATCACCCAACATATCATTAAAAACATTTAATATCAATATGTGACTTTCACAAATATCTTAGCATAATTATAAACTAACATTCACACATGAAAACTTGTAATTTATAAAATAAATCATTTTTACCATGATTAAAAATATAAAAAAATGTTCTTAAATTATAAAGATGATATCATATATAAACATCATACCATAAATAAGGAATTTAAATGTCACAAACACATT
The DNA here is from genome assembly GCA_963277665.1 of Viscum album. Taxonomy (NCBI): domain Eukaryota; kingdom Viridiplantae; phylum Streptophyta; class Magnoliopsida; order Santalales; family Viscaceae; genus Viscum; species Viscum album. The sequence continues at coordinate 1,042,536,156 of OY728150.1, forward strand.
CAAAATGTCAAAATAAAACCATTTCATAGTAACACCAACTTCAAAACATGTCACTTTTGAAAAAATCAACTTCATAGTAACACGCAGATACTCCTTTATTGGTATATACATGCACCCCTTGAACCATTGTATATATTTTTGTATCCATATGGGAATATATTGAAAAACAGTAAAATTATATATATATATATATATATACATATATTATTACTTATGTATATTTGTAAAATCCACCGATATGGGGCTACAACACAACATTAAACGGCTGAGGCATGACTAAATTCTCCCAAAAACTTTTATTATGGTAGTGGATTCCAAACAATGCGTGGAGGCAACCTAAGAGACTCCACACGTGACTCATAAATGGCTGATATAACCAAAAAACAAGTCAAACCATGACATTGGGTTCAATTGATCCAATTATTGTGATGGGGACAGAAAAAACACCCTGAATATGATGATGTATGGATGAAGAAAGATACCATAGAATATTGAACACGAATCACCCAGAATCATGGTGAAAATGTTTTCAGTAGAGGGTGTCAAGAGAGGGGGTGGTGTGAAAACATGGAGAAGGGAGTGGGATATCCAATGACACAAATGGTGGGGCATAAATGTTTTTAAATCATTTATGGGAAAATGAGTAAACATGAAATAAATTAGGTAGGACGTATGATTTTGCTACATGTTTTGCGAAACCATTGACCCATATTGAACTATACACTACCTAGGCTAGGAACCACTAACACTATTTTCCCTAGGAGGCCTCATAGTATGTAAAAGGCGTGTGCCTCAATAATATCACAACCAAGAGATTGAACGGTCTATGGGGAGCTCCACATTGTTTGGTAAACCGTGAAGAAGCTGTACTGAATGAAGTTTTCCAAATGATTAGACCAACGGCACAAGAACCACCATATTTCTCAATCCATGTGGGTTAACAAAGTTCCATCCAAAAAGGAATCCAATAATCAATTTTTTCTCCCTCCAGTAATAAAAATAAAAAACACTCAAGACAAGATAAAAAAGACGCATATCAACTACACCATGACATGGTGGTGTAAAAAACTCTATACTATTTCACCTTTATCCCATAGAATTTTTTTTGCTGAAAATAATGGATAGAGTAAATTAATGTTCAAAAATATCTTGACCAAGAGAAAACCTTGTACTATTAACCTAAAATCCCACAACTGAGATCTTTAATATTTATAGAAACTATCAACCACAAAGTACCTAACAAATTCAAGTGAAACAGAAATGGATCCCTGAGAAATAATACCAACAATGTTTGGGATACCTGACATAGTCTAAAATTAATTTATATATGATCTATCATTGTTCCCCTACTATTTATAGTTTTTATTACATGTTGAAACACATAATAACGGTCGAAAAGTCATCCTCAAACAACTGAGAACCCATAAGACAATACAAAATCTTAACTATAATGAACTCCCAATATTAATATAGTAGAAACAACCACATTACCTCAAAATAACTACACGAGGTCTAACCATAGGTCATAAAAGAGGTGGATAATATAGAGTAAGTGATCGTGAATAAATCTCATATAGTGCATCCCAAAATGGAGAAAACCAAACACTAGCTAGTACACCATACTCAACTAGTATACCTAACACCAAAGTATCCGAACCATTCACCCCATTCCCCATTCATGTATAAATAACGATCACCATAAGTGATCAAAAAAAGAAAAATAATGTCCAATTTTTTTTATTAAAGTTCAAATAAACATATTAGTCTTAAAAATTGGCCCTCCTAGCCAACAATAGGGATGTTGCACAAAAAACCATAAAATGAATTCCTTGTAAGTCAATCCCAATGTTTTCTCCTGAAAACCACTAATGAACTAAATAAGGAACCATTAATTACCAAAATATTTGACTAAAACCAAAAATCTGTCACATAGCTTCTCTAACCTGCAAATCATCAAGTTTCCCAAGAGAATCAAGGATATCATATATCTCATCTAAATAAATCACTACTTCTTCTAACACTTTACCCCAAAGAAAAAAGACGGTTCCACATCCACCATTGTACAAAGAGTCTTGGTAGACATTAGAACTGAGGAAACCTTTTAGACCATTTTGTTTAATAACAACAAAAACAAGTATTATATGAGAACCACATAAAGTCATGCCTCAAAATAGAATCCCGGTGATTCATTAACAATCCAGGATTCAAAAAAAACTATAATACCTAAAATATGGAAAACAATATTCACACCAATATATGTTTTATCGTGAACATTTTAGCCAAGTAATTTTGGAATAACCTTCCCAAAATGTGAATTATTGAAAACCATGCCAAGAAAACCTTTCAAAAATTACCCTAGTTAAAACACACCCATTACCTCAACAAATCAATTAGTGAAAAATCCCTTCCAAAATCCTCGTTATTTAAAAAACCAAAAAACATAAAAAATGATCATCCAAAACCCATTTCCATTTTTGTAAACATTTCCAGAGTTTTTTTGAAAACCAAAAACTTTTTTTATATTTCAAAGATATTCCAAACCTCCAAATTGAAAAAAAATTATTTTGGGAGAAGCCAATGAAGGATGTTTGAAACACCCAATTTTATGAAAATCATAAGGCTAATAAGCAATTATAAAAAAATTTCTAAAAATTCTTGTGAATACCCATTATTATTTTTTATAAACCTACATTAAACAATGTTTTGAAAATAATAAGTTTATCAAAATAAATTATTTTACATAACAAGGAATATAAAATATTTTCACAATCAAGTGACTAAAAAATCAACCAAATAGGGAACAAAATAACCACAACCAAAAAAAATCTATTTAGTCATCAATCCACATCCAAACTAAGTAATCTATTTTTTGAGAATCATGACTCATATGAAGTCTATATTTGGAAAAAATAGGAATAAATGGTGTTATTAACAAATTGGAATCATGGATGGGGTACTATTATCCAATCATGAATCAATATCTCTAAAATATGCCAACATATCTGCATGAAGACCGCATGGGTCCTAGTACATACAAGATAACCACACAACTCAATTCCCCTTCCCTTTCCATCATAAAACCATAGAGAAACCCATTAAAATTCGAAAAGGGTATCAAAACATCATTCACATTAGTATCTAGTAGAAACAACCAAAACAAAATCAAATTCACAATTCACAACCCAACTTCCCCTTACAACTTGGGGATTGGGATGAGCGAGAAATTACTAAACCATTCCCATAATTACCTCTCAAGCACCGAAAACATTAAACTCCTTCTACTAGGACATCCCCAAATAATAAGGGCCTCTACCATTGAATAAAAATCTTCCAACATATGTAATGCAATCCATATCCTATATCTAATTGATAACCCAATATCTGAATTAATTTTTTAACAAACCAGTCTATGATACCACCCATCCCCACATCAAACCCGATTTTCCACATGTCCTAATGGGAATTCCCAATCCACATGATCTATATTATAGTTCATAGGAATTATAAGAATCCATTTGGAAATTATTTTTCCTAAATAGTGATAAATGATATTAGAATTAGTAAATAAAAATTAAAAAAATATTAATTCAAAAAATTACATATATAAAGAAAACTAACCATAAATGTGAAATTAAACACACAAAAATCAGTTATCCTAATCCATCTCCATGAATCCTATGGTTTTATACCTGAGCCTACACACCACATGTCACCCACTGTGAACACACAATATCCAATAGAGAACATAAATTTATATAGTCAAGATCTATGTATCCCATTAAGTCACCATAACATAACAAAACTATGAAATATGTTTCCTAAGGAAACTATTCAATGATGATTTGAAGATAAAAAAGATAGAAATACTTAAATACATAAAAAATTATGTCAATAGAGAAATTCTATAAAAAACATTTAAAAAATTCACCTTTTTTCTAAAACCAAACTCACAAATTTAAAAAAAAATCAAGAGGACTACGAAATTTATAAAATCATGCACATCATTAACATTTCTGAAAAATAACCCTATTTTATATTTAAATGAATATGGCTAATTTAAACATTTTAGTGTACTAATACATCCTTAAAACAAACACCCAATGTGGTATCCACTTTAATGTACCCATACAGGAGTCTCTAAAATCAAACAAGACCTTTTAAAAATCATTGAGAACTCAATTTTGCAACGAAAATGAACCAATAGACACAAGGGTCAAACAAAACCAAGATTGAACCACATATCATAAGGAATATATAACAAATAATCACAAGAAGGTTCCAAAACAATGAGTGAATTAGAAGTTGTATAACCAAATACTAGATCAAATTCCCCTAAAACCAAACCCACTAATATTTTTAATGTTTCATGAGATTTACCTATGGTCCCTAGCAAGATAAGATGATAACCATATAAGAGTATTCGAATGATGAACTAGATTCTAGAATGAATTGATGTTCAAACATAGGTAATAAAAATATCGTAAACATTCCTTATTTTTAATGACCAACCCCAACCTAAATGATGTTCAAAGAAAAACATGAGGACATCCTGTCACGTGCGAACAAACTGGGGGAACATGTCATGTCTTTGACTTAGTAAATTGTTTCCCATGACCAATTTTAGAATTTATCTATAAGAACATACATTGTAACTATAATAAAAAACGAATAATAATGTATAACATCTCATCTAACATCCAATTATGAATAACATTACCTAAAAAATGAAGCTACAACATAACAAGCACATTCCCCCATTATGGGAGAAAAAAGCAAAACATAGTGATCAATAACCAACACAAGAAGTAAACATGTAAGGTGAAATGAATGTGTTTCTCACACAATTTTTTTAAAACAAATTTTTCAAATGAACCTTACACATAAAAATATGCCACTGGAAGCCAAGCCCTTTCTGTTTTCATTAAATTACTAACCTGACAACATTTAGAAAAAATGATGGAAATCACCCATTCCTTTGAAATAACTTTACATCCACCCAAAATACATGGGTCTCACCCTTATAAAATAATAACACGGCCCCTTGAAATTCATTTCCTTAAACCATTTTAAATAATCTACCATTGCACATTCAAAAGGAGTAAAACACAAAAAAAACATTTTAAATTACCATTTCAAATTAAATCAAAACGCATTTATATACCATTTTGTGTTTAATGCCTATATTTTAAATTAATTTACCATTTAAACCTATTTTTAATAATAAATAACTAAAAATAGATCAATATCACACATTTTCTTTTAATTTTTTTTAAATCGAATAAATCAATTCAAAAAAATATTATCACGATTGAAAATTACCATTCACATTTGAAAACATTAAATTTCTAAAATATTGAATTTATTATAAGCTCCCATGATTAATGAAATTGTTTTAAAATACCACAATGTTATCACATATAATCATAATTTCATAAAAAGTAAATTTAAAACACACAAGAACACTTGGAATCTTAAAAATGAAATAATTACATAGTAACACCTACCTCAAAACATATCTCTTTTGTCAAAGAAAACATTGCACTTATATTCATATACAATTTTCTATATATTTATATATATGAAATCCTTAACATAATGTACATATTATCTTATCTTTGAGGAAATAAATATGAGGATGGAATATATATATATATATATATATATGTATGTGTTTGCCAATTTATATATGTGAAAAATGCCTTCAATGGGCTACAAGACACCCTAAAATTGTGACAGGTGAAATAATATAGTCCAAAATGATTCACATTCATCAGTTAATTCTGAAACAAGCACTATGAAAAAGTAAGAGACCCATCACACACCCTAAAAATGGGGGATATAACCATTTATAAATCCAACCCTTGATGTAGTGATCTGATGAGCTAGGTGGGGGTGAAAATGAGAGGAGAAATCGCTAATGATGAGAGAAATAAGGGAATCGTAGGTCATACCTTGAAGGGATGAATTTGAGAGCCTCTAAATCTACATGAGATCCCTATATAGAGGCTATATGAAGATTGGTGGTGTACCATGTTCATAGAGGAATAAAGGATTGGGTTTGTTGTGCACCTCATTGGGAGAGGGAGAAAAGCGTTAAAATACCTTAATTAAAAATTGTAAAAGTGAAAAAATTGAATTCTTGGGTAGGCAACATGTCTTTACCACATGGTATAGAAAACCACGTGAAAACCATTCACATGTTACATTCTAGTCTATTAAACCCCCACATGGTTTACCCTAGGATGTCATTTTGTCTTCGAAAGTGGTGCACCACACCCCCCAACTCACATAATTACCCTCATAGTAACTATGTAATTTTACAAGGTTTGATTAAATGTTTATATTTTATATAGAATGGATTACTCAAAAGTAGAGGATCACCAGCATGGGTTCTGAATAGTTTCTTTAACTATGAGGGATAGTCATGCCCTTACTAAATCGCCTTTAGAACTCAAATATTTGTCCTAAAACCAACCAAAATTAAAAAATATTCAAGATGAGATAAAAATACCCTATATAAAAAATATCATTACATGGGGATATCACATGTTCACTCTAACATGAAGGAGAAGAATTATGGTCATTTATATGCACTTTTGTGAATCGCAAGGGACTAATTCTTGTATTCCAAGATATCTGATTTTCAGTTATATACCTAGTAGGTAATATTCCAAGATAATATGGTATCTAAACATGGAATTAAGTTTATCCAAAGAAGATCTAGGATATAATATATTGGTATAAATCCATGAAATTGTTTGGTATTCAAAGCATCATGGGCCAGATAAGATATTATGTACATTTTCCTTAGACTTCCTCATACTATCATCTCCTTTTATAGGTTTTACATGAATGGGAATTAAATTTTAATGATGTTATAAAGGTCAGGATTATTTTGATGAGCAAAATGTGAGTCTAACTTCAACTCCTATTCCAATTCATCTGAAACTAAGAGGTGTTTATACCATATATTCTGATGGATATAGTACATTTTTGTGGTTTTTTATGTAGGAAAATAATATGGTAGCATATGGATAATTTTAGGGGTAACCCCCACGAAAAGTACTACCCCACTCATGATCATGAATTATTAAGGGTGAATCATGTTATAAAAATTAGATGTTATTACCTTTTGAAAGATATATATTTGGTTTGAATAGACCATAAAATTCTAAAGTACTTATTTTAATAATAGGATATAAAAACATTTAAAATAAATTTTTTCATTTAACCTTCATATCTTTTATTTTTATTCGGTATACAATCCTGGATAGGTGAATACAGTGGCCAACACACAGTATAGTAAATATCAAATTCTAGGAGTTATAATGTTTGAAGACTAACAGTGTAGAGTGAGATAATTATCTATATTAATTTAGATTTGGAATAAGGGGGTGAGTGGGTATTATTGACTAGTACAGAGGTGACTTCTTTTTTAGATGACTGGATCTATCTTAAGAAGACTTGGGAATATGATTTTTAGTCGTTGAGAAGGAGTTTAAATGTTGGGAAGACCTCAATTATTTTATATCAGTCTCTTGGGCGTACTATCTATTTAAATTAGTAGTTAGTAGTCTCTATGAATTTTATGTAGTATATGATGAGTAGTGGTCACCACAATAGTAGTAATTTTCACCCATGGGATACTATGATTTTCAATTATTTGGAACACTAATATTTATGACCCATTATGAAAAGTGGTGGACATTTCTTCCCAATTTTTAACTAGCTCGTAGGACATCTTAAATTCATACAAGGCTAATTAAATTTAAAAATCTATTTTCAAATTCAATCTAACATTACAACTTAATAAATGCATAAATTGAAAAGTCTTAGGTCAAAACTAGTATACCACATTGAAAAAATCAGAAAATTAAATAATTAATTGTTACTGACTGTGAAGGAGAGTGATGGTAGTGATTTATGTTTATATCAATTGGAGAAAAAATAAAAATATCATTAATTTACTTGTTAATTTACTAGTGTATTAATAACTAGTCTCTCTTATTTAATTTTTTTCTAGGGTTAAATATAAAAATTTCCATTTTCTTGATTCTCCCTCTCCAATTAGTTAATTATACTTTTTCAAATGGTCAAATAATTTATCTGTATTAATGAATTAATTGATTCAACACTATTTTTTAGTATAATCATTATGTTCTAAAAATTTTCATGTCTTAATATGGATGATTAGACATATATTTAAATGATACCTAAAAACTTAATTAAAAATGGTTGTGATAGAAGAAAATTAGTGTGGTATATTTTCACTATGAATATAAAATCTAATGACATACATTATAAATATATATCCATTATTAGAACAACCTTATGATTATATCACTCAAAACATGAGAGAAATTCCCTTATCATTATAGTCAGGAGAAGGTGAGAGAGGGTGTAATTAATAGTATTCACAGGGGAATGATGGTGTACCCTATAATAAGACTATACAATAAAACAATTTTTAGCTAGGGCTATCAAATGTTCTTTTATTCTTCTCTAGTATGACCATGTCCCCAACATTGTTGGTGTAAATGTGGTCCACGGGTATCCAAAATTCCATAAATTTAACTGATGATTTTTTCCAATTAAATTTCAAGGATCACTGGTCATATAAATGTATAATTTCATCAATGATCATAAAAAGAATAACATAATAACCTTTTCATTGAATTTCATGTTTTGATATTGGGTTTCACTCAATAGAAATCAAAACTAATATTTCTTTTGGTTTTTTCTGGGTTTTTTCTCTGGGTGTGAAATTATATACTTTCCCAACAAGAAAGATAATGTCTTTATAGTTATCCTTGGTTCTGATCCTAGTTTGATTCATTTTTTATCAATATGAAATTCTAGATACTAATTAATACCAAGAACATATCATGATTTGAAAAGAAATTTATGAATACGAATAGAGATCATATTTTTTTATTTCTTATTTGAATTTATTTTATCTATCCCACCAAAAAACAGAATACAATAATGAACCTATTTAAACTTTCATCACATAATCATTATTTCTACTATATATATATATATATATTCACCTAATATAGACATCTAATCCTGCCACATTTGAAATCATTATTGTCCTCAGGAGTTAAATCTCAACATAATTCAAAGGATTATAACTCTACCAAAATTCAAATACCAAGTTCAACAAAATCATGTGATTTAATGGGGAACAAAATATTCAAGCATCACAAAAAATAATTTTATCATCTCCCTATTTTTCAATGATAAAAGTTAATAATTAATTTTAAATTTAATCTATTTAAATATAATTGTCTCTCCTCTCATCATATTTATCAAATAACTATCAATATAAATTCCAATTGCAATTTACTCCACTATAATCTTATTACTTATCACTCAAGGGAAAAATGTGAATAGTTTTTTCCTATATTTCATGTAATACTATTTACGATTCTCTCACAATGCATCTAAATTCTCTATCCCATAGAGAAAAAATTGTAAATAATCATGAGGGATTCACCATTAGTATCAAATGACACTAGGGATTCATTGAATGTAAGTGAATGGTGTAGAAAAATTAAATATCAAACGGTGGTTGTCTGAAAATTGATTTGCATGATAATCAAGAATGATTCTCAATGAAAATAAACCTTTTAAAATTAATAAATATATTTTCCCTAAAACTAAATTTAGTTCCATAAATCATTGATGTATAATGAATGTGCCACCCTCATGATTTTTTGGAATATTCAGTTTTCAAAAAGACTCTTATCCACCACCAAAATAATATGATAAAAATCATTGGTCAAATAAATGGTGAATTTTTAACCTCCTATAAACAACCCATTTTATATTATTTTTTATAAAAAATGTTTTAAATAAAGTATAATTAAGGATAATAAAGATCCTTCCCCAAAATAATTATGAAAACTCCCCATAATTATTTGTTTCAGTCTTCACATCTCTTAAGTTAATGTATCGTCTTCCAAATACTCATTTTTTATAATCATTAAAAATACATAGTGTATGGTAGTAAAACATAATATAGTCTTATTATTTGGTTCTTCCCAAACAATTTTATCAATTAAATATATAGAAAAATTATCTATCACTGTAAATTTGGGACTGGGTATAATGTATTCCAATATAAAATTTAAATATAATCCTCATAGTTTAAGATTCAATACGATGAAAAGAATTTTCTATAAAGAATCATGAAAATGATTTCCACATGAAATATACTCATGAATGGAATAAATATATTAGGTTTATAAAATTTCACTTGAATGATATAATTTTATTGAGATAACTACTCATGGAAATTCATATTATCATTAATATCATTTCAAATAAATATCTAAATTACACATTATTTAAAATCATAGAGAAATATGATTATCATAAATTAACCAAAACTCCCAAATCATGATTTTTTAAATCAAAAACCTATTTTTAAATCAACTCATTAATTTATAAATTTAATCATTTTAATTTATTAATAGTGATATTTAAATCCTAGAATGATGATTATCTGTAGAAATTTTACTGTCCTTGAGGAGAAAATAAAGAAATAATAATTTGTGTGTAATACGAAGTTCAATTAAGATTTATTAATAATAAATTAATGGGATAATAAGAGATATAAAATTAAAACTCTAACTACCCTATTTCATTAATTTTTTCAGAATGAAAACCATATATTTAATTCTACTATGTTTCTGATTTAAACCTTCATTTGGACATGAAAATGAAAATACACATGTGAACATGTGAATCCTTTTTCATTTAAACATGAAAAACATTTTTGGGAGAGTTACTACCCCTAATAAATTAGAATTATAAAAATCATAAAAAAATTCTTGTTTCCGTCTTGGGGAAAGTTTATTTAATATCATTGGATCAACCTTACCTCTTCTGATTGGGTGATAAAGGAAATGAATGATTATACCAAGTATATATTTCTATACTACCTCTTATGGGACGTGTCTATATATATGGTAAACATTATTCTAAAATAATGTCTTTAATTATATAGGATATGACATTTTTGACATCCATAAATCCTATCCACCAATGCATTATTTGACAAGAAAATCCAAAGTATTGTTCCTTCATTATCCAATACTATTGGACTTCTTCAATGTTTTTTTTCTAAAACTCCCCTCATCATCAATGATTTTATCTCTTAAAAATAGTGTTTAATTTATCAATTTTTTTCATTTTTAACCATTCATATTTTTAGGTATAACATTACATTCTTCTATGATGTAAAAATATTCAACTTGAAACCTATAAAAAACAACTCAACCCTTTTAATACCAATAAACACTCTCATATTAACTAAATAATTTCTTATAATAATGATATATTTCCATTCCTGATCAATATTTGGTACCAAAAATTCAACAGTGAAGATAAATATTTACACATTATTAAATATTCCTTTGATCATTTCTCATGCAAATATTATGATTGAATCGACTAGTCTATGTGATACGATTGTAAGATTTAGGACCCCAAGTGTTAATTATTTAATGTTGATTTAAAACATGATATTGAAACCCACACCTAAATCACATAATTATTTTCCAAATTTATTAAACACAATAGAAAAATGTATTTAAAAACAACTTGGGTATTTTTTTATTTTCGTAGATAATTTTTCACCATTATAAAGCTTCATCTCATAAACAGTATCATTATAATTTCAAAGAACATGATTTTTATAATCACTAGTTAATTCTTGAAATTCTGTTACATTATAATTTTATCCAATTATTCTGCCAAAAGAATATTATTTTACAACATTTTAAAATTTTTAATGAACTTACCTCTTATCACATCATTGTTATCATATTTCAACCTCTCCAAAAATTATAGGTGTGGATTGAATGGTAGTGGGGGTTCTAACCTTTTTTCCTTATAATTTTATTCAATTCAATTTTCATTTTCTACGTGTTTCCTTGTTGTTTCATTATTTTTTCTAGAAGACCTATGATTATTTTCAAACATTTTAGAGTGACTACCTTATATTCTCTATGTGGGTTTTTTATAGGTGGATGAGAAATATCCCCATCATCCACTGTTAATTTTGTTCAAAAATCATCCCTACATAGAACTCTATATTTTTAGAAAATATATCTATGTTCAAAATTCAAATTTTCTTATACCTGATCTAGTGGTCCTCATAAATATGGAAAATGTCCACTGTAGGTATTTATTTAGTCTTAAAACTGAGAAAATGTGAGTGGCATGTTATTGGTATCCCTATGGTCTCTGTTATATGCATTTTTATTTCAGTTGTTATTATTTTCACCCAGAATATTTATTTTAATGTTAATAAATAACATTCTTATGAACATTATTAAACATAAAATGGGGGTTAAGGTGATCTATTATGCATATAGATTTATTATCATGGTCTCAATTTGGGATTCCATCCATCCATAGTTATCAACCATATAATTTCATCACCTTTGACTTCCTTATATTTTACAATGATATCTTAATCTATCTGTTTCATCCAAATATTTATAGGTCTACTTTGGTGTCATCACCATCAATGCTTTTCTTATGGAATTATCAATGATAAAAAAAATTAAATATGAAACATATTTATAAAAAGTCTAAATTAGGATCCATATTTATATACCACTATGATTACAATGTTGAATAATATATTTAAGACATCCATATATTCTCTGATGTGAATCATCTTCAAATTTGTTAATATTTAAAATTTAAAAGGTGATTTTCAAAGATCATATAGGGGAGTATTATGTCAATAAGATTCCCATTAAAGTGTTCAATTGGTCTATTCAAACAAAAGGAACACATTTAGTGCAAGAATTACTCTATTCAAATCTTTTACAAGCAAATATTTCAGGTGGATGAGATACCAGATTTTTGATAGAAAAATATTAAGTATTCCTTGGATAGCTACATAATTATAGGCCTTTGACAACCCTACATGCATGATCCTATATTTTTTTTGCTTGAGCTTGCAAGATTCTTCATGAGCACGCAAACCCCCTTTTGACGTCACATTTGGTGTAGAAACCCTTTCACGCAACATCATCTTCCTCGCACTCCATGAATTTTCCATGATTCACCGTTCTTATCCTGAAACTTGTCTTACATGAAAGATCCAAAAACAAGTTTCTCCATATTCTGATTTTCAGACCCACAAATTTAGAAAATACTAGATAATGACTCCACAATCAATACTGCTTTTAGATTATACTATATGACCAATTTCCATGTAGTCTTCCTGATCATCCATGAAAGGGTCGACAATAAGTAACCCAAACCATGATCAACCCAAAGTAGATTGAAAACAAACACAATCTGAACTCCTTTTATATAAATGAACAACCTTTGTTCCAACAGAATGTAATACATGGGATTCATTAGGAATTTAATGGTAACATAAGAGGGGTGATAATCATAAACATGAACATCGAATAATTATATATGATTAGAACATGAAGGAAACACGGGATTGTGGATGAAACAGAAAATATGAAAAAAGTATCAGTCATGGATAAATTTCAACACAACAACACATGGTGGATAGAGTCCCATCATGAATTAGAATCCCACTATAATTCTATACATAATGTCACATGAAAAAAATCACCATATTGATAAGAGAAATATATAATTATAATCCCACCCATACCATTCATAACGTGTTTATTCATAAGAGTTCCACATATATCATACAATATAAAGATATATTTCCTCACCTATAATACTACAATTATGGAGAATGGGTAACATATATTAAATTCCCCAATCAAAAAATCATAGGTAGATCTAGGTGAATAGCCTTTAGTGTAAATAACGATGGATATTCATAATAAAAATGTTTTTATGGAAAATAAATACAATATCAGAATTAAAATCAGGGTACACAAGGATTCAAGGTAGGGTTAAATGAGAGTTAAAGGGTTCCATAATCAGTTTTAAATTATAATGACTATAAGAGGAATGTAAAAATGAATTTACCCAAATAAAAAATTATAAAACAAAATGTATAATATAAAGGATGTTCTAAAATAATGAAGACACATATATGATCCTCTACGAGGAGATATGACTTCTAAATGATTGGGAAAACCATAGGGAGGGTCATTTAAAGGGAAGGATAATATAAATCATAATTAGATGGTGTTCATTATAGTATAATATGGGATTGGGAGGGTTTCTATAGATAATTATAGGATAATTCTTTATTAATTTCCAAACATAGGTTTTGGACTCTATATTAAAAGGTAATAAAATAACCTAATTGTCACATGTTTTTACCATCATTTCTACCAAAGAGGATTTTATTATTTTATATGTTTTAGAACAGAAACAATTAAAATTATTCCCTATATAATGTGGAAGTGAGTCTTGTTCTTATATATATATTTTTAAATCATAAAAATATAATTTAGGTCATGAATGATTTTTTAAGGGGTTATAAAATTAGTAGAATAACATAAAAAATATTTTAAATTTGAAACATAATTCTTGTAATGGATAAACTATATTGTATTTATTACATCACATTTTGGGATTTTATGATGTCATAATACACACTATATATTTTTATTACCATTAATCTTTCATAAAAATTATTTTATCTCCAATAATTATGAAGAATTCATTATTGGATACATTGGAAATGATGACGTCAAAAATAATATTTATTGTACAAAAATAATTATATAAATATGATTATTTATAATTTTGAATAAAAATCACTATTTATTTTAAAAATATAGTTTTTTAGAATAATTTTTTTCCGACTCCTACAAAAATTACATTTCAATTCATAAAATTATATTATAATTTATAATTAATAAATTTTATTTAATAATAAAACTTTAATAAAAAATCATTTATATAAAATGTTCATTAACTGATTAATATTTGTATGTGGATTAATATTATACATTTCCCAAAAATTCAATTTTTTTTCATTTTATCGAAATATAATTTTTATCAAACCCCTAATTTTAATTATTTATAAGGTAATAATAAAAATAATGAATATATTCATTAATTTTAAAAACTAAAATATGAAAATTAATTCGGTAAATTTCTAGATAAACCCCCATTTTTACACCAGTTTACACCATATGTGTAAGATATTATATGGTGACACATTTTTGGGAGAGTTCCAAAAATATTTCTTATCTCATGTTCTAAAAATGATTGAACTTATAATGTAAATGGTTTCACTCCAGATTTAGTTATTCAATATCGGCTAAATCTTTGTCAAGGGAAAACCCCACTAATTCAATCTCCCTAGGTTACTTCGATAAATGGTATTCATATGGTATGATCCTACTACTTGAGGGAAACACTTTTTTCTGCCTATGCTAATTTTAATTTTCTTAACCCGTTATATATAATCAAAATAATGATCATTATAAAATAATTAAATATAAATGGTTATGATGTGTAATTTTATTTTAAATACATTTTGGCATAACATATAATGGTCCAAAAAACCAAATGTGGTGCTTGTTTTTTTAATAATTTTATTATTTTATATAGAATCTATTCATTTGAAAATGAAATATTATTTATAAATCATTGGGTCATTAAATTCACCCTTTAATAAATTTCATCCTTGAAATATTTATTTTTTACTTTATAATAAATGCGGGTATTTTTTTCAACAAATCTATTATTCCCCTTGTTACTTTAAAGTTTTTATTCCTCCATCACACTTTGACCACATCCGTTATCAGGTTTCTTATAAATTTGTATATATGATATAATATATTCATTAAATACTCATCGTATGAAAGTCCATTATCCAAGGTTACAACATTTCATTTCTATACATGCGAGGGATCTAGTTTTCACTTCCTTAAGAGGGATATAGAGAAAAAACCATGTACATGAGAATAGTTCATTGGGAGTTCAAATCGATAGGTCATAGAACTAATGTGATAAAGGACAAAAATGGGTTGATTTATCTTAGAATAAGAATTATTTTCTTCCCAATACTCATCACTATCTTCCATGAAGATATGTGAAAAAACACCTTATATCTAACTAAAAAATCTTGATCCAATTTAAAATTATCTAAATAGATTTTATTGGCTTTTGTGGAGTTCATATGATGCTAACTGGTTTGAACCCTTTATATATTCTTTTAGAAAAAACCATTACTTATTAGCTTCAATTTTCAAAAATTCCCCGGCATGTTTAATTTTAAAACAACTTACCATATAGATCCTCATAAGGATCAATTTAAATGGGATAATAGAAACGATTGTTATATGAGAACTGCACTCGGGGAAGGTGTTTATCAAACATCATTAGAAATAATTTGAAAATAATCATATCATATCTTCTAGAGTTTGAATAGTTCTTTCAGACTATCCATACTTCAGAGAGTGATAATTAGTAATAAAACACAACATTCTATCCAATTCTTTATGAAGGGTTAACCAAAACCACACGAAAAACCTTACATCTCGATTAAATAGAATGGAGTGTGGAAGTCTAGGAAGTCTCACAACTTCTATAATGTATTTTTTTTAAAATTTATCAGAGATAGAAATCTTACTTGATTTAATTTAAACATGAAAACTTTAAAAGGTAATAAGCTTCCAACAAAATGGAATTATTTCCTTTAGATGTTCATATGATACCTATAATTAAATCCATGGTTATATTTTCCTATATCTATAGAGTTATGGTCAAGGGATTCATCATACCATTATACTTCTATCATTTATCCTTGAAATGATGGTATACCAAGCACTAAGATTAAAAATATTCATTATATTTCTTCATGGTATCCCATTAGATGTTTTTATTCAGATATCTTTATATCATAGTTATTCCTAGATGTGTAGTGAAAAATAGGATACATTAATCAACAAATATTCCCTTCTTTAGAGATTATTTTTTTGGGAAAAAATATGTGTTCCAAACATTATAAATTTATCTTTATCAATGTTCAACTATGGAATATTTATTATCATTTTCTGTAGCCCATTATCATCATTATAGGCATACTTAATATTCTCAATAATAAATTGTGGGGACATTATTTTAGAAAGGATAGATGAAGATCCTTTTATTATAATCATTTTGTATCCGTTTTAAAAACATAAATATTGGATGTCTTGAAATAGTCATCATGGATAGGGTTAGAGGATCCTTTCAACCAAGAAAATATTCCACTATTTCGGATTTTGATGATGGTAATTTATTGAACAATCAAATCCCTGATCATATATGACCACCCTAGTTTAATTATATTGAGGTCCTTTTATGTGAAAATATTTTTGAGGGATTTATGATCTGTATATATGTCACAGTTCTCCTCATTGAGATAATATCAATAAATCATTATTATGAAGACCACTAAAACTAATTATGTATCATTTTTGGGTATTTTTTCACATGTACATTTATTTGGGTGATTCAGAGTCAATAAATTTTTAATATTTCATTAGTACCAAACCCATTACCCTTTTGGACTCGTCAATGTAGATTAGAAATCATTGCACACTATTAGGTAATGTGAGAATATGTGCAGTGAATAACCTCTACTTAAACTCATTAATGATTTATTCACATTTATTAGTCCAAAAAAATTGAAAATCTTACATGTAAACTTGATTAATAGTATAGGAAATAATGATAAGTTTCTCACAAATTTATGGAAGTAGAAATTTAATCATATGAAATTACAGATTTATGTCACAGATGTTGTCATATGTTTACATTCAATTGCCTCTATTTTTTAAGGATCCAAATACATCCCATTTTTTGGTGATGAGATTCGTATAAATGTTACATTATCCTTATAAAACTATCGTTTTGTATATATTTAAAATAAAATCCTTTCAAAAGTATTCAATACTACATTCAAATTATCATAAAGTCCATATATGCTTTTAGATTAGAAACAATATAATCTATAATGACTACAAAAAATAGACCTATGTAATATATAAACACACTATGTATCAAGTCCATATAGTTTTTTGGATTATTAGATTGTCCAAATTGAATCACTACTAACTCAAAATGGCTATATATGTTAAAAAAAGTTATTGGGATATCCTCCTCCATCAGATTTACAACGAAATATCACGAATGAAGATTCAACTTAGTGAATTACTGGCCTCCATGTGGATGATAAAACAGGTCATCATTCCATGGAATAATATAAGATTTTTTTACTATGATGTTTTTTAGATAAAAAAAATAAATGTAGACGCACATTAACACATCATTACTCTTAACAAAATAGTATCGGTGCACCCCACAATGAAACATTTGGGAATATAAACCATTTATAGAGATCCTCCTAAAACTGTTTCATAATATCCTCACAATCAATAATGGAAACTATATATCGAGACTCATATATTATAAAATCAATGGGTATATGTTTTACTGAGAACTCAACCTCTCATTTAAGAGGAATTCCAAAACAAATTTGGAAACACCTTAGAGAATTCCCTTATTATGGTCATATCGTTAAGGATGATATTTAAATTACTCTTAATAATTTAAGCTAGATACATTTTATTCTATGTAAATAATATCCTTTCATTATATTTGGACACCAAAAAATATTCACCCTCTTTCGTTCTATTTTATAGAATCTATGAGTGATTTAGGGTACATAGAGTGATTTCTTTATCTCGACAATCTATGTTGGATTTATATAAAGAAATCCAATTCATTCCAATAAAATAATTGAATTACAATCAAGGGGTTTTTATATGGTTTTCTAAGAAATTATACCCAAAAATTTGTATGGAGGTTGAGTTATATGATTTATATGCTACAATTTAAACATTTTTATCTTCACTGATAACTCAAATACCATGTATAAATGTCTTTATAAAATAGTTATACTAATCATGGTTGACATGAAATAATGAATATAAATAGAATCAAATAGTATGTTCATTATTATTAAATGAATAAATAGAATTTATATCACAAATTTCAATTTCAAGATCCACCTCAGTAGTGGTGATGGCATAATGTCACCCTTCTACTCTAGGCCTTCATGGTTTTTTTTCACAAGTTATCTATGTAAACACATGGATAAGTGATTAATTATTCATAGATTAATTGTTCATTATGGATGAAACATTAAGAAATTAGATTCATGATTTAATGATCATTAATTTCATCCAAATCATTGGTGTGTTTCTCCATTAAAAAAATGGTACCTATGTTCCCTTAAAAAAGCACTTAATGCATTTCCATATTCACTTCACAAAATTACAAGTATAATTCATCCAACATATATTATGAGTTATATATTTTACTTTATTTACACTTGTAAATTTCTAAATCACACATAGTAGAATTAAAATTCACTCTCTTCCTCTTTTCACCTAACCTAGAAGACCCATGATACTCACCAATGTCCATTTTGATTTTATTGGTATATAGAAAAATTACTCCAAGCTATCAGTGTCTCAAATTTAAAAATAATTTCATCAAAATTGATTTGTACCAAGAATGAAGCAGTCAACATTAAATTCAATGGAGATCTAAAATAGAAATTCATATTATGAATGTATTTTGAAATTTTTCTTCGACGTCCGGATGGATTAATCATAATTTTCATAAGTATAATGAAATCCATCTCAATTTTTTAATGGGGATGCAAGGGAAATTTTTTTTGAAATATTTTTTCCAAAATTCTTTCTACTCCATTGATTTAATCTTCTCTCACGTATTCATATTTTTGACCAAAATCCCTAATTGATCATATTATTCTGCTATATGAGAAATACCTTGTACAACAGTCTCTTTCATGAATAATTTTGGATCATTTTAATGTATTTTATCCATAGTTTTGTCTTTAAGGGATTATTGAATCCACTAAATGTTTGAGTTATATGTTACATAAAGTTATAAATTTAAAATTTACCTTTATGTGGGCGATTTAGGCATTCTTTACGATTCATGTTAAGGATTAAAACACAAGTTAATTAAGAATGTATAGTTTTGATGTTCCAGACTCCATCTCCCTTTAGGTTTGGAATATCATTTCTACAGTCATGTTATTACCCCACACAATGGTTATTGTATTGGTTTCCCCTATTTAAATTCATCTGATAATTAAAATTGGAAATTATGGGGAATATTTATAATAAAATTAATGATATAAACTAGAGCCCATGAACATTAAAGGGGAAATATATAAATTACAAACAGTATTTAACCTATGAATTTATATGTTTCAATCCATGATCTATTTAATAAAATATAATATTATGGGATTTTTTTGTCACAATATAATGGATTATAAATTGAATATGAATTTACAAAATCAGATCACCTATGAGAATAAATAAAGTAGTGTAGAAAGGCCCATTATTGTACTCTAGGCATTGATCGAGTCAAAACCCAATGATCCTTTTCAAATTTATTACCCTTAGGTACATATGTTCCAAAGCCAGGTCCACTTGTAGTATATAGGGAGGGATTATTTTTGTTGGAAACAACTTAATGTATACTTTATAATAGTTTAGTTATGATTTCCTACATTTAGAATTATTCTTAAATATTTTACCATGGGTTTCAAATCCTAGTCCCAAAAATTAACTAATCCACTCTCAGATACCAACTATTAAAACCCATATTTTAACACATATTATTTCATTATTTATTTTATAAAGATAAACTTAATAAAAAAAATCAGGCCTAGTGTATTCATGAAATTTTGTACATAACACAACAACATGTAACAGTAATACCACAAAATTGTTTAAAAAGACATAATCATGAGTTTTTAATACATGGATATTCTAAAATTGTACAGGATAACATAAGGATGTACTTGTGACACATTCATGCTATACAGACCAGAATGTGAATAATACAAGAATATCATGACAAAATTAATAAATGAGAGTCAATAGATAATTAATGGTAAAATAATAAGGGTAATAATAAAAAACATGATCTTAAAAGCATTATATAAGACGATAACTTAAAGGAATCATGGGATTGTGGAAACAACATAAAATATGACATGAGAATAATTCCAAGATAATTTACAATAAAAAAACAAATGGATGATAGATACCCATCAATGATTATGTTTACTCCTAATTTACATTCATAACATCCCATGAGACAAAAACATTACCTAATTAATTTGATGACTATATAATTTAAATATCTCCCACACATTCATATCATGTACTTGTATAAGTTTTCCACATAGATAATACCATAAAAAGATATACATCATAAAATTTAATAAAATTATTAAGGAGTGGGGTTCACACACATTATAGTACCCAATCAATATATTATAGGTATATCTAGGTGAATACTCATGAGTGGAAATGAGTACGGTTACATTCGATGGAAATGTTTTCCATGGAAAATCACTAGATAATATAGTCAGATAAACGAAGGTACATAAAGAATCATGTATGGGTTATATGAGAGTGAAATGTGTACCTATAAAATTTTAAATCAGGAGGTGAGTAGGACGAATGTGTAAAAATATTTAACAACATGAAAAATTGGAAAAAAAATGCATAATTAAAGAAGGTTATTGAATGAAGAGGGGAAGGAGATGATCCCTTACCATTATATTTCACATATAAATTCTTTATAAGAAATTAATATGGTGTTTATGAAACAATTACAAGTATTTATAGATTGATGGGAATACTAAATTCAAGAAAAAAGGGTTTTTGGGTGAGGATAAATGGTATATTTGCTGGATTTTATAACAAAATAGAGGGAAATTGTTATTAATTTTGAAACATAGGTTCCAAACTATATATGATAAAGTACTCAAAATATCAAATCATAAAAACGTTTTTACATATTTTTTATACTGAAGAGGAGTGGTATCAATTATTTTATAAAAAATAACCCAAATCATTTAAATAATACCCCAAAAGATGTTGAAGTGAGCCATGATTATAGAGAACTAATTTAGAAACCATGAAATGCAATATAGGTTTCTAATGATTCATAAATGGTTTATTAAATAAGTCTAGTAAAAAATAAATTATTTTTAAAAGGGAAACATAATATTAAAGGAAGGTACTCTTTATAGAATTTATGTCATCATTTCTAAAATTTTATCTTGTTATAATACACAACGTATATATAAACTATATTTTACTTAATCCAAAAAAATGACCCTCCAAGAATAATATAAAATTCACACATGTGTAATTTCATAATACTTATTAAAAAAATTTATTTAAATAATCATCTATAAATGAAAATATATACTTTTAGATAAAAAATCTCCATTTATTAAAAAATAATTTTATTTTTACAATAAAATATTTCCGACCCTTATAAAAATTACTTCTATTTGTCAATATTATTTTCATTTCTATTTAATAAATATTATTTAAAAAGAATATTATTTTTAAAAATTAATTATTTTAAAAAATATTGAATTCAAAAAAATGTGTGCCTTGTTCAAAACTATATATTTCACAAAAATACAATTTCTATTTCATTGAAACAAAATATATTTTTTTCAAACCCATTATATATTCTTTAATAAAATATTAATGAAAAGGGAAGAATAAAATAAATATTCTTAAAAAATTAAAACATAAAAAGTTTCATATTCCATATTCATATATATCATTGATTTCAGAAAAAAAAATTATTTTCGTTAACTGATATATTGATTCATGAATTAAGACTTAGATTAGAGGAAAATATATTATTGATGCATAAAATTACTTTACTAAATATCAAGTACTTATTTTTTATGAATTAATAACAAAATTTACATTTTCTATAAAAAATTATATATATTTTTCCTTGTGTGGTTATTAATATGCATAACATCAAATTCAACAGATAGGTTATAAAATTCAAATTTAAAAAATATTATTTCATAGTTTGTATAAGCTTAGTGTTTTTTGTGTTACACATTTTAGAACATAGTTTTATTTTCATAAGAAAATATCAAAATGAAATCCCTTACTATTCAACAAAAGGTAAATAGTTACCCATATTTTATAATTACCTCAATATTTATTTTGTAATCCCACTATTGAATCCATGGGCATATTCACCCATTTTTTAGACACTGAAATAGGCTAAATCTTCCGCTTCTAAAAATATAACATATAATTAATATGTTGAAAAATAAAACATTTTATACTAAAATATGTAATATTTTTATTCTACAATTACCAAAAAAAAATATTCCAAATTTTTTCTATACATCGTAATACAACCAAGATTAATAGTAAATGAATATATATGAGCTTCAACAGAAAATTCCTTCCTCAATTGTAAATCACTATGAACATATAACCTATTTCAAAACCTAATAACACATTCTTTTTTAAACATGAACTCAATAATCATTCCATTCATTATTAACACTACTCATTATTTCAAACCATGATATTTCTTTTGATCTTCATTAATTAATCCTGGAAATGATTTGTACAATGATTATTGAGCCAACGTAGAATATGATTTAAAAAATAAAATGTCTATTTCAGCAATCTATCATGACCCGTCCCCGGAGGCCTGTGTCATGACTACCCAAAGCCCGCCTTCCATAGGCCATGGGCCGACAACTAGCAACGAAAGGTGTATTCTCTAAAAACTGAGAAGGTATTTCCTTTATATCCTGTAAACAAACACAACCATGCACATATCAAGATACGAACACGAGTAAAATGAATAGTAAGTAGAGTGTGTAAAGTAAGTAAAAAGGGCCATAATACAAGCCCAACTGGAAAGTACAAGATATTGAAAAGTTCAAGTAAACTAAAACAACACCTGTGAACACCCACCAATGATCCTACCTTAATGGTAGGTACATCTCTTGAACGGTCGTCTCTATGGTACGCCTCATCTAAGGACCACTCAAAGCTACCTCCAGTCCGTGTACCCTCATACTCAGTCAGCACTGTCCGTCGTCTGCACCAAACTCAACAAGGTCTGGGTGTAGCCCGTGCAAGGGTGTGTATAAAGATACTCAGTAGTGATTCCGAGACCCTCAAGGTCTCACAAAATCTACAAAGGATAAACCATAAAGCATGAAAACAATGGAAAACCCTACTTAGGTATATGCCCATACATATAATTAAGTTATCATGTAAACCCAACTCAATCATGAGGAAACACAAGGCCCAACTCATTGGCCCAAAGTTCAATTACTCCACAATGGAAAGAATACCATGAAGGTAAGTACCACAAAGGTACTATACATAGAAGAATACCACAAAGATAGCACCACGAAGGTAAGTACCACAAAGGTACGCCGCATAGAATAATACCAAAATGGTATCACTATGAAGGTAAGGACTCATCACACACCAAGTATAACATAGGTACAGTAGTAGGGATGATTATATGTAACTACCGAATCATCTTACTATCTTAAGAGGTAGAACCACGTAGGATCCTAAATCATCATCAGACCCACACATGGTCCTAGTACATGATCAGACGCACACAGGATCCTAGTACATCATCAGACCCACACAGGATCCTAGTACATCATCAGAACCACATAGGATCCCAGTACATCATGAGACCCACACAGGATCTTAGTACATCATCAGACCCACCCAGGATTATAGTACCTCATCAGACTCACAGAGGATCATAGTACATCATCAGACCCACACAGGATCCTTGGACATAATCAGAATCACACAGGATCCTAGTACAAAAAACCCACGAAGGATTGTATAATAGTCCCACAAGGATTCCTAGAGAAGATCCATGTGCGGTTCTAAAACACATACCCACACAGGATCCATTTCTCATGTTACTGCCAGCGACAGGGTACCCGCACAAAGATTTCTTGTCTCTGGGAGGGTCTGCAACTCAAAACACTGGTCTATAATTCAACTACTACATAGTTCAAAGAAGAAGTATCAGAAAGGACTTCCAAGTCCTGGGGGTCTCAATGCAACAGACGGTGCGTCAAACAGACGCCTGGTCTGTAAGTTATTAGCTTTTTAGTCCTGAGAGCCCGGTTGGATTCATGCTCGATCCAACCCGTCTGTACCCCAACACTATCTAAATCTAAGGTGGGGAATACCAAAAGGATTTTCTCACTCCATGGTTTTCAGTGCCATAGATGGTTCGTCAAAAGGATTCCCGTAGCTCATGATATTGCAGAAAGAACGAATAAGGTCGAAACTGGTCTGGGTCCGGTCTGACCGACCCGGACTGGGCCAACCCTGATCCGGTTCGGGTCGTCCCAGGTCTAGTCCTAGGTCGGACATGGCCCATAGAATCTGACCCGGCCCACTGTGTCCGGCCTGGCCCAGCCCGCGTTGGGCAGCCCTTCCTGGCCGCATGCGGGGGTGGGGGGGAGTCATGGGCCCTCTTCCATAAATCACCAAACGATCAAAGCAATTTGGATGTCAGGCTACTTGCAGGACCTACCATGGGTCCCGCTCAATACAGCTCGGCTGACTGAAATAGCTGGCCATTATCTCTTCCCTGTAGTGCGTCATGCATTTCCCCTCTGCGGCCGGTCGAATACCGGCGGCCTACCAACATCCACCACAGCCAGGCCGGCCGCGAACACTTCATCTGACGGCGTGGTCGCGCGCCGCGCCTTCTCCAATGACCGGCTTATCTGGCCGCCCTCACTTCGCCGCCGCAACACAAATCCGCAACCCTTTCTTGTCGGGCGGCATGGACGCACACCACTGGCCCCATTGTGCGTCCGACCTCCACCGGCTGCCGCCCTTGCACTGCCAGGGCCGACGGGCCGTGTCCCCTCTCCGGTGGCGTTGTTGTGCCACCACGGTATACGCAACTGGTTCCAAAGCCCACCGATGTCAGTTTCCATCCTCCTCCATCGTGATGAACACACAAAGAACCACAAATATTTTTTTCGGTGAGGTCAGGCCATGTTCGTTTGGCCCGTACACTCCGCGTTAGAGCGGTAACAAGCGGCTCAAAGGAGGTGATTCAATGTGAGAGAAAAATAATGTTGATTAATTAAAAACACACCCCTACCTATAAGGTTTTTTTTGACATTGGGGAGGAGGGAAGGATAGATGTCAGTTTGTTGTCATTTAAGACGTTCCTCATTGGAGAGAGCGTTCTTTGTTGGAGAGCACATTTTTTGTTGGAGAATGAATTTCCCCAAGAGCTCTCTCCAAGCCTCCCTTTCACTAATGATTTCTCACCATCAAAATGAGGAGTGAATCCAAAATAAAATATGTTTTTCAATTTTTAATTTGTTGGCACATATGGAGTTGGCATAATTAATTAATTAATTGATGTGGTATAATTAATGTGGAGGGAGTCGAAGAGTTACCTCCCATTAAAAGGAGAGTTTAAGGGTCAAGTGGCCCCCACCTTTGAATTCAAATTGGGTGTTTTTATTTTGGGTGGTCCCCACCTATATAAACCAAAGAAGGTTAAAAGAATAATAAAAAAGATAAATATTTTACATTTTCCTATTCCTCCATAAAAAATTGAAAAACTATCTTCTACCCTTGACTTACTATAATCAAGGTGAAGGTCTTCTATAGCGAATACTAGTGCTATGAGTTCAACGGTGCCCTCAGATTTCAATTATGAGAACCGGTTCAAATGTTACAAAAACCCGCTCCCACATTTACTGAACATATCATTAAAAAGTTGAGAAATACATTCTGAGCACACCGGGCCATAGAATCATGCACCAAAATTTTTCACAGACTCAAAATATTCCATATAGTTTAAAAAACACATGGAAAATTTGGGTCTTTAAATTCTCCCCACCTCAGGAATTTTCGTCCCCGTAAGCCACATCTAAAACTATGGGAACATGTGGGGGTACTAAGCACATATCTGGGCCTCCTGCTCCCATGTGCTCTGCTGGAGGTTCCCATTCTACCAGCAAATGAGTACCATAGGTATCAACTGCCCATGAAGGACCTGATCCTGTCGATCCTCAATCTCTACTGGAACCTCCGTAAATGTCACCCCATCGTCGATGTATAGCTTTTCGTGGCCGATGACATGAAATGGGTAGTGCACGTATCTCCTTAGCTGAGATAAGTGGAAGACATCATGCACCCAGTGCAACTAAGGTGGACGAGCTTAGCGGTAAGCCACCTCACCAACTCTGTTGAGGACCTGAAGGGGTCCGATGAACCTCGGAGATAACTTTCCACCCAGGCCAAACCTCTGATAACCTCGTCGGGGTGATACCTTTAAGAAGACATGGTAACCATCCTCCAACATTAGAGGTCTCCTTCTCTTGTTGGAAGAAGACATATCCCTGATCAATGTAGTCTTCTTCTGCTCTTGGATGACCTGCACCTTTTTCTTGGTAGCCCGTACCATCTCCAGTCCCACTATTACTGACTCCCCTGGGTCAGTCCAACACAAAGGAAATATGCAAGGTCGGTCGTACAATGCCTTGAAAGAAAAAATACCAATGGTGGAGTTATAGCTGTTGTTGTATAAAAACTCCACCAAACTCAAATAATTCTCCCAGCTATGACCGAAGTCGAGGACGCAAGCATGTACCATGTGCTCGAGGATCTGAATGGTCCGCTTAGTCTGGCCATCCATCCTAGGAAGGAAGGTGGTGCTCAAATGAAGCTATGTCTCGAATACCTATTGAAACCCATTACATAATCCAGAAGTGAAACACGTATCACAATCAGAGACAGTCATCGAGTATACTCCGTGTAGATGCACAATCTACTGCACATAGAGGAGTCCCAAGCACTCTACTGAACCCTACTCTCTAATCAGTATGAATTGGGACTACTTGTTGAGTAGGTTGAATATCACCTAGATAGAATCATGGCCCTTGGATTTATGTGGATGTACTGTCACGAAGTCTAGGGATATCTTGTCACACTTCCACTCTGGAACCTACAGTTTTAACTAAGCCTGCTTGTACCTGATGTTCCGCCTTCACTTGTTAACAAGTGAGGCACCGATATACAAACTCCGATACTGCTTTCTTCATTCCTGACCACCAGTGCGGTCGTCGGAGATCCTAGTACATCTTCTCCACTTCTGGATGTACCACAGGAGGGGATGTGTGTAACTCCCTCAACACATCTTCCCAAAGTGACATTAGTACAATGGTACATCCTCTAAAAAGGATGGAATTCTCCACCCATTTAGAAAATCCATCAGGTACCTATACTGTGGATATATAAGCACGTCGAGCCTCGCAGTAGGTATTCCCATGTTTCACTTCCCCGACTCAATGAAGGAGTGGGGGAGTGACAGTTAGAGACTCAAGAAAAATGCTCCATCTGGATCCACGAAGGATCTCAGAAAAGCGGTCAGCTACTCCATCAGCTCACCTAGAAAGTTGTATACCAGTACATGTGCTAAGTGCATCTGCTACAACGTTACCCATCCCTGGAGTATAGAATATCTCAACGTCATAATCTTGGAAGAACTCAAGCTAATGTCACTGTCTCAGGTTCAGGTCCTTCTAAGAGAAGATATACTTGGGACTCTTATTATCCGAGTAGACTATAAAACACTCTCCCATCAAGTAATGTCGCAGAATATTCAAGGAGAAAACCAATAATGCTTACTCTAGGTCATGGGTAGTGTAGTTATTATCATGTTGTCTCAGATGTCGAGAACCATATGAAATCACTACACACTCCCACATCAAGACACATCCATTCTCGGTCCCTGAGGCATCGCAGTAGACTACGTACCCTACGCCCTCCTCCAGAAGCATCAAGATGGGGGTACCAGTCAGCCTCTGCCTCAGCTCTTGAAAACTCTGCTGGCATCTCTCTGACCAGACGAAGGGTTACCCATTCTTCGTCAATGCTGATAAAGGTGCTGCATCTCTGGAGAAATATGATAGAAATATCTTGTAATATCTGAAAAAACACAGGAATCTTCATACCTCTTTCACACTCCTGGGTGGCTCCCAATCATGTACTGCCTCAATTTTCTCTGGATCCATTACAACTCCAGCCTCCGAGAAGACATGTCATAGAAAGTGATCCTGTCGGATCCAGATCTGGAACTTCGATAGCTTACCATAAATCCAGTGCTCTCGTAGTGTGTCCAGAACTATCTATAAATGATAGGCATGCTCCTCATCTATATCCATGTAGATCAGAATATCGTATATTAAGACTACTACAAAGTGATCAAGGTATGGATGAAAGATCTTGTTCATTAGTCCCATGGACACTATAGGGGAATTGGTCATGCCAAATGACATAACCAAGAACTCGTAGTGGTCGTGCCGACATCTAAAATCCATCTTCTCCACATCCTCATCTCGTACTCTGAGCTGGTGATATCCTGATCTGAGGTCTATCTTTGAGAACCACTATGCTCCTTTTAAGAGATCATATAGGTCATCAATCCTCAAGAGTGGGTTCTTATTTTTCACGGTCACCTGGTTCAGGCGCCGATAGTCAACACAATGTCTCAAGACTTGATCTGCCTTCTTGGTGAAGAGAATCGGGGCTGCCCATAGAGAAACACTGGGCCAGATGAACCCTTTCCCCTATATGTCCTCCAACTACACCCACAACTCACGAAGTACTATGGGAGCAATCTGATATACTGGTGTAGATAACGGTGTCGTCCCGAGGTACCAATCAATTTAAAAGTCCACCTCTCTATAGGAAGGTAGACCTAGAACATCATCAGGGAAAACATTCGTGTACTTGTCCACAAATACCTGATAGCTTGGACTCTCGACATCAACCGCTCCGAGGGTATGTCCAGCCATCTGATGAGTGATCGGGGTGCACTCTCCTCTTGGTACATCCATCCTGTGCTGCAAAGGCTCCTTCTTGACGGTGATGGTAAACCTATTCCCATCTATGCGGATACACCACACTTTGTGCCTAATAAAGTTAATTTGAGCATGGACTATATATAACTAGTCCATAACCATGATTATGTCGTAAGGCCTCGAAGCCACTACTAGGAGATCCCAGCCGAAGCTCTCGCCTCCTAGAGCACGCTCACACTACCATCACCAATGCTTAATCATCAAATAATCTCTCATAGGAGTCTCTAGTCATAAGGATTTAGCCAACTACTCCATTGGAATATCCGAGTTCCAAACGAGGGAATTTCCAATAAAATAATGACTAGAACCTGTGACTATAAGTACTACAGCTAAGGTGGAGTAGAAACATATCATACCACGTATCATCTCTAGAGTGCCATGGTCATAGGTCTCAACTTCCTGGAGATGATCTCGCCCCTGTCCACCTTCTCCCTATGGTCGGGGTGGATCACATGGTGGTGGTGGTGGTAACATCTTGAATCGTCGCCCGCCGCCAGCTGCACAACCAGCTCCTCTACCACTTCCGCCTGATCCCTGCAGACCTCCTCAATTGTACCTATGTCTCTACCTAGGCGGTCCCTCAGTCGTCTATTGTTCATCTGTATGGCTATTCGGGCAGTCACAAGACATGTAACCCTACCTTCCGCATGTGTAACACTTCATGTTCCTCGCATAACAGGCTCTATCTCGGGTACCCCGCACAACCGAACCTGAATCCTCTGGTTGTCCACTTGTAGGTCTGGTCTTCTTGGACCACTGTGACATCTGTCTGCTTCCAGCTGCAGAAGACTCCTTTACATGATGACTGGTGGTGGGTCTCACTACTGGTGACTGTTTAGCAAGAAAACTCTCCACTAATAGGGATCTCTCTAATAACCCCGCCTGCGTCAGAATGCTGAGGGAAATCTATGAAGCCCTGATCTCCAACCTGAGTCCCTGATCAAAGGTCTAGGCACTGAAGAATGGGTCCCGAACCATATCAGTGGAGTATCATGAGAGGTCAGTGAATCTCGCTGAGTACTGAGCCACAGTCATACTACCTTGCTGCAGATGAAGAAGCTCCTGTATGCGTACTCTGAGAAGAGTCGCTTGAAAAAACTCTGCCAGAAATAGTCTCTCAAAGTCTTCCCAGATAAGGGCCTTCTCGTTGTAAACCTGTAGAATCAAGCTCCACCATCTACCTACTGCTTCTTGTAGAAGACTGGAGATAAGGATCACCTTGAGATCATGTAGCGTCCCTTCCAGTTAGAAGACTCTCACCATGGCCTCCGTCCAATCCTCAGATGCCTCTGGTTCCATCTCTCCCCTGAACCTGGTTGGCCTTTAGTGCTGGAACTCGTGCAATGTGCTGAAGAAGCGTACACTTTCTACTACTGGGGCTGGTGGAATTGGTGGCCCAATGGGTAATGGTACTGGTGGTGCCTCCTCTGGTGCCTCTACTAGAACAGGGCCCTGCACCGAGGCCTCATCGCTTGGTGGGATATCAGAGCATAATATACATAGAACCCTAGATGGCTATCTGTGTGGATGCATCCTGAAGAGAAAAAGGTGCGCCACAGTTAATAAGTTATACCTGGTGAGATGAATCAAAGGGATCACAAAGAAAACTCTTTAAAACACACTTGTAATCAGTGTTTTCGTGCACTGAGTCCGAAATCAGAAGTCAGGGTCCTGGTGTATGGATACGTCGGATGCAGCACCAATAGAAGATTCCCTAAACTGATAACCATACTCTATACATATAACACTATTTCTATTAAAAATATTAGAGTCCAATGTTTTATAGTAGAACTGACTCCTCTAATACCAATTTTTCACGACCCGTCCCCCGGGACCCATGCCGTGACAACCCCAAGCCCACCTTCCATAGGCCAGGGGCTAGTGACTTGCACCGAAAAGCATATTCCCTAAAAACAGGAATCCATTGCCTTTATATCCTTTAAACAAACACAACTATGAACATAAAAAGATACGAACATGAGTAAACTGAATAGTAAATAGAGTGAGTACGGTAAGGAAAATGGGCCAGAATACAAGCCCAACTGGAAAGTTCATGAAACTAAAAATTAAAAGTAAACTAAAATTTCTCCTGTGAACACCTTACAAGGATCCTACCAGAAAGGTTGGACAACTCTCGAATGGTCGTCTCTACCGTACACCTCATCTATGGTCCACCTCTGTGCTACCTCTAGTCTTGGTACCCTCGTCTTCAGTTAGCGATATCCATCATCTTCCCCAAACACAACAAGGTGCGGGCATAACCCATGGAGGGGTGAGTATAAAGATACCCAATAGGGACACCAAGACCCTCAAGGTCTCAAAAAATCCACAATGGATAAACCACAAAGCATGAAAACAAATAACAACCCTACTTTGGTATATTCCCATACATATACCAAAGTTATCAAGTAAACCGAACTCAATCATGAGGAAACACGAGGCCCAACTCCTTAGCCAAAAGATTAACTAATCTACAAATGAATAATTACCAAGAAGTTATGTACCACAATGTTACACCACACAGAATAATACCACAACATTGTCACCAGGAAGGTAAGTACCACCATGGTACACCACACAGAAGAATACCACACAGGTATCACCATGAAGGTAGGGACTCAACTCGTATTAGGTATTTACTATTCAGTTTACTAATGTTCATATCTCGTTGTGTGCTTGGTTGTGTGTGTTTATTGGATATAAAGGAAATTCCCTCCCAGTTTTAGGGAATATGCATTTCCGTGCTAGTTACCAACCCACGACCTATGAAAGGCGGACTTGGGGTCGTCACGGCATGGGCCCCGAGGGACGGGTCATGGAAAATTGGTATCAGAGGAGCTGGTCATGTAGCTGGCCCACCAGGTACAACCAATTGCCCCGCATACACGTGGTCCCCACCCTGGGGCCCACCCACTTGCTGGAACTAGTCAAATAACTATTGATAATCCCCACATACCAACACATGTCTTTTCTAGTGTGCTTTGTCTTCACTCACACACATCCTGAGAAACTTCCTAGAAGGTCACCAATCTCGATCACTACTCAGGGTATAGTACACACTGATTGGCCACTGAGCGATGAGGCCTCTATATAGGGCCTTCTTCTAGAAGTGGCACCAGAAGATGCACCAGTGGTACCATTACCTGTTGGGCCACCGATGCCAACAGCCCCAATAGCCGAGAGTGCACACCGCCTGAGGGCATTGCATGAGTTCCAGTTTCAGAGGCCACCTAGGTTCTGTGGAGAGATGGACCCACAGGTGGCTGAGGATCAGACGGAGGTTGTGGTGAGAGTCTTCTTACAGGTAGGGACACCAACTGATCTCTGGGTGATACATGCCGCCAATATTATATAGTAAATAGAAGACAGATGGTGGATCACGATGCTCCAGGTCCACGATTAGGTGACGCTTCTCTGGGCATACATCAAGAGCCTATTTCAGATAGAGTTTTCCCTTGTGAATCTTTACATAGTACGCATATAAGAGCTTATTCATTTGCAGTAGGGCCGCATGACTGTGGTTCAGTACTCAGCGAGGTTCACTGACCTCTCACGCTACTCCACCGATATGGTGTACGACCAATTCTTCAGGGCCTGATCTGTTGATAAGGGACTCTGGTGGGAGATCAGGGTATTGATGATTTCTCTTAGTATCCAAACACAAGAAGAGGTGTTATAGTGATGCATCTTTGTGGAGAGTTTTCTTGCTGAGCAGTTACCAATAGTAAGACCCATCACAAGTTGTCATGTAGAAGAGTATTCTATAGATGGGAGTAGACAGATGTCATAGAGGTCCAAGAGGACCAGACTTACAGGTGGACGACCGTAGGATTCAGGGTATTTTGTGTGGGGTACTGGAGACAGAGCCAGTCATGCTAGGAATACAAAGTGTTACACATGCAGCGGGCAGGGTCACATGGTTCGTGACTCCCTAACCCGCTGTAAAAATGATCTGAAGACGGTCGAGGGACCACCCAGGTAGAGACAAAGGTTCAACCAAGGAGGTTCATAGGGAGAAATAGGACATGGCAGAGGAGAGGGTCGTGTAGTAGGCGGTGGCAAAGATTCAAGATGTTATTTCCACCACCACTAGGTGGTCCACCCCAACCATCAGAAGCAGGTGGACATGGGCGATCTAAAATCTAGGAAGTTGAGACCTACGACCATGGCACTATGGAGATGATACGAGGTATGATTTATGTCTACTCCACCTTAGCTGTAGTACTTATAGACACATGTTCCAGCAATTCTTTTATTTCCAGTTCCCTCATTCGGAGCTCAGAGATTCCGACAGAGTCGTTGGATCAATCCTTATTACTAGAGACTCCTATGGGAGAGGATTCATCGATTACACACTGGTCTCGGTAGTGTGAGCTTAATCTTGGAAGCGAGAGCATCGCCTAGGATCTCCTAGTAGTGGTGTTGAGTCCTTACAACATCATCTTGGGTATGGACTGGTTATCTATAGTTCATGCTCATATTGATTTTATTAGGTGCAAAGTCCGGTGTATCATCACAGATGGGAATAGTTTTACCTTCACCGGTGAGAAGGGATACTTTGCAGCATAGGATTGACTTACCCGGAGGAGAGTGCAGCCAATAACTAATCAAATGGATAGGCTTACCCTTAGAGTGGTTGATGTGGAGACTCTAGGCTATCCTTTAGTGGTGGACCAGTACCCGAATGTCTTCCCTGATGATGTACAAGGATCCTGGGTGGGTCTGATGATGTACTAGGATACTGTGTGGGTTTGATGATGTATAAGGATCATGTATGGGACTAATGATGTACTAGTATCATGTGTGGGTTTGATGATGTACTAGTATCCAGTGTGGGTCTGATGATGTACTAGGATCATGTGTGGGTCTGATGATGATTTTGGATCCTACGTGGGTCTTCCTCTTAACAGAGTAAGATGATTCAATAGTTACATCTAATCATCTCTACTACTGTACATATGTTATACCTTGTATGAGATGATTCCTTACCTTCATGGTGATATCTTTGTGGTATTATTCTGTGTGGCGTACATTTGTGGAACTTACCTTCGTGGTATTCCTTGCTTTGTGGAACAATTGAGCTTTGGGATAATGTGTTGGGACTTATGTTTCCTCGTGATTGAGTTGGGTTTTCATGATAACTTAGGTATATGTATGGGTATATACCTAAGTAGGATTGTTAGTTGTTTTAATTATTTTTAGTTTATACTTTGTGGATTTTGTGACACCTTGAGGGTCTAATGTTTCCTACTGAGTATCGTTATACTCACCCCTGCACAGGCTACGCCCGAACCTTGTGGTTTTTGGTCTAGACAAAGGACAA
Source organism: Viscum album (assembly GCA_963277665.1). Classification (NCBI taxonomy): domain Eukaryota; kingdom Viridiplantae; phylum Streptophyta; class Magnoliopsida; order Santalales; family Viscaceae; genus Viscum; species Viscum album. Next base: position 1,042,571,228 of record OY728150.1, read on the forward strand.
TGCTGAATAAGGATGAGGGTACCTGGATTGGAGGTAGAGGCACCAGTGGAGGCACCAACATTACCATTAACTGTTGGGCCACCGATGCCACTGGCCCAAGTAGTAGAGAGTGCACTCCGCCTTAACATGTTCATGAACTGTCCCCTAGGGATCGTGCAATGACTACCCCAGGCCCGCCTTCCATAGGCTAGGGCTTGCGACTAGCACCAAAATGCGTATTCCCTAAAACAAGGAATACGTTGCCTTTATCTCTACTAAACACACACAACCAAGCACACAAGAAGTTAAGGACACGAGTAAACTGAATTGTAAATAGATCGAGTAAAGTAATTAAAAGGGGACAAAATAAAAGCCCATCTAGAATGTACAAGAAACTGAAAAGTACAAGTAAAATGATGTAGCTCCTGTGAACACCCACAAAGGATCCCACCTGAAGGATAGGTCTTGAAATCGAATGGTCGTCTCTGCGGTACACACCATCTATGGTCCACCTCTGATCTACCTCTAGTCCTGGTACCCTCATCCTCAGTCAACGCTGTCCATATTCTACATGAAACACAACAAGGTGTGGGAGTAAACCATGCAAGGGTTAGTATAATGATACATAGAAGGGACCTGGATACCCTCATGGTCTCACAAAATCCACAAAGGATAAACCAAAAATCATGAAAAAAACTGACAACCAAACTTAGGTATATTCCAATACATATAACTAAGTTATCAGGTAAACCCAACTCATTCCTGAGGAAACACAACGCCAAACTCTTTATCCCAATTCTCTAATCTTCCAGAAAGGAAGGAATACCATGAAGGTAAGTACCAAAAAGGTACTCCATAGAGAATAATACCACAAAGGTATCACCACAAAGGTAAGTACCACAAAGGTAAACCACACAGAAGAATACCACAAAGGTATCACCATGAAGGTAAGGACTCAGCTCATACCAGGTATAACATATGTATAGTAGTAGAGATGATTAGATTTAACTACTGAATCATCTTACTCTGTTAAGAGGCATACCCACGTAGGATCCTATATCATCATCAGACCAACACAGGATCCTAGTACATCATCAGACCCACACATGATCCTAGTAAATCACTAGACCCACATGAAACCCGTGTGCATCATCAGACCCACACAGGATCCTTGTATAGTAGACCCATGAAGGATCCTACAGTAGTCCTACATTTATTACTAGAGAGGATCCCTATGGGACCCTCAAACTGAGACCCACATAGGATCCCTTTCTCATGTTACTACCAGCTACAGGGTTCCCAAATTTTTCTCTTTTGTCCCCAAGAAGGTCTGCTCCTATAGCCACTGGTCGATACTCCAAATTCCATGAAGACCCATGAATAAGTATCCCAATGGGACACCACATCATAGGGGTCTCAATGCAACAGACTGTGCGTCAAACAGACGTGTGGTCTGTAAGTTATTAGCCTTTTAGTCCCGAGGGCCCGGTTGGATTCGTGCTCGATCCAACCCATCCATACCAAAAAATTATCCAAACCTCCAGCGGGGCATTGCAAAAAGACTCATTCGCTCCAAGGATTCTAGTGTCATAGATAGTTCGTCAAACGGATGCTCTTAGATCAAGATATGGCCGAAAGAATGAATAGTGTCGAAACTAGTCCTGGTCCAGTCTGACCAGGTCGGACCAACCCATCCCAACCCAACCTGGTTCTGGTCGACGCAGCCCGACCTACGTCTGACCCGATCCGTGCTGGTCGGCGTGGCCTGGACGCATGTGGGGGGGGGGGATTTGTGTTCCCCCCACCCTCAGTAACCGAACGGCCAAAGCTGTTCGGTGGACAAGCAGCACGCGGGACCTGCCGTGGGTCCCGCTCGGTATAGCTCAGCCAGCCGAAATGGTCATCCCCTTTCTCCTCCTATCAGTGTGTCATGCACCGTCCCTATGTGATCAGCTAAAAGTCGGTTGGATTCCACCATCCACCATGTCCAAGCGGGCCACATCCACTAGCTTCGACAACGTGATCGTAAGGCTCGCCTTCACCGACGGCCGGCTCGGCCGGCCACCCTCCCTTCGCTGCCGCGACACTCAGTCATAACCCTTTCTCCTATGGTGTTGTGGAAGCATGTTGTTAACCCCGTCTTGTGGCCAGCCGCTGCGCTTGCTCTACCGCGGCCGATGAGCCTTCGACCTTGCTTCCCCACTGCCGGGGAGCCGCAACCATTCTGCGGCGGCGCGGTTACGCCGCTACCATCTTCATGGTTGGATGTGGTGTTGGCTGCCATTCCCATGCCCCACTGGTGTCAGTTTCCATCCTCCTCCATTAGTAATGACACACCAAGAACAACAAAGTCATTTGTGGGGAGGTCGGGACATGTTCGTTTGGCCCTTACCCTCCACGTTAGAGTGGTCTCAGGCGGCTCAAGGGAGGTGATTCAACGTGACAGAAAAATTAACGATGATCAATCGAAAATACACCCATACCATGAAGGTTTTTTGACATCAGTAAGGTGGTAAGTATGGACGTCTATTCATTGTCTTTGAAGGCATTCCTCATTGGAGAGTGTGTTCTTCGTTGGAGAGCGCGTTCTTCGTTGGGGGATGAGTTTCTCTATGACCTATCTCTAATCCTCCCTTTTTCCAATGATTTCTCTCTAGAAATATGAGGATTCAATCCAAATAAAATATTTTTATCAATTCTAAATTTGATGGCCCATATTTAGTTGGTATAACTAATTAATTTATTGATGTGCCATAATTAATGTGGAGGGATTGCAAGAGTTACCTCCCATTAATGGGGGAGTTTAAGGGTCGGGTGGTCCCCAACTTTGAATTCAAATTGGTTGTTTTATGTTCAGGTGGTCCCCATCTCCATAACCCCAAGGAAGGTTTCATGAAAAATTAAAAAGTTAAATAATTTTATTTTTTCTATTCGTCCATGAAAATGTGGAAAACTAACATCTACCCTCATCCTACTGCGGTCGAGGTAAAGTTCTCCTTAAGCGTATACCGGAGCTACGAGTTCAACGGTTCCCTCAAATTTAAATTCCCAACACTAGTTCAAAATTTAAAAAAACCATATTGCATGTTTACTAAATGTACCTGAAAAAAAGTTCAGAAATTCATTCCAGGCACACTGGGCCTCAGAATCATGCTCCTTAAATTTTCACAGACTCGCAATATTTAATATAATTTAAAAAAAATACATAGAAAATTCAGGAATATACACAATCATTAAATAATTAAAAAAAATTTCTAGTTCATAATGTAGAATATTTAATGTTACACAAATTTTCCAAATTAATTCAACAGAAACCTTGTTTACATTACCTTAATGATAGTAAATCATGAAACCTTAATTCCTTATTTATTCCAAAATCATTCTCTCACTCATATTCAACTCATTTTTAATTATTATATATATTTAAATGTTACGGTTGGTATATATTTAAAATTAGTCTAGATATAAAATATTCCAATAATTTTTTTTGGAAAAAAACATTGATAGAAACTCATGATCATGTGTAGGGAAATTCAACTCATTCAGTTTCATTTAATGTAAAAAATGTGAAATTATATAATCATTTTTCATTAAGATTCATCAAAGTCATTTCAATAATGGAAAATTACATAAAACAATTTAACAAGCTAAAAATGGATAATTAATGATTATTATTTTAAATATATGAAATAATTCATCACATTCCATCATCTCGATGTGTTTTATTTTTTTTGAGTAAAATTACTTAATTGGTGGGACAACTAAAAAATGTTATAAAAACCATTGGTGGTAACACTTTAATAAAATAATATCATGAATTCACATAAATTTATAATTTTTTTTATAATTATCCATTTTTACTTAATTGGTTGGATAGCTAACCATATATGTTTCCCAGGATCCCCATATCTCTTATATAATAAAATAGTCATTAATGAAAAGAAATCCAAATATTCATAAAATAATCTATTCATAAGATCTAAAATCGATCCAAAGATAATTTATATCTGGAATGGAATAACTAAAAACACTTAATAACCATACCTATAAATAAAATTACACTACAGTGACTTCCTACCTCACCTTCAACTTGTGATAATGAGTCCTACCCTCATCCTTTCATAAATATTTATCTCCCGGGAGGTGAGAAAAAAAATCATCAATAATAATAAAACATATTCATTTTATTTTTAGTGATGTAACAGGGCTATCTATATTCAATTAAAATTTTCAAATCAGTATCCATATTTTTAACAAACCCAATAGGGTCACCCTAAGAATATGTTCTAAGGAATATGAAACCATTTTAAAGAACTTCAAAAACAACCTTATTAATTCTATTAATGTATCTAAAACCATGAAATATAATGGTTTTGGATGTTTCATAACACCATGAACTAAGTAAGAAATAAATTCAACCTCCCAATAAAAAATAGAACTATGAAAATCATAAGGAAAAACACATATATGTTCATATTCTACTCAAAAATCACAAATCTGTACAACTTACATATTCCATAAAATATAATCAAGATAAATTTCACTGTAATAATTTATCATTTTCTCAAATTCCTTATATGTTATCATGGAAATGAATGCATTCATATATTAATATTTAATCTCATTTTGAAAATTGAATATAAATTTCTTAAAATTTCAATCTAAATTTTCATGGTGTGAAAAAATAAATTTCATATCTATAATAACATCAAACTATACTACAAGAATGTTAAAATTATTTTATGAAATAAAATACCACAAATAATAATTGGAATATTCTTATAAATATTTTCATTCTTTTTGATTATATATGTATTTTTTATTAAAATTTATTTATTCAATTTTTGAGAAAATATTTGGTTTTTTCCAGAAAATTCCCCAGAAATAAAAGAACTAGTTGACCTCGAATCAAACAGGATTTTTTCATAATTTGATTAAACTAATAGAATACTTATTTCCACTTCATTTTATTCTCATTCATTTTATATAGTAATTATATAGTGATTATCCACACCGAAATTCTTATGGTCTTGATGATTCACATCATTCATTCCTTTTATCAAATATGCATTGAAAAAATGGGAAAACACTTTACATTTAAAACATATCAATGTTTAATTTTCATATTTTACTTAAATATTAACATGATTATTTATTGTACAATTATTCCTTAAATTTCATTCAATACTAAATCAGTAAAAATGTATATATTTCATAACACACTCCCTAGGATTATTATTACCACACAAATCAAAATATAGAAATGTATTTCTCTTAGCTTTGGATTTTTTCAATTGGTTCTAGACTATTTCATTCAACCTGGACCTCTTATTTTTTACTGTAATTATTTTTAGAAAAACTACATATTCACATTTTCATCACTCCATATAGCTTTCTCATATATTTTAAATACATAGGAAACCCAATGTCCATTAAAAATAACGTATCAATATTGATTAAAACATATCAATTTTAATATCATGATGAAGAGTGAAATGATATATATACATTGACAATATATTAAAATTGGATTCAACAGAGGAAATATAGTCTTCATATTTTTTTATTTACTTCATAAAAATTCCTTTGAATATTATGCCATAAAATATAAAAAAACAACTTAAGGAAAATATCTTTAAATACCTTCCATATATTATTACTTTATATATTAATTAGATTTACCCAATGATCAAATCCACCTATAAATGAGAAATAAAAATATTAAAATTATGATGTCTAAAACTATAGAATACCTTATATATATATTTTCTCTTTAATAGATCCATTATTTAGATTAAATTTTATATGAGGTTATAGCAAATCATAGAGGGTTATATTTCTTGAAATGACCTACTAAATACATGTTCCTCTATGAGGAATTCAGTCACTCTCTTTTCTCATATTCATTGTTAATATGATTAATAAAATGTGTAAAAAGTACCACAATATATCATATTTTATTCATTATAGGATTTTAATTTTGAATTTTTTTATCCCTTTGATGTATTTTCACATTAAAAACAATGTTTCATTTATGGAATACCATTCTGAATGGAAATAGATTAGTTGATTCAACTCATAAATCCTATAAAATTTTCTCTTGATAATACAAACATAATATATAATCTCTTAAATTTTCATTTTATCATTATTATACCATACAATTTTATGTAAACTCTCCATTTTATACCAACTATAATTCCCATTAACATTAATAACCCATATTTACATGATTTATTAAAAGGGTTTAACATTATCTTATTTAGTGTATCTATTTAGTTTATGTTGATATTGAATTTGGAAAACACATACATATCAAACCTGTAGAATAAGAAGTTTATAATATCACATAAAATACTTTTATTATAAAAAATTAGGATTCATGAATTTAAAATATTTTTTTATTCATAATATTTTATCTTTTTTATGTAAAATATTTATGATAAAAAAGGTAAACCTTTCTAGAGATCCATCTCATCCTTATACCATATAAAAAATTATAAGAACTCTTGTTGTGAAGAAAATATATTAGTAAGAGATATAAAAACAAAAAACTCATTATGCACTTTTGAATGTCAAGAACTCCCAAAAAAATTTCCCTTTTTAAAAACTAAAATTTAAAATAAAGTTTACTTTTTTCATAATCCTAAAAAAACATTCACAGAAAAAAACCTCAAAAAATAACTAATATTTATTTTAAATGAATAAAATAAAAACAATATGTTTTCTTGTGAACCTTAGGTACTCGATGAAAATATTTTTTCTGAAAAAAACAATTCACCCTTAAAATGATCGTTACATCATTATAAAAATGATTAAGAATAATTAGTATAAATATTTTTTCATATCACCATGTATATTTATAATTTTATGTAGTTCTGAGATGAAATTAATATGAAATCCCACATTCAGAATTATATCTATTGTTTAAAAAAAAACACCCTTTGATTGCACCATATAGCTTCATAAAAGGATATTTTAGTGAGACTAGGAAACAAATGACATGGTTAATTATTTTTTAAGAGATTTTGATATGTATTTTCTGAAAATGAGTGATCAAAATGTGTGATGAGGAAGGGATAGCATGTTCACATTTATAAGTGAGGGGCGTTGAAACATGTAATGTTTTGAAACATTTAAATATTATAAATTTCATAGTCATTTTTTTGCAGCTAAAAACCAATAAAATTTATAAGATATGGTGATAAGATCCAAAATAACATCATATAATATGAATTATTATAAAATATCTCATCCCTTATCCATTAGTAAATATCATAGTTATGCTAATTTATACTCTACAATTGTACACATTTTTAACATGGCTAAACTTCTTAATATCCAAAAATAAAATTTAATTCAAGAATAAAATTATACATCTTGATTCCAAATATGGAATCCATTTTTAAATGTTATATTTATATTATTCTTATATTTAAATTTTAATATAATTTTTCAAAATATAATGAGAAATAGTTTTTAAAAATTGCGTTTTGGAACAAGAAATTAAATTTATAACAAAATAAAATGTAATGTTGATTCATATATAAATATTTATATAATTATTATTCAAATGGAAGTTATGTTACCTTAAATAAATATTAATAACATAAAATAAAATTTTAATTACATGATTTATTGAATATAAATTACATTTTAGTAGTCATTGATATTTTTCAATATTTAATCGGAATTCAATCTTCCCAAAAATTGTCACATGAATTATCCATAATCGATAATCGATTTGGTTGATAGAAAAATAATTCCATTTTATTATGTTAAATTTCTAAAATCACTATATTTTCATTTCTATTATAGCCACATAATTCAATTTTTTAGTAAAACATAGATTTCAATTTTTTGACTAAATTCATTTATAAAAAAATTTATAGCATTATGATTAATACGAATCCATAAAAAGAATTTATACAAACAATAAAATTGATTTATGTGTATTATATTTTATTTAGTCTCAAATGGAATTATTGGTATGTGTGATTTTCATCTCTATGGAATTTTTTGTAATATTTTCAATTACAAAAAATGAGGACCGAAGTTACACATTGTTTATCACAAAAAGGATATGAAAAATTATCAATTTATATAATTAGAGTACATAAGTAATTATATTGATCAGTAATTATCCAAATAGAAACTGATGACTGTGTTTTTTTGATGAAAATAAACATAATAATTCTAATGATTTATCATGTAAAACATTCTTTGGAATTTATTGTTTGTCAAATGAAGAACATGGAGAATTGATTACAAAATAGTTACACCTTTTTGAATAAAACATAAATGGTTCAAGAACATGGAAAATGTATATGATCATTGATAATGATTCATTGAATAATTATCTACAATAATATACTATGGAATTTCCACTAGTGATGATGAAAAATACTTTTAATAGTGGATTAATAATACATTTATAATATCATATTTGAGAAACATGAAAAAAATGGATTACCGAAAAATATTTGGTATGGTTCATGAAGAATGAATATTAAAAATATATATCTCCAAGTATAAACAACCTATTCCAATCATATCCACAATATAAAATAATTACTCAATGATTTGTATAAGTGAAATTAATTTTTCCAGCATGTAGGGGATAAATAATATTTTTTTAAAAAAAATTAAATATTTTCAAAGACCCATAGTTCATAAAAATTGATCTAGAAACAAGATCATTATTCAAAAAGACACTCATTAATAAAATTTCTAGATTCCCAATGTTCTTTTACTACTAGTAATATATTTCCTCTAAGTAATCCACAAATGTGGTTTCATAGTTCGTATTTAATTCATCCAAATTGATAATATAGGGTGGGTTTTTCATCTACCATATCTAATATGATATATAAAAAATATTTATCCCTCAATATAAATATTGGTGAAATTTTAGGTGATAAGATACCATGATTACGTTACATTGAATATGGAATAACCCAATGAACATTGGGGATAACATGCTTCCCTTAATGAATATTATTAAGCATCATCATAAAGAGGCCTTATAAATCCCACGATCAACTTCCAATAAATTTAATGTCCTTTATATTAATTTTCTTTAATACTTCATCTATATCTATGATATCTACATCTGCTACTATATCATTAGTACCATCTATATTATCAACCTCATCTTCACTATTCCCATAAGTGATGAAATAGTAATATTAGACTAATAAATCTTTATCATTCCTGGTATCCTAAATAGGGTTTTTAAATTATTCATGTAAAAAATTGTGTGATAATTATTATAGTATGTAAAATCTACTAATTATTGGGGATCTTCAAAACACTTTCTAAAATAAAGCATTAAATACTGTAATTTATCATATCAAACTAGGATGGTTTTATTTGGAAGTGTTTCTTTTTAGGAGAATACACTTTACATAACCACCTCTTAGTTCCAAAATGCTCTTATAATATCCTTTATATATAATATGTGAATTAATTATCTCTATTAAACAAAATAAATAATGGAATTAAGTGAAACAGAATGATCCCATCCAAGTATAGGATCCCTAATATATTTACCAAACTCTACTCATCAATGGGAAGGAAATGAAAAAACAATTTTTTTTAGTAAATGATATCCAAGATATCCTCATTCCCCTTCATCAATAGAGGAAGTGTAGTCTTGAAATCCATTTATATTCCATCTCAATATATCTCTAAACCAAAATAGGTTATCTCAAACTAGGTAAGACAAGGTTCTCGGTCATCAACAGCTAATTTGTGATACATTTTGACATGATCAATGAAATATTCTAATACATTTTTAAAAAAATCATATGTTCATGGTATATATTTATCATACCATGCTATATGACAACAAATAAGGTTCAAAAATCTATTAAAACCACATCACATAGCCTTACTGGCACAATTATCGTCCATTAGAAGACGATAATATGGTCACCACCATTATATCATTCTTTGGGAATGCCCACGAAAATATCTAGTTATAAAAAATATCATAATTGATATTGTAAAATTATTTCTCCCTAACATGGTGAATTTTTTTATGTGATACAACTGTTAATAAAAGATATGATACATTTACATCTTTCATGAAAACTAACATCAGTGAGGCTATATGGCCTTCTAATGTACCATATAAACAGGAGATTTCCAATAATTGGAATCATCCACCATTTATCATTTTTAATGATTATTGATTATTTAAATGATATAATTTCATATCAACTTTACTGATCACCTCTTCCTCCGATTATGATCCCAATAGGAAAAAAATTCCTATGAATTGTTTTTTATCCCTATACCATAAATCACCCATAGAGTAGATTGTGTCCTAATGTCTTCAAGGTGAAAAAAACCGAGGAATTACCCAAATCATTAGTTGTATAGTCAAGCTCATAGTCCCTCATACTATAAAAAAACAATAACCATTTTCTATCTATATATCTATATTTATCCAATACTATATCATAAAGCATTTTAAAACACACAGTACTCAACTATTATATCTAAAAAATTAATTATATAATAACTATTCGACTAGAAATTAACACCTAATAAAACCATTGATAGTGATCAAACCAAATTAATGATATCCCTTTTTGGTAATGGTGTTCTATTGAGATAATATATTATATAATTCTACCATGAGTAATTTCTGATATCTCACCAATCCTATGAAACTGCGCACCGGAAACATAGTCTCAGGTTGATCCAAATCCATCATGGCTATAATATTTATTGATTTAACTAATACCACATTTTACACTTTGTGAGAATATTATATAAATGAGGTTCCCAAGGAGAGTTTATAATAATTGTTAGATACTAAATATTATAATGCTTTATCAATAATTATATATTTTTTCAATCAATTCAATCTAATATAAACCGTTCTAGATATGGATGGAATATAATGTTCAAGAGTACCATGAATATATATAGGGTAGTCATTATTTATAAATATTTAAAAAAAAGAAAAAAATTAAATAATTTAAAATATTTTACATATTCGGGATATACTCCTCCCAAACCCTAGGTTGATGATATATGATCATAAGGACTAATTTTGAGAACTACTTTTCTTACATTAATTGATTGAATTGGTTTTTAATATTATAAATAATTCTTTTCTCAAAAAGGTAACTTGGTTCATATGGAGATAATCAATAGAATTAAAAAGGGTTCGGTCCAAATTTAATAGAAAATAGTATAGTAAATACCTCAGGGAATACATTAGGACCACTAGAACATTTTTCCAAAATTTATTTTAAATTTTTTTTGTCTCTTTATTCTCATCTGAGGCTATATGATGATATGTAGATGAATTTTTTGTTGTATTCAGATATAGGATAATGATTAAATGAATATTATGATAATGGGATGACCTTAAAATTATAATAAAATACGTTTTACATATTCATCCACCAGTATTAGAAGTTTTTTTTATGAAGCATTCAGAATGCTTGTGAAAAAAATGAAATATGGAATGTAATTTGCTTAAAATTCATGATGATCCGCCATTTTTATTCAATATCATAGAAATACATGGCTGAAAATATGATCCATGACCCATCTGAATTAATAAAATTTATCTTATGATGATAATAATCCATCTGATCCTAGAATTAAGAATACCTTTATGTTCAATGAATAATGTCATAGGGCCTTAAATCCATGGAAATGTGATCCTAGTAAACCACTATTTACATAAATCAATATCATACTAATAGTAGAAGTTGATTAATGGATGACCATATGTTGTATAATTTTACAATATAATAGGTCCCATTAGGGGATGTATTGGTATACCTTACTCTCAAACTAATGACTATGTATGAAAAGTATTTCTATCCCCTAGTGATGATATACACAATGACCAATGTGGAGAAGACACTATTCATCACATAGATATTTTCTGATACCACATGGTCATAATACTTTATAAAATGCATCATTCCATGACCCTTTTTATTATAACACTATACATGGAGATAAATATCTAAATGTAGTTCTGGTTATATTTGATCAAAATGGCATCCACCTATAACTCCTACTACTAGGCCATCAACTCCTTTACCAAATTGACATCCAGTTGCACTACCCTATACATATATCAAAGTCCACTAATCCTTATCTTTTTTATAAAAATGAGGTCTAGATTAAAAACTGGATAGAATAATATAAGATCTACTTTTTCCTCATCAATAAACATTAAAATTATTAGCTCATTTCTATTTTGACCCTACATGGGTTCCCTCTACAATCGAGCCACTGAACAAGGATCATAAATTTAGTTTCCTTTGATGATACAGTCCTAAGGAATGTAATCCGTTTGATTTTTTGATAATGAAACTCAACGAAAAAAATGAAATAATATTGTACAAAACTAATGAAAATCATGGAATCTCTAAATCAACAATTTCCAATAAATAAATTTGATATTGGACGGGATTCATATATGAAAACCACTAGATCATATATTTTTCATAGGATATGTTAAATATTTTTATCTAAAAAAAGAAATAATAAAATACCATATCTAGTGATAACATATCATGTTTCCTGAAACTCAGCATGATCCAAATAATAATTATGTTTAGCCTCTGAATATATAACATCTCAAAAACATATACTATTCTTAGTATCATAAGATTGTAATCCTCTATGAAAAATCTATCAAACGACGAATAGAATGATGTGGCTTCATTTTTTGTTTGATAAAATTTCACCCACTAATGGCTACCTATTTCCTAAATGAATCATGATGTGTGAATCACTATATGATTTGTGGGTGTCCAAACTCGATATAATATTCATATCATAGTCTCAATTCAACCATATCCTTGGATAGTATTGGGATCACCTAAAATCATAAGTGGTTTATAGTTCTATAACTTATACAGTATAATCTATTATTGGGTAGTCTTTTCCTACCCCATAGGAACTATCATCTTCCACGTAGTTGGTATTTTTCACTATAAATAGTGGGTTGGGGTTATAACTATTACTCTACATGAATATTTATCTCCATATCAGAACATTATTGTAGTTCCACATCATTAAACTAATTTGATATTAGAGCCTTGAGTACTGACATGTGATTTTATTAATTTATCTTCTAAATCTATTTTAGTTTTCTATCAGGGGCATCCTATATTCAATAAGAGGCACCCTTTTTATTATATAATATAAATATATTATATATTATGTAGGTAATGATAAAAATCATAAATATAACATTATATAGTGCATGTACCATATCATTATCCCATACATGTGAGGCCATAATGTTTTGAGTCATGTAATCGATTATTAGATTCTATTAAATAGGAGTTTAATACCCTAGATTGGACTATACAATTAATAATTGATTAAGGAGAACAAATAAAAATTAGAAACAACTTCTCAAATAATAGTGGAAATCAACTTGTGATGATGTCCTAAAATATTATTATGTAGATTATTCCATGTAGATAAAATCCATTTGTTATTGAAGAATCTATGAAAAAATATTCATAATAATCATTATAATGGACATCCCAAAAAACATGTAGGCATAAATATATTTCCTCGAGGGAAATTTTTTTCTATTATAGATATAAGTAAAAAAGTTAATATGATCTATTAACAATAATGGAGTAATAAATGCTTATTTATACAATAGTTATCAATAATATAAATAAAAAATATCACACTTACAAACATATATGAAAAATAAAACTAAATATGAAACATTTTATCCACTTTTTAAACTCTCATGATCCCCCAAATACAAATATTAACTTCCAAAACCCTGAGGAATTTAACCACTTATAACTATCCATGTGATACCTATTACTAAATGGAAGCATTTATTTTTACCAATTTTAATCAAAAACCTTGTTGTGTACATAGATATGGGTGACTATAATGAACCATTAAAATTTCTTGTACTCATCTCAACACACCGAGTGCTACAATAATCAGGATTATGAACTTAAAAGCATAAAATAGTCCACTTTGTGATCTTTCCATATACCTATGAACAAACATGACACTATAACAAAATTATAAAACCCATTTTTGGTTATTTTTTGCTGACTGTCACAATGAGATTTTATAGGACATATGTCAATCAATTTTTAATAGAATAAAGTCATCTCATGAGAAAAAATATTTTGGATCATGAGTAACACCTTCCTACAAAAGGAATAGTATCAAATATTCTTTTATATCAAGTCTCCAACCAATCCCATGACAGCAACCCCCTACTCCGCATTTTACCTATATTACATTTTGGACCAACCCCTATCACTTAGTGGAGGTTATGCCTCATCATTATGGAACATCCACTATCACATAATAGTTGAAGTAAAACATTATCTCAAACCATTCTATATGTCCCAAGAGAGGCAACCTGATAACCCCTCAAACCATCCCCTCTAACTTATGGGAGGGTAAAAAATGAATATTTAAAAAAACACCTCACTAAGGGGTGAATTTATAGACACATTCCAAACCATCCCCTATTAGATTGGGTTGGTCACATGAAACCTTCCCAGACCATCCCCTCAAATATAGAGGTGACATAGAAAAACATATTAGTCTATCCCCTATGACTCATGTTGTGGGGCGTCAATATCCATAATCTCATTTCATCATTTTATGACATAGCATCCCATCCCTCGAGAAATGTCCACAACCATCTATTTTAATGTATATTTTAACAAGAAATAGAAACATCAATAATTATCTAAGTTTAAATAGTTAAGAACTAAACCAAATGAATATCCATAGTGATAAAAATAGAATGGAATCCTATAGGTTAATGTTAAATAAACCCCACGATGTTACTAAACCTAGTCATGTTAGTGTAACCAATACCTATTCAATCAATGGACATTTAAAACATTACCTAATTACAATTTATTAATTTACCCATGTCTTAATCTTTATTGAACAACTCATTAATGGCCTTATTTACAATATTTTACATCCCTACATCCATCGATAATATATTGAACTGATTCTCTAAAACCAATTATTTTTTATCAAAAACTACCATCCTAGTTATTAATAACCTCAATTTAGACACAACTTACACTTTTATTCCAAAATAATAACATTACCAGGACATCTATTTGACATGTATGAAAATATCACAATATAACTTCATATTAATATATTAACTGGGAATGTACATGGTATGGTGAAGTTCCCATGTATTTTAATAATTTAAAGGATAATTTATTATCTATATTAGTAAAACCACTATGTACTTAAAGACAATAGATATTCTAATGCCTATAAATTTGGGTTAATGATGTTGGAGGAGTCAGCATTGTCTATAAAATTTAAAAATGTATTGAGAATCATATTATGGGTAGCGTGTATATATTTAAACTAAATCATTAAAAATATTTACAAATGTAGATGAAATATAGATTAGTTATTTGATATATCATTGAAGGTGTTTTATACATGATGGATGTTGAACATAGTGTTTATAAAAACATGGAAGATGTGTTGATATGTTTTAAAAAACCCTGAGGCATTTATAAGATACTCTATTTTTTTCTCCTAAATTATCCTTCGTAATGTTCATGTGAATTGTGTATATCCAGGGTGTCTATATGAGTAATTTTCCAAAACATTGTATGAATAATTATAAACTGATTTTGTCTCAACTTAGAAGAAACCTGAAATTTTGAAATAGGTATAAACAACATATGGGTGAATAATGTATTGTTTATGTGTCATATAATGTAGTACATGATTCAAAATGATATATATATGAGTAATTTGAAGATGTATTTGAGACATTTTGAACTCTGTAGAAGTCATGTATTTAAATATATGGGTTATTTTAAGCATCATATGTTCCATTTTCTATTAGTGTATATGTCAACACATATATAAATTTTTTATCTTTTGTATACTGAAAAATATGGGTTTACATATTTATAAATTTGATGAACAATATTAATATGGGATGGTTTAAGAGATATTTCAAAATAACCAAAACATATTTATATCAAAATGGGGTTTTTATTTGTGAAATAAAATTAGGAGAAGTTGAACATTAATTGAGGAAGATAATGATGAAATAAAAAGAAATTTAATGAAGTATAACAAAGAAGTATCCAAAATTTCAAATTCTGATAATAATAATACAAGAGGATGCTAGATCTAAAATATAATGTTTTAATTGTAATGAATCCCTGTATAATTGTAACACCCTATTATTATAAAATGGGTATATTATGTACAGTAACATGTACAACACCCAACACTGAGCATTAATGAATCGTGATATATTATTATTTAAATAAGGACATTATAAAATGACCATTAAATTGGATGATATGAATATGATTAACTATATCATAAAAAATTTATAATGTTTCAATGTAATAGAAATATATTTCAATATTTTTAGCTAAAAATTATTCAATTTTATTAACATATTTTATACTTCAAAAATTAAATTTTTTCAAGAATTGTTTTTATTAATTTTTATGAAAAAATATTAAAGGTAATTTCGTAAAAATTTAGAAATTTCATTGAATAAATTTATTTTCTTAAATAATAATATAATAATTATCTTTTACTTAATTTTTTTGTTTTGTGGAAGGTTTTATTTTTCAATGAATAGTTACAAAATAATACTTTTATTAAAAATTGTATTTTCTCAAAATGTAATTTAATATAAAAAGTCGATTTTGGATTATTTTAAAAATTTATTTAGTTATAGAGGATTAAAAATAATCCAATTATTGTCTTTTTATGAATTTTATACTTCAACTGAGTATAATACAATTTTCATCCTAAAAATTCATTTGTATTCAAAATGAGTTTTCATCGTGTATTATGAAATTTATTTAAAATTAAATTCGACAAGATATTTAATTTGGATCATAAAAAAATACTCCATATTTGGGAAGGGGTGAACTAATTTAGTAAATATATCCCTGTTAATATTATTCATTATAAATACTAACGGTAGTAAATTTTATTACCATGATTGAGGTAAAATTAGTTAATTAAGGGTTACAGAATGTGAAAAAAACTCTAAAGTAATGCTAAAACATGAATTAATTTTTTTGGATGATCATATCTAATTCATAATGATATTAAATTCAAATATATGACCTTTTATTACAATATTGAAGTTATTTTAATCTTTATTATATTTTATATAATGAAAAGTAAAAAAATAATTCTCTTTGTTTTATTATCATTCATTTTTGGAATAAGGATAAAAACAATGTACGTTCTATTATGAATATTAATTCCTAATATAAATGATATTTCATTATCAAGGTAATTTATTTAATATATTTAGTGATGATACAATTAACTTAAATTCAAACACAATGTTAGTGCATTATTTATTCAATTAATTAAAAATTAAAATAAATTCATATAAATATTTTACGAGTAATATTATTTTAGTGGATTTTTTATTCCATTACTTTGTTAGATAAAAATTTCATAGTATAAACGTGATAATTCCATTGATGTTAATTCTATTATTTTTTATGTTTTTTATGGAAAAATTAAACTAATAGTTCTAAAATTTTTATTAATGTTATTTTATAATATGTAATATTTTATTAAATGATTTGAAACTACAAATAAATCTTATGTTGAACCAAATTATTGGGTTATGGTTTAAAATATCAAAAATAGTCAATTTGTGGCCTAATTCTCCTTTTATATTTACTTTACTGTCCCTTGAAGAGTAAAATCATTAATACCACAAAAATTTTAAAAATGTATTCAAACAGGTAAAGAAATATAAGTGTAAAAATGTAACCTATATATTTCCAATTTTAATATACTGATATTTTTTTACCCAACCCCATTATAGGTTCAAATATTTTCAATTTTGAGCAATTTAAATATGACAAATATTTTTTATTATTTTAATATTTTTTAAAATTCAATAAGTTCCCCTCACTAACTTATATAAGGGAACCACTTTTACACTTTTATTTCATCTCCATGAACCATTTGGTATGGTAAATACATACAAAACCCCCTTTTAATGCCCCTATTAATACCCTAGATGAGTTGGTTTCATAAAAAACAACCATATTAAATATTTCGATGCAAAACTAAAGAGGATTTCTGAAGAAGAGGAATAAAATAGTGTATGGAATGAGATAGACTAGAGCTAAGAGAATTTATTCTGAAAATCATTTTTTAATGTTTCCATTCCAACTAATTTTTATTAGTGCCGATAATTTTTAAATTTTTCTTCAATTTTTATGGTCATTATTGATTAATATAGTTCATTTAATGTCTTTTTTTCTTCATTCAATGGTTTTAAAAAGGAATATTTATATTTATTTTATTTGGAACATTTTGAATTTATTTACAAAGGATAAAATTAATATTATATTTTAGAATATATGATGAAACTGACTTTTTCTTCCACTTTAATGATTCATTGATATTTTACTTCCCTGATAAGATTTCATGTTTTCGTAAAATAGAAAATATTTTTCCATATTTTGTAGTTATTTTCTAGAGGCTTTTAAAATGGAATGGATATTTCAATACGTGGAAGTGTTTTATCTGGGATGAAAAGAATATTTTATGAGTGTAATGTTTTAAATTAAATGATTTTATGTGTTATTATTATGTTTTGGTTATTATAAAATGTTATGATGATGGGTAGTTTTGTTATAACCCATTGATGTGTGGTTTTGTTATATACCAAGGACACATGGTTCCTTTATAAACCATGTATGGTTTGGTCCGTAATATCCTTCTAATGAAATGGGTATGTTTTTCGACCATATTGGTGATTCCATTTGTATGAGTTATATATTAAATGGGCCTATGAGTGGAGTTTATCCTCTCTCTCACTCATCCTAGGGTAACCCTGAACAATGGAGTTTGGGAGGGGGTTGTTATTGGGTGCCTCCCTCTCCTACTCCTTCTTTTTCTCTTTTCCCAATTCCTCTTATCCCTTTATCTCTCTATTCCTTCTCACTGATGCCCGATTCATTTTCCTTCACTAGTGTTCTTTCTTGATGTAAATGGGTTATAATAACGAAGGGTGTATCATTTATTCCCTAGGCCACTCAAAACACACCTATGAACCCTTGATCAAATGCATATCTACATGTCAGATCTGATGCAAAGGTTTCATAAGGGGTTTGGATCAAATTTTTTTTGATCAATAGTCTTATCATGGACTGAGCCAGCTATCCCTTGTGTTTATGGTAATTTATTTTAGGTTTTCATCCTTGTAACCAGTGATGATGTTTTGTTGGTTTGTTTTCCCTATGAACACTTAGGCTTTGTTTCTTTTTTAGAGAATATTTATATATGTGTTTCTAATTTTGGTAATACACTTTTCTAGATGTTATGGGGACTATCATCTTTGGGAGGTCATTGTTCCATGATATCTATTGATGTCTAATTTTGATTTTTCACTCATATTGGTCCATGATTCCACCATCCTATCCTTGGGGGATATTTTTGGTGGTGTCTAGGATGTTTTGGTATGTGATATTGAGAGGGAATTGGCTCTCTAGGTGGTCTCTCTTGTGTCGACTTCTTCTACATTTTCGGGTTTAGATATATTTATTTAATGTTTCTTGGTTATATTTGGTTTTTTGTCTACACCAGTGTTCTGATGATGGGGTTCAGAGGGTTTGAAAGAATTCCTTAATGATGTCCTATGATTATGGATTGAATCAGCGATGGGATGATCTCTGATTGGTTCTTGTTGGTGTATGGAGAAGATGTATGATGTCTGTGAAAATGATGATGGTTAGAGACGATTAACCGGTGATGTGATAATGGTTGTGAGGTTATGTTTCTCCACTATGTTGGGTTTTCAAGAAGCACAAATTTCTCTTGTTTTTTTCATTCCAATTTATTGATTTGAATTGTAAAATTTTATTGTGTATTTTCGTTCTATTTTGCTGTGTAATTTGGTTATTTGTGGATGATGTTTGAAATTGATATCAGGTTTTCATGACATTACCACTCAACCAAAAATTGTGTTTTTTAAATGAAATAAAGTATTGGAGTTATATATTAAATGATTTCCCAAGTTACATATATGATTTATCTATGATTTCTGTTGGTTTACAAAGAAATATTACAACTTCAAAAGAAAATCAAATAATATTATGTCTAAAGGAATTTATATTCTACTTCATATGTGTAGAAATTATACCTTTAGGAAAAGTATTCAGGTTTTTTAAGGTAATAAAATAAAATTTTATTATGTTAATTTTTATTTCAATTTTTCTTATGAAAGGATTTATGAAATTATTTGGCCATAAATTTTTTTTCTTGAAAATGAAAATTTAAATTTCAATTAGGAAAATTATTTTAAAAAATAAAGTTTTTTTATGTATTTTTTAACAAACATGTTTTTTTAATCTTATTTTATGTCCCTTAATAATAATTTTGTACTAAACCCATATTATTAAAGATTTATTCACAATGATTACTGATCAATAAAAATATATAATTTTTCATGTTGAATGCCGTGAACACTATCCATGAAAAGAAGACATATTTCATTTTAAAATTTTTACATTGCGGAAAAATTGATACGATCTAGAATTCTGGACATTGTAATTTATGGGACTTTATGTAAGTATTATAACCAAATTATTTTAAACACTATGCCAAAAATATATTTTGTTTTAAATTTAATTTAATTCATATCTATATAATCTCAAATATATATTTTTAATGTTTGTAACATTGACATTAGATCAAAGGAAGGGATTCGATACTCATGAACTCTAACATGAAAACATTGTGTGAAGCAAGACTCCTTACCCAAGGAATTCATGAGGGGATTGCTACCACTTGGGATAGTGGGAAGAGTCCCACATAAGATGTGCCACTTCCTATAGTTCTCTGTAATATGTATCAACTACATCCCACTTGTTATAAGTCTAGAATATACAAGTCGATATCTCAGAAAAGGTTTAGATGAAATTGGAGAGTATGATGACTTTATGTGAGGATGTCTTAAAAATTACAAATAAAATCATGGGTTATTAAGATTAAGGTTCCTAAAAATTAAGAAGTCATAAAATCTATATTCCAGGTTTTTAGTGATGGGTTTTTAGGTGATTAATTATATTTTTTTAATATATTTTATTAATGTAAAGTACAAGTAAAACTTCGGTTAAATATTAAAGATTAATTAATAATAATTATGTTATTGTTTTGGTGATGTAAATGGAATGCTATGAGATAACCTTTCTGGTTAAATCATTCATTAATGTGTATGTTATTATTGACATTTTTTAGCCTTTTATAGTTAATATATTGTAGAATATCAAGCAGTATTGTCTTTACATGGTTTACACTAATTTTATGTTTCAATATTTCATTTCAAGTTTTAATGATGCCCTCTTATTCATATGAAAATTATTTAATCAAGATGAAAGGAAAATGATCTCACATAACCATTGTATCTCTACCAAATGATTTAATAATCACTATCATGGAAAAAGAACATTCCTTATATTTTTAAATCGGTTTGAATATCCAAATCACCTATAAGAATACATTTTATCTATCCAACACATTTTCATTCCCCAAATATTTTTATGGATCTTGATATTTATTTTATATTATTTCAAAATATGATCTCATATATATCATTGGATAATTAAACACCACTTAGTAATTAAGAATTTTTTTCTATATTTATGGAATTCATACAGGATGATAAATGTAATAACAAAACCATAAAAGAAGACATTGATGTTTATAATTAAAGTAAAAATCATTTAATTATTTTCTATGTTCAAAACATGGATGAAGTGATATTGATAAATCATAGGTAAATAATTCATATAAATCAATAAGACAACAAAACATGGTAAATGGTTTCATAATTAATTATATTGAATGATTTTTTTCTATAATATACTGATGTATTCTAAGTATTTTGAGAATTTTGACACATTTTATTGTATATTTTTATTTTCAAAATTTAGAATCATATGTTAAAATGAATGGAAAACTTTGAAAAATGGTGCTGCAAAATGGTGGTGAATTTTGGAGATGATTATATAAGGACATGTGATTAAGGGAGAAATAATCCTTTTTTTAATGTGTGTGTGGTGATAATCAATAGTTATTATATTATTTTTTGTAAAAATTATATGTATAAAAAATGTTAAAAAGTGATTTGCTGATTTAAAATATTTTTCAATATGATCATTTTATTTTTCGGTTTTATAAGAATTATATTATTATAGATTTATTAAAATGGACAACATTCTACATCCTGTTAGTAGATGGGGATTAAACCCACGACTAAAGGGAAACAAGGGAGAACACCCTACTTTCGGCGTACCTAATATCTTGCGTCTTATGAAATTATTTTTTTAAAAGGATTTCATAGATAAATATTAATTATATTTTGGGTACATATGTTTTATCCTATAAGTATCTATGTGATCTAATATTGATTAATTCATTAGGTGATCAATTTTTTTCTATAGAATTTAAATATATTAGCTACCATATATCATTATGGTATTTGATTTTTGTTTAGGATATGATGTCAATTTATTTGAGAAATATAGGTGGAACTATCTTTTGGAAGAACATATGATTTGTTGTAGCTTTATGATTATTTAGTACGTTTAAGGAAATGATTATAATATCTTCGATATTATATGGATATGCCATATGTAGTTTTTTTATGACACGTTAAGAGTGATTGCTGTTATTTGGATATTAATTATAAATTTATATTTTAATAATATGTGAATAATTTCCCAAATATTTGGGTTTGAGTCCTAGTAAAAAAATAAATTTATGATTTTTAGGAATAATTATTAATCATATTATTATTTTTGAACATTTGGTATTACTATTTAATTTTTGAGATTAATGTATTATTTATTTATATAAAGGTGTATTCATTTTTGGAAATATATTACATTATGTTATAAATTTTAGTTTTTATTAATGTGAGTAGAAATAATAGATATACTTATTTATTATTTTGTATAATTATATGATTTAATGAATGACAATTATTGTTCATAAGGAAAAGAGAATTTATCTTCAAATCTCATCTTTTAGTAGAAAATATTAGATCATTATGGAAATTTTCTAGAGGATGAAATTAGACATATCAAGTAAACATATTTCCTTAGGTTCTTAGTCTACAATGTGATGGAATTATTATACTCATTGAAAATTATCATTAAAAGAAATGAAATCATAACACTTTCTCTTTCAATTAGTTTATGGTATGTTTTCACATCACTTTATTATATGGTTTTATTGTAACTTAATTTCATGTGATCCTTCAAATAATTATAATCAATGATATATATCACTTTAAACATTATTTGAATATTACTCCCTTCCTCACTGTCCATATTTTATCTTCCAACAAATATATTACTATTTGGAAATATAGTTATGTGTTATGGTTTTGATAAAGAAGAGACAACATGGACCCCCCACCATTAAGGTGGATTCAGTTCAGCCCAATGGCGGGTTTGGAGTGTTAAGTTATTTCACAACTAATAAAATTGGGTCATAATTGTAATTAATAACTGAAACTCATAATGGTTCCCCCATCTATAACCACGTATGAATCCTCATTCTAATGAATGGTGGAAAATCGGGGGTTCATGCACAATGATTGTTAGGGACTCTCCTTGGTTGAGAGGATGGGATTTTGGGCTCATCACACCATTTTGGAGGAACTTTTTCCTACTATAGGACTCTCTTATTGATTTATGATATATTCAGTAATCTCTTCCTAATCTTGATATTGGTCTATATATATACTAAAAATGATTATAGGATAAGTATCATTTATATACAAAAGAAATGGGAATCTCGTTATTGAATCTATATGTATGTTTCTTGGGGTTTTATTCTATTTCATAATAATTATTAATTTCTTATATGATGAATTTGCATTGGAGAGAACATCAAAAGTTGCTTCCAAGTAAGGAGGTGGTTAATATTCATTGGAGTTGAGTTGATCCATAATGAGGAATCCAACCTATCATGGTTATTATATGAATAAAAACCCAAAAAGATCATCAAACCTATTCTGATTAAATTAATATGAAAATCACATATGAATGGGAACCTAGGAACTACATATTTGACCCCAACCCATAAAGAGACATATTATGTTTTCTGATTATTATAACAATCAGAGTTATGGTAGTTCAATCATTCCCTCGAGGCTGGAACCAATGTGGATTCACTTTAATGAAGTATATATATATATTATTCCACTCATTAGTGCTTACATAATGAGATTTCCATAGCTGATGAAGATTTATGATTTCAATGATGTTCTTATTGTGATAACCAAAAATCCTATTTGAGCTATCCTTGTTTTGAGAAACAATATATACAATGCGTTCATCTGCATTTCATATGAATTTTGGTGATTTTTATTGATATTGTCCATGGATGTTGATATAGATCTCGAGCCTCAAAGAGGTATCCTATGTATCCTGGTTCTGAAAGGAATTAGATTCATCGTATTTTAGCTGATTTCTCAGATTGTGGAGGGATGTGGTAAAATTATCATCCCAAGGGAATTAATGGGTATTGAGGATAATATATATTATACATGGGGATAATATATAAATGGATTCTAATTTTAGATAAGGGCATAGGAAGGTTTCTTATGTATCCTGGTTGTTGTATGAATCATAATTTTAATTGTTCAGTTAATCAGGGATTTTCATATTACGTCTTTGATCAAGGATTACACTCTATGGTTTCTCTTCCCTTTGTAGATAATTCCAATGCAAATGATACAAATATTTAAAATCACTAATACCATGTGATCTATGCTCAATGTGAGAAAAAGGTATGTAAAATGATCACTCTCACTTCTTATAGATTCAAGAATTACGTGATAAAGTAGCTCATTGGATTATTAATATCAATCTTGGGCCTCAGGGAGATGTATTATATTTCCTGGTTGTGGATGTAATCTATACTATCACAATCTAGTAGATTGGGGCTTACCAACGACATTTCCCTTTCGTTGGGTCTCACACATCATGGGTGGAAAATGTTATCAAGCCCTAGAATTTCCTAGTGAGCAAGGCTACTTGCCTACCTGACCTACTTGATGCCCTTCTTGACTTACCTTTATTGTCTATTTTAAAAAGTCAAAGGATGTATGGACATGGGTTAATATGAGTAAGAAATAACCAATGAAAATTTCGTGATCCAATTGTCTTGTTTGGGGTACATCATGTATCATGGATGGCTTGATTGAGGGTCACCAATATATCATGTATGGCTTGCCTAGACGACCTCCCAAGACCTAGTGGGTTGCTCATGGAAGCAATTTCATGATCTTGGTTTTATTTTATACATGGTGTTTCACAATTTAGCATACATAAACTGGTGTCATCACGAGAGCTAGCTGACACACATAAAGGGAATCACAAGAATCAATCGGAAATGACTCTTAGGATGTTTCATAGCTTGGATGAAAGTTATAGAAGACATCATAAAGATTGGATTGTGTGTTAAAGGGAAATCACAATAGTTGAATGGGATGACTAGTGGAGAGCATGAGAGTTAGTTGAAATGTCCATGTACTGTCACAAAACGTTGATAATTGGTGATGATGTAATTATACGATCCTTGAAACAGGTTTTAAGGACATCATGAGGCTTGAATGGAAAACCAAAAAGGTTTTATTAGAATTTGGTGGAATTATTGAGGGGAACAGTGTCACTTTATTAAACATTTTTGGATGAATTTTCCTGACCTATATAGTATACCAAAGGAGTGTTGCAAGATCAGGGTTACTTTTCTAGTTTATGTCCCATGTCTTTTGTAGTTTATATGTAGTGCATGAGGGTCCTCAAGTACGTTTCTTGTGTAAGTATCCAACATTTGTATTTTTTATAGACATGATGTTATGAATGCCCTATTTTTTTAGTTTTAATTTAGGTTATGTATCATGTGAAATATAATATGTGTGGGATGTTCTTTTTGAATCCTCCCAGATGTTATTCACAAGATCTATGAGTGATAATGCAAAGTGACTTTGTATACCACATGTTATCTCTAGTTGTTCGTGTACTATTTCCTGATAGGAATTTTGTCTGTCATGAGATTGTCCTCCCTGAGAAATCATCTATAGATTTGGTAAATCTTGGTGAAAGAAGTAAACCTCTTTTTTTGGAGAGTAGTGGTGCATTTTTCATGCGGGGTTGGTGTATTAATGGGAATCCCAACCTCAGTTTTATGTCTCTTTGGGAGGCATGTGTTTTGAAAATCTAGGATGGAGTCGATGAAGGGACTTGGTTTCACATTCGTTTATGAGGTTCTACCATAATTCAATCAGGTAGGTTCACTCATCTTTCAACGACCATAAGACCATCCCATCATCACCTCACATATTCTATTTATTTAAAATTAAAGGGGCTTTGATAAGTCATGAAGGCATTTCAATATAATTTATTATTTTTCATGTTGACATGTCCAAGTGATTTTGTGATATCATGACACATATAGAAGGATTTTTAATGACCATGGATGACTTGTCTTGGGATTTCCATGAGATTAGGATGATGTGTCAAGGGTCCATCATGTTATTATCAATCCTTGTAAATGTTTATTTAGAAAACATTCTACAAGAATCCTTAGCATGTCAAAAGAGTTTTACATCCGAATTTTTTTTCTCTTTCCCATTTATATTTTCATAGTTCATTTTACAATGGATGGTTAGTTTACAAGGTTGTTTTGGTGTCATTGGAGACAATAATCTTAACTCCTGGAGATGAATCGAGAAACCAAAAAATTTACTATGGAGATGAATGTGAATTTCATAGACAACTACATATAAGTGTCCTTACAGAACCAAATGGTGAGCGCATTGTTTACTAGACATACCTGATACCCATCATGTGATATAGATGACAAGCCTTTGGGTTTTCGAAGATGAGGATAACCTATCATAAGGGGATTTTAGTGTCTTTAAGACAAACAAAGTTGTGTTTAATTACTTTTAAAACATCGAAATTCCATACCTCCTCCCTATTTATATGTTTTTTAAATTATTTATAGTTCTCTAGTATTTTTGAATTTTGTTGAAATCAGGCATTATCCTCAATACTGCTGGATCACTTGAGCTTTACGACCACAAAAGGCTCCCACCATTTGGATTTTTTTCTATATGTATAGGACTTTTGGATGGTTTATTGGGAATCCGTTGGAAATAATTAAATTGTCATATTGGTTCTTTCCTATTATACACCACAAGACCAATGATCTTCCAGGGTTCCATTGAGATAGAATATTTCCATTTTCAAAGGGACTTCATGAGATAATATATAGGTTATATCATGTCCAGTGTTCCCTCATGTGACCTCATGATGGTCACATGATTATATATCCTTTATAGGTTCATGTGGTCTATAAGTCTTAGCCACTATTTTCTCCCATCAATATAAATGAAAACATTGTACCCATATTCCTATATTACTTCCTCGCTGAATTTTCTGATGCTCATTTAGAGGGTGACAAAAAATTCCTCCTTTCGAGAGCAACATCCGTGGGGACAAGGTCTGAATTATTAAGAAAGTTACTACATTCTTATGTCTTTGGGACTATTAGGAACTGGTGTCTAGGGAAATGTTTTGTCTTCCAGTCAATGCTTGTTAATCCAATTAGTTATCTATATATAGGGAATCAGTGATCATCCTCATTCATAGGTTACTCGATCATCAGACCTCTTTCAACCAACACCCATCAAATTTCTTCATTTTATAACCCATCCTTTAGACCTGATTGTATAACCCCGTATCGAAAACTAATTTCACAATAACTGTTATTGAAGACCACTTTTTAGTAGTCACCCATTAGAACCATCTATAAGAATTACTTCAATAATTTCTTGAACATCATCCATGGAGATTCATGATTGCCTTGGGGTTCTGCCAGGGTCTGTTGACCCAATTGTGTGATCCTTTAGCTATCATGTGGCCCATGTGACCTTGTCCAGGCCAAGCGATCGTGTGTGTTATAGGTCTCATGTGATTTCACAATTCCCTGTGGAAGTATTTGACCTATTAGAGTTTCAATGGTTAATAGATGAATGATACCTCTAGGTAATTTGTGGATTAAATTGTTGATTCATGTGATGTGCCTGGTGATGTCATATTATTTCATTTATTTGACATGATTTTATTTAAATTTTTAGACATACTAAACAATCTTTTTTTCAGTTGGATTCTGGTAATTATCGAGGTCCCTGTTCTATTACCCATTAAAGGGAAATGTTTTCTAGAAATCACAATGTTGTCCCATGATATTGTGTTTATTTTGATAAATATATTTTAAGGATGTTCCTATTACTTGATATCTTTGATTATCCTGTATCTCACTCACTTCCTCTATAAGGTTTTGCCTTACTGGATGATGACATTATTCCTCCCTTGGATTTCAATCCACCATCTACCTGGGTTTAAAAATCTTATCATTATATTTAGATGACAATTATCGAGGAATGTTGGATGTGCATAGCTCAATCTAAAAGTTTTTCATAAATTCTGAAAAACTATCCCTTGGGCCAAGATGTCTATGATATATCTGACCATCATATTTCTCAAGACTAAAAAAGTATATTTTTTAATTATATAAATTATTCAGGAATCAGATGAAGCTTGAAGTGGTATATTCATCATAGAGGTAATTTCTACGATGAATGGGCAAGACCCTTATAGGCCAGACAAAGCTGCAAAAATTTCTCTATTCAGTTATAAATGGTCTTTATTTATGAAGCCTTATGGATTTCCCAAATTATAATCGATCCCTGTGATGTTAATTTTTCGAAACAAATCAACAATTGGTAACCTAAACTATCACATTCTATATATCATATTGTAAAGTGGGAATCAAGTTATAGGAAATCAACAAAATGGGTGGGGTTCCCCCTCTCGAGGAGATCTTTGATGATTTCCTCCCTAATAAAAATATGTGGAATGAACTGTTACATATTCTATGTTTGGAAAAGAAAAATCTTAACATTGTGAGGGGGAATATGAGGAAGGAAATGATGATGCACTCACTAATATGTTTCATAGACAAGATTGTTATATTCATTTGTCGTAGAGGTGTTTGGAAAACCACGATACAACCACATCAGTGCCCTTACCAGTGGGTCTATAACCATGCTAACTGATATTGCCCCATTGTGGATTTTGGGGACTATAATTCATTAGGATATAGAGTGAACTCATATATATCTCTATGAATTAGGCCAACTGGATTTATGTACATGTTTTTGAATGGATGGATTTTCTTCACTAGGGTTTCACATTCCGGGATATGTTTCATCTTGTTGGTGATGGCTGTGTAACTAGTAGATGTACAATAAATAAAATTTCTAGTGATGGTACATGAATTCCTATACCATATCATATTCCACATTCCATAAGGTAGAACCCCCTACTGGGTCATTGGACCCTTCATGTATTTATTTACCTAGATAAGGGATCATTTAATTTTCAATGACCATTAAAATTCTAGTGGGATCCCTATTGTAACATATCATCTTTGATTGCTAAACATATTAGGAGTCGATGCCCTATCAAAATGCCTTGATGAGGTTGAATATATAATAATAAAGTCCAATAGCACTAATTTCACCTATTATTATGTGCCTACTTAGATAATTATTACTAACAACAATGATTCTCTTGATGAAAGGTCCTATGTGATCACTCTTCATGATGGGATTCTTATATCAAGGATGGATGAGCCGATCATCGACAATCCAAATACTCCTTATCGATTCTCTCATCATTTTGGTTGTACCCAAAGGGTATCTCCTCTTCCTTGGGTTTTTATGCATGGAGATATTCATTGATTGATCATCTGATAGTTTTGGATGATGCTAACACATATAGAGATTTATTGTGAGATCATTCTCCCAACTATCACTACTCCTTCCTTACTTTAAAAAAATTATTCATATGCTAGGGTAGAAGATTACATATAAGTTATGATAAACTAGATGATACATCACGTTTACATGCCCTTTACCTCACAGACTCTTATGAATTTGGTAATGATAGAGTTGATTGATGAATTCTGCAGCACACTAAGGAAGAACCTTTTTCCTGATGGTCACTATCCTGATAACAAGAGTGGTTCAATTAATGAAATTATCTATCTAAGAGAGGAAATGGATAATTCCCATGTTTAGAGGATGTCACATGTAGTATTTTATTTTGTTTCCTTAATATCTCATATGATTATCCCTCCTCTAGGATCACATGTCCCATCAGTCACAGAAGCTCAGACACAACATAGATTTTTCTCAGAGTAGATTGTCTCCTTAATCCCTGATACCCCTTTGAAATAAATTTGTGTCCAAGGGGAACACCCTTATAAATGTTTTTTATTTCTTGTGGTGGAGGGATATTATGAATATCCATTATATGAAATCATAAATAAAATTTCTCTGACTGTGTGATATATCACTTCCATTGAGATGGAATTGTATGATTTTGATGAAAAGAACCCCATGATAGCCAGATGAAGGAGGCTTTAGAGGAACTGGGAAAGATTCACTAGTTTATATAGAAATTTCAAGATCATATGGATCTATGGATTATATAAATTTGGATACATGAGGAAATCATAACTAACCTAAGGTCCGATATCTTAGTATCATTATCCCCATTATTTACTATTTAAAAGAGTTGTCAAATTAGACTACATCAGTTGAGACTCTCTGTCATAGGGTAGTAGAAAAATTAGAGGGACGAGTATACCTTCAGTATTCGATTTAAAATTATTTCTATAATCTTACTGAATAGGCTATTCCAACCGATTTAATCTTATAATACTTCAATGTATTACATTTTTATGGATCTTTTGTAGAGATTCAAAAATTTGCAGATTCCACCTCTTGTAGGCTATCAGTGAATATGACTGCTGAACTTTATATTTATTGTCAATTTTTTCAAGAATTCATTATGTTCATGACTTATTTTTATCTAATATTATGATAATACTTGATAAAAACAATTATTTTATACTATCATGTAAACCTGAATTTTTGGATCTTAATATTTAAATCATAAAATCTTATTATTAATAAATTTTCAAAAATTCCCTCCAAGATGTGATTATTTATTGATTTATCTATTCTAGTTATCACGGGATCACCTAATTCATAAAAGTATTATTTGGGGAGGATATATGTCTCAAAGGTAGAGTGCTCTTTCTTTTGCTAAGACCAATACACATGGTGCGTAAAGCAACATTTTTTTTCTAAGTCCATTTGGTGGGACATAATAGGAATTTCCTTATTGTATACTATATTGATGTTGTGATTTAGTTTAGGGTATTTTTTATAGACATTCTTTTACCAAAGTTTATAGTCCTTTATCTAGGAGCATCTATTACTGTTGTTTAAGGTCTTTTAGCAAGGAATTTCTGTTGTTGTAGTTTGGAGTCTTTGACCTTAGACATTATATTGATGTATTTTATGGAATTTTAGGTGGGACTTTCTATTTCTTTAGTTTATGGTCTTTTAGCTCAAACCTCATCAATTATCTTGGAATACTATTCATACATTCTAGGAATGACCTAAAACACCAAGTGGTGTTGGGTTCAACCATGGTGTTGTCTAGGCACATGAGGATCAACATTACTTTTTTTTCATGGAAGGGATACCTCTGGTTGGGGGGGTCAAAAACCATATTTGATGGTAGTATCACCAAAAAGTGGTGTCTCTACACTTTTACAAGTGTCATGAATGGTTTATGGGGGTGGAATTGGTTCATAAAAAATACTAGGGATTATAGGACTTCCTAGAGAGTTGGAATATGGATGATGTAAGTCATTACAAAAAATCATGAGTCTATGCATATGGAAATGGGAAGACATTATGAGGATGGCCTCAAACACTCTGAGATTTCAAGATCCTTTGTTTTTTTGCCAGGGCTATTGTGTATTGAAGAGCCATTCTAACAAAGAGGATGTGCTTATATACTTGGTAGATAAAGGCCCTTATCCATCAGTAGGATGGTTAAGAAAAATATGATTTCCACTCCATTCAATGGTCCATGAATGATTTTCGAAGACTCGATCATCTAGATGATGAGGTTGGGTATGGGAGGAAATCTATCTAGAAATGGTTCTAGAACCCTAAAAAATACTATATCTTAAATTGTGAAAGTCTATATCCATGCCTTATAGTTTTTAATCATAAAGTGAGGACCATGAACTTTTCAGGAACGAAGTTTTGTATTTCATCATTGAGAATGTGTACAAAACATGGTGACGTAACATCGAAAATGTTGAATACTCATGGATAGTTTCATATAGATATTTTAAGTAATGGTCTAAAGTGCTCAAGTTTGGAGGATGATATATGAAATTTATACTCGGAGTTTTTAGAGCACACTAAGGGGTTGAGCTATATTGCAGTGATGTCAGGGCTCAAAAGGGTCTAAAATCACTTTTTTCAGAGTGATGTATTTTGTTGACGAACATAGGTGGATATGTAGGAGCTATAGGAAAGCTTTCATTGGCATTAAATGGTTCCCTTCAAGATAGGTATCCATTACTAGGGCCATTAAAGGTATATGGTGACCCAAGTTATCCATGTCATGGAGCATGATTTCTGGTAGGTGTAATGTACAGGAATGGTCTAAACACCATAAAATTTGTGTCACTGCATATATATCGTACTATATTGGGAAGGAGATGATTAAAATCATTACTCTATAATTTTCTTGAACAATATGGTCTTGCGATATTTGATTGGATTTTACTAGGGCTACAAATTAAGAACACTGGGTTTTATTCCTTATTTATTTGGACCCTAATTTTTTCTTAACTTCTGGATATGAATATTTTTTTAATAGAAGTGTCAATATTTTTTCATGCTTCCCTTTGTGTGTTTCCAACCAAACAATTTTTATGTCCCTTTATCAAGAAGATTATGGTATTGCGATATGGGACATTATATTATAGAGATTAATTTCATACAACATGGACCAATGTACATGTTGTTTAATGTCATGATGAACATGGAAATAATATGGATGATGGTAAACAAGAACCTATTAAGGATTCCCGGGGTCACGATTACCCTATTATCCTTTTTAGTCGGCATTGAAAATATTGTAAATCATTGATGGTGGTTCTTAGGTCACAAGGATAGGTTTGTACAATTATACCAAAACTTTTTTAGATAACACTAAGGTCTTGAGTTATGCAATGGTGATTTTAGGGCTCATAATGATAGGAAATACCATTTTGAAGATTGAAATTTTTTTTGATGACTATAGGATCATTTTCATGAGATTTATGCAAATAATCATAGTTAATAAATGATTCCCATAATGATAGATTACTTATCTAAGATCTATCAATGATTTTTGGAATCCTAAGGTACTCAAGAACTGAAGTATGATTTATGATTTAATGTTGTTAAAATTTTGTAGATGTATCCTATTCAATGGATGACTAGGGTAAGACTCTCATGTTCCTTTGAAAAGGTATGATTATAGGTCTTTATTTTCATAGTTTAATGTCTTGTAGATGGGACATATTTTCATCCATCTAGATTAATTTAAATAGATAAAGAAATTTTCCTTGAAATTTACTATCCTAAGGAAATGTAATTATTTATGTGTAGTTTAGATTTCATGTTCCAAGGGAATTTACCTTGTAGTTTAACGTCATGCATTAAAGAAATGGGAACTGATGGGAATTATTTTTTGCTAGGAATGATATAGGAAATGTAGACTGTACCTATATATGAATCATACATAGGAAACACGGTCTTGTATGATTTATCCCCATAGTTATTGGGGTCCATTTCTTTTGTTGGTTGCTATTGATAGGACTAGGATTAGGGATCCAAGTGTCACTACTTATCATGTGATTACCAGAATAAATCCATATGTAGTTTCTTGAATGGGAAACTATCTATGTAGGTTTGACCCATACGTAGTGGTGGGCATTGTCTTAGTTGACTATTATTAAGGGACACAATATATATATTTTGGAATCACTACACATCCCATGGTGATAATAATCAATCAACACATCGTTCAAGAGAAAATTATAAATTTTATGTCATACATTAATGTTTTTTTCTTCCTGACATGAAAATATGTATCTTGGATTGACCCAAGTATGAAAATATGATATTCACTATATATCCTAGGGTACTAAGAATCAATCCAAATGTAGATTATGAAGAAGAAAATTCTTGTAAAATTATTATCTATATGTATAGAGGGGGTAGTTTTTACAATTCCTATGAATGGACCCAGTATTGAAGATCTGGGAATCTCTATGTATCTACTAGTTACAGAAATCAGGTCACAGATAGTTCTTGAATGGAAATGTGGTGGGGGACTACCAACAACAATTGCGATCCTCTCGGACATGGTCCATAGAAATGTCCAGTTTTATGTCTTAAAAAGGCATGCCAACCATTTTTTTAACATTATGCAAGGAAGTCTTATTGAATTGATTTTTATGTTCCTTCATTTAGTAATATTATAATCATTTCATAAGCCGTGATTCCTTGTCTGTGTGGGGAATCCCTTACTGAATGTCCTAAGATCAATTAATCTATGATTGTTGAATGAAAAAATGAATGAAAATAACTCCTCTCACCATGTATAATAATTTAAGAATATTAAAGTGTAATTTATCTTTATATTGTGGATGGACTATGATATAGGATCCAGGAATCTATATATTTCTCATTAGTCATGATAATCCTGAAATAAATAGTTTTAGGGGACCCATATTGATTAATGCCATGCTGAAAAGACATTATCCATGTAGTTCAACATCATGTGGTGAGGATGTTGGGTAACCCAATGTGAAGGTAGATGAATCATTTGGGTACATATGAAGTTTAATATAATGCAATATGGACATCCATCATGCAGTTTAACATCATACAGTATGGATGAGGATCAACTGATATGAAAGGAATTGAATATTGTGGATCCATTCAGTGGCTTGACGAAGATATATGATCAATACATACCAATGAATCTCATTGGAAATGAGATTAAAGACATATATACTTCACGGAACCCCCATTTAGATTATCATCTTGTAGAAACAAAACAAACTGTGCAGTTTAACATCATGTTGTTGGGGAATTTTCTATGTAAATTAGTTCCATGTAACAAGGATGATATGGTGTAGTTTAAAACCAAACTACTAGGATGATATTGTACAATTCTATGTCTTGTAACTAGGGATACATGTTATTGATGAGAGATATGTAATTTAGTTCTTGAGAAATCTTAAATTGGTTAGTGTTGTGGCATGATCCCCATCTATTATGGATCATAAGTAAGGTCTGTTGTGGTAGCATGTATGATTAACTTAAGGTCCTTTACATTTGGGTCCCATCTTGAGAGGACTCTTTCTTGGTATCATTGGGGTCCTTAGAGTCCACACCATTTCTTCTTGGATGAATTAATGATGGTGAATCTTCTTAATAAATTTTCTTTATGATCCATTTTTGATGGACTCTAATGTTTTGAAATGTACGAAACCTACTCTTATAGAGATTTCATAATTAATATCGTCACTTTTATGATTTCTCATCATCAAATAGGTGTCCAAAAATGGCTATTCAGAGTTAAGGAGGATGAAATTCTATTGGTAACACTATCTCAACCTTGTATACTAATGTTAATGATATTTCCTGGGTAGCAGTATGCATGGTGGTATAGTAGGCCCATAAAGCATGAAGGAGCTTATTTGGCTAGGACATATTATCCATTTTTAGCATCTTCTAGTGTATATTCAACTAAATCTTATTAAATTCCTCTATATATCAATTTTCTACTACATGATAGGGATATGATTATTAGAACTAAAAAATATTATTCTTGACATGGTTACGTTTCTCACCACATGGTGGGAGGTCCCTAATTCGTCGTGGCTCATTCATGTTACCCATGGTACTCCGTCCAGAATTAACACTTTTATAGGTATATGGTTTAGATATAACTATCCTCCCCCTCATGGGCATTATAATGGACACAAAAGTCCCTTGTGTAAATAGTGTTTTTCGAGGAGGGGGATCATTTGTGACATCTATGGCTAGATTATCCTGGATTTTTTCATCTGTCTAGGCTAAGGTATGTCTTTGCTAGATAAGTCTAAGACCATAATGACAGGTCTATATATATCTAGACAGAGAGGATTTGAGTTTCTGGATGTGGAAACTGACTCAATTCTGGTTTAAAATTATTTCTAAGGACTCAGTGTTATCTGTTGGTATACTGAATATATCCTCCGCAGGTGTCATGGACTCCATTGAAACACCACTAGAGTGTATCACACTAGGCGGGAGGGGAATTAAGCAGTGGACTATCTATCCTCACTTGATACTCTAGGCTCAAAGAGCTTAGTATTCTATAACTTTTATATTCTGGATCTGATGGCGATTAACATCATTAGAGGGGAATCCCTTGGTTTTCATCATTTTAGACCCTCGTAGTTGTGATTCCCCTGACCAATATTTTTGGGCACTACATTTACTGTTTTATTTCATTTTGAATTAAAATATACATGATTATTATAATATAGAGATGAGTTATTGGAATTGATGTTGTACTCCAAGTATAGTTTCATCTACTCTATATAATATAATTTGTACATTTTCCATAAATATTGATAGAGGGACCTCAAAGTAGGTGAAGATAAAGGACTTTATGATGTTGGTGATGTTCTTCATCCATATTTCCTTAAGTTGTATTTCTTTTTCCCATTTGGAAAAGTAGTAATTATCGTTAAGGATGTACTTGAACTACTTAGCTATGGTGGAGGAATAAATCACCACAAAATCAATTCCCAAAATGGCTAACGACTAGAAATATATACATGTATCATGTAATTTTGAGGGTCGATGGAGGACTTTTCATGGATCTAGAACCGACAAAATTTCGTAATGTATTCCACGTAGTCTTATATCATGGTTTTAGAGTAGTAAACCATCAAATTGGGTTGGCGGGAGAGCCTGGTTCTAGAATGATGAACACTACCAGAGCCTACATGTAATTTTTCCTTCATAGAGAAACTATATCATTATGTTATGCATCTGAGTGGGATTCCATCGAAGCGATGAATATAAATGGGTTTCTATTCATTTGGACCACTCTATAGTGGTAATGATTATTTTATGATTCCAACCATATTCCCTTAAACTCAATCCATTATTAGAATCCCATTTTGTATATAAATGACTATGAAATTCTTCTATCCATGTGTAGACAATACTTTATAGATATGTAGGGTGGCACTAAGTTGATTTATTTCTTTCATATCACACATGATGATCGATGAGTCCATTCTTTGATGTGTGAAATAGATGATTTATTCCCCCTCATCAATGTTAGTATGGGACTTTCTTTTATTACCCTATTAATCAATTCGAGCATTTTGTGATTAGAGACATGATTCAATGTGGTCTCAAAAGGGAACATTTCAATCAGTTCCCTAACACTTCTAGTGAGGGGGGATATTCATTATTTTTTATGGAATATTCAACATTGATATTATTTATCACAATCTATGAATTACATTTGATATTAAAGTATGCTATCTATAGTTTTAGAGACAGTTTCAATCCCACAATGAGGGAATAATAATCTGTATAGTTTCTTTTGGAGTCTTGAGATAGTGATAAAGAAGAAAAAAACCACATTGTCTATAGAGACAAAAATTATCCCTATAAAAACCATACTGAGCATCAAATTTTCCATCATTTCATTATAATATCATTATAAGGATCCCTAAAATTACTTATCCAATGTCTAAGGAGTGCTAGTGGAATATAAGATCTCATAATCTAGAATCTTAGTGTCTAGTGGTGAATTCTCTTGGATAGGATGTGCTATAAGGAAATCAACCAAGGATTTCCCTTTCACCTATTTATGTTATATCAATTTATTTCCATAATGTTGTAGAATTATAACCCATAATACCAATCTCCCAATAAATATTGGATGGACAAGGAAGTACATGAGTAGATATATACAAGATTCTAGATAGACAGTGTCGGGGTTCATGTAATGCATCAGCTTTTCCACAGTGAAGATATCTTCAAGTCATTTTTTCTCAACATCAGAGTATCATGTATTGTTATCTAGAACAGTTTGGATAAGTTATTAGAGACTTTTCTCACTCCCCTACTCATTTTTCACTTCAAGTGATGAACCTATTGATCATTCCATGGTGCCCACAAATAAATGAGTGGCCTCCCTCCGACCCGAGGCATCCAAACTAGTGGGTTTAGTATATATTACGTGGGACTTTTTGAAGATTCTTGACAGTCTCTGTCTAATTGATAGGTGACTCCCTTATTCATTATCCTACTAAAGGAAAGGTATTTTTTACCCAAGATAGATACGAAACAACTTATTTAGGTGAGGTACCCTTGGAACACCCTCGATTCATTGAGATTTCTTAGGGGTGAAATTACTAGAATAATAGTAGCCTTATCTAAATTGACCTCTAAATAATGTTTTCATACCAAAAAGCCAAGGAATATACATGATGGTACCCCAATGTATCATTTTAGCAGATTCATATTTAGATAGTGTTTTAACATATATTTAAAGACTATTTGGATATCTATGATGTGATCACTTCACTATAAAGATTTTACCACCAGGACATTGACATAAAAATTAGTTATTATTCTCAGGTAAAGATTATTGATATGGTGCATGGTTCATTTATATGTGGTGATAGTGTTCTACATTCCAAAATCGATGACCTGATAGAAAAATTTCCCATGATGTGTCTGGAAGAAAGTAGATTATTCTTCATTAAGGTCTTATTATCTGATTGTACCATGTGTACCCATCCATAATATCAAGGTATAGGAAGCTAGAAGTCACATTGATAAAAAGTTATTTGATCAGTTATGGTAAATCATCCATCAATAAATGTCAATTAAGGTCTCTAAAACTGATAAGGAATATATCTTTACCATTCTATTTCTTTATAGGGATAATGTTGGTAGCCATATGGGGTATTGAACTTCTCAGGAAAAGTTGGATTTGTTTAAATTTTCATCTTTAGCGTCCAAATTGGGGTCATGAGAGAGATGAATCCTTCTGGATTCCTGGATGAAGCCTAGATTCTCTTCGGGTTTGACAACATGGTGTGTAGCCACATTTGGATTCAGTCTAAGAATATTTTTATAGTTCCATGTGAATACATATTGATGATGCTTGAGAAATTAAACATAGATAATTTTATCTTCAAAGGGAATAGAGGAACTAATCATTATAGGGTACAAGTATTATTTTATTCTAATATTAACTTGTTGGATTTTGTCAGTTGTGGTGGAAACACCTTCCTCACATATGGGAGGGGTGTTCCTGAGGTCATCCTCATCTTCTTCCTCCACTCAATTTGTGGAGATTATTCCGGAAAATAAGATGGTAATTTGGGGGCCTTTATGCCACTATAAGGGAGATAGAGTCCATGAGAAGAGGCATTATCACCCCCTATAACATGAGTCATTTTATAGAGATGTTAGAAATCATTTTCTTTTTGACCTTCACCTGGGGTAGAATGTGCATTGACATCTAGGTTAAAATCAATCACATTGACTTGATTTACTTGGATAACATAGATGTTGTCGAGTATACTCTAGGGATTTTTAGGGGTGGTAACCTAGACATTGGGGATAAAACCTATATATCATCACCCACTATTGGTTATTCCCCCCCCCATTTTATATAAATATTATTCAGCTCATGCGGCTCCACATGTCTCAAAGGGTTGTTTTCACCTTGTATTATGCAGACATTTACACCGATTGTGTATTTCAAGCACTGATGGATATTGAAGGTATTTTCATGTGGTTGTGGAGATAGAACATTTTTAGGAGGAAATTTTATGGGGTTTCATACTTGATAAGAATATAATCAGTGTTGGATGTGATCTGTCCAAACTGAATGTCATGTTGGATCTTCTTGAGAGGTATTTTATCATGCTTATCATACCCTTGAATTGTCATATTTGTGCAAGATTAATCCCATTAACTATATTCCATACATTTTAGGGTTCATAACAGTATGGGGATGATCATGAAGCCATTATAAATCAGGTTCCTTTTGAATTAATAATTTTTGAGTCTTCTATAAATATATAGGTACATGATGTTTCCTCATATGAGAACTTCCTGATCCTAGTTAGTAAACAAGATGGAGGCATGTATTTCTACAAACATGGCCTTCATTGGATAAACCTCAACTATAGTTACATCTTTCTTGAATCTCGTGGGCTCTATAGAGATTCAACTAGTGAATCCATGAATTATTTTTAATGATATATAACATCAAAAATCATGATCTTGTCCAGAACAACAACCTTTTATTTCAAAATGTCATATGTTTGTAGAAGTTATTGGTGCTTATAAATATGGGGTTTCCCTAGAACATATGGATCAAGAGTTAAGGAATTCATAGTGGGTGGGACTAATGTGTTGAGATGGTATGGAGAATGATATTCTCCTTAGATACCAAATGTAGGATCGAAATGATATAGATACTAGATAAAGTATCTAATGATGCTCAAAATACAAGAGGGGGGTGAATTGTATACTTAAAAAATTGCTTTGGAAATTTTAAAGATGATAATGTTTAACAAGGTTAAACAGGGAAAATTCACAAAACCAATAATTCTATAAAATTTCTTGATTCCGAAAATATGATTCTAAGGATGTAATTCTGGAAAGAATGTTCCGGAAAGGAAACTTATCAAAAGTTTACAATGACAAAGATTCTACCTTAAATCGTATAGAATCTTACTAGATCAGAGTATACTAGTATAAGAATGTATAAGATAGTTATACTTTCCTTAACAACAAAAATGAATTCGAAAATTTGAAACAATACAAGTAACAAGTAGTAAATCTTTTAACCCAAAGAGAAGTGTATCCAACAGCCTTGGATAAAAGTCCCTTGATTTATACTTTCAAGAAACTCGGTCTTTCCCACACCAGGGTAAGACCTCGATACGAAGATCAGAGTCTGTCTTGCTATCCCCACAAGCCCTCAACTTCAAGGTAGTCATCACCTATGACTTCCTCAGCAAGGCAGTCCTCAAACATTAAGGTAGTCGACACCTTTGTCTTCCAATCTCCGGAAGCCCTCAAATGTAATCATCAACATTCAGCATCACACGAAGCAATTCTAAACAAGATGTTCAGTACAAACTAGGCATGAGAGTCTCTATCTAGAAATAACTTCAACATCATGTAATCTCTAGAGTCATAGAACAATTAATAAGTCATTATTAGATTTTTTAAATGAGCTCTTATTTATAGGAACAACTTCAACGGTCGGCTCCCTCCTCCAACAGTCATATTTTTCCATGAATTTCGGTGGGACCTATACACGTTTCACTCAAACAATGGTGAGTTAGTAACTGAATGCACGACATCATTTTATAACTAAAACATGAGTAAAAAAATATAGTTACTTAACCCTAATCATTTTTTGAAGTGAATGGAAAAATGAAGGTTCGAAGTCTAACAAAAAAACACATTCGGTGTCTATAAAACATAGGTATTCAGATTTTGTGTTTAAAAGAATTCAGAGTCTAAACACATAAGAGTTTAGAGTCTAAATTCAAAGAATTTGGAGTCTGATATCGCTAGAGTTCGGAGTCTGAATTCTGAGAACTCAGAGTCTGATATTGTAAGAGTTCAGAGTCTGAATTTAGAGAACTCGGAGTCTGAACTCAGAAGAGTTTGGAGTCTGAATTCAAGGAACTCAGAGTCTAAACTCGGAATAGTTAAGAGTCTCAATTGAAATAACTCATAGTCTGAACTCAGAGGATTTTGGAATCTGAATTCAGAGAATTGGGAACCATAATTCATACACTGAAAACATAATTCTCTTTATCTAAGTATTATAATATTCCGAGGTTTTAGATATGAAACTGAATTTTATACATAGTCAAAATATGAACAATTAAAAAACATGGTAAGGATAAATTTTCTCGGGGAAGGATAATTTTCCTTATCAAGTAAATCATAGGGTAAATGAAATTTTACTTAAAATAAGGTGTTTGTGATTTTCAAAACAAGATGGAATGGAAAATTCCTAAGTAAAACTTATTGACTCAAAAATGTCCCCCTTTTTGGAAAGAACAAACATCCTTAGGAAAACAAATATAAGGACATGGAAAATAAAACTTATCTTTCTTAAAACATGGGAAAATATGAATACGACTAACTCCCCCTAGGATTTGGAAACACTAAGGATCTTATTATAGATTTCCAGATTGAGACTTATCATTTTATTTCATACGTAGATCTTCTTGGATAAGAACCCCCCTTAGATAAACTCCCCCTTTGGGAAATTTCTCCTTATCTTATTATTCCTTTTCCTTTATCCCCTTTTATTATTTTTTAAAAAGAATTGAAGGGAATGGAAAAGAAAATATGGTACCTTAAATATTAGTAATAAACATCAAAAAGACAAGAAACCAAAAAAATCATTAGAATTAGAATGAATTTGCACAACAAATTAAATACAACAAAATATAAAATTTGAACATGCTTATCCTTCATTTTCCTAGGGAATCAGCTTCTTCACTATTTTCTTCAACTTTTTAAGCTCCTTATGGCCTTCCTATGCTAGTTTAAGATCCTGATCCTCAGCTTTCTTCTTTAAGGCTTCGATCTTTTCTTCCTGAGCCTTAAAGATTTCAACCTGAGCCTTCAAGGATTCTTCTTGCTTGAGTAGTTTCTCTTTTATCTCAATCCCGAGATCTCTTTCTCTCTTCCATTTTTGAGAAACTGCATACAACTTCCCATTCAGATATTTTACTTCTTGCATCCGAGAATTTTATTCTAGAGTTAGCTTTTCATCAAAACTTCATGTGAAATAATTGATCTTTACAACTTCGGTGTCAAATGCCTCCTTGACACTATCTACAAACTCATCAAGATTTATCATGTCTTCAATGTGTTTCCTTGACCTATTGGTCATCTTCTTGTATGAGATTTTGTGTGTTTTGTAGTTAATGAAAAATGATTTGAAGTCTGCCTCCAGCTTGACACACTTATCAATCACAATGGATACTGAATCCAATTGCTGATTTAGGGTGTTTTGAAGCATCTGAAATCTAGGGTCTATACTAGGAAATATTAGTATAGTGGTAGCCAGCTTCGTCAAGGACTGAACTACGAAATCATGTCCTGGAGAAGATGATTCCGAATCTGAAATTTTTCTTGGCGAGATCTCTTTCTCTAGCTCAGCAAGTTTCCTCTTTGAAGAACCACCAACATCTTTCTCCTTTATCACAGCCTTGGTGAGTGTATCAACTACAACCTATTTTCCCTTATCAATATTTGTAATTGATTATTCATCAGGGGATTCGTGTTCACTATGATAGAGTTGAAGAATTTTGTCTTCCTCTATCTCTTACTTCTTAGCTATTGTCTTATCATCTTCTAGATGAATGAAATCATGATTATAACGTTCTTCTTCATACAACTTATTTACTTCCTCTTAAAGAATTTCATCTTCACCTTTGTCATCTTTCCTAGGCATAGAATGTTTTGAAGAATCTTCTTCATAAGTTCGTATTAAAATCTTCATAGATGGACTTTCATTTTCATGAAAATGTTCTACTTTCTTAATGAGATATTCAGTATCTTTGCGGCCTTCTTCTTCTTCTTCTTCTTCTTCTACTTCTAATTCTATTTATTTTACTTTTTCCAGAGTCAATAATTCTTTCCCAATGTCTCTAGTAAAGGTTCTACTAAGAAAGACTCTGGTACTGGGATTTTCTTAGAATCCCTCTCTGCATCCTTCAGATGTGATTGAACTATTTCAACTTCAGACTTCTATTTCTTTTATTTTTCCTACTTTTCAAGCTCCTCAGCAGTCTTATCCTGTAATTATTTTTCTTCAACATGATCCAAACCAAAACTAGGCTCCCCTTCTTTCTTATACGTATTATCTTCCCTCCATTTTTCTACTACCTCATCTTGATATGCTTTTTTCTTCTTAGGCTTTGGTGGTGAAGAATGGGATTCTTTAGGC
This sequence comes from Viscum album, assembly GCA_963277665.1. Lineage (NCBI taxonomy): Eukaryota > Viridiplantae > Streptophyta > Magnoliopsida > Santalales > Viscaceae > Viscum > Viscum album. Next base: position 1,042,615,282 of record OY728150.1, read on the forward strand.
TCTGGGGATTTTTATTTGTCCTCTACTACATTCTTCTTTATCTTCCTTCCAGACTTTATAGAAGGTTCAACCACCTCCTTTTTCCTCTGAATATCTTTCACTTTCTCTTCTAGAAAGTCAATGAATTCTCCGGATTCTTTAGAAAACCCTACTTTCATCCTCTTCAATGTATCACTAATAACCAGCATGACTTTTCAATTTCTAGTCTTATAACTAAAAGGTATTTTGAGGGATTCTAGACACTGAACAATAAGATTTGAGAGAATGGCCAGATAAATAATAATATAAGCCTTCAGAATTACATTCATAATATTATTGATCATAATCAGAATATTCTTAACATTATTTATATATCATAAATTAACCAAGAAATCCAAGATATACATGTCACTCTTCTTCAAGGAATCCTTGTCCCATTTTAATAGAATGATGAATAATTAAACCCAAAATTGAAGAATACGGTAATTTGTAGAGAGGTGAACAATATTTGGAGTCTCTATAGAAGAATGGCTGAGGCAAGCCATAGCCTTCACCTTATCAAAACATCCTTTGACTTTAGGAAACTTATGTGAGTCGAACTCTGCCTCACCCTCAAAAGGAACTCTAATTAAACTAGCTTCCTTGGTGTAAAAAAGATCATAAGTCTGCCCATATCTCTTTAAATAGTACATTTATTTTCCTTCTTCCTTGAAAAAGAATGATGTCTCATAGAACTCCACCAACAAGTCCAAATACACCAGATCCTGAGCTCCTGGATTTGATACGGAAACACTCTCCCATCCATTCAGGTTGATGTTCTTCAAGATTATAGAATCATACTTAGAAAGGAAATTTGGATGTACCGTCCTTTCCCTGTATATATGCCATTCATAAATCGGCCTGAAAATTGACATGTCTTTCTAAAAAGATACTTCGACAGACATTCATAATTGAGAAAACCTTGAAAATATAGAATGATCTTATGTAGGATGGCAGTGGATCAACACATAATAGCTTTAGTTTTGATGTTGTACAACCATCATGGGTCCTTTATATAGTTGTTAGAATCCACGACTGAGCTTCCATACTTAATCAAATGGATGAAAAGCTTTCTGATTAGATCTGATAGTTGAAATTATAGCCGGAAGGAAATCCTGGATCCGATATTTTGAGGTTTCTTAATAAAAACATTCAGATTTAAGAAAAAGAGATTCCGAAAAAATATAAAAAAATTGAAAATACCAAAAAGTAAAGGATGATTATGAAAACATTGGAAAGGAAACATACATTTCAGATTTCTAGGAAGACTATTCATTTTGAAGGAAATTATTCACGAGGATCTATAGATTTTGAAATTTTGATTACAAATTGTTTGAAAAACTAACTACAAATTTTTTTTAGAAAATCTTTATTACAAAAATTTACAAAATCTACATTACGAAAATTTAGAAAATCTTCATAATAAAAATTTAGAAAATATTCATTACGAAAATTTAGAAACTATTCATTATGAAAATTTACAAAATCTTTATTACAAAAATTTAGAAAATATTCATTATGAAAATTTAGAAAATCATCATTAAAAAAATTTAGAATATTGTCATTAAAAAAATTTAGAAATTAATCATTTTGAAAATTTAGAAAATCTTCATTAAAAAAATTTAGAAAATCATCAGTACAAAAATTTAGAAAATCTTCATTAGGAAAATTTAGAAAATCATCATTTCAAAAATTTAGGAAATCTTCATTACGAAAATATAGGAATTATTCATTATGAAAATTTTGAAAATCATCATTACAAAAAATTAGAAAATATTAATTATGAAAATTTTGGAAATCATCATAACGAAAATTTTGATAATTTTAGACTATGAAAAATTTTAGACTACAGAAAAAAATTAGACTACGAAAAAAAATTTAGATAAAAAAATAAATTTTAGACATCAAAAAAAAGTAATATCCTATGAAAAAGAGTTTATGACGGCAATGAGATTGGTTTTAACATGAAGTTAACAAGGAATATTACCCTACTATTATCATTTTTTACTATTGTTTAATTTATTCAAATCTATCGAATGGAAAAGATTTTGTGAAAATATCAACATGTTGATTTTTCATTCTGATAAATTGAAGAATGATATCTCTTTTTGTGTGTGATCTCTAAGAAAGTGATGCCTAATGTCTATGTGTTTTTCACAATGGTGATGTGAAGGGTTTTATATTAAAGAAATGGCACTATTATTATCAATTTTTTTTTTGTTTTGGTAAGACTCATACCATAGTCTATTTGTGTGTGTTGTATCCACAACACTTGAGCACAACAACTTCAAACTGCTATATATTCAGCTTCAGCAGTGGGAAGTGCTACTGAATGTTGCTTTTTCCATGAACATGAAACCAATGAATCTCATAAGGAATGAAAAGTTCCAGATGTACTTTTCTTATCCATTCTACATCCACCAAAGTTAGAATCTGAAAAATGTTTTTAAACAAAATCATTTCCATAAGTATAAAAGAGTCCAATATCCATGGTTCCCATTAAGTAGCGATAAATTTTTTTCACTTCCCTTAAATGATATTTCATAGGATTGGATTGATATCTTGCACATAAGCAAACTGAAAACATTAATTCTGGATGACTAGCTATCATGTAAAGTATACTTCCTATCATACCTCTAAAAGATGTTTGATCTACTAGTTTCTGAGCTTCATCAAGATCAAGTGAATTTGAGGTACCAATGGAAGTACTTGTACTCTTAGTGTTGTCATATCCATTCTTTTTAAGAAGATCTTTAGTATACTTATTTTGGGATATATAGATTCTTTCTAGTTTTTGCGAAATTTAAAATCCATGGAAAAATGTTGACTCAACCATTATACTCTTTTCAAACTCATATTTCATTAGATCAACAAAAGAATTAGTTAAAGATTGCTAAGTTGAACCAAATATAATGTCATGAACATGAATTTGAACAATCAAAACATTTTTCTTATCTTTCTTTACAAAAATGGTTGGATCATCATTTCCCATAACATAGTTATTTTGAAGCAAAAATCATGTAAGTCTATCATACCCAGCTCGAGGGGATTTCTCAAGTCCATACAAAGCTTTGGTAGGTTTGAAAACCTGATCAAGATGTTTTGAATCTTCAAAACCATGAGGTTTTTCAACAAAAACTTCCTCTTGTACAAAACCATTATGTAAAGCACCTTTAGCATCCTTTTAAAAAAGTTTGAAATTGAATAATGCATAAATGGAATGTAAAATACGAATATTTTCTAGACTAGACACAAGATAATATGTATCTTAATAGTTTATTCCTTCTTTCTGATTATAGCCTTTAGGAACCAATCAAGATTTATTTCTTACACTGATTCCATTTTTATCACACTTATTTCTGTAAACCCATTTTACTCCAATAACTGAACTTTCCTTAGGTCTTTCCACCAAGGTCCATACATTATTCCTTTCGAAATCATTTAGTTCATATTGCATAGCTTTTATCCAATCATCATCACCTGAAGCATCATTAGTGATTTTTCGTACTAATTGGGAATGAAATGCTATTTTTTCTACTACATTTCTTAAGGAACTTCTGGTCCTTACATGTTGATTTACATAACCAATGAGACTATCACTGGGATGATTCTTAAGAAACAACTGATTTGGGTTTTTTAAATCTTTTCCATCAACATAAGCTAGGAAATATTCTAGGGTAAATGTTTCAGAAATATCTTCTTGGACATTTCCCTTATCACAGTGATCTTCTAACAAAGGTTGATAATCAGTTTTTGAAAACACATCGGATGATGTAGGTTGAGGTTGTTTAAAAACAAAAGGATATGTTTCATTAAATTTGACATGTATAGTTTCTTCAATAGTACAAGTGTTTTTATTGAAAACCTTATAAGCCTTAGAAGTTGTGGAGTAGCCTAATAAAATTCCTTCATCTGATTTTAGTGAGAATTTTTGTATATTATCTTTAGTATTCAGAATGAATACCTTGCAACCAAAAACCATGAAGTAGGAAACTCTAGGTTTTCTACCATTCCATAAGTCATATGGTTTTTTACTATTAAAAGGTCTAATCAAAACTTGATTTATAGTATAATAAGCAGTACTTACAACTTCAGCCCAAAAATGTTTGGCTACCGAATACTCACTCAACATGCTTCTGTTTATCTCTTGAAGAATCCTATTTCTTCAATCAACAACACCATTTTTATGGGGTGTTCTGGGTGCTAATAAGTTATTTGTAATGCGTTTCCAACTTCAAAAGTTCTCAAAATCAGAATTTTGAAATTCTCCTCCATAATCACTGTGAATAGTTATCAAAGGAAGGTTTTTCACATTTTTAACTTCGTCTCTAAAACTTTTTAAATAAGAAAATCATTAGATTTGTTTTCTATAAAATAGACACACTTAAATCTAGTGTAATCATCAACTAAGACAAATACATAAAATTTGCCTCTAATGCATCAAGTTTGTGTTAGAACAAAAAGATCCATAAGCACTAACTGTAATTCATTAGTGGTTGAGAATTCACTGACAGACTTAAAACATGATTTATGTTGCATTCCATATTGACAAGGATCACAAACATTTTAAGAATCAAATCCAAGTTTCGATATATCCTTAAACAGTCTTTTCATAGAGAGTTTTCATAGGTTCCTATAGTTACAGTGTTCTAACCTTCTATTCCATAGTTAAGAAAGATCTTCCATTGCACTAAGGAAAGGTAAGTCTTGGCTCCTAAAGTCTTTTAAGTTTAGTGTGTATACATTCTCTTACCTATGGGCAGAAAGAATAAACTATTCCTTAGAATTATTTATTTAGCACTTGAAATTCCAAAAACTTTAAAAGGCAGCCTAATCACATAATTGAATTACGCTAATGAGCTTTTACTTAAGACCCTTAACAAATAAAACATTTGAAATCACATTTTTTCCAAGAATAATAATGTCACCTATACCAATAATTTCCCTCCGAGCATTATCTCCGAAGGTTACATTTCCTCCTTTCGTCTTGATAACATTTTCGAAGAAGTTTTTATTACCAGTCATATTCTAGGAACATCCACTATCCTTGTACTAAGTATTTCTATTGGTACTTTCCTTATTTTCCTCAAAATAATATTGTTAGAATTTCAGAACCCAAACTTTCATGGATCCGGAAACTTCAGAAATCCAAATTTTAGGCACCCACATTTTTTGTGAAAAATAAGATTTATGAAATTATAATGTAGAGACCTGAAGCCTTAATTACATGAACATTACATTACTTTTGCGGAATACTTAGTAAATAACAAAAAACACACACACAAGGATCGTAATAGTTTAGTGTCTTTGGAAACTAGGAACGTAATCTTCTAATCGTGGTGAAAGATCTTCAATATCTCCCATAAAGATCTTCCATTTTTTTTACCTAAAACCTTTATTTATATCCTGGGGAAAAGAAAACATAAAAGGGTGAGCTCAAATGCTCAGTAAGGGTAAACAAAAGAAAAAAATCAATCACATCATATTCATAAGAACATAACTTTTGGAAATCTTAACCTACAAAAGAGAGCATAATTTCAGGACATGGAATAAATCATAGTAGCGAAACGAAATCCCAATAATCATAACTTAAAACATGAAACTTTGTGTCATACACACATAATCATAGAGAATCATTTCTTATTATTAAAGACTCATTGCCAAGACTATCTTAGTGGACAATGTACCTTTCTGAACCGAGTCACCCTCGTTTCAGTCCTGTTTCACTGAACCGGTATAACCTACCATTCCAGCCATGTCTATCTCATGAGATATAAAATCTTTACCCAATTCATTGGAGGGAGATATAGGTCCCACCCATCTCATAATGAAACCATTCTTATGTGTGCCACAAAATCATCAATCATACATCATTGCATAACCCATGTAATAAAAATGGGAATCTTAAACATCATGACATCATAAAACAATTCATATACAATAAAGGAATTCATAAAAATAATTCCATCACAACACAATCAAATCAATGTAATAATAGGGATAAAAATAGTACCCTTTATTATCTTATATGGAAAATAATTTTGATTAAAAACTTGAACTCCATTCTTGAGGAAAATATCCTTTCTTATTCAAAAACATTTTTCCTTTCTTAACATGTCATACAACTTTAAACTAAAAGTAGTTGATTAAAAATAAACATGAAAACTTGTAAAGGATTATTCTTATAAATAATTTTTTAAAAATCCATTCATGCCGTATAAGTTAAAAAAAACATTCTTCGTACTTTTGTTGGAAAAGTCAAAAAGTACCTCGTACAAAAAACGACAAAAGATTCCTTTCATATCTTTTACTAAAAACTCACCGAAGGGTAAAATTTGATATAAACTATTGTAGGTGGATGGAAATAATATTACATATTGAGAAAACATGGATGTGGATAATAAAATACACCCCAGTAAATACCAAAGTATAAACAATCTCGGATAAAAATGAGATTGTGATATTTCCCTTACCTTAGGTCCGATTTGCTTCGTAAGTGTCTGAACTTCCTGTATAATGATTTAAATAATGTCATTGACTTATTCCAGAATCATAATAATTGTTATGATATCATATATGGTTCACTTATGACTTTATTTTACCCGTTCTTTTGTAAATTCCATGTTAAAGAGCGTTTTGGGTAAAATCGTTTCATTTGTCGTCCGTGTTTTAACTTGTAATTATTCATATGATTACTTAGATCATTATTACATAATTATATAATATATAAAATTATTTATACATAATATATATTCAGAATATACATATATATAATGGATCGATAAATGGAAAGAAATACACCGTTCATGGAGACAGTAGGCCGTACGTACGCATGAATGCTGTTTTCGTTTCCTTATTGAATTGAGTGGAATTAAGTAGATGAAATACATATATATACACATAAATCCAGTAGATTTATAATGTCATATATTTCATTATTATTTGTTATATATACTTTATAATCATTCTTAAATGGTTAACATGGAGAATGAATCTCATCGCGTCGTGGAGACAGTAGTCCGTACGTACGCACGAGCGATGATATCATTTCCATAATTATTGAATTGAATTGGAGTGGATGATACAATATATCAGAATCAATATGATGTTATAATAACTATGTATAGTTATTCTTTACACCATAATACCCATCCATGTAAGGCGTTGGTGGAAAAACAGATTACACCACGGCGTGGAGACGGTATTCCGTACGTAGGCACGCAAGGTGGTTTCGTTTTCCGTAGGATGGATAGATGGTGAAGTAGGATTGTTTCATACTTATAATAAAATATCCGTATATGAGTGATACTGATGTTATTACTTTATAATGAAACAACCTAAGAAGAAGAAGTGGAAGAAGAAATAGAGGTGAAAGAATCGGTAATGGAAATTACCTCTTCTTTGAAGCGCCTCTTTGAGACCTCCTATTAGGGCACTAAAATTGGTCTTTGAGGAAGAAAAGAACCACTAGGATGTTTATAGGGAAGTTGAGAAGAGATTTTTGTAGGGTTTTTCCAAGCTTGAAGGCTCAAAGTTGTGTGAGGAAGAGAGGGAGGAGGTGTCCTTTTATAAGGGAGGAGAGGGACACCTTTGGAATAACTAAAAATATTATTTTATTATAAAGTCAAGTTCGGTTTTAAATAGCTCAAAATTGATTTATTTCGAGGATAAGGTGGGTATGGGTCTAAATCCTCTCATCCAATAGAATTTATACATGTTTAGGTTCCTATTTTAACCTTATCATTTAGATTTAACATTAAGTTAAATAATTTTACTTTTACCGTGTCTTCTTGTGTTCTTACACTATAAGGTTAATAAACTTACTATAAGAAGCCAAAAGAACCCCAAATTGTTTATTATTAATATATATAACCTTATCTATGTAATTTGGCCGAACCGTAGATTTTTAGGAATAACATAACAATTAATAATATAATATTTGTTTTAAAAACTATTTTATGTCAATTTTGACACTATTTAGTAATTGATTTTTGTGAAAATCCTAAAAGAATGATAAGTTCTAAAAAAGTTAATTAAATAAATAAAAACATGTCATATTAACCTAGAAAATTAGTGGAATTCAAAAAAAGTCTCAAATTATATTTATTTGAGTATTTATAACATCAATTATGTCAATATTTTATTAATAAGATAATTACTGCATCATCGTTGTGTCATAAATAAATTAAATTATTTAATGTCTAAAAATTACAAATAAAATACCATTATGTAGTAAATATTTTTATCTTTCTAAGGACTTTTTATAGTCTAATTTATCTTATGTATAACCCTATATTAAAAATGTTTTATTAAATACACTTTGATTTTAACTCTTTTAACTCTTCTTTGAATTAAATAATAATAAATGTCCTAATCTAATCCAAGTGGGCCTAAATGGTAATATTTTATTCCTAAGCTTGTTTTGGGACGAATTACACTTATCCAATAGAATTTTTACATGTGTTAGGGTAATAATAATATCATTTTTACCCTTAATTACCCTATTTACTTTTAACCGTGGTAAATAAAAGTATAAAGTTACTATTCACCAAAAATTATTTTCATCTCATTGAACCACATTTTACATACTGACATCAACCATGTCTCCCAGATTTTTGAAATTACACTCATAGAAGTGGTAAAATTATGTTTTATGAAAAATTCAGTTTTTTTAACTACCACTTAGTGGTTTCACTATTCATCAAAAATTGAAAGTTTTCAGAAAAATACCAAAAATTAGGCCCAAGATATATTTGATATTATGAACTCAAAAATGATTTCTATTTTACCAAATTCAAAACATATGAGTTGCATTAATTAATTTCAAAATAAATTCCCGTCATCAAAACAAAAGGCTTGTTTTTAAGAGATAATAACTATCAAAAGATTGACACTTGTTTATAACTGGTTTACATGTGAAATTACATACAATGACCAACATTGTATTAAATTGAAAAAATATATTGTAAATATACTATAAAACCACTCAAATTAATAATTTATCACAATTAATTATTTCTATTAAAAAAGTTGTTTTTAATTAAAATTTAGTAATTTTCACTATTCATCAGAAAATAAAAGTTATCCGAAAATCACCAAAATTTCACCCTAAGCTAATTTCGATATTATGAATCCAAAAATGAATTCCATTTTGAAAAATAAAATTTAAAAAATTTCAAAAAGTGATTATTACTATTCATAACGGCTAGATTTAATAATATTTTAATAGCATATAGTCTTTTAGCGAAACTCGTTATTGCGTACTACACACGCTATCGAGGAAGGTCGCAATTGCGTGTAATGCAAGGAAAGTCAAGGATGCGTGTTGTGAAAGCTACTTTTGGTGTAGCATACAACACAAGACATTAGTGAAATTAAAAAGAATATTTTTCATAAAATCTTGGGCTGTTACATTCTACCCCCCTTAAAATGAATTTCGCCCTCGAAATTCGTTGGGGTTATAAATGGTTTACTATTCGAAAGTTTCTTTAATCGAAACCCACATCATAAAAAAGAATACCAAAACCAATCTTTAAAAACAAAAGTATGAAACGTAACGGTTACCCAATTAAACTAATCACTGGGTTTCCACATAGGTGAAAATATGGATATGGAAGAGAAATCTAACCATCTTGTTCTGATGGAGAGTGGTAGAGAACATGGCTATGGAAAATCCAGCAATCACAAATCCATAAATTTGTGACGATCTAAGGTACCATCTGATTAATCAGATATAATAGCACTAGGACAACATTTTTGGTTTTCAAGATCGTTTCCCTAAAGTTGAAGAATTTGAATTAGAATAAATACTTACTTTATTTTGGTACAATCTCACTGTTGTTCGTGCCTTGAACAATTTCCACTTAATGTCTTAAATAAATGAAGTTGAATTTGTTATTCGTGAAGTGTTAGAAAATCATGTGATAGAATGATGGGTCATTCCATCTATCTCAAACAAAAGGCTAGAAAAAGTTATTAAATATACATAAGTCGATCTATAGTGAGATTAATCATATATGTTTCCTAAAATAAGCTTATACATCATATATCATACTGCTTAATATAATAAAACCAGTTTCTACTAAACAGGGACTTTCTGTAGGCTAGTGGTAGGCGATAAAGGCCACTCGCACTTTGGTTGTGGGTTCGATTCCCACGGCCTTGTCCGACGCGATGGGCTGTCACCCGTCCTGCAGGTTGTCCTTTTTCTAAAACTATATTACTATAACATCCCATCAATAATATCTAAAAAACTTCTATCCTTAAACAATACTAACTTATGTCCAACATAATCCATTCCAATCTTTAGGCTTATCCATAATACTGCAGTCCACTCTCATAACATAGTGAAAATGATTACCAGAGATTTAATACCATCGTTGATCCCCATAAGATATATCTTGTTGGTCAAATTACAAACATGTGAATACCATAATCATGTATTCTCTTGAAGAATGAATACCCATTGAACCTTAGTGAAAACATGAATGCAGTTAAAAGTTAACACTTTCCACATACCAAAATCCTCAAAATTCTATATTCTCAAACCATGATATCACTTAGTCCTTATATCAATCATGAGCTCATGAATACTATTAAACATTTCATTTTCTCGTTTTCTCTTCATTATGCGCATATCATCTTATTTCCAAAAATATCCCAATCACTTTGAATACCACATTAGACCAATACATAAATATTCCAATACTCAATGATACAACATTATTACATAAAAACTTAATCATTCCACCACATCGTTGTCATATTCAACATCGCCAATAGTGATCGCATGTGACTTCCCTTTGTCCTTTTCCTTAAGCGGTTGCTCATGTCGATCATCACTAACCCTTGGATTAGGGCATTTATTAGTATAATGCCCCATTTCCTTGCACTTGAAGCATTGAAGTGTTGGTGGTGCGTTCTCTGCAGTCTTTGCTTTATTCACATCATTAGAATCCCTTTTTCCATTACTTCGACACTCAGCTGCTCGATGACCTTCGTTTCCACACTTAAAACATTTTCTAGCCCCTTTAAGACAATCTCCACCATGCTTCTTTCCACACTTTGATCATAAAGAAACATTCATCTTCTTTTCACCATTATTCTGAGATTTATCCTTGAACTCCATCTTTCGTTTCTTGTCAAGACCATGAGATGGATATGTAACACCAACTTCCATTTCTACCTTGATAGCACAACAAACAATTTCTTCATAGCTACTGAAGTCTCTTATATCTAATGCCCTTCGAAGACTTGGTTTTAAGCCACTGAAAAATCGATCAACTTTACTTTCAGGTTGGTTGATAATTCCAGATGCATACCTTGCAAGTCTTGTAAAATTTTCTTCGTATATACCAACAGATTCATCATCCTTTTGCTTTAGTTCAAGAAACTCCTTCTCCATATTTGTTCGAAGAATATGAGGAAAGTACTTATTGAAAAATAAGTTCTTGAACTCATCCCATTCCATGGACTCAATTTCATCTCTTGGCCTCATATTCTTGATAAGATTCCACCATTGATCAGCTTCACCTTCCAAACGATATACTGCTAAGATGACTTTATCATGCTCAGAACATTGAAGAATTGAAAATATCTTTTCAGTGGTACTGATCCATTGTTCATCAACAAGTGAATCGGAAGACCCACTGAAAAAACGTGGATGTTGCCTCATGAAGGACTCAATAGAATATTGTTCCCTTCTCTACTCATTTGGAAGTGTAGAGTGATTCATAGCTTGTGTATGTATAGCAATAAGATTTTTCACTCCATCTCCCATAACATTTGTTTGTTCAGGAGGGAAATCATTGCATTGTCCATTGCATTGATCAACTCGGTTCCTTCGGGTTCCAGCCATCATCTAAAACCCAAAAAGAATAGTGTGAGAGGCAAAAATCATGCTAGGGAAAACAACATTATAAAGGGGGAGTATCCTCAATATCTATCTTCTTAGGTTAAATTCTATGATCGTTACCGTAGTGCTAGGACTATATCCTATATGTATACCTATCCTTAGGGACATCCCTAGACATACCTTAGAAATATCTATAGGGATCTCACTAACGTTTTCGCATCCTAGTTTCCAAAGGTTGACTAAACCTTTCCTCTGATACCAACTGTAGAGACCCGAAGCCAGACTTACATGAACATTACATTAATTTTACGGAATACTTAGTACATAACAAAAAACACACACACGAGGATCGTAATAGTTTAGTGTCTTTGGAAACTCGGAACGTAATCTTCTAATCGTGGTGAAAGATCTTCAATATCTCCCATAAAGATATTCCCTTTTTTTACCTAAAACCTTTCTTTATATCCCGGGGAAAAGAAAACATAAAAGGGTGAGCTCAAATGCTCAGTAAGGGTAAACAAAAGAAAAAAATCAATCACATCATATTCATAAGAACATAACTTTTGGAAATCTTAACCTGCAAAAGAGAGCATAATTTCATGACATGGAATAAATCATAGTAGTGAAATGAAATCCCAATAATCATAACATAAAACATGAAACATTGTGGTATACACACATAATCATAGAGAATCATTTCTTGTTAGTCAAGACTCATTTCCAAGACTATCTTAGTGGACAATGTCCCTTTCTGAACCGAGTCACCCTCGTTTCAGTCCTGTTTCACTGAACCGGTATAACCTACCATTCCATCCATGTCTATCTCATGAGATATAAAATCTTTACCCAATGAATTGGAGGGAGATATAGGTCCCACCCATCTCATAATGAAACCATTCTTATGTGTGCCACAAAATCATAAATCACACAACATTGCATAACCCATGTAATAAAAATGGGAATCTTAAACATCATGACATCATAAAACAATTCATATACAATAAAGGAATTCATAAAAATAATTCCATCACAACATAATAAAATCAATGTAATAATAGGGATAAAAATAGTACCCTTTATTATCTTAGATGGAAAATAATTTTGATTAAAAACTTGAACTCCATTCTTGAGGAAAATATCCTTTCTTCGTCAAAAACATTTTTCCTTTCTTAACATGTCATAAAACTTTAAAATAAAAGAAGTTTATTAAAAATAAACTTGAAAACTTGTAAAGTATTATTTTTAGAAATAATGTTTTAAAAATACATTCATGCCGTATAAGTTATAAAAAACATTCTTCGTACTTTTGTCGGAAAAGTCAAAAAGTACCTCATACGAAAAACGACAAAAGATTCCTTTCATATCTTTTACTAAAAACTCACCGAAGGGTAAAATTGGATATAAACTATTATAGGTGGATGGAAATAATATTACATATTTAGGAAACATGGATGTGGATGATAAAATACACCCTAGTAAATACCAAAGTATAAACAATCTCGGATAAAAATGATATTGTGATATTTCCCTTACCTTAGGTCCGATTTGCTTCGTAAGTGTCCGAACCTCCTGTATAATGATTTAAATAATGTCATTGACTTATTCCAGAATCATACTAATTGTTATGATATCATATATGGTTCACTTATGACTTTATTTTACCCGTTCTTTTGTAAATTCCATGTTAAAGAGCATTTTGGGTAAAATCGTTTCATTTGTCATCTGTGTTTTAACTTGTAATTATTCATATGATTACTTAGATCATTATTACTTAATTATAGAATATAAAACATGATTTATATATAATATATATTCCGAATATACATATATATAATGGATCGATAAATGGAAAGAAATACACCGTTCATGGAGACGGTAGGCCGTACGTACGCATGAATGCTGTTTTCGTTTCCTTATTGAATTGAGTGGAATTAAGTAGATGAAATACATATATATACACATAAATACAGTAGCTTTATAATTTCATATATTGCATTATTATTGATTATATATACTTTATAATCATTCTTAAATGGTTAACATGGAGAATGAATCTCATCGCATCGTGGAGACGGTAGTCCGTACGTACGCACGAGCGATGATATCATTTCCATAATTATTGAATTGAATTGGAGTGGATGATACAATATATCATAATCATTATGATGTTATAATAACTATTTATAGTTATTCTTTACACCATAATACCCATCCATGTAAGGTGTTGGTGGAAAAACAAATTACACCACGGCGTGGAGACGGTATTCCGTACGTACGCACGCACGGTGGTTTCATTTTCTGTAGGATGGATAGATGGTGAAATAGGATGGTTTCATACTTATAATAACATATCAGTATATGAGTGATACTGATGTTATTACTTCATAATGAAACAACCTATGAAGAAGAAGTGGAAGAAGAAATAGAGGTGAAAGAATCGGTAATGGAAATTACCTCTTCTTTGAAGCGCCTCTTTGAGACCTCCTCTTAGGGCACTAAAATTAGTCTTTGAGGAAGACCAGAACCTCTAGGATGTTTCTAGGGAAGTTAAGAAGCGATTTTGGTAGGGGTTGGCCGAGCTTGAAGGCTCAAAGTTGTGTGAGGAAGAGATGGAGGAGGTGTCCTTTTATAAGGGAGGAGAGGGGCACCTTTGGAATAACTAAAAATATTATTTTATTATAAAGTCATGTTCGGTTTTAAATAGCTCCAAATTGATTTATTTCGAGGATAAGGTGGGGATGGGTCGAAATCCTCTCATCCAATAGAATTTAGACAAGTTTAGTTTCCTATTTTAACCTTATCATTTTGATTTAACATTAAGTTTAAATAATTTTACTTTTACCGTGTCTTCTTGTGTTCTTACACTATAAGGTTAATAAACTTACTATAAGAAGCCAGACGAACCCCAAATTGTTTATTATTAATATATATAACCTTATCTATGTCATTTGGACGAACCTTAGATTTTTAGTAATAACATAACAATTAATAATATAATATTTGTTTTAAAAACTATTTTATGTCAATTTTGACACTATTTAGTAATTGATTTTTGTGAAAATCCTAACAGAATTATAAGTTCGAACAAAGTTAATTAAATCAATACTAACATGTCATATTAACCTATAAAATTAGTATAATTCATAAAAAGTCTCAAATTATATTTATTTGAGTATTTATAACATCAATTATGTCAATATTTCATTAATAAGATAATTACTGCATCATCGTTGTGTCATAAATAAATTAAATTATTTAATGTGTAAAAATTACAAATAAAATACCATTATGTAAGAAATATTTTGAGCTTTCTAATGAATATTTATAGTCGAATATATCTTATGTATAACCCTATATTAATTTTTTTTATTAAATAAACTTTGATTTTAACTCTTTTAACTCTTCTTTGAATTAAATAATAATAAATGTCCTAATCTAATCCAAGTGGGCCTAAATGGTCATATTTTATTCCTAAGCTTGTTTTTAGTCGAATTACACTAATCCAATAGAATTTGGACATGTGGTAGGGTAATAATAATATCATTTTTACCCTAAATTACCCTATTTACTTTTAACCGTGGTAAATAAAAGTAAAAAGTTACTATTCACCAAAAATTATTTTAATCTCATTGAACCACATTTTACATACTGACATCAACCGTGTCTCTCGGATTTTTGAAATTCCACTCACAGATGCGGTAAAGTTATGTTTTATGAAAAAATCAGTTTTTTTAACTACCACTTAGTGGTTTTACTATTCATCAAAAATTGAAAGTTTTCAGAAAAATACCAAAAATTAGGCCTAATCTATATTTGATATTATGAACTCAAAAATGATTTCTATTTTACCAAATTTAAAACATATCAGTTGCATTAATTAATTTCAAAATTAATTCTCGTCGTCAAAACAAAAGGCGTGTTTTTAAGAGATAATAACTATCAAAAGATTGACACTTATTTATAACTGGTTTAAATGTGAAATTACATACAATGAACAACATTGTATTAAATTGTAAAAATATATTCTAAATATACTTTAAACCCACTCAAATTAATAATTTATCACTATTAATTATTTCTATTAAAAAATTTGTTTTTAATTAAAATTTAGTAATTTTCACTATTCATCAGAAAATAAAAGTTATCCGAAAATCACCAAAATTTCACCCTAAGCTAATTTCGATATTACGAATCCAAAAATGAATTCCATTTTGAAAAATAAAATTTACAAAATTTCAAAAAGTAGTTATTACTATTCATAACGGCCAGTTTTAATAATATTTTAATAGCATATAGTTGTTTAGCGAAACTCGTTATTGCGTACTACACACGCTATCGAGGAAGGTCGCGATTGTGTGTAATGCAAGGAAAGTCAAGGATGTGTGTTGTGCAAGATTTTTTTGGTGTAGCGTATAACACAAGACATTAGTGAAATTAAAAAGAATATTTTTCATAAAATCTTGGGCTGTTACATATAAAGACTGTGTTGTGTTTAGGGAACAATTTCTTACCCAATTCCCACCATACTTACTCGTAGTTCAGAATGTAGCACTTTTAGGAAAAAAATAATTATTACTACAAATCTGTTTTGAACCAGTTTAACCAAAACTAGTACTATTACTTAGAGGTCGTATTTTAGAATACATCTTATCAAAATTTTCCATACCTATGGTAATGTTTTACAAACACTTACTCAAGGAAAATATTTTTTTTAGTCTAATTTCTATGTTCTTGTCTTCCAAAACATTTGATTTCAAACTAGAGTTAGGCTTGAAAATTTTTTTCTTAGATATTAAATTTTCTAGATCCTTAGAAAGGTTATCCTTCTTAGAATTTACTTCCTCATGATTTTTTGAAATACTTTCAAAATCAAGGGTTTTCATATAAATATCTTTAGAAAGATCAGATATTTCCTTAGTAAGAATAGTATTACTAGAATTTTCATTATCATGTTTTTTCTTGATTTTAGAATTATCATTCTCAAGGAGCATAGAAAACCCAGAAAGTTCATCATAGGTAGGTAAAGTATAATCTTCATTAGAAGAAGATTCTTTATCAGAAGAGTTATAATATATATCATTACTATAATTTTCATTCATAGATACATTGGTCATGGATTCAGCATTGTGTACCTTATCCATTAGACAATGATTTTCAATAGGTATTCCGGCTATTAAACCAATATTCTTCTGTCCAGAAGATTCATAATCAGATAATTCATTTGAAGAGTCTCCACCAATGGCCCTAAGGAAAGGTAAGTATTGGATCATATTTCTCTTAGAATTCTTTTCCTTTCATTCTTTTCTCCTAATCATAGGACAATCTGGTCTTATATGTCCAACTCTTTTGCATTAATAAAAAGTGACATCAGAGTCATTCTTATCTTTCCTTTAATTCTTTTTGTATCTGCATGGAATGTTCTTCTATCCAACAATATTTTTCATCCTTCGACCAATATTGGCTAACTCATTTTCTGATGATTTAGATTGAATAGAAACCTTCATAGACTTAGTTCTAGAAACCCTCTCAGGAGTCTTGGATTTCAAATGATTTGATGTTGTTGTAAAAGAAACACTAAAATTCACATTGTTCTTCTTAATATTATCAGAATAATTCTTAATTATAGTACAATGCTGAAGAAGAGTTCCAAATAATTCATTATGAGTGATCTGAGTAACCTTATTATTTTCATCAATAGCAGTTATCTTGAATTCCCACTCATTGGTCATGAGGTCTATGATTTTGTCCACAAGAGCTTCGTCATATAATCCTTTCTCACCCATATATTGTAAAATATTAACAATAGTCATGAATCTATGTTTCAACTTACATATGGGTTCTCCATAATGAATGTAGAAACCATGATATTCAGCTCTGAGAAGGGCTCTTCTAATTTCAATAACTTTTGAAGTTATAAAGTGTGTAAATTCAAGATTCTTCTAAATACAATTTTCTACTTCAAAATATGAAATTGTTCTATATATATTTCTAGTCACAGAAAAAATTAAAGTATTACGTACCTTATAATTTAGTTGATATTCATGTTTTTCTTGATTGGTGAAGGTACTAGCTTTTTTGTCAGGGATTTTATAACCTCTAGTAAGAATAACAAAATTTTCTACTCTAGTATTGATAATCAATATTTTCATATGATATTTCCATTATTCATAATCATTTCCATAAAAAATAGGTGGTTTAGTAGGATTATTTTGTAAATGGAATCAACATTGATTCCTTCCATCTTAAGGAAAAAACATTCCACACAAACTTGTTAATAGTAAAAGTTATTAAACATGGAAAAAATATCGTAAGTAGGGAAAATAGTGAAAAATGGAATCTTGAGAAAGGAAAACTTATATGTGAATATAAGTATTTCAGATACCTACTCTGATACCAATTTTTGAGATGGTATGGAGAATGATATTCTTCTTAGATAAAATATGTTGGATCGAAATGGTATAGATAGTGGATGCAGAATCTAATGATGACCAAAATACAAGAGGGGGGTTAATTGTATACTTCAAAAAAATTACATTGCAACTTTTTAAAGATGATAAAGTTTAACAAGGATAAACATGGTAAATTCACAAAACCTCTAGTTCTACAATCTTGCTTGATTTCTGAAATATGATTCTGAGAATGTAATTCGGGAAAGATGGTTCCGGAAATGAAACATAACAAAAGTTTACAAAGATAATGATTATAACTTAAATCATATATAATCTTACTAGATGAGAGTATACAAGTATAACAAAGTATAAGATAGTAAT
This sequence comes from Viscum album, assembly GCA_963277665.1. Lineage (NCBI taxonomy): Eukaryota > Viridiplantae > Streptophyta > Magnoliopsida > Santalales > Viscaceae > Viscum > Viscum album. The sequence continues at coordinate 1,042,633,924 of OY728150.1, forward strand.
AATTTCCTCAATAACAAAAATGCAGTGGAAAACTTGAAAAAATACAAGTAACAAGTAGAAAATATTTTTTCCCAAAGAGAAGGGTATCCAACTACCTTGGATAAAGGTCCCTTGATTTATACTTTCAAAAATGTCTGTCTTACCCTCACCAGGGTAAGCCCTCGATACAAATATCGAAGTCTATCTTGTTATCCCTATAATCCCTCAACATCATGGTAGTTGGAACCTCTGTCTTCCTCAGGAAGGAAGTACTCAAACTTTAAGGCAGTCTTCACCTCTATCTTCCTATCCATGGAAGCCCTCGAATGTAGTCAGCAACATTCAGAGTCACATGATGAAATTCTTAACAAGATGTTTAGTATGCACTAGGCATGAGAGTCTCTCTCAAGAAATCACTTCAACATCATGTAATATCTAGAGTCATAGAATAGTGAGTAAGTCATTATGAGCTCGTTCAAATGGGCTTCTATTTATTGGCATGACTTCATTGGTCAACTCCCTCCTCTAACGGTCATATTTTTCATTGAATATCAGAGGGACATGTATATGTGTCACTCACACAATGGTTAGTTTGTATTTGAATTCACGCCATCGCCTTATAACAAAAACATGAGCAAGAAGAAATATAGTTACTTAACCAAAATCATTTTTCGGAGTGAAAAGAAAAATGAATGTTTTGAGTCCAACTAAAAACACATTCGGTGTTTATAATACAAAGTTATTAGGATTATATCTTTAGAAAAATTTGAAACCTAAATGATATAGAATTCCAGATTATGAATTTCTAGGAAATTTGGAATCTGAATTCATAAGAATTCAGAACCTAAACTTAGATAGTCCGGTGTTTTAATTCATATGAATTTTGAAGTAGAACTTAGAAAGTTCAATGTCTGAATTCATTAGAATTCGGAGTATGAACTCGTAAGAGACCAGAGTCTGCACTCAGAGAACTCAGAGTCTGATCTCGTTAGAGATCGGAGTCTGAATTCCAAGAACTCGAAGTCTGATCTCATAAGAGTTCAGAGTCTGAATTTAGAGAACTCAGAGTCTGAACTCAGAAGGGTTTGGAGTATGAATTCAGAGAACTTGGAGTTTGAACATAGAAGAGTTCGGAGTCTAAATTTATAGAACTCCGAGTCTGGACTCATAAGTGTTTGGAGTCTGAATTTAGAGAACATTGAGTCTAAACGCAGAAGAGTTTAGTGTTTGAATTCAAGGAATTCAGAACTATAATTCAGATCCTGAAAATAGAATTCTATATATCTAAGTATTATAAGATTCTAAGGTTTTAGATATGAAACCGAATTTTATACATAGAAAAAATATGATCAACGAAAAAACATGGTAATGATAAATTTCTCTGGGGAAGAAAATTTTTCGATATCAAGTAAATCAGAGGGTAAATGATATTTTCCTTATGATAAGGTGTTTGTGATTTTCAAAACACGATGTAATGGAAAAGTAATAAGGAAACCATATTAACTCAATATAATGTTTGTTTATAGATCAATGGAGCATCTGCTATCAGCAATGTTTGTCAGGCCAAACTTCCTCGTTTCATAGGTTGTTTGGATAATTGAACCCCCTCTAGGCAGTCATGCAAGACAATTATGTTCATAGAGCCATTGTAGGGTTCAAGGACTCCCTAATTCATCTTCTAATAATGTTAGACCTATCTCCTGTGAGTCTCAGATTCATATATGTTATTTATGGGGTGTGAATGGAATATTTGGTTCTACCATGTCCATGTTTTCCCCTAGATCCCCATTTACAGTGCATACATCCTCCCATTACCAGGTTATGTGTGGGAAACTCATGTTGGGAGGTTTATTCATCATCAAATAATTGTTACTCCTAGTATATAATTTTGAATATAATCATATATTACCTCTTAGTTCTATGAGAGTTCCATTCAGTGGGGCGGTGATCGTGCTGAAGAATGTTGCAGGGATGAAATCAGTAGAAGTTACATATTTCATTATAGAAACATATGACTCCCGCTTTTAGTATATTCCAAAATATGAAGGCCCCACAATGATATGAGAGGTATATAGAAAGATTCAATATTTGTTGGTGGAGTTATTGTGGGTCTGTGTAGCTATGATCTGAGGGTGGAATGAGATTAGTCAGATGTTGTTTTAGTCATCCAGTTGATTAACATTCGCTCACTACTAGAAAAATATTTTACCAATCTTCTTCTTCTTCTTCAGATTGGGAAATTTTTATGCAATACACCTTCCCTAAGGATTTTTCTAACTCCAAATTTCTATAATTTACAATACCTTGAAGGACTTATTTGATGACGAAGTGGTACAACATATTACAAACAAACAATCTATGGAAAGGGTAGTAGTCAGGATGGCTGGTGAGGATGACCTCATCAGTATTCTTGGGATATGGTAGCATGATTGGGTTATTGAACTTGGTTTCAAAGAAATAACATGGTATATATCCATTTCAATAAGAGTATTTTTTATTCAAACTTTTCACTAATCTTAGGGAACACTAGTAACAATGTTCTTCTGATAAAGGGAAATTCCTTGGAATCTACCACTCGACAAAAGGTAATAGGATCTTTGAGACCTGTGTAGGTGATTTGATGGTAAATTCATATAGATTGTGGGTGCAATCCAAAAATTCTTATTTTCCTAGACTTTTCCGCAGTGTTGCAGGAATGATTCGAGCTTTGTAACAAGTTTTCTGATTGTATTTATGAAGATATTGTTTTGGTTTTTCAAAATCATAGAACCCATATAGATAATTCATTATGATCATATGTCTCTTAAAATCATCCCATATTTTTACAACATAGAGTTATCGAATTTTATTATATGAGAGATGGATGTTGGGTGAATGGGTTATACTATTATATGTGGTTATGAAGCCAACAAACCACTAATTTTCGTGTTATTTTTTGGACTATATGTAGTTGATCATTATTTTTCATATTTTGGAGCTGAATTGTTAAATTAATTTATGACTAAGGTATTCCCGTCCTCCAACGGACCATACTGATAGGCTTCTCTACCATACAATGGCTAGCACAGTCAATTTCTATACAAAAAACCTCAACTTTTTTTGTCTCTCATTGTTCTCATGGGGCCCATCATCATCCCAAATCAGGATAAGTAGTGTATGATATGTTGTTCAGGGACTCATACTTCGTCAATAGTGGAATGTTAATATTGCTAAAATTGGGTGGAGGTAAAGTATTTTAGCAACGGGACACCACTTTCCCCAAGAGAGTGAGTTATTTTAGTAAATTGGAATATTAAAAAGGAACACACGTCCCAAAGGACTGAATAATAGTTATGGAAAACAAGATACATATATATGTTAGAAATTACAACTTGAAAATAAATTCAACAATAAAATTCCATTGGAATCATCCATAAATCCTAGATTACCCATTCAAGTCATTCAAAATATACTTCCTCTCATCCAAGGAAAAAATAAATCATAAAAAATGGGTGAGATCATATTCGTAGTTTGGGTAAGTAATGCAGAAGATGTATTCATAAACATAAACACTTCGCATAGTGAAAAAACAAAAAACACATGAATTTAAACATATACATCATCATAATATGGTAGAAATAAAAGATGAATGAATAATTACATAATAAAACATATCCATGGATATTATACTAGTCTAATAATATCATTTAATAACAAAAAAATGTTTCACAATGAGGGAATGCATAACACGAGATATCATAACCATTTTTTTAATGGAACTTGCCAAGACCATACATAAACGGGTAAAAACACAAACCAGTTTGTCTCATGAGACCTACTAACACACTAAGGGAATATAGAAGGCCCCAATAGAGAATTACAATATCCTATTAATTAATCATATGAAATGGGTGACACATAATCAATATATAAATTCACATTGAAACAATCATATGAAATGTAAATCGCATTCCCCAATCATTAAACGTACCACTAACCACTCAACAGAATGTGGTGAATGGTTTCAAGATAGAACATCCCTTGTAATTATAATCATAAAAAATTAAATAAAATATGATATATGATATCATAATATATTATTCCCCATTAAATATAAGAATAAATAGGCTTAATGAAATAGATGAAAACAATCTTATAAAATCATCATGTAATTCTTGATGGAAATAATATTTTATATTGAAAAAAAGAGTTCCTTTGGAAAAATAATTATATAAAACCAGAAGTCATGTAAGGCATTTTTTTCATAATAAAATCTGTGATTTTATAAAAAAATATTTTCATGAAATAGATTATAGAGTGTTGTTGGATGTTGTTATGATTTTGAAATGTTCTTTTGAAACGAGATTGTTTAGCAAGATTTTTTTTTTAAATATCCTTTTAAAACTTGTAACTCCCCATAAAATAAGGAATGATTATGATTGGTACATATATATTGAACATTCACGTAGAAATTATGAAGAGAACATAATAATAAGTAAGAATTTCATTGAGTTATGTACAGAATAAGGGTAACCTGAATGAAAATAGAGGTTCGGGTAGAAAACAATTACATAATGTCCAAATGTGTTCTACTCTAGACCATAAAGTCCAGGAATATAGAATTAGACCCATTAAAAATTTAATTCAGAACCTATTACATATTGATAAAATTAATTATAATTTAATTCAGTTAATTTATGCACTTTTGATATGTTATATGATTGAATTTTGTTGTTCCGAATTGTTCGTTTATTGATATTCATGATCAGTTCACTTGATTATAAATATGGAAGATTTTGTGGAACGGAAATAATTTTCAAGGATTCAATTTATATATTATTAATTAAAATCAATAATTTTATATTGTTATATATATATATATATCATTTGGTTACATGGTAGTAGGATGAATCATTAGATAAGTCATTTAGATATAGTCTTTTTTATTTTTTCGGTGGGTTTTTTATCAGAGTGAACTAGTATTGTTCAATTATATACTATAATGTACAACTGATGGGTCCCGAATCATTATAGAAGATTTAATTTATATTTTAGAATCGGGTTCAATAGTAAAAATTGTTACATGACCACCATTGAAAGAAAAATTGAAGAATGATGGGTTTTCATCCATGAAGGATGTAAATTGCCACCTCCTAGATGATGATTTAGTTTAAACAATAGTCAAAGAGAGAGAGAGAGAGAGAGATTAAGGAGATTGAGGAAGTATACTATGTTAACATTATATAATTATATTATATTTCTAATACTATAATTATCCAAATAATTTCTACAGAAGGGGTTAGGATATAAAAATAAATAAACAAGTAACATGAAATGAAAATAAAAGAAAATAGAAGCTGATTTTACCCCTTGGATACACCTCTGTGACAATCTCTTTAAGGTGATTGATTTTTTTCTTTTGGAATGAATAAGAGATCTGGTATGTGGGGATATGATATAGAAAAGTATTTGGGTTTATCATTAACATGCCTCGAGGCTTAGATATGTGTGGAGAAGATGGTGTGAGGGGTGGGTTTTATAGAGTAAGAGAGGGGTGATTTCTGAATATCTTATTCATTATTTTATTATTTTTCTCGAGACAAGAAATAATGATCCTTCATGTGAAACCAAGATATAAATAAGTTGAATTTGTGTTTGAACTAATGGTTTCTTACATCATCCATGATGCATGTAATAGTACATATATCTTATAATGTATGTATAATGTAAATTACTGTATTTTACTATTCACTAAAAATAAAGTATTTCAGAAAAAACAAAAAAAAATTTAACCACACACATTTTTTTCATGTGTAGAATTGAAAAATAGATTTCTTTTTATCAAAATAATTTTCAATATATGTGAAATTTTTTATTTTAATAAAATAATCATTTACTTGAAAAATGAAGTTTCTAAAACTAAAATTGATTTTATAACACCATTAAAATAATCTAATATATTGTCATATTTTTCTAAAATAATAGGGAAAAAATATTTATTTAAAAATTCAATTTATGAAAATGAATTTTTTTTGAATCCATTGATTAATTTAATGTTTTATTTAAATATTCATTTCTTATAAAAATACCAACATTTAATTATTAAATTTTAAAATATTCACTCCCATTTATATAGTGCATTAATTTTACTTATACTTACATAGGTGATGTTAAGTATCATATTACTATTCATAAGGGTAACATCTTATTTATGAGGTCTTAGTTACTATTTACCAAAAATTTAAGTTCATCCTATCAAACACTAAATATCTTACTAATTGCAACCGTGTATGTCTATTTTTTTTGAAATTTTTATCATAGAAGCGGAAAAATAAATTTTACCATCTAGGTTATAAATATCTCCAACAACAAAGTGTTTATTCAATAGAGACTCATTGTTTTATGAATTCTATATTTATTTTCATATCATTGGGTATTACATTTTTCCCCAAATAAAAAAAATTCATCCCTAAAATTACAAGAGTTATACCTCATAAAACAATTTGGGTAGTTCTTTATCATAAGATCATTAGGATCCCGTGACCCCTCTTTTGTTTAATGATTTTTTCAAATAAGATATTCCAGATGAGTCTTCCAATTCCTCAACACATGTTCTTTAGTATCCAGAATCAAGATAGGATATTCCAAATAAGATAACAAATGTTCCAATTCTATACGTTCTGAAGTGATGACAAGCCTTGGGTCTGGCTGTTACAATCACAACAATGAGTCATAGAAAAAACAGTTACCTTATAATTGTTAAGTGCGATCACTATTTGATAAACCACATCTCCAAATAAATCCATAATTTCAAAATCACCAACGTACTTGGGGTCATATTCCCATTCATCCTAAATCTTATAACACCCTTCCATGGAGATAATTTGCTAATAATGTGATCTCCCACATGAAATTCGAAATCCATCATTTAATTATAAAAATATCTCTTTTAGCTTCATTCAGATGCTTTGGTATTAATTTGAATAGTATTCACCTTCACCATTATTTCCCGCATAGGCTCTAGGCCCATAAGTTTCCTTTCATGGACATCATCCGACCATGTTGGTGCAGAACAGTTTTTTCAAACAATTATTCATATGGTTCAATTTGAATACATGAATGGAAACTGTTACTATAGGAAAACACCTCATAACATAAATAATAATCCCACATAACATGAAAATTAAGTGTCCATAATCATGTCTTCAAATGTTTTTATTTTTTCTTTCTGACCTCTCATCAGTTTTATGGTGTTAAGTAGTACTCAATCAAAACTCGGTATACAGTGTTTTATAAAGACTTTTCCAAAATTTAATGTAAATAATGGATCGAGATTAGATACTATTGAAATAAGTTCTCCATGATGTCGTAAACCTTCATTAATATAGATTTTTGTAAGATGATCCATTGGAAAATCCTCCCTCATAGAGAAGAAATGTGAAAATTTGGTAAGGTGATAAACATTCATCCATATAGCTTCACTATTTCTTGGCATTTTGGGTAATACGGTGAAATAATCCATGGTGATGTCATCCCATTTCCATGTAGGAATAGGAAGAGGTTTCATGACCCCATATGATGTAGTCTTTCATCCTTCATCTTTTGACAGACTAAACAGGATGATACATAATCTAAAATTTCCCTCCTCATATTACCCCACCAGTTTTTTTTTCAAATATATATATATATCTTAGTGGTACTAGTATGTATAAATAGATGCTAACTATAGACATCATCAAATAATACGTTTTTTTCTCATGTATAATGTGAATACAATGCCTCTTCACAAATTTTAAAATTCTATCCTCAAACACAAATTCTGCAAAATACCCATCATTAATATTATTAATATTCTTTTGATGATTACCATCAACAGGATGAGAGCATTTAATCATTTTTAATAAAGATGGTTGGGAATCCAATTGAAAGTAGTATTGATGATTCACCTTCTTTGATATTTTCCATGTTAATCATTATTTGTTCAATGAACACATGACCCTTTCAACCAAATTGTTTTTAGAGATCCATGATCATTCATTATCATTACATCTACCACCATATTCTCTTTTACTATGTGGTAGTGTGTGGAACAATCATAATATTTAAGAAACATGAGATATCATCTTTTCCACATGTGGATTTCTTCCTATGATAAGATATATTTAAAACTCTTGTGATCTATATATATCTCACATCATTCACCATATAGATAGTTTCTACATATCAGTAAGGAAAATATTACACCTTCTAACTCAAGAACATGAGTTGGAATTTTTTTTTCATATGTTTTTATCTTCCTTGATGCATAATCAATAACTTTATCATTCTGCATAAGGACACAACCACGTTCTTTCTTTGAAACATTTCTAAAGATAAAAATTCCACCATATACCTATGATAGAGTAAAGATTGTGGATTGAACTAAAATTTTCTTCAATTTTTCAAAACATTATTCAAATTATTTTTTCCATAACAATTGAACCACTTCACATGAGTGTTTGGTTAATGATTTAGATAATCTCGCAAGGTTATGAACAAAACACCAATAATAATATGATAAACTAATAAAACTATTTACCATTTTCATGTTCGTTTGTGTAGTTCATTTCTAAACTAAATTTGTCTTTGGAGGATAAACTATGATTCCATCATTAGAGATAATATGGCCAAGAAATGAAAGTGACTGAATCCAAACATCACACCATTTAATCTTTCACTATAATTAATTTCATCTATGAGTCTTCAACATAATTTTTACATGATTATCAGTGGCTTCGTATATTTTTATTTGTATAAATATTTCCTTAATAAGTACCATAAAAATGTCATCAAGATATTCCTTGAAAACACTATTCATTAGATCTATGAATACTATGGGTGCATTAGTCAGTCTAAAATGTGTTGCTTTAAACCTACAATGCCCATACCTTGTTTGAAATGCAGTCTCTGAAATATTTTCTTTCCCCACATGCAAGTCGTGATATCCCGATCAAAGATAAATATTCCAAATATATTGGGATCTAGGAAGTTGATCAAATAAATCATCAATGCGAGTATGAGGATACCTTCTCATTATCATAACAGTATCAAACTACCTGTAGTCAATGCACTACCTCATAAATCCAATATTATTCTTGAAAAAGAGAATATGGTCTCCCCTTTGGAGAAACACTAGGGCCGATAAATCCTTTATCACTAAATTTCTCTGGAAATTTCCTTATGTCTACTAATTCCACTTTGGACATCATATAAGAAGCATTTAATATAGGTACTGAAGAGAAAATTAAATAATTAGAGAACTCAATTTTCCACTCTGGATGGTGTCCGGGTAAATCCTCCAAAAATACATCAATGTATTATTGAACAATAAGTACATCCTTGTTTGCGAATTTCTCACCTTACACTTATTTATTGAATTCTCTTCCCCCCTAATAATTTAATTCAGTAGATCTACCGTGGGTGGATCTAGATAAGAATTAGATAGAGGGGTTTCTAAACTAAAGATAAGAAACACTACATAATTCTCAAAAAAACATAACATCCTTCTTCTTTGAATATATCTTGACCTAATAGTTTGACATACAATTCATTATAGGAATTATATCAAAGTAAATCCTAGGTATGATAATAAGGTCATAAACTGAAAAACATTTTTGTTCCACAAGGGTGACTAATTTATTCTTCGTTTTTTCAATGATACTTCCCTTATGAGTTTTTACTTACTAATCCATTTATAATTCAATTTTAAAATGTGTATATTTCTTGGAAAACTAGTTAAATATAATGAAATTTGATGATCTATAATCAAATAAATAATTTTATATGTTTCAAAAAATGAATAAAGTACCTGTCGCCACATCATTGGGAACTTCATCATCATAAGATGTGACCGCATAACCAAAGTCATGATCCGTTGGCCTTCATTGGCAGATGTTTTCTTGAATCATAGGAAATTTATGGGCATAATTTCTAGTATTTTTACAATTCTACAACTAAATATATGAATATAATTTTTTACCTTCCATTCACAAGAATGGTGGCCTTTTTCTCCACACATCCAATAAACACCCACTCCCTTCAACCATGTACCAGGGTACTTCTTCAAAAAATTTCTATACGGTGAAATGTCAAGTCTTCTCTTCTTCCCCATTTCCTTATTTTAATTTCCAAACTATTTATTATCCCTCTTATTACCTTCATTTACTTTTAATTCCAATGACTTAGAAAATTAATTTTCTATCTTGACAGTACATGAGACCATATCTTCAAAGGATGATAAATTCTGAGATAGTGGTGCCCTTTTATGGAATTGTTGTAAAAAATAAATTAATCGATCAATATTAATCATTGTATTATGTATCTAGTTTTTTTCATTCCTTTAATTCCATGTAGTGTTGGATTCATAGTTGTAAATATTCGTATCCTCATACTTCCTTAGATTCATGAATTTCAATTTTATATCTGCTAATTTTTCTTGTGGATAGTAATTTTCTAGAAAAATTTCCATAAAATCATTCCAATCCATATTTTTAATCTCATCATCCTTTTTGTTTTGAATCAATGGAAAATATTCATCAGAAACACCTAATAGATGATACACTTAATTGAAAACATTCTCTATTTCATTACTTCCAAAAGTGATAAATATATTCTCTAAGGATATTAACCACTACTATACTAAGAATGTGTTGTAGTCCCATTAAATGATGGAAGCTGTTTTCACATATAGATTCCTAACATCAATCATCCGTTTTTTTATGATGCTTCATACGGTAATGTTATTGTACATCACTCGAGTCAATTGTCCCCGTATAGTTATCCGTTTCTCAACACTGATCGCAAAATCATTATCCTACATAAGAGGGAAATCATCACATGGTATATTTGTGTTCGTGTGGTTACTATTACTTCCAATAGATTCCATTACTAAATTATTACATACACTAGATTAGGTTATTGATTATAATGTATAAACTTAATGAAAATTGAAATCTAATGTATTGAAAATGTAATAATAATAAACATTATTTCTTTGAAGAAAAATTTACTTTTAAACACTCTATACAGGCTTGTAATGAAAATGTAAATTATCCTAATAATATCCCCTAGGAGTTTCTAATCAGGTGCATAGTAAGGCTGATTTTTGAATAATAGGTTACCCTTAGTGAACCATGGAACATCTTTTCATAGTTGTTACTCCTATGTAAATTTGTGATAGATCCACATCCACATGTAGTATCAAGATAGGGATGTATTTCTAACAATACCCACATAATATCTTCCTTACCAAAATTCTTGGATATTCTTGTAATTTTATCCCCAAAGTCTACTATTGGTAATGTTTCCCCTCATCTTTTTTTTCATATATTGTTTCCATGTTTTCTAGTAAAATTCCTTTGATACATACTATTAAAAGAAAACCCCATTTTCCCAGAGTTTGTGCCATATTTTATTACATTGGGATATTAAAAATGAAGACCATCCAGAAGGTCTTATTAGATTAATTGTTTTGGAAAATAAGATACATACATAAATTCACCCTCATAACATGAAATGAAACCCAACATATAAATTCTATTGTAATCATCCAAAAATCATATAATATCCTTGGAAGTCATTCATAATAGACCTATTTTCATCATAGGGAAAAGTAAAACATTTTAAATGGGTGAGGTGAGATTCTAATTAAGGGTGAGTAATAAAATAGGAGTAATCATAATCATAAACACGAGCCAAGGTGAGAAACATAAATCACGTGCCATTAAACATATACTGTAGAATAATATGGCATAAATAATGGTTGAATGAATATTTCCGTAACAAAAAAATAACCATTTATATTATACTAATCGAATAATCACATTTACTAACACTTACATGTTTTATAATGAGGGAATTAATAATGCAGGATATCATATCCATTATGTCAAGGCCTCATGGCAAGACCATACATAAATTGGTAAAAACCCAAACTAGTTTGTCTCATGAGAACTACTGATGAATCGGGGAGATATAGAAAGCCCCAACTGACACATACATTATCAAATGATTTCCTCATATAAAAGGGGTGAATCATAAACAAAATATAAATTCATATTGAAACAAATATATAAAATGAAAATAACATTCCAAAACAATTAAACATAAAACTAACCATTCGAAGTAATATGGTGAATCCTTTTCGAGAGTTCACATCCATATTCAAACTAATAATAAAAAATTCAATAAAAAATGGTAGAATATATAATTCAATATAAATCCCAATTAATCAAAATAATCAACAATAGTGTTGAAATTTATGATATTACTCTTATAAAATCATCGTGTAACTCTCGATTTATATACTATTTAGCATTGAAATGAAGAGTTATTTTGGATAAATAGTTGTATAAAACCAGTAGTGCATATAGGTAGTTTTTTTATAATAAAATTAGTTATTTTATAAAAATATTTTTTTATTAAAATAGATTATAGTGTGCATTTGGAAATAGGTATGAATTAGAGAAGTTTCTTTGAAATAGGTTTGTTTACGGGGATGAACTTTTTGAAAGATCCTTTTAAAATATATAACTACCCATAAAATAAGGAAGGATTATTGATTGGTAAATATATGTAGAAAAGTAAAATAGAATTTATGAAGAGTATATAAGAATAAGTAATAATTTCATTGAGTTATGTAGTGAATAAGAGTAACCCGAATGAAAATAGAGGTTCAAGTAGAAAACCCTTACCTTAGGTATGAATGTGTTATGTACGTGACATTTTTGTCCTAGAATATGAAATTAGACCCATTAATAATTTAATTCATAAATAAATATAAATTTATGTTGTTTATTAGAATTTTTTTATGTTCATTTATGGCCTTTTAATAATTTATAAAATTAAATTTGATCATTCTATAGTGTTCGTTGCTTGTTATTCATGATCAGTTCGCTTGATTATAAGTATGGAAGATCATGTGGAATTGATATAATTTACTTGGATTGAATTTATATATTATAATGAAACATCCATAGGTGTACATGTTCATATATATCATTTTGATACATCGTATGAGGATGAATAATTATATAAGTCATTTCGTGATAATCTTTTATATTTTTACGATGGTTTTTTGATCACACTCATCTAGTTTGGATCTATTATTTAGTATATTTTAAAAATGATGGTTATAGAATCATTAAATTAGATATAATACATATTTAATAATATGGTTCAACCATAAAAATGTCTTCATCACCAGAATTTTAGGAGAGATTAATGAATGAAGGTTCTTTATCCATGATGTTTGTAAATAGGCATCTCCCCTGACGATGATTTCATTTTTAAAATAAGAGAGACAAAGAGTAATGAGATTTATGGTGTACCTTCCATTAAAATGATATAATTATAATATATATATTATTATATATTTATCATGATAATTTTGAAATAGGCGGTGAGTAGATATTAAAAAAAGGAACGTGAAAAGAAAATAAAAAGAAATGGTAAAGGATTTTACCTCTTGGATACTCCACCATGAGAATCTCATTAAGGGGACTTATTTTTGCCTTTTGGAAAGGACAAGATCTCCTAGACATTGGGATAGGATAGATAATAGTATTTGTGTATAACATTGAATTGTTTCAAGGCATAGATATGTGAGGAGTAGAGGGAGTGAGGGGTGGTTTTATAGTTGAGGAGATTTGTATTTTTTGGATATCTAATACGTTAATTTATTATTTTCCTCAAGAAAGGAAATAATTAAGATTATTGTGAAAAAATAGAAATAAGCGAATTTATGTTCAATGTTGTGGTTTCTTAAATCCACCTTGATGCAAGTAATAGTGTATCTATGTTATAATGTATTTATACCCAAAATTACTGTATTTTACTATTCACCAAAAATTCACATATTTTTGAAAAATCCCAAAAATCCCCCTTTAATATTTTTATATATTTAAAAATAAAAAATGGACACCATTTTATTAAAATAATCATATATATATATGTTACTTTTAATTTTTTAATAATATCATATATTCTAAAAAATTATTGTTTTTTAAACTAAAATCGATTTTATAATACACTGAAAATTAATCAAAGATCTTATTAAATTATCCGAAAATGATAGGCCAAAAATATATGTATTTAAAAATACACATTCTGAAAATGAATTTTATTTTAAATAAAATTACTAATTAAAAATTAAAATTACAAATTTATTACTCGCAAAAATATTAACACTTAATTGTTAATTTATAAAATATTCACTCTCATTTATAAGGTTCCTAATTTTTATTTATACTTACATAGGTTATGTTAAGGTTCATATTATTATTCATAAGTGTAGATTATTATTCATAAGGGTCATGTTACTATTCATAAAAAATGTAAGTCAATCCTAATGGACTCTAAATATCTTACTGATTGCAACTGTCTATGTCTTTTATTTGAAGTTCAAGACATAGTAGTGGAAAAATTATGTTTAATAGCTATGTTATAACAATATCCTATAAACAATCATTTCTTCCATAGAGGTTCAGTGTTTTTTGCATTCTATATTTAGTTTTAAATCCTTGCTGTGTTACAATTAACATTCACCCATTAGGGATATGGATTCCTCTTAGGTTTCATAGGTGTGTGTTGGCCCTCCATGGCGTACATTTGAGTATCTAGTGACTCTGTGAAATTAATAAACTCTAAGGGAACTTCGGTCTAATCCACTTCTCGTCTATAGGGAGAAGGTGGGTGTTGATAAGGGGCCTAAATTTATCCTCCCTCTAGGTCAAAAATCATCTTAATACAGAATGATTTCCATTATAAGGGAGGGGTTGTTTCATCAATGGAGCGATGTCGTGAAATTTTTTTACTTCCTTAATTAAACAGACTATAATTCTTGATCTAAAGACAATCTTATTCTTATATACCCCCACTTTTGGTTGATTAGCTATAGGTGGAAGAATAATAATCTATTCTTAATGATGATACCCAGCTGAAGTGTTCCCATAACTGGCTCCTCATTGATTCTTCTGAGAGTTTGTATCTTTTTCTCATATTGTAAATATTGGTCCTTTTTTGAATGATCCTTAACTGTTAAGAGTGTTTTTTGGGATGTAGACACACCATTTTATTTATCTTTGGATGTATTCTTCCATATAGGTGGAAACATAGAACTCTAATGTTACAGATTTTGGATCCTTCCATGGTTATGGGTGTGTGTAGCCTCAGTTGGTGCATAAAAATCACCCTCTTATCAGAGTAAATTTTCCATGATGTGGCTCTCTTCATTTCATTCATGAAAAACAATGTATGTTAGTTTGATAGTGAAAACATTTATAGATTCATATATGGAAATGGTGTTTGTAATATTACATCTGACAGAACAAGTTTATAATGCACTGCATTCATTAGGGTCATTATTCAAACAATTTTCCATATTGGGACAATTTGGCTTCTGAACCTGGTGTGTTTTTATCACCTTCGCCAAATGATCCTCCCATCATAGTCTGTTGATAGTGACTCTAAGGGAGTTTCTAGTCATCAGTGCTGAGTAAGCTTAGACCAAAAGAGGTTAGTCATGTTTTGGGAAGATCATGTGTTATGTCGACCATTGATTCCCCCCCCCCCAACAAAGAGTGGATTGATTCCTTCAATGGTGATGAAGATGATGAAAATGCCACTACCATGTGGGATAAAGGTTACTCAGGTCCACAATTGGAATTGATTGGTCCTGTTTTTTATGTTCAAATGATTATAGATGGGGATGTGATGAATACCACCAAAAACATGAAAATATAAATTACCCTATACGGTGGTTAAAGGTTGATTTATAAGCACTTCTAATTTCATTAGGACCCTCTCTAGGGGTTATGAAGCTAGTGATTATGATTGAGATGTATATTCCCCTAGCCTTGGGGGTTGTGTTTTGTTTTCTTCTCCTAAGTATAAGTCCTTAATCATCTCGAGATTTGACAATATGATAGATTGAGGTGGTGGAATATATTCCTCTAGTCCAAAGGTATAGATCCACTCTTTAAATACATTTATGGAAGTTTCTACTATAGCTAGTTTGATGAGGCACAATTCTGCTCGCACATGAGCTAGGTGCGATAGCGACCCATACTGGGAATCATTCTATACAGGAAGCAGGTTAGGTGATCGCAACAATGGATTTCGGGTCTAAAATTAATTTTCATTACTTTTAGTGTCCCAGTTTAAATTCATTTGGACAAACATCTCCCTCGATTCACGATGTATGGGGATTTTTGAATCACAAGAATTCTATTTTTGTGAAAAACTAGCCGGAGTGTTACTCGGTCCCATAATTTTATCATGGTATATGACATTATAGGACATCATATCTGAGGGGGTCTGTTATTATAGGAGTTTAGTGAATTGTAATGCTCCATAATCTACCCATCCTTGAATATTGATTCATTACATGACTTCATAGATCATGTGTTGAAGTGTTGTGATTAAATGGAGGAAAGCATATTATAGATTTGCGATTTACTTTTCTAGTTTTTGATGCCATAACATGGAGATATATGACATGTAGAGTTGAAAATATATTATTTTTATGGTTTGAAGGATATCCTCTTATTCTATAAAAGTTAGGTGTCTAGACATCAGTCACGTATGAGTAGCACACATATTTTGGTATAGATAAGGAATGCACTATTTTTCTAACTCATCGGGGATTTCAAAGCCAATATTGGTGAGGGGCCATAACATTATGGGATGGTTTCCTTAGAAACATCTCTACATATGTGGATGATTACATCCACTTCATCAAAATAACATTCCTTAATTCGGTCATACCATATAACATGCTTATGAGGGTCTCCAGATGATCAACGTGGAGTCTTGCTGGAAGTCGATGGGATACTATAAGAGGTTGACCCCAATGTATCATGTTCCTATTTAGATGAAATAATACGATATTTCAATAATATTTATAAGAATATATCAGAGTTTTGAACACCTATCTATACAAAGGATTCTAAAAAGGGAAGGATATCCTTTTCCATGGGAGTTATAACCCTGGGAAGCTTGAACATGAGGGTTTTTAGGAGTGGAGTCACTACAATCAATCTCCACATATCAACGAGGTGTACTATCATGGTAATGATTATATTACTATATAATTAAAGAGTTGACAGACACATGTGGTGTCAGGAATGTGTCTCAAAAAATTCCAAGCACACAAGCATTTATCATATTAGAAATATGGGTCACATCCTACTTTGTCATCAGAATATGCCATCCTTCCTTTTTGAATTATGCTTGGATATGAAACAATTTTATAAAGCATTCTGAATGATTATTATAATCATCAGGTACTACAAGAGTATGATCCCAATGTTGATAAGCCACTTGAATGTGCCAATGAGATATATAATTGTGGAATGAATGTGATCCTATCTCGAGGCATCTTACATTATCACCTGGAGAGAATCAATCAAGACATGAGTTTGATCCCAATCCCAAGCCTTTGGAATATGATTCTAGTCTTTATTTTCATGGATATGAGCCTTCTAAGAGGCATGAACCACAATCACATGGTGTACCCCCGTTGAATCAATAATATGAGCTGGGTCTAGATATGCATTCACTACCAGAATATTCGGATAGACCTCCGGAATTGGAAAAGTTATATAAGACTCCTCTTGTATTGCCTATGAATATTGTTAGTGTAGTCTTTCATTAGCAGAAGTAGGATTTTGAGACTTGATTTCATGATCTCCTATAATATTCTAGATATATTAACTGATAGGAATATGAGCCTATCCTAAGGCTTGATCTATTTTCATATGGTTTTCTTTGGCCAGAATAGGTATATATTCCTGATACTTGGAATTTGGAGCATGCTTCCAGAATTCACCAATATGAAAATTCTCAATTCCCGAGGAATGTACCTCTCTCACTTGGTGATCCCCAGCTAGAACGAGGATATGATCCTGATCTAGGGCCTTTAGAATTTGTCATCGGACCATCTTGTTAGTAATTTTACACCATCCTAAGGAAAGTGACGCTCTCACCTAACGATCCCCAATTGGAAAATTAATATAATCCATGTTTTATGCTTCATCCTTTATCAGAATTTACTGATAATCCACTTATATGGGAAAAATAATGTGTTCATTCTTAGTTTCAAACACTTATTTTTAATTGCCATAGTCTTGAGATTTCCTAGATGTTGCGATACAAATATACACCTATCCCATTATCATTAACAAAACCAGAATATGCAAGAGATATTCTTCAGTTTTTTCTAAATTCTATTGGAATTTTAGCAATGTGTGTGTAGGGATATAAATCTTAACATTTTCCATCTTCTCTATGTGGTTAAAGATATATTAAATTTAAGAGTGGATATTATCCCAATTTTATTCTCATTATGCAACTGAAATATGCTAACAGACATCGTTCAAAGGGTTAGGAATATATGCCTCTGCCTTTTCATCCATTGTAATATGGTGACATACATTTTTTTGACTGAGCATGGATATGATCTTTCTTAATGGTTTCATTTATAATATTTCGAAACACATTGTCTATAGAAGTGGGGATATAATCCGACGTCTAGAAATATAATAACTTCAATTCCAAATTACTGTTTCATTTTCCATTGCATGGGAGTCATAGGTAAGAATATGTGAGGTGGTACCCTTAGCAGGTGAATGGTGGGTAAAAAATGGGATGATGTTTGTGATGATAGATCATAGGTTCCTTCCTCCATGGAAAATTAACCAGAAGGGAGTTTTATTTGACTCCCTGGTCAACCATCATCAGAGACTAAAGGTGGTGGCTTCGTTTCACTAGGTATAATCTCCTCAAGCAGTTTGTAGTGGAAATTAGGGGAACTAGATTAGCTGTAACTTTCCTTGAATGATGTAGACTCATTGGATTTAGTGTTTGGAGACATTTCTAGGCAGTTTTTGGGGATGATATTTTACTATGTCAGTTATATTTATGAACCATTATGTTTTCCAATTTAAATTGATTTTTAGAGTAAGTGAGATAATTTTGTTTACCCATGGGGTTTTCATCCACTACTAACATGCCATAACAGTCGCTGGATGGTGAATCTGGTTTCTTTTGATTAGAGAAGTATCTGCATTCATTTTGAAAATAAGGATCAATTTCATTGATTAGTTTAATATCATAGGCATGATGTGATCAATAAGATATTCATGGGTAACAATATTTTCCTCTTATTCCTGATTAGGCCATTACTCACTCAGGGACTTGTCAACACAGAGATGTACTTATTTCATAGGAACTCTGGTTATATGGTATTATCTATAAGGTTATTGCTGGGATTACTAAACTTGTGCATGTATGATATACAAATAAAATATCGATGATTCATGATTTATTAATCATTTTGTTATTTTAATGGTTCTCATTGGGTAAACCTATTTTTTTATATAGTGGGTAAAAAATGGCCTGAAAGATAATAACCTGATGATATTTTTAGTTGAGGGATTTACAATAGGTTCAACATTTTTTAACGAATGGTGGGATAAAATAGTCTGATAGATAATAACATAGTAATATGTTTATTAGAGAGATTCATGCTGGGTTAACATATTTTTTTATGGAGAAGATACGTCAACAAACCCCCTTCATGAGTAATTGGTTCTGCCTAATGGTGGGTTCTGAGGTGCATATTTATTGAAAAACAAAAAGAATTAGGTCTCCGTAATCATTATCAAGAGAAAATAAAAATGGTTCCCATATCCATAATGTGTTTGGGAGTCTCTTTCCACAGGTCAGTGGTCAATTTGGGTTTCATACCCAACAAAACATATGAACTCACATCGATTGACTGGGTCTGAGGATAGGCTCATAACCCCATTTGGGTGGAATTTTTTCTATTTCGATACACTATTATATATTTATGATATGTTAAATAATCTATTCCTAACCCAGACACATGAATGGTTACCATAACAAAAATATTATATTTTATGTCTCATTTATATGTAAATGAAAGGGGAATCACATTGTTTAATCAATCTATAATTATCTATTGTTCAGACATTGTTTCCCAATAATGAATTATTACTTATATGAGGAATATATATAGTTGAGTACTTCAGAAATTTCTCCCCCACATGGAGGAATTTAATATTACAAGGATTGGGAATCATCCATTATAAAAAATTCCACATATCCTGCTTATTTCAGGAATCAAAACACCCATAGTTGATTAAACTCATGCTTTTTAACATCATATAGAAATGAAATATTTGTGGGAACTTAGGAACAAGATATTTGATCTTATGTCCCAAGGATATTTCCTACATGTCCTAGTTAGGTTAGGAATCATATTTATGGTAGTTCGTTCATGCCCTCAGGACTATCCCCAAGGGGGATCCTTTGGATGAGGGATATTTATTTTGTGCAACTCATGAGGGATTACATGGTTATATTTCCCCATGTGGTGGATATTCATGATATCAATGATGTGTACAGTGTGACTCCTGAAGCCCATGTGAGATACACTCAGTGTGAGAAACAAGGGATAAAAATTTATTTTCCTCATTGCATATAGATGAGTGATATGTCAACGAAGACAACACTTATATGATAATATAGTTCATAGGCCTCTTAAAGGAATACTTTGTATCATAGTAATGGAATGAAACAAATTAATTATAGTTTAGTTTATTTATTAATCCTCTGATGGATGAGGTAGAATGAAAATAAATTGGGAGTGATTGGGTCCCAATGAACAAAATGTCAAAGACATGGGGCTTACATAAAAATATAATCTTATATGATAACAGGCCTTAGGAATGTGTCCTACATATCAAGGTTTTTAACGAAATTAGAGTTCTCATAGTTTAGTTGATTCGAGATTGACATATTATATCCATAAACGGGCTTACACCTTGAGGTTTACCATGAATATGTATTGAATTCTAATGAAAATGATACGATTATTTCAAATCCCTAAGCTGAAATTAGCAATACTCATTTTGAGAAACAAGGGATGGAAAATGATTTGTCTCACTACTTATGGATGCAAGACTTATGTGATAAAAGATCCCCTTAGATGATTAATATCATGCTTGAGCCTTAGATAGACATCCTACGTATACTGGTTTGGGAAGGAATCCCAGTTCTTATAGTTTAGTAGATTGGGGATTAAACAATGATGTTTCCCTTTGATCGAGGCTTACACAATGATGATAGACTAAGTTATCAAGTTCTAGGATTCCCTGTAGACCTAAACTATTTATCTGTGTGACCTAGAATTCTTGGCATTCTTTGATTTTCTATTTTGGAATGTCATTGGATGTCTCTACCTGTTTTATTATATTGCATACATGTCCAAATATAGTTTCATGATCAAGTTTGATTTTATGGGGGATGTCTTTTATCTTAGATGAAATTTTTTAGTAGTATTTTATGTTCAAGTATTAGTAGTTAATAGAACCTCATGAGACATGGTCGGTTGATCCTGGAATCAATCACATGAATTTGGCTGGATCATCTATAGGATCTCCCATGATCTGGTGGATATGCCCTGGTGTCATCATGAGAGCTAGTTAACACACATAATGTGAATCATGAGGGTTAATGTGACATGTAAAGAAACTGAATTTCCATCTATTTTTTTAAATATATGGGAATTTTATTAGTTTGTGAAAATTGACGGCGCATGATTCTGAGGCCAGGAGTTCCCGGAATTAATTTCTAAACTTTTGTTCATGTACATTCAGTAAATGTGTGAGCGGGATTTTTAACTTTTGAACCAGTGCTCCGAATTGAAATATGTGGGCACCATTGAACTTGGAGCGCCGATATTCTCTTAAAGAGACATTCACCTCGACGACAGTTGGCTGATGGTGAAATTTAGTTTTAGGGTTTTTCGTGGAAATAATAAAATAAAATAAACACACATTTTATTTTATTTTGTTATAACCAACCTCCTTGTTGAAGTTGGTGGTGGGGACCACAAGACCTTAACCTCCCATGAGAGGTTATTGTGGTGGGGACCACCCAAGCCTAACCTCCCATGAGAGGTTATGGTGGTGGGGACCAGCCATTATTAATCCCCCTTGAAACCACCCTTTAATTGGGGAAAAACCTCAACTCCCACAATAAATGAGGGAGAGCCTCTTCATCTTCTCCTAAATTAATTATTCCAACACTCCTTTAATTAATTTTGGTCCCATACTCCTAAATTAATTAAGTAGATCAAACATAATTAATACTATTTAATATTTATGCCAATGATCTAAATAGCCAACATATTTTATTTGGTTGGCTATTCATTTGTTGGAAATGTTTTGGAAAAGGAGGATTGGAAGGAGAGAGAAAAGCTCTCCAATGAAGAACGCTTTCTTCCAATGAAGAATGTAAATGAAGAATGCTGACCCCGACTTCGATCTTCTTCCTCGAGACTTCCTCCGATGAATGATTTCTTCAACTTCGACAAACTGATGCAAAAACCGATGATCGAGGAAAATTCCGACAACACCCCATGACTCTGTTGACCTGTCAACCAAAGGTAGGGGGATTATTTTCATGATAATACTTTTCCCATATTCTTACCTTGGTTTCATTTGTGGTTTGGGAATGAAACATCGAAAGAAGTTGTAAGATATACGTTCAACTTTCTTGTTGATCCATATGCTATAACTCTAAACGTGGAGGGTGTGGGCCAAACAAACACGACCCGACCCCCTCCATCATTCATCATTGTGGTGATCTTCGAAATGAAGTAAGGAGACGAAAACAAAGAACGCGATGAAATAAAAAGTTCCGCCACCCACAGCCCCTATGAAACATGCCACCACCGTGGTGCTCTGGCCTCTCGGCCGAACCAGTAGAGTGCCCTCAGCGTGCCGCGCCGCACTGAGCTGAACCGGCCCCGCGCCCCGGCTCCTGCCACCCTCTAGTCGAGCCACCCCGGGCTCGCCGCCCATCGGCCGTGCCCCCCGCCGACCGATCCACCCAGGCCGCGCCCACCGCCGGCCGAGCCCTCCCGGTCGTGCCACCCTTAGGCCACGCCGCCCAGCGGCCGAGCCCCCCCCGGCCACGCTGCCCGCCGGCTGAGCCCCGCCGGATGAACCGCCCGCTGGTCGCGCCGCCCATAGCCCTCTAAGCTTCCCTATGGCATCGATCCCACGTGACACCCTCCATAGTCGAGCCGCCCTCATGGCTCTCCATGGACCCTCGCGGCCTGCTGGGCCGGACCTAGCGGGCCGGGCCGAACCCAACGGGCCAAACCCAAGGGGTCAGGCTGGGTCGGCTTGACCAGGTCAGACCGGACCCGGGCCCACTACCACCTATTTACGTTCTGTCAGCCATATATTTAGCACCATATGTTCGTTTGATGAACCATCAGCGGCACTGGAAGTCTTGGAGTGAGACGGTACCATTGAGTATACCCTACTGGAGTTTTGGGTATATTTGTGCTACAGTCCGGTTGGATCGGGCATGAATTCAACCGGGGCCCCGAAACTAAAAGGCTAATTACTCATAGACCGGGAATCCAATTGAAGAGTTGTCTATTGTGTTGAGACCCGCTTGACTTGGAACCTCTTTGAGATACTTCTCTGTGGGACTTTCTGACAGTTGGAGTGTTGACTAGTAGCTCATGAAGCGGATCCTCTTGGAGACGAGCGAGCATAATGTAGAGACCTAGTAGCTGGATGAGACCTGATGACTGCTGACCATTCCGACTCAAAGATACTTAACTATACTAGTGGAGAGCGCCTCAGTATCACCTCAGACATGCAATGGGGAGCGCCTTGGTGTCATGGGAGACCCAAGGTACTCGACAGGAGGAGTACCTCAGCAGGCTATGAGTGGGAGCGTGCTTGGTGATGCAGCAAACCCATGGTGGGGAGTGACTAGGTGACGCAGAAGACCCACGATACTCGACAGGAGGAGTATCTCAATAGTCCAAGGTTAGTGGGAAGCGCCTTGGTGTCGCGGATGGCCCATTATACTCGATAGAGGAGGAGTTCTCCAGCAGCTCGGATTTCGATAATGTGATTGGGGATTTACTTGATTCTACCCCTAAAATAAAAACTGGGTTTGAGCTGAGTCAGTTTTTATGTGTTTTACCCATAATTGAGAAAGATTACTTGATAACATAGGTATATGTATGGGCATATACCTAAGTAGGGTTTTCTGTTGATTTTTTACTTTGTGTTTTATCATTGGTAGATTTGTGGAAGACCTTGAGCGTATCAGGGTCTCTAAAGAGTATCATTATACTCACCCATGCATGGTCTATGCCGGAACCTTGTTCTGTTGGATGCAGACGACAGACAGTGCTGACTGAGGCCGAGAGTACCAGGACTAGATTGTACATGGAGGTGGACCTTATGAAGAGTTGGTATACAGAGGAGACGGATGAACAAGGAGTGCTGAGGAGGCGATCTGTACCTACCATTTAGGTAGGAACCTCAGAGGATGACCCATTTGCTGACTTTCCCTTTTCTTCAGTGGTATTTTATCACAATTGTACTTGTACATTGTAGTTGGGCTTGTATTGTAGCCCCTTTTAGTTTTACCACTCTTTTATTATACATTTTACTTTGTGTTTCGTATCTAGCTGTATTCGTTCTTGTGGGTTTGTTTACAGGTTCTAAAGGAAATGCCTTCCTAGTTTTAGGAAATTATTCCTTTGGTGCTAGTCGGTAGCCCCTAGACTATAGAAGGTGGTCTTGGGGTAGTCACGTCATGGGCCCCGGGAGATGGGTTGTGAAAAATTGGTATTAGAGGAGTCGGTTCTACCGTAGAACATAGGACTATGATCTTTTTTTTCTATGAAGTAATAGTGTTAAGTGTTGTGAGTGTGGTTTTCAGTTCAAGGAGTCTGGTGTTGGTGCGGTGGCCGATGTATCCATACACTAGAACCCTGACTTCTAATTTCTAACTAAGTGCATGAAAACACTGATTGTGTGTGTGTTTTCCAGAGTTTTATTTGTGATTTATTAAGTCAGCTCACTAGGTCTTCTAACCATGTATATCCTTTTATCCATAGCACACCTTCTTTTTTTCAGGATGCCTCCACATAGACAGTCGGCTAGTGTTCTGAGAGTTGTATGGACAGATATCCCACCGAGTGATGAGGCCTCGTCGTAGGGCCCTTTTCAGCAGAGGTATTAGTGGAGGCACCAGCGGTACCACTCCCAGTTGGGACACCGATGCCACAAACCCTAGCAGCATATGGTGCACACAACATGAGCACATTGCACAAGTTCCAGCGCCAGAAGCCACCCAGGTTCAGGGGAGATATGGACCCACAGATGGCAGAGGATTGGCTGGAGGCTGTAGTGAGAGTTGTTCAACTAGTAGGGATGCCGACTGATTTCACGGTGATCCTTGCCGCCATCCTTCTACAGGTAGCATCAGGCAGATGGTTCAGCTTGATGATCCAGTTTCACGATGAGGTGACACTTCTCTGGGTAGACTTCGAGGGCCAGTTTTGGGCATAGTGTGTCCTAGAGAATCTTTTCGTAGTGCGAATTCAGGAGATACTTCATCTGCAGCAGGGCATCATGACTGTGGCTCAATACACAGTGAGGTTCATAGACCTCTCATACTACACAATTGATATGGTGCAGGACCCATTCTTTAGGGCTCAGACCTTCGAGTAGGGGACCAGGCGGGAGATCTGGGCTTCATTGATCTCACTTAGCATCCCGATGTAGGCATGGGTGTTATAGAGAGCCCTCATAGTGGAGAGTTTCCTTGGTGAGAAGTCTCCAGCAGCGAGACCCACGACCATCCGTCGTGTAGTGGAGTCTTATGCATCTAGCAGCAGACAAATGTCAGATAGGTCCAAGAGGACCAGACCTATTAGTGGACGACTTCATGTCTCAGAATCGGTTGTGCGGGGCACCCGATGCAGAGACATACATGCTTTGAGTCGGCAGTGTTACGCTTGCAGCGAGCAGGGTCACCTGGCTCCTGACTATCCGACCCACCATTCGCATGATCTGTAGATGGTAGAAGGACCTCTTAGGGAGAGATAGAGGTTAGACAGAGGAGGTCTGTATGGATTAGGTGGACGTGGAAGAGGAGACGGTCATGCAACTAGCAGTGGGTGATGATTTGAGATATTACCACCACCACTACTAGGAGGTCCACCCCGACCGTAAGGAGTATGTGGATAGTGGAGAGCTCAGCTCCAGGAAGCTGAGACTTATGATCATGGCGCTCTAGAGAAGATCCGAGGTATGGTCTATGTCTACTCCACCTTAGCATGAGTATTTATAGACACAGGTTCCTATCATTCTTTTTTCCCACTGCCCTCATTAAAATCATGCAGATTTCGATGGATCAGTTTGCTCAATCCTTACGGCTAGTGAATCATACGGGAGAAGATTCAAAGATTACACACGAGTGCTGGTAGTGTGATCTTACTCTAAGAGGCGAGAGCTTCAGCTCGAATCTTCTAGTAGCGGCATCGAGGCCTTATGATGTCATCTTGAGTATGTGCTGGTTATCTAAATTCCATGCTGATATTAACTGTATTATGCTCATAGTGTGCGGTGTCCGCACGGATGGGACCAAATTTACCTTCACCGGTGAGAAGGGAGCTGTTGCAGCATAGGATGGACTTACTCAGAGGAGAGTGCAGCCGATCACTAATCATTTGGCTAGCCCTAACCTCAGAGCTGTTGATGTGTAGAGACCATGCTATCCTTTAGTGGTGGACCAGTACGCAGATGTATTCCCTGATGATGTTCGGGGTCAACCTCCTCGTAGAAAGTTGGACTTTTACATTGAATTGTACCCCAGGACGACATCGATATCTACTCCTGTGTATCGGATGGCTCCCGTAGAGCTTCTTTTTCTACGAGTATAGTTATAGGACTTGCATGGTAAGGGATTCATCCGGTCCAGTGTTTCTCCATGGGCGACCTCGGTTTTTCTCGCCAAGATGGTGGATGGGAGCTTGAGGCTCTGTGTTGACTATTGGTGCCTAAACTAGGTGACAGTGAAGAAAAAGTACCCACTCTCGAGGATTGACGACCTCTTTGATCAGCTGAAGGGAGCACAATGGTTCTCAAAGAAAGACCTTAGACCAAGCTATCACCCACTCAGAGTTCGAGACAAGGATGTCTCGAAGATGACATTCAGTTGTCGGTACTGCCACGATGAGTTCTTGGTTATGCCATTCAGCATAACCAATGCTTTATTAGTGTTCATGGGAATCTTGAATGGGGTCCTTCAGCCTTACCTTGATCGCTTTATATTGGTCTTCATTAACGACATTCTGATCTACTCGGCTATTGAGGAGGAGCATGCCTATCATTTGTAGGTAGTAATAGACAAACTCTGAGTGCACCATCATTATAGTAAGCTCTCTAAGTGCCTGTTCTGGATCTGAGAGGTTCACATTCTGGGGAATGTCATATCGGAGGTGGGAGCTGCAATAGATCCAGCATTGATTGAGGATATACTTTATTGGGATCCACCTAGGAGTGTGACATAGTTATAGATTTTCCTTGGATTGGCTCGATACTACCGAAGAT
Organism: Viscum album; assembly: GCA_963277665.1. Classification (NCBI taxonomy): domain Eukaryota; kingdom Viridiplantae; phylum Streptophyta; class Magnoliopsida; order Santalales; family Viscaceae; genus Viscum; species Viscum album. Next base: position 1,042,661,382 of record OY728150.1, read on the forward strand.
TTGTGCCATATTTCTCCAGTGTTGCAGCACCACAATCATCATTGAAGAAGAAGGGGCAACCCTTTGTGTGGTTGGAAAGATGTTAGCAGGGATTTCAGGATCTAAGACAGATGCTGACTAGTGCCCCCATCTTAAGGCCTCCAGAAGAAGGCATAGGGTATGTAGTCTCCTACGACGCATTTGGGACCGGACTCAGATGTGTCTTGATATATGAGCGAGTAGTGACCACATATGGTTCTCTAAATCTAAAAATAAACAAGCATAACTATTCTACCCATGACTTGGAGTTAGCAGTAGTGGTCCTCACCTTGAATAAATGGCAACACTATCTGATCGGTGAACATTTTACCATGTACTCTGATCGCAAGAGTCTCAGGTATATCTTCTCCAAAAAGGACCTGAACCATAGAAAATGAACATGGCTTGAGTTCCTCTAGGAATATGCATTTGAGATAGTATATACACCCAGGATGGGGAACATTGTTGCAGATTCACTCAGTAGGAGATCTGGTATTCAGCTTCTAGGCGAGGTGAAGGAGCAGCTGGCCGCTTTGCCGATATCCTTTGTGGATTGAGATGGAGCAGCCTTTTTAGAATCTATTACAATCACACCTCCACTTCTTCAGTGATTTAGGGAGGCACATCATGGGGACACTAACTGTGAGACTCAACGTTCTCATATATCTATTGGGTAGGAACCTGATAGATTTTCTGATGGTTTGCCCATGTCATCCTCTTTAAAGTATTTATCATGGTACTAGTGTCACTTTAGGAGGAAGTGTTGAAGGAGTTCCACACATCCCCTCTAGCAGTACACCCACGAGTGGCGAAGATGTATCAGGATCTCGGATGACAACACTGGTGGCCGGGAATGCAGAGAGCAGTTGTAGAGTTTGTCTCTCGATGCCTCGCTTGTCAATAAGTGAAGTTGGAGAATCTGTTACCAGTAGGCTTGGTTCAGCCATTAGAGGTCCCAGATATGAAGTGGTATGGGATATCCATGGACTTTGTGACAAGAATTACATGTACATCCTAGGTTAATGACTCATTTTGGGTTGTTCTCGACTGACTCACCAAGTCGGCCCACTTCCTATCGGTAAGAGAGTAGGGTTCAGTAGAAAGCATGGTACGCCTCTATGTGCAGGGGATTATGCAGCTACATGGAGTGTCGTCGAAAATTTTCTATGATCCTGACACATGTTTTACATCCTGATTATGGAAGGGGTAGCTGGAGGATTTTGTGACATAGCTTCGTTTGAGCACCGCCTTCCATCCTCAGACAGATTGTCAGACTGAGCTGACCATTCAGACCATCGAGGATATGATCTGTTCTTATATCCTTGACATCGGTCGTAGCTGGGAGGATCACGTATCTTTTTTGGAGTTTTCATACAACAACAGATATCATTCCACTATTGGGATGGCACCTTTCGAGGTGTTGTACGGGCGAACTTGCATATCACCTTTGTGCTCGACAGACCCAAGGGAGTCAGCAATAGTGAGAGAAGAGATTGTATGGTCTACTATAGAAAAGGTTCTGGTCATCTAAGAGCATGTGAATACCACACAGAATAGGTATAAGTCATATGTCTATAGGAGATAGAGACCTTAGGAGTTCGAGGATGGCGACCACGTCTTTGTACGGGTCTCACCTCGACGACGTTTGCATAGATTTGACTGCGGCGACAAGTTATCTCTAAGGTTCATCAGACCCTTTCAGGTCCTCAACAGAGTTGACAAGGAGGCTTACCTGTTAGCTCTTCCACCTCAGTCACACCATTTTCACATCATCTTCCACATACCCCAACTGAGGAGATACATGGACAACCCTTCTCACATCATCGACCATGGCGAGGTGGATGTCAATGATGGGGTGACATTTACGGAGGTTCCAGTAGATATTGAGGATCGACAGGAGTGGGACCTTTGTGGATGATCAATACCTCTGGTGTGCTTTCGCTGGCATCATGAGAAACTCTAGAAGACCACATGGGAGCGGGAGGCTTAGATGAATGCTCAGTACCCCCACATTTTTACCTATTTTGAGTTGTGGATTATGGGGACGTATATCCCTAGGTTGGGGAGAATGTAAAGACACCGAATATCCTTGTAATGTTTTTAAATAAATGGGAATTTTATGAGTCTGTGATAATTGACGGTGCGGGATTCTGAGGCCCGGAGTTCCTAGAATGAATTTATGAACTTTTATTCATGTATGTTCAGTAAATGTGCGAGTGGGGTTTTCTAACTTTTGAACTGGTGCTCAGAATTAAAAAATGAGGTTATCATTGAACTCACGGTGCTGATATTCTCTTAAATAAACATTCACCTCAATGGTATTTGGTCAAGGGTGAAAGTTAGTTATTGGGTTTTTCATGGAAATAATAAAACAATATAAACCCACGTTTTATTTTTTTCTGTTGTAACCAACCTCCTTGTGGTTGTTGGTGGTGAGGACCACCAGAACATAACCTCCCATGAGAGGTTATTGTGGTGGAGACCACACGATCCTAACCTCCAATGAGTGGTTATGGTGGTAGGGACCACCCAGGATTAAACAACCTTTAATTATGAGAAAAACCTGAACTCCCACAATAAATGAGGTAGAGCCTCTTCAACTTCTCCTACATTAATTACGCCTACCCTCCTTTGATTAATTTGTGTTCCAACCACATCAATTAATTAAATAGAGCCAAATTAATTAATCCTATTTGAAATTTATGCCAATGAACAAAATATCAAACATATTTTATTTGGTTGGATATTCATTTGTTGGAAATGTTTTGCAAAAGGAGGATTTGGAGGAGGTAGAGAATCTCTCCAACGAAGAACAACTTCTCTGAAATGAATAATGTGTTCTCCCAACGAAGAACACCAATGATGAATGCCGACCCCGACTTCAACCTTATTCCTCGAGACTTCCTCTGATTTAGGATATCTTCATCTTTGACGAACCGACGCACAAACCATCGATCGAAGAAATCGCCGACGACATCGGTGTCCATCTTTTCCCAAATATTCATCTTCTTCCCCGTGACCCCGTCTATGTATCAATCTAAGATAGGGGATTATTTTCGTGATAATACTTTTTCAGTATTATTACCTTGGTTTCATTTTCGGTTTGGGAATGAAACGTTGAGGAAATTTGTAAGTTATACATTCTACTTTAATTGTTGAGCCATATGCCAGCACTCTAAACGCGAAGGGTCTTGGCCAAACAAACATGGTCCAAACCCCTACGCCGTTCTTCTTTGTGGTGATCTTCAGAATAAAGGAAGGAAACAAAGAAGACGACATTAATGGTGCTACCATTCGCGGCCACCGGGACCCGCGCCGTCCCCGTGGCGCTCCGGCGTCTCAGCCATACCGGTCGCTCAACCTCACCACGTCACGCTGCCCTTGACCGAATAGGTCCTACGACACGTCTCACACCAGCCCTAGACAGAGCCTCCCCAGCTGCACCACCTTCCAGCCATGCCCTCGCCTGCTGAGCCACCCCATCCATGCCCCCCGCCAGCTGAGCCATCCCGGATATGCCACCCACTGGCCGAGCCACCCCGACCCCACCGCCTGTCGGCCGAGCCGCCCGGCCGCACCACCCGCGGCCCTCCGAGCTGCACCGTGACCTCGTGCCCATGTGACACCCTCTGCAGCCAAGCCACCCTTGTGACTCTCTATGGCCCCTCGCGGCCTACTGGGCCAGACCCAGTAGGCTGGGCCGAACCCAACGTGTCGGGTCGGTCCATCCGGGTCAGACCAGACCCGGGCCCACTACGACCTATTTACGGTCCATTGACCATATCTTTGGCACCAAATGTCTGTTTGATGAACTGTTAGAGGCACTGGAAATCATGGAGATAGAAGGTCCCTTTGAGTATACCAAACTAGAGTTTTTGGTATAGTTGTTGTATGGTCAGGTTGGATCAAGCGCGAATCCAACCGGGCCCCCAAAACTAAAACGCTAATAACTCACAGACCGAGAGTCTGATTGATGAAACTTCTATTTCTTGGAAACCCCATTGACGTTGCGGTACTCTAATACAATTCTTCATGAGACATTGATACATTTGGAGTATCGACCAGTAGTTCATGGAGCGGATCCTCCCAGATATGATCGAGCATAGTGAAGAGACCTAGTTAGTGGGTGAGACCTGACGACTACTGACCGTTTTGACTTGGAGTGACTCAACTAGCCTAGTGGGGGAGAACCTTGGGGTCGCGGAAGACCCACAGTGGGGAGAGTCTTTGTGTCATGGAAGAACCATGGTACTCGACATGAAGAGTACCTCAGCAGGCTATGAGGGGGAGCACGCTTGGGGATGCGGCAGACCCACGGTGGCGAGAGCCTTAGTGATGCATCAGACCCACGGTACTCGACACGAGGAGTATATCAACAGTCCAAGGTTATTGGGAAGCGCCTTTGTGTTGTGCCAATCCCACTATACTTGATAAGGGATGGGTTCTCCAGCTTCCGAGGTTTCAATAATGTGATAGGGGATGTTACTTGATGCTTCCCCTAAAAAAATCCTGGTTTGAGCTGAGTCAGTTTTTCTATCTTTTCCTCCTAATTGAGATGAATTACCTGATAACATAGTTATATGTGTGGGAATATACCTAAGATGGGTTATCTGTTGATTTCATACTTTGTATTTTATCATTGGTGGATTTTTAGGGGACCTTTAGTGTCTTGGGGTCCCTACTGAGTATCGTTATACTCACCCCTACACGGGCTATGCCCACACCTTATTGTGTTTGATGCAGATGAAGGACAACACTGACTGAGGCAGTGTTTACCAGGACTAGATGGTACTTGGAGGTGGACCTTACGATGATTCAGTACACAGAGGAGACTGACAGATGATGAGGGATGAGGAGGCGATCTGTACCTACGCTTCAGGTAGGAACCTCGGAGGACGACCCAGCAGCCGACTTTCCCTTTTCATCATTTTTATTTCATCACAGTTGTACTTGTAATTTCGAGTTGGGCTTATATTCTGGCCCCTTTTACTTTCAGCACCCTTTTTTTATACTATTTACTTGGTGTTTGTCCAGTTGTGTGCTTTCTTGTGTGTGTGTTTACAGGTTCTAAAGGCAATGCCTTCCCAGTTTTAGGGAATTACGCCTTTGGTACTAGTCTCCCACCCCTGGTCTATGGAAGGCGGGCTTGGGGTAGTCACGACATGGGCCCCGGGGGATGGGTCGTGATATGAAATGTCTTGGATCATGTCTCGTATCCTAGATGACATCTCTCAATGACATTGTGAATGCTGACTTACATGTTAAGGATACATTTTATGATCTAACTGGCGTGCCTAGAAGGCATCGTGAGAGTTAGTTGACATGCCCGAATTCTATAATGAGAATTGATTAACACATGTCGTATCAATTATATATGTCAGGAAATATGTTTGATGTACAACGTGAGGCTTGAACGGCATACCGAGAGGGTTTTGTGAGACAATAGTGGCATGATTGAGGGGCACCATGTGACTTACTTCAACATGTATATAGGAATTAGCATGACATAAATAGTATACTAAAGGACAATCAAATGATCTGGTTGACATGTCCTAGTAATATCAAATATCATATGTGGTTCGCACAATGTGAATGATGGTCAGCATGCATGTTCTGGATATAAGCCTTCCAACTTTAGTATGTTATATAGCCTTTATATTGTGAATACCTTAATTTTGTTCAGTGTTACATTATTTTATGTCTCACATGATCTTGAATATATGTTGGATTTTCATCGCGTGTCCCACTAGAATACCTTTAGGTGATGTATGAGTGATCCTGAGAAGTGATCTATGCATGCCACATGATTTCTCAGGTTTCCCCCCATATCATAATAGTCATGAAGTTCTACAGGCTTGATATCATCTGCTTTGATAAATCCACTCTAGAGCGGGTGTGTTTCGGTGCATGATGGAAAACTATACTTCCAAAGAGCAGTGTTACTTCTTTTTGTGATGTGGTGGGGGATTTATAGGTCTCATTAGCTCATTTGTCCACTTCTTTTCACAATTTGTGTCACACAAACCTAGACCAGAGTCAACAGAGGGCCTCAATATCATGTACCTTAATATAGTCCCTCTGTAAATCTCTACGGGGGAGCCGCAAGTCATTCAGTAACTACATTTCCATCTTATACACACATCCCATATTGTTTTTATTCCCTACTAATGGGTGTTTTTTGATTCATGTGGACATGTAAAGGGTCTTTCATGTTTTAATTTTAGACATCTCTATGGAAATTCACGATATTAGGCTGCCTCAAGACAGCCTTCATGAATTCTCAGGTGACTTGTCTGGGAATTTCCAAATGAAAAGATGACTTGTCAAGGGGCCTTCACATTATAAGAATGATTGTTCATGGATAATTGAGATACCATGATTTTGACTAACATAGAGTGTCATAGGGGTTTTAAGACTATAGGAGGATTATTCCTTCTTCCCATTTTTAATTTCATTGTTTATTTTATAACTATTTTTGATTTCACGAGTTTGTATTGGTGTCACTAGGGACAATAACCTTACCTCATAGTGATGGATTATGTAACCATAAAAGGAACAATGGAGTTACATATGAATTTCATAGAAAATTCCATCTACTATTCCTTAAGGATCCACAGTTAGATCTCATGGTTTTCTATAAAAATGTTTGGCCCTTCACATGATAAGGATAAAAATCCAATGGGATTTCCCATGATGCGGTAGACATATCACTGGGGGTGCGGTTCCTTGAGGACCACAAGTGGCACGTCAGATGGATTTTACTACCAAAAAAGTATTCCACTTCTTCCCTATTTATTTTATTTTTTAATTTTACAACGGTTTTGAATTTCATTAGTATTTTTTCATGTTTTTGAATACTATCATTCTTCTTATCAGTAATGTGTCACGTCAGCTTTTCAACTTCAAGAGGCACCAATATTTTGGATATTTTCCTTCTATTTTCAATGAACATTAGGATGGGTTTTTAGGTTTCCTCTAGCTGACAATTTTTGTGTCTTGGGGAGCTTTCCTAGAAACCTCTTCACGACCACAATTTGTCTAGGGCGCCTTCATTATAGTAGAATGATTTTATCCATTGGACTTCACAGGCCCATCCACATGTTATTTGTGTCACATGGTGCATTCATGTGACTTCGTGATGGTGATGAAACTATGTATCCATTAATGGTTCACATGATCACAAGGTATTGGACACCTTCATCTTCATTAACCTTTTTAAGGAATATAATTACCATATTGTGTTATTTATTCCTTTTTGAATATGTTTATGTTTATTTGGAATTTTAAAAAATATATTCATGTGGTCCTCAAATATTTTCCATATCCCACATTTTGGGATGATGTTTTATTAACACTTTTTATGATGTTTGATTTTATTTAAGGTATTTTAAGATGGGAACACTTCAATTATAGACATAATTTTCCAATTTTGAGGAATTTTTTTAATGAGGGGAGAGAATATAAATCCATTATATATTATGAAAATGAAATTTTTTTGATAATGTGTATCACAAGAGACACATTACATAAATGTACCGAAAAAATATTATTAAAGAATATGAATGATATAACCTAGATGTTAAATTGGATGTTAGGAAAATTACTAAATACATTATGAAATAAAAATGAATGTCTAAATAAATAAATATTTATCGATGAATACATAGTAAATAACAACTCAATTTCAGTTATGTCATTTTATTAATCATAAATATGTTTTTTAAATAAAGGTTATTATTAATTTTTTGAAAAAACTTTTTCATTCATTTATTGTTTATTTATAAATTATATTTTATAATAAGGATGTTATTTTTCAAATCATTATATAAAAATTAATTTATGGTGTCATTTTGAGGTTTTGTAGGAAATATTGAATTTTCAATTAATAGTGAGAAAAAAATTAATTTATAAAAAATATATTTTATATTAGTATTTATTAATAAAAATTCAATTCTGGGCCTATTTTGAAATTTATTTAGTTCATCTTGAATAAAAATAGATTAATTATTGTATTGTGAATGAATTTTATTACTTCAATTTCCTGTGATGATATTTTTGTATTTAAAATAAAATTATTCTTAATTTTTTTTTCATTTTGTGGTGTTGATTTTAAAATAATTTTTCCACTTTTTGTTTTGAATATTGAAAAATGGATTTTTTTATTTGGAATTATGATGTATAAATTTTATTAATATGGCCCTTTTAATTTTAGTCATTATGAATATAATTCATAGAAAATTTTGACCATTATAGAGGAACATAATGATTAGTTAGGGTAAAAATAATGTGTTAAGAAATAAAAAAGTAATCCTAGCACTTTCCTTAATTTTAATGGATATGTATACTTTATTCAGAATCATCAAAAACATCCATTATATGACCTTTTTTACATATACCACGGATTTTTAACATTATAATATCTATTATATATACATAATCATGTCCCATTTCATTCAATGTGTCTCAAAAAAATGTGTTCTCCACCAATACGTCACTCCCTCCACTGTGAAAAAATTATTCTCCCTCCCATTAACCCCTACACTCTACATCATATATTCCGTCATTGTCCTAGCCTCTATCCCCATTATCTACATTGATCCCATCTCCACCTCCCCACCTCTACCTCTTTCTATACCTCTATAACCGCCTTCCCATCGATGCCTCCACCTCATTTCCTTCTAAATATATTTAACTAAAACCCTAATCCCCCCATCCACTTATATTGTTTTCCCTTTAGCCATTGAATCCCCACGTCAAATTAATATCTCCCTCATTATGTACACTAATCAAGGCTTGAGAAATCCTACCACGATTTTGATCAAATTATTTTCACCATAGAATTATATTCCATATCATAGATCTGTCACCATGAATTGCAGCATTTCCATCAGAAAACCCATGTGTTAAATCTTTAACCATTCATATCATTTACCATATACATCACAATATATTATTTGATAAATATATTTTCTACTCTATACTACGTTATATATTTTCATTCATTCAAATCTATCATCTAAAAACACAAATAAATTAATTCTCACTCATTCCACCAATATCCATTTGTTGGGGGAGAAATTTATATGGAAAATGAATAATTGGTCCAGACATGTATATTTTTGTCAACCATGTACCTCCATAATTATTGAATGGACATTAGAAAAAGTAGAATATTTATGATTGATATTTTTATCCTAATTGTTATATCACATTCATCATCATTCTAAACACCAATGATTCTTTTTATACTTACTACCTTCTGATTTAGATTTAGATTTTTCATTTTCCTCTGCTTTTTCAAAACATAGTTAATTTGATATAACTACTAAATGGAATTTGAATATGCTGATTTCGTAACTTTAATCCCATTTTAATATGAATTTTGATCGTTGAATAAGAATTACTGAGTTTTCCATTATTTTGGAATTTTTTGGTGAGTTTATTTTATATCGTAACTAGCAGAATATGCATCATGTTTAAATTATATTTCAATTATGAATTTTATAAAAAAGAGGAGGGAAATTTATTGAATATTATATACTGGTATGAGACTGATTAATATGTGAAAGGTATTGAATTAAGAAATATGGGATTCTTCTTGTTGAGAATTTATTTAAAACATTATGATATTTTATCCATTACTGTTCTTTTCATCTATGATGTTTTACATCTCATGTTTTCTTCTATAATTTTTTAAAAACATGAATTTTATTATGGAAACTCTAAACATTATTTTTAACATATAATCAAATGAATTTTTATATCCTTTTTATTCAGGTTTATTGTACAAACTTTATACTTCTACATAGTATATTTGGAAATAGTTTATATATCTGATTATTTACAATCGTATCATCTTCCAAACATATTAGTCTGAAATCAACATCAATTAGGATTGTTTGTTTTATTAAATTTTTATATATGATTATATAATAAAACCACACAATAGATTATTATATTATTAGAGTAAACTACTTACATTATGTTTTTTTTTCTATTCTTATAGAAATTTAATAGTATTCTGTTACTTATATTTCTATTTTTTCAGAGGTTATTTTAGAATAATATGTTCAATATTTTTTATTAGATGTGGTGAAATATATATGTAAAAAGGTCAGAATCTTCTAATGAATTCATAACCAATGACCCTACTATAATATCCAAATTAATATTGTTATATAGGATTTTAGGTACAAAAAATTCATAGTTTTATTTAACATTAAATGTATTTTTTAAATATAAATAAAATAATTGCTATCATATTATTTTTTCTAAAATAGTTTATGGTCCAATGATCATGTAAAAAATGACTGTCTCTTCCCCCTCTCAATTAGTTCCCTCGAAACCCTACATCATCCCCATCCAAGGTGATTAATAACACAATTATCATTCAATCCCCACTTTCAATCGATATCTCTGTCCACATGCTAAATAATATAGCCTCATGAAACCCTACTAAAATTCCAACCCACTTTTGTTCACAACATACTTCTATCTCATATGATTAATATATCATCATGGATAGTATCATCCATATTTCTGAAACCTATCACAAATTCTTCATCCATTCAAATCGTCCACCACATACATCACAATATATCATTCAATAAACATATTTTTTACACCATATTATGTTTTTTATTTTCTTTTATTCAATTTTTCCATTTTAACGACATGAATGTTTATTCTAAAAAATTTCCCCAACAACAATTTTTGAGTGAAAATTTTTGATCTGTAAAAAGAAAATGTAGTCAAGACATGTATATTATTGTCAACCCAGTTTAACTATTTTAAATGAAGGGATTTTATATACAAATGTATTCCTCATATTTATTTTCCCCATATTTATTACCTTTTATTCATTACCATATCGTTGACCATTGATGTTTTTAAACTAGATGCCTTCTGATTTAGATTTATATCATGCATTTTCTTATTCAATTCATAAATTGAGTTAATCAACTACAACCAATCAATGACTTTTGAATCTGTTTGTTTCTTAACATCAATAAATTTTTAATATGATTTCTTGGCTTTTATTATGAATGAAAATGTTTGAATTTATTTATGATTTTTTGGTGTGTTTTTGTTAGTACCATAACATGTAGAACACAAATTCAGTTTTAGTAATAGTGTCATTAAACAATTTCTATAAAAAAAGTGGAGTAAATTTCAAAAAATCAAATAAACTAGTTTGGCACCCATTAATCAGTCAAATGTGTTGAATTTAAAAAAAAATGAGGTTCTTCATATTGAATTTTTATTTCATAATTATATGAATGTATCAACTATAATTATAATAACCATTGATGTTTTGGAAACTTATTTTTCTTCACTAATTTCTTAAATCTAGGTTCATTATTATGTATAATATATAGTGTCTTTTGAAAAAAATACACTACATGATTATTCTAATTATTCTTATTCTGAGATACTGTAAAACCAATATACTTCAACATATTATAAAAGAAAAAAATTCATATTTAAGATTATTCCCACTCATGAAATTATTTTCATCACTCGCATTATCTTTCTAACATATCAATCTGACAACAACATCAATTTGGACTGTGTGTTTCATTACATTTTTAAATATGATTATAAAATAAAACCTTACACGAGATTGTTATTTTTTTAGGTAACTACTTCCATCATGTAGTTCTCAATTATTATATAAATTTTATTATCTTCGTTTCATTTTTTTTCTATTTTTACTGATTTTAGTTTCCTATAAGATGTTCCACACTATATATCAGATGTGGTGAATGATACATATAGTAAGGTCTATAACCATTATTGACTATATAAAAATCACCCTACTGTAATTTCCAAAGTATTAAGGATATACTATATTTCATTCAAAAGGCATAGTTTTAATTAAATTTTAATTCAGACAACATAAATAAAAATAGAATTTATGTTAAAAAATATTATATCTTATATAGTTCTAGGTCTATTGATATTCTAAAAATCAATGTATCATAGTTCTATGATATGAATTATTTAAGGCTAATCCTTATTCGAATGGATTATATTCATATTATTTTTATGTCATCTATTTTTTATATTTTTTGTGGAGAATATTTAATATTAAGATAAAATCTAGTATCTATCATATTTTATAATATTATAAGATTATCATTCCCATCATATAAAATAATTTTGATATCAAAATATTGATACAACATCACTGTTCAAACTTGGCCATTTAGAATCCCTAAAACCTATGTAATTTATATTATTCTTTTGGAGTCCATATTTATTTGGATAAAAACATGTTAACATGTATGTTTGATTTATATTTATAAAAATGTACCTATAAAAAAAAATTTCAGTTTTTTTCTATAAATTAATATTAAAATTGTAATTTATATTCATTTTCCCATGACTTATTCGTGTCAATTTTTCATATTTATATGTTTATGAATTATCCATTTTTTCCACTATTGTTTATCTATATGATAAGGAATAATTTTATACATATATTATTGATGTATATTATTGATACACATAAAATTTGAATTTAATTTTGTATAATGCCCATTACACTTAATATTTTCTACAAATGAAATAATTAGATTTTATAGTGTGGTAATTCACCTAAAATATTCATACACACCTATTATATAAGTTAGTTATCAAATGAAATTATGAATTATTTGAATACTACTATTTATAGAATTTTTGATAGTATATTTAACATTCCCTATCATGAATCAATATTTTCCAAGATATGGAATGAAATAAAAGTCATCGATAATGATGGATCTATCACAATTATCTAATTTGAATAAAATTCGTACAATTTATACCAAAAATATATAATAATTTGGTAAGATGACTAAAAATTTTCAATTTTATATATAGGGATACAATTTAATATTAAAAAATATATTTATTTTATAGAAAAATGAAGAGTTTTGATTTCTTAATAACTTGAATTTTTTTAAATATTAAAAACTAATTATGTGTGTAGAAATATCTAAATTCAAAATATAAAGTAAAATTTTTTCACTAGAAAATAATACATTCCTAGTTTTCTTTATTTTAGAAAATCTAAATCAAATCTAAAATTTCATCAATCCCCCAAAATAATAGTTTAAAAGCATCAGACCTCTTTTATGAACTAAAGACAATCAATTTCATGAGAGATACATATATTAAATTTTTCTAAGATATCCACATATTGAATTTTTTATTGCTTATATCATAATAAGGTGTTTCTTTAGATATAAGATCCAGGTCAAAATACGGATGTATGACATCAATGTCTTCTTTTTACCCAATGGAATGTTAATTTTTTTCCTTTTATCATCAACTTTTATATTATAAACACATTTAAAAATATTCATTTCAATTATTATTATGGTATTTAAAACATTATGTAAACACTTTAATGTATATCTTTACATGAATTTTAATGTTCAGAATAGAATATATAGGTACCACCTCTAAAATATTTCCACAATATATTTGCATCGACCTAGAATGAAAAGAATATAGTTTATATTTATACATGATCTTTTTAAAACTAAATTTTATTATCAAAATAGAGTATAATACATTTAAAATATATTTACATTTTATTTTTACATTATAATTTTTTAATAACATCATTATATAATTTTAATGTATAGAGTATAATATTACAATAATTGAAACTAATGGAAGATGAAATATGAAAATGTATTTTTTATAAAAATAAATCTGTATGAATAATGAATTATTTAATTGGAAAATACTCTATGCAAATGATATATGCATACTTTTTTGAAAAAAAATTAATTTTTTTTACAACTTCAAGATTAATTAATCCAACAATTTCAATTTCAAGAGGTGTATTATAAATGAATACTGCTTACTAATATATAAAGTTGAGTCATATATGTTAACATTTCCAAACTATCAACATAATTTATGAATAGTATATGAATTTTACTTATATATAGTTACTTTTCATAATTTATTACCCAATTCCATTCATATTTTGAATTGGGTATAACATTAAAAATCTTTAATGAGATTGATTCGTGAGATTATGTAACATCCCATGTATTTATAGAATAATATATTTTCATATCTATTAACATTTTTGAATGAAGTAATAAATTTTTGAAGGGGAAAAAATGTACTATATCATACCTGACATGCAATAATGTGTTTCTCCTAAATATTAAGTTGCATACTACACTGAGTTATACAGAAAAATAATACAACAACAATATTATTATTTTAAATGTTAGTTAAAGCTGAGCCGTTATACTAGTGGGAGTGAATAGTACTGACTACAATATAATTACACATGTTTTCTAAATTTTTTTACATTTATCTAGTAAATTTTAGAGACTTCAAATGAGAACATATCAATTTTAAGCATTAAATACTCTAATATAGTTACAATGTCATTTTACCTCCTTTTGATTGAGAATGTTTTTTTAGAACTAGTTTATGTCACTTTTATATGTTTTATTTTAAAAAATAAACTTCTTATTTAGAGTTTGGACTTCAAAATTTAAACTGGGTGATATTTTGGGATAAAAATGATAAAATCAAAATTTTAATGAATAGGAAAAAATACAACATTTTAATTCAAAACTGCATATTCATCTATGTTATTTATATTGTTATATTGACATTTTAATTGGTTTCAAAGTGTAATTAGATTAATTTTTTATCAATTAATCTAATTTTGTTCATTTGGAACAACATTACATTAAAATTTGACAAAAACAATTGTTGATCTTCAGACTGTTTTTACTCATTAGAAACCTGCTTTGTAGTTTTGACAACAAGAATTAAATTTAAATTAATTAATAAATCTTTTTTGTTTTGAATTTAAAAAAAATGGATTCCTTATTTTGAATCAGATGGTCCAAATTGTGTAAAGTGGTATGGTTTATTTTCAGACATTATGAATAGTAATTTCTTAAATTATGTGTCATTGCCCTGGTAAATATGGTAAATAATGGTAAAAATATAATATAATAACAATATAAATCTATCCTAACACATGTCATAATTCTTTAGGATGAGACATTTATGGTAATTAGAATTATTTATTTTAGGACCCCATAGAGCCTCTTAAGTTTTATAATGACATTTTATAATAATAAATTTAATGTAAACAGAAATATAGCAGAAACATTTATCTTTTTACTAAAAAAAAATTAAGGTTGGGTTATGTAAATGATAAAGTTGACTATAAATAGTAATTAGAAAGATAAAAATATTTTCTACATCATCGTATATTTTTATAATTTTTATACATTAAATAAATATATTAAATTATGGCCCAATGACTATGCAGTGATTACTATATTATTGATAGATTCAAATAAATGATATTATAAATTTTGAAATAAATGTATTTTGAACTTTCTGATACCATCCAAAAAATTTGGGGTAAATTATGGCATGCTAAATTTGAGTTAATTTCTTCTTTTCGAATGAATCAATTTTTTAGGAGTTCAAATAAATCAATTACAAAATTATGTTAAAGTGGACATAAATGAGTTTTAAAACAAATATTATTTTATTAAATAATACATTATTTATAAAAATATGATATTTCAAAAACTAACATAGATATTGTTACAAATTTCATTAATTATCCACTTGAGGTTCTCTTGGAATATTATTGTAACCATATTGACCATGTAGTGTGAAAATACAAGAATACATGGAAAGAGTTAATTTATTTAACTAAGGGTTAAATCCAAAATATATAGTTGAATTTGAGACATAAAATTGTATAAAACCTATTTGTTTAGTGTTTTTCAATCCATCCTCATCTAATACTAGATATATTCCAATTTGAAACAATTAGAGTTCGAAAATTAATTTATATTAATATAATATTTGAAGAATTTCCTAATGTTCCATCCTCCCTCTTATAAAATAAACCCAAATATACCCACATACCCACACCTCTCAAGCCCCTTAGATCGTCCAAATAAGGCTCAAATATGTTCCTGAAATCCACCCTGTCATCCCGGAAAACATACCTTGGGAATAAGACAATTGAATAAATCTTTTTTTATCAAATCAAATGGAGTTACCTGATTTAGAGGTAATGTCATCTCTCAAGCTCCACTCTTTTATTTTCCTTATATAACCCCATATCCTCTATTTATAACATTATTTAATAACAAAACCCATATTCTAAAAATACTAGGATGATGTTATGATAAGTTCCAACCTATATTTAAACACACCACCATATAATTAATATAGAACATACTGTTTCGTTTTTTGATGAACTACAACCACACGAAATGATGATTTATCAATTTTATTCTCCCACCATTCATGGTGGATATTGTGATGGAACTATATATATATAAGATATATAAGATATTTCTATTTTTTCAACAATTTTGTAATTTTTATTTACAATATACTTTTATACTTTCCATAATATGTAAATACGATAATTACATTCGAGGAAGTGTGGACTACCACCCACTCAATGTGATATGACTCATTTATTCCCTTCATGGAATGTATAAGGGATGAAATTAATGAAAATATATAACATATATACTATATATTTTATATTTTAATCACTAAAATAAATTATACCAACAAAACTTTATTGAGAGATAATATATCTGTTGGTAAAAATGTGAAATTACAACATATTTTTTATTTTTTGGTGACATTTTTTAATACAAATTCTTATTTTTACCAAAAATTATATCTATCGATATTGACGTTTCAATACCAACATATTATTTACCAATAGTTGAATATATTTCTTTATCATTCAGATACCAAAAATTTTCATAACTAAGACATGAATCTGTTATGAATAACTCTATAACAAAAAATATGTTTCAATCAACAAAAACAGCTACAACAAACCATTCAATAAAAAAAATATTTTATCGATAACCAATAATGTTATGAACAATGTAATTTTTTATTTCTAGGGTTTTTATTAAGAAAAATAGCATAATTGATTTTAATTTTCAATTTTCTCAAAACATTTAATATTTTTATATCTCTCAAAATTTTTATTCAATTTTCTCAAAATAATAACTTTTTTATATCATTAAATATTATTTATATAATATACAAGTAAATAATATTTATAAAAAATAACACCACTAAATCACTATGTGACTCCACCTCATTGGTATCGATGCCCTCTATCCAATGATCGGCCTCGCATCCCGCTGCCCTGCCTCCAATCCTGGTCTCCTGCCTCACATCCTACCTTGACCTGTATCGACCTCACCTCCAATATCCCTACCTTATCCTCCCCCAGGACCATCTGATTCCATCAACAGTGTGACCCATATCTTCTCTAGCTCATTCTTCATCCCTAACTTTCCACATAGACTTCCATGCTCTAACCACTTTCTTTTTCTCCATCGTCCCCCCATGACCCCTCTATCCCTGGTGTGCTGCACCTTGGAACATCCCCCCCCCATGACCCCTCCGTCTGTGGAATCCCAGCACCCCCTCGTTCACAACATCCATACACATCCCAAAAAAAAACCCATCATCCACAGTTAGCCAATCCATACTATATATCTCCTAGAATCCACATCCCCTCTCGGCCTAGATTCTCCATCGCCCCACATTCAAATTTCTTTGGGCAGTCTCCCACCTCCATCGTTTTAGAACCTAACCCAAAGGTGCAATCATATAAGTAGTCGATTTCATCAACTTTTTCTCTCACATCAAATTTGATGGGTTTGTAAGCATCCAATATATTTGGTTTGTGTGATCAACACCTATTAAAAGGAAAAACTAGGAATATTATTTTTAACATGAACCTGAGGAAATATGTTCTGGAATTACATATAATTATATACCGTGAATGTGTGAAGAAGAGTAAAATTACTCCAGAATTAATTATAATGGTTTTGAAATGTTTGAGGATGAAAATTTCCCTAATAAATCTAAAATAACTATGCCTAAAAATATATCCATCTATATCAAATTTCCATTATCATAACATTATGACTTCTTGTACCCCAATTTAGTTAAAAGGGTTTGATGGATTTTAAGATAAAGCACGTTGAAAATATAACACCATACACTGATTCATAGGACTGAAGATATTTATAGCTATTTTTTCTAATCATAGGTGATATGGAGGGGTATGTGTCCTATGGGTAGTTAGAATGTTTTCTGAATCATATTGAAAAGATAAAATATGAAGGGAAAATCAAAAACATTGTTTAAAACTATTTATGGTGAACCGAGGTTATTTTGTTGATACTTCTGCATATGCTTCCATGATTGTGTAGAAACGTTCCTCTTCGTCTAACCAAGTATTTGTTGAGTAGAAGTGGTAGAACATGTGAAACCTTTGGTAATATAGGTTTGGATAATAAATCGGGGATCGATTTGAAGAATGTATAGCTGCGGGGAAACAAGAATTCATCCAGTTATCAGTGATGTCAAAAAAACTAACATGGTTCCTTTATTTCATGAGAGTTCCAAATTCTATTAATAATATATGTCTCATAGTTGATAAATTTAATATTATTTAACACTTTATTACTTTATTTAAATCTTACCTGACATGAACTTTTACAAATGTTAAAGTTGAATTTCATTGTCTTTGTTGGAATACCTAATGAGGTATTAGTTTTTTTTCTTCTTATTTTCAAGCTTTTGATTCAATGAAGACAATTGAATACAAAGATGGAAGTGATTTTGGGTTGGATTTTTATTCTCTATATGGGAGGCAACAATTGATATTTTCACCAACTAAGGGAATGTTCTTTTGCGAAAATTCATGGTACTAGTATAACATGTAATTGGTATGGAAGTAGGTTCTGATCTTGTATGATTTATGAATGTTTTTTGTCCTTGTTTATTCATTTTATTTTCTGCATGCAAGAAATGGTTTCTTAGTATAAACCTATTGAGAATAAGAGTGAAACTCAATTAAATGTTGGAGTTTCTCTGTGAAATATTTATAAAATTACAGTCACTATAAAGTTAGAATCTTGTATAGTATATTATTTCCATATTCAATCTACATTGGATGTTTTTATGTTCACTAGTTAGATATAAAATATATTTGATAATGTATATTTGGATTCTAATTATTACTTTTATTACATAAACTATAGAAATTTTCCTTTATTTATAAAAAAAATTTAAATCTTAATTCCTTGGTCACATTTTTTCTTTTTATATTACTTTTGGACATTCTAAACATCATATATATTCTCCATATTTCACTGTCTATTAATATTCTTTGTCAAAGAATATTGAGTTTATTTATTGATGTTCATATATATATTCAATATTATACCACACATATTCATTACATCAAAATAATTGGCTGTATAATTAGTGCAGAGAAATTAACTATAGATAGCACACCCAATTATGTGTATGTGATGAAAAATTTTCATATAATTATGCAGTTTCAGCACAAATACATATTATGGAACTTAGAATTTATATGCAGTTACAACATGCATTAAATTTTCATTCCAATGTATACTATACATTAAAAAATGTTGTTATAAGTTGCATTTAATAGTCCTTATCATGTATATTATTTAGTACCACTAAGAAATTTCAATAACACAATAATATTCAGGTTTAATATGTACTTTTTATTTTACTAATATGATATGTTATGAATTTAGTATCATTTTTAATGAAGAATTCTAATATTTTTACATATAACTATAACATTTTACTATGCATTAATACATTCTTATTTATAATATTAATTGAAAACATTAAATGCAACTGAGATTCAATGGCTTTTGAAATGTACAATTTTCGGCACTATTCATCCTTTTTTATTTACGGCGCATTGCGCACATTGGTGATAAGTGCACCAGGCAAAAAAGTGTAAAATGTAGTGGGTGACACGTTATAATATTAACTAGCGGCGCCCAAAATAGGTGTATACATATATCAACAATAAAAAATAAATAATTAAACAATATATATATATATATAAAACAAATTTTTATGTCAATAATTAATATTCCCTTCATCACAAAAGTTGAATTCAATAATGACACCAATAATTAAATATTATAAACCATGTATCTCAAAAAACCATATATATCAATTCCTGAAATATAATAAAATCCGTATATCTCAAATAACCAAGATGAGTATTTAATTCCCAATTTTTTTTTTAAATAAATCACATTTCATGAAATATATATTGAAAAAATTATATATTAAAAACAATATATCTCAAAAGACAATAAAAAAATAAAAAAAGAAAAAAAATATAAATAAAATATGGCATTAAAAATAAAAATATAAGTAATTCAAAAAAATAATAGGGGTGCAACATGAATAAAATTAAATTAAAAAATTTACTGATTAACATAGAAGGTTTTCCTGCCCCGGACAATAACATGCATCTATGTTGCGTTGTTTAACGAAACTCAGTTGGGTTTTAGTCTGCTGGGTCACGAATGTCGGGGGATCACAGTTGGGTCGTGGCAGTCAATGTGATCCAACACTGATTGGGTTGCAACACTAATGGGAAGACTGTTGCGTAGATTCAAAATGGGAGGTTGAATTTTGACAAAAAAAGAGGTATTTTAAATTAGGACTTACGAGTTGGAAGGTTATAAAACCAAAATGGAATAACGGCGCAACATGGCATGCACCATTGCGCAATATGGTGCATGCCATATTGAGCCATCGTAGATGATCCATGGAGAAGCCATGATGCAGTGCACCACTCCTTGGCTCTATCCATGGAGAAATGGCATACAATACACTGTGTCATTAATGAATATATATCTATCTAGTTGATTTATTAATTTTATCCAATGGAACTAAATTAATATCATTATATTTATTTGGGCTTATCATTATTTGTTGGCTTAAATGTTTTGAGATCATGTACTTTTTACCATTTTATTTTGATGGTTATGCATACTCTTATACCTTTTTTGAACACAAAAGAATATCATTCCATGAATATTGATTATCCAAAAACCTCTCGTGCAGCTCGTATGTTACATATTTCATGTTTCTCACTATATTTGAGTCTTCAATGATATGGAAAGTGCTCATGGTTAATTAGAAATTCATGGTTCTTGATTTGTTGTTAGAATGTTTGGCTAATGAATTTTGCATGTTAGACTCAGAAGACATTTATTCATTGTTAGGATATATAGATTCACATGGGATGGGTCAATTTTTGGAATAAATATCTAATGATAATGATGTTTTAGAAGATAAAAAAGTTTTGAAGAAATTCTAAAAAGACAAGAAAAACCCCATAAGTTGTTAAGTGAGATCAAATTGTTGTTCCCCATGAGTGTCATTCCAATAATAAGTTTTTGTTTGTGTTATATATAAAGTTTTTTGAAAAATTGTTAGCTTGTAATGTCTCAATTTTAGTAAATTAATTGGTTTACAAAGGGAATACATGTTTTCTAGAATAATGGATTTTCATTAAAACCAATTATATAGTATAGTAATTGAGGATTTTCATGAAATCCAATTATTTATATTCATATATATAGTGTATCCTAAGATTAAAACAACTATTATTTACTATATTCACAATATAAAACTATATATTTATTTCAAATAAATTCTCTACGAGTCTTTAATGAAGCATTCCTAAAAAATTATACTGTTGTAATAGGTTTCACATCAAGAATAATGATACGAAAAGTAAATCTAAATAAACTTACTATAGAATGAAAAATGAATAAAATAAATACTTAAAATAGTGATGAGATTTATTTAAAAATTACATTTTCATTCCGATAATGTTTTTCCATTATATTTAAAGAAATATTCAATTACGTGACAAAAAATGATCTATGATGTTTTAATTCTTATTATGTAATTCAATTTTGCATCAATTTTTATATTTTCAATTATTTCTATTTCAGTTTCAATTCAAGTTGATATTTTTCACAGATTTTTGGGAACGCTATTTGGTTGTGTGTTGTGTGGATCATGGAGGTAAAGGGTGTGACATATCACCGACATGAGGTTCTTCACTAATACTGGATGTAACATTATTTTTTGAGATGTCAACAAAGATAATGAATAAAAAATGGCCATTCTATGCTAATCAATTTTTTATATTTTCAATTTTTTCAATTTTTTTCAATTAATATATATATTTTTCATTGAATTTTGGGTAAGATCTTGGGTTGTGTGGGGTGTAGATATTTGAGTTGAAGGGTTTTTCATATTAGCGGCATGATGTTCATTATTACTACGGGAGGTAACTCGATTTGTTTAGATGTCAACTGAGATGTTTAAAGAAAAATAGTAATTCTATATGGATTGTTTTTGTAATTTTATATTTTTTTAAATCATGCAGATATTAGGCACTAATTTATGGGGATGTTATTTTGATTTGTGGGGGTGTAGATCTTGGAGTTGAAGGGTGTGACGTAATAATGACTAGTGGATCCTCACTTGTAATTGAGTTCACTTAGTTTGTTTTTTCTTATGGATTATTTGGGGGGTGATGAAATATATTTTCCAAAAGTAACTACTTTTCATCCACAATGGGTGCTAGAGGATTGCGGTTAATAGATGACACACCATTTTTTTAGTTTGGAGGGGGGTGCTGCCTGCATCTACGGTGGCTGCATAGATGGATACTATTTTTTATTTTTTATTCTATTTTTGTATTAATGAAGTTCAACTATGTATTTTTTCATTTATTATTAAATTTAATTATTAATATATTTTATCTTTTTCCAAGTTTGAACTTTTGTAAAAATAATATTATGTTTGATAATTAAAATAGGAGTATTATATATAATAAATTAATACATATAATATTATTTTTTACTATCAATAAAAATTATTAATAATTATTTAAATGTAATTTATAAAAAAATATTATATATTGGTAATATTATTAAAAAAAGATATATTTTCCATATACATTGACCAACATATATATTATCTTTTGGTATTATTATAATTGTAAAAGAACTATTTTATCTATCACAGTAAAATTTTGCGATAGAGTTTTTACCAATAGTTTAGTGACAAGTAAATTTTTGTGGGTAAAATGTTCTACAAAAAAATTATATTTTACCAATATATATATACAAATGTTGGAAGAAGATAATTATATTTTAGTGATTTATATTATATCTATGTATCATTTAGTTTTCATTCCTTTTGTCTGAAAAAGAATTAAAAGTAGCATTCATCCATATATACGACCTACCGTCTCCATGAAGAGTGCATTTCATTCCTTATCTCATCATATTATCGACTATTATAAATATATCTATACCAAATATATATGAACTTTAAATCATTAATAATATTCTGGAGATAATGGACTTATGAACACAAGGATAATTAGCATCAAAACAATCTCATTTTTGAATAAAGTACCCATCATCAAAAACACATCTGAAAAGAACTGAAATAATTAACTAATTGTTATAAAATTTTAATAAGTGATATAAAATTAATAATAAAAATTTAAATGGTTCTATAGAATGTAAAAATTATCCTCTTTTTGGTATTCAAGAAATTTAAGAATGAAAGAGGCAAGTCAGACTCATGGTAAGGGACAGCATCTCAATCTCTATTCATTGAGGCATATTTTTATTTATATATGACCTTATTTTATAAAATTTATTATCAACCCCAGTGAATATTAATTTCATCTTCCAATTTTAAAAAAGGAATATTTTTTACAAGGGGTGTTCCTAATGAAAAATATGAAATGATTCGTATTATCATACACGATGACTACAATCATTCTGTCCCTACTGGAATTATTTGATATCTAGATTCCTCTACAAGTCGTAACTTAAATAAATGTAAATACCATATTATATTTTTTAATTTGTAATTGAAAATGGTTTTTAGAATGGATTGATTATATCAATACCTTAAAATGATGTCTTATTATTGCTATGTGGAAATTTTATTTTTCCATTAGGATTGTTCACATGTTATTATTATGTTATGGTTCTTGGGAATTTTATATTTATTTGGGTGGTTACATGATAAACCAAGGGTGGGTGAGGCCATGATACCTCTCCAATGCATTGGGCTATGTAACACCCCATGATTTCATAGTACGTTATTTCTTCAAAATAATTCAATAACTTGCACCACACGCAACACAGAGTTGAAGCACATCATGAATTACCAAAATAGCTGTTCAGAAGCGGTTATGAATAGTATTAACTAAAATTTTAAAATTATATAGTCCTTATAATTTTATAATCCATATTATGAGTTTCTTAGACATAATGTAAGAACAAATACATTTTTTTAAATAAAAGAAGTATTTTTCAAAAAATGTAATTTTAACGCCTTTTAATGGAGAACCCTTTTTAAATAAAATATTTGAAACTTTTATATATTCAATTTTTCAAAATAAACTTTTTTTTGGAATGGAGATATAATAATTTAATTTCGATAAATTTTTGGTGTTTTTCTAATAACTTTCATATTTGGGTGAATAGTGAAAAATACTATATTCTAACTGAAATAAACTTTTTTAATCAAAATAATTTATAGTGTTAAATTATAAATTTTAATGGTTATGAAGTATAAATAAATTATAGTTTTTCCATTTAATCCAATGATGATCATTGTAGGTAATTTTACTTTGAAATTGGACATAAACAATTATCAATCTTTTGATAGTTATTATTTCTTAAAAATACGCTTCCTGGTTTTGAAAACGAGAAATAATTTTAAATTAATTAATGAAACTTATATGTTTCGAAATTGGTAAAATAGAATTCATATTTGAATTTGGAATATCAAAATTATCTTAGAGAGAATTTTTTGTATTTTTCTAAAAACATTTAATTTTTGATGAATAGAGAAAAACACTAAGTTAATCTTTAAAACTGATTTTTTTTAAAATATTTATTTATTTTATTTAAATTAATTTTAGGTCAAAATAGATACATAATACCAATATAAATTAAATGTAATTCAATGGATTACATTTATAATAATTTACATATATAAAAATCTTATCGAACTTTTTACCGTCTTTTACCCACCTCCTAAAATCTTATCGAACTTTTTACCATCTTTTACCCACCTCCTAGGAGAATTTGAAAATATACATAAAACGTAATTTTACCTCTTCTGTCAGTTAAATTTCAAAAATACAAGAGACATGGTTAATATCAAGGAGTAAAATGTGGTTCAATAAGATAATTTTTTTTGGTGAAGAGTAACATTTTTTCTTTTATTTACCATGGTTGAAAGTAAATCAGGTAATTAACTATAAAAATGATATTATTATTACCCTAATACATGTCCTAATTCTATTGGATAAGTGTAATTCGACCAAAAACAACCTTAGGAATAAAATATTATCCTTTAGGTCCACCGGGATTAGATTAATACATTTATTATTATTTTATTTAAAAAACAGTTAAAAGAGTTAAAATCAATGATTATTAACTAAACAATTTTTAATATAGGGTTATACATAAGATAAATTGGACAATAAATATTCATTAGAAAGATAAAAATATTTCATACATAATGTTGTTTTGTTTATAATTTTTAGAGATTAAATAGTTAAATTTATTAATGACACAATGATGATTCAGTAATTACATTATTAATGAAAGAATCAAATAAATTGTATTATAAATATTTAAATAAATATAGTTTCAAAGTTTATATTTACATATAAAAATTTTCTAGGTGAATATGACATGTTAGGATTTATTCAATGTATTTTTTCTGGAGTAATCATGCTGTTATTAGTTTAACAAAAAAACAAATACCAAAAAGTGTCAAAATTGACATAAAATAGTTTTTGAAACAAATATTATATTATTAATTGATATAATGGTCCTAAAATTCTGAGGTTCGGCCAAAAGACTTATATAATAATATATATGACATTAATTAACCTATTTGGTTTTAATTGGTATTATATATAATGTTAATTAACCATATAGTGTAAGAATACAAAAAGACACGATAAAAGTTAAACTATTTAACTTTGAGTTAAATCTAAATGAAATGGTTAAAATGGTAACGTAAAATTTTCTAAAACCTATTGGTTTAGAGGATTTCTACCCTTATCCACCCTCGCCTCGAAATAAGTCACTATCGAGACATTATAGACCAAATATGAATTTATTATAAAATAATACTTTATGTATTTCCAAAAGTGCCCCTCACCCCTCTTATAAAAGGGCACTTCCCCTTCTCTCAAAGTCACACCTCCAAAGCCATTTGGATCAGCCAAACCATACCCAAATATCCTCCCAGATATCTTAATTTCATCCTAGAGGCCTTCATTTGGTAAAAAATCCAACCTACGGAGCCCTTTTGATCAAATCAAAAGGAAGAACCTGAAGAAAAGGTAATGATTTCAACACCCTCTTTCAAGTTCATGTATTCTTCCACTTTTTCTTTCATTGTTGATTCCATTATAAAATAATAAATATAATATTTTATATATACTATGATGTTATTATAAATATGGAACAACTATATTCATTATTCTATCCATCTTATGAATGATAATGTCACCATGCGCGCGTACGTACGGCATACCATCTCCACGCCGTGGTGTAATTTGTTATTCAACACTATGTTATTTGGATGGATATAATGATGAGTAATATATATATATATAAATAATGAATATAACATGCTAATGTCTCTATAAAATTAATATACCATCCAATTCCACATATTTAAGGAAATTATATTGTCTCTCGTGCGTACTTACGAATTACTGTCTCTACGACACGATGATATTCATTTCCACGTTCACCATTCATCGATGATTATAAAAATGTATATTACTAATAAGTATCTAATATATGAAATAATAATGATACTGGAGATATATATATTTATAAATAAATATATATATATATACTTAGATATATATTATTTACTTAGTTCCGTTCAATATGATATGAAAACAGAAACATCATTTATGCGTACGTACGGACTACCATCTCCATAGACGCTGTTTTTCATTTCATATATATTCCTATTATACATATTTATATTCTAAATATATATGATATATAAATCATGTTATATATTCTTGAATTATTTAAATCATGATCTAAGTAATACAATCAAGAGTAACAAGTTAAAACACGTATGATAAAGAAAGTGATTATTACCCGAAATGATAATTTGACATTGAAATTATTATTAAATGGGTAGTATAAAGTCATAAATGAATCATGTATGAAATCATAAATAATAATATGATTCTGGTATAATTTAATAACATACTACGATCTTCATACAAGAGTTTAAATGTACCCTCGATTAAAGGAATGTTCAAGGTAAGGGTTAATTCCTCAATCTCATTATTATCTTAGAGTGTTCATGTGTAAGTATTTACTGGATGATTTTTATCATCCATATAAAGTTTTCATAAAAATGATTTCAAAATTTATATTTTAAGGATGTGTGAAATGTAATATTTATCAAGATCATAATTTTAAATGTTTTAATGATTTATCTTTCTAAATATTTTTAATTAATGTCCAGGTTTTCAAAATGATTTTAAGGATTTATTTATATAAACATGAGTGTTTTGAAATAATAATTCATTTTAAAAGTTTTAAAGTGGTATGGGACACTTTTATTCAAAAATAGCTTTTATATTACTTTATAAATTTTTGACTTTTTAAATGATTTTAGAAAAGGATATTTCTTTCAAAAAGATTTACTCATCATTTTTAACTATGTCAGTTTCTGTTACTGGATATTATTTATGATTGAGGTTCATTAACTAAAATAAAATATTCCATATTGTATTGAATGTGTTATGATATTTTTTACTGTGGATGTTCTTTTTTATAATATTAATGGTTTCTGGTTAATGTATGGACATTTCGTATGCCATTTTTAAATTGTATGTTTATGTTATGTTTCAACTATTCATATGAGGAATGCAGTGGACTTAGTAAGTGACGGATGGATCCCTATATAGCTCCTCAATGCATCGGTAGGTCTCATGAGAAAAACCAATGTCTTGGAACAAGGCCTTCACAATAATTTTATTTGTAGTATTGGCACAAGTCCTTCACTATGTAGTAATGATGTCCGGCGTTAGGCATTCCCTCATTATGAAATTAGTAATTACATGTGATTATTATACTAGTAGAATATACATGTTCATGTTTATATTGTAATTTTTGATTTATTTTTTCCATATTCTATTCATGTTTATGTTTAAAAAGGCTGTTATTTTTATCACACTTCATTCCGTAAAAGATTATAGCTTCTGCTAAATTATTTACCCTTACTAGGCATCTAAGCTCACCCATTTCTTATGTTTTATTTTTCCAGGATTCTAATTAGTGTATTATGATTGATATACAGGGTTAAGATAAATGGAATAATGGAATTCTAAAAGAACTATCTATGCTGTGTTTTGTGTTTGAAATTGTAATTTAATGTTAATGTATGTAATCTATTTTCCAGGATTGCTAAACCGATCGGTCTTTTGGGACATAATTCCATGTAATCATGCCAATGTATTTAAATAATGCACCGACTTGGGGTAATTGGGGTCTGGGCATTACAGTTGGTATCAGAGGATGTTTAGAAATAGCCTTGGAATCTATATTTAGATAAACATTGATTAGAGGTCATGAACCTAAGATAGACATTGAGGATTAGTATAGAAGAACTTCCTAGAATTTTGGTAATGTAGAGATTTTGTGAGTTTTCCAATCAAATACATCCCTGTCTGGATACTAGAGGGTA
This sequence comes from Viscum album, assembly GCA_963277665.1. Lineage (NCBI taxonomy): Eukaryota > Viridiplantae > Streptophyta > Magnoliopsida > Santalales > Viscaceae > Viscum > Viscum album. The sequence goes on from OY728150.1 coordinate 1,042,690,089, forward strand.
GAGGTGGCTCTGGCATAGATGTACCTAGGTGTAAAACCTGATAACACTGCTTTGGGCTAGACATGAACTGGAACTGGTGCATGACAATGGGCCTTACTACGCTCTTGGTTATGACATTCCTGATGGATATGATTAGTATAATTATTGTTTTCATTACAAACATCTATTAAGGGTTTATGAGTATGTTCCTCCTGAAAGAAAACATTTTTTTGATTATGAATTATATCCACAAACTGTTCAATTTATGGTATGTATTTTACATGTTTGGAATTATGAATTATGATTCATAAACTGACCTAGTGTATTCCATTGTTTATAATTGGTGCCCAATAGATGGAATGAGAACTCCAGCAATATGCATGATCCAAAGAGTAAGAAGGGTCATATCATTCATGGTATTAATCCAACATTTAGAAAGGAAATAGTCTCCCATGTATTATCATCATATGAATAAATATTTTCATGTGTTAATAAGATTAGTAAAGAATTCTATGAGTTTTATGGATTTTATGGAAATCCAGAGAAGAAAAGGATTGTAGAAAGAAATATAGATAAAGGGAATAAGGGAATGAATGATTTTCCAATATGTGATAAATGTGGAATGAATCACCTTGGTAAATTTTTGAAGGGAATGTGAGTTTGTTATAAGTGTGGATAAAAAGGAAACCATGTATATGATTTCAAGGGTAAGAAATATTTTTCAAATATAAAATGCTTCATCTGCAAGGCATTTAGACACTACGCGAATCAATCTCCCATTTATAAGAGTATACCGAAAATGATGTTATTGGATAATAATCAAGTTTTTATACTACCTCGTATGAAGAGGAATGGCTAGTGTTCTTATGTTGTTATTATAGAATTATTTCATTTGAGAGTTGTATCAACAATATACAGGTTATATGGATTATGGAGATAAATAAGGATTGTACTACAGTACTATTTTATTGAGGATTTGAGGTTATATGATTCTATGAAATGTAACTTAATATAAAGCTACACTTTTTTGGAAAATAAATTGTTGAATTAAAGGTAATCCTTATTATGATTCGGATAATGAGGTAGTGATTTTGGAATATGAGATGGTAGATTTTGGAAATTCAGGATTTTGCGGTGTTGTAAAGGCATATATGATGAAAGCGTTCACATGTTATTACATGGAAAAAAGGATCCTCATTATGTTTAACATCCTTAAAAATTTTGGACTGAGAGTTTGGATATAATTATTTTGGATAATTCTAAAGGTTTGAAAGTTGGAAATTGGATACTATTGTTAAGGTTATTATTGGATTTCCATAAAAAGGATAACCCGGAGGTCAGGTGGCAACCCGTTGTGTCCGAAAAGGCCGTGATACATGGACCTGCAACTGAAGAGCGATAAGGGTGCATCACCTACGACACGACTACGTGATGTACTGGTTTGTATAATTTATTTTTATTTAAATAGTCTGATAAATGAATTATAAATTCACTTTTTTGGAACCCTATATGATCTGGATAAATAGAATTTATTTTTTGAAATATTTTAAATTGAAAGATGAGTTAGTGGTAGGAATTAGTTGAAGAATGAAACTCTACTTGTCAAGTAGACACACACACACACACACACACTCACATATATATATATATATATATATATTTCCTTCTTATTTTAGGGATAAATTAATTATTAATCTTTAGGGAAGGGATCTTAAGACCAAAAATTTGAAATCCTAATACCTTATGCTTTATTGAACTGATGGTATTTTAAATTATCATAGATTCGTGGCTTTGAGGCCCACAATTATACAATTTTTTATGATTGATGACCTCAATCGAACCCTATAAATATTTACGTTTTCCTCTAATTATGTGTCTCTAATTTCCACAAATGTTCTCCAAATCGAGATCATATTTTGGTGGTGACTTTTTCATTCCCCTTTTCCTCTTATTAAGACTAAATTTTATTAACCCAATTTCCAATGTGGGTTGTCCCACAAAGGTATTTTCTATTTTCAACCATTTATTTTCGAAGGAAAATTTCAAAATGCGAGGATGTAATTTATTTAAGGATGGAAGAATGTAACACCCCAAGATTTTATAGTACGCTATTTTCCCAAAGTAATGCAATAACATGCACTACACACAACATTGAGTTCAAGAAAATAACGACATACCAAACTAGCCGTTCAAAAGAAGTTATGAAAAGTATTAACTGAATTTTGAACATGATATAATCCTTTTAATTTTAGAATCCATATTATGAGTTTCTTAGACATAATGTGAGAACATATAAATTTTTTTTCAGATAAAAGAAGTATTTTTTAGAAAAAAATGCAATTTTTCCGCCTTTTAATTGAGAACCCTTTTTAAATACAATAGTTGAAACTTTTATATATTCAATTTGACAAAATAAACTTTTTCTTTAGAATAGGGAGATAAGAATTAAATTTCAATAAATTTTTGGTGTTTTTCTGATAACATTCATTTTTGGGGGAAAAGGTCAAAATACTATATGATAACTGAAAACAACTTTTTTAATCAAAATAATTTATAGTGTTAAATTATAAATTTTAATGGTTTGGAAGTATAAATAGATTATATTTTTACCATTTAATCCAATTATGGTCATTATAAGTAATTTCACTTCGAAATTGGCCAAAAATAAGTGTCAATCTTTTGATAGTTATTATTTCTAAAATATAAAATTCTTGGTTTTGACAACGAGAATTAATTTTAAATTAATTAATGAAACTTATATTTTTTGAAATTGGTAAAATAGAAATAATTTTTGAATTTGGAATATCAAAATTATCTTAGAATGAATTTTTGGTGTTTTTTTTTGAAAACATTTAATTTTTGATTAAAGTTGAAAAACACTGAGTTATTGTTTAAAACCGACATTTTATTTTAATAATTATTTATTTTATTTAAATTAATTATAGGAAAAAATAGATACATAATACCTATATAAATTCAATGTAATTCATTGGAGACTGTTTATTAAAATTTTATATATGTAAAAATTTTAACGAACTTTTTACCGTCTTTTACCCACCTCTTAGGAGCATTTGGAAATTTACATAAAACGTAATTTTACCGGTTCTGTGTGATAAATTTCAAAATCATGAGAGACATGGTTAATAAAAATGAGTAATATTTTCTTCAATACGATAAAAATAATTTTTGGTGAATAGTAACTTTTTACTTTTATTTACCACGGTTAAAAGTAAATAGGTTAATTAACGGTAAAAATGATATTATTATTACCCTAACACATGTCCTAATTCTATTTCATAAGTTTAATTCGACCAAAAACAACCCTAGGAATAAAATACGACCCTTTAGGTCTACTTGGATAAGATTTGGACATTTATTATTATTTTATTTAAAGAAGAGTTAAAAGAGTTAAAATCAATGTTTAATAACTAATCCATTTTTAATATAGGGTTATAGATAAGATAAATTCGACAATAAATATTCATTAGAAAGAAAAAAGTATTTCCTAAATAATGGTATTTTATTTATAATTTTGACAGATTAAATAATTAAATTTATTAATGACACAATGATGATGCAGTAATTACCTTATTAATGAAAGAATCAAATAAATGGTATTATAAATATTAAAATAAATCTAATTTAATTTTTTTTACATCCACAAATTTTCTAGGTGAATATGACATGTTATGATTGATTTAATGTATTTTTTTTGAAGTAATCCTGCTGTTATTATTTTAACAAAAAAACAAATACAAAAGAGTGTCAAAATTGACATAAAATAGTTTTTAAAACAAATAATATATTATTAATTGATATAATTTTCCTAAAAATTTAAGGATCAACCAAAAGAATTATATAATAATATATATGACATTAATGAACCAATTGGGGTTTTATTGGAAGTATATAGTGTGTTAATTAACCATATAGTGTAAGAATACAAGAAGACATGATAAAAGTTAAACTATTTAACTTAGAGTAAAATCTAAATTAAAAGGCTAAAATAGTAACCTAAGCTTGCCTAAAACCTATTGGTTGAAATAATTTCGACCCATCCACACCCTATCCTAGAAATAAGTCACTATGGAGCCATTATAAACCGAATATGAATTTATTATAAAATAATATTTTATGTTTTTCCCAAGGTTCCCCTCACCCCTCTTATAAAAGGGCACATTCCCTTCTCTCAAATTCACACCTCCAATGCCATTTGGCTCGGGCAAACCCTGCCCAAATATCTTCTTAGATATCCTAAATTTATCTTAGAGGCCTTCCTTTGGTCAGAAAGCCAACCTATAGAGCCCTTTTGATCAAATGAATAGGAAGAACCCGAAGAAGAGGTAACGATTTCTCCGCCCTCTTTCATGTTCTCTTATTCTTCCACTTAGTCTCTCATTGACGTTTCCATTATAATATAATAACTCTAGTATCTTATATATACTGTGATGTTGTTATAAATATGGAAAAACTGTATTCATTATTGTATCCATCTTATGAATGATAATGTCACCATGCGTGCGTACATACGGCTTACCGTCTCCATGTCGTGGTGCAATTTGTTATTCAAAACTATGTTATTTGGATGGATATAATGATGAGTAATATTTATATAAATAATGAAATTAACATGATAATATCTCATTAAAATTAATATAACATCCAATTCCACATATTTAAGGAAATTATATTGTCGCTCGTGCGTACGTACGGATTACCCTCTCCACGACGCGATGAGATTCATTTCCATGTTCACCATTAAAAGACGATTATAAAAATATATATTACTAATATGTATGTAATATATGAAATTATACTGATACTGGAGATATATATATTTATAAATATATATATCTATATATCTATATATATATATGTACTTACATATATCATATTCACTTAGTTCCATTTAATACGATATGAAAATGGAAATAGCTTTTATGCGTACGTACGAACTACCATCTCCATAAACGGTGTTTTTAATTTCATATATATGTCTATTATACATATTTATATTCGAAATATATATGATATATAAATCATGTTTTATATTCTGTATGTATTTAAATCATGATGTATGTAATACAATTATGAATAACAAGTTAAAACACGTTTGATAAAGAAAGCGATTGTTACACGAAATGATAATTTAACATTGAAATTATTTTTAAATGGGTAGTATAAATTCATAAATAAATCATGTATGAAATCATAAATATTAATATGGTTCTAGTATAATTTAATAACATAATACAATCTTTATAAAAGAGGTTAAACTTACCATATACTAAAGGAATGTTCTAGGTAAGTGTTAATTCCTCAATCTCATTATTATCCGAGATAGTTTATCTGAAAGTATTTAATGGGACATTTTTATCATCCATGTACATTTTTCATAAAAATGATTTCAAAATTAATATTTTACGGATTTTAGAAAGGTACTCCTTATCAAGATAATAATTTTAAATGTTTTAAAGATTTGACTTTCTAAATATTTTTAATTAATGTCCATGTTATCAAAATGATTTTAAGAATTTATTTATATGGACATGAATGTTTTTAAATGATAATTCTTTTCAAAAGTTTCAATATGGTCTGCGAAACATTGATTCAAAAATCTCTTTTAAATTACTTTCATTATAAATGTGTGAATTTTAAATGATTTTAAAATAGGGATATTTCTATCAAAAAGTTTTACTCATCATTTTCAACTATGTCAGAATCCTTTACTGGATATTATTTTTTGATTGAGGTTGATTTATTATAATACAATCTTCTATATTTTATAGAATGAGTTATGATATTTTTGATTGTGGATGTTATTTTTTTATATCATTATTGGTTTCTGGTTAATGTATTGACATTTCATATTCTAGTTTTAATATGAATGTTTATGTTATGTTTCAACTATTCATTTGAGGAATGTCATGGACATAGTAAGTAACGGGTGGAGCACGCTATAACTCCTCAATTCATCGGTAGGACTCATTAGACAAACCAGTGTCTTGGAAAATGGCCTTGACAAAAATAATATTTGTAGTCTTGGCACAAGGCCTTGACTATGTGGTAATGATGTCCGACATTAGGCATTCCCTCATTATGAAATTGGTTATTACATGTGATTATTCTACTGGTAGAATATACATGTGCATGTTTATATGGTAATATTTGATATATTTTTTCCATATTATGTTCATGTTTATGTTTAAAGAGTCGGTTGTTTTTATCACACATCTTGCCTTAAATGTTTATAGCTTCCGCTAAACTATTTACCCTTCCTGGCCATCTGACCTCACCCCTTTATTATGTTTTATTTTTCCATGATTACAAGAAGTTTATTATGATTGATATATTGGGTTAAGATAAAGAGAATAATGTAATTCTCAAAGAACTATCTATGATTTGTTTTATGTTTGAAATTATAATGTAAAGTTAATGTATGTAATCTATTTTCCAAGACTGATAAACTGATCGGTCCTTCGGGACTTAATTTCTTATAATCATTCCAATGTATTAAAATAATGCACTGAATCGGGGTAATTGGGGTCGGGGCATTACATGTTACATGATAGAGGTTAACATTAAGTTTTCTCTTAATTGATTTGGGGAATATATTGTGATGGGTATTCCAAATGTAACCATCAATGTTACATCCTATATGGCTATGAAAGCTAAAAAGTATGTTTGATATGGATACCACATGTTACCTCTATGATTTATGATTGCTATGAATTTTTAATGATTCTTATGAATGTATGGGTTTGTAATTATTCATGTACTAATGTTTTATTTCCTTATTTTATTCCTTACAATGTTTTTATTCCCATCCCACATTTATTTGGAAAATTTTTCATAGGTTATAATGATGTGTGAGATAAAGCAGGAAGTTATGAAGATTCTGATTAAGAAATAAATCATGATTTTTAAAGTGTTTTCTTCGGTGAAAAAAGTGGATATTGTTTTGATATTATCCTCTTGTATGATTATGGGATGAAATTCTTTAATAATGGCACAATTATTTAATAATCTAAACATTAAAGAACCTCAATATAAATTAATGTCAAAATGTTGACTTATCTAAAGATTAAGTTATTTTTTATGGTTGGGGACTTACCGTTGGTATCAGTGATCAGTTTAGATAACATTAAGGGTTATGATATTTTTAAAATAATATCTATAAATTATATTTTCTTCATGTTAGAATTGAACTATCATTTGAGTATTACAATGTTTATTCGCCTATGATAAGTCTATTCAAATTGGTTTTCCGCATAGTAATTCGGGTTGCTATGCTTCCACAACATCCATAAGAATAAATGAATTCTAAATCAGCAACCTGAGATGGATGAAATCAGAACTGAACTCTTTTTTTCTGTGATGGAAAAGTTGACTCAGTCTATAAATGGAGGTGGTATCCACACAAAATATCATCCAGATCAACCATAGAGGGACATTTCAGAAGTGGATCATTTCATAAGGCAATTTCATCTATCCTTCAAAGGATCCTCTGACCCTGATCTAGCTGAAGAGTGGATTAAATCCCTACATATAATTTTCTTTATAATAGAGTTTCTATAAACTCAAATGGTTAGTTGTGTTTTTATTGTTTTGAAGGTGAAGTCAATCAATGGTGGTAGATGTTTAAAAATATTAGGGATAGTGAAGAGATTGATTCTCTTGAATTAGACTAATTCAAATGTATATTTCATGATAAATGTTTTCCTAAGGTGGTTCAACATAATATAGAAAAAAAATTCTTGTAAGTAATGTTGGAGGGATACTGAATGGATGATTATGAAGAAAAATTCACTAGACTGGAAAGGTATTCTCTAAATCTCATAAAGGGCTCTTGATCGTAAAATTAATCATTTTTTACTGTGGATTAAATCCCAAGTATAAAAAGGGAATTAGCTTCTTATGAGTTAAAATGTTTTGAAAAAATTGTTCGATGTGTGGAGTAGGTGAAAATAGATTTTTGTGATTATCAACTATTCCTCGAAAACAATAGAATTAGAGATAGAGGGTGTAGAAAAAAGGGAATAACTCATCAAAAAAGGATGATGGTATAAATCATAAATATATAGTTTGAGAAAATTATTGTAAAAAGAAGACTGCAGAATTCATTTTTAATTATTCCAATTGATTCCAATGTTGTAAAATGGGACATAAGGCCCATAATTTCAATAAAAAAATATCAGGGTAGTGCTATGCCAAAATATTATTTATAGTCAGTAAAATGTTTTAAGTGAAACGAGACATGTCTTTTTTAAGATGAGAGTCCATGAAAAATTAAAATTATGGAAAGAAGTTGGACATCAATTTAAAAGGGGTGGTGAAATCCTTTGAGACTACTTCAACAGATGTTGGGCCATGAAAAGAAGTAGTATCACATACATTGTTAGTTTATTCAGATTTTGAAAATGTGTTGTTTGATTTCGTGTCTACACATTCTTTTATTTCTAAGAATTTTTCTATTAAATTATGAATCCATAGTAATATGTTAATCATTTATTGGACGTATAAATCCATGGGGGGAAATGTTATGACAAAATAGAAATTATAAGAACCTTCATATCCTTATATGTGGAAATATTTTACTTGAAAACCTTATTTTTTCTCTTAGTTAATGTTTGATTTTTTTGAGGCTTGGATTTCTGTTTATCATGCTAAAATTAACTACAAAGATAAATAATTTTATTTTTATAAAAAATTTCTCCTTATGTACAGTAATGAACCCATTCAATTCATAATATATAAAAAATATAAAAACTATTAAAATATGTAAATTAATTTTAGCTTCCGCCTTTTGTTAAAAACAAAGGAAATATTCGGATTAATGATGTGCCAGTGGTAAATGAGTATATTGATGTGTTTATTAACCAATTTCATGAAATAATATATGACTATAAATTCATATTTACTATTGACTTGGTTCTTGATGATAATCCAATTTCAAAACCCCATTATCAAATTGCTCAAATTGAACATTTAGAGTAAAGAAATTAACTGCAAGAGTTATCAGATAAAGGTTTCATTTGACCTAACACATCACCATGGGGTGATCATGTCTTGATTGTTAAATAGAAATATGGATCGATGAGGCTTTTCATTGATTATAAATCCTTTAATAACATCACTGTTAAGAATAAGAATCCATTTCCTCATATGGATGATTTTTTTGATTAGGTCTATGGATCATAGTATTATTAGAATATTGACTTGAGATTGGGGTAGCATATATTGAATGTAATGGAATCATAAATTCCAAATATTATGATTCGTACTAGATATTTTCACTATGAATTTTTAGTTAGTCCATTTGGGTTATCTAATTAACATATTTTATTAATGGATCTTATGAAAATAATTTTTCGTGAGTTATTGGATATGGTTTTGGTTGTGTTTATTGATAATATTTTGGTATATTATAAATGTAAAGAGGAGTATGAAATTAATCTAAGGGTTATCTGGAAATCCTTAAATGAAATGAAACTATATGTTAAATTTAGAAAGTGTGTGTTTTGTTTATATCATATTTAATTACTTGGACACACTGTTTATAAAGATTAAATAACGGTTCATCCTTCTAAAAAAAGATGTTGAAGAATGGACAAGACCCATAAATGTAACTTACATTCGTAGTTTTTCTGGATCCACAGGTTATTAGGGGAGGTTTTTACCTTACACATGATTTAGAATTACCTACTGTTGTTTTTTCATTAAAAATGTCTTGGCGTCATCTCTATAAAGTTAAATGTGAAATATATACTGACCATAAATGTTTGAATTATATATTTACTCAAAGATAATTTAACATGAGACAAAGATGATGGATCTAATTAATCAAGGATTTTGATTGTATGATTCATTAACATCTTACAAAAGAAAACAAGTGGATAATGCTATTCTATCAAGAAAGTAATTACACATTAACCATGTTACATTCGAAACAAGACCCTAGAAATAATGATTTTATGAACATTGGAATGAAAGTTGATGGGGCATGAAAATCTTCTATTCTATCCGTTTTCTATGCAATATTCTCAATATGATAGAATTAAGAGTGCATAGAAGGGAGATAGTTGGTTATAGAAAAATGTTGAATTGGTTCAGAAGGGTTAGTTATGTAAATTTATCATTGATAAAGATCTTGATTTGAGGTCTGGAAATAGATTATATGTGACATGTGATTCGTTATTGAAGAAAGATTTGTTATATGAATCTTAGGGTTTTATATTTTAATTTTTTCCTAGAATTACTATGATGTACAGATATCATCGAGAGTATTACCGGTGGGGTGGAATGAAAAGAGATATTGCTGACATTACCCTTAGAAAATAGATTTTTCAGAAGATTAATGTAGATTGGTAGTTACCTAAGGGGATGCTTTATCCTATTCCAATACTAGTTTTGAAATGAGAAAATATATCCCATGACCTAATTATTAGATTATCGAACACATCTTGAGGTAATAATGTAATATGGGCTGTTGTTGATCAATTGAGTAAATCTACTATTTTTATTCCAATTATAGATACACATTCTCTAGATCAAATTTCTCAATTTTATATTAATGATATGGTCATGTTACCTCGAGTTCCCCTCTCCATTTTATCTGATCATGATCCCAGGTTCACTTGTAGTATTTGGAAAGGCCATCACATGTCATTGAGAAATGAATTAAATGTATGTATAACTTTTCATCCTCAATCAGATGGGTAGTCAAAGCAAACAATTATGAAAATAAAGGATATGATATGTGACTTTAAAATGGAGTACCGTGGATGTTTGTATCAACATATTTCACTATTTTATTATTCGTATAATATAAATTTTTATTATAGTATATAGAAGGAACCATTTTAGGAAATATATAGAATGCAGTGTCAAACTCCAAATTTTTTGATATGAAGTCAGAGAGAGGAAGTTTATTGGGCTAGAATGGGTATACTAGATGGGAGAAAAAGATCAGTGGATTTAGAAGAACATCATATCAACTTAGAGTTGGGGAAAAGTTGTGGGGATAACCGGTTGGAGGATGTTTCTCATGAGGTAGGCGATGAGGTGTTTCTCAATGTCTCTCAATGAAAATGTATAATGTGATTTGGTAAGAAGGGAAAGTTGAGTCCATAGTTCTTTCGACACTATGAAATCTAGGAGACATTTTATTCAGTTTCCTACACAGGGGATTTACCTCCATGTTTATTCCAGGTACAAAATATTTTTCATGTTTTAATGCTATAAAAGTATACACCTGATCCATAATATATTGTCATTCCAGAGGTAGTTCAGTTAGAATAGAATTTGTATTATGAATAATAAAATATATATATTCTTGACCATAGAGACCTAGTGTTGTGGAATAATGTGATTAATCATGCAATGGTTTTGAGGAAAACTCATAATGTTGAAGATTCAACATGATAATATAAAGATTCTATGAGTGATAAATACTCAAACTTATTTGATAAGTGAATAAAATTTCTTGGACACAATTTCTAATAGTGGAGAAGGATATAACATCTCAGATATTTAAAAAATTATATTTTCATATCTATTAATATTTTGGATTGAAAATAAAATTTTTATTAATGGTGACACTATGTGTGATAGCGTACTCTACATTAAACAATCGGTTCCTCCAAAATATTATATTTCATACAACACTCAGTTATAACCAAAATAAAAGAACAATAATATATTAATTTTAAATAAGAGTTAATGATTAGTCATTTCATTAGAAGGAATGAACAATAACTAACTAAAATATTAATACACATATTTTTACAATATTCTTACATTTATAAAATATATTTTAGAGTCTTAAAATGAGAACCACTCCAATTTTAATGGTAGAATACTCTAATATTTTTAAAAGGACATTTTACCACCTTTTGATTGAAACCCCTTTTTAAATCTAGTTTTTATCACATTAATATTTTTATTGACAAAATAATATTATTAATTATACTTCGGACTTCAAAATTTAATTTGGTTGAAATTTTTTTGTTTTACGGATAAATTCCCTATTTTAATGATTTGTGAAAAATACATCCTTTAAATTCAAAACTCCATTTTCATCTAAATTATTTATATAGATATATTGAACTTTTAATTAGTAATAAATTTTAATTGAACAATGTTAATATATTTTGATTCAACTTTTTCATTTTAAGTAACATAAAATTTATATTGGACATAAACACATGTTAATCTTTTGATAGTTTTTACATCTTAGAAAAACACTTTATGTTTTTGACAAGACGAATTAATTTTTAATTAATTATTGAAAATTATGTGATTTAAATTTAGGAAAATGGATTCCATATTTGGAATTATAAGGTCTAAATTTTTTAAATAGGTACCTTTTATTTTTCGTCATTATGAATAGTAACTTGAGTAATTATTTTTATTTATCATGCTAGATTAGGTTAATAAGGGTAGAAAAGACTACTATATTAATATAAAACTACCCAAACAAGATTCATAATATTATATGATAAGATATGTATGAATATTATCATACTAAGGTCTATTTTAGGACCCTATTGAGCCACTTGGATGTGTAATGACCTGTTATAATAATTAAACCACTATAAAGAGAAATATAGCATAAAAATGTATTTTTTTTAAATAACAATTTTAAAGTTCATTCATATTATTTATCTATTTTACTATAAGTAGTCATTATAAACCTAAAATATTTCCCACAACAGGTAATTTTATTTATTATTTGTAGACATCAAAAAAAATTATTTATGACACAATGATGATACGGTGATTACCATATTAACGAATGATTCAAATAAATGATATTTAAAATAATAGAAATAAATTTAATTTTAACTTTTTGATGCCATTAGAGAATTTTACGAAATAATATAAAATTTTATCTTTGAGTTAGTTTTTTTGAATGAATCTAGTTGTTATGACATTAACAAAAATCAATTACTAAATAGTGCCAAAATTTACATAAATGTGTTTTTAAGTCAAATACAATTTTAATAAATGATATAATACTCAAAAAAATTGGTGATTCAGCCAAATGATATAGATAATGTTAAAAATTTAATTAATTACCCAATTCATGTAATCTTGGAATTTTATAGTAACCATATTAATCATATAGTGTGAAAATTCAAGAATATATGGTAATAATTATTTTATTTAACAAATGGTTCAAGCTAAAATATAATGTTAAATTTGAGACATAAACATATATAAAACCAATTGGTTGATAGGATTTAGACCCATAATAATATTATAATAGAAATATATCAGTTTTGAACTATTATTATTCGAAAATAAATTTATAATAATATAATATTGCTAGGAATTCATGAAGTGACCATCCTCCCTCATATAAATGGAGACAACCTATACCCACATACTCACATCTCTGAGGCCCATTGAATCATCCAAATTATTCTCAAATAATCTCCCCAAATCCTTAACATAATCCTAGAACCCTTATCTTGGGAAAAATATAATTCAACAAATCCTTTTGGCTCAAATAAAATCAAGTCACCTGATTTAGAGGTAACATATTCTCTCAAGCTCATTTCTTTTATATTCAATCTATATCACCTAAGCCTCTATTTATACCCATAATTTATAAATAAACAAATATCCATAATATTATAGGATTTTTTAATGTTACGGTTTTGACCTACACTTACATGAAAATCCATATAATGTATATATAATATATTGTTTTTGTGTACGACGAACTATTTCCTCACAAAAAGATGATTGTTCAATTTTATCCTACCACCTATCATGGTGGACATTATGATGTGACCACATTTAACATATTATAAATTATATTTATATTTTCTCTATTCTTCTTTAATTTTTTATTTAAAACATACTTTGATGCTTTCCGTAATGTTTGAATATGATAATTGCATTTGAGGAAGAGTGGCTACCACCCCCTCAAAGTGAGATTACTCTTTCATGCCATGCATGGAACATATAAAGTATAATGTTAATTAAATATGTGACATGTATAATAGATATATTCTACTAGAATTATAATATACATATGTTTCATTTAGTATACATTCCTTTAATATTATAATGAAATGACAGTAGCGTTCATACATACGTACGACCTATCGTCTCCATGAATGGTGCATTTCATTTCTGGTCTCTTTATGTTATAGATTATTCGAAAAACATATATACAAGATATATATATGATATTTAAATCATGAATAAAATTATTAAGATAATAAATATTTGACCACATGGATAACTTTCATCCAAATGTTTTTTTACTTATGTTCTAAACATCGACAAAATGTCCGATATGAACTCAAATGATTAACTAATTTTTCTAACATGGTAATAAGTGTATTAAATGAATAAAAAACTTCAAAAGGATATAAAAAAGTAAATATTAACCTATGTTTATTATTCAGGAAATTAATGAATGAATGAGACAAGTCAGACTCAAGGTAAGGTACTTCATCTCAATATCCTTTCATTGAGGCATATTTGGTTTTATACACAACCTTATTTTATATGATGCATAATCAAACCAATTGAATTTTAATTTCATTCAACAAGATTAAAAATGAATATTTTTTTACTATTAAATTTACTAAATGATAAAAGGAATGTTTTTTGTTGTATGTGTAGGAAACAACCTTTCTACCACCACATGAATTATTTCATATCTCTCTTCATATAGAAGTTGAAAGTTTTTTTAAAAAAAGTAAATACCATATTACCTTCTAAGGAATTTTAGAATTGAAAATGGTTTTTAGAATAGATATTTTATATCAATATCTTGAAATTATTTCTTAGGATTTCAAAGTGGAAATTTTATTTTACCTTTTTTTGTTCATGTGTTATGATTATGTTATGGTTCTTGGGAATTTATTTTGTATACAAGAGGTTCCATGATAAACCAAGGGTGGGTGAGCCCATGATATCTTTCAAATTTATTAAGTAACGTGATAGAGATAAACATTATGGTTTCACCTAAGGGATTTACGTAATATCATTTGATGGGTATTCCTAAGATAACCATGAAGGTTACTCTCAATGTGGTTGTGAGAGCTACAATGTAATTATGATATGGATACAAATTTCTACCATTATGATTTATGATAGAGATAATGTTTTCATGATTAATATGAATTCATTGGTTTATAATTTTTCATGAACAAATGTTTTCTTTCATTATTCAATCCCTTAATAAATGTTTATGCTCATCCCTTGTTTTTTTGATATTTTATCATAGGTTATAAGGATGAGTAAGATAAAGGACAATGCCAATATGATTTTTTTTTCATGAAAATAAATCATGTTTTAAAGGTTTTTATTTGGTGGAAGAAATGGATAATGTTTTAATAGTATAATCTTGTATGATTAATGGATGATATGTATTAATAATGTAAAATATCATTAATACTCTAAACCTAAAAATATCCTCTTTGGGAATTAATGTCAAATTATTAACTTATCACAAGATTAAGTAACGTTTTAAGGATGGGTCCTTATAGATTACCCAATATTGTATAATTAGATCAATATAATTCATGTATAGTATCATGAAATTTTCTTTTGAATACTATATCATGAGATTTTGTTGAAAATATATTTCTTTTCGAAAATAATATCATGTCATTTTCTGGAATATGTTGTTTACTTTGATAATGATTTAATTATGAATAAAAAATCTTCAGATTTAATTATGAATAAAATATATTTATACTAACATAATTTTTATAGAGTATCCAAATAATTCATTTAGAGTGTACACATCATTCATATATAGTTTCATTCCACATTATTCATATATAGTACGAATACAGGTTACACATATATGCATATAGTTTATTGAAAATAATATATGTGTATTTTTTTATTCATTTCTAATGAAATATTTATCATCATTCATGTTTGTATTTTAAGTCATCTCATTAATCATTATTTGTATGTAATATTTCTTGAAGGTGGAATTGTTGAAAATAACATATTCAATTTAGATTGGCTATGACGATACATGGAAGAATCTTATTTTGTTTTTTCCCATACTATTGAAGGGAATATATTTTAATGTTATAGTACTTGAAGTATTTGGTCAACATGAAATTAGTATTAATTTTAAAATAACTACCTCTAGAGGTTTTATGTGTGTACATATATTTCTAAATTATGAATCAATAGAATAATGTGATTCATTTTCCCCTTACTATAATTTTTTTCTCAATTTATTATAATTTTAGGGATTGAACTGATTGGATGTTTTCTAGAGTATTTATAAAAATTAATATATTAATTAAAATTTCAATTTTAGTTGTTTTGTATGATATTTTATGTTATTTTCAATATTTAATGATACATATATTTGTTATTTCAACATCCAATTTATCATTGAACATGAGTTATCATCATTCATTGATGTTAATATTTGTTCTACATTATCATGTTTTCAGTTTTATATTGGACTTCGGTCACAAGGTATTTTTCGTTTCATTTGATGGAAATATGATATGATTGATGTACTTATTTTCAATGAAAATGGATTTTTTGTATAGGGAGTGAAGAAAATCCATCTCGAACTTGTGATATATATATAAAATCATAGATTTACGGAGCCAAAAACAAATCTAAATTCTTTATTTCATCATACTTCTCATCATTGGAAGGTTGATAAAATATTATTTTTTCTTGTGTATTTTTCCCTTGATATGAACAGTTAATTGTTTACAAATAATTGTCTTTTTATATTTAATTATTTTTATGATTCAGTCACATGATGTTGTTGGTTATGTAGAGGGAACATTTTCAAAGAATCATTCCTTCAACTTTAATATTATATAATTCCTTGTATAATTACAAGTACAAACAAAATGCATTTCTTAATAGGTCCTTTTTCTAGTTTATATCATTACTTCATCGAGGGGATTACTATTCATGTATAATACTTTTCACATTAAAATGTGATTATATATGATGTTTTATGGTTAATTAGAAGATGATATTTTTAATATTATTTTGAACTCCAAGACCCATCATCTATTCTTTATCTGGTTAATTGAAATAATTAATATGAATAACCTTATATACATGTTATTTTTTTTATTTTTTTCTAAAAATTTGAAATGAATAGTTTTAATGATCAAATCATGGGGGATTTTTACTCACTCACTTTATATACAACTATTTATACATATTTATCTATTCCCATCAAGTTACTTATCATCAAATGCATATAAACATAGATATCCTTATTATAGTTTCTGATATTTTTGTTCATGTGGTATTTGGAAGACAATATCAACCTTGAGACAAGCCTGATATAAATTTTGGAAATGCAGTAGAAAAATGAGATATAAGTACCATTGTAGAATTCCATCAAAAGTGTTAAGTATCAAAAAATGAATGTTCCTATTTGAGGTTTTAAATTTATTTGTATAATGTGAATATAAAAAAAACAGGTTTAATTTTGGTCTAACTAGAAGGGCTAAATGTTGCTTGTTACACGGACTTCATAGATTTACCCAATTTATAAGGTAGTTCCATCACAAAAGAATGGAATTCCCTGATGTTTATTACAACTCATCTATAATCAAAAACCATTTTCCCTTTACATTATTTCTCTCTTTACATTGGTAGCTTCATTCTGTCATCGATATTTTCTATCATCTCTTTTAATAACCATTTCACTCATGTGGTAGTTTATTCTCAAATAAAAATTTGGGACTTTTAATAAAACATCTATAGTGTATCAAATATTATGTTTTACTACCTCAATCACATTTTTTATGTTACATTTAATTTATTTAGTAGATACGATGGAATTAGATATTCATCAATAATGTATCATCATATTTTTTTAACATATGATTTATTTAATAAAATTAATTTTTTCATACATGTATGTATCATATCCAGATTATTCTTTAATATTTAAATTATTATATTCTCTATGGATTCATATATATTAAAAATCAGATGTTTCTCTGGAAAAATAGATAGAAAACCAAATTTGTAAGGATAAACCATGAAAACAATGAATCATTTTTGATGAACTGGTTTAATAAAAAATTTTCACATTGATAGACAAAATAATTTTCATATAACATATTTTTTTAGAATCTGTTTAAAATATAACCCATTGGTGGTTTTTATTCATATGTTTTTATTATGATTTATTTTTGGTATATTATAAACAAAACTATGGATGAACTGTGATATACTATTAGCACAGGGTCACAGGAAATTGTTTGAACCTACAAAAATCTATAAACTTTTTCACGTAGTGTGATTCCATTATCATAATTTCATGGTTTGATTATGGGGTTATGGGGAGATGAAGTGGTAATGAATCCCCATTTCTCTTTGATAGTGGAAAACTTATGTTTCCAACAAGTTTTTGTTATAATTTTTTTGAATCATTTTTCTACATTGAAATTGGATTTTCATTGTATTTTAACATCAATTTAGAATAATTTAGAAATCCTGTTTTATTAATTAATTTAAATTCATTTCACATTTTTAGTTTTCCATTTGTTTTGAATAATCAATTCCTATTAAATTAGAAAACCCTCTAATTATATTATATGTTCATATAGGCATTAATTCCATAGAATTTTTAAATAAATATTTCTTCCATTTTCATTTAACTATAAGCATATTAATCTTATTTTCTTATTCTACAATTAGAGTATCAATTATATAATTACATATATTAAGGATGACTAATAGTGACACTGTTTCCCATACTATACTATTTACCTCTAATTATATGAACTCTTCAGTTTTCAAAATTATTCATTAAATTACAATTAACTTATAAATTAAGCAACATGTTCTTAAAGAAACATTGATAAAATTATTTTTATCGAGAACACCTTTTTGAAAGTGAATAAGTTAGATGTTTTTTCAATATAGCTTGTTTAACATTGTAGGATATTATATCATTTTTATTTATTATGTTTTTTACAAGATTTACTGTACTACTGATTTCCTCCCCTATTTAAGAATATTTACTCCAAATTATGATTATGTGTATGTGAATTTGAATTATATGATTATTCAAAGAAAATCGATGGGTTTGAAACTTGTTTTTTTGAAATATGCAGTCTAAAATTTAATTCTCTCTGAATTATTGTATTTAAATTTTGGAAATAGCAATAAACAGAATGTATTCCTTCACTAATTATTAATTTTAAATATAAATTAGTTTTATTTATCATCATAATATATTTCTAAATTTTAGTGACAAAAAATTACATTAAATACCTACACAAGTTTGATACAGTATTTATTAAATTAATTAAAAAATTATTTTAGAAATGTTATATATATTATTATTTGAATGAATTATTGTGATCCATGATTTTTGTAGAAAAAAATAAAATATTTAAATGGTGGTTATTAATTAAATTTTAATTCTATTTTTTTGTTATAGATTTGAAATTCAACTTAACAGAATATTCATAAAATTGACATTTAAATTGTTTTATTAAAGATAATAAATTAATATATTATTTAAAAGTTAAAAAAATCCTATATTTGTGTGGATGATTAAGATATGGATTACAATATTCACTATGGTCCAGTTATGAATAACATTTCCTTTTATAGTGTCATTATTGACCCCTAAAGAGTAAAATATTTCATACCACATTTAATGTCAAATATTAATAAAATGGATTAAAATAATATGACAATGGTTAAAATATCACCTAAACTTGTCCAATTTTTATTTTATGAGAAGATTTAGGCTCACTATGATCATATTTTATAATTTTATCTATTTTTATCCAGTTGAATATGAAAATTAATTTATATTTATTTTTTTGAAATTCCTTTAGTCACTCTCCCCTCTATTATAAAATGGGATATCTACTTATCTTTTATTATGACTTTTAAATAATTGGGACTCAAAAATCACTGCAAAAATCCCTTCCTAAAATTACTCCCCACATACTATAGGACTGGTATTTATTAAAAAATAACAAAGTAATGATTTTGATGAAAACCTAATGATGTTTTCTGAAGAAGCATATTATAAATAACACACATGATGAGTCAAAATAATGGTAAGGGATTTTGTTTTTGAAAATCCAATTGTAATGTTTCCATTCCTACTATATTTGTTCCATGAACATATATTTATAATCATGGTTGTATTTATTTATTCATAAATTTCTAATAAGGGACATTTTATGTCTCTTTTCATTTTCATTGATTTGTTTAGAAAAGTAATATTTTAAGCATTTGATGATGATTTATTTTTATATCATTAAAACAATGTTCAATATTAACTTATACATACAAATGATTTTCCCCCCATAACTGTTATTTTATATCTGAAGTCATTTATAAAATTCCTTGTTCTCTTTAATGTAAAAACCAACTTCCAAATGCTTTATTGATTTTAAAATTTTTAAAAATAGAATATATATTTCAATATCGTAATGTGTTTTCTTATTGGAGAAAATAATATTTTTATGAGTTTGATGTTATAAATTACACAAATCTAGGTGTTAGAATTATTTTTGTGTTCATGGTTTTTATTATAATGATTGTTGATCCCATTATAAACAATGGATGAGCGGTTCCTTTATAAACCAATGACGTCTGGTTTTATTAAGAACCATGAATGGGTGGTTTCATGATATCCCTCCAATGTATTTGTCTTGGATGTCATGAATATTAGTTATCTCATTTGAAAGAGTAATATTAAAATGAATCCCAATGTTACCTACATTATTTATAATATCTTTAAATGTCATTTTATAAAAATTATCATGTTTTTGGAATCTAATCTGATGATCTTATATATAATGAAATGTATATTATACTTCATATGTGTGAAATGTATGACTTTTTGAAAAAAAAATCATATGTTTTTCATCAATTTAAAGAAAAATGTAGGAAATTTATTTTCTCATAATATGTTTTATGAAATCTTTTTTTGGGAAATATTAAAACAGTAATTTTGATTTCATGAGTAATTTTTTTTAAAATTTTTTTGATCACAGATATTACTTTTTAAAATAAAAAATATATATAAATATTCATGAACAAACATGATTTTTTCTATTTTTTATATCAAACTGATCTTTTTGTTCTCATCCAACATTTATAAATTTTTTATGATATGGGTTAAGGATGTGTAAAAAGAAAGAAAAATTAATTTTTTAAATCCTGATGATTAGTCCTAAAATGAACAAATTTTTCATTCTAAAAATTTTATATTGTTGGAAAAAATAGATTATGAGTGGAAGTGCCCACATTAAAATTTTGGGGTTTTCTATGTAATATTTATCAATAAATTCTATAACACTAAATACTAAATGATCATTAGGAAAAAAAGCTGTTGAATTATTTTTTTAAAGAATGAAGAATATGTATTGTTAATGGATTGGAACATAAATTTGATATCAACCCAAACGAAATTATCTATTCCATGAAAACACTCACTTGCGAACACTATAAAAAACATTACTCTTTGTCTATTGAATAAATGAAAAGATTTTATGAGTTGGGAATGGAGGTAGGTGTTCCAACTAGGAGATATATCCCTACATGTATTTATTTGGTAGATATCAATTATGTTACACAAGATTTAATTCCAAGATATATTAATAATCCATGATAAAAGAATGATATTCAAGACGATCAAGTGAGTTATATTCTTAAACATGAAATTGAGTTTTCAAGAACAATGTAGATAGATATTTATCAAGTCATAATTTTTAAATCATCTTTTCAACATCATAAATAAGTGTTTTATTTAATATTGAATAGTTTATAATAAGAGCCACAATTCTTGTAGAAATTTATAATCTCAATGCATAATTTTTAGAGTTTTCATAAGAATCCCTCAAGCTGAGTTAGAGAAACTTCACATGTAGTTGATATTGTTCATGTTTTATTATTTTTACTAATTTAATGTATAACAGATACGAAGTAATTATTTTTTGGAATAAGATGTTCTAAAACCTAACTAATAATTAAAGGTAAATATATTGGGTCATGTGAGAAGAAATAATTAACATTATTTCTAGCGGACAAATTAATTTGGAAAATAAATTCATGTGATACTAAAATGGGTATTATATAATAATCCTTTTCTTCCTATAGTTATAATGAATTCTTGATAAAAAAATATGTGGCATTTTAAATTAATGGAAACATTTATAATAGAAACTGAAGAATTTGATATTGATAAAATCAATGATGACTATAATAATAGAGATAATGGAGCTTCTACTATGTATAGAATCATGGGAGATCACAGAAGAACTATAAAGGTACCAAAGAAAGTAATTTTTTGGAATATTTGTGAATAACAGAAGTGTTTTTATCTACATAGTAGTTAAATATAGAATAATATTAGGGTTGATCTCAAAAGGAGGACACACACACACACACTCTCTCTTTCTCTATTATCACTATAATGACCCATACATCAAGCTTCTATAAGGTGATGAGAGAGTCTTTGGTGAAGCCTACTCATGAAATGTCATGTATCATCCCTAAAAAATTACATTAGTTTAATGGTGATCTTCAATCCATGATTAGTAACCCCCCCATTTCTTAGAAATTGATGAGGTCATAATGGAGATCGAACATATTGAATCTAGTTTTAAAATTGAATATAATGATAATATCTTCCAAAAATATTTTCTACAAAAAAGAATATTTTGGTTGAAATTATCATGTAATACGAACACGTGGGGAGTGATAATTCCATTATAAAATAGACCGTGTAAGGATAACATAACAAAAACGTCTTTTTTACATTGATTAAGGAAAACCATCACATCAATAGACCCAATGTACTCTAGGATGATGGATAATTCACTTATTATCATGATGTAGTATGAGGTATGGTTGAGATTCACTTCAAATCCCTTCTTACATGTTCTAAACCCCATATTCTGGGAGGTCAATAAAGTTCCTATGGTGTTTTCTTTGATGCCGGTCCTTAGGTGGTATGTGGTCATGATAATGAGTCCCTTGAATTGGTATATGGAAAGTTGGAGGTTTTTGTGTTAGTGTGTAAACTCAACATTGTAAGCACCCTATGACAATGTAAAATCCCATGTTCCCTTTTAGGGAGTCATGGGATCTGGAAATGTATAATCTATTATATTATGTGGAATATGTTTTCTGTGTTGTCTATATCCCTTATGTGGCATGCACCTATATAATGGTTCTCATTCCCAAAAAAATGATTTTCATTCCATGCAACAAATACATAAAAATAATTATGGGAAATTTTCCTTATATAGGTGTCCCTAATATCATCAATAAAATAATACCAATTCAACAAACTCACTATATCACTTCAGATCAAAACTTATTTTTCAAATGGGGGACGATTCAAGGTACTATAGGTTTGGCTCAAGAAGTGACTGGTGATATCATCCAAAATGTTCTTAGTTCTTATATTGTTATCACATTAAACCTAAATATTACATATTATATACATTAATAGAACTAATGGGATTTTATTTCTGGGTCTCTAACCACATGTTTTGGTTTTTTAGTTCTTAATGGACCTCTAAATCATTATTTGTCATGACCCCCTCCCACCAAAAATGCCCCTCCTCAGGTGGAAGTGGTGAAAGGGAGATAATAACCCCCGAGTCCCACCTCCAGTAGGTCCCAGGGTGGCGACTAGCACCAAGGGTATGAGTTTTCACAAATATGGGAGGCATTACCCTTTTTATTATTTAGGATCGGGAAATAGGACAAGTCAACCACCACAATGTAAAAAAGAACAAGTGTATCTAATTAAACCCAAACCAAGAACACATGCATGTTTAAACAACTTTATAACAAGTTACAAGTAAAAGAAAGGTCAAAGTACAATACCCAAAGAAAACTAGAGAACATCAACTGCAACAGATCCAACTGTCCGACTAGTTGGGTCCCGCACGACCCTGGTAGTCCTCCTTAAAACCTGAATGTAAACATAGGGTGAGCATAAATGTATACTCAGTAGGGAAACCTAAAGATCTCGTGCACATGTAGGGAGACATCTTAATGTCCCGTGAGAACAACAGAAGAAACCTAGCAAGGAATTCTAGCCACCCAACCTCACCAGCCACACTCACCAAAACACAAGCACAACAGGTAGTAGTATATAAGAAACAAGAGTATTGGGTACCCTGCACCATTTTCATTTAGTTAGATGCTCTTCCTAACAGCAAACGTCCTGACACTCCCACACTCACCGCTCCTGCACACACCTGGGCCTCACAACCACGTATCCCGCCCGCACACACCTGGACCACACAACCACGTATCCCGCCCGCACACACCTGGGCCTCATCCTGAAGATTCTTGGGAAACAGTATAACCTGCCCGAACAGTCTCGGGCTATAGCCACCCCAATAAAAACCTACCCGAAGAGTCTTAGGTGTAAGGTCGCCTCAAGCCATCATAGCCTAGGGGAGAAGGAGCAGGAATAAGATAGTAACTAAGGAAAAAACACCCTCTCCCACGAAATGGGAGTGTTCGAAACTAAGTTCTCAACATGGGGGGGTGCAATAAAACACAAAAGTTACAGATATATATATACCAACCACACAACCCAACCTATGGATTCTAAATAGAGAAACTGAGCACGTGCCTCGACACTGCTACTACGAAGCATGCATACAACAAACAACTTCAAACCCATTTAGGTTATCACGTTTCAGCAGAATTAGTTCATTTAGTTCCTTAACTAATGGGCAACTATCCACAACCAACCACATCGATTGTTCGTAAAACATATTCCTGCCATCCACAAATCAAGTTAGGAAAACACAAGCAACACAACCAAGTCCTTCTTATTAACCAAACAACCCCATTGATTATTAACTCTGTTTCATTACCACTCCCCACCATTCATTAACTCTTCCGCTTTTATTACTCACAACCCAAATTCCATTCACATTCATCCCATCCCCGCAGCCCCACTGCCAGCCACCAACATAGCATTCACACCAACCCACAACCAAGCCAACCGTAGCCCCGCTGCTCACTAGATCCACAAAAACCCTCAAAACACCCCCATCACATGCCACATATCCAAGACATCACCCACATGTTCATTATTCCATTTTTGTTTAACAGGGGTGATCACAGAAGGGTTCCAGAATTTAAACAACCAAAATTACGTGATTAACCAATTTCCACATTCCACAAAATTTCCATCCATAAGATAATCCAGAAGGAGAGGGAAACATTTAATTGCGTATGTAATGGCCCCCAATGACCATGATTTTCAGTAGGTAGAAACTCATTCAATTCACAACTTAATATCACATGATATAATCTAACAACAATCACAAACTTCCCAACACCGTTCTTTAACCACTTATTATCTTCATTTAATGGTTCAAATGTTTCTCATGAAAACAAGATGATACCCACCCCACATGATGAAAAAATTAGAGAGACGAAGGTAAGATCCCTACCTCAATAGGTTCTGATCACAGCGCTCCCCCGGATCAACTTTAGAAGAAGTCCGTCAGCGTCCGTCACATCTGTCGGGTCCCTAAAAAACCTCATAAGGTGGAAGTAGAAAAGTAAAGGCTGAAGGAAAGACAAAAGACCCAAGCTTGGAAGTTCCATCCCGTCGTTACGATCCCGTGGCCACTGACGGATCGTAAATCGGAGCTTGGACGAAGATGTTATGGAAGAAAGAGCCTCTGAGTCTCTTGGGAGAACTCTGCTCATAAGGAATGGGGAGGAGAGGAGTGAGTTGAAAGGAGGAGGGGACCCCTCATTTTATAGGTGAGAAAAGTAAAAGTACACTGCATGTACTTTATGGTACATGGCCTGTACTCGGTTATTTTACACGGTCTCCACGCGGCTTCCAACACGGCTCCACGACCGTTGACTGGTCAACACACGGTTTGAGGGTAACACATACGCAGGGAAGGACTACACGGCGTGTAGTTTAGACACACGGCGTGTACTCATTTATTTCACACGGCAAGGGAATGGCTCCAACACGGTACATGGCCGTTGACTGGTAACACGTACACGGGAAATGACTACACAGTGTGTAGAACTGGACACACGGCGTGCACAAATCGTTTCACACAGCGAGGACACGGCCTGCAACACGGGGTAAACCCGGAAAGGGGGTACACAGAGTGTAATCAAACTACACGGCGTGTAGTTTCGAAATTCTGGAAAGTGTGGGAAAAGTCCCTTTTACCCTCCAGAACACTTCTTGACCATCTTTTTGACAAAGGAATGGGCTGGAGAGGTCCGGGACATTGCATCATTGGTAAAGAAATGAAGTTTCATCAAAGCTTTCTATGGACTAAATTAAAGAAACCATCCTTCCTAAATAATTTTTATCCTTACTTAGGAAACTCTTAGATATTTTATCAATAAAATAATATTGGGGGACACTATCCTTCCATATTTCTTCACGTCTCACAATAGGTAGTCTCTTAGCACTGGTCTGCAGATGATATAGTATTTTTTTTGTTAATTTCAATAAGAAATATTTTTAAGGCATCAACTACATAATTATGTAGTAATGATAATGGAGTATCCAAAATTTCAACCATGAATAGAATAAAATATTAATTTCGAACTAATTATTGTACAAGTGGGTAAATTATATGGAGAACTATATGAACACATATAGATAAAAATGTATTAAGGAATATTTGAGAACCTTGATTTTCATAAGTAGACATAAGATTAAAAACATCAATATAGATATTTATAGGATCATTAACTACTTACTGATTTTGAAAATTCATTTATTGTCATTATAAGGATGAATCATTTTGGATAAAATCATTATTCACTTCATCCCTATACATGTGCATTTATGATTCAAGGATTGAAAAAGAGAGTTATTTGGTATTGAAAAAATTTATGTTTCTTTCATATGGGATGCTGAATCATATTTGGAACACACTATACTTCATGATAGAAAATAGAGAAGTCATCTAAGGATGTTGGTATCGATGTTCATAGAATACCTGGAACAATGTGGTGTTTGCAGGAGAAGTTATTATGTGATGATCTTGAGGTTTAAACTCATTAGAGATGATTTATTTTTCAAAAGTGTGGTTATAATATGGAAACATTGAGTGGGAATATTTCTTTAGAATGTATAATGTGTCAACCACACATTCCAACACTCCAATTAAAAACCTTATAGATACTCGACATAGGTGATATTTAGTTCTTGTTTCAAAACTAGGTTTTCTCTAAGTAGCAGTTTATGGGATTCCATGTTTTTGAAATCTCATTCAAGAAATAATTAAGTTACCAAGAATTATTCCATTATATTATTAATGAGATTCAGTAAGATTTCTCCAAGTTCATTATGATGAACTCTAAGACAGATAATTTCATTTCACAAGATCATCAATGGGAGGCTTATCAGTGAAATAATTATACAGAATTCTACGGACATCGAATTATTTTTACAACTGATGATATTATTTCATGTAAAGAGATCCCAATAAAATTCAGATTCCTCACATGACACATTAGGAATCAGGATTACCTACTTATGATATCATTAATCATATAGTAATCAACCTTTCTTCCAAGTGCTTCTATTTTAGTGAACCTTTATAAGAAACCACAACCCATCACATTTTCAAATGTTATTGGGGTTGTTTAGAATATAAATATTTCAGCTACTTCATTGTAAATTCTTATCAAGAGATTTTCTAAATTTATTTTATTATTCTCTTGGTCTGAGGAGTGGGAAACTTTGGCCGTGAGAATAAGTCAAGAACTGTGATTATCATAGTATCCAATTGGTGTATATAGAAGGTGAGGAATAATGTCTTCAAACATAGTACCCAGTGTTTTAGGTTATCCATTTCCATGAGAACCTTGAATAATTTGATTTATCTAATAAGGATTCATAAGAACAAGGAATAATCACACTTCCTTCGATCCCTTCTGGTTGTATGATCCCTCCACTAACTAGTGCACAATACCTCATAAGATTGATGGATTCATTATTATCTTCAATATTCTGGTGCCAAAATATACAAACATAGTTCATGAATCATGTGTTTCTTATGGGGTAGAAACATTATATCTGATACTAGGGTATATGTTATCCTATAATTCATGAATTTGATTAGTAGTGAAAATTATATCCTAGATTAAGCTATGGAAATCATAATACGACTCCTCTTTAGTGGTCAAGAGATTATCCATCTTGATGTAGTTCAAACAGACTCCACCATTATTCATGACTCACATCTTAGCCATTACCCCAACCCTTATATCACATCTAATATCTTAAGAAGGTGTGTGGTCCTTATAAACAATCACATTGATGACCATCAGACCTGAAATAATGGAATAAGTGGATACATTACTATCATTGAAGGCCTCACAGGGAGTATGGATAACATGATTTTCTATCCTGGGATCATTTACACTTAATTTAGTGAACGTAGTTTGAGGAGACTCACTTATGCTCCAATATATTAGAACTATGTAACTCCATCAAGATTTACCCTCATTCATTCTTTATTTCATATACTAAAAATTTTAATTAAATAATATATTTATTTTTGTCAAATTATAATCAATGTAAGATTTGATTTAATATTTCCGTGAATCCCACATACAATTAATTATGTTTTTATAAAATAAAGTAATTCTAGTAAAATCATTAAAATTCATAATTTTATCTTATGTATAAATTTAGTTTCGAAATACTATAATTTTATAAAAAATATTTTCATGCCATTGAGTGTGTATATTTTTAAATTTAATTTTTTAAATGAAAAATTATGATATGGTAAAATGATTTTAAAATTTATAAATTAAATTATTGAAATTATTTAAAGTGTTAAATTTTAATTTTCTTAATAAAATTTTATTACTGGGGTTAAAAAATAGTTACCCTGGTAAAACTATAAAATGGTAAAAATAGTTTTAATATGGGAAAGTAGACAAAACATGTTTTCAAATAAGTCATTGGTAGTTGTTTCCAATTTATCTTGTCCCCTATTCCACTTTTAAAAAAGTTTTATGTGAAAAATCTTTAATAATGTCATAGAATTATTGAAACACTACGATCTTACCCAATGCGCCCTTTCATTATCATATTTTGGGATACCGCTGAAAACCATTCAAATATACACATCACTATTTAATTTTCCCAAGAAAATATGAAAATTTACTCTCTATAGAACCCCATATTTTGTGCATAAGCACTTTGTCTATAATAATTATTATATTCTATTATATTTCATGGGGACTTAAAAGTAATGTTTAGGTCTCCAATATAAGTAATATCTACTTTAAATATTTGTATACTCAAGGTTATTCATAGAAATATATTATCACAATAATTATATAATGAAACCATTATCATTATCATACTGATATTTCTTTATATAAATGGTACGAACCGTAGTTATTCATTTACACCTACTTAGACAAAAAATGGATATTGTGCACAGGAATGGACTACAATCTCCTCAGAGAAATTTTTTTAATTTATCTTCTATATTTTCATTATTAATAAAAAAATAATCATATCTTGAATAAAATAATACAAAATATTATCATTTTTATTTTTTAGAGTGTTATTATGTCCAAATAAGAACCTCCATTAACATGCTCACTAATCTAGTTAAAATGATTTGATGTTTGTTTCTATTTAACCACCAACATGAATGATACATTAGAATCCCTATAGGGATAACTATGGGAACCTTAAAATTAAAACATTTATTATATAATTAGAAAATAATTATTTGTATTTGATTTTTAAAATATTATATTATGTTTTTAACTTCTTATTGAAGTTTCATTTATCTTTCACTAAAATCACCAAATAAATAAAATGCTGATTTGATTTTCACACTATATATATAAAACACTTATAGAATGATAGAATTGATTTTTATATATATAATACGTAATTTAAAATTTATTGACTGTTTTATTAATTACTAAATTTCTATGAACAAACCGGTAAGGAGAACAACATTATAAAATATGAAAAACCAGATAATTTTATTAACACCAAATGGGTGAAATACTATATAATGTAAAAATATTGAAATTAAAATAATATAAAATGATTATTATAAAAGGTAACCTAAATGAATATGGTTTCAAAAATAAATTATTATGGTTGATATGATTTTTAAATGAATATAAATTTTCATATTGAAAGTAAGGAATGAATGTATGAGTTTTATCTCAAAATATAATTCTTTGATACACGTTTTCTATAATGAATAAAATTTCATTTAAATAGTGTATTTTAATTTTATTTAATATTTATTATCATATTTTATTCCTATTCATGTTATTTTTACATTAAATTCAATCTCCCTCTCTCTCTCTTTCATGTGATTTTCATTAAGATGATTTTAATGTCATAAGGGTTTTATATCCAATTTATCTCTTAGAGACATATTTTGTAGTATGAACATAATTACATTTATAGGGTGTATATAATAATTTTTTTTATTATATCATAAATTAAATTTTATTATTGTTAATTTAAATAAAATTTTATCTCCTTCTTTTGAAAAATTTTTATTTAAATATTTCTGATGTTGTAAATGGGTTTTGAGGCGCAAATATTCCACGTGGATAAAAATCTCTACATTTTACTAAAATATTTCATTATTTATCTATTCTATTAGATGACCAAGTTAGTCATAATTTACAACATAATTTTTTGGAATTCATGTTTTATACAACTTTTTTCATACTTCAATTATTTTTTAATTTGATAATTTCTTTTTAGGATAAGAGTAATTTACATTAATATAAATGAAATTTTATTGCTTTTAAATATTTTTACTACCCTGTAATGTTCTCTTTTTCCTAGTATAAAATTTTTTTTACCTATAGTGGTACTTTTATTAAAATATTTTTATTGAAATTAATAGTTCTATTAACCTTATAAAAATGAGTGTTTTCAAATAATTGATATCTCAAAATGTTACAAATATTTTTCCTCCATAAAAAATAAGAAGGATTTATCATTCACTTCACAATTTTTTTGATAACTATTATTTCTTTAAAAATATTAATTATTAAATATTATTTATAAAAGAAATTGTTTTCAAATTATTTCCACATAAACTTTTATGAAATCATTATTTCATTCTCAAGTCAAAATTATTAAAGATTATTTGGATTGTAAATGTTTTAAAAGTAAATTCACTTATCATTATTAATAAAAAATAAATATTTTAATTGTTAAATAAATTAGAACTATTTATAATAAATATTTTGAAAAAATATTCTCTATATCCTTTTCAAAATTAGTTTTAATAGATAATTACACCTCATATTAAAAAGTAATGTTCAAAAGGTTTTATAAAAACTTCTATTTTCACATATATTTACCCACAAAGGTCTAAAATTCATGAATTGATGTTTAGATCATAAATAATATATAATTATGATGTGTTTTTATTTAGAAAAGATAATTTTTTATATTCTATGACCTCTTATAATTAGGTTATGTGATGTTTTTTACTACATAAGAAACAAATTATTTTTTTATGTGTTCTTTATGAGATGATGAATGTTTCAATTTCTAGTAGAACACAGAGGAATAGATATTAAGACTAGTGGGACCCAAATATCCCCCCATTTAATTTTTTTGTATGAATATATATGAGAAGTATTAAATATAATGTTAATTGTTTAATGAGAATCCTTTCTAAAAATTTGTTTCTATGATATTATTTATCTCTACTCACAATTTTATGTGTGAATAATTTATCGAGTTTTTAGGATTAAAATAGGTGAGTGTGATGATTTCGAGCCCCCCTCATAATTTTACATGTGAAAAGTCTAGTGGTTATCTATATTTATAATGATAATAACTCATACTTTTATTATTCACCATATTTCATTCCAACATTCATGGCTCGTGTAGTATGATTGATATTGTATTTTCTCATACGATGGTAAAAGTTTTGTCATTTGAGAAGTTATGATTATGTATAACACATAATAAATTACATTCTTTCAAATAAGGTATTTTCCTTAATAATGTTTATCAATATGATTATGATTTAACTATTGTGGAAACGATCATTTTATCCGTTACTGGGCATTTGAGACCCCCATTTCTTTTGTTTCCAATCCATAGTTTTTTAATTTCATTATATAATGTGATAGGACCAGATATGGTATAAAGAAGAATAATTAAGGGGAAATTTTAAATAGTATTGTAAAATAAGATATTAATCTATATATTATCCAAGACACTAATCATTTTGGTCTCTGGGTATCTTGCGTGTTTGCAGGGTCAGTTATTTAAATAATGATATTAATGTTTTATTTATTTGATGATTATCATTGGACACTTAAGCTATCATGAGAACTATTATTAGGTATTTTGGAAATTAGTTTAGTTACTATAACACCATGTGATTTAATATAATTATTATTATAAATTAATTTGATATTTTCAATAAAATTTGTGTCAAAAAACATTAATTTTGGCTTCTGTTACCAGTAACCATGAGTGTATCTTACATTAAATAAAACATTAATCTAGTCTTATTCTATGAACAATACTTAGTTTATATGGAGTTACAGGAAACACCTTTTTTAAACAAACAATTCTATATGATTAAAATATTATTATGATGATTATTACTTCATCCTCCGAATGGAGGGTTTGAATAAAATTAAATAAAATACGAAAATATCATTTTCCCATTTATATAAGATGTACTATTTAATAAAAAATTAAAAATAATTGTAAATAAAAATAATTTTAAATAAATAATCTATTTTAAAAAAACTATTTTTATGGGAAATTACACATTTGAAATTAATAAATTAAATAGTCTGCTTTTGGTGAGTGATGATAATGAAATTTATATGTTATATACATTTAATCAATTATTTTATAACACACCATTAACTTTCTATTAGGTATGTTTTGAGATTGTTTTTTGATGTCCTTTTTCACTCAATGATTATTTATTTGAATGAATTGGGAGGATACTATTAAAAATTTAGTTTGGGATTTGGTGTAATTTTCATGAAAATCTATAGTTTTTTTTCGATTCACTGGGATGATAGAAGATTTTAAATTGGAATACATGATTTGTAGTAGTCACCAAATAGAACCCATGAACTGGACATATTGTGATATAATTTTGCACACCATGTAATGTTTATACGTCGTGTAATTAAAATTATCTGGTCATAATAAAAGGAGAATGGTTTTTAGTTTATGTGGGACTAAAGTATTAAATGACATTTAATGGGGTTACAAGCCATATAATTTCATGGGGTTGTCTTTTTAGAGTTATAATAGATTGAATTTACCTTTCATCCTTTAGTAGATCTTTTTATTATCTATGTAAATGGCCTTTGGGATGATTATTGATGTGTTTTGTTCATATATATCACATTGTTAAATGATTGATCACCTTTGTCGTTAGATTTTTTCTCTCTAGTTTCTTAGAATTCCTTGCCTTGGGATTGTTGTTCACCGAGTTTCTCGTCTCGATTTGTAAAAGAAAATTCGTTTCCATTATGTTGATGTAGATGTGTCTTTAAAATAGTATAATATAACGAATCTCATGTTTTTCAATATAAATTCCTTTGTGTTTTTAATTGATTGGAAGATATTAATTATTGTGAAAAAGTTCATGGAAATGAAAAAAAATTGAAAAGGGGGGTTTTCATTGAAAATGGATTTTCTTGATTTGCAAATTGATTTTCAAACTCTAAAGCAGATCTTCTATGCATAGAAATTTTTTTATGATATTTTGAGAATGTTCTCTAGAATATATTGTAAAATTGAACATTGGGAACCGTAGGTGTGTTAGGACAAACATACTTGTAGCCTTAATGAGATTTTCACTTCAATGAGGTATTATTTTATATATCGACTAGAAAAACATGATATATATTTGATCAAACATATTCCGGGTTATGATTTTGAATGTGTAGTGTGTATTTTCTTCTATGATAGAGACCAGTAGAACATTAGTTTTCATATTTACTATATATATATATATATATATACAAAAAATGAATGTTTTTCCATGGATTATTTATCATAGGGTTTTTATATGTGTTTTAATCACATTGATTCGCATAATATGTTATTTCATAGATTTTTGTTTACCTATATATCATTCTTAACACATGGATGTGATTTCCAGTATTTATCAATTTTACTTACCATTTTTTAGGATAGAAAATATGAAATTATTTATATAAACTAAATGATGAATATAGGGAAATGATTTATAAATAGTGGGATTTTAAAAATTCCTTATAAATATATATTTTTTTAAATCTAGAACTGTTTCATTATTGATATTACGATATTTTACCCAAAAACTGGAGGTTTTATTTTGGGATTTTAAAAACAACTCTTGCCGCTTTGGTCATTTATTGCAGTTTTTATTGGATTCTAGTTAATAGAAAATCATCTTGTAGTATTATTGATTTTAGTTCCATTATTTCAATTAGTTTGGGTTGTTATGGAGGTGGTTTTGGTCATGTTGAAAAATTACATACATTATAGGTAAGCCGTTTTCTCTTGGATTGTATATATCTAGTTTCATTTTGTATGATTATACTTAATAAAATCATTATATGTCTTGTTGTTCTTATATTAAAAACTGGTTGTCATCATTCCTATTTTACCCATATAATGTGATGGTGCGATTCAGGTGTCTTGTCTAGTTTAAATGATTTGGTTCATTTCAATTTAGAATCATATGAATGCTAATGTTGAAGTGTGTTAACACTTCCAGAGCTTCTTCTATTTCTTTGGTAGACCAGATTTAGGATTGAGAGAAATCAAATTATATATATGGAGAAGGGTGATTCTCCAACTCACATCATTTACTGAAATATAGTAAATATTGATGGTTAGGTATTTTTACCGTGTTTATGAAATAGAGTTTCAGGTAAATTTAATGAACAATGTGTGATGTTTATTTATATAGATCTATTCCTTTTTAAGTACGTTTTCATGGTTTCTTAAAATTCATAATGTCTTAAAGCTTTGTTGTCAATACTTGAATTTGGTCCAATGATATTGGAATTTTCTCATGACTGATTGGTTTTTGTATTTTGTGCAACAATGCCCATATGAAGTTCTCTTCCAAATATGAGAGAGGAAGCAGCGAGATATGTTCCATAGGTGAACCCTCTTGTGGACCATACTGTGGTACAATCAATTATCCACACTATTCAGAATTTGGGTTCTATGGGTATTGGGAACCCATGATGTGTAGTGGATTATTTCTCAATATTTACTAAGTAGTGTGCACCCATCCTTCTGGTTGAAAAAGTACCCTGGGAATCCTAAGAGTAGCTTGAGTAGATAGAGAGTCTCTTGAACATTATAAAGACTTCTGAAGCCTATAAGGAGTTTTTTCATGTATATTATTAACAGAACCTGAAGGAAATGATGGGTATTTATTGTGAAAGTTATGTTTAATGTGGACCGTACCTTAGATTCAATCTAGATAAAACATTAACTAGTATTTTGAAAATGGGACAATGCATATAGAAAATACATGGGAGTTTCTGAACATAGAGAATGGAGAGAGTTAAATTCTTTAGTATTCTACCCATTTTCCAAAAAATAATGAAATTGGCACCAGAATATTCACTAATGATATTCCAAATGATCAGATATTATGGATAGTACTGAGGTAAGATATTAAATTGATTTTGAAACTCATATTCCATCTGTCTTATTTAGAGGTGGTATACAAAGAAGATTAACTTCAAGAATACCTATATGGGAAGATAGGCTTGGGTGGATTTTTAGTTGGTTCAGTTGTTATCCTCAAAGTACCTTCATAAAAGAAAATTAATCATACGAGTTGTTAGTTTTCCTTAGGACTAGTATCAGGTGTATTCGATTTTAAATAGAGGATATTTTCTACTAGTATGGAAGGTGAGGTTATACCATTCCAAACTATGATGAGGATCCTATGAATATTAATCTTTGTGGACGATATGGCCATCTATACAACTATTGTTAAATGAAATAACTGGTAAGTAAAGATGGATAAACTCTAAAAAAGGGTTTAAATGACTCTGCAGATTATTCCAAGGGTGGAGTGTTAAATTATTAATCCAGGGGAGACTCTCATGTGTCTAATTTTTGGATGACATTGTATAGTGGAGTATACTCTAGTGGAATCTAAAGAAAAACTATATACTATTAGAAGTATGCTATTTATCTCATCTTCTGTAATGATAGATTTGTATAATATAGGATCTAAAAATTCTTTAACATCATCAATGGTAGTTTACCTATTGGTATTGTGTTTTTTATCTTTTTCATTTCTGGTTTGATCTTTCCATTGCTTTGGGAAAGAGGTACGAACAAGGTTTCATTTTTTCCTTTGTTTCATGTGATGATAAATTACATTATGGTGGAGTGGAAATTTTTAGTTCTTTACCATGAAATCCTCAATCATGATTGAAAACATGGATTAGATAATAATTTTTATGTCCCGAATATACTTTTGTCATCATCAATTTATGATCTTATCTACTGAGGGACTCACTCATGTTTTTAAGGGCGAGTGGGTCTCTAGATCTGGAAGGGAGTGGCCTATTTTTACACAGGATAGGGTAAATGTGTACCAGTGTTTAGATATATTTTGCGTTGTAGTTCACCCTTTTATCGGTTATAAAATTCTTTAAGTTGTGTGTGAGTAACCTAATGAATTTTCAGATTATTTTCTAGTTTTCTTCCATAGAGAGAGGTTGAGTGTACTATTTACCTGCTCCGTGGTATGGTGCCAATTATTATGCAATCTTTCCATATGGATCATACTACGTTAGTGGAATATATTTTACAGCTTTACAATTGAAATTATAATGTAATTATTCATCGTAGCATGTTATCATGGACTTATTTTGTCAACCTTTATAAGAAGCAATATTAGAGACTCATGCATTGTATCGATTGACCGAAGATGAATCGAGTTAATATTAAGAACAAATATTCTTTTCTGAGGATTAAGGATATTTTTTACTATATTATAGGGGGTCATTGGATTAAAAATAATTACATGAGGTTAGGGTATCTCCAAATAATATTTCTAGAAGAGGATATACGAAAGAATTTTTTTTTGATTTGATATAGAAATTTTGAGTATCAGGTTATTCCATTCATACTAATTAATTATCAATTGGTGATTATAGATTTGATGAACTATATATTTCATTGGATGATAGATTATTTTTATGTTTTGATAATGGATGATATTTTGGTATAATCCAATTGATAAGAGGGTAATGTAGACCATTTGGATATAATTCATTGAACCTATTTTTTCGACAATTTCATAGGGGCACCGATCCGTTTATCGAGGATGCACTATGCTGCTTCTCCATATTCCTACTTTATAATGACGGGCAGCGTCGACCAATTATTCAGGGATGTTTTCTCCTTTATTGAAATGGGATAATGGGATGTCAGTATCTCCTTCCGTGGAATCCTCCTCAGAAATTGTTACCTAGTCCAGGTCTCCATTAATGATTAAGATGTTGTTAGTGAATCTTTTCCTTGGTTTCATAATTTCATGGAGGCCAGTTAATTACACTGCTTATTTCTGGAAATTCTAGGGGGTCATGTCATGGATGCTACCTCTTATTATGGTAGTAATCACATTGGATATCACTTCCATGTCTAGACACTGGAACACGGCTTCTTATCTATTTCTTCCTTTTATGATAGGGCTTCTTGAGGGCGTCGAAGCCTGAATTATCCAATGTCGAGTATAGGGAATTATATTCCATAGGCATCTCCCGAATGTTTTCATATTCATCCCATGATTGGCATAAAGTGTGTCATAATATTAACATCTAGTAGAGACAGATTAGACTGATCAGAACATTGATAAAAGTTGATCAGGTTGGTATATCCCCAAGAGGGAGAGCCTAAGGGGTTTACTGTATGAGTGGATAAAAACTCCCATTGATGATGGAATCAAGAATTATACGGTCCCTACAAAGGGGATTCCAGGTATTACAATTGGTTGAGATTGAACATCAGAGATGATTCCTAGATACCATGTCCTGAGAGTTAGGGAATATTACCCACGTAGTTCAAAGGGAAAGACATTGAATCAGGGTGCACACCATGGAATACAACTCGTAGGCATGTTGGGCATTACACAAGGATAGTTTTCCATCACAATAGGGACACTCTTAGTTGAATGGTTGTTGATTGTGGGGGGCCTATTCATGGTTAGCTGCCTACTAAAATGGCATGATCCCACCAGGATGTGGCAGGCCGGGAAGGAATCAGGATGAATGATAGATGGTTCAATGATGTGGGTGGTGAATGATATGGGACCAATGTGATGAAGATGGTATTGATGTTATTGAACCTCTAACATGCTTCATTCGTATCCATGTGGTGGGGAATCAAAGTCTGTATAGTTGTATGGGGCGATGTGACACATGATGAGGCATCCCTTGAGAATGTAATCTTGGATGGGACATGGAGGAAGTAATGTTTCGTGCATGTTGAACAACCTTACCAAAAATCAACGGGATCAATGGAGAGAACATGATGGGGGCATAAGTGATGGGGTTGAATCTCAAGGAGGATTCATACGTATCGACATGGTAGGGAATCGATGTCCATGATGTTTAGGATAGGGCATAGAATCAGGGTGTACGCTTCAGAAAAGGACATAACCACATGTTTTGGCTCCACATGGTATGCAGCCCGAGAGTTGGTCTAATGCCACCAAGGGACAGACAGAGGATGTAGGTCCCAAAAAGGGGACACTGAAGTTTACTAGGTTTTGGGGTTTATCCTTACGGAGGATTTATATGTAACTTATCAAGGAGGAAAGGATCAAAACCCACATGGTTTAGAAGCTTACTGTTTAACTTCATGTGAGATGATAAAGGAGAATACAGTTTAATGTCATTCTGGTCTAGGGTGAACAAATGTCCAGTGGTCAGGACTAATGGGTGATGGGCTTGAACCTCAGGGATGATTCTTAGGTGCCTTTCCTAGAAAGGGGAAAGGATCACAGTCCAAATATTTCGTAGGTGAGGGATTTGTCTTACGCACAAAGGTAGCCCGATGAGGATTCCATGGACGATGATAACTCTTATCCCACACGAGTCATACTTGATGTGAGAAAAAATAGGCCAAAAATACTTGTTTATAACATTGAGAAAGATGAATCCTCGAAGAATATAATGGGGCATGTACGCGATTGGCTGCCCAGGGAGATGGGGATTTGGACATACTCTAGAATTGTGGCCCGATGGTAATAAATCCCAAAGGTAGAGTGATGAAGAATCAAGTCTCTATGCCAATATCTCCTCCGACCTCTATGCACGAAAGAAGAGAGAGGTAGCAAGAATGCTACATCCCACATTAAAGACAAGGGGCTTACACCATGATGATTTCCCTTCCCTGGAGACTTATTTCATTCCATGCAAGGAGGATCTCATTCCATGTGAAGAATATCTCACTCCTACAGAGACTAGTGGGCATGGGAAATGTCTGAGGCAGGGTACCCCGTGTATATTTCATGGGTAAAGGCTACAATTTAATGTTATGTGCTAAGGATGATTGTGCATGGTATCTTGACGATTAGTATCTCACACAATAACGATACACTTCTCACCCCTAAGAGATACATAACTGATTCCCACACACCCTCAAGAAAGGGAATGAATCATCAATTCCATTTGGGTATGGGTTTGTGGAGTTATCTATTGTGTGGATCACATTTGGGTGGATACGAAAAAAGACGAAAAATCTGTTAGAGTGGAAATGTGAAGAAGAATGTGGAAAAGAAATGAAAAATGATTCACTCCCTATGGGTCCTTCAAATCACATCGTATAAACCTGGAAGGTTGTATGGGATAAGGGTTTGTGAATCAAAGGGATTCACAAGAAGGGACATTCAAAAGTTCCGGTACCCTGTGATGTGGAAAGACTCTACAAAAGGGTATGCTTCTCCAAGTGGAGTATCCAAGCATTGAAATTGAGTATATATGTATATAATAAGTGCTTTATAATGTGAAAGTTCTTTCATGGTGTAGGAATTCATGGAGCTTGGGTTCGTTGAAAAGCATGACATTGCGTAGAAATGTACTTCACGAAGAAAAGTGATCTTTCTTTAGTATAGGGTCCACATGTGCATGGAAGGTACTTCGTGAATAATGAGTGCTCTGTAAATACCTGAGTTCTATTTGGGAGATCATTCCTTGGCGATGGACCAAGGGAATTGTGAATGGAATCTCTAATTGAAGAGGGTTTGTATTTGAGCTAAGGAGAAGGTACTACATAGTTCACAAATACTATGATGTAGAAACCTCAAACCTGACGTACATGGACATTACATTTCTTTTGTGGAATTATTAATACATATAAAAAATAGACACACAAGTACCTTAACAGTTTAGTGTCTTTGGAAACTCGGAATGTAATCTTCCAATCATGGTGAATGTTCTTTAACATCTCCCATAATGATATTCCCCTTTTTTTTCTTACCTAAAACCATTATCTAAATCCTGGGGAAAAGAAAACATATAAAGGGTGAGATAAAATTCTTAGTAAGGGTAAGCATGGAGAAAATAAAACAAATCAAATATATTTGAACTTATAAAACATGAACATAATTTTTAAACATCAAAATATTGAGAAATGACCTAAAACAAGGCATTATGTAAGGCATAGATCATAAATATACAATAATCATGATAAAATAGCGTGGGAATAAAACATGTAATTGTGGCAACCATTATTCACATGTTATGATTTTCATAGATGCCATGCCATTGCTGCCAAGACCATCTTAGTTGACAAAGTCCCTTACTAAATCGAGTTGACTCCTCGATCCAGTTCTGTATCACTGAATCAGATTAACTTGCTATTCCCTCCATGTCTTTCTCGTGAGATATAAATCTTTACCCATTGCATTATAGGGAGATATAGGTCCCACCCATCTCATAATGAAATCATTCTTACTTGTGCCACACCATAAACATAAATCATTCATCACAACCCAAAGAATAAAATGGGTTTCATAAACATCGTCCCATCATAACATAATCCATATAAAACAAATAGATATCATTTCATCATAATAAAAATCAAACCATGTAAATAATAGAGACATTATACATGAAACATGAACATACTGAATAATTTCATCTTAGATGGAAAATAGTTTTGATAAAACACTTCAAATGAATTCTTGAGGAAAATATCATTTCTTCTTGAAAATCATTTTCTTTTCACAAAATGCCATGAAATTTTAAAAGAAAAAGATTTTGTTGAAAATAGTCATGAAATCTTTCAGGGAAATATTCATTTTGAAAAGGTGTTATGAAACCGTAAATATCCGTTCATGCCATATAAGTTAAAAAAAACATTCTCTGCGTACTTTTGTCGGAAAAGTCAAAAAGTTCCTCGTATGGTACACAAAAGAAATATTACTTCCATACCATATGGTAAAATTAAAAAATGAGTAAAATGGAATTTTAAAATACATGAAAACATTTTTATAAAACATGGACATGGATGATAAATATTTTCCCAGTAAATACTTACGAATAAACAATCTCTGATAAGAATGAGATTGGAATAATTATCCCTTACCTTAGGTCTGATATGTTTCGTATGTATCTGAAACTCATGTATAATGATCTAAATAATGTCATTGACTTATTACCGAATCATATTCATTGTTATGATATCATATATGGTTCACTTATGAATTTATATTAGATGTTCTATTAAAAATTCCATGTTACAGCAGTGTTTTGGGTAAAATCGTTTCATTTATAGTACATGTGTCGACATGTTTTTCTTGATATTATTACATATATCCTGATTTAATTAATTCCATAATTTAAAACATGATTTATATATAATATATATTCCTCATATAAATATATATGATAGATTGATAAATGGAATGAAATACACCGTTCACGGAGACGGTAGGTCGTACGTAAGCATGCACACTATTTTCGTTTCCATATTGAATTAAATGGAATTAAGTAAATGAAAAATATATGTACATAAATCCAGTATCATTATTATGTATTATCATTCTTGATTATTTATTATATATACTTTATAATCATACATGAATGGTTAATCATGGAAAATGATTCTCATCGCGTTCGTGGAGACGGTAGTCCGTACGTACGCACAAGCGATGATATCATTACCATGATTGTGGAATTGTATTGAAGTGTATGTATAATATTTCAGAATCAATATCAATTTACAATAATCCTATATAGTTACTTATTTAAACCATTATACCCATCCAATTATGGTGGTGGTGGAAAACATATTACACCACTGCGTGAAGACGGTATTCCGTACGTACGCACGCACGATGATTTTTTTTCCGTAGGATGGATAGAAGATGAAATAGGGTTGTTTAATATTTATAATAACAAATCAGTATATGATTGATACTGATGTTATTAATTTATGATGAAACATATAAATAATAAGAATTAGAAGAGAAATAAATTGGATAGAATCGGTAAAAGACATTACCTCTTCTTTGACGCGCCTCTTCTTAGCCTCCTCTTAAGGCAATAGAGTTGATCTTTTGAGGATACCATAACCTCTATAATATTTCTAGGTAAGTTTAGAATGGAAATGGTCAGGGTTTGGATGAGTGTGAAGGCTCAAAATTGTGTAAAGAGAAGAGGGATGAGGTGCCCTTTTATAAAGAAGGAGAGGGGCACCTTAGGAAAAACTTAAAATATTATTTTATAATAAAGTCATATTCGATTTATAATAGCTCAAAATTGATTTATTTCGAAGATAAATTGGGTATGGGTCAAAATAATTTCAACCAATAGTTTTTATACAATTTTTGGTTAATATTTTAACCTTATCATTTAGAGTTAAGTCTAAGATAAATAATTCAACTTTTACTGTGTCTTCTTGTTTTCTAACACTATATGGTTAATAAACATACTATAACCATCCAAACGAACCCCAAGTCGTTTATAATTATTATATATAACCTTATCTAAGTCATTTGGCATAACCATATATTTTTAGGAATAAAATAGAAATTAATAATATTTTTTTATATACTATTTTATGTCAATTTTGACACTATTTGGTAATTGATTTTTATGAAAATTATCACAGCATGATTAGTTCAAACAATGTTAATTAAATCAATACTAACATGTAATATTAACTGAAAAATTATTGGAATTTATAAAAAGTCTAAAATTACATTTATTTGGATATTTATAACATCAATTATGTTAATATTTTATTAATAAGGTAATTACTGCATCATCATTGTGTCATAATTAAATTAAATTATTTAATGTCTAAAAATTATAAATAAAATACCATTATGTAGGTAATATTTTTAGATTACTAATGAATATTTATAGACGAATTTATCTTATGTATAACCCTATATTAAAAATGTTTTAGTTGTTAAACTTTGATTTTAACTCTATTAACTCTTCTTTGAATTAAATTTTAATAAATGTCCTAATCTAATCCAAGTGGACCTAATTGATAAAATTATATTGTTAAGGTTGTTTTTAGCCGAACTATACTTATCGAGTAGAATTAGGGAATTTTTTAGGCTACTAATAATACCATTTTTACCCTTAATTACCCTATTTACTTTTAACCGTGTAAAATAAAAGTAAGAATTTACTATTCACCAAAAATTATTTTTATCTTATTGAAAAACATTTTACTCCTTAATATTAACCATGTCTCTCAGATTTTAAAAATTCAACTCACTGAAGCGGTAAAATTAAGTTTTATGTACAATTACAAATGCTCCTAGGAGGTGGGTAAAAGACTGTGAAAAGTTCAATAAATTTTTTATATATATAGAATTATTATAAAATGACTCCAATGAATTACATTGAACATATATAAGTATTATGTACCAATTTTTACCTGAACTAAATATAAATAAAATAAATAAAATAAATAATTATTTAAATTAAATGTCAATTTTTAAATAGTAACCAAATGTTTTTACTATTCATCAAAAAATGAATGTTTTCAGAAAAATAAGAAAAATTTACCCTAGGATAATTTCAATATTCCGAATCCAAAAATGAAGTCCATTTTGAATGATAAAATATGTAAAATTTCAAAAAGAGTGTATTACTATTCAAAACGGCTATTTCATAATAATATTATAATAATATCTCGTTTAGTAAAACTCGGTATTGCATAATACACACGCTATCGAGGAAGGTCTTGATTGCGTGTAATGCAAGCGAAGTCTGGGCTGTGTGTAGTGAAAGATCCGTTTGGTGTTTTGTATAACACAATCAAAACTCATTTCATTTATTCATTAAAAACAATCTATACTTAATGTTTCATAGAATAATTCCTACAAACAAACTTGAAATTGTGTGTAACACAAGCCAAGAATAGTTTTGAGTATACTGCAAGCTAATACGGTGTTGCGTATAGGGTAAGATAATTTTTGTGTAGTTTACAACACAAGACATCAATGAAATTAAAAATAATAATTCTCATAAAATATCATGTTGTTACATTCTACCCCCCTTAAAAATATTTTCTCCCTCGAAATTCGTCGGGGTTACAAATCATTTACTACTTGAAAGTTTCTTTTATAGAAACCCACATCTTAAAAAGGAACACTAAAAACTAACTTTAAAAAAGTGAAGTATGAAACGTAACGGTTACCCAAACTAACTCATCATTGGGTTTCCACATAAGATAACATAGGTGAAAATATGGATATGGAAGAGAAATCTAACCATCGAGTTCTGATGGAGAGTGGAACAGAACATGGAGATAAAAAATCCAACAA
Source organism: Viscum album (assembly GCA_963277665.1). NCBI lineage: Eukaryota > Viridiplantae > Streptophyta > Magnoliopsida > Santalales > Viscaceae > Viscum > Viscum album. The sequence goes on from OY728150.1 coordinate 1,042,734,869, forward strand.
TCACCACGCCATAACTTTGTGATGATCTAAGGTAATATCTGATTCATCGGATATGAGTACATTATGAAATAATTTTTGGTTTCAAGATCATTTCCCTAATGATGAAAAAATTGGAATTAGAAGAAATACTTTCTTGATTTTGGTACAATCTCATTGTTGTTTGTGCCTTTAACAATTTCCACTTCATCTCAAAATGAAATGAAGTTGAATTTGTCTTTCGTGAAGTGATAGTAGATCATGCGATAGAATGATAGGTTATTCCATCTGTCTCAAACATAAGGTTAGAAAAAGTTATATGCATAAGTCTATCTACGGGGAGATTAATCGTATATGGTTCTTAAAATGGACTTATACTTCCTCAATCATACCTCTTAATAAAATAAAACTAGTTTCTACTAACCATGGACTTTCTGTTGGCATGTGGTAGGCGATAAAGGCCTGTCACACTTCGGTTGTGGGTTTGATTCCCGCAACCGTGTCTGACGCGACGGGTTGTCACCCATCCTATGGGTGGTCCTTTTTCTAAAACAATACTATTAAAACAATCCAAAAACAATATCAAAATGTTGTAGCCTTAAACAATACTTACTTATGTACAACATAATCCATTACAATCTTTACAATTATCTAAAATACATCTGTCCAAGCTCATAGTATAATGAAAAGAATTACTAGAAATGTCATCGACCAAGCATCGAATACAATCATTTACCACCCGTATATCATAAGATATATATATCTTGTTAGTCACATTCCAACCATGTGGATTCCTTAATCATGTATTCTCTTGAAAAAATGAATACCCATTGAACCTTAGTGAAAATAGGAATGTCGTCAAAAGTTAACTCTTTACACATACCAAAATCCCAAAATTCTGTACACTCAAACCATGATATTAATTTGTCCTTGTACTAGTCATGAGCTCATTAATATTATCAAACATCTCATTATCTCATTATACTTTCATTATGAACATACCATCTACCTTCCAAAAATAATTTAATAACCTTTCATGGTTACCAGTATCCTTCATCATATACTTTAAAAAATTCAAGGAAAGACAACAGTGTAACAATCCTTAGATTTTTCTTTATTCAATAGTACCATACATTATTCTTGATAAACATAAAATCATTCCACTACCTTCTTAAACCACTGACTGAGATTCATCAATTCTATTATCTCATATATCATTTGTAGTCTCTTCATCATCATCCACATAAATAATACCCATATGACCATGTTGATACTCATCATGAGATTTTCCCTTAGGGCATTGGTTTGCATAATGTCCATACATTCCATATTTAAAATATTTAACCGTTGTTGATGTCATAGAAATACCATTATCCTTGTACATGGTGTTAACTGAACCTTTTCCTTTAAAATTACAGGCTTTGTGTCCTTCTTTTCCACACATAAAGCATCTTCCAGTTCCTTTGAAACATTTTCCCTGATGCCTCTTCCCACATGATTTACATGAGGGAAATTGAACATTAATTCCTCTATGATCATCATGAAACTCAATCGTTGTCTTATTAACTGAGTAGGGAAACTTACAAATTTTGAGATTATTGATCGTATTATGAGATTTTTGATTAGGAATAATAACAATATGTGGAATTCTAGAAACAAATTCATTTGGTTACTCATGGAGAATATCATTCTATTGTCCATCATATCCTCCATTATCGTGAATATTCCTGTTTCCATCCATTTTTTAAAACCCAATATTAATAGTGTGAGAGGAAAAAATCATAATGAAGGGGGAGTACCTACAATATATAACATATTAGGTTTAATTATAAGATCATTACCATAATTCTAGGACTATAACTTATACTTATACTTAATCGTAGATACATCCATAGACATACCCTAGAAATATCTCTAGGGATCTCACTAAAGTTTTCACATCCAAGTTTCAAAAGGTTCAGTAAACCATTACTCTGATACCAACTGTAGAGACCCTAAACCTGATGTACATTGACATTACATTACTTTTGCAGAATTATTAATACATATCAAAAACAGACACACAAGGAACATAATTTTTTAGTGTCCTTGGATACTCAAAATATAATCATCTAATCATGGTGAAAGATCTTAAATATCTCCCATAAAGATCTTCCCCTTTTTTTTCTTACCTAAAACCATTCATTAATTCATGGGGAAAAGAAAACATATGAAGGTTGAGCTCAAATGCACAGTAAGAGTATGCATGGAGAAAATAAAACAAATCATATACATTTAACTTATAAAACATGAACATAATTTTTAAACATCAAAATCTTGAGCAATGACCTAAAACATGGAAGTATGTAAGGAATAGATCATAAAGAAACAATAATCCTGATAAAATAGAATGGGAATAAAACATGTAATTGTGTCAACCATTAAGCATATTCTATGATTCCCATAGGAGACAATGCATTGCTGCCAAGACCATCTTAGTGGACAAAGTCCCTTACTGAATCAAGTTCACTCATCGATCCATTCATGTATCACTGAACCAGATTAACTTGCCATTCCTGCCATGTCTATATCATGAGATATAAATATTTACCCAATTAATTTGAGGGAGATATAGGTCCCACTCATCTTATAATGAAATCATTCTTACTTGTTCGAAAACATAAACATAAATCATTTATCATAACCCAAAGAATAAAATGGGTTTCATAAACATCATCCCATCATTACATAATCCATATAAAACAAATGGATATCATTTCATCATAATAAAAATCAAACCACTTAAATAATAGGGACATTATACATGAAACATGAAGATACTGAATAATGTCATCTTAGATGGAAAATAGTTTTGAAAAAACACTTGAAATTAATTCTTGAGGAAAATATCCTTTCTTCTTAAAAATCAATTTCTTTTCAAAAAATGCTATGAAATTTTAAAAGAAAATTATTATTTTATAAATATTCATGAAATCTTGTAGAGTAATATTTATTAAGAAAAGGCTTTATGAAACCGTAAATATCCATTCATGCCGTATAAGTTAAAAAAACATTCTCCTTGTACTTTTGTCGGAAAAGTCAAAATGTTCCTCGTATGGTACACAAAAAGAAATATTCTTTCCATACCATATGGTAAATATAAAAAACGGGTAAAAATGACTTTAAACATAAATGAATACATTTTTATTAAACATGTAAATGGATGATAAATATAACCCCAGTAAATATTTACGAATAAACAATCTCGGATAAGAACGAGATTGGAATAATTATCCCTTACCTTAGGTCCAATATGCTTCATACATATCCGAAAGTCCTATATAATGATTTAAATAATATCATTTACTTAATAAAGAATCATAATAACTGTTATGATATAATATATGGTTCACTTATGAATTTATATTACCCGTTCTATTGTAAATTCAATGTTAAAGCAGTGTTTTGGGTAAAATCGTTCCATTTATCGTACGTGTTTTGACATGTTGTTCTTGATATTATTAATTATATCATGATTTACTTAATTTCATATTGTAAAACATGATTTATATATAATATATATTCTATAGATAAATATATATTATAGATCGATAAATGGAAAGAAATACACCGTTCATGGAGACGGTAGGCCATACGTGCGCATGAATGCTGTTTTTGTTTCCTTTTTGAATTAAATGGAATTAAGTAAATGAAACATATATGTACATAAATCCAGTATAATTATTATGTAATATATTTCATGATTATTTATTATATATAATTTATAATCATACTTGAATGGTTGATCATGGAAAATGAATCTCATCGCGTTCATGGAGACGGTAGTCCGTATGTACGCACGAGTGATGATATAATTCCAATGATCATGGAATTGTATTGAAGTGTATGTATAATAATTAAGAATAAATATCAATTTACAATAATCATATATATTTATTTATTTACACCATTATACCCATCCAAGTATGGTGGTGGTGGAAAACAGATTACACCACGGCGTGGAGGCGGTATTCCGTACGTACGCACGCGCGATGATTTCATTTTCCGTAGGATAGATAGAAGAATAAATAGGGTTGTAACATATTTATAATAAAATATACATATTTTATTGATACTAATGTTATTAATTTATGATGAAACAAATAAAGAAGAAGAAGTAGAATAAGAAATAAATTAGAAAGAATCTGTAAAAGATATTACCTCTTCTTTGACGCTCCTCTTCTTAACCCCCTATTAAGGCACTAGAGTTGGTCTTTTGAGGATACCAAAACCCCTATAATGCTTCTAGGGAAGTTGTAAAGGTAAATGGGAAGGGTTTTGCCGAGCTTGAAGGCTCAAAATTGTGTAAATATAAGAGAGAGGTGGTTCCCTTTTATAATTGAGGAGAGCGGCACCATAGAAAAAACTTAAAATATTATTTTATAATAAAGTCATATTCGGTTTATAATAGCTCCAAATTGATTTATTTCAAAGCTAAAGTGTGTATGGGTCTAAATAATCTCAGACAATAGGTTTTAGAAAAGTTTAGGTTAATATTAATACCCTATCAATTAAATTTAACTGTAAGTTAAATAATTTAACTTTTACTGTGTCTTCTTGTTTTCTTACACTATATGGTTAATTAACATACTATAACAAGCCAAACGAACCCCAAGTGGTTAATTATTAATATATATTACCTTATCTAAGTCCTTTGGCAGTTCTTTAGATTTTTAGGAATATAATAGCAATTAATAATATTTGTTTTAAAAGATATTTTATGTCAATTTTGACACTATTTGGTAATTGATTTTTTTGAAAATCATCACAGCATTATTAGTTGTAAAAACGTTAATTAAATCAATACTAACTTGTCATATTAACCTAAAAAATTATTGGAATTTATAAAAATTCTCAAATTATATTTATTTGGATATTTATAACATCAATTATGTTAATATTTCATTAATAAGGTAGTTACTGCATCATCATTGTGTCATAAATAAATTAAATTATTTAATATCTAAAAATTATAAATAAAATATAATTATGTAGGAAATTTATTTAGATTTCTAATGATTAGTTATAGTCGAATTTATATTATGTATAACCCTATATTAAAATTGTTTTAGTTGTTAAACTTTCAATTTAACTCTTTTAACTCTTCTTTGAATTAAATAATAATAAATGTTCTGATCTAATCCAAGTGGACCTAAATAATATTATTATATTCCTAAGGTTGATTTTGTTTGAATTATACTTACCCAATAGAATTATGTCATGTTTTAGGGTAATAATAATATCATTGTCACCCTTAATTAACATATTTACTTTTAACCGTGGTAAATAAAAGTAAAAAGTTACTATTCACAAAAAATTATTTTTATCTTATTGAACAACATTTTACTCCTTAATATTCACTGTGCCTCTCAGATTTTCAAAATTCAACTCATAGAAGTGGTAAAATTAAGTTTTATGTACAATTGCAAATGCTCCTAGGAGGTGGGTAAAAGACGGTGAAATGGTCAAAAAAAGTTATATATCTAAAATTATTATAATATGACTCCAATGAATTACAGTGAACCTATATAAGTATTATGAATCAATTTTGACATGAAATAAATATAAATATAATTAATTATTATTTAAATAAAAATTCGGTTTTTAAATTGAAACCCAGTGTTTTCTCTATTCATCAAAAAATAAAAGATTTCAGAAAAATACAAAAAATTCACACTAGGCTAATTTAGATATTCCAAATCCAAAAATGAAGTCCATTTTGAATGAAAAAATTTATAAAATTTCAAAAACTGGGTATTACTAATCAAAAAGGCTTGTTCATAATAATATTATAATAATATCTCGTTTAGTGAAACTCGGTATTGCGTACTACACACGCTATCGCGAAAGGTCTGGCTTGGGTGTAATGCAAGCCACGTCAGGGCTGCGTGTAGTGAAATCTCATTTAGGTGTTGTGTATAACACAATCAAAACATGATTCATTTATACATTAAACAAAATCTATACTTAATGTTGCACAGAATAATTCCTACAAAACGAACTTGAAATTGTGTGTAACATGTGCCAAGAATAGTGTTGCATATACTCCAAGCTAATACGGTGTTGTGTATAGCGCAAGATAATTTTGGTGTAGTTTACAACACAAGACATCAATGAAATTAAATTGAATAATTCTCATAAAATATCAGGTTGTTACACATGAAGAGCACAATTTCTCAATGTTTGTAAGACTAGAAGGATCTTCATGATTTGAGAGCTGAGAAGGAGATAGATTAGGGTATCTATCATTCAGGTCTGATGGAAGCCTTGTATTTATAGGCAAAAGGTGGTGGAATTCTCTGATAGCGTGTTGATAATAATCTTTTTATTTATTATTGGAGAAGTTTGGAATCACTTTTCTCATAACCGCGTCATCGACTGTCATCCACTCTCCAGTGCAGAAGCCACCATAATTCCCTCTTCAGTGCTCACAGATGCTTCCGACAATTTATAAGGAATCACAGATGCAATCGTGTTCCCTCCGTAGTGAGAATATTTTCATCAATTATATCATTACTACATATCCTTCCATCTCATTCTACTATGGTGACTATATAAGGGGCCACAGATCATTGTCGGCTGCAGTGGTGAAGGGCTACGTGATGGTCACATAGCTGAAGGGATTCACGAAGCTGCCTCTTTGGCATTGGAGTCCCCTTTTTATATTTTCCATTTTCACAAATTTTTCCACCAACAAATTCACATGCATATTTGGAGCATAGGATATAGAGAGGGTCATAATTTGAGGGTAGATCGCCATAATGTTTAGGCTAATCACAAAACATGATCACGAAGGTGGGTTATGAGGCAGATTGGTGATATGTGCGATGAAAACCCAACGAAGCTCACCACAGCCAGGTGCGTCGTGAATCCTAGAAGTCGTTGCATATAAATAGGTGAGTAAGTAAATTATTTTATCCTTACTTATCACTGAACTTTCGTGCTTCTGTTCTCAATTCACGAAGATCCACATGCCCTACGAGAAAACTTTTGGAATTATATCCTCTATGCAGCACAGAACGAGTCTTTTGACTCTGTGATTGTGTGCTCCACGGATTGTGCCTACGTGGTCTGTAGAAGGGCTTAACAACATGTCTCTACAATAGAGCTCCACAATCAAGGTCCATGATCGATGACAAAATATTATAATGTTTTGACATATAATGGCTCACGAAGAGGCTACAAGGGTGTCCTTGTAGATATTATCTAGAGGAAAGATATGGCAGATAAACTAGCCATCATGGAATGTGTGCGGGGCCATTAGGACCATGAATCCTGGGTGGACCTATAGTCGAATAGAAAAAATAACTATCCCCAATAAAAATACAATATATATGGTATTAGTCAGATGTATGACGTTCTCATTCTTGATGAAAGCAGGGATGAGTTAACCTACTGGTTCAGGAGTATGTTGTGCCCGCGCTAGTGGTTCAGCTAGGCCGATAGTTCTACATGGGAGGATCATACACCCGTCAATGTCGACTGCTTGTATAACCATGTAAACAATATTGATTGGAAGGGATTGCAGCTAGTGGTATCTCCCCTATAGATCAATACCATTTTGAAAGTGACTATGGGGAACCCAGAGAAGGAGTGGACCGATGAGTGGTATTTGAGCTAGGGAGGAAATATCACTGATAAATAGGCATGGTCTTACTAGAATTTGTGTCTCATGTGAGGATTTTGTGGTAGATCTGAGGCGAGTGGGCCTGTGTGAGGCGCCATGGGGCTCCCAATACCACATCTATGAGCTGAATAAACTGATGAAAAAGTTATAGAGAAGGTCATCGTTGAGGTCCAATAATTTTCATCTTCACTATTGGGAGGTTGGTATCAGCCTTTGGTACCATCACATGATCTAAAGGATTCTGATATTAGGGGCAATGTATGATGTGTTCCTCTTTATTGTGAATACATGGGAGGACCCAGAGGTGACGAAGCCACTAGAAAAATTATTAATGGGCTTGGTGCGAGGATATGAGAAGAATTCGGTGAGGTATGTCATCTTTATGATGTGGTTCAAGTGGTTCTGGCATTACCCTTTTGATGGGATGTTTCCTATGAGACCTCCCACTTGGCTGAAGGGGGTCCAGTGCAACAAAGATAACTTATACTAGTGGCTCATGGATGATATCCAATGGAAGATATGGGGTTTCATCGTCATCACCAAACAATGACTGGTGGTTAGGTTGGTTGTGTTCATCTCAGCACTCATTTACGGCAAGATGTTGCTAGTAAGGGTCACGGACACGAGAATATGATCGAGAGAATTTATCATGTTGCCCATGTTGGCGATGAGGGAGCAGATCAATCTAGGGAACCCAGTTCTAGATATGTTTTACAATTTATTGTGGCATGTTAATTAATGGAAGAATCCATACAGGGTTTTAGGGCCTCTCTTTCTTTGGTATGAGTGGATAGAGACGCATATGGGTGCCTATGAATACAATAACCCCATTTCTCTTCTAGGTTCGGTCCTTCGACTGGCTATTTTAAATTCGGTGGGGGAGTTTTCCAACCAAATAAATCTAGCTACATTATCTGAATAGAGTCTGGATGGTGGGTGAGTTCAATTTCCACCCATTCCTTTTGCTAACATGTATTTTCACTAATGAATGTTAGGGAATGGAGGAGCATCAGTCTTACCTCCAGGCCTTATAGGATGGGGTCCTGGGGGCATGGGTTGAATGAGAGCCTTTCTGTGAGCTATACACCCCACACTGCTTCTCAAGGAATTGTTTGAGCATGTAGAGGCTATCCCCACAGTTCTATATGGGATTATTCCACGAGGACCATCCATGTGTGATGAGGAATACATGGATCATGATAAAATGGGAGGATGTGATGATTCATAATGAGGTGCCTCCACCCACATATGTATATTGGATAGTGAATTATTATTCACTTAGTTGGGAGACATCTTACCCCAGGGATATGTTGAAGTGGATGACTATCTGTGATAGTGACAAGGAACCTCCTCCACCACGAGGTCAGGGCTGGAATTCAACAAGAACATCCTTTGGTAGCGGGGCTGTGGAAGTAGTGAGGACTGCACCGATCGAGAGGTAGGACGCTGTGGTGGTCCTGACGGTCCAGAGGAGAAAAGTTAGCAATAAGGGAGGCTACCCAGGGGGTTGCCTACGATACCCCCTCAAGCTCTAGGGAAGCATCTACGACACATAGATATGCCGGAGGATACTGTTTTCCTGGTGGCATGGACATCTGAGATGTTAACAGACAATTCCTCAATCCTTCCCATATGTGGAACCATCTTAACCACATCAGGATGTATTTTTTGGGGATTTCTAACTCTAGGGTCGACTTTGCGGTATCTCATGTAGAAGTGGAGATGTACAACACCGAGATGGAGGACTTCATTCACTCTAGGGGTTCTCTATGTCAAATGAAGGTTCAGGTGGGATTGTTTCATAATTGAAATGTCCCTCTACTATTATCAGTTGCTGAATTTAGAGAGTTCTTACCCATACTAGAATAATCAAAAGAGTCTACTCTGGGGAAGAAGCTATTAGAAGGATCCCTCCCAAGAAAGGTGAGGTTTCCAACTTGGACTTGGAGGTGGAATAGTTTGTTGAGGCTCTTGAGGTAAACCATAAACCATTTTCCTATAATCACAATTTAGGATTCTTAGGACTTCTCAAAAAACATTTTATCTTTTTAAGAGGGCCTCATTGGAAATACCAGCTCCCAAGAAATAGTATATGCAACCTCAGGATCTGTACTTTTGACAATAGCGATTACTGCATCTAACGGGGCCCCGACACCCAGGGTTGTTCTCTCAGGGTCTTCCTATTTCCAAACCATATATGGAGGGCCAATCCGTTGGTTTTTGGTGGAAGAAACTCAGGGGAGAGACCGACTATTTGATCTCTACAAGTCTTGATCATAGATTTTATAACTTTCATCCACTTAATCAGGATAACTAACATCTGCATATTCTAACATGCACAGTTCTTCAAAGGGTGTGGGCCGTATTAGTAAGGATGACTGGGCCCTTGGAACTTCCTTTCCTAGGGGAGCGCCGATGTTATAGGAAACAGGTTCCCATACTTACCAAGCCACAATGCCCCTATATTATAGGTGGGACTATTAGTAGGAAAAAACCTAAAATCATTGAGGAGGAATTTGACGATAGGGTTTAATTGGATTACATGAGACCTGACCTACACCACTAGACCCCAGACGAGGATCCTACTGATGAGTTCCTATAAGAGGTCCTTGCATATGAACCCACTGACCCTAATGATAAAGATTATACATCTTCAAATTAAGAGGATAGAATGTTCATTTGTTTCCGGTCATGGATGATGATCAAGCTCTTCATTGGGGAAACCCCACAAGAACAATAGATAGACCAGATGGGAGACTTCATTCCAGGCTGTGTGATCTATGTGCAGGAGGAGTGGATGCTCATCATCCTCATATGCTCATCCAAGACTTCATTGTTGAGATAATAAGATAACATGACCGTGGCTTCAGTGTGGGATTGTAGTGGACGATGTCCATGAACATTCGGGGACTTTGGGAGGCTGAGAATGAGACCCAACAGTTAAAGGCACTGGAAAACAAGTATTCCCCATTCCTCGACGCACAATCATGGATCATATCATTGTTAAAGTCCAACATGGTGGAGGATGAAAAATAGATGAGGTGAGCCTCTAAATATATAGATATTATCTGAGCCGATTAAGATCAGGCCCAGATCGAGGCTGATGAACTACACCCCATTTTCATCGAGGAGAAGTGTGAGCTTAATAGGAAAAAAAAGAATCCTGGAAGCTGCGAGGTAGTGAGTGGTGGAGCTAGGAAGCTACATTGGATGGGTCAACTATAACAACTGGTCCCCAGTGACAGCAAAACCAGCCCACCTTAACATGGTCGTCGGGTCCTAGCCCACCAGGTACCACCAGTTGTCCCGCAGACACGTGTGGCCCACCCAGGGTCCACCCACATGCCTGAACGGGTCATATGACTAATGATAGTCCCCACAGGCCAACACATGTCCTTTCCAGTGTGCTTTTTCCTCACTCACACACAATCTGGGAAACATCCCATTAGGTCACCCATCCTGATCACTACTCCAGGCCAAGCACGCTTAAATGTGGAGTTCTAATAAGGAAGGCTCGAGAAAAGGATGGTGCACCTTGTTAACATGAGTCATATCATTTAGTCATTTAACCCTTTATCATTCTAATGTGTTACAATCACCCCCCCCCCCTTAGAGCACAACGTCCTCATTGTGGGCCCTATAACTCAACCCAGTCAGTGCACCGCTCACTTAAGGCTGGGTTCCTCCTCAAATACGAAATGTGACAACGGGGCCCCAATGTGAGAAACAAGGGATGACCACATCATATTTTTTTTGGGCTTACATCATTTATATCATATTTATGAAATATCCAGTGGTTGATCCCTAAGCTCACATAGGACATTGCCAATGTGAGAAACAAGGGATTACCACATCGTTATTCTACATAAAAATGAGAGTTCCATCCAGGATCCAGGCATCCAGGGTCTGAACAACGGATCTAGATTTTCTAGGAAGAAAGAGGGAGGACAAATTAGAGAATGAGGTTCTCAGAGAATTTGAATTCTCATTTTCCCAACATGCTCTAGTAAAAGAGAAGTGTAACGCAAGGGGCGTTAGAATCAATCCAAACAGAGAGGAGTGGAAGGTGTGAATCTTGAAACCACAAATATAGAAAACTGTGTGGGTGGAATGACATTGAAGGTTAAATGTTGACTGTGTTTGAAACATAGTATCCATATTGTGTTATCCATAGATGGGGATAACAAATTAGGGATAACTAATGACCGTGTTCCAAACATGAGGCCTGACTCGAAAATTCATCCATCGGTCTTCTAGGACATTTTCCTGGGATAGTAGGTGAGGCATACACCAAGCATCAATACTGTTAGAGGGTTCTTTTAAGCATGAAAGAGCATGTTGATCCAAATAAAGGGCACACCAAATGTGGGGGTGGAGCGATGGGTAGTTTGAAAGGAGTCCAACACTATTGAAATCATTCCACTGTGATGAGAACACATTAGTTGAGGGCCTCAGTCTGATCAGGGATTATATTAATTTCCTAAAAGGATCTCAATTGTTAGAGCCTAGTGTGGCCCATATTTTTACTTCATGCCAATGAGGATGATGGACAAAAAGTTTAACATAGTATGATGAGGAAAGTGGAAATGAATGGTCTTGAAAATGTGGGGACGAAGCCAAGATGGCCGTATTAGAGGGTTTACATGCACACGGATTCATCTGGGAACTAGATATTTAGATGTATCTATGTATCCTGCAAGGGAAGTAATCAAGACATACATTGTTCTCCATGAATAGTGTGGTGAGAGACCAACACTTGTGATTGAAAATCTCTCTGGTGGGGAAGGCTCAACATCCCTTAATTATCATGGGGAATCCTGAACTTATCCAACGTAGAATATTAGTTTAAATTCATACGTTGATGATGGGGTTACCTAGAAAGAAAATTCATAGTGCGATACATATCCCGATGTGAATGTGGAAAAAAAATTAACACTGCTCCATGTATTCCCAGAGTGACTCTTTAGACCCTAGACATATGGTGTCCAAACACATGGATGGACCCAAGGGAATGATCTCTAGAATTCCTACATATCTTATGATGATGGGAATCAAGCCATGTGTATTTTTAGAAGAATGATTTTTAACATCATGAGGGATGAAAGGCATCTGCAGTTAGGCTACCCTAGTATACTTGCAACCACAACCACTAAACCCATGTGAGATATGGAAAACAAGGAGTAGTAATGGGATTTACTCAATACGTGAAGGCACACATTATGTGAAATGAATTTCTAGGTGAATGACATCCCAATATCAATGACCTGCCTAATCAACATACATAGATGCACAGAGGGGTAAAAATGAGTGTGATTAAATTACACTAAAGCATAAGGGAGTGAAAATTTTGAATTGTGGTGCCTGATATTTCGATCGTAATGAGTGTGGGGTGATGGTAGAGTAATACTATTGACTGTTTTCAAAACACAGAATCTGTTTCACATTATCATGGTATGGGGACAGAAAAATTAGTGTTGACCTTTTACTAGGTTTGAAACACGAGACCTATCACAATATTTCATCTGAGGACCTTTTGGGTGATGGAATAAGATGATAGGTGATCTAATGTGGCATGAGACCTGGCTGTATAGACGGTACCTCTATGTGTGTAAGTTTATGTGGATTCCAATTAAATTCTCATGAATTATGGAAATGAAATGAGGGAATATCCATTTGGAATCCACTATTCTGGTATCTGCGCGACGATGCATTTGAGTATGAAAATGAGAGATGTCAGATAGAGGGATTCAAATACCTTTATAAGGACAAGGGTCATGGGGATGAAAAATATTTTTATAAGGTCATATAGTGGACCATTGAGAGGGGATATTTTTTTATAAAACGTGCGTAGGGTGGAAAGGTAGAAAAACCCAATGTGAATGAGGAACAAAGAAACCTTACACATGTGACACAATCCTAGGTATAGAACTAGAGAATAAATGTATGTGTGTTCTTTTATATCCTATAAGTATGGTAATAAATCCATAAATAGTTCTCATGGTAAGATCATAGCTTATGGTCATAGAACATATACCAGGCTGGGAAGAAAAATGGGAGAAAAATTGTGCGGTTGTTGAAAAACTCATCCTGAATGAGGAAATATGCCCACACCACATGATTCCGAAAGCCTTTTATCTAGGGGATGATAGAGGGTAGAATTATAGATATATAGGGATTAACTCAAATGAAAAATGTCTGGGAATTCTTATATATCCCCTGAGGAAGGGAATCAAGCCTAACATAGTTCTTGAATATTTCATGGTAGTGTTCCAATGTCAGGGGAAATACTGTCATGTAGGTTTTACCCATGCACCAAAAAAGTGGGATTTGATAGATATTTTTGTTCTTTAGATTGGATGTGTTTTTTCATGAAGAAAAAAACAAAGGATGAAGAATACATGCATCGCTACACGAGTAAATCCATATATAGGCTGTGAAAAATGGCATAGTGGATGACTGATACGAAACATGATGTGCCCTCGAGTGAGGACTTCAAAATGTGGTGTCATTTTTCATCATGCGACCTGGAAAATAATGTCATAGTTTATGGTTGTATGATAGGACCAAACCACATATTTTAACATAGGACAACAAAGACATAAAATTTTAATGTCATGTGGGACTGGGTATCATAATTTAAGGTTATATGGCTTGGAATCATATATAAGAATGTGGTTTGAGATGAAATGCACATGGTTTCATAAAGAATACCTGATGTGAATGAGGACATGGTCGACACCACACCACACACAACTCAAGAGGAGAAATCATAGGTCAAGGGTCCGAAGAATTTCAAAGGACATAGGGTTGGACATGAAGATGAAATGTATGGGTGTTATTATGTATCCCTTGAGGATGGAAATCACAAAATACATAGTTATGGAATGATTCGTACAGTTAAATGTTATCTGATAAGGATGTGGATAGATCTCAGTTTATGGTCATAGATCTAGGACCGTAATAGGTGACCTTTCTATTAGGTCATAAACCATGACCAAATGCCTAAACCCACATGACCTGTGCTAAATATGGGAAACATGGGTGGATAAGGTCTTCAAAACTTGTGAAATTCCGAGAATGGGGAAATGGTGTGGAGCCTCAAATTACACCACACTATAGATTCTTCCTCTTTATGTGAAAATGTGCTCTTAGGTATAACACCATGAGTAGCCAAATTCAACTTGGAGATGATAGAGAGAAAAAGGATTTGAATCATGGAACCAATATTTAAGGCCTGATAGGGGTGGAATAATGATAGAGGATAACATTTGACCATGTTCAAAACACAACATCCTTATCGTGTTACCTGAAATTGGAACAGACAAATAAGCTCTACTGCTGACCATATTCGCAATGTGGAACATGTGTCAATTTGTAATTTGAAATCTTTAGGGGATTTTTCCACTGAGGGCAGGAGAGAACTGATGCTTATAATCCATTCCATTTTGGAGTCGTTTAGAATGTGATTGATGATGAAATCCAAAATAAAGGGTGATGTGATGCATGGAAATGGATGAAAAACCATACCTGTGGAATCCAACACTCTAGGTCGTAAAATAGTCTCCTACTAGGCATGTTGTTGAAATGAAAAAGGGGATTGAGGGGCCCAACATGAGACAAAATGACTCAATAAGTTGATTGGAGGAAAGGGTAATGGATAACACCGAAGAGAGTGGTATGTGGTTTGGCTAATGCATGCCCGACATGAATGAGGAAATAAGTCCACACTATACTACATACCCCCACTTGGTGGACATGGGCCATGTGGCTGGAAAGGAGAGATGGTTTCTAAAAAATAGTTAAGGACCCAAAGACAAAATTTCATGGCATTCCTACATATCCCATGAGGATGGGAATCAAGCCATACATAGTTATGAATAATTTTTTACAGTTTCACATCATGTGACAAGGATGTGGATAAGAGGGGGGTCTCAAAGAGGAGTCTATATGGTGGAGAGAATAAACCTATGTGAATGAGGATATAATCCCACATATTCCACACTATACATAATCCCCAGATAGAAAATATACCATGTGGCTAATAGAAATAATATAATTACCCGGACTAGACCCGAAGTCAAAATGTCCAGGTTTTCCTACATATCTCATGAAAACGAGAATCAAGACATACATAGTTCTTGAGCTGTCATGCAATTTAACGTAAGGAAAGAAGGATGTGGTATCTCTTATATTATGTTCATAGAGATCGGATCGTAGATTCCCAGTTTAATGTCATGTTTGTGCGAAAGGTGAGCTAAAAGGGTGAATCATTGTGCCTATCATTTTGGAGACCAGACATTGGAAATAAGGATTAAGGATAACTTCTGAACATGATTTCAACACAGTATTGATATAGTGTGGCCTAGAAAAGGAAAAAACAATTGATAATTAACCACTAAAAATATTCATAGTGCAGGACATGTGTTAAATTGTCATTCAAAACCCTCTGGGACCTAGGCCCAAGATAGTAGGAGGACACTGAGGCCTAGAATCAATCCTATTCGATGGGACATTTTAGATTTGAATGATGATAAAAACCCAAATGATGGGATTCATAAAGTGTGATGGAAGTCATATAGTTTTTTGTCTTACATCAAGGATGTTGGTATATGGGGGGTGTCTCAAGAGGATGTTTGGGGTGTGAAAAATTAGGCCATTGTGAATGAGGACATAAGAGTCCTAATGGTTAAGTGTTATGAGGATGGGAAATGATATAAAATCAAAAGATTTTTCCTCAATTTATCATCATGTGAGACATGTGATGAGTAGTTTTATGTCATTCTTCCCAGATGCATCACACATTTTAACATCATTCAGTGAGGATGGTGGTGATCTTAGTTTAAGGTCATAGATTTCTAACTGTCATTAACTGTCCATTTATGTGGGTATTTCATTAACAATGCTCCTAATCCCTCCTGAGTAATGATCAATGTGGGAAACAAAGAAAGGGATCTGGTACTCTGCAATATGTAGAGCTAGGACAATGAGGGAAAGTGATCGGGTGAGGTCAATTCCAACCCGATCAACATTATTGCTCAAGGAAGACTAATGTATGAATGGATAATAAGACAACATGAATCACTGAACCTAATATTTGGGACACATAGGGGTGTTGATAACGATGGTGGAAGCTGATGACTATGTTTGAAACACATCATCAATATATACGACCTGAAATGGGGACAAAAAATGAGCGTCGACCGCTGACCCTTGTCAAAACTCGGGACGTGTATCCATGTTTCATTGAAAAATCATGATGACATTATCCCAATATAATAGGCGATCTATAAGGCCAAAAATTCATACAGTTCCGGGGGCCCTTACAATGTCAACGTTGGTGGAGACACAAATAAATTTGGCGTGTGAATCCTAAATATGCCTATGTAGTTTAACATCTTGCAGAAAGGGAAAAAGATATGGAGATCACCAAGGAGGGGGATACATGAGAATGACGTAAAACAAGGTCCACTCCACACCATGTGTTTGGAGAGACATCCATGTTATGTGGACCGATCCATGGGTAGATCTTGAAGTTTGTGGCTGGGCCTATGAATAAAATGTCCAAGAATTATTTCGTATCCTATGGGGAAAGGAATCAAGCCATACATAGTTCTGAAATGGCAATGAAGTTTAATTTCATGTGGTGAGGATATGGGACGACTGAAGAATGGGAGGGGTACACATCGCGATCATCATAAACCTGACATAAAAGGGGGGAGAAGAGGTCTACACTACATTGTGTGTGACCCTCCAAGAGAACTATAACAAGGGAGAAGTCTAGGAGATGCATTTAGGGTATGGACACTAAGAAAAAGTGTCCAAGCATTCTTATGTATCCCATGAGGATGGAAATAAATCCATTTGTAGTTCTTGAGATGTTGTATAGTGTAATGTCATGTTTTGAGTATATGGGGAGATATTAGTTTGAGGTCATTGATCTTGGACCATTTTCACTTTATTTTCTTAACGGATGAGTGATTTGTATTCTTATGTCCTTCATCATCGATGAATTGCAGCCTTTAATGACATTTGGTGAAGACATGATAGTTTAGAGTCATTTGGGACCGTGACTTACTCAACCAATGTAATTCTTGAGGAATATGGCATTCATGGGAGGACAGATACACTCACTATCCATTCTAACTAGAGATTATGTGCCACAGGGGTAAACCTTATGAAGGTGTAAGGTCCTTCCCATTTGGGCTCTAACATTGGTGGTCTCCTAGAAGGTGTCATCTCCATTATTAGGGCTAACACCACCTCACCTTGTATGAAATAATGGAGGAAAAATTCCTTGTTGATAGCTCTGGCTATCTTGTTTGGATGCCTCCCTATATTGTGCAGTGCACAAAGCATTTTCACATCATATTATTTCAGTTCAGCCAGATGAATTTCAGCTATAATATCTTGTATCTAGTGAATATTGATAGATTTTCATAATGAAGGATACTAAATCTCGATGGGCAGGATTGCCTTCATTCCATACAATAGGGAATATGGGGTCACCTGTGTGGAATTACTAGTCATCCTCTGATATTCCCAGAGAGCATTGCAAAGTTTATCAGGACAAATCCACTTTTTCTAACCATCCATCATCTTCAAAATATTAGAGAGGGTTTTATTTAATTCCTTAATCATCCCATTTTCTTATGCAAGATAGTGGGAGGTATGGTTAGAACAGATGTCTTACTTGGAATATAACTTCTTCAATTTGGCTGCAAAGAAGTTGGTTTCATTGTCGGTGAGGATGGAGTGAGGGACTCTGAATCAGTGGATGATATTGGTTCTCACAGACTAAATGATATAATGGTCCTCGACTTTATTGAGAAGAATTAGATTTTTCCACTTGTAAAATAAATCTGTAGCGGTCAGGTTTAACCTGCATTAGAAAGCAGTCACTGGTGGATATGGTCCCACAACATAGAGTCCCCTAACTACCATGGTCCAAGTGTACTATGTATTATAGAGAGTCTCTAGAGGCTGATTAAAAAATTAGCATGGACTTGGAATTCATGTCACCTCATGGAAAACACAACAAAGTCACAGATCATGGTGAGAATGAAATATACCAATATAAAAATGAAGTGGGAGGGTTTCAGCCATGTCTGATGAGACTTTCCCGAACTTACATGAACCTCATGTATGAACTAAGAAATCTCACCACATTGAAATCAACAGAGTCTAATCCCATCAAACATGTGTCTGTAGAGGATCTTCTCGAGACTGGGACCAGTATGGAGGTTGATCTACAATGTGCACCATTACATTTAGTCATGCTCGGATCGATCTTATAGGAGATTACAATGTTGTGGATACTCGATAAGGGGGGGTCCTCTTGTCAGGAGTAACTTCTACCACTGCATCAGGGGGTCATATGGGTCCTACTGTGGAGGCACCGATGGTAAGGTGGCTAATGTGTGGGATATTATTGTCGTCTGGAGAAATGTTACCGATGACACTCTGATGCACTACATTAATAATGAAATCCTCTAAGTCAGGCTCTGCAAGAGATGTGGAAAGGCTAGTCAAGGTGTCATCTTGACTGTTCAATGATAGAGGTACATGAGTAACTTCTATCCGAGATGGGAATTGGGCCATCAGCTGGCAGGTACATTCTAACAACGATATTAGCTCCGGCTTCATAATGACGTAGTCACGATTGATCAGCTTGATGACTATATCGGAGTCACCTTTCACATGAAAGGGGGAATGTCTATCTCAAGGGAACATTCGAGACAAATTTTGAGATCTTGGTACTCTGCCTCATTGTTTGAACAACCTCCTAACAACATGAATGAATATGGAAGAACTTCTTGTCACAGTATGATGAAGACGATACCGAGGACCACTTTGTTGAGTCTGGGATCATTTAGTATTCTTTATATGGGGTTTTGGGAAGTTCCATCAAAATGAAATTTCCATCACTTAATGGCTTGATCTACTGAGAGAATTTCCACTTCTGGGAAATCATGATCCGTAGATTCGTCTGTGGGAGATGGATGGGCAGCAAGGATGTCATCCAATGACTATCCCATGATAGCATTTAAGTGAAAAAAATATGATGTTGAACTACTAGAGGATATCTTCCCAAAAAACTTGATGACATATAAACATGGGGCAGTTCAAATTGTACTTCAGTGGATTTACTTAGGAAACTAGCTATATCCCATGGTGTTGCAGGTAGTGTTGCAATTTATCTTCACTGTGAATACAAACATGAGGAAGATCATCCCAATAGAGGAGTATTTGTAATTTTATCAAGGAGAATGCATCTCAGATAGTATAAACTATTCACTATTCTCAAATTGTAATTTTGAGTGAGAAGTGCACCAAGAGATCATTTTAGAAATATTAGATAATGGACCAGCGGCTTTCCAGAATTGGGTGGGATCAGAACTAGAGGCTGTAATAGGTACTTTTTGATATCCCCAAAAGAAGTCTATCAATCCTCATCCAAATGAAAATCGACACCTTTCTTCATGATCCGGTAAAAGGTCAAACACATTCTAGTCTGATTTATAATGAATATGAGTATATAGGGTAAGTGGCATTGAAATCGTTGAAGTATCTCAATTTTAGTTATAGGATAAATCATGTTGATGGAATTTATCTTCTTTGGATCATTATTTATGCCTCTATATCAGAAAAATATATTGATAATCATTTTGAAGGTGACCCCAAATTCACACATCAAGGTGTTCATGTTTAGATGACGGGATCGGAAGAAGCCGAACAATTTATCATGATATTAGAGATGGTCCGGACGCTGGTGATTTTTGACCCCCAGATCTTCCACGTAGCATTCCACCAATGTCTCGAGGATCCTATTAAATATAAGATTCATGAAACATTTATAAGTGGCACATTCATACATGAGACCAAAGGAAATTACATGGTAGCATAATGTACCTTGTGGTTCTCTGAAGGCCGTAGACTCTTCATTTATGGGGGCCATTCGAATTTGGTTATACCTAGAATTCCCATCCATGAAAGATAGAGCTCAGAACCCCACAGTGACATCGATGAAAAGTTTTATCATAGGAATGGGAAAGTCTTCCTTCAGTTAGTGATAGTTTAGATCTCGAAAGTCGATACAGACTCTGATCTATCTGTTCTTCTTTCTCAAAGGTAGCATTTTAGCCAACCATTGGGGTGTATTGTATCTCCTTGATGAATTTGGATTTGATGATCTTAACATCCTCACCCTTGACCACGGAACTATGAGAATGGTGAATCTTTCTTAGAGGATGTCGAAACTCACAATGAGTTTCTCGAAGACCTAGGTGGTGGATGGAGACCTAAGGATCTAGTCCACGAAACTTTTCATAACTCTTGGAAAATAAATCATGATGATAATTCAATAAGTCCACATATTGATATTTCTATTTGACAGGAAAAGAGGCATGACCAAGGTTGGTTTTGGATATTCCTTGTTACCGAGGATCACCTATAGTAGTTCATCATCAAAGGCAGAGATACCCTCTTCCAATTTAGGAGGATCATCCTCCAAATCCTCTTCAACACTCATAGTGGAGGGATCATCAATGGGATGTGATTCCTCAGAGTTGGAAGATACCGATGGGACATTGTTTCCTGCCTTAGGGTGGTGTACATCGCATCAGGGAGATCCTGTACTTTTGAGACAATAGGGATGAATGATGTCGACCAAATACCATCTGGCCTTTGAACCAAAGGGCCAAATTGGGTGATATCCAATCAATAGTGGTGTCTTGGCCTGAGTTGGTTTATACTCCTTTAGAGAAACAAGCATGTATGTCATATTTTCATTTCCACTGGGCAGATATCCCAATACTTATGGGAGTAAGTGGCTCTGGGATAGCCCGAGCCTTTTTTATAAGAATACAACGTGATCTTATGGCATCCCTTAGACTTGGGAATGTACTTCACCCTCATTCCAAAAACAAAATAGCATTGCCCCATACCCAGGGTCATTGCCTCCAGTTAGTTGATTGGGAAAAATCTAGGAAACATCCTGTTCTATCCACGGGTCGGTCGTAGCTGTAGCGTGTTCAAAATCATTAGCATGAATCAACATGACCATTCTCTAGTAATATTAAGCATCATAATAGAAGGCTTCACAAGAGGAAAAGGGGGGCATATCACTATGGTGTATTCCCACTCGACTATTAAGAGGGTATATTAAGAATTGGTGATACGAAGAAGGGTCCAGTACGTGTAGGTGGAGACTTGGCATACCCATCAATGTGTGGTAGGCAGTGTCTTGCGTGAAAACCATGAACTACGTGCTGGAAACCATGCCACCAAACTGGGTCTTCCAGATGATCTTGCAAACCAGTGTCTGTTTCATCCTGTAATAACCTTGAATTTTTAGGTTAGAGGGACTCAGATCATCCTCGCATTTCCCCATCATTGAGAGTGTATTAATCAGGTTTAGGTTGTTCCTGTAACCCATGTCGACAAGGTAGTGGTGAACCTCCATGCCATGGAAATGGATAGAATTGTACAGTGGGGGAATATTCCCCTATATGGGAGAACCTAAATATTCTATAGATAAAGAAATAATGTTCTGGAATTCTACTTGATTGGTTGTCTCAACATGGAAGGATTCTTCAGCTGCTACCATGGTCTCAAATTGAAGGGGGCTTCATAAATCCTTGACAAGGGCTTCACACATATCTTCTGATAGGCGAATATCCTCAAGTATAGAGAACATAGTTGAAATGATATAAATATGTGTAAGGATATCATACATCTATTCAAATTGTGAGCTTCTTGCTGTTAGGAGGTCGTTCTGTGGAAGGATGTTTGAATGGCCCTTCTGGATTAACCAGTAGATGACTTCTACTAGGAATGTACCACCTCTCACTAGTCGAGACACATAGAGATACTACATAATGTGGGAAAGATTACTATGGACGATCCGAAACAAAACATGTCTTATCATAGCATGATCATGGTGGCTCTAACTTATTATGTAGCACAAACGATGGAGGAGGAGGATCTGGTGACACTAGATGAGACGGCTGCATGTGCAGAAATCTATGCTAAGCCTATTGTCTAGATTCGATGTCATGAACTACATGGATAGAGGCACCAGCAAATGCATCATGGTGACACATGTAACCACATATCTATCGACACTGGAATCAGCTAGGGATATTGGGAGGATCCGTCTAGAACTCCTCATTGTTGGGAATCAGGTAGGGGTTTACTAGTTCCACAATGTCAACTGAAGCTTAACCAAAACTATGATGTATAGAATCCCCCCTCAATGGGTAGATTCTTAGGATAATCAATATCTTTGGGGAAATGAAATCACTAAGAGTACAAGATGAAGATTCCATCAGTGGGGGAACTTTTTCCCCCTTACTTTTTTGATGATTTCTCTTACAAGGAGTGGAAGGATGAGATGTCAACGCAGAAGAAGTAGTTACAGGTGACACAAAGGCTTAAATGATTGATTCATTTAAATCATGAACAGATAATACCATAGGCATGGGGGAATGCCTTATGGGCCAACCAGTCATCATATTTTTTGGACTTGCAGTTAGAAAACGGCTTCCACTCACCTTAATTATCACTGTTGCTGTCACGCTGTATGAACGCACATGCCACCTAAGATGGTGTTGGGCCCAACATGACTGTGTAATTATTAGCCTAGTCTTAGAGAGAGTATTTAAACACATATCACTACATTGCTATGCGCCTTATGATCTGGTGATAGGGGAAGTAATTGGTGTGATCGGTGGGATCTGCCTCTTCAAGCCTCCTGCATTTAAGAAATCATATAATTCCTTGTTCCAAGGAACTTCAGAAATAACTAGTGACATGATTCTTATTAAATGAGTAAGTGAAGCTCCTTCTATATGGGAAAGGGGATCTTTTAACTTGACTGTATATAGGTGATAGAGGAGCCTATAAAGGGGGTGGAAAATGGTAATCTCACCAAGGTGGAGACATCACATAACATGGGGGTGCCCTACTAATTCGGTGGTGGGTATTGCTGGGCTGGAGGATGCGCCTGAGGTGGTGGGCCTCTGCGAGCTTGTGGATGTGTATCTACTTGTAATAAATCCTACTACCTGTGAGCCTCTACCTATGTTGCCGTGGTGGGCTTGGCGTTAGTGGATCTTCTTGTTGGAACTACTAGAGGCCTCCGACTAGCCTTTTTCATATTGCAAGTCTTCTCCTAGAAGATGGGATTTGTCAAAGAAATCTTAAAATCCCTTTAGGTAGTTCTGAATGCTGGGAGATGGTAACAGTTTGGTCTTGATATTCCACACACACATTTTAAAAAGCTATTATTGAGTCAACGACATATCACGGGAGTAGGTGAGGCCCTTCCACTGGGTGACAAAGTCTGTGATGTTCTCATCAAGGCACTGTTTTCACTTGAAGTGGTCTATACTACTCATCTCCCAGGTGGTGAAACTGATTTGGTAGAGAAACTAACTACAATTATCCTCCCATCCAGATACTAACCCAATGGGTATCTTACTATTCCGGACAAATGTGGGACCTTCAAATTTCGGTACAAAACATTCGAGTGTGGCTGCCTCCTACAACGCTGGAGTTCCCCGCATGGGTACACACCTTGATATTAAGTGGGTTTGATGATAAGTGGATATAATTCCCCATTAATGGGGGAACCGTTAGGGTTCCTGAAACTAGGGATGTGGGCTTATCGTTCTCCAATGCCAAATTTGGGTTTCCATTAGGCTGGATTTCTTCCTATTTTACTCAATGAATGAAATGAGAACTGCTATTAGATCACCCATTTGGGGATTCTTATCATGGTGAGGATCCCTAGACACCATCGAATTGGAAGGTTATTCTACATGATATGAAGGCCCATCGGCTCGTGGAGCGGCTAGTGGGATGACCTGCAGGACTGATAGAGGAATGACCTATGGAGCGGATGGCGGAACCTGAGCTGGGTACTGAGGTGGGTTATCATGCAATTTAGTTGGATTTGGAGAGGCGTATCATTTCATATTTCCATAAACTCTTCCTTCTTGCATGTCAATGTAGGAAGTATGGTCATGGTCTTCAAGAGGAAATTCACTGTGGAAGTGTGTACCTTCACCTGTTGCCTCGGTCGAGGGTCACCATAGTCTGGTCGCCACTCTGCAGCAAATTTAGCGATAAATTCATCGGCCATCTGTTTATGTTCCATAACTTGTTGATGCAACGTGACCTTTTCAGGATCATCTTCGGGATTCTACAGCAAGCCAGATAGATCCGAGGGTTTGAGGACATTAGGATTCTCTTTTCCATTATATGGATTTCGACCGAGGGATAATGACTCTTTAGGTACGGGAAGACACAGTAAATTTAGTTGATGGAGAGTAACTCTCCCCAATGGATCTAATATGTGTGGAACTAATCCCGGGGGTAAGTTATCATCAAGGATATGTATCTCATTTTATCTCTTTGATAGGTCGACCATGTTAACCGCAGCTGTACCTAATGACATATCCTTAATATCAGCAGTCATGTTGGGAAGGTGCTAGATAATACTAAAATGAAGGGCCAAATTCTATCCCCAACCATGGATTTGAATGTGGGGGTAAGACTCCTTTATAATTATATGGAGAAATTTAAATCTCTTAACATATCGTTGCTGAATGGTCCAATGGAAACAAAGAAACTCAAGGCATTGGGCCATAGGGAGCCAACAAAGATGACTATACAATATTGTAGTAAAATCTATTCAATGTGCCAATAAATCATATGATATACACAGAAGTGATTCTCCCAAAGGTTTTGGGGAATGCACGTGACCTCTTCCTAGTAAAACGATTCTAGATCATTGAAGTTATTGGTTGCTACTGGCCAAAAGATCATTGGGAAATGATCTTCTACGAGGATGTCCCCAAAACTCCTCAACTCAGACTTGGGATCCAGCCCTTGAATTCCCCATTCCTAGAATGGGGTTGGCTATGGGACTAGTAACGACACTGAAGAAGACCGCTTAGATGGTAGACTGGTCGATGGAGAATACAGAGAGTGAGATGATAAACCACCGCATATTGGGATGTCCTCTGAAGAATGAAACCATTGCGCCACAACATCTCTAAAAGATAGAAAAGTGATCAAAAATTATTGAATAGATATGTATGATACTAATAGTGGTTCATGCTATTTTTAATCTTTTATTGGTCCCCATAATAACACTCTGTGATATCTGGTTAATGTAAATAATGATCAGGTTGATGATATGTAGGATTGCATGGCCAATTCATGGAAAGAGGCCAAATATTCTTCCTCATGTATATATCTTTAGAGGGAATCATGAATCTAGTGGACCAATAATTATAGAAGGATTAGGATTGTACACCGTGTTCCCGCCTCATCCCCCGACATAGAGGATCAAGGTGATGGTTCCTTTACCAAATGAAATTCTATCTCAGAATATGTAATGTAGATGGGTATAATCGTGGTCTGAAGAATCGTAGTATTATTCCTTTGGAGGAGGCGAACATCCCTCCTACACTAAGATAGTTCTTCATGATATGATACGTTTTAGACATGACGAGGACCTTCTCTCGAAGTGGTGCTGGGGCAGGGAGGAATTCTTCCTAGGTGAGTTGGGGTGTGAGGAGAACCCAAATAAATATAAAAATACACATGGTGGACCTTCACAAGAAGTTTTAGAGTGGGTTGGAAATCTAATGGAGATGGTGGGAGCAAGGTCACTACAACAATGTCTGTTTCCCTTGTAATTGACAGTACAAGGGGGCCTTCATACTGGTCAAATTGAACATGGGGGAAGCCTCTGCGTTGGAGGCTAATGATTTGAGGTAGACCTCCTTTTCTCTGACTGCCTTGATGAGGAGGACATTCTTCGGTTGTGGTAAGAACATGTGGAAGACTCCCACAATAATTGTTGACTGGTTTAAGAGGATCAACACATCAACGAACTACAACAGGAGGAATTACTAAGTACATGGGATCTTGATGAAAAGGAAACCTCTGGGTTGGATGTTAGTGTAGAGAGGAGGGCCTTCTTGCAGACTAATTGTGACGAGCGTATCATCTCTATTCTAATACTAGGAGTGGGGAGGACCTGTACTCTAATTGCTGATGGAACAGGGAGGGCCTCCGTGCCGGATGTCATCACTTTGGGTTGGTCCGCAACGGGCGCTACCGATGTTGGCGACCTAGAGAGTCACCCTAACCTACCTGTGGTGATGTTGGGGCCACGATCTGTGTCAGGAATATAAATTCCCTTATTCAATATAATTGGGAAATTGATGGTATGCATCGGTAGTGGCATGGTCTACTGTAGATGTTGATGATAACACCACCTCATGGGCGTCATCCCCATCTTTCATAGGATGTTGACGTCGTATTAACCGGATTGGGGAAAGGGTTGTAGGTTTATAACTAACCTACTCCTTAGCCTATGGGACTGGTTGGTGGAACTGACATGTCCTGGAAGGATCCATCCTTGGCGGCCCCCAGGACGAGATCACATCTGGGCTGACTTGGATTTCCCTCACCTCATTGGTGTAGGGGAGCGAGTCATCAATGTGTTTTAGAGAGAGGCTCACAAAATGGATGTAGGATTGAGTGGGGAGTAGTGGATCCTTGTGTGGACCGTGGGGGATTATACATTGAAGAGGTTCAAGAAGAGTCTAGGTCCTTTCGTTCTATATCCCTTGTTGGGATAATCCATTCTTCCTCATATCGTCTGATGAGGACGTTGACCACCCTCGTCTGAACGAGTTTGGATGGTAAAATATGTAATGGGTGCCCAATAGACATGGATGTGGAGGCAATAACAGAAGATATGGGTCCCCTTCATACTATCACGTTTGTGTTTCCCCCTGCCCGTCTTTCAGTGGAAGGGTCATGATTAGTTTCTTGTCATAACAGCATGGGTCCTGTAAAGTAGAGAGATTCAACCATTATCATTGAAATATGGAAAGAGATGTCCAATGCCCTCACACTATTCCATCTCCCTTGATTGGTACGAAGGATCCATGCATAATATGGTGTAGACCAAGATATCCAACATTCAACTACCCCAATCAGTGGTGAGTTTCACACCAGGAAAATTATTTTCATGGTAGGATATGGCACCAGATAGATGGATCTGGTGAAACACTTATCTATTAATGTCTTGAATGATACCAATCACCATACTAAGGAGAATAATTTCACATTTTCATCACCATTTTATGTTTTCCATATTTTTTTGGGGAGATATTCTATCATTCAAGGATGTTCTAACCTGTTTCCACGCATTCCCTATTTCTAAAGGCGGGCGACATCCATCTCTTATTCAGGGATGTTATCTCCTTGATCAAGATGAGATGATGGGATACTATTCTCTCTTTCTGTGGATTCATCCTCAGAAGTCTTTACCTAGTCTGGGTCTCCCTTAAATACTCAGACATTGTTTGTGAAACTCTCCTCTGATGCCATATCTTCATGGATTTTGGTTAATTACACTGCTTCTATCATGAAATTCCAAGGGGTCAATTCAAGAAAACATCCTTCGATTGGTGTATTAGTAATGTTGGACACCACTGGACTATCTAGATGCTGAAACAATGATGTGTTTTCGTTTTCTTACCCTTATTATAGGGATTCTTCAGGGTGTAGAATCACAATGCATACCACATAGAGTGTGGAGAATTACATATCATAAGATTATCCCTGAGGGCTTCCTCATCTTCCCTTGTTTGAAACATGGTATGCCAGGAGTTTAACGTCTTACTGAGATGGATCAAACTGATCAAAATACTGATAAAAATTGATCAGGTGGGTATATCCCCATGAGGTAGCACCTACGTGGCATGTTATATGTGTTTATACAAACGTCAAATAAAGATAGATCTGAAGATGATTGAGTCCCTACATAGGGGATGCTAGGGTTTAACGTTGGGTTGGATTGAACTCTAGGGAGGGTTGCTATGTACCATGTACCATGAGACATGGATCAAAACCCATGTAGTTCAAAGTGAGTGACATTAAATTGAGGTGTATTAAAAGAGAAAGACCTGGAGGCATGTCGTGACATACACATGGATACCAGCCCCTCACAAGAGGGACACTATTGGTTAAATGTTTATGGAATGTGGGGGGATTATTCATGGATAGCCACCAAAGGAAATTGTGTTATGCCACTGAGATGTGGTAGCCCGAGTAAGAATCATGATGAATGATGGATGGTTGAATTATGTGGGTGGTGAATGAGATGGGACTAACGTGAAGATGATGGTAGTTTTCGTCTTGAACCTCTAAGAGGCTTCCTACATATCCTCATAATGGGGAATCAATGCCCACATAGTTTTATGGGGAGATGGGACACCTAAAGAGGTGGCCTATGAGAATGGATTCTTGGATGGGACCCGGATGAAGTAGAACCTCCAGGATGGGGTATGACCATCCTGAAATAGAAAGGGGTCAAGGGGGAGACCAGTATGGGCTGTGAGTGATGGGATTGAACCTCGGGAAGGCTTTCTACATGTCCATGTGGCCATGAATCATTTTTTACATAATTTAGGATGTGGAATGGAATCAGGTTGTATGCATAGGATAGTGACACGACCACATGCTGGGGCTATGCATGGTTAGTGACCTGAGAGTTGGTCTAACTCCACCAAGGGACGAACCTTGGATGTATGTCACAGTAAAGGGCACACCGAAGTTTATCGATGTTTTGGGATGAAACTCAGTGAGGCTTGCTACAATCCATGTATAGGATACAGGTATAAAAACCCACATGGTTCAGAAGTATACAGTTTAATGTCCTACTAGATGATATAGGGGCATACATTTTAACGTCCTGTTGGATGAGGTTTCACCAGCTTGAAGTGGCCAGGACCGATGAGTGATGGGGTTGAACCTCATAGAGTATTCCTACCTGAATTTCATGGATATGGGAAATGATCAATTTTCAAGTAGTTCAGAGGTGAGAAACGAGTCTTACACACTAAGGCGGCCTGAAGAGTACTCCACGTTAAATGCTTACTCCAAGCCACTTGATTTGTTCTTGGTGTGAGAAACAAGAGGCAGCAATGACCTGATGATCACATCGTGAAAGGATACAATACGAAGAATAGAGTAGGGATTATGAATTAATGGCGGCCCATGGAGATAAATATTGTGACTTACTACCTGATGGAGGCCCGATGTAAATAAATCCCAAAGGGATATGGAATTGGTATCAAGTCCATCTGCCCATATCTCCTCTGGCCTCTACGCATAGAAGAAGAGAAGAGGATAAAAGATGCTACCTCTTGTATGGATGCCTAGGGGTATACACAATGATGATTTCCCTTCACCACAGACATTTGTCAGTCCATGTAAGAGGATCTCATTCCATGTGAGGAAGATCTCACTTCTATGGAGACAAGTTGGTGTAGAAAATGTACAAGGAGAGGCACCTTGATTATATTACATGGGGGAAAGGCTAGAGTCTAATGTCATGTTCTGAATACCATGGTGCTTGGTAGTTTAACTTCTCACAACATAAATTTTGAGGATTCAATCCTCACCCATAGGAATTACATAACTGATACCCACCCATCTTTTAGGATGGGAAGGTATTAAAAATTAAATTTAGAGATGGGGTTGTGGAGTGATCCATTTAGGGGATCATATTAGTGTGGCTATGCAAAGAAGAAATAGATGTTAGTGTTATAATTTAATGAAGAATGAGGTAATGAAAAGAAACATAATGCACTACCCATGGGACCTTTAAATCACTTCTTAGAAAAATGGATGGCCACATGGTTGAAGGGTTTGAAAAGAAAAGGGATTCACAAGAAGGGACCTTGATAAGCTGTAGCCCCTTCAAAGTGGAAAGACTATGCAATGGTGTATGATTCACGATGTGGAGTGGCCTAGAATAGGAATGGAGTATACATGCATGAAATGAGTGCTTCAAAAAGTGATAATGCTTTCAAACGGTAGGAAATTGAAGGGTACGAGTGCCTTGTAATGTATAACATTGAGATGCAATTTTCATCACAAATAATAGTGAACCTCCCTTAGCATAGGGTCCACATGTGATTGTATGGTACTTCATGAAGCACAAGTGCTTTGCGAAGTCCTGAGTTCCCTTAGGGAGCTTCTTCCATTGTGATGGCTCAAGGGAATTACAGAGGGCATCCCTTCATGAAGAGGGGTTATATTTGAACAAAAAAATGGTACTTTGCAATAACTGAATACATTGAAGAAATAATTTTATAAATGTTTCGTAGAGTACATGGTGCTTTGAAAATTGTGATATGAGAATGATAATTATTGGTGTATACAACCTTTGGTTCTGAGGGAAGCCTAGTTCTTACAGGCAAGAGGCGACACAATTCTCTTACAGTGCGTTGAAAATCCAATTTTACATTACCATTAGAGGAAGCTTGAGTCATGTTTTTCATAACTACAGAGTCGAACATCATCTCCTACATGGTGCAGAGGCTTCCTTCATTTCCCCCATGGAGGTCGGAGAGGATTCCGTCAATTTACAAGGAATCTATGAGGTGATCTTATTCTTTACATGAAACAAAGAGTTAAATAAATTGTGTCGTCGCCATTGATCCTTCCACATCTTTCTTCTATGGTGATCGAAGAGGGGTCCATGACTTTTCGCCTATTGCAATGCTGAGGGGCTTCACAAAGGTCTCATAACTGAAGGGCATCATGAAAGAGATTCACAAAGAAGCCCCTATAGAATTAGAGTACCCTTTTCATATTTTCCCACTGCACACATTTTTTCACCAACACCTAGAAAAAACTTCATAAACATAGTAAGCATTACAAGTGAGTGTTTTGGATCTGAGAGGAAAAATGTATTTGGAATAAAATATATAATAGGTGAGTGTCAAGGGATCTTAAAAATTCATAGGTAGTAATGTCTTGGAGCATCCTAGAAATGTGTTTAAGATCTATATCCTCATGTTTTTTGCGGGATACTATAGAAATCTTGTTCTGGAATTATCCAATCTCACTTATTAAATGAAAACATTTACTCATATGGTTGTAGAGTTTTAATGGCATGAAAATTTTTTGTGATCTTTTTAGGAGTTGAAGGAGATGTTAAATTCAGCACTACTTATAATTATTCTATAACTGGGGTACTATTGTGATGTTTTCTTGGATTCATCTTGTATGGGGTTGGGATGTGTTTTGATATAGGTGAAATAGGTTTTTTCTTATGGCTCAATCCAGTTATTCTGCCATGATAATAATTACCCTACCCATGATCTTGAGATTGTAACTATTATGAATGAAATAAAAACACAGTGTCAATGTATCATTATTTATATGTTTTAGAGATTATTATGATAAAAATATCTGGAAATAAATTTTTTCTAAGAGGGATATGAATTTGTGATAGAGACACTGGGTGGAGTATCATCATACATTTTATTTTAATATTTATTATACCCATGGTAAATGAATTTTAGTTTCTGATTCATGGGTTATAAAATTACCAATGAAAGCCATGATGGATTCAATTGATGAGGGATCTCATATTATTTTTTTCGGAGATGATATTGGAAGTGAATGAGGTTGGTGGAATGGTGTTCTTGTCTTCAATGAAAGTTAAATATTAATTTGATGAGTGAGTGCAGCTAGAGATGGTGGTAGGCACTGAGTGAATGTTATTTAGTGATGACCTTTAGGGTAGGGATACCTCGGTTGAGTGGTCTCATTCTCCTAGTGGATATTTGTGACTCCATAGTAAGTTGGTTGTTCATTTTTGTTGGAGACAAAATGTTTTGGATAGTGGATGGATTTCTCTATGGTCCATACACCCTATGGTTAGTAGTTAATTTCAATTTGCGAGGCATTATTATTGGTGGTACGAGTAGAGATTGTTGATAACATTCTTCATTTCATTGGTATTTACTTTATAATGAATTTAGGAGGAGCACCAGAGACCTTCATGTTTGTTGCAGTACATACCCATTCTTATGTTGATGAGGGATAATATTTCTAGGTATTTTTTCATTGCTTTTTGATGAAAAAATATTGTAAAGGATGAAATTTGGGTTATCATTGATAGAATCATGAAATAGGTAAATTTTATACCTATCAAGGATATGAAAAATGTGTATCATCTTGGGGACTTGTATGTATGATATATTTTGAGACTTCATAGGGTTACATCTGAAGTATTTATATATGGGATATGAGGATCACATAATGGGATTGGAAAAATTTAAAGGAGGAGATGAGTTCATAGAATAAATAAAGTACAACATATCATCTGAATATGGATAAACAAAAAAAGAAGACTGTCCAGGTTCTAACGAATATTTAACAGTCTTGTAGTCTAGATTTTAGTCGAACATTGGAAAGGAATTTTCAATTGGTTGAGTTTCTATATAACAATATTTATTAGGATTTTATAAAGATGTAACCGAATGAAGAATTATATGGGAATCCTTGAATATCCCCCTTATATTGGGAAGAGTTGGGAGAGTGATCCTTAAATGGACCAATTTTTCTTAAGGAGATGATGTAAATAATGAAGTTGACCTATAAGAATTTTATCATGGTATAGAGTTATCAGAAATCCTATGAGGGCCATTGGTGATTACCAATGGAGATTAAGGATGGTGATTGTGTCTTTATCAGTGTTTCACCTCGCTTGGGATATTTTCAGTTGGGTATCAAAGGTAAGAGGAAACAATTGTCTGTTGATAAATTTGAGATCTTGGGATAACTGTGGAGGGTGTCCCATTAGTTTCACTTTTCATTTGGTTTGACATCTGGCCATGATGTGTTTCATGTTTCCTAATTGATGAGGAATATAACATATCCTTTCAATTTGATTATATGGGAAGATGTTGTTCTTATGCCCATTGCCTCGTAGGTTGAGCAGCCATTTCAGAATATGGATAGTCTGGTTAAGGTACTATATAGTAAAATGACCCCATTGTATGGGTACTATATAAATGCCTAAAGGATAGCCACGAGACATGGGAGAGGGAGTCATTGATGAGGAAATAAGAGAATTTTTCTTTTTTGGGTCGAAGATATTCATGAATTTCTTGGGGCAACAAGTGTTTATGGTTGTGGGACAATAGAACCCTATTACATATATATCTAGAATGTTTTGACCAATTTTTTGTTTTCCTTGTTTTTTGGTTGAGTAATGCTAAGAATGTATTTGCGGGATACCTATAATTGTGAAGTCAGATACATTATTTAAATTTCTACCTAAAACCTATAGTTTTTTCTATTCACTATAAAATTACACAATATATATTGGGAATACATGATGTGAATTGGAATCTAGATTGGAAAACTGAACTAAATACACAACATGTGAATTTTACACACCATGCAATGGTTACACATCATTTAATAACAAATATTTATCTTTCTAATAAAAACCATAGTGGTCTTCAATATATCATGTAATTAATGATTTAAAGATGTGTAATAGGGTTACACACAATGTAATTTCATGAGGGTTGTGTTTTTAGATTGTTGTTAGACTGAATTTTTATTTCATCCATTAGAAGAACATCTCCATATCAAACTGACGGCTCTCTGGGACAATTTTTAGTGACTTCCACTAAACTGGATTGATTATTTCGTTGATTAATCACCATTATAGTTTGATTTCATAACTCTAGCTTCATAGTGTGACTTATCTTAGGATGTGTGTTCTCTTGGATTATCACATCAGTTTTCCTAGAAAACTAGTTTTATACCATATTGAGGTAGGTGTTTTTAAACAATGGGTTACTTTAATGAATTCCATGTTGTTATTGAAAAATTACTTTGTGTTATTTATTGATTTGAAGAGGTACATTAAAACAAATGATTTAATAGAATGGTAAATGTTTTCCAAAGGTAGTTTTCTTTATAAATGAGTTTTCTAGATTTGGTAATGGGATTCAATGTCTAAATGAGATCAAATTGGATTTAAAACATTTTATGAAATTGAGTGCATAGTTTTGAAAATATTTTGGGCAATTTCACATTTGCAACCTAGGTACATTGGGATAGTGACATGGTAATCCTAAGTGTGGGTTGAACCTCTAGGATTTATCTTTTTGTGATATTGATTGCCAGGACCAAATATCCATTGAATCCAACGTATGCATGTTTAGTCTTGTGAGTGTCTTGAATTTTTTCCCATATGTGAGATACCAATACAAGGTGTTTTTTCATTTTTCATTTATTCTTATTTAAAAAATCATTGTTTTATCATGGATTTTTGATCACATTTTCTAATATACGATGTTATATCACATAGCCTTACTTATTAATTTAATTCATGGGTATGTGTTTATCAGTAATCCTATTTATTGATGGATATTAATTAATTTTTTTATCACTTCTAATGGTTATATTTATAGATAGAGAATATAAAAGTCTTTTATGAAAACCAAGGGAAGAAAAATGTAATATTGTTTATAAATTTATTTTATTTATGATAATGATTTGTAAAAATATTTTTTTAAAATATAGAGTTGTTTTAGTTGCGATATTATATGTTTTATAGAACCTATAGTGTGACACTACCATGATAGTAATCAAACCAATATTTTTCTTTAGTGAATTTGAAGATGTTGTTTTGTAGGATCCAGGTACAAGGAAGAGCATCTTGTATTACAGTAGATTATCTTTTTATTGTTGCTTTTAGTTTGGGTGGGATTGGAGGTGAATGTTGTTCATATATGGAAATGACTTACATTTTGTTTTAGCCTTTTGGTCTTGGATTTTATTTCTTTTTTGGTATCTCATTTTTTTACGCTTCGTTCTATGGTTATATGTTTTCATTTTTTTATATTCAAGACTATTGTTGTTATTCATATTTTACATATATCACGTGACGAGAAAAATCAGGTGGATTTCCTAGTTGAATTAGGTTGGTTTATTAAAATTTATCATTAATCTTATGTGTTTTGTAGATGATATATAAAAATAAATCCAATTTTATACATAATACTTATAATATTATAAAAATTCATTTTTCACCTTGTTTGGTCAGCATATTTTAAAAGTTTTGATTTTACAATTAGAAAAATAAATATATAAAATAAACATCTGTTTTCAAATCTTAATACGATAATTGACTTTGTGTTTATTTTTGAGATTTTATTGATATTTTAATTTTTTTGATGAATAGTATAAAATACTAAATTATAATTAAAAAATTCCTTTTTTGTAATTTATTTATGAAAATAAATTATACATTAAATAATATTTAAACGATATGTATTTAATTTATATGTCAATTAATCCAATATAGTTCATTTAAGTCAATATATAAATTAAATTGGATATTAACACGTTGTAATCATTTAATTAATTTTTTATTTAAGAACATGTTTTCTCATCACCCATGTGGTATTAATGTTAAATTAAATATTCCCGCTTATGTAAATGGAATTTGAAAAAATGGATTAAATATTTTGAAGTATAATTATTTATAATATCTAATAATTAAAAATTATTTTCTTACCCAAATAAATAATGAATGAAGTATAAATTAATTATTGTGATTAAGGTAAAAAAGGGATTACCTGAGTATTAAACTAAACAAATAAGGCTAAAAATCAATTATCAACCTCTCTGAAACCCATTATATGGAAATATTTTGTCCATTACGCCTCTGAGGTTTGATAATTACCAAATTTGTATTCTTGTTATGATTTAAAAATGTGGTTGGAAATCTCTCTTGAAAAAATTTAAATGTTTCCCATTTACCTCACTTATAAGGGCCACCCATCTTCTAACATATTCACATATATATATATATACATTTTTATCTACAAAGAACTTCAGAAATAACATCGCAAATTATATACCATAATCCTATAATAACTAGTCTGGTTATAAAATCATCCAATTAGTGACTTACTGCAAACCAAAGGAGGATTCTTAAAGAAGAGGCAATGATCATCAATGATTATTTTCATTTTATTTCTTCCTGCATCCCATACATTATTATTATAACATGATTATATAATAACTTATTGGTATTAAATAAATTTATTTTTTCTTATGATAATGGTATGTCCTACAACAACACATACTTCCATCAAATGGGTTGTGAAATCATCTTTCATGTGTATAGAAGACTACAGCTGCATGAACCGATGTTGTTCGTTTATCCATTACAACCATTATAGGTTGTGAATACTGATGTATGTGTAATTTTTAAATAATAAATATGATTTTAATTATTTTACTATGATTTGAAAATTATTATATCATGCATAACTTATTATTTTGTATTTTTGTAGAATTTGATAACATCGTTCATGTGTATGGTGGACTTCAACCTTAGGAAGCTATACGATTCATTTAAAATTTACATAGAATGTATTAAGGATATATTTATTGAAAATATGTGTTATATATGACATAACCAAAATTTTATAATGATATAATATATCATCTACTCTTATTTCAATGAAAATATCTAGAAAATAGAAAAAATCATTCATCTGTAAGTACAACCTACTCTCTCCAAGAACAATGTATTTAATTTTCTATAAATTTATTTTATTGATTATAATAAATAAATATATAATAAATATATATGATATTTATATATTCTTTATAATTTTTATCTTATGGAACTGTGATCAATGAAATAAGGAAAAAATATAACAAATCAAAACAAATACAAGATAGCCGGTATTACACAAAAGATAACTTTAACATATATATTTTAATAAAAATGTAAACCAATAGTGATACCAAAATAATATATTGTATCATATATCTAATTATTATTCTCAAATTTTTTTATAATAAAATTATATTTATTAAAAAAATGGTTGAATGAGTAAAATGGAAGTGTATACATAAGGTAAGCGTATTTCTAGTCTCACTTTTTTTAGAGTGATTTATGACATATTCACAACTCATTTCTTGTATGTGTAATATGAAATTCCTTATTAAATGATATATTATGAATATACCACATTTTATGATAATTAATATTTCCCTTTATGTAAATATTTCATGGAGAATACAACTTAAAAGTTACCCGAGCAGTTTTGGATTTATGTTCACCTTTATACTACTCTAAGACACATGCAATGTTCACAAACCAATTCTTCTACTTTGAGTTTATACTGACAATTACATTGAATTATTAATATTATACAAATAATTATTTCAATTTAATTGTCCATTTAAGGATATTTATTTTATGTGGATTATGGGACCAAAGTAACCTTTGTGGTAAGTAATTTTTTCTATAATTTACATTTATTTGAGACATCTGTTATGTTTTCCACCTACATTCTTTAAAATGGTGTATATAAATACCATTGGTCATGTAATATAAAGAATTTTTTATTCCTGATGATATTTTAGGTATTGTTTTTAGTCATTAATTCATGGGACTTATGAATCAATGTTACCAATGTGGTAATGATTTGATATTACAATCTTATCATCTATCTAGAATGATTATAAATATGTTTTAAATATTAAAATATTATGATCCATAAAAAAATATTCTCATAAATTTTCTTATCTAAGGATTATTCATGATATCTAAAGTTAATGTTACTTTTTTTAACTTCTTTGTAATCAATACACCGAGATAACGTTTTTACAAAAATCTGACAATATTTCCCACTTTAGTCGGATATCTGTTTTTTTTTGAAAATAGTGGTTTATAAAAAATATTTATAAATGTTTATTCAAGTTTCTTAATTAATATTTTAATTTAATTGTCATGAAATGTATTATTATTTTAAAAAAAAAATTTAAATGATTTTCAATGTATTCATTAGTTTTCATTCGTTTATTTTAGATGATAAGGATTTGGAAAATGTTTTATAATTAAAATATGCTTTAAATTATTTTCAATGAATCCTAAAAAACATTTCATGATAATATTAAACTAATTTTTTCTTCAAAATTTTTCTATTTAAAAACGAATTCTTCAAATTGGAATGGATATTTTCCACAAAAAATGTTTGAAATGATCTTAAAAAAATTCCATATATGATTTTGTCTATTGATGTTACTTATACCTTAATGAGGATATGATCCCATTATATCATTATTTATTTATTTAATGGGTTTTTGTTTAATAATTATCATCTATTTATGAATCCTGTTTCTCATTCATGTATTATTACATGATAAAAATAATACATAACCCACTTATTTTCATGGGATATCCTCTGATGAAATGATTATAAAACTAATCTATTTTATATAGGATATGATAAGATAAAATTTTTATGCACCCATTTCATTTCATGGGAAATGATATGATATATATTTTCAATATTTTGGATAAAAAAATATGGATTGTATTATTTGAGGGTGGGTCCTATATGTCCCTACAATGCATTTGGTCATGTTTCATTTCTCATGTGAATGAAAATATTGGAATTGATAGTGAACTCGATTCAGTATGAGAGGGCTGTAATGGGGAGTGAAATAAGTTTAATAAGACATGGAAGGAAGGGTTAGTGAACATGTATTACTAAAGATATTTGTTTTCTATAATGGTATTAGACATGAACCTTGAATAATTTGTAATTCATTTTATATTATTATTGGTTTGCCATAAATTAAATGTCTTATGCCATTTTTATGCTCTCATGGATCATGTTAATTGATTATCTTATAATTTGGGTCTGATTATTAACCAATCATTATGCCATGAATCTGGATTATGATATATTCTATATAAGATGTATTTTTAAAATGTCATATGCATATCTTAATACCCTTATGATAATATTAAAATTTAATATGATCTTAGATTGATATATCTTATTTATCCTTAATGAGAATCTAAGATCACCCTTTCTAATGTTTCCTTTCCCATGTCATGAATAAAGGTATTATCTAGGTTACGTCTATCAGTACAACTAAATGGAAATATAATTGGGGGAAACAATGAAGATCATTCCCTAGATTATATAATTTTTTCCGTGTATCAAAAGGAACTAAACTAATCAGGTCCCCTACCATGTGTTTGTGTAATGTAATTAATATTCACATAAAAATATGTAATATTATTGAATGTGAATTGTGGGTATCTATAGTTAGAATCAGTCAATAGGTTTATTTTACCTTTGGAAACTAGGATGAGAAAACCTTAGTGAGATACATAAGGACATATATAAATATAATTATTAGGATGGGTCAAGGATTATGGCAACTTTATAGAATATTGGTAATGGACTAAGGGACTTGTTACCTAGAAATTACATCATAGTCTGGATAATAACTATGGATGTGGCTATAGAATACAGGTACCTAGTTGTAACAAACACGAAATAATATATTGATCTAGACTAGATCAGGAATTGGTGAATGAAAACATTCCTAACTGGACATCCGGTTTGACACTGCTGCGATATATGCTTAATAAATTCACAAACTCTTTAAGAACCATCATCATGAAGATTAATAGATTATGACTATGAATAAACTGGGATAAAACTATGGAATAATAGTATAAAATGATGTTTTTCGAATTTAAATATCATATAAGTGATTTTTAGGGTTATATGGTTTTACTCTAT
The DNA here is from genome assembly GCA_963277665.1 of Viscum album. Classification (NCBI taxonomy): domain Eukaryota; kingdom Viridiplantae; phylum Streptophyta; class Magnoliopsida; order Santalales; family Viscaceae; genus Viscum; species Viscum album. The sequence continues at coordinate 1,042,774,985 of OY728150.1, forward strand.
GTTTATGGTTTTGTCACACTATTAATTCATGATTAAGTCATTGAAGGAAACTAAAAAGATCTAGGCTAACATTGAATATGATGGATAATTTTCTGGTGAGAATCCAAATTAGATTATGATTGGGGTAGAGGATGTTGTGATTATTTTCAATCAGTTTTCAGGGAATATAATTAATAACAAGTACCTTATGTAACTCTCACACTCACAAAAAAAGAGATGGAAAGAGTCAAATGAGGGTTTGGTTAGTGAATTACATAGTGAAAAGAATATTTTGTATCATATGTTTCATGGATAAGGGATGCAACTACATGGTAAATGTCTAATAGGAACATGAATATATTTTGAGTTTGGAGAATATCGACACAAATTATGTAATTAGAAATTGAAAATGAAAAGTTCAATTAATGTAATGGGTTTTAATGTTAGTCTACCTAAGATATCATTTACTGTTAAATGATTAAAATGTGAAATTTTTTGGAATTGTTAAATATGATTTCTTAAGGAGAGACAATTTTTTGAAAATCAGCATGCTTGTGTGAGTAATAGTTATATTGTTTTTTATGAAGATATTACAGATGAAATGTTAAATGAATGAGTTTTTATGGAAAAATATGATATAGTCTACATGGTGGTTAGAGTAAGATATTGAGAGAATGTTGCCTTTAGGGATTATAATTCAAATATTCTTTTATAATAGTCATATAATACATAATAATTGTTCAATATATATTATTCTTTATGTATTTTAGAGAATATGTTCAATGATGTAGATTACATTGAAATGATATTTAATAGAATGGTAATATTAATGGAAAATACATGATTATGGTAAAGATAACTATTGATATGTTCTTTATGTTTAGATATTGATGTTGGGATAAAGAGAAAATTTATTTGGATAATGTTAATTGGATCGTACTGACGACCTCGTAACTACTAAATAATTTACTAAAAGAATTGTTTATCTTAACATTGATGGAGTTTAGATCTTTATATTATTTAAGAAATATATCCAATAATATTGTTTTGTATAAAGAATTAATAATTATGTATTTATTCAATATTTTTTATGGTAATTGAGTTTATTAACATGTTTTAGGAGAATACAAGATAAATGTATTAAAGTTTTTGATATTTTAAATTTAAGATACACTTAGTGGAAGAAGGGTATTAGTGAGAATTAAATTTTAGAAAATCAGGGATATTATTTCTATATTTTATGAGGATTTTAATCCTTTATAATGTTCATAAGGATATATATATATGGAATGGTTTATTTTGAACTTTGCATGAGGCTTTAGATATAAATTAGTTACTTCAAAAAATAAAGGCATTACCATATTAAATAATCTAGGATAATAACATTATTCTGATAATAACTTGAGATATAAGGAATGATGTATAATAATTTTATGGATCTTATTTAGTGTGTCATTATTAAATAAAAAAACAACTCTTAGAGTAATAGATGATGTCAAAACTGAGAAAGGAATAACTAAATGTTTATATTGTGGTAATAAAATGGGATAAAATCAAGTATGTATATCCTATCATGAAAATAAATCCACATTAATAAAGAGATCTTGAACATGGAATGCAATCCTAGTACTTTAATCTTTGTTGAATCAAATTGAAACGTAAGTCTTCATAGATTTATGTTTTTATGGATTTTGAATTTATCTATATCACTTACTTTCTAGTGATCAGTGATATTTATCACTGTCTATAATTATTTAGTATTTTCCTTCCATGTCTAAATCATTACATACCACCTATGTTATATTATTTGGAAACCTAGTTTTGAGTTACATTTGGATAGATTTATCTTTAAAATATTCCATTTATATGGGAATTTATATTATTAATTCTTATAATGTTAGATTCTATGAAGAAATTTTCAAATATAAATCCATTTATTATGGAGATGAATTATGAGCTTGAAATTCATTTTGAAGTGGTAGAATAAAACATCATGAGATTTTGTGAAATTTAATTTTTCAATGAAATTTGATCTTTTACATATTTGTTCTGATAGGAAAAACTAATTTTGGGTTCTGTTACATGTAAAACGGAGTTCATCATTCATTATAAGCAACACTATGTTTGTCTTGTGTTAAACAAAATACCATGTCTTTCTCGAATTGCATGAAACACCATGTTTAAATGAAACATGTAGTATAATTAAAATATTATTATGATAGTTATCACTAAGCTATTTGAATGGAGAGTATGAATATGATTAAAAAAATAATGAAAATATGGTTTACACATGTCTGTATAATGAATTGTTTAATAACCAATTAATTAGAAATGAATATAAGAAAATTATTTTTTTGGAAAAACTATTTTTCGATGAACTATCACATTTTATCACAGTAAAATAAATGAAAAACATTTTAGGAATGGTTATAATTTAATTTATACTATGTATATATTTATTAAATAATTTAATATTCATGTTGTTTGTAATCTAAAAAAAGATAAAATTTAATATAATTTTATTCTTAAAAATAAATTTTTCTAAAAATAAGTTTCTTTCCATTTTTGGGACACATGTTATAAAAATAGATCCCTAAATTTTTAGAAAAATTATTTGTTAAAAATAACTTCATTTTATAAATTTATATATCAAAAAATTTATGTTGTGATTTCGGGGCTTTTTTCTAAATTGTTTAATTTTTGAATTGAAAACACCCATTTTAATTACTTTATTCATAAAAATAAATTTAATATTAAATTATATTAGAAGAATATTTTGTTAGATTATAAATATATTAATCCAATATTGTAAATTTTAATCTATTTCACATTGAAAATTGATATGAAAACATTGTAATATTATGATTATTTTTTTCTTTAAAACATGATTTCTCATAATGTCTACATGATTAATATTAAATTAATTTTTTGAATTTTTTTAATTGAAATTGAAAAAATGTAATCAATATTTAGAATAATTATATTTTATACTCGCTAATAATTCCATCAAAATCATAGAAAGAAATTAATATTGAATGTAGTAAAAATTAATTATCACGGTTATTATAAAAATGTGTATACCAGGGGTCAAACATCAAATAAAAAATATTGTAAAAAACATATACCCTATTGAATAAAAATAATTTCATAGAATAATTTAATACATTATAACTATATGGATTGATAATGGAAAAATTTTACCCTTTTGACATGAAAAATTTAGGTGTAATTCCTTCTTTCAATACATTATTAGTTTTCCACTCACCTCACATATAAAAGGCCATCCTGTATCCTATCTTCATCACATCTATCGATCAATTTGGATTGTGAATTATCTATCCAAATCAAATCCAAAATTCACATCCCTAACCATATAATGCAAATTTTATATATATGTCCTACCAAAATTGGTTTTAGGGAAAAAATTGGATTCCAAAAGAAGAGGTAACATTCATCAACCTGATTTTTCATATTTTTTTTATCCTCCACACCCTTTAATTACTATAATATCATGATTATATAATAAAATTATAATATTACATATAATTAAATGTTATTGTGTTAATGTTATGACCAAAAAATAAACACTCTTCCATTAAATGGATTATGAAATCATTACTTGTGTGTATATAGGACTACCGCCTCATAGATCAATGTCATTCATTTACCGATTACCCCCATTTAATGATTTGGAATAAGGATTTATTTATAAATAATATTTTATATTTATTAAATTTAATATTATATAATGTTTTTTTAAATTATTATATCACACATTGCTTCATATTTTTAATTTTGGGGCAACATGATAATTTTGTTCACGTGAATAATGAACAACACTTAAAAAAGTGATATGATCCATTCACACATTACATGAAATCTATTAAGCTTGTTTTTATTGAAAATATGAGATATATAATACATAAAAATGATTAAAGAATTATAATATATGTCATATAATCTACCTTATTTTATACTAACTGAAAAATGAAAAACCAATGTTAATGTGTACGTATGTACTACCGTCTACATGAACGGTATATTTAATTTTTTATCACAAAATTTATTGGATTACTATAAATAAATATATAATAAATTTTTATGATATTTATATCATGTTTATAATTATGGATATTATTTATAAATGATCAATACATAAAGTTAAAAAATTTAACAAATCAAAACATATATGAAAAAAAGTGGTTATTAGAAAAAAATAACATTAACATTAAATTGCTAATGAAAAGGTAATACATGGTCCAAAAAAATTAGTATATGTTATGATATATATAAATATTTTTAATTAATATTTTTACAATAAACTTATATTTATTAAATAAGATTGTTGAAAGAGTTCGATGATATTTATGACACAATGCATGATGTTTTTTATTATCAATTTTATTTCTGAGAGACTTATCCCATATACACAACCAATTTCATTTGGGTGGAGTATATAATTCAATATGAAATGATATGTCTTGAATATAACTCATTTAATGATATATATTTCCATTTATTTTATTAATTCATAGGTAGTATTATTTATAAGTTACTCAACTAATAAGGGATTTCTGTATAAATTTTTTTACATCCATGAGACACATTCCATGACCCCACATTTTAATTTTATATGGTGTTTATAATACCCATGAATTTATTTTAGGTTTTTTATTTAAAGATTTATTTGTATTTACATATCAATTTTCAGATCCTATCTTATGGTTATTATTGTTTAGATTCTTCTGAAGCAGTTAGGGATTTGTCTACCAATTTTCATTCTTTGGAAGATACATTATGTTATGAACCTATATTATTTCACAAGTTGTATATACAGACCCATTAACTTGTAATTTCTTGAATTTATTCATAATCGTGTTAGTTTAATATTTAATGTATGTTATTACTTCAAGGGTAATATGAATCTATACTACAATCATTGTAAATATTTCATGTTACAATCTCATCGTTTATCTAGAATGCTTACGAGTATGTTTGAAATGGTAAAATATTAGGATTCATCTCTCAAGAATTCATATAATTTTTTCAATTTATAATGATTATATCTTCATATAATGGTTCCATTTATCCAGAAAATGGTAATTAATTCAATTAATATTTTTTCCAGTAAAATCTATCTTTATTTTCACATCAGTCAGAAATATGTTTTATTCCATAACCATGTTTTTGAAAAATGATTTAAAAAATGATTTAAAAGATATATATTACTCTCATTTTCATGGAAAACAATTTTGGAAATGTTTTATCAATAAAAAATGTTTCAAATTACTGGAAATTTTCTTTATAAGTTATCAAAGGTTATTTTCCTTGAAAAATATTTTGAAGGAATTTTATGTTTAAAAGTTCCATATTGTATTTTCAATGCTTCCATTATAATGTTTTAGGGGTATTTTAAAATAATACTATTTTCATTGTGTTTTATATTTTAAATATCCATTTTAAAATTGTACAAGAACAATTCCTCATAATGATAAATAAATGATTTTTAAAATATATATTTTTATCTATGATTTAATTTTTTATTTTAAATTCAAATGAGGATACCTGAAGAAGAAGTAAAGTTCATAAATGGGAATTTTATGAATTATTCAACCTCCACTAATATAAATAATTATTTTATTCTTATTATATACTAATATTAGTATTTTAAATATACTATTATGTATTTATGTTATGGTTATAGACAAAAATCGTGTCCACTTCCATCGAATGGGGTATGAAATCATTATCCTGGTGTACGGTGGACTACCACCACAAAAAAAGGACGTTATTCATTTTTTCCTGACATCCGCTCTAGGAAGGTTATAATTATGGAATTTTTTTAGACTTTATAATTTTTATATCATTCATACCTTCATGCTTTCCATTTTTTTGGAATATGATAATTTCATTCCAGAGTACAACAGACTATAGCCTCCTTATGCTATTTGATTCATTCACTGATTACATAGATTGTATTAAGGATGGTTTAAAAAATATATATGATATATATGATGTAAAAATAATTCTGAAATGATAATACATATATCATTTAATTTTATTCATTAAAATCTAATATGAAAATGGAATCAAATTGCATGTGTACATATGGCCTACTATCACAATGAACAGTGAATTTCATTTCATATAATTAAATTTAATGGAATAATGTAAATATATATAAAATAAATATATAAAAAATTTATATCATGGTTCACATTTTTTTATTTTTAAAATCTTGATCTTTTTATGAGCATAAAAAATAACAAGCAAAAACATACATAAAAAACAAATCACTTTTTCCTAAAATGTAACATTACCATAGATTGTCAATAAATGGGAAGTAAAAGGTCATAATTAAATCATACACGGTATTATATATATAAATATTGTTCTGAAATATATTTATAATGAAATAAATTTTATTAGACAAGATTTTTTTAGTGAGTATGACATAAGGTGATGACATAAGGTAAGAGATATTAGTCTTACATTAAATTTATGTGAGTCCAAATCCATATTCACTAGATGTTTCATTTATATTCTATATATACTACCCATGAATTTATAGTTTTATATTCATAATTAAAATTAATGGTTTTTACATATTCATTTTAGGATAAAAATTTATGGGGTTTAGAGTTCAAATGTTACCTAATCGAAAAGAGATTTTTGTCTTTATTTTACTTTTTTGAGACATGTAGTATGTTATACACATATATGATTTATAGAGTGGTATATAAAAAACATTTGACCTGGAATGTATTATATTTATTTATCCTCATGTTATTTTCTGTTTCATCACATTTCACTCCTTTTTGGGATGAATGATTCAATGTTACCAAAGTGGTAACAATTTTATAATACAATCAAATCATTTATCAGAAGTGTTTATGATTAAGTATCCAATTATGAAATATGAGGATATAAATTTAAATAATTTTATTTTTTTCTTATCTGCTAGTAATTTAGGATATATTCATTTAATTTTACAATATTTACTTAAAATTATTTTATTTTTTAAAAAACATGATATTATTTATCTCTTCACCCAAAAATATGTGTTCTTCTTCCAAATCAATGTTTTCTAGAAATTATTTTGAAAATAAATATTTTATAAATATAAAACGATTTATAAAATAAATTTTCACCCAAAATGACTTATTAATAAAATTTATTTAATGAAATTGTTATCACTTTTAAAAAATATAACACATCTTGATTTTATTGAAAATATAAAAAGAATATTTGATTTTAACATGAAAAATATTGAACAGAATATCCCACTGTCATGACTAATCATTTAATTCAATATTACCTTACATGAATTCATTGTTCATTTGAATACAAAATTTATTTTCTAAAAAGTGTATTAAATGTATTTTAAGATGTCATTTTTATGTTTTCATGAATATTTTAAAAGAATTTTTTTAAACAATTTTATTTCTTAATAACTACTTATCAAAGTGAATAGGATATTATCATCCCAAAATGTTTCAAATGATCCCTTAAAATTATTTCAATTCTAATATTACATTTTTTCGATTTAAGTATTACTTACATGTGATATGTTACTAGAATACAATTCTATAATGCACCGGACCCACCTGGTCCATTACTTTGTCAAAACACGGCTCCACCGAAACGGTGCCCCGGTGACGGTCGCACACCGGTCATGGTGGCACTGGTCACAGTGGCACTGTGAGGGTGGCATTGTGAAGGTGGAACTTTGTGGGTGCCACCATGATGGTGGAACTGTGAGGGTGGAACCATGAAGGTGGTACCGTGAGGGTGGCACCGTGTCTTCGATCTTCTTCCAGTTTCGGACTTTTTCCGCTCCCACAACGTATCTTTTGATGTAAAAATGATTTAATGGACCTTTCAAAGACATTTAATGCCAATAAATAATATCTAAAATTCCCCAAGAGTCGGTCACACCTTAATCTTCGGTGACATTCCCTTTCCCCATACCTTCCAGTTCCTCCCCTGCTGCGCGTTTTCCTCTATTTAAAAGAAATGGTTTAATGCATAGCCGTTATGACACCACCCCAAAGGAAAGAGTTAAATGATAATTAATCCCATCGTCTGTAACCTATCAACTGTAAAGGAAACCACGAACCAACTATAATGCAGTTCAAAATTCATTATCTCATAATAACAGGATCTCATCATTATATCATGCTAGATTTTCTTCCTTTCACGTCTTGGCTAGATTTATTTCTTCTCCCTGGTGCGCTTGGAGTACCTCTTTCTTGGGGCTTGTGGTGCACATGTGCTAGAGTTTTCTGATCGTCCTTGCAGTCCCCAATGTTCTTCCCCTGCAAGTTGTGCATCCCCAGTTCTTGGCGCATGGAGAAGAACTTCGATCCTTGATAATCCATGTAGGGATTTTACCTTCGCCTCTCCTTACTGTGTATCATGTGGGGTAGGTGTGCTACAGTTTCTATGGGAATGGATGAAAGAAAACCAAAAAAAGATAAAAAATAGTATTTTGAAGAATAAAGGGGGGGGGGTGGTGTGATCCATGTTCTATTGATTTTCCATACCCTTGATTATTTATGTTGTGAATTGTGTGGGCCTATGCCCACTGAAAATCATGGTCGTTGGTGGTCCTTCCTTGAGCACTAATGAACCCTTGTCTTCTGTGATGATTTAATGGCTCTAACATGGGAATTTGGTTAATCATGTAAGCTCATATGATTAAATGAATGTACAGTGAACAATAATCCTTGTGTGATCACCATGGTTAACCAAACAGAAAGAAGAAAACATAGTGAATGATGTACTTGAGTCTGGAAACTTCCTTTCTCTGTCTTGGTGGAATATCTATTTGTTCTTCTTAATGCTTATGGGGTGATATGGATGGGGATGGGATCTTCTATTGTGGCATGATTTTTGGTTGTGAATCTAAAGCTATGTAGGGTTGTATCTCGGGGCTTGGTTTGGTTCCAATATTTTGAGGGATCTCACCCATCCCTTTGTTTTTGCGACTTCGAAAGATAAGCGGGTGTAAATACTTAAATTGTTGTTTGGATGTTTCCCTTTCTTTGGATTGTGGTTATGCTTGTGAGTTTCCCAGTATTGTAGTATTCACCTAAATGGGATCACAAAAACATGAAAACAAGAATTGTTTAAATGGGGAATTGGTTTTAGGGAATGAGTTGTGACTTGGCTGTGACTATTGTGCCATCTTTTATGAAATAACAGAAACAAGGGTGTTGTGCTCAGGTTGGCTTTGGAAACCTAGGTTGGGATGAGTTCTTGTTACCTATACATATATCTATAGTTTTTATGTTTATTATTCCCGCCCCACCCAAGTTGAGCACTTCTTGACGAACACCCCCATTTCACGGGGGAGGGTGTTTTTCCAAACACTCCTATGAGTGGATGGTTATTAGATTCTTTTTCTGCTTCATTTCATGAATATCCCAATACTGTTCGGGCATGTTTTGACGGCCTGAGGTCCATTATATCCCAAGATTCTTTGGGCATGGTAGTTATGGTGGTTGGCCTAGGGGTGTGAGGGCAGGTTGTTTCCCAAGAATCTTTGGGATGAGGCCCAGATTTCTTCAGGTGTGGAAGTTGTTGTTCTAGCCCAGATGTTTACGGGCGTTGTTACACATGGTGGTTGTGACCCAGGTGTTTGCGGGTGGGATGTGTGGTTGTAGCCCAGGTGTGTGCGGGTGGGGTGTGGCAGTGGGAGTACGGTGATAATGGCGGGATTGGTTCGATGCGTAGGATGTCATCAATAACTAGTGGGAAAGTGGTGAGGGGTACCAAAATGTCAATGTGTTATTAATATATATTACTTCACTTTCATTATTTGGGTACTGTGCCTTGGTGAGGTTTGGGTGTATAGTTTCCATATCTAAGTGCTTTGGTTATTTCTTTTCTCATAGGGCATTAGAATGCCTCTCCACTTGTGCACAAAAGGCTTTGGTTGTCCCAACTGAGTATACTTGTATGCTCACCCTACATATATAAAACTACTTTCAGGTTTCCCAGACGACTTTAGGGATCGTGCGGGGCTATACTAGTTCATACGTTGGGACAATTGTTGTTGCTTTTTTTCATTATTTTGGTACTTCCTTTTGGGGTTTTCTCTTACTTTTGTATCATTTACATTTGGAACATGCATATGGGAGTGGTTTTTTTTGGATTTACATGTACTTCCAGTTTTGGTGTGGTGGTAATTACTAGCTTATCTCCTAATCCTAATAAAGATAAATGGTAATTCCTTCTATCTTGTGTGTGATTATATAAACTTGGTGCTAGTTTCCACTCCGGGGCCTATTGAAGGCGGGTCTCGGGGGTCATTATCTCTTCTTCAACTTGAAGAAGGAAGGGTCTAGAAATCTGCTGTCCCTTTCCTCGTCTTGGTGAAAGTAGTTCATGACAGAATGGAATCAGAGGGAGAGGTTTAGAGATAGGATGGAGTCTGGGTTAGGCACAGTGGGGATTTCATGGGATTGTAGGGAAAAAGTGTTGGGTGATCTTGGTGCATAAAATAGGCTAGCAGAAGACCCTTGGGAAGTACGAGGGTAGCATCTCATACATGGAGACAGAGAGACGGCTAGAGGAGATGGTGATAGATTTCTTCTTGATCCGGGCTCCGACAGTGTACTGGGTTTCTCTTGCTGTATGCCAGATGCATGGAGCAGCGCGTCACTGGTGGACACATTATCTTGGGGAGAATAGGGAGGATGAGGTTCCATGGGATGACTTCGAGAAGGAGTTCCGGGCTGAATTCATCTCTTCCATCATGAAGGATGAGAAGAGTCATGAACTACTCTCCCTCCAGCAGGGGAGTATGTTAGTGAGAGAGTTGGGGATCAAGTTCAAGGATCTCCTTCGCTTTTCTACCGACCTCTTTCCATATGAGGATTCTCGGGCGAGACGTTTGGAGGAGGCACGTCGACCTTTTCTCCAGTATGTTGTTACTCCCTTCACCCTACCGACATACTTGGAGGTCTAGAAGAAGGATGAAGCGGTGGAAAGGATGAAATTGATGATAGGTGTATCGTGAGAGGGAATCCAGTTTGACTCGTCAAAGGGGATAACCGTTATCAATAGGCCTCTAGCGTCAGGGCCCTCTAGGTTTCGACCAGCAGAATGTATGCCTCAGTAGTTCCAGTTCCGATCTCCCAGCCCTCGCCCATTCCTTTGAGGCCCAGGTCCGAGATTCTTCATCTGTAGAAGACATGGGAACCTTCGGAATCAGTTCATGGACAAAGTACATTACAGAGAGGGTGGTCAGGTTCAGCTTCCACCTCAGCAACAATAGTTTCCATCTCAGCCCTTTCTATAGTAGTGGCAGGCGAAGCAAGCTCCCGTTCCTCCAAGGGCAGACATTGTAGGAGGAGGCCGATGTCAGGACACTCCTCAGGGACCTCGACTAGGGAGTGGTCGGGGAGGCGGCCAACAAATGAGTTGTAGGGGAGCTGGGTGTGGACAGTTGCACGCTGTTGAGGTAGCAGTTCCAGCAGGGCCAGAAGTCGTTCGCGGTACGATCAACTTGTTTAGTACAATTGGTGATGCCTTGTTCGATACAGGATCTTTGCACTCCATTGTTACACCCAGTCTAGCCCATGCTCTGTGATTAGATACTGAGAGACATGCAGTTCTCCTGGTGTTGAGCACACCAATCGAAGGTCAGAACGACTTGTTTTATGTTTTCCCAGGGTATAGACTGATGATAGGGCCACATCAGTCTATCAGGGATCTTCTACTGCTGCAGATACATCTATACAATATCATCGTAGGCATTGAATGGTTGTTATTTGTATGATCCGTCATTGACAGCTTCCGAGGAAGTGTCATGTTTTCAGATTCGGGAGGCCGACATGTAACATTCATCAGTGACCGAGGTTGCAAGAAAAGAAGAAGGTGAGTGGAGCCCCTCTTTTCCTTGTTAGATGAAATATCATTGGAGTTGGTGGATATATAAATGGTGGAAGTCCCAGGGATCTTCAGTGAGTTTATGGATGTCTTCCATGAGAAGGTGGAAGCTATACCCACTCGACGTGATGTTGAGTTCGGGATAGACTTGCAACATGGTGCCCGTTCTATTTAGATGGCTCCCTTTCAGATGGCACCTTCCGAGTTGTGGGAGTTGCAGATTCAGATTGATGATCTAATGAAGAAGGGTTTTGTTTGACCAAGTGCGTCACCATGGGGTGCTCCAGTATTATTTGCAAGGAAGTCAGATGGTTGCCTTAGGCTATGCATAGACTACCACATGCTGAATCACGTAACGGTCAAGAACTGTTACCCTCTTCCAATGATAGACGACCTTTTCGACCAGTTAAAAGGTGCAGGGTGGTTCTCCAAGATTGACCTATGTTCAGGATATCACCAGCTGAGGGTGAAGGAGGGTGACATCTCGAAGAATGCCTTCAAATGCAGATATGGGCACATTGAGTTTGTGGTCATTCCTTTCGGTGTTACGAACTCTCCAGTTCTGTTCATGGGTCTCATGAAATCCATCTTCTGGGAATACCTGGATCAGTTCATAGTCATATTTATTTTCGATATCCTGATCTAATCAAGATCATAAGAGGATCATTCTGAGCACCTGAGAATAGTTTTAGAGGTCCTCTGGTAGCATCAACTCTATGGGAAGTTGTCCTAGTGCATGTTCTGGATGCAATAAGTGCACTTCCTTGGGATTGTAGTGTTCGAGAAGGGAATATCGGTGGAACCATCAAAGGTTGAGGCGGTTGTTTCTTGGGCAGCACCCAAGAACATGGAAGAGGATTGTAGTTTCCTTGGAACAGTAGGTTACTATCTGAGGTTCCTTCCTAACTTCTACCGAGTTGTATCACCTTTGACTGCATTGACCAAGAAGTACCAGTCATTCGTGTGGAATGGGTAGTGCCTGGTAGCCTTTATCTATCTAAAGGAGAAGTTGGTAAGGGCCCTAGTGATGAGGTTTCCAGGAGAAGGGGCGGCGTATGAGGTGTTCTGTGATGCTTCAGGACAAGGCCTCGGGTGTGTGCTGATTCAACAACAAGGGGTGATCTCTTATGTCTCTAGAAAGTTACGTCCCCAAGATCATAATTATGCCACCCACGATCTGGAGCTGGCGGCGGTTGTGTTCTCACTAAAGTTGTGGAGGCATTAACTTATCAGGGAGTGCTTCAAGGTCTTCATAGATCACAAAACCTTGAAGTATGTATTCTCCCACCGGGACATGAACTCACAACAGTGATGGTGGATGGAGTTCCTTCAGGACTACGAGTTCTAGATTTTATACACCTCAGAAAAAGGGAATGTGGTGGCCGATTCCTTGAGCAGGAATTCGTAGAAGTTTTCGGTTCGAGAGTTGGAAGATGCTTGGAAGGAGATGGAGGAGTTGGATGCCCTACAGCTGGATGTGAGGATGGATGGTGTTAGAGGTTGCCTATATCAGATGAAAGTGAACTATTCCCTACTGTGGAAGGTGGAGGAGTCTCATTGGGAAGACATAGAGAGTGAAGTGATGTGTAATCGTGCTACCCAAGGCAATTCTCTTGAGGGGTGGTCGGAGGATGGTCAGAATCAGATTCTTTTCCGAGGGAAGATGTTTTCCCTAGAGGCGATGCACGAGAGGGTTCATGGTGATTTCCACAACTCACCCCTAGCAGTGCACCTGGGAGTTTCCAAAATGTACCGGGGCTTGAGGGGTAAGTTCTGGTGGCTTGGGGAAAAGCGGGCTGTGGCAGAGTTCGTGGCCAGGTGCCTAGTGTTTCTGCACATGAAGGCTGAACACTGTGTTCCATGCAGTTTGTTTCAGCCTTTGGACATCCCCCGTGTGGAAGTGGGGATGACATCTCGATGGATTTCATCACAGGGATACCCATGGTTCAAGGAGGTTGTGATGCTATTAGGGTAGTGGTGGACCGGTTGACGAAATCGACTCACTTTCTGGCGATCAAGGAGTCGGGAGAAATGGATGCATTATCACGAATGTACGTGGATGAGGTGGTCCAGTTCTGTGGAGTTCCGAGGTCCCTAGTCCCGGATAGGGATGCACGGTTTACCTCACGAGTTTTCAGATGATTTCAGCATGTTTTTGGCACCCATATATGTCTTAGCACTACATTCCATCCCCATACAGACGGACAAACAGAGAGCACCATCCAGACATTGGAGGATATGCTACGAGCATGTAATCTGGATTTTGGGGGATTGTGGGTTCGACTCTTTCCTCTGGAAGAGTTTTACTAAAATAATATTTATCACTCTACAATGGACATGGCTACGTTCAAAGCCTTGTACGGAAGACCATGTCACTCCCCAGTGTGATGGACCAAGGTTGGGGAAGCAGGTGTTCTTTTCCCGGAGATGGTGCAGAGCACGACGGAGAATGTTCAGCTTGTTCTAGAGGGGATGAAAGTGGCCCAGGACCGGAAGAAGTCATATAATTATAATAAGAGGATACCCTTGGAGTTCATGGTCGGGACCATGTATTCTTGAATGTTTCCCTCTATGTGGAAAATGGAGGTTTGGAAGGGGGAGTAAGCTTTCTCCAAGGTTCATCAAACCGTTTGAAGTGTTGCGACATGTCGAAGAAGTGGCTTATCAGCTAGCTCTACCACTGTCGATACTAAGAATACATGATGTATTCCATGTTTCATAGCTCCAATGGTATCTACACGACGATTCTCACATCCTCGACTAGGGAAAGTTGGACATCGAGGCCGACGTGACATTTTCAGAAATGCCTGTGAGAATCAAGGATTGTATAGAGAAGGTGCTCCATAGACATACCATTCCATTGGTTCGTGTGTTATGGAGGCATGGAGGGATCATGGAAAGTACGTGGGAACGGGGGACGTGGATGAGCACCCAGTACCCAGAGCTATTTTGAGTTTGGTTCTGTTTTTTTGTACTTTTTTGTGATGGAACTCGTTACTTTGTTAAATATGGAATGTGCAGTTTTTTCTTATTCTGTGGATGTTTGTAAAGAGTCCCGACTATGGGGAGGGGAGGACATGATCCCTAATCAAGACTCATTAAGTTGGATGTGATTAAACCCGTGCGGGCGAGTCAGTTTAATGCACATGAGATAGTATCCTAACATGGGGGAAGGAACTCCCTAACCCATATGACTGGACAGTTTGACTTCGAATGTTTCCCGCTTACTTGAGGGAGAGGTGTTCCTAGATGTCAATAAGGTTCACTCTTGAGAGGTATCTTTCAAGGTGGTTGTTCAGAAACCCTTGTTTCTTCGGGTCTGGTTTTGATTCTCGATGGCAAGAATAGTTTGATAGGTATCTGATGTAATGGACTAGACCCACCTGTGCCATTACATTGCCAGGACATGGCTCCACCGAAATGGTGGCACCATGATGGTCGCACACCGGTCATGGTGGAACTGGTCAGGGTGGCACCGTGAGGGTGACACCGTGAAGGTGGCACCATGTGGGTGACACCGTGAAGGTGGCACCATGACGGTGGCACCATGTCCTCACCGTGTCTTCGGACTTCTTCCAGTTTCCGAATTTTTCCGCTCCCGCAACGTATCTTTTGACGTAATAATGATTTAATGACCCATTAAAATATATTTAAAGCCCATAAATAATATGTAAAATTCCACAAGAGTTGAGAAAACCTGAAAGTTCTATGACACACCCTTTCCCTGTACCTTTTAGTTCACCTCCGTTGCGCGTTTTCCTCTGTTTAAAAGAAATGGTTTAATGCACAACCATTATTCCACCACCCTGATGGGAATAATTAAATGAGAATTAACCCCATCATGTGTAACCACCCAACCACAAAGGAAACCGAAATCCAACATTAAATCATTTCAAACTTCTTTATCCCGTAACAACAGGATATCAACATTATATAATGCTAGAGTTTATTCCTTCCCCTTCTTGGATGGATTTATTTGTTCTCCCGTGTGCGCTTGGAGTCCCTCCTTCCCTAGGATCATGATGCGCCCGTGCTGGAGTTTTCCGCTCATCCTTGGAGTCCTTGGAGTTCCTCCACTACAAGTCGCGCATCCCTAGTTCTTGGTGTGTGGAGAAGAACTTTGATCATTGATCAACCAGGTAGAGATTTTTCCTTCATCTCTCTTCACTATGTATCATGCGGTGTGGGTGTGCTACTATTTCTGTGGGAATGGATGAAACCCAACCTTAAAAAACATAAAAAACGGTCTTTTAACGAATGTAGGGGGTGATCGATGTTCTGCTACTTTTCCTTACCCTTGATTATTTATGTTGTGAATTGTGCAGGTCTATTCCCACTGAAAATCATGGTCATTTGTGGTCCTTCCTTTCACACTAATGAACCCTTGTCTTCTGTGATGATTTAATGGCTCCAACATGGGAATTTGGTTAATCATTTAATCTTGGGAGATTAAATGAATGCTCAGTGAACAAAAATAATTGTGTGATCACATTGGATAACCAAACAGAATGAAGAAAACATAGTGAATGATGTACTTGAGTCTGGAAACTTCCCTACTTTGTCTTCGTGGAATGACTATTTGTTCTGCTTGATGATTATGGGGTGATATGGATAGGGATGGGATCCTCTGTTGTGGAACAATTGTTTTTTGTGAATATGAAGTTGTGTAGGGCTATCTCGAGGCTTGGTTTGGTTCCAGTACTTTGAGGGATCTCACTGATCCCTTTGTTGTTGTGACTTCACAAGAAAACTGGGTGTGAATGCTTAAATTGTTGTTTGGCTATTTCCCTTTCTATGGCTTGTGGTTATGCCTGTGAGTTGCCCAGTAGTGTAGAATTCACCTAAATGGGATCACTTGAACATGAAAACATGAATGGTTTAAATGGGAAATTGGTTTTCAGGAATGAATTCTGACTTGGACATGAGTGTTATGCCTTCTTTTATGAATGAATAGTCACAAGGGTGTTTTTCATAGGTTGTATTTGTAAACCTAGGTTGGGATGAGTTCTTGTTACCTATACATATAGCTTTAGTTTTTATTTTTCTTATTCGCGTCCCACCCAAGTTGAGAACTGAGTGCCGAACACCCCCATTTCATGGAGGATGCTGTTTTTTTTGAACACTCTTATGAGTGGCTAATTATTGGATCCTTTCCTTCTACCTTTCCGAAATAGCCTAAGACTCTTTGGGAAGGCTGTGATGGCCTGAGGTCCATTATAACCCAGTATTCTTTGGGCATGGTAGTTGTGGTGGTTGGCCCTAGTGTGTGCAGGTAGGTTTTTTCCCAAGAATCTTCGTGATGAGGCCTGGGTGTCTTTGGGCATGGAAGTAGTTGTTATGGCCCTGATGTTTGTGGTCGTGGTTACAAGTGGTGGTTGCAGCCCAGGTGTTTGCAGGCAGGATGTGTGTTTGTGGCCCAGGTGTGTGTGGGCAGGGTGTGGCTGTGGGACTACGGTGAGAATGGCCGGATTGGTTCGATGCGCAGGATGTCTTCAAAAACCAGATGGAAAGTGGTGTGGGGTAAAACCAAACGTCAATGTGATATTACTATATATTAATTGACTTGTGTTGTTTGGGGAGTGTGCCTTGGTGAGGCTTGGGTGTTTTGTTTCCCTTGCTAGATTCCTTTGTTATTTCTTTTCTAATAGGGCATTAGAATGCCTCTACACTTGTGCATGAGGGCCTTTGGTATTCTCTACTGAGTATACTTGTATGCTCACCATACGTATATAAAATTGCATTCAGGTTTATAGGAGGACTTTAGGGATCGTGTGGTGCCATACTAGTTCAGACGTTGGGATAGTTTTTGTTGCTATTTATTCTTTCTCTTTGTACTTCATTTTGGGGTTTTCTTTTACTTTTTTATCATTTACTTTTGGAACATGCATATGGGAATGGTTTGTTTTGGATTTACTTTTACTTCCAGTTTTGGTGTTGGGTGAATTGGTATCTTATCTCCCGATCCTAATAAAGAAAAAGTGTAATGCCTGCCATATTGTGTGGGATTCTATACCCTTGGTGAAAGTCACTACTCTGGGGCCTATTGGAGGCAGGTCTCAGGGGTCATTATCTCTCCTTCAACATGAAGAAGGAAGGGTCTGGAAATCTTTTTTTCCTTCCCTCATCTTCGTGAAGGTGGGTCGTGACACATTCATTTTATTTCTCTAAATGGGTTGTGTTTTTATTTCCTAATGATTGTCAAACACCTTTTTATTCCATGGGCAAGACCATGAATAAGTGCATATAAAACCCAATTCTATTCATAGTTTTATTATATTGAAAAATTAGTATGAACCAATATATTTTTCAATTTTTATGATATGATAAAGTGTTTAGGATTCCCATATTACTTAGTGAGATTGATATGATGATTGTTTATTATATTTTGGCACAAAAATTTTGTTTTCATTACGTGATTGGTGAGACCTATATCTCCCTATAATGCATTGGGAAAGGATTTATGACAAATGGTATAGAAATGAGTAGAATAGGGTGTGAAACAAGTTCATTAATACTATTATAGAATGAGTAGTGAAACTATTATAATAAGAAATGACTTGAAAGGAGTGGGAACCTTGTTCATTATGACATGGATGAAATGGGAAGTGAATTCAGTTTAATAAGATATTGTTAGAATAGGGAGTGAACCTAGTTCAATAATATACTTTTTTTCTATATGATGGACTAGAACATGGTCCTTAAATAATATGGTAATGATTTCATATTGTTATGTGTTTTCCAAAAAATTTTATGTCTTATAAAAATTTAATTCTCTAATGGATTATGTTAGGTGAGTCCCTTACAATTCATGTCTTATAAACTACCAATTATTAGTACTTTAATTATAATAATGGTCTTGTATATACAAGGTATGGTTTTGAAATATTATAATCATGTTATCATGCAATTATGTTCATACTGTGCATAGGATTATCCATTTTCACCCATACTGTGTATCTAAACACATACATTATTATATTTCCTTTCCTAAGGATATGAAGATTTTTATTGTGTATGATATTTAATAGGATGGTTCATGTTGTGGATTTCATAGAGATATATGGTGCAACTCAGTTATTGACCAATATTTATATTTTGATGTTTCCAATGAAAGTAAAAAATTACAGTCCATAGAATGTTTGTTTATATAATATAATGATAATCATGGGATTTGATAGTTGGTATTAGAGTACAGGTCTAGAAATTCATTGTAAACTAGTTTTATAAAACCATAGTGTGATCCCAAATTACCCTTAAAATGATGATTCTATGAGTGAGATAGAGTATATGATGATTTATTGGATTTGTAAAATGATGGAAGAAGTGGTTTCGAAGACAATATAGCCTTGTATGGACAAAATAAGTGGTTGTACCTATGGAAAAAATGTTCCTAGGGTTAAAAAACCCAAAAACACATTATTGAGATATTATTGATTGGGAATGGATTCTCAACAATGGTCCTTCCAAAATACCTGGTCTGAAAATCCTAGGTTATATGATTTGAAAATTCACAAACTCTTTACAAACCATCATGATGGATTTAAAATTTTTAGGACTTGAATGACCATGGATAAACCCAAGGTGTCATATATATATATAATGTATCGTTATTCATACATCCTATTATTGGTTTAAATGATTCTATTTTTCCCCAATACGATTATTGTTTCTTACACTCTATTTTTCATATTAATTATTGGTTAGAACTTGAATGAACTCTGTTAGAGCTGTGTGTCATAGAAAATGAAAGGATATTAAAACTTATAATCCAACTATTATTTGATATGGAATGAAAAATTTCATTTTTTTGATCACAATAATCTATCAAAATATGGATCATACCAGTCTTCCATACTATAAAATGAGGGAACAACATCCTATTGATTCTATAATGAGGAAATTTACACTTTCTTTCATTTGTTCTTCTAATCCACTAGTTTTTGAATATTGGATTAGTACCACAGAAAAGGTATTTTTCATTATCATGTGTTTAGAAAAAAAAAATTTCATTTTGGTTGTCTATAATTTTGAAGCTAAATAGGATCAATGGTGGAATTTTATCATGAATAAGAGGTAATATTATGGAATTGACTTCATGGATTTAGATGAGTTCTGGAACATTGATTAAAAAAAGTACAATCCTTGTATTATTTTTATGAATATGGATAATTATTTATTTGATTGAAATAAAATTTATGTTGAATATATGGTAGCAATGAAGAAAATTTTACAAAATGTGTGTACTACACTTATGGTTTTATAATCCATCCTAAAAGTAAGGATGATCGAATATTTAGTGTCATATAACCATATCATTAAAGCATGTTATCCATAAGGGACTTAAATAGGTATGGATATATTATTTTATATGATATTAATCTGGAAAAAGTTAAGAGTTGTGTATCAATATCATGGTTTTGAATGGAAAAGACATATGGATTTAAAGGGAAAATATAAAATCCATGGAGAGAAGAAGATTAGATTTTCTTTATGATCAGTGTCTGGTAACAAAGATGGAAGAAATTTTCGTTAGGGGGATACAAAATGTTTACATGTTTATGGGAATATCATCACGAAATTGATTTTTAATTTTATTGAATGAACTAATCTAATTATGTTAATATAGAGAATGATCAACATAATGTAGATTTCATTCTTCAATGCTTCATGTTTATGACAAAATGAAAATATTGTAACCAGTTTCCAAACATGAGGGATAGTGATGACGATCCACATCTACAATCACCTATGATGAGGGATAAGGAGAAATTTCATGTGATCGATGTTTTAATCAAGGGGTGTGATAATGAAATGATTAAAGGAACACATACTATCCACTCTAGAATTACTATTTCATTTGACTCTAGATCTACCCATAATTTCACATATAATGAATTTTACAAGGGAATCAAGATTCCTCCCAAACCATTATATGTATATATTATTAGTGAAATATTCTAATGGTATCATGATAAAATATCAATTATACGATTTATCTTTTGTTGAAATTGTTGGGAATTGTGATTCCTTCAAATCATTTCATTCTTCTTCATATGGAGTATTATGTCATTTTAGCCACGGATTAAATTACTTTTTATAAATCTGACACCAATTGATAAGGAATATAGGTCACCTTTGAAATTCTAAACCCATCAATAAACATATTTTCATGCGATGAAAAGCATGAAAATTGAATGGAGATTGCATCCAATTTATCAGACTTAATTTTCATTCAGAAGGGGAGTTTATATCAAATAATTTGGGGTAAAATCAACCATGATTTTATTCCTATTTAATATGATTTTTGATGTACTTCCTATGAATATTCCATGTTTTTCACCAACAAGTGAGGTTGAGTTCTCAATTAAAAACATACATGGTGCCACACTAATTTTAAAGACTCCCTATAGAATGGATTCAGATGAGTTGTTGGAATTGAATAAGAAACTATTGTAAAACCATGTTAGGGGATTCATTTGGCTATATGTGTCACCATATCACACACCTATGCTTTTTATTAAAAATATATAAGGATAAATGCATCTCTACATTTATTATTGGGAAATGAACATGAACACAATTGAGAAAAAATATCATCTTCACTGTATTGAGGACTTATTTGATCAACCATACGGAGCTCTGTAGTTTTCCAAGATTGGCCTTCAATATGGAAATCATAATTCTAGGGTTAATAATGTGGGTATACCAAAGAAAAATTCCATAAAAATTATAGAAACTGTACATATATAGTTTTTCCATTTTGTATTTCTAATTCCGAAATTATCTTTATGTATACATGAATATATACTTTAGAGATAACTTGACCAGTTTTTCTTACTCTTAATATACAATATTCATATCTAATCAATGATAAATGAAGATCATGGATACTAGTTTAGAATAATTCTTATAACCCTACGGAAGGCGAAAATACATGTAAAATATACAATGTGTGTATTTTGGAATCAAAAGTATTCATTTTTGAGTCTTATACTCTCAACAGAGAATATATTAAATGATCCATCCAAAAAAGAGTCTATTAAATAATTTCCCATTAAAACCATGGTGACATAGATCCATAGTTTTCATTATTTTTCTAGATATTATGGAAGGTTTGATTATATGGTCTTACAAAATTCTAACCCACTCACCGATTAAAGTCATAAGTAGCCATGTCCCTCTAGACTAATGATTATGAGGAAAATATCCTGGAACTAAAAATATGATTGGTCATCAAAACTATTCTTACATTAACCAATTGAGTATAAGAGGTACTAATCTATATTGATTAATCAATGAAGGGATTTTGAAGTTTTCATATGAATAATGACATGGTTATAGCTTATACCTCACATAAATTAATGACTCATTGGAAACATTACCTATTTTAGGATATCTAGTAAGCTATGGAATATTTCTCATTAAATATATAGTGGATGTATCATAATCAAATAAAGATTTATATATATGTATATATATATATTGATCAAAAAATATAACGTAAATATTCACACAAGATGTTTTTGAATATGCACCATATAAGATAGTTAGATCTGGTGAATGAATATGATTATTCAATGCATTACCACCATAAGAATTAAAATAAGCCGACTGATTGTTCGAGACTAAAAGATAATGCTATAATATCCATGATGTGGATAAAAAAAGATTTAATATATCAGGATTCTCAACGGATGGATTAGGAAATCCTGATAAAAGGGAAAAAATTGTATCATTCTCTATTAAATTTTAAACCATTTATCCTTATAAGGAATAAAGATGTTTAGAAGGAATATAATGAGATTTAAAATAATGTTAGAAATGTTATTGAGTTTAACCATGGTCAGGATGAATTGATAAGGCACATGGACTATGTGAGTTTTTTTTCATACTACACTTGATGAATTATTTGATTGAGTGTAGCATTTTTTCTCAGATACCACTTAGAGGTACACCAAGATGTTTCCCATAATACATATATCGTGCCTCCCAGGATGCGAGAGTATATCGAATAACATCATGGTAATAAGGTGTATCCATGGGGAGACTATTCCAACTTAAATCATAGTGAGAACAATAACAAAAAAATTATAATAAACACTAGAGAATGATATATGAAACAAATAACAGAAAAAAGAAACTAAATTAACCAAATCCATAAATAGAAATTCGAAAGTAGAATACCATGTAGACAATATATGATGACACTATAAAAAACTAGTCATTCTTGGAGTTAGAGGATTTAAACATATAACACATGGTAAAAAATATATAACACCTCAAAAAATAACATATTCCACTAGTATATGAAAAATTACCTTAGTCCTCCACCGTTAACATCATCCTATAATTTGAAATCATGAATCAAAAGATGGATTATTCCCTTTATTTATACCTATAGTCATTTAGTCTACTCATGTAGAAATGTATGTGTAATTTGGATGGGATATAAAATAATAGTACGCCACCCCAAATGGTGTCTAGAACCACACATTTGTGAAACATAAAATAAACAGTGGTCCATAATGAATAAATTTAAAATAGATTCAAATAACTAAGTAAACTATACTAGGTTCTACTAGGACACCCATCCAATTCTTGTGCTTCGGCCTGAGTGGGTGAGTGATAATGTGAGTGATATTATGTTTATGAATTTTAAATCTCTCAAATATTGTTATTGGGCATGGAGGACACATACGAACATTAAAAATAGATAATTTCTTATTTCAAAATGTTCATTTACCATATCTAATTCAATTCATCTTCAAAAAATTTTAATAGTCACATTGATCCGTCCAATGAAAATTCAGAATGAATTTTGACATATCCTTTAAGGGGTTTTGTAATTTTCTAATGCCATGGAGTCTGTCCAATATAACCCAATAATAAATTATCAAGTTACACTTTAAGCATAGAGTGATAATTTCATGAACTAACCTCTGATTCTGTAACTGGTATCACACACAGGGGCTCATATATCTCATGTCACATGGTATGGACACTATACCAACAAGCCCATATAATGGGTCACCCATAGGGAACTGGTGTCACTCATCGGGATGTAAAACAAAAAACACACGAGATACCATAAGTGGAATAGATAGTGTCTCCCCCTATATTTTAAAAAGATTTATTATATTCAAATATTATGTCACAATGAGTCATTCAGAGAAGTCATTAATTCATATCCCGTTATATACCCATGTTCACTAAGCTGAAAACATTCATTCATGAATATTGATCATATTAGAAAAACTGATCAATGTATCAAATTATACAATCCATATATTACAAAAGTTAAATGTGTAAACACTCAACTAATTCATCTATTTCAATTAATTCATATATAGAATTTGGTTTGAGGTCATAACACATTTTCCTCACCTTTTTCTACTCAATTAATCAAATCATGGTATTTATGATGAACAAAAACCCTCAATCTATGTTAGGAAATTTACAAAAAGGGGTAATTGTGCCACAATGTTGTATCACACCCATTACTACGGCTTAAGTAAATGTGATCAACCCAAGGGGTTGAATCCCAACAATACTTGGTCTCAAAGGTCATGGTAATCTATAAATTTATTTTGATTTAAAATTTTGTGGCCACATCATAATAGCATGACTCACGTAACAAATTCATATATTATATAACACAATTAAATGATGGATTATAACTTAAAATATGTAACATATCATTATAAAGCCTCCATCATCCAGTTCCTTCGGTTGATTCAATATAAAATATGTGAAATCATAGAAATTATAAAATTCCTAGAAAATTGGGAAAATGGGATTACACTAAGATATCCCAACACAATGGAATAAAAACTAGAAATAGAAGGTATTGGATTAATGATGTTACTAACCAATTATCAATGGATCAAATGGTGAGCAAAACTGATGTCAGATGGAGAAGATAGTAAGAAACCTAGAATGATATGAGTAAGAGGCTTCATACACGGGAGAGGATGCAGCACCCATTGTAGAAGGAATGGATAGAAAATAAAAGAATTATAATAATTAAATAGGTAGAAATTGTAAATTAACCATAAAATATAGGGTTACATAGTTTAGTCTCATGGTTGTCCTAACTATATGCCAACCATGTGCTGAGACACTACTTCAAAGGGGAACCCCGCACAATTTGTCATGTATTTGTCCAACTGTGTGAAAAAAGTGCAAAAAAACATTTGTTAAAAGCCTATAGTTGGTCTCAAAGGTTTTTTCATAGGGCCCCATAGTTTAATAAAATCCTTGAGTCCCCCATTACCGTAATTGTAACGCCCCGACCCTAGATACCCAAATTCGGTTCATTATTACATAACATTGGCATGATCACAAGAAAGATCATGTCTCAAAAGACCGATTAGTTTAGTAGCCTTGGAAAAAACTATATATATTCATAAAGTTTACATTACATCAATAAGTGAAAAACTACAACAACATATTTGTCTTCATATCCCCTCATACTATCTCAGCAGGTCATTCATAAAATATTTCTTCACATCCTAGGAAAAATAAAACATTGAAAGGGGTGAGCTCAGATGCTTAGTAAGGATAACAATATAGCGAAAACCTTCATAATTAAACATAAAAATTTTAGGCAATTAATAACTAAAAAAGCCTCTTAAACTTGAACTTCACCATAATATGGAAAGGATAAAATAAAATAATGCCATTTACTTTTTCACATGGATATTCTACTAGTTGAATAATCACATGAAAATATTAATAACCACTTTCATAATGACGGAATGCATAATTCCAGACTATCATAACAACGTATCCATGGCCTCGTGCCAAGACTACAAATAAGATTTTGTCAAGGCCTCATTCCAAGACACTAGTTTGTCTCATGAGACCTACCGATGCATCGAGGAGCTATAGCGGGCTCCACCCGTCACATACTAAGTCCAATGCATTCCTCATATGAAAAGTTTGAAATATGACATAAACATTCGTATTAAACTAGCATACGAAATGCCAATACTTAATCGACAAACCAAGAATGGTATTAAAATAGTACATCCACAGTCAAACATAACTCATTCGATACAATATGGAATATTGTATTGTATCAGATTAATCTCAATCAGGAATAATGAAGGATATTAACATATATGAAAATAATCGTCAAAACTATTAGAGAGAAATATCCCCATTTTTCTTGAAATAATTTAAAAGTCACACTATTTGTCTAGAAGCCATTTAAAATTAGGTTTTTGAATCAAAGTGTCCCATACCACTTTGAAACTTTTAAAATATATTTTAATTTTAAAACATTAATGTCTATATAAATAAATTCTTAAAACCATTTTTACAACATGGACATTAATGAGAAATATTTAGAAGAATAAATCATTAAAACACTTAAAAATATATTTTAGTTAGAGTTTCTAGCCAAAAGAGAGACACTTGAATACAAATAATTGAGGTAATCAAAACATTATAATATCATGAGAATAAAGGGATTCATGATATACTATTTCAAAGTACATTATATACACCATATAAAAGTGATTTGGTGTATAACAACAAAGAAGTCTCAATGGAATGTCAATTGAGATGAATTATCTTATAAAGACAATATCCATAGGCTAAGGATAAATCAAATATATAATTATGTGTGAAAAATATAAATACACTCAGTATGATTTTAAATTTAGTGTAAATCAATCAGATGACATTCGCACATATTCTTGTAAAAACAACACCAATGAATTGGATATTTAACACAACAAATGGAGATTGAGTTAAAATTACTCTTATCAATTTCATACCGATTACTTGAGAATTTATCAATGAAGTGATTATGTGTATAAATATTATATCCACAGAAATGGGAGCAGAAATTATGAAATAATCAAATGAATAGTGATTCCACACATAATCTTGGAGTAAAATAATCAATGAAGTATACCTAAAGCCGAATGAATGCAAATTGAAATTTCAAATTACGTTATCGATTAGGTAACATAAGAAACATAAAACCATGAAAGAAGGATCATAAAATGATGATGTAAATACCTATAAATTAAAGTATGTTACACAATGAATATAATCATGGGAAATACACATATACCACATGAAATAAATAAGTGGTGAACAATAGAATTCTCACGAAATTAAGAGTGAGATAAGGAACCCCTTACTTTGTACTTTTTCCTTGGTCGACGGTAGGTTATCCTCCTATATAATGGTGAAATAATTTTTATTTAATTATAAGAGAATCATTTACATTAATATGATATCATATATGATCTTTTAACATTGATTTGTTTATAATATATTAGTGTTATCGTAATTTTGGGTGTTAACTTACTCGTTTTCCTTTATATTCGTTGTTACGTAAGCCGTGTTTGTTATAGATATGTTGTATATTATTAATATCCAGAATTATATCATGTACTTAAACATTATTTTTAATCATCAAATGAGAATTATACTTGAATGGATACGATGGAGAATGAATCTCAACGCGTTTGTGGAGACGGTAGTCCGTACATACGCACGAGTGAAAATATCATTCTTGTGATGTTAAAATAATATATAATTGGATGGTATATCATATAGACAGATAATTATCATGTTATATTTATTATTGAAATTAATTACACATCATTAATATACCCATTAAAATAATAATTTATTGAATGACAATTACACCATGACGTGGAGACGGTAAGCCGTACGTACACACGTATGGTGACATGCCATTCAATGGATGGATAGAATACTGAATATGGTTGTACCATATTTATTATAACATCACAGTATATAGAAGATACTGGAGATATTATTTTAGAATAGAAATAACAAATAAAGAAGAAGATGAAGAAGAATGGAACTTGAAAGAGGGTGGTGAAAACATTACCTCTTCTTCGGGTTCTTCTTTTGATATGATCAAAAGGGCTCCATAAGTTGGATTTCTAATCAAACTAAGGCCTCTAGGTTGTATTTAGGGAAGTGGAGAGAGTATTTGGTCAGGGTTTGGCCGAGCCAAAAGGTTTTGAATGTGTGAATTAGTGAGAAGGTGGAGTCCCCTTTTATAAGAGGGGTGAGGGGCACCTTTGGAAAAGCTAAAAATATTATTTTATAATAAATTCATATTCGGTTTCTAATGGCTCCAAAGTGGATTTTTTAAATTTTAAGATGGGTATGATTCTAAAAAAACTCAACCAATAGAGTTTAGATAGGATTGGACATTATATTAACCTTATCTTTAAGTATTAACTCTTAGTTAATTAGTTTCACTTTAACAATGTCTCTTTTTATTTTTATATTATATGGTTAACAAACATACTATATACATCCAAAAGACCCCCAAGTGGTCCATTAATGATAAACCTATCATGATATAAGTCTCTTGGAAGAACCTTAGATTTTTATGAATTGAATATAAATTAATAATATAATATTTGTTTTAAAAACACTTTTATGTCAATTTTGACACTATTGTGTATTTTGTTTTTGATAAATTCATAACACCATTATTACTTCGAACACAATTTATATAATCAATCCTAATATGTCATAGTGACCAATAAAATTAGTTTAACGCATAAAAAGCCTAAAATTAAATTTATTTGGATATTTATAATATCAATTATTTTAATATTTCATTAATTAGGTAATTATTTCATCACCATTGTGTCATAAAAAAATTAAATAATTTAATGTCTACAAATTATAAATAAAATACCATTATGTAGGAAATATTTTTAGATTTTTTATTAATACTTACAATCTAATTTATCTTATGTATAACCCTATATTAAATTTTTTTTAGTAAATAAACGTTGATTTTAACTCTTTTAACTCTTCTTTAAATTAAATAATAATAAATGTCCTAATCTAATAAAAGTGGACCTAAATGATAATATTTTACTACTAAGGTTGTTTTTGGTCTAGATACACTTGTACAATAGAATTAGAAATGTGTTAGGGTAATATTAATATCAATTTTACCCTTCATTATGCTATTTACTTTTAACCGTGGTAAATAAAAGTAAAAAGCTACTATTCACCAAAAATTATTTTTATCTCATTGAACCGCATTTTACTCCTTGATATTAACCGCGTCTCTTGGATTTTTGAAATTCCACTCAATGAAATGGTAAAAGTTTGTTTTATGAAAAATTATGTTTTTTAACTACCTCTTAGTGGTTTCACTATTCAACAAAAAATGAAAGTTTCTAGAAAAATACCAAAAAATAGGCCTAAGATATATTTGATATTTTGAATTCAAAAATGATGTCTATTTTACCAAATTCAAAACATATCAGTTGCATTAATTAATTTTAAAATTAATTCCTGTCGTCAAAACAAATAGCATGTTTTTAAGAGATAATAACTATCAAAAGATTGACACTTGTTTATGTCTGGTTTAAATGTGAAATTACATCCAATGACCAACATTGTATTAAATGGTAAGAATATATTATAAATATACTTTAAAACCACTATAATTAATAATTTATCACTATTAATAATTTCGATTAAAAAGTTGTTTTTAATTAAAATTTAGTAATTATCACTATTCATTAAAATATGAAAGTTATCCGAAAAGTACCAAAATTTCACCCTAAGCCAATTTCGATATTACAAATCCAAAAATGAAGTTCATTTTGAAAGATAAAATTTCAAAAATTTCAAAAAGTAGTATTACTATTCATAACGGCTAGTTTGATTGGTTGTGGTGTGTTAGAATCTCAAAGTTGCGTATAATGCATGTCATTGCATTATTCAGAGGGATACGTGCCGTGGAAGCTTGGGGTGTTACATTATCCCCTACTTCAATAAATTGGGTCCTCACAATTTTTTTTAAAACTGGGCTTGAGAATATAAGGGAATGTTCCACATCGGAAAAAGAGTCAATAAAACTATCACTTTAAAAGAAAGGAAGAGAGGTATAAAGGTCATCCAAGATAACCCATACAAGGATTACATGTAGGAAAACATGGATATGGATGATAAACTAAGTGTTATGTTCTGATGGAGGGGGATATAATACTTGATAAGGAGAATGGTAACAATAAGAAAATCACAAGCTTGTGTCGGGACAAACAGTCATTAGTCTCCCAGTAGGAAAAGTAAACGGACAACATTTTTTGTTTTAAGTTACATTACATAAGAACGATGAATTCATGTATGATATTGACTAAGAACATTAATAAATATACTTACTTTTTAAGTAGAGTTTCATTCTTTATTAAATTTTTACCACTAACTCATTTTTTTTGAACAATGAGTATTCAAGAAGACTTGCTCACAATGGAAGATCTAGAATAAACATCTATAGAAATACATGATCCACGTAGGATAAACTATATATTTACCTTGTCTTTAGAGATTAATCAAAACTAAAATGGATAGTATAATATCTGATGATCCCCCAAATGGATATTCCATTAGAGAAAAAAAACACTAATCTTAATTTCTAAAATTAAACCATCAATACCCCAAAGTAAAATAAATACCATTCAATAATCAATTGTCCTTAAAATCCTTCAATATAATCCAAACTAATATTGAAACCCAAAAAATATAAGAATATAGTCTTCCACGTTAAATTGTTTCTCCAAATGACATTAATTACTCTTAAAGTCACATACTTAAAAGTAATTAACCTAATCATTTCCATAAATAACCCAAATCACTATAAATCCACAATAAAAACATAAATAAAAATCCACCATTACTAATAAAATGAAATCACATACTATTATATTTTCATTGGGCATATAGTGTTCACAAAAAAGTGAAGAACTTTCAAAATAACATTTATCACTTGATCACCAAATCATTTTCCTATACTAAGGGTATTCATTTGAAAAGACATAAGATCCCAAATCAAATTATTATTGATCAATATAATCATTTAACTAAAAATAATAGTCACATTGACCAGGGACTTCATGTAGTCCAATGGTAGGTGATAAATCCCAATCGCACTTTGGTCGTGGGTTCGATTCCCACACCTTTGTCCAACGCGACGGGTTGTCACACAGTCTGCGTGTTGTCCTTCTTCAAAAACTGTATTTTATAACATTACCAAAATGAGATAAATTCCTCAAAATAACCATAACATAATTTAATCACAAATCTTATCTCATACCTTGCATTTTCATCCCAAATTATAATAACTTATAATTTCTTCAAACCCAACGATCATATAAAACCAAATGGTTATTTATAACTATATCCACAAGAGAAAAGAAAATTCTTCCTCAAATATCATTCTCACATGGAAAACAGCAGGGTTAAAAATACAAGAGAAAATTATTCCAAAGTAAACCCATCAACAAGGAGAACTAATACTTTGTAAACATTTCCCCAACCATTTATTCCCACATATCTTTTTCTATGACCAAGAAAATATCCTATAGAATAGGGAATTCACTCAGGTAATGGCCAGGTCCCCTACATCTACGGCAAATGACTATAAATGGATTCTTGGGACCATTTTTATCTTCTTCCATAGTACTCTTAATTGTTCTTCGGCAATTCTTCACTTTATGTCCTTCCTTCCCGCACGTAAATCATTTCTTAGTCCCATTGAGACACATTCCTGGGTGTCTTCATCCACATTTCCTGCATGATGTAAATTGAGGATTCCTTTCTCTATGGTCTCCACTACGGGAGCTCTTATCATTCATCACCTTTCTCTTCTTTTTAGAGTCCTGGAATTGGTTAATATATATATTGTTTATCATATTTTTGGAAAATTGATTTGGAATAAAGACAATATCTTTTACGCCTATCAACATTCCATTTTGTTGCTCATTTCAACCATCATTCCCTCCTTGTACATCATTCTCAAAGTCACTATGACTTCTTTGGAATCCATCCATTGACTAAAACCAGAAAGCATTGTGTGAGTAACAGTAGTCATAAAATCATTTAGAGATTAACATGTCACCATATTCTCAATTTGAAACACATTAGGATTAACCAATGTCATTTACTCTCATCTTATATATATAATACTTCAAATCGGTTTGTAAAGAAAATGTAAACTATCCTAAGCATATCCCCTAGGTGTGTCATAACCAAGAGTGTAGAAAGGCCAGTTGTCGTGCAGCAGTTCCCATTCGAGTCTGGATCAAAGTGGTGTTTCTGGGTTTTACCCCTAGGTACATCTGTGCCAGAGCTACCTCTACCTGCTCTTATCCAGACAGGGATGTATTGCTCGAAAAACTCACAAAATCTCTACAATACCCAAATTCTAGGAAGTTCTTCTATAATAATCCACAATGTTCATATTAGGTCTACGTGCTCTAATCAGAGTTTATCTAAATCTAGATACGATGGTTTTTACTAAACTTCCTCTGATACCAACTGTAACGCCCCGACCCTAGATACCCAGAGTCGGTGCATTATTACATAACATTGGCATTATCACAAGAAATATGAAGTCTCGAAAGACCAATTAGTTTAGTAGCCTTGGAAACACTATAAATACTCATAATGTTTACATTGCATCAATATGTGAAAATCTACAACAACACATTTTCCTTCATATCCCGTCATACTATCCCTGCAGGTCATTCATAAAATACTTTTTCACATCCTGGGAAAAATAAAACATTGAAAGAAGTGAGCTCAGATGCTCAGTAAGGATAAAAATATAGCAGAAACTTTCATAAATAAACATAAAAATTTAAGGCAATGTATAACTAAAACAAAAGCTTTTTAAACTTGAACTTCAGCAAAATGTGGCAAGGATAAAATGAAATAATTCCATTTACTTATTCACATGGATATTCTACTAGTCGAATAATCACATGAAAATATTAATAACCACTTTCATAATGACGGAACTCATAATGCCAGACTATCATAACCACGTAGCAAAGGCCTCGTGCAAAGACTACAAATAATATTTTGTCAAGGCCTCGTGCTAAAGGACTAGTTTGTCCCATGAGACCTACCGATGCATCGAGAAGCTATAGCGGGCTCCACATGTCACTTACTAAGTCCAATGCATTCCTCATATGAAAAGTTTGAAATATGACATAAACATTCATATTAAACTAGCATACAAATTGTCAATACTTAATCGACAATCCATGAATGGTATAAAAATAGCTCATCCACATTCAATCATAACTCATTTGATACTATATGGAAGATTTTATTGTATCATATTAATCTAAATCAAAAATAATGAAGGATATTTACATAGATGAATATAATCGCAAAAACTATTATAGAGAAATATCCCCCCTTTTCTTAAAATCATTTAAAAGTCACACTATTTGTCAAGAAGCCATTTAAAAATAGGTTTTTGAATTAAAGTGTCCCATAACACTTTGAAACTTTTAAAAGTAATTTTAATTTTAAAACATTAATGTCTATATAAATAAATTCTTAAAAACATTTTTAAAACATGGACATTAATGATAAATATTTATAAGAATAAATCTTTAAAACAATTAAAAATGTATTTTAGTTAGAGTTTCTAACGAAAATAGAGACACTTCAATACAAATAATTGAGGTAATAAAAACATTATAATATCATGAGAATAAAGGGATTCATGATATACTATGTCAAAGTACATTATATACACCATATAAAAGTGATTTGGTGTAAAACAATAAAGAAGTCTCAATGTAATGTAAATTGAGATGAATTCTATTATAAAGACCATATCCTTAGGTTAAGGATAAATAAACGACATAATTATGTGTGACAAATATAAATACAGTCAATATTATTGCATATTTAGTGTAAATCAATCAGATGAAATTCACACATATTCTTGTAAAAAGAACACCAATGAATTGGATATCTAACTAAACAAATGGAGATTGAGTTAAAATTACTCTTATCATGTTCATACCGATGAATTGAGAATTTATCAATGGAGTGATTATGTGTATAAAAATTATATCCCCAGAAAGGGTAGTGGAAATTTTTACATAATCAATTGAATAGGGATTCCACACATAATCTTGGAGTAAAATAATCAATGATGTATGCCTAAAGCCGAATGAGTGCAAATTGAAATTCAAATTCCCTTATTGATTAGGTAACTTAAGAAACATACAACAATGATAGAAAGATCATAAAATGTTTATGTAAATACCCATAAATTAATTTATGTTACACAATTAATACAATCATGGGCAATACACATACACCACATGCAATAAATAAGTGGTGAACAATGGAATTCTCACGAAATTAAGGGTGAGATAAGAAACCCCTTACTTTGTACTTTTTCCTTGGTTGACGATAGGTTAACCTCCTATATAATGGTGAAATAATTGTTATTGAATTATACAAGAATCATTTACATTAATATGATATCATATATGATCTTTTTACATTAATTTGTTAATAATATCTTAGTATTATCGTCATTTTGGGTGTTAACTTACACGTTTTCCTTTATATTATTTGTTATGTAAGCCGTGTTTTTTATGGATAGGTTGTATATTATTCATATACAGAATTATATCAAGTCCTTAAACATTATTTTTAATAATCAAATGAGAATTATACTTAAATGGATACGATGGATAATGAATCCCATCACGTTCGTGGAGACGGTAGTCCGTACGTACACACGAGCGACAATATCATTCTTTAAATGTTAAAATAATATATAATGTGATGTTATATCATATAGAAAGAATAATTATCATGTTATATTTATTATTTAAATTAATTACACATCATTATTATACCCATCCCAATAATTATTTTTTGAATGACAACTACACCACGACGTGGAGACGGTAAGCCGTACGTACGCACGTATGGTGACATGCCATTCAAAGGACAGATAGAATACTGAATATGGTTATACCATATTTCTAATAACATCAAAGTATATAGAAGATACTGGAGTTATTATTTTAGAATATAAATAACAAAGAAAGAAGATGTTGAAGAAGAAAGGAACATGAAAGAGGGTGGTGAAAACATTACCTCTTTTTCAGGTTCTTCCTTTTGATTTCATCAAAAGGGCTCCATAGGATGGCTTTCGGATCACACTATGGCCTCTAGGTTTTATTGAGGGAATTTTAGAGAGTATTTTGGCAGGGTTTTTCAGAACCAAAAAGATTTGAATGTGTGAATTAGTGAGAAGGGGGAGTTCCCTTTTATAAGAGGGGTGAGGGGAACCTTTGAGAAAGCTAAAAATATTATTTTATAATAAATTCATATTCGGTTTCTAATGGCTCAAAAGTGGATTATTTAAAGTTTAAGGATGGGTTGGGTCAAAAATCACTCAACAAATATAATTTATAAAGGTTTGGGTCATTATATTAACCTTATCTTTAAGTATTAACTCTTTGTTAATTAGTTTCACTTTTACAATGTCTATTTTTATTTTTATATTATATGGTTAATAAACATACTATATACATACAAGAGACCCCCAAGTGGTCCATTAATTATATAACTATAATGATATAAGTCTTTTGGACTAACCTTATATTTTTAAAAATTGAATATAAATAAATAAATAATATAATATTTGTTTTAAAAACTCTTTTATGTCAATTTTGACACTATTGGGTATTTTGTTTTTGATAAATTCATTACAGCCTTATTACTTCAAAACAATTTATATAATCCATCCTAATATTTCATATTAACCTAAAAAATTAGTGGAATTCATAAAAAGTTTCAAGTGACATTTATTTTGATATTTATAATATCAATTATTTTAATATTTCATTAATTAGGTAATTACTGCATCACCATTGTGTCATAAATAAATTAAATTATTTAATGTCTAAAAATTATAAATAAAATACTATTCTATAGGAAATATTTTTATATGTATAATTAATATTTAAAATATAATTTATCTTATGCATAACCCTATATTAAGAAAATTTTAGTAAATAAACTTTGATTTTAACTCTTTTAACTCTTCTTTGGATTAAATAATAATAAATGTCCTATTCTTATACAAGTGGAAATAAATGATAATATTTTACTCCTAAGGTTGTTTTTGGTCGAGACACACTTGTCCAATAGAATTAGGACATGTTTTAGGGTAATGTTAATATCATTTTTACCCTTAATTACCCTACTAACATTTAACAGTGGTAAATAAAAGTAAAAAGTAACTATTCACCAAAAATTATTTTCATCTCATTGAACCACATTTTACTCATTGATATTAACCGTGTCTCTTGAATTTTCGTAATTCCACTCACATAAGCGGTAAAATTTATTTTTATGAAAAATTCAGTTTTTTAACTACCACTTAGTGGTTTCACTATTCATCAAAAAAATGAAAGTTTCCAGAAAAATACAAAAAATTAGGCATAACCTATATTTGATATTATGAATTCCAAAATGATGTCTATTTTACCAAATTCAAAACATATCATTTGCATTAATTAATTTAAATATTAATTCCTATCGTCAAAACAAATAGCATGTTTTTTAGAGATAATAAATATCAAAATATTGACACTTGTTTATGTATGGTTTAAATGTGAAATTACATCCAATGACCAACATTGTATTAATTGGTAAAAATATATTATAAATTTAATTTAAAAGCACTCAAATTAATAATTTATCACTGTTAAATATTTTGATTAAAAAATTTGTTTTTAATTAAAATTTAATAATTTTAACTATTCATCAAAATATGAAAGTTATCCAAAAAGTACAAAAAATTCACCCTAATCTAATTTCGATATTAAAAATCCAAAAATGAAGTCAATTTATAAAGATAAAATTTATAAAATTTCAAAAATTAGGTATTACTATTCATAATGGCTAGTTTGATTGGTTGTGGTGTGTTAGAATATCGAAGTTGCGTACAATGCATGCCATTGCATTATTCAAAGGGAAACGTACCATGGAAGATTGGGGTGTTACAGTAATGTCTAAACTGACAAGATTTTGCGAAACTTTGCGGGATGGTAAACACAGTTTCTACTAACTATGTTGCCTAGTTTACCTCATCCAATTTTGGGGTTCCGTTATCTGAATGAGATCCAAAAACACCATGTGACCTAATTTAATTTATTAGGAATCATAAATATGGAAAAAGGTTATTTGACTTAAAAACAATAGTCCGTAACATTGGAAAAAATGGGGATGTTACAACCTTTCAGCCATATGACAACTCACCCATGAATTTCCCTTCCAGGGGTGGTGAAACTTCATCAGATCATATTTATTTTTCCACTACACACATATATATGTTTTTTAATCCCATGTATTAGAATATTTGAATCTATTATACCATAGATCCTAGACTATAAGAAATAAACTTCCTTATAGAGCATTCATACTCTGATCCAGGATAGGTATTGGATTCCACTCGATGGATGCATCCTCCACCATCACAATATCTTCTAGGTCAAATGAATGTACAATTCAACAGGATACTGAGAAATTTACGATAAGTGGAAGAAATATTGCATGGAATGATACCTCTATGATAATATCAAATAAGTATCTATGAGATTGACTCTCTACACTATCTCTAGGGACCATGCATGCTATGGATATATCTTTCCATGT
The DNA here is from genome assembly GCA_963277665.1 of Viscum album. Lineage (NCBI taxonomy): Eukaryota > Viridiplantae > Streptophyta > Magnoliopsida > Santalales > Viscaceae > Viscum > Viscum album. The sequence continues at coordinate 1,042,812,374 of OY728150.1, forward strand.
CCCCTAATTCATGTATTACACAACCTAGATAATACATGAAGAAAGACTGAATATACCACCTCGAACTCTAGATGTCTATAGTGATGAGAAATTTGATACTTCTTCCTAGACTGAGATGTATCCGTAATATTATAAATTATCTATATTTTCTCTAGAGTCTACTGAATGAGATGAAGAACCAATAACACTATCACACCTACCTCTATCTAACATATAGGTTAAAGATATGGTCAACCATGAAGGGACTCAAAAGGATCCATTTTATTATTGACTGATTTTTTTTTGTTTTAGGATAACATAACCACATATATTTGATTCCACCAAGAACAAAAAAAATCAAGGATGCGGGTTCAATGAATATCCCTTAACACCTATATCTTCTAATCATATCAGTCGTCAGTTTTAGGCTGATATGTTATACTCAAGAGCACCTCTGAATATATTTCCTTTTGCAACCCTTTACAGAATCATAATGGGAACTGAGATTTTGTTGCTAATATTATGGAATGGGGAACAACGAAAATTTACACCATTCATGAATTTTATGCCTTCCTATCTCATCAACAGAGATAGTCTCCCAATTCAGTAGGATGTGTGAAACCATGGTCTTCCAATTAGTGATTAACCACAACACATTGCAACCTCAAAGGAGATCTTGACAAGAACTCAATGAAATCGATTGTGAAATAATTCCATTTCAACTCTACAATTGTGATATGATATAGAGTTCTAGTAGGTATAAAATTCCTTACCTTCACCAACTTACAAGTGCAGCACTGAGTGAACAATCATGTCATCTGCCTCTTCATTCCTAGCCAACAACAATGATAGTGCATGTCTAAATACATCTCGGTAAGACTAGGGTGAACTTACCAAAATAAGGTAGGAGGTCCACTCATCCACTCTTCCCATATATCAAAATGCACCCTCACAAACACATAGAATAGTAATGTATGATTTACATCCACAACCTATCCAAGATGTGGTTTCTCTCATGTGACGCTCCCCCTCATGTGGAGGCCCCCGCGATTAGATAGTTGACACATTAAGACTCCCTCCAATAAAATAGATTTCGCCACAAGATTTTCTTATATTTTTTTGGAATGATACTCCTAAACCACGATATACAACTCAAGAAAAAATATCATCTACTTACACTCAGTATTGGCCTCCATGAAAACCTTAATATTGGGTTTTTTTTCAAGGTGTCAAATATGAAATTTCCATTTCTTGGTGTCTATGTAATCTCAATGTTCAATAATTTCATGTCTTTAACCAAATTTCGCTACCTCAGACTCAAATATCAGTATTTGATGATTTATTAGAGACTATTATGTTATTTTTAAACAATGAGAAATTCACCAACCAATTAAAACTCCAAAAATATAGAGTGAGGACCACAACATTTAACTAAAGGATGTACAATGTATAGTTCACCTAATGAGGTCTTAGCTACAAGGTATCATATTCTACAACCCAATCACCTTACATCATTACTTCACATATAAAAACTATTGAAAAATAAAAGTACACAATATAGATTCTTATTGGACTAGGTGAAATCCAGATTGCGTTGCAGGAAATCTTCCCATGAACTTTTAAAAAACTATCTCTCAAGATTCATCTCAGTCGAATTTCAAGCCCTTATTGGTTAATCCCATAAGCGGTGCTTCAAGGAATAATAAAACATGAATTAATGACTTATAATATATATATAGTCCTATAATATTGTGTATATTAAACACATTATTTGTCTTCACTTAGTAATTCATTGTGCCCATATTCTCTGGGTAAAATTATACACATGCCTGAGATATTATTTGACACATGGAGTGAACCTTACTGATCCAAAAGTGATATTTTCTAAACTTCACATATAGATAATTCTCTTTCAAAATATATATAAAAATATAACTATATTTGGAATAGTCATGTCTACTGTGAGAATGTATAAATATTTCATATATGAAAACCAACACAATATAATCAAGATACAAATGGAAAACATAATTCATCCGATCCATGAATAATTTAATTGAGTTAACAATATTTAATGAGATGAAAATATATTCTTACAATATTAACCTACTCCAAAAAGTTTACGAGGTATGTTTGACTCCCTCACATGTACATGATGGTAGCCCAAACTTTAGTCGATCTTGGAGAAATATCACAATCCATGAATTATGTCAAATAGGTCTTCTATACGATGATGTGGATAATGTGTCCTCACTATAATATGGTTCAGTCATTGGAAATATATTCAAAATTTAGGGATACCATTTCCTTCTTGGGGAAGAGTATTTTTGAACCCCATGGAAATGTTATGGGCCAGGAAATCCCTTAGCCTCTAGGTATTGAAGCTACTTCTTGAGTTCCTATAGCTCTGTTTGTACCATCCAAAAGGGAGGATTTGATATATGTGTCACACCTAGAACAATATTGATAGTGAACTCAGTATCTCTCCAAATAGGTAATCTGGAGAAATAAATCTATAATAAATTCCTCAAACAACACACAACTTTGAGAAAAACCATGAGTTGAATTTGTTGGTCTCTCATAAACTCACCGGTCATCTGTTTCCTTCTCCACCTTTCCCAGTATGATTGGGTACATGTAAAAATTCATTGATATTCCATTATATTTTAGGTATATACATTTTTAACTTAGTTGATATGAAAGATTCCAAAATGTGATAGAAATATACTTGGGCTCGATAAGGCATGAGATTTCCCATGCCAAGAATGATGTTGAAGATAGTCAAATATGGTATAAAGAAACTCTAGATGAAATTGTACCCACTTATTTCCCATGGGAACTACTTTTACTAGAATATACCGTCACCATGAACTCTTAGTGATGTTTAAATAGTAATAACTCCATTTTATATTCAATCAGTAATCTCAGACATCCCATAGTTGCAGCAGATAGAAAAGCCTTTGATGAATCTGTATAAAAATGGATGAAACTAGAGTAGAGGCTACCAAAATAGTACTTATAATTTTAGATTTTTGTAGAATATTTTCCACTATTATAGGATTTAAAACATCTTAGTGTCCTAAAACCTGACCATGAGATGTTCCATTAGATGCATGATTAGGTCCACTCTCCTTTTGCTGAAACACTAAGGCTTGACTGCCTCATCCATGACCACCAACATGGATCGAACAAATTGTAGATGACCATATTTCTAACCAATGAGGTTTCACTGTTCATACACCTATGAGTGGTTCTAGAACACTACCCCACACACATTGTATTAGAGAAAAAGATCAAAAGAAATATAGGAAGTGGCCCATCATGTATGAATTTTGACACACGATTATATTACTCGTACACTTAGGATTTTTATGTCATGGCCTTTCTCACCATTGAATCACCTTGATGACCTCAGGGTGTTATAAATGGCTTGTACATCTCCCATTTATAACCTCAAATCATCTCTTCCTACCACAGGACAATCCACTATACTACCTGGAAGATGAACTACCCTATTTCAGGTCGTCTGATTCCCTCAGGTTCCTATCAATGATAAGGTCCTAGTTCTCAATTTCTGAACATGTTGTTACATGAAAGATGTTTAACTGATAGAGGACGGTGCATACAGTACCATACACTAATCTCCTCATAGTATTCATCTCAACCCCACACAGGGTCGGTGAACATGTTGTGGTTCGATGAAGTGATCTGGGTATTCCACCACTAACATGCCACCTGGATTAATGCTCATGAACTCTTGAATGAGATATGTCCTCAATGTGTTGGGAAAAAAGTTTTTGATGAAGCCTATCGAGATGTCTACCCAAATCATACAATGATGTCAACAAGCCTATGTGAGAACATTCCACTAACATTTGGTGGAGTCACCTAACATGTTATTCATGATCTCAACCCTCCCCTATAGAGATTCCTCGATATGAACAAATACAGAAAACATGGCCCTATGCCATGACATAGCATCCATAATTATTCCATCCCACAAGAAGGTTGGAGGATGATGTGATTGGAATTCCCTGGTCAACACTGTCATAGTAGTGGCAGGTTGAGAAGCACCCTATGCTGATAGCATAATGTCTATGAAGTTTTCTTAGAATTGAGAATCAGTAACCAGTGGAAGATATGAAATTGGTGCCTCAGGGGGAACTATTTGAGGTATCATATGTGTCTTATGGGCCCCCATGTGATGAGTATGATCATCACCACATTCATATAAAAAATTACGAGGCCTTCACAGTTTCATATATCTATAATTTCCATGTGCCAAACGGATATGGGATCGTAATTGATAAGAAAAGTGACAAAGAACGTCATGTACAAAGACTTCCTATTACATGATATATCCCTCATCTTACTAAAATATCGATATCTAGGTGATTAGAATAGTTCTTAGAAATAATAATTTTGAAATGTCCTTCATCTGACCACTAGGTCGGGTTAGGGTCAAGGTCTCATGTCCCACATATAAGGTATCTAATTTAATTGAAAAGGATATATTTATCATAATTTATATTTTTTTTAAATTTAGAGTAAATTTAATAATTATATAGATCAACAGATCCAATTTATATGGTAAATTCAACTTTTAAATTAATATGTGAAATCCAATAAATCCTAACCATAATACGTTCTAGACTATGCGCCCAATATTTCATGGCCCAACATGCCATAACTAACTGAATATGGTGTCTACTATAACCTCTATAGAAAAAATCATATTGATTATGGTATGAAACATATTTTTCAGTTATGTATTTAGTCATGTATAGAATGTTTTCTAATTTATATATATGACAATCAAGAACCACAATTCCTATGAAACAAGGATAATAGTGAAATTACCTTTTAAATAAGAAATGAATGATAAAAGGTAAATATAGAAAAGAATAATGATTGTAATTTTAAATCCAATTGTTTATAATATGATGAATGAAACTAATATCCTTTAATATCATTAGGATAAGGTTATAAACCCCACTTATATAATGTCAACATTAATAATAACACAAATCATGTGAGTCACCCGATGTTGAAATTCATGAAATGGTAACAACAAAAGAAATAACAATATTTATGCATCCTAGGTTATTTTGGATTCCCCTTTACATGGGTTAGCAAATACAAAGTCTTGGATCTGGAACAAATTCTAATGTCCTAGTCTCCATTATAAAGACCAAGAATAAGAAAATTGAAAAATCAGCTCTAATAACACTTTGTAGCATCCCGCCACATATGCTACTTAGATGTTACCAATGACAGTGGCCAAAAGACCTCAAGTGTACCTCCCCAAATTCTAGAGGATGTATAACTGAAATGGGGTACTAGGGTATGTATATTGGGGGACAATAACCTTAATGGACATTGTGATAATAGTATAAAATAATGGATAATAAATAAAAGAAAAATAAATTTGAAACATAAATAAGTCAAAATAAATGATATAAGACAACAACTATAAATTTACTTGAAGAAGTTAAATAAGAATTCAATACAATATGATGATGCCATACAAAATAGTCATGTTAGGGGGAAGGGGATACAAACACATACCACATACCACATGAAACATAAAATAAATGGTTTTCCCTAACTAATAATACTTATGTACAAAAGGTGGCTTAACTATGTTGGAAGTTATAATTCCATTTTACCACCACCATCATTGTATTTCTATATCCATTTATGAAACATAAAATAAATGGTTTTCCCTAAGTAATAATTGAAAAATAGAAATAAATAAATAAGTACATTGGACTGGGTTACAATATGAAAACCATAAAATTTATCATATTGGCTTAATCTGGTGACTTTGAAATAAGGGATCCCTCAAATATAAAGTGAATGATATAATTTTTATGAAGTTTGATAGCCCTAAAGATTGTTCTTGGGATTAGAGGACACATCTTAGTATTCTTTAGCCAAGTGATAATTTCAAATTTTAAAATTTTCATTTACCCCTTTTAATTCAATTTGTCCACATTAAAAATATTAAGAGTAATCCTGATCCCATCCATCGAAATTTAGAAGTAATCGCCATGTATCACCCAAGGGCCTCGGTAAATTTCCAATGCAATGGAGTCTGTCTAAAGTGACACAATAATGAAGTCCAATTTTTTACTCTTGGAATACTATGATATTTTCAATAACTATCTTTCATGTTCCTACATTAAATCAGACATAGTAGCACGAGTCTCATGTGGCACGATACAACCTTCGTTTCATCATGAAATATAAGAGGTATCCCTTAGAGAACCAGTGTCACTCGGCTAGAGGTAAAACTAAAAATTCATGGTGAGACTATCCCATGAATATCTATTGTCACTCCTAGAGTGTTTAAAAATCATTAATACATTCTAATAATAAGTCACAAATAGTTTATTCAGTAGGATCTTAAGTATGAAGTCCTTGTCTCAACCATGGAACTAAGGTGAAAACACTTATTCATGAATTTAGATAACATTATACAAAATGGTTAAAATATAAAATATGAAAATCTATATATGAAATATGGGTAATTTATAATATCATTAATAATATATATAATTCAAAAAATTCATTTATGGAATGAGGTGTAAGGTCTTAACTCAAGGATCATCACATTTTTCATCTCAATTAATCTCGGAATGATATTTACAATAGGAAAAACCCATCAAGGGGTTTTATAAAAATTATAAAAATGGGAAAATCATGCCCTAAGGTGGAGGAAAAAAATTAGGATGGCTTATGTCCTTGAGATTAATCCATGTGTGTTATCTTTCATCTAGATCCTATCCCAAATGTAAAGGGGGAGCTATCAATTTAATTTAATTGAACAGATTGGATGTGACACTAGAATAGTATGACTCATGGAATAATGAAAAATATTATATAACAGAAAACAATTATTGGAAAAACATATAACACCTATATTTGCCTCATATGGCCTCCCACGTACAATGTTGACCTTTGATTCAAGTTATAATGGATGAAGTCGGAGAAATCATCAAATTAACTTAAAGTGGAGAAATTGGGCTTGAACAATGATAGAATAAAAAAATGGAATTAAAACATGAAATAGACAGGATATTATTGAGTATCCTACTAATATATTTCCAATGGATCCCAAGGCATGTGAACTGGATTCCAGATATAGGAGCTAGGAGAAATCCTATTAGGAGAGAAGGAATAGGATTCGTTCACATGAGAGGAGGAAACACCCTCTATTGAAGGAAATTAGAAATAATAAAATGTTTAAAATAATTAATGATAGGAAAATGTAAATTCACCATAAAATAAATAGTACCATGTTTTCGATATACCATCTATCAACCGTACGCTAAGCCACTTTTTCAAATGGTAATCCAACATTATTATGCACATTGTTTTCCTAACTGTTAAAAAACCATGAAAAAAGAAACTATATAAAACATTATGTTTCTCTTATGGTCATGCTCTTGGGTTCACACAATTTAAAAAAAATTTCACCCTCCAACATCCTGTATTACATAGTCGTATGGTTTAGGGTACCCAGTTGAGCTAGGGGGTATACTTTTTACTAACTGTGAAATCCAGATTAAATTTTCCAATTTTGGATCATCGGGATCTAAATAACCCATAGATTGATATGATTCGTCCTTAACGTCATTAACCATCATTATATGGTACAAAAAATGAATTTAATCCCAAACTAAATGGTTAGTATCATTTTGAAAAGATATGATGTCAAATCGAGGATACTATTATTGCATCATTATCAATTCATCATAGAAGTAAGAAGATGTATAAATATTTTAAATAATTCTTATGGAGTGATATAATGAAGAGATATATCATATTTTTTGAATCTTTATGCTTTTATGTTGTTAGGTTAAGTATAAATATCAAATTTACATGTGGATTATGTATCCAATTCCTATAAAATAATAGAAATTGGAAAACAACAGCATGAATGTTCTCATTGGACTCCCTAAAACATATAAAGTGTATAATGATATATGTGTTTTCATCAATTGTGTTACTATGTTATCACATTTCATCTCTTTTTAATAAAAAATATTATTTGGATCAACATGCCAGTATATACATTGTGGAATTGTTAAGGATCAATGGAGTACAACATTCCATTAAGTATGATCATTAATGGAGCTTTACCTGATGTTTATACCTACATATTATGAAATATCTAGATAAAAAATTGAGTACCATCATGATATATAACCGTTAAATAGATAGTCAAACTGAAAGAACAATTCATGCCTAAGATGATATGTTGAGATATTGTTATTTGGATTTCAATGTTGGATGGGATCAACACCTTCCTATAGTTGTGTTTTCATACTATAATACATTTCACTCAAGATTTAATAGGGATAATTATGAATGCCAATATGGAAGAAAATGTTGATCACCAATGTTATTGAATGAATTTGGAGAAGGAAATCTACTGGGATATGATATTGTTCAAGAAATGGTACAAAAGGTTAAATCTATTTAGCAACACATCATAGAAACTCATAGTCTGAAATACATTTATGCTGAAAATTTCCAATGTGATATAGAATGTTAAATTTCTTATAAGGTATTTATAATAATTTATCAATGGAATATGGTTATTGGGATTCAGGAGGAATGGAAAACTGAGCCCTAGGTACGTCATCCCATTTGAAATTATTGATCATATTGGGACTGTTTTCTCTCTCATGGTGCTTCCACAAAACCTCTCTCATGTCCATGATGGGTTTTATGTATCTCTCATCAGAAAGATAATACATGAACCTTCACATGTACTATACTCATCAGTCATACCACAAGAGAAGGATCAGTCCTATGAGGAATAATTGGGGAAGATTATAGATCATAAAATAAATGTTATACACAACAAGACCACTGACATATTCATTGTTTAATGGCGAAATCACATGTCCAGGGAAGATATATGATCACTTGAAGATATTAAAAACCAACATTATCACCATTATTTTGGACCATAATTATTAATTTAATAGGATAAATTCATTTTATGGGGTTTAGAATGTAGCACCAAAACCATTGATTAATTATATTTATATAATAATTTAAAATTCAATGATGGATCTCATTACACATGGACCAAATTCTTCTATAATTATACACAACACCAATATGATATATCACTACACTCAGCACATTCTAAGATTGTGTTAAATTAATCACAATGTATTTACCAAACCATGATATATTTTTTGAATAGTAATTTAATTATGAATTATTTAATTTATGCATTAAAATTAGTTATAATAACAATAATAACTTCTTTGAAAAATTGTAATTATAATGGTTTTCTATAAATTAATCAAAGTGACGGAAAAAATGAGCATAATTTATGATAATGTCTATATATGTTTTAAAAATACTTTTTTTAAACAATGATTTATACAATAAAATTAATTTTTTGAACCTTTAGAAAAATAAATTGATGATATTATATTTATTTCAAAATAAATAATTTCAAAATTATATTCCATTTAATTTATAGGGATTTTTCTAACATGATTATTTTATTGTTGAATAGTGAGAAATAGTAAATACTTATTGAAAATTTCATTTTTTTAAATAATTTATAATGATAAATTATATTTTAAATTTTATTAACTATTTAAATAGTTCAATAATAAATTTACTAATCTAATTTAGTTCATTGGAAGAAATTTTATATTGAAATTGGTTATAAAAATATTGTAAATGTTCGATCAATTTCCCTTTTAAAAACATATGTTCTCATCACATCAGTGAGATTAATTTCAAATTATTTTCTACCACTTATATTAATAGAATATCAAAAAATATATTTCATATTTGAAATTGGTAAGATATATATTATATAGTACTATAAGTTAATTTTTTACCATAATTTTTAAAGTGAACTATTAAAATTATTTACTACAATTAAGTTAAAATGGTGTTTCGTCCATTACATGTGTTGGGTCAAAATTATTTTCACACAAAAAATGTAATTTTTAATTAATAAATTAGATTTCATATCTTTAATCAGTATGTATAAATTATATAATAAATATCTTTTATTCTTTGTTTTAATGGATATATTACCTAGGTAAATAAAAATATACAAGTTAAATTATTAAAGGAAATAATGATAAAATTGAGTAAAATTAAAGAATAAGGAATAATAGGATAAAAATGAGTTTATTTTTGGTGGTGGATTTTTTAATGAACAAATTTATTCCTCCACTCTATTACTAATAAATATTTGATCTTTATGAGGTATGGTTTACCTCTCAATAATCCCCCAACTCAACAATTATAAAATTTACCTCAGTACCCTCAGTTCTTCACATATCTCAAGCTATTTGGATCAACTAAAGTCATCCAAAATTAAATCCCAATTTCTATCACCTCATAATACATGAATTAATTTGTAAATAAATGTATCCTTTGAAGGATTAAAATGAAACAATAAGTATGGTTCTCAAAGAATATGTAATGTTTATCAACGACCATTTTTTATTTTTTACACCACATCCTTCAATTATTATTACATCATGATTATATAAAAAAATCATTATCATAAATAGAATATGTTTTTATTAGGTTAATGGAATGACCTGGAAAAATTTCCACATACATCTAATGGGTTTTTAAATAATCATTCATGTGTACGACGGACTACCCCCTCATAAACCAATGTCATTAATTTTTCCATTTCCACCTATCAAGGCATGACATAATAGTGATTTTTTTTATTTATTATATTTTATATATTTCTATTATTTTAGAGTAATTATATCATCGATACATTCATGATTTTAAATTTTTTAAATATAAAAACATCCTTCGTGTGTTCGGCGGACTACCGCCTCGTGAAGCGATGTGACTCCTTCAAACATTACATAGAATGTATTAAGAATAAGATTAATTAAAATATAGAATATATATGATATAAAAATATTTATTTTGATTTATATATGTATATATATAATTTATTTTTATTCTTTCATTCGGAAAATAAAATGGAAACAATGTTCATGTGTACGTAAGACATACCTTTTCCAAAACTGAACATTTCATTTCCATTAACTAAAAAATATGGGTTACCATAAATATATATATAATGATTATTTAGTAAATTTTTATCATTGTTTAAATTATAGAGATTTTTTTATAATAATCAAATTAATAGGACCACATATAATATGCCATAACAGACATGACAAATCAAGTAGTTTTTACATGAAATTTTAACTAAACAAGGAATTGTTAACAAACAGGTAATAAAAAAGAATAAGTAAATAATATATTGTAGGATATATAAAGAATTGATTACATAATATATTTACAATAAACTTATATTAATTATAAAATAGGTTTGAATTAGTATGATGAAACTTAAGTCTGAAGGTAAATGATTTTTTTCTCACATTTGTTTTCTATGAGGCAAATGAAATATTCACCATAATTTTCATTTGTGAAGTGTATATAAAAACCATGAACGTATATTATGATAATTATGAATAATTTTATTTAAACATATATTTTAGGATCTCTCAATCATTCGGTTTATAGTTTCGATGTTACAAAATTGATAAGTGATTTTTATCATAATATATCTTTATAGAGACATAATTTATGTAATGAACATATATTTTTTAAGAGGTGTATATAAAACCAAATTGACATATAATTTCATTAAATTATTATTCCTCATGATATTTTATGTTTCAATTTTTAATTCCATTGTTAGTCTTATGAACCAATTTTACCAATGTGGTATGTATTTTATATGAAAATATTCGTATTTATTCAGTTTATTTATGATTAAGTCTCCAATGTTGAAAACTAAGGATATCAATCTCAATAATTTTAATAAATTAAATTATCATATAGTTATTCATTTTATCTTCATGTAATGGTAAATTTTTTTACTTAAACATATTATGAAAATTCTTTTAATAAAATCCGACATTCATTGTCCCTTATCTCATAAATGTATTTTCATTAGAAACAAGGATTCCTAAATATGTTTTCAAAATAAATATTTTTTATTCCCTTATTATTTTTAGAAATATATTTTCCAAATTATTTAATTTGTAATAATTTTTATAGGAATATTTATTTCATTTTCAAAAAAATGTCTGTGTAGCTTTTACCAAAAAATGTGAATTTATATTTTTTCTATAGACATTGAGTTAAATGTATCTCCCACTATCATGAATGATCAATGAATTCAATATTACCATATAATTTTTCTTTTATCCATTCAAAAAATATGTATTTTGATTTAAATTATATTTGAAACGTTATTTATATGTTTTAAATTCCATTTTCTAATAAAAATATTTTCAAAGGGTTTTATTTATTAAAAAGCATTTTTCAAATAAGATAAGAAATTTTCCCAAATAAATGTTATAATTGATCATTTAAAATTATTTTATATAATAGATGACTTTTTTCGTGTTACATATCCCATAATAGGTATATAATCCATGGATACCATTGAAATTATTTCTCAGAATTGTTTATGATTTTATGGCATGGGGTTTATGATACCAATTTCTCTTACATGGGTTATAACCTAATGAAATAATTATAGAACACACTTATAGTAATGTTTTATTATATGATGAAATAATTAATAAAAATTTATATTTTCCCAATGTTATGATATGATCAAATATTTTTTATTCCCATTTCTATTTATGGGTAATGATATAATGAATTTTTATGATTTTATAGAACCCATAAATATAGTATCCATTATGAAAGTGGTGAGAACTATATCTCCCTATATATTATAAGGTAAATATTTATATCTCGTGTGATTTACAATAATGGAATAGGGAGTGATCTATGTTTTGTAATATAGGGATGAAACATGGAGTGATCATATTTCAGTAAGACATAGTTTGAATGGGGATTGAACTCAGTTCAATATAATATGGACAAAAATATAATTGAACCTATTTTAGTAAGACTGTTATGGAATGGGGTGTGAACCTGATTTAGTAAGGTACAATAAAAATTATGATGGCCATGGAAGTGGTACTTTACTAATATGGAAATTAATTTGTATACATATCTTTATGGAAGAAAATTATGTCTCATTCCAATGTTATATTCTCCAGGATCATGTCCATTGATTCCCTCACAACTAATGTCTTATAAATGGCCCATATTAATGTCATGACTCAAAATTATGGTCATTGATATGATGAATATTGTTTTCCAATGTAATTATCATGTTCTAAATCAATTATATTCATTATATGCTTATAGATCTCCATTTTTTATCATTACTAACCATATATGATTATGGTTTATTATGATTCCATTATTTGGGTTGTAATGATATGTATTCTGTATGAGATGTCTACCAGTGGTACTATTCTGTAAGAACATAATTTAATATTATGTAGCTCACTTATGGTTTACTGTTAATGTTTCTTTATTTCCAAAGGCATTAAAAAATTATAGTCCTCACACATGTTTTTGTGTAATGTAATGAATATTTATAAAACATAATACAAATCTATGTATCATAAACATGGATCTCTATATAAATTATTAATTAAAAATTATCCAATTTCATTCATGTAAAAATATTGGATGATAAAACCAAATAAATTTTCTAAATAAATTGAATTATGATTTATCACGGGTAAAGGAGATAATTGATAAATAATCATCCGAAGAGAAAATGATAGATAAGTTAACATGATGGAGAAAATTAATTTTCTACCCCATGATCCCCTACTTGTTTATTTATTTACATGTACATAATTTATGTACAATGAAAAATAATTCATTATTGCCTTATATTATGACTACAATCGACACCGACAACCTCCTAGACTATAGGATAAAGAAAATTCAAATGTAATTAAATTTAATTAAAAAGAGTGTGATAAGTAGGTTTTAGTTACACTCCACCAATAATAAGTGTATGTACTCTAGTTATATAAAATGTATGTTATCTATACTATTTCACAGGAAAATAAATTCACATTTTAGAGGGTTTTTTTTAAGGAATTTTTTTTGTGGAATTATCATTATAATAATAGAAATAAAATTATTGAAAATTATAATATCACTATCTAATAAATTGATTTGATTATTGAAATATTATAGAAATATTTACATTTACTCTACATTGATTTATATAGTAGGAAAATATACATTCTAAATTAAATATTAATAACTGTTAGTGTAAGAAAAACTATGAATTATATAAGAATAAATCTAAATCCACCACATTGGTCCTAATACCATTTTATGACATACATTTTATTTAAATGTGTTGGAAAAACAATATTTTTTATAGAAATACATTTTATATAGAGAATATCATCTAAATATATAGAATAACATGGGTCTTTTAAATCATTTCACCACTTTTATCTATTCTCCCAAGTAAATTATAATTAAATATAATGGATTTAACATATTTTAGAGGGGTATAATATAATTAACCAAAATTTCGGATACCTTAATATAATAACTATGTTCTTAAAATTCTATCATCATTTACACCCAATGTAAACAAAACCACAATATATAAATATGAAATTATTAATAAATATAAAATTACAACTGATATGGTAAACCATTAATAATTATTACCTTAAGCTAATAAATAATTAAAAGGTGTTAATATTGGAAAATCTTATAATAGAATATATTTTCAATATAATGTATCTTCTATTAAATGATGAATTTTAAAATTTCATAAATTATTATTTTATAAAATATAATTTACTCTTGAAATGATATTTTGAAAATATAAATAGTATTAGTTTTTTAATATTTTTTGGAAAATATAGTATTCTTGGTCAAAAATATGAATAAAAAAAAATTTATATTTGTACGACTATGTATGATTTTTCCTGATCATTATAAAAATTTAAGTAATACTATATAAGTTTAAGGAATGTAAATATTCATTTTAATACATTAATTTAAAATATAAATTTTTTTCTATTATTTATAGAACCAAATAAAATTCATATTTTAATAAATATTGTTTCAATCTTCTCTTTGAATGAATTATTTTCTAGGTAATATTCAGTTTTGGATTTCCATGAATTCCATATAGCATTAATTATATTAAAAAAATAAATTTATTTCATTAAAATTTGTAATAATGATAATTTTATCACACACACACACACACATATATATATATATAATAATGGGGAAATTTATTCTTTTAGAAACTCTTTTATGCGATTATGTGTGCTTAATTTAAAATTTTCTTTTTTCCAAATATAAAAATTTGATATGATAAAAGTGTTTTCAAAATATAATGTCACAAGATTATAATTATGTAATATGGTAAATTTGAATTTTATTTCGGAAAATTAATTACTATATATGATAAATGGTTACCTCAGTAAAAAAGTAAAACTGGTAAAAATAGTCTTATTATGGTAAATAAAAAGAAACATGATAGTAAAATGTTTTGACATTATTTTTTGAGATTAATTTAGAAATTAAATAGTCCCAAATCCATTTTTTCCAATTTTTATAAATTTAACCGTGAACATGATGAGGTAATTTTTGAAAAATGATGATTGTTTTCGTCATTGACCGTTTCTTATCTAATAAATGGACACCAATTCCAAACATGAAATGATATACATAACCTAAAAATTTCTCACTATAACACTTCCATTTTAATGTTCCATGAACTCTAACCTATAATGGAAATCCCATTACCCCTCATAGTTTTCCGAATCCCATCAAATTTAAGGGTCTTCAAAGGTAAGATTAAGTCTCCATCATAACTATTATCTCCTACATATGTTTTTATTCATAATATTACACTTAAAATTTCTTATCACAATAATAATATGACATATTAAGTGTCATTATTATATATATATATTTTTATATTAGTGGAAAATCCCTAATTTATTCATTTTTTATATATTAATAGAGAAAAATAACGCCAATCATCAGTGCGTGAAGACCACAACCTCCACAAACCATTATTTTTTCATTTTTTGTCTTACAGTTTCTCATTATATTACAAAACACTTTACAAGATTCATAAAATTCATAATAAAATAATAAAACAATATTATGATACAGTTATAATGATGTTAGGTCTAAAGAAAAACCTCATTATCCATACTCACCAATCGAGTCAAAATGACTTCAAAATTTAGACGGTTTAACAACCTAACTGAAAGGTTATTTAGAATCTGAATGTGGATAACCCTGGTAACATTAAAATTCATATTATTATAATATATTAATACAATAATTTCTATTATATGGTTGTGTAAATTCTATATTATATATTTAATATTATATTTAAGTATCATTTTTTGTCACTAATAACCCCCAAATTAGCCAACACTAATTCATTTTTAAAACTTCAAAACTACAATGAATCAACAGTAATAAAAGATATTTAAAAATAAAATAAATAAATATATTTACTTACTTTAAAATCTTTATTAATGGTGAATTATTTTTAAATTAATTTTTAGTGATATATGCATTATAAAACATGAGAAAAGGATTAAAGTTATAAATAATTGATGGGTTAAATAATCATTAACTTATAAATATAACAATAATAAATAATTTAGAATTAGGTATATGACTGGTTACATAAGTGAATATTGTTATGAATTATTTCATTAATGTATCTATGTTTTATTTACAAGAGATTTTAGTGTCCTAAAATATTAAATGAAACAATATAAGGGTTTCATCTCAAAATTTCCTTCATTTATACACATGTTAGTTTATAATAATAATTTATTTTAAATAGTATATATTTATTTTAAATTGGATTTTTATTATTTTATATTATTATTATTCATGGTTATTACACTAAAAAAAATTGTTCCCTATTTCAACTGGTATTTAATAAGGTTTTAATTATGTCATTAGTGTTTTCATCCCCAATTTCTATCTATTAGACATGTTTTATATTATTTCACTAGTTCCATTTATGTGCACTATATATTACAAATTTTAAATTTTTTATCATGATTTACTTAAAATTAGTCCTATTTTATGTTGAATTTAAATATCAATATTTCATAAGTATTTTATTCAAATACACATCATGTTGTAAGTGTCTTTCAAGACTTAAATATTTTCTTTTGGTCATAATCACTCTTCATTGATTATAAAAATTCAATATGTTTATATCTTATCCTATGAGGAAATAATATTTTCTTTACTAGTTATTTAATATTGCAATAATTTCTTCTATAAATATATTCAACCTTCATAATTATATTTTTTTGAAGTTTATCTTATGTTAAAAATAAATATCATTACATTAATTGTATTTTTCCTCCATTTACATATTTTTACATCTCACCAACATTCCCCATTCCCTATTGAAATATAATTATTTATCTCAAATGTTCATTTTATTTCTTATAAATAATTTTAAATCAATTGTTTCATATTATAATCAATATTGTGGGTTTTCATACAATAGATATTTCCAAATTTTGTAAAGGGGGTTTCATCCTTATAAAATAAAGACGTTTTATCAACCAATAGACATATTGATTTGAGAAAAACATGTAATTTAAAAATTCCATGATTAAATATTATTTTTATTGTAAAATGTTTTCAATTTAATTTAACATTCCTTTTTTAAAACAATATGTATTTTTTCAGGTCATTATGGTTAAAGATTTATTTTAGATAAATGGGTTTAATGCATTTTCACTTATCCATTATAATCAAATTTATGTGTTTGAATGGAAAATTATTTTGGATATATTTTTGAGTGTTTTCCCAAAAAAAATCTTATTTTTCCTTTCTCTAAATTTATTTTATTATTAATTGAAACATCAACTTTTAAGATAGTGTTCAAACGTTTTTGTGAGAAAAACTGGATTTCACATCTTTTTAACATATATATTCATCAATATTGAATTGATGTTTCCATCAACAATTATATATTATTATGATCTGTTTTGTTTTATTAAAAGATAGTTTTTATATCATAATATTTATTTATTTCTTGTTTTTTTATTTTTTAAATGTTTTTACAAAAACCACTCTATTCACATGTGTTCTTTATGTAATGATGAATTTTTTATTACCAAGAGACATAAAAATATATGTATTATGATATGAATGGAACCTATATCTCTATAGAATGAAATGGATAAATGATTTTGTTTCATTAGATAAAAATATTTTATAAACATGTTTTTTGGTAGTTATCATCAAAAATGATGAGTGTGGAGGTGTTTTAAAATATGCACAATTTAAAGAATAAATAGTTCAGTGGGTGGCTATGTGAAAAAGGGTACATGTGATAGTGTTTAGATTTACCCATAATTTTATGTGTGAACTTCTTTGCAGGTATCCTTCTTCCCTAAGGCAATAAATTTTATTATTATGATTGCTCCACTTTCTTTACTATTATCATGGATCGTGCCATATATTTTTTGTTTAATTTTTTCAAACCACGATAAAAGTGAAATAATTTGAGATGTTATGATAATGATTATCTATAATTAATTTGTGTTACTTTAAATCAAATATAGTTTTTTATAATCATGATTTTCTTTTTGATTATCATATAAACATTATGTCCTTTACTTTTTTATCTATTACTAAGTGTATCATCTCAACCCTTTCATATATTTCCATCCCTATGTAACTATAATGGTTGTATCATGTGATATGTTTATAATTATTATAGGGGAGAATAATTATGTATAAATTTTCAAAAGATTTATTAGAAATAAGAAGTTTATATTGATAATCATCATTGACACTAAATTTTTTTTCTTTGGGTATAGTAACTATATTGGAAATTTTTTATATAAAATTTCATAATAAATTATTATTTAGGACATGTTTTTATTTGGATTCTTTAAGCAATATTTATATTAAACAAAAATATAAAAAAATGGGGGGTCTTATGAAAGTTATGTCGTATATAAATATATTTAAATGAAAATGAAAATTTCTTGTAACAAAAATGTTGTTAGTAGGAATGAAATGAACTAAAAAAATTATTGAAACTCTTGGGTGTTCACTGAGATTAATTCATTGTGATAAAAATATAATCACAATATCCGATTAAATGAGACATTCCAGAATATATCAACCTTGATTATATTATTTTAACATGAATATAAGAAATCTTCATATAGGGAACTACTTTTCTCAATAGCGATTAGATGAAATATTTACCAACTGATATTATTCATGTTATACTCCAATACATTCATGTCTCAAATAATAGAAGGGAGGAATATAGATAAAAAGAGAGAATAAATCTTCAAAAGATAAATATTTTAGAATTACTATTATAATAAATTTAAACATATGTGAATTATATAAATTATATTAAATAAATACAATTCATGAAAAATGAATTCAAAACATCACCACTCTCCACCCCGTTGAAAATAAAATTAGTTTTTTTATCCATAAGGATAATGTTTTGTGACATATGGTGGAGGATAAAAACTACATAAAATAAATAGAAAGAGAGAAATAAGAAAATACTAGTATTTATTAATAGTATAGAAAGAGGATAAAATAGAAAAATACCTCTTAATATATAATAAATAGTTTAGAAAATTACATTACTCATTTAATGACAGATGTGGTATGCAGTTTTGGAAAATAAGGGTTGAATAATTTTCTACAATTTTCTCAACATAATAATTCTCCATTATATATCTATTAAATAGATAAATATGGATTAGTGGGATTCAATGATGTTTTTCATCTATATCTCTTATTTCATACTTAACCATTTTTTAAATTTATGAAATGTAATGAAATATTTTTGATAGTTTTACATAAGAAAATATTTCTGTCATAGAAATCGTTTGAATAACGAAGTAACAGTATCTGATTTTTCACTAACCTTTAGAGAAATAATATTAACTAGACACGGTCATACAAATATCCCATGGAATTTTCCCAATAACCAAGTGACATTTTACCTCAATTAGTTTAATATATTATTATATATTGGTCTATATTTGAATGGATCAATTTTTGAGAATAGATTTTAAGTCAATAATTGTCTGCATTATTTTCACCTCAAATTATTCATTTCATTTATTTGATATGGTTAGATGAAATATATCCCAATGTTTCTATAAGGATGAAAAATTAATAGTTTTTATCTGTGTAGAAATTGTTATGGTAATAATATAGAACAAATTAAATGTAAATTAAATTCCCTGACTAATCCATTTTAACAATTTCATTAAATTAATTCATTAACCCAAATAATGTATTAATAACACATATAATAAAAATTAAGTGATATTAAACCTAGTCAATTACATTATAAAATGTGTACAAATATGTGCTTCATCTAGTCACCACACTTAAGCATATGACTATATATCAATCAACAAATAACCAAATTAAAATCAACAAAAAATAAATAATGATTGATGTTTTTGGATATTTTTCAAATTATAATTTTACCATACCACATTAATGAAAAGAAATTTTATTTTATACTTAACTCTTACATTTATTTTCATCGATCCAAAAAATTCATTAATATCCCAGTCACACTAACATCACCTGAATTCTTACATCACTATACACTAAATAGATATTAAATATCGAGTTATCCAAATTCTCAGAAAAGTAATGTTTCATAATCAGATTATGAATATTATTATCACTATACAAAATGGGGAAAAATTAATAAATATGAAGTTTCATGATCATATAGTGGATAAGGATTATTATATAATCTTTTTGAAAAAATTAATGCATGAAAGTGAGAGGTAATTTTGTCTATATAATCACATGAATATTCAATTGAGATTACATGAAATATAGCTCATTCAATTACCCTAATAAATGTACACAAAAAACACATCGAAATGGTATAAGAGTTAGAATGTGGAAAAATAGTATGACTTCATCTTAATTGTCCGTTTTTCTGTTTTCTAGATTAGGATTAATTGTTATATTTTTTAATGGATGAAAATATTGAAATTATATACAGTTAATAAATGTACATTCATGCCTTATACTATTAAGGGTGGATGTTATTTATAAAATTAATCAAAATTAATAATTCAATACCATCTCTATATTTTTATTTTTCTAATACTTTTTTATTTTCAAAGATTGAGATGATATTATTGAATTGCGTGGAAATGATAAATTAATACACATTATTTTAATATCTCCACTATACAATATAATTACACACACCTCCCACAAGACAATAATGAATTTAAATCCATATAAAATAAATAAATGTTATATCCCCCATATATAAATATTAAATACTAATTCGAAAATATTAAGTGTGTATGATGTCAAGGAAAATTTGGATTTTAATGAATTTTAAACCTATTATGAATTTTTTCTAGGATTAACATGGGTAATATTAAAAGTTATGTTTCATGTGAAAATATATATAGATAAAACTATTTCTTCTATAAAATCAATTTTTAATAAAACTAATGATTTTGAAGAATGAAGTATTTTTTTTGTTCGAACAAAAATTCCATGTTTCGCTAAATAATGTGTTCATATTAGAATGAATAGGTTGATGTAAATCTGAAGACCACAAATGAGTTGAAAAATATTGTGTGCAATTATTTATGATAATGGATTTCCAAAAAAAATCATACTCATAAAAGGATTGAAAACTAAAATCTAGGAAAATGATTTGATGTCCAAAATGATTTTAAAATACATTTCATAAATAATCAATAAGAATATATAAAAATAAGTTCATGTGTAAATATTAATAAATAATATTCATTATATCATTCATTAGGAAGTTAAAAACATATAATAAACCCACAAAACCCCCTAATAAGGATTTCATTATCCTATTTTTTTCTATAAATAATTTTCGGTAAAAAATTAAAAATATAAGGGAATAGAAGAAAATATAAATAAATATAATACATAATATTTTCCCTAATTAAAACCAATATTTATTATCCATGATACTACCACATTAAAACTATAATAAATGAGGGAAAAAATTACACAATATATATTTTTTGAAATAAATTAATATAATAAGAAGATTAATTGAATAAAAAGGATATATCATTGTTTTCACACCCATGTGTGTGTTGGTTAATTACATAATCAATTTAGGTAGTTTTATAACATCATCCCGAATACCAATATTGATGAATTTTTAATTGAAAGAAGCACCACATGTGAACCTTTCCTATTTCCGTGAGTTGACATTGCGAATGGTTACCCCAAAAAGAAACTAAAAGAAGCCCATGAACTAAAATTTATGGAGAATATTTGTGAAAGGGGGGAAGGTTATTTATAAATGGGTTATCCATAATTCATTTAAAAATTGGATTGTTGTCCATTTGTGGTTTAAATGTTTCTAAAGAAGGTGGATTCTATTCTATATAAGGATAAAAAATGATTCTCTATCGATTAATAGATTTTGTCCACCATATATATATGAATGATTCTTAAACTAAACTAGATAATGTATTATTCCTTAAAAAAATATACTAATACTTATCATTCTTCTTCTTCATTATCCTTTGAGGCTTTTCTTGTGTTTTCCAAATCTAAAATATCAATGAAGTGGGTGGTAATACTCAAATGAAATTCAATAAAATCATAATTCAATATGTTCAAGAAATGTTTATATCCATAAATTGGATTTATTTTTTATTATTATTCATTCCATAGTTCCTCTTAATGTAGGTTTTTTGTAGATAGAGAAATTTAGTAAATATTCTCCATGATTTTTTCTAATTTTAACAATTTTTTTATTATTTCATCCAAAGTAAGAGACATGTTTAGAGGTGCAGATTTTTTATTACAAAAGATAACATGATTACTTTTCTTTCAACTTCTATATATTCTATCCAATATTATTCTATTTTGTGTTGATCAACTTCAACTACATAATCTGATATATCATTTCTCATAGCCTCTTCGGGTAATGTACCATAATGGTGGAATTAATCTTCTATGAATTAATTTTTTTCATCATTGGGATGATCAATAATGATTTTTGGGGAACAAGAATATCCATTTCCTAAATTATTATTTTCTCCTACTCTAACCATGAATCAATAAACTAATTATGAGAATAATAATGTATCACTATGTTTTTCTTCAATTCATCCATTAATAAAAACAGATCTTATAAAAGAAAATTTTTCAGTCTTTAATATTAGGCAAAAAACTTGAATAACATATGACTATTAATTGTAATAATTCATTAGTTTTTAGTAAACAGAAATATATACACTAGATATTAGTTTTTATTTTTTTTAATTTATGTATTTTTAGAATTTCTTAAAAATAAACACCATATATTATTTCTTTTACTTCATGATAGTTGTGACACATTTGTAGTGTTCATTAATTTTTTGAATCAAAACTCAAGATTTGTATTTACCTTGAAATATAATATTGTTCAAACCCATAGTAGATATCACAAGGTATCTAATCACATAACCTGTTTCTCCATTTTAACAATTTATTATAAAGTAAAATATAAAACAATTGGGTTTTTATAAAATTTATCTGATATATATGAATATAAATTAAAATATTGAAAACCAATGGAGACTGAGTGGTGTTAGTAATAGAAGAAAAAAATGTGTTTTAATATTTGAGAGTTCGCAATGACTCAATAATTCTTATAAAACTATAATCATTAAACCCAATTCAATGTGACATATCACAATACATATACCTTCATTGAAATGTTGTCACCACATGACAATAAGTCTACATGTAAGTAAATACTTTTACTAATACTAGATGTGGAAACCCTTCACCAAAAAATATTATAAAATCCATACTCCATCGTAAGAATGACTCAAACTATAAAGGGAATGGATTTTGAGGAATAAGGATGATAAACTAAATGGAAAATAAAATGTGTAAAATTTTCAACAAAATAAATTTAATAACCATATAAATAATTATAAACGAATAAATAAATACCATTTAAGTATAAAAATCCCACAACATCGCCACTTCCAACCTTGAACAATAACGATTGTTAGTTCTCCCCAACCATGGAGTTAAATGATTAATAGTGGAGGGAACATAAAAAATAGGTAAAATTATAATGAAGGGATGGAAATACATAATAATACTATTGCAAAATATTATATATGAAATAATCGTCATGAGGTATAGAAAATGGGTCAATAAATCACTTAATCATTGAATATAATGGGAGGTGTAAATTTATAGATAGGGGGATATTTTTGGCTCCAAATTTACATAGAGAATATTTGTTCATGGAATCCCATATAAATGTTAAAAATTTAGAAATGTGATATTGTTTGGATTTTTTTGGCTATTTATCCACTATCAACCCTAAAAATCATAAATATTTTGGGATTGTCTAGATAAACTAATCACTGTGTACTAATTATCATGAAATCCTAAAAAATAATAAATTGGTTTAGTGTTGGAGAAATATTTTTTGAAATGTGAAACTTAATCTAAATGATTGAAATTAAAAAATGATCCCTTTCCACAATTGATGTAAATTTATTGTTAATCCCAATAAATATGATAATTATACATAAAATTAAAATATGATAGAATAAATATCATTAAATTTTATATATTTCTAGAAATAATAGTTTTAATTTGAATTTCATGTAGGATATTAATATGATAGAACAATGACCTTGACGAAAAAAGAATAATTATAAGGTGCCGAAATAAAATTAATGCTCTTAATGAAAAAGAAGAATGTGGTACAGCTGAATCCTATTATGTGGAAGAGTGGAGTGAGTTGAGCCTATGATTTGTTTTCATGTTTTATGTTTATAATAATATGAATTCATGGAATAAAGATTTTATTTTGTTGATTTGTGATTTTTTTAGTTATATTCAGTGATAAGAGGAGTCGAGAAAAGAAGATTTTAAAGGATCTATGACCACTACATAATTTAGAAACTAGGATACATGTGCTATGTTATAAAGATATTTTGTTTTTATATGTTCTATGATTGAATATTTATGTCTTAATTATTTGTGACAATACTCAGATGGAAATATATTGTTAAATATCAAAGATATATAATACTGCAAAACCTAATAAAGCTTATAAATGTTGGATTTTTTCTAATGATAAATTCACATGGTTAATTTTATATTGTCTTTATTCACATATTTCAGGTTTGGAATTCCCCTAAATTACCTAATATAGTGAGATAGTGGGTTATGAAATCAAAATCATACCTTTATTATCATTTGTAAAATGATTATTGTGAAAAATTTATGCCTCCGATAACAACAGACCCCTCAATGAGTAGGTTTCCCACAGTGGGGTTAACCCATATAAAAATTCAACATGCATTAAATTAATTAAATTCATTGATTCATCTTTTTCATTTGGGTGTATAAAAAAAATAATATCCATGTGGGTATTAACAGAACAAATTGTTTTAGAAAGTGGAAATTTGGGTTTAAGCTTCAAGGGTGAAATTGATTTTTGGTTGAATAATGCTACTACACATGGTTTATCCCCCTATAAAGTATAACTAAAAATATAACCTTTTAATTTCGTATGGAATCATGTATAATTATGTAAATAGAATTATGTACATGGTAATAATAACCAAGAATCATACATAATAGTAAATGATCATTCGAGAACATATAATTTCCATCAAAAATAAAATCTAAACAATGAAATTTTCATTTGTATACCTTCTAAAACACACATAACAGTTAATTAAAAATTATATTTATATAAAATTTATAGGATATAAATAATTATATCTTTAAACATGTGAGTTACCCAGATAATATCCAATTTAAATGATAATTTTGGAAACCCCGCATTCGTTTGATACTATATTATAGTAATATATGTCGAAATCACCCTTCTCACATTGAAATTCCATTTTAAACTATTTTTTAGAAATAATTTTGTACATGAAAACGAAATATATAAATGAAAATTTAAATCAAAAATCCATTTAACATAATAAAGATACTCACACATCCAAAATATCAATATATATGCCCACCAATATTTATTTGACAGTGTCCCCACCAAATAACATTTTAAAAATCTATATATACAGAGTTTACTATTATGAAAACATATTCCCATCATTATTTTTGGGGAAATCTAAAAAAAATCCTCAAAAAAATCCAAAAATAAATTTTAATAGTGAAAATATATATATAATTAAATTTAAATAACTTGTAAACTCAGAAAAGAAAATTCCACCTAAAAAAATCAATTATTCTTAAATTGATCCAATGATATAACCAACCACCAAGATGATCCGGAAAAATATATATCATGATGAAAAAACATAAAAGTAATAGACCAAAATTTTGAAAATCAGTTAATAAATTTTCATTGAAACCACCGAACTCACTTAGTAGAATGAGACATCCAAAATTCAGAGCACATGCACATAGAGCAGTCCCAAAATAAACATATACATTTAGATAAGAAAATAATGGTTGATAAAATAACTATTTGTATTAAATACTCAATGCACCAGACAGAGTTGATATTTTTATAATTTTCATGTGTATTTTAAGTAATAAATCCCCACCTATTTTCTTCTTGAATGAAACTAGATTATTTTTTTCTAGGGTGTTTTTTCAATTACTTAAAAAAATAATCACATTAACGATTTCAATATTATTTAATCATTTAATTTTATAATTACTCAAGAAATATATTCATTTAGGATTTTAGAAAAGGACATTTTTAATCATTTATAAGAATAATTATATTTCACTCTGGATTTATATGATATTTCCTATGATTTTTTAGGAGTTTGGAAATTTCATAATCATTTAAATTAAATAAAATTCTGGGTTTTCATAAATTCCAATAATTTTGTATGAATTATATTAAATTTCAATGACTTATAGAGATTTTACTTAAGTCTTTGAACATTTTATATATGTCTTCCAAATCATATAATTTTAATTTTGTAAGACTATTCTATATATTTTGTATGGCTTTTCAATTTTCATAACTCATATTCCATTGGAAAAAATATCATCTTGTAAGAGTTCAAGGATCTCATTTGAAATTTAATCTATTTATATATGTATTTTTAATTTAATAAGACGTATCCAAGGAAAACATTTAACTTAATTTTCTATAAATTCTTAATTTAACAGGAAATGGAATTCATATTTTATGTAATTTATAAACATTACATGATGTCTTATAAAATTTTCTTCTAACTCCAATGTCATATGATTTTGAAAACATTATGAAATTTCTAGGAACAATTTATTTTCATCACTAATTAGACCCAAAACACTTCTTTGACACATGATCTTTATTAACAGGTATATTAAGAGAACATCGATCTGGGGGTATTTAAATTAGAATGAAATCACAATCCATGTTGAAATATCATAAATTTATGTACAAGATATTAATTTCTTTAATTCATTCATGTGAAAAATCTCTTCGTTAATTCTAAAAGCTAGAGAAATCATGGAAATTTAATGATTTTGTTTTATGGTTTCCTATATGTGTCTTGAAAGTTGATAATTATTTTTTTAATATTTTACCATCGTCGTTTGAGTATAAGAGGGAGAATTCAAGCCTTGTTGAAATTTTTGTGTTCATAAAGGGTACTAGATGACATTGGTTTCATGTTACAATGAATTAGAATATTCATGAGAGACATAAATATATAGATGAATAAAGATATTCTATTATTTATCCATTCAGGGAAAAATTAAAAAAATTATATAGAAATGGAGACCTGAGGATATTTCTTTGTGTCTATATTTGAAAATATTTATTTTAAATTTTCTTGGAAACTATTTTATTTATTAATAAGTTTTTTTTTCAATAATGAATTTTTTTCTAATAGTAATTTTTTAATATTATTCATCATAAATTGAGAAATGTAATTAATTTAAATATTTAAATTTCATAGGTGAGGATTTACCTTATAGTATAATGATTGTTATTAGGATCAAGTACAAAGAGGTCATTAATTGGTTGAACAAGCCCAATAATTAAAAAAATTATAATAACAACATCCTTGTATATTTTTAACATATAATATAGTGTTCAGCCATAGATATTTGGTTGAACATTGAGATATTTAATTGTATAGCCCATTAAGAAAATAAATTAGGGAGTTTAAATATTTATAACCTTATCTAAATATTTTTTCTTTATATACTAGTACGACACACCATTTTTATCTAGTTTCACATTTTATTTTTAAAATAAAACACAAAAATATCTTCTAATCAATTTTTTTTATTTTATGATTAAATTTAGTGAAAATAATTTAAATCCCCCAATCTATTTCATTAGAAAAAATTAAATCAAAGTGATTTTTTACAACATATATTTTAACCTACTCTATAAAAGTCTATAGAACTAATATATTTTATTTCTTTGTGTATAAATATTTGAATGAGTTTCCCCGAAAAAACACTCCATTTTTCATATAGCTATTTTCAATCAGATTTCTTATTTTGGATAAAATTTTATATTGTAAATGTGTTTAATTTTGATTTTCCTCTTTTACCACATTACATTAGAAAGACTAATATTTAAAGAAATAGAGCTACTATAATTCGCAATACTTGTTGTGGTAAATTCACAATTAACTCACCTAGAATAAAAAATTTTCATAATAAACTAACTTTTATATTAAATTAAAAAGTAAAAGGATCATATTCATCTTATAAATAAATTAAAAAAATAAACCTAAATACCCTTAATCACATATTAGATTTTCTGCAAATTTTATTTTTATTAAAAATGTTTTAAATTCAATGGACTACCAAATAAGATCCACACATCGTTTTTCAAGAGTCTACATACCTACATGATAACATTAAACTACAAGGAATCAATATATATCATAAAAAACATTGATATTATTCTATTTTATTTTATGGAGTTTCTAAGAAATGATTTTAAAATTCAAAAGATTCATTTATTAGATAATTAAAAGAATAAAATAATACTTTTTGGGGGTAATTATTTTTTCTAAAATATCTTCCATTATGATGTATATATCTTGGATTAAGTAAGTTAATGTTGAAACTCTTCATTAATACTTGTAAATATTGAAAATATTTTGTATTACTTACCCATACCAAAAAATTAGTAAATAATTTTTTACTCATTATTTATTTAAGGGAATTTTTATTACTAATATAATAATCATAAATAATGGTATAGGGGGAAAATTACAAAATGAAACACCAACTGCTGATAGAACACTAATTGAAAACATGTCCCCAAATTCACACTATTTTGGAATGTATGTATTTTTACAGGTTAAAAATTGATTAGAAGTACCCATATAATTTTTTTTAAAATACAATGATTATGTGTCAAAATAATTATCACACAACTTAATTTAGGTCAATTATTCATTCCTTCTAACACAATGATATTTTATATATATTCCTCTAAAATAAATTTATGGTATTCGATAGCTTGATTTACACGCTACCCCGAGTCTTAATAAAAAATGTATTATTACCTTTATTACCTTGTTATTGAATTGGACAGTATTAATATGATTAAGAATGTATTATATATATATATATAAGAATATTTATTTTATAATTCAAATCTATTGATTAAATTACAAATAAATTATCATATAATTATTTCATGATTAAAATAATTTTTTTTTCTGAGAATTTTCCTATTATAAATATCATGTATTTTCAAATATTGATCACCATTTATAAAATATTTTAATGAAAATTAATGATTATTTATGAAAAATCATTCATAAATTTTTTATAAAATTAGTATGAATGAAGATAACATCATTTTAAGTAAAAAATAAATTTTCAAATAATATAGAATTTTTTCATATTTTTTTATCATAATAAAAAAATAAATATTTTTTTCATTTTTAATGAAATAAATAATATATAAATAATTTAATATATTTTTTATATTTTTCTAGTGATTTTTATAGGAAAATCAATGAATGTAAATTTAGTTCTATTCTTCTAAATTGATTTTTTGTAAAAAAAATAGTTTTCGTTCCATTTTTGGTGTTTATATTTTATTTTCTTCAATAAATTATAGAAATTTTATTAGATAATATTTATTCTACATTTCAGTTATAATATAAATATTTTTTAATAATTTATCTTTCATTTTTGTCATAATGAATTGAAAAATAGTAAAAATATATTATCAATGATAAGGATAAAAGGTTTTACTTCGGGGGAGGGGGTTAAACTATAAGATAAGAGATAAAGTTAATCTTAAATATATCGAAAACAATTAGTTGAAGATATTATAACATTATCTTTTCATACATTCAGAATCGGTTTCTTTTTCTAGATCATTAGAAAGAATGTGACATTATTTTATTTTTGTTTTTTATGTAATTCCATGTGGCCACCAAACATATAATAGAAAAATACTTCTCCTCTATTGTTCACATACATTTATCAAACATTATTATATATGTTTTAATTAAAATCCATCCCATCTTACATTCATTTATTATTGATATAGATTTATTATATTTAGACTATCCTTATAATTCTTAAGGTTTATGATATAAGAGGTTATTTAAATAAAGGGTAATCTTCCAAAATAGCTCTTTCGTGATTATATACTATTTTTCATTCAATAAAATTAGATTTGACTTCATGATAAAATTATTCAAGTATAATAAATATAATGATTTGTTAATTGGATTATCGGAAAACCATTTTCAACCATTTTCCATCCAATGAGAAATGAATTCGTCGCTCAATAAAACATTTGAAATTCAGCCTCCATGTAGTGATGTGTTTCACTCCCCATCAACACCTCTCATGGATAGTTTAAATGAATGATTTACTGCAAATAATTCATATTTATGATATACTTCATTTATTTTAATTATGAAATATTATTTATCTTTCTACCCTTATTTTCGTTAAAAATGAAACGATGTTTATGTGTACATTTGGAAAGATATCTCCATGAATGGTGTAACTCATTCTTCTATATATTAATATTATTGACGGATCTAAATATTTATGTAATTAGTCTCTATTATATTTAATGATGATTTACTTACTAGAAGTGATGACACCATGATCTGGATGCAATGACTATTACTTTTAAGCCTAAACCAAAATAAAAAGTGAAATAGCTCACTCATGACATGATGATGATAATAATAATGAATTATTATTAAATAATGCGTGTTAATATTTTATAATTAAACCATTAATGATTTAATAATTATTAATATTGTTCAGTTATATATGCTTGATATTTTTTTGTTTATTACACAAAAATATATAGTCCTTGATATGTTAAATTAGTATATACATTATAAGAATAATTTATTTTGTTTTATTCATATATTATTTTGCGACACATTGATTTGTAATTGTCATTATGTTTTTTTTAAAAGATGGAATATTTTTTTGAATTATAGAATTTAAGAAGATTCACATAATGAAAAATCAATTCAAAATGTGAATGTCCAGTTATTTAATTTTATATATAATTATGGGAAAACATTCAAGCCATGAACCTCATTAATGATGTGAACATTAAAAACTATTATAATATATATATTGAATTGTATTCACCATGTAAACTTCTCAATAATTTTCCACTAATCATCCCCCTTATAGCCATTAGTGATTATCTAGACACAAATTAAGTTATGAATAATGGAAAACTAAGTCAAATAAACATGTGAGTTATCAATTAACAATATAAAACAATAGATTATGATTTGTATATTTTAGACAACTTGAAACCGAAAAGATCTCAGGCTATCTCAGGATATGAACTACAATTCATGTATTTAATAGTTTTTTTATTTATATTCAATCGAATTTATACTATTTAGAGAGCCCGTTTAACGTTTTATTTTTTTTTATTTTTCATGTTTTATATGTATTATATCTATCACTAAGACTTCTATAAATATTATTGTGATTTCAAAAAAAATGATAGATTTATAAAAACATTATCCACTAATCAATCCCTATAAATTCAACTGAAGATATTATAATCAAAATTTAATCAATGATAATGGAAAACTAAATCAAATTATTATGTGCCTCATCCATTAGAAAAAATAAAACAATAGATCATGATGTGCATTTTATAGACTAAATGTCACCAGAAATATCTCATGCAACTCCTTATATGAATTACTATTCATGAATTTAACAATGTTATCATATTTATATTAAATCACTTTTATATTATTTAAAGAGTCTATTCAAAATTTTAATTCCATCAATTGTTAGTTTTTAATTTTAAAAAATTAAGGGGGAATTAAGAACTATCATAGGATTATTCACCAAAAAAGATCTCATATATGTTGAAAAACATTTTGATCAAATTAGAATCCCTCTCCTTAAAAAAAATCCAGTTAATATCGAATACATGTGAGTCAGGGAATCCCTTTAATTAGCCTTCATAATAATGTACCATGTTGTCTGAAGATTTATTGAATTCCTCCATGTAAATCTTCCCCATATTGAAGCCTCTTCGCATAATGTGGACATGATTGTCAATTCCATCACAAACCCCTTTAATGGTGGTCGCACGAAGCGTTCTTCCCTTATTGTTTAGAGATATAAAATAAATTTCATTTTCTTCCATTTCATCTTCAGAGTGCATATGTAGGTCCTTGTGTTTTAATACTGATGATATATATCTCTATGGGTCTCGAGTGGAGCATGACTCGCATCGCTTTCTAGGATCCCTCATCTATGTGACACTCAGAGGATTTTCTAAGGAAAAAGGCTAACCACCTATATACACCATGTAACATAATGTGTTTACCACTGCGTGCAGGTTGCTCGCATATATAAGAGCCTTTGGGGGACTCTTTCCATTACATATAGATATAGTGATAAGAGGACTCGGTAGGTTAGAACACTCATGAATACGATATAAACTGTAGTTTAGATTTATAAATACATCCAAATTGATAGAATTGTACTTACCATTCGGTGTGGAGGATATGAGATATTTCTACGTAATGACCATTTCCTTGGATTCGGTAGGAAATTCCAAAGGTCCATTAGTATCCTCGTGGGATTCTCCCTCACGGAAAGTCTCTATTTTGATGTAGAAATGAATTTTGAATACAAAGATATATAATACATTTGAAACCATTTAAATAGTCTCTTACCCTGATTTTATATCCTCGATTATCAACCCCAATGATATAAATGAAAAATCTAAAATGAAATTTATATACCCATTTTTGGAATATTTTGGTATACTCTCAGTTATCATAAACAACGATGAAACTAGTGGACAATAACAATGGTCGTTGACTATCTGGAATAAGAGAATACAATCGATAGATTGGACAATGGTTAACATCAAAGGAATCATCTCCATAATTGTAATGAAGAAAAGTATTAATGATGAAATATAAAATCTAGGACATTAACCTAAAATAATGCTCTCCACACCTATGAATGATATAATTAACAAGTTGTTTTTGGTGTCTTGATGATGGATTCATCTTCTCTATCTCAGACAGTGAATTGGTGCGCCTACTTCAAATAGTTCTATAACAAAAAAATAATATTGGTGAAAAAATGTGATGATGATCTAATATGAACTAAAACAACATTGGGATGGTGAGTTTTTATAGAGTACATAGATAAAAATAAATCCACTCAGAATGATATCATTCAATTAACATTTATCTACAAAATTTTGAAAATAATTATAGTGCACGACCTTTACTATTTTTCCAATGTATATTTTTTCAATAAAAAAAAGACTATTTGAATAAAAATATTACTAATATACTACCTTCAAAGGACATTAATAAAAATTTCAAATATGAGGATGTTTTTTTGGATGTGTAATGAACCGGTTACATTCTAATGGTGCATGAGAAATATATTACATGATAATGAATACTAATTTTTTTAATATTTATTAATTGTTTTCTATATGTTGATGATATCTTGTTGAATATTTAACGAAACAGGATCCCATCATAATGGTATTTCGTGTAATGTTCCACATTTTGAATTGGAAATATTTTAATTTTATTGCACAATGGGGTATTTTCCTATGAAATAAAATCTCTGAATACAGAATTGATATTGATCTACTAAATATCATGGTAATTAAATAACTCATGTATGAATTTAAATGAATATAAATAACTTTTTCTCATTCAGGTTAGATTTTATCAATACTTTTTGAAATAAATACCTATGATACCTCAATCATTGACACACATTTTAGACATGAACACACCACTTGAGTTTAATAAATAGTGAACATTATATTTTTTACATGTTAAACTACAATATAGTGAAAACCCTCATTATAATATCACCAAACTTAGAAAGATACATCTGGATAATGTGTTATGAGAGAATATTCTCCATCTAAGTATTTTTGGAAAAGAGAATTGGTCAAAATTTCAAACCCATTTACTATACCAGACAAAATTTCAGTGATTCTCGAATCAGTTATTTGTTTATAAAATATAACATAATTACAATGGTTCTTGTGTCCAATAATTTTAGGTCATAACTCCTCCTATTAGAATTCATATTTTATACCGATCATGTATCCCTTAAATTATTATTGAACAAAAAATTTCAATACATTATTGATATGATGTTTCATATTTTTATTGTATTTTCATATCACAATCAATGAAATAGGATTCATTAAATTTAATTTCAGAAAATTTGTCACTACATTAGTTTCTAAATGTCGAACAAGATGAGGAGATGGAAACTCTGGACAACATCCCTAATGAAACAATATTCTATGTGGATTTATTGGAGAAACCATGTTTTTTTGTCATATTTATTTATATTACTATGTAGATCCTTTATCCTCACATCTCATATAATCTTTGGATTAAATTCTTGTCCAATGCATCAAATTATTATTGGGATGAACCGCTATTTTCAGGTAAAGTGGTGATTGGTTAATGTGAAATTTCATTCCATAAGATTATTTGAAAAATATTTAGATATTTTTCATAAATCACCCATTGGAGATGATTATGGGGAATATTGTAATATTTCAATGATTGTTCAATGCAATCACTTTTATCCTACCCTCCATCGAGATATAGAGATTTTTTTCAACCAATTGTTTCTTGTCAAATGAGGAATTAAGGAAAAATGGGATGAAATTCCCCTGAATCCCATTATTGGTTTTGATGTTTTGAATGATGTAGGAAATAAATATAGGGTTCTACATATGAATTTTTTTTTCATGTTGTATGTCATGATGTGTTTAGATTACATGTCAAAATGGGTAAAAGTATAATCCACCAAACTCAATACTGAAAACGTTGTATATATTTTTTATTAAGAATAATAATGATTCTATATTTAGGATTCAAAAATATCTCTTCAATTATCTGATAACATACTTCAATAATAAAATGATCCATAAACTACTTTAAAATTATTGAGTATGATATAACAGATGCACCCCATACCACTTGAAAACTAGTAGGAAAGTATAATTTCTTAATCAAGTGATTATGAATGTTTGGGAAAAACATTTAATTCATGTAGCATGGCATAGTGATAAATAATGGGTTAGTCTTTTTTTCATATAAAATTATATTTTAAACACACATTTGAAAACCCCTTTACCAATTTTATTTGGGAAACTCATCTAGTTACCCGACAAAATAGAGAACCATTCATTTAATGTAGTTTATAAAGTAAATATGGATTCACAATGATTAGGAATGAAATAAATTTTATTTATGAAATTATAAGAGATGTATTAGTAGAAAATGATTTCAGATGAATATAATATTAAACAAAATAAGAAAATAATGATGAACATGATCTCAATTGTTAATGTGGTTTGGAAAAAATCATAGCATCCAAAGAGAGGGAGAGATATCATTACAGTAAGGTGTATAGTTATATGAAAAAAAACATAATTTCACATATTTAATCCCTATATATTATTTAGATAATAAATTATATGATTCATTTTTATAATAACCACAAATAATGTCCCATATTTTAAGGTTCCATAGCCACACAAGTCTGCACTGCTAAAGTACAATAAACACTAATGTATAAGTTAATATAGTATAGTTGGCCTAATGTCTACAGATATATTGTATTGATGCAAAAAAATTATAATATGTAAGAGTTCCCTATCAATATAACTTGTTTATATCTCTAGCTATTCCATTTTTAACTTTACACTACTACAAAGACCCATTGGTGTCGCTAATATGAATTACAGTCAAGGCCACTAGAATTGTTCGCACCACCAGCCAAAATAAACCGGGCCATGCAATTCCAAAAAAATACTCTAATGTGAAGAGTTAGAATTATTAAGGAGGGATTTATTTGAAAATTAATTAATTTATATATAAAATAAAAAATTCATTCATGAAAAGTGTGTATGCCTAAAAACATTTAAATTAAAGAATATGTGTTACTATTTAACTATCAAATATAATTATTCCTAAGGAAATTAAAATCAAATTGGTTAGGAATATTTATAATGACTTATGTCTTCCCCCCATGAAGTACTTGAAAAACATAATGGAGTGGAATATACCTTTAATGTCAATATACAAACGATGAATCTCTTCCAAGAATCATTCCAAGAAGGGTGCATCTTCCATTTGAAATTCACATGAGAATATAATTTTTTTATCTATCTACAATAAATTAATAACTAACAGGGAGGTACACTAGGAAAATTTCTATTGTATAGATTATATATTTATTAGAAATTGTAATTTAAATGGGGAATACCAATAGATACTTCTAAAAAAAGAGGAAAAACAATATTTCTAGCTTTATTTTGGATGTGAAATGTGAATTAACTTCATGATGTTTCATATTGCATTTTTTATTTCAAAACTGGTAGTTCATAAAGTGAATATATAATAAATTTCATAAATGTATCAATGCCTTTAATTTTTAGGCCACAAACACTATCATTAGAAATTTTTTCCAAATTCCCCATCATTTTATCAGGTTTATCTCCATTAATCAGATTATCACCGCAACCATTATCTCCACCATCAACCCATATAACATCCCTCATTAATATTTTCTCAATTACCTATATTTACCACTTTTATACCTCACACTAGGGACAATTTTGAGTGAAAACATCCTATTTTTTCATCAATGCTTGATGTTAGGTTCATTGACCCATCCAGTAGTAAACGTCATTCTCAAGAACCCTCTACTTCACAAGTTGAAACCCCATTTCACCATTCTACCTCTATCATATATTCCCACTCACCACATCCATATAATATGAAAAAACCATCAACATAATTACATTCATACATATATATTTCAAATATATTAAAATGGGTTCTTATTGTGAACTAGTTGTCCAAGGCCTTGCAGAAATTGAAAATACTTATCATATAATTTTTACAGAAGATTCATATGGAAACATATGTTATACATTCCCTAACTATGATGAACATATAGCTCACAGTAGAAAAACTAAAGTGGCAAAAATGGATCTTTTTCTAGAGTTCCTTAGTTCTTTAAATAAGGATTTCATTTCTGTATCATTTAAATGGAGTTGAAAACAATAGGTTTTCTAGTTTATAGAATTTTGAGTTGGAATAATTTTTTATTTTTCTAGTTTCACCAAAACTGTAGAATATATTTATTTTATTCTATAAATAAATATGGGTGAGACACCAAGACATGGGTATCAATTTCACATGATATTAATATATTAGATAATCCACATATGTTGATGAGATCCCAACTGAGCGATGGAGATTTTAGGATTATTTATCATTCCCCTTCCTAAAAAGGGTTGGAATAAGTCAATTCCTATGGGGTCATTGACCTATTTGGTTTCCTCAACCTTACCAACACCATGGGAGGATCCATAGTGCAAATGGAATACCAATTATACTATATTATGTTGTATTTATACTAAAGACCTACAATATTATTAGGGTTGGATGTTTCTTCACTCATATCGAAAATAACCTTGTTGTTTTCAACTCTTCTAATAATATCTCATCCATATGCCTAATGAGGTCTACTGGTATAGACCATTTTCATAATATGGGGATACATTATAAGGTTTCTTATTAGTATGAGTATTCCACCAATTATATAGATTACATGGATAATGAAAAGTTTTCTGATGACATAATAGCTATGGGTGCTCCCCCACCACCCCCAGACTTGTTGTTTCCCACTTCTTCCAATAAGTACCACTATGTTAAACAAAACTGGAGTGGGGTTTTTTATTATGGGTGATATATTAATTTCATATTAGGGAGTTAGTGGACCACTTATTATTATAGGAGAAACCCTTTAATTGAGCCTGATAGTATACATTCACCTCCCCAACCCCTAACAAGACACGTCCAGTAGCCATGAATACTTTTACCCACCCACATCATGTAGTTCTAAAGATAACATGAATCAAATTTCTAGTTCCTTAGACACTATATAATGTATACCACATGATTAAAAATTATACTATGATCACTAACCCTCCAGCCCAGTGGGATATTCTTCTAAACATGCACTCTAGGGAATGGGTCCCATTAGAGAGTATCTATCAAAGGTTACATTTATTTATCCTACTATAAAACATACATCCCCCATTCAAATCCATATTTTTACTCGATATTATTCTTCTATCACTCTGATGATTCCTACTGATTCATCTCACTCAGCCGTAGGCTTAGCTGTCTCTTCGCAAAGACTGACTACCATTTCTGACATTCACAAAAATGGTAGTTATAATATTTCATCCACGGTGAGGGTACCATATAATCTTATATTGGGTATGATTATCATTATTCATAGTGTTACCAATTTTTTATTCCAATTTCTGAAAATTTATTGGACCATATTTCTATATCATTAACATGAGAACCCTATTTTTTATCTCTATTAATATAATTGAAAAAGCATCACTACTTTTCCATAAATGAATGACTTCCATCAAACCAATTCATCATTATGTATAGATTCTATAAATTATTTTATTAGAAGAATAATGGATTATGACTTATTTTCCACTAAGATACGAGTTGGAAAAACATCACTTGTATTTTATCCAAACTCTTCCACACGAATTGCTGATAGAGCATGATGGATGATATTACTACATTAAGAGAATTTGAACATGGTACTCGTATCCTTGGAGAAACTAAAAAGTGTTCATTACTGTTGGAGTATACTACGTATTGTTTATAGAGGATGCCACATATTTTTAAGATAATGATCATTGTTGACAGATCGTATTCTTTCCATTAATAATATGATATTTAACTTTGAGCTTTATGGGTGGAAACACATAATTCATACATTCTATTAGTTTTCTTGTCTAGAATTTATATAATTTTGTAGTTGAGTTTGGTTGAAAATTTCAATAATTGTCCATTACCCATCAATTCATCACTATGTACTAAAAACAGTTGTGTATTTGATATTTCACATATGATAACATCATTTTTTTATTGCTGATATATATTTTTGATCAACATTGTATAAGTGAAGATCTGTTTTATCTTCCTTTGTTCTAGACCGTGGTCATCAATCATTATCCACACATACCCTAAACCCGCTATATTCATTGATGTCTCTCTCATTTCTATCTTATTTTTATTCATTACCATTATTTGATCATTTTTTAGTAACTTATTCCATCTTGAATACAAACATTGAATCCAATATTTTCTTTTTTGTATGAGGTTAAATTTATTTGGATTTATTAGTTATCACTTAGGTTGTTTCTCATTACCTTTGGTCTAGGGAAAATTTCTCATTAAAATATGATTTCACTCAAAATATTTACCGTTACCGCATGGATAAAAGAGAAATTGTTTGATGAAAATTTTGAAGAAAAAATTTATTATGTTTATTTATGATTAAATAATGATTATTTTTTGAGAATACTATTCATGAATATGAATTATTGATATTTTCCACTCATTGATCAATTACAGTAAAAAATGGTCCACTTTAATTTCTAATTTTATTATTTTGAATTTAAATCGGATAGTTGATGTCTTTTTTTCCATTCTTTTTGGAGAATATTTCATTGGTGATACATGGGGCATGTAATCCAACTGTAACATTAATTGATATATTATTAAAGTTAATTATGATGAAATTCAATTTAAAAATTAATGAAGAATTTCTATTTATGATCCATTTATCCTAATACCCACCTATACATTGATCCTAAATATCATGTAGAAGACATGAATTACCATGTTAGGATTGAGACATATTTTAAGTCTATTTTATCCATTACTAATAAACTATTTTTCTTTTAAATGAAATTGAATGGAATAATTACGGTTATAGGTTTTTCGTGTTGGATATCAGATTTTTCATCTTTGGACAAGAATTCATGATGATTCCTTAGGATTTAGGGGTTATTTTTATGATTATATTAATTATATTTCATTTTATATCACCCATGTTGTAAACCAATGATAAAAAATGGGTAAAGATTATGAATGTTAAAAAGTATCCATTACCATACTAATAATCTAAAATTCATTCAGGGATATGTGGTGGATGTTAAAATTATTTTGATTATAAAATTTAAAAATTGAAAGGAAATGAAAAAGGGAGTCCTAATAAGAGAGGGACTTCATTGATTATACTGACATAGTTCAATATCTTTTAGTTTTTCTTCCAGGTATTTTCATAGATGAAATAATATTTTGTTGAGGATT
Organism: Viscum album; assembly: GCA_963277665.1. Taxonomy (NCBI): domain Eukaryota; kingdom Viridiplantae; phylum Streptophyta; class Magnoliopsida; order Santalales; family Viscaceae; genus Viscum; species Viscum album. The sequence continues at coordinate 1,042,852,978 of OY728150.1, forward strand.
ATTTCATTGAGGTTTTCTTTTAGGTGTTATGCTTTATAATTTATAGGTTATAAATCTCGTCTTAAATAATTTATTTTTATCAATCAATATATACATCCCTATTCTCTCAAATAATTTTATCCTTGATGTTATGCCCTAATTATTAATTATTGTACTTTCTTTTGTTGAGTGATGAATTAGAATTAAGGAATTATTTTTGTTAATGACATGTATAAATGTAATGATCATATATTTAGTAATATTTTGCATTCATTAATGGGAGAATAGGGGGATTTGATATATTTAAATTGTAAATACATTTTTTTAATTTATTTTTCTTCATAAATATTATATTTTAGGATTCTGTGATCTGACCATTTGAAAAATATTTTCATGAGAATTATTGATAATTTATGATGAATTATTCATAAATTATTTATATAACTGGTATCAAATATGATAAAATCATTTGAAGCCTAAAACCTAATAATTCTTCAAAAAATATATTTTATTTTAATATTTTTTTGTCTTAATAAATAATATAAATCAATATACTTTTCTTATTTTACTAAAATAAATATTATATATATTCAATGAAATATTTTATACATTTTCTAGAATTTTTTATACGAAATCCAATGAATGTAAATTTAGTTCTATGCACCTAATTTCATTTTTTGCAAAAAAATAGTTTTCTTTTCATTTTGTGTTTTAATATTAAATTTTCATCTACCAAATGTATAAATTTTATTAGATAAAAATGATTATATATTTTAATTATAAAATCCAATTTTTTTAGTTATTTAACTTTCATTTTTGGGAAATAAAACATTACTTTTTATACTCAAAGCATTAGCCACTTTATTTTCTTTTCTAGGATAGTAATGGATCATGCAATAATAATCCTTGATTAATTCCAGCCGTCTCCTATATATCATGTTCAATTATTTATGAATGAATATATACTTATAACTTTTCTGGTCAAAATATATTTGAAATTTTACACCATACAAATGATGCCTCCAAATTTTTGAAGCAAAAACAACAGCAGGGAATTCCAAATCATGTGTTGGGTAATTTAACTCATGAGGTTTCAACTTATGTGAAGAATAAGCAATTACCTGATCATTCTGCATTAGGACACAACCATGTCTATTTAATGAAGTATAACTATAGATAAAAAACTCACCATTTCTAGATGGAAGTTCCAAAACTAGAGCATTCATCAATCTTCTTTTCAATTCCTGAGAACAATCCTCATAATCTTTTGACCAAATGAACTAAACACCTTTTTGAGTTCACTTAGTCCTTGGACTAGATAACTGTGAAAAAATTTCAACAAACCTCTGGTAATAACCTGAAAACCAAGAAAACTATGGATCTCAGTTATATTTATGGGTCTTGGGTATTCTGGAACAACATTTGTTTTACCAGGATCAATAGTTATGCCATTTTTTGAAACAATTTTACCGAGGAACGAAATTTGTTGTAAACGAAACTCACACTTGATGAATTTCCCATATAGTTTCTTTTCATTTAAGGTTTTGAAGATAACCCTTCAACAAATTTCATGTTCTTCATTACATTTGGAATTAAAAAAATATCATCAATGAACACAACCACAAATTATCCTGGAACTCATGGAAAATTATATTCTTAAGATCCAGGAATATAGTAGGTGCATTGGTTAACCCAAAAGGCATAACTAAAAATTCATAATGGTCATATGTTGTATGTAAAATATTATTTGGAACGTCTGATTATTTCTCTTTCAACTGATGGTACCCCGATCTCAAGTCAATCTTCGAAAAATACCTATCTCCCTGGAGATGATCAAGAAAATCATTGATATGAGGAAAAAGATACTTGTTCTTAATAGTGATGTTATTCAATGCCCTAAAATCAATGTAAAGTCTCCTTGAACCATCTTTCTTTTTAATAAACAAGACAAGATCACCCCATGGTGATGAGCTAGGTCTAATGAAACCTTTCTCTAATAACTCCTACAATAGCTTCTTTAACTCTAAAAGTTCATTTTGAGCCATTCAATAAGGGGGTTTTGAAATTGGCTGAGCATCATGAACTATGTCAAAAATAGATTCATCATCCCAATCAAGTATTATACCAAGTAACCCATCATGAAAAACATCACGGTACTCATTTACCACTGGAAAAGCATTAATCTAACAATTTCCATTATTTTCAACAATATTTGCAATATAACATTGATTTACATCATTTAATAGTTTCTCATTTCATGATATGTTATAAAAATTAAGGGTTAATTCTTGTACAAAAACTACAAATCTTTCTGAAATCAAACATCTTTTGCTCAGAAATCAATCTTAGGATAATAAACAGAAAACCTATCCATGCCCAAAAAAACTTCAAACTCTACTAGAGGCAAAATAATAAGGTTTTCAGGTATATTCTTCCTACAGAAAAATACAGGAAGGTTATTATGTTTTCTTTTTGTCTCAATATTTCATCAAGGGGTTTTTACCATAATTTCCATATTCATATCTTGATATGGAATTCCCAATTTACATGAAAACACCTCCGAAATGAAATAGTGTGTAGACCCTGAATCAAACAACACATTGGCATAATATAAACAAATAAGCAATGTACCTGATACTACTTCATTTGATGGACCAACATCTACTAAAGTATCTACAAAGGACTTCACCACCCATTTCTGCTTGTAGTCCGTATCCTTTCACTCAATTGAGTTCATTGCTGGAAACTCTTTTTCATAATAAAACATTTCATTACACTTAAAACAACTTACCGTTGGTTTTTCATTGCCAACTTGATCATATTACTTTCAGTTACGAGAAATATGACAAACCTTACTACACTAGAAGAACATTCTAGTCCATGATAAACATTATCAGGGATGAATTTTACCACACTTCTCACAAGATGGATATTTAGTTTTCTTACCATCAGGCTTATTTGATGAATTCATCCCTTTTTCCTACCAACTGGACCTCTTATTATGTTGTTTGTCAAAGAACACATGATCATCGAAAAACTCCATTTACAACTTCTCCTCACATTGGATGAGTGTTTCATAACTTTTGAACCCACGAGTGGCTAATGGTATTCGATATCGTGGCTTCATTCCTTTCTATTAGAGTGAATGTTTCTTAATAAAGATCCACTGAGTCATCCTCCAACCTAAATTCTAGGAATTATATTTCCATCCTAAGTTGAACCATCGTTGGAAAATATTTCTCAAGAAATATACCTTTGAATTCATCCCAATTGAGAGAATCAATCTACTCACTATACCTGCTATTTTTCACCATCGACCACTACTGATCAGATTCACCATCAAAATGGTAAATGGGGAGACTAACCTTTTGATGTTCTGAACACTCAATGACATCAAAAATCTTCTCCAGTGCCTTAATCCACCCTTCAACATTCACATGGTCAGATGATCATTTGAATGATGAGGAATGTTGCCTCCTGAAATTCTCTACTACTGGCATGTTCTTCTACAGTTGATCTAGCTAATCTCATGCATGGATACCACCACCATTTAAAGTATGATTCAACTATTCCATCATTGAAACAAATTGTTCAGTTCTGATTTCAACCATCTCAAGTTGCTGATTTGGAAGGTTGTCTTCCTTCTAATGTCTCCCCAACATAGCTACCCTGTTTTCTCTATGAAAAACCATTATGAACACCGAAATATCTTAGGTGAATCAATATGGTAATCAGTAAATTTTATATCATTTCAATATTAACATAAATTAATTTATGGATATTAATTTAACAGTACCCAAACTCCAAAAGTTATCTAAACCGACCTTTGATATCAAATATAAGGACCCTGCCTTACACTTTAAATAATATTGAATTAAATGAATAATTCACATTGATTATCTTTTCAGGTCTAGTGTTTTAGAGAAATAAGACATAACTATTACATTAAATATCAAAAATACAATGTAGACACTCCTACTCGGTTTCAATTATTTTACAAAATAAAAACTCTTGAAAAAAGGAGTCATGTCTAATTCCATGTTTAAGAGAGAATGTCATTTCCCTAATACCATCCTTGACCCTATTCCACTTTATGTCCTGTGAAAATCATTTCAATAACATGGTATGAGAATAAAAAGCTCAGTAAGGGATACACAAAGAAAGAAAACTGTTAGTTTTTAAAAACAATAGGTAAACCATGAATACATTATCATAAGTAATAATTTTCACCTTTATGAAGTAGTAAATACTCTTCACTAAATAAAAGATCATTACTTACCATATTATAACCAAAATATTACCTTAAAACCCATATAAAGAACACATTACATAAAAAAGGAAACTTGGGACATAAACATAATTAAATGGAATAACCATACGATCAACTTTCACACATATCACTAAATGGAATATCCATATGGACAACTTCTATACCCAATGAATTGGAGGTTATAACGTAACCACCCATCCTGGTTTTCACAGGACCACCTGTCATTTGGTTTATCACGTAACCACCTGTCAAATATCTATGTACTATTATAAAATCATTACACATAAATCCAATATAAAGGAATGATAACATTTCTACATTTCAATCACAAAATGTCATTTAAATATATTGACATAAAATAATACTTTATAAAAACCATTTTCAACACCAAAATACATAAAATAGTATATGGTATTTATTTTCTATTAAAAACATTACGGCTTGTTGTGAAAGCCAAATATAAAGTAATACTCACCGTGGTGGAAAAGGTCGATGTCACCACTTACGTTAAAAGGAACATTATTTTTGTCGTTTAGTAAAATGATTCATAGAAAAAATATTTCTTTTCAATAAAAGTAAAAGTCAAAGGGGTTTATACACATTATAAAAGAAAGTTGTGTATAAATGAAAATATGCCTCAATGAATGGAGATTGAGATGAAGTCTGTTACCTCATGTCTAACTGGACTCGATCATTATTTAATCACATGAATAATAAACTAAAGTTAATTTATACTTTCTTAAGAATGTTTTTCATGTTTATTAGTCCTTTTATATCAATTATTAGCATGTTATAATCATTATGTAATCCTTTAAGTTAATAATGGTCGTTTTTTCGATAATTGGTACTTGATTCACAAATGAACACCTTATATATACTAGTTGTCTATGTGGTCAATATTCCATTATATCTAGAATAATATTAATTATTTATATTTCATATATATCATATATATCTAGTATATATATATATATTTATAACAGTACATATCATTTGGAGGTAAGAAATGAACATGACCGTTCATGGAGACAGTAAGCCATACGTACGCATAAACACTACTTTAATTTATATTTCTTATTTTAATGGAATTAAAACATAATGATACATAGGTAAATTATAAATACATTATAATTTCATATATAATATCATTAACTCAATTCTTTATACGTCCCACATATGGAATTAAGGAGTCATATCATTTTGAGGGGGTGATAGTACACACTTCATCAAAAGTAATTAACACGCTTACCCATAATGGAAACCATAATGGAATGCTATAAAAGAATAATAAAAAATAATAAAGAAAACTAAAACATAATATATATCATATATAAATATAGTTTCATCTTAATGGCCACCATGAGAGGTCGTAAGAGGTAATTGGACAATCATCGTTTCATGAGGCGTTAGTTTTCCATCTAGAGAAACATTATGTTCTTCACCCATTATATGGAGGTGTGTGTAAGTGTAGTTCGAATTCATCTCATTACAACATCCTAGTATATTTAAAATACTAGTGTTTCTGTAAATGAATTGAATAAAAAGTGTTTAGTGGGTTGGATAAGTAAAATAAAAGAAAACAATTTAGGAGAAACTGTTACCTTTAATTTGGGTAACCCCCTTTGGTTTGAACCAAAAGGGCTTCTTGAAGGGCCTTCTGCCCAAGGTAAGGCTTCTTGGAAGAGGATAGAGAGGTCATGAAATTAATTGGGCATGTATGGATGAGCCAAAATGCTTCATAGGTGTGAGGAATTGGTTAGAAATGGCCTCCTTTTATAAGGGTGTGGAGGGGCTCTTTAGGAATGTGTGAAAATATTATTTTATTATATAATGATATTTGGTTCATAAAGGTCCAAAAATAATTTTAGTTTAAGGTAAGATGACTAATTGTCAAAATATAATCATCCAAACAGAATTGGGCATGTTTTGGATAATATTTTATCCATTATAATCTAATATATTTAAATCATTTATTAATGAGGTAAATACTGCATCATTATTGTGTCATAACTAATTTAATTTATTTGATGTATTATAATTATAAAAAATTACCATGATATAGTAAATCTTTTTAGATTTAGAATTAATATTTATAGTCAAAAATATTACTTATATAACACCACATAAAAATTAATTTACTAAAAGATATTTGTTTATGTCAATTTTTTACTTTACTTTAAATTAATTAATATAAAGTTTCATTATCATTCATAAGTGGCTCCATGGGGTCACAAAATCGACCCAAGGATGCCCATTTTGGGAAAATACTCATTAAATAAGGTTAGGATAAGAGTTAGGGTAATTTTGAGTTATTATAATATTCTTTTTACCTTGAATTACCTTATTTACTTTTAACCGTGGCAAATAAATGTCAAAAGATACTATTCACCAAAAAATATTTTTTTTCGTCTTATTGAACCACATTATACATACTAAAAACAACCATGTTTTTCAGAGTTTCCAAATTCAATTTCCAGAAGTGGTCAAATTTCATTTAAATGGAAAAGTTGGTTTTTTTAACTACTACTAAGTGGTTTCACTATTCATAAAAAATTGATATTTTTCAGAAAAATACCAAAACATCAAGCTAAAATATATTTGATATTCCGAATTCAAAAATTATGACTATCTTACTAAATTCTAAATATATATGTTTCATTAATTAATTTAAAATTAATTCCCGCTGTTAATTCAAATTGCCTGTTTTTAATAAACAATAACTACCAAAAGATTGACACTTGTTTATGTCCAATTTCAATGTGAAATTAATTACAATAAACAAAATTGTATTAAATGGTAAAAATATATTCTAATTACACTTTAAAACCCATTAAAAATATAATCTATCTATATAAATAATTTGATTAAAAGTCAGTTTTTTATTTAAATACAATATTTTTCACTATTCATAAAAAATGAACTTTATTTGAAAAATACCAAAATAATTACCCAAAGTAAAATTTGATGTCCCAAATTGAAAGAATAATTTTATTTGGTCAAATAGAACATATAAAAATAAAAAAAACTATATTTAAATATGGTTCTCTATTAAAAGGTGGTAAATTGACCTTTTAATGTAAATTATGCTTAAAATTAGAATCATTCATATTTTAATCCTCTAAATTTTTATTGGATAAATGTAAATACATTTAACAAACATGTATAATCATATTGTAGATTGTTTTGTTCATTCCAACCAATTCAATGACTATGAGTTAACTACCATTTAAAATAATAATATCATATTATTAGTGTGCAATGTAAGATTTCAAAGAAACCCATTGTTGCATCCCGAGAATTCCATTGAACATAGCGTCTCCTTTAAAGTAAAATTAATATTTAATTCACAAATATTAATAATTATGAAAAGTGTCTTATTTCTTATTTATCTGGGATGTTACACCCTCCATGCTATATGTGTAACATATTTCTAGGAGCTAAAAAAATTCAGCGCCAAAACCCATAATCCATATACATAATCCCCGCACCACAACATATAATGACCATGGAAAGTCATATGTCATAGAATGACTAGATGTTTGATTTAGGAAAAAAAATTTATGTAGCTCAGATTTTCTATATCTATGAACCCTATATCGTATATGAGAGTTCCATTCTACAACCAATAATCGAATTTATATCCATGATATATATAGAAAAAAATCTTATGGAACTGATAAATTCAATTCCACACACTTTTAATTCCATCATGGTGTAACAAATGTATATCCTAACAAAAATAAAAACAATCAATTAAAAGGGGTTTACAGAAAAATAAAATAGGGACGGTCAAGGAAAAATGTGGGATCTTACATCATCTCCACCATATATCATTTTTTCCTCTATACACCAAGAGTCACCATTGTGTATCCAAAAAAAATTTCTTCACACTATGTCTTCATATCATCCTACATTTCCTAGGTATCACCATGAATATTCCTATGTCTCCCCTACACTGACTATAGAGGTATAGTTTTCAACATGAAATTCTCATCACATTAGTCTTCAATTCGAATTAATTTCTCATTAGTGAATGCATCAATATACATCATGGAATCATCAATTTGTATCATGTGAGAAGGATCATGATGATATATTCAATGTTGTGGCACATGAATCATGTCATGAATGACACCGTAGCACCATGGATGTACTAAATGGTATGCCACTGGATCAACCCTTTCAATATATCGTCCAACGAAAATAAACCTGGGCTCTAACATCATGTTTTTAAAAATACATCACATCCCCATGCTAGGTGACAGTCAATGTAAAACACAATAACCAACCAAAAAATCAAGAGGTCATCTCTGATGGTAAACATATATTTTTTTCTATCTTTTCATGGTCCCAAAGTAATTTTCGAAAAAATAGACCCTAATCAGATATTTCCTACATGAAACATAGTCCATATAATGATACCTCACCTAATAGTAACTATCAATAATAAAAATGAAACACTGTTCAAAAAAATTATTTAAATGATACATTAAAAATGATTCCTTGAAGAATTTAATATATGAAAACTCCACAAGTGCTAAATGAAACTCCCAAGAAATATATAAATCTAAGACATTGTCCCACAACATATCCTTAAATATCAAAATCAACCACTCAGATTGGTCATTAGTATAAGGATTATAGATTATACATAAAAGAACTACTAATCCATGATTCTTTTAGAGGCCCATAAAATATTAAGATGTGTAATAAGAATCACATTCCAAAATGATAAACCATTGTACATCGTGCATTCCAATTATGTATCTCACATTGAGTCTATTATGATCATCAATGGTGTAGGTAACGTTGATAAGAATGTAGTGGGATAAAATTTTCATTCAATCCATGATCACCAATACCGCATCATTCATGTTGGGTTTCATAGGTAATACATTCACAACATCCATAACGACATCATCCTATTAAGAATTTGGGATGTATAATAGGTCGAGAAAACCTATTATTCCCTTAATTATTAGTCATCAATTGTTGACTAGTGAAATATATTTCATAATTCTCGTTATCTCCTACTTCATTTCTAGACACATTTATTGTCTCCATAGATCATGATACTTCTCTATTAGAACCGAATGTCCAACCCATTTGGAATATTGAATCTCCTTCATCAAATACGCACATAAACCAATATAAATCCATACCCCGACATGGAAAATAAGAACAGATCCACTAACAACATATCATCCTAATGGTGGCTCCCCACTATATATGATGTCCCATAGATATAATCCCTTTAGATAAGATAACATTTCTATCATAATCTAGTCTAAAAGGATGTTTAATAAACATTACATTGTCAATGTAACCCTTCCTTAGGACACCCAGTCAATGAGATTCTTGTCTATAAAGACTTCCATTATATACCTCTCATCCAAAGACTCACACACTACCTCTCTATCTATTTTCTATATCAAATAATTATCATTATCATTTCCATTTTAGGACATATAAACAAACTCAATGTAAAACTACTATAGATACATGACCCAGCCCCTCAATCAATGTTTATGGTTTGACTAGAAAAATATTTAGTATAGTCTCTTGTGGTACTTATGTAAAAAAAACAACTCACCCAATAGCTCGTGTATCCAAAAAACTGTGAATGTACTATTTTAGTTAACTCTTGATCATGAGTAGGGTAATTAAACTCAAGTGGTATTAGATATCTGGATCTATAAGAAACAACTCGGTCTTCTAGCATTAGAACTACTCTCTTTCTGATTCCGGATGCTTTAAAATACATAATATATTGTATTCCTATCATATGAAATGAGAGGATTAGTTCTGATGTCACCCTTATTTTTGGCTTCTATAAATCTATCTCACATGAATTTGACCTTAAAATAATAACCCATTTCTTTTTCGACTTGGATATCAGTTAATCAAATTATGACATGCCCTAGATAAAACACATATAAAATCCATATTAACCAAAATATCCTTAAATATAAATAACAATATTTGGACACTCAAAATATAAAATATATATACAACTTTATTTGGTCCACTTAAACTCTATTCTATGTGATAACATTTCTCTTGATGTGTACTCAATCTATTAAAAAGATTCATTTAAATAGATTGGAGTTAATCTAGTGTTGTGTCTCTATACTCAGGATGATGTTAAGATGTTGATAATGATCATCATTTGATTGGGAGTACACAAATATTTTTTTGAAAAAAAACTACAGACTATCAAAAAAATATGGAAGATTTGTTTCATAAAATCCAATATTATTGTTGGTTCTTTTTAAAAGAAAATGGTGTTCCCACAAATTCATATATCCCAAGACATCCCTTGAAAATAGTCCTTGGAATGAAGAATTGTATCACTCTCAACTAATGGTACTGTAACCTTGAGTAAATTTTATAGAATATCCTATAACCTCTTATCTAATAAATAATATCATTAATGGGCATATTAGGATACCCGTTCTTGACCATAATCATGTTCAATATCCAGTTATCCAATAATATGATAAAATTACCACTACATTTATTTATAAAAAACCTAGGATAACCCCATAGAGTAGCACCTAAATATATGAATCATTTGTAATCAAGGCATCAAAAATGAACATTCATCAAATAAAGATCTACTGGATTAATATTTCAACGTATAATAGAAATAATATTAGACACCAACACCAAAATGATAGTAAAATATATATCTTTCAGGGATCATAATATAGATAATTATTTAGTAAATAATTTAAAAATGGTCTACGACTAGATTAAAAGTATCATGTTACATTTTTCATCGTCTAGAATAGGGACAACTATCTGAACCATGATACAATCAAATCTGTAATGAATTATTCATGAATGCCAAATATCTCACTCTATTTGGTTGATATATCTCATCCTTTTGTAAAATATAAAGGAAAATCTCCTCTAATTATAATCGATACGATCCTAGTATATTACCATCAATTCCTTACCATGAATAAAATCAATGTCAAAAATTTATAGAACTAATTGATCCTAAAGGAAACTATAGCCACCAGTTTCTAATTAATAAGCCTTGAAGAGATGGATACCCTTTAAACAAACTCTAAATGGTGTGCTAATTGATAAAATAGAATATATGATCTCTAAGACAAGCCCAAAACATTAAATTAGGAGAAAATAAAATGGATAATGAGGATCCTGAATGCGAAAAATAAAATAAATATTATATAATACTTGAGTAGTAAATCTAATGATAGAGAGTTATATATTCATGCAAGCTATTATAGACTGTATATAATGTAAATGACTCATCCCTCTACTCTAGGATTGATTTTGTCTCCCTTATATTATTTCATATCAATGTTAATATTACATGTACACTGTGTTACCACATCCTCTATCGTAAATTAATCATCTGATGGAATTGTAGATACAAGTTTATAGGGGAGTAGATGAGTCTGTTCCTAACTAAAGTTCATTCCTAGATCCACTTATACTATAATAATTTTGTGGAGTTCTACAATTCCTTTGAAAAACATTCATTCTTGTTTAACAAAGACTGTCAATAATGGGGTAAGGAAACGTAGAGATTTTTTGGACAGAATTTCCATATGAAACAATTTAAATAAACCATAGATCATGGATGAATTCCCACTACAATTTATATTCATCCCACTATTCCCTCATATTTCCAATCATAGTGGTGATCCCTTCGATTAGTTAAAGTGCTCCCAATTTTCCATTTCAATGTTTCCAATCCATCACTTGGGCCCTCTCTAATATTTTTTTCTTAATGGGACCCTTATTTATCATGTCGGCAAAGAATATCAAACAGAATACATTTACCCATGACCTAATCTCATAGTGAATCCCATTTCGAAAATTCCTCAACATGTAGACCCCATAGGTAGTTCAAAATGGATAAATAAATTGCAGGTATGTGAAGGATCCAACATAGGCCTTCACAAAAAAACTATTATGTTATGATCATGAACTCACAATCCTTCTCATCCTTAAATGTATCTATTAAGAAGGGGGCAACTCAAAATCCATCAAAGAAAAGTAAAAATACTTTTTTGATAACTCTTCTTTCGTTCAAAATTACTCCAAAATGTCCCACCAATTCTTGGATGGATCGTGAAGTATGTAATTAGAATTATATACACTCTTAAAAATTAGTTTTTTGATGTCTGTGAAGATCATATAGAATGAGAAAAACCAGATCACAATGACCTATAAGAATCTATTTCCCATGAACGTAGGCGCCTATAATAGGTATGACTATTTTGTTAGCTTAGACATAAAAGGTGCAGTGTGAAGAGTCTCCCTCTCCATGAATCACATGACACATAGTAAGCTATCACTAATTTGATATTCCACCAAATTCAGTGGGTCTATATGAATTTTTTTCTTTACTGTATTTAAATTTTTCTAATTTCTACGCTCCTACTAATAAACTTGATTACAGCACATATGAATTTTCCATACAAGAGAATAAAAGTCAGTATATATCAACGAAAAAAAGACATACCTCCCCAGGGGATAACAAATAAAGAACCAATGACTCATTATTCCTCTTTACATGGATTAAAATTTAATTATTAAATTAGATATAAATTTCTCTCATTTCATTTATAATGTATAACATGTGATTTCATTTACTAGTTCACATGGTATAATGTGTCACTTTTGGTAAATATAACCCTATGATGAAAAAACATATCAACGTATAACCATATGTGCCTTCCATGATGTATTCGTAGTAATTTCATTCAATACTATGAAATGAGTAAACATATAAAAATAGTGACATTACCCAACAAGTGAATCACACGTGTTTAAATAACATCAAAATTGTAACATGAAATCAATATAGAAAATGATCGCATCCCTATGAACTATTTTTCCCCCATACATGGGTTCGTTTCTAATTTTAACTTGATCATTAATACTTCCCAAATAATACTAGTATTTTTTCTATATATTCGAAAATTTTAATGTAATATAAATAAATGTGATTCTTTGATAGAAATTTTCAACATCCCTAGCCCAATAAATACTCATGTGACTGGGTTGGGTTGGATATATGAAGATAGACAAACTCCTAGTATGATAGAGGATTTTAACTACTAACGAGTGTGTAAGAATATATTGGGGAGACTATACCCTCTAAAACAAAGTATAAATATAGATAAAATGACTTAATAGTGTAATTAAAATAATTAATAAACCTAAATCCATAACATAATGTATGGAATGTAAAAAAACAATTACAAAATAATAAAATCATGTAATGATAAGTTGAACTATAACTAAATTAAGTGAACAATCTAAAAAAATAAATGACATTGAAATTTCAAATAAACGCACCATGTCCCTAGTCTATATCCCATTGTGGTTCGTCTCACCAAACATCATCAAGCCAAAAATTTATCAGTCAACATTAGTGTCTCATTCTCGTTTAAACAACTATATCTATAACTATTTAGGTTACAATCGACTACCCATTTATGATGTGATTACAAAAAAATAGGTAAAATTCAACATGTCCAAGAAAATCCACTTTGGGATATATAGTTCATTATATAGGGAAATAATGGGTATTAATCTAATCATTTAATAATGCATATAAAATCAATCCATCGACCACTTAACTTCGGGTAAACACCCATGGTTTTTCCCCATCTCTTTTGGATCAAATATAAAATATCTATGAGCATTACAGTGAACTATGCCATGAATTGTTGTAACCCTCCCAAGATAGAGCCCATAAATCATCCCTAGAGAATAGGGTAGATCCCTATATGTGTTAAATATTGTAAGGTCTATGCCTTATATGAATTATAACATGTTATGGTCAAGCCCTATATGCATTAAAACATGTCTAGGATATGCCCTCTATGCATACCAATATGTCTGGATAGGGCCTACAATAATTACAACATGAACAACAAAAAGCATAACACTATTCAAACCTATACATCATATTCAATTCTTCATATTACAACTTTTCATTCAACCCCCATGTTGTAACCATACTCTTTAACCAATTATTAATCTATGGGATCCCATATGAATTATTAACATCAATACCAAAGGCAATTCTAATTCATAATGTTAAGAAAACAATCACCTGAATTCAATATGTTATGGTGAGTAATGATAAATATGACTATGTATTAAGAAAAATATATCGTTACCACACCTTTGGGGGGCCTCATGTCTCACTCTCAACACCAAATTCCCCAACATGACCCAATGGTATATGTAAACATTAGTAACTCATAAAAGATAGAATAATTAAACTTAATTTGGCCATATTGACAAAATTATGGAATGATAACACAGATTTAAAATATGATATTAATTTTAAATAGATTAATTTAGATATGTTCTAGTCCACACACTTCAAAACAAATAAGTCACAGAAAAACTATCATATTATAGGACAGATTTTGGTTTCTCTCCCTTTGCTTCAATCTCTATGACATGAACACTATGGATAGAAGTATATAGTTGTATCTGTTGAAAATGAGGTCTAAATGAATTCAAAAATAACTATGGTATCTTAGTGGTAAAGGTAAAAACTATGATAAAATCATATTTGGAGGTTATTATGTATATTTATATATAGGATTTTAAAATGTAGTCAATGGAGTAGCCTCGCGGGCATTTCACAGAATCACCTGAATGAGGGTATGCAATGGCCATTCCTAAGGGACTACACTAAAACCTCCCTTTTTTAACCTTGTTAATGATCCTTGCAGAAGTTCATATAAAAAATAATCATTACCCATGGGTAAGCAACATCGTATCTGAGGAAAAAACGCCGTAGCCATGCATTTCCCAATGTTTGAGTTGCACCATAGCCTACCTTCATGCTAATGTGTAATAAATTTGGACGAACCAACCAAAATACAACAATTATAACCATAATAAAAAGACATCATCACCGATCCTATGTGTCTATTTTTTAATGGGGGGGGGGGTAATACCATAGATTTCTCCCACCAATTATCTTTTCCAAAATTAGAAGTATCTCAAATTATCCTCTTCCCATAACACCGTGATGTATCCAAGAGTTCCTTGATATTACTAATGGTATTATGATGTATAATGGATGTATATAGTTTAAAATATTATATAACTAATATAATAATCACTACTCCACTTTTTCACCCACTAGTGTAACTAAGGTACATCCATACAGAGAAACAATATATTTATAAAATTTTACAAAATCATTAAAGAGGGATTCCCCTAAAAAAATACAAGATGTTATAAGAATCGTTTTATAAAAATTTATCCACAAAGATCCCATACTAGATTCACTTATTGAAATATATGGAGTTATTATAATTTTCAAAATCAGGTGAATGGAATCAAAATAAATGGGTGAGGTCAAATGCTGTATACGGGAAAAACATATATGTGTTTCGCTAGGGTTTAGATCATTAATATGAGAAAACATGATCATTGTAGAAATAATTTTTAATCGAACATTAAATAATATGATTTTACTATAAGGAATAATATATTTACATGTGATCCTAAATGATAAAACATATACCATGACATAAGATTTTGTAATAATGAGATTGTAAAGATGATCTATGGGGATTAACATAGGTATATAATATAAAACTTGTGACAAAACATAATAATATTATGTCATAACAATGTTGAGTAGGAATTACTACATAATTATCACAACATTGTGTGCATGGGATGAAAAACTATGCACTCTATTTGGATTGGGATAATAGCCCATATACTATCATGTGATTGGGTGAACAACCTACTTACCCTCAGGTATTGAGATAAAATCTTATGTACCCTCATGTACATGAGGTAATAACCCATGTAGCTTATTTAATCTCAGGAGCTATAAAGAATATTCCAATTAATTGGATGGAGTTATTGGAGTCCACTAATAAAAATACATACATATTAGATCACTAAGGTATCAATCATGATATATTTTATAAAAAACATTTGAAAGAAATTTTTTTTATATCTTATTAAAATTTTATCAATAACTTGTCAAAAAAATTTGATTAGTTTATAAAAAATTCTTTCCCCACAAGGATAATTTTAAAAATTGTAATTAGGAGGCGATTCATAAAATATAACTATATAGGAGGAAATTATTTTATAGTAGAATTTAGTCATTTTATTCAAACATATAATTTTCCTTAGAAAAAAATTCAAAAAAAATTCATGAAATAGAGAAGTTATGTGTCAATTATAAAATTATAAATTTTGAAAAATTTAATGAACAGAAGATTAAAGTCATTATAAGAAAGTAATCCCGATTATAAAATAATGAAACAGAAATAATATTTTATAAAATTTGAGTTGATAAATTTTTCGGAACCTTCATATTTAATAATAATATTCAATAATAGGGCCTTACAAAATCTCTTTTGTAAATAAATAATTCCATCTCTAACATATTACCTTTACTATTAAAATATATATTATTATTTTTTTTCTTCTAAAAATAATTAATACTATAAACTAGATAGAATGATGTTTTAAAACATGATAGATAATCTTCATGAAGTTGAATTCTCATAATGATAAAAGAATAAATTCTCAATGAAATCATTAAAAGCTATAGTTTTATCAAATGATAATTGAGTAGAATTAATTTTAATAAAAATTCAAATTATTTTAAATAATTTTAAATAATTTAAAACATCTTTACTAAAATATTTAATCATGGTTAAGGATATATATAAATTAATTGTCAATAAAGAGTAGTTGGACTCAATGTTAAGGAAGAGGTGGTTTTGGATTCCCTCATAAGCAGCACAACGAGGAAATTATATTACAAGTAAATGAAAATGGAGAGAGTGAATATAAACCCTCCATAATATCCATGGGAGAAAAAAAAGGTTATATTTTGTGATAATTGAAAATAATATGTAGATGGATTATCATTACAATGATATCTACATTATAAAATGTCATTTCAAACAGAACCCTTACAAATTTGATAACTCTTAATAAAAAATTACTCAATAAAATAATAAATTATATAGATTATTGATACAATTTATTTTAAATTAAATTAAAAAAAATAATTTCAATGGTAGTATATACACTTCACTAATTAATATAAACGTTTATATGGAAGAAGTCTCCTAGAACATAAATTGATATGGGAAACCCTTATATTCATTCTTATCATCCATAAAAGTGATTTAAGATGATATATATAATAATTACTATATTAATAAAATATTATAAAAAATTATTCATATATATAACCCTACTAACTCTTTGATTATACACATTTCATACACATTCATTAGTATGTTCTTACTAATTTTTGTTACTCGGTGTTTTGATTCTAATTGTTTCATGACTTTATTCATAATTGATACATATGAGCCCATTATTTTTCATTATTTTCATAATTAATAGAGTAATATATATATATAAATATTTTTTCCAAATTATTTGTGCAACCCATGTTCATTTTATGGGAACAACCGAAAATATTTGAAAGAAAAATATCCAAAACAAGCTAATTTCAGGGAATCTATCAGTATTAATAGATTACATAATTATGATCATAATAATTTGTTTATACTTTATAACCATATTAATTATATAAATTCATCCTTTATGTCCCATATATTAATAAATTATGTTTTGTAACCTTCAATATAAGGTAATTATTAATCATAAAACACAATAATGATGGTGGAGGAAGTCTACATGTGAAAATGGACGACATTTGAATTTTCTATATAATTAAATGGTGGAATAAATTGATTTATCATTTTAGAATATTTATGTTTCTATAAATGTAATATTTATTCATTAAATATCCAATTTGAACCATTCATGTAATGTGGTGAAGTAAAAAAACCATATCACTTCAGGAAGGAGTTAGCGTACACGTATACATAAATGATATTTTCATTTTTCTTTTGGAAAATGGTGATGGGTGGATACTTTTTTCCACAAAAAAAGAAAATTATAATAAAATTAATAATTTTATCATGTTTCAATGGGTAATATTTGTTAATAATTGAAACATGCATATGATAATTTTTAGAGAGTGATTATTACCTACTTTGAGACCATTACCATTCTCTTTGAAGGATTATTTGAAATTGAGGACATAATACAATTTATTGCAACTAGCATCTTATGTTCATGGAAAATAATTTTATGTTATGGAAAATGTGTTGTGTTTCAAGAATAAATCTAAATAATATATTCTAATTGATGGGGTTTTGAAATACCCCCTTCAGAAATATAGGGAATGAGAATTTTATTAATGTGACCTATTAATATACATATAGCATATGAATCACATGGAATGTGGTATTATAAATTTATAATATCAAAGTGGATATATATTTAGGCTAACAGACTACTCAAAATTTCATTTTGATTTATATTTTTTGGGTATTTCATGCCCTTAACCCTATAATTTTAAACATTTACTTTTTTGGTTTTCACCATGGTCTCTATTTTTTTTATTAATTTATTTTTTAGGATTTAAAATTATTTGATATAGATTTCATAATTTATATATACTAGTTCAAAATATGAAACCCATTTTATTAAATAACACTTTTATGGATGAGAAAATAAATTTTAATAATAGCACACATATCTTGTAAGAATGGTCTTTTAAAAATCCATACATTGAAGGATAAAAGTTAATATTGTTATAAAATTTTAAATTATCTATATTTTTGTAATGTAAAATTATTTAATATATATAATTTACATTTATTTTAAATTTAATGACATAAAATATATAATTTCACCATGATAAAATTTAACAAAATAAAAAGGAAATAAAATATTTTTTATTAAATGATAATATTTCTTATGTTCCACAATATTAAAAATAGTTTTTCAGTAAATTTGAAATAGTACATAAAGTATATATTTATAAATATAAATTATATATATATTATGAAAAATGATTAATAAATTTTTACTTCATTATCGTACCTAAATTATTTAAAATAAATCCCGATATTTATAAAAATTATATTTTGTAATATTTACTAAATAAATTATATTTTATGTAGAATAAAAATAATTCATCAAAAAAATACTGTAATTTTTAATCGAATAACGATAAAAATTTGAAAAAAAATGATATTCTGAAAGTTTATAATTTAGATTTTTAATAGAAATATAAAATAAAATAATATACAGTTTTTATAGGAATATAATAGTACAAAAACATATTTACCTTTCTTAGACATATTTAGCTATAGGAATATAATTTTATCAATGATGTTATATTAAAGTTAAACATTTCTATTTATATATGAATTTAAAAAAATATGAGATAATTTTTATTAATACACACCAATTCAATGTCTATATTATAATGGTCACTTTAAATACATATAATTATATCTTAGTAAAATGTATCATTTTCCTTCCCGTTTGGTGCTCCATGTGTAGGAAGATACTAAAAATTGTTTGATTTTGAAGGAAATAATTTAATAAAATATAATAGAATTACATTATACCCTACATAAATTTTAAAACCCATAATATTATTTTAGGACAGGACAATGCTCCATAGTTTTCTTGACATGTAACAACAAGGTTTATTTGCATTGTGTGGTAATACGAAGTAGAATTATTAAAATGATACTATTATGCCCTCTTTGTAAAATTAAAGATATTAATAGGAATAAGTATGATATAAATAATATTTATATCTATTTTATATGAAAAGTTTTATTTAATAATTCATAATAAATAAGTACTCAGTTCTAAAAAAAGTCATTTTATGCAAAAAAAATATGTTTTCTTCAAAAATGGTTTTTTTCATTTTGTACATAGATAATATGAATAATTTTATCCATTTTTAGAAATATAATTTGAAATAGTTTATATTATTTATGAATTAATTAATAATAATTTTGAAATATTCATTTTAATATTTTCATTTCATAAATTCTCTATATTTTCCAAAGAAGATTTATTTTTATGTGAATATTGAACCATACCATTTTTTTGTAAAAACTATAATTTATTTAAATTACAAAGATAAATTTAAAATTAAATTTATTTTATTAAAATTATCATTAATTAAAATAAGTTTCCATTATTAAAAAATAATCAAATTAATTTCATTGTAATCGTAAGTATACTTGATTTTGGCATTAGTTCATTTTTTGTCAAAGAAAAACATTTTCCAAAAACAGATTTTCTTTGTGTTTTATGAATTAATATTAAAATTTATTTGTATAAATTATTATATTGAAATATATATTCATAATAATGAGCATCAAATTTGGTAAATATGTCCCTTCTATTTTTTTCATTATGAATAGTAACCTTGGTAATGAATTTTCACCTCTACAATGGTACAATATGTAAAAGAATACCAAAACTATTGGTTAATGAATTATAATATATGTAGCACATTAATTTATACCATTTTATGATTTTTTAAACCCAATACATATAATATATAAAAATATGTCAATTTATTTCCACATTCTCAGGAATATGACTATTTTATTATTTTATGAAACAGATAAATAAAAAATGTCACTCACATTATTTTAATTTATATTATATGATTTAAATGAGATAAAAATAGACAATAATTAATTTAAATTATTATTTTGAAGATTTTTATAATATTTTTATTAAAATAATTTTTTTTAATTTTTTTTGATGTTATAATTTCCCCAAATCTATACGCAACTCAAACTCATTTATTTTATAAATAGTTAGAAAAATCATGAAAATTAATTTAAAAACATTTAATGTAATATGTTATTTATTATATATAGGGGTCAATGAATATTATTATTAATAATAATGTTCAATTTTTGTAAAATAATTTTATATTTTAAACCACTATTATGAATATGACTTTAAATTTAGATAAAATAAAAAGTCCAAAAAATTATTTTAATGATATTTTATGTAAGACAATATTTTATTAAATGAAATAAATAAATTGAAAGAATCATGACAAAGGAAATTTGAAATTATGAATAATATTTAATTTCATCAATTAATATTTTTTGTGCAATTTTTCACTTTAGATGTATTGTTATGAACATTAAATGAAAAAAATATGTTAACGTAGTTAACAAAAAAAGGGTTAATAAAGGTGTAAAAAATGATATGGTTTAAAATTACTTTAAATATGTTGAAATTTTGTTTCTGATGAAATTTCTACCACATACATTCTTACATCAAATAAATTTCAATCTGGAATACTTTTTTCTTGATAAAATCCTTAATTATATTTTATTTATTTATGTAATTTGAAGTGTTTATTCCACTCAATTATAAAAGGGATCATTTCTCCCTTTTATTCATTATGTTTGATCTCTGTATATCTGACATTACATATCATAATGAAATAATATATTATTTCCAATGATTAAGAGCTTCAGTTCTTCATCTAACACCATCCTAATAATGTTTATATTGTAAGACAAAGGGGCACCCTCAAAGTTTATTTAGTAAACGTTCCAAACTCATTAATATTTATTTAATCATATAATTCCTCTAAATATTATTTATCCATTATAAAATTATTTCCCCATTACAATAAATCTCACTATATGTTATTATTATTCTTGGGAAACCATTTTCCACTTGAAATCACTTGAAATTGAAATGAAAGTAGTGCTTATGTGTACCTATGGACTACCAATTCCCCATTGGGATGTGATTCAATTTCCATCATCACATATCATATATGGTAAATTGATGGATTTAATAAAAATATATGGTAATTATGATTTCATAATGATTCTAAAACTATAATATATTATACAATTTCCTTTCATTTTCCTCCTTAGAATCGTAAATATCATTCTTGCGTATATACATAATATCATCTCAATGAGTGAAATATGTAATTTTCAATTTCCACATTTTATGAATCATCCTAAGATTATATATAATAAATATATGTATATATAATAAATGTTTCATGAATAGGTTTCAATTAATTCTAAATTAATATTATTACTTGGCATGTCATTACTCATTCAGTCCTTATAATATGCTTTTCATTATGTCTGTTTTACAACCTATATAATTTATGCTAATTTGTTTAAAATGTGAATGATTAAGGAATGATTAATTATAGTTATATTATGTACTAATTTAAAAAATATGAAATTATTATCATTTTTTAGATGAATTACCCACGATCGTTTTACAAAAAATGGAACTACCGAAATCAAACATTCGTGAATAACAAAATAGTTAACACATGAAAATAACGTTTTTAATATAAAATTATAAATAAACTGGTTATGAAATGATATAAGTAGATAAAATATAATATAATAAGAATATAAATAATTATTTTGTAGAATTACAAAATATATTTGAATATTATAAATGAGGTCACAGTTCTTAGAAATCAAGTGATTCATAATGTAAGGATTTATCACCACAGATTTATTTCATTGGGACATATGTCATTCTATGAATATATATTATTTTTTGAGGTACATATAAGGACCAATTATAATTTTATATAATGAATGTATCTTAAATTATTATATTTTATTATATAATTGATTTTAATTCATTGATGGAATTAGAATTCAAAAGTTACCATAGTAGTAAGGGGTTCATGTCACAATCATAATGTTTACCAAAATTGTTTATTACTAAATTTATCATGATGTAATTATAAGATTAATATATCCCAAATCCAATTTATCATCATATACTAAGTTTATTTATACATATTAAATGTTTTAATTAGTTTTTATCAGTGTTTGTATTTAATATTCTGAAATAATATTTTTAGGAAAACTAGATCTATATCATTCTGTTGATGATAATATTTTCTCTTCCATATTCATGTTTTAAAAAAAATTATTTTTTTACTATTTCAAATATATTTTTTAAATTTATATTTACTAATGTTATAATTTCTATAAAATATATTCAAATGAAATCTTTTTATAATTTTATGAATGAGGTAATATTGATGTGTTTACAATGGTGTGAAATGGATCTTTTTTTATGTATACCACACATACATTTTCTACCCATTTTCAATACTATTTTATTTAAGACATACAGTACAAGTTTCCATGGATCATTTTAATGAAATATTTTCATCATATTTGGGGAATTGTTTTATACTAAATAACTGATTTCAAAACAAAATGGGTATTTTCCTTAGGATATTTTTTAGGTGGTCATTTAACAGTATTTTCATCAGTTAAAGTATATTTTTCTTGTCACTCATGAATCATTGAGGATATGATACAATGATAATATAAAAATTCGTCTTATATATGGTTATAATTTATAACAATGAAATATATATGAAACTAATTATCATTTCCATTCGTTAATATATGATAAAATGATAAATGGTTCCATAATAATACATAATACATATAAAGGGATTTTGTTATATTATGTGTGGCTATATTAGATCCCTCAAATGAATAGGGTGATGATTAGTGTTTTATGACTATAAGGGGAACATAGTTGGTTATACTAAACTGAAATAAGGGTACATTAGTGGTTATCCAATGCCTAATGTTGATACATGGGTGGTTAGTTGAATCGTAACATCTGACGAATGTCTTTCTTGGTAGCCTAGACATATGATTACTATGATTATGATTATTCTATAAATTTTATTCATTAATATATGATATGTTCTTATTATTATTATATAATCACATGGATGAGGATATTTTAATCTTTTATGCGTCATTTACATTAAACTGCAAATTCCTTATTACATTATTATGATCTATGAATTATTGTCTTTTATTTACAAATTTTTTTCTCAATCTCCCATACATCTATACTAATTATATGTTATATGTGATCATTGTATGATATCTCCATTATTGACCATTAATGGGATTTTATCTCACAAATTATGATGTTAACTTTTCCGCTATATATATAGAAATGTTTAATGGTTGATATGATTTATAAGGGTTTTAGGTGTGCAGAACATAATGGGAGCTGTTGTAAATATTTAATACTATAGGATTTAATTTTCCAATGTATAGAATGACACTAAAAATATTTTATTTTTAGGTGTTTAATGTAAAGACATGTATATAATATTAACCTATAACGATATAATATTAATGTTCAAATTTTTTTGGTCAGCTCACATTGAATCATAATAATGATTAGTTATTTTATTGAACTATTATGAGAAATCATTATTGAGAACCATTAAGATATGATTATCTATTAGAGAACATCATTTGTTATGTTAATGAAATGTGTGTGAATTTCTTAGAATATATATCCATGTATGGATACTATAATTTGGATAAATATTTGACAATGATTTATTAAGGGTTAATAACTTCGAAAGGCACTGATTTGATATTAACTCTATCATCACAAACATAAATTTAGTGGTCTTATGACTACACACCATGCAATATACTCCAAGGGTATATGTTTAGTTTAATTCACATTATTTTATTTAATTATAGTGGATTTTAATATCTGATGACCATGTATGACCTTGGTTTAACTGATGGTTTCATTAACATAATGTAAGGTTTCATAATTTATAAATAGAACGAAAGATTTTCAAGATTATATGATTTCACACTCTGATTATTGTTGATCAAATTATATATATTATATTTGGTAAATTTATGGAATATTGAGGAATCATGTTAACAATCAATGTGAATTTCCTAGGATGATTTATTAATTGGAAATAAATCAATATATAAGTTGGGGTGAAAATATCATGGGTTTCTCAAAACAACAATGTTAATTTACAATTATCAACAATAAATGTGGTGAGTTTCCTAACATTCCTCATAAGTTAAAAATATTGTGTTATGAATTTCAATGTGATAAGTACCATATTTAAAATGACATTTAAATTATTTTATGTTAAAAATGTTGAATGATATATAGTACTCGAGATTCTAAAATAACACTATGTTTGATATCATATACGACACGAAACAACATGAAAAAAGAACCCCATAATATTATTATTTAAATGTAGTATCTATAATACAACTTTTAAAATTGATGGAATGAATAATATTAACTAAATTATGAAATATATATTAATCTACATCATATTGAAAAATCATTTCTCAATTTTTAAGATGTGCTCAATTATGAGGAATGTTATTTTATTCCTCAAAATTATGTTTTCCAGAATAATAATTTTCATTATTATTTTTATAATGTATTGTAACTATCTTTTATATCAACATTAAATTTGTCCAACATATCAAAATTTTCATAGGGTCAAATTGTTAGATTTTTTTTGAAAAGATTCATTTTCTACTAAATACTAAATAATACTTATTTTAATTTAAAATTGATTTTTTTCCTTCTAAAAAGTTCAAATTTATTTTAAAATGGTTTGAAATTATAATTAGTCCCACCATGTTATAAATATTTCAATTATGATAATTTTAATCAATTACATATTTAAATATGTATAAAATTATTTATATAATTATTTTCATGAAAATCTATTTTTACTAACACAATATCTTTTTCATAATTAAATAAATTATACAATATTTGTGAATGTTATTAATGAAATATATAGATTATATATTTAATAATTTTGTTGAAATAATCATTTATTATTTTTACTATGTTTGAAAGAAGAATAAATCATGTTTTATTCATAAAAAATACATTTTCCAAAAAATAAATTTTGTCACAATTTATGAAATTATATTTAATGTAATTTAAACCAAATATAGTGATAGAATTTTCAATACTGATTATTACATTTTTAATCATATGTATCATATATGGTAAATTGGTAAATTTTATTAATGTTAAATATTAATCTAAATATTGATAAAATTTATCACCCTAGTAAGAGGAAATTGGAATAATCTATGGTTGAAATAAATGGTAAGTCCATTACTTTTCATTATAATTATGATAATATTAATTTTATTAGACACTTAAAAATTTTTATTGAATGGTTATTTTTTAAAGGAAAATTATAAATGAATATTGTAACACCACATGTTTTTCATGGACCTTTTTTCTAATATATTAAATTTTCTTTTATTTCCTGCAATGCACTATGTCAAAAATAATTTCACTTGGAAAATGGTTGGCATATGTTAAATGGAACTAAATCATCATATGTTACATGGAACCTAGAATCGACATTTTTTACACGCATCACTGACTTGTCATACCTTGCAATCAATAGTGATGTTTCAAACAAACCTTATTTTATAGTTATAATTATGTAAATGAGAAAACTATAACCAAGATGTTAAACATAGTAATATGAATACTAATAATTACATTTCAAATATTTTTTTATATAAATTAAAATTATTGATAGTGAAAGATACAATTTTTGGTAGAGTACTTTTATGTTTAAAAATACAATTTTCTCAAATGAACTACTTTTAATGTCATTCAATGAAACAAGATAAAATTATTTTTATAAATATTTAGAAGTTGAAATTCATAAAAGATACTTAATTTTTGTATTTTTAATGATAAAATTTGATTATATAAATGTTTTGGGATTTTTCTATGAAACATTTTTGGTGAATTTCGAATAATACGTCCTTTAGGATAAAAAACGCTTTTCCGTTTAAATAAATATTAATGTCAAATTCTATTTAAAAATTATTTTAATGAAAAAATAGAACAATTATATATATATATTAATACAATATGGATCATTATATACGATTTCACTTTGAATTTGAATTTAAAAATATAATAATGTTTTGATCTTCTTTATAATTTAAAGACCCGTAATTTCATCTCATCTATCTAATTAACATTAATATTAACATTTCCACTTTTGTGAAATGAATTTTATGAAACTAACATAAACATTTATAAAAAGTTTAATATTTAGAGTATAATAAGATCATGTTTATTTTTGACCAAAATGATTATAAAAATTGATTAAAATTAATCACAGTGATTAAGGTCAAATTAAATATATTTAGAGATTAAACCTTAATCTTATGGTCCCAAATGACCTAAAAACTTGTCCAAAATCCATTTCACTGTAATATTTATGCAATAAGACATCTATTTTTTATTTATTATATGTATTTTATTAATGTTTTGTATGAAAATTTGTACACCCATCTTGTTTTCAAGAATTTCATGTCAGTCATTTTACTTCCCAATAAAAGGCTACCACCTCTCCCACTTCCTCACATATATCCAAACACTTAATTTTTTTGAAAATATCCTCCAAATCCACTACCCAAAAATCATACTATCCTTCTAGAATATTTCCATGGGATATAAGGCAATCTAAGGTATCCTTTTATCATAAACCCAATGGAGTTACCCAAATAAGAGGTAACACCTTCTATCAAATCATTTCTTTTATTTTCATTCGCCACACCTCCACATTATGTTTCCCATGATTTTATAATAAAAAAAGTATCATAAATATAATATAGATTTTTGCTATGTTTTCAACCTATACTCACAAACACCTCAATCTAGTGGATAATTAATATATTATTTATTTGTACAATGACCTAATGCCTTAATAAAATATTATTATTAAATTTTTTCATTACAGCCTCCCATGGTTGAAATTATGAAAATAACTATTTTTTATATATGTTACATGATATATTTATTATTAATTTATTCTGATTTATCCATTTTATAATGCCTATTTTTTTAATCTCCATTTGGAATTAATATGATTATTTCAGTTGAGAAGGTGTGGACTACAACACCTTCAAAACGATATGATTCGTCCATGAACTATACGAATTGTATTAAAAATTGTTTTAGTGGATATATAATACATATTTCATATCATAAATCTACAATTATAATCATGTATATATATATATATATATTTCTTTTAATTTATTTCTTTCAAAACAAAAAATAAACGTATATAGTGTTCATGAGTACATACGAAATACCATCTCCATAAATGGTGTATTCTGTTTCATAATAATATATTTTATATAATATTATTATACATATAAAATTTATATAAATTATATTTATATCATGTATTAAATAATTTAAATATTTTTATAAAGTATATATACCAAAGATATAACGGATTAAGACTCCTGTAAATAATAAAGATAATATTACCAAAAGTGACATTAAAATAGAATTGTTAACAAGAAGAAAATATATGGTCATAATCAAAAAAAATATATAATAATAGGGTTTTAAAAAAGATTTACAATATTTTTTTATTATATTATTGGTTTGAAGAAGTTCAATGAGATTCAGGACCCAAGGTATTGGGATTTCATCTCACTTTTTATTTTAGTGAAATACATGATATGTTTTCCACTCAGTCCATTTGTGTGGTGTATGTAATGAAGATTATTTTATTGATTGTATATTATAAATAAATTTTTGGGTATTCATCTATCAATTTTATTATCTATCTTTCATTTGGTTTAAGTGTTAATATTTATATATCAGTAAAATAGTTTTGTCTCAATTTTCCAACGTTCAGACTCAAATATTGTCATGAACCTAAATTCTATTCTGATGTGTATATAAATGCATTTTACATGTTATTTCATGAATTTAAATTCATTAATTTTATTTTAATATTAATGAAATTTTCATTGCTTACATGGATAACATGATCTCAATTTACCATGTTTTAAGAGTTTGTTAAGCCAATCTCTTCGATTATTCATGATTGTATATTATTAAAGTTTCATTAAATAATTATTATAATCCTTATCTAAATTAAACTACAAATATTCATTATGACTTATTTATTCAAGATATATCCATGAATTAGTAATATTTTACATTCTTTGGTAATTATGATAACTTTTTAGGTAAAATATGTTCGTCTCTCTCTCCGATTTTAAATCAATTGTATTTAAAAAATGTTTTCAAAAATATATTCAAAAGTTATTTGAAGAAATTATTCCTGGAAAAATGAGTTTTAAAATGTTATATTGTCTTGAATGATTTTTTTATAATTTCTCAAATTAATTTTCAAATGAAAATTATTTAAAAAAGTTTTTTATTTTAAAAAGAATTTCTATTTTTGAAAGTATATTTTCCTCCTGAAATGTATTTAAATGTTAATTAAAAATCATTTTACATAAAATATAACATCCATTGGTGTTACTTATTCCTTTGTAAAGAAATAATTATATTTTTCCATTCATATCATTCCTCTAAATGGAATATGTTTTTTGGAATTATGTATATTATACCCGTTTCACATTCAATGGTTATATGATTTTGAAACCCACTTATTTTTCATATGTTATGTTATTTAGGATATGGTTATTAAAACTATATATTTCCATAAGTTATGATATGATTACATGTATATTATACCTATTTTATTTAATGGGTTATGATATGTTTAATTATGATCTTGTGAAACATTTTTGTATGATTTCACTACAATATGGGTGGGACCTATATCTATATCCAGTGAATTGGGTAATGATTTGTATCTATTGAGATATATATTCCTAGAATTAATATTTAAATCGATAATGTATTAATAGGAAGGGACATAAAAAGAAATTTGTTCTATAATATAGGGCTGGAATGAGGGGTGAACTTGTTTTAGTAAATCAAGGCTGGAATAGGGTGTGAACCAGATTCAGTAATAGATTTTTTACACTAACATGGTCTCAAATGAAATTCCATGAATTCCATGGAAATAATTATATATATATATCTATTTCATACACAATTCCATATTTTATTCCTATTTTATGCTTTCATGTATTATGTTCCTTATATTCATATGATTCATGTGTTCTGAAATTCCATGATTTATTCTATGATCATGTATATGATCTTTTCTATGATGGGTATGATCTTATATTTTTTTATCATGTTCTCATACATGTATTCTCATTATTAAGCTTATATATCTCATATATTTACCCTTAATGACTATTTTATCTCACCAATTTATATGTTTCCTTCCCTTGGGTATGATTATATTTATAATGTTTGATGTGTTTGATAATGGTGATTTTCAAGAATAAAATTGTGTGAGATAATGTAGATCAATTATATTTTAGGGTTTATGATTCCATGTTTTTAAAGGCACTATACTAGTAGGGCCTTTATGCATCTTTTTATATAAGTTTCTATGAATTCTAAAAATTTTAGGCAATCTTAATGTATGAAAAGTGTGGTTCACTATAGTTGGAACCAGTGAAAGGTTTTTGATATGATTTTCATGTTATACTGAGAAAACCATAGACTGAACTCTATGTACATGTTTAAAGATAAGTATAATGATAAAGAAAATTATAATAAAATGACATTGAATTTTGGTAGAGGATATAGTGAGTGGTTTCCTATAAATACATCACTGTCTAGATATAATTATCGTATGTTCCTAACACATAGATGTACCTGGGGGTAACAACTCTGACAAGTTGTTCCGATCCTAAATCTTGGTGATCTGGTACGTGGCAATAGATATTAAGTCACAAATGGTTTGAAAATCCTAGGTTATATTATTTGGGAATTCAAAAACACATCATTTACTATTATAAAGGATTTATATATAAGTTAAATATTAATAACCTCAGATAAACTTACTGTGTCATAATTTAGAAAACCTATTTGTTACTATTCATTATTATGTGTTTCCTCAATATGATCACTATTTCTTATTATTTGAATTTTTATTCAATTAATTTTTAGAACCTAAAGGAACTGCATTAATTATTATTAGGATAGAAAATTCAATGATTATACTCTTTATCATCCATTTTTAAGGGAGTTGGAATTAATAAAATCATTGATATGCTAACACAACATTCTTAAGTAATGAATCAGGCTGAAATTTCAAATGAGAAATGGAGGGAACAATATTCTATTTAGAATTTCTTGAGTCAATGTCCACCTAGATTCATAGGGTATTCTAATCCAAAATTTTATGAAAAATGGATCATTACAACTAAAAATATATTCTCCATTCTATAGTTTTCAGAGAAATAGATAGTCATTTTAGATATATATTGGTTTGAAGGAGAAATATACTAGTTGTGGACTCTAATCAAGAATAAAAGGTATCAAGATGAGATTGAATCGAGGGATTGGGATGAGTTCAAGAACATATTTTTCAATAATTTCATTCATCGGATTCCTCATACCATGATTTAGAAATAGTTATTTGAGTTGAAGAAAATGTATGATGAATATGTCATCTCCTAAAAGCCTAATTTAATGAAACATGTGAGGTATTCTTCAGGAATAATCATCCGAACTGAATATAATTTTGATAGGCTCTTCGGTGGATTAAACACATGTCTCCCAATTAAAATAGTCATAAGAGACTTTATTAGCTAAGAAGATATTTTTTTTGGAATAAAGGTGTAAATTAAGGTTGGAGTCACATATCAATCTCATGTTTTTGAAAATAAGTGGAATATAATGTTTAATAGAATATATAAAAACCATGAAGAGAAAAATATGATCTTCCATTTATTCTCTTTGAGTGGGAGGAATCATGTGGGAAATTTCCTCAAGTGGTTTACTAAATGTTTTTATTATATAAGGGAATGACATGAATAATTTGATTACCAATGTGATGGGAAGATGTTTTATAATATTAAAAATGGGGAAAAAGTGGTGTGGAATGCTCCCCCATGATTATTTACTACATGTGAAAGGATAAAGAGAATTGTTTTAACCACTGCCCAAAACCATGGGCTGGTGATGATGATCAATGTCGATAACCTCATAAGTTGATAGAAAAGGGGAAATATCATGAAATCACTATTTTAGATGAGGGGTGTGATAATGATGTGATGAAACGTACACTAAGCATTCCATCTAGAGAGGCTAATGTCATATTTGAATATTTATGTTATCATACTTTCATATCTAAAGAATTTGATAATGGTATTGTAATTACATGAATATAATTAGATGTGTAATTAACAAGGAAATCCACCAATATTATGATGATTTCACATTAAGTCTATTAATCCTCTCTAGTTTATGTTTATGGGAATGTGCTTCCGGAAAATCATTTCATTCTTCATTTTGTTTAATTTTCTATCATCTTTGGAATGGATTAGATTTCTTTATATAAATCCAAAATCAATTATAAAGGAAGGTATGATATATTTGTCAATTCATAACATCCTTGGATCATCCAATAACGTGACGATAAATATGAACATCCTATGGAGATTACATCTAGTGTACAATTCATAATTTCCATTAAAATGGTTTTTTATCTAAAATTTTTGTGGAGAAAATGGATATTGATTTTTTTCTTATTATTCAAGATTTTGGGGATTCCTTTACTGAAGAGATTCCTAGTCTTCTACCAAAATGAGATGTTGAGTTCTCAATAGACCATATACCTGGTTCCACACCAATTTCAAAGACTCCTAAAAAAATGGCTCACATTGAGTTGTAGAAATTTAATAAGAAACTCCAATAAAATATTGACAAGGGACTCATTTGGAAAAGAGTGTCACCTTTTAGTGCACTAGTTATTTTGGTGAAAAATAATTACGGATTAATGTGACTCTGCAAGGATTATCGGGAGTTGAATATGATCACAATCATGAACAAATATCCTCTTCCTTATAATGATAATTTTTTTGATCAACTGCACAAAGCTCAATAATTTTCCAAGATTCGCATCCATTGTAGATATCATCAATTAAGGGTTATGAGAGATGATATTTGTAGATACAACATTTAGTACATGGTATTGACACTATGAATATATATTGATGCAGTTTGGTTTTACAAATTTCTCTATATATTCAAGGATTTAATGAATATAGTCTTTAAAGATTACCATGATTATTTTATGGCTGTCATTTTAGATGATATTATTATCTATTCATATAGAATGTATGATAATGAAAATCATGTGAGAATTTTACATAATACCTTAAGGAAGGAAATGCTATTTCATAATTTGACAAAGTGTGAGTTGTTTCTACAAAAATTTTCATTTAATTGGTCACATAATATCAAGAGATGGAATAAATGTAGATCTATCGAAGATATATGATGTTGAATTATGTCCTTGTCCAACCATGGTGACTGACATCCATACCATTTTTAGTTTTGTAGGTTTTATAGATTCATTGTGGAGAATTTATCACTATTTTATAATCCTCTGACCAAGTTAATATGGAAGGGTGTCAAGATCCTCTGGATAGATGAATGTGAGGAATTGTTTTTGGAATTAAAGAGAAGGTTTGTCAGTGCACCTATTCATACATCACCATGCAGTGAAGAAGGGTTTTAATCTATATAAATGCTTCCAAGAATTGATTGGTATGTGTTCTTATGCATAATAATTTTTTTATCACTCGTGCCTTCCGGTAGTTGAATATTCATGTGAAAATTTACCGACCTCATATTTTAGAGTTGTAGTGGTAATATTTTCATTCATGATATAGAGGCATTATCTTCATGGAGAAATGTGTGATAAATATACTGATCATAAAATTATGAAATATATTTTTCACACCGATGGAGTTGAACATGGACTATGGAATATGGTTAGAGTTGATAATGGATTATGAATACTCAATACATTTCCACACTAGGAAAGAGTAAATTATGGATGATGCTTTGATTTCGATAGATCATACTATATTATCAATGATGAGGATAAAAAATATCTAATATTTATAGATTTGAAAAAATGGGTCTATAAATCATGATGGTAGAGGAAAATCATACCTTAATCAAATGAATGTTCATCCATCAATCAAATTTAAGATGAAAGTGGTTCTAAATGAAGATGAAGAGATGCAAAAGAAAGTTAAAAATATTCCTGAGATTGTACTTTAATAGGATTGAATGATAAGGTTCATCAATCATGTATTTCTTATTTCCATACCATATTTTAAGAAGTAGTGGTTAGAGTATTCTCATACTTCTTCATTCAATATTCATCATGGAAGTATGAATATGTATAAAGGCAGGAAATAATACTTCTGGTGAGATAGAAAGAAAAGAAATATCATAGAATTTGTATATCAGTTCGTATTATTCCAAAACGTTAATGCTTAAAGAAAAAAGTCATATGGAATGGTGCATCCATTAAACATTCCACAATGAAAATGGGAGAACATCACTATTGATTTTTTCATGGGACGACACAAAACCTTTAAATGGATTAATTATAAATGGGTGTAAACAGATCGACTTACTATATCACCACACTTCATATCTATTAGTGAATAATTAACTATGAATCTTCATTACAGAATATACATTGATGAAGTTATATGCTTTCATAGAGTAAAACATTCTATTGTATTAGATCAATATTTGAGGGTTACCTCAATGTTTTAGTGAAGTATTTAGTAATAAATTAACATTGAATTGTGTTTCAGTACTACTTATCTTCCTCTTAAATATGTTCAGTCTGAAATAAAAATTCAAAACCTATAAGATATTTTGAGATCATGTACTATGAATTTAAAACATTTTTTGGAATCACCACCTTCATCTAGTTGATTTTAATTACAACAATAACTTTTAATCATGAATTAAGATGGAACCGTATAAATCATTTTATATGAAGAAATGTTGTTCAGCAACAATGTAGGATGAAGTTTGAGAATGAAAGCTATTTGGACCTGAGATCACTGAACAAATGGAAGATAACATTAGAACCATTCAACAGCATATCAAAAAAACCAATCTCGGTGGAAATGTTATTTTTGATAACTATCAGCATGATCTGGAATTAATAGTTGGTGAAAAAGTGATTATAAGAATATCAACATAGATGAATGTTATGAGATTCAAGAATAAATGGAAACTAAGACCTATGAATATCAATCACTTTGAGATTCATGACCATATCTGGATGGTAGCTGATTATTTGAAATTCCTCCAAATCACTCTCAAGTCCATGATGTGTGCCATCTTACCCTCCCAATTATGTAAATACCTATCCCTTCTTATGTAATGACCTAAAAGGTTATACTATTAGAGAAATATCTTTCTTATAAGGAGCAACTAGTAGAAATCATGGATCATAGGGAGAATATTTTCTAAAATAAAACCAATCCCCAGGTCAACATTTTTTTGGAGAAATAACATGTTAGATGAATATTGGTGGGAACTTGAGGATAAGATGAAGCATAATTATCCTTATTGTTTACCTAACTCATTAATTTAGAATGAGAAATTCATTTTAAGGGGGTTAGAATGTAACACCCAGAGATATTTATGGATTTATTTTTCAAATAAATTAATTTTTCATTTATTTTTGCAATACAAAAAGTTAAAAAATCCATTCACATGGAACCAAATTAGTGTAATTTATAAAAAACCAAGGGGTCTTACATTACAAGAAATATCAAATCGGTGTATGTTACCTGAAACACTAAATTGGCATAGGTTAAATGCAACAATGATGTTTCTATGAAACATCATATTGTAGTTTTATTTATTTATACAATATAATTATAACCTAGTCATTATATATTGTAATATGAATAGAAATAACAAACTTTAAAATATTTTTTATATTTTTTTAATACAAATAAAACATATTGTTGATGAAAAATAAGATTTTGGGTAACATTTTGTTATGATTAAAATTACATTTTTCTCAAATGAACGACTTGTAATAATCTTAGGTGAAATATAATAAAACTAATTCTATATAAATTAAAAAATATAATTTGATAAAATAGGAATAAATTTTAAATTTATAATGTCTAAATTATATTAGGGTGTCATTTTTGGGATTTTTCTGAGATACCTTTTTTTGAATGGTGAAAAATACGAATTTTAGGTCAAAAACAACCATTTCATTTAAATATTTATTTACAATATAATATATTTTTAAATTTTTATATTATAAAATTAAATAAATAATAAATATATTAATACAATTTAGGTTATTATAATTAATTTCACTTTGATATTTAATATAAAAACATAATAATATTTTTATATTATTTCTACTTTAATGACCTGTAATTTCATCTCGTCTGTTGTATTAGCATTAATAATATTTTTTACACTTTTTTGTATTTAATTTATAAAGACCAACATAAAAAATTATAATCATTATAATATTTATTGTCTAATTCAATCAAATTTATTTTTGACTAATATTATTAGTAAAGAACATCAAAATTAATCACAATGATTAAGGTCAAATTAATCTTAATCAAGGACTAATCCTTAATCATAAGGGGGGAAATGACCTATAATCTTTTCCCAAACCCTATGTATTGACTTGTCGTGGCCATAAATCATCTATTGATTTAAGTTTGAATTTTATGACTATTTTTAGGTAAGAACATGTGGCACCTAACTAATTTTAATAAATTCTAATCGAGTCCTCGTCTTCCAATATAAAATGACACCACCTCTCCCACTTATTAACACCTTACAAAAAGTTAATGTTTGTACACGATTTGACCAATAGACATCAAATAAATATTACCTTAATCCTATAAGACATACCTTTTGAGGAAGGAAATCCATGTAGGTATTTTTTCACAAATAAAATGGAATTACCAGCTTTAGAGCTAACATATTCTCTCATGTTCTTTCTTTTATATTGTTTTTCCTCCATCCAATTTCACTCTTCCATGATTGTTAAAAAATAAAGTATACTAACTACTATAGAAAGTTTTTATACTATGTTTTCAACCTATACTTACACAAACTACCATCTAATGGATAAATAAAATATTATTTATGTGTACGATGAACTACCACCTCACTAAACGATGATTGTTCAATATTCATTACTGCCTCTCATGGTAGAAATCATGATAGAAACAATATTTATATATTTTATATATAGTAATCATTATTAAATTAAACGTTTATATTCATTTCACATCACAATACATTTTTACATTCTATTTGATTTTAATATGAAAATTTCATTTGAGGAATTGTGGACTACCACCCCATCAAAGAAATATGATTCATTCATACACAACATGGAATGTATTAATAATGGTTTTAGTAAATATATATGAAAAATATAATATCAAAAATATACATTAATAATGATATATATACCTATATGTCTTTCACATCATTATTTCAATATGAAAATTAAACAGAAATATCATTCACGCGTACTTATGGTCTGCCATCTTCCTGAATAGTGTATTTAATTTCATAAATATATATTATATTGATTATTATAATAAAAATATACTATATATAAATGATATATATATAATTTTTCACATTCCATAAATCATGATATATGTTATAAATACCAATGATGTAACTAATTAAGACACATGCAAGGAATGAAGGGAAAATTACACAAATTGAAACTGTAACATATGATTGTTAACAAGAGGGTAATATATGGTCATAATAAAACCATAGATATATGAATATGGTAATACATAATATTTAAATTAAATTAATTTTTATTATATTGTTATTTTGAATGAGTAAGGAGATATTAAAGGCACAAGGCCAGATGATTTCATCTCACCATTTATTTTTATGAGATACATGCTATATTCTCTACCCTTTCATTTTTTTCTAGTGTATCTCAATGTTATGTGTTTACTGTATCAAACTGTTTCGATTCAATTAAATAGAATTTTACCAATTTTACTTCATTTATATTTATGTTTTATTTTGAACCAAAATTTTATTTCATGGTGCATAATCATCCATTTTACATGTCATACAATGAATTTATTTTATATCATGATATTTAAAGCATCATATAATTCCCATTTTATACGTGGGGAGTATGATCCCATGTTACTATGTGATAAGAGTTTATTAATACAATATCATCACTTTTTTAGGATTGGTTATGTTTATTCATACAATATCATATGATACATATGATAACAGAAATGGTATAAATTACATTTGGTGACCATTTTTTAACCCTATAAAAAAATATAAATTCATTTCCACATTGAAGCATTTTGTTCTATAATTGTAATATTTTATTTTATTTTTTAATAAACTTTTAAAGTTCCCTTCACCTCTATTATAAATGGGATCCTCATCCCACAATTATTTACACCACATTAAGCCATATGGATCAACCAAAATTGTCCCATTACCCTAAAAAAATCATTATACATGTTACTGTGGTTTTTTACCTTCTACAATATAATACAATGGTCCAATAAGATGCGATATAAATGGAGTCCAATGAAGAAGATTCAATCATCTTTACCCACTCCTTCATGTTTATTTATTAATCTACATCCTATTCTTTTGTTGTTTCCATAATAAAATATTAACTATATTATAATAAATTTAATTAAATGTCATTGGTTTTATGTTACAACCATACTAAATACCATTTTGAATCCTATAAAAAGTGAAAACATCATTTATGCATACATATGGATTATTATATTCGTAAAGCGGTTTAATTCGTTCTTCATAACCACATTACATGTTGTATATAAAGATAGAAATAATGAATATTTTTGATAATTCTGAAATAATTATACCTCATTAATGATAATATCGTTTCTACCTTGTTACCTTTTAATTATTTTGTAAACAAAAACTTCTCTCATGCGTACGTCCAAACAACTACCTCCATGAAGCGATACAATTACATATTTTTTCATTTTTATTTTTCATGGATTGTAATAATAATATATTTAAGGAATAAATAAGATATATATGATATAAAAATTATTTTTTAATGGTGAAATGTTTTTTACCTTTATTTTGATCCAATTATCAAAAAGTGAAAAAATGATGATTATATGTGCATCCTACCGTCAACATGAATGGTGTAATTAATTTTTCTATCTCTAAATTTATTAATTATGTGAAATAAATATGTTTTTAATATATGAAATTTTATATAATTATTAAAATGATATATATTATTTAATCATAATCAAATTACAAGTACCAATACTATTAATCAAAAATATATATGAGAAATGATGTATTTATCCACCAGAGGAGTGATTTTAACAATGAATTATTTATAAATGCATGATAAAAGGTCATAATAAAATCATATATGTTATGATAAAAATGAATTTGGTTCTATAATACCTTTAGAATTTATATTTATTTATTATAAATGAGGTTTTTACACATACAATGCAATTTGGACTTAAGGTAATGGTTTCTCGTCTCATCATTACATCTATGAGACATATTATATATTCAACACACATTTAGTTTCTGGGGTTTATATACATAGAATTTTACATATTATATCATGAATCTATTTTGCTTAATTTTATGTTAATTTACGTTTATTTTACTTCTTTCATGGTTTATATGATTCAATAAACTCGAGTGGTAATGGTTTGATTCACAATCACTTCATTATTAATGATTGTTTATGTTTAAGAATCTTATAAAAAATATTTCCCTTCTATGTACATGATTTCTCAAAAAAAATCATAATTATAAATTTATTTATTTATTTCATTTTAACCATAGTTTTTTTAATAAAAAATGCAATATTCATATTATTTTCTAAAAGATGGACTTTTTAACATTTCATACAAAAAGTATAAAAGGAATGTTTTATAAAATTATAGAAAATTAATTAATTTAACCTCTATCATGAATAATATTTTCTATGATGATTGATATAAATTTTTACATGGTTATTTTAAATTAAATTATTTCCCCTTTAATTTGATCTGTTTATTTAAATTTATTTTTAAAATAAAAATGTTAATTTCCCTTTTAAATATTATAGTAATAACCTTATAAAATTTTCATATATGATAATATTGTTAGTTAATCATTATATTGAAAATATAAATTAATTATTCCATTCAAAGTATTTCAAAATTTATATTATAATTTTTTCTCTGGGGAATGTATTGATATTTTTTATGAATATTTAATCTAATCCGAGCATTAATTGATTTTCATTATAGTGTGTTGATTTTATGGTATTTTTATTCATAAAAGGAATAAAATCTAATTATTAATTGATGATTAGGTTATGACATATATCCTTGATGCATTTGATTGTGAAATGTGAAAACTTGTTTGAGTTTTGATCATATCCATGCCCATTTATTTTGATTTCATTGTATAAGGCCTTGACATTTTTTTTCTTTTGTATTGGGATATGCCATGATGTTATTTTATAGATATATGGAATTATGAATTCCATCATTATCAAATTATTTATTGATTTTTACATAATAATTTTATTATTTCTGATATCCATGTATATGTTTTTGGCTCATCAGATTACTTGTATGGAATTATATGATCAATATTTATTCATGCCTTATTATTCATGCCATATTTATCTTTCGTTATACGCATTCCCTTACTGAGAATCTAAGAGAACCATATTATTATATTTTTTATTATATATTATAAGAAATATTATATTGTTGATATCAAGGTTTATACTAAAATAAATAATGGGTTTCTATTAGAAAACATTATTTTATATTTCATGTTTCCATATTTAATTTTAAATTCAAGTAAATATTTTGTTTCTAGGTCTAATAATATATTCAATATTTTGGGCCGAGAATACATGTATCCAATTCCAATGTAATCAATTAAACCCTAGATATGGTGTACTAGTTTTATGTCTATTCGACAAATTTCTATTGGGAATGATGTAAAGGAACCTGAAAATGTTTTATTTTCACAAAAAAAAGGGAATAAATAAGTAAATTATATAGGAAACATGAAATATTCTGTTAATGTGTTGGAATTGAAAAAATATTATTCATAATGTATCACTTATAGTTGAATTATTAAAATATGTAATATATTTCATTTATGAAAATTTATTACATAGTGGGAAATATCAAAAAGAAGATTATCATGGATGAATAAGTAAAGATTTTAATATTGATAATTATGTGACTAAGAATGATATATAAGAGGTATGAATTATGTTTTCTATAAAAATTATATTAAAAGTATGAAACATGTAAAAATATGTCACAATACCTTACCAAATATATATTAACAATGATTCGACAATGATTGTGATTGCTCAAGTATAACCTTTAGTATGCCTCAGGTTGGAGGATATCACCAACGGTATAATAAACATGCATCTGGGAGGCATTACCCTATAAGAGAAAGATGTGGAAGATAAATATTATAAAGATACACCAAACATTGCATTCTTAGAAACATATAAGTATATATGAATCACAAGTGAATTCACACAATGTCACATTATTAATAAACAAATAAAATGAAACTACACATACCCAAAAAAGTTAAAGACATGAGAGACTATAAAGCCCATAGAGCTTCGGAAAAACCCTAACCTAGTAATATCCAACTCAACATCTAACCTTCACCAGTTTACCAAAGAAACATTTTATATATACAAATTGTGCGAATAAAATCTTACTCATTTGGATTCTCCCCAATTATTCTCATGAAAAAATAAGGGAATCATGATAAATCATAGTAAGAAATTGTGAAACTAACCCATCACCTAAATAGGTACACTAAATTCCAAACTTCACCATGGATATCTTCCTCCAAGTATCATATTTAAGATAAAATCTAAAATAATCACGAATCATCAATGTTACCACACTCCCAAAACCCTAATAATTTTATTCTATTCCCTAACATCATATTTTTGGATCCGTATTGATTAAGCATTGTCATAAGTACTCTAAAAATATTTTTTATTTTATCTAAGTGTAGCATAGGGGCAGACCTAGGACATTTTTTTGATGAATTATTATGTAAATCATTCACACCATTTAATTATTTTG
Organism: Viscum album; assembly: GCA_963277665.1. NCBI lineage: Eukaryota > Viridiplantae > Streptophyta > Magnoliopsida > Santalales > Viscaceae > Viscum > Viscum album. The sequence continues at coordinate 1,042,894,861 of OY728150.1, forward strand.
TTTACTTTTTATATTTTTTATAAAATAAATCTAAAATTAATTGAAATTTTATCATCTATAATTACATAATAAAATAAATCATTAATACAAAAAAAAACATAATTTATTCAAACAAAATGTTAGAAATAAGGGGATATTCCAATGATATTCAACTACATGAGAAATTCATTGATTTATTATTAATAAATCATTTATAGAATGGCCACACTTCATTATATGAGTGGACATCCTATTTCAGCTATGAGAGTGAATATATTTTGTACTCAATGATCCCTAAGACACCAAAGATCTACCTCCCCAATCAGGGGGGAATATTATAGATACAAAACCTAAAACATTGGTGGAAAGTGGAAGTAAAATGGTTCTTTAAACTCTAATGTCCCCATTGGACTACATCTAATAAAATAATAAACATTAGGTATGAATTTTCAAATATTTGGATTTATAACCTTTTTAGTCCCTTGAGAACATTTTTGGATAACTATTGAGCATCATGAGAATAAAAGTTCATAGTGAAGAATATAATGGGAAGTTAAAATGAAAGAGAGATACATTATAATAAAATAAATTTCTATTTCTTTCATATTTCTCCATATAGAATTTAATATTTATTGTGAAATCCATATTCTAGATATATCCCCAGTATTAAAAATCCTTATATCACTATACAGATTTCTGTGCCTGACTTGTGATCTATTTTTGGGCATCAAATGATGGATTAATATTTTTTTCCAAAATATCTAAATTAATATAATTTAATATAGAAATATAAATTGGAATAATTTTTAAATTAGAATATGTGGAGAAAGAATTATTTCTAAAATACCAAAATAAACTAAAACATTTTAAATTCAAAATTATGAAATTTTACAATTTTTCTCAAAATGCTACTAAAACCATCAAATGAAAAAATTTGCCATTAAATAACTCTTTGGTTGGTTTAAAAAATTATAAATTAAAAGTACATTAATTTAAAATGTTTTCCCTATCACATCTCCCTTTAAAAATAATTCTACACAAAGACACTTGAGAAATTCATCCCAAATTGCAACTCATCCATCACATCATCACATCATCCCATATCACATTTCTAGATATAGTTACCAAGTGATTTATGGGATCCACCAAAGGTCGTATTATGACTAAAAAACATCTTATGTTATACCTCAAGCCAGTGCAGCCCATACACTGGGTAAGTTTCCACATTCCGTCAAATAATTTACATGTGAATCCTCTAAATATCCCTTAATACTATATCTAGTAAAACAAGTGTGTGAAATAAAAACTACAATCACAACCCACTACATAGATATATGTGAAAAATAACTACTATGAATATAATTATAAGTAACTACCCAGTGAAGAGATCATAGATAGAGGGGATAGCCATTCATCCATCATATGACTAGGGTGTTGGAGAAAACACCCTTCCATAGTCTCTTGGGGTTTAGTCTCCCTAACCATCATGGCTCGAGAACCATATGAAATGATATAATATATATTATATAACATATATCACAACTAAAGATATTGAATTACCTTAACTTTGACTAAAATCCATTTAATGTCTATAAGAATCCCGACATCAACTGTTAAGGCATGATATCCTATAAGCACACAAGAATTTAAAGAGATACATTGAATTCATCTTTTATCTTTACCAATTCATACTATTAATTAATTTTTTATACATTAATTAAACATTTTAATTATTCCAAATTACAATATATATCATTACCTTATATTACATAGATCATCACACTAATTTTCATAACCTCTAGGGATAATCTAAACAGAGGACTCCCTCTATAAAGATTAATATATTTTAGATTGTTCATTTCGTTAACACCAACCCCATGGGTTAGGAAATATTTCATCATTATTAGAATCATTCCAAAAAATCACATTTGGAAAGCCATCTTATTCAACCACCATAAGAAATCATGCAACAAATCACATCCATCTACCTTTAGTAGTAGCGAACAGAATGCAAATAAGACAAGAATACCAGCAATAGGCCATTAAAGAGATTCAAAAGAGGGAATCCAAGCTCTTATAATCAAATCAATTGGTAAGACAATATTAAAACCATTATAGCATCTTGCGTTACATTCTCAATTTAATAGTTTTATATCCCTAAGTATTTATCCATCACATGATTCTACTTATACCGCATCATCTGAGGCTCCACACACCACATCAATTCATCCATCCAAGGTCAAAATCACATACGATCCTCCCTACACTATATCAAAATTTCAATATCCATATCACATTATAAAAATAGTAGAAAAAATGAAAGCCTATGAAAAAGGGAAACTAGGCCCCCTAACAGGGCTTTTAGCCTTTACATTGAACAACCTCTCACAGCTCCAAATCAAGGCAAACGTCTTAATAATGAATATTGAAAAATCAGACCCTATAAGATATATTTATAGAAAATGTAGTTATTATTACCTATTTAATTAAATTAATCATTATTCGTAGGTTCCAAATGTTGGAAACATAATGCATCAAGTTATAACAAGCTATTGAAAGTCAAACATGCTCCACATCATAAAAACCAGTTTCATCAAACTGTAAGAAGTAAAAAATATCAATTATCACGCCTTTATATTAGAATAATTAATTATAAATTAAATTTATCACATGGAAGATAAAATTAAACAAAACATGCATACTATCAATAATTCGATTATCATCAAATTATAGAAAACACTAGATTACAACATGATTTCTCTTAAAATTTCTTAATCGAATTAATTATTGATTAATTTTGGATATAAAATAACTAAAACTTTCATCATGATAATCCATGAGTAATATCATTATATCAGATAATTTCATATATATAACACTATCTATTAAAAAAATTAGGCTAACCACTATCACAATATAATGAAACAACAATGACTACTTTTGATCGCAATAAATTTCATTAATTTTTTCACCCTAATTAGGTAAATTTTTTTTTAAACAAAGTTTAAACCATCATGAATATAATATTTCACATAAATTAAATATAATGAATTAATCCCCATCCTCAAAGTCCACAACACCCATTGTATGAGAATGAACCAATGGTACATATCTATAGTAACCTCTAGAGTAGGAACGCGATACCTCCACAAATATTTCAATAAAAACAATAAATAAAACCTTATTAAATAAATTGAATATGATATTATATCACATGTAATGGTGAAAAATAGGAAAAATGACACCAAATGAGAAGAAACTATACGAAACAAGGGTATACTTCACCTTAGATCACCACAGATCAAAAAACGAACCCAATGATTGACAACCATAGAAAGAATCCTCAAATGCCTATGATAATTTCCAATAGATAACCTATAGTGAAAAGAGATATAGGTTATTGAAGGAAATATCAAGTTCCAATACATATATTAACAACATTACATGGTATTTACACAACATATAATTCTTATACATATTGTAATCCTTAGGTTTCATATCATATTGAAAAAAGATTCACCTTAGATAATTTATTCTCAAACTTTATACACATCATGAAGAACCTTGTGAACCATATTCAACAGGAATTGAAAAATATATACATGATTTTAAAACCCCTTAAACATTATGTATTTTCCCAATATATATTTTTTTCCAAACCCCTCTAGATTCACTCTAGGCGTGCTTCGAGAAATACAGGATTCAACAACACTAAAATGATCAGACTATATATATATGGAACTTATATTAGATACATTTAAAATAATTATCATCCATGTGAATATAAAACTAAACAAATGATAAATGTAGTGGGGTTATCCACACAAACACCCCATGTGAAACCTCTTAAAGTTCTCGCTGATGATGAAAATCAACAATATCATTATAAGAAAAGAAATTAAAAAAAATATGGTAACAACAACCATATCATAAAAACTATCATGTGGGAGATACCCTTGAATGTATAATCAATACAAAATAATTCCCAATTCGATACCATCTAAAAAAAGGTCTGCATCGACAAGTGAACAATGATGAAAGATAAACTCTAAACATTGAACACATTGGGGAACTAAGGGTATATATACATGTTCCCAGATACACTATTTTATGACAATGTGTTTCCACAAGAAATGAACAAAAGGGATAGAGTTCATGAACAACAGATTCTCCTGGTGGTCTTGGATCTCCATAGGTTGGGTAATGCCCTGAAATTCTAATGTAAAATCATTTTATTCAATATTGTGTGTGACACACAACACCAAGAACCTAAGGTAATATAACATATTATTATTGTATAATATATTTATTATGGAAAATAAATTTAATCTATTATAAAAATTTAAATTCACAGAATACCATGTTATATTGCATCGCAAAAACCAACATCTTTCTTTTATGACTTCTGTTACACGCAAGACCATGTTTTACCAAAATACAATGCATTATCTCTACATTTTTATTTACTATAATCAGAAAAATCATATCTATTAAATTATTGATTATAAATATTATTAACTATATAATGAAAATATATAGATTATAAAAATATAAAATGAATACTTAGGTTTCCAATTAAATAGGAATTAATTTAAAAACCAATGTAAATTAAATATTTTTATGCTCCCAAAGGAATGTTTTCTTAATAAATTAAATAATTTAATGATATTTATGAAATATATATGTTATATATTAAATAATATTTATTTTATATTCATAAAATGTATTTTATCAGCATAATATGACCATAAACTCAATTTTATTCATAAAACCTTATCTTTTAGTAATGGCACATTTAATACCTTTTAATGGAGATCATATTTTGAATTAATTTTTTTGAATTTTTTTAAATTTAATATGTAAAATAATAAATTTTAAAAATACAATAAACCCACTTATTGATAAATTATAAGTGTCTTATGTGAAAAAATTGATTTATCATTGAAAATAACTTAATTAATGTTTTAGGACCTCATGTAAGGGTAAAATCTGGGTTAACAATGTAGAATATTTAATCAAATATTTCAGATTCATAAGATATGTTTGTGTGAGATTCTGGGACCTATAATGCCTCAGAGAAGATGAAATCAAATTATTAAATAATTTATATTAAGCGCACAAAATTAATTCAAAATAATATAATAAATCCAAAATGATGTGTCATTTGAATAATCCAATACCACTATCAGTTTTTTATGTGGTGTTTACCCTGGGTGGGGTATAAGAGTTGCATGTGTTTGATATTTACATGTACCACTCTTGAAAATTAATAATTTCATAATTTTTATTTTATTATTTTTTATATAAATTTATATCTACCAAATTGTGTGTCATATGAAAAGTCAAAGAGCTCTGGTAGGTCCTGAATATAATTTTTACCCTAGAAATAATATAAAATTTATTAGTGTCAGATGTTTTGATTCCTCTCTAGTGAAAAAAACAATTTATATTTAATTAAATACGTATTTGAGTTTTTATGTAATTAAAACTTTATATGTCTCAAATGGAATATTTTATGAAACAAATGAGACTACTATTGGGCTCAAAAGGGGGGTTTACCCTATGCAAGGTATAATGTTCATGACCAACATGCATTTCATCAAGTAACTCTTAATTATTATATTATTTGATAAATATAATTGATAATTATTTTTATAATTCTAATGTAATTATTTTTTCCCAAATTTCTTATATTGATTATTCATCATATTTCTGAATCATGGAACCTCGATAACCACAACCAATTGATCAAAAAATCATGGAAAATTGCCTTTTTTACTCTGTTTAAAATTGATACTCCTTAAATGGAAGAAATAAATCCCTACGATTATATTCTATGTTGAAAACATGATGTATTTGGGGGGGGGGGGGTTAAAATAACAGGATGATATACTTGTGTTTTTCTTCTTCAAATACCCAAAGGATTAACCGTTATTTAAGGTTCATCGCATTGAATATAAATGACTCCAAGGCTACCATGGATGAAATCCATCTATTTTTGAGTGATACCCTTGTCGATGGTGGTACCACATTGGTTACTTTTCCCCACTGAAAATAGGTATTGTGGACCAGGTTGAAGTTTACTCTTTTTCTCAATCATTTATTTACATTACACTTTATTTAATTTCAAATCTTCTGTCATCAATATCATATTCAATATAGATATGATTTTCACACAGTTAGTGTCATTTTATACATCTTGATAACAATAACCTAAAAATAATTTGTTCTAATGGAAAAAATGTATTTATAAATATAGTTTGTCAGATTTTAAATGAATCTTTTAAATACATTATTGATGGTTGATTTTGAAAATTATTGGGAGTTAGATATATAATTATCTATGATAATTAATATGGAAAATTTTTATTGAATAACATAATGATAATTAATAAATTATAAAACGATACTTTTTGGAATAAAAACTATCAAGAGTTAATCGCTTGGATAATCGAGGGATGATTAATTTATAATTAACAAATGATTTTATATAATTAATCATAGTATAATTTAGCAAATATATTCTTTGACATAAATGTTAATTTGAAAATTATACATGATATAGAATGATTTATTTCATGTCGCGCTTTATTTTTTTTGAATTAAAATATCAATTTTTTGTTTTATGAATCCTTGAAAAACAACATGCTTTGATGTGTTAATGCTTTCAATATTAAGATCATGAAGTTAAATCTTTATTACATTGTTTCCATTTATTTCTAAATCATGACCTTTTTGGTAGGAAGTTACTTATATTTTTAGGATATTGTTTACAAATGTTTCAATGCAAAATTTATATGTTTTATTATATAATATTGTTATTGAATTGTAATCGCATGTAGGTGTGTGTGTAGACCTAATATATTATTATTCTATTCCATGTTATTGACGTGATAACATGTTTTAATGATGATGTTTGATTCACATGATGTTGTTTGTGGTGAAAATATATTTATCACAATGCGTGCTTTGGTGGTTATCATGTTATGACATTAAATGTTTTTCCAATGGAGATTTGTCTGTGTATAAATGTTAGGTGGTTTTCATGCTATGATTAATCCATGTGGGGTGTGTGCATGATGTGTAGAGAATATGATGATACGATATGATAAACTTCTGAATTTACATCTACTATATGCCTTTTCAATTCTGATTAGATAACTGACACATGATGCCTTGTGTATTCTTGATTGTTACCCAATGGATTATGGATTCTGGGTAGGTTACACATACTCAATGACATGAGGATTTTGTGTATCACCTGATGCCTTGTGGATTCTGTGTAGGTTGATTTCAATCAATGGCATATGGATTCTTACTAACTCTCCAATAACTTTGTTTGTAGTTTTGTATACTTACCGACATACATTATATTTCTGGCATGAAGCAGAAGCATGTATAGCCAGGGCTTATAGCGACTTAAGTTAACGTATATTAACCCGATTTTGGATTGTGGGTTATTATGTTTGTTAGGAATTTTAATTATTATGGAATATACATATATATATTAGCACATCATGTTAAGGATTTCATGTTGGTGTTCTACTGAGTCTTGGGCACAAAACCTACTTGTGAATTTCGATGTCATGTAGATTTGATGAAGGATCGAGCGATGTCTAAGGGTCTATGATATGATGTTGAGAAGTGCTGGAAAGAGCTTTTAGTGGGATGAGACTCCATCAGACAACAATTTATCTATTATTTATCTTATAATATTTCATTTTTTTCCATACCACCTTGGGATCTTCTTTATTGTAGGAAATGTAGGACATATTTATTTTTTTTATCATCTTTCACTTATTATTTTTAATGTTGTTTCTTGAGGATTATTGATCCTATAAAATGATATTGATGGTATTTTCTCACCAATGACAGAATCAAACCCTCACTTCTAGTCATAAATCTCTTTCATAGGGGAGAGACCCATAAGGACATGTGGCATTCCAGCTCATACCTAGTGATTCAGGTTGGGGTGTTACCAAATTGTACCAAAGGTCATGTTTCTAACTAACATTATCATATCTTGTTTGGGTTGGGATATATTAGACATGATATATTACATTGGTACATGTGTAAGGGAACTATGTTAGTGCCTATCCATCAATTCGTAATAGGCCACCGAGTAGACATAAATGGGGAATTTTGTTTTAAAAATGTTTAAATTCATATCTAGTTATGCACATGATGTAATATGTGGATTATGATATTTATTTTATGTTCATGCCTCATAACTAGGGATATAGGTTCCCATTCCATAAATATAAATATTTTCCCTTGTGAAGCAGTTGATTAATTAATATCCATGACTTTTGTTGTCTATTTGTTATAGTTTTTTCTATGTGATATATATGTTTTTTCATGTTATGTAATATATCTTTATTAAATTTAATTAGTTGAATTAAGAATATTGTTTAATTAGTAAATTTATATGATAACTGTAACTAACGTTCCTGGACAGATACAAGGGCTAGTGGTAAGAGGGTTATACCTCTGGTTTGTGGTAGGACCTTAGGAAAAACCATGTGTGACCCCATATACAATTCATGACCTATTTATGTTCATAATGTTCCTTCTATTGTAGAAGATTCCATCTTAGAAACCACCAGTGAGATCAGCAGCTGTGGAAGGCAAGGATTCTCATTTTCCAACACTAATAGTATGAGGAAATATACCATAGCATGCTCTTATACCAGTAAATGATATTATGGCTACAGATACCATTTATCTAGAAATATTTCTGATAGTGCCTTTCCAGGGTGGACCCCCAAAGTGGAACATGAATAACCATGCTTAGGAAACCATCTAGAGTTCCAGGGAATTAGTGGACTCCAAGATAGAGAGGATTGGATGTACATTATAGATAACATCATTGATCTAGTTTAGAATTTCAATGAAGGGTGTGCAATCCTTGAAAAAATCATGTTTCAGGGACCCTCTAGGAGATAGTGGACTGTTATAAACCAATCTGGGAGATGATAGTGTCTTACATGGACAATAATTAAGGGGAATTTTCTCGATCAATATTTTCCATTAACGTAATTCTATATTGTGAACATGATTTCATGAAATAACTCCAATGCTCCATGAATATATCTTCATATTATGCCTGATTTGTTCAGTTACTTTGTTATTCTACTTTTTTGTCTTGGAACGAGGAAAAGAAGGAATAGATGTTTTATATATGCCTTCAATCGGATCACAGATGTTAGGGAGGATAATTTGACAAAACAATAGATACATGGGTATCATGTAAGGAAATGACCATTCAAAAGGTATTGGATAAGGATAGGGTATTAGGTTTACTCCCAGCCCATAACAGGCTAATCGCCGAATCTCCTCTAACAAACGTGGTACTTACTTATGGAAATAAGAAGAGGCAGACTGAAGATGTGAAACATAGTACTGATATTTAGGGGGATAAGAGTATAGTTTTACAATCACATTTTGATAGAGTTTCACAATGCATTAAATGAGGATAGGCTAGACACTTTCATTGTTTATGTATTGAACCTCAAAGCACATGTTGACAATATATGAAGAAAGTGATTTACAATATATTCTCTCTATGATTTATAGTCAATGTTTTTTCTAAGGTATGGTTCAGACACAGGGAGGCATCCAATGTCCTCAGTAGTGGACTCTGAAAAGTAATGCATCTAAGGGAAAAAGAAGAGTATATAAGGTTGGTATCATGTATGTTTTGGAAAAAAACTCCAGCAGATGGTGGAGAGGGACCATCCACTATTCCTAGAAATTTCATGGTCACTTATACCTTATATATTTCCTTATTAAATTCATGAATCTTCATATTATTTCATATCTTCACATGTAGTTGATGGACATGCCATACTAGTTATATTATTATCTGGGTTAGTCTCCCGTGATACAATATTGGGTTCGAGAGTGAATCATCATCAGTAATTACCATTGTGTCCACTAGTCACCACTGACTATGGATATTTGTGGTAATTCATTATTACATAGATTATTAATTTCGATGTGATTCTCAGAATGGACTATCTGACCAGCTTATGAGCTCACATTGAATGCTATCATAGATGGGTTTCATTTAATTCTCAAAAGGATGATAATTTCATGATTACTGGAGAGTAGGAATTGTGAGTATATTGAGTTGTTTTGGTCATGAGATCTCTCTGGACAATTACAACACATATGGAAGGGTTGGACCTTTTAGAATTATTTTTAGAAACCTCCTCATAGTTTCCACCAGTAATGGATCTCTATTAGGATGTCCTTCTAAATGGATTCATGGGACCACTTCTTTATATGGGGGTTGAATTTGAGTTAGAACTCATACTGGGTGCATATCCCATTTCATCTTCTTATCAAATACCTCCAATAGAGATGAAGGATTTCAAGGTTCAACTAGATTAATTTGAGATGAAGGGATCTATCACAACTCGTACAGCACCATTGGGTTCACCTATTTTTTTCTAATATGGTGTATTGAGGGCTTCAAATATGTATTGATTACTAGAATATGAAATAGGTAATGTTAAAGAACCATTAGCTGTTACCACAAATCAATTTTATTTTTGATGAAAAATGTGGATCCTGATGCTTCTCCAAGATTGATCGTTGGTCAAGCTACCACCATTTGCATTTTAGTGAGGTGGAAATTCCTAATATGTAATTTTAGAGTAGAAATGGACATTATACATACATTGAAATGACATTATTGTTGAAGAACGCAAAAAATTTTTTAATGTCCCTCATGAAAAAGATTTTTAATAATGTCTTGGAATATTTTTTCATGGTTCTCTCTAACAAAATCCACATATAATCATGATAGTAGTGCAACATAGTGTTCATCTATATATATTCTTGAGTAACCTTCAGGAACAAAAGAATTTCCCCAAGCTATCATAATGTGACCTCTAGGTTAATGATGTGATGTTCCACTCACATGTGATGTGTGAGACATGTATATTAGTAATTCTATAAAATATTGAGGCAATAATGTATTGGAGACATCCTTGAACCATGTTTTAGATTAAGAGAATTCTAGGTTTGGATGGATATTACAAGAGGTGTATTATGGACTTCACCCATCTGTCATAACCCAGGACAACATTAAAAGGGAAGGGAGTAAAGTTCCAGTGGTCAGACAAGTGTTAAGATTATTTCCTTGAGATAAAGAAAACGTAGAAAATATATCCATTACTAACATTACATGATCATGTGATAGGTTATGTAGTGTATTGTGATGAATCGTGAGTTTTTATAAGACCGGTGCTGATGCAAAGGGAGTAAATAGATTACTATGGGACTCTTCAACAACATCCACATGAGAAGAACTACACTACACATGACTTGGAGCTAGCAGTAGTGGTTCATGCTCTTATGTGTTGGATAAACTATCATTTTAGTGAGAGATTTTTTGTTCACACAATCCATAAGAGCCTTGAAAATATCTTCTTACATAGGGACCTGAATCTAAGGTAGTGTTATTGGGTTGAGTATCTCTATATGTTCAATATTGAGATGACACATACACTTGGTTAGGGATATTTTTTAGCATACTCCCTTATCCCCCATACCCAGTTAGGACATGAACTTGGCAGGAGGTCCTTTGAGTAGCAGTGGTGTTTGATGTGTTTGTTGTTTGATTGGAGGATGGATGCCTTAATAGAATTTACTTATATTACATTGTGACCCATTATAATCACATCATTACTTGGGGACTAAGTAAAATCTGAATATGAGTCAGACCTTGAGTGTGATGTAATTAGGGAACAACTATTTCGTGTTGAATCAATGCATGCATGGTTAATTGATGATTATTACATGATCTTGGTAGATGGGATATTAGTAGTTACTGGTTCTATTAGGAAGGAGATAATGAAGTATTACCATACATATATATTGGTAGTACATACTACTATCTCAATTATGTATCATGGCTTCAGCCAATAGTCTTGGTGGCCAGGGATGAAGAGAAATATTGTTCGGGTTGTCTCTCGATTCCTCATCTATCAAATTTTGAAATTCAAGCACCACCACCTATGTTGGGTGTTAAAGAAACTCATTATATCATTTTTGATGTGGGAATACATCACGATGGACTTTTTAATGGATTTACATAGGACACTGATGATTTATAACACAGTTTGGGTGATTGTTGATCAGTAAATGATGTATGGTCACTTATTATCGATTATACTGAATCACTCACTGGAATAGCATGGGGGAGCTCTATGTTTGAGAGATATAATTCTCATATGGAGTCCATTTTAATTTTTTTCGTACATATATTCATGTTTTATATCATTCAATTGGCATGGATTATAAAAAAACCTAGGGACTTAGCAGATAATGAGCACGACATACTATCCTTAGACTGATGAATTGTTATAGTGGACCATATGAATATGGGAGGAAATGCTTAGATATTGTGTGCTAGACCATTAAAGATCCTATTATGATCAAATATCATAGACTGAGATTTAATACAATAATACTTATTAGTCTTTGATTCAGATGGTACCTCACAAGGCACTTTAGGTGAGGTCTTATCCTTAACTATTGTGTTGTAATGAGATGGGCGATGAAGTAGTTGTAGTCCCTAGTATGGTTAAAGAGAGATATAGGATAGTGTAGTTGATAAATAAGATATTAAACAACTCTTATATAATATAGTGATCATATCAAAACCAATGTAGAAGACCATTATAGTTTTCTATGGGAGATTAGGTTATTATGGGGGTGACTACTTGGTTGGGGAACATACGTATGTGAATGTAAAGAAATATTTCACAACATTTTTTGGGCCTTTTGAGATCACTATATAAATAAGGGTAGTGGTGTATAATATGGACCAACCTTCATGCAATCAAAGCATGCATGATGTATTTCATGTGTCATAGATTTGGAGGTATATACCCAACCCTTAGCATGTTATTGATTGAGAGGGAATTGAGATGGAGATAGATTATTCTTAAGAGGAGTGCCTAGTGTAAATAATTGATCAAAGTGAGATGGTGTTGTGAGGAAAGACGGTACTACATTTCTGGATTCAGTGCAAGAATGTACGGGTTCATGATGATACATGGGAATTTGAGTCTGATGTATAAGCTCTATGGCCTGAGTTTTTCGAGAAGGAAAGCTCGATACACTTCTATAAGACAAAAATTCAATAGAGGGTTGAATTTTAATGTCAATAATTTTATATAGACAAAAAATCCACTTTTTATAAATTATAATTGACTTATGTGAAAATTATGATTTATTTGTAAAGATAGCATAATATATTTGTTATGGCCTTGAGTAAGTTTAAAAGCCCAGTTAACTATCTAGAATATTCAATTGAATATTTTAGAGTTAAATGCTATGTTGGTGGGAAATTTTGTGACCTATAATTCCATAGGGAAGATGAAATAAAATTATTATATATTTCATATTAAGCATAAGAAATAAATTAAAAACATTTGAATAACATTAAAATATGGCAACATATAAAAAATACGAAAACATTGTTAGGTCCGAGATTCATTGTTTTCCCTAGGTGGGGTATAACATTTGTATGTGCCAGATATTTAGATGACTCACACATTAAAATATATTATTTAATAATATTTATAATATTATTTTAAAATATAATTAGATACCTTCCAAACAGTTTGTTATACAACACATCTAAGATAACGTTTAGGTCTAGAACATGGTGTTTACCCTAGAAAGGGTATTACATTTTTAATAATAAGACATTCATATGCCTCTCTAGTGAAAACAACCCTATTTATATTTAATCAATTATTTTATTTATTTTAAATTATATATAATTAATATCTATCAAACTGTCAATCATATGATAAATCGGATACTACCTTTTGTTCTAGATTAGGGGGTTTACCATAGACATAGTATAATGTTCATGAGCAACATGTTTTTGGTCAGGCCATTCTTAAATTTAATTTTTTTTATAATTATATTAAATAGATATATTTTTTAATTTAATTTAATTATTTACTTATCCTCAAAATCATATTTTCTTTGTTCATCATCTTCCTGAATCATTTAACCTATATAACAACGCTCCCGTGACGCAAAAATCATGGAAAATTAAACGTTTTACTAAATTTAATATTTTAACACCTTAAATGGAAAAATGTAATCACTCTATAAATTGAAAGTTGAAATATTGATGTATTTTATTGTTTAAAAAGTAATATTATTTGATATCCATTTAGTTCATCAACTTCAATTACATGAATGATTCACCCTTATATTGTGGTGATATCCTTGAATTTGACTGAACCCGAGACTCCCAGGGATTTGGTCTATATATTCTTTAGTGATACCCTTGTAGATTGTGGTACTCACAAGTCAATTTATTCCTCAAAAAATAGTCTGTTCTTACAATGTTGGGGTTTTATTTTTTTTCATTAATTTAATTATTTTCCTCTTTATTTTTTCACTTCAAATAAAATATCAACAATATCTTCTTCTATATTGATTGGATTTTCACATTATTAGCGTTGTTCGATTTCTCTCATTAAGTACAACCAAAAACTTATTTTTTTTCTGATAGAAACAAGGTATTCCTGAATATAACTGTTCACCTTTTGATTGTATCGTTTAAAAAAATTATTAAAGGTTGATTATTTAAATAATGGGAGTTGATAATATTTTTCTAACATAATTTTGAGGGATCATTGATATGGAATTATTAAATTATAAATAATAAATTATAAAAGAATAATTTATTGAATAAAAATTATCAATTTTTAATCACATTTAAAATTGAGGGTTGATTTACATAAAATTATCAAATGATAATAATTAAATTATAAATGAATTATTCAGAGAACATATGATTTGACCTAAATAATCAAATGAAAATTATCTAGGAGAGAGAGAGTTTTCTCACATATGATATTTTTTCCCTTTTAAATAAAATAACAATTTTGGGTTCTAGGAATCCATGAAAAATCTCAAGAGTTTATGTGTTAAAGACTTCAACAATATGATTGCAAATATGGATCTTTAATGGTATGTTAACTTTTATTTTTTACATCAGAAAAATTTGAGGTAGGAATATCCTTATCATTTTGGGATATTTTTTACACATGGTTCCATATATAATTTATGTGTTGAATTGTTAAATATTGTGATTTAATTGTGAGCGTATGTGGGTGTGTGTGTGTAACCCCTAATATGGTATTATTTGATTCCATATTATTTATTTAAAATCATTATTCCACGATGATGTTTGATCCATGTGTTGATATTTTCAATGATGATAAATTAATCATGATGAGTTATATTGATGTTATCATGCTATGAATTGTAATGTTTTCCTGTGGATGTTGGTATGTGTATACATGATTGGTGGTCATATTTGTATGATTACTTTTTATGGGGTGCGCTCTAGATTTATGTCAAAGATGATGACACAACATGATAACCTTTTAACATGCAATATAATTTATTCCTTGTGGATTACATGTCGATGATCGAAACATGATGCCTTGTGGATTATAAGTGTTACCCAAAGCCTTTTGTTTTCTAGGTAGGTAATAGATACTCAATTCCTTGGGGATTCTGAGTGTTACCTGATTCCTTGTGGATTCCATGTAGGTTGTTTTCACTCGATGCCTTGTGTATTCATAGCGACTCACTAACAACCCAGAGTCTAGTTTTTTATACATCTCTACATACAATATATTTCTAGAAAAGATGTGAATTAAGAATTTATTTGGATTGAGGATTCCCAGGATTGCACAAAATCACTCAGTTTTGGATTATGTGTTATTGTGTATTTATATATTTTAATTCATATAGAATACAGTTGAATATCGGACGACATCAGGTTAAGGATGAATTGGTGGTGTCCTACAATGTCCTTTACTCACACCATATAGTTTTATTTTTATGTTCATGATGTTTTCATAGAGGATCCATTGAATTAAAAGAGGCATACAATAGATGTATGATCATTGGAGCACGAATCAAATAAGGGGATGAGTTGGATGTCAGATGACCATTATTTATCTTTTACTTATCAACTGGTAATTACATTGATTTTTCTTTCCACCTTGGGGTCTTCTTTATTGTACAATGTGTATTCCATATTTAATTTTTTACATATTTTTCATTACTATTTTTTTAATATTTTTTATTATTGATCCTATAACATCATATTGGGGGCATTGTCTTCCCACTGAGAGACTTAGACCCTCATTTCTAGTCGGAAACCTCATGTTTTCGAGGAGTTACACATGAGGTCATGTGGAATTCTATCTCAAAATATGTGATTCATGTCTGGCTGTTACATAATACGACAAAATAAACATCATATTTATAATCAAAATTAAAAAATAATAGTGATAATTCTTTGAATTTTTATATGTGGTTTAATTTTTTAATGAATAGGGAAAATTCTGAATTTTAACTTCAAACTAATTTCTAGTAGAAATTATTTATAAGTGTAAATTATTCTATTCACTAGTTTTAAATTTTAATTAGATAAATATGATATCTATAAATCCAATTTATATCACTATAAACAATTTCAATTATAAATTGGATATGAAAACTTCGTATCCTTTTTAACATTTTTACATTTAATCCTCACATTGTCATCCCGTTTGCAACCTTAATTCTATGTTTAATTTTTCCACTTATATTATTGATATTTGAAAAAATGGTTAAGATATTTTAAATATAAATAATTTATAATATATAATAGTTTCAAAATAATTTTTACAAAAAAATAGTTAAAGTGATTAAAATTAATTATTGTAACTATGATAAAAAATTGATTAATAAAGGAGTAAACCATAATCATGATAGAAAAAATGACCTATAAACATGTCAAAAAAATATTGTATGGATATAAATTGAACATATAATCAATTTTTAGATATTTCTACTAGTATTGGATCCATGTTTCATAATTTAAACGTGGGTATAATTCCATTTAAAAAAAATAAAGCATGCCACTCCTCCTCCACTATAAAATGAAATTCACCCTTCCCATTTGTTTACATATATATTGAATTTTTCTCTCTAAAAACATTCTCAAATAATCTCCCCAAACCCTCCAATCATACTATAATACTCAATTTTTGTATAAATACATCCATGGAATTCATTTGGTGCAAACCAAAAGGAGTTACCCAAAGAAGGGGTAACATCATTCCTCAAGGTCTTATGTTTTTTTTTCATTCTCCGCTCCCACAAATATTAGTATTAAATGATTATATAATATGTAATGTATCATATATATACTGAGATACTGAGATATTTATTTTTATACTTAAACATAAACATACATCCATCAAATGTGTAACAGACTTACTGTTCGTGTACGATGATCTACCGCCTTACGAAAGGATGATTATTAATGTTTTATTTTCTATATTTCACTGTTGGAAATAATTATGAACCCGATATTTATATATAATATATCTGATAATAATTCTGTATTTATTCTTAAATTATTTTTATATAACACATATCATCATGTTTTCTATTATTTGTAAATATGATATCATTGTTTGTCTAAGTGTGGACTACCGCCTCCCCAAAGCATTGTGATCCATTCACGCCATAGATGGAATTTATTAAGGCATATTTTAATAAAAATTATTTGAAATATTTGAAATTATAATTATATTTTAATTATAACAAAAATATTTATTACTTAATTTTAATTATTTTAAATATTAAAAGGAAATGGAAGTAGTGTTCATGTCTACATATGTCCTGACGTCTAAATGAATTGTATATTTCATTTCATATTTCTTAATTTTACGGATTATTATAAATAAATATATATGGAATATATATTATATTTATATCATGGATTTAATTCAATATATTATATAATCATGATCTTTCTAATTGGTTCATCAAATAAAATGTCAAAACATACTCGAAAAATAAGGTAATTAATAATAGAAATAGTGAAAATAATAAAAGAATTTTACAAAACATGTAAAAAAATATAATAATGTGATATATGGTATTATACTCATTTTTATAGATTTTTAAGATATTAACACATTTGAATCCATTATATATGAGTTTAATGGATTTTCAAATAAAAGGATATAAAGGTAAGATATTGTTGTCTCACCTTTTTTTTATATGAGGCATATATCATTTACACAAATTACATATTTTATGTGGTGTGTTCAAAACCCATTTTTATATATAATATAATTAACACTTTTATCTTAATGATATTTAATTTATTGATTTTATTTATCTAATCCATGCTGTTATTGATTTATAAAATACCATGCGGTAAAGTTTAAAATAAAATATCTCATTCTTTTGTGATTGTTAACTATCTCATTATACAACCACTTCCTTATAATTATTTTTATGGTACATTAAATTTTTCTTAAATATACATATTATCATGATATGGATATTATTATTATTACATAAACCATATTTCATTTTATATACCATGTTCACTTTGATATTTTTTTAATTAAAAAGAGAATTATTAAAAAATCAATATGTTCTATTCAATACAAATATTTTTTAATAAAAATTGATTATAAAAAATATTATTAATTGATATATGTGAAATTCTCCAGACATGTATGACAAAGGTAGGTCCAAGATATAGATTTCCTGACAATGCATTGATTGTCTAATGATAACTATAACTTGTCCAAATAAGATGGTTTTCCACCTGATATGGAAAACTTCCTTGTGAATGGTCCTGATGGTAATGGTTATATATACCTAGGTAACATGGAATCGAATAATTATGAATTAATATCATTTATAATGAGTTATTATTTATCAATGCAATTTTTAAGAATATCTATGGATTCAATCTATTCTCATTTTATTGATTAAATAGATTTTTTATCGGTTTCATATCTTTCCATATTAATCATGACTTTTCTAGTTATTTGAATGGAATGTGTAATTAGTTATTTACCCTACCATGTTCATTATTCTCATCAATTAATTATTTCTTCCATTGTACAAAACCAAACTGATAATTTGAGATCACCCTTATTTTTTTCCTTCTTGAGATATGAGGATTAATCATTTAAATGAGTTCCAAGGATGTATCTTATTAGTGTTTATTATGTATCATGTTTTATATTCTAATTTACCAATATAGTTTGGGTATAGGTATGTAATCAAAATTTTCAAAATTGTTAAACCAATAGGTCATCTTTTATTTTATACAATTTAATACTGTTAATGTAATAACATAGTACACTAATTTCAGGATTACTAGGGTTAGGGAACTATAATTGGTTTTCATAGGATGTTTAGGAGGAACCTTGTGAACTAGATTTAGGAAAATATTGATTAGATAACATAACTATAATGTAATATTTATGATAATTATAAAATGACACACTAATTATTTGGTTAGATATAGATTATTTGGGTATTCCCAAAAATAAATCCCTTGTTGGATACAACATGTGGACATTGTTCTAAAACAGTTGTGCCCAGGGGTAACAACAACAACAAGGTGTGTTGTGTCATTCTATTATGTAATGTTTACAAGTAAATGGTCCTTACTGCGCACCTTGTTTGACACTCATGTGTAATATTATTAAGATAATTCACATTTTTTTTCAAACCATTATGAAACATTTGACTTAATATCGAAAATGAATGACCTAGGATAAACATTATATCAAAGAAGGACCTATGTTGAAATTAAATAGAAGAATTATTTAGGTTTTGAGGTTGTTTTGAAAACCATAGTTAAAATCCAACTAATGATTAAATTTCAAGGATGTCCATCATAATTTCATAAAATTTTTAGGTATTTTATTAATATGGGTTTGGAAAAGGACACCATGTATATTGGGTGACAACCCATCATATATGGAAAGGAAGCGAGACTTGTACCCATGATCAAAGGATGATAAGGGTTTAATGTCAACCACTGATCTACAGAATGTCTTGGTTAATATTTCATGGGTTTTAGTTATAAAGGTTTCTGAATAAATATTAATGATGAACCGATAGTGTTAATGTTTTGGTATAAATATTAATGTGTAAACTATATTGACCTTGGTGAATATTTTGAGACCTATAGTTAGACATGCCACTCTTTTATTGTCCTTATGATTATTTAAAAGTTTATTTTATTACATTTGGAATCAGAATTAATTTTTGGATATACATTTCATGGAATAAGGGTTGAATAATAATTTGATTGCAGAATGATCAAAGGATGGAATTGTTTATATGTAATTGAAACTATCAGGTAAATTTTTTCTATATATACGTTGTTAATAAAATAAATCCTAAATACGAAGACATGTATCATAAAAAATTAATTTTTTCCTAATAACATAAATTTATTGACCTGCTGGTATTTTAATTTATCATAGATTTGTGTCTTTGAGGCCCCCAACATTCCATTTATCATTAAATTTTCTGTTATTGATAATCTCAATCCCCACTTATAAATATTTAAATTTAATCTCTAAGTATGTATCTCCACTTTCCACTAATGTTCTCTTACATAGAGTCCTAGTTATATGTTTGTCCAGGTTACCTTTTTTTACATCTTTGTATCTCACTTCTAGAGGATGATTTATGTTCCCTTATTATGATCTGGGAATAAATCATAGGAAATATTCAAAAATTTATTTCTAAGGTAATGTTTAAATTTCTAGGATGTAGTTCAATTAAGGTGGGGAGAATGTAACCCACCAAAATTCTAAAGTAATAACATTGTATTCAATAGTATGTGTGACATGAAACACCATGAGCATATGGTAATTGAAAATTTATAATATTATTACAATATAAATAAATTCAATTAATATTATTTCTTTTAATCGTTATAATATTGAGTTAGCTTTTGTCGCACGAAACAATGTATTTCTTTGATGACATGTGTCACATTAAATACTGAGTTTTACCAAACAACAACATGTAATTATTATATTATTATTTATTATAATAAGACTATAATATATTTTAATTTTCTGTTTCTAAATATTATTGACTAACTTATTTAAATATATGGGTTAGAAAATTTTAAAATGAATTCAAAGTTACCAATTAATTTTAAGTGAATTAATAAAATAATATAATTGAAATATTTTTATGCTCTAAAAGGCATAATGTCTTAATAAATTAATTTAGTGAATTACATTAATTAAATATATATTTTATACAATAAATAAAATATATTTTATATTCACAAATTTTTTTTATATGCATAAGATATGAAAAATACCGATTTTACACATAGAAACCAATATTTTTTAAAGGGCACTTTTACCACCTTTTAATTGGGAACATATTTTAAATCCAGTATTTTTAACTTTTTTAAATTTAATATTAAAAAAGAATCTTTTTTTAAATATAAAAATCAAATATAGTTTGTGGATAATTTTTTTTCTATGATGTTTTATTTTTTAATGATTAACAAAAATTCTAATCTTAAATCCAAATATACTTTTTCGTCTATTGTATTTATAAGGATAAATTTTATTTTTTATTTTTTTAAAATGTGAATTAGATAAATGGTAGATATATTAATCCAATTTATGTAAATATTAAAAAATTTCACTGTGAAATATCATAAAACAGCTTTGCAATATTTTTGACATATTTACATTAAACCCCACATTATTTCCCTATCAATGGGATTAATTTTAAATTATTTTTTACCATTTATATGATTGGAATTTAGAAAAAATTGATTCCATACATGGAATCAGAATAATTTATAATTTTTAATAATTATAATTTTTTTACCAAACATATTTTTGAATGTGATTAAAATTAATAACAACAATTAAGAGAAAATTTAGAATAAAAAATGACTAACCGTTAAGCAGAAGAGAAAAAAAGACATAGAAACTTATAAAAAATTTATCTTCTAGCCATATTTCTTCCATATAATCCATTTTATGTTATTTTTACCATTATTGGTGCCAATTTTTATAGAATAATTGTTTGTTGAATACCATTTTCAAAAACATTCAACAATGTCATTTCTCCACTATAAAATGGCACTCAACCCTCCCATTCATTCACTCCTCTAAAGGCCATTGTATCAACCAAAATATTCTATAATAATCCCCCTAGTCCCCTCCCATAGATCTATAAGCCTCCCTTTGGTCATTAATCCACCTAATAAATCCCCTTGGTGCTAACCAAATGGTGTTACCAAATGTAGAAGTAACATCCTTCCTCAATCTCCTTTATTTTATACTTATTCTACACTCCATAAATAATTCTTGTTAAATCGTTAAATAATAAACCTATTATAATAATTATACTTATAAGTGTTTATAATGAGGTTTAAAACTACATATACACACACTTCCATCAATTGGTTAACGAACATGATGTTTATGTATGATGAACTATAACACTATAAAACGATGATTATTCATTTGTTTCATTTAACAACATTCATGGTTGGGAATTATGATGGAAAAAATTCTTATATATATTATATATTATATTTATTATGTATTTGTTCTCATATTTCATTATATAAAACATAAATTCATGCATTATGTTATTTTCAAATTCATTTGCATCATTTTTGGAAGTGTAGACAACCACCTTCTCATAGTTATGTCATCTGTTCATGCCATAGATAGAATATATTAAGGAAGATATTAATAAAATATGTAAAATATTTAACATTAATATTATACTATAATTGTAATAAACATATATATAATTTAATTATAATCATTCTGAATACGATAAAGATGTGGGATTAGAGTTCATGCATACGTACAACCAACCATCTCCATAAAAGATGCATTTAATTTCCTATATCCAAATTTTATGAATTATTATAAATACATATATAATTAATATATATATAAAATTTATTTTTCATTTTAAATTATGGATATGATGAAGTCATGATCTATATAAATGGTTTAATAAATAATAAGTGAAAATGTACTCGATGAATCTAGGCAATTATCACTCTTAGTAGTGGAAATAATGCATTATTGTTGTCAAACATGTAATAATATATTATTAGAACATGATATATTATATTATAATCATTAATATTATTCTTTAATAATTTAGTAACACTATAAACAACTATAATACATGATTTTAGTGGTTTTTCACACAAAAGGAAATGCAAGGTATGAGATTCTAATCTCAATTTTTTTTGAGGCACACACCATTCACACCACATACTTATTTTTTGTATTGTATCTACAATACATTTTTATATTTTATATCATGAATCCTTTTATCTTTATTTTATATAATGTATTACATTGAATCATCAGATCCTATGTGTTTTTAAATGAAAATTAACAAGTTGTAAAATTTATATTTACAATATCTCTTTATTTTTTCACTATTAACAATCTATTGAAACAATCACTTACTTAATATATATTTTATTGTACATTAAATTTTAATTAAATATACATATTATTATTAAATAGATATAATTATTATTTCTTAAACCATATACCATTTTACATATTGTGTTCTCTTTTAGTGTTATTTGATTAAATGGGGAATTATTGACAAATATATATCATTTTTTCAATGCAGATATTTGATAAGGTACATTTATCACAAAAATAAATAGATTACTAGATATATGTGTAATGAAATTTCCATGTATGATATGTGTGGGTCCCATTTATAGATATTACCTAGATTCATCGTTAATATCATGAGATGAATCAGTTGGCCAAATTAGGTGTGTTTCTACCTGATTTGCAATGATTTATTATGAATAGTCTTGATGGTAATGGTTCCATGTACGTAGGAATCATGAAATATAATAATTAAGAAATTTACTCATTTGGAACCAATTATTATTTATCCAAGATATTATTTCTTTGACATATCTATGGGTTTATTCAATTCTTAGATTCCTGATTAAATGGAATGTGTATCAGTTTTTTACAATTTCTTATTAGACATCCCTTAGATTATTATTTGAATAGTATTTTTCAAAAGTTATTTACCCTAATATTTTTATTATACTAATCAATTAATTATTTCTTCCATTTAACTTACCCTTACTGATAATTTGAGCTCACCCTAATTTTTTCCATTCCCTCGGTTTTGCGGAGGAATCCCTTGAATGAGTTTGAAGGATGTATTTTATTAATTTTTTACGTTGTCATGATTTATTTTCAATTTTAGCAATATAATATTGGTATCATGTATGTAATCTTATCTTAAAAATAATCTAAAATAATTTTTCATTCAATATTTTATTCCAAGTTATTATGTTAATGTAAAAAAGTAATGCACCAACTATAGGTTTCAAATGGTATGGGTGTTACAAGATTCTCTTTTAATGTCACATAATCATTAACAATAATATAAATACAATAAATGAATTTTTTTTTCATTATGATAACAATAGTGTTGTGGGGAATGAAAATTATCATGTATCTCGATCATCTATGGGGGTAGTTCTATCAAATACACCACAACTCTAACAGAAGTCATAAACATGAAAGGTCTATTTAATTGGGGATAAAATATAATCCCATGACCAAAACATCACTACCCATGATGATGAGTCACCTTCAATAACACATGATTTCTTACATAAAACCCTATAAGTATCCCCCTATCATCTAAATAAGATTTAGGATGCTATTCTGCTTCCTCCATCCTCTTGAAAACAACCTAATCCATATCTATAATATTTTATACCTCTTTGGACATGAGAATTTCCACCTTTCTTACATCATTCCATCAAAATGTAGAAAATAATGGTTGGACATACAATTATTCAATAATCGCTATACCGATGGTGGAGTGGAAGCAATTATTATATCAAAACTCATCCAATGGTATGTGCCTCATCAATGAACCTCTAAAATCTAGGACACAGGAGAACAACATGTCTTCAAGAGTCTAGATGGTCTATTCTATCTATGTATCTATCTGTGGATATAAAGAAGTACGAAGGAATAACTAAAAACCAAAAAACATGATAGAGTCATATCTATACCCTGGAGGTAAAATGTGGATCTCGGTCATATATGATTATCCGTGGGACTCTGTAAAGTTTCAGTACCTCCTCTAGATACTAACTAGACAAAATACACAATTCAATTCGACTCCCTAATCTCTATAAAGTGGGATGATTTCATTAAAAGATCCAATATCATCCATATATCATCATATCCTCTCATAGATTGAGTTAAACATTCCATGATGTCCATTATAATTTCCTCAAGAAAACCTCAAGGAACATTATTCATAGCCTTCACCTTATGGGAGACGAAAAATCAAGAGAGAAACACATCAATAGCATGCTTCAACCTATTCAACCCAAAATTACCTCTCAAATATTGATACATCTTTGTAACATCGGGATATACAAGAAAAAGTGATTAATGGAACACTTTTAGAATGATATCATGCATCAATGAAGGAACGAAAATCCTTATGTCATACGACAACTAGTGTAGTCCATCCTCAAATGAACTATCAGGGGCATTGAGAAAAACAAGTCAACATCTCCAAACCTCCTCCTAAGATTCCCCATGTTGGGACTAATCCAAGTGTTCCACAAAAATATGACTTAACTATCATCAAGAGATGATAACTTGTTCCCTAAAACCTCTCCCATATCAAGATTACTCACATAGAGTTCTTCCAGAACTAATTAGGAATAAAAAAAATTCTTCCATTATATATTTTTGTGACATTATTCTCAGTGTATTATCCATAACATTTACCATTAATTGAATATATGAAATCTCAAAGTCATAATCATTTAAAAATTACATCCACGGACGCTGATAAAATTTCAAATCATGCTATGAGAAAACAAAAATTAGGATATTACAGTTGGATTAAAACCCATAAAATGTTCACAATTAAATAAATATCATGAAAAAATCAAGGAAAACACCACTTTCAAAAACTAAATATCATTGGTGGAATAGTTATTCCCATGGGGAATGAACTAATGAGAAAAATAAGAAACAACCAATCTATACTGCATCAGAACACAAGCCTATCCAAGATTTGAATCATTATATAAATCCTCAAACTTAACTAGTTACAATGATAAATAAAATACTAGATTGTTATCCTTCTTATCCTTCACATACTCAATATCGTCCTAACACAGGCCGGTCCACAAGTACGCCTAATCCTTTTTGGTCAAATTTGTCAAATGATTTGCAACCGAAGTGAAAATGGCTAAGAACCTTATGTAATATCATGTAATACTAAGGAAACACCACACCATAGACATATGTTTTTGAGATTCCCATGTCATAACCACCTCTATCATTCAATATTCCGCATCTACTCCCTACTAGGATACCATATTCTCCACAAAATAAACATCACTATCCTAGAAATCACATTTTTAAAACATCTCTTATTGCTTATTAGGAGAAATAACTAACAATATATCACACATATTCCCTACCTAATCCTCTTCAGATGCATAATACACAATGATATCAGGAATGGAAACCACCACAAACATATCCAAGAACTCTCTGAATAATATGTTTGTCAACCCAATGAACCGAGTAGTATAATTTGTCATAAAAACACATAATTAATGCGACTAAAATAAAAGAATTATTCTAAATATCCCTATCCTTCACCCATAAATTATTTTATCAAGAAAAAAATTTATTTTTAGTACCAAATATATCCCTTTAGATGATCAAATAAATTATCAATCTAGGGAATAAGATTGAGGTTCTTCGCTGCCATCTGGTTCATGTAATTATAATCCATACAATGACATAAACAATCCCCGAACATATTCATGGACAAAATTAGTTCAACTTAACATGAAACAATTGTCCGAAAAACCTCATCGTAATAAATATTTGATCTACAATCATATATCTTGAAACTCTGATGTTGTAATACAATGTAGAGAGATCTAGGAAGGAGACAAACCATGTTGTAGATCAATCCAAAACATGATTGCATGGAGAGATGGTATTGTACAACCTCCTCTATAAAAAATTAGGGTACTATTCTATTCCCCTTGTATACACAAATTGATGAACCTATTATGTGCACAAAGTCAACTCGTCCATCAAACAATTGAAGGTTAGAACATTCTTCGGACCCATATGAGGGCCTTACTCACCAAAACCACCATTTTTTATGTATCAGCATCATATAATACAACCTACCTCATATAATAATCCATAATATTTTTCACCGATCAAAACCAATCAAGATTTACAATGATGGAATATGATTTTATCCACAAAAAATGAAATCGCCCCATGAGAGATAATTCCTCAACAATAATCATTGTCTCAACAAACATCATACACGTTTGCATGACCTAAAACAAGAAGAGTCAATTACTAGGTAAATATAAGCCTCTCAAACTTAGGTATAAAAGAATTGAGAAGGGAACGTAACATAAAGGATTTTGTTTCTATTGAATCAACCAAATCATTAACCCATGTATAATACATGAAAAGGATACATCGAATGTCATTTGTGTCTCCAAACAATGGATCATAAAAGCATGAAGCGTACCATGAACTTCTCAATTATCTCTCTTCCCCTCCTGATGACCACCCCCATGGATTCAATCTTATATATATGGATGAGTGGTGTCTTGAAGCTGCATTCTTCTTAAACCATATACTCTATATTATTCCCAAAATAAACCACCCACTTTGGTCGACCTTAGCAGAAACTACCTCAATAGATGAACCTTACATGGAATAACTAGAACATGATGAATGCTCAGAATGTTTGTGAATTTTCACCATTTATGACCTCATTCTCCATAAGAATAAAACATGTATAATCACATGGAATAGTTATGAGGACCTCCTCCCTAGATAAACGAGGTGTTGAGAGATAGGACCTACTCTCATCTGACTGAAATTTATTTTTTCTGACAACATGGAACCCTAGACTGTAGCTCTATTCCATGAGGAATCCTAACGACCCCCTCTAATGATGACAATGTTT
Source organism: Viscum album (assembly GCA_963277665.1). NCBI lineage: Eukaryota > Viridiplantae > Streptophyta > Magnoliopsida > Santalales > Viscaceae > Viscum > Viscum album. Next base: position 1,042,922,761 of record OY728150.1, read on the forward strand.
TGGAATGTGTACTTTGAAGAACATATTATCTCAAAAGCGCCACAATATATATCATCAACATAAATGGTCTAAATTGGTGAATAATCTTTGGATGCAAAGCCTCGTAAAAATGTCTCACCAGACCTCATATTATGTAAATTGATCTAATGTATATAGAAGATGGGTCCTGAAATGGATTAAAAACTCTCTGACATTGGATCACCCTGTAGAAGAATAAAATACTCTTAGTAACTTGTGGACTTCATGGTTGAATAAAGTAAATATTCTTAGAATTGATATAAGATCATTTCATATGAAACTAATGACTCTTCATGAAACCCAATGAAAAAATAATACCAATTCCTTGTTACTCCATGCAGCATCATCACATCTAATAAAAACTATTTATGCTTACAAGCACTGATCAAATAGATTGTTATCTCAACCTCCTCCAACAAGTCTTCTATTAATTCATCTAAAATAGAGACCTAATATTTTTACGGAATTTGGAACTAAATCGCATAAAGTGTCCTCCATGTTTAATCATTATTGACCTCAACATTGTATAAATCTGCTAGCACATAGTGCTGAAAATAGTTGGATCAAACAGGACGAGGATTCTAACCTGAATACATTTCTGCAAAAAGTACAAAATATTAGAGATTATAAACCTTTAATATATAATATTTATCGTTAATAAAAAAATTAATCTTTTTATGTTTTTGACATATCCCATGGTCTACCTGTTACAATAGCTTGTGGAAATAACAATGATGTAGGTTCCATTCCTTGGTATCTACTCTATAGTTAGTACAACTTTATTTTGTAGGAGTAGTAAACATTATATTCTCTATATGAGATCCCATGGGACCAAAATACCAATTTCATATCTTTTTACCATGTTTACATCGTTGAATAAACATAGTTGACACTATTTCTATAACAACCAATGAAACCTCACTAGTTCTTAACTCCAAAATTCATGTCATCCCTCAACCAAAACCGCTATTCAAGACCACTTTCTATTGACCACATCCCCACAATGATAATTGATTTTGAGGAGAGAGATGGAGACTACACAACTCACCCTTCTTAACGGACCAAGTTTGTGACTAGCATAGAGTGTATAATAAACACTCACATCGGAGGAATTAACCTCTATGAGATATAAGAAGAAGAGAAAGATACTATTGATAAACAAAAAAACCACCAGCTCATATAAATATATGTATAATGAAGTCCCAAGAAAAACAATGAAATTTTATATAGTACAAACAAATAAAATGAATCTACAAGTACATAAAATGTAATGGGATCAATGACTACGATGCCCAAAAACGGATGTTAAAACCCGAGATAGTAATATCACACTGAAACCCAAAGCTCCTATAGATAACCAGAGAAATATTTTATATAGACCTCGGGTGAGAATAATATTACACAGAATATGATCCTTCATGGAGCCTCATGTAAAATATATAAGGAAGGCATGCTGAAGCACAATGAAAAATAGTAAAATAGACTCATCACCTAAACAGGTACGCTAAGTTATCAGCCTCCCCATTTCTAAATATCTCTAACTTTCACCTACAATATGGAATATAATATATTAATGAAACATCAATGGTACCCCTCTCCCACAAACCCACAGGTTTTTTCAATACTACAAAATTATATGTCATGAGCCATATGTCTCCTAATGTAAGTCAACCAAAAGACACATGGGAAAGTTACCACAACATGAACCTTATACATCGCATCATCGAATACCATATATCCATATATAGTAATCAATGGTTTTTGGGATCGACCACAACCAGTACGACATATATCAAACATTATGAATTCTACATCAAGCTGTTACAACACATATATTGATTAAGGAGACATAAGCGAAACAAACATATACACATCATATATATAATAATAATTTGGATATTATATCTGATAATACATGTTTTTGAAATAAACACAAGATATCACGTAACTCTATATACATATATGGGAAAACTAACCATCATGCATATAATTACCAGTTATATCCAAGATAATAGAGTGGGTTTAGAGGGTTTAATAAATAATATATCCTCCCACCAAGATGTTGGGGATTACACCCTCACACAGCCTACTGGGTGTCAATTTCCCTGATCAAAGTTTGTGTGGATGCATATAAAAATAAATGAATATTCATGATATAATATATCTACCAACTAGACTATGTAAATAAAATAATTTTATACTCAACTAAAACTAACATCACTTAGACTCCCGAATTACACCCCTAAGACCAAATATATTATAAGAACCCAATCATTTAAATAGATGCATTAAATTTTAAATTTATATTATTATTTACTTTCATTAATTAACTAATTACATGTTAATTAACCAATAACATATTTGTAGACTATATTACATTGAATTATAAAACATTAAATAAATTTTGAGTGTAAATTTTATTCCCCTAGAAAAATCCAAACCATGAACTCAGTTTATCCAGATTAATAACTTTTAGATACACCATTCCATCAACACCAACCCATTGGGTTAAGAATAATTTATTAATTGTAACAATAAACATGTAAACAATGAAATCTAATAAATCCATCCTACATTATGACCACAAGAAAACATACAACCATGAACATCCAGCAACCTCAAGCGGTGGTGAAATTAATGCTGATTAAATAAGAAACTCTGCCACCAACTATTAATCATGTTTATAATTGAGTATCATATATCTCAGCATCACATCAATGGATAATCCCAACATCAACCAATTAAATCATCTATGATATCATCCCCAACACTCACATGAATAATTGAATTCATCTAACCATCACATGATTTATCTTCTGCAACATTTCCTAGGCCACTATTCCCAATATCATGTCTTCAATCACAGTCTCACATCACATTCGGGCCTCCCTTAACTATATAAAAAGGATCCTATCTTTCTAGAAATATAAATTAATATGAAATAATAAATAATAAATAAAGTGGAAACAAGTCCCTCCCATATTGAATTCATTATTTACATGAAATGATATGTCATTGCTTTAAAATATATAACTCAACTTTCTCAAGTAAGTGGGAAAATCAAGACATAGACCCCATCGTTATCAAAAAAATGATTATTATTCCAAATTTATTCATCCAATTAACAATTAATAGGTTAAAAAAATATTAAACCTATGGAATTAAGATATAATAAGCTGTGAAAATCTAAACATGCCCCCTGGCCTCCAAAAATAGTTTTATAAAATCGTGAGAAGTTCCATTCACAATCACCATGACTTTTTATTATTATAAAATATCATAAACATGCCCCAAATTATTTAACAATTCCATTAATAATATTGTATATCACATTTAATTAAAACTAAATTCTCTTATCAATTTCAGTATTAAAATATTACATATAACACCAGATTGAAATGTGTCTCTTCTCTAAATTTCACAAGCATATAAATTATTAGTTAATTATGGATATAAATTTTTACTGATTTTAGTATGATTATCCATTAGTATGAAGAGTCTAACAACCCATCACATAGATATCACATTATCAAGAATAACCCAAGGAAAACTGTTATCATAATACCAAGAATTAAAATTGAAGTTTTTGAAATCAAAAACAATTTATTTAATCAAATTTATTATTATTAGGTTAATTTTATTATTATCCAAATTGAAAAACCATTCCCAATTTAAAATTTCATTAAAATTCAATAGATGAAATGAATCCCTTACTTCAAAGACATAAATGTTCTTCACATGAGAATAGACTAATATTATAGATCTACGGTCACCTCTCCCTTATGAACTACATCACTCCAAGGACTCTGCACCAACAAACAAACAAGGCAACCCATTAAAAATATGGGGGTGATCCACCATTGCATAGAAATAAGAACTAAAGTAAAAATACTGATAAATAAGTTACCACATGAAATGATGGTAGAAAACACCATGGATCACTTTGGAATGAATATAGAATCTATATATTGATTTCTATAGATAGAATCAAAAAACTCTTGAGAAAATGGTCACCAAATTACCTGGTGTCAAGAGGGACATAGGGTTTTTCAAAAAATACTGAATTTGATTATTTTATTAATGAACTACATATGGGATATACATAGTGTGATACCATTAAACATAATATAATTATTGGGTTATAGATCTCACAAAAAGACACTTCGCCTCGAAGAATTTATCCTGGAATAAATACATGTCCGGAAGAACCCTAGGGAAAATCCCTATCAAGTTGTGAACTATACATACATTATGTGAAAACTGCTTAAACATTGTATATCTTCCCAAATTCTAACATTTATAATCCAAACCCCTCAAGACACACTCTAGGTATCCATTAAAATACTAAACCTTTGGTATCATGGAAAGGCTCAGACTACATGTATTTTTAGCCATTAAAAATAAAGAATGATGATTATAATACATGATTTATATTTCATATTATAGGGACGATGGATTAACGAAAACAATGAAAAATCATGGTTAGATGTATATAGATAATGTTGAGTAGTTTAATTGTGTATGTATTGGATTTGGAGAATAATAATATTCATAAATGAGAATATAGTTTCTTCTAAAATATGTTAGGTATACGTATCATCTAATGATTATATTATAATAGTTTTGTTTTACTAATTTATAGACATATAATTAATGGAATCCATAACCATGAAAAATGATTTTCTTAAAATGAGATAAAATTGATGTAAATGAATAAATGATTAAGGTATAAACAATTATTATATTTTTTTGGTGAATATATTTAGATTGTTGGTTGGCAAGAAGTGTTGATTAACCTATATAATCTAAATATAATAATATTAGTGACCTTGAAATTGGATTGTGATTTTATTACAATGTGATTTATGTTATTTTTGATGAATTTTAATGCATTTCTTATGGATAGAATATATTTTATAGACTTACACTATTAATGAATAAATTTTCTCATTGATGTTTTCTGTGGATTTAGGTCCTTTCATGAAAGTATTTTCATGTTTTAGGAGAATATATTATCAATGTATTCACATGTTTGGTATGTGACACTATTATTATAACAGACCATACTCTACATAAAAAGATATTACTTCAAAATCAAATAATATTCATTTTAACATAAAATATCATGCTAGACCCATATATGATTAGTCAATTTATAAACTGGGAATCCTTAAAAATTGGTTCATAAGAAAGATACCTTGTATCCCTCTAATTTCATCGAATCTAGACCCCCTTTTAAAAGATCGTAATTAATACCCTTCTTTACAACTTTTAGAAAAGATGCATAAGAATATGTGAGATCATATGTGTAGTAAAGCTAAACAAGGTAGATATCCATCATATCATAATTATAATACATATGAACATAACATTTAAAAATCATATCATTCATATGAAAGATTAGGATATCATGTAATGAGATAAATCATAAAAGTTAGTAAAGAATAAATGAAAATATTACCTAAATTCATAACATAGTACAAGGAATTTTTTCATAGATATAATTATATAAAATCATTTCAAATTAGTGAAATCTCATTTCTAAGACCATCATAATAGATAATGTTCATTTTTGAACTGAGTTTACCTCTTGTTCCCACCCTGTATTACTGAACCAAGATCATATCATGTTATAACCATGTCAATATCATGAGATATAAATATTTACCCAATGAATTGGTTGGATATATAGGTCCTACCCATCTCATAATTAAATCACTCTTAAATGTTAAAGAAATACAAAAATCATTCATCATAGCATAACCGAAATAATAAAATGGGTTTCATAAACGACAATCTATCATAACATAATCTATATTAAAATTAAATTTCATAAATATTATTATAAAAAAAATCAAACATTTCAATAATTGTTATAGATTACATGAAATATAACACTATTAAATAGTTCCATCTTATATGGAACATAATTTTGATAAAACAAATGAAATTAATTTTTGAGGAAAATATACTTTCTTCTTCAAAAACATTTTTGTTCTGAAAATGTCACGTAATTTTAATAGAAAATGATTTCATTATAAATAACCTTCTAATCATGTACATGAAGATTAATGTAAATATATTTTTTTGAAAATTAATAACGACATAATGTCATATAAGTAAAAAGGAATCATTATTCTAATTCTTTTGTTAGATAAGTAAAAATGTACCTTATATCAAAATACGATAAAATTTTCATTTCATACTGTTTAATAGGCATTCCAAAATTGGTAAAATTGAAATTAAAAATTTTTCAACAATGGAAAAAAATTAAATATTTAGAAAACATGGATGATGATGATAAATATAAACATGTAAATACTTACATATAAAAAATCTCAGATAATAATGAGATTGTGAACCTATCCCTTACCTTAGGTCTGATATCATTTGAATGTATCTAAACCTCCTGCATAAGGATTTAAATAATTTCATTTATATATTATTGAATCATAGTAATTTTTATGATATCATATATGAACATATTATCATTTGTTTGTTAATAACATTTCATGATTAGTCGTTATTCAGGTATAAACGTCTTTGTTTTCTTTAACATGTTTTATCGTATAAGTTCTTATTATTCTTTATAGGTTATAGTTATAAAATTTAAATAATAATATTAATATCATATATATCATGCATATTAATTCTATAAATCTATATAATCATGATTTAATGGATATCCGGTAGAATGAATCACATCATATCGTGGAGATGGTAGGTCGTTCGTAGGCGCGAACGAAGATATCATTCCATTAATAATTTTTTATTGAAGTGGATGAAATAAATATTGTTATGAAATAAATATATTATTATAATACTCATATATAGTAATTATTTTAGTCATTATACCCATCCCAGTAATTGGTTGTTGGAAAAATGAATACACCACAGCATGGAGACAAAATGTCGAACATGTGCTCGCATGGAGATTTTGTTATTCATAAGATGGAGAGAAGGAGGAATAAAGTACTTCCAAAACCATAATAACATTTTATTATATAGATGATACTATATTTATTAGTTAATAATGTGAAAAATAAATAAAATGTAAGTAAAATAAAAAATGAACTTGATAGAGTCGTTAATAGAGATTTTATCTTCTTCAACGAGCTCCCCCTAGAAATCCACTTAAATGAATAGAATTTGACCTTTAGGGAAGACGAGAAACTCTAGAATGAGAGTATGTAATTTTAGATCAGAAATATGTAGGGGATGTATGATAAAAAAAGATCAATGAGTTATGACGAAATAAGGGGGGAGGTGCCCTTAAATAATTGAGGTTGGGGCAACTTTGGAATTTTCAAATATATTAATTTATTATAAATTCATTCCACATAAAAATCCAGAAACATGTTTCCGTTTTGAATATGATGTGAGGTAAGATTATAATATCACCAAACATTAAATTTTAGGAATGTTGTTATGTCAATTTATGACTTATTAATTTAATTAACAATAACTTATTCAATTTAATTTTTAACAAAGTTGATAAATATTTAAATTTTAAATGGAGAAATATTTACATATTTTATTTAAAATAAACCATTAGAGAATACTTTAAAACATTTTATATCATTTTATAATTATTATATATTTTTGAAAATTGTTTTATGGTTATTAAAAAATTTAGTAATGCATTATTTTGAGAAACAATTGACATTGTCAATTTCAACACTATTCAATTCATTGATATTATATATAAGAAGATAGAATGCTAAATTAGAACCAAATATTTCATCATATTACTAATATTTCATGGTCACATATAAAATTAATTGTACAGATTAATAATTACAAATTTAATTTATTTATAATTTTCCTAAAATTTATTTGTTCTCTCGCTTAATAAAATTATTAAAAATAAATTTTTTATAATTATTTAATATAATTATTTCTTGAATAAGAATTAACAATAAAATAATAAGAGGAATATAAATCAAGTTTATTTCAGAATAATATGTTTTTCTGAATATAACTTCTGTAAAATCCAGAATTAATAATACTATATTTTTGAAAACATGAATTTGACAACATTAACATCGTTATATATATATATATATATAAATTTATAGGTGTCACAATATTTTCAATATGGGTTCAAATGGTAAATAAGTTGACCAATATATGATTATGATCGATATATATTATACCATCATGTTTTTTTGTCTGTTTGTATCTTTTAATTGTTATTACCATTTTAATAAAAAATATTTTATTTATTTTTCATCAATTAAATAATTTCTGCATCATCAATGCAGAATCTATAATGGAAATTATTTATGTCCTAAAAATTAAAAATAAATTTACATGATAGAAAAAAAAATTAAATTTTAGATGAGTACTTATAATAAAATTTATCTTATATATAACTTCAAATTAAAAATTATCTAGTTATTATAATTTGAGTAAGACATATTGAACTTTTATTTAAATAAATTAAATTAAATGTCTTATTATCATTTAATTAGCTTCCAAAGTATACCATTTAAGCCCAATTATTATTTAGATCGAAGAAAATTCATTGAATGATATTATAAGAAGTGTTAGTGTGACATTATAATATAATTTTTACTCATAATTACCCTATCAACCCATTTAATGTATTAATAAAATATTTACGGAAGTCACTGTTTATAATGCCCAAAAATAAAATAAAAATATTTTAATAATTAATACCTTTTGATTAAAAATAAATAATCTATTTTTCCATATTAAAAAAAAACACAATTCTTGTTAAATAATTTTAATTTATTCGAATTTTTGGAATGAGAAAACATGTTTCTTAAGCTAAAATATTGCAATACATTGAAATTTTTTTACATCTAAATTAAACATAAAATTATTTTCAATGGCCTAAATTAGATTAAAAGATCAAATTGTATTATATTTAAAATATTAAGGCATTAAATAATAAAATTTATCCATATAAACTATTTTTATAAAAAAATGTTTTTTCATTTAAATTTATTATATTTTTAATATTTATAAAAAAAGTAACAGAAAAATATAAATAGTTCATACAATTTAAATTATTATATTATTCTTTTCAATAGGAGGCATATTTATTCATCTAGAAAATATTAATTTTTCAAAATTATAATTTAAAAAGTGTTCTCTATTTAAAGGATGGAAAATTACCCTTGGGAAAAAAATATACATTTATATATATATCATATGGTTTATTCATACAATATAAATAAAATATATATTGAACAAATATTTTTTTAATGAATATATAACTTATATATTACATTAATTTTATTTAATTATTTTAATTCCATTAATTTATAAAATGAAAAATACAAATATTTCTTTATATTTAATTAGTTTATATTTTTGATAAATAATTAGTAGCTAAAGAACTCACCATACATTTTACTATGTTATTTATATTTATTCCCTATAAAATAATTACTAGGTATTAAGGGTCATTTTTAACACCACAATCTTCGACAATAGATTCTTTTTAACTAATTCAATCGCATGCATTGTACGAAACCCTAAGATCAAACACAACACGACCTATCAAACTAGCCATTAAAATGTTATGAACGGTATTAACCATATTTTGAAATTTTATAAATTTTATTTTCCAAAAAAGAATTCAATTTTTAATTTTAAATATCAAAAATAGCTTAGGGTTAAATTTTGTTAATTTTATGGAAAGTTTCAATACATAATGATTTGTAAAAAATAATGCATCTCAATTCAAAAAAATTTTTTCGCCTAAATTATTTATATAGATAGATTATATTTTAAATTGGTTTAAAATTTTCATTGGATTACGTTTTTATCATTTAATACATTATTTATCATTGGATATAATTTTTATTAAAATTGGACATAAACATTTTTCAATCTTTTGATCGACATACATCATAAAAACCAATTATCTTGTTTTGATAACGGTAATAAATATTAAATTAAATTCCAAAAATTATGTGTTTTGAATTTGGAAAAATAGATTCTATATATCGAATCAGAATATCTCAATAGTGTAGATATATACCTTTTATTTTTTGAAATTATGAATAGTAACATAAGTAATTATTATTATGTACCACGGTTAAAGTATAAATAAAGTAAATAAGGGTAAACAAATAATATTTTAATAATACAAAACTACCCTAACACATTTCATAATCTTATTTGATGATATATAGCCAACCATGTGAGTCCTTAAGTCCTTTTTAGCACCACATGGAGCCACATGGGTGTTAAAATGACATGTTAGAATAACTAATTTAATGTTCTTGGAAATATAACATAAACAAGTGTCTTTTTATTAAAAAAAATTTAATTCTAAAAATATAATTGATCTCTTAAACTATAAATACTCATTATAAAACTAAAAAAATTTATATATCATGGTATTTTATTCGTAATATTGAGACATTAAATAATTAAATTTATTTGTGAAACAATATTGACATAGTATTTTCCTTATTAATGAGTGAATCAAATAAATTATATAATAAATTATAAAATAATTTTAATTTTAATTTTTTATTACACACACAATTTTTTTGGATTAATATGAAATTTATTATTTGATATAATTTATTTAGTTCGATGGAATTATTTTTGAATGAATTTAACAAATTTCATTTACTAAATAGTTTAAAATTGAGATAAATGTATTTTTAAGAAAGATAATATTTTTTAAATGATATAAAATTCAAATAATAATTGATTCTTCCAATTGAGTAAGATAATTTAAAAAATTTCATTAATGATCTAATTGAGGTTCTCTTGGAATTTTATAGTAACTAAATTAATCATATGGAATAATAATACATGAAGACATGTAAAGAATTAAATTATTAATCTAAGAATTATATAAAAAGTATAAGGTTATTTTTAGGACCTAAACATGTCTAAACGACTTTTTATGAGATTATTTTGAACCATCTTCAATTGATCCTATAAATAACTTACATTGGATATATTATAAATAGAAAATTAATTTATAATAAATTAATATTTCAATCTTTTAGTAATGTACCACTCACCTCTCTTATAAAGGTCACTTCTCCTTCTCTTTAATTCATAGTGTAAAGACCTGTAAATTTCAAGAATTTTTTTTCGTAATTTCTTTTGAATTTTACGAGTATGCAGTTTCTGACGGCACATGATTCCATGACCCGGTGTGCCCAGAATCAACTTATAAAGATTAGCTCGGGTACGTTCAGTGAACGAACGAGCGAGTTTTTCTATCTTTTGAACCGGTGCACGGTGTTGAAATATGAGGGCACCGATGAACTCACAAAGCCAGTAATTGCTTAAGGGGACCTTTACCGCAGTTCCGTTTGGTCAGGAGGAAAAGTTAAAATTTGTGGATTAAATATGAAGTGAATAAAATTAGGGAACAATTTGTTTTGTATCTAAGTGGTTATATCCTACCTGGGGGAGTTAGGGTGGGAGAACCTAACTACCCATGTGAGGATATTAGTGAGGTGGGACCCACACAAGCCCCAACCTTTCACATTCCCTTAGATCTCTTTTAAACCTCCATAAACTCCCCTCTTATTTATGAGGACTCTTCCTCTTCCTCTTCCCCTCTTTAATGTTTTCCAACATAAGTTAATCAATGAATTCTAACTCTTCACTTGATTAAATTAAGTTATTTGAATTTTGAAATACCTGTGAGAATAAAATAATATCTTAGATATTATTTTATTTTGGGCATTTATTGGGTTGAGATTTTGGTGAGAGCTCTGGATGAATAGAGAAGGGGGTACTTCTCTCAAAGAAAGAACACCACCTTCTTTGTCAAAGAATGCCTCCAATGAAGGACATTCTCCCTCAATAAGGAATGCTTTACAATTCTAAGAACGCATTGTTACCAATGATGTTTCCTCCTCGAACACACCCCGACGTCCACGGAATCGTCGACGAATCTACGCGACGCAATTCTCCGACGCCATCTACCGCAACGCCCGATGTTCAACATCAATTTTTGAGCTAGGGAAATATTGTATATTTCTCATTTATGTGGTTTATACCCTCGAGCTTGAGTATTTATTTGTAGGATTTATCTGTGTGGATTCCTTACCTCAGTTTAATTTCTCATGATGAATGCGAATTAAATGGAATAATTCGTGGATCGATAAAAAATTGATTGAATTAAGTTACTTCTCGTTTATCTTGATATTGAAAATCATGAAGTTTAATAAATATTTATTTTCCAATTACTTGTGTTCTTGATTCTCAATGATGATGGCCAAACAATCATGGCCATAAATCCGGACATAGTCCATGACCCTTTTATATTTCATTCTTCGCACATTCTCCACATGTACGTTCGTTCCAAATAATTAAGCGTGTAAATACATCGATGTTTCGTTGAGCGCGACATACGGACGTGAAGATCTCAATTCGAGGAACAAGAATATGCGATTGTCATAATTTTTGGGGTTATAGCGAAGATACCGTGGACCATTGGAGTAGAGGCGCGGTAGGGCGGAGGCAGATGAGGCTTCCGCATGAAGGGCTCTCCATTTGGGTTGCAAGAGAAGAGAAGGAAACATGAAAATCATGGAAGAAGGTGGAGATTGGAGAGAGAAACATATTTGGGAAATAAAATAAAAATAAACAAAAAAGAATAAGAATTATGTGTTGGTATTTTAGTTTGGCGCGCAACAAGGGGAATTTGGAGCGTGGATTGAATATGGAGTTAGAAAAACAAACAAATAATTAATTAATAATAATAAAATATTGTTATTATTAAATTTGTTGATAAAAGACCTTTTTTTCTGCAACTTCTTCGTGCGATCTCGGTTTCACGAACTGTCATCAGTAGTGCGACCCTAACTTCGAGACGGAGATTCCGGGTCCAATATTGATTGTATTTTTTGGGTTTTTTGATCGGGTACACGAAGCGCTCGAAAAATAATATATTTAATATTATTATTAAATCTTCGACCCACCATAACTCATGTGTGCGACGTCCGATTGGCTTTCCATAAGTGGCGATGTAATCTTGTCATTAATACGGTAAATTCAATTCTAATGTTGGTTACTAAATTCTGGTCTGGGGTTCGGGGCCACGAAACACCGAATAATAATAATAATATTATTATTACGGGATCTTTTATCGGATATATCTCTCTCATACGATGTCATAATGAAGAAACATCTGCGATATTGTGTCCCTTGAATTTAAACTGATGTTTCAAGACCAATTTTGTATATTTATGTCATGGTCGAGGCATGAGCCCCACGAGGCCCGGTTCGCGCGTGTTGGGGTGAAATGAAAATTTATCGCTGGCAATTAGTTTTGGACCAATGGGCAGTCCATCTCGTGTGTTTTTTGGTATGGATCACAATGGTGTGACTGGTTTGGTTAACTGGTTTCATTTGAAGTTCGACCAGGTTGGTTCGAACCCGAAACCAACCGGGCCCTCGGAGAAGAAACACTTATAACTTGAGATCCAGAATTCCGATTGACGTGTCGTCGACTTTGTTGGATTCCTTTTGATGAGACAGTTATTTTAGAATACTCCACCTGAGGTTTAGATGCGGTTGGAGTATGGTCGGGTTGGTATAGCTTATAAACAAATCGGGCCCCTGGAACGGAAATACTAATAACTTTCAGACTGGACGTCTGTTTGAAAAACTGTCTGTGGAATTGGTAATCACGTTGAGAAACTATTCCTTTGAGTATACCCAATGAGAGTCCGGGGTACAGACGAGATACAGCCGGGTTGGTTTGTACACGAAACCGACCGGGACCCCGAACTAAAAGGCTAATAACTCACAGACCGTGCATCTGATTGACACGCCGTATGTTGCATTATGACCCCTATGACGAGTAGGTCCTTTGAGATACTTACATGTGAGTTTACGTGACACTTGGAAGTATCAACCAGTAGCTCGTGGAGTGGACCCTCTCAGAGAAGAGCATACAGAGTGCGGAGACTGAGTAGTTGTAGACAGGATGACTGCATGACCGATTCGACTCGTAGTGATTCAGATAGCCTAGTGGACAGAGCACCTAATATTTGGCGGCATACCCATGGAAGATGGAGCACCTGGTAGTTGCCAGTAGACCAGCGGTACTCGACAGGAGGAGTACCCTTGTAGGCTATTAGGGAGAGTGCCCGATATTTGCCGGTAGACACTCAGCGGACGGAGCACCCGGTAGTTGGCAGCACACCCACGGTACTCGACCGGAGGAGTACCTCAACAGTCTAATGTTAGTGAGTAGCACCACAGAGTCGTGACAGAGCCACTGTACTCGACAAAGGAGGAGTTCTCCAGCAGTTGTGGTTTCGATAATGAAAATACTCGTTCGAGCTGAGTCAATGACCTTTGTGTTTACCTAATTATTGAGATGAGTTACTTGATAGCATAGGTATATGTATGGGCATATACCTAAGTAAAGGTTATTTGTAGAGATCGTTCTTTTTAGATTATCCTTTTTAGATTTAGTGAGACCTTGAGGGTCTTGGGGACCCTACTAAGTATCGTTATACTCACCCCTACACGGGCTATGCCCGCACCTCGTTGTGTTGGATGCAGACGACAGACAACACTGATCGTGGTTGAGGCATGTAGAGCTGGACGGTACCTAGATGTGGACTTCACAATGAGATTGTACCCAAAGGTGGACTTCATGACGAGATAGTACCCGGTGGAGATGGACAGACGTGGAGTGCTGAGGAGAACATCTGTACCTACCAATCAGGTAGGAACCCAGAGGACGATCCAGGAGCTGCTTCACCTTTCATTTGTTGTCTTTTCAGTTGTACTTTTCTTTCAGTTGTAGTTGTACCTTCCTGTTGGGCCTATATTTCTGGCCCCTTTTTACTTTCAACAATTTTTTTATACTGCTAAGTGTTTTCTTCCGCTTGATCTTCGGTTGTGTGAGATTTCGTTCTATAAAGGAAATTCCTTCAACGTTATAGGGATTTACGCCTTTGGTGCTAGTCTCCACCCCCTGGCCTAGGGAAGGCAGGCTTGGGGTAGTTACGACACAAGCCCTAGTGGATGGGTCATGACAAATTGGTATCAGAGGATTCAGTTCTACCGCAGAACTCATGACTCTGATAATTCTTTTCTGTGAAGCAATAGTGTTATGGGTACCGAGTGTGGTCTTCAGTTCAGGGAGTCCAGTGTTGGTGCAGCAGCCAATGTATCCATACACTAGGACCCTGACTACTGATTTCTGACTTAGGGCACGAAAAAACTGATTGCATATGTGTTTCTGAAAGCTTTCATTAAGTCATGTCAACCAGTTCAGCTCACTAGGTTTAAATTGTTTGATAGTGTCACATCTATATAGGATGCCTCCACATAGACAGTCAGTTGGAATTCTGAGATAGAACACGATGACAGCCAATAGAGCGACGAGGCTCTGGTGCATGGCCCTTTCTACTATGTTGGAACTTTCAGGTGGTGTACCAGCAGCACCACCACCCATTGGGTAGCAGATGCCATCAGCCGTACTAGCGGACGGTGCATGCCGACAGAGCACGTTACACGAGTTCTAGTAGGATAGTCCTTCGAGGTTACGAGGCGATACATATTCCCAGTCAGTAGAGGACTGGATGGACATGATTTCTAGAGTTTTTCTCCTAGTTGAGACACCAGTAGAGTGGATAGTGGACTTAGATATTTTTTTTTTCTAGTGACTGACCATGAGGTTGGTCCGTATAATGATGAGGCTTCGGTGCGTGGACCGATGCCAGAGTTTGTACCTTCGGGTAGTGTTCCAGCTATATCACTACCTGTTGGACATCAGTTTCAACCGTCGGTACCGATAGATGACACATGTAGGCTTAGTGCCTTAAAAATGATTCTTTATTAGATACCCCTCAGGATCCGAGGCGAGCTCGACTCACAGACGGCTATGTACTGGCTTGAGGAGGTGGCTGAGAGTTTTCTAGAGCTTATACAGCTTCGACATGATGACATTTCTTTAGCTGAGTATTCATCGAGGCATATAGATCGTTCCTGGTACGTGATGACTACGATAAGATCATCACATTAGAGATAGAACCTCATAGCTAGAGAAGACCTTTGTGGCTGAATGTTCTTTGGATGAACGGATACAGTTAGAGAATGTTAGCAGTGGAAGAGCATGGAATTGGCACCCGTCTCAGAGACATGGGAGTGTAAAATTTTTCCATAAGAGGAAGTGTTAAGGACAGATGAATCTAAATAGCAGAAGACGTGGAAGTAGAGCTAGGAGTGCAGCATGAGGTGGTGTGAATTTCGACATGTTACAACCACCCGCCTTTGTAGTCCCCGCCAGGGTGAGGGAGATGGAGGGAAGGGGAAGAAAACAGCTGCATGCGGTTAGGGAGTGTGACCCAAGGGCACTAAGAATGATTTTAGGTACAATCTGTGTCTACTAATAGCTACCATATCAATAGGAATAGGTACCAATCATTCCTTCCTTCCATGAATATTGTTCCATACCTAGAGTTTCCAGTTAAACTGTTGAGTTCACCCTCACGACTGGAGATACCTTTGGGAGGAGACTCGATAATCATTCTTACGCTGATGGTGTGATGTGACTCTTGAGGTGAGAGTTTCGGTTGGAACCTTTTGGTGGCAGCGTCGAGGCCTTACGATGTTAGTTTGGGTATGGACTAGGAAACCACGATTCATGAACAGATTGATTGTATTAGGCAAAAAGGTTGTGTTTTACCTACAATGATGGGATGAGTTTTCCTTGTTCGACAAAAAGGAAACCCCAGGAAGCACATGATAAACTCATGCATAGGAGGGTGTGGCCAATCACTCTTGAGTCGGCCAACCTTACCCTCGTGGGAGCAGTAGTTTTGAGTTTTCAGTTCCAAACATGGAATGGAGGCCTCTAAAGTTTGAGGTTGGAGACCACGTTCTTATACATGTCTCACATCGATGAGGTCTATGGTGATTTGGCCGAGGTGGCAAGTTAACTACGCATTTCATCGGACCTTTCTAGGTCCCCAGCAAAGTAGGCGAGGTGGTTTATCACTTGACCTTTCTACCACAGTTGCACTAGGTGCACGACGTCTTCCACATATCTCAGCTGAGGTGATATGTGCACGACCCTTCACACATCATCGACCATAGGGATCTGGACATCGATGATGGGGAGAAATTACAGAGGTTCCAGTGGAGATCGAGGATCGACAATAGTGGGACCTACATGGACGATAACTTCCTCTTCTGCACTTCTGCTGGCAGCACAGGAACCTCCAGGAGAGCACATGGGAGCGGAAGGCTCAGATGCGTTCTCAGTACCACTTTTTTTTTCCCTTATTGTGTTTTGATGATTTACGTGGATGTGAAGACCTAAGGTGGGAGTAATGTAACGACTTATATAATTCAAGGAATATTTTTTCTTAATTTCTTTGTAATTTTATGAGTACGCAGTTTTAAATGTCACCGAATTCCAAGACCCGGTGTGCCAAGAATCAATTTCCAAATTTTAGCTCGGGTACGTTCACTGAACGAACAAGCGTGTTTTTCTATCATTTGAACCGGTGGTCGGAATTGAAATCTGAGGGCACCGATGAACTTGCAACTTCGAAAATTTCTTAAGGGTACCATTACCGCAGTTCCGTTTGCTCTGGATGAGAATTTAAAATTTGTGGATTATATATGAAGTGAATAAAATTGTGGAACAATTTTATTTTTGTATCTAAGTGGTTATATCCTAAATGGGGGAGTTAGGGTGGGATCACCTAACCACCCATGGGAGGATATTAGTGAGGTGGGGCCCACACGAGCCCCATCCTTTCATATTCCCTTAACTCACTTTTAACCCTCCTTAAACTCCCCTCTTATTTATGAGGACTCTTCCTATTTCACTTCCCCTCTAAAATGTTTGCCAACACAAGTTAATTAATGAATTATAACTCTTCACTTAATTAAATTAAGTTGTTTGAATTTTAAAATAGCAGTGAGAATAAAATAATAGATTATCTATTATTTTATTTTGGGAATTTGTTGGGTTATGATTTTGGTGAGAGCTCTGGAGGAATAAAGAAGGGGGTTCTTCTCTCAAAGAAAGAACACCACCTTCTTCAACGAAGAATGCCTCCGACGAAGGACATTCTCCCTCGATGAGGAACACTTTACGATTTGAAGAATGTGTTGTTGCCAATGGTATTTCGTCTTCAGACTCACCCCGAAGTCCACGGAATCGTCGACCAATCTCTGTGACGCCATTCTCCGATTCCATCTACTGCGACGCCCGATGTTCAACATTAATTGTTGAGGTAGGGGAATATTGTATATTTCTCATTTATGTGGTTTATAACCTTGCGATTGAGCATTTATTTTGAGGATTTATCTGTATGGATTCCTTAAATTAGTTTAATTTCTCATAATGAACGCGAATTAAATAAATTAATTCACTGATTGATAAATAGTTTATTGAATTAATTTTCATCTCGTTTATCTTGAGATTGAAAATCTTGAAGTGTAATAAATATTTATTTTCCAATTACTTGTGTTCTTGATTCTCAAAGATGATGGCCAAACAAACATGGAAATTAATCCGGACATAGTCCATGACCCTTTTATATTTCATTCTTCACACATTCTCCATGTGTTCGTTCGCGCCAAAAAATTAAGCGCGTCAAAACATCGATGTTTCGTTGAGCATGACATACAAAAGTAGAGATCTCGATCCGAGGATCAAGAATCTGCGATCGTCATAATTTTTGGGCTTTGAACGATGATGCGGAAAACCGGAGGAGTAGTGGCGTAGTAGGCCAGAGGCGGATGAGGCTACCGCCTAAAGGGCTCGCTATTTGGGTTTCCGGAGAAGAGAAGGAAACGTGAAAATCGTGGAAGAAGGTAGAGATTAGAGAGAGAAATCGATTGGGGAAATAAAATAAAATAAAAAAAAAAGAATAATAATCAAGTGTTGGTATTTGAGTTCAGCGCGAAAAAAGGGGAATTTGGAGCGTGGATTGAATTTGGAGTTAGAAAAATAAACAAATAATTAATTAATAATAATAATAAAATATTGTTGTTATTAATTTTGATGATAAAAGACCTTTTTGTCCACAACTTCTTCGTGCGATCTCGGTTTCACGAACTATCAGCGGTAGTGCGACCCTGACATTGAGACAGACAATCCAAGTCCAATATTGAATGTCTTTTTTTGGTTTTTGGATCAGGTACCTGAAGTGCTCGAAAAATAATAGATTTAATATTTTTATTAAATCTTCGACCCGCCATAACTCATGTGTGCAGCGTCCGATTGGATTTCTGTCAGTGGAGATGTAATCTTGTCATTAATATGGTCGATTCAAGTATAATGTTGGATACTAAATTTTGGTTCATGGCTTGGGGCCATGAAACACCGAATAATAAGAATATTATTATTATTATGGGATCTTGTATCAGATATATTTCTCTCATAAAGTGTCGGAATGACGAACCGTCTATGATGTTGCGACCCTAGAATTTAGAAAAATCTTTCAAGAAAATTTTTCTATATTTATGTCGAGGTTGAGGTGCGGGCCCCACGAGGCCCAGTTCGCGCATGTTACAGTGAAATGAAACTTCTTCACTGGCTATTCGATTTGGACCAATGGGTAGTCCATCTCGTGTGTTTTTCGGTATGGATCAAAAAAGTGTGACTGGTTTGGTTAACCGGTGTCATTTGACGTACGGCCGGGTTGGATCAAACCCGAAACCAACCGGGCCCTCGCAGTGGAAACGCTTATAACTTGAGCTCCGAACGTCCGATTGACTTGTCGTAAACTTTGTTGGATCCCTCTTGACTAGGTAGTTCTTTTGGAATAATCTACATGATGTTTGGATGCGGTTGGAGTATGATCGGGTTGGTTTAGCTTATAAACCTACCAGTCCCCCGGAATGGAAATACTAATAACTCTTAAACCGAACGTCCATTTGAAGAACCGTTAGCAGAATTGGTAATAACGTTGAGAAATGGTTCCTTTGGGTATACCCCATGAGAGTTCTAGGTACAGTTGACATACGGCCGGGTTGGTTCGTACACGAAACCAACCGGGCCCCCGGGACTAAAAGGCTAATAACTCACAGACCGGGCATCCGATTGACGCGTCGTCTGTTGCGTTGAGACCCCTATGATGAGGCGGTCCATTGAGATACTTCCACATGAGTTTACGTGACACTTGGAAGTTTCGACCATTTGCTCATGGAGCGGGCCCTCCCGGAGACGAGTGTACGGAGTGCGGAGACCGAGTAGCTATAGACCTGACGACTGCTTTACCGATTCGACTCGTAGTGATTCGGTTAGCCCAGTGGATAGAGCGCCCAGTATTTGGTGGCAGACACATGGCAGACAGAGCACCTATTAGTTGGCAGCAGACCCGCAGTACTCAACATGAGGAGTACCTTTGTAGGTTATTGCGGAGAGCGCCCAGTATTTGACAGTGGACCCTCACCGGACGGAGTGCCCTGTAGTTGGAAGAAGACCCGCGGTACTCGACAGGAGGAGTACCTCAGTAGTCTAAGGTTAGTGAGTAGCGCCTCGGAGTTGTGACATGGCCACTGTATTTGACAGAGGAGGAGTTATCCAGCAGTTGTGGTTTCGATAATGAAAATCCTGGTTTGAGTTGAGTCAATGACCTTTGTGTTTACGTCATGATTGAGATGGGTTACTTGATAACATAGGTATATGTATGGGAATATACCTAATTAAAGGTTATCTCTTGAGATCATTATTTGTGGTTTATATTTGTTTGATTTTGTGAGACCTTGAGGGTCTCAGGGACCCATCTAGGTATAGTTATACTCACCCCTGCACGGGCTATGCCCGCACCTCGTTGTGTTGGATGCAGATGACGGACAAAACTGATTGTGGTTGAGGCATGTAGAGCTGGATGGCACCCGGAGGTGGACTTCATGAAGAGACGGTACCTAGTGGAGATGGACAGACGTGGAGTGCTGAGGAGGAAATATGTACCTACCCTTCAGGTAGGAACCCAGGGGACGATCCAGGAGCTGCTTCACCTTTCAGTTTTTGTATTTTCAATTGTACTTTTCATTCAGTTGTAGATGTACCTTCATGTTGGGCT
Source organism: Viscum album (assembly GCA_963277665.1). Taxonomy (NCBI): domain Eukaryota; kingdom Viridiplantae; phylum Streptophyta; class Magnoliopsida; order Santalales; family Viscaceae; genus Viscum; species Viscum album. Next base: position 1,042,943,802 of record OY728150.1, read on the forward strand.
TGTATTTCTGGCCCCTTTGTATATTCAACACTTTTGTTATACTACTTACTTAGTGTTTTCTTCTGCTTGATCTCTGATTGTGTGAGTTTTCATTTTATAAAGGCTATGTGTATAACTTATCGTCTCCAAGTTGGCGTGAAAACTGTTTTTCATATATACATTATCTAAATGAGTCTAATTATGAACAAAAATGACATAAATATTAAATATAACATGATATAACATCTTTAAAATAAATATCCCATCCAATTACAAACCATTAAACCATTATGTAAATGATATACGGATTACCGTCTCAATGACACAATGAGACTCATCTTCCAAATTCAATATCCATGAATGATTATAAAAATATATATTATGATTAATAATGAAATAAATGAAATTAAAAATTATGTAGAATAATATATATATATATATATATATATATAACTCATTTACTTAGATCCATTCAATATGATAAGAAAAAAGAAACATCGTTCTGGTGTACGTATGAACAACCATCTCCAGGAACGGTTTGTTCCATTTATTATATCTATCCATTATATATATATATATTTATTTTATGAATATATATGATATAAAAACAATATTATAAATTTTTTATGTAATTAAATCATGATCTATGTAATATGATCTAGAATAAAAGATAAAAACAATTACGATAAACAATGCGATTATTTATTAAAATGTTGCATTAAATAAGAATTGTAAGTAAACTATTAATATAAATTCAAAAAATAATGATATACAGAATCCTAAATATTATTATGATTCTAATATAAGTTAATGATATGTTTTTAAAAATGACAATTGAGTTTTTGACAAATAAAGATAGTGTCGGACTTAAGGTAAGTGATTTCGACTCAATTTCATTTCATTGAGGCATATTTTAATATTATCCACATAGTTCCTTTTATATGGTGTATATTCTAAATTTTGAATTATTATCATTAATCTCATTAATTTTTTAAAATTATATTATTTCCTTCATGGAGATTATTTATATTTCGACATTACTTATTCAATATGGTTATTTGATAGCGCATATTATTTATTTTTGTTCTTCAATATGAGAAATACTTTGGACTGGCAATGACAAGAGGATCCTGTGCAATATAGATTTCCTCGATACATCAACATGTTCTCATGATATGATTAATATGGACAAATGGATTTCTACCATTAGTTTTAAACCTTCTTGCAAAAGGTCTTGGCGGTAACCGTTTTTCATGTGCCTGAGACATGACATCCTTAAATAATGTATATCCCACATTTAAAATCAGTTACTATTTATCCATGCGAGTTTTTTTCAACATATAAATGGAAGTAGTTCATTATTAGTTTATTGATTTATGTATTAGGGTTTAGTTTCTAACATGCCATTTTATTTGTTCCCCATCTTGTTTTGTATATGGAATGTGTACTTAGATATTAATGATTCCATATATATTGATTATTGCTTCCATTTTACATTCCCTTACTTGGAATTTGATCTCACCATTAGTTTGTTTCTCCCCACACATTATGAAGAAGATAACAATGATTAATCTTTCAAGAACATGGTTTATTTTAGTTATTGTGTAACATGTTTTATTTTTTTCCAATGTATTATGTGTACCATGTATGTTATATAGATTTCCAAGACTGGTGAACTGTATAGTCCATCAAGATTTTCTTTCTTGAAATAATGGCAATAAAATATAATAATTGACCGGATTCAGGTTATTTGGGGTCTGGGCATTACAGTGGCCATCAGATGGTGTTTTGAAAAAACCATGAAAACTAGATTTAGAAATCACAGATTAGGAATCATACCATAATTTATACTTTGGGATACACTTATGATAATTTAACCAATGAACCAAAAGTTTAGGATTTTGATGCATACATTTTTCATTTATATTGAGTGTTATTTGAAACTAATAATTTTATGAGTTAATACTGATATGTGTCATTATATTGAAATGGAACGTAGAAGGACAAATTATATCAATACTCGAGGAAATTTTGGGGTTTCCCTATAAAAGAAACCAATACAATTGGTATTGGAAAAGAAAAAAATAAAGATATTCTAAAGAAATGTAATAAAGAAATGAAAAATAAACGTGACTGAATGGAAAAACCATTCCAAAGATGGAATCTCCTATGCTGGATACCTTTATGCAGCAAAATTAGCCATCATATAGTGTGACTACTATTCCAATTGTATCTGAGTAGTGGATTTTGTATCTGGAAAATATATTTGGTCCCTTGTGGTGTCGTGAAATAGAAAAGGTAGAATTTGGGGTCTATTGTAACAAAGTAGATGTTTATTAGTGGTGGGAATTAATCCAAAATACTACAGAGGAAGAAGAAATAAAACAAATAGACTGGTGAACATTTATGGAGACAATATTTGACAAATGTTTTCCTTGTGATCAATAAATTCCAATGAAGATGAAGTTCCTTCACATAAAGAAAATTAAAGAAGAGATTTTAGCAGATTATAAATCTATGTTTTCTATGATAGAAAGGTTTTCTATGGATTATATAAGAAACATAGAGTGTAATATCAATCAATTCATTAAAGGTATTATGCCAAATCTCCGAAGGGAACTAGATTCTTAGAATTTGTTATCATATGATGAAATATTTTTATGTTCCAAATTTACAAAGATGGAATTTTCTGGGATCAATATATTCAATGGAAAGAAGGAAAAAAGAGGCCATCCGAGAACCATGAAAATAAGAATGAATAAAAGATGAAGAATATATTTGAACATTTTTCATCTTGTGAAAATTGTGTAAATAAGAAACATGTGAAATATTTGAAGGGATTGGGATCTTGTTATAAGTGTGGAGATAAGGGACACCAAACTCAGGAAAGGAAAGGAAGGAACCAAATCAATGATATCCAGGGCCATAATTGAATTGAGATAGGACACTATGTAAATGAATTCCCAAACCATCACGAGAATCTACCAATGAAGAAGCCAAGAAAAAATGACCACGTTTATTCAATCACAACGAATGATGTTGAAGTTCTTAAGGATTTAATGGTAAGTACATTAATTATATCATCAAATTTACCTATGAATTTATTTGATTATGGATCATCGCAATACGTTATATCATCATTGTTTTTTTTAAAATATATTATTTTTAATTCACCACGACTGTGGAATAATCAGTTAGACTCTTAGTGGGAACCTTATCACAACAAAGAAGTGTCATGATTTTACTATTATGGCATATAAACGTTCTACTGATTTTGTTATCATAAATATTGTTAATTTTGATATTATCCTTAGTATGTATTGTATTTCAAAATATTATATGAAAATAATTTTCCAGGAAAAAGGATGTTTAATTTTATGAGGAAGATGTAGAATATATTATTCTTAGAGAACAAACTTCCTTACTTGATTCTTATCAAAATCTATCTCCTATTGCATTAATAAATGATATTACTGAGGTGGAAGATAAAATAACATATTGGGATGATAGAGGAAATATTCATATTGAGGACTTACTTATTTTAATGGAATACATTGATGTTTTTTTTGGTGATTTACGTGGACACCCCCTAGTGCGATGTTGAGTATTTTGTTCATTAATCTATATTGAAATCCCAATATAAAAATCACAAAATTTAATGGATAAAATTTAATTAGTAGTGCTAAAAAACATAAAGAATTAGGTAAAAAGGAATTCATCCACGCTACTGTTTATCTAAGGGGTCCCATATTCGCTTTTTCATGAACAAAGATGAATCCATGAGGCTATGTATTGAGAATAGGTAAATTAATGTTATTACAATAAAGAAAAAGTATTATATACTTTGTAAATATGATTTATTTGATCAACTTAAATGATAAAAATTATTTTTGATGATTGATATTCATTCTGAATATCATCAATTATGAGTAAATAAGGAATATATTATGAAGTTAGCTTTTCAGATGAGGTATGCCCCTTATGAATTAACAATAATTCTAGTTAGATAGACTAATGAACCCTGTGTTGTTAAGGATATCCATAATAGAATATTTTGGGAATATCATGATGATTTTGTTTTGGTATTCATTGATGATATTTTGATATATTCTAAATTCTTTGCAGACCATGATAATCACTTTGGAATCATTCTTGAGACTCTCTGGAGAGATGAATTAAATGGTAAAGTTAGAAAGTATGAATTATGGATTTCGGAAATTTATTTCCTTGTCCATATTGTCTCTATGGATGGAATCTATGTAGATTCTCTAATGGAAAAGGAAATTATTGAATGGAAAGCACTGACAATTATAACTGAGGTACATATTATTATTAGTATAAAAGTTTATTATCGGCATTTCTTCTACAATTTCACCTGATTTGATAATCCATTAACCAAGATCACATGTGAAGGGGTTAAATTAGTTTAAAAAATGAGTGTGAATAATGTTTTGATGAATTCAATTAATGATCAGTCAATGATCATATATTGACATTATAATCTTGGAATGATGTGTTTGTTATTAATACTGATGTATCTAGGAAAAGACCTGGTTGTATCCTTATAAAGAATTATATGGTTATTTCATATGTATCATAGAAATTAAAAACCCAGGTATAAAACAATCCAACTATATATCTTGAGTTTTCTATAGTAAAAGTTTCTATGAAGATATATATACACTATCTCTATGGTGAAAAATGTGAGATATATATTTATCACAAGAGTTTGAAATACATTTTCTTATAGAAATAACAAAATATGAAACAAAGGAGGTGGATTGAGCTACTCATTGAATTTGATTTCACAATAAACTACCACCTAAGGAAGGACAATAAGGGGGTTGATACCTTGAGTATAAAGAACTATGGTGTTCTAAACATGACGAGAGTTTAAAAGGATGATATGATCATATATTTAATAAATATCGATAGGGGAATTATCATAGAGGGGGAAACATAACTACTTTTTCAAATGGTTTCCAATCCATCATTACTAGAATGAATAAAACATTTTTAGACTAATTAGGAGAGGTTTAAAATTAAAATTAAAGGTGTGTATGTTGGGAGATTGATTGACTTCGTATATGAAGATGGAATTTTGAAATGTTGGAAATGGATTTGTTTTCCTACTATACTTGAGATAAAGAGGGAATTATTTGATGATTCTCAGAGATCTAATATTTTCATACACCCCAGTTGAACGATGATGTATAGATATTTGAATTAATCGTTTTGGTGTGACAACATTAAGAGAGAGATTACTGATTATGTGTCGCAATGTTCAGTATGATAATAATTGAAGGTTGGTTGATAACATCATAGAAGAGTAATGAAACCACTTCTTATACCTATGTGGAAATTGGAAGAGATTGTAATTGAATTTGTCATGGGGATACCAAAGACACTTAGAAGGAATGATACGATATGAGTTATTATTGATCACCATAACAAGTAATCACTTTTTCTCACTAGAAGAGAATATTTAATTTTTGAACGTTTAAAAAGACTATATTTATGAATTTTTAATACCTTATTGTGTATCCATATCGAATTTTTTTATAGTGATCACCATTTACATCATGATTCTAGAAAAGTCTTCAAAATTAACTAGATACTGAAAATCATTTGAACACTTCATACATCCCTCAAACTGATAGGACATCAAAACAGACTATTAAAACATTAGAAGACTTGTTGAGATCATGCTCACTTGACTTTATTGTTATGTGGGATCAATCTTTACCACTAGTAGAATTTTCATATACAATATCTTCAAATCAAGTATCTAGATGGAACCATATGTAGTATTAAATGGAAATTGATGTCGTACAGTAACATGATGCGATGATGTAGGTGAATGATATCTTGTGGTCCGAAACAAGTTGAAGAAACAACATAGAATGTGAATATTATAAAAACCAATATCAATATAGACAAAAAAAGGAAAAAGGACTATGCTTATAACCAAGGGAATGATTTGGAATTTAATGTAAGAGATTATACTTTCTTGAATGTATCTTCATGGAAGAGTTTCACAAGATTTAGTATGAAGGGTAAATTAACTCCCATGTACTTCAAGCCTGTTGAAATTATAGAATGAATAGGATCAGTAGATTACCATTTGGAAATGACTCCATGTCTCTCGAAAGGTCATTATGTGTTCCACATATCACATTTAAGGATATACATGCTAGACGCAATGCATGTAATCACATATGAAGGAATATAATTGGAACCTGCTATTTTATATTATGAAGAGCCTATAAAGATTCTTGATACCACAGAATAGGTGTTGGTAAATCAGATTACTCGTCTGGTATATGTTCTTTTGAGAAATCATATAAAAGAATAGGTGACGTGGGAACCAGAAGAACATACGATGAAGAGCCACCTAAATATTTTTCATTCTTGATATTCTCGAAATTTTTATGAAGAAATTATTTTATTGAGGTAATAATGTAACACCTAAAGATTCCATGTTACTCTTCTTTTTATCTAATTTAATGTCTTGCGTTGTACGTAACCCCGAGTTCAAGAACCTAGTGGCCTCTCAAAACAGTCATTTAAAATATATGAAATGATTAATATTAACCAAATTTTGAATTTCTAAAAAATATATTTTTTAGAATTGTCTTTATTTGTGAATTTGGAATATCAAAATTTTCCTAAGGTAAAAATTATTTAATTATTAAAAATGTTTTAAATTTTGATGAATAGTGGAAAATACTGCATTTTAATTCCAAAATTGGTTTTTTTTCTAATTTATTTCTATAGATATATTATATTTTTAATTTATTTTAAAGTTTTATTGGATTTTTTATTATCATTTAATCCAGTTTTTTTCATTTGATGTAATTCTCTTTAAAAATTGGACATAAACACGTGTCAATCTTTTGAGATGTTTTACTTCTAAAAAACATATTTTCTGGTTTTGACAATGAGAATTAATTACAATTTAATTAATAAAAAATCTAGGTTTTGGATTTGAAAATATGGATTCCATATTTGGAATCATAATATCCAAATTTTGTAAATATTTATTTTTCATATTTTTCGAGATTATGAATAGTAACATCAGTAATTATTTTACTTTACCATTGTTAAAGTGAAAATAATGAAAATAAGGGTAAAAATAATATTATAAAAATATAAAACAACCTTAACATGTGTTATAAACCTACTGGATGATATATGGAATAACACTATCATCCTTTGGTTGATTTTAGGACCCCATGGAACCACTTCGGTGTGAGAAATAAATGTTATAATAATTAATTTAAAGTAAAGGGAAATATAACATAAACAAGTATCTTATTACTAAAAAAATTTAATTAGAGTTATATAAGTTATATATAAAACATTAAATTTTCATTAGATAGATAAAATGATTACCCATATCATAGTATTTTATTTGTAATTTTATGATATTATATAAGTAAATTTATTTATGACTCAATAATGATGTAGTATTTTTCATGTTAAAAAATGAATCCAATAAATGATAGTAAAAATACTAAAATAAATTTAATTTGAATGTTTTTAATCAATCCATAAATTTTACAGATTCATATTCAATTTCCTATTTTATTTTTTAAAATTTATTTGAGTAATCACGATTTTATAACTTCAACTAAACCAATTACTAAATATCGTTGAAATTGATATAAATTGGCTTTTAAAAAAAATAATATTTAATTTTAAAATATAAAAATTAAAGAAATATGATTCCGAAAATGGACATATATAATGTTACAAATCTAATTTATGATACACTTTATCCTCTCTTTGAATTTTATAGTAACTAAATTAACTATAATGTGTACAAAATAAAAGAATACATCATAATAGTTAAATAATTAAAACATTTGTTAAAGGTAATCTATAAGGTTAATTTCATGACCTAAACATGTATAAAAATCATATTATGTTATTATTGCTACCCAGCCACATCTTATACTAGAAAAAATCACTTTCGAATAATTAAAAACCAAAAATAAACTTATAATAAATTAATATTTCATGATTTTCCTAAAGTGCCCCTCACCTCTCTTATAAAAGGGATCATGTACTTATCTTTAATCCACACCTAAAATGCCCTTTTGTTTTCCAAAACCTAAAAAAATATACTTCTAACTTCCCTATATTCATCCTAGAGTCTACCATTAGGTATGAAAAACAACACATGGAGTCTATTTGTTCAAATAAAAAGGAGGCACCCGAAGAATATGTAATCATTTTATCCCTTCTTTCAATGTACATTTTTTCTTCTACATCCTCGTACTATGTTGTTACCATAAAAAATTAAAAATGTAGAATATAATATCTGGTTAGATATTTTAATGGTTATGGGAAAAAAATATTTCTTCATTTACCATCCAATGATAAACAATACCACTATGCGTGCGTATGTACGGCTTACCATCTCCACGTCATGGTGTAAATTGTTTTCCATCTATAATTTATTTCAATGGGTATAATATTGAATAAAAATAAATTAAATAATAAATATAACATGGTATTATGTTTTTTAAAATTCATATTCCATTCAATTCCATACCATTAAACCATTATGGAAATGATACTGTCACTCATGCGTACGTACGTCTTACCGTCTCCATGCCATGATGAGACTTATCTTCTACGTTCAACATTTATGAATGATTATACAAAATTATATTATGAATAATTATGAAATATATGAAATAATAATTCTAATGGAAATATATATATATATATATATATATATTTAATTCACTTATCTCCATGGAATATGACAAGAAAACGAAAACAAAGTTTATGCATACAAATGGTCTATGTCTCCAGGAACGATGTATTCCATTTAATATATCTATCTTTTATATATATTTATATTTTGAGTATATAGGATTTATAAATTATATTATAAATTCTAGATGTAATTAAATCATTATCTAAGTAAAATGATGATAAATAACATGTCAAAACGCATAAGATAAACAAAGCGATTATTTCCCAAAATGTTGAATTAAATTGGAATCGTTAATAAATAGGTAATATAATGTCATAAAATTATCATAAATGACATCATAAATATTATTATGATTATTATATATGTTAATAATATGTTTTAAACCATAGAATCTATGTTTTAAAGAAATACAAAGAGTATCAGACATAAGGTACGTGATTTCGTCTAAATTTCATTTCATTGAGGCATATTGTAATGTTTTTCACCTAGTTCCATTTATATGGTGTATATTCTACCTTCTTACTTGTTATCATGAATCTCATTATTGTCATGATTTTATATTATTTCATTCATGGGAAGTATTTATATATCTATAATACACATTCAATACGGTTATTTGATAAGGCATTCTGTATATTTTGGATTTTAAACATGAGAAATACTTTGGAATGGAAATGATGGGTGGATCTCAGAATTTATATAGCTTGTTGGTGCATCAATAGGTTCTCCTGAGATGAATAAGTTTGAAATATGGGTTTCTAACCTTTGTATTAAATCTTCTTATGAATGGTATTGATGGTAATTGGTTTTCATGTTCCTGAGACATGACTTCCTTAAATATATTATTTACCTCATTTAATATCAATTATTATTTATCCATGATATTTTTCATTGACAAATAAATGTAATTATTTCATTATATTTTTTTTTGATTTATGGAATATGTTTCAGTTTCCTACATTCCATATTATTTGTTCCTTATCTTGTTTTTTAAATATATGGTGTTATGAGATATTTAACATTCTATATATATTGATTATTTCTTCCATTGTACATACCGTTATTAAAAATTTGAGCTCAACCGTATTATGTTTCTCTCTACAGGTTATGAAGAAGATAATGTTGATTAAGATTTCAAGTTTGAATTTTATTTCAAATACTTTGTAGAATGTTTTTTTTTGTTTTTAAAATTTAATATGGGTATCATGATTGTAATATGGATTTAAAAGACTACTAAACTACACAACCCTTCAAGACATTCTTCCTTGTAATAATCCCAATAAAATGTAATAATGAACTAGCTTCTGGTTATCTAGGGTCGGTGCATTACAAATTTATACCAAGGGTGTCTCTTAGTTTCTCTATACACATGATTACGTGCAATTCAATCTATTAATGAATTTAAATTATTTAAATAAAAATATTTCATAAAAACTTCTAGATCCATTATTCTACCCCCTTAAAATGAATTTCACTCTCGAAATTCACCACTTGGATACCAAAATATTAGTATACTACTGCGTCATCACATAGTGAAATTCCAACATAGGTCCCTCAAATTCGTGTTTCTACCATAAAACATTAATCAATCAAGTTTTCATGTTTCATAGAACATTTTCACTAAAATCCAAAATCTCTATGAGTATTTCTTTATAAAAAATTTCTTACTCTAGCGGTACAACATCCGAGTTTAGAACATGGATGGATAAGGTATGTACATTCTCAAGAGAGACACATGGAACAAATCATGATCTTGAGAGATATTTCATTAAATGAATAATCTCTAAGCTACCTTCCCAACATGATATATAATTTCAAAAATACAGATATACCTAGGTCCTAACATTCCTTTATTTTCAAATCTCATTAAAATCTTCTAGCGAGATATTTTTAGAAAATCATTATCAAACACTTCTAACCCTATGACATTTCTTATGATTTCATAATTTTTTTTCATCTTTGACCGGCTTTTGCATGATGTTTAATAGATCTACCCTTCTATATCATTTCATCAACAAGATAACTTCTTAAAAGATTTCTTTGCAAAAATACATCCATGTATTTTGGTGTTATGCACTTCATTCCATAGAGGGACTCACAAGGATCCATCTGAATACTAGAGTTAAATATTTTGTTGTTGGAAAGTTCATCTAGTTATAGGTTTTATTCCCATCCTTCTTTGAAATTCATAAAGAAATGTCTCACCATGTATTCTAGAGTTTGAGTTGTCCTCTCAGACATACCATCTATCTGAGTAAGACGAGTTGTACTGAAACTAAATTCTATATCTAGATCCTATTAATGTCTTGAACATCGATGTAAATCTCAAACCCCGTTCAGATATTATGTAATGTGGTACTCCATGATAACTTACATAATAAATTATATATATCTGATCAATATGATCAAGAATGGAATCCCCTCTAATAGAAATGAACTATTCTTACTTCATATGGAAACCAAATATAACAAATATAGCATTATGGACCTTATATTTTTTGGGATGTCCAATGAAAAATTCCATATTGAGGTTTTCCCATTTTTATTCTGGTATGAAAACTGGTTGTAAAATCCCTTTAGGCTTCTGTCACTTTGCACTAACATGATTACAAATCAAACACTGAGAGAAATATTCTACATCACCTAATTTAATTCCATCACACCATTAATAATATTTCTGGTCCACGTACATCTTTCCACTTTCCAGGATGAATAGATAATGATGATTATTAACCATCATAAAACAACTCCTTCATAATTTCTAGTATTTTAGGAATGAAAACCACATTTGTGAATCTTATTGTTCCATCATAATCATGGTTTAATTCATGAACATTTCTCACCTTGTTTTATAGGACTACATTTTCCTTCTATTCCTTCTTAATCATTATTTTTATATATTTTTGAACATTAATTTCAGTACGATAAGATTTCTCCCCTTCCATTAAAATTACAGGATCCATCCTTTGAAAACCCATAAATATTGGATCTTTTCTGATCCTTATCATGGATAGGAAAGCATGGTCCTTTCGAATCAAAGCATATAAAAAGTTGTTCTCTTTCCGAGGGTGGTAATGTATTGTGAATTTGTAATCATTAATCAACTCCAACCATGTTATTTGGTCCGTATTCATATCCATTTTTTTGAAAATATTCTTTAATCATTTATGATTAGTATAAATATCACACCTTTCAGAATAAATATTATTCATCCATATATTTAATGCAATTATAATCATATATAACTCTAAATCATGAGTTGGGTAATTTTTCAAATGGATTTAAAATTTTTGCGAGGTTTATGATATCAACATATCATTTTGCATGATGACACGTCCCAATCCCTTCATGAATGCATCACTATATATCAAACACCATTATCCACTATATGGAAGTGTCAGCACAGGTTCATTGGATAAACCTCTTTTTAGGACTTTGATATTATATTCACAGTCCTCCATCAACACAAATATATATCCTTTCTGATTCGATTTGGTTAGTGGATTAGATAGTCATGAATAGTATTTCATAAAACATTGATAATATACAAAAATACTATGAAATATTAAGATATTAGTTAGCATTTTTGGATTAGGAAAACATTCAACAACTTCTATTATGTTGGATCCACATATAGACCCCCTATTGAGATTATGTGACTTGAAATTGAATCATTATGATGCCAAAATGGAAACATGCTAATTTTTTTATTTTTTTTTATTTTTTAAGGGTCAATAGTAAAATTCTCAAGTGATATTAATTGTCTTACATTCCATATGAATATACAAGAATATAGTTTGAAAACACTACCACAAACTAATTAGGATAGTCTTTAAAGACTCTATTCATTTCATCTATGGATATAATGGGGAATCACTAATATCATAAGTTGTCAATATAAATTCATATTATCCATACCTTGTATGGAATTTCATATTTGGTAGATCCCCATTCCTAACCACTTATTGATTATATCTGGAATGAAGATTAATATTTGAAGATAATTGAGCTCTACATAGTTGGTCAAAAAAGTCATCAATGTCAGGAAGATGATATATGTTTTTTATAGTGATAATGTTTTATTCTCTTTAATCAATGTTGTGTCTCGTTGATCCATAATTTTTCTTAACAAATAAAATAGGTGCATCCCAAGGTTATGCACTAGGGAGTATAAATCCCCTTTCAAAATTCTCTTGGAGTTTCTTATTGAATACGGTCAACACAATACTAGTCATTGGATAAGGTGTTTTTGAAATAGGCATATCACCCAGTATGAGTTCTATTGAAAACTCAACACCACGAATAAGTGTAAGACCAAGAAATTCCTTCAAAAATAAATCATAAAACTCCCATAGAACATGTGTATTATTAATGGTTAATTTCTTCCATACTATTTGAGAAGGATATCCTTGATTTATAAGAACCAAGACCTGTAAGATGGAAGATATTTCCACTTGAAGGTCATATTCATCTGTGCATTGATAAATGATCATCGACTAATATGGATTATAAAATGTGACTTCTATTCCTTATAAATTTATTTGAGATCAATATAGGTAAATAAAATCCATGATAAGAATCACATAAAATTTCAATAAAAGAAGGATCAATCAATTTTTCAGAATCACTATCCCACAAAATTCAACATGAAAATAAATATAAGCTTTTGTTGTGACTATTGTTCCATTAATAGTGGTCATAGATAACTCATCATCAATTTTCCAAGGTTGTACTAGAAAAACCATTGAATCTTCTTCCGATATAAAAGAGATGGTGGATCCAGAGTGAAATAATACATTTGATACTTTAAAGTGGATGGTATATATATATTTCACTACTTATTGGTTGAAATAATTACCATTTTACTTGTACTTGTAGAATTTATGTATATAAAGTAAATTTTCGGAATCTTTTTCTCTATTCACTTCATTAAAAATATTTTCCAATCACTTCGTAATTATTATACTTGATGACCTTATCTCACACACAGAAAACATTTTATAACCCCATTAATGAAATTTCATCCATGTTTCCTTTCACACATTGAGAATAAGGGAGAAGAAATCTTCTTTTCAGTGTGGTATTTATATTTTCTCTTGAATTATACTTTTCTCTTCTTATCAAACGCATAGAAATGATGTGATACTCCAATCACCATATAAACCTTAAGAGAACATCATAATATTTTCTCTGTGTTATTGATTCCACTTTTGTATAATTCAATTTAGAGACATAGTTTTAGTCCACTAAAGAATAGATCAATTTTACACTCAAGATTGACAATAATTATAGAAATGTACCTAGATATTTTCTTAAAATTTACTTCTTCAGCTAAAACAGATTCATCATCCTTTTTCGTATGTTTATAAAAAACATTTTCTATATTTCTTTGATGAAAATGAGGAATGTACTTATTGAAAAATAAGTTATTGAACTCGTCCAAGACCATGGATTCAATTTTATATTTTTGCATCATATGCATGATATCAATCCCCTATTGATCAAATAAAACATACAAATGATATACTAGCATGATTAATTTATCTTTCTATGAACATTGGAAAACAAAAAAAATATATTTTTAGTACTAATAATCCATATTTCAGCTATTAGTGGATCTGAGGACTCATAGAAATAAGATGGATTCTTCCTCACGAAGGGCTCCATAGAATGATGTTCCCTCCATTGTGATTTTTGAAGTCCTACATAATTTATATATTGATATATTTGTGTAAAAATAAGAACAATGATTTTCATTCCATATCACATAACCTTCAGTGGCTCAAGAGAACAATCTTTTCATTTTCCATTGCATTTAGCATTAACATGCTTCTTTTAGGTTATATCTACTAACTAATACTTATAACCATAGTATGAGACACAATATACCTAATAGGAAAACCACACATTCAAAAATAATATTTCAATTCTAGAAACTTAAGGTTTTATCCTAGGTTATTCTTGATCATTTTTAATCCTACAGGTCTAAATATTGTTAGATATCTAACTCAGGTTTTTTCATCATAGTTTAAAAATGATTACTATACCTTATATTTTATTCCAACTATAATAGACCATACATTGAATACATAGATATTACTTCAAAATTGATGAAAAATCATTACAAAACAAAACAAAAACACACCACGACTCTATCAGTTTAGTTATATTAGAAACATTGAATCATAATTAACTGGTTTATAAGACATCAACATTTTCTCCCACTTCTTCATAAACAGTCAAATTTTGGAATTATTTTAGATAATAAACTTTTTCAAAATATGGTAAAAGATTCATTAGAAATGGTGATCATAGTTTTTCAGTAAATGTAAAAAAGGGTCATATAAATCACATCCCAATAATAATACATAAGAACATATAAACTTAAAATCTTATCCTTTATATTATAGATGATTATATAGTGTTATGCTAAAAATAAGAAAATTTCATAAGGAATAATTGAACATTTTACCAAAATACAAAACATAAGACATTGAATTTTTGGAATACACTTAAGTATAGAAAATAATTTCATATTTGTTAGGTCATATTGCCAAGACAAACATAGTATTCAAATACTATAACTAAACCAAGATTATTTCTTGTTCCAGACCTATGTAATTGAACTTAGTTTATATACCATTCTAGCCATATCTATCACATGAGATATAAATCATTACCGAATTAATTGGAGGGGGATATATTTACCACCCATTTAGTAATGAAATCATACCTACATGTTAAAAAAATTCAACATATTTTAACCTAATAAATGTAATGTCTTACTTAAAAATCATTCTATCATAACATAATACGTATTAAAAAGGATTTCATTTATATAGATATAAACATAATAAAAAAAGGTAATAATAGTCATAATATACTTGAAAGATAACCATATTAAATAATTCTATCTAGATGGGATGTAATTATGAAAGAACACTGGAAATTAATTCTTGATGAAAATATCATTTCTTCTTAAAAATCAGTTTTTCTCACAATGAAAATAAATTTTAAAATAAAAAAATTTATTTTTAAATAACCATGAAATATTGAAAAGTAATCTTCAGGAAAAAATGGTTATAGGAAAACATAAAAACCCATCATGCCTTATATGTTAAAAGAAAACATTCTTCTAATACTTTGATGAATTTGTTAAAATGTACCACAAATAGAAAAGTGATAAAATATTCCTTTCATACTATTTGATAAAAATTCAGAAATAGAAAAAATTAAATTTAAAAAATTATTTTAAAATAGAAATAATATTACTTATTTTGGAAACATGTACATGGATGATAAATATACCCTAGTATAAACTTATACATAGATATTCTTAAGTAAATATTAGATTGAAAATTTATTATTTACCTTATGTCTGATATAATTTATATGTATCTAAACCTCATATATATTGATTTAAATAATTTCATATACTTATTATGGAATCATATTCATTTTTATGATATCATATATGATAATATTATCATCCGTTTGTTAATAACATTTCATTCACACTCGTCATTCAGGTATAAATGACATCATTTTCGTTGGCATGTTTTGTTGAATATGTTATGATTATTCTTTATAGGATATAAATATATAATTTACAGAATGGTATTAATATAATATATGTCATACTTATTCATTATATTAATTTATATAATCATGCTTTAATGAATATTCTTTTGAATGAATCATATCACATCGGGGAAATGTTAGGACGCTCATATGAATGAGTGGTGATATCCTTCCTTTAATTATGAAATGTTATATAAGTGGATGATATATATAATGTTATAAAAAATAGCTTTTTATAATAATAATTTATTACTAGTATTCCTATCATTATACCCATCCGGGTAAATCAGCATGGAGATGGTAATCCGTACGTACACATGTATGGTGTTTTCGTTTTTCATTGGATGGATAGAAGGATGAATAAGGCTGTTCAAGAAAAATAATAAGATCATTGTATATAAGTGACACTGGAGTTATTAAATAATTATTAAAACAACCAAGGAAGAGGAAGTAGAAGAACTAATGGTCTTGAGAGAGTCATAAAATGATATTATATTGATTCATCGGTGATCTCCCTCTAGATCACCTCTTGACGGAAATGAAGATTGCCTTTTGAGAAGAAAAAGACCCGTAGAATGCAACTAGGGAGTTATAGAAGAAAAATGGGTAGGATATAGTTGAAATTTAAGCCTCAATGAGTTATGAAGAAGTGAAGGGGTATTTTTTTTATAATTAAGGTTGGGGGCACCCTAGGAATATCCAAAATATTAATTTATAATTATTTTAATCCATATCAAAAAAATTCCAAAATATATATGTTTTAAATATGAGATTATATAAGGTTGTAATATCATAAACTAATAATATTTAAATTAGTTTTTCTATCAATGGAGAACTTCTCATTCTAATGATCTCTTAGTTGTTCTATTTATTTTTTAACTAAGTTGAAAAATATTTCAATATTAAAAGGGTTCAATATTTACATATTTTATGTCAATTACACCGTAAATGAATAATTTAAAATATTTTACAACATATCATAATTAATATATTTTTTTAAAATGTTTTATTTATTTATAAATAATTTAATATTAAATTATTTTCATAAAGAACAAATAGTTCAAATTTTAACAATATCCAATTCATTGATTTTTAAAAATATGAATATAACAATTTAACATTGAACCAAATATTTTAGTATAATACTAAAATTTCAGGATTATCTATAAAATTCATTATACATATATTTTTTTAAATTATTTTTCTTTTAATATATTTAATAACATTTATTTTTTATCTCTATTAATAATATAATTACAACAATATATTTTATAGATCATTAATATAAATTTTTTGTATAAAATATAAAAATGATACATGAAGGCAAATATAAATCATATATACATGATAATAATACTAGTGGTAAATTATATCATTTTGAAAATCCAACAGAAAATGTTTTATATTATTTAAAATATGAATGTGAAGAATTTAACTTCACTTTAAATAAAAATTATTAATGTCATAATCATTTCCAGGTGGCTCCAAATTGTCAATAACTTAATACATGGATGATAATGTTCGATATATACTCAAACAAAAATATTTTTTAATGTGTTTGTGAATTTTAATTGTTATAATAATTTTAATAAAAAATTTGATTATTGACTATTCGACAAGTAAATAATTTCTACATCATCGATGTATATACCTTATTTATTTAAATAAAAATAAAAAATAAAATAAACTAATAAGGAATAAGAATTTTATATTTAGAACCATTATTTATAATATAATATATCTTTTATATTACATTATATTAAAAATTCTATAGTTATTAAAAGTTGAGTTATATGTAATTAACATTTTTTAAATAATTTAAAATAAATGTTTTAATATTATCCACGTGGCGTCCAAAAGATAACATTTCGAACCAAGGATGATTAATGTCAAGACTCACACAACCAATGATATTTGGACAAGTGTTAAGGAAATTTTATAATACTATTTTTACCCTTAATTACCCAACTTAAATTCTACCGTATGAATAAAAAAATTAATGAAGTTACATTAATTTATTCACAAAAATAACATAATGATATGTAAATAATTCAGACCTACTAATTCGAAATATGGAATCCATTTTCATAATTCAAAACAAATAATTTTCAATAATGAATTTAAAATTGATAACATTTCCAGAATGAAAAAATAGTGTTATAAAAGGTAAAATATGGCGAAAGATTGAAATTTTTTACATCTAAATTCAATATAAAATTATTTCGCATGACTAGAATTATATTAATTGGTAAAAAAGTATTCTAATTTTACATTGAAACAATTTAAAATTAAAATCTTATAATAGAAATTATTTTTATGATAATTGTTTATGTTAGAATTTTATATATTTTTCCAATTCTTCAAAACATGAATGTTATCATAAAAGTATCAAAATATCATCCAAAGTAAATATTTATATCCCAATTCAAGTTAATAGATTTCTTTGGTCAGATAATATTACTATCGTGAAAATAATTTAATTTAAAAATGGATCTATATTAAAAGGTGGTAAAATTACCCCTTTCACGAAAATTATTTGTTTTTATACATAAAATAGACATTATTCATATCCTATAACTAAAATTACAATTGTATGAATATAGAACATAATAAATTAAAAATTTATCATATATACTGTATTAATATCTTCAACTAATTATAATTAATATAATTTTTTAGTACAAAAAATATTGTGTTTATATTTATTTGGTTCATATTTTTCATAAATAATTTGTAGCAAAATAATTGACCAAAAATTTTCATATGTTTGTTACATTTATTAATGATAAATTAATAGATAGGTTATAATGGTAATTTTATACCCAGGGAATCTCACGTCATATTTATACTAATGATTTCGTTTAATGCATGATAATTAAAAAATTAAATACTTTAAATAATAATATTTAATAAAAACATTTGAGTGTTTCAATGAGATAATTCATATTATTTGTGGGTTAAATAAATATTAATAATATAAAATTTTTGACTTAATATATTTTATAATTTTTGGATTTTAATATTATTTATTAATTAAGTGAGGGGTTTTTGAATTTATAAATGCGTAGGAATTAAGTTAGATATTTTGGTATGATTGTTAAAATTATTGAGATTAATAATTTAAAATAATTTTTAATTCAAATTAGTTATATTAGAGTATACTAACCAAATTTTTTTTCATTAATATAATAGATACTTGAGAAATTTTTTTATCCTTTATAGATCTTATGATATATTAGTATATTATTTTAGTTCTACAGGGAAAAAAATAAAATTATTTATAAGTCATTAGAATATGGGATGAAATGTGGTGGAATATAATTGAAACATAAATTTGAATGATGAAATTATTTTTATTATTTCTATGAAAACATGTTGGTATATTTTCTTATATTCCATAATAAAATAATTCCTCAACTATTGAAATTATATTTAAAAAATGAATTTTTTTTCAATTTATAATTTATTTTAACGAATTAATAGTCTCTTCACCCCATATTAACGTATGTTTTTACGGTCATTATTATTCCCATGATCCTTTTATCTAGCCATTAACCTTCACCAAAAATTCCACAATTTCACATTTCATAATGTTTCTAGTAATCTAAATAAAAAATTATATATTATTTATGGTATCATTTTTGCACTATCCCATTTTGACAGATGCTTTATAATTTCATTGAAATATGAGGGTTTTTAGTAATGGTATTTGATAATAATGGACAATTGAATATGGATACTGTAAAAAAAGAATGATTGGGGTAAATTTATATTTTCATGGTAGAATGGAACACCACAAAATTATTTTAAAAGAACTTATGCTATGTTTTTTACACAACACACCAAGCATAATGTGTGACGTGATATATTATAAAAATACAATTATTTAAATGTTACTGTTATATACTTTTTTTCAAATTGTCAATATGAACATATTTGACCACATTATGAAAAATATGTATAATTTAATTATAAAATGAAAATGTTTAATTTAATTCATAATAAATATGATCTAAATTTTTAATTCTTTTTTATGCTTCAATAATATGTTTTCATCATGAATGGTTTTTGTTTTATTTTATGTGCATTTATTATGATTATTTTTTTTTATTTTTTTAAATTTTTTTTTAAAAAATGAATAATATTTTTGAACCCATAATATAAATAACAGTTTATTGAAAATTTTGGTATTTATATGAATATATTTATTTTTATTGAATGTTAAAAAACTTATATCTTTCAAAAACGTTCAATTTTCAATAAATTATGAAATTTTAAACTCCCATTCCATTAAAAATTGATTAAAAAAATAGTTATCATTTAATTATTAATAATCTAATTAATTAAATTTGGGTCATCCTTTTACTTGATTTTTTTATTAGTTAATTTTTCGGAAAAAATACATTTTTCTAAAATGTTTTTTTCATTTGAATTTAAAAATTCATACTAAATTAAGTTTTTAATAATTCATGAAAGTTAATTTTTAAAATTTTATTTCATACTTGATGTCAGTATGCTCAATGTTTTAAATAATTTTCATTTCTTATTTTCATTATGAGTAGTAATCTTGGAAAAAATGTGTCCCCTCAGTAAGGGTTAAACAAGTAATGAAATGTTAAAAAAATATTATATGGATTTTACACCTCCATAAATCATTAATTTATCATATTACATGAGTGGTGTTAGGAAAAATCTATCCTAGCAATGAAAATACCTAAATTATGTAAAATTATACTTTGATTATAAAATTTATTTTATTTGTTGAAAAAGATTAATAAAAAAATTTATTTTCATGTTCATAATTTATCTAACCTAATTCATATTGATAAAGAAAGGTTTTAACTTATTATAAAAGATATTTTTTTAAATAATGACATTATATTTTTGACATTATTTTATTTAATTTTTTTTGGTAGAATGTCCTTATATTTTTACACTATGTTGACTCAGTGCTTTTTCAAATAGTTTTAAATATCAATGAAATGATCTATAAAAATAAAATAGAAATGTGTTTCATATGATTTATGGTTTTCTAAAAAATAATATTGTTAATAATAATATATATTTGTGATTAAAATGTATTATATTAGAAATATAGTATTATCGTGATGACTTTAAATTAAAATTATATAAAAAGATCCAGAAAGGAATTTTGGGATATTTTATGTTAAATAAAATTTTATTAAATAATATTAATATCAAAAAAATATTTATCAAAATATATTAAATATAAACTGGTATAAAATTTCATCAATTTATCATTTATGAGAATATTATAAAATTTTAATTATATTTAATTATCTTTAAGGATGAAAAATATGTTACTACAACTGAGGTTAAAAATTGTTTTTAAAGGGGGTATACTAAAATATAATGATTAAAATTACACCAAATACTCTATATTATTTTTATTTTTTGATAATTATTTATCATTGATCTATTTTTATTTTAATCCTTGGCCCCTTGAAATTATTTTTACTTTCAAATGAATTTATTATATCTAAATATTTTATGTAATTATAAGTTTTTCATCTCCTCAGAAATAAAAGCCCAGATCTTCTCATCCATTAGTCAAAAATTTAATCCTTATATTAATAAATATGAAATCCCTAACACCATTATGGATTCCTTCCATTATTAATAGATATTGTTTATTCTTATAATACCATCTAGTAATGGATTAGTGTGTATGCCAAAGATGTATCTCAAAGAAGAGGAACTCATTTTACCCATCTTTATCAAAGATTATTTTTTTCGAATTCATAATAATATTTTTATCATTCATAACATAATTACATTATTATATCCAATATTCTAAGATGCTATTATGATTATGGGACAAAAACATTCCACAACCATTCTATCACATGGGAAATTAAAGTATCGCTCTTGTATACGTCAAGACTACCACCTACATGTACTAATGTAATTCTTTTTCGACTAACTCCATTAACGGATGGTTATAATGATTAATTTTATGATTTTTAATTATTTAAATGAGGTAATAATGGTTCTTGAATGAAAAAAATTATCAAAATTCGTTCATTTTCATCATTATAAAATATAAGTATTGTGTAGGTGTACGTATGAACTACCATATCTATTAGTGATATAATTAATTTTCAATATCACCCATCGATGGACGGTCCAAAAATTATATATATAGAATATATATGATAAATATTAAATTGATAATATTATTTAAATTTTTGATTACTATTAAAACTTTTTCTATATGACAATCTCTTGTTTTGGCAGGTTTTACCACCCACACGAGTGATTTTATAATTTTTAGTACATGAATGACTAATGAATTTTACTGTTGTTGATATTATGTAAATATATTATATAAAATAAATTATTATCATTATTATGTTTATGTAACCATTATTAAAATTAATGGTCTTGAACTATTGAAATGAATAATTCAAGAAAAATAAAATAGATAACACTCATAAATGATAATTTCAATTTTGAAATATTAACAAACCCATGTAGAAATTTTATAATTTTATATTATAGTATGTTATATTTAATTTGATTATTTTATTTTATAATTTTAATAAATATAATATTTTTATATAGGTGGTTATAGAGCATATCAGTCAATTTATACATTAGGTAATGATTTATCATCAATGATTTCTTCTTTGGGACATAGGTTATGATATGGAGGTATCTGCTTTTTATGGTCTAAATATTACCCTGTTAACATTCATTGTAATTAATCATTAATATATAATGGTATTAATTGTTATAATTCATTTTATTTTATCCAATTAGATGTGATTAAAATTTTACCACAACAGTAAGGGTTTAATGTTATAATATAACTATTTACCATGTTTTTTTATACATAAATTTAATAATATTATATTTATAAGGCCCCGGCCTTAAACAATACTTTATATTGAATTAAATGAATAATTCACATTGAGGATATTTTCAGGTTTAGAGATTTAGAGAATTAGGACATAACTATTACATCTCAAAAGATTACAAAGTAGTCACTTCTACTATATTTCCATAAAATAAAAACTCATAAAAAGAATCATGTATAGTTCCATGTATTAGATACCATGACTTTCCCTTGATCCCACCCTTGACCCTATTCCACATTAAGTCCTATGAAAAACATTTCAAAAAAAAACTTGGGGTGAGCATAAAAAGATCAGCAAGGGATACACAAAGAATGAAAACTATTAAGTTTTCAAAGCAGCAAGTAAACCATGTATACTTTATCAAATTAATACCTTTCACCTTTAGGAAGTAGTAAAAACTCTTCACTGAATAAAATATCATTACTTACACTTTTGTAACCAAAAGATTACCAAAAAACCCATATAAAGAACACATAACATATAAAGGTAACTTGGGACATAAACATACATAAATGGAATAACCATACGGTTGACTTCCACACATACTTAATGGAATAGACATACGGCCGACTTCCATACCCAATGCATTGGAGGTTATAACGTAACCACCCGTCCTGGTATTCACGACACCACCCGTCGTATGGTTTATCACGTAACCACCCGTAAAATGTCCAAGTACCATCATTACACATAAAATATTTAAAATATAAACATTTCAATAACAATATTTCATTTTCAATCACAATAAGTAATTCCAAGATATCAATCAATTTTCAAAAAACCATTTAAAAGATATTTTTGAATCAAAGTGTCCCATACCACATTGAATCTTTTATTGGAATTATAATTTTAAAACATTAATGTCCATATAAATGAATAATGAAAACCATTTGGAAAACATGGTCATTAAATATAAAGATTTAGAATAATAAATCATTAAAACATTTAAAACGATATTTTTGTTAAAGAGTTTTTAACAAAATGAGAGACTCTTGAATACAAATAATTACGGAATAACATTTAATCCTAACTTTATAATATCATGAGAATAAAGGTATTCATGATATAATATGTCAAAGGACAGTATACACACCATATAAGAGTGAATTTCTGCTTAACAACAATGAAGTCTCAAAAGAAATGTAAAATGAGATGAAATCCATTATAAAGAAGGTATCCTTAAATTAAGGATAAATCAATCTCATAATTATGTGTGAAAAATATAAATACTCCCAATATAAGTGGATAGCAAGTTTAAAACACTAAAATTACATTAACACATATTCAAAGGATGACATATTCAATAACTACATGTTGAACCCAAAGAAATCGAAATTGGGTTAAGATGTTCCCTTGGTAATATTTGACGGCCTAATGGCGTCACATAAAATCTTACAAAAAGGGTTGATGAGAGAGACAAAGAGGATCTCATCACTTGGACATAAAATTTACATAAATAAGGATATAGAAGAAAATATCCCAACATAATAGTATGTGAATTAAAAGACATAACAAAAGAAGTCTTTAAAAAAAGGAGGGTGAAAGGTCCCCTTACCGAGTTGGGTAACTTTTGAAACGTACACCCCAGGGATGAAGGGTCATACAATGAAGATTTGAATACCCATAAAAGAAATTATACTACACAATGAGTATAATAATGGGAAGTACATACACCACTGAATGGAAATAGTGGAAAACGTAGCATAAAAGTCACATGAATAAAAGTGAGATGAAAAATCCCTTACGAAAACTCGGCAGCCTAACGACTCCACTTAAAACATCCAAAAATGGATTGTTGAGATAAAATAGGGTCTCTCATGATATGAAAATAAAAAGTAAAGAATGAGGAATATAAAATAACATCCCAAAACATATGAAATATGAGCTTAAAAGAAATGACATAAAAGAGAGTACTTAAAAAGAATGAGAGAGGTAGGATCCCTTACCTCGGGTCCGACCTGACTCGATCGTTCTTGAACGTCCTGAATAATAAACTTGAGTAAATTTACACTTTCTTAGGAAACTTTTTCAAGTTCATTATTCCTTTTATATCACGTATTTCCATGTTATAAGCATTATGTAATCATTTATGTTAATAATGATTGTTTTGTCGATATTTGGTTCTTAAGTTGAAAGTTGACTTCTTACAATTACATGTTATTCATGTGGTCGAAGGTTCATTATATCCATAATGATATTAATTATTTGGATATCATATATATCATATATATCTTGAATATACAAGTATTTATAATATTACATAATCATTTAGAGGTGAGAAATGAAATGCACCGTTCATGGAGACGGTAAGCCGTACGTATGCATGAACGCTACATTCACTTCTATGTCATATAAACGGAAATAAAACCAAATTAGAGGTATGTATATTTTAATTCCAGAATTATATTAATCATTTATATGTAACATACATCATATATAATAATTTTAAATCCATCATTTATACATCCCACATATGGCATTAACGAATCAAATCACTTTGAGGGGGCGATTGTCCGCATTTCCTAAAATGAAATTATCGTGTTTACGCACAATGGAAAACATAAAGGTATGCCACAATAGAAAAATACATAATATTAAGTAAAACATAAACATATTATATATCATATATAAATATAGTGACATCTTTATGGCCACCTTTGAAGGTGTTATATGAGTGTTGAACAATCATCGTTTCGTGAGGCAGAAATTCACCATCCACAGAAACAGTATGTTCTTTAACCATTAGATGTAGGTAAGTGTAGCTGGAATGATTTTTATTAAAACGTCCTAGTATATTGAAGATACTGTATTTGTTACAAAAGAAAAGAATAAAATGATTTTAGGGGGTTGGAGAAGCGAAATAAAACAAAAGAACACAAGATAAGACACTACCTTTAAATCGGGTAACTCTTTTTGATTTGAGCTCAAAGGCATTCTTGGTAAGACTTATACCCAATGTGAGGTTTTCTATGAGTAATAGAGGGATGTGTAGAGAAAAAATGGGCAGGGTTTGTCTAAGACAAAGGCTTGAGAGGTGTGGGTAAGGAGGTAGAGGTGGGGGCCTTTTATAAGAGGGGAGGAGGGGCACTCTTGGAAAGTGAGGAAATGTTACATTATTTTAGAATGGGTTTCGGATTTTAAAGGACCCACATTGATGTGTTTCAAGTATAAGGTTATAAGGGTTCGAAATACACTCATAAAATAGGTTTTGGACATGTGTAGGTCATTTTATTTACATTATCTTTCCATTTTATTTAAGTCGTTAAATAATGAGGTAATCGATGCATCATCATGGTGTCATAAATAATTTAATTTAGTTAATGTTTAAAAATAATGACAAAATTATATGATGTATAAAATCTTTTTATATTTACAATGAATATTTATAGTCAATAATCTGACATGTATAACCCCATATAAAAATAGTTTTAGTAAAACAACACTTGTTTGTGACGTTTTAATTTTAACATTAAATAAAAAGGTATTAATGTGATTTTCCTACCAAAGTGGCTCGATGGGGTCCCCATGTTGACACATGGATTGTCTTTGTCGGCCATGACACATCCAATGAGGGTAGGATATGTGTCTAGGTCATTTCATATTATTAAAACATTATTTTTACCTTAAATTACACTAATTACCTGTAATCGTGATTAATAAACTTAAAAGTTACTATTCACCAAAAAATTATTTTAATCCCATTGAACCACATTTTACTTTTTAATGAAAACCATGTATGTTGGATTTTGGAAATTCAAATCACAGATGTGGTAAAGTTTCATTTAAAAGAAAAATCAGTTTCTTTAACTACCACTTAGTGGTTTCACTATTCATCAAAAATTGATGTTTTTCAGAAAATTACCAAAAATATACCATAGGCTATATTTGATATTCCGAATTCAAAACTGATGTCTATTTTATAAAATTCAAAACATATAAGTTAAATTAGTTAATTTAATAATTAATTCCCACGGTCAGAGCAAATAGAGTGTTTTTATGAATCAATAAGTATCTAAAGTTTGACACTAGTTTAAGTCCAATTTCAAGATGAAATTAATAACAATGACCACTATTGTATTAAATGGTAAAAATATATTCTAATTTCACTGTTAAACCAATTCAAAATATAATATAATCATATAAATAAATTAGATTAAAAAGAGGATTTGAATTAAAATACAACATTTTTCACTATTCATTAAAAAAATGATCTTTGTCATAAAAATACCAAAAATTTACACAAAGTGAATTTTGATGTCCCGATTCTAAAGAAGAGTTTTATTTGGTCCAATAGAATGTATAAGAGTGACCAAAACTATATTTATTGACGTTTGGCCATTAAAAGTTGATAAGTGGACCTTTAGTGAAAATTAGAGTATATGTGCCAAAAATTGAATTCTTTTCATATTTTAAGCCTTTAGCCTTTATTGGATAAATGTAAAAAAATTTAACAAACATATATAATCATATTTTAGTTATTTATATTCATTTCTGCCAATACAATAGCTATGTGTTAACTAACATTTTAAATAATTTTATTTTATTATTAGAGTGCAACGTAAGATTTCAAAGGACTCGTTATTGCATATTGGGTAAGCCATCAAGCATAGCGTTCCCTTTAAATTAATATTAAAATTTTATTCAAAAAAAAGGATAAATATAAAAATGTCATATTCTTTATTTACCTGGGGTGTTACATCCTTCCCCCCTTTTGGGAATTGTGTCCTCGGAATTTTAAAATTGGGCTCATAAACTTCATTGAAAGTCCCACATTGAAGCAAGAATCAGTAAAACAGTCACTTTAAAAGAAAGAAAGATAAGTACAGACGTCACCCGAGTTAACCCACACAAGGATTCCATGTAGGAAAACATGGACATGGAGGAGAAAACATAGGGTCATGTTCTGATGGAGAGTGATAGAATACATGTTTAGGAGAAAGTTAACCACCAAAAAATCACAAACTTGTGATGGGTTAAACGATATTCGATTCCCCAGTAGGAAAATTTAATAGACAACATTTTTGTTTTATGTTACTTTTTATTGAGGAATTTATTCATAAGGAAACATAATTACTTATCATGTTGACTTTCAAATTTTATTAGATTTCTTACACAAACTCATATTTTCTCTAAAAGACGAGTATTTAGGAAGAATTGTTCGCATTAAGAGTACTATAATCAACTTCTAGAGAATCAGCTAATCCAAAAAAGAGAACTATATACTTCCCATGTCTTTAGACTTTAACCAAAACCAAAACAAAAATGTTTAGTACAAGATCAGATAATTCAGAATACGATAACCCTTTATAAAAAGAAAATCTATTCTTAATCTCCAAAATTTGTCCAACAAAACCCAAAGTTCAATGAGGACTATTCGATAAACAATTTGTCCATAAAATTATTCAAAGTAAACCAAACTAATATTGAAACCCAAATATTTTAAGGATTTAGTCACATAGTCATCCATGTTAAATCGTAACATTTATCTCCAAACAACATCAGTTTCTTTTAAAGTCACGTATTGAAAAGTAATTAACCTAATCACGTATCCTCCATGATATATTAATAAATTTCCATAGATAAACCAAAATCAACATACTCTTAATTCATAAAATCATCTAACTAAAAAGAGTCAGTCAAACTGACCAGGGACTTCACGTAGTCCAGTGGTAGGCGATAAATACCAGGCACACTTTGGGTGTGGGTTCGATTCCCGCAGCTTTGTCTGACGCGATGGGTTGTCACACGGTCTGCGTGTTGTCCTTTTTCCAAACTATATAATTCTCAAATCGTTCCCCAAATAGAGATAAATTCATCAAAAATAACTATATCATAATTTGACCTCAATTTTATCTCATGCCTTTCAGCTTCCATCATAACATATAGTAACCCATAATTACCTCAAAAGTAAGGATCATATAAACCCAAATGGTTCATTATAACTATGTCCACAAATGAACAGATAACTATTCCTTGAATAAAATTTTCATATATCAAACATCAGGGTTACACATACTATAAAAAGTCTTCTAATGTAACCCCATCATCAAAATAGACTTAATACTATTAAGAATTTAACCATAACTCTTGAAGCCCTTATATGTTGACTTCTTACTCATTCAACATTATTCATTATCCATTAACCATTCCTTTACAACATATTCTGAAATACTTCTTTCCTACAAACAAAATCATGAATCATATCCTAAGATTCCAAAATAGGAAAACAAATGTTATGAAATAATCCATACCTTTGACTGGTCATTGTCAGTTTCTTCATCCTCAATCGGAATGGCATTAGGTATTGGTAAACGAATATTTGTACGATCTTGATGATCCCATTCCCGAAACTTCTTCATAGGACATGTGTTTGCATAATTACCATGCACACCACATTTAAAACATTTAATTGATCCCTCAGAAAGAACTTCTTTCCCTTTCCTCGAGTCAACTGGATGATTCCTTTTCCATGGAAGGTTCTTGATTTATGACCTTCATTTCCACATCTATAGCATATTTCTATCCCTTTAAAACATTTTCCTAGGTGTTTCTTTCCACATCTTTTACACATAGGTTTTTGAACACACTTACCTTTCTGATTATTAACTGTAGTTCCGTAGGGATTTGTTTCTCGCATATATGATGCCTTATAGAAAGCACCATGGTTTAGGTGGTCAATCATGACTCCAGATAGTTGGTTGAGAATAAACACAAGATTTCTCATTGCATCTCTTATATCATTCAGTTGCTCGCTCAAAAAACTGTCACAGTTTCCTTCACATCCACTGTTACTTTGGTGCCTACTAGATCCTGCCATTTACTAAAACCAAAAAGTTCAGTGTGAGTATATCAACAAAACCATCATGTACTAATGGGGAATATAAACACTAAGATATACTTACTCATTCACTTTATCTAAAACTAGGACTCTTTCTGAAATCCTAACCATTATGGTATTGTCACTTATCCCTAGAGAATACCCTAACCTCTAAAGTTATCTAAACGGACCTTTGATACCAACTATAAGGCCCCGACCTTAAACCTTACTTTATATTGAATTAAATGAATAATTCACATTGAGGATCTTTTCAGGGTTAGAGATTTAGAGAATTAGGACATAACTATTACATCTCAAAAGATTAAAAAGTAGTCACTTCTACTAAATTTCCATAAAATAAAAACTCTTAAAAAGAAACATGTCTACTTCCATGTATTAGATAGCACGACTTTCCATTGATCCCATCCTTGACCCTATTCCACATTAAGTCCTGTGAAAAACATTTCCAAAAAAACATAGGGTGATCATAAAAAGCTCAGCAAGGGATACACAAAGAATGAAAAATGTTAGTTTTTTAAAGCAATAGGTAAACCATGTATACTTTATCAAATTAATACCTTTCACCTTTAGTAAGTAGTAAAAACTCTTCACTAAATAAAATATCATTACTTACACTTTTGTAACCAAAATATTAACATAAAACCCATATAAAGAACACATAACATATAAAGGTAACTTGGGACATAAACTTACTTAAATGGAATAGCCATACGGTCGACTTCCACACATACTTAATGGAATAGCCAAACAGCTGACTTTCATACCCAATGCATTGGAGGTTATAACGTAACCACCCATCCTGGTATTCGAGACACCACCCATCATATGGTTTATCACGTAACCACCCATAAAATGTCCAAGTACCATTATTACACATAAAATATTGAAAATATAAACATTTCAATAACAACATTTCATTTTCAATCACAATAAGTAATTCCAAGATATCAATCAATTTTCAAAAACCATTTAAAAGAGATTTTTGAATCAAAGTGTCCCATACCAATTCGAAGCATTTATTGGAATTATAATTTTAAAATAGTAATGTATATATAAATAAATACTGAAAACTATTTTTAAAACATGGTCATTAAAGATAATGATTTAGAATAATAAATCATTAAAACATTTAAAACGATATTTTTGTTAAAGAGTTTTTAACAAAATGAGAGACTCTTGAATACATATAATTGTGGAATAAAATTTACTCCGAAATTTATAATATCATGAGAATAAAGGGATTCATGATTTAATATGTCACATGACATTATACAAACCATATAAGAGTGAATTGGTGCATAACAACAATGATGTATCAAAAGAAATGTAAAATGAGATGAAATCCATTATAAAGAAGGTATCCTTAAATTAAGGATAAATCAATCTCATAATTATGTGTGAAAAATATAAATACACCGAATATAAGTGGATATTAATTGTAAAAAAATATAAGGACATTCAAAAATATTCAATGGTTGACATATTTAATAAATACATGTTGAACCCAAAGAAATCAAAATGGGGGTAAGAAGTTCCCTTGGTAAAATTAGACAGACTAACGACGTCACATAAAATTTTACAAAAAGGGTTGATGAGAGAGATAAAGGGGTTATAATCACTTGGAAATATAATTTACATAAATAAGGATATATAAGAACATATCCCAACATAATAGTATGTGAATTAAAATACATAACAAAAGAAGTCTTTAAAAAACGGAGGGTGACAGGTCCCGTTACCGAGTTGGCTAACTTTAAAAACGTACACCCCAGGGAAGAAGGGTCATGCAATGAAGATTTAAAAACCCATAAATGAAATTTTACTACAAAAGAGTATAATAATGGGCAGTACATACACCACTCAATGGAAATAGTGGCAAACTTAGCATAAATTTCACAGGAATAAAAGTGAGATGAAAAATCCCTTACGAAAACTCGGCAGCCTAAGGATGCCACTTAAAACTTCCAAAAATGGATTGTTGAGTTCAAATATGGTCTCTCATGATATGAACATAAAAATTACAGAATTAGGAATATAAAATAACATCCCGAAACATATGAAATATGATCTTAAAAGAAATGACATAAAAGAGAGTACTTAAAAAGAATCAGAGAGGTAGGATCCCTTACCTCGGGTCCGACGTGACTCGATCGTTCTTTAACGTCCTGAATAATAAACTTGAGTAAATTTACACATTCTTATGAACCATTTTAAAATTAATTATTACTTTTATATCACTTATTTCAATGTTATAAGCATTATGTAATCATTTAAGTTAATAATGTTTGTTTTGTCGATATTTGGTTCTTAACTCGAAAGTGGACATCTTACAATTACATGTTGTTCATGTGGTCAATGTTTTATTATATACATAATGATATTAACGATTTGGATATCATATATATCATATATATCCAGAATATACAAGTATTTATAATATTACACAATCATTTAGAGGTGAGAAATGAAATGCACCGTTCATGGAGACGGTAAGCCGTACGTACGCATGAACGCTATGTTCTCTTCTATGTCATATAAATGGAATTAAAACCAAATGAGAGGTATGTATAGTTTAATTACATAATTATATTCATAATTTATATGTAACATAAATCATATATAATAACTTTAAATCCATCCTTTATACATACCCCATATGGAATTAACGAATCAAATCACTTTGAGGGGGCGGTAGTCTGTACTTCCTCAAATGAAATTATCGTGTTTACCCACAATGGAAAACATAAAGGTATTCCACAAAAGAAAAATACAGAAGCTTAAGTAAATCATAAACATATTATATATCATATATAAATATAGTGACATATTTATGGCCACCTTTGATGGTGTTATATAGGTGTTGAACAATCATCGTTTCGTGAGGCAGAAATTCACCATCCACAGAAACAGTATATTCTTTAACCCTTATATGTAGGTAAGTGTATCTTGAATGATTCTTATAAAAACATCCCATTATATTGAAGATACTGGATTTTTTACAAAAGAAAAGAATAAGCAGAGTTTAGGTGGTTGGAGAAGTGAAATAAAACAAAAGAACACAAGATAACACACTACCTTTAAATCGGGTAACTCTTTTTGATTTGAGCTCAAATGCTTCCTTGGTAAGACTTATACCCAATGTGAGGCTTCTAGGAGTAAGAGAGGGATGTGGAGAGACAAAATGGGCTGGGGTTGGCCGAGACAAAGGCTTGAGAGGTGTGGGTAAGGAGGTAGAGGTGGGGGCCTTTTATAAGAGGAGAGGAGGGGCACTCTTGGAAAGTAACGAAATGTTACTTTATTTTAGAATGTGTTTTGGATTTTCAAGGTCCCACATTGATGTGTTTCGAGGATAAGGTGATAAGGGTTAAAAATACACTCATACAATAGGTTTTGGACATGTTTAGGTCTTATATTTTACATTATCATTCCATTTTATTTAAATCGTTAAATAATGAGGTAATTGCTGCATCATCATGGTGTCATAAATAATTTAATTTAGTTAATGTATAAAAATTATAAAAAATACTATGATGTATAAAATCTTTTTATTTTTCCAATGAATATTTTTAGTCAATAAACTGACTTGTATAACCCCATATAAAAATTGTTTTAGTAAAACAACACATGTTTGTGACATTTTAATTTTAACATTAAATAAAAAGGTATTAATGAAATATTTCTACCAATGTGGCTCCATGGGGTCTCCAAGTTGACCCATGGATTGTCTTGGTCGGCCATGAAACATCCAATGAGGGTAGGACATGTGTCTAAATCATTTCATATTATTAAAACATTATTTTTACCTTAAATTACACTAATTACCTCTAATCGCGATTAATAAACTTAAAAGTTACTATTCACCAAAAAAATTATTTTCATCCCATTGAACCACATTTTACTTCTTAATGACAACCATGTATGTCGGATTTTTGAAATTCAAATCACAAAAGTGGTAAAGTTTCATTTAAACGAAAAATCAGTTTCTTTAACTACAACTTAGTGGTTTCACTATTCTTCAAAAATTGATGTTTTTTAGAAAATTACCAAAAATATACCCTAGGCTATATTTAATATTCCGAATTCAAAAATGATGTCTATTTTACAAAACTCAGAAAATATAAGTTAAATTAATTAATTTAATAATTAATTCCCACTGTCAGAGCAAATAACGTGTTTTTATGAAACAATAAGTATCAAAAGTTTGACACTAGTTTAAGTCCAATTTCAAGATGAAATTAATTCAAATGACCACTATTGTATTAAATGGTAAAAATATATTCAAATTTCACTTTGAAACCAATTCAAAAGATAATATAATCATAAAAATAAATTATATAAAAAATAGGTTTTGAATTAAAATACAGCATTTTTCACTATTCATTAAAAAATGATCTTTGTCGGAAAAATATCCAAAATTTACAAAAAGTGAATTTTGATGTCCTGATTCTAAAGAAGAGTTTTATTTAGTCCAATAAAATGTATAAGAGTGACCAAAAATATATTTAATAATGGTTCTCCATCAGAAGTTGATAAGTGGACCTTTAGTGAAAATTAGAGTATATATGCCTAAAATTGAATTCCTTTCATATTTTAAGACTTTATCCTTTATTGGATAAATGTAAAAACATTTAACAAACATATATAATCATATTTTAGTTATTTATATTCATTCCCGCCAATACAACGACTACGTGTTAACTAAGATTTTAAATAATTTTATTTTATTATTAGAGTGCAACTTAAGATTTCAAAGGACTCATTGTTGCGTATTGGGTAAGACATCAAGCCTAGCATTCCCTTTAAATTAATATTAAAATTTTATTCAATGAATATGATAAATATAAAAATTTCATATTCTTTATTTACCTGTGGTGTTACATCCTTCCCCCTTTTGGGAATTGTGTCCTCACAATTTTAAAATTGGGCTCAGAAACATCATTGAAAGTCCCACATTGGAGCAAGAATTGGTAAAACAATCACTTTAAAAGAAAGAAAGGGATGTATAGAGGACACCCGAGATAACCCACACTAGGATTCCATGTAGGAAAACATGGAAATGGAGGATAAAAAATAGGGTCATGTTCCGATGGAGAGTGATAGAAAACATGTTTATGAGAAAGTTAACCACAAGAAAATCACAAACTTGTGATGGGTTAAACGGTATTCGATTCCCCAGTAGGAAAATTTAATAGAAAACATTTTTGTTTTATGTTACTTTTTATTGAGGAATTTATTCATAAGGAAACAAAATTAATTATCATGTTGACTTTCATATTTTATTAGATTTCTTACACAAACTCATATTTTCTCCAAAAGACGAGTATTTAGGAAGACTTGTTCACATTAAGAGTACTATAATCAACTTCTAGAGAATCAGCTAATCCAAAAAAGAGAACTATATACTTCCCATGTATTTAGTCTTTAACCAAAACAAAAACAAAAAAGGGTAGTACAAGATCAGATAATCCAGAAAAGGATAACCCTTTATAAAAATAAAATCTATTCTTAATCTCCAGAATTTGTCCAACAAAACCCAAAGTTCAACGAGGACCATTCGATAAACAATTTGTCCATAAAATTATTCAATGTAAACCAAACTAATATTTAAACCCAAATATTTTAAGGATTTAGTCACATAGTCTTCCATGTTAAATCGTAACATTTATCTCCAAACAACACCAGTTGCTCTTAAAGTCTCGTATTGAAAAGTAATTAACCTAATCACATATCCTCTATGATAGATTAATAAATTTCCATAGATAAACCAAAATCAACTTACTATTAATTCATAAAATCATCTAACTAAAAAGATTCAGTCAAACTAACCATGGACTTCACGTAGTCCAGTGGTAGGCGATAAATACCAATCGCACTTTGGTTGTGGGTTCGGTTTCTGCAGCTTTGTCCGACGCGAAGGGTTGTCACACGGTCTGCGTGTTGTCCTTTTTCCAAACTATATAATTCTAAAATCATTCCCCAAAAAGAGATAAAATCATCTAAAATAACCGTAACATAATTTAACCTCAATTTAACCTCATGCCTTACACCTTCCATCATAACATATAGTAACCCATAATTACCTCAAAAGTAAGGATCATATAAACCCAAATGGTTCTTTATAACTATGTCCACAAAATAAAAGATCACTATTCCTTGAATAAAATTTTATATATCAAACATCAGGGTTACACATACTATAAAAAGTCTTCTAATGTAACCCCATCATCAAAAGAGACTTAATAATCTTATGAATTTAACCATAACTCTTGAAGCCCTTATATGTTGACTTCATACTCATTCAACATTCTTCATGATCCATTAAACATTCCTTTCCAACTTATTCTGAAATAATTTTTTCCTACAAACAAAATCATGAATCATATCCAAATATTCCAAAATAGGAAAACAAATGTTATGAAATAATATATACCTTTGACTGGTCATTGTCAGTTTCTTCATCCTTAATCAGAATGGCATTAGTTATTGGTAAACGAATATTTGTACGATCTTGATGATCCCATTCCAGAAACATCTTCATAGGACATGTGTTTGCATAATTACCATGCACACCACATTTTAAACATTCAATTGATCTCTCAGAAAGAACTTCATTCCCTTTCCTCGAGTCAACTTGATGCTTCTTTTTTCCATGGTAGGTTCTTGCTTTATGACCTTCATTTCCACATCTAGAGCATATTTCTGTCCCTTTGAAACATTTTCCTAACTGTTTCTTTCCACATCTTTGACACATAGGTTTTTGAACACACTTACCTATATGATTATTACCTGTAGTTCCGTATGGATTTGTTTCTCGCATATATGATGTCTTATAGAAATCACCAAGGTTTAGGTGGTCAATCATGACTCCAGATAGTTGGTTGAGGATAAACACAAGAGTTCTCATTTCATCTCCCATATCATTCAGTTTCTCGCTCAGAAAACTGTCACAGTTTCCTTCACATCCACTGTTACTTTGGTGTCTGCTAGATCCAGCGATTTACTAAAACCAAAACGGTCAGTGTGAGTATATCAACAAAACCATCATGTACTAATGAGGAAGATAAACACTAATATATACTTACTCATTCACTTTATCTAAAACTAGGACTCTTTCTGAAATCCTAACCATTATGGTAATGTCACTTATGCCTAGAGAATACCCTAACCTCTAAAGTTATCTTAAATGACCTTTGATACCAACTATAGGGCCCCGACCATAAACCTTAGTTAATATTGAATTAAATGAATAATTCATATTGAGGATCTTTTCAGGTTTAGTGATTTAGAGATTTAGTACATAACTATTAAATCTCAAAAGATTACAAAGTAGTCACCTCTACTAAATTTAAATAAAATAAAAACTCTTAAAAAGAAACATGTCTAGTTCCATGTATTATATAGCATGACTTTCCCTTGATCCCTTCCTTGAACCTATTCCACATTAAGTCATATGAAAAACATTTCAAAAAAAAACTTGGTGTGAGCATAAAAAGCTCAGCATGGGATACACAAAGAATGAAAACTGTTAGTTTTTCAAAGCAACAAGTAAACCATGTATACTTTGTCAATTTAATACCTTTCACCTTTAGGAAGTAGTAAAAACTCTTCACTAAATAAAATATCATTAATTACCCTTTTGTAACCAAAAGATTACCATAAAACCCATATAAATAACACATAACATATAAAGGTAACCTGGGACATAAACATACTTAAAAGGAATAACCATATGGTCGACTTCCACACATACTTAATGGAATAGCCATACAGCCTACTTACATACCCAATGCATTGGAGGTTATAATGTAACCACCCGTCCTGGTATTCACGACACCACCCGTCATATGGTTTATCACGTAACCACCCATAAAATGTATAAGTACCATCATTACACATAAAATATTGAAAATATAAACATTTCAATAACATCATTTCATTTTCAATCACAATAAGTAATTCCAAGATATCAATCAATTTTCAAAAACCATTTAAAAGGGAATTTTGAATCAAAGTGTCCCATACAACTTTGAAGCATTAATTAGAATTATAATTTTAAAACAGTAATGTATATATAAATAAATACTAAAAACCATTTTGAAAACATGGACATTAAAGATAATGATTTAGAATAATAAATCTTTAAAACATTTAAAACGATATTTTTGTTAGAGTTTTTAACAAAATGAGGGACTCTTGAATACAAATAATTGCAGAATAACATTTAATACGAACTTTATAATATCATGAGAATAAATAGATTCATGATATAATATGTCAAAGGACAGTATACACACCATATAAGAGTGAATTGGTGTATAACAACAATTAAGTCTCAAAAAAATGTAAAATGAGATGAAATCCATTATAAAGAAGGTATCATTAAATTAAGGATAAATCAATCTCATAATTATGTGTGAAAAATATTAATACACCTAATATAAGTTTATATTAAGTGTAAAACAATAAAAGGACATTCACACATATTCAAAGGATGACATATTCAATAACTACATGTTGAACCCAAAGAAATCGAAATTGGGTTAAGAAGTTCCCTTGGTAAAATTCGACAGCCTAACGACGTCACATAAAATTTTACAAAAAGGGTTGATGAGAGAGATAAAGGGGATCTAATCACTTGGAAATAGAATTTACATAAATAAGGATATATATGAACATATCACAACATAATAGTATGTGAGTTAAAAGACGTAACAAAATAATTATTTAAAAAAAGGAGGGTGAAAGGTCCCCTTACCAAGTTGGGAAACTTTTGAAACGTACACCCCAGGGAAGAAGGGTCATACAATGAAGATTTAAATACCCATAAATAAAATTATACTAACGTAAGAGTATAATAATGGGAAGTACATACACCAATCAATGTAAATAGTGGAAAAAGTAGTATAAATGTCACATGAATAAAAGTGAGATGAAAAATCTCTTACGAAAACTCGGCAGCCTAACGGCGCCACATAAAACATCCAAAAATGGATTGTTGAGATAAAATAGGGTCTCTTATGATATGAAGATAAAAATTAAAGAATTATGAATATAAAATAACATCCCAAAACATATGAAATATGATCTTAAAATAAATGACATAAAAGAGAGTACTTAAAAAGAATGAGAGAGGTAGGATCCCTTACCTCGGGTCCGACTTGACTTGATCATTCTTTAACGTCCTGAATATTAAACTTGAGTTAATTTAGACTTTCTTAAGAACCTTTTTCAAGTTAATTATTGCTTTTTTATCACTTATTTTCTTGTTATAATCATTTTGTAATCATTTATGTTAATAATGTTTGTTTTGTCGATATTTGGTTCTTAAGTCGAAAGTGGACTTCTTACAATTACATGTTGTTCATGTGGTCAAAGGTTCATTATATCCATAATGATATTCAT
Source organism: Viscum album (assembly GCA_963277665.1). Taxonomy (NCBI): domain Eukaryota; kingdom Viridiplantae; phylum Streptophyta; class Magnoliopsida; order Santalales; family Viscaceae; genus Viscum; species Viscum album. The sequence goes on from OY728150.1 coordinate 1,042,983,214, forward strand.
GATTTGGATATCATATATATCATATATATCCAGAATATACAAGTATTTATAATATTACATAATCATTTAGAGGTGATAAATGAAATGCCCCGTTCATGGAGACGGTAAGCCGTATGTATGCATGAACGCTACTTTCTCTTCTATGTCATATAAATGGAATTAAAACCAAATGAGAGGTATTTATATTTTAATTCCATAATTATATTCATCATTTATATTTTACATAAATCATATATAATAACTTTAAATCCATCCTTTTGACATCCCACATATGGCATTAACGAATCAAATCACTTTGAGGGGGCGGTAGTCCGCACTTCATAAAATGAAATTATCGTGTTTACCCATAATGGAAAACATAAGGGTATGCCACAAAAGAAAAATACATAATCATAAGTAAATCATAAACATATTATATATCATATATAAATATAGTGACATCTTTATGGCCACTTTTGAAGGTGACATATGAGTGTTGAACAATCATCGTTTCGTGAGGCAGAAATTCACCATCCACAGAAACAATATGTTCTTTAATAATTAGATGTAGGTAAGTGTATCTCAAATGATTCTTATAAAATATCCTAGTATATATAAGATACTGTATTTGTTAAAAAATAAAAGAATTAAAAGAGTTTACGGGGTTGGAGAAGCGAAATAAAACAAAAGAACACAAGAGAAGACACTACCTTTAAATCAGGTAACTCTTTTTTATTTGAGCTCAAAGGCTTCCTTGGGAAGAATTATACCCAAAGTGAGGCTTATAAGAGTAAGAGAGGGATGTGGAGAGACAAAATGGGCAGGGGATGGCGGATCCAAGGGCTTGAGAGGTGTGGGTAAGGTGGTAGAGGTGGGGGCCTTTTTTAGGAGGAGAGGAGGGGAACTCTTGGAAAGTAAGGAAATGTTACTTTATTTTAGAATGAGTTTCAGATTTTAATGGTTCCACATTGATGTGTTTCTAGGATAAGGTGATAAGTGTTTTCAATACACTCATACAATAGGTTTTGGACATGTGTATGTCTTAAATTTTACATTATCTGTCCATTTTATTTAAATCGTAAAATAATGAGGTAATCGCTGCATCATCAAGGCGTCATAAATAATTTAATTTAGTTAATGTATAAAAATTATAAAAAAACACTATGATATAGGAAATATTTTTATATTTCCAATGAATATTTATAGTCAATAATCTGACTTGTATAACCCCATATAAAAATTGTTTTAGTAAAACAACACATGTTTGTGACATTTTAATTTTAACATTAAATAAAAAGGTATTAATGTCATTTTCCTACCAAAGTGGCTCCATGGGGTCCCCAAGTTTACCCATGGATTTTCATGGTCGGCCATGACACATCCAATGAGGGTAGGACATGTGTCTAGGTCATTTCATATTATTAAAACATTATTTTTACCTTAAATTACACTAATTACCTCCAATCGTGATTAATAAACTTAAAAGTTATTATTCACCGAAAAATTATTTTAATCCCATTTAACCACATTTTACTTCTTAATGACAACCATGTATGTCGGATTTATGAAATTTAGATCACAGAAGTGGTAATGTTTCATTTAAACAAAAAATCAGTTTCTTTAACTACCACTTAGTGGTTTCACTATTTATCAAAAATTTATGTTTTTCAGAAAAATTACCAAAAATTTACCCTGGGCTATATTTGATATTCCGAATTCAAAAGTGATGTTCATTTTAAAAAATTAAAAACATATAAGTTACATTAATTAATTTAATAATTAATTCCCACTATCAGAGCAAATAACGTGTTTTTATGAAACAATAAGTATCAAAAGATTAACACTAGTTTAAGTCCAATTTCAAGATGAAATTAATTTCAATGACCACTATTGGATTAAATGGTAAAAATATATTATAATTTCACTTTGAAACCAATTCAAAAGATAATCTAATCATATAAATAAATTATATTAAAATGAGCTTTTAAATTAAAATATAACATTTTTCACTATTCATTAAAAAATGATCTTTATCATAAAAATACCAAAAATTTGCATAAAGTGAATTTTGATGTCCCGATTCTAAAAAAGAGTTTTATTTTGGCCAATAGAATGTATAAGAGTGACCAAAACTATATTTAATGACGGTTCACCATCAAAAGTTGATTAGTGGACCTTTAGTGAAAATTAGAGTATATATGCCTAAAATTGAATTCTTTTCGTATTTTAAGCCTTTATCCTTTATTGGATAAATGTAAAAAAATTTATCAAACATATATAATCATATTTTAGTTATTTGTATTCATTCCCGCCAATAGAACGGCTACGTGTTAACTAACATTTAAAATAATTTTATTTTATTATTAGAGTAACGTAAGATTTCAAAGGAAATTGTTGTTGCGTATTGGGTAAGCCATCAAGCATAGCGTTCCCTTTAAATTAATATTAAAATTTTATTCAAAAAAAGTATAAATATAAAAATTTCATATTCTTTATTTACCTGGGGTGTTACAATATTATATGACATTTTTCCAATAAAAATAATTTATTTTATTATCCAATGAAAAAAATTATATCACACCTTTGCAAAAATTTTAATCTATCTATGTACATGGATGTATAAAAGATTTATTTTATGAAAAAAAAACATTTTTTTCTTTGTCAGAGATTTGTTTCACTTCCGTATTGTTGTTTTATGAAAACATTTTAATGATTTTTTGTGTATTACACAATTATTTTTTAATTTCATTTTTACCATGTCTTAAATTTAATATTTGTTTGAAACAAATATTCTTTTTTTTAAATTGATGAACATTTGGATTTTTAATGATGGTGTGAATATAATATGTGGTTTGAAGTATACGTCACCAATAGATTTTCTATCCATCATGTATAATCATCCATTAATGGTTTCCATTGTTTATTTAAAATAAATAAATTTAACATTATTTAGTAAATATATTGATTTCAAAAAATTTACATCAAAATAAATTTGGTATTTTCTTATTAAAATATTCTATTGGTATTTTAAATATATTTTAATCCATGAAAACATCCTCTAATATAACTTATACTTTATTGGGGACATGATCCAATGATATCACACATATTATTTCTATGAATTATTATTAATTATTGTGATGGAATCATGATAATAATCATGTTATTTTCCACTTGTTAAGCTTAAATAAAATTAAAAAAGTTTGTATGATATTTTTTTATGTATATGAATCAATTATGATTATATAACAAGTTATTCCATTGGAGTCATCCAATGCATTATGTAAAGATAAATATTTTTTGTGTGAAAGGGAACATGGGTGGTTATCCTAATCCAACAAGAGGGTACACTGGTGGTTAATCTATGCCTAATGTTGGTACACATGTTGTTACCCATGAGAAACGGTTGATGAATGTACTGTTTCATATCATCGACGTGTTATTTATATGATTATCGTTATGAAACATTTTTTATTTCCCTATCTATGATCTGTTTTGATGTTTATTATATTTTCACATGGATTATTTTCATTTTTTCTATTATAATATATGTCTTATTAATTGAAAATACCTTATTCGATTATTTTTATCTATGTGTTTTTTTGTGACATTAAAATGTTAATCCCACATATATATACCATTTTTCTCCCTATATAATTTCATTTTATTTTTGACATGTAACTCCTTTGTTTGACCGTAATTATTATATGATATCAATCATTAAGTATTATTTTACCTAATATATGTACAATGGTTTTAGGTATTTTATTCCACAGAATGGATCTAGGTGAGAAGAACATAGTAAGATATATTTTAAATCATTTATGTACAAGTATTTTAAGTGTTAAATATTCCATAGAAACAAAAATAATTTTATATAGGGTTTGACTTATTGTTATATGAATATAGTATTCATCTAAAATGATGTAATAATTATATAATTCTTGTTTGGTTTTACTCAATAATAATTATTTTATGTAAATTATCATTCACCAATGGAAATATTTAATAGTTTATATGATATGGACATGCCACATGATAAAATTTTAATGAGATATGAACCGTACTGTTATGGGTAAGGCATGTAAACCTTATAAAAATAAATACAATATTATGTTTTCCTCTAATCACATGAGATGAATACCCAATTGGATTAGGTATTAAAACCAATATAAAAAATTTTAGTACAGTAAGTATTTATAAGTCACCCATAAACTAATTGACGATCATAATTTGAGTTGGTATATAAAATACGAGTTCCTTTTTTCTGTAATTAATATATATTCTATGTCAAGCTAGTTATTCAATATTAAAATTTAATAAAACATAAATATATAATGAAAAAAATATTTTTAAGATTCACTTTCCTAAAAATGTTAAATTTGAATACTATAGTAACAATACAATATGTTTTCCATTACAATTAAAAACATAATCATTAAGTTCATGATTTGATTCTCCAAGAATGACTCCTAGATATAATATATTTTAAACAACCATAATCTAAAAATTCATCTTCTAAAAAAGATAGGATTATATTATTTCAAATTAATTTTGTATTTCTCTCTGCTTTGGAGGATTTTGATGTTTGTTTTCATAATTTACCATTGGGTTGGTGAAATATTTAGCCTAATTCCCATAATAATTAAAATTGAAGACTTGTAATGTGGCTGGTCTATTGGGATGAGGAGCCCCTTTATCTATTTACTTAGATTGCCACTTCATATCCACAAACCATTCATGTTCTTGATGGCATTTTCTTATACACATGAATGATTTATCTATTAATTAAAGGAAATTTATACCATGATTATTCCCACATTCATTACATCAAGGAAGATGATTTTTTTTTCATATTTCGGTATTATCACTAGATTTTCCCAAAATATATGTCTTCATTTTCATGTCCTTGAATATAAAAAAATAATTACTGTTTAATTTTTATTTCTAGAAATTATGTTCATCATAATATTTTTTCATATCATCTAAATACATATATTGCTAATTCTATATGAATAAATAAATTTATGGAACCAAATAAATAATTGATCCTGGACTCAGAGTTAATTATAAAACCATAAGTGTATCTTTGAAGTCACATGATGTTTTCTTCATAGGTACCAAGGTATTCATCATCCATCTCTTTCCACTAAATTTATTATCTCATTATATTTTTGTGAAGAGTTTGTGGGAAGTATTTAAGGGAAAATTATTCTTTAAATCCTACCATTTAATGGATTCAATTTCTTCAATGATCTTTGTTTTATTTATTATATTACACTATTTATACACTTCACCCCACAATGATAAAAATAAAAAAATCAATCTTTCAAAATCAAGAGAATGATAAATTTATTTTCATCCATGTTGATCAATTACTGTGTAATTATTGGATTAGAAGACCCAATAAATGCAATTTTTTATTAAAAGAGAAAAAATTAAATTATTTATTTCTCTATCTGTTATTTGATAGGGAACTTAAAATTAGTCATCTTGTAGATAATAACCTGATATAGATCATACATTAATTTTTACACTCTATATCTCATCCCAATTGATTTTTATTTGGGATAATTACTGCATCATCCATCACACCCACTATGAATTGTGTTCCCCATAAAATGGGTCATTACATAGATAATGGAATGTTATTTTGATGATATTTATTTTAATATATGAATTAATGGAAAAATATAACATTATAATAAGTCACTTATAAATGAAATGCATAACATAACTGACGAATATTTTTTTTATCAAGGTTATAAAAAATCATATTCAGTTTCAGTTTTCTATCCAAACTATTTATTATTTACAACCTTAAATGTTATTTACATCCATAAAACTACATTGTAACATGAATGGAAATTATTCAATACATATTCCCCAATAGGTTCAAACTATTTGTGAACGCTTTCCTATTTTTCACTCACTAGGTGAATATCTATATAACAATGAACCATACTTTTTAGGTTTATTATGCATTGGTATATCAGTTATTGAGTGTGGTTATGAATGTAGTATATATCCAAGGATATATTTATTAGAAAAAATACAAATCAATACTTTACCTAAATTTTTTGATTTTATCATATAACTCAAATTATACCACGGTTTCCCCAAATGTTCTCTTAAACATATACTAAAAAACAAATAAAATAATCCTAATAAATTACTATATATTTCCCTGATACCAAAACATGTTATAAGACCCACTCTCTAATATCTACTGATAAAATAAAAATCCATACATAATATATTTTATACCCAATTATTTGACTGAATCCCTAAAAAAATATAATTTTATAATTTATACAGTATATCTCATAATAATCACACAATCTCATGATCCAAAGGTTTGGTGTCATTAGATATTAGATAAATAATAATGTTATATTGAAAATTTTTCCATAATTTCACCACATTTGATTTGATAATAAACATATCTTAGGTTATAATCAACTTTATAACCTTGATATTGAATAAAAAATAAATGGGTGACCCTAAACACATAGTAATAGGAAAACTTTTTAACATGTCATTAGTAAATATTTCATAAATATGATACAACATGCCGATGGGATAAATATATATTATATGAATATGGAAAAGTAAGATTTTTTCAAAATTAATAATAGAAGGACTTATAATCTAAAATGATCAAATATATACCATGGAGTATTGGTGTGGAATCATGACACTATAAACATTCACATAGGGATAATAATGTCATATAACATAAAACTATAAAAAAATAAGAATTATAAATCATAACATAGTGGATGATGAATTTCACCTAATTCCCATTAATTTTTGGATATCTGATAAGAAATATCAACCCTCATAGTCCTTGGTAACAACTAATTTATTCACTTTGTCTTGGTCTAACAACATGTGTCCCCTCATGGAATGGGGAAAATAACACATGTACAATCTTGGGATTGGACTAGCCAACTTCTGTACCCTCTCTAAGATCATGATATATAAAACTTCAACCAGTGTAGTTGATAGTGATATATGAACCTACCGATCAGCATCCAAAGATATGGGTGTAAGAATATATCAACCATTAATTATTTTATGAACACTTTGGTAAATAAAATGGGGTTCCAATTATTTCCAAATGTTTCCACATAAACTTACATCAAATGTTTATTGGTTAACACTAAAAAAATCAAACAAATTGGGTTTTTCATAAATAGACAGAAACAGTGATTCATAAAACATAATTCGTTAAGACATAATTTTTATATTTAATTTAGAAAATGGATTTGATAGAAAATATATTAAAGAAAACATTTATTAATAGTTTTTTAAAATGGAGATATTATGTCACACTATCGAATGATAACTTTTACGAAATTAAAGAAAATATAAATATAATGTTTTTAAATAAAAAATATCAATTATAAATCCTTGGAAAATATATAATGTTATCAAAATTATATGTTGATTTTATTATAAGAATTAATTTTAAAAATAATATTCACTAATTGAGACCCTATAAATCCGATTTAAAAATCTATAATTCATTTTTTGAAATAAAACAATTAATTTTGAAGAATATAAAAAGTATATTATTTTATATTAAAATTAATTAATAATAAAAATAATTGGTAAAAAACTTACTAAAATATGAATGTTATCGTTATAAATACAAATTATCATAATGCTAAAAATATGTGTTCACCAAAAAATATAAAAAATTGATTCATTTGGAAAAACAATTTATGGAAAACATTAAAATTTAATTTTAAACTATTTTAATGATTATATAATAGTATAAAATGATATTAATAAATTATTTATCCATGGATAAAGAAATATATAAATGACTGGGTATATAGTGGAGTATGATTCCTTAATAAAAAATGATGTGGGTTTTGTTTCAACTAAAACTCTCATCTGATGTAAATTATTCACCATTAAAAATGAAATGAAGATAAAATATATAAATACGAAATAATAACATTGTTTTTAGAGATTCTTGTCATACAATTTCTAGATATTGATTATCATTGAAAAGAAATCTAAATTTTAAAATGTAATTGGTGAAAAAACCCTTAACAACTTGGAAAACATTGGATAAAAATTACCTGAAAGATAATACATGATATGGAACACTAATACATATTATATTGATTTAAATATTGATAAAATTAAATATATGGAAATTATATGCACTTTATAAAATAAATTAAATCATGTATATCGAATAAGTGTCTATTAATAAAACTGGATTATAAACCCATACAAAAATTATTAGATTCCAGAAATGATCATTAATCTACAACATAAAAGACTTAATTATACTATTATATAATTTTATAACATTAATTATATCTATACCCCTCTTTTATGTTTAATTTTTATATTTTATTATGTAACGCCCTTACCCCAGTTACCCAGAATCTGTGCATTATTACATAACATTGGCATGATACAAGGAATCATGTTCCAAAAGACTGATCAGTTTAGTAGCCATGGAATTACTAGATACATAAGTAAGTTTTACATTACAGCATGAAATAAAAATACATTATTTCCCCTTTGAACCCTTGTATATCCTATATCCTATTCCTGCAAGTTAATCGTAATATAATTCTTTACATCCTGGTAAAAATAAAACATAAGGGGTGAGCTTAGATGCTCAATAAGAATAACGAATTAGCAGAAACTCTCATATATAAGAATACACATTTAAGGCATTGTATAATATTAGAACACAAACCTAGTAAACGTAAACATCAGTATAATATGTTAAAGATAAATAAAACAATTCCACTTACTTATTACCATATATATTATACTAGTCAAATAAACACATGTAATATCAATAGCCAATTTCATAATGATGGAATGCATAACGCCAGATTTTATAACCACATAGACAAGGCCTTATTCCAAGAAAATAAATAATATTTTGACAAGGCCTTGTTCCAAGAAACTATTTTGTCTCCTGAGACATACCAATTCATCAATGAGCTATACAGGGCTCCACCCGTCACTTACTTGGTCCAATGAATTCCTTATATGAATGGGTGAAACACAATGTAAACATCCGTATTAAACCTAGCATACAAAATGTCAATACTTTAACCACAAACGATGAATGGGATAAAAATAACACATCCACTGTCAAACATAACTCATTATATAAAATATTTAATATTTTATTATAATAAATTAACCTCAATCGAGAATAATGAAGGATATTGACATAGATGGAAATAATCATCAAAACTATTTGAGAGAAATATCCCCCTTTTTCTTGAAAACATTTAAAAGTATCACTATTTATCGAGAAGTACTCTAAAAAATATTTTTGAATCAAAGTTCCCATACCAATTTGAAAAATTTAAAAGGAATTTTAAATTTAAAACATTAATTTCCAAATAAATAAATCCTTAAAACCACTTTTAAAATAAGGATATTAATGAAAAAGAATTAGAATAATTAATTTTTAAAACATTTAAAATGATATTTTAGTTAGAGATCCTAACCAAATGAAAGACACATGAATAAAAATATCTGAGGTAATAAAAAAATAATAATCTCTTTAGAATAAATGGATTCATGATATATTATATCAATGTAATGTATATACAACAAATAAAAGTGAATTGGAATATAACAACAAATAAGTCTCAACAAAATTTAAGTTGAGATGAAATCCCTTATAAAACTATATCCTTAGGTTAAGGATAAATAAATTAAATAATTATGTGGTAAAAATATAAAAAAACTATAAATGATTGGATATTCAGTTTAAAATTACAGGACATTCACACATATTCTTGTAACATCAAAACCAATGACGTGGATGTTTAACTCAATGAATGAAAATTTAGTTAATATTACTCTTATCATGTTTATACCGATGAATTGTGAATTTATAAATGGAGTGATTATGTGTGTAAAAAGAATAATCACACAAAGGGGAGTGTATATTACTAAATAAATAAGTAAATAGTTATTTCACACATAATATTGGAGTAAAATAATCAATGAATTTAGAGTAAATCCCAATAAGTGGAAATCAAAAATAGAAATTCCCTTACCGATGTGGTGACTTATGAAACATACACCCCGTAAAAGAAGGATCATACAATGAAGATGTAAATACCCATAAATTAAATTATATTACATAAGTAATAAAATAATATGCAGTACATACACCACATAAAATGAAATAGTGTCAATATAGCAAGAATCTCACAAAAATAAGAAGTTAGATGAAAACCCATTACCATGTTGAAATAAATAGAGTTTTATGAAAAGAAGCTAATAACAACCAAATGACTGACATAATACCACGGATATCAAGAGACTCATGATAATATATATCAAATGGCTGAACACAATACAACACATGTAATAAATAACTGGCGAACAATGGAAATATCACGGAATTAAAAGTGACATAAGAAACCCCTTAGCTTGTAATTATTATTATTATAGGAAATTTTAACAAATTATATATTTTTTATTCATTTTTATAAATTTATTCAAAACCAAATTCATAAATATGATATCATATATGATCTTATAATATTGCTTTGTTAATAATATTTTATTAGTATCATCGTTTCTGGTGTTAACTGATTCGTTTTACATTATATGCTTGGTTACATAATCCTTGTTTTTAATGATATGATGTATTTTATTCAAATAAAGAAAGATATTATGTTCATAAACATAAAATTTAACAATAAAAAGAAAATTATTGTTGAATTATTATGATGGGAAATAAATCTTGTCACGTTCGTGGAGACGGTAATCCCTACATAAGCACGAGCGGCAATAACCTTATATTGATGGTGAAATCATAGGTAATTGGATGATATAACATATATAAAGATTCATTAACATGTTATATATATTATTTAAATCTGTTATATTCATTATAAAAACCACCCAAATAATCAAGTGTTTGAATAACACACTACACCACAATGTGGAGACGGAAATTCGTACACAAGAACGTATGGTGACTTTGTCTTTTAAGGATAGATAGAATAACTAATATGGTTGTACCATATTTATAATTATATCACACCATATAGAAGTTAATGGATTTATAATTTTTTATGGAGTCAAAAAATTTATGACTAAGTGGATGAAGAAAATAACTTGAAAGAGGGTGGTGAAATTATAACCTCTTCTTTGGGTGTTTACTTTTGAGTTGATCAAAAGGGCTCCATATGATGTCTTTATGATCAATATAAGGACTATAGATAGATGTTGGGGTTTGGGGGGTATATTTGGGTAGGTTTTGGATGAGAAAAATGGCTTTTGAGGTGTGAAGTTAAGAGAAGGGGAAGTTCCCTTTTATAAGAGAGGTGAGGGTCACTTTAGGAAAACATTGAAATATTATTTTATAATAAAATAATTTTCAGTTTATAATGGCCCAAAAATTATTTATTTGTAATTCAAGTTGGGTATGAGTCTCAAAACTTTCAACCAATAGGTTTTTTACATGTTTAAGATACCATTTTAGCCTTATCGTTTTGATTTAACTCTATGTTAAACATTTTATCTTTTTCTCTGTCCTCTTGTATTCTTACTCAATATACTTAATAAAATTACTTTAAACTTCCATGAGAACCTAAAGTGGTTCATTAATGACATATATAATATTATTTAATCTCTTTGGCCTAACATTTTGTTTTTAAGAATATTATATCATCCAATAATATAGTATTTGTTTTAAAAACTCATTTATGTCAATTTTGACGTTATTTAGTATTTTGTAAAAAATATTACAACATGATTACATTGAAGAAAAATTATTTAATCAACCCTAATATGTTATATTATCCTATAAAATTATTTTAATTCATCAAAAGTCTCAGATTACATTTATTTGGATATTTATAATATCAATTATTTTAATAAATCATTAATAAGGTAATTACAACATCATCATTGTGTCATAAATAAATATTTTTATTTAATGTCGAAAATTTATAAAAAAAATCATTATGTAAGAAATAATTTTATCTTTTTAATGAATATTTTTAGTATAATTTATATTATTTATAACCCTATATTAAAAAAATTGTTATTAAACATTGAATTTAACTCTTTTAACTCTTCTTTTAATAAAATAATAATAAATGTCCTATTATAATACAAGTGGACCAAAGAGGATCATATTTTATTCCTATGTTTGTTTGGTCTAATTTCACTTATCCAATATAATTAAGAAATGTGTTAGGGTAATTATAATATCATTTTTAATCTTAATTACCCTATTCACTTTTAACCGTGGTTAATAAGTCACAAGGTATTATTCGACAAAAAATATTTTCATCTTATTGAACAACATTTTACATAATAATGATAATTGTGTGTCTCAAATTTTTGAAATTCAACTCAAATATGCGGTAAAACTAGGTTTTTTTGAAAATTTTCATATGCACCTAGAAGGTGGGTAAAAGACAGTAAAAAGTTCAATAAGATTTTATATATCTAAACATATTATAAAATAACTCTAATGAATTAAATTGAACATACATATGTATTATGTATCTATTTTGACTTAAAATAAATTTTAATAAAAAAAATAATTATTTAAATAAAAAGTCAGTTTTAAACAATAACACAATGTTTTTCACTATTAATCAATAATTGAATGTTTTAAGAAAAATACCATAAATTCACCCTATGTTAATGATGAAATTCCGAATTCAAAAAAGAATTATATTTTACCAAATTAATAACAGAGAATTTGAATTAATTAATTTAAAATTAATTCTATCATCAAAACCAGAAAGTGGGTTTTAAGAAGTAAAAACAATCAAAAGATTGACATGTGTTTATGTCAAATTTAAACTTGAAATTACTTATAATGGTAAAAATTGTATGAAATGAAAAAAATATAATCTAATTATACATCCAGCCATTCAAATGCATAATTTAACACTGTAAAATATTTTTATTAAAAAATCTGTTTTGAATTAAAATATAGTATTTTTCAGTAATCATCAATATATGAATGTTATCAGAAAATTACAAAAAATTTATCCAAAATACTTTTTTTGTCCTGATTTTGAATAAGAATTTTACTTTATTAAATTGAATATATAAAAGTGTCAAATATTGATTTTAAAAAGTGTTTACCATTAAAAGGAGGTAAAATTTTAAGTTTTGAAAAATACATCTTTTATCTGAAAAAACACATTTTTAATTATATTATATCTTAGAAACACAAAATATGTATTCTAAAATTATATGGTGTATATAAAATTAAAAATTAAGTTAATACTATTCATAAACCCTTTTTGGATGGCTAGTTTGGTAAGTCGTAGTCCGCTCCAACTTGGTGTTGCATTTAGCGCAAGCTGTTAAATTACTTTAAAGAAAATAACTTACTATGAAATATTAGGGTGTAACATTCATCCCCTATTTTGGAAATTGCGTTATTTCAATTTTAAAATTGGGCTTGGCAACTTTATTGAATTTACAACATCAGAAAAAGTGTCAATAAAATTATCACATTAAAATAATTAAGAATAAATACAAATGTAACCCGAGTTAACCCATACTTGGATTCCATGTATTAAAACATGGATATTAAAGAGAAACTAAGTGACACATTATGATGGACAGTGATAGAAAACATGATCAGTATAATGTTAACAATAATAAAACCAAAAAATTGTGATGGTACAAACGGTCATTAGTTTCCTAGTAGGAAAAGTAAATGGCAAACATTTTTTGTTTTAATATCCATTTCATAATGTTGAGGAATTTATTTATGAGATTAACTAAAATCATAAATATATACGCCTACTCTGTAAGTAGAGTTTAATCCTTTAGTAAATTTCTATCACTAACTCAATATTTTCTTCAAATGATGATTATTCACGTTGACTTGGTCACACCTGAATTAGTAAAATCATCTTCTAGATAATCACATAATCCACAAAGGATAACATATATTTTTATCTTATCTTTAGAGATTGTCCAAAACCAAAATGGTTAGTAAAAGATCAGATTATCCTCAAAAAGGATACTCCTTTAGAGAAATAGATAGTAATATTATTTTCTAAAATTAAACTAACAACACCCAAAGATCAATAAATACGATTCAATAATCCAAACTTATATTGAAACCAAAAACATAGAATAATTTGATTACGTATACTTCCATATTAAATTTTATCTCCAAATAACAACTACTACAATGAAAGTCACATACATAATGTAATTAACCTAATCACATATTCAATATGATAGGTTAATAATTTCAATAAATAACACTAATCACTTACATCAACAAATAAAAACATAGATAAAAATCCACCATTACTCCTCAAATTAAATCACATAGTATTCTATTTTCCATAGGCATATTGTGTTCCCAACAAAGAGAACGTACTCCAAAATAACATTTATCACATAATCACCAAATCATTTTTCTATACTAAGGATATCCATTTGATAATACATAAGATCCCAAATCATCTTATTATTGATAAATAAAATAATTTAACTAAAATGAATTAGTCACACTAACAAGGGACATCACGTATTTTTCTAGTAGGTCATAAATACCAATCACACTCAGGTTGTGGGTTTGATTCCCGATGCTTTGTCTGACGCGATGCGTTATCACATGATCTGCATGTTGTTATTTTTAAAAAACTACATTTTATAACATACCCAAAATGAGATAAATAATTCAAAATAACCAAAACATAATTTCACCTAAAATATTATCTCATACCTCTCATTTTCCTCCCAAAATTTGTTAACTTTTAATTTCCTCAAACTCAAGGATCATATAAACCCAACTAGTTATTTATAAATATATCAACAATATAAAATTTAATTCTTCCTAAAATAGAAATTTCACATAACAAACTGCAGGGTTACATATACAAGAGAAAATTATTCTAATGTAATCCCATAAACAAAGAGAAATAATATTTTTATACATTTCATCATCTATTTATTTTAATATAGGTTCTTCCATGACCAAGAGGTTTTCCTATAGAATAGTTAATTCACTCAGGTAATTCCTATGACCCTTACATTTACCGGAAATGTCTATAAATGGATTCTTGGGATCATTTTTATTTTTCTCCATAGTACTCTTCATTTTTAATTTACAATTCTTTAGTTTTTGTCATTCTTTACCACACATAAATCATTTCCTTATTCTATTGAGCCACTTCCCTTGGTGTATCCTACCACATTTCCTGCATAATGGAAATTGAGCTTCCTTTTCTCAATGGTCTCCACTATAGGATCTCTAATCATTCACCGCCATTATCTAAATTTTTGAGTTCGGGAGTTGGTTAATATATATGTTGTTGATCATGATTTTGGAAAAATGATTCTCCATGAACATTATATGTTTATACCTATCAAAAACCTATTTCGTTGCTCATTTCTTCCATTGTTCCCTCCTTGTACATCATGTTAACTGATACTATGACTTCGTTGGAATCCAGCCATTGACCAATACAAGAAATCACAATGCGAGTCATAAAATCATTTAGAGGATATCATAACACTTTATTTTCAATATAAAACAACATAGGATTAACCATGTTTATTTTTTCTCATCATATATTAAAATCCTTCAAATGGGTTTGAAAAGAAAATGTGAATTATAATAAGAATATCCCATGGGAGTGTCATAACCAAGAGTGCATCAAGGCTTGTGGTAGTGTAACAGGATATCCCAGGTCAAGCCTGAAACTCTTTGTCAGAGTTTTCACTGCTAGGTACATTTGATCCAGAGCATCCTCCACCTAGTCATATCCATACAAAGTTGTATTGCTTGGAAAAACCGACAAAATATTTACATTACCAAATTTTTTGGATGTTCTTCAATACCAATCGCTAATGTCTATCATAGGTTACTGTTTCCTAATGAGTGTGTTTCCTAAATATAACTTCCATTGTTTATACAAATCTTCCTCGGATATCAACTGTAACGCCCCGACCCGAATAACCCAGAATCAGTGCATTATTAGATAACATTGGCATAATAAAAGGAATCATGTCCCGAAAGAACGATCAATTTAGTAGACTTGTAAGAACTAGATACATACGTAAGTTTTACATTACATCATGAAATAAAAAAACACTATTATGTCCTCTTTAAACACTCTTATATCTCTCAACCTATTCCTATAGGTTAATCGTAATATACTTCTTTGCATCCAAGGGAAAATAAAACATAATAATGGGGTGAAATCAGATGCTCATTAAGGATAAAAATATAACAGAAACTATCATAAATAAGAATAAAAATTTATGGCAATTTATAAGACTAGATCACAAGCCTTTTATAATTAAACTTCAACATAATATGAAAAAGATAAATCAAATAATTCCATTTACTTATTCACATGGATATTCTACTAGTCTAATAAGAACATGTAATATCAATAGCCAATTTCATAATGATAGAGTGCATATTTCCAGACTTCTTAACCACATTGTCAAGGACATGTTCGAAGACTACAAAAAATATTTTGTCAAGGACTTGTTCCAAGACACTAGTTTGACTCATTAGACGTAATGATGGATCTAGGAGATATAGCGGGATCCACCCATCACATACTAAGTCTAATGCCTTATTCATATGAAAGTGAGAAACATAATCTAATGATTCGTATTAAAAATAGCATACTAAATGTCAATACTTTAACGATAAACCAGGAATGGTATAAAAATAGCACATCCACAGTCCAACATAACTCATTAAATAAAATATGGAATATTGTATTATAAAAAATAATAATCTATTGAGAATAATGAAGGATAATGACATAGATGAAAATAATCATAAAAAAAAATTGATAGAAGTACCCCCCTTTTCTTGAAAACATTTAAAAGTATCACTCTTCATTAAGAATATATTTAAAATAGAGTTTTGAATCAAAGATTCTCACACCACTTTGAACCATTTAAAAAAAATTTTAATTTTAAAAAATTAATATCCATATAAATAAATCCTTAAATCCATTTTTAAAACATGGACCTAAATGAAAAACATTTAGAAGAATAAATTTCTTAATAATTTAAAATGATATTTTAGTTAGAGTTCCTACCCAATTGAGAGACACTTTAATACTAATAATTTAGATAATCAAAACATTATAATATCATGAGAATAAAGGAATTCATGAAATAGTTTGTCAAAGTATAGTATATACCCCAAATAAATGTTAATTGTCATATAATAACAAATAAGTCTCAATGAAATGTTACTTGACATGAAGTCACTTATAAAACTGTATCCTTAGGTTTAAGATAAATCTATTACATAATTGTGTGTGAAAAATATAAATACAATATATATGATTGGTTATTCAGTGTAAAACAATCAGAGGACATTCAAAAATATTATTGTAACAACAACACCAATGACTTGGATGTTTAACTCAATGAATGAAAATTGAGTTAAGATTACTCTTATGAAGTTCATATCGAGGACTTGATAATTTATCAATGGAGTAATTATGTGTTTCAAAAGAATAACCACAAAGAGGGAAGTATAAATAACTCATAAATAAATCGTTATTGATTTCACACATAATATTGGAGTAAAATAATCAATTAAGTTTGCGTAAAACCCAATGAGTGGAAATCGAAATTAAAAATTACCTTAACGATTGGTGACTTACGAATCATACACCCCATGAAAGAAGGATCATACAATGAAGATTTAAATACCCATAATGTAAAATGTATTTTAAAAGAAATACAATAATGGGCAGTACATACACCATACAAAAGGAAATAGAGGCAATATAGCATGAATCTCAAGAAAATAAGAAGTATGATGAAAACCCCTTACCATGTTGTAATCAATCGAGTCATATGAAAAAATGTTAATAAAACCCAAATGAATCATTTAATAACATGAATATAAATAGAAGCATGATAATATATATCAGAAGGCAGCACACAATACACCACATGCAATAAATAAGTGGTGAACAATGGAAATCTCACAGAATTAAAAATGAGATAAGAAAACCATTTGGTTGTAATTTATATTATTATAAGGTAGTTGAAACTATTTTATAATGTTGAGTAATTTTTATTAAATTATAAAATCACCCAATACATATATATGACATCATATATGATCTTATAATATTTCTTTGTTAATAATATTTTAGTAGTATCATCGTTTCGGGTGTTAACTGATTCGTTTTCCTTTATATGCTTTGTAACGTAATCCTTGTTTTTTATGGATATGATGTATTTGAAAAATATACAGAATGATATTATGTTCTTTAATATATTATTTAATCCTAAAATGAAAATTATTCTTGAATTATTATCATGGGGGAATGAATCTCATCGCATTCATGGAGATGGTAATCCATATGTATGCACGAGCGACAATATCTTTATATTGATGGTGAAATTGTATGTAATTGGAAGGTATATCATATATAAAAAATCACTAAAATGTTATATTTATTATTTACATCAGTTATACTCATTATTAAAACCACCCAAATAATGAAGTGTTTGAATAACACACAATACCACGACATGGACACGGTAAGCCGTACGTATGCACGTAAAGGGATTTTTCTTTTATAGGATGGATAGAATAAAAAATATTGTTATAATATATTTATAATTACATGACATTATGTATAAGGTACTGTATTTTTTATTTTGGTATGGAATCTAAAATGGAATATAAAGTGCAGGAAGAAAAGATATTGAAAGAGGGTGGTGAAATTATTATCTCTTCTTTGGGGTTTTTCTTTTGATTTGATCAAAAGGGCTACTTAGGTTGGATTTATGATCAATGTAAGTACTCTAGGTTGATTTTAGGGATGTTAGTGGGGATATTTTTCTAGGTTCTAGCAGAGCCAAATGGATTTGGAGGTGTGAAGTTAAGATAATGGGAATTACCCTTTTATAAGAGAGGTGAGGGTAACTTTAGGAAATCTTTGAAATATTATTTTATAATAAAATAATTTTCGGTTTATAAGGTCTCAAAAATTATTTATTTAGAATATAAGGTTTTAATGGGTCAAAAACAATTCAACCAATAGGTTTTAGACATGTTTAGGTTACCATTTTAACATTATCTTTTAGATTTAACTCTTAGTTAAATAGTTAAACTTTTACCGTGTCCTCTTGTATTCATTAACTATATGGTTAATAAACTTACTCAAAACATTCAAGAGAACCTAAAGTTGTTGATTAATGACATATATAATATTATTTATGATCTTTGGACCAACATAATATTTTTAGGAATATTATACCAAATAATAATATAGTATTTGTTTTAAAAACTCAATTATGTCAATTTTGACATTATTTAGTATTTTGTGAAAATCAAAACAACATGATTACTTCCATAAAAAATTATTTGATCATTGATAATATGTCATATTAACATATAAAACTAGTTTAGTTCATCAACAGTCTCAAATTAAATTTATATGCTTATTTATAATGTCAATTATTTTAATCATTAATTAATATGATAATTACTACAACATCATTGTGTCATAAATAAATTTCATTATCTAATGTCTAAAATTTATTAATAAAATACCATTATATAGGAAATATTTTTATCTTTATAATGAATATTTATAGTTGAATTTATCTTATGTAAAACCGTATATGAAAAATGGTTCAGTTATTAAACGTCAAATTTAACTCTTTTAACTCTCCTTTAAATAAAATAATAATAAATGTCCTAATGTAATCCATGTGGACCGAAGAAGATCAAATTTTATTCTAAAGTTTTTTTCAGGTTTTATTACACTTATCCAATAGAATTAAGACATGTGTTAGTGTAATTATAATATCATTCTTACTTTTAATTAGACTATTTACTTTAACCGTGGTAAATAAGTCAAATGTTACTATTCACCAAAAAATATTTTCATCTTATTGAACAAAATTTTACTTACTTATGTTAACTGTGTCTCTTAGATTTTTGAAATTCAACTCACAGGTGTAGTAAAAAGAGGTTTCATGAAAATTTTCTAATGCTCCTAGAAGGTGGGTAAATGACAGTAAAAAGTTCAATAAAATTTTATATATCTAAACTTATTATAATATGAATCCAATGAATTACACTGAAAATATATAGCTATTATGTATATATTTTGACTTAAATTTTTTTTTATCAAAATAAATAATTATTTAAATAAAAAATTTGTTTTAAACCACAATACAATGTTTTTCACTATTCATAAAAAATTTAATGTTTTCAGAAAAATACCAAAAATTCACGAAAAGCTAATTTTGATATTTAGAATTCAAAAATGAATTATATTTTTTCAAATTAATAGAATCGAATTTTCATTAATTAATTTAAAATTAATTCCTGTTGTCAAAACCAAAAATTAGGTTTTCAAAAGTAAAAACTGTCAAAAGATTGATATTTGTTTATGTCAAATTTCAATGTGAACTTTCTTATAATGATCTACACTGTATTACAAGATAAAAATATAATCTAATTATACTTCCAAACCATTCAAAGGAATAATTTAATATGATAAATTATTTCAATTAAAAATGTTGTTTTAAATTAAAATATAGTATTATTCAGTATTCATCAAAATATGAATGTTATCAAAAAACTACCAAAAAATTTATCAAAAATAATTTTTTTACCTGATTTTAAGGAAGAAATTAATTTCATAAAATTGAATATTTATAAGTGTAAAATATTGGTTTTAAAAATGGATTTCCATTAAAAGGTGGTAAAATTTCATTTTTTGAAAAATATTTCTTTTATCTGAAAAAATGAATTTGTAATTATATTCTGTCTAAAAAACACATAATATGTATTATAAAATTATATATAGTTCATAAAATTCAAAATTTAGTTATTAATATTCATTACCTCCTTTTGGACGGCTAGTTTGGTAAGTCGTGGTGCACTCAAACTCAGTGTTGCATGCAGCACAAGCTATTGAATTATTTTAAAGAAAATAACTTACTATGAAATCTTGGGGTGTTACATTCTTCCCCTATTTTAGAAATTGTGTAATATCAATTTTAAAATTGGGCTTGGGAAATTCATTGAAAGTCCCACATCGGATAAAGAGTCAATAAAACTATCACATTAAAAGAAAGAAAGAGAAGTACCAAGGTCACCCGAAATAAACCATACTAGGATTCCATGTAGGAAAACATCGATATAGAAGATAAAATAAGTGTCATATTATGATTAAGAGTGATAGAAAACATGATCACTAGAATGTTAACAACAATATAACATCATACTTGTGATGGGATAAATGATCATTATTTTCCCATTACGAAAAGTGAACAAACATCATTTTTTGTTATATATTCCATTTAATAATTTGAATTATTTTTTTAGGAGATTGACTATGAACATAAATATATATACTTACTCTTTAAGCAGAGTTTAATCCTTTAATAAATTTCTATTACTAAGTTATCTTTTTTTTAAACAATGAGTATTCAAGATGACTTGGTCGCACCTGAAGCACTATAATCAACTTCTAGAGAATCACATAATCCACAAAGGATAAAATATATATTTACCTTTTCTTAAGAGATTAAACAAACCCAAAATGGTTAGTACAAGATATGATGATCCCCAAAAAGGATAATCCTTTAGAGAAATAAAGACTAATCTTAATTTCTAAAAGTAAACCAACAATACCCAAATATTAATAAATACCATTCAATAATCCAAACTAATATTGAAATAAAAAATGTTGAATAATTTTATTAAATAGTTATCCATGTTAAATTGTATCTCCAAATAACATCAACTACTCTGAAAGGCACATACATAATGTAATTAACCTAATCACATATTCGATATGATCTGTTAATCATTTCCATTAATAACCCAAATCGCTATAAATGTACAATATGAACATAGATAAAAATCCACCATTACTCCTAAAATTAAATCACATAGTATTCTATTTTCCTTAAGCATATTGCAGTACCAATAGAGAGAACATCTTCTAAAATAACATTTATCACTTAATCACCAAATAATTTTTCTATACTAATGATATCCATTTGATAAGACATAATATCCAAAATCATCTTATTATTGATCAATAAAATCATTTAAATAAAAAGAATTAGTCACACTAACCAGGGACATCATGAAGTCCTATGGTAGGTGATAAATCCCAATCACACTCTGGTCGTGGGTCTGATTCCTGCATCTTGGTCCGACGAGACCATTTGTCACACAGTTTGTGTGTGGTCCATTATCAAAAACAACATTTTATAACATTACCAAAATGAGATAAATACTTCAAAATAACCATTACATAATTGCAACACAGATTTTATCTCATACCTCACATTATCATCCCAAAATTTAATAACTTCTAATTTCCTCAAATTCAAGGATCATATAAACCCAAATGGTTATTTATAACTATATCACAATAGAAATTATAATTTTTCCAAAAATAGAATTTTCAGATAACAAACTATAGGGTTACACATACAAGAGAAAATCGTTCCAATGTAATCCCATCAACGAAGTAAAATAATACTTTTAAAATTTTCACCACCAATTTATTTCAACATAGGTTCTTTTTGACCAAGAGGTTACCCTATAAAATAGGTCATTCATTCAGGTAATTCCCATATCCCCTAAATTTACAAAAAATGACTGTAAATGGATTCTAGGTATCCTCTTTATTTTCTTCCATATTACTCTTCATTTTTACTAAGAAATTATTTACATTATGTCCTTCATGACCACACATAATGATTTATTTTTTCCATTGAGACACTTCCCTTGGTGTCTCCTTCCACATTTCATGCATGATATAAATTGATCTTTCTTTTCTCCATTTTCTCCACTACTGGAGATCATATCATTCACCGCCTTTCTCTTCATTGTTGAGTCTAGGAGTTGGTTAATATATATATTGTTGATCATATTTTGGGAAAACTAAATCTCTATGAACGTTATATGTTTTACACATATCAACAATCTATTTCATTTCTTATTTCCACCACCATGCCCACATCGTACATCATGTTCATGTTACTATAACTTTTTTGGAATCCAGCCAGTGAGTAACACAAGAAAGAAAAATGTGAGTCATAAAGTCATTTAGAGAATATCATAACACCTTATTTTCAATTTAAGACACCATTAACATTAAACATGTTAATTTATTCTAATGTTATATTAAAATACTTCAAATCGGTATGAACAAAAAATTTAAATTATCCTAAGCATATCCCTTGGGAGTGTTATAACCAAAAGTGCATGAAGACCCGTTGTCTTGTAACAGGAAACCCTGTGTCAAGCCCGAAACTCCTTATCAGAGTTTTCAATCATAGGTACATCTGTTCTAGAGCCTCCTCTACCTGCTCGTATCTATACAAGGCTGTATTTCCGAGAAAATTCACAAAATATTTACATTACCATAATTTTTGGATGTTCTACTATAATAATCCCCAATGTTTATTTTAGGGTAGTGTTTCTTAATCATTGTTTTTTCTAAATCTAGCCTCCATGGTTTGTAATAGGCTTTCTTTGATACCAACTGTAATGACCCGACCCCAGTTACCCAGAATCGGTGCATTATTATATAACATTGGCTTGATACAAGGAATCATGTCCGGAATGACCAATCAGTTTAGTAGCCTTGTTAGTACTAGATACATATGTAAGTTTCACATTACATCATGAAACAAAAAAAACAATAGCATTTCCTTGCTGAACACACTTATATCCCTTAGATGATTTCTACAGGTTAATTGTGATATATTAATTTCCATACAAGAAAAAATAAAAAATAAGAAAGGGGAGAGTTCAGATGCTCAGAAAGGATAAAAATATAGCTGAAACTGTCATAAATAAGAAAAAATATTTAAGGCAATGTATAAGACTAGAACAGAAGACTTTTAAACATAATCTTCAGTGTAATATTGCAAAGATAAATCAAATAATTCAAACTTCTTTTTCACATTGATATTCTACTAGTCGAGTAATCTCATGTAATTTCAATATCCAATTTCATAATGATGGAATACATAATTCTAGACTTCATAACCACATAGTCAAGGGCTTCTACCAAGACTACAAATACGATTTTGTGAAGGCCTTGTTTCAAGAAACTTTTTTCTCTCATGAGACATACCGATGCATCGAGGAGCTATAATAGGCTTTACACGTCACTTACTAAGTCCAATTCATTCCTCATATGAATGTGAGAAACATAATCTAAACAGTTGTTATAAAACTAGCACACAAAATGTCTATACTGTAACTATAAACCATTATGGTATAAAAATATCTCTTCCACAGTCCAACATAACTCATTCAATACAATATTTAAGTGTTTATTATAATAAATTAACCTCAATTGAGAATAATGAATGATATTTACATAGATGAAAATAATCATCAAAACTATTTGAAAGAAATATCCCCCTCTTTCTTGAAATCATTTAAAAGTATCACTATTTATTAAGAATCTATTTTAAATAAATTTTTGAATCAAAGTGTCCCATACCACTCTGAAACATTTAAAAATAATTTTAAATTTAAAACATTAATGTCCATATAAATAAATCCTTAAAACCATTTTTAAAACATGGACATTAAGGACAAACATTTAGAAGAATAATTTTTTATATCATTTAAAATGATATTTTAGTTAGAGTTCCTATCCAAATGATAGACAGTTGAATAAAAATAATTGAGGTAATAAAAAAATTATAATATCATGAGAATAAAATGAATCGGGATATATTATGACAATGTACAGTATATACACCAAATTAAAGTTAATTGGCATATAACTACAAAGAAGTCTCAATGAAATGTAACTTGAGATGAAGTCCCTTATAAAACTGTATCCTTAGGTTTAAGATAAATCAATTACCTAATTATTTATCAAATATAATGATACAAAAAATATTATTGCATATTCAGTGTAAAACAATCATAGGACATTCACACATATTATTTTAATAACAACACCAATGACTTTGTTGTTTAACTCATTGAATGAAAATTGAGTTAAGATTACTCTTATCAAGTTTATATCGAGGACATGGGAATTTATCAATGGAGTGATTATGTGTAGAAAAATAATAACCAAACAAAGGGGAGTGAAAATTTCTACATAAATAAATAAAAAGTTATTTTACACATAATATTATAGTAAAATAATCAATGAAGTTTTCGTAAAACCCAATGACTTGAAATCAAAATTAGAAATTCCCAAATCGATTAGGTGACTTACGAAACATACACCCCATGAAATAAATATCATAAAATTAAGATGTAAATAATCATAAATTATATTATATTAACTATGGAATAAAATCATTGGAACTACAAACATAACACAAAAGTAAATAGTGGTAATATAACTTGAATCTCACGAAAATAAGTAGTTAGATAAAAACTCTTTACCATGTTGTAATCTGTCTAGTAATATGAAAAAATCTTAATAACCACCAAATTAATCCTAGAATACGATGAATATAAATATAGTAATGATTATATACAACAATTGGAGGTATACAATACAACTCATGTGATAAATATTTGGCGAACAATAAAAATCTCACAGAATTAAAAGTGAGATAAGAAACCCCTTACCTTATACTTTTCGTTAGTATTGGGTAGGTTAACCTCCTGTATTATGGTGAAATAATTTTTATTAAATTATAAAAGAACCAAATACATAAATTTTATATCATATATTATCTTCTAATATTTCATCGTTTATAATATTTCAGTTGTATCATAGTTTCAGGTGTTAATTGATTCGTTTTATTTTATATGATTGGTTACATAATCCATGTTTGTTATGGATATGAGTTATTTTATGTATATAAAGAATTATATTATGTTTTTAAATATTAATGTTAATCATAAAATTAAAAATATTCATAAATAATTACGATGGAGAATAAATCTCATTTTGTTCATCGAGAGGGAAATCCATACGTACGCACAAGTGACGATATAATTATATTGATGGTGAAAACGTATGTAATTGGATGGTATATCATATATACAGAATAATTGACATATTATATTTATTATTTACATCAGTAATACTAATTATTATACTCATCAATATAATGTAGTGTTTTAATAACACACAACACCACGACGTTGAGACGGTATGCCATACGTACGCACGTATGGTGACTTTGTCATTTATAGGATGGATAGAATAAAGAATATGGTTTTACAAATTTATAATAAAATCACCGTATGTAGAATTTAATGGATTTATCATTTTTTATGGGAGAAAAATAAATAGGATGTGGAAGAAGACATGAATTTTAAAGAGGGTGGGGAAATTATTACCTCTTGTTTGGTTGTTTTCTTTTCTATTGTTCAAAACGGCTCCTTAGGTTGGATTTTTGATCAATGTAAGGACTGTAGGATGATATGAGGGATGTTGGGAGGATATTTGGGAAGGGATTGGTCGAGACAAATGGATTAGGAGGTGTGAAAGTAAGAGAAGGGTAAGTATACTTTTTTAAGAGGGGTGAGGGCCACTTTAGGAAAACATTAAATATTATATTATAATAAAATCATTTTCGGTTTCTAATGCATCTAAAATGATTTATTTTGAAGCTAGGGTGGGGATGGGTTGAAAAACTCCCAACAATTAGGTCTTAGAGAAGTTTATGATACCATTTTAACCTTATATTTTAGATTTAACTCTTAGTTAAATATTATAAATTTTAAGGTGTCTTCTTGTATTCTTACACTATATGGTTAATAAACATACTATAAACATCCAATAGAACCTATATTGGTTCATTAATAACTTATATAATATTATATAATCCCTTTGACCTATCCTTATATTTTTAGGTATATTATATCAACTAATAATATAGTATTTATTTTAAAATCTCAATTCTGTCAATTTTGACATTATTTACTATTTGGTTTTTTGTGAAAATCATAAAAAAATTATTAGTTATAAAAATTATTATTTAATCAGTACTAACATGTCATATTAACCTATAAAATTAGTGAAATTTCTAATAAGTTTCAAATTACATTTATTAGGGTATTTGTAAGATCAATTATTTTAATCTTTCATTAATAAGGTAATTATTGCATCATCATTGTGTACAAAATAAATATATTTATTTAATGTCTAAAATTAATAAATAAAATACCATTATGTTTAAAATAATTTAATATTTCTAATGAATTATTATAGTCGAATTTATATTATGTATTACCCTATATTAAAAATGGTATAGTTATTAAACGTTGAATTTAACTCATTTAACTCTTCTTTATATAAAATAATAATATATATCCTAATTTAATACAAGTAGAATGAAGAGGATAATATTGTATTCCAAGGTTTTTTCTGGTATAATTACACTTATAAAATAGAATTATGACATGTGTTAGGGTAATTATAATATAATTTTTACTCTTAATTACCCTATTTTATTTTAACCGTGTTAAGTAAGTCAAAAGTTAGTATTCACGAAAAATTATTTTCATCTTTTTGAACCAAATTATAATTAATAATGTTTAGTTTTCCTCTCTAATTTTTTAAATTCAACTCATAAAAGTGGTAAAATTATGTTTTTTGCAAATTTTCAAGTGCTCATAGAAGGTGTGTAAAAGAAAGTAAAAAATTTCAATAAAATTTTATATATTGCAACTTATTATAAAATGAATCGAATGAATTACATTGTACATATATTGGTATTATGAATATATTTTTACTTAAAATAAATTTCAATAAAATAAATAATTAATTAAATAAAAAGACAGTTTTAAAAAATAACGCAGTGTTTTTCACTATTCATCAAAAATTGAATGTTTTCAAAAAAATAACAAAAAATAACCCTAAATTTTTATGTCCAAATTCTAAATAAGAAATTATTTTCATTAAATTAGATATATAATGGTGTTAAATATTTTTTTTAAAAAGGGTATTCTATTATAAGGTGTTAAAAATGAATTTTTTGAAAAATACTTCTTTTATCTGAAAAATTTATTTGTTCTTATATTATGTCTTAGAAACACATAATATGTATTATAAAATTATATGGAGTATATAAAATTTAAAATTCATTTAACATTATTCATAACAGCTTTTTGGATGGCTAGTTTGGTAAGTCGTGGTGTGCCCAAACTCGGTGTTGCTTGTAGATTATGCTATTGAATTAATTTAAAGAAAATAACATACTATGAAATCTTGCATGGTAACATATTATATATTCCATAGTTAGTTATAACTTATTTTAAATATTTTGTGTTTCGAATCAGATTATTTTGCACATATTTTCTAATGGTGATGGCAAAGAAACTTATTTGATTGTAATTTAAAAAAATTATTCTTAATATTAGAATATTTTTGTTACATTTATTTATATATTATAAATTTCTTTTATTGGGATATATAGAGATGATTCTATACCAAAATATCAATGATTAGTATGATTCATGTAATTTATTGATAATAATAGAATACTTAAAAACTATCAGAAATGTTTTTATCAGACTTTAAGAACAATATTAATGATATATTTGAATCAATATTTTCATATATAATAATGAAAAATTATTTATAACTATTTTTGGGTGAAGATTATGAAAAATAATCACATATATCATCAGGGGGTAGCCTTTATTATATGATCCCTAACATTGTGGAGGTACCATCATGTTTAAATTGTTGTTTTTTACCCTTTAAATTTGGATAATTAAATATTTACCAAGTGTTTGAGGAATCTCGTGGGTGTTTCGAGGGAGTAATACAAGTAAGAAATGAATATCATGCCATCTGGTGAATGTTTCATGGTCGCTGCATGGTTAGTGTAAATTTTGGAAGGGAAAATCCAAACGATGTGACCTTTTATAATGGTATTTCATACTGTTGGTGCATGGTTGGTCAAACAATTTTGGATTCCTAGGTAATTTTGAGATTTGGACCCCCTCAGGAAGAGGATGGTGCACTATTCGTGCACACTTTTTCAAACTGTGTGGCTAAACTGTGCAGCTAATTAAAAGTGTTTTTATCATCATACCCATTAGTAGTTTAATAATCATAACCTTTTTACCCCCATTTCTTCCCTAGTAGCCCTTGTGTCAAACATAACCACCCAAATTTCCCAAGTATCAATCTCTTTCTTTTTCAAGTGAATATTAGGTTTGGGATTCAATGGTTCTAGAAATAAGATATAAGGCCAGGTTTAATCAAGATTTCACTTAGGGATTCGAGGTAGGAGGTCTACATGTTATATCCACTAGTCTTGATGTTGATTTATACGTGTGTGGTTGGGTTAATGGTTATCTCTTATTGTGAATTTCATTCCTTGAGTATGCTTTGGTAAAATGGTTAGATAAATGAGGAATTAAAACCCTGATGATCTTCAGGGGATGATTTGTGGTTGATTATACAATATTAGGGACACCTATGTGCTGTTCCAATATTCATGAACATATAAAATTGCAAAATTAATCCCAAAGTTCATTTTTATTGAAATATATCACATGAAAAATGTGTTGACATATTAGTTATAGTTATAAAGAAAGGTTACTAATTTTAGTTGTGTCAATTCATTGACATTTTCATTAAGGGATTAATTGAAAATTTTTAAAAGTGTTTCATTGGAATAATGTGAATCCATCAATTGATTTATGAGATTCTATTTGAATTCTGTAAATGGTATTAGGCACTAGAATTAGTGATTTATGTGAAATGGAAAAATTGTGAAAATTGATGAATATAAGAAATAGTATAATGTATGGAATGGAAAATTGGTTAAATGGAATATGTGATGTATATTGTAAATGTAAAAATTGGTTAATCCTTTATATTCTTATATTTGTGAAAAAATATGAATTTTGAATGTTATGTGTATAGAATATGCATTTTTTTGATATGTTATATGTGGATAATGGACAAATAAGAATGTACACATGTCTTGGTAGTGCGGGGTATTGGACATGAGGATCTATTCCATTATATGAGGTTAGAATGTGGATCTAAACCCCGCCCCTTTAATTCATGAGTTAGGGAAGGGAACTGATGATCTATACCCCTAGCAGATGTAGTTGATTAGAATAATTGGATAGAGGCACCAATGTAAGTATTATTTGTGTATTATGAAACGTTTATCCCTATTTATATAGGGAACATGAATTATTCCCGAATTCATGGAAAATTAACAGCCTAATACATTTTATAAATTATATGAATGCTTAACCCATGAATGATTTGATGAAAATGAATGAATGAAAAAAATGATTAATGTGAATGAACTTAATAAATGGAACCCATGTTATCTATTTTTATCTTTTAATTTTTTCACATAGTCATAGAATACCCGTTTTGAATGTATGTTATGTCGACACTACATGTGAGGGCCGATTTAGTTGTACTCACACCAAGTTCAGGTACCATTGGGTACTCGAGCAGATTTCATGGTTTCCTGTCAAGACAAGGGAAAGGGTCCTATAATAGGGAGATTATTTGTGCTTAGGTTGAGCATGGTTGAAGATCAAGACAATGTGTCATGACCCATTATGGGGATTTAGTAGTTGGTATTCAATTTCGATTTTTTGTCTACATTTGAACTATTTTCATGAACTTTTATTGTTATTATTCGATTGTGGTTGTAACAAATTTAAGATTTTATTTGGAAATTAATGTATTTTGATTATTAATTACTATTTATTTTATTTCATATGATATCTGATCTAGATTACTCTAGTAAAGAGGATATAGTTTCCCTATAAAATCCATTATGCCCTCACTTCTTGTTGGGAAGCTCTATCATTAAATAAAGTACACTTGAGGACATGTGAAGACCCATCATGGGGCACCAATTTAGTTGCATTTAGGCCAGGGATGTTAAAAAAATGTATAAGAGAATTCATATTCTTTTTCCTTACTATTTTGGTTTGGTAGAGACGAGATCAAGATGTGTCTAACCTTGTCAATATGTTTGTTCATTAGAGTATCTAACCCATGTATGGGGTAAAATCTATGTACCTGTAGTGGGAATCGTTGTTCATGATGTGTGTAGTTACGGTTGGACGATATTTTACCACTATTCAATGAATATACTGTGTGATGTGAGTACTTTATGAAATTTCACTAACAGAAGAGATGTAATTAGGTTGTGAATTCATGCATCATTATAGGAACCTAGGGATGTATGTGGCATGCATCATGGTAGACACACATAGGATAGGTTTGTGGAACATGAAGGGTAGGATGCATTTTACATCCTTGATAATTTCATTAAATGGATTCCAAGAAATATGATGAAAATGTGTGAATGTAATTAATGTTATAGAATGGTTAAATAATTGTGTTTAATAAAAAGTTAAAAATGTGTTAAGTTGTTGGTTGTAACAATTTGTCAATTTTGAAAAGTTTTACAACGGTTTCAAATGAATGACATGTAATTGTGTTAGTTGGATTACCACATGTTATCCATTTCCAATGGTAGGAATGGTTGAGGGTAGTTTTATAGATGTGAACATAACCTTTGGGATAGATTGGGTGTAATGGGATATTTATGGATAGTTTAGATCCTTATTTTATGTAAATAGTCAATTATTTTTTTTATGTGGTATGAGTATAAGGTTTGTCATTGCATAGAAATTACAAAAAAAAATGTTCAAATTGGGAGACAACTAAAAATACCTCATAATTATCAACTAGTAGTAAATAAAGAAAGCACATTGGTTTGAGATAAAATAGGATGATAGATTTTTTATGAAAAAAAATTATTGTTTTATTCTCATGGTTGAATGATACCAATGGTGGGTCATGCCAACAATGTTCTATCTGATCAGAGAGTTTCAGTGGTATAACCATCCTATTTTTATATAGAGGGTGGACCTAAGGTTTTAGAGTTATGGATTAAGTCCATCCATATGATTTTGGATCACTTAGAGACTCCTGTAGAGAAGAGAGTCATGATATCATCATATATATTTCGGTGATCGATAAGGCAGTTGGAGGATATTTTGGTTAAGACATAGTAGGCTGATAGTATGTTGTATAATGACATCTATTAATATTTTATACAGAATTTATATCTAGATACCTTGAGTAAGGAGTTAGATGTAGACATTATGAGGCCAACTCAGGTGGACTATGTTAGGGAAAAATTATGCGGGCTATTTTACAGACACGAGACACTTTGTTCATGTGTAATTAGGGAATGAAGTCATAATGGAGATACATTACTACAATTGAATTAGATATGATATTAAGTACCTGATGAATATCAATATCTTATGTATATTTTCACAAGTGGTTGATTATGACCTGAAATAAAAAGGAAACATAAGAGAGGCTTCAAGTGGGGAACATGTTCTTCTAGTTGGAAGGATTAGTGGGGTTACTTCAAAAGGTAATAAGATATTTTTTTATATTATTCACAAGGTAACTAATGTGAAAAGAATTTTTCAGGGGTGTCGTTTTCTTAGGTTGGTGACTATGTGTTCCTCTGTTATTGTGGTAGGTCAGGGTTCATGTGAGATCAGTGCCCCAACCCACAAGTTTAGTGTCGAGCATGTGGTCGGATGGGGTATGTGAAGTGGTTTTATAAGAACTCTTGGAAACTGGTCATAAGTGGGGGCATCGAGGAAAATGGATAGTGAAAGAAGGGGTTAAATTAAGCCATCACATATTGGTAGTTAGAGCGCTAATTAAAATACCGTTAGTGGTTTCTGACATTGAACTTCAAGAGGAGAGTACCCAAACCAGCAGGGCAGCACAATACCTAGTATTTAGACCACATCCCATAGTAGTGGGGAATTTTATCTTCATGTTTTTTCATCTATACCTAGAGGTGGCTAGGATGGACCATAAACTATTCATGGTACGATCCAAATAGCTTCCAAGTTTGCTAGGGCTTTATTCTTTATAGGTTTTTGTTATTCTTTTATTTATCTTCATGTTGTTGTTATGTTAGGTCAATAGGTTGAGAAATGTTGAAGGGTAATGTCGATTGATACATAATTATTAGTTCAAGTAGAAAATACCAGGCAATATAAAGTGTGATCTCTCATTGTTGGTGGGTACCATCATTTATGGGACCTGTTTGTGATCGAGATTCCACGATTTGACCTGATTTTGGCTATGGGTTTGCTAATGTTTTACTAAGTACATATCGAACATTACCATTGTATAGTTACTTTAACATCTTTTACGGGAGATAAAAATATCCAACATCGTGAATGCGATATTTGGGGAGGGAATATAGGGCATATTTTTCAGTAGTCGGGTGAACTCACAACACAAAAGGTTTGTCTCAGGCTTGATGATGGGGGAGTAGAGTAAATTGTATTTACTTTAGTGGTGAATTGGTTTTAGGGTATGTTTTCTTAAGGATTTCATTGGTTTTCCTCTTGAGAGAGTTGTTGAGTTTGTGATAGAGTTTCATTCTATTACTGAACCAGTTTTAATTTTGGTAAATAGAATAGTATTGGTAGAAATCTATGAATATAAAACATAGTTGTATGAATTAGTGAATAATGTTTTTATTCATCCTAGTACGTCACCTTGGAGAACTGTAGCTCAATTTTACCAGAATGTTAATGGTTCGTTGATGTTTTGTGTCGACTATATGAAACTGAATCAGATGACGGGTAATAATTGAGAACCTATACATAGAATTCATGATGTTTTTGATCAGTTTAGGGGTTCATTGGTGTTTTAAATGATTGATATGAGATCACTGTATCATCAGCTATGGGAAATACCTTCTGATGTACCACTAGTTTTCCTCTATAGAAGGCTTGGGATGTATGTGTTTTTTGTGATGTTTTTCGTGTTGACCAATGATATAATAGTTCTTATAGAGGTAATGAACTTAATCATCCACCATTACTAGGATCAATTTTTATGTGTTTTTGTTGATGACATCTTGATGTAATCTAGGAAACCTGATGATCATTCCAAACATCATAACATTATCCTAAGTACACTAATTGGGAATAGCCTATATACCAATATATCCAAATTTGTATTTTATGGTGCATTTATTTTGTCACATCGTCTTAGAGGAAGGTGTGGGAGTGGAATCTGTGAAGGTCCGGATAGTTGTGTCTTGGTTGTATCCCAAGGCTATATTTAAAGTTCGTAGTTTTGTTGGATTGATTAGATAAAGTCGGAGGTTCATTAAAAACGTTTCTCGTTGGAAGCACCACCATCAGGCTAGGACAATATGGGTGAAATGTTTAAATAGTCTGGAGCATGTGAGAATACATTCCAAGAGTTAATGAAGAGGTTAACTACCAAACAGATTCGAAACATACATGATATTTTTAATGGGTATACCTTATTTTGTGGTGCATTTGGTGTCAGTTCTTGTATAGTCCTCATGCAAGATGACCATCTTGTGGTGTATGGGTCATTATAGTCCATGCCTCATGAAATAAATTACACTACTACTGAAATTTAGTTTTCTATAGTGGTTTAAAACATAATTTTTTTGTTTCACTACTTGTTGGGACCATTGTTCCCTATGTATATAGATCATAAAAGTTGTAATTCTATATCCTCTCACCTTGATATGAATCTTTAGAAGTGTAGATGGGTTGAATACATTCATACTTTTTTACTTTTATCTTGTTTACAAACCAATAAATGGGAATAATGTTTCATATTCTTTAATATGGAAGACTCAAAAGAAGGGAGTGGAGGAATAATGTTTTTAGTATAGAATTATGGGATTGTTTTTTCTAGATTCATATGGAGCTCTAGCATAACCAAGAGAATATAAACCATGCAACCTTGTTAGTTTATTACACACTCCTAAGATAGATAAATGAGATATATTGTGAGGATCTTGAGTTATTGTCATTGATAGAAAGTCATAATAGTGGGGAGCCTCCTTTTGGTTGGACTTTTGGAGATATTCGGATTTTTTATGTTCATTGTCTTGTTGTTGTGATGAAGTGCATGTGAGATGAATTGATGTGTGAGTATATAGAATCATAGGGAAAATGGAAACCTAGTTTGACCAAGATGAATATGATATTCATATATAGTATTATTGCTCATGGATAAAGAAATTGATTGAATGTTTTGTTTTGTGAAGCCTCACCTACCAGTCGATGAAAGCTGAGCATCAGCAGAAAGGTGGTATGTTGCATTCATTTTCTATTTTTTAATGTATATAAGTTATTGTGAAGATGAATTTTATTTTGTGTCTCCTGAGGATACATTATAATAATGATACGATCTCAGTAGTTGTGGATTTATTTTCATAGGCGGATCAGTTCATCCCAAGTTGAGAGATAGTCAATATTTACTACATGTTTGAGTTCAATGTTCAAGAGATAGTGTGTTTCATGGGGTTCCTCAGAATATAGTTTCATATAATTATATGCATTTCACATCACACTACTAGAAAGGATTTCATAGGTTTCTCAATACCCAGGTGTTCTTTTAGTATAGATTTTCACAAAAACAATGATAGGAAATTGGAGCCTACTATTCAAGATCTAGATGATATGTTGAGTTTTTATGTCCTAGATATTTGGGATTACTGGTAAAGAATTTGGTTCTTGCTGAGTTTTCCTTTAGTAATGGTTACCAAGTTATGATTTAGATGGAATTATACAAGGCACTCTACAGTAGACCATGTATATCTCCATTTTTTTTGTCAGAGGTCATAGAATCATAGTTCTTGTGACGATGTCTAGTGTATGAGACTTCATAATAGGATAAATTCATTCATAATCATTTGTAAGTGGATCAATGTAGTTAGAAGTCCTATATGGATCAACATCATCAATATCTTGAGTTTATGGTTGTTGATCATGCGTTTCATTTTTTTTCTCAATGGTTGGGTCACCATCAGATTCATAAAGAGTTTATATTAGTGCATAGGTATGTGGGGCAGTTTGGGTTAGTGAAGAGGATCAAATTGGTGGGGTTATGATTAGATCTTATACAATATTATATTTTTATGTAAGATGTTTTTCATTTGTCACAACTTATTTAGTGTCACCCCAACCCCTCTCATGTGATTAATCTTTGGGGTGTTGAGTTTGTGTTAGATGCATCATTCAAAAATCATATAGTTCGTATTGTGGATCGTATACAGAAATTATTGTGAACAAAGAATGTATGTTTTGTATAATTTTTATAGAAGTATTGTAAATTTATGAATGAAACATGAGAAATAGATATGAGTATATAGGATTAGTGGTCAAATACATTTTCTTTTAAAGCATTATGATGCTTGGGAATTTGGATTGATGATGATATATTATAAGGTGAAGAGGTTGTAGGATCTCTTACGTCATGGAGATATATTTTTTTTAATTTTTTTGAACACATAATATTTGGATAATTAAATATTTATTATGTGTATGAGGAATCTTGGGGGGGGATAGGTCATGAAATAATGTTAAATTATGTCATATTTTGTATTTTTCACAGATGGTTCGCGATTACAGTAAAATGTGATAGGGTGGAGCCTAACAATGCGACCATAGATTTAGGAATTTCACATTGTTGGAAAATAGTTTGTCAAACTATGATGGGTTCCTAGGTAACCATGAAACCTGGACCACCATGTATACAGACTAGAACACTGTTGGAGAATGGTTTAGATAATCGTGTGACAAGACCATGTGCTCCATTATCATTTTTCTTTTACCAATTTCTACTCTGAATTTTATTCTTTATACCACATTTCATCCACCATTTATCATCCAGTATCAATATTGATGAACCAAAGCTCCCAAATCTTCACAATGTTCAATATCCTTCAATTATAGTCTGTTCGAAATATTGTTGGGTGTAGTTCGAAGCACTGGGGGAGTCTATAACATCTCTGGATTCTCTTCTCTAGAATAGGGATTGTGGTTTTATTCAACTTCTTCTAAATCTCAAAATATATCATTTCAATGGAATATTTTTTTAGGACATAAAAGGGTTCCTAAATACGGATATAAGTCTATTGATAATCATGTTTTCATCTAAGGAATTGAGTTAGGTGGTCTATAAGTTGTATTCCATATTATTGAAGTTTCTTTATGCTTGTGTGGTTGTGTTAATGGTTGTATCTCAATACGAATTTTATCCCCTTCTTTAATATTCGGATAAATTTTTGGTTATATGATGGAATTAGTACCTCATATTCCCCAAAGGATTCATTGAAGTTTGTTAGACCAGACTAGGTCCACCCATGGGGTGTTCCAATATTCCCAAACAAGGAAAATTGAAATGTTATTCCAAAAGATAATTTTTGTGGAAACATATTTAATGTTAAATGAGTTGACATGATACACTAATTTATAGAAAATGTGAACTAATTTGTGTTTTATCAAGTCATTAACATTTGTATAAGGGATTATTCTAAAAATGTGAAAATTGGATTTTATAGAATAAAGTGAATGTTTCAATTGATTTATTAGTTTGTATTTGAATTGTGTAAATGGGATGAGGCATGAGAAATGATTATTTTTGTAATATGAGTATTTAATATAAATTGTTGAATATACTAAATATGTTATGTTATGAAAATGGAAATTGGTTAAATAGGCTTTTTGATAAAAATAGTACACATGCTAACTTATTAAGGATTCATATTGGGATATTTATGATTGAATATGAATTTTTAATGTTATGTGTGTTGAATATGGATGGGTTTTGATATGGTATATGTGGATAATGAATAAATAATCATGTTCACATTTTTATGTAGTGTAGGGGATATGACTAGATGATCTAAATCCAAAGCTCGGGTTAGACTGAGGATCTAAACCCCACCCTTATAATTCATGTGTTAGATAAGAGGATTGAGGCCCTATGAACATAACATATGCATTTTATGAGACTGCATGGACTGAGTCTCCATGGAAAGTGAGATGTGTTGATTATGAAATTTTTATCCCTTCTGAGATACAGAACATGACTTATTCCCTTATGCATTGTAAATGAATGTATT
This sequence comes from Viscum album, assembly GCA_963277665.1. Lineage (NCBI taxonomy): Eukaryota > Viridiplantae > Streptophyta > Magnoliopsida > Santalales > Viscaceae > Viscum > Viscum album. Next base: position 1,043,021,116 of record OY728150.1, read on the forward strand.
AGGTCATGGTATAAATGATATGAATGTTTAACCCATGGAAGAAGTGATGAAAATGGAATGAATTATGAACATGGATTCAGTGAATATTTTTAACAAATGGAACCCATGTTACCTTTTTTATCTTTTAATTTATTCAACACATTCGTGTAATACCAATTTAGACTTGATATTTTTAGACATCATTGGTGGTGTCCTACTAAATTGTACTCACATCCAGATTGAGTAACCATTGTGTACCTAAGTAGATTTCATTATTCTAGGTCAGTATAAGGGTAATGGACCTATGATGGGGAGTTTGGTTGGGCTAGTGATGAGCATGGTTGAGGATCCACGATTAGAGTCAGGATGCATTTTTTGTTTCATCTTTTTGTATTTATTTTTGGTTTCCTATACCCATTAGAACCGTAATCATGAAAAGGAATAGTTATTATTTGTTTTTGGTAGTACCCTATTTTTTATTTTTGTTTATTGTTTCTTTTATATCATGTGTTATCTGTTGTTCCCCAATTTTGTAAAGATGGTATATTATTTCGACAAAATTATATTAGACCTTTAATGATAGTTGGAAAACATTGGCGTATGGGGAGAGATTTTTTTTGTTTTATGGAGACCCGATATGGGGAACCCATTTAGTTTCTTCTGGTATGGGGATGTTCATTTTTGTATGCCTGAAAATGTTTTCACTTTCTATTGAAAAAAATAAAAATAAAAATTAATTTATGTATTAATAATATTAATAAATATATATATCTAATATATACTAATTAAATATCCCATCTAATCCATCATTTTATGGAGGTGAAGGAAAATTAAACATTCCACAAAATATATTTAGTAGTCTACACATACACATGAATTATGTTTCCATTTTTATATGGAAAAGAGGGAAACATTGGATATATATTATTCCATATAGATAAAAAAATGTCTATATTTAAATTTTATTTAATTAAAAATGTTGTAATTGGAAACATAAGCTTATAGGTGAATGAAATATAACGAAAATATTAGAGATTAATTAGTAATTTTTTTAGAACATTGAGCTTTACTTTGAGGGACATAATAGAAATCATTGACATATGATAATTTCCTATAATTTTTTTAAATCCTAGTTTAATTTTATTAAATTAGAAGAAAAATGATATGATTGTTAAGATAAATTATCAATTTCATGGTTTTATTGAATGGTTCAAGATATTCATTTTTATATGTGAATATAATATCATTTTATGTAAATATAAATTCATATAATAAAGGGTGCACAAGTGTCACATTGAATACATACAATAAAGTTAAAAAATAATTGAGAGGTAACTAATTTTGTTTAATAACAAATCAATAATTCATTTTAGAGAAATTTTTTCAGAATATACTATTTCAGTAACCATTTTATTTTAAACTTATACCATTTTTTGTTTTTTACGATGATAGTAAAATTTTAATTATGTAATTTATTTTTTAAACCGGAAAATAAAATGAAAATTTTTACATTATTTTTAACTAGTGATCAAAAATATGAAATCAATTTTGTTCAGTAAAATTTCTACATATGAGAAAAATTATTTTTAATATTATATTTCATAACACATGAAAAACATTTTTTAGAGAAAAAGGAAATTTCTACACATAAAATTCATGATTATGATTAAATTATAATTTTGTGGATTTCTTTAGAATAACATCATTTTATATAGTACAATAAATATTTATTTTTCATTAAATGAATAAAAAACCTAATTCCATCATGAAAATATATTAATAAATGAAAATTCCAAAATCATTTGACTCCTTTTAGAATAAAATATTTTTTATTTTCTAGAAATTATGAATATAAATATTCATTAAATCGAAATAAAATTTAAAATTTTACTACAAGATGCATCATTTATTATTGAAAATTCTTCATTAATTTTTAATATAGAATTATATAATAATGATGTAATAAAAATCATGATATTTATAAAAAAAATTATTTTGAAGTATTAACCCAAAAATAATTTTTTTTACAAATCTCTATAGTTATTTATATTCAAATATTTTTAGGATGAATAAAAATTTACTCTATATTTTTTCAAATTCACAATTTTATATTGGGGAGTATTACTTATAAATATAATGATGACGAATAAGAAAAATAAATTTCATAGAAAATGATCTCTCAAACTATAAAATATTCTTATTCATATTTCGTATCAATTATTAATTGTTATTAATATATTTTCCATATAATAAATATATATTTTTATTCATTAAAAATTATTTATTATTGTAAAATATAAATGAATAATGTATTAAATGATTATTTGTAGAATAAAACTGTTGAAGCATAAAATTATCTTATGAGTTATTTTCCTAATAAAATTGAATATTATTATATATATATATATTTCATAATGATTTTTATATTTATTTATTCCATAGAATTCATTGACAACATTTAAATTTACATATTATGTAAAAAAATTATCTTTGTAAAATTTATCATATTTGGTCATGGTTTTGTATTTTATGTGAATATAACTATTAATAGTAATTTCTATTTGAAGGAAACTATATTAAAATCCCATAGAATTACAGATCCTATGCCTAAATTAAATTGATAACTTATTTTAATACTAATGAATCCATTTTTTGTTTCTACATAGATGAGTGTATTATTATTAGGAATGAATTACTAATTTTAAAGACATGGAGAATTGTAGGGGGTATATACTTGATTCAAGACACTAGATAATCAACTATAGAAATATAAGGATCATTAATAAAAAAATATTTATAAATAGGATCACTATTTAGAAATCTAATTACATTTCTCTTCAAAAACTAGAGAGAATAATTATCATAAGTGCACCAATAATATTGATGAGTGAATCTTGAGTAATCAACGATTTAGGATAACCATATTTAGGAATAAATTTAATGGAGTTTCCCAACATTAATACCCTCTTGAATCACTACATTGAAAATTTAAAATTATTATTTTAGTGTTAAAATATTTCACACAATTTTTTACTAAAGGGCCATATTGACACCCCATGATTTCAATTTATATTAAATAAAATAAATCATTTTTTTAAAATAAATTTTTTTATGGTGTAATTTATTTAAAATATTTGTATTTCTATAAGATACTATTTTTAAATAATGATATCTATATAATTTATTAATAAAATTAAACAAAAGTCTGGAATAATAATAATATAACCTCCATCAAATAATTAATGACCTTTATGTAATTTCATTTCAATTATAAATGAAAAAAAATTGTTTTGTTTAAAAAAATTATTATTATTTAATATTATCTACTATTTATTTAATAAAATTATACATTTAAATAATTATGAATAATTAATGAAATAAATTTCTGGATTCCTCATGTTAGAATTTTCGTTGGTGGAATTTTTTGGATTTTTCTATAATGGGTTTTTATGTGAATAGTTTAAATATTTTTTTCTATGAAGAACATATATTTTATAAAATAATTATGATTTTATAATGAATGAAAAGTATGTGAAAAAATTACTCCAATAAAAAATATGAAATAATGTTTTTAAAATTAATAAATTAAATTTTCATGTATGTGCTTTTATTTATTTATCCAAACTTATATTTTATTCTAAAAAAATTAATTTTTTGATATTATTTTAATATTGATTTCATAAATATCATTAATTTTTTATTATTATCAAAATCCAGAAACTTTATTATGTTTAATTAATAACTAATAAATATCATGGGAACCAATAAAACTCATTATTTTGGTATAACATCAATTTTTTCCATGAAAAAGATATTTTTCTAAAATAAATATTTTGTGTTTTGAAAAATAAATTCTAATTTGTTTACAAAATCTATGAATAGATTAAAAATTAATTATTTTTATATTTTGAATCATCAAAATAAAATTGGTTAATAAGGAAAATTTCTCTTTAGTATAAAAATAAAAATTTATCAATGCTAAATTTATTCATTATTGTTGCTGTTTAAAGGGTTATGATGGTGAAAAATTAATAGATATGGACTAAAATATCAAAATAAATATATAAAAATGATTTTATTGGTGAAATATATACATACCCTATCCGATATTTGAAAATTTTCAAATGTGGATCAACTTTCTAGGACAATGAATCCATTTATATTATTAAAAAATGTATTAAAAAAATATAAACCTCAAAATTATAAATTGATTCATCCAAATCCCCATTAAATATATACAAAATTTAGAAAATGAACCTACAATATTCTATATTACCATCCTTAAAAAACTATCCATCTTTATTGCTCTATTAGGCTTATTAATAATTCCTAAAATCTCATTTTGAAGAGGTCCTTCAAGAGGTGACTTGTGCACCCAATATAAGAAATATCATATTCATGATTATTATCCAATATTTGTTTCCCAACCTCATTATAAATTTAATTTTTTATATTTAAAAAGAAAACAATTAAGATTTTATATGTTGTATATTATCACTATGTAAGGTAATTATTATAGTCATTCAAATGTCATAAAGTGTTCTTATTTTAGACATTTCTCCACATAAATAGATATTCATATAATTTTTTTAATAGGAATGGATAATAAAACATAATAAATGGTGATAATATCTAAAAATATTGAATAGAAGATGTCTTCATAATTTATTATTTGTATTATTAAAAATTATATTCATCCATAAATTTAATATTTTTATAAATATGATAAACAATAGAATGGATAGTTTATAAATTATACATGATCAATAAACATAAGATCAATGAAAATGATATGGGACACAAAAAATATACCATAAATATATATTTCTATAGATTTTAAATTATAGAGATGATGTACCCATGAATAAGATTCAAATACTACAATCTTAAAAATGATTCATGTAATGGACAGTGAATAGTTAACACTCAGATATTAATTTTATCCATAACCAATATATATATATATATATATTACAGAATTATAAATGGATGGTATAATCATAAATAAAAATTAATATGGATCTTATTTATATGGATATTAATCTAAAACGAATAATATATATATGATAGATTAATTTTTTTCATTATGAAGTCCAAGGTAATAGTTTTTTGGTCTCAATGTCAAATCCCGGAGACATGTTTCATTATATACATCATGATTTGGTATTTTTAATTCAAACCACCATTAATGTGTTAAAATAAATTTTAAGTGTAATTAGATCTATTTTAACAGGTAAATAGATTTATATATTTAAATTCATTTTGTTTCAAGTGTTATGAAGTTGTGAAGGTTATTTTTCTCAATTTCCAATTATTGAGAGATATTTCATGTTATGAACCTATATATTTTATATTGGGAATACCCAAACTGTAAAATATTATATATTTTAATTGAATATTTAATAATGTAATTTAAGGTTCCATTCATACTTACCACTTTTAAGTTGTTTTTATTTATATATAATAAATTTTGAAACAATTGTTTTTACAAATTTAACTTACTTATGACATGATTTATATAATTTTCTTTTATATAGTGTATATAATAAAAAATTGACATATTTTATAATGAATGTAAAAATAATCATGGTATTTAAAGATCCTTAGTATGTTTTTCCAAGAATTTTCTAGTTTTATAAGTGATAAATAATATTATTTAGAATCATATCATTAAAATTATTGAACCATTTTACAAACCAATTTCAATTCAATGTCCACATTCTTTATATTATTTCAAATATTTAATTTTCTAAATTTCGATGAATTTTGAAGGAAATTTTCTACTATATTTTTCTTTCTTTATAATTTTTTATAATTAATATATTTATCATTTTCCTTACATGTCAAATTTTACATTTCATAAAAAAGTGTAAAAATATTATTTTTTATGTTTACAACTCAACCACGTTTTCCCTCCATCATAATCATTTTACATTATTATGAATCTGTACATGTGTTTACTTTTTCAATGAAGAATATTCAAATGATTCTATAAATTTTATTATTTTTAAAAAAATATATCAAAATAAATAGAATGGTAAATTATATAATTTAACAATAAACATTTTTTCATTATATTTCTTATGATGGTGTTTTAATGAATGTTTCCTAAAACCCATTTCTATTCCACTATTTAATTAATCTGTGATAGAATAATGAATTCACATATGTTATCATGGAATAAATAAGCATGCATTATCATTATATAGAGGATTGGTTTTTTATATACCTCCAATATATTTCTCAAAGTCTTATATATCATGAACTAAAAAGGGTGTACATACAGTTTTCCTAAGACAACAGTTTCATTGGTGGCTAGATGATGACGAGAAGTTACATTAGTTGTTAAAGGACACCAATAATACTTTGGGAATGATTTTACCTAACCCCATATTGTGATTAATTTCTTTTTTGTTATCCTTGACATATGTTATTGTTGATATTATTATCTTTCTACCAATCATTTATACTTCACTCTTATTATATTTTAAAAAACAATGTTTTGATCTTATGGATCATAGATGATAATTTTAATGTATATCTTATATTTTGTTCATATGAGGAATTATTCTATGATTCACGGTTTTTTATCTGTGTCTTATTTTATATGAATCTATTATTTTATATACATGGATTTTGATTATGTTATCATACCTATATAATAATCTTGCCTCACCTATGTCCTTCGATTGTGATTGATATGGTCTACACATAAAAAGAAATATTTCCCACCCCTCTTATGATTATATTTACCTAGTGTATGAATATTTATATTTAATAATACATATCTAGGATTTCGTTATATTTCTAGAATTTATAGTGATATTTTGAAGGATTTTGTTAAAATATAATATGCTTGGTATAATGTGAATACTACTTATTTGGTGATAAAGAGGTGGGTTTTGTTATTCTGATGTTTTTATTAATTCTATAAATCTCCAAACCTATAATTATTTGGATATGAATGTGATTTGAAATAGGGTATTGGTATTTTAGTTATGTATTGTCTAGCTTGGATCAGATCAATTCATAACAATGATGGTATGTAAATAATATGTTTTTTAATATAGGATATGGGTGTACAGGTTTTGGAATGTTAGTAGATATAAAGGTAGGGTTTATATGAATTTATACATTTAGATGTTATCATATGAGGATATTTATAATGTTTTGGCGAACACCATATGTTGTAATGTTTAAGGATGATCATATTTTAAAAGTCATAGATACCATCTTGATTTATTATATGTTTGGATTTTACAACAATTACTGGTATTTTCTGAGATTTTTATTATTTATTGGAAGAGTAAATGATTAGTGTCTAAATAATCCATTGAGTTTGTATTAAATTATATTTTTCGGTAAATATTTTTTATTTGTATAATGCATAAATTTTTTTTAGGAAGATACATTTAGATGTATTGATAACCCTAGGGGTGGAATGGTAATTTGGAGATAAATAAATACAAGTCTTTTTGGAGAAAAATTACTATCTTTTCTCAGTATATATGATTAAGGTACATATTGATTGGAATGTGATTAATATTTTTTTGAATACGGTGTGTTGAATTTTAATATTAACAATTTCCTTGATTTTTTGACTAATAATATTGTAATAATGATCGTGATAATTTTTGGATTAGTTATTTAAAGTGATATATAATTTATATTAATAAAATAAAACTTACGGAATTATGAGTTAAAATAAATGAGAGGTAGATTTTAGTTTTCAAATCAAATTATTCATGGGTTGAATTTAATTTTTTTAGGGTAAGATATTTCATGATTATTTTTTCTCGATAATTATCCGAACAATTATGTACTTCTAATATGAAGAAAATAGAATAATGAAAATGAAGTTGTGAATGGAATGTTAATTGAAATCCTATATGTTTATTAAAAATAATGTTTAATTATAATATTTTTTTGTGACAAATAAATATCAATATATATTTATATTATATAGGAATAGAATAGTTTACTTGTCTTACCAAAGAGAAAGTTGTTTATATATTTTTAGAAGATGTATTTTCAGTCATGTATTTATAATTGTTATATTTATTTTAATTAATTATCATTAGATATTTAAATCTTGAGGGAACCATTTATTTAAATAGCTAAATTTAAATCCCCATGATTTTAGCTGTAATATTTTTAAAATTTTATTTTTATAAAATAACATTAATATGATGGAATTTTTTGTATAACATAATTTTTTATTAAAGGTATTAGTTTTGAAGTGTGATATCAATATAAATTATTCTTGAAATATATTGAATTTTATTTAAAAACAATAATGATGAACCACAAAATAATTAGGATACAATAATGAATGTTAATAATTCTTCCAGACTAAGAAAAAATGATATTTTTAAAAACAATATTTTTATTATATATTATATATGTGTTATTATAATGATATTTTTATGAGTTATATAATTTTATATTGGCAAAATAAAAATATTTATTTTTATTCATCTATAAAAATTATTATAGGTTATTTTTTGGGGTTTTTTTAAAATGGTTCATTTTTAGTTTAATAGTGATAAATAATATATTTATAAATACTCTAACTTTTATAAAGTCATCGTGATATAATAATTAACCTATAATATATGAATTATTTTTCTTGAAGAGAAAGTTAATTATCTAAAAAGTCCAATTCATTGACAATTAATTCACCATGTTAATAAATATATGCTATAATTTTAAGATAATAATTTATATTTCTTCTAATAAAATAATATTTAGGTATTTTATAATTTATTATTTATTCAAAATGATCCTTTAATTTATGGCATAGTGTTAATTTCATAATTTTTTTCAATAATCAAACAATAAATATAATTATAATTAGAATTGTATAACATATTGGTGTAATTCTATTTTTATGCTTAAAAAAATTTTCAGATTTTTTTTCATTTGATTCACCGGATTTTTATTACAATTTATATTTAAAACCTCCATAAATTGAATTTTTTTGAATAATTTTCATATTTTTAATAATCATATTGAGATTATATAAAAATTATAATTTTAATTATAGTTCAAAAATAATATGTTACCCTTGTTAAGGTTATTCACCATGGTAGAGTTTTAAGAGGATAACAAGGGGTAAAATTAAGAGGTAAGGCCACAAAAATGAAATAATTTTATCTATAGTTTATTATATTATTGAATTATCAACATTATGTATTTTATAAATTAAATTATTAATATTATGTTCAACATACTATGAGAATTAATCTTCTATTATTATAATAAACAAGTATTTATAGAAATTTGACACATCTAATGTATAAAATGATACATAATTTTCTCCTCAAATGTTATAGAAAAATTATATACACTCTTCATCAATCAAATATATTTCCTTCCACAACATTACCCTATAATTTTATTGTGATTTTGTTCCGAATAATAATCCCTAAACCTCTCATTTCTAATACATCCTTCCCGAGGAGATTAAAGCTCTCTTTGTAAGAAAATTATTATTCTTTATTTTTAACCTACTACATTTTAAATTAACTTTTTCCTAATAAGATTCAAAATATAATTTTTTTTAAAACTATTAAGATATAGCAATATAAAATAGTTCTTTAATCAATAACATGTTCTAACTCAATGAACTGTTACGAAGTGTTCCTATTTTATTAAATTTTAGGACCTTCATGGATTTTGTTTTTAAAAAATAACAAATTAATGTCTTTGGAAAATTATTTAATCATAATAATAATTAATAACGATGAATTTAGGATGTATTTATAAATTTTTTGTTGTAATATTAAAATTTTTTTATACCTAGAAATTCAATTCCTCTATTAATGTGATAATAAGGGGAAATGGAATATCTCAGAGTCTTATGAAAACAATAAATATTAGTAACAATAAATATATTTAGGAGTACATAACTATTTAAATCACATGTATTAAAATTTAAATAAAATTTTGGAGGCTACGAACCAAATGAACAATACTCAAGAACCATAATTTTCAAACTAAATAATGTAACGAAAAAGAACACTAAACACTAAAATAATAGATAAAATAATAAATAATTAAAATATGATTAATAAAAAAAATTAAATTTATGTAATAATGTGAAATAAAAAACAATAACATTCTATTTTATATTACTAATAAACTGAAATTAAAATTATCTCGATTATATATAACTTCAGACTAAGCAGATACCTAAGGTAATTATTTCATGCTCCCAATATCAATTCCGTGATACAAGTTTAAGATTATGCACATTTTTTCATAATATATTATGTAATAACACACTAATATATTAAAAATAATTATCATTTAATTCATTGGATTTAAAAAGTGTATTCATGGTCTATATTTGTACAGAATTGGATTTATGTTTAGAAATTGTGAATGGACTTTTTTTCAATTTCCATTTTTGAGACATATTAACAACTATATATATAATTTAATGTATAAGGTAAATATAATACCACTTTGAAATATTATATCATGAATAAATTTATTATTCTTTAATTTAATGTTCCACTTAAGGACTTTTATTTCAATGGTTTTTTATTCAAAATTTATAAAAGTCATTAGAGGTTTTCATATCAATTTCACTTCAGTGAGGCATACATTATAATATTTTCATTTATATGGAATCCATATAGACTATTTTTTCAAATATATCATGAATAATCTTACCATCATGGTATTATATATTCTATAATATGTTACATCTTTTAATATTATTATCATTTTAATTATATTAGGGGTTTTATTTATAATTATTGTTTTAATGGTTTTGAAATCTTCTACAATTTTCATTCTCTTACTAACCCATATTCATTATCCCATTCTAATAGTCTTCTTCTCTTTTCTTTGGATTTCATATGATCATTTTAGATAATCTTTTATGTTATTGAAAATTTATTAGATATAATATTCTTATAATTTTCTTTATGGACCGTATTTTAGTTTCTTTTTTAATGATTGAAAAATATTTTTTAAAACTTTTACCAGAAGATAAATTTTTTTGTCATGGACATTATTAAATATTATGAATATATTTAATTATTATTTTTATTTTTAATGAAAATATTATTCACATTGGTATGTGATTTTTTAATATAATTTACCATTAGAGAATGATATTTATTGTTGATTTTCAAATTATATTTCTAATGAATTTTTAAAATTATATTTAATATATTCCAACAATTATTAATGACAATTATTCATTATTAGTGATATTGAATAATTTTATAATACAATATAATTATTTTAATTTATTAAAATGATAATTTAATGATATTTTCATGATTCTAATTTCTTTTCAACTTGTAAATAATGTAATGAAGGAGTGATGAAGGATTTTATGTTATTAATGAATACATAAATTTTTTATTATTATGTTATGTATGGGTCTATTATATCTGAAAAATTAATTTTATTTGATTTTATATTTTAGGATCTCAAAATTGTACATAATACTTTTTCCCGAGAACAAGGGTATACATATGGTTATCTTTAGACTAAATGTATACGGGTGGTTAAACCAATCCTACTACAATTTGGGAAGGTGTTTATCCTAAACTATTATTGGATAATTTTCATGGAAGATATCCATGAAACTAGTTATAATATTTAGTATGTTGTTTCTTCAATAATTTTATGCTATACTCTTATGCTATATTTATATTCTGATGTTATGCTCTTATGGATCATTGTTGGTGAGTCTTTTATGACTCATTTTGTATGTTATACCACAACGTAATGTACTAAATTTTTGTTGATGATCTTTTCTTTTTAATTTCATATGTTGTGAAAATAATAATTTATTATTTTACCATACCCATGTTATCATCTTATTATCACTAGTGATCTTTGATTACTAATATATATGTGTTTAACTATACCGATCATTTTAGATCACCCTTTTTATTTTTTCCATTTTTACATGTTATGATGAATGATTTAATGTAATATATTTCTATAATGGAATAATACATAGATTATGTTTTTGGATATATTGATGTCTTATCTTAAAATATTAAATCTTTGGTTTATTTGAAAAAATACCTAATAAATAATAAATATATATGGGTGTTAAGTAAATATTTTTCTAATTTTTTTAAATCAATATCCCTAAAAGCTGTTGAGAATGATTATAAATCAATATTTGTATTGATATTGTCATTATATGCCTTTATTTTCATATTTATATAATTGGAGTAAATGTTGATATGTAAAGAATATAATTTAGCACCAGATCCAGGTGTGGGTGTCTAGCGAGTCTCAGCCATGTTAATTTTTTTAGATTCATCATGTATAATCCTATTAAACTAATGGGAATATAGTGTTCAGTAAATCATATATTTAATATTATCCCTTTTTATATACAACATTAGTGGTGAAAAGATTAATATTGAAAGTCATGTTTTGAAGTAAATCAGGTTGATACTTGTAATCTGTGAATGGGTACGAAATACTGAAACAACCACATCATTAACTAATAAAAATTTTCTAAACATCAATAAATATTATCCTTTTAGTTTACCACGTTTATCTATAATAGATTAGTTAAAATTATAAAAATATTAGGTAATTCAAATCCCTAATAACATTGGAACACACATGTTTGTAAAGGGTATAGAACCCTCCTTAAAACTAAGGATATAAAGGATAAAGGATTTCATAGTTCGAGAAATATTCTTTACAATGAAGATAAAATATTTCTCTAAAATAAAATATTGAATGGAGTCCTTCTCATTATGATTGAATATTATATTTATCATTTTAATTTTATTTTTCTCCACAAAATAGATGAAATTAATACCCTCATAATATAAGATAAGAGAGGGTGAAACCAGCTATTTTAATGATTATATAACAAGGACATCTCCCACATTATCCATTTTGGTATTGTATCTATTGAGATAAACATCAGTTATACTAAGAATAATATGTAATATAGGATAACCATTACTAGTGATGTTATTTTAAGAAAAACAACCCCTTTATTAACTATTTGAAATCATAACGATACTACTAGATGTGACAATTCACATTCGACTAATTAATTTTTCACATAAAACAAATATATCTAAAAAAATAAAGATTAAATACGATATTATTGTATAAATGGCCTTCCTAAAAACTAGCTTAAAGTCTATTTTCCCTATTCTATAATATTTTCATAAAATGTGTAAGCACTTAGAGTAAATTATAGGATCATAAAAGATATTACTACCCCAAATGATTCAAAAATTATGAACGGGGGAAAATTTATTAGAGACCACTATAATTATATAACACATAACTATGATAATATTATATTAAATGTTATTTTAATTATCTATAGTTCTAAACTTGTGGTTATAGAATGTATTGATTACCGTATGAATGAGGAATAATAACTACAAGATTGTTTCTCTTGGGAGGATATCATTCTAGAAAATCCCTGAAAAAAATTAAAACATCATCTCCTAAAATATCCAAAATATCCTAAGAAAATAATTAATGATTACATCAGGCTTCAGTAAATTATCAAATATATAGTTGAAAATACCTCCCCAGTTACAATTACATGTTGACTTCTGATCAGGAATTTATTCTCTTTCTCATGTAAAATGATAACAATAACACATTCTTCCACCATTTAGTGCATCCTAATTCCCTCATTATGCATATCTTATTAATGATGGATAGTGTGGTCAACCAATTCATTTCATTATACAATTAATCTCCCAAAAAAAGATGTGAGAATGGATTAAAGGCATTCTTATTATAAAACCCTACTGTTTTCATACATAGATATTACATCTTCTTAGATGAATATTAATTAAATTACACAAACACATGCTTTGTAATAATGATGGTAGAGTTCCATTGGAAACATGGACACATAAACAATGGGTCTATAGGTGAGATATGTTATATACCACTGTGTAATTAATAAATATAAACTTTCTTATATGTATCATATAGAGAACCTTTCTTAATAACCTACGGAATTGAAATATTAGAATGGGTGAGATCATATGTTCGGTAAGGGAAAATAATTGAGATAGATAAATATTACATGAACATAAGGATATGAGAATGTGAGAAAAACATTATAAAATAATATAATTCATAGGAAAGATCATAATATTAAATCATATAAAAAAATTTGGTAATTAAATAGACAATAATCATATGGGAATTAATGAAAATGATCCATTGGAGCATAAAATCGACATATGACATATAATTGTGTCATATAAAATAATCATAGTATTCAATGATTCCACCCTAAAAAAATATTGATAAAAAATACTCACACTGAACTGAGTTCACTCCATGTTACAACCCTATCTATCGGATGAGATATAAATCATTACCCATTGTATTAGAGTGAGATATAGGTCCAACAAAACAGATAATGAAAATCATTCACATGAGTACCACTAGATTATAAATCATTCATAATTTTATAACCAATGAAATAAAATGGGTTTAATAAATATTTCAATATATCATAACATGACAATAGATAGGCTTCATAATCATATCATCATATCATTATAACATAACATGTAAAAAGAAACCTGTTTCATGATCAATTTATAATGGTTGAACCCATGGAAGAGAAACTAGTTTTGTAAAGATCTATTAATCATAAATATAATATATATATATATAATAAATAATAATGGTATCCAAGGATCATATCCTCATTAAATCATTATTATATGAATGAATCCATCATATATGTTAAAACTACCAATTATAAAACATTTTCTATAAAATCAAATTAGTCATTGTCTGAAAAATGAAATTATAATTCATTTTAGAAAATAATTTAGAAACTTTTAATCATGGAAAACAATTTATTTATTTAATAATTTTGATAATATTAAAAACATCTAAAAAACACATTGAAAACAATGTTTTTGATGAGACGGGTTTTTGACCAAAGAGAAGAATATTAATGATTTTCTTTATCAAATTATTTTAAAAAATTGATTAAATAAAGAGGGGGAAATTAATGGAAATCAACTATCATCATAAAATAACTACATGATAATAAAATTTATATGTTTCATGACAGATTAATCATAATATTTTATCATTAGACTCATAATCTAATATAATCACTATAAATAATTTGATTATTAAATAAAATAATTACCTCTATGGAAAAAATGAATTGTAAGCCCCATTATAGAATAATGTTGAATTAAAATTCAATTTTAAAAAGAATATATATGTCAAATATATTTGATGTAAAATCATATATACATAAAACACATAAAAAAGATAGGTTCGTAATATAACATATGTCTCAAGTAAGGTAAATTCAGGAAAAAGAATACCATACATTATTTATCGAGTTCTAATATAAATATTAAAATCATCTTGAAAATAAATATATGATTATTATACATCTATTATATAAAAATATATATATCATTCCACATAAAATTTTTATGACCCTTTATAACATACTTATTGATAATTCCACATAAAAGTCATGTTTTGAACAATCATTGCTTTGTTTTTCTAGTATTTATTATTTTTTGTTTCTATTCCTCCTACAAAAACCATGGATTAATATTATGATTTTTTTAAAAATTAATTCTTTTAAAACATATTCAATATAAATTTTTTAGAGTAATCCATTAGAGTTAAATATCAAAAATAAAATACATTTTCCATTGAGATGGTATGCCATACATATGCCAAAAGTTGTATCCATTTTCTCAACAGAATGAATGAATTAATGATACATAATATATTAAAATTATATAATATTTTTCATTATATATAATTATATAAATACTATTTTCATTAAATTGATCCTTATTACTTTCCTTGTAATGCTTAAGTGAATAACATTGTTTCATGGGATGGTAGTATGTCATACACATTAGTGACATTATTGTATTCCCATATAATGGAAAGTATAAGTATATATGTGATAAATTAATTTTAAAACTAGAATAATCCTAAATGTAATATATAAAAATTCTATAAATTATTATATCCCACAATGAGAGGTTTTTATAGAAAATGAATAACATCTGTTCACGACATGATATTCCTTCATTCACATAAATGATGATTTCGTTTCTCATTTGATTGAAGAGGATATGATTTTAGGTTATGGACATAAAATAAAAATATATCAGTATATAAAAGATTATTTTTATATTTTATCATTTGGTTTAATAATAATTTAAATAGTTTTAGGTAGAAATAATATACTACACTTGGTTTGTGATGTTACACCTTCTTTGGAAAACATCAATTATTTTTTGCCAATAATATTTGTATACTGGATTTATAACAAATGTAAGGCTCCAGAAATAATAAATGGAATTATAATTGTGATTTGGGAAATTATTTTCTCATAAAAACGGTTTTGGATATTTGTATAGGAGGGAATAATAGATGACCTTTATAACTATGGTGAGTGTCACATTTGTAATTTTTATAAGAAAAACATATACCCACTTTTTCATAGGAAAAGGGCTCTAAAATAAACACTTATATATAATAGAATATATATATTGTTAAAATATGGCCATAAAATGTGTGTTGAACAAGTTTCAGATAATTTTTAACAATTATCCTTGTAGTTTAACCCACTCTGAAATCATATATTACATTGCTGAGGTAAATAATTTTTATTATTTTTAATTCTTAGTAAATTCAAAAACTATGTTAATATTATTATATAATATAACTTATATTTATTAAAAACATGGAATAAAATATTATAATTTTAATTTATATAATTGGAAAATTTGAATTTCTAATTAGTTCTATGAACACAACGAGAAATCATTTTCATTGAAAGAGAAAATATTCAAATGATTAAAATGATTTTTTATAAAAAATAAATTTAAAATTTATTAAATTGAAATAAATTGGAATAATTTATATATAATTTAGTCAATTTTACATTTAAACAATTTTTAAAAAAATCCATCTTATAAATTATTTATATTAAAAGGATAATTTTAAAAACAAATCTAGTTTGCATCACTAATAACTAGAAAATTAATAATTAAATAAAATCCCAAAAATTATCCCTAAGATAGTAATGACAATAATATTAAAAAAATTATGTTTATTTTATCAAATTATCTATCTAAATATTTAAAATATTAATTCTTTTATTTTTCTCAAAATAGAAATAAAATTAATGTTTTTCATAAATAATATTTTCGAAAGAAAATTAAATAAATTATAGAAAATTTGTATTTTTTATGAATATGTTTTATTAACCTAAAAAATTAGAATTAATATAAAAAATTATTTATTACTATTCATAAAAATATGTTTAATGGATATGTTTTAAAAGTTTCATGTATTTAAAATTACTATTAATAATAATTATATATCCCAGTTTCTTAAAATTCAATGTCACATATAATACAGGATAAAATTGGTGTTCCCTGTAATGAATGATATCAAATAAACTCATTGTTTAAGTTAATTAAATATATAAAAAATTAATTTATTCAAAAATAATAAATCATTAAATCTCATGGGGTTTACTATCCCATTAAATATAGTTAAAAATTGTAGTACGTAGATTCTTTTTCATTATCCACATTATCATGTATATTTTATTTTTAATATAATTATTAACATTTTGATTGGAATTAAGTCACTCAATGATGTCAACCACATTCTAGGATTCCATTTCACAATTGAACATCACTATATTTTCCACATGTAATTTTTCCAAGCTATCCTCCAATAATGAAATTTCAAAATTCATGTTTCTATATAGTTCCTTCCTCTAGGATATAATCCTATTTTTAATAAATTTAGATTTCATTTAACTATTTAATTTATCATTAATTATTTCAATATCCATTTTAGAATAGTAAAAAATCATCCTATACTTAGGTTTCCTCTCATTGTTTTTGTTAAATATACATGGGAGTGGGATTTTAAACATATTTTTATATAATGAAATAAATATAAAATATTAATATGAATTATACCTAGGGAGAGTTATGGTTTACACATGTAAAATGAATTCCAAATAGGTAGAATAAAATATATATATTTCTATGCTTAATGGCTTCCATTCCACTCATTTTATTCCTATACAATCTGTATTTATCTTCATAAATATTATCAGCATTGTTATTATTATTATTAATAAAATATAGAATTTGTTTTCAATATAAAAGAATATTTAATAGATACATCAATTTAATTTTATTCAAGAATACAATCAACACCCATCAGCTAGTGAGTATTTATTCTTATTTTGATATTGTATAATTATTTACGATATGTTCTACCGTCTTGATATATATTTTTTTCCAGAAAATTAACTAATACATCAATCTCGTTTTTCTAGTAAAAGATAAAATTAATTAATTATTCACAATATCAAAATAAAAATATATTATTCATTAATTTTTATAAAAATAACCACAAATTTTCAACAAGACATTTATTTGAATAAATACGAGCCACAAATATAAAATGTTTTAAAATTGTATCCATATTTCCACAATTAAAGATATGCATAGGCTCAAAAAAACCCTATAAAAAGGTTTTTTAAAATAATAACTACATTATAATAAATCTTTTTATGTCAATGTTTTTTTCCACCTATAAAATTATGTATTATTCACTGATATTATACTTTTAATTTTCATTTCCCTTTCACCTCTAATATCCATTTTTGTTAGTGGTGCCTTATAATTCCTTGACACCAGTACAAAATTTTATTTAGATTTATTATTTGAATGGATATTAAAGGTATGAATTATATAAGTTATATCATTGATAACTCTTATTTGTCTTATAAGGGTAACTTCTCTACAATTTTTTACCATTATGTTTATCTAATTGTTATATGTATATATTTTTTTCCATAAAATATATTTATTTTGATGGATACATAAGATATTGGAATATATAAATATTATTTCTCTACATCCTCCTTTTATATGACTCTATTACTTAGATCAAGTGAGGCATCAAAATCAATTTGAGTTATATAAATATCATCCTTAGCCTCTGAATCTTCATTATCCTTTGATCTATAGTTATTGTTTACATCATCATTATCATCAAATGAAAACTCATTTTATGCATCCTTATCCATTTTTATTCAATATGTTATTTGGGAATCCACTTTTATATAAATAATTTCACTATTATTCTTTTCCAACATAAACCTATTTTTCCATAACATTACTATCTTAATTAAAATTTGTACCCTATTTGTTTAAATTTACAAAACTTGATGATTCCAACAATTAAATGTGTGTCATTTATAAAAAATATATAAATTGGTATATATTACATGTATAATCTATTATATCCTTCATTTTATGTATATCCATTATTGAGTTATTCTTTTTTATTTAGAAAATCATTTCTTTAAATTTTTATCTTTTTAATATATTTCCATGAGATTTTATCTAATCTAGTAGAATTAATCTTATTATGAACCACCATAAAATTTTATATTTAGTGACCCATACTTATTTGAAAAATTATAATGTTTGTTATTTTCTCATAATCATTTCCAGTATAAAAAACACAATCCATTAGTATTTATAAAAAATTATTCGGTAGCTTTGTTTAAATATTATCCTCAATAAGGATTCTCCCATAGAACACTATTTCACCCTCAGTGCTATACTCTTCCATTTGAGTGGGGTATAAATATAAGATTCTAAATCATTATGAATTGAAGAATTAAAATAGACATATAATAATAAATATGGTATTATCTATATTTGACTACCAATTTAATATGTGATTGGAGATTAAATATGTAAACCCATTCCAATAGCCTAATTGGTTATGATTTCAAAATAATATTCCACACATTCCAAATAATATTAAAAAACTCATAGTTTTTTATAAACATTAAAAAATAACTTTTCATGATTAGTATAAGTTTCTATTTATTAAATCACTACACATTAATCAATTTATCTTTCATCTCATGATTCCTCCATTATTTATCGCCATTGGTGAATAGAATACAATCAATAAGAGAAAACATACATATATAAATATGATTCATCAAATAATATTGGATTACCCTAATAGTGAGAATTATATATTTAGATCTATAAACCATTCAAATCAATATCACGTTAATAGTGGAATCCACCATTGAGGAAATATTCACGTATTTAGAAAAAAAATTCGTTTAACACCAAAACATTAATTTTGGAACCTTTTAAAACATATATCAATTAAATTATTTATTTTTTCATTGGTTATTAGTATTTGTAATGTAATAAAATCATTGAAATCAAAAAATCTTACACCAAAAATCTAAATCATATTGTAATAGTAATCACAATGGAAATTAAACCTTATTGGATGAAGATGGAGATCGCTAATCAATCACTCAATGATCGCATTTCTAGTGGACTCTTATCTTCCCAAAGAAACAACTAAAACATCAAATAAAATATATTTCAGACCAATTACTATTAATTCAATTAATATTTTCTTAATTATTTTTTTCATTAATAATATGATTAATAGAAATGGTTAATTATATATAATTGATTTACTTTCTAATAACGAACAAATAATATATAAAAATAACCATTTTTAGAATATAAGGTATTTATATAAATTAATTTTCAGGTTTTTAATGTTTTTAATATTTATTTTTTATTTTTTATTTATAATTAGAATATATTTTTTATATTATAATGTTAACATTTATTTAAATGTTATAATCCAATATAACTATTTGATACATGAATAAAAATAATAATATATGTCCAGAAATAATATATTCATTGACTGTGTAATGGTGATATTGCATGATTTATTTTATAAAGACTTCTGTGCTAATCTAGAAACATAATTTCTATTTTATATGTTATTATTAATAATTTATAATATATTTATACTTTTAATTATTCTTTCTCCAATTAATCTCATTTTGTTTGTCATCGAGGGAGATATTATTGGTTAATTCTTCCAAAACTGAAATATTTGAATTTACATACGGTTTATTAAACATAGTAATTATATATATATATATATTTTATTAGTTCATGGGATTATAATAAACTTTCAAACTCACACACCCAAGAACCCTAGTGGGTCTATCTTAATCCCTCAATACAATGAATTGAATGTTTTTTATTTCATTATATATTGTAATTATAAAAATTAATTTATTATGAAATAATTAATTTTGTTATAGTTTTTCTTGTATGATATGTTGTCTAATACATGTGACGTATTGATTAGAATTCCACTATAAAAATATATGGTGTTCTAGAAAATTTTTAATGGATTTGAACTTGTATTAATAAGGGGTTGTCTATTTTTTGATAGATAGATTGTAAACAGAATAATAGTCATTTTAGAATAAGAAAAAGAATATTTAAACCAATAATATTAAAATATAAGGGCCATTTTTATTATCATTATCAAATCTATAATCTTAGGGAATAAATATATAGTCTATTATATAAGGTGAAATTCATATGCTAGAATATAAGGGAACATTAGTTTCATATACATTGGGATAAAATATTGTCACTACATTACAAGATTAATAATGTGATTTTTCATCTTATGATTTATTTAATATTATAATAGGATAAGGAATTAGAGGGTATAAGGTTGGATTAACACTCTAGTCATGAATATTTTTTTTAAGTGGAATGTATTATGTTGTCAAGGTTCACTGCTAGCCTCTATGTGAAACCTTAGTAATTTGTTCCTCAACCATGATAACAAGCAAGATAATTATTACCTGACTTTGATTTAGGAATTCATTATTCATAAGGATAATATTATATAAATCAAATGTTTTTGATAGATGTGAACTTGAAATATTCATCCAAAGAGTAATATATTTAGTGGGGTGGTTCTTATTATCTAAATTATTTGGAATAATATCAATAAGGGTATGGATTGGGTTTAGTAATTGTTGGGGATCATCCACTTATTCATTGTTTCACTATCAATTGTTGAATTGGTTTATGATAGGCTATAACATAAGGAGTTTAACACTATTAATTTTGTGGGGGATTATGGTCTTGTATTTTCAATTCATTAATTACCTAATTATTACATTAATTTTATATATTCATCTTTGTGTCATCTAGATGTCTTCTTTTTCACATTCATTTTTAATAACACACTACACTCTTCCATTTAATCAAGGAATAAAGTTAACATGCACATCCCATGTGACATGGGATTTTTTAACACTTATTATCCATTCTATAAATTATTTTATTATATGTTTTATAGGATAAATAATTAATATCCTCTAAGACATAATATAATATTGTAGGGGATATTATTATTTTGGTCTCTTATCCCTACTATATTAGTTTTACTAATTTTTAGTAATTTAAATAAGTTATTTTATCTGATATAAATTATGTAACCTAAATCATAATCATTAAAAAAAATATTATATATTTCATACAATTCAAATCTTGGTTCATATTTTCCATGTTCATATATATATTGTGTTTCTGTTAGAGTTCATGAGTTGTTAATGTTATCGATGTGGAATCCCACCATCAAACTATTTTAAACTCATGGTTGGACCTCATGCTACATCTATATCAGGAGTAGTAATAGAAACTACTAGGTTATCTAGGAATACATTCTCATAATAGTGATTTTATATTGGGGTTTTCCAATTTATATTAATTTGATCCTCTATATTTTGTGTTGTTACAAAAACACTACAAATTTCTTGCTGTATTTATATTTGATTAGTATTGTTGAAAATTTATCCTACAATATATCCATGAAAATTTATTATTGTTTCCCATGTATAAGATTTATCATTAGGGAATACATCCTGTCATTCAATATTGAATTGAAATGTATGAAATCTCTAAATCTTTCATTGTTTGAAGTTAAAGTGGTCAAAAATGAATGTTTTTTCAAAAATGTATCTGAATTCATAGAAGAATCTCAAACACTGATACTCCCCAAAAGTGGTGGACCCATATTTGTTATTTTCATAATAGAAAAATTAATGACCTTATATATTTTATGAATTTATTTGAGTTTGGAATCCTCTTAATTTTTTATGTTTCAAAACATTTGGATGCACCATAATGAAAATTTGAGGAAATATTGTTTTGAGTCTCACATTGTATTGGACAAAGATATGTAAAGAGTGAAAATTTTGGGTAAAGGAGGATAAAATCCCATCCATATAGGGTATGGTTTCTTCTCATGTTATACAGCTGCACACCAAGCATAATTTTCCTCTGACGATGTAGTGGTGTAATAAGTGTCACAAGATATGTTGTTTTTAATTTCAATTAATTTTCACTAGATTAATTAATATACTATAAATCTTATGGTGGAATAATTGAGTAAAAGATTAGTAGTAAAAAAGTGTGTTCATAAATAAATTTTTTTTACATGGAATTTTCTAATATTGACGAAATAATTTTTATTTCCAGGGTCATATGGAATTATATTTATGGGTAGGTTTAACCAATATATGTATAGCCAATTCATAGAGGTCATGTTCAATGTGAAGTCAAACCTTTATCACCTCATCAGATACATAAGTCATAATTTCTAATATTTTTGTTAAACTATGCATTTTATTCCTTAGTATATATAACCTTGAATTTTTAGGTTAGTTGTGGGATGAGGTTTTCACAATGGATTTTCATTTATGATTATAGTAATATTTTTTTGGATTTTGAAATGTACAATTCAATAATGATTCAAAATTTTTTTACTTCATTATATATATGTGATATATACATTCATTGGGTATATTTTTATGATTTTTATTCACTAATTATGACTTTAATATATCCATATCATTATTAACAACAAGATCAAAAATATAGGAAGCCTCTGTAGTAATAATATGTATTGACACCAATCCTGCGCCTATAACTATTCCATTATTTCTACCTCATAAATATGGTCCTCTATTATAACGACCCATACTTTACATACATTGTTAATACTTCAAAATTGAAGCATACTTATTACAACATATAACAAAACCACGAAAGGACCGTATAGGTATAGTGTCTTTAGAAATTGGGAAACATAAACAACTGGTTCATAAAGAGTCTACAATGTCTCCCATTTATTTCATCATATCTATAGTCCCTTTTGGCATATCTTACTTAATAACCTTCTTCCTGACCTGGGGAAGGAAAAAATACAAAAGGGTGAGCTCAAATGCTCAGTAAGGGTAAACAAAAGAAATATCAATCACATCATATACATAAGCACATAACTTTTGGAAATCTTAACCTACAAAAGTGATCATAATTTCATAACATGGAATAAATCATGGCTGTGAAATGTAATCACAGTAATCATAACATGAAACATGAAATTTTGTGTCATACACACATAATCATATAGAATCATTTCTTGTTAGTCAAGACTCATTGCCAAGACTATCTTAGTGGATAATATACCTTTCTGAACCGAGTCACCCTCGTTTCAGTCCTGTTTCACTGAACCAGTATAACCTACCATTCCAGCCATGTCTATCTCATGAGATATAAAATCTTTACCCAATACATTGGAGGTTGATATAGGTCCCACCCATCTCATAATGATACCATTCTTATGTGTTCCACAAAATCATAAATCATACATCATTGCATAACCCATGTAATACAAATGGGAATTTTAAACATCATGACATCATAAAAAAATTCATATACGATAAAGGAATTCATAAAAATAATTTCATCACAACATAATCAAATCAATGTAATAATAGGGATAAAAACAGAACCCTTTATTATCTTAGATGGAAAATAATTTTGATAAGACACTTGAACTTCATTCTTGAGGAAAATATCCTTTCTACTTCAAAAATACTTTTCCTTTCCTAACATGTCATACAATTTTAAACTAAAAGAAGTTAGTTAAAAATATACTTGAAAACTTGTAAAGGAATATTCTTGGAAATAATGTTTTAAAAATCCATTCATGCCGTATATGTTAAAAAAAAATTCTTCGTACATTTTCCAAAAAAGTAAAAAAGTACCTCGTACGAAAAACAACAAAAGATTCTTTCATATATTTTAATAAAAACTCACCAAAGGGTAAAATTGGTTTGAAAAAATTGTAGGTCGATGGAAATAACATTACATATTGAGGAAACATGGATGTGGATGATAAAATACACCCCAATAAATTCTAAAGTATAAACAATCTCGGATAAAATGGGATTCTGATATTTCTCTTACCTTAGGTCTGATTTTCTTTGTACGTGTCTGAAGCTCCTGTATAATGGTTTAAATAATGTTATTGACTTATTCCAAAATCATACATGTTGATATGATATCATATATGGTCATATTCTTAGCTTCTTATTAGTAATATTTCATTGTTACTTATTACTCGGGTCTTTATTGCCTTTTGTTCTTATGCGTGTTTTGCCGAATAAATTCTTATTCTTCATTTAAGGTTATAGATACCTTATATACAGAATGGTATTAGTGTAACATATATCATAGTTATTCATTCAATTCATTTATATAATTACTATGTGATGATGATCATGTATAACGAGTCACATCACATCATGGAGACGGTATTCCGTATGTACGCACGAGTGATGATATTGTTTCCATGATCGTGGAATTGTATTTAAGTGTATTTATACTATTTAAGTATCAATATAACTTTATAATAATCATATATAGTTACTCATTAAACCATTATACCCATACCTTTAAGGTGATGGTGGAAAATAGATTACACCACAGCGTGGAGACGGTATTCCGTACGTACGCACGCGCGGTGATTTCATTTTTCCGTAGGATGGATAGAAGGTGAATTATGGTTGTTTCATATTTATAATAACATATCAGTATGTAATTAATACTGATGTTGTTACTTTATCATGAAACAACTAAAGAAGAAGAAGTTGAAGAAGAAAGAAATTGAAAAGATCGGTAATGGATATTACCTCTTCTTTGAAATGCCTCTTTTAATCCTCCACTTAGGGAACAAATATTGGTGTTTGACGAAGACCAGGACCTCTAGGATTATTCTAGGGAAGTGGAGAAGGGATTTTGTCAGGGTTTGGACGAGCTTGAGTGCTCAAATTGGTGTGAGGAGGAGGGGGAGGAGGTGCCCTTTTATAAGGGAGGAGAGGGGCACCTTAGGAATATCTCAAAATATTATTTTATATTAAAGTCAAAATCGGTTTATAATGGTTCGAAAGGGTCTTATATCGAAGGTAAAGTGGTGATGGGTCGAAATCCTATCAACCAATAGGATTTAGACAAGTTTAGGTTTTTATTTTAACCTTATCAATTAGATTTAACTCTAAGTTAAATAATTTATCTTTTACTGTGACTTTTTGTTTTCTTACAATATATGGTTAATACACATACTATAACATGCCAAACGAACCCCAAGTTGTTTATTATTAATATATATATCCTTATCTAAGTCATTTTTCCTAACCTTATATTTTTAGGAATAAAATAATAATTAATAATATAATATTTTTTTTAAAAACTATTTTATGTCAATTTTGACACTATTTAGTAATTGATTTTTGTGAAAATCATAACAGAATCATTAGTTCGAACCAAGTTAATTAAATCAATAATAACATGTCATATTAACCTAGAAAATTAGTGGGATTCATAAAAAGTCTCAAATTACATTTATTTATAACATCAATTATGTTAACATTTCCTTAAAAGGGTAATTACTGCATCATCGTTGTGTCATAAATAAATTAATTTATTTAAAGTCTAAAAATTATAAATAAAATATCATTATGTAGGAAATGTTTTTATCTTTCTAATGAATATTTATATTCGAATTTATCTTATGTATAACCCCATATTAAAAATGTTTTAGTTATTAAACTTTGATTTTAACTATTTTAACTATTCATTAAATAAAATAATATTAAATGTCATAATCTAATCCAAGTGGACCTAAATGGTCATATTATATTCATAAAGTTGTTTTTGGTCGAATTACACTTATCCAATAGAATTAGGACATGTGTTAGGGTAATAGTAATATCATATTTACCCGTAGTTACCCTATTTCCTATTAACTGCGGTAAAAAAAGTAAAAAGTTACTATTCAACAAAAATTATGTTTATCTCATTGAACCACATTTTACTTACTGATATCAACCGTGTCAGTCGGATTTTCGAAATTCCATTCACAGAAGTGGTAAAATTAATTTTTATGAAAAATTAAGTTTTTAACCTACCACTTAGTGGTTTCACTATTCATAAAAAATTGAATGTTTTCAGAAAAATACCAAAATTTCACCCTAGGCTAATTTCGGTATTCCGAATCCAAAAATGAAGTCCATTTTGAAAAATAAAATTTATAAAATTTCAAAAAGTGGTTATTACTATTCATAACGGCTAGTTTTAATAATATTTTAATAGCATATCGTTGTTTAGTGAAACTCGGTATTGCGTACAACGCAAGCTATCAAGGAAGGTCGCGATTGCGTGTAAAGTAAGTCAAGCTAGTGTGTAGTGAAAGATTCCTTTGATGATATATATATAACATAAAAACAAAATATTACTCATAAAAATCTCGGATGTTACATTCTACCCCCTTAAAAAGAATTTCGCCCTCAAAATTCGTCACTTTGTAAAAAACAGATGAGGATACTTCTCCCTCATCATATCCTCAAGATCCCATGTAGGTTCTTCAAGTTGGTGGTTCCTCCCTAAAACTTTCACCAATCGAGTGGTCTTGTTTCGTAGGACTTTTTCACTATGATCAAGAATCTCTATCGGTTGTTCTTCATAAGAAAGATCTTGCTCCAGCGGTACAACTTCTGAGCTGAGTACATGTGAAGGATCAGGTATGTACTTTCTCAGGAGAGATATATGGAACACGTCGTGAACTTGAGAGAGATTCGGTGGAATCGCCAATCGGTAAGTTACCTTTCCAACACGATCCAGTATTTTGAAAGGACCGATATATCTAGGGATCAACTTCCCCTTCTTTCCAAATCTCATAACCCACTTCCAGGGAGATATTCGTAAGAAAACTTTATCACCCACTTCAAACTCTAGGTATTTTCTTCAGTTGTCGGCATAACTTTTCTGTCGACTCTGAGATTCTCTTATGTGTTGTTGAATAGATCTGACCTTTTCTGCCATTTCATCAATGAGATCAGGTCCTAATAGCTTTCTTTCCCCAACTTCATCCCAGCAAGTTGGAGTCCTGCATTTCTTTCCGTAGAGAGCTTCATAAGGAGCCATCTGAATATTGGAGAGAAAGCTATTATTATAAGAAAATTACACCAAAGGTAGGTGTTGATCCCAAACTCCATTGAAATCCATAGAGCAAGCTCTCAACATATCTTCTAGGGTTTGAATTGTTCTCTCAGACTGACCGTTTTTCTGAGGATGATAAGCAGTGATGAAACTCAACTCTGTATCCAGAGTATGCTGAAGGCTTCACCAGAACTTTGAGGTAAATCTCGGATCCCGAACAGATATAATAGAAAGTGGTACTCCATGAAATATTACCACTTCCTTTACATATATCCTGGCAAGCTGATCTAGAGAGAAATCCTCTCTAATAGAAATGAAGTGTGCAGAATTTGTAAGACGGTCAACTATGACCCAGACAGCATTATTTCCTTTGGATGTTTTAGGAAGTCCTGTGACAAAGTCCATAGTGATGTTTTCCCACTTCCATTCGGGTATGGGTAACGGTTGTAACATCCCCTTAGACTTTTGTCTCTCAGCTTTAACTTGTTGAAAAACCAAGCATCGAGAGACATATTCAGCAACATCTCTTTTCATGCCATCCCACCAGAAGTACTCTTTCAGGTCCCTAGACATCTTCGTGCTTCCAGGATGAATAGAGAATGAAGAACTATGAGCCTCATCCAGCAGCTCCTTCTTTAATTCGGGGATGGTAGGAACACAAACCCGATTCCTGAACTTTATTATCCCATCACAATCAAGGTTGAATTCAGGAAAATTTATCCCCTTCTTTTGTAACTTGACATCTTCGTTCTATGCCTCTTTAATCTTCATATGTATAGATGGTTGAACATTCATTTGAGAAAGATAAGATTTTTCCCATTCCATTATAATTCCAAGATCCATCCTTTGTAAATCCATAAATATTGGATCTTTTGTGATCCTAATCATGGATAAACTAGCATGGTCTTGTTGACTTAATGCATCCTCCACCTTGTTTGCTTTCCCAGGGTGGTAATGTATTGAGCAGTCATAATCCTTAATCAGCTCCAACCATCTTCTTTGACGCATATTCAGCTCCTTTTGTGTGAAAATATACTTTAAACTTTTATGATTAGTATAAATATCACACCTTTCACCATAAAGGTAATGCCTCCAAATCTTTAATGCAAAGATTACAGCAGCTAACTCCAAATCATGTGTTGGGTAATTTTGTTCATGGATTTTCAACTGTCGTGAGGCATAAGCTATCACCATATCATTTTGCATAATAAAACACCCCAATCCCTTCTTGGATGCATCACTGTAGATCATAAAACATTCTCCACTACAAGGCAGTGTGAGCACAGGTGCACTGGATAACCTTCTTTTCAACTCCTTGAAATTATCTTCACATTCCTCTGTCCAAACAAACTTAACTCCTTTCCGAGTCAACTTGGTGAGTGGGTTAGATAATCGTGAAAAATCATTCACAAAACATCGATAATATCCAGCCAAACCAAGAAAACTTCGGATCTTAGTTACTGTTGATGGTCTCGACCATCTTTCGATAACCGCTGTTTTTGCTGGATCCACAGATATCCCCTCTTTTGAGATTTTGTGACCCAAAAATGCAACTTTTTGAAGCCAAAATTCCCACTTGGTAAATTTGGCATAAAGCTTCTCCTTTTTCAGGGTCATCAATATAAATCTCAAGTGATCTTCATGATCTTCCTTGGTCTTTGAATAGACAAGAATATCGTCTATAAAGACTACCAAAAATTGATCAAGATAGTCTCTAAAGACTCTATTCATCAGATCCATGAAGATAGCAGGGGCATTAGTAAGACCAAATGGCATCACTATAAATTCATAGTGTTCTTACCTTGTACGGAAAGCCATCTTTGGTATATCCTCCCTTTTGACCCTTAATTGATGATACCCTGAACGAAGATCAATCTTGGAAAAGTATTGAGCTCCGCGTAGTTGGACAAATAAGTCATCAATGCGTGGGAGAGGATATTTGTTCTTGATAGTGATCTTGTTAAGTTCTCGATAATCAATGCAGAGTCTCATTGATCCATATTTCTTCTTAACAAATAGAACAGGTGCTCCCCAAGGTGACGCACTAGGGCGTATGAATCCCTTATCAGGATTCTCTTGGAGTTGCTTCTTCAATTCCTGCAACTCAATTGGGGCCATTCTATAAGGTGTCTTTGAAATATCCTAGCACCTGGTACGAGTTCTATTGAAAACTCAACTTCACGATTTGGTGGAAGACCCGGTAATTCCTCCGGAAATATATCATCAAACTCCCGTACAATGGGCATATTCTTAATCGCGAGTTTCTCACCAACCATTTGAGATAAATAACCTTCATTTAGTGGAATCAATACCCATAAAATGGAAGACTTTTCCACTAGAAGGTTATGTTCATCCTTGCATTGATAGACGATCAAAGATTTATCTGGAATATGAAATGCGACTTCCCTTCTTTGGCAATTGATATGAGCTCCGTATAAAGAAAGCCAATCTATGCCAAGAATCACATCGAATTCCACTAAAGGAAGGATCACAAGATTTGTAGGAAGCACTTTCCCACAAACGTCAATTGGAGAAGAATTATAAACTTTTGATGCGATTGATGTGACATTAGGTGTTGTCACAGATAACTCAACATCTAATTGTTGAGGTAATACGGTGATACCCTTAGAAAATTCTTCAGAAATAAAAGAGTGGGTGGATCCAGAATCAAATAAAACATTTGCTACTTTAGAGTGGATGTTAAGTGTACCTTTAACCACTTCGTTATCGTACTCCACATCGCTTATAGAAATTGCATGTGACTTTCCTTTGTCTTTAGCCTTATGAGTTTGTTGACGTCGACCATCATCATCAACCCTTGGATTTGGGCATTGATTGGCATAATGCCCCATCTCCTTGCACTTGAAACATTGAAGTGTAGTAGGTTCATTCTGTGTATCCCTTCCTTTGTTTGCATCATTAGACATCTTCTTCCCATTATCGCGGCATTCAAATGCCCGATGACCTTCCTTTCCACATTTGAAACATTTAATTGTCCCTTTAAGACAACTCCCTCCATGTTTATTTCCACACTTTGAGAATAAGGGAAAGCTAATATTCTTTTCAGTGTGCTCTTTAGATTTTCCTTTGAATTCCATTTTCCTCTTCTTATCAAACCCATATGACTGATGGGTTACTCCAATATCTATATCGACATTGAGAGCACATCGAACGATTTCCTCGTAGCTATTGAAGTCCCTTATGGCTAACACCATTCGAAGACTTGGTTTTAAGCCACTAAAGAATCGATCGATCTTACTCTCAGGTTGGATAATAATAGCAGAAGCGTACCTTGCAAGTCTTGTAAAATTTTCTTCATAGGTACCAACAGATTCATCATCCCTTTGCTTCAGTTCAACAAACTCTTTCTCCATCATTGTTCGGAGAATACGAGGGAAGTACTTATTGAAAAATATGTTCTCGAACTCGTCCCATTCAATGGACTCAATTTCATCCCTTTTCCTCGTATTATTAATAAGATTCCACCATTGATCAGAATCTCCTTCCAAACGATACACTGCTAGGATGACTTTATCATGTTCAGAACATAGAAGAACTGAAAATATCTTTTAATTAGTACTAATCCATTGTTCAACAACTAATGGATCAGTAGACCCGCTGAAAGAAGGTGGACGCTACCTCATGAAGGATTCAACAGAATGTTGCTCCTTCCTTTGCTCGTTTGGAAGTCCTGCATGATTCATATCTTGAGAAAGTTGTGTGAGCATGGCTACAAGATTTTTCATTCCAACTCCCATATCGTTTGGTTGCTCAAGGGGACAATCATTGCATTGACCATCGCATTCTGCATTAACACGGTTCCTTCGGGTTCCAGCCATTGACTAAAACCAAGAAGAATAGTGTGAGCAACACTAATTATAATAGGAAAACCACATAATTCAAGAATAAAATTTTCACGCTTAAGGTCGTATCCTACGTTATTCATGGCCATTTCTAAAAAACTAAGATTGTGTTCTATGCTTAGACTTATCCTTAGGGTTCTTACTAAGGCTTTCACATCCTAGTTTCCAAAGGTTGACTATACCTTCCCTCTGATACCAACTATAACGACCCATACTTTACATACATTGTTAATACTTCAAAATTGAAGCATACTTATTACAACATATAACAAAAACACGAAAAGACCGTATAGGTATATTGTCTTTAGAAACTAGGAAACATAAACAACTGGTTCATAAAGCGTCTATACTATCTCCCATTTATTTCATCATATCAATAGTCCCTTTTGGAATATCTTACTTAATAACCGTCTTCCTGACCTGGGGATGGAAAACATACAAAAGGGTGAGATCAAATGCTCAGTAAGGGTAAACAAAAGAAATATCAATCACATCATATACATAATCACATAACTTTTGGAAATCTTAACCTGAAAAAGAGATCATAATTTCATAACATGTAATAAATCATGGCATTGAAATGTAATCACAGTAATCATAACTTAAAACATGAAATTTTGTGGCATACACACATAATAATATAGAATAATTTCTTGTTAGTCAAGACTCATTGCCAAGATTATCTTAGTGGACAATGTCCCTTTCTGAACCGAGTCACCCTCGTTTCAGTCCTGTTTCACTGAACCGGTATAACCTACCATTCCAGCCATGTCTATCTCATGAGATATAAAATCTTTACCCAATGCATTTGAGGGAGATATGGGTCCCACCCATCTCATAATGATACCATTCTTATGTCTTCCACAAAATCATAAATCATACATCATTGCATAACCCATGTAATACAAATGGGAATTTTAAACATCATGACATCATAAAACAATTGATATACGATAAAGGAATTCATAAAAATAATTCCATCACAACATAATAAAATCAATGTAATAATAGGTATAAAAACAGAACCCTTTATTATCTTAGATGGAAAATAATTTTGATGAAACACTTGAACTTCATTCTTGAGGAAAATATCCTTTCTACTTCAAAAATACTTTTCCTTTCTTAACATTTCATAAAATTTTAAACTAAAAGAAGTTGATTAAAAATAAACTTGAAAACTTGTAAAGGAAGCTTCTTGGAAATAATGTTTTAAAAATCCATTCATGCCGTATAAGTTAAAAAAAAACATTCTTCGTTCATTTTTCGAAAAAAGTCAAAAAGTACCTCGTACGAAAAACGACAAAAGATTCCTTTCATATCTTTTACTAAAAACTCACCAAAGAGTAAAATTGGTTTTAAACAATTGTATGTGGATGGAAATAACATTACATATTGAGGAAACATGGATGTGGATGATAACATACACCCCAGTAAATATTAATGTATAAACAATCTCGGATAAAATGAGATTGTGATATTTCCTTTACCTTAGGTCCGATTTGCTTTGTACGTGTCCGAAGCTCATGTATAATGGTTTAAATAATTTTATTGACTTATTCCAGAATTATACATATTGATATGATATCATATATGGTCATATTCTTAGCTTCTTATTAGTAATATTTCATTGTTACTTGTTACTCGGGTCATTATTGCCTTTTGTTCTTATGCGTGTTTTGCCGAATAAATTCTTATTCTTCTTTTAAGGTTATAGATACATTATATCCAGAATGGTATTAGTGTAAAATATATCATATTTATTCATTCAATTCATTTATATAATTATTATGTGATGATGATCATGTAGAACGAGTCGCATCACATCGTGGAGACGGTATTCCATACGTACGCACGAGCAATGATATTGTTCCCATGATCGTGGAATTGTATTTAAGTGTATTTATACTATTTCAGTATCAATATAACTTTATAATAATCATATATAGTTACTCATTACACCATTATACCCATCCTTGTAAGGTGATGGTGGAAAATAGATTACACCACGGCATGGAGACGGTATTCCGTACGTACGCACGCGCGGTGATTTCATTTTTCCGTAGGATCGATAAAAGGTGAATTAGGGTTGTTTCATCTTTATAATAACATATCAGTATGTAAGTAATACTGATGTTATTACTTTATCATGAAACAACTAAAGAAGAATAAGTTGAAGAAGAAATAAATTGAAAAGATCGGTAATGGATATTACCTCTTCTTTGAAACGCCTCTTTGAATCCTCCACTTAGGGAACTAAGATTGGTCTTTGAAGAAGACCAGGACCTCTAGGATTATTCTAGGGTAGTGGAGAAGGGATTTTGGAAGGGGTTGGACGAGCTTGAGTGCTCAAATTGGTGTGAGGAGGAGGGGGAGGAGGTGCCCTTTTATAAGGGAGGAGAGAGGCACCTTAGGAATATCTCAAAATATTATTTTATATTAAAGTCAAAATCGGGTTATAATGGTTCCAAAGGGTCTTATTTCGAATTTAAAGTGGGGATGGGTCGATATCCTATCGAACCATAGTATTTAGACAAGTTTAGGTTATTATTTTAACCTTATCAATTAGATTTAACTCTAAGTTAAATAATTTAACTTTTACCGTGACTTTTTGTTTTCTTACACTATATGTTTAATACACATACTATAACATGCCAAAAGAAACCCAAGTTGTTTATTATTAATATATATATCATTATATAAGTCATTTGGCCTATCTATAGATTTTTAAGAATAAAATAACAATTAATAATATAATATTTTTTTAGAAAACTATTTTATGTCAATTTTGACACTATTTAGTAATTGATTTTTGTGAAAATCATAACAGAATCATTAGTTCGAACCAAGTTAATTAAATCAATACTAACATGTCATATTAACCTATAAAATTAGTGGGATTCAATAAAAGTCTCAAATTACATTTATTTATAACATCAATTATGTTAACATTTCCTTAAAAGGGTAATTATTGCAACATCGTTGTGTCATAAATAAATTAATTTATTTAAAGTCTAAAAATTATAAATAAAATATCATTATGTAGTAAATCTTTTTATCTTTATAATGAATATTTATAGTCGAATATATCTTATTTATAACCCCATATTAAAAAGGTTTTAGTTATTAAACTTTGATTTTAACTATTTTAATTATTCATTAAAAAAAATAATATTAAATGTCATAATCTAATCCAAGTGGACCTAAATGGTCATATTATATTCATAAGGTTGTTTCTGGTAGAATTACACTTATCAAATAGAATTAGGACATGTGCTAGGGTAATAGTAATATCATTTTTACCCTTAGTTACCCTATTTACTATTAAACGCGGTAAAAAAAGTAAAAAGTTACTATTCACCAAAAATTATTTTTATCTCATTGGACAACATTTTACTTACTGATATCAACCGTGTCTGTCGGATTTTCGAAATTCCATTCACAGGAGCGGTAAAATTAAGTTTTATGAAAAATTCAGTTTTTAACCTAACACTTAGTGGTTTCACTATTCATCAAAAATTGAATGTTTCCAGAAAAATACCAAAATTTCACCCTAGGCTAATTTCGGTATTCCGAATCCAAAAATGAATTACATTTTGAAAAATAAAATTTATAAAATTTCAAAAAGTGGTTATTACTATTCATAACGGCTAGTTTTAATAATATTTTAATACCATATCATTGTTTAGTGAAACTCGGTATTGCGTAAAACGCAATCTATCGAGGAAGGTCGTGATTGCGTGTAAAGTAAGTGAAGCTAGTGTGTAGTGAAAGATTCCTTTGATGATATATATATAACATAAAAACAAAATATTACTCACAAAAATCTCGGGTGTTACATCTATGAATATGATAGAAGTTTAAAATGTTTTTATCATAATATAATTCTAAAGTGAACTTTTTATTAGGAATGCATAAATGATGATAAAAAATAGGTTGTTGAATCGATATTTATATATTTATCTTATTATATAACTACCCTCATAATTATTCAAATATTCTCTCAAAACTCACCACAATTTTGGTAATAAAAGGAACACAACATGTTTTTTATTGATGCTTTCCTTTGAAAAGGATTATCACATCCCTAGCGGGTTATGCTTTTTATCCCACAAACACAAAATTCATTACTAATAGTATTATATAGCTATTAAAAATTGTATATCTATGAACAAGTTTCAAATATTGGATCATATATTAATTATAGATTGATACAAAGGGGAAATGATGAATTTATTTAAAAAAATTATAACATTAATATATCAATCCCACATGAAATGGATAAAAAATTTGGTTCATATTCTTCATTCATTCTTATGACTAGATTCTAGTTTTTTTAAAAAAAAATCATCATATTTATTCAAATTTAGTTCTATAAATATTGAACAATAACTTCATCCCATCTTTATCACTTATAATGGACAACATGCACATGAATATGATTTTACCTAATTCAATTTTATTTTTAATGTTCATTATTGCTATTCTTATATAATTCTTGAAAATACTATAATTCCAATACTCATGAAAATAAGAATTAGGCATGCCTATCTGATCATTATAAACTCCAAAAATAATATTCTTATTAAAAAAATAAATACATGAATACATAAAAATATGACTTGGGTACGGAATAATGATTTATTAGGTAAATACTTCTCAACATTATTCAAAATAACAAATTATAGTGTGTAAAATACCATCATAGTGGGAAGATATATTCTTCATCTTCATCATAGAAACTGAAATCTTGAATCATAGTTTAAATGAAGAAGCATGATTTTTTTTCTATTAATTTTTAGATTATCATGTTCCCAATATTATTATCATGAATTGTGTTTATGAAAAAAAATCATGACATTACACAGATAATAAAAAATTTAAACATCATCTAAAATACCCTCTTTAAGAAGTTAAAATTTGCAAGCTCACTATTATCTTTTGATGATATCATACCTTTACTTCTAAAAAACCTAATGAATCAAAAATTATTTCTTCTGCATCACTATAAATTATTTATCTATTATATATGTTTTAAAACTTATTACCACATATATAAAATTTTATAAACCTCACATAAAAAAGATTCTTTGTAAAATTTCTTTTAGATATCTAAAAAATTTACATATCATAAAATATGTAATTTATCACGATATACCCATTGAAATTATAAATTTTTTAGTGTATAAAATCATTACCTAAGATATTAGAAAAATAAAAATAAATATTGTAGCATTCCGAACATCAAGACATTAAATGATTCCTCGAGCGACAAGGTCATATAGACTCAGGTGCACCTTCCCATATGCCAAGGCATACCGACTAGCTATGAGGGTTGGTAATGGCATTGTTGGGATCCTATGCCCTCATTCTCTAATAACATGGCTGCAGAACAAGTTAATAAAAGAGTATATGAAAATTATAGATCATCAATAAAAGTTAACCTCTAAATGACATTAATAATTATAATAATAATAAAAAGTTTCATATAAATTGAAATTATAATGTCGTGTATCTATAAAAAATGGATAGAAAATTAATGAAAACTAATATTCAGTAAAATAAATGTATCAATTTAAAAATTGATAAAAAATAACTATATGTAGATCAAATCTTGAGCATATGATGGCTATGTTCTTCCATGTTCCTAATCATAACTAAACAATCATCGTTAAGCATGTTCATGCCTTGATCCCTACATGCACCCCTGAGGTTTGTCCAATTACCCAACTATGCAATGAATAGGGTGAGAGATAACACCCAGAAGGCCACCACTAATGGTTTCTATAATATTTCATGTATGTTTATATAAAAATAAATAGTGTTCAATATATGATAGTAATATGAATAGTAAATCAATAGTAATATTTTCCACTCTATCTACTATAATGAAGAAACCATAACAGGTGTCAACTATAATGAATTATAAAACATACATGGTGGCCTACACCGGGTAATCATGTGTCAGGCCTTAAGTGATGGATCCAATGTGAAAATGAACAATGCATCGTTAATATCCTATTCTATAAAATCAAGTCTCATACTAATGTTGAGATCTACTGAGTAGACATATATAGGGAATAAGGACCTGGCCTTAAAACATTACATAATCTTGAATTAAATGAATACTTCAATGATTATAAAGTAGACACATATACTGAGTTTCCATTTTTTTTTCAAAAAACAAAAAATCATGAACAAAAGAGTCATGTCTATTTCCTTGTTTTAGATATCATGAAATTTCCCTGATCCCATCCTTGACCCTACTCACCTTTTTGTCCTGTAAAAAAAAATTCAAAAACATGGGATGAGCATAAAAAGCTTAGTAAGGGATACACAAAGAAAGAAAACATTAGATCATCAATATATACATAACATAACCCTTTTTAACATACCTCATGAAATCATATGATTTCTGAAATAAACATAAAAATCATAAAACATAAAGGTTAATTGTGGAGTTCATAACATTCTTACGTAGGGAGTAACCCTCTTGGATACGTTTGGAATTCCCATCACAATATATTCCATAAATCTCTTTGGAGAAACATTAGAGTTTAACTCCTTCGTGTTACCCAATGCATTGGAGAGATATCTCAGTCTCACTCTCCCTTAGTTTATCATGGAACCACCCGACATCCTCAACAATTCCCAAGAACCATAACATAATCTTATCACATAAAACATGCATAAAAGAAACATAAAATTTCTACATTTCAATCATAGGATATCAAGACAACACATTGATATAATCAAAACATTATAGAAACCATTTTCAATAACAAAATGAAGGAAAATTAAAACAAGGTATTTAGTTTTCATTTAAAAAAAGGTTATGGCTTGTAGAGAAATCCTACTCTCAAATAATGGTCACGGCGGTGGATAAGGCGTTGTCACCGCAAGCGTAAGACATAAAAACATTCCTTTTTTCATTTAGTAAAACGCTTCTTGTAAAAATATTCATTTTTAATGAAATTAAAATTCAAAAGGGTTTATTATAAAACTAATAAATGGAGGTCGAATATAAATTAATTTATGCCTCCTCGAAAGGAGATTGAGGCGAAGTCCCATACAAAGACGGTATCCTTTGATTAAGGATAAATCAATAACAAAATTATGTGTAAAAAATATAAATACACCCAATATAAATTGATATTATCTGTAAAACAATCATAGGTCATCCACACATATTAATTTTAAGACAAAATCAAGAAGTCTTTGTTTAACACAAAGAATTGAAATTGGGTTAAGAAGTTCCCTTACAAAAATTCAGTAGCCTAATGAAGTCACTTTAACATTCTGAAAATGAGTTGATGAGAGATAAAAAGGTTATCTCATCACATGAAGATATAATTTACGGCAATAAGGATATATAATAACATATACCAACAGAAGAATATGTAAATTAAAATACATAACAAAAAGAAGTCTTTTAAAAAGAGGATGGTAAAAGGTTCCCTTACCGATTTGGGTAACTTTCGAAACGTACACCCCATGAAAGAAGGAATATAAAATGTTGATTTAAATAACCATAAATGAAATTATATTACACAAAGTGTAGAATAATGGGCAGTACATACACCACTCAATTGAGAAAGTGACAAATATATCATGAATCTCACGGGAATAAATAGTGAGATAAAAACCACTTACCTCATTATAATAAATCGAGTCATATGACTAAAATATAATAATAACTAAATGAATCAAATAATACCATGAATATAAATATAATCATGATAATATATATCAAATTTAAGTACACAATAGACCACATGCAATAAATAATTGGTGAATAAAGGAAATCTCACAGAATTAAAAGTGAGATAAGAAATCACCTTACCTCAAGTCCGACTTGTCTTGTTCGTTTCTTTATATTATTGAATAATCAACCTAGGTCAATTTATAATTTCTTAAGGACATACTTTAAAATTTTTTATTTAATTAATATCACATATTAACACGGTATAATAATTAGATAATTATGTGATTTTATATCATACGTTTTGTCGATGTTCGGCACATGAGTAAAAAATGAACTTCTTTGAAATGAATTTCCCATGTAGTTATAAGTAAATCATCTCCATAATGGTAATACTGATTTAAATCACATATATATGCAGTATATATTCATTTTATACTATTCCATAAATTTTGGAGATAAAAAATGAAATGCACCATTCATGGAGACGGTAGGTCGTACGTACGCATGAACGATACTTTCATTTCTTTGACATATTAAAGCAATTAAAACTAAATGAGACATATATATATTATAATTCAAGAATAATATATATGTTATATAGTTAAAATAAGTTCATTAATTAAATTCTTTATAAATTCCATGTTTGTCATGAATGAGTCACATCAAATGAGGGGCTGGTAGTCCACACTTCCTCATACGAAATTATCGCAGTTCCACAACATGAAAACCATAACGATGTGATTTAAAAATAAAATTCATAAGAATATAAAAAAATACAATATATATCATATATAAATACAGTGACATCATAATGGCCACCATGAAAGGTGTTAAAAGAATATTGGACAATCGTCATTTCATGAGGCAGTAATTCGCCACCCACAGAAACAGTATGTTCATTAACAATTAGACAGAGATGTGTGTAAGTGTAGGTAGAATCCTTATCATTAAAATATCCTAGTATTCTGAGAGTAATGGTGTTATTAGGGGATAAAATAACAATATAGTGGTGAGTGAAAAGGAAAATAAAATAAAGAAACTTGAGAGAAGACATTACCTCTAAATCGGGTAACTATTTTTGATTTGAGCCAAAGGATTCCTTGGAAAGAATTCTTCCTAATGTGAGGCTTCTAGGAGTAAGAGAGGGATGTGGATAGATAATATGATAAGTGGCTGGATGAACCAAGGGCTTGAGAGGTTTTGGTAAGGGGGATGTGCTGGGGGCCTTTTATTAGAGGGAGGAGGGTCACTTTTGGAATTTCTTGAAATGTTACATTATTATAAAATGGTTTTTGGATTTTAAAGGTCCAAAAATGGTATATTTATAGGTTAATGTGATAAGGGTTCGAAATCCTCCCTTACAGTAGGTTTTTGACATGTGTATTTATTATATTTTACCTTATCTTTTCATTTTATTTAAATCATTCATTAATGAGGTAATCACTTCATCATCATGGTGTCATAAATAGTTTTTTTCATTTAATGTCTAAAAATTATAAAAAAATTATCATGATGTAGGAAATAATTTTATATTTTCAATTATTATTTATATTCTATGAGATATTTTTTGTAAAAAAAAAATAAATTTGTTTTACTTAGGATATACAAACCTTTGTTATATTTCTCTTCTTTTAAAAAAATAATGTCATAAATGTCACTATTACACCCAAGCGACTCCATTTGCCCTCAAGTTCAGAAAAATGCTTCTCCTGGTCGGCCATGACTCAAAAAAGAGGATTTGGACACAAGTTAGGGTAATTTTATATTATCATTACATTATTTTATTACCAATAACTACCCGATTACTAATTAATCAAAATAATTAAAGATAATTACTGTCGTTACTATTCATAATGTCCAAAAACAAAAGAGTCTTAATTAAATAATTCATACCTTCTTATTTCAAAAATGGAATCCATTTTACCAAATTCCAAACACAGAAATTGAAGTAATTAATTTGAAAATAATTCTCATTGTCACAAACAAAGAAGGGTTTTCAAAAAGTAAAATTTATCAAAAGATTGACTTGTTTTTACATCCAATTGAAAAGTGAAATTACTTCCAATGAAAAAAATTGTATTATGTGATAAAAAAACAATTCAATTACACATTAAAATCAATTAAAAGGACCATATACCTATATAACTAAATTAGATGAAAATTTAGTTTTGAAGTAAAAATTAGTATTTTCACCATTCATTAAAAATGAATTGTTGTCACAAAAATACCAAAAATTTATCCAAAGAAAATTTGATATTCCAAATTCAAAAATGATGTTCATTTTACCAAATTAAAAACCTAGAAGATTCATTAAATAATTTTATAATTAATCCCCCCTGTCAAAAAAATAGCGTGTTTTTATGAAATAATATCTATCAATAGAATGAAGCTAGTTTTTTTCCTATTTCAAATTGAAATTAATTCTAATGACCACCATTGAATTAAATGGTACAAATATAATTCAACTAAACATAAAACCCAATTAAAAAGATAAAATAACAATATAAATAAAATAGATTAAAAGGTGGTTTTGAATAAAAATACAACATTTTTACTATTCATTAAAAAATGAACTTTATCGGAAAAATAAAAAAAATTACACAAAGTAAATTTTGATGTCCCAATTATATATAAGAATTTAATTTAGAAAAATATAAAAAATAAATTTGACAAAAAGTAGTTTTAAAAAGGGTTTCCATCAAAAGGCGGTTAATCAACCTTTTAAAGAACATGAGAACATTGATGCTTAAAATTGAATTGTTTCCTTATTTCAAGTCTCTAACTTTTATTAGATAAATGTAAAAATAGTTAACAAACATATATAATCATTTTATAGTTAGTTATTTTCATTCCCACCATTACAACAGCTAGGTGTTAACTACTATTTAAAATAATATTGTTATATTATTAGAGTGCAACGTAAGATTTTAAAGAAACTCATTGTTGTGTACTGGGTATGCCATCAAACATATCCTTCCCTTTAAAGTAATATTAAAATTTTATTCATAAACATTAATAAATATGAAAATTTCATATTCTTTATTTACCCAGGATGTTACATCCTTCCTCCGTTTTGGGAATTGCGTCCTCACATTTTTAAAATTGGGCTCGAAAACTTCTTTCAAAGCCCCATATCATTAATGGCGTAAATTAAACTATCACTTTAAAAGAAATAAAGAAAATTACAAAGGTCACTCGAGAAAACAGATACTAGTATTCCCTAAAAACATGGATATCGAAGAGATAAAAAAGGGTCAAGTTCTTATGGAGATTGATAGAAAATATGTTTAGAAGAAAGTTAACCACCAGAAAATCACAAATTTTTGATGGGTTAAATGGTATTTGATTCCCCAGTATGAAAAGTTAAAAGAAGATTTTTTTTGATTTAAGATACGTTTCATTGATGATTTTTTTTATGAGCTTAACTAAATCATAGGGAAACATACTTACATTTCTTGTAGACTTTCATCTTTTTCTATATTTCTTACACAAACTCATATTTTCTCCAAATGATTAGTATTCATGATGACTTGTTCACATTAAGAGAGCTATAATCAACATCGAGAGAATAAACTAATCCACAAATGATAAACTATATATTTCTCATGTCTTTAGACCATAACAAACACCAAAATTGTTAGTACAAGATCAGATAATTCCCAAAAGGATAATCCTATATAAAAAGAAATACTACTCTTAATCTCCAAAATTCAACAAAAAGAAACCCAGGATCCAGAAAGACCATTAAATAAATAGCTACCCTAAAATTATTCAAATTAATCCAAACTATGATTTAAACCCAAATCTCTGATGGATTAAATCACATAGTCTTCCAAGGTAAATCTTAGCATTTATCTCCAAATAACATCAGTTACTCTTAAAGTCTCATACTAAAAAGTATTTTACTTAATCACATATCCTCCATGATAGGTTAATCATTTCCCAAATTCAACATATTCCAGATTCATAAGATAATCTAACTAAAAATATTTAGTCAAACTAACCAGGGACTTCATGTAGTTTAGTGGTAGGTGAAAAATACCAGTCACACTTTGGTTGTGGGTTCGATTCCTGCTGCTTCGTCCAACGCGATGGGTTGTCACATGGTTTGAGTGTAGTCACTTTTCATAAACTTCATAATTCTATAACATTCCCAAAAAGTGATAAATTCATCAAAAATAACCATAACATATTTTAACCACAAAGGATATAAAATAACTCTCGTTTTTCATCCAAAAATGTATTAACCAGAAATTACCTCAAATTCAAGGATCATATAAACCAAAATAGTTTTTTATATATATATCCACAATAGAAAAGATAATTATTCCTTGAATAAAATTTACATATATCAGACATCAGGGTTACACATACATTAAAAAGTCTTCTAGTGTAATATCATCATCAAAAGATCCTTAATACTTTTTAAGAATTTCACCGTCCTAATATCTACTATAACTCTTGAATCCATTTTATGTTGACTTATTACTAATTTAACATTATTCATGATACATTAACCATTCCTTAACAACTTATTCTGAAATAATTCTTTCCTACAAACAAAATCATGAATCATATCCTAAGACTTCAACAATAGGAAAACATATGTTAAGAAATATTTCATACCATTCATTAGTCCTTGTCAGTTTCTTTATTATCATTTGGAATGGCATTAGGTATTGGTAAACGAATATATGTACGATCCTTGTGATCCCATTCTAGAAACATCTTCTTAGGACATGTGTTTTCATAATGACCATGCACACCACATTTAAAACATTCAATTGATCCATCAGAAAGAACTTCTTTCCCTTTCCTAGAGTCAACTATATTCTTACTTATTACATCAGAGGTTATTGCTTTATGACCTTAATTTCCACATCTATTTCATCTTTCTATCCCTTTGAAACATTTTCTTATGTGTTTCTTTCCTGATCTTTAACACATAGGTTTTTGAAAATTCTTACCTTAATGATTATTACCGGAAATTCTGTGGGGATTTGTTTCTGGCACATATGATGCCTTATAAAGTTCCCTAAGGTTCATGTGGTAAATCATGACAACAGATAGTTGGTTGAGAATAACCACAATATTTCTCATTGCATCTCCCATATCATTCAGTTGCTTGTTCAAAAAACAGTCACATTTTTCTTCATATCCACTGCTACATTGGTTCCTGCTAGATCCAACCATTTACTAAAACCAAAATGGTCA
This sequence comes from Viscum album, assembly GCA_963277665.1. Lineage (NCBI taxonomy): Eukaryota > Viridiplantae > Streptophyta > Magnoliopsida > Santalales > Viscaceae > Viscum > Viscum album. The sequence continues at coordinate 1,043,066,103 of OY728150.1, forward strand.
GTGTGAGTATATAAGTAAATTCACAATATAATATCTTATGAGGAGGTTATATACTAAGATATACTTATTCATGTTATCTTAAACTCATTCACTTTATAAAAATAAGATGGACTCTTTGTAAAATCCAAACCATTATCAGTAAAATCCAACTATAAGGACATTGTATTAAAATATTACATATACATGATGTAAATGAAAAATTTACATTGAGGATATTTTAAGGTTTAGTGTTTTAGAGAATTAGGACATAACTATTACATCTCAATGATTACAAAGTAGACCCATATACTCAGTTTCAAATTTTTTTCACAAAATAAAAACTCTTGAAAAAAAGAGTCATGTCAAGATCCATGTTCTAGGTAGCATGAAATTTCCTTGATCCCATCCTTGACCCTATTACACTTTATGTCATGTGAAAAACATTTCAAAAACATGGGATGAGCATAAAAAGCTCAGTAAGGGATACACAAGGAAAGAAAAGATTAGATCATCAATATATACATAACATAAGATTTTTTACATACCTTATGAAATCATAAGATTTGTGAAATACACAAAGAAATCATAAAAACTTAAATTTAACTTAAGTCATTCATAACATTCTTACGTAGGGAGTAACCCTCGCGGTTACGTTTGGAATACCAATCACAGTATATTCCATAAATCTCTTCAGATAAACTATAGCGTTTAACTCCTTCGCATTAACCAATGCATTAGAGAGCTATCTCAAGTTCACCTGCCCTTAGTTTATCACTAAACCACCCGACTTTATAAACAATTCCCATGAACCATAACAAAATCGTATCCCAAAAAACATGAATAAAATAAACATAACATTTCCACATTTCAATCACAGGATATCAATACAACACATTGATATAATTAAATCATTATCAAAACAATTTTAAATACCAATATGAAGGAAAATTAAATAATTTTATTTATTTTTCATTTAAAAAATGGTTATGTCTTTAGAGGATGTCGACACTCAAATAATGGTCATGACGGCAGGGAAGTTGTTGTCACCGCATACGTAAGAGAGAAAAACATTCCATTTGTCATTTACTAAAGCACTTCTTGTAAAAAGATTCATTTTGAAAGAAATTATAAGTGAATAAAGTTTATTATACAAACTAATAAAAGAAGTTTGTATATAAATTGAAGTATGCCTCATCGAAAGGAGATTGAGACGAAGTCCAGTACAAATACGGTATCGTTAGATTAAGAATAAATCAATTACATAATTATGTGTGACAAAGATAAATACACACAATATAAAAGGATATTAAGTGTAAAACAATCAGAGGTCACCCACACATATTCATAGTATGACATAATCATGAAGTAGAGGTTTAACATAAATAATTGATATTGGGTTAAGATGTTCCCTTACAGAAATTCGACAGCCTAACGACGTAACATTAAAATTCAGAAAATCAGTTGATGAGAGATAAAAATATTATATCATTACGTGGACATAAAATTTACATTAATAAGAATATATTTGAACATATCACAACAAAAGAAGATGAAAATTAAAATACCTAAAAAAAGAAGTCTTTTTAAAAGATGAGTGAGAAAGGTTCCCATACCGATTTGGGTAACTTTCGAAACGTACAACCCATGAAAGAAGGACTATACAATGTTGATATAAATACCCATAAAAGAAGTTATATTACCCAAATAGTAGAATAATGGGCAGTACATACACCACTCAAAGGATATAGTGACAAATATAGCATGAATCTCATGGGAATAAATAGTGAGATAAAAACCGCTTACCTCGTTGTAATAAATCGAGTCATATGACCAAAAGATAATAATAAAGAAATGAATCAAAGAATACCATGAATATAAATATAATCATTATAATATATATCAAATGGAAGTACAAAATACACCAAATGCAATAAATAATTGGCGAACAATGGAAATCTCAGGGAATTAAAAGTTAGATAAGAAATCCCCTTACCTCAAGTCCAACTTATGTTGTTCGTTTCTTTATATTAATGAATAATAAACCTAGGTCAAATTATAATTTATTAATTAGTTCCATCAAATTTTATTATTAAATTAATATCATATATTATCATGTTATAATAATTAGTTAATTTTGTGAGTTCATATCATACGTTTTGTCGATGTTCGGTACATGAGTCAAAAATGAACTTGTTTGAAAAGAGTTCCACATGTAGTTATAATTAAATCACCTCCATAATGGTATTAATGATTTAAATAACATATATATCCATGATATTTTCATTTTATACTATTCCATAAATTTTGGAGATAAAAAATTAAATGCACCGTTCATGGAGATGGTCGGCCATACGTACGCATGAACGCTACATTCACTTATTTGTCATAATAACGGAATTAAAACTATGTGAGAAATATATATATATATTATAATTCTAGTATAATATATATGTTATATAGGAAACATATGTTCATTAATTAAATTCTTTATAAATTCCATGTTTGGCATGAATGAGTCACATCACTTGAGGGGGCGGTAGTCCACACTTCCTCAGATGAAATTATCGCAGTTCCACAATATGAAAAGCATAATGATACAATTTAAAAATAAAATTCATAAGAATATATAAAAACTAAATAACATATATATAATATATAAATATAGTGACATCATAATGGCCACCATTAAAGGTGTTAAAATAAGATTGAACAATCATCATTTCGTGAGGCAGCAATTCGCCACCTACAGAAACAAAATGTTGTTTTACAATTACACGGAGGTGTGTGTAAGTGTAGGTAGAATCCTTATCATAACAACATACTAGTATATTTATGATACTGTTGTTTTTATGGGATCAAATAATAATAATATATTTGTGACTGAATAAGTAAAATAAAAGAAAGAAACTCGAGAGAAGACATTACCTCTAAATCGGGTAACCCTTTTTGCTTTGAGCCACCGGTTTCCTTGGAATGACTTATGCCAAAAGTGAGGCTTCTAGTAGTAATATAGGGATTTGAAGAGATAATATGATTAGATGTTGGACGATCCAAGGGCTTGATAGGTGTGGGTAAGGGGGTAGAGGTGGGGGCCTTTTATACGAGGGAGGGTGGTCACTTTTGAAAATTCTTGAAATGGTACTTTAGTATAAAATGGTTTTCAGATTTTAAAGGTCCCAAAATGATATATTTAGAGGATAAGGTGATAAGGGTTCGAAATACACCCATATAATAGGTTTTAGAGAAGTGTATTTTATATATTTTACATTATCTCTTATTTTATTTAAATTGTTCATTAATGGGATAATCAATACCTCCTCATGGTGTCATAAATAAATTTATTTACTTAATGTATAAAAATTATAAACAAAATACCATGATGTATGAAATATTTTTATCTTTCAAATTAATATTAATATTCTAAGATATCATTTATTTAAATGAAATTAATTTTTTTTACTTAGGATATACAAACCATAGTTATATTTCTCTTCTTTAAAAAGAATAATGTCATAAATTTCACTCTTACACCATGTGACTCCATGGGCCCTCAAGTTTTGTAAAAATCTTCCCATGGTCGCCCATGACTCAAACAAGATGATTTGGACACATTTTGGTGTCATTTTATATTATTATGAAATTATTTTATTACCCTTAACTGCTTGATTTCTAATTAATCAGGATAATTAAAGATAATTATCGTCGATATTATTCAAAATTTCCAAAAACAAAAGAGTCTTAATTACATAATTTGGACATTCTGATTCCAAAGATGGAATCAATTTTACCAAATTCCAAAAACAGAAAATGCAGTAATTAATTTAAAAATAATTCTCGTTGTCACAACCAATAACGTGTTTTTTGAAAGTAAAATTTATCAAATGATTGACTTGTTTTTACATCCAATTGGAAAGTGAAATTAATTAAAATGACCAGAATTGTATTAAGTTATAAAAAAATAATAAAATAAATCATTAAAGGCAATTAAAAAGACCATGTAACAATATAATTAAATTATATGAAAAATTAGTTTTGAAGTAAATTGCAGTATTTATCACTTTTCATTAAAAATTAACATTTGTCAGAAAAATACACAAAATTCATCCAATGTAAATTTGATATTCAAAATTAAAAAATTATTTCCATTTTTACAAATTCAAAAAATTGAAGTTTAATTAATTAATTTTATAAGTACTTCCCACTAACAAAACAAATAGCGTGTTTTTATGTAACAATATCTATCAAAAGATTGACAGTTGTTTATGTCCAATTTCATAATGAAATTGATTCCAATGAACAACATTAGATTAAATGGTAAAAATATATTTCAACTAAACCATAAACTCAATTTAAAAGATAATATAACCATATAAATAGATTATATTAAAAGGATGTTTTCAATTAAAATACAACATTTTCACTATTCATTAAAAAATGAACTTTATCGGAAAAATAAAATAAATTTACACAAAGTATATTTTGATGTTTTGATTATAAAAAAGGATTTTATTTTGTAAAATATAACATATATAATTGACAAAAAGTTGTTTTAAAAAGTGTTCGACATCAAAAGGCTGTTAATTGACCTTTTAAAGAACATTAGAATATTTATTCTTAAAATCGAATTCATTCATTATTTTAAGCCACCAACATTTATTGGATAAATGTGAAAATATATAACAAACATATATAATTATTTTTCAGTTAGTTCTGTTCATTCCCGCCATTACAACGGCTAGGAATTAACAATCATTTAAAATAATATTATTATATTATTAGTGTGCATTGTAAGATTTCAAGGAAACTCGTTGTTGCATACTGGGTACGCCATCGAAAGTAGAATTCCCTTTAAAGTAATATTAAAATTTTATTTACAAAAATACAAAAATTTAAAAATGTCATATTCTTTATTTATCAGGGATGTTACATAGGGTATCCAATATAATCTATATCCATGGTGTAGACATTCCCATGGAATCCAACCAAATCCAAAATCCATGGAATAAAAATGTCTATTGAATTAAATATAATCATTGTTTTATACCAATACATGCATAAACAACATTATCACATAGGTTAAACCATGTTCCTTCATTAACTATGACCTTTTTCATTTATCCCCTTATATAAACCATTTCATAATCATACATAATTCATGAGTTCATTAAACCCATTCCACATTTTCATTTAACTGTTTAATAACATATAATCCCGCGGAAGAGAGGCATAATAAATCTCATAATATCACATACAATTAACTAAGGCTACCATTAATACGGTGATCTCACAAAATCCCAATAGGGTGGTTAATGAAGGGGCATAATCATAAATATGCCTCATGGATGTACGGGTTGAGGTTGATGACCTCCAACCATCCCATGGTACTATGCAGTTAGCCTATTAAAGTTTCAAAAAAATTTTCAAGGAATTCAATTAATTTTAGAGAAATCCATGGATATTATGGAATGAAACATAATATATAGTAGCTATAAAACAAGTAGACATTATGGGAAAAGGTATAGACCACCTTTCATATACATGTAATGGAAAAATCATCCAGTATTGGCTCCTAAATCGACCCACAAAGGAAGGAAAAAAATGAATTATCATGTAGCCTAGAAATATGTCATATTATATTTCGCCTAAATAACTCCATCAAAACAATGGAAATTTATAAACGGGTAAAGTTGAACGATGGACCTATAAATGTGTATCAAATGAGACAAATATATCAAAAATCTGTGTTTGGAAGATGACTCGACCCCAAAACCAAGGTGTAGCATCAAGTGAGATCTACAATTCTACGGTTACATTGAGTGTTGTTGAAAAAAAAGAAATAAGTTGTGGGTTATAATATTTTACTATGAAAAATATAAATTTCCTTCATTAAATTGGTTCCCATAGTTTGGCGGCACAATTGGATAACTATGACTCAACTGTGAGCCCTTATTTTCCATGGTACCCATGTAACATGGTTAATGTGCATAGTTTGAGAAACTATGAAAACCCAATGATTTTCTCTACAAAAAAAATTACAAATCCCTTTGATGATCATGGGGCCCTATATTCATGGTTACATAAAACATGGTATCCCTAGATAGAGACCAATACTAACCACTATGGTTTACTCAAACGGTGTAGCCTACGATATGTAGTTTATACTAACCATAGGACCAACCTGTCATTTCCAATAACATGGGCTATGAGCTCCAAAAAATCCCCAAACACACCTGAAACTCTCATGAAAACAGTATCCAATCGTCTTGGGAAATAATTAAGAAATTAAAATAAAATTAAAAAGATATGTAGCTTATAGAACAAAATACGCTTCACCTACAATCTTACCCCATAAAGTGTACATCCATGAATATCCATTTCATGGTTGGTCAAGAATTTTTAGAGAAAAACTATATCCACTGAGAATGAACATAATCCACTCACTCCAAATTCTCATATTGTACATGGTCGTTCTCCCATAACATCCATACTAGAGGAACTGACTATCGTCGGAGAGCCTGCATGATTTGATCTACATTATGTATAGGATTGCATTCAAATAATGCATTGACTAATATCTCAACAAAATAAAGCTATTGAATATGAGATGGTTATGACTGATAATGACATAGATATGGCTCATGGAATACATCATTCATGGATCAGTACCTATGAGGTAATTTCAATCAATAGGATACCAGAATGAATCTATCTAGAATATTGGATGGCCTGACATATGAAGGTGAAAGCAAACCCTATATTGGAATATTTTCGTTCCCGTAATCGATGAGATATAAAAAAGTCTTCATCCCCAACCATAATATCTATATGTTAGTGGTGATGATCGGCGTAGGATTTATCACTAAACTATGAAACATCTATTTAATTTTTGATCAGCTGGACATAATCCAATGTCTATTGAATGAGATGTAGTCAATGAAGTCATTCCTTTATTTCCCCTAACTAACACATTGTTGATCGGCATGGCCTATCATATAGTTCCACATATGATAAATTCTAAATATTTTCTTAAGATATAATTTTTTAGGATAACTAAAATGTGGGTATATTACTCTCCCAATATCCCCTAAAATGATATATGTATTCTCTATGAATTTTCTCCAGAACCGTTATTGTACACTCTGACTAGACATTAGTATGAGAGTGTTATGTCATCCTCAATATCACATTTGTACCCAATGCCCTTTGTAATATTTTATGGAAATGATATGTAAGCTGTGTAACATCCCAAGTAAGTAATGAATAATAGATATTTTTATCTATGTCTATTAATGAATTATATAGTGTTTTAGAGGCTTAAAATGAAAATAAATCCAATCTTAAGCATGGAATACACTAATATTTTTTAAAGGAATGTTTTACTGCCTTTTGATGGCAAACCATTTTTAAACCTATCTTTTTACAATTTTATAAGCTATGTTTGTCAAAATGAACTTATTATTTATTATTGGGAGATCAAAATTTACTTTGTGTGAATTATTGGTATTTTTCTGACAATGTTCATTTTTTTATGAATAGTGAAAAATACTGTATTTTACATCAAAACTGCTTTTAATCTACTTTAGTTATATGATTAGATTATCTTTTGAATTGGTTTTAAAGTTAAATTAGAATATATATTTACCATTTAATCCAATGGTGGTCATTAGTATTACTTTCACTTTGGAATTGGGCATAGACTAATGCCAAACTTTTCATAGATATTGTTTCAAAAAAAACCCGCTATTTGTTTTGACAACAGGAATTATTTTTAAATCAATTATTGCAATTTTTGTGTTTGGAATTTGGTAAAATGGACTACATATTTGGAATCAGAAGGTCCAAATTATGTAATCAAGACTCTTTTGTTTTTGGACATTATGAATTGTAACGACGGTAATTATCTTTAATTATCTTGATTAATGAGTAATCAGGTAGTTAAGGATAATAAAATGATATCATAATAATACAAAAAGACAAATACATGTGTCCTAAGGCTACTGGTTGTCTCATGGCCGACCATGGGATTCCTTGTGACAAACTTGGGGGACCCATGGAATCACTTTTGTGAGAAAGTGATTTTTTATCTTTTTATTTTTAAATAATGTTAAACATGACAAAGAATGTATCAACTAAGTAAAATATTTTTAATTTTGTCTACATAAATGATCTTTTGGACTATAAATATTCATTTTAAAGATAAAAATATTTCATACATCATGATATTTGTTTTATAATTTATAGTCATTAAATTTATTAAATTATTTATGACATCATGATGATGCAAAGATTACCACATTAATAAAGGATTTAAATAAAATGAAATGATAATGTGAAATATATGACCGACACATGTCCAAAACCTATTGTATGGGTGGATTTAGAACCCTTATCACCTTACCCTATAATTATATCAATGTGGGACCTTTTGAATCCGAAAATCATTTTCAAATAAAGTAACATTTCTTTACTTTCCAAGAGTGCCCCTCCTCTCCTCTTATAAAAGGCCCCCACCTCTACCTCCTTACCCACGCTCCCAAAGCCTTTGGCTCAGCCAACCCCTGCCAATATTTTCTCTCCACTTCCCTATCTTACTCCTTGAAGCCTCAATTTGGGAAGAAGTCTTCCCATGTAAGCCTTTGAGCTCAAACCAAAGGGAGTTACCTGATTTTAAGGTAATGTATTCACATGAGTCCTTTTGTTTTATTTTGCTTCTCCAACCCCCTAAACTCTTTTTATTCATTTCTTTTGTAACAACTATAGTATCTTAAATATACTAGGATGTTTGTATAATAAGTATTAGAGCTACACTCACACACAACTACTTCTAATGGTTAAAGAACATACTGTTTCCGTGGATGGCGAATTTCGGCCTCCTGAAATGATGATTGTTCAACATTCTTTTAACACCTTCAAAGGTCGCCATTAAGATGTCACTATATTTATATATGATATATAATATGTTTATGGTTTACTTAAGATTCTGTATTTTTCATTTTGGGCATACCTTTATGGTTTCCATTATAGGTAAACGTGATATCTTTATTTAAGGAAGTGCGGACTACCGCCCCCACAGAGTGATTTGATTCGCTAAATACCATATGTGGGACGTATAAAGGATGGAACTATGATATAATATATGATTTTATACTGGAATTATAATATACCTTTATATAATTATGATTCCATACTATAAAATAAGAAATAGAAATGAAAGTAGCGTTCATGCGTACGTACGGCTTACCGTCTCCATGAACGTTGCATTTCATTTATTACCTCTAAATGATTATGTAATATTATAAATGCATAAATGTACAGGATATATATGACATATATGATATCTACATCATGAATACCATTCTGGATATAATGGATACATGAACAACTTGTAATTATAAAGGGCTTATTTTTGACTCAAGTACCAATGATCGTTAAAACGACCGTTATTAACTTAAATAATTACATAGTGTTCATGACATGGAAATAAGTGATATAAAAGAAATAATGAACTTGAAAAAGGTTCTTAAGCACGTAGAAATTAACTCAAGTTTATTATTCAGGACATTAAAGAACGATCGAGTCAAGTCGGACCCGAGGTATGGGACTTCGTCTCAATCTCATTTCATTGAGGCATATTTTGTTTTATACACAACCTTCTTTTATACGGTGTATAAACCCCTTTGAATTTTACGTTTATTCAAAAGGAATATTTTTTATAAGAAGCTTTTACTAAAAGAAAAAATGGAATATTTTTGTCGTACGTATGCGGCGACAACGACTTCTCCGCCGCCTTGACCATTATTTGAGTTTCGGCTTCCTCTACAAGCCATACTTTTTTTTAAAAGAAAAATAAATACCATGTTTTACTTTTCTTTTATTTTGGTATTGAAAATGGTTTTCTTAATGTTTTTATATCAATGTCTTGTATTGATATCTTGTGATTTAAAGGTGGAAATGTTATGTTTCCTTTATGCATGATTTATGTGATACAATTATGTTGACGTTCTTGGGCATTATTATGAAGACGGGTGGTTCCGTGATAGACTAAGGGTGGGTGAGCCCGATATAGTTGTCCAATGCATTGGGTAACACGAAGGAGTGAAACGTTAAGGTTTCTCCGAAGAGATTTAGGTAATATATGGTGATGGGTATTCCAAACGTAACCAAGAGGGTTACTCCCTACATAAGAATGTTATGAATGCCTCAAGTTACCTTTATGTGTTATGATTTCTATGATTTATTCATGATTTGATGAGGTATGTTAAAGTGATTATGTTTTATGGGTAAAGTATGATTTCATTCTTATGTATATATGGACACATGTTTCCTTTCTATATTTTTATATCCCTTACTGTGCTTTTTATGCTCATCCAATGTTTTTTTGAAATGTTTTTCACAGGTCAAGGGAAAGGTACATGATACGATGATAGTGTCAAGGAAGTGTCAAGAAAGAATCCATGTTTTATTTTAAATATGTTTCCATTGATGGGAACGAAGAATACTATCTTTATGTAACCAATTTGTTTATATGTGGAATGTAATTCATGTTTTATGATCTAATTCTCTAAAACTCTAAACCCGAAAAGATCCTCAATGTGTAATCTTGTAATAAATGAAGATTAAGTAAGGTTTAAGGCTGAGGCCATATAGTTGGTATCAGAGGCCAGTTTAGATAACTTTAGGAGATAGAATTCTATTAAATGATTATCCAAAAATATTTTTTTTGAAATTATATAGCATTTAAAGATTACCATGTTGCTTCATCTAAGACATGTTTGTTCATAATGGTTTTCCGTAGAGGAAACAGGGAAGCAGTGCTAGGAAGGGATACAGAAGGAAATAACCTTCCAAATCAGCATCCTGAGATGGTCGGAATTGGAACTGAATAGTTTGTTGCAGTAATGGCGCAGTTGAATCAAGCGATAAATGGTGGTGGTATCCATGCACGAGATCAACCAGATCAACCACAGAGGAACATGTCAGTGGTGGAACATTTCATGAGGCAACATCCCCCATCATTCAGAGGATCATCTGACCCTGTGTTATCTGAAGGGTGGATTAAAGCACTGGAGAAGATTTTCGATGTCATGGGGTGTTCAGATAATCAAAAGGTTAGTCTTTCTATTTACCGTTTGGAGGGTGAAGCAGATCAGTGGTGGTCGATGGTTAAAAATATCAGGGACGCTGATGAGATTGATTCTCTCGACTGGGATGAATTCAAAGGTATGTTTCTTGAGAAGTATTTTCCTAAGGCTGTTCGACTTAGCATGGAAAATAAATTCTTGGAATTGAGGCAAGAGGAAGACTCAGTGGCCGCCTATGAAGAAAGGTTCACTCGATTGGCAAGGTATGCTCCAAATTTTATCCGAGACCTTGATAGTAAAATCAATCATTTTTACTTAGGATTAAAGCCAACATATCGAAGGTCGTTAGCTTCTCGTGATTTCAAATGTTATGAAAATCTTGTTCGATGTGCTGAGAAGGTGTAAATGGAGTTTGTCGATGATCAAGTGTTCTATAACAACCAATAGAAGAAGAGACCGAGGTGGCAGGAGAAAGGTAATAATTATTCAAAAAAGTCTGATGGTAAGATAACTAAGTTTCCAGTTTGTGATAAATTTGGCAAAAGGCATGCTGGGGAATGTCTTCTGAATTATGGAATGTGCTACCAATGTGGTAAGATGGGACATAAGGCTCGTGATTGCACTGAAAAAGATCAGGGTGATGGTAAGAACAAATTTGTTTTACAGTTAGTGAAATGTTATAAGTGCAATGAGATGGGTCACTATGCAAACGAGTGTCCGACAAAGAGCCTGAGAGATGGGAACCAGTTAGACTAAAAGGATAAATGGGTGGTGAAATCCTTTGCAACTACTTCAGCATATGTCGGGCCGTCAAATGGAGTTGTATCGGGTACTTTGTTTGTTTTTTCAGATTATTCCAGTGTGTTGTTTGATTCGGGGTCTACACATTCTTTCATCTCAGAAAACATTTCTAGTAAAATGGGAATACCATCTCAAGAAATGACTCATGAACTTGTGGTAAGGACACCTGGGGGAAATGTTGAGGCAAAAAGAATTTATAAGAATCTTCCTATCCTTATATGTGGAAAGAACCTACTTGAAAAACTTATTGTTCTACCTCTAGTATAGTTTGATGTTATCCTGGGTATGTATTGGCTCTCTTTTTACCATGATAAGATTGAATGTAGAGCTAAAGAAGTTTCTTTTCATAAATACTTTCAGTTTGTTTACAAGAATGAACCCCTACTTTTGATAAAATATCAAGAGGCCGAGAATCATGTAAAAGATGGAAATGAATGTTACCTTGCACACATCGTTGAAAATAAAGGCACTATTCAGATTAATGATGTGCCAGTGGTAAATGAGTATCCTGCTGTTTTTCCTAATGAGTTGCCTCGAATAATACCAGATCGGGAAGTTGAGTTTACTGTTGACTTAGTTCCTTATGCTAAGCCAATTTCAAAACCCCCTTATCTAATGGATCAAATTGAACTTTTAGAGTTGAAGGAGCAATTGCATGATTTATTAGAGAAAGGTTTCATTCAACCTAGAACATCACCATGGGGTGCTCTTGTTTTATTTGTTAAAAAGAAAGATGGTTCTATGAGACTATGCATTGATTATAGAGCTTTGAATAATATCACTGTTAAGAACAAATATCCTTTGCCTCATATCGATGATTTGTTTGATCACCTCCAGGGTGCTCAGTATTTTTCAAAGATTGACCTGAGATCGGGGTACCATCAGCTGAAGGTAAAGGAAGTATATGTTCCAAAGACTGCGTTTCGTACAAGATATGGCCATTATGATTTTGTAGTAATGCCTTTTGGGCTAACCAATGCACCTGCTATATTCATGGACTTAATGAATAGAATTTTCCATGAGTTATTGGATAAGTTTGTGGTGGTTTTCATTGATGATATTTTGGTGTTTTATAAAAGTAAATAAGAACATGAATGACATTTAAGGGTCATTTTGCAAAGCTTGAAAGAAAATACATTTTATGGGAAATTCAGGAAGTGTGAGTTTTGGTTGCAACAAATTTCATTCCTTGGTCATATTGTTTCTAAAGATGGGATAACTGTTGATCCTGAAAAAACAAAGGTTGTTGAAGAATGGCCAAGACCCACAAATATAACCGAGATTCATAGTTTCCTTGGTTTGGTAGGCTATTACCGAATGTTTGTTAGAAATTTTTCACGGTTATCTAGTCCAATGACTAAGCTAACTCGGAAGGGTGTTAAGTTTATCTGGAAAAAAGAATGTCATGATTGTTTTCAGGAACTGAAAAGAAGATTGGTGAATGCTCCAGTTTTGGAACTACCTTCCAGGAATGGTGAGTTTGTTATATATAGTGATGCTTCATTAAAAGGACTTGGTTGCGTCCTAAGGAAGAATGATCAGGTAATTTCTTATGCTTCATGACAGTTGAAAACACATGAGGTAAATTACCCTACACATGATTTGGAATTAGTTGTTGTTGTTTTTGCTTTAAAAATTTGGAGGCATCATTTGTATGGAGTAAATTGTATAATATATACTGATCACAAAAGTTTAAAGTATATATTCACTCAGAAAGAGTTAAGCATGAGACAGAGGAGATGTCTGGAATTAATCAAGGATTATGACTGTAAAATTCATTACCATCCAGGAAAAGCAAATAAAGTGGATGATGCTTTGAGTCAAAAATGTAATGCTTCATTAGCAATGATGCATTTGGAACATGATCCTTTGGTTAAGGATTTGATGAAATTTGGCATAGAAGTTGTTGGTGCAGGATGTTCTTCTGTTTTGATTCAGATATCAGTGAAATATTCTCTATGAGACAGAATCAATCAAGCACAGAAGCAAGACAGTGAGTTGCCGAAAAAGGTAGAGCTGGTTCAGAAAGGTAATTTGCCTAAATTAAACATTTATAATGATTGTGTTTTGAGTTTTAGGAAGAGATTGTGTGTGCCTTGTGATTCACAGTTGAAGAGAGAGTTGTTATGTGAAGCTCATAGTTCTCCGTTTTCAGTTCATCTTGGCAGTTCTAAGATTTACAGAGATCTGTGGGAGTATTATTGGTGGGATGGAATGAAAAGAGATATTGCTGATTTTACTGTGAAGTGTTTGACTTTTCAACAGGTTAAAACAGAGTGGCAGTTACCAAAAGGGATGCTTTAGCCATTACCAGTGCCAGAGTGGAAATGGGAGAATATATCCATGGATTTTGTTGTGGGATTACCGAAGACATCTCGAGGTAATAATGCAATCTGGGTTATTGTTGATCGCTTGACTAAATCTGGTCATTTCCTTGATATACGAGATACTTTTTCCCTAGATCAACTTTCCCGTTTGTATCATAAAGAGATATTCAGGTTACATGTAGTTCCTCTCTCCATTGTATCTGACCGCGATACCAGGTTCACTTCTAACTTTTGGAAAGGCCTTCAGAAGTCGTTGGGTACTGAATTAAATTTTAGTACATCTTTTCATCCTCAATCAGATGAGAATCCGAACGAACAATTCATACCTTGGAGGATATGATACGAGCTTGTTCGATGGATTATCAGGGAAGTTTGGACCAACATCTTTCTTTGGTTGAATTCTCATATAATAACAGTTTTCATTCTAGTATACAAATGGCACCATTTCAGGCATTATATGGGAAGCAGTGTCGAAATCTAGCTTTTTGGGATGATGTGGGTGAAAGGATGTTGATGGGACCAGAATTGGTAGAAGAGCTGGCAGAAAAAGTTCAGCTGATACAGAAACACAAGAGAACAGCTCAGAGCAGGCAGAAGAGTTATGCGGACAACAGGAGGAAGGATCTCTCTTTTGAGGTAGGTGATCATGTTTTTCTCAAAGTATCACCATGGAAAAGTGTGATGTGATTTGATAAGAAAGTAAAGCTAATTCCAAGGTTCATTGGACCATATGAAATTCTGGAGAGAGTTGGATCAGTTGCTTACTGAGTGGCTTTACCTCAAAGTTTATCTCAGGTACACAATGTTTTTCACGTTCGATGTTGAGAAAGTATATGCCAGATTCATCTCATGTTTTGAGTCCAGAGGTAGTTCAGATGGAAGCGAACCTATCTTATGAGGAACAACCAGTCCATATTCTTGACCATAGGGAGCTAGTGTTACGAAATTAGGTGATTAATCAGGTAAATGTTTTGTGTAAAAACCACATGATGGAAGAGGCAACATGGGAATCTGAAAATGCACTGAGGGATAAGTACCCCCATTTATTCGATAAGTAAATAAATTACGGGGTTGAAATTTTATAAAGGGGGGAAGGATGTAATATCCCAAGTAATTAATTATTAATATATATTTTTATCTATGTCTATTAATGTATTAGACAGTGTTTTAGAGGCTTAAAATGAAAATAAATCCAATCTTAAGCATGGAATACACTAATATTTTATAAAGGATTGTTTTACTGCCTTTTGATGGAAAACCATTTTTAAACCAATATTTTTACAATTTTATAATCTATTTTTGTCAAAATAAACTTATTCTTTACTATTGGGACATCAAAATTTACTTTGTGTGAATTTTTGGTATTTTTCTGACAATGTTCATTTTTTTATGAATAGTGAAAAATACTGTATTTTACATCAAATTGCTTTTTAATCTACTTTATTTATATGATTAGATTATCTTTTGAATTGGTTTTAATGTTAAATTAGAATATATTTTTACCATTTAATCTAATGGTGGTCATTAGGATTAATTTCACTTTGGAATTGTGCATAAACTAATGCCACACTCTTCATAGATATTGTTTCAAAAAAAAACCCGCTATTTGTTTTTACAACGGGAATTATTTTCAAATCAATTATTTCAATTTATGTGATTGGAATTTGGTAAAATGGATTACATATTTGGAATCAGAAGGTCCAAATTATGTAATCAAGACTCTTTTTTTGGACATTATGAATTGTAACGATGGTAATTATCTTTAATTATATTGATTAATGAGTAATCAGGTAGTTAAGGATAATAAAATGATATCATAATAATAATAAAATACCACGTCATGTGTCCTAAAACTATTGGTTGTCTCATGGCCAACCATGGGATGCCTTGTGCCAAACATGGGGGCCCCATGGAATCACTTTTGTGAGAAAGTGAATATTTATCTTTTTATTTTTAAAAAATGTTAAACGTGACAAAGAATGTATCACCTAAGTAAAATATTGTTAATTTTGTCTACATAAATGATCTTTTGGATTATAAATATTAATTATAACGCTAAAAATATTTCCAACATCATGATATTTTTTTATAAATTTTAGACATTAAATTTATTAAATTATTTATGACATCATGATGATGCAACGATTACCTCATTAATAAAGGATTTAAATAAAATGAAATGATAATGTAAAATCTATGACCTAAACATGTCCAAAACCTATTGTATGGGTGGATTTCGAACCCTTATAACCATAACCTCGAATTATATCAATGTGGGACCTTTTGAATCCGAAAATCATTTTCAAATAAAGTAACATTTCTTTACTTTCCAAGAGTGCCCCTCCTCTCCTCTTATAAAAGGCCCCCACCTCTACCTCCTTACCCACACTCCAAAAGCCTTTGGTGTTGTACCTCTCGTTCCCCTCGTTGTTTGATTTTCATGATCACAATCACCTTATTTTTTGTCTAACATTGTTTTTAAGTGTTGTGGATGATAGGCAAAAGATTGCCAAAGGATTGGCCCAAGAATGGACAAGAAGTGGACTGAAATTCAGTCCACCGGCCAACCGGTGTGATAGCACCGGCCAGCCGGTGGACCTGGCAGAGGCATTACCCACTGCCAGGTTCCACCGGTCAGCCGGTGGCTCTGTCACCGGCCAGCCGGTGGCACCCAGATGAATAGTGGTGGCTACTGCCTCACCACCGGCCAGCCGGTGGCTCCTCCACCGGTCAGCCGGTGGAGCCTGGACCAAAACTCTTCCACTCTGCCAAGGCACCGGCCAACTGGTGGAGCTGTACCGGCCAGCTGGTAGCCCAGTCAAACTAGCCGTTGGCTTTGACCAGTCAACTCCCTTTTGGCCTCCAACGGCTCCGAGGCCCTTTACAACGGCTCCGAAGACTCCCCAAGGGTTCCATGCCTATAAATAAAGGCCAAGGAAGCCCCTGACACCAACCGGATCATATAGAAAGCCACCGTACACATTTTCCATCTTTGGCGTACCTCCGGCGGACTTCCTCAAAGGAACCCCCTTTGCTCCAACAACTTCCACATCCAAGGAGCTCCATCAAAGAAGCTTGGAAGCGGCCTTCAACATCTCCAATCAATCAAAGGCACCCAAGACTTCCTCAAATACGGTTTTTATTTTTTATCTATTTTGAGCTTAATTTGGGTTTGTATCTACAAACCACTCTATTTCTCATCCCCTCTTTCCTTTGGGTTTTACATCACCATTAAGGCGTGAAAAGGTTGTCAAGCTTTCCTTTAAATAGCTTGAGACATAGGTGAGCTATCCTCCACCTGTAAGAAGGATAGTGGGTTCTTGCTAAACCATTAAAAGCAAGTGGGTTCTTGCCTAACCACCAAAAGCAAGCCGTAATAGGTCCTAGTGCTACCTCAAAGCCTAGTGGGTTTCTTGCTAAAACCATTGAAAAGCAAGCGGTAGAATCTCTCAACGGTTTAGTTGGGAGCGGAGACGTAGGCCGGGTTTTGGCCGAACTCCGTTAACAATTTCTTTTGTGATTGCCTCTTTATTTCCGCTGCTTTTTTACTTTGATTTTTAATTTGTTAATCATTTTTTAAAAGGCAATTCACCCCCCCTCTTGCCATCCTTCCCGTTTTTCTCCGACCCAACAATTGGTATCAAAGGACGTATTTGAATAATTCCCTTAACCGGTTTCAAATTAAAGATCCTTTGTGATGGCATCTACCTCTTTCGCCCCCGAGGGCTACTCTTTGGGTCGGGCTCCATTTTTTGATGGGACCGACTATAATTATTGGAAAACCCGCATGACCACTTTTTTAAGAAGCATAGGATATCCTATTTACAAAATTGTCATGCAAGGTTATTCTTTGTCTTCCCCCGATGAATCCAAATGGACCCCCGCCGATATTAAGAATTTTGAGCTTGATGGCAAAGCCATGAATGCTCTTCATTGCGGGTTAGATAGAAATGAATTTAATCGTGTTTCTACTTGCTCTTCTTCACATGAAATTTGGAGGCTTTTAGAAGTGACCCATGAAGGCACTAATAAAGTCAAAGATACTAGATTAGACATGTATAGACAAGATTTTGATAGCTTTTCCATGCATCCAAATGAGTCTATTTCTTAAATGTTTACACGCTTCACTGACGTTTGCAATGGTAGAAAATCTCTTGGTGATGATGTTTCAGCTGAAGCAATGGTCAAGAAAATTCTATGGATCCTTCCAAGCACATGGGCTCCAAAATTCACGGCTATTCAAGAAGCCAAAGATGTCAAAAACATGCCGGTCGAGGAGCTCATTGGATCCCTAATGACCTACGAGATCACGATGAGGAGGCAAGCTCAAAAGGAGGGCACACCAATCAAGACACCAAAGAACATCTCCCTCAAGGTACAAAATGAAGTAAGCTCCTCCTCCTCCTCATCATCTTCATCTTCTTCATCAAGCGGCGACTCGGAAATGGAGAATCTCGCCCGCCAAATGCACAAGTTTATGAAGAAGCACAAGAAGAAGAAATCCCGCAAGCACCGAAAGCAAGAACCCACCGAAAAATCCGAGACCAAGGTGAAATGCTACGGGTGTGGCCAAAAAGGGAATTACAAGCCCGATTGCCCACTCAACAAAAAACGGGCCACGCCAAAGGAAAAAGGAAAGAAAAAGGTCCTCAAGGCGACATGGAGTGACACCTCATCATCCTCCTCCTCCTCCTCCTCAAGCGACCAAGGTACAAAATGCCTAATGGAAAAACATGAGGTATCATCTTCCGACTCTTCTTCCTCTTCATCCTCTAGTTCTTCAAATTCTTTCCATCATTTGTCTTATGAGGAACTCTCACACGCTAGAGACCAATTAGAAAATGGTTTTCATGAACTTTCTTCTAAATTTGTTTCTTTGAAAAATAATTTCAAAAAACTTTCCTCCGAAAAAGACCAACTTCTCAAAGAGAAGGAGGAACTCTCCCTTAAAATCCAAAATTTTCCCAATGTTGATTCTTTGGAATCAACCATCAAGGACCTTAGAGAATCCCTAGCCAAGTTCACCCAAGGTGAACAAAATTTGTCCAAACTCTTAGGTTCTCAACGAGTATCTAGAACCACCAATGGACTTGGCTACACCAATATAGCTTCCTCCTCCCATGCACCCACTGTTTTTGTAAGGGGGAGCTCTAGTTTTAAATTTTGTAATTATTGTAAAAAAACCCGGGCACCTAATTTATGAATGCGATTGCAAAAATGCCCGTTACGGTCAACCCAAATCTATTTTTTATTCGGACAAATTTTATAGGAGAAGACCCGCCTTGAAACAAATTTGGATTGAAAAATCCCTTTTGGCGAGTCTCTCCGGGCCAAAAATAGTTTCGTTTCCCCGATGATCTTTTGTTTTATTTAGGGGGAGAAATTTTATTAAAATCAAAAATCTCTTTCAATTCATTTTTTTGTAAAAAACTCTCAATTTCAAAAATTTCATTTGGTTTCAAATTTCAAATTTCAATTGTTTTTTGATTCAAAACTTTCAATTCAAACTGTTATTCAATTTTTGATTCAAAACTTTCAATTCAAACTATTATTCAATTTTGATTCAAAACTTTCAATTCAAACTGTTATTCAAATTTTCATTTCAATTTCAAAAATCTCAATTGATTTTTCAAATATCCATCTTGTTTTTCAACGCTTTCCCTCAATCATGTTTTATTCCCTACGCTATTTTGATAATCACAAAGGGGGAGAAATTTCCTGATTGATTGGGGGAGAATATTTTCTATCATGCGTTGATTTATTTTCAAATTATCCTTTAAGAATGTCTTTAATCTCAGTATTTTACTTTGGTTGTTTTGGTGATTGTGATCATCAAAATAGGGGGAGATTGTTGTACCTCTCGTTCCCCTCGTTGTTTGATTTTCATGATCACAATCACCTTATTTTTTGTCTAACATTGTTTTTAAGTGTTGTGGATGATAGGCAAAAGATTGCCAAAGGATTGGCCCAAGAATGGACAAGATGTGGACTGAAATTCAGTCCACCGGCCAATCGGTGTGATAGCACCGGCCAGCCGGTGGACCTGGCAGAGGCATTGCCCACTGCCAGGTTCCACCGGTCAGCCGGTGGCTCTGTCACCGGCCAGCCGGTGGCACCCAGATGAATAGTGGTGGCTACTGCCTCACCACCGGCCAGCCGGTGGCTCCTCCACCGGCCAGCCGGTGGAGCCTGGACCAAAACTCTTCCACTCTGCCAAGGCACCGGCCAGCTGGTGGAGCTGTACCGGCCAGCCGGTAGCCCAGTCAAACTAGCCGTTCGCTTTGACCAGTCAACTCCCTTTTGGCCTCCAACGGCTCCGAGGCCCTTTACAACGGCTCCGAAGACTCCCCAAGGGTTCCATGCCTATAAATAAAGGCCAAGGAAGCCCCGGACACCAACCGGATCATATACAAAGCCACCGTACACATTTTCCATCTTTGGCATACCTCCGGCGGACTTCCTCAAAGGAACCCCCTTTGCTCCAACAACTTCCACATCCAAGGAGCTCCATCAAAGAAGCTTGGAAGCGGCCTTCAACATCTCCAATCAATCAAAGGCGCCCAAGACTTCTCAAATACGGTTTTTATTGTTTATCTATTTTGAGCTTAATTTGGGTTTGTATCTACAAACCACTCTATTTCTCATCCCCTCTTTCCTTTGGGTTTCACATCACCATTAAGGTGTGAAAAGGTTGTCAAGCTTTCCTTTAAATAGCTTGAGACATAGGTGAGCTATCCTTCACCTGTAAGAAGGATAGTGGGTTCTTGCTAAACCATTAAAAGCAAGTGGGTTCTTGCTTAACCACCAAAAGCAAGCTGTAATAGGTCCTAGTGCTACCTCAAAGCCTAGTGGGTTTCTTGCTAAAACCATTGAAAAGCAAGCGGTAGAATCTCTCAACGGTTTAGTTGGGAGCGGAGACGTAGGCCGGGTTTTGGCCGAACTCCGTTAACAATTTCTTGTGTGATTCCCTCTTTATTTCCGCTGCTTTTTTACTTTGATTTTTAATTTGTTAATCATTTTTTAAAAGGCAATTCACCCCCCCTCTTGCCATCCTTCCCGTTTTTCTCCGACCCAACATTTGGCTCGGCCAAAACCTGCACATTTTGTCTCTCCACTTCCCTATCTTACTCCTTGAAGCCTCACTTTGGGCAGAAGTCTTCCCAAGGATTCCTTTGAGCTCAAACCAAAGGGAGTTACCCGATTTTAAGGTAATGTCTTCACTTGAGTCCTTTTGTTTTATTTTGTTTCTCCAAACCCCTAAACTTTTTTTATTCATTTCTTTTGTAACAAATACAGTATCTTCAATATACTAGAATGTTTTTATAAGAAGGATTCTAGCTACACTCACTCACAACTACATCTAATGGTTAAAGTACATACTGTTTCCGTGGATTGAAAATTTCAGCCTCCCGAAACGATGATTGTTCAACATTCTTTTAACACCTTCAAAGGTGGCCATTAAGATGTAACTATATTTATATATGATATATAATATGTTTATGTTTTCCTTAAGCTTCTATATTTTTCATTTTGGGCATACCTTTTTGGTTTCCATTATGGGTAAACGCGATATCTTCATTTAAGGAAGTGCGGACTACCGCCCCCTCAAAGTGATTTGATTCGTTAAATACCATATGTGGGACGTATAAGGGATGGAACTATGATATTATATATGATATTATACTGGAAATATAATATACCTTTATATCATTATGATTCCATTCTATAAAATACGAAATAGAAATGAAAGTAGCGTTCTTGCGTACGTACGGCTTACCGTCTCCATGAACGTTGCATTTCATTTCTTACCTCTAAATGATTATGTAATATTATAAATGCATACATGTACTGGATATATATGACATATATGATATCTAAATCATGAATACCATTATGGATATAATGGATACATGAAAAACTTGTAATTATAAAGGGCTTATTTTTTACTCAAGTACCAATGATCGTTAAAACGACCGTTATTAACTTAAATAATTACATAGTGTTCATGACATGGAAATAAGTGATATAAAAGGAATAATGAACATGAAAAAGGCTCTTAAGGAAATAGAAATTAACTCAAGTTTTTTATTTAGTACATTAAAGAATGATCGAGTCAAGTCAGACCCGAGGTATGGGACTTCGTCTCAATCTCCTTTCATTGAGGCATATTTTGTTTTATACACAACATTATTTTATACGGTGTATAAACCCCTTTGACTTTTAAGTTTATTAAAAAGGAATATTTTTTATACAAAGCGTTTACTAAAAGACAAAAGGGAATGTTTTTCTCGTACGTATGCGGTGACACCGACTTCTCCGCTGCCGTGACCATTATTTGAGTTTCGGCTTCCTCTGCAAGCCATACTTTTTTTAAAAGAAAAATAAATACCATGTTTTAATTTTCTTTTATTTTGGTATTAAAAATGGTTTTCATAATGTTTTTATATCAATGTGTTGTATTGATATCTTGTGATTGAAAGGTGGAAATGTTATGTTTCCTTTATACATGTTTTATGTGATACGATTATGTTGAGGTTCTTGGGCATTATTATGAAGACGTGTGGTTCCGTGATAGACTAAGGGCGGGTGAGCCCGATATAGCTCTCCAATGCATTGGGTAACACGAAGGAGTGAAACGTTAAGGTTTTTCCGAAGAGATTTATGTAATATACTGTGATGGGTATTCCAAACGTAACCAAGAGGGTTAATCCCTACGTAAGAATGTTATGAATGCCTCAAGTTACCTTTATGTATTATGATTTCTATGATTTATTCATGATTTGATGAGGTATGTTAAAGTGGTTATGTTTTATGGGTAAAGTCTGCTTTCATTCTTATGTATATATATACACATGATTCCTTTCCATATTTTTATATCCCTTACTGAGCTTTTTATGCTCATCCCAGGTTTTTTTAAATGTTTTTCACAGGTCAAGGGAAAGGTACATGATATGATGATAGTGTCAAGGAAGTGTCAAGAGAGAATCCATGTTTTATTTTAAATATGTTTCCATTGATGGGAATGAAGAATACTATCTTTATGTAACCACTTTGTTTATATGTGGAATGTAATTCAAGTTTTATGATCTAATTCTTTAAAACTCTAAACCCAAAAAGATCCTCAATGTGTAATCTTGTAATAACTCAAGATTAAGTAAGGTTTAATGATGGGGCCTTATAAGCTGGGTAACCCTATCTGATACAAGGGTAATATAAACACTATGAAGGCACATTACTTCCTAAAAATAAATTATCTTCAGTTTATCTACTGAAAATTAATCCCTTATCATAGGAAATGGGAAACCTTTATGAGCTTGCACACAACAACCCATAAAACATCAGTAACTCATGGTGACCTCGGCCACCCAATCATGAAATCCATTAAAACGACATCATATTTCTTCTTTGGAACATGTAATAGATCTAAAATATTATATGGCCACTAATTTTCTTCCCACGCCTATATTCAGGTGAAACACCTCATGAAAAAAAAGCTTCATCCTATTTCATCCTCGACCACCAGTATTGTTGGTGCATGTAACTATACATCTAGGTATCGTTAGAATGTAATTCCCACACTAAGGTATGAAAATAGTTAATCCTCTCCACATTTATTATGACGGAACCCAAATGTGACCATGAACAAGTTAAATTTCATCCTCACCAGTGGCCCAACCAGATGGTGGGTCCTCACCTTCTAGTAACACCATTAAGACTAATGCCTTATAATATGATAACTGACTCATCCCAACCCTATGTGAGTGAAAGTCACCACCAAGGTGGAGTGAAAATTTTCCCCTAATCATCCTTCCCCACTAAATAAATCATTGAAAATATGTCTAAAAGCTTCTGATATTGACTGGCCACATAAACTGCCTACTGCCTATATCTTAATCATAATACTCAGTGCATTAGAAACTACATTTCCATTTTTGGACACAAATGAATGTGTGAAGTAAATATACTATATGTAATCAAACAAAATTCACTAAATATAATTCATTTCACTCTATATAAATATGTACATAATTATGTTTTGGAATTTTTACTCAATCAAATGATCTCTGTGTAAATAGTTCCACAAGAAATGAAAGGTGTCAAATAAGGATGCCATATTGAGATCACACATCAATTAATTCATCTTGTATGACCTCAACCAATGATACTCGTACACTACAACTCACATACCATTCATCATAACTCCTCATAGTTTGATACCCACTGCATCACAGTATATAGTAGGGCTTCTTCCCAACTCTGGTAGAATTAGGACCGGTGCTAATGTCTATCTACCTTTTATATCATGAAAGGCTATCTCATGGGAATATGACAATGATAACTTTACACCATATAATTATATATTTTAATAGGCACTTTTAATCATGATATTTCTAGAATAAAATTCATCCAATATCCCTCTATCCCCAAACAATCTGTATTTTGAAGACATTATTAGGCTTCTACCTATATACTAAAACTACAACCTTCTCTATGTTAACTATTTCTCAAATATATAACATAATATGAACATTAAATTGAATGTTATCCATCCATAAGTGTAACTTTTTGAGTATATAAGATAATAGATTCACTCTCAACATATCCCAAATGATCTCAAGATGTTTGACATTACTGTGTAAATTGTATGAATACAAAATGATACTTTCCATGAATACTTCCAAAAATGAATCTTGATAAGGATGGAAATCTTGGTTCCACACTTCCATGAAATCTTCCATGAAATCTTTTGGCATGTTCATAAGACGGAATGATATAAATAGATTCTCTTATAAACCATAACTAATGTGGAAATATGTGCACAGAATTTCTAAAGGTCTAACACACACATAACAGTAACCTAGTATCATATCAATATTTGATAACACCCCATCTCATTGGAACTAGTAATAGATATCATTTATACAAGGTAATTAATGTAAAACTTTTACCATCAAATATTTGAATTTTGGTAAATCTACATGTCAGAAAAAGTGTAAATCCATATTTTTTGCAAAAATGTCTAATGAGCCCCATAGAGAAGTAACAGTTCATATCAACCACTCCAATTCCAAGTCCATTAGCATCTAATAATATCCTAAAACAGATTAGTGGATATGAAATATCTTATAATATATACTGTTATAGATCATAGAACTATCTC
Organism: Viscum album; assembly: GCA_963277665.1. Lineage (NCBI taxonomy): Eukaryota > Viridiplantae > Streptophyta > Magnoliopsida > Santalales > Viscaceae > Viscum > Viscum album. The sequence continues at coordinate 1,043,091,452 of OY728150.1, forward strand.
AATAGAGAACTCCGCCTTTCTCTGGAGGTAAACTAGAAAATATATTTGAGATGACATCCTAGAAATAATATACTACTATATAGAATTTATCAATATTCATTCCATTGTTATAATGATATAATCTAACAATCTTGTATTTCACTGAAACCATCCCATGAGGATTCGGTCATGATCAGCTCATATGGACATCCTATTAACAATTTTAAAAAAAAAAATTTCCTCGAGATGTGAAGGCTACCATCCAGTGATAGGAATAAATAAATGAATGAATGAGAGCCAACCAATCCATCCAAATAATGACGTCAATACCTATCATCTCAAAATAATTGGGGTCTTATATGAAGTGAAACCCACCCAACACATGGGGGAACTCATTTCAATAGAGTACACCCTCTCATCGTATCCTAAACAGAGTATTAGCTATCATAACTACCTTTGAAAACAAAAAATTGAGATCATGTATCTCTACAATAGGTACATATATTAATGAATTTGATGGACATGTATATGAATAGATGTTATTGATGTATAGGCTATTAAGATCATATATCTCACTATAGATGTCCCAAGACTCTTCTCATTGGGTCTATGTTGTACTAAACATCTATTTCTTGAACTGTTGCAGTATGAAAAGGTTTGACTATCCTGAGGAGTCCCACTATGTGTTCAAGGGGAAATGAGTACCTGGATCCCCGGAATACAGCCACAACATCATCTAAAATGTAAGAACCCCGATCTTTGTTTCAGGTATGTTTTTCCTTTTCTGTATTTTTTAAGGAAAATAATCTTTTTGGAAATTTTCGAAGGACACGCCATGTACTTTCTGAGTACACACCGTGTAATCTTCCCCAGCCCGAAGCCGTGTGCTGGCCATGCCGGGCCACACACACGGTGTGTAGGGGTGACAAAGAGGCTGATTTAGGCAGAGTACGGAAAAGACCCAGTACACTCTATGTACTTTAAAAATACATACCGTGTAATTTTCTTTTTTTTACTAAATGGACGGGGGTCTCGCCTGACGCACAGAAACACCACCTTCTAGGTCTCGTTCGTCCGAGAGTGACCCGTATGGTCGGATCTTCGACGAGCTCCCGCCTCTTCGTCCATTCTCCGATTCGAGCACGGTTGATTGCGTTGGAATCGCAGCGGTAAGATCTTTCTTCTTCTTGAGCATCATTTTCTGATTCCTCCTCGTTTTTGAGTTATCCTGGGTTGAGCGTTTTGTGCGTTTTCTCATATCTACGATGTTCTAAGTGTAATCTATCATCTTGGACCATGTATATTGATCTCATAGGATCGAGGTAGGTGGTTTGTTCCTTTCCATAGAATATTGATGAGTATCTTCTGCAAATTCCACCAATACCCTTGAACAGGGTATTGCGTGTTACCTGTTTTTCTCTGTTGTTGCCTCCTTGCTTGAAAACTGTAGTAGAGGTTTATACTTGTGTGTACAATATTTATTTTTTGCTCAGGTTGCTTTTCCATGCTTGTTCTTCCTGTTTGGTGTTTTTCCATTTTCCCTACCTAGTCGTAGGATAGTGGAATTTCTATTTTTTATGTTTTTGAGCCTTAGAATGATATCCAAGTAGTTCTTGATGATTACTTGGACGATGTACACATGATGATCATGTTTTATATATCACTCAGGACTGTGAGAACCTAGAGTAGTAGACCAAAGGGAGAATTGATGGAAGGGCTTCTCCAGAGTGTCTTTTAATTACGATGCGAGACTATAGGGGGAATTGACGTTTAGTGCTTCCTCAGAGAGTCTGTAGTTCCTAGACGCTTGCCACATGGGGAATAAACGATGAGTGCTTCCCTAGAGAGCCTTTAGCATGATACGAGACTATAGAGGGAATTGACGATGAGTTCTTTGCTAGAGAGTATATTATTATTTTTATAGCTGAACCAGAGGGGTGAGACTGTGTGTGCCTCCTAGATGGTTACTAGTACTTATAGGTTGAACCATAGGGGTTAGGCTATGAGAGCTACCCAGAGGGGTGATACTGTGTGTGCCTCTTTAGCACGATATTGGGATTGTATCTCACACCCTGTTTGGCCCATAATTTTGGGCCCAAGCAGACTATGTTGTTGCAGGTATAGATATGGAAAATTTCCCTTATACTTCAGGTTCTTGATTGCACTGGAGTTGGAGAGAAAGGGACCGAGCCATGTCTTGCAATGGTGAGGAGCTGCTTTGTTTTCTTTTATACTTTTTTTTTTCAGTTTTACTTTAGCACGTTGGTTCGTTCATTGCTTTCCGTAGACATATGTACAATGTTGCATAATTTTTGTTTTATACATTACTTTCTCTATTCAGTTTAGTTGTTGTATGTTATTTATTGTTTCCACTATTGTGTCTAGTTGTTCTTCCGATGTATACTTTACCAAATGAGGGCATGGTTTCCCCACCGACTCCCCAAGGCCCTCACAGCTAGTCGACAGCCTCTAGCATTTGTGAAAATGTGATTGAGGTCATGTGGTGAACCGAGTATGGGGCACCAGTGGAGGGGCTCCGGATATGGGTCGTTACCTAAAAAAAGTGATAGTACTTCAGATCCTAGCATAATTCTGAGCTATAAATACTACTATTGATCCTATACACAATGTGGACCCCCTCTTAATAACTAGTGGATGAATTCTCCTCTAATCCCACTTTATATAGATCATCATTATGAAATTTAAATACTCCTCTGGTTCTCAATCATAATGGATCATCATGTTTGACCAATATCCTCACAGATTAAAAAAGATATAATAACTAGTAATTAGACCCTTGCGATGGTTCTCCTCACATGATTCCTCAAAACAATGATTCCTATCATATGACATTGATCCAAGGGGTTGATAAGCTACACTACTCTACTTTGGGCCTCTAGATTCCCATAAGATATATTCCATATATGCACATGATTCACTTTATTAGTTATATTATTAAACCAAAACATGTTCACATGTGATTTAATATAATTCTTGAGACCTTCATCAATGAATATATCTGTAGAAGAATCATCCACAAGATATGCATGCTTAAGGAACTAAAACTATATAATGTGAGCCTAATAATCTATAAATTTGAATTCACCATTCTCTAGATGAATAAAATCATTTGCTAATTCATCTCACAAGGTCTCAAGAATGACGTAGTCATAAAATATTATTTATAAATACCTCCAAAAATATTTTATTTTCTATCATCCTAGTTCAAAACATCTAATCATATCTTAGAGGATCCCCGAATATATATATTACATTCTAAAATATTCTATTAAGAGTTGTATCTTGATGGTTGAAGATTTATAAAATGGTCTCAATCGTTATATTATTATCCTATGGATCTATATATCTATAAAAAGTTGGTTAATGATGTAGTTGGAACACATGTGTCAACTCTTCCATTGTTGTGGCATGCTTTAAGGGCTCCATGAAATGTTTCCATAAAGTAAAGGAAACTAGATCAAAACTAGAATCAGAACTCAAATAATGAACAATGTTTAGTTTCACATGTTTAACTATTAGAGGTTCTAATTTACACTTAGATACATCCTCATATTAAGCATAATCATCCCCACCCTCCAGGCATACTTGTAGAGGTTTTCTTTGTGGATTATGTCAACAAATTCTTTGCACATGCCTCAAAAATTATTCAATAACAACCAAATCAACAATATAAACATAATAAATTAAAGCTTACTATAAATAAAGGACACCCATATGACTACTCCTAACACTAGGACTATGTAACATGAACTGTCATAATGAGAACTAGAGATACTCTATATTACCCACTGAAAAGTCATGTCTAGGTCAAACACTCTATTTTACTACATGATTCTTGATATTTTGACTGCCAATAAAAATAGGAAACTACATTTAATGGTTACCTTTCAGTTTTTAAATTTCAATTTAATTTATATTGATATTTATATGTCAAATCACTTTAAATGGTTGAACCATATGGATCTCCACATTCAGTTACAATACACCATACACTATAGTAGTCATAGTGTTGCATCAATTTAATCCCAATCATAACATGTTCCATACCATCCAAATTATAGTCCATTAATCAATGATCCATAATGGAGAGCATGAGGTGTCCTCTATAGCCTATGTAGGTAAATACATCTTATTTTATTCCTGTCACATTATATAACAACTAAGATTCTAAATATTCTTCAAGTGCATTAGCCAAAAAAATTCCATAACATAAGTCACACATAAAAATTTTAATAAAGTCATGTAATTCTTCCTATGTGACATGGAATATGGTATGGCATGTAAATAAAATATGGTTTTAAAAATGATTCAAAATCCTTGTTTCCAGGTCATTTAATTATAATTAAAAAACATGATATTCAAAAAAAACATCAAACATCAAGTGCTTCACCCAATGGTGAAGTAAAATAAACTATACATGGTATGAACCCAAACAAGATATCTGATCAAATGGTATTTAGAATTTCATTTATGTTAGTTATCTACTCCCAGGAATTAATTATTACCAAATAATAATCCATTCCTAATTTCATTTTTATTATATGAAAATATTATTGAAAAAAAAGAAAACTACAATGCCACCTTCTGACATCTCAAAATATGATCCACTAAATGGTTCCCCGATGTTAAGGGTGACATGGCCACAATAATGAATCCCTATAAGACATAGGCTGTCGATTAGCATTTTGTTTCCTTAATGGAATGGTAGGTATAATATACCCACATGAATATATTGATGCAGCTATAGAAAAATTGAGTGAGAGGAATTAAAATATAAACCATTGATAGAATATAAAATCACACAAAATGTAGTAATAATAAATATCAGAAGTAGTGTAATATACAATATGATTATCCTTTATGGTATCTATACAACATGGTTTAAAAAATAAGGGACACAAACATCCAATACAATACATGTACCAATGCATATAAAAACCAAAAATTACTATATCCAAATAAAATTATGTCCTTAACATGGACTTCGGCTCCCTACTCTTATGTATAATCAGTCAAGCATCATATTATGGGCATTTTCCCAGATCCCTATCTCCATACATGAATTCTATCTCGGTACCCAATGGGGGATCAAATTCGGTGCGACATAACACATAGTGGTCCACAAAAAATGGTGTTTATAACAAACCCAATTACTGTATATAAGTAGAAACAATGTTAAATATGTGATAGAAATAAGGATAGTAAAGTAGGAGTAATTTTTTCAGTCTATAAACTATAATCAAACTCACATAATAGGGGTCATCTATAATGCATGGAAAAACATCCACTACAACCCATAATTTGTAATCAAGTGTTTGACCCCAAACCCTAGATCTATTGTATAATAGACTAGTGCATCTCCTATGGACTATGATGTTAAATCAGGTTTTAGGACCAATAACTTGATACAATGAGTAGAAATTACCAATGAATCCATTCTATTCGGGACCCGTTGAGTATAAATGTCCATGGAATTCGAAACAATCCCATATCATTGGAGTTGATATTTCCATTGAATTTGATATAATCCAAGATGTTATACCATGCCATCAATTATCAACATGATCACATAAGAAAAACAATGACTATTCACTAACTATTAACATTATCATTTATTACATTTTGGAATCCAAATAATAAACATACATAATCCTTGAGTTCATCCAACCCTGCCCACATTCTCTATTTAACCATTTGACAAAATATATTCACATAGAAAGGAGACACAATCTCTCTCGAAATATCCTAATCAATTCATTAAGAATCCCATTTAGTTTTTGAGCTAAGATTATCCCAATGGTTTGATAAATCATTGGACAAGATCATATTCTCTCCTCACAGGTGTTCTGGGTTGAGATTAATAACCTCAAACTATCAGATGGTAATTAGTGGGTAACCTAACAGTGTAGAGAGAATTTATTCACAGAAATCAATTAATTCATAATAAATAAATGAATATTGGGAATAATGATAACTAGATACAAAACAAATAGATATTGAACGAAATTTTACAAACCACCTACCATATTCCTATGGTTATAAAATCTTCAAGTACCAGATCCTTACTTGACCAGATCATAATTAAAATGAAGAAAAGTTGAATACCCAATAAATAGAGAATAAAAGCTTATACAAATATAACTCTATCAATATGATGGAAAACAAAGAAAGGTGCAGGTTTAACAAAAAACTAATTGGTGTGGATAAAAAGAGATGAATATCTATTGAATCAGAGTCTGGAAAATGAATCAACACCCATTACTAGGAGGTTATTAAAAGGGGAGCTACAATTAACTGGGGAATTTTTACATTGGAGAATAAAATAAGTAATTTTGATTTATAATGGTTATAGTGGAAAACATTTATTAATCACTCAAAATAATGGGTTGTATGGTTTGGATGCATGTTTAACAAAACTATCCACCAACAGTGTGCCCTTATCTTCTTCGATACCCATATCTTGTGATTCATGGGTATAATTTTAGAAACCATGAAAATACTATGCTTTTCACCTTAGATAAAGACTATAGTGCGACCACATGGGTTTGATGTCATAGTTTAATAGTTTCCTCAAACCATTCTGTAATGGATAGACTCGTGGAGTACCACGTATGGTTTACTCAAAACATGGATCCTGGGTTGCATAGTTTGTACTAACCATGTGGCCTAGATACCATCAAATAATTTCCTTCTCTAGGATTTGGAAATACATTACACACCACCCCCCCCCCCCGAAAAAAATCTTGATCTCATTAGGCACTCACATTAAGAAAAAAATGTGAAATTAAACTAAAATGTATATTTTTTACCTTATAGAAATAAACATGGGTTCTTACAACAAGAAAAAAACAATCCAAAATATACACATCCCATTAAATTGTTGATTTTCATGAACTATATAAACATACTCATAGATCATGTATCGTATGTATAAAAGGGAAGCTCATCCATTCCTATTTAATTCATTAAAGTTTGAGAAATATATATTATACATCATTTATATTATTATACAAATATGATATAAAAAGAATTTTAAGTATAATCATATAAAATTATGAAATTATCTCTAAAAACTAACAAAAAATATTACCTTATTCCAAAAATATTAAAATTTAAAAAATGAAACACGATCACTATCAAACACATCATAAAAATGTATTTAAACCATGTATGATTTTAATATTTTTTTCTACTATCCCCCTTGGTATTTATTATCAATTAAATACAATATATTTCAATTTAATTATATATATTAATTCATATATTTATAGATATATTAAATCATGAAATGTAATATATATTTTTCATCCCATTGTTGATAATAAAAGAAAAGTGAATATGAAGGATGTTGTGTCAACATCTTCCATGAAATTAGCCATGAACCAATCCATTATAAATCTAAAAGTGCTATATCACTATAGAAAAAAATATTAATTAAATTATATAGTATATTTAACCTTTATAAACGAAATAGGAAATATTTTATCAAAATATATTATTAAGAAACAAGAAATTAATTTTTTTTAAAATTATTACACTATGACAATAAAAAATTAAAATAGGTCACGAATAAGATTGTAAAAATTTTCACCCAAAATCTTACGTTTCATATATTTTACATATTTACTCATAATTAATGATAGTTTGAAACTCAAACATATCATACCATAGTGTTGGGAAGTGATCTTCACTCCCATTTGTATCCATAACTTCTATGAAGACACTGTTTTAAGTGGATTAGTAGAGATATAATCTATTTTTTTCTTAGATAGATTGAAATATTGTTAAAGACTGTATCATGGCCACCTTTCATGTACAATTGAAATTAATAACAATAGTCCAAAATATGGAATGTTTCATTGGATTCATATATTTATTTATGGCCCATTGATTATCAAGACCCCTAACTATTGAATATTCTATAATAACCTCCATTCCCTGAAGCTAAATCACCATTAAATTCAACTATGTAGAAGAATATGACATAGTATCAGATATATATTTATTAAATATCATGGTAAAAATTTAATTAATCTTTGATTACCTATAAGGAAACTTTTAAAAGTGAAAAAAGATCCACTAGATGTGATTGTATTATAATAAATTCCACCTTCCCAATCAGTACCTATAAATAATTTAAAATCCTTCGAAAAATTAATCTTGTACATAAAATATAATTGAATGTATGTAACATATATTTATAATACTTTTTGTTATAAAAGGATGTGATTTTAAGGGATTATATTGATAATAAGAACAAAATATAACCCAATATTTTAAATCATTATTGAAGCTCTCTGGTAAAAAAATATACAATTAATCATCATGATTATTATCCATTAACAATTCTCACTTCATCATCAATTTTAAATATTTATAAATTATTAAATTATTATAGGAAATTAGATAGATTAGTCTATGTGAAACTGCCTCAACAACTCCTTAGCACATTTTTCATATGAAATATAAATTTTCTCGATACTTCGTCTAATATGTAAACACATGAATGCTTTTTCGTTACCATTTACATAAATATCAAATTAATGTTTCATCTTTATGGTAATGTTATTAAAAAATATATACAAATTTTCAATGCATATCGTCCTCGACACACACAACTAAAAATTTAATGTATTGTTAGTATTATTACCGTATAAATTATTATGTACCTTCTTTTCCTGATGACCATGCCATAAAAATATTCATCCATTTTGAATTGATATGCAATTGGAGCTTGTCAACAACAAAAAAGATCCCAATATATCCTACACACATTTCAACTTTATTAGTGAACCATAAATCACTTTGGATTTTATATCTATAATAAATCATTAGTCTCAACATTTTGAAATGATTTTTTAATATCAATTTGGAAACAATTAAAGAATCATTATTTTATAATATAAAAAATTACCCAGGTTATTTCAAAACATCAAAAGGAGAAAAGGATTCTTTGTTTTTCAAACCCTCAATCATAGAATATCTCTTGCATAACAACATTTATTTTTTCATAGAAACACAACATTTACCATCCAGAATACACGTACGAAACCATTAAGAAATAATAACATTTTCATACATGGGACTTTGAAAATTATATCGGGTTTAACTAAAACAGATTATATATAGTTATTAATTAATAACATGAATCAATTAATTATTCATAATATATTATTTAATAGATTAAGATATAATCATTAATGAAAAAATAATGTGATTTGTTTCCCTGATTTTCTTCTGATATTTACCCATTTATTTTGATATCCAATAAATTTATCAACATTAATATACTTCTATAACCATTAACATATTCTTGTTGATTCCATATTATCATTTTCCTTATTGGAATAATCATAGTCTCTACTATTTAATTGAATATATAAACATTAATTTATATATTAAACTACCTTAGATCTAAAAAAAATTAGCATTATCATCTATCTGGATAGAAATCATAATTTTTCATTATTTTTAAAAAACTATTATATTATAAAAATACAAAATCTTCTCATGGATATGGTCGTATAAATGTTATGAACTTTATTTTTTTGTGTATTTTATAAATATTAACCTTTTTTCCTTTTATAAAACATATAACTCCTAATACTTCTCTTTTTAATCAAACATTGGATCCTAAAAACTATAAATTCACTTAAATATAGATTATTATTCAACATTATCTCATACAAAAGTTTGTTTTCAAATTTTTTATCACAAAAAATATATTTTTTATAATTCTAGCAATATTAATATCTAAAAATTGATAAATCATAAGGTTTCATGCTCAATAGGATTTTATTGACCATATCTAAAGAGATTCTATTTTTTATTTAATACAAAAAAGTTTTTTAGGGGTATATAAAACACTATACTCAAGTCTATCTCAATTTATTTTATAATTTAATGAGAAATTTCTATTGGTATTTCTAGAACAATTATGAGATTTGATCCTCTTTGGGGGAATACATGTTAATTTTCTAATTAATTTTAATTGTTTTGAATCAAACCATAGATTGAGAATTTATGATATTTCCACAAGATACATTTAATTATAGCAAGGTTAAATATTTATTTTATGAATATTTTTTCTATTATATAAATATATTCATATGACCGAAAATATCATAGATTATTGAATTCCATGGTGTTTTAATTTAAATCTCATCTCCCTTATTAAATTTTCCCAATATTTTCCCCTTTTGAAAATTGTTATGAATAGTAACAATATATTATTTCATAACTTGGATATTTATATTATCCACTTCTAATTTTAAATTTAAATTATTCATTTGTTTAAGATGAAAAATCCTTCTCTGAATCAAATTATATTCATCTTACTTTATTATGTATAAATATATCATTGCATATAAAAAATTAATCATGTTACCTAAGGTTCTTATCCCTTCTTTATAACTAATTTTTCCTTTAAAATCATTAATATAAACTCATTATATATGAATTTTAATTTAATTTATTATATAAATATTTTTTATCCATGAAACAGATTTTCTTTTCACACATCAATTAATAGAAAATTATTGTGAGAAATATGATTTATCCAAATGTTGGATATTATTACTCCGTTATTCATAAATGTGTTTTCATCTAAAAATTTAATATATCCTATTTAATATCAATTGAAATTTTGTTGATTATCCAAACCAAATCGAATATTTTTGGAATAATAATTATCCATTATCAAGGGATAATCAGAGTTGTGTGATTTCAATGAAATTTCAACCACATTAAATATATTATCTAAATTAATTTCTCATTCTGCATTTCATAATTTAAAAAAATTATCATATTGAGATGTAATTAATTTAATACATTCATATGGGATATTACTTCTTAATCGTGCCCCTATAAAAACATTATTAAAGCATTCAATTCAGTTTAACACCACAAATTTCATCTATAATCGGTGGCATTTTAATTATTTCTCTTATAGTAATGGTGTATACGTCGAAATTCATAACCTTTTTTTAGTTTTGTTAAGGATATATTATAGTATAAAATTTTAGTGTTTCTGTCGCAAACCATAATTTAAGATATTCCTTTAGAAGAAATTCTATTTCTCAAAATACAATTTTTTGAATCCAGTTTCTAAACTCCGTCTATGTTAATCAAATAAAAACCATGTGTGTAATAATTAGTTAACTAATTTTATATGATATTAGCGTTTTCAAAATTTTTTTCCATAAATAAATTAGAAGACTTATTCATATATTCAATAAATATTATTTATATTGACAATTTTTTTCAACTAAATTCATCTGATATCATGATTTTTCTTTTTGGTAGGACTCCTATACACATTACGTTTTTCATGTCCACTATTTTTAACAATTATTTGTAACATTTTTTAATAAGGAATTATACTATTATAAGAGAATATATCATCCATTCATATTAGTTATTCCATTTTTTCATTTGAACTCCTTCAATAATCACTATTAGTTTAATAATATATATTTCCCTATGTATAATAGTGGAAATCATGCAATCAATATTCTTTCCATTTCTACAATTTCAATATTCAGTTTTTGAATTGACTTAATTAAATTCTCATTATTAATTAGGAAATTATTTTTCATATTTGAATTCATTTTTGGATTAGAAATTTCATATATAAGAATTATTATTTTCATTGAAAATATTTTGAAATCTATTCTCATTTTATTATCATTTAAAAATTCACATTAATTTCTTAAATACAAAGTATGTACATGTGAGTCATATTCTATTGAATCTCATTTTTATTCATCATGATCCCTAAGAATATTCCTTGAAACATACCTCCATATCCATTAATCATTACTAAATTCGTAAATAATAAATATATCAACTCCAATCAACCAAAAATTTATTCAATTTTATAATGGTAAAATTTCCATTGGATTTTCTTCCAAGAACATCCCTTATATAATTCATTCCAATTTTCTTCAACATATTTACTGTCACTTATAATTTATAAAAGATAATTATATGAGAAATAAAAAATAGTTCCATAATTATTTAATTTTAGTCGAAGCATATATCTTTTCCAATGGTTACCACATTTAAATCATCTTGATATCCGGGAAAGTTTTTCAGAATGGTTCACAATATTTTCCTCTTAATTATTGTTTGTATCCTTATCTACAACAATAATATTTTTTAATTCATTAATTAAAATCACCATTTTCTAAACATTTATCCTTAGAACCTCCCATATTCCCATCTCATAATTATTAATAGTTATATTATGAAAAAAATATGAAATATTTAAGATTGTAATCAATAATTATTGAGATCTTAGAATCCATCTATTATAAAAGAATTATCATAATATCCTTTAACATAATAGACATATCTTTTCATAGAACTAAAATTATTATAAATTTTGTAAAAAAAACTTATCAATGAAATAATATTAATGTATTCAAACATATTTAAACTAATATATTTTATATTACGACATAAAATCCTTGACCTTATTATTTTCATCATAAATACAAATGTTTGTTCAAAATAACATTTATTGTTTTTTATTCCATGAAATTTTTATATTCCTTATTAGATAAGGATGACTGTATTTAATTTCTAACCATTACATCAGGTTTATAATTATTATTATAAAAAATAGTCCATATCGAAGTACCAAATGGAACTACGAACCCTAGTTGGATAGAATAAAGAATATTGAGACCTAGAAAGAGAATGAATGGTAAAATTATATCCCTTAAAATATGGAATTCATTGACATTGAAAGTTGTTATTCATTTATTATTGATATAGTTGTGAAGATTAATAAAAATATTTATTATAGATTTTTTATAGTGATATGGTGCTCAAATAAATATTATAATGATCACTTGAAATATAAAAAAAATTAATATACTGAGGGAGAGTTATTGTTTATATATTTTCTTATAATTAAACAAATCTCATTCTTATTCATAACAACTCTGAAAACACATGATAATGTTTTAAAATAATGGAATTCAACAAGTTTTTTAAAAAAGGATCACCTTCAGAATGTATGACTACATCCTCAATGAATAGTTATTATTATCCTAGGGACACACATCCCTCCTCTTATTGTAAATAGGTAGATATATTAATTTATATGGACACGAACCTCTTAGAAGTGTATTGTACATCCATATTTTTAGAAATATACATATAAAAAAGTATTATTTTTTAAAATAATGGTAATTTAAATAGAAAAATTCATCAAAAAAGGTGAAAAATTATTTAGATCTTCATACTTATGCATTTATAACAAAATCAGCTAAACTTTTATCAAAAAATATATAATAAATCCTTATAAAAAATTAAATAATATTAGTCAACTCATTTTATCCATTTTTCGAAGTTATATTCAGTGAATTGTGTGAATATCATTTACTCTAATTGAATTATATTTTTAAAATTGATCACAATTTTTGTTATTCTCCTAATGACTCATAATTCAATTCTTCATGATCAGTTGAACTAATTTTTTTCATCTCTCTCATAAAAATATCTATTAATACTACATGGATCAAAAACACCATAACAATAAAAATAAATTTAACACAATCTCTCATAGTTGAGAAATCAGCTATTTTAATGTGAATCACCTACCATATTATTTACCATCACATACTTTGGTGCAGTTAACCATTAAAGATGTGGGACTTGTTTATCCTCATCAACATCAAAACTAAAATCTTCAATAATGAACTAACAGAAGATATGGGATGTTTAATAGGTTTTGATGGGAATAATAAAATCCCATTTTTTAGATTCAATCATGATTATGAATTTAATCAAAATATTTAACTAAAAAAAGAATAACTGAAATATATCCTGAGAAAATTTCTTATATATGATGTTAATCTTTCAAGTCTCACTGTTATCTTATAAAGAGATTGAAGTTTTCCAATTGATGATACATATATAAACAATTTAGTTCTTATATATTATATTGATGTATCTTCATTTTATTATATTTCTAAAATTGATAAACTTATACATATTATTATGAAAACCTCAGATAATATGTATCACATTTTTTTATTTGGAATATTTTTTCATGTGGTATACAAAAATGTAATTTAAAATATATTACATAAAAAATTATTTATATTTATTTTTTTATTTTTATTTGAGTAAAAAAATACATAGGAAACATATTGAATATATTAAAAATCAATATAAATCATACACATTCTCCAAAAAACATACACATTCATTTCCATTTTTAATTTTTCATTAACTCTAAAACCTTATACATGATTCAAAGATAATATTCATATAGGTATTACAACCCATTAAATTGTAATTAATTATTGTTTAAGAAATTTATATTATTGTATTTGGTACATTGATGCATATTCACCATATTGTAGCCAAATTTTACATTCTCATCTTCAATCCATCCCAATCGGTTTCCAAACATATTACAACAACTACTAAATCACTTCAAAACTACATGTGATACAATAATAAATCTACAAACTCTCCAAACACATTATTAACATATATTTATAGAAATATAATACTTTTTTGGGGTTCACACTATTAAAGGATCTTTTTTATTTATAACTATTTCCATTCACTAACAAAGGATGAGTAGAATATTAGTACTGATAAGTGAATATTAGAGAAATTCAACTACTTAGTATAAATAGTGGAATCCCCAAAATAAATCATTTTGGATTTAATAATAAACTTAAAAAAACATATATTTAAATAGGAGGTATGTTAATTTTCAGGTTATCCATATAAATAATCATGATTCTAAGGATGATTGTGAGGGTAAAAAATACAAATCATCATAGACTGGGGTTATCCTATTAATTTTTTCACTTCAATGGTTTTATATTATTTAATTCAAGATATTATTCTGAAGAGTTTTTGATATATTTTTTATTTTATGAATCTAATATAGAGTTTCTAACCATAATAGATGGTATCTGATTTATATGAATTGGCCAATTTATATCAAATGTCTATTGATCTGTAATTGTGTCCATATAGAGAAGTATATATATTTCTTATTCCATATAATAATCCATTTTGTGAACCATTCAAATGGTATGGTCTTATTGAAGTAATTTACATTCAATAACATACCATGAGTAAAATAATATATTTTGGTGGTAAAAATTCTAATTCTTATTTGGGATTCAATTCTCACACATATGATGGAATCAAAACCAAATTCCCCAAAATATACCTAAACATTGATGTGAGAAATTGATGAAGTTTATCTAATTACATGGTTTATTTTTTATGATTAAAATTTATGAAATCTTGACATAAATACTTGTTTATTATGTAAGATTTAATCTTAAAATTTATCAATAATTTTGTTACATTAAAAAATCTACATAAAAATTTATGCCATTGAGATGATCTATCTGTCTTTTTTAATCCATGTTTCAATATATGAATGGGGAGAATATTAAATATAGATCAAGTTGATATATATTAAGTATTTAACATTAAGGGACTCAGTTATAATATAATTGGAGTTGGTAATGTGTAATTTGTTTTGAAAAAACAATTATTCAATCATTGAATCGTAGAGCTTGTGTTCTCTTGAATATTTCACTGTCCATTGCTTCTATATAGCGAACTAAAACCAATAGAACTTCTATTCATCTTAATGAACCAAAACTAAGAAGTCTTTTGGATCCTAATAACTAACACTAATTCATGAATTTCACAAAATATTTTTAAAAACATGTAAAAAAATTAAAACAAATTAATTGTTATAAAAATTTAAAATTGACCCACAAGATTACATGTTTCATCATTTTTTCATAACTCCATTACAGATCCCTAGAAATCCCCTATTTCATTGAAAATATAATTATTTGAGTCATTATCTATTAAATTATATAATTTACACATAATCTCAAGTACATGTACATCGTTCAATATAGATACTCCACTAGAAAAATCCACACTTTTATATTATAATGGTTCTCATATGAAAATTTAGGATGCAATTACATCAAAAAAATATGGTCAAGCATTCATTGACATCACAACCAATAAAAATATCCCACATTCCCAACCATTGTAGTTAGTGTACTTTTAATAATCTCAATCCAAAAAACTTATACAAATTTTTTTCCATTATATGTATTTCAATATTCATTAATTGAAACCCATATGGTTGTTATATTTCTTATGTTGACTCCACAAAGTTAATATGAAATTCTGGTGTACCTCCTTTTGATTAGTTAAATAAGATTCCTTGAAGAAGCTGAATATTATCACAATATCTCTCATGAATATTTCTCTAAGTGGTCTCATTGGAATCCACCAACACTTAGTAAAAAAACATCAAATATATTACATGTGTTGTTATCCATTATCCTATGTTCACACATATATTATTAAGTCACACAACTACCATTGGTATTAATGGAATAAAAACATTATAAAAATACCAGTCAAATTTTTCTTCTAACCAATATTCCACTTCACTAACAGTATATCTTCATCGAAATTATATATGAATTGGAATTTATGGTCATTGAATTTGGTTTTTTCATAGAACACTGAATTGTGAGCAATATCTATTAAAATGTGGCTATAAAAAAATAATTTTCCCTCTATTGATCTTATAATATTTTTTAGTAGGTACATTATCCAGACTAACACCTTTCTAGATTCCATTGATTATATGAAATCAGTTTCAGTTTTAGATAATGCTTCCATTGGGCCTAATCGAGACAAAAATATAACCATTGTTCTTCAAATCATAAAACCCAATACCTTCACCATCATCAAGGTGTCTACTTCATAAAATATATTAAAAAATTCATGGAAAATGAACATATCCACTAATTCAGAGAATATTATCTTACTACGCATTTAATTAATAGAAAATAAACTTTACATCTTCCTAATGTTCCCTTCTAGGGATTGACATTATCTAAATTACTACTCCCACATCAAGGGAAATATCATGCCCACTGAACATAATCACAGTTTTCAGTCTTTATATAGTTGATTTGTATAATCATTTTTTATTTATCAATAATTATCTTATAATTATGATTCAAAATCTACTAAAAAATGATTCTTTTCATAAGGGGGTTGGAAATAGGATTATATAAAAGCATCCAAAATTTCACGATGAATTCATAAATGATGTCTTTTGGGGATAAAATTAGTTTAACAATTTTTTTATCCCTCCCTATAGTCATCCCATATGTAAGAACTCTAACCCTAGTAGATTAGATATGATGGTTAATTAATTACATTGAAATTATAGATATGTTTTTGTATCCTGATAGAACCAAAAGTTTGGTAATTTTGGAAAACTATATACATACATAAATTTCACATTAAATTTGAAAATATAGATTACAACATATTATTATCTATTATAGAACCATTATTACCATTACCATATCTCTATATTTAAGTCATAATAGAATTCCTAAAATCATAGTGATATGAAATATAAGAAGAGGGTTGCATTAGATTATTATTAAGGGTTTGTGTATAATGAATCTAATCATATAAAATAGGGTGTAATAAATATGGAATTGTAAATGAGTAAAAACAAATTTCATTTAATCTATAAAATGAGCTTCTAGAAAATTATAGATTTAGTAAATTATGATTGAATAGTGTCATATAATTAATTACACAAGTTTTAGACTTATACATGGATATTATAATTACTCAAATAATAACATGGACATAATAACTAATATAATCATGAAATAATTCATAATTCCAAACATTATAAAAATAAAATGCATTACTCATTCCAATAAATTTAACAAAAATGGGTAAGACATTGACAAAATTCCAATCATGGTTGTCTCATGAGACATACCAATTCATCCTGGAGATATATAGAGATCTTACCATCACTTACCATGTCCAATTCATTTGTAATATGAGGGTGGATAAAAATAATAATTTTAAAATATTTATTGAAAAAATAACATCTAAACTTTAAAAAATTTCCATAACAAATAAGCATAATTATAAACCATCTGATGTAATATTATGAATGTTATCAAAATAGTGCATCCCCATTAAAACTGACCATAAACCCTCTATATAAATAATAAGAAAATAATAATTACATCACATAATGTTAGACAATAAGTAAAATAATTGTTTATTTCATTGATCAATATAAATACCATTAATATTTCATTAAAAACATTCATGGGGAATATAATCATTTTAGCTTGAAACTCCATTTTAAAATCGATGAATTTATAGAATATTAAAAAACAAATTCATTAAAAAAGATCATGAAAATTTAAAATGAAACTTCAAATAGTTTACTATTCATGATGTTGGGAAATACCATTCATGCCGATTAATTTAAAAGAAAACATTCCTTTCACACTTTTTTATGAAGTCAAAAAGTACATCATTCGTAAAATAAATGTTATATTATTTTAAGAGTTTTTTTGAATGTAAAATAATTCAGAAAACAATTTATTTTATAAGTCATTGGAAAATATTTATATATTTATTTATAACCTTTTATTAAAAATATTGATGTGTAAGAAAAAATATTTTTAATTGAAACGAGAGATAAACATGAATTCTATTAAAATAATTTTATTGAAACGAGAGATAAACATAAATTCCATTAAAATATTTTACTCTCTATATTTATTTAAAAAAGGAATAAACATTGAAATAAAACATGAAAACAAAATGAAAAACCATTGTATAAGACATTATATTTTATTTAAGGAGAAAAATTCAGATAATTCCCTTATAAGATACTTTATCATAGGCTATCTTAAATAATGATGATATAGTGAAATAAATCCTTAAAGATTTAGTAACTTTTGAACCATAACCCCCATGAAACAAATGAAATAAAATGAAAAATTAAATATCATGAAGATAAATATATTATTGATATTACATATCAGAGAATAATTATATACACTAAAAAAATTAATTAGTGAGGAATATGGAATATGCCTATTGGAAGTTAAAGTGAGATGAGAAACCCTTACCACATGTCAGATTTCATTTGTACGTGTTCAAAACTCATGTATAATATATATTATTGTAGTATACATTTATCAAAAACAAATAACCATATATAAAATTCCATGTATTTTTTATTTATATCTTTTTATTACCCTTTAATAAATATTTCATTATTAAAAATGCTTTTTAGTGTAATAAATACTTCGTTTATTAAGAAAAATTTGATTTGGTTGTTATGGCCCTCATCATATGATAATGGTTCAATCATCTATAGAATCAAAAAAAATATATACATATTATAATTATTCATTTTATAAATATTGCGATAAATCATTAAAAATTTTATAGGAAAATGAATTACATTGTTCACAGAGACAATGTGTCAAATGTACAGATGGGCATGGATTCCATTTTTTAACAGATGAAAAAAAGGCAGGTAAATAATATTTTACCATTAATTAATAATTATTATATCATATATATCATATTTAATCCTTAAAAAAATTACTATTTCCCTAAATTTCAAAATAAAAAGTAAAACATAACAAATCACTTCGCAGAGGCGGTAGTCCACACGTACACAAGAGCGATGTTATTGTTTCCCAATGTATGGAAAAGTAAGTAGTTAGATATGATATCAATTTATCGAACATTTAATTATATAATAAAT
The DNA here is from genome assembly GCA_963277665.1 of Viscum album. Lineage (NCBI taxonomy): Eukaryota > Viridiplantae > Streptophyta > Magnoliopsida > Santalales > Viscaceae > Viscum > Viscum album. Next base: position 1,043,111,091 of record OY728150.1, read on the forward strand.
AATATATATATATATATATAATCCATAATTAAATCTATTGGTGAGAGGTGGTGATGGACAATGAATTACATCAGTTCTGGAGGCAGTTGTCTTCTATTAAAACAATCGACGGTCTCATTTCTCATTTGATAGAAAAGGGGATGGATTAAATATAAGAAACTAACCTAATAAAATCATATTTTAATTAATATACTTTCTAATTATTATATTAGAGTCAAAGAATATTTTTAGTGTTCATAGGAAAAATAAAATGAAGACAGATGGTTATGAAATATAACATTTCTTTGGAGAAACTATTTAGGTATATAACTAAAAGAAAGAAAGAATGATTTTATGATCAGAATAGAGACTCTTGGATGTGAGTATGAAGTTGTAGAATGGGTATTTTATAGGTATATATATATCAAAACTGATATTTACCTGTGTAGGGAATGGGAGAATGATAGGATTTTTATAAGTGGGGGACACATTTTTAATTTTTGAAACTAATAAAAAACAACCGCATTTAAAAAAAAATGGATCCAAAATAGACCATTACCAAATATTATACGATATTAGGTTTATTTATGATCATAAAATAGTAATTAGTCATATTTTTATGTCATTTAAACACATATACTTTTATTTTATCCACCATTACACCATTTTTAACCATAACCACAATAATCAATTTTTATTATTTTTACAATTCATATTGACAAAAAATTATAGAGTCAAAATTAAATAATATTAATTTTGATTATTTGAAATATATAATCGATTTTATCATATTAAATAGAAAAAATATTTCATAATTTTGTTTTTTATTGAACCCAGAAAAACATAGAAATATTGATTTCCAAAGTGAATTTTTCATTTGTATAAAAAGGTTATATTTTAAAATACAACATAAAATTGATTCCAATTATCTAAAATAGATTAATTAAAATATAAAAAACTAATATTAGTTTTAAATAAATTAATGAAATTTAAATTCTAAATGCCTTATGTGAGAAGGTTGTTTTCTTTAAAATTAGTAATTTCCACTATTCATGATAACAATAATTTTATTAGATAATTTTCAAAAAGTAATAATAAGATAATTTTGAGTTGATGTTTTAAAAAATAAGTATCATTATTTCTGTTGATAGCTTTAGATGTGTAAAAAATTAATTTTAAAATAATTGCACAGAACGTGATTAATTCCCTTTTTAGAATGAAATTATTTTTAATCATAAAATTAGATTTATTATTATCCTATGACTAAACAATATATTATTTGAATAAATAAATGGATGAATACTTAATATATAAATTTTATTAAAAACCAACAAAAATATTGAATAAGTTAATTTATGATAAAGACATGTGATCCTAATTTTTTTTAAATAAACATTCCATTGACTTTGAAGATAATTTTTATTTTCATTTATCAAAAATTGATTACAAGATAATTTATTTTAAACATGTGTAACCGTATAATATATCTATTTTTTCAGTTCTATTCATACCCTACAATTTAATGACTATTTTATAATGATATATCGTATTATGATTCATTTATTCTCAAGGAAGAATATATCCCAAGTTTTTGAAGAGATTAAATTTATTTATAATGAAATATATCATAAATTCTCAAGGTGTTGCATTATTACCTCCATAAAAAAGTAAACCTCAAAATTCCAAAAATGTCACCTCAAGAAATTATTTTGGTATTTATTCATCATTATTTCCTTAGGTCCCCATGTCTCTAATTTTTTTCTATCATTTCTCTAAACATATATTACTAGTCAGATCATCCAATTACATACAAAATTATCTATAGTATAAAATTTATATATAGTCTTCATGGTAATATATATCAGATTTAAATTCATTTTATTTATAGGGTAGAAAATATGTTGTGTCTAGTGTGTACTTCATCTACAATGATATAGGAAACACATCATGTAAACTACAGATTTTTGGTGTTAATTCCAAGGTTAATAAAAAACATCAAATCATTCTAGTATTTCAAAAGGTCTGAAGTATTTGGTTCATAGTTTACCTTTCTCAAAAAAACCTTATACCACCCTTATATGGATATAATTTCAATTAAATTTTATCTAGCACATGGAAATAATAATCATTACCCAAGTTATTGAAATATAAAATTTTTATAATTTTAACTACTTTTATATGGGTTTGAATAGTATTTTCTATTTCAATTACCTTCTTCAAAATTTATGGACCTACAAACTTCTTTTCATCAACCTCATCCCAACTAGTTTGAATATGAAATCCCATTCCGTATAACCCTTCTTATGGAGCTACATAAATACTTGAATGATGGTTATTATTATTTGTATAATCAACCAAATTCTAATACTAGTCCCACATAACATAAATGTTAATAGATCACCACCACATAATTTCATATAATATATGAATACAGATTTCAAAACAGCCATTAATTTGATAATAATAGGTGGAACTCCACCAAAGATTGATAACAAGGTCCTTATAAAGATTTTTCTAGAATATTAATGTGAATAATTTATCATGATCATACAAAATAGAATTTGAGGACCTATAATTTCTCAATACTTCATTAACATAGTTTCTTTCAATGTTATCATGTATTAAATTGTCTCTTATAATGATAAAATGTGCAGATTTTATGAGGTGATAAAAAACCCATATTGCATCATCTTTTCTCCATGTTTTTAATAATCCAGTTAAATGTTTAATAGTTATATCATAACATATAAATATATGAATATCTATATTATTCATTATTCATTGAGGATGTCATCTCTCAACCTTTGCCTATTGAAAAACCAAACATCATGACCAATAATCCAAAATATCAAACTTCTGGTTATCCCACAAAATGTGTTCCTTCAGAACACTATATAGCTTACTGATAATAGTGAGTATAGTGAAATTATACCAATGAGAATATTCCAAAAATTACATTTACATATCAATTATTGATGGAACACATAGCCTCTTTATGAATTTCAAAACACAATCTCATGAAATGAATTCTGTCAATTTCCCATCATTCATGGTTTTAATTTTATTTTAAAAATTATCTAAATCAGGTTGATTCTTTTTTACTTTTTTATAAAAAAATATTGTTTGGAAATATTTTTTAAATGTACTTATGTCTCCCATTCCATAATAATTATCATAACCAACTTTACTAGATCACTGATCATAATATCCCTGTCAATAATCATATTTGTAGGAACTCCATGATCATTCCTTCTCATTGTATATTCTACCATACATTCATTCCTTGGGTGAATTTTTTTTCAAAAATCATTATCTTTGTCATTCCCAAGCTACTGAATATAAACCATGTAGTGTTTTTCTTTGAAAATATTTATTTTAAACATTTTTTGTTCTTATGTATCTCACACATTTCACCATTGATATAATATCTCTATAACTTTAATATAATGAGTACGGATTCTAATCCAGGATCATGGGATTTCTAATTTTCTAAATTAAACATTAAATAAATTTATGAATATGCAATAAATTTATCAACATATATAATAAATAAATGATTCCCCTTATTTTATGCATCACCATATATAAAAATTATATTATTACTTGATATTTGAATAAAAAACATTACACTATCCAATTTCATATCGAATTCATCAAAAAATCAACAAATTAAATTTTCCAGACATACATAACTCTTTTATGAGTTACATGGGTTAATGGGTTAGGAAATCAATAAATATATTAAATAATCCACCGATATTAACTTCTTAAACGAATGAAACTACATACCGGAGTTATGTCCACTAGTGGAGTCCATTCATGGAATGCCCATTTCTTTATTGGAACAATTCATATTCCATCATTGGATAAAATAATTCACTGAAAATAAATCTTCAAAATATTTAATTAATAGTCACTAAATTTTCATGTGATTGTCATAATAATTATATCTCTATGATTAATCCATGATATTATTAATAAATTCAATTGAGAAATCATCAAGTTATTCTTTCAATAATCTATCCATTTGATCCATAAATACATAGGGTGTGATATTCAATCCAAATGGAATTACTGTAACCTTGTTACGTACATACGTTGTTTAAAACTTTATCTTTATAATATCTTCCTTATTGAATCATAATTGATGATACCAGTAATGATGCAAAATCATTGAAAAATATTGAGATCCATGAATTTTATCTAATAGGTCATAAATTTGAGTAATTGGATACATGTACATTATCATAATTGCATTTATTTCCCTATAAGTATTACACAAACTCATAGATCCATCTTCTTCCAAATGAAAATAAAAGTGGATCCACATGGTGAAACACTAGGGTGTATAAATACCTTATCACAAAACTCGTATAGTGGTTTCTTCAACAAAAGTAATTCTAAAATTGCTTTTATAGGGTGATTAAATGACATTATTCTTGAATCATAGAATAAACCAATGGAATCTAACCATAAATCTTTGGTGGATGCTCTACCAATAAAAAATTTCAAAATTCCTAAAAATGACTTCCACATTGACATGATTTATTCTCGTGATGACTAAGGAGAACCATTTATGACTTTGGTCGCATTAATTCTCTAATTTAACTACAATAACATGTCATTATATGAATTATAGAAAATTCCTTCCCCAATCAACCATTTTCGAGATACACATCACTAAGACATCTATCGTTGCATGAAATAACTGAATCCATAATTGCATCATCACTTATGTTATCACCATGAAAAAAATACAAAGGAACAATAAACTATTGAAAAAAAGAAAAAACTTGGTATAATCACAACATATTGACCTCTACCGATGAAAACAAAACCCTCTATGATCAAGGTCTCCATCAATTCATTAAAGGTGGTACAATTCCACTATCGTCTAGGAGTACCAAAACCAAAACTGAAGGGAACCAATGATTTTATATTTGTACCACACATAGAAAAGATTCCCAACTTTAGGGTTAAACATCTATCTTGTGAATATTGATATGAATTATAGATGGGAAATGTATGGACCACCAAGTGGGAAACCCATGAATAATAAGGCATCAATTGAATCCATCGCAGAACTAAGACACATTAGAAGGGAAATGAAATCATAAGATCAATATCAATTGTTTTTAGAGCAACCAGAATAAAATATATGACCTATTTATGAGGAAATATGGAGTGTGGACCTAGAGGCAACGTGAGAGAAAATCCTGAAGAGGAAACCCAAAATTTCCTAGAGAGGTGACTATAAGAGTGTGTATCCATCAACTAGTGGATTCTAATGCAATTCTATAGGAAATACATAAATATATTCTAATATAATTGGTTGATCTTCAATTTAATGGTTACCGTTTTAATCCATAAGTTAATTTTTCCATTTATAACCAAGAATATGATTTATAGGAGATACTAGGGGAAGATATTGATGTGAATCAGATAATGAGGTCTCCCCTCTAATGATAAAGAATCATACACATTCTTTATGAATTGTTATTTCTCTCTCCATACAATAAAAGTTTTTACTTTATTTTCAAAGCTTGTATTTACCATGGATTATATCTATATAAACCATAGGTATAATAATTATTTAAAAAAATAGGTCACGTTTTTTTCCAAAATTTGAAATAACAAGAAAATCATTGTTTTGGTGATACTTCCGATGGTAGCCTTGATTGATTGACTCCCTCCCGAAGGTTCTAGGAAAATATTTAATTTTCTTTGTAAACATGGAATATATAAATGAGAGATAATATATATATTTTAATAAATAATAAACTATATATTATTATATGATAAAATCACCTATCACCACATTATTACAGACTTCAACCTATGCTATTGTGATCATAGAATATTGGGTTTACGCCCATGGCCTTTTTAAATTATGCTTCTTGTCTTTTTTGTGAAAATAGTTTTTATATTATCTTATATAATTATATTTGAATCATTTCACAATGTAATATACATTATTTATTATACAATCATGATCATGGTGGCCTTTCTATCCACAAATATATTAACATTTATTTCCTTTAATTTATGTTCAAAGGTATTTCATTCTACAATTATTCCAAGATGGTAATTCAACACTTCCCTAATGATATTTTCAAAACTGTCTTTTTAAAATTCTAATCGACCCTTTTTATCAATATATCCATCAACTCAAAATGTCTTGGATAATTTCATCTCCTTATTTATAGCACAAAATAAATTGTCCTTGTAGACATGTTCCCCTCAATGGGTTTTCTAAAGAAAATTAAAAAAGTATTTAATCATGATTATAATATTACATACATAGACAATAAAATCACTTGATATAATTGTAAATTTTTCCTTATAATTATCAACATTTTCCCCTTCCTTTTTTCATAGTCTTGTGAATTGTCTCTATATATTCACTTGTATCTCTCAATAAATTTTTTCCCATTAAGATTACCTAAAAACCATTCATTTCAATGTTTTATATTTCATCATAATCATTATTATTTTTAATAAATGGCCACAATCATCCAATTCCCTTTATAGATGTTAATATTCAATGAAAATCTTCTCTCATTTATTACTTCGCAAATTGAGAAATATATTCTCTTTGTAAGTTATCCATTTATCATCTACAAATGGATTTTTAGTTCCATTAAATTATAGAGGTTATTGATTAATGAATTTCTACAACATTTTTAAACCACGTTGTTGATCTTTCGTCAAATCTATATGATCATGGTTATCATTTATTACCAGAGTAAGTTTCCCTAATGTTGTTATAATTTGTTTATCTCTAGCTATCACTCCATTTCTACATTCATAATCTTTCCTAGGAGGAAATCCCTTCCTGGATTAAGTGATTTGATAAAGTTCCCATTCTATATTCTATGACCCATTTATAAACAATGGAATATAATATATTTGATTATAAAATTATGAAAAATAAGGTATAATTCCAAAATAAATAAAACCCTTAACATAAATTCGAAAAACATTCAATGCTAATTTCATAATCATAAACATGGTCTCTTAATTAATATTCTCAAATAAAAATATTCTCAAATAAAATTTATTATAATATAAATAAAATTTAAATTTATAGTTACTCAGGATTGATAAACATGATTATTACAACATTTTAGATCAAAATAAAGTTAACTATGATAATAAATCCATGGGACTGTAATATTTTAGTGTCATTGGAATATTGGAAACAAAATCATGTATCCTAGAGGATGATGTTAAAAACATCCAAAAAAAATCTCCACCTTTAGTAGTACTACCTAAATCATTTCTGCATATCCAATGCAATGAAAAACAGAAAGGGGTGAGCTAAAATTCTTAGTAAGGGTAAATATATAACATATATAAGCATATATATGCGCATAATGGCATGAGAATGTGATAATGAAAAGATAGGATCATATCTTTCTTATCAATGATCATATAAAGGAATCATGGAAGTTCGCATGGTAGTTCATAAGTAATGGATCATTATGAAATAAATAATATAAAACATGAAAGCATATAATTGGAATAAGACACAGAATTGTGGCAGAAAAATATGCATATAATGATTTACATTGTATCCAAGTCATCTATACAATTAAATTATTTGTAGTATGGGTCCACTCCCCATAATATATTGGAAGTCATGGTTCACTCCAATTTCCATCTTAGTAACCTGATTTCACTCATTATACCATCTTGTTAGTCATGGTACACTCCAAGGGCCATCTTATTAGTCAGGATTCATTCCCACGATATTTTTATACTATATCATGATATTTAAATCGTTACACAATTCATTGGAGGGAGATATAGGATATAACATTCTCCTAATGAAATCATACCTACATGTGAAAAAAATCATAAGCCACATTATATTAACCCAAGAAATAAAATTTTTATCATAAAATTTTGAACATATCAAAACCTACAGAAAAAATATGGGTTTCTGAAACATTTAATCATAATCATAACCCGTGAAAGAGAAACAGATTTCATAAACATATAACATGTGAAATTGAAACATGTTTCATAATGACCATGACATTATGCGTAACCCCTTAATATAAAAAATATTAATGTAACCATTGAATATTTTCTTAAATGGGAATGCACAACATCAATAGATGTCGTATTAGATGGAAAATTATTTTTAAATATCTTTATAAAACATTCTTCAGGAAAATATCCATAATTTTTTTGAAAAAGTATTTTAAATACATAAATCAATTTAAAAATCATTTTAATTGATAATAAAATTGAAACCTATAAAGAAACATGAAATCAATTGAAAACTATTATACATGAAATCAGATAAATTAAGATTTAAAGCATTAAAAAACTAATTTATTTGAAAAAATGTTGATAAGATATAAAGAATTCGTGGAAAAATTTCAAAAAAAAATTAATTTTAAAATACTATGAAAATTTATAAATAAACCATGAAAACCTTTTGAAGACTATTTCATTAAAAATATAGTGAAATAATTTTAAAAACCATTAATTTTAAAATACTTTTAAAGCATATAAATATATCTTGAAAACATTTTGAATACCTTTTCCATTGAAAACAAAATTAAAAAATATTGATATAAAATAAAAATTTTTAAATACCATTTAGAGTAGTGAACATTTTTAAACCATTTTTATTGAAAAATGTATCAAAAATAATTAATATCAAGAATTTTATAAGAATAATTGTTTTAATAAGAATAAATTTTTAGTCATATAATGGACACTTTAAGGAAATTAAAGTGGGTAGATCTATATATGTCGTATAAAGTGAAAGAAACATTCTTTTTCTATGAAAAAATGTATGTGAAATGCCTTATTATGATAAGAACCAGAATATTCCATTGTAATCATTGGTAAAAGAAAAAAAGGGTAATTTTTTTTATGATCATATGATATTTATATAATATTCTTGGAAACACTTTTCATAAAACATGTTTTCAAATGAACACAAATTTTATTCTAAAGTAGTGATAAAGATGGGATTTCTTAAAAGAAAATTCTTAAATATAATTTGTACCAAATATTATAAAAGTTGTACCAATACAAGATTTTATTATGTATATCAATACAATAAAAAATAATATTGTTTCATGAAATATGGATCATAATATTTCATAAAAAAACACACACATAAAAAATCTAAAAAATTAATGAGATTATATTAAAAAACTCTTATAACAAGGTATCATGTGATCATACTCTTAATGAAAAAATTTAAATTACATGAATAAAAAAATATCATGAAAATTATTATATTCCAGATATATCATGTAAATTGAATGTAGATACACCTCGAAATAGAATTTTGGTGCATAAAAAACATGAGTCTCAAACAAATAATTTTGATAAAAAACTTTTTCACTATTTTTCTATCTTATGTAACATAAACCCCACGAAAGAAAGATCATAAAATTTATATTGGAAGACACATAAAATTTATTATAAGATTCAGATTATACATTCATGGGAAGTACATACACCACAAAAAATAATTGTCTGGTTATTAAGGCATGTATCTCGCGAACATAAAAGTGAGATAAAATTCTCCTACCATGTGCATTGGATCTCATCATACTCATTAAAACCACATTTATAATAAATATAAATTTATTATAATTATATTACAGAACCATATTATTACATAAAATATCATATATTTTTAGATTTATGAACTTATATCACTCTCCAATTAACAATCCTTTGTTAAGGGTTAACTTTGGGTAATATTCATTTTGTTTTTTTGTTTGTATCAAAATTTGTTATATATTTTTACCTTATAGTTATATCATGATTTCCATTATCTAAAACATGATATAAATATCATTTATATTAAGTATATGTTTATTATTTAAATCAATATAATAGATAATTATGAAATTTAATACATCGTTCATGGAGATGGTAAGTCGTATGAATGCATGAACGCTATTTTTGTTTTTATTATCATATTGAAAAAAATTATTTAAATGATATATACATATATATATCAGTGTTTGTGTGTGTATATGTATATGCATATATATATATCATTATTTTAGATGCATAATTATATCATATATATTATCTATGTTCACAATATACATCTTTAATACATTCCATTTAGTATTTGACTGAATCATATCGCATTGTGGTGGTGGTAGTCCACATTTCCTCAACTAATATTATAATATTAACAAAAAGGAAATGTAAAGAATATTTTGTTGAAAAATAGAATAATGAATCATAATTTAACAATAAATATCATATATAACATATAAAATTAAGCTCCCCTTCAAACTGGACTCCCTGATAGGTGGTAAAAGAAAACTGAACTGTCATAATTTCGTGAGGCATTAGTTTTACATAATAAAAAATTGTATATTCATTTCCCATTATATGGATGTGTTTGTATGTTTAGATAAAAATATTATCATATAAACACCCTCGTATATTTATGACATTGTTATTTTCATAAAATCCTGAAAAAAAATTGGATGGGCTGGTGAATAAAAATTAAAGAAAGGGCTTGACAGAAGATGTTACCCCTAAATCGAGTAACTCCAGTTGTTTTTTCTCAAATTGCATCCTCTTATTTCATTATAAAAATTGTAAGGATTCCAGGAGTAAGGAATGATTTTTTGGATGTTTTTTGGTTAGTTATTTTAGGAACACAAGATGTTAGAGTGGTGTGAGGAAGTGGGCGAGGTGGTAGCATTTTATAGGGAAGGAATAGTACTCACATGGAATTTTTAAAAAACATGTTAGTTATACACATGTTATTACCTAAAAAAGTCATAACATTGATGACCCAATTATTCTACTTTTCCTGAGAATACAATGATACATTATTATGCCTTAAGGGACAACCATATGATTCCAACGGCTTGAATCAAATGATCAAGGGAATCAAATTCAAGCAGGAAAGGATTTTCTATTTTAGAACTAAAACAATTAACGAAGAATATCTAACAAAAAAACTCACTATATGATGAATTAACAAAAGAAATAAAAATAATCCAATTCATTTATATCAAAAACACCCAAAAGTTTAGTATAATGGAATATATAAAACTGGAAAAATATATAGTGGAAGATAACTATTTGATACTCCAAGATATTCACAAGAATCCATTACCCAAAATCTCTATTCTCTAATATCATCAGACATCCCAAGTATAAAAAATAGGTGATAAATACATGTGATGCATTAACATTTCCCATATCTCAAGAGATTTCATCTGTAAAAGCACCAATGTTACTACGTGGGTGTGATTATAAAACACAGTAGGCTTTTTCTGATGACCTCTTTTCACAAACTACTAGGATTGAAAGGTTTGAATAATTTCAAAAATAAATTATAGAAAACATTTTCCCAAAAAAATATTTTATCTTATTATAAACTACTTTCAAAACCATTTGAAACCATTAATAAACAAGAGATACTTTCATCTAATATTCCAACAAGTCACATTTCTAGAAAAACGACCAAAAAGGCTATAAAACCCATTTATTAATATCATTTATTTATAAATATTCCATTCCACCACACTACACATCCAACCATGTATGAAACCAGAAACTCCTTGTACTCATGAGAGATGAGGTATCCTTTAACTAAGACTTCACTTTGTGAAACACTTTTATGGGGTCACTTCATTCCGATATCCATCAAAAATAATTGATGTATGTTCTTTAAAACCTTATCTATCCCAATTCATATGAACGCACACCATAACCCAAGCCATAACCCTTACAAATACATGTGTGTTCGACCAATTCAACAAACCCATTATTTTATAGAAAATCATGAAGAATGAAAATTAAAAAACTATTTCATTTTAGTAAAAACATTCCTTTTTTGAGTAAATTTTAATTTTCTCCAGGTGATAAAATTCTATAAATTACACATTTTATTATCTATGTTTTAAAACCAAGAATAAAAGCACATTTTCAAGAAAAACAAATATTCTACGTTTCCACAATTTAAAAAACCTTTACTAAAGATGGTTTCTAAAAATTCTCAAACATAATATCCACAATTAATTTAAATTAATATGATAAATTTGAAAGTTATAAAAATAGTTATACTATGAGGGGTCGAGCGTTAAGTGACCTACCTCAACTATTTTGATGAAAATCGAAAACATATGGATAACACTCATGAATCATGGTCAATTTTCCACGAAACCACCATATATATCTTACCCTGACATTATCATGAAATAAAATTAAATTATTTTGAATCCATAATCATAGATTTAATCACATAGGTTTTAGATCAATAAAACCAATAGAAGAGGAGAATCAGATCTAGGAAACCTTGCAAGATCAATGAATGAAAATTTCCACAAGAATTGGGCATGAAAACATACAAGGGGGGTTAATAATAACTAAAACATTATTGGTATAGATCCTCCTACATTTAATAGTGATGAATATATAATTAGGGAAGAAATAGGAAAAAATAAGGGAGTTAGTGGAAAAATGTGTGAGATGCACTTTTTTTGGATCTCACTTAAACCTTAAGGATTGTTAGTTCAAATAGTAAGAAAAATATTTCCCTAAATGTCTGTTAGATACTCTCCCAAGATGAATCTAACATGGTCTCCACACATGGACTCCAGTATTGTTCACCCACCATTCCAAATCAACAATCCAAACCTACTATTGTGCATGGTTTATCCTCAAATTCCACAATCTTTAGACAAATCGTGTGCATTCCATGCGCCTTCCTTTTATCCCAAAAAAGTCCATGACTATTCCCAAAACTCCCCCAATGCTCTCCCTTATTATTTATTTACAAAAAAAACATAAATAAATGGATAAATACCATAATATAGGTGTACTACATTCTCCTCACCATTGGACTTTCTGTCCGCCAACGGTAGAAAACCATCCATTCCATAGAGTAATTTCAACCTTTTCTCTTTCACATCCTTCTCGTGTTCCCAAGCCTCTTCCTGTATCTGACCATGTTTCTATATAACCTATAATAGACCAATGAAATTTCCACATAATAATTTATCATATCTATCTACAATCTAAACAAAGATTTATACCAACAAATCATCTTCCTCACGGTAAATGTGATCCCATCTGATCACGTGGTCATGATGAGGTTGATTATTTTTCAACTGAGATACAGGGAACAAATTATACACTAAATCAAATAAAGGTGGAAATTCCAACTGATATGACACCTCTCCACTCCGTTCCAATATCTCAAAAGTGAAAATTCATTGAGAAGATAAAATTCCCTTCATCACAAAATAACGATGTCAAATACTTGTAGAAACCAATAAGAACAAATAATCAATCACCACGTACGAAAATAGTCATTAAAGGTGATATACATAAGGTTTCTAATGACTATGATCCATAAACATCTATTTCATGATCATATAAATCTTCTTTCTTACTTGATAGAAAGGTCGTGTCCCAAAAAGTGATGCATCACCAATTTCCGCCCAATAAAGAGGAATAAGACCCACACGCCTATACAATGTTTCAAAAGAATATACAAGTATTGAGGCATGAAAATTGTTATTATATGAGAACTCTAATAAGGATATATGATCATACCATGAGCTACCAAAATCTATTACACAAGCCCGAAACATGTACTCCAAGATTTGTATCATTCTTTAAGATTTCACATCCTTCACTGAATGATACATTGTATTAATTTTCAAATGAGTCCCAAGCCAATTCTATAAGGATTTCTAGATTCGAGACATGAACCTTGGATCCCAATATAAAATGATCAAATATGATATGTATTGTCTATTTAGAACATCGCAGATATAGATTTTGGATAGATCCTCCAATGTATGAGTTTCTTGAATTTCGAAGAATTGAGCAGACTACGTAAGCCAATCCAGTATCATCCATATAGAATCATGTTTTTGAACCATTCTTGGGTGACCTGTAAATAAATACAAGGCTATATACTACCATTTCCATTGTAGAATATGTAAAGACTAAAATATCCATTCTGTTCATGATGTTATTCTTTAAATTGCTGAGAATTTAGTCACCATGAAAGGAACTTAGCCATTTTATGTTTCATACCAATCCACCAAAACTAAAATTTCAACTCCATATATATCTAATGAATCCCTAGATGTAAAACCCATCTAGAATAGTTTTATGCATGGAGAATTTTATTCTGACAAGCCATAGGTACAACCAAATGATCTGTGAACCACAAAAGTGAACTCTGACTAAGATTCCATCTCTTATTGGCCTCCCAACCATTGAGATTTGGAATCAAAAAAAAAAAGAATTATACATCATTTTTTGTGCCTCGTTAACCATATTTACCAAATAAAGAGTCACAGAAACCAAAAATAAAACCCCAAAATCACCCCAGTCTTTACATTACACAAGTATGTCAACTAGGAACAATATGAACTACCACTCATTGGAAGCTTCTTTCGCAAGATGGGCATATGAATTTCTGTATAATGCATTGGACAATAAATTAATGTTTTCCAGGGTATACATTAGTTCAATGTAAAATAGTTAAAGATACTCCATCCATATCCTTTTCCTCATAATCAAATACTATTATAGGAAAATGTGTTTCAATCTTTTGTTATCTGTGACCCCAGTAAATTTCTCTCCCATGACATAATGACTCCATTTATTCAAGGCATGGATGATCTTGGAATATGCCAAATCATGAAACCACATGGTCTCATTGCATGAGAACACATCCTAACCCAGATCCCGAAGAATCACAGTACACCACATACCCTTGTCTGGATTCTGGAAAAATCCAGATAGGTTATGATGTAAGATGAACTTTCAACAATTAGAATTACTTCTTGAATTATTCAGTCCATTGGAATAGATCCTTTTTATTTTCCAATTCTATCATTGGTGAGCTTAGTCATGAAAACTATTTCACATAGTGTTGGTAACCACTAGCTAGACCACGGAACCTTTTTATCTCAAAGGAACCCTTTAGCAATTTTAAAGAAGCAATAGATGTTATCTTCTCTAGATCCACAAAAACACCTTTTTCCTAAAAATAAATGGATGAGAATGTGTACCTATTGTATCCAAAAATCAACCTCTGATAATTTCAAATAAAATTTCTGGTCCCTTAGGATTATCAACACTTTCATGAAGTGTTGATCATGATCGTACAATTGTTCTGGAATAAACCAATATGTCATCCACTAACACCACAAAAAAACAATTAGATATCTATGAAATATCTGATTCATCAATGAAATGAATATAGCTGGTGAATTTTTAATACATAATGGAATGAATACATATTCATAATGGCCTTATATTCTTCTAAAAGCTTCCATTAGAATATTCTCCTTCAAAACTCAAAACTAGTGATATCCTGATCGAATGTAAATTTTATAGAACCACTAATCTCCCCTTAATAGATCTAACATGTCATCAAGGTGTGGAAGTGAATATCTACTGTTATTTTAAGGCAATTTCTTGGTCAATGACTGTGACACAAAATATAATTAAAAAGTAAAAAAGAATAAATCATGAGCCTGAAAGACGAAATTTTATTACAATCTTTATCATAAAAATGGTATAGCTAAACTGGAAGGTCATCACTCCATGTAATGTTGTGGTTGATCCCCTTATTAGAAAGACCATCTGCCACCATGTTTGCTTCTCGATAGACATGAGTGGTAATGTATCTAAACTCCAGTAGCGAGTTAAGAAATTTCTTCCAACGCGCTGTGAGAGAACCCGCAAGGCGAAAGACTCCATTCCAGATAGCTTATATAATTGTGGTAGAGTCACTTTCTATCCAAATTTTATTCCATCCTCTTTGAATAAAAATGTTGAATTCATGAATCACTGCCATCATCTCAGCCTAAAGGTATGAGGCAAAACCACATCCACCAAAATAGTAGCCATGAGAATGCCCAAGAGAGTCTTTGAAAATGCCCCCACAGTCTGAAAGACCTTGATTTCCTTTGGAAGCACCATCAACATTGATTTGTATCCAGTCAGGGATCATGTCTTGCTAGAACACTTCTGGAAAGAGATTCAGCTTCATGTAGATCCCTTTTATTGTAAGTTGTTGAAGAATCATTAAATCACCAACCGAGTTTTCTCAGTGGGCTTTTTGAATAATGGAAGCATCTTTAATAGCAATAAGAATTATCACCCGATGTGCATTAATATTGAATGAGTAATTGTTTTTAATAATGGCATTTTTAGCATACCACATAATAGGTAGGAGATATGAAATTGTGGAAACAAAGATATTTCTGATTTGTTGCGAGAAGTCATGCTCAAAACAACATTTGATCATGGAGAAAATAGAGTCAGAAAGTAACCATTTGCAGTAAAATATGTCAGTAATATAACTCCAAAGAGTAGTTATTGTGGCACAAGATAAAAATAAGTGATTGATCTCCTCCCTATGTTGATGGAATAGGTAAAATCTCAAACTATATTGGACACCAAAGGACTGAAGACAAACCTCAGTGGGAATAGAATTATGAGTGATATGTCAGATAAGATTAAGTAATGAAGGTTTTATCCAAGCTTTATAAAACGATTTCAACCAAGCGAAATTAGATTCAGAAGTAGAAAAAAGTTGTTGGTATATGTTTTAGAATCAAGAATAGCATTGTGGTATTGATCCCAAATAAGAAAATCATCATCATCAGAAAAAATGAATCCATAAACAACTTCATTGATATGATTAGGGAGATCTAATTTGGGAGAGTGAATCCCCTATTCTATGGTGTAGCTTATGGAATCCAGAGCAGTATGAGAATAAAGCATAGAATTGAAAGGAGAAGCAGTCCAGTTTTCATGATAGAACATCAAATTGGATTCAGTGCTAACCATAACTCAATAATTGTTTATGATGTTGGAAAATGAATTTCTAATGGATGGATAGTGGGAAGAATTGACATGATTCAAATTTTGATTTTTATGTTTTTCCTAGAAAAAATTTTTAAGAAATTAAATCGAATCTGTATTGTTGTTTATTAAATTCCATGTGTGTTTGGCTTGGAGGGATTCCTTAATGATCTTGAGGATTTTGATTCTAATCCCTCCTTTCATGAGGGTTTTACAACAGGTAGTCCAGTGAAAAGTTACAAGCTTCCATTCAAGAATACTCCAAGTCCAAACAATGTTCTTAATGTAGGAATCAAATTCCGTAAAGAGACTGATTGGCCACCTATAAATATTTAAAGAATAAACCATTTTGGAAATAATAGATTATTTCACATGGCAGATCCTACTAGCCATAGAAATAGATTTTCCATTCCATGAAGTAAGTTGATTAATGATTTTCTCAGTGATTACATTAAAATTTAATGCTCTAGGCCTACCCCAAAAGATAAGAACTTATATGTATATTAAAGGAAGAGACCCTTCTTTGATACTAGGACTCTCAATGACGTAGTTTTTTTCTAGAAGTGGGAAATCCTTTTCCAATGAAAATAATATATTTTCTCCATTAGATTGATTGACCAGAGATCTCTTCATAGTAGGATAAGGAAAATTTGAGATTAAAGATGTTACGTTCGCAACCATTAAGGAAAACAATTATGTCATCTGCATAAAGGGGATGATTTGGATCATTAAGGTTTCATGCTGCTTGGATGGGCATAATTTTATTTTATAGAACCAGAGATGTGAGGAGGAGTCTAAGGTTGTCCCCTATAATGGAAAATTGGATAGTAGAGAGGGGATAACTTTGTCAGTATCCCTTGGAACATTTGAAATAACCATTATAAGAACCGTAAATAAGGATGGAGATATAGGCTAAGTTGAAAAGGGAGTTGATTATGCTAATGAATAAATCATTAAATCTGAAACCCTGAGGGACTTTGAAAAAAAAACTCCAGTATATTGTGTCAAAAGATTCCCTAATATCAAGGTTAATAGAAATGTTACCACCTCTGGATGATTTATTATGTGGGTTGGTGGATTCAAAATCCAGGAAGATGTATTCTTGAATAGAACGACATTTGATGAACCCAAATTAGTTACAGGAAATGATTTTGTTACACAGAGAGGATAGACTATTTTCCATGAGCTTGGTGATTATTTTGAAGAGGGAGTTGATAAGAACAGTGGGTCTATATATATGAATTAAAGAGGCATTGGCCAACGTAAGAATTAGTGTGAGAAATTGATCATTGAGCCCAGGCATAAGGAGAACATTATAAAGTGAATATCTATTATTAATTATAAAATGTTTTAGAATAATATATTTGACACACATCTTTAGAGTTCCATCTGCATTCTTTGTGAACAAAAATGGTGCTTCCCATAGAGATGTTCCTTGTCAAATGAAACCTTTTTTCAGCACATCCAGCTATAATTTTAATTAACTTAATTATGTAGGTGTCATCATATAATATGGTAGGGAAATAGGAATGGTTCTCAGAAAGAGATAAATCATATAATTCAATTCCATTATAGGTTGTAACCATGAGAAGTTCTTGGGAAAGACATGTGGAGATTTATCCATGATCGGTGGAAACCATCTATCCTCGATCTCATACATCAATGAAAAACTCATTTCCCCTAACTAGTAATATATTATTCCCACTACGGGTGCTAAAATACCTGTTGGAGATGTTGTAACAACCCTTTTTCCTCTGAAGAGATTCTCGACGCCATCTTTAGATGTGAAATTAAACACTATTCAATAACACTCCATTTGAGATTTGAACTTTTTCAACCCATCCATACCCCATATGAAATCAAAGAAATCCATATCCAATAGTGAGAATTATCACCCAATATCACCTCCAACAACGGATATTGAACATGCTCTAAACACAAAGGCTATAGAATATCTTACTAAGAGGACATCGAAGATTTAACATGTAGGGAATAATCACATGTTTTAAACATAGTAATTCATACAAAAAGATAATATATGAAGGAATATGATGAATTGGTGTCAAAAAACACTTTTATAAGGGTATAATTCAATATAATCATACCTCTCACTATATATGGTAATTCCTGATCATCCAAAATCACACACTCAACTCCATATAATTTTTTCATTTTTTCACTCTTCTCCTTGTTATATTTCTAATAATTCGCATAATGAGGAGTTAGTGTGTTCCTAGATTCACCATGGCTAGACATCTTCTTCTAACAATTTTGATTTTCTACCCTCATATGATTGAAGCATAATATTCTTTCATTACCCAAGATGTGTCTCCAGAAACAAACTATAGAGCACCGCGACCATTGTTTTGATGGTTCCTCATATTCATGTAGTCATTATATTCCCTAGGTTGTGTTGTACACTCAATATTCATGTTTTAAAAAAACACATTTAAAACAACCTACTTTTCTCTTGGGTAATGGAGGAAGGGTCACGGATCGAGCCATTTGATTCTGATTCCAACTAACACCTAGAAAACAGGGGTCCTTCTTCCACTTTCTCCCAACATTAGATTTCCCACCATTTCTCATAGGTATCATTATACATCATCATCCATTTGATCTTGAGATATCAAATTAATACAATTTCAATATCTTCAACATCTATGTATAATTAGTAATACATAGCACTATGATCGTCCATAGAATCTCATACCATAGCCCTGAAACATTGATATGTGCCTTCAAGGACGTACATGTCGCATGTTCTAGTGTAAATTAAAATAAATTCATGGATTTAGACATATACTTTGTTATAGAGGACTTTTCCTTCTTCATCCTAAATAAGTATTTTGTTCTCTAGATCCTGAGCCGATGAGGATCTAATTATTTATTAAAAAAATCTCTGAAATCCTCCCAACTAAGGACTTGAACCAATTTAGAATACACCACTATATCCCACCCCAGGTGTGAAAGATCCTTGAGAATATAAATTATGATCTTAACATTTAGCTCTGTTGGTGTGGTGATGAAATATATGAAATGGTTCATCTTATTCAGCCAGACCAATGCCTTTTTTAGTTTAGAATCACCCAATAGATGGATGGATTTTGCTTCATGAACTTAATGAAATGATACATATATGATGCATCATCCCTCTAGTTTCTTATGTCAATAGCTTAAAATGAGTGGATGATACTCTAACCCAGCTCTTGGTTCAACCACGGTTCAGGTGAAAACACATTTTCATAAGCATCTTCTATTTGGTTTCTACGATGTATGCCATGCACCATTTTTTAAACACACACAAATAATCTCTATGTCTCACTCTCTGGAAACCAAGGCTTAGCATTTCAAATTCTATAACATCAAATACCAAAATATTACATTCCCAAAAATCATATTTTCAATTTTTAACCATTTCTAAAAATCCATTCAAATTTTTTAAAATTAAACCAATTTCAAAATTCATCAACCATTCCATTTCCAAAATCATTCATTAGAAAAAAATTTCAAATTTTTTTAAAATATTCATCCATTTCAATGAATCAAAAATCATAACAAATAATGTAATATGAAATAATAGTTGTATGTAATTCCTTTAAAACACATGTCATTCTTCTCTCATTGGATAAACCAATGACAATGAGATTCTAGTTTCTATAAGTGTCTCCAAATCACTTATGTACTCAACTCTCTGGTAACTTGATGTTCATCATAAAAAGATAATCTATGTATTTTTATGGTCTACATTTCAAATACCAAAAATCCATCTCCTTTGTCACACCCATTTTTTAGTCCTTTTATTTATTTTATTTCTCTTGGCGTTAGGTGATTTTGCGTAAGTGCGGGTGAGTCCTGGTTTAACATTTTAATTTTAGGTTCAGTTTATGGTTTGGGATAGTTTGCAAACACCATACGTTTACGACGCGCTATCCGCTTGGGTACCGTACGGTGCGCAAATACCGCATTGTCATCCAGTTTTAATGTTATGTGTGTAGATATATGTATATGTATGTTTGTACATTTATATATGTGTATATATATGTGTATATATGTGTGTATCGACATTTGTATATGTTTATGTTTTAATGTTGTTTGTATATATATATATATAATGTATGTGTAAATATGTTTATAGGTGTGTATATATATACACATATGTTTATAAATAAATATGTTTTAACCTTATATGATTATTTGTATACAGGTTTATATATAAGTTCATATATGATTATATGTTTATATATGTTATATATATATATATATGTATCCATGTTTATATATGTTATATATATTTATATATTTATATATGTTTATAATAACTATTATTTTTATTTTTATTTTTATTTGATTGGAATTATTATTGTTATTATTGTTTGTTATTTGGGTATAATTAATTTTATTCTTAAAGTTTGTTAAATTAATATTATTAGTATTATTATTATTATTATAGTTATTAAGATAAAAAAGGGATACCCTAAGCATACCCCCCCCCCCTTCTCTCCATTTCTTCCCCGCGTGAGCCCCCCCCCCCCCCCACCCTCCTTCTGTCATCCACGCAAAACCCTCCCCCGGCCTGTTTTTCCTCTCCCCCCTACCGCGACGCCTCCGGCTGGCCTCCCCTCTCCTCCGGCTGCATCCGAATCCGCCGAGCTGCCTCCCCTCTTTCCCGTCGGAGCCAACCCGCACACCATCTTTCCAGTCGCCGCACCCGCCGGCCGTCCCGTCCCCCGCTTCCCCTTCACCGTGCCTAACCACCGTTCCCCGACCTCCTCCTGGCATTCCAACCTTCCACCGCACCTCCCCACCCCTGCCCCCATGCTGGATCACCCTTCCCCGCTCCTTTTCCGACATCCCTCCCTTCCGCCAACGTCCCTCCTACCAGCCGCAGTCGTCTCCACCGACCGCTACCTTGAACCTCCCATGCACGCCCTTTTTCCAGTGACCCAACCCTCTTCGCAGCACCTCCACTTTTATTGGGTGCGGTCTTGTTTCCCCTCACCGATATTTGGGTAAGGATATATTTATACTTTGTTATATATTCATATGCTAATTTAAATGTGAATTTAGTTGCGGACCCATGAGGTCTTTGTCTATTATAGAGTGGGTTCCTGGTTTTTGTCAGCATGCATCTACGGTGTTATACTTGTTTAAGTGCAAAAAAATTCTTTATTAATTTTTAAAATGTTACTCACATCCCTATGGTATCCTTTTACATATTTTGTGATGATTTGGCATTGGTGGAATTGGATAAAATTGGTCTTTGTTTTGATTGTTTAATTATGTATATGTTAAAGAAAATTGATGTGATTTTGGGGGTTTTTCCTTTAGTTGTTTTATAAAAATGTTGAAGATGTGATTTGAGTTTTACTTGTGAACATAGTGATTTCTATAGAGTTGGTTTTTGAATCGTTTCTTGATTCTGTTGTTTGGATTAATTTTATTTTTGTGTCTTATGTTGTTTTGAGTCTCTGGTATTTATTTGGATGTGAGTTGGTCTTCGTCGCAGTAACTTTGGGTGTCGACTAATTTGTTAAGGTGTGGAGATGATACTTTTCTAGTGCGTGCGCTTTTGTGGGAGTTCATGTAGGTGAACAGGTGGCTGTGTGAGTTTGAAAGCATTGGCTCGGCCAATTACTTGAGGTAGGTGTTTCCAACCTTTCCCCTTTTTGATTCAATCCTTGAGCACTTGAATGTTTTCAACTATTCCTTTTATATTGTTTTCATCTCTATTGCATTTATGAAAAACACCTGACATAGTTATATTGGTGTTTTAAATTTCTGAAAGTGGATTTTAATGTTGGTTTATATGAAATGCTTAGAATTTTAGTAAATTTAAATTGAGTGACTTGTGATGTGTTTTGTTGTAACTGATGGTGATTGTGTTTTGGAAATGTAAGATTTGGTTTGGTGTGTTTGTTTGAAAAAATAATGAACAATTGGGTTGTTTTAGAAATAGTTTTGGAAATGGTGGTTGGTTTGAAAGATGAAATTTTATTTTATAAAGTGTCGTGAAAGAATTGGGTTTGGTTTCAATGCTATGTGTTTTAGGAAAATGGTTTCTAATTTGATTCTTCTAAAAACTAGATGTGCTATTGGATGTTGGCACATCTATGGGAGCACTAGGTGGTCACATGGATGTGCCTCCAAATGAAAATGATTCATAAAAACTATATTTTTATAAAGAAAGGTTCTTGATGAAATGGTTTGGTATTTCAAAGGGGGATGAAAAGATGTTGGCCCGGTTGGCCTTTGGTGTTAGTTGAATGGTTGTTCGGTTTGAAATCCCGTTTGGTATTAGGTTTTGAATGGGGTGTTTGTACAGACTTTTGGGGAAAATTTTTGTGCCCGATTGGCAACATAACTCATTTACAAAATGTTTTGAAACTGCACATGCTGTGAAGGCCTGGTTGGCACCTTGGTGAATGTGAAAAAATTTCATATATATATATTTGTTGTCATCTCTACAAGGGGACTTCCCTTCGAGGATTGTCGTGTGGTGGTGTCTGTGTAAGGGGTTGGCAAGTGCGGTGAGATGAGTCATGCGTGCGAGGCCCCCTACATACACAGTATTATCGAAATCACCATGGGTTCTTGGGCATCTTATAGATTATCGAGTGACGGTTGAAATCCAGTCTCGATTAGACGGGTTGGTTCCCCCTTGGTAGATAGGCCATGTTGGGTATGCCACTGGTTGGCTATTAGGGAGACTCGTTGGTTATTGACTAGGGAGTACCACGCCGGCAGGTAGTCTGAAACCGAGTACGTCCAGGGGTTTTCTAGGGATGTTTAGGATCACCCATGGTTATTGGTTATATCTACTTGTTTACTTTTACTTTCACTTAGCTTCCAACATTTACTTATTACCTGTTCTTCTTTTGCAAAAATGTGATAAACGTGAATTTGAAATATCAGTTTTCAAGAAATGCATTGTTTTGGGGGAAACCGGGTTGTGGCGTGTGTTGGTTTTTGAGATGGTAAAACATGATCCTTTTTTCTTTAAAATATGAAAACCCTATTTTCTATCTTTGTATGTGAAAACTAGTGTTTTTGGATTGTTTCTGGAATGTGGTTTTGGTTGGATTCTGAGGTTTACTTTGGTATTCCTACTGAGCATTTTTAATTCTCATGCCTATTTTCACCATTTCTGTTGCATGTTTCCCTCGTTCAAGTTTTCTTGGCTGATTTTCTCATTTTCGAAGCAATGTTGGCCATGGTTGGTAGGTGACTGAAGGGTCACATAGAAGTATGTTTGCTGTTTGGTTTTATTTCATTCCACTGCTAGAGTTTAGTTCTTTTTTTCGGTTTATTCTTATTCACTTAATTATCTGTTGGGGCCAAATAGTTCCCAATGTTTTAACTTTGATGCCCAGTACTAGTTGCCGGCCCATGGGGATCAGGAACGCCCCTCGGTCCATGTCTCGGGCTGGCTCGGGTGACGGGTTCAGGGTCGACCTGGGCTAGTTCTTGAAAAAATGGTATCAAAGGAGCCCTTGTTATTGGGATGTCTGTTAGAAGAGAGATTTGGACTGTCGGGACTCAGGAGGTATGTTACGATTTGGTGCCTGATCACCACCACTTGCAATGAGACCTGAGTTGCCAGGGTTATTCCAGGATTTGAGCCCTTTTTCTTTGGTTATTTTGGATTGAGGGATGAAAATGAGAGTGAGTCAGTTCACATTGCGGCCTCACGTGGGGTGGTGACCCATGTGGAGTCCATGTGCCTAGTTTAAGGTCCTCTTAGTGTTAAGTCTTACTTAGGGCATAGCTCACCACCATGTCATCGGGTTAAGCACAGACACTAGTCCCTCATTCTGATGTTTTATAGTTGGTTGTGTTTCGTTTTGAACTCAGTATCTGTGTATGTGTGTTGAAAATGAAAGTGATTTAGAAATGAAAAAAATGGTTTCTTCCAAATTGTTTATGAAATTAGTAAAGTGAGTTTTTAAAGAGAATGTGTATTGGTTTGGAAAAATATGGTATGTGTTTGGATTTGGTAAGGAAATAAGTGTTTGAAACTTGTAACTCCTTATGGAGGGTCACAAGTGCGTGGGTATGTATGGAGAGTGCGTATGGGAACTTTTTTTCAGATGATGTGAACGAGATTGAATGAACATGCATGTGACGGTTCATAAGGTGTCATAGGTGGGTTTTAAAATTTTAAGGAAATAATGGTTTTGGAACGAGATTTATTCTTGTGTTTTTATATGTTTGGATTATGGGCCTATTGAACTTGGCTTATGCGGTTTATTTGATTGAGTTTTGTCTTAATGCTGGTTTCGATGATGTTTCTCATGTTGTCATGAGTATGCCACCCAGAAAGGTCGCTAAGTTTGCTAATGATTTATGCCAGGTTTTCAGTTCTTTTTGTATGTTGCCTATCGATCAAAGAAATCAAAGTCCATGAGGGGTAGTTCTGTGGTTGTGGAACTGGAGTGGGTCGTCCTGTTTTTGGGAACTCCGAGGGTTGTTAGGGTGCGTTCCGTCTCATGTTTATTTGAGGGTTCTATTCTGGACGAGTAAAGGTGGGATGTCTCATTGTCGTTAGGGTCTCAATAGTAGATGGCAGTAGTCGTCTCATGTATGGATTCCTCGTCTAGGAAGGATCTACATCAGTACAGACTCTCAGTTTGTTGGAGCGCTCTCTCTCCTGCCGCTAGTCTGGCTGGTTCAAGAATTTTATGCTAGCTTGTTGCATCCCTCCGAATTCTTCCTACTGTGCGACTGTTTAGGCCACCAGGGAGTGTTCTGGAAGAAGCGTCTCTCGTGAAATAGTTAGAGGCCAGAAGATGAAAATGCCTGAGTATGAGGCATGAGATGCTTCAACCATCAGGGCCCCAGCCACAGGTCTCAGGGTGAAGCGTGCGCACAGTCAAGAGTTGTCGAGGGTGTGTAGAACCTCACTTCGGATTATGTTTCCAGCTTTCTAAAGGGAAAATCCAATGTTACCTTGTTCTGTTCTTGTCACCATGGTAAGCTCATCATAGTTGTGGTAATGTGATGAACTTTTTCTACCAAATTCTAAAAATTCTTATCTGTTCTCAGTGTGTTCTCCAATCGTTCGTATTTCCTTGAAGGATGTTGGGCCCGTGAAAAAAAAACGAGTCATTCTAATTTTGAGTTGGGTCTCAATTGTGTGCGTTAGGGGGATGTTTGGTTTCGTGAAATTAACGGCCGTTGTTTTGAGGTCCTTTCTAAGATAGGGCTAGGAATTCCCTAGGATCTGATTAGAGTGAGGATTTCATTCGGTCGGTGTGTGAGGGGTTGAGTTAATTCCTTATCCTCGGGTTGTTGGGTCGTTTCATAGCAAGAATTCTATTTAAGTCTTTGATTTTTGTTCGGTTTATGTGGAGAAATAAAATGGGTTCAGTTTGGGAGTTCCCCTGTTGCCCCCCCCCTCAGGGGTGGTGTTACCGAGTTTCAAGGCCTCCGTGTTAGTAAAATACTTGTGGTGGGGAGAACCCTCTTGTGTTCTCCCCTTAACCTCGGAAAATGTTTGTACTCGATTTGGTCGGGTGTGACTTGCTTTTGAAATGGACACTCTGAGCCTCTCGGTTTCTTCTGGTTTTTCCTGGGCACGTACTCGAGTTATGCTAACTGTAGGCTTGGTGACTTTCTGGGGCCAGAAAGTGTTTGTGGTGGGGAGAATTGTCACACATGTTTTTTAGTCCTTTTATTTATTTTATTTCTCTTGGAATTGGGTGATTTTCCTAAGTGAGGGTGTTTCCAAGTATAAAATTTTAATTTTGGGTTGAGTGTATGATTTGGGATAGTGCACGAACACCGTACGTTTAAGACGCGTTGTCCACTTGGGTACCGTACGGTGTGCAAAAACCGCACGGTCACCCAGTTTTAACGTTATGTGTGTAGATATAAGTATATATATGTTTGTACGTTTATATATGTGTATATATATGTGTATCTATATTTGTATATGTTTATGTTTTAACTTTGTGTGTATATATATATATATAATGTATGTGTATAAATGTTTATAGGTGTATATATATACACATATGTTTATAAATAAATATGTTTTAACGTTATATTCTTATGTTTATACATGTATATATATATGTTCATATATGTTTATATGTTTATATTTTTTATATATATGTTTATATATATATATATATGTATATATGTATCCAGGTTTATATATGGTATATATATTTATATATGTATATATGTTTATAATAACTATTTTTTTATTTGATTGGAATTATTATTATTATTATTGTTTGTTATTTGGGTATAATTATTATTCTTAAAGTTTGTTAAATTACTAGTATTATTATTATTATTATAGTTATTGAGATAAAAAATGGAAACCCTAAGCATACCTAGCCCCCCTTCTCCCCTTTTCTTCCCCGCGCGAGCCCCCCCACCCCCCCCCCCCCCCTCCTTCTGCCCGCCGTGCTAAACCCTCCCCCCGGCCAGATATTCCCCTCCCCCCTGTCGCGATGCCTCTGGCCGGCCCCCCCTCTCCTCCAGCTACCACCGCATTCGCCATGCCGACTCCCCTCATTCCCGTCAGAGCCACCCCGCGCACCCCCTGTCCAGTCGTCGCGCCCGCCGGCCGTCCCCGCCCCCGCTTCCCCTTCACCGCACCTAACCATCATTCCCCAGCCACGTCCCCATGTTCCGGCCTTCTGGCGCACCTCCACACCCCTTCCCCCACGCCAGATCTCCCTTCCCCCTCTCATCTGCCAGCATCCCTCCCTTCCGTTGGCGTCCCTCCTACCGGCGACAGCCGTCTCCGGTGACCGCTGCCTCGAACCTCACTTACGCGCCCTTTTTCTAGCGACCCGACCCTCTTCGCAACACCTCCACTTTTCTCGGGCGTGGCCTCGTTTCCCCTCAGCGATATTTGGGTAAGGATATATTTATACTTGGTTATATATTCTTACATTAATTTCAATGTGAATTGAGTTGCGGATCCTTGAGTTCTTTATCTGGTCCAGAGTCAGTTCCTGGTTTTTGTCAGCATGTATATACGGTGTTATGGGTGTTTATGTGAAAAATATTTCTTTTTTAATTTTTAAAATGTGATTTGCATCCCTATGGTATCCTTTTACATCTTTTTTGATGACTTGGAATTGGTGGAATTGGATAAAATTTGTCTTTGTTGTGATTGTTTAATTATTTATATGTTAAAGTAAATTGATGTGATTTTGAGGATTTTTCCTTTAGTTATTTTATAAAAATGATGAAGATGTTATTTGAGTTTTACTTGTGAACATGGTGATTTCTATAGAGTTGGTTTTTGAATCGTATATTGATTCCTTTGTTTGGATTAATTTTATTTTAGTGTCTTATGTTGTTTTGAGTCCCTGGTGTTTATTTGGTTGTGTGTTGGTCTTCATTGCACTGACTTTGGGTGTCGATTTCTTTGTTAAGGTGTGGCGATGTTACTTTTCTAGTGTGTGCGCTTTTGTTGGAGTGTGTGTACGTGAATAGGTGTCCATTTGAGTTTGAAAGCATTGCCTCGGCCAATTCCTTGAGGTAGGTGTTTCCAACCATTTCCCTTTTTGATTCGTACCTTGAGCAGTTGAATGTTTTCAATTAATCCTTTTATATCGGTTGCATCTCTATTTCATTTATGAAAAACACCTAACATAGTTATATTTCTGTTTTAAATTACTGAGAGTGGCTTTTAATGTTGGTTTATATGAAATGATTTGGCTCATTGTAAAGTTAAATTGATTTCCTTGTGATGTTTTTGGTTGTAACTTTATAGTGATTGTGTTTAGGAAATGTAAGATTTGGTTTGGTGTGTTTGTTTGACACAATGATGAACCAATGTGTTGTTTTAGAAAAAGTTTTGGAAATGGTGGTTGGTTTGAAATATGCAATTTGCTTTTATAATGTGTTGTGAAAGAATTGGGTTTGGTTTCAATGCAAAGTGGATTATAAAAATGGTTTCTAAGGTGATTCTTTTAAAAACTAGATGTTCCGTTGGATGTTGGCATATTCATGCGATCACTAGGTGCTCAAAAAGATGTTCCTCCAAATGAAAATGACACATAAAAACTATATTTTCTTAAAGATAGGTTTTTGATGAAATGGTTTGGAATTTCAAAAAGGGATGAAAAGAAGTTGTCCTGGTTGGCCTTTGCTGTGAGTTTAATGGTTGTTCGGTTTAAAGGCCCGTTTGGTATTTGGTTTTTAATGGGGTGTTTGTACTGACTTTTGGGAAAAATGTGTGTGCCCGATTGGAAACATAACTCATTTAAGAAATGTTTTGAAACTACACATGCTGTGAAGGCCAGGTTGGAACCTTGTTGAATGTGAATGAATTTCATATATACATATTTGTGGGCATCTCTACAGGGGGACTACCCTTCGAGGGTTTTCTTGTGGTGGTGTCTGTGTAAGGAGTTGGAATGTGCGGTGAGATGAGTCATGTGTTTGAGGGCCCCCTACATACATAGTATTATCGAAATCTCCATGGGTTCATGGGTGTCTTATAGATTATCAAGTGATGGTTGCAAGCCAGCCATGATTTGACGGGTTGGTTCCCCCTTTGTAGATAGGCCTTGTGGTGTGTGCCACTAGTTAGATATTAGGGAGACTAGTTTGTTATTGACTAGGGAGTACCACGCCGACAGGTAGTCTGAAACCGAGTATGTCCAGGGGTTTTCTTGGGATGTTTAGGATCACCCATGGTTATTGCTTATATATGCCTGTTTAATTTTACTTGCACCCGGTTTCCAACATTTAATTATTACCTACTCTTCTTTTGCACAAATGTGATAAACGTGAATTTGAAATTTTAGTTTTCAAGAAATGCATTGTTTTGGGGAAAACGAGTTGTGGTGTATGTTGGTTTTTGAGAAGGTAAGACGAGATCCTTTTTCCTTTAAAATATGAAAACCCTATTTTCTATCTTTGTATGTGAAAACTAGTGTTTTTGGATTATTTATGGAAAGTGGTTTTGGTTGGATTATGTGGTTTACTTTGGCATTCCTACTGCGCATTTTTAATTCTCACTCCTATTTTTATCATTTCAGTCGCATGTTTCCCTCGTTCAAGTTTTCTTGGCTGAGTTGCTCATTTTCGGAGAAATGTTGGCCTTTCTTGTGAGGTGACCGAAGGGTCACATGGAGGTACGTCTGCTGTTTGGTTTTATTTCTGTCCGCTGCTAGAGTTTAGTTCTTTTGTTCTGTTTATTATTATTTACTTATTTATATTTTGGGGCCAAATCATTCCCAATTTTTTATCTTTGATGCCCAGCACTAGTCACCAGCTCGTGGGGATCGGGAATGCCCCTCGGGCCGTCTTGGGTGACAGGTTCAGGGTTGACCAGGGCTGGTTCGTGACATCCTTTATATGATCATAAAACATGAAATAGACAAAAAGTAATTTCAACTCCAAGACCTTGAAAACTAATGGCTAATTGTTTCACAAGGAACACAACAGGCTAGTACCACTTATCTCAAACATGATTTTGGATCGAACAAAACGATACCATTTGTAATGAACCACTAATTATAATTGTCTTGAGAATCCAATGAATCATTACTAGGCCTTATATGACATTACTGAAATGAAAAAGTTTGGAAATAAATGCCAAATGTTTTCAAATGCCTGTGGGGGATTATTTACCCTTTTTGAAATAAATCCATTAACCCCACAACCATATCCATACAAATCACTGTATGATTCATGAATAAATGAATGGAAACCTAGCCAATTAATTTATATCAAAACCCCATAAAAGTGAACTATACTGGAAGAAAAGAAATGTTAAATTAAACAAAAGAAGATAACTAAAAAAATCCCCGATATTCATAAGACTCCCTGCTCCATGAACTCCATGCTCCAATATCACTAAATAGCCTAAGTATCATGACGGGGTTTTTAATACGTGTGATACTTTAACACATCCCATGTATTGGAAGATATCATCCACAAAAGCTCCAAATGGATAAAGTAGAGGTGAGTATAAAAGTTATCAGCTTTACCCATTGTATTCCCTACTCATACCACTAATATAGAATGGTTAGAAAAAATTATCAAAAATAGTTTATATTAAATAATTTACAAAAAAAATTTATAAGTAAATATAAATTATTTGAAAAAATTTCTTATAATGAGTAAACAATTTATATTTTCAACCAATTTTTTAGAATGTCGTGTTTCTAAAAAAACATCCAAACAAGGCTTTAAACCCCATTTCTAAATATCCCTTTTTAATAAAAGATTCCATTCCACATCACTACACACCCAACCTTGCATTCAACCTAAAACTCCCTTTACTCATGAGTAGTGAGCTATATACTGACTAAGCCTTTACATAGAGGACAACTTAGAGGGATACAATTTATGCACATATCAGTCCCAAACATTTTATGGGGTCCATCATACACTTATCCTTCCCAATTAATATGAACAAAAACCACAACACATG
Source organism: Viscum album (assembly GCA_963277665.1). Classification (NCBI taxonomy): domain Eukaryota; kingdom Viridiplantae; phylum Streptophyta; class Magnoliopsida; order Santalales; family Viscaceae; genus Viscum; species Viscum album. Next base: position 1,043,142,334 of record OY728150.1, read on the forward strand.
CCATACCCATGCCATATCCAAGTGTTTTGATCCAATTCAACAAACCCATACATTTGTTGAAAATAATGAATCATCCCTTTTTAAAAAACCATACCATTTCAATAATATTAATCTTTTTATTTAAATTTTTTTAATCATATCATTGTTCCAAAATTCTAGAAAATACTATTTATAAAATAGACATGTTAAAATAATAATCCGAAGCATATTTTCAAGAAAACCCAATTTTCTAGATTTCCCTAATTTTCCAAAATGTAACTAAAGTGGGTTTCCATCAATTATCAAATGTACAATTAAAAATAAATTTAAAAAATAATAATCAATTAGAATGCATTATAATTAGTTATACTAAGATGATAACTTAGTGAAGCCACATACACCAACTATTTTTGATGAAAACTGAAAATGAACGAAGAACGCTCACGAAACCGGGTAATTTTCTATTAAACTATGATAAATTTCTTCCCCAAAATGATGAAGACCATAACTCATATTATCAGGAAAACATAATCAAATATCTAACCACACCAGGTTTATATATAAGAAACAAATATAATTTAACAAGTAGATCTAAGAATCCATTCTAATAACAATGAAGACTAATACTTACCACATGAATTAGGCATGAAATTTCAAAAGGGGGGCTCTAGATTGACTCTAAACTACTTTGAATATGTTCTAATACAATCAATAGAGATGAATCCCAATAAAGGTCCGAATAGGTGAAAAAACGAGGGAGTTAGTGTAAAAAATGTTTGAGATAAACATATTTAAGAACTCAATTAAACCCTATGAATGGTGAGTTTACATGGTTATACAAACCAAGAAGTAAATGTGTGTTAGATAATTCTTCAAGAAGGATCTCACATGAACACCTCACATGGTCTCCCTAACCATGTACCCACAGTACTGAAGCATCTTTCAAAACCTACTACTGTGCACAATTTCTCCTAGGATTCCACATGGTTTTGAATAACCATTCACATCCCGTGTGCCTTCCCGTTATCCCCTAAAACTACTTGAAATTTCCCAAAACAATCATAACCATCACCATTATACATTATATATATATAAATAATTAATGGGTTACATAACATAATATGAGGGTACTACAATAACAAAATATACCAAGAATTGAGTTTTTATCACTGAATCATGTACACAAAATTGGTTTCGAACATGTTGATTAGTTAGTTGGGATCCTATGATTAATGCTTAGACTCTAATTAAGCATAATTTGACCTTATTTACAATTATTAATTTTAATCACATTTACTAATTATTTTGGTCAAAAACATTATCTTGATTTTATTAGACTAATGAATCATACTAATTATATATGCATATTAATACGAATGATGTAATGGTAAAAATATACTATTTAATCTTATCAAATATATATTTATTTATCTCATTATTTATTCCTTTTGTGCTTTAACTAAATGTTAGGGTGGTTTGTTCGAATCATCTCATGCTCATTAGAGATTGTACTTCGGGGTTGCAAATAAGATAATGACAATAAGGATGTGGGTCATGATTGTATACAATCATCATTAAGAGCTGAATTTCTACTAATTATTTAATTATTTTTCACATCAATTATTATACTATTTATAAGATAATTTCCCTATCATTTTTATCTAATTATTATATATTGGTTTTTACAGATCTTTTGGGAATTCACGTTTTTCATTCAAATATTTATAATAATCCACAAAAGAGATAAAATATTACTTTATACAATTTTTTCCTTGATTTCCATTAATTTTATTTGTCTTCATTCAAAAATTACATATTTATTGGATATTAATAGCTGGAAAAACATTATATTTGCAGAAAACTAGAAGTGTTGAGGAAGTAATGTTTCCCATTTTGGTGACTTCTTGTGATATAATGGGAAAATCAGATTCCTCGACTCTTCATGTTTTCAAAGACGACAAATTTTTTCAGCTATGAACAACTACATATTATGCTATATTATAAGTTCAACAAGTAATGGAAATGCCAAAAATGGTTACATTAGAAGTTATGATTGTATTGAGACATTGGTACATGTGAGAATAAAAATTACCTCATCCCCACACATTGTGTGACTGATATGACACAAGGTATGACTATTTATTTTAAATTAACATTAATTATAGTGAAAAATAACATTTAAACAATCACAATAGAACAAAACCATTAATATTATTTTGATACATTAGGGAAAAAATAAATAATTCATTTAGGAATTTAAGGAATCATGTACACCTCAATCCAATATATATTGTGACTGATATGCCTCAAATTTTCCGTTATTAGTTTAAAATCAACATTTTAGTTCAAAATATATCACATAGTAGAAAAATGAAAAATATGTTAATATTGTCCTTATAATATAGTACATGGATTAATAAATAATTTGTTACATGTAGGAATTGGTCTCATTCCAAATTGATACACAATGTGATGGGTATGAGTCAATGTTAATTTTTCCATTTTAAAATGACATTTTAGTTAAAATTACATGTGGCCTACATAAAATAGAGAAAACACATTCACACTATTTTAATAAATTAGGAAAACAATCCATTAGTCTTTTATGACAGGTAGGAATTATCCACACATCAATACAATGTACTGGGTGGCCGATATGACTCATTGTGCACCTTTTTATTTAAAATTGTCATCAGTTTTATTAAAAAGAACAATTGACCTACTCAAAACTTTGAAAATGAATTTGTATTGTCTTTTCTTACTTTAGGTAAAATATTAATAATAAATTTTAAATGTGTATTAATATACCATAAATCAATAAAATTCATAGTGTCACAAATATGACTCCAAGTGTGTCTTTCAATTTAAAATTGATATTAGTTTTAGAATAAATAAAAAGTGACAACTCAAAATGAAGAGAAAACATTTATATTGTTTTTATACGTTGGTAAAATGATCCCTGAGTAATTTTTGACATATATGAATCACCTTCACCACAATTTGACACAATTAGTAACCGATATGACTCTCGGTTTATTTTAGTATTCCGAATTTAAAATAATTTGTTGCAAGAGGAACAAGTGGCATACCAAAAAATGAGAAAACTCCTTAATATTTTTTTAACCTTTATTGTAATGATACATGAGTAATTTTTAACTTGTAGGAATAATAGAACCCTCCATCTATTAAATGGTGTGCTCAGTAAGACACCAAATACACATTTTTATTTAAAATTGTTTTCAATTTTAGCAAAAAGGACAAATGATCTACTCAAAAATAATAAAACACATTCAAATTATTTTTTTTACTTTATCGTAATGATACTTAAGTCATTATAGACTTGTATGTATCAGATATGACTCAATCTGATGCATGATGTGATTAATATGTCTCTATTTTAATCTTTTTATATTAAATTGACACCAATGTTATTAAAAATTATGAATGACCCACAAATAACCAAGAAACTGCATTCTGATTGTTTTAATATTTTATAAAAATAATCTATAGGTAATTTTTGATGTGTGTGAATTATCCTCACCTGAATCTGACACATGTTGTGACTAATATGGCTCCATGTGTATTATTTAATTTTAAAATGACATTAATTTAAGAAAAAAAAACATTTGACGTAATATAAATCGATAAAACACATTTCAATTGTTTTAATACTTTTGGAAAACAATCGTTGAATCATTTGTGACATAATAAAATCACATTATCCTTAGTCCAACACACAGTGTGACTAGTTTGACTCCAAGTGCATCGTTTTATTTAAAATTTAAATTATTTTAGTAAAACAGTATGTTGGGATAATCAAAACTATGAAAATTCGATTTTCATTATTTTGATACTTTATTAAAATCATAAATAAGTAATTTTTGAGCCGTAGGAATAAATCTCACCCAAATCAATCACAAGATGTGACTTATATGGCTCCAAGTCTGTCTTTTTATTTTAAATTGAAAATAATTTTTAAAAAATAAACATGTGACATATTGAAAACCATGAGAACATATTATTATTGTTTTGATACATTATGAAACTAATACATGAATCAATTGAAATGTTTTGGAATCATCCTTAGCTAAATTTTATGCACATTGGGACCTATGTGACTCTAAATGTGTCTTGTTATTTATAATTTACATCATTTTGAGTAAAATTGATTATTTAGCTACTAAAATCAAATTAAAAACACTTATATTATTTTTATACATTAGGAAAATGATCCTTATATAATTTATGATTTATAGGATTCATCCTCAAATCAATATGATTCACAGAATGGCCGATATGACATTAAATGCATCTTTTTATTTAATTTTTGCATCATTATTAGTAAAAAGAACAAATGACCTACTAAAAATTGAAAAAATGTTCTTGAATTGTTTTGATACTTCACAAAAAACATCAATAATTAATTTTTGACATGTAGGAATCAACCACACAGTAATCAGTTGAAAAATGTGACTAATATAGATCAATATTCATCTTTTTATTCTAAATTCACGTTTATTTTATGAAAAACAAACTGATTCATACTCAAAACAAAGAAAATGAATTCAGATTGGATTGATATGATAATAATATGATCCATGAGTCATTTCGGACATTTAAATGTCACCTAAACCTCAATCTAATTCATGGTGTGAACAGTGTGACTCCAAGTGTTCATTTTCATTTAAAATTGACAACAATTTTACCAAAATGATGGTTTATCTACTCAAAACAAAAAATACATATTCAAAATTTTTTGATAAATTTTGGAAATGATCCATAAGTCATTTCATTTGTTTAGGAATCATCTTCACCTCTATCTGATCCATGTTGTGATTGGTATGTCTCCATATGTGTATTTTTATTTAAAATTTACATTAATTATAGTAAAAGGAAAATTGACATACCCAAAAACAATAAAATTAATTAAAATTCTTTTGATATATTATTAAAATGATAAAAATGTCATTTATGAAGTGTTGAAATAATCCACACCTCAAAATGTTGCACATTGTGACTAGTATGACTCAATGTGCATATTTTTTTTTATAAAAATGACATCAATTTTAGTAAAATTGAAAAATAACATAATAAAAAATGTGTAAATGAATATAGATAGTTTTGTTATTTTATAAAAATTACCTATATTTTATTTTTAATGTATATGAATAAACCAAACCTCAACAGGATGCATAGTGTGCCCAATATGGATCAATGTGGGTCTCTTTATTTTTAATTGACAGTAATTTAAAAAAAAACAAAAAAGTGACATATTGTAAACTATGAAAAAACATTTGGACCATTTTTATACATTATAAAATTGATCCAAGAGTCATTTCTGACATATAAGAATCACCCAAACTTCAATATGATTCACATTATGGACGATATGACTGATGTTCCCATTAATTATTTAAAATTTACATTTTTGTTCAAAACGTGTGTCACTCACTGAAACCCAAGAAAATATGACATGGTTTTCATGATAATTTAGTAAAAAATTTATAAGTAATTTTTATGTGAATTACGTATTATTACATTATACTAACACACAATGTCACCAACATGACTAATAGTGCATGTTTCTAGTTTCAAATATCATTTTATTAAAAAACACATTTGACATACAGAATCATTATAAAATGTGTTAATATTGTTTTGAAACATTACGAAAATTATGAATAATTAATTTTTTATGTGTATGAATAATCCTCACCTGAATCCCAAACATGGTGTGACCATTATTACTCTTTGTGTATATTTATTTGAAATTGAAATTAATTTAATTAAAAAGAATAATTTTCATACTCAAAAATAATAAAACACATTCAAATTTTTTTATACTTTATGAAAATGATTGTTAATTTTTTTTTGATGTATCATAATCAAGTATACCTCAATACAAAAAATGGTGTGATCAGTATAAATCCACTTGTGTTTTTATCTAATGTTGACAATTATTTATTGTGTTCTTTCATATTGATTTTTAATTTAAGTCTTTCTAACATTACAATATAATATTTTTTTTCTTATAAAAGTGGATTGATTTTATAGTGTTTACATATGATTAGCTTGGAAATAGATTCCTTGGGATTAACTTTTTTAGTAGGGATCATGGGTTCCAATGATAATTTATTAGTATTGTTTAAAATGTTTGTGGACAGTAAGTGTAAATGTAATTATATAACTTTTTAAAAATGTTTATAGTAGTTTATTATTCATGATTTAAATTTTATTTTAATTGAATTATATTTTCCTTTATAGGAAACAGATTGTTTTAGTTTGGGGTTATACAAAAAGAACATTGTATAGTTAAGGCCTTTATCAACACATAGAATTGCACTGATAAAGGGTTTCCTTTAGCAATGCTATTATTTCTGCTAATAAATGGCCCCCTTTTTCAGCGATTTTTTAGCGCTGTTAAAGGGGAACCCCACCCCTTAAAAATCATTGAGGATAACATCACTTTTTATCAGTATTAAAAGTCATTTTTTCAATATTAAATGTTATAAAAATAGTAGTGTTTTTAATATTATTTGATTTAAAAATTTAATTTTCAAGAATAGAGAATTATTCCATAAAATGGAAAATTTCTATTGAAAATAATGGTAATATTCAAATCACTCTTTTCATATTAAGTTATTATTTTAAATTTAAAACTATAACATCCACCAAAATTTTTTCATTAACAAATTACTATTTTTTGAATACGAAATGTAATGTTATGATATGGATTCATAAAAAAATAATGATTCTACACATATATATTGAATTTAAATAGATATGTATTTTTAATTTTTTTCTAAATATATGATAAAATCTATAAATATATACCAAGGTCCAAATATTATGATATTTTCTTTCTATATTCATTTTCATCATCTTGAATTCAATATAATATCTTCATTAATGTTTTTTGTAATGAATATGAGTCTAACCAAACATCACTGCGTGATATGAATAATCATTGTTAAAATCATTTATATTGAATTTCAGGATAAGAATTTGTGAATTTTTTTAATGTGAAACTATTTTATGGAAATTATAATATTATGTAATGTGATGCATTGATAGAATATAAAAAACTATTTTATATTCTGTATATATCTAGATAAAGCTTTAAGTATAATGTGCAAAAAAGAAAAAAATTATAGATAAACAATATATAATTAATCAAATATAGTGATTTATAAAGAACAATTGATTATAAAATGAGTATAACATATGCATATTATGGTTATATAAGGTATAAAAAATATTTTTAGAGAGTGTAGTTTAGTATATTTGAAAATCGTATCATAATCATGAAAAAAATTAAACGTGTAAGTGTATGAAATGTTTTATGTATTTTAATATTTTTTTAAGTAGTAACATAAGAATAAGAATAAGACAATTCTTTCATATATTATAGTTTTTCAAAATATCTAAGAGTAATCTTCTTGTATTTGTTAATGTTTCTGTATTATGGTATTTATATGTTACAAAATATTAAAATGTATATGTATTGTAGTATTTGTATAAGTATAAGTGTATACACTAGAATAAAAACAATAAATATGAAAATGGTTATACATTATAGTATTTCTATAACGACAGGTATAATAATAATCCAATGAACTAAAAAGAAGAAAATGATTATTAATTTTAGTATATGTATGATAAATTGTGTGATAATAACAAAAACTATAATCATATGTATCTAAGTAGATTATTTTTTTGATAGACAAAATCTATAAAAAGTGTGTGTGTTATTATTTTTTATTACAATATTTTAATTTTTTCTGTATTATAGAATATGTAAGAGCATAAATATAATCAAAACCATAGGGATTAGAATTATAAATAAAGAAAAAAAGAAAATATTTGATGACATTATAACTATGTTTTCAATCAAAAATATAATTGATATAATTTGATGAGAAAATATTGATGAAATTTATATGTACCATATAATCATTGAATTTCACGAGAAAAGTAAAAATTAAAATTAAAATTATGTTTAACAAAATTATAAACATCAATAAATCATTTAATTGAATTGAAAATCAAACAGACCATAATTATAATTTCTAATTATTTATTTTCATTATTCTAAAATCATCAATCAAAAAATAGATTTGTTTTTTAGCTAGATCAAAAAGGAAAATGATATCTTCAAGCATGGAATTAGGATTTTTTGTTTTATACTATGAGCACATAGACTTGTTAGTTGAACATTTATATTGTGGGATTAGAATCAACCTAGTATATATTAAAATAATATCATATTAAGTATGACGCATCAAAAAACCATTTTTTGAGATGATCTATAATTATTTTTAATTTACCTATTAAAATTTAATAAAAATTAATAAAAATAAAATAATAAAATTACACATGATTGTTTTTATTCTAAAATTTTTATAGAGATCAAGGAAATACTATAAAAGAAATTAGTTTCAGCAATCATAAAATTAGAGATATTATTATTTCAATGGACTTTTTATAGACCTAAAATAACATGAATTTCATTATTTATGTATATAATACATATAATAAGAAATTCATAACTAACATTAAATCAAACCCCATTTATTACAACGTATGATTAGTAAAAAATAATATGATATTGTGAAGATAAGTATTTTGAAATATAGTTATAGACCAAAAGATAAAAAATACACAATAAACATATCCATACTATTTTCTATAGGGATATCAAAATTTAAAATTTACTTAAATATAATTCCAAAAATATCCTACTAAATTACATTAAAAAACATTGAGTGGAAAAACATGAAATCCTGTAACAAAGTGAAAACATGGAAAACAAACTCGGGGGAATACACTTTAGATCATCATCAGATAGAATCTAATTATGAAATCTATAAAAAATAACAAAACAATACAAATGATGTAAGAAATTCCATTTGATGAAAATTTTCCATTTTGACTCATATTTATGTGATCCCACCTTGAACTAAAACGACAACATAGTGTTAATAAATCCTAAATATGAAAGAAAATAGATGGTCATATAATAGTATTTAGAATTGTACCTAAAATCCATGATTATTTAGTTCTATACATATAGTAAGTTAGAATAATAAATATTCAATGAGATTTGAATTTTATAGATCCTTAATATGCCCCTTCACTTCACTGAAATCAAAAATTGTTATATCAATCTAGGTACAGTGCTAAATACCAAGCTAATATTTTTCTATAGAATCAATGTATATAATGAAATCCATAATAAAGTGAAATTACCATAAGCTATTATTTAAAAAACATAAAACCCAAATAAAATGAAATCAATTCTTATTTAGAATTTCATGTACAATGGATATTCAAATTGAATGAAAAAGGAATGATATTAATTTGGATTAGGTTTATTTATGAAAAATTTAGGATGTTCCCTAAATTTAGAAACCATTTTCTTGGAAGAATTCCTGTCCAATCCAAACATCATACCCTTCTAATGTCCCTTCATGAGAATTTCATTTTTTTATTAAAATGTAGTATGTTTATTAAATAAATAAATTCATATTAGAAATGAGAAAATATTATTTAAAATTATTTGAGATAAAAGACTATATGTGGTTTTAAATAAAAGTGTAATAGATTTATTTATAGGAAAATATTCATATAAAATTTCAATATCACCATGGAAATGAAAATAAAATAAAATTTTCATATAAAATTTTTCAATATATCAAATTATAAATTCTTAAAAATATGTAAAATGAACCTTGGAGCATGAGGAAGAGAAAAATCATACTTGAAATATAATAACAAGTTAGAGGGAAGAGGGAAATAAAACCTCTATGCATGAGGAATAATGAAGCCCTTGAAATATTGAATACAAGTGAAAAAAGTGAATAATAAAAAAATATACATAATACTAATTAGTTAAAATAATAAAATTAAATAATAATTTAGATTTAAAATATAATTTTTCTTAATTAATTTAAATAAAGTTGACTTTATATAGAAAACCAAATTAAGGATAAAAATGAACAATTAATGTTTGAATATATTATAGAATATATATATTAAATATTTTTAAATTAACACAAAATAAAACTATTTATATAATAAAATTCAACATTTGAATGAGGAGTGTGATTATCTTCACACATGAACCAAAAATTTAATTTTTTTATTGAACGAATATAAATATAATGTGAAAAAATCTATTTTATAGTTATTTTATTATGATAATATCATCTATTATGCAGATGTGGTTCATTACTTCAGCATTTTTATCCATTCATTCCTAGATTTAATTTTATAATTTAAATTTTATGTGTGATAAAATAGTGATGTAACAATATCTTGTTGATTGATAATACTGTATTCGTATTGTTTAGAAAATAATACATACATTTGAATGATATAATGCAATAAAAATGATTATTTGATATAAATGTTAATTTATATGTATGAAATATAGGGAGATCAATTAGAGAGGTTAATAAAATTGTGTTTGGTAAAATTTATAATTGAAAATGAAAATTTTAAAGTAAATTTTCATTAATAATAGGATATTTTATTAAAAAATTTCGATATATAGTATGAAATATATAAATATGAAATATATTAAAAATAATAAGATCATATATAAGGATGATACATCATCAGATATGATTTAAATATTTTATTAAAACATCTATATTTTTAAAACTTTTAAAGGATATAGAAAGAATACATGAGATCTTTATTGCCTATAAAGCCTGATTACTGAAAATTATTATATATTCATATAAAATATAGCTAAATTTAAAATTTTAATTCAATAAAAATTGGATGATTAGAAAATTAATAAATTTCCAAGACCTCTCATAATCAATGAAGATAAACGTTGACTAAATCCATGAAATTATTTTTTTAATGCTCACAAATCAAGCTTCCCAAATCATGTTTCTATTATAATTATTTAATGTGTTCTATTACACATATTTAAGTCATTCATTTTTTCTATTACCCTTATGTGTGAGTGTAAGTACCTTCAATTAAGAGTTTTATGTTTTCTATTAACCTTATTTATGTTCTATTTTCAATTTTTGAAGCACTTTAATATTTGAAATACCATTATGCATGTTTTTATGCACCCTTATATTAGTGTTATAATTTTCCATTATATTTAAATTATTAAAAATATCCCTTATTATCAAATTTTCATATCCTTACATAGAATGTATAAATAGTTTGTTAAACGCTTGTATGAATTTTTATACATATACACACTATATATAAATTATAATTACCAATATATATGTTTGTTCTTATCTTTTTCGCACATATATTCTTTTTTTACCATCACAAAAAATTTATATAACCCGTTCAGTGTATATGAAAATGTTTTTTTACTCTTACATATGGATCATTGAATGTTTTCCCAAACTCAATAAAATTATTTCTCCATCAAATTGTCCTAGTGCTAGTGATATTTTGCTACAACATGTACATATTTTATATTGGTAGAAAAAATTTAATACCACCTGTTTAATTTTTTTTATTTATAGATAGATCTCCAACTATCAAGAGACTCGACAACCATTTGAAGTATTATTCTACCTCCATCCCACATGTTCCACAACAAGTGGTAAAATTCTACCCTATGTGCATATATGATACTACTAAACCATTTACATTGTTGTCATTAATGATGTTATACAAATACTAGAGAAATAATATAACTAGTAGATACATAGTTCCTCATGCGATGGTCATCCATGTGCAGAATAATCTACTACCATCATTTAGATAATGATGACTAGTTTAGTTATAATATCTACAATTTGGTATTGATACCTCAAATTAAATATGTAAAACCATAATAATTTGGAATAAGATTAATTTTTTTCCTCCAATGACTGATTTTTTGAATTTAATTTATGTTGTAAATATTAATATTTATGAATTATTATTTTTAATACTCATACTCAATGAATTAATGAAAATGTCAAAAAATTTCCACTTTTTACTCAATAAGATGAATTATATCATTTGTTATTATCCTATTGTTAATAATTAGATATTTTGAAAAACATTAAAATTAGTGAATCCCTTAATACAAAAATTCTAGATGACTGATCACTTCCTACTACTAATTAACATGATATACATTAGTGATTACTATAATGATGTGGAACTATTCGATTCTTCAAATGACACTAGGTTTCTCATGAAAAAGAAAAACCATACAGATGGAGTTTTAATAAACATCAATGAAAAATTCCATGAAAATAAAAATTCTTAAGTAGGATTTTCTTGCACATATCTCTCCTGATCATAGAATTAATAACTACTTCAAAATATATAATTTTTCCTTCTTCTTCATTTTTTAGTTTACCATTGAAGTATTCTTAATTTACTATATATATTTTTAGAAAAATATAATGTCCTTTATTGGAGAGTACTATGTACATTCTATTATTCTTATAATACATGTTATCCTATGAAAAATTTTGGATGATTCTTTTTATCCTAGACTTATTTGAGTGTATTTATATGTAATAACCCAATCTAGGTTGATGGTAATGTTTATAATATAATAAAACACATGACAATGAGTGTTTACCAAGTAGATAGATTTATGTATCGACTTGGTGATGAACCTATTATCATACGACCTTGAGATTTTAAAATAAATGAATTGAGCATTGAAGTTTATGAGACAAGAAACATCAAGTTTAAAAACCCTGAAAAAGACATTTCTTTAAATATAATATTTTCAATAGAGTGTGATACACACTACCCCATGTCAAAATGAATTAGATTCATTTATATCCTTGCCATTAAATAGTTGGGTATAAATACATCTAAGACATTGTTGATTCATATTTGTTTTATAAGTAATAAAATAAAATTAAATGGTTATATAATGATTCGAATAAAATATTAATCATTTTCACGAAAGAGAAATTTTTTCCAAAAAAAAATTCCGAAATGTGATCTCTTTTTACAATGTTATCATACATTTAAAATAAATTTTTCCTATAATAGAAAAAATATTTTTAAAATAATTTCATTATTTTTAAATCATCGTTAAAACTTTTACATATAGTGAATCATTAAATTTTATCTAAGGATTAATATTTCAATTCATATTAAGAACTATTGGTTTTTTCATAAACTTCATTTTCATTTAAATCATTTAAAAGTTAATTTTTAATTTATAATGGTTTTAAAATAATAATAACTCAATTAATATTTTAATAAATACAATTTATTTCATTGTAATCAAATTTATTTTTATTATTGATGATAAAAGATTCATTACTTAATAATTTTTCTTTGTAAAACTACTTTATCATCACATATGTATGTTTTATTTGAAATTAAAAATTAACACATAAATTAATGAGTTTTTTTGAGTGATTTACTACGGAGGATAGTGAATGATGTTCCAAATTAATATTTATGTTTTAAAATAATTAAAAACACTAATGCCCCAAATAAATAAAAACACCTAGTTAATCCAAATAATTGAAATATATAATTTTATTTTAAAAATGAATTATCAAAATGGTATTAATGAATAGATAAAAAATCATTGAAAATAAAATTTTATTTTGTAACAAAATTACATGATCAATAACCATATATATAACAATGATGAATATAAACGTTCATTGTAAAAGTTTTCAAACTAATTATATTATATAAAAGATTTTGAAATATAGAAATAAAAATAAATATGAATCAAATAAGTTTCATAGTGGTAATGAATCATGTGGTTTATTCACAATCATATATATAATCCTCTACACCTGAAAGTTAGACCTTTACATGATTTTTTAAAACATAATCATGATCCACTACCTAGATTAGGTTTTACAAACAATAGTAAAAAAATATTTTCTAGGAAAACATCCTTTTTCATATTATATGTGAGATAAAAATGTGTATATGTTACACAAGACCTAATGAACATTTTTCATGAGTGTAAAATTGAATTATTTTGAGAGTTTTTTTTTTGATCACTATCTAGTTATGATTAAAATACTATGTTTTACATATAAATATAATAAAAAATATAGATCAAATATAGAGAATAAATAGAAATTGAAAATGATGAGAGATGGAAAAAAATGTATCTTTATTGATCTAAATAGATTCATAAGTTTAAAGGTATTAAATTAAATATTTTAAATAAGATTCAACAGGTTCCTCGAAATATTAAGGAGAACATAACATCGTGATGGTCTAAAAACTCCCTTCAGTTTCCAGTATCACGATGTCTTGAATCATTCCACACACTTGTATTAAAACTTTTCATGACTCAATTTATGAAACTTTGTATAATTTTTGAATTTACTACTACTATTTTCTATAGACCATCCCATAATAGTGCATGAGGGGATTTTACATAATTTATAAATATCCATGTCCAAATTGTAGTTATACCTTTCTACTGAGCACAAAAATACAAAAATTATAAATTTTTTATAAATTAATATATTGATTACATTTTGAATAATCATTCCTAAATCCTATTATGGTATAATAAATTTAATTCTATAAAATATTTATTAGAGGATTTAAAATTTAATTAGATCTTGATCATCCATGGTTGCAAACTAAGGGTAGATCATTGAATAGTAGATTCTATCTTCAGGTAGATTTATTTTTGTGGAGCTGTATTCTAGTTGAATATTCATTACTGTGGTAGATGAATTTTGGTATTAGATTCATTCTAGACGTAGAATAAATAAATGTTATTAAAGACTTGTAGTAGAATTTTTTTGATGTAGTTTGGGTTAGATGGTATATCACTTCAGCAGTAGATTCCATTGCAGTAGATTTAGACCACTGATATTTTTTAGTAGTACATCTATTAATCTTATAGTAGGTCATAATAAGAATTTTAATTTATTTTTTAAATAATATAAGATCATTGGAACTGATGGTAGAAAAACACATGAATTTGTTTTTTCAGAAAGTCATATATAAAATGATTTAATATCAAAAAACATTGATATAGTTGGAAACATAACAAATATGTTTTATGATCATTAAAATAGAGAGGTTCTGACAACCTATCCTTTAGTGATAAAAAATCACAAAATATATTACAATTTATATACCCACAAATACCTAAATGATCATAAATGAATATTGGAATTTTACTACGTAACATTTTAACTAATTGTTAAGATAATTACAATATTAAATTCCATAATTTCATTCTATGTATAATCTACCATGATAAATTTAAAAAATGTTAAGGAAAAAATGATATAAATAGAAACTTATAATGATAAATAAAATAATTTCTTCAATAAATTCCAAAGTGAAAGATTACATATAACAATGTAAAAAAATGGATATGTTCCAACCATATCAAAGAATAATTGTAATTGTAACCAATCATAGCATTATTTGATGAAGAAACCACTAGGTATTTTATTTTTCCATTGAAAAGATGTATATACGTGGATGTGTAGGGTGTAGATGTAGCTGGGTGAAGATCTCATATCTATAAAATCATGATATTTTGTACTAGCTCAACCGAAGTCATTCGAAAATGTTGAACCAAGGTAAGTAGGGGTGTGGAAGTAAATACCATTGTGAAATTACACATTGGAATTTCTAAAATTGGTACTATTTCATTCATAGAGGTATAAAAATAGGCTTCATCATGGTAAAAAATATTTAATGATCTTTCCATCACACCCCATTGCTCTGAATAATTCATTCTTCACTTCCATTTTTCATAGTAGAGTGGATAAAACCTTGATCTGATTTACTTGATCCTTTTCTAACCTGGTAATTTGAGGCTTCATTATTTTATAAATATGAAACTCAAAATGATAATTTATATCATAATTGACATAAATTTAAGAATTATAATATTTAATGGACTTTTTTGATTATTTCTATTTGAATCTGATCCTTATATAATCATTCTCGAACCATCATATAAATATGATCACTCTAGACCTTTATCTGCTGAAGTTACTCTTGATAAGATATAGAAATATTACATTGGATATATTTCATTTATTCATTAATAATTTATTTAGTCTCATATGAATCATCTAAAATTGAAGGAGGTGGATCACTAGAAGGTGAATCATTGTTTAGGCAATGAATCAAATCAATCTAATATAGATTTCTTTCCATCTATAATTATCATTATCAGTTCATCCATAATGAATATTACTTATTCCATCTAATTATCATAACTCATATTCTAAATATAATGTTCTTGAATTTTCATGACCGTATTTATCTTATATGAAAGATCACAAACACAAAAATCAATATGATGACAACTTTACTAAGCTTGGAAACCTTGAGAGGTACTAATATTAGAATCCCACCTCAATATGATAACAAGATTAATCAAAAGGAATCTTAATTTTTTATTCTTACCTAAACATATGGTAGAGGATAATAAGGTAATGGTTATAGATCCTCCTATTTTTTAGGAATATATGACTAGATTCATGCAGAATTATCTACATGATTACCAAAGGGGAATACTTTCTACTTATTGACCTCACCGATTTTTTCAGAAACAGATCCCTTAGGATATTTTATATCAATATAGAGGAAAATAACAACATGAATTTGTGGTCCTCTATGATTATCTCTATATTCTCCACCATATCACTCTGACTCTAAATAATAAATTCAACATGGGATTGCTCACAGGGAATTCTCTCCACAAACATGTTCACACACCTCATAACTATCAAACATAGCATCATGAGGTCCGTTAAAAATAAGATCCTAAAATAAAATATAAATATACTAAACCTCATACCCATTACCATACATACATTCCAAAAGTGAAACCTTAGAACAATTTTAAATTTAAATGTCAAATGCTACTTTCTCAACTCTTGTGCTTGCATAAGCCTGACCTTCAACAGAATTACCCAAATCAGATGCACCAGGTACGTGTTGCATGTGGTCTCCCTCAATTTCATCCCCACAACAACCATTATATGATCTGTGAAAAACATCCTTAGCTAAAAGAGAAATATATGGACTAATAAGTCCATGAGAATCATAGGGGAATATAACTATATTAGATTAACAACCATCTTCCTCACAAATAGTCACTACATATTCTTTTGTAGGATTAACTTATTATTCCTCTAATTCAACATCATAGGAGTAAACAACAACTTCATCTTAATCCAATCCATGATCAAACATATCTCTAGTTATTGATTGGTGCTACAGATGATTGAAATTATCATATAGATTATCACTTATGGCCACCCATTTCATAAATCATAGGTTCCAATATAACTTAATCCTTTGGTAGATAATCTATTTAATAATGAAACCAATAACTGATTGATTCCTCTTCATCTTCAGATACAATATCATTGGCCTGCAACAATGATTAAATAATCATCAAATACATTAGGAAGTTATATCTAAATGAGAGATTTATTATATTCGTTATATGTACTATCAAATATCATCAATTTTTTATCGTATCCCCTATTGTCAAATTAAATAAAAAACACATCGTGGTACTTCATTTTTCTAAAGTCCCCCTTCCATGGAAAAATCATGTATTGAATAAATTAAAAAAATAGTCTAAATTCCACACCATGTTCTTTTACTAAATTCCTTCACATAATATAATTTCCAATTAACCCCGATTGGGCATCCATAAAAATTAAAAACTCATTTTTTCTTGGAATGGATCCATGGATGTTATTATAAAGACCTTCATCAGGAATGTTGAGGCATCATGCCGATTATTTCCATGAAAACATTACTTATTTCCCATTGATCATTCATATAATAAATTATCATATCACATCCATAATATAATCTATATACTAATAAAATTGGATAAAAACCTTCGATATAATAGACAGTCATTCATAAAAATTTAGTCAATCCATCCTTGGTCCAACATCTTTTTAGTACTACAAACGTGCTGGAAACTAACCCTTCAACAAATATCTTTTTTTCATCAAGTACAATTATATTTATGAATTGTGGGTTATTTTTTTTATTACATATTATTTACTAGATTTACTACACTATTTTTAAAGGAATATGATCATTTATGAGATGAAACCAAGGCTTGTTAACTCTCACATCTATACTAGTTTTTGTTGAGTCAATAAGGTTTTCCATAAGAAATTTCCATTCCTTCATACTTTGGGATATTGTTATGAAAATAAGGTTTTATTATGACTTTACCATTCCTTGTTGTATTGAAAATCAGAAACACTATATCTCAAGTAATATTTCATTTTACCCTCTATTTTACTTCTAAAGAAAATTTCTTTCCCCAAGGAAATAATCCTTACCTTGTTTTCATTGTTCATATTTTTCCTAAATGTAAAATTCAATTTCAATTATAAAACCTCGGAATCCTAAAATACTTAGATAAAAATCATTCTATTTTCAGGATCTGAATTCAGGTTCCGAATTCTCTGAATTTAGACTCAAAACATTTCTGAGTTCTGACTCTGAGTTCTTTGAAATCAGACTATAATTTTTTCGGAGTACTGACTCTGAGGTCTCTGAAATAAGACTTCGAACTCTTCTGAATTCTAACTCCAAATTTTAATGAATACAGACTCTGAACTCTTATGAGTTCGGACATCGAATTCTTTTGAACTCTTACTATGAATTTTTTATGTTGAGGATCCAAATTCTTGGGAATCTAGATTCCGAATATCCTTGAAATTAAAGCACTGGAATTATATAGTGTTCAGATTCTGAAAGCCTGGAAAACAGAATCCGAATATCATTGTATTACAGACTCCGAATTTATTTTTGGTTAGACTCCGAACATAAATAAGGTTACATTCTGAATATTGGATTTTGGTTATGTAACCTTATTTTTTCTTACACTTTTTTATCTATAAAACTATTTCATGCATTCAGTTACTAACCAACCGTTGTTTGAGTGACATGTGCATAGGTCCCTCTGAAATTTACGTAAAAATATGACCTTTGGAGGAGGTATCCGAACGTTGAAGCCATGCCTATAAGTAGGGGTTCATTTGAAAGAGCTCATAACATTAAAAACATTGATGAAATGTTCTATGACTCTTGAGATTAAATGTTATTGAAGTGATTTCTAGAGAGACACTCTCATGCATTGTGCATATAGAACAACTTATTCAGATTTCTTTGTGCGACTCCAATTGTTGATGTGTAAAATCAAGGGCTTCCGGTGATAGGAAGATAGAGGTCCTGACTACCTTGAAATTGAGGGATTCCATGTGGAGGAAGATAGAGGTTCTGACTACCTTGAAGATGAGGGATTCATTGCTGAGGAAGACAGAGGTGCCGACTACCTTAAAGTTGAGGGCTTGCGGGGATAGCAAGAAAAACTCCATTCTTTTATCAAGGTCTTACCCTCATGTGGGAAAGACCGAATTTATTAAAATTATAAATCAAGGGACCTTTGTACAAGGTTGTTAGATATCCTACTCTTTGGTTTATAATATTTACTACTTGTTACATGTTTTGTTACAAGTTTTCTATTGCATTTATATTGTTGAAGAAATTATAACTATCTTATACTTCATTATACTTATACTCTGATTTAGTAATATTCCATACGCTTTAAGGTAGAATCTTAATATTTGTAAACTTTCATTAAGTTTTATTTCCATAATCACTTTTCAAGAATTTCATTCTCGGAATAATATTTCTGGAATCAAGAAAATTTATAAAACATAGAGGTTTTGTGAATTTACCTTGTTTAACCTTGTTAAACGATAGAAAATTTTCTCACTAACTTTAAAATATCCAAATGAATTTTTAAAGAATAAAATTCACCACCCTCTTGTATTTTGAGCATCATTATACACCACATTAGTGTCTTTCTTCATTATTTAGATCCTATAAATTGTATCAGAGGATGTCTCTAAAATACTTATATTCACATAAATGATTTCCTTGCTCATGTTTTTATTGTTCTATTTTTTTACCCATGTGTGGGAATATTTTCCTTGAATCCAAATTTTTTCTATTAACAAATTCTTATGGCACGTTTTTTTAAGATATAAGGAATCAATGTTGGTTTTATAGGCAATCACAATCCAACTATACCACCTATCTTTGATGGAAATGATTACCGATATTGGATAGATCACATACAGACTTCCTTATAAATACTGGAGGAGACAATTTTGTTATTATTACTGGATGATATAAAATCCCTCAAAAGGAAGTTAGTAACTTCACCAATCAAAAAAAGCATGAATATCAACTGAATTATACAGTACGCAATAGTTTTCTTTATTCCATGACTAGAAATATATATATCCAATTTTCATCTTGTGAAGCAGCAAATTGTATTTGAAAGAAACATGAAGCTACTCACATTGGAACTTACAATATAATTGAAACATGAAGAGACATGCTCAGAGATGAATATGATGGTTTCTTCTTTCCAGATGGAGATCCCATTTGTATGGTGAATCAAGGAATCATTAATATTGTAAATAGTTGAAAATCCATGGGTGATAAAGGTTCATATGATGAATTTCTTGTTGATAAGATCATAGACATCATACCGAATGAGTAGGAATCCTAGAGAACAACTATTGATTAGAACAGAAAGGTTACTCAGATTTCACATGATGAACTTTTTGGAACCTTTCTTCAACATGAGACTAGAATGAAGAGAGGTTATAATAAAATTAAAAAGAAGAATGGTAATGGTAGTGTTTCTTTTACTACAACTTCAAATAAAATGAAAGCTAAGACTCCTGAAAGAGTTACCAGATCCAAATCTAAGAAGGTTTTCATCTAATCTGAATCTAGTGGAAGTGAATCATCATAGAATGAATTAGAAAATATTTCTCTAATGATGAAAAAGATTGCTGGACAGAGGAATTTTCAATCCTGACACAAGAAGAATGAAAGTAAGGATAAGAAAGAATCAGAAGTCACATGTTATTAATTCAAGGGAGATGGACATATATGGCCTGACTTTCCTATGCTGAAGAGAAAACAATGAAAGGAAAATAATTATTAGTGAAATATAAAGTAGTATTACAGGGATAAATATAATAAAGTCTTGAAAGCTAATGACACCTAGAATGCTAGTGGTGGAGATTCTTCATATGAATCTTCAGATTTCGAATCTTCTGGACCGGGGAATCTTGGTCTAATAGCCAGACTACCTATTGAAAATTATTGTTTAATGGCTATGGTAAACAATGATAAATCTATGACAAATGTTTCTTTATGTACTAATCATTGTGATAGTGAATACTATAAATCTTATGATGAATAATCTTCTTCTGATAAAGATAATACATTACCTACTTATGAAAAGGTTTTTGCATTTTCCAAACTTCAGGATATTGAGAATTCAAAACTCATGAAAAACATGATTAAGTAAATTCTAGGAATATTATTAAAACTAAGGAAATATAAAATCATTCTAAATATCTTGATAAGAAAATTTTTTAAATTGAAAATATTTTAAAAAATCTTGTGGAAGCAATTTATGAGAAGAATAAACTTTCTAAAGATCTAGAAAACATAATTTATATGAAAAATGCTTTCGGGCATAACTCTAGTTCAAAATCAAATGCATTGGAAGACATGAACATAGTTATCAAATTGAAATCTGAAATATTTTCCTTGAGGAAGTGTTTATCAAACTTTATCTTAGTTAAGGAAAAATTTGATAAGATTTATTCTCAAATTCGACAACTAAGGAATAGTTCCAGTTTTGGTTATACTAGTTATAAACCGGTTTTTAGCAACAATTATTTTGTTCCAGAATGTGACCCATTCTATACCAAGTGTTAGTGTGGTGGAAATTGGGCAAAATATTGTTCCCTAAATAAAACTCAATCTTTAGGTTTCATAAAGCTAGACTTTTTATGAAAATTGTAGTGCATACAATTTTTCTTTCTGGGATTTTCGGATCCAGGCAATTTTGGATTCCAAAAACCAAACTTTTTCTTATTATTAGGAAAATAGTGAATGTACCAATAACAATACAAGGTAAATGGATAGTGGATGTTCCCATCATATGACTGGTAAAAAAACGTTTTTGAAATGATTTTCAATATGAAAGGTGGAAAAGTAACTTTCGGAAATAATGCTCATGGAGAAATTATTGGTATAGGTAATATCGTTCTTATTGAAAAAACATTTATTTCAAATGTTTAAATTATTTAAGGGTCTTAATCACAATCTTATTAGCATAAGAAAATTATGTGATGAAGGTTACCTTGTGAATTTTAGAAATGATAAGTGCTTAGTACCCAATTCCAAGGAAGTGTTCAGTATTTCATCCCATAGGTAAGAGAATGCTTACACAATAAACATAGAAGACATTAGGAGACAAGATCAACCTTTCCTTAGTGCAATGGAAGTTTATTCTTGGTTATGGCATAGAAGGTTAGGACACTGTTACCATGGAAACCTAAGAAAATTTTCTAAGAAAATTTTTCTTAAGGATCTACCAGAGCTTAGATTTGATTCATCAATGGTTTGTGGCCCATGTAAATAAGGAAAGAAACATAAATCAAGTTTTAAGTCAATCAGTGAAGTCTCCACTAATGATTCATTACAATTAGTTCATATGGATCTTTTTTTCTCGAAAAAAATTGGAAGCATTAGTGGAAAATATTTTGTATTTTCCATAATTTATGACTACACTAGTTTTATGTGGGTCTATTTTCTGATAAAGAAGTCTGATGCTTTTTCATATTTCAAAAGTTTTAGATACCAAGTTAAAAAGGAGAAAAACCTTCCTTTGATAACTATTTATAGTGATCATGGGAGTGAATTTCAAAATTCTGGTTTGAAAACCTTTTGTAGTAAAAATTGAATTACTCATAAATTCTAAGCACCCAGAACACCTCAACAAAATGGTGTTGTTGAAAGAAGAAATATAATTCTTCAAAAGATGACTAGAACCATGTTGATTGAGTATTCTATATCCAAACATTTTTGGGATGAAGCTGTATGTAATGATTTTATACTATAAATCGAGTTTTGATAGGACCTTTTCTTAATAAAACACCATATGAGTTATGGAATGGTAGAAAACCTAGACTTTCCTAATTCAAGGTTTTTGGTTGCAAAGTATTCATCATGTTTACTAAATATAATATATACAAATTCGAACAAAAATATGAGGAAGTAATATTATTTAGGATACTCCACACCATCTAAGGCTTACATATTTTCAATAAAAACAATTTTACTATTGAAGAGATAATACATGTCAAATTTGATGAAACTGATCCTTTTGTTTTTAAACAACCCCAACCTACATCATTGGATGTGTTTTCAAAAAATGATTATCAACCTCAGATAGAAGATCCTTCCGATAAGGAAAATGTCCAAGAAGATACTTATGAAACATTTTCCCTAGAAGATTTCCAACACTGTTGATGAACAGGTTTTACAAAACCCAAATTAGTTATTTATAAAGAATCATCATAGTGATAACATCACTGGTGATTTGAATCAAACTATAAGGACTAGATGTTTCTTATGAAATGAAGTAGAACATCTATCATTACTTTACCAATTAGAACCAAAAATCACTTATGATGATTTAGGTGATGATGATTGGATAAAAGCGATTCAAGATGAACTAAATGAATTCGAAAGGAATAAAGCCTCGACCTTAGTTGAAAGACCTAACGAAATTCCTTCCAATGGTGTAAAATGATTATTCAGAAATAAGTATGGTGAAAATAGAATCATAGTATGAAATTAAGATAGATTGGTTGCTAAAGGAAATAATCAAAAAGAAGGAATAGACTATGAAGAAACTTATGCTTTATTAGCTATAATTGAATATATTTGTATCTTAATTTCCATTGTAGCATTATTCATTTTCATACATTTCCAAATGGATCTGAAATGTGATTTTGTTAATGGTTATGTTCATGAGGATGTTTTGGTTGAACAAACTCTTGGTTTTGAAGATACAAAACATACTAAACATGTTTTTAGACTTACCAAAGCATTGAATAGACTTATGCAATACCCTAGAGCCTAGTATGATAACCTTATAAGTTTTTTCTTCAAAATAACTATGTTAAGGGAAATTAAGATCCAACCCTTATTATAAATAAATATAAGAAATTTTTTTTGATTGTTCAAATTTATGTTGATGAAATTATATTTGGTTCAACATAGAAATCATTAACCGATTCCTTTGCGTATCTAATGAAATTTGAGTTTGAAATGAGTATGATGGGTAAGTTAAAATTTTTCCATGGTTTTAAAATTTTTCAAAAACAAGAAGGAATCTATATATCCCAACATAAGTATATTAATGATCTTCTTAAAAATATGTATTTGAAAACACTAAATGTATATGTACTCCCATTGGTACCTCAAACACAATTGATCTTGATGAAGATGGGAAACCGGTAGATCAAACATCTTTTAGAGGTCTGATAGGAAGTCTACTTTACTGGACAGCTACTCATCCAGACATAATGTTTTTAGTATGATTATATACAAGATATCAATCCCATAAGAAGGAATCTCATTTAAAGGCAGTGAAAAAAATCACCACTTAACGGGAACCATGGATTTAGGACTCTTTTATACTTTTGGAAAGGTTTTTTTTAAAAAAAATTCTGATGGTGAAATTGGTGGTTGTAGAATGAATAGAAAAAATACATCCAGAAACTGTCATTTATTAAGAGATTCATTACTTTATTGGTCATGAATGATGTAACACTCAGTAGCACACTCCACTGTGGAAGATGAATATCTTGCAGTTGTAAGTTGTTGTGCTCAAGTGTTGTGGATGAAACACAAACTCACAGACTAAGGTATGTGTTTTACCAAAAATTTTTTTTTTCTGATAATACATGTTCCATTTACAATATTACAATCCCTACACATCACTCTCGTGCAAAACACATAGATATTAAGTATCCCTTTCTTAACGATCACACACTAAAACGAGATATCATTCATCAATTTATCGGAACACAAGATCACCATGCTGATATTTAAACTTAATATTTACCCTCCAATAGATTTGAATACATTAAATCGAATTTTGGAGTAATAACTGTAAGTTAATCTTCCTCATTAACTTCCTGTTGAACCAATATACTTATAGTAATAAAGTCCTTTTAATGGGGGGTACATTTGATTTTTGAATTTTTCATGATTTTAGTAATTAAAATTTCCGTAATGAAGAATTTCATAATGAATATTTTCGTAATGAAGATTTTCTTAATGAATATATTCATACTCAAATTTATCATAATGATGGTTTTAGTAATGATGTTTTTTTTCTAATGTTCTTAATGAATAATTCTAACTGCTACGAAAAATCATCCTATCAATCCGAAAGGTATGATTATTTCTTGAGTTTTTATTATCACCATTGGCTTGCTGGTAGTTTCTTTTGTTTCTTTTAAAATTTCTTGGATTCTAGTTTCCTTAAATATGGTTGTTTTCCTTTAGAGAACCTCAAAAGTTCAGATCCTACCAAATATTTTTTCTTGCATCTATCAAATCAACCGACAGATCTAATAATAATATTTCTTAGTCGTTGGATTGTGTTTTGAAGTTGAACTATCATATCAATCATCTATATAAAGGACCCCCAAAGGGTTTTCACACATCATTTTCAAGACTTTATGTGCCGAATCTCTGCCCCAATTTCAAAAGCACATTCTGAACCTCTCAATTAATTCTCTAATCCGAATTTCTGCTGAAGATCTTTTTCAAGAGATATCTTCTATCAAGCCAATTGCGGAGTGTAAAGTATACTGAGAAAGACTGATGCTTCTGAATTTCTTCCAAATGAATTAATCCATTATCTCCAAAAACATCAAGATGAATGGATGGGAGAGTGTCTACATATTGAAGCCAGGGGCTCAAGACATAGTGTATCTGGATCTACTAATTGATTTTTATGAGTCGATCAGTTTCTTTAAGGAAGAGGGGAGAGATATGTTTTCTTTCAATATCTATGGAAATACCTATGATCTATATTATAAAAAGACATCTAGCTTGGTAAGGTTTTCTTATGAAGGGGAAGATGAGTTGTGTTCCCACTAATTGTAGGATGTACAAAGAAGTTTTTTCAAAGTGAAAGCTATCGAGTGTCTTGGACATTCAGATGTCAAGACTCCGAAAATTGGTCATTTTTCTACAAATAATCGGAAACATGAATTATGGGTTCAAGGTTTCATCATTATGAGAAAAGGAGATAAAGACACCTTGAGGGAGGGAGACATGTACATATTAGATTTTGTTGCAAATATGACGAAGCTAAATTTGATGAAGCACATTCTAATTACGATAGAGAATATCATGAATGGGATCTTGAAAGCATAGATAATCTTGTATCCTACCCTCCTCTCCAAGCTCATTGTTCGGTGCCTTGATTCTTTTAAGATTGCTTGCAGCTCCAATCCAAGGAACTACAAAGTCATGCCAATTTGTGATGATACTCTTAATAGAATGAAGGTTGGTTTTTTAAGGAATCAGGAGAATTAATTGACTTACCAGAGGAATAGGCTGAAGCTATTCCATAGGAACAAGAAGTTCCTGATCCAACGAAGAAGGATGTAAAGAAGATAAAGTTGAAGGAAGTGGAAGAAGAAGAGAAAACCCCTAAGTCTAAGGAAACTCAATCCACATCTCCAAATCCGAAGAATCAGAAATCTTGCCTGGATGAGGTTAGAGCCAAATGGAGGGAGGATAAGATAAATGGGAAAGAATGAGATCTATAGTTTGGCTTGGATCCTACTGAGGCCAAGGCGTTAAAAGAAAAGACAACAAATGAGGTTGGGAAGCATGATAATGAAATGAAGTTAAAGAAAAAGATGTCTGAGGCTGAAATTGTGTCATCCCTTCTAAGGGAAACTGAAATAGTATCTGAGAATATTCATGTTCCGAAATCCTTCCTATTAGTACCCTTAACTCATACTCTAGGGAAGACGTTCATGACTCCGGAAAAAGACCAAGAGACGGTTTTTGATGAGAAAGGAGATGTGGAAGAAGTGCAAGAAGAAGTTACTGAAAGTAGTGCTGATTCAGAAGATTTGATTAAGCAAGTAGAGAACTTTCTTGAGAAAGAAAGTGCATCTGAAAAATTTTTCATTCCAAACCTCAAAAGATGAATATTCAAAACATGATACTCTTGGGGTAGATGAGAAAGCTGAAGATGATGTGGATAAGCTCTCTTAGAAATAAATATATAATCATCACAACCTTCACCCAGGGGATGATGAGGTAGGAGCCAAGAAGGAGAAGGTTGTCGAAGATAAAATTGTTCAACGGTCTGACAGTGAACATGAGTCTCTAGATGAAGAAGCTGTTTTGAGAAAAAATAAGGGGAAACATGTGGTTGTTGATACACCTAACAAATTTGTTTTAAAGAAGAAGGAAGGTGGTGGATTTTCTAAGAGGAATCTTGTTGATAGAGTAAGAACCATCACCAAGAAAAGTGTCAGATCTAGAATCATCAACTCTAGGACATTATTTTGTCATTCCATTACTGAAGATGATTGTTGATACTATTCCGATCATTCCAACAATTTACTATAGATGTCAAATGCTCCAACATAGCAAGAATCAGAAGTCCGGTTCTGTATCTATGTTGATGGATAGGTGTGTAAATAATGAGACTGATTACAAGAACATCCTTATTAACTATGATGCCCACATAAAATCTTGTATGAAAGTGGGCAGCTGGCCAAATAATATAGTTGACTCTTTGAGAGAGCGTGATACATTTATTGATGATATTAAGAAAGCTTTTGATTATGAAGATGGAAAAATCAGGGATCTCAAAATTATCATTGAGTGATAGCTAACTCTTGAACATAATATTTTGATTCAGGGGTCAAGGATCTGAATGGGAAATTGTATTTTGTTGCCCAATGTTGGAAGATAAAATGAGATCTAGGATCGAGATTGAAGAGATGCTAATCAAGGAAGATAAGTTGTTGAATTCCCATTCAGAGCCCTAGAAGGATCAAGAAGAAAGAATCAATTATTTAGAAAAGAAAGATAATAATCAGGATCAACTCCTTAAGCAAGCGGAAGAAGACCACAAGGAACTAAACAAGCTGAAAACCATTGTGATGAAATTGATATCCAAGGAGATGGATGTAAAATAGATCCAATCTGATCTTTTGTTGTATTTTATTCCATTTATAAATTCTAACTATCTTAAAGAAATTTTGGTAGATTTTTTTGTTTTGATGTTTGTACTAATATTTGAGGTACTATAATTTCATTTCCATTCCCTCAAATTATTTTTGAAAATCAGAAAGGTGGAGAAAGGAAAAATAATTCTAAGAAAAGAAAAAATATCCCTAAGTAAGGGGGAGTTTATTTAAGGGGGAGTTTTCATTACATAGATTTCCGTATTCTTGATAATGAAAAATATATTTTCTAAAATCTATAATACAATCCTTAGTTTTCCAACCCCTAAGGGAGATTTCTTCATATTCATATTTATCCATATGATAAGGGAGTTAAGTATTGTTTCAATGTCTAGAAAATTTTTTCCTAAGTCCTTTTATTCATTTTCTTAAGGATGTTTGTGTTTTCCAAAAAGGGGGAGTTTGTTAAGTCAATAAGGTTTTCCTTATGAATTTTCCATTCCATCATACTTTTGGAGATTGTTAAGTCAATAAGGTTTTCTTTTTGACTTTACCATTCCTTCTTGTTTTGAAAATCACAAACACATTATCTATAGGAAAATTTAATTTTACCCTATGTTTTACTTCTAAGGAAAATTTCCTTCCCCAAAGAAATTATCCTTACCTTGTTTTCAATGTATACATTTTTTTCTAAATGTAAAATTTGGTTTCAAGTCTAAAAACATGGAATAAAATAATAATTAGATAACAAGAATTCCATTTTCAGGATCCGAATTCAGGTTATGAATTCTCTGAATTCAGACTCTGAACATTTCTGAGTTCTCACTCCGAGCTCTCTGAAATCCGACTCCTAACATTTCTGAGTTCTAACTTCGAGTTCTCTAAAATCAGACTTCAATCTCTTCTCAATTTTAACTCTGAATTCTATTGGATTCAGACTCTGAACTCTTACGAGTTCTGAATCTGAATTCCTAAGAACTGTGACTCCGAATATTGTATGTTCAGGTTCTGAATTCTTGTGAATCTTGATTCCGAATCTCCTCAAAATTTAGACTCTAGAATTCTATTGTGTTCAGATTTAGAAATCATAGAAAATAGAATCCTATTATTGTTGTATTACAGACTCTGAATGTATTTTTTGTTCAACTCCAAACGTATAATTTATTACATTATGAATATTGGATTTTGGTTATGTAACCATATTTTTGCATTCACTTTTTTCTATAAAATGATATTGTGCATTCAGTTACTAAGCAACCATTGTTTGAGTGACATGTGTACAGGTCCCTCCAAAATTTAGGGAAACATATGACCGTTGGGGGTGGGAGTCGACCATTGAAGCTATGCCTATAAATAAGAGATCATTTGAGAGAGCTCAAAACTTTAAAAACATCGATGAACTATTCTTTAACTAGAGAGATTACATGTTGTTGAAGTGATTTCTAGAGAGAGACTCTCATGCTTAATACATTCTGAAAATCTTGTTCATATTTATTTATGTGACTCCGATTATTGTTGTGTACAATTGAGGGTTTCCAGGGATAGGAAGACAGAGGTGCTGACTACCATAAAGATGCGGGATTCCTTGCTGAGGAAGATAGAGGTTCCGACTACCATGAAGTGGAGGGATTCTTTGTTGAGGAAGATAGAGGTGTCGACTACCTTCAAGTTGAGGGCTTGCGGGGATAGCAAGTCAGAATCCGATTTTCGTATCGAGGGCTTACCCTCGGGTGGGTATGATCGACTTTCTTGAATGTATAAAACGATTGGCCTTTATCCATGGTTGTTGGATACCCTACTCTTTGGGTTAAAATATTTACTACTTATTACTTAATTTTTAAAAAAAATAAACCTACATTTATATTTTTGAGGAATGTATAACTATATTATACATCTTTATACCTATACTCTGATTTAGAAAGATTTTATTCTCTTTATGGTAGAATATTTCTCTTCGTAAAATTTCATGAAGTTTCATTTCTGGAATCAGTTTTCCAGAATTTCATTCTGGGAATAATATTTAAGGAATCAAGAAAATTTGTAGAACTTATAGGTTTTGTGAATTTACCTTGTTTAACATTTTTAAATGATAGAAAACATTCTAACCAACCTTAAAAGTTCCTAAATTTTTTTAAAGTATCAAATTCACCCCCCTCTTGTATTTTGAGCATCATTAGATACGACATTAGTATCTTCATTTATTATTTTGTTCCAACAGTTTCAAGGGAGAATGGAGAATCTGATGTTGTTCCTAGAATGATATAGAAATATAGATAATAGGTTCTATGGAGGCATGAGAGAGGAGGTTATAAAATTCATATTATAAGTAATTTTTTTCATTATGTGATTTTGAATTGAAAAAAATATATATAAATAAATCTAATGAAAAATTAATCATATAAAATATGAGTGGTAGAGAAATCAATAAATATATATTCCAATAGCTGATCTATAATAGTGGATCTCAAATTGTAGATCACCAAAAGTGTCTCTCCAATGATGGATCACAATTGGTATATTACCAATGCTCGATCAATAATGGTAAATCATCAAATGTTGATAACTAATTATCCATCACCAATGATTAGTCTATTATAAATAGTAGATTTAATGATAAAAAAATTAAAAAAGGATTATCAATCTTAGTTCATGTATTATATTAAACAATATCTGAAAATTAAAAGGATTTTTGAATATATCTAACAACGTAGATATTATAAATTATATTTTTTCTAAAATTAATGTGTATTGTAAAATATTATATAACTTTATAAACATGAAACACATTATGAAACCAATATAACATTATTTTATTATTTCAAATCATTTCACTGGTAAATGAACAGACCCTTGGAATTTATATTTATCACAATCTGAAAAGCATAGAAAATTAAAAGAAAACAATAGGAAAATATGGATCAACCCAATTTTTTAGAACCATACCTCACACAAATAAAACTACAGATATGAAATAAAATATTATTAAACCAATTAAAATTATAGAAAATAGAATATTGGACGTTTTAGGGAATTTTTTTGAATATTATTTCAAATATTTATGTGGTATTTATATGATGTAATGTGCCAATTGGAATAGTAATGTGACAACTGGAACAGTAACCTGACCATTGGAAATATTAACCTAACCATTGGGAATAGTAACCAATACAATTGAATCATAATTTAAACTATAAATAATAAATTTTTATATAAATAATATTTATAATGTTAAATTTATTTAAATATAAATATTATAATTCTAGAAAATAAATACCAGGATTGAAAAACTTAAAGAGAATGTAATAACATTTTTTATAAACTGTATTTTAATGTATTTTGTAAAATTAATAATTAGAATATTAAAATCTAATAGTACCCATGTTTGATATTTATTTCGACAAAATGAATATCATTTTTGAAATCAACAAATTGAAATTTTCTAATAGTCATTTTTTCATAATTTCCTACATTACATCAATTTTTATGCGAATAGTAAAAATATAGTTTTTCACGTAACAGGTTAATCTAAAATTAAATAATTCATTATTTAATAATGTCCTAAAAAATTATAGAACATGATATTTGATGAGAGTATATTTAATTTATTATATTTTCTATTAAAATAATATAAATATAATTTCAAAACCTAAAAATTATTTTTCTATTCCAAACGTCAAAAGTATTCCATTAAAAACTTGTTTTCCCCTTTTTTCCACATTTATTTTTTAGTAAAATAAGGTAGTTAAAATTAAAAAGAGTGTTAATTGATTAAATCATTTATATTATATTGATACATAATCTATATTATGAAAAATTTCGTACAACATTTTATACCATTAATATAATATTATATTTAATATATTATTCTAAAGCAACCCCTCTCCTCAAACATAAATAAACACAACCCTGTGTTTGGAAATCCACTAATCAATATCTTTAGAAATCGAATCCTTTTCAAACATTCTCCCACCCTATTACAAAATAATACCAATGGGCTTTGTACAGTAGTCCAACTCTAAATATTAATGGATTATTATTTTTGAATAGGAGACGCTATACTAAAGAAAGACTATGTTTATATCTACTCTTCTCATTTTATTCTTAATTTTTTTATGAATTAATTTTAAAAAAACTATAATTTTAATTATTAATTATGATTAAATTATATAAATTATATTAATTTATAATTATTTTACATAATTATGACGTATATAAATTTCAAACATACCTTTTTCTTCTCTCATGATAATGACCAGTTGACAATCGGTTAATCACTTGTAATGACAATTCATATCCTTTGCATATCAACAAACCAATGGTTTTCAATATTAAATTATTAAGGATATATAAATATATGTATATCATGATATTGTAAATAATTATACTTATCTATTAATGGAATTGATCAAAATAGTGATATCAATGAAAAAATTGGACTTTTTAAAGAAAAGATGAAATAAATATGGTTTCCCTAAAACCAAATAAATTTATTAACATAATAAATTTATTATAATGTATAAATACTGGTAAAAATTAAAATAATTCAAATATGGATCATTTTTTAATTAATTTATGTTTATTATTCAATATTTTTCAATATATCATGGGGAAATACGGGTTTCTACCGTTATTTATTTTCAAAATAAGAATATTTCCCAAAAATTAATTTTCCTTGCATAAGATATATTCTACTCACCTTTAGTTGTTTATTCATCACTCATGAATTATGATGATTATTCTCAATATGTTCTACATTATTAATTGTTTAGAAACTCAATTGTTTTTTTCAGGAAATCATTATTTATGAAATACTTATGAATCCCATTCCATTTTGTATGCTATTTCATGACAACAATTGTTATAGGTTCTATGTGAGATGCATAATTTTGTAAATATTATTTTGTGACAAGAGTACCTTGAATTATATATCCCTCAAATGAACCTAAAATGTTATATATCTTAGGAGATTATGTATTTTATGAATGAACATGATGCTATATTTTCCCACAATGATGATTTTATGATTATGCACTAAGGTTATAAGTTAACATAATGCTATATTTATTAACAACTATGTGTAGTATTTGACCACTCTCACATGATGTTTAATTTTTATGCATTTTTGAATTTTATTTCTTAATTAAAATATTCCCTTTGGGATTATGGTGATGATCTTATGCTTAATATATTATGATGATGATTTCTCTCACATAATTAGTATTGATTATTATCCCTTATTTGTTATCGTACAAGGCTTTTATCTCACCACATTCTTTGATGTATATTCCAAAGTGACTGAATGTAATAAGTAGAAAATGATCTTTTATAATGGTAAAAATATGAATATAAATAAATTTTTATGCTTAGTTATGTATAATTGATGTATAATCATAATTTTCCCAAGATATTAAACCTTTCCATCCTTGAATGTTTAACTAGTATTTTGTTTATCAGTAAAAAGATGATATAACCATGTACGAAAAAACATGCACACTATAGTTGGTATTAGAGGTATGGTTTAGTTAATTTTGGAATTTGGATTAGAAAATATTCTTTACAACACATATGAAATGTCTATATATATGTTAACATCAAAAAATATTATTTTTAAATAAAAGGATAATCATATGTATCCCATATGATATTCCATAATATTTAATTGAAGAAAAAATCATATTATTTATTCATGATTTACTAACATACATTTTGTTCAAACCATTTATATTTTATAAAATGTTGGGAACTAGAAGAAACATGTCCAAAAAACCCTACAAGGGAGAATGAAATGATTTCATAAATAATATCTTGAATACCATGGGAGGTGGAGTTCAAAATATTCTAGTGATTCTTACCCAGTTGAATTAGGTTTCGAATAATAACATATTCCATTTGGATCCTTTTCTATCTCTCCAAAAGGACCCACTATATATTGAATCTTTTTATGGAAATAACCACCCTAATTTTGGAAATTTTTTTACCTAATTTCCTTAGAAAAGTTTCTTAAATTAGTTGAGAAGATATTTTCTATGTTCCACTATTTTGAGATGTAGAAGGTGGTTGTGGTTGTCTATCATATAGATATAAATTTCCAATAAATTGTGGGAGTTGATAAAGAACAACAGGATGAAGGATAAAATGGAAGATTTAGAGTGAGAAGACATTATTAAAAAACTTATAAACAATTATTTCCACTAAAATAATCAATCTAAAATAGGGAGAGAGTTCATAGAGTTATAGAAAAAAGGATGGTGAATATGTCACATATTATGAGGAAAACTTCACAAGGCTTAAAATATTTTCTTTAATATTTTTATTAACAATAATATAGAAATAGATAAATTATTTAGTGGTTTAAAATCACACATTAAAAAAGCTCTAGAAATATAAGACTTCTATAGTTTACAATATTTGGTTAGATGTTCTCTCCATGTAGAGATGGATTTTGGAGATTAGACCTCTTGACATGGCTAAAAGAAGATAATATGGGGTTCCAATATATATAGGTGAAAGGAAAAAGTAGGAATGTTGATCCAACTACATACATGTAAATAACATGGTAAGAAGCATTATGATAATTTTATTAATTAAATGTGGATGCGATTCATTTGTGATAGAGAAGTCCACCATGATTATGAATAATTAATATACATAGAGAATACAGCCAACACGATTGAGGAAATAAAGTCACCTCATAATTCACCACCCATGGATCAATGCATCAACTATATGGAAAAAATGAACTATTGATTCCATTATAATAATATTTGGGTCATTCTGGGCATCCATATTTAACAATAACCATAGAAAAAAGATAAAGTAAATGATTATTCCACCAGTAAATCTAATGTGGTGGATAAAGATGAGGTCATAAAAGGTAAATTTTCAATTCACCTGAGAATATATATTTCTATTTTTTTCGTTCTATATATTTATCTTTAACTTGCATGATTGTGTGAACTGTTGAATTGATTCCCCGTTACATTGATGTAGATATATATATATATATATATATATATATATAAACATAGTGGTGTGGCCATTTGAACCCAGTTTTTAGACTATTCTCTTATTAGTATATGAGGGAATATTACTGAATAGGATCTCATAATACTCACCTTAGTTGAATTTCATGATATATTGTGTATGGATAGGTTATCATTATATAGATTACACATCAGCTATTGGGAAAATGAAATCTTTCTTCATATTCCAATACCATCCCATGGTCCACTATATTAATAATGGAATATAATTAATTTCTTAATAAAAATTCCTCAACGGTGTAGGTTAACCATAAACTAATCATACCTCTCGTAAAATGGTTGAGTCAAGGAAGTTATTAATGAGGAGGAAATTCAATTTTGGGGTAATACACTAAATAATTTTGTAATGTGTTACTTGGACATCTGTCAAATTGCATGTTAGAATTGTAAAAATAGATTATAGATAGAGACACTCCTATCTAAAAATTATCTTATTGGATTATAACGATTAGACTAAAGGAGTTAAAGAAACAATTTTATAAGAATTTGGAAAAATAATTCATTCACCCCTAGTGTATTTCCTTGAGGTTCACTAGTGTTCATTGTAATTAAAAAATATGCATCAATGTGGTATTGTATTGAAAACTAGGAGATCCACAAAATCACAAGAAATAACAATTTTCCCCTACCAATGATTAATGATTTTTTTAATAAATAATGATTATATATACACTTCTCAATGGTGTATCTTTATTCTGGATGTCATAAATTATTTATAAAGTAGGAAGATATTTAGAACAATATGTTATATACAAGATTTGGGAACTATACTTTCAAAGTGATACCCTTCAGAAATAATGATTCCCCTTGAATATTCATTCACGTGATCAGTGGTGTCTTTAGAGACTACATTGGGTGATTTTTGATAATATTTGTCGATGGTATTTAGAATTACTCAATGTGTATGGAGGAAAATTACGAGAATCTAGGAACTGTACTGGAAATGTTAATGAAGGAGAAAATATATGTTAATATAAATAAGTGTTATTTTTTGACATAGAACTTCATATTCATGAGGACCATGATCACAAGTGCGGTAATTTTTATTGACCCTACAAATAAAAAAGAAACTAATGAATGGCCTAGACCTAATAGTGTCACAGAAATTCAATTTTTTCATGGAAAAGTAATTTACTACAACCTTTTTCTGAATAATTTCCCACGTTTTTCTAGAATGATAAATATGTTTCCATTGAAATGGGTAAAGAATGTATGGATATAATAATGTGTGAAAGGATTTAAGAGTCTCATGAAATGACTAATCCCTATACCTATATTAACAATGCATTCAATTTAAAATTGTTTTGGGTCATAAATTTATACTTCAATGAATGGCTTAGTAAGTGTACTCATAAAGATTCGAAAAGGGAAAGCCTATGACCTAGGATAATAGATAATCCATATAAAAAAGTACCTAATTCAGGATGTGTAGTTTTTAGTTAAGATCATTTCGTTAATGAATTTGAGGGAATATATCAATAAGATACCTAACATCATTGATACAATTTAATTTGTTTTTGTTTAAATAACATAAGATGGTAAAATAACTATTTTATAGGTATATATAGAGGCTTGGGATTGATCCGGGAGTTTGGGACTTGTTGGAAGGGATAACAGGGATGTCCAATTAATGTTACATGGCTGGAACACGGTTAGCTTTTACTATGAGACCCTACCATGCTTTCTAAGAGAAAGGGTTCAAAATATGATGAAACCATTCAAGGGGGGAGGAAAACTCATCTAGTGTTAATACATAGCCAAATCACACATTCATCTTACATTTGTTTAAATATTGCAAGATCCCTAGGTAATTGTGTGTCCTAGATCCCCTCTTAGATAAGGGGTTGTGCATGGTCAGAACTTGGTTTTTCTAACCATGCATCCTAGCCACATGACTATTTAAAAGATATATTTTAGAATTTTTCTCTCTCAATCCTTACATTTTCTTAATTATTATTGTAATCCCTTAATTATCCTTCAACATTAGGGACAAACAAAATTACCCCTAGCATCCCAAGGATTAATATCCACCATTTATAGTTCGTTTTTGTAATCATTGTGGGGAATCAAAGCTCTGGTAGATTTTAACAATCCTATTACATCTATTTTTCAGATTGGGGATTGTGAAGCCATTATTATTCATCCAATTTCTTAAATCCATATTTTTTCCATTGGAATATAAGATGGGGCGTCAATCAGTTATTGAATCTGAATCAAAGAACATAGGTAACCAATCATTCACCGTCAGAATTGATGTATGTGGTCTACAAGTTAGGTCCCATTTTTAGGTAGATTATTTATGTGTATGTGGCTGTGATTTTTCATCATTGGGTCTCCCACACGGTTTTTGTCAGTAGAAACGATAAATTTATTGAATAAACAATTAATTTACCTCACAATCATCATGGAATTCATTGAGGTTAATTTAACTAGGTTACGGGCCGTCCATGGGGGTGTGTCGCATCTTGAAACTAGGAATCAATATTTTATGTAAATTGAATAGTTGTTAAATAGGTACCTAAATAAAATTTTTACCATGTAATCTTGGTTTATGAAGTGAAACTAATTGTTATTTTGTTTTCTTGTTAATTTTAAAAAAGTAATTTTTTGGTATGATGATAATGTGTTAAATGAGTTATTGGTTTTTAATTTAATATTTTAAGTCAGGATATGGTGTAATGGATAAATGGGATAAATGGGTTAATAACTAAAAATGAAGAAGTGTAAATGGGATAATTATAATGATATCTTATGTGTTCAACTAAAATTTTTGTTAAATAATGAATGTGGTAAGTAGTTATTTCTTATATTTGGTAAATAATTTAAAGTTAATGAATCTTGTGGACAGGGATTGGTTGTTTTTGGGGTATTGAATATAGTTTTATGCTCATTGTTTACGTTAGACTGTGGCTGTGAACCCTACCCTTATAATGAACTTTTTTGGGAGTCAAATAGATGGTATATGACCATAATAGTTTCATTGTATGAGGTACCTAGACCGAGGTTCCAATGTAAGTCTGATTTATTTTTTTGATAAGTTTTTTCCCTACAAAGATAGGGAATTTTTCTATTTTTAATATTTATAATAATTAAATTGTCTATATGTACTATAATTAACAGATATTCCTAACATATGGAACAAATGATGAAAATGAATTAAGTGATTATTTTTAACTAATAGAACCTAGTTTATTTCAGAATTCCCATATTATTCATTTTATAAGATGAATTCACGATCTATTTTGAGTGGATATATTCTATATAACATTGGTGGTTTCCTACCGAAGTGTACTCATACCCTACTAGAGAATAATTTGGGTCTTTGATCAAATTTCATTTTTATATGTTAGAAAATTTCCAAGGCCCTGTTCTAGAAGGTTGATTTTGGAATGGGATGTTTATGCATGAGGTATCCAGACGTGGAGTCAGTATCCATTTTTTGGGATTAATTTTCAACATAATTTTGGGTTTTCCTTAAACATGGTATTTTTTTGCATGACATGTAATATTTACTCCATGGTAGTGGGATTGTACCAATTTTTTTGGAAATGGTTCATAATAAAACATTATTGTTTAATTTTTATTTGTTTTTCTTTATTTCATTATATATCTATTGCAGTTTACACTGATAAAGAGGTTACTATCTACTTATGTGAATTATTAGACCCTCGTTTCGAATAGACATCCATTGGAATATGAGGATGTGCCAGTGAGGTCATGTGGAAACACGAATCGGGGAACCGATTTAGTGGATTCAAGGTTTGGGATGTTACAAAGTGGAATCATATGGATTTTATTTCGTATAGTTTTATTTTTTGAGAAAGGAAGGTGGGATAATAGGATGTCTCGGTCCTTGGAAATGATATCATGCATGTGAGTAGCTAACTGATACATGAGGTATAGGTTGATCTATTTTTCTAATAGTACATATAAGTGAATCTCATTAAGTCTATCAAGACAAATCTGATTTCAAGATTTATTTCATAAATCACAATATTCAAAAATCCACAGAAAAAATTAGCTTATATCCTTCAGATTTCATTTACAATATGATGGAATTATAAATAATGTATGAAATAGTAGGAAGATCAAGAAATTATAATAGGGACATCAAAATTCATCACACATATACAAATTATACAATCATTTCATGTCACTATAAAATCATGAAATAGTTATATAAAAATATATTTGGTGTCGTATATTTTTCCTTTAGGATATTTAATTCTAACATGAAAATTTATTTAATGATAAATATAATGACAGACAATAAATATATTTACATATATTTCAAAGTGAATCAATGTTATATCTTACATAAATGAACTCTTTAATCTCCACTTTTCAGGAAATGCATTATAAATCCTTGGATTCATCAATCTCTTAAATCATTAAGTTCGTATAGTTTAAAACCAAAATAAAATTATCCAAATGTTAACATTATTTATTATTATTAACAACAAACATAATGTAAAAAATCTATTGTAATATTTTTTCTCCCCATTTTTTTATTCTAAATACACATAACTACATTAAAAATACAACTATCATGTTATGCAATGTTGATAATCTAATTTTTATCTAATTTATTGATAGTATATACAAAGGTGAAGTGTTATGGGAATGTCCTACACATCTTATACTTCTCCAATTATTAATATGTAATAATATACTTAGTTTACTCTAATCCACATGAGATAATGTTTTTATCACAAATATATATGAAATGATAGAAAACTTATTCAACTCTAACTCTATATGTGCTACATTCATGTAGAAAAAATAGTCAATAATCTAGAAATAAATATTTACTATAAAACAACTCAATAAGGGATAAAAACTAAAAAATTATTTTCAATGGGATGTTTAATAATATTTTACATTTATCAGCTACAATTAACACATCAAACATATAAAAACATTCAAATGCTTAAATTTTTCCTCAAGACAATAAATTTATCTTTTTAGATTTAATACTGCATCTAAATTCAATCTTCCCCTCTTTACTCTTTAATTAGTAAATTCAAAATAGGAGAGGAGAATATAAAAAGAATATATATTCAATTATATTTTCTCTCATTATATAAAAAATATAGATTCATACTAACTGATATATTTTGGTATCTTTATTTCATTTTATCTCCCTCTTCAGAAATAATCACATACATTAATTCATCCTGGTTAGTCTTCTCTAAAATAATATCCAAATATCTGTTAATAAATATGTAATATTTCAAGGAGATATGGAGATATCAATCAAAAAAAATTAAAGATATTAATATATATATATATTCTAGGTATAAAATGATCACAGTCATCATCATGTACTCCAATTATATGAATAAACTTATATTCCATTCATAATTTAATATAAGAAAACATTCAATAAAGAATAATGTGTAACCATGAAATCTTATTATCGAGAGTTATAGGATTGAGATTTTTTTCTCCATCAAGAAACCCATTCAAATTCAGCTCAATTTTTTATGGACTCTTTCTAATTTGTCCTCTATTAATTTTATATATATAAACGATATTGGGTAGAATAATAATTCATCTAATATAAACTTTATTATTTTGTGGAAGTATCCTTTTTAAATTATCTACAACAATAAATTTATTATTTTGTGATCTATTCATCTTCTATGAATTCTTAGGTTATGATATATATGAAATCATGCATTTTTTTAGTATTTCAAGATTATTTGGATATTAGTCATGGGATCACAAATGTGTTTGAGTTTCCATTCGAAAAATTTTAATTTATTATTCATGATTGTATTTCAAAAAACCAATTCTTTTTCTTATCCCTTGCATTAATTATTGTTTTTCTCAATATAAATCATTCAATACTAAGGTTGAAGGACATATTTTAATGGTACCCATTGTGTAAATTTATCCCATTGTATTACCATATCCATTTAAGTTAAACATTATTCATAACATTTATATAGTGTGTTCTTTTCATAACACATTTTATTTGATTACATCTTAAGGATAACCAACTTTTTCATTACTTTATTATTGTATATTGGGGTATTTTTCAAGTAAGATATTGTGTTGAAATATTAGTTGATGTATAAGAACATTATTCATCATTATGATCCAATTTTATGAACTTTATATAATGTTTTTCATGAAATTCATGTTTTTTCATGATATAAAGAATCACTATATTCTATATATTTTTCCACAGATTAGGAGATACTCTATTCATTTTAGTTTTACACCACCATAAACCAGGAATTGTATAATATTTAAGAGATGAGAGGTTTTTTAAATATTCAATTGAAATCTATAGAATCCATCCAGGGAACCAAGAATTTCTAATGAACATTAATATTTTTCAATTTTTTATAGTATTGATATATTTATTCCCATACTATTTTTTCACTAAACTGACCTTCAAACATGATTTTGAGGATAAAATCATCTTTAATATGGTTACACCCACCCATACTATAGTTCTGTAATATATAGGATTCATTACATTAAAAATATTCCATGAGTATTCAATATAACCTGACGTATTTTAAAGGAAATTATTGAAATTTGAATCTTATGGAATATGGGTTTCTTATTTCTATCAAATTCTTGTAAATGTATAAAAATATTTCTTTCAAATATTATTTCTAATACAATAATCCATTTTTATGGAATAATATTATTATATATAGTCATAAAATTATATTTTATCTCACCATTTTGGAAAGATCAACCTTATATTAATTCCAAATTACTCTTTTTTTACTTATCATTCAAGACACATCATGTTGAGTGTATTTCATAAACATCCAATTATATTTTTGTGTTCCCTTTTAATTTTAATCTGTTTAGTCTATTATTCATGAATATTACCATCCAGTATAATGAATCATCAATATATTTTATAATATATTCCATAATTTTTATAGGTGTATCCTAAACAATAATGATATATTTATGTTTTTCTATTTATGAATAAATATTTTAATCAAAAGATTTTCCTATAACAAATATATCATAAAAATAATTTAGAAACACAAATTCTTTTAAGGAATACATTGTTTTTTAGAAATTTAAGGAAATAGAATTTTTTACATTGAATTCATTGTCATAGTATAAATCACTTAATAATTTATGTATTAATATAAAACTTATGATTTATATTTCATTATTATTGTTCTCATTTATTAAATATATCCTGAAAACATATTTTGGGAATAAATGAGAGTGAATAATCATGAACATTTGTAATATAACCATTATATATTGATCAATATGGTTAGTATATATTATGTATTGTAATAAAATATTATTTATATATAAGGATTAAGTAATGAGCCCAACCACTACGATCATCCCTTATGGGGATCAATTATTAGAGATTTAGAGTAGTTGAAATCCCTAGAATTATACGAAGACTAGAACAATGTAGATATTGAAAAATATATATCCAAGGGTAAAAATTTATTGAAGATAATTGATATTATAGATATCTCCACCGAAAATATTTTTGTTGGTCCACCACAATAATTATATAATATGAAACATTATAACTTTAGGATGTATTTCAGTGGGATAATGGGATTTTTATCTTGAATGTAATAATATATAAGATTCTACATTAATAAAATAGTTCATCCAATTATACGATTTTTTTCTTATTAACATTATATACATAAAAAAATACAGCTGAATAGAGATTAGAAATAATAAAATGGATTTTTTATACTTTGAAATTGATATTCTTTTTTTGGTAAATTGTATGATTTATTTTTACTAAAGTTTATTTTTATGAGTAATTAAGGAATGATAAATAAATTATTATTTTAAAATATTTTATAAAGAATATTATATAGTAATTTATAAATATTTTAATGATTATAATCTATTATATGTTGTTTTTTAAAAAATAAAATTTTTGATCATAAAATAAATTTAGTAGTTTTTAGTAAATAAGTTTTCATAATTAAAATTATAATTCTTAAATTTAGAAACCCAGTTGATAAAAAAAATCATTTTTGAATTTAGCTCATCAATATTATGAAACATTGAATTTTTCATTATATTTTGAGAAATTTGTTTTTGAAAAAATATGATATAGTTTGAATATATGCTATCTATAATGACATCATAACACCCAAAAAACCTATCAAATTATATAAATGGTTTTATTGAAAAAAAACATTATTTTTTAAATTAAATAAT
This sequence comes from Viscum album, assembly GCA_963277665.1. Lineage (NCBI taxonomy): Eukaryota > Viridiplantae > Streptophyta > Magnoliopsida > Santalales > Viscaceae > Viscum > Viscum album. The sequence continues at coordinate 1,043,185,604 of OY728150.1, forward strand.
TTTTTAAGGTGAAAAGTATTATTTTTTTCAATCCTATAAAGAGCATTTCCAAAACATAACAAATATCTTATTATTTTTATAATAGTTATATATGAACATGAATCAATTATAGATCATCCATGATATTATTTAAGTAATTTAATCCCATGAATCATTAGAATTCAAAAAACCACCTATTTTAAAAAAAATTGTTAGAACCCTCTTCAAATAAATGGTTTGGAAAATTTTGTAACTTATATTCCAAAACCTATTTTTATAATCTATATCAGAATTCCTATCACGTTTTCTTTAGTACAAACCCTAATTATCCTATTCATATCAACTCTAAACCCATTTTCCATTATTTTACAGTCTATATTTCAATATAAAATCATCAAAATGTATTTCTATGAACATAAGGATCCATTCTGAATATTCAATAAGAATCTTATCAAGGAAAGACATTATCTTCCTCTTTCTCTTTTTTATGTACTTCCATTGTAATATTATCATTAATTCTCAAATTATTATGTGGTCATCTGCATATAAATATCCCTTCAATATAAATGTATTTTATATATATGAGATATTATGTTTTCCCCATCATTATAAACATTACCTAAGATAATACTAATTCCAAGTGAGTAGTTCTTTATATTCATTTTAAATTCTAATAATTTATTTTTATTTAGAAATTTAATTGTCTTTTTGTCTTGTTGTTATGTGTTTATATAAATGAAATTAATATTTATGATTTCCCCAAATAATGATTAACCACATTTAACATTCATTAATCCATCCCATTAATCTATATGAATACCTTTTAAACATTATAAATAATCTTGGGGTTTTCCATGAAAATATGTTTTTCTTTTTTGATACCAGATCCTATTATCATTCAATAGCAATCACCCAGATGTAACTATCCATCATTTATTTGGTACTTCCATGAATGAATATAACATTTTTTTATCATTGTATAAAAATGGTGAATTATATTCTTATTTTATATATTTCATATGGAACATATAATGTTAGAAATATAATGTGTCTTCACTGATAGTGCCCCAATGCATTGAGTATTGTTTTCCCCTCATGACACACAATGTACGTTGAATTGGATTTTAGTGTATCCTAGAAACCTAAATCACTATATTTACAGGTTTTAGAGATGCTACATGGAATTTGTGACATCCCCTAGACACTAAAAGTCTAAAATATATTCTAAGTGTCTATGAGAACAATGTTTTAATATTTTCACTTTAATAATACTACAAAAATAAAATATATACATCCAAAATTATATATGATTCATGAGTATAATAAATTAAACTAAAATGTAAAAAAGGTATAAAAATATTAGAGTTATAATAGAATTGTTATAAATAAATAATAAAACCTAAAAGATGAAATGGTCCATAACACAAAAATGGCATAGTCCCAATAGCTAGTAGAACTCACTCCATGATCTTACAATACCTTCCATTCAAAGGTATCATTATTCATTTATAGAGAAATAATATACATATACATTTCTTGTGTCATGGTATTTGACATATACAGATACACTAATGTTCCCAATGTGGGGGAGAGTAATACACTCAGTAGTTAATCACCCAAAACTATCAAACACTTATGAATCATAGATTTACAAATTGATGGTTGTAATTCATGACCATACTCCATACCACATGGTTAGTGGTACTTCACAACCATACTCTATCCCAATTTGAACATGCATCAATCAAATTATGCCAAATTTAATACAAATTTGTTTATGCTAAAATAACAATTTGTTTGAAATAATTTCACCAAACATTTCCCTTTCATCAAAACCATATCATAATTTTAAATCAATAATTTTAAATTTATAAGAAAAAAACATTATTTTTTCCCTCAAATTTACATATTTGAAAAAAAAATAGAAAATGTTTCATTCCTGAAATTACATAATGTTTCTATTTATAATCCATGAAAAACACAAAAATAAAACAAATCCTTCATGTTCTGGATTATGTGAATATATAAGAGAATCCATATACCTCTCAATATATTTTGAAAATGATGAAGGTCATAATGAAACTCTATATCTGATATCAAAAAACAATTCCTTAAATATACTCTGTATGATCTTATCATGATAGGAATCATAAAACATATAGATATCTAATGAAATAATTTATATATGGTTTTATGTGGGATGAGAAGAGTAGATCTAAGATCAAAAAGGAAGACTGATGATTTAATATTTATTCTCGATTGCCAATTCACATTGATTCATAAAATTTAATAATTAGAAAAAAAGGAGTTTCATGGATACCTAGGGGGAATAGGTGTTTGTGATCCTATGAGAATATAAGTATAATGTCAATTACATGTCATTAATGAAGATACAATTTATGGAGAATTATCTACATGTCATATGGTAATGTCTTACTATTTACCAAACATGTTCCAACCATAGACAAGTTACTATAAAATATACATTGAACTATATAGTTTTTCCCACATGATTTTAATAACTATTCACAAACCCTATGGTACTACGATTCCAAGGCTACACCCACACACGATTGGTTCACAAAGTTTGATAAACTATGGGAAAATTATTTTTTTTTCTATATGTCCCATTGAATTATTTCACAAAGAATCTTAACATTTTTGAACAAATATTCATTATACATGAACCTACCCTATGAATCCCATTATCACCCAACATAATTTCTATGAGATAATTCAAGGTTTATTATAATAATGATAAATCATTGCACCTCAAGAACCCCTTAAAAACGCTGTAAATTTTTTTATCTTCCTAAATTAAAGCAAAGTATAATATAGTATCGATGTATATAACAAAAGGGAAAATTTATTGAAACTCTGAATATTACATTCTCCCCACCATTGGTTTCTCATCCATAAAAAGTGGTAACAGGTGTGGTTTTGGAAGAACTTGGTATACTACCCCAACATTTCATTTTTATGATCCTACATCATTTCTTCAATGTGACCATGCCTCCATAAAACAAAAACCAAATCAATGATATTTACAAAAAATAATTTTTTTCCTATCCATAGTCTTTGTTGGTACATGAATAAATATATAATATTGTTCAAGATAAAAAAGGTCCCACTGATTCACAAGGTTTATATCTGGTTGGTTCTCTACAATTAAGATACATGAAATACGTTGTGTAAAAAACTAAAACCTGGAACTAAATAAAATTTAAAAGCCAAATAAAATAATAATTCATATTTTAATTAATGGATAGTATACCAATGATATATAAATCATTAGATTAAAAAATGGTGTTTCCCTATCTTTAGTGAGATTCTTAGATAATCATGTTCAGCTGCAACAAATGATAAAAATCATTGAAGATGATACACATATGATTTTTGATGATTATGAGACATTTCATTATTCATTATGATCAATTGTATATTCTATTTATTCTATTAAAATGATAGGTTCAAAATGTGAGGAATCACATGTTTACACCCTATAAACCCAATAATTCCAAGCCTAACCATAGAGCACTTTGACAATATCTATATGTATAGAGGACTAAACAATTTTATTGTATTACCACTCCAATAAAAACATATTCCCCACCAATGAGCCTCTAAAATCTATAATAAAATCTCTAATCATGTATTCCACTATTTGAATCATTCATCGAAATTGAACTTCAATTTTAAGATTTTATGTGTCAATAATGGTATAATAGGTTCTAATGAATTGTTGTAAAGGCTTCAAAAAAAGAAATGTAGAACTGGGGTTCTAGTCAGACATAATTGAAACTATTACGCCATTAGTCATTAAATATTACCGTATATATATATTTTTGAAAAGTCTTCCACGTATGAATTCATTAACTAGGATGAAGTGATCCATCTTCATCAGCTAATATACAATAACTAATTTGGAAGTATGTTTTAGGACCTTTTTTGAAAGTCCTATGAAATAATCTTCAGTTATTTTATACCATTTCCATATGGGGGAAAGTAAATCTTGAAAATGACTTGCCGGAAAATGTGTCTGATTCCTTCAACTACTAATATGTGTGGTATCTTGAGGAAATCATCGCCATATTACTCTCCATTGATCCATCCAAAAATGTACTCTCATATCATAAAACATTTTCTAAATTATTTGGAATATAACCAATTTTTAATGGTGGTAGTAATAAATAATTTATTCATTAAATGATGGAGTAATCAAAATTTAATCTCTAAAATATAACATGGATATCCTATCTATTGAATATCCCTTAATGGTCTTCCCACTATTCAGTTTTTGAATCCTCAATAAATAATTAGGAATACATTTTTTTATCTTTACTTATTCAACCAAATCATGAATAATTTAATAAAGGTAAAATAAAATGTCACTTTCTCAACACAATAATGATATATATGAGTTATGACTGTTAGTAGCTACCACTGATCTGATGCCACTTTTAGCGACTCATTTTATTACTTCCTACTTAATTAAACAACTACGTAAATACCATTACACGTTGTATACAAAAAGTACACATCAAACATCTATACATATTGCATCCACCTATTCCTCCATATGTTAATATCCCATAATTATACATTATTCATCAAGATATTATGATCTAAAGTACACAAAAAAGTTACCACCAAATGGAAACATTACATGTGTTTAAGGAATGTACCTCAATAACTAATTCGAAAACTTATTTTGGGTAATATTAATAATTAACCTATATCTTTCATGATCCATAAATAATAAAATTATTTTCCTTCTTTGTGCGCTCTGCCAAATCATGATGCATATGAATTACAATAGACAACATAACCTTATCCTGACTCTAGTAATAAAGGGATTTTTATTAATGTAAATAAATAATTACAATCTTTGAAATATTTAAGGTACTCATTTATCTATTGGTAAGTAACACTACAAATTTTTTAACTTTTAAATGGTTAGTAACGTAATGAAAAAATCCAAAATAAAGCATCATTAATTTCATGAAGAGTTGAGGAAAATGAAAATCTCAAAGACAATCTTTGGTGGTTGTGAAGAGATAACAACTTATCCAAATTGATGATTTATATAGACTCCACATTTAGAAATGAAATGTCTATGGAAAAAAATATCAATTATCTGTAAATAAATTTTTTATGGTTATAATAAATTAGAAGATTCCACAATATTTTGAACACTATATCCATGTTTAATACATAATGACTATAATGGTTCAAAAATGTTATCCTGAGAGTGACCTCCATAAAAATCAGAGTTTATAGTACCCCGATTATAAATCAACATTAGGGAAGTATTATCCCCCCTCAATTGATCAAACAATTCATAAATTCAGGAACACTGATATCATTTTTTTATCTTAACAAAGTTGATATTTTGATAATCCATTAAATTTATTTGATTTATTTATCCTATATTTACATTAGAAATTATTTCTACATATAAAGACATGATCTTTAAAAAAACCCATTTTCATTCTAACTCTTCTAGAATGTATTCAAATTCATTTAATTCCATCAGTTCCATCTAATAATAAAATATTGAAATAGTATTTTTCATGGTAGGAAATAAATAATATGTCCCACTTTTTTTTCGGGTGGAAACATAGAAAAAATAATTGGAATAGACTTCGAGAAATTGGTCAATGATTGTAGGAAACATTGTATATAGGATATCATCAACAGTGGGAAAAATAACCACTCATATCTATTCAAAGATACTCCAAACCATAAGTACTAAAGGTCATGGTATTCTTGCATTGAAATCCCAATGTCCTTTAATGATATTTTGTGACACCATCTAAATATTTTAAATGTACTTTTTGGGAATAACTATCAATATGGAACTTGAATGATGTCAACTAATCTAACCAAAAAATAAGGTCATAAATATTAATCTAATGAATATATAAATCCCATAAAAATATATTCTCATCAATTAATATATGACATACTTCAATATTAAACACCTAACAATCTTGTTGTCCAATAGGGGTTTTCATTTTTATGATAGAAGGAATCATTTCAATAGAAAAACACATATACTCTACAACACAGATAATAATAAATGACTAACGTCCACCATTATCAGATAAATATTACAAAGATTATAATTAAATGGATGCATACCTCTAACAATTATAGGTCTAAATTGATCAAAAATAATCATTCTTGAATCACGATAAATATGAATACTAGATCCATACTAATCCTTGATTCTATAAAGAGATTTTAGAAAATATGGAGTTATGTTGTTCCTAAAATCACATTGGCCATCCCAGTTCATGGGATTATAGTTATTTTGATGTAATGAACCCATATAGTCATAGAATATTGAGAAACATGATATGTATCTCTTACACAGTAGTTCTGAAAACTGTGATAATAACACTAGAGATGCCCCTGAATATTAAAGTTGTTTCAATATTAAGGTGGTGTAGTAAAAATATATTTGATATGATCAGGTGAACCAGAATTAGAATTGATAGGCATACACTGGGTTCGTTGAGGAGTGATAAATGATCCTATAGTGTAATTTTGAGACACTACACCTCCTTGGATGTAGGTTTCCCTCATCCAGTTATTCCCAACATTTGAGTTCTCACTTATTTCCCCATAGATAAAAATACATTCTCTAGTCATATTTCATGATATATCACTTTAGACCACTATCAGTTTATTTAAAATATGTTTTAAATTATTAATACAAGGATCAAATATCTTTGAAGAAATCTCCAACTGCATCCTTGAATCAATGACGTGCAACTTTAATGATGCACTTGGAGAAAATTGATGGGAAAATTGGATAGAATTATTACACATAGATACATACTATGTCATGGATATATTATATAATTTTAGTCTGATGAAATCTTTTGATATTTTGATATTGAATGATTGGGGATTGAATTGTTTTATTGAACAATTCTTCAACGTAATCTAAAATAAAGCATTGGTCCACTTTATCATTGAAACAACAATCCCACCATTAGTTTCAAACAACTTATATCATATAAGTTGATAAAATAACATTTTTATTGGTTGGTATACCAAGGAATTAAATGATTCTATTCAATCAATTTTGTCACACATACTAAATTTTGGGCACAAAATTCCTATGAACGATAGGTGGATTTGGTTTCTATAACTGTATAGGGAGATCCACTACTTTTGTTTCAACGTTATGATTTCCTCTATCAAACTATTTCATGATTCTTTGGATATTCTTATTATCACCTGTGACTCAGGTGAAACAACCTTTTTGGTTGCCTCTTCATACCGATCCTTACGATGTGTAAATAGATCCATTTTCGATAACATGAAAAAAATTATTTAGTACACATGCAAAAGAAATTGATGTCTTATAAAATTCCAAATCACTATAAGAAATAATAAATAACAATAATTAAAAAAAATAAACCATTTTAACCACTTTCAAAAAACATCTATCATAAAATGAACAATGAAGTCCCATTTGGAATTCTCACTAGTAATGCATGATTTGAAACTATCAATTTATATACCCAAAATGTTGAGATAACTTCATCTAAAAATTTCATATTACACACATTTTACCTAAAAACCCCTAGTAACTTCAAATTCTATATAAAACATTAGTTTTTTCTTTTCCTGATATAAATTTTAACTATTGATATTACAATCCCTTTAATAACATCCAAATAAAATAATGGGTTGATAAAAACTAATTTCATTTGTTACATATCCTCCTAATTCATTGTCTTGAGAGGATGTTGAGATGTTAATATCCCTAGATGAATTCCCTATGAAAAAGGTTCGGGAATATATGTCATGGTCTTAGAAGAATAATGTGTTTTTATTTTAACTTTAGCAATAAAAAACCTATAAATACTAAAAATATAATCAATTGAACCATAAATACCTTGAATGGATAAAAGTAATATAAGTCAAATGTAAAACCAACAGAATAAAACTAGTAGAGTGATAAAAATATAAGTTAAAAACCAAAAAAATACAAAAGGAGATATGATCGATGGCACCAAAATGGAATAGTCCCAAGGACTACCCAACTAGCTCAATGATCGAAAACATCCTTCCCTTCCCACGATATTAATAAGAATTTCTAATGAAATATGATAAATCTCCCATTCTTATGTCTTAGTATATGACATATGAGAACACGCCAATACTAATGGGAAGGAGGTGATTATAACACACAATTAGTAATACCTAAAGTATTCTCAACACATTCTACTAGGATATGAACAATTTAGTACATTTCACAATTTATAATTCCAAATTATATAAACAGTTTTATATAAAATATAAGTGAAATCCATGTGTAAAAAAATATAGACAATGTTATTACCATTCATCAATACTATGAGTAATTGATATCATATCCACACACAGAAAAACACCCATACCTACATAAGAAATATGTGTGTCATGCAATGATGGATGTAATAAATGACCTTACTCCTTCCCACATTGACACTGGTACATCATGACCATACATCGTTATACATTGAAAAAAATCCAAAACAATTTTTTAATATTTAATGCTAAATAATTTAACATGAAAAAACTATTCATTTGAATAAAAATCTTGAATAATTTTTCATTCATTAAAAAACCAAAATTTTAAAAATATAGTTTTAAAAAATAAGTTAAATGGTTTTTAAATCAATTGAATTTCTCTATTTCCAAAAAAACAAAATAGTTTATATTCTTAAATTTACACCACATTTCAAAAAAAAATACATATAAAATTATAAATTAAACTAATAATTCATAATCTAAAAAAAATATGTAATAGTGATAATACACATCCCTATTAATAGATGATAATTACAAATAATGGCATTATGAGGTTCTCGATTTATAGTCACAATACAATCCCTTAAATATATTTAATAATATGTTTTCGATACTGAAATTATATCGTATAAATATATATTTAATGGAATATATCCATTGATTAGAGGGAGAGGAAATATTAGACATAATAAGTACAAGGAATAATGTTTACATACCATTGGATTTCTATATCTAGCATAGTTTGATTCTTATGAAATTTAGTCGGCATCAAAACGAGTTTTCTTGGTTTCCTCGCGAGGAAAAACAATTTTAAAAAATAGAACAATTGAAAAAATGAGGGGTTTCATGCCTTAATCATGATTGATACACAATTTCATGAGAATTAAATATATCTCTCAAAGTTAAGTTTAATGTTATTTTAAACCATTCACATATCATAAACAATATATTAGAAAAGATCCAGAGGGATACATTGTTTTTTCCACACCATTTGGAATGTTTTAGGGCAATTATGCAATGATATTGTACCAAGTAGGCTTCATTTCATATATATTTCACATATTTTGTCAAACCATATTGAAATAATGTTTTCCCTATATCTCTCATTTCATGGTTTCTCCTTTAACACACATATTTTTGGAAAAATCATTCTCTAAATATGTGTACACTCAATGACTTAATGAATCCCATTTTAAGGTTTCCTAGAGATAGTATAAAATTTGAAAAAAAAATCTCAATCAATGAACCTCAAAAAACACATCCCTAACACTATAAATAGTTATATAAACTCTTAATACCACTCAAAAATATAATATAAATTCAAATTACTTAAAAAATTGCTTATTGCCTAAAAAATATTATAATGGTAAAATTATTCACACTATGATAAAATTTCATAGCTTTTATCTTTATCTTATTAATATGATTTAAAATTTTATGTTATATCAACATTCATATAATACAGTTATTTTATGTTGATAGATTCATATTACACAAATCCATGTGGTTACGTATGATTCCATCCACTATTTTATCATGATATTACTCTTTAATCACACATATAATTTATTATCAATTATGATTTCATTATTCACTTCATAGGCTTTGTATCTAACCACTTTTCATTAGTACATCATCAAGTTAGGTTTTGTTGTATTAATATTTTAATGCAAAATGATATATAATTATAGAGTTATAAATAAGGATGCATTAACATAATTTAATTTTATTATTTATGTATTTAATTTCCCAAATACACAAGTCTTGTTAATCTTAGGAGGATGTACTATATAGATCCTTCTGTCATAATCATGAATCCAAATAAATTAAAGACTCAACTTGTTAAAGATGGTATGTCATAAATGTCACGTTATTTTTTTGTATTATGATATGAATAAATTATTAAAACACTAGAATATGTCTATGTATTGGAAATGATCCTCAATGTTTTGTATGGTATATATAAAATTTTTATTAGGAAATCGAATCACTATTAGGATACAATAATGGGATATGGATCAAGCATTGATATACTAAGGGGCAGTAACACCAAAAGCTAATATTGGTTATGATATCTTCCTATACATAGTTTATAACAAATAGGCTTTATTGAGAAACTATTTTGACACTCCATTAAGATATTCTTTGATAAATTCACATATTCTATATAAAAAATTATGAAGTACATGAATTGGTGGTTAGGTTAGAAAATTGAATATGAAAATTAAAATTGATAACATAGATTAAATCCAAGAATTACATGATGTATGGTTAATATATATATTATATGTAATCCCTTTAATGTTCACAGTATTCCATTTATATGTCTATTAGGTTAAAAATTCTTACCCATACATTATGTTTATTTCAGTCAATATCTAATAATTGGTGGATTAATTTAAACAAAAAATGTAATGGGAAACATTATAATTGTGATATTGAGATGAAAACTATTATGGAATCATGAATCAAAATCATCGTGGATATACTCTCTAAATTTACTAAATTATTGGACAATAACATGAATAAGATTTAATTCCCTCTTAGAATTGAGAATAGTATGGTATAATTTTTGTCATTATTCCACAAAGGTCTCTAAATATTTATGGGGTTTTCCACCCTTTATTTATATAAAAATTGATTCATTCCACTGAGAAGATACTTTGTATCCTTCATTGTTCTGAAGAAGGGAAAGTCATTTTTTTCACTTATATAGAGAATTTGATCTATGGTGGATGTTTATCCGGAATAAAAAAATCCCATGTAATATGTGGAAGCTATTTATTTGGGTAAATTAAAAAAACAAATAACAATAATTATTTCCTATAACTCCTCTATATCAAAATATATATGTAATCCCTATGACATAAGAAAAATGTGTATGAATCCATTGAGTTGTATGAGGAAAAATTCCAAAGGAATCCACAATATGAATCTATCTTTATCATCAAACCTAAATGTAATGCTTTCCAATTCTTTAGTGGGTTTAATTCATGTTTATTAAAATATTTACTAATTGGATACTTTGAAAATTATATAGATATATTAGGATCTTCTCCCATTGATGAAATAGACATTATTGATTTCCACAAGTCCCATGTATCTACATATAAGATGTAGAATATAAATTTTAACTCAAGGGTATCATAGGATAATAGTTATGGTTAAAAAAGAATCCAATATCCCACATATCATATGTATTGGAAATAGATTCCAAGAAATTTCCTCAAGAGATCAAATACGTGTTTCAAGTGTATAATGTAGGGTAATAAAGATAATAAATGTTAGAAAGAGATGTTCAATCCCAATGATATGATTAATGTATAGATGTATGTATTCAATACCCATTCCTTTAATTAATATTTTTACTATTTGGATCATGTAAACTATACATACCAACATAATTATCCAATGGTTGTTGAATGTAACCAATGAAAAAAACTCCCTAGGCAAGAGATAATGGATGAGAATGTTATTTATTATTATTTTATGTGGATCTAAAAAATTATGTGGTGACATCTAAACTAGTTTTTCATTAAAAAAATTCACAAATAGATTTTTGAATCTAGTTATAGACATTCATTTAAATCTTATATAGTTATCAGAATTAGTGAAACACACCTAAAAATGTAGAAGATGAGTTATTTATGAATTTTTTTAATAAATTATTAATATCTCAATAATATAACACCTCTTTAGTAAATATTTATAGGATGAATTTATTGGAGAACCCTATGATACCCCATTTAGGAGAATAGTATGTTATTATAGGCATGAATTGGAATTCCTTGTATTGATCCCACATAAATTATTGGGAAACATGTAGTGCCTAGTTCATTGTGATAACATCTGAATGGGGAGAGGTGAATTAGTGATCTCATTTAATTTTAAAAGTTATTACTATAAAATTCAAACTCTGTGGCCAGTTAAAATCAAAATACACTACTTTTGGGTCTCTCATCATTATCCTAAATAATATTTTAAATAATATTCCCAAGTTAAAAGGATTTTAAAGGTTATGTAGAAATATCTATTCATTTACATATTGTTTATCCCTCAAAAAGTGATTCTAAACTATATTAGAAGATTATTAAAAATATTAATTAGTTATTACACTATTTAGAAACTAGTTATGCCCCTCACTAGAATCCTCCTTCCATAGTTGGATATACCCCCTAACTAATCCTTCTTATATTCTAAAATGATATACACCCCAATCATAATCTTAGAGCAACATTATATACCACTAACTATAGAATTACTCTTTCTATGGAATGATACACTATAGTCAGATCCTTTTTTAATCCTCCTCCATGATATTTATGGATCACAGTTTCTCATTTACATTTAAAAGTTCATTTTCACCAGATAAAAAAATGTTATCTTTTTTCGATCATCTTGTGTTCATAATTAAAGATTATTTTCCTTACTGTAACTATTAGGGGACTTTTATTCATTTATGTATTGAATTCATGGCCTCACATAAATGTATTCGTGTTATATACACAACTTATTCAATAATATTTTGTGTTAGAAGGATCATGAAAAAACTATGTTTCTGAATTTTATTCTTAATACATTCATTAATGATATATTACACAGTTCATGTTAATTTCACATATCCATTTTTATCATTACTATATTATTTTCCTCATTAATTATTTCTCAATTTCTTATTTCTTTGTTATTTTTTCACGTACATAAGTATATTCACATAGGGTATCACATGTGCCTCAATTTTAAATAGACCATTATATTTCTCAAACACTTCCACGAAGCATGATGGTTTGGGCATCACACTATTATCATAATTCCTTCACATAAGTGAAGTTGTGATATTTCATATACACTCTATTGAATCATAATAATAGATATATAGAGCACCTACCTCATGAAACACCAATCATTTGTGTGATTTCTTAATGAGTTTGTATAAACAATGTAGGGTTTAATTGAACTTTTATTCATGTAAATCATTTAGTATGAGATCTATAATTCAATATTCAATGGATCCTTATTCATGAAATAAAATTTAAATTTATATAACTACTCATGAACCATTATTTTATTGGTTATCTATTTTTATAGAACCAGTTCCTCAAATTGGATCAATAGAAGTATTCATATGTATCAAGTTCGAAGTATTTATAAACGTGCAAAATGAACATTGATCTGTGATTCATCTTGCATAATGTATTTGAGAACTAAGACATGTTAATACTTTTTAAATTAACTCAAATTATAACATTGTTCTCCAAATATATTATGAAAAAAACATTGTGACTTTTGATACTTGAGTTATCTATGATACTACAATCATGAAATAACAAAAATAATCACAAACTTAATCATTTTAAAACATGAATTCATTCCTAAAATATATATGTATTAATTTATTATTTTAACCTTTTATCTTTCTCATCCTATATTATTCTATTAAAAAATATTTAATCATATATGATAGTTATTGAATAAAAATTTGTTTTAGACACATCACCTCAAAATCATCGGCTTAAAACAATCATGGTGTCCCCGAGTCTGATCATTAGAGGTTCAGCCATAAAGATCCTAATATAAGTCATATCTGATGAGGTTAGAGAAAAAATAATATGAGAAGTATTTCCATATGAATTGGATATTATATATAAGATGGTTAGTGCTACAGAAATGTCCCACATCATAGATTCTATCTGCTAAAAACAACATTTATTATATCAGTATTCTATTCACATTCTAGGGTGGCACCTGGGTCCGCAATCTAAAACATGTTGTATACACCACCAATGGTCACCATGTAATATACATAGTGTTTCTAGATCTTCCATTCACAAAAAATTTTACACCTTGAAGGTTATGGTTGTGCTCACCTTGCATTGTCATTATGGCAGTATCACCTCTGTGGAATGTGCCTGGTCAGTCAATTATCCCCCTATGTAGTTGGCCCATGGTCCAAAAATTCATTTTGGTGGGTCCTTTATGGGATTATGGTTGGCCCTATTTATTCATTATAAATTATAAAATTTTAAAAATATATTTTTAGTAGTTTTTTATGATCTACTCCCATGTTCAGGTGCCCTAGTGTAGCCTTCATTTATCTTTTTCAACTATTTAGAACTGAAAGGCACAGTGATTATGTCTCAAATAATTATTCCTCTATCTCAAAGAAATTTCCACATTGTTTATACAATATTTTCTCATATTAAACTAAATTTATCCTTTTATGCTTAATTTATTCTATAGGTTTTTTATCTTCCATTTCAAGATATTTAATTCAAGCTGGTTTTTTAATAGTTTTCATCTTACCATCTTACTAAGAAATATTCATCTTATTTATCTCTTTTCATTAAATAGTTTTTACATTTTAATGACATGTTATATATTATAATATATATTATAAGTATTATTTTAAAATCAATTCTAGTTTGGTTCTCTCATCATTATCATCATTATTTAATTTATTTGATTATTTGGATTTTCCCGTAAGACATATAAAATTTTTAGTAGATCCTTAATCTAATTTTTAAATACATATCGATGAATATTATTCCAACATATTTCTATTAATATTATTTTTATTTGAATTAAACCTCATATAGTTCTTCTTTTCTAGCATTTTCTGAGACTCGTTACCTTATTCATCATAAACTCTATCGATATCCTTATTCTTTGGATAGATGATAGGATGACGACCACTAATTTGGAAATTAAATCATTTGAGTGATTTATTTTGATTTCATTTTTATCTAAACCATTTTAATATTATTTTAAATATGAATATCATTTTATTCATTTACTCTTGAACATCCTCATCCTTAGAATAACATGATTCGAGTTCTTTTTTATTATATCTTTAACTTGTCTCATGGGTTCAAAGGACATATTATCTCATTATATCCTATTAGATGTTCATACTTTTAATATTTCATATATTGTGAAAATATTATGAAATTAACCATATGATATAATATCATGGTCTCAAAAAGTTGAATCATTTGGAAATAATCAATGTAGGAAAAAACTCATTAGATTTTTCATTATTGATGAATCATCCATCTTCTCACTAAAACCAATAATATTTCTTAAAAATTTATTGACTATTTTATTGATTTCATAAATAATTTCCTATTATTCCAATTTTCTATCTTCATAATTTATTTCATATATTTTTAATGTTTCTTATGTAACTTTAATATTGCGTTCATAATAGCATATAATATAATCCTATATCACCTTCATTATTTAGAGACCTATAACATTGGTGTATAAATATTTTGATCAAATCATCATGATTAATTTTTTAGACCGATAATACATTTTCATGATCCTATTATATTAAAAAGTATTTTGATAATTCTCATCATTGGGTGGAAATCTCCCAGTTGATTCATCTCTCAATTATACCCCGAGGGATTAAAGATGTAGTGTGATCATATTTCTCCATCCAGGAAATTTATAATCATTGAATGTCAGAACACCACTACTATTTAAAAATTTATGTTCTCCATCCACAATCGTCTATTTAATCATTCATAGGTGCCCATCCATATGATACCACTTGTAATACTCATATCAAAGTGATATCAATGTGGGATGGAGGGGTTATTCAATTATCCATTTTTCTTATAAAAAATATTCTTTTTAGATTAATCATATATTGATAGTTAAATCCTAAATCCACTCTTACTGTTTCTTTTATACTCACCCTAAAAAATATTTTAGATCAATGCTCTATAACAAAAGGATTTACGAGGTTCGATATAAATACCAACTCTTTCTGGGAAGGTTAGTCCCCCCAATATCAGTTCTACACTATATATGAAGTTGATTACAAAGAGTAATTGGTTATTCCTGATAATTATTGACTAGTTATGTAGAGAACCTATTTTCTCTTGGTAAAACATTTATATATATATATATATACATATATATTGATTGAGGCACTGAGACACCATGATATTTTGATGCCTAGTATTTCTGGAGTTAATTAAAAACAATTATTAAAAATATTTTATATTGTGTGCACACAAATTATTAGTGAATGTTGGATATATCATAAATTGAAGTATGAAAAAAAAAATTATGATACCTTGGTTAACTTTAGATCTTTATTTCTTCCCAGGGCATCAAATAAAATATGTTGTCATCTGGTGTATAGTTAAAATGATCATTGGAGGTACATATAGTGGATTATTTAATTGAAATCAGTCAAATACATCAAAGAAATAACCATTCTGAAAAATTATCTAATGTTATCTAGTTACACCTAGGATACGTTATAGGGTCTGACTCTCCACCAATTGGTAAATCAATATCGGATAATGAAAATACTATAAATAGAAGTTGATCAAGTCTCAGTGAATGTAACAACTCCTATAAATCATTAGTAAGGGTGTTATTTGACGGAAAAAATATAAAATATCAAGGTAGGGATCCAAAATGCATGGTTTATAACCCTATTTATTAAATTAAATTATCATGATCAGCCAGTTTATTGATCAATTCCAATTTCTATACCTTTCATGTTCCCATGTTTGACATTAATTTTTTTATTTTTTTTCTCACCCTGATACGCAAAATATTATATCTATTAACCAATAATTTTTGGGAAACGATCATTGCACATTTGTTTCATGTGAATTTATCCCTTATTTATTCATCATCATTGGGAAACATGTATATGGATCAATGTTTTTGGGTGGTACCACGCACGATCAGAACCTCATATTCATGGAAATGATATACAGTGAACAGAACAATGAACTGGTGATGAAAATATATGTTTTCTATGTAAGGGGTGATAGATCGGTTGATCAGCAATAAAAAAATGTAGATGGAGTGAGACATGTGATACACACGGTGTGTCAAGATTCTAATGGGGTAAAGGATAACCAATTTTTGGCACCG
Source organism: Viscum album (assembly GCA_963277665.1). NCBI lineage: Eukaryota > Viridiplantae > Streptophyta > Magnoliopsida > Santalales > Viscaceae > Viscum > Viscum album. The sequence continues at coordinate 1,043,202,800 of OY728150.1, forward strand.
AATGGTCAGAAATCAATGGCAAGATATAGATCCACCATTTTCAAGAAGATATGAGGATGAATCCGAAGGAAGATATTCTAGTTCAAGAGAATGGGGTCCATATATATATTTATTTAAAACTATTTACTATATTTTTTTAGTTAAATGATCACATGAAGTGTAGGAATCCAACTGTATTATATAGGGTTTCATATAGGTTAAGTGTATCTCATAATGTGGGATCCAGACATGTAAAGTAAATTTGTGTCAGAAAATTGATATGTACTCTATGAGTACATGGGAATGGGCATAGTCATACACACACTGTGTTCCAAAGTACATTAATATTTTCATGATACACATACATGATTTGAGAGCATGGGAAGGATTTAGGGTGGCTCGAACATTCAATGTAAACCCTCTACATGCCATGTATGATTACATGGGTTGAACTTTGTGTACCATACTGTACATGACCTGCTGAAAGAGAGGGACCACTCATGGTGAAGATCTCCAACATGTTGTGTTCCCATGTTTTCCCTTCTTTTGGAAACTCTAATATCTTGTATCTTTTTTTTGAGACTCATATTATTGGCCATGAGTATCCTATCACGATATTTTTTCACATAGATCATGATGATGTCCTCTATATTGGGTATTTAGAAAATATGAGAGATGTTTAGTGTGTAGAAACTTCATTTGGAAATGCATATTAATGATAGTGATCAAGAAGGATCACAAGGGACATTAGAGTTCATGTGTCCATTTGGGATGGACAACCGTCCTCTATATACATTAAGAGTAGAACCCTCCAACTGGGATTGGGAATATATCTTCTACCAAACCACTACGCCGCTCCCTCTAACAAGGTTATGGTATGGTTCATCAACTATGATAGTGGAACCGACTTACATGGAGGGGCATGTATCTTCTAACTGTTATCCAAATGGAATCGTCCTATAATATCTGGGTGTGGGTGCAAATCTATTACAATGGAAACCTCTAATTGGGTTTAGGAGAGATCTACTCACAACCATTTGAGTGGAACCTTCTAAATGTGTTGGGAATGGTTCCTCAAATGATTATATGAGTGTAACCCTCATACAAAGTCATGGAATCTGTTCATAACCATTATAGTGGAACCGTCCTACTATGTAGGGCATGGATACTCTATTATCTTTTGCGTGACAACCTCTTATTGCACCATGGTATGAGTACTCAATCAGTTACTATGTAACACATTCTTATTGTACAAGTGAATGAGTCCTCTACTTTGAGATTGTTCCCCATTCCTTTACGACATAGTGGTAAGGTGTGGGTTGACATTGATATTTTCTATTGGGAGGAAGGATGAGATATTGGGAATCATTGATGGTCTTTTAAAACTATTGTAAATCATTTCATACGCTAATAAATGAGATGGATGTCCACTCTTCTCACATTTGGGATTCATCAGTTGGGGAATATATATAAATATATATATATATATATATATATATTTGTATCTATTATGTTTTATGTTTATACTATCTTTATTTTTGTTTATCTATTTACATTAAATTCCTCTAATGTATCTACTTTTCCCCATTTAACTTTTGGGGCGTCCTACTTGTTTTGAATATAATAAAAACTTTATGTTATTTTCCAACCTTTGAAGTGACTTCTATAGATAAAAGAAATGTCAGAAATTACTATAGAGAAGCTTAGGGATACATGGTGTATTGTACTATGTGTGGTGGTAAGATCATGGAGATTAAGAGACTAACACTCTTCATAATTTTAAATTCTAGTATTTTTTTTGGTTGGGACGTCATTCGGGTTGGGTATGTATTTTACCACATTACATTATGTTTTCAATGTCGTACTCTTGTACAACTTAGAGGTTTTTCATATTCATGGTTCTATTATGGATGTTCATTATTATTATTACTCCTTATAACATTTTCATTAATATTTTTGACTGAGTGCTTAATGGTACGTTATAAAAAGTACTCCCATGTTATATATTTATTGTAGCACATTTATCCATCCCATGGCCTATGGAGGTGATCATTGGGTGGTAGTGACTCACATTTTGTTGGGATGGGTCATGACATATTGGTATCAAAATGGTTTCAATCCATGGTTTTTTGTATGTATGAATCCCTTAACAAGGATTCTTATGGGATATAGGTAAACAACGTCAATGTGTTTTGATTGAAGATTTCAGTACATGGAATCCAATGTTTGTGTGGCGATAGTTGTATCCTTTCACTAGGACCATGACTACATCTGTGCCAACTCAGAATATTGAGACATTGGTTGGAAAGATCAATTGGTACATGCATCATATAGTATTTATTCCATTCACATTACTACATGATTCAACTCATATATATATATATATATATATATATATTCTTATCTGACCATGGAATGTCTTGATTAAATTTCCAAAATGCCTCTACAATGAAACCTAGACATGATATCAATTTTTTATCATGATGATGATCTAATGAGCGATGATTCCTTAGTTCATTATTTCTCTAATGAGATCCTTACTCTTAGTGGATAGGTATAAGAACATGTATATATTGAGTAAACATCATACCACTGGAGAAGGATATAGATGGACAATTTCATAGAGCAGCCTGTGAGATCCCGCGTCAGAGGTTGATGAGGTTCCATAGTGTGCCAGATCATAATGAAATATATGACTATAATGATTTGATGGTCCATTTCTTCAATATTATCTAGACAACGATGGAACATGTTCTTTCATAGAAGCTAGACTTTTCAATCGATTGGTTGGGTACTGGATGAGCCTTTTCAACTATATGCATAAAAATTTGATACTATCATAGCCTGGCATCTATTAGTTGTTATTTTGATTAACATCACCACTCCATGTGCTCAGTTATAATTCTTGATATTTTGGAGAAACAACCTGGTGGGATGATAGTGTATGATAACATGAAGAGTTTCAAAATACATATGCGAAAATCCCATGAAATGATCCTGGATGGAAACATCAGATAATAGGTGTTTGAATTTGGACTCCGTTGAGAGATCTTTGACAACATGGTACCCTTGTGCATTCCCAGATATGTTGGGTACTGGGAGCCAAAACTGGTTTTATAGATATACTTATTATAGGGTTTGTATGCGGATAGATATGGTTGTGGGCATCACATGGGCGAGTCATCTACAACAGCTAGTAGATGTCAGTGCATGGGATCTTAATACAAGAGATCATCCCAGGATCAAGCATGGGATTGAGGTCCAGGGAAACACAAAGGACCATGGAAGATGTTAAATTCTTGTGATGTGATATGTCACCTGGAAGATGAATTCATAACATGAAGTGTTGATGAGTATAGACATATATTTAGAAGACCACCATGAAAGGTGTACCATTGTGATCATGGATCCCTTAATAGAGGGCAGAGTAACCTCGAGGTATTCATAGTTGTAAGAGGGGAAGATTGAGATTCATTAGGAGGATGTATGGTTGGGGGATGAAATTATGATTTCATTATAACAACACCACTAGGAATCCCACAGTAGGCTTAGGAAAAAAGAGGTCATGGCCGCAGATAGTTACAGGCAATGGAGCCCCAAGAACCAGTGACACTTGAGATGATTAGAGGTACAATATATGATTATTCTACCTTTCCATCAATGTTAGTAGAAATTTATATGAGTTATTAATTTTTCTCTTTACTCCTACAGAGATAGCTGGAGCTCCTAGTTGAGGAGCTAGCCCATCATCTTTTTCATAATGATCCTAAGGGGAACTCTTCTTTTATATCATTTATTTTTTTTAATGAGAGCTATCTCTTTGAGTAGAGAGGTTCATGTGGGAAATTTTGTCCATAATGAAGGAACTCTATGTTTTCATCTTGGGTATTGATTGGTTTTCAATGGTTCATTTTTTTATTGACTACCACCTTAGATGAGTCAGATGCCTTCAGACTGATATCCCAATATTCTCTATTTCACGTGAGAGAGATCTCAAGGATGGAAAATGGGATTCAAATTTCGTGAGGTGAAATCTCATCACCCATCAGTTGGAATGTGTACCCTTGGTGATGGAATCCCTTCATGAAACTATATTCCATCGGTCATGGAGGATTTCATGGGCATTATCCATGAAGACATTCTAGGACTCCCTTTGAGGAGGTATATGGTGTTTTCAATTAAATTTCATCCCAGGATCCCTTTGATATATTATACGACATATCTAATGTCCCTATTTGAGCTCCAAGAGATGAGGTTGATGTTTTATGACATTATAGGGTTTCATCATGCCAACTGTGTCCACATAGAATCTAAAATTATTTTTTGTAGAAATTGATTATGGGATGCTACAAATTTTCATGGATTGTCACTACATTAAATAGTCCATGATAAATAAAAATCACCCCTTGATGAGGATTGACGAAAATTTTTATTTTTTCAATTTGTGAGATGGTTATTTAAGATCAATTAAATGTCCATCTACCTGCAGTTGAGAGTTTATAAAGATGATATACTGATACTGGCAATCTGATGTCTCTATATACACTATGAGTTTTTGGTGGTTCATTTTTTGTGATGAATTCCCCCACATTGTGTATTCATTTGATGAAAAATATCTTTTATACATACTTTTATCATTTTGGGGTTGTATTCGTCGATGCTTTTCTTTCTTGTGATCCACCCCAGCTTATCAGAGGTGAATATTCTTCTTATCATCAATGTGTAATTCAAGAGGTTTATAGAAGACTTCATTAGGATTTTAGCCCATTTCTCAACCATGACACGGAAAGTGAAACGTCTTTCCTAGATTCAGAAGTGGAAGAGTGACTTTGAGAAGTCGAGGGTTTGGCAGACGAGTATCATGTTTTGAGACTATCATTAGAGGGATATGATTTCATTGTGTAATGAGATTCCTTAGGAGGTGGTATAATCGACGTGTGGATGTAGTGGAATGAATTTATCACATAAGGATCGAGGTAGTTGAGACACCAAGTGTAGAACAACACGACAATGTTCTTGATATAATAGTAGTAGTATTTCTAAGAATTCAGATCTTTATTTTAGGTATGTTTTTCCTTTTATGGTTGTTTTTGAGAAAATGAGGAAAATCAAAAAAAAATCGAAGTACACATTGTGTACTTCGATGCATCGTTAGGTCGTGTGCTGGCCGCGTCCGGGCCACACAAACGGTGTGTAGAGGCGATGTGGAGGCCGCTTAAAGTGGAGAACGAAAAGGCCAAGTACACGTCGTGTACTTTGTTTTTTTCATTAAACAGACCGGGGTCACACCTAATCGACAAAAACATCTTCATCTCCACGTTCTTCAACTGGGAGCACCCATACAGCCACAAGCACCCTCCGAGCCCTCGATCCTACATCTATATACTGAATCGACCGACGTCGATTGCATTGGAACCGCAACGGTGAGCTCTTACTTCTTCTTCATTCTAATTCCATGATTTTCACTCTTTCTCAAGATATCCTGGGTTGAGTGTTTTGTGCGTTTTCATATATCTACACCGTTATACGGATAATCAAGCCTCGTGGTTCACGTATATTGATCTCCTAGCATCAAGGTAGGTGGTTTGAGCCTTACCTTTTGATGTCTTTATGTATTATGTGCATATTCATCCAATACCTGTGAAAGGGGTGTTCTGTGTTTACCTTTTTTACCCCATTGTTTTCCTTCCATGCTTGTATTCTTGTGTATAGGTAATATGATCATAGTTGGGGATAGTTTATATGCTTGGATTTTGTACCCATGCCTTTGTTCTTGTTACAACCTTTGGTTCTTGTTAGCCTTTAGCCATTATACCTGTTTTCCATACCTTGTGACTGTAGGATGGAAGGATATTCTGGACATACTTGTTTTGTTGTAGACTGGTAAGCCATGTATCCTATAGGTGTACTTTGGCCTTATAGAATTAATATGCACTGACTATCATGGGACCATGATAACCTAGTGCTATAGACTATAAGGGATAGATCGACTGAGCTTCCCAGAGTGTTTTGGATATTATAGACTACATGAGGGTAGACCGAGTGAGCTTCCTCTGAGATTCTTAGACATTATAGACTACAGGGGATAGACCGATTTAGCTTCCTAGAGAGTCTAGGATATTATAGAACACGATAGGGTAGACCGAGTGAGCTTCCTCATAGAGTTTTAACTTTGTTTGAATTTCTTTAAAACCTTTTCCAGGCAAGATAAGGAATTGGATGAGTGAGCTTCCTTAGAGATTCTATGATAGACATGAGACTATAGGGTGAATTGACCAAGCGATATTCCTCAGAGAGTTTCTAGACCTTGGGGATATAATAGGGTTATACCGTATGATCTTCCTCAGAGAGTCCCTGACTACCCTAGACTATAACGGGAATTAACCGAGCGAGATTCCCCAGAGAGTCTTATAATTTCCTATGACCAAACCAGAGGGGTTAAGCTGAGTGCACTGCCCAGAGGGTTGTGGGTTCTTCTTAGAAAGGACTAGAGGGGTTGGTTACAAGTACATCCCATATGGGTTCCTATTGTGTTTACATGTTTTCTTCTATGCTTCTTGTTGTTCTGTGGTTTGATTACTATTGTATATCATCCTGTTACTGCTTACTATTTATTTCATACTATACTACTATGTGCCATATACTGACTGACGATAAGGAACAGATCTTTGGGTGGTTCCCTAAAGGGATTAGTCTCACTCCCTATTTGGTTCATGCTTTTGGGCCCAAACAGACTATATTGTTGCAGGTATAGACATGGTCAATCTCTCTTTGACTTCTGGTACTTGATTGCTTTGAAGTAGGAGAGCATGGGACCAAGCCGAGGCTTGCGATGTTGAGGAGTGGATTATTTATCTTTCTTTTGTACAATGGTTTATTATTGCATTCATTATTGTGACTTGTTTGGCTGCTTTCTCAGACATATGTATCGTGCATCATTTCATATATACATGTGTGCTCTAGTTGATTATTGTTTTAGTCTTCCACAGTTTACTGTTGTTGGATATTTACTGTGTCCTCTATGTTATTCTTTGTTTACATCCATGTGTACTCTACCAATGAGGGCGTAGTTTCCCCACTATCACACCCAAGGCCCTAGATGCTAGTCAATAGCCTCGGGCATTTGGCAAAATCTGCTTGAGGCCATGTCACCAACCGGGTACGGGGCACGTCTGCATGGCTTCCGAAACTAGGACGTTAAAAGTGGTATCAAAAGATTTATTTTCTCTTGATTTACTGTTTGGAGCCATTAGCCAGGGATAAGATGGATTCGTTACTTGGTAATAAGCTGTGACCAGGAGTAGCTAACCCGTGTATAGGGAAAATCCAACCTACCTTACTTATTGCAGTTTTCTAGTTTTGAGAATTTACGGTTGATATGATTTCACCTAGAGTGATTCACATTCCTTGTGTTTTTATTTTTGTGCTATTGAGGTTCTATTTCTGTCACATACTAATGAGATGAGTGTATGAAATCTCATGCATCATATAGGCACTTGTTATAAATCACATGCCATTCATTCTTTCCATGCCATATTGGGTGAATTAGTGATTGCATGTTATTGTGATAGACGTTGTTTAGATTTTTCATGCTATTGTGATAGATGTTTGATTGAATCCTTTTGGTTCAATAGATAATTTTTGTGTATCGTACCATTACTTAAATGAATGTCAAATTTTGATTCTTGAGGTGTTATGGACCCTCATGAATTGTATTTTTGTGGATCATTGACCTTTTTCCCTTGTATATGATATGTGGGAGATGCAAATAATTGATCCGCGGGGAGTATGGGCCCTCACAGATCGTAAATTGAAACCTACATGCTTGTTTTTCAATGTTTTCTAGGTTTCACTGCAGTTTCTGAGCTACTGGCCTGAAAAAACCCAGAATACACGACGTGTACTTGTCTACATGTCGTGTAGTGTTAAACCGTGTCACTGACCGTGTGAGCAGAAACACGGGGTGGTGAAAACGTTTTCAGGAACACACCGTGTACGGTAGTTACATGTCGTGTAGTAGTTATCCATGTACCCAGCTGTGTCACTAACAACATGGGTCGGGGAAGCTTGTGTAGGACACACCATGTATCCTCGTTCTAGGTACCTATCCATATCACGAACAACATGGGCCGGTGATATCTTCTCCTATACACGGCGTGTTTGTTCGGAATACTCTGTGTAAGTGTCAGCCATGTAGTCGGCTATGTATCTAACAACACGAGTAGCCAAAAACATTTCTGGTACACACTGTGTTTTTAGTGAACATGTCGTGTAGTTTAGGGTTAAGAGGACCATGTCAGATAGACGTGTAAGGAGACTTGGGAAAAGGTAATGGAGATCTAGTACACGCCGTGTGTGGGGACAACACGCCGTGTAGTCTGGGGTGTTACACAACCAGTTGTGGCTGAAGTACACGCCCATGTGTCTTGTTTATGGGGACACTCCATGTAGTTTTATACATGTCGTGTAGTTGTGTTTTGTCGAAATTGTTTGTTCTTTTCTCCAATTCCCGTTTTGTTCTCTTGTTTTCTTAGTCTTTGTTGATCGATATCTAAGGTGTGATTTTGATCTTTCAGAGCTATGCCTCCGAGATGTCCTTCGGTTGTACGCTAGTTTCCATACGCTGATCAGACACCAGATATGGCCGATCAGAGACTTCTTGCAGATCCTCTTGTTATGCCTGCATTGGAACCAGAAGTTATACCCGTTGCAGGCATCGATGCACAGTTCAGGGAGGACTTCCTAAGGATGATGAATACCTTTCAGGGAGCGCCGCCTCCTAACTTGTCGATGGATGAGTTGACACGGGTTTTCCAGATGCATCATCCTCCTACATTCTTAGGGTATGGAGGACTCCAGGCTGCAGAGTCGTGGCTAGAGGCACACTGACGATCTTCAAGCACATGGAGATACCTCCAGATAAAATGATAAATCTGGTTACTTATATTCTCCGAGACATAGCCAAGAGGTGGTGGGATGTGATCTCACAGACCGGGCGCCAACAGAGTATGACTTGGTATGAGTTCTGGCACATCTTCTACAATTACGTTTATCCGGAGACCTTAAAGGCCGACTGAGCCTGGGAGTTTATGAGTCTCGAGCATGGTACTCTTTCTGTTATGGAGTACTCATCTGGATTACCGAGCTGCAGCGCTTCACGCCGATTCCAGCAGTTGATGAATTTTTCCTTGCTAGGAATTTTGAGGACGGTCTCAGGCATGAAATATGTTCCTAGGTGAATATATTCATGTTGACTTTGATATCTTCTATCTTCAACTAGGTGATGATCACTGAGCGCAATCTGAGAGATTCGGGAGCAGTGAGCCAGGGCGGTTCGACATCCAGAGTCAGCGCTCCTCCTACTGATAGCAGGAAGCGCCGCAGGGAGTCTTCTCGTGGAGAGCTGGGTATGCCTAATGTATCCTTGTGCAGCCAGGTATTATGCTACCAGAGAGGTACGAGTGGGCATACTAGGCCTCAGTTCCAGAGAGACCCGATGGAGTGCCGATCTTGCGGCAAGATGGGCCATCTTCAGCATTTTTTTACAGATCTTGCCTCTTAAAGCTAGTGGTAGGGGTTATTCTATGACCCCATGTTCAGTAAATTTATCACCAGTTTCTCACTAGTCTGGGAACTGGAGTTCTTCCAGCCGTTCGGGTCGAGGTGGAGGTCGCGTTCGTGGTAGTCAGTCACCAGGTTACCAGTGACAACAGAGTGGATCAGCTCAGAGTGGTTTGCTTGGGGCATAGGGACGCGGTACATGCAAAAATTTCACCATGGAGCAGACCCATCCGGAGCAAGATCCCGGACCTTCTACAGTTAGAGGTACGATCATATGAGCCTCAGTTTTATCTTCATCTCTTTTCGATACTGGTGCTTCACATAGTTTTATCTCTGTTGATGTTGCGGAGAGCCTTGGGATCTGTATCTTTTCATCTTCCGACATGTTGACACTTGATACACCGTTGGGAATGGGTACATCTAGCATAAGTCAGTGCAGAGAGTGCCCTCTGGAGGTTTCAGGGTGTAATTTTTTATGGGACCTCTATGTCCTAGAGATGACATGCTATGATGTCATTCTCGGTATGTACTAGTTAGTTCCCTTCCAAGTACTCATCAATTTCTATCTCCACAGGGCGAGTTTCATTTCACTTGAGGGCAGATCATTTCATCATAGAGGAGAGTGGGATGTCCAGGCGGGTAGAGCTGGACCAGAGCATCATGATCTAGGAGGAGTTACAACCCAGATTTCCATTCTTTATCTGGATAACCATGGGACATCACAGGTAGACTTTCTTCCAGTGGTGGATCATTTCAGGGATGTCTTTCTAGATAAATTTTCAGGTTTCCCTCCAGATAATGAGGTAGACTTCTCAATTGAGCTTTTTCCTGGGGTAGAAACGGTGTCCTTTCCTCCTTATATGATGGCTACACCGGAGTTGCAGGAGCTCAAGATGATGTTGCAGGAGTTGCAGGAAAAGGGCTTCATCTAACCCAGTACTTCTCCTTGGGGTTTTCCTGTCCTATTTGTGAAGAAGGAAGATGAAACCCCTGGGTTTTGCGTGGATTATCGGAAGCTAAACTAGTTGACAGTCAAGAACAGATATCCCATGGCAAGGAACGATGACCTCTTTGATCAGCTTCAAGGATCCCGGGAGTTCTCTAAGATTGACTTGTGGACTGGTTATCATTCGTTTCATGTTAGACCATTAGATATACCTCTTACAGCTTCCAACAGAAGGTATGGTCCATACGAGTATACGGTCATGCCATTCGGTTTCATGAATGCACCAGTAGTTTTTATGGCAATGATGAACTGAATGTTCCATCCATACTTGGACTCTTTTGTGGTGGTATTTGTGGACGATATCATGGTATACTCTCACACTTGAAATGACCATGATACCCATATTGAGATAATTCTTGAGTACACTGAGAGAGCATCGGCTATATGGTAAGTTCTCGAAATGCCACTTTTGGATGGATCAGATTCACTTCTTGGGTCGTGTTATCTCTAAGACTGGACTATCTTTAGACCCAGAAAAAAGTGAGAGCTGTAGTTTCCTGGGACTAGCTGATGAATGTATTTGATGTGTAAAGTCTTCTAGGGCTTTGTGGATACAACATGCATTTCATACAAGACTTTTCATGCCATACAACACCGCTGACAGGTTTGACCAAAAAAGGGGTGAAGTTCTTATGGTCAGACTCTGGTGATTCAGCCTTTCAAAAGCTGAAAGGGAGGATGATGTAAGCACCAATACTAGTCTTGCCAGAGTTGGGGAAGAGCTATATAGTATATTGTGATGCCTCAGGTGTCGGATTGGGAGCAATGCATATGCAGGATGATGCAGTTTCTGCGTACAAGTCTCGGCAGTTGAAGCCACACTAGAGGAACTTCCCGACACACTATCTGGAGTTTGTAGCTGATGTTCATGCCTTACACTGTTAGAGACATTATCTTCTGGGAGAGCACTTTTTGGTTTTCACAGACCACAAGATTCTCAATTACATCTTCACTCAGCATGATCTGAATCTGAGATAGCACAGGTGGGTCGAGTATCTACAGTCCTTCGACTTTGAGATTGCCTATACGCCGGGAAAGGGCAACGTAGTGGCTGATGCGTTCAGTAGGAGAACGCAGATTCATGCAACTCAAGAGGCCCATTGTGAGTGGAAAATTATGGATTGGTTCTCTACGATGCATTTGGAGGTTCACGACGGACATGGATAGACTTTTATTTCTTTTGTATCTATTACCTCAACTCTTCTTGATCAGTTATAGATGAGGCAGATATCAAACACAGAAGGCCTAGTCCTATGAGAAAGTGTGTTAGGAGAGGATCCTCTTCCTAAATTTAAAGTTGGCGAGGATGAGATCTTGTGTTTCTAGGGATGCGTATGGGTGCCAGTAGACATACGCGAGGAGCTGATACAAGATTTTCATTCTTCAGTTTAGGCAGTTCATCATGGAATCACCAAGATGTATCATGATCTACACCGCCTGTACTGGTGGCCAAGTATGAATGGAGATGTGGATGGGTTCGTCATGAGATGTTATACTTGTCAGCAGGTGAAAGAAGAGCATCAGCGACCAGTAGGGCATTTATAACATTTACCCATCCCCAAGTAGATGTGGAACGATGTCGTGATGGACTTTGTGATCAGTTTTCCGAGGTCAGCTCGAGGGAGTGATGCTGTTTGGGTTGTCGTCGATGGGCTTATAAAGGTTTCTCACATCTTTCCGATCAAGGAGACCGTCACTGTTGATGAGCTGGGGTGGTTGTACATCCCAGAGATTATACATCTGCAAGGAGTTCCACACTCCATTTCTTCAGACAGGGATGCTCATTTTACTTCTCGGTTCGGGTAGGGGCTTCAGAAGACACTGGGTATGCAGGTACATTTGAGTACAACATACCATCCCCTGAGAGAAGGCCATTCCGAGCGTATAATTCAGGTGATTGAAGATAATATTTGAGCTTTCATTCTAGACATTGGTGGTTATTGGGAGAAGCATATTCCACTAATGGAGTTTGCCTATATCAACAATTTTCAGGCGACTATTCAGATGACACCTTACGTGGCTTTGTAAAGTAGGCCATGTCGATCACCTATATGCTAGCTGGAGGTAGGAGAGGCAGCTTTTCTGGGACCTCGTCTTGTTTAAGAGACCTCCATGTATATAGAGTTGATTCGGAAGAGGATTCCTACAGCAGAGTCTCGATAGAAGTCTTATGATGATCAGCGGAGATGACCATTGGAGTTTGAGGTCAGGGATCAGGTTTTCCTGAGTATCGCACCGAGGATGGGACACAAGAGGATTTAGAGATAGGGTAATCTCTCACCGTAGTACGTCAGGCTGATGAGGTATTGGAGAGAGTTGGGCCGGTTTCTTATGGGCTGCAGTTACCTCAGAGGTACCAGGACACGCACGATGTCTTCAACGTTTATTAGCTCCGATGTTACTTTTCAGACCCATCTCATGTCTTTCAACCCGAGGAGTTGAACATGAAGCAGATGCATCGTTTGAGGGGAATCCTATTTGGATTGTCGATAGCAGTATGAAGGTTCTCCATGGCTAGTTTGTTCCTCTAGTATGGGTACCATGGAAGCACGAGTGAGTACAGGACGAGACTTGGGACAGGGAGGCCGATGTACGATAGCAGTGGCCAGAGTTGTTCGGGGTTTCTTCTTCTACACCTCGCTAGGGAAATTTGGGGATGAATTTCTTTAAGGGGGGAAGTTTGTAAGAACCCGGATCTTCGTTCCAGGTATGTTTTTCCTTTTCTGTTCATTATTGATAAAAAGAGGAAAATCTGGAAATTTTCAAAGTATAGGTCGTGTACTTTATAATTACATGCCGTGTACTTTGATGTAGTGCCAGGCCGTGTTCTAGCCATGTTTGGGCCACACACACGGTGTGTAGGGGCGATGTGGAGGCCGCTTAAAGCAGAGTACAGAAAGGCCAAGTACACCCTGTGTACCCCAAAAGTACATTCTGTGTACTTTCTTTTTTTCATTAAATGGATTGGGGTCGCACCTAATCGACGAAAACATTTTCTTCTCCAGGTTCTTCGATCGGGAGCGCCCGTACGACCACAAAACCCTACGAGCCCCCGAGCCTCCTTCTCTTTTCTGAATCGACAGACACTGATTGCGTTGGAACCATAGCAGCGAGCTCTTCTTTATTCTTAAGTCTCATTCCATCATTTTCCCTCTTTCTCAAGATATCGTGGGTTGAGCGTTTTATGCATTTTTATAGATATACACTGTTCTAAGGATAATCAAGCCTCGTGGTTCACGTGTATTGATCTACTAGCATCAAGGTAGGTGGTTTGTTCCTTACCTTTCGATGTCTTTAAGTTTTATGTGCACAATTCCACCAATACCCGTGAACGGGGTGTTGCGTGTTTACCTTTTTGACCCTGTTGTTTTCCATCGATTCTTGTATGCTTGGGTAGAGGTAATTTGATCATAGTTGTGGGTAGTTTCTATGATTGGATGTTTTCCCCATGCCTTTATTCTTGTTGTGACCTTTTGGTCTTGTTAACCTTTAGACATTATACATGTTTTCCATACCTTATGATTGTAGGATGGAAGGATATTCTGGACATTCTTTTTTGTTGTAAACTGGTTAGCCAAGTAGCCTTTAGGTGTACTTTGTCCCTATATAATTATTAAGCACTGAATGGGATAGGACAGTGAGAACATGGTGATATAGAATATAAGGGATAGACCGGGTGAGCTTCCCAAATAGTCTTGGTTATTATATACTATAGGAGGGTAGACCGAGTGAGGTTCCTCTGAGTGTCTTGGAAATTATAGACTACAGGGGATAGACCAAGTGAGCTTCCCAGAGAGTCTTGGATATTATAGAATACGGGAGGGTAGACCGAGTGATATTTTTCAGAGAGTCTAAACTATGTTTGAGTTTCTTTAAAACCTTTTCCAGGCTTGAGAAGGAATTGACAGAGTGAGCTTCCTTAGAGAGTCTGTGACAGACCTGAGACTATAGGAGTAATTGACGGAGAGAGCTTTCTGAATGAGTTTCTAGACCTTGGGGCTATATGACGTTTAGACTGCATGATCTTCCTCAGAGATTACCAGACTACCCTAGACTATAAGGGGAATTGACTGAGAAATCTTCCCCAAGGAGTCTTATAATTCTGTATGACCAACCTAGAGGGGTTAGGATGAGTGGACTAACCATAGGGTTGTGGGTACTTCTTGGATAAGACCAGAGGGGTTGTCTTCAAGTACTTCCTAGAGGGGTTGTTGTTGGGTTTAGTTGATTACTTCTCTACTGCTTGTTCTTCTGTGGTTTGAATACTATTGTATATCATCCTGTTACTGCTTACTGTTTACTGCTTACTGTACCACTACCTTCCATATACTCACAAGTTGTAAGCCATAGATCTTTGGATGGTTGCCGATTGGATTAGTCTCACACCTTATTTGGATCATGCTTTTGGGCCCAAAAAGTCTGTTTTGTTGCAGGTATAGACAAGGGCAAGCACACTTGTACTTCTGGTACATGAATGCTTTAGAGAAGGAGAGCATGGGACCAAGACGAGGCTTGCGATGCTGAGGAGTTTATTATTTATCATTATTTTGTACTTTGTTTTAGTATTGTATTCAGAATTATTACGTGTTTCGATGATTTCCTAGACATATGTATCCTGCATCATTTCATATATAAATGTGTTCACTAGTTGTTTATTGTTTTAGTCTTCCGCTGTTTATTATTGTTGGATATTTACTGCTTCCTCTATTGTCTACTTTGTTTACATCCGTGTGTACTCTGCCAATGAGGGAATAGTTTCCCCACTATCACACCCAAGGCCATCACTGCTAGTCAGCAACCTCTGGCATTTGGGGAAATGTGCTGGGGGGCCATGTGACCAACCGGGTAAAGGGTTCCTCTTGGTGGCTTCTGGAACCGAGAAGTTACAGTATTCAACCTATGGATGGGTAGGTAATATCTTTTGGGAGATCCCTCCATTGTTTGCTCAGACCATCAGAATCTGAGGTATGTCTTCATGAATAGAGACTTGATCCTTAGGCAGTGGTTTCTGTTGGAGTTCCAACAAGATAACAATGCTGAGATAGTATATTCTTTGGGGAAGGGAAACATGGTAGAATATACCCATAGCATGATACTCAGACTCCCTTGTCATATGAGTCATCTATGTAGTTGTTTTACATGTGTATATAACCCATCAGTAGTAGGAGTGTGCATATTTTCTTCACTCGATGGTGTTGTGGTATCTGCTTATTTACCATGTGATGGAATCCAAGATGGGAGGAATCGACTCTGTGGTATTTTGTGACTAGATAGCCAAACATCATTCTCCATATGAATATTCTAAAATAGTGAATGACATAATTAAATTCCAGGGATAGATGGTGGTCCCATTCATGATATATGAGGAGAATATTTGAGAGTCCTACACATATAATTTAGATGTAAATTCTTGTGTGGGGAATATATATATATATATATATATATATATAATCCTCCATTGGTAGTTTTGGTGGTTCTTTCTATGATGGTGCATGGATCAGTTTTTCCCAAGATACCCCGCCAGTCGGCAGGTGATGGCTGAGAAATAGGTTATGGTAGGTCTATGGTAGCTTCTTCTGATCCTAATGTGGATGTGGTATGACATATCCATAGACATTATGATATGGACTCCACATTCAATTAAAAGACCATATATTATCTGATGGATTTTTAACAGACTCAAGATGTCGGAACACTTACTTTCTATTTAGAATAATTGTTCAATGGAGATTATGGGGAAGATGTACATACAGGATGTTGTTTTTCATCATGGTGTAACTCAACTAGTATCTACAATCATGTTGTGTGGTTGATTTCATCTTTTTATAGAGGCTCATAGGTGGAACTAACAACCTATATGAGGATGAGTACAACCTTCTGCCCCTAGATAAATGGGATGATCAGGAACACTATCTAGGTGATGGATGGTTTGTTGAGGGATTGCACATTAGACTTGGGAAGAACTAGGAGGATCACATTCCTTTTGTATATTTTCACTACAATAAAAGCTAACACTATTAAATTTTTAGTAATACCTTCAAGGAGATGTATGGGATACCCTAAAGGTCACCCTTTTAATGGACATAGATCCATAAGGAATATCTTATGTGTCAGGAATTAGTGATGGAGACGATGGTTAATGTCTAGGTAATCCTTGAACAGATGAGGAGGATCCTAAATTCTGAATAAATATTATAAGGATTCACTTTATAGGCCCTTTGATATTGTGAATTGAAACCATGATTTAATTAGAGTATCCCAATGATGAGGATTATAGGGACTTTTTCATGGAGGCAATCTATCCTTAAGGATAATTGGTTTGTTTGTGATCATATAGAGGGTTGGTGAGATATCATAATACGTTTCCATACTCCCAAAGCTGGATCGAGTTCATGAAGTCTTCCTTGCGTCACAGTTTAGAAGATACATTCATGACATCATCCACATTATTGACATGGTTGACATGAAAATCAAGGATGAAGCCACAATTTCAGAGCACCTGGTAAAAATCAAGGACCAAATTTATAGGAACCTTAAAGGATGGACTATACTTTAGTTATTTTGTTATGGAAGCATGATAATTTTTAGAAGATCTCATTAGAGTGGGATATCCATATGTGGGATTAGTATCCCGAGTTGTTTGTTTAGTTTTTCATTTCTGGGATGAAATTATTGAAGGACAGAATGATGTAGACTCCACGTTTTTTCCAATAATACATTGAAAATTCTATATAAATATTTTTGAAGATAAACAATAAAAATACATAAGATTATGATTCCTAGTGTGTTTGGTGATAATTTTATAATAATATTAAAAATATTTTATATTTGTCAATCATATTAACTTAATACAATTGGTACAACTCAAAAATGGATGATCAGTTCAGAAATATGAGACCACAGTTAGGTCCAAAAATAAGTTTTTACCTTAGACATTACATCAAATAGGTAGACAAATGATGTTTAGATAAAATGGTCATTGGAGGTTTGTACAATGGAATAATTCATGGATTAAATTATCTATTTGATTAATTAATGTAACTAAAATAAATCTATAAAATACCCATTTTCCCAAATTATCCATAGTTAACCACATATGCTTGGGAGAATTGGGGGATTCATTTTCCTCCATCTTTTGGAGATTCAAAATCTAATGATGATGATAATATAGATTGAAGAAGATATAAGCACTATGAATGAAATGACCCATATTAATCATTGGTGAGTGATTTCATTGATGGTTAATGATCAAATATCCATGGAGGACTCTTAGATTATTATTTTATTCCCATATTTATTAAATTTATTAACCATAGTTATCCCTTTTATTGAACTTCAACAATTCCTAGACCTTTCATGCACCCATATATTGATATTAATTTTGATATTTAGGATTCACACCTCAATACCATTAATTTTTTGCCAATTGGAAAATAATTATATTCTAGATAATAATAAACCATTTTTTATTGTGAATTTCACCTATATATCTTCATGCAATTATTTATATGTCTACAGGGCCATGGATCGAGTTTTATAGGTGGTACTGATCCCCATTAGATACCCAGATTCATAGTGGAATCACGAATTATTAATGGAACCCTAAATAATGGGTGAAATTGAATGGTATGAGGGTTTTGTGTCATAGATTGGATGATCAAAAATACAAAAAAAAAAGACAGAGTGAATCATGTGAGATGCATGATGCATTGGTTTTTGAACTGGATAAAGGAGAACTGATTGTCGACCATTAGAGGGTCGAAAATCACAAATCAAATATAGATCCATCATTTTTTAGACGTGAAAAGGATATATATGAAGGTTTTGATAATTTATATATTGAATATATAATATATATATAAATTTATGGAAAAAATGATACTACACATCATGTAGTTCAATGAACACATGTCATGTGGGGACTTAGATGTATATGCTATGGTTTCAGGTGTGATATGTTTCACACACCATTTGGAACCCCCAGACGTAGTTTTGACCAATTATGTTAACTCACTGTGTACTCTAGAGGCACAATGGCATGGTAATAACAAGGAACATACTGTGTGATGAAGTACACGGATAAGGTAAAACAACAGTAACATGAATAGATAGTAGGGTTTGGACCTGGGGTGGCTCATACACACCATGTGAACCACAAAATTCCATGTAAGGTTACATTTGAAGGGATTTATGTTCCCTCTCAGACACTTACATGTGAAATATTAAGACCACATGATATATTGATCCCATAAACACTATATAACACCTTTTTCCATTTTTAGGAATGCCAATTCTCTTGTATCTCCATTGTTCAGACTTGGATTTTAGCCCACATGTATCCTAACCTGAATGTTTTTTCCTATAGTACATGATGGGGGCCACTATAATGGATATTGATATAAGATATGATATTTTTTTAGTGTGAAAAATCATTAGTCAATGTTAAATAAGGGTTGTTAACAGATAGGATCACTAGGTACTTTAGAGTGGCACCCTCCTGTATGGATTTTCATGGGTCCTCTACCTGTCTATATAGTGGAACCCTCCATTCTAATAGATCAAGGATCCTATATATACCATCTTAGTGTAACCATACCACTATGATAGGGAATGGGTAATCTACCAATCTCATTCGTAAAACTCTCCTACGACATCAGGATATGGTTCCATGATTACGAGAACGGAACCCTTCTGCAGGTTAGGGCATGGGTCATCCATATTCTATTAGAGTGGAACCCTCATGTGACATCAGGGTATGTGACCTATAATATTATAGCGGAATCATCTATCATGGTTGGCCTTGAGTCCTCAATCGAACATTATAGGGGCACCCTCTAGCTAGGATGGGCATGTGTCCTCTAACGATTACTTGAGTGGTACCCCACATTATAGCCAAAGCATGAGTCCTCAAACAGAAGAGTGGAACCTCCTACTATGAAGGGAAAGTGTCCAATATAAACTACTGAGTGGCAAACTATTGTGTCACAATTAAATGAGTAATTTACTTCGTGAATTCTCCCCTCAACTCTGTGACATAGTGGAGAGGTGTTGCATTAATTAGATGTTTTCTTCTTGGAAGCCCCATGAGGTACTGGGCATCATCGATGGACTTCTCGATTTGTTTGAACTCATTTTCTGTGATGGGATGTAAGATGGAGATATCCTTTTCTATCATTTGGGTTTATTCAAATATATATATATATATATCCATGATGTTGGATTTTTACTCTATCTTGGTTAAATTTTAGATGCTTATTATATATTATTATAGTGTATCATACAACTCCCCATTCAAAATTTATGGAATCCTAATAGATTTGTATATTATTAACCTTGGAAATTTATTTTACCCCAAATTTCATATATTACGCAGGATATAGATATTTTAGTGATGACTACAGAGGATGACATGGATACATGGTGTATTAAACTGTGTATGATGGTCGGTGCTTTGAGATCACGAGATGGGCTCTCTTAGAAATTTTAGTTTTTAGTTTTTATAGTTGGTACATATTTCTAGTTGGGAATGTTTTTTCCCACTTTACTATTATGTTACACTATCAAAATCTTTTACACCATATAGTCTTCTAATGTGAATTATTTTATTCTACATATTTTTATTTTTTATTTTTATTCCACTACATCTTTTCTTTGAGATGGTTAGGTGTGTGCATACACGTACAGTTGGAAACAGACTCCCATGTTCTATATTCCTTTTGGTTCTAGTCTCTATCCCCTCGCATATGGGGGAAGTATTAGGGTAGTTGCATCATGATCCCCATTGGGTTCAGTTGTGATAAGTTCTAACACCCATCTCTAATCAACCTTCGGAAGTTGGTAATAGACCATAACTACAGATTCTTCTCCGATGATTGGTTATCAACCCTAATCACATTTTCTAGTAACTAGTTATATCCCCAGCTACATCATTCCTCTAAATATAGATTTATTCTCTATAAAAACATCTTTTTGGTGATCATCTTCCATGATATAGGTAGATCAAACATTCTCATATAAACATAAAGATCCTTTTCACCTTATAAAATAGTGATGGCTGTCTTCCCCAATAATATATGGATCATAGTATATGGTTAAATTCCATAGAAAAGTTGTTCTTCGGTGTTTCTTCCATATGATGTTTAATTTGTGGTAATAATTAAATGTGTAAATGTTATTTGACAACTTCTATTATAATATTTTATTGAAAATATATCAACATATGTTCTTGAATTATAAACTCAATACATGAATACATGTAATAATGCATAGTTCTTGTTATTTTCCATGTATAATAGCGACACAGGCATATCATATAAATATATAACATAATTGTTTATGGAAATTCATTAAATTACACAAACACACACTAGGGGACCATAATATTTTTGTGTATTTGGAGACATGGAAGCACAAACAACAAAACCAGAGTTAGACAATATCACCTCCAACTATGATATTAATAATTATAACCCTTGTTAGGCAATTTTTATATAATAAATTTTCACATATACCATGGAACAGAAACATATTGAAGGTGGATGTCAAATACTAATTATGGGTAAACAAGGAAGATATGTAAGCATACCATGTACAAAAAAGAATGAGAACATTATCATATCATATAAAAACAATACCATGCATACAATTTCATAATATTGAGTCATGGAACAAATATTGGATGTTTATTAGACAAGAATAATACGGAAATAAAAGAACATGATCCATGAGATCATAACATTCACATAATACATGGAATTGTGTCATTTATTTAGGTATAGAAAATAATTCCCATGGTAGTCAAGGATAACTACCAAGGATATCATAGTGGAATGAGTCGAGTCCCCAACCCATTTTAGTAGTCAACATTCAATAATAAGTCTAAAATAGTTTCCAATTTCCCTTATTAAACTGGTTTTACACCCCATTCCACTCCCATCTATCTCATGATATGTAAATCATCACCCAATGTATTTGTTGGAGATTGCAGTCCCACCCATGTCATATTTAATATCACACATATGTGAACGACATGTTCATAAAACATTCATATCATAACCAATGAAGTGAAATGTTTTTGAAAAAATTCATCATATCATATTTTGTGGAAAACATATAGGTTTCATAATCATTTCATTATTTCAACATAGCATCACATTTTGAAAAAGAATCATGTTTCATAAGAATTTTATCACGGTATAACTCGTGGAAGATAAATGAGTTTCATAATCATAATTTAATCTCAAATATAAACTATTTATAGATATAATAAGAATGTTATATATATATTATGTCCCTATTAAGTCATAGGTAACATCAATAGATGTTATCTCAGTAACAACATGATTTTTATCGACAATTTGAAACATTTCTAGATGAAATTATACTTCACAAATTTAAAAAAAAAATTAAAACAATTTTTTTAGTATATATATATTTTTAAAATAAATTTGAATATTTTTAATAGAATATTTAAAGAAAATAATGTTATTAATGACATAATGTTTCATTCATACCATATATGTTGGAAAAAGTATTTCTTACTCATTTTTAGTAAAATCCAAACATGAAATATTTTCCAAATGACAGAGAGATTGTTTTAAAAACATTATGTAAAATGTATGAAATGGGTAAAAGTGTGATCTAAAAAATATGATAATAATATAAATTTTTTTAAAATGTTTTGAGGGAAAATGGATTTGGAAAAAAATTGAATTTACTGAAGATATAAATAAATTCATATTTCCATAAAACAATTTCCCAATTATTTTAAATACCAAATAGTGGGATAATTTTAATATTGCATAAATATTTCATGTACAAACATAGGAGAAGAAAATTCATGATTTATTCATATATTATTAATTATATTTTATTATCAGAATCATAAATATAAACAATCCCAATAAATGTTGAGATTGTTTCAAAAAATCATTACCACTTTTGTAACTTTGAATTATTATCCCCTTAAACTAATGACATAAAGAGTAATATATAATATCATCAAGATAAATTAATTGATTATGATAGATATTAAATATGTTTTATGTACAACTTATTATGGAATATAAGTGAAAAATACAATGACTATATCATGAAAGGGAAATTGAGATAAAAATTTCTTACAAATTTGTAAATTTTTTAACCATAAGACCCATGATAGAGTGATCCTAAAATTGATATTTAAATTATAATATTATCTTGTTGAATAATCATAAAATAAATTATTGTATAGTGAATAAAAAATATAAATTAGTCATGTGGTAAATACTGAAATTTACTCGTTAAAAGTAAATTTGAGATGAAATTCCCTTACCTTAAGTCTTGACATCCACCTTAAAAATTAAAAGATCATTTATAAAAAATAAAAAATAATTATATATCTATTAAAAACTTATATATATATATATATAATAGAATATATGATGTATCATGATTTATTATACCTATTTAATAACAATTACTAGTTAAAGTCACGTTTTATGCAATAATTTCTTTTTCTTTTTTGAGTAAATATTGTTTACTAATTTTTAGATATCTTACTTTGATCAAGGATTCATTATATAATGAATATTATCCATGATATTAATATTATATATATTTATTACATATTTATTTAAAGTAATAAATAAAATTTATTGATAGAAAATGAAATACTCAATTTCTAGAGATAGTGGGACGTACATATGCATGAATATTGCTTCCATTTTCATGTCAAAATGAATGAAATAATGATAACTTATATATTATTATACCAGAATCATTCTTATTTTATAATTTTATAAAATATTATTAACTCATCCTTATTAAATTTTATGTAAATAATGAACAAATAACATCACTACAATAGGTGGTAGTCCACCGTACACATAAGTGACGTTTTTGTTTTCTATCAAAATTTAGTGTATCTAGGTGTGTGTTATATAATAATTATATAGAAGTATAAATTTCATAATTATCATATATAAATAATTAATCCATCATTATTTCTGGACTAAATATGCGGTAATGGAAAATATTTTGACATTGGTTCGTGAGACGGTAGTCTGCCTTACACAGAAACATTGATTTAATAACCCCTTTGATAAAAGTGGAGGTGGTTTTCTGTTACTAAATTTCAATTAAAAAATAATAATTTTATATATAATATTTAGAGTATTATATTATATTTTTATAATAATAATTTAACAAGGTGTATAAGAAATAAAAATGATAATCATTGATGAATGATATCTCTTCTTTAGGTATCCTCCATTTGTTTGCACAAAAATTTTACCTTGGTTGGAATACTATCGGAATATAGGTTTAAAAGATGATAAGAGGGAAGTTTGTAAGTTATTTTGGAAGGAAATTTTTGCACCAAAAGGACATTATGGAGTGAAGTGGAGATGATAACAAGTGTCCTTTTATAAGGGAGGTGAGTGGTATAATTGTAATGTTATGAAATGAAAATGTGAACCCCTACTTTTCAAAATCAAAAGGATCCAAAAAAGAATATATTAAAATATAATAGATGATAAGGTTTATATATGGCCATAAAATAGATATTACACAATTTTATAAGTCGTTTTAACCTTATCTTTTATTCATATCCCTGAGGTAAACCCATTTTTACCTTAACTACATGAATTAATGATTTTTGACATTTACATTTAATTTTGTTAATAAAAATTATTTTAATTTATAAAATAATATAAATTATTATTATTCAAAACATATAATACATATTTCCAAATTAAATTCATAGAAGTGGAAAATGATAATTTAAAATTATTCCCATAAACTTGACTAGAAATTTTGGATTCTAAAGTGAAAATGTAAAAAAGATTACCATGTATTGTTTTTAATTTAAATATAAAATTGATATAAAAGAAATAAAATGGATTAATTAATATATAATTTAACTACATGTTATTTAAAAATAAAAATAATTTTTTTAAAAAATAATAATCAAAATACATACTTTTCAAATAAAAATATTCTTTTTTCACAATTGATCTAAAAAATGAAAACTCTCAGAAATATTCCATAAATTAATCCTAATAAAAATTTGAAAAATAACATAGTTTTTTAATACATTTTATTTTTTGAATGAAATCTAACCAAATGTTTCCTTTAGGTCAATATTAACAAGGTGTTTCATGTAACAAAATCAATAATAAATTTAATTTATTTAATAAATATTATTCATCTTAACAAA
This sequence comes from Viscum album, assembly GCA_963277665.1. Classification (NCBI taxonomy): domain Eukaryota; kingdom Viridiplantae; phylum Streptophyta; class Magnoliopsida; order Santalales; family Viscaceae; genus Viscum; species Viscum album. Next base: position 1,043,227,543 of record OY728150.1, read on the forward strand.
GGGTTTTACATTCAACCACCATAATATGATTTTTTCCCTCAAAACTAATTAATATGATATAAAAATGACGATAATTATACCTCAAAATATCCTCAATTTCCCAAATATATTCCTAAAACTAGTGGTTTTACTACAAAAAATTGACAACATGAGTGGTCTTGTGTCATAGAATTTTCTCTATATGATCCATAATCTCGATTAGTTGTTCTTCATAAATAAGAAAATTCTATAACAGCAAAACCAATGAGTTTAGTACATGTGATGGATCAGTTATATATTTCACCATTATAGATACAAGGAACACATCTTCATCTTGAGAGACAATTGGTGAATGTTCTAACCAATATGTAATACTCCCAATACGATGAAGAATTTCAAAGGGACCCATATACCTAATGATTAGATTCCCTTTTTTACAAAATCGTTGAAACAAATAAAAATGAGAAATTACCAAAAACCCATTTTAGCTTACATCGAAATATAGATTTCACAAATGCTTGTCATCATAACTAGTCTGCCGATTATGAGCTTCCTTGATATGTTTTTTAATGGATGTTACTCTTCATTCCATTTCATTAGTTATCATAGGTCCAATATGATTTATTTATCTGACTCCATTCTATCACATTGTATCTCTTGATTTTTTTCATTATTGGGATTCATAATGATCCATATAAATTCTTGATTGAGAGCTATTATTGTAATAAAACTCAACTTAGGTAAGGTAGTGATCCCAAAAAATTTTGAAATTCAAAGAAGAATATATCAAAATACTATACATGGTTTGAATTATTATATCATATTTACCATATTTTTAATGATGAAATACAATAATGAAACAAAAATACATCTAAATATATTACTAAAGAATATTCATGAAATTTAATGTAAACCTCATATAAAAAAAATAGAATGTTATATTCTATGAAACCATAACACATCCATAATGTATGTACTTGAAATATTTATCAAGGGGAAGTATTATCTAATAGTGATGAAATGTTCTTAAATATAATGGTGACCAACTACAACCAATATAACAACATTCCCTTTTGATAATTTGGGCAGTCCAATGACAAAATGAATAGTGATATTTTCCAATTTTCATTCTCGTATGGGTAATAGATTTCACATCACTATAGAATTTTTTCATCCTTCCATAACAGGATGACATAACAAGAATAGATATATAAACTCTGTGAAAATTATATTCATTAAATTCCACAAGAAACACTATTTTAAATCACTATATCATCATACTTCTTAGAATAATCTAGAATAATGAGGTGTGAGATTCCGCTAAACCGACTTCCTCAAATCTAGTATGGACGGAGTTCATAAACAGTTACTGAAACTTATTATTCCATTATAATTATGGTTAAACATAGAAACATAATTAACCTTTTTTTTCTGTTCAACATTATCCTAATGAAACTATTTATTCTTGATTAGATATATAGTGAAACATTCAACTGAGCATGATATGATTTACCTGCATAATGCATGATTTCCATATATATCCTTTGAAAATATAAAAAAATTGGATCTTTTTTATCCTCATAGGAGAAAATATAGTTTGATATTTTTAACTCAAATCATTGAACTTCTTGATCCCATTCCCCATGTGGAAATGTAATAAGTAGTAATATTCATTAATCAGCCTTAACCATCATCATTGGTTCATATTCAAATACATCTGTGTGAATATTTGGTTTAAAATTTTAGTATATTTATATATATCTCACTTTTCTCCATAAATATAATCCCTCCATATCATTAATGGAAAAATAACATAGTTTACTCGACATCATGATGGTTAATTTCTCTCACAAGTCATCCATTTTCATGAGGCACAATATATTACCATTTTATTTTGAATAAAAAAACAAACCGATCATTTATTGGATTCATCACTATTTATCTGAATACCTTCTCCTCCATAGGTTAATGTATGCATAGACATACTAACTAATCCTTTCATCAGTTCCGTGAAATTCTCTTCACTTTCATATGTCTAGAGGAACTTATCTCCCTTTTAATTTATATTAATTAGTAGATTAGATAATTGTGAGAAATTTTACACATCCTACTAAAATTATCGAGATAAACATGGAAAAATATAGATCATAGTCACCATGGTGGTTCTGGCCCAACAATCAATAGCCTCTAATTTCTAATGATCTTTTGATATGCCTTATCTGTAGAATATATGACCCAAAAATTCTGTTTTTGTATCCAATATTAATACATTGTAAATTTTTCAAACATTTTCTCCTTCCATATGGTATTTATTACAATTATTATTTACTATTCATGATAATACCTTCTATTTTAATGTATAAGAATATATTATATGATTACTAACAAAACTATAAAATTAATCTCTAAAGAATCTATTTATTAAATCCATTAAGATATTACAATAATTAGTAAGACTAGATGGCATGACTATAAATTCATAGTGTCCATACATTATATGGAATTATTTCATGGTTATAACAACTTCTAAACCCTTAATTAATCATATTCAAAATAATGGTAAATCATGGAAAAGTATTGACCACTACATAGTTGAAAACAAAAGTCATTTATATGGGGAAAGTGATAGATGTTCGTAATTTTGATCTTGTTCAGATCACATTATTCAATATAGACAAATCTTTTTATATATATTTTTGTAAGAAATAAAATATTCACCCAACATTAACACAAAAGGAAAATATATTCCCTTTTATGGTTTTCTGAGTGTTTAATTTCCAATTCCCATAACTTCATCAGGGCAATTATGTAGGGTGTCCTTGAAATTGGTATGACACAAGGTATGAGTTCTATTGAGATAATAACATCTTCCTTTTGTGTAAGGATATGAGACCATACTAAAAAGACATAAAAAATAAATAAAAAATAGGAATATCAAATTTTATGTATCTCTCTAACCATTTGAGATAAAAAAAACCCTTCTCAATAGGAATTAAGACCCATACAATGGATGTTATTGGAATAAAAATAATATACTTCTCATCACATTGATATAAGATGATGTGTTGGTTTGGAATATCAAATGTAAAATACCTTTGACAATAATTTATGTGGGATTTATTTTAAAAAATAAAATACATGTCTAATATTAAATAATACTTAACCAATGTGAGAATTGAATGTTTTTTGGGAAACACATTCTCAACAATGTCATTTGGGGAGGAATCATTGATTGAAAGGTGTTAATGATAACATTAGGGGTTTCCACTATTATATATACACATTATAATTTGGGTGGAATCCTGATACCCTTATAATACTCTTTAGATACTAAATAATTGGTAAATATAGATTCAATTAAGATATTTTCATTTTTAGAGTCAATGGTTTGTGTACCTTTCACAAAATTGTTTCAACACCCCATTTCAGAAAGACTGATTGCATGATATTTTACTTTTTTTAGAGTAAGATAATTTTGGTATTAATCATCATAATTAACATTTATATTTATTAATTGGATATTATAATTCACATACTCCTTTTATTTGAAACATTGGAGTATGGTTGTGGTAATCTAAGCATATTCCTCCCTATTATTATCATTAACTAATGTATTCTCATAAAATTAGAAATCAAGTGACATATAATATTCTCATAGACAACTAAAAAATTTTCTATTACCCTTTATACAATATCCTCCATGATTATTACCACAATTTGAACATAAAAGAATGATTACAATCTTATATCAATGGTTCTTAGATTTTACATTGATTTCAATTTTCTATTATTATAAAAACTATGATATTGATAAGTGAATCTGACCTCTATTTCCACCTTGATAGAACATATACCAACTTATAAATAGATAATGAAGTATCTTATGACTAACTACCTTAATATAAATGTTTTTAATCAACTAATGGGTTGATCAAAATTAATTTTTCGTTGGATGATAATTCCATAAGCATACCTTTCTTGTCATGTAATGTTTTCCTCATATGTACCAATAGATTCATCATATTATTTATTTAGAAAAAATAACTCCTTCACCATCATCAAATGTATAATATGAGGAGATTAATTATTGTGAACTAAATTCTTGATCTCCTCTCAATTAATGGAGTCAATTAATCGTCTTTTTAAATATTATTGATGAGTGGAAACTATTGATGTTATTCACCTTCCAAGTGGTAGACAACAAAAATGGATTTTTCATATTCTAAATACCAGATAATGTAATAAATATTTTAGGTTTTTTGTCCATTTTTTTAAAAACAATCATATTATAAGACCCATTGCTAGAAAATGGACATTTACACATTAAATAATAAATAGAATGTTGTTCCCTCAATTGTTTGTTTGGAATACCAATATAATTCATATCATGAGAATGATATGTAAGTATTTAAATAACATGTTTCAATTCCATATCCTATAAATTATGGATTATTAGGATTAAAATCATTTCATTTTCCATTACACACACCATTAATGTAGTTCCATTGGGTTTCAATGATAAACTAATCCCATAAAGTTGATTAACAAACTATAATCATTCTGGGGAATCACATAATCATGAAAAAACACCTAGAGTATGTAAAAATAAAGACATTTTATTTTTAATATATTTAACCATATAATTATAACAGGCCATTTATATTCATAATCTATTTAAACACATTAGTATGGATAATAATGGGTTCAAGATTTCCTAAAGCATATCCCTTAGAATATTCAAATGAGTTCTGAGGCAAGGAACATTTTCATACATCAAGTGATGATAGAATCAGTCTCATTGTTTCTTTTTGAGTTTTTTACTCATATATGCCCCAATAATTGATCCACTTCTACTTTTATTATCCATACTAAGATAAAATTTCTTTTAAACCACTCACGTTATCATTTTCCTAAATCCATAGTCAGTTTGTTAGACTTTGACTCATCTGTAGACTGATCCTTAGTCATTTCATTAATGATCTAAGTAATGTTGTATCATCCTAGTGTCTAAAGGTTAACTAACCCTTTCATGTGATACCAAATTTAGTGACCCATGTTTTCATAATATAGATATTACGATATTTTTTTCAATATCCATTACATTACACAAACTCATTTCTAATTACCATTATATTTTAGTGTCTTTGGAAACATGGAAAAAACTAGTGTATAGTTAAGGTACATAATCACCAAATATGATATTCATCACTAGAATCCTTTTTAAAATATCTAGAAAATAAATTTCTATATCACCTAGGGAAAGGAAACATTTAAAGGGTTACCACAAATACTCGGTAAGGGTAATGAAGGGGGATATATAACCATAAGAGGAAAATAAGTTTATGAGAATATGAGAATAAAATATGAAATCCATACCATTAATATCGAACGCAAAAATCATGATTAGTGGAATAAATATGGGTAGTACACAAGAAAATATTCAATAAAATCAATTAATATGTTCCAGGATATCATAAAATTGGCGTAAGATTTGAAATTGTGGTACATAAAAGAATAAACATAGTAGTCAATGAACAATACAATGGATATCACAGTGGAATGTGTTCACTCCAGAATCCATAATAGTAGACAAGGATCACTATAAAGATCATTATAGAAGAAAAGGTCTCTTAAAAAAAGGTTCACTTCCCATTACTGTTCTATATATCTCATGGGATATATATCATTACCCACTGAATCAAAAGGATATATAAGTCCCACTAATAGAATTATGAAAATTAAATATATATTTGAGACATAAAATAAAAAACAATTTATCAGAGAAAAACCTAAAAAATAAATGGATTTCTAAAACATTACATCATATCATAACTTTTGTAAAAGGGATATGTTTCATAAAACGTTCATCATAGCACAACCCATGGAAAAAGTAATAGGGTTCATAAAAATTTAATCATCGTATAACATATGGATGTGAAACAAGATTCAAAAAAATAATTACATCATAAAAATAAACCATTAAGAGAAATAATAAGAATGGTATTGTTGATTCACATCACTAGTAAGGAATAGGTAACATACATAGATATAATCTGAAATGGAAAATGAATTTGATTTATCATTTAAAAAATATCTTGAAAAAAAAACCATTACACATTGTATAAAACCTTATTAAAATAAAATTATTAAAAAGAATAATTTCACATAACCTTGATAAAATAAAAATAATGCATAAATAATATAATTTTAATTAAAATGGTATGTTATATTCAAGTAATAAATTTAAAAAAAAGAAATTTTATAGATGATTTATATAATATAAAAATAAGAATTTGTTGAAAAATGACATGAAAATTCATTTAATTTGTTTTTGTAAGAAGTCAATTATTGTTAAAAATTTATATTAAGAATAATTATTGAGTAATAAAAAATAATATCAATTATTTTTAAAACATTTTGTTTGGTAGAAAAATAGTTTTTTGACCAAATAGATAAATATATTATAATTTTTTTAGAAAACATTTATAAATTATTATTTATACTAAAGAGTTGGAAAATTTTTATTATAATTAATAATATCAAGAATAAAAATAGGATCGAAAATTAATTATTTTAAGGAGGTGTGTATCATATTATTTTTTTATTGAAATCCAAATCATAAATAATATGGATAAATGCTGTGATTGTAACATAATATCATTACCAATTTAGAAACATTGAATATAATTACACATGAAGGAATAACCTGAAAATAAAGATAAAATTTCATGGGGATAAATAAATACTTGATATAACATTTTAAAGGGTTTTTATATACAACTCATGAATTAATATTGGGGTATAATATGACATATGTCTCAATGAATGAAAATTGAGGCCAAAATCCGTTAAAGATTGGTTAACTTTTGAACTATAAAACTATGAAAGAGAGTTCCTAATATGGACATGTAATTAACAATAATTTTTATGTATAACCATCATAAAATACATTAATGGGATGTATATACACTACCTATAAAAACATGCGGGAATAAGGAATTTGTCTCAAAGAAAGTAACAGTGAGACGAAAATCCATTTCCTTAAGTCCTCACATTTGTCATAGACATTCAAACCTCCTGTATAATAAATATAAATTCTTTATAAATCAATTATATATACATAAATATATATAACCAAATATTATTATATTGTGTCCTTTTAGTACCCATTTATTAGTAATTCCATAATAAATTTACATTACAAAAAATAACGTCAATGTTTTTTATTGTGTTTTGTTTTTTTGGGCCCTCTTTCAATGATCATGGATTAATCATCATCATAATTATACCCAATATAAAAATATATAATATATATATAGTATATATTTATTTAGTTTAATCCATAAATTTTTTTGACATAAAATGAAATACACAGTTTATGGAGACGGTAGGTTGTATATACACATGAATGTTGTTTTCATTTTCTTGTCAGATTGAATAAAAATAACGTAAATGATATCTTATTCTTATTATAATATAATAAATTTTATGTCATTTATATCACGTGTTTTAATTAAACTCATTCCTATTACCTTCCATGTAATGTTCGAACTAATCACATCACATTGAGAGGCAGTATTCCGCTATACACACGAGTGAAAAAATTGTATTCTCAGAAAATGTAAAGTGTGATGGTATTCATTATATAATAATTACATATTTATAAATATATAATAAATGTCATATATAAATAATAAATCCATAATTATTTCCATACTAGTTTTGAGGTATTGGAAAAAATAATGACATGGTTTTGTGTGGATATTGCATGTCGTACAAACGAATGATGAAATAAAAATCCATTTGATAGAAATCAAGAGGATTACAGTTCATGAAATTCACTTAAAAAACATTATTATTTGTATTCTTATGATTATTAACATAATAATGGAATAATAAGATATTAAGGAGTTTTATGATGAAATAAACCCAATGTGATCATTGATGAACATGACCTCTTCGTAGTGTATCCTTCTAAGGTTTGCATCCAAATCCTTCATTGGATGAATTTATGTCCAAAATATGGATTAAAGAAATAGTGGAGGTATTTTTTGAATTTATTTTATTTTTTCCTGAAAAATCCAAATGTCTTAATGGTTTGAAGTGCAGAATATCAGGGTGGCCTTTTATAAATGAGTTGAGTGGCTTAGTTGGAATATTTTGGAAACAATGTGTACCAACATGTATCACACAAAAAAAGGTCAAAATATATAAAATTAGAAAATTAGACATCATAATGTAAAACTATTTACATTCAATCTATTTTAGACATGTTTATAGGCCATTTTAACACTTATCAATTTTTTTTAACCCCTCAATAAATAAATTTTTATCTAACCATGATAAATATATATTTTTAGATTGTACAACTCATTTTGGAGAACAATTATATTGAAATTATTTGATAATAAAAATTATTCTGATTCCATATATGGAATCATTTTTCCCAAATTATTATCTAATTTCTAAAAAATAATAATTTTAGTATAATCCCACAAATTTTATTAGAATGTTGGTTTTTTAAATAAAAAATTGTCAAATTTTTACAATGTGTTTATATCTAAAATAAATATTAAATTGATTCCAATAAACTAAATTTAATTTATGGATGTATAATTGAACTAAATTTACTATAAATCCAATTTAAAATATAACTTTATAAATAAATTTCAATAAATGAAAATTTTAAAATAAAATTCTTTATTTTTCATTATTTCTTAAAAAAATTATATTTTTAGAAAACCAAAATATTCACCCAAAGATAACTTTTATATGAATATTTAAAAAAAATTATTTTATCAAATTTATTATCTAATTGTTTGTCAAATAAAATTTATTAATTTTACAAAATATAATTTTTTTAAGAGTATATTATTTTTTAAACATTTAAATACATTACCTAAAAGTATGGACATTTTTATCAAAATGTTTCTCTATGTAAAACCAATATAATTAATTTTTAAAAATTATATTTTAATATCTAGATCACAAATTTTAACATATATTTTATACGGGTTTACATTAAATAACTATAATAATAACATATCATGGTCTTGTTAAAACTCATTATAACGTGTAATACAAGACAACATTGTGACGGATGTAGAATAATCTTAAAACGGTGTTGTGTGTAACATATGATATCAAATAAATTTAATTTTCTCAAAAAATAATAATTCATAAAAACTCTGCGTGTTTCATTTATATTTATCGTATTTAATATCATATAAACCTTTTCAGATGTTTCACAATTTCATATTTCATATTTAATTATTCTCATCCAGCTATATATGTACACAGGGTCTGACACATTCTTCAATTGAATATCTACTGCTGTAATTTCCAAAATATTTTACAAAACAATAATTTTTAGTTGTCTCCCAACTCTAAAAATTCCTTATTTTATGCGAACATGTGATTTCTAATGTCGCATATTTGAACACATTATAATATGTATACAAAGGTTCATTCTTGTGAAACACATGATTGTTCCCTTTCATATATATGATATATTGAAAACCATAAAGGGTTATATATATATATTGTTCATGAAAACCCAAGAGTGATATATTTTATAGTAAAAAGGTCATGGTTCATTCTTCAAATAATATGAAAGTACATCATTGAACAAATCATTAAAAATTGAGTTTCATAGAACATTTTTTATATAAAATAAGATCATAAATATGAACTAAAACAACATTATTTTTACCTAAAATTATCTGTATTTAAAGACCTTGAGCACCACCTTAAGTCTATGTTTCATTCCACATTGTATCTATAAGAATTATGTAGGGTCAATGATTTTTTATTCAGGTTTTTTAAAATGGTATTTCATAAATATCATACACTGGAAATCATTGTTTCATCACAATATATGATTCTTTCAAGATATTTGAATCTTTTGCTTTTGGAAAAAACCATATAATTTATCATTTTTATGATAAACTCTTTAATGCATTTTGGATGAATGAAATCCTTTATGTTACTCTTTATATTCCTCATCCATTTGTAATTTATTACAGTTTTTTCGTGTTGAAATATATTTATCTCTTGAATGGAGGTTCTTATCCTCATTAACTCAAAATCTTGGCCACGAAAGATTCTTTGACTCCTCATTACGATCATCAACGGTTTGAAAATGATGAACCTAACAAAAAAAATATGGATAGGTCGGTTATAGACGACAATCAGTGGATTGATCAGAGGTATTGGATATAATGTATCATATAACATATGTTTTATCAATAATATTTTAAGACAATATATCAATAACTATCACACTACTATCCCGCATCAAATTTCTTCTTAAGTGAGAACATATTTTTATATCCCTATAATCCAACAAAAATTTATGCCAATATCAATGTGGACACCAAGAAAAACTTTAAAAACAACACCTCAAACCACCATGTCCCCCTCACAATGGCTCTGGAATCTCCAGGCACTTTCCCATGAGCACTCATTAGGTGTTATGTGTGGTTACCAATTTTTTTTCTCAAATGATGTCACCCATGCTGTCATAGGCTTTTTTTAGTCAAAATAACTTCTACATGGATGGCCCCTTCTCCAAACTATCATTGGAGTTCTTCCATTGGAGGTTGATGGATGAATTTTTCTAAAAAAATATAAACATCCAAACCAGAGACTATCTAATAATCCATCCTAAAAAATTAAATTTAATGTGGTCATCATAATTTTCCCATTTTTATTATTCACCATGAAAAAATTACCATTTTTTCACGGACTTCTTTCCACACATATCGTCTTGTGATAGTATGTTATTTAATAGCCATATTAATCAAGTAATTAACATTTTATCATCATTCAAACAACTCCTTGACAGTTATGAATAATTGAAATATAATCAAAATTAAAATGGAGAATATTCATTCTCCATGCACTTTTAAATAATAACTTCATTTATAACTCTAATACATATTGACCCAATATTAATATAGAATGAAATTATTGTCTATTGAGTTTAACAAGAAGGAATCCAATTTCAATGTCCTGAATCAACTGCCAATCCAATAAATGTCTAAAGAGTTGGATGATTCAATCCTGAAAACCCAATCTTAATTGCGTGTATTTTTTTCATATGAGAAATTTTATTGAGTTAAAATGATTGAGACAAATGAAAATATCACCTTTGATTACAAGCCCAGAATGAGAGAGTATGTTTTTTTATTCCCAGAAGAGTTTCTTATCCCTCTTCAATATAAAGGGGCTATTCTCTCAGTGGAATTTATAGAGAGATCCCTAATAGAATCCAAGGATATATAAATAATTTCCACTATTAATATTGAAGATATTAATTATAAACTAAACAATAATCTCAATAAGGTATTTATACACCAAAATTATTCACCATGGAGAATCATGGCCCCTTTTTCATGAAAATTATAGATAAATTCCCCCTTATAGAAACTTTAATAAACACAAGAAGATCATGATAGAGGAAAATTATAACCTCCGACATATTTATGGCTATATTAGTCTACTATGATGATCATAATTCTGATATAATGTGGATATTCAGTTAGCATATTATCATGCAATGGATAAGAATGATAATTTTCCCAAAACGGCATCTCATACCAGATATATAAAATATGAGTATATGGTAATGTTATTTGGACTCACTAATAAATTAGTTGTATTCATGGATTTGATGAAAACAATTTTCTTGAAAAAAATGGTCATATTTGAAGAATATATTTTCCAATATACTCCAAAATTATGGGGGATATGAAGGCAATTGGAATAATATTCAAAATACGCCAAAAAAGGGTAATACATATTTGATTTAGAGTAAATAATAGTATTTGATGGATCAAGTGTCATTAATGAGTATTTTTTCTCAAGAAAATAGATAAATTTGGAACCATTAAAGAAAAATGTTGTTGAGTAACAACCACAAACAAATTTTTAAAATCACATCTATTTTTTGTTATAATTAAAAAGGAACTATTGTAGATTTGTTAGAAAAATTTCACAATAATTAAACCCAGTAACCCTTCCTACCTATATCAAAGTAAATGTTTTCTGGATAAATGATTTTTTTCAGAGCATTAATAACTTATATAATATACAAATTAGATCAAATTTACTCGCAATAACAACAAGTGAGATGGTTTTTTTACAAACTGTGATGCATCCAGGACATGTGTATGTTGAGTAAACATCAAAAATGATAAATATATAGCATATTACACTTTCCAATTCAAAATATATAATGATAAATTCATGACACATGATCTAGAGATGAAAAAAGTTATCATCACATTAATTATTTGGTTAAATTATAACTTTCAGGAGGACAATGGAGCATATTTTGATCATAATTTTTGGATGTATATATTAACAAAAAAAGATATCAATATATAATCCTATTAATGGGGTTAAAATGGATCTTGTATTATGATTGTTCTATAAATTACCATCAATATAGGGAGAAAAAAGTGGAATATTCATTATGTAGAAAGGATCCTGTAAATCATTCCATTATATGGATCGAGATGGATCAAATATTCTGTGAAATGAAAATGATGGGAATATAAATTGTAAAAGCAGAATAATAGAACCTTTTTTATAATAAAAAAACTAAATATGGATCTTCTATATGATTTATATAAATCATCCTTCTCCATTAATATATGGATCACTAAGATTAATTGTTGTTTTAAGAAAAACATGTTGGCGGACAAAATGGAGTGGGAGATATTAGAATTTATATATTTATTATTGGTTTTCCTAAAATACATGTATAAATGAAATAATTCTATATGTATAATACAACAATTTCGTATTCTAACATTGAATGGGAAACCAACACATTCTATTTTTTAATAGAAATTGATTTTATATATAAAGTTAGTAACACCATCTTGGTGGTATCAAGTCAATATAATATGTTCATATATTTCATTTCATTCATAGGGGACATATAGCTCAGAAAACTCACAATGATATATATAGATATGTTTTAATATTGCATGGAGTAACAACTTCAAATTTATCTGATCAAGGAATTAGTTATTTACTAGAGGTTCTATAAAAGTCCTTACTACGTGTTGTATAATAATATGCCATTAAACACTACTTATAATCCTTTAAAGGATGGTATGTATGATAGAATCATTATAACACTATTTGAAATATTAATGTACTGATCAAAAAACATACATGTATATTGGGATAAATAAATTAACATAGTATAATCCTTGTATAACTAAAGTTTCTAATTTTGACATCAATATTCCACCTAACAAGGCTCTGTATGAGAGGAGGCGTGAGAATATAACATAATTGGATGATGTTAGTGAATGAAATATATATGACATTACCTTGTCTAATATATATATAATTAGATAAAACAATTGTGTTTGATAGTAAATCTGGGAAAGTTTATTAAAAAATATATACATAAAATTTGAAGAAAAAAAAAATTAGGTCAAAGATAATGTAATTTTTTATATATCACCATGCAATAATTTCAGGAGGTAAAAATAGAAGGGAAATATTAGTCAATGATACATCAACCCATTTGATATCTTTAATATCATATGAGTTGTAGCTTATCCAATTGCTCTTCCTCCAATATTACTCAAGTACATTATGACTTCTAATGTCCCTATTAATGATGTACATAAAAAACCTATCACATTTTCAAGAACTAGATGTAGTCTTATTGGAGAATTGTATTTAATAAGATATGTAGCTGATATTGATCTTAGATCAGGGATAATAATTTCCTTGAAAAAAGGAAACTCACAATGTTAATTTATTATGGTGGAACAATAGGTTTGAGGAGGAATCAATGGAACTAGATTAAATGATGAAATACAAGCACCGTGATCTATTTTGATATACAAATTTATATTTCATTGGATTTATTTATGAAGGAGAGATGAATGTAATGACCCAATTTTTATAATTTATATTTTTTTCTAAATGAATACATGACTCATTAGGTAATGTTGTTATCTGAGAATCATGTTAAATATTTCATTATTATTTTACACCATTATAAAATATATTCATAATATGGATAATGGGAATAAAGAGAATTATTCCTCATAAAATTTCATATTATAACTTTTATATAGTAAATTATATGATTAGTATATATTAGTGGTAATAATAAAATATGATTTATCTAAATGGGGGATGTGATCATCTCAACACATAGAATCATATATTTACATGATAATTTATTAAAACATTGGAGGTAGATAGAATCATTTCGATTAATCCTTGACCAATACCAGGCCAAGATTCAACAACAAAAAATAATGGTCGATCACCTAAAGGGAATTTTAAAAAAAATAAACATCACCAACTAGACATTGTTCACCTCTCCTCCATAAAAAATTACTACCATCGCTCAACTTGACATAAGGGTGTTTACTACTATGAACAATGGGTCATGTAACTAGAACATAATAGTATGTAAAATTCCATATTGAATTAAATAGTGTTTTCCCCAAAATATTTTCCTTCATTATAAACATATATATCCAAACAAACATATACAACTAAATAGATTATTAAAATGAAAAAATGGATTTCAAATATATGTAAATAGAAATTAAATTTTTAGAAAAATATATGTTATTTATTTTTATTAAAGAAAATATTTTTGATAAATTCTATAATTTGAAAAAAATATTTTCATATAAATTGTAAAATATATTTTATACTCATTTATAAATAATAAGATGATTTTATTTTTGCACAATTGGTTTTTCTAATTATTAAAAATAAGATCATTTAATAAAAATTTTACTTTTTAATAATTAATATTTTTATATTATAAATTAAAACTATTATAGTTTTACTTTTTTTAAAATATATTTTATTTTTGAATTTGACATATCAAATTAACTGAACACTCATTTTTTCGTTATTTCTATTGATATCCAAATATATGATTAAAAAATAAATATATAATCAAATATATTATATGTATTATGATGTTATAATGTCCCAAAATTGATGTAAAAAATTCTAAAAAAACTTTTATCCAAGAAAATAACAACTTTTCAGTAAAATAAATTATTTTAAGTTAATATAAAACATTTCCGAACCAATAATGAACCTTTGAAATCCTAAATTATATCTTATTGTTTTAAAAACCATTCATTCTGAACATGATGAAAATCCATGTACAAAATGATATAATTTAAATAATTCCATTTGATGAACCATAAATTTAATTAAAACCAAACACCTTTATAAAAATCGATAGGTTTTTATAAACGGTTTCAATATTTAATTCATTAAATTCCAAAACCAATGTTTATAAGTTAATAAATAATCCTTCTCTCTTTTGATTATAGTACAAAATAATTATCCCATTAATATCCAATATAAAACCATTAATAATTAAGTTCATCTCACACTATCCCAACCACCCCCCCTCGTAAGGATATGCTATAGAATTATCACACCCTTCACAAACATTTAATATTATCCTCTAGATGTGAGATATTCTCTTCTTCTTTATCCTTACTTAGGTACATTTCTTGTAATTACCCCTTTGATTATAAAATGGTTATTTTATCATCTAATTATAAATATCCATTTACTATCCAATTTATATCCAATGAATTTGATATCATTTATCCCCTCACATCAAAATATTTTTCTATGTATTTACTATGAAAAAATAAGGGGTTCTCCTCTCGTTTAGCTTTAAGAGATTTCATTATATTTATCTTTTTTGATTCCATATTGGTGTTTTTATTATGTGTTTATACACATTCATTTACAATCTATCTTTTTCAAAAAAATGATATACTACCATTCACACTCATTAATCTTTTCCATGAATCTTTATATTCAACTTTTATTCTACAAAAATCATTATAAGATTTTCCTTTCCAAACATTGTTGTTAAGGTTCCCATTTCTATTTTCATTCAATAATATTCACCTTTACGTAAATATTATTTTTCGATAGGGATATCCATGAATGAATCCTTCATTCCTTAATTAAGGGACTAAAATATAGAAATATATACTTATATTGTATGATTTATGTGGTTTAAGATCAATAAAGTATATGTTTTTCTACAAGAGTGGCTGAATTATATTGTACAATAAAAGTAATAATATGTTTTTCCCTCAATATAATGTTATTTGATAAAGGTTTGTACCAAATAAAATTAAATTTAAAGTATGATAGATTTTATAATAAACCATATAAAATTTTATTATAACATGCATAATGTAATAAAACACATCAAAAATACAATTAATAACAATAATTATAAAACTATTAAGAAATATAATAATGAATATTATAAAAAATATTATTCAATTTATTGTTTACTTTAAAGGAAGTAAATAACCTATATTGTTGTATCCAATTTATTCATCATACTACTGGGTCTTCCTTCCTAGCCATGGAAGTCCTCACTCATGAAATTAGGCATAATTTTTGTTTCCCAAACACTTTTTAAATGTTAATTAGATGATCCCTATATCCATGTTTTCATTAACAATGGAATCCACCAGTCAAAAAAATCATACAGAGTAATTAAAAATTCAAAACTTATTAAGGGATTTAAAATAATTATCATAATTAAACTCCTTTTAAAAATTCTACATAAAAGATACAATGAAATGATCTTTCATAACAATATGTTAAAAATTATCCAAAAAATCATTAGATCGTTGATGATTAATGTGATTGAAAAATATTCACTTGAAAAATATTATTTTCCTTGATCATATAACTCAATTTATTAGTGATATAATAATTTTATTTTTTCTATTTTCTCCAGATCTGTTGCAACAGCATCAGTTGAACTCCAACACATGAAAAAAATTTACATCATCTTTATCTAGTAATAATAATTATATACACCACTATATTTTATAAATATTCCATCTCATATAATGTGAAATATTATTTCATAAAAACTGTTGATGTTCTCACTTTAGAAGACTCTATAAATGCTCCTTTAAAAAGTAATCAAGTCTATATCTAAAAAAATATCTAATAGACATGGTAGAACATCAACCAATTTTATAGACATTACGAACCACAATCCAGTGAACTTGTTTTCATCCATCCAATGTACAATAAAAATTTATATTTGTTGAGTTGTTTTATATAACATCAACTATCCATAAAATAATAACAATGTTTGGTAATTAATAAATAATTTTTCCCATTTGGTAAAATATATAAATAGCTTAAAAAAATCAGGACCTACGGAAGTAATTTTTATAATAAATTATAAATTTATAAAGAAGTGCATTTTTGTTTTCCAAACTAAGGTATTATAGTGTTTACTGAAACCTTTCAACTCAAAAATATCCCAATTTTTTATTAGACAAAACAAAATATTTGAAGAGAAAATTTAAATTTAAAATATTAAATGAAATTTCTCCCTCTATCATACATAATATTAAATAATTCTATTCTTCTCCCTTTCCCCCAAACATCTACAATTCCTTCCCCATAATTAAAATAAAATTTATTATATTTATCTTAATTTTTTCTAAAAAATGTATTTTCTCCCCTTTTAATATTTCTAAAAATATATATAAGATGATGAATATTTTACAATATTTATTTTGAAAAAATTTAAAAAAATTGTATGAATAAAGGAACACATGAACTCATCCAAAATATATAAGGTTAAAATTCATCAAAAAATGTAACAAATAAATTCATCAATTAAAATTATTGAATGTCATCCATGAAAAACGTTTTTAGTTATATTATTACAATGTTTTTCTTGTTTTCTAGAAAAAGTAGAAATTATTTGAGTGTTTCATAACCATCACCTTCATATTTTTGAAATCATCATTATTCGTCATAGCATCGTATTTATTCATTAAAATTCTTTGAATAAACACATTATATTTCATAATTTTTCACCCATAACATATATTTTTCCATTTCATGTATATATAATTAATTTATTTCATTGTAAGGGAATTATTATAATAAATATCCCTTGAACATTATTATGATTTTTATTTGATGTTGCTCCCATATTTTGAGGCATATTTCATATATTATCTTATTTAATCCAATTTAACATTAATAAATTTATTTATCCATCTATGTAGAGTATCCAGATTATAATAAATTTATTTTTTCTTCACTGAAAAGTATTTTTTACATTTAATTTATTCAATAATGCCTAATTTGGAATAAATATTTCAGAATTTTTCTTAGAAGAACTTGAATTTTCCATTAAATAAAGTATTCCAAATATATACTTTCACATAGAATGAAGGTCAAAAATTTTCTTTATTATTCTTTTATACATATTTATCACTAAATTGAAATAGTTCATTTTAATTTTAATTCAAATAATACATATAATTTGATATTTTCCTTTGGAATCTGATGAAACATATAGTACTGATGGTGGTAGTGGTTGAAAAGGATGAGGATATTATATTTCAATGAAATAAGATTGTAAAATATAAATCACATAAATAACTTCATTGAACACATTTTTCCCGATGATTACACCTAGGATTCTAAAACAACATTATTTAAAGATTTTAATTTTTTTGATCAGTGAAAAAAAGATTATTTAATGATAGGATAATTATTTTAAATTTTAGCTAAATTTTATATAATATATTTTTTTCTCAAATAATCAACAAAATAAATTTTATTTTTCAATTTGAACTTCCATGGAAGAAGATTTTGTTATTTATGATGATTATATGTATAATTTCAATAATTTTTTTCTCATTAAATTTAACATATTAAACATTAAAATCCTTAAATAGTATTTTTTTCAGAAAAATATTTTTAATTATATTTAAAGAAGTAAAAATAAATAGTTCAAAATTATTCAAGTAGATCTATATGATGAAAAATTGATCAAGGATTATGGGTGTGTGGAGTTTCTTAATTGTTTTTAACTCAATTCTTGAATGAAGTTTTTCATTTCCATTTAGGAATTATTTTTAATGTTTTACTTTTCATTATTTTTCATATTTTTCCTTTTTATCATCATAATATTTTAGTTTTTGATAATATTTATCAATTGAATTTTTTTTGGTGATATATAAGGAAAATGATGATCTATTATATTTCATTTCATTCCTCATTTTCCAAAAAAAACTAAAAAGGCATCATTCTACATTGTTTATAATTTCTTTATTTCCATTAGAGGATACTTTTCGCTGTATTATCTATTCTCTAAAAAATATTCTTCAGATCATTAACTTTCCCAATTGACACCCCTTCATCTATTTTATCAATAAATGTTTTCAATTCGAGTACATACAAAATGATAAATTTTATATATCATCCCTTCTCCGAGGAATATTTTTTTTTTCAGTGGAACTATATCATATATAATTTTTTATTCCTTAATACACTTTATCAAAATGTTATTGATAAATCTAGGGTAAATTATAATTTTTTATATTTAGTTACATAGCCTATAGTTATTCAATAATGTAAAATATAAGCATCACTAAATTTTATTTTCTCATATTATATAGAAAGTCTTTTAATAAAATCTTGATATTTTTGGAGATATCTTTTATCAATTAAATTAAAATTCATTGAGTTATTTAATTAGATGAAATTCATTTTTTAACCTCATGTTTATTAAAACATATGTTTTTCTTAGGTTTCACATAACATTGAGTTTCATAAATAACTTTTGTTACACGTAGGAAGGAGTCTTTCCAGAAAATAATATAAAATTAATATTACCATTTAATTTGATAGTTATCACTTATCCATTGAAATGGAAAAATGAATGATGTTATGTAAATTATGATAGTATTGTATACAGATGGTAATAAAATGAATTCTTTACCATTACTTAGAAATGATAATAAATATCATTTTAATATAAATGAATTGTTTTTATAAAAAAACTATATTTTATGATAGTGATGGAATTGTATATTAATAAATGAAATCAATAATTATTAATGAAATATATTAATAAAATTTATATATTATATTATAAATCAAATTTATTTCAATTCATCTCATACTTATTATAGAACTAAAATAAGAACAAATCAAATTTAATGCATTAATTTTTTTTAAATAGCGTATTAACACCTTTTAAATGATGAATGTGATAAGTAGTTATTTCTTTGTTTTGTTAAATTATTTATGGTTAAATAATAATGTGCACATGGATTGTTGGTTTTGGGGTATTGAATACAGATCTATTCCCACTGTTTATGTTGGACTCAGCCTGTAAACCCTAACCCTAGAATGAACCGGTTCAGGAGTAGGACTTATGCTCTATAACCCAAATAGTTTTCTTGGATTTGGCTACCTATATCTAGGTTCCAGGGTAAGTATCATTTAATTGCATGTGAAATTGTTTCCCTAGAGAGATAGGTAATTTTAATTATCATCATATTAATATTAGTTTAATGGTCTAGTATATAGTCTAATCGATGAAGATTCCTAACCTATGGAACAAATGATGAAAATGTATTATGTGATTATTTTTTACAAATAGAACCTATTTTATTTCCTATTTCCCTTATTAATATATTTATAAACTGAATTCGCTATCTATTTAGAGTGTGCATTTTTTAAATAGCATTGGCCGTTTCCTAAAGAATTGTACTCACATCATACTCGAGAAAACTTTGGGTAACTAATAATATTTAATGTTTGTAGGTTAGGACAAGGTCAAAGGCCATATGAAAAAGGATTGATTTGGGAATGAGATGTTCATTCCTAAGGTATCCATACATAGAGTGAGTATCCATTTTAGGGATAATTGTTTATCTTTATTTTGGCCTTTCCTTACAAATTTTACTATTTTACATTACATAGAATATTTACTCCTTGGTAGTGGGATTGTACCCAATTTTGGGAAATGGTTGATAACACAATTTTATTTTTAACGTATTATTTTTTCCCTTATTTAATACTATATCTGTTGTAGTTTTCTCTAATAAAGTGTCAACAATCTCCCTATGTCAACTATTAGAACCTCACTTCTAGTCTTCATCAATTGTATTATATGGAAGTGCCTCTGAGGTCATGTGGCAACTTGAATCTGGGCACCAATTTAGTGGATCCGTTCGTAGGGATGTTATAAAGTGGTATCATATGAATTTTTATTCCCATTGTTTTATTATTTCAGAAATGTAGCTGGTATAATAGAAAGTGTTAGACCATGGAAATGATATCGTGCATGGGAGTAGCTAACCCATACATGTGGTACATGTTGATCTATTTTTCTATTAGTATATATAAGAAAATATCATTAAGTCTATCTAGACAAATCAGATTTTAGGATTTATTTCATAAATCTAAATATTCTGAAATCCCTAGAAACAATTAGTTTACATTTTTCAATATTCATTTTCAACATGATTGTATAATAAATAATATATCCAATAGTATGAAGATCATGAAATTATAATAGGGACATCAAGATTCATGCCACATATATAATTTATAAAAGCATTACGTGTCACGATAATATCATAAAATCATTATATTGAAATATATCTGGTATCATATACTTTTAATTTTTGAAATTTAATTATATCATGTAAAGATATAAATAACAAATATAGTGAAAAAAAATTAAAATATTCATATATATATCATTGTAAATCCATGTTATATCTCACATAAATGAACTCTTTAATCTACACTTTTCATGAAACACTTCATCAATCCTTCGATACATCAATCTCTTTGATCATTGGTTTCATATTATTTCCAACAAAAATTAAATTCTTCACATGTTAGTATTAATTATTATTATTATTAACAAAAATCACAACCTACAATATCTATTGGGATATTCATTCCCCCAATTTTTATTTATTCTCAATAGACATAACTACATTAAAAACACAACTATCATGTTATTCGATGTAGTAAACTTATATTTTTACCTAATTTATTGACATTAAATAAAATGGTGAAATGTTATGGGAATGTCTTACATATCTCATACTTATTCAATAATTGTTATGTAACCATATCCCCTTAGTTAACTATAATCCACATAATATATGGTATGGATCGAAAATATATAAGAAATAATATAAAAATATTCAACTATAACACTATATGAGCTATTACACTGTAGAAACGAATATTGAATTACATAGAAATAAGTTTTTTCCATAAAACAACCAAAAATGTTTTAAAAACAAAAAAAGTATTTTCCATGGGATGTTTAACACTTATTTATATTTATCAGCTACACATAACACATAAAACATATAAAAACATTCAACTACTTAAATTTTTCCCCCAAAACATAAAATTTTTCTTTCTAGATTTATAACAACAACTGAATTCAATTTTCCCCTCTTTACTCTTTAATTAGTTATTTTAAAATAGGAAAGGATAATGTGAAAGGAATACATATTCAATTACATTTTCTCTCATTTTATAAAAAATATATAATCCTATGAAGTGATATATTTTGATATATTTTTTTATTTTATCTCTCTATTGAGGGATACTCACATACATCATTTTATCATTGTTGGTCTTATCTGAAATAAAATACAAATATAATTTAATAAAATATGTAATATTTCAAGGGTAAATGAAGATATCAATAAAAATATTCAATGATATATATCTATTCTAGTTGTAAAATTTCATTTCCATCATCATTTTCTCTGATTATATGCATAACCTTATATTCTATTCACAAATTACTATATGAAAACATACAAAAAAGAATAGTGTTAAGCCATAAAAAATTATAATCAATAATCATAGGAATGATATTTATTTTTCAATATATAAACCCTTTTCAATTCCTCTATATTATATTATGGACTATTAATAATTTATCCTCCTTTAATTCTCAATATATAAACCATCGTTGGTAGAAAAATAGTTCATTTAATATCAACATTATTCTTTTGTGGAAGTATCCTTTTTCACATTATCTAAAAAAAATTATTATTTTGTACACCATTCATCTTCCATGAATTCTATTATTGGGATATTTGTGAAATCAAGAATTATTTTTCTGTATTTCAAGATTATTTGGATATTACTCATGGATTCTCAAATCTGTTTGATTTTCCCCTCACAACATTTTTATTTATTCTTCTTAAATAAATTTCAACAAACCTATCCTTTTTCTTCTTTTGTTTATTCATTATGTTTTTTTTTCAAAATAAATCATTCAATACTGAGGTTGAAGGACATATTTTAATGGTTACCATTGTGTAAATTTATAACATTGTATTATCATATCATTTTACGTTATTTATTATTCACAACATTTCTTTAGTGTGTTATGTTTTTAACAGATTTAATTTTTTACATCCTTTGGATAACTCAAATTTTTATTCCTTTATTATCCTCCCATGGGGTATTCTTCCATTTAAATCATGTGTTACATTCTTGTTTAATGTATTAAAACATTATTCATCATTATGATCCCATTTATTGAAATTTATATATTTGTTTTCAAGACATTTTCGTTTTTTATTATATTAAGATTCACCATATTCTATATATTTTCCCATATCCCAGAATTTACACTATTCATTTCAGTTTTACTCACCATACACCAGGAATTTTATAATCTTTAGTACATGAATGTTTTTCTCAAAAATAAATAGGCACATATATATAATCCTTCCATGGAACCCAAATTTTTCAATGAACAGTGATATTTTTAATTTATTTATAGTGTTTTTATATTTATTCTATTACTATTTTTACACTAAACTAGCCTTCTTCAAAAACTATTTTAAGGATAAAATAGTCTTTCACATGGTTACACCCACCCTTACTATAGTGGTGTAATTGATATAATTTTTTCTTTTAAAATATAACATGAGTATTAAATATAACAAGAACATTTTTATAAATTGAATTATTGGAAATTGAATATTATGGGGAATGGGTATCTTATTTCTATGAGATTCTAGTGAATGTATAAAAATATTACATAAAAATATTTTTTCTATAAGAATAATCCATTTTAATTGAATAATTTTATTAGATATATTCATACAAGCATCTATAATCTCACCATTTTAGAAATATCAACATTATATTAATTCCAAATCACTATTTTTGACTTATCATTAACGAAACACCATGCATATTGTATTTATTAAACATTATACTATATTTTTTCCCCTTTTAATATTCATATTCTCAATCTATTGTTCATGAATATTATTATTACCTTAAAATATATGATCAATATATTATATTTTATATTATATAATCTTTATTGGTGTATCCTCAACAGTAATGATATATATATATATATGTTTTTTATTATATGCATAAATATTTATCTCAAAATATTTTCATGTATCAAATCTATCATAAAAATAATTTGGAAACGATTATTCTATTATGGAATACTTTTATTCATAGAAATTTAAGGAAATAGAATTTTTTACGTGAAAAATAATTTCTTTTTAAATATCTCATAATAATTTATTTATTAATATAATACATATGAAGTGTATTTCAATATATTTTCTCATTTATAAAATATATCGCAAAAACATTTGTTGGGAATAAATGAGAGTTAATAATCAAGAATGTTTAAAATATAACCATTATATATTGATCAATATGATTAGTATATATTATGTATTCTAATAAAATATAAATTATATAAGAGGATTAAGTGATGATCTCAACCACTATGGTCAACCATTATGGGGATAACATATTAGAGCCTCAGCAGAGTTCAAATCCCTATAATCTCCCAAGACTAGACCTTTTCCGTTATTGACAAATTGATACCCAAGGGGAACCACTTATTGATTATGATTGATATTATAGAGATCTCCATCGAAAATATTTTTGTTGATCCACCCAAATATTTATCTAATATGAAACCCTATAACCTAAGAGTGAATTTCAGTGTTATAATGCGTTTTTTATCTTGAGTGCAACAATATGTAAGATACCATTTTAATAAAATAGTTTATCCCATTATCATGTTTCTTTCCTACTAACCTTGTATACATAATGATATATAACGGAATAGCCATTAGAAATAATAGAATAAATTTTTTTATACCATGAAATTGAAATTGTTTTTTGGGTAAAATATATAGTTATTTTATATAAAAATTTATTTTGAAGAGTAATTCAGGATTTCTAGATAAATTATTTTTTGAAAATATTTTATAAAGAATATTATATAGTTATTTATAAATATTTAAATGATTTTAATCTATTATATGTAGTTTTCCCAAAATATATGATATTTGATCATATAACAAATTTAGTAGTTTTTAGTAAATATGATTTCATTTTAAAAATTATATTTCAAAAATTTATAAAAAAAAATGATAAATTTTTTTTTTGAAATTATCACATCGAATTTTTGAATCATTGATTTTTTCCAAATATTTCGGGAAAATTTATTTTTTTAGTAAAAATATAATATTGCATGAATATATGGTATGTATAATGACAACATAATATCCAAAAAATGACCTAATAAATTATATATATAGTTTTGTTGAAAAAAAATAATTTTTTCAAATATAAATTATTTTATGGTGACAAATATTATATTTTGAAACCTATAAAGACCCTTCTAAAATAGAACAAATATGTTATTGTTTTAAAAATAGTTATTTATGAACATTAATCAAGTCCACATCATAAATGATATTATTTATATAATTTAATCCCATGAATAATCGATATTAACTACACCACCTATTTTTAGAAAAAGAAATGGCCTAAAAACATGATACAATAAATGGTTTGGAATATTTTGTAACATAGATTCCAAAACCTATATTTAGATTCTATTACAGAATCCTTATCACTGTTTCTATAAAACTACCACTCATTCTCCTAATCATCACAACTCTATTACCATTTTCCATTATTTTATAATCTCTATTTCAATATACAACACTCCTAATGTATTTGTATGAACATAAGGATCCATTCGGAGGATTCAAGAAGCATCTTCTCAAGGAAAGACATTATGTTCCTCTTTCTATTATTTACGTACTTATATTGTCATAATATGACTGTTTCTAAAATGATTATGTGGTCAGGTGATTATGATTATAACATTAATATAAATTTATTTTCTATAAATGATATATTATGTTTCCACAATCATTTTAAACATTACCAACGATAATACTAATTCCAAGTGAGGATTTTTCTATATTTGTTTTACATTAATATAATTTCTTATTATTATGAAATATAATTTCATATTGGTATTATAGTAATGTTTTTATATAAATTTATTTATTATACATGTTTTCCATAAATAATAAAATAACACCCTCCATTCCATTAATCCATCTTATGAACCCATATATGAACCTTTCATACTTTAGAAATAATCATGGGGTTTTCTATGAAAATAGTTTTTCTTTTGGATACCAGATCCTATTATCATTCAATAGTAATCAACTTGATGCAACTATCCATCATTTATTTTGTACATCCATGTCTGAATATTTTAGTCTATTATTTTTTTGTTAAAATGGTGAATTATATTCCTATGTTATATAGTTGATATGGAACATATAATGTTAGACATATAATGGGTGTTCAATGATAGTTCTCCAATGCATTTATTATTTTTTCCCCTCATGTGATACAATGTATGGTGGATGGGATGTTAGTCTATCATGGAACCCTGAATAATTATCTTGAGAGGATTTAGAGATGCTTCTAGCTATTTATGACATCCCCAAGACACTAAATGTGGGAAATAAATTCCAAGGGTCAAGGAGAACAATGTTGTAATATTTTCCCATTATAAATAAAACAAACTAAAAAAATATAATATAAACATCAAAAAAATATATATTATTCAAGATTATAATCAATAAAAAGAAAATGTAAAACAAAAAAATAATAATATCAGTGTTATAATAGAATAGGGGACAATAAATAATGAAACCTAAAAGTTGAAATGGTCCGTGACACAAAAATGGCATATTTCCAATAACCAGTTGAACTAGCTCTGACCTCTAACAATACCTTCCATTAAATTGTATTAGGATTAATTTATAGAGAAATAATATAACATTCCCTTTATTGTGTAAAGGAATATGACATCTATAAATGAACTAAAGTTCCCAATGAGGGGGAGAGTATAACACAAAGTAGTTAATCCCCCAAGACTCCCAAACTCATATGAATCATATTTTTACAAATTGATTGTGGAAATTCATCACCATACACCATGCCACAAGGTAATTGGTAATTAAAAACCATACTCTATCTCACATTAGAAGAACAATAATACAATTATTCCGAATTACTTACGAATTTTATTAACAAAAATCAACCATTCCTTTGAAAACAATTCACCCAACATTTTCTTTACATCAAAAAAATATAATAATTCTAAAACCGTCATTTTAAAATTATAAGAGCAATGGTTTTATAATGTAAATCAAATTAAATATTTCAAAATTAAAAACAAAAAAATTGTCCTTCCAAAGTCACACAATTTTTCTATTTAAAACCCATGAAAAAAAATCCTTCATGTTTTTAAATATGCGAATATATAAGTGAATCTATATACCTATCAATATATGTATAAAATGAAGATTTAAAATAATTAAATCTATAATTGATATCAAAAAACAATTCATTAAATAGATTCTTTATGATCTTATCGTGATTGGAATCAGAAAACATATTTATATATATTAAAAAATTGATCTATGCATCTAAGAGTGAGGACAAGAGTAGATCTAATAAGAAAAATGAAGAATGGGGATTTAATATTTATTCATAATCTTCAATTCACACTGATTCATAAAATATTATAACTATTAAAAAGTAGTATGATGGATTCCTAGGTGTAATAGGTTTTTGAAAGCCTAAGAGAATAGATGAAAATTTTTGGTCACATGCCCATAATCTAAATACTATTTATGGAGGATAATATACATGTCATATGGAAATGTATTAAAATTTACCAACCATACTCCAACCATAAACAAGTTACTATTATATATACATGGAAATAAATTGTTTTTTCTACATGATTTTAAAAACTATACATAATCCCTGTGGTTCTACGATCCCAAGGATACACCCTCGCACCGTTGGATCGCAATGTTTAATAAATAATTGAGAAACTATTTTTTCCTATATCCCCCAATTAATTATTTATCATAGCATTATAAATCATTCAAAAAAAATTCCTTAAACATAAACCTACCCTATGATTCCCATTGTCACCCTGAATTGTTTCTAGGAGATAGATCTAGGTTTTTAATAACTATGGTAAATGTGTGCACCTCAATAATCACTTAAAAAAATCTCTAAAATATGTTTTGATCACTCTAAAATAAACCAAATTATAATATAGTATCAATTAAAATAATTATAGGAAATAATAATTGAATAATGCAATATTACATTCTCTATTTACTTGGTTTTTTCATCATTAAAATGTGGAATACTTGTGCTCTGTTGGAAGGGATTGGGCTACTACCTCCACATTTCATTTTCATAAACCTAAATAATTACCTCAATGTTACCATGGCTCCATAAAACCAACACCAAAACAATGGTTTTAACATATAACAATTTTTTTCCTATCCATATTCATTTTTGGTACATTAATCAATATAGAATCGTGTTCAAGATCAAAAAGTTTACACTGAATCCCATGGATAAAATCAGGTTGGTACTCCATATTTATGATTCATGAAATACATTGTGGAATGAACTGAACCATGGAACTAAATAAAATTTAGAATCCACACCAATAAATTATTCATGTATTAATTAATGTACAATCTATCAAGGATATATATATCCTTAAATTCAAAAATAATGATTCTCTAGCTTTAGTGTGATTCTCACATAAATGCGATCAGCTATAAAAAAAGGATAAAAACCATTGATGACAATCCACATATGATTTCTAATGACTATGAGACATTTATTTATTCTTTCCAATGAATTGAATATTCTATTTTTCTTTGAATATGATAGGAACAATATGAGAAGTACCACCGATTGCAGGATTATAAGTGTCAATAATGGTCTACTGGGTTCCAAGGAATTGTTGTAGTGGCTTCAAAAAATGAAATGTATTACTAGTGTACTAGTTAGACATAATTAAAACTATTACACCTTTAAACATTACAAATAACCATATATATATATATCTTAAAAGTCTTCCATCATATGAATTTGTGAATTGGGATGATGTGATTTGACTTCATCAGCTAATCTATAATAATAGATCTAGAATTATGTTTATAGGCCTTTATTGGAAGACATATAAAGAAATATATAATTATTTTCTCCCATTTCTATATGGGTTTATGTAAATATGGAAAAATGATTTCTGGAAAATTGTAAGATACTATGAACTACTAATATTTGTGGTATTTTGAGACAATAATCATCATTTTCTTCTCTATTCTATCACAGAAACTATTTACTATAATATCTTTGAAAATTTTCTAAATTATTGGATAAATGACCAATTTTGAATGGTGGTATGAATAAATTATTATTTCTATAAATATTTTAGTAATTATAATTTAATCTTTAAAACATAACATTGATCTAACCTCTATTGATAATTCCTTATTGGATTCCCCACCGTTCAATTTTTGCCTCCTCAATTAATATTTAGGAATAAATTTTTTAGAATCTTTACCTATTCAGTAGAATCATGAATATGTGAAATAATTTAAACTACAATGTCACTTTTCTCTACATAATCTAGATACATATAAGATATGACTGATAGTAAATACCACTTATCTGATGCAACTTTCATGAACCGATTTTATTAATTCTTACTTAATCAAAAAACTACATAAATACCATAACAAATTATATACATAATTGCATATCAAACCTCAATACATATTGCTTCCACCTATGTTTCCATATATTAATATCCCATAAAGATAATTTGTTCTTCATGATATTATTTTCTAAAAAACACTATGAAGTTATCACTAAATGGTAAATATTACATGTCTTCTAAGAAGGTACCGCAATAGCTAATTCAAAAGCATATTTGGGGTAATATTTAATTTTCACCCACAACTATTGTGATACATAAAAAATAAAATTAGATCCCTATATTGTGAACACTTCCCAATCTTGACGCTGAAGCATTACAATAGACAAAATTACCATGTTTAGACTCTAGTAAAATTTGGACTATTACAAATGTAAAGAAACTCTTAGTAATGTTTATGTTACTCATTTATCTATTGGAATATAACACTACTCCTTTTTTATGTTTTAAATGGTTAGAAATGTAATTAGAAAACCCCAAATGAAGCAACACTAATATCATGCTAAGATGAGGAAACTAAAAATCTCAAAGAAATTGTATTGTGGTTGTGAAGAGATGAAAACATATGCAATTTTTAATATCTATATAGACTCCACAATCAGAAATTATGTGTCTATGGAAACATATATCAATTATCTGGAAATCAAATTTTGTAAGATAACAATAACTGAAATTTTTCCACAATATGTTGAACACTGTAACTATGTGTTATTCATAGTGACTATAATAGTTCCTAACGGATATCCTCATAATGTCATCAATTCAAATTCAGTGTTGATATTAACCTAATTATAAATCAATTTTATAGAATAATTTCCACCCTAAATTGATCATACAATCATCAATTCATTAATGAGTATATCGGTTTTTTATCCAAACAAGGTTGAGCATATGATAATCCATGTAATTTCATAGTGTTATTTATCCTATATTTACAATATGAATTATTCCTAAATAAGGTGACATGCTCATTCAAACAAACCATTCTCATTATAACTCCTCTATAATGTATTTAAATTCATTTAATTCTATCGGTTCTATATAATAATAAAAAATTGAAATATTATTTTTTTCATGGTTAGAAATAAATCATATGCTCTACTTCTTTTTCAGGTGGAAACATAGAAAATTTATTAGAATAGACTTCCAGAAATTTTTCAATGACGGTTGGAAACATTTTATATAGGATATCATAAACTGATGTCACAATAACCAGTAACATATATTAAAATATAGTCCAAACCAAAAGTACTAAAGCTTATAGTCTTCTTTAATTCACATCCCAATGTATTTTAATAATATGTGTAACACCATCGAAAGATGTTAAATGTACTTGTTGTGAATAACTATCAATATGGGACTTGAATGATGTCAACCAATCCATCCCAAAAATAATGTCAAAAATATAAATCTCATGAATATATTAATCCCACAAAAACATTGTCTCACCAATTATTATGTGAAATGCTTCAATATTAATTTTTCGACACTATTGTAGTCCAATAGGGGTTTTAAATTTAATTATAAGAGGAATAATCTCTAAATTAAAACACATATCATCTACAACACAGAGATCAATAAATAATAAAGATTCACCATTATCTGATAAATATTCCATATATTATAATTCAATATATGCATACTTAGAACAATTGAAGGTCCAATTTGACAAAATATAATCATCTTATTAACACCATAAAAATGAATACTGGATCCTTCTTAATCATTGATTCTTTTCTGAGATTGTATAAACATTGGAGTTAGGATGTTCTTAAAATCACATTGTCTATCTCGGTTGAATGGATTGAAGTTATTTGGATGCAATGACCCCTTAGAGGTAGATGATATTGGGAAACCGGTTTTGTATCTCTAAAACCATAGTTTTGATAACTATGATAATAACACTAGAGATGCCCCAAAATATTAAAGTTGTTACAAGATTGAGGTTGTGCAGTAAGAATTTGATTGATATGATCAAATGAACCACAATGAAAATTGACATGCATACTCTTGGTTCATTGTGGAATGTTAAATGGTCCTATAGTCTGATTTTGAGACACTAAACCACCATGGATATTGGTTTCCCTCTTCTAGTTATTCCCAAAATTTTGTTCCCACATATTTCCCCATAGATAGACATACTTTCTAGTCATATTTCATGATATGTCTCTGTCATCCACAATATTTTTATTTCAAATCTGTTTTTAATTACTAATATAGAAAAATATCTTAGAGGGAATCTCATACTGTATCCCCGAACTTATGACGTACACCTTTAAAGATTCACTCAAATAAAATTAGAGGGAAAATATGAAAACATTCAAACACATAGATTCATACTATGTCAGGGCTATATTATATTATTTTAAGCTGATGAAATCTATTGTTATTATGATATTGACTGTGTGGGGATTGAATTGTTTTATTGAAAAATCGTCAAGGTATTCTCATAAAACGCATTGTTGGACTCTATCTTTGAAATAAAAATCCCAAAATTAGTTTGAAACATACTCTATCATATAGGTTGATAACATAACATTCTAATTGGTTGGTTTACCAATTAATATAATGATTCTATTCAATCTTTTTTGTCACACAGACGCAATTTGGGAAACATAATGATCATTAATGATTGGTGGATTCATTTTCTGAAATATTATGTGGTAATCTACTGTTAGTGGTTCATTTTTTGATTTACACTATCAAAATACATCACGATGCATTGGAAATTTGATAGATCACCTATGACTCAGGTGAAATAACCTTTTTTATGGCCTCATCATTACGATCCTTATGATGTATAAATAGTTCCATTTTCTATAACATAAAAAAAAATTAGTCCTCACATGCAAGAAAATAAAGGCTCATAAAATTATAAATGACTATAAAAAAATATTAATTATAAAAATTCCAAAAAATAAACTATTTTAACCATTTTGTAAAATCATCTATCATAATATGAACAATGAATTCCAACTGGTAATTCTCACTAAAAATGGATGATTTGAAACTATAATTTTATATACCCAAAATGTTGAGATAATAACACCTAAAAATGTCATAGAACAATATTTTTACCTAGATACTCCTAGTAACTTCATATTCATCATAAACATTATTTTTGACTTTTCAAGTTATACATTTCAACTATTGATATTCCAATATCTTTAATATCATCCAAAGAAAATAATGTATTGTTGAACACTAATCTCGTTTGTTACACCTCACAATAATTTGTTCTCTTGAGAGGAAGTCGAGATATTAATCTCCCTAGATGAAATCCCCATGAAAAATGTTCAGGAATATATGTCAATGTCTTATAAGAATAATGTGTGCATATTTTTACATTATCAACAAAACAACCTTAAAATAAAAAATATAATCAACTAAACTATCAATATAATGAATGGGTATAAGAAATACAACTCAAAGGTAAAACCAATAGAATGAAAATAATAGAGTGAAAAAAATATAATGAAAAACCTAAAATAATACAAAATGAGACATGGTCTGAGGCACCAAAATGAATATTCTCAAGCACTAACCAACTAGGTCAATAATCCAACACATCCTTCCCTTCCGATAATGTTAAAATTCATTACTAAATAAATAAGGTAAATCTCCATTTCTTTTGTCGTAGTATATGACATATGAAATAACACCAATGTTTACAAGAATTAAGTGATTATAACAGACAATAGGTAATCCCTAGAGGCTTATCAATACATTCTATACGTATAAAAACCATTTATCACATTTTATATATTATAATTCCAAATTTTATAAACCGTTTATAAAAACTATAAGTGAAATCCCTATGTAAAAAACAATAAACAATCTTATTACCATTGATAAATACTATTCTTAATTGATCTCATGTTCACACACAGACACACACCCATATACACACACCGAATATCTGTGTCACATAATGAAGGTGGTACCTTATATACATACTCCTTCCCAAATTGATACTGGTACATTAGGACCGTATATCATCTTA
Source organism: Viscum album (assembly GCA_963277665.1). Taxonomy (NCBI): domain Eukaryota; kingdom Viridiplantae; phylum Streptophyta; class Magnoliopsida; order Santalales; family Viscaceae; genus Viscum; species Viscum album. Next base: position 1,043,261,292 of record OY728150.1, read on the forward strand.
CATTGAATGAAATACAATACAATTATATAATATTTCATGCCAATTAATTTAAAATGAAATAATAATTAATTTGAATAGAAAATCAGGTAACTTCTTTCATTCATAAAAACTATACCATAATTTTGAAAATATACTTTTATAATATAATTTAAATGATTTTCCATACCCATCAAATTTTCCATATTTCCATAAAACCAAAATAGTTTTCTTTTTTAAATCCCGCAATATTTCATTATAAAATACATGAAAATTTTACAAATAAAAATAATACTTCATATTCTAAAAAAATATATAATGTAGAGAATTCACCTCCAAATTAATTGATGATCAAGGAAAATCATGGTAGTATGAAGTTCTCAATTTATAGTCACAACACTATCCCATAAATATATCTAATAAGATTTTTTCATTATTGAAATCATATCGCATAAATATATATTTAATAAAATATATCAATGGATGAGAAAGAGACGAAATAGTTGATATAATAAGTATAAGGAATAATGTATACTTACCATTGGATTTTGATATCTTGAATAGTTTGTTTGAAATGAAATTTAGTCGGTATCAAATGGAGTATCCTTGGATTCCTCAATAAGAAAAAATTTTTTAAAATTGAATGAATAATGGAATAATTAGGGGTTTCTTTCCTTAATCAAGATTGAATGACATTTTTAAGAACATTAACTTTATCTCTCATAGTTATGTTTCATGGTTTTTTAAACCACTCACTAATGATGATCATTATATTAGAAAAGATATATAGTGATTCTTTTTTCCACCTCATTTGGATACATTTAGGCCAATTATTCAATGTTATTGTACAAAGATGACATTGTATCATGGATGGATAAAATAGTTTTCAAAACATATGAAAATCATGTTTTCCCTCTATCTCCCATTGCACAGTTTCTCCATTAATACCCATTGTCTGGAAAAATCATACTCCAAATATTTGTACACTCAATGACTCAATGAATTATCTTTTATTTTTTCCTAGAGATATAGTACAATTTGTTCTAATTTAATCAAACCATGAACCTCAAAAAACACATCCAAAACACTCTAAAACCGCATATAAACACTTAAAACTCATCAAAAATATAATACAATGTAAAATTACATAATAAAACTATTGATTACCTAAAAACGTTTGTTATGGTATGATTATTCACACTGTGTTATGATTAATTAGCTTTAACCTTTTCTTATGCATATGATTTCAAATTTTATGTTATAACTTCCTTCACATATTACTATTATTTTATGTTGTTAGTTTCATATTTCATGAATCCATGTGATTATGTATGATTCCATCCACTATTTTATCATGATATTACTCTTTAATCGCATGTATAATTTATTATCATTTATGCTTTGATTACTCTCTTACTATGATTTGTATCCAACCAATTTTCATTAGTATATCACCAGGTTATCATATGTTTTATAAATATTCTAATGGAAATGGAAATTAAATTTTTGATTTGTAAATAATGATGATATACATTAATTTAATTTTATTATTTATATATCTAATTTCCCAAATACACTAGGCATGTTGATCTCCTGAGGATATACTATATTGTTATTTTTGTCAAAATCATGAATCCAAATAAATTAAAAATGAATGTTGTTAAAGATGGTAGGATAGAAAATTCGACTTATTTTTTGTATTATAATATGAATAAATTTTTAGAACACCAGGATATTTCTATATATATGAAATCATCCTTAATGATTTTTAAGGTATAGAAAAAAAAAATATTTATCTGGAAATGAAATAACTATTAGGATCCAAAAAGATGATGTAGATCAACTATAGATATACATAAGGGGTAATAACCATAAAATCAATGGTTAGTTATGAAATTTACCTATAAATAGTTTATATCAAATACGATTTATTGAAAAACTTATTTGACACTCCCATATGATATGCTCTGTTAAATTCCCATCCTGTATCTAAAACATTATGAAGCACATGAATTGGTTGTTAGGTTAAAAAATTGAATAGGAAGATTAAAATGTATAACCAAGATTAAATATATGAATAACATGAAGTATGGTGAACATATATTTTATAAGTAGTCCCTTTCATGTTCACAATATCCCATTTATATGACTATTAGTTCAGAAATTATTACACTTAATTTTCATTTATTTTAGTCAATATCTAGAAATTGGTGGATTAATGTCAAGAACCAATGTTAGGGGAAATGTGATAATTGGGATAATGAGATTCAAAACATTATGAAATAATGAATAAGGATAATTGTGGAAATACATTCTAATTTACTAAATTATTGGATAATAACATGAAAAATATTGAATTGCCTCTTCAAATTTTGAATATTAAGATTGTAATTGTGATCATTATGCCATTATTGCCTCCTAATATTATTGGATCTTTCGACCCCTTCATCATGTAAAAATGATTCAATCCAACGAGAAGATACTCTATATCCCTCATTGTTCTAAAGAATAGAAAATAATACTATTTATTTATCACTTAAAGGGATAATTTGATCAATGGTTGATATTTATCTGGAATAAAAAACCAATTTAAGATGTTAAAGCTATTTATTTGGATAAATTCAAGAAACAAATAATAATCACTATTACCGATAAATCCTCTATCTCAAAATAGAGATGGAATCCCTCTGGCATAAGATATTTTGTATGAATCCATCAAGTTGTATAAGGAAAGATTCAAAAGGATTTCACAATATGAATCCATATTTATCATCAGTCCTAAATTTAATGTTTTCCACTTATTTAGTGGGTTTAATTCATTTTTATATGAATATTTACAGATTTGATACTTTAAAAATTATAAAGAAATATCATGATCTTCCCTCTATGATGAAATAAATATATTTTTTTCAACTGTCCCATGCATCTACATATAAGAGGTATAATATAACTTATAACTCAATTGTATTCCTGTATAATAGTCATGGTTAAAAAATAATCCAACATCCCACATTCATATGTATTGGAAATAGAATCTGAGAATCGTCCTCAAGAGATCAAATAGGTGATCAAAGTGTGTACGGGTGGGTAATAAATATAATTAATGTTATAATGAAATGATCAATCCCAATGATATTATTTTTGAAAAGAAGGATGTATTCAATCCCCATTCCATGGACGAATGTTTTAACTATCTAGATCATTAATACTATACATACTAACATTGTAATTCTATGGTTGTTGAATGTAACTACTGAAAAAAACTACCTAGGATAGAGATAATGTATGATTTTGTTCTTTCACAATTTTTTAGGTGGATCCAAAAAAATGATGTATGGACATATAAACAAGTAATTAATTCAAAAATTAACCAAAAAAAATTTTATTCTAGTAATAAACATTCATTTATATCCTATATGATTAGTTGATTTATTGAAACACACCTAAAAATATGGAAGATCATTTATTAATGAAAACATAATTTTAGAAATTATTTTTATCCCAATAATATAACACCTCCTTAGTAAATATTTATGGTATGAATTTCTTGGAGAACCTTATGATACCCCATTTAGGAAACATATACGTTATAATCAGAATTTATTGGAATTACTTGTATAGATCCAATATAAATTATTGGGAAACATGTATTGCATATCTAATTATGATAACAGTTGAATATAGAGTGGTGAATTAGTGATCCCATTTAATTTTAAATGTTATTCCTATAAAAATCAAACTCATTTTCATGTTAAAATAAAAATACACTATTCTTATTTCCCTCATCCTTATGCTGAAAATATAGTAATAAATGTCACAAAATAGAAGGATTTAGATTTTTATGTACAATGTTATATACAATTACATATTTTCTATCCCCCTAACAATGATTCTCAACAATATTATATAGTTGTTAAAAATTTTAATTTATTATTACCCCATTTATAAACTACTTATACCCCAAACTCTAATCGACCTTCCATAGTTGGATATACCCCCTAACTAAACCTTCTTCAATTATAATTGGATATACACACCAATAATAATCTTATAGAAACATTTTATACCCTATAACTATATAATTCCTATATTTATGGAAGGATACATCATAAACAGATCCATTTTTCATCATCCTCTGTGATATTTATGGATCACGCTGCCCCTTTACACATAAATGTAAATTATCACCCGATGAAACAAAAATGTTATCCTTTATCAATCATTTTCTAATAATTGTATAAGATAGTTTTCTTTACTGTAACTATAGTAGTACTTTTTTCATTTAGATATTGAATCCATGGACTCACATAAATGTATTCAGGTTATATACACAACTTATTCAATAATATTTTATGTTATAATGATCTTGAAAAAACTATGTTCTTAGATTCTATATTCAATACATTCATTCATTATATATTACATAGTGCATGTTCTTTCACATCTCCATTTTTTATAATTTCTATTTTATGTTCCTCATAAATTATTTTTCATTTTATTCTTTCTTAATTATTTATTCATGCACACCAGTATATTCACAGAGTGTATCACATGTGCATCAGTTTTATATTGTGCATTGTACTATAAAAACACTTTCATGAAGATTTAAGGCTTTGGTATCACACTATTCTAATAATTCCTTCACATAATTGAATATTTGATATCTCATATACCCTCTATGGAAACATGAAATTAGATTCACAGATCATCCAATCCTTGAATCCCCAAAAATTGTGTGTTATTTCTCAATGAGTTTGAATAAACTATGAAAGGGTTTTGAACTTTTTTTTCATGAAAATCACTGAGAGTGAGATCTATAATTCAATTTTCCACTGATTCTTCTTCATGAAATCAAACGTAAAATCCTAGAACTCTTCTTAAAACATTATTTTCATTTTTATCTATTTTTATATAATAGTTTCCAAAAATTGTATTAATAGAAGTATTTATATATATCATAGTCTCTGTATTTATTAACATGAAGCATGAACATCGATATATGATTCATGTTGCATCATGTCTTTGAGAACTAGGTCATGTCAAGAATTTTTTAATTCACTAAAATTATCCCATTGTTCCTCATATATATTATAAATAAACTTATTTACTTGTGAAACGTCAGTAATCTTTGATAATAGAATCATGATATTATAAAAATATTCACAAAATTAATGATTTTAAAACTTATGTTCATTCCTAAACTACTGATGCATTAATTTATTATTGTAACATTTTTTCATCATAATCATGTATTATTTTCTTAAAACATATTCATTCATGTATGATTTTGATTTCATAAATATATGTTTTACCATCATCCCTTCAATATCATTGGCTAAGACCAATCATGGTGTCCTCGAGTCTGATCATTAGATGTTCAGCCAAGAAGAACAGAATAGAAATAATATATGATGGGGATTGAGGTAAAATAAGATGTGAAGCTTTTTCATATGAATTAGATATAATGGATAAAGTGGCATGTGATTCATTTATAATATTTTATTGATGGATGATAAGTTAGTTCTAACATAATGTCCCACATCATAGATTCTATCGGTTGAGAACATCATTTAATATCTTATTAATCTATTAAATTTTGAGGAGGAACCTAGTTCAGCACCCTAAAACACATTATACACACCACCCAAATCCACCATTACACCCATAAAATGATTCTATATCTTCTATTATCACACATTTTTACACTCTGAAGGCTCTAGATGTGCTCACCATGCCATCTCATGATGGCACTTTCACCTGTGTTAGAATGTGTCTGATCAGTCAATTATCCCACATGTGGTTGACCAAAGGTCCCACAATTCATTATGGTGTATCCTTTATGGTATTATGGATGGAAAGTTTTAATATTATAAATAGAAAAAAAAAATCAGTAGTGTGTGATAATCTACGTCCTGATTTAGGTGCCCTAGTGAAGCCTTCATTCTTCTTTTTTCAACTCTTTTTAAGCTGAAAGGAACAATTATTATTTCTTAGATAATTATTCATATTTCTCAAAATTATTCACATATATCATCTACCATATTATAATATTCATCTAAATTAACCATTTTATGTTTAATTTCTTCTATAGGTTTTGAATATTCTTATTCATGATATTTCTTTTGAGCTCGTTTTTCTTCAATATTATTCATCTTACTGCCTAATTGATAGGTCGTCATCTTATTTTATCTCTTTTCATTAAATAGTTTCTCCATTTTTATGACATAATATATATTTTAATATATCTTCTAGATGTTATTTTAAAATCCATTCTAGTTCAGTTATCTCATCAATATCATCATTATTTAAGTCTTCAGATTTTTTTTGATTTTCCCATAAGGCAAATTAAATTTTTAGTAGTTCTTTAATATTCAATATAACTATGTATTGATAAATATTAATCCATTTAATTTCTTGTAATATTACTTTTATTTGTATTAAACTTCATATTTCTATTCTTGTTATTCATTTTTTGAGACTTATTGCCTTCTTTTTCATAGTCTATATCAACATCCTTCTTCTTTGGATAGATACATAGAAGATGACCACTGCTATGGAAATTAGATAGTTTTAGTGAAATATTTTCATTTACATTCTATCTAACCCATTTAAATATTATTTTACATTGGACTATCAGTTTTTTTACTCTTGAACACCCTTATCCTTAGAATAACATGATTCTGGTTCTTTTTGATTATATGTTTAAATTTTCTCATGGGTACAAATGACATATTATATCACTATTTACTATAACATGTTGGTAAATTTATTATTTCTTATTTTAATATAGTAATATTAAATTCACACAATGATATATTATCTTGGTCTCAAAAATATGAATATTTGGATTTAATCTATCTAGGAAAAAACACATACAATTTTTCATATTTTTAGAATCATCCATCTTCTAACAAAAAACTCTTATATTTATAAAAACATAATTTACTCTTTTATAGATATCATAAATAATTTTATATGATTCAATTTTTATATCTTCATAATTTCTTTTCTATACTTTCAATGTTGTTTGTGTAACTTTAATATTACCATCGTAATTTCATATCAGTTAAGCATAGATCACCTTCATTATTTGGAGACCCATTACATTGGTGTATACCTATTCTGATCTAATCATAATGATTAAATTTTTATACCTCCAATAAATTTCCATGTTCCTATTATATGAAAAAGTATTTAAATAATTCTCATCACAGGTTCGAAATCTCCCAGTTGATGTATCTCTCAATTTTACCCCAAGGGGTAAGAGATGCAGTATGTTCTTAGTTCTCTATCCACGATGGTTATCCTAATTAAATGGGAAAACACCACTACTATTTTTCAAATTCATGTTCTCCATCCTCAATAGTCTATTCAATTTTTCATAGGTTACCATCCCTCTGATACTACTTGTAAAGCTCATATCAATGTGAGGTCAGAGAGGGATGAAGGGGTTATTCAATTATCCCTTTTTGATATAATAATTATTCATTTTCTATTCATTATTTATTGATTTGTTAAATCATAAATCATATATTATTTTTTCTTTTATACTTACCCTAAATAATATTATAAATCAATGTTATATAACAAAAGGATTTACAATGTTCTATATAAATACCAATTCCATTCTTGTTTGGTCAGCCCCCCAATATCAGTTCTACACTATATCAGAAGGTGATTACAAAGAGTAATTGGTTATTCACCATAATTATAGTCTAGTTAAGTAGAGAACCTATTTTTTCTGGTAATACATTTTAATATATATATATATATATTCTGAACTAAGAACTTAGATGACATGATATTCTAATGCACAATATTATTGGAATTAATTTTATAAAAATATTAAAAATATTTCATATTATGTACACACAAGTTATTAATGATTGTTATAAATATCATAAATGGAATTTTGAATCCATATAATGAGACTACAGGTAAGTTTATATCATTATTTGTACCAAATGTGTGACATAAAATATTTCAACATTTGGCATATGGTTAAAAATATCATTGGGAGTACATATAATGGATTATTTAATTAAAATAAATCAAATACATCAATAAAATAACAATTATTCCAAATAATATAGGGTTATCCTATTACACCATTGAGAATTGAGAGGGTCTCACCATCCTCCCATTGGAAAATCATGATTCAGTGATGAAAAGACTCTGAATAGAAGTAGATCAAAGCGCATTTAATGTAACATCTCGTATCCATCATTAGTAAGGTTTTTATTCGACGAAAAACAATACAATCTCTAGGTAGGGATCCTAAATCATTGGTTTATACCACTGTTGATTAAATTGAATAATCATTATCATCCATTGTATTGATCTATTAAAATTTATATACCTATCATGTTCCCATGTATTAAAATTTAATTTTTTTGTTTGGTTTTCTCTCCCTGATAACCATAATTCTATATCTATTGAACAATAATTCTTGGGAAACAATCATTTCACATAGGTTCCATGTGAATTTATCCCTTAGTTCTTAAAATTCATCATAATTGGGATACATGTCTATGGATCGATGTTGTTAGGTGGTACCTTGCACCATTAGACACTCAGATACAAGAAAATTTATATACAAAAAATAGAATAATGAACTAGGAATAAAATTGTTTTTTTTAGTTAAGGGGTGATGGATTGGATGATCATAAACAAACAAAATGGAGATGTTGAGACATGGGTGAGATACATGGTGGGTCAAGATTCTAACAGGGAAAAGGATTACAAATTTTTGGGCACAAGATGGTAGAAAATCAATGGCCAGATATAGATCCACCATTTTCAAGAAGATGTGAGGATGAATTTCATGATAGATATTACAGAACTAGAGCTTGGGGAACATATCTATACTTACAGAAAATAATTTACTATATGTTTTGTAGTTCAAATAACACATGACGTGTATGAACCAAACTATATTAGATAAATATTCAGATAGTTTAATTATCTAACATAATGTGGGATCCCAGCATGGAATGTAAATTTATGTCACAAACTCAACGTATACTCTATGAGTACATGTGAATGGGCATAGTCATACACACACTATGTTCAAATGTACTCATTCATTGGCAGGATACACGTACATGACTAGAGAGAATGTCTAGGACTTAGGGTGGCTCAATCATTCCATGTAAACCCTCTACACGCCATGTTTGATTACATGGGTAAATGTTGTGTATCATCTTGGACATATCATAGTGAACTTGAGGGACGACACACTATGTAGATCCCCTACATGTTGTGTACCCCTATTTTCCCTTTTTTGGGAAATCTAATATCTTCTATCTACTTCTTTTATATTGATATTTTATCCCATGAGAAGCCTCTCCTAGGTGTTTTCCACATAGAACATGATTACGTCCTCTATATTTGGTTTTCAAATAATATGAGTGATGTTTAGTATGGGACACATATTTTGGAAATTCATAATGATGGTAGCGATCAAGAAGGATCACTAATGACTTTAGTGTGTCATCTTCCATTTGTGATGGGCATGCGTCCTCTATATACATTCAGAGTATAACCCTCCTACTAAAATAGGGCAGGTATCCTCTACCAATCCACTGTGTTTCTCCCTCCTATAGGGTTAGTCTTTGGTTCATCAACTATGAGAGTGGAACCCAACTATATTTTTGTTCATATATCCTATAAATATAATCTAAATGGCATCATCATAAAATATTAGGTTATGGGTACTAAACTATTAGAGTGGAATCCTCTAATTGGTTGGAGCATGGTTCTTCTCTCGACCATTATATTGTAACCTTCTAGGTGGGATGGGAGTGGTTATTCTAAAAACTACAAGATTGTGACCCTCTTACAGAGTCATGTAATGGGTCCTTAGTCACTATAGTCGAACAATACTACTGGGTAGGGCATGGATCCCCTATTATATTTTTATTAATAGCCTCCTATTGTACTATAATATGAGTACCCAATCTATTACTATGTGACACACTTCTGTTGTACAAGGGAATGAGTCCTCTAAATTGAGATTGTTCCCCTAAAATTTATGACATAGTTGAGAGGTGTGTCTTGAATTGGACGTTTTCTATTAGAACGAAATTTGAGATGATAGGTATCATCGATGGAAATTTAAAACTGTTGCAAAATCATATCCTACACAAGGTTATGAGATGGATGTCTACTCCTCTCTCATTTGGGTTTCATCAGTTGGAAATATATATATATATATATATATATATATCTTGTTGTATTTTTAGTATGTCATGCTTTGGGTTTATCGTCTTACTTTCAATTACAATAATGTATCTTCTTTTCCACCTTAATATTTTGGGGTTTTCTAATTTCCATGAATATATGCACACATATATGGTAATTTACCACACATGTTGTGACTTTTGTTGATGAAGGATATGTGAGAAATGACTATATATGAGCTTAGGGATACATTATGTATTGTACTGTGTGTGGTGGTCGAAGCATGGATATTTGGATATCAACATTCCCAGTAAGTTGGCATTCATGTATTTTTTGGTTGGAACATCTTTCTCGTTGGGTATGTATTTTCTCACATTACATTTAGTTTTCACTGTTGGACTATTTTACCACTTAGAGGTTTTTCATATGTGTTGTTCTGTTATAGATGTTATATATTATAATTATTCCCTATCAATTTTTCATTAAGATGTTTTGGTGTGTGCATAATGGTACATTAGAAAAATCACTCCCATGTTAGATATTTGTCTTACGCTTGTATCCAGCCCCTATCATATAGAGGCGAGATTTGGGTTGTTGTGAATCATGTTTTGTTGGGTTGGGTCATGATAGATTGGTTTCAAAAGTGGTTCAGTCCTTGGGTTTGTGTTTGTAAGAGTTCTTTAACATGGATTTGGTTGGGATATAGGTAAAAAAGTTATTCTGTTTTTATTAAAACTTTTATTATAGGGAATCCAATGTTTCTTTGGCGATAGATGTATCCATTCACTAGGACCATGACTATGTACTTGTTAACTAAGTATATCAAGACATTGGTTGGAAGGATCAATTGTAAAATGCATTATATAGGATTTATTAATTTGAAATTACCACATTATTCAACACCCCATTATATATAAATATTATCATATTTAACCACAATATGACTTGATTAAATGTTCAGGATGCCTCTATAATGAATCCTCGATAAGATACATGTTTTGTATCACTATGATGATCCAATTAGTGATAAGGCCTCAGTTCAGGATTCATCTCATGAGATCCTTCCTTTATGTGGATTAGTATAATAACTCACACATATTGAGTAGAAAATCATACCACCATAGAAGGATATATATTGTCAATATCTTAGAGCATCCTGTGAGCTTCAGTGTCAGAGGTTGTTGAGGTTCCATTGTGAGCCAGAACACTAGGAAATAGAGGACTAGAAATATTTGGTAGTCAATTTCTTCAAGATTATCTGGACATCGATGGAACATGTGATTTCATGGAAGCTATAATTTTCCATGGATTGTTTTCACACTCGAAAAGTCTTTTCATCCATATTCATAACATATTGAAACTCTCAGAGACCAACATCTAGTAGTTGATCTTTTGAGTAGTATTACACCTCCTCCTTCTACTCAGTTTTCATTCTAGATATTTTGGTGCACCAAAATGGTGGGATGATAGTGTATGAGAACACAAAGAGTTTGAAAATCCATCTGTGGAGATCCTTAGATATGATCTGGGATGGATACTTCCGATAATAGAGGTTTGAGTAGGCACTCCATAGAGAGATCCAAGCCAACGTGGTAACCTTGTGAATTTCCATCTATGTTGGGGAATTAGAGCCCGCACAACATACATAGATATTTCTATTATGTGTATTGAAGGCAGATGGATCTGGTTTTGGGCATCAACAGGATGAGTCATCTACAATAGCTAATAAACGTTAGTCCATGGGATATTTGAACATGATATCTTCCAAGGATAAAGCTTAAGATTGAGGTCCAGAGAAACACAAAAGACCATGAAAGCCTTGAGGATGGATGTTCAATTCGTTTTATGGGATATTTTACATGGAAGATGAATTCATAGATAGAAGTGTCAATGTGTGTAGATAGATATTTAGCGGACCACCATGATAGGAATTACATTAGGATCAGGGATCCCCCAAGAGAGGAAAAAATAACCACAAGGGATTTTTATTTGGAAGGTGACTATATAGGGATCCATGAGGAGGATGTATGGTCGGTTTATCAAATTATGAGTTCATTACACCATCAACACTATGAATTCCACATTAGGCATAGGGATAAAGCGGTCAGGGCCGCAGATAGTTACATGTTATGGAGCCACATGAACCAGTGATACATGAGATGATTAGAAGTACAATATATGATTATTATACCTTTCATTCAATGTTATTAAACATTGGTGAAATTTATTACTTCATCTATTTACTCATTTAGATAGAGCTAGATCTCTTAGTTGAGTTTCAAGACTGTCATCTTTTTCTTAAGGTTAATATGGGAAAGAGTTCTTCTGTATCATTTATTTTTCAGTAGTGATATCTACATCTTGGAAGAGTAGGGTTCAAGTGGGACCTTTTTTCCATCATGAAGGAAATATATAAGATAATCTTGGGTATGGATTGGTTTTCCATAGGTCGAGCTTAAATTGAATACCCCCATATACGAGTTCGATGCCTTCAGAATGATTAACCAAGATTCTCCCTTTCACATAAAATATATCTCATGGAACGATGACTGTATTCGATTAGCGTGAGGTGAAATCTCATCACCCATCAGTTGGAAAGTGTACCCTTGGTGATTCAATACCTTCAAGAAACAATATTCCATTAGTTGTAGAGGATTTCATGGACATATTCCTTGAAGACATTATAGGACTCCCATTTAGGAGGGAGATGTGGTTTTCTATTAAATTTCATCCCCTGTTAACTTTTATATCCTCTAAGACATATCTAATGTCCCTATTTGAGCTCTAAGATATGTGGTTGAAGTTTTAGGACCTTCTAGGGTTGTTTCATGTTTTTTGTTTCCACGTGGAAGCTACAATGTTTTTTGTGAAAAAGGATAATGCGATCCTATGAATTTGTGTGGATTTTCACTATCTGAACTAGTCCATGTTAAATAAAAATTACATCTTTATGGGGATTGATGAAAAATATTATTAGTTTTAATGTGTGAGATGGTTCTTTAAGATCAAATTTAGGTCTCTCTACCACCAGTTGAGAGTTTATAACAATGATATTCTGATACTAGAATTTTGATGTCAATAGAGACATTGTGAGTTCCTAGTAGTTCATTATTGTGTGATGAATTCCCCCACTTTGGGTATGGATTTGACGAAACAGATCTTCTATCCATAATTTTTCCATTTTTTGGATTTCATCATCAATAAATTTGTTTCTTGGGATCCAACAAAAGTGTTACATATATGATTAGTCTTCTTATCATCTAAGGGTACCACATGATGTTTATGGAAAACATCACCAACATTATATCCCCTTTAACCACTCTAATATGGAATGGGAATGCTTTTCATCAATTGAGAAGTGGCAGAGAAACTTCAAGAAGTCAAAGGTACGGAAGATGAGTGTCATTTTTTTGAGAATATCATAGGAGGGATTTTATGGAATAGTGTATTTAGATTCCTTGTGAGGTGGGATAACCTACATGTTGATGTAGTGGATTATAGTTATCGCATACGGGTCGGAGTGGTTGAGACACCATGTGTATAACATCACAGTAGATGTTCTTGATCTAATAGTAGTAGTATTAACCCAATGGATGTGTATGTAATATCATTTGGGAGATCCCTTCATGGGTTACTCATACCATGAGAGTCTCAGTTGTGTCTTTATAAAGAGATTTGATCCTTAAGAAGGGGTGTGAGTTTGACATCCTGCAAGAATACAATGTAGAGATGGTATATTCTTCAGGGAAGGGAAACATGGTAGCAGATTCCCATGAAAGGAAATACCCGACACCTTTACAGTGTAAGTCTTCTATACGGTTTGATTACATGGTAAGATAACCCTAGTGTAGTATGAGTGTGAATATTTTATTCATTTGATGGTGTTGGGGCGCCCGATAATTGACCATGTCATGGAATCCAAGATGGGAGGCATCGATTGTGTGGTTTTGTGTGACTAGATACCCACACTTCATTTTCCGTATGAATATTCTAAATGAGTGAATGTCATCATTCTATTCTTGGGATGGATGGTGGTCCCAAACATGATGTATGAAGAGGATATTTGAGATTCCTACACATATCCTTTAGATGTACATTCTTGTGTATGTAATATATATAGAAACCATCAACATTAGTTTTTGTTGTCCTTCCAGAGATGGATCTTGGCTCACTTTGTCTCTCGGTACACCCCATTTTAGAATGTGATTGCTGAGAAAAAAGTTATGGTAGGATTATTACCACCATTTCTGATCGCAGTGTGGATGTGGTATGACATATCCATAGAAATTATGATAGGGATTCCACATACAATGATGTGACCAAATGTTATCTGGGTGATAGTTGACTGAGTCAGGATGTCAGAACACTTACATTCTGTTAGGATGCATTGTTCAATAGTGATTATGGGGAATATGAACATACATGATATTGTTTTCCTTCATGGTGTTCCTCGACTATTTTCTCCAATTGTGATGTGTGGCTGATTTCATGTTTTTATAGAGGTTCATAGGATGAACTCACGACCTATATGAAGATGATTCTATCCTTCCACCACCAGATAGATTGGTCGATTGAGATCACTATCCAGGTGTTGGATTATTTGTTGAGGGATTGAATATTATTCATGGGATGAAAAGGGAGGATCACTTTTCTTTCGTATAGTTGCAGTAAAATAATAGCTACCAATCTTCTATTACAATGAACACCTTTAAGTCCATGTATGGGAGATGATCAAGGAAAAAATTGTGATAGACATTGATCTGTGAATAATATCTAGTGGGCCCATAGTTAGTGTTGGAGAGGATGATGAATGTCTAGGTCATCCTTGAATAGATGTGGAGGATCCTAAATTACACATAAATCTTATAAAAATTACACTATTGTACCTTGAAGATATTGATACGAGAGTCTCCCCATGAGGATAATTGAATTGATTTGGCCATGGAGGCAACCAAGCCCTGAGAATCATTGTCTTTTTTTGTGACCATACAGAGGGTTTGTAGGATTTTATACTATGTAACCTTACCCCCACAACTAGATTGGGTTCATGAATTTATACTTGTTTCGTAGATGTGGAGATACATGCATGACACCATCCACATTAATGACGTGTTTTACATGGACAAAGATGATGAATCTACTCGTGTAGATTACCTGGTAAAAATCGATGATCAAAAGTATGGGACCCTACAAGGATGGACTATATATTAGTTATTTTTTTGTGGAAGCATGAAAATTTCGTAGTAGATCTCCTTAGATAGGGATATCCTTATGGGGGATCAGTATCCCAATATTTTTTTTATTTTTTCATTTCAGTGATGAAATTATTGATGGAGGTAATGATGTAGAGACCATGTTTTTTCCCAATAATACATTGAAATATTTATATACATATTTTTGTTTATAATCCCTTAGACGGGATTTGATTAAGAATCCTTGTGTTTCTGGAAATAATATTATTATAATGTTAAATATATTATATATTTTTCAAGGAAATTAACTTAATGAAAATGGGATAACTTTTAAATGGAAGATCATATCAGAAATAAGAGACTAGGGTTGTGTCAAAACTGAAATTGTTTCCTTAGAAATTAACTAAAATAGGTCCACACATGGTGTTCGGATAAAATAAAAATTGGAGGATTATTCTGGATTAAATGATGTATTCAATTAACAATATAATTAATTAATGTAACTGATATACATCTATAAAATACCAATTTTCCCAAATTATTCATGGTTAGGCACTTATTCTTGTGAGAATTGAGATTGAATTTTTCCTCCATCTTTATTATTATTAAAATCTGATGATGATGATATTCTAGATCATATCATATAGAAGAACTATGAAAAAATGACCATTATGAGTCATTGATGATTGAGTTTATTGATGATTAATGATCCAATATCTATGGAGGACTCATAAATTGGCGGTTTATTCCAATATTGAATGAATTTATTGACCACGATCATCCCTTTCTATGATCATCAACAATTAATAGACCTTATGTGCACCAATTTATTGATATTAATTTTTTTATTTGGGATTCTCACATAGATAACATGAATATTTTATCTATTGGAAAATATTGATTTTCTAGAGAATAATAAACCACTATTTCTTGTGAATTTAACCCTTCATTCATCATGTACTTCTCTATTTATCTATAGGGCCATGGATTGAGTTTTCTATGTTGTACCAAGCCATATTGGACCCCAAAATGTATATTGGAATCATGTACGATAAATGGAACACTAAATCAGAAGTGAAATTGAATGTTTTTATGGTTTTTTGTCATGGATCGGTTGATAAAAAATACAAAATGGGGATAAAGTGACACATGAAAGTTGCACGATACATTGGGTTTTGAACAGGCTGAAGGACAACTGATTGTCAGCCACCATAGGGTCATAAATCACTAATCGGATAGAGATCCACCATTTTTGGGAGGTGACATGGATTAATATGAATGTATAGATACTTTATATAGATATCATAGATTATATATAACTTTAATAAAAAATTAAAACTACACATCATATAGTTCAAAAAACACATATCATGCAGGTCCTTAGACGCATAATCTAGGGTTTTAGGTTTGATAATTTTCACACACAATATGGAACCCCCATAGGTAGTTTGGACCTATTATGTTGACTCGCTGTGTACATTGGAAGAACAGAAGAATGGGAATGGCTAGGAACATGTTGTGTGCTATAGTACACAGACAAGGGCATACTACACAGACACAGCTAGAGAGTAGGGGTAGGACCCATAGTGGCTTGAACAAAACATGTAAACCCCTACAAGTCATGTAAGGTTACATGCGAAGTGTTCTATGTACCTTCTCAGACACGTACATGAAAAATATTAATACCACATGCCATGTGGTTCCCATACACACTATGTACCTCCTTTTCCATTCTGAGGATAGACTATTCTCCCGTATCTCCTTTGTTTGGACATGAATTTTATCCCACGAGTATCCTAACCTGAATGTTTTTTCATATGGAACATGATAGTGGCCACTATAATGGATTTTGAGATATTATGTGAAATTTTTTTAGTGGGATAAATCTTTAGTGAATGATCAGTAAGGGTTGTGACTAGACAGGATCACGAGGAACTATAGAGTGGCACCCTTCATTAAAGCTGGTCATGGGTCCTCTACCTATCTATAGAGTGGAACCTTCCTTTAAAATAGTGCACAAATATTTTATCTACATTCACATTAGAACCCTCTACCTAGGACATGGAATGGGAAATCTACCAATCCAAAGAGTATAACCCTCCTATGATGTCATCGTATGGTTCCTCGATTATGAGAGTGGAACCGTTTTACAGGGCATGGCATGGGTCATCTATATTCCATTAGAGTAGATCCTTAATATTTTATAATGGTATGTGTCCTCTAATATTAGAGTGAAATACTCTATCTCGATTTTTCATGATTCCTCACTTAGCCATTAGAGTGGAACCCTCTTGTTGGGAAGGGAAAGGGTCCTATACCAATTACAAGAGGGGTACCCTACTTTATGGTCAAAGCATGAGTCCTCAACCAATAGAGTGGAACCCTCCTAAAATGAAGGGATGTTGTAGTATATAAACTATTGAGTGGAAAACTATTATTGCACAATGTAATGATTCCTATACTTTTAGAATGTTCCCCTAGAATATGTGACATAGTGGAGAGGTGTTCCATTACTATGATGTATTCTTCTTGGAAGAGACAGGAGGTACTGGACATCATCGACGGACATCATGATTTGTTGGAACTTTTTTCTTGGAATGGGAAGTGAGATGGAGATCCCCTTTTCTAACATTGGGGTTTCTTAAATTTGATAATATATATATATCCCTGTTTTTTTATTCTTTCTCTATCTTGAATCAATTTTAGATGTCTACTATCTATTATTATTGTGTATCTTGCAACTCCCCTTCAAATTTTAGATAATCAATATTGATTTGTATATTCTCACCCATGAAATTTTATTTTCCATCACTTATCATGTATTATGTAAAATATAGATAGTTCGGTGGTGACTATAGAGGATCGCATGGATACCTGATGAATTAGACTGTGTATGGTGGTGGGA
Organism: Viscum album; assembly: GCA_963277665.1. Taxonomy (NCBI): domain Eukaryota; kingdom Viridiplantae; phylum Streptophyta; class Magnoliopsida; order Santalales; family Viscaceae; genus Viscum; species Viscum album. Next base: position 1,043,279,547 of record OY728150.1, read on the forward strand.
GTTTTGAGATCATGAGTTGGTCTCTCAAAGAACTTTTAGTTTCTTGTCTTTTAATGTTGGTATATATTTTTAGTTAGGAATATATTTTCCATTATTACCATTAGTTTACACTATTTTAATCTTGTACACCACAATGGTTTCGAATATTCATGTCATTATTCTCCATATTATTTATTTTTATTCCCCAATATTTTTTCATTGAGATTGTTAGGTGTATGAATACATGTATAGAATGAAAATAACATCCATGTTATATATTACTTTTGGAGCTAGTCTCTAGCCTCTCACATAAAGAAGTGGGATTTGGGTAGTTTCATATTGATCCCCATTATGTTCGGTTGCAACAATTTATAACCCCATCTATAATCAATCATTAGAAGTTAGTAATACAACATAACTATAGATCCTTCTCCGATGATTGGTTATCAGCACTAATGAATTTTTTTAGTAACTGGTTATATCCCATACAACAACCTTCCTATAAAGATGGATTGATTCACAATTAAAATATCATTTTGGTGATCCACTTCCATGATATTGTTAGATCAAACTTTCTCATATACACTTTAAGAATCTTTTAACCTAATAAAATAGTGATGGTGGTCTTCCCCAATGATATATTAATCATATTACTCCTTAGTGATTCTATGATTGGGTGTTTCTTCAATCTGATTATGAATTCTGGGCCACAATTAAATTTGTGCAAGTTATTTCGACATGTTCTATAATAATATTTTCTTAAATCAAGATCTAAATGTCTTCTTGAATTATAATCTCAATACATCAATATATGTAATAATGTATAGTTAATATTAATTTCACACATAAAATAGCGACATATGAATATCATCAAAACATATAACATAACTATTTATGAAAATTCATTAAATTATACAAACACACACCAGTGGGCCCTAATATTTTAGTGTATTTGGATACGTGGAAGAACAAACTAAATGTCCATAATTAAACAATATCATCTACCACTATGATATTAATAACTAAAACCTTCATTAAGAAATTCATACATAATACATTTCTATATAACATAGGGAATATAAACATATTGAAGGTTGAGATCAGATTCCCATTAAGGGTTAACATAGATGATATGTAATTATAACATGATAAAAGGGATTGAGAACATGATCATATTATATAAATACAGTATCGCGCATTAAATATCAAAATATTGAGTCGTGGAACAAATATCGAAAGATTATTAGACATGAATAATAAGGAAATAGAGGAACATTATCCATGAGAGCATAACATTCACATAGGATGAGGAATTGTTTCATATATGTGGGTATAGAAAATAATTTCCATAGTAGTCAAGTTTCATTACCAAGGAAATCATAGTGGAATGGGTTCACCCCCCAAACCATTTTAGTAGTCAAGGATCTCTCCAATGTCCGTCATAGTAGCAAATGTTCTATATTGAACTAGTTTTTAACCCCATTTTGGTCCCATCACTATCGTGGTATGTAAATTTTCACCCAATGTATTGGTTGGAGATAGTGGTCTGACCTGCATCATATTGAAAATCATATGTATGTGCACTACATATTCATAAAACATTCAAATCATAACCCATGAAATGAAATGGGTTTAAAAAAAATTCATCATTTCATATTTTTTGAAAAAGTTACAGGTGTCATAATCATTTCATCATTTCATCCTAGAATAACCAATTGAAAAAGAAGCGGGTTTCATAAGAATTTTATCATGGTATAGCTTGTGGAAGAGAAATTAGTTTCATAAACATCATTTAAGCATAAATATAAACTATTCATAAAAACAATTAGAATGTTATCCATATATTATGTCTATATTAAGTAATTGGTAACATTAATTAGTGTTATATTAGTAAAAAATGAGTTTGATCGATCATTTGAAACATTCCATGAGGTGAATATACTTACCAATTACAAAAATTATAAAACATATTTTTTTGAGTATATAAATATTTTGAAAATAAATTTGAGTAATTATAAAGGATTCTTTAATGGATATAATGTTATTAACCAAATAATGTTTCATTCATACCGTATATGTTGAATGATGTAATTATTTTACATTTTTAGTAAACAAAAAACTTGCATTATTTCAAAATGGAATGTAGATTATTTTAAAAACATTAGGTAAAAAGTATAAAATGGGTTAATATGTCTTCTACAGGCATCCTTTTGACAAACCATCTGCGGCGCTGGAAACCGTAGATCTAGACGGTCCTTTTGATATACCCCAAATGTTTTTTGGATAATTTTTGTGTATGGATGAGTTGGATCAAACAAAAAGCCAACCAGACCCTCGGGACTAGAAGACCAATAACATATAGACCGGGTGTCCGATTGACGCACCGTATATTGCGTTGAGACCCCTATTATGTGGAGGTCCTTTGAGATAAGTTTTCTTGTGAATTAATGGTAGTTGGAGTATCGACTTTTGGAATAAGGAGCGGACCCTCCTGGAATCAAGTGAGATTAGTGTGGGAACCCTGTAGCTGGCTGTAACATGAGAAATAGATCTTATGTGGGTCTGCGATTTGGGATCCTATGTCGGTATGTGTTTGAGAGTTCCAATTGGATCCTCTCTAGGAATCCACGTGGACTACTTTAGGATCATATGTGGGTCATCTATACGAGGATCCTATGTGGATATGATGATTTAGGATCCTACATGGGGGTTATTATTTAGAATCCTACATGGGTTTGCCTCTTTACAGAGAAATATGATTTAGTAGTTACATATTATCATCTTTGCTACCGTACCTACTTTAAAACTGGTGTTAGTGGGGTCCTTACCGTCATGGTGATACCTATATGATATTCTTCTGTGCGGTGAACACTTGTGGTACATACATTCATGGTGATACATTTGTGGTATTCTTCTGTGTGTCGTTACCTTTGTGGTACTTCACTTTGTGGTGTTACCATCGTGGTATTCTTTCCTTTGTGGAACAGTTGAGCATTGGGCTAATGACTTGGGCCTTGTGTTTCCTCATTAATGAGATGAGTATACTTGATAACTTATGTATATGTATGGGCATATACATACGTAGTGTCTTATGTTGTTTTCATGCTTTTTGGTTTATCCTTTGTGGATTTTGAGAGACCTTCGAGGGTCTCGGGGTCCCTACTGAGTATCATTACACTCACCCCTGCATGGCCTACGCCCGCACCATGTTGTGTTTGGTGAAGATGGTGGAAGACGTTGACTGGGGACAAGAGTACCAAGACTGGAGGTAGCTCAGAGGTGGAAATTAGATGAGGTATATCGTAGAGATGGCCGTATGATAGATCTACTTACCCTTTAGGTAGGATCCTTGGCAGGAGTTCACAAGAGTTGTTTCAGTTTACTTTTACTTTTCATTTTTATTGTACATTCCAGTTGGGCGTGTATTCTGACCCCTTTTTCCTACTATAAACAATATTTTTACTATACAGTTTACTTGTGTTCATATCATTTTTAGTACTTGTATGTGTGTGTTTACAGGTTATAAAGGAAATACCTTCGCTATTTTAGGGAATACACCATTTGGTGCCAGTCGCCAGCCCCTGGCCTTTGGATGGCTGGTATGGGGTATTCACGACATGGGCCCCAGGGGGATGGGTCATGAAAATTTTTTATCATAGGAGTCAGTTCTACAATATAACATTGGACTCTGATCTTTTTACAGCAATAGTGTTAAGTGTAGTGACTGTGGTTATCAGTTTAAGAAATCCAATGTTGGTGCAGCAGCGGACGTATCCATACAGCAGGACCCTGACTTCTAATTTCTAACTCAGCGCATAAAGACACCAATTTAATGTGTGTTTTGAAAATATTTCTTTGTGATCATGTTATTTTAGCTCACTGGGTATAACATATTGATCGTGGCGCACCTGTTGCTTTTTAGGATTCCTCCATTTAGATAGCCAGATAGGGTTCCGGGTATAGTACACGATGTTATCCCACCAAGCGATGAAGCCTTATTGGAGGCCCCTCTATCAGTAGAGGCACCAACGGAGGCACAAACGGTACTATTAATTGTTGGGCCACTGATTCCACCTACCCTAGTAGTAGAGATTTCATTCCGCTTGAATGCGGTGCACGAGTTCCAGTACCAAAGTCCACCCAGGTTTAGGGGTGATATGGATCAACATGTGGCTGATGAAAGACCGGAGGTTGTGGTGAGAGTCTTTCTACTGGTAGGGACACTATCTGATCTCGTAGTGATCCATGCCTCCAGTCTCTTATAGGCAGTAGTAGGAAAATGGTGGAGCTTCATACTCCAGGTTCAGGATGAGGTGACACTTCTCTGGGTAGAGTTTGAGAGCCTGTTTCAGGCAGAGTTTTTCCCAGCAACCCTTCACACAGTGCGCATACAAGAGCTTCTTCATCTGCAGCAGGGCAGCATGAATGTGGATCTGTACTCAGTGAGGTTCACCAACTTGTCACACTACTACACTGATATGGTGCGAGACCCATTCTTCAGGGTTCAGACCTTTGAGTAGGGACTCGGGAGGGAGATCAGGGATTCGATGATTTCTCTCAGCATCTCGACGCAAGTTGGGGGTTAGAGTGAGACATATTAGTAGAGATTTTTCATGATGGGCAGTCACCAGCAGTGAGACCCACAACCGGGCATCTCGTAGATCAGTCATTAGAAGATGGCAGCAAACAGATGTCACAGAGGTCCAAGAGGACATGACCTACACGAGGAAAACTGTAGGACTCAGGGTCGGTTGTGCAGGGCACTGGAGATAGATCCAGTAATGAGAAGAGCAGTCACTGTTACGCATGCGGTGTGCAGGGTCAAATGGCTGGTGATTGCACAACCTTCTGTACGGATGATCAGTAAATAGTCGAAGGACTGCCCAGGCAGGGAAAATGTTTCGATCGAGGAGGTCCATAGGGAGCAGGTGGATGTGGAAGAAGTGCTGGCCATGCAGCTGGCGGTGGGCGAAGATTCTAGTTGTTAACTCCACCACCACCAGGTGTTCCACCCAATCCAAAGGGAGCCGATGGAACGGGGCGAGCTTGGCTCCATGATTTTGAGGCCTACGATCATTGTGCTCCGGAGATGGTATGAGGTACGATCTGTGTCTACTCCACCTAAGCTACAGTACTTATAGACCCTGGTTACGACCATTATTTTATTTCCACTACCCTCGTTCGTAGCTCAGAGAATCTAGTGTAACCATTAGTTCGATCCATACAGCTAAAGACTCATATGGGAGAGGATTCGATGATTAAAAACTGGTGTCGGCAGTGTGAGATTACTCTAGGAGGAAAGATCTTTGGTTGGGATCTCCTAGTAGCAGCGTCGAGGCCATATGACATCATCTTGGGTATGGAATCATTATCTACAGTCCATGCTCATATTGAATATATAGGTGAAGCGTGTGGTGTATCCTTGACGATGAGACTACGTTTACCTTCACCAATGAGAAGGGAGAATTTTCAGCACAAGATAAAAATATTCAGAGGAGGGTGCAGCTGCTCAGTCATCAGTTCGCTAGCCTTACCCTTGGAGCAGTTGATGTGTAGAGTCTGAGCAATCCTATATTGGTGGACCAGTACGCAGATGTTTTCCTTAATGATGTTCTGGGTCTACCCCCTCACAGAGAGGTGGAATTTTATATTTAATTGTACCCCTGGATGACACCGATGTCTACACCAGTGTATTAGATGGCTCCCGTGGATGTTCGTGAGCTGCGGGTATAGCTAGAGGACTTACAGGGGAAGGGGTTCATCTGGCCTAGTGTTTCTCCTTGGGAATCCATGATTTTATATGCCAAAAAGGCTTATAGGAGCTTGAGACTTTGTGTTGACTATCGAAACCTGAACCAGGTGACCGTGAAGAACATGTACCAACTCCTGATGATTGAAACCACTTTGACCTATTGAATGGAGCACGGTGGTTCTCGATGATTGACCCCAGATCTGGAGATCACCAGCAAAGAGTGTGAGATGAGGATGTGCAGAAGACAACATTAAGATGTCGGTATGGCCACTACAAGTTCTTGGTTATGCCATTTGGCTTGACCAATGCTCCAAAAATGTTAATGGGACTCATGAATGCGATATTTAATCCATAGATAGATCGCATTGTAGTAGTATTAAACAACAAAATTATGATCTAATCAGATACTGAGGAGAAGCATTCCAATCATTTTTAGATAGTTCTGGAGACACTACGAGATCACCAGCTTTATGGTAAGCTCCCAATTTTCCAGTTCTGGATCTGAGAGGTTCACTTTCTGAGAAATGTCATCTCAGTGGCTAGAGTATCAGTAGATCTAGTAAAGATTTTGGTAGTACTTGATTGTGTTCCACCCAGGAGAGTGATTAAGGTACAGAGTTTCCTATGTTTGGCCGTATACTACCGGAGGTTTGTACCAGATTTCTCTATATTTGCAGCACCTTCATCAGCATTGACGAAGAAGGGGAAACCTTTCATGTGGTCGGAGAGATGCCAATATAGTTTTCAGGAGATGAGTAAAATACAAACTACTTCCCCTATCTTGAGGCTTCCAGAGGATGGAATTGGGTACGTAGTCTTTTGCGACGCATAAGGGGTCAGGCTCGGATGTGTCCTGATGCAGGAGTGAGTATTTATCATATATGGTTCTCAACAGATGAGACAACATGAACATAACTATTCTACCAATGACCTGGAGTTATCAGAAGTGGTTTTCACCTTGAATATATGACGAAATTACTTGATGGAAAATCATTTTACATTCTACACTGACTACATGAGTCTTGTGTATATATTCTCTTAGAATGACCTAAACCTAAGATAGCGATGTTGGCTTGAGTTCCTCCAAGACTATAACTTCGAGATAGTGTATACTACTGGGAAGGGGAATATTGAAGAAGATGCACTTATCATGAGATATGATATATAGTTTCTAGGTTAGGAGACGTAGAATCTAGTCGCTATATAGATATCTTTTATGGAATGAGATGGATAATTTTATCTTCAGTCTCTTATAGTCACTCCACCACCACTTCAGCGAGTCATGGAGGCGTAATGTGGGGACACTGACTGTGAGGCTCAACGTGTTCAGATATCCTTAGGGTAGGAACCTGATGGATTTTCTGAAGGTGGGGAGGAGGTCATCCTTTTCAGAAGACGTACCATGGTAACAGTTTCACTTCAGGAGGAAGTGTTATGGGAGTTACATACATCTCCTCTAGTGGTACATCTAGGATTTTTGATGATGTACCAAGGTCTATGACAATAACACTAGTGTCTGGGAATGAAGATTTAAGTAGTAGAGTTTGTCTCTTGGTGCCTTGATTGCCAGCACGAGAAGGTAGAGCATCAGATACCAGCGTTCTTAGTTCAGCCTTTAGTGGCCGCATATTGGAAGTGGGACGTGTTATCCATGGACTTCGTGATAGGACATCCACATACATCCAGAGGTCATGATTCTATCTAGGTTATCATCAACCGCCTCACCAAGTCTCCCATCTTCCTACCGATCAGATAGTAGGGTCCAGTAGAGATCATGGGATTCATCTATGTGCAGAATATTGTGTAGCTACATAGAGTAACCTTGATGATTGTCTCTGATCGTGATGCATGGTTCACTCCCCGACTATGGAAGGGGTTGTAGGAGGATTTTGGGATGCTGATTCATTTGAGAACTACCTTCCATCCTCAGATGGATGGTTAGACTGAGCAGACCATTCAGACTCTCAAGGACATGATGTTTGCTTGGATCCTAAAATTCGGTCGCAGATGGGGGGATAACCTACCCTTTGTAGAGTTTTCATTCAATAACAACTATCACTCCATCATTGGGATGGAACCTTTCGAGGCATTGTACGACCGACCTTGAAGATCGCCTTTGTGCTGGACTCACCAAGGGGAGTCATCACTCAAGGGACCAGAGATGGTACGGGCTACCATAGAGAATGTATAGATCATCCAAGAGTGGATGAAGGCTACACAAGATCAAGCAGAATTCTTATGCTGACAGCAGATGGAGACCTATGGAGTTCGAGGATGGGGACCACGTCTTCCTACTGGTCTCACCCCGACATGGTTTGCAGATATTTAACCGGGGATGAAAGTTATCTCTAAGGTTCGTCGGACCCTTTTAGGTCCTCACCAGAGTTGGAGAGGTGGCCTACCGCCTAGAACATCCCCCTCAGTTTCACCGAGTTCCCGACATTTTCCATGTATCACAGCTGAGGAGATACATGCACGACCCTTCACACATCATTGACTGGGTTGAGCTGGACATCGACAATGTGGAGATGTTTACGAAGGATCCAATGGAGATTGAGGATCGACATGAGAGAGTCATTAGTGGGTGATGGATAACTTTCATGCATGTACGTTGGCATCATGGGAACCTCCAAGAGATCACATGGGAGCGGGAGCCTCAGATTCGTGCTTAGTACCCCACTTATTTTCATAGTTTTTGTGGTGTGTCTTTCAGAGATGCAAATCCTTGAGGTGGGGATAATGTAAAGACCCAGATTTTTCCTGAATTTTATATATTATATGGGAATATTACAAGTCCAAAAAAATTGACGACGCCTGATTCTGAGGCTCGGTGAGCCCTGAATGAATTTCTGAACTTTTTTATGAATTTTCAATAAACGTGAGAGAGTGTTTTTCTGTTTTTGAATCGTTGCACAGAATTGAATTCTGAGGGCACATGTGGACACGCATCGTCGATATTCTCTTAAGGAGGCATTCACCATGACCACTGTAGTATGAGAGTGAAATTTAATCTTCATGTTTTTAAGGGAAATAAAAATAATACAAAGAATGATTTTTATTTTATTTTGGTAGCCTTCCATTTGAATGTTCAGTGGGGGGGACCACCCGACCATAAAACCCCGCAATTTAAAAATAATGGTGGGGACCACCAGACCCTTGAACTCCCTATTTAATAAGGGAGGTTACTCTTCATTCTCTTTTATTTAATTATGCCACAACCCATTAAATTAATTATTTTTTTACCCACTTAATTAATGGAAAACTCTAATTAAATAAATAAAAAGTAATTTAATAAGTGGGATATTCATTTTTGGTGGAATTTGGGATGTGTTGGAAAAAGGGGGGCTTGGGGAGGACTTTAGAGAGACTTTTACCCCAATCAAGAACCCTCAAACAAAGAACTCACAAATGAAGATCGACCTCCAGAATAAAATAATGAGGACAACGATTGAGCACATATCGAAAGCATCTTGCGGGAGCGACTTATGCCGACGTCACCATTCCCAACGACTTCATCTTCTTCCTCGTGACATCTTCCAACAAGAATTCTGGGTAGGGTTTATTATTCATTTGAATACCCCTTTCCAGTCCTTGATATTCTTAATTATTCAAGAATAAATAAGCTACTGGCTACAATAATAACGTTGAGGGTTTGGTCCAAATGAACGTGGCCCGACCTCTCCGCATTCGTTGTGGTTTGTAGTGGTTTTAAACTAATGGTGACATCCCGAGATGAGTGTGGATGTCTAAGAATTGAAGAATGAGCCACCGTGGTGCACCTGATGACCCGAAGAACATCACCAGCGACCATGGCAGTGTCCAAAATTGGTGGGGCTCAGGAATAGTGGTCGGAACTCCGGCCGACCGCAATGATGGTGGCACCGTGACCATGCCACCGGAGAAGGGTTTCAGCTCGTCGGTTCCCCAGACGTGTAGGGATGTGTGGGCTGCCCAGCCGATAGCCGGCGATGGGCATGCGTGAGCCGGTTCATAAGGTCGTAGCAGTGAAGGCTGGACGGAAGGCTCACTGCCGACCGCCGGTGATGGCGCGACACGAGACCACGCCACGTGTAGGAGGCCGACTGTCCGGCCTACCGGGGATACGAGCAGGCCGCCACAACGGGCCACACCTCAGGCCGCCGAACGGGCCGTGCGGAGCTGACACTCCGGTATGGACCCAGTGTGACGGGCCGGACCCATGTTCGAACCCGGGTTGGGTCGGGTCGGGTCAGGACATGTCTGTCCGACCGGGTTTGTCCGGACCCAGATCGGTTTTGACCCTTTCCACTCTTTCAGCCATATCTTTAGCAACGAGCATCCTTTTGATGAACCGTCTACGCCGCTGGAAACATTTGATCGATATGGTGCACTTGGTATACCGAACTACAATTTTGTATAATGTTGGGGTATAGCCGGGTTGGATCGAACACGAATCCAACTGGGCTCTCGAGACTAAATGACCAATAACATACAGACTGAGAGTCTAACAGATGCACCATATGTTGCGTTGTGACCTCTATTATGTGGCGGTACATGGGATACTTCTTCTTATGACTTTTTGGATGTTGGATTATTCAACTGTTGTTTGAGGAGCGGACCCTCCCGGAATCAAGCGAGATTAGTGTAGGAACTCTATAGCTGGCTATAACATAAGAAAGAGATCATATGTGGGTATATGATTTGGGATCTTGCATGTGTATGTGATTGAGATTTCCACATAGATCCTCTTTAGGAATCCATGTGGACTACTCTAGGATTCTATGTGAGTCTGCTGTACCAGGATCCTACAAGGGTATGATGATTTAGGATCCTATGAGGGTCTGATGATTTAAGATCCTATGTCGGTCTACCTCATATCAGAGTAAGATGATTCAGTAGTTACATATTATCATATTTTCTACCACACCTAAGTTATACCTAGATTCAACTACGTCCTTACATTCATGGTCATAACTTTGTGGTATTCTTCTATGGGGCGTACCTTTGTAGTACATACCTTCGTGGTGATACCGTTGTGTTATTCTTCTATGTGGTGTTACCTTTGTGGTACATACCTTTGTGGTTTTACCTTCGTGGTGTTATTTCCTTCGTGTAACAATTGATATTTTGGCTATTGAGATGGGCCTTGTGTTTCCTCATTAATAAGATGATTATACATGAAAACTTAGGTATATGTATTGGAATATACATAAGTAGAGTTGTCAGTTGTTTTCATTCGTCATGGTTTATCCATTATATATTTTATGAGACCTTCGAGGGTCTCGGGTTCCCTACTGCATATCGTTATACTCACCCCTGCATGGGCTATTCCCACACCTTGTTGTGTTTGGTGCAGATGACAGATAATGCTGACTGAGGACGAGAGTACCAGGACAGGAGGTAGCTCGGAGGTGGACATTAGACGAGGTGTGCCATAGGGACGACCATTCGAGATATGTACTTAACCATCAGGTAGGATACTTGGCGGAAGTTCAAATAAGATATTATAGGTTACTTTTACGTTTCATTTTTCTTGTACTTTCTAGTTGGGCATGTATTCTGAACCATTTTTCATACTGTACACACTCTTTTTTACTATACAGTTTACTTGTGTTAATATGTTGTTGTGTGCTAGGTTGTGTGTGTTTATAGGTTATAAAGGAAATGCCTTACCTATTTAAGGGAATACTCCTTTCAGTGCTAGTCGCCAGCCCCTGGCCTATGGATGGTCAGCATGATGTGGGCACGACATGGGCCCTAGGGGATGTGGCGTCATAGTGAAATTTTCATATTCCTGTAAAATTGAATGTATTATGGATTGTGTGATATAATAATTATATAAATTTCTAAATATAATTAATATCATATATATATATATTATTAATCCATCATTATTTCTAGACTAGATATGTGGTAATGTAAAAAATAGTGTCATTGGTTCGTGAGACGTTAGTCCGCCATACACAGATACAATGATTTCATAACTCATTTGATAGAAGTATAGATGGTGTAAGGTGATTCCATTTAAATTATGAAATATATTTTTCTATCGTTTACTAAGAATATTTTATCAGAATTGTATAATATTAATTCAATGAGTAGTAGAATAAATAAAAAAATTCTAATTGATTAATGTTACCTCTTCTTCAGGTATCCTCTATTGGTTTGCACAAAAATCCTACCTTGGTTGGATTTCTGTCAGATATAAGTCTTATAAAATGATAATAGGGACTTTTGATGTTATTTTTGATGGACATGCTTGAACAAAAAGGTATTTGTGGAGTGTAGTAGAGTGGATAGCAGGTGGCCTTTTATAAGCGAGGTGTGTGGGATACATGTATTGTTTAGAAAAGACAATGTGTACCCCTATTTTTCATTGAAGAAATGGTCCAAAATTGAATATATTAAAATATGACAGATGATAAAGTTTATATGTGGCCATAAAATGGATATTACATAATTTTATATCTCATTTTAACATTATCTTTTATCTTTAACCCTGAGGTATACCCATTTTTACCATAACCAGATGAAATATATTTTTTTTCCTTTTAATATTAATTTTGGTCACAAATTTATTTTATACTATAAAATAATATAAATAATCATTACTCAAAACAGATAATACTTTTTTCCAAATTGAATTCTTAGTAGTATAAAATGATAATTTAAAATTATTCCCATAGAAGTGACAAGAATATTGGGGTTTTAAATATAAAATGTACAAAAGTTTACAATACTTTATATTTAAATTATTTATGAAATTAATTGAACATAACTAAAATTGATTGATGAATTTTTAATTAATGTATAATTAAATTAAAATAATAATTTAAATTTATATATAAATTATTCAAAATTTGTAGTTTTCAAATAAATATATTTTTTTCACAATAGACCAAAAAATGAAAACTCAGAAAAATTTAATAAATTCATCCTAATATACATTTGAAATATATCATAATTTGGTTAGAAAAAATTACTTTATGTAATAAAATCTAACCAAGAGTTTCATTTAGTTCAATATTAACATGGAGTTTCACGTAACAGAAGCTATAAAAATTTAATTTATTCAAAAAATTTAATTCTTCAAAACTCTAGGTGTTACATTCTAACACCGTAAAATTATTTTTTCCTTAAAAATAATCAATAAGATATAAAAATGATGATAATTCTACCTCATAATATCCTTAATTTCCCAAATAGATTCCTCAAACACATTGTTTCACCCCAAATAATGGACAACATGAGTGGTCTTATATCAAATAATATTCTTTGTATGATCCATAATCTCATTTAGTTTTTCTTCCTAAATAAGATCATGATCTAACAACAAAACCAATAAGTTTAAACATATAAAGTTTCATGTACATACATCTTCATTATTGATATATTAATCACATCTTCCTCTTGTGTGACATTTTGTGAAGGTTTCAACCAATAGGTTATAGTCCAAATATGATCAAGTATTTTGAATGGAACATTATACCTACAGATTTGTTTCTCTTTATTACTATTTCTCATTACCATTTTCAACGGATAAATTAACAAAATACCTTTGTCATTAACATCAAAATACAGATATAAAAAATGGAATTCATCATAACTTGTGTACCGACTATGAGCTTACTTGATATTTTTTTGAATAGATTTAACTCTTACTTAAAATTATTTAACTATTTCATGTCCAAATTGATTTATTTATCTAACCCCATTCTATCACATTGGTTATCTATATTTTTTTCATTATTGTGATTCATAATTATCAATATAAATTCTTGATTTATATTTATTATTGTAATAAAACTAAACTACGGTGAGGTGTTGATCACATAAACATTTGAAATCCAAAGAAGAAGTTATCACAATATTATCTAGGGTTTGAATTATTATATTATATTAACCATATTTGTAAGGATGATACACGATGATGAAACTAAAATCCAACTCAATATAGTACCAAATAATTTGAATGAAATTCTATATAATCCTCATATCCCAATCAGAAAAAATGAATTGGTGAATTCTATGAAAAAATCCATATTCTTTAATGTATGTACTAGAAATATTCCTCTAAGATAAGTATTCTATTACAGCGATTAAGTTATCCGAATTAGTAAGGTGATAAAATATAACCCATATTAAATTATTCCCATTAAATTGTTTGGGCAGTCCTATGAAAAAATGGATAGCGATATTTTATAATTTTCATTCTCGAATGGGAAATAGATGTAACATCCCCTTAGAATTTTTTCATCCGTCCATAACATGATGACATAACATAAACATATTTATAAACTCTAGGAAATTTATATTCCTTACATTCCACTATAAACACTATTTTAAATTACAATATATGATCATAATTCTTGGATTAATATAGAATGATAATCTGTGAGGTTCCTTTGAACAAACTTCCTCAAATCTATTATGGATGAAATACATAAAATGTTCATGAACCTTATCAGGCCATTATGATTAAGGTTAACCTCAGAAAAATATTTAACATTATTTTTCAATTTCTACATCATCCTTATTCACTTATTTATTCTTGTCTTTGATATATGGTTGAACATTCAATTGAGTATGATAATATTAACCTTCATCATGCAGGATTTCCATATTTATCCTTTGAAAAAAATTAAAAAATTGGTTCTTTTGTGAACATCATTGGGGATATTCTAGTTTGATCTTTTCAACTCAAATCATTTGACTCCTTATTCAAATTACCCTTGAGAAAATTAAATGAGTACTAATAATAATTAATTACATTTAAACAACATTTTTTGTTCATATTCACATCCTTATGTGTGAATGTATGGTTTAAAATTTTCAATTCAGTATATATATATATCAATTTTCTCTATAAATATAATGCTTCCATGTCATTAATAGAAAAATACTTCAGCTAAATCGATATGATGGTTGTTTATTTTTTTCACAAATCTTCCATTTTCAGGACGTATAATATATAACCATTTAATTTTGTATATGAAAACAAACCAATCATATATTAAATGCAATACTATTGATTTAAATCCCTTCTCTACCATAGGTAATGTTAGAATAGGCATGTTGAATAATCATGTCTTCAGTTCCTTGAAATTATCCTCACATGCATCTATCTAGAAGAACTTATATCCCTTATGAGTTATCATAGATAAAGGATTAGTTAAATAAGAGAAATTCTCCACATCCTATTGAAAATATCTAGACAAATGAGGAAAAATATAGATCATATTCACCATGGTTGTCCTAGTTCGAAATATAAAATCCTATATTTTTTAAGGATCTATTTATATACCCTCTCTAGAACATATATGACAAAAATATTTTTTTTTGTATCCAAATTCAATACAGTTTAAAATTTTCGTATATTTTCCCTTTACATAGGGAATTTATTGAAATTTTTATGTACTATACAATATTATACCTTCTTTTATAATGGATAAGAATATATACTATGGTGACAAAAAAACAATCAAGATAATCTCTAAAGACACTTTTTATTAAATCCATTAATATAGTGAGGAATTTGTAAGGCCTATGGAATCCCCATATTTTCAAAGTGTCTGAACATTGTATGGAATGTTTATAGTTATATAACAACCTTCTTGACCATCAATTGATGATATTAAGAATAAAGGTAAATATTCTAAAATTATTGACCTATACATAGTCGATTATAAAAGTTAGTTATATGGAGAAAGTGGTATATTTTCTTAATTTCGATATTTTTTAGATCACAATAATCAATATAGACACATTTTTCTATATTAAGTTTTATAATAATTAAAGTCTTCATCCCACGTTAACACCCATGGACAATTTAATCACCTAATGAGGTTTTCTAAGAGTTTCATTTCTAATTCTTTTAACTTTATCAGGGTAATTCGGCAAGGTATCCTTGAAATTATTTTGACAATAGGTATGAGTTCTATTGAGAAAATAATATTTTTTTGTGTGTAGAGATATGAGACCCTATTCGAAATACATCACAAAGTTATTGAAAAATTGGAATATCAAATGTCATGTTTCTCTACAACAATTTTCAATAAAAACCCCTTCTTCGTGAGAATTAAGACCCATACAATGGATGTTATCAGAATCAAAAAATCACACTTCTCATCACATTGATAGAATAATATGTGTTGGTTTGAAATATCAAATGTAACATCCCATTGAAAATAATTAATGTGGGATTTATGTTGAAAAATCAAATACATGTCTAATATGACATAAATGTAAACCAATTTATGAACTGAATGATTTTTAGGAAACACATTCCAACCAATATCATTTGGAGTGGAATCATTGATCAAACGGTATTCATCATAACATTAGTGATTTTCACTATTATTTATACATATTATATTTTCAGTAGCATCTTGATACCCATAAAATAAAATTTAGATATGAAATAAAGGATACATACAGATTCAATTAAGATATTGTCATTTTTAGAGTTGATGGTTAGTGTACCTTTCACCACATCGTTTGCACTCCCCATGTTAGAAATAATGATTGCATGATATTTTCCTTTTTTTCCTTAAGAGTTTTTTGGCATCAATCATAATCATTTACCTTTATATTTCTTAGTTGGTTAGTATAATTCCCATAATCCATTCATTGGAATCATTGGAGTATGGTTGGTCAAATCGATTCATCTTCCTCACTATTCACATCATTAGCAAATGCATTCCTATAAAATTGGAAATCAAAATCATGATGACCTTCACTTAGACAAATAAAACATTTAATATTCCCATTAATACAATATCATCGTAGATTCATAACACAATTTGATCACAAATGAATGATCATGTTTTTATCTCTTTGGTTCTTAGATTCTAAATAGATTTCTACTTTTTATTTTCATAAAAACCATGAGATTGATAAGTTAATCGGACCTATATTTCCACCTTGATTGAAAACAGACGAATCTATGAATAGCTAATGAATTATCTTATGACTAACTCCCTTAGTATATTTGTTTTTAATCCACTAATGTATTGATCAAAATTACTTTTTCGTTGGATGATAATTCCGTAACCATACCTTGTATGTCTTGTACAGTTTTCCATATATGTATTAATGGATTAATCATTATTTTGATTTAACTAAAGGATAAAATTCACCACAATCATATGTATAATATAAATAAAATAATTATTGAGAAACAAATTATTTAAATCATCCCAATCCATGGAGTATAGTCATTGATTATTTAAGTCATATTATTAATTGCACACTATTGATGTTCTTCACCTTTCATGTTGTGAATACAGAAATTGATATTTCATATTCTGAATACCTGATACTAGAATAAATTCATTTGGTGTTTCTTATCCATTTTTTTAAAAACTATTATATTATAAGACCCGTAGAAATATAGTGTACATTGCCTCATTAAATAATCAGTAGAATGTTGTTCCCTCAATTGCTTGTTTGGAATACAAACATAATTCATAACTTGATAAAGCTATGAGAACATAGAAATAAGATGTTCCCTTCTATATCGTATAAATTTGGATTATATAGAGTAAAATAATTTCAATTTCCAAATAAACTCACCATTAACATAGTTACATTGGGTTCCAACTATTAACAAATTCCAAAAAACATATTGAGGAGTAATAATCATATTTGGGAATCACATAATCATGAAAAATCACATATAAGATGTACAAAAAGACACAGTATTTTTAATATATTATACTTTAGGATTCTACTAGGCCATTAATATTCCAAATATTTTCAAATCCATTAGTATGTATCATAAAGATTTGATGATCTTTCAAAGCATATCCCTCGTAAGATTCAAATGAGATGTGAGCCAAGGCCAATTTTAATGCATCGAGTGAAGATTGAATTAGTCTCATTGTTCTTTTCTGAGTTTTGGACCCCTATGTGCCTCTATAACTGAGACACTTCAACTTTTAATATCCATACTATGATTTTCTTTTTACAAAACCACTCACCCTATCCATTAACTAAATTCATGGATAGTTTGATAGACTTTTACTCATGTGTAGACATGTACTTAATGATCTCAATATGGTTTTATCATCCTAGTTTCCAAATGTTAAATAAACCTCTCATGTTATAACAAATTTAGTGATCCATGATTACAATAAATATATATTAAATCATTTTTTATGAATATCCATTACATTACCCAAACATATTCCTAATAACCATAATATTTAGTGTCCTTGGAAACATGGAAACACAAAAAACTTGTCTATATTTAAGCTAAAAATAACAAAATATGATCTTCATCACTAGAACACTTTTAACAAATATATAACACAATACATTTCAACATCACCTGGGAATAAGAAACAAAATAAAGGGTCATCATAGATACTCAGTAAGGGTAAAAAATGGATTTATATAATCATAACATGAAAATATGTTTATGATACCATTAGAATAAAATATGAAAACCATACCATGAATATCAAAGACCATAATCCTGATAAATGGAATTAATATTTGTTATAAATAATTCAATAATAAATAAAAATCAAATAATATATTCCATGAGAGCATAACATTGGCATAAAATTTGGAATTGTGGTACATAAATAAAAATTAAAAAAAATCCATAGAAGTCAAGGAATACATCCATGGCTATCATAATGGAATCTGTTCACTCCATAAACAATAATAGTAGTCAAGGATAACACTGAAGACCATCATATAAAAAAAGGTCCCTTAAAAACTAGGATCAATTATGATTATAGTTCTATATATGTCATTGGATATATATCTTCACCAAATGCATCAAAGGGATGTATAGGTCCCCTGAATCTAATAATCAAAATAAAACATATCTGAGACAAAATATCATAAACCCTTCATCATAGAATAACCTATAGAATGAAATGGGTATCAAAAACAATACATCATATCATAACCTTTGGAAAAGATATTTGTTTCATAATAATTTCATTATATCATAACCCATGAAAAAAGTAGGGGGTTTTATAAGAATTGTACCATGGTATAACATGTGGAAATGAAATGGGTTTCAAAAAAATCATTCTATCATAAAAATATACCATTTAGAGAAATAATAATAATGTTATCCTTATGTAACATCACTAGTAAGGCATTAGTAACATAAATGGATTTCATCTTAAATGGAAATTGATTTTGGTTGCTCATTTAAAACATTTATTTAGAAAAAATTCACTACACATTGAAAAAACTTTATTAAAATAATTGTTAAAAAAATTAAAATAACATTGAAAAAAATATAAATAATTCTTATATAAAATAATTTTTATTACAATGGAAAGTTAAATTCATGGAATAATTATTAGAAAATATTACATTGACATTTTCTCTAAAATCAGAATCAGAATTCTTTAGAAAATAACATGAATATTCATTTAATTTTTTTTTGTAAAAAAATCAATTATAGATAAAAATTAATTTCAAAATTATTTGTTTAATAATAAAAAATAATTTCTCATTTTATAAAACATTTTTTTGGAAGGAAAATATATTGTCGAACAAATAGAGTAATATAGAAGGATTTCTTAAAAACATTTTGAAATTATTATTTATTCCAAAGAGTTGTGAAATTTCAATTTTACTTGATAATATCATGAAGAAACAAAGAATAAAATTAATTATTTTACGGATACATGGATCACAATACTTATTCATTACAATGATAGTCATAAATAATATCGATAAGTTATGGGATTGTAACATAAAATCATTACCAATTTGGTAATTTTGAATCTTAATACCCATGAAGAAATATCCTTGAAAAAAACCAATTATATCATGGGGATAAATAAATAAAATATAGTAAAATTTAAATGTTGTTTATATAAAAAGCATTAATTAATATAGGCGGATATTATAACATTTTTCATAATGAAGAAAAATTGAGGCCAAAATCTATTATAGACATTTTAACTTTAGAATCATAAAACCATGAAATAGAGTTCCAATAATTGACATGTAATTACCAATTATTTTTGTGTTTAACCAATATAAAATAAATTAATTGGATTTATATAGACCACATATGTGAAAAATGTATGAATATGGAATTTTTCATGAAGAAAGTAATAGCGAGACGAAAATCCCTTACCTTAAGTCCTCATATCTATCAAAAACGTTCAAACCACCTTTATAATAAATATAAGATTGTTATAAATCAATTATAGACCCGTAAATACATATATATATATAATCATATATTATAAACATATGTCCTTTTATTACCCACTTGTTAATAATTTCATGATAAATTCACATATCGGAAAATAATGTATTTGTTTCTTATGTAGCTTTTTAGGGGTCCTCTTTCTATGATGATGGATTAATACAATTCATAATTTTACCCTATATAAAATTATATAATATATATAGTATATATTTATTTATTTTATTTTATAAAATTTTGTGATATAAAATGTAATACACATTTCATGGAGATGGTATGCCATATGTACACATGAATGTTATATTCATTTATTTGTCAGATTTAATGAAATAATGGTAAATAATATATTATTATTATTATTATAAAATAGTAAAAAAAATTCATTTATCACATGTTTAAATTAAACCCATTTTTATTACCTTCTATGTAAGGTGTGAATGAATCACATCTCTTTACGAGGGTGTATTCTGCCGTACACACGAGTGACAAAATTGTATTCTCACAAAATGGATAGTATGAAGCTATTAATTATATAATAATTACATAATAATAATAATATAACAAATATCAGATATAAATTATAAATTCATCATTATGTCCATCCATGGGTGGAGGTATTGGAAAAAATAATGATATGGGTTGGTGAGGACGTAGTATGTCGTACACTCGAATGATGACTTCACAACCCATTGGATGGATGCCAATATGCTTTTCAGACATTTAATTATCTTAAAAAATAATATTATGTTTATTCTATTTATTTTATTATATAATAATGTAATAATAATAGTTTAATGAGTTCAAAGATGAAATAAAACAAAAATTATCGTTGATGAACATAACATCTTCTTCATGTATCCTTCCTTAGTTTTCATCTAAAGCCTTACTGGGTTGAATTTATGTCCAAAATATGTATTCTAGAATGTGATGTGGTATGTTAGGACGTAATTGTATTTGTTAATGTTCAAATCCAATGTATTTAACGGTGTGGAGGTAGAATATGAGGGTGGCCTTTTATAAGAGATCTTAGTGGCCGAATTGGAATATTTTTAATCGAAAACGTGTACCAACACTTTTCACACAAAAAAGGATAATAAATAGATAAAATTATAACCTTAGACATTATTATGTAAAATTATTTACATTCATATTATTATAGATAGTTTTAAAGGTCATTTTAACATTTCTCATTTTATTTTAAACCCCCAATAAACAAATTTTTTACTTAACCATGATAAATATATTTTTATGGTTTGTACTGCTCATTTTGGAGAAAATTTATGTTGAAATTTTTAGATAGTAAAAATTACGCGGATTCCAAATATGGAATAATTTTTCCGAATAATTTTTCATATTATTGGAAAATTATAATTTTAGTTTAATCTTACAAATTTAATAATAAATCAGGTTTTTAAATAGAAAATTTTTAAATGTTTACAATTAATTTATATCAAAAATCAATATGAAATTGCTTCTAGTGACCTAAAATTGATTTATGGAAGTATAATTGTACTGAATTTACTTGAAACCCAATTTAAAATATAATCTATCTTTATAAATATATTAAAATAAATGTAATTTTTTAAATAAAATCAATTTTTTTCACAATTTATAAAAAATTATTTTTTTAGAAAAAATACCAAAAATTCAACCTAAGATAATTTTGACATGGTTTTTGAAAAGAATATTACTATTATTTTATCAAATATATTATCTAAATGTTTTTAAAATTAATATTATGAATTTTATAAAAAATAATTTTATTTTTGAGAGTATAGTATATTAAAAAAATTGAAATAAATTACTGAATGTTAAGTATATTTTTACCAAAATGTTTCTTTATTTAAAATCAATATAATTGATTTTTATAATTTATTAATTAATATCTATATCAAAAAATTTAAAATTTAGTTTATTCTGGTTTATACTAAATAACTATATTAATATTATATCATGGTTATGTTAAAAATAATTATCATGTGTAATATAAGACAACTTAGTGTTTCATGTAGAATAATCTTAACATGTTGTTATACATAACATAAGATATCAAATAAAATTAATTTTTTCAAAAAATAATAGTTCATAAAAACTCAGCATGTTACATGTCTATTTACTATATTTATTATTATATAATCCTTTTCAGATGTTTCCCAATTTAATATTTCATAATTTTTTCCGCTCAACCAACTGTATATGTTCACATGGTCTGACACATTCATAAATTGAATATCATTAACTGTATTTTACAAACTCTTTCCCAAAACTACAATGTTTAGTTGACTCACTATTCTAGAAATTCATTCATTTAAGTGAACATTTGATATCTCAGGTCTCATAATTGAACACACCATAATAAGAATACAGATGTTATTTCTTGTGAAACACTAGATTGTTTCATGATATCTCAATGAAATCTTGAAAACCATGAAGGATTTAATATAAATATTCATCATGAAAACCCTAGAGTGAGATTTTTTCAAGTACAAAGGTCATGGTTCATTCTTCACATAATATGAAAATACATCACGGAAAAAATAGAAAAAACATGTGTTTTATAGAATTTTTTTTTATATAATATAATATCCTAAATATGAATGGGAACAACATTATTTTTACCCAAAAGTTTTTTTATTTTTAGACATTGAGCACCAAATTCCATCCATGTTTCATTCCACTTAAGATCTAGGAGATTTATGTAATGTCAATGCTTTTTTTCACCTATGTCAACATGATATTTTACAAATATCATACAATGAAAAACATTTTTTCATCACAATATATGCTTCTTTCAAGATATTGGAATATTGTGATTTTGTAAATAACTACATAATTTATCATTTATTAAGATAAACTCATTAATTCATTGTGGATGAGTGAAATCCATTATGTAACTCTACATCTTCCTCATCAATTTGTATTTTATTCAAAAAAAAATCATGTTGAAAGAGATATATTTCTTTAAAGGAGTTTATTAGCCTCATCACCTCAAAATATTAACCCCAACACATTCATTGATTCCTCAATTTCTATCATCAGTGGTTTAAAATTGATGAACCTAACAAAAAAACATATGGAGAGTTCGGTTGTAGAAGACAATCAATGGATTGATCAGAGTTATTGGATATAATTTATTATACGACATAAGTTATATCAATAATATTTTATGTCATGTTATCAATAATTACCACACAACTATCCAACATCAAATTTATTCTCAATTGAGAACATCATTTTATATTCCTACATTCCATTAAATTTTCATGCCAACATCGAGGTCGGAACGAAGAGACACTTCACAATCACCACCCAAAACAACCAAGACTCCCCCCCCCCCAAGATGGCTTTGGAATCTCCATGTGGATGCTCATAAACAATCATTAGGTGCTATGTCTAGCCACAATTTATTTTTTCAAATGATGTCACCCATGAAACTATGGGATTTATTAGTCCACATTACATCCACATGGAAGACCAATTCTCCAAACTATAATTAGAGTGGCTCTATTGGGGGTTGATTGTTGGAATATTTTGAAAAAAATTAAAAATTCTAAACTAGATAATATCCAATAATACATCATTAAAAATTAAATATCATGTAGTCATCATAATTTTCAATTTTTTATTATTCATCATGAAAAAATTAATGTTGTTTCACGGACTTCTTGCCATAAATTTCCACTTGTGATATTATATTAATTAATATCCTTATTATTCAAGTAAAAATGAATATCATTCAAATATCTCCTTGTGAGTTAATAAATAATGAAAGATCATCATAATTATAATGGAAAATATTCATCCTCTAATCTCATTTACATAATCTCTTATTATATAACTCTAATACACATTGACCCATTATTGATATAAAATATTATTATTGTCTGATGAGTTTAAGATGAAGGAATCCAATTTGCATATACTAAATCCACCACCAATCCTATTAATGTGTTAAGAAGAGGATGATTCTATAATGAAAACCCAATCTTTATTGCATGTATTATTTTCATATGAGAACATTTATTGAGTTAAAACGATTGAGATAAAGGATAATATCACCATGGATTACATGACTAGTGTGAGAGAGTATTCTTTTATTTTCCCCGAAGAATTTCCTAGCCCTCCTCAAAACAAAGAGGTTATTTTCTCACTGAAATTTATACTGAGATCCCTACTAGTATCCAAGAATATATAAAAAAGAGCCACTATTAATCATGATGATATGAATATTAAAATAGAAAATAATATAAATATGGGATTTATATACTAAAATTGTTCAACATGGGGAATCTGGTTCCCTTTTTCCTGAAAAGTATATATAAATGTGCCCTTATATCTACTATAATGAACTCAAGAAGATCACGATATAGGAAAGGTTTCACCTTCCACATATTTATGAATAAATCACCTAACTATGATGATAACAATACTAATCTAATGTCGATATTCATTTAGGATATTATCAAGCAAATGATAAGAATGAATATTTTCCCAGAACACCATCTCATAACTGATAACTATAATATATGTTCATATTAATTCTAATTGGACTCAATAATGCAGTAGTGGTATTCAGGTATTTGAAGAATATAGTTTTCTTGAAATACATTTAGTCATATTTAAATAATATATTTTCAAATATACTCTAAAATTAAGGTGGAATATTAAGAGAATTTAAATAAGAAACTAAATATAATGATAATGGAAAATCCATATTGTATGTATAGTAAATAAGAGTTTTTGATGGATCAAGTATCATTCATGTGGATATTTTCAAATCAAAGGCGATATATTTAAAACCATTAATGAATAATGTTGTTGAGTAATAACTTCAAAAAAATTTTATAAATGACATCTGTTATTTCCCAAAATTATATGAGAACTATTGTTGATTTTTTATAACTTTATCACAATTCTCATACCCAATAACCATGCCTACCCATATCAGAGTAAACATTTTCTAGATAAATAAATGATTTCATAGATTTAATTAGTTATTGAATATAATAATCAGAGCATATATACTCACAATAACTACATGTATGATGGATATTTTACATATAGTGATACATCTATGTCATGTGTATGTTGTGTACTCATGAAAAATGATAAATATATAGTATATTCCAATTTTAAATTAAAAATATATAAATCTAATTACATGACAGATGATTTAGTTTTAACTAATGTTTTCATCACATTGTTGAGTTTGTGAAATTATCTCCTTGGGGAGAACTATGGAACATATTTTTATCATAAGTTCTGAAAGTATATATTTACAAAAAAGAGCTCAATATATACACATATTCATAGGGTAATAGTGGATCATGGATTATTATTTTTCTTTCCATTACCATCATAGTAAGGAGAATAAAGTGTATGATTCTTGATGTCGAAAGTATCCTGTAAATCAATCCACGATATTGATTAAGATGGATAAAATATTCATTGAAATGAAAATGATGGGAATTTGAATTGTAAAATGAAAATAAGCCATCCATTGAATATTTAAAAAACAAAATAGGTAACTTCTAGAGGATTTTTATAAATAATCCTTGTCCATTAATCTATGGATGACTTAGATGAATTATTATTTTTAAAACTTATGGTGGGATAACATGATGTTTGGAATATCCGAATTTATATCTTAATGATTATTTTTCCTAAAACACTTGTCTAAATGAAGTAATTTAATAGGTATAACACAAACATTTCCTATTCTAATGTGGAAATGGAACACCAAAATGATTTATTTTTTAATAGAAATCGTTAGTATATATAAACTCCATAACACATTTATGGTCGTATCCAATCAACATAATAAGTTCATATATTTCGTTTCTTTCTTGGGTGATTTATATCCTTGAATAATCACTAAGATATATATAGATATGTTTGAATACTACTTTGTGTTACAATTTACATTTTATATGTTCAATGAAATTTTTTTACCAAGAGGTTCTATTGAAGCCTTTACAATGTCTTGTATAATAATATGACGTTCAACACTACTTGTCATCCTTTAAGGATGGTATGTCTAAGAGATTCATTCAAACATGATTGGATATATTGAAATCATGATCAATAAACATCATGGATGTCGGGATAAATACATTACCTAAGTAGAATCCATGTATAACTTATTTTTTTAATTTAGATATAAAAATTCCAACATACAAGGCTCTGTATGAGAAGAGGAAACTTAATCAAACATAATTTGATGTTGTTAGAGAAAGAAAGTAGAAATGACGTTACCATGTCCAATAGATGATAGAAATAGTTCATACCATTATCGGTGATATTAAATTTTTGAAAATTCAGAAGGAAATATAAACATTAACTTGAAAAATAATTGAACAAGATTTATATGTTAGAGATAATGTGATTATATATATATCACCATGGAATAATTTCATGAGGACTAGGAAGAAGGGAAGTATTTATTTATGAAACATTTACCCCTTTAAAATCCTTAATCTCATATGATTTATAGCTTATCAAATATTGAAGACACCCATCTTATCTCAAGTACATTATGTGTTCCAAGTGTCCCTTTTAATGATGTACATACAAAACCAATCAAATATTCAAAACCTATAAGTAGATTTTTGGAGAATTGTATTTCTTACGATAAGTAGTTGATATTGATCTTAGATAATGGAGAATAATTTCTTTGAATAAAGGAAACACGCAATGTTAATGTATTATGGTGGAACAATAAGTTTGAAGAGGAGACCTGGGAACTAGATTAATTGATGAAATAGAATCACCCAAATCTATTTTAGTGTACAAAATTAAATTCATTGGATTAATTTATGAAGGGGAGAAGAATGTACATAACCAAATATTTTTAATTGAAATTTTATTCTAAATAAATACACGACTAATTAATTAATGTTTTTATATGAGACTCATGCTCTATATTTCATTATATGTTTACACCATTATAAAATATATTCATAATATAACTATTCAGAATAAAGATCGTTAATCACCATGAAATTTGTTATTATAGATTCTATAAAGTCCTTTAGATGATTAATATATATTAATGGTAATAATAAAATCTGATTAATGTAAATTGGTGATGTTATCATCATAACACCTAGAATCATATATTTACATGATAATTTATTAAAACTTTTGAGGGAGATAAAATCATTGTGATTTATCCTAGATAAATACCAGGCCAATATTGAATAACCAAAACTCAATCTAGATCACTTAAATAGGATGTTAAAAATATAAACATCACCAACCAAACATTGTTCACCGCACCACCCCAAGAAATTACTACCATTGTTCAACTTAAAATAAGGGTGTTTACTACTATGACAAAGGGGTCATCTACCTAGAACATATTAGTATGTAAAATTCATCATTAAATTAAATAGTGTTTTCCCCAAACTCATTCCCTTAATTTAAACCATATATATCCAAACACACATACAAACCTAAATAGAGGATAAAAATGATTGAATGGGTTTAAATACAAGTAAAGATAAATTATATTTTTGGAAACATATATGTGATTAATTTTTATTAATGATAATTATTTTTATAAAATAAATAATTTGAAATAAATTTTTTTATATAATATTAATAAAAACTATTTATAGTTGTTTATAAATAATAATATGATTTTATTATTTCATATTTGGTTTTTCTAATGATTAAAAATCTGATTATGTAATAAATTTTTTACATTTTAGTAATTAATATTTTTAAATTAAAAGTTAAAAGTAACATATTTATAATTATCTTTAAAATAAATATAATATTTTAATTTGATATATCAAATTAACTAAATAATGACTTTTTTTCATAATTTCAATTGAAAGTCAAATCTTTGAGTAAAAATTAAATACATTTTCTAATATATTATATGTTTTATGATGTTAAAATGTCCCAAAAATGATGTACTAAATTCTATAAATAATTATATCTATTAAAATAATCACTTTTCATTAAAATACATTAATTTAGGTAAATATAAAACATCTACAAACATGTAATAATCCATTTAAATCCTAAAACATATTTTATTATTTTAAAAACAATTTTTTCTGAACAGGATAAACATCCAATTTCACAATGATTTAATATAAATAATTCAATTTGATGAACCCTAAAAATAATTACAACAACATCCCTTTAGACACATTGTTGGGTAATTAGAAACATTTTTCAATATTTTATACTTACATTCCAAAACCAATATTTAAAATCTAATAAATAATCCTTATTTTTTCATATTAGTACCCACTCAATATCCCATTAATATTCTATCTAAACCCATTGATCCTTATGTTCATAACACACTCTCTATCTTAATCCCCCTATGGTGATGATATTGAATTATCACGGCCTTCCAAATCATTAATTAGTTTCCTCTATAGGTAATAGATTATCTTATTCTCTCTTCTCACCCAAGTACATCATTGGTAATAAACCCTTACATTCTGAAATGGTTATTTTTTCATGTAATTATAAATATCTATTTACTGTCCATTTTAAATCCAAATAATTAGATATAAATTATCACTTCTCGTTATAATATTTTCTTAAGTATTTACTATGAAAAAATAATGGTCTATCCCCTAGTTTTCCTTCAATATCCATCTTAATATTTAGCCTTTTGAATTCCATTTTGGTTTTGTTTTTATTTTTTATAAAACTTTATCATCTTTCTATATGATTCAAAAAAGTGATATACCACCTTTCAAACTCATTAATCCCTAACTTTAATCATTATATTCGATTTTTTGGATACTAAATTTACTATGTAAGTTTCCATTCCAATCAATATTGTTAAGGTTACTTATTCCTTTTTTCATCAAAATGCATTCACCATTATGTAAATACTATTCATTGATTGGGGAATTCCCTGAATGAAACCAATATTCCATAATTATGGGACTAACATTAATAATTATGTTCTTATATATTATTATTTATGTTTTTAGGATCAAAAGTGTATATGTTTTACTACAAGATGGTGTGAATTATATATTACAAAAAAATTGTACATATAATTTTTTCCGTCAACAGAATTTTTTTAATAACGTTTCATACCAATTAAAATTATAATTTATGTATGATATGTTTTATAATAAAAAATATAAAATTTTATTAAATCATGCACAATGTAATAAAAAACATGAAAATATTATAAAAATCATTATAAATACAGTAAGAAATATAATTATGAATATTATATGAAATAGTACATAATTTAATTTTTTATTTTTAATGAAGCCAATATTTTTAATTATTGTATCCCTTATATTCATCCTACCAATCAGACTTCCTCCCTAGCTACAGAAGTCATCGATCGTAAAATTAGGCATATTTGTTGTTTCACATGAGCCTCATCCCTGTCGGTGAGGACTCCCAGAGTGAATCCATGAAACCTAAGATCAAATACAGGTAGAGGCATATTTCTTGGAACTGTAGGAGTAATGTAGCTATACTGTAGTTGTTACTGTAGTAGGGTTTTAGCCGGCACTATAGTGGGAACTGTATGAGGTACTATTTGGAACTATAGCTGCAAGAAATATTATGTTGTTTGGGCCTTTGTGCGCCCTTTTTGGTCCCCATGTCCTTTATGGACTTCAGGCCTAAAAGACCGTCAGTTTAATAAGGCCTTTGGGCAACAACAAGGCCTTCGGGCCACCTTAAGTGTAGATGAAAACCAGACAACCTATAAGGAACTTGTTCTAGAAAGAGGAAGAGAAATGTGAATTCACCATAGCAGAAGCTAAATAGATTGAAAGAATGAGAGGGTATGTCCCCTACCGTCAGGACAAGCAGGTGCATTCATGGTAAGGCCTATCCGAACATCCATTCAAAGGTGGAGACTAGATTTCATGTTGATGATGCTGGGGAAGAGTCGTTCCGATTTGTTATCTTATGTTGTATGTAATGTTTGAAGCCTACGGGAAATTAATTACTCTATGGCCTATGACCCATGTAATACTTACACCTACGATCTTTGTAAGGGTTCCACCTCACCCCTTAAAATGTGGATTATCAAAATAAATAAAAAATAAAGGCCATTGGGCCATTGGAGGAGGCCCACATTTTGTTTCCATCACACATTGTAACCCTCAATTTGATGATCCCTATATCCATGTTTTCATTAAGAATAGAATCCATCAGTCAAACCAAATCATACACAGTAATTAAAAATTCAAAATTTATTATAGCATTTACAAATTATCCTCACAATTATATTCCTTATAAAAATACTATCTAAAAGTAACAATGAAATGCACTTAGGTAACAATATGATGAAAATTCTTCACAAAACATTGGATTGTAGATGATGATTGTGATTGAAAAAGAATCACTTGGAAAAATTAATTTCATCGATCAAGTTACTCAATTTATAAGTGATATACCAATGGAATTATTCCAATGTTATAAGGATCTATTTCAACAACATCAGATGAACTCATTCAATTCAAAAAATAGTGTACATCTTCTTCATCTTGTAATAATCATTATATAAACCAGTATTTTTTTTAAAATATTCCTTTCGATATAATTAGAAAAATTATTCTATAAGTTCTTTTGTCGTTCTAACCATCTAATACCTTATAAATGTACCTCCAAAAAGTATTCCAGTCTATATCTTATAAAATATATCTAGTATACATTGTAGACCATCAACCAATTTTATACACATTACAAACCGTAGTCCAGTGATCTTCTATTCATCCATCCAATGTAAAATTTAAATTTTATTGTGTTGAGAAGTTTTATCTAATATCCGCCATCCATAAAACAATAAAAATGATAAATCAATTGTAAGTAATATTCTCCGTCTGGTAAAATAGCTAACTATCATAAAAAACATCAATACCTATAGAAGTAAAAATTTATAAAAATATAAAAATATAAAGATGTGGATTTTTTTTTCAAAACTTTTGTTATAAATTGTTGAATTTAACCTTTCAACTCAATAATGTCCCTATTATTTAACAGAAAAAACACAACATTTGAAGAGAAAATTTAATGTTAAAAGAGTAAATGAAATCCCTATGATAATCTCAAATAATATTAATTAATTTTATTCTCCTCCCTTTCACCAAAACATTTAAAATTCAACCCCCCAATTATTCAATAGTTTGTTATATTTATCCTAATTTTTCCTAAATGATTTATTTTCTGTCCTTTTATTATTCGTAATGATATTTATAGGTAATGAATGTTTTAAAATAAATATTTTTTAAAAATTTACAAAAAATGTTAGGAATGAAGAAACTCATGAACTCATCATAAATATATAAGGGTGAAATTAATCCAAAAATCTAAGAAATAAATTCATCCAAAAATTTAATATATATTATCCTTGAAAAACGTTTTTTGTTAGATTGTTACAATTTTTTTTCAAGTGTTTTAGAAAAAAGTAGAAATTATATGAGGGTTTCATTACTATAACCTTTATATTGTTGAAATCATAATTATTCATTATATCCTTCTATTGATTATAATATGATACTTAGAATAAAGACATTATCCTTATTTCTTATTCAAAAAAAAACATAATTCGTTTTTTCTTCATGGAAATATTAATACATTGTTTCATTATATGAGAATTAAGATAATAAATATCACTTGAACATTCCAATGTTTTTGATT
Source organism: Viscum album (assembly GCA_963277665.1). Classification (NCBI taxonomy): domain Eukaryota; kingdom Viridiplantae; phylum Streptophyta; class Magnoliopsida; order Santalales; family Viscaceae; genus Viscum; species Viscum album. The sequence continues at coordinate 1,043,311,094 of OY728150.1, forward strand.
AGATGATGCTCCAATATTTTGATACATATTTCCTTTATTTTCTTACTCCAACCAATTTATCATCAAAGAATTTTTTTATCCTTCTGTGAGGAGCATCCACTTTATTATAAATTTATTCAGTCTTCAAATTATAATTTTTTCTCTCTAGATTTAGTGAATAATGACGCATTTTGAATAAATATTTCAGCATGTTTCTTCGAAGAACATGTATTTTCCAACCAATCAAATATTCCAAATATATAAATTCACCTTGAATGATATTAAAAAAATACTTTATTATTCCTTTAAACATATTCATCAATCAATTGAAATAGATCATTTTTATTTTCATTCAATTAATAAATATAATTTGATATGTATCATTTGAATCTGATGAAAAACTTAGTAATGAAGGTGGTGATGGTCAAGATGAATTAGGATTGTATCTTTCAATGAAATAAGAATGTGAAATATCCATAATCATAAAATATTCATCAAACATGTTGTTGCCAATGATTACATTTTTGATTCTTAAACATCATTATCTAATGCTTCTTATTTTTTCTGGATCACTGATAAAAATAAATTTTATTAAATGATATGATAATTATTTTGTATTTTTCAATAAAATTTCTCTTATATCGAATTTTTTTTTTCAAATCCTCAACAAACAAAATATTATTTTCTAATTTTCACATCCCTTGTAGAATATTATGTTAGTTGAGATGATTAGATATATGATTTATATCCTTTTTTCTCAAACAATTTTACATATTCAACATAAACACCATTAAATAAAATTTATTCAACAAAAACCTATTTTTCCTTTTATTTGTAGAAGGATAAATGAATAGTTCAAAATTTTTCTAATTGATCTATATGTTGAAAAATCGATCAAGGATGATGGGTCTGGGGAGTAGCTTCATTGGTTTCCAATTCAATTTTGGAATGAATTCTTTCATTTCAATTTCGGAATTCTCTTGGAAATTCTTCTTTTTATTATATTTTGAGATTTCCACTTTTTATTATATTCATATTTTACACTTAGATAATATTTCTCCATCATGGAAAAATTTTCACTGACATCTAATGAAAAGGATGAGCTATTATATTTGATTTCACATTCATTTTAATAAATAATAAAAATTAATCAATAGACATTGTTTTTAATTCCATTGTAATCATTGGATGATATTTTTCACCATATTTTATATTTTTAAAAATATATTCTTCAGATCATCAACTTCACCAACTCACACCCCTTCATCTATTTTATTAATAAAATTTTTCAAATCAAGTATTTACATAAGATTCATCTTATCTATTTTCGGTTCTAAAAAGAATAATGTATTTTTGAGTAAAAACATGTCATTTAAAAAAAATTCTTTAATTGTAATGCCCTAACCCTAGTTACCCAGAGTGGGTGAATTATTATAATACATTGGCATGATCACAAGGAATCATGTTCGGAGAAAATAAATAGTTTCACAGTAATGGAAAATAGATTACATACATAAAATTTACATTACATTATAAAATGAAAAACAACAACACCATTGTCCCCAGTGACCACATTCATATCCCATAGACTATCCATACAGGTCAGTCATAATATAATTCTTCGAATCCTGGGAAAAATAAACTATAGAAAGGGGTGATCTCAGATGCTCATTAAGGATAACAGTATAGTGAAAACTTTCATAAATAAGAATAAATATTAAAGTAAATGTATAAAACTAAAACAAAAACCTTTTAAACATAAATTAATCATAATATGGAAAATATAAATAAAATAATTCCATTTACGTATTCACATTGATATTATACTAGTCGAATAATGTAATGTAATATCAATAGATAATTTCATAATGATATAATGCATAATGCCAAAAATCATAACCACATAGTCAAGTCATTGTGCCAAGGCTACAAAAAATATTTTTTCAAGGCCTTGGGCCAAGACTCTAGATTTTCTTATGAGATCTATCGATGCATCTAGGAGCTATAACAGCTCCACACCTCACTTACTAAGTCCAATTATTTTCTCATTTTAAATGTTTTAAAAATAACAAAAACATTCGTATTAAAACGAGCATACAAAATGTAAATACTTTTTCCATAAACCAAAAATGGTATAAAAATAACACATCCATGGTCAAATATATCCCAAAACCTTAAATAAAATAAGGATTATTTGTATATAAAATCAACCTTGATTAATAATAACATCTCGTAAATTATGTGTAAATAGTTGATATTGATCAATAAAAATCGTTGAGAGAAATATCTCTTTTTCATGGAATCATTTACAAGTCACATAATTTATAAAGGATGTCATTTAAAAGATTGTTTTGTATCAAAGTGTCTAATAAAACTAAGAAAATTTTGAAAGGAATTAACATTTTAAAACATTCATTTCAATATAAATAAGTCCTTGAAACCATTTTAAAAATATCTACATTAATGAGAATGGATTAAAAGAATAAATATTTAAAAATTTTAAAATGATGTTTTAGTAAAATATTAGCTTAAAAATAATTACTTCAAAAACACTTTTATGAATCATGGACTTGGATAATAAATATGTCCCAGTAGATACTAGTGTAAAAACAACTTCGAATAATAATGAGATTTTGTAATTAACCCTTACCATGCACTTTACTTTGGTCGAGGGTACGTTTAACCTCTAGTATAATGAACATTGTATGTTATTAAATTATACAGAACTATATTATTTATTTATTATATCATACATGATTCATTAATGACATTATAAAACCCATTTAATAATGATTTACATGTTCAATAAACATTTTGGTTAATAATCTATTTCTTTTATGTATGTGTTTTAACTTGATATTTGTCATGACCCCCTCCCACCAAAGATGCCCTTCCTGAGCTGGCAATGGTGAAAGGGAGATAATACCGCCTGTGTCCCGCCTCCAGTAGGCCCCGAGTTGGCAACTAGTACCAAGGGTATGCGTTTTCACACATATGGGAGGAATTACCCTTTTATTATTTTATGATTGGGAAATAGGACAAGTCATCCACACAAAAAAGAACAAGTGTATAAAAATAATCCCAAACCAATAGAACATGCATGTTTAAACAATTTAATAACAAGGTGCAAGTAAAATAATTCTCAATGTACAATACCAAAAGAAAACAAGAGTACAACAACTGCAACCACTCCAACTGTCCGACTAGTAGGGTCTCGCACGACCCTTGTAGTCCTCCTGGAAACCTGAAAGTAAACGTAGGGTGAGCATACATGTATACTCAGTAGTGAAACCTAAATCTCTCATGCACAAGTACGGAGACATCCTAATGTCCCGTGAGAAAAACAGAAGAAACCTAGCAAGGAATTCTATCCACCCATCCTCAGCAGCCACACTCACCAAAAGCACAATCACAACAGGTAGTAGTATATAATAAGCAAGAGTATTGGGTCCCCACACCATTACCCATTAGTTATCTTCTCTTCCTAACAGCGAACATCCTGACGCTACCACGCTCTCCCCGACCGCACACACCTGGGCCTCACAACCACGTATCCCACTCGCACACATCTGGGCCTCAAAACCACGTATCTCGCTCGCACACACCTGGGCGTTATCTAGATGATTTTTGGGAAACAATAAAACCTGCACGAAGAGTCTTGGGCTAAATTCACCCCAATCGAAACCTACCCTAAGAGTCTTATGTGTAAGGTCGCCTCAATCCATCACAGCCTAGGGGAAAGGAGCAGGAAAGAGCTAGTAACTATGGGAAAACACCCTCTCCCATGAAATGGGAGTGTTCGGCACTAAGTGCTCAACATGGGTGGGCTGCGTCGAAACACAAAGATACAGATATATATATATATAAACCAAACACTCAGCCCAACCTATGGCTTATAGACAGTGAAACTGAGCACATGGCTCAGCACTGCTACCACGAAGCATGCATACAACAAACAACCCCAACCCCGTTTAGGTTTTCACGTTTCAGTAGAATTAGTTTACTTAGTTCCTTAACTGCGGGGAAACCATCCACAACCAACCACATAGATCATTCGTAAAACATATCCCTGCCATCCACAAATCAAGTTAGGAAAACACAAGCAACACAACCAAGTCCTTATTCTAAGCCAAACATTCCCATGATTATTATTTCTCTTCCGTTACCAAGCCCCACCATTCATTAAATTTTATTATTCACAACCCAGAGTCCGTACACATTCCAACCAATCCCTGCAGCCCCTCTTCCAACCACCATAACCACAATCACACCGAACCCGTACATCATTATCCCTTTAATACCATTTATTACAGCCCCACTGCCCATCACTAACATATCATTCACACCAACCCACAATGAATCCAACCGTAGTCCCGTTGCTCACACAAACCACAACAACCCACAAAACACCCCCATCACATGCCATGTATCCAATCCAACTCCCACATGTTCATTATTCCATTTTTTCCAACCAGGGTGATCACAAAAGGGTTCCAGATCTTAAATCAGCCAACTTTACATGATTAACCAAATTCAACATTCCACAAGGATCCATTCACAAAAACGGTCTCGTAGATAGTGAAAGATTTAATTGCGCAAGCAAAGGACCCCAACGACCGTGTTTTTCAGTAGGCATAATCATATTCAATTAATAACATATCAATATGATAAACAAAGATAAACAAAACAAATTCCCCATCCCCGTTAGTTAACCATTTATTATCTTTATTTAATGGTTCATCTATTTCTCATGAAAATAAAAGGATACCCACCCCGAATGATTCATAAATTAGAGAGACAAAGGTAATATCCCTACCTCAACCAGTTTTGATCACAACGCTCCCTCAGATCAACTTTAGAAGACGTCTGTCAGAGTCCATCACTTCTGTCGGGTCCCGGAAAAACCCTCATCAGGTGGATGTCGGAAAGGAATGGCCGAAGGATGGACAAAAGATCCAACCTTGGAAGTTCCACCTCGTCGTTACGATCCCATGTCCGCAGACAGATCATAATCAGAGATCGGACGAAGAAGTTATGGAAGAAAAGGAGCATTCGAGTCTCTTAGGAGACCTCTGCACAGAGGAATGGGGAGGAGAGGAGTGAGTAAAAAAGGAGGGGACCCCTCCTTTTATAGGCGAGAAAAGAAAAATTACACGACTTGTACTTTATGGTACACTGCGTATACTCGGTAATTTTACACGGTCTCCACGCGGCTTCCAACACGGCTTCGCGTCCGTTGACTGGTCAACATAAGGATTGAGGGTAACGTATACACGGGGAGGGACTACACAACGTGGTGTTTAGACACATGGAGTATACCCATTTATTTAACATGGAAAAGACACGGCTCCAACAGAGCACATGACCATTGAATAGTAACGCGTACGCAGGGAGGGACTACACGGTGTGTAGTTTAGGACACACGACATGTACCCATTTATTTCACATGGCAAGGACACTGCCTTCAACATGGGGTATACCCGGCGAGGTGGTACATGGCGTGTACTCACACTACACGGCGTGTAGTTTCAAAATTCTGGAATGTGTGGTAAAAGTCCATTTTACCCTCCAGAACATTTCGTGACCTTCTTTTTGACAAAGGAATGGGCCGGAGATGTCCAAGCCATTAAATCAGATACCTCTTAAAACATGTTTGTCCCCGAGAATTCAAAAACCATCCCAGAGGAACCTAACAAGATACCTCTTAGGGTTCTCGTTATAAGAGGAACCCAACCAAAAACCCTAATCATATGCGTTAGGAATTACTTCTCCTATGTCGAGATATTATCCGCTTTAGGTGGCACTGACTCGCCTACACGGGTTTAATCGCATCCTCATTAATGCATCTCGATTAAGAATCGGGTATTCCCACATTCATAAATTAGGATTTTTCAACTCGTACTACCCCCAACACCACACAACCAACACACTGCCCGAACATGTGGTTTGGGGAAATTCCCTCTCCTATGTCGATATATTATCCTCTTTAGGCAGCACTGACTCACCCGCATGGGTTCAATCGCATCCTCATTAATGCGTCTCGATTAAGAATTGGGTCTTCCAACTTTCATACAATAGGATTTTTCAACTCGCACTACCCCCAACACCACACAACCAACTCACATCCCGAACATGTGGTTTGGGGAAATTCCTTCTCCTATGTCGAGATATTATCTACTTTAGGCGGCACTGACTCACCCGCACGGTTTCAATCGCATCCACATTGATGTGCCTCGATTAAGGATCAGTTTTTTCCCTTTTTCCCACTCATCCGAACATGCTACACACTTCCAGAGAAGAAGGGAAAAAGGGCTCAGAACCGACAAGACAAGATTTCTATATATCAAAGGAACAGAGTACAACATCAACACAAATCTCAGAATAACAAGGAAAAAACTCATGGCAAAACAACTCCGGGTACTGAGCGGGCATCTAGGCCTCCCGCTCCCAAGTGCTCTCTTCAAGGTCACCATGCCTCCAGAACACACGAACCAATGGAATGGTTCGTCCACAAAGTACCTTCTCCTTACGATCCTCGATTCTGACTGGTCATTCCTCAAAGGTCACGTCATCTCCCATATCTAGCTCTCCCCAGTCGATAATGTGAGTGTCGTCGTGTAAGAATCGACGTAGCTAGGAGACGTGGAAGACCTCATGAACCTTCTCTAACTAAGGTGGCAGGGACAGCTGATATGCCACCTCACCAACTAGCCTCAGCACCTCAAAGGGTTTGATGAACCTAGGTGAGAGGTTGCTCCCTTTCCCAAACCTCTACTGCCCTCATCGAGGGGAAACCTTCAAGAACACATGATCTCCCACCTCGATCTCCAAGGTCCTCGTCTAAAGATCATCATAAGACTTATTTCTGTCCTAAGCCGCTTTCATCCTCTCACGTACAAGCTGGAATTTCTCCGTGGTGCTCTGTACGACCTCTGTCCCAAGAGAACCTGTCTCACCAACCTATTCCAGCAAATGGGTGAACGACATGGTCTTCCATAAAAAGACTCAAACGGTGCCATGCCAATAGTAGAGTGGAAGCTGTTGTTGTAGGAAAACTCTACTAAAGGAAACTTTCGTACCCATGATCCTCCGAAATCCAGAACGCATGCTTGTAGAATTTCCTCTAACGTCTGGACAGTCTGCTCTGTCTACCCATCAGTCTAGGGGTGGAAAGCAGTTCTAAGGCGTAGCAGGGTGCCAAAAGAATGTTGTAACCCCCTCCAGACTCATGAGGTAAACCGAGTATCCCGATCTGAGACGATGGTCTTTGGAACTCCATGAAAATTCACCACCTCGTCTACATACCTCGGTGCCATGGTACTCACCATGCCTGACTCCTTAATTGCTAAGAAGTGAGCTGATTTTTTCACCCAATCCACCACTACCCATATAGCATCATAACCACACTGATCACTATGTAGTCATGTGACTAAGTCCATTGAGATTTCATCCCACTTCCACTAGGGGAAATCTAAATGATGCAACAACCCACTGGGAACACAGTGTTCAACCTTCACTTCCTCACACACTAGGAATTTATCCATAAACTCCGCCACTTCCTGTTTCACCCCAGGCCACCAAAACTGTTCTCTCAGGCCTCAGTACATTTTTGAAACTCCTGGATGTACCGCCAAGGCTGAGCTATGGCACTCACGGAGAACTCCCTCACGAATTTTCTCCGGAACAAACAACCTTCCATGGAAAAGAATCTGATGTCGGCTATCCTATGACCATCCCACTGGAGCGTTTCCCAGATCGACACGATCCCACATCACTTCCACCTCGGAGTCCCCCCCACTGAGTCTCTTCCACCTGCTGCATCAAGGAGGACTGCACCGTCATCTGAAACAAAATGCTTCTAACACCTTATACCCTTGCATATAAGTGCAAGGTGGCTAACTCTCCCATCGCATTCCAAGAATCAGTGGATTCCAGAACCACTTCCTTATGTGACTTCCTGCTTAGGGCATCAGCTACAATGTTTCCCTTACCTTCAGAGCAAGGGATATCAAAGTCATAGTCTTGGAGAAACTCGACCCATCTCCACTGCCGTATGTTCAGGTCACGCTGGGAGAAGATATAACGCAGGCTCTTGTGATCTGAGAAGACCACAAAGCGCTTCCCAAACAGATAATGTCACCACAACATCAGTGGGAACACTACTGCTACAAGCTCTAGGTCATGGGTGGCATAGTTACCCTCGTGAGGGCATAACTATCTAGACCCATAACAGATCACTCCCTTCTTTTGGATCTGCACACACCCCAGACCAATGCCAGAAGCATCACAACACGCCTCATACAACAAACCTTCCTCTAGAAACCTTGGTATGAGAGCACTAACCAACTTATCCTTCTGGTAGTCGATAGCTTTCTGGCACTTCTCGCTCTATTGGAAGGCCTCGTTCTTCCTAGTCAATGATGTCAATGGAGCAGCAACTCGAGATGAGTCCGAAACGATCCTCCGATAGTAACCTGCTAACCCCAGGAAACTATGAACTTCTTCCATGCTCTTGGGTGCTTCCCAAGAAACAACTGACTCCACCTTCGACGAGTCCACCGACACTCCATCCTGAGACACCACGTGCCCAAGGAAGTGTACTTCTTGTGTCAAGAACATACACTTTTCCAATTTCCTGTAAAGTTGGAGGTGTCGAAGGACTTCCAAGACTACCCTGAGATGCTCAACGTGATCCTCATCTAATCTTGAGTAGACCAGGATGTCATCGATAAACACAACGATGAACTGGTCTAGAATCTCTCGGAAGAAATTGTTCATAAGTCCCATTAACATAGCAGGTGCATTCGTAACTCCAAACGGCATCACTGCAAACTCGAAGTGCCCAAACCTGCACCTAAAAGTCGTCTTCGAGATATCACAATCCTTTACCCTAAGCTGATGATATCCAGATCGTAGATCAATCTTGTAAAACCAACCTTCTCCCCTCAGTTGGTCGAAGAGATCATCTATCCTTGGAAGGGGGTAGAGGTTCTTGACTATTACCTAGTTCAGCCTTCGGTAGTCGATGCACAGCCTGAGACCACCATCTGCCTTCTTCACAAAAAAACTGTAGCACCCCATAGCGATATGCTAGGTCAAACAAAACCCTTCTCCATCAGATCGTCAATCTGAATTCACAACTCCCGCAACTCCGAAGGTGCCATCCGATAAGGGGCCATTGAAATCGGACGGGCACCAGGATGTAAGTCTATCCCGAACTCAACATCTCGTCAGGGGGGTAATGTCACAACCTCCTCAGGAAAAACAACAAGGAACTCCCCAAAATCCCTTGGGATATCCATCATCTCTATATCAGCTGGAACCACTGATAACCCGCCTAACAAAGAAAGGAGAGGCTCCAGACGCCGGCTTCCCACCTGATAGCTCCTCTCGCCAAAAAAAGTTACACGCTGCTCGTCCACGTTGGAGAACACGACTCTTCTCCGGAAGTAGTCGATAATGGCACTAACAGAAAACAACCAGTCGATGCCTAGGATGACATCGTATGGCTTCATTTGTAACAAAATAAGGTCCCCACTGGATCGATGTGGTCCCAACGTCATCCCACAACCCCTACAAACACAAGATATGAGGTTCTGGCCTCCAACTGGTGTACACCACACTAGTGGTACGGAAAGTCTCTCTATGTCTAGTCCCAAAGAATATGCTAGACCAGGTGCAACAAAGGAGTGGAATGCTCATGAATCGAACAAAGAAGAAACAAGAGTGCTGAACAAACAAATCGTACCTCGCACCACCTCTGGTCCTGCCGAAGCTGTCAACTCTGCTGCGTGAAACTGTCCACGCCCAGCTCCTCTGCCTCTATGATGTCATCTACCTCCCCGACCATTCCCCGGTCAAGGTCCCTAAAAAGCACCCTGAGGTCGGCATCCTCCCACAAAGTCTGCCCTCAGAGGATCATGGTCCTGCTACTGCTAGAAGGGCCTAGTCGGCAACTAGTTCTGCTGAGATGGGCGCTGAACTTTCCCAAATCCATCGTACTGAGCTCCGGTCGGGCACTAACTCTAAATGTTCCTGAATCCTCCACAAGAAAAACACTTTGGTCTTGGGCTCGTGAAAAAGGGACAAGGACCTAAAGATCTGAACTGGAACTGCTGGGGCCTACTCCCCACGGGCCTGAACCTGGAAGGTCCTGTCATAGGAGACTTTCTGATGACTGCCTTCCCCTTCGACGAGCCCAGCTGGATCCCCTCTCGTGGTGCACCTCCTTGCGAGTGAATCCTCTCTACAACCTCTACCTTCTTTTGTACTACCAAGTACATCAGAAGGGTGAAGGGGGTAACCGCATACTGGAGTGAAGGATAAAGCGCCTCCTCCAAACATCTCGCCCGAGACTCCTCATCCAGAAAGAGATCCGGAGCAAAGCATAGGAGATCCTTGAACATGATCCCCAACTCTCATACCGACATACTCCCCTACTTAAGGGAGAGTAAATCCTGCTGCTTATCCTCCTTGATCATGGAATAAAGGAATTCCTCTCGGAATTCCTTCTCAAAGTCATCCCATGGAACCTCTTCCTCTATACTCTCTCCGAGGTAGAGAGTCCACCACTGTCACGCCGCACCTCTCAGCTGACTGACTGCTAGGGGAACCCAGTACTCCCTCGGAGCACGAATCAAGGTAAAAGCAATTCCTAGCTCTTCAAGACACCCCTCTATCTACGTATCTGAAGTAATACCCTCGTACTTCTTGAGGGTTTGCTGCTGGAATGAAAGGAGAGTCTTCTAACACTGGATATCTTCCTTCTCTCGGTCAAGCCTCAACTAATCGACCGCCTGAATCTGCTGGGCCTCAGCCGTCTGAGCCACCCGGGGATGATGTCCAGGTTCCATAACTGTACGGTAAACAAAGATTGCCTAAGCCCAAGTAGTAATGAAATTTATTAATATTTTATTTTATAATTTTCATTTCAATTTCTTTCCTAGAACACCCAAATCAAGTAAAACACAATCATGATTATTCATGTACCTTCCCTAGGGTCTCTACCCTTCAATCAATGTAGTCTCACTTGACCGTTCGGTAGGCTCAGAGTCCTTGCATCGGATCACGGGGGGCCCTAAAATTTCGTGTCCTAGCCGGTCTTCTCTGGCCTATGTCACGCACCAAGATTAACCAACATTGTTGCCCTACCATCCCATGCAATCCTCACTATGCCTAAATCCAGGCTCCATCTTATCTCTCAACCATCACCTTTGATGCCATTCTGTCATGACCCCCTCCCACCAAAGATGCCCCTCCTGAGCTGGAAATTGTGAAATGGAGATAATGCCCCCCCGAGTCCTGCCTCCAGTGGGCCTCGGGTTGCCGACTAGCACCAAGGGTAGGAGTTTTCAAATATATAGGAGGCATTACCCGTTTATTATTTTACGATTGTGAAATAGGACAAGTCAACCACAAAAAGGACAAGTGTATAGAAATAAACCCAAACCAAGCCCACATGCATGTTTAAACAATTTTATAACAAGGTGCAAGTACAAGAAATCTCAAAGTACACTACCAAAAGAAAACAAGAATACAGCAACTGCAACAACTCCAACTGTCTGACTAGTAGGGTCCCGCATGACCCTGTTAGTCCTCTTGGAAACCTGAAAGTAAATGTAGGTTGAGCATACAAGTATACTAAGTAGGTAAACCTAAATCTCTCATGCACAAGTGGAGAGACATCCTAATGCCATGTGAGAACAACAGAAGAAACCTCGTAAGGAATTCTATCCACCCAACCTTAGCAGCCACACTCACCAAAAGCACAATCAAAACAGGTAGTGGTTTATTAGAAGCAAGAGTATTGGGTACCCCACACCATTCCCCATTAGCTACCTGCTCTTCCTAACGGTGAACGTCCAGAAGCTGCCACAATCTCCCTGCCCGCACACACATGGGCCTCACAACCACGTATCCCGCCCGCACACACCTAGGCCTCACAACCACGTATCCCGCCCGTACACACCTCGGCCTCACACCCACTTATCCCGCCCACACACACCTGGGCCTCATCCCGATGACTCTTGGGAAACAGGAAAACCTGCCCGAAGGGTATTGGCATAAAGACACCCTAATCAAAACCTACCCGAAGAGTCTTGGGTGTAAGGCCGCCTCAATCCATCAAATACTAGGGGAGAAGGAGCAGGAAGGAGCAAGGAACTATGGGAAAACACCCCCTCCTATGAAATGGGGGTGTTCGGCACTATGTTCTCAACATGGGTGGGGTGCGTCAAAACAAAAAGATACAAATATATATATATATATATATATATATATATATATAAACCAAACACTCATCCCATCCTATGGCTTTTAAACAGAGAAACTGAGCTTGTGCCTCGGCACTGCTACCACGAAGCATACATACAACAAACAACCCCAACCCCATTTAGTTTTTCATGTTTTAGCAGAATTAGTTTATTTAGTTCCTTAACTACTGGGCAACTATCCCAAACCAACCACATCGATGGTTCGTAAAACATATCCCTACCATCCACAAAGAAAGTTAGGAAAACACAAGCAGCACAACCAAGTCCTTCTTATTATCCAAACATCCCCATGATTTTTATTTCTGTTCCATTACCAAGCCCCACCATTCATTAAATTTTATTATTCACAACCCATAGTTCATAAACATTCCAACCCATCCCTGCAACCCCGTTTCCAACCACCATAACCACAATCACACCGAACCCATACATCATTATCCCTTTAATAACATTTATTTCATCCCCGCTTCCCATCACTAACATAGCATTCAAACCAACCCACAACCAAGCCTACCATAGTCCTACTGCTCACCCAAACCACACCAACCCACAAAACACCCCCATCACATGCCACATATACAAGACAACAACCCCATGTTCATTATTCCATTATGTTCAACCGGGGTGATCACACAAGGGTTCAAGATTTTAAATCGGCCAACATTACGTGATTAACCAATTTCCACATTCCACAAGGTTCCATTCACAAATACGGTCTAGAAGATAGGGCAAAATTTAATTGTTCAAGAAAAGGCCCCCAACGACCGTGATTTTCAGTAGGCATAATCATATTCAATTCATAACATATCAATAGGATAAAAAAAATAAAAAAAAAACTTCCCCATCCCGGTTATTTAACCAGTTATTATCTTTATTTAATTGTCCAACTGTTTCTCATGAAAACAAAAGGATACCCACCCTGCATGATGCACAAATTAGAGAGATGAAGGTAAGATCCCTACCTCAATAGGTTCTGATCATAATGCTCCACCAGATCAACTTTAGAAGACGTCCGTCGGCATCCGTCACTTTTCTCGGGTCTCAGAAAAACCCTCCTCAGGTGGAAGTAGGAATGGAAAGGCCGAAGGTGAGACAACAGATCCATGCTCAGATGTTCCACCTCGTCGTTACGATCCCGTGGCTGCTGACGGATCGTAAATCAGAGCTTGGACGAAAATGTTATGGAAGAAAAGGAGCCTTCGAGTCTATTGGGAGAGCTCTGCTCATAAAAATGGGGAGGAGAGGAGTGAGTTGAAATGGAGGAGGGGACCCCTCCTTTTATAGGCGAGAAAATCAAAAGTACACGATGTGTACTTTATGTTACACGGAGTGTACTCGGTTATTTTACACGGTCTCCACGCGGCTTCCAACACGACTCCACGACTGTTGACTGGTCAACACACAGTTTGAGGGTAATGAATACGCAGGGAGGGACTAAACGGCGTGTAGTTTAGACACATGGTGTGTAACCATTTATTTCACATAGCAGAGATATGGCTCTAACCTGGCCCACGACCGTTGACTGGTAACGCGTACGCGGGGAGGGACTACACGGGGTGTAGTTTAGGACTCACAGTGTGCACCCATTTATTTCACACGGCAAGGACACGACCTTCAACACAGGGTATACCCGGCGTGGGGGTACACGTCGTGTACGCACACTACACAGCGTGTAGTTTCCAAATTCTGGAACGTGAGGGAAAAGTCCATTTTACCCTCCAGAACATTTCGTGACCTTCTTTTTGACAAAGGAATGGGCCGGAGAGGTCCGGGCCATTACAATATTCATGACCATATCATTTAGATCATTATTTAAATGCATTAAGAATATAAAACTTGATTTATATATCATATACATTTATAATATAAATATGTGTAATAGATATTTACATGAAATAGAAGTAACTGTTTATGGAGACGGTAGGTCGTACGTACGCATAAACGTTGTTTCCGTTTTAATATCGTATTGAACGAAAGTATGTAAATTAGATATATGTGAGTATATATATATATATATATATCTAGAATCATTATAATGTTAAATATTATATATTTATTAATAATATATATTTTTATAATCGTCATGGAATGGTGAATATTGGAATGAATCTCATCACGTCGTGGAGATGGTAATCCGTACCTACACACGAGTGACAATATCATTATATTGATAATGAAATCATCTATAATTGGAAGTTATATCATATATACATAATCATTATCATGTTATATTTATTATTTACTCCAATTAAACTCATTATTATACACATCCAAAAAATGACGTGTTTGAATAAATAACTACAGCACAACGTGCAGACGGGAAGCCCTACGTACGAACGTATGGTGAATTTATCATTCATATGATGGATAAAATAATGAATATGGTTGTAAAAGTTTTATAATAATATCTTAGTATATAGAACACACTAGATGTATTATTTTAGAAAGGAAACAACAACTAAATAGGAAGTGTAAGAAGAAAAAGAAGTTGAAAGAGGTGATGAATATTTACCTCCTTTTCAGGATCTTCAGTTAGATTTGATCAAAATGGACCCTTAGGTTTTCTATATGATCAAACTAAGGCCCCTAGTATTATGTGAGATAAATTGGGAGGATATTTGTTCAGGTATTGGCTAAGCCAAATTTTATTTAGGTGTGATTTTGAGAGAAGTGAATGTTCCCTTTTATAAGAGATGTGAGGGGAACCTTAGGAAAAGATTGAAATATTATTTTATACTATAATATTTTTTGGTTAATAATGGATCCAAAAAAATTAATTTCTAGGATATGGTAGGAATGGGTATAAAACCTTTCAACAAATTGGTTTTAGACATTTTTAGGTCACCATATTAACATTATCTTTTAGATTTAACTCTTAGTTAAATAGTTTAACTTTTACCTTGTATTCATGTTTAATTATAATAATTGGTTAATAAACTTACTATAAAATTTTAAGATAACCTCAAGGGTTTCATTAAATATATACCTATAATTATATAAGTTTTTTGGCAGAACGATAGATTTTTAAGAATATTATATAATTTAATAATATAATACTTGTTTTAAAAACTCATTTATGTCTATTTTGACAATATTTAGTATTTGGTTTTTGAGAATGTATTCACAACTTGATTACTTCAAAAAAATACATTTAATTAATACTAACAAGTCATATTCACCTAATTTTTTTATTACATCAAAACATTAAAATTATATTGTTTTAAAATTTAAAAACCCATTTAGTTTATTTGTTCATTAATAAGGTAATTACTACATCATCATTGTGTCAGAAATAAAATTTATTATTCAATGTCCAAAAATTATAAATAAAATAAGATTATGTAGGAAATATTTTTATATTTCTAATAAGTATTTATAGTCGATTATATAACTTATATAACCCCATTTAAAAATTGTTTTACTAAACGATATATGTTTATTTCATTTTTGCCTTTACATTAAATTAATTAATATATAGTGTCATTATCGATCTCAAGTTGCTCCATGGGGTCCCAAAATATACCCATGGATGACCATGGTCAGAACTATTTCATCCAATTGGAATTTTACACATGTTAGAGTAATTTTCTTTTATTATAATATTACTTTTTACGCAAATTTACTGGATTTACCCTATAACCATGGTAAATAAAATATTTACTGAAGTAAATATTCATAATTTTTAAAAATTAAAGTTACCTATTTACACAATTTGGACCTCCTAATTCCAAAATATGGAATTCATTTTCCAAAATTCAAAACAAATAATTGTCAAAAATTAATTTAATATTAATTCCAGTTGTTAAAACAGAAAGCGTGTTTTTAAGAAATAATAACTATCAATAGATTGTGACTTGTTTATATACAGTTTAAACATGAAATTACATCCAATGACCTAAATTATATTTAATGATAATAATATATTCTAAATATAATTTAAAACCACTCAAATTAATAATTTTACACTATAAATTATTCCGATTAAAAAAGTTGTTTTAATTTAAATTTAGTATTTTTTTCATTATTCATCAAAATATGATAGTTATCCGAAAAGTACCAAAAAATTGTACAAACTATATTTTTATGTCATATTCTTAATAATAATTTAATTACACTATATTTAATATATAAATGCTTCAAATATTGGATTTCAAAGGGGTTTTCCAATAAAAGGATGAAAAACTGCATTTTTTTAAAAAATTACCTCTTTTATCATAAAAATTCAATTTTTCCTATATTATGTCTCAGAAATAGAAAAGATGAATGTTAAAATTTTATAGGATATATAAAATTTAAAATGTGTTTAATACTAATTATAACCTTTTTTTAAAGGCTAGTTTGGTTTTTCTTGGTGTGCTCGAACTCGGTGTTGCATGTAGCATAAGCTATTGAAATATCTTGGTGAGATAACATACTATTAAATCTCAGGGTTTTACATTCTCTCCTCCTTCAATTAATCGAATCCACAAAATTTCAATTTTTTCCAAAAATAAAAGGTTAAAATAGAAAAATAACATTTTGGAAAACCCACATCAGAAATTAGGTTAATAAAATTTATTTCGAATTAAAGGGAAAGGGAAATGAAAAAGTCACCACAAAATTATGATCTCAATTATGAGAACATAGGTGGAAATTAGAGAATAATATTTGGAGTAAAAATGTAAATATTTATAGGGAGTGATTCAGGTCTTCAATCACAAACAAGTGTACAATTGAGGGCGTCAATGTAATCGATCTATGATTATTTAAAATAAAATCAGTTCAACAAAACATAATGTATTAGGATAACAATTTTTGGGTTTTAAGATATCTTCCCAAAAGTTTAAAAAATAAATTTTTTCATAGAATAAGATAGATAGATATATATATATATATTTGACAAGTTGATATTAATCCTTCAACTAATTCCTACTAGAAACTCATCTTTCACTACTAAATATAATAGAATTCAAAAGGGTTCTATTTATCCTAATCGTATTTGGTTCCAAAAATAATTAATTTATAATTCATTTGTCATAATATTTAAAAAAAACTACATTATACAAACTAGGAAATCATGTAGGCCAGTGATAGGTGACGCACCCCTGCCGCCCTTCAGTATCGGGGTTGAGTCTCGCGGCCTTGTTGGACATGACGGCTTCTCGCCCAACCTCCGGGTTGTCCTTTTTATGACAATACAAAAATAATCTCATGAAATTATTTTTCCTTAACAATAATATCCATTGTCAAAATTAATCGATTCCAAAATTTACACTTATCCATAATATTTTGTACAAAGTCACTATCCTAATTGTATAAGGAAGGTAAACACAATGATGATCCTTTTTTTCACGTAATAACATGTGAATAACTTCTTCGTGTATTCATTTAAAACATTGTAACACCCTGAATTGTCATAAAACCATATAGATTACATTCATTCTATTTTATTTCTTATAGAATACAGGATATAAACCTTCTATACAAAACAGTTGTAAACTCTATCAGTGATAGAATAAACAGACCATTAATAAGCTCCATGGATGTCAATAATATCCAATATGATTTATCCAAATCAGTCATATCTTATTTAAAAATCAATACCTCTATATCAAAGCCATATTAATGTTTTATCTTTCATTCAACCATATATTTTCCAAAAAGATTAACTTGTTATTGAGTCACTTTTCCTGGTAGCACACAATCTCAAATCCTCAATGATATAGTACAGGAGTACAATCCTTATATACTCCAAATTTATTATAACCAGTACATTGTTGATACAATACTAAAATGTCATAATTCATTAATATCTACATAAGAACACTATTCATTACTCTTCATCTGAGGTACTATCATTACTTGATTAATTTAAAACAACATCAATTGTGGTATACTCTGATGATTTTGGACATTGATTCGCATAGAGTCCCACCTCCTTGAATAAAAATCATTATACATTTGAAACCTTTTTCTTAACCTTGTAATAACATAATCAATTTCCTTTTTCTCCACACTTATAAAAAACTCACATTCCCTTCAGGAATTTACCTAGGTGATTCTTTCCACAGTTTTCACATATGGGAAAATCCTTCTTTCCCTTATTCATTTTATCCATTTTTCTCTCTACCATACTTTTCTTCTCTAGCTTCCCTTCAAATCCATAGGACTCAAAAAATTCAATACTTATATTATTAACACATGATATTATTTCTTCATATAATGATAATACATAGGTAAACTATTTCCTTTCTAAATTTTGGATTAGTACCATGAATGATATGATCCTTCCAACTTTTTGTATCAAGCGTATTTCTAGAGTTCTCATTCCATCTACTAGGAGCCATTTCTAGACAATGGCGTACAATAGGTTAGTTTATTAATCCCAACGCATACTTCCAAACATGTAAAATACCTACCGTAAATTGAAATGATTATGAATATTATCTATAATCATAAAATTTTTTCTTTGAGGAAGTATTTACTCATAAATACTCCAAAATAGACTATAATGAAATTGTGAATTATCCTATGCATATCCCCCAAGAGTGTTGTAACCGAGAGTGCAGTAAGGCCCATTTTAATGCACCAGTTCCTATTCGAGTCTATCTCAAAGAGGTGTTTCTGGGTTTTACCCCTAGGTACATCTCTTCCAGATCTGCCTCTACCTGCTCATATCCAGATAGAGATGTATTGTTTGGAAAACTCATAAAATATCTACATTACCAAAATTCTACATTGTTCTTCTATACTAATCCTCAAATTCAGTCTTCGAGTAATGTTATCTAATCAATGTTTTTCTAAATCTAACTTCCATGGTTTATAATAAACATCTTCTAGTACTAATTGTAATGCCTCGACCCCAGTTACCTAGTGTCCGTGCATCATTTTAATAAATTGGAATGATTACAAGGAATCAAGTTCCGAAGGACCGATCTGTTTGGCAGTCTTGGAAAATATATTAAATAAATTAATGTCAAATTACATTATAAAATGAAAAACAACAACCACATTGTCTCCATTTAAAACATTTGTATCACTTAGACAATCCCTGCAGGTTAGCCATAATATACATTTTTGCATCCTTAGAAAAATTAAACATAGAAATGGGTGAGCTCAGATTCTCAGTAAGGATAAAAATATAGTGAAACCATTCATAAATAAGCATTAATATTTAAGGAATTATATAAAAGTAAAACGAAAGCCTTTTAAACTTAAAAATCTGCATAATATGTCAAAGATAAATTAAATAATTCCATTTACTTATTCACTTTTATATTCTACTAGTCTAATAATCACATGTAATATCAATAGCTAATTTCATAATGATGGAATGCATAATGCCAGAATTCATAACCACATTGTCAAGGATTTGTGCTATGACTACAAATAAGATTTTTTTCAAGGCCTTGTTCCAAGACATTAGATTGTCTCAAGAGACCTACCTATTAATTGAGGATCTATAGCGGGATCCACCCGTCACTTACTAAGTCCAATGAATTCCTCATATGAAAAGGTTTAAATATAACATAAACATTGATATAAAAACTATCATACGATATGTCAATACCTTATCCACAAAACATGAATTGTATAAAAATAACACATCCACAATCAAACATATCATAAAAAACTTCAATACAATATAGAATATTTGTATAATAAATAATCCTTGATCAAGAATCATATCTCATAATGGATGTTGGCATAGTTGAAAATGATCAATAAAAATCTTTGAGAGAATTATGCATTTTCCATGAAATCATTTAAAATTCACATAATTTATAAACGATGTAATTTAAAAGATAGTTTTGAATCAAATTTTTCCATACTACTTTGTAACTTTTGAAAGTAATTAACATTTAAAAACATTAATGTCCTTATAAATGAATCCTTAAAAGCATTTAAAAAAACAAAGACATTAATGAGAAAAGTTTAAAAGAATAAATTGTTAAAACATAAAAAATCATATTTTAGTAAAATATTCGCTTAAAAATTATTCCATTTAAAACTCTGTTATGAAACATGGACATGGATAAAAAGTATTTCCCAGTAGAATCTCACGTAAAAACAACCTCAGATGATAATGAGATTGTGAAATTAACCCTTACCTCCCACTTTCCTATAATCAAGGATAAATTTAACCTTTTGTGTGATGACCATAGTATGTAATTAAATTATAATAGAACAATATTAATATTTATTATATTATACATGATTCATTTATGACTTTATACTACACATTTAATAATGATTTCTATGTTAAATTAACATTTTGGGTAATAATCGCTTTCCTTATCGTATATATTTTAACTTATTATTGTTGATCGTATCATTTAAATCATGATTTAAATACTTATAGAATAAAATCCTTGATTTATATATCATATATATTTAGAATATAAATTTTTATAATAGATAGATATATGAAATGGAAGGCACCGTTTATGGAGATGGTAGGCCGTACGTACGAACAAATGTTGTTTCAGTTTCATATCGTATTGAACAGATGTAAGTGAATAAGATATATGTAAGTAAATATATATATATATATCTTGTTTAATTATTATTTCATGTATTACATACTTATTAAGAATATATATTTTTATAATCATCGTTGAATGGTAAACGTGGGAAAGAATCTAATCGTGTCATGGAGATGGTAATCTGTATGTACGCACAAGAGACAATATCATTATATTGATGGTGAAATTGTATTTAATTGGATTTTATATAATATATACAAAAAAATTAACATGTTATATTTATTATTTATATCAATTATACTCCTTATTATACCCATCCAAATAATTTAGTGTTTGAATAACAAACTACACCACGACGTGGAGACGATAAGTCACACTTATGGTGACATTGTCATTCATATGATGGATAGGGTAATGGATATAGTAGTATCGTTTATATAATAACATCAAATTACATAGAATATACTGGAGTTATTATTTTAGAATGTAAGAAACAAAGAAAGAGGAAGTTGAAGAAAAAAAAGAACTTGAAAGAGTAGTGAAATATTTACCTCTTCTTCTGGTTCTTCCTTTTGATTTAATCAAAATGGCTCATTATGATGGCTTTCTGAACAAACTAAGGCCTATAGGTTAAAGTGAGGAACATTTTGAGGATATTTGGGTAGGGGATGGCCAAGATAAATGGATTTTGAGGTTTGATTTTTAGAGAAGTGGAAGTGCCCTTTTATAAGAGAGTTGTGGGGAGCTATAGGAAAAGATTGAAATATTATTCAACAATAAAATAATTTTCGGATTATAATGGCTCAAAAATGATTTATATATAGGTTATGGTGTAAATGGATCTATAATCTCTCAACCAATAGGTTTTAGACAGGTTTGGGTTTCCATATTAACTGTATCTTTTATATATAACTCTTTGTTAAATAGTTATGTTTTTATCATGTATTATTGTATTATTATTATTATTGGTTATTTATCATACAATAAAATTCCAAGAGAACCTAAATTGGTTCATTAATGATATATCTATCATTATATAAGACCTTTGTAAGATCCTCATATTTTTAATACTATTATATATTATTATAATTAAATATTTTTTAAAAACTCATTTATGTCAATTTTGAAACTATTTAGTATTTGGTTTTTGAGAATGTCATGATAGTATGATTACTTAAAAACAAATACATTGAATTAATAATAACATTTCATAGTGACCTATAAAATTTTTGTATGGAATAAAAATGCAAAAATTATATTTATTTTAATATTTACAATACCATTTATTTGATTATATCATTAATAACGTATTTACTACATCATTGTTGTGCCATAAATAAATTTGATTATTTAATGTCTAAAAATTAAAAATAAAATAAAATTTTTTAGCATATATTTTTATCTTTATAATTTTTATTATTATTTTATATAACTTATATAACTCCATGTGAAAATTGATTTACTATAAGATATATGTTTATTTAATTTTTTCCTTTACTTTAAATTAATTAATATAAAGTGTGATTATCACTCTCAAGTGGCTCCATGGGGTCCCAAAATCGACCCAAGGATTCCTAGGGTCGGACATGTATTGGAAAATTGAAATATGGAATATTTTAGGGTTATTTAATAAAATTATAAAATTATTTGTTTTACCCTAATTTATCATATTTACCCTTTAACCATGATAAATAAAATATTTACTGAAGTAATTATTCAAAATGAATAAAAATTAAAAGGTAACTGTTTAAACAATTTATACCTCCTGATTCCAAATATTAAATCCATTTTTTCAAATTAAAAACACATAAGAGGCAGAAATTAATATAAAATTAATTCATTTTGTTAAAACAAAAAGTTTGAATTTATGAAATAATAACTATCAAAAGATTGACACTTGTTTTGTACATTTTAAATATGAAGTTATATCCAATGACCTAAATTATATTAAATGATAAAAATATAGTCTTATGATACTTTAAAAACACAAAATTGTTTAATTTAACGCTATAAATAATTTCAATTAAAATATTTGTTTTTAATTAAAATTTTGTATTTTTCACTATTTAACAAAATATGAAAGTTATCAGAAAAGTACCAAAAATTTAACCAAACTAAATTTTTATATCCCTATTTTTAATAATAATTAAATTTCTCTAAATGGAATATATAAAATTGTAAATATTGTATTTAAAAAGGGTTCTCCATTAAATGGCGGAAAAACTGCATATTTAGAAAAATACCTCTTTTATCTAAAATTTTTAATATTTCTTATAATATTTCTAAGAAAAATAAAGATGAATGTTAAAATAATATAGGATATATGAATTTTAAAATGTGGTTAATACTATTTATAACCTCGTTTTTTAATGACTAGTTTTGTAAGTCGTGGTGCGCTCGAACATATTGTTACGTGTAGCGCAAGTTATTGAAATACTTTGAAGAGATAATATACTATAAAATCATGGGGTGTTACATTAATACACATTATCAAAATGTAATTTATTAATCTTGGGTAAATAATAAATTTTATATTTATATACATAGACTATACTTATTCAATAATGTAAAACATAAACATCAGTAATTTTTTTTCTCCTATTATATAGGAATTATATTTATAAAATCATAATATTTTAAGAGATGTCGTTTTTAAAATTAATAAAAATTATTTTATATATTTAATTAGATGAAATTTTATGTTTACCAAGAATTTTAGTTGAAAATATTTATTTCTTATGATTCAAATAACATTGTGTTTCTCCAAAAACTTGTGGTACACTAGGGAATGAGTATTACTAGATTCCAATATACTATTAATATTACCATTAAATTTGATAGTTATCACTTATCCATTTAAATGGATGTAATTAATGATATTAAATATAATATGAGATCATTGTATACAAATGTTAATAAAATTAATTATTTACAAATAATTATAAATGATAATGAATATCATTTTAATATAATGGATGCGTTTTTATAAAAACCTATTTTTAAGATAGTGATGGAATTGCATATTAATATATTAAAAAAATCATTATTATTCAATAATATTAATTAAATTTATATATTAAATATTCAATCAAAAATTTTTAAGTTCATTTGATACATATTTTCAAACTAAAATAGGAAAAAATCCAATTTTATGCATTGAAATGTTGTTTTGTTTTTCTAAAATAGCATTTTCAGACCTTTAAATGAGAAACTTTTTTTCAGACTAAATTATGACACATTTATAAATTTTATTTCAAAAAACAAACTTATTTTTAAATTTTCAATATCAATATTTAATTTGGATAATGATTTGTTATTTTTCAATGAAGATTAGTATTTTTATGAATCACGAAAACAAATAATTTTAATTGAAAAAATATTTTTCTTCAAATTTTTTTATATAGTAAATTTATTTCAACAATCAGATTGAAAGTATAATTAGTTAAATTATAAATCCATTTATCAATTTTATTAAATTTCAACAAATTTCATGTTGATATTTGATATAAACACATTTCAATCATTTGAAATTTTTATAATAATAACTCGTTGTATCGTCCAATATGTCAGATTTATTTTAATTTATATTATTCCACATTTATTCTTGAAATTAGCAAAAATTTGTTCCATAATTTAAATAAGAATAATATATAATGTATATTATATAAAACATTGTTTTTTAATTAAAATCTTAGTGAATTTAATTAGAATTAATTGAAAGGATTACGGTTAATATGAGTTTACCTAATGATTGACCATATATTTTAAGGTGTAAAATGACCCTAAACATGTCTAATTTTTTTAATAGATATATTTAAGCCATTAAAACTACATGTTACTACAAAATTATTATTTGGACCCTTGGGTAAAAGTAAAACAATGTTACTACTAATATAATTTTAATAATAACACATTTTTCGTCTTCCTCACTTATAAAATGACACCACACCTCCCCCTCTATTTACACATATCAATCCCTTTTTGATCATCAAAAAATTACTAAATAAGGACTAAAAATATCTCCTCTAATTCAAGAATCATCACCTAGGGTGGAAATAAAGCAATATAAGCCCATCGGTCAAACCCAAAGGAGTTATTAGAAGAAGAGGTAACATTTATCAATGAACACTTTTGTTTTATTCCTTTATCCACCCCTTATATTATTCTTATCACATGATTATATATTAAAATCATCATATATAATATTAATATATGTTATTATGTTATGTTATTTACCGATATGAACATATACATCCATAAAATGTGTAATAAATTCACCGTTCGGGTTTACTACAGACTACGACCTCATGAAAAAATGACTTTTGTTTTTTACTTTACTACCTATTATGGTTGAGAATTATTATTTAAATACTATTTATATATGATATATATGATATTTAAAATGAAATTTATACTTATTTAATTATTATATAACATATACATTCATTATTTCCATTTTTTGGAATACTATAACATCATTTTTGGATGTTTGGACTACTACCTCCTCAAAGCGATGTGATGCATTCACAACTAACATGGCTTTGGTAAAGGATCGTTTTAATAAATATATATTTCAAAAATTAAATATATATGATATTTTTGACATAATGTTATATCTTTATATATAACATATCATTATATTCCTTACATTTCACACATGGAAAAAGTGATAACTTTGTTCTTCAACGTGTGGACTACCACCTCCTCAAAGCGATGTGATTTTTGGTTTTTCATAAACAAAATTGAAGAATGAGATATATAAGTATAAAAAATTGAATAATATTTTATTTTTTATAAATATTACTTTATAATGTAAAATGTTACTTGAATTCTTTCAATAATGATCATGGAAACATTTGAATGTTATTCATGTGTATATACGACATATCTTCTCTATGATCTTAATGTTGGTTAATTTTCCATAAACATATTTCCTGTAATATTTAAAAATTATAATTGATGTAAAATTTTGAGAAAAAATTCAGGGTTATTATTCAAGATAAGTTTAAATAATTACCTCATTGACCTATCAATGTTAGTTTAGACACATAAGCTGGCTATGTTCAAAACATCCTTGATAAAAATTATTGATTATTTAATTATATAGAAAATATTTTTAGGTTAAATAAATTTTTAAAAAATATAAATTATTTTTTGTTAAGAATGTAAATAATTATAATATAATTATTATAAACTAATATATAGGACAATCTAATAAACCACACTCATGTTATGGGATTTCATAACTCCATTACAATTTATTAGGTTAAGCTTCTTGGTCATTTGTTATGTTATTCCAAGAATATGGGTGAAATGGAATTTAAATTATTTATAATGTATTTAAACATTTATATTGATGATTGAAATTTTTCACACATAATTATTTCATTTATTTATCTCACACCAATGATTTTTTTTTCAAAATACATTGACCCATATCCTTTCATTGAGGATTTTTTTATGTTTTACACCCACATTATTGTATGAGGTGTATATAATGCCCCATTGAAATATAACATTAGGAATTTATTTATTCAATTGTTATTTAATATGTTGGGAAATTTTATTCTTTCACAGAGCTCATGATTCAAAAGTTACTCAAGAAGTAATGGGTATTCTTCTGACTTTTTACATCTATGAGAGAAATGTAATATTCATGATCTACTACATTTTTGGGATGTATCAACTGATCTACAAATATATAATATGATGAATTTTATTTATCATCACTATATTTGAATGTTTAATTTAATTATTATTATTTTTGGGTATTTCGATTCAGATCTTTCCACTGTTGTTAGGGGTTTCATTTCAATTTACATTTTGTTGAAACAAACGTGTTATTAAGAACCTAATTAAATCTATAGGGTATATATACTACTCTATGAAAATTGTTATCAATAATTTAGTTTTATTTCATGATATTAAAAGTACAAATTGAATATGTTATTTTATGGGCCTCATGGATCAATATTTACTCAATTATTAAGGTATTTTCATATCACTTTTTACAAGTGTGATATAAATTTAATATTAACCTATTACTTATTTTTATTTGGTATCTAATTCCCTTTTGATATATTAGATCATGTATTATTTTATTTTTGGGGTATTTAAATTATTCAATGGATTGTTATTAAGTTTGTATCTTTAGATTCAGATGTTCCCACAATTGTAAGGGGTTTCAACTCAAATTATATTAATTTGAGACTTATTTGCTATTATGATCCTAATTAATTTTATGTTCTATATATTCTACTAATTTTATAGGTTACATCGTGAATCTACATATTAATAGGATATTACATGTTTCATTGTAATTTTATTCTTCCATGGGGATTATGATTTTAAGGATTCAATGGTGTATGGGACACAATGGAATATTAAATGATTGTTTTTCTCAAGAAGGATGTTAATGATATTTTAATGGTATTTCCATTCATCAACATCAAAAACCCTTATTATTACTTATCCTCCATTGGGGATAATTTTATTCATACCAACCTCATTATTTCAATTGATGGACTACAATTATTTCAAAGATACTGTTAAGGAACATGTTTCTCATCCACGATTTAATCATGATTTAAAATGATTTTTGAGCAACCTATTTCTTTTCTAGGGGATAATAGTGCTTCACACTATTTTCATGGATCCCATTTCCGTTCAATTATTTAATATTGTTTCAATGATATTGTTATTGAGCCCATTTATATTCTATGGTCTAATCATGATATAAAGTGTTTTTAGGGGAACCTAATTCTTTTCCATGGGTTAACTAGGAAACAAAGAGACTGTAATAAAACCTCTTTCTTTTCCACATATTATCCTTGTTTCAAAATTATTATTCTTGAACCTATTTTATTTCAACAGGTTAATCATATTTAGTAAAGAGTAAAATTTGTTTCAATGAGTTTTGATGAGATTATTTCTATATGTCATTTATTCATATTTTTTTCATGTACATTTGAAATGATGGGAGTTCCCATCTACCAGATGGTGATCCCCTTATATATAATATGATAATTGTTTCAAAATGTTTCTCTAATGCACTGGATAATTATTATTTTCTTTAGATAATCATAATGAAATTTATTCGTTTGGTTATTCCAATTTGTAACGGTTCTGTAATAGTTCAATAGTATGATGGTCCATAACACCAATAAGTTTTACATATTCTTAATATGGGATTATTAAGATTATCCTGAAAATGATTGATATCTCATGGATCATGATTATTTATTTTTAGGATTATTTACATTTTTAAATCCTTATTCAAGGTTTTCTACGTTCAATAATCTAGGTATTGAGGGGTACAAATATTATTATTCAATTTTCATGATTTGTGATTATTTCACCATAATATTATTCTCTTTTTATGATTACCCATGAAATTCAATTTTAAATTCTTATCATTTCCCTCACATTGATTTTATAACACCCTTATAATTTTTCTTTTTCCCCAGGTTTTACAGAATGATGTTGACTGATTTTTTCATATAAATTATTTAATAAGGGTGATATTGATGACCTGTTTTGAAATATGAAATGATGGGATTAATGAGATTAATGTTATTTTAAAAACATGTGAACTTTTTATATAATATTGTTTCCTTATTATTTAAAAATATTAAACTAAAATTTCTTCAAAAATTCATGTGATTCATGTTTTTATTTATTATTTTTTTATGGTTTGACGGATAAAATTATGTCTCAATTATCAGTATAAAATGTAAAAATGTAATGTTATGTGTTTCGGTAAAGAATCATAGTGTAAGGCTGATATGAAAATATAGTTAGTATAAAATGTCAATTTTGATAACATAGGAGATTATGATGTTTTTACATAAGGTTACCATAACAGTTATGAATTCCCTTGTAAGGCTATAATATTAAGATTTATCATCAGTTAAAAATATTAGTCCACCTTTTTGTGGTTTTTTATTGTTAAAAAATTTAGGATATTCAATAAAACAATGAGACATTTTTTTGGTTAAAGTAAATGTAAAAATTTTGTATAATGTAAAGTATTCATTTATTTTTTGTTTAATGTTTTCTAATATATTAATAAACATTAGAGATTAAATGATATTGTATATTTATTTAATTTTTATAACACAAGAATAGTTTTATAGACATCAACCTGATTAAAATGTGATTTTGTGAATTGATGAATTATGTTTCTTAAAAATAAGACATCCATGTTTTGGGAATGAAATATGGAAGGTGAGAGATAATCTTTGAGGATAATATACACTTTAGATATTTTATTGTTTAGGTTATTTGGGATATTTCGTTATTTAATGATTTTAATATATCATTGGGGGTCACTTTTGAATATTAATGTATCATGTGTAAGTTTAATAATTCCAGGGTTTATCTTTCCATGTGACAACAATTTTAGTTTTGGATAATCTCTAAAGACAGGTTTAATAGCTGGATAATCCCTTCCATGATTATACCTTCTTAAAAATTTGATTTATTTATTTATGAATTAAGAATTAATATTTAATACTCATCATTTGGTGAAAAAGATGATATTTTATTCGATATTAATTGAAGGATGAAATTACACTCGTCAAATAAGTATATTTCCTTTTTCTCTTGGTATATATGTTACGATAATTATTTAACTCTATGAATAGGATATTGATGTAAAATTTAATCTTATTACCATAATTTTTTATAATATCAAAGAAATTTTCCACATATATTTTTCTTATTTTTTTCCTCTATTAATATACTCATAACCACATCCACTATCACCATTTATTTTTCTTTGGGAATTAGTTTTTCCTTTTAAAATCATCTTTTATTTTCACAACAATGTTCCACCAATGTGAACATATTGTTATGTGTATCATTTGGAAAATTTATTATTTACAACATTAAATTTTATATGATTTTTTCATTATCTCATTTGTACTATGTGGGATTCAACAATGTAATTCTTAAAATATTTTACTAACTATGATAATTTATGAGGTGAAATTATTTTTAAGGGGTCTTGGATGTAATATATGATGATTTTATAAAAAAAATTCATTTGAATTAATTTCTATTATGTTTATTGATTTAATTATAATAATTTCCTAGATTATCTTTCATTTTAAAAAACACCATGATTATATTTTGTTTCATGTAACAATGTGTTGGTTTGAAAAATTATGTTACAAGAAAGGCTGATTCTTATTAGAAAAAAAGTTATTTTATTTATATTATTTAACATGATTATTATCACCTGGCGATTGGAATAGAGGGAATGAGTGATATTAACTAAAATATGAGAATATATTTTACGCATGTTTGAAATATTTGTTATTTATAATTAATTATAAATATAAATAATGACTAATTTAATATAACATATGAGTTTTTATAAAATATAATTGTATAACCGCGATGGTTTTTAATCATAATATATTAAATTAATCACTATTAGTGGAAAATAATAATGAATTTTATATATTTTATATTAAATCATATTTTCTCAACTTCAGTAGATAAATCTTTTATGAATAAAATAATAACTATAAAATTTTAAACATTAAAAGGGTGTATTTTTTTAAATGATTGATTCTCCGCCTTTTAATGAAAAATTTTCTTAATACTAAATAATGTAAAAATTATATATTTTTTTCAAAATAATATTATTAGTTTAATGTGTAATATGAAAACATCATTTGGGATAGTTTTTTTTCTAAGAAGATTTATTTTGTTGTGAGTAGTGAAAACATTGAATTATAATTGAATGATGTTTTTTCACATAATTTATTTATATAGTTAAATTAAGTTATATTTATATTTTAAGTTATAATTAGTTAAATTATTAATTAATTAAATAAATTTTGTTCAGTGGATTCTATTTCACATTGAAAATGGATATAAACACATCTCGCACTATTGAACCTTTTATAATAAGAACATGTTGTGTTATCTCATCTGTAGATTAAATTTATATTAAATATCATCACTTATGTGTGTGTAATTGATAAAAATGGATTCCATATCTGAAATCATTAAAATTTATAATTTATTTTAATTTAAACATATTTTTTTTACCAAAAATATTTGTGAATGTATTTAAAATTAATTATAATGATTAAGGTAAAACAATTTTACATAATAACAAATTTCAGAATTGACGGTATGAAAATTTCCATAAAATTATTTTAAAATTATATTACGGACATATTTATAACATTAAAAATAAATATTTCTATAATATTCTACATTGGTCACTCAGAGGACAAGTGATATGTGGGGAGTTCTCACGTCCTCTCAATGATACCAAGTATGTCCTCTCCCTCCAATATAAAAGGCCACCATACCTCCACTATCTTCACACCCCTAATACCATTTATATCCTATATAAACAACCAATATAAATTCATAAAATCCATCCTCTTTTCATTGAATCATCATTTTTGTATGAAATAAAACCATGGATTTCCTTTGATGCATCCCAAAATGATTTACCGGAAGAGCATGTAACATTCTTCAATGGGAAGTTTTTTTTATTTCTCTATCCACCCATTAATTTAATATTATTACATGATTATATTATAACCTATGTTTATGAAGTATTATTTTATTTTTTTATTTAATTGGTTAAAATAACACCTAATCATATTAATAACAAATGGGTAATTCAATCATTGTTCGCGTGTATGGCAAACTACTCCCTTTAGAAAGGAAGTTGTTCATTTTTCATTTACCTCTTATTATGGTTGATAATTATGATAAAATTACTATTTTTATATGATATATATGATATTTTAAATTTATTAATACTTATATATTATTTATTTAATTCATACCTTCATTATTTCTATTTTTTGGTATACAATAACATCGTTTGTGGAATTGTGGATTACTGCCTCCTCAAAGCTCAGTTATACATTCTCAACATACATGTAATGTATTATGGACGGGATTAATAAATATATATGATATAAATGAAATAGTCATGATATTAATGAAATAATTATCTATATGTAAATATAACATTTCTTTTACATCATTCCATTTCACACACTGAAAAAGTGATAACGACATTCAAAGACGTGTGGACTACCACCTACACAAAGTGGTGGGATTAATCATTTTTATTAAACACATCACAAGGGTAATATATATATATAAGTATATATAATTATATAATGTTATATTTAATATAAAACAGTCATTCTAGAATGTTAACCATTAATTATCTTCTATCCATAAATATCACTTTAAAATGGGAATGTTACATATGCATATGTACGACCTACCGTTTCCATGATAATAACATTGGTACATTTTTCAAACACGTAATTCCAATTAGGATTAAAAATTACATTTGATGTAATATTACTTTTATTATTTCATGTTTATTATTTTGGATATTTTTAACTAATGACCTCATTTATATAAGTTGACCAATCAAAGTCAGTTTTGAAACAAAAGCTGAATATGGTAAAAACACCTGATAAAAAATTATTGATTAAGTAATGGAAGAATACCTTTATATATGTGATATAAGAGCTATTATAACCTTTTAAAAGATTATAAATGAATTAAATAATGAACATCAGTTTATTTTTACGGGGGATACAGTATAATCATGGCAATTCGGACTCAAGGTAAGAGATATCTAAACTCAATTTCCAATCATTGTGTTGAACATATTTAATCATCAGTTATGTTATGAAAAGAATATGTTTGAAATAAAATATGATTGTTTTATATTATATCTCCACATTAATTTTTTGGATTTATAATTTTCACAAATAATAATTTTAATTATTTTTCATATCATTAATGATATGATCTTTATAAGTGAAATCATGTCAGTCTCCTTTCATTAAGGAATTGTTTCTGAGGTTGTATAGTCACCTTATTTTTTGATATGTGTATTCAAACCCTTTAAAATATAATATAATTTATTTATTTATTATCATGTTATTTAATTATATGTTAAATATCATTCTTTTATATGGGCCATAGTTAAAAAATTACACATATAGTAATAGATTTTCATCACAATTTTTATATCTATGAGTTACATGTCATATTAACCACATAATTCATTTGTGTGGTTAATATTATTAAATTTTGATATAATATACAATTAATTATTTTATCATCATGGTATTTAAATATTTTATTTGGTTATTATTGATTTTGGGTCTTCCAATTTTGTTGTTACCAAAACTATAAGGGGTTTCACCTCTATTTACATTCCATTGATACTTATTTGTTATTATACTGCTAATTTTTATATATAGTGTAGATACTGTTATATGACATGTTAAATCATTAATTTCATTTAATTTCTTGAAATTAAAGGTTTTAATTGATTTTTTTCGTGAAACACATGGTTCAAAAGTTACTCTTGTAGTAACAGATTATCATCTATCTTTTTACATTTATGAGATAAATGTCATATTCAACACTATCTTGTTTTTTGTGGTGTATCTATTGACCCTATTTCAATATAATATCATTAATTATTTTAAATTCATGGTATTTAAATGATTCTATATATTACTATTACTTTTTGGGCTTCTAACTCAGATGATACCATTATTTTACAGGGTTTTGTATCAATTTACATTCTAATAAGACTTATTTGTTATTATGAAACTAATTACATTTATGAGGTGTATATACTGCTAATTTTTCATGTAATATAAGGAATAATCGTAATATCATGATATTATATATTTCCTTTTTATGTTATTCCATCATAAAGATTTTTATCTAAATGATTCATAATGATATGGGATACTTTGGAATTTTTGTAGATTATATTCCTCATGAATTTTTTTTAATGATATTTGAATTGTACTTCCATTCATCAACTTTAACAGACCATTTTTTTACTTATCCTCTACTCGGGATATTTTGTATTTAAAGCATCCTCATTCTTTATTTGTATGGATTGTGATTTTTTTAAATATATTATTAAGGAATCAATAAGTTTTCCACGGGTTAATCATGTTTCAAGGATATTGTTAATGAACCAGTTTCCTTCCCATTGATTTATTTTGTTTGAAAGTGTTTGTTATAGATCCCATTTGTTTTCCATGGGTAGTCATGTTTCCAAGATATTATTATGAAACCGATTTCATTTACATGGGATAATCATGTTTCAATTATTTTTTAATAAAACCCCTTTCATTTCCATGAGTTTATCATGGAAACCATTTATATTCCATTGGATAATCATTTATCAAATATATTTGCATTGAACCCATTATAGTTTCACAATTTGACCATGTTTCAAATATATTTTTTTAACCCTTTTTATTTCCACGAGTTAATATATTTTTTAAATGAATAAAGGTCATTTTAATGAGTTTTTGGGAAACTCTTTCTATATATTATTTATAAATAATCTTGTTCTTGGATATTTTAAATGATGTGTCTGACAAGATGGTGGTGGCTGATGTCATTATATCTATATACAATGGGTGAAACTAGATTGTGATCTAATGATTTGGATAATGATTATTTTCTCATTGAATTACCTTGGATATCAATTGTAATGTTATTATAATCTGTAAAGGTATATCAAGGGTTAAATGAGACGATGTTCCATGATTACAACATATTTTATCTATTCCATATATGGGCTTATAATTATTCTCATGTTCATTATTTATATCACATGATAAATGATTATTCATTCTTATGCAAGTTTCCATTGATAATGGTTTATTCCATGTCTTCGTGTTTTTGATAATGGTATTGACAGGTTTGAATATTCTTATTTTATTAAAATTATATTTGAATATTTCATCATACACTTATGCTCTTATTATTCTCACTGATAAAAATTATTTTCTAATGCTTTCCATTACCATTTCTAAGAATTTGAGCTCACACATATTATATTTCATTTTCCCCTTGTTTTAATGAATGTTAAATAATGATTTATGTATATAAATGAATTCAAAAGGACGATGTTAATTACCATGTTTGAAATAAAAAAATCTAGGTTAAAAGGGAGAAATGATATTTTCATGCCTTATGAATAGTTTATATTAAAATATATCCTCATTATCTTAAACTTGAAACAGAAAAGGTCCTGTATAAAATAAGTGATTCAATTTTATATTTTTATGTTTTATGGTTTGATTGAAAAAATGGGTTACAATTATCATCATCTGATCTAAAAAGTTAATGATCTGGATTTCATCATAGGATATGGGAGTACATTTCATGGGTTTCTATAACAATAAACATATGTTTTATATCTTTAATTTATCCCTGTATCATTTTCCTGGGGTTATATCATTTTGGTTATAGAGGGGAAATCCATTTTTATTTTGTGGTATATTATAAACATCATTATATTTTTCATTTGAGTAAAACATTGAGGTTACTGAATTGTATTTTTTTATAAAATCCATTTATTTTTATTAACTAATGAGTGGTGTGGACCTCTTCTAGTAATAATTTGATCTCGTCCACTTCAGAAACATGTTTAAGGGTGAAAATATATGAATTTCCAAATATGAGTTAGTAGAATATTGTTTATAAAAAAGGGTCCACTATACTCAGTAAACATTTTTAGTTCTACAAATATTTCAAGAAATTGAAAATCTAAATCATCCATAGAAATATTCAATGATTAATAACATTGGTAAACCATCGCATATTTCAACTATAAATCATTATTTTTATACCATTTCTTTGTATGAAACTTTTTTTATCTTCTTATCTATTAGAAAAGTAAATTTAGGAAACGAAATATCATAATTAAAAAATATTTGAATCATCTTATAAATTAAGAATGATCAGATGAATGATTAATGGTATGATAAGATCTCTCTATTTGAATTTATCGATGATAAAGGTGTGGTTACTAAATTACTCTTTTTATAGATGAAAAGAGAGTGTTATTAGGTATTATTAAAATAAAAAGGATTAGAATAAAAACATTATATAGATCAGAAATAGATAATGTTTCTCGAAGGAATTTAACGATTGAACACATTGTGTTTTTTACATCTGGTATAAGTTTATCACACAATAATTTCATTAGACAAAAAGTTAAATTTTGAAAAATAATTAGAAGTAATAAATTTCAATAAAAATAAATAACATCAAAGAAATATTCATTTCAAATAATAGAATGAAAATCATGAGTAAAATGAAAAATTTACCTCCGGAAGAAATGTTTCAAAAACCTTAATATGAATTTTTTCTGAGTAATATGCACATCATTATTTCATTAAAAATATAGAAACAATTTTTATGACGATTTTTAGATGAGTTTATATCTAAATAATCATTAGTTGTTACTATGAAACGTTTTTTAGGAAATATTTAGAAAATATTTTCCAAAACAAAATAATGAGAATTTTTTGGGTGCCATTTTAAAGAAATATTTGTCCTTTTTTAAGAAAAAAATTGAAAAACATCGAAATATGGGAACATATTCCTCTCCCCTTTTCATTATGATTATTAGTTAAATGAGATAAATAAAAAATAATTAAATAAATTATCATTTTATGTTAATCCATCTAGGATTCTAGTTAAGATATAGAACATTATTAGAAAAAAGATGATTGAAACAATATTAGATATTTATTCAATAAATATGATTGTTTATAAAATGTTATCTCTATTATGTGTTTGATTATGAATGAAATAGATCATATATATATATATATATATTGTTTCATGAGTTATGTCCATAGTAATTTCAATGTGATTCGAAACATGATTAGTCAAATAAAATCCATATTTTTATAAAACACATTAAAAAATATTTGTGTGTGTGTTTCATCCACAACACATGGGAACATTAAAATATAGATAATATTGATTTAGTATTAACAGTAAAATTTAAAAATGGTTGTTTATTCATTCAAAAAATAAGAAACAAAATACTTTTCTAAGAAATATAAAGAACTATATATATCATTTATATCCATTTTATATCCACCTAATTTTTCATTTGAACGTCAATTTTGGTGAAAATAATTTTCATAATAATAAAACAACCAACAATCTGTAGTTTCATTTACGTAATGAAAAAATTAATTTAAAAAAATTAATATTTAAACATTTTAAAATATTTTTTAATATTTTAGAAAATAATACCTAAATATTCAATTTCCCAACTATGAATAAGGTATCATGAATTATAAATAATTGATCTTAATTTTTTTGACAAACTAGACTTCAAAATTTATCACAATTTTACATTTTGGAGGATTCAATTCGATTATTAAAACTTTTATTATTTTCATATCCAACATTTTTTTAGACCATTTAAATAATTTTTTTGAGATATAGAAGATCCATTTGGGTTTTGAGAAATTTTAAATGCTTGAAAAAAACTTATTCACCATCATGATCTTTTTAACTCAAATTTCATATGATCTACAAAGGAATATGTATGTAATTTTTCAGTTGATCCAAATCCTTTTCAACGATATAAAATTTACCAATTATGGATTCATTAAAAAATTAATAAAAAACATAGAACCCATATCACCCTTAAAAATTTGTATTAACAAAAATATGGAAATTATAACATGTCAGAATATTGGAGATAGTTTATGTGAATTGAGTGCCTTAGTAATTCTTCAACTCAATATTGATGTATAAATATATAAGTATCCAAATATATCATTGTATTAATACTAGAGATATTTTTTCCTCATATTCTATTATTTCTTGTTTATTATAAACCATAGTAATAAGCCTATTTTTATTTATTATGTATTTTCATTTTTTATCATTTTTATTTTGAAATACCCATTTTAATCTAATCACGGAGAAATCATTCAGATATTACATCAAATTGAAAACTTTTTTCCTCTAAAATTAATTAATTTCGATCTTTATTTCCTTTATTCAATCATCATCACTAATATTCTCATTAGGAGTCTTAGGATATAATTATTAAAATAATTCAAAATGTTTATACTCATTTCAGAAGGAACATCTTTTTTTGACTATTTTATTTACATCACTAGTGATATTATTAGTGGGATGATTACTTATGATTTTTTAAATTTACTATTTTTGTAAAATGGAACTCTTAAACAATAGGAAAACTTCATTAATGAGGATTAAAATTATAAAATATTTCTTCATTTATTATCTCATGTAAATAATTATTTTTGATATAGGATGAAAACATTTTTTAGAAGAAATAAGTAGATGTGTGGTTTTATTTATTATAAAACCAAATAGTTAGATTTCACCAAAAATAAAATGAACTATTTCCTTAATAATACATATATTTTTAATAAAATATATATAGAAATTACTAGTTTTATAATTGTCAGGGAAAATTCATTCTTAAAAATTTAGAGATATTTTATATAATAATTCTCTAGAATTAAAAACGAAAACTCTATATTCAAAGAATTTAAAGTTATGGATGTTTTGGATTTCTTACCATAAATAATTCATAATTCCTTTTTTTAATAAAAGTTATAAGTAAAACTAGAATTATAGTATAATAGAAATTATTAACCACTTCATTCAAAAATTGTTTAGCAATTCGGGATTCAGTTATCATCATTATTGTAATTCCCTTTAGAATATGATTTTCTAATTCAACTACCCAATGTTATGGATGTGATTCATGGAGATCAAATTTTATGTATAATAAATTTTTTACCACAATGATTTTTAAAATTAAAAATTTAAAAATTATCCACCATGATCACTATATATAGTAAAATAATTTATTCTTAACATGGTATAAAATGTTTTTAAATCAAAAAATGCTTCCAAAAGTTTCACAATAAAATAGACCCATTTATATCTAGTGTTGCAATCAACATTGACATATACATCATATTCTTTGTAAATACCTCAAATTTATATTGGACCGAATAAATCTATGTTCAATAACTATTAACTATCAAAATATAAAATTTAATAATATATATAATGTTTGAATTATGATTCGTTCAAAATTGAAAATGATTATCAAATATAGATTAATTGAATGTAATATCTAATAGATATATTTTTATTTATTAGAATTATTTTCTAATGTTATAACTTTATAGTGTCATAATATTTTATTCCTTAACCTATACTAGCCTTCTATTTCACCTTATAAAGGTATATCATGTCTTATATGGTCATATATGTTTAGAGTGTCTGCATTATCATGACTACCAGAAGATTAATTTTGAATTTATCGTGTGAACTATGAAAAATACATTTACCATTCAATATATTTACATGGTTACCATTATAAAATAATTTACTTTTTCATGAGGATTTTCTTAAGTCCAAAAATAATGAAATATTTTGAAATTAAATCATTATAAATAATTAAAATATCACCAAAATCATATATTTCTCTGTAATAATTATCTCTCATTGTTTTTATACCGTAAATATTTTTTATTTTATTGAAATGTTTCTTGTTTCCAATCATGTTCCATGACCACCAAGTATCCATGTTCAAAATATATTTTCTTTTAGTACTTTTCGTAATTCCTTGAATTTTTTTTTGTGTTTTGGTACCCAGAAATGCACACTTCCATAATGAATATCATATAAAACCTTTGGAATTGACTTATTTTCAACCTTTTTATGTTTTAAAATTTCTAATTATTTTTAGATATAAATATTATTAAAAATTAATTATTTCGCATTCATTAAAGATCATTTTATCATCCATTTTAAACCTATTTTACTTTTAATATTTAATCAATAATATTTTTGAAATGGTATTTTTTGGAAATGTGGTTTTTTACTAGTAAAAAAAATTTCTAATATATTTCTATGAGGACTAGTTTTCCTTTTAACATTATAAAAATTTCAATTCCTAGATATAAAACTTGATAGAATTTTTTTCATACTAAATATTTAATTGTACATATTCATAATGATATTCTTATCTCTAATATTTTAAAAGGATATACACTTCTTGCATAATTAATAAATAATATTTAAAATTAGTATGAATTTTTTTAAATGATGATTTTATTTTAGATATTTATACTTTATAACGTCCAATGTTTTAGAAAACATTATTATATTATTTTTCATGAATTATATGATATCATGATAATTCTACTAGAAATTTTAAAATAAATACATAATTAGATGTAACATATTTTTATTCATCTAAAGAATAAGAATATTCATCACTTAAATATAGATACTTTTCATTTAATGAAAAAAAATTATAGATTCATTATACACGATTTTCAGAAAAAGAAATTTTTTTCCAACAGAGAAAAATGATAGGAACGAAACACATTATGATCTTTATAAGTATTCTCTCTATATCTCTATGAAGAACTATCTTCGCAAAATTACCTCCATCTAGCTAAATAAATAAAAAATGTCCATTCCTTTTTCTGTTAGGTCATTATTAAATTATTATCCTTATTATCCATGTTTTTTAAAAGGAAAATCTTGTCTAATATGACAAAGATTTTTATATTAAGATCATACCATTTCATTGGTGTTTTTCTTATCACTTATTTATTTTCGATTTTCTTTTTATTTTTAATGAATATATTTCAATCCAATAATCTCATCCTATGATTTTTTCCTACTGATATTGTTTCTTATCACTCTCTTGTGAATAATTAATATTAGTCTCAACTGTAACATTATTAATTAAAAAATAATGATGAGATTTTTTACAAGATATAAATTTCTAAGATACATTTAAAATAGAAGAAAAAAAAATTAAATTATACTTTTTAACTTTTTCATCATCTCTTTTTAATCCACGATATTATTTCATGATAAATAGAATAAGATAATCGTAGATAAACCATTAAAAATAATTTTTATCGTCAAGGGTTATTCTCTTATATTTCCACTAATTTTTTATAATAGAATTTATTTACTAATCATGGTGATCATCTGTTAGATATTTATCTTCTTTACATTGTAGACTCTTAATAATGTTAAAAAATGTTGATTCATATTTGAAAATAATTCTCCAGTTATAAAATAAAAATCTCTATAATATTCCCATCTCATGGATCTTGTTATTTCCACAACTTTTTTAGTTTCAAAATTTGTTACTTCAAATTTCATCTAAATATTTTTTGATCCCTTACATAGTGAAACATGACTATATATGCTTATATTCATTGAAAAATAAAATTTGGTATTACTCAATAGTTATTTTGACATTAATCATTAAATTTATTGTAAATGAATCGTCTTCTCTATAATAAATTTTATAAATTTTATTCAAAATGAAAATTTTCCCTATACAAT
The DNA here is from genome assembly GCA_963277665.1 of Viscum album. Lineage (NCBI taxonomy): Eukaryota > Viridiplantae > Streptophyta > Magnoliopsida > Santalales > Viscaceae > Viscum > Viscum album. The sequence continues at coordinate 1,043,352,027 of OY728150.1, forward strand.
TATTTTCAAAGTAAAAAATTAATATGATCTCTATAATAATAATATTCATCACCATAAATTATTGGAGGTCTCATTAGATTTAGATTTTTTAATATACCAATGGAAAGACATTTTGTCTTAATAATAATGATAATATTTTATATAAAAACACATTAATGTGATTTTTTTTAGAAATTATAAACCTCATCTGAAACCAAAATTATTATCGAAATATTAAATTTATTACAATAAGGGGTGGGGGAATATTATCTTATAAAAATTATTCAAACAGTTTTTAAAACATATTTAATATTGTTTCCCTATGATGATTCATAGAAATTAGTACTATAATTAAAGTAATAAAGTTTTTTAATGAAAAATACTGTTTTTGTTATAAAATTAAAATATAAACAAATGATTTGAAAAAATGAAATAACTAGCTTTATAATGTGCTTAATAAACCTAAAATTAATTATAAATAACGAATTTTCACCTTAATCATTCATATTAAGGAAATCGATAACTATGACCTAGGTAAACCCTGATTCTAACACTATTTTTGGGTCCACCATCTTTTCCATTAAATTCTTATATCAAAAAGATAAAAATATATTTATTTCCATTAGTATTGGGATCAATTTATCAATCTATAAGTTTATTGTATTTATACCTTAATAATGAAGTGACATGATAAAACTAAATCATTAATATAGAATAAAAAACCAAAACATCATATGTAATTTAAAATAATACTCAAAATTTTATTCCTTAGTAAAAAACACTCTTATTATTTAATTGAAGGGATCTCATGTACCATGATGTTAAAAAATATATTCACCAATATTATGTTTTTTATGTTTAAAATGATCTCTAAATTTTATTCCCATTGACTATGTGGTTCAATTTATAGATTTTGGAGAAAAAAGTAATGTTCCAAATTTATTGATGAAATTTTCAATACGTTGAATAAAATGTTCTTTACATGGAATGATCTATACATCACCTTCACCTGATAGTCATAATAATTTAAAAAAGTAGATGGTATTATTATTCCATTTTATATTATTGGAAACATTATTCTAGAGAAACATATGATGTTCTGGGAGGAAAGTCTATATCCCCTGTTCTTTAGATCATTCCTTGATGTCCCTCAGCAAAAAGTTTTACACTCCGTGGTTTTGAATACAGAGCACGATAGATGCGTGTATACTCCTTCTACCTCAGGGAGGTTCAACTCAAAAGATTTTCGTAGCAGGAGCGCACCACAGGGGAAGCATTATAGGTGGTATAGTATGGCCTAGTGTAAAAATATCCCAGCTAAAGACAACATCCTTACTTGGAGGATTAAAAAGAAATACATCCCCTCTGTTGATCACATTAAATGGATGGGTATCATTCTCGCGTCCTCTTTCCAGTGTTCCAGGAATAAAAGCGAAGAGAGCATGAATCATATATTCTTTGAGAGAGAATGGTCGCAACATGTTTGGAGGTTCTTCATCTCTTATACGGGCTTCCGTCCTCAATAGGTAAATGTTGAGATGGTTATGGAACATTGGTTACAGGAGGGCAGCAGGACAAAGGAGGAGCTGAAGGTACAAGCTGTCATCTTCAATGCAGCCTGCTTGTGCCGTTGGCAAGCTATGAACCGGGCCAAATAAGAGGGTAGCATGCTGATTGACTTGATTGGAATCTTGGGCCTTGGGAGTGGGGTTCTCTCTCTTGGGGTGTTGTAGGATACCCCTAGGAGGGTCACTCGGAAGAGTGAGGAGGAGCCACGCAGGTGGGTTCAATGGACTCCACCACAAGTCTATCTTAATCTTAATTCTGATGGATCCTGTGTATTAGGTGACATTCAAGGAGGTGGTTTCATTTGGGACTCCAAAGGGATCCTGGTATTTGCCTTCACAGTACATTATGACAGCAGATCCTCGCTTCGAGGGGAAGCAATAGAGGTCATGACTGACCTTTCCTTAAGAAACCACAGGGGCATTACAATTGACCACATTAAAACAGACTCAATGCCTATCCATGATACTCTTCATGATAATGGCACCATCCCCTATTCTATTACCTACAATATTAGACAGTGCAAGGCTCTCGTCAAGGATAACGTTAAAATATTGTATATGTGGGATGAGGGGAACAAAGTGGCAGATCATATGGCCTCAATAGTGGTACCTGGATCTTAGATGTCATGTTTAACTAATGTGTCCCAGCATAAACCTAAGTGGGTGAATCTTATTAGGGGTGATACCCTTGGGCTGCCTTACTTCAGGCCCCCATAATATGGGTTTCCCTTTCATTGTCTCGTCCTCGGGGGCATACTTTTTTCTTTGAATAAAAATTTTAAATATGATGGTATTTATAGTAGTCATCCAATAATCATGTATGCATATGTCGAATAAGGCATGTTTATTATAGTTTGTAAGAACTTTATCGGATAGACTTCATTATACTCTGATTGTTAAACATTACCAAACTATATATAGTTAAATTATATTTTATTGTCTTATTTAAAGAGTACATGTCCATTTATTGGAGATATTCCATCTGATATCTTACATTTTGAAAACATTAAAGTTGTTACATATCTTAGAAATAATATCCAACATCTATTAAAACTACGAATGTTCCTATAAATACATCATATATGATTTCGATGTAACCATGTTATAATTGAATAATATTTTATATAACTGGAATGTGTAATTTTAATTTAATATCAGAAAGTATAGAATGAATTCTTTTGACTTGACATGTTTCACATAAAATGTTAGTATTATGACTATTTATCATTGAGAGTGATCGGATACACTGTGTAATGTTTTATTTTCATTAGATACCATGAATTGTTCATGGGTGGTTATTATAACAACACTATTTTATGATTTCATAGCAATTACCATTTACTCATTCGTATAATGTCACATTTTATGTTGTTTCCACATTCCAAATATACCATAATTTGATAATATTGTTTTCTAATTCCAAGCCTTCATGAGAGTTTTTATGATTATTAACAATTCATGTTAGTATTATATTTATTTTGAAACATATTTTTTTGATATAGTAGTTCAATGCTTTTATAATTTTGTTACTAGTCATTATAGCTCACCAATAACTTTTTTAGGTCTCCATGTTATTAAATAAATATAGAGTTCTCTATAAAGAATTAGTATATTGTATCAAATTATTGGTTTATGTATCTTATTAACCAAGTAAAATGAAATTTTCAATGTCCTAAGAATGTATTATATAAAAAATTTAATTAGAAAAAAAATAAATTTTAATTTATTTGATAAAATGAGTTGTCATAAGAATTATATTATTTTGTCCTATCTTTCACATCTTCTATATGAGTGCTATGCATTTACAATATCTAAAAAAATCACTTCTCCTAATCCAATCTATTATTTATCATAATATAACCCTTGATAAACTATTTTATATAAGCGACATGTTAAATAGTGGCATTTTTCATATAATCATTTTTTTAAAAGTGAATAAAAAATAATGATTCAATATTAACATAATCTTAATTGGTTGAAAAATATTATTTAAGAGGATTCTTATCAACTAATATATTTTTAACAATTACCACATTTAATACCATTAACTAGTGTATTACCATCCTTATATTTTCATACTTCTTATTAACATTATTCCTCTAGATTTTTTATTAATTTCATATGAATATACATATAAATTTGGAATGGATATTAAATAACCTATAAATATACACATTATATATGTTAATTAAATACTTATTAAAATTTAAATTTGATCCAATCAAAGCTTGATCATATATTTTCTCATATTCTACTTTTAATGGATAGTAATATATATACAAATACAAATAGAGGTTTGGGTGGGGGTAGATAAATGTGGACAAGATAGAATAAATTATTTTGATACATTTAATTAACACTTCTAATATTCAAAAAACTAATCCTATATGGGTGAATAATTCTATGTATTATTTCTCAGCACAACAAACCACATGAATGGAAGTTAGTAAACATGGAAAACATCATAGTGTTTTTATTATATTTCCTCAAAATGTGGGAATCTAGACCTGGATGTGTTTATTTAATGTTATAGATTTAAATATCCCCTATGATAATGAATTAAATACAAATAGGGAAGGTATAATGTATATCCGGAATGATATCTATTTAAAATCCTATATAGTTACCCAAATAATTTATTATCTCAAAATTTTATCATTATATTGGCTCACATGAATTTAAATAACTAATACAAACTCCCTAATTAATAGTATAATTGATATATTATGGGATATCACGGCCTCAAGTTGAAATATATTTTTCTTTAATAATAGTATTTGTTAGTTATAGGATAAATAGATATAGTAGCATACATGTTTCTGTATTTTTTTCAACTTATTCTACTAGATTTTCTTTAAGAGTCTTTCCGCATAAAATATATAATCTTTGTAGTAGTTATAATTATTATCCTCATTATCTTCTATATAATCACTAATTAAAGGGTTTAATAGGGAATACCTTCAATAAAACCCAAATATTATGTGAAATATATTTTTTTTAAATAAATTTATCTTTTTAATATTATTCAGTACCTACAACCCTGAGTTTTGTATGTGTTAAATTCCACATTAATATTTTTTTTGATACATGCAACATGGATTGTTGCATGATATTTTGAAACACTGAGTTTAAATGAAACACGAAAATCTATTAAAATATTATTATTATATAATAGGATAGTTATCACATAGCTATTTTAATAGTGGGTTTGAATAAGATTAAATAAATTATGAAAATGATTGGTTTACAAATGTATATAAAATTAAATCTCAATGACTACATAATTATAAATTAAAATAAAAACTATTTTAAAATAAAGGAAATCCTTTTATAAAAAAACTGTTTTTAGGAAGAGAAATGTGATTTACCTCAATAAATTAAAACAAAATCATTTTTATTCAGTGAATTTAATTAATAATAAATATAAATATATTTATATTATATAGTCAATAAAATTTTTAATAATCATATTTTTCGTTTTCTAGACAAGATATAAGAAAACAAAATCAAATTTTATGATTAAATTTTGTATTTTTTCTAAAAATAATTCAACATTTTAGGATTAAATTTTAAAATTATTATTTTTAAATGATTAAAGAAATTATTTATAAAATTATTGTTATTTTTTGAATTTAGTGTTTCCAAATTATCATTCACTGAATTTTTTAGAATATTATTAGAAGATAAAACTTTTGATGACTATTAAAAAACACTGACCCATCCTTCTTTTTGATGAAGCGGACAAGATCTACCTTTGGTAAAGCATTTGGGCGTAAAAACCATTCATCTGGATTCCCTAGATGTTATTTTAATTTATAATTGTTCTAAAAATCTATTCAGTATAGAGTCATGGATATCAGAAAATCCAAAGGTATAATCTCAATCAAAAATTCTACTTATCGGATATGACGATGACTAGGAAAATCCTTGGGAAACACATCAACAAATTCCATCACAATAGGCATTTAATCAAGAATTTTATGTACCTTAGAATCAATTAATTTATGGACATACACTTTCTCATAGGGAAATAATAAGCATTCTTGGGATGATGGTGCAAAAAGAGATTCATTATTCTCCTTGAAATTTAATAGAATCGGGGGGCCGATTTTATACATAAAGAGTGATTTTCTTCTTCTAGAAATTTATGTGGGCTCTATATAGGGATATCCAATACATTCCCATAATTGGATCAAATTCTTCCAAGGGATGTATGCAAAGGTTCACTAGAATCATCAAACCAAAATTTTTTCTGGGGGAGAATTTATATTCTTACGATGTAATTATTACGCTATTTTCATTTCTCAGCGACAACTCCACTACCATTCATTGTGGTGGTGTTTGAATTGTTATAATAATCTTTTTGTATATAAAAAAATGTATTGAACCGTAATTAAAATGTTTGTTTGATATACATGAATTAATAACTAGCATACCATTCACAACATCTTTTTTGGGATTCACTACGGTAGTTGTGATGAAAAAAGATCACCCTTTTGGGATCAGATATTGTTTGTGTCATCCCAGAACCCTTTTATAGGGAACTTGTTCAAAAAGATACCTGGTTCATTAAAGTTTTAGAAATGAAAAATTCATTGAAGATTGACTGAAGTTTTCCTTTCCTCTGTCACATTAGAGGGTTTATCCTATCAGAAATCATTGTACATGTTCCCTTCGCTTTCACAACTAAAGCATTTACTTGTTCCCATTAAGCAATTTTTGTGGTGTTTCTTTCCATACCTTGGGAAATTAGGGTTGTATAATTATCTATCTCCATTGCATTTATCCATTGGACCACTAAAATTAAAGACCAATTTCAGATTCTTACCCCCATGATACCCCTAAGATTTTCCAATCTTCATCTAGAATTTGAGGATACATCATACAATTTCCAAATAGCAATAAAATTCACGGATTTCCATGGATTTTCATAGGTGATACTTTATCCGAAAATCATGTGGTCAAAAATTTAGTCTAGGGTAACGTCAAAAATAGAGGTGTATCATGAAATTATTTTTAGTTTTTCTTCATAGGACCCAATAGATTGTTTGTAATTTTTCATGAATTAAATGAAATATCATTCCATATTAAGATATAGGGTGCAAGAAAATATTTATCAAAAAACCTTTTGTTGAATTCATTCCACTCTATATCTTCAATCTCTTCCTCAGACATCATATTCCTGATCAATGTCCACCACAGATCAGCTTCACCCTCCATATGATAAATATCCATAAGAACCCTATCTTGTTCATAACATTGATGGATAAATAATAACTTTTTTATAGTATTTATCGATTTCTCCCAAATTAAGGGATTATAAGATATATTGATAGTTGGAGTCTTTTATCGTTAGGAGATCTGAACTGTTGGTTGCTCTCTATTCGGGGGGGGTGCTCCTCTGGGTCTATTTTTCTAATTATAACATCGGTTAACTGAGAGAGTATTGGGACAATGTTTGGATTCTCTGTCCCATTATGTTGGCATCTCATTGGGGTAATCCTCACACTGCCCATCACATTAGTTGTTAATATAATTCCTCCTATTAATGACCACTGAATAAAATTAATGAAAATTTAAGGATAAGTATCTTAAATACATAAACACATAAGGGAAATATAATAACATAAATGGGGTGTCCTATAAATTACAATTATCTCCTCAACTTATGAGTTTCTAGGCTTCATTCTCTGTTATCCATGATATACCGCCAAAGATATATTATTATGGGAGTTTATTTGTTCTAATAATAATAACGTTTAATGATTTAATGAATTTATTTAATTATATCCCTCAAGAGATTCAAACCATAAGTGCATCAAGGCCCATTGTCATTAACTTGTTCACATTAGAGTCTAGCTCAAAGTGGTGTTTTTATATTTTACCCCAAGATACATTTTCACTAGAGAAACATCCAATTGTTCGTATCCATACAAGGTTTTATTTGATTGATAAACCACTTAATATATAATAACCAAAAATATAGAGATGTTTTTCTTATAATTAGTCCTATACAAAAATATTCTACCTATGTTTTTCTAATCCTAATCCTAGAAATAACTAAACAAATCCTCTCATACCAACTATAACAACCCTATTATTTGTTACACATTTAAAAATAATTTATTACATAATTTTTACTTAATATATCTCCAAATATCGATAGGTAAAGAGTAGTGGGAAATTAAGTGAATTACATAACAACCTAAAACATGAAATAACACTTCTTTACTGAAAACATCTTTTACATTACAACATCATTTCTTCTTACTTAATAAATATAGGATTACCTGAGGATGTACAAAAGAAAGTAGTTAGATATTAAGGTTAGTAAGGGAATAAAAATGAAATAATACGCGGATAATAATAAATTTTAGACAAGGAATAATAATGATGCATCAAGTAACATTAATATAAATCCATGATATATCATGATATTCATAACATGGAAAAGTTAGGAAAACATAAAACTCTACATCATAAACAAAAAGGAATCAGGTAAAGCACTATCCCAATATGTTGGAAAATATTCCTATAAAGGAATCACATAAACCCATATCCCAACATTATGTATCTGAATACGAAACATCACCTAATGCATTGGGGTGCTATTAGGGCGAACCCTTAAAACAAATTTCAATCTAATTCATAGGTGTTCCACATAGATCATATACCATGAATTCATGCAACATTGTCATTTATTCCACTATTAAAGAATATGGAATACATACATGTAAGTAAAAAATAAAAATTAATATTCATTCATGTTTAATACGCTAGATATAAAAAAATTTATTGTATTCACAACACAATGGTTTTGTCTTGGAAAATTGTTGTGTAATTTCACCAGCAAAATGATGTGATATAGAAATTCATAAAATGGGTTGATGAGAGACAAATGGGTATCCCATAATTTATACATGGAATATATAGTTAAGGGATCATGTAACATAATATACCAACATATTAAATGGAATTTATTATTCCTAATAGAAATTAAATGCTTTAATGGGAATGATGAGAGAGAAATCCCTTTTGAAATTTTGACATGGAAACAGGTGTATATAAAGAACCACGAATGGATTGACGAGAGAGAAAGTAAGTTATAATTATTTATAATTCTATAGGAATGTAAGGGGAGTATTTATGAACATATAGAAAAATATGAAAATTGAAATTAAAAGACATATTCTAAAATGTGTTCCTGATAAAATATGAGTGGAAGATCCCTTACAAGGATTTATGACTCTAAAGGAAAGGGAGGGGGTTCATGGGAGATGAAAGTGCATTGGGAGGACTCTAGAGAGTATGTAGAAATGTTTTTACATGATTGATGGAGTTTTAGTGGCATGTAATGGGAAATTGGGTTGGTTTATATAAGAATTTATTGGGATTTCTTTATTATTTTTGTTTTTGACACAACATAATACAATATACAAACCCATTAACCATCACATGGGTTTTAAAATTATTTCTAGAAAAAGGGAGTGATGTAAATTATACTATATGTCTAAGGACTTGATATATTTAAATATTTCCCTTTCTTATGTGGAGGTGAGTCACACACTCAAGGAAATTATTTTAAAATCCTAACATAATTTCTAAGTCTTGGAGGATTACTTAAGGATTTATAAAATATATCCAACACACATAAAACCACATTAATTTAATCAAAAATCATGTATTTGGACAAATATTTCATTTTAGTATTTATTATATCATTATTTGGATAGTATGATGTCATAAATCACACTATATATTTTAAGGGAATTTAATATTTGACCAAAAATTTGATTTATTTAAAAAAATTTGAAAAATTAACCATTAAATAATGTCGACATCCGAATTCCAAAAAAATATTTATTTTACCTAACTAATTGTGTAAATATTTGAATTTTCACTTTTAGAATAAAAACTAACATTTATCAATAATTGACAGGTTTTAAAAAAACCGTTTTTAATGCTTATTAAAAATTACATTTGACATTATAAAAATAGTATGATGATTTATAATTAATAAATTTAAATTATTAATAATATTTTATTTTAAAATTATTTATTTCTAAAATACCTTAAAATTTTAAAAAATATTACAGAAAATACTATTTTTGCATTAAAAATCATTCATAAAGTAAGAATAATAAAGAAAAAATTATTCATTATTCAATACAAAAATGTTTTACATTTCTGTAATTCTTGGGTCTTGTTACATACCCTTTATTACAATAGCATACGCCCTATGTGTAATGTGTTTTATGGTGGGGCTTTTATGGGACTATACGGTGAATATGGTTTGGCATGTGATCTCAATTATCATTAACTTCTCCTGTAATTGGTTTTTCTTAGGATTATGCTATTAGATATCATCTTGGGCTTTGTCGATCATAAATCACAGAAATGTTATCTCCATCGGAAGCTCTGTTAAAATGTGATTTAGAGGGAATGATCCTACTAGTTGAGGCCACCATATTTTTTATCTCTATAACAAGGATTTTTAAAACCCCTATATTTATACTAGTCATGTTATAATTTTTCAACCGATATATTATCAATGGTAAAGAAACTTAATGTGAATTAGAATCCAATTTGATATAACAAAAAAATTTAAGTGAATGTTTTTTCTACATCTGTATGATATTTAAAATATAAGGAATTATATTCATAAATGTTTGGGTCATTACATGGGAAAAGCTAAAAAAACTTAAAAAATTATAATAAACATAATAATAATAATAATATTATTATTATTATTAAAATAATTCATTAATAAATTAATTTATATTTAAATAGTTAATTAATTTAATTCAATATATTCAAATTTAGACATCACATTGTCAATTATTAGAAAAATAATATCTTTCTATGCTCATTATTAATAACGACCCACCCAATTTAAAAAATTAATTCCCATCACATTTCTATATAGTTTAAAACACGGGACATTACAACCTTCCAAACCTAGAGCTTCACTTCCTTGAGAAGAATTTGGTAGCTATGTAACCCTCACTCTATCTATAATTGTCAGAAGTCTCTCAAAAATGGTCACACATCATATCCACATAAGCAAAGCACATTTAAGCGTCAATTAGGCCAGCGACACATAATCCATTAACATATGATCCAATGTTCATTTACCAAACAAATAAATTATATCGTACTTAGCGGAGCATGTTTATCTAGATACATGATCACTTAATTTTTTGGTTATAAATTAGGCCAATGGTGGCTCCCAACTAAGTCATTGTTATTAGAAATGAGAATATTCTGAGCCACGACACCTTCCACATTCATAACTTTCTACAAGACACAATCATAAGTGTTAAAGATATGCTTCTCACGTGATTTCAAAAATGGATAAAATGTTCGATTCCCCATGGACCTCAAAGCCAAAGTCAATCCATATTTCGATCAAAATTCATGGCCAACACAGACCCCACTCTTTTGATCTGACAAAATTCCCAAAATATTCCTTCACTGATTACTCCATTGAACAATAAAGAGAACAAGTCGAGGCACTTTGGAACTATTCATGATGATTCTCAGCTTAGATGGATAGCATTTTTATAATCTAAATTGTTATTCCTTCTTCCAATGTATCTATAATTTATCATGTATACATCTACAAAAGACCATATACTTGGATTTCAGGGAAGTTCCTAAATTTAAGCATCACCAAGCCTAACTGCATGTCCAGTATTACATCATATTGTAATGACTAGAGTAAAAGGAACAAACGCATGGTTGTCCTTACTCCAAGATTACAAGTGAGACATTTGTACAAAATCATGACTCCCATAGCAGAACATTGACTGATCCTAGAGCGACATTAGCTTTGTGGTCATGTTATATGAATCAGTAGGTGTTTCATACCTATCCCAAGAATTCATACAGAAGAATCCAATGGTAAATCAAGATCAACCAAGACATGAAAAGAACCACACGATCCACATGAAATACAGGGAGACCACTAAATCATCTCCACATTTGTTAAACTATAGTGTGTCATAACACTGATGCTCCCTTTGTATCAATGAAGATTTCAAGATATGGTCCATGATCTTATATTAAAAACAGTCCACCAAGGGAATTTTAATCTCTACAGTCAAACACACCAAATTGCTAGAATGAAGAACTATCAAACCATAATTGGACGAATCAAATTGAAATAAACTAGGCTTTACATGCTGATGCACCATCAATAACCGATCACTATGCCTTTTTCACTTGAGGTATCTCATGATCATTCAAGATTAACATCCTAATTTATCTATGAACAACAATATTTCAAAAGGATTCATACAAAGAAAAACACATTCGCACATTTCTTCCAAGAGAGCATATCATTTACAAAACTCACCATCCAAAAAGGTTTTTAAAAAAGAATCAAAATTTATAAATGGAACCCATTGGTTGTGCTCCTTCAATTTGGATGTACTCATTAAAATGAACTGAAATGAAACTACACAACTGAGGAGTGTCATAATTGTTATAACGAAGGTATAGACTAGCCTCTCAAAAGTTTGTTATGTCAGAGAACTTTAACAAATGAAAATGTTTAAATAATTGTTATGAAAAGAAAAACTAAGTCGATAAGCCTGTCAAAACACACAACTCTCCACAAGTCACCCGAGCATTAAGACAAAAAAGATTTATCTACCCCCAGGTAACACTACTCTATAGATGACCTGAGACTACACTCAATAGTAAAATGATTATCGATTCCAGTGATCCCAATTGGTTCATCACCATAGTAAACACTCGACAGTTACCATGTATACTGATACATACTACCCAAATATTTCATATGAAAACTACACATCTTGATTAATGTTCTTATATTTGTCCACTCTATGCATTCATGTATCCGATCGTCTATACAAGGGATTAAACCCATTGTCATATTGCCTCATATTACCATTATCTTGGAAGATTACAAAACAATTTTTCCATCACTAATGAAAAGAAAGGGTCAATTGACCTACCAAGAGGACAGACATGCATGAGGCATGTCTAACCTACTGAAACTGAGCATCCCTCAGTTCTCATGTCGGTATCAAATTCTAGAATAAATCATGACTACTTATCCGAAAAATGGTGTCATTTTATGCAAGGGGGGACAACTAGGTACAACGAAAGGAAAACAACACCAAAAAGGGATTAACTCATGGAATTAGAATGGATTTTCTGTTTTAATGGAGCTACCTACAATTGGGTATCCCCTTACAAGGAACAATCATCAACCATAACACTAGGTCATGATAAAAGAAGTCACTATGATCCAAAGTTGATCGTCGAATCCATTGCTAAAATAAAGAGCACCTACAGAAAACTCTCAAACTTTAATTAAAAGTAAACTAAATAAACAATATCTACTCCAACTGAAGAGTATTAAATATAGGAAATCACTATAGGTTACATTTACAAGACCTTTACAATTAAAAAAATTTCATAATACATCGTGAACATGTTTAATAGTCCGGTAATATTGTTTTAAATTTACCAATCCATAAATTACTGAAACACTTTGCAGGTGGAATTTGTGCCCCATTTAATTGAAACAAACCCATTTTAACCCTTCATAAATTAAATCAAACCAAAAATGGAAAGTCATGATAATAAGATAATGTAGTTAAGACATGTTATTGGTACATAATCATGTCATATTGACACCTCAGTGGGTAATAAAAAATCCAGGCTTACAATGACAATAATTTTGCGTTTCATTATAGGAAGCCAATCACATTCGCATAAAACATATGAATAAAACTAAATAGAATGGAATATACATTACATGTGAATAAATGTGTGCCTGTTATGATGAATTCAATTCATTATCCTTTCCATAAAGGCCAAGGGTAAAATATCATACACACTATAAATCTATATGTAGTGTAAATTACACCATTAACTCATGGGGGAATCATATCAACTATAACAACAAGAATCATGAACATCAATTCCCCACATTATACACTGAATAATATCCTGTACATGGGTTCATTAGTCCCAGGCTTGACTATTTACCAAGCATAGATATATTAAACGTCACATATATACTAACCCAAAATAGTATGATAAAGGAAAAATTGATCTCTGATATAAATTTGTAACATCCTTGCCTGAATCACCTCTATGAGGATGGCCGGAATGGTGGGTCACATGGCCTCAGGTACATCTCCCCATATTTTAGAGGCTACCGACATGCAGCGAGGGTCTCGAGATTTAATAGTGGAGAAACTATATCATCTTATCAGAGTTTCATAGCGGTATGATATGGCATATGTAGAATACAATGATATAAGTAGAAAATAAATGAATGTTATAGTAGATGAAGACAATAATTAACAATTTAATTAATGTTTCCTATTCCAGATTATACAACAGATGAATTCATGTCATGGTGAGGATAAATTACTGAAATATGAAAACACTACACCATGCTTGACAACACATTTCGACAATAAATAAAGGAAAGAAATTCCCCATCTATGATTTCCAGGAGCATCCAGACCTCCAGCTCGGTCTATTGATCCATAATCATAGATACAAGAAATACAAGGATGAACATAGATCCTTCAAATAAAAGGTCTACTCGGGTACCAAGGACAAATGATAAGGGTGTGAGAACTAAGTCTCAAAAGGAAATAACCCACAATGTCTATCCCAATCCAGAAAATGTAATATAAATTAAGAAGTGTGACTAAATATATAAATAAATACATACTGATAGAATATTAAAAATACCATCTCAGTATGGGTTCCTAAATTGACAGTCGTCCCATAAAACCTTATTCAATCTATTTTTGAAGTCTAAAAATTATAGTTGAGCAAGGAATAATATATTCACAAGGCCCAATATTAGCATGGAAAACCATGAAAGGATTATCCCGAAGCATGTTCCCTAACCCGGGGTATAAATATCATGTTATAACAAAAGTAAGGTAGAAATGTAATAGGAACATCTCAAGTGAGATCACTATACATAACAATAGATAAGGACTCATATCAAGTATATACAATTAAAAAATTCAATATCAGAGGAGGTGTGTGTTCTCAAAACTATGTTATTTTTACGATATATCCGTTCAAAATATTCAATGGCTTCGAGCATTTCCTAGGAAATCTTTTCAAATGCCCATATTTTTCTCGTGGTATGGTAAATATGGTTCTATCCTAGGTATCACATGTAAGGTATTGAGTATCAACTGAGGCATGGAATCGCCATATTTCCATTGGTTCTATCATCAGTTTCCCCCTACAGAACCAATATCAAACAATATTATATTAAAAATAGTGGGGATGCCATACTTATAAATCCAAAAAATCAACTTCTGTGGTCCGTCATGTTGTCACCTATCAAGAAAAAAAAGACTCCAATTGTGGTTTGTTAATATGGTACACACATTCTCTCCTGGAACAATTTCATTTAAAATAACAAGATTGGAATATATCATAGAAAAATAAAATAATTAATATTATCCTACAAGGAATAAGCCTTAATCAATTTCATGTAAACACATAAAATATAATTTCACAAGATAGCAATGTTAATAAGGAATTTCATTTGGTTCGAGTATGTAATAAGAGAATAATAAATAAAAAAACTTCTACAATCAAGGAATTATAATAAAAGGAATGTGGAAACAACATGCCTCTTCCCATTATGTAATAAATTAAATTTCAACATATCTATCTATTAAGCCTGACCAAGTGTCACAATCCATCCAACCCATATAAATATCACATTAATGTAGTAACAAACAAAGAATCAAGAGTCTGTTAATAAGAAAGGTACCCAAGTAACTTTAAATTAGTAAATTTTTGTGTAAGGAATTTTTCATCCTAATATACCATAGGTATTCCATAGTTAGAAGGCACCTCATATGGAATAACATATTATTTTCATTCTTAGTCATTATTAAGTGGGGCCTAATTCATGATTCATTTCTCAATAATTAATATGATGCATTACTACGGTTCCCCACACAACCCATGGAAATATTACACATTTTATATAAATGAAAATTAGGATATTTAAGATTACTCACCCAAAGAGGTTGTTGGGAGGCAAGATGAGCACCCAAAATGGATTTCTCTATAACAGAAGTTTACAACTGACATAATAGAACAAATAAAACAATTTAATAAACAATAACAAGCCATTGTTGGATGGTTTCAGTGAGCATCACTAAAACGACACATGAAATAAGGGATGAATTAAAGGGTAAGAGGGTAAAAAACAACAGTAATTATAATTAATGGTTGGTCCACACACATAGGATTTTTCTTATCTCATATATTGTTTTTAATGTAAGGAACTTCATTTAAAAATTACCAAGATGGTCTATATACAAAAATTACATTGAAAAATTTTAATCTCAACTGTAAAGAGACACCAAGGCATTAAGGCATGAAAGAATAAAATTATATCACTTAATTTTTATCTTGATGGAAGTTCACCTACGCTTGAGGGGTTTTAATATAAAAACATGATTTTTTTTTGAAAACAGTCATTTATTACCTTTAATAATTTCTATGAGTTGTTCAAGGGAGCATCAAATCTAAACTAAGCTGCATTAATTTAAAACAATTAATAGATGTATATTATTTAATGAATTTATAATATTAAAGATAAGAGATAACGATCCTTCCTCGAAGGAACCAATTCAACATTTTTAACATTATAGATTTTTCAGCCACCACTCCAAACTACTCCACACATGCATAGACTTACATTTATATAAATACATATATATCTTTTAACCGAATGCTCATATTTCCCATGCCATGAAGAAACACGTACATGGAATATATATATATATATATACATACACACACACACACACACATACATTTCAATGAATATGCATGAGTTCCCTTAAGGAAAATAAAAACCCACTATAATAATTATCAGGGAAACCAAATTAATATGGTACGATTAAAACACTAAAAGTAAGATACATATAACTAAAAATTAACACGACATGGACGAAAAAATATCAAATTAATAACCACGGACTTTCAATCCCTATAATACTCTAATTTAAAAGGTGTATTACTATTCAAAAGGGTATAACCTAAACTTTGATGGTGGGAGTGGCATGAATCGAATCAAACAGAATTTCCTTCAGAAACGGTTGCCTTAAAATGCAAGAATAGTTAACAAGAGAGATTTTTCGAAACCCTGAAATAGAAAAAACCCGAAATTGGGTTTAACCATTAACCTAGGGATTCATCCAAGCCTCACCGAGAGCCAAAAGAGAAGAAAACTGCCAATGCGATGGAGGAGATGTGAGTAAACTACCTTAATAATCATCCAGTTATTATGGTATGTTTTTGTAATTGTATATTTCAGCACATACATAAAAATGATATAAATTTATCTCTTGGATGGCCATGAGAATTTAATTTATTCCAATATATTATATAGATAATTAAAAAATTCATTTTTAAAATTATGGTTTGTTAAAAATAGTATTAAACCTATTAATTAAGATGAAAATAACAGTTTATTAATAATCATAGAGACAAATTCTTCGTTGATTTCATATTTCAGAACTATAACCAAAACTATGACATAATGAAAATATAAAATTATAAATAATTATAAATAACAAATTCTACTAAATTATAATATTTTAGAATGAATTACATTGGGAGAATAATTAATAACAACACAACAATTACAAAGCTAGTTAATAATGATCTACATTACGTACACTGTATATTGAAAATAGATAAAAAATAATCAATATACATTTAAATGGTAATTATAAAAAAAATTATAAGTGGTTATAGATATAAATTTTTTTATAATGTTGGTAATTATTACTATTTTTTTAATTTTAGATTCGAGAACATTTGGTGAAGTCTAAAAGAAATATAAATATTCATTGTAGCAAATTTCTATTCATTGAGACAATATTACTTTGTGAACCATTCATTCAATTTTATGGTGTACGTACTAAATATTTATATTTAATATCATGATACCCTTATTACTCATGGTATATAATGTCTTATTTGAAATTTTATACTTTAAGGGATATGAATTAGGATGTTACTTATGTAGTAATAATGCTTAATAATCAAATATTTAGGAATGTAATGTGTGATATTTTACTGGTTATTTCATCCCAATCAGGATACTTATATGTTAATGCGGTTTTGGAATTAATGTATATAAGGGTTATAAAGTTAACAAATATATGATGAGTTTCAACTAAATATTCACTCGGTGGATGCTGAATGTGAGTAATACCACATACATGGATACACATTCTTGAGGTATATGATTTTGTTACATGAAATGATTGTTAGAAACCATAATGATGTATTATGAAAACATTACTTTGGTCTACAACCATTTTCAAATTATGATCATAATTAATGTATTCTATTAGTAAACCATTATATTGAAATTTCCCGTTTAAATCAATATATTAATTTATTTGAAACGAATACTTTCTAATATATTGTGAATACTTAATATTTTTTATGATGATATTTTAGGATATTATCTTAGATATACATATTATTCCATTGAATGTAGAGATATTTTCTTCTATAATTGAATCATATAGATAAACAAATTGATTTGTTTTCATGGATAAGTAATATATTCTTTAAAAAATGTTCTAATATAATATGTTAACACATATATTGAATGAATTGGACTTAAATAACGATGGGTGGTCCCGATATAGATATCACCATGATAAATTAGTAGGTCTTGTGAGATAAACTAACTAGTGTATTAGAATATTCATTACCTATTTATACATAATCTCCAAGAACATAGACTTGAAGATATGAATATTTTGTCAAATATAATGCTTTCCATAAGTATGATATCAGTAATTATAATCCATTTTTTTATTTTAGGTTTTGGATATTGTAATTTCTCAACATCATTTTTTCATGGAATTATTATATTCACTAATTATATTCCATACAATTTATACCACGTTAATGTTCCTATAGATTTTGATGTATGCTACTCCATAATTGGATTCAAATATGAAACTTATTTTATTTTCATTTCCCCATTTAACATAGAAGAGAAATATAAATAATTTTTTAGGATCAATAAAAATATATAATAATGGTATAGTGGATTTTTTAGGCTCATATTTATTTTTTGTAGCCCAATGATATAAATGTGTATGTGTCTAGTATTCCTGAAAAACTAAGTTATCAGATACTTTATGAAATTATGTATTCTATACCAATAAAAACATATAACTCTAAACATATGGTTTTTAGAGTCAATGTTGTAAAACGTACAATTTGGAAGATATATGGTTTCTCTATGGTCTTCAATTTTATATTCATCCAATATGTTCCAGATTGTTTGAAAATTTTATTTGGTTATTATTGATGATAATTAAAACATAGATATACATAATATTTATTTCATATTTATGTTGTTCTACTTAATATAAACACATTTAAATATTTGATTATTTAAATATTTTTTATTTATTAAATATTAACCCCTATGGTTACAACAATTGTTTTTTTAATCAATTAAGGTATTTTTAAAATTAATATGAATAATGGTATTTGGATTAGGTAATTATAATTTTAAATTATTTTCCTCTAGATTATTAAATATAAAATTCATATAATTAACAATTAGTTACTAACAATGTGTCACAAGACATACAATGTAATAGTGAACATTAATTAAGAATTACAATCCAGATTTGAAATAATTTTTATATTATTCTATAAACTAAAAATGATGATTACGAATAATGAAAAATATGAATATTATAATACATAAATAAAATAATATTATCTCCATTTAGTGGATAATAAATTATAAAGGGATAAATCAATGTGGAAAAGGAAGGTTAGATCAAGACAAACTTATGAGCCGACCAAGAAAACAAAATGGCCTTTCAGGGGTACCTTCTCCTTGATTGTTTCACTAAAACATATATTATCATTAAACCA
This sequence comes from Viscum album, assembly GCA_963277665.1. Lineage (NCBI taxonomy): Eukaryota > Viridiplantae > Streptophyta > Magnoliopsida > Santalales > Viscaceae > Viscum > Viscum album. The sequence continues at coordinate 1,043,371,535 of OY728150.1, forward strand.
TTATTATGTCACTACATTAAATGATTTATATGTTTCATATATTCCTTATAATGAATAAATGTTTTAACTATCAATATAAAAGATGTTTTTCAAGAGAGTATAAATAAGATTCCAATGTATGAATTGCTAGGAGTCTTAGTTGTGAATACATACATAATGTAAATTTTTAAAACATGTATATCCAAAAAATGACATGATATGTTTTTACAATTAATAACTATTTATATTCTCTAGAGGTGTTAATTTTAATTCTATATAAATGGAAATCCCTTTGAAGCATGATTCAGATTCATTAACCATTATATCATTTCTAAATATGGAATTATCTTTAGAGTTGAATGAAATTGAAAAGAAAAAATGATATCCCAAATATGTAAATTGAGAATAAAATAATATTTGACAAACTCATTTTTATTCATATAGTGCATGGGTAAAACTATATAATCTCATCATATAAAATATAATCTTTATTTTTCATTATTAATTAATTTCTTAGGAAGTGCTGGATGATTATTTCAATAAATTTGGATACCAGAAAAATTATTTTTGGATCCAATGCATGGATTTTCACCAATCTAGACACACATGATGAGTATTGTGAAAATTTAATTCACTAAAATCAATATTTTATAGAAAAAAATTGAATTTTTTGTTTCATTTTATTTTCTATAAAAAAATATTATGATAGGGTGAACTGTAAATATAGGCTAAATCATGGTATGTGTACTGTGACTAAAAATATGAAGCATTCATATTACTTCTTATAAAAATAGGATAATATATATATGAAAATAGTAAACAATCATCACAAATTTACAAAACCATTTTCTTTTTTCGATCAACACTTTTATAGTGTATAAATTAATTTAACATAAATAGTTGTCGATATTATTTTTATAAAGTAATAAATCATATCGTATACCATCAAATGATAATCATCCCCAAACAGGTAATTTTAGAGGCTAATTAAAATTTTCCTAAAATAATTCTTAATAATTTTTGTTTCTATATTTTCTCAATGCTACCAAAATTTTTAGCAATAAAAATAATCAAAAGAATATGTAATTTTTTTATATATAAATGGGTGGAATACGTGGTGTGTGTCACGATCCAAGCTTGGTTTCCATGAAACCCAATACTCTACCTGGTTTTTTTCATGGACCAAAGGGAATTCTTAATCCCTATGGGCGGAAAAAACTTCATGGGTTTCAAAAATACATATTGGGAAGGAATTTTCGAATGTAAATAACCATGAAAATCCAATTAAAAAACAAAAAAAACCCAATAATCATAATCAAACATAGAATAAATGTTCTTTCCTATTTTAGTTTACAATATTAAATAAAAACCAAGGATGGTCTTCCATATAATTGTGACATAGAAAATCCTATAACAACTATGAAACAAGAGGTGCATCATTCTGAAGCCACTTCCAAAAAAACATAACACGGTATAATACAAGTAACCTGAACCCCCAACCCAAACCCCCTTCCTATATTTGTGTCAATAATAACCATGTTCCCTTACAAAAAATGTTGTATGTAGTGTGTGATATAAATCCTAGTAGTATTTCACCCAGCAAAATATTTAATTCCATAAAATTTATAAGATAAATAAACATCCATATTTTATAAAAGAAAATATTGAATTGTTTTTACGATAAACTTTTCTAAAGAATATATAGTTTCTTTTTCAAATGACCAACAAACTATATCAAATGCTGATAGTGATTAAAATATAAAAAATATTACTATTTCATAGGAAAACCCTATAGGGACCAGCTATAAATGGGACACTACATACATCATTTCTAGATCAAAAGGTTTTATAGCAACCATGACAAAAAACATTCTATTTAAAGAGCCACTAGGAGGGGACACCCCATGGGCCAAGGGGTATCCAATAATCATTATTATTTAGTTAGTGTGGTGTCATAATTTCATCTAGAAGACTCTAGGATAAACCGCATTAGATTCAACTTGTATACTAGTCCTAGTCCTCTCACCTAGTTACGCAGGATTCCCATGGTGCTTTATTTTCAATCCATAACTCACATAAAAAAACAATTTAACAAATACGCAACAGAAATTATAATAACATGATTGATAAATCACCACATTTAAAAAAAAACATTTAAATCAAAATTCATAGAAAACCCATATTAAATCATGTTCAAAAAAAACATTCCAAATTTAAAAAACATATTTCATAATTTATAGATCATTGACAAATACGAAACAAGGGTTCACACATGAAATAAATAAAATTTCTTATAAAACCACAAATTCCAGCTATATAAGTATCAAAACCCCTCAAAAACATTTTCTGAACCACACACATAAATCATATAATGCACTTAAATATCAAATCAATAATATAAAATTCATTAATTAATGATTAAGCATGGAACCACCTACCTCGAGTGAAGAAACTTATGGAACCTGGTGAAATACTTCAACTCCACCTCAATCAAACCCTATAAAGGTAATATTGAACCATAAAAAATAAATATTCATCCCTAAAATCGTGATCTCATAATAAATCATACACCCAACTCACTAGAGATATGAAACCCCCAGAAAATAAGAATAAGAACTTATAAATGTGGATGAAAATAATAAAAGAATCACATAATTTAATGTTTATTGAATAATAGAATCCAAATCACTGAAAAAATTGTATCCCAAGGGTGGATGGAGGAAGGGGTATGGGTGAATTTCACTAGAAATACCAAGGAGGGAATGAATAGTGCATTTATTGTAAAATCCAGATGAGAAAAAAATGGTAAAAATCTATTTTTTAATGAAGTAGTTATTCCCCACAGTTTTCTCGTAGGGATTTCCAAACCCTACAACATTTGTGAAGTTTCCACTGTCTATGAGGGACATGTAACACTATTAGTATATTTTTTTTGAAATTCTATATGCCACCTATGTGATTTGGATCTAGCAAAAAATGACACCTTGGTGCACTATTTACTTGGCAAGGTGCATGGTTTCCCCTAATCTTGCTTATATTTGATGCCGCCTTCTAACAAGACGAAATATCTCATTATTCCCCAAAATCTAAATTAAAACCCAAGGGATAAAATATAGCAAAAATAAATAGAAAATGACTTCTAAAAAATCTAGTGTATGTAAATTATCCCCACCATGAAAACATTCCATCTCTAAAATGTCAACATGATGCTTGATCAGAGAATAAAAATGGGTATTCTGCCTCAACCCATTATTTCCACTCCCATGTCTCATGAATATCATCACCAAGTGAGAAATAATATTCACAAATGGAATAGACTTCCCTTGGAACACCTTCTCTTGGGAATCTACAATCTACACTAGCTGTTTGAACACAAGAAAGTCAAGATATAACTCCAATTTTTCTAAACTCAACACATGGGATGGATCCCAGTTATACTTATCAAATTGGGATACATGGAACACATAATGAATTGGGGTCAACCAAGATGTAATATCTAACATGTATTCCCACCATACCATCCCAATATGTAATTTATAAAGGTCTAACATACCATCACATTGTCTTCCCTTGATTTCCAAAACGACGATGACCCAATTGAGGTTCAGCATTCCAATATACGTAGTCACCCACAAAAAACTCAAGATCTCAGCATCTCTGATCGACATAATATTTTTCATGACACAATTCTATAAGAAAACAATTCAAGATTATCATTACCATCTTAAATGTCTCCATCACTAGGATCAGTCCGATCAGTGATGTCCCACCCACCTCATCCCAACATAATTCTGACCGGTACAGCTGACCATAGAGAATCTTAAATGGAGCCATTCGAATTGATAATTGGTAACTATTTTTATATGAAAACATGACCAATAAAAAATGGATATCCTAAGAACCATTTAAATCCAAAACACATTCTTGGAGTATATCCTCGAAAATTTGGTTGGACCATTTTGTATGACTATTTATTTGAGGTTGTTATGTCGTTCTTAACTTAATTGGGCATCCCATTTATTTATGAAGTCCTTAACAATAATATTATGTTAAACGTGGGTCCCTTTCATAAATGATTTATTACGGCACACCAAGAATCCTAACTCTCTCTAGGATATATAGTCAGCCCAAATCATCCACCTTTTCTGAATCTATGAACTAAATGTTATGCGATGATATTTTCAAATGGTCTATCGACACCCAGACAACATTATTTAAGTAAGGTGTACAAGGAAGGAAAATAATAAAGCACATATAAATCTTGTCTCACTTACATGTATGAATGTGTTGAGGATTAAGGAAACTACAGGTTCTATGGTTCTATGATTTAACTTACTGGCATGTATAACACTGTGAAAGTAAGTCAGTTATATCCTGCATCATTCCTAGCCACCATTGATGTATGATGAAAAAAATAATACATTTTTGTGGCACCATGATGAATGGACTAATTAGAATGGTGGCAATTATTCATAAACACCTTCCTCAGAAACAAAGGAAAAAAATGACACATAAATAACCTGATTCCATCAGGAGATAATTACCGATCACAAGGTATCTCCGCACCATGAAGAAACTACATAGAATTATCCCACAACACATTACTTGTTATCTCCCACTGAATCAATTTCAGAAGAAAATGATTCAACTGGATCCCTTCCAATAACACACCTACACTAAACTAAATGGTATCTTAGTGCATCTATGTAAAATTATCCATCAACGTCCATTCATCACTATACTATCTCAAGTCATACACTAGAAAATTTCTACTCAATATGTCCTAAAAATTTACTTTTCTCCGAGTTATAAACTCTCTCAATGTCGAACACCTACAAGTACGCTACAAAATGGTGTTTACTTAGATTCAAATGATTCTTGGAGAAAATGTAGGCTATGCTCTTACAATCAGTATGAAATAAAACATTCTACATAAAAAATATAGTGGCACCTAATTTTCAATGAATGAATCACCACTGCTAATTCAATTCCATGAGTTTGATTGTTATTTTCACGAGGTAAAAGTTGGAAAGATCTATACATCACTACATGGTCATTCGTTCTGAAAAAATACTTGAGACCCATACCTGAGGAATCAGAAAAAACTACATACCACATTCTAGATTATTTAAGAACCAAAATAGGGGCTATTAACAAATGCTACTAAATCTCCTTGAAGTATTCTTGGTATTCTAGTCTACGTTTGAACAACACCCCTTTCACGATAATAATGGCCATGGGTGAAGACAATATAGGGAAATACAGAATGAACCAACTGTAGTACCCATCCATGAATAGGTAGATTATGATCTCGAACATATTTCTCAATTTCTCCCCTGGAATTATTGCACTAATCATCTGGGGGTCCACCATGACCCCTTTTTCAGAGACCACCACCACAACACCTACACAGGTAGAACGCTAAAAACATGAACCACTATCCACAAACTATTTACCATTACTTGTGACAAGCATTACTATGTCTATATACCCCCAATGGTGTGTGTAAGGAGTGCAAAAATTCCTAGTATCATTCCACCATATAAGAGTTTCCATGCTATGAAAATTATAAGATAAATAAATGCATAAGTTTAATAAATGAAAAAATGAAATATTTTTATGATAAAAATTTTCAAATAAGGCATACTTTCTTCTTCAAATAACCATTAATTTATACCATATACGGACGATGTTTGAAATATCACAATAGTAATTATGTTATGGGAAAAAAATATAGTAACTAGATAGAAATGGGACTCTAGGTACAACATATATAATTGAATAGGTGGTATAAATACCACAACCAATAGTGTCCTCGTATAAGATCTTCTAGAATGGGACACCGAATGGGCCTTGTTCTCTCTAATAATCATTATAATTTATTGAGTTTTTTATAATCAATAATTTTATATGAACATTGGATGAACCACTTAATAGTCATCAACAATACTGGTCCTCCACCTTCCATCGAGATACCGTAGTTTTCTTTCGTGGTCTATTTTCGTTCCACATATCACATAAAAAATCACATTACCATAATCATAAAATAAATAATTTAAACATGCTTGATAAATCATCAATATCACAACCAAAACCACTTTTAAATAAAAATTCCCTCTAGAAAATTTGAAAATATGTTCTTCACAACTTTGAAATTTTATTAATCATGTTTTTTAATTTGTAAAACAATTTCAAATTCAAAATATAGGTTTACACTAGAAATACGTCCATTTTAATTTCAAAAAATATTTTCAAGCCATATACATATCATATCCATTGGAAATAATCTTATTCACTATAAACATAAATAAAAGAACATATTTAAACAACCAAGAAATCATAAAAAAACTCATTAAATGATTTTTATGCTTGGATGCACCTACCATGAGTGAAGAAACATCAGAAATCTGGTTCAAGACCTCAACCATGCCACAATTTAACCCTGGAGTTGAAATATTGAACCATTAATATAAATATTAATCCCCATAAATTTAAATGTCACCCTAAATCGAATACCCAACCAACTTTAGATATGAAATCCTAATTAATAAAGAACCAAAACTTATATAAGGTGAAGAAAACAATAAATGAACCACTTACTTGAAGGTTTCTTGAATAATACAAGAAAAATGACACACAAATATGAACCCGAAGGAAGGAATGACAAAAGGGGAGGATATCCTAGGGTATGAAATCCCAAGGGGGGATAAATGGGTGATTTAGTGTTAAATTCAGAGATGGGAAGTGGGTAAAAATTCAATTTTTAATGAACTGGATAGTCTCCATGGTTTCCCCTCATGATTTTATAAAACATTTGAAAACCTTATAGGTGAAACATTTCTTTGGCATGTCACATTGTTTCCCCTAATACCATATATACCAAGAGACATCTTATACCATGGGAATTTGTTTCATTATTCTCTAAAAACTCAATGAATAGACATTGGGAACAAGATAGACCAAAAATAAGTAGAAATATACCACAAATAAAAAAAATGGGTTTTATAGTGTCATAATTTTTTCCGATATCATATTTCGGTGATCACATACTATCTGGGTGATCTAGTATGGGCTATGATTTTATAAAATATTTGGGGTCTGAATAGTTATTATTTTATTTTTTGTGTATTATTATTTATTAATTTCTCAAAAATATTTATATTAGAGGAAATCATCATCTATAGAAATTTATGGGATGACAATATGGTCTCATAATGTATAGAGAAATTATGGAGAGGTGACTTCCTACTTCTTATTTAGTTAATTTTCCAACCATTTTTCTACTTTTATAGTTAATTACCTAATAATTTATATCAAAAACATATATTTTTATATTTTTAAATTAGTTATAAACACTTGTCACTTGCTCAAAACCAAGAAACAAAAATTTCATTGGTATAACACATTAGGTTAGGGATCAAGAAGTCATTTTTTTAATCTATAGTTTTTGACCACCCATCAGTATGACAGATGATGTGTTCGGTATGACTTGAAGTGCATTTAATCAATTCAAATGCATCATTTTAGATTGAAACATTATTCACATAGAAAAGAACTAAATAAATATGCAAGGATTACATTTAAACATCAAGAAAGTGAATAGTGATTTACTTTTTATGTGTAGGAATTAACTGTATACTAATCACGCACATGATGTTTTTGGTATGAATAAAAGTATGTGTCTTATATATAAATGTGTCATTTTAGTATAAAATACTATCTCACAACAAAAAATTGATCATATGTGATTCGATTGTTTTCAAAATTTTAGACAATAATCCATAATTCCTTTTTGACATTTATGAAATAATCCACGCATAAAATCATTATTCAATGTAGTATATATAACTCAAAGTAAGTGTTTTCATTACAAAAGTTTCATTTTGGTTTAAAACATACATAATATCCAAAACTGATCAAATTTTCTCAGATGTTTTTCAATATTTATATAAAAACTCTATAATTCATTTGTGATGCATATGAACCAAGGACACATCTATCAAATACACAATATGACTTATATGACATAAAGTTCATGTTCTCAAATGAAAGGAGTCATTTTTGTTTAAAACACCTATCACATCACCAAAACTAATAATGTAATATGTGTTTTTGTAACATTTGAAAAATGATCTCTAATTGGTTAGTTATATGTAGAAATTGAATTCATTCCAATAATTCACACAATGTGGGTGATATTAGTTGAAGTACAAGTTTTTAATTGAAATGTGTCATTTTTGTTTATAATGAACAACAATTAAAAAAATAGAGAACAAGATCAAATTGTTTTCAATCATTAGGAAAATGTTCCTTAAATTAGTTTTTACCAGTTGGAATTTACCACACATCACAACACGACACGATGTAGTTGATATGACTCGAAATCTGTGTTTTAAATAAAAAATATGTATTTTAATTTAAAACATGCATCAAATAACCAAAACTGAGAAAAATATCACATATTATTTTCAGTCAATTGGAACACAATAAAAAATAAATTTTTAATGTGTATGAATTGACCACACATATATCCAAGACACGATATAATCGATATGGATCAAATTGTTTGTTTTAATATAAAGGTGTAATTTTAGTTTAAAGATGTGTTAAATTTACAAATCTTCCTAATGAGCATTAATTGTTTTTAAAATTTATTTAAAAAAATTAAAACATTTTTCATGTTTTATAATTGAGTGCATTGCAGTCTGAAACATTATGTGGTTGATATAGATTGGAGTATGTGTCTTCAATATAAAATATTCTTATTATTTTAAAATGAATTACATAGTGGAAACAAATAAGAAAATATTTTATTGTATTAAAACATTAGGAAAATGTTCATAATTTATTTGTGACCTATAAAAATGGACCAAAAAACAATTCTACAATAGATGTGGTTCCTATTAAACGAATTGAATGTTTTCAATAAAAACGTGTAATTTTAGTTCATAAGACAAATCAAATTTAAAAAAACAAGAAAATGAGCATAGAATTTTTGAAAATTTATTAAAATGGCCCATAATTCATTTTTTGTTTCCATGAATTGACATCACATAAATCTGAGACATGTTGTGTCTGATATGACTCAATGTATGTGTTTTCAAAATAAAGGTTCATTTTAGTTTAAAACACATGAAACTAACATTGATTTAAAAAAGAAGCTTCGATTATATTAAATGAATCAGAAAATGATCAATTTTCTCTTTTAAATGTGTATGAATTTAATTCTTTCCAATCTAACACAGAATGTAGTTTATATGACTTTAATTACATGTTTTTAATATAAAAGTATCATTTTAGTATAAAATTCATCACATAGAAAAACCAAGAAATGAGATCAAATATTTTTCAAAAATTATTTAAATGGTTCATAGTTCATTTTTGACTGGTATTAAATGAACTCAAGTCATTCTAGAATCTAATGTATTCAGTATGAATCAAAGTTAGTGTTTTAAATAGAAAAATTTAATTTTAGATTAAATAATGAATCAAATAGAATGAAACTATAAAAGAGAGAATGCATTATACTAAAAAATATAAAAATAGTCCATTATTAATTTTCTATATCTATTAAATTTCTACACAACAATCCAAAAAACAATATGACCGATATGACTCAATGTGCATTTTTTCATTAGAAAGCTTACATTAGAGATTAAAACACATGTCACATCTAAAAAACATATAAAAAGGGGTAATATTATTCTAAAACATTAGGAAAATGATCCATGATTCATTTCTCATGTCTAGGAATTGACCTCACATCAATCTAACACACGATGTGGTTTATATGAATATAACTGAATTTTTTCAATACAATATTTCCATTTTTGTTTGAAACACACTTAAAATAGAGAAAATAAAAAAATGGTTGAAATTTTATTTCAAAAAATAATAATCTATCAATAATTACATTTTCATGTATAATAATTAACTATAGTTCAATATGAATCTTTAAATCCTTGATATGACTCAAAGTGCATGCTTTTAATAAAAAGTGTCATTTTAGTTTAAAACATATGTCAAATAAACAAAACATAAAAAAAAGATAATGTAATTCTTTAAAAATTTATATAAATGACCCATAATATATTTTTCTTGTGTATGAATTATTGACACATCAATCTAACACATGATGTGGTCGATATGCCTCAAAGTGCATTTTTTCAATACAAATGTTAAATTTTAGTTTAGTACACACATAAAATTTCCATAACCAATAAAACAAGAGTCGATAACTATAAAATACAATGAAAATGATCCATAATTTATTTCAGATAAGTAAAAATTGAATGCTCATCAATATGAAACATGATATGACTGATATGAATCAAAATATCTATTTTCTATATAATAGTGTCATTTTGGTTTAACATGCATGTCACTAGACAAAATCAAGATATCATGGTCTGCTTTTTTTAAAAATGAGGAAAATTATTCATAATTGATTTGTTTCTGGTAGTAATTAAAAACACATAAATCTAACACATGATGTAGTCAGTATAAATTGAAGTGCATGTTTTCATTATATAAGTTCAATTTTATTTTTAAATGTTCATCACATTACCATTTTTCAGGAGAATTCATGGTGAGGGTATTTACATGTTTGGAATATGACAACTAGAGAAACATTGTTTTACATTGGGGGTCATTGTTATCATGATTTTGTGACTCCTTTCTGATGTTTTGGTTTTTTATTTTTAAGAAGGGATATAAGGTTATCCATTTCTATAAATATTATGTATTATCATACCAGAAATATATTTATGAATATTGGATATCCTGTTATAAAAAAATGGTGATGATGATAACTGATAATAGCAGTGATAGAATATGATGGAACTTATGATCTTTTAGTACATAAAAAATGAAAAATTAACCGTATTTTTTATATATAAATATGTGAAGTAGTTCAAATAATAATAAATGGTGAATTTTTCTAGAAATCAGGAAATTAATATAATTTAACTAAACTTATTTATCTTTATGAAAATAGATTTTGATACAAAACTTGTTGTAATATACCAATGTTTTCAATGATTAAGAAGGTCCCTTAGCTTATTAAGAATTTATGGCATTCTTGGTGTTACCCTAATCCTATCATTTTTCTTTATCACTCTACCTCATTAAATAATGGTAATATTTTTCTTCCATGTCGATGGTCTAACATTCCACCTATCATCTCCTATAAGGAAAACTATTTATATGTTTCTTTGGGTAACCTTTATGGTTCAAATTTCATTTTCAAGGGAAGTTTTAATATCCATTTTTATAAAGTGTGTTTCAATTAATATATATTTAAAGCATTAAATAATTGATAATTAAATTGAATTTCATAGGAAAATTTTATTTTAAGGGGGTAGAATGTTACACCTTGAGATTATGGGAATTATTTTTTCAAATTAATTTACCTTTTCAATATTATTAATTTCATATGAAACTGTGAATAGTTATATATATATATATATTAAAACACTTTGTCAAATATTCCATTCACACACAGTACAAACATTTCTTACACTACAAGTAATACCAACTTGGCTAGCGCTACAAGCAACGATGATTTAGCGTACGATGTACACAACACCGAGTTTCTATGAAAAATTTATTTTTATTATTTTAATTATTTAAATAAGATAATAATAACCTATATGTTAAACATAGTAACAACTAATTTTGAAATATTTATTTTTTGTGTAAATAAAATATATTGATAATGAATGATAATATTATGGGTAAATTCATCTAATGTTAAAAATAATGTTTTCATCAATTAATCATTTTTTAGAATAAAAGTAATTTTAGTAAATTTTGAAATTTATTGCATAAAATATAATTAATTTTTTAATTTAAAATGTAAAAATTATCCTATTATGAATTTTTTGGATTTCTGTGTGAAACGTCATTTTTTGATTAATAGTGAAAAATACTGCTTTTTAGTTCAAAACTGCCTTCTGTCTAATTGATTATAAATTATGAATGATATTATAAATATTTTTTAAGGAAAAATTAGATGAATATAACATATATTTAAACAATTCAATAAATTATAATAAATTTCACTTTGGAATTGAATATAAAATCATAATAAACTTTTGGTCATTTTCCTATTTCAAAACCACGTTATTTCATCCAGTCTGTGAGATTTGCACTAATCGTAATTTTTTCATGTCTATGATTGGAATTTAAAAATATAATATACATTATTTTATTGAGTCTCATTTTAAGATTTTAATAAGTCAATGTCAATTTTTTCCCAACATGATGAGTAAAAGTGATTGAAATTAATCACAACGGATAAGGACAAATTAATCATAATTAGAGACTGAACCATAAAATTAACGGAGTAACTAACCTAAAAACATGGTCAAAACACATTTTATGTCCATATAAATCCCAAAAACCTTTTATTCTGTATATTGGTTGTTTGATAAGACTTTTTTTAGGAAATAACACATATACACCTAATTTGTTTCTAAAAATTCCATTGAGTAATTTTCCCTCCATATAAAAGGCCACCACCTCTACCCATTAATAATATATTAAACCCCATTTAAATTCATAAACGATCTTCCAAATTAGCTGAAAAAATTTCCTCCACTCTTATTTTAAGCCTCCATTTGGTCATCTCTCTAATGGAATCATTTTCGCACAAACCAAAAAGAGTTATCATATTGAGAGGTAATGTCTTCTATTAAATTATTTTCCTTTATTCTTAGTCTCCACCCCCCCCCCATATCATTATTCCATTTTTTTTGTGAAAACATAGGTATAATACATATTCTTGGATGTTTTTATTTAAAGGGTCTTACCTGCACTTACAGACACATACATTTAGTGGATGTTGAACAGACTGTTGTAGTGTACGACGAACTACTACCTTACGAAACGATGATTGTTCATTTTTCCTTTACCGCCAAACATAGAGGCCATTATTATAGGCACACTATTTTATATGTAATATATTAAATTTTTTATTTAATTGATATTCTTAATTAATTTTACAACACAAATATTTTTTCCTTTCTTTTGGTGTTAAAACGATAATCTCATTGGAGGATGTGTGGACTACCGCCCCCCTCAAAGTGATGTGATTTTTTCATACATCACATAGTATGTAATAATGATTGTTTCATTGAAAATATATAAAATATAAGATAAATTAATGATACTATAATAATTATATATATATATATATAATTATTTCATTTAAATATTTCGTTCAATATAATAATAAAAACAGAATGATCATTCATGCATACGTACAACTTACCATCTCCATGAATAGTGTATCCAATTTTTTACTTATATATTATATAAATTATTATAATATGAATATATTTTATATACATTATATTTATATCATGATATAAACTTTATAATAATGATATTAGTATAAGGACCAATGATATAACAAATTAATGCTCATGCGAAGAACAAAGAAAATATTACCGAAATTGAAAACGTAACATAAAATAATTAACTAGTGGGTAATATAAGGTCATAATAAAATATGTAATTTATTATGTATAAGAATATTAATATTTATAATATTCTTATTAACCATATATTTATTTTATAGGAATCTTGAATGATAATGCAGAGATTCAAAACATAAGGTAATGGGAATTTCATCTCACATGCAATTTTTGTGAGATTAATGTTATGTTCAAAACTCTTTCATTTTGTGTGGTGTATGTGATACACATGATTGATATATAAGAATTTTATAATTAAATTTTTCAGTATTCAAATATCCATTCTATGATTCACTTTATTCGGGTTTTATGTTTTAAATGTTACTAAGTCAGTAAGACAGTTTAGTCTTCATTTTTCTTCTTTGAAGATCACATTTTGTTATGCACCTAAACACTTTCTTTGAGGTGTATATATTTCCATCATACATGATATTTCATTAATGTACATAATTTAATGATATTATATGCTTCATTTAATTTAATTTAATACATTTATAGTATGATCCCATGATAACATGGTATAAGTGTCTTTTAAGACAATCTCATCACGTTTTGAGATTGTTTATGTTTATGCTTCCTATGATGAAATCTTATGATCCATCTCTCAATAATATTCATGATTTACCTATTCTATGTTAATTAATTATATGATAATGTATTGATACCATTTTATACTCATTGATACATAACATATTTAAGAAATTGTTTTTAGGAAAGTGTGACATTACCCTCTTTGGGACCGGAAAACTGTGTTTTCTAAAAAGGGTTTCGGGGAATATTATATCATTACCCTATAATATCAAAAAGAAATATTACCCTTTTTGTATTTTACGAAAATCTAGAAGGTAATATTCTTGTCCCATTCAAAAGAAGGCACTTTTCTTACATTTTTACCATGAAAAAGTAATGATCTTTTTACCTCATACGACATGTACAGATTTACCAACTATCCCGAGGCAGAAACGTTTCACCTGATTTTCTGACCCTGATTTGTACCCTCCGTTCCCTGAGATTCAGATCAACCAAATGGTTCATGGCTTACAGAACGGTGACCCCGTGGTCCCTCTTTCGGGTCTGGAGATCTCGGAAGCTGAGACTCTCCTCGAATTAACCTTGGTTGCGCGATTCAGGAAGTTTCGACCTTCGGTGGATGATTTTGACAGGTTCGTTTCCAAATCATGGGGACTTTAATTGCAGCCGGTTGTTGGTTTGCTGGATAAGCGGAGTTTTATGGTCTGTTTCTCTACATCAGAAGACTTGGTTCGTGCGCTATCGCTTGCTCCCAGGAAGTGCGGCAGGTATGAATTTCAGTTATGCAGATGGTCTTACGGTTTTCATATGAACCGTGATTCCCCTCTTGTTCCGGTCTGGGTTAGTTTTCCCCTACTTGCACTTTCCTTTCAAAATCCTGCAATCATGCGTGTGTTGGGAAACATGGTTGGGCGATTTCTGTGTATTGATTCCCATACAGGATCGGTTAGCCACCCGATTAACCAAAGAATGTGTGTGGAGGTTGACACCTCTAGGGTGCCGGTGGAGACGATCTGGATTGAGGCTACTTAGGAGGTCCGATGCAAGCAGCCGGTGATCTTCGATCATTGGATAGATTATTGTTCGGTTTTCCATAAACTGGGTCACACCGTGGCTTGCTGCCGGCACAATGGTCTATAGAAAGTTGATGCTGTGAAGGATGGAGGTATTTTGAAAGGGGATAACGATCCAAAAGGAAATGGGTTTAGTGTCGCTGAAAACACTTCTACTGCTGCAAAACATGGTGACAACCCCTCAGTGTCTAGCGTGTTTAGCAGGCTCAAGTAGGATCTCTGGGAAAATGTCTTGGAGTCTAATGTTGGTAGGGAGGTGGAGCCCTCCTTGTAGACTCATGAAAATGCTAATAGTGGTGGACATCAATTCATGGGACGTGGTTTCGACCTTCCTACAAATCCAGATGATGCGGAGCAGCCCCTTCAAAGCAGCCCTAAATTGGTCAGTGCTGATCTATGCTCCTTGAACCGGTCCCTTTCTCTAAAGGGGGAGGAGAATAAAGAATGCAATGCAAGGGGAAAGGATGGGAAGTCTGCTGCCTCCTTAGGCGGCCATCCTCCAGGGAGTTCGGGTTCTGAAATGCTGTCGGGGGTGATTTCTTCTAACCAACTCCCAGTCATCTTGAGCAACAGGTTTGAAGGATTGGAAGAAGTGGATCTGAGTGTGGAACCGGCTGCCTCGACTGAGGAAGGTAAAAACTATAGGGAGAGTATTGATGGCTTCACTCTGGGTGGACAAAACAAGGGGCATGTTCACCCAGAGTGTGCTCTCGGTGGAGGGATGACAGAATTTGACGAGTCCAGTAGGAGGTTTTATGATGAGGATCCCGGTTCAAGAAATAATAGGAGTAAGAGGAGAAGGAGGTCTAGAAAGGATTATTCCTCATTGCCTCCCCCTTGAGGACCTGGTCAGCTAGGAAGCTGACAGTTGAGGAAATGGACAAGAAGGTTAGGTGCCCAATAAAATCATGTGAACAGCCTGAAACTTCCTCGGACATGGTTCTAAGTTCCGATGATGTAGTGATAGAACAGGTGCTATTTCATAATGCATCGGAGGAGGAGGCATCCAAAATGATGGGTCGGAACATTGAAGTGGACCTTAATGAGGAATAGTATTTGTGGGTGGACAAACAGGATACGATCCTGGTTGGATGTTTCAACAAGGGGTTGATCATAATTGAGGAGTACTTGCGGCTGTGGAATCAACTGACCGCTTCTTTTGAAGATCTGATAAGGGGGGATCCGTTTCTAAAGGCTGCTAATCTATCCTGGAAACTGTTTAGGGATAGAAATTCTGGTAGAACTCAATTTATTTTCAATAATTCTGTTTATGTCTTCCCTAACAAATATTTTTTTGGGTTATTATCTTTGCTATGGGTGGAAATGGTGGAAGGCCAGATCAGCTCCGGTAGGTTAAAGCACACTGCTCCATCCACTGAAGGTCATTTGGGATGTGGTTGATCAGAGGGATGGCTTGCCATCGGGAGGGACCGTGCATGCATGGGATTGCCGAGTGGTCCTTCTGTGGAGATAGCAGTTGCTGATTTTACTTGGAACAGGTTGGTTCGGGTTTTTCCTATTGGGCTATGTTTGTTGTTTGTTGGATTTACGGTTTCTCACTTTTACCTCAAATTGTTTTTATTAACAAAAAATAATTTTCAGTCATGTTATTTTATAATAAATTTATTTTTACATGGTTTTATGATTTAAATAGAATTTTAAAATAACAAAATATATTTTTTCGTTATGAAAAGTCTTTGAAAGATAATTAAAAATTATTTTCCATATAATATGACATTCATTAATTTGAGTCATGAAATTATATTAATTTATCTAATGGTTTCATTCAAATTATTTCTATGAATGTGTTATGGTTAATGACATTGTATATATGAAGCATGATTCCCTTTAATAGGTTACATGTTTATAAAACCCACTTCTTTTCACAGGTTAATAATTAATGAAATTGTAATGAAACCTTTCCCTTTTCGATAATTTATTATGTGATGACATGTTAATGACATCGATTATATTTCATGGATTATGATTTGATTTTTGTAAAACCTCTTTATTTTTATGGTTATGATATGATGAATTTTTTATTATATTATTCCATATGTATGAATAATTTTCTAATGAGATTGGTGGGCCCTACATATCCCTCCAATGCATTGGGTAATAATGGATGAAACATGATTATAAATGTAATGTGTGAACCTAATTACAAGTTCAAAATGTTGTACATGGACCATATTGCGTGTCTGTTAGATTATTCGTGAACCTGATTACATGTTCACAATGTTATGAGTGAACCTTATTATGTGTTCACTATGTTACACATGGACATGATTTCATGTCCATAAGTTTATGCATGACCCTAATAACATGATCATAGTTTTTTTGAGTGAACCATATTACATGTTCATAGTGTTATGCATGAACATTATTAAATTTCTATAAGTTTATCTGTGAACCAGATTACATGTTCCCAATGTTAAGAGTGAACCATATTTCATGTTCACAATGTTAGGCATGGAAAATGATGCACGTCCATAAGTTTATGTGTGAACCTGATTACCTATTCACAATGATATTTGTGAACCTGATTACATGTTCACAATGTTATTAGTGGACTTTTTTTCATGTCCATTAGATTATTCATGAACATGATTACATATTCAAAATGTTATGGGTGATCCTTATTACATGTTCACAATGATATGCATGGACCTGGCTCCATATCCATATGTTTTGGTGTCAACATTATTACATGTTCTTGAGGTTATGTGTGAACCTAATTACATGTTTATAATGATAGGCATGTACATGGTTTCACATCCATAAGGTTATGTGTGAAGCTTATTAAATGTTCAAAATGTTATGCATGGACCTGGTTGCATGTCCACATGTTGATGATGGGGCCATATTTCATGTACATAACATAACGAAAGAAGAGTTTTCTACATATACATGTTTAAATTTTTACAAACCAATATACATGCAACAAATTTCATGTTTTATTCATAAGTTATGATTTCATGGACTATGAATTTATTTCCTTATGATTAATGTCTTACAAACAGTTATTCATTATCCCATTACTCATTTTTATGACCATTGATATATATTGTGTGCTATCCTAATGTTACAATTAGGTTAACATACTACTATGTTCATGTCTATTCATACATGTCTAAATTTATTACCCTTACTAAGAATCTGATCTCACCCCTTTTCTGATGTTTTATTTTCACTAGGTTATGAAGAAATGGATTTTATAGAAGCACTTAATGTGGATATTTTTATGGGAGATGATGAAGATCTCTCACTAGGATATAAATTTTTTTCCTTGTTCCCAAAGACAATAAACTATTATTTTCATATGTATTGTATTTTGGTAATTTTAATTAATATGCATTTAAAAGGTTGTAATATCCATATATGTTAAGAATCGGTCACTTTATGTACATTTTAGATTTACTACCATATAAGTGGATTATGACCCCCTCTAGAGCATAAGTCTTAGATAGAGTATTGGTGTCCCTCTATGGAACTGTAATGTGATCCTCTATCATTCATGTTCCATATGTATATTTTGTGGAAACAGTGTGAACTCCATGATCAAGATGTTAATCCTCTCTATAGAAGGACGTAGTGGTGGGGCTTGAAGTATTATTGACATACAATCCCCTATGTAGCATGTTGATAAAGATTCGATTCATGGTTTCCCCCAATAGTTCTGAGGTGACCCCCACTCATTGTATTAAAATTTTATAATACACATTCTTGTGTGGGACATAATGATAAATACAACTTCATCGAGTGACTTCGATGATAGAATTGATCATGCAGTGGATTCTCCAAGAATGAGTGTTTCGTTGAGAAAATTATAATTTCTAGATGTTGGTTATCACAATTAGGTGGTGTAGTACCTTTCCTTTATTTATTTGGGTGTTTTCGTTATACATCAATTGTTATATCTTTTATTAATCTCATTGTGCATGGTTATTACAGTTTATTTTTTTAGGGGTTTCCAAATGAGTATTGTTATACTCACCCCTTCATGGGATTTTACCACATGTGTCATGTCTTATACAGACAATGACCCTTTTGATGGTTTCCTTGGAGGACATGGATTTGGTGGAGCCCAGAAGAATATTGACAAACCATGTGTCATTACCAAGATCTAGAATTTTACCAAGTCCTCGCCCTTGTAGAAGGTTTCACATTTTACATTTTTTGATTGGGCTTTTATTTGGACCCTTTTCCTACATTCAGTCATTTTATAATCTATGGTGGGATATTAGATGCATGCATGCATTGTTTCAATTGATTTACATTTCATCATTGTGTGGCCTTGGAGATGTGTAAAAGTGTACATGTACATTAACCAAACGACTTCCATTTGTGGGATATGACTACTAGATGTTCGTAGTCATCCCCTTGCCTATTAGAGATGTACATGGGGTAGTCACGGGTCAGACCTTGATGTGTTGGGTGATGAAAAATTACCATAAGGGAGACTTAAACATAAAAAATCCGAAATAATTAAGAGGTTGTAACCCTTACCACATTGGTAAATTTTGAATTGTACACCTCATATTTGAAATACCCATCAAATAAAACATTAAATACAATGAATGCAAAGGGATTAATAATATGAAATATCAATGTGTAATTATTTACACCAATTAAATAAATAAATAAGTGGTCATTATGGAATGTATCTCCCAGAAGTTAAAGTGAGATTAGAAATCCTTCTTCTGGTTTGCATATCTTATTAAGTGCCCCAACCCCTGGTATAATAAATTTTTTTTATAAATCTATTATAGGACAATAATAACATATATAATATGATATATAATTAATTTGTGGCATTTTATTTCCATTTTATTGAATATTATTTGTTAAAATAATTTTTTCAGATAATAATTTGACTAATTTTAATGTTTTTTATTTCCTTAATTATTGAAATTTTACTTTTATAATGGATATATAAAATATATAATTTTATAATTATTAAAAAATCAATATATATTAATTATATATGTATTTAAAATAATATATAAATGTATGATATTGAAAATATATTACACTTTTCATAGAGATTGTTGACTGTATGTATTCATGAATGTTGTTTACATTTTTCTCGATGGATGGGAAGAAAGGAAAATAAATATTAATTTACTATTATATAATCATTACTATGTTATATGTAGATTATATATTCATAAAATATATCCATATTACCATCCATCTAAAAATTAAAAGAAAAACATTTCACATCGCTACATGGAGGTAGTAGTCGACACATACACGTGTGGGACGTTATTGATTACCAAGAGATTCGAAAAAAAGAAATATTTGATATTATATGTATAGAAGTTTATAAGGTTTATAAATATCTCATATATTAATTAATTTGAACAATACTATTTTCTATGTGAAGAATATGAGTAAATTAAATCACAT
Organism: Viscum album; assembly: GCA_963277665.1. Classification (NCBI taxonomy): domain Eukaryota; kingdom Viridiplantae; phylum Streptophyta; class Magnoliopsida; order Santalales; family Viscaceae; genus Viscum; species Viscum album. The sequence continues at coordinate 1,043,392,008 of OY728150.1, forward strand.
CGCTTCATCAGGTGATAACCATATTCTAATGTCCCTTTTTATAGACCTGACTTGGACATAAGAAATATGTGTGTAAATCTAACTTATATTTCACACAATGGATAAGAATGTATATTTAGCTCATACTTTAAAAAAATTAATGGATTTCAAGGTGGGAAAGATCTTGGATAGTATGAAATTTGTGGGGATGGGATTCCCTAGGCTTTCCTATTCATTTAATATTACTTGGAATCATGTCACAAATATAATTTTTAAATATATCGCCTACTTAAATCAATATTTTATTCAAAAGGAGAGAGGAAAAAAAATTTCATTGGGCCCATGATTTAGGAATATGAGGTTCATATTGTATCATGTGATATTAAAAATCTGGACTCACATAATTATTATATGGATTCACACGTAGATAACGTTTATATATAAGGAGAGGTATTTTTTATGACATTAAAAATATTTTTGAGGTCTCATATGTACAGATAAAGATATATTAAATGAGGATAATTAATCCCTACATTAGTTTCAACCCATTAGAACTAGTGCATAAAATGTTATTTACGTCAGTTATTTTTCATTTTTTACATTGGGTTTTAGCCGGCGTTAATACAAGCGATGTTATAAATAAAATTTTTTACGTCGGTTTTTTAAAAACTGACGAAACAAACATAACATCGCGGTGTTTATCACGTCGGTTAATTAATAACTGACATGAAAAAACCCAGGGGGCGGGGTTAATAACGTTAGTTATTATATAACCGTTTTGATTAACCGGGGGGGCTTTATAAGGTCAGTTATACAATCACCGACGTCATATAGACATGCGGGGGAGTTTATCAGGTCGGTTATTAAATAACCGACGTGATAAAATCCTGGTCTATGGTTTATAATGTGGGTTATTAAATAACCAACGTGCTAAACCAGTCCCGGGAGGGGTTTATCACGTCGGTTAATCAATAACCGACGTCATAAATGGCCTGGGAAATGGTTGATCACGTCGGGTATTGATTCACCGACGTGATAAAGCATTTACCAGGTCCTTTATCAGGTCGGTTATTACATAACCGACGTGATAAACCATGCCACAGTTGTTTATCATGTCGGTTATGAAAAAACCGACGTGATAAATGCTTCTCGATATCTTTATCACGCCTGTTATAAAATAACCGACGGGAAAGAAAAATTTATTGAAAAAAAAATCCACTGCAGTCCTCTACTCTCCCCCAAAATCAACGAGAAACCAAATCATTAATTTGTACCACAAAAATAGAAGGAGATCAAATCATGAACTAACGCAAATTTAAGCATTTACATTTATAACATATAAAACCAACCCCACATGATAGCCCCCACCCTCATGTATACCCCCTGTACACCACTCCCCCACCCCATTAGATCTCCCACCACACCCCTAGACTGTCCCCGACCCCCTGGACAACACTAAACACCCCTCGATAACCCCCCACCCTCCTGAACAGCACCCCCTCACCCCCTCACCCCAATTGGCAGCCCCACCACACCCTTGGACTGCCCCCATCCCCCAGGACAGCCCTATACACCCCTCAGCAACCCCCACCCTCCTGAACAGCACCCCCTCACCCCTCACCCCACATGACAGCCCCCACCACACCCCTGGACTGCCCCGACCCCCTGGCCAGCTCCAAACACCCCGGGACAACCCCCCCCCCCCCACCCTCATCTATACCCCCTTACCCTGAATAGCCCTCCCCCACCCCATTGGAGACCCCACCACACCCATGGACTGCCCCCACCCTCCTGAACAGGACCCCCTCACCCCACATGACATCCCCCACCCCATTGGAGCCCCCACCACACCACTGGACTGCCTCCGACCCCCTGGACAGCCCCAAACACCCCTCTAAAACCCCCCACCCTCCTGAATAGCACCCCCTCACCCCACTTGACAGCCCCCACCACACCCTTGGACTGCCCCCGACCCCCTGGACAGCTCCAAACACCCCGGGACAACCCCCCACACCCTGGACAGCTCTCCCCCACCCCATTGGAGCCCCCACCACACCCCTGGACTGCCCCTACCCCCTGGACAGCCCCAATCACACCTCGACAACCCCCCCCCCCCCACCTTCATGTATACCCCCCCAGCCCACCGGACAGGCCTCCCAGACCCCTGGACACCCCAACCTCGCTGAACACTCCCCCAAACCCTTGAAACCCCTTCCCAGACCTGAATCCATACCAGAAAAACCATCATAAGTAGACCAAAACAAGAAGTAGGGGAGAACTAAACATTCACATATATAAAATTCAAAACATACACCGTCAACTTAAAAAAACAAAATCCAACCTAAACGACTACCATATACACAATTACAATTACAATATTCAAAATTACATTTTACATTAAAAACAACTAAATATTATTAAAAGCTGTAAAATAATTTCACCACTCCACTTGTAAGTGTTTGATGTCTTCAGCATTATAGGGTTGAGGGTAGTCAAAAAGCTATAAATGAAAAGGATAGTAGTTAACGTGTATAATGTGTAAATCAAATTGAAATATTATGGAAATGTTTAAGAGGAAATCTTACCAGGTCAAAATTCACAATTGTCCCAGTTGTTATTATTTCATACATAAATCTTAACATATAATATCCACATTCGATGACGCCTTGTTGTTCATGACAATTCTGTTTGAATGAGTGTAAATTCAATATATTATTTTAATGTAATAAATCAAAAATTACAAATTATAAATTGATATTTACCTTCACATTTACATATTTGATATTTTCATTCATTTTCATTGTGTTTTTTCGAAAGTAGGCCCATGCCCTGTTAGAAAATAATACTAATGGGGTAAATTTAAAGTTCATTATAATATATAAAACTATTGAGAAATTGAAACTTAATTTTCCAATATATTCTTAAAACCTTCCCACACTTCATCTTGGATATAGCATATCCAATAAAGTGCTTTCTCCCTTGGGAAAAAAACCCCGAACATCCAATGATCACTGATAAAAGGAAATTTAACGTTAGTGGTTTTTTATGTTAAAAGTTAATTAACTCTTTGAGAGATATGTGTTTCATACCTCTCCCAAAAAGGTATCATCCAACATTGTGTGACTATATTCTTTTCAAATCTTTCAGCAATATAAAGCATTCTTTGTTCCTCATCCAATGCACATGCTTTAGGGGAAATCAATTGCAGGTCCATGAATCCATATACATCTATCAGCTCATTCCTCTGACAAATTTTATAAAGATACCTAATACAAAATAGACATAAGTATACAATTTTAATAAATATAACGTAGGGAAAAGGTGTTAATACTTACATGGAAAAAATTTGCACCACATTGATGCCCAACTTATCTCCAGTAACAAGCTCCATGATATCAGTTTTCATAATCCCCACATTTATTTCATGTACCCAAACATGAGATTCTATTTGAAACTCATATTGACCTGCCATCAAATTTGAATATCTTGAAAATCTGTCAAGACTACTAGAATCTATATCTGATGTCATAGCCATTTGTCTTTGTTGTTGTCTATATAGTATTTCTTTACCTTTGAAATATTCCTGTAAAAATAAATTGAAAAATATATTAGTTTTCAAATGTTAGACCAAATTTAATAAAAAAAAATAAAAGATATAACATTCAAACCTCTATGGTAATGAGTCAAAGAAGTTCGGATGGCTAAATTAAAAAATGGCCGATACTATGTCCAACTGTCGCCACCTCGTCTGTAGGTAATGGTACCTGAGTTGATCTATCTATAATATCTTGTATAGTGACCCTCTTATTCTCTACCTCTAATTGTTGATGATGAACTGTATCTCCTATACAATATACCAACACATATGCTACTATATGCTATTGAGAATCATCAACATACAACTCGAAATTAGTAGGAAGCTGCAGCGGAGGAGTAGGATAAAAAATGGGGTAAACAGGCTAAGGTGGGGGAGTGGGGGCTACTGGCAGAGGTGGAGGATAAATAATGGGGTCTGCAGGGGGAGGTGGAGGAGTGGGAGCTGCATTCTGAAATTGTCTATTCATGTCTACAAACATATACTGCACCGACGCTCTAATCTTGTCCTCCATCATCGCATTAATATTATGAACTTCAACCTCCAAGGATTCAATTTTTTTTCCTATTAACTCCCTCAACGTTTGAAGTCGAAGAATGTGTCAACACTTTTCTTATCGATACACATGCTGGATATCCTCTTACACGACTAGGATGTTCGGGCTGTCCCAATGCTACAGATAATATATCTTCCCTCCCAGTAGTTGTAAATGTCCCCTGTGAACTCTACTCCTCAAGAGAGTCCTGTATTAATTAATTAAACATTTCTTTAATGATTGAAATTATATGATGAAAATGGTTAACTTAAATAAAAAAATATATATCTTACAATACTATCAGCTACGATTCTCGATTCATCTGAAAGATATTGCCCTTTTTTGCCCTTCCGAGCTCTCTTCCATTTTTCATGTATAGATGGAGGGGATGGAGGGTCCACCTCTCCAGAGTTTGAAGACTTAGCTCTTAGTTGTTGAAATTTTTCCTCCATAATTTGTTCTTCCAATAATTCATACCATCCCTGAGATAAACTATGATGGTCTACATTTTTAGATTGGATCTCCTGATGATATTTCCTTGTTTGCTGTAAATTAAGAATAAGAAATCACTAACAAAACGTTAATAAGATCATTTAAATAAGAAATATTATAAATGTTTACGCTGCCCTTACAAAAAATGACTCATTTCTACTACTATCAAAAAACTGCCTCCATGTGTCTTCATCTATAAAAGGATATATACGACATGGATTTTCATGACTCCTATGACTATAAATGAAATCAGATAAGAGGGTTGATTTGAAATCCCTCCATATCCAGGAATCCAATGACAAGCATTTCTTCTTGACTCCTCCAGTGTCAGGAATATCAAATTTCATCTGATAAAGAAGAGTTTAAACATATTATATATACTAGAAACATTTAAATAATATTCAAACAATAGAAAAAGATCTTACCAAAATCGTCTCCCATAACTGAGAGATTATTGCTTTATCCACACTTCTCCAGTCATCATACTGAATGCTTACATTGCTCTTAGCCTGAGTTGCTACAAAACTCTTAAAATCTTTTGGATTTGGACCTCTAGGAATATCACCATCATCAAACTCAATGACTATCCTCTGATCTTGTATATGGGCAACTGATAATTTTGGTAAACGTGTTCACCCACGTTTACCAACCTTTGAACTCTTTGTTGTAATTGAAGAATGTGAATGTTCCTCCCCAGAGGGATGACCAATATGCTCATCTCCAGAATCATGTGGTTGATCAGATAAATGATCTGTCATTATCCTAAAAATAAAAAAAACAAACGTTAGTTCAAAAATATACAAATTCAAATATTTTAATACTACTATAATCAGAAATTAGAAAAGTGTACAATGTTACGTAATAGTAAACATTGGTAATACGGTAACAATGTTAAACAATGGTAAAGATGGTAAAGATGGTAAACAAGGTAAACATGGTAAAACTGGTAAACATGGTAAAGTAATTGTCACTGAATAACAATAATAGATATATAATTCATGCAATGATAAACATGATAAAGTAAACTAAACAAACTTAAAACAATCAAAAACTTATAGTTATTTTGTATCAAAACATGTTTTAATAAATAAAAAACATACAACATCTAATATTTATGAAAAATATAAATGTAAAAAAGAAATAAACATATGTTACCTGTAATTTTAGGAATGTACAAATGGATTGTTTTCCCAAATTCCTTCGTCGTGATCATTCCTTATGGAATAAACCATGTCTTCTACATGCTCATCATTATGTTCTGTTAATCATTCCATGGAAGTAGGGATCTCACATAAATCAGCATCTTCATAAACTTCATCCTCACCAACATATTGTTTTTTCCCTTGTAAAACAATAGCCCACTGCATATCTGATTGATCTACTACATAGAATATTTGTTTTCCATGTGTTTCCATTATTAAAGAATCAACTGTGTCTTCCAATGTATTCATATTAACAAGTTCCATTCCAAATTCATCATGTCTGAGACTATTTTTACCGATAAACCATTTACAGTTAAAAACAGGAACTTTAATTTTAAATTAATCAACCTCCCATTTGTCTTCAATCAATACATAATATGCACTTGATGCAGAAATTGGGTTTTTTTCCTTAGCACTCAAAAAATGCATTTCTTCTGCAAACACCAACACACCACTATTCTAAACTGCACTTCTGTTTTCCTGAGCTTTCGTATGAAATGTATATCCATTAATGTCATAACCGGACCATGTTATCACATTTAAACATGGACCACCCCCAATCCATTTTAATGTCTCTGATATATCTGATCTACCAAGAAAAGCCTTTTTAATCCATGAAAAAAATTTGGGTGTGCTCATTCAAAATCCACATTTCTTTCTTCTTTGGATGACATTGTTTCAAATCATTAAAATTCAATGTGATATACGGTTGAGAATCTGATATGTTAATCAAGATGTATGATTCTATATTCTTTATCTATTTAGCTGACAATGATTTGACTTTCAAGCAACGAATCCTCTTTTCCTCATTATTAACTCGTTCATGGAGAGATGGAGGAAAACCTATGTGTTGCGCCGCAGCCAAGTATCTCGTACAAAACTCTACTACATCCTCAGAAATATACTTTTCAATAATGGAGGCTTCAGGTCGATATGGATTTTTAACATACCCCTTTAATATTTTCATATACCTTTCAAAAGGATACATCCAACGAAGATATACAGGTCCACAAAGCTTTATTTCTCGAACCAGATGAATCATTAAATGCACTATTATATCAAAAATAATTGGAGGAAAATACATTTCCAATTGAAAAAGTATAAAAATTTCATCCCTTTACAAAATGTTCAAAGCATTCACATCAATCTCCTTGTTACAAATTGAATTGAAAAAATAACACAACTTCATCATAGTCTTTCTGACACGAATGGGTCATATTCCACGCAATGAAACTGTTAGAATTTGTTGCATCATGACGTGACAATCATGTGATTTCATACCTATCAACTTCAAGTCCTTCAATGAGACAAAATATTTTACATTTGAAGAATAACCTTGAGGCACTTTGATATCATGAAGACACTGACAAAAGATAATTTTCGCCGTCTTCGACAATGTATGACAAGCCGGGGGAATAAATGTTTGTCTTCCTTTAAGAGTGGGAGCTAAATCCAATGTATTCCCATTGATAGTAAGTATAATCTTGCATACAACCCATCTTTAGTCTTTCCTTTAATATCTAACAATGATCCAATAAAAAAAATAACTTATATTCTTCTCCACATGCATGAAATCAATATTATGTTTAACTTCATGATACCTCTAACATGGTAGCTCAAGAAATTGTGACATTTTCTTCCAAATATATCTATCATTACCAGATTTTTGGTTCTTTCCCAATGTCACATCAAGGATTTTCACCCTCTCAAAATACAGATCCGGGGATAAAGGTTTTGGAGCAGTATCAAATTATTGTGAGCCATTGAATTCCTTTTTTAGTCTTCTATAAGGGTGATCCATAGGCAAAGACGTTCGATGACCCATGTACACTGTTTTCCACCCATGATGCAATTGACAATATGACATCTGTTGTTCGCAAATTGGACATGCTTTATTCCCTTTAACACTGTATCCAGAAAAATTTCCATACACTGGGAAGTCATTTATAGTGAACAAAAGGACTGCATGCAGTTGAAAATATTCCATTTTATAAGAATCATACACCCTAATACCATCAGCCAATAACTGTTTCAAATCATCAATCAACAGTGAAATGTAAACATCAATATCATTGTCGGGTTTCTTTGGACCAGAGATCATTATAATCAACATGAAATATTTGCGCTTCATTCAAACTTCATAAGAGAGGTTGTAAATTACCAATAAAATAGGCCATGAACTATGTGCGCTTCTGAGGGTTCAGTATGGATTCATTCCATTTGTGCACAACCCGAATCTGATATTTCTTATTTCATTTCCAAATGTAGAATACTGTGCATCAATTTTCATCCATTGTGGAAAATCAATTGGATGACATATTTTTCCATCACATACCCGCTCATCAGCATGCCATCTTAACCTTTTTTCATCATGTGAACTATCAAATAAACGTTTAAAATGATGAATTATAGGAAGATACCAAAATACCATTGAAGGGAGCTTTGTAATCTCTACATCAGCCTCTTATTTCTCTTTCACCTTATACCTGATGTCCCACATTTATGACACTCTGTTAGAAATTCAAATTCCTTCCTATATATAATGCATTCATTCAGACAAACATGTATTTTCTTATATCCCAATACCATCGGGCATAATATTTTATTGGCCTTGTAATGTGAATCTGGAAGATCGTTATCTTTTGGATGAATGTCTTTCATCAGTTATAGCATCTCTGTAAAAATTCTGTCACTCCATCCATGTTTCGCCTTCAGGTTAATCAGTCTTAACACATCCGAAAAAACTGTAAAATCTATACAACCGGGATATGATGGTTTTTTAGCATCACCATATAGACGTGCAACAGTCGGTTCTATCTCAATCTGTTCTTCTACGATATCGCGATTCATTTCTTCAATTCCATCAGAGTTACCATCTTGTGAATACTCATCATCAGTGAAATTTCATCCAGTTTCACTATGCCAAATCCAAGGGCTGTAACTCAGATTAAAACCATGACATATCAGATGATCTTTTATCTCTCTACATTTCAACTTCTTCATATTAAAACATTTCAGGAACGGACAGAAAACAATATCACTACTTGGAACATTTCATTTAGCAAATTCCAAAAAGGCATCAACACATTCCTCATATTCATTGCTCATTCGATGTGCCATAATCCAACTTCGACTCATTATTACCTATAACAAATATCAAAAATATATATATTTTTAAGATAAGACAAATATAAGTTTATATGAAAAAAAATCATAATTTGAATGTAAAACAATTTTGAAATATAAATCAAATCTATGCGTATCTAAAAAAATATGATTGAATATTATTATTAAAAGAAAATATAGTTATATATAACAATTTTAAATTCCATTGAATAAAAGAAATCCATAGTGCCTACATGGTTTATAGAAAATAGGAGAGAATGGAGTAAACCTGAGAATAAAATCATATTTAAAATAAAAATTTAGATGGAGAAAATCACCCCTCCTATACACCACCCCCCACCCCCACCCCTTGGACACCCCCCTGGACACCCCCAACCCTCAGGACAGCCCCCCACCCCCCGGAAAACCCCCAAAACTTTCTAGACAAGCCCCACCACCTTGGACAGCCCCCCCCCCACACCCACCCCGTTGGACACCCCCCTGGACACCCACCAACCCTCTGGATAGCCCCCACCCCCGGCCAACCCCCAAAACCCTGTGGACAGGCCCCCACCCCCTTGGACATACCCCCACACCCACCCACCCCCTTGGACACCCCCCTGGACATCCCCAACCCTCTGGACAGCCCCCCAACCCCATGGACAGCCCCCCCACCCCTCTAGACAACACACTCATCCCTCCTAGACAGCACCCCCACCCCCTACCCCCTTGGACACCCCGCTGGACACCCCCCAACCCTTTGGACAACCCCCACCCCATGGACAGCACCCCACCCCTCCAGAAAGCACCCCCACCCCTCCTGGACACCACCCCACCCCCGACCCCCTTAGACACCCCCAACCTCTGGACATCCCCCACCCCCCGGACAACCCCCAAAACCCTCTGGACATGCCTCTACCCCCGTGGACAGCCCCCCCAAACCAAACCACCCCCTTGGACACCCCCCAACCCTCTCGACATCCCCCCCCCCCCCCGAAAAACCCACCAAACAATGGTTTACATATAAAAACTAGGAATGGTGAACAACTAAAAACCCATGAATTTAATATATACTTCAGCATGAAATAGATGGAAATAAATACTATTAAATATGGATACTTAAATGATCAGATGATAATTAAAAATTACCATTGATATTCAACTATTCAAATGATCACAAGTTTTCTCGATAACTAATATCATAATGAGGTAATGGATAATTCTAGAAATCTTAATCATATTGTCGAGGCCTTGGACAAGGCCTCAAAAAATACTAGGGTAATCCCTAAGTAGAACCCATTTTTATTTGGAATCATGAGACATAGCGATTCATCGAAGGGCCATAGAGGTCAACATCCATTACATTATATGTCTAATAGATTCTCATATAAAAGAGGATAAACATAAGCAGAAACATCACATGAAATATCATTTTCGAATTCGTACAATTAATCAATAACCATTCTATGCAGTAATATAGGTGAATGAGATCATTAGTTGTCAATAACAACAAAAATTACCATCAATGTTGGGAATTTGCGAAACAAAAACAAACTAAATAAAATTAGTTGAGGATTACATGAATATTGTGAGTCGGTCTAATATATCTAGGGATGATAAATAAGATGATGATGGAAAAAAGAGGTAAGAGGGTTTGAAATTGAAGAATCTTACCTAGTTTAAACACAAAAATCACAAAACATAAATATAGACTATCCGAGAAAAAATGAACGAAATAAATTCATGGAAGGCTTACATGAGTGATGTGAGTTGAGATGATAGATACGAGGAGAGTAAATATGATAACGATGAAGGAAAAATGAGTTTAACTTAGTGATATTGACGAGTTGATTAGGGTTTACCGCGCGAGAGAGACGAGCAGCCAGACTGTCGATTGAAAAAACGTAAATGACAATCCACGGGGCTTGTTAATTTGTTAAATTTTTTATAATGTCGGTTATTTAATAAATGAGGTTATAAACTATTTTTTAACATTTATAATATTGGTTATTATAATAATGGATGTTATAATGTATCAGATACAGATTTCATTACGTCGGTTATTTTATAACCGACGTAAAAAAATCCGCGTGTTGGTTATTACGTCTGTTATTCTATAACATACATAAAAAAGATATCACATATCACAGTTTTTTATGTCGGGTATTGTATAACCGATGTAAAAAATGTTCGGTGGGTTGTTTTGTTACGTCGGTTATAAAATAACCGACGTCAAAAAGGCCTCCAAAGATGTGTTTTTTACATCTGTTTTTTTATAACTGACATTAAAAACTCGTAGATAACTCATTTATTACGTCGGTTATAAATTAACCGATGTAAAAAACCCCCGCACTTTGGTTTTTTACATCGGTTATCAAATAAACGACGTAAAAAATCCCCGCACTTTTGTTTTTTACATCGGTTATTAAAATAATCAATGTTAAAAATCTACTTACCACATTTGTTATGTCGGTTATAAAATAACCAACGTAAAAAACCATTTTTCACATATTATCACTTCAGTTATATATAACCGACTTAAAAAATGGTGACGTAAATAACGTTTTCTGCACTAGTGTAGGGAAGTGATATATTGTTGCAATCGTTTAGACACAACTGTATGTAAGGAAATATTCATTATAAATTTATGTATCTTCTTGAAAATGGATGGTTGAATTATCATTAAATATATTATCAAAATTGGAATCATGACTTACATCAAATTTTATGTAATGTTTTTGTCATAGATAAAAATCATTCTTAGGGAAGAGGTATTTTTATTTTTATTATGGTATCTGCGGTTGGGATTGGAGGACCTATGTGACAATGTGAATCATGAAGTATCAGGAATCATTCCATGCATAGTTCATTGAGAAATGGTCCCACGCATATATTTTTCTTGAAAAACAGTGGATTATGTATTTTATTTATTAATGGAATCAATAGTAGGTCCAATTTTATGAAAATTTTGATTCACTAAATACTTTGTGATATAACGAATCGAATTAAACATAGTTATTTTAAATAATCCCTTAATATAGGTAACCCAAATGCAGGGGGACATTTTCCTTCTTCATTTCGTGAGCTTTTAAATCGTAGGTATCATTAAGGGTCTTCTCCCTATATTGATCTAATATATAGAGAAAGGGAATTTCCAATACTATCCTATGATGGGGATGAAATACTCATCCCCATCACAAACATATAGTTAGTGTCTACATATCCTTGCATGGATCTGGGTCACATGTATGTAGTGGGTCTCATTGGATATCCCTCTCTAACAATTTATAGGTATTGAAGGACGAACCAAATGGGATTTCTGAGGGGAATGAAAAACTCCTGTAATTTAACTATTAACAAATGATAAATACCCTTAAATTAATGTCTACAACAATAATATGTTATAATATTTCATTGATAATATTTATGATCTACATATGTGCTACATCAAGGGTATCTTAATCCTCATGAATAGTGGGGTTATGGTAAGTGTAAATAATAACACAATAAAAATTTAGATATTGTGAGATAGAATCTAGTTGGGGGGGGGGGGGGGGTATAGGTCAACCATTAATAATGTAGGAAACCTGTATAAATTGTAATCATGAAAATAACACCTATTTTTGGGTAGGGTTGTCCTTTGGGACCAAAATATCCAATTGGCCCAAGCGCTTATTCATTATTTTATTCAATAGATAATCATATTTGGGTCCCATTAAAGAAATCTAATCCCTATTGGAAATATTTTACAGAATAGAACCAAGATTATGTGGTCTTATGGTCTATGGAATTCCAAGATAAGTGTACGACATCAAGTAATTTCTTGTTGTGAACTCATATATGGAGTGTATGAATTTAGTTCATGGGAAACATGATATTCAAAAATGGTTTGAGATGCCTAAATTCACTACCAAATTTTATTAAATGTATTTTCCATGATATTGGACAACACATATGATTCTAGAGTACACTATCATTAGTAGGCATGATCATTAAGACATGAAGAACATATGTCATGTTTTTTAATTTCAAGTGAATATTACATTTTAGTATTTCGTAATGTCATGTGAATAGGACATAGTTTACTATCATTGAATAAAAAACATCAATAATTCTAGTTAGAGAGGATTTCCAGGTGCCCTTTGTTCCCATGATCCATTCGTAGAATTAGAAATAAGGGTTTATAATGAGTCAATTGAGATTTGTCAGACTGAATAAAAGTAATATATGGGGGAATTTGAATTTGGATACATGAATCAAACCATCAAGAAAATTGGTTCTCATCAAGGATCATATTTAAGAGTACTAATGATTCATGGATCAGAATAAATTAATGATGTAGATGTCAATATATATCACATGAAAGCAAGAATCAATCCACCCATATTTTTTATATACATAAATACATCTACATGTCTATACTATTGGAAATGATGTTTGATTTCTTCATTAAATTGTTATTGGACGTTGGAATTATTATCTATTCATTACTATATATATCATGGAAACCTGAATCAATAATTATATGGTTTTTATATATGGTCCATTATGAATATTTGAATCTCACATAATAATGGGTGCAATGTTTTTTACAGATCTATCTCAAGAATAGTAAATTTATATTATATGGGTATCCTAGGTTGGGAATGATGAAAACATTATATGAGTGAGGGTTCATTTCTAGGATAATGGGGGATTATTTTATCCCCCTGATGATTCCCCAAGAAAAAATCCATATGATTTGGTTACCCCATAAAAGGAAAACTTTTTTATAGATCTGTCACCATTGTAAAAGAGGTTATATGTTCTATATGGTAAACACATGACGTAAAATTTAAGGTCTTGGAAAAACCATTATACTATTTTAATCAATTTATTGAAAATGTAATATGTCAGAGAATTTATAAACATGTCCCAATAATGTGTTCCATATATTCTAATTTCCCCTGGTAAGGATTTTTTTGTATAATAACATTGTGTGAATAATTTGAAGATGTTCTTCAATATAATGTTACGTGATAAGGGCTGGGGGAACAGTTCAGTTTAATGTGTAGAAACATGAAAGTTAATATAAAGTCATAAAAAAACTAAGAAATTATTTACATATCTTGGAATTGTAAATGTATGGCTTATAAATCATTTTATTATATTCATATATTAATGATTATTGTTCGAAAATTGGTGTGATTGATGTCTAACTATTAGATAAATATCTCATGGAGTTATGTAGGGTCTTTCCCCTAAGGAAAATATATCCCCTATGAACAATCTATGAGGAATTATGTCTTATCCTAGATAATCCTAATAGTTTTCCTTATGGGATGAAATCATCCCCTTGTAACAAGCTAAAAGGAATAATGGTATTGAATGATGAGTCCTAGTATGGCCCCTATAGATCTGTCAGTCAATATTACCAATATTCCTCAATGGAGAATAAAGAGGAAGTGGGATCAATTTCCATGATATTATAAGAGAATAATCAGTCATGGAATCATGTGATTAAGATATTTAAAATCGTTAAAATGTTTTTGTTGTGTAAAATGGGTTCACCAATGGGATTTAGAAACTCAACAAATTTGGGACTTTATAGAAGTTATATACATTGAAATGAAAGGGAATTCGAATATGAAGTTATAATATTTCTATGAAAATGAGTAAGATTCATAGACAAGTAACATCGATGGTTTCATAATTCAGTTGAATACATTGTTTATAGGATGTGTAAATAATAATCCCTGAATATTTGAGTCAAAAGATGGTGGAGAACGATGGGTATAGGTAAACCATTATAAATGGAGAAATATAGTATCTTATGTAGTTATTATAGTAGCTTCTATTTTTAAGGGGATCAATCAAATTGGGCTAAAAAATCCCCTAAGAACAAGATTATGTGCATTGTTTTATTCACCATAGAATCTTAGTGGGTCCTTTCATATCAGCAAGTCCTTATTACTATTGATACATGTGGGAACCAAGAGTATGCAAGATCAAGGTCTATGGGGTTCAAAATTATGTATATCACCTCCATGAACATGTTAGTGGTAATCTAGATAACAAAGGTATGGTTTTGGCACCTAAAGACGTGACATTAATGAAATTTTTTAGTACTCTAATGGTTATTTCAATCAGTATTAAACAAATTTTTCAGGATAAGGGATAAAACATGGGATTCTATATAACACAACCATCAAAGTGGATTATTTTTTAAACATAGAAACCACATGTGGTATATTTTAACAACATGGAAAAGTTACATGGTTCACTACATTTGAAATAAATTACACGAAATTATTTGAGAGAGATACTATCTAGGTTCTCTATGATTAAATTAATTATGACTCACATGATAAACACAAGATAATTATGAAGGAAAAGAAACTACATGAGATTTCATAAAAGGGAACAAATGGGGATTTTCAAATTTTAATGGGTACTGAAATCACTACATGGAACTGAAACTCAAGGAAAGGTACAGTTGGTGGAGATGAGAATTCATGGATTGACCCAGAATATAAGATGAAGGAACCACTGCTTATCCCATAATGATTGGAATCAAGCAGCATATTGTTTTTATATGAGGTCCCTTATGTGAATCTTAACTCACACATAGGGAATGAGAATTTGAAAATTTTCACCTTAAAAAAATAATTCATTGATTATTTCCAATTAATGAATTCCATTGATTGAGAATGAAGGAAACCAAATGTGAATATGTTTTCAGTACTAGGAAAAATATGGGACTACATTACAGTAGTGCTGGGATATCCCAAAAAAACTGAGTCAGAGATGGTAAATCCATAGGTTAAAAACCTCTTATGCAGATTAAGTTCATATGTTAGAGGGGAGACATTTCTTATATTAGAATTATACCTGTTAACTATTTCAATGTCTTATGTCTAGGAGTTTTCTTGTGTATTTTTACATCATGTTACTGGGACATTGTCAAACCTGGTAAAGATCTGCAACTACGACATTTGCACAATGTATAACATCACAGTACTTGGATGTTGTCATTAATTAATGACATGAGACGAATAAAAGGTGGTGCATTGTAATTTCATATGTCTAGGAAATTATCATGTTGATTAACAACATGTGTCTAAGATGTGGTTTTATAGTTTAACATCATGTAATAAGAATATTATTGAGTATTTTAATGTCATGTGACTATGCAATTTCTGTGAATTTAAATTTCATGTTACTATGATATCCTGTGAATACATATTAATATGGTAAGACCACATAAGTTTCTCTTAGGGGTCACCTGGAAACCATATTAAGGCATTTCATCAGGTTTATAGGGCACAATATATAGTTATCTATACTATTTTGAGAACCACAATAAATTAAGGTGCCTTTATAATGGGAGGATGTCCATATCTTGTTGAGATATAACTAGGGGAGGGTGTCCCTACTCTAATTCAGGGGTAATATCCAAATAATCTATAGGTATACTTCCATGATGAGAAATATAATTGTATTTTTTTTATTTTTATTCAGTTTAAGATTCACTAGACTCTTAAGGTACTACTGATATGTGATGTATGACCTTAAGGAAAATTTCATTTAGAAGAGTCTGGATATGATCCTCATCTAATTATAAGGACATAATTTATTGAACAAACTTTTACAGTTTAATAGGACTATAATCCAATTGTGTGGTGGTCATTGGAATATGTCATGGACTAACATTTTCTGAGGGTATATTCATATTCTTAGAAAAATATATATTTATCTAATAGGTTTAATTATTGTTAGAGGAATTATGAGACAGAATTTAGGTAGTTTCTAGAATATGCCTGTCAACCCTAGCTGATGTTGGGGGGGGGGGGGGAAATGTTGGTTTGATTATAAATTTCTAAATAGAATTTTCCAACAGAACTATGGAATGAGAGAAAGAATACGTTCATCTTATTGTATGGCCACTTATGGATGTTGGTCCTATATTTCATTGGGTGGAGTATGAATATTCACTAAATTTATGTATTCTACTAGAATATATCATGTAGAATTATCAGTGGGGATATGATCCGTCCTTTACGTGATTCCGATATTATGTTAAAAGAATTTTGTTGAAGAATGGATAGAGGCCCTATAGCGACCCAACATTTTATTAAATGACTATTGGGAAATTTTTAACATAAAAAACATAATATTTATAAATATCAATGGTCCAATGCTTCAGTGTCATGGAAAAATTTTGATCCTTGATATATTGTACATAATAAAAACTAATCATTATTTAAATTCATGTTTTTTATACTTCTCAAAAACTCAATATACCCTCTGTATAATATTCACCTAAGTATATACATTAATGAAATTGGTGAGCTAAAAGCTCAATGTGGGGAGGAATAAGTGAAACGAATCAATATATACATGGATTTTAATAACAAAATCATTATAAAACAAAAATAAAATAATCATCATAGTAATGATGGAAACAATTAAAAAATCATGGAAAGTGGAATACACAAAATAATGAAACACCATGACATAGTTCTCAAATAAAACTCATAATTTTTAACAAATATAACATCATGATCATGCATTATATAAGTTCGGAAATTATAACATCATAAATGTGAACAAATATAGCAACATGATCACAAATAATGAACATAATACCATGAGATATATCACATTAGAATATGAATTTGTGTTCAATATATTCTTGGGACCACCCATTACTTCGTAAAATGATCATAATCGTGAATGCCACATGGGATGATGACAATCATTTAGATGAAATTACTCAGGGAAAGAAAACGTTTGCGTAAATTTTTACAAATATAATACATTATGAAATTATCATTATGATTCCCAAATTAATAATAAATATAATAATTTTTATTATAATATCATTTTATAATTAAATTTAAAACTAATCAATATGATTCAAGAGAGGTTTTGTAAATTGAAAGAATTTTTTAAAATGCACTAAAAATGTGTCATATAACATTTTAGATGGGTAGAAACATGTATATCTCAAAAATCAAAGAGGGGAAATATAGAAATAAAATATTTTAAATATTATAGGTACATTAATACTAAAATAATTTTCAAATATGAGATAACCCAAAAGAAAGGGTCTTGAATTTAGAATCCCCTTACCTTAAATCTCGTATTATTTTGTTTCTTTTCATCCTCCTGAGTATGAAACTTATGTTTATTAAAATAGTTTTATATAAGGTAATTAATGTAATTTTTTAACTATATAACCATTATAATTATTCGATTATATTTTTTAAATCTATTGGTTAAAGAGAAGATAGTTTTATATATTGTTTTCTTTAAAAATTTTCATTTTGTTTGGATTTTAATATTTATGTTCAATGTTATTTTTACATTAATAGGTTTGATCTACAATGAATAATATATATATATTTATAAATTTATATATCAAAAATAATTTCCTATAACCGTGCATATAGGTGGTGAAAAAAAAATAATAGGAAACATCCATATTGGAACAAACTATTAACGAGACATTTTCTAGTGAGGATGTAGGAGAATTATAAAAAATAATTAAATAATAGATATGATTATTTTAGAGGAATGAATATTTATGGAACCCTATTTAAACATATGTGATGAAAATATATAATTTCAAATACATCAAGTTGTATAGGGTTTTACATCTCCAAGAGGGTTAGGGGAACATGCCAATGTAAGCATGCACACAACCAACATGTGCATTAGAAGGCCTGCACAGACCCATATACAAAGTCCGAAAGGTAAAACCACCATTTTTTATAACGCTTTTTCCACATACATAGGCTACATACCAACATGAGGGTCATACATTGAACATGGCCACATTTTTTCCTATAAATAGTCCCATGTGGCTCCTCATTTGAGAGGTTGGGAAAATGGATGAAGCTTCACGGCTCTGTTCACGTATCCCCTTATCCCATGCCCTAAAAAAATCATTCAGGTTTCCCTCTAAAACCTAAGAGAGGAGGGAATCAATGGGGATATTGGGTTAAATTACTCCTTAGGGTATTAAACTAAAGAATAAAACATGAGGAATCCACGCATTTAGTTTACAATAACTATTTTAAATGACCCTCCCTAAGTCTAGGACCAGCGTGAGAAACTTCAAGGGACAAAGGAGGAAAACCTATTGGCCTATATTATGGAATATCCATTGTTTAATTTAATAAGATTCCCATCTAAAAATATATCTCCAACTCACATAGACCTACCCTTATGGAAAAGACCTCTAGTTCCAACATAGTCACATTTCACAAAGCACCTCTTTCTCTCCAAGCCTAGACCTATGTGATACACCTTTGACTCCATATTCAAGACACCAAGGGCAGAGATCCATAGTAATTAGATCCATATTTTTTGGGAAAAAATTAATATCTCCACACAAGCCTTTGTAATTTCACAACCATGGAAACAGACACGCTATATTTTCTCTCATTATATAATGCATTCCATCAGCCATAGGTGTCCCACACTTATCATACATGATATGTATATACCATGGGGTGAATGCTGTCATGAATCCCATTATTCATGAGGACCCCAAACCTAAGAGTAGTTCTTGGGTTTTTTAGTCCAATACAATATGGTTATGACCTTGTGCATCCCACATAATCTGTTATTCTATAGACCTCCGATTCAATGTGAAGAGGGAGAGGATCAAACATGATTTTCCTTTTGTGGTTCAGTTACCTTTATTCCTATATTATATGATACATGATGTAAAGAATACAAAATGGATTAATAAATTATAAATCATTTGTGGTCTACCTAAAGATAGTTAGTCTGATGTGATTATCTTGGATATGAATTTGGATAGGATATTGGTACACAAAATCCATTTCTTCTTCTTATGTCACCTAGACCTCATACACTAATTAATGAGGGACTAGGAAGTAATCTAGATCTTCCACTTATTATTATATCTCTCACTTCATCCTGACTAAGGTGGGATTATAGGTTCATGGTTATCCTAAAATCCTTAACATTATATGTATATATCATAGGAGAATCATTTTATTAATCTTCCTCTCACCTTCCCAGATGTGTCCATAGGCGCAGATCATCAAATCCATATATCCAGTCCACAAGGACATTCTTCTAGATGGTGTAAGACCCTAAAGAACTACTTGATCATCCAATGGTATAAATTCCTAATTAATAAAAACAAGGGGCCTACCATTCGATATATTCCTCTAATTATTCCACTCAATGGGCCATATTACTTATGGGAAAAAACATTAGGGGGACTTCATTAGAAGGGGCCCTCATGATCGAACTATGTGGGATATTATTCCCATCCAAGTGGAATATGTACGAAGAATCCCTAGGGTCCAAACCCAACACCCCAATATCAAACCTAATTCTCTAAATGTCACATATATATTTGTTTCATGTCTAAACTAGGATCTTACTTCCCTTATAGGATCTGTAGTCTTCCTCAATATAAAACCCACACCAAACATTAACTGTGTACCTTTGACCTATAATTCCATGGCACAAGATGTTAAATGGTATGGTATGGTCCTGGTAACATGAGATTAAAAGGTATAAAATTCAATGTTAAGTGGAACTGAATTGCATGGGGTTTTTTCATTTTATAAGTATAATAGGAAGCCAACATATTGGCAAATATCCGGATATAAAAAAATCTCATCACCCCATATGAAGATAAACTCCAATGTGTCACACATAGTGGTTCAAAATCAACATCATAATAATAATAAATGAATGAATATCTAATTAATTCATAAAATGAAATTATTTATGGAGATCCTCAGATACCTACATATATCTCCAAACATAAAGATAATCATATACATACCGTTGATTCTAAATTCCATGAATATTTATAATTAACTGTTACCTAAAGGGAATACAGTGTAATACTTGGGATTTAATGAAGGATTCATGAATATTTAATAAATATTTAATAGAGTCTCACAGTATGAAATAATCCCCCCCAATAGTGTGAGATGATCTCCACCTCCAATCTTTTCAACTAATGTGAGTCTTTAAGTTTCATAAGATATATTTCTCAACAATCACCTACCTTGAAATTTAGGTTCATAAAATATATTGAATAAGGAAAAAATGGGTGTTTTTAGATCCATGAAAATAACCCATTAGAGGACATTCAATGGTAGTTAACATGGAATGAATGATTTCGAATGCTTTCAAACCCCCACCACATAATGTCAAAAACATTATAAATAAAAATCACAATAATGATTTAATTAAATGTCATAAGGATATAGAAAACAGGTGAATTAAATTTTTTATTATATTCATTTAGATTAAGGTGACCATTCTATATTTGTACTACTGATAATGTAGACTTTTAATTGTGATCACATGACTAGTATAAATAAAGGGTATCAATAAATCCTTTTTGAAAAAAAAAATGAAATGATGGCCTCAACTAGGAGGTTCATACCCTATGAAGACCATATTTCAATTTTTTTGAGTGATATATAATTTATGGGATTTTACCTAATCAAATCCCAAGCTCATATTGAATAACATAATAAATAAAGAAATACATTACAGGAGAAGTTCGAGATCATCGAGATCTTGACCCAAACCATGTCCACCAAATAACCCCATGAATCCAACCATCAAGCACTTTACTCATATTTAATAACTTGTGTAATAAATTGATATATAACAAGACACTAGCATCAATAATATGTACATTATTATTTTATTGAATATTAAAAACATTTTCATAAAATTGTATTTTTGGTGAAAAATAAAAATAAAATAAATGAATTATTTAATTATTTGAATTTTTAAATAAATAAAATATTGATAAAATATTACAATTATATTATTTTTTAAAATATAAATGACCATATAATTTTAATGAATTCAAATGTAATATTTATTACTGTTTGAAAACAGTTTTTGACAAAAAGGCCTGTCAATTTCAATAAATGTTAGTTTTTTAAGTGAAAAATCACATATTTTGAAAATTATTTTTATTAAATTATTATTATTTTTGGAATATGGATGTTGAAATTATCCACTGGTCAATTTTTCATAATTTACAGGGGAAATCAAATATTGGGATAAAATTTAAATAATGTATAAATATACAGTGTGTTTTATAACATAATAATTGAATAAATTTTTTTTAATAAATACTATAAAAGGAATAAAAATCGAAATATATATTTTTATAATAATATAATTTTATGTTATGTTAATTTCTTTTATTTTATAAATCCTTAATGAATCCTCCAAGGCTTATAAAATATTTTATGATTATAAAATAATTTCAGGGAAAGTGTGACTCACCTCCACACAATCAACGGAAATATTTTATTATCTCCAGGCCGATGCCTTGTAAAATAATGTAATCCACTCCCATTTTCCAAAAAACAAAGATAAAACCACATTATGGTTTGTGGTTTGGAGTTTTTTATTAAATAGTGTCTGAAACCAAAATAAAATTGAAATCCCCCCTTTCCAATATAAACCAACCCAAACTCCCATTTCCCTCCCCTAAAACTCTTTTATGCTCTACACACTATTCCCACTACTATCTATATTCCTTAATAGGTTCCCCCAAGCTCTTAATAATCTAATCCAACTTATTTGGATTCACACATCCAAGTATGGGATTCCCACCTTTCTTTATTTCATTCAATTCAAATAACATTCTTTGATATTTTTCCTTATAATGAATTATGTTTATATTTTCCATAATTTATTATGAATCCCCAAACTATGAAATTTTTATTAATTTTATTAGATACCATTTATATTATCCCATTTATATACTTATCAATGATGTCACTATGCTAAAAAAATTTAAGGTATCGTCTCTCTCCTCTTTTTATCCAACAGTGCATTTATGATATTCACTTTTTCGTTCAATTTTTTTAAGTTTGGATACATTATTACCCATTACCCTTATTATCAATTTTATATTTAAATTATTTAATCCCATTTAAATATCATTTATCCCTATTATGAACCTTTATATACACCTGTTACTATGTAGAAATTCTTTATGAAATCCTCCACTCTCCTCTTTTATAAAGAACTCTTCTTAATGTTATGTATTTTGATTTCTAATTTATTATGTTGGGATATGTTATTTATTATCACCATTGAATTAATTTTTTTTTATAAGAAATTACAACCTATTTTACTATCATTTATTCATCCTATGATGCTTTATGCACACTTATTACCATGACAAACTTTTGTAAGGGTTTGTTCCTTTCCCCACTTTTTTTATTTTCATGGTTATGTTATGACTACTATATCCAATTCCTTATGTTTTTAAATATCATTAAATTTACCCATTACATTAAATTTCATGTATAAATGTTGATATACCCCTTTCACTATTATCAACTAATTTTTGGAATATTTATGTGACGCTGTTATACAGCAGAAATTGCACCATTATTTTCCATTCCAAAATAATTGTCTAGTAAATACCATACACATTTTTCAAAAAATGGTAATCATTTTTATTATAATATATATATTTATTTGATAATTTCATGTATGTATAAAAAATTCATTTCTCATTGAATAAATTATGATGTTGAATCAATCCTTGTTATATGATTTTTGTTGCACGCTTAAGCATGAGACTGAAAAGATTATGATAGATGCACCCATATAGTGATCCAATGAAATGAGACTCTCATAATTTGGAAATGAAATGGATAGTAGTAATGATATTGAATAATGATCCCCCACATAATAAAATTGAACTATAAGACATAACCTAAAGGAAGTAATGACCTAATAGAGGAGGGTGAAATGTTCCCTTACCATGAAGAGTGACCACGAATGATTCAAGGTCGGGACCTTGAGAGGCTTTAGGGAACGTTGGGAGGACTCCTTTGGTGGTATAATGACCATAGCTTCCGTGAGGTGGGTTTTGGAATGAAATGAATGAGGGAATAGTGTGGTATTTATAAGAAATTGAGGGAGTTTTTAATTAATTTCCAAGGGACACCTAATCGGTGGTATTTGCAACACCATGGGCATGACAATGGTCATTCCCATGATATTTTCCACATCGGAAACCACATAACATAAATTTCTATTCAAAAGTTTCCAAGATTTATTACATCATCATTACATAATCGATGTTGTCATTAGACACCATAAACTCAAAACTATATTTTAACTATTTGCCGAAAAATCAATTGTTTTATAAAATCACAAAAATTCACTCTAACCTAATATCGATTCACTGAATTCAAAAATGAATGCCATTTTATGAAAATAATTTTATAAATATGTTTAATTCATGTTTTAAATAAATTCAAATTAATTCCAAAAACAGGAAATTAAAACTAGTACTCCTTTTGTAACACCTTATGAATGTAATCAAGTTCCCACAAAATCTTCATATAACTATAAGAAAATAATGTAACAATATAAGATTTAATTTTATAAAAATACATTTCTATATTAACACTAGTGCATAAAACGTTATTTACGTCACCATTTTTTACGTCGGTTATATATAACTGACGTGATAATCTGTGAAACGTGGTTTTTTAGGTCGTTTATTTTATAACCAACGTAAAAAATGTGGTAAGTAGCTTTTCAACGTCGGTTACATTAAAAAACGACGTTACAAATCGAGCGTGTTCGGTTTTTACGTCGGTTATAAATTAACCGACGTAAAAAACATAAATGCGGGGGTTTTTATGTCGTTTATTTGATAACCGACGTAAAAAACGAGATATCTACGAGTTTTTTACGTCGGTTATAAAATAACCAATGTAAAAAAACCAAAGCGCGAGGTTTTTTTACATCGGTTATAAAATAACGGAGGTAAAAAACACGGCTTTTGAGGCCTTTTTGACGTCGGTTATTTTATAACTGACGTAACAAAACAACCCACAGAACGTTTTTTACGTCGGTTATACAATACCCGATGTAAAAAACTGTGATTTTTGATGTCTTTTTTACGTCGGTTATAGAATAACCGAAGTAAAAAAAACCAACACGTGGATTTTATTATGTCATTTATTTTATAACCAACTTCAAAAAAGATGTATCTAATACATTTATAACGTCAGTTATTGTAAAATCCGACCTTATAAATGTAAAAAAACAGTTCATAACGTCAGTTATTAAATAACTGACGTTATAAAACATTTAAAAAATTATCAAGCCCCATGGATTTTCATTTACGTTTTCTCGATCGACAGTCGGGCGGCTCGTCTCTCTCGCGCGGTAAACCCTAATCAACTCGTCGATCTCGCTGCGTTAAACTCGTTTTTTCATTCATCATTTATCATATTTACTCTCTTTGGATCTATCATCTCAACTCGCATCACTCATGTAAGCCATCCACAAATTTATTTCGTTCATTTTTTTCCCGGATATTCTATATTTATGTTTTGCGATTTTTGTGTTTAAATTAGGTAAGATTCTTCGATTTCGAACCCTATTACCTCTTTTTTCCATCATCATCTTATTTATCATCCCTAGATCTATTATATCGACTCTCAATATTCATGTAAGCCTCAACTACTTTTATTTAGTTTGTTTTTGTTTCGCAAATTCCCGACATTGATGGTAATTTTTATTGTTATTGACAACTATTGATCTCATTCACCAATATTACTGCATAGAATGGTTATTGATGAGATGTACGAATTCAGAAATTATATTTCATGTGCTGTTGCTGCTTATGTTTATCCTATTTTATATGAGAATCTGTTAGACATATAATTTAATGGTTGTTGTCCTCTATGGCCCTTCGATGCATCGCTATGTATCATTATTCTAAATAAAAATGGGTTCTGTTGAGGGCTTACCGCAGTATTTTTGGAGGCCTTGTCCAAGGCCTTGACAATACGTTTAAGATTTCTAGAATTATCCATTACCTCATTATGATATTAGTTATCAAGAAAACTTGTGATCATTTGACTAGTTGAATATCAATGGTTATTTTTAATTATCATATGATCATTTAAGTATCCATATTTAATAATATTTAATTCTATCTATTTCCTGTTGAAGTATATATTAAATTCATGTGTTTTGAGTTGTTCACCATGCCTAGATTTTATATGTAATCCATTGTTTGGGGGGTTGTCCGGGGGTGGGGGGTTTCCATAGGGTTGGGGGTGTCCAGGGGGGTGTCCAAGGGGGTGGGTGGGTGTGTGGGGCTTTCCAAGGGGGTGGAGGCCTGTATAGAGGGTTTTGGGGGTTGTCCGGGGGGTGGGGGATGTCCAGAGGTTGGGGGCGTCTAGAGGGGTGTCCAATGGGGTCAGGGGTGGGGGTGCTGTCCAGGAGGGGTGGGGGTGCTGTCTGGAGGGGTGGGGTGCTGTCCAGGGGGTGGGGGGCTGTCCAAAGGATTGGGGGGTGTCTAGCGGGGTGTCTAAGTGGGTAGGGGGTGGGGGTGGTGTCCAGGAGGGGTGGGGGTTTTGCCTAGAGGTGTGGGGGATTTCCAGGGGTTGGGGGTTGTCTAGAGGGTTGGGGGTGTCCAAGGGGGTGTCCAAGGGGGTGGGTGGGTGTGGGGGGCTGTCCAAGGGGGTGGGGGCCTGTCCAAAGGGTTTTGGGGGTTGGTCGGGGGGTGGAGGTTGTCTAGAGGGTTGGGGGGTTTCCAGGGGGTGTCCAAGGGGGTGGGTGTGTGGGGGGCATCGTCCAAGGGGGTGGGGGCCTGTCCAGAAGGTTTTGGTGGTTGTCCAGGGGGTGGGGGCTGTCCAGAGGGTTTGGGGTTTCCAGGGGGGTGTCCAAGGGGGTAGGGGTGGGGGGTGGCGTCCAGGAGGGGTGATTTTCTCCACCTGAATATTTGTTTTAAATATGATTTGATTCTCAGGTTTACTCCAATTTCTCCACTTTTCTATCAACCATGTAGGCACCACGGTTTTATTTTATTCAATGGAATTTAAAACTATTATGTCTAACTATATTTTCTTTTGTTAATAATATTCAAGCATATTTTTTTTAAATACGCATAGATTTATTTTATATTTCAAAATTTTTTCCATTCAAATTTTTGATTTTTTTCATTTAAACTTATATTTGTCTTATCGTAAAAGTAAATATATTTTTTATATTTGTTATAGGTAATAATGAGTCGAAGATGGATTAAGAAACATCGAATGAGAAATGAATACGAGAAAGGTGTTGATGACTTTTTGGAATTTTCTAAACAAAATGTTCCATGTAGTGACATTTTTTTCTGTCCATGCCTAAAATGTTTGAATATGAAGAAGTTGAAAAGTAGAGAGATAAAATATCATCTGATATGTCATGGTTTTAATCCGAGTTACAACCCTTGGATTTGGCATGTTGAAACTGGACGAAATGTCACTAATGATGATGATTCACAAGATGGTAACTCCGACGGAATTGAAGAAATGATTCGCGATATTATAGCAGAACAAATTGAGATAGAACCCACAGTTGTGCGTCTATATGGTGATGCTAAAAAACCATTATATCCTAGTTGTACAGATTTTATGGTTTTGTCGGCGGTGTCAAGATTCATTAACTTGAAGGAGAAACATGGATGGAGTGACAGAAGTTTTACAGAGCTTCTACAATTGATGAAAGACATTTTTCCAAAATATAACGATATTCCTGATTCACATTACAATGCCAATAAAATATTATGCCTGATGGGATTGGGATACAAGAAAATACATGCCTGTCCGAAGGACTGCATTATATATAGGAAGGAATATGAATTTCTGTCAGAGTGTCCTAAATGTGGGACATCATGGTATAAGGTGAAAGGGAAATCACAGGCTGATGTAGAGATTACAAAGCTTCCTTCAAAGGTATTTTGGTATCTTCCTATAATTCATCATTTCAAACATTTATTTTCTAATTCAGATGATGAAAAAAGGTTAAGATGGCATGTTGATGAGTGGGTATGTGATGGAAAAATACGGCATCTAGCTGATTGTCCAAAATGGAAGAAAATTGATGCGCATTATTCTACATTTGGAAATAAAATAATAAATCTCATATTAGGGTTTTGCACAGATGGAATGAATCCATACTGAACCCTCAGTAGCACACATAGTTCATGGACTATTTTATTGGTAATTTACAACCTCTATCCTGAAGTTTGTATGAAGAGGAAAATATTTCATGTTGAGTATAATGATCTCTGGTCCAAAGAAACCCAGAAATGATATTGATGTTTACTAGTCACCGTTGATTGATGATTTGAAACTGTTATAGGCTGATGGTATTAGGTTGTATGATTCTTATAAAATGGAATATTTTCAACTGCATGCAGTGCTTTTGTTCACTATAAATGACTTCCCAGCATATGGAAATTTGTCTGGATACAGTGTTAAATGGCATAAAGCATGTCCAATTTGCGAACAACAGACGTCATATTGTCAATTGCATCATGGGAGGAAAACAGTGTACATGTGCCATTGAAAGTTTTTGCCTATGGATCACCCGTATAGAAGACTAAAAATGGCAGTCAATGGCTCACAAGAATTCGATACTACTCCAAAACCTTTATCCCTAGATCTGTATTTTGAGAGGGTGAAAAACCTTATTGTGACATTGGGAAAGACACAGAAATATGTTAATGATAGACATATTTGGAAGAAAAGGTCAATATTTTTTGAGCTACCATATTGGAGGTATCATGAAGTTAAACATAATATTGATGTCATGCACGTAGAGAAAAATATATGTGATTGTTTTATTGTAACATTGTTAGATATTAAAGGAATGACTAAAGATGGGTTGAATGCATGATTAGACTTACTATCAATGGGAATACGTTTGGATTTAGCTCCCACTCCTAAAGGAAGACTGACATTTCTTCCCCCGGATTGTCATACATTATCTAAGAGGGAGAAAATTAGCATTTTTCAGTGACTTCATGATATCAAAGTGCCTCAAGGTTATTATTCAAATGTAAACAATTTTGTCTCATTTAAGGACTTGAAGTTGATAGGTATGAAATCACATGATTGTCACGTCATGATTCAATAAATTCTACCAGTTTCATTGGGTGGAATATTGCCCATTCGTGTCAGAAAGACTTTGATTAAGTTGTGTTATTTTTTCAATTCAATTTGTAACAAGACGATTGATGTGAATTCTTTGAAAAGTTTGGTAAAGGATGCAATTTTTATACTTTGTCAATTGGAAATGTTTTTTCCTCCAACTTTTTTTTGATATAATGGTGCATTTAATGATTCATCTGGTTCGAGAAATAATGCTTTGTGGACCTTTATATCTTCGTTGGATGTATCCTTTTGAAAGGTATCTGAAAATATTAAAGGGGTATGTTAAAAATATGTATGGACCTGAAGCCTCCATTATTTAAAAGTATACTTTTGAGGAGGTAGCAGAGTTTTTTACGAGCTACATGGTTGCGGCGCAACACATAGGTTTGCCTCCATCTCGCCATGAACGAGTTAATAATGAGGGAAAGGGGATTCGTGGCGTGAAAGTCAAATCATTGTTAGCTGAATAGATGAAGAAGTTAGAATCATACATCTTGAATAACATATCTGATGCTCAACCGTATATCACATTGCATATTAATGAGTTGAAACAATGTCATCCAAAGAAGAATGAAATGTGGATTTTGAATGAGCACAAAAAAAACTTTTTTTTCATGGATTAAAAAGACATTTCATGGTAGATCAGATGTATTAGAGACATTAAAATGGATAGTTGGTGGTCCATGTTTAAATGTGACAACATGGTCCGGTTATGACATTAATGTCTATACATTTCATACGAAAGCTCAGGACAACAGAAGTGCAGTTCAGAATAATGGTGTATTGGTGTTTGCAGAACCAATGCATTTTTCGAGTGCTAAGGACAAAAACAAAATTTCTGCATCAAGTGCATATTATGGAGTGATTGAAGACATATGGGAGGTTGATTACATTAAAATTAAAGTTCCTATTTTTAACTGTAAATAGTTTATCGGTAACCACAATGTCAGACACAATGAATTTGGAATGACACTTGTTAATCTGAATAGATAGGAAGACACACCTAATTCTTTTATAATGGAAACACATACAAAACAAATTTTCTATGTATTATATCAATCAGATATGTAGTCGGCTATTGTTTTGCAAGGGAAAAAACAATAAGTTGGTGAGGTTGAAGTTGATGAAGATGCTGAATTGTGTGAGATCCCTACTTCCATGGAAAGATTAACAGAACATGATGATGATCATTTTGAAGACATGGTTTGTTCCATACGGAATGATCACAACGATGGAATTTGGGAAAAAAATCCATTTGTACATTCCTAAAATTACAGGTAACATATATTTATTTCTTGTTTACATTTATTTTTTTCATAAATGTTAGATGTTGTAAGTTTTTTGTTTATTAAAACATGTTTTAAAACAAAATAAGTAAATGTTTTGGTTTGTTTTGAGTTTGTTTAGTTTACTTTATCATGTTTACCATTACATGAATTATATATCTATTATTTTTGTTCAGTGACAATTACTTTACCATGTTTACCAGGTTTACCATGTTTACCATCTTGACTATCTTTTCCATCTTTACCATCTTTACCATTGTTTAACATGCTTACCATATTACCAATGTTTACTATTACGAAACTTATTACACTTTTCTATTTTCTGATTACAGTAGTATTAAAATACATTAATTTGTATATTTTTGAACTAACGTTTGTTGTTTTGATTTGAAGGATAATGATAGATCATTCAGTTGATCAACCACATGATTCTGGAGATGAGCATGTTGGTCATACCTCTGGGGAGGAACATTCACATCCTCCTATTACAATAAAGAGTTCAAAGGTTGGTAAATGTGGGTGCACACGTTTACCAAAAATATCAGTTGCCCGTACGCAGGATCGGAGGATAGTCGTTGAATTTGATGATGATGATATTCCAAGAGGTCCAAATGAAAAATATTTTATGATTTTGGTAGCAACTCAGGGTAAGAGCAAAGTAATAATTTTGTATGATGACTGGAGAAGTGTGGATAAAGCGATAATCTCTCAGTTATGGGAGGCGATTTTGGTAAGATCTTTTTATATTGTTTGAATATTATTTAAATGTTTCTAGTATATATAATATGTTTAACCTCTTCTTCATCATATGGCATTTTATATTCCTGACACTGGAGGAGTCAGGAAGAAATTCTTATCATTGGCTTCCAAGAGATGGAGGGATTTCAAATCAACCCTCTCATCTGATTTCATATATGGTCATAGGAGTCATGACAATCCACGTTGTATATATCCTTTTATAGATAAAGACACATGGAGACAGTTTTTTGAAAGTAGATGAAAATAGTCATTTTTGGTAAGGGCAGTGTAAACTTTTATATGATTTCTTATATAAATTATCTTATTCACATTTTGTTAATGATTTATTATTCTTAATTTACAGTAAACAAGGAAATCTCATCAGGAGATCCAATATAAAAATGTATACACTCATAGTTTATCTCAGGGAGGTTATTCATTATTGGAAGAACAAATGATGGAGGAAAATTTTCAACAACTAAGAGCTGAGTCTTCAAGCTCTGGAGTGGTGGCCCCTCCATCCCCTCCATCTAGAAATGAAAAATGGAAGAGACCTCGGAAGGGAAAAAAAGGGAATTATCTTTCGGATGAATCGAGAATCATAGTTGAGAGGATTGTAAGATATATATTTTAATTATTTAAGTTAACCATTTTCTTCATATAATTTCAATCATTAAAGAAATGTTCAATCAATTAATACATGACTCTCTTGAGGAGCAGATTTCATAGGAAACATTTACAGCTACTGGGAGTGAAGCTATTTTATCTGTAGCATTGGGAAGGCCCGAAAATCCTGGTCGTGTAAGAGGATATCTGACAGGTGTATCGGTAAGAAAAGTGTTGCCACGTTCTTCAACTTCAAACGTTGAGGGGGTTTATAGAAACAAAATTGAATCCATGGAGGCTGAAGTTCATAATATTAATGCAATGATGGAGGACATGATTAGGGCGCCGACACAGTCTATGTTTGCAGACATGAAAAGACAATTTCAGACTGCAGCTCCCACTCCTCCACCTCCCCCTACAGACCCCATTATTTACCCTCCACCTCCGCCAGTAGCTCCCACTCCCCAACCTCAGCCTGCTGGCCCCATTTTTTATCCTACTCCTCTGCCGCAGCTTCCTACTTATTGCGAGTTGTATGTTGATGATTCTCAACAACATATAGTAGCATATGGGTTGGTATATTGTATAAGAGATACAGTTCATAATCAATAATTAGAGGAAGAGAATCAGAGGGTCACTATACATGATATAATACATAGATCATATCAGGTACCATTACCTACAGACGAGGTGGTGACAGTTGGACATAGTATCGGCCATTTTTTAATTTGTCCATCTATATTTCTTCGACTCATTACCATAGAGGTATGGATGTTATATCTTTTATTTTATTTTTTTATTAAAGTTTTTTTATCATTTGAAAACTAATATATTTTTCAATTTATTTTTACAGGAATACTTCCAAGGTAAAGAAATACTGTATAGACAACAACAAAGACAAATGGCTATGACATCAGATACATATTCTAGTAGTCCTGACAGATTTTCAAGACATTCAAATTTTTTGGCGGGTCATTGTGAGTTTGCAATAGAAGCTCATGTTTGTGGACGTGAAATAAATGCGGGGATTATGAAAACTGATATCTTGTAGCTTGTTACTGGAGATAAGTTGGGCATCAACGTGGTGAATGTTTTTCCATGTAAGTCTTAACACCTTTTCCCTGTGCTATATTTATTAAAAATGTATACTTATGTCTATTTTGTATTAGGTATCATTATAAAATTTGTGAGAAGAATGAGCTGACAAATGTATATGGATTCATGGACCCGCAATTGATTTCCCCTGAAGCATGTGCATTGGATGAGGAACAAAGAATGCTTTATATTGCTGAAAGACTTGAAAAGAATATAGTCACACAATTTTGGATGATGCATTTTTGTGAGAGGTATGAAACAAATATCTCTAAAAGAGATAATTAAATTTTATCATAAAAAACCACTAACATTAAATTTCCTTTTATCAGTGATCATTAGATGTTAGGGGTTTTTTTCCCAAGGGAGAAAGCACTTTATTGGATATTCTCTGTCCATGATGATGTGTGGGAATGGTTTAAGAATTAATTGTTAAAGTAAGTTTCAATTTCTCAATAGCTTTATATATTATAATGAATTTTAAATTTACCCCAATAGTATTATTTTCTAATAGGCCATGGGTCTACTTTCGAAAAAACACAACGAAAATGAATGCAATGTTCAAATATGTAAATGCGAAGGTAAATATCCATTTATAATTTGTACTTTTTTATTTAATACATTAAAATAATATATTGAATTTACACTCATTCAAACATAATTGTCATGAACAGAAAGGCATCATCGAATGCGGATATTATATCTTAAGATTTATGTATGAAATAATAACAAATGGGATAGTTTTGAATTTTGACCTGGAAAGATTTCCTCTTAAACTTTTCCATAATATTTCAATTTGATTTACTCATTATACACGTTAACTACTATCATTTTCATTTGTAGCTTTCTGATGACCCTCAACCCTATAATGCTGAAGACATCAAACACTTACAAGTGGAGTGGTCAAATTATTTTACAGGTTTGATTAAATTTTAGTTGTTTGTAATGTAAAATGTAATTTTGAATATTGTTGTTGTAATTGTGTATTTGGTAGTCGTTTAGGTTGGATTTATATTTTTTTTGAAATTTACAGTGTATGTTTTGAATGTTATATATGCGAATGTTTAATTTTTCTCTAGTTCTTGTTTTGGTCTACTTCTGATGGTTTTTATGGTATGGATTCTGGTCTGGGGGAGGATGGGTTTCAAGGGTGTGGGTGGGGGGATTTCAGTGGGGTTGGGGTGTCCAAGGGTCTGGGAGGGCTTTCCAGTGGGGTGGGGGGGTATACATGAGGGTGGGGGTTGTAGAGGGGTGTTTGGGGCTGTCCGGGGGGTTGGGGCAGTCCAGGGGTGTGGTGGGGGCTCCAATGGGGCGGGGGAGGGCTATCCAGGGGGGGTATAAATGAGGGTGGGGGGTTTTCCCGGGGTGTTTGGAGCTGTCCAGGGGGTCAGGGGCAGTCTAGGGGTGTGGTGGGGGCTATCAAGTGGGGTTAGGGGGTGCTGTTCAGGAGGGTGGGGGTTATAGAGGGTTGTTTGGGGTTATCCAGGGGGTCGGGTGCAGTCCAGTGGTGTGGTGGGGGCACTAATGGGGTGGGGGGATGTCAAGTGGGGTGAGGGGGTGAAGGGGTGCTGTTCAGGAGGGTGGGAGGGGTAGTCCAGGGGTGTCGTGGGGGGATCCAATGGGGGTGGGGGAGGGCTTTCCAGGGTATGGGGGTATACATGAGGGTGGGGTAGGGGGTTGTCCCGGGGTGTTTGGAGCTGGCCAGGGGGTCGGGGGGCAGTCAAGGTGTGTGGTGGGGGCTGTCATGTGGGGAGAGGGGTACTGTTCAGGAGGGTGGGGTTTGTCGAGGGGTGTTTAGGGCTGTCCAGGGGATCGGGGGGCAGTCCAGGGGTATGGTGGGGCTATCAAGTGGGGTGAGGGGGTGAGGGCGTGCTGTTCCGGAGGGTGGGGGGTTGTCGAGGGGTATTTGGGGCTATCCAGGGGGTCGGGGTACAGTCTAGGGGTGTGGTGGGAGCTCTAATGGGGTGGGGGAGGGCCGTTCAGGTGGTATACACGAGGGTGGGGGCTATCAGGTTGGGTATGTTTTATAAGTAATCAATGTAAATGCTTAAATTTTCTTTAGTTCATGTTTTTATCTCCTTCTGTTTTTTTGGTATTAATAATTGATTTGGTTTCTGGTTGATTTTGGGGGAGAGGAGAGGACTGCAATGTATTTTTTTTTTTAAAAAATTTGTCTTTCACGTCGGTTATTTTATAACCGACGTGATAAAGAAATCGAGAAGCATTTATCACATCGGTTTTTTCATAACCGACGTGATAAACACCTGTGGCATGGATTATCACGTCGGTTATGTAATAACAGACGTGATAAAGGACCTGTGAAATGCTTTTGCACATCGGTTAATCAATACTCGACGCGAAAAACGGCCTGGGAAATGGGTTATCACATCGGTTATTTAATAACCGACGTGATAAACCCCTCTCGGGACTGGTTTAGCACATCAGTTATTTAATAACCTATGTGATAACTGAAATGATAAACTCCCCCGCACGTGTATATGATGCCGGTTATTGTTTAACCGACGTTATAAATCCCCCACCTTTCGGTTTATCACAGTGGTTATATAATAACCGACGTGATAAACCCCGCCCCCAGGTTTTTTCAGGTCAGTTATTAATTAACCGACGTGAGAAACACCGTGATGTTATGTTTGTTACGTAGGTTTTCAAATAACCAATGTAAAAAACATTATTTATAACGTCGTCCGTATAAACGTCGGCTAGAATCCGACGTAAAAAATGAAAACTAACCGACGTAAATAACGTTTTCTGCACTAGTGTAAATTAATAATTTAAATATAAAATTATAAATAAAATATTTTATGACATACAAAAATACTACATCTTATAGTTTGTTCATTTTTTCTTTTAAAATGTCTAAAATGTATTTATACTTTCTTGGGTGAATTTTCTATTTTTTTGTTGATTTACTATTTATTACTATTCATTATAATTAATATGGGTATGTTACAATTCATACTTTACTATTCACTAAAAATTATGTTGATCTTATTAGACTCTAAATTTATTACTAGACACAATTGAAGAAGCCAATTTTTTGAAAATCAACTCACATTATTAATTATTTAATGAATAAAAAAATTAAAATACCCCTTTTTCCAAAATTCATCAATAATATGGAACTTCTATAAATTCATCCTATATTTATCCAGAAATTTGAAATTCAAAAAAAATTCATAATAAGAAGAAAAAATATTATTTATATAAGTGGATTAATGAATGTGACTAAGGCTTCGTTACATAGCCCCTTATAAAACCTGCATAAGACCTAAGTGTATGGTGTGTTGTGGTGATATAATCTTAGGGTGGCTCGGAAAACATTGCCCGAGTGGTGATTTCAATCAGATTGAACTTCTACTTTAGGAGATTTCATTCAAGCTTCACATGTTGAAGTTCAAATTTGGCTTGTTCTAGAGCAAATTCCAATTAAGATATCTCTTTACCAAGCTCTGAAATATGGGCGTTATATGGCCCGAGTCTACTGGATGATGTCATCAACACTTTTTTCTATATTAAATAACCAAGATCATTTGAAATTATAAACAAGAATTATAACGTTAAGAGTTTAGTTTTCAAAGGTCATATTGACCAATGATCATATAACTGTTTAAACCCAATGGTATCATTTTATTATACTGACTTAATTAATTAAAGGATATATTTTTGTTGATTAAAAAATAAAATAACACAAAAAAATTAGAAAACAAATATTAATTAGATGTTCCGGTCATTACATTCTTCTCCTGAAGAAATTTCATCTTATAAATTTTAACTCGTACCCTAAGATGAGATAAGTTGTGGGTACTTCTTCCTCATAGACTCTTCTGGTTCCCACGTGGCTTCTTCACATTTTTAGTTCCTCCATAACACCTTATCAAGGTAGGTAGTCTTGTTTCATAGAACCTTGTCTCCACGATCCAAGATCTCCACCAACTGCTTTTCATAAGAGAGGTCATGTTCTAGGTGTACCACCTATAGAGATACTACCAGTTAAGGGTCAGGTATTTGCTTCCTTAAGAGGGAAACATGGAATAGATCATGAATTTTTTTATAGATTTGGAGGAAGTGCATTTCGATAGGCCACTGCTCCCATGCGATCAATGAATTTATAGGGGCCAGTGTTCATAGGGCTAAGCTTCCATTTCTTCCTAAACCACATGACTCTATTCCAGGGTGAAATCCAATGACATACCATATCACCAACATCAAACACCATGTCCCTTGTACGGTATTCAGCATAGCACTTTTTCGGCTCTAAGAAGCCTTAATGGGTTGCATGATGGTGTGGAATATTTTTGTCATCTCTAGCACAAGATCAGGCCCAAGAACAATTCTCACTAGCTTCATCCCAACAAGTAGGAGTTCTACATCGTTTCCCATAAAGAGACATATAGGGTTCCATTTTAATGATCTAGTGGAAGCTATTTTTGTTAGAGAACTCAACTAAAGGGATATGTTGATCCCATCGACCTATAAATTCTATTGAGCATGTTCTCAGCATATCCTCATGTTTTTTAATAGTCCTTTTAGATTGGACATCCGTTTTGGGTTGATAGGTGGTACTAAAATTCAATTCAGTGCCCAGAGAATGTTGAATACATCTCTAGAATTGGGTTGTAAACCTTGTATCATGATCAGATATGATAAAATGTGGAACTCCATGCAGCCTTACCTCTTCCTTCACGTAAATCCCTGAAAGTTGATCAAGAGATAAATCTTCCAAAATGGAGATAAAATGGTTATTCATGGTGAGATAGTCCAAAATAACCCATATCACATTATTTCCTTTGGACGTTCCCGAGAGACCAGTAATAAATTGCATAGTGATATCGTCCCACTTACATGCTGGTATGGGAAGTGGATGAAATACCCCTTTAGGGATTTTTCACTCCACCTTCACTTACTTACATACCAGGCACCTTTAAGTGTAGTCATCAATCTCCCTTTTCTTATTATCCCACCAATATTGATCACTAAGGTCCCTATACATTTTGGTGCTTCCAGGATGTATTGTGAAAGTAGAGTTATGGGCTTCATCCATTATATTCTTCTATATTTTTGGAATATATGGAACACTGAGTCTTATACGAAATTTTAGTACACCTTCTTGATCAATATTGAACTAAGAAAACTTCTCATACTTCATGGCCTCAAACTTATTTAGTAACAATGGATATTCATTCTGAGATTTCGTGATCATCTCTAGTAATGACAGATGAAAAATATTTTTTGTTTGGGTTGATGATATCCCTTCTATTTTAATTCTGATATCGAGCATTAATAGTTCATTGATCAAATTATCTCTTTAAATCCTCATCATGGAAAGAACAAATTGGTCTTTCTTTCTAAATGCATCAGCGACTTTGTTTTCTCTTCCAGGATGATAATGAATTGAGCAATCATAGTATTTGAGAAGTTCCAACCATATCCTATATCTCATGTTCAATTCATTTTCTATGAAAATATAATTCAAAGATTGATGGTCTGTGTATATATCACATTTATCCCCATAAAGATAGTGCCTCCATATCTTCCAAGAAACAACGTCTACAGCCAGGTCCATATCATGCGTAGGATAGTTCTAATCATGAGACTACAACTGCCGAGATGCATAGTCAATGACCTTGTCATTTTGTATGGGGACGCAACCAAGACTTTTCAAAGATTCATCACTAAAAATAACGAATCATTCTCTACATGAGGGCATAGTTAAAATGGTCGTAGTAACCAATATCTTCTTCAGCTCTGGGAAACTTTCCTCACAATCCTTTCTCCAGATAAACCTGACCACATTTTGAGTTAACTTGGTTAATGGATTAGAAATTCGAGAGAAGTTTATCACAAACCTCCTATAATATCTCGCTAATCCACAGAATCTATGAATCTCAATTATTGTTTTAAGATGAGGCCACTCCTCTAAAACTTTTGTCTTTACAGGGTCAACTATGACTCCATCATTTGTAAAAATGGTCCCCAAGAAAGAAACTTGTTTCAACCAGAATTTGCATTTCCTAAACGTTCCAAAAACCCTTTCCTTTGGTATTGTTTTCAAAATAACCCTTATATGATCCTCATACTCCTAGTGAAGTTAGGAATATATCTAAATATCATCAATAAAAACTCCCACAATGTTATCATGGTAGTCCTTAAATACTATATTCATAAAATACATAAAATATCAAGTGCATTAGTCAATCCAAATGGAATAACAACGAACTCATAATGCCCATATCATGGTCAGAAGGAAGTTTTTTTAATATTTTCTTTCTTCACCCTAAATTGATGATAAAGAGAACAAAGATCAGTAATAGAGAATAATTGAGCCCCACGAAGTCAGTCAAATATGTCATGAATTCTTGGAAGAGGGTATTTTCTCGTTACTGTGATCCCATTAAGTCTTCTATAATCAATGAAAAGCCGCATTGATCCATCCTTATTCTTCAAAAAGAGAAAGGTGATACCCAAATAGAATCACTAGGTCAGTAAAACCCATTCTCCAAAACATATTGGAGTTTTTTCATTAATTTATGCAGTTCCACATTTTACTTTCTATACTGGGTCTTTGATATCAGATGAGATCCATGTACATGTTCAATGGAGAACTCTACCTCACTTTCTAAGGGAGGTCCATGCAACTCTTTAGGAAATACGTCAATATATTAATGGATGATGGGGACATTTTATATACTCATACTCTCATTTCCATCGTCTTCTTCACAAATCGACTCCATAAAGAAGGATATAAGAGGTTCTTCTAAACAAAGATCAAGTGGAGATATCTTTATTTGTAAGATAACTATTGGATTTCTATTCAAGACTACTAAGATTTAATTTCTTCTAAATTTGATCTTATCATTATACTTTGAGAGCCAGTCCATCCCTAGTATAATGTATAATTCAAACTTGGGAATGACTACTAGATTCGTGATAATATTGGTCTCACTAAAGTAAATATGAGTGTTTCTAAACACTAACGATTCATGGATAGTCCCACCATGAGTCTTGACTAATAATAGTACTTTTATAAAAATGGGATTTGATTCTAAATTATTTGAAAACATGTTGAAAATAAAAGAATGCATAGAACCAGAATCCAACAAATTACATTCTAGATTTGAGATAAAAACAAGAGTACCTGCCACCACATCATTCATAGATTCAAATTTAGATTTGGGGATAGAAAAATCATGACATTTCTCCCTTGGCCTTGGTTGAGGCTGATAGTGGTCCCCCTCTACTACCCTCGGATTTTGATAGTGATTGGAAAAGTGCCCATGTTATCCACACTTAAATAAAAAGACATCAGGTAGGGCCAAAACCATCATCCCCTTGTCATTAGTGTTTGGAAATTTAGGATTCACCTCACTATGACAATTCCTTGGAATATGGCCTTATCTTCCACAATTGTAGCATTTCCCGCTCTTAAGTAGGCAGTTCCCCAAATGCTTCTTCCCAAATTTATTACACGTGGGATGTTGCACGTGCTTGCCTCCACTTCCCTGATCGAAGGTCCCCCATATGCTGGGCTACATCAATCTCTTCTTGTTGTTAGATTTATGAGACCACTTAATCTCAACAAACTCCATCTCGACTTTCATCCCACTCCACACAATATCCTCATACCATTCATATTATTGTTTGGCAAGATTATACTGTAGATGAGGTCTCATTGAACCAAAGAATCTATAAACTTTACCATATTGATCCATGACAAAGCTGGAGGTGTAATGTGAAATCCTTGTGAAGTTCATCTCATAGCTTCCCACCATTTCATTCTCCTTCTACTTCAACTAGAGAAACTCTTTCTCCATTCTTGTTCTCATGGAACAAGGGACATATTTACTGAATGTGATCCCTATGAAAACGTCCAACTCCATATCTTCAACATACACTCTTTGCCTCGTGTTTTTAATCAGTTCCCACAACTGATCATCTTATCCTTCTAAGAAATAGACAGTAAAGGTCACCTTCTATTGCTTTGAGCAGTGGACGACAGAAAATATCATTTCGATAGAGCTGATCCACTACTCAGCAATCAGTGTGTCAGTCGATCCACTGATGTTTGGTGGACATTGATGCATAAATGATTCAAAATAATGTTTTTCCCTTCATATTTATATCGGTATCTAATATTTATTCAAAGTTATTTTCCATAACTTGAGTCGGTTGGTTTATCATTCACATGAAAGATTCCATTTCGGCTTCTATTGGAGGGTCGTCGGTGTATGGTCCATTGCGGTTACCATTTGCATAGTTCTTCCTATTTCCCTCCATTACCTAATAGAATAATTATTTAGTGAAAAAATTATTTCATTTATGAATATTTTAACTATAATAGATTTTATGTCTTAAAACAACTTTAAAAAATTACATTTCTCTATAAATCTTTAATAATGATTCATAAAAAAACATATGATTAACCAAGCATATCCCCAGGGAGTTTCATAACCAAGAGTGCAACAAGTCCCGTTTTCGTGTACCAGGACACCCTGGGACAACCCCAAAACTCCTTTTCAGAGTTTTCACTCCTAGGTACATCTGTGCTAGAGCCGCCTCTACCTGCTCGTATCCCGACAGGGATGTATTTGCTTGATAAACCACTTACTAAATACTCACCAAAATACCAGTATGTATTATTATATTTAATATTTTATATATGTTTTTCATATATTTTTTATAGGATAATTTCAATAAATATAAAAACATTCCTTTGATACAAACTATGGCATCTGGTCTTTTTAATACATATCTTCTCATTAAATTTTACAAACAGAGGATCTTTAATGTCTAGTGTCTTGGAAATAATGAAAACATTACATGAAAAAAAAATTCTTCTAATAAACATGTAAGGCTTAATAATAGGGTTTTTCCTAACTACAATTACATCATTTCATAACTTATAGACATACAACATATGAAAGGTAGAGAGAAGCCCTAATACAGAAAACAAGGGAATCAGTTTACTTGTGAAATCAATAAGAACTTGGTAAAAAAACATAAAGACATGATAAATGGAATTAGATGCATTTAATAATGAAAATAACATGAAAAATAACATGAATATCTGTCTACAACATTTAATTAAGTCATTAATGAACATATCACCACGTTTTTTCCCCAAGGTGTCGTGAATATTACCAAGATTATTCACCAAGGTATCGTGAAACTTGTCATCTCTAGAGATTAAATTATTTACCCAAAGCATTGGAGTGCTATCAGGAAGCACCCTTAAAATTTATGTACTTTCATGTGAGACATATAGATCATAATATATAATTTCATAGATAACTCATATAGAACAAAAGAAAAGGGGTTTCATTTTAAAATTGTGACGTTTTAAAAGTTCTTGGAAAATAAGATCATTATGATATTTATAACACATGGAAAGGGAGTGATGGTTAAATATATTACAATTCCTGAATCAAATATATAATTTTTTTTATTTATGAACACCCAAAATAAAAGAAATAGGTCTGGGTGTTCACATAAATAAAACCAATGAATTTCTTGAGGGAAAGAGAGAGGAATTTTGAGATGAAAATTCTGCAGCATAACAGCTACATAACATCTTTTTCGAAATCATTAAAAATAAAGGGTAAAAGGGTAACCCATTAATAAAAAACACATAATACAGTATAAAAGCATAATATCATGGAGAAAATTACATGGTATTTATTTTTTATTGTCATACCAAATTATAATAAAACCTAAAAGGAATGAAAAGCTGTGATTTCTTTTCCAAAAAATTCGGCAGCCTTCCAGCATCTCGTAAAAATTCAGAAAAATCAATTGATAAGAGTGGAAATGGTCTCAATTAATTTATAAATAAAATGTAAAGTAGTAAAGATATATATTAATAATCCCCCACATAATAAAATGTAAATATAATACATAACATAAATGAAGACAAGACTTAAAAGAGGAGGGTGAAAGGTTCCCATACCTTGAAGAGTAACATCAAAATATTGAATGTTGAGACCTTGGGAGGCTTGAGGGAACCTTGGGGGGACT
Source organism: Viscum album (assembly GCA_963277665.1). NCBI lineage: Eukaryota > Viridiplantae > Streptophyta > Magnoliopsida > Santalales > Viscaceae > Viscum > Viscum album. Next base: position 1,043,434,646 of record OY728150.1, read on the forward strand.
CCATGGGAGTTAGAATGACAAGAAATTAATTGATGAATATTTTGGAATGAATTGAATGATGTAATGAATAGGTATTTATAGGATAACTGAGAGAATTTTTAATTAATTTCCAAGGGACACCTCATCGGTTGTATTTAAAAAAACCATGGGATACCACATGGAATTTTCCCATGGTAAGGGACACTTGGGAGGACTCATAACATATCTTACTATTCAAAAGTCTACCAAATTTATTACATGATGATTACATAATCAAAGATGTCATTAAAAACCTGAAACACAAAACTATTTTTAACTATTCACGGAAACATCAAATGCTTCAGAGATATCCCAGAAACTCAATAAAACCTAATATTGATGCTCTGAATTAAAAAATGAACTACCTTTTATTAAAATAATTTTCTAAAGACTTTTATTTCAGTTTTTAAATAAAATAATTATTTATTCCAATAATACAACTTTTAAACTATAACTCCTTTTGTAACACCTTAAGAAAGTAATCAAGCTCCCAGAAAATTATCTTATAACCATAGGACATTAAAGTAAAAATATATGATTACATTTTTTGAAAATAAATTTCCATTTTAAATTATTAAAATAATTATAAAATTGAAAATAAAATATTTATGACATACAAAATTGCCAAAACTTATACTATGATCATTTTTTATCATTTAAGATGTCTATAATATATTAATACATTCATGGGTGAAGTTTATAATTTGTTGGTAGATTTAAAATTCATTAGTATTCAAATGGGTATGTTAGTATTCATATTTTACTATTCACTAAAAATTATGTTGATGTTATTAGACTCTAAATTTCATACTGAACACAACTAAAGATGGCCTTTGTTTGAAAATCAATTCACATTATTAATTATTTAAAGAATACAAAAATATTTTAAAATACCAATTTCATACAAAATTCATCAATAATAAGTTACTTCTATAAATTCATCCTATATTTATCCGGACATTTTAAATTTAAAAATTTTACAATAATAGGAAGTAAAAAAATTTATTTATATAAATGGATTACATATCGTAACTAAGGCTCTATTATATAGTCCCTTATAAAATCTACATATGATCTAAATGTAAGGTCTTTTATGGAGATAGAATCTTGGTGTGGCTCTGTAAACATTCCCCGGGTGGTGATTTTTATCATCATGAACTTCTCCATTAGTTAATTCTATTCAAGCTTCACATATTGTTGTTCGGCTTAGTCTTGGACCAGAGCAAAGCCAAGCGATGCTACATCCTTCCCAAGCTCCAACATATGGGTTTCATATGGCCCGAGTCTACTGGATGATGCTATCAAATCTTCATTCTATATTAATTATCCAATATCATTTGAATTTATAAACAATAATTGTAACGTTATGATTTTAGTTTTCAAAGTTCATATTGACAAACAATCATATTACAGTCGAAACCCAACATTCTAATTTAATTAAAATCCCATAATTAATTAAATGAAATAGTTTTGTTGAGTACAAAATAAAATAACAAAAAAAAAAATAAACAAACGAGATATTATTAGAATTTTTGGGTTGTTACAGGGTATTTATGATTTTCTAGATCTTCCACTTCTTATATCATGGAATTTGATCCTGACTCATGTGGGATTACTGGATTGTGGTGATACTAAAATCAACATTGTTATATGCGCATATCAGTAGAGAATCATTTTCCAGATCTTCATCTCACCTTCCCAAGGGGGCCTTCAGAGGCTTAGATCCTCTAATCCACATATACGACCCACCAGGGAACCGTCCATGATGATATAATCCTTGAAACCACTAAATTATCTTCAAATGGATTCTATTTCTATGAATTCAAGTGAAAGGGAATCCCATTCAGCATAATACCAAACCCAATCCTATCAAAGGGCCACATTCTTTGTGATAAAACAAATTAGGGGGCATCCAAAGTCATGGTTCCTCACAATCTAACTACATGGAGTCATATTTATGTTCTAATAGGATACACAGGATGACTCTATGTGGTATAAACCCAACACACCAAAATCTACCATAATTCTCTCTATGCCACATTCTCAGTAGGTTTATGTCTAACATGAGAGCTTACATCCCTTCTAGGAATGTTGGGCTTCTTCAACATAAGTCTCACAACAAAAATTGAATATACCCGAGTCTCCTATAAATCCTTTCAACATAACATTAAAATACATGATTAGGTCCTTTTCACATGACCTTAATTGGTATAATGTGTCTAGTTAAGTGGAACTAAACAATGTGGGTTCAAATTCCTTTCACAAGGACACAAATGAATCCCATAATATGGGTATAATAACAACATAAAAGAATCACATATCCATCGATGATGACAAACTATAGATCACCCCGATACATGGATCAAAATCATTATCTTAATAAAATCGATGAAAGAATCACTAATAGGTTCATAAAAGGGTACCATTGAAGTAGAACCTTGGATATATATATATATATATCTCCACATATAATGAAACTCATATACATACATGTAATTCTAACTTCCATTCATGATTATAATATATTGTTAAATCAAGGGCGACCAATGTGATATTTGGGAATTCATGAAGGACTCACAAATAGGTCAAAAATCAGTAATATTATCCTAGAGTAAGCAATAATTCCTGCAAAAAATAGTGTGATTAGGCCAACCTCCCAGCCTCTTGACCAATGTGAGTCCCTAAGTGTATTAGAATTATTTCCCATTGACGAACTACCTTTGGAATGTAGGTTCATGAATAATCTAGAATAAAGAAACCATTTTGTGTTTCTATTTCTCTGAAAACAAATATTGCGGGTCATTTGAACATAGTGGACTTGGTGTAAAAGATTGTGTGACCCATCAAACCCCCACAAATCACACCATTGAATAAAAAAACATAGTAAATGTGATTTTAATTATTGAAAAAACATTAGTATTATAATGTTAACATACATGTTAATTTATCTTAAATTTTTTTTGTTGGGAGGGCATAGATAAATAAAAAATGATTTGGAAAAAATAAAAAAATATACGATGAATACATACCCTATTCTTAGTGTTTCATCTCTTATACGACACTAAAATACATTTATTCTTGGAGTTAGTTCAACTAGATAATCCCTGTGGATTTTAAGGATCATTAGAGTGATTATTTTGTCATATTTTTGGCATTGGATTGTCAGTGGGGATTTTAAAGGCAAAGCGAAGGACAACTGTTATTTATAAATAAGGAGAGGGCTATTTTTAAAATAATGGATTGAATAATATACTATATAAATGGTAATTATTGTAGTAGTAATTTTTTACACTGCGAATATTTTAAAAATAATATAAAATGGATTTTGGACTTTATGTGCCTCTATATTTTGAATTCAATAAATTATTTGATAGGATAGTAGTGAAAATTGATTTATTTATTTCAATGGAATTCTAAATAAGTTACACATTGAAAAATATATTTTAGTTTTGGAAATCATGTTTACTATATTTAAATGAATCTGTTTTACAATTTAATATATTTTTTCTGAACAAACTTGTTTCATATTGTTTAGGTCATTATTACATCACAAATGTTATAATTTAAAATACTCTAGTTATGAAAATATATAGTTTATCTATTCACATAAAAATTTAATTATTTAATAAATTAACCAAAAATTTCTCCATAGAAATTTTTAAAATTAAAATTCAATAAATGAATCTCATTTAATAAAAATAATTTTATTTCTATGGTAATTTTAAATTCTAACACAAAAAAATATGATTTTTTACAATGGACCTCAGAATACTATTTATTTAAAATGTGGTTATATTTTATTTGGGTTTTTAATATTCATATATTTTTCCTGGAAATAAAATATTTTTATTTAAATAAATTACTGTTGAAAAATATTATTTACCTAAAATGTTACTATTTTGATGAAAAATTATTATTCCAATGGATTGGTTATTATTCCAAATAGTCTAATTACTATTCCCAAGAGGCAAGTTATAATTCCAAAGGTCACATTACATCTTTTAAATAATACTTCATTACTTCAAACAATACTAATTAAAACTAATCTTCTGTTTCTATACATTGATTTATAAAAATGATAATTTTTTTACTAATATTATTTTGATTTGAATTATATGTTCGATTTGTGTGTGATGATTATATAAAATTGGAAGGATATAATTCTTCCCATTCCAAATTTCATAATCAATATTTTTGTAACATCATTAAGTTTTCATTTGTATGGGTGTTGTTGATAATTAGTGAAAATATGTATATTAATTATACAAATATATTTTTTGTTTTTATGTGTATTATGTTTATAATAGTATATAATATAATATAAAAAATAATTATATTTAAACAATATATCATTTATAAAATATGGTTGGTTATATTCTTCCCCCATTTAGAAATTTCATCCTTAAATTTTCAGCTAATATTTTTTTGTTTATAATATATTAGGGGAATTTTATTTTAATTTTTTCTACTAGTTCCCATATCACCTCTTTATATCTTGGGTTCTATGACAACATATTCACATGGTGTGTTTCCTTTTTTCATAGAAAATTTTTCTAATCTCCAAGATCTTAAATGGATAATCCTAATATTAGAGTTTATTTTCTTATTAAACCACCTCCATATTCATATCAAGCAAGGGAACAAGTATGACCATCATTAGGAGAGAAACATGGAATATAAAATGAACATGATCTATATTTGGTGAAGGTGAAGGATGATAATCCACTTATCCTATAAGATCACAGATCTCAAATGGTCCAACTTACCTATGTATAAAATTTCTTTTCTTTCCAAACAAAATTATTCTATCATGTGGTAATATCTGGAGGAAATCTTTTTTCTCCAACATCAAACTACATGTCTCTTAGAAGGTAAGATGTATAGATGTTTTTCTAATATTTAGTATATTTTTTATGTTTTTGAGTAGATCAACCATTATCCATCATATCTCACACATAATCAGGTCCATATAGATTTTATTAACAAAAATTATCCCAATATGTAGGTAGAAAGACCCAAGAATTTTTAACATATTATTTCATTCTTTTGAAAGAAAAATATAAAATGATTACATTCCGAAAGACCATGATTCACAGTATCTTTTCAAGACCAAGTTCATAAAATATCAAAAGGAACATAAAACGTGGGATCATTATTTTATTCTCTATAATGATCTACGGAATATCAATTTGATCTTACAAACCATCATGGAATAAAATAGGGAATAAATTAATAAAATGTCTGGAATAAATATTTATGTAAGTGAATAAACATGATAGAGAAGAATAAAAGGTGAGTAAAAGGTATAACATTATATTATTAAATTTCATGTATATGAGTAATCAAATTGATAAATAATATAAAGGATAAAGAATCAAAATATCTTTGAGAAATAGGAAATGTGGTAGAAACATAAAACATGAAATAAACATAATTCAATGATAATCATAGAGAAAACATCCCATGGTGTATAATATCCTATAATATATTGGGTCAACCCCGTAATACAATACATAAAGTCTTAGGAGACTTAAACATTACCATGTGCATTTGCAGAATATATAATTTTAATGTAACCTGTAATATTCATTTAATGCACATGCATATTTTCCCCCCAAAAAAATCAATAATCTGAAATAAATATAAGAATGACCCCTAGAAAAAAATTGGGTTCCTAATATTTTCTCATATCATAATAAAAAGATATTTCAAAATGAATTCATTTGAGAAAGGGACATATGGCATGTATTACGTTGCTAAAGGAATGGATATTGAGATAATTTTATTTTCATGAGACATATATATATATATATATATGTATAACTTAGAATCATTCCAAAACATTAATGAGAGAGATATATTATGTTAGATAGAGTGGTCATAACCAAACAAACTGTGTGCTTTTGAGAGATCCCTTTCATTGAACATGATTTGTCACGTGTTTTGTTTATATTATATAATAATAAAAACATGTTAATTATTTATATTCATAAGAAAATATCATCAATATTATTATTCGTTTTTATTTTATCCATTACCATGTCGTATTCAATTACCTAATCATTATATTTCAAAACCCATTATTTGCAATATTCCCCTAATATGTCAAAAAGAAACATTGGTAAGTTGATAAAGTTCAAATGTTGTATTATTTAATCATATATGGAAAAATAAGCATGAAATAATTTTAATTATTATTCATAAATTACAATTATATAACCAATAAAAATGATTTTAATTAATAATGAACAATGTTATGATCATAGAGACTATTGGTCATATATATGAAATATTAATGTTTCATGTTTTGAATGATCATATTGGAATGATGAAAAGTGTTATTATATCCTTATATAATGATAATTAAATAATATATATAATACTAATTAATTAAATTTACTCTCATAAACAATCCATTTGATATGTTATACAAAATGAATAGCTTCTCTTCATGAGGTGGTATCCCATCTTGCACACGAATGAAAATACAGTTTTTCCTATGGATGGAAAGGTAAGAATGTATATGATATTTTACTTTTAATAAATGATTATGATTTCATTAATATAATATATGAACATTAATCCCATAATTTTGAGTATCCAGGAGAACCTATGATTGAAAATTAATTACATCCAATCGTGAGGCATTAGTCCTCTTTACAAATGATCGATGGTTTTTTTCCCATTTGTTGGAAGAGGGTATAAATGTAGGTTATAATATTAACATAATAAAATATTAGTTTCTGGGAGATAGTTATGATATTATATCAACATTTATTATTCTTATTTAATGTGGGTTGGGATAGATAATACTAATATTCTTTGTTAATAAAGATACCTCTACATCATACCCCTTTTTAGGATTGTACATAAATCATTCCCGGAGTAGATTTTTGATCAGAAAACGGATACAAGTATATAAAGAGTGAAATAACAAACTCGTTCTTGAATTTATTGGATAAAAAATAAGTTTTTTGTTGTTATTATAGTATAGGTGAAGGTGTGTCATTTTAAAATCAATTATAAGTGACATTTTGAAACAATAATATGATTGGAGAGAACATGATGTTAGAGAACACACCATATGAGATGAAAGCTCAATCATCATTTCATGTTTCTGATGATCCTCACCCGGATAGTGTTTCACATCCATTTCCATTGGGTGTTGGTTCTTCTTTAGAATCTGGGTATTCAATGATATCTTTCAAAGATGTGTTGTGTGGATCATAACATGTTTTGGGTTCACATATGAAGATCCAGTTGATTTCTTCGTCAGTTCGTAGAAATCCCTTCGGCTTGTCAGTGGAGTTTTTCATCGAAGGCTTATAATGAGGCATTTTGAAATCTTAAATAGACACATATTTCATTATTTTGATCTATAAAACCTATGATTTAACTCTTTTAAATGTATATTGAATCTTGGGTTCTTTTAGCTCTAGTACAGGTTTGGTCGATTCATTGTTCCTCGATTTGATTTAGCATTTCTTCTAAATATGAAATTATAATAACATGGTGTAACTCCTCTCGAAACAGGGGGTGCTAGAGATTCATCAAATCACGTCAATATATTTATGTTCGTAAGGGGAAGTAGAGTCTTTTTGAAGCAGTGTGGATTTAACCTCTATGTATACTGTTACCCCTATAAATTGTTTCTTTCTTTAATGATATTAGAGATTCTATTGGAGGTTTTCTATGTATAAATAATAGTTCCAGATGAGGTATAAATGTTTCAAATATGTGGATTTTTTTGAGTTAAACACATATTTTTTGATTCTGGAGAGGATAGCCTTGAAGGTGGGGGGTTTCTTTCTTGAAATCATGATATTGTATATCCATTTTTTTCAGTTATTATATCCATTGTTGTCTGCAAGGCAACATGGTGCATGTTTGCAGGAAATCAAAATGAGGTAGTTGTTGTTTTTAGAATTTTATTATATGGGATGAGATATATGATGATTAATTTATTAGAATAGGTGATATATATGAGTCTATTATCATTCCAAATATGTTTGTAGTTCTAATGTTGAGTCGACTACTAGTAAGCATTGATATGACATCAGTGTTTAGTTATGATACGTATAATGGTTAACCTGAAATATTCTCTAGGGGTGGTGATATTATCTTTTCTGTTGGGAATGTTCCCTATTTACATATTTCCATTGTGATTTTTGTTTGTATGCTCAAGCTATATATTCTATTCTATTTATCTCTGAATTCATATTAATTTAAGATGGTTTTGGAAGGCTTGGTTAAATAATGTTTCTCCCTAGATAGTCATTTGACGTATATCTATTTAAATCCTAGAGCTGTATCTTTTGAAACATCGACAATAATGATGTCAGCAGAGAACGATATTATTATAGATTGTTTCATGGGAATAAAATGTGAAATTATGATAGAGGTTAGAGGAAATTAATTTGGGGCTTCATCCCAACCAGTTTTATTATCCGAAAATATATATTGTGCCTGAAATGATGATGTTTTGCAGATTAAATATCATGATAGTCAATTATCCCTGAAAAATGAAAAGAGGGATCTTGATCAGGGTCGTCTATTTTCCGATCCTCATGAAAATTCTATTTCATCCTCTAATATTGGAGTGTGTACTAGGGAAAAACATTGTTATATTAATAAGTATATAGACTCCCGTTAGTGTATGACCAAGATGCCTGGGGAAAATGCTTGGTCAAACTTGTTTCAGTGATTCCATTTATTAGATGGAATGCTTTTGGAATTGGTGCAATTGTGATGACCTATTTCATAGCTATGGAAATCAAAAATAATAATGTCTGTGTTGCTGCTATTATGGAACATAATCAGAACCAGTGTAGGATTAGTGATTTTTCCTGTAAACTTAAAATGCATGCATGGTTCCATGTAGACCTGGATTACCCACATATTTATGTTTTTTGGACTAAAAGTGTGTTTGTTCTATTCGTTAAAGATGGTGATCAATACATCGAGGTGAAAGTAAACACTGGTGTAGATATTCTTTTGATGAATTTTGATTATGGAAGTTGTGAGTTTTTAATGAGGGATATTTGTGGTAGAGCTTTGATAGCTTTGGTTCGGAGGATCTTCCATAGATTATTGGTGGTGAAATTAATATTATTTCTGATCCAGTTGAGTGGAATGGTTGAGGTGTGTTTCCTCGTGTGGAAAGTAGATGTTTTGTTCAGTTCATGTCATGGAAAGGACTTCATGATATGGGCTATTTTGGGTGTTTGTTCATATGGTGTAATAACCCGAATGGAAGTAGCTGTTAATGGAGTTTCCTTGATAGGTTCTTGGATAATGTTCATGCTCTCTCCAGTTTCCCTAATGATATTTTTGATCATCTTGTTCAAGGGATTTCAGATCACTCTCCTCTCCTAGTGTCAATGTCCTCATGTTGGAGATTTGAGGATCGTTTTCAGTTCTGTTAGCAATGGAATGATATATCTGTATATCATCAGTTTGTTAAGGATTGTTTGGAGGAAATTGTTAATGGATATGATTTGGTAGATATTCATAATAAACGGAGTTTTATTAAGCACATGATTCATTGCATGGAAATAAACATTCCTCTCATTGACCATTAAACGAAGTTTATCAAACAAGAGGTTCAGAATTTAGAAAGATATCTTGAATACAATTAGAATGATAGGGTCTTTGAGGATATTATGAGAAGGAATAATGAATTTGAATATCTTATACAATAACATGATCAAATTAATCGTGAATGATCTAGATTCCAAAGGCATCCTGAGGAAAATAAAAATAATGATTATTTTCATGCATGTGTTGAAGATATAAGAAGGAAGGTTTAGTCAAACATCAATCTAGAAGATGGGTCCTTCTTAGGCCATAGGGATATGATTGGTTTCTTATCTTTTTATTTCATTAAAAATCTTCTTGATGATTCTAATACAAATATGGTGAATGGATATCCTAGTGGGAAAGCATATCTCTTTGAGGGGATTCCAAATATGATGTTTGAATTGGATAATAATTTGCTAAAATCTCTTCTTATGGAGAAAGATATTAGTGATTTTATTATGAGACGTAACATATAGAGTGATCTAGGTAAATATGGAGTTCCAGGATCATTTTATAGACGGTCCTAAGAGATGGGTAAAGCTAAGTAGATTTTTTCCATTCAGGATTTCTTTTGAAGTGGTTCTATACAAAGGGTGGTTGGGGACACTACTCTGGTAATTCTTCTAAATATTGAAAATACAACCGTAATTTTTGGCTATATGCTACTGAGTATGTGTAAATTTATTTATAAAATATTATTAAGCATTATCTACTCATGAATTTCTGTCCATGACATCCATTTCATTTCATTAGAGCTGCACGATTTTGATAGATACAGATCTATCTATGGAGCGGTGATTTGTATCATGAAATGATTCAAGTTATCTATAAAAAATTCCATGTTTCAAATATGAATTTGAAGCTAGATATAAATAAACCATATGAAAATATGGAATGGGTTTCGTCATCAGGGTTCTGAGAGGTTTTGCCTTATCTTTGTTGGTTATTGATATTTTTTTTCGTTGTTTAAGTTAATCTTAGATGACGGTCTCATATATGGTAAAACTGATGATCATTTCAAGGAAAATAATTGTCTGAGGAATGGAGACGCTATTTCCATGACCCTATTTATTCTTATGAAAGATATTTTTGGATGTCTTATCAATAAGAAAGTATCCAAGGTGATATATTACCATACTGGAGGAAAATGAATCAACCATCGATCTATCTTGTGATTTTTTCAGATGATACTTTAATTTTCAGTAATTATAGTTTTAGATAGGTTGGTGGTATTATTAAAGATCTGGATCATTATTGTTTATGGTATAGGAAAACAATCAATATGGGGAATAATATTTTATATATTTGTATTAAATGTGGTGGAAAGAAGGTCCTATCCATTTCTAGGTTTCTGTACATCTAAAAGGGTTTGTTTCCCTTGGACTATCTTTGTTTCCTTATTTATCATGTTAATATTTCTGTTATGGAGTTTTATGGTATCTTTAATAGAATAACGAGAGTTGTTCTTGACTAGAAAAATCGTTTTCTATACATTTCTATCTTTTGGAGGAAGTATTTCATTAATTAATAGTGTATTGATGGATATTCTAATTGATATTCTCATGGTTTCAATGTGATGAAGGGTGTTATTATAGTTATTGATAAAATCCGGGATGATTTTATTTGGGATGCTCACATTGAAGGGAAATTTAATTAGACATCATTGAAAAGGGTGGATATACAGTTTTAAGAAAGAGGTATTAATATTATATATCTAAGGGATATCGTGCACTTAAGTCATGAAAAACTAGCATAGGAGGTTATACATGACCGTATACATTGGGGTATAATCATGTCATTACATGGAGAGAACTATGTATAAGACAATAGATATATATCCCATTTCTGGTTTTTAATTCAAAGTATTTTTCCCGATATCTATCAATACTCATGATTGATAATAGGAAGGGGATATATTTATCTTTGGAATCATAATTGGCTAGGGTTGACTATTGGTTTCCAAGGATATCATGTTCCTATGATTTCATTCAGGGAGGCCAATAGATATCCTATTTTTATCAATGTTGTTATTGATTTGAATTAATTGATATCTTTTGATATTATTGTTCTAAATGAAGATTTGGATAGGTGTGTGTTTACTTCTTCGAATTTAGTTTTGATTTCATCTAAAGAGTTTAGGATCATTTATTCTTCCCAGGTTCAGCATGAAATTTAAAATAATATGGTTTTGTGTAACAGCATATCCACAAAAGTTAATTTCGTTGTACAGATAATTAGAATCCAAGAAATCTCTTCATATGAAAATGTTAAATGAAAGGGCATTAACCAGTTTTCTAATTTCAAATGTTGTATCCTTAATAAGGAGGTCTCCAATCATTTATTCTTTGATAGTGAATGAGACATGGTTTTTTGGAGGTTCTTTAGATAATTAATAATGTTTTTATAACCTTTTCATAATGGAATTTATTTTCTTTAGAATTGGTTTCATGTTTTGAATGGTTTAGGTCCATAAAAAACTCTAAGAGTTGTGATTCTTAGAGCAGGGTGTTAGTACATTTGGAAGGAAAGAATCAAAGCTTGTTTTGAAGGTATTCATTGCACCAAGAGAGTAGCTATCATCAAGAAAAGATTCATACATCTTTATTAGGTAGGTTATATAATTATTTCATGTAATAATCATTTTTTGAGCAACATAAAGATATATAGCCCGATATTCTACATTTAGATAATATGAGAAGAGGTAATTGGGTTTACTGGATTTCTCAAAGCATGTGTCTCAAGCTTATTTTTTATGGCTCATGTGTTGGTGGAATTACATGAGGTGGTGGTGGTATGTGTGGTAGGCATTGAAGTGTACTTCTTGCATTTAATTCTTTTTATTGGAGGGGAATTTCCATCCAGGATGAAGCCAAAGGGATGTATATGGGGATCACACTACGTGCTTAAAATAATTTATAGCTCCATCAAATTGAAAAAGACACAATGATCATCTATGACTCAATTAGTGGAAAGATTTATCCTCCTTATTTGATTTATTATATGATCAGGAAATTTAGAGGCAGCCTTGACATCAACAAAAATAAGTTTTCCCATACATGGCCTGAAGGCAACAAGTTCAAAGAATATTTTGCATCATCAATGGTTTTGGATCAAGGTACCAGGTTTTTTTTCATGTTTACTTCAAATGGAACTGGAAGGGGTGGACATAATGATCAGAGACTAGAATGGTCTCCACAATTATATCCCACTATAAACTATTTTCTCATTATGCCATTGGCCTTGTTTCCTATTGGAAGTTATCTTTTATAATAAAAAAAATTAAATGTTGTGTGAGGAGAAGTTACATTTTTGTAAAATCCTGTAAATACTAAATAAAGGGAATTCACTCTCTATCTAGGTGCCAAAAAATATGAAAAATAAAATATTTTAATATAGATAAGGTCCATCAAAACCTATACCACTAAAAATAAACATGTTTTAAAAAAATATCTTTTTAACCTCTATGGATACTCTCTCTAAGCATTTTAATTTTTCACCATGGTCACTATTTTTTACATCTTTTCTATTATTTATGAATAAATATTAAGTTCAATATATTATAAAAAATAAAATATTATTATTTTTAATATGGAATACATTTTATGAAATTCAATTCATATGTTTTGTAGAATTTAAATTAAAACAAAACTCATAACTATGAAGAAGATTGATTTTCCCAGAAAATGATTTCCTAAAGAAAATATGACTTTAAATTAAATGTTTCAATTTAAATCATAATTATATAATTTTCAATTCCTGAATATAGATATATAATATATATATTTAACTGAAATATTTCTACATTTAGTATTATTGTAATTATTTAAAATCGAGAAACAATACGTAGTTAAATATGTTTTAAAAACAAATTAAGCATAACAATAAAATTATATTAAAATCCTGCATTAGGATGATTTAATTGTAAATAATTAGATTAAATCGTACTAAATAATAAAACTGTTAATTTTATATCCAGATAAAATAACATTGTGAATATAAATTGCATCATTTAATAAAAAAATATCATTTTTAAAAAAATGTATTTTCCACTATTCACTGAAAAATCAATATTTTTTGAAAAATAATAAAATTTAACACTACTTTAATTTAGACCTAATTATATTAAACATTATGTTCATTTTATGTAATATTATTTTTTAAATTCATATAAATTAATTAAAATATCTTCTCACAATATGTGACAAGATTCATTTTCAAAAGAAAAAATATTATTTGAACAATCGAGAAACAAACTAATTATTGAGTGATTATTTAATAATAATTAATCAATAAATTCATATTAACTAAATACTTTATATATATTAAAAAAATTATAATATAAAATTCTTACCTTTATATTTAAATACAAGGTTATAATTGAAATATTTAAATGATCATGGTATTTTTGGGTTTATTTTTTCATGTTTCAAGTGATATCAAATGTAGTTTTCCCTTTTATAAACTCATAGTGTTATATCCTTACACATTTTGCGAATTTCACCATTAAAATTTTATATTACTATCTATGGTGAAAACTAGTGAGGGAAATTCTACATTGTCACCACTTCTAGTCCCCATGTTGCTTCCTCAATATTTTGGTTGTGCCAAAAAATTTTAATCCAATGAGTTGCATTTATTTGTAGAACATTGTTTCAAAGATCTAATATCTTCATTGGATTCACCTAGTATGAAAGGTCATTATACATGGTACCACCTTTGGATATAGTATATGTGATTTTTATTTTATGTGCATCCCCAAGAGGGATACATTGAATAGATAGTGTAATTCATATAGCTTAGGTGGAAGTTTAAGTTGATAGGACAATTCTATGATGTGATCAATGATATCAAAATAGGGTTACGTATCTATGACGTTGATTTACCTTTTCTCAATCCACCTGAATTTCATCCATAGTGAAATATAGTGGAGCACATTATCTCTGACCTCAAACTCAATGTATCATTAATTTTTTTTTCATATATTTTATATAAAATTTACTATTATTTCATATTAATATAGACTGATTTAACCATATCTCTCATCTCATGGACAAGACCAGGTCTCAACATATTATTCCCTATAATATCATTTGATCTTGTCAGATTTTGAAATTGCTTCCCATATAGATACTCCCAAGGTTCCATTTTAATTATAGAATAAAATTTATTTTTTTATGAGAAATATACTCATGGAGGGTGATGATCGCAATATCCTTGTAAATATATTGATTTATATGTCAGTATATCCCCTTGAATTTGGATGTTTCTCTCAAAAATATCATTTATCTAAGGGTGATAGGTATAACCAATGCAACATTCTGTATCCAATGATTTCCGATGGATACTTCACAAAATTGACGTGAACCTAAATTCTAAATCACATGTAATAGGGATGATAAATCAATAATATATTACCACTTAACTTATATAAAATACTATCATGTTGGTCAGTAGAGAAATATTCCTTTTTGTAAATGAAATGTTTCGACTTGGTTAAGAAACAAAATACCTCCAAAGATGATTTTATTAATTTGTGGTTTCATGGGGAGTACTAAATCAAAATTCATGATTATATTTTCACGTTTTCTTACTTTTATGGGAAATGGATTCATCATCCCATTTAACATCTATAGTTCATCCTTGAATAGTTGTAACTCCATGAATTTAGATAATAATTCCACAATCTACCACTTTAGGTTATCCCACCAAATTTTTTTCTTCAATTCTATAAAAATCATAGTTCATTATGAATGAATATATAATAATGATATATATTGATCATCTAGAATTTCCCTTAATAGTTTTACTTTCTATGGGACACACATCATAGATTCAAACCATGTAGCTCAAGCCTTAGAAAAGTTAAACACAAGAATATTAACTACATTTTCTTTTAGATCTCATTTTCTTTCTTATAAACGTAGATCCCCTCAATAATGGATGGTTGGGTGGTTATTTTAGAAATTTTGGACTAAGATCCATTAACATTCCCATATTCATCCTTTGCAAGTGTAATAAAGTGGGATCCTTCTCTATTATCACCATGGACAATATTGATGGATCATTTCTACATAGATTATATGTCATTTTATTTAATTTTCCTTGATGGTATAGGATTGATTAATCATATTATTGATCATCTCTAACCATCTACATTGGTTATTTTTAATCACTGTATTCATGAATATATATTTTAAGATGTTGTAATCCATATTTATCTCACTCTTTCACCCATAGATATAATGTCGCATGATCTTCAATGAAAATATCACTATATATAACTCTATATCATATGTTGGATACTAATTATCATGAATTCTCATCTTTCTTGAGGCATAGGATGTATATTTATCATATTGGATTAGTACACATCCAATTACACTTTAGCAGCTTCATTATATACCTCAAAAACTTCTCCACGTGAGGGAATTATGAGGCTAGAGTAGTAATAAGGGCTCTTTTGAACTTCTTATAGATCCCTTGACATTCAATGATTGAGTAAAACATTACTTCCTTAAATTTTATATTGGTGGTTGTTAAATCATGATACGTTTCTCAAAAATCATCATTACTACCCATCTAGTCCAAGGGAACTACATATCAATTTTATAGATGTTAGTCTAGTCCATTCGTCAATTGTCATTATCCAAAAATGGTCTATATATACCCCTTGGTTGGTGATAGGTTTCCCAATTAATGAAACATCATTCATCCAAAACCACAGTTTTGTTTAGTTAGTATATAAATTCCCATTTTCCAAATGCTTTATTACTGTATTTGACTTCTACTCATGTTAATCCTTTATTTTGTAGTATATTATATTGTAATAGGACAATATTGCAATAAATTTTTCATCTTATACTCTAAATATTCAATTCATTATGTCTATTTAATTACTAAGACAAAAAAGTAAATACTGTGATCTCAATGTGTACAAATATTGTTCAAAAGGATATTTCTTGTAATATATTCCTTATTCACCATTAATTGGTGGTATCTAAAATAGGGGTCACAGTAATAGAAATACTGAGTGTCATAGAGTCAATCCTAAAATTATTATATTTATGGAAGGGGATACATGTTCAATATCATGATTTTATTGATTTCACAATAATAAATATCGAAGCACATTGATCTATCATTCTTCTTAATGAAGTGGTTTAGTGCACCCCACAATGAAGAACATGTGGATACAAACCCTTCATCCAGATTATCCTATTTTTTATTTTTTAACACCATTTTTTCAAAAATAGATATTTTATATGGTTTTTTAGATATTAAAACATATATGGGTCTAAATTAAATTCAAAATTCAACCTCTCATCTAGGAGGTAGACTCATAAATTCATTAGCAATAACCTTGTTATAATCCAACATAATTATAATGTCATCAATCATGATATTTTCATTTCTATCAATCATGTGATAATGTAATGATTTCATAAAGGAAAAAATATCCATGCTTCAAAATTATTAAATCGTCGACTACAGACCATGATTATATACCTTTTGATTTAGAAGGATTATAACACCTTCAACATTGAATACGGTTCCCTTTCTTTTATCATAAATCAAAAGATCCTTTTTGAAAATTTGAAATAACGATGTACAAATTTCATTAGTGACATTGATGAAAATTTCTTCTGTCCCGAATCCATTAATATTTACTTCCAAGATAGTACCATTAGATATTATTTTTCTAATGTCCTTGAGTATGAAAATACGTGTACAGATGAACTGAATGTCATCCAAAATCATAAATAATGCTTGAAGAGGGAATATTTAAAAATCAAATAATTTTTATGAAAGTGAAAGAAATACATAATTAATTAAATTTATTCAAAGGGTAATGAAAATTATTATAACATTTTACATTCTTAATGTTAATGGAAACCTCATTGAATAGAGGGAAGACCTAGAAGCACATGATGTTTCCTATTACATGAAGATTTTTGATGCCCCTAGTATTCCCAATGAATCATTAAATGATATAATTACAAATATTATTACTAAATAGGATTTATCATATCTAAATACCATACCTCTTTCCATATAGATTAAAGAGGATATTTAATCCTAAAATATAGGATCTCCCCTGGGCCGGATAGTTTTATGAATTCATTCTTTCATTCCATCCATTTGATTATACACACTGCTGTTTACAGGGTAGTAAATATTTTTTTTACAATTCGATAATCATACTAAAGGAATAAATGATCAATCCATGGACCTCAAAACAATTGATTAGAAATATAATGAGATGAACCTATTCAGACTAATTTCTCTTTTAAAGAGAATTTAAAGAATGATTTTTTTACCAAACATGTATGCTAACATAGCCAATAGAATTTTTTATTTAAATCAACTTGTGTTAAAAAAATTTATAACCATTATGGATTGTATTCTCTTGGATTATAAATTATTTGGTGTCCTCATTAAACATACTAGATTAGGTAGCGTTTATATTAAATTAGATTTCAAAAAATCCTTTGAAACTCTTGATTGAGGATTCATCTCTGATGAAATGACTATGTTTGGATGCAATAATTTTTTTTAATTGGGTGAAAACCCTAATTAGTTCAGAACACATACCAGTTCTGAGAAATGGATCCCGTGATGTATTTTTCTATTGTTAAAGAGTTTTCATACAATGATATCCTATTTTATCAATTTTTTTTCACCAATACTAGAGGTTATGTTATTAGATGTAGACTTTGAAAGGAAGATCTCTATATGATCAAAACCATCAGAGCTAGTAGAAGGCATGTTTACCCCACACTTCTCTTATATGATGATGAAGTTATCCTTTTCATTAAATTGGATAAAAGAAACATAAAAAACACAAAACATGTCCCCTCAGTTGTGAAAAAGTTTTAGGGTAAGAAATTTGATGAATTTTTTTTGTTACATTGGTAAAAGAATACATATATCCTAGAGGGTGAAAATAATCACTAATCTAGGGATGAGAGAAGGAAATATCCACTTAATTTAGCTCATAGTGATTATGTTTTGGATAAAACCCTTGGCTGGTCATTTTAGCCAGATTGTGAGCCAAATAAAGAACCAGATTTCCTCATATAATGGGAAAAATTTATCTATTGTAAGTTATATTAGTCTTCCAGAATCCATAATTATATCAAAATTCTTTTTTATTTTATGGTTTATAATTTTTTGACTAATCTCATGAGAAGTATAATAATATCATTCAACAAATTTATTTAGAGTGGAAACAATCTCTAATGAATAATTAAATGTATCCCATAGAAAATGCGATGTAAAAAATTTATTGTAGAGGGATAGGAATTAATAATCTCACCAAAGTCAATCATGTCTTATAGGATAGTTTTATGTTGATACTTATCAATGTGAAATTTGAAGGAATTTCTCTTATAATAGAAATATTTCATGGAAACTCAAAAATGGAAATCTCAACAATATCGAATCCTCAACTTATCCTGATATTAATAAATTGATTCCCAATATAATGATATATACTTTTTGGATTTTCAACACTAATTCCTCTATTAATTTTTGTATTGGAAATTGGAATGGGTTCCATTTACTCAACAACAATTCCTGTCATGGCATGTATTTCGACACCAGAACCTCAATTGAAGAGAATCTGGGGATATTTCGTAACACCATTCCTATTTATATAAACATGAATATCTCGAACTATACATTCCTTCATGGGGAACAAATTATTATTTGGGAGCATGCTATCAATTGTATTCTATCCTCAAAATCATTCTATCGAGGGAAAAATATATTACACACTAATTGTTGGAAAATAAATCTAAAAAACCTTGGATTATCCCATATAATTTTACACTTGGGTGGATAGTGTTTCATTAAAAATTACCCATAGTTTATTTCCTAAAAACCATTGGAATCATAATCTGTTCAAAGTGTGTTCTAAGAATCAAGCATAGAGGTGACATAGATCATATATTCCTAATGTGTACCATAGATTCATCCTTATGGTCATTATTTGGTGAATTTTTTCTTATTTGGTTCCCACACTTCACTATTATCTAAGAATGCCTTATAACCTATTTAAAATTTCAGATATCATTGTAATTGAACAATCGGATGGATGCGGCATGCGTAGAAATTCATCATGTTATCTGGTTAATCTGTAACAAGTTTATAAAGAATGAAAATGGACTGGTCTCTTAACTAATCTTCTCATAATATTGCTACTATGAAATATGAAAACTCATCTCAATATGGATTATGTGAAAACTCTTTATTTTAATTTATTGTTCTTTAAAACATTGGAATGATAGGGGAATTTCACCCTCACATGGTACTTTGGAAGACTTATGTGTTTCTCCATTTACTACTTTGATCAAAAGAAACACATATTGTGCTTCATGAGGTAATCTTGGTCTTTCAAGGAATGGTGATATTTTTAGAGACCACAAAGGAAATTCAATGTGATGTCTTTATAGACCTTTTGGTATTACTACATTTTAGGATGTGGAAATTCTTGGGATCTTCAATTCTATTTAGGCCACACAAAAATGGGTTGTAAAATCAATGGATAGAATGTGACTTGACCAATGTGTTGTAGATGATCCGATATGGCAAAATTCATTTTTTTAGAATAGTATCACAAGGTGGATATGTTTCTTGGAATCTCTATCATCCATGAATTATATCATTACACATTCATTTCATGAATCTAATTTTTTGGTTGATGGTGTGGAAAATATTTGTTAAATGTCCACTAAGATGATTTGAAGTAATTATGTTCTTAATGATATCCCTATTGTTCAAAATAATTTCTATAAAAATTCGCACATCAAACATCCATAATTATAATTTATTTCAATAAAGGTAACTTTTCCATTTTATAAATTCTTGATTCTACAAAACAATATTTATAACAAAAATCATAAATATGTTCTCTATTCATGAATGAATAAATAACATACATTTCACCACATTATTATGTGAAACCATAACCAAACTTGTGATTGAATAAGTATTCTCCTTCACTATTGTCCACGGTGGTTGTATTCATTAGTTTTCATTTCAATCCATTGGCATTGTGAGTTGTTTTGAACAGTGTAATTTTTTTATTTAGTTGAATCCTTGGATATTAGAATGAGGGTTGGTAGGATAATATCATTATTCTATCATATTAGTGGGATTATCCAATAATCTATCAATAACTATATTCCCTTCCTTACCACAACTAAATGAAATCCTAGTCTATTTTACGAAATTACCATGATACTTCACCCCACATTTTTGACATGTAGGATGATGGTCATGCTTTCCACCGTTAGATTTCTCTATCACGCCTCCAGAATTTAACTCCATTTCCCACTTCTTATTCCCATGAGGACATTAAGATTCACTAATATCCATTTATAATTTATGTGTACATTAGACAATTTCCTCATTACTATCAGTGTCTCAAATCTTCATATATTTTTTCATCCTTGGATTTATCCAACTAAATAAGTAGTCCAATTAAATTTCAGGGTATATGTCAATGCCAAAGGCAAATCAACCATTTTATGTGAAGCTTTCATCATTTTCTCTTACAGATTCATCAACCCTTTTCTAGAGTCGATATATATCACCCTGCATATTATGTTCTATAGTGAAAGGAAAATCATTTTTAAAATCATTTTTATAGAATTCCACCCACACCATCGATTTGATATCTTCCTCAGGATTCATATTTTTTATGAACTTCTACCATTTAATGGATTCTAAATCTTTATGATAAATAGAAAAAAAGATTCTCTAGCTCATAGAATTCAAAGATTGAGAATGTCTTTTAAATTTATTTGATCTATTATTTAACAATTAAAGGATTTTATGATCCAACAAATGCTTGTATCCTTTGTCTCATTACGGTCTAAATTCCAACTTGATTTTTTGTAGGGGTGATTTAAGCATTACATTGGAAATTTATTTAAATTGAAAAAAATAATTTTTTGAGAAATTATTTCTATGATGTTTATGACTCATTATCACATCAATTTGGGAGGTAGTCATCAAATCACCCTTTACATTTTTTGGGTACTCACGTTCTCATATATCTTTCCACTGATAGAAAAAGGGAATTTTATTGATGAGAACTTTTAAAAAATTATAAAGATATGTGTGAAATAATGTTAATTAAATGAATAACTAATAAATTACATATATTCCTTAAACTATAAATTTATAGGGTTCAATATAATATATTAGTGACCTATATCCTAATATAAAATCTTATGTGAATTTTTGTACCATTCATAATAGTTCATAAAGTTATTTTGAATTTATCAGAGCAGATCCCCCATGTGTGTAAACCTGGGTGTGTAGTGAGACCCGATATTATGCACAATGTGAATATTGAGTCTAAATTAATGTTCTAATTTTAGGTTATTATACAAAGGTACATATGTTCTAGAGACTCGTCCAATTGTAGCATCCACATAGGGATGTATTTTATTGGAAACCACTCACTCTATACATCATAAAATTTATAGGATATTTTCTTATACATAGAATTATCCATAAACCTATCCCTAGGTTTCTAACAAAAAAATTCTCATCGTAATTTTCAAATGATAAAACAACCCTCACTCTAATACAGACTATAGAAATACATTTCTTTAAATCATTTTATTACATTATTTATAAATATACCTACCAATAATTAATACCCCTAATTTCATGAGGCATGGGATCTTTAGAGGAAAATGATCATATCACAAAAAGTGGGACTTGAAAAAATATATTCCTTTTATTAATATTTATAATGATCTCCTAAAATCCATTTGAAATATTAATACTACATGAGATAATAAATCCAATGTATGAAATAACGTGGTGAGTTAAAATGAATTGTAAGGGAATGAACAGACTAATGTTGTGTAATATGTGAGTCAGAGGAATATCATTCGATCATAAAATAAAATGTACATCATAAATCCAATAGATGTACAATTTAAATAAAATTATTCATAAGATCATAGAAGAATAATATGTGTGGTAGAAAAATAAATCTAAATAAAGATATATAAAGTATAACCAATGAGACAACATCACATTGTGTGAAGAGTCTAATAATGGATTACATTAACACGCTAATACCACACAGGATGTCTCATTAGACTAAATAATTTTCTAATTCATTATATGGAAATATAATTATGATCTTATAAATCCCATTCATATCTTGTAAATGCAATGTTTTTACACATTTTAAAATAATTTACAATTCATAAACATATGTATTAACCATGTAATGAAATTGTGTTACATAATCATTCATCATATCATAATCAAAATAGATTTCCTAAAGAAGGAAATTGAGAAATGATAAAAAGGAAGGTATTATCCCCTAAAAGAAATGTATATTTACCTATGTATATATGTATGAAACATATATAAATAATTTAAAATCATTTCATAAAATTAAAGACATAGGTAAATTGATTTTGATAAAGAGGTCATAACCTAAAGAAATTTGTGGTTTTAAGATAACCAATTTAGCGAGCCAAATGCATCAGATGAATTACTTATCATACTGAATAATAATCATATATTATTATTTTTACTTTATTAATAATATTTTAAGCTTATTATTTATTTTATTTTATCCATTACTTTTGCGTATACAATTACGTAATCATTATGGTTAATGTCAGAAGATTTTTAGATATTCGGCTCATATGTCCAAAACCACTTTGGTATGTTGAATTAGGTCAAAGAGAATATTCTTTCATCACCTATAAAATAATTGTACTGAAATAATTATAATTTTCTTACATAAATTATACTTTTATAGCTAATAATATAATATGTTTCTGAAAAATGAACTACATTACGATCATGGAGATCGTAGGTCATACGTACGCTTGGAAAACATTTCCATTTTAAAAAATGATAGAAATAAGGTAAGTGTTTATTTATAATTATTTAGTGATAATTATTTCATAAATATAATATTATTTTTTTAAATACACAAATATATACCCTCTATATGATGCAATATAAAGAATGAATCACATAGCTTCATGATGTCTTACAACACATGAACAATGTTTCATTTTACAAATGGATGATAATGTATGAATATATTTGATATTTTACTTTTTTTGAATGAAAAACAAGTATTCAATCTAATATATAAACATTAAATCCATTATTAGGAATATCTATGAGATGCTATTATGGAAAATTAATTACATCGGTTCATGAGGTGGTAGTCTACTGGCAGACAATTAGTGGGTTTGTTTCACATTTGTAGGAATAGGAGACCGATGTAGGTTATTACATTAGAATAATAATATATTATTAAATTATAGATATATATTTATTAATATAAAAAATAATTATTAATATTTTATGGATGTGTAAAAAGAAATTAAACAATGACGGTCGGTTAAGAATGATACCTCTGCTTCGTACAACGTCTTTAGGATTATAACCAAATCCTTCATAGATTGGGTTTCTATTCCAACCAAAGACTGTAAGAAATTTTGTTGGATGTATGAAATCTATTTTGGATTTTATATTCATATATAATGTGTTTTCTGCATTTTTCAGTTGGTAAGAGAAGTCATTTCCCTATATAATTGAGGATGAGAGAGATTTATTAAAATGTCAAAAATTATGGAATAACTGGATGACACACTCAAAGGAATTAACTAAAAATTATTAAAAAAAGGAGTGGATGAGATATAAGGATAATTCCAACTCCTATAAGTAAAAATAAACATGTTTTAAAACTTTTATCCTCTTTACCTATAAGGTTACTCAATTTTTTCATTTTATTTTTTAACCACGGTAATCATTTTTGTTATTTTTACTATGAATTACGACCAAAAATTATGATGAACGTACTATATCATTTAAATTATTCTAATTTAAAATATGGAATCAATTTTACCTAATTTAATTAGAATATTTGGAAGAATTTAAATTAAAATAAAACCAACATGTGCAATGAAAAATGGGTTTCCAAAAAATACATTATTCAAGGAAAAGATAATTTTATATTAACTGTATGACTTGAAGTCATAATTATATCAATTAAACATATAATATGTAAATAAATAATCGATAAATAATATTTAAATCACTCTTAATTTTGTTTTATTTAATTTAAATAAAATTTATAAATATTATTCATTTTAAAACTATTTTTACAAAAAAAATGTTTTTATTCCTAAGAGTTAACTTATTCAAAAATCTAGTATAATGATAATTTAAATGTATTAAATTTGATTAAATATAATTAAATTATACATATTTTTATTTGAAATAAAATAATATTAAAATTAGTACTTTTTAATAAAATAATTTTTTAAAAATGGATCATAATTTCAAAAATATCTATATTTTCCCTATACATTTAAAAATCAATATTTTATAAAAAATACCTAAATTTCAACCCAAGTAAATTTTAATATGATGATTTAAAATTATTTTTATTTTTATGAGATAATTTTTTTAAAAAATATATAATTTCATTATAATAATCTATCAAAAATATTAATAAAAATATTTTCTATGAAAATATTTATGAAGACTAAATTGACTTACAAAATATTGTGAGATTATTTAATAATGATTTATCAATACCCATATATTTTTTAGAACATTTTTATATATTTTATAATATAGTTAATCATATTTAGGGCTACTAATTTAATGTATAGGTTATAAAATTTTTATAAAAATAATTATGGTTCGATTGGTTTCATGGTTGCGTTTCACATTTGCTTCCAAACACATTTCTCCATTTTAAAAACCCTAGGGTGTTATAGTTGGAGTCATACATCAATTCCCATACATATATTTAGATTTATATGTTTTATTATTTTATTGGAAACTATGTGTGTCTGGTAACTTAACTAATAAGATTTATTTGTCATATCCCTAATTAACTTCCATTGATCAAGTTCTTAACATGTCCTCGAGAGATTTAATGGGAATTTTACAATGAACATCTGTTTCTAGGTGATAAAACCTACTAATATTCAATTAAGTATTCAGATAGTGTAGAAAAATTATATTGAATTTATAGGTAAACCATGGATGGGTACTAGGGATAATCAAAGTGGTTCCCCATACTACCTCACCACTTCCTATATGTATATCATAGAAATTTGTTCAAGTGATAAATATTCCTAAATAGTGATAATGTGTGATGTCTTGATGAGTGGATCCCCCAAAACCCATATATTATTTATTCATTGGAATTTACTTGTTATATCATAGAAAAATTCCATGGGGATGATCTCCACTTTCAACATGTTAATATAAAACAATTGCATCATCCCCATGTACTTGTATCACAATAATTTTTTATTCAAACATACCAATAACATTGATTTATAATAAATAACCTCATTGTCCATAATATTCAACTCTACATGATCTTAGAGATCATAGTAGATAATGTAAATTTTAGGATTTATGGGTAAAGAAGTGATATGAACATTATCCAATTTCACCTTCACTATCTCAGGTGATAAAGGAACATGAATCCTAGTTCCAAAATGAACCACTCTATCATAATCAACATGGAATTAATTAAATTTATATTCCTTTACATATTTCACCTTTTTTAGAATATTTGAATCACCCCTTTGTGCCTCATTGATATCAACTTTAATATCTTATTAGGAAGTCTTTTTGGAAATCAATGATGTATTCCCTATTGTTATGATTTCCAAAAAAAATCTTTTCATATCCAAGAAGATCGGGTACTTCTCAATCAAAAAAATGGATAACATAGATGATTTTATTATTCAATGAGAATCAACTACCATAATCACTATTCCATGATTGTAATGAATAGATAAATCGTAGTTATTGATTATCTCAAACCATATTTCCTAAAACATGATGATCACCTAATGCTTGAACATATACATTAGACTATTCTAATTGGTATATATGTCACACATCTCAAAATATAGGTAAGTCTACCAAATAATTAAGTTTATGATCATATCTTCTAACTACAGATAATGCGTTGGGTAGTTCTCCACATCGATCATCTTTTGTTGTGATCCATAGTCTATCACATTTCCTTTATAAAAGAGTACACATCTCATTCAATATTTTAAGAACCATGTTACATCAAAAATCATATCCACAATGTGGTAGAGTGATTACAATAATAGAAATTATAATCTTTGTGAGCTGATTAATTATTTCCTCTCATTATTCCATCCACATATAAATTCCCCTTTTACTGATACGTTTGATAGAAAGATATCAAAAGTTGATAAATTTCTCAACGAAATTTACTAGTACTTTAATAATACAATAAATGAATGAAATTATATTACACCTATGGTTATAGTCCATTCTTCAATTTCCATTATATTTGAATCACAAAGAAAACTTCCTTTACTTTTGATCACATTCCCCCAAGAACGTGACTTTCTATATACAAGATTCACACATACTAACCTTATCATAAATTATATAAATTCCTAATATCACCAACACAATAATTATATTCTCCTCTTGTTTCTCATTTATGATAGATTAAATTTAAATTTCACCAATAAATACTAACACAAATATTTCAATGTAGAATCTAAAAACCCTTTACAATAAATCCATGAATATTTCAAGGGATGTAGTATATTAAAATGGAATCACTATGAAATCATAGTGTCCATAACTTGAAAAATAATAGTTATTTTGAATAGATTCCTTCTTTAACGTCAACTGATAATATATAGAATGAATATACACCATTAAGAAGTATTAATTTCTTTTTATATCTGATCAAAAAATGGATAAATATTTTTTCTGGTATACTTACTCTTTTGGGTGATAATGTTGACCTCCTATAAATCAATATACAACAAAAATTTTCACCCATTTTTATTTATAAATAAAACTATAACAATCCATATAAATTCATATAGTAATATAAACCATTTTCCCAAATTCTCAAATATATGAGTCTTTAAGTGAAAGAGTTTGATATGAGCCATCCTATAGGGGAATTTTGATATCATAATGGATCTTGGAAAATGTTATATTGAAATATCTACCTCATTATTTTTTGTGATTTTGGAAAACTAAGTGATAAATATATAAGTATTTCACCTAACAAAGTGAATTTCTTCAAGGTTGATACTTTCACTCGTGTTAACCATTTGAGAAGGCTATAACTATTTCTAGGGAATTATCACACACACACACCATTAAGGGATTATTAAAAAGAGATTCATGATCATCCATGAATTTTTAGAGGATAATAGGATATATTTGAATATTAAAATTCATTTCTTTATCTAAATATTTTATTTTTTTCATATAATATGATTTGATCCATGAATAATGTTACATAAAATTCCAAAAATGGAATTATTATGATATTTTCTTTCAAAATCCTCCCACATATTCTAATATGAGAAGAGTCCATTACAGGATCTCATTGAACATATATATATGTAACACCATGAGATTTTATGAAAAAATATTCTTTTTAATTTCATTTATGTCTGGTGTTATACGCTGCACCAAAAGGAGTTTACACAACACACATCTCTGACCTGGCTTGAATTAAACGCAATCGCGACCTTCCACGATAGCGTGTGTTGTACACAACACCAAGTTTCGCTAAACAATGATATGATATTAAAATATTATTAAAACTAGACGTTATGAATAGTAATAACCACTTTTTGAAATTTTTTAAATTATATTTTTCAAAATGGAATTCATTTTTGGATTTGGAATATCGAAATTAGCTTAGGGTGAAATTTTGGTGATTTTCGGATAACTTTCATATTTTGATGAATAGTGAAAATTACTAAATTTTAATTAAAAACTACTTTTTCAATCGAAATAATTAATAGTGATTGAAGTGCCCAGATCAGTGTAAATCACTAAGAGGGGGAGGGGGTGAATCAGTGATCCTTTAAAACTTTTTACTAATTGATTCTTAATCAATTAAACCTCAATGGCTTGTTAAGGCCTCAATCCACTCTTCTTGTATCTCTCAGCCTTTCCTCGAATGATGCAGTAAATGTAAAGGCATAGGACACAAGGATTTACAAGGTTCGGCACCAAAGGACTACGTCCTTGCCATGTTGGTTATACGCCCGAACATGGTTTCTCCATTATAACTTTTTAGAATTACAATGGTCGATACAGCATCCCACTGTATCTCTCCTGAGTCCCACAGGAGGGTCTTTATACTGCGTCCCACAGTGTTACCAGAGTCCCACTGGCCTGCTCCAGAATCCCACTGAAGACTTCTTCTCCCTGAGTCCCACAGGGTCTTCTCTTGGCTCCTCGAGTCACACGAGTAGCTCTTCTTCACTTTAAGCTTCTTCAAGTATCTTCAGCAGTCTGGGATAAAGACTGCTAGCCTTGCTCTGTACCTCTGCTCACTTGTGATGAACAGGTCTTCTCGTCTTGCTCAGGCTTTATCAACTTCTTCTAAGGATGACCTGGATTCTCTCTTCAAGAATCTTCAACAGCCTCTGAAAAGGTCTGTTGGTCTTGCTCACATATTCTGATCACTTCTGTTGATCAGGGTCTTCTCAATTCTCTTCAAGAACTCTTGGTCTTGGACTCCTCAAATGCACACAAGCTGGTTTGGCTTTTTTCACGTGTGCATGTGCATGCATGCAAGCATACACTCCCCTTTTTCTCTTCCATGGTGTGATAAAAACTCAAAGAGTGTAATTTATCCTTAAGCACACACACCTTCTTTACTCACACACTTTGTTCAATTTGTTTACACACTTAACGTGTGTTATACTTTAGTGTGGATGTCCTCTTCTTTCTTCTTCTAAATGTGTACACTTTGCACACACCTAGGTTCGGCCTCTTCACTTTGCATAGACAACTTCTTCACTTTGCACACACTTGATTTGGCCTCTCTCCTCTTCTTAAGGGTGTTCTTCAAATTTCATACACAAGGTGCAATCCTTCCTCATTTTGCACACACCCAAGGCTACGACCTTCTCCAATTCTTAAACACACAAAATGTGAGGTCTTCACTTTGCACACAAGGCACTAAGGCCTCGGCTTTCCTCTTCACTTGCCACACACAACTTGGTGTAGTTCTCGGCCTCTCCTTCTTTCACACACCCAATACTATGGACTTCATTTCTTTTAAGCACACACACAAGGATCGAGTCTTCCTCCTCTGCTTGCACACACACACTAGGTGTGCCTTTTCTTCACCCGAACCACTGCCGCATGGGAGGCGCACAAGTGGTGTTCCCTTCTTCTCTTCACAGCTGCACAAGGTGCACTGGCAAGGTGTGAGGTGCAAGGGCCTTGTCCTCTTCTCAACCGCCGCGCAAGTGTGAAAGGTGAAACACCGCGGGCTCCTTCCTCCCGCCACGCAAGTGTGCGGGCAGAGAGGGTGGCAAGAGACTCGAGCGCGCAAGTATGCGGCTCGGCTCCTTCCTGTCGCGCAAGGGGTGTGCGCAGGGGACTTCCCTTCACCTCTTTCACTCAAGGGATGCGCAAAAGGGACTTCACGAATCCAAAAATGGAACCGGGCTTCTCTGCCGCGCAGGTGGCGCGCATGCTGTTCTTCGCGAGGCAAGGCACTCACGGGACTCCCGTTTCTCAAAGGATCACCAAGCGAATTCAGAGCCTCGGGTGCTCGTTTTATAGGCAGATGGATTCCAAATCTTCCGCGTGAGATATCTCTCGAATTCCCGAAATTCTCGAGTTTTCAATATTTTCTAAATCTTGATATTTCCTCTGTTTCAACACGGGTTCTTTCTCTTTGTTTTTCTCCTCCACGTGCATGCGACTTAGAACGCATGTATGTCCTTCCTTCGGTCCAAACCATGAAAAATATAAACCTCATGGCCTCGCACCTCCGGTTGCTTCGGCCATCCTCGAATTCTCCCATAAGTTGAATGCATGCCCATTTTTATGCATGGATATGTTCAGTAGGGACACACGAACCGAATGGGGCCTTCGGTTTGATCGGAGGTGGCCGGAAACTCGAAATCCGTCTTCGGAGGGCCACTGGTTCAGGCGGCATCGCGGGAGGTGCCTCGGGTGAGCTCGAGGAAGGATACGACTCGTAGGCCGTTGGATCAGATCTTTGGACGGCCGCGATAAGAAGATCTCGCGCGGGATCGATCGTGCGGTCGAGATCTGGTGCGCGATCGATCGAGCGGCCAGGATTCTCTCCCGGTGAAAATTGTGCGTCCCACATCGAAACGGACCGCGGATTTTCCGTGGTATATCAACCTAGCGCTCCCCTTCTCTCGTCAATTGAACTTCCAACCTCCACGGTGCCACCCTGCACCGTGTTCTCTTAGTGGGCGCGCTCTTGCGCCCACCTCTGCTCCCTACGGGAGCACCACTGGCACCCACTATGCACACACGTGCGCGCTCTGGCGCCCCGGTTGCGCAGGATTGATCTCTGTGTGGCCCCCGGCTTACACACGGCCGCAGCCTCTCGGGCTGGCCCCATGGGATCCCCCTTGGGCGTGGCTACCTCGAGTCCCACATGTGCCTTGGGGTTGAACCCTTAAGGCTGGCCCTTGGTGGCTCTCCTTTTGCTTAAGTATAGAACAAGTACTTTGTTTAAAAACAAAGTAACCAGACTCAAATGCCAAATGCCAATTCCCTCCAAGCCATTCCTTCACTCTTCTTCTTCCATTTCTCTTCATCTTAGGAATTCATCACTCCTCTCATATGATCTTCACTTAGTATATCGAATTCTCGAAGGGTCTTCTTCTTCAACCGAACTCCAGAATCAAACATAGTCTTCAATGTTCTTCTTTGATCTAATTAGATATCAAATTGGATCCTCTTCAAATTCACATGCACTAACTGATAGTGCATGGACTTAATTAATCCACTTCATCCACTTAGGAGGTGTGGATGGATCATCTTCATCTCCTCATGCATTGTCAATACAATGCATGGTCTTATAATAATGTGGTGACATTGTATCCAGTTTATACAAGTTCTTTTAACTTAAAGATCAGCTCAACAATCGTCCGATATCCATAGAGAATGTTTCAACCACAACATCCTATGTCACTTAGTGAATCTCCTAAGTGACATGCATCTTACTACCATGGCCATTCTCTTTTCCTCACCAACACCATAACATCCTTTGTCATTCACATCTTGACATTCCTTGACATCCATTCATCTTATGACAACATCAATCCTTATTGACAACAAATGCAACACATTGCACTTCAATCTCCCCCTTTGTATTTGTTGGCAATACACTAGAGCACATATGAATGGGTCAATATGTGTGCCAATATTTCTCCCCCTTATTGGCAATCAAATGCAAAGGTGTGGTGTGGTTCTCTTTCAAAAATCTCTTCCTCCCTTATAAATGCATTTTCTTCAAAATCACTAAGAGAGGGATGATGTCACATGTTCTCTTGAGCAAAAAACCTTTAGTAGATCAACTCTAAGTCTACTAAGGCTAACCTGGTGTAGAAAAAAAGAGTGATGTAACCAAGGTACTCAATGCTGTCCAACATTCACTATACATGTGAGATCATGCTTCAAGGGGCTTGAAATTTTTCAGATATAACAATGAATTGCTAAATCCTGCACATACTTCACCAAACACATTAGAAAGTTCAGTGCAAAGATAAAGCACCCCTTTCAACCATTTGCCTTCAATCAATACTCCCCCTTAATTGTCATGATGAATACAATTAAGAATCAAGGGATGAAAGTATGATTGGAATACCTTCAGATTTTCTCAAGATGGTATTAAATCTTAGAATACCATATTCTCCTGATTGGCTCCCCCTCAAGTGGTGCACTCCATTCTTTCCAAACCATCCTCCAGCTGAGAATGATCATCATCTTCAATTCCCTGCAGTGTTAGCACATGTAAATACAAGTGATTAGGGAATAAGATGGAATCTCCTTGGTTCATCAATGTGAACAACAAGGTTGATAAGATTCTCTCAACCGAGATGTCCCATTTTCACCATTCTTCACACTTGCACATTTGATCTTCAATGATGTTAGTGCTGGTGTGGATCTCAACACCTCTTCAACTTCTTTGTGTGTGAATCCTCTATTTCTAGGTGCCTTCTGAGCACTAGAGTCTCCTAGTGCAATCTTCATTCTTTTGAATAATCCCTTCTGAGCTGGAATGAATATCATGCATTTATCACTAGTATGTCCAGCTTGATTGCACCTCACACACAGAACATGATCTTCATGTGAAATCTTCTTCTTCCCTTTTGCCTTAGCAATTTCTAGAACTTTATCTTCAGCTCTTTGTAGTTCTCTGGCAAGTTGCAACTGATTTGGCCATATGACTAGTAAGTCACTTGGAAGTGTGGCCTCAGTTCTGGATATTCCACGTGGTTCCTTTGATGCTTTCAAGCTACCTTTCTTAGGCAACTTGTTTTCAACCAATCCCTTCTGCTTCATCTGGATTGATTGTCTTTTTTAGTCCAGTCTGCTTCTATTCAGTTCCATGGCTTGTTCACAAAGATCCATGGTATGACCTTTCCTTCCACAGTAGAAGCATGTTTTCTTGGTGGTCCTTCTGGATGCATCACCCTTCTTGGATTTAGACTCCAAGGACTTATTTTCCTTTTTCAAAACCTTCTTGGGAGAATCTTCAACTTTCTTCATGCTTCCCAAAGATTCTTTCTGAGCCAGGTTCTGTGATCTTTTCTTCTTTTGAGCTCTAGATACAGTTGGAGATTGACATGTATCTATTTGACCACTTTTGCACACATCCCAGATGTTATCAAGCAATCCAAATCTGTTAGCAGTAAACAGATGTCTCTGGACCTGTGGATGTTGCCTCTTTTCCTCTGGCTTTCTCCCCCTTGGCATGGGCTTCCTCTGTGCTTTGACATTCAGTGTATTGTACCAACAATCCTTTGCACAATGCCCATACTTGTTACAACACCAACATTGACCCACAAATCTTGACTTTTTGATTCCTTCTGATTGTAGGGTACTTGTCTTGAATTGTTGTGCTGCTTCAGGAGATCTTTCTTTCTTCATTGTCTTCATCCATACTTGTTTGGAATTATTCTTCCATCCTGCACTTTTTGTGGAAACACAATTAGAAGCATTAGTACAAGATGGGATGGATGGTTCCTTCTTTTTAGAAGATGTTTCCCTTTCATTAGAGGATGTATTTCTTTTAGAATCATCCTTCTCAAAGCACACTTGTGTAGCAAAATTTCTACTTTCAACTGACTGGGAGGATTCAGCTTTGGGTGATTGTAGATTTTTCAATATCACCTCTAGTTCTAAGCATTTCATGTTAAGGGAGTTCTTATCATCCTCAACAGTTCTTAGCCTTCCTTCCCAAGTTTCTTTCAGCTGTTCTAACTAGTCTTCATGCACCTTCTTCATTTCTAGTAATGAATTTTCCAGCTCCTTCACCCTGTTTACTTTGTCTTCAAGTTGAGCATCTCTGACATTCATTGAAACTTTGTGCCTCTTTTCCAGTGCATGAAAAACTTCTTTAACCATTATCTTAAAGAACTCTTTCTCAGAAAGGCTTCATTGCAACTTCAGTAGTGTCTTCATATCTTTCATTGCAAAGGTAAACCATTTCATACTTGGCATTCACCATCTTTCTGAGAGTGTTGGTTATGCCAACCCTTTTTACCAATTGGACTTCCAGAGAATTGGCTTCATCTTCTAGCTGTAATTTTTCTTCTTGAAGATCAAGGATGCCTGTAGCTATACACATTGCCACTTCCTTGGGGACTATCTTCTGAAGATATTTGATTGCATTTAGAGGATCATTGTTTCTTCCATCTTCATCATAGCTAGAGCAGGCTTCATCAGAAGAATGATAAAAGGAATTGTAATCTGATGTGACTTTCACATTTCATTCCATAGAAGGAGTTTCTATGATTGCAACAACCTTCTTCCTCATCTTCTTGGCCTGTTTCTTCTTTCTATTTTTCTGAGTCTTGGAAGATATCTCCATTTAAGGCTGGTCGCTCATTTCCTCAAATCTACACTTCATAAAGACTCCCTTGGATCTTTTAGAGGTATCCTTCCTTTGATACCAATTGAAGTGCCCAGATTAGTGTGAATCACAGAGAGGGGGAGGGGGTGAATCAGTGATCCTTTAAAACTTTTTACTAATTGATTCTTAATCAATTAAACCTCTATGGATTGTTAAGGCCTCGATCCACTCTTCTTGTATCTCTCAGCCTTTCCTCGAATGATGCAGTAAATGTAAAGGCACAGGACAAAAGGATTTACAAGGTTCGGCACCAAAGGCCTACGTCCTTGCCATGTTGGTTATACGCCCCAACATGGTTTCTCCATTATAACTTGTTAGAATTACAATGGTCGATACAGCATCCCACTGTATCTATCCTGAGTCCCACAGGAGGGTCTTTATACTGCGTCCCACAGTGTTACCAGAGTCCCACTGGCCTGCTCCAGAATCCCACTGAAGACTTCTTCTCCCTGAGTCCCACATGGTCTTCTCTTGGCTCCTCGAGTCGCACGAGTAGCTCTTCTTCACTTTAAGCTTCTTCAAGTATCTCCAGCAGTCTGGGATAAAGACTGATGGCCTTTCTCTGTACCTCTTCTCACTTGTGATGAACAGGTCTTCTCATCTTGCCCAGGCTTTATAACCTTCTTCTAAGGATTACCTGGCTTCTCTCTTCAAGAATCTTCAACAGCATCTGAAAAGGTCTGTTGGTCTTGATCACAGCTTCTGATCACTTCTGTTGATCATGGTCTTCTAAATTCTCTTCAAGAACTCTTGGTCTTGGACTCCTCAAATGCACACAAGCTGGTTTGGCTTTGTTCACGTGTGCATGTGCATGCATGCAAGCATGCACTCCCCTTCTTCTCTTCCTTTGTGTGATAAACACTCAAAGAGTGTAATTTATCCTTAAGCACACACACCTTCTTCACTCACACACTTTGTTCAATTTTTTTACACACTTAACCTGTGTTATAATTTATTGTGGATTTCCTCTTCTTTCTTCTTCTAAATGTGTACACTTTGCACACACCTAGGTTTGGCCTCTTCACTTTGCAAACACAACTTCTTCACTTTGCACACACTTGATTTGGCCTCTCTCCTCTTCTTAAGGGTGTTCTTCAAATTGCATACACAAGGTGCAAGCCTTCCTCATTTTGCACACACCCAAGGCTACGGCCTTCTCCAATTCTTAAACACACAAAATGTGTGGTCTTCACTTTGCACACAAGGCACTAAGGCCTCGACTTTCCTCTTCACTTGCCACACACAACTTGGTGTAGTTCTAGGCCTCTCCTTCTTGCACACACCCAAGACTATGGACTTCACTTCTTTTAAGCACACACACAAGGATCGGGTCTTCCTCCTCTGCTTGCACACACACACTAGGTGTGCCTTGTCTTCACCCGAACCACTGCCACATGGGAGGCGCGCAAGTGGTGTGCCCTTCTTCTCTTCACAGCCACACAAGGTGCACTGGCAAGGTGTGAGGTGCAAGGGAATTTTCCTCTTCTCAACTGCCGCGCATGTGTGCAAGGTGCAACACCGCGGGCTCCTTCCTCCTGTCACGCAAGTGTGTGGGTAGAGAAGGTGGCAAGAGACTCGAGCGCGCAAGTATGTGGCTCGGCTCCTTCCTGTCACGCAAGGGGTGTAGGAAGGGGACTTCCCTTCACCTCTTTCGCGCAAGGGATGCGCAAAAGGAACTTCACGAAGCCAAAAATGGCTCCGGGCTTCTCTGCCGCGCAGGGGGCGCGCAGGCTGTTCTTCGCGAGGCAAGGCACTCACGGGACTCACGTTTCTCAAAGGATCAGCAAACGAATTCAGAGCCTTAGGTGCTCGTTTTATAGGCAGAGGGATTCCAAATCTTCCGTGTGATATATCTCTCGAATTCCCGAAATTCTTGAGTTTTCAAGATTTTCTAAATCTTGATATTTCCTCTGTTTCAACGCGGGTTCTTTCTCTTTGTTTTTCTCCTCCACGTGCATGCGACTTAGAACGCATGTATGTCCTTCCTTCGGTCCAAACCATGCAAAATATAAACCTCATGGCCTCGCACCTCTGGTTGCTTCGGCCAACCTCGAATTCTCCCATACGTTGCATGCATGCCCATTTTTATGCATGGATATGTTCAGTAGGGTCAGACGAACCGAATGGGGCCTTCGGTTTGATCGGAGGTGGCCGGAAACTCGAAATCCGTCTTCGGAGGGCCACTGGTTCAGGCGGCGTCGCGGGAGGTGCCTCGGGTGAGCTCGAGGAAGGAGACGACTCGCATGCCGTTGGATCAGATCTTTGGACGGAAGCGATCAGAAGATCTCACGCGGGATCGATCGTGCATTCGAGATCTGGCGCGCGATCGATAGAGCGGCCAGGATTCTCTCCCGGTGAAAATTGTGCGTCCCACATCGAAACGGACCACGGATTTTCCGTGGTATATCAACCTAGCGCTCCCCTTCTCTCGTCAATTGAACTTCCAACCTCTACGGTGCTGCCCCACACCGTGTTCTCTTAGCGGGCGCGCTCTTGCGCCCACCTCTGCTCCCTACGGGCGCGCCACTGGCGCCCACTATGCACACACGTGCACGCTCTGGTGCCCCAGTTGCGCAGGATTGATCTTTGCGTGGCCCCCGGCTTACACACGGCCGCAGCCTCTCAGGCTGGCCCCATGGGATCCCCCTTGGGCGTGGCGACCTCGAGTCCCACATGTGCCTTGGGGTTGAACCCTTAAGGCTGGCCCTTGGTGGCTCTCTTTTTTCTTAAGTATAGAACAAGTACTTTGTTTAAAAACAATGTAACCAGACTCAAATGCCAAATTCCACTTCCCTCCAAGCCATTCCTTATCTCTTCTTCTTCCATTTCTCTTGTTCTTAGGTATTCACCACACCTCTCATATGATCTTCACTTAGTATATCGAATTCCCGAAGGGTCTTCTTCTTCAACCGAACTCCTGAATCAAACATAGTCTTCAATGTTCTTCGTTGATCTAATTAGAGATCAAATTGGACCTTCTTCAAATTCACATGCACTAACTGATAGTGCATGGACTTCATTAATCCACTTCATCCACTTAGGAGGTGTGGATGGATCATCTTCATCTCCTCATGCATTGTCAATACAATGCATGGTCTTCTAATAATGTGGTGACATTGTATCCAGTTGATACAAGTTCTTTGAACTTAAAGATCAGCTCAACAATCGTCAGATATCCATAGAGAATGTTTCAACCACAACATCCTATGTCACTTAGTGAATCTCCTAAGTTAAATGCATCTTAGTACCATTTCCATTCTCCTTTCCTCACCAACACCATCAAATCCTTTGTCATTCACATCTTGACATTCCTTGACATCCATTCATCTTATGACAACATCAACCCTTATTGACATGAAATGCAACACATTCCACTTCAGTGATAAATTATTGATTTGAGTGGTTTTAGAGTATATTTAGAATATATTTTTACAGTTTAATACAATGTTGGTCATTGGATGTAATTTCACATTTAAACCAGTTATAAACAAGTGTCAATCTTTCGATAGTTATTATCTCTTAAAAACATGCCTTTTGTTTTGACGACAAGAATTAATTTTTAAATTAATTAATGCAACTGATATGTTTTGAATTTGTTAAAATAGAAATCATTTTTGAGTTTATAATATCAAATATTGCTTAAGCCTAATTTTTTGTATTTTTCTGAAAACATTCAATTTTTTATGAATAGTGAAACCACTAAGTGGTAGTTGAAAAAACTGAATTTTTCATAAAACTTAATTTCACCGCTTCTGTGAGTGGAATTTCAAAAATCCGAGAGACACGGTTGATGTCAGTAAGTAAAATGTGGTTCAATGAGATGAAAATAATTTTTGGTGAATAGCAACTTTTTTCTTTTA
Source organism: Viscum album (assembly GCA_963277665.1). Lineage (NCBI taxonomy): Eukaryota > Viridiplantae > Streptophyta > Magnoliopsida > Santalales > Viscaceae > Viscum > Viscum album. Next base: position 1,043,473,070 of record OY728150.1, read on the forward strand.
TTTACCACGGTTAAAATTAAATAGGGTAATTAAGTGTAAAAATGATATTATTATTACCCTAATAGATGTAAAAATTCTATTGGATAAGTGTAATTCGACCAAAAACAAGCTTAGGAATAAAATATGACCATTTAGGCCCACTTAGCTTAGATTAGGACATTTATTATTATTTAATTCAAAGAAGAGTTAAAAGAGTTAAAATCAAAGTTTATTTACTAAAACATTTTTAATATAGGGTTATACATAAGATAAATTCGATTGTAAATATTAATTAGAACTCTAAAAATATTTCCTACATAACGGTATTTTATTTGTAATTTTTAGACATCAAATAATTTAATTTATTTATCACACAATGATGATGCAGTAATTATCTTATTAATGAAATATTTACATAATTGATGTTATAAATACCAAAATTAATATAATTTAAGACTTTTTATAAATTCCACTAATTTTCTAGGTTAATATGACATGTTAGTATTGCATTAATTAACTTTTTTCGGACTTATCATTCTGTTATGAGTTTCACAAAAATCAATTACTAAATAGTGTCAAAATTGACATAAAATAGTTTTTAATACAAATATTATATTATTAATTGTTATTTTATTCCTAAAAATATAAAGTTCGTCCAAATGACTTAGATAAGGTTATATATATATTAATAATAAACAACTTGGGGTTTGTTTGGCTTCTTATAGTAAGTTTATTAACCTTATAGTGTAAGAACACAAGAAGACACGGTAAAAGTAAAATTATTTAACTTAATGTTAAAGCTAAATGATTAGGTTAAAATAGGAACCTAAACTTGTCTAAATTCTATTGGATGAGATAATTTCGGCCCATCCCCACTTTAGCCTCGAAATAAATCAATTTGGAGCTATTTAAAGCCGAACTTGACTTTATAATAAAATAATATTTTTTGTTTTTCCAAAGGAGCCCCTCTCCCCCCTTATAAAAGGGCACCTCCTCCCTCTCTTCCTCACACAACATTGAGCCTTCATGCTCTGCCAACCCCTGACAACTTATCTTCTCCAATTCCCTATCAACATCCTAGAGGTTCTGGTCTTCCTCAAAGACCAATTTTAGTGCCCTAAGAGGAGGTCTCAAAGAGGAGCTTCAAAGAAGAGGTAATTTCCGTTACCGATTCTTTCACCTTTATTTCTTCTTCCACTTCTTCTTCTTAGGTTGTTTCATTATGAAGTAATAACATCAGTATCACCCATATACTGATGTGTTATTATAATTATGAAACAATTCTATTTCACCATCTATCCATCCTACGGAAAATGAAATCACCGTGCGTGCGTACGTACGAACTACCGTCTCCACGTCGTGGTGAAACCTATTTTCCACCAACACCTTACATGGATGGGTATAATGGTGTAAAGAATAAATATACATAGTTATTATAACATCATACTGATTCTGATATATTTTATCATCCACCCCAATTCAATTCAATAATCATGAAAATGATATCATCGCTCGTGCGTACGTACGGACTACCGTCTCCACGATGCGATGAGATTCATTCTCCACTTTAACCATTCATGAATGATTATAAAGTACATATAATAAGTAATCATGAAATATATGACATAATAATGATACTGTATTTATGTGTATATATATGTATGTCATCTACTTAATTTCATTCAACTCAATAAGGAAACGAAAAGAGCGTTCATGCGTACGTACGACCTACCATCTCCATGAATGGTGTATTTCTTTCCATTTACTGATTTATTAAATATATGTAAATAATAAATATATATTATATATAAATCACGTTTTATATTTTGGAATTATGTAATCATGATCTACGTAATCATATGAATAATTACAAGTCAAAACACGGACGAAAAATGAAACGAATTTACCCAAAACGCTCTTTAACATGGAATTTACAAAAGAAAGGGTAAAATAAAGTCATAAGTGAACCATATATGATATCATAACAATTAGTATGATTCTGGAATAAGTCAATGACATTATTTAAATCAATATACAGGAGGTTCGGACACTTACAAAGAAAATTGGACCTATGGTAAGGGAAATATCACAATCTCATTTTTATCCGAGATTGTTTATACTTTAGTATTTACTGGGGTGTATTTTATCATCCACATCCATGTTTCATCAATATATAATATTATTTCCATTCACCTACAATTTTTTAAATCCTATTTTACCCTTAGGTGAGTTTTTAGTAAAAGATAAGAAAGGAATCTTTTGTCGTTTTTCGTACGAGGTACATTTTTGACTTTTCCGAAAAAAGTACGCGAAGAATGTTTTTTTTAACTTTTACGGAATGAATGGATTTTTAAAACATTATTTCCAAGAAGCTTCCTTTACAAGTTTTCAATTTTATTTTTAATAAACTTCTTTTAGATTAAAATTGTAAGACATGTTAAGAAAAGAAAATGTTTTTGGAGTAGAAAGGATATTTTCCTCAAGAATGGAGTTCAAGTGTTTTATCAAAATTATTTTCCATATAAGATAATAAAGGGTTCTGTTTTTATCCCTATTATTACATTGATTTGATTATGTTGTGATGGAAATATTTTTATGAATTCCTTTATCTTATTAGAATTGTTTTATGATGTCACGGTGTTTAAGATTCCCAATTTTATTACACGGGTTATGCAATGATGTATGGTTTATGATTATGTGGAACACATAATAATGGTATAATTATGAGATGGGTGGGACCTATATCTCCCTCCAATGCATTGGGTAAATATTTTATATCTCATGAGATAGACATGGCTAGAATGGTAGGTTATACCAGTTCAGTGAAACAGGATTGAAACGAGGGTGACTCGGTTCAAAAATGGACTTTGTCCACTAAGATAGTCTTGGCCATGAGTCTTGACTAATAAGAAATGATTCTCTATGATTATGTGTGTATGTCACAATGTTTCATTTTTAAGTTATGATTATAGGGATTACATTTCACTATTATGATTTATCCCATGTTATGAAATTATGATCTCTTTTGCAGGTTAAGATTTCCAAAAGATATGTTCTTATGAATATGATGTGATTGATATTTATTTTGTTTACCCTTACTGAGAATTTGAGCTCACCCGTTTATGTTTTCTTTTCCCCAGGTTATAATTAAAGGTTTTAGGTAAGAAAAAAAAGGAAGATCTTTATGGGAGATGTTGAAGATCTTTCACCACGATTAGAAGATTATATTCCGAGTTTCCAAAGACACTAAACTATTACGGTCCTTGTGTGTGTGTTTTTGTAATGTACTAAGTATTCCTAAAAAGTAATGTAATGTCCATCTACGTCAAGCTTCGGGTCACTACAGTTGGGATCAGAGGAATGGTTTAGTCAACCTTTGGAAACTAGGATGCGAAAGCGTTAGTGAGATCCATAGAGATATTTCTAAGGCATGTCTAGGGATGTCCCTAAGGATAAGTATACGTATAAGATAAAGTCATAAAACTACGGTAACGATCATAGAATTTAACCTAAGAAGTTAGATATTGAGGATACTCCCCCTTTATAATGTTGTTTTCCCTAGAATGATTTTTGCCTCTCACACTATTATTTTTGGGTTTTAGACGATGGCTGGAACCTGAAGAAACCGTGTTGATCAATGTAATGGACAATGCAATGATTGTCCTCCTGAAAAAACAAATGTTATGGGAGATGGAGTGCAAACTCTTATTGCTATACTTACACAAGCTATGAATTATTCTAGACTTCCAAATGAGCAGAGAAGGGAACAATATCCTATTGAGTCCTTCATGAGGCAACGTCCACCTTCTTTCAGTGGGACTTCCGATCCACTTGTTGCTGAACAATGGATCAGTACCACTGAAAAGATATTTTCAGTTCTTCAATGTTCTGAACATGATAAATTTATCTTAGCAGTATATAGTTTGGAAGGTGAAGCTGATCAATGGTGGAATCTTATCAAGAATACGAGGCAAAGAGATGAAATTGAGTCCATGGAATGGGACGAGTTCAAGAACTTGTTTTTCAGTAGGTACTTCCCTAGTATTCTTCAAACAAAGATGGAAAAGGAGTTTCTTGAGCAGAAGCAGAAGGATGATGAATCTGTTGGTATATACGAAGCAAATTTTACAAGACTTGCAAGGTATGCATCTGGCATTATCATCCAACCTGAAAGTAAAGTTGATCGATTTTTCAGTGGCTTAAAACCAAGTCTTCAAAGGGCATTAGCTATAAGAGACTTCAGTAGCTATGAAGAAATTGTGCGTTGTGCTATGATGGTAGAAATGGAAGTAAGTGTTACATATCCGTCTCATGGTTTTGAAAAGAAACGAAAGATGGAGTTCAAGGAGAAATCTCAGAATAATGGTGAAAAGAAGATGAATGTTTCCTTATGCACAAAGTGTGGAAAGAAGCATGGTTGAGATTGTCTTAAAGGGACTAGAAAATGTTTTATGTGTGGAAAAGAAGGTCATCGAGCAACTGAGTGTCGAAGTAATGGAAAAAGGGTTTCTAATGATGTGAATAAAGCAAACACTGTAGAGAACGCACCACCAACACTTCAATGCTTAATGTGCAAGTAAATGGGGCATTATGATAATAAATGCCCTAATCCAATGGTTAGTGATGATCGACATGAGCAACCACTTAAGGAAAAGGACAAAGGGAAGTCACATGCGATCACTATTGGCGATGTTGAATATGACAACGATGTGGTGGAATGATTAAGTGTTTATGTAATGGGATTCAAAAATAATGTTATATCATGGAGTATTGGAATATTTATGTATTTGGATAATGTGGTATTCAAAGTGATTGAGATATTTTTTGGAAAAAGAATGATATGCGCATAATGAAGGGAAAACGAGAAAATGAAATATTTGATAGTATTCATGAGCTTAGGATTGATATAAGGACTAAGTGATATCATGGTTTGAGTATATAGAATTTTGAGGATTTTGGTATGTGGAAGGTGTTAACTTTTAACTGCATTCATGTTTTCACTAATGTTCAATGGGTATTCAAGAGAATACATGATTAAGGACTTTGAATGTTTGGAATGTGACCAACAAAACATATCTTATGACATATGGGGATCAATGATGGTATTAAATCTCCTGTAATCGTTTTCACTATGTTATGAGAGTGGACTGCAGTATTATAGACAAGCCTAAAGATTGGAATGGATTATGTTGGACATAAGTTAGTATTGTTTAAGGATAGAAGTTTTTTCGATATTATTGATGGGATGTTATAGTAATATAGTTTTAGAAAAAGGAAAACCTGCAGGACGGGCGACAGCCCATCGCGTCGGACAAGGCTGTGGGAATCGAACCCACAACCGAAGTGCGACTGGCCTTTATCGCCTACCACTGGCCTACAGGAAGTCCCTGTTTAGTAGAAACTAGTTTTATTATATTAATCAGTATGATATATGAAGTATAAGTCCATTTTAGGAACCATATATGATTAATCTCACTATAGAATGACTTATGTATATTTAATAAATTTTTCTAACCTTTTGTTTGAGACAGATGGAATGACCCGTCATTCTATCACATGATCTGCTAACACTTCATGAATAACAAATTCAACTTAATTTTTTTTAAGAGATGAAGTGGAAATTTTTCAAGGCACGAACAACAGTGAGATTGTACCAAAATAAAGTAACTATTTATTCTAATTCAAATTCTTCAACTTTAGGGAAACGATCTTGAAAACCAAAAATGTTGTCCTAGTGCTCTTATATCTGATTAATCATATGGTACCATAGATCGTCACAAATATATGGATTTGTGATTGTTGGATTTTCCATATCCATGTTCTCTACCACTCTCCATCAGAACATGATGGTTAGATTTTTCTTCCATATCTATATTTTCACCTATGTGGAAACCCAGTGATTAGTTTATTTGGGTAACCGTTACGTTTCATACTTTTGTTTTTAAATATTGGTTTTGGTATTCCTTTTTATGATGTGGGTTTCTATTAAATAAACTTTCGAGTAGTAAACCATTTATAACCCCGACGAATTTCGAGGGTGAAATTCATTTTAAGGGGGGTAGAATGTAACACCCTGAGATTTTAGGAAAAAATATTCTTTTTTAATTTCATTAATGTCTGGTGTTATAAGCTACACCAAAATGAGCTTAAACAACACACATCTCTGACCTGGCTTGAATTACACCCAATCGCGACCTTCCACGATAGCGTGTGTTGTACGCAACACCAAGTTTCGCTAAACAACGATATGCTATTAAAATATTATTAAAACTAGACGTTATGAATAGTAACAACCACATTTTGAAATTTTGTAAATTCTATTTTTTCAAAATGGACTTCATTTTTGGATTTGGAATATCGAAATTAGCTTAGGGTGAAATTTTGGTGTTTTTCGGATAACTTTCATATTTTGATGAATAGTGAAAATTACTAAATTTTAATTAAAAACAACTTTTTCAATCGAAATAATTAATAGTGATTAATTATTAATTTTAGTGGTTTTAAAGTATATTTAGAATATATTTTTACAGTTTAATACAATGTTGGTCATTGTATGTAATTTCACATTTAAACCAGTTATAAACAAGTGTCAATCTTTTGATAGTTATTATCTCTTAAAAACACGCCTTTTGTTTTGATGACGGGAATTAATTTTTAAATTAATTAATGCAACTGATATGTTTTTAATTTGTTAAAATAGAAATCATTTTTGAGTTCATAATTTCAAATATAGCTTAGGCCTAATTTTTGGTATTTTTTTGAAAACTTTCAATTTTTGATGAATAGTGAAACCACTAAGTGGTAGTTAAAAAAACTGAATTTTTCATAAAACTTATTTTTACCACTTCTGTGAGTGGAATTTCAAAAATCTGAGAGACACGGTTGATGTCAGTAAGTAAAATGTGGTTCAATGAGATGAAAATAATTTTTGGTGAATAGTAACTTTTTACTTTTATTTACCACGGTTAAAAGTAAATAGGGTAATTAAGGGTAAAAATGATATTATTATTACCCTAACACATGTAAAAATTCTATTGGATAAGTGTAATTCGACCAAAAACATGTTTAGGAATAAAATATGACCATTTAGTCCCACTTGGATTAGATTAGGACATTTATTATTATTTAATTCAAAGTAGAATTAAAAGAGTTAAAATCAATGTTTATTTACTAAAAAAAAATTAATATAGGGTTATACATATGATAAACTCGATTGTAAATATTCATTAGAAATCTAAAAAGATTTCCTACATAATGGTATTTTATTTGTAATTTTTAGACATCAAATAATTTAATTTATTTATGACACAAAGATGATGCAGTAATTATCTTATTAATGAAATATTGACATAATTGATGTTATAAATACCAAAATAAATGTAATTTAAGACTTTTTATGAATTACACTAATTTTCTAGGTTAATAGGACATGTTAGTATTGATTTAATTAACTTTGTTCGAACTTATCATTCTGTTATGATTTTCACAAAAATAAATTACTAAATAGTGTCAACATTGACATAAAATAGTTTTTAAAACAAATATTATATTATTAATTGTTATTTTATTTCTAAAAATCTAAGGTTCGGAACAATTACTTAGATAAGGTTATATATATTAATAATAAACAACTTGGGGTTTGTTTGGCTTCTTATAGTAAGTTTATCAACCTTATAGTGTAAGAACACAAGAAGACACGGTAAAAGTAAAATTATTTAACTTAATGTTAAATCTAAATGATAAGGTTAAAATAGGAACCTAAACATGTATAAATTCTATTGGATGAGAGGATTTCGACCCATCCCCACCTTAGCCTCTAAATAAATCAATTTGGAACTATTTAATACCGAACTTGACTTTATAATAAAATAATATTTTTAGTTTTTTTAAAGGAGCCCTTCTCCCCCCTTATAAAAGGGAACCTCCTCCCTCTCTTCCTCACACAAATTTGAGCCTTCATACTCGGCCAACCCCTGCCAAATTGTTTTCTCCACTTCCCTAGAAACATCCTAGAGGTTCTGGTGTTCCTCAAAGATGAATTTTTGTGCCCTAAGAGGAGGTCTCAAAGAGGCGCTTCAAAGAAGAGGTAATTTCCGTTACCGATTCTTTCACCTTTATTTCTTCTTCCACTTCTTCTTCTTAGGTTGTTTCATTATGAAGTAATAACATCAGTATCACTCATATAATGATATGTTATAATAAGTATGAAACAATCCTATTTCACCATCTATCCATCCTATGGAAAACGAAATCACCGCGCATGCGTACGTACGGACTATCGTCTCCACGTCGTGGTGAAACCTATTTTCCACCAACACCTTACATGGATGGGTATAATGGTGTAAATAATAACTATACATAGTTATTATAACATAATACTGACTCTGATATATTGTATCATCCACTCCAATTCAATTCAATAATCATGAAAATGATATCATCGCTCGTGTGTACGTACGGACTACCGTATCCACGACGCGATGAGATTCATTATCCACTTTAACCATTCATGAATGATTATAAAGTACATATAATAAGTAATCATGAAATATATGACATAATAATGATACTGTATTTATGTGTATATATATGTATGTCATCTACTTAATTCCATTCAACTCAATAAGGAAATGAAAACAGTGTTCATGCGTACGTACGAGCTACCGTCTCCATGAATGGTGTATTTCTTTCCATTTACAGATTTATTATATATATGTATATTCTGAATATATATTATATATAAATAATGTTTTATATTCTGTAATTATGTAATCATGATCTATGTAATCATATGAATAATTACAAGTCAAAACACGGACGAAAAATGAAACGAATTTAACCAAAACGCTCTTTAACATGGAATTTACAAAAGAACGGGTAAAATAAAGTCATAAGTGAACAATATATGATATCATAACAATTAGTATGATTCTGTAATATGTCAATGACATTATTTAAATCATTATATATGAGGTTCAGACACTTACTAAGCAAATAGGACCTAAGGTAAGGGAAATATCACAATCTCATTTTTATCCGAGATTGTTTATACTTTAGTATTTACTGGGGTGTATTTTATCATCCACATCCATGTTTCCTAAATATTTAATATTAATTCCATTCACCTACAATTTTTTAAATCCTATTTTACCCTTCGGTGAGTTTTTAGTAAAAGATATGAAAATAATCTTTTGTCGTTTTTCGTACAAGGTACTTTTTTTACTTTTCTGACAAAAGTACGCGAAGAATGTTTTTTTAACTTTTACGACATGAATGGATTTTTAAAACATTATTTCCAAGAAGCTTCCTTTACAAGTTTTCATGTTTATTTTTAATAAAATTCTTTTAGTTTAAAATTGTAAGACATTTTAAGAAAGGAAAATGTTTTTGGAGTAGAAAGGATATTTTCCTCAAGAATGGAGTTCAAGTGTTTTATCAAAATTATTTTCAATCTAAGATAATAAAGGGTTATGTATTTATCCCTATTATTACATTGATTTTATTATGTTATGATGGAAATATTTTTATGAATTTCTTTATCTTATAAGAATTGTTTTATGATGTCACGATGTTTAAGATTCCCATTTTTATTACATGGGTTATGCAATGATGTATGGTTTATGATTATGTGTCACACATAATAATGGTATCATTATGAGATGGGTGGGACCTATATATCTCCCTCCAATTAATTGGGTAAATATTTTCTATCTCATGAGATAGACATGGCTGGAATGGTAGGTTATACTGGTTCAGTGAAACAGGATTGAAATGAGGGTGACTCGGTTCAGAAATGGACTTTGTCCACTAAGATAGTCTTGTCCATTAGTCTTGACTAATAAGAAATGATTCTCTATGATTACGTGTGTATGACACAATGTTTCATGTTTTAAGTTATGATTATTGGGATTACATTTCACTACTATGATTTATCCCATGTTATTAAATTATGATCTCTTTTGCAGGTTAAGATTTCCAAAAGATATGTTCTTATGAATATGATGTGATTGATATATATTTTGTTTACCCTTACTGAGCATTTTATCTCACCCTTTTATGTTTTCTTTTCCACAGGTTATAAAGAATGGTTTTAGGTAAGAAAAAAAAGGAAGATCTTTATGGGAGATGTTAAAGATCTTTCACTACGATTAGAAGATTATATTCCGAGTTTCCAAAGACACTAAACTATTACGGTCCTTGTGTGTGTGTTTTTGTAATGTACTAAGTATTACGCAAAAGTAATGTAATGTCCATATACGTCAATCTTCGGGTCTCTAAAATATAAGTGTTTTTTAGATATATATACTTCTTCGTATCATCATTGTGATTAAATGGATTTATAAAACATTCAACATATATTAAAATTCATAGAACCAAAATCAATTAAAAACATTCCATTCTCATGTGAATAGGATATGGACCTAGTATGAAATAATTTTCAAGTTCCACCTTAGCTATGATGATGGAATATGAATTCCCTTAATTCTTCATATTTTAGGGTTTCTGATATGAATCCCCCTCATTCACCTATGGTTTATTGCACTAGTTTTCATTTTTTGTTTTCTCCCTTTAGTTGAAGCATTGAACCCTGAGTATTTCCTTTATTACCTTCTCCATGTTGGTAAAATATTTCTTGTCTCTTTAAAATTCCCAATCATTGTGTCATTATATACTAAAAATAAATTATTTTTATATTCCTTTGTGGAAATTACCACGATTATTCTACACACATATTTGACATTTTGTTAGTTGGATCATCATTGCTCATTTATTATTACATTTTATATTATAAAATCGAATTTTTTTTCTCTATAATAGGGGACCATTTACCAAACTCCATATTCACATTGATTTAAAATAAAACTACATGTTTATAATATCCCATGCCTCATACAGAAATATCCTTCTAGATGCATAGTTTTATATGAACAAAGAGTCTATATATTTTTCAATAATTTTTTATTAAAAACATCTAAGGCATATATTTCAATCCATGTTTTTTTACATAATTTATCATTGATTCACCATCCTTTTTCTAAGCTCTATGAATTCTATCCCCATATATGTTCAATGATTTATATGTAAATACAAGTAAATAAATATTTTATTATTGACTTAATATGAAACCTCTACCATTTCATCACAATTCTTGGTATTATTTATAAATTCCATATATTTATCAGTATTTACATCAATACAATAGATATTTATGGTAACATTCTTCATATCCGAACAGTGGATCATAGAAAATATCTTCTTTATTGATTTAACCCACTATTCAATGATAAGTAGATAAAAAATCCCTTGAATGATGGATTACATTTCCAAATAAAAGACTCAACATATAGATTCTTTATATTGGGTGAATGAGTATGTTCATTATGATCATGTTATTGTTTATATATTGAGATAGCTGGGTAAGTACCACCTAATTTTTTTGAACTCCTCCACCCATTTAATTATGAATTATATTTGGAAAATAATTGTATCGTCTCTCACACAGGTTTTTGGTTTGGTTTCTCCTAATTCCTGCCATTTTATAAAATACACAATTTTTTATAAAATAGAATGTCTATAATGTATAAATATATAATTTGTTCGTATATACAATTTTTCTCTAAATTAATATCTTTTGGGATACCTACGTTTTTCCTTTTTTAGTAGAATTATTCTACGATGTTTACCAACATATATACACATATATATAGTTTTCACTGATATTTTCAAATAATAATTCCCAATTTAACAGAAATTTACTTTTATACTAACTTTACAGACCCAAAAATTTATAATATGACCAATACATCATTTTTAGGAGAAACCACATAATAGTGAAAAAAATACTGTATCCAAAAGGTATAATGTCATGGGAATTTTTTTTTCAAACATCCATTTTAGGAAATTAAATAAAAAATTTATTTATTTATTCTTATTTAATATTATAAATATTAATTACATTCTTCGTATATGTATTCAGGTAAATATGTACATCAGTTAAATGGGTGATCTAAAATCCAAGTCAGGGCAGAAATAAGTGACATGAATCGATAATACATGGGTGAGTATAATCAATATCTTCATACAATACGAATAGGATCATAATAAGAATTATGTGTGCCAAAGATGATAAATGTTTTGAAAATGGAATATTCATACTAATAAAAACACATAACACAATGGTTATAAAAAACACATATTTGGGATCAAATATAGAATCATGTTCACATATAACATTTTTTCATAAATCATAACAACATAAATGTGAGAAATAAAACCATCATGTTCAGGAATAATACACTTAATATCACCACATAAATCAAATTAAAAAATTAATTAGGGGTGTAATAATTACAAGCCCCCATTAAAAACATAAATTCTCATAAACATTCATTCCATCTAGATGGATAATAATCATAGTGATGAAATAAAAAATAAAAATTAATGGGTTTTGTAAAAGATATCACATATCATTATTTCTAATTATAACGTTAGGATTCCATAATAAATAACTAATATCATACATTGTAAAAAAGGACATCTTGTTTTTTGAAAGTAGAAACAACTCAAGATGAATCAATTGTTTTTTGAAAATCGTTCATTTAAAATATATATATATATATATGGGATTAAAAATATTATAGAATTCAAAAAAATATACATCCATGAATGGAAACATAAATAATATTGAACGTAAATATTTCAGTTTTTGGAAAATATTAATCCAATAAAAAATTCGAAATAGGAGATAAACTTGGATAAAGTGTTTGGGTTTGATAATCCTCGTACCTTAAATCCAACTTCATTTCATCACATTTCCACCTCATAAATATTAAAAAAATGTTTATAAATACCTTGAAATTGAATTTAATTATAATAAATTTTTCACCATTTCCCAATTATAATCATTGGAATATATTTCTTAATTCCCTAGGTCACATATAAAACATTTTGATATCAAGTTTTACTTCTATTTTTTTTTCTTTGATATAAATTTTTTTTTCAATGTGATTTAAACAAGAGTATTATAAAATTTTTATGTTGAATATATATATATATATATGATAAAAAATTATTATAACCACTTATACTTTTGGTGATATGAGAATAATTTGAAATGTATTGGTTAATGGTCTATCGACCGGTAATGAGATGTTATCCATAGAGGTGCTACAATAAATATGAAATATAATTACATTATTGATATGATTATTTAAGTAAGATAACACCATTATTATAATTTTAAAATAATACTTGAATATTAGAATATTTTATTTTGTATAGGATAGATAAAAGGATTAAGAGAAGAGGAAATCACAATGGAGGGTTGATGAAAATGTACCCTCTTTTCAATGTTGCTTCTCTAATATTGCACTAAACACTCATTATGGTTAGAGTTGGTTCCTCAATAACATACATAAATATTGTATGGTTCTTTATGGATATTATTTTGGTATATTTTTTTATTTGGTATGTGAGGGAGGAGTGGGTTTCCAATGGTATAGAGAGGGGTTATTTATATATGAAGAGTGGGATATTTTTTGAATAAAATATTGAATAAAACACAATATCAATGGAAAAAATTAATAGTTAATTTATTTCATAATTAATAGTTTTTTAATAAAATAAAATGTTATTATGACTTTAAATACATTTATAATTACAATTGAAATTTATTTTAAAAAGTGAAGTGCGAAAAAAAAATTTATTATTTTAATGGAATACTTATGATTTAATATTTTTAAAAGAAATATTGCATTTAAATGAATCATTGAAGAAATTTAATATTTTCTTAGTGAATAAAACATTTCTATAACTGGTTAGGTCATTAGTATATCATGAATTATATAATTTCAGATGCACCAACTTTGAAATAACTATATCTTTACTATTCACCAAGAAATAAAATATTTTAGAAAATTAACCAATACATAAATCATGAAACATGTGTACGCTATAATTTAAAAAATTACATTCATTTTATCAAAAAAATTATAACATAGGTTTTTTGAGATGTTAATTTATAAATTGTGATTTTTTTTGAAAAACATAAAAATATAGTTTCTCAAAAATGTGCTTAGATTTTTGTTGAGTTCTAAATCATTATTTATAATTCTTTGAATTATAATATTTTTATTTAAATAAATTACTAATGATATTTATTATTTATCATAATCATTTTAATTATGTTGTCAGATTACTATTCCAATGGTCATATTACAATTCCAATTGGTTTGGATACTATTTTAAATGGTCATGTAAATATTCGAACATTTACATAACCAATTATAAATAAAACATCATTAATTTATTCATCATTAACTTCAATTCCACCTGAGGATCTATAATTTCATTTTAGAATATTTCAAATGGTTTCATAATATAATATTTCATTTTTATATTGTTTTCCATAGATATGTTTTTTAGTGGATTGGAAGGATTTTAATTTTTCTATTATACTACCCTTAATTTAGGTTTTTTGTCTTATTTTTATGATTGATATTTAATTAGTTTAATTTCAATTAGTACCATGATACCCATTAATGAAATAAATTAGTTTCATAATAATTATGTGGTGTGTGTGTATAATAAAATATAATATTGTATTAAACATATTTATTTCTATATATTAATATCATTTATAAACTAGGGGTTGTTATAGTCCTAATCCTACTTCTCTGTGGGAATATATCAGTGGATTTTTTAGGAAAAAATATGTTCCCTTTTGAGTAGATTTCTATACTGGTTGATAAACACCATTCCTATCATAAAAATAATCCCAATCATGTGCCTCACACATTGTCATAATAAACTGATAATCAATATGGATGGGAGAAACAATATGTGCATTCTCTAAGGTATCCCATTTTAAAGTCGATCTAGGTGATATGATACTCAAAATATTGAGATATGGGTATATTATTTCTCATCTAACATCACCAAAATATGCTGGTGAATCTAATTTATTACTGTAATTATTTTTTAGAATTTTATAAGGGTATTTACATGGATATAGGGATACATGTTCTTCATTTCAAAGATATGTTGGTAGAAGTATTTAATTGAAGTGGTGATATAGTCACACTATTTTCGTCCTTATTGTATTTGAATATTCCATGGGATTTATGCATGGGGGTGAGGATATGTTCCCCCACCATGCATGCTATTAGGATTTGTTGGAAGATATATTCTGGTTGAAAGGCTACATAAGCCTTCTCATTAGCTACCATGAGAATGTGATGCTGGATTTTTTTGGGGGAGGTAGGAATATGAGTTCACTTGTATTAGTCCGCAACATTCCACACAAGGTAAAAGTTCCATACTGCCTGGATATGAGATTCTAAAATGGTGACCTATCATGTAGTTACCTCTGTATGAGACTATGGGGAATTTATTTATTTTTTGGTATTTTTTCAATCACGAATACATTATTCCTTTAGTACATACTCGCCATTAAATTTTCACATCATGCCAATATTGTAACCCATGAATTAATATGATTTATAGATTTCCATAAGGACACTGGGGCGTGATCTTTTCAGTTTATCATCACATGGTAAAAAATTATGTTACTTATAGTATAAGATTATTCAGAAAAGAAGTGGGATGTTGTGAAATTTAATTAATTGTGTCAATGAATTTCAACATTTAGTTTAATGTTATGTGGAAAGGATTTACCATGTACATTTTAACATCATTTGGTATGAAATTCCCCTTTTTAGTTTAACAACATGTAGTGAGGACTCAACCATGTAGTTTGACATCATGATGTATGGATGTAGTGTGACAAAAAATCATAGGAGGGATATTTATTAATGAAGTTAGGATGAATTGTATTAATGATTCATGACTTTTAGGATCCTATTACTCTATCAAGACATAATCTTCAAGCTTCATTATCCAATTATTGAAGAAATATAATCCTTGGCCAATGTTACCTAAAAATTGATGGGGAGGAAAATAGTTGAGGTGGTAATTCATAGATAACACTCTAGGTCTCATGTTCCTTGGGAACCATAAAATGTTTTCTTCTAATAAATACAAGTAGTATATATTTATATTTTTAGTCTAAAAAGAACATACCATGATTCCTATATTATAGGAAGATAATTGTATATTACTATGAGAAAGTGTCTCATAGTCTTTTGATCAAAGTATGAGTTATGTTCCATGTTATCAAATTATTGGAGTATGGATTCAGTTCAAGGATTTTCCAGCATCCTCTAATATATATTCTTTTAAATCCAATTCCTAAATATAAAACATATCAAATGTGTATGTATGAAACAAAAGTGGTATAGGAAATTATTTTTATGGCCTCTCAGTTCTAACTCAATATATTTCCTAATAATTGAGAGTTATGTCAAATCATACACCATAGAATATTAAAAAAACAAAGATCTATGATTCTGTAGGAATGAATATACCATTCCCTGAATTTATTAAAAATATGGAAAACCATGATGTCCCCCTCCCCAATGTCCCACATATTCTTCTAATTTCATAGGAACATGGATGAATTAAAAATTTATGGTGTTTCACAAAAATCGTTATCAATTTTGGGGTAGGTTATAAAGTATTTAGGTTATTGGTTGATGAAGAAGTTTCCCATAGATTTGAGGAAACCTAATATCATGGAATTATAATTCCACATACTAATATTTAATGGTGTTTGGATTTCCCCACGTGAAGGGGTGTGGAATATGGAAATTCACCCATCCCAATGGGATGGGGGCATGAAAATATGAAAAACATTACACCCCTATGGTCTTGGGTGAGGTGGAACAATGTCTAGATTTTTATCAATGAGTGGGTGAAGAATAAAAGAATCTACCTTACCAGTGGTATGGATCTCTTCAATATGAGGATGGAATTTTGGGAGAGTACTATTATAGCATTTTGGGGATAAAATCCGATGATAATTTCCATAAATATTTAATAGAGGTCATAATTATCTTAAATCATATGAATTATCTATTCTTATATAAAAGTTTCCCCATCATCCTTAAGGGGATAACTAGAGGATGTCATTATAACACCCATTTATTTATCAAATAGTGATATGGTGGATAATGATGGGAGTCTCAAAGTGGGCCATATAGATTGAATCCTTTGTTACCATTGGAAACATACTCCATCAATATGTCAATTTTATGAATTATTGGGATTGATAATAATGTATGATGTTGTATCCAAAGAATCATTGATCCCTTCTTCACTAATTATGGGGAGAATATTGGAAAAAAAATTGTGGCTTAGATAATTTCTTAAGGGAATAGTTTTTATTTTAAAAAGTCAAAATATCAACATTTTATATTGATTACTCAAGTAAGGTTGATATGTTGTTAATAGTGATATAATTGTTTTATAAATCCTCTTTAATGGAGTATCTCGTTTGGTGCATGGCATATAGGTGTACCATTTAGTGGGATGGAACCTGATATATTCATTAGTTGGATGATATCCATAAAGGAGATGATCAATGTGTTAAAAATGAAAAAAAACACACCCATCCTTTTAGTTTGGGGTTCAACTTAAGAATCCATAGTCAGAAAGAAAAAATCTGAAATAGTTTGAGGATTTCTGATAGTGATGATAAGATATTAGATCATATCCACTCTCTAGATACACATATGAGAATATATAGTGACCCAACCCCATGTATCACATAGATAGTGTCTGCTATCAATTGCATTGGCATGATTATAAGGAATCAATTCTCGAAGGAATAAAAAATTACAAGTCTTGGTAAAACAGATACATACCTGATAATGGAATACAATAATTACAACATATATTATTTATTCTTTATAAATAAATAACAATGAGGATAAATCCAATCCATTTAAAAAATCCTTACATATATTTCATTGTATGATTCATGGATTCATAGGGAAATAAAAATAATAAGGGTGAGTTCAAATGATTTGTAAGGTTTAAAATACAGGAGGTAATAAGAAATCAATTATAATAATCAATATGAAAAGGAAATTAAATAAAACATCTACCATGTAAATGATAAACTGAATGTAAATTCATAAGAAACATATATTTGTTAAAACTGGACACACATCCCATCCAAAAAATAAATAAGGAAAAATATATGTGGAAAGGTAATAAATTGAAACACATTCCATATAAATAATTGAAAATCAAATGTATACATAGATATTTGGACAAATAATATCATGGATGAATAATAACTGCAGCTATTATAAGGGATCTTCTTGATTATTGGACGTCATGATTCCTAGGTACATGGTACCTTTTCCCTCAAGACCATTCATAATAATATTTACAAAATATCAGGTAAACCCCCATATAAGGTTTATGTCCAAAAAACTAGTCCCTTGATACTACCGATGCATTGATGAACTATCTGTAATTAGGCCCCACCAATGTTGTATTAGTCAAAAAATATCCTGAAAATTTGATTAATTTTTTTAACAGTGTTCCTTATCAAATAACCACATTGAATAAAAAATATCATATAATATATATTTTCCACAAAAAACTATCAAGGTAGAAACTATTTTTAAAATGGTATATGGTTTTGGAAATAGTAATACTGATAATAAATGATATGGATTATTAGTAAAAATTAAATGATCGTAAGATATTAAATTTTTCAAGGGGGGAATAGAAGTTAAGGAAGTGAATATGAATACTATACTTTTCTAAACTATTCATAAACCATACATTGTATGATTAAATGTGGTATCAATGCAGCATACCCCAATTGGATTAAAATCAATGGGATTTGTCATTGTTGAATGTATATATTGTAAATATATATTTTAAAAAAATATCGAGGAAAATATAATTTTGTTTTAAAAACACATTTGAAAATAATTGTGTTTTCAAAATACATATTTAAAATAAGGATAATTAAAAATAAACCATATAAAATTTCTTGGTAAATCGTAGAGAGATGATGATAAATTAAAGTGTACATTACATGTGAGGTTTAAAGAAAGATTCATTTTTCAAGGTAACAATTTTCATAAAAATGACTTGTTAGGAAAGAGAAAAGGGAATTCCTTTGAAAAAAAATGTTAAAATACAAAAATGGTAAAAATTTCTTCAAAAAACCATTTTAAAAATTTTATTTAAAACATTTAATAAATAATGGATTTTATAAGATATTTTTTACTTTGAATAAAGAGAGACATGATGTTATTTTTCCCTAATAAAGTTTTTAAAACACATTGAGTAAAAAAGAGTGCAAAATGGTACCAATAATTGAAAAATATCAATAATTACTAAATGATAGGAAAATTAAATGGTTTATTGAAAAATTTTTATTTAGATTCCTATAATAGAAATACCATTGAAATATCATTATGGTTATTTTTGAGAAAAATAATCTTTAGTCATTCCAATGTGTCACATAACACATTCAATCATTTTTAATCATAATCCTAATGATGGAATAATATTAACATAAATCCATAAATATAATGAAGATAAATTATTTCTTGAAATAATATATTTTAATGGGATATATAGACACCATAAAATTTATGTAAGTGGTGAATAATAAATTTATCTAATGAATGAAAAAATTGAGATGAGAATGCCTTACAACGTGTTTCCTTTCTAGTGAAGGACATATATCTTCATGAATAATAAAATAATGTTAATTTTATACATTATTGATAACTTTTTCCATATTCATAATTAAATATTTTTTTTAGTTTTTTACTAGGTTACATACAACTACATAAATAATTTTATTTACATCGGGTGTTTTGACTATGTTCAGTTTATGTGTCAAAAATAACATTCATTGGTCATCTATGGTAAAAGTGGTAAATAAATAATATCTCTAGAAAAATAAGAATGAAATAATTATCATATTTATAAATAAATTATACTTTTAAAACCAATATAAAAATATTTTTATGGGCAATGAACCAATGTTATGATCATGGAGATGGTAGGTCATACGTACACATGAGTAACGTTCTTATTTTTCAATGATAGTTATGGACTGAAAGTAAGTAACAACATATCTTTCCAGAATGATAATTATATCATAAATATTATATTAGATAAAAATTTATACTTATATAAATAATTATAGTGATGAAAATTTAATCACATCAGGTCGATGAGAAAATTGTCAATGCATCCACGAATGATGTTATCACTTTTTAATTTTGTGAAATGGTAATAGTGAAAATGATATATAAATATATATATATTATATTCAAAGAAATTTAATTATATCATCAATATAATTAAGAAGTTATTATGTCACATTTGTTTAATTTAAACCATATTATATAATTTCGTTGTTTAGTGTGAATGAATCAAAATGTTTCGATGGGGGGGTTGTCCTCACTTCCTCAAACGACGTTATCATCATAACGTAAAATGAAAATTATTAAATGTATGTTTAATAAAAGTATTATATAAGTATAAAAACATAATAAATTTCAAATATATTATTTATAAACATAATTTATATTATAATATCCACCTTGAGAGGTCGTAATGGAAAAATGAATTATCCTTTCTTTGTGAGACAATAGTTCATTGTACAAAGAAATAATATGTTTGTTACCCGTTAGATGGTGGTGTGTGAAGGTGTAGGTTGAATCCTTTTCATAATAATATTCAAGTAAATTAAGTATACTTGTGTTTTTATTAAACAAAAAACAATATCATATGAGGGGTTTAATAATGTGAATAAAACTAAAATTCTTGAGAGAAGACATTACCTCTTAATTGGGTAACTACTTTTGGTTTGTACAAAAACGATTCCTAGGAATTATTTCTACCTAAAGGAAGGGATAATGGTCAAGGGGAGGATTTTTGGGAATCCATTTGGGTATATCATGGCCTAAACAATGTGATTTTATTTTTTTGAGGAATGGGGAGGGGTTATGGCCTTTTTTAGACAAGGAAAAGAACTCAGTTGGGATTTTTTTGGAAATAGTTCGGTGTACATGTTTTCATACAAACAAACGTCCTAAAAGCCCTCACAAATATAAAATGTGTTGTTAATGGGATATTTATGTAAAAAAAATGGGCGTCAGACAAGTGGATTGGTCTTTTTAACTATAAATTAATTGTTTATTTCTTTATTACGATTATTTTTAACTTAATAATTATAATTAATTTCAATTAATTTCACTATTGTTTTGTGACAAAAAAAATAATTTCCTTCATAGAATATATAAATTATTCATATTCAAAATATAAAATACATTTTTCAAAATTACAATAATATTATTTGAATATATTGATTTAAATTTAAACTCATGGATGGGATGATAATGCGGGGTTTTAAGGTAAAAGCATCCAAAGGATTGCAATGTTTTTATAATCAATTTAAATATTGATTGGATTTCAATGAAATACATTGAATTAATTTATTAAAAATATTATATAATGAATATTTTAAACTAATGAAAAATATAATTTATCCTTATTATTAAATTATATGGAAAAAGAAACTTTACCCTAAAAATAAATATTTCTAACTATTCAATAAAAATAGATTTTTTCAGAAAAATTTCAAAAATTCACCCTAACAAAATTATTTTTTCTAAATTTAAAATATTTAGGATATTTGTTCATATAAAATAAATTAATTTGTAAAGCTTCAAATTTCAAATGGGTTCTCCACAAAAAGTATGTCAAATTGCCTTTATGAAAATATTGGTTTTATGTGTGAAATTTGGCTTATTCTTATGTTGTGAAAACAATTGATGAATATTAAAAAAAATATTATTTAAAATAATATATATATATATATATATATATATATATTACATTAATAACACACATTAATTAATTCACTTAATCAATTAGTATAAAAATATTTATTTAGCAGAAAAATAATTTCTTTATAAAAATGGTCACATTATTTTTAATTTCATTTTATATTGATTTCTAATTATTCTTTTACTAATTAATTCATTTCATATTTTTATGAACCATAATTTCTATATGTTATTTAATACTATTCATAATTTCTATTTTATATATTTTTATATTAAATTATTATATTTAAATAATATATCATTGTATGGTGAAACTATATCTTGTGTATAAAACTTGCTATCGTGGAAGGATCCTCTTAAATGTAAAAATATATATCAAGGAAGGTGTATTTTGTTTGTAAAACAAGCTATCGAGGATATTCTCTATTGTGTGTAACCCAATATAACTAAGTGTTGCATTCATTACCAGATGAATCATGTATTGAATTATTTTAAAATAGTAAATATATATTATTGCCTCAGAATATTATATTATCATACATGGTTGGTGATTCATATCATACATTCTATAGAATAAAAACTTGTTCTTTATAATTTTTGGGTGTCACATTCTACCCACCTTAATTAAATTGAATCCTCATAGTTTAACCTCATTTTAGTGATATATTTTTTGAAAATTCTACATCACTAGAAGGGTTCATAAGTCATCCAATACAGAATAAATAATGGAATGTAAAAATCTCACATGGACTTCCATGTAACTATTTCTCTATGTTGTTGAACACTAATGGAATGTAGATATACATTCATATAAGAAAATCATAAATATTTATATGGAGTTAATGAGGTCATCAATCACAAAAAAATGAATGATCGATATAAAGTTTAGGGCCTTAAATCCATAAATCAGTGATTATTTAATCAGTTTAACATAAATTAATTTATTATGACAATATTTTATTTATATTTCATTTTTCAAATATTGGGTAACTATTTTAATAATCTTGAAAATAAGGAAATATTCATAACATATAGGATTCAATATCATTGGATAAATCCTAACTTTCTATTGTGCTTTAATAAAATTATAATTAATTACTTTATTACTAGAAATTATTTAAAAATAAAAAATTCATTATTACATAATGCACTAAAAGAAACATTTTAAAGATCAAAATAAATGTAAAAGATTGAAAATTATTAATATTTGTCTCTAACTATCTCCAAAACAAATATGGTTTACAGATTAAATTTTATTCCAAAAAAGTGATAATTTTGGTTCATCATTAATATTTTATCATCAAATTGATTAACTCTAAATAATTAAAAATTAACCAGGGCATTTTCATAGGTCAGTGGTTCGCATGAAAACCGTATCATCCATTGTTCACAGGTTCAACACCCATGACATT
This sequence comes from Viscum album, assembly GCA_963277665.1. NCBI lineage: Eukaryota > Viridiplantae > Streptophyta > Magnoliopsida > Santalales > Viscaceae > Viscum > Viscum album. Next base: position 1,043,496,192 of record OY728150.1, read on the forward strand.
TCTGAATTTGGTTGGTTGTCACCCAGCTTAGAGGATTTCCTTTTCAAAATCCAATTCAATATAATTTCACTAAAAATATGATGGACATCATTGAAAAAAGGATCATTAGTAAATAAGAATTTAACTAATGATTTCAATATAGCATTAATAAACTCATACTAGATCTATTTATCTCTATATTTTTCCTTCCTTGGTCTAGGGTTTATCCAAAATATCATTTATTGGATTTCTAAATTATGGAACTTCATCTTTAATCTAAAAAAATAGCTTTAACTATGTATATTGATTGACATTATCAATTCTAATTATTAATAATATATTTTATAGAAGAAGTGTATTATTTAAATCATACACCTTGGGAGTGTCAAGCTAGGTGAGAAGTACGACCCATTGTCATGTAATAGGTTACCCAGAGCTCGGCCTGAAGCACCTTTTCATAGTTGTTACTTCTAGGTACATCTGTTACAGAACCACATTCAATGAATTGTATCCAGATAGAGATATATTTTTATGAAGGCCCACATAATCAATACCTTAACAAAATTATATGATGTTCTTATATACATATCCATTTTTTTTACTTTAGTGTTTTTTTCTCTGAACTATGTTTTTTAAAATATAGTTCCCAAGGTTCCTATAAATTCCCTTTTGATGCCAGCTATAGTAACCCCTCCCCAGATAGTTTGGAGCTGATTTATATTATCAATTACATTGGAATGATTAAAAAGAATCAAATCTCCAAAGAAAAGTAGTATAGTATTATTGGTAATCTTGATACATAGAATAAAAAATACATTTCGTGAAACAAATATTTATTCATCTTTCAAAATAGATAACATCAAGGATTACACTAATCCATCCAATAAATCCATTCATATCTTTCATAGTATTCTTATTTGATTCCTTGGGAAATATACATATTATGGGTGATCTCAAATTCTAAATAAAGTAAAAATATAGAGGAATCAAAAATAATTAATTAGAATAGTCAATATGGATAGGTAAATAACAGATCTCACATGTCATGTAATCAATAAACAGAATGGATGATCATAAAAAATCTCTCAAGGTAATAACTAGAAACAAATATCACCAAAATAACTAGATATTGAAAAATAAATATGGAAACATAATAAACTAAAACAAATTACATCATTATAAATTCATATGATATGAATCCATAGATATGTGGACAACGAATCTCATGGATAAATAATAACTGAAACTAATATGGGGGAAATTCATGATTATTAGACACCATATTTCCTAGTTACATGGTACCATTACATTCAACACCTTTAACAATACTGTCTAAATAATATTGGGTAAAACCCATTTAAGGAAGATAAAAAAATTACCTGTCTCATCAGACTTCTGATTTATCATGTGTATATCTATAACTGGGCCACACGGATGTCATACAATTCCAAAAAATTCCTGATATATCAAATAATCGATTCAACAATTTGCCTTATCAAAAAACATTACTTAATAATGAATATGGAATTATTATTATTTCCCCATATAATTAAATAACATAAAAATTAGAATTCATATGTAAAATTTTATTTATTTTAGTAAATAATAATATCAAGGAGAAATGACATTGATAATTAGAGAAAATTCAATGATCAAAGGATATTAAATATTTCTTGGGGAAAATGAAATCAATGAAGTTTATGTGAATATTATCCATGGAAAATTTATTTATAAACCATCCATATGAATATTATGTATTTATTTAATATAACAAATCCAAAGAGGTGTAAAATGAAAGGTTGTTGTAGTTAAATAATGGAAATTTTATAAATATAATGTTTAAAAGCATTTTTTAGGAAAATATATATTTTTTTTCAAAACCATTTGAAAATATATTTTTTAAATAACTTTAGGAAAATTTTTTCTCTAAAATTAAATCTATTAAATATTCTAGGTAAGCTTCAAAGAAGTGAAAATAGAAAAATATATACTTGTCATTTGAGGTAAAAAGAAAAATTCCATTTACAGGGTATAAAGGGTTATAAAATTGTATTGTTCTGAATGGGATAATAAGATTCCTTGGAAAAAAATTAAAATGGATAAATTCTAGACATTTCATTAACAAATAATTTTTATTACATTTTTTAATATAGTTTAAAAAACATGGCTTTTTGATGAAAATATATTCTCCAACTAAAGAGGGAAATGAAGTTTGGTTTTCATTAAATCATTTTAAAACACATTGAGTACACGATAGGTGAAAAATAAAACAAATACATGAAAAAGAAAATGATTTACTAGAGTATAGTAAAATTAAATTTTTTATTGAACAATGGTAATATAATTTCCTTGAATGTAAAAAACATTGAAATATAATTAAAGTTATTCTTGAGGAAACTAATCATTAAAAATTTCCAAGTGTCCCATAACACTTTGAATCTTTTTAAATCAATAACCTCATCAAGTAATAATATTATATGAAAGAATTAAATTACATAAAGATAATGAAATTAATAATAAAATATATAAATATGTTTAGTAGACACACAACACAAAATATTTAAGAGGTGAACACCACATTTATCTCACAGATATAAAAAGTAAAATGAGAATCTCATACATAGGGTTTCCTTTAGGGTGAACATGTTGAGTCAATAAGGTCTCCTTATGAATTTTCCATTCCATTATGTTTTGAAAATCACAAACACTCTATCTCAAGGAAAATTGTATTCCCTCTATGATTTATCTTATTAATGGATATTTTCCATCCCTAAGGAAATTTTATCCCTAAAATTGTTTTCATTTTACATTTCATAGTTTCTATTATCCTCACTCCTATTATTTCTAAAGTCTAACAATTAGTTTCATTTCTAAAACCTCGGAATCATTTAAATCCACAAATATAGAGTATTCTATTTTTAGATTACGAATTCTCTGAAATTCAGAGTCCGAATTCTCTAAAATTTAGAGTCTGAATTATCTAAAATCTAGACTCCGAATTCTCTAAAATTTAGATCCTGAATTCTCTGAAATTAAAATGCTGAATTCCTCAGAATTAGGGTTCTAAATTCATCAGAATTCCAGTTCTGAATTCCTCAGAATTATAGTTCTGAATTCCTCAGAATTCATGTTCTGAAATCATAAGAATTCTGGTTCTGAATTCCTCAGAATTCAGGGTTCGAATTCATCAGAATTCATGTTCCCAATTCCTCAAAACTGAGGTTCTGAATTCCTCAGAACCCAAGTTCCAAATTCCTCAGAACTCAGGTTCATAATTACTTATAATTCAGGTTCCTAATTCTTCAGAATTAAGATTCCAAACTCTATACAATTATGTTTCAGAATACCTTGAAAAACAGAATTTGGATATTTATGATTTATATTCTCCAAGTGTTTATTTACATAGATTCTGAGCATTATTTTCCTTAGACTATGGAAAATTTTATTTTGTTATGAAACCATATTTTACTTACCCATGTTATAGTAATGAAATGATATCATGAAATCCATTTCTAATTAACCATTGTTTGAGTAACACATGTATCGGTCCCTATGAGATTCATTGAATAATATAAACTTTGGTGGAGGGAGCTAACCGTTGGGTAAATGCCTATAAATATGAGCTACTTTGATCAAGCACATTACTGATCCATAAATCTAGAGATTAAATGCTGTTGAAGTGATATCAAGAGATAGAGACTCTCATTCCTTATGTGCACTGAACATCTTGTTCAGCTTACTTCGTGCAACTCTGATTTTTGTTGTGAAGAATCAAAAAATTCTAGAGATAGGAAGATAGAGGTAGTGACTTCCATAATTTTTGAGGACATCCCAAATTAGGATGATCGAGGTGTATACTACCTTGATGTTCGAGGGCTTGTGGGGATAAGAAAATAGATTCTAATACTCCTATTAAGGGCATACCCTAGTGTGGGTAAGACAGACTTTCTTGAATGTATAAATCAAGGTCCTTTATCTATGTATGTTGGATACCCCACTCTTTGGGTAAAATATTCAATACATGTTACTTGTTTGGTTTAAAGATTATTTTTGGTTGCATTTTGGTTAATAAGGAAAGTATAACAATCTTATAGTTTCCTATACTTGTATACTCTAATTAATAAAATTCTATACGCTTTAAGGAAGAATCTTTTCCTTATAAAATTTTCTTATTATTTATTTCATCAACCATATTTCTAGAACCTATAAAAGTTTGTATAATATTGAGGCCCTGTGAACATACGTTTTTTAACCATGTTAAACATAGTTTTCCTAATTGTTTAAAATGAATGATTTGTACCAATATTAAAGGTTCCATATGAATTTTTAATGTATATAATTCACCCCCACATAAATTGAGCAATTATATCATATTTCAATCCTACAATTGGAATCAAAGGAGGTATCAGAGATAATTATATTCACATATAAATAATCTTACTCCTGTTTTCTTTATTCTAAACATTTTACATGCTTATGATTCTTATCCTTGTATACAAACTTTTACTATTAACAATTTTCTTGTGGAATGATATTTTCTTTTAGAAGATAGGAATGAATTTTGGTTCGATTGACAATATAAATACTACTAGTCCATCTATATTTGATGGGAGTTATTATGAAGATTGGGGAGACCATATGAATAATTTTTATATTAATGAAAGAGTGGACAACATCGTTATGTTTACCTGAGATTAAAAGATCCTGATAATGATGTCAGAACTTTTACTAGTCAAGAAAAGTTATAATATCAAATAAAGTCCAAGGTATGCAATACATTGTTGTATCACATGACCAGGAATATATATAGTCTGATTTCTTCTTCTAAAGCTTCAAATTGTAATTGTAAGAAGTTGGAAGTTACTCATTTTTGTACATCCAAGGTTACAGAAACTAAAAGAGCTATGCTAAGAGCAGAATATCATGGACATTAATTTCTTAATGGAGAAACAATGTGCAAGGTATCACAAAGGTTTTTTACTATTGTTAACAGTTTACAATACATGAGTGATAAAGGTTTAGATGATGGGGAACTTGTGGGCCAGATTATAGATCTCATGCCAAAGGAGTGGGAATCTAAGGGAACAGCTATTTATGGGAATTGGAAAGTATCTCACATTACTCATTATGGTATTTTTTTAACTCTTATTCCACATGATACAAGAATGAAAAGTGATACTGATTTGAATAAAAATAATAATGGAAATAAATGTTTAGCCTTTTCTACTACTGATATCAAGACACCTAAAAGGGTTACAAGATCCATGTCAAATAATGTCATTGTTTTATCTGAATCAAATTAAAGTGAATGTTCTTAGAATGATATAGCTAATCTTCCTTGATGTCTGAAAAAGTTAGTTGGGAAGAAAGTCTTTAAGTATAGATTAAAAAAGGAAAATAATCACTCTGAAGTATTTTTTTTATGAATGGAAAAGAGCTGGGCATGTATGGATAGATTTTCTTTATTCTTATAAAAAAGGTTAAAAAGGAAAAGCATTATGAGAGAAATAAAAATAAGTACTACAAAGATAAATCTAAGAATGTTCTGAAAGCTAATGAAAGCTAGAGTTCCAGTGGTGGAGACTCTTCTGATGAAACCTCAGAGTATGAATCTTCTTGTCAAAAGAATCTTGGTTTATTTGGCATGTTACCCATTGAAAATAACTGTAAACATTCCATGGTACCCAATGCTAAATCTCTTACTAATGTATCCTTGAATGAAAATTATAGGGATAATAAATATTAAGAATCTTTGGATAAAGAATCTTCTTCTGATAAAGATAATATTTAACCAACTTATGAAAAAGTATTTCGGTTTTCTAAGCTTTTTGAGAACGATATTATTAATCTCAAGAAAAACTTGATAAGGAAAATTCTAGAATTTCTATTCTTACTAAAGAAGTATCAGATATTTCAATATATCTTTATAATAAATTTTATTATTTTGAATGTATTTCAAAAAACCTTCAGGTAGTCAATTCTAAGAAGGATTAACATTATAACGATCTTGAAAAACTAAATTTTTTGAAAAATATTTTAGAGACTAAGTCTAGTGTAAATAATAATGATTTTGAGGATAAAAACATAGTTATTAGACTGAAGTCAAAAATAGTTTCATTTAGGATGTATTTCTCAAGCATTACCTTAGGTAAGGAAAAATTTTATAAGATGTATTACCAAATTAAACCTCTGTAGAATAATTATGTATTTGGTTATACTCATTCAAAACCGGTTTTAAGTAATAATTATTTTTTTCTTCAATGTGATCCATTCTAAACTAAATATTAGTGTGGTGGGAATTGGACAAAATATTATTCCTTAAATAAAACTCATTCTTTGTGATTTCATAAAGTGTATTTTTCTATGAAAATTTGGATTCTATTAATTTTTCTTTCTAATGTTTCTAGATCTAAGAAATTTTTCATTTTGAAAGTCTAACAATATTATTTTCAGTAAAATAATGATAGTACCAATAAAAATAAATGGTACATAGATAGTGGATGTTCCCACCACATAACTAGTAATAGAAACATCTTTAAAAATATTATCAAGACAAAAGGAGTAAAAGTATCTTCCAGAGATAATGAAAAGTGGTCAATTATTGGTATAGATAACGTTGTTCATCTTGGAAAACATTTATTTCAAATGTTTTATTTCATAATGGCCTTGAGTTTAACCTTATTAAAATACATATATTATGTGATGATGGTAACCTTGTGAATTTCAGGAATGAAAAATTCTTAGTATACAATTCCAAGAAATAGTTTGTTCTGTCTGCCAATAGGCAAGAAAATTTATACACACTAAACATAGAAGACCTTATAAGCCATGATCTACCTTGTCTTAGTACAATGCAATATCATTCTTGGTTATGGAAAAAAGGGTAGGACAATTTAACCTTAGAAACCTATGAAAACTTTCTTATAATATACTATTTAAGGATCTAACGGAGAATTGGTTTGATTCATCAAAAGTTTTTGAACCATTTCAATATGGAAAGAAATATAAATCATGTTTTAAATCTGTTTGTGAAGCCTCAACAACTGATTCATTGTAGTTGGTGCATATGAATCTTTTTTGGTAGAACACAAACTAGAAGCATTGGAGGAAAATATTATGTATTTTTCATAGTTGATGATTACACTAGATTTATGTGGGTCTATTTTCTAGGAATGAAATTTGAAGCTTTTTCTTGTTTCAAAATTTTTAGTGCCCAAGTCAGAAATGAGAAAAACTATCCATTGTTAACTATTCAGATTGATCATGGAGGAGAATTTCAAAATTATGATTTTGAAACTTTTTGTTATAGAAATGGAAATACTCATAACTTCTCAACGATAAGAACTCCACAACCAAATGGTGTTGTTGAAGGATGTAAACGAGTAATTCAAGATATAACTAGAACCATGTTGAGTGAATATTAAATATCAACACATTTTAGTGCTAAAGTTGAAAGTACTGCTTTTTATACTATAAATCGTGTTTTGATTAGGACTTTTCTTAACTAAACCCCTTATGAGTTATGGAATGGTATAAAACCTAGACTTTCATATTTAAATGTATTTGGTTGCAAAGTATTAATTCAAAATAATAAAGATAATATATATATGATCACACCTACATTTGATGAAGGAATTTTCTTAGGCTACTCCACAACTTCTAAGGCATATAGAGTATTCAATAAAAAACATGTACTCCTGAAGAAACAATACATGTTAAATTTAATTAAACCAACACTTTTGTTTTTAAACAAACTCAACCTACATATTCCAATGTTTTTTCAAAAAGTAATTATCAATCCCTGATAGAAGATCCTTTTGATATGGAAAATGTTTAAGAAAATGTTTCTGAAGCTTTTACCACAGAATATTTACTGCTACATATTGACGAACTGGTTCTAGAAAACCCAAATCAGTTGTTTATTAAGAATCATCCAAGTTATAGCGTCATTGGTGATGTAAATCAACCTGTAGGAACAAGAAGTTCCGTAGGGAATGAAGTAAAAAATCAAGCATTCCATTCTCAATTTGAACTAAAATGCATTTATGAAGCTTTAAGTGGTGATGATTGGACAAAATTCATGGAAGATGAGATAAATTAATTTGAAAGCAATAAAGTCTTGACCTTGGTTGAAATAACTAAGTAAACATCTATTATTTGAGTAAAATGGGTCTTCATAAATCTGTTTTATGGAAATCAAAAAACAGTAATAAATAAAGCTAGATTGGTTGCTAAAGGCTATAATCAACAAGAAGGAATAGACTATGAAGAAACCTATTCTCTAGTAGCTAGATATGAATATATTCATATTCTACTTCTCTTTGTGGAATTATTTAATTTCAAACATTTTCAAATGGATGTTAAATATTCTTTCCATAATGGTTATGTTCAAGGGGATGTTTTTGTTTTACAACCTCATGGTTTTGAAGATAAAAAACATCCGGAACATGTTTTCAAACATACTAAAGCATTATATGGATTAAACAAGACCCTATATCTTGGTATGATAGACTTACATGATTTTTGTATCAAAACAACTATTTTAAGGGAAATGCTGATTCAAACATTTTTATAAAGAAAGATTAGAAAAATGATTTGATCATTCAAATTTATGTTGATGACATTGAATTTGGTTCAACTCCAAAATATATAACTGATTCATTTGTAAATCAAATGAAATCTGGGTTGGAATTAGTATGATGGGAGAGTTAACATTTTTCCATGTTTTTCAGATTTCTCAAAACCCAAAAAGAATTTATATATCTCAACAAAAGTATATTAAAGATCATCATAAAAATATGGATATGACTACACTAAGGGTATAAGTACCCACATTGGTACCTCAAATTCACATGATCTTGATGAATCTGGGAAACCAGTAGATCAAACATCATTTAGATGTATGATAGGAAGTAAATTATACTTTACAGCTAGTCATCCAAACATAATGTTTTCAGTATATTAATGTTCTAAATATCAATCCAATTCAATGGAAATTCATTTAAAGGCAGTGAAAATTATTTTTCGCGACTTAATGTGAACCATGGATTTAGGACTATTATATTCTTCTGAAAATGATTTTATTTTAAAAAGTTTTTTCGGATACTATCTTTGGTGGATGTAGAATAGATACAAAAAGTACATCCAGAACATGTAAATTTTTAAGAGATTCATTAGTTTCTTGGTCATGAAAAAAGAAACACTCAGTAGCACTTTCAACTGCTGAAGATGAATATGTAGCAGCTGGAAGTTGTTGTGCTCATGTTTTAGGGATGCAACACACACTCATAGAATATGGTATGATTTTTACCAAAACAAAAATATTGTTTGATAATACTAGTGAAATTTCATTATGTAAAAACTATGCACATCACTCTCTTTCAAAACAAATATATAATAGGCATCACTTTTTTAGAGAACACACACAAAAAAGAGACATCATTCTTCAATTTATCCGAACACAAGATCAACTTGTTGATATTTTCACAAAATTGTTACCCGCCAGTAGATTTTAATATATAAAACAAATGTTAGGAATGATAACCATTAGATAATATTCCATATTATCTTCTTGTTGAAACCTATATCATTACATTAAGAAACTATTTTTCATATGGGGAGTACATTTTGCTGTTAGTAAAAAAATTTCTAAGTCACACTTTTTTTCAGAGTCAAAATTTTTTGTAGTCAAATTTTTTCATAGAGAAATTATTTATTTGTCAAATTTTATTGTAGTAAAAATTATTCATAGTAAAATTTTTTATAGTCAAAACTTTTCATATTCACGAAGAATTTTCTTCATTTTGAATAATTTTCCTAGTATTCCGGAAGGTATTTTATTTCTCAAAATTTTGTAATCATATTATAGTATGTTGGTATTTTTAAAACTTTTTAAGAAACATTTTTGAATTCAATTTTTCTTATATCTGAATGTTTACCTTAAAAAACTAAAAAGATATGAACCTATAAAAATTCTTCTTCGATTATCATCTCAAATGTCAGATCTGATCTAGAGTATTCCAACCATTGGATCATGTACGGATGGTGATCCTTCTCCTCAATCGATTATATAAGGATTCCCCCATCAGTTGTCCCACATCGATCTTCATACTCTGGCGTGCTGAAAACCTACTACTCTACATAAGGCCTTTGTGAATATTAAATTTTTAATTACTTCCAAATATCTGTTGAATCCACTCCTTGGAAAGAAATATCTATTCTTAAGGAAATTTGTGAAGGGAATATATACTGGGAAACGATGGTCGATCTGAAATTTTTTCAAAATATGAATGTATCGTTTCAAATAATTTTAATCTTAATGGTTGGGAGAGCCTTTGTATAACGAATCCAGAGGAACAGGATCCGATCTATCCAAACTTGTGGATTGATTTATTTGAGATGGAAATTATTATCATAGAATAAGGGAGAGATAAATTTTTTTTCAAGAGATATTGGAAGACTTAAAATCTTTCTTACTGCAAGGTTGCAAGTTTGATCGGAATTCCTTATAAAGGAGAAGAAGAATTTTTTACTCACAAATTACTGGATGCTTCAGGATCTTTTGATAAGGAGAATGCTCTAGCTTGTATTGTATTGAAAGGATTGAAGACTATAAATATTTTTCATTTATATCTAAACCACTGGATTCTTTATTTATGGGTCCAAGGTTTGGTCATTACAAAAAAATGGGATAAGGATACCCTGATGAATAGTGATATCTATGTTCTAGACTTCTTAGTGAACCTCAAAAAGTTTAGCCTAGTAAATTATATCTTGGTTATGATTGAGAATATAATGAATGGAAATCTGATGTCTTATATTATCATGTATCCAGCTATTCATTCTAATATTATATTTCTTTTCTTTCAGTCATTCAAAATTTATTATAGTTATACGCCAAGGAATTTCAATGTGATGTTGTTGAGTGATGATACTCTAAGGATAATGAAAGATAGTTTTTCCATTGATTTAAGAGAATATTTTTATTTATCAGAAGATGAAATCAAAACACTTTCAATGAAATAGGAAGTGGTCGAGGCTTCAAAGAAGGGTGGAAGGAAGAGGAAGGTGAATTAACCGGAAGAAAAAGGAAAACCTCTTATGGCTAAGGAAACTCAGTTTGCACCTCCAAAGACAAAGAAACAAAGGCTTATCCTGATGAGGTAGTGGCTAAGTGGAGATAAGATAAGATGTACTCGAAAAAGGGGGATCCTATATTTTTCTTGGACCCTGTAGAGGCAAAGACATTAAATATAATAGATTTTGAAGAACATTAGAATGAATAGAAAGAGAAGAAGAAAAGGAAAAAGTTTTCTGAATCCAAAATTATTCAATCAATTATCATGGATGCTGAGAAGTTATTCTTGTTTAACATAAAAATAGTTTTCTATAATGTTATTCAGATTATATTTAATTGCATCATATATTAATTTATAAATAATTTGTAACCAATTAATTCATTACATATTTTTATAAACCAAAGTATTCATAAGTTAATTAATACTATTCAAATGTTTTGTTTATATCTCATTATATTATGTAATAATATTTTAGTAATATATCATTTTTTTAGTGAATCTTGGTCCTGTGTATAACACATAATCTCAAGGAAGGTATCCAATGAATATAACACAAGCTATCGAGGAAGTTGGATCTTGCATGTAATGCATGACAAATTTATGTTTCATTCATTAAAAGATATATCTTATATTTAATTTATATAAAATATTAAATATATATTAGAGTCTCTAGATATTATATTCCCTTGCATGCTTATTGATGCATGACATAAACATGATCGAATAAAAAAAATTCTTTTGAATTTTGGGCTGTTACAGCATCAGATAAATTTGATGTAGTAGGAATATGATCTTTATGTAAAGTTTTACTAATTTATTTCCCATCTGAGAGATATAATTGGATACCTATTTTTCGATGACGGGGGTAGGAAAAACTTCATTTAGAACATCCTCTACAAATTATTTCACATGTCAATTTTGATTACCATATTGGATAGGATCCCTCTTAAGAAGCTCTTGAGAGGATAGTTTGATGCAGTTATTTCCCTCAATCACTTCTCTATGATAGGGAATGTATATGATGTTGTGTGGTATGTCTAATATGCCAATGAAGATTAATTTGGAAATAGAGGAAACCTTTATTTCGACATCTTTTCATGGAAAACATGTCTTGGGGGGATTAAGCATTTTGAGGATTTCATAAGATACCTCCAATGTTCGGATGGATCTATTAAAGTGGTACTCCCTTGAAAAAAAATTCATTAACATTAATATGATGTTTTTTTGGTGAGAACATGCATTTTTAATGTAGGTAAATGTTTTTCATGGATGAAGTTGAATATGATTGATTTGTTATCTAGTTTCTCACAATAGTTTAATGTATTATGTGGGTATTACCAACTTTTATTGTGATATTGGAATTTGTTGTCACATTTTAGGATTCCATTTGGACTATATGGAATCTAAAACTATCTTGAGTAGAAGAAATAAACCTTGTCATTATAGAACCATATGTCAGAGTGTATGTTCGATAAATATATTACATTGTTGAACTATGAAAGGTGGTCCTTTTGTGGGTGGTTTTACACAGATAAAGTATTTATATTTCACTCACCATTTTTTGGAATTGGAAGAAAATCTCAATGAGAAAAATAAAATCTAAGCTTTTATACTCATCTATGGGATGACACTTTTATATGATTATGTTTGGTTTTTCCATTTTTTCATCCTTATTGATGGACTAATAGTTGATTATTGGGGGGATTATTATAATTCAGAATCATTTGTGTTAGTTGGTTGTATCCATGGAAATAACCTACGGATGCCTCATATAAAATGATTTATGGTAATTCATTCCTAATTAATATCCTCAACAGGGTATCCTTCCAAATATTCTTATGAACTCACAATGGTCGAGATGATGTGGGGACAAGGAAATCACACCCTTTTGGGGGAAATTATTTCATATTCTAGAACTATGTTATAGATTTAATATACGTTATGGAACCCTTCCAATAACATGATACGTTTTGGATACCCATTTTCCAATGACCTTATCAAACCATTAGTTTATAATAAAAAAATATATGTCACATATTATATGTTATTATCTTATGTATTTGTAATGCATTAGTTTATTTTTGTTTTTTGATAGTCTAGATGTTTTCATTGTATATGGAGGTAATTGGTGTTTGGGAATTTGTATTGATTCTCTGGGAGGCATCATATATATTCTATATAAAAAATGGGTAAAAAATTATGTATTTCATATGACATAGTTTAAGTTTATATGATTGGAAGAAACCATGTAGTTTGACATATTTTGAACAGATGTCGATAATTGATAGAAGTATTGAGTATAAGGATTCATCCTTAGAGAGTCTTCTTAGATATCTTGTTAATAATAGAATCAAATAAAAAAAAATTATTTTATATGGAAATAATAATTATAAATGGTTTGAATGTATAGGTTTCCAGTCAAACATATCTATATAAGGTTTCCTCGAGATATTTTACTAATAATATAGTCCTCACAATAAAGATAATATGTAATCGAGGATATATCTAAAAAGTGTCCCATATTGGTAAACAATAATTAAAATTATGTAATAATCATCGATTTTCTATAAGCACATATGATCTATTTGCAGTGTGATAATTAATAATCATTGGAAAATCAGATACACTTAATGAAAGTGTAATATTGACTAGGGTAGGGATTACACATTGAATTTTCCAAAATATTTTATTTGATTCTTACATTCTAAGGTTTACCATATATTTGAGTAGGGATAACACACTGATTTCACCCTAATGTATTATTAAAACACTCATAAATGATATTTATTCATAAGGAATAAAATGATGTTGATGTTTTTTATAGAGCTCCGGATATAGGAAATTTTCATATATTTCCCGTTTAAACGTAGAATCAATGTCCTTGTGGTTTAGTTTATACCTATACCACTTATTGGTTGAGATTTTATAATTTGTATGCATAATTATAATTTTATGAATGTCATTAAATATTTGATTATTTAAGGTAATTAATATATTTTGGAGTCTCATGCATGAACCCATTTCTCATCCACTAATAGACAATGAAGGATAACAGACTCATATTAGAGTTTGGTTCCATGACCCAAGATAATTGGAATATCTTGGGACTTACTCCATGGTGGATTCCCAAGTCACATATTCATTATTTATCCTCTAAATATTGGATAAAAACATATTTATTGTCTATCATCTAATAGACGAAGAATGATAATGACCATGAAAAGTCTATAAATTATGTTTATATAGAACAGAGGCCCTATAAATATCCTAGAATCACAATGGTTTCATGAGTGAAAAAACTATACCCTATCTCTTGAGTTTATAACCCTAGTATATTCTAGAAACTGCCTATATAAAGGACTTCTAGGGTATTGTCTCACCTTGGGGGTTTCACCTTGTCTGTGGGTACATTCCAAAGTGTGCCTACCTAAAAAGGGTGACATGTTCGAGGGTGACACTTTGATAATGGGTGACTTGTTCAAGTTTGTATTCAAAAAACATTGATATGTACAAGATTTATCACATATTTAAGATGAAATTGAAAAGGGTTTCTATCTAACAATGATGACAAGTATAAAACCACATGAGGGCACTCTGATACCTGTGAGGATTCATGAGATTGAAAGATCTAAATGGAATCATTCTAAGGGGTCTAGTGAATATGTGTGGGGTCACACATTATGAAAAAGGGATTTCATCTAGGATTCAATAAGTAGTTCAATGTTATAAATACATGGACTCCATTTAGGATTTCTATGTTCAATGGTAACTTCTACAGTGATAAGGTGTTCGCAATCCATTACATGGACAGGGGTTCATGTCAAAGAAACAAAGAGGTATCTCGAGACCCGTGACGAGTCATGTTATCACCTGGTCATTAGGGAGTCATGAATCATGTGTTGGTGAATATGTATAGGATCTCATAAACTATCTTCATTACAAGTGATTTGGATGGATGAGGGTTTATTTCAAGGCCATACATCCTAGTGATTTCATGAAAAGGGGTTTCTAGACAAATGTAAAAATATTAGGGATAAATGAATGATTTGAAATACCACTGAGGAATAACATGATCACATGACCTATATGGGTTAAAGAGGTGGGTTTTGATGATATTATCTCATATTGCAGTCTTACAAATACCAGGATAATTCATATGAATGTATTTATTTTTCTTCTTCATTTATATTCATAATTTTTTCACATTTCAAACATTATTGTTTGTATCTCTATTGTATCCATCCTACTATTAGATTATACCCTTTTAAGGATGAGGTAAAGGGTTCTTCTAGGAAGTAGTGGTCAATATTTCTATGGTATTTCATGGTTATGATTCATCTTCATCCACTTGAGGTTGTTTGAAATATATCACAGAGTCTCTAAATAGTCAAGGTTTATCATGCCCATGCAAAGATGATGTGATTTGTTCTTTCCTAATCACTTCACGTGATGTGATTCATGTGATAGATTAAGTATAATCATATGATGTCTTAGAAAGGGTTTCATATAATCATACAATGCCATGGTGGATATGTTATTGAAAACTACAAAGGACATAACATGTTAACATAATATAATCATGTGATAACATTTCATGTTCTGAGACTTATTAGTGAACATGTACCTGAGAACCACTGAGGAAATCATGAAAAAATGGTTGCAAATGTTAAAATCAATACATGAAGTGAGATTCAATATTTTTCAAATTAATCCATAGTGATGTGAATATTTATCTAATTCATTGAGATCAGTTGATCATGTGATCAGTTTATTTCTCATGATGCATTTATGAAAATTTTATAATTATATTCGTGTGGTAATTTAGTTGATCATTCATTATATCACAACCCATCCCATGGAACCTGTGCTGCGACTACCCCAAGCCTTCCCTCCATAGGCCAGGGGTTGGTGACTACCACTGGAAAGGAATATCCCTAAAATGGGAAGACATTACCTTTAAACCAACACACAAAAACAAGGGACTCAACATGAATAAACCACCTAGTATAACTAATAAATGTAAAAGTATGAACTAATGAAGAATGGGCCATAATACAATCCCAAATAAAGTATAAATACCGTAGAAAGGAAAAATAGCTCATGGGGTCATCCACCAAAGATCATACCTGAAGGGAAGGTAAAGATCATCATTTTGGCTCTCTACATCAACCAGTCACCTCCATATACCATCTAGTCCTAGTTACCATACCTCAGTCAATGTTTTCCATTTTCTTTACAAGACACAACAATGTGCGGGCGAAACCCATGCAGGGGTGAGTATAACAATACCGAATATGGACCATGAGACACCCGAAGATCTCCCAGAAGAAAAAAAATCAAAACAAAAACACATGATCTAAATAAAAAACACAAGTAAAATACTCAACTCAAACCAGATATATAACTAAGAGAATAAAAAATGATGACTATATATAAATCTAAATCACCTTATTCCATTGAGAAGTTCCACTTCTTAACCACAAAAAAGATTCTCTGTCACCGATCCACACATGGTCGTAAGTCACTGATCCACATGGGGCCATAAGCCATAAATCCACACAGGGTCATAAGTCACTGATCCAGGATGGTCCGCTCTATGAATGGTTCTTGTCAGGTCGCTCTACTACTAATCCACAAAGGTTCTTAAGTTTTCGATCCATATTGGGTTATTATTTGTCGATCCACATAGGTTCATAAGTCATCTATCCTTATAATGTCTAAGTAGTCGATCCACAATTGTTCATAAGTCGTCGATCTGCACAGGGTCATAAGTCATTGATCCATGATGGGCCGCTCTACAAATGGTTCTCATCAGCTACCGAATTCCTAGAAAAATAGAATCTGGTTGTTTATGATTTATAGTCTCTAAGTTTCTATTTACGTAGACTCTAATCTTTATTTTCCTTAGACTCTAGAAAATTTGATTTGGTTAAGCAACCATATTTTACATACCCTTGTTATAATTATGAATTGATTTCATGTAATCCATTTCTAATAAACTGTTGTTAGATTGAAAAATGATCAGGTCCCTCCAAGATTCAATGATTAATATGTATGTTTGAGGAGGGAGGTGATCGTTGGAGAAATTCTTATAAATATGAGCTCTTTTGAACGATCTCATTACCGATCCATCAATCAAGATATTACATGCTGCTAAAGTGATTTTTAGAAAGAGACACACTCATGACTTGGGCATATAGAACATCATGTTCAGCTTTCTTGATGAAAATCTGATTGTTGCTGTGAACATTCGAGGACATCCAGGGATAAGAAGGCAGAGGAACTGACTACCTTAAATATTGAGGACATCCTTGATTATAAAGAGAGAGGAACCGACTTCCATGAAGGTAGAGGTCTTATGGGGATACCAAGAAATATTCCAATATTCCTATCAATGGATTACCGTAGTGTGGGTAAGGCATACTTTCTTGATAGTATAAATCACGGGACCTTTATCCAAGGTTGGTGGATACCCTACTCCTTGGGTTAAAAGATTCCATAATGTTTTATTTTTTCCATGTTTAATTTCCTCTGAATTTAGGTTAATAAGGAATGTATAACTATCTAATAAATTATTTTAATTGTATACTTTGATTAATAAGATTCTATATGCTTTAAGGTAGATTCTTTTCCTTGTAATCATTTCTTAAGTTTCATTTCGGGATCCATATTTCCGAAACCTAGCAAATTTTGTAGAACTAAGAGGCCTTGTGAATTTACATTGATTTACCTTATTCAACATAGTTTTTCTTCAATGTAAAACATGAATGTTTAATACCAACAATAAAGGTTCCAAAGTAATTTTCAGTGAATACAATTCACCCCCCCCCCCCTCTTATATGTTGCGCATCTACATCATATTTCGATCCTACAGAACACCTATTAACCTCTTGTATAATAAACTTACGTTAATTTTATACTTTCATGATAACATATTTCCTTTTTATACATTATTTTATTTTTATTTTTAATATTTTTTTATCATCTAATTAAACAATTTTGTTTACATTAGTTATATTTACCAAATTTAGTTTATGTGTTAGAAATAACATTTTTTTCAAATATATTAAAAAATGCCATTATATAAAAACTAAAAATAGTAATCATGAAATAATTATCATATTTATGAATAAATTATTATTTTAAAACAAATACATAAATATGGTAATGAATAATGAATCAATGTTATGATCATTGAGAGGGTAGGTCGTTCATACGCATGAGTAACGTTATCATTTTTCAATGATTGTTAGGGAAAGAAAGTATGTTACCCCATTTCATTACACAAATATCGTTATATCATTACTAAAATTTTATTTAATCATATATACGTTTTTATAATTATTTTGATAAAAATAGTAATCACATAAGGCCGAGGAGGTATTTTCCTAAATGTCCACAAACAACGTTATCACTTTTTATGTGTGTTAGAGGGTAGTAAAAAATTATATATATATATAGTATATATCCAGAATCGTAATTCTTTCATGAATATCATATATCTGTTTCTTATGTCACATATTTTTAATTAAAATCATCCTTTATAAGTTCCAGGTATAGTGTGAACAAATCACAATGCTTCTTGGGGGCAGTAGTATACACTTCCTCAAATGATGTTATTGTAATAATGTAAAATTGAAGGTATTAAAGGTATGAGTAATTAAAATATTATTTATGTATAAACACATAATAAATATCATAAATATAATATGTAAAAAATGTTCCCATCTTAATGGCCACTATGAGAGGTGGTAAGGTAAAAATGAACAATGATCGCTTCGTGAGGCAATATTTTGTCGTAAAAAGAAACAGTATCCATGTTACCCATTAGATGGACGTGTGTGTGAGTGTATGTAAAATAAATTTCATAAAAATCCTAGAATATTTAGTATACTGGTTTAAATAAAAATTTATATAATTTAAAAATATTAGTTTTAAAGAACATGAATAAAAATAAAATTCATGAGTGAAGAGGTTACCTTTTAATGGGGAAACTACATTTGGTTTCAAAAAAGGCTTCCTTGGGTGGATTAATACACCAAGGTAGGATTACAGGTAAAGGGGAGGATTTTTGGGAATCTATTTATGTAGATATTTTCCTAAAATATTTGTTTTGAGATATTTTTGGAAATGGGAGAGGTGGTGGCCTTTTATAGGGAAGGAAAAGGGATCACGTGGAATTTTTGGAAACAATATAGGGGTACACATGTTCTTACCTATCTAAAGTCATAAAAAACCTACCGAAAACAAGAATTTAAGGTTGATGGAAGATTTATTTATATTCATTTAGTTTTTACAAGTCGATATGTTGTTTTTTACATTAAATTAAATAATTGGTCCTTCATTAATCTTAATTTTAACTATATAATTATAATTAATTGTAATTAATTTCATTACTTTTTTTGGTCAAAAAAATGTCGATCTTATTAGAAATAACATAATATTATTAATTTAAATATGGAATCCATTTTTCAAAATTCCAATCATATAATTGTTAGAAATTGGTTTTAATGTAATCTCACGGGTTGGATGATAATGTAGGTTTTTAAAGTGAAAGTGACTGAATGTTTACTCTATTTTTATAATCAATATCAACATTGAATTTATTAAAATTAAATAATTTTTATTAATTTATAAATATATTATCAAATTAAACTCTAAAACGAATCTAAAACATAATTTACCATTATAATTAAATAAAATGAACATGTATTTTTGAACTAAAATTAAGAAATTCTCACTATTCTTTAAATATTGAAACGTTTCAAAAAAATATAAAAAATTTAATGTAACATAATTATTATATATGAATTAAAAATTTGATGTTTATTCTGAAATTTTAAATCAGTTAATGTGTAAAAATTAAAATGAAAATGATTTCATCATAAAAAGGCAGTGAAATTGCCTTTATAAAAATATAGGTTTTTATGTACGAAATAGGGTTTGTTATTATCTTATGAATAAAAAAAATAATGCTCTATTAAAAAAATATTTTATTTCATATATATTATTTCCATATTAAATTAACAGTAATGAATAATTACATAATTTAATCTATTAGGATAAAAAAAATTAGCATAAAAATAGTTTTCTATAAACATATCTACATTATATTCAATTGCATCATATATTCATTTCTAAAAAATTTATAACCAATTAATTCATTCCATGTTTTTATAAAACATAGTATTCATATGTTAATTAATACTATTCATAAAGTACAATTTATATCTCATTATATTAAGTAATAATATTTTAGTAATATATAATTTTTGGTGAATCTCGGTCTTGTGTATAACACTTGCTATCAGGGAAGGTCTCCAATGCATGTAACACAAGCTATCGAGAAGTTGGATCTTTCATGTAATAAATGAAAACTTTATGTTTCATTCATTACAAGATATATCATATATTTAATTTATTTTAAATATGAAACATATAGTATAGTCTCTGGATATTATATTCTCTTACATTCTTGGTGATGCATATACTACACACGATCAAAAAAAATGTAAATTGGAATTTTGGGGAGTTACAGCATCATATAAATTAGATATATTAGGTATATGATCTGTATGTACAGTTTTACTATTTTATTTCCCATGTGAGATATCTACTATGATACCTTTTTTTTGATTACTGGTGTAGGTACAACTTCATTTAGAACTTCCTCTGCAATTTAGGTCACATGTCAATGATGACATCTATAGTAGATAAGATCCAACATAAGATGATCTTGAAGGATGATTTGATGTACTGATTTACCTCAATCACCTCCCTAATATAGTGAATGTATATGATGTTGTGTTTTATGTATAATATTCCAATGAAGATAAATTTGGAAATAGGGGAAACCGTTTTTTGACATCTTTTCATGGAAAACATGGCTTTTGGGGATTCATCATTTTAAGGATTTCATAAGATACCTCCAATGTTTGGATAGATCTATTGAGGTGGTACTCCCTTACCAAAAAATTCATTAACATTAATAATAATTTTTTTGGTGATAATATACATTGCCAATGTAGGTAATAGTTTTTCATGTATGAAGTGGCATATGATCGATGTGTTATCTAGTTTCTCACAATAGTTTGAGGTATTTTTCGGGTATTACCAACTTGTATTGTGATATTAGAATTTTTTGTCACATTTAATGATTCCATTTGTATTAAAATCAATCTAAAACTCTCTTGAGTAGAATCATTGCACATTGTCATTATATAATCATATGTCAGAGTGTATGTTCAATAAATATATTACATTGTTGAACTATAAAAGGTTGTCCTTTTGTGGGTCATTTTACACTGATAAAGTATTCACATTGGGTTCACCGTTTTTGTTTTGTGGAATTGGAAAAAATTTCAAAGAGAAATTGACAATCTATCCTTTTATGCTCATCTATGGGTTGACCCTTTTATATGATTAAGTTCTTTTTTCCTATTTTTCCATCCTTATTCATGGCCTAATAGTTGATTATTGGGGGGGATTATTATAATTCAGAATCAGTCATGTTTTTTGGGTGTATCCATGGAAATAAACAATGGATTCCACATATAAAATGATATATGATAATTCTTTCCTAATTAATATCCTCCTGGGGTATCCTTCCAAATATTCTTATGAACTCACAATGGTTGAGTTGATAGGGGGACAAGGTCATCACACACTTTTGGAGGAAATTATTTCATACTCTAGAACTAGCTTATAGATTTAATATATGTTATGGAACACTTCCAATATCATGATACATTCTTGATACCCATTTTCCAATGACATTATCAAACCATTAGTTTATAATAAAAAAATATATGTGACATATTAATTGTTATTATCTTATATGTTTATAATGCATTAGTTTTAAGATTTTTTTCGAAACTCTAGAGTTTTTTATCTTATATGATGGTAATTGGTTTTTGGAAATTAGTATTGATTCTCTGGGAGGAATCATATATATCCTGTAAAAAATATGGATAAAAACTCATGTATTTTATTTGACATAGTTTAAGGTTATATGATGGGAATAAACCATGTAGTTTGAAATATTTTTGTACGGATTTCCACAATTAATAAGAGTATTGAGTATAGGGGTTCATCCTTGGAGATTAATCCTAGATATCATGTTAATAAAGGAATAAAATAAAAATTAGTTATTTCCATGACAATAAGAATTATAATTTTTTTAAAGTTATGGTTTACAGTCATACATATCTATATAGAGATTCCATGAGAAATTTAACTAATAATGTACCCCTCACTGAGAAGATAATATGTAATCGAGGATACATCTAAAAAGACTCCCTTATTGATAAACATTAATTAAAATTAAGGAATAATCATCAATTTTCTCTTATCCCATATGATCCATTTTCAATTTTATCATTAATAATTATTGGAAGATCAGATAAATTTAATGAAAGTGTAATGTTGACTTCAGTAGGGATTACATATGGAATTTTCCCTAATATTTGACATGCGTCCTACATTCTAAGGTTTCCCATATATTTGAGTAGGGATTACACAATCAGCTTTCCGTAATGTAATATTAAAACCCTCATGAATGATATTTCTTCATAAGGAATAAAATGATGTTGATGTTTTATATAGAGCTCCAGATATAGGAAATTTTCATATATATCCCTATTAAACATGGAATCAATGTCCTTGTGGTTTATTTTATACCTATCCCACTGATTGGGGAGGATTTATAATTAATACCCATAACTATAATTATTTGAAGGTAATCAAATATTTTATTATTTAACTTAATTAAAACTAGTTGGAGTCCCGTGCATGAACCCACTTCTCATCCACTGATAGAGAATGATGGATGACAGACTCCTATTAGAGTTTGGTGCCATGAGCCAAGATAATTGGAATATAGAGGTTCTTACTCCATGGTGGATGCCCATGTCACATATTCATTATTTGTCCTCTGAATATTAGAGGAAAACATATTTATTGATTAACCTCTAATAGACGAAGAATGACAATGACCATGAATAGTCAATCAAATATGTTTATAAGGAACAGAGGCCCTATAAATAGCCTGGAATCACAATGGTTACACGAGTGAAAAAAATATACCCTATTTCTAGAGTTTATAACCATAGTATATTATTGAAACTGCCTATATAAAGGTGTTCTAGGATATTGTCTCATCTAGGGGGGTTCACTATGTTTGAGGGTACATGCCAAAGTGTGCCTACCTAAAAAATTTTGACATGTTCGAGGGTGTAACTTTGATAATGGGTGACTTTTTCAAGGTTATATTCTAGAAATGTATGATATGTATAAGCTTTGTCACATAGTTTGGCTGAAATGTAATAGGATTTCTATCTAACAATAATGAAAATTACATGCCCACATGAGGGCACTGTGATTACTGTGGGGAATCATGAGATTGAAAGATCTTAAGGGAATCATGCCAAGGGTTCTGGTGAATATGTGCGGGGTCACACATTATGAAAAAGGGACTTCATCTAGGATTCAAGACATAGTTACATTATTATCAATCCAGGGACTCCAATTAGTATTTCTATGTTCAAGGGTAACTTCTACATTGATAAGTTGCTCACAATGCATTACATGGACAAGGGTTCGTGTCAAAGAAACATAGAGGTATCATGAGACCAGTGAGGAGTCCTGGTATCACTTGATCGTTAGAGAGTCATGAAATAGGTGCTGGTGAATATGTATAGGATCTCAATAAATATCTTCATTTCAAGTGAGATGGATGGATGAAGGTATATTTCATGTCCACACAACCTAGGGATTTCATGAAAAGAGGTTTCAAGTGAAATGAGGAAATATTAAGGATAAATGAATGATTTGAAATACCAGTGAGGAATAATGTGATTACATGAACAATAGGGGTTAATGAGGTGAGTTCTGGTGATATGATCTCGTATTGGGATCTTTCGAATACCTGGATAATTCCTATGAACATATTTCTTTTTATTATACCATTGTCATCATAATTTTATCACATTTCACATATTATTGTTTGTAAGTCTATCGTATCCATCTTAATCTTGGTTCATACCCTTTTAAGGATGCGGTAATGGGTTCATCTAGGAAGGAGTGGTCGATATTTCTATAGTATTTCATGGTTATGATTCATGTTCTCCCACTTTAGGTGGTGTGGTATATATCTTAGAGGCTCTAAACATCATGGTTTATCATGCCCCTGCAATGATGACCTGATTTGTTCTTTCCTAATCACTTCAGGTGATGTGATTCATGAGATAGATTCATTATAATCATATTATAGCTTAGTTAGGGATTCATATAATCATACAATGTCATGGTAGAAATGCTATTGAAAACTACAAAGGACAGAACATGTTACCATAATATAATCATGTGATAACATTTCATGTTCCGGGACTTGTTAGTGAACATGTACTTGAGAACCACTTTGGAATTCACGAAACAATGGTTGTAAATGATAAAATCCATACATGAAGTGATATGGACTATTTTTCACATGAATCCATAGTGATGTGAGTGTTTATCTAATTCATTGAGATCACTTGATCATGTGACCAATTTATTTCTCATGATGTATTCATAAACAGTCTATAATTATATTCAGCTGGCAATTTAGTTGATCATTCATTATGTCACAACCCATCCCCCAACACTAGTGTTTTCACTAACCTAATCCGTCTATCCATAGGCCAAGGGTTGGTGAATACCACCAGAAAAGAATATTCCTAAAAAAGGAAGAAATTACCTTTAAACCATCACACACACATACAATGAACACCACATAAAGAAACCACATAGTATAACTGCTTAATGTAAAAGTATGAACTAATGAAGAACATGCCAGAACACAAATCCAACTAATGTAAAAATATAGTAGAAAGGAAAAATAGCTCATGGGACCATCCGCCAAAGATCATACCTGAAGGGTAGGTAAATATCATCATTTCGTCTCTCTACCTTAATTGATCACCTCCATGTACAATCTGGTCCAAGTTAACTAACCTCGGTCAAATTTGTCATTCGTCTGCACAAGACACAACATGGTGTGGTCAAAACCCATGATAGGGTGAGTATAAAAATACCCCATAGGGACCTTGAGACCCCCGAAAATCTCCCAGAATAACACAATGGAAAAAACCAAAAATGCATGATCTAAATAAAAAAGAACACGCAATATAATCAACTCAAACCAGGTATATAAAAAAGAGAATATTAATAATGATTATTAGTCGTAAATCTAAATCATCTTATTCCATTGAAAAGTTCCACTACTGAACTACAAAGAATTCACTATGTCACCAATCAACACAGGGTCGTAAGTCATTGATCCACATAGGGTTATAATCCATAGATCCACATAGGGTTGTATGTCAGTGATCCATGATTGGATGCTCTAAGAATGGTTCTCATCAGGTCTCACTATTGCAAATCCATAGAGGGTCGTAAGTCTTCGATCCACATTGGGTCGTAATTCGTCGATCCACATATGGTCATAAGTCGTCTATCCATACAGGGTCGTAATTAATAGATCCACACAGGGTTGTAAGTCGTTGATCCACATAGAGTCGTAAATTGTTGATCCATGATGGTCCACTCTAAGGATGGTCTATGTCTGTCCTTAGTATTGTAGATACACACAAGGTCATGCTTATTCTAATCCACAATGGTTCATACATCACATGAAAATAATCCATAAGATTCCCACACATGGTGTACTTGAGTTTCCATAAACTTCACCTCAAGATATCTGTTGTACCTCAACCACCATGTATTCTCGTGAAGTAGTAGCCCGATTAACCTCCATGTTATAAGGGTTTTAACACAATAGAAATCGCATCAACCGGATTCCTGGTCTGAAATTTTTAGGCATTTTAGTATAGTAGCCGTTGCATTCTAGTATGATCCAACACTGACATACACTAACTGCATCCAAAAACTAATTGGAGTATATCAAATTTCCCACCACATCCTAAGGGTTCTACCACTATAGACAGTTTGTCCAAAGCACATCGTGATTAGATGATAAGGCCCATTGAGGGAAACTGTGATAAAAAGGGGTCCGGGTGAAGTCCGACCCAGTCGGACCAACCCGACCCATTCCTCCGGGCTTGACCCAAATATGATGGGATCAGCCTGGTCTAGCTGGGCCCAGTCCGTCCTGTTGGGCCGCGAGCTCTAACCAGACAACTAGGATGGGCATGGCTCGCTGTACCGCTAGCCCCACCCAGCCCGCAGGTTGTCCATGGCCCGCCATTTTGGAATGGACCACCAGCTAGGCATGGGGGTCATCTCCCCTTCAAAATAGACTATGTTTGTTTGGTTTTTCCCCATCAATGGTTCTAGTTGGCACCTCTCCACCTGAAAATTCAAAATCAGGACCCCTGGGACACGGGACCGCCCTACGCCACAGCTCTCAATCATGACCCTCCTCCACGATGCACTGTCGGGGTGAACTACCCAGCTTTAATGCAGCTGGCGATGGTCGGTCGCCCCTTTGTCCCTCACGGTGCCTTCGAGCGCAGCCTCCTCCCCACGGAAGGCGAGAGCCGGCCACCGCCTCCTCTAGTCACTGAGGCCACCACATCGGTTGTGCTTCTGTGATACTTTTGTGTAGCTTGATAGGTATGTTTTCTTTTCCAACTGTACCTACGGGCCTCCCAAGATGCTGTCATCCCTGCTCAGCCCTCCGTTTTTCATTTTCGTTGTGTTGCTCAGTCACCCATGATGAACACAACCAAAGAAAGTTTGGTAAAGGGTTCATTTCTTATTTAGTTTTTTCCACACCCTTTGCATTAGAGTTATTACATGAAATGAATTTATCATCATCAAAGGAAAATAAAACATAAAATTGTTAAACAAAACCCCTTCCTATAACTCATTGGAAGGAAAGGTGGATGATGATGACACACCCGAATTTTAAGGTGTTCATCGATCTCTAGACTGAATCCTCAATGGCATCGTCTAATCTCCATTCTTTGTTGGAGGAAGATGATGTTGGTGTTTCGAAATAGGTTTCTCTTGTGTGTATCAAAAACACATGCCATCGTTTTTTTAAAATAAAATAAAAATCTCCCACATTGGTCCATTATTATTATTCATTAATGAATCAGAATTAATGAACCAAATAAAACACAAGTGATGTGGTTACACAATGGGGGGTTCAAGTCCTTAAATGACTGATGTCTATTGTCGGGCGTTTCACTGTGGTCACACCATTCTACTCTAAACTATCAAAAATAATAAAATAACACCTTTAGTTATTTCATTATTTTTTTATAAAAATTGACATTTCCGTTCAACTATTTTCAAACAATGTTTAACTTACCTTAAGTGAATCAGGCGCTGTGAGTCCAATGGTGTCCTCAGATTTTTATACCGAGCACCAGTTCAAAAGATATAAATTTTTTCTCGCTGGTTTACTGAACATACCCCATTAAATATCAAAAATTCGTCATGGGCTCTCCGTGCCTCAGAATAACATGCCATCAATTTTCACAGACTCTTAAAAATCCTGAATATTTTTTTTTAAAAAAAATATATGGAAAATTCAGGGTCTTTACATCCTTCCCACATTATGTCTTTATATCCCAAAAATCCACAACAAAACTAGGGACACAATTGGGGGTATTGATCATGTATATGGGCCTCCTGATCCCATGTGATTTCCAAGAGGTTCATGTGCTTCCACCAAACTCACACCAAGGGAATCGACCATCCATGAAGGACCTATACCTATCGATCCTCAATATCCACCTGAACTCTACAAACATCGCTCCATCATCAATATCCCTCTCACTTGAGTCGATAACGTGTGATGGATCAAGCAAGAACAACCTCATCAAATAAAGATGGAAATTATTAGGCACCATGTGTATCTATGGGGGAAGAGCTATGAGGTACGCCACCTCACCTACGCTTCTGGGGATCTAGAAAGGTCTAATTAACATTAGTGATATTTTATGCCCTAGGGAAATTTCCACAATCCTTATCAGGGTGAGACTCGTCATAAGACATGACCTCCATCCTATAAATCCATGGGTCTCTATCTCATATGAGCATAAGAATTATTCCTACTCTCTAGTGTCTTCATATGATTTTAGATGATCTTCACCTTCATAGTGGTAGTCCGTACCAACTACTGACCAAGAAGTGTAGACTCCCCTCGGTCTATCCAGTACAGAGGTGATTTGCATGGTTGCCCAGAAAAAATCCTCCAAATGTCACCATGTCGATGGTGGAGGGATAACCGTTGTTTAATGAGAACCCACTAGTGACAGGTGGCCCTCCGAAATGCTGCCAAAATCAAGGACAAAATCACGAAGCATGTCCTCATGTGTTTGAATGGTCCGCTCCGTCTGACCATCTGTCTGAGTGTGAAAGGTGGGGCTCAAGCATAGGTGAGTCTCGAACACCTCCTTTAATAACTTCCCCACCCAGGAGGTAAAACAAGCATCATGATCTGAGATAATCGTCGATGTAACCTTGGTAAGCCATAATATCTATCGTACGTAGAGGTGTCCTAAGCCCTCTACTGATCCTTGCTCTTTGATGATTAGGAAGTGGGCCGACTAGGTGATTCGGTCAAAAATCAAACATATGAAATCAACGCCTATAGACGTATGTGGTATCCCAATCACGAATTCCCTAGAGATTCCATTCCACTTCCACTCCTTCACCTCAAGAGGATGATACAATCATGATGGAACATTATGCTCAGCCTTTACTAGCTAACAAGTGAGACATCGTGAGAAGAACTCTGCAAATGCTTTCTTCATCCCTGGAAACTAGTACTGATCTGAGAGGTTCAGGTACATTTTCAACAAACCAGGATGTACAACCAAAGGGGATAAGTGGAACACCCTCAACACCTCTTATCATAGCATCATGGGTTCCATGGTGCATCCTCTGAAAAGGATGACATGCTCCCCAGCTTTAGAAAATCCTTTAGGAGCATGTCTTGAGGATATTTGAGCACGTTGAGACTCCCATTCAACGTCCCCAATTTGTTCCTCCCATACTCGATGAAGGTGTAGGGGAGTGAAAATCATGGACATGAGGAATGCTTCTCCATCTCTATCCATGAAGGATAAATGCTATGAGGCTAGCTGCACTGTCGCCACACTCAAAAACAGTAACATAGACCTCATGTTGACTGCATTTGCCCCAACGTTTCTCTTCCTATGTGTGTAGACTATCTCAAATTCATAGTTTGGGAGGAACACCAGCCATCACCGTTAACTCAGGTTCACGTCTTTTGGTGAGAAAATATATCTTTGACTCTTGGGATCAGAGTAGACAATAAACCATTCTCCCATAAAGTAGTGATGCGACATCTTCAACGCAAAGATCACTACAACTAATTCCAAGTCATGGGTAGTGTAATTCACCTTGTTTTGTCTCAAATATTGTGATATGTAGGAAATCACTGCTCGCCCCTACATTAGGACACACCCTAGTCTGGTCCATAATGCATCGTAGTTGACTATATACCCAATTCCCTATACTGGTATCCTCAAGATGGGGGAACTCATCAGTCCCTACCTCAATTCCTGTATACTCTACTGGCATCCCCCTACCCACAAGAATGGTTGTCAATTATTTTTCAAGGTTGAAAAAGGTTCTAGAACTCTGGAAATTTCATGTACGAATCTCTGGTAGTACCCATCCAACATTAGGAAACTCCTCAACTGGGTCACACTCATGGGTGGCTCCCAAGAAAGTATAGACTCTATCTTCACTAGATCCACCACAACTCCAGCCTCAAAGATAGCGTGTCCTATAAAGTTGACCTATCATATCATGAACTGGCACATTGAGAGATTTTTATATAGTTGGTTCTCTCAGAGTGTATCCCAAACTATTTGTCGATGCGTAACGTGTTCCTCCTCTAACCCGGAGTATATAAAGATGTCGTCAATGAAGACCGCCATTATGTGATCAAGTTGTGGCGGGATGATCATGTTTATGAGTCCCATGAACACTTCCAGAGTGTTAGTAACTCCAAAATGCATCACCAAGTACTCTTAGTGGCCATAACATCACCTGAAAGTTGCCTTTGGTATGTCTTCATCCCATACCATGAGCTGATGATAGCCTGATCTGAGGTCTATATTTGACAACCACTAATCTCCCTTCATCTTATCAAAGAGAGAATCAATCCTAAGAAGTGGATATATGTTCTTCACTGTCACCTGTTTCGGGTGTCGATAGTCCACACAAAGTCTCAAACTCATGTCTCCCTTCATGGCGAACAAAATCAGGGATCCCCCTTTAGAAACACTAGGTCTTATGAACCACTTACCATGCAAGTCCTCTATCCATTCCCTGAACTCATGATACTCAGCAGGAGAAATCTGATATGCTCGTTTTGATATCAATGTCTTCCCAGGGTACATGTCGATATAGAAGTCTACCTCTCCCTGTGGGGAGGTACTCTTGGTAACATCATTTGAAATCATATTCTCACACTCTGCCACAATTGTTGGAATCTGAAAACTGAAAACACATACTTCCATTAGGGTAAGTCCAGCCAACTCAAGAGTGATCAGATTCACCCTCCTAGGAATGAGTTTATCCCATGCATCCTAGGTTTTATTTTTCATCGACCAAGAGAAACCCCATTCAGAGGCTGTAGATATACCGCATCCTTTTTCCTATAACTGTTAATCTAGCATGATCTGTGGATGACCATTATATACCGAAAATAATGTTGTAAGGCCTTGACACTTCCACTACAATTTTCCAACCATATCTCTCGCCTCTAGGGTCAGATCACACTACGGACATATGTTTTATTATCGATTCTCCTCACATATCTATCTCCAGAGTTAAGGTTTAAGTCAACGGTTTACCCGAAAAATCTAGTTCTTGAATAAGATCCATTTTTAGAAGGAATTATTAGTACATATTTATATTAATACCATATCTAGTAGTAGACACATAAAATACCTCAAATCATTCCTAGATGCCTTGGGTTATACTCCTTAACAGCATGTAGCTACTCCCTTCCCCTGTCCTCCAACTCCTTGAGCATGGTGGGGACCACATTGGGTGATGGTTGTAACATGTGGAAATGTATACCACCTTCTACTACTATCCTAGATCCTCTTCTTTTTCTTCATCCCTATATATTTATTATTCCCCATTACTTCCACTTCTTTTATTATTTTAAAAATTCAAGTCTCTTAGTCCGACGTCGTTTTCCTACTTTCCCACTGCTGATAAAAACTGGTTGTATCTTCTCAGCCAATGTATTTTCAACCCCAAAGGATATATGTAGAACTATAACATAAGATGGAATGAATAGATGAATAGTGATATCTCGGATGTCTGTAAACACATATCGTTAGGAGGTGTGACCCCTGAATCAATGAACTTATAATATTCATCGAGTTCCTCGATTGGTCGGTACCCCTCGATGATTAATCATCTACTGACATGTCATTCAGCCAAAGTTGTAGAATCCAATGGTTACACCAAACCCATAACTTTTTATGGTAAGATACCCCTTCTCTTAGAATGGTTCTCATGCTCAGTCAACTGAAAATTCACCCCATTGTATGATAAGGGTAATCTAATCCCTTCTATAACCCTACTGAGCCACGTAGAATGCTCACTATCTGGACTGCCATATGATCTAGTGGTGCCTTGTCTAGATGGATACTTAATCACCACCTCAGGCCAGTCCCCATCCACCTGTGAGTAAAGAACACCTCAGAACATGATGTTTATCTATCACTAAAATTCGCACAAGGCACTGAGCCTATATGTGTCCTCATCTGGTAGCACCGATAGTGACTACAAGCCAAAGGGAAATGGTATAGCTGGGACACCGCTCAAAGGTACAAAATTGTGAAAAATTCCTTATACTGAAGCAACATTACACTGTGGACCATCCTCATGGTTACTCATTGGAATCCTGGATGGCTGTTTGTGTAGAGGAATCTTGAATGAGAATCCAGATGAACCATAGTCCGAATGTTATACATGGCGAGCAGACTCAAAAGAGAGCAATAAAAAAACCATTTCAAAACACATTAAAATAGTGTTTTCATGTTCTGAGTTAGGAAACAAAATTCATGGTCCTGGTGTATGGATACATTGGCCATGTCGCCAACACTAGACTCCATGTACATAAATCCATACTCAAGACACAGAACAATATATCTTCATTGAAAACACACACTCTTAGTTCTTCTAGTGGAACCAACAACCCTTTGATACAACTTTTTCATGACCCATCCCTCGGGGCCTACTCTGTGACTACCCCACGCAATCCCTCTATCAGATATTGGTTGGTGACTGTCACCGGAAAGGAATATCACTAAAAGTGGAAGGCATTTCCATTAAACCTATACACACTAGAACAGGAGAACAATAAGAACAAACCCCATAGTAAAAATACTAAAAGAAAACGTATTAAGTAAAGATGAGTGGGCTAGAATAAAAAACCAACTAAAAGAAAAATACATCAGAGAAATAAGAAAATCACCTGAGGTTTTCTACCATGGATACTACCTGAAGGGTAGGTATAACTCATCATTGAGGCTCTCTACTTCAACCGTTCACCTCCGTGTACCATTTGGTCCTAGCTCCCAATCCTTAGTCAAAACTATCTGTCGTCTGCACAATACACAACAAGGTGCGAGTGAATCCTGTGTAGGGTGAGCATATCAAAACCCAGTAGGGACCCCTTAACCCCCAAAGGTCTCCTAGAAATAAAGAAGGAAAAAAATAAACAATGACCTCCATCACAATGAACAAGTATAATACTCTTCTCAAAAAAGGTATATAACTCAAAAAATAAGAATAATAATTATCAGTCCCAAAGATAAATCATCGTATTCCATTAAGAAGTTATAATTATAAGACACTAAAAAGTGTCCCTATCATCGATCCACATAGGGTCATAAGACACTGGTCCATACAGTTTTGTACATCATCGATCCACAAAGTGTCATAAGTCGTTGATCCACGACGGGCCTCTCTAACGATTTTCCTCATCGGGTTGAACTATTGTTGATCCAAATAGGGTCGTAAGTCTTTTATCCACAAATGGATGTATGTTTTCCATACAGAAAAGGTCTGAAGTCAATGATCCACACATATTTGTAATTTTTCTATCCAGACAGGGCCGTAGTTCATTGATCCACATAAGGTCGTAAGTCCTAGATCCCCACAGGTGTGTAAGTCATCAATCCCCACAGGGTCATAAGTCACTGATATACGATGGGCTTCTCTATTGCTGTTCCACATCATGTCGCACTATTTTTGACCCACACAGTGTCATTCTGATGCCGACCCCCAAAGGATCATATGTTACTTGACATCCAGCCAGAAGATTCTCGCGCTTGGTGCACATGAGTTTCTGAAAAAATAGCCCCTTATGAAATTGTCCATACCTCAATCACCACGATGATCCCTTAAGAAGTATCCCGATGAGTGCCATGTCATAAGGTTTTCCATGCAATTGATGGTTTGTCAATCAGACAACCAATCTGTATGATATAGTCATTTTAGTGCTGGGGGACCAATTAGATTAGAGTCCGATCAGACACAGACAGACTCCAATGTTATCCAAAACCCATGTTGAGTAACTCAAAAGGGCCACCTAATCTCAAGGGTTCCAGTGCCATAAACATTTCTAAGAGTGTACATCAGGTTTATAACATAAGCCCCATTAAGTTAAACTGGGCTAAAAAGGTTCTTGGACCGATATGACCCAATCCAACCAACCTGACCCGTTCTAGTAGGCCCATCTCGAAAACTCTGGGCTCGACAATGTCCGGATGGGCTTATCACGATTCAGATGGGCCTGGCCTAGCTAGCTAGGCCGCGGCCTCGGCCTGGCCCACCATGATAGGTGTAGCCCATCGGGCCGCTTGACCAACCCAGCCCACTGGCTCTGCAAAGCCTACCACCTAGGCATGGGTGTCAGCTCCCACCCCCTAATGGACTAGGTCTGTTCGGTTTTCCCCCATCAGTGGTGTCATTTGGGGCCGTTCCACCTAACCGTTCTGTATGGACTAGTCAATTGCAGGACCTACATGCCGTAGGTCCGCCCTCCACCATGGCTCGGAGCTGTATCCCTCTTCCGTGGAACACTCTCGTGGAACTCTTCTCGGCTTTAACGCCATCTGTAATGGATGGCTTACCCCTTCGTTCACTACAGTGAATTTGGTCACAGCGAACTCCTTGCGTCCAATGAGAACCGGCCTCCATCTCCTCTGGTAGTTGGCGCCATCACACTGGTAGAGCTTCAAAGGGACTTCAGTGAAGCTGTGGATGTCTATATTCTTTTCCAGCTACCCTTACAAGCCTCCTAAGATTCTGCCATCACTGTTCGGCCCTATATTATTCCTTTTTGTCAAGTTTCTTGGTCACCCACGAAGAACGCAACCAATGAATGTTCGGCTGATGGCCCGAGCCTTGTTCGGTTCGGCCTGCACCCTTGGTGATAGCTTTATTACATTGAAAGAATTTAACATTATCAAGGGTAGATGAAACATATAACTCTTAAACAAAATCCCAACATAGAACTTTTTGGATGGTGATGCGGATGATGAATATGAACACACGTTCGAAGATGTTCTTCGATCTTCAGATCGAATCTTCAATGGAATAATCAAATCTCCATTCTTCATTGGAGGAAGATGTTGCTAGAATTTTGAGAGAGGTTCCTCTTATGGGTATCCAAAACCCACTCCAAATATTTGTTTAAATAAAAGAAAAACTCCCACATTGGTTCATTATTATGATTCATTAATGAATCATAATTAATTAACCTAATTAACGAAACCTGATGAGGTTACACAATATGGGGTTCAAGTTATTAAATGATCTATGTTTATTTCCTAAAATTACATTGCGGTTCGAACTTGCGCCCCTCAACTATAATATAATTAAAACAACATCTTTAGTTATTTTATTATTGTTTTCTGAAAAATTATCTTTTTCATTCAGAATTTTCTAAAAGAAATTAAACATCTCTAAGATAAAACCCTCATTATGAGTCCAATATTTTCCTCATATTTGTAATCCAAGCACCAATTCAAAAGATATAAATTCTAACCCGCTCATTTTCTGAACATACCATAAAAATGTTTAAATTTTTTTTGAGCTTCCGGGGCTCAGAATCACGTGCCGTCAATTTCCACAGACTCGTAAAAATTATAATTAATTTTAAAAATATATATACAAAAAATTCTGGGTCTTTATACATTTCCATTGTCAATTTTTTTAAATTATTTCATTGTTTCTTAAGATATAATAATGAAAACCATTCAATGGATTAATGTTTTATATATATGAATTTGAAGATGTGTAATGAATTGGTGAATATATGATTCATATGATCTATATCACATTATGATATGGGTTCATGCGATGATGCATAGTCATGTAATAAAAATAAAATTACATGAATAATGATTTTAATGAAATGACAACACCAATGATTGATTATGTTATTTGAAATACTGAATGCATGTTAGAAAATTATTAAATTCTAGGGCTTGGGATGATCGAGTATGTATTGGATCTAGAATATGATGGTGATGGTTTGATCATATGTTGGTGTTGTGCATAGGTCATTTGTGGATCACGACATCGAACTAGTGGAACCAAGGAGTACATAGGATTTGTGGAAGTTGAATATAATTTCATGCTAGATGAAATAGAACATATTTATTTGATTGGGATGAGGTTATATTCACATATATAAATGACGCATGAATCTAACCCATTCCATTCTTATACCCCATTTTTTTCTTCATGGTCTATAAGAGATTAATATTTATCTTTGTACCATTTGGCATTTGAGATAACAGAGGTGGTTGGAACCCAAAAAAAACTTCACATGAACATTCCCCTGTTTTACTACATCATTGTGTGTCCCGCCTATGTACCTCCAAAATTCCATTCACACCCAGATATCACTATCCTCACCCTTCTTTTTGTAATTTGGCTGGCTTGTTGTGATTGATCTCTAGCATGTTGGAGGAGTCTCCCACATGTGACTTAGTAGAGTTAAATGGATAGTTAGCCTGGCTGGCCATATTTCATACATAAGGAATTCATATATACAAATAAAAAAATATAATTCAAACATGTGATGAAATTTTATATTTTACAAATTGAGTCCCAACCAACAATTCTAAATAATATCACATCCAATTACTTCATGATAAATGTGTGGATATATTTTAATGGGCTTCAAACGTCTCAAATACTCAATGGATATTTTAATGGAATACATTTATGATTTCCAAAAATAATATAAACATTTAATAGGATGGAGAAATAGAATAATAGTTTGTGAAAGTAATCTAGTTATGAGGAATTGTATGATAGTCAATTATGAAAAAAAGAATGAATGATAGTAATAATAATTGAGAATTAAACCAATTTGTCAAAAATGAGATGATGATGAAATTGTATAATGTTACATTCAACAAATATTTTCAATCACTCTAGGTGGATTTTTTGAGAGATAATATTTTATAAAAAAATTGTATTGTTTTTCTAATTCTTTAAAAAAATTATGATTTAGTATATTTAGGGAACATTTTTATAGATGATGGAAGAATTTACTATTTTTATAATAATTAATGATAAAAAAATTAATTCATAAATATCATTCAATATATTGAGAAATGGTTTATCCCAAATAGTCCTAGAGATAATTGAAGAAAATCACATAAATAAACACTATCCATAATCTATTTTTTTCATGAAGGAATAAATTTAATGGAAGATATTCTATTTTTTATTTGGATGAATGTCTTAAAAAATAACTAAAATTAATTGGTACATTTTAAATTAGAATAATGTTCTATTTCATCAAATGGAGGTAATAAATTCACTATGAATTATTATTTTTACATAAATATTTTTTCTAGCTAGATTATATTTTTTGTACAATGTCTAGACTCTGGGGGCAATTTGTTTTCTCAAGGTGATATAGGAATATGAAGGGTTTAATGGTACATTGGATGAAATCCTAATTTATTTATTTCTAATGGAAGGAACACATGATATGGGGGAAATCCTATACAAATAGTCAAATATAAGTAGAATGTTATACATCGGAAAACTGTGATGTCAAAAAAATTATTCTAATTACATGAATGTAAAATGAAATAAATGTGACCAACAAGGTTATATTTCTATAGAGTGTCTCATTATCCTAACTGAATAGTAGTTTCAGTAAAAATAGTATAAAAAGATATAATTTTAGATTAAATTAATGTAAACAAGCAAATAATTTGTCTCCTAAAAACAGGAACAATGAATATGTTGAGAAAAATATAGATATTGATGAATCCATAATGGGTTTATAGACAATTATACATAAGATAAATTTAGAATATCATTCATGAAGAATGACGAATCAGATATGGAATGAAGAATAAGGATATACTATTTCAACAAATAAATTATAATTTTTTAAAATGATGAATTTAATATAAGCAGGAAGAAATATTCATTAGTAAATTATTTTGATATAATAATGAAAAATAAGTGTTTTCATAATTTAAAATTATAGATTTATAAGGACACTAATGATCATTGTGGTTTTTACTCTATGAGGAATTTGAATTCTATGTCATAGAGATTGAATAAAAATTATTTTCCAATATTTATCAACGTATAAATATTGATGATTCTATACCCTCACTCAATCATTATTTATATTTATTAAATGGTCAGAAAAAACATAAATATCTACATAATTTTATTTCATCACGTGATTAAAAATGTATTGAACATACACATTGTGTTATAATCCAATGACATGGGTTTTTTCTAATTTGGGAATCAACTATTACTTTGTGGGGTAATTTATTTAGTAGAAGTTTATAAAATTTGTAGCTGTGAAGTCACAGTTTTAAGTACTCTAACTATATTGGTGTGTATGTTTTTCGGATCATTTTAAAAAAATGTTCTATGATCGGTTTTTGAAAATTGAAGGAAAATTTGGAGTGGATTATGTGATTTTTTTAAGATTTATTGGAATTAAGAGGTTTCATGGGCTGTAAGGAAGTGAATACAAGTACCAATTATGGACACCAATGTATTATTATTCGATGATCAAGATTAATTAATTTAATTCACTCATGTGTTAATAGAACATTTAAATTATGATAAATTTATATAGTTACTTATTCTT
This sequence comes from Viscum album, assembly GCA_963277665.1. NCBI lineage: Eukaryota > Viridiplantae > Streptophyta > Magnoliopsida > Santalales > Viscaceae > Viscum > Viscum album. The sequence goes on from OY728150.1 coordinate 1,043,534,409, forward strand.
AATGATATTTTTGTCCCTTAGATTCCAAAAAAATGCAAAGATTATTGATAATGAAATACGCCTTGGGGATCTTGTTGATACCTTTAATAATAATGTGATAATTGGAGAATATATTGAGGTGTGCATTGTTTCTATTTTTAATTTTCTCCAAAAGATAAATATTATTCATGATTAGTCCTTTCATGAAAATTCATTTAAGGTAAAAAAAATTCCATGGTTTTGGAATGATTATAATAACAAATAAATATTATTGATGTTGAAGGATGGTGATTGGATGTGTTTAAAGTATAGATGACATCACGATTTCCATACCATACATAAAATAGAAATTGAATTGGATAAAGAATTTAAAAGTTATTGGTTTTCTTGAAATATGGAATTTTGAAATGATATAGTATAAGGAATGTTATTCAACCATGACATGTTTTAACAGTGAACAAGAGATAAAAGGATATATGGAGTTTATTTCTTCAATGGGAAATTCATATGGAATTTTAGATAGGAGGTTTTCTTTTAGGATAAAACTAAACCCATAAATTAAATTTAAGAATAATTGGTGGCTCACATGATTGTTTTAGAAATTTTAGAATGATCCCATATAATAATACTAAGTAGGATTATTATATATGTTGTTTGTAGTGACATAATATTTAATAAAGAAGAGTTAATTTATGTGAATTTAATTAGAGAAATCTATTTTATGATTAACCATTAATATATATTTTGATAATTCCACATCATGAAAAAGAGGTTTTTTCTTATAGTATAAAATATATTTCAGATTTTCAATGCATTAAAACATAGAGATCATTATCATGGAATTAGTTATGTAAGGAAGAAAAAATTTCTATCTAAAATTTATAGTGATCAATGTGCCATACAACAATCTATATTGAGAGTATGATGAACTAGGATTATCATAGATGTTATGAGATGGAATAAAAAATGATATGGTGAATGTTATAGTAAAGTAAAATGTTATATAATGTCATATGACAAGCCCTTATGAACAACGATGAATCCTTTATTAGATTCGAGTTTAGGGTTTTTAGTGAATATGATAATTTTTATTTAGTTTATGACTCAAAGTCTAGTCATATATGATATCTAATTCATTTTATCAAATTAATTATTACTAGGATTTATTGAATGATCAATAGAATCCAAAACAATCTCGATAAGTCTATAGGATATTAGAAGATGTTAACAGATTTTTTTAGTCTGTATTTTAATTTTAAAGTAAAATTTCAACATAAAGTAGAGGATGTTAGTATGTGAGAGAAATAGAACATGGATATTTCATGAATTTGAATAAGGAGAAAGCATTTTTTTAATATATTAAATAATGAGAGTACACTGTGGATGAATAGTTTGTGTAGTGCACTAAACATTAGAATGACAAAGAAGATAGTTAGAAAATTATAACAGTTAAAGTATAACAATGACAATATAGAGGGAAACATAATGGTTTGTATGTATAATCATCACATCTATGATGTGTTGTCATAAATAAATAATAATTCCAAAATATGTTTACTAGTTAATTTATATAATAACATTAACGTATAATGGATAATCCATACCATACAATTATAATACAACAATGAATTTTTTAGATAATATTAAGAAGAGAAAATAAATATGGTTTTTGGAAAATGATTATGATATTAATTAGTCATTTGTTTCAATGATGGCGATTCTTATAGATACAAGGTCTCATTAAATTTTGGGTCATGAAAATGATTACCCACTAACATATATTAGAAATTTGTGTACATGAAGTGTCCTTTCATTATATATTTTTATATTTTTTTTGAGGTAAGATGAGAGATCACTCACTCTACAAAGTAGAAGAGGTCGATTTCATAATATATCAAAGATGAAAAAAATTAAATACAATTCATCGATTCACCCCTCTCACTAATTCTCTTAAACATGTGGCTCCAAAAAAGATAATCGAAAATTGTTTTTATGGTGTTGAGGAATGGGAGTATGAAATAATTAATTAATCAATTCATAATGGTTCAAGAGCCCTAGTATGTATTAAATTCCTAAATATATGTTTATAAGGGTTTTATGTATTTTGTGTATTATATCATATTCTAGGTAATTTTTTGGAATGTTATTTATTTTTTTAATTATATTTTTTAAGGTTATTGGAATCTACAAGGATTTGGTAGTTTTCCTTTATGATACAGGAAAAATTTTTTGGAATTTTTATTAATGTGTTAACATTTTTTGTAATAATATTCTCCATTCTTTTTGTAATGTAATTGGTTGATTTTGGGTAATCTCTTCAGATGTATCTAATTTGATATAGTTTTTATTTCATATTGTATTTAAACATGTTATAGTTTAATGACATTATGCGTTAGAGATAATATTATGTAAGAGGACTAATAGTTATGTCACTGAATCTAGTTTTCCAAACAAACTAAATAATTTAATGGAATTGGGTATTATGGGTTTTTTTGTCATTACTCAACAGAAGTGTGGTGATACTTTAGAGGATATTATAAATATTAACTATGAATTGGACCCTTAGATAATTAGTTTTTTTAGGATATAAATTTTTATTTTTAATATATGGATTTTAGGGACTAAAATTTTAATAATGGAAATATTGGTATGTCATACCCCCTATGAATTTATTAAATTATATATTAGTGTAATTTTGAAGAAATTTAGTTGTTGAAGTGGAGTTGTAATTGATCGTTTTGTATTCTAATGTGGTAAACTATTCAATTATAGACTTGGTCATTAAATTTTATATTTACTAAAGGATTTTTGGGTGTTTGGGTATGATTTAATGTCTTATATAAGGTTCAATAACATGTTTTGGGATCTACGTTTATTTAGAAAAATAGTCGAAGTGGGGAAAGCAGTTTCTGTACTACCAGAATTTTAGTGAGGGTCTACCAGATGTGTGTTGGCTTAATGCTGGAAATGTATTGATTAGGGTTCCATCAAAACAATTTATAGAGTCTATTAGAATTTCGATGTACACCCATGTTGTCATTCTCTCTGAATTCTCAGTAATGAATATTTTTTAAGTGTCTATGGTCCCTTATTATCCAAAAACCCCTATCTATATATCTCAACATTATTTTATACCATGTACTATTGAGTCAATAAGGTTTTCCTTATGACTTTTACATTTCTTCTTGTTTTGAAAATCACAAACACTTTACCTTTAGAAAAATTTCTTTTATAAGGAAAATTTCTTTCTTTAGGAAAATTGCTTTTATAAGGAAAATTACTTTCTTAAGGAAAATTGCTTTTATAAGGAAAATTGATTTCTTAAGGAAAATTGCTTTTATAAGCAAAATCGCTTTTATAAGAAAAATTATCCTTATCTTATTTTCATCCATATTTTTCATAAGTATGAGATTCAGATTCATTTCTATTTTCTCGGAATCGTTGAAACTTTGATATGAAGCATTCTGTTTTAGGATTCGGATTCTGGATAAAAAATATAAGGAAGTTTCATTCCGAATTCCAGATATGAACTCTGACTAAGTTCTATTCCAGATTCAGGATACTAATTCTTATGAAGTTCGATAACGAATTCTCAATACGAATTCTAATGATTAATTCTCATTACGAATTCCAATGAAGAATTCTCAATATGAATTCTAATGAATAATTCTCATTACAAATTCTGATGATGAATTCTCATTACGATTTCTAAAGAAGAATTCTCATTACGAATTCCAATGAATAATTATCATTACGAATTCTGATGAAGAATTCTCATTACGAATTCTGATGACGAATTCTCATTACGAATTCTGATGATGAATTCCCATTCCGAATTCTCATTCCAAATTCACCTATTAAACAAGAACTGATTATCTTTGTTTTATACACTATGAATTAATTCAGACTCCGAAAAATATTTTGGTTAGACTCTGAACTTTTATTCTTCTTACACTTCTATAATTTGTCTACTCTTTATTAATTTCATTACACTCCGAACCTTCAATCCGAATCTTTCATTCCGAACTTTTGAGTTAGATTTTAAAACGATGTCGTACATTCTGTTACACTTGTTCTGTTATAAAACGATGTCGTATATTTTGTTATAAACTAACCGTTGTCCAAGTAACACGAGTACAGATCGCTCCGATCTTTAAGAAAAATATTACCGTTAGAGAAGGAGCCGACCTTACCTATAAATAGGAGCTCATTTGGAAGAGCTGGGAGCGGCTAAAAAGTTGAAGTGCTGAAAGACTGACTAATCTGCTTGAAGTGATTTCTAGAGAGAGGGGATTTTATTAACTATCAATGCTTCCTGCGACTCCGAATGTTGGTGATTACATTCGAGGGCTTCCGGGGATAGGAAGACAGAGGTGACGACTACCTTGAAGTTCAAGGGCTTCCTTGCTGAGGAAGACAGAGGTTGCCAACTACCTTGATGTTGAGGGCTTGCGGGGATTGCAAGACAGAGACTCCGATCTTCGTATCGAGGGCTTACCCTGGTGTGGGTAAGACAGACTTGCTCGAAAGTATAAATCAAGGGACCTTTATCCAAGGTTGTTGGATACCCTTCTCTTTGGGTTAAAAGACTTATATCTTGTTACTTGTAGTTTAAATACTTGTTTATATTCCGCTGCATTTTGTATTATAAGGAAAGTATAAACTTGTTATAATTACTTACTTGTACTCTGTTTCATTTAGATTCTATACGCTTTGAGGTAGAATCTCATATTGTAACTTTTGTTAAGGTTCAATATCCGGAACCATATTTCTGGAACCCACTTTCGGAATCTCATTCCAAGTTTGCATTCGGTGTTAGAGGTGTTGTGAATTTGGTTAGTTTAACTTTGTTAAACTTAGCCCTTTCCGTTGATTAAGGAAAACATAGTTATTCATAAAAAACATTAAGGGTTCCAAAGGAATTTTTAAAGTATACAATTCACCCCCCCCCCTCTTGTATATTGAGAATCTACACATTATTTCGATCCTACAATTGTTATCAGAGCAGGTCTCTGAAATACTTGTACTCACATACAATTTTTTCTTGCTCTCTTTCCCATTACGAACTTTTCCATTCCAAACTTTGTTATTACAAAACGTTTTCTACTAACATGTTTGTGTATCAAAGGTTTTTACTAGTATGGTAGGATTCAATGTTGGTTCAATTGAAAATCTAAATCCAACAAGACCACCTATATTTGATGGTAATGATTATGAGTACTGGAGAGATCGAATAAAGACTTTTGTTATTGACACTAAAGTGGACAGCTTTGTTATGATTACAAGAGATTATAAAATTCCTGACAAGGAAGTCAGAACTTTAACTAACCAGGAAAAGCAGGAATATCAACTCAATTATAAGGTACGCAATACTCTACTATGTTCAATGACCAGAAATATATATAGCCAAATTTCTTCTTGTGAATTAGCTAACTGTATATGGAAGAAGTTAGAGGTTACACACTTTGGAACTTCTAAAGTGATTGAGACTAGAAGAGCTATGTTTAGAGCTGAATATCATGGGTTCAATTTTCCTTATGGTGAACCTATCTGTAAAGTTCAACAGAGATTTATGACTATCGTCAACAGTCTACAATCTATGGGAGAAAAAGGTTTAGATGATGAAGATCTTGTGGACAAGATAATTGATATTATGCCCAATGACTGGGAATCCAAGAGAACAGCCATAGATTAGAACAGGAAGGTCACTCATTTTACTCTTGATGAATTATTTGGAACTCTTCTACAACATGAGACTAGAATGAAGAGAGATGCTGACAACATCAAGAAGAAGAATGGAAATGGTACTGTTGCTTTTACAAAAACATCAAATCAGATGAAAGCTAAGACTCCTGAGAGAGTAACCAGATCCAAGTCTAAGAAATTTATATTCCAATCCGAATCTAGTGTGAGTGAAGTCTCAGAAAATGAACTAGAAAATCTTTCTCGAAGGATGAACAAGATAGTTGGCGAGAGAAATTTCCAATCTAAGTATAAAAAAAGGAAAGGAATGATAAGAAATATGGAGAAGTTACTTGTTATGAATGCACGAGAGATGGACATATTAGACCAGATTTCCCTATGCTCAAAAAGAAAGAAAGAAAAGAAAGGCATTCAGACAGGAACAGAAAGAAATATTATAAATCCAAATCTAAGAAAGTTCTGAAATCTAATGATACCTAGAGTGCCAGTGGTGGTGACTCTTCAGATGAATCTTCTGATTATGAATCTTCAGGATAGAAGAATCTTGGTCTTATAGCCACTATTGATAATCATTGTTTTATGGATAAGGTACGAAATGCTGAATCATTGAACAATGTTTCTTTAAATTCCAATGATAGTAAGTATTATAACTCCTCTGATGAAGAATCTTCTTCTGATGAGGAAAATACTTTATCTACTTATGAAGAAGTCTCTAGGTTTGCCGAACTTCTTGAGATTGAGAATTCCAAACTCAATAAGAAACTTGATAAGGAAAACTCTAGGAATTCTATTCTTACAAAAGAGATATCAGATCTTTCTAAAGATCTTGATAAGAAAAATGCTGATTTTGAAAGTATTTCAAAAAATCTTGAGGAAGTGAGTTCTGAGAAGAACAAACTTTCTAAAGAATTAGAAAAAGTAATTTCTAAGAAAAATGTTTTCGAGCCTAACTCTAGTTCAAAAACTAATGATTTTGAGGATAAAAACATGGTTGTAAAACTCAGGTTTGAAATTTTTTCCTTAAAGAAGTGTTTATCAAACTTTACCAATGGTAAGGAAAATTTTGATAAGATGTATTCCCAAATACGACAATTAAGAAATAAATCCGGATTTGGTTATACCTATGCAAAACCTATTTTCAGTAACAATTATTTTGTTCGTAAAAGTGCCCCATTTTGTACCAAGTGTCAATGTGGTGGTCACTGGGCAATGAATTGTTCCTTAAACAAAACCCAATCTGTAGGATTTCACAAAGCTTACTTTTATAAGAAGATGTGGGTTCCTAAAATTTTATTGTCTGGAAATCTCGGATCCAAACAAGTTTGGATTCCGAAAATCTAATTTTCTTTTTGATTTCATAAAAATAAAGAGAGTACCAGCAACAATACATGGTACATGGATAGTGGATGTTCCAGGAACATGACTGGTAACAAAATCTTTTTCGAAAAGATTATCAAAACGAAAGGAGGAAAGGTAAATTTCGGAGATAATGCTAAGGGAGATATTGTTGGTATTGGTAATATTGTTCTTCTTGGTAAAACCTTGATTTCAAATGTTCTTTTTGTTAAAGGTCTTAATCACAACCTCATTAGCATAAGTCAGTTATGTGATGAAGGCTACCTTGTGAATTTTAGGAATGATAAGTGCTTAGTTCACAATTCCAAGGAATAATTTATTCTCTCAGCCAATAGGCAAGAGAATGTTTACACTCTGAATTTAGAAGACCTCAGAAGCCAAGATTTACCTTGCCTAAGTGCAATGGAAGATCATTCTTGGTTATGGCATAGAAGACTAGGTAATTGTAACCTTAGGAATCTATGTAAAATCTCTAAGAAGAAACTACTTAAGGATATACCGTAGAATAGATTCGATTCTTTTAAAGTTTGTGATCCTTTTCAATATGGCATGCAACATAAATCTAGTTTTAAATCAATCGGTGAAGTCTCAACAACTGATGCATTACAGTTAGTGCACATGGATATTTTTGGTCCAAATCAAACTGGAAGTATTGGAGGCAAATAGTATAACACCCTAGGTAAATAAGGAATATGAAATTTTCATATTTATCCATATTTGTGAATAAAATATTAATATGACTTTAAGGGGGACACTATGCTCGATGGCGTACCCAACACGTAACAACGAGTTTCTTGGGAATCTTACGTTGCACTCTAATAATAAAATAATATTATTTTAAATGGTAGTTAACATGTAGCCATTGTAATGGCAGGAATGGATAGAAATAACTAAAATATGATTATATATGTTCTTAAATATTTTTACATTTGTACAATAAAAGATAAAGGCTTAAAATACGGAAAGAATTCAATTTTAGGCGTATATGCCCTAGTTTTCACTAAAGGTTCACTTATCACCATTTGATGGAGAACTGTCATTAAATATAGTTTTGTTCACTCTTAAAAATTCTTTTGGACCAAATAAAACTCTTATTAAGAATCGGGACATCAAAATTACTTTGTGTAAATTTTTGGTATCTTTCCGATAAAGTTCTTTTTTTTAATGAATAGTGTAAAATGTTGTATTTTAATTCAAAGCCACTTTTTAATCTAATTTATTTATATGATTAGATTATATTTTGAATTGGTTTTAAAGTGAAATTATAAAATATTTTTACCAATAAATCCAATAGTGGTCGTTGGAATCAATTTCACTTTGAAATCAGACTTAAACTAGTGTCAATCTTTTGATACTTATTGTTTCATAAAAAACGCTATTTGTCATGACAGCGGGAATTAATTATTAAATTAATTAATGTGACTTATATGTTTTGAATTTTGTAAAACGGACATCATTTTTGAATTCAGAATATCAAATATAGCTTAGGGTGAATTTTTGGGATTTTTCTGAAAGACTTCAATTTTTGATGAATAGTGAAACCACTAAGTGGTACTTATAAAAACTGATTTTCCGTTTAAGTGAAATTTTGCCATCATTGTGTTTTGATTTTCAAAAATCCGACATACATGGTTGTCATTAAGAAGTAAAATGTGGTTCAATGAGATTAAAATAATTTTTTGGTGAATAGTAACTTATTAAGTTTTTAATCACGATTAGTGGTAATTAGTGTAGTTTAAGGTAAAAATAATGCTTTAATAAAATGAGATGAGCTTGAAACATGTCTTACCCTCATTGGTTGTGTCATGGCCGACCAAGAAAAGACATGGGTAAACTTGGGGACCCCAGGGATCCACTTTGGTTGGGAAATGACATAAATAACATTTTATTTAATGTAAAAGTAAAATTGACACAAACATGATATGTTTTACTAAAACAATTTTTAAGTGGGGTTATACAAGTAATCGTTTTGATTATAAATATTAATTGGAAAGCTAAAAAGATTTCCTACATCATAGTTTTTTTTTTATAATTTTTAGACATTAAATAAATTAAATTATTTATGACATAATAATGATGCAGCGATGACATCATTATTTGACGATTTAAATAAAATGGAAAGATAATGTAAAATCTATGAACTACACATGTCCAAAACTTATTGGATGAGTGGATTTCGAAGCCTTATCACCTTATCCAAGAATTATATCAATGTGGGACCTTTTGAAACCGAAACACATTTTCAAATAAAGTAATATTTCTTTACTTTCCAAAAGTGCCCCTCCTCTCCTCTTATAAAAGGCCCCCACCTCTACCTCATTTAACACACTCCTCAACCCTTTGGCTCGGCCAAACCCTGCCCATATACTCTCTCCACATCCCTCTCCTAATCCTAGAGTATTCCCTTTGGGCAGAATCCTTTCAAAGGAAGCCTTTAGGCTCAAATCAAAATGAGTTACACTTTTAAAGGTAATTCACTCTCTCATGTTCATTTGTTTTATTTTGCTTCTCCAACCCCCTAAACTCTTTTTATTTACTTCTTTTGTAACAACACCAGTATATTCAATATACTAGTATGTTGTTATAAGATTTATTCGAGCTACACTCTCACACATCTACATCAAATGGTTCAAGAACATACGGTTTTTGTGGATGGTGAAATTCTGCCTCCCGAAACGATGATTGTTCAATACTCATTTAACACCTTCAAAGGTGGCCATTATGATGTCAATATTTTTATATATGATATATAATTTGTTTATGTTTTATTTATGATTCTGTATTTTTCATTTTTGTCTTACCTTTATGGCTTCCATTATGGGTATACGCGATATCTTCATTTAAGGAAGTGCGGACTACCGCCCCCTCAAAGTGATTTGATTCGTTAAATACCATATGTGGGATGTATAAAGGATGGAAATATGATATTATATATGATATTATACTGGAATTATAATATACCTTTATATCATTATTATTCCATTCTATAAAATACGAAATAGAAATGAAAGTAGCGTTCATGCGTACGTACGGCTTACCGTCTCCATGAACGGTGCATTTCATTTCTTACCTCTAAATGATTATGTAATGTTATAAATGCATGAATGTACTGGATATATATGACATATATTATATCTACATAATGAATAAAATTCTGGATATAATAAACATTTGTCCACACAAACAACATGTAATTGTAAAAAGTCCACTTTCGACTTAAGAACCAAATATCGGAAAAACAAATATTATTAACATAAATGATTACATAATGTTTATGACATGGTAATAAGTGGTATAAAAGTAATAATTAACTTGAAAAATGTTCTTAAAGAATTATAAATTAACTCAAGTTTATTATTCAGGAGATTAAAGAACGATCGAGTCAAGTCGGACCCGAGGTAAGGGATCCTACAACTCTCTTTCTTTTTAAGTACACTCTTTTATGTCATTTATTTTAAGCTCATCTTTCTTATGATTGGGATGTTCTTTTATATTAAATTTACTGTAATTTTTATTTTCATGTGATGAGAGACCCTATTCTCTCTCATCAATCCATTTTGGAAGTTTTGAGTGGCGCCGTTAGGCTGCCGAACTTTCGTAAGAGATCTAACCTCTCTCTTTCTTTTTAAGTACTCTCCTTTATGTCACTTCTTTTAAAATCCTCCTTGCAATGATGGGGGATTTTCTTTTATATTCCACTTGCTGTAAATTCTATTGTAATATTATGGGATACTCTATTTGATCTCATCAATCCATATTCAGAAGTTTTATGTGGCGTCGTTAGGCTGCCGAGTTTTCGTAAGGGATTTGTCATCTCACTTTTATTCCCGTGAGATTTATGCTACATTTGCCACAAATTCCATTGAGTGGTGTATGTACTCCCCATTATTATACTCTATGTGTAATATAATTTCGTTTATAAGTATTTACATCAATGACCTATTGTCTTTCTTTCATGGGGTGTATGTTTTGAAAGATACCCAAGTCGGTAAGGGAACCTTTCACCCTCCTCTTTTTTAAAAGACTTCTTTTATTGGGTCTTTTAATTTACATATTTTTATGTTGGGATATGTTCTCTTACATCATTATTGATGTAAATTTTATGTCCAAGTGATGAGATACACTTTTTATCTCTCATCAACTCATTTTAATGTGATGCCGTTAGGCTGTCAAGGGAACTTTTTAACCCAATTTCGATTTCTTTGGGTTCAACTTGTAGTCATTGAATATGTCATCCATTTAATATGTGTGAATGACCTTTTATTGTTTTACACTTAATATCCACTTATATTTGGTGTATATATATTTGTTACACATATTTTTGAGATTTATTTGTCCTTAATTTAAGGATACTTTCTTTATAAGGGATTTCATCACATTTGACATTTCTATTGAGGGTTCATTGTTGTTATGAACCAATTCACTCTTATATGGTGTATATACTGTCCTTTGGAGTATTATATCATGAATCCTTTTATTCTCATGATATTATAGAGTTCTGACTAAATGTTATTTCTCGATTATTGTATTCAAGTTTCTCTAATTTTACCCCTTTAACCAAAATATCGTTTTAAATGTTTTAATTATTTGTTCTTATTAATATCCATGTTTTCAAAATGGTTTTAAAGATTTATTTATATGGATATTAATGGTTTAAAATGTTAAAAGCTTCAAGGTGGTATGGGACTCTTTGATTCAAAAATCTCTTTATTAAATGTTTTAAATGGTTTTGGAAATGGTTTCTTTTTGAATGGATTCATTATTTCAATATCCTAAAATGTTATATTGTGATTGAAATGTGGAAATGTTATGTTTACTTTATTCATGTTTATGTGATACGATTATGTTATGGTTATTGGGCATTTTTATGAAGAACGGGTGGTTCCGTGATAAACTAAGGGCGGGTGAGCCCGATATAGCTCTCCAATGCATTGGGTAACGCGAAGGAGTGAAACGTTAAGGTTTATCCGAAGAGATTTGGGGAATATACTGTGATAGGTATTCCAAACGTAACCAAGAGGGTTACTCCCTACGTAAGAATGTTATGAATGCCTCAATTTACCTTTATGTATTATGTTTTCTATGATTTATTCATGATTTGATATGCCTATGTTTTATGGGTAAAGTGTGATTTCATTCTAATGTATATATGAACTCATGTTTCCTTTCCATATTTTTATAACTCTTACTGATCTTTATATGCTCATCCCAAGTTTTTGAAATGTTTTTCACAGGTCAAGGGAAAGGTACATGATGTGATGATAGTGTCAATGATGTATCAAGAAAGAATCCGTGTTATATTTTAAATATGTTTCCGTTGATGGGAAGAATGAATACTGTCTTTTATGTAACCACTTTGTTTAAATGTGGAATGCAATGCAAGTTTCATGATCTAATTCTCTAAAACTCTAAACCTTAAAAGATCCTCAATGTGTAATATTGTAATAACTCAAGTTTAAGTAAGGTTTAATGCTGGGGCCTTATAGTTGGTATCAAAGGCCGGTTTAGATAACTTTAGAGGTTAGGGTATTCTTTAAGCATAAGTGACATTACCATAATGGTTAGGATTTCAGAAAGAGTCTTAGTTTTAGATAAAGTGAATGAGTAAGTATATCTTATTGTCTATATTACTCATTAGTACATGATGGTTTTGTTGATATACTCACACTGACCTTTTTGGTTTTAGTAAATGGATGGATCTAGCAGGCACCAAAGTGACAATGGGTTTGAAGGAAACTGTGGTGGTTCTCTGATTAAGATACTGGATGAGATGGGGGATTCAATGAGGAATCTCATAGTTGTTCTAAACCAACTATCAAGGAGTCATGATCAATCACTTCAACCTTGGTGAGTTCTCTAATGGATCATGTACGGGATGGCCAACTCGATGTGGAAATTCAGGTAATAATTATTAAGGTAACCATTAGGGTTTATATGATCCTTACTTTTGAGGTAATTATGGGTTATTATATGATATGATGGAAAATGAAGGGCATGAGATAAACTTGAGGTAAAAATATGTTATGATTATTCTTGAAGATTTTATCTCATTTTGGGGAATGTTTTAAGGATTATATAGTTTTGGAAAAAGGACAACACGTAGACCGTGTGACTACCCGCCGCGTCGGACAAAGCTGTGGGAATCGAACCCACAACCATAGTGCGACTGGTATTTATCGCCTACCACTGGACTACATGAAGTCCCTGGTTAGTTTGACTGATTCTTTCTAGTTATATGATTTTATGGATTAAGAGTAAGTTTATTTTGGGTTATTTATGAAAATGATTAACCTATCTTGGAGGATATGTTATTAGGTTAATTACTTTTCAATACAAGACTTTAGGGGCAACTGATGTTGTTTGGAGATAAATGTTACGATTTAACTTGGAAGACTATGTGACTAAATCCTTCAAATATTTGGGTTTCAATCTTATATTGGTTTACTTTGAAGAATTTTATGGAAAAATTGTTTATCGGATGGTCCTCGTTGAACTTTGGGTTTTGTTGGACAAATTTTGGAGATTAAGAATAGATTTTCTTTTTATAAGGGGTTATCCTTTTCTGGATTATCTGATCTTGTACTAACCTTTTTGGTTTTGGTTTGGTTAAAGCCTAAATACATGGGATGTATATAGTTCTCTTTTGGGGATTAGGTGATTCTCTAGAAGTTGATTATAGTACTCTTAACGCGAAAAAGTCTCCCTAAATACTCGTCTTTTGGAAAAAATATGAGTTCGACTAAGGAATCTAGTAAAAGTTGAAAGTCAACATGATAAGTGATTATGCTTCCTTATGAATAAATTCCTCAATAAAAAGTAACTTAAAACAAAAATGTTGTCTATTAACTTTTCCTACTGGGGAACCCAACACCGTTTAACCCATCACAAGTTTGTGATTTTCTCATTGTTAACTTTCTCCTAAACATGTTTTCTATCACTCTACATTGGAACATGACCCTATGTTTTCTCCTCCATGTCCATATTTTCATACGTAGAATCCTAGTATGGGTTAACTCGGGTGACCTCTGTGCTTATCTTTCTTTATTTTAAAGTGATTGTTTTACCGACTCTTGTTCCGATGTGGGACGTTCAAGGATGTTTCCAAGCGCAATTTTAAAATTGCGAGGACGCAATTCCAAAAAGGGGTGAAGGATGTAACACCCCAGGTAAATAAAGAATATGACATTTTCATATTTATCCATATTTGTGAATAAAATATTAATATGACTTTAAGGGGGACACTATGCTCGATGGCGTACCCAACACGCAACAACGAGTTTCTTGGGAATCTTACGTTGCACTCTAATAATAAAATAATATTATTTTAAATGGTAGTTAACATGTAGCCGTTGTAATGGCGGGAATGGATAGAAATAACTGAAATATGATTATATATGTTCTTAAATATTTTTACATTTGTACAATAAAAGATAAAGGCTTAAAATACGGAAAGAATTCAATTTTAGGCGTATATGCCCTAGTTTTCACTAATGGTTCACTTATCACCTTTTGATGGAGAACTGTCATTAAATATAGTTTTTTTCACTGTTAAACATTATTTTGGACCAAATAAAACTCTTATTAAGAATCAGTACATCAAAATTTACTTTGTGTAAATTTTTGGTATCTTTCCGATAAAGTTCTTTTTTTTAATGAATAGTGTAAAATGTTGTATTTTAATTCAAAACCACTTTTTAATCTAATTTATTTATATGATTAGATTATATTTTGAATTGGTTTTAAAGTGAAATTATAAAATATTTTTACCAATAAATCCAATAGTGGTCGTTGGAATCAATTTCACTTTGAAATCAGACTTAAACTAGTGTCAATCTTTTGATACTTATTGTTTCATAAAACACGCTATTTGTCATGACATCGGGAATTAATTATTAAATTAATTAATGTGACTTATATGTTTTGAATTTTGTAAAACGGACTTCATTTTTGAATTCAGAATATCAAATATAGCTTAGGGTGAATTTTTGGGATTTTTCTGAAAAACTTCAATTTTTGATGAATAGTGAAACCACTAAGTGGTACTTATAAAAACTGATTTTCCGTTTAAATGAAATTTTGCCATCATTGTATTTTGATTTTCAAAAATCCGACATACATGGTTGTCATTAAGAAGAAAAATGTGGTTCAATGAGATTAAAATAATTTTTTGGTGAATAGTAACTTATTATGTTTTTAATCGCGATTAGTGGAAATTAGTGTAGTTTAAGGTAAAAATAATGCTTTAATAAAATGAGATGAGCTTGAAACATGTCTTACCCTCATTGGTTGTATCATGGCCGACCAAGACAAGCCATGGGTCAACTTGGGGACCCCATGGATCCACTTTGGTTGGGAAATGACATAAATACCATTTTATTTAATGTAAAAGTAAAATTGACACAATCATGATATGTTTTACTAAATCAATTTTTAAGTGGGGTTATACAAGTAATAATTTTGATTATAAATATTCATTGGAAATATAAAACGATTTCCTACATCATAGTATTTTTTTTATAATTTTTAGACATTAAATAAATTAAATTATTTATGACATAATAATGATGCAGCGATGACATCATTATTTGACGATTTAAATAAAATGGAAAGATAATGTAAAATATATAAACTACACATGTCCAAAACTTATTGGATGAGTGGATTTCGAAGACTTATCACCTTATCCACGAATTATATCAATGTGGGACCTTTTGAAACCGAAACACATTTTCAAATAAAGTAATATTTCATTACTTTCAAAAAGTGCCCCTCCTCTCCTCTTATAAAAGGCCCCCACCTCTACCTCATTTAACACACTCCTAAAGCCTTTGGCTCGGCCAACCCCTGCCCATTTACTCTCTCCACATCCCTCTCCTAATCCTAGAGGATTCCCTTTGGGCAGAATCCTTTCAAAGGAAGCCTTTAGGCTCAAATCAAAATGAGTTACACTTTTAAAGGTAATTCACTCTCTCATGTTCATTTGTTTTATTTTTCTTCTCCAACCCCCTAAACTCTTTTTATTTACTTCTTTTGTAACAACAACAGTATCATCAATATACTAGGAAGTTGTTATAAGATTTATTCGAGTTACACTCTCACACAACTACATCAAATGGTTAAACAACATACGGTTTCCGTGGATGGTGAAATTCTGCCTCCCGAAACGATGATTGTTCAATACTCATTTAACACCTTCAAAGGTGGCCATTATGATGTCACTATTTTTATATATGATATATATTATGTTTATTTTTTATTTATGCTTCAGTATTTTTCATTTTTTTCTTACCTTTATGGCTTCCATTATGGGTATACGCGATATCTTCATTTAAGGAAGTGCGGACTACCGCCCCCTCAAAGTGATTTGATTCGTTAAATACCATATGTGGGTTGTATAAAGGATGGAAATATGATATTATATATGATATTATACTTGAATTATAATATACCTTTATATCATTATTATTCCCTTCTATAAAATACGAAATAGAAATGAAAGTAGCGTTCATGCGTACGTACGGCTTACTGTCTCCATGAACGGTGCATTTCATTTCTTACCTCTAAATGATTATGTAATGTCATAAATGCATGCATGTACTGGATATATATGACATATATGATATCTACATAATGAATAAAATTCTGGATATAATAAACATTTGGCCACACAAACAACATGTAATTGTAAGAAGTCCGCTTTCGACTTAAGAACCAAATATCGGCAAAACAAATATTATTAACATAAATGATTACATAATGTTTATGACATGGTAATAAGTGGTATAAAAGTAATAATGAACTTGAAAAAGGTTCTTAAGGAATTATAAATTAACTCAAGTTTATTATTCATGAGATTAAAGAACGATCGAGTCAAGTCGGACCCGAGGTAAGGGATCCTACAACTCTCTTTCTTTTTAAGTACACTCTTTTATGTCATTTATTTTAAGCTCATCTTTCTTATGATTGGGATGTTCTTTTATATTAAATTTACTGTAATTTTTATTTTCATGTGATGAGAGACCCTATTCTCTTTCATCAATCCATTTTGGAAGTTTTGAGTGGCGCCGTTAGGCTGCCGAACTTTCGTAAGAGATCTAACCTCTCTCTTTCTTTTTAAGTACTCTCCTTTATGTCACTTCTTTTAAACTCCTCCTTGCAATGATGGGGGATTTTATTTTATATTCCACTTGCTGTAAATTCTATTGTAATATGATGGGATACTCTATTTGATCTCATCAATCCATATTCAGAAGTTTTATGTGGCGTCGTTAGGCTGCCGAGTTTTCGTAAGGGATTTTTCATCTCACTTTTATTCCCATGAGATTTATGCTACATTTGCCACAAATTCCATTGAGTGGTGTATGTACTGCCCATTATTATACTCTTTGTGTAATATACTTTCGTTTATAAGTATTTACATCAATGACCTATTGTCTTTCTTTCATGGGGTGTATGTTTTGAAAGATACCAAAGTCGGTAAGGAAACCTTTCACCCTCCTCTTTTTTAAAAGACTTCTTTTATTGGGTCTTTTAATTTACATATTTTTATGTTGGGATATGTTCTCATACATCCTTATTGATGTAAATTTTATGTTCAAGTGATGAGATACACTTTTTATCTCTCATCAACTCATTTTGATGTGATGCCGTTAGGCTGTCAAGGGAACTTTTTAACCCAATTTCGATTTCTTTGGGTTCAACTTGTAGTCATGGAATATGTCATCCATTGAATATGTGTGAATGAACTTTTATTGTTTTACACTTAATATCCACTTATATTGGGTGTATATATATTTGTCACACATATTTTTGAGATTTATTTGTCCTTAATTTAAGGATACCTTCTTTATAAGGGATTTCATCACATTTGACATTTCTATTGAGGGTTCATTGTTGTTATGCACCAATTCACTCTTATATGGTGTATATACCGTCCTTTGGAGTATTTTATCATGAATCCTTTTATTCTCATGATATTATAAAGTTCTGACTAAATGATATTCCTCGATTATTGTATTCAAGTGTCTCTAATTTTACCCCTTTAACCAAAATATCGTTTTAAATGTTTTAATTATTTGTTCTTATTAATATCCATGTTTTCAAAATGGTTTTAAAGATTTATTTATATGGCTATTAATGGTTTAAAATGTTAAAAGCTTCAAGGTGGTATGGGACTCTTTGATTCAAAAATCTCTTTATTAAATGTTTTAAATGGTTTTGGAAATGGTTTCTTTTTGAATGGATTCATTATTTCAATATCCTAAAATGTTATATTGTGATTGAAATGTGGAAATTTTATGTTTCCTTTTTTCATGTTTATGTGATACGATTATGTTATGGTTCTTGGGCATTGTTATGAAGAACGGGTGGTTCCGTGATAAACTAAGGGCGGGTGAGCCCGATATAGCTCTCCAATGCATTGGGTAACGCGAAGGAGTGAAACGTTATGGTTTCTCCGAAGAGATTTAGGGAATATACTATGATGGGTATTCCAAACGTAACCAAGAGGGTTACTCCCTACGTAAGAATGTTATGAATGCCTCAATTTACCTTTATGTATTATGTTTTCTATGATTTGTTCATGATTTGATATGCCTATGTTTTATGGGTAAAGTGTGATTTCATTCTAATGTATATATAAACTCATGTTTCCTTTCCATATTTTTATAACTCTTATTGAGCTTTTTATGCTCATCCCAAGTTTTTGAAATGTTTTTCACAGGTCAAGGTAAAGGTACATGAAGTGATGATAGTGTCAAGGATGTGTCAAGAAAGAATCCGTGTTATATTTTAAATATGTTTCCGTTGATGGGAAGAATGAATACTGTCTTTTATGTAACCACTTTGTTTAAATGTGGAATGTAATGCAAGTTTCATGATCTAATTCTCTAAAACTCTAAACCTGAAAAGATCCTCAATGTGTAATCTTGTAATAACTCAAGTTTAAGAAAGGTTTAAGGCTGGGGCCTTATAAATACTATGTGTTTGTTCTAGTTGATGATTACACTAGGTTTACTTGAGTCTATTTTCTAGCAAAGAAATCTGAAGCTTTTTCTTATTTCAAAAGATTTATAGATCAAGTTGAAAATGAGAAAAACCTTCCATTGAAAACTATTCATAGTGATCATAGAGGAGAATTCCAAAATTCCGATTTTGAAACTTATTGTAGTAAGAAAGGTATTACTCACAAATTTTCAGCACCTAGAACTCCTCAAAAGAATGGTGTAGTTGAAAGAAGAAATATAATTCTTCAAGAGATAACTAGAACCATGTTGATCGAATATTCTATTGCTAGACATTTCTGGGATGAAGTTGTAAGTAATGCTCGGTATACTATAAATCGAGTTTTTATTAGACCTTTTCTTAATAAAACTTATTATGAGTTATGGAATGGTAGAAAACCAAGACTTCCCTACTTCAATGATTTTGGTTGCAAAGTATTCATTTTGAATACTAAAGATAACTTACATAAATTCGCACCAAAATATGATGAAGGGATTTTCATAGGATATTCCACAACTTCTAAGGCTTATAGAGTTTTTAATAAAAATATTTGTACTGTTGAAGAAACAGTACATGTAAAATTTGATGAGTCAGATCCCTTTGTTTTCAAACCATCCTATCCTACATCTTCATATGTGTTTTCAAAAACTGATTATCAACCTTTGATAGAAGAACCTTTTGATAAGGAAATTGTTCAAGAAGATACTTCTGAAACATTTGCCCCAGAAGACTTTCTACCCTATGTTGATGAACAGGTTTTACAAAACCTAAATCAGGTGTTTCTTAAGAATCATCCCAGTCATAGTATCATTGGTGATGTAAATCAACCTGTAAGGACTAGAAGTTCCTTAAGAAATGAAGTATAATATCTAGCATTTCTTTCCCAATTAGAACCTAAAAGCACTGATGAAGCATTAGGTGATGATGATTGGATTAAAGCCATGCAAGATGAACTAAATGAATTCGAAAGGAATAAAGTATGGACCTTGGTTGAAAGACCTAAGGAAACTTCAGTTATTGCAGTAAAATGGGTTTTCAGAAATAAATGTGATGAAAATGGAGTCATATTATGAAATAAAGCTAGACTTGTTGCTAAAGGTAATAATTAGCAAGAGGGAATAGACTATGAAGAAACCTATGCTCTAGTAGCTATACTTGAATCTATCTGTATTCTACTTGCTTTTACAGCATTATTTAATTTCAAACATTTCCAAATGGATGTGAAATGTTCTTTTCTTAACAGTTATGTTCAAGAGGAAGTCTTTGTTGAACAACCTCCTGGCTTTGAAGATACAAAACATCCTGATCATGTTTTTAGACTTACCAAAGCTTTGTATGGCCTTAAACAAGCCCCACGAGCATGGTAAGATAGACGTACTGGATTTTTGCTTCAAAATAACTATGTTAAGGGAAATGTAGATCCAATCCTTTTTATAAAGAAAGATATGAAAAATGTTTTGATAGTTAAAATTTATGTTGATGACATTATATTTGGTTCAACTCAACAATCTTTGACTGACTCTTTTTCAAGTCTAATGAAATCTGAGTTTGAAATGAGTATGATGGGTGAGTTAACATTTTTTCTTGGTTTTCAAATTTCTCAAAAACCAGAAGGAACCTACATATCTCAACAGAAGTATATTAAAGATCTTCCTAAAAAGTATGGTTATGACAACACTAAAAGTATAAGTACTCCCATTGGTACCTCAAATTCTTTAGATCTTGATGAAGTTGGGAAACCAGGAGATCAAACATATTTTAGAGGTATGATAGGAAGTTTACTTTACTTAACAGCTAGTCGACCAGACTTAATGTTTTTAGTATGCTTATGTGCAAGATATCAATCCAATCCTAAGGAATCTCACCTAAAGGCAGTAAAAAGAATTTTTCGCTACCTTAAGGGAACCATGGATCTAGGATTATTTTATACTTCTGGAAATGATTTTGTTCTTAAAAGCTTTTCTGATGTTGACTTTGGTGGATGTAGAATGGATATAAAAAGTACATCCGGAACTTGTCACTTCTTAGGAGATTCATTAGTTTCTTGGTCCTACAAGAAGCAACATTCTGTAGCACTTTCCACTGCTGAAGCTGAATATGTAGCAGATGGAAGTTGTTGTGCTCAAGTGTTGTGGATGCAACACACACTCACAGACTATGGATTGAGTTTTCCCAAAACTCAAATTTTGTGTGATAACACAAGTGCCATTTCCCTTAGTAAGAACCCTGCACATCACTCCCGTGCAAAACACATAGATATTAGGCATCACTTTCTTAAGGATCACACACTTAAAGGAGATATTATTCTTCAGTTTATCGGAACGCAAGATCAACTTGCTGATATTTTCACAAAATCATTGCCTTCTGATAGATTTGAATACATTAAACAGAAGTTAAGAATGATAACCATAAGGTAATCCTCCTAAATTAACTTTTTGTTGAAAAAATATCCTTATAGCAATAAACTTCTTTTCATAGGGGGAGTACATCCGATTGTTAGATTAACAAAGTTTTTCAAAGTTTGTTTCCAAACTTTTCAGAAAAAAGATTTCCGGAATGGAATTTCCGGAACTACAATTTTCCAGAATGGACATTTTTTATATAGAACACTTCTGGAAAGGAAGTATTCATATTGAAAATTTCCGGAATCGAATATTTCGTACTGATATTTTCATAACGGGATTTTCGTACCGAATCTTTCATAATAAGTTTTTCGTTTTCATTTTTTTTACAAAATTTCCTTACTGAGTTTTTCGTAATGAGTGTTCCTTAATGATTTTCTTGTACTAAGCTTATTTTCCGAAGCAAAGTTTTTGCGAATTATGTCTTCTCATAATAAAGTTTTTTTTATATTACCCATTACGAATAATCCTCCTAAGCCAATCCAAAAGGTATGATTTCCTTACTTCAGTTTTCATAGTCATATTTTACTTGCTGGCATTTTCTTGTATTATGTTTTCAGATTTTACTTTTCTTAATTCTCTGTTTTAATAAAAAAACCTCAAAAAGATCGGATTCAAGTTTTCTAGAGAATTGGTTATCAACCGTTAGATATGATCTCAGCTTATCACAACCGTTAGATCAACCGAGGAAGTTGAACCGTCATCTCATTGCCTATATAAAGGGGACCTGAATACTCGTCCCACATCGGTTCTCAAGCTCTCGTGTCCCGAATCTCTGCTTCTCTGTTTTAAGGCCGTTCCAAACTTCAGTTGTCTCCGTTCCGATCTTCTGAATGGTTTTCAAATCCGAATGTCTGTGGAAGTAGCTTATCATGATATGTCTTCATCTAAGACGATCTCGAAGTGGTTAGTTTATAGAGAGAGGCTGGTTCATCCAGATTTCTTCAACAAGTATGATTCTCTTATTTCTATGAATATCAAGCTTTATGGCTGGGAAGATGTTGCGGTGTCAAAACCCGGGAACCAAGATGAAGTGTATTCAGACTTACTTGTCGAATTCTATTAGACAGTTTCTTTTCATCAGGAAGATGGAAAAGACAAGTTGTCTTTTAAGTCTTATGGGAAGACTTATAAACTTTCATATGCCAAGGCAGCCAGCTTGGTAGGGCTTAAGAATGAAGGTGAAGCTGAGTTTGTTTCTCATGTGCTGCCGGATTCTAAAGGTAGTTTCAACAAGGAAAAATCTTTAGAAACTCTCAGACTGGATGATGACAAGGCTCCGAAGATTGCTAGTTTATCTACAAATTTCCGGATTCTAGAGCTATGGGTACAAGGTCTTATTGTACCAAGGAAAGGTGACAAAGATAGCTTGAAGAAGAGTGAGATCTACATCCTAGATTTTCTGATAAATCTGAGGAAGTTTAACTTGATGAAGCACATTCTTATCACTCTTGAGAATTTGAAGAAAGGAAATCTGAGAGCTCAGATTATTATGTATCCAGCAATCCTCTTGAAGTTGATAGTTCGGTGCCTTGATTATTTCAAGGAGGCTTTCAAATCTAAGCCAAGAGTTTGAAAGATTATGCTGGTGAGCGATGGTACTCTTAAGAGAATGGATGTAGCTTTTGACAAGGAGTCTGGACAGTTTATTAATCTACCTGCTCAAGGAGAAGCAGTTCCGAAAGTTGCTGATCCGGAATCTTCTAAGACAGTAAGGAAGAGAAATCTGAATGAAGTGTAAGTAGAAGCAGATAATCCTAAGACTAAGGAAGTCCATTCCGCACCTCCAAAACCAAAGAAGAAGAAATCCTATCCTGATGAAGTTGTTGAGAAGTGGAGATCAGATAAAGAGATAAGGAAAGAAGGGGATTCACAGTTCGGATTGGACCCTACGGAGGCTAAGGCCTTGAAGGAAAGAACTTCTAATGAGCTTGAAAAACAAGTAAAGGAAAATAAGCTCATGAAGAATATGTCTGAGTCTGAGGTAGAACAGACTTTGTTGAAATTCAATGAGATGGTTTCAGAAACTATTCATGTTCTGAGATCTTTCTCCTTGGAATCTCTACCTGAGACTCCAAGAAGAAATTTCGTTGCTCCAGAAGAAGCTGTTGCTAAGAATTCTGAAGAAGTAGAGCATGTTGAGCAATTGGAACAAGAAGAAGATGATGCTGAAGGAAGTGGTGAAACCGGAGATGTGCTGAAACATGTAGATGATTACAAGGGGACACCTTCGGAACACTTATCACTCCGAAATTCAGAAGCTGAATCTTCGAAGCTAGTTACTCCAGCAATGGAAGAAGAGAAAGGAGAAGAAGAAGTTACTTATCATGGAGAAGAAGAACAACTCTTACTTGATGTTGCTCAGAAGGAAAAGGTAGGGGTTCGTGTTCAGGAAGTTGCTGATGAGGAAGATAATGTTGTTCAAGTTTCTAATAGTGAGAAGAGAACTCTGGAACAGGATTCAATTCCAGAAAAAGACAAGGGAAAGAAAATTCTTGCTGATACTCTGAGCTCAGAAGTGAGAACAAGGAAGGAAGTTTGTAGTTCTTCGAAAATAAAGCTTGACCATATTGAAGAAGAAAATTCTCGAAGAAAAGTTTCGGATTCGGAGTCATCTTCGGTGCGGCATGACTTTGTTGTTCAGTCTTTGAAGAAGTTGGTGGGAACCATTCTGACCTTCTCAAATATTGATTCAAGATTCCAGATGCTCCAACATGCTTTTAATCAGAAAACAGACTCCGTGTCTATGGTCATGGACAAGTGCAGTGAGATTGAGGCTCAGTTCAAAACCTTCTTTGTTGGCTACGAAGCTCATGGAAAATCTTACAATAAGATGACAAACTGGTCGAAGAAGACTATTGAAGAGATGAGGTTATTTTATGAGTTTCAAGACAATGTTAAGGATGCCTTTGAGACTGTGGACAAGAAGATAAATGACCTGGCTTAATCCTTTGAAGAGAAGCAGACAGATGAAAAGAACTTCCGGATTCAACAAGTCAGAGATCTGAATGGGAAGTTAAATTCTGTTTCTCAGAACTGGAAAATTGAAAGAGATCATCGGATAGAGTTTGAAGATAAGAAGAAGGCTCAAGAAGAAAAGATCAAAGCTCAGGAAGAAAAGCTTCAGGCCCAGGAAGAAAGAATTGAAGCTCAAAGTGCAAGAATAGTGGTCTTAGAGAAGCAAGCTGAAGAAGATCATAAAGAACTGAAGAAGATCAAGACTATTCTTAAAGGGCTCATGTCGAAGGAAAAAGATCCGAAATAACCAAATCCGATCTTTTTGTTGTAATATTTTCTTTGTTATCGAGATTTCAAACCTAATGAAAATTGTGCCTATCGTTTCTTTTGTTGTCATTACTAATATTTCAGGTACTTTGTTATTGTTTCCATTCCCTCAATTTCTTTTTGAAAATCACAAAGGGGGAGAAGGAAAAATCCTTAAGAAAAAGAAGAAATTCTATCCAAAGGGGGAGAAGGAAAAGATCCTTAAGAAAAATAAGAAATTCTATCTAAGGGGGAGTTTTTCATCAAAGAAGACTTTATTTTTCGTAATGAAATGTCACTCCAGAAATATAGAATACGATCCTTAGTGTTTCAAAGACTAAGGGGGAGTTAGTCATATTCATAAATTTCCTTAAAGACAAGGGAGATAAGCCTTAATGTTTTTCTTTCTTCTTAGAATTTCTTTTTCGTAAGGATGTTTGTGCTTTCCAAAAAGGGGGATATTGTTGAGTCTATAAGGTTTTACTTATGACTTTTCCATTCCTTCTTATTTTGAAAATCACAAACACCTTACCTTTAGGAAAATTGATTTTATAAGGAAAATTGCTTTCTTTAGGAAAATAGCTTTTATAAGGAAAATTTCTTTCTTAAGGAAAATTGCTTTTATAAGGAAAATTGCTTTCTTAAGGAAAATTGCTTTTATAAGAAAAATCGATTTTATAAGAAAAATTATCCTTATCTTATTTTCATCCATATTTTTCTTAAGTATGAGATTCGGATTAATTTCTATTTTCTCGGAATCGTTGAAACTTTGATATGAAGCATTCTGTTTTAGGATTCAGATTCTGGATAAGAACTATAAGGAAGTTTCATTCCGAATTCCGGATATGAAATCTGACTAAGTTCTATTCCAGATTCAGGATACGAATTCTTATGAAGTTCGATAACGAATTCTCAATACGAATTCTAATGATTAATTCTCATTACGAATTCCAATGAAGAATTCTCAATACGAATTCTAATGATTAATTCTCATTAAAAATTCTGATGACGAATTCTCATTACGAATTCTGAAGAATAATTCTCATTATGAATTCCAATGAAGAATTCTCATTACGAATTCTGATGAAGATTTCTCATTACGAATTCTGATGACGAATTCTCATTATGAATTCTGATGACGAATTCCCATTCCGAATTCTCATTCCAAATTCACCTATTAAACAGAATCTGATTATCTTTGTTTTATACACTCTGAATTAATTCAGACACCGAAAAATATTTTGGTTAGACTCCGAACTTTTATTCTGCTTACACTTCTAGAATTTGTCTACTCTTTATTATTTTCATTACACTCGGAACCTTCACTCCTAAGCTTTCATTCTGAACTTTTGAGTTAGATTTTAAAACAATGTCATACATTCTGTTACACTTGTTTTGTTATAAAACGATGTCGTATATTTTGTTATAAACTAACCGTTTTCCAAGTAACACGTGTACAGGTCCCTCCGATCTTTAAGAAAAATATGACCGTTGGAGAAGGAACCGACCTTACCTATAAATAGGAGCTCATTTGAAAGAGCTCGGCGCGGCTAAAAAGTTGAAGTGCTGAAAGACTGACTAATCTGCTTGAAGTGATTTCTAGAGAGAGAGGCTCTTATTAACTCTCAATGATTCGTGCGACTCCGAGTGTTGGTGATTACATTCAAGGGCTTTCGGGGATAGGAAGACAGAGGTGCCGACTACCTTTAAGTTCAAGGGCTTCCTTGTTGAGGAAGACAGAGGTTTCCAACTACCTTGAAGTTGAGGGTTTGCGGGGATAGCAAGACAGAGACTCTGATCTTCGTATCGAGGGCTTACCCTGGTGTGGGTAAGACAGAATTGCTTGAAAGTATAAATCAAGGGACCTTTATCCAAGGTTTTTGGATACCCTTCTCTTTGGGTTAAAAGACTTATATCTTGTTACTTGTAGTTTAACTACTTGTTTCTATTCGGATGAATTTTGTATTATAAGGAAAGTATAAAATTCTAATACTTCCTTACTTGTAATCATTTTAATTTAGATTCTATACGCTTTGAGGTAGAAACTCATATTGTAACTTTTGTTAAGGTTTAATATCCGGAACCATATTTCCGGAACCCACTTTCGGAATCTCATTCCAAGTTTTCATTCGTTGTTAGAGATGTTGTGAATTTGCTTAGTTTAACTTTGTTAAACTTAGCCCTTTCCTTTGCTTAAGGAAAACATAGTTATTCATAACAAACTTTAAAGGTTCCAAAGGAATTTTTAAAGTATACAATTCACCCCCCTCTTGTATATTGATCATCTACATCATTATTTCGATCCTACATGAACATGACTTCGATCTCCACCCCTTCTCATAAGATTCAATCATTATCCCTTATTATCAATAATGGAATAGTGTTTATTTCCTTGTGATTGAGGGTTTACTAAGAGATTATATCACATACTATTCTTAATTACTCTATTTTATTTAAACATCATTTATGGTTTTCTACTGGGATTTCACAAACTAATTATAAATCACTTCCTGTTCCTACAGATTTTATTATTTTTTCATGTGGGCTCTAATGAGATGTTTCTTAATCATTATTCTATATAATAATAAAGTTACATTATGGAATAAATTTAATAGGGGGTTTCATTGTTTAAGTATATTATCATGAGATTATTATATCTGTTTTAAATATTCATTTATTATTTTTGAAGATGAATATAATTTTTATTATATATAATCTGGGTTGTGGATAATATTCCTTTGGGTTTCAATAGTGACATTTTGGTATCATGGGAAATTGGTTCCAAATTATTATTAAATTTAGATTTAATAATTATAGTTTTTTATAAATTATCATAAAAGAAATAATTATGGAAAATTCAATTCACAATTGATTCATTTATTAATGGAGGGAGATCTGAACACATAGATTAAATTTCTAGTCTATTCACATGACATCACTCCCATTTGTTTTCTTATTTTTTTTAATAATTTGTAATTGTTATTTTGAAATTATCTGTCAATATTTTATGTGAGTAGAGTAAATCTATTGAATTTATATTATTATAATTTCATACTATCTTATCATATTTGTTTTATAATTATTTCAGAATCCTATGATTTATGGTTTTTTAAATAAATGATTTTGAAAAATTTTAAATTATTAAAAATCAAATGCGTCTATATAGATTGAGATTCCTTAATTCTCTAATAAAATTTTCATTCAAATTTTATTGATTTATTTCTATGGAATTAATAATTTTAGAATCATAATTGATTCCAAAATTATTTTATTTTTCTCCAAAAAACATTTCATTGGAATAAAGTGTTAAAGAGGCTCCATCATGAGTACTAAATAATTAACGTCCAATATAAAATTCATTAGTAAAACATCACTATTGTGAATTGGTTTTTTCATTTGAAATTTAATATTGAAATTGTCAATCAATTTAATGATGTTAACTTCTATTGGGATTGTAAAACAAATCAATGTAATTCACTAAACGATCCAAAACAAGATCTCAAAGCATGGATCGTTTCCAAAGCATTGATTTCACTTATCGAGGAGCCTGAATAGAGAAACAAATAAGATGTTATGTCAGATAAAAGTCCACCTGTTGAAATTGGCCATCCGGGATGATATTGGGGAAATGTATGGTTTTTTATGCAAGAATTGATATATAGCACCAAATAATGGATATTTTTCATGGAAGAAAGGAATGGTGAAAGAAACCACAAGACATTGATTTCAACCTATTGTGAAAACATTTTACACAACCAAGGCAATGTCATCTTCCACACTGACAACCCGAGAAATTTCCATGTAAGGTACATGAAATATTCGAGATATGCATGAATGATCGACATCTTCGCACAAGATTATAACATGACCAATGAGACCTAAAATTCCCTTTTACATGCTCACCCACCACATTGTGCACAGAAGTAACCTTCTTTGTGTAGAATATTAAATTCCACTGCTCATGGTTTTTCCTATAAATATAAATACACCCCCTCCCCATAGGGTATGTCTTTAGAGGTTTGTTTCTGCTCTACTGCATGTAAGACCACCTCTTATACACTTGTGCGGAAAAATGGAACTATCTTTCTAAGATCATTGTCAATTGGTCCCATATGGTTATACCTTCATGTGGTCCCATAGTGGTTTGACACTCGCAATAAATTTTTTCTTCTTAAGTAATTTACGCACAATATTTTCTCTTGAACGCAAGGTTCCCTTATTCTGTGCATGAAATCAATATTGCATGAAGGAGTTCCAATGTGTCAATACTTTATGAAATAATTCACTTCTGTGCACCTTTCTTCTACCTTTGGAATACCGTGATTCTATATACTCCTTCATAGCTCATGAAACACCTTGAGTCGACATATTCTTCTAGGTACATTTCTAATGTCATGTGTTGAGATTCTCATCATCAATACCTAATGTAACTTGGGTAGAACCATTCCCCATGCAACTC
The DNA here is from genome assembly GCA_963277665.1 of Viscum album. NCBI lineage: Eukaryota > Viridiplantae > Streptophyta > Magnoliopsida > Santalales > Viscaceae > Viscum > Viscum album. The sequence goes on from OY728150.1 coordinate 1,043,563,575, forward strand.
ATACAAACCCGATCACCTATATACTATGCCAGGTTGAACCAGAATGGGATGCTCTTGCATAAGTCCCACAGCAGCCATAACTAGGCGTCTTATGCCTAATCATCCTCTCAACAAGACAATATATTATACTATACCCTATATGATAAATATAGGATGCCTCTTGTTCCAACTAAGAGATTCCTCACACACCAAACATATGATTTCAATAGTCCGCTACACATGACTTTAAAAAGTAGAATCACATGTCATTCAAAAATTGGATGCATCTTGTTCAAAATTAGAGATGCCTTATGTGATAAGAATATGATCCCTCATGCCTAAATTACCATTGCATAATTTCAAGAGTGTTGGATTATTCTCGAGCATTCCATCAGTCCACCTCGACCTTCATTTTTCTTTCATTTGGAAATTCATTCTAATTCATGTATGAAGGGACCCCTAATGGCCTAGTCATATGCCGCTTCGGCTCACTTACAGTTTCGGGACAACACCCAGAAAGGCTTCAGATAACACATTGTGTTTGGCCCCACGTTTCGAATACAGTCGGTGGTTGGATCTCATTTGTTTTTTCCATATTAGACTGACATGATATAGATGTTGGGATTCAAATATTGTATGTATTTTTCTCCCTTCTTCATTCCACCCTCATCGTGTTCTGAATGTTAGGCATATGATTCACACTTTTCATATACCTTTTTTAAGACTGATTCCAATGCCCTTTCCATTATCCCTCTTGTGCACTAGCCTATAGGTGTAGTCCCCAATAATATGCATGAACCCACCAGTGAGTTTGGATGCCCTCATTTCCAAACATGATTAATTCATTAAGTGATGCTTCTGTATGTAATCCCCATTTAATACTATTGCTCCTTAGTGGAGCCCAGGCTGCTTCCATGCGTAAGCCCAATCCACTATTGATGTTCGATAGTAGCACACGGGAAGCTTCCAAGAATAATCCCCATCCAAAAAATCCATTACATAGTGACACCTAGGCATCATCTATACCTCATCCCCATCAATTATTTTCACTCCTTAGTGGCACTTACACATCGTCTATGTGTAATCCCTATCAATCATTACTTATACTTAGTAAAATTTGGGAATCTCCCATGCATAATCCACATTCACTGTTGTCACTCCTTAGTGGCCCTAAGATGGTTCCAGGCGTAGGACCTATCAATAATTTCCACTCTTTACTGGAACCTAGACATCTCCCATGTGTAGGATGCATCCACCTTTGTCCCACCATTGTGGAACCTAGGAATCATCCATGTTTAAGACCTATCCAACATTCCCACTCCTTAGCAGCACCCAGGAAGCTTCCATGGGTAAGCCCCATTCACCATTGTTGCTCCATAGCAGCACTCAGGCTACTTCCATGCATAATCCACAGCCATCATTTCTGCACTTTTGTAGAAATTGGGAATCTTCCATGAATATTCCCTATCCACTATTGACACTACTTAGTGAAACCCAAGTTGTTTCCATGAGAAATCCCCATTCACCACCCTTCGTGGCCACACCACTAGGCCATGATCGTCAGGGATATTGTTGCCTCTTGTTTCTCACACCAAGAATGACTCACATGATCTTAGAGTAAAAAACAAAAATGAAACCCTCATTGGGATGCTAACCATGTGTAAACCCCATGATTTCTTCTGGCCACTAACCATCCATAAGCACCGTTCCATATGTCCTATATGATGTTAAAATGCATGATTCACCAAACTACAAGAGATTTGACCCCTACCTCTTGGACATGGTACATAGGAATCCTTTATAATGTTCAATTCCATCACTCCCCATCACGCATTGTTCATGAACACTTCAAATTGTTCACCCTCACCCCGAATGATGTTAAACACTGTGCCCCTTTAGCCTGTATGATGTTATACTATACTCCTTCAAACTATGTGGGTTTTGAAATCTGTCTCCTATTCGGGGTATGTAGTAAGCCTCTCTATGATTCATCCCAATAAAATAGTAAGCATTGGAATCCAATTTGGTGGGATCCACATCATTTTTCCACACCTTAGTGGTGTTAGACCAGTTCTCAGGCAGCTATCCCTACACAAGCCCCACACTCAATGCATAACCATCTTACCAAGAGTGTCCCTCCTTCAATGTTCTTATACCCATGTGTTTACCCAAAAATGTCTTTAGGTCATTTTCATTTTTGTACACCCAGATTCTATGTATCACCCATAAAACTAAATTGGTATTGATCCCTATCGTCTACACAGGGCACGTAAGAAATATCCTTGAGGTTAAATCCCAACTAGTGGTAAACCTTGGTGTCCCCTTTTCTGGGGTGAAGATTCCTTGATCTAGCCTCAGTGGTGTCCACATAATACTTAATGGGGTGATATCATACCTTTATGGGACACACCACAAGAGGTTCGCTCTTATTGGGTGTCCTGATCTATCTATCTGGTAAACCTTTTAGGCACTCCCTTATAGGGATGTAAAATACGAATAATCTCCATGGGGAATTCTGATCACCCTCATTCTATCACAACACCGTGTTAAACTCATGGACAACCATGTGTTCATCATGGAATGTATGAAGAAAACCATTGAAAATAATCCTTTTTCGTAACCATCCCTTCAAGACGTTAAAATTATGACATACCCCTATTAAATAAGGGAATTTGTGGAAAACCATAGATACAAGCATCCATCATAATATACCCTACAACCGATATGGGTTTCCAAGGGTTTGTTTCCCTCGTGATGCCCTCTTTTGAAGAATAATATTGGTTCCTCAATGTCCACACAACCATAGATACCCGAAAATGCATGATGTAACCGTCTACTAAGACCGAAGATAGAGACCTTGTTAAGAAGTTTTGGAATGTCCAATCATATGTAGTTGAATTAACCAGCATCCAAAAAGGTGTGCCACTAGGAATCAAATTCCAAAACAATGACACAAATTTGCGAGGCAGACTCAGACTGGCGGATGTGTTCATAGGAGGAATCAACAGAAGGAGATACTAACATCACATCATCATGTTTTGATCAAGGAGAATACATTTTTGAATAAGTTATGGTTACAACATACCTTTGGAATGTAATAAAATGTGGAAAAAACCAACACTTCCCCCCATATAGATGTGCACCCCAAAGAATCCATTGTAAAATACTTCATTTGACCATATCTTATATGAGTTATACATCATAAATTCAGACATTGTCATGTAACGAGTTGCATGGGTAGAGAAAAAACAACTAATCTATATAGGATGGAGGATGTTAATAATGTGTACATAACCCTTGTTTCCTTAACATTGGTTTATTTTAAATGAAACATAATGTTTTGAATCAAGTAAAGTTATAATTTTATTTTATTAGATAAGCATATTTTTTAAATATTAAATTTTTTAAATCACTAGTTATATATGAGAGAATAAAATTTAAATTTAGAAATACTAACTTATATTATACTTTAGCAAAACATTATTAAAAAAATCTCAACAATTTTTTAAAATAAATTCAAGGGGTAATGTTTTCAACTAATTCTATAATGTTTTTCCTTGAAATTTTTTTTTCTTAAAAATGAAACCAAATAGTATAAAATAAGGATTTTTTAAGACTTCTTTTTGAAACGTTTTTACTCTCTATATATGAATTTAAAGAATTGAATGATTATTATGAGAATGAAATATAATATTACATATATACATTATGTTTACATTCATTCCATATTTTACACCCAATTGGATTTATTTCATTCGGTATTGGATTATTTAAATTTACATAGTAAATTTATTACATTCGTATCCCCAGTACATGCCTACACAATCTTGATTATACTTAGTGTGATGGTTTCTATGGAATATAATATAAAAATAAAGTATTGATTACATTATTTATTGATTATATTAGGACTTACATGATTTTCTTAATTTTTTTCTATGATGACTTAAAACATATATTTTTTTAATTCATTATATAACATACATGAAATGAGTATCATAAATCCATATGTAAATTTACATTGATAATATTACATGATAATTTGGTATCTAGTGTAGGATAGATAAGCATTTAAACATTTTTAGGTCGATAAAAGTTGAGAATATTTCTCATAAATCCTACTTAGATCTTGATATTTCTTTAGTATATTATAAGAATTTTTTAATATGATACATGTATATATATTTGTTTTATTATAAATTATTAAAAAAGTTTACTAATATAAGAGTCATTTATGAATAATTAATTTCAGAGGAAATATTGTATTTGGATTTGTGTAAGGGGTTTATTTTAATAATAAGGATTCAAATTAGAATTCCATGCGACCTCAAATAGACATTTCTAGAGGTGGAACAAGGCATGAGAGTTGTTATAGGTTCCTAAATGAGTGTTGATGAATAAATGTATATATATATAGATAGATTACTATGAATGTGCATCATCATGGGGAGAACAACACCATAAACAACTATGTAGTGACACCCTATGCGGTGTAATGGGAATAAGTCACCTATGAAATTTATAGAGTAGTGAATTTCACCTTAGGGGATTCATTATGTGAAATGTTGATGGAAAACCCTATGATTGGTGTTTTGGTGGACTTTATGGATGAAGGGTCTCCCCTTTAGTGACCATAGGTAGTTAAAATGATCAAATTTGGTGTTTTGTAGATTTGTTTTTTGGTGTATGGGGACATGATTTCATTGTGTTTTTGGAGGTGTAAAATGATTTTGGTAGTTATCTAGTAATGAGAAATTCCCAATTCCCATGTCATGAAGATTCCATGCAATTAGTTTTCATAGTAAAAGGAACTGATACACCAAAGAGGATGGTGTTTGGGTCTTCTAAGATTTTCAGGGTTCTGGGTGTAGAGGTGAGGACACACGATATTAAATACTATTGGGGTCAATAAAAATGCCATAGTGGCCAACTGTGGTGGGAGATGATGTAATGAAAATGAAAACCACCACACATTGTATATTTTTTGAATTGGAATGAATCATAAGGGATTATATGGTGTGACTTTAAGAACCAAAATCATCTTTTCTGGTATATTTTTCTCTTTTATATAGTTTTTGAGAAAAATAGGAGTTTCTAGAAATTTTTTATGTACATGCCATGTGCTTATATGTACACGTTGTATACTCTTTTGCCGCATGAAGCTGTGTACTAGCCATGTAATAGCCAATAACACATCCATGTGTGGTGACATGGAGACAACCTTATGTGGGGGCCATTAAGGGCAAGTACACACCTTTTAATTCTAAAGTACACCCCGTGTACTTTATTTTTTTATTAAAAGGAACAGGGTCACGTATAATTGGCAGAAGTTCCTTCTTCTTTGCTGATTTCCCAATTGAGCATATGTTCTCCGAATCGAACTCCATCGGTTGCATTGGAATTTCATCGCTATGTTCTCTCTTCTTCTTGAACCACGTTTCCTGATTTATCTTCTCTTGTGAGTTAACCTCAGTTGAACAATATATAATTTTTTGTAGATATATGACATTCTAATATGATTATAGGCTTGGGGTTCAGGTATATCAATATCATGTCGAGGTAGGTGGTCTGTTTTTTTCCATAGATAGTCTTGAGTTATATATGAAAAAGTGCCCAATACCCTTGATTTTGGTATTGCATTTTTACATTTTTAACCTTGTTATTGATTTCTATAATTTATATGCTCGAGTAGAGGTCAATTGAATATGAATAGCGTTAATTGCTATATTATGGATGTCTTGTACATGCATGTATTATGTAAGAAAGTTTGGTCTTTCTGAGCATGTTAGGCTGCTTGATTTCCATTCCTAGTGATGATAGTATGGAGTGATATTATTTAACTAACATGATGTTATGATGAAGACTATTTATCCAAGTAGTTCATGAGGTATACTTTGGCCGTTATATATCGTTGTAATTGATTGACTTTCATTGTGCCATGAGAACCTTGTGTAATATACCTAGGGAGAATGGAAATTGATGGCTACTGTAGAGTGTTTGTTTACTATTACAATCCGAGAACATTGGTGGAATGGATGTAAGTGCCTCCTTAGAGTGACTATAGTTCCTCGATGTGGATGAATCATATGTGTGTGTATGTGCTCTAGTTGTTTATTACATCCGATGTTTATGTATTTCATGTTTTACCACTTTTGTTATTTCTATCTTTTTTACTTCTGATGTGTTAATCAACCAATAAGGGCATAGATTCCCCCCTATCACACCCAAGGCCCTCACTGCTAGTCGACAGCCTCTGGCATTTGGGGAAATGCTCTTGAGGCCATGTGACCAACCAGGTACGGGGCACCTCTGGGAAGATTCTTGAACCCGGACGTCACAAATTGGTATTAGAGGAATTATTTTCTTCATGACTTACTGTTTTGAGCCTATATCCTGGTATAGGAAAGAATTGGTACTGGTTAAAAGCTATGCCCTGGAGTACATAAACCATGTACATGGAAAATACGATCTTCCTCATTAATGAAATTTTTCTAGTTTTTCAATTTTACAGTCTATTTGAATTCACCATTGGGTTATTCACATATTTTTTACTGTTATCATTGATATTATTAATGTTATATTTCTATTGCAACCCAATGAAATGAGATCACACCATCTCATTCATCATATATCCACTTGTTAGAAATCACATTTCAAGCATTCCTACCATGCCATTTAGGGTGCATTAGTGATTGCATGTTGTTGTTATAGAGGTTGTGTAAGATATGAATGTTGTTGTAAAATATTTCTTGATAGAATATCTGATTTTTGATAAGGTTTTGGTTGTGTATGGTTTCATTTTATTGAATGCCAAAATTTGGTTCTTGAGGAGTTATAGGCCCTCATGGATCTGAATTTGGGGGATCATTACACTATTACCCTGGAATATGACATGTATATGATGCCAAGACTTGATTTCCACAGAGTATGGGCCCTCACGAATCATAATTTGGCACTTTAATGTCCATATCTGTGTTTTTCCAGGCTTCCCATGTAGTTTTTCAGGATTAATATCGAAAAAAACCGTTCATGGCGTGTAATGATGAATACATGCCCTGTTTTTTCTGTTTGGAGAGGAACTGTTTTTCTAGTGTACATGCCGTATACTATATATACACACCGTGTAGTCTCTAACTGTGTCACTGACTATGTGGGCAAGTACATGAGGTTGATAAATCATTGGGGGAACACGTTGTGTATCGGTTGTACACATCATGTTGTGTAGACATTGTGTCCACCCGTTTGAATAACAACACAGATGGATGAAAGCTTAAGTAATACATGTTGTGCCATGTTTGAACATTCCATGTAGTTTAACCCATGTAATCAGCCATGTGACTAACAACAAGTTTTGGTGATGTTCAACTAGTACACGTCGTTTCGGGCACTAACACGTCATGTAGTCTTGTTCTAGGAAAACATTGTGGGTTAACTATATAGAACAACTCGGATATGGGAAGAGGATTAAAATACACACTGTTTTTTTTACAACACGTCGTGTATATGGGGTGTTACATGACCTGGGTTGGAAAAATTACATGCCCATGTGAAGTCATAAGGGAACATTCCATGTATTCATTATACACGCCATGTATCCATGTTTTGAAAAACAAGAATTCTTTTTTATCTTGTTAACTTATCACACATCAAAGTTTCATCCCTTGTTAATATTGATCTAATGTGTGCACTAGACCTTGCAGAGTCATTCCAGTGAGACGTCCTCAAGTTGTTGACTAGTTACATGGCAGTGATCAGACACCCGATATGGATGATCAATAACTACCAGTAGATCCTCCAGTTTTTCCAGTCTAGGCAATAGCCATCATTCCAAAAACAGGTGAAGATGCTTTGTTCCGAGAAGGATTTATGAGGTTTATGGATACCTTTTGAGGAGTACTGCAGCATGCCCCCTCTATGGTAGTACTGATGCGGATCTTTCAGCTGCATCATCATCCCACTTTCTTAGCGGATGGAGGACCCCAGGCTGTAGAATCGTGGCTAGAAGTCATGCGGATGATCGTCGAGCATTTTTTGACTCCTCCAGAGAGAAGGGTGAAGCTTTCCAGGTATATGCAGTGGGAATCCTCCAAGAGATGGTGTGATGTGATCTCAATGGAAGGACACTAGCAGGTTATGGCGTGGGATGAGTTCCAACATGCCTTTTATGAAAAATTCTACCCAGAGACCTTGAGGGTCGATCGAGCCTGAGTGTTCATGACTCTGGAGTAGGGTAATATTTCTGTAATGGAGTATTCTTCTTACTTCACAGAGCTGCAACACTTCACACCTTTTCCATAAGGTGATGAGTTATTTATGACAAGAAAGTTTGAGGATGGTCTCATGCATGACATCTGATCATAGGTGAACATCTTTTGGTTGAATTCCATCACATCAATAGTAAACAAGGTTTTAATCACAGAACACAGTCTGAGGGATTCTGGTGTTCAGGGATAGGGTGGCTCGACATTTTGAGATGGAATCCCTCCTATTAACAGCAGGAAGCACTGCAGGGAGTCCATGCGTGGAGATCCAAGAAGGCAGGACACATCTTCTGGTTGCATGGTGGTGTGCTACATGTGTTGGAAGAGCGTGCATATGAGGCCACATTGCCCAAGAGATCCATTGGAATGCTGATATAGCGCAAATATGGGCCATATTTAGTGATTCTATTAGTTCTTCTCACCAGCTGATTGAAATTAGGCTTCTTCTATGACTCTGCATTCATGAGAAACACCATTAGTTTCTCATCAGTCAGGGAACTGGAGTTCTTATGACCGTTCAAGATGAGTTTGAGTCTGTGTCCATGGTATCCAATCTCCTAGCATTTAGCAAAAATATGGTGGATCATCTCAGAGTGGTTAGGTAGTGTCGCAACGCCACGGTGCATGTCAGAATTTTGAGATGGAGCAGCCCCAGTGGGATTTGGATCTCAGACCCTCAACTGTATGAGGTACGATCCTATTAGCCTCGGTTTTAGATTCTGATCTTTTTAATATACGGGCTTCCCATAGTTTTATATTTTTTCCTATTGTAGAGGTTCATGGAATCTGTATCATTTCTTTTACTGATATATTGACTCTACACACTCTTTTGGGGACAATAAGGGCTAGTGTAGAACAGAACATGGATTTACCTCTAGTTTTTGGTTGGTGTCACTTTTTATGGGACCTTTTTGTCCTAGATATGATAGGCTATGATGTCATTCTCGGAATGGACTGGTTAGTTTCCTTCAAGGCAGTTGTCGATTTCTCTCATCGTAGGGTGATTTTCACATCACTAGAGGGCAGATCATTTATTTATAAGGGTGAATGGGATGTCTAGGCGAGCAGAGTGGGACACGACCATCATGGTTGTGGAGTAGTTACAACACAAATTTCTAGTCTATATCTATAATACTAGGGGACTTCACAGATAGAATTTCCACTAGTGGTGGATTCTTTCAGGTATGTCTTTCCCGAGGACTGTTCAGGTTTTCATTGAGAGGAAGAGGTGTACTTTTCTATTGATCTTGTTCCAGGAGCGGCACCGGTGTCCATTCCTCTTTATAGGGTGGATAAACAAGAGTTACAGGAGAACAAGAGGCAGTTGAAAGAGTTGCATGAAAAGGGTTTCATCCGGCCTAGTACATCTCCTTGGTGTTCGCCAATCCTACCTACGAAGAAGGAGGACAATACCCTCATACTTTGTGTGGATTATCGAATGTTGAACCAGTTGACAGTCGAGAACGGATATCCCTTGACAAGGATTGATGATCTCCTTGTTCAACTTTGAGAATCTCGGGTGTTATCAAAGATTTACATGATGTCTGGTTACCATCAGTTGCACGATAGACCATCAGATGTACCTCTTATAGCCTTTCAGAGTAGGTATAGCCTATATGAGTATATGGTTATGTTGTTCAGTCTCACAAGTGCAACTGCAGCTTTCATGTCACTAATGAACCAAGTGTACCATCCATACATGGATTTATTTGTGGTAGTCTTCGTGAGTGATATCATGGTGTACCCTCACTCTCGACATTACCATTCCTCACATCATGAGATTTTTTTGAGTATAGATATAGATCATCATCTATATGTTGAGCTCTCAAATTGCCACTTTTGGATGGAATAGATTTACTTCTTGGGTCATGTTATCTCATAGACATGAATATCAGTAGATGCAGCGAAAGTGAGAGCAGTAGTTTCTTGGGAGTAGCCAAAGAATATCTTTGACTTATGGAGTTTTCTAGGGCTGGATGGTTACTACATATGTATCATACAAGACATTTAATGCTTAGCAACACCACTGATGGGCCTGAATAAGAAGGGTACTAGGTTATTGTGGTCAAATTCTTGCAAGTCATTCATTAATGTGCTGAAAGGGAGGTTGAATTCAGCAATGATACTAGTATCGCTAATACCTGGAAAGAGATATACTATTTACTGTGACACATCAGGTATCAGGTTAGGATCAATGCTTATGCAAGGTGAAGGGGTTGTTGCGTACGGGTCTCCGTAGTTGAGGCCACATGAGAGGAACTACTCGACACACGATCTCGAGATGGATGAAATTGTTTATGCTTTATGTTATTGGATACATTATATTCTGGGAGAGTATATTGTGGTTTTAATGGACCAAAATAGTCTCATGTATTTCTTCACTCAGTGTAATCTGAATTTGAGACAGCGAAGGTAGGCTGAGTACCTTCAATCCTATGACTTTGATCATGCCTACATTCCTCTGAAGGGAAACGTTGTGGCTGGTGCATTGAGCAGGAGGACTCAGATACATGTATTTCTGGGTGCCATTAGTGAGTGGCAGCTTATGGATCTATTCTATTTGATTCATCTTGTGGTGCACGATAGGTAGGAGCATACTTTTCTTTCTTCTGTAGTTGTTACATCGACTCTACTCGATCAAGTGCGAATGAGGAAGCTATCAGATTTCGAAGGCCTGGTCCTATGGGAATGTGTGTCTAGAGATGACCCTATTCCTAAACGTACCGTAGGGGAGGATGAGATCTTGTGTCTTACTAGGAACATATGGGTTCCAGCTGACATACACAAACAGCTATTGAGAGACTTTCATTCCTCAGTTTGGCCACTACATACTGGCATCACTAAGATGTATCATGTTATACAACTTTAGTATTGGTGGTTGGATATGAAAAGAGATGTCGCTAGTCTCATAATAAGGTTCTCCACCTATCAGCAGGTGATGGAAGAGCATCGGTGACTCGTAGGGCTTTAGCAACAGTTACCCATTCCTAAGTGGAAGTGAAATGATGTCGTGATGGATATCATGTCAGCTTTACCGATGCTTCCTGGAGAGAATGACATAGTTTGTGTTATCACTGACAGACTCACAAAATTTTCTCAGTTCTTCCCAATCAAGAATTCCTTCAGTGTTGATGAGCTGGGAAGGTTGTACATCCGAGAGATTGTATGTATACATGGAGTTCCACAATCAATTTTTTCTGATAGAGACACATGTTTAACTTCTCAGGTCTGGAAGTGATTACAGAGGGCTTTGGGTACAAAGGTACTTCTAAGTACGGCACACCATCCCCAGACAGATGGCCTATCCGAGCATACTATTCAGGTGCTTTAGGATATGCTTCGAGCATGCATCCTGGATTTTGGAGGTTCATGAGAGAAGAACATACATATTATAGAGTTTTCCTATAATAATACATTTCAAGAAACTATTCAGCTAAAACCTTATGATTGTTTGTATGGAAGTCCATGAAGATCACCCTTATGCTGGCTAGATACAAGAGAGGAAGATATATTGGGACATCGTCTTTTCCAGGAGACCATAGAGCAGATAGAATTGACTCGGAAGTGGATGGATACTACATAGTCTTGACAGAAGTCTTATGCTGATCGAAAGATATGACCTCGGTAGTATGAGGTCAGGGATCAGGTTTTCCTGTATGTCACACCGATGTTGGGACACATGAGAATTATGAGATAGGGTAAGCTTTCACCATGGTATGTCTGGCCGTTTGAGGTGTTGGAGAGAGTTGGGCCGGTTGCCTATCGGTTGCAGTTACCTCAGAGGTATCGGGATCTGCCTGACATCTTCCATGTATCACAACTTCGACTTTACTTCTCAGACATGTCTCATGTTTTTCAACCCGAGGAGGTTGAGTTATTGGTGGATGCCTCATTTGAGGTGCTTCCTATCAAGATTGTAGATCGACTTATGAAATTTCATTGTTTCCAATTTGTTCCTCTGGTATGAGTGCTATGGAAGCATGGGCGATTATAGGACGAGACCTGGGAGAGAGAGGCCAATGTACGATCATAGTGTCCAATGTACGAAACATCTCTTTGTACATTCTATTTTTATTAAACGGATCAGGGTCACGTATAATTGGTAGAAGTGTCTTCTTCTTCTCCTTCTTCGACCGAGAGCATCTGTATGACACTGATCCTTCCCCAAATCCGTATAGAAAATCTGTTCATTGAATCGAACTTCGTCGGTTGCATTTCAATTTCATCGGTGATTTCTCTCTTATTCTTTCACCTTGTTTCCTGATTTCACTTCTCTCATGAGTTATCCTCGGTTGAACGTTTTTGATGTTTTTGTAGATCTACAATTTTCTAGGTTGACTCAAGGTCTAGGGCTCACATATATCGATCTCACGACACCAAGGTAGGTGTTTTGTGCCTTTTTGTAGATAGTCTTGAGTTATATGTGCAAAAGTACCCAATACCCTTGATCTGTGTATTGTGTGTTTACAGTTTTAACCCTGTTATTTCTTGTTATGATTTATATGCTTGAGTAGATCTCAATTTAATGTGAATAGTCTTGATTTATATGTTATGGATGTTTTTCCCATGATTTTATTGTTTATGACTATTTGGTCTTGCTTAGCCTGTTATGCTGCTTTCCTTCCATTCCTAATGTTGATAGGATGTCGTGATATTATTAATCTGGCATATTATTATGTTGTAGATTATTTATCTATGTAGTTCACGAGGTATAATTTAGCTGTTATATAACGTTGTTCTTGATTGAATTAAATAGGGCTGTAAGATCCTAGTGTAGAAGACCATAAGGAGAATGGAAATTGATGGCTTCTTTAGAGTGTTTTTTTACTTTTAAGATGTGAGACCATAGGGGGAGTTGACGTAAGTGCATCCTCAGAGTGTCTATAGTTCCGCATTGCAGGCCAAAGGGAGAATTGGATATATGTTCTTCCCCAAAGCTCCTTTTATTTACAAATACGAGACTATAGGATGAATTGACAGTGAGTGAATGCTTAGATAGTCTGTTGAAAAGGTGAACCAGAGGGGTTAGGCTATGTGCACTTCCCAGAGGGTTGCATGTGTTTATTTCCAATGAACTATAGGGGTTAGTCTATGAGTACTTTATAGAGGGTTACCTTCTAATGATTATCTACATACTTGATATCTAATAATTGAATACATTTGAAACTGCAGGATTGTTTACTTTTGAGAACTTCATTGTTTACTACTTCATTTTGATTATAGACTTCCATATATATTCACAGGCTATTAGGAACATATCATTAGGTGTTTTCTTAATGGTATTTATTCCCACACCCTGTTTTGGTCATGATTTTGGTCCCAAACATATTATATTTTTGCAGGTATAGATAAGGGGAAGAGCCCTTCAACTTCATGTACTTGATTGCCGCGGAGCTGGGGAGCATGGGACGAAGCCAAGGTTTGCGATGTGGTGAAGCATTTTTTTTCCTGTTGTACTTTGGGTTAGTATTTTATTCCATCATTGTGACTTTTTTGGCTGATTTCCTAGACATTTGTATCATGCATCAAATATATATGTTTGTGTGTGTGATATACTTTTTTATTACTTCCGTTTGTTTACCTATTTCATGTTTTACTGCTTCCACTATTGCTATCTGTTTTACTTCTATTATGTCTCTCTCCCAATGAGGTCATAGTTTCCCCACTATCACACCCAAGGACCTCGCTACTTGTCGCCAGCCTCTATCATTCTGGGAAATATGCTTGAGGCCATGTGACCAAATGGGTATGCGGAACCAATGGGTGGATTCCAGAACTTGGAAGATACAGTAACTATGTAAAAAAGTTTGACTTTGAGGGCCTTCTTAATTATTCAAGGCATATTTGGGATCCTTATGGGATGAATAGTGGTGAGCCCTATAAGAGTTCATGTCTTACTTCCTAAATAATATTGTTAATTAGGTGAAGATATAATTTTATCTTATTTTAATTTAGATTATTTATCCCCCACTCCTTATCATCACCCATTCATGAGAAGTAGGATATATCTTTGCTTTCCTCCTTTGATCCCATGTAGTTTGCAGATTAATGGTTGGGATGTTTGAAAAAATATATATAGTGAGTTCTGTTAACTCATTCCTCAAATCATCTACTCTTATATTTGATGGAGTTGATTCCCTGAAATTGACTTCTGTATACATTATGATAACTTGAATCAATATTTTTCGAATATTAATAAACACCTTACCATGTGATGATTATTATACAATGTAACATAATATGTGATAATGTCTTAAGGGTATGTGGGAACTAAAAGGTCTAACAGTTCCCCCTATAATGAGAACCCTTATGTGCTACAATTTTATTCATAAATAAATGTTCTATATTTGGATGATATCATTTTTGAGACAAAAATGATATAGGTTATCATGTGTTGATACTAATTAGACTTTGAGGAGCCTTCTCATGGTGTATGCCCTTGGTAATATCAAGTGACTGATATTTGAGAACTAGACCTACCTAAAGGATATCGATATTTTAGGTGTCATTGTACATTCCTATCTGTGGATGTGTGTTTTGATAATATTAATTTATTATTATTATTAATGAGTTTTATAATTAACATACTTTGATGTATAGATGAAAACCATGAGGACATATGTTCATGGATTGGTAGGATACATTTGGTGCATCAAGATTAATATTTCTTTAATGAATAATGTGAGAAATGATTTTCCCTTTCTACAATTTAGTAGAAGTTAATATCTCAGACACTTTTACAGAAATGATATAGCCTATATAAACTCATTCACATGGTGATATGTTGGAATGGTTGGTTTATGGAAAGATAATGTAAGATACATTAAGCACATAGGTTGATGACACCAGCATGTGACCTTGTTGATTAGATATATCACTGTAAATGGATTGTGTTACACATTAATCATCTGTATGAGATATTATGTCATTATAGAATTAACTTATTTCTTTATGGGTTCCATGGTGTGTTACCAATTTATAACCATGTATATTAGGCAAGTTCACGTAAAGCCACTAAGAATGGGGCCTAGAGGGTCATAGACTAATTGTATAGGGAATCTCAATTAACTAATTTATTAATATTTATTATTTAAAATGATGAATAAATATTTTTCTTGTACATTTTATAATAATTATCCATTTTATCTTGATCGTGTATGTTTTTACTCTATTTATTTGAGAGAATATTATACGGGTGAATATTTGAAGGACATTTATTTTGTTTTTACTAAATATAATTTTTATTTATTTATTAGTGAACAATATAGTGATGATTATCTTATAAAATAAATAATTATTATTAAATTTACACTATATATTATAAATGGATTGAAGGGTAATTTTATAATTCTGGTGAGAAATAATATATCTTGAATATTATTTGATTAAATAATATTTAAATTAATTCACATGTTAATAGGATCTTGAGAATTATTATTATTATTATTATAATGGGGTTTCAAAAGAATTAAATAAATATTAAAGATCATTTCTTCAATTATTTATTTCGAAAAATAATGGTATATAAATCCAATTATATTTTTTAATAGAGCCAATTCATTTTTTATACTCGATGAAATTCATGGAATACAATTGAATCCATAGAGAGCTCTGTTCTCCAAGAACGCTCTCAAAAATGGAGAGAGAACATCGCCCACCTTCCACACATGATTTAAGATATATCATAGATAATCCATCGGATATGATTATTAGGAAGATCAAAGGTAAACAATGCAAGTGAAATGATATAAATTGAATCCTATTAAAGACTCCTATGATGATATTTGATAATTTGTGGAATACCTATGGATTAATGGTGGAGAGAGTATATTCTAGATTATTATAATGAAATAATATTAGGACATAGATTAATTATAAGATAAATCGTTGAAGGAATAATTTCTATAAATATATTTATATAATTTTTTAAATAAATAATAAATAATATTTGATGATAATTCCCATTAGATCCAACATTTAATCCATTGTATATATTCTTTTATCCCATTTTGTTGATCTCAACATTTATAATTAAATAAATCTCATATTAGTAATATATAGTGAAAAAAGAAATGTTTGGTATGAACCATCTCAAGACTCTTCTATGCTTGGAACCAATATGTTGTATAAGAGAAGGTCACATAATTATATGTAATTATTTAAATATTGTGGATTTAATTGTAGATTTATTAATAGCCTTCATTTCTACCATAATCATTATTTAAAAAAATCTTTGCAGATCATCTTTATCCCACTTTATTTATAATTAATATAAAATATTGATTATCTAAATGAATGAATTAAATTCAATGATCTCGTTTAAAAATGATGAGGAGTCTTGAAAGATAATCCAAGAGAACACACCATGTAACCTGACATTGCGCAATCTACGATAGTGTTTAATAGGCCGAGATTTAATTTAAAATTAATTCAACAAATCAGAATTTATTACATGTAGTGAAATCAATTATACACCATGTGTTGATCAGACCAGGACGGAACATGGTCATCCAAAGTAGAGATCCTGTAACTTCCATTCATGGAATGTAGTCCTTTATCCAATGATGGGCTATGTATCTTCTAACATGGCCTACATGAAAGGTGGGTATGTATATTTGATACCACATTTCTTGTATCCCATGTAAACACCATGTAATATAGTAATTTTACTTAGCACTATTACACATTGAGTCCCTAGGTGTGTGTCGTGGACAGACGACAAGAAAAATATACAAAATGTGTGGATTCAATATACAAGTTGTTTATTTTTTTTCTAAATTATGGATAATTAAAATTAACTTATGATACTGTGAAAACCTTATCAACATGTTCTTTCATGTGGTCATTAACCTGATAGGACACACGATGTGATGGGTTATATATATATAATTAATTTAATTGTATTTTTTGGATATGCATATCACATAAAATTCTTATCACAGTTATTACTATAGATGCATTAAAGCATAACACCAAATGTAAATAGAATGTAAAGCATGTGATAATATACTGAGAGTAAAAATCATATAATTATATTATTAAATTATGTATTCCGGATTTCTCAATAATAAATTGTATACAAGTATAATAAACATTTTTTAGTGAAATTGGTTACTCACTATGTTGTCGCCAATGAACTTTTTTATTATACATAGTTAATTCAAATTAATTTATTGAATTTATTCAACATTATGATTGATATAAATATCACAGAAATTATAAAGAGAATAAAGATAAAAAATTTATTAATTAAACAAGAGAATTATTGAATTTATGAAAATTTAACTTAAAAAAGAATTATTAGAATTGACTAAATTTTTTATTAAAAACTTAATTAAATGTATGAACTTCGATGATACAGAGCCTAGGAATTAATTTTGAATGTGATTGGTTTCATTTACTTATTTATTGAATTAAATTTCTAGACAACATGTCATCACTCCTCTTATTATATAAGGTCATTCATGAACATGGTATCTTTTATGTAAACTATTTACCAAATTATTTGGTTCCCCTCACCTGAGAGTGATTGAAGACAAATGTAATTTATGGAGCACCAATGTTAGTGGCGGTGGTTGATGTTTTGAGTAAAGGAAAAACTAATCAATGATATATACCTCAGTGGACATGTGGAAAGATACAACATGAAAATTAATTGGTTCAAGGTGTTTTCCCCCTAATTAAACAGTTAGTTTATCACCATCTAGATTAACTAACCATTAGTAAAAAACCAAGATGATACCACTTCATTATTTTATATCTATCAAGTTTCCTCGTTATTTTATTATGGATTCTTTTCATGATTGTATATTTTATTAAATAAATAAGAGTGAAATAATGAACTAAAATAAATTGTCTTTGAAATAAATATTATCTTAGATATGGTTAATCACTTATGTATATCCACTTAATATTAAACTTTTTTAAATAAAGATAAAAATTTTAAATTTACACATAAACAATAAAATCACTCAATTATATATATTATGTCAGTATATCCTTCCACTAGTTTAGTTAATATCAAAACAAAATTCAATGTTAATGACTATCCAATGTTGAGGTGCTTTAAAATATCATGAAATTATAACTTGATGTTTTATGTCGAATTAAATCTGTTCACCTCAAGGGTTGACTGTCAATTCCAGACATGGTGTAACTAAGAGAAAAATATTGAAGAAATATACATAAAGTGTTTCAAAATCTGGGATTACATTAAAAAAGATCATGCAATTATGAGTTATAGCTTTTAGAATTTTGATTTACAACATTAAACTATTAAAATTCATTGGCTATCCAATGTTGGTCTGGTGTGGAGGAGAATATGGATCATTTACACTAGAATTCCCAAGAAACAGGATATTCAAAATCCAATGGTGAGGGCTAAGGGGTTTTGATAAAATATTGGGATATTTATAAATATCATATATTTATATGTATAAATTTTATCATATGAATAACTAAAAATCTACATATATTGTTGATTGATAAAAAAATTAAAATTAATTCAAACTTTTCAATGTGTTCCATTTCGGAGAAGGATAACCTTACCACTGGTGAAAATTTTAAGTAGTGAAAAATGATCTTAGATTTTATACTATTGTCTAAAAGAAAATTTTATTTGATGGGGAAACATATTCTTAATATGGATGGTAATGAGGCTAGTGAGGAAAAGTTAACTCTCTATGAGAAAAATTTGAATGATGTTATAGATGTTTATTGATTCGTGCCATCTACTATGAACAATTATCCTTTTATGAATCATGAGGGAATGTGCTCATATAGAATGGTGTATCACTTCAGGATATATATCTAAAGAATGAGATTAGGAGATATATTATAAAGCTCTATTTACAACTAATCTTGGATATTCTATGCCAACTATACCCATATAGTCAATCATATCGGATGCATTAAACACTTACACATCTTAGGGATTAATTTACTAGATTAGTTGCACATGTATCTCATGCCTTCCTCACTACCCAATTCCTTCCCCAATTTTATTACTAATTATTACATGATCAATAACGAAATGTTCATTCAAACCATCATATTATAATTCTCTTTGTTGATAAGGACATGTGATGTGGAAAACCCATGATCCTTATAGTGAATAAGAAAATAATATACACCTAAAATGGGACTAAGACTCCTAAAATTTATAGATCTCCTGATCACCATCCATCCATGAAGATGGAGATCCCGACGTAGTTAAATTAATATTGGGAATTATGTTTTTCACGTTTCAAGAAAGTCCACCAGAATACGAACTGCACTCAGAAGCAAGGTTAAGAATAATTTTTCATTCATTACCATCTGTAATATTTCAATACCTACACATTTGTTATTATATAAATTTTGTGGTGCTCACATTTATTTCAAAATGGATGAACCATGTATATTTCAAATGATATATATAGGATAGGTTAATTTTTTAACTCCATATTGTGTGGGGATTGTTGTTATAGAGATTTGTGTCTACCTCCATTCAATTCAAATAATAACGATGTTAGTATTTTGAGATAGTTACTATGCACCGACTATTACTAAGAACATAATTTCTATGTCATATCGAGATACATGTGTCTTAATTTTCATGTTTTGAAATAATAATTTTTAATTTTATAATTAAATCACAAGTTATGGAATGGTGTATTTATATAATTGATATGTATTAAATTATGAAAACTAAGTGTTTTAAATAGATAAAAAATCATGTTCACATGACTCTTATAACCCCCACATATGCATTCACCATCTTGAACATGTATTTTATAAGGGTTTCAAAATGGTATTATAGGATGGTTATTTAGACCATTCTAATATAAACACACTTGAATTGTGTCATTTTTTCTTACATGGTATGATAACCAAACTTATATTCATTGGATAAAGTGAAGGGGACACAGAGCTTCTAGGATTGGTAAACACTATTGTGTGTGGAAAATTTCTAGAAGAATATCAGGGTGGATAATAATATATCATAAATTTTATTACTGACTTCAGTAGATATTTAAATTAATACATAGTGAGGTATAAGTCTAAGACCTTTGAGAAATTCCATGAAATCAATAATTAAGAAGATAATCAACATGTATAGAATATACAGATGTTTTGATTGGATCAAGATCATTGATATATTAAAAAAACAATTCAAATGATATCTATGATAGATTGGGGTCCTATCTCAACTCACTCCATAATACACACCATAGTGGAATGGTGATAGTGAATGTAGTAACTCTACCTTGTTAAAGATGGTAAGGACGATGATGAGTCAAGAAGATTATAAATTATCCTTTTGGGGATATGCAATAAAAATCGTGGAATATACATTAAATTGAGTTCCAAATACATTTGAACCCCGAATTCCCATCGTTTAATGGAGTGGAATGAAATATCTCTCGACACATACCCATGTTTGGGGTAGCAAGGTATTTTTTTAAGTCGTTCTCAGGAAATAATATAGATCCCTTGTGGCCCAATGTGTATCTTTAAATAGAATCATAAGGAAACAATGTTATACTATCAATTAAACCACTCAGAAATAAATACTTATGTAATAAAAAAATCCATATTCCTTGAGAGGGAGGAAATCCTGAAAAGGAATAGTGGGTGAATGATTGAATATCATTATGTTTATGCTCAAGACACACAAAAGTTAGTACATAAACAGACTCCATAGGTCTCAATGGAAGATTTAGTTCTTGTAATAATAATATATTTTAAAATCACTAGATGGGTAAGACAACTAGAAATATATGATTTTACAGTCAATAATGATTGTGAATAATTATTAGTTGAAAATGATGAATGTATATCCTATAATGAAGTAGTATAGTGATTATATGATTCTACATTGAAAGAAGCGATAAATTATGAAATAGATTCTATGAATCTGAATCATGGTTGGGGTTTGGTCAATGTGCCACTGGATGTAATTCTTGTAGGGTTCATGTGCTTATCTAAGAGAAAACAGAACATATAATCCAAATTAAATACCTATAAATAAATACTGGTGGCAAAAGGGTGTATAAATCATCAATGAATTGACTACGATGTGGCCTTTTCTCATGTATTCTTGTTTAAATATTTCATAATTTTACATGTTATTATGGATGACCATAACCAATAAATTTTTAATATGGATGTCAAAAAATATTTCCATAATTTGAATCATTATGAAGATTTCTATATAACACAACAAGAACGGTTCTTGACTTCAAGTGAGGCCAAAAGAAAATTATGTTATAGATATCCATTTATGGATCGAAGTAGGCATCGTGTTTATGAAAAATTTAATTTGATGAAGAAATAAAAATAATTTGGTTTCATTATAATTGAATTCGATTTTTGTTTTTAAATGTGGTTTATTTGGAATGTAGTTTGTATCTTAATAGTATATGTTCAGGACATATTACATATTGGAAGTGATTTATCAATATTATAGTTTGTTAAGGAATGGTAAAACATGTATTTCTATTTAATGGACATAGGTGAAGAGGAATATATTCTAGGGATCAAGATCAACCATTACAGATCCAAGTTCACACACTGATAATATCAAATTAAATTTATGGAAAATATTCTAATGTGATTTAGTATTATACAATCCGATAGGGGATTAATTACAATTTCACATACTATATATCTTTCCATGAAATTGTGTCCTTAAACACAATAATGCAAAATGATAATGAGTAAGATAACATAAAATTCAGTGTTAGAAGTCATCATGTATTCCATGTAATGTCCTACAAATAATTTTGAATATGAATTGATTATGGTAGGTAGATATCAAGCTAATCCACGATAACCAAATTGGTCTTATATTAACGATATCCTTTAGTATCTTGGAAGAACTAATGATATGGTAATGGGAAATGTTGGAGAAGAGGATATAGTCATCATGGGATATAAATATTCATGTTTTCAAATAGATAATGATGATTTTAATTCCTAGTTTTGTTAATTTTTGTGTCTCTACGGAGGAGTTGTGAATTGGAAGAGTTCGAAGCATCTTTTTTGTTGATTCAATTGTGGAGTCTGAATATATACAATATTCTAATGCGGTAACCAAATAATTTTATATAATGAACTTTTTTGAAGAGCATGATGTGGAACCTAGTAGTAATGTCCATATAAAATTTTATTGTAACAATACTACAATGGTGGATCTTGCAAAAAAAGCCAAGATCATGTCAACGAATGATGCCTATAATTAGAAAGTATCACATAATGAGTGTTTTTTACTATAGGGGTAGAGTTTTAGTATACATATTTCCCATATAAGAAAATGTAGTGAACCCCTTGACTAAGGTCCAATATTAGAAGAAGAAAGGGAATAATGTTTGATATTGAACAATAATGGTTGTTAGTAGTCATCTCTTATGATAGTGGGAGATTGTTGGGGTTGGTTCCCAAGAACAATCTTCTATTTACTTTATTATAACCATTATTTATAGTTATTAATTATAATAAACTCTATATAAAATCATGATTTTTATTCTATGTTAAAAATTATGTGATAATTTCTTATGAGTAGCTATCACACTAGATGTTCACACCACTTCCCCCGCATTGATGAGATCTCAGAAGTTCTATGATTTTATTCTTAAATATATATTTTATAGTGAGAATATATAATTTTAGGAACACTAATGGTATATTCTATCAGGGGTGGAGAATCATAGGACATAAATGATCCTTCACACAGGGCACACCCTTAGTAATATCCCATGTAGAATTTATATGTATGAGACCCACCAATAGGTAACACACATTTATATGTGTCCTTAGATGTTCCTAGTTTAGGACACATGTATTGATCCATAGAATATAATATTATCATTATTTAATTTTATAACTAATATACTGAAATGTATTGATGAAAACTATGATGAAATATTTGTGCGGTGAGGTATGATATGTTTTTTACATCATGTATAATATTTTATTAATGAATTATGAAAGAATGTATTTGAACCTTATATTCTTTAATTGAAGTTAATTTCCCAGGCCCTGTAATGGAAAATATATAGTGTAAATGAATCAAATTATATGGTATTCTATTGGAAAATTAAACTTCTAGTATTCAAAGAAAGAGACATTGAGTACATTGGTTGATGACACGAGAATGCAACCTACATGATTAAAGATATAGAGATAAATGAATTATATTACAATGTAAGAATCTATATATATTATTATTTTATTATAGACATAGATTCTTTTTATATGGGTTCCATTTCATGTTTTTATATTCAGTTGTTGGACTTAAGGCCTCTTTGCCTAATTCCAATAGAAAATAGTCACAGAGGTTCCCAAAAAATTAATATCCATAATCTCAGTTAAATAATATATCATTATATATTATTGAAAAAGTTATGTAAATATTATTTTTCAATGCAATTTGATAAATATTAATGTTTTCTTGATTTCATATATTTCATCACAATTTATTATAGAAAATATTTTATGAGTGGAATTTTTAAAAAAAATATATTTTTTATTTATTGAATATAATTGAATTTATTTATTTATTAAAAATTTAATTATATTTATTTATTATATGAACCATCATTATCCAAGGAAGGATAAATATTGTGGTTGAATAGAGGGACATATTAATAGGTGTGGTAAAAAATAATATGTATTTAATATTATGTGATTAAGTAATACATAATTTAATTTACATGTTATGAGAATGTCAAGAAACAATATTATTATTATTATTATTATTGAGATAGGGTTCCATAGTGGTTAAATAAATATTTATTTCAATTTTAAAATCCTTTTTTTCTAACCATAGTGGTATATAAACTAAATTATATTATTTTTTCAATAGATCGATTTGATATTCTGTGCAAAATAAAATTTAATGAATCCTATAGAAGTCCTAGATATTTCCATTATCCATGAATTATATTATGAATAAAGAGATATATCCCACCACATTACACTACCTATTTAATAGTGATAAAATATAATCCCACTAATGTGATTCTCATGTAAATCAAAGCTGGACAATGCATGTGATATGATCTGTCGTTCTAGCACTTAGAGATTCCTATGGTGACTTTTAGAGGTTTTTGGAACATTTGTGGAGCATAGATAGAGGGAATATAATATTTTATCCTACAAATTAAAGAAGTTATGACATGGATCTATTTTCAGATCAAATAATTTGTAAGTAATTCATCATAATATAATTCTATAATTTCATTAATTAATTATATATAATATGTGATGATCTTGCACATTGGATTCATTATTTTATCCATTGTGTATATTCTTTGATTCAATTTTGATGATCACAATATTAATCATCATGTAAATATCTGATGAATCACTGATCATAATGAAAAACAATATTGGCCCTGACCAAACACACGCTTACACTACACCTAGGTACTTTTGTATAGGTTATTGATTTCATTATATTTATCATTAGGACTATTAATGATTTCAATAGACCATAGTGAAATCTACCATATATGATGGGGTGTGGTCTAAACATGGATAGAGGGAATCCTAGGAGGACAAAGACATGTAGTTTTGATAAACATACATCTATAGTGAATTTTTTAGGGGTTTCAAGATATGTGGATGGAGTTGTCCCCCATTTTATGTAATTATATTCATTCATTTTAAAATATTCTCATTTTAGTGTGTGTCTTGAGTACACTACAACCCATTTATCACATATTTGATAGGCTTAAGATGTTTAGTGAATTTATTGGATTCATATATATAAAATTATTTTTGTTTAAGAGATTATATATATCTAAAAAAATTGTTTATATGCTAAAGATTTATTAATGACCTCATGTTGTATGGAGGACGTTGGTTGTACTTAAATGATTATTATAGAAATCCAAAACCCTGTTTTAAATGAGAGTAAATATATATGAGATTGGGGGCCTTGACATTATCTTAGTATCTTGGATAATTGTTAATTTTGTGTTTTTATACCAACATTAATATAACTATTTTCATTCCATATGTTATTTATGGTGATAACATAGATTGGAATGTTTTATATCACCTTGATATTAAAAAACATTATTTTTTATATCATATAGGACACGAAATAGGTGACCCAAATGCACCACAAAATATTAATATTTAATTTTTTTCCTGACAACCTAGACCTAAAATTAGAGGATGTGAATAATATTGAATGAATTATGTTATATATATGTGTATGTATATATAAAATAATTAAAAATTAAAACGAAATTAATAATTTTAGGAAATAAGAACACATTGTTTTGTAAAATTATTTTATGCTTCAGATATACACTTTCTTAGAAAAATTATTTCTATTTATGATACAGAAATATAATTAATTTATAGAATATATATAAATATTATTTAATAAAAATTATTATATTTTAAATCATCATATAAAAATTATATTTGGGTGATAATTTCATATTTCTCATTAAATGATTCATTTTCTAGTGAATGTGGAATAATTCCAATTGTTATCGAATATTATATTTTCTCATCAATTTTCAAAGATAGTTTTTATTTTAAAAATAGATTAAATGTAATAATATTTATAATAAATTATATATAATATTATTATGTTAATTGGAATCAATTACATGTTTATATTTTGTATAAAAAATTTTATAGAAAAAGGAATCTTACATAAGTAATTATTTGTATGTGCGCAAACTGTTTTTATATGTATAAATTAAATTAAAAACTATTGGTGCCTGATATTATTTAAAATTATATATTATATATTTAAGAAAATGACTGGATATTTATAATATATTTTTACTAATAAATGGATATGAATAAATATAGTTTTATTAAAAAAAATATATTTCAAAAGAAACTATTTTAATCAAATTTTGATAAATTATTCTAAATTTAATTCCAAACTCTTATTGAGATTGAATCGGTTAAAATTAAATTACTATTTTTCATTCACATTTTCAATGTTTTTAAATAGTTCACTTTTATTTTATCGTAATATGAATAGTACATTTGGTTAAATTTATCACCATGGTAAATTGTATATCAGGTTAATCTAGTTTAAAACTAAACGATAAGGACACATGTTTTATCCAAATTTGAACTATATGAATTAAAAACTACCATTAACACTTATGATATATTTTTTGGTTATTTGAATTTTTTCCCTAAAAATTACTTATATACTAATTGAATTAATGATGATTACAAAATGTAACTCTTTTTGTTTTTATCCATCTCTTACTTGTCCACATTTTGAAAAATTAAATATAGGATAAAGAAATTTTAATTTGATATTAAGGAAGTTTATTTTATCATATAAATTAATATATAATTTGTAGATGTTATATAAATACCATAAATTCAAATACAACAATAATTACATATTTATTTAATTAACAAAAATTAAATTAAATTATTCTAAAATTATTAAAATTTATACAATTTTATTGAGATTGTGTGTCCCAATTACATTATATATATATATTAAAAAATTTGTGTTTCTTAAATGAAATATACTCAAAATAAAACTTTTTTGAAATATTTTTTAATTAATTTTAAATAAATATTTTCTAAATTGAGAAAAATGATACTCTATCAAAAAATATATTATTTAATTATTTAAAAATTAAAAAAATTAAATTGTGAAATTTGGATAATAAATTTTCTAAAGGTACATCCATTTTCTATTTATGGTTCAATAGTTACCCTATATGTAAAATTATAACCCTTTAACAGTGAAATATATGTTATTTTGGTTAATGTAAAAATAAATTAACAGATGGGTTAATCAAATGGATAAAGATGAAAATAATATAAAAACGCCTTAAAATTTCAATAGACGATGTTATTTCAACTCTATAGAATTTTTATTCTAATTCATATCTATTTTGAAGCATCTGGATCTAGAATAGTATTATTATATTTTAATTTTTTTAGCTTATTCCATAAAAGTGTATTTTACCTCAATTATAAATGGGAACCTCCTCCCTCTCTCATTTAAACAACATTGATACATATAGATTGAAAAAATTGTCACTATTAACCATATAAACATCCTCAACCATGTTATGTACATTCTTTCTATTCCAATATACCTAGACTAGGTCCCGAATAAAGATATCTAAAGAGAGTCCATTGAAGAATAGATACTCATGTTTATGCGCTCTTTTATGATTATTTATATTTAAACATCAATTCCATGTGTTGTAACCATATTAAAATTATTAATCTACTATCATAAATATAATTATAAGTCATTATTTTTATGGTACAACATTATTTATTCTATTTTTATTCCTGTGAAAATAGAAAACATTTCTCGTAACTACATACGGCTTACCATCTCTATGTAGTAGTGTAATTTGTTTTTCATCACCATATTACTTGTATGGTAATTAATATGGAAATAATATATTTATATATATATATTAATTATTAATTATTTATTCTGATGGAATGATAATATCATATATACATTCTTATATTCCAATTTAATGGGACACAAAAAGTTCGCTTGTCCACACGTGAGGACAACCACCTCCACAAACCGATGTGACTCATTTTTCATCTCTATTTTACATGGACAGAATGAAGTATATTTTTACAATATATATATGATTTTCAAGACCCCCTTCCATCAAAGATTCTCCTCCTGAGCTGGAAATGGTGAAAGGGAGATAATGACCCCCAGAGTCCCGCCTCAAGTAGGCCCTTGGGTGGCGACTAGCACCAAGGGTATGAGTTTTCACAAATATGGGAGGCATTACCCTTTTTATTAATTAAGATAGGGAAATAGTACCAGTCAACCACCAAAAAGGAAAGGAACAAGTGTGTAGAAATAAACCCAAAACAATCCCACAAGGATGTTTAAACAATTATGAAACAAAGTATAAGTACAAGAAAGATCAAAGTGCCATACCAAAAGAAACAAGAGTACACCAACTACAAGAAATCCAACTGTCCCGACTAGTAGGGTCCCGTACGACCCTGGTAGTCCTCCTAGAATCCTGAAACTAAACATAGGGTGAGCATACTAGTATAATTAGTAGGGAAACCTAATGATCTCTTGCCTAGGTGGGTAGACATCCTAGTGTCCCGTGAGAACAACAGAAGAAGCCAAACAAATAGATCTATCCACCCAACCTCACCAGCCACGCTCACCATAAACACATAACAACCGATAGTATTATATAAGAACAAGAGTATTGGTTACCCCACACCATTTCCCACTAGTTTTCCGCTCTACCTAACGGTTAATGTCCGGACGCTTCCACATTCTTCCCGCCCGCACACACCTGGGCCTCAAGAACCACACATCCCGCCCACACACACCTGGGCCTCACAACCATGTATCCTGTGTGCACACACCTGGGCCTCACCACCACACATCCCACCCACACACACAAGGGCCTCACAACCACACATCCCGCCCACACACAACTGGGCCTCATCCCGAAGATTCTTGGGAAACAGTACAACTACCCGAAGAGTCTTGGGATGAAACCACCCCAATCGAAACCTACCCGAAGTGTCTTTGGTGTAAGTTCGCCTCAAGGCATCATAACCTATGGAGGAAGGAGAAGGAATGAGCTAGTAACTAACGGGAAAATGCCCTCTCCCATAAAATGGGAGTGTTCGGCACTAAGTGCTCAACATGGGTGGGGTGCTACAAAACACAAAGATACAGATAAATATATATATACCAACACACAGCCTAACCTATGGCTTGTAAACAGAGTAACAGAGCACATGCCTCGGCACTGATACTATGAACTATGTATAAAACAAACAATCCCAACCCCATTTAGGTTTTCATGTTTCAGAAGTATTAGTATATTAGTTCTTTAACTACAGGGCAAGTAACCACAACCAACCATATCAATCTTTTATAAAACATATCCCTTCCAACCATAAGTCAAGTTAGATAAAACACAAACAACACAAACCCAACCTTCTTATCATCAATCAAACCCCATTGATTGTTCCCGCATTTAATTCATTATCTTTCCCCATAGTTCATTTATCAACTTTCCACTTTCTTTTAATATCACAACCCATTACTGCAGCCCTGCTGCCATTATAACCACATCTCCACAACCGTATCACAAACAAAGCTCGTGCCACATCATTACCTCTTTAATATCATTTACCATAGCCCCTTTGCCCATCCCACTTGTAAAAACTCTGGATTCAGCCCCCTTTCAAACACCACGTAACCAAACCAACACCCACATGTTCATTAATCAATTTTGATCAACCGGGGTGATCACACAAGCATTCCAGATTTTAATCAGCCAACTTTACCTGATTAACCAATTTGCATATTCCACAAATTTTCCATCCACAAAACAGTCTTGAAATAATGGGAAACATTTAATTATGCAAGAAAAGTCCCCCAACGACCCTGATTTTCAGTAGGCATATGCCTATTTGATTCACAACATAATATCACAGAATATAAATAATGTAACTGCATTCAAAAATATCTCATCCCCACTTTATAAGTCAATTATTATCTTTATTAAATAGGTTCAACTTTGTTTAATGTTAACAAGAGGACACCATCCCTGCATGATGCACAAAAAAAGAGAGACGAAGGTGAAAACCCTTCCTCAACAGGTTCTGATCACAACGCTCCCCCGGATTAGCTTTAGAAGGCGTCTGTCACATCTGTCAAAACCTAGAAAAAAGCTCCTTGGGTGGAATATGGGGGAAGGAAAGGCCCATTTAAATCAACAGATCCAAGCTCAGAAGTTATGCCGCGTCGTTACAATCTTGTTGCCACTGACAGATCGTAAATCAGAGCTCGGACGAAGAAGTTAGCGAAGAAAAGAGCCTTGGAGTCTCTTGAGAGAGATATGATCAAGGGAATGGGGAGGAGAGGAGTGATTTGAACAGGAGGAGAGGTCCCCTCCTTTTATAGGCGAGAAAAAAATAGTACATGGAGTGTACTTCCTAGTACACGATTTGTACTCGGACATTTCACAAGGTCACCACGCAGATTCCAACACAGCCTTCAACGCGGAACGTGGTCATTGACCAGTCAACACACGGTTGGAGGGTAACGCGTACGCCGGGAGGAGCTACACGGTGTGTTGTATGGGATACATGGTGTGTACTCATTTATTTCACGCGGAAAGGACACAGCCTCAACATGGTACACGACCGTTGACTGGTCAACACACTTTTTGAGGGTAACACATACGTGGGGATAGAGCTACACGGTGTGTAGTATGGGCTATACAGCGTGTAATCATTTATTTAACACGGCAAGGACACATCATCAACATGGGGTATACCCAGAAATGTGGTACATGGCGTGTAGTTACAAAATTCTAAAAAGTGTGGGAAAAGTCCATTTTACCCTCTAGAACACTTCATGGCCCCTATTTTGAAAAATGAAAGGGCCAGAGAGGTCCGGGCCATTACATCAGATACCTCTTAAAAAATTATCGTCCTCGAGAATTCAAAATCAAACCTAGAGGAACCCAACTAGATACCTCTTAGGGATCTCGTTATAACAAGAACCCATCCAACAACCCTAATCATAAGTGTTAGGAATTCCTTCCCATATGTCGAGATATTATCAACTTTATGTAGCACTGACTCACTTGTACGGGTTTAATCGCATCCTCATTAATTCGTCTCGATTATGAATTGGGTCTTCCCACTTTCATACATTATAATGTTTCAACTTGTACTTCCCCCAACACAGTACAACCAATGCACTTCCAGAACACGTGGTTTGGGGAAATTCCTTCTCCTATGTCGAGATATTATCTGTTTTAGGCGGCACTGACTCGCCCACATGGGTTCAATCACATCCACATTATTGCGTCTTGATTAAAGATCAGGTTTTTCCCTTTCCCCACTCACCCGGACATGTTTCACACTTCCAGAGAACAAGGAAACAAAAAGTCTCACAACAGACAAGACTAGAATTCCATATATCAATGGTACATAGTAAAACATCAAAACAAAGCTCAGATGAAAAACCAAAACACAAGTCAAACCAACTCTGGGTGCTGAGCATGCATCTGTGCCTCCCACTCCCAAGTTCTCTTCTTGAGGCCACCATGCCTCCACAACACACCAACCAAGGCAATGGTTTTTCCACGGAGCACATTATCATTACGATCCTCAATTATAACTGGTCGTTCCTCAAAGGTCGCGTTATCTCCCATATCTAACTCTCCCTAGTCGATAATGTGAGAGTCGTCGTGTAAGTACCGACGAAGCTGTGAGATGTGGAGGACATCATGGACCTTCTCCAACTGAGTTGGCAGGGCCAGATGATATGCCACCTCGCCCACTTGCCTCAGAACCTCGAAAGGTCTGATGAACCTAAGGGAGAGCTTACTCCCCTTCCCAAACCTCCTCTTTCTCCATCGAGGGGAAGCGTTCAAGAACACATCATCCCCCACCTCGAACTCCAAGGGCCTCCTCCGGCGATCAGCATAAGACTTCTGTCGGTCCTGAGCTGCTTTCATCCTCTCACACACAAGATGGACTTTCTCTGTGGTGCTCTGTACTACCTCTGGCCCAAGATCAACAATCTCACCAACCTCTGCCCATCAAATAGGTGAACGAAATGGTCTTCCATGCAAAGCCTCAAATGGTGCCATGCCAATAGTAGAGTGGAAGCTGTTATTGTAGGAAAACTATACTAAAGGCAAGTGTCGCACCCATGATCCTCCGAAATCCAGAATGCATGCTCGCAACATGTCCTCCAACATCTGGATAGTCCACTATGTATGCCAATCTGTCTGGGGGTGGAAAATAGTGCTAAGGCGTAGCTAGGTGCGAAATGCATGTTGTAGCCCCCTCCAGACTCGTGAGGTAAACCGAGTATCCCAATATGAGACGATAGTCTTCGGGACTCCATGATACTGCACCACCTCATCCCTGTACCTCTGTGCTAAGGTACTCACCGGGCCCGACTCCTTAATTTCTAAGAAGTGAGCTGATTTCGTTAGCCAATCCACCACTACCCAGATAGCATCATAACCACCCTAAGCTCTGGGTAATCCTTTGACAAAGTCCATTGAGATGTCAAACCATTTCCACTCGGGGACATCTAAAGGAGGCAACAAACCACTGGGAAAACAATGTTCAGCCTTCAATTTCTGACACACTAGGAATTTAGCCACAAACTCCACCGCTTCCCGTTTCACCCGGGGCCACCAAAACTGTTCCCTCGGGCCACGATACATCTTTGATACTCCCGAATGCACCTCCAAAGTGGATCTATGGAAGCCACGGAGAAATCCCTCATGCATCTCCTCTGGAACAAAAAACCTTCCATGAAAAAGCATTTGATGTCAGCTGTCCTCTGCCCATCCTTCTGGTGCGTTTCCATGATCGATACAATACCTCATTACTTCCACCTCAGAGTCTCCCCACTGAGACTCTTCCATCTTCTACAACAAAGAGGACTACACCGTCATCTGAAACAAACAGCCTATAACACCTTCTACACATGAATCCAAGTTCAAGGTATCCAATTATCCCATCGCTTTCCAAGTATTAGTGGATTCCTAAACCACATCCTTATGTGTCTTCCTGCTCAAGGCATCAGCAACAACGTTGCCCTTACCTTCAGTGTAAGAGACCTCGAAGACATAGTCTTGGAGAAACTCTACCCATCTCCACTACCGTAAGTTTAGGTCATGCTGGGAGAAGATATAACATAATCTCTTGTGATCTGAAAAGACCACAAAGTGCTCCCCAAAGAGGTAATGCTGCCACAACATCAGTGTGAACACTACTGCATCAAGTTCTAGGTGTTGGGTGGCATAGTTACGCTCATGAGGGCACAACTTCTTAGACCCATAATAGATCACACCCTTCTTCATTATCATCACGCACCCCAAGACAAGGCTAGAAGCATCACAAAACACCTCATACAACAACCCTTTCTCTAGAAACCTAAGTACGGGAGCACTGACCAACTTCTCCTTTAGGTATTCAAATGCTTCCTGGCATTGCTCGCTCCACAGGAAGACCTGGTTCTTCCTAGTCAAAGCTGTCAAGGGATTAGAAACTCGAGAGAAGTCCGAAACAAACCTCCGATAATAGCCTTCCAACCCCAAGAAACTACGAAATTATACCCCTCTCTTGGGTGCTTCCCATGAAACAACTGCCTCCACCATCGACGGGTCCACTGACACTCCATTCTAAGACACCACGTGCCCAAGGAAGTGTACTTCATGCATCACGAACTTACACTTTGACAATTTCCCATAAAGCTGGTGGTGTCGAAGGACCTCCAATATTTCCCTAAGATGTTCAACATTCTCCTCCTCTGATCATGAGTAGATCAGGATGTCATCGATAAACACAATGACGAACCGGTCCAGAAACTCTCAGAAGACAAGGTTCATATGTCCCATGAACATAGCTGGTACATTTGTAACTCCAAACGGCATCACTAAAAACTCGAAGTGTCCATTACTACACCTGAATGCCGTCTTTGATATGTCACTATCCTTTACCCTTAGCTGATGATATCCAAATCGTAGATCATTCTTAGAAAACCAACCTGCTCCCCTCAACTAGTCGAAGAGATCATCTATCCTTGGAAGGGGATAACGATTCTTGACCGTTACCTGATTTAACCTTCGGTAGTCTATGCATAGAATGAGACCACCATCTGCCTTCTTCATGAACAAAACTAGAGATCCCCATGGCGACACACTGGGTTGAAAAAACCCTTCTCCATCAGATCGTTAATCTTAATTTGAAACTCCCCCAACTCCGAAGGTGACATCTAATAAGGGGCCATCGAAATTGGACAGGCACCAGGCTGTAAGTCTATCCCAAACTCAACGTCACGTCGGGGGGGGGGGGGGGTAGAGTGACAACCTCCTTAGGAAAAACATCTAGGAACTCCCCAAAAACCACTGGATCATCCATCATCTCTGTATCAGCTGAAACCAATGATAACCCTCCTAATAAAGAATGGAGAGGCTTCACATGCCGGCTTCCCACCTGATAGATCCTCTCGCCAACAAAAGATACACGCTGCCCATCCACGTCGGAGAACACAATCCTTCTTCGGATGCAGTAAATAACGACACTAACAGAAAACAACCAATCGATGCCTAGGATGACATCGTATGCCTGCATCTATAGCAAAGGAAGGTCCCACTAGATCGATGTGGTCCCAACGTCAGCCCACATCCCCAGAAAACACAAGATACGCTGGTCTGGCCTCCAACTGGTGTACTCAACACCAGGCGTACGGAAAGAATCTCAACATCTAGACCCATAACATGGGCTAGACTGGGTGAAACAAAGGAGTGCGAAGCTCCTTAATCGAACAAAGCAGAAACGAGTGTGCTGAACAAACAAATCGTACCTCGCACCACCTCTGGTCCTACTGGAGCTGCCAACTCTGCTGCGTGCAACTGTCCACGCCCATCTCTTCTTCCTCTCTGATGTCGACCACCTCCTCGACCACACCCTGGTCAAGTTCCCTCTAGAACACCCAGAGATCGACCTCCTCCTGAAAAGTCTTCCCTCAGAGAGGCAGGGTCCTGCTACTGCTGGAAGGGCCTCACCGACAACTGGTGCTGCTGAGTCGGGCAGTAAACCTGCCCACCTCCACCGTACTGAGCTCGGGTCGAGAACCGACTCTGGATGTGCCTGAAACCACCACAAGAGAAACACATTGGTCCTGGGATCGTGAAAAATGGATGAGGACCCGATGATATGAATTGGAACTGTTGGGGCCTGCTCCCCACTGGCCTGAATCAGGAGCGTCCCGTCACAGGATATCTGCTGCTGACTGCCTTTCCCTTCGAAAACCCAGCTGGAACCCATCTCGTGGTGCACCTCCTTAAGTGTGCATCCTATATACGACCTCTTCCTTCTTCTGTACTGCCAAGTACGTCAGAAGGGTGAAGGGGGTGACAACATAATAGAGCGAAGAAAGAAGCGCCTCCTCTAAACGTCTTGCCCGAGACTTCTAATCCGGAAAGAGATCCTGAGAAAAGCGTTGGGGATCCTTGAACATTATCCCCAACTCCTGTACTGACATACTCCCCTGCTGGAGGGAGTGTAACTATTGTTGCTTATCCGCCTTGATCATGGAAGAATGGAATTCCTCTCGGAATTCCTTCTCAAACTCAGCCCACAAAACCTCTGCCTCTGTCCTCTCTCTGAGGTAGAGCGTCCACCACTGTTGTGCCGCAACTCTCAGCTGACTGACTTCTAGGGGAACCCAGTACTCCCTCAGATCACAGATCAAAGTAATAGCGTTCTCTAGATCCTCAAGCCACCTCTCTTTCTCTATATTAGAAGTACTACCCTCATACTTCTTGAGGGTTTGTCTCTAAAAAGAATGTAGAGTCTTCTGCCACTGGCTATCTTCCTCCGCTCAGTCAATCCTCAACTGATCGACTTCTTGAATCTGTTGGGCCTCGGCTGTTTGATCCACCTGGGGATGATGTCCAGGTGCCATAGTTGTATGGTAAACAAGGATCGCTTATGCCCAAGTAGTAACGAAATTCTCAAGGTTTTATTTTATCATTTTTATTTATTTCCCAGGACACCCTAATCAAGTAAAACACAAACATAATGATCCATGTACCTTCCCTAGGGTCTCTTCCCTACGATCAATGTAGTCTCACTTGGATGTTCGGAAGGCTCAGAGTCCTAGCATCAGATCACAGGGGGCCCTAAAATCCCATGTCTTAGCCGGTCTTCCCTGGACTATGCCATGCACTAACATCAGCCAACACTGTCTCCCTACCATCCCATGCAATCCTCACTATTCCTAACTCCAAACATCATCCTATCTCTGAACCATCACCTCTAATACCATTCTGTCACGACCCCCATCCATCAAAGATGCTCCTCCTGAGCTGTAAATTTTGAAAGGGAGATAATGACCCCTGAGTCCCGCCTCTAGTAGGCCCCGGGGTGGCGACTAGGACCAAGGGTATGAGTTTTGACAAATATGGGAGGCATTACCCTTTTTATTATTTAAGATCGGTAAATAGGACAAGTCAACCACCAAAAAGGAAAAGAACAAGCGTATAGAATGAAACCCAAACCAATCCCACATGGATGTTTAAAAAATTCTAAAACAAAGTAAAAGTACAAGAATTATCAACGTACAATACCAAAAGAAACAATAGTACATCAACTAAAACAACTCCAACTGTCCCGACTAGTAGGGTCCCGTACGTCCCTGGTAGTACTCTTAGAAACCTGAAGGTAAACATAGGGTCAGAATACAAGTATACTCAGTAGGGTAACCTAAAGCTCTCATGCACAGGTGGGGAGACATCCTAATGCCCTGTGAGAAAACAGAAGAATCCAAACCTAACAAGGAGATCTATCCAACCAACCTCACCACCCACGCTCACCGAAAACACATAACAACCGGTAGTAGTATAAAATAACAAGAGTATTGGGTACCCCGCACCATTTCCCACTAGTTTACTGCTCTTCATAACAGAAAACGTCCTGATGCTACCACACTCTTCCCACCCGCACACACCTGGGACTCAAGAACCACACATCCCACCCGCACACACCTGGGCATCACAACCACGCATCCCTCTCGCACACACCTGGGCCTCACAACCATGCATCCTACCCACACACACCTGGGCCTCACAACCACACATCCCGCATGCACACACCTGGGCCTCATCCCAAAGATTCTTGGGAAATAGTACACCAGTCCAAAGAGTCTTGGGTTGATACCACCCCAATCGAAACCTACCCAAAGAGTCTTGGGTGTAAGGTCGCCTCAAGCCATCACAGCCTATGGAAGAAAGAGCAGAAATGATCTATTAACTAAGGGGGAAACACCCTCTCCCATAAAATGCGAGTGTTCGGAACTAAGTTCTCAACATGGGTGGGGTGCGACAAAACACAAATATATAGATACATATATATATACCAACACACAACCCAAACTATGGCTTGTAAATAGAGAAACTGAGCACATGCCTCGGCACTGCTACTTCGAAGTATGCATACAACAAACAATCCCAACCCCATTTAAGTTTTCCTGTTTCAGAAGTATTAGTTTATTAGTTCCTTAACTACTAGGCAAGTAACCACAACCAAACATATCAATCCATCGTAAAACATATCCATGCCTACCAGAAGTCATGTTAGATAAAACACAAAAAACACAAACCCAACCATTTTATCATCAATAAAACCCCATTGATTGTTCCCATGTCTAATTCATTATCTTTCCCCATAGTTCATTTATCAACTTTCCACTTTCTTTTAATATCACAACCCAATGTTGCAGCCCTACTGCCATTATAACCACATCTACACAACCGTATCACAAACAAAGCTCATGCCACATCATTTCCTCTTTAATATCATTTACTGCAGCACCACTTCCCATCCAACTCGTAACAACTCAGGATTCACCCCCTTTCACACACCACGTAACCAAACCAACACCCACATGTTCATTATTCCATTTTTTTCAACCGGGGTGATAACACAAGTGTTCCAAATTTTAATCATCCAACTTTACGTGATTAACCAATTTACATATTCCAAAAAGTATCCATCCACAAAACGTTCTATAAGGATAGGGAAACATTTAATTGCGCAAGA
This sequence comes from Viscum album, assembly GCA_963277665.1. NCBI lineage: Eukaryota > Viridiplantae > Streptophyta > Magnoliopsida > Santalales > Viscaceae > Viscum > Viscum album. Next base: position 1,043,601,407 of record OY728150.1, read on the forward strand.
AAAGGCCCCCAACGACCGTGATTTTCAGTAGGCATAAGCCTATTCGATTCACAACATAATATCACAGAATATAAGTAATGTAACTACATTCACAAACTTCTCATCCCTGTTATATAAGCCAATTATTACCTTTATTAAACCGGTTCAACTGTGTTTCATGTAAAAAACAGGACACCCTCCCCGCATGATGAAAAAAAAGAGAGATGAAGGTAAAAACCCAACCTCAACAGGTTCTGATCACAACACTCCCCGAGATTAGCTTTAGAAGACGTCTGTCGGCGTCAGTTACTTCTGTCAAAACCCGACAAAAACCTACTTGGGTGGAATTTGGGGGATGGAAAGCCTGAAGGAAAGCCAAAGATCCAAGCTCAGATATTCCGACTCGTCGTTACGATCCTGTGGCCGCTGACGGATCGTAAATCAGAGTTCAAACAAAGAAGTTATGGAGGAAAAGATCCTTAGAGTCTCTTGGGAGGGCTTGGCTCAAGGGAATGGGGAGAAGAGGAGTGATTTGAAAAGGAGGAGAGGCCCCCTCCTTTTATAGGTGAGAAATTCAAAAGTACATGTTGTTTACTTCCTAGTACGTGGCGTGTACTTGGCCATTTTACACAGTCACCACGCGGCTTCCAACACATCGTTCAACGCAGAAAGCGGCCGTTGACCGGTCAACACAAGGTTTGAGGGTAACGCGTACGAGGGGAGGAGCTACACAGCTTGTAGTATGGGCTACACAGCGTGTAATCATTTATTTCACGTGGCAAGGACACAGACTCAACATGGTACACGGACATTGACTGGTCAACACACGATTTGAGGGTAACGCGTACACGAGGAGGAGCTACACAGCGTGTAGTATGGGCTACACGGCATGTACTCATTTATATCACATGGTAGGGACACAGCTTCAACACGGGGTATACCCAGCAAGGTTTTACACGGCGTGTACTCACACTACACGGCGTGTAGTTACGAAATTCTGAAAAGTGTGGGAAAAGTCCATTTTACCCTCCAGAACACTTCATGACCCTCTTTTTGACAAAGGAATGGGCTGGAGAGGTCCGGGTCATTACAATGATATATATGATATAATAATTATTCTTCGAATGTGAAATATTATTTACCTTTCTTCTATTCCATCCATCAGATAGTGAATGTATCGTTCATGAGTATGCATAGACTACCAACTCGATGAATGATGAACTTAACTTTTCTATATTTAATATTTATGGATTTAAGAATAAATAAAAAATGAAAAGATATATATTTTATATCATCATTAAAAATATATTAATGATTTATCCATTATCAATAAACAATTACTGAAACTATTAAACAAATACATACATGAAATATGAAGTTTTTATCACTTGGAATAATAATTGCATTAATGATTTACTAATAAACATGTGATAAAAGATCATATGTAAACAATATATGATATGATATATATATATATATATATATATTAATATATTTTTTAATATATTAATAATAAATATATATTTATTTTTGATTTGGTTCATAAAAATACAATGGAATCCAAACCTGATTTAAGGGTTTCTCATCTCACTTTTACTTTCATGAGACTTATGCCATATTCATTGTTAATAAATTTTGCATATTGTATATCCTACCCCATTAAAATATTATTTCCTTAATTTATTTTTATTCACGGTATTTATTGTTTTGTTTTTTTCATTGGGCACAAGATTCTTATAAACCCATGATGAAATGGTTTAATTCACAATCTCATCATTATATGGGATAGTTTATGGTTATGAATATACGAGCTAATATATATAATATATGTATATGTTTTTTCTTAAATGTTTTCAAAACATTTTTTACTACGCTTTAGTAATTTTTATGATCCATTTTAATTTTTTTACTATTAAAAAAATGGCTTGGAAGGAATCATTGTATCATTTTTTGAATGAGGAATTTTGTCACTTTTCCAAAAATAAATATAGAAGGAAGTTTTTTTAATTAAATGAGATGAATGTCTTTTTCACCCACCTAAAATAAAATTTTATTTGTAGCTTCATTTACGTATTTTAATAGTTATTTTTAAATTTATTATATTCCTTCTTAATTTTAGAGTATTTTTAAAAGTTATTTTCAAAATAAAAAAAAATATTTCCTTATGAAAATTTACAGTAATATAATTTATGTATTTTCATTCATGTAAATGTCAATTAGTGAATATTATTTTGATAATATACTATAATTAAAAAATCTACATTATATTTTCTTATTGTTAATTTTCATGGGGAAGGTATTGGTATTTTGTATGACTTGTTTTTCCAGTATAGACAATTATTTATTCTAATTAATTAATGTTGGTTATGTTTTGTTGTTATTTAATATTAATAATACTTTTGAATTATATGTGATTTTCATGGCATGATGTGGAACCTTAATTATTTAGATGGCCTCATGAGACAAAAAATATATGTTTCTGGACAAGGAAATACACATATATATAGATTTCATGGAATATGGCCTTAATGGTATTTTAATATTTATTGGCCAAAGCATTGGTTTTTTGATTTAGATGTACAGAATTATGAATTCCATCGTTATGAATCAGTTATTGAAGACCATGTGATTAATTTATTATCATTAATTTTAGTGTATATGATTCAATATTATGTGACTACTTATCTGACATTTTATGATATTCATTTATTTTTTAATAATATTCATTCCTTATTTAGCTTCTAATATATTCATAACCTTATTAAGAATCTGAGCACACGATTTTATTATGTTTTTTCACATAAATAAAAATAAATATATTATGATTGATATTTTGGTTTATAATAAAATAAATAATGGTTTCCCCAAAGAAAACATTGCGTTTTATTTTATGTATAGAAATTTAATTTGAGAGTAAAGCAAGAATATGGTCATCTAAGACAACCAAAAAATTTAGTCCTCTAGGATATAGTTTCTTATATATAATTCTAATTTAAATAAATAATCACTTGTTCTAGGATACTATGGTTGGGGTATTTACCAAAGTTATCAGAGAACGATTAGTTCAAAATCGGGTAACTTGATTTAGGAAATCGCAGATTAGGAAATATAACCATACAAATGATATTGCGGTTAATTCTTAGTATTATAGAACAACCTGTAGATTTTTCAATAACCATGGAAAACCTAGGTTTAACATAAGGATTATTTGATTGAGAATAAGGGGTCATGATTAAAACATCCATTTAATAATATTTCATGCTTATTTGATTACTCACTCAAATTATTGTATTTTGCTGCTTATGGTTTACTTTTTTGGTTTTAGTCAATTGAAAGTAAAAGAAGGAATTGTGTAAAAATTAAATGTGATGGAAAATTCTATTATTATGTGGAATGAAATTAGATGATAACCAATGATAAATATATTTCTATTTTTTCTAAATAGATATCATGATATTTGATTAATAACATAAACCTCAGTGAGACTCTTCAGTTGTATAATGTGAGTAAATTTTACTTTTATGTATTTTCAAGTTGTAAAGATCATTGAAAACTAAATTTTTAATTTACTTTTTATCAATAATGCGAGATTATGAATGTAGAATAATTTTTTAAATGTAGTATAATATGTTTTAATTATGGATATAAAGGGATGATAGTGATAATATTCTAAGTAATTCAATGTCATATATGAAAGGAACATGGACACTATCTAATTCAATGTCGTAAGCTATATGTTGATAGAGATAACAAAGAAATAAATATTCTATAAAAATTGTTGTTGTGAATGGATTTAGGTCTTTTTATTGTAGATGTATTTTTATCAATGATATACAAGTTATGTTAATCAAGAATATTATAAGGACTCATCCTTAATAGTTTTTATTTAATAATTTTAAAGTATATATTTAATGGTACATATAACTTGGAAATGTAGTTAACTTAAATGGTAATATTCTATGGGATAACATGACTTAGTAACTAATAAACATTAATATATGATTAATATTGGGAGAAAAGTAAATATTCCTGGGATGATAAGTCTATAGTTTACTATAATTTTAATAAAATATATACCCATTATCACGTATTATGTAATGGGAGTTCAACATGATATTATGGGAGATATTTTTTAGAACAAGATCCTTTTGTATTATTATATGTTTTACTCAGAATGTTTTTTGTGGAATAACAAATTTATATTTGGTGAACAGAAGTTTAATGTTATTGATATCCTTTAAGGGTAATATTATTATTATGGTAAGATATTTATGAATTATTAGGATAAAATAATAATTATATTTTAGGAATATATATTATATAAACCCACAGTGGTTAAAAAGTTGATATTATAGATAAATTGATTTTTGGGTTAGTTTATCATTTTCATGGAAAATTTATAGTTTCATAGAATAGACAACATACCAGTTAGAGGACAACGATTCACAACCATCATGTTTGAGGGTGTTGAACCCACAATCAAATGGTGACACTGTAGTGGTACCTACTGATTTCATATGTGTTGTCCCATTCAATATGAATGTGTTTTACATAAATAATTTTACATATAAATAATAAGTGTATTTTGGAATGCATATTATAAGATCAATTTTTTTTCCATGTTTTGGTATTTTTATGTGATTAATGATATTTCTATAGACACATAAATGGGTTAGTGTATAGGTAAAAATTAGTTTTAATATAGGGTATTATTTAGGAATAATCATGATAATATTTTTTTAGTACAAGATAAAGGGTATGGTATAACCATTGAGTTAAAATACACTTTAATATTTTTTATCGGTGTAATATTTGATATATGAAATAAGGATAATGATAATGATGAGTCAAATTATTATAATATGTTATTTTGTTATTCACATGTTTATATTGCGACCTTATGATCTTCTTTATATTGTATATGGGTAAAGGTTTAGCCAATTTTTTGGGTTCTGAATATGGTTTGATGAATTTTAGTCGTGCCTAAAGGTTATGTAATTGTGGAATGGATTAATATGATCTCTATATATTATTGATTTAGATGAAAATATGATTTATATTACTTGATAATATATGATAACCATGTTGGATTTTAAAAAAAATATAGTGGCCAAAGCAATGGCTTATGTATTTGTTTTTGATTCGTTAAAATTGATTCTTGCATGAAATATTCATTACGAATATCCATGTCATCAAGTAAGAGATGACGTGGGAATAAATCGATGAATAAACAAAGGATGAGATTATTATAACGGCAAGGAAAAATATAAATTACTTCAATTTTCTCTTGATTATTATATGGGTAGTAAAATAATCCCTCAACATTAAGAAAATATCATGAAATAAAAAATTTATCGATTTATTTTTCTAATAAAGAAATCAATTATCTCAAATCCCATTATAAATTAATGGTTTTGTGATGGTTGAATTTTTAATTTTCATGTTCCATATCACTATATATTAATCCTCATGTGTTATTTGTCTTTTTTTATCCATGTTTTCACATACCACTAATGTTTTATTATTCTTACTACTTGTTTTTTAATGACCTTTACATTTCGATTTCCCCTTTTTAAGGTTATCTTTTATTAAAATTTGTTATAAATTGTGTTTTCAAAAACTTCAAATACAAAATCCTTGATTTCAACAAAAAAACAAATTTCAATTGAACAATTAATTTAATCGGGGAAAATGTAACGCGATAAAATTTTAAGAGAACAGTTTATTCAATAGCATATACGATATGAAACCCCAGTCCAAAATGATCCCCAAAATATTATTATATAATTATTGTTGTTATAATCTAGCCATTAAATTTATGGGTTTGAATAATATTAACTAAATTACAGAATAAATATGAATTAACTAAGAAACAAAAAAAATTGTGTAATTTTTTGAAAATAAGTACTCAATTATCATTAATGTTATTTCATACTTCAGAAATATGTGTTCTTCCAAATTGATATTTATGGGTTTTTTATGATAGAGTATTTCAATTAACTTATGAATCATTTGTAAATATTATTTTATAAAAATAATGTCATATTTTAAATCATCTTATCAATTTTTTCTTGGAGTGATATTCTTCATATTTCTACGTACCGATTCTTTTTCTAATAAATAGTAATGAAGACTACAATTGATTGAATTGGTATTTTTTTCAACAATTTTAATAGTTCCATTTTATCTTAAAATAATATAAATGTATAAATATTTCTACAATATTATAAATAATTTAATTGTGACTATCGGAATCAATTTCATTTTTAAATTTCTTATAAAAACATTTTTATACAAAAAAATTAGTTATCATGAAAAATAGAACTCATTCATAAAATGTATTTATATGTTAGTAAATTAAATTAATCAATGTTATATATTGGTTTAAATAAAATTAATATAATATATTTTCAATAAAAAAGTATTACAATTCAAACAATACTATTACTATGCATGGGAAGAAAATAATTATGGTATTATTATTATAAACTAATTTTTTTTAAAAGTGGGTTTTGCTGCATTTTAAAAAATTACATAAAAATTGAGTTCAAAAAACGTAGATTGAATGAATATGGTAAAATTAATTCCATATTTTCAATCAAGTGGTTAACATTTTTTAAATATTTCTCTCTTAATTTCAGTCAATAAGAATTGAAACTGTGGTAAATTGTATCACATCGATAAAGGAAAAATTAGATTAACATAGGTTACAGCTAAATGCTAAGACCATAATTTTTTATACTAATACTAATTCAATGATTTAAATTCTATCATCAAGACCTTATTATAAAAATTGTGTTATTTAATGATTACATTTAATCGAAAATGTATTTTATGTTATTTAAATCTAAGGAAGTTACAAAATGTCACACTCTTTGTTTTTTATATCTTCTATTTGTGGACATACATAATAATGAACTAAATGATTGAACCTAAATTTATAATAATATATTTATGATGTTATTTTCATGATAAATGTTTATTTTATAATTATTACAAACGTTCTAATTACCTTTAACACTTGTACAACACTGATATTGTATTTATATAAATACAAGATAAAAAAAATAAATGATCTAAAAAATATTAAAATAGATATAATTTGACATATATAATATTTCCAAAAAAATTATAGATTTATGTGACATATTAGTTATTTTTTAATGATTTATAGTTGAAATTCGAATTATTATTGATATCTTTGATGTCCATATAAATGAATAATCTCAATATTGACATTAATTATAAATTATCAAAAAAATATATTATAAATTAATTAAAAAATGTAAAAATATTTACAGGATACAAAAAGGATAGAAATTTGTACTAAATTTCATACCATGTAAATTTATGGTTCAATAGTTACCTTATATTCCAAATTATATTCCATTAATACTAGAAAATTTTTTACCACAAAAAAATGTTAAAATATCTTAACAAATGGTTAAAAATAAATATACGGATTAAAATGATATCAAAAATTTTAAAAATTTAATTGAATAATTTTATTTCAAGAATTGAAGATATTAATTCAAATATATGACTATATGGAAGAATCTGGATCCAAAATATCATTATTATATTTTAATGTTTTAATAAATTCCAAAAGACTTCCTCTCCTAAATATTATAAGGGAAACTCCTCTATCACTTATTGAAACCACTTTAAGACATATGGATCGAACAAAACATTATAAATCAACATCTTATGATCATTATCCATGTTATTTAGTTTCTATACCTTCTATAATAACATCCCTAGGACTTTTAGATGTTACTTAATGGAGTTCATCGAAGAAGTGGTAATCATATTTAACGACTCCTTTAAGTATATTTCTTATTCTAATTCATATTCATGTTTTGTGAACATCCAAAAATAATAAATAAATTATCATACATTTAATTATATTATATTATGATTATATTAAAACCATATTCCATCTCTTTTCAAATATAATAAAAGTGAAAAGTCAACAATTATTATCTCCATGTAGTAGTGTAATTTGTTTTCAACACAGATATAAATTCATGATTATTTATATAAAACTATTCATCATTTATGTTAATTATAAAATAATTATACATTTATAATTATAATATAATATCTACAGGATTACCTTCAAATATATTGGGGAATGATAACATTGCTCATGCATACATGTGGACTACCACCTCCACAATGTGGTGTGATTGGTTTTTCATATATATATATTAACTTTGTTGTAAGTAAGGATTTATATAATTAATATATATCTATTAATGTTAGTTATTATTTACCTTCCTCTTTTTCGACCCATAAAAATTTGAATACAACATTCATCTATATGTACAACCTATCATTTCCAAGAACAATGCAATTAATTTTTCAATCTCTAAATTTAATGAATCCCTATAAATAGAAATATAATGAATATATATTATTTTTATTTACTTATTAATATTATTTATATATTGAAACCATAATCAATTTACATGTAACGAAACTACCAAACAAAAACATACATGAAAAATAAAGTAGTTATCAACTTGAACATTGATTTTAATAATTAATTATTAATAAAAAAGTGAAGGAATGTCATAAGAAAATTAAATATGTTATGATATATATGAATATTCTTCTATAATATATATTTTAAAAAATATGAATTTATGATATAAGATTTCATCACACATAAAATAGAAGTCGACTGTAATGTATAAGTTTTTCATCTCACTTTTACATATTTGAGACATATTTCATATTCACCATTTATTTATTTTTTATGGTGTATATACTAACCCTTTGATATATTAAATTATTAATAACTATTTCTTTATGTTATTTAATGTTTCATTTAAATTCATTTCCATTATTCGTCGTAGGACTCCAAAGAAACCCAATTAGTAAGGTTTTGTTTCAGAATATCTTCATTATTTGGGATTATTTCTATTTATGTCTCTATTGGGAAATATTTTTTTTCTATAAGAATTATATCTAAAAAAATTAAATTTTTTAATACTCTCATATTATTTATAAATCTATTTTTTACCCTTTATAAAAATTAAAAAAATTGGCTGAATAGAATCTTCTTTTCATTTTTCGAATAGGGTACTTTTTTATTTTTTCTGAGAATAGTATAGAAGTAATTTTCTCCCCTGACTAGTAGGTTCTTTTAGGATTCCATTACATGTTTACAATGTGATTTTCAAATAAAATGTTTTCCTTCTTATTTTCAAAGATATAAAAAAAGTTATTTTCAATGTAAAAATATTATCTTCATTATGAAATACTTTAGTAATCACTTTAAATTATTTTAATATATTTTAATAATATTTGATAAATAATATCATGAGAATTTACTAAAATGATAATATTCATCATATTTATTTCGGTGATTTTTGAAAATCTTTTTTGGGGAATGTATTGAAATTACATATGGCTAGTTCTTCTAATATAGTTAGTTATTAATTTTTTATGGTATGTTGACTATGTTTTATTTCTTATTCATATGAGGAATTAATTAGACTATGTAATTTAATGTAATTGTCTTATATATCCCCTAAATGCATCATTATGTCTCATGAGATAATATATCATGGGTTTTGGATGAATCCTTTACCATTTATGTATATTTCATGGAAAAACCCCTTGATGGTAATTTCTAATATTTTGTTCAAATCCTTGATGATATATTTATGATTATAAACATTATTCATTACATCATTTTGGAATCAATTATTAATTTCCATGTGATTATTTGACCATTTTTGGTATCCATGGATAAGTTTCTATCTCATGTGATTATATATATATGTAATTATTCAATCATCCTTTATTTTATCCCTAAATTCACTCATTATTTTTCATCCACTGAATACAATAAACTAATAAGAATATGAGTGCAATAATTTCTTATGTTTCTTTTCCCCATGATTCTATGAATTTTTTTATGATTTATATACAGGTTATACTATAAGGAATAATTATTCCGTAAAAGAAAACAATCTATGGTATTTCATGTTTTCAAATGTAATTTTAAATTCAAGTATGCATCTACAATTATGAGACTACAAACCTATTAATTAAACTATTATGTGATTAATTATATATATTTCAAATGTAATAAATTAATAATCGACATTGGGCTGCAAGGGTAATGGTATTTACATGTGTTCTCATAGGCTAAATTGTCAACATAGACCATATAGTTTGATAAATAGTTTAATGGTGGATCATTTTTCAAAGGCCTATTTATGTCCCATTTATGGATATTTTGGTTATTTTATTGGTTTATAATGAGAAAAAATAATTTCATTTTATAAATGATATTTATAAGGGGCTCAGATCAAATGGAACTTCATGGAAAAAATAAGTTATTTTATATGGGTATTGAAAAGGTAATTACAAAAAATTCGTATCATAATGAATGTATTAATGGGATATTCCATGGTCTTAGAATGAGTAATATTACATGCGCTACCATTTATAACTATTTTAATAAGTGAGTCTGGTTATGAGTTTACTAAAAAAATAAAAAGGCTTTGATTGAACTAGTTTTACTATATTTGAACTCCTATGGGTGATGAAGAGTTTTTTAAATCATGTATTATTTTTTTCTATTCCCCATTAAGTTGATTTAATTGTATAATACTTGTTTAATGAAGATTTTTGTTATTATTCATGGTTGTTGATTGTTTCATTATCATTAAAGTGGTGGTTGGATCAAGATAAACGTGAATGGCCCTTTAGAGGGTGTAAGTGGGTATTAATAACCCTGATGAATATTATGACTATATAATAATATTTAAGTGAGAGTTATAATGTGGTCGAGGAACCTAGATAGATTGTTAGTGTGATAATTTTACCTAGGGAATCTAATTGGGTTCCCCAACATCATGTTAATCCCAGAGAGGGTTAGTGCAATTTATTTACATAGTGATGATTTATAGTGCCACATTAGAACCTGAATCGATGATGTGATATAGAAATTGTTATTGTGATAAATATAGGTCATTCACTTGAGAGGATGCACATATTTTGTGAAGTGGGTTCAGGTAGAGGGACAACATTTATGATATTTTTTATTTGAGATGACATATTTGGGATTTATTTGCCACCTAAAAAGGTAATTATGAGATAAACATGATGAACTCACTACCCTTTGAGTATATCCATTTGGATTTCATGGTGTGTTTACTTATGGAATGGGATTTTGGTCTATGTGTAATTCTTACGTGGTTAGAATGGATTTTTCATATGGATCTACTTGTAATCCATTGAAAATATCCTTCTATTTGTTCATTGGGTCTATATGGAATCCATAGTACACTTGAATTCATCCTTAAGGTCTATGTGAATGGATTAGGAAATACCTTTAGATTCTGGACATTAGGTCTATATGTGATTCTTAGGTTGTTACATATGATTCATCAATTTAGGTATATAATGAATTCCCTGGAATTTTTCTAGTAATTAACCATATTTATAATGTTGAATTTCAGACATCCTAAGGGTTTCAAATATCCATTAATTTGATATTGGGATAATAGTTATGTCGTTTTAGATGATTTCTTGCTCCATGGGATGGAAACATTGATTTTTGGAGAAAATAATCAATGTTCAAGGTTTAGGAACATTATTAGTATTATTCAAGAAGAAACTATGCAGTATGGAAGTATGAGTCTCCAGTGGAATTATTTATGGATTGAGCATGATTAGAGAAACCATGTAGCTCGCCATGAAAATTGTTCTACTGTCTAGGAGTTTTTCAAATGGTTTCGTGTGACTTGAGAACAATTTATCAAAATGTTAGGCTCATCCCCTAGAAACTGTGAACCACCTTTTTCAATGGGAGAGATTTCATATATGGTTAGAACATAGTTTCTTAATCCATATGGCCTTACCTGGTTCTATAGTCTAAAACATTAAAAATATGGAATATATGTATTTTCCCTTTATTTTTTATATCTAATGACACCATAATCTCCATTTTTAAAAAAATAAACCTTCTACAGTTCCCTATAGTTATATCCCATTTTATCATTTGTGGAATCCCCTCATAATGACATATCACTTCAAGGTATGTTTTTTGTTTAATTTGGTTTTATATCCTCCTCTTAGATCCTCACTGGATCTCCATTCTAAATATCTCATTAGATCTATACTGAGTAGTGGTTTACAAATATATGGGTGTGTTGGACTCATTTATTTTGACAATACCAAATCATGTTTCGTTTATAGGATAATCATGATTCATTAGTTTTTTTTTATTTTTTTATCATGTAACAATTTTTTATTTGTAATCTAACTTCTTTCTTGATTACGTTTGCAATGTAAAATTTTCAAAGTAAAAGGTCACCGGTATGAAGGTAACTGTTAATAAACCTCTTGTTATGTCACTAGTGGATGCTAATATTTGAGAGGTTATCTCTAGAAGGGTATTGCTAGAAGGATATCGCTAGAAGGTTACTGCTCTATGGTTAACACTAGAAGGATACCACTGGAAAGTTACCTCTATAAGGTTACCGCTGGAAGGTTACCACTGAGGAAACATACCACTGAGTTACCAATGCATGTTCATTGCTATGAGTCTACTGCTCAAGGGATTCTGTTGTAGAGCTTCCTCTAGAGGTTAATGGTACAAGTTCACTAATGGGAATCCTACTGCTAGAATCATACTTATGTCACCGCGAAAAGGATAGTATTAGAAGGTTACCGTTTTTATCATACTGATACAAGGTTTCTACTATGAAGATACTGCTGGATGTCTACTAATGAAAGGATACTATTGGAAAAACATTTGGAATTCACACATCTACCACTGATAAGCCTACCATTGAGAAGCTACCTTTGAGAGGGCTACCACTACCAGTCTACTGATACCTATACTCTTCTACTCAATACTCTGTCAATTTTCTTAAGATTATTCTAATGGTAATATTTTGTTAATTTAATGGTTCTGAAAAAAACTAATGTGGATTTAAGACATATTTGGAGACCATATAATGTATGAGGAACACTGAACGTAGCTTGATCATTCCTCCTATCAGATCTCAAGATTAAAATAGAAGATCGGGCTAGAAAAGACAGAGCATGGTTAGAGATATTACACGATATATTTAAAGAACAAGGAGAACATACGAGCACATACATTATGAACCCAAGATCATCCTGAAGATCAATTGGGAGAAAAAATTCAAGGCTACCTTGTTATCCCTCATCGAATATCTTTAAAACCATGAAGTTGAACACCACAGTACCTAGAAGCCGTAATATGATGTTGCAACACTCTATTTTTGAGACAACTTCCAGAGAAGGACTCAAACTGCAATTTATTCACACCAAGGAGGACATAAATGAATAGAAAACACATGGATCCTTCCATACTCAATCCTCAAAACATTATCTCTATCATGTTATTTACCATACATTTCTGAGTAGTGTGTGTTTGTCTATTACATAAACATTGTCTCATATTGTTAAACTGAAGGATACATAAAATACCCACAACAATCCTTCCTTGAATTTTTTATTCCCACATATAACTCCGGAAGAGGCCTTTTGTGTCCTGGTTATTTGTTTTTTCCATGAAGAACTATGGTAGAGGTTTTGAAACCTGGACAGTTTGTGAAAACTATTTTAAATCCCGATACACGTTGCGTATGAATTTATTAATATAAACATCTTGGTGTCAGGTGATCACCAGGTTGAGATATTTATGTCTCGAATTAAGACTGAGCCTCTTGTTTAATTATACTGTGTACTTTATTTTTTAATACTTTATTTTTCTACATTCCATTTCTTATAATTTCAAAGACAAAAAACTGTTTTACATTAACTCTGATAGTTAGTATTGGTTGTTTTGTATATATATTTAATTCAGTAAACCTGTTTCCAAAGTTGTATATGTTTTTATACTTATTCAATTAAGGAATAATTATCTATTGAGAGACATGTTGAGAATATAACATTAATGTCTCTACTGCTTTAATTAATTCAGATGTTTCAAATTGGGGGATTTTATTATAATGTTTTTAACACAATGTTTTAGTAGGAACTCAATTAACCCCCCTCTTGAGAATCCACCTCGACCAACATTTGGTATCAAAGGTGTGTTTATTGATACCATCCAAATTTTTTTCGTGATTTTCAAATTATTTTAAAATTTGATTTTAGTTGTATCTTAAAGATTATAAAATTTTAAACATATCAAAATTTTCAGTTCTTTAAATTCTAAAAAGCTATGGATAACTGAGTAGAGGATGTGGATACTAACATGAGACCTTTATTTAAGAGTAATACTATGCTCATTGTAAGTTGAAAATTAAAATCTATCTAGAGAGAATGGGTCTTAAATTCTGGGACACAATTGAAGAACACCAAACATTACCTTCTACTTTTAGGGACCCATGGTCTGAGTTGAATAATGTTACATGTAATAATTACTATAAAGAAATGAATGAATTGTACTATGCTTCAGATGATAAAGAACTCAATATAATATATACCAGTAAAACTACATATGAAATTTGTGATACATTGGCTATTTCCCTATAAGGTAACAACCCATTATAAATTAATGAGATTAAATTATTATTCTATTAAATATGATAATTTTAAAATAAAACCTGATGAACCTCTCTCTGATATGTATCTCAGGTTCAGTGAAATAGTAAATACCCTGAGTCTTCTTGGGAAACTAGTAAAAATAAAGGATCATATTATGAGATAGCTTCAATGCCTACCTGCCAGATAGAGGGGATCTTCTATTTCTATCTGAGTCTCCTGTGATATATTAATGATATAGATGAAGGAATTAATTGGAAAACTCATGATGTATGAATAAGAGATTATGGTGAATCAAGAAGTATATGAAGAACCAAGAAAGAAATCTGTAGCATTCAATACTGCTACCTCGAAGAATAAATACAAGGAAAAGGTTCATGTTTCTATAGATAGTTCCACAAGTGAAGATTTAGATTCTGACAATGATGAGGAGATGGCTAATCGTGCTATAAGATTCAAAATGTTCCACTTAAAGAAGAATTTCATCAGAAAGTAAAACTATAGATATAGGTATGATAGTAAAGGAAATTGGAAAAATGAAAAAAAAATGGAATGATAACACAAATCAGATAATATTTTATGAGGGTAAATGAAAAGGTCGTGTGGAGGATGATTTCCTCAAGATGAAATTTAAGACGAAATATGAATACTGTGGAAAGGGATATAAAAAGGATATGAAATACACTTATAGATCTTCAAAAGATAGATCATGTAGATCTGACACTTCTGATATAGAATAGAATAATCCCGATAACCAGTGTTTCATGATAGAAACATCTGAGTTAACACATAATTCTCTTATACATAATGCTTACTATTCTGGGAATGAAATTGAATCAAATAATGATTAAAATATGATTAAGGATGAACTTTTAAAATACTGTGGAATTATTGACGATACCTTTAATGACCTCAAGGATAAATAGAAATCATTGAAAAGACAACATGCTTTAAATTCCAATTATATGCCAAATTTGGATATTGAAGAGGGAAACCTTTTTCACCTATTAATAGAAAATACTAAACTAAAATTATCAAATGAGAAATTAAAATGATATCATGAGAAGTTTACTACCGGTAGGTATACCATTACTCGGTTTCTTGGGAAACAAATTTTCCAATATACACCAATGGCCTAGGATATAAACCATTACAGAGAAGTATTTTTAAAAACAAATTTCTTCCAAAATCATGATAGTTCACTGGTTGCTCATGTTTTGGAATATCTCGTGATAAAAAAATTTCTAATGGACCTAACACAGTTTTTATGTCTCCAAATATGTTTGTTTATTATATAAAACCTATAAATAAATTATTGGTTCCAAAATATTATCCTAATAACCTGTATGGAACCAAAAAAATATTGGTACCAAAGTTACCCTATGGTTAATATGTTTTGAAGAAAAATTATCTAAAGAGTTCCTGTTAAACCTTTTGGTACATGGATAGTGTATGTTCAATACATATGATAGGATTATATTCATTATTTAAGAGTTTAATCAATGTTATTGGTTGACATGTTACATATGGTGGTAATTCTAAGGGAAAGATCGCCAGGTTAGGCCAAATTGGTAACCCTAATACTATATTTATTTCAAATGTTCTTTATGGTGAGGGTTTAAAGTATAATATATTTTTTATCTCTCAGTTGTGAGATAATGATTTTAATTATATGAATTAAAATAATGCTTGAAATGTTTTTAATTCTAAAATTGATTTAATATTTACGACTCTTATAAATGAAAATGTATATGATGTCGATTTAAACTCTCTAGCTAAGAAAAATGTTTCTTGTTTAAATGTGATTCATAACGAATTCAAGTTATGGAATTTTAGATTAGGACACTACAATGTGCACTCACTTAAGAAGCTAAAAATCTATGTATTTTTTTGATACTTACCTGAATTGGAATTCCCACATAACAATGTTTGTAATCTTTGTCAAAAGGAAAAACATCACAAAGTTTCTGTCAATCCAATGAATGAAGTTTTAACTTCTTAACTACTTGAGTTTGTTCACATGGTTTTGTTTGGACCATATAAAGTTTAATGTTTAAATGGGAATAACTATGTATATGTTCTTGGGGTTGATTTTTCTAGAAACACTTTGGTATACATTCTATCTCTTAAAAGTAAAGCTAGTTCTTACTTCACTGAATATTTCATGTCTGTTAAAAATCTTCATGGACTTAGAATTATGACTTTGAGAAATGATCATAATTGTGAGGCTAAAAATCAAGAGTTTTAATCTTTTTTATCACATAATCGATGTAATAACAATTTACCTTCTCATAGAACACCTCAACAAAATAGAGTTATATAAATAAGAAATAGGACACTTCAATGGATTTCCCAAACTCTTCTTAATGAGTATGACCTTCCTATCTATTTTTGGGTTGAATCTGTATTATAGCTCGTTATGTCATCAATAGAGTTTTAATTAGACATTTTATTAAGAAGAATCCTTATGATATATGAAACAATAGGTTCCTAAGGTTAATTAGATTATCGTTTTTTGATTCAAAATCAGTATCCCTAACACTAGGAATAATCCAAACAAATTTTCTTCCTAAAGTGATAAAGGAATTTTTCTAGGTTGATCAATCTCTTGTAACGTCTATAGTGTATTCCATAATAGATCCAAATGTGTGGAAGAATAGGTTCTTTTAATTTTTTTTTGAGATTGATCTACATGAACCTAAACCTCTATAGAATATCTTGGGGATGATATTTCAAATTAAACCTTAATGATAAAAATGGTGAACCCCTAGTGGAAATAACTTGTTATGTAAATTTTATAGAATCTGAGCCTGTTGAATATGAACATATTGACAACCATTAAAAGTCTTGTCCAACACTATCATTAGGTATTAGAACTCTCAATAATCATCCTTTAGATGTTATAGTAGGTGATCTAAACAAAGGAACGCAAATTAGAGCATCTCTGGGGAACCTTGTTGACCATCATACTTTTTGTTAAATGCTTGAACCCAAAAATATTAAAGATGCTAACAATGATAAATTTTGGGAGATTGATATGAAAAAATATTTATATCAGTTTGAAAGGATCAATGTTTGGGAAATAGTAGAAATACCTAAGAAAACTTTGACCATATGAACTAAATGAGTGTTTAGAAACAAAGTTGTTGAGTATGGAAATATCGTTAGAAACTAGGCTATATTAGTTACTGAAATATTCGTCTAGAAGAAGGAATATACGATGAGGAAAACATTGAATTTGTAGCTAGAATAGAATCGGTCTAGACACTCCTTGCTTATTCAGGTCATCTGACTATTAAACATTATCAAATGGATAATAAAATTGAATTTCTGAATGTGTATATAGTTGAGGATGTGTTTGTTGAACAACCCCATGAAATAAGAAATTCCCACATTTCAAATGATTTTATTAAACATTCTAATTATTTATATGGTCTAAAACAATCTCCTAGAGCATGGTATGATAGACCCAGTACTAATCTTATTTCAACAGGTTTTACTAAAGTGTTAGTTGATCCAACTCATTTTATTTAATGGATTTCCAATGATATTTTAATAGCACAAATTTATGTATATGACATTATTTTTTGATCCTGTAAAAACACTTTATATTAAAAAAATTCAAAGATAACGAAAAATGAATTTCAAATGAGTCTAATGGGGGAATATAAATTATTCCTTTGATTTAAAAATTTTCAAAAATAATAATGGTATTGTTTTAAATAAAATTAAATATACGAATGATATTTTGAAACCTTTTGTTTTAGATAGTAAGAAAGGTATTGATACAACTATGAGTACCACTTATAAGTCAGATGCTGAAGAAACTAGTAAACTAGTGGATCAAATCAATTATAGGGGTATGATTGAGAGTCTCCTATTCCTTACATCAAGCCAAACTAATATTATGTTCAATGTATATATGTGTTCTCTATTTCAAGACAATCATAAATAATCATATTTAAAATCATTTAAAAGTAATTTAAAATATCACATGTATATTTCCAATTTAAGACTATTTTATCCATGAGGACAATAATTTTATTTGATATGTTTTTCAGATGATCATGCTGTGGTTGCAGGTTAGATAAAAAGTTCACCTATAAAACATGAAACATTTTGGGCAAGACACTAGTATCATGGTGTAGTAAGAAACAAATTTTTTTTGCATTATTCACTGTCGAAGCTGAAAATAAAGATGCTGGAAGCTGATGTGCTCAAATTATATGGATGAAACATACCGTACTAGAATACGGATATCATTTCAAACATGTCTCTATAAATTGTGATAATAATAGTTTTATTAATATCTCTAAAAATCCAGTATCAATTTCCTGGATAAAGAAAATTTATGAAAGACATCACATTTTGAGAGATCATTATGAAAGGGGTGATATCACTCTTGAATTAATTGGAAATGAACAACAATTGGTTGATATATTCAGAAAGCCTTTGAATTCTGAGAGGTTAAATTATATCAAAAATGATTTAGGTATGATTAATTTTAGTTTAGGACACCTTTCAATTAGACCTCACTATTAGGACACCTCACCGTTGGACCTCAATGTTAGGACACATCACCATTGGACCTCACCATTAGGACACCTTAGCATTTGACCTCACTATTAGGACACCTTACCATTGGAACTCACCAATAGACATTACAGTTGGCACCATGCCGATAGTCGACCATACTAATAGGTCCTAGAATTCTTTTTATCTGCCTAAATATGAATCATTTAAATTTTATTTATTTCATTTACCCTATTTGTTTTCAAATTCATGTATGATAAAATAGTGCTATGTCACATTTTGATCAACTTCAATTCTCTGCCGAACCTTTTTATCCAGAATCCTTGAACCTAACCTATTTCAAAAACCCTCGAACCACATCAAATCGTAAAGGAAGGAGTGAGGAGACTGAAGGTTGGTGATGAATGAGATGCACTAAACCCAAAAAGACCATGATTTGTGTCTAGTGGTAGAAGAAAAGTTATGGAAAAGATGATCAATCCACATTTTTCAAAGTCTCTAGTGTTGAAGGATCTTTAAACTCGTGACTGAGTAGAATGCTTCATAAGAAAAAATATACCATATTACCATAAGTTAGTAAATGAATTTTATGAGTTTATGATGTTTGAAAAATATTAGGATGTGAACTGAATGCTTTCAATGGTTAATGAAATAGTGCGGGATTCTCTTCTAATGAATGGGATGAATGTTTAAGAGTACCACATAAAGGCATATTTTACTATTATTATGGAGTATTTATGGCTACTAGTGATCTTATCTAATATGAAGAAGTTCTGGATGAACTAATAGAGGGTGGAATCCCATGAAAAGTAATTTTTTCTGTGATTGATGGGGAAAACAGATTACTGTTTACATTTATCCAACATATCTAGAGTCCTAAGAGAGGGGAAAATTCATGTTTGAAATATCATGACATATTTTTGATGTATTTGTGGAATCATGGAAAATTGATAAAACATTGCGTATTTTTTATTATTCGGTTTGAGGATATGACTAGGACTGGTTCTACGTCAAATTCTTCATTTCATTCGATGATGATATATTTGATGTTGAAAGTGAATGGTGTTTCTAGAAATAAGGAAGAAACCATTGTTTTAAAGGAAAAATTTTCTATAACAAAAATAATATTCTAATGTATGTGGATAAACTGGAAACCTTGGAAAAGGGGATGAGTTAATGATGAGGCTAAGATATATGAAGACTTAAACCCAATTGTCTATCCTAATAGTCCAATGTATAAAAGAGATCTAGGTTTAAAACCTGATGAAGTAGAACCAGTGTATTTAGATGAAGAAGAGGAGGTTAATATTGTGAAAGAAATAATAGATTCTCTTATAGATGATAGGAGTGATCTTGATCATCCATCAAGTCCGCATGTTGGTCCTGTATCATTTATTGAGCCTAGTCCACAAAATAATTTTTTCAGAAGTGATATTGTCCTAAGGGACACTGATGATGAGGAAACCACAAAAAAAGATTTTGAGGAGAATGTCTTAAGAGACATTACTATTGGAGAGACCTTAAAGGAGGAGGATGAAGATGAATCCGATCAAGAGGTGTCAAAACAGCTGGTGATGATGAAATTGAAGAAGAATGCCTATGTCTTAGTTGTTTTATAGTATGTACATTAATGGAAGAGAATAAAAATGAAGAGAATGTTGAATCTGTTTTAATTGCAAAGGAAGTGTTTGATGATTCTGTAGAAGAAGTAGTAGTGGACTCTACTGATGATTCAATTGATCAAGGAAGAATGGCATAGGAGAATACAATTGTCTAGGAGGAAGCTCCAAGTGAGGTAGAGGAACCAGTTCTCACACGTTCAATTTTTGTTATTCATGAAATAGAAGGTTGGTTGGAGGACCCTAGAGTCATTGATTTGGGAATAGACTATGAAGACTCTAAATATGAAAAGCCTAATAGAATACCTCTAGTTCATTCTATTTCAGAGACCACTATAGGGAAACCACTAGTTCTTCTACCTCAATATTATGTAAATATAGATGCCTTTGAGTCATTGAAATCATATTTACAGAGATGCTTTGATGAAAGATCAATTGGGATAGAGAGAATAATGTATCTGAATCAATATCTTGTAGCATTGATTTTGGAATGAATAATGTAAAAAATTCAATCAAATCTGCAACATGATGTGGTGGAATACTATAATCAGGTAAAATCCTTGGCCGAATCTATGGAGACTATGAAACAGTCAGTTGTGAGTTTAGACGCATATATGACTTCACGATCTCAAGTGGAAAAATACATTCAGTGTGTTAGGAGTGTTTTCCATCATATGGTAACTATGTGTGAGTACATTAGGAAGTCTATGGCAGTGCATGTGAGTGGTCATGATGGTGATATATAGAGGTTGATCAGTGGGTTGACTATGTCTTTTAAGGAGATAGTGGATTTTTCCATGGAACCTCTATGTGCATCTGCTTCCTCATCTGCCTATGCTCTTATTGATCTAAAATTCTTTAGATGAGTTGTTAGAGAAGAAATGGATAATCTCTCTAGTAAAAGTACCTAAGATCCTCAGTCTTTGACACCGGTCATTTCCACTACCAGATAAATTCATAAGCTTGTAGGTGATTACATGAGGTAGGATACCAAATATCAGAAGGAAATCAATGTGAAGATTGACTTCTATTATAAAAAGGATTATACTAATCATCAGATGGATAGTTATTTAAAGTTGTTGTTGGAGAACTTGAGGATACCACCTTTCACTCATGCCTTTATGAATGATGTTACCATGCTTAGAGAGTTGACTGCTTCTTTGGGAATGTTACTAGAGAATAAGGATGATTTCATCTCAACAATCGAAAGAGGAGGAAACATAATTATGGATTTTGGGAACCTCATTTTGCCATTTATCCTTATTGATTGTACACCTATTATTTTCCCTTAAGCCTTTCCTTCTTCCCTAGTTCCATGAGGATCTACCAATGCATCTCCTTTCTAGAGTACTGCATAGTCCATCAGAAGCATGACACCTATGATTCCATAGAGATCTACTAATTATCGGTCTACATTTTCTTCTTTAAAATATCCAACAACATTTCTTACTAATATACCTAGGCGTGTATCTACATCTTCGGAACCTGCCTCCTCATATAACTGAGGCAATGATCATTTGTACATCTTTTAAGTGGATTGAATATAGGCTATCGTCTTTGATAGGGAACATTGAACTTTTTTGTATAATGTAATCTTGTTTAATTAATACATAGATATCATTTTTATCCCTTTTTCTTATCTTTTTTTAATCATAAATGGGGAGAATTTGTATGATTGTAGCCATTGTATATATGAAATTCTTATAAATTTATTCTCTAATGTATTTTAAACAATAGAATTGGTTTAATTTTTTTTGTTAATATCGATATACTTCATTTTAATTATTTTTCCCATTGGTCTAATACATATTTATTCTAGCTCTAATTCAATATTTTTTCATTTGGATTTTGATATTTTAGATTAGATGAGTTTTTCCCTAAAACAATGCTTATTGATACCACTGAACATATTATAAAATTTAAATAACTCTGACACAATAATACTTATTCTAAATTTCACTACCATAATTTGTTATGATCAAAAAGGGGGAGATTTTTGGACTCACCAGTTTTGATAGTCCCAAATCATGTTTAATTTATATGATAATAATGTTTAATTAGTTTTTATATTTTTTATCTTGTAACAATTATGTATTTTTAAACTCACATCATTCTTGATTAATTATATAGTGTAAAATTTTCAAGGTAAAAGTTCAATGGTATTAAGGTCTCTGTTAAGAGTCTTTTATTTAATTCAATGTATGAGGATAATGTTGGAGATGTTACCTCTAGAAGGATACCTCTAGAAGGTTACTAATATAAGGTTCCCTCTATAAGGATACCACTAAAATGTTACCCCTAGATGTTTACCGATAGAAGGTTACCATTTAGGAACATTACCGATGAGTTACCAAGGAAAGTTCACCACTTCGAGTCAACCGCTCAGGGGATACTATTGTAGAGATAACACTAGTGTATAATGGTACTAGGTCACTGATGGGAAGCCTAATACTAGATTATTACTAAATTCACCACTATAAGGTTACTATTAGAGGGGTACCATTTTTTGTATACTGCTACAAGGATTTATATATGATGTTATTACTGGAAGTCTACTGATGAAAGGTTAATTCTAGAAGAACCATTGGAATTCACACATCAATTGCTGATATGCCTACCCTGGAGAAGATACCATTGAGAAGGATACCACTACCAGTATACCAATTCCTATAATCTTCTACTGTATACATTTTAAATTTTCATAATATTATTATAACGGTCATATTTTGTAAATTTAATTCTTCGGACATTAATTAATGTTGATTGTATACATATATGGAGGATTTATGAGGTACGAGGAAGACTGCATGTGGCTTGATCATTCCTACTGTCGGATATCAAGAATAAAATAGAAGTTCAATATATGGAATACTATGCAATGTGAGAGATGTTGCATGATAGACCTGAAGAACAAGAATACCATACCCTGATTTACATTATAATCACAAGATATTCAGAAACATAATTTGGGAGAACAAATTCTAGGCTGCCTTTCTGGGATTCATTGAATCTCTTTATATCCATGAAGCTGAACACCTCAATACCTAGATGTCAGAACCTGAAGATGCTACACTCTATTATGGAGACAACATCCATAGATAGACTAAAAATGACATTTTCATCACACCAATGTGTCAAGAGCTGAACTACATACACGTAGAGCCTTCTAAACTCAATTCTCATAACATTATCTCTATTGTGTTCTTTTTCTTACATTTCTGAGTAGTGTGTGTTTTTATGTTACACACACAATTTCTCATGTGCTTAAACAAGAGGATACTAAAAATAATCACACCAAACATTCCATATTTTTTTCCCACATATAACTATGGAAGTGGCTATGTGTGTCCTTGTTGTTTTTTCATGAAGAACTGTGGTAGTTGTTTTGAGACATGGACAATTTGTGAAAACTATTGTAAATCCAGATACTGGATCTATATCATATTTATTTATATAAACTGCTTGGTGGCAGGTGAGCAACATGTGGATAGGATTTTGACTTTGCTTGAGACTGAACCTCTTGTTTAATTCTTCTATGTACTTTATTTTATTATACTATATTTTCAATTTTCCACTACTTATAATTTCAAAGACAAAAAAATGTTTTAGGAGAACTGTTATAGTTTGTTTTGGTTTTTGTGTATATGTGTTTAATTCAGTAAACATATTTCAAAAGTTGGATGATTCTTTACACTGATTCAACTGAGGACTAATCATCATTTGGGAGACTTATTGAGCAATTGATCATTTATATTTATATATCCTTAATTAACTGGGCTGTTTCAAATTGGGGGATTTTATCATAATATTTTTTTACATAGATTTTATGTAGGAACACAATTCACCCCACTCTTGAGTTTCCACCTCGACCAACATGGTATATATATATATATATCAT
This sequence comes from Viscum album, assembly GCA_963277665.1. Classification (NCBI taxonomy): domain Eukaryota; kingdom Viridiplantae; phylum Streptophyta; class Magnoliopsida; order Santalales; family Viscaceae; genus Viscum; species Viscum album. The sequence continues at coordinate 1,043,625,980 of OY728150.1, forward strand.
TTATATTGCTTCCAATGAATATAGTCATGTTAGTAGTTTATCTACTCATTTGTATCATTCATCCATTATTAAACAATTTCTCTAATTTTTTGGCATATGTTTCACTAAACAAGCATTATAAATAAATAATTACTTGATCTTCTTGTAAATTCATTTGGTTTGATTTATGATATTTTTTCAATTTCATATCAATGTGTTACAAATTCATGAAATTATTATTTTTAAATGGTTTCTGATTTAGAGAAATATTTTCGAACAAAATGTGTTCGATGAAATGACTAAGATGACATTTTTACTATAAAATTTATTTTCAAGCATCAGAGTCATAATGACTAGTAGTGAGAAGTTTTTATAAATTTTAAGCATGGTCTTTAAAAGTAATTCCAAAAATATAAATTATCAGGAAACATTAGAATGTTGGGAATTGGATATGAGAAACATTACTGTGTGTGAGACCACTATGGGTTATTTTGTAGATATAAAAATTTGTGGTTTGAATCGATTCAGTGAGGACCCAAAATATGTGTAACATAGTTCTTGGAGACACTTTTCATGACTGAGTATGTATTCCCATGTCATAAATTTTAATTTATTTCTTGTTTTTTACATGATATTACAAAAATATACCCTTTCCATTTTTTAGATATTATTAGATTATATAAATCACAATAATCCATTAAATTAAAAACATGGATCGATAAATCTCGTTTCTTTGGAAGACTATTTTTAATATTAGAAAAATTGATAATTAATAACAGATTTTAATTAGTCACAATATTGATCTCTTAACTAAATTTTAGATCATACATCGTCATATGATAACATGGGGAATACATGGAAAAAAGTAATTAGATAAAAATACTAGAAAGGTAATAAACATGGAAACAATGTGTAAGGAAAGAGTCAAAGTATATAATATTACAGAAAAAAGGCATGGATTATGAGTAAAAATAATATGGAATAACCTATAGAAGATGAACAAATATGATCACATAAATAAAGGGAATTTTTAAACAACATCATAAAGGATATAAACACGAGTCAGAGGTAACTACCAAATAGATATCACATGGTGGAAAAATTGTATTAAAATATTAGGTTTACTCTCTAATCCCATACATAACATCTCATGATTCAATAAATTAACCAATTCATTAGATCAATATCTAGGAACACTCATTATAACATGTACATGCATATGTGTTCCACATAATGAAAACAAACGTAAGGAATCAACATGAGGGATACTAATGGAAATAACTGCATTTTTTGATCATTACATACGAAAAAACCAATGGGATAAACATAATGGTATAATTTAAAGAAATAATTCAAATAATTCTTTGACATTCTTTATGTATAACTAATTATAGATCATGAATAATTATGTTCAATTGAAGAGTAAACATTAAAAAGAGTGGTTAGAAAACATTATAACTGTCTCAATATCTCATAGTTTTGGAGAAAGAATAAGGATTCCTTAAGGAATAATAATTTACACAACAATATAAATGAACTAATTTATATTTTCATGGATTTTTTTTGAATTTGTTTATTATTTTTGTCTTTAAAAATATTACATAGTGTACATGAAATTGTTAATAAACTGAAAAGGTATCTACGATCAGGTTTTCTTATCAAGAGTAATTTGAGAATGGAAGCATTTAAATTATTTATTTCTACATCATTGGGAAATAAATTTAGATATAAAAATATTTTTTGAATACATACATATAGAATTTATAAAATCTATTTAAGAATAATGAATATATAATATGAGGGAGAGAGATATATAGTGTTTCCCAAATGAAATGTGGAGGTTCATAAGGATCCCTTTCCATTTGTCCTAATGAATTCATAACATGCATGTAATATAATATATAATAAAATTAGATCCATTAATTAATTAATTCATAATCACTTATACATATATTTTATATTTATAAGTTTATTATTTACATTAATGTCCATTATTATTTTTTATATGCATTAATTTCATCATTTCAAGAGACCCGATTTCATAGTTTCATGGTTGGATCACCTCTGTATATTTATGGATGTTATTTTAAAATGGGAATAGAATGAATAAAGTGAAAATATATTGTATTTATGAGACTTTATAATAATAAATGGTCCAATTTGTTATTTTTATTTCTAGTATACTGATGAATCATTTGATGAAACAAAAATGATAAATTTTAATTTTGTTTTGACAGTTATTTCAACCATCATGGATTAGATTCATTTTATTTAGTATTATGTAAATATATGTGTTATATAATATGAAATAATTTATAATATACATAATAAAAATAATATAAATCCACAATAATGTTTTAATTACCTTCCTTTAAGATGTTAATGGAATAAAAAAAACATTTCATCCATGAAGGTGATTAACCGAAATATTACGAATGATGTTTTCATTTTTACAATAAAAGGAGGAGACAAGGGATTTTATGATTTATATTCTATTAAACAATGAAACTCTAGTATATAAATGATATTGATGTTATCATGTCACATTGTATAGGTGGGGTGATAATTAGGTAATAGAATAAACAAATTTAATCAGGAAAGTTAAACAATTCTACATCTTGAATGTCATCACTTTGAGAACATTCCTAAGGAACCTGGAATTGGTATTTTGATGAGACCATAAATACAACTAAGTGAGGATGAGTATTTTAAATTTAATTGGGTAGAATATTTTTAATATACAAAGATTAAAATATGTGATGAGAATGGTGTTATTTATAAGGGGAGGAGATGAGTGATTTTTATTATTATATTCATTAGTTTATTATTTTAGATAATGAATATCGATATTATTTATTATTGTGACTATCTATAGTAACTAATTCTTGTGAGATCTAAGTAATGTTTTGTTACATCATCCATGACTCAAAATTTCTTGTATTTGTATTAACATGTAAAATACCATAATTTGACCTCTTTAACTTTTCACTTGAAATTTAAATATATTAAAAAACCAAAATTCATACATTTTTAAATATATATCTCAAAAAAGTAAATCCATTTTCTGAATATTACTTTATAAATAGAAGAAACTTATTTTTTAAATTTAAATAATAAAATATTTTTGAAATTTTTAATTTTAATATTATAATCGATTTTATGATCCTTTGAAAAATTATTTATCATCCCATAAAATAATATTTTCAGTAAAATAAAAAAACTTTTAAATTAGAAATAGTTTTTTTATAAATATAATTTATTCTATATCATATAATTTATTATAAAAGTGTGATTAAAACATTTATGATTCATTAAAATGAAAAAAAATTATTTATCATTTTTTAGATTAGTTAATTGTACCTTGATATTAATATATCATTTTTTCATTTTATAATATACCTACATATTATTTTACATTTCCATAGATGTTGTTCCAATTCAAATGGTCATATTACTATTACTAATTTTCATTTTACTATTTCAATGGTAATGGTACTATTTGAATTGACATATGGGATTACTACTACCTATAAATATCTCTTATCACCTTCATTATTTATTCACATCTATATTATATCAATTTTATATAAAATTTCATCATCAAAATATTTATTTACTAACTTTTTGTTTCATTTCTACATATTTATTCGTGAATATGATAATTCAGCTGGATCTTAAAGATACAAATAATCACATTCATATTCACCAATTTTCAATTTATTTTCCCATTTTAATAATTGGAATTATTTTAGTATTATTTTACTAGTAATGTATCAATAATAATCAATGATAATAATGATTTTTAGTTTCTCTATGTGATTTATTTTCTTTATACTAAATTAAATAATTATAGGAAGTGAAATTTATTTTTAAAAAATTTTAGGACATTAAATTCTTCCCCCATCATGACATATTACCCACATTTTTTTAATACTTCGGTGAAAAAATGCGAGGATACTTATCATTTATTATTTCCTCTAGTTCTGATGTCACCTATTCATAATTATGGTTCCTTTATAATAATTTAACTGGGTGAGTTTTCTCTTTATATGTAAATTTAACTCTATAGTCCAAGATCTTCCTTGAATTCTCCTCATAAGTGAGATAATTTTATAGATATACCACCACTAAATTAAATCATGTGATAGATCAACTACATACACTCTCAAGTGGTCTACGTGGAATACATCCTGTAATCGTGACATGGTTGTTTGATATACTAGTATATAAGACACAGGTCCAACACAATCAAGATTAATAAAGGAAATAATAGTACTAGGACATTGATTTCCTTAATTAAATTTTTTAATGATTCTATTACACTAAGATATACAAGAGAATATCATATTCCCCACAAAAAACTCTTAGTCCCATTAATTATTTTCTATGTGACTTTGCTATTGAATTTGGGAAGCATTGAAGTGATAATAAATGGTCTTCACCTTTTCTACCATTTCATTGACCATTTTAGTTCCCAGAAACTTACATTTAGTGACTTAATCCCAACGTGTAGGTGTTCAACAAAATTTCCCATATATTTCCTCATATTTATCCATTTGTATGCATGAGAAGAAATAATTTTTTGTGAGAACATGACCAGAAGTAGATGTTGGTCCCATACTCCTTTGAATTCCTTCGATCTCAATCTCAAAATATTATTAAATGTTTGGATATTCTACATATACTTGACATATGAGTGGAGTTTATAAGCCATACCAAAGTTTAGCTTAGTTTTATGGGAATGTTTGAGAGTATTCCAAAACATTGAGGTGATTCTCGAATTACAATTAAATACAATCGATAATAGCATCCCATGTATCTAAACAACTTCTACGATGTATATCTATGAACTTTTATTGATTGTTAAGTCCAATAATATATCAATATAGTGATATATATATTTAATATAATATGAAACAACCCATATAAAAATATTTACTCTTTACAAATTTTGAATTTGGGTGAAAATTTTCATTATGAGGTTTTCCCATTCAATATAGGTAATGGTAATTGTTTCCTCTCCCTTATAATTTTTCATTGTAGCCTTTAATTACTGACATAAAAGGATCTTTGATGTATATTCAATGATCCCTTTCTTTATATTCTCCAACATATAGTGCTCTTGGAGATCTCGATACATGTTTGTGCTCCATAGGTTCATGGAGAAGGTTATGTTATGTGAATCATTAAAAATCAATTTATTTATATTTTTTATTTGATGGTACACTTTGTCATAACCTAACTCCTATGAATATTTCCTAAAAAACTTTTAACTATGAGGTTTTCCCTTTTCTAATAGCTTCCACCTTCTTAAAAATTTCCATATCATCTATTCACGAATCCTATATCTTCTATAAAAGGGATAGTAAATAAATAATTTGAGAATGTATTGATAACGATCCATCTTTTATGATCCTAATTTCCATCATTTTCACGTATAAAAATATTGGATCCTTCTCAATTATAATCATTTATGATGTTTCAAGATCCATTTTTTGTAGATCATTTCCCACTATATTCACATTCCGAGGATGGTTATGGAATGAGTAGTTATAATTCCATATGAGCTCAAACCATATTCATTGTCACATATTAGGATCCTTTTGTGTTAATACATATTTTAGGATCTTGTTATCTATATATATATCACAGTACCCCAAATAGTAATTTTGCTAAAATATTTTCAATATGATGATTAAATTTGCCAACTCCAGATAATGTGTAGTATATTTTTCGCCTGAAATTTTAGCTTCTTTTTTCTGTTGGATATCAATTTATCATTTTTTTTCATTACTATGTATCAAAAATCATTGCAGTAAACCATATAGAACTACCCACATCTAGGTAGTGTATGTAATGGTGATATTATAATCATTTTTTTGATATATTAAATAAATATTCACATTCACTAGTCTAATCAAGCTTTACTACCTTTTGTATCAGCTTGGTTTGTGTGTTTGAAAATCATGAAAATTTCCTAAATCATTGTTAGTAATACCCGCATAAACCACGGAAGCTTTGATTCACTATAATAGTTATAGACATAGAACACTAAGAAAATTTAATTATTTTATAAGGGTCTTTTTATATCCCATTATTAGTGATACCATGAAAAAATAAAGATACATTCTCTATCCAGATCTCACATTTATTGTACAATGTATGTAGTTTCTCCATTAACAATTTTCTTAGCATGATATTCAAATTCTCCAAATCCTCCTCCTTACTTTTAGATTACATAAAAAATAAATATTTAAAGCCTACCACACATTTTTTCTGGTGTTATCTAATGACTCTATTCAATATATCAAAGAATATTTTTTGGAGCATTGGTGAGTCCTAAGGGAATTATTATGAGCTCATTGTGTCCATAACTCATTCAAAAGACCATCCGGGGAATATCTTCCTTCTTCACGATTACTTAATCATATATCGACTGGATTTCCACCATAGATAAATTATTTTACCCACATATCTTGTAACACCCCAAGCTTACACGGTACACCCCTCTTTGAATAATAGAGCAGCGTGTGTTGTACGCAACCTCGAGTTCTAACACACCGCGACCAATGAAAGTAGCAGTTATGAACAGTAATAACCACTTTTTTAAATTATATATATTTTTTATTTCAAAATGGACTTCATTTTTGGATTCGTAATATTGAAATTATCCTATGTTTAATTTTTGGTATTTTTCTGAGAACTTCCAATTTTTTATGAATAGTGAAAAATACTAAAAACAACTTTTTCAATCAAAATAATTTATAGTGATAACATATACTATTGAGTGGTTTTAAACTATAATTATAATATATTTTTACTATTTTATCCAATGGTGGTCATTATAATTAATTTAAAATTGAAGTTGGACATAAACAATTGTCAATCTTTCGATATATATTGTTTCTTAAAAACACACTATTTGTTGTGACAGCGGGAATTAATTATAAAATTAATTAATGAAACTTATATGTTTAAAATTTTGTAAAATAGACATCAATTTTGAATTTGTAATATCAATTATATCTTTGGGTGAATTTTTGGGATTTTTCTGAAAAACTTCAATTTTTAATGAATAGTGAAACCACTAAGTGGTACTTATAAAAAGTGATTTTTCGTTTAAATGAAATTTTACCACTTCGTAGTTTTTAATTTCAAAAATTCGACAAACATGGTTGTCATTAAGAAGTAAAATGTGGTTCAATGTGATTAAAATAATTTTTTGGTGAATAGTAACTTTTAAGTTCTTAATCGCGATTAGAGGTAATTAGTGTAGTTAAGGTAAAAATAATGTTTTAATAATATGAGATGAGCTTGAAACATGTCCTACCCTAATTTGATGTGACATGGCCGACCAAGAAAATCTATGGGTCATCTTGGGTACCCCATGTAGCCACTTTATTTGGAAAATAAAATAAATACCTTTTATTTAATGTTAAAGTAAAAAATGACACAAACATGAAATGTTTTACTAAAACAATTTTTACATGGGGCTATACAAGTCATATGTTTTACAATAAATAGTCATTAGAAATCTAAAAAGATTTCCTACATCATAGTTTTTTTTTATAATTTTTGGACATTAAATAAATTAAATTATTTATGACACCATGATGATGCAGCGATTACCTCATTAATTAACGATTTAAATAAAATGAAAAGATAATGTAAAATCCAAGGCTTACACTTGTCATAACCTATTGGATGAGTATATTTCGAACCCTTATCACCTTATCCTATAATTATATAAGTGTGGGACCTTTGGAATTTGAAAATCATTGTATAATAATGTAACATTTCCTTACATTCCAAGAGTGCCCCTCCTCTCCACTTATAAAAGTCCCCCACCTCTACCACCTTATTCACACTTTAAAATCCTTTTGGCTCGGCCAACCTCTACCCAAATACTCTCCCAACTTCCCTCCCTTACTCCTAGAAGCCTCTATTTTTTCATAATTCTTCCCAAGGAAGCCTTTGTCTCAAATCAAAAGAGTTACCCGATTTTAAGGTAATGTGTTCTCTTATGATAATTTGTTTTATTTTGCTTCTCCAACCCCATAAACTCTTTTTATTCATTTCTTTTGTAACAAAACCAGTATCCTAAATATACTAGAATGTTGTTATAAGAATTATTCGAGCTACACGTACACACACCTACATCTAATGGTTAAAGAACATACTGTTTCTGTGGATGGAGAATTTCTGCCTCACGAAACGATAATTGTTCAACACTCATATAAAACCTTCAAAGGTGGACATTAAGATGTCACTATATTTATATATGATATATAATATGTTTATTTTTTACTTAAGTTTATGTATTTTTCATTTATGGAATACCTTTATTGTTTCCATTATGGGTAAACGCGATATTTTCATTTTAGGAAGTGCGGACTACCGCCCCCTCAAAGTGATTTGAATCGTTAATGCCATATGTGGGATGTATAAAGGATGGAGTAAATGGTATTATACATTATATTATACTGGAAATATATTATACCTTTATATAATTATAATTTCATTCCATTAAATATGAAATAGAAATGAAAGTAGCGTTCATGCGTACGTGTGGCTGACCATCTCCATGAACAGTGCATTTCATTTCTTACCTCTAAATGTTATGTAATATTATAAATGAATGTAAATACTAGATATATATTATATATATGATATCTACATCATGAATATAATTCTGGAGATAATTGATATTCTACCACATAAAAAACTTGTAATTATAAGAAGTTTATTGCTGACTCAAGTACCAAAGATCATCAAAATGACTGTTATTAACATAAATGACTACATAATTTTCGTAACATTGTAATATGTGATATAAAAGGGATAATGAACTTGAATAAGGATCTTAAGAAGGTAGATATTAACTCTAGTTTATTATTCAGGAGGTTAAAGAACGGTCGTGTCAAGTCGGACACAAGGTAAGGGAATTTCTTAACCGAATTTCCATTCTTTGGGTTAATCTCCTACTTTCAAATTATGTCATGATATTATTATGTCCTATTTTGTATTTTTACTTTCTTCATTAGTACCTATAGTGAATAAACATAATAGATCTATTTTATTTTAAAACTGATCTTTTTAAGGACTTTATCTCAATCTTCTTTCATTGAGGCATATTTGGTTTTATACACAACTTTCTTTTATACGGTGTATAAACCCCTTTGACTTTTACGTTTATTCAAAAGAAATCTTTTTTATACGAAGCATTTTACTAAACGACAAAAGGGGAATGTTTTTCTTTCCATACATATGCGGTGACAACGACTTCTCCACCGCCGTGACCATTATTTGATTTTCGGATTCCTCTACAAGCCATCACTTTTTTTTAATGAAAAATAAATACAATGTTTTAACATTCTTTTATTAAGGTATTGAAAACGGTTTTGAAATCATTTTTATTATATAAATGTGTTGTATTGATATCTTGTGATTGAAATGTGGAAATGTTATATTTACTTTATGCATGTTTTATGTGATACGATTATGTTATGGTTTATGATATGTTTAAACCTATTCATTGTAGGAATGCATTGGACTTAATAAGTAACGGGTGGAGCCCACTATAGCTCCTCGATGCATCGGTAGGTCTCCTGAGACAAACTAGTGTCTTGGAACGAGGCCTTGACAAAATCGTATTTGTGGTCTTGGCATGAGGCCTTGGCTATGTGGTTATGATAGTCTGGCATTATGCATTCCATCATAATGAAAGTGGTTATTGATATTTCATGTGATTATTTGACTAGTAGAATATCCATGTGAGTAAGTAAATGGAATTATTTAATTTTATTATTGCCATATTATGCTGAAGTTCAAGTTTAAAAAGGATTTTGTTTTAGTTATACATTTACACAAATGTTAATGTTTATTTATGAATGCTTCCGCAATATTGTTATCCTTACTGAGCATCTGAGCCCACCCCTTTCAATGTTTTAATATTTTCCAGGATGTGAAGAAGTATTTTATGAATGACCTACAGGGATAGTCAGAAGAGGATATGAGTGTGGACTATGGAGACTTTGTTATTGTAGTTTTTCACTTTATGATGTAATGTAACGTTTACGAATGTATATAGTGTTTCCAAGGCTACTAAACTAATCGGTCTTTCGAGACTTGATCTTTTGTGATCATGCCAATCTTACGAAGTAATGCACCGACTCCTGGTAGCTGGGGTCGGGGCGTTACATTTGGTATCTGAGGAAGTTTAGTAGTAACCATGGAATCTAGATTTAGATAAACTCTGATTAGATCACATAGCCCGAAGATAGACTTTAAGGATTAGTATAGAAGAACTTCCTAGAATTTTGGTATTATAGAGATTTTTTGAGTTTTCCGAGCAATATATCCCTCTTTGGACACGAGCAGGTAGTGGCGGCTCTGGCACAGATGTACCTAGGGGTAATACCCAAAAACACCGCTTTGAGTTAGACTAGAACGGGAACTGGTGCATGAAAATGGGCCTTGCTGCACTCTTGGTTACGACACTCCTGGGGGATATGCTTAGGATAATTCTCATTTTCTTTACAAACCACTATGAATGGTTATGAGTATATACTTCCTCAAATAAAACATTTTTTATGATTATGGATTATATCCATAAATAGTTCAATTAGAGTTAAGTGTTTTACAAGTATGGAATTATGTATTTTGATTCATAAACTAATCTAGTTTATGCCATTGTTTAGAAATGGCGCCTAGTGGAAGGAATGGAAACCGTATCAATGCACGCACTCCGTGTAGGGATTTCCCTCCTGCTCAAGATAATTATTGTGGATTTGGAGATACAACTGGTGCTGAACAACTTATTACCATAATGGGACAACTCACTCAGGTTATGAATAATAACCTAACTCGTATGGAGCACCCTGATCCGCAACGTGGAGGATCAATGTTAGACCGCTTCATGAGGCAACAACCACCAACATTTAATGGGGGTACAAATCCATTAGTAGCTGATCAATGGATAAACTCCTTAGGGAAAATATTCCACGCCTTGGGGAGTAGCGAAAGGGAGAAGGTTATCATGGCAGTTTACCGCCTCACTGAAGATGCCGATCAATGGTGGTCATTGATTCAAAATACAAAGGAAGATGAAGAAGTATCAAGTATGTAATGGAGAGAGTTCAAAGATATTTTCTTAGAAAAATACTTTCCACATGACCATCGAGCAGATATTGAAAGGCAATTTCTGAGTTTGAGGCAGAAGGAGGATGAGAATGTCACAAAGTATGATGCTAACTTTACAAGGTTAGTGAGGCGTGCTGCAGATTATAAACGTAACACAAGAAGTAAGATTGATCATTTCTTTGATGTGTTAAAACCATTTCTTCGTCAAGCATTAGTCTCACAAACCTTCTCGTTGTACGAAGACATTGTCTAATTTGCTATCAAGAGAGAAAAGGAATTCTCTAAATCTTATGACAATAAAGTAATGCAAGAGAAGAAGAGGACTGTGGAACAAGAGACAGATATAGGGAAAAAGGGAATGAAGGGTTTTCCATTATGTGATAATTGTGGGAAGAATCACCCTGGTACTTGCCTAAAAATAATGGTAGTTTTTTACAAATGTGGAGACAAAGGTCACCAGGCTCATGATTGTAAGGGAAAGAAAGAGGCTATCAATGTTTAATGCTACAATTGTAGGGAAATTGGTCATTATGAAAATGAATGTTCTAAGTGTCAGGGAAACTTACCTCAAAAAAGGCCAAGGGATCAAGGACAGTCTTATGTTTTTACTACAGTTGAAGTGGAATAATTAATGTATTGGTGATTTTCGACTCAAGTATTATATTCTGGTTATAAGAATAATGTGATATATATATAAGGATTGTACTGCAGTACTTGTTGTTTCAGTAAGGTTTTAATATGATGAAGGTAATACTATTATTAGTATGTGACAATAAGAGAAACTTTACCTTGTTTGGGGAATCTGATAAATTGATTTTGGAATTAAGAGACCTTTTAGAAAAAGTTTGGAGAAAGGTATTTTGGATAACTATAAAGGTTGGAATGGATTAAGTTGAACCTTGGATAGTATTGTTTAAGGTTAAAACATTTATGAAGATTATTTTTGGAATATTATAATACTATATTTTTAGGAAAAGGACAACCTACAGGGTGGGGCATAACCCGTCGCTTCGGACAAAGCTCCAGGAATCGAGCCCACAACCATAGTGAGACATGCCTTTATTACCTACCACTATCCTACAAGAATTCCCTGGTAATTACAAAATAGTTTTACTAATCTAAATGGTATGTGTTAATATTTGGGACCTTATATAATTAGGATAAAAAGAATATTTTTGTGTTCTATTACCTTTTAGAGTGAAAGATGGGTTTTTGGTAAAAAATTGTTAAAGAATGAAAGTCTACATGACCAGTATGTATATTCCCTTACGTTCTTAGTAAATCTCCTAAATAAATTCCTCAACATTATAAAAGGTAACTTAAAACAAAAATGTTGTCGGTTAACGTTTCCAACTGGAGATTCAATGACTGTTTAACCAATCACAAGTTTGTGATTTTCTTATGGTTATCTTTCTCCTAATCCAGTTTTCTACAACTCTCCATCAAACCATGATGGTTTGTTTTTATTCCATATCCATATTTTCATAGAATCCTATTATGGGATATCTCGGGTGACCTTTGTACTTATCTTTCTTTCTTTTAATGTTATATTTTTATTAACCTTTTTTCCGATGTGGGTTTTCCACAAAGGTATTTTCTATTTTCAACCTTTTAATTTCAAAGAAAATTTTCAAATTGCGAGGATGCAATTTATTGAAGGAGGGGAGAATGTAACACCCCAAGCATACATGGTACACCCCTCTATGAATAATAGAGCAGCGTGTGTTGTACGCAACCTCGGGTTCTAACACACCGCGACCAATAAAAGTTGCAGTTATGAACAGTAATAACCACTTTTTGAAATTATATATATTTGAAATTTCAAAATGGACTTCATTTTTGGATTCGTAATATTGAAATTATCCTATGTTGATTTTTTGGTATTTTTCTGAGAACTTCCAATTTTTTATGAATAGTGAAAAATACTTAAAAACAACTTTTTTAATAAAAATAATTTATAGTGATAACTTATACTATTGAGTGTTTATAAAGAATAATTATAATATATATTTACTATTTTATCCAATGGTGGTCATTAGAATTAATTTAACATTGAAGATGGACATAAACAATTGTCAATCTTTTGATATATATTGTTTCTTAAAAACATGCTATTTGTTGTGATAGCGGGAATTAATTATAAAATTAATTAATGAAACTTATATGTTTAAAATTTTGTAAAATAGACATAATTTTTGAATTTGGAATATCAATTATAACTTAGGGTGATTTTTTGGGATTTTTCTGAAAAACATCAATTTTTGATGAATAGTGAAACCACTAAGTGGTACTTATAAAAACTGATTTTTCGTTTAAATGAAAATTTACCACTTCTGTGTTTTGAATTTCAAAAATCCGACATACATGGTTGTGATTAATAAGTAAAATGTGGTTCAATGATATTAATATAATTTTTTGGTGAATAGTAACTTTTAAGTTCTTAATCGCGATTAGAGGTAATTAGTGTAGTTAAGGTAAAAATAATGTTTTAAAAATATGATATGAGGTTGACACATGTCCTACCCTCATTGGATGTGCCATGTCCGACCAATACAATCCATGGGTCATCTTGGGGACCCCATGGAGCCACTTTAGTTGGAAAATGACATAAATACCTTTTATTGAATGTTAAAGTAAAAAATGACACAAACATGAAATGTTTTAATAAAACAATTTTTACATGGAGTTATAAAAGTCATATTTTTGACTATAAATAGTCATTGGAAAGATAAAAAGATTTCATACATCATAGTATTTTTTTTTAATTTTTGGACATTAAATAAATTAAATTATTTATGACACCATGATGATGCAGCGATTACCTCATTAATTAACGATCTAAATAAAATGTAAAGATAATGTAAAATCCAAGGATTACAATTGTCAAAAACCTATTGGATTAGTATATTTAGAACCCTTATCACATTAGCCTTGAATTATATATGTTTTGGACCTTTTGAATCCTAAAATCATTGTATAATAATGTAATATTTCCTTACTTTCCAAGAGTGCCCCTCCTCTCCACTTATAAAAGGCCCCCACCTCTACCACCTTATTCACACATTCAAAGCCTTTTGGCTCGGCCAACCTCTGCCCAAATACTCTCCCAACTTCCCTCCCTTAATCCTATAAGCCTAACTTTGGGCAGAATTCTTCCCAAGGAAGCCTTTGGCTCAAATCTAAAGAGTTACCCGATTTTAAGGTAATGTGTTCTCTTATGTTAATTTGTTTTATTTTTCTTCTCCAACCCCATAAACTATTTTTATTAATTTCTTTTGTAACAACACCAGTATCCTAAATATACTAGAATGTTTTTATAAGAATTATTCGAGCTACACTTACACACACCTACATCTAATGGTTAAAGAACATAATGTTTCTGTGGATTGAGAATTTCTGCCTCACGAAACGATAATTGTTCAACACTCATATAACACCTTCAAAGGTGGCCATTAAGATGTCACTATATTTATATATGATATATAATATGTTTATTTTTTACTTAAGGTTCGGTATTTTTCATTTATGGAATACCTTTATTGTTTCCATTATGGGTAAACGTGATATTTTCATTTTAGGAAGTGCGGACTACCGCCCCCTCAAAGTGATTTGATTCGTTAATGCCATATGTGGGATGTATAAAGGATGGAGTAAATGGTATTATACATTATATTATACTATAAATATAGTATACCTTTATATAATTATAATTTCATTCCATTAAATATGAAATAGGAATGAAAGTAGCGTTCATGCGTACGTATGGCTTACCGTCTCCATGAACGGTGCATTTCATTTCTTACCTCTAAATGTTATGTAATTTTATAAATTAATGTATATACAGGATATATATGATATATATGAAATCTACATCATGAATATAATTCTAGAGATAATGGATATTCTACCATATAAACAACTTGTAATTATAAGAAGTTTATTGCTGACTCAAGTACCAAAGATCGGCAAAACGACCGTTATTAACTTAAATGACTACATAATTTTCATAACATTGTAATAAGTGATATAAAAGGGATAATGAACATGAAGAAGGATCATAAGCAGGTAGATATTAACTCTAGTTTATTATCCATGATGTTAAATAATTCCCGAGTCAAGTCGGACACAAGGTAAGGGAATTTCTTAACCCAACTTCCATTATTTGGGTTAATCTCCTACTTTCAAATTATGTCACGATATTATTATGTCCTATTTTGTATTTTTAATTTCTTCATGTGTACCTATAGTTAATACACATAATAGATCTATTTTATTTTAAAAATTATATTTTTACAGACTTCGTCTCAATCTTTTTTCATTGAGGCATATTTAGTTTTATACACAACTTTCTTTTTTACAGTGTATAAACCCCTTTGACTTTTATGTTTATTCAAAAGAAATATTTTTTATACGAAGCGTTTTTCTAAACAAAAAAAGGGAATGTTTTTTTTTCCGTACATATGCGGTGAAAACGAATTCTCCGCCACCGTGACCATTATTTGAGTTTCGGCTTCCTCTACAAGCCATCACTTTTTTTTAATGAAAAATAGATACAAAGTTTTATCATTCTTTTATTTTGGTATTGAAAATGGTTTTGAAAGCGTTTTTTTATATCAATGTGTTGTATTGATATCTTGTGATTGAAATGTGGAAATTTTATGTTTCCTTTATGCATGTTGTATGTGATACGATTATGTTATGGTTTATGATATGTTTAAACCTATTCAAATGAGGAATGCATTGGACTTAATAAGTGATGGGTGGAGCCTGCTATAGCTCCTCGATGAATCAGTAGGTCTCATGAGACAAACTAGTGTCTTGGGACGAGGCCTTGACAAAATCTTATTTGTGGTCTTGGAACGAGGCCTTGGATACATGGTTATGATAGTCTGTCATTATGCATTCCATCATTATGGAAGTGGTTATTGATATTTCATGTGATTATTCAACTAGTAGAATATCCATGTGAGTAAGTAAATGGCATTATTTAATTTAATTTTTTCCATATTATGCTGAAGTTCAAGTTTAAAAAGGCATTTGTTTTAGTTATTCATTGCCTTAAATGTCAATGTTATTTTATGAAAGAATCTGCAATATTGTTATCCTTACTGAGCATCTGAGCTCACCTCTTTCAATGTTTTAATATTTTCCAGGATGTGAAGAAGAATTTTATGAATGACCTGCAAGGATAGTCAGAAGAGGATATGAGTGTGGACTATGGAGACTTTGTTATTGTAGTTTTTCACTTTATAATGTAATGTAACGTTTAAGAATGTATCTAGTGTTTCCAAGGCTACTAAACTAATCGGTCATTCGAGACTTGATCTTTTGTGATCATGCCAATGTTATGAAGTAATGAACCGACTCCAGGTAGCTGGGGTCGGGGCATTACATATCTGATTGAACAATTTTTCTATCCATGGAAATGGAAACATTTTCTTTATAATTGATTTTTTTAGAATAATATAATCAATGTTATGTAGAATATATCAATCCCTCTTCATGATGAAGCTGACTGGCACACACCCATGGTAAAGCACATTCTCTTTTAAAACCCATGTAAATAATCTCATATAACTACATCATCAGTTTTTTTCTCAATGGTGTCCATACTTTAATTATTATTTGATATATGCAGAGATCCTTGTATAATTTTTATACAGAACACAATGCCTCGGTCAAGAGAAACGAAAGAGAAATTTTTCAAAGAACACGTATGTGTTGTCATTTATAATGGTAATGTCATCAAATGTGATCATATCTTTTGTCTCAATCATTTGACAATGATATTAGCACTTATATGGAAAGAATAACCAAAATTGAGACAAAAATTTTGAATGAGATTCATCCCCCTACTTTCACATGCACATATTAGATGATATATTGGGATTTCATGAGTGACCCCCCTTTCCTGACAATTGATGTTGTGTTTATATAAAAATAGTCAATAAATTCAAGATATTGTGTCAAACTCCAACAAATGAAGTAAAATGATATTTTATTAGAGGTTCTGTCTGAAAATATTAACTATGGAGGAGTTATAAACATTGGATGAAATAATTCCCTCATTTAATTTTGTCATAGATATCTAAACCTACATATTCTAAGGTAGTGTTTTAATAGTTTTACAAAACATTCATGATTTGAAAGAATAAATATAACAAAAATCAAATATCCCATTCTCTATTCTTGAATGAATAACCAGCGTACCAATCACCGCTTTACTCATAGGATCCACCACAATAGTATTGATATAATATGCCTTTACTTACTACCTTGGAGGATGTTGTCATTTATTGTCTCCTACAACCCTTGTATTAGGTAATATTCTCACATAATTACCATGTTCGTACAGTTGAAACACATTACTATAGATTACGTATTTATCTTAATCATCCTTAATTCGTATGATTTTTTGGTATTATTAATACCCCTTCGTTAAATATTATCCAAGTTCTCTCCTTGTAAACATTTTAAACGTCTATATGTTCCCTTTATATTGTTTCAAGGGTGATTCCTACAATACATTTTAAATTTTCGGTATTGGGTTTTCATTCCTCTATTCGATTTACTTATTAATCCTTGCATATTTACCTAAATTTTACTCTTTTTCTATGTCCCTGTGAGGCTATTGATGGTATCTAATCCCACTATCGGCCATAGAGTCCTAATAAAAAACATCCATATAGCTATCAAAGCCTCTAATTGATAAAGAATTTTAAATTCTCGACTTTACAAATCTAAATAATAGATCCACATTTCAATCAGTTTTTATCAACACGCCAAAGGAATATTGTGAATTCCTTATAAAAGATTCCTTATATGCCCATATATTCTCCTCTTCCTTTTTCTTAATTCTAAGGAACTCCCTTTCCATATTAAGAAAGAATGTTCGAGAAAAAATTTATTGAGGAATATTCTATTTAATCCTTCCCAATTAATGTAATAAATTTCTCCTTATAAATAATTTTTTTATCAATTTCCACCACTTATCAGTTCCCGATCAAAATTATTGACCACTAGCACAACATTAAATTATTCTAAGCATTTGAATACTTAAAATATCTTGTCAGTGGAGTTAATACATTGTTCCAAAATGAGGGTATCAATATATCCTCTAAAGATAAGAAACCATTTTCCCATAAAGGAATGTTCAAAAAAATTATCTTTCTTATTTGAAGGAGTTTACTCTACATTATTCATGTTCTTATTCATAATTTCTGCTAGTTGATCTTAGAACGACATGATGTTATAATATCTTTTTCTCATAAATATTAGCATCTCATTTTGGAAATAGTCACATTTATTATCACATTAGTTTTTTCATAGGTTCTCCTACATCCATAATTTAACCAAAAAAACAAATAAAGTAGGGTGGCATGAATTATTACCTAACGAGAATATAAAAATGAAAATATGAACATAGAATGATATACTTATAAACTAAAAGTATAACATAACTTATGATTTATTTTGTTTCAATCTAGGTTATCTGTGGTGATATTATTATCCTTGTGGATTTTAGTAATATTTTTTTGTCCAAATCCCCAATAATAATTGGACCATTCGTTTATACCAACCATAGAGACCATAGCATTTATAAAATATTATTATGTGATTTTAAACAAAATTTTCAATTAAATAAAAAAACAACGATTCAAAAAATATTGTTTATTTGGAAGACTATGTATATAATTAGTAAAAATGATAAAATAATAACGTTACTTTTTATTAATCCCCATAATTATTTACTAAATTTATTTTATCTTATGCAATAGAATAGCATAACATTATGGCTATATAGGAAAAAAATGATGATCTAAAAACCCATGTTAGGGAATAAACATTGAAATAAAGTATAAAGAATGAGTCAGAAGGTATATCATGATACCATAAAAGGAATGTCTAATGAACAAAACATATAGAGGAATAACATATAGAACATTGAATCATATGATCATGGAAACAATGAAATTTTTAAGAGACACATAACAAGTTAACATTATTCAAGGCTAACATCCAATGCAGTATCATAAGGTGAACAATGTAATATAATAGATTAAGATTACTCCTCAATCCCATGCATAATATATCATTATAAAAGAAATTACATAGTGAATTGGAGTGATATCTTAAAACACACATGATAGAATTTATATGTATATGTGTTCCACATAAATAAAGCAAACATAAGGAAAAAACCATAGTGTTACCATGGAAAGAAATGGGTTTTCTAATAATTCCATAGGGAAGAACCAAATGTTTTATCTTAATGGTTGACATGAAATAAAACATTTCAATAATCATTGGGTATTAATTAATTTAAGAAATTAATAGATCATTAATAATGATGTTCATTTGATTTGGAAACATGAAAAATAGTGGTTTGGTATCTTTTTAAATGATCCACAAAATATGTTTTGGGAAAATAATAGAGAGTATTTAATCAATTATTATTTACCTAAATTAATTAATGAACTAAAATATATTTTAATTAAAAATAGATTGATTTGGAAAATATTGTATGATTAAAACAATTAATAAAGTGTACATTGTTATGGGTAACAAATAGATATGTTCCTATTAGTCGGGTTTTCTACTCTAAAGGAATTGAGAAGGGAAACACATAAAATATGTATTTACCGATAAATGACAGATTAATTGATTTATATATATATTTATGTAATTAATATATATAAATAATACTGAAGAACTATATAAGAATAATTAATTGGTATCTTGAGTTATAGAGATATAAATCATTATCCAAATGAAATATGGAGGTTCCATCAGACTCCTTACCTTATGTTTAAAAGAATTTTGAAATTGCAATTTATATGTGGGATAATAAAAATCCTTCCATTAATTTACTAATTCATGACCACTTTCATATATTTCTTATTTATAAATATATTATCATGTTCATTTATGTACATTTTTTGGAGTTAAAATGATTAATTTTATCGTTCTGGGAGCTTTTGTCTAATGGTTTCAAGGTATGTTCACATGTGTATATTTATGGATATTTTTTAAAATATATATATTACAATATAAGTGAAATTTTATGGTATTTATGTGACTCTATAATTTAAAATTATCCCATATATCATTTCTATATCTTATTATGATGATAATTTATTGCATTAAACATTAATGACAATTGTTTAGTTTGTTTTGGATGTTTTTATTCCAATCACACATTAGTTTCATTTTGTTTAAAATTTTGTATATATATTAGTTCTAGAAGATGAAATAAGTTATAAGATAAATATTAGAAAATATTTTACATTAATAAAGGTCTTATTACTTTCCATGAAGGTGTTATAGAAAAAAACATTTCATCCACGATGGTGGTGAACAGACAATTTACGGATGATGTCTTCATTTTAACAATAAATAGAGAAAATTTGGGATTTGATTATTGATATTAAATTAAAATAATAATATATATATATATATATATGATACTAGATAGATGAAGTTAATTTAGAAATGTGGTTTGAGAATTAGGTGGAGGAAATAAATAATATTAAAGAGAATGAATAATGATTTTGCGGCTTAAATAACAACACCTTCAGAATCTTCTTAATTATATTATTATTAGTATATTATGGAGACAATAAAAAAATGATGTGGTAAATAATATTATTAAGGGAATTGGGTAAAATATTTTTAAGAACCAAATATTATAATGTGTGTGTATAAGGAGTTGTGAGGTGTGGTATTTGTAAGGGTTGGAACGATGTGTTTTTATTATTATATTAGTTAGTTTATTATTTTTCCTCATGTATATCAATAATATTGATTATTTTGACTATATATAATATATAGTATGTTTTATTTTTATCTAATTATTTCATACGTCATCCATGACTCAAAAATTCATGTATTTGGCTTAAAATGTTAATACATATAAATTACCATATTTCCATATTCACCAAAAACCCAGCTATTTTAGAAAAAACCCCAAAATAATACTCAACTATTTTTTATGTGAATGTTTTAAAAATAGGAAAATATTAATGAATATAATTTTCAACATTTTCTACATTTAATTTTTAAATTAAATCAACATTTATTCAAAATATATCAATTTTAATATTATATCAGATTATATGACCCTTTGAAAAATTATTTATTGTCCCTTAAATTCATATTATCCTTGAAATAAAATATAATATTATTTTGATAAATCTAAATTATGTAAATAAATTTTATAATAAATCATTATAATTATTATAAAATTGCACATAAAACATTTATGTTTTATAAAAATACAGATAATTAATTTGTTGATTTTAAAAAAAAATTATATTTTCTTAACAATATATATATATATATATATATTATTTAAATTTTATAGGATACCTAAATATTATTTATCATATCCATAGGTGTGGTTAATATCATAACCTTATTATTAATATTTTTAATAGACATATTACTATTCCAACGACTATGATAATATTCCAATGGACATATGGGTTTTTTTAAGTACCTCATACCACATTATTTATTCATTAAATTATATATTATATCTATTATATTTATACTTTAATATTCAAAACAATTTTTTTATTATTAAGATTATGTTTTATTACTATAAACATGTATGTGACTGTGGTCATTCTAGTGGATCGAGAAGATCCAAATTATCATATTCTTGATCTCTTATTTTCTATTTATAGTCTTGCTGTAATATTTAGAATTATTATTGGTTTCATTTACAACTAATTTATCATTCTTAATTAATAGGAATAATGTTTTGGAGGTTTATATATGTGATGAATTTTAGTTATACTACATGAAAAAATTATAAGAAGGGAAATTCTGTTGAAAAAAAGGGTTGTTGGGTACATTTATTATTGGGTATCCCCTTGTTTATATTATATTGTATCCATTAATGGTTTTTTTATTATTTCACTCAATAATACTTGTAATTATAATATAAATTATTTTTTTAATATGAATTATTTTATAAAATGCATAGGATGTATTAAAAATTGATTTCAATTGTGAAATTTATTTATAAAGAGCAATTGTTTCATGGCTGGAATAAATAGATTTATTATATTATACATTTCATTGATTTTCAAAGAAATATAACCCAGATTTTGTAATCACACCCTACATTTTTACTTTTGGAATTTTTGGATGTGGTTATATAGTTCTCAAGTAAAGATAACAGTGTCAGGTTGTTTTCTAGCTTCTCTTAGTTTTCATTACCATCATGTAATATGGAGTGGTGGTGAAAATTGGTTGAATTAATGTTTGTTCATTACATTCCTTGTTTTAAGTTAATTTTTTTCATTTTGGATTGATTTTTTATGTCTTATGAGTGTGTAATCATCTTATGGACTATGATCTATTGTTGTATATCCATTTAGTTATTCATGATAATATTATGGTTATTTGGGTTGATCTCCACCATGAGTTGGGCCTTCTTAGGTGATATTTTATGTTGACCTGGGATGGTTCATTATTTAATTTCTTCAATGATACTACATAGTTGGAATGATTATCAAACTACTAGGGTCTATTTTAGGATCTATAATAGATTGGATTAAAGATGATTGGAATTTTTGTAGTATGTTCAAAATGGTACCATGCCAACACAAATAGAATCATGAACATGAGTTACCTGGGATGGTTAATGATTTTTTTCATGAATGAGTCATAGAGTTTGTTTTTATTTAAAAAAGATGACATGTTTTTTATTTAAATGTACTTATTCCTTTTTAATGTGTTTTCATTCAAAAATAAAATCGTTGATTATGTAAAATTTTGGTTATTTAAAGTTATTAATATTGATTCATGAAGTTAATATTTAATTATTGAATTTCCTAGGAGAAAATTTGTTATTTTTGTTTTTTATTATTACAAAATTTCTTTTAGAATATCTCTTTAGATTCTGGGATAGTATGTTTTGAGAAATGTTATGTAATTAAATCCTCTAGTGGGCCATTCTTTTGTGGTTAATGTTATCCTATCAATTCAGATTCATGTTTAGGTGGGTGTTGGAGACTAAAAATAATTTATATGTCCTAGATTGTAATTTACCAACAAAATCCCCCCATATTCCTTAGTGAAAAGGGACCCTAGGCATCTAATGAGTGTCTCCTGAATATTGGAAGCGTCATCTACATTTTGAAAACATTTTAGGAAACTATGTTTAGGTTGTTTACTTATAATAAATATAAGTAATCTATCCTGAATGATATGATACATTAGAAAATACCAAGACTTATTTCAACAATATATTTAACTATAAGATATACCATAAAACACTTGGTGTGGAAATAACATGGTAATTTAAACCCATAGAGATAGGTGAGAAATTAGTTTATGATCAAGACACCCATTTGGATGAGTTGGTTCCCCTACCCACCAACCCTATTACAAATAAATAATTTTATTCCTAGAGGATAGAGATGGTTCTAAGGGATTGTATTTGATTAATTTTGTTTCTCTAATTACTATCAATATATTCAGAGAAATTCAATAAAAAAGATATGGAAATGGAAGACGTAGTTAGGAAAAAGATTATAGGTGGAGGTATGAATGGTATTGGTGGGATCCATGGTGTGTCTTCTATCCATAAAAGAAATATTAATGGTATTTAATATATATTATTATGTGATTCAGGTAATTCATCAGTACAATAGTAGGTTTTTTTCTATCCATGTGTAAGGCATTTTCATACCAATGCTAACTGAATGAAATCTCCCATGATGGGCCACCGCTGGAGAAAATATAGCCATCTTATATGTGTTTGATGAGAGAAGTCCAAGGTTAATATAGGGAGACCCACATTTCCCATGGGTTCACAGGTGCATTCTAATTCTTCCAAGGGTGGTGCATCTCATACGTACACTCAGGGGGATGTTCATGCTATGAAAAATTCTTGGGGAGGATCTGAGACAACATGTATTTACATAGACGACTATGTGTTGGAGAAATATAAGGTGTGAAATAATTTTCTTGAGGTATATTGTTTACAACATCCTCTAAAGTACTAGCATTTTTTGAAAATTTTTTTTCATATACATTTAAATCAGTAATGTTAACAAATGTGTTCAGATTTTATTCTAATTTGATTTCATTCATGTGGGATCTATCAATTCCTTTTGAAAAGAGGTTAAAAAAAGGTTTTAAATGTCATATATGTCATATCATGATATATGACAATGTAATTGGTGTGGGTTTCTTGGTTCTCAATCTAGATGTCTTCAAACATATTCTTGGAAGGACTTAGATGACCAAAATTAAGGCACAAATTAGATAGAGTGGGTATAATCATTAGTTAAGAAATGATGATCTCATATCAATTTCATGAAATGTTACAAGACATGATTGACCTCCTCTTAAACATCCCAATTACTATATTAGTGAGTTCTTACACAAAGATCATTCTAGATTTTTTTTCTATGTAACATTCATAGATATAGGTCATGTTCATTGTAAAACTACTCCTTCACATAATGGAAATTTCTCTTCCATATTGTCACATAAAACATACTCAGTTATGGGAACATAAAATTTATCGTGATGATATAGAGACCAATGGAATTAATAATTCTAACATAAAACACCATGCATCACCTATTTTATTTTCCATGAATGTAAATTGTATGTCTCATACATTGTCCTGATTATCAATTGTTAAACCTGCTGATCATTATGAAAAAATACCCCTTACGAATAACTTTTTAATCCATTTTATAAAATTAGTGTGGTTCAATGGTTTACTAATTTTAAACTATTGTTGGGGTACTTTAATTTTAGTGTATTAAAATAGTATATACTTGAAACAACATTTAGATATCAAATATGGTCCTTTATGGTTCAATGTTATGCTACCTATTCTCACTAATGATCTTTACAAATTTATTTCATTGAAGGATTGGATCATTCGCTAGTTCATAAACTCATCCTGATTATTGTTTGTGCATGATACTTTTGTGTACTCTATAGTAAAAATGAAACACATAGATTATTTGAATATCAACAATAAAATTATGAAAGAACATCACTTTTATAGTAATATTTCAGAGTGACACTTTTGAATTGATGAAGTACAGTTCATGGGGATTTTTTTATCTAGGATAAGATTCAGAGAGGATCCTAAAAATATTTAGGAAATAAAAGCATGGGAAATGATAAAATATGTTTTTTAGATTCAAATATTCATTAGATTAGCCGTTTAAAATATGTATTTCTTATTTTAATTATCCAAGATTATATCTTTGATTAATGATTTGAGGGAGAATAGTTTCAATTTTTGGTCAAACCACAAAAAATTAAAGTTATTTTTAAGAACTATAGAGGAGGCCGACTATGAATCTAGTTCTCATTCATGAAGAATAAATATCAATTTATAATTTTTTCTTAGATGCTTGATGTATGATATTGGGATGTGTCAGGATGTAGGGAATGGAGGAGGAGGAATATAGCTCCCACAAGTTATTCCATTTTCCAAATTTACTAACCTACCATCATCCTTGAGTTTCAAGATATTATTCACAATATGGAAAATTGGTTATACTATCTCATTTGGGAGTTGTTTATAAAATTTTCTAATAATAAATGCCTAGTTCATATGTTCAATAAGAGGAATATAAACGTGTGGAATAGAATATACGTTAAGAATCTAAATAAATTTTTATCATGTTATTTATTATACTGCTAGTGATGGGTAGGTGGTCACTAATGTGTTTTGTTTAAAATTAGTAACTCGAGCCATGGAGGAATCATGGGAGGAATGGTGTCCCACAAAGTTGAGATTTAGAGTATAAGATGCCAGTGAGAAGGTGTTCCTAGCTTCTCTGAAGGCTACATATTACTTTTATGGTTATTTTTTTAACAAATTTGAAAAGGAAAATAATTATAAAACATTATCAATATCTTAAATTTTGTCGATACATTGGGTGATTGGTCTCAGCCCCTCATTAATGTTTATAGTTTTTAAGGTTTTATGATCATTACTATATCACAAATGCATAAATAGATGTAATTTAGAAATATGTCTTTTAAGTATTTAAACCATGAAAATATCATGATATATTATCACCTAAGATATCAATATTTCTGGGTTCAGGCGGTATATTTGATTCTTCATTCTAAAATTCCTTAATTCTTAGAGAATTAATTTTTATCCCCATCTTTTTACAAGTATGGTGAAATATTTTTCACATATGGTATAGAAGTCACAAAATATTTCTAAAAACTTCATCATCTGTTTCCTAGTGAATACATGTTGGAAGGATACATTTTTTGTGATCCTTGATGAACATTTGAAATAGACTAAATTAAACATTATTAAGTACATTATAAAGGATGAGTAACTGAGAAACATTTATATCTGAGTGGTTATGAAACTCCATGGAGTACCATCTTTGATTTCTTCTTATAGGGAACCATTGTAATCTTCTGGGTCATGGATTGTTTTATATGAGTATATTTGTTCTGAGTTGAATTTATGGAAGATATTTAATCCATTGATGGATGTACATACTGAGGGAGAAATTCAGATCCTTGAGGTTATGCATCAGGCATGTATTCTTGATTTTAGTTGTTCATGGTAAAAGCATCCACCTTTTTTCAAATTTACATTCGACAATAACAATTAGGATTTGATTAAAATGGTTTCCTTTGAAAAAATTTATGATGGAAATGTTGATCTCTGTTATGCTAGGAAACATTGGGAGAGTGTCCCATGGTTAGACAGACTCTAATTCAGAATATGATGGAAAAAGTGTAGTTCATCTTGAAGAGATTAGGTACATATCAATGTTATCAAAAATTATATGTAAACCATCATTGTTTACAATTAGATTTTGATGTTGGTGATTGAATATTTAAAAAAATTTCACCTCATGTGGGACACCATTGGTTGGGTAAGTTTGGTATATTGGAATTGATGTTTTTTGGCCCTTTTGAAAATGTTTATCTTCTTAGAAACATGTCTTGTTTGTTGGGATATTAATCTCACATAGTGTTGATTCAAAAAAATCACGATTACTATATGCGGGGATACAATCTAGAATCTTTCAATGTGATTGAATGTTAATATTTTGAAATTGAGAATAAAACCACTACTATTGAGAAAGTGGTTCAAATTATGGATCACCAAGATATGGTACTGCATGGTAACACAATTCCATTGGTATGTTTACTATTGCTGTATAGACGGGATATACATGAGATGTGAGGCCAGAATCTTTTTTGTGTAAGCAGTATAATTCAATTTTACTAAGTCCAGAATCATGATTAGTTTATAAGTATATAATTCTTACTTTGTGGGAATAGTTTTGTCACCCGTCAAGTCACATGTATGCCTTAGTTTATGATTGGATTTTTATTTGGTTAATTCAAGATGTTTTCAGTTATTAGGGTATGAATATTTTATTTCTTAGAGATACTAGCATTTGAACATAGTGTAAGAAAATGGTTATTAGTAACCAGGATGTAAATATGAGATATAGTAATATGAGGCTCTAGTGGAATATTTATTGTTTGATCACGGTATGATAAAATATGTGGGTCATTAATAAAACCATATAGTTGTCCAGGTGGATTTCTAGATGTGTTTTATACCTTCAGAATTTTTTTTCAAACTGTGAAAATCATCCCCATGTAACTTTTTCCCCATTTTTCAAAGGAATAGAGATCATTCATAGATTAAACCTAGTTTATTAAATTGTTATCCCTAATAGTGCATCTTATTCCAAACCCCTAAAAGGAGTAATTTACCACTTTTTGCAAATTATTTTTATATATAATTTCACCTAATATCTTTTTGTATTGATTTAAACATGCCCAATGCCCTCGAGGCTTCCCCCATTCTTTGATTGGTGGTCTTCCTTCATTCTTGGTTGATATATTCATGGTATGTTCTATTTTTGATTATATTTATCTGCCCGTTTAAAGAACCTCTCCCAATCACTTCTCACAATTTCTCATTGATATATTATTGTGTTTTGATTTAAATATATAATGGTCTTTATTGAGAATTGACCGTGTTTCTTATGGATCACAGTTTTTGAGGAATTTATCTATATGTTAAAAATATAAATTCTCATATGATTATTGATTTCATTCCATGATGTGATACATATTTCTATACAAAGGTTCTAACTCAATAATTACTTGTTGTATATGTAAATTTCATTAGAATCATTTTTGAATTTTTTTTATTTTGATATTAATGTTGATTTATTTCGTGAAGTACTTGTTTTTAATATTATTTTTTAAAAAATATGTGTGCACACTATGTGTTCACTAAAATTACACAAATATTATTTTCCCTCAAAAATGATTTTTCAATAAAGCTAGTGGCGATGCTTCATTGAAAAAAATATTTATAAATTTTGATCGTGGGTTTTAAAGGGTTTTTTCAAATATAGAACATTTGGAACCTGGGGTGGATCGAGAAGCAGATATATTCAACATTAGTGTGTATGAAACAAATATGGCTTATATTATCAATATCACTAGACTAGGGAAGGGAATTATATCTCGGGTATTAATGTTATTTATGTATTAGTTCTTAGTTTTCCTTCCCACATCTGATTAGATGTTCTAATAAACTAGTACCCAAATTTTATTGGTTTTATACGGGATGGTATATTTCATATTTAATTTATGACATGGGTACTTTTTAGGTTATCCATGATAGGGTATACTTATTCTATCATGATATCTTATATATAATTTTTCTATTCATTATTAATGTGAATAAGAAATATTTTATTAAAACAAATGTTTCTTTTAAAATTTCATGACCATTTTGATATGGATTTATAAACTAGATTTTTTAAATCCAGAACCATTGATTTCATTATATTTATATTCTTATAAAGTATTTAGTAAATTAATATTGGGATTCAGGATGATAATAAAAATTATATTTTATTGTCTGTAGATGTTGTTTTGAAGTACTTATATAAAGTTTGGTTTTATGTAGTTCGTCAAATTATTTAGACGTAACTTCTTTCTTAGTGAGACTGATTGGTGGTGAAAAATGTTAAAATAGAGGCTCTATTTTTCCTTGTCCTTTTATTTTTATTATTTTTATTTTAAGATTTTTTTTCTATGACTCATTGGAAATTCATCTTCTACTATATTGTTCAATATTGTGGTATCTCCTATCAGTCATTCACGAGACTTGCCTAGTTTTTTGGATGATCTACACCTTGTATTGGGCCTTCTCGGATGATGTATCCAGTCAAACCAAGTTGGTTCATTAAATGGATTCCATGGAATTTATCCCTATATTCGGCTTATATCCTAGGCTTACATGGTTCCATGAACAAGATCCATCTATCCATTTTAAGCCTATTATTCCAAGGAATATCCAACATTTGTAAAATCTACTATGATGTTGGGTATTGATTCTGTGTTATGAACTATTCCTCCCTGGTGGTTGGTATGACATGTTTTGAGACACTCAATCACATGTAGATATAGGTATGGTCAGTGATGAAGTATCTTTATTGGATACTGATGACAAGACCTATATGATTTTTTGGCCATTATATTATGTTTCTAGGTCGGTGTTTTTCATGATGACAATTTCACATTATATTAGCCCTCCATTCACTTCCACATAATCATTATAAAAATCAGTATAAACTATTGATTCATACTGGGTTATTCGAATCAACACATACTTTCATACATGATAATGGATATTATATATATGGATATATTATCAGGATTTCTATTAGGGTAAAATTAATACACGGAGCTTGATACATTGTTTAGTTAGACGATTATAGAATCTTTGATTTAGGAATGTTGATTATGTCATTTTGGATAGTGGTTGATGTATTTAAAATCACTTATTATTTTATGTACTATAAAATGTGTCACTGTTATATATAATTCCTGTTATACAATGTTTATCCACTATGACTTTTTTATTTACTACTATAATATGTGTTCAATGTTATAGTTTAAATTCTACATTATATGGGTCATATTAGAACCCTATTTTAGTCTAAAGAATTATATGATATCTGATGTAAGAAGGGACCAGACTATAATTATGTTATTCATGGTTATGACCCTCTTGATTAATAATATATTGAGAATTCATCCCATAAATATTTTTTCCCTCACCACTCGTGGGAAACCTCTAGTGATAGTGTAGGCTCACCTGAGGCCATGTGGCATCCCTGCGTGGGCCCCATTTGGGTGATCCACGATAGGATGATATAGTGTGGTATTATAGCCTATTTTTTGTTGGGATATTATAGTAAGAAGTAGAGATAGTTTATGAGGAATGATAGGGTTGATCGGGCACTGTCTTAGTCAACATGACATTGATTGAAAAAAAGATCCTAGGTATGTCCAGTGATGGTAATATGAACTTTTATTTGGTGAGGGGTTGGGTTGGAATATGAATCCCAATTTATGAATTATTAGATCATGATGAGTTTTAGGGTCCATCCAGGTGCCAATGGGTTATTTTTTTCATAACGATAGTGGCATGCTTAAGAAACGATACACATACCTATGGGTGGTGTTGTTTGAAATTATATTCAAAATAGAATGAGTTTCCAATTGATGAAAATTATAATACAACTAATACTTTAATTAATATATTATATGGTCAAATTAAAATAATATGGATCATAGGGTTATTTTTATTGACTATAATAGTGAATGTTTAGTCTCTAAAGGGAAATCGATTTGGGAATTTAATTTTTTTTATAAAAATCCAATTTTGAAATGAAAATTATACATTTTCAGATGGAATAAATGAAAAAGTTATTTCTAAGTAAGTTATAATTGAAATTTCTCGTTGAGGTGATGGTTTTAAAATTATCTAGGATTATAATTTTTAGAAATATATATGGATTTTATTTATTTTGATTTCAATTTTTTATTGAAAACATGATAAATTTTCCGGTTATAGATTTAGATTTTAGTTTCAGAGAATACCCTAAGATACCAATGGGTGTTTTGGAAATTTTTGGTGTTCTCCATTTTTTAAATTATTTAAATGGGATTTTAAATAAACATAGGGTACTTTGTAAAAAAGTTTAATTAGATTTTGTTTGGTTTGGTTTGACTTTATTTTATGAATTATGTGCACATATTATATTCCATATATATTCATAATTCTCAATGTGTGGTTGGAAGGTTTATACCATGGTTGATATGGTGATAGGAAAATGACATGTGTAATGCCTTGACCCTAGTTACCTAGATTCAGTGCACTATTACATAACATTTTCATGATCACAAGGGATCAAAATACCGAATGACCGGTCAGTTTAGTAGCATGGGAAGTATTTGATACATTCATAAGCTTTACATTAAATTATAAAAATGAAAAACAACAAAAAAAATTATATCCACTGAACACATTCATCCATTAGACAATCCTTGTAGGTCATTCATAATATACTTCTTTGCATCCTATAAAAAGATAGCATTGAAAGAGGTGAGATCAGATGCAATGTAAGGATAACAATATAGAGAAAACATTCAAGAATATGAATAAACATTTAAGTAAATGTATAAGACTAAAACAATAGCCTTCTAAACATAAACTTCATCATAATATGGAAAAGATAAATCTTATAATTCCATTTCCTTATTCACCTAGATATTCTACTAGTTGAATAATCACATGTAATATCAATAGAAAATTACATAATGATGGTATTTAAAATGACAGACTTCATAACCACATAGTCAAGGCCTTGTTCCAAGACTAAAAATAAGATATTGTCATGGCCTTGTGCCAAGATACAAGTTTGTCTCATTAGACTTACCGATGAATTGAGGATTTATATCGGGCTCCACCCGTCACTTATTAAGTCCAATGCATTCCTCATATGAAAAGGTTTAAACATAACATAAATATTCGTCATAAAACTAGCATACAAAATGTCAATAATTTATCCATTAACCATGAATGGTGTAAAAATAACACATCCATATTCAAACATATCACAAAACCAACAATACAGTATAGAATAATTTTATTATAATAAATCATCTTCAAACTAGCTTAAAATCTATCAAAGGATGTTGATATAGATGAAATCAAACCTTTTTGTTGAGAAATATCTCTTTCTGTTTTGAAATAATTTAAAAGTAATATAAATATAAAATAAAACATTTATTTTGAAAATATTGTTATAAACTTGTATGTGATGCCTTGATGATTTTATAATGCCGGAAAATAGTTTCACCCACCGTATAAGTTAAAAAATATATTCTTACATAAATTTTGTCGAGCAGGACATAAAGTACCTTGTATGGAAAAGAACAGAAAGATTCACTTCAAAACCGATGTGTTCAAATAAGGGTATAAATGAATTTAACCCAGAGTATAGTAAATCCTAAAAATGTTTAAAATTACATTTTTATGAAAACTCGGATGTGGATGGAAAAGATGCCTCATTAGATACTTACGTATTAACAACTTTGGATAAGTAAAGAGATTGTAGAATTAAAACATACAGTGTAATTTTCCTTGTTCAGTGGTTTTTTAACCTTCTGTATAATATTTAAATCATTTTTATTTAATTATAAAAGAAATATATACATAAATATGATATCATATATGATCCTATAATATTTCTATGTTAATAATATTTTAGTAGTATAATCATTTCGGGTGTTAACTGATTCATTTTCCTTTGTATGATTTGTTACGTAAGAAATTTTTTTTATGAATTGGATGTGTTTGATTCATATAAATAATTATATTATGTTCATAAACATTATTTTTAAATATAAAATGAAATCTATTCATTAATTAATTCTATGTGTAATTAATCTCATCACGTTCGTGGAGACGGTAATCCGTACGTACGCACGAGCGAAAATATCATTATATTGATGGTGAAATAAAATGTAATTGGATTGTATATCAAATATACAGAATCATTAAAATGTTATACTTATTATTTAAATTAGTAAAACACATTATTATACCCATCCAAATAATGACGTGTTTGAATAAAAAACTACACCACGACGTGGAGACGGTAAGCCGTACGTTCGCACAGATGGTGACTTTGTCATCTTTAGGATAGATAGAATAATGAAAATGGTTGTACCATATCTAAAATAACATCAAAGTAATCCTAAGGTACTGTAGTTATTATTTTGGTATGGAATCAACAAATAAATAGGAAGTGTAAGAAGAAAAGAACTTGAAAGAGGGCGGTGAAATTATTACCTCTTCTTCAGGTGTTCCCTTTTGCGTATCTCAAAAGGGCTCCATAGGATGAATTTATGATAAATTTAAGGGATCTCGGATGATTTGAGGGATTTTGAGAGGATATTTGGGCATGGGTTGGCTGATCCAAATGGCGTTGGAAGTTTTCTTTTGAGATAGGGGAAGTACCCTTTTATAAGGGATGTGAGGGTCACTTTAGGAAATCTTTGAAATATTATTTTATTATAAATAATTTTATATTTATAATAAATAAAAATTGATTTATTTCAATTCTATAGTGGGTATGGGTATAAATCCTCCCAACCAATAGGTTTTTGACTAGTTTAGGTCACCATATTACCATTATCTTCTATATTTAACTATTAGTTAAATAGTTTAAAGTTTACAGTGTCTTCTTGTATTCTTACACTATATGATTAATTAACATACTCTAAAATTCCAAGATAACCTCAACAAGTTATTTAATGGAATATATAGTATTATTTAATCCCTTTTTCCAATAATAATATTTTTAGGAATATTATATCAACCAATAATATAGTATTTGTTTTAAAAGCTCATTTATGTCGATTTTGAAATTATTTCGTATTTGGTTTTTGTGAAAATCATAACATCATGATTACTTCAAAAAAATATATTTAATCAACCTAAAAAATGTCATATTAACCTATAAAATTAGTGTAAATTAGAAAAATTCTCAAATTACATTTATTTGGATATTTATAATATCAATTATTCTAATCATTCATTAATAATGTAATTACTGCATCAACAATTGTGTCATAAATAAATTTAAATATTTAATGTCTAAATTTTTTAATAAAATAAAATTATTTAGGAAATATTTTTTTATTTATATTAAATTTTTATAGTTGAGTTTATCTTATGCATAACCCTATAATAAAAATGGATTAGTTACTAAACAATGAATTTAACACTTTTTACTCTTCTTTAAATAAAATAATAATAAATGAAAAAATCTTAGTCAAATAGACAAAAAGGATCATATTTTATTCCTAAGGTTAATTTTGGTTGAATTATACTTATCCTATATAATTAGGAAATGTGTTAGGGTAATTATAATTTCATTTTTACCTTTAATAACCCTATTTACTTTTAAGCGTGGTAAATAAAAGTCAAAAGTTGCTGTTAATTATAGATTATTTTCATCTTATTGAACCACATTTTACATACTGCTATCAAATGCGTCTCTCAAATTTTTTAAATTCAACTCACAAAATCAGTAAAATTCTGTTTTTTGAAAATTTGCAAATCATCCAAAAAGGTTGGTAAAAGATGGTAAAAAGTTCAAAAAATTTTATACATCTAATTTTATTACTAAAAATGACTCCAATGAATCACATTAAACTAATATAAGTATTATTTATCTCTATTTATTTGAATAAAATAAGACAAATAATTATTTAAAAAAAATCCAGTTTTTAAACAATATCGCTCTGTTTTTTCACTATTCATCCAAAATTGAATGTTTTTAGAAAAATACCAAAAATTTACCCTAAGATAATTTTTATATTTCAAATTAAATAATTAATTCTACTTTACCAAATTAAAAATATATAATTATAATTAATTAATTTAAAATTAATTTCAGTTGTCAAAACGAAATGTCGTGTTTTTAAGAAGTAAAAACTATCAAAATATTGACATGCGTTTATGTCAAATTTAAATTTGAAATTACTTATAATGACATTAATTGTATTAATTGATAAAAATATAATCTGATTATTCTTCCAAACCATTAAAAGGAATAACTTAACATTATATATTATTTCGATTGTAAAAGTAGTTTTCCATAAAAATTTAGTATTTTTCACTATTCATCAAAATATAAATGTTATCTTAAAAGTACCAAATATTTATCCAAAATATATTTTTATGTCCCTATAATAAAAAATAATTTTATTACATTAAATTTAACATATAAAAGTTTCAAATATTGGCTTTAAAAAGGGTTTTCTATTAAAAGGTGGTAAACTTTTTTTTCGAAAAATACTTATTTTATCTGAAAAAATGAATTTGTTCTTATATTATGACTACGAAAAATATAATATTGATTCTAAAATTATATGGATCATATAAAATTCAAAATTCAATTAATACTATTAATAATTTCTTTTTAAAATCCTAGTTTGGTAAGTCGTGGTGTGCTCAAACTTGGTGTTGGTGTAGCGCAATCTATTGAATTACATTAATGAAAGTAACATACTATGAAATCATGGGTTGATACATTATTTCCACCTTTGGGAAATTGCATCATCACAATTATAAAATTGGTCTTGGGAAGTTCATTGAAAGTTCCACATATAAAAAAGAGTCAATAAAACCATCACGTTAAAAGAAAGAAAGATAATTACAATGGTCACCCGAGATAACCCATACTAGGATTTCATGTAAGAAAACATGGATATGGAAGATAAACTAGTGTCATGTTCTGATGGAGATTGTTATAAAACATGATGAGGATAATGTTAAAAATAAGAAAACCACAAACACGTGATGGGATAAATGGTCATTAGTTTACGAGTAGGAAATGTAAACAAAAAATATTTTTTGTTTTAAGTTCCATTTCATAATGTTGAGTAATTTATTTATGTGATTGACTATGAACATAACGACATATAATTATTTTATAAGTCGAATTTATTATTTGAATAAATTTATACCACTAAATCATCTTTTTTTAAACAATGAGTATTTAAGATGACTTGGTTACCCCATAAGTGCTAGAATGAACTTCTAGGGAATCAAATGATCCACTAAGGATAAACTAAATATTTCCCATGCCTTTAGAGATTAAACAATACCAAAATAGTTGGTACCAGAACAGATGATCCCAAAAAAGCATAGTCCTTTAGAGAAAGAAATAATAATCTTAATTTCTAAAATTAAACCAACAATACCCAATGTTCAATAAAATTTATTTAATAAAAATCTGTCCTTTAAATCCTTAAATATAATACAAACTAAAATTGAAACCCAAAACAAATAATAATTTGATTACGTAGTCTTCCACATAAAATTATATCTCAAAATTTCATCGACTACTCTTAAAGTCACATACAAAAAAGATATTATCTTAATAAAATATTCTCTACGATAGATTAACCATTTTCATAAATAACCCAAGTCACTATAAATGGAAAACAAAAACATAGATAAAAATCCACTATTACACCTCAAATGAAATCCATAGTATTCTATATTCCTTAGGAATATAGTGTTCCTAACAAAGCAAACATCTTTCAAAATATCATTTATCACTCAATCACCAAATAATTTATCTATACTAAGGATATCCAATTGATAAGAAATAAGATCCAAAATCAACTTATTATTGATCAATAAAATAATTTTACTATAATAATTAGTCACACTAACTAAGAACTTCACGTAGTCTAGTGGTAGGCGATAAATCCCAATCTCACTCCGGTTGTGGGTTTGATTCCCACATCTTTGTCTGACATGATGGGTTGTCACAAGATCTGTACGTTGTCCATTTTTGAAAACTATATTTTGTAACATTCCCAAAATGAGATAAATTCCTTAAAATAACCATAACATAATTTCACCACAAATGGTATCTCATACATTGCATTTTTATCACAAAATTTAATAACTTGTAATCACCTTTAATTCAAGGATCATATAATCCCAAATGGTTATTTATAACTATATCAACAATAGAAAAGATAATTATTTATAAAATAGCATTTTCACATAACAAACTGTAGGGTTACACATACAAGAGAAAAGCCTTCTAAAGCAATCCCATCAATAAAGAGCACTAATAATTTTAAAATTTTCGCCATCCATTTATTTCTATATAGTTTCTTCCTTGTACAAGAGGTTATCCTATAGAATAGGGAATTTACATGGGTAATTCCTATTTCCCCTAATTTTACCAAAAAATGACGATAAATGGATTCTTGGGATCATTTTTATTTTCTTCCAAATTACTCTTTATTTTTCCTTAACAATTCATTACATTATGAATTTATTTCCCAAAAATAAAGAATTTCTTTTTTCTATTTTGACACTTTCCTAGGAGTCTCCTTCCGCATTTTCTGCATGATGGAAATTGAGCTTTCTTTTCTCTATTGTCTCCACTACTGGAGCTCTTATCATTTACAACCTTTCTCTTCTTTTTTGAGTCCGGGAGCTGGTTAATATATATGTTTTTGGTAATATTTTTGGGAAACTGATTTAAAATGAACATGATATTTTTTACACCAATCAATATTCCATTTTGTTGCTCATTTTAACTACTGTTCACACCTAGTACATCAAGTTCAATGATATATGACTTCCTTGGAATCCATCCAATGACCGACACAAGAAAGCATAGTTTGAGTAATAAAATCATTTATAGAATTTCAAAACACATTATTTTCAATATAAAAAACCTTAGGATTAACCGAGGTTATTTATTCATATCTTATATTCATATCCATCAAATCGATTTGTAAAGAAATTTTGAATTATTTAAATCATTACCCTGGGAGTGTCGTAACGAAGAGTGCAGAAAGGCCCATTGTCATGTACCAAGAGACCCCAGGTCAAGCCCAATACTCTATGTTAGAGTTTTCACTCCTAGGTACATTTATTACAGAGTCGCCTCTTCCTGAAAATATCCATACAAGGATGTATTTCTTGGAAAACCAATTTAATATTTACATTATCATAATTTTTGTATGTTCTTCTTTACGAATCCTTAATGTCTATATTTGGGTAGTATATTTTAATCATAGTTTTTTTTCTCAATAAAGATTTCATGGTTTGTAAAAAACTTCCTCCAATACCAACTGTAATTCCCTAACCCTAGTTACCTAGTGTTGGTTCATTATTACGTAACATTTCCATGATCATAAGTGATCAAAATCCCGAAAAACTGATTTGTTTAGTAGACTAGAATGTACTAGATACATTCAAATGTTTTACATTACATTATAAAATAAAAAACTACATAAAAAATTTCCTCCATTGACAACATTAATCCCTTGAATATATCTGTAGTTCAGTAATAATATACTTCTTCACATCCTGAGAAAAATAAAACATAGAATGGGGTGAGCTCAGATGCTCAGTAAGCATAACAATATGACGGAAACGTTCAAGAATAAGAATAAAAATTTAAGGCATTTTATAATATTAAAACACAAACCTATTAAAATTAAACTTCATCCTAATATGGAAAATATAAATTACATAATTCCATTTACTTATTCAAATTGATATTCTACTAGTCAAATAATAACATGAAATATAAATAACCAATTTCATAATGTAGGAATGCATAATTCCAGACATCATAACCACATACTCAAAACCTTTTGCAAAGAATAAAAATAATATTTTCTCAAGAACATGTTCCAAGAGAGTAGTTTGTCTCATGATACCTACTGATGCATCGAGGACCTAGAGTGGTCTCCACCCTTCACATACTTAGTCCAATGCATTCCTCATATGAAATGGTTTAAACATTACATAAAAATTTCTATTAAAACTAGAATATGAAATGTCAATACATTATCCATATACCATGAATAGTGTAAAAATAATACTTCCATAGTCAAACATATAACAAAACCTTGCATACAATATGGAAGATTTTTATCAAAATAAATCAACATAAAACAAGCTTAAAATCTATCAAAAGATGTTGACATATATGAAATAAAAAAAATTGGACAAATATCTATTTTTATTTTGAAATATTTTAAAAGTCATATAATTATAAATGAAATAATTTATTATGAAAATATTCTTATAATATTGTATGGGAAGCTTCGAGGATGTTATAACGGTGGAAAATAGCCACATCCACTGTAAAAGTTAAAAAACATTCTTACCAAAAATTTGTCGAGAAGGTCATAAAGTGCCTTGTTTAGAAAACAAAGAAATGATTTCATTAAAAACATATATGGTCAAATAAGGGTATAAATTAATTTAACCAATATTCTAGTAAATAGTGAAATTTTTTTGATTTATATTTTTAATAAAACATGGATGCGTATGATAAAGAGGTCCTAGTAGATGCTTGTATATTAACAATCTTGGATAAGTAAAGAGATTGTAGAATTAACCATTAACATGTACTTTTCCGTAGTCGATAGTATGTTAACATCCTGTGTAATATTTAAAACATTTTTATTAAATTATAAAAGAACTATATACCTAAATATGATAACATATATGATCCTATAATTTATCTTTGTTAATAATATTTTATTAGTATCATCATTTCGGGTGTTAACAGATTCATTTCCCTTTATATACTTAATTACGTAAGCCATGTTTGTTATGTATATGATGTATTTCATTCATATAAAGAATGATATTATGTTAATAATCATTATTTTTAATCATAAAATAAAAATTATTTTTGAATGATTATGATGGGGAATGAATCTCATCGTGTCCGTGAAGATGGTAATCCGTACGTACGCACGAGCGACAATATCAATATATTGATGGTGAAATCGTATGTAATTGGATGTTATATCATATATAACGAATCATTAAAATTTTATATTTATTATTTATAGAAGATACACTCATTATTATACCCATCCAAATTATAAAGTTTTTGAATATCAAACTACACCATGACGTGGAGACGGTAAGCCGTATGTTCGCACGTATAGTGACATTGTCATATATAGGATGGATAGAATAATGTATATGGTTGTACCATATTTATAATAACATCACAATATGTATAAGTTACTAGATTTATTATTTTTTTTATGGAAACAACAAAGAAAGAGGAAGTGTAAGAAGAAAATAACTTGAAAGAGGGTGGTGAAATGTTTACCTCTTCTTGGGGTGTTTCCTTTTGAGTTGAACAAAAGGTCTTTTCAAGTTGTAATTATGTTCAAAGTAAGGACTATAAGATTTTGTGAGGTAATGTGGGAGGACATTTGGGCCGGGGTTGGACGAGCCAAATGGAATTGGAGGTGTGATTTTGAGATAAAGGTAAGTACCATTTTATTAGAGAGGTGAGGGTCACTTCAGGAAAACCATAGAATATTATTTTATTATAAATCATTTTCGGTTTCCAATTGATCAAAATTTAATTATTTAGAATATAAGGTGGGTTTGGGTCTATATCCATTCACACAATTTGTTTAAGACAAGTTTATATCCTCATATTAACCATATCTTTTAGATTTAACTATTAGTTAAATAGTTTACCTTTTACCGTGTCTTCTTTTATTCTTACAATATATGGATAATGAACATACTCTAAACTTCCATGAGAACCTCAAGTTGTTCATTAATAAAATATATAATATAATTTAAGACTTTTGTAAGAACCATATATTTTTAAGAATATTATATCAACCAATAATATAGTATTATTTTAAAAAACTCATTTATTTCATTTTTGACATTATTTAGTATTTGGTTTTCCTTATAATCATAATAGCATTATGAAATCAAAAAAAATTATTTATTCAAACCTAAAATGTCATATTAATCTATAAAATTAGTTTCATTCATCAAATGTCTCAAATTACATTTATTTGGATATTTATAATATTAATTATTTTAATCTTTCATTAATAAGATAATTATTTCATCATCATTGTGTCATAAATAGATTTAATTATATAATTTACACAAATATTAAAGAAAATACAATTATGTAAGAAATATTTTTATGTTCATAAGAAATATTTATAGTGGAATTTAACTTTTTTATAACCCTATATTAAAAATGTTTTAGTTATTAAACATTGAATTTAACACTTTTAACTCTTCTTTAAATAAAATAATAATAAATGTACTATTCTAATCCAAATTGACCAAAAGGATCATATTTTCTACTTTAGGAATTTATTGTCGAATTATACATATCCAATAGAATTATGACATTTTTTAGGGTAATTATATATCATTTTTACCTTCAATAACCCTATATACTTTTAACCGTGGTAAATAAATTTCAACCGTTACTATTCAGAAAAATTTATTTTCATCTTATTGAAACACATTTTATATACTGAGGTCAACCGTGTCTTTCAGATTTTTGAAATTTAACTCACATAAGTGGTAAAATTATGTTTTATACAAATTTGAAAATGCTCCTAGAAAGTGGGTAAAAGATGGTAAAAAGATCAATAAAATTTTTTACATCTAATTTTATTACAAAAATGACTCCAATGAGTCACATTGAACTAATATATGTATTATGTATCTATATTGACTTAAATAACAAAATAAATAATTATTTAAATAAGAATTTTTTTTTAAATATTAACATAGTGTTTTTCTCTATTCATCAAAATTTAATGTTTTTAGAAAAATAACAAAAATTAACCCTATGTTTATTTTGATATTCCAAATTCAGAAATTAATTCTATTTTACCAATTTCAAAACATATAAGTAGCATTAATTAATTTAAAATTAATTCTTTTTGTCAAAACCAAAAGGTGATTTTTTAAGAAGTAAAAACTATCAAAATATTGACATGTGTATATATCCAATTTTACTATGAAATTACTTATAAAGTCCTACATTGTATTAAATGATAAAAATATAATCTGATTACACTTATAGACCATTGAAATTCCTAATTTATCACTATAAATAATTTCAATTTAAAAATTTGTTTTTAAATAAAATTTAGTATTTTTTTCACTATTCATCATAATATGAATGTTATCAGAAAAATACCAAATATTTATCTAAAATAAATTTCTCTGTCCCTGTTCTAAATGAAATTTAATTTTATTAAATTGAATATATAAAAGAGACAAATATTGGTTTTAAAAAGTATTTTCCATTTATAGGTGGTAAAAGTATATATTTCGAAATATATTTCTTTTACCTAAAAAATGAATTTGTTCTTATATTATGTCTAAACAACACATAATATGGAATCTAAAATTATATAGAGTATATAAAATTCAAAATTCTATTATTAATATTCTTAACTTCTTTTTTAACGGCTAGTTTGGTAAGTCGTGGTGCGCTTGAACTCGGTGCTGCGTTTTGCGAAAGCTATTGAATTAATTTAAAGAAATTAACCTACTATGAAATATTGGTGTGTTACAAAAATGTTTGCTTCTATAGTCTTTTTTACAT
The DNA here is from genome assembly GCA_963277665.1 of Viscum album. Classification (NCBI taxonomy): domain Eukaryota; kingdom Viridiplantae; phylum Streptophyta; class Magnoliopsida; order Santalales; family Viscaceae; genus Viscum; species Viscum album. The sequence goes on from OY728150.1 coordinate 1,043,668,417, forward strand.
GATTTTTTGATTGATGATGAGTGACTGGGGTGGTTCATTCATTTGTTCTGGGAATACAACTCAGTTTTTTCATGATAGTTTTTTGTGGATGTCTCAATGAATAAATTAATTTTGATCAAATCAAGTTTCCATATATTTTTTCAAATTTGGTATATGGGTTAGACCGATTGATTTTGTGTTTCTGCAAGCAATTTTGTGGTTGGGAAACACAACGTATTGGAGTAAATATTTTTATAATGGGAATTATGGTTATGATAACTATATTTACAAGAGTGAGTTTTTGACAGAAACATGGATTAATTTAGTAGAAAAGTTAGGTATTTCAAGTTTTAATTAGTCTAAATAATTTTTAATAACAATTATTTCATTTTTTTAAAAAAAAAACCATGCGTCTGGGGTTATGTTGTGGAAGCCTAGTTTTAATTCAAGAGTAAAGCATGGATAATTGATCTTGAATTTATGAATGAGGCTAGCCTTTTTTAGGGAAAGACATCTATTAGAATGTATGGTATTTCTAATGGTTGGGTGATTATAATACCTTGGTTTCTTTATGAGCTATGTGTTTTAGAGGAAAAATGAGTTTTTATACAGTGGTTCATTTTGAGAATTAGGTTTTGTATTGGAATTCCATGTATTTGAACATTTACATAAGATTTTTTGGACATGTTATGATTACTACAAGGTTGTATGGGATCTAAGGTGAGTATTAGGAAAATTTTAGGTAGATCTAGAGCTAATTTTTATTGTAGATTCCCTAACATGATGATGAATATGCCACAGAGAAAGGTGTGATGTGACTCTATGGTGTGAAATGAGCAGAGGTATCTATTGATATTCTTGTATTAGTATTTTTCACATTGGGGTATCCCCTATGGTAAGTAGAAATGGTGCTCTACTTGAATGGGTGATTCAATAGAAATTTGGTCAAAACGATTTCCCCAATGGATGATTGGGGTTGATGAAAACACACATGTTCATAATTTCATTATTTTCAGTGTGTGTTTAATGTGGAATATCCATTGTTGTGGTGAAGGGTTTGTGAGGGACTTAGGGATTATTATTTGGAAGGAACAACCCTCATGGTCAACTTCATAGTGTATCCTAGGTTGGAATTCTATGAGGGACGTAGGGATCACTGCATCAGGGTGATGGGAGTTTTGATTTTCATACTGTATGGGTGTATTGGGTGTAGTAATTTGGATATGTAGAAGGTAAGAAAATGTGACTAGGTGAAATTCTGAGGAATTCCACTGTTGTGGGTTTTGAGTTAAGTGAAATTATGGAATACATGCTTTGGCGGTGGATGTTTTTTTTGGAATAAATCATGGGATCATCGATGGTGTCATTATTCCAAATGGAGAGGGGGTGAGGGCCTTCAACATGGTTCCATGCATATCTATGATCTTTTTGGGTAGCCTGAGCACGACCCACATAATAGTTCATTCCTTGGGTATCAACCCATATTGGTAAATTTTGTAATGTCTAATATTTCCCCTTTTGGATTTTTATTCTCTTGGTCCCCCACTCATTATCCTCTATCACATGCAACAATGAAGTGAGATCTTCTTTTTTTCGTCGACCCGCATGGTTTGGGGTGTAATTTTTTGTGAATTTCATGGGAATTTGAGGCGATTTTTTTCTTTTCCTTCCACAATTCTTCATCTCTTCCATAGAATGTTGATTTCATTATCTATTGATTAGGGTTTATATATTATTCCACTAGATCATGTTGAAATATTCCATATATTAAGTGAGCTTTATATCCATAAGAATTGAATATGCTCCAAGAGGATGACCACACAACATCAAATTATGTATCCAGTATGGTTCTTCACCGATGATTTTAATAGGGTTATTTCATGTTTTGAGGAAATTTTACATCATTTAACATTATTAAATTAGTTCTTATTCATGGAATATTTATATTTTTGCGTCTATATTATAATAAAATTTGTATCACATCATATTTATTAGAAAATTACATATCGTGATTTTTTAGCATTAACCCTATTAAATTAATGATTTATAATTAATTATAAATTTTTATATTATTTAACTAAATTATTATGGTATGAATTATAACCTCCCATGGTATGGGAATGACTATTTGGACTGGAATGATCATGGGTGAGAGACACCAAGCTGCAATAAATTGTAATCACTAAATTTGATATACATGGACTTGAATTCATTTGAGTTCCTTAGTCAAATTTTTTTGTAATTATCATAGATTCAATCTTATTGTCTTCATGTTGTGATAATCATGTTTTGCATTATACATTAGTAAAAGATCATGTCATCATAAAATAAATCATTGAATTCATATCATTCTAAATTTTTAAATGGTGTCCCTTAGGTCTAATGGTTGATAGTGGACAAATTTTTGGTTTTAACGGGGTTGTATGTTAGTTTTAAATTGAAAATTGGTTTTTCTAAATGAAATGAAATTTAAAAAGGGGTTCTACTAAAATGGAACATTGAAGAAGAAAAATAAATTAAATCAAATGGGTTTTTAAATGAATTTAAAATTTTAAGTGGGTTTTATAAATATTGTATTAACATAATTTTGACGAGGGCCTATAATGATCAATATGTATGTGATTAATTTTTGAATGTTTTTTCATGTGGTGTTTGACTCATTATTCAATGAAGATCTAGATGTAAAAAAATTATATCGTTCTTCTCGATTTTACCACATATGGGAGATTCAATATTTTCAAATTTAGGTGTTCTTTTCAATATTCCCCTACTTTGATAGGCTTGTGGGATACATGTTTTATGAATATTCATATATTATGTGTTTCCCAATGATTTATTATTTTGAATAAATTTGTAATGTTGATCTAGATGGATGTGATATACCCATTAATGGGTATATATGGGTCTAACAGACACTAAATGATATTTAGTGGTGTTATTACAAGATTATGGGTTGATACTATGAAATAGAATGTGACCTAGGTGGTTCACCATCATTATGTTATCCTAGGAGAAGGTTAGAGTAGGTTTTGGGTAATTATGGTTATGGGTATAACCGTATTACCTAGATCAAATATTTCTACTATATGGGTCTATAGTGATAAGATTAGGACTTTTACTTAAGAGTTTGTACTTATTTTCTATGTATGATTCATAAAGAGGGCTAACCCATAAGATGACATAGGCTAGTTGGGGATCACTTTCATCCTAGTGATGTGATTATGAGAGGAATAACAGGGACACACTACCATTTAAGTATATCAATGTTGATTAATTGTGGTTATTACTTAGGGATCACTGTTAATGATTATATGAAGTTCCCAGGTTGTTACCTAGGATTACACCTATGTCTGTATACGAATGACTTGGAAAATCATCTTGAATTTTCCATTTGTAACTATACAAAATTGCTAGAACATTGGAATCTATCCTTCATGTCTACATAAATTCCTTGGAAATCGACTTGGATTCTTCATTTGGGACTATAGGGAATTAATAGGTAGAGTACAAGGTCACAACCTTTTGGCTAATATAGATTTCATTTTTTATTAAACCTAAAATGTTAATATACCTGACATAATATTTCCTTGGAATTGGACTACTGAATATTATTAAAAGATTCTTTTGACCAGCTTCATTAATCCATTTAATTTCAATTATTCTTAGTGACCTATGAAAATACCCAATAGAGATATGATATTATGTTTTGATTCTAGGGAAGGACTTAGTCCCCCTGGGTGATTCATTTGATATGTTTATTGAAACAGGGAAACTGGCCGATGTATGTATGTTTGGGAATTAGAACCCAGCATATGATGGTTTCATTCCTTTCTTTTTTTTATTTGGATGTGTTTCATGTTCATAATTTAATATTATATCTGATTATTTTTCAGATCCACATGAATCCAATAACATTTTTAATTATTAAGGAATTGGGGATTCAAACTGGGTTTTCAGATTCACCCCTACCAATGTATGTAGAATGGTTTTTGATGAATATAAATAGGTTTTTATTTTTTTCAATGGTCATAGGTTATTAGTGGACAAAGAATCATGGTTCATTTCTCTTGTTAGATAGGGATAATTTTCAGTTGGAAGATTATGTGTGTTTGTATAATGGACAAAGTATTTATTTTCATCTATTGTTCAGAATTTAATGGAATGTATTTTTTAATATTTATATAATTTATTTTATTCCATGCTTATATATTATGACATTATTATGTATTTCTAGATCATGTAGATAGTTTTACCACAAATTATTTTGAACATCGGGAGCATTACTGGATACATGTTTTATATCCTTTTATTTTTGGTATATCCATTATATTTATAATTGATGATACAAATTTTGGTAGATTAGGTAATTTCTTTTCATCATTAAAATAGATGGAATTGTCTCATCATGACGGTTCAAGACCTCTACACTAGTTGTCTTCCACTAGAATTTTGGGATGTTTTCCTAAGGTCACATGAAATCCCCGCATTGGAACTATTTATTTTTTGTAGACCAACAAGTTATAGGATTAATTGGATATTTATTTATAGATACGCTACACGCTATAGTTTTTTGGAGACCAAACTGAGTTTAACCCACCATATACTCCATAGTATGGTTTTATTCATAAATATTTTATTTAACGTCCCATTTAAATGGGATGGGATTCGGTCCTAAAACATGAAGAGTACCTATGTAGGATGGTCTTCATGATTACCCTAACTTCATCCAAGATGAGGTATATTAGGAAATTTAACTACATATTGAAAAACATCAAAACCCATTTTCCAATGCATTTAATGTTCAGATAAGATATGGTATACTACCATCCTATCTACTGAGTTAAATTATATAGTCTATTATTCATCAATTAGTAAAAAATATTATTTATATCATGATTTATATACCATTTGTTTAAAAATATTTTTTTATACTTATTTAAATCAGTAGACTTGTTCAACTGTACTCTATGTTATTCTCTTTAAAGTCAAATCCTAGTGGTGGTTCCCTAGATATTTTGTATATGTTTACAAATTGTATTGACCCTTCAATGTACATGTTATTTCTATGCAGAATTTCAAATACATTTTTGGTTATTGATTCTACCCAACTTCTAAGGATGTGGGTATATATGGAGTATAGATCTCACAAATAGTAGTTTAGATTTATTGGTGTACATGTGAATTATATTTACAAGAATTTTTCATTATCATTATCTCCAACATCATTTATATATAATATCCATTTATAGGTCCTTAAGGAACTTTTTAATTATAATTATTTTTATTTAGTAGGTGTTAGTTCTCTTCACCATTCTTGAAGAATATCTTCCTGTTTTTAACTATTATAATATTTCAACACATTTTATATTGATTCCTATTTCTATATTTCCCATGGATTTTTTATTACTAATAGCGTTAATGGGTAATGGTTTTTTGAGGTCTATATATTTGACGAGCTCAAGGATCATTAATGACTTTTGGTCTGACAACATAATTTATTTATACATAATTATGGCATAAAATCACATTACAGTTTAGTTTTTATAGACCCTCTGGTGTTTACTCCTGACTCTAGTGACATGGAGTAATGTTCACATTCTTGTGGTGGCTGACTGAGTTCCATTTAGGTGATATAATATTGGTTATTATTATATATCCATTAAATTATTCTACTGAGAGGGTCATACCTTATGATATTGGTATATATAGTGATCATGTTTAATATTTTTATTTCCCAATACACGTTGTTTGGAAGACACCTAGAAAGATAAATTTCCATATATTGATATGTTTATTACATATGCCTTGAGTATTATCAAATAAGTGGTATGTGTTTATGTTATTTATTTTATCAACAGTTGGAGAATTACCAAGAGAGGATTGGTACTCTCATATGGTGAGTAGGATATTTATGACTTCGATTGAGATAGGATAAGGAAGTCTATGTCCAATCCTAAATAAGACATATCATTTTAGTAGATTTTGAGTGATGGGATATGTTATGTATTCATCCATATTATTGAATATTTAGGGATTTATTCATAGACCAAGACAATTTATACACTAATAATTAAGAACATACGAGTTTATTGTATGAGATTAACATACTATGTGTTCTATATTGACTCATTGTCTTTGAAAAATCAATAAAACCCAAATTGATTCATTTATATTATATAATTAGATGATACAACTATAAAAATAAATGTATTTGATGAAGATCATATAATATCCCTTTGTAGCATGAGTATCACTAATTCTTTTACAAAGGCCTCTCTTTTCTTACTTTGATGATTATTTTTAATTCATACCTTTTTCAATCGTTCAATATTCTACAGGGTCACACTATGTAGTAGAATAAATATGGATTGATTTTCATGAAACCTAGAGAGAAAAATTAAAATAGTTTCTATATCCCCTCAAAATAAATTATATATATATATATTGGAATGTTATTACATAAGATCTAATTTAATGTGAATTTATTCATACCTTTCCATACGTATTTCTGAGAACATCAAAAATGAGTTCTTGATAATTTCTCATATGATATTTTATTTGTTAAAATTTATATTTTAAATGGAACAAAGTTTATAAACCATGATTAAATATTGGTTATTCTTGGAAATATTTTCAAAAGATAATATAATGCTTCAGTAGTTTAACGATTTATTGTTTTATATGATATATTTAAATCATGTGATATTTAATTGGGACATAAAAACATCAGAAGACATGTAAAATGGTATATTGTACAATATTATTATCATGCTATAGCCATGTAATCTCATATTTTATAGCTTGGTAATATGATCTTACATTATAATTTATCATAAAACACACAAGAACTCTATAAATGAGAATGAAATTTAAATTTTAATAGTTATTTGTTTGGTATCATACACCAAAGACTTTCATCATTCTAAAACATTTTAGAAATTTAATGCTGTGAAAAAACATAAGACTAAATGATTTAAAAGTTTTAAACAAAAAACATATTTGTACAATTTATAACATATGAGGTAAATCATAATAATTATGTGGAGTTCCTTATGGCTTATTTATAAATGTATCCACTATGAGGTTGTGTTTTCTCATGAATTACTAATCCTATTACAAATTTAACAAATCATTATTCCTATATATCACTTAGTCATCATGTGGTACTATCATATCATTTGATATATAATGTATTGTACAAAAATCATTAGGTGATTCAAAAACACATGGGTACACACCATATGGGGAGGAATCTATTGTTTCTTCATTAGGTTCTTTATAAAATAACTATTATTGAATGATAAAAGAAGAATAAAAAATAAATGTAATTTAGACATTATAAATTTATAATTACATTGGTCTTTTCATAAAATAGTGATATTAGTAATGAGGTTTCCATTGTCTTATATTAACATGAAAATGTTTTTTATCCATAAAAACTATCCAGTGGTATCAGAGTCATTCCATGCTTCGAGATTCTGGAAATTGTTTTAAAAATGGGGGAAATATACATTGGTATGCATGGTTTTTCTTATATCATTAATATGATTTTTTTACTTCTATTCCTTTTCTGTTATTTTATATTTTAATCAATGATATAATTGGCTTATATGATACGGGATATCATAGTAGGCACTGCAAACTAATTCTTTCACTATTTAATGTGTCATAAGCTGTAATATGATTATTATAGGGTATGATATCAATGAATTATATTTCATGATTTCATGGAAATAGTGTATCATGTTATAATAAAAATATATTCAATATAAAAATGTATATTCCTATGAATTAATGTATTTTCTCACAAACTTTTCATAAGTTATGATTATGAAAGTGTTATTATTCCCATTCCACAAAACTAGTGAATGTAAACAATTATGATTTCTATGATCTTTGTTAATATTATATTCCCATACATGTTCTCAGTCAATTTTACAAAATATTTATAATCAATCATAAATTATGATTTATTGAGGTAAAAGTTGTTTATGAACTATAGTTCCTCAATCATTTATTATGTTATGCATACATCACTAGACATGATATGATAATTTTTTCTTGAAAATATACCTTGAAATTAAATTATAGATTTTAGAAAAAGATCATAAATAATTATAAATAATATTTTATGAAATTTATTTAATTTATTACTTATTTATAATTTAATTGTTATAAAATAGTTATAAATTAATATTGAATTTTAATGAAATATTTTTTATGTTAATATAAATATTATTTAATTTCAATATTAAATACTATGAATTTGTATGTATTTTCTAAAATTTGGGATTTAAAGGGATAATATAGAAATTATAAGGTTATTTATAAAGTGCTTATCAATTATATTATATGGTTATATATAAAAGAGTTTATATTTAATATTATTAATTGTCCATAATTAATTTTAAATGATCAAATTTGGAGGCCCTGTTTGAGATATTATTTAAACCATATAAAATGACATTTAGTATTTGATTCCATAAAGGATTAAATATTCTTAAACATGTGATATTTAAATTTTGTATATTTTTATAAAATAAATTTGAAAAATAATTTTTTTTATATTTTATATAATATCACATATAAATTAAATGTGATATAAAATCAAAATATTAAGGTGTCCATTTTATGATAATAGATTAAGTGTCCACATTTTTTTAATATTATAATGTTAATAATACTGAGAAAAAATATAGTGTTTACACTTATCATTTTTTATGAATTGTTGAAAATCCATTTTTGTAAAAATGAAGATATGATATCAAAATTTTTTTAGTTTATTCTTTAAATTATTCAGGAAAATATTCTTTATATTATGATAGGAAATATGAATAATTTTAATGTGTTACATTAAATATAAAAATTTTCAAACATGCATATTCTGATATTAATTGAATGTATGATAATTGGTATAGTATTCTTCTACTTTGAACCTGTATGGTAAAATGTTGCGAGCCTAAATTTAATGGTTTATAACAGTTCATACATTTTTTGTGTTATAATTATGATGTAATTGATTTCTTTTTTTTTTGAATTATTTCGGGGTGGAAGGATGTTGGGTCAGACTACAAACTATCTTAGGGGATGATTCACTCCCTTGAAAATTAGGGTCTCAATATATGTCCCTTAAAGTATAAAATTATGAGAATTTACTATTTAAAATAATTCTATTTCTTTACATGGAATTATTTCATGTACAATTTTTATTAGTTTTATTTGGATATGATAAAATATAAGTTGTTTTTAAAAATTGGTTAGTAATCGAAGCTATCAATTGTGTGAAGTGTTATATATTATTATAGTTATATTGTATTGATTCTATGGATTAAATAATATCCCAAATAAAATCATAAGGAGAACACCTATATTTTAAGAGAATAGTTGATAAAAAATGGATACATTATAACTATTTTATAAAAACTCGTAGTTCGATTCCTTTGTCATAGAACATTGTTAAGACCATGATCATCCAACAAGTTAGTTCATTCTAGAGTTTGGTGGACCGAGGTTATCTTGTATATGGAATCAAATTAATGAGGTTCACCTAAAAATTATGTGTGTTTTTTTCCATTTTAATTGGAATATACATATTTATGAATCCTTAACTACTAGGTTACTATAGGAACGTGTTTGGGTTATTTGATATGAGAGATTTGAATAAAGGGTAATCCACTCATCTACCCAGGTTTCATATATGATAATAATGACATGACTATCTACTAGATATAACAATGGATTATTTATGTTCATAACCTATGTAATTCATATAATATATCTAGTCCCCATGAATATATTTTATATATACAAACATGGGACATCATTTTAGGTGGAGAAAATTTAATAATAGTTCTAATTAAATGAATATAAAAATTGAAACTCAAATGATTAAATCCTATATTTTAAATTAATAGTATAGTCATGATTCAACAATATTTTCATATCAATCCTTAGAAATGGGAAACATAATGTATAACCCTCTTCAACAAAGTTATGAAATATAAAATAATTTTTTAAAAATAAAAAAAAATTGTGTTATTGAAACACCTTCTATATTAAGATAATTTTAGTTATTTTGGCAATAGAATATAGATTATTCTAGGATGTATTAAACAATTTACTCTTGGTTTAAATGAAAATAGATATGATATATCTGTAGGTACTTTAATCGCAAATAATATAATTAATTTGATTGGGTGTTTCAATGACTTTGAGATATTGTAGATTTCATTATGGCTTAATATGGATATGTAATTCAATCAAGTATATTCATTTTAAATATTTATAAATATAAATTATTCCAATAAAATATTACCCTATTTAATCTAGGTGATGATTATCGATGTAAAAGAAATGTCATTTGTAGGATATTATGTTATTTTTATATTATAGGATATTAAAGGTATAATAATTAAAGAAAATAATATATTATCCAAAAGGTAATCGTTGAATAATTAAATATAATTAAATAATTAGGGATGAGATGAAATTTTCTAATTCAATGGAATTGTATAAGATCCTTAATGGGGTTTGAAAAATATAGAGAAATTTCACTTCTGATATCAAAGATATAGATATCAATTCCAAGTGATCTAAGTGAATTCTATACCAAATGTATATATTATAAATTTGGTAATCATATTATAGTTCAAAATGAAGGAAATAATTAAATGTTATTTTAGGATGCATTTAGTTAATCATAAATTGGGGTTTAGAATCAATGATTTGAATTAAAATAAATTTATCTAGCATTGATGGATATATATAAGGGATATATATTTCCATCTGAAACCCACTTATATGATAATAGAATGTTTTTCTATGAAATCTGTTTTTATATAAAATATTTGATGATTAATTAAATAAATATAATTTTTATATTATATAATTCCATAACATGTTTTAAAGTGATACAACTATAAAATAGGTTTTATCAAAGATCAAAATGTTTATCGAAAATTTTTTCTAAATTATGGGTCGTAATATTCCTTGAAACATCATCGACGTATTTTAAAAAATAAATAATTATTTTCATTAAATTATATATAAAAAATTAATTCCATATATGATTCGAAAATAATTGTTTATTTGATTAATGTCCCTAATAAAAGATATAATATTTATTTTATAACCAAAATGGAGTTTTTATACCATATACATTTATTAAAAATATATTATAGTATCTCCAAGAATACTGAAATAATGTTTTTGAGACATCCATTAAATTTAGATGAAACAATATGTTTGATAGCTTACTAGATACACCACATTATACTTAAATGAACAAATAAATATTATTATTTTACTATGACCATTACACAACCACCATAAAATTGATGAGAATTAATTTTATTAACCGCATTGTTAAATATATAATTATAATAATCATATATAAGGAATTAATTGTTTTAAAAAATTATTTAATAGATATTTAGTAATGTCATTTTATTCTTCAAAAAATATATTTTCTTCAAAAAATGATTTTTATTTATTTTTATGGGATATTGTTATAATTAATTAATAAAATTTTAAAAAATTAAAAATTAATTTCATTTTTTAATTAACCATTTAAAAAATATCAGAGGAATAATTTTTTAGAATTTTCTAGAAATACTGATTTTTCACAGAATAGTGAAAAATATTGATTTTTATTGAAAATTATATTATAGTTTAACGCATTTATATGTTAATTATTTCTTTCAGGTAATTTTCAAATTATAATAATTTAAATTTAATTAAATATATTCTAATTATTTTTTAAAAAATGGATTTTTTAATTGAATTTAGAATAAAAACATTTTATATTTAAAAATGACATATTTACGAGAAAAAAGTTATCCTTACATTTTTACAGTTTAATTTTAAATTGAATTCTACGAGTATATTGTTTTAAATTTTGAAAAATAGATTCCATATTTCAATTAAGGGTTTCTAATTTTAGTAAATTGGCCCCATTTATTTTTGGTCTATATGAATCGTAAATTTAGTAATTCTTGTTAACAAGGTAAATGGTAAATCTTGTAATTTAGGTTAAAAATTAGAATATAAGGTCAAAAAAGTAACCAAAAAATATACGGAAATCATATTTAATGAGTATATATTGACCTTAATCATTAAATTGTATAATATATGACCATTTGGGGAACATGGATGGGATTTTATCCATTATTGTGTTTTATTTAATGAAATATCAAACATGTCATAGTCTTGTTTTTAGTAACTGTACCTTTTTAATTTGTTTTCATACATAGGATATGTTTTAATATAAATATAATTTTTAAATATAAAGGATTTATATTAATAATTTTAAATATTTTTTATTTTTTAAGGGGGAACAAGTTATATTAAATTCTTACAGAATACCGATGCTTTAATTATTTATTTTACGTATGGTCAGATAAATTATATTAAAAATATTAGAATATATATAATTTTAAAAAATAAATCTATTTTATTGAATTAATATATTTAAATTACATTTCATGGATGTAATAAAATATTGGTTTTGAATTATAATTTTTTTCTTAATGTAATTAAATTCAATGTAAAAAACAGTTCATACAATAGAAATTATTGATAAATTAGAGTAATTTTTTTTGTTAAATGGTATAAAATTTATAAAAATATTATATTCATACAATTTATCTTTATAAGGTTGAAAATATAAATTTTGGTCTATTTTTTCATTTAGTATTAAATATATTTACCCTCAATGATTAAAATCTATGTTGTTATAGTACGAGTAAAACAAGTTACATATGGGTTAAAACCAAAAGATAAGGGTAAAAATATAGTCAAAACATATATTATTTTTATTATATGATTCTATTTATAACCATAGTCATATTAAATTATAAATTAATAAATTCTCATCCATTTGGTGTTAAATATTATTTTTTCTTAATCTATTATTTTGAGAAATTCTTAGAGTGACCCTCCCCTCTATTTTAAAAGGGAACCACTTATCCAAATATAATCACACATATTAACTATTCTGTTCATAAAAAACCTAAACAAATTCCCTATTATAGTACCTAATATCATTATTATGTTCATTATTTTGAAAAAAATCAAACATTAGGGGACCTGAGGTGTTAAAAAAGAGATCATCCGAAGATGATGTATCATTTTTAATCACATGTCTCTAATATTTTTACTATTATATATACATAAAAACTTATTTAACCATTATAAAATTAATAATTTATAATATATATACATATATTTTATTATGTTATTTTGATGATATATATATATCTCCAATTCCACAAAACGAGATAAGATTTCAATGTTCCTATGCACAGTGGACTATAGCCTCAAGAACCGATGAAATTCATATTCCATATTCATATCTAAATACTATTTATATTTACAGAAATAATGTTTATATATAAAAATGATGAAATATTTTTCATTCTAAAAACATTATATATCATTTATTTTCATACTATTCCAGACCAAAAAAATCGATAATGCCATTCATGTGTACGTGTGCAATACCACCTCCACGAAGCGATGTGATTCATTTTGCATCACCACATCACATGGATGATATATATAAGATTATATAAAGAATTAGTAATATATGTTTTATATTATGATAATTATTTTTTGATAAAATTATATTTACCTTCTTATCACAATTTTCATTAATTAATTGAACTGTAACTTATGCATTTGTACGACCAACCGTATCAATGATTGCAACATAGTTAATCTTTCATATACATATTAAATGGGTGGATTTTAAAGTTTAATATCTATATAAAAAATTTTAATTATGTCCTGATTATTATTCTTTAGATAGTGTAATGATGACCTGGATGACAATATAAAAATTACAAAAGATATCATGGACTTAAGTACTAGATGTTGTTAAAACGACTGATGTGAATTGAAATGATTAAGTAATGGTTTAACAAGGTAAAAAGTTATTTAAAATAAATATGAACTTTAAAAACATTATTATGAAACTATATAATAAATAATTTTTTATTATTTAGTAAGATAATCTTCCTACTAGGAACATCATAATCGAGGTAAAGGAAATTTTTTTCTTTTTTAAACAATTCCAAAAAACTATCTTTTTTTCACATCCATTTTACTTATTCTAATTATTTAAATAATTTTTTTACTCATATTATATTATTTACTTAAATAATTATTATCCATGTTTAATCCTTTAAAACAATTTATTGAATGTCATCTTTTGTTCATTTTTTAAATGAGGTATATTGTATCTTATCAGGACAAAATAGGGAAGGAGTATTTTCTTAACTTATATGGAATGAGCATATTTTCCCACAATCATGAAACCTTATTGATTTGATGTTTAATTCATCTGTTTCGATAAATATTTGTAATGAATTTTTTTCATTATTATCTATATATTTTTTATATTTTAAAATAGATTATCGAAGAAAATGTATTTATGGTATCTAAAACTGGTTTGAATATGTGTTTGAATGATATTTTCATCGGTTTTATTAATAATCTAGTCTTTTAAAAAATTATAATGATTTTTATCTCTATTATAGCTCATGGGTGTGGCCTTTTTATCATTGGGTGGGCCTAGATAATTCTCAAATGTATTGGTTAATGATTTCACTCTCCAAGTAATTATATTGGAAGTCGGTCATACGATTATTACCATTTTTTACATTTTAAGGGTTTTGGTAAGGGTTCTCTAATGGTTCTAGGATAGTGATGTACCAAGTCACCTACATGAATTTTAAATTATTTCTAATTATTTTTAAATAATTTTATTTGATATCAAAGGGGAATGTAATGAACCAAACTTTCATTAATAAAAATTCTTCTTGATTTAATTAAATGAATTATTATGTTTATATAAAATGTAAACTACATCAGTTTTATGCTTCTGAATTTGAAAATACTATAAATAATTGTGATTGTTTCTAATATCGTTGGTGAATTCTGATCACATTTTTAGTATAATTATATGGATTTATCAAATCCAATTTACTCAGAAAAAGGAAGTGATGACCTCATCTAGTAGGATTTTTTTGTATGATTCCCTTTTTTCGGAGCACATAAAGGAGATAGTGTTATTAGGATTCGCAATTGACCAATCCCTAGTCGATCTTGAACACATTAATCATGAGTGGAACCGACTAC
Organism: Viscum album; assembly: GCA_963277665.1. NCBI lineage: Eukaryota > Viridiplantae > Streptophyta > Magnoliopsida > Santalales > Viscaceae > Viscum > Viscum album. Next base: position 1,043,683,534 of record OY728150.1, read on the forward strand.
GAGATAAGTGGAAGTTAATAGAGATTACCACCCAAGAGATGTTATCTGAGCCACCCCAAGAGTTTGTCACCACCACGCACCATACCCTTCAGTCTAATGCGGGTGTTATAAGGGGTTATGTAACAATTACCTTGCTTAATTACTATGTATATTATTTTTGTATAAATAATGAGCCTTCATTTAATTATTGTTGCTTTGTAAATAGTTTTTAAAACAAAAATAGTATTTTTAGTTAATATTCAATAATGAAATATATTTAGTTGAATTAATTGATCTTTGATTTAAATATTATTTAATAAAATATTATTATAATTATATTACTTTTTATTAAATATAAATTATCGTATAATTTTATGAATGCAATTGTAACTTTTATTAAGGTTTGAAAGTTGTTTTTGTCAAAACCCAAGAATTATCAGTAAACACCTATTTTTATTTTATTAGAAAAAAATCACATATTTATGAAATTATTTAGATTAAATGAATATTATTTTGGAATCAAGATTCTGATGTTATCCAACAGATATTTTTTTATAATTTTCTATGATAGTCGATTTTTTTGGTAAAAAATAAATATTGTTTAAATATATAATGTGTTTTATGACATCATAGTGACCCTAGAGTGATGTAATAAAATAATATAAATTTTATTTTATGCCAATATATGTTTTAAAATTAAAATAATGTTATTTTGGGTTCGTTTGATTTATTTTACAAAGCTTTAGTAGACCCTTCAAGGCATATAAATCATTTTGTATTTTTTAATTGTTTTCCTAGAGAGTGTGACTCACCTCCACATAAGCAACCATATTATTTTAATAAGATAGTCTATTGGCCTTATAAATGATTTTTTCCAATCCCCTTTGGAAAAAACCATGGGCTGGTTTGTGGTTTTGATTATATTAATGTGAGGTGTCCCAAACCAATATAATAAAGAATTCTCACTCCTTTCTTATATAATCTCACCCAAGTTCCCACTTCCTATTCACTCAGAGTCTTTGGAGACCGACCAACCCTAAACCTCCTCTCTCTATAATCTTCTCAAGGTTCCCCATGTTCCCATGAAGCCTCTATCAAGCCTCTTCCAAGCCATTGGTATCACAATTCCAATTAAGGGATTTCTTCATTTCTCAATTTTGTTCAATTTTCTTTATGTTGTTGTGCCCTATTTTTTCAATTAAACATTTTTGGGCATGATTTCTCACCTCCCACATACTTCCATATTTATTTTTCGATGATGGGATACCCCTTTATCTCTCATTAATTCCTCCCATGTACACCTGTTACCATGCCACAAATCCGTGAGGGATTTCTCTCTCCTCTTTTAAATCCAAGTAATTATTTTTATTATGCATATAAATTACATTATGTTTGTTGGTACATGTATCTATATGACCCCCTTACTGTCCATTTCTTGTAATTATGATGAGACACACATTTCCCTCACATCAACCATTTTCATGAATCCTTATGTCACGCTGTTATGATGCCGAAATTGCACTCCATTTTTCCAAGCCAAGATCATTATGTAGTGAATACCATACCCATGTCTCTATCAAGATTATTCAACATTATGAACATATAAATATTGAATGGTAATTTCATGTATTTATTTCACATTACTTAATTGTGTAATAACTTATTTTGTTGATTTATTCCATGTTATATGATCCATGTGGCACAATTATGAATGAAATGAAATGTTTGAGAAGGGTGTTCCCAAATAGCGCTCAAATGCATTGGGTAAAGAATAGTATCATTATAAATCAAGTGAAATGAGGGATTACTCAAGATAATTCAAGTTCTATGAGGGTTTAATCATGATAATTCATGTGAAATGAGGGTTTACTCATGCTCCATTTGCAATGAGCCTTGGATCATGATAAAATCTTGTTAAATGTTGTTGCCACATTTCCATGTTATGTTAATCATGTTATATCATGACTTTGTGATCATGTATATCTTATGATACATTGATATATATATTTCCTAACATTTATTTTTTCTTCCACATTATTCCTCGTCAACTCCCTTACTGGGCTTTATAGCTCACCCTTTTCTTATGCATGTCCTTAGGTTATCCCATGCAATGCTAAGTACAAGGGAATGAAGGGGTCATTTAAATGATGTTTTCAATAAGATGTTGTGTTCTATGTTTTATGTTGTTATGTAATATTCCTAATCCCACAAAAAACTAGACCTATATATCTTCTATGTTTAATGAAGTGAAGTACTTATGTAATAAATCATGTTTAAGTGTGTCATAAAATGAAGGGTTGTTATAGTTGGTATCAGAGGATAGGTTTCGTTATTTTTGGGATTAGGATTAAAGAACCCTAGTGAATCCTTCTAGACAAGACTAATTATAAGAAAAATACCCCAAAATTTTGGTGAGGATTGAGTAAGTGGTTTATCAAAAAAACACATCCAATTCTGGGTACGAGCAAGTTGAGGAAGCTCTAGCATAGATGTATCCTATGGGTAAAACACGAAAAAACTATTATGTGCTAGACTCGAACAAGAACTTGTTCACAACAAAGGGCCTTGCTGAACTCTTGGTTTCCAAAAATCTCGGGGGATATGCTTTGGTAAATTAACAAGCTTAGTATATACCATTATTAAGGGACTAAAAAATGACCCTAAGAATATATGTTAGAAAATAGATCATGAATAGTATAAATTGAAGCCTATGGATTCATAAGTTATGGAAATAAAAGTTATTTATAAGTCATCTATTTTTTCATTGGATTTTCCTTTATATGTCACCCCTAACTTTCCTTTTATTCCAGCCAATGTCCGGTAATTGGAGAAGTCGGGCTAACAACCGATGTGAAGAACAATGTGTTGATTGTTCTAATGAAATGTCCAATCCAATGGAAGGAGGAATCTTGAACTTTTTCACACATCTCTCTCTGTTAATAGAATATATGAAAAGAAACATGGGTCAAGAGGAATGATCAACACCCCCAATAAATAATTAGTCACTATAGAGAGCATCACGAGACAAAGGCCTCCTACTTTTATTGGATAATCTGATCCCTCGATCGCCGAACAATGGACCAAATCCATTGAAAATATCTTATCCATCCTTCAATTTTCTAATAAATTGAAGGTTCTCTTTGCTGCTTATCATATGGAGGGTTAAGCTGATCAATGGTGGACGTTGATCAAAAATACCAATCCTAAGGAGTAGATCGATGCGTTGTAATCGAACATTTCCGGAAGATGTTTTTTGATAACTATTATTTGCGCACCCTCTGATTTAAGATGGAAAGGGACATCTTTACCCTCAATAAAATAGATAACGAATCTGTTGGAGTGTATGAGGAAAAATTCATAAGGCATGGATGATACGCCTCTGGATTTGTCGTTACCCCAAAATGCAATGATGACCGCTTCTTTGGTGGGATGAAACCTAGGATACTGACAGCACTGGAAATCTATGACATCGATATCTATGAAGAAATTGTCTCATGTGCCTTCAAGGTCCAAATGGAGATCAAGGAATCTCAGGGGTATCATGGGGATAAAAAGTGTAAAGTTGAATTCAATTCTAGCAGTTTGATGGATAAATCCAATGGTTCTATGAAAATCTATCCCCCAACATGCCAAGGGTGTGGAAAGAACCACCCTAGAAATATCATATAGAGGATGAGGAAATGTATTAGGTTTGGAAGAGAATTTCACCTAGCTATTAACTGTCAGCAAGAAAAACACACAGCTTTGATAGAGGAGAAAAACGCTCGGCTCAACCCTTAATCCGTTGTTCATTGCTTCAACTGCAAAGAACAAAGGAAATTTACAAACCAGTACCCTAAGACAATGGTTTTCAGATGCAACCAACAACCACCAAGGCTGCAATGGAGTGATTTTTGCATCACTACTGCCGAAGTGAACCCCAACAATGAAGTGGTGACATGTACAGTAGTTATTCATTCAAGAATATAGAACACACTTTTTGATTCAGGTTCTACAAATTATTTTATATCCTGAATGATTGGTAGAACAATCCCAACACCACAAAAAATAATGGATGTAAATATGTCTGTGAGTATGGAAAATGGGGAAATCACTACATCCCCTGAATATAACTCATCCCATGTCATAATCGATGGATTTAAATTCCTGGTGAACCTTTTCTTACTTCCTATTGTGTAATTTGATCCAATTATTGGCATGGATTGGCTTTCCACATATAGAGCCAACATAAATTTCCGTGAGAGGGAAGTCACACTCCATGTGGAGAATCGACCACAGATTCAGTACAACTGCAAGGAGGAAGATAAATCTTCTTTAGCTCCATCATCACATGAGTGGATATTACTACCCTATGAGTATAGAGATTTGGATCAGTTGATTGAGTCTTAGGAGGAAACCATTTTGGAAGACATGCCTATTTTGAGGGAATTTGTTGATGTCTTTCTTGAGAAATTTCCTGGTATTCCTCCTATAAGAGATGTTGAATTATCTATTGACCTTTTTTCTAGGGAATTTCCAATATCCAAATATCCATATTGAATGGATGATGTGGAGATTGAGGAGCTGAAGAAACAACTAAAAGAGAATCTGTATAAAGGGTTAATACACCAAAGTGCATCACCATGAGGTGCACCAGTCCTCTTCATCAAGTAGAAGGATGGGTCAATGTGCCTTTGCATCAATTATTGGGATCTTAACAAAATCATGATAAAGAAATAGTATCATCTCCCATGAATTGATGACTTGTTCTCTCAGCTACAAGGGTCACAATACTACTCCAAATTGGATTTGTGGCGGGATATTATCAAGGAAGGGTGAAGAAGGAAGATATCCCCAAAACTACTTTTCATACAAGATATGGGCACTATGAATTCATATTAATTCCTTTAAGACTCATTAATTCCCCAACAATGCACATGGACTTGATGAATAGAGTCTCTATAGATCACATTGACAAATTTGTGGTAGTATATATAAATTATTTTCTAATATACTCCTAAAACGATGAGGATCGTGAGGAGCATCTAAGAACTGTACTTGAGACATTGTGAAATGAGGAGCTCAATGAAAAGTACAGAAAATGTGAGTTCTATTTAATGTAAGTGACATTCTTATTCCATATCATCACAATAAATGGGATATCTATGGATCCCTCCAAAACAGCTTCAATAAAGGGATGGATGATTCCAATATCGGAGACAGATATATGTAGCTTCTTGGTGTTAGTTGGATATTATCGACGATTTATGAGAAATTTCTCACGATTGTACAACCTTATTACCAAGCTAACTCGGATGGGAGTAATTTTTTATTGGATTAATGAATGTGAAGAAAGCATCAAGGATCTAAAAAGGAGGATGATCACTATGCTTCTGATCACTTTACCCACAAGTGGAGAAATTTTTGTGGAATTCAATGATGCTTTGAAAAAGGGTCTTGCTATGTGTTGATGAAAAATGAAAAATTCATTTCCTATGCTTCACGGCAATTGAAAGTTCATGAGCGGAAATATCCAACACATGATCTGGAGTTGGCTGCGGTGATATTCACTTTAAAAATTTGGTGGCATTACCTCTTAGGGGAGAAGTGTGAAATATATACAGACCACAAAAGCCTCATGTATATATTAACATAGAAAGAGTTAAACATGCGCCAATGAAGATGGTTAGATCTGATCAAAGACTATGACTACTCAATCCATTACCACCATAGGAAAATGAACAGGGTGTCAATTTCCCCAATTAGAAAGGACCTAGTGATTCTATCATTGATGAGAAGTGAGAAGGATACAATCTTCATTAATTTTATGAAGATGGACAAGGGAATCATAAAGAATAAAAATCATCAATCCTTTCACAAATGATTTCTCATCCATCTCTTTTAGAAATGTTAAATGATTCCCAAAAGGATGTTGTGGTAATTCAGATGAAAGTGAAAGCTATCAGAAAAAGAAAATCCTTGGAGTTCAATGTTAATGAAAAAAGGAATTTTGAGATTTGGGAAAAGTCTACGTGTTCCATTAGGTCTGGAGCTGATGAATGAACTTTTGGATGATTCACATAGATTAAATTTCTCTATTCACCCATGAAACATAAATATTTTTCGAGATCTCGGATTGCATTATCAGGGGGATAATATGAAGAAAGAGATCGCTGAGTATACATAAATGTGCCTGCTGTGTCAGAATGTGACGGTAGATAGGAAGATGTCTATAGGGATGATGTAACAATTTCCCATACCAGCATGGAAATGGGAGAACATCACCATGGATTTTGTCTCTAGACATACGAAGGAATCCAAAGGCAACAATGCAATCTGGGTTGTTGTGGATCGTCTTACAATGTCTGCACACTTCATTGAAATTCGGTAGGATTTATCATTGGATAAATTGGGATGGATATATATCAGATATGTTGTAAGGCTGTATAGGGTACCACTATCGATTGTATTTGATCACGATCAAAGATTCAAGTCTAATTTTTGGATGAGTCTCCAACATGGTCTTGATAATGATTTGAACATTAGTACAACTTATTATCCTCAAAATAATGTCCATTTTGAGTGGACTAACCAATCACTTTAGGACATGTTGAGAGTACTCTCAATGGACATCAAAGGAGGATGGTATCAACAAATTCCATTGGTTGAATTATCCTAAAATAAATATTTCCACTCGAGTATCCGAATGGAACCTTATGAAGCTTTGTATGCGAAGAGTTGCACAACACCATCTTTTTGGGATGAAGTTGGTGAGAATAAGCTGCTAGGACTAGAAATGGTCAACGAAATGGTGGAGGAGGTGAAAACCATTCAAAATCATATCAAGGCATCCCAGAGTCGGTAGAAGAGTTATGATGATAACCATCGATGAGAACATGAGTTTAATTTTGGAGACATGGTATTCCTACACATATCTCAATGGAAGAAAGTCATGAGGTTTGGAAAGAAAGGGATGTTCAGTCCAATGTATATCAGTCCCTTTGTGATTCTTGATTATGTCGGGGAAGTGGCCTATTGACTAGCACTCCCACCTACTATGGCAAATGTACATGATGTATTTCATGTATCCCTCTTATGAAAGTACATACCAGACCCTTCACATGTACTCTCTTCAGAGGTAATACAATTATAGGATGATATTTTATACGATAAACAACCAATGATGTCTTTACATAGTAGGGGGAAATTCCTATGACATAAGACAATTCCCCTCGTGAAGGTGTTGTGGTGAAACCACACGTTTGAAGAAGCGATGTGGGTATCAGGGGATGTGATGAAGCATAGTTACCCTCATCTTTTTTAGTGTGGGAAAAGGACATTTCGAGGATGAAATTTCTTAAGGGGGAATGATTATAAGGACCCAAACATTCAATAATGAAAATTCCTCTTGATCTAATTAAATGTATAATTATGGTTATATAAAATTTTAACTTCATTGGTTTTATGATTCTATATTTTATAATACTATTATGATTTGTGACCGTTATGAATATAGTCGTTGAATAGTGATCACATTATTAGTATAAATATAGGGCTTTAAAATATCCAATTTAATCATACAAAGGAAGCGATGGCCTCATCTAGTAGACTTTCCCTGTACAAAGCCCATATGTCAGAGCTCGAAAAATAGGTAGTGTCATTGGGAATCGCTCTTGACCAATCCCAAGCCGATCTTGAAAAAGTTAATCTTGAGGGAAACTGACTATGAGGTAAGAGGAAGTTAATAGAGATTACCACCCAAGCGAGGATATTCGAGCCACCCCAAGAGTCTGCTTCCATCACACACCTTACTATTCTATCTTATGCGGGTTTCATTAGATGTTATGTGACAAGACCCAAGCACTATGACTATATAAATTATTTTTTAATAAAGAATGTGCATTCATTTTATTATTGTAACTATGTAAATAGTTTTTTAAACACAAATAGTATTTTTAGTTAATATTCAACTAAGAAATATATTTTAATGTATTAATGGTTTTTGGAAATAATTTTTTTTTAATAATGTATTATTATTATTATTATTTGAATAAAATTTATTAAATATAAATTATCGAATAATTTTATGAATGCAATTGTAATTTTTATTAATTTGTGAAAGTTTCATTTGTCCAAACCCATGAATTTTCAGTAAATATTGGTTTATATTTTAAAAGAAAAAATTCACATATTTATAAAATTATTTAGATAAGGTGAATATTATTTTTTTAATCAGTATGTTGAAATTATCCAAAGATGAAGTTTTCATAATTTTCTGAGACATCCGAATTTTTTGGTAAAAAATAAATACCGTTTAAATATATAAAATGTTTTATGACATCATAATGACCCAGTAATGATGTAATAAAATAATATAAACATTATTTTCATCCAATTTATGTTTTCCCATTAAAATAATTTGATTTTGGGTTTTATTTATTTATTTCACACAGCTTTAGTGGACCCTTCAAAGATTAAAAAATATTTTGCCTTTTTAAATTATTTTCCTTGAGAGTGTGACTCACCGCCACATAAGAAACCCTATTATTTTAAGAAGTTCGTCCATTGGCCTTATAAAATATTTTTTCCCACTCCCCTTTAGAAACAACCATGGGCTGGTTTGTGGTTTTTATTAGTTTAATGTTAGGTTTCCAAAAACTAAATAATAAATAATTCCCTATCCTTAACAATATAAACCCACCCAAGCTCCAACTTCCTCTTCACTCAATGCCTTTGGAGTTAGACCTACCATTTCCCTCCTCTCTCGATAATCCTCCTGTTGTGCTCCAATCTCCCAAGAAGCATCTCTCCAGCCTCTCCCAAGTCTTTGGGATCACACTTCCAAGTAAGGGATTTCTTTATTTCTCATTTTTGTACAATTTTCTTTAAGTTGTTCTTCCCTTTTGTAATAAATTACAAATGTTGGTGTATGAGTTAAACCCTCCCCCATACTTCCCTTTTTTATTTTTAAATGATCGATGACCCCTTTCAATCACATTAATTCCTCCCATGTACACCTGTTACCATGCCGAAATTCCATGAGGGATTTCTCACTCCTCTTTTACATCCAAGTAATTATTTTGTATTATGCATCTAAATTCCATTATGTTTGTTGGGAAATGAATCTATATTACCCCATTATTGTAAATTTCATGTATATATTATGTGACACACATTTATCTATCATAAAAATTTTCAAGAATCCTTATGTCACGTTGTTATGCAGCCGAATTGTACCACATTTTTCCAAGCCAAGATCATTGTGTAGTGAATACCATACCCATGTCTATATCAAGGGTATTCAGCTTTATGAACATATACATGTTAAATGGTACTTTCATGTATTTATTCGACATTAATTAATCATGGAATAATTTATGTTTTCAATGTATTACATGTTATATAATCCATGTGTCACAGTTATGAATGAAATGAAATGTTTTAGAATGGTTTGCCTTGATAGCACTCCAATGCATTGGGTAAAGATTAGTATCATGATACATCAATTAAAATGAGGGTTTACTCATGATAATTCAAGTGCAATTAAGGTTTAATCCTAATAATTCAAGTGAAATGAGGTTTTCCTAATGCTCTATGAGTAATTATCCTTGGCTCATGCTAAAATCATGTTAAATGTTGTTCCCACATTTCCATACTATGTTAATCATGTTATATCATGCCTTTATGTTCGTGGTTATCTTATTCTCCATTGATATAACTATTGTATAACATGTATTTTATCTTTCACGTTATTCCTCGTTAACTCCCCTACTGGGATTTATAGCTCACCATTTTCATATGCATGTCCCCAGGTTATCCCATGCAATGCTAAGTACGAGGGAATGTAGTGGTCATGTAAATGAAGCTTTCAATAAGATGGTGTGTCCTGTGTTATAAGTTTTTATGTAATGTTCTTAATCCATAAAGTCTTTATACATCTCAATTTTATATGTTGTATCACATGATTCATTCTATTTAATAAATCATTTTTCAGTGTGTCATAAAAGGAAGTGTTATTATAGGGCATGTACTATTTTTTAACGGAACGATATTTTCTTTTAGGATGAAGAGAATATTTTTTAGAAATAGGTCTTCATTGGTTTTCATGTTTTCCACTAGACTAATTGATTTAATATTTTATGTCTCTTACTCATAAATACGTTTCTCACCAAACATTTTACAATTTTATTTATATGGATTATGGACAGTTAAGAGAAAAACAATTATGTCAAGATCAATGTTATGAAGATATGTTTATAAAAAGAATACATTATTAATAGTTTTTTTGGTGGAAAATATGAATACTGAGTATAGGTGTCCACCTTTAGTTTTTAGATTACTATTTTAGATTTTCTCATATTTCTCTATAATGGTAAACCAAAAATTTTAATATTATTTACAAAAATTACCCTAAAGACGAGTCGTTAATGTTGTTTTTAGATGAGAGATAATATAAAATTTGAGATTATCATTTTTTCTAAGTTAGTCTCATGATTTATGGATTCCACATTGGGATAATAATTTTAAGGTTTATCATATGTTAATTTTCATTGAAAAATCTTTTGATGATTTATGTTATGAAATTTAATGGTGACTAAAGATACTTTTGGTGACATTTATTTTTTAGGCAAGTATGTATTATTTCATTTTTAGAATAAAAATTAAAGTCATGAGATAACATTTGAGGGTAAAAAATTTCTTTATTATTTAATATATTATGATAATTTTTATGATCTTTCTCACATTTCTTTATGTTTATATGGAATATATTAATATAGTTTTAAATCAAGGAAATCTAGTAGGGGTCAAATCTCACCACATATATCAATGATGTATGGATTGATACCAAAATATATGGGTGACAAGGGTGTATCACCTACCACTCGCATATGTGATCATGTAATTAGTGTGATATTTTATTTCATTAATTATAATATCAAATAGATACATGTATATATATTTTTGATTATATTTTTATGATATAAATAAGTACACGGTTGGAAATCGATTTAGTGTTAATGTGATTAATTTCATTATAGAATGATATCTGTAAAATATTTTGGAGTCTTCATAGGATTACGGTAATAAAAATATTACACAATTTAATTTTAGGTATGAATGATGAATTATATTTTGGAATTATATATTAATTTTTAATACAATTTAGTTTATTTGTATTATTTAAATAAATTATTATAATATATTAATGATTTTGTGATATGGGTATTTACATTTTTCACAAGAGATACAAAAAGTTAATGATATTATTTTTGGAGATAAATAATATAATTATCTAGGAAGGCTATGTGATCAAATACTCCATGTGTTTAGGTTTCAATACCAGTATGATGAATTATAAGGTTAGTTATTTGTTAAATTATCTATAATGAACATTGGGTATTAGTATATATTTTTTGAGATTAAATGTAGTTTTTCCTTATTGAAAGGTTTATTAATTCTCAGTAATTAACATATCTTGTACTAACCATTTTTATTTTTGTTAATTCCTAATGACTGTAGTAATATATTTTTTGGATTTTAAGTTTAATCTAATGCTTTAGAAATAATGAATTTAATATTTAATACTCATCATTTTGAGATAAAATATCAGTCTCTTATCAAACTTGTATAAAGGATGAAAATGTTATAGTAAATTAAATGTTTTTCCATATGTTATTATTTTATATTGTAAATTAATTCTTAAAAAATAAGAGAATGATCTTGAAATTGTTCGTATCCATTAAATTTGTATATCTAGAAAACAATTTCTTTTTAATCCATTACAAATTTAGGATGTTATGCTGGTTAACATTCCCATGACCATGTTCTCTATGAATCTCTATTAGTCATTAAGAGTTAGTTTTCTATTCCATATTATTTTTTTCACATAACACTTATGTTATTATTCTTGGAAACCTAGTATGTGTTACTCCAAATGAGCTTCATACTTCCCTTTTTTTATGTTATCAATTGGATTTTCTATTAATCCTTTTTACATGGTGGGATTTTAAAAAAGTTATTCTAAAAATTCAAACCCCTAATTATCGATCAAAATTCCAAATTGTGAGGAAATAATTTATTAATGGTGTAGAATGTGACATACAATGATATTAAAATGAAATTTAATGTTTGAAATTGTACAAGATACGCCACATCAATCATAAACGAACACCTATATATAATTAGTGTTGCTATTATAACCAAGCTGTTAAATTGATAGGAATGAATAATGTTTAAATCATTATGAATTATATAATGTTACTTATCATTTATAAATTAATAATTAGTAATTTTTTAAATAAGTAACATATTTTTAGTAAATTTATATTATTTTTCAAAAAATATTTATTCTTAAAACAAAATATTTTTTTAAATATTATGGGTGATTAATATAATTCATATATATAAACATTGAGAAATATGCGTGGAAAAATTAATTTAATTTTTTTATTTTCAATATCAATATTATATTGTCAATGTTTTTTCAAAATTTTCTTAAAATATGCACATTTCAATGAATAGTTAAAATGATGATTCTAAATGAATGAAATATTTTTTTTACAAGTATTTACCTGATCAAATTGTTTTTGATAAGTTTTACAATTTCATTTAGAATTTTTTATAAAAAAAATTATATTATTGTTTTTAAATCTAGTTTTATAATTGAATATACTATAAAAACATTTTATATTTTAAAAAGTCATGTTTCTGAAAAAAAAATTAATTTTTCAATTTTTATTTTTATATTTAATTATGAAACATCAATGTTTTAAATTTTAAAAAATGATTTCAATATTTAAAATTAGGTTTTCTAAATAATAAAATAGTTACCTCTTATTTATTTGTTAATATGAATAGTATCTTTAAAAAATTTGGATACCAATGTGAAGGGTAAGTAAGGCATTTTTTGATTAAAATAAATCGATAAGATCTATTAAATGACACAAAACATACCTCAATTTTGTTATATTATTATATATCGTCCATAATTGTTCAAAGGGAGAATTAATTACCCTTCAGGGCCACATGGATGAAATTATGTCTATTATACTATTTTATTTAATTAAAATTCAAACATGACATACTCCTATTTTCAATAAGTGGAATATTTTGAATATGATGTAACCTTAAGAAAATATGAGGCCCTCGCCATAAAAATTACTTAATATTGAATTAAATAAATAATTCACATTGAGGATCTTATCAGGTTTAGAGTTTTAGAGAATTAGACCATAACTATTACATCTCAAACGATTACATAGTAGACACTTCTACAAAGTTTCTTTTTTTTACAAAACATGAACTCTAAAAAATGGGCCATGTCTAGTTCCATGTTTAAGACATAATGAATTTTCCTTGATCCCATCCTTGACTATATTCAACATTATATCCTGTGAAAAAAATTTCAAAAAAACTTTGGGTGAGCATAAAAAGCTTTATAAGGGATACACAAAGAAAGAAAACTGTTAGTTTTTCAAAACATCAAGTAAACCATAAATACTTTATCAAAGTAATAATTTTCACCCTTAAGAAGTAGTAAATTCTCTTCACTATAAAACAGATCATCACGTACCCTTTTGTAACCAAACTATTCCCATAAAACCCATATAAAGGACACAAAACATATAAAGGTAACAAGGGACATAAACATTCTTAAATGGAATAACCATATGGTCGACTTCCATACATATCACTTAATGGAATAGCCATAATGCCCACTTTCATACCCAATGCATTGGAGGTTATAACATAACCCCCCATCCTGGTATTCACGGCACCACCTGTCATTTGGTTTATCACGTAACCACCCTTCAAATGTCCACGTTCCATTATAATATCATAAGACATAAAACAGTTATAATGGGAAGAAAACATTTCTACATTTAGATCACAATATATCACTTAAATATATTGACATAAAAAATCCATTATAAAAACCATTTTCAATACCAAAATACATAAAATAGTATATGGTATTTATTTCATTTTAAAAACATTACGGTTTGTTGAGGAATCCAAGGATCAAATAATACTCGCAGCGGCAGAAAGGTCGTTGTCACCATGTACGTTAAAAAAATATACATTTTGTCATTTAGTAAAACGCTTCGTATATAAAAGATTCCTTTTGAATAAAAGTTGAAGTCAAAGGGGTTTATACACTGTATAAAATAAAGTTGTGTATAGAACAAAATATGCCTCAATGAAAGGAGATTGAGATGAAGTCCCTTACCTCAGGTCCGACTTGACTCGATCACTCATTAATCTACTGAATAATAAACTAGTTATAATTTCTACTTTCATAAGAACCTTTATCAAGTTTATTATTCATTTTAAATAACTTATTTCCATGTTATAAACAATATGTAATCATTTAAGTTAATAAAGTTCGTTTTGTCGATATTTGGTACTAAAGTCAAAAATGGACTTCTTACAATTACATGTTGTTCATGTGGTCAAAAGTTAATTATATCCAGAATGATATTCATTATTTGTATATAATATATATCATATATATTCATCATATTCGTGTATTTATAATAGTACATAACATTTAGAGGTAAGAAATGAAATGCACTGTTCATAGAGACGGTAAGTCGTACGTACGCATGAACGCTACTTTCATTTCTATTTCATATATAATGGAGTGAAATCATAATGATATAAAGGTATATTATAATTACATTATAATAACATATATAATATCATTAACTACATCCTTTATACGTCCCACATATTCCATTAACGAATCAAATCACTTTGAGGGGGCGGTAGTCCGCACTTCCTAAAATGATATTATCGTGTTTACCCATAATGGAAACCATAAAGGTATGCCACAAATGAAAAATACAGAATCATAAAGAAAACATAAACATAATATATATAATATATAAATATATTTACATCTTAATGGCCACCATTAAAGGTTTAAAACGAATATTGAACAATCATCGTTTCGTGAGGCAGAAATTAGCCAACCACAGAAACAATATGTTCATTAACCATTAGACGGAGGTGTGTGTAAGTTTAGCTCTAATAATTCTCATAAAAACATCCTAGTAAATTTAAGATACTAGTTTTTTACAAATTAAAGTAATAAAAAGAGTTTAGGGGGTTGGAGAAGCAAAATAAGACATAAGAACACAAGAGAAGACATTACCATTAAATCGGGTAACAGTCTTTAGTTTGAACGAAAAAGGTATCTTAAATAGCATCCGGCCTAAGGTAAGTCCTCTAGAATGAGGATACGGATATGGAGAGATAAAATGAGAAGATATTGGCTTGGCCAATCGCTTGAGAGGTGTGGGTAAGTTGGTTGAGGAGGGGGCCTTTTATAAGAGGAGAGGAGAGGTAATATTGGAATGTTTTAAAATGTTACTTTATTATATAATGAGTTTTGGTTATTAAAGGTCCAAAAATTATATATTTCGAGTATATGGTTATAATATTTCGAAATCCACCCATCTAATAGGTTTTTTACAAGTTTAGTTCTTATATTTTACATTATATTTTCATTTTATTTAAATCGTTAAATAATGAGGTAATCGCTGCATCGTCATGGCGTCAAAATAATTTAAATTATTTAATGTCTAAAAATTATAATAAAACTATCATGATGTAGGAAATATTTTTATCTTTCCAATGAATATTAATAGTCAAAATTATGACTTGTATAACCCCATGTAAAAATTGTTTTAGCAAAACAATACATGTTTGTGACATTCTTATTTTAACTTTAAATAAAATGTTATTAAAGTCATTTTCTTACTGAAGTGGCTCCATGGGGTCCCCAAGTTCACCCATGGATTTTTTTGGTCGGTCATGACACATCCAATAAGGGTAGGACATGTTTCATGGTAATTTCATATTATTATAACATTATTTTTACCTTAAATTACACTAATTACCTTTAATCGCGATAAATAAAACTTAAAAGTTACTATTCACAAAAACATTATTTTGATCCCACTGAACAACATTTTAAATAATAATGACAAAATTGTATGTTGGATTTTTGAAATTCAATTAACAAAAGTGGCAATGTTTCATTTAAATGAAAAATCTGTTTTTTAACAACCACTTAGTGGTTTCACTATTTATCAAAAATTGAAGTTTTTCAGAAAAAAAACCCAAAATTCACCCTAAGCTATATTTGATATTCCGAATTCAAAAATGATGTCTATTTTAAAAAATTTAATAACACATAAGTTTCATTAATTAATTTAATAATTAATTCCCATTGTCAAAACAAATAGTTTGTTTTTATGAAATAATATATATCAAAATATTGACAGTAGTTTAAGTCCAATTTCAATGTGAAAATAATTCCAATGACCACCATTTGATTAAATGGTAAAGATATACTCTAATTTAACTTTAAAACCAATTCAAAGGATAATATAGTCATATAATTAAATTAGTTTAAAATGAGGTTTTGAATTAAAATACAACATTTTTCACTTATTCATTAAAAAAATGAAATTTATCGGAAAAATACCAAAAATTTACACAAAGTAAATTATGATGTCTCGGTTCTAAAGAATAATTTTATTTGGTCCTATATAATGTATAAGAGTGACCAAAACAATATTTAATAAGGGTTCTCCATCAAAAGGCGATAAGTCTACCTTTTAGTGAATATTATAGTATTTATGCTTAAAATTTAATTCTTTTCTTATTTTAAGCCTTTATCTTTTATTAGATAAATGTAAAAACATTTATCAAACACATATAGTCATATTTTAGTTATTTCTATTCATTCCGGCCAATACAACGACTAAGTGTTAACTATCATTTAAAATAATATTATTATATTAGTAGTGTGAAACGTAAGGTTTCAAAGAAACAAGTTGTTGCGTATCAGGTACGCAATCAAACTTAGAAACTCCTTTAAAGTAAAATTATTATTTAATTCGAAAATATTAATAAATACGAAAATGTAGTATTCTTTGTTTACCTGGGATGTTACATACTTCACCCCTTTTGGGAATTGTTTCTTCACAATTTTATTCTCTTATAAAAATAAGTGGGGGTATTTATCCCTCATATCATTTTCAGATTCCCATGTTTCCTCTTCAACCATATGGTTTTTCCATAAAACCTTTATCTGGTGAATTACCTTATTCCACAACACTTGCTCTCTATGGTCAAGAATCCGGAATGGTTGTTCTTCATAGGAGATATTCTCTTCCTACTGAACTACCTCTGGGCTCAAAACATCAGATGAATCTGGCATACACTTTCGGAACATCGAAACATGAAAAACATTGTGTACCTGAGATAAACTCAGAGGTAAAGCCACTCGGTAAGCAACTGATCCAAGTCTTTCCAGAATTTCATTTGTTCCAATGAACCTTGGACTCATGTTTCCTTTCTTACCAAATCGCATCACACTTTTCCATGGTGAAACTTTGGGAAAAACATGATCACCTACCTCGAAAGATAGATCCTTCCTCTGGTTATCCGCATAACGTTTCTGCCTACTCTAAGCTGTTCTCATGTGTTTTTGAATCAACTAAAATTTTAATGCCATCTCTTCTACCAATTCTGGTCCCATCAGCTTCTGTTCCCCTACTTCATCCCAAAAAGTTGGAGTTCATCACTGTTTACCATATAATGATTCAAACGGAGCCATCTGTATACTGGAATGAAAACTGTTATTATATGAAAATTCATCCAAAGAATGATGTTGGTCCCAACTACCCTGATTATCCATCGAAAAATCACGTATCATATCCTCCAATGTCTGAATTGTTCATTCTGAATGAGGATGAAAAGTTTTAATAAAATTTAATTCAGTACCCAATGACTTCTGAAGGCCTTTCCAAAATGTAGAAGTAAACCTGGGATCATGATCAGATACAATGGAGAGGGGAACTCCATGCAACCAGACTATCTCTTTAAGATACAATCGAGAAAGTTGATCTAGAGATAATGTATCTAAAATAGGATGGAAATGAGCAGATTTAGTCAATCGATCAACTATAATCCATATTGCATTATTATCTCGAGATGTCTTTGGTAATCCCACAACGAAGTCCATAGATAAATTTTCCCATTTCCACTCTACCTTAGGTAATGACTGCAGCATCCCCTTCGGTAACTTCCGTTATGCTTTAACCTGCTGACAATTCAAACACTTCATAGTAAAATCAACAATATCTCTTTTCATTCCATTCCACCAGTAATACACCCGCAGATGTATGTACATCTTAGTACTGCCAGGATGAACTGAAAACGGGGAACTATGAGCCTCACATAACAACTCATTCTTCAACTGTGAATCACAAGGCACACATAATCTCTTCCCAAACCTCAAAACACAATCACTATCAATGTTAAATTCAGGAAACTTACCATTCTGATCCAGCTCTACCTTTTTCTACAACCCACTGTCTTTCCTCTGCTCTTTCCTAATTATGTCTGATAGGGATGATCCCACCGACACCTGAAACAAAACAGAAGAACTTCCTACACCAACAACTTCTATTCCAAAGTTCATCTAATCAAAAACCAAAGGATCTCATTCCAAATGTAGCATGGTTAATAAAGCATTACTTTTTTGACTCAAAACATCATCCACATTATTTGCTTTTCCTGGATGGTAATTAATTGTACAATCATAATCCATGATTAATTCTAGCCATCTCTTCTATCTCATGTTCAATTTTTTCTGAGTGAATATACACTTTAAACATTTGTGATAAGTATATATTTCACACTTTACTCCATAAAAATTATGCCTCCAAATTTTTAGAGCAAAAACAATAGCAGATAATTCCAAATCATGTGTAGGGTAATTTACCTCATGAGTTTTCAACTGACGTGAAGAATAAGAAATTACCTGATCATTCTGCATAAGGACAAAAACAAGTCCCATCAATAAAGCATCACTATAGATAACAAACTCACCATTTCTCGAAGGAAGTGCCAAAACTCGAGCATTCACCAATCTTCATTTCAACTCCTAAAAACAATCATCACATTATTTTGTCTAGATAAACTTAACACCCTTCTGAGTTAGCTTAGTCATTGGAATAGATAACCGTGAAACATTTTCAACAAACCTTCTGTAGTAACCTTCCATATCAAGAAAACTATGGATCTTGGTTACATTTTTGGTTCTTGCAAATTATTCAACAACTTTTTTTTGTAGGATCAACAGTTATGCCATTTTTTGAAATAATATGACCAAGGAAAGAAATTTGTTGTAAACAAAACTCACACTTGCTGAATTTTCCATATAGTTTATTTTCTTTTATGGTTTGCTAGATAACCCTTAAATGAATTTCATGATCCTCTTTACATTTAGAAAACACCAAAATATCATCAATGAAAACAACCACAAACTTATCCAAGAACTAATGGAAAATTTAATTCATAATGTCCATGAATACAACAAGTGTATTGGTTAACCCAAAAAGAATAACTAAAAATTAATAATGTCCATATCTAGTATGGAACACAATCTTCAGAATGTCTGCTTATATTACTTTTAACAGATGGTACCTCAACCTCGTGTCAATATTCGAAAAAAACTGAGCTCTTTAGAGCTGATCAAACAAATCATCGATATGAGGCAAAGGATACTTGTTATTAACAGTTATGTTATTCATGCTTCTATAATCAATGAAATGTCTCATTGAACTATATTTCTTTTTAACAAACAAGACAGGATCACCCCATGGTGATGTGATAGGTCGAATGAAACCTTTATCTAATAACTCCTACAATTTCTTCTTCAACTCTAAAAGTTCAACTTGAGCCATTCTATGAGGGAGTTTTGAAATTCTCTTTGAATGAGGAACTAAGTCAACAGTAAATTCAACATCCCGATCATGAATAATACCAGGAAACTGATCAAAAAAAACATCAAGATACTCATTTACCACTTCAACATCATTAATCAGAACAGTTCCTTTATTTTTAACAATATTTTCAAGGTAATATTCACTTCCATATTTTACTAGTTTCTCAACTTCCTAATATATTATCAAAAGCAAGGGTTCATTCTTGTACACAAACTGAAAATATTTCTGAAAAGAAACCTCTTTAGCTCTACAGTAAATCTTAGCATGATAAATAGAAAGCCAATCCATTCCCTAAATAACATCAAACTCTACTAGAGGAAAAACAATAAAGTTTGTAGGTAGATTCATTCCACACACAAGGATATGAAGGTTCTTATAATTTATTTTTGTCTCAAAGTTTCCTCCGGGTGTTTCTACCATAAATTTAGGATTCATATCTTGATATGGAATTCCCTATTTACTATAAAAATTCTCCTAAATGAATGAATGTGTAGACCCTGAATCAAAAAACACATTGGCATAGTCTGAACAAACAAACAGTGTACCAGATACTACTTAATTCGAGGGCCCAACATCTGCTAATGTTGTTTCAAATGATTTCACCACCCCTTTCTGCTTGTAGTCTGGCTGCTTTCCCCCAGTTGAGTTCTTCTTTAGACACTCATTTTCATAATGACCCATTTCATTACACTTAAAACATCTTACCGCTGGATTTTCATTTCATGCTTGATCTTCTTCCTTACAGTTTCAAGAAATATGACCAAACTTACCACGCCAAAAGCACTTTCTAGACTTGGATAAACATTCTAAAGGATGCATTTTACCACACTTATCATAGGATGGATATTTGTCTTTCATACCTCCTTGCTTCATTGATGAATTCGTTCACTTTTCCTACCAATGGGACCTCTTATAATGTTGTTTGTCAAAGAACACCTGATCTTCAGCAAACTCCATTTCCACCTTCTCCGCATATCAAACCAGTTTTTCATAACTTTTGATCTGACGAGAAGCTAAAGCACTTCGATAAATTGGATTTAACCCTGAGTAAAAATGATTGATTTTACTATCATGATCTTGTATGAAATTTGGAGCATACATTGCCAGTCGAGTGAACTTTGCTTCGTAAGAAGCCACTGAGTCATCCTCCTGCCTCAATTATAGGAATTGTTTTTCCTTCCTATCACGAACCAACATAGGAAAATATTTCTCAAAAAACATACCTTTGAATTTTTCCCAGTGAAGATCATCAATATCATCACTATCCCTGATATTTTTCATCATCGACCATCACTGATCATCTTCACCTTCAAAACGGTAAATATCAAGACTGTCCTTTTGATGTTCTGAACAACCCATGACATCTAAAATCTTCTCCAGTGCTTTAATCCACCATTCTGCTAGAACAGGGTCAGATGATCCTCTGAATGATGGGGGATGTTGCCTCAGGAATTGTTCCACCACTGAAATGTTCATATGCGGTTGATCTGGCTGATCTCGTGCATGGATACCACCACCATTTATAGCCTGAGTCAACTGTTCCATTGCTGCAACAAACAGTTCAGTTCCGATTCTGACAATCTTAGGTTTCTAATTTGGAAGGTTGTCTTCCTCCTAATGTCGTCCCAACATAGCTTCCTTGTTTCCTTTGCGGAAAGCCATTCAGAACACAGAAATATCACAGGCGAAGCAACATAGTAATCCTTAAATGCTATATCATTTCAATCATACCATAAAATAATTTATAATTTAACAATTTTTTAACTCCTAATGTTGTCTAAACTGACCTCTGATACCAACTATAATGCCCCAACATTAAACATTACTTAATATTGAATTAAATGAATAATTTACATTGAGGATATTTTTAGGTTTAGAGTTTTAGATAATTAGATCATAACTATTACATCTTAAACGATTACATAGTAGACACTTCTAAAAATTTTCTTTTTTTTTCAAAACATGAACTCTTAAAAAAAGAGTCATGTCTAGTTCCATGTTTAAGACAAAATTAATTTTCCATGATCCAATACTTTACCATATTCCACATTATGTCCTGTGAAAAACATTTCACAAAAACATGGGGTGAGCATAAAAATCTCAGTACGGGATACACAAAGAAGGAAAACTGTTAGTTTTTCAAAACAACATGTATACCATAAATACTCTATCAAAGTAATACTTTTGTCCTTTAGGAAGTAGTAAATACTCTTCACTAAAAAAAGATCATACTTACCCTTTTGTAACCAAATTATTACCATAAAACCATATAAATAACACATAACATATAAAGGTAACTTTGGACATAAACATACTTAAATGGAATAACCATACGGTCGACTCTTATACATATCACTTAATGGAATAGCCATACGACCGACTTCCATACCCAATGCATTTGATATTATAATGTAACCACCCATCCTGATATTCACGGCACCACCCGTCATATGGTTTATCACGTAACCACCCGTCAAATGTCCAACTACCATTATAAAATCATAAGGCATCAAACAAATATAATGGAATGAAAAAAATTCCACATTTCGATCACAATATATCACTTAAATATATTGACATAAAAATCCATTATAAAAACCATTTTCAATAACAAAATACATAAAAGATTATATGATATTTATTTCATTTTAAAAACATTACGGCTTGTTGAGGAAGCCAAGGATCAAATAATACTCGCAGCGGCGGAAAGGCCGTTGTCACCGCATCCTTTAAAAAGAAACATACCTTTTGTTATTTAGTAAAACGCATTGTTTATAAAATATTCCTTTTAAATAAAAGTTTAAGTCGAAGGGTTTTATACACCGTATAAAAGAATGTTGTGTATAAAACAAAATATGCCTCAATAAAAGGAGATTAAGACGAAGTCCCTTACCTCGTGTCCGACTTGACTCGATCGCTATTTAATCTCCTAAATAATAAACTAGTGTTAATTTATACTTGAATAAAAACCTTTTTCAAGTTTATTATTCCTTTTATATAACTTATTTCCATGTTATAAACAATATGTAACCATTTTTGTTAATAATGTTCGATTTGTCAATATTGGGTACATAAATCAAAAATGGACTTCTTACAATTACATGTTGTTCATGTGGTCAAAGGTTAATTATATCAAAAATTATATTCATGATTTGGATATCATATATATCATATATATCCAGCATATACTTTTATTTATAACACTATATTTCATTTAGAGGTAAGAAATGAAATGGACCGTTCATGGAGACGGTATGCCGTACATACGCATGAACGCTACTTTCATTTCTATTTCATATTTAATGGAGTGAAATAATAATGATATAAAGGTATATTATGATTCCAGTATAATATAATATATAATATCATTAACTCCATACTTTATACATCCCACATATGGCATTATCCAATCAAATCACTTTTGAGGGGGCGGTAGTCCGCACTTACTAAAATGAAATTATCGTGTTTACCAATAATGGAAACCATAAAGGTATGCCAGAAATGAAAAATAAAGAAGAATAAAGAAAAAATAAACATAATATATATCATATATATATATATAGTTACATCTTAATTTCCACCATGAAAGGTGTTATAATAATATTGAACAATCATCATTTCGTGAGGCAGAAATTCGCAAACCACAGAAATAGAATGTTCTTTAACCATTAGACGGAGGTGTCTGTAATTTTAGCACTAATATTTTTCATAACAACATCCTAGTATATTTAAGATAATGTTTTTGTTACAAAATAATGGAATAAAAAGAGTTTATGGGGTTGGAGAAGCAAAATAAAACATAAGAACACAACATAAGACATTACCTTTAAATCGGGTAACTCCATTTGGTTTGAACCAAAAGGGTTTCTTGAAGAGATTCCTGCTTAAGGTATGGATTCTAGGATGAGGAGAGGGATGTGGAGTGATAAAAGGAACAGATCTTGGCCGATCCAATGGCTTTATAGGTGTGGGTAAGGTGGTAGAGGTGGGGGCCTTTTATAAGAGGATAGGAGGGGCACTCTTGGAATTTTATAAAATGTTACATTATTATATAATGAGTTTCGGTTTTTAAAGGTCCCAAAATTATATATTTCTAGGATAAGGTAATAATAGTTCGAAATCAACCCATACTATTGGTTTTTGACAAATGTATGTCTTATATTTTACATTATCCTTACATTTTATTTAAATCAATAAAGAATTAGGTAATCGCTGCATCATCATGGCGTCATAAATAATTTACTTTATTTAATGACTAAAAATTATAATAAAATGATCATGATATAGGAAATATTTTTATCTTTCCAATGAATATTTATAGTCAAAATTATGACTTTTATAACCCCATGTAAAAATGGTTTTAGCAAAACAATACATGTTTATGACATTTTTATTTTAACTTTAAATAAAAAGTTATTAATGTCATTTTCTTACCCAAGTGGCTCCATGGGGTCCCCAAGTTGACCCATGGATTTTTTTGGTTGGCCATGACACATCCAATAAAGATAGGACATGTGTCAACGTAATTTCATATTATTATAACATTATTTTTAACTTAAATTATATTAATTACCTTTAATCGTGATTAATAAAACTTAAAAGTTACTATTCACCAAAAAATTATTTTAATCCCATTGAACCACATTTTACTTCCTAATGAAAACCATGTATGTCGGATTTTTTAAATTCAATTCACAAAAGTGGTAATGTTTCATTTAAACAAAAATTCATTTTTTAACTACCACTTAGCGGTTTCACTAATCATCAAAAAATTGAGGTTTTTTAGACAAATACCAAAAATTTACCCTAACCTATATTTGATATTCCAAATTAAAAAATTATGTCTATTTTACAAAGATCAAAACATATAATTTTCATTAATTAATTTAATAATTAATTCGTGTTGTCAAAACAAATAGCGTGTTTTTATGAAACAATATATATCGAAAGATTGAAACTAGTTTAAGTCCAATTTCAAAGTGAAATTAATTCCAATGACCACCATTGGATTAAAAGGTAAAAATATATTCTAATTACACTTTAAAAACAATTAAAAAGATAATATAATCATATAATTAAATTATTTTAAACAATGGTTTTGAATTAAAATACAACATTTTTCACTTATTTATTAAAAAATGAACTTTATTGGAAAAATACCAAAAATTTACACAGAGTAAATTTTGATGTCCCAATTCAAAATTAGAATTTTATTTTGTCCAATAGAGTGTATCATAGTGATCAAAACTATATTTAAAGAGGGTTCTCCATCAAAAAGCAATAAGTCAACCTTTTAGTGAATATTAGAGTATTTATGCGTAAAATTGACTTCTTTTCTTATTTTAAGCCTTTATCTTTTATTAGATAAATGTAAAAACATTTAAAAAACATATATAGTCATATTTAAGTTATTTCTATTCATTCCCGCAAATAAAATGGCTACATGGTAACTACCATTTAAAATAATATTTTTATATTACTAGTGTGCAACGTAAGATTTCAAAGAAACTGGTGGTTGCGTATCGGGTATGAAATCAAACATAGCAACCCCTTTAAAGTAAAATAAATATTTTATTTGAAAATATTAATAAATATGAAAATGTATTATTATTTATTTAACTGGGATGTTATAGAAAATAAATTATTATAAGTATATTTTAAAGAAAATATATTTACATAGAATATTATTATTTATTTTTAAATTTTTTAATGTGTAAATTATTTACTTAATTGTTTTCCCAAAGTTGACGAGGTAATTTTAAAATTACTGGAAACATCAAATAAATTCTATTACAAATATTAAAAATTATATAATTTTTTAAAATTAAGGTAATAAAATATGTTTATAAATTTACGTGACATTTTATTGGCCTAAAATAATAGTTTCCAGTTTTAAGTGTTATCTATATATTACTAATGTCAAAGTAATGTATATCTCATAAAATTTATATTATGGATATTTTATAGTAAACAATATTTTATTTATTCAAATTTAAATTATATTAATATTAAATCTATCCATGTGATTAGGATAAGGTTTAAAAGATCAACCATGATCCGTTTATGTATTTTTTGTCATCTAATAGTAACAATATTTACCATCAAAGAGTTAAAATCCATGTAGTCATGGTAAGAGTGAGAGAGGTTATATAAGAAAAAAACAAAAAGATAAGGGAATAAATATAGTCAAAATTGTCTAATTTTTATTGGATAAGGGTATTCGGAATTTTACTCTTATTTTATTTTAAAATTGATATTCCTTAATCCATTTTATATTACATATTATTTTACAAGAATTTATTATTTTGAGAAATTCCATGAGTGCCCCTCCAATCTTTTGTAAAATGGAAAGGCTTCTTCTCATTTATTCACACTTCAAAACTTATTTGGATTAGATTAAAACTACCAAAATACCTTCCTAGAATCCTTATATTTATTCTATTGTTCATTTTTTAGGCATAACACCAACCGTAATGGCCTTAAAGTGTTAAGAAACGGAGAATGTACAGATAAGTGGTATCGTTTTTAATCAAGATTTTATATTTTTATTTTATTTTTCCACACCCCTGAAAAATTATTCAACCATTATAAAATCAAACGTCTAGTATAATATATAAGTGGGGATGAAATTATATATGTTCAATGTCCTTTACCAATCTATAATTCCATCAAATGGGAAAACAATTCATCATTCGTGTGTACGGGAGACTACCAATTTACGATCCGATGTAATTTGTTTTCCATCATCATCTATAAATACAAGTTATAATGATGGAATTAATATTTATATATGATATTAATGACAAATTATTCATTATAAAATGATAATATATCAATTATATTCTTTCATTTTAGTGCATAGAAAAAGGATACCGTCGTTTGTGCATACGTGCGTATTACGACCTCCAGAAAGTGATGTGACACATTCTTCATCCCCACAATACATGGATTACATATATAAGTTTATATAAAGAATTAATTTTAAATTTATTATATTTTTATAATTGTGTCACTATAAAATAATACATACAGTAATTTTATATTAATCATTGAGAAATGGAAATGATAGTCATGCATACGTGCGACCTAACATCTATAGGATTCAATCATAGTTCATTTTTCATTAAACTTTTTCATGGACGATTTAAAAGTATTATTTATATATTGAAATTACAATTAAATCATTATAATTATACTTGATATGTTTTAATAAGTACCGCTTTGATCATGGTAAAATTAAAGAAGACATTTTGGGCTTAAGTACAAAATATTGTCAAACTGATCGATGTGAATTTAAATGTTTACGTAATTGTATATAACATGGTAATAAGTGAGATAAAAGAAATAATGGACATAAAAATAATAATTAATAAGGAATAAAATTTAAAAAATTATTATTCATGAATATAGAGAAAATAAATGAAAAATCAGACTCGAACTGTGGGAAATTCTTTTAAAAAATCTTTTTTAAATAGTTTCACTAAAAACCAACTTCTCTTCCATGGCCAAATGATTGTTGATCTAAAATTTATTTATAGAATGTTTTTACAATTACTATATTATATTTAATGTAATTTTTACCAATTTTTAATTTTTTAAAATATAGTTTGGATGAAATAATTTCATCATTTTCCAATTGAGGTAATTTATGACTTTTCTGAAATACTAATATCAATTAAATGTTTTTTGAACTTATACTGCATGAAAAAAATTTCCCACCTTCATTAAAAAATTAAACATTGAAAATTATTTTTTAATTTCCATGGTTCTTTTATAATGATATGGTATATTTATTACGTGTTTAGTTTTTATATTTTAAAATTCATATTAATGAAAACAATATTTTTATTTCTAAAATTGTTTTTAAAATGGTTTTAAAAAAGTTTTTCAAGGGTATTATTCATGATATAGTCCTTGGAAATTTTCTTTGAAGGGTTTATCCCCATTATATATCATGGATGAACCTGTTATAGCTTTGGGAACACCCATATAGTGCTCCAATGCATTTGGAAATGATTTTCTCTCAAGATAATTACTTTGGAAGTCAGTCGTATGGTTATTTCAGTTTGCAAGGGTTTTTATAACGGTTCTGCAAGGGTTTTATTCTAATATTGTCCCAATGAACCTACATGAATTTTTTATTCATTATAATTAGTTTTCTTGGATTTTTTTTGGCCTCAAAAGGAATCATTATAATTTTTTATATAAAACTAATCACTTTATGGAAGATAAATTTTGTTTTTAAGAGAATTTTTCTAATGGGTATTCATGTTTTTCACTAAACCAATGGATTTAATATAATATGTCAAATTTTTAGATTTTTGGTTCTCTCCACATGTTTTATGATTTTTTTTCATTAGTTTTATTAGTGGGTATGTGATAATATGATGCAATATTGAATTTCATGAAGATATGTTCATGAAAGAAAAATGATAATTAATAAAAAAAATTGGTGGACAATGGATACTGAGAATTTCTATTTACATTGATCTAAACTAATTTTTTTTATTTTTTAAAAATAAATAATAATATGGTAATGTGATAACCAAACAAATCCTAAAAAAGATGTGGTAGCATGCCCAAGGGGATCCACCATTGACGACACGGGCCATACCAACCACACTAATAGAATATATCGGTTGATATTTAAAAGTTTTTCATAATTATCTAAAACTCTAGATCATAAATATCCCAATGATTTTCTAAAATTTGATTCTATTCTAATTTCACTGGAATATGTAATCAATAAATTAGGGTGTTTACTGTTTGTATTTAGATGAGTTCAAAATGAAAATCATTTATTATAACAATAAATAATCAAATATATTATTAAGTATTAATGAAATATTTATATGAAATTTGTAAATGGTAATTTAAAAAAAATAAATATCATTATAATAAATAAGTAAATGTATATTTATACCCAAAAAGATGTAATAATGTGTTGGAAATAAAAAATCCAAAGAGTTACATAAAAAAATAAAAAAATATAGAAAATAGTTTGTGAAAGAAGATTGAATAAAGGGTATGATAAGGATAATAAAAAATATTTTTTATTATAAAATAAATATTTATAACATCACATCAATTTTTTTTGAGAAGTAAGAGAGTAAAATACTATGTTAAATGTGTTTAATGTTAGAATATGAATCATATATTTCACTAGTATTTAAACATGTTTACTTTATAGATATTAATCCCTAAAATATTTTAATTTGACGGATTATTTATTATGTTCACATATGGATATAGAAATAATTACACAGTGAAGTAATTAAAATAAAAACACTAAAAGTGAAAACGAAATATGACCTATATTATTATATCATGAAAGATATGTTTAAATGAGTTTAAAAAAAATTAATATGATATAAAAAATTAATAATTAACATTATTATTCATTTATAATAAATTTATTCCTTTTATGATGGATATGATAGTTAATCTTTTTAGGGATGAATTTTAGTTATCCCAGACTGATGTTCATTATAGTGTCTTATAGGTTGTGATGATATTTTTCGAATACCATTAGTATACTATTCATATAAGGAAAACATATTTACTCACAATCCACAAAATGAGATTTTTGAGTCAGATGCCCCTCCCCCCTCAATGTATATCACATGGTGTGTTATACACTATACATTTTGTATACTAGGTTTTATTATTTATATTTTTATTTCCCCATACATGAAAAAAGATACATAGAATAAATACATCCATACATGTATAATATTCTTATTCAAGATCTGAGTCTTAGCTAATATGGGATGGTTGGGTATGTTGTTGACCATTTCGTTAGTTAGACATAAACAATTATAGTATTTTTCCTCACATATTATGGGTATGAGATAAAATCCATTGATATAGATAAAATGAGGATGTTTATAGATGTTCATAAATAATACATGTGAATGATTATAAATTATTTGAATTAATATATATTATTCATATCTATATGGCGGGATGACATGTCATGTACTCATAATCTTTTAGAGTTTAGACTCAATGAATTTATAACATATAGGTAGGATATAATGGTTTCAAATACAATGTATCATATGTTTACTTGATGTTATTAGTTAAAAAATATTACAGAATTCCTTGTTAATATGTGATGTACCTTTTAGAAATAACTATAGAGACACATGTGATTTTTTAAGACCATTTAAAATAATACAATACCTTTAGTATCACAAAATATTTTCTATGTTCCTTGATTTGATTTTGATCTCTGTTTATGGAGTTTATAATTTTTTATATTTACAAAAAGACATTTTTGTTCACAAATTTTTGTTTTTTTAGTGGGGGATATGTTTTACGAAACAAATAGATGTTCTCCAAGAAAATAGGGTTTATCAAAATGGTGTTTTTGATAGATACTCACAAAATATTGTATATTATATAATACATCATGAATTTGAGACATATTACCAATGTTTATTACAATATATCCAAAATTCGTTTTGGATATTGTTTCATAAGTTGTTTTATATTATATAATATGAGGTGTAATGGAAAAATCCTTATGAATTTAATAAAAGTGGGATATTATTTATAAAATTCCCAAAATCCAATATAAATAATAGGTTGTTATTTTTGGAAAATTATAGATGATATATTTATTTCATACACATTGACAAATGTTATATTAGAATGTCATATTTATTTTTCTAGATGATGTCATATAAACTATTTTTACACTAATACCATAGCTTATATTTTTGTTTCACTTGGACATATTGTAGTGCATATGATTCAATCCTGTAATATAAAAAAGAACTCCACAATTTATAATGGATTGTAAAAATTAACATTTAACATTTATTAGTGGATATCATTATAATAATCAATCCATATGATCAAATTTAGGAATAATTTATATAGATAAATGTTACAATTGTGTTATCCAAATTCATTTGCTGGAATGTAATATAATATATGTTTAAAGACTTGATAATTATTGGGAGTGTCACTATGAAAATATAAGGATTAAGTATACATGATATGGTGTTTGTTTTAGCCTTATCCGCATTCCAATTCCCCAAATTTCAATTCCTCCATCTTCCATATCCATTGAGTGGTAATAAAATACCATTAGAGATATGTATGACCCTACACAATTAATAGGGTTATTTCATCAACTCATGGATACACCATAGGGGAAAATACCTATTATATTTATCCATATATATCATTATTAAAAACAATTTTATTTAAGAATAATTTTTTAATATATAATTAGTTTATGGAGGATTCAATTCATTTATATTTATATTGTTTCTACTTTTTATTGCACGGTGATCATGGGAATAATGATTCTATAATAGTAAAATTCCCTTGGTTATTTTAAGCATAGAAACCTTTTTTGACATATTTTCTATTATGTTATTATCTTGAGATCCAGTTATCTAGATTCCAGAAAATAATATATTAATGATTTCATATATTGAAATTATTTTATTTATCCTGAAAAATTTAATTATATTCCCAAAAATAGAACGATTATTTTCATTAAATAAAACATAACTTTAATGACTAAAACCATGCACACAAAGTGAATTCATTGCCTATAAAAACAACTAATATTACATGGTAGTTTTAATCCCTGGTAGTCTCAATAAACAAAAAATTAGTGGTAGAATAAGAATCTTATATTTCAAATATAGACATTCAAGAATAAGTGATAATGTTTCCTAATATAACTTCCTCACATAAATGTATCATATCCCATATGAATATATATATCCAGAAACCATATGTTTCCATCGATTAAAAACACAATCTCAGATAAAAAATCCTATAAGATATGAAAAAAATACATCACAATATAAAATATTCTATACCTCTATTTAAAGAAAATGACTAACCAAATAAACTGAAGTAAATAAATATATATATATCAGGTCATGAAAACACAGTCACATATAAAATATAACTGAAAAATGAAGAATAAGATATATTCATTCTCTCTTCACTCTCCATATCACTAGAGGTTGACACACTATCGGATACATGAAATGAAAAGTAAGAGGATTTCATACCACATTATATCATTCCTTGTAAAATCTATAAAGAAAAAATTCAATGTATATATATCCCTGAATATAGTAATAATTTTTTATATTTTTTTATAGGAGATCCTGATGCCTATAATTTATCCCCCTGGCCTCATTCATTTTATCAGAAAATAATTGTATAATCACTTCTACATTATATCAATTCAATAACAAATATCACTATAATTATAGAATAATCAGCACAATCAAGAAATATAGTTAAATCATTATTAGTTGTTCATTTTATTAAAATTAATTTATTAGGAGGGATCTTCTTGAATCTATAATGATAAAATAGAAATAAAATACTCATACCACTACCTTATTGATTATTAAAGAAAAAATAAAATAACAATTATCCTAATGAAATAATATCCTTACAAGTTTTTGTAAAAATTATTTAGATACTAAATATAATTAACCTACTCAAAATAAAAATTGTGAAAATCAATTTTCTTTCCCATTCACAAAATCTAAAAATCAAAACTAGAAGCTGAACAATGAATAACTCAAATTAATGAAATATTTATAATATGTGAATAATTTTCATAAAAATAATTTCATTTTTCTAATTACAAACATTTTTTACTAAAAATTACATATATTATAGAAGAAAATTATATTTAAAATTTTTTATATGATAAATACAGTATATTTTAAATTTCATCTTACTATTAAGTAACTTTAATAGATTAAATTTTTGGTTGTCGGGAAAAGGTATTTGCACATCATTTATTACAATAACTCATTTTTTCCAAAAATCTGATCCCATAACCATTTATTTTTTTCATCCCCTATTTGTGAGGAGAACATAATAATTTTTGAAATACTCGGTAGTGTTTTTATGATTTAGAATGGATCATTTTGGTGGAACTAAAGGATCATTTTAAACAAATGTAATAGGATCATCTAAAACAAAAGGTAGACCATAAAAAATATACTCTATATTTTTCATCATAAAAATAATTCTCCACATTAAAATGTTAATCAAATCAAAAATATATAGGAACCATGAATATGAATCTAGCTCAAGAATAATAAAATTCAATACATGGAATCATATATTCTCATTCTTATAGGCGTTTATGATATTATGATCCTTTGTAAACATTGAATAAATTATTTTATTATTATTTCATGGTAGGATAGAAATACTATATCAAAATAAAATATTCCCATAAATATGAAAAAATAAATTTTCAGGTATTCACATTTTATTTATATCTTTAATCACTTATAACATAAATAATTTCATTAGAAATGAAAACACACATGTGACCATGTATCATTTATTTTACAAAACAAAACTAACCAAGAGGGTATCCATAAAAATATACTTTTTCAGTATTTTAATATATATTAAAATAATTAATTCCACAATAAAAAATGTTATTGAAATTTTACTTTTGAATATAAACATTAAAATATTTTTATTTTTCTCTCGTACATTATCTCTTCATAACCATTAATCTAAGGTGTTTTAAAGGATTTACTCTGATTTAAAATTTCTTCCTCTTATTAATACTCATGAAAATAATCATGTTAATCAAAAATAATTCTAGTAAAAATATAATTTGCTTCCTTTACTATTTCATAATCAATTTAAAACTAAAACATAGAAAATGTTCTAAACACCAAACTATTCACATTCAAAATATACACGCCCAACATTCCAAAATTATCATCGATGATTGTCTCAAAATAATTTACTCAATTAGAATTACGAGGTCTTATAGGACCATATAAAATATACCAATTAGGGAACATATAACATTTTAGGTGAAGGATAGTCCAAAAACAAAACCTTATCCATTTTATAAAAAAAAATCACACGGTTTTGTTAATATGATTTTTAAATGTTGAATAAAATTTATACTAAATAAAAAACCATGTCACTTATCAAGGATGTGGATAATCCTATTGGGATAACAATTAATTGATACATTTATTTCAAAAAATAAATTCAACAATAATTTTTTTGACTGTAATTATGTTGAAAAAATTACGTAGCTTGTAAGATGCAAACAAATCCTTCCTCAATGTCATATTAAAGAAGAACCGAAATCACCAAACCAATAGGATCCACAAAATGAAATAATATTATAATCATAATTAATCACAAGGTCACTCATTTTAGTAAAAAAATACACAATTATCAAAATCACCCATTTTCTTGTATTGATTTTCCTTTTAGATCATATTTAATGAATTTAGATAAAAAATACATAAAGTTTACAACAACAATTATTACATTAAAATTTCATATGTTTGAATGAATTTTATCCTAACTAGCCTTTTACCATGGATACTCTTTTGATGTTCATTTCCAATATTTTACTGCTATCTTATATTTTTAATATCTCTAAAGATAATAAATCATGAGTATCTCTCATGACATCCACTATTAAAATATTTTAAATGTGAAAATTCAATGTGAGAACATAATTATAATAATATCTAATTAGTGTGACACATAAAACAATTCAATGAATTATGTGAATTATGAGATACCCAAAGGGATAAATAGTCATATATAAAATTAATACCCATGAGAAACCGCTGATCAAAAAAAAATTCATTTATCTTTTATATCCATAAGTTAATGTTATTCATTTTACCGGATGTTCATGAATTATGTGATATGAAGTATTTTATTATTTATTATTATGTATGAAATATTATATTTGTGTATTTCCATTGAATTTTTATTGTGAGATAGGTTTACAATAAGAATAATCACATTTTATTCTACCCATTAATGAATCAAACCATAAACATGGTGTCCAATCTCCCAATCCTCATCCTATTTTATATTTGGATTTGTGGGAACATACATAAATAGAATAATCAATTTGAATCATAACGGAAAAAAATTAAATCATCATAGGTGGTCATTTATACCTTTGAAAATATCATCCAACTATTTTTTTGCTCCATGATATATCAGAATAATGATCAATTCTATGACAACTGTAATTCGTATTGATTTTTGTCGATAAATGTATGAAAGGAATTAATATGTGAGTCAGTAGATGAATAATATTTCTTTTTTATTTTTAAAAATTAATAATAATAATAATAAAACATAAGTATATATATTATATAAGTAAAAACATTAAATATTTCACTAAATATTTTTAAATTTGATACCTATAAATGGGAAAAAATCATGGGATCTTGTTCATAAAAAATGAATCTAATAAAATTTTTGTGTATATAGAATAGACTACCATGACTGAATGATATTTCAAAAAACTATCACTCCAACTAATATGAATCATCAATGGTAAGATATGGAAAAACTTGATTTATGAAATATAATTTCAAATTAACATTATAGATAATAAAAGTTCTGATCATAAGTATTCGATATTCATCATCAAAACAAAAGGGTACTGAGGAACCAAATATATCAAATGAAAATACCATTAATTAAAGTTATTTAAATATTAAATATTTTATTTTTTAGTTATATATCTTCATATCATTAAATATATGACGTTTAAAAAACTCGTCCAAATATAAATACTAAAAAAATATACAACCACCAAAAATGTTTCAGTAACATAAATGTTTAGAAAAAATAAATTATAAATCAATAAAATTTTATGAAAAAATGAACTTTATTTTATAAATTATTAACCCTATAATCCCCCACATATTCTTTAGTTGAGGAGGGCCCATAATTTTGGGCTGGCACTATGTTACATTTTTTATTATGCTTTGATAATTAAAAATATTTTATTTAATGCTTCTATAATTTAATGTTATATTAATTGTTTAAATAATAAATTGTTTTTATTTTGTCATATTATTTGTACATAATAATATTTTTTAAATATTTTTTATGTTGGGTTTTTTTATTTAAAATACACTATATTAAATATTATGTTTTGAAAAATAAATCAGCCAATATACTATAAATTTACTAATATTTATTAGATTTTATTTGACTTTAAAAATGTAAATTATCTTGTAAATCAAAGCATTATTATCTCTATGCAATGAATAAAATATCAATTATTATTAATTTTTCATATCTATATGTATTGAGAATATTGTTTTTAGATCTCCTTTCACCTTTCATAACACTCAAAATATCTCTTCTTAGATGTTATAAATATAGTGCGAGATTTTTTATTATCTATGTATGAATCAATCAATTTCCATATATGAATATTTTCAATGGTGTTTTTTCCTTGAATAAGGATATATTAATAACTATATATGGATAAGACCATATGTTTGATGTAAAATATGAATAATTTAGTGCTATGAGAGGTGAAAGGCCCTCCAATATAAAAATATAATGGAACTCATATTGAAGATACATTTCAATCATTCCTTTTTTGGTGTAGAGATAACAAATAAATGTTTTATCATGGTGAAGTATTTTTTTAGTGGGAGTAATAATGCATAAAGAGATATCATCCCTGAGTTCACTCTATTGTAAGAGAACAAGCACATGATTTTATATATTATATACGAGTGAAAAAATATCACATATGAATCAAAACTACAAGTATATTAATATAACCCAATATTGTCTATGAAGACCAGACACATATTAAATTATTGGTCATAAACTATGATAAAAAATTATTAGAAACCCCACTCAATATTCATATTAAATGTTTTATAATTTCAAACACACTACATGAATATATATAATATTTATAGTATTAAATTATTATTATCGTAGATAATATAAATAATGAATGAAGATATGATTTTAATTTAAAAGTTCATAATTACTGATCACAATCAATGAATCATAGAATACAATTATAATTATAGGAAATATGGAAAATTCATTTTTTATATATTTTAACTATTCAATCTAATGTTTTACTTCTTGGATCAAGAATAAGACCATTGAACACAACATTTGGAAGGATAATGTAGAATATAATTGTGTATTAGAAATTTTAAATTAATCTATAAATGAATTTTGAAGAAAATTTTCATACATACACAATTCTTATATGAGTTACTAATTTGTCAACATTTAAAAAAAATATATTTTTCATACTATTTAAAACTAGTATTCTAAGTAAATGCATCATCACTCATTACTTATTGTCCTACATCAACATTGAATGGGAAAAAAATATTATTCAATCTTCAGTAACATCATATTAAACATTCACTAGTTTTATTGTTCTGATTATTTAATTATTTTATTTTCATATTTTATTTCAATGGTCTTATTGATTTATAAAACAAATCACACATTGGTTAAAACTCTATGAATGTGTACATATCCGGTTATGCATATAAAATAAAAAGTCAAGAAATTATTTTTTTTCATATTTTCATAAATATAAATGTCATTTATTCAACCACATGAAAAGTAATGTCATGGGTTTTGCATTGGTTCCAAAAAAGAAGGGATTGGATTTGGTTTTATAGTTGTTCCAGGGCCTGAGATATATGAGTTTTCACTCTCCTATAAAAGTAATGTTTCTACTATGGATATCCATTCCATTTTTTAGACAATAAAGAGTATATATATGATTATTTTGAATTTAACTACATTAGAATCCATTTAGAACCTTCTGAATTTAGAGTATATTTTTCCATTAAATATATAAGATGTGAAATTGTATATTTCACATTTAAAACAAAACTATTATAAAACACAATATATATTATTGGTTAAATATATTATATTTTTAGATAAACATTTATATATTATTAGAATAAAATATAAAACAATATTACTAAAATTACAAGATAAAAAAGATGATAAATGAAAAAACTATGAAAATGAAAATGTTGTAATAATGGTTTTTAGTGCTGACTATATCATTGATTATAAATTTGGAAATGTAGAAAAGCATTAAAAATATAATGTGTCTATTGTGGTAGGAGTAAATATGTTGAATTCTTTTAGTGATATACATAATGATATATATAGGAATTAATTATGACTGTTATATGTTGTGTTAAAAATATAGTCATTAGATATATGGTTTTGGGGCATGCATGTATCTAATAGGGATAGTTAATTCATGTAATTGTTAGAAAAAATTTAAAATAAGTATAATTAAAAAGAAAATCACAATGAACCATAAAGATAATATTAAATTTATAATATATTTTTTTTTTCACAAACGATCATTTTTATTATTAAATAATCATTTAGTTTATTTATAAAATTAATTGAAATATTTTAATGTGAATGTGTTGATTTAAATAAATTGTGAAAGTATTAATAATTCATTTTAAAACTATTTGGTCATAATTATTTAATGTAACAATTTTATAATTTTCAATGAATTGTTTTCTATGAATTGTGTATTTTTCTGTTAGTAATTTGTTTTTTTCACCATAAAATGGGGAACCAATTTTTATTGTTCAATTTATAACACATTGTTTATCAGTCTTTTAATTAGTAATTTAATAAAATCAGTATTACAAATATTTAGTTTATAAAAAACAAAATTTTATCTAAAAATAGTATATATATATATATATTATATGCATTTCAGAGTTTAAATAATCAAAGATGAATTTTTAATTTGATTAACTTAAGTGATTAATGCTTAGAGGTTTGAAAAGAAAACTATGTTCAATAGATTGTTCGATACATTACACCGAGGTTAAACAATATATGAAATATATATCCATTTTAAAATAGTAGTGAAATTAGCATGTTTACATGCATGTGGTTTCATTGGAGTGCCTCCATTAACGTATTATTACATATTCATGAAATATTACATATTTTAAATGAAAAAATATATATTACACTCAGATAAAGACTAGTTTAAAAAGTGTTTGTACAAGACAGAAATATGTAAAGTATCTTATAAAATTCTGATAATGGCCATTGATAACAAATATGAGATGATCCTTAGACTAGGTCAATGTACAGACATTGATAATATTGATAATAGATTTATTATGGAATAATCCAAGAGCATATTTGTTCTAGTGTGACCTGGTAACCATATTTCCATGAAAGGGATTTCTTAAACACTGGAGTGGAGGAAGAGAATAATTTGGATCTCAAACGCCTCTATGATAGCATCAATCATCTGTGAAATGTAATATACATGAATTGACATTTCAAACACCTTGGGTATGGAAGGTGGTCTGAGGATGGACCTGTTGAATTTCCGTAATATATTTTTAAGGTCATCCTTATGAATCTGATAAGAACTAAGGATATGTTTATGGTATATAAGAGACAAGGATCTAGTCATCAGAGGTTATACTTATTTATTTATTACATTAGATAATAATAAATTAAACTTGTATTAAGGATATATATTATATCCTAATGGAGGATATATGAGATTGAAGAGTCCAAAGCATCCGGTTGATATTTATTTTATCACAGAGTCTGAGTATATAGTATCTTATAATGTGGTAAAAGAATATTTCTCAATACAAAACACTTTTCATGTTATTGATGTTGTTCCTAAAAGTAAATACCCCATCACAATGTATTATGATAATACTATAGTGGTGGATCTCAAAAAAGAGAAAACCCCACAAAAAAATAATAAACATACTCTGGATGTGTCTCATGTTAAGGATTTTTTCTTAGAGGGGTGAAGTTATAATTATAATAGTTTCCATGGATGATATTTTTGACCCCATCACGTAAGCCTTATCTCAGCAGAAGTACATATATTAGGTGATAACTAGAGAAATTAATCTTATTATCTTCTGAACCTATTGAGTGTGGGAATTTTCTAGAGTTTGTAGCCTACAAAAAAATTATATATACATCGGGATTTCTTATATACATTGTTTTAATATTGATAAATATCAAATCCCAATATGGATTTTCTTCAATAAGGAAATGTTTATGATAATATACTATGATTATTTGTTGCATTGAATGTTCATAAGAGTTACCTGATCTGATGTGAACCCAAATTTCCATGATTGTATTCCAAAATTATATTTTCTATAGATTGATTATGTCATTCTAAAAGACACAAGTGATATATGCTATCATTGATAGATATTATTAGAATGTTGAGGAACTTACTCATGATTTATTCCCTAGGTAATTTCATATTTCGAAGATTATGAGAACATGAAATGCAAGTAGGAAATCAATATTTAAATTTTTCAATGAATATTCCTATATATGATCATGTATCATGATTGTAATACTTTATTATTATTCTAGTAATTTTTTGTATTGATTAATTCTATGACAAAATAGAATGATAATGAAGTACTATGCATTAGGTGTGTGATGGGTGATATTATATAATTGAATAAGGTGATAAAGTAGTTAACTAATCTTTTAATTAAAGAAATTTGATAACCTAGTCCCATATATGATAATGAAATTGGAAAAATAAAACTATACCCATGGTGTTATGTGTGAATTTTCATTTTTATAATGTTAAATAAAGTGAAAATGAAGATATAGGTTGATGAAATCATCATGCATCCTACTTTATTATAGATATCATAACTAATGGATTTTATTATATAGTGATATGTCTATTATGTTTTATTTCATAGATACATTCACTAATTTATATATATGTTCCTTGGAATGTTTCTTGTTTATAAACTTGGAAATTAGGCAACTCCATCTAATGGCCCCACGAAAGAGTCCTAGTGGCTCACATACTAAGTGTATCCATGTCATCAATAAAGTAAATGTTTTATTACTTGAATAACATATTGAATAAATATTATTCCCTTGTATAGTTAAATAATTCTTCTTGATAAAATTGATACGCAGTATTCAATCACTAGTTATTTGAAAAAAATATTTTATTATAAGAATATATAAAAAATATTTATCATTTATTAGGTGAATATATTAATTATTTATTTAATATAGAATAAAAAATGATATTCATTTATTAAAAAATATTCATTATTTAGTTCCCAATCAAGGTTATGTAGAAATGGAGTAATTCTTTTAATGCTTTGATGGGTAAATATATATATTAAATATTATTTTACTAAATTTTTTATTTGGGAAATAAAATTTAAATAATTTAATATTTTATTGACAGTCATGAAATAAAAATATTATTATTATTATTATTATAGACATTGGGTTCTACAAGGATTATAGAAATAAAAATGGTGTACATGAAATTACTATTTTCTAACCATAAAATAATTTAACCAAATTATATTATTTCTAACACTAATGTAATCAATTGTGTTGGTTGTGAAAAATTACTCAGGTTAATCTTATAAATCCCTAGAAAAAACATCTCAAAAAACCCCTCAATAATAGTTAATATTACATAACAACCACCCCTCTCTTTTATAAAGAGATCAAATAAATTCCTTTCATGGATGTGATTCTCGTACTGATCTAGGATGAACGACACAAGCATTAAGATCATCAGAAATAGAACTCATAGGTTCCTATGTTAATTCATAATGAATTTTAATATACATGTGAATAATAAGTGGAGGGGATATATTATTGATTCCTTTAATGAAATTATTGTATAGTGTATAGATTTTTTCAGATTCGTCAACGAAGAAAAAATTCATCAGAATGTAATTATATAACTTCATAAATAAATTATAAAGAAATATTTGATGATCTTTCACTTAATTTCAAAATTATCATTTCATTTATTATTTAATTCAATTTCATTGGGAACATCATTCTTCTTAGATGTATAGAAAGGCATGATCATTGTTTAAAAAAATAAGTTGTCCATACCCAATATGTTCTTCTAGTTCATCTAAAACATTCACATGTTTCATATCATATAATTATTTAACATCTAATCATTGAATTTTTTGTTCAATTACTATATATCTCATTCATGGTTATTTTATTTAAGTGTTAATAAAGTCTTAATTGTTTTATTTGTCTCAATTATTATTCACTGAGACATAATACACTTTACGCAACATGGTTTCCTGGTATGATATATTTTCTTCCCATTAATTTTTTTTTCAAATTATATTTATTTTATTATATTTATAATCAATATCAATTTCTATTATTCATGTATCAATTGATTTAATTTTTTCCCTGAAAATAATTTTTTTGGTAACTCAGTTTCCCTTCTTTGATTACTGATAATTACATTGATCTTATTTCAAATATGTTCAGTATAATATTTCACTTGAATTATATTTAGTAGTATTCCCTCTTTGTTTTCTAGGTTTATAGATTCATAAAACATTAAAATATTTCAAAATATTTCCCTGATCATGGGTTTTATGAATTGGAAACCATCAACCTTCTTTCTTTGGATAATAATATGATCATATTATTCATGTATTTAATTATATTAATATTGATTTAGTTATATGGTGTGGACCTCACATTTTTACATAATTTAGATTGGATGGTTTTAACCTATATATATTGTTTATATGTTGACTTGGTGAAAATTCGTAGATTTATTTATGTTATTATTAAAATAAAGATGATTATTTGAATGTTAAATATGTATTTTTTATCCATCCACCTTCTTCTTCTAGATGGGTTATGACCATGACACCCCATTTTTTTTACAGAAAAGTATTCACATTATTATTTATTATTTTTTTCTAACATATTATAATCATGTAATGATATTCAATAATCTTAATTATATAGATATATATGCTTTATTAGAT
This sequence comes from Viscum album, assembly GCA_963277665.1. Lineage (NCBI taxonomy): Eukaryota > Viridiplantae > Streptophyta > Magnoliopsida > Santalales > Viscaceae > Viscum > Viscum album. Next base: position 1,043,725,943 of record OY728150.1, read on the forward strand.
AAGTGATTCATTAGGAAATTATATGGAATGTTTTATTTACTCTTATGGTGAATTCATTATAAATAAAAAAGTTAGGGGTGGGAACCAAAAATATATATCCTCTCAGTGTAATGAATGAACACATGTGAAATATTAGTATTGGGTTTTTATTATTTTCATACCCAATTCAGTAAGATGTTTTGATTATCGTCTCAATAAAAAGTAAAGGGTCTTGACACATTCCCTTGACATCATGTTTTTGTTGCTAGACATTATCTATTCCATATGTATGAGAGAAATTTTATTTATATACTTCTCTTCAATTATTCTCTGTGATATATCATGATATTAGGTAAAGCTGAAATCATCTTCATGTGGTTTACCAATTCCTACAACAATATTTTTTCTATGTTCATACCATGATATCATTGGTTATATATTTTTTTACTTAGATTATGATCTGACCCCCTATTTTCCCATTATCATAGTTTGTGAGTAAAACAACAACATATGAAATGTTTATGAGGATAACATGTGTGAAATAATATGTGGTATATTTTGAATACACATTATGTATTAAGTTGTTCTGTATATAATTAAAATAATTACAATTTGATTCAAATAACATGGTTTTTCATAGTTATTGTTTTTTACTAATTCTCTAAATCTATAAAACTAGAAAACCCAGTATACGTAATAGATTCAATTATAAATTTTAATTTTTAATTAAGGATTATTATATCAAGTATTTTTTAGTCTGTATAAAATATTATATGTAATGTATGTGTTTAGTGAATAGGATCATTGAGGGGGTTCTAGGGTGTCATAAATAATATATTAAATAATTATCTATAAATATCATAAATTTATTTTTATAGATTATTAATAAACATGACATATATATGGTACATAATTGTTATACAACTATTTATATTCGTATGTGATAATTTTTTGAAAAAAACCTAAACATCACCCCTAAATAATTTTAAAATTTTCTACAAATAAAATGAATTCTAATTTTCTAATATATTTTTCTATCTATGAGAAAAATAAGAGTTAAATAATATTTATTTATAGAAAAATAATCTTTTTCTTGATGTGATTAATCTTTTGACCCCTAAAAAATTACATTTCATTTAAAAAATTAATATAATTATTTAAATTTAATAAATATGTGTTATATAAGAAAATTTAATGAAATACAATTTTAAATTGAAATTTTTATCCTAAAAAAAGAACATTATTTGAAAAATAATTTCACTTTTCCAAAAAAAATAAAATCATACATTATTTGTGTCATATAATTGTCTGTAATATTTATCTATTTTATTTATTTATTTTATATTATGAATTTATTTATTTTTAATGAATAATATATCCAAATATTATTTTATATTTCCAATGACCATGTTATATAATGTAATAGTCATGTTAATAATATAGCTGTCAGAATGTAAATGTTTATAAAACCATTACACATTCAATAAAAACCTATTGTTTCTATCATTATTCTTTTACTCACTTCTCAATAAAAATTATTTATATTTCATTTTCAAAATTAGAACTTTAACTCTAAAATTTTGATTTATTTTTAAAATATTATTCATTTATGTGATAACTATAAGATATTTTCATGTTCCATAATACTAAATTTATATCATGTTATCATTTATTGTTTATTTTCCCATTATAATAATTTCAATTTTATTGATTATTGTTATTAACTTTATTTGACACTGCATATAAATTAAATGAAGTATTACTGAATTTTATTAAGTGGTACATATGACATATTTAAATTATAACATATATATATATATATATAGATTTTATATAGAAAATGACTGAGACATTACATTCTTCACCATTCAAAAATTTCATCATGAAAATATCAGTTCATACTCCAGTATAAAAACTATTTAAGTTGTATATTTTTCATTTTAACCATAGTATCCCATTTCCCTCATTTTAAATATGGGTTTTAAATTAAATTTTTAAGGGTGGGTTATATTATTATATAAAAATATTTTATGATAAAATATCTTTATAGGATAATCTATGTAAGAGATGTCCTACTCCAACTCTACCACCTCTGGATTAAATTCAATTAAAGTATCTCATATTTAATTTATTTTAGATATATTTGAAACCAATATTATCAATTAAATTGGTTTTCTGGAAGTGATAACTGATAGACCACTTCCCACCTGAAATCAAAAACCTAAAATGTGAAATGTGTTTATGACATAACATGTATTTTTCACAAACCATATTACTCACTTCCATTGAGAAATATGTAGGTTGAATTTTTCAAAATTGTAATATTATAGGATGTATCATCAACTTTTTTAATAAATTTTTTTTCAAATATTTACATATATGATATGTCATTGAATATAATTTACCTTATCTCACATTTCAATTTCCAATTAAGGTTATAATAACATAGGGTCAGCAACATCATCCTACCATTTTTGATTTATACACTTTATCTCATTGAGGAACTCATATGGGTCCAATAGAATTATTGATTTGAATATGTAATTACAAGATAACTCAACCTTAATAATTTATTTACCATAATTTTATTTGAGTTCTATATTTCATTATATTTGAATATTTTCAAGATATTTAATGGTCTTTTCATATTCACAATATGTCTATGGTGATATGTTATACTAATTTAGAGGTATGTGTTCAAATAATGTTGATTTCCCCACTTTAATATAGGAGTATAACATTTATCATGATAAGATATAATTGATATTGGTTATCATATTCCATCACTACTTATCTAATATATATCATGTATAGTTGATCGTGTAATAAGTATTCCCAAATTGGGATGAGGTGAGCATCTTTATTACAAAATCACCAATAATCCATATTGAATTGTTTCCCTACCAAGAACCATTATGTATATTTATTAATATATTTACTCATATTGGCTTGCCGGAAGTGATTTTTGATATCAATATGTGTCTCTATTCTTCCTTGGTAGAAAGAAAATATGTATCTATGAGGATAATATTATTTATTATTCATTATCATAGGATTAGTTTCTACACATAATTATATTCTATATTATAGAAATCATCCTTCACAAATTTTGATCAAATATATTTTCCCTTTCTCATAGATTCAGACATCTTTTATATCTCTATTATAAGAACCTGAGTCTTATTTTCAGGTATGTTTTCCTTTTCTGGTCATTTTGGAGAAAAAGAGGAAATTTTGGAAATTTTTAAAGTACACGTCGGGTACTTTATGATTACATGTCGTGTACTTCGTTTCCACATGAATTAGTGTGATAGTTATGTAATGGCTGCACACATGGATATGTGGAGGTGATTTGGAGACTTCCTAAATCAGAGTACATAAATGGAAAGTACTTATTGTGTAATGCTAAATTACAAGATGTGTATTTTCGATATTTCTATAAATTCACTGGGGACGCGTCTGACGGACCAAAAGGTCTTCTTCTAGGTCTATTTCATCCGAGATCTACCCTATGGTCATGACCTTTCCTGGATCCCCCGATCGACCACCCTTTCTACAAATCCACCACCGTCAATTGGGTTGGGATCTCCGGGGTAATATCTTCCTTCTTTTACAGCTTTGTTTCTTGATTTCTCTATTTTTTTCATGTTAGCCTTTGTTAAAAGTTTAATACATTTTTGTAGATGTACGGTGTTTTGGGTTATTCAAGTCTTGAGATGCATGTATAGAGATCTCCCAACACCGAGGTACTTGTATTGTGCCTCTCCATTGAAAGTCATTGATTTATATGTGAAATTTAGTCCAATCCCCTCGCATATGGTGTTGCATGTTTACCGTTTTAACCCTTTTAATTGCCTGCTATGCTGGTTTGTGAGAGTAGAGGTTAATTAAATGTGAATAGGGTTGATTTCTATGATTTGGAAGTGTTTGCCCATGAATGTTCTGTTTACGACTGTTTGGTCCTGTTAGCCTGTTAGGCATCCTTAATGTTTTCCCACACCTAGTATTGTAGGATGGACTGAATATTTTATCTGACATGCTTGATATGTTGTAGACTATTTAGCCAAGTACATAATGAGATTTACTTTGTTTGTATTGCATTTCTATTCCTTTTTGACTTACATAGGGTTGTGAGAAACTGGTGTAGTAGACTATTAGGGGAATTGACCATGTGATCATCCTCAGAGAGTCTGTATCACCTATTACCATATGGGGAGTTTACCTTGCGAGCTTCCTCAGAGAGTCTTTATCACTTTTGACTATATGGGGAATTGACCATGTGAGTTTCCTCAGAGAGTATTTATCACTTTTGACAATAAGGGGAATTGACTGGGAGAGATTTCTTAGATATTCTTTTTCATCCTTGTAATTGAACCATAGGGGTATATTGTGTGTGTTTCCTGGAGGGTTTCTTATACTGTTAGGTAGGACCAGAGGGGATAGGCAGTGATTACATCCCATAGGGTTACCTGTTTGAGTTTTCCAGCTTGATTAGTTGTTTAATTGATATATGATAATGAATGCTTTGAAAATGTAGGATTGGATAATGGTGAGTAATTTTTTTTATTGTGTTCTTTTCTGTATTACCTGTCATATAATCACGGACTTTTAGGAACAGATCTTGTGGTGGTTGCCTACTAGGATTTATTCTCACACCCTGTTTGGGAAATTCTTTTGGGACCTAATAGATTATATTGCTACAGGTATAGATAAGTGAATGTGCCCTTCTACTTGAGGTACATGAGTTCTATGGAGAAGGAGGGCATGGGACCATGTTGAGGCTTGCGAAGCTGTGGAGCTGTTATCTCTTTTTCTATTGTACTTTTGTTTAGTACTATTTGTATTCCAGCATTCTGGTTTATTTGGTTTCTTTCATATATATGTAACATGCATCAATATATATATATATATATATATATATATTCTCCAATTGCTTCTCAATTTCAGTCTTCGGTTATTTACTATTGTATGGTGGGTTTACTGCTTCCGCTATTGTATGTCTGTTTATTACTTTTGTTGTGTTCTCTGCCAATGAGGGAATAATTTCCCTACTATGAAACCCAAGGCACTCTCTACTAGTCGGAAGCCTTTGGAATTCAAGGAAATGCGCTTGAGGCCATGTGACCAACCAGGTACAAGGCCCCTCTTGTCGGCTCCTGAAACCGGGATGTTACAAAGTGGTATCAGAGGGATGTTTTCTTCTTGACTTATTGTTTGGAGCCTATAACAAGAGATTGTATGGAATATGCACTTGGTAATAATTATTTCCCTAGAGTATCTTACCCATGTACAATGAAAATATAATCTACCTCATTTATTTCAATTTTTTGGTTTTTAAATTTTACAATTAATATGATTTCACCATTGGTATATTCACATGTTTTTTACTGTTACTGTTGATGAAATTAATGTTCTATTTCTATTTCATCCTGATTAGATGAGGGAATGCCATCTCTTGCATCAAATAGTCACTTGATAGAAATCAAATGTCATGCATTATTTCCATTCCATTTAGGGTGCATTAGAAATTGCATGTTATTGTGATAGATGTTGTGCCAGATATACATGTTTTTGTGGTAGATGCCTTGATATAAAACCTTCTATTGATAGGGTATTGCTGTGCAAAATGATTTCTTTGAATAAATTCCAAACTTCGGTTACCGATGTTTTTTGGGCCTTCATGGATCAGAATTTGGTGGATCATTGACTTTTTTACCTTGTTTATAACATGTATGAGATTCTATGATTTGATTCGTGGGGAGTATTGGACCTCATGGATCAGAATTTTGCACCTAAATGATCGTTTCAATGTTTTAATGGGTTCCGGAGTTGTTTAAGAGGCTTAATGTCTAGAAAAACCCAAAATACACACTATGTAGTTATGCAAACATGCCATGTGTTCTTCTATTCAGGAAGAAACTGTTTTTATTAAGCACACACCATGTACCGCATGTATACGCCGTTTTTCCCCTAAACATGTCTCAGACTGAGTGGGAAGGGACACAAGGTTTATAAATCTTTGGTATGACACATTTTGTACTGGATGTACACAGTATGTTGTAGACTGTGTAAGCCAGCTGTTTCACTAACAGCACGGGTCGTTTGAGTCTCTTATAATACAAGTTATGTCCATCTGGAACTCGCCTTGTAGTGTGAGCCATGTATCTGGCCACGTCACAAACAACACAGGTCGGTGAATCTCGTCTAGTACAGGTCGTGTCTGGAACGAACATGTTGTGTAGTCTTGTTTTAGAAGATCCGTGTAGCTTGGTCGTTTAGAAGAACTTGTGCAGGGGAAGAGGATTCAAGTAAAAATCGTGTGTTAAGACAACATGTCGTCTGTTTGGGGTGTTACACGACCTGGGGTGGAAGATGTAGACACCCTTGTGAATGGATTAAGGTAACACTCCATGTTGGGATGATACACGCCATGTAATCAAGTTTTGGAAAACTTGATTGCTATCTTTATATTGTTTTCTTCTTACAAATATAGTTTTTATTCCTTAATAATCATGATATAAGATGTGTTCATGAATGTGAAGAGTCATTCCATCGAGAAGTCCTATGATTCTATGCTAGTTACAAGGCAGTGATCAGACACCGGACACAACTGATCAGGGACTGCCAGCAAGTCATCCAGTTGTGCCAGTCCTGTCAGCCGTAGTTATACCTGACATAGGTTTCAATGCACAGTGCAGGTAGGGCTTCATGATGATGATGCAGACCTTTCCGTGAGAACTACATCTTGACCTCGTATATGTCATAATAGATGCATGTTTTCCAATAGCATCATCCTCCCACCTTCTTAGGGGAAGGAGGACCCCAGGCTGCAGAGTCATGGATGGAATCCACGTTAATTATCTTCGCATATCTGGAGACACCTCCAGATAGGAGGGTCAAGATAACTACCTATATGCTTCTAGAATCTAACAAGAGGTGGTGGGATATTATCTCACAGGCAGGAATCTAGCATAATATGGCTTAGGAGGAGTTTTAGTGCACCTTCTACGACTACTTCCATCCAGAGACCTTGAGGGCCAATTGAGCCCAAGAGTTCCTCAGCCTAGAGCAGGGTACTCATTCTGTTATGGATTACTCCTTTTTCTTCACCGAGATACAACGCATTACACCCTTTTTAGGGGGAGATGAGTTTTTCCTTGCGTGGAAGTTTGAGGATAGCCTCAGGCTGGATATTCAGGCTCAGGATAACATCTTCAGGTTGACATAGATATCTTCTATAGTCAACCAAGTGCAGATCACAAGGTGCAATCTGAAAAATTCTAGAGATGTGATCTAGGGTGGTTCAACATCTAGAGTTAGTGTTTCCCTAGTGGATAGTAGGAAGCGCCGTAGGGAGACTGCACAAGGATATCAGAGTACACGGGATGCATCTTCTGGTATTCAGTTGGTGTGCTACCAATTCAGGAAAAGTGGGAATACGAGGCCACATTACCTAAGGGACACAGTGGAGTGTCGATCTTGTAGTAAGATGGGTTTTTTTAGAGCTTCTGTCAGATCTTCTCACCAGCAGCTGGTGATAGGGGTTCTTCTATGGATTCGCATTCAAGAGCAGCACAACTAGTTACATATCATTCATGGAACTGGAGTTCTTCCGGCTGTTTGGGAAGAGGTGGTGGTTGTGGACATGGTAGTCAGTCGCCAGGATTTCAACGATGGCAGGGTGGATCAACTCAGAGTGGATAGGTAGGGTCACAGGGTCATGGTAAAGGCTAAACTTTTGCCGTGGAGCATGCCCAGCAAGAGCAGGATCCCGTACCTTCTACAGTCTGAGGTATGATCTTAGTTGCCTCAGTTTTAGCTTCTTCTCTTTTCAATACAGGGGCTTCCTAGAGCATTATATCTATTGTTGTTGTGGAGAGCCTTGAGCTCTGTATCTTTTATTCTGCCAATATATAGATGTTAGGCACTCTGTTGGGGACTAGAACGACTATTGTATGTCACTGTAAGGAGTTCCCTCTAGAGATTAGTGGGAATCACTTTTTATGGGACCTCTAGGTCCTACAGATGACAAGGTATGATTTCATTCTTGGACTGGATTGGCTAGTTCCCTTCCAGGTAGTCGTTGACTGTTATCACCACTATGTGAGTTTCACATCACCAGAGGGTTGATCTTTTCTTCGTAAGGGTGAATGGGATGTCCAGGCGAGTAGAGTGGAACCCGAGCATCATGGGTTGAGAGGAGTTAGATCCCAATTTTCTATTCTATATCTAGATGACTAGAAGACTTCACAGTTAGACTTCCCCCTATGTTGGATCATTTTAGAGACATTTTCCAGTGGAATTTTCCATGTTGCATCTGGAGCGAGAGGAGGACTTTTCTATTTGTCTCATTCCAGGAGCAGCACCAGTGTCCATTCCTCCTTATAGGATGGATACAAAAATGTTACAGGAGCTCAAGAAGCTGTTCGATGAGTTACATGATATGGGTTTCATTTGATCCAGTACTTCTCCTTAGGGTTCGCCTATCCTATTTGGGTGGATGTTAGATGTTACCCTTAGGGTTTGTGTGGATTTTCAGAAGATAAACTAGATAATGGTCAAGAACTGATATCCCTTGATGAGAATTGATGATCTCATTGATCAGTATTGAGGATCCTGAGTGTTCTCAAAGATTGAATTGAGATTTGGTTATCATTAGTTGTGCGTTAGACCATCTGATATAACTATTACATCTTTTCGGAGTATGTATGGTCTATACGAGTATGTGGTTATGTAGTTCGGTCTCAAGAACGCGCATTCAGTCTTCATGGAACTGATGAACTGATTGTTCCATTCATACTTGTATTCTTTCGTGGTGGTCTCTTTGGATGATATATTTGTGTAATCTCACACTCGACATGACCATGCTACCCATCTTGAGATCCTTTTGAGTACACTGAGGGTGCATCAGTTATATGCTATGCTCTAAAAATGCCACTTTTTGATGGACCAGATTCACTTCTTGGTTCATGTTATCTCAGAGACAGGAGTATTAGTAGACCTAGATAAAGTGAGAGCATTAGTTTCATGGGAGTAGCCGAATAAAATCTTTTAGGTATGAAGTTTCTCAGGGTTGGATGGATACTACAGAAACATCATACAGAACATTTTATGCTTAGCAGCACCAATGACGGGTTTGACTAAGAAGGGTGCAATGTTCTTGTGGTCAGATTCATATGATTCATCCTTTTAGGAGCTAAAAGGGAGGTTGAATTCAGCACTAATACTAGTTTTCCCGAGCCAGGCTAGATCTATACATTGTATTGTGATGCTTCATGTATTGGGATTGGAGCTGAGTTTATGCATGGAGAATGAGCCATTACGTACGGGTCTCTGCAGTTGAGGCCACATGAGAGGAACTACCTGATGCACGATGTCGAGATGGTGGTCGTTGTTCATGACTTACGCTGTTTGAGACATTATATTCTAGGAGAGAGTTTTGTGGTTTTTACCCAACACAAAAGTCTCAAGTACATCTTCACTATGCATGACCTGAATTTCAGACAACGAAGGTTGGTTGAGTACCTTCAGTCTATTGACTTTGATAATGCTTACATGCCTAGGACAGGCAATGTTGTGGTTGATGTATTGAGCTAGAGGACTCAGATACAGGCAGTTCATGAGGCCAACAGTGAGTGGTAGCTTAATACTCTATTCTCTAATATGCATTTAGAGGTGCATGAAAAACAGGGGAAAACGTTTCTTTCTTCTATAGATGTGTATTATACTCTACATGATCAATTGTGAATGAGATAGCTATCAGATATCAAAGGCATATTCCTATGGGAATGTGTGTTCAGAGAGAACCCTATTCCTGGATGGACCGTAGGCGATGATGATATCTTCGGTTTCTAGGGGAGCCTATGGGTGCCAACTGGCATACACGAGGAGCTGATGCGGGATTTTCATTCCTCAATTTGGGCAGTTCATCATGGTGTCACTAAGATGTATCATGATCTACACCATCAGAACTAGTGGCCAGGTATGAAGATAGATGTTGCTAGTTTTTTCATGATGTGTTCAACCTATCAGCGGGTAAAAGAGGAGAACCAACGACCAGTAGGGCTTTTGCAGTAGTTACTCATTATTAAGTGGAAGTGGAATGATGTCATGATGGATTTTGTGACATGTTTACCAAGATCACCTCGATGGAATGGTGCAGTTTGGGTTTTCATTGACATACTCAAAAAGGTTTCTCACTTCTTTTTGATCAAGGAGACCTTCAGTGTTGATGAGCTAGGGCGGTTGTACATCAATGAAATTGTATGTATACAAGGAGTTCCAATCTCCATTGTTTCATACGAGGATGCTCATTTTACGTCTTGGGTCTCGCAGGGGATTCAAAAGGCATTGGGTACACATGTTCTTTTTGAGTACAACTTACCACCCCCAGACAGACTGCTAGTCCGAGCGGATGATTCAGGTGCTCGAGGACATGCTCTAAGCATGCATCTTAGATGTTGGAGGTTCTTGGGGAAGCACATACCTCATGTGGAGTTTTCCTACAACAATAGTTTTCATGAAACTATTTAGATGGAACCTTTTGAGGCTTTGTATGGTAGGCCATGCTGATCACCCTTGTTTTGGATGGAGGTAGGAGAGGTAGCTATGATGTGACCTCATTTTGTTCAGGAGACCACAGAGAAGATAGAGTTGATCTGGAAGAGGATGGCACCTACACAGTCCCGACAGAAATATTATGTTGATCACCGGAGATGACCTCTGGAGTTCGAGGTCGGTGATCAGTTTTTCCTACGTGTCACACTGAGGTTGGGGGAATAGAAGGATTTGGAGACAGGGTAAGATTTCGTCGAGGTGCGTCGGTCCATTTGATGTGTTGGAAATATTTGGTACTATTTCCTATCATTTTTAGTTACCTTAGAGGTATCGGGCTATGCATGACATCTTCCACGTTTCTCAGCTTCGACATTCGTTCTCATACTCAACTCATGTCTTCCAACCCGAGGAGGATGAGTAAGAAGTGGATGCAACTTTTGAGGATCATACTATCCGGATTTTCGATTGAAGTACGAAGGTTCTCCATGGATGGTCTATTCCTCTAGTGCGAGTGTTATGGTAGCACGAGAGAGTGTAGGATGAGACTTGGGAGAGGGAGGTGGATGTATGATCGTATTTGCCAGAGCTGGTCGAGGTTTCTTCTTCTACGCTTCCTTTCTTGGGAAATTAGAGGATGAATTTATTTAAGGTGGAATGTTTTTAAGAACATGGATCTTATTTTTCGGTATTTTGTCCTTTTCTGGTCATTTTTGAGAAAAAGATAAATTTCTGGAATTTTTTAAAGTATGCATCATGTACTCGGTTGGCACATGAAGCAGTGTGCTGGCCGTGAAATGGCCGCACACAGGGTCATGTAGAGGTTACTTGGAGACCGCGTAAAGTGGAATGCAAAATAGTCAAGTACACGTAGTTTACTTATAAATTACATGCCCTGTATTTTTTTTCATTAAACACACTAGGGTCACGTCTGATGGACAGAAAGGACTTCTTCTAGGTCGGGTTCATCCGAGAGCTCCCGTACAGCCACAATCTTTCCCTGAGCCCCCGATCGAGCACCTAATCTCCGAATCGACCACCGTCAATTGTGTTGGGATCACTTCGGTAAGCTATACCTTCTATAATATCTTCATTTCCAGATTTATCCTTTATCTCATGTTATCCTACATTGAATATTTTTGACATTTTTTTTAATCTACTGTGTTTTTTGGTGATTCATGGCTTGAGGTTCACGTATAGATATCTCCCAACACTGATGTAGGTTGTTGGTTCCTTTCCGTTGAATGTCATTGATTTATATGTGCAATTTTTTCCAATACCCTTGAATGGGGTGTTGCGTGTTTATCATTTTATCACTATTAATTTCCTCCTATGCTGGTTTGCGGGAGTAGAGGTTAATTGGATGCGAATAGTGTTAATTTTTATGCTTTCGAAGTGTTTTCCCATGCATGTTCTGTTTACGACTATTTGGTACTATTATCTTGTTTGGCTTCCTTGATGTTTTCCCATGCCTAGTACTGTAGGATGGATTGAATATTGTATCTGACATGCTTGGCATGCTATAGACTATTTTGTGAAGTTGTTCAAGAGGTTTACATTGGCTTTATTGCATTGCTATGCTCGTTTGACTTACAAAGGGCGATGAGAACCTTGTGTAGTGGACTATAATTGGAATTGACCATTTGAGCTTCCTCGGAGAGTCTTTATCACTTTTGACTATTTGGGGAATTGACCATGTGAGCTTCGTCAGAGATTCATTATCACTTTTGAATATATGGGGAATTGACCGTGTGAGATTCCTTAGAGAGTCTATATCTATTTTGACTATAAGGGTAATTGACTGGGAGAGATTACTCAAAGAGTCTTTGTTATCCTTGTAATTAAAACGGAGGGGTAGACTGTGTGTGCTTCCCAGAGGGGTTCTTTTGTTGTTAGGTAGGACCATAGGGGATAGGCCTAGAGTACTTCCTAGAGGGTTACCTGTTTGTGTTTTCTTTCTTCATTACCTTTTTACATGATATACGAAACTCAATGCTTTGAAACTGTAGGATTGGTTACTGCTAAGTACTTACTTGTTTATTTCCTTCTTTTGTGTATTACCTGCCAAGTATTCATGGACTATTTCACACAGATCTTGTGGTGGTTTCCTACAAGGATTTATTCTCACTCCTTGTTTGGGCCATGATTTTGAGCCCAAATAGATTATATTGTTGCAGGTATAGATAATGGAAAGTGCCCTTCTACTTCACAAACTTGAGTGTTGTGGAGCTGGAGAGCATGGGACTAAGCTGAGTCTTGCGATGCTTTTGAGCTGTTATGTATTTTTCTGTTTTGCTTTAGTTTAGTTCTATTTGTATTCTATCATTGTGGTTTCTTAGGTTACTTTCTTAGAAATATGTATCAGGCATCATTATATATATATATATATGCTCAAGTTTCTTCTCACATTAAGTCTTCGGTTATTTACTGTTGTATAGTGGGTTTAATGCTTCTCCTATTGTATGTTTGTTTATTACTTCCATTGTGTTCTCTATCAATGAGGGAATAGTTTCACCACTATCACACACAAGGCCCTCGCTTCTAGTCGGAAGCCTCTGGCGTTCAGGGAAATACACTTAAGGCCATGTGATGAACCGGTTACGGGGCTCCTATGGTTGGATCCTAGAACCGGGAAGTTACATCTATATCCTATCATTTATATTCCATAAACATCTATATAATAGATAGTCAAGTAATCCATTGAGCACGGTCATATTTATTAGTTTCCTTTGTGATTTCTATGTACATACTCTGTATGTCTAAGAAGATTGGTTCCTTTATTATTCACCTCATGGATATGGTTACATGATATTTATTATATGGAGGATCATCCACTATATTTTCCTTTCTTATATAGTATTTTATTATGTTGTCATAGATCTTGATCTACTCTAGAAATCTTTTTTGGTTCTAAATGACCTTCTTCTTTGTTAATTCTTTCTCTCAAATATTATGATCAATATATATATTACACGTCTCCATATAAAGATAATATATCTATATCATCAATTACATGACTACTATAACTAAACCTTAATCATGTGATGGAAGATTTTTCTCATACACATTTGACATTATTAAGGAATAAGCTACCATTTAATCATTTTCAATGAGTATAAAACTCAGTCCCTTCATGTATGTGTTACAATAGATCAGAAACCCTTCCCCGCATGAGAATAATGTGAGTAAACGTGCAATTACGAACCCCCTATTTAACTAATTCATGTTATATTAAAAATTTTCTATATAGACAATCACTGTTACTTCTACTGTTAACATTTATGAGGGTTTACCAATTATGAGAATCTCCTCAAGAAACATTTATAGTGCCCATATTTTATTATTATTTATGGATCTTTGTATTCTATTTTGTTCTAGGAAATTTCTCTATTTATTTTAACATTATAGGATCCACATATATTCCATTTATTGTATTAACATTAGTTAGTAATTTTCCATGATTTATCTTGAAGTCACTTTTACAGTAATTTTTATTTAACTTTTCCTATTATAAATTATTTTCCCAATAGGTAAATTCACCTCATGTTATTCATTAATTACGAATTAAATGATAATATCATCTATAAATATATCCAAAAAATTATCAATTTAATAACTAAATACATTAATATTCATTTAAATGAATATTTATAATGAATTTGTGAGTCTAAAATATTTATCAATGATCTTATAGTGTTCATATATCATTCAAAATATATTCTTTGGAATATCCCCTTTCATCACTATGAAATAAAGATTCCCTGATTGATGATTTAACTTTGAAAAGTATTGATCCATACATAGTGGACCGAATAAGCTTTCATTCCATTTAAAATGATAAATTTTATTATCATGATCTTATTAATATCATAGTAATCAATGATGAGATTCATTGACCGATCTCTCATCAATTAAAATAAGAATGGTGCACCCTAGGTTAATTTACATCAACATATAAATCCCTTATCTATATTCTCATAAATGTTCTTCTTTAATGATTCTATATCAACATGGTAAAACTTATAGGGAATCTGGGATATGGAGAAATAACCTAGTATATGTTAAATTATGAATTTATTCTATCAATCATATGTATGTCTCAAAACCTCTCCAAGGAATATAACAAATACATTCTTATAATTGGAATACATTTAATGATGACTATTCTTTTTGTCTAAATTATTTTTGATAGATTTTTTAATCATAATGGGAGATTATAAATACTTTAGATCTAGTTTCCAATAGTTCTTCAATACTATCCTTCAACATGTATTAAATCAGATGTTGATTTGGGATATGGGATGTGATTTTAATATCTCAATAATTGATGATGAATCTATATGTGTAAAATCAATCAATTCCCAATATAACATCAAATTATTTCAAATGATGAAGAAAATGATTTTTTGGTGTTTATTCTCACAAATTATAACTGTGTAAATGTTATTTATTTCTGATGAAAGAGTCTCACTATTTAATTTTTTCATAGATAAATCAATTTCCATGTCCTGAGGAATTGTATAAATAGTTCTACTAAATATAATCAACATAGAAAATTTATAGAATTAGTATCATATAAAAATTAAATTGTTGATTAATGAATAAAAATATACATATTTACACTTATTTATAAATGTCTATGTAAAAGCATAACATTTAATGAAATGCTTTTTAAAATAAATATAGTATTCTCAACAGCTTCTATTACATGAAACATCATGTTTAGATGAACTGTGATTAAAATATTATTATCGCCTAGTTGTTAGAATGGTAGTTATAAATATGTCTTATTAAATCATAAAATATAGGTTTTATACATTTTCAAAATTAATTAATTAATTAGAAATGAAAATAAAAATAATTTTAAAATAATGGAGATTTTTTTCTGAATAACTATTTTTTCTGCGCAATCCACCTTACCCTAATATATTAAAATAACCACCATTAATGATTTATGATAATGATATATATATTATATATTCAAAAAAATTTAACATTCAACAAATATTATTTTTTATTAATAGAATAATAAGAAATACATTTTTATGCTTAAAATTTATTTTTCTAAAAGGAGGGATTGGTTCACATTTTTCACGAATAATATAAAATAAATTTATTTAATTTATAGGTATTTGTTTCAAAAAAATTAACTAAATTTTTAAAAAAATTGTATTATAATTTTTTAAATAATCCAATTTTAATATTGGTCAATATAAATAATAACTGTTGAAAAATTCACCACCTTAATAATGGGTGGACTAAGTTAATCTATGACAAGAATCATTGGTACAACCATATGTTTTCATAATAATTCTTATTTTATGTAGTCAATTAAACCAATATGATATTAATCATAAAATTAATTAGTTTAATTGACACTTTTCATTGAAAATTACCTATATAGTATTTAAATCAAAGATTGTTACAAAATGTAACTCTATATATTTTGAATATCTATTATGTGCCCATATCGGTGCAAAATAGTGGTATAAATGAGTATAAATGTCAATTTTGAGATTAATTAAATTATTTTCACTTTTTATTAATTATATAATGGAATCTTTTTCTAATGAAAAAATATTGCACTTTTTGACAATTCAATAACACAGTATAATAAATAAAATATAAAATAATAAAAATAAAATAATTTGATAGAGTTAATGTTTCAAAATAAATTTAAAAATATATATGACATATTTGAGATATATTAATACATTATACTACAATTGTCTATTTGTAATATTTATTTTAAAGTAAAATTAAATTAACAATGTTAAAAATGAAATTAAATATATTTTATAGTAAATAACATTTTATTAAATGATATAACATTCAAAAAATCATAGATTCTTCCAAATGAATGGAATTTGATTTTAAAAATCACCCATAGTACATTTATTGGTTTTTTATTTTCATGTAACATTACTAACTCTTAATATGAAGAAAAAAATTATATTATATTTATATTTTAAATCGTTAATAGAGGTTTAAGATAAAAAATAAGGATAAAAATGTGATCCAAACATGTCATGATTTTATTATCTGAGAGGATTTAGAGTCACCCTTATCTTATCAAGGAAAATTATATATTTCAATACATTTATTCATAAGAATAATTTTCTATTAATTTAGTTTTTTCAGAATTTATATGATTTATCCTCCTCTAAATTATGAATGATATACCACATTTCTCTTATTCACACAACATTGATTCTTAAAGATGAACAGAAATATACCAATTAATCTTATTAAATTAACTCTACAAATCATAATGAATTTTTTCTTCCCTAAATACCAATGTATTTATACTAAGTTCCCAGTCTCTACATGGATATTGTCACCATATATCTCATAGAACAGCATATAATATTGTAAATAATATCAAGGGTACCATACTACCACTTCTCATCTGGCATTCCACTCTTCCGCAATTTCACATTTCTTGATTATCTCCCTCCAAAAAAGAATTCCCGTACACACCTACGAGAAGAACTACAACATGAAATTTTTGTAACACACCACAATTTACACATAAAAAAAAGTAACCATGTAGTTATCATGATCTACCCCAACCCATGTAACAAGAATCAGGCATAAGTTATTATACCTGAAGTAGTCACATCTCGTACAAAGAGTAAGGTTCCTCAATCCATTACAACTGATACACAATATACATATAGTAGTCCTTATGAAAATATATCCAATATACATGTGTGTGAAATAACCAAAAGACATTAAATCCATCTATACAAATATATGCCAAAAAATAACCTTCTTGGATACTAGTACAAGTAACATCCATGATAATATAGTAGGGTCAATGGGGGTAGTTATCCATCCAACCACCCATTAAGATGTGGGGAAAAACACCTCTGGACCCAAGGTTTCGAATCCCCATGGTGTTAGTTTCCCTAACCTATATGGTGAAGTATCATATATAAATGAAAAAAATTATATAATATGAAATATATCAAAACAACATTATGGGAATAACCTTGTCTCATATTCAAATGAAGCTAACATCTCTCATACTCCCCGCTGCCACTACATAGAGCAGATGTCCTATAAGAAAAAACCATTTAAATAGATACAATAAATTATATAGTTTATTTTTATTAGTTCACATTACATTAATTAATTATTTACCATTAATTAACCACTAATATTCGAAAAATTAAATTTCATTATCATTATAAAAATATACATGCCCTCCAAGTATAAAAAACTGAGTCCTTTTATTAAAAGAATTATAACCTAAACATTTCATCCATACGATTTCCAACCCCATGGGTTATATTTTTTTCATTCTTTATAATTATTACCTTCCATACTACTAGGTTCTTTAGGGAGACATCCTATGATAGAAAATAAAGGTATACACCCATGGACATCCATCTACCTCATGAAACGGGGAAAATAAAATAGGTAAACAAACAACATAGTGGTCATCCAATCAATAGATTCCAATAAGAATGAATATCTCATATAAAATGGTTAATCCCACCTTCGACCCATTACGTCATCCCTAATGTCCACCACAACACCCAGATGCATATAACTATTCATATCTACCCTCTATGCATCATATTCTTCAACAATAATATGGTCTCCCCGCCCATCATACAAAAATACCCATCCAATATCATACATCCCATGGTCACGTCACATTGGGGGATCCTCATCCTATATACCACAACATCCCTCCAGGAGTATCCATCCCAGGCTCATGACACAAGTAGTAGGAAACAAACAGATCAATTAGGCACTTAGGCCTACAATAAAGAATCCACCCTTTACAAAAAATGAGCACTCATGGATCTGAATCATAATGAACATACCTTTACAAGAAAGTAGGTAACTCAATCATTATAAATGAATTACCTTTTATCACACAACCAGTTCTTATTCCATATTAATTTAACCTATTCATTATCATAGGATTCAACTATGGTAATCCTAAGAAAAAAACTATCACAAGATATCACAAATTAATTAAATAACTAATTAAACATTATTTTATTTATTTAATCAAAAATCATCATCATCATTTAGATTTATTAACTAATTCAACTAAACATGCATTCATACATCAATTTTATTATCATCAAATTTTAACAATAACTGCATTCATTAATCATGCATATTTAATATTTTAGCTGATTAATAACCAATTAATTCAGGCTTTTCATTCTTTACCAATTTCACAAGCTATTCCAAGCACAAAAATAATTTTATAGATATCATAATATATAGAAAATCAAGATTCATCTTGTTATCATTATACTAACTGAAACATCACCATGTGATCGATACCAATTCATTAATCTAGTTAATGTAATTTTTAGTTTAATATTATTGTGATCCAAGGTTCTAAAACATGAAAACCCTATGATTTCTACTAATTGAATATAGAATAAAAAAATCTCCTACCTAAAAAGTTCATCAACATTCATTGCATTAGAATGGACTATGTAACATATCCTGATCACCCCTCATGAACAAACTGCATCCCAAAAAGGATTTCACTGCACAACTACACCAACCAATAATGACAAAAAATTCATTAGAAACGCTGAAATAAAGATACATCACATGGAAAAAAGAAATATAAAGAAACAATAAAAAATAAGCACTAAGAAAATAGGATTATCACAACTTGGATAGAAGACATATTTCTACGAATCAGAGGAGGGAATCATGGAATTTATTCTTAAAGAATGAATCCATAAAACATCGATGAGGGGCCACCTGGTATCTTGTAATTGAGATAGATTATCTATAGTTGTGGGGTTTAATGAACCAAGTGGATAGAAATGTTTTAAAACATTTATCATTAGGGAATAAGATGATGTCTTATCATCTTTCATGTTATATATTCCTCATAATTCTGTATTTCCAAAAACAGATCACCTATTAACTTTATTTATTTTTCAAACCCCAGTTAATTACATGTCATTAATGCCTTATTCACAACATGTCAAATATTTACAGAACATGAATTCTCCTTGATTCGAGATTTTTGCCACTGAGTCTCTCTGAACATTCTCTAAACCTCCTCCGAGTACCTAAGTGTTTAGAAATTTACAGAGGGTTGATACATGAAATTACATGACATTACATTAGATAGAACTTTAAGTATTCTCATCCTTATGAATCCAAATCCATCCTAGAGATGAAACTGAAAACAGATCTTCTGCACAACCACATCATGAGATACCTCTCGAAGCTCTCGCTATCACAGGACGTCAACCTCCCCTATCCAATAAAATTTGGATCATTGTGGTGTGTAAATGAACTAATCATCAAGTCTTCACTACCTATATATAGAGATTAGACCAATATATCCTTAGGAATCTAAACAATGAAATCATGTGGCATTCCTCATGCCTCTTCTCCTGTAATGGAAAAAGAGCAATTAAAAACAAGTAATATGATAATGTGACATTTTATAAACCAAAAAAAGGTCTATAAACAAATAAACATGACAATAGATGATTTAACTACCAAACATCTCAGTTTATTGAGCACACATCTTCATCTCATGTTCTCAGGTACTCTCCTCTATGCCAATGTGCCACCATAAGACAGAAACCATACACAAAGTTTACATATGAAACACATTTTTCTAGTAGTCTGGGATCATTACATGCCTCTGATCAAAGTTTGCATCACCCTCAGTGTTCATCTTTCGCAAATTGATGACATGAGAGTAATTATGAAGATAAAAATGGAGTTGTGACATGTGAAAAAGATTGTGTATCCAGATCATCTGTAGGGGAAGAACTATTTGATATACAACTACTGCAATGTGAGACAGCACCTCAAAAGGCCCAACAACCTAGGGATATTGCTTACTTCCATGACCAAACATTTTATTACCATGATAGAGTGTCACCTTGAAGAATAAAGGATCCCCAACATCAAACTGTCAAGGTCTCCTTCTATTATTGATATAGGATTTCTAGAAATCTTATGTTCTTTCATCCTCTCATGAATAACATGAATCATATCTTCCATACTCTATATCAGCTCTATCTTGAGAATTACTGACTCTATAACCCTTATCCAGAACAATGGAGAATGAAAGGGTCATCTGTACAGGGATTCAAATTGTTCCATACTGATGCTAGAGTTGAATTTATTATTGTATGTGAACTCGAACGAAGAAAGGTTCCTCATCCATATACCTCCAAAATCCAAGATACAAGAGCACAACATCTCCTCAAGGGTAGAGATTACCTACTCCATCTAACTATCCTTCATATAGATGAAAATAAGATATAAGGCATAACTTAGAATCAAAAGCATGTTGGAGACCTCTCCACACCCTATATCTAAAATGAGGGTCTCCATCAAAAATAATCATCCCCAGAACCATGTGGAGTCTCATCATATCCTCCATATATTTCCTCTAATAGATATCCACTTAGATCAAATCCTTAATTACTTTGAAGTGGTCTGATTTTTTCAAAATATATAGTACCACACATGTAGCGTCATAGCCTCTTTGAGCCCAAGGTAAACCAATAACAAATTATATTGAGAGGTCCTCTAACTTACACTATGGAATATGTAATCAGTAGATAAAACCACTAGGAAAAATGTTCTTAGCATTCACCTTATAGAAGACCAAACATGGAGACACAAACTCTGAAACATCAGGCTTCAAACCAGGCCACCAAAACTGACATATCAAAGACTAGTACATATTTTTTATGCTAGGATGTACCTCTAATGGTGAAATATTTAACTATCTAAGAACCATATAATTCATATACAATGAAACTAAAAGCATTAAGTTAAACTACACCTGGTATTTTTCATCTTCAGAGAAACCATCAGGGGCCCCACTACAAACAACACGGTTTCTTTAAACCTCCACCTCATGATAGCCCAACAGTGATTCCTCCACATACTCCAGTAAAAATGACTACACCATCATCTGGAAAAGGCAACCTCTACTACCAAATTCTCCCAAACCTTGGTTTAATGATAAAATTTATTCCATTAATATCCATGAATCGCCTGATTAATGCACTGTATCACTACATAGCTTCCTTATCAATGCATCTACGATAAAATTTCCATTCCTAAGTGTATATGAAATATCGAATTTTTAATCCTATAAGAACACTATCCACCGAAACTATCACAAGTTCATGTCACATTAGTAAAAAACATACCTCAGGCTCTTATGATCAATGAGAACTATAAAAGACTCATTTTTGATGAAATTTCTCCACAATATCAAGTAAAAACTATCAGTAACAACTCTATATTGTGGGTGGAATAGTTATTATCATGGGTACATAACTTTTGAAACCCATAATAAACGAATGATATGTATTGCATCAGAACACAACCCAACCCAAGATGTGAAGAATCATATGAAAACTCAAACTAAAATCCTTCTTTCAGAAGATAAAGACCAGGAGAACAAGAAATATTCACCTTCAAATACATAAAATTTGTTTGAAACTAATCATTCTATAAGAGAGATTGATCCTTCTTGGTAAATGCTTTAGAGGAGTCACATCATGAGAGAAATAGGATAAAATACTCATGTAATAGACTTGAAAACCAATGATACTTCTTACTTACTCCACTATCATGGGGGTTTCCCTATACACAATAACATCTATATTCAATAGATCAATATCTACTCCATGATGGGAAACAATATTCCACAAGAAACAGACTTCTCGATCTAAAAAAATCACACTTCAAAAACATCCCAAACAATATCGCATGATGAAGAACACCCAAAACAGAATGCAGATTCTCTACATGCTCCTTGTCTTATGTGGAGTACACATATATTTCATTAATGAAAATGACAATGAATATATTCAAGAACTCATGGAACACAGTGATTATCAACCTCATGAACAAAGTTGGAGTATTGTTCACCCTAAAAAAATCACAACAAACTCATAATGCCCATGTGGATGATTGAAAGTTGTCTTATGCATATCCTTATCCATTACATTCACATGATTTAATCCTAACCATAGATCAATCACTGAGAACCAACTTGAACTCATCATATTATTGAATAAATCATCAATCCATTAAAGAGAATAAAGGTTCTTCTCTATCACTTGGTTTAAGAGATGAAAATAAATACACATAAAAAAATCTATTATACTTATTCATCTATAAAACTAGTACACTATAATTAGATACACTGATAAAATAAAAACCACAATAAAAAAGACCATCAATCTATATACATAGCTCTCACATCTCATAAGGTGTTAACCAATGCAGATATATCAATATAAGAGACTAGCATGTCTATAGTTCGATCCCAAATGCATTCTCTCCTCGACGAGGTAATGATAAAACCTCCTCTAGAAAGACATCGGGGTACCCTTCCATGGCCCTAGTAAACAATGACTGGTGAACCCCCAATGAAATACACATCATCCTAGACATAACAGTTGACAAGTATGAAACACATCTCTGGCCCATCTGAGGGTCTCGCTCACTAACAAAATTTCTTGGATCTCCATCAGTGTGGAAGAACACAACCTACCTACAGAAGAAATCCATGATATCCAACACATAATACAACAAAACCATTCTAAGGATGATGTCATATGGTTTTATCTATAGGCATAGAAAATATTCCCACTAGCATTGTTTCCCCATCAATTGCTTATAGTTTCTACATACATCATAAATGTCATCTTTACCTCCAACATGCATAGTCAATGACAAGGGAACTATAAGTTTCTCTACCTCAACTACAAAATCATGGAAAAGGGTTCATGAAATGAATTAGTTAATTTTTCATTGATTACGAAAATCATGCCCCCATGTAGAAAACAGGAAAACAGTACCTCGAATGATATCTAGACTGCCTTGTGCTAGAGATTCTAAAACTTGTAGCAGTGCAAAACCTACTTCATGGTCTCCTTTACCATGATGATGAACACCTCCACAGTCAAACTCTTCACTATATTGATGGGGAGAATCAAGTGGGTTTTCTTTTGCATGTCGCATATACTCTCTACTAATCCAAAACTAGAGACACCTACTGTTGCTCCATCTATTGGAACAGTATCAAGGGACGAACCTGAAGAAGAACATCTAGAACACACTGAAAGGTTAGAAAGGTCATGAACCCTCACTAATGATGATATCAAAATCCATAAGAAACACATGTATTTGATCCCTTCATGAAGGCCTAAGAGCCAGTTTCCCTTGAGAAATGAGACATTGAGGGCTGAGACCTACCCCAGCTGATTGAAAGCTCTTTATTACTAACAATTGGGAACCCCCGACCACAACTCTTATTTATGAGGGATGATGATGACTCCCCTATCATGATGATCTGGTTCTTCCAAACATCATCTCGATTAACTCTACTTACTCTATCACCACAAGATATGTCTTCAGCATAACTATGGTGACCTTGCACTTGATCTGTAGAATCAAATCCTCCCCGAAATGTGTCTCCATAGCCTCCTTATTGGGAAACAGATCTGAATTATATCACAAAAAGTTTCCAAAATGGATCCCAAACTGTTGCACACAAGAGCTCTCCTACTGAAGGGCAAAGAGCTCCAACCTATTGGATTCCATCACAGTTGAATAAGTATACGTGGCTATAAAATGGTCCCATAACTCCTCACATGTGACTACCAACTCCAAATGGTATTTGAGGTATAAAACCCACCACTGCCTTGCTTCCCCACATAGAATTGTCACATCCAATGACACCCAATGCCCCTTCTGAGCACAGATCATACTGAAGCTTGTTTCCTCCTCATCCAACGAGTGTTTTGTGGAAACATCTAAAATGGATCCCTTGTAAATCGGTACACTCTACGCCATACACTCTCATAGTGTCCTCCTCCTTGTATTTTCACCATCATCCTCTACACTATGGTGACCTACGAGTACAGCCTACTTAACATATTTTGTTTGAAATTGATTAGAACATCTCTTGGATGAAATACCCAAAAAAATATAAATAGTTAGATCTCATAAACATAGAATATGGAATAATTATAATATTAATTAATTGTTTTATTTTATTAAGTTTATGTTAACAAATCCCATGGTCTACCCATTCAAACATAGGATCAATGAAGAATAATGCATGATCCTTTCTGAGGTTTCTACCCAGATCATTCTGTCACCTCATTTTGTAAAAACTATAAGAATAATGGTCCATGTATCGGATCAAATGGGTCCCCAAATAACCATATCTAAGCTAGTCACACATGTTTACAACACTTTCTAAACATAGATAAGACTATATACCTACCATCCTACATAACCTCACATGTGACTAATTCCAAGCTCCATCATATCCTTCATCTAGACCCCTAATACAACTCAATCACGAACCCCTACGAGATAGTTGTACCATTCCTAGGATGAAAATCAGATATGAGATATAGTGACACCCGAGACTTTCCTCTAGTAGTCATAGGTTAGAGACTATCACTGAGGGTATAGAAAACACACATATGGGAGCGTTTTCACTCTAATAGAGCACATGAAAAAAGTGAGAGATAAGATAGACAGTAATAAAATCCTACACAGACTAAAATATAAAAAAAACCCAAGTACACATATGTAATGTCATGAAAGAACTATTACAATTGAAAGGAAACCTGTATGTCCTAAAATAAAGGTAATGGAAATAGAAACTAATAATCCCAATAACTCTTACTAAAACCCAATCTAGTAGTAACAATCATGATCTTCAACCAACTCCATCTAACCTGAATACAACACATATATATATATATAGGGTGAGTATAAAATATTACTCAATAATATTCTCCTAAGAGACTCTCATGGAAAAGGTAATGAAAGCATGATAAATCATAGTTAACAAAAATAAAAAATAAATCATCCCCTAAAATTTCATACAACGTTCCCATATTCTCCATGCCTACTCTAACCATGTATTGAAAAAATAGAATAGAATAGAATAAATAATATCAAGGGTACCCCACTACAACTTCCCTAATTGTTTTCTTCTCTATCCCAATGCCGCACACCTTGTGCATCACCCTCTATAAATGTCATCCCACAACACATGGGTGAACCAATGCAACATGAACCTTATTCAACATACCACCATGTCAATATAACCAATCGAATCCTGGTAATACATTGAGTATGGATCATCATGCCATCTCACCTTATATATTTTATACCTATAATATTCCTTAGGAAACGATATGTAGTGTGTGAAATAACCACAAGCCATGACATCCTTCCACACACAAAAATGAGGAAAACTCACCATCCTGTATTCCATCACAAATAACTACCTTGAGTAGAGAGTGGGGCCAATGTTATAGTCATCCAGCCATCCTCCCACTAGGATGTTGAGGGAAACACCCCCCACTAGGCTTATAATACTCACTATGTTGGTTTCACTAACTGACAGGGGTGGAGTAGTGTATAGAAACACAAAAAGTATATGATATATTATACATCACATCCACACTATAGAAATAACCTAGTCTTAGACTCAACTATAGCTAATGTCTCTCAAACTCCCATTGGCCACTTCTAAGACCATATATCCTATAGAAACACTAACTTGTAAAGAGTTATATTAAATTAAATTTTTCCCTGTTATCATTTTAATGTTATGTTATTTAATTATTAACCATTAACTTTCCATTAAAATTCCTCAAATTATATTTCATTAGCATTGTTATAAATATCCATTACCTCTAAGAAAAAGAAAACTGAGTCCATGAATTCTCATAATTATAACCTCAAAATTGAATCCCAGAAAGCTCCAATCCCATCAGTTAAACATTCATTTATTTATTAAAATTATATATATCCATATTTTATAGTGCTATAAGAAAGCATCTTATGCAATTAAACAAAGGTATATAGCCAATCACATCCATCTTCCCTAAATAGTGGGGGAAAAAGTAGATTAAAAACAATCTAGGAATCATCCGATCAAAATATTCAAATAAGAATACTTATTTCTTATTAACGAGTAATCCTATCTTTGACCAATTCCCTCATCTATGGTTTCCTCACTAACACCCACATGCAAATACCGATGCATCTCGCCACTCTAGGAAAAATAGTTTCCAAAATAATTGGGCCAACCCACCCCTCATACCACAACATCATCCCAGGATAAGCCATCTAAGGCACAAGTCACCTCCTGGACTCCCTGTACCGTAGACCACAACATTCTTCCTGGATCATCCATCCCATGTTCATGTCACCAGAAGCAGGAAACCAAGAAAAAACTTGGTTTCTTACCCAAAAAAAGGCATCTATCCTTTAAAAACAATGATCTCTCATGGCCCTATATAATAAATAATTTTTCCTTTACATGAAATCAAGATAACCATTCCCTTCACAGGAATTATCTTTTATAACAACACCAGTTCTTATTAAATCGTAAATTATACAATTCTTTTTATCATGTTCCATCTATAAGGAACATAAAAAATATTCTATCACAAGATATCACAGATTAATTAAAAAATTAAATTTTCAACTTTTAATTATTTTATCAACAAGCATCAATAGGATTCATATTGATTAAAAAGTTCAATTAAACATGAATGAATGAATGAATTATATTATAATAAAATTAAAATAACAACCTGATTAATTACACCTGATACTATAATATTTTATCCATGTATTCATAAACTAATTATCAATTTATGTTCTTTACCAACTTCATGTTCTATTACAAGAACAAAAAGCATGACATATATATCACAATATATAAAAAATCCGGAGGCAGCCCGTTATCACATTTAAAAAAATATCATCATTGTGAAATAAATAACAATTATTTAATCGAGTTCATGTAATTATTAGGTTAATTTCATTGTGCTCCAATGGGATAAATAATTATAACTCTACGTTTTCATGTAATTCAATATAGAAGTAACGAATTCTCTATGAAAAATGGTCTTCTATGTTAATTGAATGAGAACGAACCATGAAACAGATCCCAATGAATCCTCCCATAAGAATTGCATCCACCTGGGGATTCCATGGAAAAACCACACCAACAAAAAACCAATAAAACCCCATTATAAACAAGGAGATAAAGATCCATAAAATAGAAAAGAGAAACAAGTGGAAACAGATTAAAGAAACCACATGAACTGAGGTAGAACATACGTTGGATGAAAGACTGATCAATATGGATTGAATAAGGGAAGATAAAGAATATATTATTGACGAAGGAATCCACAAAACATTAAATAGAGTTAATTGGGTCACCTAGAATTTAGATAGATCCATTTCATCCATATAGATTGACAAACCGAGTGGCTTAAGTGTTTTATAACATACCACATCGAGGAATTACAAGATTTTTAATAAAATTTCACATATTTCAATCCTCATAATTCATTTCACATGTGTAAGATAGACTAATCATCTCCATGAATGGTTTAATTTATTTTTCAATCCCACTGGGCCTTTGAGTCATAGTATCTATGTATTAATGTGACCTTTTGGGTGGTTTATCCCTAAGGCTCCTATGACTTGTCTTTCCAACCTCTATGTGTGTAGTGTGTGTGTGTGTTTTGACACTACATAAGAATACAAAAAGATCATGAGGAACGTTGGGGATATTTTAAAATCACAAGACAAGGTTTGAAGAGTTCAATGAAAGTAAAATACTCCAAAAAACATGTGCGACAGAGCTACACGACAAACCTGCATGGCAGAGCTATGCGACAGACATACTCTGTAGGGATCAGTGGAAAAAAACATTTTATTCCCCTATGTGCAGTACCTATGTGGAGAACCTACATGGTGGACCTATGCAGATAAAACTTCATTCGATCAGCCCCATTCGTGCCTATAAATAGATCCCTTGGGGTCCCCATTTCGAGGACTGAAAAAGTTGAAAGACTCTCTGAAGATCCCATTGTGTAGCTCTTTCGAATAGAACCGTTAAATTGCATTAGGTAGCTCTCTAAAACCCAAGAGAATAGATAAATAAATGGGATAAGAATGTTTTGATAGTATTTTAAAAAATTTACATATGTTTGGTTCTCCTATGTGAAACACATTCTTTGGTCATCAGTCACATCTGTACAGCATAACTATGTGCCACATCTGCATGACATACCTATACGCCACATCTGTGCAGCATACCTACGCGCCACAACTGCACAAGATACCTTCACGGCCTACCTGCATGGTATATTTACACTGTACATCAACACGGGGTAACTGCGTGGAATACATGCGCGAGTTACCTACGCGACAAAGCATGGTATAAGGCCTACATACCAACTAATGTACCCTATTTAAAATTCATTCATGTCTGGGTATCTCCTTCCTTGGTTTCCTTATCAGAAAGGGATAATGTTGATGCCTCCACCAAAACCCCCTGACTTATCAATCCTTTGGGAAAGACACATTATCATGTCTCCTATTTGGGTTTGTATTTCCACATTCAGGGGTTTCCAAAATTTTTTTCACAATGGGGTTAGGATTCATGGAGTGTCTGTGGGTTTGTATATCCACAGTCATATATACCTTTGTCCTAGAAACAGTGTGCGGATGTTCCCAATTTAGAGGATTAGGGTTTGGGTTCAATCCTCCTCTTTTCGTCTCTAAAACCCGGTACCTCGGGTCACTTGTAAGGAAGGTACGGTTCACACTTTCTTTTCCATTCAAGAAAAAGAGATGTATCCTTCCCCTACTAGGATAATTTTTAAGGAAACCATCCTAGAGTAAGCCCCTAGATTTTTTTATAGGAGGTATCATCTGCGCTGCTCCTTTCTTCATTGGCGACATAGACCAAAAGGGAGATGGGAATAAGGACTCCTGTTACCCTTTCCCTCTCCCATTGGGCTTTGTCACCATGGGAAGCTGTCTTATTGTAATCCCCTAACCTTCATCATTTCTTCCTTCTATTCTACAATTGTCCAATGTGATGATAATAAAGGTAAGTCATGTTGCCTTACCCTCTTCCTAGGTCAGCTCTCCCTCTTCCACAGTCGATGTGCCCTCTTCCACCAGCGGAGGAGGGTGATTTTGAAAGTGCAAGTGCCTTTGATGAATCCTCCATGTCTTCTAGTTTCTCACATTGAGGATGAATCATGTGGGATAATGGATTGGTAATGATTATAATATATGCACAAACACCCATGTATAATGAACTATGAAAACATTATTTCCCATCATTATTGGGATACGTAGGAAGCCTTCTCAGGGCCCATGATCAGGGGATATCCTCCTTAGGAATCAGACCATAATCCCCTTCATCTGGGTATTCTCCTTTTAAATAATCCCCAAATTAAATCCCCAAATCACCAAGGCATCATTTTATAGAAGTAATCCCAGACTCAATTCTCTCAAAGGACTATATTAACCTAATAGACGTATCAAACTATGTGGGATTTGATTTCCATCTTTCTGGGATACATAGGAAGCCTACATGAGGTTCAAAACCAATACCTTAAATCAACCATGTTCTCCTTAGGCCATATTCCCAACATGGTCTGATCTTACTTGGAAACCCATATCTTTTCCATGTTCCTTAGGCTCCTTCAGCATAAGTCACACACTATGTTCTAACTGAGAAACATCTTCTTAGATGTCCATACCACATGACATTAAATGGTACGAGTAGGTATTTATCACATGCCCTTAAAAGGAATGATGCATCTCATTCAGTGGAACCAAAGAATGATGGTTCTAATTATTTTTACAAGGAAACTTATGTAGCCCATTTTATGGGAACAATCCTAAGATCAAAAAAAACCTTCATCTCCCTGGATGCCAATAAATTCCCGAGGGCCCCATTGAGTGGCTTTAAAAAACCAGTATCATTATAAAAAGGATTAAAAGAATCTTGAAATATTATATTAGAGGTTACCATTGAGGGATAACCTTGAATACATATAGATAACTTCTTTGATGGAGAACCTTGAATACATACTGTTGATTCTAAAATTTTACACAATTTGATATGTGATTGAATATTCCAAGGGAGAATTATGTAATACATGGTGACATAATAAGGATTCATGAAAATATCTTAAATTTATAAAGAGATTCCAAGAGTAGACAATAATTCCCCCCAAATGGGTGTGAGGAGTCCGACCTCCCATCCTCTTGTCCAATGGATGTTCCTAAGTATCTAAAGTTTAAATCTAAGGAACATCTTCCTTTGGGTGGTTGGTCCCTTTTTGGATAAGGAATTGTTGGATGTTTCCGGATCCATAAATAAATTCAATGGAAACGGCATGGAAGCAGTGATTCATAGAACTAGAATAACTGTTTCAAGGAAATATGAAACAAAAATTGTGAACCCGAGGTGATTCCTTAACCAAGTTATTAACGTTATACACTTTTTAGGCCCCTGTCAATTGATAAAGGAACAACATACAATGGAATTAATCACATCTGTATCAATATAAAGACATGTTTCTTTAATGGAGTTTGTTGTTTTTTCATGTTTTTATCAGAATTCCCTACACTCGAAAATGGATTTCTTCCAGGAAACATTTGCGAACTTCCCAACCACTGCTCAAGCTGGATCCCCATCCATAGTAATGTTGTTATCAGCAAACCAACATCTTCAACGTTGGGTCTTTAATGTGTGGGTAAAGAAATTTCTATGGAATCATATAATCCCAACTTTGGATGCTGCTCGACAAGCCCTCCTGGTGAATATTAATCCTCGATCATCTGGCCAATGATGACCAATTATTAAGAAGCAGACGGTTCCAAACACCGTCTTCATCCATTTCAGGTCCTTATCCACAGAACACAATAATAAATCCCTCCCATATTATAGAGAGGTGTAGCAAGAGGCCACTCAAGGCCTCAATTAAAGATTTCAAGTGTCCTTCCTTTGGAATCCCGCCAGGAATCGCTGCTAGCAGAATCACATGGTACTGAACCCCCCACATGATGGGGCTATTGTCTCTAGATGTTCGGCACAAGTCTCTTAGAACAGGCCATGAAAGATGAAGCTACATTTATAATGTCTTCTCAACATGGAGTGGGTTCTCACCTCTACCTACTCCGGAGAATCCCATCAACCAAACTTGATGGACAACAACGAGCGGGAACATGCACCTATTAGTCCTAATTTTGCTGCTCACCAGACTCATCTGGAAGCAACCCACCAATCCCACCAGATAAATCTGGTGGAGTACCATGAATAGGAACATACAACTGCGTACAAGTTATCATCTAGTTACTAGGCTCGTCTGACTATATTTATTGAATCTTTCCAATCTAATGTAGTTGAAATAGGTAATAGGTATATACACCTATTTATAATCACCAATTCTGCTAGCAATCTTGTCTTCCAGTATTGAAGGAGGTCCATCAACTATACTTAATAGTAAATAGCTAGCAGGAACATACACCTACCAATGTTCATCAATTATGGAAAAAGACTTGTTTGGTAGCACCTAGGGAATTCAGTCGGAAATCTTCAACGACAAATTTTTTGCAGAACCCAATCTCTTCCCCCATGCATGAGTACATTCAATACCCATTGAAATGGAAAGGAGGATAGGAGTAGTCACATATACCTACTCCAAATACATAATGGAAATATATTCCCATTCCGGTTGATGCCATCACTAAACATATTTATAAATGGTGACAGGGTAGACACAAATCCATGCCCATATTCTGGATGAATGCCAGGATATTATAACAACTACATCAGTAGTACTATGGGGAAAAGATACATAAATCTGTCCCCACACATGGGATGACACATCGGCATTCCATAATTTAATAGATACACACCCATATTTCAGTCTTGGAGGGACCTGGGGTATACTCCCCCATATCATACGGGAAAAAAGATCTGGAACATATACCCTTTCCAATTAGAGGTAATCGGTCTGTTTCGGTAACCACTCCTTGGTAGGCACATACACATGCCCATGATAACCAGTTTTCCAAGAAAGTGGCCCCAACTAAGTATAAGAGAACATCCAAAAAAAATCTCCCCAAGGAATATTGGGAAGTCATGAGTTAAGAAGAAATTTATATCCTCTTAGTGATAGAGTTCTTGAAGCCCTCAGATGTTTATCTATCATAGATCAAGATCCTACCCTCTCATTTCCAAATTAAGAGAGTGGTAGTAGTAATTCTGAAGTTCCTTATCAAAAAATTCATCATGAATCCTTGATTAATAAAAATTTGGTCAATCCAGAGTGCCTATCCTTGGATGAGAGCCACGGTAACCCTTCATGTGGCTAGAAGACCAAGGAGAAAGGAGATTAATCTCGTTCTTTATTCCACAATGGTTATCCTCCCCATGATGGCATTTGATGTGAAAGTCCTCTCTAGGGTAGTATTTCCCATTTTCAATACAATTCTAAAAATGAAAATGTAGTGAAGAGATATCCCTTCTATCTTCAAGAACATGCAATCATAAGGACATTCAGGTATGATGCCTTTTCATTATCATGTGAAACACTTTCTCAACTAGAAGACAACTCAAGGGAATGGTCATTTTCCAAACCTCCCTTGGGAAATTTGTCTTCTAATACAGAGCATCATATTTGGTCAGACCATGTTTAGAAAACCCTAATGAAATAAGATGAAGATGTGTTAAACCTGAGGAAACAATTGGCTAAGGGACAAGTACCAGTCATGTTATGGCCTTTGGGAAATTCTCAATAAAATATTCCAGAATTGATGATAGAATATTGTATGCATGATATCCACCTCAATTTATGGAAGACTCATCATCATTGAAGAACGAAATTATTACCATAAGATGAATATCAAAATCATGTAAATGTAATATAAGGGTTGCAATCCTAAATTGGCTTGGCGTCTCTCTCACATTCCAAACATCCAAAGGTTAAAAACTATTGGAGAATCCTTCAGTATACATGTCTCAGTTATCTAAAGATGATACACCAGTTAATTTCTGATTCCCCATCTTGTGTTCATATAAGAGTATGGGGAGCACATAGATCCTTACATTTCACTGCACTCCAAAATTAGAAAAGTCCACCAAAAGTGGTCTCAGGCAATGTTATATCCCATTGTCATCCATAATTAATATATTTTGTATATAATCAAATGTACACTCAAGAATATGCCTCAACAAGCTCTCATCAAAGACTGGCCCAAAGAAAATAAGTTGTCGAGTTACTTTTACATCAATAATATGAGAATCTTGAGGCGGAAACCCTCTTAAATAATGTCAGGAATGAGAGAATGAAAATGTCTGAAATAGCACATGGATCTTCTGAAATAGATGATTTTAGTGATTTTAGTATAATTCACCCAACTAATGTCTGAACCAAAATTATCAAGATCAAATTATAAGTTGCATGAATTAGAGATATTGATTTTAAAGAATCACACCATATTTTAAGGATTGGGGATCATTTAATTATGCCATCAAATTAATTAATCAATGTTCATAGATTTGAAGATTAAGAACAGGAACAGTCCCAGCCTGTAGGGCTGGGGATTTTTCACATCTTCAATCCCCTCCTGAACAGAAGTTATTATTCTCCAGATTAGAACAAAGACACAAGGAAAGCATGAAACTAAACTATCCAATGATTCCCTTCTGGTTACTATCTTCTAAATAATTATCGTAATTCATCATATATGATAACATCGTCCCATGGAAGATACAAAGGGAGACGATCTTTCAAAAATATTGACAGAATTTCATTGATGCATTATGAATTAGTGAATGTCATTAATACCACTATATAATATCTTCCAGATGTGGGTCCAGATCAAAATAATCAGAATATGTTGTTCTTGTCCATAATACGGTAAACACTAAGTCAAAAGAAGAAGTTTTGCATACCCAAAATCAGAGTTTTACCTAGAATTTAGGTATGCCTTCAAATAACCAACTCCCATTGAAGATACAGAGGGAGGAAATCTTCCAAAAATATTGACAGAATGCCATTGATGCATTATGCATTATTGAATGTCATTAATACCACTATAGAATATCTTCTAGAAAGTTATTCCAGTTCAAGAGAATCAGAAGATGTTGTTCTTGTCCATAATATGGTAAACACTGAGGCAAATGATGAAGTTTTGCGTACCCGAAATCAGAGGTTTGTCCAGAATTTAGGTATGCCTTCAAATAACCAACTCCCACCCCTCCGAAAGAATCTAACAAGGGGAAAGGAAAAAGTTATATTTCATATCAATTTTACACTAGAGAAGGTCAATATTTTTCTCTTGATGAAATATATTCATTGAAATAATAGGAAATGAAACAGTTAAAAAGACTCAATACAGAGTTACTTCGAATCAACATTTCTGTTAAATGTACTCCCCATCTAGGACCTCAACTTGCACTTCTAGTAGGATCTCCCCAGCAAAGAGGATTTGTAGTAACTACAGATGTAGATAATGAATTCTCTCCACTGGGTACACAATCAAGGTAGGACCAGACACATCCTGATAGGCATGTTCCTATAGGTTATGCATGCCAAATATATGCACTACCATTAGTGGTTTTTTAGTCATTGCACCACCTCAAGCTCCAGTTTCTATACCTACACACCTTAAATCTCATCAATATGTTCTCTAAATTAGTATGGATACAATTTAGGGGTTAATGACTCGACTGGAAGATATGGAGGAATGATGTGAACCAGTTCATCTAGAAAAGAGAGTATACCCTGAATGGGTGGATGCAATTCCTCCCCCACCAAATTTTTTGAATACCACATTCCCAATATTCAATGGTTTGGGAGATTCAGAACGACACATAACACATATTGTTTCTCATTGTGATCTAATGATGGGAACCCCTCAGTAACAAGAAGCAGTAAAGCATTGGTGCTTTGTGTAGTCATTACCGGGTCTAGCTTTTGTTAAGTATACGAGTTTACAATATCGATCAATTACTAGATGGGGTGATCCCCCTTAGAAATTCCATCTCAAATTTAGCTCAATGGTACCAAAAACAATAGTTTTTTACCATAACAATTATAAACAAACAAATAATGAATGATTTATATATTTCATTGTGGAATGGAAAGGATTAACATATTCCTTAAGTCTAGAACTCCTTCAAGAAGAGTTTTTGTTGATTTGTGTGGGAAATCGGTGTGATGAGTTATGCACACCATTGATCCCTGTGAAATAAACGGGAGCGTTTTGAGACCTAAATTCATTCTCTCAATATATTTAAATCTATATTATAGAAACTATGGATAAAACTCTTGTAATTACATCAAATCTGGGGAGGAGGATAGGAAAGGAAAACGCTGCTTCAGTTACACTCAAGAAGGAAACTACACATTCTTCTACTTTGAGACCTCTATCATACCGAAGGGCCCTGCCTCTTGAGCATTACCAGCAATGGACGCCTCATCAAGATGATCAAAGAGACCATAGGTGGAAACAGTTTAAGAAATTAAATAATAATGTTTATTCCTTCTAGAATGAGCAAGTTCTTGGTTACTTCTTCTCATCATTGGAAAACAATTTAGTTATGTTTATGTGGCCAAAGAAACCAAATAAATAAGGAGATGAAGACCTTCCTAATTATTTTCCCTTTCACCAGATGTTAGGGCATCACATCAAGGAATTTTTTGTTTTCAAGGACCTCCTGCAAAATATGGTAGACCCTTGACACGTGAAACAGAAATGATCGTCAGCTCATGTAGCATGTGATACTGCTACCGATCCAAATGAATAATGCAAATGGTATGAATTCAAAAGAAAAAAATATATAAATATGATGATTGGATGATCATGAAAATATTTATCCAGACACATGCAATTTTACGAACACAGTTGAAACAACCAATTGTGCCTTCCGCCACATCTACCACAGTAAAACCATCTTCATCAAAAGGTCGTTCCCAATGAAGACAAGTGATTATAATGATAAATAACAGTTAGATGAATATGATTTCACATTAAGGCCAATGTTTTCCATTAAACTGGTAGATTTCATTCCATATATTTCAAAATTATGGCCACCACCCTGCCAAATGGCACAAACAGAAATAACCTGTTAGACAGAATCTTTATCAGATCAATAATTGATCTATGGTTCTATCATCATTTTCAGTTTAACAAATCCTTATTCCAATGGTGATTCTAATTATAATAAGCCATAATTCCATGTACCTAATTGGAAAACCATAGTAATATGAAAGGTCAAGGATACAAGGGAAGTTGTGGGAATTCAAGAAACCACCATTTTAACTCTACCCCTTGCTAGAATCATATATGCAGTAGAAACCCGTGGAAGACACCTTCTACAGTGTAAACAAGAATAAGCAGTTTATTCCTTTCATGAAAAGTTTGGTTTTGACATGAATATTTTGGAGGACCGATTAGAGGTCACACTGTCTTCCTCTTAGAAATTGAATAGACCTAGTTAGTCTAATTTATCAAATCCAGGAGTATTTCTACCTTCTATTTTGACATAGGGTACGTCTATATCAGAAGCATCAACATTCAAAACACCTAAAAAACTACATCTTCATGATGGGAAATATAGACCATTGGACCAATAGTATGATGTCTTGAAACAATTGGCCCATTAACAGGCCAATTTTTTAATTTAGGATGCCTTAAGTCTATCAAACGACCTTTGAGAAGAAATTATTGAGGCTTTTCCATGTCCACAAGAGTTTGAAACCTTAGTTGCTACTGCTGAGGGTAACCGTATAAAGAATGATCATGGAAAATGTCATGCAGTCAATGATTTTATGGACGAAGATGATGATGATGAATATTAGATCCTTGTATTTTTCTGTAATGGTCAATGACATGGACATCTGGCGGTCCTTCATTGATAATGGCTCCAGATTCAGCCTCATTATCGTTCATACACATTGTCAATTGGGACAAATTGAATTTGTCTTATATTCTTCCACTTTAAAGTTCCAAGATTATGATAATAATGAAAAATAACCTCTAGGAGTGATTACAATCAAATCATAGTTTTTATATCTTGTATCTAATACAAATTTCATGGTTGTTCATTAGGACACAACCATCAATATTCTTGCATGGAAGGCCTTGGCTTCATTAAAATTCATCCATGCCTTCATCATACAAAAAATGTATTAAGTATAATTTTA
Organism: Viscum album; assembly: GCA_963277665.1. Lineage (NCBI taxonomy): Eukaryota > Viridiplantae > Streptophyta > Magnoliopsida > Santalales > Viscaceae > Viscum > Viscum album. The sequence continues at coordinate 1,043,763,535 of OY728150.1, forward strand.
ATGGTCAAATCGGGACATTATATGGTGACAAGGATCCATTAGAAACATGTGAATCTCAATACATTGAGGTAGAGTTTTATCACACAAAAGGAACAAAGTCCATGACAAAAGAAATAATCATAGTTAATGATCTGAATGGATTTGAAAATATTCCAACAAACCCATTAATATATTTGAGAATAGATTATGTGTTACCTGTTAATCAAATTAAAAGGGTAAAACCAAATCCAAGTACTCATCTAATAACATCCATAATGTCAATTGTGGCAACAGAACCTGACTGCATGGAAGAGATTAGTGATTCACCAAGTAGTGATGGAAGCATAAATGGAGATTTTTTCATTTCTTCATATAAACTATATAAAGCCTCTACTTCATTAATCAAACTAAAAGAAGTTGTAGACATTCTAGAGTAAGACAAATATGGCGATTCTCAACCCATCATTTCATTTTTATTACCATATGAAGATGCTTCATCATTAGTAGGGTCTAATATAGTGGACTCTTCATTAGACTCTTCAAATACTAACTTCCCCTCAAACTCTGGGAGTTTTGACTTGTCATCTACTATGCAAGTGGTAATAGAAGAGGTAACATGTAATGAAGTAGAAGATGAAGATATTGGTGATTCTCCCCAAGAATTTGAGGAAGTCTTATGATCCTTTGTGGATGAGATCAGAGAAATAAATCTGGGTATAGAAGAAGATCCACTCCCCACTTTAATTAGTCCGTCCACGACCTCTGAAGAGAAATAAGTGTACACTTAATTTCTAAAGAAACATAGAGATATATTCCCTTGGAATTATATAGAAACGCCAGGACATTATCCTAATATAGCCAGCCTTAATTTGGGTTTGCCAAAAAAAATCATGGATTCAAGCAAGAAGCAAGAAGAACACACCTTACTCATGCATCTAAAATTGAAGCTGCAATTGATATGATTATAAAGGCTAACATTGATAGAGAATATCAATATCCCAAATGGTTGGCCAACATTGTCCTAGTGAAATAAAAGAAATCTAAAATTATAGTTTTTGTTGATTTTAGATATCTTAAGTTTCATTGCCCTAAAGATGATTTTTCAGTCCTGATTACAGAGCTTTTAATTGATGCAATGGCTAGTTATCCAGCTCTTTTTTTCAAAGATGACCACTCTAGTTATAATAAAATTCATATGGCCATAAAGGATGAAGAATCTAAATCCTTCAGAGACCCTCAAGGTGTGTTTTTTTATCGGGTAATTCCCTTTAGCTTAATGAATACAGGCGCAACATACCAATGTGTCATGCATCATATATTCAAACCCTTGTTAATGAAGTTTGTTGAATTTTATGTGGATGATTGGGTGGTCAAATCTGGAAAAATTTCTAATCACTTAGATGATTTATAGATTATAATACATAATGTTCAGAAACATAGTTTAATGATGAACCCCTTTAAATGTCCTTTCTGGGTAACCACACGAAAGTTCCATGGATTCATTGTATGCCATAGTGCTATCGAAGTTAATCCTGAGAAAAAAAACAATAATTGGTATGTCTCCTCCTCAAAATTTGAAATAATTAAGAGGTCTTTCAGGACACATGGCCAATATTCAGTGCATTTTCATAAATATGGATGGAAAGTGTTTTCCCCTCACTGGATTAATGATGAAAGGATTCACCTACTAATGTGCAGAAGACTTTAAAGAAGATTTTGATACCCTCAAGAAATATCTCTTGAATACACCATTATTAATGCCCCCAGTTTAATGAAGGCCTCTTAATCATTATGTGGTATATATAGAGTGATCATTGGGTGGCTTCCTTGATAAAAAGAACGATGTTGGGATTGAAAAAAACATTTAGTTTCTCAGTCGAACATTGATTGATGCTAAAACTATGTATTCAAGTATTGAAAAGTTTTTCCTATCATTAATCAATGCAGTTCAGAAATTGAGGCACTACATGAAACATCATGAGCTCTAATTTTTATCTCACAATACCCCACTAAAATTTATCCTTAGTCGTCTTATGTTTATAGGGTGGCTGGAACAGTGGGATGTTATTTTTCAACAGTTTGATAACCAGTTTGTGCCTCAAAAGGAAATAAAAGGCCAAGATCTGGCCGACATCCTTGCTAAGAATCCACTTGTTGAAGATATATCATTAAATACTGAACATCCTGATGAAGAAGTCTTCTCTATTCAGGATAATACCCGAACATGGGAAATGTATTTTGATGGTGCTTCTATAATTACAACATGTAAGACAATGGAAAACCCTAAAATCAACAATGTTGGGTTTGTAATTGTCCTTATTTCCCCAGAAAAGGTAGTGTCGCTTTATTCATTCCAATTTTTAGATGGTGGAACCAAAAATGAGGTGGAGAATCACACTCTCATCACAGGTTTGGAATTAGAAATTCAGGTTCAAATGAATCACATGAAGGTAATAAGTGATTTATCATTAGTAATCATGAAAATTAATGGAGAATATTCTATCAGAAATGAACAGTTAACCCCTTTGTGTGATTACATCAGAGGGTTAATGGATGATTTTCCCTCAAAACTGACATTGTCTTAAGTCCCACTATCACAAAATACCCATGTAGATTCACTGGCTAATATAGCTACATCCTTGATAGAACCAAATCGGGATGAGTAAGTCATTAGAATAGCCCATCGTTGTGTGGTCTCACCTTTTGTTCAAACCACAATGGAAGAAATTACAGAAATTAGCCATATTTCGGAGCTATATGGTCATTCTATGGGATGGAGAACATCTATAATTGAATATCTTCAGAATGGAGTACTCCCAATGAATAGGAATTAAAATGAAGAGATCTGGCAATGAGTATCCAATTTTACTCATTATGATAGTCGAGACTACCAAAAGATCCTTTACAAGCGATGCTTTGATGGAATCCTCATCAAATGTATTGATGGAGAAGAGACTGTATCTATCACGAATGAAGTATATTCAATAGTTTTTGGTGACCACCAGTCTAGGCACAAACTATTTGATCAGATCCGAAGGCTTGGATACTTTTGGCCATTAATGATGCAATATTACACAGATTTCACTATTAAAGGGAATCACAGCCAAGTGCATGCCAACCTAATCCATTATCCCGTGAAGTTGATATATACAACTAAATACTCCTGGCCATTTTCCACATGAGGGATGGATGTATTAAGAAATTATCATCCAGCTACAGTTAAGAATTTCAAGTATATCCTTACTACTACCGACATCTTTTCTAAATGGGTCAATGCAATACATCTAAAAGAAGTTAGTTCCAAAATAATTGTTAGTTTTTTCAAAACTAACAACATCACTCGATTTGGTTTCCCTCATACTATATTGTTGGAAAAAGGAAACAATTTTTGTTCGATTGAGGTAATGAAGTAATACCAAGAGAATAATATCAAATACAGCCACTCATATAACTATATGCCGCGACCAATGGATAGATAAAGGCCTTCAACAAGACCCTATCAAATATACTCAAGAAAATGATGGATAACGATACTAAATCATGGACTAATAAACTTTTAAATGATTTTATGGGCTCATCTAACAATTACTCAATCTATTACCCAATAAACTCATTACACATCGGTATAGGGAACTGGAGTTGTTTTTCCAATTGAAATGCAATTCCATTCCCTCAGATTTGCGATCTGTGATCAGTTGTCTACATATGATAAGTCTTAGAAATAGCTTAATGAGTTGGAACAATTAGATGTGAAAATATTGTATACTCTGCATCATTTATAAGTCTATCAGAATAGAATAGTGTGATATTTAAACAAGAAAGTTTACCTCTGTTCATTTTTCAAGGATAATTGGTATTGGTCCTTAGGACTCCATTGATACTAGGGAAGAAGCATCCAAAGCTTGAGCCAAAATGGAAGGGACCTTATTACATATATAAGTTTTATTCAAATGGATCTTATAACTTAATCTCAATGGAAAGAGATCTTATTACAACTCATACCAATAAAATATTCTTAAAGAAATACTTTGTGTAGTTCTACAATTTTCCTTGCAGAAAGACTAAAAAAACTGCACAACCCTCATGTCCTTGCTGCAAGACTGAAAATTGCACAGTATAACGTTCTAGTTGCAAGACATTAAACTGCATAACCACCATATGTGTCCATGTTTCATGATGTTAAAATGAATATTATCTTCATCCATATCACATGACGTTAAACTACTTGACATAATTTTTCCTCATTGCATGACATTAAACCATACATATCACGTTTTCTCTATTTGATGTTAGAAGCATCCATAAGAAAACATCATTGAAATCATCACTACACCTAAGTAGCACATGAGTCCCTCTCTTTCTAATGTTTTAGTTCGATCTTCATAAAAACCTTGTTTAAAGAGCTACATATGGCTTGATTCTCATTTTAAATGTGATACACAGAGATGCATAAATCGCCAATTTTGGGCCCAGCCGTAGTCACAAAATCTTTTTATTTTCATTTGGAATCCTATATATGAATCAGTTCTATACAAATTGTTACCTTAAGATATACGATTTGGTCAATATATAATTTTATGTCTTAAGATTTACTGTTTCCTCAGAATGTGTCAAAATCCCCCATTCATCTTGTAAAACATGATTAGCATAAGGAAAAATTGTTTAAATAACAACATACAGCATGATTATCATCACTTTGAGATACTTTAGTCACCTAGATCTCCAATCTTGGGCCCATCCATGATAAAAAACCATTTATTAATTTTTTAAGATTGAAACCTACATAGGTATTGGTTTAAGAACAATATATATCTTGATTCTTTCCCTTAGCAAGACACGTAGTGGCACATGGGTTTTATCCCTCAGTCCAGCTACAACATATCATTATTTTCACATTGGTTCATTTAGTCCTTACTGAATGAAATTAAATAGAATGGAAATATAACACCCATATTTTTCACTTGTGTCACCCTCGTTTTATAGACGAATCCATTACTGCTCCTTGTTTCTCACTATGAGTATAGCTCACGTGGACAAAGAAATTGGGTAAAAATAATTCTTTATATAAATATGGTGTCTCAATTTTTTGTGGAATTTACAATTTCCTTAGTGAATTCTCTAAAACTGCACAGTACAATGTCCTCATTGCATGAATTAAAATTTCACATCATATTATTAATTAAGAGGAAACATAGAAACCCTCCATTTTACATTTGAATTAGATATATATAAAGGACATCAAACTCATGGTAAATATTGGTTAAAATATTTCTCATATTAATTGGACATAACCGCCTTAAATATTACACAATATCAATCTTGAATGTTCCAGATCTTCATAATTTATCCTACTGTTTCCGGTGACAGAGTTTCTAATACCTAAGAACTCTTTTTATTTACTATTAATCACGTGCCCTTAGGTGGCCTTGTATATGTTTCCTACATAATAGGCATGTCAGTCAAGAGACTCCACTATTTGTCTATGCAACATATGCCCCAGCTGGCCCAATATAATAAGGCCCCCATAATGGATTCGTTAAATAATGGTAACTTCATAAATTTTTATATTATCTTAGTCCCCTTCAATTATTGATGACAATATACAAGAAACAAACATTCATGTATATTTTTCCCATTACCTTTCACTCAATCTGGAGGTCTTCAAGACCATAGTTTACACATTTCCCATACAATGTGTTCAAAATGATATGAAATAACCTTGTAATCAATTGGCCACATATGATATACTGTTTCATTTTCCTGGTCTTAGTTGTATGACCTAAAACTACAAGACCCCATAACTCTTATATTTGGGTAAGACCTTCAAAGGAACCCTATTGTTTTTGATTCTTTTAAAATATTGGTTTGAAATACCCTCTCCATATTCAATTACCTTCTCCCCAAGAACCAAACACCATGTTTGGGAAAATATGAATCTTCATAAGTATTATTTATCTTTTTGAAATAGAATTTCAAACTCTAAAGGGCCTTTTTTTCTAACTGTGTAGCATGTTCCATTAGGTGCCCTTGCATAAGTTTCCCACATAATGGGATTTCAGTTAAAAAATGTGACTATTTGGATATGCAACACATACCCAAGTTGGCCCTACAGAACACAACCCTCATAACGGGTTTTTCAAATAATGGTAACTTCATTCTTGGAAAATATTTCCTCTAATGATTTTATCCCTTTTCCCATATCATCTTTTGGATTCATAAATTCATAAATCACAGTTTAAAAGATTCTATTCCATACCTAGATATGGTAGTATATTTCAAAACAAATTATCATGAAATTGGGAGAGTCTCATATCTTTTTTCAAGCCTAAATACTTTAAATTAAATACAAACAATATCCTCAATGAATGACTTAAAACTACCCAACACCAATGTCTTCACTGCATGACTTAAAACAACGCAGTAAAAATTTCCTCACTGCATGACATAAAACTGCATAATATGATATCAGAAATTCACCATTCTGATATGTTTTAATTGTTCATCATACACAAAATTGGTATAGGAGTGGTTTTCTTATTAATGAAATATGTCGGCATAAAATAGCATTTATTCTTAAAATTTATTTCCTTGAAAAACCCCCAACTATGGTCATGAGTCACCCAAATCTTATATTCCCTTGTATATCTGCAGTAAAATGTTAAACTTCAAAGAGCTCTTTTGATTGACTATGCAGTATGTTCCCATAGGTGACCTTTAAAAAGTTTCCTAAATAACATGCCTTTCATCCAAAATATGCAATTAATTGGCTAGGGAGGCATATTCCTTAGTTGTCCCTGTATAACAAAAATCCTATAATGGGTTTGTCAAATAATGGTATCTTCGTTCTTGGAAGAAGACTCCATCATTTGTAGATACAAGATTTAAATTTGGTGACCCTAAAAATCATGGCTCAAGATTCCCCTTTGAAATAATTAAAGAATATTAAAGAAATTAGTATCCCCAAGGTCTTTTTTGGGATTTAATTTCAATATTTGTGGTCAATGTTATTCATCATTAAATTATTTCCCTTTATATTCTAACATGCATGACTCTAAACTACCAACAACAAAAGTCTGGGTACTCATTTGACTGAAAACCCACAAAGGGAACTCTAAAAAAGTCGAGTCCCAGCTCACTAAATATAAATTATTTGTATGATTTAGGTAATATTGAGAAATATTTAAAATATTAAAAAGATAAATGATTTGTGGGGTTGTCTATATAACGCTATAAAAAAGTCAACATATGGTCATTTAGGTCTATTGGCTTAATAAGAAAATTCTGAGCACTCATTTATTGTCATTTTAATCATATTTTTCTAACATAAAGGATTAATGATTTAAAAAATAGGGGTCATCATCATCATTACCATTTATATTGAAATTATGGAAAATTGGAATGAAGACCCATATGATTGGAAACAAGAAATCCTTTTCATTTTTATGGAATCAGTGGGACATGCACAGAATGAATTATTTCTATTATATGTCAAAATAAACACTCAACATGACTCTTAATTTGTTGAATAGATTCAGAAGACTTATCAGCTGCCTGTTGAAGTTGAGATAGATGAGAAAATCCAGCCTCCTCGGCCAGACGAAGTCCTTCATTAGTAGTTGACATAGAATTTATCCCTTCTAATGGGGTTTCTCTCAATGTCTAATTCAATTGCTCATGTTTTTTATGAACAAAATCTAGTTGTTTTTGAAGATATAACAACTCCTCTATGGATTCACTGATTTGATCGCTAATTTTGATTGATTTCATGTTTTGATTTTCCTCCGCCTCAACTACTGCAGCTCGAAATCCCTCAATATTGATGATCTGTTTAGCCTCATCAAAATATTAACAAAGTTTATTCTCATGTTCCAATTGGTGAATGATTTCATTTATAGCATCATAGACTAGATGATAATTATATCCACCAAATCATAACACGCAAAATAATTCTAGGAGTTTGGAAAAATGGCACAAAAGTTCTCTTAATGACTTCTTAGAAGTAATGTTCCAGATACGCTACCATGTCTTATTATGTTCCATGCCAAGATCATGTTTCATCTCTAAGTATGAATCGTAGTCACTACCATGATGTAAAATGTACTCCAGAAACAGATCACTTAAAGAGCTTCCTTGTTCTACATCTCTCGAAACAGTGGAATCATCACCTTCTGATCGTGGAACTGATAACCCGAAAATGATAAATCAAGGCCATTGTCAGGTTAAAATGTAAGAAATAGACATGATTCAGATAGATGATTATATTTACCCAATTATAAGTCAGCTACCTGATTAGATTCATCCCCTGTATTCTCATCTTCAATGATTTGGGCAGATGTTTCTTGAGAATGGTCATTTCCATGAGTTTTCACAGATATTATATTTGAAGGATCTTGATCATCTCTTGATAGAGGATCCTCTATAGGTATTTGTCCATCCCCAACAGAAGTATTGAGTGGAATACCCCTTTTTTTAAGAGACTTTGAAACATTTTCTACAGATAAAGCTTCACAAGGTGAACTTTGATGTAAAAAACCGAGTAAAGTAGAAGAAATTTGTATGGAAAATGCATGAATAAGGACTTACCTCGTTGAAATTCTGTAGGTAAATCCCCAAACTCCTTGATTGAACATGGAATATCACTATTTTTATTAAGGTCTTCCATCATTTCAGTGTATGCATCATGGAATGTAATAGAATCCTCAACATTTAAGGTATCCAACAAACATTGGTTGATTCCGAAATTGGCTCCATTGACATTCTGTTTCGTTGGCTCTTTAATTGGTACAACATCTGGTCTTTCCAGGTGTGGTCCAACATCAGTATTTGTCTCAGATTGCCTTGGATCCTCAATCCATTCATCTGGAGAAAAAGGAATATCAATGTTGACTATTTCATGATTTGCAGGTGAAAGCAACTGAGGATTTTACTTAATCTTACTGTGTCTTTCCTCTATCTTAGAAGAGACAGAAGTAGGTATAGCTGAATATTTTGATGATTTATATACTATGATAGTATATTAATCAACATGAACTTGGGATTCTCATTGAGTTTCAGTCTCTGGTCTAGATGAATCAACTCTTAGTCCATTGAGAGAAGAGAGAGACACATATTCTACAATAAGAAACATGGATTACTAGAGTGTGTTTAGAAAATTACATGCCATATGGGTAGTATAAATACTTACTCCATAGACGAACACTTCAGATCAATCTCATTACTCTCTGGAGTTTCTTTTCAAAATATTTGTGAGAAAATTGAAACACTCCTCTTAGCCGTAAATACTTGAGGTAATGGTTGACGATTATCAGTCGCCATTACCCGAGTCATAATTCTCGCTCCTAGAGAAAGTTCTGTATACCTAGAGAGATCATTCGTTGCATCAATAGGGGAGCATGAAGAACAATACTTTGGTTTTTCAAGAACTAGTTCAGATCATCCTTCTCTACATTCAGGTTTCACAAATAATTTTTCATCGTGATTAATGATGATGAATGGTAATGCAGTGTTATGAAAAAAGAAAAAGGAAAATACATTCTCAGTATTAACATAAATATCTCACTCCTCCTCTGAGTCAATAATTACCTGTTCTTGTACTTCTATGTCCCTCATATGAGAAACTCATTTAGAGGCTGGTCTTTTTTCATCAGTTCCATATATAAAAGCCTCCAACTCCATAATATACTTATGTAATTATGCAAGGTTATTATTTGGATTCCAATTAGAAGGTGACATAATGTCACCAATATTTGGTAGTCAAATTCAATGCCGGAGGAATTCACATTCATCCCTAAGATCACATGTCATGCTCTCCTAATGATGAATGGCTGAAGGGGTGCACATAATTCAATCATGGTATGGTTGATTGTGGATGGGCTTCAACACCATATGACTGTTGAGCCTCTTTAGGCCTCCCTTCATCTTCAGAAAGGTCAACTGATGGAATAGGAACCTCTATTTGAGGGCAGCGACTGGATCACCTTGGAATTGGATTTAAGGCTTCTCTATCCCTGGACATCCTGGTATACCTCTTACATATACATTTTGAGGGCTCTAAAACCTCTGAATCTTCTATATCATCTGTAGACATGGTCTTCTTTTTAGGATTTCCACGTGAAAGAGTCGTTGTAGCTGCCAATCGCTATATTCCTTTTTATAAATCCTCTTGAGGATATGAAGATGCCCAAGCATTCACATATCCAGCTTCTAGTTGGATTGATGCATCGGATGGAGGAAATGTAATTGACAATTTGGAGGCCTCTAAAGATGTCAGAATCCATAATTTTCCCACTACCATTGGGTGCTTCTCATGTCTAACATACATATTTGGAAAAGTGTTTGATTGTTGAGGACATATTAACTAACGAGAAAACCTATAAGGGTTGTAAGCCTCATAAATAATACCACCATCAATCCTGGTAGATAATACACCATCTCCGAATGTCATCATATAAGATCTCGGCTCATAATGTTTTTCATTACAATCATCAATAAATGTTCCATTTTTTGGGTTACCAAACATAAAGAAGATAAATTCTCCTGAGACATTCAATGCCTTTAGCACCACATCTGGTCTCAAATTTAGAGGTGGAATACTAGAAATATTCTTTACAAATGGGGTTAATCAACCATTGAGAACTCTAACTAAATTCCACACCGTGTATGAAGAAAAATGTGTTGTTGTCCAGCCCCACAACACAAGGAATGGACCTTCAATAATAAATAAAGATTTCCCATTGTATAAATGTAGCATAAGATGTTAAATTCTTTCCAATACAGGTGTTCCAAACCCAATATACTTCCCATCTACCAATTTTGCTGCAATGAAAAAATTCCTTGATCTTACACCACATCTGGATTCATAGACTGGAAGCATATAAACTCTTAGCCACATATTAAGGAAGGAATCTATGCATACATTTTCATCTATATCGGGTTTTAGTATAGATCCACAGTTCATATAGTAACCTTTTTCTAGTGTAGGACAATATATGCCTGAACTGCCGCAGTTATCTGCTGAAGTTCAAACAGTAGGACATTCATAGGTTGGAAATTTCTCTATTTTTGGTTCTAAGAAGGATTCTATCCACACCTTGGTTTGAATATATTTCTTATCTTTTGGTGAATTCGTTCCTATTTTAAATAATTCATGGGCCAGCAGTGGTGTTCGGGTAGCATCACCCCATTTTGTAACTAGTGGAATAAATTCATTATTCAATTCCCCAATAATATGAATTCTGGATATTTGGTAAATATCTCAAAGACTAATACTAAATTCACCATGCATCAAATGGAAAGAATTTGTTTGTGGACACCATCAGCTCCATAATTAAGGAATGAAATCTTTTTTATAAATAGAAGTTTTCCCCATCTAGGAAGCATCGTAGATATGAATGTCTGATAACTCCTTTCTGAATTCTGCACATGTCTGACGCACCCAGAATTCCCACATCCACTCGGATTTAGCACCTCCTCCAGATCGAAGATCCTTCTCTTCCTTCCAACCTTTATAATGGTCTGTTTGAGACTCCTGAAATGTAGAATCATTACAAATTGGTCTGGGTTCTATAAAATTATCCTTCGTATTGCGAGTGAAACCACTATGATGAATGATTCTACTATAATAGGAAACATTCCTTCTTTTATTGGAACCCCCCTTGCACTAATATTCAGGCAGTTATAGTTGGAGTATTTAAGAAACCAATTTTTTGGAAAAGGACATTGTTTGCATTGGTCCTTCGGCAGGGTCCGTCGCATAGGTCCTTCGATGAGGTCAGTCCCTTAGGTCCTTCGGCAAGGATCATAGTGCAAATCCTTCGATGAATTCTTTCAGAATAACTTCCTCGCTTAAATAATTTTTCCTTGACAAAATTTAAAGGAAATTATGAGAGATAACAACACGATGGGGATGGGATAATGAGCAATGCGATGAGAGCCCTAAAATTTTGAATGCATCGGTGTAGAAAATCGTTGAATATCAAACATATTAATATCCCGCAAAAGATCTGTGTGACATGCCTGCACGATAGAACTCCGTGTCATACCTCCCCAAAATAGCTCTGTGGAAAACATGCGCTATCTAGCAATGAACTAATGATCTTTTACTCACAAGACTACCTCAGGACTCGACCCTCTTTTTAATAGGATAAAATTATGGGGTCTTTTTTCAACACTGTAGAAGAATAAAAAAATATCATGATGTTCATTTTGGATATTTAAAAAACCAAAGACAAGGTTCAAATAGTTCAAGGAATGTAAAATACTCCAAAATACCTATGTGGAAGAGCTCCATGGAAGAATAATTTCTATACCCCTACATGGAGTACCTGTGTGGAGGACCTGCACGGAGGACCTGCGGGGATAAAACATCCTTTGACCATGCCCATTCGTGACTGTAAATAGAGCCATTGGGCTCCCCATTTCAAATAATTAAAAAGTGGAAAGGCTCTCTAAATCTCCCATTGCATATATCTTTCTCAAAGATCCCTCAAATTGTCTTAGGTAGCTCTGTTAAACATGAGAAAAGAGATAATTAAATGAGATAATCATTTTTTGAATGTATTTTATAATTTTTTCATAGGTTTGTTCTCATATGTGAAACACATTCTTCAATCATCATTCACATCTGTGTAGCATACCTGCGCACCACATCGGCACGACATACCTACGCGCCACATCTCTATGGAAAACCTGGGTGCCATAGCTGCGCGGCCTACCTATGTGACCTACCAACGTGGTATACCTATGTGGTACATCCACATAGGGTACCAGAGCAGCATACTTTCACAAGGTACCTAAATTAAATATCTTGTATAAATTCTACATACTAAGTCAAGTAACCTCTTTAAAATCCATTCATGGAAGGGTATAAGTGGTTTCCATATCTGAAAGGGACTATGTTGAACCCTCCACCAAAATCTCCTAACTTATCAATCCTTTGGGAAGGAAACATCAGTGTCTCTTCTATTTGAGTTTGTATTTTCACAGTCATAGGTTTCCCATATTTTCTTCACAATGGGGTTAGGATTCATGGAGTGTCTGTGGGTTTTTATATCCAAGGTCACATTGACCTTTCTCCTAGAAATAGTGTTGGGAAGTTCTAGTTTGGAGGATTAGAGTTTGGGTTCCATCCTCCCCTTTTGTATCAAAAACGTGGAACCACATGATACTGGTAGGAAAGGTATGGTTCACACTTTATTTTCCATGCACGCAAAAGAGAAGTCTCCTTCCCATACCATGATCAATTTTAGGCAACCATCCAAGAATAATTCCCTATAATTTCTAGAAGGAGGTAGCATCAATGCTCCAAAATTATTCTTCAGTGCCAAATACCAGAAGGGAGATAGTAATATGGACTCTTGTTACCCTTTACATCTCCCATTGGGCTTTGTCACCATGGGCAGCCATCCTGGTGTAAGCCCCTATATATCATTCTTTCTTCCTTCCATTGGACCCTTGTCTATTGTGAACTGAACAGAGGGAATTCTTGTCGCCCCAACATCTTCCGAGGTTGTTTCACCTTCTTCCATGGTCGAGACGCCCTCCTCCACCAGTGGAGGAGGAAAATTTTGAAAGTGTAAGTGCCTTTGTTCAATCTTACACAACTTCTTGTTTACCACATCGAGAATGACTCACGTGGGCTTAGAGATTTTTAATGATTAAAATATATTCACAAAAACCCACGTATAATGAACTATGAGAACTTTGATTCCCACCATAATTGGGATAGATAGGAATCCTTCTCAAGGCTTGAGCTCATTGGATATCCCCGTCAAGATTCCAACATTAATCCCCTTAATGTAGGCATCCTCCCTAGGATTAAGCACCATATTAAACTCTCAAATCACCGAGTAATCCTTGATCAAGAATTAATCCCAAACTCATTTCTCTCAATGGACTATACTCTCTTATAAGATGTATCTATGTACATGGGATTTGATTCACATCTAGATGGGACACGTCGGAAGCCTCTTTGATGTTAAAACCCAATAACATAAATCAAAATTGTTCTCCTTGGGCCATATTTCCTACAAGATCTGATATTACATAGAATCCCATATCCTTCTCATGTTCATTGAGACGATTCAGCATAAGTCACACACTATGATTTGACTAAGCACCATCCTCTTAGATATCTATACAACATTACATTAAACTATAAAGATTGGTCTTTATCACATGACCTTAAAAAGTTATGATGTGTCCCATTCAGTGGCACCGAAGTACAAGGGTTCTGATTCCTTTTAGAAGGATATGTAGGTAGCCTATTTTATGGGAATTATCCCATGATCAAACAAAACCTTCATCTCCCTAGATGACAATAAATTCCATAGTGCCCCACTGAGTGGCTTAAAAAACTAGTATCATCATAACGTTGATTAAAAGAATCTTGAAATAGTGTTTTAGAGGATACCATTATTGGAGAACTTTGAATACATACAGATAGCTCCATTGATGAAGAACATTGAATACATACTGGTGATTCTAAATTTTATGCATGTTAATAAGTGATTGAAAATTCCACGAGAAACTTATGTAATACTTGGTGAATAAATAATGATTCATGAAAATACATTAAATATATATAGAGTTCCAACGTAGATCATAATCTCGCCCCCAAAAGGGTGTGATGAGTCTGACCTCCCATTCTATCGACCAATAGATGTTACTAAGTATCAAGATTTTTAAATTTAACGAACAATTTCCATTGGAGAGTAGGTCCCTTTTTTGATAAAGTACTATTGGAATTTTCTATTTTCATAAATAAATTCAATGGTAACCACATAGAAGTAGTGATTCTAAAAACTAGAATACTTATTTCAAGGAAATATGAAACTGTGTGTTTGATTGTAATTGTTCCCTCAATAACATAATATATATTATATATATATATCATGAATAAGATTTTATAGATTATGGAACAATTATGAATTTATATTCTCCTAAACATCCAGAAAAAACATATGTTAAAAAAATCAATTATCACACGGAATAGTGATTTTAATAAATAATCGTTAACAAACATGTGATAAAATGTTTGAAGTAAACTTTTTATTGTTTGAAATATAAAAATATGGGTAAATACTATAATTTATAGTGAAAATATATTTTTTATACATAATATTAAAAAAATGTATGAATGATGTTGGACTTGAGGTAAGGGGTTTCATGTTAGAATCATATTATTTATCAAAATCGTGTATCCATTTGTTCTGATGATGAAATATTTTTACAAAATACTAAAGGTAATATTTAATTTTTTTATCCTATAGTAATTTATTTAAAATACATTTTTCCATTTAATTTTATTCACATAGTATAATAAATATATTGATAATTGGTTTTTAATGAAAATAAAATTCTTTTCTCTCTTTGGTCCGAAAATATTTTTTGTCCATATCATTTTTTAATAAAAATTATTTAAACTAGTTTTTTACTATTATTATATAATATTTTAAATATAATTTTACCCATGATTTATTTTTTACAATTTTTTTTGAAATGAATATTCTTTTAATTTTCCATACAATGAACTTTGTGAATTTTCTGACTAATGTATGCAAGGAATGATTATTTTAACTTATACTAAATTAATGGAATTTTCCTCCCACAAGGACAATGAATGTTTTGAAAAATACTTTACATGTTCCCATTATTATTTTAAAAGACTTTTTTTTATTATTTTTTAAATTTAATATTTATAAGAAATGATTCTAAGGAAAATATTTTTCCCCAGGAATCTTTTAATGAAATTTTGAATCGTTAATAAATAAAACCTCCAATATTCATTATGTTTAACTAGTAATAATATACAAGGATATCATACTTATTCTTTATAAGGATGAATTATTTTTATTCTGGAATGACTTTTATGAATCATTTTCCTTTTCCATGTGTTATAATGTGTTGAATTTTTTTATGAAACCCGCTAATATTCATTATTTATAATATAATTAATTATTTATGATATTGTGGTACATATATGTATTATTTTTATTATATAATTATGGGAATATATATCTCCCTCTGATTAATTATGTAAATATTGATATCTCATTAATTAAATGATTGTAAAAGGGGGTGAACACAGTTTAGTATGGTACATTTTACATTATTATAGTCTTGGTATTGATCATTGAATAGTATGATGGTTTGGGGAGTAAACCCATTTCACTATTATAGTCCTAGAAAATATCCTCATCTACTAAAGAGAGTAATTTCTATGATTATGGGTATTCCATAATTTCTTGTCTTTGTCATGTGATATCATGGATTATGTTCATTTGCTCCTTTAGTATTCATGCCTTTTAAATATCGTAGATATATATAATGAGATAATATTTTGATCTATTATATGCATGTATGGTTTTGAAATGTAAATTTCATGTTCCATATCTTTTTTCTTGTCTTATTCTTATATGACCATTTTTACCTCCCTTGTTTACCCTCACTAAGCAATATATCACACCCTTTCTTAAGATTCCCTTTTTAGAATAAGAATAATGGCTTTATGTATGATATATCAAATATGGGTGATAGTTTTGAAGATATAAGTGGGAGATGGTGTTGAAAAATAATGAGCTAGTTGTTTATGTTACAATGTTTCAAATAATGCTATATGTATATGATCCTGACATAGATTCCAATGATATATAATGAATATTCATCTAAATATATATAATATCTATGTACGAATTTTTTGGGTTGTAATAGGTGTAATTTGATAGTGTTTTAGTTAACCATTGGAAACTAGGCTGAGATTACTTTTGTGAAAAACTTGAGGATAAATCTATGTATATGATAAAATTTTAATTTTATGGTAATGATTAAGAATGTCCTTGGTTAATCCTATGTTATCATATAATAATGTTTCATAATTTAGACATCCTGTAAATGAATCTTCCTGATTTTCTGGTTTCCATATTTGATTACTGTTTATCTCAAAATGATTTTGGTTTCATTCAATGGATAGAAACTGAAGGAATCATGTTAATGCTTCATACGATAGATAATTAAATTATTTTTCTCCAGGGAAACTGAATGTTATAGGATATTTAATGAAAAATCTAATTGTTATACTAGAATAAATTCTACAATATTTGAATCACATGAATATTCTATATGATAAATGGATGGAAAATTTATTTATTGACACCTTCATGAGGAAACATCCACCTTCCCTTAGTTGGTATATTGATCCAATAACAGTGAGACGTGGATTTGTACCACTAAAATGTTATTTTATATTCACTAGTTTTTGATCATGAGAAATTTACTTAGGATATTTATCATATGGAAGGAGAATAAAATCCATGTTGGACCCTTATCTAGAACACAAACAAATAATATGAAATTAAATCTATGGAGTGGGATTAGTTTAGGAGATAATTTTTCATTATGTATTTTCGTCATATTATTAATTAGAAACTAAACACGGAATTAAATTATATGAAGTTTTTTTTGATGAATATGTTGGTGCTTATGAGCAAATTTTTAAAATAAATTTGGAGTATTATTCTAGTATTATAATTCATTTTTAATGTAAGGTTGATCAATTCTATTTTATATTAAATAAACCAATTGTATGCTGTTAGACATAAGGTAAAATATTAGATATGAATAAATTTTCCTATGTGCTATCATGGTGAATATGTATTTTAGTGTTTCCCATAAATATCATGTGTTATATAAGTTAAGAAATATGGAATTTAAATTAAAATATAAAAAACATGGATTAAAAATGATGAGATTTTCTTTTTTGATCAATATGTAGAATAAAACATTGGTGAAATTTTCTTAAGAAATCTAATGAATTTTTCAAGTGTTCAATGAAAATTTATCATGAAATCGATCATTGATGAGATAATATCAACATATCTAATGATTTAAATAGAGATAAAGAAACACAAAATGCACCTCCCACACATCAGTGATTGAAATACAAAAAGTATGGTAATTATGCTAACTAGTTCCAAAATATAATGCTTAATGATTATAATACATGTAAACAACCTATTAATCCCAAATTCAAAGGTAAATCTCATGTGAACGCTATTTCTGATGAGGTGTATGATAATGACATGGTGAATGATAAAATTCACATCCCCACTATAATTTTTAATGTCATATTTGATTCTAGATCATCCCACTCTTTTATATCTATAGACATTTCCATTGGTATCACAATACCACTACAAAAAATAAATGATGATTTATAAGTAAAACCCCCTAATGGTTTTATGATCTCATCCAAAGTGTATGCTTTTTATCTAGTTGATGATTATGAGAATGTGTTTCTTGTAAATCTTTTTATTATTCCTCTAATTGAATTCAATATTATTTTGGTAATGGATTTTCATTATTTATAAAAATACAACATCAATATAAAAGGAAATTTAGTTATATTTTTTATTCCAATCGAAACTATGATCATCAATAAGATTGAAGAAAAAAATAAAAATTTATGGAAATTAAAACCCCTGTATGAGTCATGATTCCTATTCAGAAGGTGTGTTTATCTTAGGTGTTTGTGAATAAAGTCATCTTAAAAGATATGCCTATTATTGGAGTGTTTATTTACATCTTTCTAGATTAATTTTATTTATTTACAATAAATTTTGAAAATTATTTTTTAACAGAAGTCATAAATTTTGTTAGACTCGTACACAATAGACCATATAGAATTTCTACTATTTAGGATTACTCAAAATTGAGTTAATATTGAATATAATTTTTAAATTAATGAAATATTTAAAGAGATAGAGAACAGGATAATCACTACACCTATGATCACATTTCCCATATGTGGGTAATGATTTTTGATCTTGAGTGATGCATCCAAAAGGGATTTTGTTTTTTACTCATTGAAGATGAAAAGGTGATATCATATTCCTCTATATGATTAAATATCCATGATCATAATTTCCCAACACACGATCAATAATTGATAACAGTGATATTCACATTGATCATTTAGAGATATTATATCTACAGAGAAAAGTGTGACAAATATATGGCTCATAGAAGCCTCAAATATATATTCACAAAAAAGGACATTAATATTCAACAATTAAAGTTTTAAAAGATAATAAAGGATTAGGAATATACAATCCATTTTCAAATTAGGAATAAAAATAAAGTGTTAGATATTCTTAGTATAAAGGATATATCAACATGATCCATGATGAGTAGTTAATGGGATCAAATAATCATTCACATGAAATTGTTTGATATGGGAAGAATTAAAGGATATTTTTCCTACATTAATAAAATATATACTCAACCATAAACTATTGAGATGATCATGGTGTTGTAGAATGATGATGAGTTTCTGGAGGATAATTTAGAGAGTATTCCAGAGTTTAAAATTAAAGAACATGGAGTTATTAGTTTTTGAACACATATATGTGTCCCATCCAAACAATAATTGGAGAGAAAAATCAAGAATTGTTCACATAGATCATCGTTCTATTTTTATTATGGAATATGTATGATATATAGAGACTTGAATAAAAAAATATGGGGGGATAACATAAAGAGATATATTATTGTGTTTGTATCTTTTTTATTCATATGCCAACTAGAAGAGGAATATTAAAAAAATTACAAGGGTGTGATGGAACCATTAACTATAATAGTAGGTAAATTAGAAAACATAGCCATGTATTTCATTTTAGGAATCCACAAAACCCCAAAATGAAATAATTTCCTCTATGTGATTGTCAACTACCTTACCAAGTTAGCGCATTTCCATACCATTAAGGAAGATTTATCTTTTCACCAAGACAACAATACATATATGTGTGTTTTTGTGTGTGTGAGTGAGAGAGAGTGAGGGAAGTGGTTATGTTGTATGGATTTCAACTACATATTGTATCTAATTGAGATATAAGGTCTACCTCATGGTTCTACAGAATCTATCATAAATAGTTGGTTATAGAGATGAGCTCTACCAATAATTATCCCCATAAAAAATATGGATAGTCTAGAAGAACCATTTAAAATATTGATTATACGCTAATATCATGTTGAATGGATTTTCAAGGATGATGGGATCAACACCCTCCCCTATGATAGTTTTTATATATAAGGACCTGGCCTTAAATATTTTATAATATTGAATCAAATGAATAATTTACAATGAAGATCTTTTCAGGTATAGAGTTTTAGAGAATTAGGACATAACTATTACATCTCAAAAGATTACAGTGTAGACACTTCTACATAGTTTCCTTTTTTTCATAAAATAAAAACTCTTGAAAAATAGAGTCATGTCAAGTTCCAAGTTTTAGACAGAATGACTTTTCTTTGATCTCATCATTGTCCCTATTCATCTCTATGTCCTATGAAAACATTTCAAAACATGGGATGATCATAAATATCTCAGTAAGATTTATAAAACAATGAGAGAAAACATTTATTCATTAATACAGACAAAACATAAACTCTTTTACTTACCTCATGAAAAACTAAGATTTATGAATAACACAAAGAAATCATAAATCAAAAAGGTAACTTGTGGAATCCATATCATACTCACATTGTAGCTATCCCAGCTACATAGAAAGTTACTTTGGAATACTCATCATAGTATATTCCCTAAATCTCTTAGGAGAAACATTCAGGTTTACCTCCGTCGCGTTACCCAATGCACTGGAGTGATATCTTTGGATCACCCACCCTAGGTTTATCACGGAACCACCTGTATACGTAAATAATTCCCAAGAACCATAACATTATCATAACACATAAAATAAGCATAAAGGAAAGATAACATTTCCATATTGCAATAACAAAATATCAATACAACAAATTGATATAATCAAAACATTATCAAAACCATTTTCATTACCAAAATACATAAAAATAGTATAAGGTAGTTATTCTTCCTTTTAAAAACATTACAACTTCTTAAGGAAGCCAATGATCAAATAATACTCGCGGTGGTGGAATGGTCGTTGCCACCGCTTACGTTAAAAAAACATTCCTTTTTGTCATTTAGTAAAACACTTCATATAAAAATATTCCCTTTGAATGAAAAGAAAATTAAAAGGCGTTTATAAACTGATTAAAATAATGACTTGTATAAAACTAAATATGCCTCAATGAAAGAAGATTGAGACGAACTCCCTTACCTCATGTCCGACGTGACTCGATCGTTCTTTAATCTCATGAATAATAAACTAATGTTAATTTATACATTCTTAAGAACTTTTTTCAAGTTTATTATTCAATTTATATTACTTATTACCATGTTATAAACATTACGTAATCATTCAGTTTAATAATGGTCATTTTTCGATATTTGGTACTTCAGTCAAAAATTACCACCTTGAATCTACAAGTTGTCCATGTGGTTAATATTACATTATATCCAGAATGAAATTCATGATTTATATTTCATATATATCCTATATATCTAGTATATAAATGTATTTATAATAGTACAAAACATTTGGTGGTAAGAAATAAAATGCACTGTTCATGGAGACGGTAAGTCGTACGTACGCATGAACGCTACTTTCGTTTCTATTTATTATTTTAATGGAATTAAAACATAATGATACATAGATATATTTTAATTATAGTATAATTTTATATGTAATATCATATATAATATCATTAACTCCATCCTTTATATGTCCCACATATGGAATTAACGAGTTATATCACTTTGAGGGGGTGGTAGTTCACACTTCCTCTAATGAGAGTATCACATTTACCAATAATGGAAACCATAAAGGAATGCTATAAATGGAAATTAAATAAGAATAAGGAAGACATAAAGATAATATATATTATATATAAATACAGTGACATCATAATGGCCACCATTAGAGGTGGTAGGAGATAATCGAACAATCATCGTTTCGTGAGGCGTTAGTTTTCCATCCACAGAAACATTATGTTGTTCATCCATTAGATGGAGGTTTATGTAAGTGTAGTTATAATATTTATTATAAAAAATCTTAGTATATTGAGGATAGTGGTGTTGTTACAAAATTATGGAATAAAAAGTGTTTATGGGTAAGGTAAGTAAAATAAAAGAAAACAATTTCAGAGAAATTGTTACCTTTAATTTTGGTAACTCTCTTTGGTTTGAACCAAATGACTTCTTGAAGTGCCTTCTTCATAACGTAAGGCTTATAAGAGGAGGAAAGGGATGTAGGGAGCTTAATTGGGCAGTGTTTGGATGAGACTAATGGCTTGAGAGGTGTGAGGAATTGGTTAGAAGTGGTCTCCTTTTATAAGGGAGAGGAGGGGCTGTTTAGGAAAGTGTGAAAACATTATTTTATTATAAACACATATTTGGTTTCAAAATGTCAAAAAATCATTAAGGTAGAAGATTAGATGACTCATATTAGAAATAAATTCATCCAATCATAATTGGATATTTTTTGGATAATATTTTATTCATTATATTTTTATTTATTTAAATCATTTATTTATGATGTAAATACTGCATCATTATTGTGTCATTAATAATTTAAATTATTTGATGTCTAAAAATTAAAAAAAATAACATAATGTAGAAATTTTTTTATCATTCCAATGAATATTTATAGTTTAAAATAAAAGTTTTATAACACTATATAAAAATTAAATTACTAAAATATTTTTTATGTCATTTTTTCCTTTACATTAAATTAATTAATCTAAAGCGTCATTATCTTTTATAAGTGGCTCCATGGGGTCCCAAAATCGACCAAAATATGCCCTTGGTCGGCCATGAATCATCCAATAAGGTTTGTACAATTGTTAAGATAATTTTTAATTAATATAATATTCTTTTTACCTTGAATTAACCTATTTTCCTTTAACCGCGATAAATAAAAGTCAAAAGTTACTATTCACCAAATTTTTTTCATCTTATTGAACCAAAATTTACATTTTGATAATAACCATGTAGGTCAGATATTCAAAATTCAATTCAAATAAGTGGTAAAATTTCATTAAAATGAAAAAGTCATTTTTTAACTACTACTAAGTGGTTTCACTATTCATAAAAAAATTGAAGTTTTTCAGAAAAATACCTAAAAATTAAGCCTAAGCTATATTTGATATTTCGAATTCTATAATGATATTTATTTTTCCAAATTTAAAATAATAAAAGTTTCATTAGTTAATTTTATATTTAATTCCAGTTGTTAAAAAAATAGCGTGTTTTTAAGAAACAATAACTTTCAAAAGATTGACAATTGTTTAAGTCCAATTTCAATGTGAAATTAACTACAATGACCAAATTTGGATTAAATAGTAAAAATATATTGTAATTAAACATTAAAACCAATTAAAAAGATAATATAACCATATAAATAAATTTGATTAAAAGGCACTTTTAAAATAAAATACAATATTTTCACTATTCATTAAAAAATGAACATTATCGAAAAAATCCCAAAAAATTACACAAAGTAAATTTTGATGTCCCCATTCTGAATAAGGATTTTATTTTGTCAATTAGAATGTATTAAAGTGAAAAAATCTCTTTTTAAATAGGGTTCTCCTTTAAAAGCTGTAAATTGACTTTTTAATGTAAATTATGGATAAAATTAGATTCATTCACATTTTTAGCCTCTAACTTTTAATTGGATAAATGTAAATACATTTAACAAACATTTATAATCATATTGTAGTTATTTTTGTTCATTCTCGCCAATAAAACGGTTATAAGTTAACTGCATTTTAAAATAATAATATTATATTATTAGTGTGCAATGTACGATTCCAAAGAAACTTGTTGTTGCGTATCAGGTATGCTACCGAACATAGAAACCCCATTAATGTAAAATTAAAATTGAATTCAAAAATATTAATAAATATGAAATATGTCTTATTCTATATTTACATGGGAAGTTACATCCTTCCCCCCTTTTGGAAATTATTTCCCCGTAATTTTATTCAGTTATCAAATAAATGGGAGAATTTATCCCTCATAGCATTTTTAGATTCCCACATTGCCTCTTCAACCATATGGTTTTTCCACAAAATCTTTACCTGGTGAATTACCTTATTCCGCAACACATGCTCTCTACGGTCAAGAATCTGAACTGGTTGTTCTTCACAAGAGTGATTCTCTTCCAACTGAACTACCTCTGGGCTCAAAACATGAGATGGATCTGGAAAATACTTTAAAAACATTGATATATGAAAAAAAAACTTTGTACCTAGGACAAACTTGGAGGTAAATCCACTATGTACACAACTGATCCAAATTTCTCCAAAGTTGTATAAGGTCTAATGAACCTCAGACTCAACATTCCCTTCTTACCAAAACGCATCACACTTTTCCATAGAGAATCTTTGAGAATGACATGATCACCTACCTCAAAAGAAATATCCTTCCTCTGGTTATCTGCACAACTTTCTTGTCTGCTCTGAGCCATTCTCTTGTGCTTCTGAATCAACTGAACTTTGTCTACCATCTCTTATACCAATTCTATTCCCATTAGCTTCCTTTCATCTACTTTATCCCAAAAAGTTGGAGTTCAACAATGCCTTCCATATAATGCCTCAAATGGAGCCATCTGAATATTGTAATGAAAACTATTATTATATGAAAATTCAACCAAAGATAGTTGTTGGTCCCAAATTCCTTGATAATCCATTGAACAAGTACGTAACATATCCTCCATTGTCTGAATTGTTCGTTCTGACTACCCATTTGATTGAGGATCAAAAGCTGTAATAAAATTTAATTCAGTGCCCAATTACTTTTGAAGGCCATTCCAAAAGATAGATGTAAACCTGGGATCATGATCAGTTAAAATGAGGAGGGCAGTTACATGAAACCTGGCTATCTCATTAACATACAATCGAGAAAGTTTATCTAGAGACAATTTATCCTGAATAGGAAGGAAATGACTAGATTTAGTCAATCGTTCAACAATAACCCAGATTGCATTATTACTTCAATATGTCTTTTGTAATCCCACAACAAAGTCTATTAATATATTTTCCCAATTCCAATCTAGCATCGGTAAAGGCTGAAGAATCTCTTTAGGTCACTGCTTCTCTTCTTTAACCTCCTAACAAGTCAAGCACTTCATAATAAAATTAGCAATATCTCTATTCATTCCATCCCACTAGTAATAATTCCGAAGATCTATGTACATCTTAGTACTACCAGGATGAACTAAAAATGGGGAACTATGAGCTTCACATAACAACTCATTATTCAACAATGAAACACAAGGCACACATAATCTCTTCTCAATCCTCAAAACACAATCATTATCAACATTAAAATCAAGCACCTTACCCTTCTGAACCAACTCTACCTTTTTCTGCAACTCACTATCTTCTTTCTGCGCTTGCTTTATTCTGTCTGATAGAGATGATTTCACCGACGACTGAAACAAAACAGAATAATTTCCAACACCAACAACTTCTATGCCAAAGTTTATCAAATAAAAAACCAAAGTATCTTGTTCCAAACGTAACATGGTTAATGAAGCATTACTTTTTCGATTAAAAACATCAACCACTTTATTTACTTTTCCCAGATTGTAGTGGATCCTGAAATCATAATCCGTGATTAATTCTAGACATCCCCTTTGTGTCATGTTCAATTATTTTTGAGTGAATATGTACTTTAAAAATATTTGGTTAGTATATATTTAACATTTTACTCCATAAAAATGATGCCTCCAAATTTTTTAAGCAAAAACAACAATAGCTAATTCCAAATCATGTGTGGGGTAATTTAACTCATTTGGTATCAATTGACGTGAAGTATAAATAATTACCTGATCATTCTCCATTAGGAAACATCCCAGTCATTTCAACAAAGAATCATTGTAGGTAACAAACGCACCATTTCTGGATGCCAGTGCCAAAACTGGAGCATTCACCAATCTCCTTTTCAATTCCTGAAAACAATCATCACATTTGTTTTCCAAATTATCTTAACTCTTTTTCGAGTTAAGTTAGTCATTAGACTAGATATCCATGAAAAAGATTCAACAAACCTTTTGTAATAACATGAAAAAAAAGAAAACTATGAATCTCAGTTATATTTCTGGTATTTGGCCATTATTCAACAACTTTTTTTAACAGGATCAATAGTTATTCAATTTTTTAAAAAATGTGACCAACGAAAGAAATTTTTTGTAACCAAAACTCACACTTGTTGAATTTTCCAAACAGTTTCTTTTATTTTAAGGTTTGGAAGACATCCCTTAAATGAATTGCATGTTCCTACTTAGTTTTGGAATAAACCAAAATTTCATCAATGAAAACAACCAATAACTTATCCAAGAACTCAGGTAAAATTCTATTCATAAGATCCATGAATACAACAGGTGCATTGGTTAAACCAAACGACATAACTACAAATTCATAATGGCTATATATAGTACGAAACACGATCTTCGGAATGTCTGCTTCCTTTCCTTTCAACTGATGGTACCCCGACCTCCAATCAATCTACGAAAAATACTGAGCTCCCTAAAGCTGGTCAAACAAATAATTGATATGAGGAAAAGGATACATATTATTAACAGTGATGTTTTTCAATGCTCTATAATCAATGCAATGTCTCATTGAACCATCATTCCTTTTAACAAACAAGATAGGAGCACCCCATGGTGATGTGCTAGGTCGAATGAAACCTTTATCTAATAACACCTGCAATTTTACACAAACTCCATAAGTTCAATTTAATCCATTCGATAAGGGGGTTTTGAAATTGGATTATCATCAGGAACTAATTTAACAATAAATTAAACTTCTCGATCAAGTATAATACCAGGAAACTCATCAGGAAAAACATCGAGGTACTCATTTACCATTAGAACATCATTAATATAAATAGTTCCTTTGAATTCAAAAATATGAGCAAGGTAACATTCATTTCTATCTTTTACTAGTTCCTCAGCTTCTTAATATGTTATCAAAATAAAGGGTTAATTTTTGTATACAAACAAAAAAATCAGTCTGAAAAGAAAACTTGTTATTTCTGCAGCCAATCTTAACATGATAAACAAAAATCCAATCCATACCCAAAATAACATCAAACTCTTCTAGAGGCAAAAAAATTCAGTTTTCATGTAGATTCTTTCCGCACACAAGGATATGAATGTTCTTATGTTTTCTTTTTGTCTCAACATTTCCTCCATCTGTTTTTACTGTAAGTTTCGTATTCATATCTTGAGATGGAATCCCCAATTTACTGGAAAACTTATCAGAAATGAATGAGTGTGTAGATCCTAAATCAAACAACACATTGGCAAAATCTAAACAAATAAACATTGTTCCTGATACAACTTCATTTGATGGACCAACATCTGCTGAAGTAGTTTCAGAGGTTTTACCACCCCTTTATACTTGTAGTGTGGTTTCTTTAATCCGGTTGAGTTCTTTATTGGACTGTCATTCGCATAATGACCGATTTCATTTCACTTAAATATTTTTACTGACTGTAAATCAGATTTTGTATTACCACTACCATGATCGTTTTCAATTCAACAATGAGCCTTATGTCCCATATTACCACATCGGTAACACTTACCATAATTCAAAAGAAATTCCCCACTATGATTTTTACCCCAATTTTCAAATACTGTAATCTTAAGTTTCTTATCATCATACATTTTTGAAGAGTTCTTCCCTTTCACCTACCACCTCGACCTCTTATTTTGTTGTTTGTCAAAGAAAACTTGATCATCATCAAACTATATTTCCACCTTCTCTGCACAATGAAAAAGTTTTTCATAACTTTTGAACTCACGAGAAGCTAATGCCCTTCGATACTTTGGATTTAATCCTGAGTAAAAATGGTTGATTTTACTATCAAGATCTTGTATGAAATTTGGAGCATACTTTCATTCGAGTGAATTTTTCTCCGTAAGCATCCATTGAGTAATCCTCCTACCTTAATTCAAGGAAATATTTTTCCATACTAAGACGAACCACCATAGGAAATTATTTCTCAAGTAACATAACTTTGAATTCATCCCAATCGAGAGCATTAATCTCCTCACTTTCCTAGTTATTTTTCACCATCGACCACCACTGATCAGCTTTACCTTCACAATGGTAAATAGAACGACTAACCTTTTGATGTTCTGAACAACCCATGAGATCAAAAATATTATCCAGTTCTTTAATCCACCCTTCAGCTATCACAGCATCAGATGATCCTCTAAATGATGGGGGATGTTGCATCATGAAATGCTCTACCACTGACATTTTCCTCTGAGGTTGATCTGGCTGATCTCGTACATGGATACCACCACAATTTATTGCCTAATTAAACTGTGTCATCACTGCAAAAAAATGTTCAGTTCCTATTATGACCATCTCAGGTTGTGGATTTGGATGGTTTTCTTCAACCTGATGTCGTCCCAACATAGCTTCCATGTTTCTTATATGAAAAACCATTCTGAACACAAAAATATTTTAGGCGAAGCAACATGGTAATCTGGAAATGAAATATGATTTAAATATTGACATAAATTACATTATTGATATTAATTTAACAGTACCCTAACTCCTAAAATTGTCTAAACCGACCTCTGATTCCAACTATAAGGACACATCCATAAACATTACATAATATTGAATGAAATAAATAATTCACATTTTGTATCTTTTAATGTTTAGTGTTTTACGAAATTAGGACATAACTGTTACATCTCAAAAGATTACAAAGTATAAACTTCTACATAGGTTATATTTTTTCATAAAATAAAAACTCTTGGAAAAGAGAGTCATGTCTAGTTCCAGGTTTTAGACAGCATGACATTTCCTTGATCCCACCCTTGACCCTATTCATTTTTAAGTCCTATGAAAACATTTCAAAACTTGGGAAGAGCATAAAAAGCTCATTAAGGGTTATAAAACAATGAAAGAAAAGATTTGTTCATTAATACATAAAAAACATAAACCCTTTTACTTAACTCATGAAAACATAAGATTTATAAATAACACAAATAAATCATAAATCATAAAGGTAACATTTGGCATCCATATCATACTTACATTGTAGCTATCAGAGCTACATAGGGAGTTACTTTAGAATACCCATCATAGTATATTCCCTAAATCTCTAAGGATAAACAATCTCTTTTACCTTCGTCATGTAACCCAATGAATTGGAGAGAAATCTTAGGCTCACCCACCCTAGGTTTATCACGGAGCCACCCGTATATGTAAATAATGCCCAAGATCTATAACATGATCATAACACTAAACATAAGCATAAAAGAAAAGAAAACATTTCCACATTGAAATAATAAAATATAAATACAACACATTGATATAATCAAATCATTATCATAACAATTTTAAATACCAAAATACATAAAAAGAGTATATGGTATTTATTTTTCCTTTTAAAAACATTACGGCTTGTTAAGGAATCCAAAGATCAAATAATACTCGTGGTGGCGGAAAGGTCATTGTCACTGATAACATTAAAAAACATTCCTTTTTGTCATTTAGTAAAACAATTCATATAAAAAGATTCCCTTTGAATGAAAAGAAATGTCAAAGGGGTTTATACACAGTATAAAATAATGTCGTGTATAAAACTAAATATGCCTCAATGAAAGGAGATTGAGACGATGTCCCTTACCTCGTGTCTGACTTGACTCGATAGTTCTTTAATCTCCAGAATAATAAAGTAAAGTTAATTAATACTTTCCTAATAAACTTTTTCCAGTTTATTATTCCTTTTATATTACTTATTACCATGTTATAAACATTATGTAATCATTCAATTTATTAATGGTCATTTTGTCGATATTTGGTACTTGAGTCAAAAATGAACACCTTATATTTACAAGTTGTCCATGTGGTTAATATTCCATTATATCCAGAAAGATAATAATGATTTAGATATCATATATATCATATATATCCAGTATATAAATGTATTTATAATAGTACATAACATTTGGTGGTTTGAAATGAAATGCAACTTTCATGGAGACGGTAAGTTGTACGTACGCATGAATGCTACTTTCATTTATATTTATTATTGTAATGGAATTAAAACATAATGATACATATGTATATTATAATTCCATTATAATTTCATATATAATATCATATATAATATCATTAACTCTATCTTTTATACATCCCACATATGGAATTAACGAGTCATATCACTTTGAGCGGGCGGTAGTCCGCACTTCCTCTAATGAGATTATCGTGTTTACCCATAATAGAAACCATAAAGGCATTCTATAAAATAAAATTACAGAAGATTAAGGAACACAAAAGATATTATATATCATATATAAAAACAGTTCCATCAAAATGGCCACCATGAGAAGCGGTGGGAGATAATTGAACAAACATCATTTCGTGATGTGTTAGTTTTCCATCCACAGAAACATTATGTTCTTCATCCATTATATAAAGGTGTGTGTAAGTGTTGTTTGAATAGTTCTCATAACAATATCTTAGTATACTGAGGATACGGATTTTGTTAAAAAAAGAATAAAAAGGTTTTAGGGGTTGGAAAAGTAAAATAAAAGAAAAAAATTTAAGAGAAAATGTTACCTTTAATTTGGTTAACTACCTTTAGTTTGAACTGAATGACT
The DNA here is from genome assembly GCA_963277665.1 of Viscum album. Lineage (NCBI taxonomy): Eukaryota > Viridiplantae > Streptophyta > Magnoliopsida > Santalales > Viscaceae > Viscum > Viscum album. Next base: position 1,043,794,065 of record OY728150.1, read on the forward strand.
TCTTGAAGTGACTTATGCCTAAGGTAATACTTTTAGGAGGATAAAAGGGATGTAGGTAACTTAATTTGGTATAGTTTGGATGATAACAATGGCTTGATAGGTGTGATTAATTGGTTAGAAGTGGTCTCCTTTTATAGGGGAGAGGAGGGGCTCTTTAGGAATGTGTGAAAACATTATTTTATTATAAACACATATTCAGTTTCAAAAGGTCCAAAAATCATTAAGTTCGAAGATAAGATGACTCATATACTGAATAAAGTCATCCAATGATAATTTGACATGTTTTGGGTAATATTTAAATTATTTTAAACCAATTTATTTAAATCATTTTTAATGAGGTAAATAATGCATTATTATTGTGTCATAAATAATTTAATTTATTTGATATCTAAATATTATAAAATATTTCCATGATATATTAAATCTTTCTTATCATTACAATGAATATTTATAGTCAAAAATATAATTTATATCACACTATATAAAAATTAATTTACTAAAATATTTTTGTTTATGTTATTTTTTCCTTTACATTAAATTAATTAATCTAAAGTGTCATTATCTTTCATAAGTGGCTCCATGGGGTCCCAAAATCGACCCAAGGATTCCCATGGTCAGAAATGACTCATAAAACAATGTTTGGACAAGTGTTAATCTAATTATTAATTATTATAATATTCTTTTTACCTTGAATTAACCAATTTACCTTTAAGTGCGATAAATAAAAGTCAAAAATATATTATTCACCAAAAATTATTCTCATCTTATTGAACCACATTTTACATCCTTATAACAACCATGTATGTCGGATTTTTGAAATTCAATTCATGGAAATGGTAAAATTTCATTTAAATGGAAAAGACAGTTTTTTGAACTACTACTAAGTGATTTCACTATTCATCAATATTTATGTTTTTCAGAAAAATACCAAAAATTATGCCTAAGAAATAATTGATATTCTGAATTCACTAATGTTGATTATTTTTCCAAATTCAAAACATAAAAGTTTCATTAATTAATTTTAAAATTAATTCTCATTGGTAATACAAATTGCATGTTTTTAAGAAACAATAACTATCAAAAGATTGACACTTTTTTATGTCTAATTTCAAAGAGAAAATAACTCTAATAAAAAGCATTGGATTAAATGGTAAAAATATATTATAATTACAAATTAAAAAAAAATTAAAAAGATAATATAAAAATATAAATAGAATAGATTAAATGGCACTTTTGAAATAAAATACAATATTTTCACTATTCAATAAAAAATGAACTTTATCAGAAAAATTAAAAATATTTACACAAAGTAAATTTTGATGTCCCCATTCTAAAGAAGGATTTTATTTGGTAAATAAGAATGTATTAAATTGACCAAAACTATATTGAATGAGGGTTCTATATTAAATGGTGGTAAATCGACCTTTTAATGTAAATTATGCTTAAAATTAGATTCATTCACATTTTAAGCATCTATCTTTTTATTGTATAAATGTAAATAAATTTAAAAAACATGTATAATCATATTGTAGTTATTTTTGTTCATTCCCGCCAATACAACGGCTTGGAGTTAACTACCATTTAAAATAGAAATATTATATTATTAGTGTGCAACGTAAGATTCCAATGAAACTTGTTGTTGTGTATCGGGTACACTATCGAACATAAAAACCCCTTTAAAGTAAGATTAATATTTAATTCACAAATATTAATAAATATTATATATGTCTTATTCATTATTTACCTAGGATGTTACATCATATTACTAATGTTTCTATTATAGCATTCAACTATCACCATATGGGGCTCTATATGAGTAGAGGTGTTGGACCATGAAAACCTTGGGTGAAATTGGAGATAGGAAACTGATAGGACCAAATATTATTGAATAAATGATAGGGAAGTTTCAAACCATTTATTTCCATATTAAATAAAAAAAAATTGATAGAAATTCTATACTGACAATCATCCACAAGACATATTGTTTTCGGTTAAATATAATTTTAATATTTATTTATCAACATGGAAGAAATTCATGAGGTTTTGGAAGAAATAAAAACTTATTTCTAGATATATATTCCAATTTTAGATTGATCATCTCAACAAATCGGTGTCCTATAAACTAAAACTCATACCTAACCTATATCAACTACATGATGTCTTCTATGAATCCATCTTGACAGTGTATATAACAAACCCCTATCATGTACTAATTCTACAGTTGGTATCATAAGAGAATGATCTTTAATTTTAAAAGATGCTGGTAAAAATATTAAATTATAGATTAAAGGGTATATGAAACATGAATAATCACTGGGTCAATGTGTTATGGAGAAACCACAAGATTGATTCGTCGACATAGGAACTGGAAGAGGCAATGAAACATAAGTTCCATCATTTTTTAGGAATTGAAATTTTTGAGGGTGAAATTTCTAAGAGGGGTGAAATTTAATATACCGGTCGTTTTAAAATGAAATTATTTTTTGAATGAATAAAATCACTATTATGTAATGTAGATATAAAAACCTGAAGCACAAATTTGGTTATTTTAGACCGTTATATGGTCAATAGTATTTAATGTATAATTAATCATCATTATCATTGATAATATAGCTGTTGAAAAGTGGTATTTTCCCTTGATAAAGCATGTTCCTAGATTCAAAAACCAAGGAATGAGTGAAACTATTTATAGAATAAGTTCAAGATCATCAGTATCACACCCTTTACCATGTTCAATGAACCACTACCTTAAAATCTCACCATCACACACATTACCGTATGGGAATTCAATGGTGTAGTAAGGGGATATTTATCGAGACCACAAGAGTATGAATTATTATATTTTCAGTTTTATGATTTAATTATTATATGTATCCCCTTTTAAAATTACTATTAAAATAATTAAATAATGATTTTCATTAATGTTTGATTTTGATATGATGAAATAAAAAATGTATTTTTAAAATAAATAGTTTCCAAAAATTCAAGATATTTTATGATTTCAAAATAAAATTCATAAAATTATATTTTAATAAAATGTTAATATTAAATAGCATTTGTTAAATATAAATGATAATATAATTTCATGAATTAAAATGTAATGTTTATAAGGGATAGAAAAAATTTTACGTAAAAATCAAGTATTTAAAAATAAATATGTTTTTTAAGAAATCAAATCCTCGTATTTAGATAAATGTTTCGATTAAGTAATAATATTTTTTAAATAATAAAGTTAAATTATATAACAATGAATATTTCATTATTTTATAGTATAGTAATATTTTTGGGGAAAAATTTAATATTTTATAAATGTACGGTATGTATTCTAACATTATAAAAGCCCAAAAGTGATGTAATAAATACTCTAAAGAGTATCCATGACCAAAATTATGTTTCCCCTTTCGAATAATTTTATAATAATTATATTTCATTATTTTTATCAACCTCTAACTAATCATCCAAATACTATATTACATTTAATGGTTTTAAAATAAATTCTTAATAAACCTGACACACTTTCACATAACCAACAACATTATTTAAAAATTTTCAGGTAATATAATTTTAGAATAATGAAAAACACTTTTATTTGGTTAAAACCATTGGAAAACCCATGGAAAAATTGTTTTTTATTACACAATCATATAGAGTCAAAATCCTTTATATGGAAATTGAAAAAAATTATCATTTTTTTCTATAAAAATCCATGAAAACAACCATTTTTAATAACTCAAAATCCCTTCATCATGACATTAATATTATATTCAATCTCTATATCCATCATTAAATTTCACCATTCTCTTAATAATATATTATCTAGATTATAGATTTTCTCTGCCATGGAAATGGATATTCTCATTCTCTTCTGTATTCAAGAACCTTCATTCTGTCATTCATTTTTGTTTCCAAATTTTTAATTTGGAATATTTGATTACAAATTATTGATAATTCCATTATGATTCCAAAATCATGATATATTTTATTAACTCTCAATAACCTCGTCTATAATCTCTTATGTACACCGATTATTCTACTGAAGTTATCCTTCCATTTTCCATGTCAAACGTAGTGAATACCTATTTTTATTTCCACTCAAGGGTATACCACTAGATGTAAATATCCTTCAATTATTTTGGATTTACAGTTATGTTACTCACACTCCTTTATATTTGGTTTTAAATTGATTAAAGTAGTCCATGTGTTTTATTATATATGTGGCACACTTATGTATGTATATGATAATGAATGTGACAGGTGGGTCCAAAATTATATAGTAATCTAATGAATTGGGAAATGACTTTATTGCATTAAATTAAATGAATGGTGCATGGGAGGTTATCCTAAGAACAATGTGTTATGATTTCATGGGATATATCCTTGAATTGTTTTCATGATTTTAGGTTTTATGTTTTTCCACCTCCATATGTTTCATTTACGATATCATGTTACATTAGGAATCATGGTGTGATATAATGATTCTCACCCCTCTTATATATCCTTGAAATTATTCTTGGATCACATGTACTACAATACTTTGTGAAATAATTTGTTTATTCCCTAACCAGTATACACATATCACCCAATTCTTGTGTATGTCCCCATTTTGTCCTATCATGTTTTAGAATATTCATGGAATATAAGATCATGTTATGGAGTTCATAAATATTGTGGTTGTTTTTATTTTCCCTTTTTCATGATATGTACATAATTTCACAAATAAAGTATGCCTCATGATCTTCTAGGGTTGTATTAAGTGTATCGTTATATAATAAATAATGAGTTAACTTGTATTAGAATATGGGTTCTCACACTATCAGTTGTTAAATATTATATATCCAAAAATGAAAAAATGTACTATTTTGGAAATAATTTTTTATAGTTATCTAATTGATTTTAAATGAAATGTTTTAGACACAGTATATGGGATCCTTTCATGTTTCAAAAAATATCAAACACTCATGTTACAATTTTATGATTGGAAAATAATTGAATAATTGGTTTATTTGTTTATTCTTTTGAATATTAATATTGGTAACATGTTTATTATATGTGAATATTTAATATTTTCCTTACATTAGGTGATAAATTTTATATTATAATTTTTATTATATGCACAAAAATTTAGGGATAACAATACAAGGTTTTGATTTCATGAACCTTTAACTCAGTCTGTAATTAATGTTACTGTCTTGAATTTACATTTTTAATATAGTTGATATGTATAATGTGTTAGATGTATAATTAATTGTATTATATCTTGGGTAATGTATCAATAGGAAGAGGGGATTTGGGCTAGACTTCCCATTAGCCTGGAGAGTTATTCGATGTTGTAATAAAAGAGAAGTTTGGTTATCTCTCGCTCCTAGAGTATGAATATCATTATTATTAAATTGTTATTATTCTTAATAATTACATGAGAATATCATTTACATTATGGACACAGTTTATTTAGATATATCTAAAAAATTTTGGTTGTATTTTAGGGTCAGTAACATAATCTATTAGGTTTTATAAAGAGTTACAAATTAATAATTTTGGAATTTCATAATTGGGTGGATGAAATATGAATTCTTAAACTAAATCATCTGATATATGTTTACAAAAATTAATAAATAATGACATGATAATGGTTTAATGTGATACAAAAGATATGAATATGTAATCCACATGACAAATATTTAATTGGGAACTTTTAAATGAAACCCCATAAAATATTATATTATATATTCCTTCTAAATAATACACATGTAAATACCTCAATCATCTAATCTTGTGAGTATTGATGATGTAGGGTGAACATGGATTATCTTGTATAAGACATCATGGAAATGGATGACCCTATGAGGGAGGAAATGAAATCCAACTATGAACATTAGGCAAGACTTTTCTACGAAACATTACGAGTTATGATAACAATGGAATAGATTAGAATTTATCCAAATTATATAAATGGAAAAGAAAATTTGTACTCAACTCTCCAATATTCAAATGTGATACAAATGGAATATTTTCAATTTTAAATTAATAATAGGTTAGTGGAATACCAAAGTTATATTGTAACATAGTGAAATATGTGCGCTTTCTAACTATGTTGATAAAATTTATTGCGTCACCATTTTTAGTGGGAGTATTATCATTAACATGTCATGATGACAATCTAAAAAAATTTTACTTACTCATTAAAATGTATTTTATATAGATTATTGTCACGACCCATCCTTGGGGCCCGTGCCGTGACTACCCCAATCCCGCCTTCCATAGGCCAGGGGCTGGCGACTAGCACCAAGGCGTAAATCCCTGTAAAAAGGGAAGGCATTGGCTTTGTAAAGTAAACAAGCACCACAGAGTACAAGCAGAAGAAGTAAACACTAAGTAAAAACTGAGTACAACAGTAAGTACGGAAAGTAAAAAGGGGCCGGAAATACAAGCCCAACTGTAAAGTACAACTCGAAAGGGAAAACAACAACTGAAAAGTAAAGCTACTACGCCGAGCTGTCCACTGGAAATCCCACCTGAAGGGTGGGTACAGATAGCTCCTCTGCTCCTTAGGTCCCGCCGTCCGCTCCGAGTATGTATCGCCCCAGTGGTCCACCTCCGGGTACCGCCTTGTCGTCACGTCCACCCCTGGGTACCGTCTCTTCGTGAGGTCCTCCTCCGGGTACCATCTCTTCGTATAGTCCACCTCCAGGTACCGTCCAGTCCTCGAACACTCGGCCTCTGTCAGCACTGCTCGTCGTCTGCAACCAACACAACGAGGTGCGGGCATATCCCGTGCAGGGGTGAGTATAACGATACTCAGTATGGATCTCGAGACCCTCAAGGTCTCACTAAACCAACAAGGATAACCACAAAGAAGATCTCAACATATAACCTCTACTTAGGTATATGCCCATACATATACCTAATTTATCAAGTAACCCATCTCAATCATGAGGAAACACAAGGATTATGAAATCAACGGATAACCACTACCCGGGTATATGCCCATACATATACCTAAGTTAGCAAGTGACCAATCTCAATCATGAGGTAAACACAAGGTCAAAAGTCTCAGCTCAAACCAGGATTTTCATTATCGAAACCGTAACTGCTGAAGAGCTCCGTCTCTGGAGTGTACAGTGGTCCTGTCACGACTCCGAGGTACTGCTCACTAACCTAAGACTGCTGAAGAACTCCACCCATCGAGTAATGCGGGCCAGCTTCTACAACCAAGCGCTCTCATGTGCCGCTACAACCAAGCGCACCTCTGTCGTGGGTCTGCCGCTACAACCAAGCGCTCCCATGTGCCGCTACAACCAAGCGCACCTCTGTCGTGGGTCTGCCGCTACAACCAAGCGCTCCCATGTGCCGCTACAACCAAGGGCACCTCTGTCGTGGGTCTGCCGCTACAACCAAGCACTCCCATGTGCCGCTACAACCTAGCGCACATCTGTAACACACCGAGTCGTTCAATCAGCAGTCGTCGGGTCTCAGCCGGCTACACGGTCTCCGTACTCCGCACGCTCATCACTGGGAGGGTCTGTGACACGAGCTACAGGTCGATACTCCAAGTATCTCAAAGTCCCACGAAGAAGTATCTCAAAGGACTTCCACGTCATAGGAGTCTCAACGCAACAGACGGCGCGTCAATCGGACGCCCGGTCTGTGAGTTATTAGTCTTTTCGTCCCAGGGGCCCGGTTGGTTTCGTGAGCGAACCAAACCTGGCCGTATCTCAACTGTACCCTGAACTTTCATAGGGTAAACTCATAGGGACCGTTTCTCAACGCGATCACCAACGTCGCTGATGGTTCGTCAAACGGACGTTCTGTCAGAAAGATATCAGCTTTTCCGTTCCAGGGGCCCGGTTGGATTTCGGTGCGATCCAACCCGGCCACTATCCATCTGCATCCAAAACTCGGGCGGAGGATGCCAAAAGTTCTGTATCGTCAACATAAACTCAACGCAACAGACGGCACGTCAATCGGACGCCCAGTCTGAGAGTTATTGGCTTTTTCGTTCCAGGGGCCCGGTTGGATTTCGGTGCGATCCAACCCGACCGCACTCCGTCGGCATCCAAATCTCGAGCGGAGTAAGCCAAAAGATCCATCTCACTTAAAGGAATTCAACGAAACAGACGGCGCGTCAATCGGACGCCCGATCTGTTATTTATTGGCCTTTCTGTCTCACACCCACCCTAGGAGACTTCCCAGGAGGTCACCCATCCTGATCACTACTCTAGGCCAAACACGCTTAACTATGGAGTTTTAACCACGTAGGCTTTCGAAAAGGAAGGTGCACCTTGAGTATAGTATACCGAAACGACCGTCTCGATCCAAGGATCGCGTTGCCGCTGACGGCGAGTCGTTTGGAGGCCCGTAGCCCAAGATACGGGCATTTGACCAAACCGCTCGGTAACGGGGGTTTCGGGCCCGGGCCGTCCCGGCCCGAGACCCCCCGGATGGCCCGAACCGGGTCGACCCGCCCCAGACAGGGTCGATCCGGCCCGGCCCGGCGCAGCCCGGCCAGGCGAACCGGCCAGGCGCGCCGGTTCGGCGCAAGGCAGCGCGCTGGGCGCGCTGCCAGCTCGGCCGAAGGCCTTGCTTGCTGGAAACGGGGGGCCGCCTGCACCCCCCCCCCCTTTGTGAAACCGGCCCCCCTCATAATGGGGGGCCAAATAACTGCCCGGGGAATTAAATTCCCCCGTTTTCCACAAACCCGGTCGGCCCGACCTGGCCGGCCGACTTCTTGTGAACAGGACCGGCAAGGGCCGGTCCTCTTCCGTCTTCCGGCACCGGCGGCCCGGCTGGCCGCCGGTCATCACGATCCACCATGGCCCGGAACCGGCCGCGGCCTTCGTCATCCGGCGCAGTGTGACGACACCGCGCCCCTCCGCAGCGGCCCCGCTCCGGCCGCGGCATCTTCGGTTTCCTTCGACGCGGCGCGACGACGTCGCGTTCATGATAATTCTTTCCACGGCGCGGCGCGACGGCGCCGCGCAATAATTTCCGTGTGATTCCCGCGTGGTGCGACGACACCACGCTATCTCGTTTCATCCGCAAGAAACATTCAAGAACAAAGGAGGGGGGTTTGGCCGTGTTTGTGCGGTCCGGTCCCCCTCTCGTTAGACGATAACACTTAAACGTTCATCCTCAAGTTTGTCATGCTAGAACCAAGAACGGAAAATAATTAAATAAAGCAACAACAAACCCTTACTTGGATATTTGACGTCGCACGTCGGGCGTCGTGGAGAACGGCGTCACGGAGAACGATGTCGCGGAGATCGGACGTCGATTCCATGGATGTTGGGGTACGTCCGAGGAGGAAACGACATCTCCTCACTTGTTGCGGAGATGAAGAAGGAAGGCGCGTTGTCGTTGGAGAGTTCCCTATGTCGGTGTCTTCTCCCTTGCCGTGGAGGAAAAAGAGGATGAAGAACTGTGATCACCGAGTCGTTTTAAGTTGAGGGATCGATGTTCTTCATCGGAGAAGAACCGTTCTTCACGGAGAGGAGGACGTTCTTCAACGAAGAAGGAGCTTCCTTCTTCTATCACACAAAGGCTCTTTCTCAAAAATCCTCCCACCACAATTCAACCTCCAAATAAAACAAGGTTTCCCCTTATTTTATTTTAATCATGCCATGCATTGTAAGTTCAAAATTCAAACACTTAATTGATTAAGAGTTTCAATAACTTAATTTAAGTGCTAGTTGGCATGAGTTATGAGGGAGAGAGGGAGAGAAGGAGTTTCAAAATAAAGAGGGAGGTGAGGAGTTTCAAAATAAATAGGGAGGTGAGGAGTTTCAAAATAAAGAGGGAGTTAGGGGGTTATGGGAAAAGTGAAGGGGTGGGGTTCATGTGGGCCCCACCTCACCTTAAATCCTTCCATGGGTGGTTAAATCCAAGTGGGTCCCACCCCTAACTCCCTTACATAGGTTAAAACCACTTAAGAGAGGGTCAAGTGTTGTAACATAACACTTAATCTACTTAACAAGAAAATAAAAATTGTAGATAAGTTATAAATTAAACATCCAAAATTTTTATCATCTTCTCTCGGATAAACGCAACTCCGGAAATGGCGTCTTAAGAAATTACCGGCGCTGCGGTTCCATTGGTGCCCTCGGAATTCGATTCCGGGCATCGGTTCAAAAGATAGAAATTCCCGCTTGCTCGTTCACTGAACGTACACGAGCCAAACTTCGGAAATTAATTCCGGGCACACCGGGCCTCGGAATCAGGCACCGTCAGAAACTGCGTTCTTGTAAAATTCCAAAGAAAATTAAGAAAAAAAGTTTTCCTTGAAATTTCCGGATCTTTACATTACTCCCACCTCAGGGATTTACGTCCCCGTAAAGCTTCAACACAAACTAGGGTCACAAAAGCGGTACCGAGCACGCATCTGAGCCTTCCGCTCCTATGTGCTCACCTGGTGGTTTCGTACTGCCAAGGAAAGTGCACCCGAGGAATCGATCGTCCCCCTAGGATATGATTCTGTCGATCCTCGATCCCCACTGGAATCTCCGTGAAAGACACCCCATCTCCATCGTCCATCTCCTCATGGTCGATGGTATGCGAAGGGTCGAGCACGTATCTCCTCAGTTGAGATACGTGGAAGTCGTCGTGCACCTGGTGCAACTGTGGTGAATGGGTCAAGCAGTAAACCATCCCGCCTACCTAGATGGGGACCTAAGAAGGTCCGCTGAACCCCGGAGATAGCTTTCCGCCTTGGCCACATCTCCGTAAACCTCGTCGAGGAGAGACCCGTATAAGGACGTGATCGTCATCCTCAAAATCCAGAGGTCTCCATTTTCTGTTAGAAGTGGAACTCGAAAGGCTGCTGTCATGAGGGTAAGGTTGACCGACTCAAGAGTAATCGGTCACACCCTCCTGTACAAGAGTAACCCTGCGCTGTCTGGGGTTTCCTTTTCCGCCGACAAAGGAAAACCCATCCCGACGTTTGCCTAAAACTGTCAATTTGAGTATGAACAGTTATTGCCCATTCCATACTCAAACTAACGTCGTAAGGCCTCGACGCTTCCACCAAGAGATTACAACTGAAACTCTCGCCTTGAGGGTCTGACCACACCATCGGCATAAGTGTGATTATCGAGTCTCCTCCCAAGGTATCTCCAGACGTGAGGGTCAAGTCCACGGCTTACCGGAAACTCTAGGTCTGGAACAAGATTTGTGAAAGCAAGGAATGATTCACATTGACGTCCGTTACTACAGCAGCCAGTAGTGGACACAGACTGTCCCTTGAATCATTTCTAGAGCCATTAGGTCACACTCCTTGACCGCATGCAGTCGCACTCTTCCTCCGCCCTCCATCTCCCTGAGCCTGGCAGGAATAACTAAGGCGGCTGGTTGTACAAAGTTAGGATGTACACCACCTCATGCTGCTCTCCTAGCTCTACCTCCATGTCTGATGCTTCGTAGACTCATCTCTCCTTTATGCTTCCTCTTCTTTAACACGCCCGAGTCTCTAAGACTGGCACCGGTTTCCTGTTTCTTACTATACTATGCAGTCTTCATCCTCTCTTGGATGTCCTAGACCTCTTTTAGTCTCACAAGAGCTTCTATGATTTTTCTTTTCCGATAAGAGAAATCCGGTCTCATCCCCTGGATGAACCACATTCGTTGCCTAATACAGTCAATTCCAACATGAATGATGCATTCATTCCATGGATGACATCGTAAGGCCTCGACGTAACTACCAAGAGATCTAACTGTCACTCTCGCCTCCAAGGGTCGAGTCACACTGTCGGCATCTGTGTGATGTCACTGGGTCCCCTCCAGTTGAAATCCCGAAAGCGAGGGTCAAGTCAACAGTTTAACCGGGACCACTCAGTATCAACCAAACAAAAGGACAGTAAAACAAACAAAGATAAGTGTCTTTTTATTATTGCAGCTCATAGTACAAGACACGAATACAATAGAGAAATGGAACTAGAAGTACAAGGGACGTATCCACTAGTTCCTCTCTTGTCCACCTGCTCTCGGAGCTCTACTGCCTTGTCCACTGCTCGGCTGTTGCTCAAGCACTCGCCGCTGCTTCTGTCTCGGTGGCTCCTACAACACCCGCTGATCAATCGTACGAGGATTCGGACAGTTACGTGCCAGGTGACCCTTCCCGCCGCAGGAGTAACATTGTCTGTTTCTGGCACGCCTGGCTCTGACCCCACATCGGGTGCCCCGCACCACCTGTCCTAAAACACGAGATCGTCCAACTGCTAGTCTGGTCCTCCTGGACCTCTGCATCATCTGTCTACTACCCACAGATGACTCGGCTACTGATCGAAAAACACGCGGCAAAGGCCGAAGCTCCTGCACACGCTCGGGGTGTAGAGCTACTGGCACAAACTCCACCCTGAAGAAGGTCTCGAAGTCTTCCCATGCGAAGGTCATCCCGTCGCAAAACTGAAACAAGTGGCTCCACCACCTGCCTACTGCTGCCTGAAGGAGGCTGGCAGCAAAGATCACCATTAATTCTGACGGCGTCCCCACTAGCCTAAAGACTCCCACCACAGCCTCCAGCCAATCCTCAGCCGCCTGCGGGTCCGTCTCTCCCCGGAACCTGGGTGGACTCTGGCGCTGGAACTCGTGCAGCGCACTCAAGTGGCGTGCATCGCCTACTGCTGGGGCTAGTGGCATCGGTGGCCCAACGTATGGTAGTATCGCTGGTGCCTCCGCTAGTGCCTCAACTGCAAGAGGGCCCTGTACCGAAGCCTCGTCGCTCGACAGGCTGTAAGTACGCACATCCCTCTAGGCTCTAGCTGGCCGTTCGTGAAAAGGCATCCTGAAAGAAAAAACTTAACACGGTCAAACGATTATACCTGGTGAGCTGACCTGGTTTGAGCTGACATTTAAAAACATCTGGAAACACACACGCAATCAGTGTTTTTGTGCATAAAGTCGGATATCAGTTGTCAGGGTCCTGGTGTATGGATACGTCGGCCGCCCGCACCAAAACTGGACTCCCTGAACTGAAAACCACACTCTGAACCCTTAACACTATTGCTTCACAGAAAGAAACATCAGAGTTGTAAGTTCTACGGTAGAACCGAACTCCTCTAATACCAATTGTGGCAACCGGGTCCCGGTGACAGCACAAGCACCACGCCTCAACATGGTCGTCGGGTCCTGGCCCACCAGGTACCACAAGTTGCCCCGCAGACATGTGGGGCCCACCCCACAGTCTACCCACGTACCCGAACAGGTCATATGACTAATGACATTCCCCACAGGCCAACACATGTCCTTTCCAGTGTGCTTTGTCCTCACACACACACACACTGAGAAACTTCTTAGGAGGTCACCCATCCTGATCACTACTCTAGGCCAAGCACGCATAACTATGGAGTTTTAACCACGTAGGCTCCCGAAAAGGAAGGTCCACCTTGATTATAGTATACCGAAACGACCATCTCGATCCAAGGATCGTGTTGCTGCTGACGGCGAGTCGTTTGGAGGCCCATAGCCCAAGATATGAGCATTTGACCAAACCGCTCGGTAACGGGGGTTTTGGGCCCGGGCCGTCCCGGCCCGAGACCCCCCGGATGGTCCGAACCGGGTCGACCCGCCCCAGACGGGGTCGACCCGGCCCGGCACAGCCCGGACCGGCGCGGCGCGGCGTGGCCCGGCCCGGCGAACCGGCCAGGCGCGCCGGCTCGGCACAAGGCAGCGCACAGGGCGCGCTGCCAGCTCGGCCGAAGGCCGAGCTCGCTGGAAACGGGGGGGCCGCCTGCCCCCCCCCCCTTTGTGAAACTGGCCCCCCTCATAATGGGGGGCCAAATAACTTCCCGGGGGAATTAAATTCCCCCGATTTCCACCAACCCGGCCGGCTTCTTGTCAACAGGACCGGTAAGGGCCGGTCCTCTTCCGTCTTCGGGCACCGGCGGCCCGGCTGGCCGTCGGTCATCATGATCCGCCGCGGCTCGGAACCGGCCGCGGCCTTCGTCATCCGGCGCGGTGTGACGGCACCGCGCCCCTCCACAGCGGCCCCCCTCCGGCCGTGGCGTCTTCGGTTTTCTTCGACGCGGCGCGACGACGTCGCGTTCATGATAATTCTTTCCACGGCGCGACACGACGGCGCCGCGCAATAATTTCCGTGTGATTCCCGCGTGGTGCGACGGCACCATGCTATCTCGTTTCATCCGCAAGAAACATTCAAGAACAAAGGAGGGGGGTTCGGCCGTGTTTGTGCGGTCCGGTCCCCCTCTCGTTAGACGATAACACTTAAACGTTCATCCTCAAGTTTGTCATGCTAGAACCAAGAACGGAAAATAATTAAATAAAGCAACAACAAACCCTTACATGGATATTTGACGTCGTACGTCGGGCGTCCCGGAGAACGGCATCACGGAGAACGATGTCGCGGAGATCGGACGTCGATTCCATGGATGTTGGGGTACGTCCGAGGAGGAATCGATGTCTCCTCACTTGTTGCGGAGATGAAGAAGGAAGGCGTGTTGTCGTTGGAGAGTTCCCTACGTCAGTGTCTTCTCCCTTGCCGTGGAGGAAAAAGAGGATGAAGAACCGTGATCACCGAGTCGTTCTAAGTTGAGGGATCGATGTTCTTCATCGGAGAAGAACCGTTCTTCACGGAGAGGAGGACGTTCTTCAACAAAGAAGGAGCTTCCTTCTTCTATCACACAAAGCCTCTTTCTCAAAAATCCTCCCACCACAATTCAACCTCCAAATAAAACAAGGTTTCCCCTTATTTTATTTTAATCATGCCATGCATTGTAAGTTCAAAATTCAAACACTTAATTTATTAAGAGTTTCAATAACTTAATTTAAGTGCTAGTTGGCATGAGTTATGAGGGAGAGAGGGGGAGAAGGAGTTTCAAAAAAAATAGGGAGGTGAGGAGTTTCAAAATAAATAGGGAGGTGAGGAGTTTCAAAATAATGAGGGAGTTAGGGGGTTATGGGAAAAGTGAAGGGGTGGGGTTCGTGTGGGCCCCACCTCACCTTAAATCCTTCCATGGGTGGTTAAATCCAGTGGGTCCCACCCCTAACTCCCTTACATAGGTTAAAACCACTTAAGAGAGGGTCAAGTGTTGTAACATAACACTTAATCTACTTAACAAGAAAATAAAAATTGTAGATAAGTTATAAATTAAACTTCCACAATTTTTATCATCTTCTCTCGGATAAACGCAACTCCGGAAATGGCGTTCTTAAGAAATTACCGGCGCTGCGGTTCCATCGGTGCCCTCGGAATTTGATTCCGGGCACCGGTTCAAAAGATAGAAATTCCCGATCGCTCGTTCACTGAACGTACCCGAGCCAAACTTCGGAAATTAATTCCGGGCACACTGGGCCTCGGAATCAGGCTTAGTTAGAAACTGCGTTCTTGTAAAATTCCAAAGAAAATTAAGAAATAAAAAATTCTTTGAAATTTCTGGATATTTACAATTATGGATTTAATCATCTTTATCATTTTTAAGTATCTTATAGGTAGTGACTAAAAATTCATTGTTAGATGTTATGGTTGAGAATTGGCCTCAGATAGATGAATTCTGAGTATATGAATGTTAAATAGTAAAGATCAATATCTATGCACCTTACTCATCAATGTTAGATACCTATTATACATCATAAAATTTTCATGATAAAAATGAACTCAGATATACAAGGTAATTAGAAAAAGGTGATGTAGATCTTCTTGTCAGTAACAAATCATGATAATCTACATTTGAAGTCAGAACATATGATTTTAGAGTACCTAGTAGATTGATTGGAAATATAAATATATCTTCTATGTTCCCAATATAAATACAAATTATATTAATATATATTATTAGGATATGATGGGATTCTCATTCATTATTATGAGAAATTTTAATTATATATATATGAATTAAATTCTTTATGGAATAAGAAATATGGTAAATCCTATTTACCTTCTAGATGTGGATAATCATTTCTATATTATTCAAAATAAGAATGTCAAGGACAATTCTAATCTGAGATACCTTTGGTATTGTTTCCATGGATATATTAATAAGAAACACATACAATAATTCAATAAAGATAGATTTTTGGAATGACTAGATAATGAATCATATGAAACCGGAAAATCCTTGTAAATAGTCAAGTTGTCCAACGAAACGTTGTAAGGAAAATGTGAATGATCTAGTTTGATTGTTGATACTATACATAGAAATTTATATGGACCAATGAGTACTAAAGAATGTGGTGGATTTAGGTGTGTCATGACCTTAATTGATGGAATTGGTCAGTATGGTAGTTTGTTTTTTATGGGGAAGATTTTTGAATCCTTTCAAATATTTACAATTTTTTTATAACAGTTCAAAATCAATGGTGAAAATATATTATGGTTCCCCAATCAAATTAGAGTATTGAATGATTATACTATGAATCCATTAATCATATTAGAGACAATGGAATTATTCCCCAACTCAATACTTCTCGAACACCACAAACGAAGGGTGTGTCTGAGTGAAATAATCGTACCCTTATAGATATTCTATAATTGATGATGATTCAGTTTGTCCTTCGTATATCATTAATGGGGAATGATATGGAAACTACTACATTAATTCATTACTGCAATACTTCTAAAAGAGTAATGAAGACCATCTTTGAGACACTATGGGAATTTCATCTTTTTATAATGGGTTATCTGTGATGGGTGTAACACCTCGTCAAAATAGACTATTTGAGATGGGAATTTTCACCTATCAAATTTGTAGATAAAAATATGGTATTTGCAATGGGGATAAACCCTTATCACAAAAAATCTTTTTGGTTTTCTGTTATTTGTGATGGGGATCTATTCTCTTCATAAATAAAGTGTCGGTATGATAGTATTTACGTCAGATCCCATCGCAAATACATTTTTTATCTCCTCCTTAATTAATAAGAACCTAACTATTTGTTATGGGATCCCAGTCAGAAATAATTCCATCGCAAAAGAACTTACCAATATATACCCCCTGATTTTTTTCATTCACAAAATTGTTAATCTTCTCTAACCCTCTCTACTCGGATTTTTTTATTTAAAATTTTCAGAATCATAAAAGTTATTGGGGATCAATTTTTGTGTATCACATCCAATGAAACATTAAATTTCATGGTATTTTTAATGATTATTTAATTTAATATGAGTAATATTATTATCGATAAGAAAAAAATAGATTTAATTAAAAATAATTTGTTTTTCCAATAATTTTTTATAAATATTTAGCTTAAATTTTCATCTTTGTTTTAATTAAGATTAAATAGTACTAATTTGCAATGATTTTATTTATTTATCTGTAGTTAGTATTAATTCAGTGAAATTATTAATAATTAGCTATAACTAGTAAACATGGTTTATAATTAGATATAATTAATAATAATTCGTGGTAATTATCCATAAATGGTGGTAATTAGTAATAATTAGAAATAAATTATATAAATTCGTAATAATTTGTTATATGTCCGCAACAAATATTTTTTATTAGTGATAATTAATAAAAATTAGTACAAATTAATAATAATTATTAAAAATTTGTAATATTTATTGGTAATTAGTAAAAATTAGTGGTAATTAGTTGTAATTATTAAAAAATTATAAAAATTAGTAATAGATTCTTACAAACTAATAAGAATCAATAAAAAATAATGTTAAATAGTAATATTTCATCATTATTAGTGATAATTAGTATTAATTTCTAATAATTAGTAACAATTTCTAATAATTAGTTATAATTAGTTCAAATAAGTAATAATTTGTAATAATTATTAAAAATAGAAATAATTGTTATAAAATAGTAATAAATAATAATTAATTATTAATAATTAATAAAAATTAGTGATATTTAATAAAAACTAGTGATAACCCATAAGAATTAGTAATAATTAATAACAATTACAAATAATTACTGTTAATTAAAAATAATTATTGTTTTATTAGTAAGAATTTGGAATAATTCTTAATAATTAGAAAGAATTAGGAATATTTTAAAAAAATTAGGAATATTTTTAAAAAATTCAGGAATAATTATTAAAAACATTTATTTCTAGAAAAAATTATGTCTAATGAGTAATAATGAGTAATAATTAGTAATAATTTGGAAAACATTGGAATAATTTGGAAAAATTTGGAACAATTATGAAAAATTAGGAAAAATTTGGAATAATAAATAATATTTAGAAATTGCTGGTAATAATTAGTAATAATTATGAAAAAATAGTAATAATTAGTAATCAGTATGAATAATTAGTAATAATTACTAGTAATTAGTAGTAATTAATCATTAATATTTATAATTAGCATGAAAATAGAACTAAATGGTAATAAATATTAATAAGTAGTAGTAAATTGTAATAAATAGTAATAAATAGTAATAAATATTAATAATTATCAATACATTGAAATAATCAGAAATAATTAATATTAATTAGTAACTATTATAATTTATGAGTGGCAAATAGCAGTAAATAGTGATAAATGTCGTTAGATAGTGATAAATAATGGTAATTAGTATTAAATAGTGGTAATTGTTATAAAATAGTCTTAATTTGTTTCAATTAGCAGTATTTTTCTGTAATTTTTATCAATTAGTGAAAATTCACAATAATTAGTATTAATTATTGGTAATTAGTTTTAATTATTGGTAATTAGTATTATTTATTAATAATTGGTAATAATTATCGGTATGTAGGGTTAATTAGTATTTAATACAAGTAATTAGTATTAAATATCAGTAGTTTGTATTAAGTAGATCTAATTATTAAAAATTAGTGATAATTAGTATTAATTATTGATAATTAGTATTAATTAACAGTAATTAGCATGAATTAGCGGTAATTAGATGTAATTACCAGTAATTACTATTAATTGGTATTAATTAATAGTAATTAGTATTAATTAGTAGTAATTAGTAGTAACTAGTAGTAATTAGTAATAATTATATGTAATAAGAAATAATTAGTTGTAATTAGTAATAAATAGTCATAATTAGTATTAATTACCCATAATTATAAATTAATAGATATATTTAGTAATAATTAGTAATAATTAAAAATAAATAGTAATAATTATTAATAAATAGTAATAATTATTGTGAAATAGTAATAATTATTAATAAATAGTTAAAATTTTGTAATAATTTGTAATAATTAGTAATAAATAAATAATAATTAGTAATAATTAGTAATAATGAGTAATAATTGGTAATAATTAATAATAATTAGCAATAGTTAGTGGTAAATAGAATTAAATAGTGGGAATTAGAATTAATTTGGGTGATTGGCATTAATTAGCAGTAATTAGAATTAATTAATGGTAATTATCATTAAGTAGTGGTGCTTATCCTTAATTAGTGGTAATTAGAATTTATTAAAATCAATTAAAATTAATTAGCAAAAATTAGTTTTAATTATCATTAATTAGTATTAAATTGTAATAAATTTTCAAATATAGTCAAATATAGTAAACAACAATAATAATTAGTCATAATTAGTACTAAATGGTAATAATTAGTAATAATTAATAATATTAGTAATAATTTTTAATAAGAAGTTATAATTAGTAGTAATTTGTCATGATTTGTAATAATTTTCATCCCATAAGAAATAAAAAAATTATATATACATGGAAGACACAAAATGGTAATGAAAAATTTACACCATCCAAAAATATGTACATAAAAGGTTGAAAAAATTAGTAATGACCTTTTTATGATGACGGTCTACTAATCTGTCATTTGGACTCCAGAATAGAGATATGTTTGATGTGACATGCTGATGGAAGTAGTATTTGGAGGTAAAGATATGTTGATGAAATACCATAATCGACATAAATTGGTGTAATTAAAAATTTGGACATGGTTGATGTTAATTGGTTTCATCACCCAGTGATTGTAAATTCTATGATTTTTACATTTTAGTAAATCATAGGATTTCCAATCATCTGGTGATTAGAAATGGCCAATTTGTTCCATCCATGTCCATAGATTTCATTATGTCAGCAAAACTAGGAATAACCTGATGTGACATCTCAACAGATGTAGTAGTAGGGAGAGGAAGAGAAGTGTCAATGGCTGGAGAAACACCATGACAAGACAATGGAGTATATGCAACATCTAACACATGGTTTAGGGATGGCGTTTCTTCCACCACCCCCCTACATGACCCTCCCCTCGATGGTTTTTGTTATATTTTTCTGTATAGTGAGTATTTATATTATTTTGAATATTATATTTTTTACTATTTAAATATTTTTAACATTTTAATTAGTTTTATAATATTTATATAATATTTTCGTTTTTATTCGTTTTTATTAAATTTTTATTTTATTTTTTTAATATTTTGTACGGTCCTATCACATAAGTATTTTTTTGGAAACAATGATAAACGATTTCTGACACTGTTCTCTACTATGGGTAATTTTCGATAGGACCCCATTATAAATGACCCATCACAAAATATTCAATTTCCAACTGTGAGATATGGACTAAAAAATATCCATAAATTGATTATATGGAAATTTGGGATGTAAAGCCTTCATGAGATGGTTGGTTTATGATAATATTGAACCTACGTGTACTAATTGCATATTTTTTGGCTATCATAAAGAAACTATTTGATATTATTTAAAAAATAAAACCGATAAAGATGTTTTTATGGACTAAATTCATGCATCCCTTTATAATTTATATATAAAATAGGTGTGAACATATACAAATATAATTATGAATATGTTCAATAAAATTAAATAGGATGTGTTGGGGAGATGGTTGTTGATTTGGTTCTCTAAAGAGTTGTTAATAAAGAAATAACCCATGTTATAAAAGAACCTGAAGGGTCTTCTGAGATTAATTTGGATCTTGAGAGATATGAATTTGTTAAAGAAAACAATTATTCATGATATGTCATATTTGATGACCTTACTAACTACCTCTAGGCCAATGAGAGATTTGATTTTGAGAGATTTCTCACATCTATATAATCTGAAATTCACTCCGTGTAGTCTAAAATTTATTGGAATATTATGGACTAACATTGATGGTTAAAACCTATATTTTTCATGTGGGATTTCAAAATAAAAATAGAATATATATTAGAGTGTCCTCCTTAATAAATTACTAGATAAATTCGATTACAAAAAAATCATGGCATTCACTGAATAGAAATTTTCATGTGTGCCAATAATAATGTTTATTTAGATCAATTCATTAATAAAATCATATTTATTGTTACGATATATATCAAATGGATAACAAAATCACATTCTATAATGAGAATTTATTTTAGGATGCGTATATAATTTTACATGAAGGTTTTATTATAATAAATAAGTATTTTTTATGGTTTTAATCCTATAATAATCCATTTATAGATTAAATAAAGGTGTATAGTGGTATAACATGAGGTATGATACTATGTCCATGGAGTTTTTTTTTCATAATGAATTTGGTAAATTGTTTTAAATTGATGTAAAATAGTGGTAGTTCGAGGTTATTTCAATTATTTTATCTGGATGAAAATATTCTTATCAGAACAAACTTCTCTATATTTCACTCTATTCATATGATATTGGGAATACTATTATTATTAATTAAATAAGATGAAGTTTCCAACATATTTTATATGAAGATATATATGGATTTTAGCAACCTATGAATTTCTTATATTAATATTACATAATTTTAGATGAATATTCAATAGAATTAAAAATAATACAATAATCAGGATAATAGAGAATTAAAATCATCATAAACATGGATACATGGACATTTGGTATATAAAATATCTATAGTAGTTTTGATTACTTTTTTGTGGTTAGAAATCGTCTTAGAAATATTGAAATTAAATCATTTCTCTATATACTGGGGAAGGGAATAAAAAAGAAATGGTGGGATAAGGTGCTTAGTAAGGGTAAAAATAAGAGATATAAATCAATGATCATAACTGGTCATAAGATAAAAATTAGGGTATGATAACATGATCTCAAAAATACAATAATCATAACTAAATATTTCATGGATCATTAATCACAAAATATGCTGTAAGATTTTGTCAAATAAGTGAAAAAATATATAAGATTTTGGAAACATCAATAATCAAGGATAATCTATTAAAATATATTATATTTATAAAAAATTATTTGAAGAAATATATAAAAGTATAGAAAACCATTTACTTATTCTAGGATCATTGCCAAGACTATAAAAAAATTTATGTTCACTCCCCATTTCATCATTTCAGTAGTCAGTGTTCACTCATTAGGAAATATAATTGGGGAATGTCCTAAGCTGAATTAACTTCATTCCCATTTCCATTCCTTAATATCTTATAAGATATCTTTTTTTACCCCATGCATTATAAGTGTATATTATTTTTTAACCGCACTTAAATTAATGAAAATGATAAAAATTTGTCTTATAAGATCATAAATCAATCGTCATATCATTAAATCATAATCCATGGAAATGGTACAGGTTTAATAAAAATTTAATCATCATATTCATAAACCATATAAAGAAATAAAAAATGTGAAAACAAGGGATAATATCCCAAGTAAATAATAAGAAACAATAAATTATTTTTTTTCTAGAAAAAAATACCTTTAAAATATTATTACATTATCTCGTGTGGAAACAATTGTTTTATTAGAAATCAACTATTTAGAATCATAAAATATTTAAAATATTACGAAATATATTTGAATTGAAAAATAATAAAGGAAAATTATATAGTAATCAACAATGAAAATATTATTATTTAGGGAATATGAATCCATTCATATGGTGTATGTTAAATGTAAAGTTCCTTTCACATTTGTGGTACAAAATGCCAAACTTCCACATTTGGGAGATGATAAGAAGCATCATTTTAAAAATTGGTATAGAATGAATAATATTTTAAAATGAAATTAAATATTTTTTTTATAATATCAAAAACTATCTTCAAAACATTTTAATGATAAATATGTATATGGATTAAAAAATTCTTAGCTAAAGGGAAAACAATGATATATTTCTTTAAAATCATTCTTTCATTATATTGTGTACTAAAAAGGAATAAAAAAACAAAATATAATATAATATAACAAGATAATAATTAAAGGGGTAATATTTTGTAGATATAGACTATAGAATTTCATCATCAGAAAATTCCAACATAAACACTTTATATAAAATTCAGATTGTAACATAAAACACATATGGATTGAGTAATATTTGAATAAAACCTAATTAGATTATTAAAAATAATGAGAATATATATACCCCATGAATTAAATTATTGTTTATTTCATAGTAAATTCATGGGAAATATATACACCATAGATATATTAAATTAGTGAATAACATTAAAATATCTATCAATAAAGATAAATTGAGGCATAATACCCTTATCTTCTGTCCAAATTGTTTTTTATGAAAATTAAAATCCTATATAATAAAATATATTTATTATTATTCTAAAAAGAAATAATAATATTTGTCATATCACATATTATCCACTCATTTCATTTCAAAGATAATTTATTAAAAATTATCTATTGATGTTTCTGTTTTGGTTATTAACCCTTCAGCTTTCATGTGTTTTTCAGTTTTTCAATAACATTGCATCAACATTGATCATATTTCCATCATCTAAAAATGATATTTCTGATAAAAATATCATATATAATCATTATTTTCATATTTACATCCATTATCATAAATCAATTTTGAAAAAAGAATTGTATCACAAGGTGGAGGTGGTAGTTTGTACGTTTGCATAAGTGATGTTCCCATTTTATGATGGATGGAACAGAATAAATTTAAATATTAATTTCATATTAAAAAATAATTATTATAACATAAATATAATATATAAATATTAAATCTATTATAATAACACCTATGAATTGTAGTGGAGAAAAACGATTCATGTCATTTTGATGATTATGTAATCCAAACATATGCACGAGTGACAATTTCATTTCATATTTGATTAATAAGAGGATTCAAATGGTTAATACGTAATAATAATAGTAGATTATTATATATATAACACTATATTAATCATATTTTTATGGTTACAATAATTTTATAGAATGTGTATGATGAAATAAAATAGATATATCTTTTTTTTGATTTATAAAACTTATTTGAGTGACCTCCATTGAATTATACCTAAACACTTTATGGATTTATCTTAATAGAGGAACAAATGATATATGATGATGGTAAGGATTATAGTGACCCAAACTTTATATACTTTAATATCTATATTTTTAGATGAATATTCAATTTATTTAATAAATACATTTATGAAGATTATAATAGTTTAGTGAATTTGGATTATAGAGACACAATATACTTATATCAGTAAAGATCATCAAAATCTCCCATAATGAACTTATAAAATTTTACACCACTTAAGAATACTCTACCTAAAACATTCATTAAAAAATGAAGGAAAAATAATAAATGGCGTCCTTAGATTCTTAATACGGTTAATCATTTTAGATATTAATCTATGATCATATAAAATAAAAAGATATGAATAATATAATGTGGTAATGAACATAAATTTCGATTCAAATACCCAACCTATCATAGAAAACAAACATGATTCATGATATAAACCATAGTTATTTCAGAAATCATGGGACATAATATTGATAAATAATCATAAATAAATCAATAACCATAAAATCAAGTCATAAAAGTGTGGAGCTATATTAAATATTGGGAAAATTTCAAATTTCAAGCTTATATGTGAAAACCAACAACATAGTGGATCAAGACTCTTCACATGATTCCCATTTGGAATTAGGATGCTATTTTCTCATAGTGGGACAAGATGCACCTTTATCCAATAACAGATCTTGATTCACTTTTTAAAAATATTATATAAATACCATCAACCTTTTTTCCATATTTATCTCATGATTTATAATTCTTTACCCAATTCATTATCAGAAGATATAGGTTCAACCAGTCACATAATGAAAAACATATATATGTGTTTCATAAAATAATAAAATGTTCATAATAATAGAACACATGAAATTAATTGGTTTTAATAAAAATTTCATAGTAACATAACCTAAGGAAAATAAAAGTCATTCATAATCATTTCATTATTTCTTCAAATGACATCCTATGGAAATAGAAGTGTGTTTTATAAGCAGTATTTTATAACATAACCAATGAAAGAGAAACAAGTATTATAAGAACATTCATCATAAATATGAACCATTTAGAGAAAGAATAATAGTGGTGTCCCTTAATAATATCCCTAGTATTGAAAAATTAAAATAAAATTATTTCATCTTATATGGATATTGATTTTGAAATGACACTTACAAAATTTCATTAAGAAAATAGATTTTATTTATAAATAACTTTTTAAATCTAAATATACGAAAAATATTTATAAATTAATTATTTTAGAAATTATCTTTTATACATATAAATTAATCTATAAAAATTTATTTTGTCATGATGATAAAAAATAACATTAAATCCCTACACATTAAAAATAATATTTTCTTCACATTTTAGGTAAAATAAAAAAGGTGGGTTTTTAAATATTTACATAATGATTACATTCAAAATAATTTGATAAAATATAAATAATAGAAAAAAATTTCATTATGATTATATTTGTAAGATCGAGAAATATTTCTAACAACATTTTTAGAAAACATGATTGTGGAAGAAATTGTATTTTTGACTAAAGAGAGAAATAAAATTATTTTTAATTAAAAAAACCTTCTTTTGAACTCTTGATTACATGAAGAGAGTAAAATTAAGGGAAAACATGTATTAACAGGACATAACTATAGGAGAATAAATTTCCTGATCTTCTTGACATAAGGATCATATGATTGTTTTCATTATATATATAAACACAAACAATTCCGATTAATGACGAGATTGTACCATAAAACCCTTACCACTTTGGAAAATTTTAAACCATATAGCCATGAAAGAGAGATCATAAAATTGATATTTAAATACAAATAAACATCATTATAATCATCATATAAAATTCATGGGCTATATATACACCCCATAAAAAACATGTGGTGAATATTGTATGTGTCTCATAGAAAATAAAAGTGAGAGAGAAATATTCTACCCTAATTCTTGAATTTCTTCATAAACATTCAAGCATCATGTATAGTGAAAATAAGTATATTATAAATATATTAAATCACCATAATTATATTTATAATACAATATAAGATTTACTTATGACCATTTATTACTCATTTATTAATATTTTCATTTTAAAATTATATTTCGAGAAATTGTTGTTTTGTTCCTCACGTATGTTTTGGTTTGGTGTTTTTGGTCCTCTAAAATTGACCATGGTTCAATTATATATAGAAATTTAACCATGAATTTAATATAAAATTTATTTAGTATACATTTTTATATATTAGTCCATAAGATTTATAGAAATAAAATGAAATACACTATTCTTGGAGAGGGAAGGTTGTACATGATGAAGAGACTTGTATCCATTTTCTCAATGATTGGAAAATAAAAAAAATATAAATGAATTATATGAATTAAATAATCATTTTTTCACTTATATATAATTTATTTTTATTTAAAATCTCCTCATTACCTTCCATATAAAGAATGAATGAGTCACGTTGTTTCCCGAGGCGATGGTCGGATGTACACATGAGGGACATAATTGTATTCGTACATAATATAATGTATCAATATATATTGGATATAATAATTAAATAAGTATAATAATATAATAAATATCATATATATGATTTTATTCAATCATTATATCTAACTATGATAGCTAGTGATGGATTACAAATATAATTGGTTTGTAAGGCGTATTTAACTACACGCGCGAATGATAATTTTGTATCCCATTTTATAAAAGAGGATATAGTTTTAGGTAGCCCCCTTTACATAAAAATATATAATAATATGGAATACATTTGTGGAATTATATCATCTTGTTTTATAGTAATTTAATTAGTTGGAGTGTAAAATAATATAAACTGCTCGGTTAGGCGTGTTACCTCTTCTTCAAAAATCATCTTTTGGAGTAAACCAAAAGGATACTTTAGTTGCATTTATGACCAAACTAATTATTTTAGGATGATAGTTGGGAATTAAGAAATTTATTATTGAATTTATTGACAAAATATTTTTTTTGACGTTTGAAGAGGAGAGGATAATGACTGTCCTATTATATATGAGGTGAGTGGCATAATTGTAATTTTTTAAAATGGAAAAGTTGTACACATGATTTTATTAATAAAAGGGATTCAAAATGGACCATTATGGACAATATAAGATATAACATCCAAATATTTCTAGAAATTTTGATATTTTTTTAACCCTTATCATTTTATATTATCTCTTAGTAATTTCTTTTTACCTTCGGTGAGGTAAATAATTTTTACTAATTTTTCTATTCATTAAGAGAAGAAATTAATTTGAACTTATTATATACTATAAATAATTGGGTTTCCATATGTTGAATATATTTTTCTCAATTACATTAATATTTTGGGAAATTGTAATTGGAAATTAATCTCACATAAGCGATGATTAAGAGGTTTTTCAAAGAGAAAATGTTAAAATTTTTGACAAGTTATTATTTAAAAAATCAATACTATAATGATAATAATGAAAAAAATTATTAATATAAAAAATTTAGCTACTTTCCTTTTTAAATCAACATTAAAAGATATTATGTTTTAATAATATTTAAAATAAATGATAATTATTAATAAAGGAAATTATTTTTAACAATTTATTGAAAAATTTAACTTCTCGGCCAATTCAGAAAAATTCACCCCAAAATAATTATGACATGACGATTTAATAAATAATAAAATTTATTTTTATGTTTTTCTAACATTTTAACATGTTAATTTCTAATATAAATGCACAAAAGGCAACAAAACTAGTTTTTAGAAAAATATAGTGTTAAGAAAAAAATTAGATTTATTCTTATCACTTCTCTAGAAAACAATAATGATTAACGTTTATTTTTTTTTGAATTTATAATATATAAATATCCTTAATTTTTTTTAAAAAAAGTTATTTGATTAATTTATTATCGAAAAACATGTTTTTTCTTATATGAATAGTTTTCCAGAAAAATATTTCTTTTATTTTAAATTGTTTTTATTATCATTTATATATAATTGGTCATCAAAGAAATAATTTTATATACTTTTGTAAATCATATATTTTCATAAGTTATATAATCCTATTAATTAACCCATTTCAATGTGTATGTGATAATAATCATATTAAATAGTTATATTTTAATAGTGTTATTTTAACTCAGCGTTATGTGTAATGAAAGATACACTCATTGTTGCATGTAATGAAAGTAGAAAATGGTGTTTCATGTAATAAAAAAATATTAAATTTATTTGAACAAATTTATAATTCAAAAAAATAGTAGGGTGTTACAATCCAACAACCATAAATAAATTGTGTCTTCACAATTTGAACTTGTGCTCAGAAAGTAAAGGTTTGACATTTAAAAATCCATATTTTGGAATCCCATATCATATTATGGGTTAATAAAATTTCCTATTATAAAGAGACAAAGGTACGTGAAAACTTCATCTTTAATAAAACATACAAGGATTCCATATATAATAACCTGCGTGGGATGTGAAATCATGGACATATAAGAGAAAACTAACACCCAAAAAAATACAGATTAATAGAGAAAATGGCTAGGAGAAAGTTAGTGACAACAAATCCGTAGAATAAATAGGTGTGAAAAATTTTATTAATATAATCAAAAATTATGACAATACAATAAAATTTTATTTCATGATCCATTTCATAGTGTTAGGTAATTTTCAAGAGAAGATATACTTACTCGATTTTAGTCTATTTCATAATAACAATATCACCCCACAATTATGACTTGATCAATTTCAATTTTATATCCTGTTTTAAGAGATGTGTTTTTCATATCTTATGAACTAAATGTCATCCATTAAATAATTATAATTAATTTCCATTATCCCTAGTTATTATTATAAAATATAATGGTTAGAAAAAAATATGTCGAACTCATTATATGGTGAAATAATACATTAATCTCTGTAAAATCATCCTGAATTCAACACAAAACATTACCTAAATGGATAAAATTTTAACCCTTCCATAAATAAATATTTATAAATAATATCACTAAATTTCACAAAATGATCTTAAAATTAATGTCCCAAATTTCATAAATTATCTCAGTATTATCACATACCAAATAACTAAACATCGTATTTAGATACATTCTAGAATCCTGGTAAGAAAATTATTGTAAAACCTTATTGAAAAAATACATACTTCATCATTACTTTAATAAAACAATATATTGATGAATATATTCAATAACTCTAATAATTCTATAAACTCTATCAATTATAATTTATTCCACATTTTCCACAAATCATTGATTAGCTTATAGGTCTTCAATAATATCCAAATTTAATTTATTCATATCAATTATCTATTTATCTAAACTAAAAACCATTTAATAACATTATGATCATATTAAGGGTTATCATTACTGATTAAATATACCAATTTTTAATTAAATCACTTTTCTAGGTCATTAGTACGGTAAAATATATTTTTTAAATTCCTTAATGTAAAACAAATACCAAAAAATACATATATATATATATACACACATATATATATTAATGATTAAAATAACAAAATTCATCAATTACATTACATAAACACCTCATTCATCTTACTTACTTCCCAAACAATAAACTAGGATTCATTATCATTTTCCTTAATATCTCTTTCTAAAAATAGGAAATGTTAATCATGTATTAATAATAATCGATCTCAATTTAATCATGCTTATAATTTTTAACATAAACAATAATATTATAATATCCAATTACTTTCATATAACATTTGTAGCCTCCTCATCATCATCAATATATGAATTACTCATACCACCTTAGTGATTCTCTTCATTATCATTCCAATTATGAAATCTATTTTCATAATTTCCTTAGTTTCAATATTTTATACATTATACCATTAATGATATATTTTGCAGACTATTATTTTCATTTGGTGTGTTAACAAAACCATTCATTTTTCATCTGTAATTACTTTCTTTGTGTCCTACTTTTATATACTTGAAAAATTGTTTCATTCATCTATGAAATAAAATTGGGCACCTATTACCACATTATCAACACATAAGAAACTTAATATTCATTACTCTAAGGTTCCTACTAACCAAAATCTTAATAAACTATATCGTTTTATTATTTGGTGAATTAGGAATTTAGTTGAAGTAGAGTTTGATAATCAGATATCATGATAAAGGATTGGTACTATTTGTAATATCATTCACTCCACTCATCATCCAATTTGGTTTCTCTTCAACAGATTTAATATCACATTCATCATTAATCTAGTTCCTTCTAGTTCATTCCATTGACTAAAACAAAACAAAAATAGTGTAACTATCTATAATCATATTTAAGAACCACGTAATTAGTAAAAAAATTTAAAGGATCTCTAAATAATGAAACATTATTTTAAATCTTTGAGACAATCTATTTATCCTAGGTAATTCATAGTCATTATTTAAATCCATCGTGATGGATTGTAAAGAGTTTGTGAATTTCCAATGCATATGCCCCAGGAGTGTAAAACCAATCAAGAAGTAAGGCCTTTTGTTGTGAATTAGGTGATGATAGATTCCATCTCAAGGTACCATTTTTGTGCTATTACCCCGAGGTGAATTTTTATAGAGCTATGTCAACTTGTATTATCCAGGCAGTGATATTATTTTTTGGATACCTCTTTCATTATCATCTACCAAAATTAAAAGACATTTTATAATACAGTTACTCTTCCAAATCGTTATCCTTAGACAAATTCCTAGAATTATCCTTAGAAATACTCATAGAGAACTCACTAAATTATTATTATACAAGATTCAAATGGATAAAAAAATAATTCCCCTCATATAAAATAT
This sequence comes from Viscum album, assembly GCA_963277665.1. Taxonomy (NCBI): domain Eukaryota; kingdom Viridiplantae; phylum Streptophyta; class Magnoliopsida; order Santalales; family Viscaceae; genus Viscum; species Viscum album. The sequence goes on from OY728150.1 coordinate 1,043,825,019, forward strand.
AGGTACTTAGCATTTTCATATACAAATATCATATCATTTTAGATGAATATTGAATACATTTACTAAAAACACACAATGACTATAGTAGTTTATTTTCTTCATATAATATAATCACAATATTAATATTTTCTAAAATATATTTAATATATACAATTAATATCTTCTCACATAGTACACTTCTTAGGCATACCATACCTAAACCAATCATCATAACCTAGGGACGAAAATAAAGACATGTCTGAGCATAGATTCTATATAAGGGTAAACATTGTAGATTATAATATAAAATCACATTAATTAATAAGAAAATAATAAGTGTATGTGATCGTGAAAATTACGTACAATGTTCATACACAACCTATCGTATTTCATAAATAAGAGTCATGGTACCAATAAATATAATTTCAAAAAACATGGTCCATTAGAGTGAGAAATCATTTTAATTCAATCATCAATAATATGATCATTTCAAAAAATTTTGGAACCATCATAAATATTTAAAACCATTTCGTATGTCAAAGTTAACCCTCAAAACCATCAATATAGTGGATAAAGACTTGTTATATATTTTATATTGTGGATAATGATGCAACTATTTTATATAGTGGACCAGGACACACCTATTTACCATAGTAGATATAAAAAAATTATTTATCATATTGGATCAATCCCATCAACTTATTTCCCATTATTTTCTCACGAGGGTTAATGTTTTACCATGTAAATTGGAGGGATATATATGTCAAACCTATCACCTAATGAAAACCATAAATCTATTTTCCACAAGATAATAAATCATTCATCATATCACAACCCATGAAACTAAATTTCTTTCATATATATTTTAACATAAAATATCATGTGGAAAATATAATAGTTTCATAGTCTTTTAAACATTTCATCAAATCATATGTTGTTGAAAAAATAAGTGGGCTTCATAAGACTTTTATCATGATATAACCTCTAGAAGATAAATAGGTTTTATAAAAATCTTATCATCATAAATATATACCATTCAAAGAAATTATTAGGATCATATCCCCAATATTGAGAAATTAACATCAATGGGTGCCATCTTATATGGAAAGTGATTTTCAAAATATAATAATAACAATACTTGAGGAAAATAAATTTTCATTGAAAATAAATTTTTAAAAATATATTTTAGTTTGAATCCTATTTTTTAAATTTTTTTAAAACAATTAATTTAATCGTTAAAATATTTATTTCCTAAATATTGGGGAAAATACCATTGATGTTGTAAATGTTAAAACAAGGATTCTTGTTACATTTTATATAAAATTGAAATGGTAATTTCTCGGAACACAACATAAATATTCCCTTTAAAAAAATAATAATCAATTAAAATGTAATTAAAAAATTTCTTTTATAAATTTAAAAAAGTGAAATTATTTTTAGAGAGAATTATTTTTGATGTAAAAGAATTATATACCAAAGAGAGAAATATTGTATGTTTTCTTTTTAATAAAAATATAGTTTTGATCTCTTAGGTATGTAAAGAGAGGAAAATGAGGTGGAACTCTATGATATACATTTATAACTAGATTAGAAAAAATTTAATTAGCTTATTAAGAGTTGGATAATAATATTTAAACATCATAAGAATAAACATAATCCATCTAGATAAATAATAAGACTGTATTATAAAACCCTTACAACTTTGAATACTTTTGTACAGTAAACCATTAAATGAGAGATCATAAAATGGATATTTAAATAAATATAATTTTTAGTAGAATTATAAAAATATAAAATAATGTTAATTATATACTCCCCCTAAATGAAACTCAAGGTGAATATGAAATGTTTCTCAATGAAAATTAAAGTGATCTGAAATTCACTTACATTAAATATTGAATAAATTGATACACATTCGAACCACCTATATAAAATATATATATATATATATATATATATATATATATATATCAGAGTACCATATTTATATATATCATACCATATATTATTTACTTATGACCATGTATTACCTATTCATTAGCAACTTCTTGTTAAAATTATATTCCATGTTATGACTGTTTTTTTTTCATGTGTGTTTTGGTCCGTTATTTTCAGGGATATTTTATTTCTTGTGGTTCCATTATATAAATTTTTTTATCAATGATATAAATATAATATATATTCATTATATATTTTTTATTTTAATCCATAAGATTTAGTGATATAAAAGGAAATACATCGTTTATGGGGATGGAACATTATACGTATAACTTAATGTTTCTCTATTTTCTCAATGGATTATGGGAAATAAATGTAAATAATATATTAAAATTACATAATATTTTTAATTCCATATATATCACATATTATCATTAAATACATTATTATTTCCTTTTATATAATGTGTGACAAAATAAAATCGCTTTGTGAGGAGGTTGTCCGCTATACACACTAATGACATTTTCGAACTCCCACAAAATAGAATGTGATAAGGTATATGTTATAAAATAATTTAATACGTATAATAATATTATAATTTTCATATATATTTATTTAATAAATCATTATATAGATCCATTGGTGGTGGTTATGGAAAACGAATTGCATTTTATCATGTGGCAGTAGTCTGACGTACAAAAGAATGACGATTTTATATCCCATTTTATTGAAGGTGGCATGTTTTTAGGTAATTAAATTAACACAAAAAAAACTTTTTTTGAATATATTTTTATTATTATATCATATTTTTATAATAATTATTGAATTATTTTCTTTATTAAATTAAATAAATTTTCAATTTGGGTAGTTACCTCTTCTTTAGACAAAATATTTTAGACTAAACCGAAAGGTTTCATAGGATGGATTTATAAAAAAATAAAGAATATTGGATGGTATTTAAAAATTAATTATTTTATTTTTCTTTTTAATGTTTGAAACAGATGGTTTTGAATTTTTTAGGAGGATTTGATGTTTGTTGGCCACTTATAAGTTGGGCGACTGAAAAAGTTTCATTTTTCTAAAAAGAAAAAGGTTTAACAACATTTTTTTATCTGGAAAAAGTCTCCCAAATGGAAAATTATAGAAAATATAACAAAAAAGGTTTAAATAACTCCATAAAATGGATATTTTAATGGGTTTTCATTTCGAAACCATTAAAGTTTTTTTAACCACCCGATAAACCTATTTTTACCCTTACCACGGTAAATAATTTTTACTATTTTTAATTTTAGTTATGGTGCAAAATTAATTATAACTTATTTGATAAAATAAATTATTTTAACTAAAAATGTAGAATAAATAATTCCAAATTACATTATCATCATTGGAATGTTTTACTTTCCATTTAATTCAGTTTAAACTATGAGAAACCATAATTACAAAGAGAGAATATTCAAAAGATTAAAACATTTTTATATAAATAATCTATATGAAATTAAATAAAATTACAAAAAATGGATTAAAGGATATATAATTCAAAAGAATTATAATTATATTAAAACAATTATATTTTTTGTTAAATAATTAAATTAAGAAGAAATTCATAAAATTAACAGCATTTCTTTACAATACATCAAAAAATTTATCTTCACAAAAAATTATAACAATTTAACCCATTGATAATTTTGACATGATGAATTACAAATTGTTTTTCATCATTTTCATTTTAATTTTCTAAATTTGGAGAAAATTAATTTTCCAAATAAATTTGTAAAATGCGACAAAAATACTTTTTAAAATAATATAGTTTTGAGTAAGAAATTTTATGGAGTCTTATCTATTCTCTAAAAAACATAAAATTAATGTAGAAACTTTTATATAATATATAAGATATAAAATTAATTAAAATATCTCAAAAAATTCATTTGATTAATTTTCTTTGAAAAAACACATTTGTATGCATAAAAATAGTTTTTTATACAAATATTTCCATTGTTTTTAAATAGTTTTTATTTATATTTAAAAATAATTTATGATAAAAGGAAAAATATGATATACATACATAGATGATATATTTTAAATTCATAGTTAATACAATTCATATTAACAATACCAACTGATAAGGGATAAATATCATGTTAAATAATATAATTTTAATATTATGTCACCAATTTTAACTCATAATTTCATATAACATAATAAACACTCATTTTTTCATGTAATATATTCTAAACATGGTGTTGTGTGTGAAAAAAATTTCAAAAATATAAAATTTATTTGAAAAAAAAATAATTCAAAATATCATATGACGTTAAAATAATTTTTATAAGGCTTTTCAATAGGGATTGGATAAACAAGATGTCTCAAGTACTATGAATATTCGAGCAAGAGCGGTGCCACATTATAAGTGAAAGGAGGGAAACACAATGAATCTCTTAAATGATTTCTATTACATAAGGTATCTTTCATTGGAAGGCTACCCAAATGGAAGGATATTATAAAATAGGATAATAAAAAGTTTATATAGTTTTATAAAAGAAAACATTTATAAGCTTGGGTGTCAATCCCACACTTATCTCATGTTCATGAGGTAAACAGATTTTAAAAATACTTATGCTAACAAAATTTTTAAATTTTTACTATTTTCTATGAGGAAATATTAATTTGAAATTGTTAAATTATATTAATTACAATAATTCAAAATATTGAATCTATTTTTCAAAATTTAATATTTTTTGTGTGCAAAATTTTATTTTTAATTAATCATGAAAATCGTTACAAAAATTCATCTTTGAATAATGATTTTTAAAAATAAAAATTATTAAATTTCCTTTATTTTCCCCATAAAACACAAAAAATTTATTTTAAAATATTATATTGAATAAATAATATATAAATCTATTTAAAAACCTAAATATATAGAGGTTATTTTAATTTATTAAGATAAAAACACAATGTACACATAAATATTATATCTTGGAGAAATTTGGTGTTTGGACAAAATAATGTATATGAATTATTTATACACAATTAATTAAATTTTATCTAATTTAAGTGTTTTTTAGTAAATTTAATATATACTTCAAAACATATTCATAAATTTCAATGAAAATTTATGAATTTTTTACAAAAATATGTACATTTTAATATTTCTAAAAAAATGAATCGTTTTAAAGAAACAAAAAAAATCACTTTAAGATAATATTGACATGTATATATTAATATGAAATATTTATTTCCTCAAATAAAATGATTAAAACATATAAATTAACTGTACATTTTATGTAAACAATGTGATAAAATATACTTTTAAATGGAACATATTTTTGAGCTGTAAAATTACATTATATAAAATTAAAAACATATTTTCTATAAAATAATTACTACATTTGAATTAAAATTATTTTACATACTGTTCATATATTATTTATAACTACCCACACCTAATAATTTAATACATATGATATAATTTTATACTGAATTGTGGTTCATATAAACATCAGGTTAAATTTTAAGAAATATATTATATTCTTCATGTTTTATTTCAATGAAAAATAAATATAAAATATTAGGCTGTAACATTGTATCCCCCTTAAAATGATTTTTTTTCTAAAAATTACATTATAATGGTATAAAAAAATTTGATACATTTTCCTATCTCATCTTTTACTTCCCATATAGATTTCTCAAAAAAAAATCTCCAATAAACTTTAATCATTTGAGTAATCCTCTTCCATTGAATTTTATCTCTATGATCCTAGATTTATTCTAGTTTTTTTCATAAGAATATTCATGCTGGAGTAGAATAACCATTTATTTTAGTACATGTGAAGTATTATAGATTTAATTCCTCAATATATATTCATATAACATATCATGAACTTGAGAAAGGTTTTGTGGGAGTACTATGTGATATAATAAAATCATTGTATGATAATGATTCTCTAAGAGAAAATATTCTTAGAAAATCACTTTCCCTTATTTGTTAATCTCATAACATTTTTTCATGGAGAAAATTATAAAATAACCTTCTTACCAACATCAAATTCTAGATCACACTAATGATTGTTTGTGAAAAAATTCTATCGACTATAAGTTACCATAATATGATGTTAGATGGATCTAGAATAGTCATTCATTTCCTCAACTATAATAGGACCTAATATCTTTATTTTTCTAACATAATATTATTATATTCTATTCCTACATTTATTTTCATATATGGATTCCTAATTATCCATATGAATGCTTGAGTAAAATATATTGTTTTCAAAAAATAAGACTAGAGGATAGTGTTGATCCTTATGATATTTGAAATCTTTTGAAAAGGACCTCAAAATATTCTTTATGGTTTGAATTATAATAATAGAAATTCCATATATCTAATAATTATAAACATCACTGAACATTAACTCTATTTATGGATCTTAAAAATTAACTCTCTATAACATCAAGGTAAACCATGAATACTGATCAGATACAATAGAATATGGTACCCCATGTAACTATACCACTTCCTTAATGTATATCGTATAAATATAATCTATAAAGATATTTCATATAAAATCAATTAATTTTCCCAATTTCATAAGGTGATAAACTAAAACCCAAATATAATTATAGTGTTTTTATGTTTTTGGGTGCCCAAGAACAAAATACAAGGGGGAGTTTTCAAAATTCCCTTCTAATATAATTAATGGTTATAACAACCATTTAGACTCATATCTATCATTTATAACATGATTACATACCATGAACTGATATACATTATCCAAATACCCCTTTATATGTTTTCCTAACATAAATTCTCTTTTATATCTCTATATATATTAATAATTTTTGTATGAGAAAACAATGATAAGCTACGTAATTTTTCCAATAATAACTTATCCCAGTTTAGTGTGTATGGGAAAAGTACTCATCTCTTGAAACTATAATCCCATCACAATGAAATATAAAATCAAGAATATTTATCAACTACTTTTATTGCTCTTCATAATACTTATGTGTCTCTTTAATAATTAAATGGATTGATGTTTGAAATCTCATTTGAGAAATGAAATATTTCTCTCACACCTTCAATATTTCTTTGCATCATCCTTTGAAAATAAAAAATATTTGGATCTATGGTGATCCACATCATATATAAGTTATAATGAAATTTTTCACACAAAGTATGAGCCATCATTTTTTATTCTTTGTGTAGAAATTTATTGAGTAATTATAGTCTTTAATCAACCCCCACCATATTCTATGTAGCATATTCAACACATTCTAGTTGATTATATATAACAGAAATTGATGATCAATGTATATGTAAGACCTTTATCTTTATAGATGGTTCATTCATATTTAAATTACAATATTACAGACTCTAATTCCAAATAAGGAATCAAGTAATTTTTCTCATGAGACATTGTTTATAAGAATAAGCTATCACTAAATCATTCCTTATAATAGGAAACCAAATTCCCTTTTTGTATTCATCGCTATAAATCACAAACCATTATCTAAAACATTATAGTGTGAGAATAAGTGTACTAACCAATCATCACTTTTTTTCCTTGAAATTTTCATCACATTTATCAAACTAAGGGAACTTATCTTCCATCTGAGTAAACATGTTAAGAGGAATTCATAAACCTGATAAATCATTCCCAAAGCATTGATGATGACCATAAAATCCCAAAAAAATTACATATTTCAGTCATTTTGGTTTATTTAGTCCAATTATTAATAATATTCAGCATTGATTGACCCATTGATATACCCTCACTTGAAATTATATGACCCCAAAATGAAACTCTTTATATCCAAAATTCATACTTGCTAAATGTTTCATAGAACATATCCTTACTTTGGTTCATCACTACAATCTTCAACTAATTTTAATTATAATCCATGATATTAAAATATATAATTATATTACATATAAACTCTACCACAAACTAATTTACCAAATCTATAAAGAGTATTCATTAGATCCATGATGATAATAGTGGAATTAGAAAGACTGAATTTCCTGACTATAAATTAGTGTCCATACCATGAAAAAAAGGATATCTTTGGTATGTATTCACCTTTTAACCTAAGATGATAGTAATAAAAGATAATATCAATCTTGGTATAATACTGAGATCCTCCTATTTGATTGAATAAATCATCAATATGAGCTATAGGATAATTCCCTTGATAATGAAATGGTTTTTTTCCTGATAATAATTTTATAATACCATTGGTACATAAATCATCTTAAAAAAATAATAGTTCAAACACATGGTGAAAAAATAGGTTGAATGAATCCATTATTCATATTATCATGGAGTTTCATCATTAATTCATACAACTCAATCAATACCACTCTATAAGTATAGCACCATGTATGATTTCAATATAAAAATAAACATCTTAATTTAGATGAATAATATGTAACACTTCTAAATATAAATTAAAAAATATCATAAAATATGAATATGTTTGATTTTCATTTGCATACCAACCGTTTTACAGAAAAACCACTCCTAAATAGATAATATTTCTCATGTAATGGATGTAATTCCCATTTTAATATCATGTCCATTCTCAAACTAAAAAAATCATCAGTTTATTAAGAATATAAAAATTAGTATACATACTCTATAAATTTTTAAGAGGTGTATGTAAAAAATTATAATTAGTGCTAAAACTCACAAAACATTCCATGTAAGGATAAGAAACAGGGTTTTAATTGGATATATTCTTGAAATTATCAAAATCACATCAGAAACACTACAGTGTATCTTATTTATCATGATTAAATTTAGTGATATATTTATCATATTCTTTTCCTTGGTCTAAGAGTTCTCCCTTGTATTATGGATTGATTCCAATAATACCCATGTTTCCTTCATATAATACATTATAATATTAGTTTTACAGTAGGATGATCTTCATTTTCATCTAAAAAACTCATCATTTTACTTATCATTTTGTTTATATATTCCCTTATTATAGATATATAAATCATATTATCATTCATTTCTAATAGTAACTTGTGTTATTCTTCCAATATTCCTAATATGTTGGAATATTAATCTTCTATTATCCATCGACTTCACAAAACTATAATTTCCACTAATAGCTTGTATAAATAAATTCACACAAGATGATATTGTCGATCACAAAAAGATATTGAATATAAGATATAATCATAATTTTTTTCAAACCATATCCCATTTCATTTAGTTTCACATAAGGAAAATCGTTCCATTATCTTTAATTATTATTTTTAACGATCTTCCATTTTCTTATATCCATTGAATAAAACAAAAAATAAATATATAAGAAACCATACTAATAGTGTCCAATTTTATAATTATGCAAATCCTTTATATTATTTCTAAATCATTATACCTTTTTTCAATCTAAGACACCTTAGGATTAATAAAGGTTATCCATTGTCTTTATTTACTTGAATCCTTTATAATGCATCATAAATGAAATTTGAATTAACCAAATCATATCCCCCATGAGTGTTAAATCAGGTGGGTAGTAAGGAAACATTTACTAGGAAGTTTAATGATGGTTGAGATATACTCAAACAACTCTTTTTTGGGATGATAATCCATGTAAACATTACTTCCAAATCCATGACTTCTTGTAGTATCCAGACATTGATGTATTTTCTTACAGAAACAAAAATCCTTTATTTACTAAAACTCTTGATGCCCTCCTATACAAAGGATTCTCATAGAGGAACTAGTTTATTTTTTCTAATTCTTGTTTTGGAATGTTACTAAGCCTTTCCACTCATAAACACTGTATACATCCAAACATTATATACATAAATATTACATCATGTTAGTTGAATATTCAATAAATTTGACAAAAACTAATTACATAAGAAACATATAAGCTTAGAGTCTATGGAAACATTGTTACATAAAAACTCGTACATAATAGATCTATATCATTTCCAATAAATATATTTATAACTATAACCCTTTTTAGATATATCATAGTTAATCCATTATTTATTAGCTGGGGAAGGGAAAACAACAAAGTTTGAGCTCATTTACCAATAAAGGTACATATAAATGATATAATACAATTATAATAAGTGATAAAATTAAATGATCAAGGTTATGTGAACATAATAAATAATTACAAAAATCATACTCAAATCAGTGAATGTTTATTAATAATGAAACATGATTTATATTTTTTTCAAATAGATGAAATAATACATAGTAGTATATAATCATAAATAATCAATAATTATTCATGAAAACATATAACAAGAATTATATATATGTTTTGAAAATACACATAAGCCTAAATTAACATTTCCATATTCATTTCTCACTACGATACTATTATTTTGTATCAGGTTCACCCCCCTTCCAACATTTCCTTATTCAATGTTATCTCCCAATATTATCTTATAGGAGAAATCCCTTTACTAAACATGGTAAATTCCCCATTCTAGTCCTTATTATCTCAAGATATCTCAATTGTTATCTATTTCATTACAGGTATATATTATTATAGGCCTACTATTCACATAATGAAGACCATACATATGTGTTACATAGGATAATTAAATATTCGTCATATTATCAAATCATAACCTATTGATAATATATATTTTTTAAAAAAACATCATCATCATTATCATAAACATTCAAGGGATATAATTAATGGGTTACATTCAATCATGTCATTATTAAACCAAATAAAACATCAAAGGATGTTTTTATATATAAAATACCTTTAGAATATCACAAAAATGTTTCCTGAATAAAATAAACATATGATTTTAAATCAATTATTTAGTAATAAAAAATTTCCAAAATATCAAGTTAAAAACATTATTTTAAAGGAACCATGAAAATTTATAAAATAATCTTTAAAGAAAAATGTATTTGTGATGGAATAGAATTATATTCTTATAGTGTACGTTAAAAAAAAATTCCTTTAAAATTTTGAGTAAAATGTCAAAAGTAAAAAAAATTGGACAATTATAAGAAAGAACCTTCTAAAAATGGTTGCTCAAAATTCATATATTTTAACAAAATAATTTAAATAATCATAGTGTAATATTAAAAAATTCCAGAAATTAATTTTATTAAAATTATGGTGAATGAATAAAATATTCACAACTGAATGAAAAACATTATAGGTTATCAATAAAAACATTTTTCAGTACCTTGAGTGCATATATAGAAGAAAACGAGTGTTAAAAAATAAATGATAAAAACTAACCATTATGGATGTCATGGAATAATATTTTATAGATATATATCCTTAAATCTCGTAATCAGAAAATTTAAGCATCAAAATTCCATCTAAAAATGAGATTATGTCATATAACTCTTACAACGTTGTAATCGTTGAATCAAAACACATTGGATGCCTGAAAATAATATGGATTTATAAATATCATGAATTAAATCATTAATTATTCTATGATAAATTTTTCAAACATATAGACTCTATAGTCAGAATAAATTTATTCACAACATTAAAAATATCACAAAAAAAAGAGAAAATGACATGAAACCCCCTTACCATATATTATAATTTATTTATAAGTTATCTATACTCTTATATAATAAAATTAAAGTTACTTTTATTAAATAACATAATCATAATCATTCTTATAATATCATATATATTAAACATATATCATCTCAACACTCGTGTATTAACAGTTCTCTATTAAATTCATCAATTCAGGAGTTAAATACTTTTATTTTCATGTATGTTCTAGTCCAATGGTAATGGTCTTTGAAATTTGATCATGGTTACTAAATATAACCAATTATAATCATGATATAATTATCATATATATTATTTACGTACATATTTATAACCACTCATATAAATTGATGATGAAAAATGAATTACATCACTACCTGGAGAAGATAGTATGTACATATTCTTGAGATATGTTTCCAAATTATGATGGATGGTACAAGAAAAAGATAAATATTAATTCATAATTCAAGATTAATTATTACAAAAATTATCATATATAATTATTAAATCTATAAAAATAACCAATCATGAATGAAAATGTTGGAAAATGAGTCATATCATAATGTGGAGGAAAGAATCCACAATTATGTATGAGGATTTTGACTAATAGTGAGGGTCTAAATTCCATCAATATAGAGACTATAACATTTATAACAAAGAAGACATGAATAAGTAATAAAACAAAATAACAAAAATGAATAAATAAAAAATGATATAAAACATTTCCTGGAATGTATATCAAGTTGAACTGAATAATAAACCAAATAACCCCAACAAGAATGTTTAAACAATAGTGTGATCAAGAAATGTATGTAAATAGAACACTATAACATCACATAGGAGTCTATTATAGTAACACCACATAATATAATTCTCTTTCTCATATCTACTAATCTTCCTCAACTCCCATATATCCTTAATTAAGGCGTCTATTGGCACATCAAAATTCATATGAATGGTGTGATTATAAACCAAGTAGGACATCACCAATGCATCCTTAACATCAGTACACATGAATAAGAGTTAATTTAAGGATTTTATATAAATTTTGAAAAACAAAATTCAATCATATATTGAGAAGTCATGCACTGACTAAGAGACGTAAAACCCCCAACCATAACAATATCTGCTCTATGATGGAATCATAATCCTATGTAATTCCATTTGATATATTGAACCCCCAGGTCAATACATGTATCCCATAGACACCACAAGGATTTATATCCTCAATTTAGGACAAAAATCATCATGCCTCAATTCTCTCATTGTACAATCCACTAGGCCATCATATCTCAACATTATGTCTTATGTCAAGTAACTAAATATTATCATTCCCCAGTGATTCCATTAGGGCAAGCTAATTTTTTTATTATAACCTAATTTATAACTACACTATTCTCCATGTTAGATGTAATGTCTGACCACACTAACCTTCTAGGGCTACCTTGACTCTATTGGTTAACTTACCACTTGAAAATCTGGCATTGATAAAAAAATACCATATAATATACCAAATAAATCAAATGAAAATATGTAATAAAATATAGAATAACACCATATAATATCAAGAGTGATAAATAGTATACAATAACAAACATGTGATCAAAAATGAAACATGGGTCTCATGGGATGTGCATGCAAACTCTTGTGATCAAAATGAAATATCATCTCGTGATATACACATGCAAACATATGTGAGAAAACACAATAATGGTCACAAATGATAGCCATGCATACACATCTCATCAAACTCAAGCATGGTCTCATGGGTTACACAAAAAAACACATGTGATGAAACAAATTGATGGCATAATATTATGATCACACAACTACACATAATAATAATAATAATATACCTTACCTCTAAATGGTGATGAACTTCATAACACAAGAATTTCCACTTCAACATCATGGTTCATTGAATACCTCATCTTGTGAACCATGTTTGTGCACCTTTCACAACAATAATTCACACCATGAAATCCTAGAAGAGATTCCGAAAAGGAATCATAAGTGTTCTACATTGAGAATCAATAAGGAATCAGTGCATGTTATTGAATATAAAACACTATGCATCTCATAATCCTCCCACATCACTAGATATAATATTAATCAACGAGAATCCACCGATAAAATAGATTCATCAATGATCTAACAATATCCTAGAACTATTCCATATTATGCATGATAATCTATTGATCTCAAAATGACATGATGGATATCTTTTTTATTTCAAAGGAATATGTTAGGTATTTATGTAACATGAATAATATCATATATAGTAATCACACTAAAATTTCCCATGATCATGGTTCAGAAAAAAATGATTGATATACCAAACGATTATCTTATATAAAGGATTAGACCGTGGGGTGATCAGATCATGGTTCTTTTAGGTAAAAAACTCAGTGTATGGAAGGTCTATGAGACACACCCATGATTCATCCATGGAATATTTGGAATTAATGTAATATCAAGGGAGGAGGGGTGAATCAATTAATAGATGAATGATTCAAATAATTAATCATTTATGAAAACTCATAAAGTTGAATGTGTTTCCCTTTTGAAATAAATGATATCCTAGAAAAATTGTGTCCATATTATCCATTTTAATCAAACCCATACTGCAACAATATCCTCCACTGTGACCTCTAACAATCATTGGTGGCTTCGAACATGCCATCCTAACCTGGCTACTTCCAATGACATGTTACCTAATCCCATGTTTTTTCCCACTACATTCCCTACCATAGACAAGTAATGGTCACTCTATTTGTGGCCCACTTGTACGATCCAATTTCTCCACACCTATGACCATTCCCATATCCAACCATTTCCTTTACCATTCCACATAATTTCTCACCTGGAGTCAATATGGATTTCACTACGTGTGGTATGTGTGTGTTGAACAAAAAAACCTTTAAAACACAATTTAAGAGTCCAGAATACTCAATCACCTTCTAGAACTATGTTTTAATGATCACAATGCCCGAAATAACTAATTATTAAATGCCTAAACATAAATTAAAATACCCACTAAAAATGTGGATACAAAAAATATCCCCTTCCGGTGACATATAATCCCCAAGAAACCTCTCATGTTTTCCTTATCAAACTACTCATCCCAATGAGATCTAACCTCATACTAATTCTCTTATATTTCATCCTGGATTAGATCGTGATATTATAAGACACGAATATGTGGAATCATAATTCCTGAAGAACTTTTTAGATATGGTCAATGATCTTCATCAGGTACTTCATAATAGATAAAACTATTTATAGATATATTTTCCCATAGTAAATCACTTTTTCATGATTGGTCATATCCCTTAGAATATAGGATATGTTGAATACATCATGCATTCCATGATAATATGGATGAATGTTAAGTCGGTAATCCACTAAACTGATGTTTTTGGTGATGTTAAATGGTCATAAAAATCGTAGTGTTTTATTCCTTTGATTCAACAAATCATGATTACACAATCGACGTTACACCTAAAAGAAAACCATGTTTCCAATAGTGAACTCAAAAGGTCATACTATCTATATTGCACGCGACTGTTACCTCCTCGTAAAGGAAATGAACTGATTCCTAATAAAATGTTCTCTAAGAGGTATCATACACCTTAATGGGACGAAAATATACTTCCTTATCATCCTCATTCCAATGCAAAAGTGGTTGGAACATCCATCCATATAGATCCCCTAAAGGTGATATCCTAACAAAGCATAGAAACTATTGTTTTACACAAACTCTGCTAAGACTAGGTTCTCATACCATGCTACAAAAATTTCTAGGACATTTAACAAATAATATCCTAAAGAATATAAATCATACTTTCCAACATTCTATTAGAATGTGGATTATATTACATACTCATATTTAAATGATTCGTTGTTGGCTTCGACAATACTTATGAAACCCATGATGTAAAATTTGTGTCCTTATTTGATATGATACTGGAAGGAAGTACATGAAGTTATACATTATCATAGACATATATATTTTTCAAATCATATATAGAGTGAGTCATGTGAATTTTTTAAAGGAGTGATTCATTTGTTAACTAATAAACTATAACTCAAATGACATCACAACTCCTCAGGGTATTGGGATACCTTATCTTAAGGTTTACTATCATGAAATATCACTTACTCAATGATATAATAAGTGGATGAATCACTCTAAAAAGATGATAATGCTCTTCATTTATCCTCTAGAATTTAATTAATCATGAAAAAACATCATGGATTTCAATCATCAAACATTGGTACCATAAATGATGTCAGATGTCTTGGTGGATCTTCTTTGACCTTAGATGCACTACCCACTGCAAAAAAAATGAGTACCTCTCATCTTCTCATATCTTCAGGAATATGTAAAATCTATTAACTAATGAAAATATATCATTAAATTATCATCTAATTGTCCCCAATGAATATAAACATCATTCTTGAAACATTCTCACATAACTATACACTT
This sequence comes from Viscum album, assembly GCA_963277665.1. Lineage (NCBI taxonomy): Eukaryota > Viridiplantae > Streptophyta > Magnoliopsida > Santalales > Viscaceae > Viscum > Viscum album. The sequence continues at coordinate 1,043,840,944 of OY728150.1, forward strand.
GAGGTCTAAATTTGTCTTACTTTCAAACAGTCCATCAAAGAAGACCTGGTTATTAAATTTGAACATGAAATCACACTAAAATCATATAATGAATGCACTAACCACAATTACATCACACTTATCCAATTAAATTCTAAATATAATGGCCTCTCTCTAATTTCTGGTGTATCTACCATTTTTCTATTGACAGCATCTGTAGTGAAATTTAATTTCCCTTGAGCTTATTCTATCTCAAATTAAAATTTGTCTATATAATCCCATTAACACATTTGAATCATGTTCATATATTATTGATATAATATATATCATAGGATCATGTGGTTAGTGTAGATAATAAACCACTAAATGGAGAGACAATGTCATCAATGTTTTTAGAATGTGGAAAACCACAGCCAACTCCAATTCTTGCATTAGTATCTTTCATTTATGGTGTCACGGATAATGTGGCCCATATGCTATGACCTTGTCTCAATTTATCATTGCTACCCCAAAACCCACAAATTTGACATTGTAGTAAATTGTACATCCAATCCTAGACTCCATAAATGTTATAACCAGTGTATTTTCAATATCCATAACTCTAGGAAAACAACTTCACACTTATTATACCACATTAAAATTACACCATTTTTGGTCAGTGCATTCATCAATGCTACCTAACTGGGGAAATCAAGGATAAAGTATTGATGAAAACTTTTATTCACAAACATTCTCTTGATCATAATTAAATTCCTTGGCCATTCACTGGATATTACAACCAATATTATCTTTGGATTTTCTGAAATCTATACCTTAGAATTCACATTACCAAGGAGATACAACTCATGAATCCAAATGTAATAATTTAATATTATCTCATAATGTCAATGTGGTTGAATTATAAATATTGAAATCTCTTTCTTCCTAGCATAAAAATTTATTCTTTTTGAATATATAAAATATAATTCATGTATTCAACCTTAAAATAGTCATGATATAGATGGGAAATCATTTCTATGAAATCCATGAACAATACTAGATAATTTATCAACCAAAAAGGATTGTTAATATTCTTATACTATTTATATATACTCCTAAAAATTGTTCATGTAATATACTCATCTATGACCCAAAAATAATGGCTACCTGAATAAGGATAAATATTAGAAAAATATTAGGGACTCTACAGTGGATCAATATTATTTTAAACCCCGGGTAATGGATACATGATATTAAAAATTACCTATTTTGTCATCCTATGGTATGTATAAAGACATATACTATTTGATATGGTGTCCTCGAACCATTTTTGTGTACATTGGATTTATCTATTATTAAAATAATTAAATATTAATTAAAATATTATATTATATATTTTTCATTATTCAATTTGAATTTAATGTAATAATATCCAATTGTACATTTTACTTTGAAATGGGTATTGAAGTTTTCCTATATGGAGAGAACCTTAAAATACAACGGAAATATTTTGAAACACATTTCCATAGTTAGATATCATTATATGATGGGGAACATAGAATTTCAACTACATTTTGTGAGTACTTGTAATGGGATGAGACCGTATCTCATGAATTTACCACATAATAGTATCTAATATGAGGATATTAAGAATAGACTTGTCGGTTGGAATTACACATGTTTATGTACTATTGGATATCCCTATCTATTAACATTTCTAATGGTTCTTAGACAATCTAATTATTATTTTTGGGTAATAAATATCACACATAGATGTATTATAATGAACCGTAATGAAACCAGTTCATGGAGTAGTTGAGAGTGTAAATAATGACACAGAATTAATGAATAATTAAATTATGTGTTTTTTCTTCCAATATTTATAAAATATGATAACTTGGCCCTTAGGTTGAAATTTAACTAACCCATTATGTTTTATTATAATTCTGTAAAATATTATTCACTTCATATAATCGAAGAAAGTCATATCAATCATATAGATTGAAGAAATAGGTTTGCAACCTTCTCAATGACATATCATGGACAATGGATTATATTACACATTGAATTCTCATGTTTAGTTATCAAATTTGGTATATTAACTTCTTATATAAGATACTTAACGCATTTCTAGAGATTAATACTAAAATTTAGGAAGCTTAATTAATTCCATTAAGAAAAAAACCTAGAGGGTTAGACAATAATGTTTTCTATTGATACCAATTAAATTTTTTTTTAATTTTTATTTTTATAAAAATTATATTCTCATGAGAGAGAAATAGTTTAATTCATTTTGTTTTATCACATTAATTAAATAAATATTTATTCAAAAGTTATTTATTAAATTTTGTGGGTATATAATTTTTATTAATTTATTGGATGAATAAATATTTATTCTTGTATATGACAAATATTATGGACTAGCAGACCAAAATTGTGACGGTGATAAATATTAATTTTTAGTAAAATAACATTTATCATTACACAATTTACCACAAACTAATATAGAATAATAATTTTATTATTTTAACTAGGAATTGTGTCATATAAATTTTAGTGTACTTTTTAAACGGTACTATGAAGAAAAGTAATATTTTAAACCAACCCATATATTTATAAATAGATGACTATGTATATCATGTAGACATCAATAAAATTTAGAATCATTGTACAAAATGAAATATAGAGCTCTCTTACAAGATTGAATAATAGTCTATAGATTCTCCTCCATCACCTATTAACTCAAGAATTAGAGTGAAATGATTATTATTCAAACCTAATGGAATCGTTGCATTGAACAATACCAACAACACCGGATGATAGATCTACAATGATTGTACCAAAAACTATATCATTAATGTTTCATGATCAGTAGAGCAAATGTGAATCACCAGTTGAGGTATTCTACACTTAGATCCTACAAGAGAAATGACAGTTGACTGAAAAGGTTCTCGGATGATCAAAAGGGAAATCAAAGAAGTATCTCTTAAACAAGGTATTCTATTTTTTATGTACATAAATTTACAATTAATTTAATGTGATAAGATATTATTTTTGTTCTAGAGAATTTTTTTATCAATATTTTTGGAAATTGTTATTGGTGATGATGTTAATGTCTTGTACAATATGAAAATGATCCCTCAAAACCAAAACAAAGAGATCCTAGTTTGACCATAATAAGTACTTCTACAAATCCTAAAACCAATAAGGTGTATAGTGAAATTTTATATATACATTTATAATTATTAATTTATTGATAATTATTTATATAAAATTAAAATTTCATTTTACAAATTAATTCATACTTGAACTATCATGGAAATAGCTTTTTTATACTCTTCAATTAAAACTAATATTACATTGACCATTTAATAATTAATAATGAATTAATTTTATTTCCAATGAATTCTATCAATATAATACAAGTCTACAATACAAGTACCCATTTTCCACATGTCATGTATCCTAGTTTATTGCACTATGACACCTTTTTAGACTCTAGATGATTATGTGAAGACTACACACAATGTGAATAAAATATAACACATATTGAATTTCTAGGGTGGTATATGAATTTTTTTTCCACATCTTTTGTCTATTTCCTAAAAATTGTGTAGTCTATCAATTTTCAAGGTGAAAAACATAAGGTCAAGACACATTATGTAATTAATATTATGTGTTAATTAAATAACCAATGTATATAGGATGGAGTACGTATAACTTTAAATAAACATAGTATATCTTTCAAACAATCCATTTACATCTTATAATTCATTGGGAATTATACATCATGTCCCAAGTCTTGTACTATAGATATTTAATGAGTAAAAGTTCTCACCGAGTGGAATGCATAAAAATGTCTTGTACTTTAACTATTTCCTTAAAAATATGAAATAAAATTAATCAATCAATTATAATTCATTAACCATTGATACATTAGTTATTAAATTCAAATTACACTCCATTATTTGGATTTTAAGTTATATTCAATGGTAGATAAATTTTATGTAATATTCTATAATTTGAATCATGTGTATTTGTTTAGTTTTAAAGACTCTACACATTAAATTTTATATGGCATGAAGTATATATGTGTTCTGTGTGTCATTACTTTGATAGTATATTTTTTTAAATCATTACACATGTCATGTAGTCAATATTTCATATGAGTGAATTTTATAAAACAATAACCATACTAAGTAATTCGGATAGGTACTTTCCATGTTACATGCATGTAAATAAGTTGTGTACAAATTTTATAAGTTTTTAATAAAATATAATTATTTATCTTCTTTAAAATCCTAGAGGATATTATTATTTTATGATTATTATGAATAAGATAAAATAAATTAATTTATTAATAATACCATTAATTGGATTAATTGTAGTGTGTTTTAATTTATTGAAAAATGAATTGAAACAAATGATAACAAGTTTTTTAATATGTAACAATTGCATGTGTATAACCCATCATGAGAATTCACTAGACCATCGTTTGTGCTAGTTTTATTTAATGTTAGTTTATTTCATCCTTTTCAATTACTTATTATTAAATTAAATTTGGTGGCATGCATTTCATCTCTCCATCATTTATTATGTACGCCCTACATTTCAAGGTTGTTTTTTGTAGTCTCACATAACCAATCCTTTAGTTCCCGTCACCTAGATATGAATTATAAAACATTCATGTGAATATTTAAAGGTTCGTAATGGTGGTTTATGATTGAACTGATGTTAAACCATCCAAGGAAACACATAAGTACACAATTAGATTATATTAACTCATTCCAAGACTGGAATAATGAGTTTTCCCCTATGGTCAATGTTTAATTTAATGTATTATCTACAAATAAGTCATTAGATTAATCATATGATTATTTCATATAATTATTTATTCATTTTTCTATTATATATTGGATTTATTTTAAGTATGCAAGACCAATATAATACAAATAAATAGAATAATATGAATTGATAGAATTAAAGTAAATGGATTATGTGTAAATATTTTATTATAATATTGTTAATCCCAAAAATCACCTTTAAATTAAAAATACTAGAAAAGTATAAAAAATTAAATATTAAAACATAATAAAAAAATTTCTCAATTCAATATTAATTCATAAATCCTTCAATAATTTGAATTAAATCCCCACATTAAAAGTGTCATTTCAAGCCATAGTTTAGGGAAATTTTAATTATCATGGTATCTTAACTATGATTATGTTTTTATATGACGAAAATTATATCGAATTTAATTTCAATATTATTTTAAATGGAAATTTATAGACCATTGTTGCGGAAATAAGTTTCCTGGTTCAAGAATAGGTTGTCCACTCAATTTAACAAAGGGTTCCAACCCCATAGTTTTAAGGACCACATAAAAACTCACATTCTTATGTTTTTCATGGTCATTGTATATATCGTATGGATGTAAATATTTATCCTTTACACTAGGATTTCTAAGATTTTGGGTGATTCTGATTTCAATGGTGATGGATATTCAAAATTTATTAAATAGTATGACACTAAATAAAATTATTATAATTCTATCTCATAATATTTTTAATTAAGAAATGTAATAATAGTATTATATTTTATATTTATATAAAAATGAAAAATTCTTCGAGAAAAATATCCCTATAAGAAATCTTATAGATTGACTATCACTTAACTAGATATAACTTCCAAAACTAGTTTAGACACATATATAGAGTTTTCCTCGATGAACTGATGTCTGACTTGTTATATACCTTAATTCATGATATACGAGCAAATGAGGTGGCGGACAAAGAGTTATATGTATATGATAAAGACCTAATAATTTTTTTTATCATTTTGTGTTTAATTATTTCATATATGTCTTGTAAATTCATATATTCACATGAAAATATGGATTCATGTAGAATCCTCAATCATCTAAATTATCTCTTTTAATAGATAGAAAAACATGAACGGTTTCAGATATACAAAGATATCTTCATGTGAAAACATGGGGAAGGTATACAAACTAGGACTAAAGTGTTAATACACATAGTATATATTGAGAACCTGGAGGGTTTAGAGATTAAAATTCATATAGACTATCCACTGATCTCATTATTTCGCCACTCCCTCTAAGCTACTAAAACATTTTTTAATTTTCAATATAAACAACATTGAGATGCCCCTCCCAGATCTTACCAGTATTCTTTTTTGTGTTAAAAAGAATAAAAAATACAAATAATCTTTGGTCCTTGTGTTGAATAAAAAGAAATTCCTAGAAAAAACTTCTATGAAAAATTCCAAGTCTATAGCTTCTTCAAAATTCTCTTATATGAAGGTAATGATCATGGGACGTGATAGGGGACATGACACAATATTTTATTCATGTGGAAAGAATGTACATTGGAATAGAAACTGAACCTAGAAATATAATCAAGTGGAATATTTAGGTTCATCAGTTATTGATTGAAATTTATATATTTATAATAATTATTTATTAGTTATATCATGTATATAACACCCGTACATTCTAAAATAACAACAGTTTGGATAGAGTATACAACACGAAAAATTAGTCTTTAATGAAACAATAAATATTATTGTTTTATGATAATTATAACACATTCACTAAATGTGATAGTATTAATATATGTAACAATATTATGAAATATATATAAAGGTTTTAATCAATAAAAAATTATTGATAAATGCTTTAGAAATATGCACTAATTTTTTAGGTCCTTTAATTCTATAAATTACATTTTTGTTAATTTCTGTATGTGAATATTATAAATAATTTATTTAAATATTAAAAATATTATTTTATAAAAATAATATTATTTTTGAACCCATAATATAAAAATTAACATATGGTTAATTATTTGGTATTTTTCTGATTTTTTTTCTATGATAGTGAAAAATACATTTTTTATTGAAAATAGTATTTTTTTGTTTCAAAAATTTACAAATTTATATTCAATTTTAAATGATTTTTAATGTAAAATTATTTATATTGTACTAATAATTATACAATGAAGTTCATTAAACCAATTTTATTCTTTTATCTTAATTAAAAATATTTTTATACCTAAAAATGAATTTTTAAAAAGAATATTCTTGTGTTTTTAGTTTTTATCTTACATTAATGTCTACATATTTTAGAAAATGAATCATGAAAAATGGAATCCTTATTTGGATTAATTATTTCGAATTTTGTTAAAAAATTATGTTTTAACATTTTTATTTTAAATAGTAACCATAATAAATTTTCATGAACACTTTAAATGTAAAATGAGTTAATTAAGGGTAATACTAATGTGATAAGGATTAATATTCAATATAACACCTGATTTTACATAATTTTATGATTCTATTTTTCTTAATCAAAAAATTCTAAAATATTACATTTTCCCCTTCCCAATTTATTTTTACATTTATAATATTTAAGTAAATGAGAAACCCAATAATTTCACTTTTATTCCTTTAATATATAAAATGTTTTGTGAAAGGGATACAAACAACATATTTTTTGTTATAAATTTTTATTTGAAATATGAATGATTTTTTATCTGGTTAATTATTTTTTTATTTCTAGTTATGATTTATATACCATAAATGCTTATACACAGCTAACAGAATGCTTGTGCAAGAAGTAAAAAAATCAAGTAAATGTTTTTTAAAACTCTAGAAGTAAATATTTTTGGGTGATATAAATTTTCCAATAAAACTTAATAAAAATTATTGAATATTAATGAAATTTTTAATGTTTTATATTCAAATTAAATTATTGTAATGTTGGTTTTAAATTGAAATTTTTTTATAGTTATGAAAATGAGAGTAATATTATTTTATGTTAAAAATATTTTATTATATTAATTAAAAATCTAAAAAAGGATATGTTAATTCCAATAGGATGAGAAATGGATGAAACAATCTTCAGTTTTACATTTATTATCCAATATTTACCTTACATGTAAAATATGATCATTTAATATTCAAAAAGTCAATACAATGTGTATGGTTTAAATCAGATAACCAAGGGGTTGAACAAAAATATAAAGTTTAGACTGGAATCTAAAACTATTAAAAAATTATACTGAGATCCTGTATTACTTTTTATCGCATTAATATCATTTTAGAATCAATTTACTTTATCTAGACACATAATATATTATAATATTATTGGTATTTCCAAAATTGACATTAATGGTATATTGTAATTAACAATATTTTATGAAATGTTTTAAAATTCATAAAAATATTATATTAATAACATTTAATCATATATGTTTAAAAATATCATCAATTTTCCTCATATTTGTCACTTTTCCTATTGTAACTATCTATACATCTGTAGATTAAAAAATATTGATATGACAACACTTTTCAAAATCATTAATAGGGGTAAAAACTAAAATATAAGTTTAAAAAAATAATAAATACCTTTTAAAATTTAATTATATGAGATTATTCCAAATCATAAATATAATATCATCTTATTATATCATTTTTGATCAATTTAACTAAGAAAATTGATATATTTTAATTTAATCCATTATGTATTTCCATGGGTACCCCTCCACTCACTTATAAAAATGAACATCTGATCATTCTTTTTTTGAAAAAATTATCATTAAACATTTGTCATTAAATTAACTATTATCACTCTATATTCCTTCACCACAACATATAATGTCTTTTATTTTGAAAATACTATTCAGTCATGAAGTTTGGTGTAGTCCAGATGTGGATTCCCAACAATGAACTATAACCCTTGACTGAGTGTTTCCAATTTTGTCATTTATTATGCATCATATAAATATATGGAAGAAATTATAAATTTATAAATGAATTATAATTAAAATAATTTTTTTGACGGAACAACCATTAGGAAATATCTTTATATCTTATAGAATGCGAAAACAATGTTTGTGCGTACATCCAACAATATTTGGGTAGTCTTGTAATTCTTTTTCCACCACAACATTATATGAGGGGTTATTATAATTGTTTTAATGTTTATATGTTATATTTATTACGTAAATATTATTTTTTTTATTATAAAATGTTTCTTAATTCATACCATCCAATTCATTTGAAAACGATGACATCACTCAGTCGTACATGTGGACTACGACCTCAACAAAGTGATGAGATTTTTTAGTTTACTCTTTACATGGTTGGTAATAAGTACAAAATTGATGAATATATATGATATAAATAACATAATAATTATTATGATAATTTTAAATATTTTTACATTACATTTGTTTCATTAATCTAAAAATAGAAACAATGTTCATCTGTGCATACGACATACCGTTACCATGAATGGTATAATTCAATTTTCAATATTTTATGGATGAATATATATATATAATGATATTTATGATATTTATATCATCGTTAACTTTCTATATATGATAGAACCATGATCAATTTAAATGTAATGTAGCTCTAAAACCAAAACATCCAGGAAAAAATGAAACATTGAACACTGGGAAACAACAGTTTTAATAAATATTTAATAAAACAAGTGTGTTGAAATGGTATATATGGTAAATTTATGATATAATTAGTACTTACATTATAATATTATATAATTATAATAAAATAATGTTTATTATACTTTACGTTATAGAACATTCAAATAAAGTGGAACTTTAGATAAGTGTTTTATTTTTCAATATCATTGTTTATAAATATCATGTATGATTATGTTTTAGATAATTAAATTTCATAATCAACTACTAAATAACCTCAAGATTTATTTAAAATATACTTATTTTTGGATAATAAATTTTTTACAATCTTTCTCCCCTCTTTATGTACTCATGATACTAAAGGAATATATTTAATGAAATATTTCATTATTTATCTCTTTAATGAGGAATCATTTTTCATCCATATCCATGTTTTCTAAAAAAACATTTCATGAATGTTTCTAACACTCTATGATGATTGTTTAATTTAATTTTTACCCAAAATATAATTTTTAGAAAAAAGAGTCACAATTTATTGTCATTTCATTTTATGAATGAGGTGCTTTTGACATTTACTAGAAATTTGAAAGCATTCATTATTGAAATTTATATTCAATGGAAATAATTACACACCATTATAACCACCAAATCATTCAAAAATTCCATTACATTTATATATGGATCTTTACAAAGAAAATCCTTTTCATAATATTTGTGAAATTTTAATATTTTAAATATGTTATTTTAAAGGAAAATTTTATTTTAACCAATTTACATTTCAGTGATATTTTAAAGGAATGTTCATCTACGATAACATCCTCAATGTCACTTATGATTTAATTTATATTTAACCTTATGATAATTTCCTTAATAATTCTCTATATTTTTTATCATTATGATGATATGATTTTTATGAGTCATGTTTATTTTCCACTCATTATGTAATGATGAAGTGTTTAAATGTTTATAAAACCTATTTTTTCATGGTTTATGATACTATTAATGTATTTTTATCTTTTGGAACACATATTTATTGTTTTCATTATGTTATGGGTGGGACTATAACTATATATCCCTCTAATTAACTATTTAAATATGTTTATGACATGATATAATATGGTTTGGAATGGATATTCAATCTATTCAAATATTATAATCCTTTTAATGAGACTTGACTAAGGAAATGGTTTTCTATGATTATGTGAATACCACAAAATGTTTATATATGTTGATTCAATTCTCTCATGGATCATTCCCTTTGATTACATTATGATTTATCTTATGAAAAAACAATATTTATTCCGTAATTCATGATTATGATATAGGATAGTATGGCAATTGATTATAAAATGTTGATCTCGTATTATTATACCCTTACGATCCTATAATGTTTTAGTGATCATTGAAATATCCATTATTTACCCTTTCTAAGAAAATGAGCTATCACTTTCTTATGATTACATACACAATTTTATAATGAAATGGTTTAAGTAGGTTAAGCCTATGAAGAGTACTATATGGAAAGATATTTGTGGGAGATGTTGAAGATATTTCATTAAATAAGAAAATTGAGTATATTATCTACCAGGACCATAAACCTTTACTGTTTTGGAATGGATCATAATGTTTTCATTAAATATTCATTTTAAATGATTTCATTGTTATGTATGAAAATGATTGTCTATTATCGTTTGTATCGGATTAGGGTTTAGTCAATATTTAGAGATTATGAATAAAAAATTCCTCTGAAAACCCTAGGAAAAAGTATAAATATTGGAAAAACTAAAAAAATTAGTATGGTAGAAATTTTATTATTCTTCTATAAATACACAAAAATCTAGATGCTACAAGTGGTTCTAGTTTTCGAAAATATGCATCTTGAGTTATTAATCCTGAAAAGGGTTTGTCGATTATATCTTGACCATCATTCTAATTCATGGTGACAATGTCTTTACTGCACACCTAATTTGACACTCTTAGGGGATATTATTGGGATAAATCACATTTTCTTGATAAACCATTTCAATGGATTTGAATATATCATAATCAATGATAGACTGGGTAAATCCTAAGGTGTCATATATTAAACAAAAGGTGTATTGTTTTAGAAATACTAGTAATGATTTATCATGATTATATAATTCCTCGCAATGAATAATTTTATCCCAAAATACTCTTTGGTTTTAGTTATTGTTTGGGGACTATGTGAAATATTATAAATATAAAATGTGAAAAACAATGGAATGATGGTCCCCATTGGAAAAAAATTATACAAGAATAATAAGGATAATATTTATAATTATTCTCAATAAACTATCTCATAATATTATTAAAAAGTTCAAGTTGGTTGTGTTTCATTGAACAAAAAATAATAATAAAAACTAGTTTCAATAACATGATAGAGGGATGATGATTTAGATTTCTACCTGTAAATTATATTAGAGGAAGAACTCATGAAAATGTTTTAAAGGGATAAAAAATATCTTCTGTGTGAAAAATAAGGGAATATAAAAATTAATTATAGAGTAAAAATAAATATTTCAACAAAGTTAAATGAATTTCACCAAAAAATTCCATTTATAGTTCATTTTTTATGGGTGGAGAATATGAGAACTATCCAATACAGTCTCCAAATCCTAGTGTTAGCTCAAAAAAAAAGAATCTCATATGTTATAATAATCATTTAAGTGAAAGGATTGAAGTGTTTTTGTATTGTGATACGATAATGATGTTTGTAGTGGTGTTATATAAATGGTATTATTGATAGAGGAATCATGAATCATCACAGGTTTATTCCATAGTATTATTTCATTAAGGACATGAAACATATTTTTAATGGTACACATAAACAGGAAGGCTTATTTATTTGTATGATTATAATGAATAGATAAGACAAATATTTGTTTTAAATTGATTATTTAAATTGTATTATATTGGTAATCTTTAAATATGTTAGTGATTTAGTTTATCATTGAAAAAGTCTATTTTATTTTTTGATTTTAGGAATTCATTGAATACACTGTTATTTTATTTGAGGTATAATTATTGTGTCAATTGGTAAGGTATTCATGTTTCCATGTAGGGAAGAATCATTAACTATGGATACCACCATTGGTTTAAAAGTTTAAGTTTAATCATAAGTTAAAGGGAATAATACATCATTTTAGGTTTTAACTATTTCGATTATAAAATTATTTAAATATTTTACTGGTTTTTAGGAGGAATAACGTATTGGGAATTAAATAAACAATTGGGATAATATATTATTTAATGATAATTTAGTTATGTTCTACTAGATAGTTGGATACTGATAATAATGATGGTTGAAAATTTCCTCATTTATGCGGGAATATTTTCAATGATATTTGTGGTTAAGCTAACAATTTCATTTCATGTTAGTATCTAAAATTGATTCTAGATATTTTGGTGAAGTGCACTACATTATGTGTTTATGTATTGATTTATCATGGTGATTGATAATATTTTATGATATGGTTGATTAGGTTGAGTTATATCTTAGCCATAGGTTTTACATGTGATTTAACCTAATGGATTCTTTTGGAAGAATAAAATTAATTATTTAGTTTCATAAATGAATGGTATGAAATCTCATTTGGAGATAAAAAATTCTAGAATGTAGATTTTTTTAATGTAATTTGGGATATTGTTATATTTATTCATGGAGTGATATAATTTTAAACATTGGTGTTATTTTGGAAAATTTGGAGTAAAATGGATGATTTCTTTGCATGAATGTTTATACATTATACATATTATATTACCTTGTTATAAAAATTTTGGTTCAGTTTATTGTTTATATTATAGAGAAATATATTTTTATCTTTTTTGGATTGTGTCATCTATTAGTATTTGATGTTTGTGGTTTAGGAATGAAAAAAATTCATTTTGATTATTCATCATTTTGTGAAAAGGATGATATTCTAGCCAAAATTGAGTAAAGGATTAAATTATAATTATCAATTTGGTAATCTGTTTTTTTAATAAATTTTAAATTAATTCATAGACTCTATGACATGAATGCTGAAAATTAAAATTTCATCCTATTAAATTCATTTTTAAGAATAAATGGTCATTTTCAATCTATATTAGTATATAGTTTGGGGAGATTAACTTTCACATGATCATTAACATTATTGGGAGCAGTGTTCTCTATAACCCTATATATTTTTTTGGATGTAAAGTTGTACCTCTGTTCTCATATTTTAACCACAAAATAATTTCCACATATTTTTAAATATAGAAATTTATTTTTCCAAATAACATTTTTATTTCCATTTCCCTCTTTTCAAGAGGACATTTTATTACCTATTTTTTGTGGTTTGGGTTTTCAACAATGTAATATTCAAATATAAAACCCTTAATTACCTTGGAAAAGTTTAAATTACATGGAACGAAATTATAAAATAGTGGCAAATGTGAAATCATGAGATTTCAAAAATAAATTATATTTTATATCATATAGAATATGAAACACCATTATTTAATGAATACTAAAACATTATTATTTTATAACCATTATAAGATAGTCATCTAATTAGTAGTATCTATAGAAATAAATGGATTATGAAATATATATATATATACATCATAATAAAAAAATCTATAAATTATTATGATATAAGAACTCTTTTTCTAGTAAATTCATTTTATTCCTCAAAATACATTTTTTCATATTGAGAGTGAATATTATTATAACACCTCATGATTTTAAAGATGGAAAATATTTTTTGATATTATATATGACATGAAAAAAAATCATATAACATAATGTAACTCCCAAAAAATGTACCAAATATTTATTTTTCAAAAAAATCAATGGTTATCTACTGATTAGAAATAAAATAAAAATTATTTGATAGAGAATTATATCTATTCTGAAAACCAATATATTTAAAAAACAAGGTTTAGTCACACATTCAAAACATAATTTAAAAATATTTTTTAACACTATATGAAAATTTATTTTAAAAATTATTATTAATTTTTGAAATATACATTTATTATAAATTGGGCGACTTTTTCATAAATATTTGAAAATATTATTTTTTTTGTGAATAGTGAAAAATATCAATTGTTATAGAAAAAAGACTTTTATTTTAAATTATATACAAAGATAAATTATATTCATAATTGGTTTTAAAGTAAAATTACTTCCATTATATTTTAATTTAAATAATTTATTAAATTTGAATATATTTCATACTAAATAATGGTATAAAAACATTATGAACTTTTAAATGTTTTCAAATGAAAAAACAGTTTTTTCAACATGTCAGTAGGTTAAATTTTGAATTAGGTTCTATATATTCTATGAATATAATTTGATAAAATATATTCTGTCACACACGGTTTTTTTTCTGTCTTTGTATTGATCCAGCCCATTAGAAATACCGATCCTTTTCATGGGTATTTGATGAGATAAATATTGAGTTTTTAAGTTTCATATATGTCTAACCTCCCTAATTTGGGATCCCCATTGTTTTTTTAGTAGTTTTTGTAGAAAGGGTGGTTACTTCATGATTTGGGCCAACCGTGAGCCCATTCCCAGTTTTAAAAACCGAATTTGTTTCTTTTTTAACTCTTTTGTTTTTCATCATTTTTCACCCATTCAACTTCCCACTTGTCCTATACTGATATATTAAAACTTATTTATCCTTTTGGACCCATTATAAATTCATAGGCCGGGTGAATTTGGGTTACTCATTTAGGTATTGGGCCAGCCCATGGGCCCATTTCCTGTTTAAAAAAAATAATTTGTTTCGTTTATATCTTTTTCATTTTTTACTATTTTTCGGTGATTCCACCGCCCCCTATAAGACAATAACCCTATCCTAACCCTCATAATATATTTTACCTCTTTTGAGATCATGTGGGTCTCGAATTAGGGCGAAATTCTCAGGAAACCTCAAATCGCCAATAATTTCCAAGGTAAATTTTATCATTCATAAATCAATCAATTCGTACTCCTTTGGCCACCAATATTCTTCCCCTGGTTCTTCCATACCTTAGGAGTCTCTCCAAGAATTATCAAGCCATTCCCTTTTCTCTAGGGCTTCAGATCTAATCGAATATGAAGAGTTTTCTAGGATGAAAGTTGAGATTCCTTCTCCTTTCTTCTTCCTCTTCCCCCTCCTTTCATTATTTCTCGGTTTTATATTGTACCCTAGTCTAGATCGACCTAGGTTTTTGTTATACCATGTTTTTTTATGGGGTTTCTGTTTGTTTAGGTCTGATATTTATAGTTTTAGGGTTTATAAATCCGCGGCGGGTGATTTCGGGTGTGCGTTTCAATTACGCCAAAGATTTGAGGTAGGATACCCCTTGCACATGACTTTATTATTTATGTTTCATCATTTTATTATATTTAACACCAGATATATATGTTTATTATTTTTTTTCATCCTTTGGATAATTTTATTGGTGTTCAAAGTGGTTGTTTAATCATTGGTTTGTGAACGGTAGTGTTGTTTTGTCATGAGTGTTCTCAACAAGTGTTTGTTTAAATGTTCCGTTATCTTTTGCAAATATTTTGTGAGGTTTATAATCTGGTATATGGTATTTTTAACAAGTTACAGTATCTTGAATGAAAATATGTCTTTCAATTGGTTTTTTATTCCTTTTCATGTACTTAAAATAAATTGTTTTGTTTAAAAAGGGCATGTCATGTGTTCGGTAAATTGCCCGGTTGGCTTTTATGTGTGATGTGTGATTTAAAAGTTATTTGTTTGGATTTATAAAGGAATTGGAATAATGATAAATGGTATTTTTTGGTACTTATATGGATTTCCTATTTTTATTTGTTTTTACAATCAAGTGGGTTTTGATTTACAACATATTTTGGCCCGAGTTGCCCAAAAATGGACTGTTTCACATCTTTATAAAAATGGTTGTGTTTTGAATATGTAACCTGAGTATTATAAGAGATTTATGAATGTGGTTTTCTGCTGTAAATTGTGTTTATACAGATCCTTAATATAATTAAAATTCATTCCTTCGTCAAAGGATGGTTTTGAGAAAATAATTAAAGGCCCGTTTGGCATTTCCTAGAAATGAAGGAGTGTTTTACTTGTATATAACAATTCGTGCAATTGGGATTGTTTTATGGTCCATTAAATGATTTTATTAAATGTTTATTGGGCTGAGAAATGTGATTTGGTTTTGTTGGGATGTGTGTTTATAATTTAAAGAGTGTTTTTGAAAGAGTTTTATGTAAAAATCCTCAATACACTTCATGAAATTGTTTTACCGAAATATTTAGCGGTTTGTTGATTAGTGTAAGAAATGTGAAGAATGATTATGGGATGTTTGTGTTTTTATGGTTTCGGAATCGAATGGGGATGTGAAATGTGTATTTGATAATATGTGTAACTTGATTGAGCACTAAAGGGAATCCCGGGTATCTAGGTGGGCGGACGTGTACTAGTATGCTAGTGATTCTGTGGGGGTTGGCCCCTGTTTCACGTAGCAAGTTTGACGATGACAACACTAACTAAACTATGATGATGATGATGATTGGGGACCACTAGGTTATGGGTATGTTCCCTACTAGTGGCTTGTGCACGAGAATAGATATTTATTATGGTTACTTTCACCGAGATACGATGTACCTGGGGCTCACAACTAAATAGTGCCTAGGGGTATTCCTGTGACTAGTGCTAATTGGCTATTTTGTACTCACCGTCGGCATACGGTGTGTTTGGTTGGTAAATTCAGTAGTGTTTGTTATTTATTTGAATGTTAAAATTATTTAAAGCATCCCTCTTGAAAATTATTTTCATTTTAAAGTTTCACCTCTTTGAAAATAATTGTTACTTGCATTTTTGTTTATTAAACATGCATGTTTTTGTCTGATAATTATTATAGCATGAAACCTCATTTGAAAACCATACTTTCAAATCTTAAATTTAAAACTATTAATTGAGGTTTATTTTATTTTAAAGTAATGTGCATTGGGAATAGAATACCAGGCTAACCTACTAAGTTTTAATACTCACGCCTATAGTCTTCTTTTTTTTAGCCCTTCTGCAGGTTTCATCTTTAGTTCGATCACCTTGGGAGAATTTTTATCATTGTGTTGGAGAGTGACCAGAAGTGTCACATGGAGTTATTTTTTTTCAACAGGATTGTTCAGTTGAGTTGTTGGTTTTGTTCTAATTTTAGTTTCTTGTACAAATAATATTTAGTTCAATTTTTATATAAATTCATTTTGGGCTGTCCGTTTATTTCCACTGTTTGTTTGATTGTTTATATATGGAAGAAATCACTCCCTTGTGTACTCTATTGATTCCCTTGGTGCTTGTCACCATCCCGGGAGGATCGGGAACGCCTCTCGGGACTTGTCGCGGGCTGGCCTGGGTGACCGGTTCAGGGTCGACTCGGGCTGGTTCGTGACAAAATGGTATCAGAGGAGGTCGACTATTAGTGGACCTTTCTGTTTAGAGCGCCCTTGTTATTTTGGGGATGTTAAGGTAGATGGATTAGGATTATTGGGACTTGAGGGGTAAGTTCAAGAAGAGCGTCGCAAACTCTTTCTTGTTCTAATCCTCAGGTTTCCAAGGAAGTCCGGTTTTATTAGTGTCCTTTGTTCTAGTTTATTGTTTGGTATTGTCATATGACAAGTGGAGTCTGACCAATGGCCTTCATGAGCTCACAGGGCCTGGCAAGCCATGTGGAGCTGGGGAATGGTCCTAATAAGTCTCTTTGTGTTGGTGTTGTGTTTGGAATATGGCCACCAACCATATGGTCAAGTCACCCACCGACACTAGTTCCCTTTTTCTTGGGTCTCTGGAACCTTTCTTGAATTCTGAATTTTTGTTTTTAAAATCCTTGTGTGAGAATTGTGGAAATGGGTTTTAATGTAAAGATTAGATTTTGAAAATTGAAAAAATGGGGTTTTCAATAATTAAATATAATAATGGTTTTGGAAGGTTGTGTTTTTGTGAAAAAAAATGAAGGGAAGCTGAAATGATTTAAAGGGATTAGATTATCCATAATCGAAACTTCTGGTTTGTTGAAATAAAATGTTTTGAAATTGTGAATCATTTTAAAGTGATTCTGGATCATTTTTTTAAATGGGGAATTTTAGGATGTTAAAAAGTTTTTGAATTGGATAAATTAGTTTTGGCAATTGGTTTTGATCGGTTGGTGTTTTACTACAAACGGTATTGGTTTCAATGGACCTCAGATTATGAAAATATAACTTGCTGATTTTTTTAAAAAAATATGGGAAGGGGTTGTTTGGAGTGGCTTGGTTATTTAAAAAGTTTTTAAAAATGAAAAGGGGTAGGTTTTTAAGAAAATGGTTCTTAATTAATTGTGGTTTTTTTTGTGAAATATGAAAATGTTTTTTTGACTTGGTGGTTGGTGTTCCTTTTGAAGGTAAATTGCTTGTTTTTTTTGAATTATGATGTTTAATTTTAGCCTTTGGTATTTTCATGGGTGCTCACATGCATGGTTTTATTTATATTTGGAAGTATGGCCTATATGGTATTGTGGTTGGGTGTCAGGGGTGGCATGCCAATGTGCACGTGGGTGAGACTTGATGAAACACCATTGTTGAATTTGGAAACCCACCAAGTTAGTTTGTTTTTTTCAAAATTGCTTTGAGCTGAAAATTATGTCCTTTTTTAAAAACCAATGGTTTTGTGGCCTGATTTTTCTATTTCATAGAAGAGTTGTTTATTTGGTTAGCTTTCATGTGATCTAGAATTCATACTCTTGTTCTATCTAGTGATGAGATCTTGTTGGTGGCTCAGTTTTGGAGTAATTTTCATTGGGTTTCTAAAAATGTGTTTGATGTTGTGATGTGGCCATGGATAGTTCTGTATTGGAAATATTTCCTACTGATAAACCTAAGGATTCCTTTAAAATTTTAAATCCACCTATTTTGATGATGCCTCAACTTGTTTGTTGGAATAGAGAGCTGTTTGGGATCTATTTAAAGTGTTTATAGGTCATGATAATTCTTTTGTAAAAAGCAGTTGTGTCCGGTGATGTTGATGTGTTTCATTGTATTCCTTGTCCATTCCGCCCCTCATTTGGAGTGATATAGAATTTTGATATGTATCTACGAGTTACTATTTAGATGAAGGTTTTTGTTTGGTGATCAAGTGTGTTTTTTTTTGAGTGGTGTGATCCTTATCATCTGACTGCGGTGCAGCAAATGCTTCAAGAATAAGGGCTCTAGCCATAGGCCTCGGAGTGAAGCTTTTCACGCAGTCAGGAAATCAACATAGGTGTGGAGTGCTAGATTAAGATCCTTACTCCTCTGTTTTGGTAAGTTAGTTACTATGTCAATGTTTTGGTTCCACATTTCTATGAATTTCCCTTTGTCGCAAAAAGCGTGGTGGACTTAACCCCTCACACAGTGTCTATGGTTATTCCTTCATGGATGTGGGTTTTCAATCAATTTCCCTGTGTGGACCGCCTATTAAAATAAGATGCAGTATTGGTGTTAACTATTCATAGGGGGAGAGTTTATGGTAGTTTCTTTGTTTCTTTTTTTGTTTAAGTGGCCAAATTATTGGGTCCCCTTCCCTCCCATCCCCAAGTGACAGGGGTCCAGAATTGTGTTGAATGTGTCGACCAAGTTATTTTCCCCTCCATTCGGGAGTGGGTGGTTTATATGTTCATGTTGTAACTCTATTAACTTGGTATAGTAGTTTTTTGTAGGAGGGTTTTTTTTGGGCTTGTGTGAGTGAGTCCCAACTCTAGCTCATGTTCAATTCTTGTCTATTCATTGCTAGTTGGTTTCTAATGGTATGTAGACCCACCATGGGTCTCCTAGATTTTCATCCTAAGAACATTTCTAGTTATAGTTGATTCTTAATTGTGGGGAGTATATTATGGAATCCTTAGGTGTTGTTTTTTTCAGCTGGAAAGTGTTATGGCTTTCCGGGGGCGGAAAGCTTTAATGGTGGGGAGAATTGTCACACACGGTTTTTTTTCTGTCTTTGTATTGATCCGGCCCATTATAAATACCAATCCTTTTCATGGGTATTTGATGAGATAAATCTTGAGTGTTGATGTTTCATATATGTCTAACCACCGTAATTTGGGATCCCCATTTTTTGTTTAGTAGTTTTTGAAAAAAGTGTGGTTACTTCATGATTTGGGCCAACCGTGAGCCCATTCCCAATTTTAAAAACCGAATTTTTTTCTTTTATAACTCTTTTGTTTTTCATCCTTTTTCACCCATTCAACTTCCCACTTGTCCTATACTGATATATTAAAACTTATTTATCCTTTTGGACCCATTATAAATTCATAGGCCGGGTGAATTTGGGTTACTCATTTAGGTATTGGGCCAGCCCATGGGCCCATTTCCTGTTTAAAAAAACTAATTTGTTTCGTTTATATATTTTTCAATTTTTACTATTTTTCGGTGATTAAACCTCCCCCTCTAAGCCAATAACCCTATCCTAACCCTCATTATATATTTTACCTCTTTGGAGCTCATGTGGATCGCGAATTAGGGCGAAATTCTCAGGAAACCTCAAATCACCCAGAATATCCAAGGTAACTTTTATCATTCATAAATCAATCAATTACTACTACATTAGCCACCAATATTCTTCCCCTGGTTAGTCCAGACCTTAGGAGTCTCTCCCAGAATTTTCAAGCTATTCCCTTTTCTCTATGGCTTCAGATCTAATGGAAGATGAAGAGTTTTCTAGGATGAAAGGTGAGATTCCTTCTCATTTCTTCTTCCTCTTCCCCCTCCTTTCATTATTTCTTGGTTTTATATTGTACCCTAGTCTTGATCGACCTAGGGTTTTGTTATAACATGTTTTTTATGGGGTTTCTGTTTGTTCAGGTCTGATATTTATAGTTTTATGGTTTATAAACCCGCGGCGGGAGATTTCGGGTGTGCGTTTCAATTACGCCAAAGATTTGAGGTAGGATACCCCTTGCACATGACTATATTATTTAAGTTTCATTATTTTATTATATTTAACACAGATATATATGTTTATTATTGTTTTTCATCCTTTGGATAATTTTATTGGTGTTCAAAGTTGTTGTTTAATCATTGGTTTGTAAAAGGTAGTGTTGTTTTGTCATGAGTGTTCTCAACAAGTGTTTGTTTAAATGTTCCGTTATCTTTTGAAAATATTTTGTGAGGTTTATAATCAGGTATATGGTATTATTAACATGTTACAGTATCTTGAATGAAAATATGGCTTTAAAATGGTGTTTTATTCCTTTTCATGTACTTAAAATAAATTGTTTTGTTTAAAAAGGGCATGTCATGTGTTCAGTAAATTGACCAGTTGGCTTTTATGTGTGATGTGTGATTTAAAAGTTATTTGTTTGGATTTATAAAGGAATTGGAATAATGATAAATGGTATTTTTGGGTACTTATATGGATTTCCTATTTTTATTTGTTTTTACAATCAAGTGGGTTATGATTTAGAACAAATGTTGGCCCGAGTTGCTCAAAAATAGACTGTTTCACATCTTTATAAAAATGGTTGTCTTTTGAATATGTAACCTGGGTATTATAAGAGATTTATGAATGTGGTTTTCTGCTGTAAATTGTGTTTATACAGATCCTTAATATAATTAAAATTCATACCTTCGTCAAAGGATAGTTTTGAGAAAATAATTAAAGGCCCGTTTGGCATTTCCTAGAAATGAAGGAGTGTTTTAATTGTATATAACAATTTGTGCAATTGGGATTGTTTTATGGTCATTAAATGATTTTATTAAATGTTTATTGGGCTGAAAAATATTATTTGGTTTGGCTATGATGTGTGTTTATAATTTAAAGAGTGTTTTTGAAAGATTTTTATGTGCAAAGCCTCAATACACTTCATGAAATTGTTTTACCGAAATATTTAGCGGTTTGTTGATTAGTGTAAGAAATGTGAAGAATGATTATGGGATGTTTGTGTTTTTATGGTTTCGGAATGGAATGGGGATTTGAAATGTGAATTTGATAATATGTGTAACTTGATTGAGCACTAAAGGGAATCCCGGGTATCTAGGTGGGAGGACGTGTACTAGTATGCTAGTGATTCTGTGGGGGTTGGCCCCTGTTTCACGTAGCAAGTTTGACGATGACAACACTAACTAAACTATGATGATGATGATGATTGGGAAACACTATTTTATGGGTATGTTCCCTACTAGTGGCTCATGCAAGAGAATGGATATTTATTATGGTTACTTTCACCGAGATACGAGGTACCTGGGGCTCACAACTAACTAGTGCCTATGGGTATTCCTGTGACTAGTGCTCATTGGCTATTTTGTACTCATCGTCGGTATACGGTGTGTTTGGTTGGTAAATTCAGTAGTATGTGTTATTTATTTGAATGTTAAAATTCTTTAATGCATCCCTCTTGAAAATTATTTTCATTTTGAAGTTTCACCTCATTGAAAATAATTGTTACTTCCATTTTTGTTTATTAAACATGCATGTTTTTGTCTGATAATTATTATAGCATGGAACCTCATTTGAAAACCATACTTTCAAATATTGAATTTAAAACTATAAAGTGATGTTTCTTTTATTTAAAATTAATTTTCATTGGGAATAGAATACCGGGCTAACCTAATGAGTTTTAATACTCACGCCAATAGTCTTTTTTTTAGCCCTTGTGCAGGTTTCATCTTTAGTTCGATCACCTTGGGAGACTTTTTATCATTGTGTTAGAGAGTGACCATAAGTGTCACATGGAATTATTTTTATTCATCAGGATTGTTCAGTTGAGTTGTTGGTTTTTTTTCTAATTTTAGTTTCTTGTAAAATAATATTTAGTTCAATTTTTATATAAATTCATTGTGGGCTGTCCGTTTATTTCCGTTGTTTGTTTGATTGTTTATATATGGGAGAAATCGTTCCCTTGTGTACTCTATTGATTCCCTTGGTGCTTGTCACCATCCCGGGAGGATCGGGAACGCCTCTCGGGACTTGTCGCGGGCTGGCCTGGGTGACCGGTTCAGGGTCGACTCGGGCTGGTTCGTGACATATTCTATATTATTATTTAGAATAAGATCTGTTATATAACAATTTAAAATTAATTTTCTACCAGAATTAATAATAAAAACAATTTAAATTAATTAAAGTAGTTATGTAAAAACGCATTTATCTATTGCGAAACCTACATGATAAGTGATAAAATTCCCACAAAACTTGTCCCAAACACATTTTTTTCATATTTCAACCATATTACCTATAATTTCAAATAGTTACCAATTCTGCAGGTTTTGGTTATAATTAAAACGTTGATACCAATTTATTCTTTTCAAAAATATATAGTGTGTCCTTTACCACACATATAAATGGCCACCCCATCCCATATCCTATTCACAAATCCCAATACTTATGGATCAGATATTCCCTACCCAAATAAATTATAACCTAATCTAGACACGTTATAGATACACTTTTGTTATCATAATTCCAATATAAAACAAATTTATCTATAAACCATAAGGGGTTATCCGAAGAAGAGGTAAAATCCTTAACATTTGAATTTTTTATTTATTCCTACACAAAATTAAGAAACTATTAATATATGATAATATAACAACACATCTTTCTATTATATATATATGTTACTATTTTAGTGAATGGTATACATCCAAATCTTTTTTGATCAAATGGGTAACAAAACCATCGATCTTGTGTACAACATACTATAGCCTAATGAACTGATGTAATTCATTTTTAATCAGCACCATTTATGGGTGGATATATTGAGGGATTTAAAATATGTATATAATGATTATGTAATTACTATACTTATATAATTATAATATAACATATACCTTCTTACATTTTATCTTGTTGGGGAAGCGATGTGATTTATATTTCACTTACACTTTCCATGGAATGTATGAAGGATAATTTTTCTAAATATATGTGATATTTATTATTAAAAATCTCTCCTAGAAATATAATATCCCTTCTAACTTCTTACCTTATAATAAATTTTAATTTAATAATGTTTCTCATGTGTCTGTGTGGAATACCTCATCCAAATAGCGACGTGAAATGTTTTTCATTTAATTGTTATGTGGTTGGTAGAAAGGATAGATTTTATTAATATAATTTCCATATATATAATAAAAATTACTCATTTATTTTTAATTAATATTTACTATCCTTTTATTTTATTTGTAGAGAAATATTGAAACAACGTTTATGTGTACATAAAACTAACCTTGTCCATGAATGATGTAATCCATTTTTTATATTAAAATATTATAGATTACTATAATTAAATATGTAATTATGATATATAATAGTTATATTATGGTTAAAATTACTGAGATTATGTAACCATGATCAATGTAAAAGGTCCTAAATTACTAAACCAAATCATACATGTAAAAAAAGCAATTATCAGCTGAAATTGTGATTAAAAAATTGATAATAAAATGGAGATAAAAGTCCAGATGTAAATAATTTATGGTTTAATATAGATAATTTTTTTCAATAATATATTTATAGTAGACAAATGTCTGGTATATAAAAGGTTTTGACACATGTAATGGAATTTAAACTTGATGAAACTATTTATTATCTCATTTTTTATTTTGAGAGACATATTAAATTTACTCACTTGATACTATGTTCGCTGAATATATTGATTTTTTATAAGTTATACTAGGTATATTTTTATATTTATGGTATTAAACGTTTTATTTTACAGTATTTCTTTCATGGGGATTATGTTTCTATGGTTACCAAAGTAGTATGGTTTTATTTCACTATCTTACCATTATTCAAGATTATTTAGGTTTCGATATCTCTTAGAAGAATGATTTCTTATTTATATATTAAAACAGTATATTTCCTTTTCATATGTTTATTGATTAATTTTTTGAATAATAGTCCAATTTTTCTGCCTGTTTTTAATTAAAATTAAGGATATAATTTTTTAAAGAAAATTTATCTTTTTTTCTCTCTTTTGTAGAAAATATTGTTTTGTCAAAACCAATTTTTCTAAAAAAATTCCTAAATATTTTTCACATTATTTTATTGGGTTATTATTTAATTTTTTACCCACTTTTTCATTTTACAAAATTGTTTGATATAAATATTAATGTCATTTTATAAATAATTTCTATTAGTTATTTAACAAATATTGCAATGGAATCATTGATTTAACTTATATGGAATGAAGATAAATTTATAATATCATGATGACTCAAGGTTACAAAGACTGTTTTTTTATTATATAAAATTTTATTTTTAGAAAAAAATATTTGAATTTTTTTTGACATTGAAATGTATTTTTTTCATGGTGAAATGAATATTTTTCTCCAGAATGTTTTTAATGAATTACTTTGGTATATATATTCATCAATGAAATCAACAATATATTTTTATTATGATACACTAGGTATATATTGGGTTTCTATTATAGCAACCCATGCCTAACATACTTGTATATTACATCTTTTTATATGTATAATCAGTACATTACAAAAATACATGTTAGAGGACCATAATAGTTTAGTGTCTTTGGAAACATGGAAACATAATCTTATCTCATGGTGAACAATCTTCAACATATCTCATAAATATCTTCACATTTAGTACTTCTACCTAAAACCCTTCTTCATAACCTAGAGAAAGGAAAAAATAATAAAGTGGTGACTTTAGATGCACAATAAGGGTAAACAAGGGTTACATTTAAGCATAAACATGAACATTGTAGTATATTAATGTGATTATAACATTAGGGGATCACACCCTTCATATCAAAGGTCATAAAGTTGAGATTTGGGATAAATCAAGGAAGTTCGTATTATATGAATCATAAATTAATAAATTCATAATCCATTAAATCATATCATAGAAATAAAACATGGAATTTGTGGCATGATCATTGGATTATAACGTTGTGAACTTGTATAAGTAGAATAATGTTCACTCATTAAGTTTACATAATGAAATTATGCCCCATAATCAACTTCTGGACAAGATACCAGGTCCATGCATAACATTATGAACATGTAATCAGGTTCATTCATAAGCCTTTGGATGTGAAACCATATCCATGAATAACATTGTGAACATGTAATTAGGATCACACAAAACATTGTGAACATGTAATCAGATTCACGCATAAACTTGTAGAAATTCAACCTAGTCCATGAAAAACCTTTTGAACATTTAATAAGATTCAGTCAAACCATTGTGAACATGTAATCAGGTTCACGCATAATCTTATGGACATGTAATCAAGACCATGTATAATATTCTGAACACATATTAAGGTTCACTCATAACATTGTGAACATATAATCAGGTTCACGCAGAAACATATGGACATGAAATCATGTCCATAAAAAACATTGTGAACATGTAATCATGTTCACACAAAACAGTTATACTCATGAGTCATCCATCCTTACCAAATTATTTAAAGAGTGATATAAGTCCCACCCATCTCATAAAAAAATCATTCATACATGGGGAAAAAGATAATAAAAAATTCATCATATCTTGACCCATAAAAATATATCAGTTATAGAAACATCAAATCCTAACCCATGAAATAAAATGTTAATCATTAACTTGTCATCACATAATAAATTATTGAAAATATATAGTTTTTATAACCATTTCATCAAATCATAACTTTAGAAAATAAGGGGATTTTTTAAACATGTAACATGTGAAAGAGAAAGGATCTTCATAAATACAATGACATAAATAATAATCCATTAATAGAATGAATATGAATGTAACCTCTCTATAATTTATTGTGACGTCTCGATTAACATCAATGGATTTCATCTTTTATGAATAATAATTTTTAAATATCTTTTAAATATGTTTATTAAGGAAAATATCATTTATTCATTGGAAAGGATTTTCAATACATAGAACCATTTAGATATCATGATCATATAAAATACCATGAAAACATATAAATATGACATGAAATTATTTTTAAAACCTTTATCTTTTAGAAATAATTTAAAAAAATCATAAATATTACCCTTTTACAAATGCAATGGAATATTCAATGGAATGACAACAGGTAAATCTATGTATGTCATATGAGGTAAAAAGAACATTCTTTTTTTAGGGAAAAAAGGATAGAAAATTTCGTTTTTTGGAAATAAACAAGAATATTCCATTGAGAAGAAGAGGAAATTGAAAAAATTGAAAAAATATATTTTACATATTATAGGGGAATGGTATAATATTCTTGGAAACTCTTTTTAGAAAACATATGTTTCCAACTGAAGAGAGGGAAAGTCGGGCATTCCTAAAAAATATTTATTCCATATATTTTATACCAGACTATATAAAATTGTTACAATACATGAGAATAACATGAAATAATAGAGTACAAGAAAAATCATTAATATTCTTGAAATATTGATCATAAGATTTCATCAGAGGAATCATAAACAAAAATTATCTCGAAAACCGATGAGATTGTCAAAATAAACTCTTATATCATGGTAGCATGGGATAATACATTAAATGTAAAAGGTTAAATTACATTAATCATATAATATCAGGAATATATTTTTATTCAAGATATGTTATCTAAAATGGTTATATATACACCTCAATAAAAGAGTTTAGGTGCTTAACAAACATGTGTCTCAAAAAAGATAAATTGAGACATAATTGTTTTACCAATTATGTAACAATTGTAAAATTAACACCATGAAATAATGATCATATAATTGATATTTTAAAACCCATATAATTTATTAAAATACATATGGAAATCAATCATTGGTACAACATACACCACACAAATGGAAAGAGTGGTGAACATAACATGAATCTCATAGAAATTAAAAGTGACATGAAATTCTCCTTACCTGGTGTCATGAATCTCTCCATACTCATACAAGAATAATATTTAATAAATATAATTTGATTATACATCATTTATAGTATAATATTATTATACATTATAACATATATGGTTTTTTATGACTTTATTACCCGCTTGTTAATGATCTTATGTTAAGTTTTCACTTTGGGAAATGTTTTCATTGTTCTTCCCATGTGTCTTAATTTGTTATATCGTTAGTCCTTATAATTATATCATGATTATAGAATGTTGATAGTGATATAAATATTAGTAAAATCCATTATATTCATATTACAATTATTTATATCATATAGAACTATGATATGGAATACACCATTTATGGAGACAGAATATAGAGACCCATAGCTTGACGTACATAGGCATTACAATACATTTGCGGAATACATAATACATGACAAAA
Source organism: Viscum album (assembly GCA_963277665.1). Lineage (NCBI taxonomy): Eukaryota > Viridiplantae > Streptophyta > Magnoliopsida > Santalales > Viscaceae > Viscum > Viscum album. The sequence goes on from OY728150.1 coordinate 1,043,869,618, forward strand.
TGAGATTCCCAAACGTCGTATTAGTTTATTATCTTTGGAAACACGGAACATAATCTTCTTATCATGGTGAAAGATCTTCAATATCTCCCATAAAGATCTCCCCCATTCTTTTTCTCACCTAAAGACTTTCTTTATATCCTAGGGAAAACAAAACATATAAACAATGATCTCAAATTCATAGTAAGGTTATACATGGAGAAAATAAAACAAACCATATAAATTTCAATTTCAAAACATGAACATAATGTTTAAACATAAAATCCTATGCAATGGCTTAAAACATGGAAGTACGTAAGGAATAGATCATAATGGAACATCAATCATGCTAAAACAACATGGGGAATAAAACATGTAATTGTGGAAAACCATTAAGCACATGATATGATTTCCATTGTAGCCAATGTGTTACTTCAAAGACCATCATAGTGGACAAAGTCCCTTACTGAATCGAGTTTACTCCTCGTTCCAGTCCGGTATCACTGAACCATATTAACTTGTCGTTCCATCCATGTATATCTAATGAGATATAAATCTTTACCCAATGCATTGGAGAGATATATAGGTCCCACCAATCTCTTAATGAAATAATTCTTACTTGTGCCACAAAATAAACATAAATAATTCATCATAACCCAAAGAATAAAAAGGGTTTCATAAACATTATCCCATCATAACAAAATCCATATAAAACAAATGGATATCTTTTCATCATAAGAAGAATAAAACCATGTAAATATTAGATACATTATACTTGAAGCATAAATATACTAAATAACATCATCTTATATGGAAAATAGTTTTGATAAAACACTTGAAATGAATTCTTGAGGAAAATATCCTTTCTTCTTCAAAAACATTTTCTTTTCTCAAAATGCCTTGATATTTTCAAACCAAAGGATTTTGATGAAAATAATCATGTAATTTTCTAGAGTAATCTTCATGGAAATATGTCATTATGAAACCCTAAAAATCCCTTCCCACTATATAAGTTATAAAAATCATTCTTCTCGTACTTTTGCTAAAAAAGAAAAAAAGTACCTTATTTGGTAACCAAAGGAAGGATTCCTTCCATACAATGTGGTAAAAAGTCAAAAAAGGGTAAAAATGACTTTAAACATACATAGATGAATAGTTAAATTTTTTTGAAAACATTTTTATATAACATGGACAGGGATGGTAAACATAACCCTAGTAAATACTTACGTATAAGTAATCTCAGATAAAAATGAGATTTACAAAATTATCCATTACCTTATGTACAATTTATTACGTATTTTTCCAAGTCTCCTATATAGTGGGTTTAAACATATTATTAACGTGTAACATAACCATAAAAATATTTATGATATCATTCATGATTCACTTACGTCCTTATATTACCCATTCATTTCTCAATTCTATGTTAAAGCAACGTTCTGGGTAAAATTGTTTCATTTATCGTACATGTTTTGGCATGTAATTTTTAATATGATTACTTATATCCTGATTAAATATTTCGGAAATGTAAAACATGATTTATATATAATATATATTCATCATATAAATATATAATAGATTGATAAATGGAATGAAATAGACCGTTCATGGAGATGGTAGGCCGTACGTACGCATGAACGATGTTTTGGTTTCCTTAATAATTGAATGGAAGTAAATAAATAAAATATACATAAACCCAGTATCATTAATATTTCATATATTTCATGATTATTTATTATATATACTTTACAATCATTCAATAATGGTTAACTTGGAGAATTAATCTCATCATGTCGTGGAGACGGTAATCCATACGTATGCACGAGCGATGATATCATTCCCCTAATTATTGAATGGAATTAGAGTTCATGATATAATATCTCAGAATTAGTATCAAGTTATAATAACTGTATATAATAATTCTATACACCATTATACCCATCTAAGTAAAGTGGTGGTGGAAAAAAAGGTTACACCACGAAGTGGAGACAGTATTCCGTATGTACGCACGCGTGGTGATTTAATTTTTCGTATGACGGATAGAAGGTGAAATAGGCTTGGTTAATATTTATAATAACATATTAGTATATTAGTGATACTGATTATATTACTTTATTATGAAACAATAAAATAAGATGAAGTAGAAGAAGAAATGAATTTGAAAGAATCTTTAAAGGATATTACCTCTTCTTCGACGTTCCTCTTCTGAACCTCCTCTTAGGGCACTAAAGATGGTCTTTGAAGAAAACCAATACCTCTAATATGTTTCTAGGAAAGTGTAGAAAAGAAATGGTCAGGGGTTGGCCGAGGAAGAAGGTTGAATGTGGTGTGAGGAGAAGAGGGAGGAGGTGTCCTTTTATAAGGGAGGAGAGGGGCACCTTTCGAAACATAAGAAATATTAATTTATAATAAATTCAAAACCCACTTAAAACATCCAAAATAAATGAAATTTGAATATGAGATGATATATGGTTGTAATATCATCATCCAATAAAATTTAAACATGTTTGTAATTTATTTTAAACCTTATCAATTTGATTTATCGTTATTAAATAAATTTAAATTTATTTGTTGTAATTAAATCATAATTTTTAAATTGTTATAAAGACTTACTTATGTGTTGTGAATTTTCCATAATAAGATAAATTATTACATTTTAGACCATATAATTTTCAATTTTTAATTTTTAAATATTTTGTGATTTTTACACAATTTAATAATATGAAATATCAATAGTGTCAATTTTGACACTATTCAATTACTTGAATTTAAATAAAATCCACAGAAAATTTATATGGGATACAAAATATTTAGTCGATTCCTAATATGTAATATTAATCTATAAAATTATTGGTGAACATTAAATAGTTCATATAATATTTATTTGAATATTTTTATAACCATTTATTTGATATTTCTCTTAATAAAATAATTACTATAACATTTATGTAAAATTATTTAATATAATTATTTGTTTTATAAAATTAAAAATAAAATCCTGTGATGATGATAAATCTATTAAATTTTCTAATAATACTTTTACTATAATTTATCATCATAAAATATCAACATTTAAATTGATATATTTATTAAGTTATGAATATCACAACATTGACATTATTAAAAAAATAAGTTAAATTTCATAATATATTTTATACAGATACAAATGGTACAAATGTAATACCTAGGATTATTATGGTATATACATAATCTAACAATAGGTTTTTTTCAAGTGTTTGGGCCTTTTTATGGGTATTATTACTTTAATAAAAACTATATTATTGATTTTTCACAAAGTAAATAATTTTTGCATCATTAGTGTATAAGCTATTAAGGTAATTAAATATCACTTAAAATTTAAAATAAATTACCATAACAAAGAAAAACATTTTAGCTTTAAAATGAGTATTCATAATCTAATTTATATTATGTATAACCTTATATTAAAAATTATTTAATTATTAAAGTTTGAGTGAGACATATTTCACATTCTTTATAATAAAATAAATTAAAGGTATTAATAACATCCAAGTGGGTTCCAATGGATTTCATTTAGACCTAAATATTCCTTAGGCTGAAATATAATCATCCAACTATATTATTACAAGTGTTAGGGGAATCTTATAATATTATATTTAACCTTAATTACCCGATTTACCATTAATCATGTTAAATAAAATTTACCGTAGTTTCTATTCATAGTGCCCAAAAATAAAAAGTATCATATTTACATAATTTACACCTACTGATTACAAATATTGAATCTTTTTTTCCATATTCAAATCACATAAGTTTCAGAAATTAATTTAAAATTAATCCTGTTGTTAATAAAACGTGTTTTAAAAGATAAAACATTGCAAAAGATTGAAATGATTTTACCTATGAATTCAATGTAAAATCAATGATAATGACATAAATTATATTAAATGGTAAAAATATATTCTATCTATACTTTATATCCATTAAATATTATAATTTAACCATATAAATTATTATGATGAAAAATAAAGTTGTTTTTAATTAAAATATAGCGTGTTTTTATTATTAATAAAAATATAAAATTTATCAGAATAAAGTGAAAATTTTATCCAAATCAAATTATTGTATCCAGATTCCAAATATGAATTTTATTTTGTCAAATTTATCTTAATAAAATTTCAAAAACTAGATTTAATGTTGTTGTTCCCTCAAAAGGTGGCAAAATGGCATTTTTTGAAAAATACGTATTTTACATGAAAATTTTACTTTATTCTCATACAATGTTCTATAAAATGTTTAAGATGAATTATAATGTAATAAAATTCAAAATTTAGTTACTAGTTTTCATAATGGGTAGTTCATAATAATATTATAACAATATATCGTTGTTTACCAAAACCCGGTATTGCATACTACACACGCCATCGAGGAAGGTCATGATTGCGTGTAATGCAAGACAAGTAAGGGTTGCGTGTAGTGGAAGCTCCCATTTGCGTTGCATATAACATAATAAAAACTTATTTCATTTATACATTAAATAAATTCTATAATTAATGTTGTATTGAATAATTTCTACAAAACTAACTTGAACTTGTGTGTAACACGAGGCAAGATTAGTGTTGTGTATACTGGAAGCTAATACGGTGCTACGTATAGTACAAGATAATCATGGTATAGTGTACAATAAAAGACATCAAAGAAATTGAATAGAATATATCTCATAAAATATTGGGGTGTTACATTCTACCACCTTTAAATGATTTTTCCCTCGAAATTCGTGGGGTTTTTAAATCATTTACTACATGAAAGTTTCATTCATAGAAACCAACAACATAAAAAGGAATACTAGAACATTATTTTAAAAAGGAATGTCAGAAACATAACAGTCACCCAATGTAACTCAACATTGGGTTTCCACATAGGATAATATATGTGAAAATATAGATATGGAGTAGAAATCTAACCATCATGTTCTGATGAAGAGTGGTAGAGCACATGTATGTGAAAAATCCAACAATCAGAAAGACATACACTTCTGATGATCTAAGGTACCATTTTATTCATCTAATATGAGGGTACTAGGACAATGTTTCTGGTTTTCAAGATCATTTCCCCAATGTTGAGGAATTAAAATAAATACATACTTGATTTTGGTACAATCTCATTATTGTTTTTTCTTTGAACAATTTCCACTTCATAAAATAAAGAAATGAAGTTGAATTTTCCTTTCGTGAAATGTTAGCAAATCATGCGATAGAGTGGTAGGTCATTTCATCTGTCTCAAACATAATATTAGAAAACATTATATACATAAGTCCATATTATGGTGAGATTAACTATATATGATTCCAAAAATGGACTTATACTTCAACTATCATAATTCTTAATAAAATAAAACTAATGTCTACTAACTAAGGACTTCCTATAGGCCAGTGGTAGTCGATAAAGGATTGTCGCACTTTGGTTGTGGGTTTGATTCCCGCAACCTTTTCCAACGCGACGAGTTGTCTCCCATCCTGTAGGTTTTTATTTTTCTAAAACTACACTGTTATAACATTCTAGAAATAATATCGAAAAATGGTTCTATCCTTAAACAATATTATCTTTTGTCTAGCATAATCCATTTCAAATATTTAGACTTATCCAAAATACTTCTATCCAATATCATAGTGTAAAGAAAACAATTACTAGAAATGTCATCAACCAAGCATGTGAATACCATTGTTTATCCCCCATATATAATAAGATATATATTGTTGATCACATTCAAAACATGTGAATACCTTAATCATGTATTCTTGAAACATGAATTACCATAGAACCTCAGTGAAAACAAGAATGATGTCAAAAGTCAACCCTTTCCACATACCAAAATCCCAATATTTCTATATACTCAAACCATGATATCACTTTGTCCTTTTATGAGCTCATTAATACTATCAAACATTTCATTTTCTCCTTACCCCTTCATTATGCACATATCATCTTCTTTCGAAAAATATCTGAATAACATTTCATGGTTACCAGTACAATTCAACATATACTTTAAAAAATCATAAGAAAAAACAACAGTGTAATAATCCTTAGGTGTTTATTTATTCCATAGTACTAAGAAATTATTTATACAACATTACTCTTGATAAACATGCAATCATTACACTGCCTTCTTAAACCATTGACCGAGGTTCATCATTTTATTCCTCATCACTTCTTTCATCTCATATATCATTTTCAGTCTCTTCATCATCATCATCATAAATACTACCCATACTACCATTATGATTTTCTCATGATATTTTCCCTTAGGTAATTGGTTTTCATAATGGACATATATTGAACATTTAAAACAATTAAACATTGTTGACGTCTTAGAAATACTATTATCCGTGTACATTGTGTTAACTGAAACTCTTCCTTTGCATTTACGTGATTTGTGTCCTTCATTTCCACACCCAAAGAAACTTCCAGTTCCTTTGTAACATTCTCCCTAGTTCCTCTTCCCACATGATTTACATGAGGGAAATTGAACTTTCTTTCCTCTATGATCATCATGAACCTCCATCCTTCTCTTATTAGCTGAGTCAGGAATATTACCAAATTTGAGATTATTGATCATATTATGAGATTTCTGATTATGCATAATAATGATATCTGGACTAACATATCCAATTTTATTTGGTTTTTCATGAAGAATATCATTCCATTGTCCATCGTATTCTCTCTTATCATGAATCTTCATGTTTCCAGCAATTTTTCAAAAACCCAAAAAGAATAGTGTGAGAGGAATAAATCATACTAGGAAAACAACATAATAAATGGGAGTACATTCAATATCTAACATCTTAGGTTTAATTTTATGATAGTTACCATATTTCTAGGTCTATAATCTATACTTATACTTAACCTCAGGGATATCCCTAGACATACCATAGAAATATCTCTAGGGATATAATGCTTTCGCATCCAAGTTTCCAAATGTTAACTAAACATTCTCTCTGATACCAAATGTAGACACCAATATCTTGACGTACATAAACATTACATTACTTTTGTAGAATACTTAATACATGACAAAAACAGACGCCCAAATACCGTATTATTTTAGTGTATTTTCAATCTCAGAACATAATCTTCTAATCATGGTGAAAGATCTTCAAAATCTCCCATTAAGATCACCCGCTTTTGTTTTCGTACCTAAAACAATTCTTTATATCTTATAGAAAAGAAAACCTATAAAGGGTGACCTCAAATTCTCATTAAGTTTATTCATGGAGAAAATAAAACAAACCATATACATTTGAATTTAAAAACATGAACATAATGTTTAAACATCAAAATCTTGAGAAATGACATAAAACATGGAAGTACGTAATGTATAGATCCTAATGGAACATCAATCTTGATAAAATAGAATAGGCAATAAAACATGTAATTGTGGAAAACCATTAAGCACATGATATGATTTCCATAGTATCCAAGGCATTTCTGTCAAGGCCATCAGAGTTGACAAAGTCCCTTACTGAATCAAGTTCACTCCTCATTCCAGTCCTATATCACTGAACCAGATTAAATTTCCATTCCATCCATGTCTATATAATGATATATAAATCATTACCAATTGAGTTTGAGGGAGATATAGGTCCCACCCATCTCATAATGAAATCATTCTTACTTGTGCCACCAAATAAACATAAATCATTCATCATAACCAAAAGAAAAAAATGGGTTTCATAAACATCATCCCATCATAACATAATCCTTATAAAACAAATAGATATCATTTCATCATAAGAATAATAAATCCATGTAAATAATAAAGGAATTATTCTTGAAACATAAACATACTAAATAATTTCATCTTATATGGAAAATATTTTTGATAAAACACATGAAATAAATTCTTTTGGAAAATATCCTTTCATCTTTAAAATCATTTCCCCTTCTCGAAATGCCATGAAATTATAAAAGAAAAGGATTTTGTTGAAAATAAAACTGAAATTTAGTATAAGAATATTCATTTAAATAAGTCATTACGAAACCGTAAAAATTCATTCACGCCGTATAAGTTAAAAAACACTCTTCTCGTACTTTTTCCAAAAAAGTCAAAAAAATACCATATATGGTAACCAATGGAACGATTCCTTCCACAAAATGTGGTAAAAAGTCAAAAAAGGGTAAAAATAACTTTAAACATAAATGGAAGAATGGTATCCATTTTATGAAATCATTTTTAGAAAACATGGACATGGATGATAATCATAACCCCAGTAAATACTCACATATAAGCAATCTCGGATAAAAACGAGATTTGCAAAATTATCTATTACCTTATGTCCAATTTATTCCATATATGTCCGAGAAACCTATATAGGGGGTTTAGAAATATTATTGAATTTTAATATAACCATAACAATATTTATGATATCATAAATGATTCACTTGCGACATTATATTACTCATTCTTTTGTCAATTCCATGTTAAATCAATGTTTTGGTAAAATTGTTTCATTAATAGTACATTTTTTGACTTGTAATTATATATATGATTACATAGATCATGTTTACATATTTCCAAACAGTAAAACATGATTTATATATAACATATATTCATCATATAAATATATAATAGATTGATTAATGGAATGAGATACACCGTTCATGGAGACGGTAGGCCATATGTACGCATGAACGCGGTTTTTGTTTCCTTATTAAATTGAATGGAAGTAAGTAAATAACATATACATAAATTTAGTATCATTAAAATGTCACATATTTCATGATTATTAAATATATATACTTTATAATCATTCTTTAATGGTTAACTTGGAGAATTAATCTCATCGTTTTGTGAAGACTATAATCTGTACGAACGCACGAGTGATGATATCGTTCCCATAATTATTGAGTGGAATTAGAGTTGATGATATAATATCTTAGAATCAGTATCAAGTTATAATAACCATATATAGTTATTCATTACACCATCATACCCATCCAAGTATGGTGTAGGTGGAAAAATATATTACACCACGGCATGGAGACGGTATTCCGTACGCACGTACGCGCATTGATTTCGTTTTTTGTAGGATGGATATAAGGTGAAATAGGTTTGGTTAATATTTTTAATAATATATCAGTATATGAGTGATAATTATGATATTACATTATTATGAAACAACAAAATAAGAGGAATTAGAAGAAGACAAGAACTTGAAAGAATCGGTAATGGATATTAACTCTTCTTCAACGCGCATCTTCTAAACCTCCTCTTAGGGCACTAAATTTGGTATTTGAGGTAGAAAAAGACCTCTAGTATGTTTCTAGGGAATTGGAGAAGAGAAATGGGCATGGATTGGTCAATCCTGAAGGCTCAAAGTGGTGTGTGGAGGAGAGGGAGGAGGTGCCCTTTTATAAGGAAGGAGAGGGGCACCTTTGGAAGCATAAGAAATATAAATTTATAATAAATTCATACCCTACTTAAAAATTTTTATAAATGACTCACACTCGTAGATTAGATGATATTGGGTTGTAATATCATCAACCAATAAAATTTATACATGTTCGGAATTTATTTTAATCCTTGTCAATTTGATTTATCCTTATTTAATCTACTTAAATTTATTTGTGGTAATAATGTTCTTATTTATAAATTGTTATAAATAATTACTTATGTGTTGTTAATTTTACACAATTTAATACATTATTACATATTAGACCATATATGTTTCAATTTTTAATTTTTAAATATTATTTTTATTTTTAAACAATTTAATAATATGAATTATCAATAGTGTCAATTTTGACACTTTTCAATTATTTTAATTTAAATAAAATCCAAAGATAAGCTATATTCGATAAAAAAATTATAATAGATTTATAACATGTAATATGAATCTAGAAATTATAGGAGCACATTAAATAGTTCATATAATATTTATTTTAATATTTTTAAAACCATTTATTTTATATTTCTCTTAATAAAATAATTACTATAACATTTTTGTATAATTATTTAATGGACTTATTATTGCATAAAATTAAAAACAAAATCATATGATGAAGATAAAATTTTTAAATTTCATAATAATACATCTAATAGAATTTATGATCTTAAAATCACAACATTTAAATTTTTCTCTTTATTAAGTTATGAAGTTGACAACTTTGACATTATTAAAAATAAAATAAAATAAATGTCATAATCTCTTTTATACGACTCCAAATGGTCCCAAATTCGTCCCTTGGATGCTTATGGTATATAGATACGCGACCAAATGGTTCTGGTCAACTGTTTAGGTCTTTTGATGGGTATTATTACTTTAATAAAAACAATATTATTGATTTTTTACTATGTAAATAATTTCTCGATCATTAATGTAAAAGCTATTAAAGCAATGAAATTTCAGGTAAAAATTAAAAATAAATTACCATAACAAATAAAAACATTTTAGCTTTAAAATTAGTATTTATAATCTAATTTAAATTCTATATAACCTTATATTAAAAATACTTTAATTATTAACGTTTGATTGAGACGTATTTCACTTTCTTTAAAATAAAATAAATTAAAGGTCTTAATCACATCCAAGTGGGTTCCAATGTATTTAATTTCGACCCAAAATTCCTTAGGATAAAATATAATAATAAAATTATATTAAGAAAAGTGTTAGGGTCATTTTATAATATTATATTTACCCTTTATTAACCGATTTACCATTAAGTATGGTAAATAAAATTTACCGTAGTTACTATTCATAGTGCCCAAAAATATAAAGTAGCCTATTAACATAATTTGGGCCTACTGATTCCAAATATGGAATCCATTTTTCCAAATTCAAATTACATAAGATGGAAAAATTAATTTAAAATTAATCCCATTGTTGAGAAAAAAAGTTTTAAATGATAACACATTTAAAATGATTGAAATTATTTTAACTATGAATTCAATGTAAAATCAATGATAATGACATAAATTATATTAAATGGTAAAAATATATTCTATTTAAATTTTAAAACCATTCGATATTATAATTTATCCATATAAATTATTACTATGAAAAAAGATGTTTTTAATAAAAATATAGCGTGTTTTTACTATTCATTAAAATATGAAAGTTATCAGAATAATATGAGAACATTATCCAAAGTAAATTTTTATATCCTGATTCCATAGAAGAATTTTGTTTTGTCAAATTGAACATATAAACATGTCAACAATTTTATTTAATGTGGGTGTTCCATCAAAAGGCCTACAAAACTGCATTTTTGTAAAAATACTTATTTTACCTGAAAATTTTATTTTGTTCTCATTCCATGTTCTATAATTTGTGTAAGATGAATTATATTGTCATAAAATTTAAAATTATGTTACTACTATTCATAACGGCTAGTTCATAATAATATTATTACAATATATCATTTTTTAGCGAAACTCAGTATTGCGTACTACACATGCTGTCGAAAAAGGTCGCGATTGGATGTAATACAAGACAAGCTAGTGCTGCGTTTAATTGAAGCTCCCTTTGGTGTTGCATATAAATTAATCAAACCTTATTTAATTTATAATTTAAACAAAATCTATTCTTAATGTTGTGTAAAATAATTTCTACAAAACGAACTTGAAATTGTGTGTAACACGAGCCAAGAATAGTGTTGCGTATACTGCAAGCTAATATGGTGATGTGTATAGTACAAGATAATCTTGGTGTAGTGTACAATATAAGAAATCAATTAAATTAAGAACAACATATCTCATAAAATCTTGAGCTGTTACACAGAAAGTCGTATGTACGAATGAAAGTTGTTTCTGAATTCATTGTTGTATTAAAAGAATGTATGTAAATGGTATATGTATATATATATATGTATGTATATATATATATCATTATAATCATATAATTGATATGTCATATTTTTCATGTAATTTCATCAAACCCATCCTTCATTCATTCTATGTGGTGTGTGGATAAATCACATCACTTTAAGGGGGCGGTAGGGCACACTTCCTGAAACAAGAGTATCATATTAACACCAAATAGAGGGTAAAATTAATTTTTTTTAAAAGGAATATATAATATTAATGAAATATTAAATATGATATAGTATATATAAAATATATTTTCTATCATAATGGCCACCATTATTGATGGTAATGAAGAAATGAACAATCATCGTTTCGTGAGGCTGTAGATCGCCGTACACAGAAAAAGTATGTCAAAAATAAATTAAATAGAGGTTTGTGTAAGGGTAGGTTAGACGATTTTCATTAAAAATCCATAAATATGGTGGATAGTGGTTTTGTCACAAAAGAACTTTATAATTATAGTGGAGGGGGTGGAAAAGGAAAATAAAGGAATAGATCCTGAGAGAATACATTGGTTCTTAATCGTGTAACTCCTTTTGGTTTTGAAAAAAGGCCCCATTCAGAACGTTTCTACAAAATGAGAGGATTCAATGTCAAATGTATGATTTTTTGGAGGCTTCTTCTATTGATATTGGACGAATAATAAATGATTGAGTGGTGTTAGTAATCGGTAGAGTTGGTGGCCTTTTATTGGGATGTAAAAAGACTCACATGGAAGGTTTATAGATGATATATGGATAGAATATGGGTTTTGGAAAAGATTCTAGGTCATTTACCCCCTTAATTATAATGTTTTGATCATAATTATGATTAATTTGGCCTTAATTGTCGTGAATAATTTTAATCACTTTTACTAATAATTTTGGTCAAAAAAATTACATGGTATTATTGGAATCTAAAGATTAGAATGAATAAAATGGTGTATGTATGAGTTTTGAAATTCTAAACACAATACTGGAAAATGTAATATTAGTGCTAATCCTAGAAATGGGATGCAAATGTTGGGTTTTAAAGTTGGAAAATGTTCAAAAGTATTTTAGGATTTTTTATTCATTTTCAAAGTGAAATTTATTATAATGAGTTATATTTTAATAAGATATTTTATATTTAGTTAATCTCTACTTAAAACATATTTATTATATCTAAATCCTTCATTATAGCTCATGAAGCATTTGTGAATTCCCATAGCATATCCCCAGGAGTGTCAAACCATGTGTGTAAAAGGCCCATTTTTGTGTACCAGATTTCCCCGAGTCAATCCCAAAACATCTTATCAGTGTTGTTACCCCTAGGAACGTATGTGCCAGATCAATATCCAATCGTATTATCTAGACAGGGATATATTTCATGGAAACTACCATCTCTATCCTTTACCAGAATTCCAAGACATTTTCCTAAACATTACATCATCATTATTCTTATCCTTAGAGACATCCTATGGCATATCCTTAAAAATAAACCTAGGGATCTCACTATGGTTTTCTTATCCTAGATTCCAAAGGTTGACTAAACCTATATTTTCATACCATCTATAGATACCCATTCTTAACATATATGGATATTAAATCTTTTTAGATGAATATTCTCTACATTACAAAAAATACATGTCATTGGAAATTATTATTTTAGTGTCTTTGTAAACATGGAAACAAACTCTTATTTCCTGGTGAAATATATTTAACATCTCCAACTGAGATCTCACCCTTTAGTATTTATATATAAGTCATTTCTTCATAACATTGGTAAATGAAACATAATAAAGGGGATATATTATATGATCAATAAGGGTAAACAAGGGAGAAATGTAAGAACAAACATGAACATAGTAGTAAGCTATCAAGATCATAAAATTAAGAGCTCATGCCATACAAATCAATGGTCATAAAAATGAGTTATAAGATAAATATTTCCAGTTAATTGGACATATATCATAATAAAATAAATCCATAAACCATGAAAGCATAACATATTAATAAAACATTGAATTTTTGGCATGCACATTGGTTTATAACGTTGTCAACATGTATAAGTAGAAATATATTCACTCATTATGTTAAGGACATGAAATTTGGCCCCATCAACAACTTTTGGACATGCAACCAGGTCCATACATAACATTGTGAACATGTAATCACATTCATGAATAACCTTATAGATGTTAAACCATGTCCATGAATAACATTATGATCATGTAATCAAGTTCGCACATAACATTTTGAATATGTAATTATGTTCACCCTAAAACTTATGAACATGAAACCATATCCATGAATAACATTATTATCATGTAATATGGCTCACTAAAAACATTGTGAACATGTAATCAATATCACACATAAACATATAGACATACAATCAGGTACAATTGTAACATTGTGAACTTGTATTATGATTCACTCATAACATTGTGAACATGTAATTAGGTTCACGCATAAACTTAGGTACAGTGAATCATGTCCATGAATAACATTATGAACATGTAATAAGGTTCATACATAACATTTATAAACATTATTATTTCCTCATTACCCAATGTCATGGAGGGAGATATAGGTCCAACCCATCCATATACAAAAGCATTCATACATGTGGAACGATATAATAAAACATTCATCATATCTTGACCAATAAAAAAACATAGGTTTTATAAACATCAAATCATAACCCATTAAATTAAATGGGTATCATTAACATGGAATCACCTAATAACTTATCGAAAACATATAGGATTCATAAACTATTTCATTAAATAAAATCCTTTAAAAATACGTTGGTTTTATAAACATAAATCCTATAAAAGGAGAACATGCTTCATATAGACAATGGAATTAAGAATAAACCATTAATAGAAGGAGTATGAATTGAACCTATATATTATTTCCAAAAATTTCATGAGTAACATCAAAAAATTATATATTATATGGAAAATAATTTTTAAATATCTTTCTAAGATTTTTCTTGAGGAATTTATCCATTGATCTTTGAAAAAGTCTTTTTAATACCTAAAACCATTTAAATATCATTTTTTAGAAACTATTTTGAAAAATTATAAAGAAGGATATAAATAATTTTGAAAATATTTTTCATTGTTAATTACTTTTTAATGGAATTTCTTAAATATTTACATTTTACAAATGAAATAAAATCTTCAATAGAATGAAAGCGGGTAAATATGTACATGTCGTATGAGGTAAAAATAAAATCTCTTTTACCTGGTAAAAATAATGGATAACTACCATATTCAGAAAGAAAAATGAATATTTACATCAATATATTAGTAAAATACCAAATGGTTAAAAATTTATTTTAGATATAATAGTGTAATGGTATAATATTATTAGAAACTCTTTTTTGAGAACATAGATTTCTGACTTCAAAGAGGGTAAAGTCCGGCTTTCTTAAAAACACATTATTAACTATATTATGTACCAAAGAGTATAAATGGTAACAATAAATGTGAATATAATGAACTAATATAGGATAAAAAACACATGAGTATTCAGGAGATATGGATCATAGTATTTTATCAGATGAAGCATAAACAAAAACAATCTTGATAAGTGATGAGATTGTCTGAATATAATTTTATAACAAGGTAACATGGGATCATACTCTACATATAAGAAATTAAATTTCATGAAGAACATGATGTCATGAAAATATTTTGATTCATAATATATCATGTAAAACTGAAATATATACACCTCGAGGAAGGAGTTAAGGTGCATAACAAAACAGGAGTCTCAAAAAAGGGAAATTAAGACAAATCTGTTTTACCGATTTGGAAACTTTTGAAATAAGAAAACCCCGAAAGAAGGATACTTAAATGGATATTTGAATACCCATAAATTTATGATCAAGATACATAGAAATAAATCATGTGTAGTATATACACCACAAAAAATAAATGAGTAGTGATCATAACATGAATCTCAAATATATTAAATGTGAGAGTGAATTCCTCTTACCACGTGTCATGACACTCTCTGCACTCACACAAGATTTCTATATGATAAATATAAGATTATTTGAAATATTTTATGAAATAATATTAGTATATATATTAAAATATATTTTTTGAATATGACCTTATATTTAATTCTTGTTAACTATCATATGTTACGTTTTCACTTCGGGTAATATTTGATAAGTTTTCGCATGTGAATTAATTTGTTATATCGATGATCCATATAAAAATATCATTATTATAGAATATATATATTGATATAATTATAATTTATATCTATTATATTAATATTATAATAATTTTTTTCATATTTATGCTTGAACTGGAATACACCAATCAACGAGACGGTAAGCCATTTGTATGCATGAACACTATTTCCGTTTTTATTGTCGTATTGAATGAAAGTATATAAATGACAAATGTATATATATATATATCTTTTATATATATATTTCATTATTAAATTATCATTAATATATCATATTTATCATATATTTTCATTAAACCAATCCTTAATAAATTTAATGTAGTGTGTGAACGAATCGCATCGCTTTGAGGGGGATGTAGTTTGCACTTCCACAAATGGGATTATCATATTAACACAAAATGTAAGGTAAACAGATGTCTGTTGTAAAAAGAATAAATAATATTAAATACATAATAAATATAATATATTACATATCCAATGTAGTGTCCATCATATTATTCACCATGATTGGTGGTAAAAGAAAAAAATCAACGATCATCATTTTGTGATGCAGTAGTTCATTGTACAAGGAAATAGTATGTTCAACATCCATTAAGAGGATTTTTGTGTACGTTTAGGTCAAAAATATTTCATAAAAACAATATATTTTATGTATGATACTTGTTTTTTAAAAAAAATAAGGTAATTAATAGTGTGTATGGTATGGATAATGACAATAATGGAATGGAGCTTGAGAAAAGATGTTACCTCTTAATCGGCTAACTCATTTTGGTTGGTTCCAAAAGGATTCATTGGGATTCTTTCTTCAAAATGGGAGGATTAAAATTAGAAGAGAATATATTTGAGAGGATACTTTGGAATATCATTTAAAAACATAAATTGTTTTTGGGGTGTGAGGAAATGGTAGAGATGGTGGCCTCTTATAGGGAGGGAAAAGGACTCACACAGAATGTTTTGAAATAAATTTGGAGAGAACATATTTTTACCTATCAAAATTATTACCCAACCAAATAAACACAATAATAGATTTTTATGGACAAAATATAAACATAAAATCTGTGTTTGGAATGTTTCTTGGTCATTTGGGCCATTAATATTAATTTTTAGTCCCTGATTAATCTTAATTCGGCCTTAATCACTCTGACTAATTTTAATAACTTTTACTAATCATTTTGGTCACAAAATAAAAATTTTATTATTATAAAATAAAAATTAGAATGAATAAAATGTTCTTAAAGTGTTTTTTAAATTTCAGACACATAAGAATAAAAATTATGATTAGTGAAAATCCTACTGATGGGACGAAATAACATAGTTTTAAATTAGTAAACAGTTTAATAGTTTGTTAAGATTTTATATTCAGTTTCAAAGTGAATCCTATTTTAATGAATTAAATTGTATTAATATATTTAATATTCATATATTGTGACCATAAAAAATATTTATAATATCATTTATAATTAATTATTAATTAGACAAAAAATGGAGTATTTTTCAGTATTTATCAAAAAATGATGTTTCTGAGAAAAATCCCAAAAAATCATCCAAGGATACTTTCGACATTATGAATTAAAAAATGAAGTATATATTATCCAGTTAAATTTATAATTTTTTCTAAATTTTATTTTATTATTAAAAAAAATTCATTCAAGAAAACAATATTTTTTTACATAAAATGAAGTTACAAAAATATTATCTATCATTATTAATATGTTTTATTCATATCAAACAACAATATTTGAAAATTATTTTTTACTATTGTAAATTGTTAGGTTATAATTAAGTTATTTTTTTAATTAAAATAACAAAGAGGTGTGTTTTATATAAGCTTAGTGTTGTACACTAAGATGATGTTTCTTGTAGCACAAGCCAAGTTAGTAATGCATGTATCAGAAGCTAAGTTAGTGTTTCATCTGAAATGAATATTTGACGTAGTTTTTTTAAAATATACGTCTATAAAAAACTATTTATAGTGTCATGTGAAATTAAAAATAATGAAAATTTAAATTAAATTAAATAAAATAATACTCAAAATATTGGGATGTGACATATATAATCCTTAAAATTTATTTTCTTGGTTTTTGATCATTTTTAATGGGGATGTTTTATTTTATAATGTTAAAAAATTTATTATGTATATGTTTTCATATATTTTTTATTGGGTTATTTTTTAATAATTTATATGTTATTTTTTATTAGAAATTAAAATATTGATTTTTCTTCAACCATTCAAAATAATATATCCATCGAAACAAGTATGTAATGGGTGGGTAATCGTCAAATATATCCCCTTGATGCACTGACAGGTCTCATAAGACCAATTAGATGGGAAAATTTGATGTTTTTATACCCATATATTTAAACTTCCTGGTGACGGTCTTGAAAGTAATTTTTAGATTTCCATAATTATGCATTCCCTCATTAAAGGATTAGTTATTGATTTTCTATGTTATTAATCAATTAGATAGAATATATATGGAAATTTTTTTACCTCATGTAATTATGAATATATAATTATTTGATCATTAATGATTAATTTCATGTTTTCTCATGTTATTGATTAAATTGAATGTGTTTCAGTTATATAACTTTCCATGTTGATTATTTTTCATATATTCATAGAATCTATTTTACTCATACGCATACTAAGAATTATTGTTCACCCCATTTTTATGTTTTATTTTCACTCAGACACCAAAACGTTTCATATGATTTATTTTTTGGGATATGATAAGTGGAAATATGGAATTAATCATGTGGAAATTTTGTTTATTTTATTTTTTATCTATAATGTGAATTTAAATTATATATCTCTTTTACCAAGAAAAATAAAATATTAGATCTTTCAGGATGTGATTTATTTTATATTTTTCTAATGTAATATAGTCACCACCGACTCCAGGATAATTGGTTAGATATCATAATAAATGGTATTATAGAATGTTTAGTAGAAACCCTTGTAACAGTATTGAAGAATACATTTATTGGGGAACATAACCATATTATATAAATTATATATGTATATAATAATATCATAATGTTTTTGTAAAATTTATACTATTTTGTTTTACTATAAATACATTCATTACTGGATACAACACGTGGATGTGGATCTGATAGAGATGTACCAGAGAGTAATGACTCAAAAAAATGGCTGTCAGGATTTACTGGAGAATTAACCGGTAAATGAAAAAGGTCATTACTGCACAAATGGTATGAAAATCATAGGAGATGTGATTATTTTAATTAAAATTTTCATTCAAAACATTATGTAGAATTTTAGAACATTTTAATATTTAGAAACATTCCCAATGAAACCATATTTATGATTATGAGACTATCCATGCATAAATATTTAAATTTACTTTATGTGTTTCACTAGTTTTGGTTTTATACATTATGATACACAATGTAATGATATAATATATTATATACCATTGTATATAAATAAAATCTATCAAATATATTTGGAATGAAATCAATACACAAAATCTAAGAATTGATGATGAGTATTTATTTTATGGGCTTAAGAAAATTATTTGATATGAAAAAGTCTCACAATAATTCTCATCATATTAGAAAATAATATCATGTGATATCAATAGATAGATATAATTATCTACGTATTATTTATTTTAAAATATTTAATAGAATAATTAGGTTTCAGAACAAAACATAAACAAGGGGATGAAGAGAAAGAAGGGTGTTCGCACATTTAATTTTTTTTGGAAAGAAACATTAAATACATTCATGATGTTAAATGGGGTTTTCTTCATTTGTGTAGAATAATTTTTTCAATAAATTGAATGATATAATATGAATTAATTATTTAATGTTAAATGCTTCAACTATAAGTATATGGGGAACTACATAAATGAATATCCATGTAATCAAGATAATATACTATAGAGGAAACAAAGAGATCAAGTTCAAGATTATGTGATTGACACATTCAAAATAGAATAATTAAATATATTTTATTTGGATTTAATAAATATTTTGTATAAGTATTTTATCAATTATATTCTCAAAACATATTAGGATTGTACTATAGTTGTTTATCTATATGGATTTAAAGACACATGTTTGGTACCAAGAAATGATATTAAGTGGCATATCGATCTTCTTATAGAACACATTATTAATGGAAAAAAACCATAATATGTTATGGATTTTGGGATAACAATTTAATGAGGTGTTTGATGGATATTATTAGTGAAATTTATATTTTTTGTTGGTTTCATATTTTATGTCATATTTAATGGAGTTTACTACAAGTATTAATTTGTGGAATATATTTGACAGCACGATATTTAATATTTTCAAGCACATAAATTTTCATTAACATTTATAGTGATATTTGTACTCACATATTTGGTATGTGACATTAATATATAATTTATTTTTTGGTAATATAATGATATGTTAATTTTAAAAACCCAGTGACCTTCCTTCTAAATTTGGTCTTTCATATACTATAAGGTTCGTAATGTTATCAATTTATGTAATGGGGGATGTTGAAATTTGGGTGTATTTTTACAGATAATCCAAACCATTTTCTTAATACATCATAATATGTGCTTTTCATTCATTTACGTATCATAAAATCCAAAAAACAAACTAATTATAGTTCATCAAGAATAAAAAATCATTTTTTGATATTCATTTCTTAGATTAAGACATGATGTTGAAATTGATTGAAGAAAAAATATGGATAAAATAATACTAATTAAATTTAAAAATATCTTGTAATTATAATTCCTTATATTTTTACATAATAAAATAATTCATCAACTTTAAGAAAAGTATATTGAAACATAAATGTTTTCATATTACCTTCATATAAAATGAATCAAATGATCTTTTCAATAATCACCATGTTCTGGATTTTAGGTCCCTAACTTTACATTTATAATTCACTTTATTTTGATAAATGATATCTATTACTCTCCATAATTGTGTACACTTTTCTTCTATGTCTATATAATAATATACAACCAATATTTTCCTATATAGAAACCTTGTAATGTTTTAATCTATATGGCTATTGTACTTATGTTTCTCTTTTATCAAGGGAATTTTTTATTATCCCATATTACAATGTGTAATTTTAATAAATTTATTTTCAAATTATAACACTATTATTATTTTTTCAATATTAAATTTCAAGGATGCAATTGATTTTTGGGGTTATAATGAAACACCTTATGATTTTAAAGGAGGAAATTTATCTTCAATAGATTATATGACACAAAACACTAAATTCAAAATATAATTTAACTACCCATTAAATTGAAATATATTTATATTTAATTAAATTAAATGTTTTCTAAATATAAAATTTTTTACCATTTGAAAGAGAAAGAAATTTTTTCTGAGAAAATCCATTTTTCTAAAAGAGCATTTTGTCCTGATTTGACCAAAAGATTTAAGATTAATTTCATCTACTGTTAGAAAAAAATTAAATATTAAAATTCTATTTTATAATATAAATTTCAAAATTTCCTTCTGGTTGATATTTTTCAATTTTCTAATAATATTACTTTTTTATGAATAATGAAATTCTTGATTTTTTTTAAATAGGTTTTTATTTAAATTATATATGAAGATAAAATCTGTTATAAATTGTTTAAAATGTAATATTAGTTAAATTATATTACTATTTAACTAATTTATGAAATCTATTCAATTTCATTTTGTATTATGATGTATAAACATTTAAAACTTTTAAATGTTTTCCTTTGGAATGGCTGTTTTTTCAACACACCTATTCATTAAAATTAAAATATATTTATTTATCTTAAGAGAATTGAATTTAGAAAAATAAATCCCACGTTTTGAATCTGAGTAATTTTTGCTATATAATAATGTAAACATATTTTTTTTACTATAACGACTAATTGAAAGAGTAATACATAATTACAATAGTTAAGGTAAAATGTTGTTTATCAAGGTTTAAACTAGTCTGATACATGTTAATATTGAACTATAACTTTTACAATACCATTTTAATGGACATATTACAAAACAATAACCATTAAGGATTTTTAATGAGTCTTTTGGGAGTATTTCTTTGGATAAAAATTTGGGTATCATATTATTTATTTTAGAAAAACCAATTATGTCATCTCTCACACTAATAAAAGGACGCCACTCTTCTCTCCAATTAACACATAAAAACCATTTTTTATCCAATAAAAACTATAATATCTTTCAAAATAATCTAAAAATATCATAGTGATCGTATCTTGATCATAAATCCAATATATAAATTCATTAGGTATAGTCCTTATGGGGTCCCCAATGAATAGGTAAAATCATTAAAGAGCATATTTGTATTATTTCTTCCTCCACTACCTTGAATTATTTTTCATATATGATAATATATTAATATATGTATATCCAATATACTTATATATTATTATGTTATGTTAATGTCTTATATCTATTACCACTTCGATCAATTGGAAAATTAAATTATCCATAGTGTGTATGGCATACTACTACCTCATGAACCAATGTAATTCATTTTCTATCACCATATTTAAAGGATGGATATAATGAATGATTTAATATATATATATAATTATATATATATGAAATTATTATTCTCATGTTATTATCATATCATATATACCTTCTTTCTTTCCATTCCGTGGGGGGATACAATTAATCGAACACGTGTATGGTGGACATCTACCCCTCGAAGCGATGGGATTCATTTTTAACATAGGCGTTACATTGTAGGTATTAAGTTTATATTTAACGAATATATATGATATTTATGATTTAAAAATAATTCTATAAATATAATATCATATAGAACTTCATAACATCCAATTTTTTGGAAAATATTAACATCTTTTGTGCCCACTTGTAGAATACCGCCTCAACATAGTGATTTGAAATGTTTTTTGTTTAATTTTTAACAAGGATTATTATAAGGATATATTTAATTTATATAAATTCTATATTCCAATAAATATTTTTTTTAATTTTTAATTATTATTTATTTTCCTTTCGTTTAATATGTTGAGAAAAATTGAAACAATATTCATGCTTACGTATTGTCTTCCATCTTCATTAACGGTGTAAAACCTTTTCTATCTATAAATTTGATATATTAATATAAATAAAGGTAAAATTAAAATATAATATATTTATACAATTATTAAAAATATTGACTTGATTTCATGATTATAATTAGGATATATTAAAAATTTCCAAACCAAAACATACAAGAAAAACAAAGCAATTATCAACTGAAACAATGATTTTAAAATTGATTTGATAATTAAAAGGGGATGAAATACCATAAGTAAATAATATAAGGTATTATATATATTATTATGGTCATGTAATATATTTATAATAAACACATATTTATTAAAAAGGATATTTAGACACATATGAATAGAGTTGGACCCGAGTTATGGGGTTTTTGTCTCAATTTTACTTCTGTGAGACATATCCCATACTCACCATTTATCAATTTTCATGGTGTCTATACATCACCTTTTGATACACTATTTAATTACCCTAAATTATCATTCATAAATATTACATCTCAGTAGATGAATATACATTTCATAACATACAAATTGACGTCACAATCATTTTGATCTAATACCTTTGGAAATTTGGACAAATAAAAAACGAATCCATAAGTAAGATAGATCATCTCCCACTATTTTTTTCATAATTGGAACCATTCATATAAATATCATACATAATAAATTTAGTCAAAACATGGGAAAAGGTAAATAATAAAGGGTGATTTTAGATGCAAATTAAGTGTAAAAATGGAGATATCAACACATCACAAGCGTAAGGTAATAAGAACATGAGAATAATATTTTAAAACTATATCATAAATATTATAGATCATAAACGTGATTCATGGAACTAATATTGGTAGGTCATAAGAAATTTTTCATAAATTAAAAAAAACATGATCAATAAGAACATAACATTGGCATGAGATATATATATTTGGCTTGTATATACATATATAGAATATTATTCTAAGGATACCCAAAAAGACATTCATAACATGCATGTTTTGGTATAAACACCCATGTACTTGATTTTAACATGACAATACATCCCATATACCTTATTTTGAGCTTGGGATAACCTCCAATCAACCCCTTTTTGGGATTGGGATAACCTATCATGTACCCACTTTTAGGATTTGAATAATTTCATGTGTACACTCTTTTGAGCTTATAATAACCTCATGTGTAACCTTTTTCTATCTTGTGATAACCTATCATGTACACTTTGATAACATATAACATTAATAATTACCCAATACATTGTAGTTAGACATAGTTCTCACCAATATCATAATGAAAATCATATATATAAGTTCCAAAATATTATAAAACATTAATAATATCAAAACCGTTAAAATAAACTGGTTTCATAAACATTTCATGAATGAATAACCTATGGAAAAGAAATAGATTTCATAATAATTTCATCATAGAATGACCCATGGAAAAGGAATTGGGTTTTATAATAATTTTATCATGGTATAACCCCTAAAATTGAAACAAATTTCATAAGGAAACATAACATCATAATCATAACCCCTTGAGAGGAAAAATATGAATGGTTTCCTCAGAACATATCCCCATTAAATAATTCATAGAATCAAAGTACTCCATCTTAGATAGAAATTTATTTTGAAAGACATACAACATTGAATTTTTCTTTTAGAAAATAAAATTTCATTTAAAAATAATTTTTAAAATTAAAAAATTTTAATATATCATGTAAATCATTTCAATTTAAAATATACCTGAAAACTTATAGTGGATGATTAAAAATTCATTTAAAACATTTCTTGAGGAAAATATCATTTCTAATCTGAAAAAAATTTAATTATTGAACATTTTCCTAACAATATTCTTTGAAAATAACGCTATAAACATATAAATTAATCAATAAATCATTTTCTGTAAATGGTGGTAGAAAATATCAATGATTTAATATATGTTAAAAAATATCTCTTTTATAGTTTTGGAAAAATAAAAACAGACCTCGTTAGGAAAACAATTTGAAGATTCATTTCAATAAAATTGTAAACAGAGAAACAAGGTTAATTATTTCATTAATAAACAATTTGGTTAATGATAAAAACATTTTTTATATCGTATTTAGAAAATATGTTTTTTGGAATAAAAATCATTTTCAATTGAAGAGAGAAATAGAATAAGATTTTATTAAAATCTTAATTTTTAAATAATTAGTAAGTAAAGAGAATAAAATGTAGTAAAAATCATTCTCATGAAATAATGATATTATAAGAGAATACATGAGTTTATTGAGAGATAGATCATAATATTACATTTTTGGAACCATAATCATGAACAATATAGATAAATTATGAAATTGTATCATAAAACCCATACTAATTTTGTAACATTGAATCTTAAGCCCCATGAATCAATAACAATAAATGAGACTCATAATATCATTAAAATAACCAAATTAATTTTTTTTCAATCTTAAATGGTAAATATATACACCTCATAAAATAATATACGATAATAACATTACATATATCTCAATGACGGAAAATTATAACAAAAATACCTTACCGATGGGGTAACTTTTAAACCACATACCCCATGAAAGATAATTATTCAAATTAATATTTAAATAACCATAATTTTCTTTATAATAATACAAAGGTAATTTCATGGGATGTACATACACCAAATAAATGAAATTGGTGGTGAATATGAAATATGTGTGACATAAGAAAAAAAGTGAGACAAAAATCCCTTACCACATTGGTAATCTATTGGGTCGTAATATCCTTTAAATAATAACATAAAATGAAATATATATATGTATATATAGAATATTTATATTCATTATATAACATTTCAAAACATCATTATATATAATAACAAAAATAAATAAGTTGTGAATATTGAATTCGTCACTCAGATATAAAAGATAAAAATACAAATCCATAACATTAAGTCTCAAATTCCTTCATAATCATTAAAACCTAATTATTAATAATTTTTGGTATATTATACATCTATTATTTAACAATAATTATGTTTATAATATCATAATATATTTTGTTATGACCATTTATTACTAATTTATTAATAACTTCATGTTAATGTCATGTTTTGGGTAATAACTACTCTGTTTTTCATGTCTGTTTTGATTGTGTATTTTTTGTCCTATTAAATTTATCATGGTTCTATAAACTAAATAGTTCAATCCGTGACATGAAAAAATATTCAAAATTTTTATATATTTATAGTAATATATAATAGATATATATTAAATGTGAAATACAACCTTCATGGAGATGATATACTGTATGTATACATAAAATATGTTTCCATTTTCATAAAGGTTTTAAAGAATAAAAGGTAAATAATATACAACCATTATAAAATAATTACTATTTTATTTAGATCATATATGTTTATTTCAATATTACATTGTTACATTCAATGTAAAGAGTATGTGATTAATCAATCATATCGCTATAGGAAGATAAAGTTCTCCATACACACGAACAAAATTATAATATTCAATTCGAATGAAAATTATGAATAAATATGTCATATAATCTTTATATATGAATATTAATATCATTAATGTAATATATAAACAATTAATTCATCATTATATTCTATCATGAGAGGTTTTGATGTAAATGAATAACCTCGGTCTACGAGGTAGGCATTCATCACACACATGAATGATGAATTCAAAAGCCATTTTATCAAAGAGAAGATCGATATAATTCATTAACATATCATAAAAATAACAATATATTTATCAATTTTTTTATTTTATCATATTTTTTTAATAAAACATTAAGGTGGTGGAGTATGAAATAAAATAAAACACTTGGTTAAAGAAGTTTCCTCATCATTGGAAAAAATCTTCTAGTTTTCACCAAATTTATTCTTAGGTTTGGGTTATAAAAAAATTGATCATAGGATTATATGATGGAAGTAGAGAATTTATTAGTGTAGTTATTTTCCAAACTGATGGAATTTCTATGTTTTAATAGGAGTGGAGAGTGGGATGAATTTTATATTTCATGTGAGTGACACAATTATAATTTTTGAAATTAAAAAGTTTAACCCACGTTTTTTACATGAAAATAGTATCCAAAATGTTCCATTATATAACCTAGAATAGATATGTTCTAAATATTTAAATAAAATTTGTTTTGGACATGTTTTGGTTCATTTTCAAGCCTTTTTTTTATTTTCTCCCCTAGGTAAACTAATTTTTCCTTAACAGTTGTATATAATTTTTACAATTTCTACTATACATAATGGTCAAAAATTGAGATTACCCTATTTGATAACATAAATTATTATCATTAAAAATATATAATAATTTTATCCAAATTATATTCCTAAAATTGGAAAAATTCAGTTTAAAATATATCTTACAGACTCAATGAGAATATAGGTTTTCAAAAAGAAAATGTTAAAAAAATATAATAACCAATCATGAAAAATGCAGTATGAATGTGATTAAAGATAAATAAATTGGATTAATAGATATGTAATCAATCTATTTTTTATTTTAAAACCATATTCTGTTAATTTTTATTTTTTAATTATTTAAAATAAAATTCAATTCTTAATAAAAAATAGATATTTTTACTATTCATAGAAATTTTATTATTTTAGAAAATTATCAAAAATTCACTCTTAGATAATTTCTACGTTTAGATTTCAAGAATTGTGTTTTTTTAAAAAGTTTATAAAATTGGTAAAAAAATAGTTTTATTATTTTCTCACAAAATTAAATACAATTTTTTTAGAAAATATTATTTTCAAAACATATAATGTTTTCCTAGTAATTAGGTAATTTTTATCAATTTGTTTTCTTAATATATAACCATTATTCATAATATTTAAATATAAAATTACTCTTCATATCACTAATTTTAACATGTATGTCATAATAGTAAAATTTAAATAATACTATTAATTATATATCAAGTTTCGTCAAATCTTGGGTTCAAGTGTAAAACAAGCTAAACTGTGTGTTTCATGTTACACATGCTTAACTCGGTGTTGTGTGTAATGAATTTTTTTGAAAAAGATTAATTTTTTAATAAAAAATATTTACCAAAATCACATTTATGTTCTATTATATATCTTTTAAAATGAATTTCACCTACAAAAGTCATCACTTTAGTTCCAAAAACAGTGGATACTTCTTCCCCATTATGTCCTTAGGTTCCCACATAACTTCTTTAAACTGGTGGTTTTTAAAATAAACACCGACCAGGTTACTATTTAAATTTATTATAATATTCATTGTATGCTCCAGAATCTCCACTGGTTATTCACCACATAAAATATAATTCTCTTGCAGAACTAACTCTAAGTTTAGTACATTAGATGGACCAGGCATATAATTATTCATGAGAGATACATTAAATTTGTCATGAACATAATATAGGTTTGTTAGGAGCATAAATAATAATATATGGTCCTTATACATT
The DNA here is from genome assembly GCA_963277665.1 of Viscum album. NCBI lineage: Eukaryota > Viridiplantae > Streptophyta > Magnoliopsida > Santalales > Viscaceae > Viscum > Viscum album. Next base: position 1,043,898,128 of record OY728150.1, read on the forward strand.
CAATAATTTAAAGGACACTGATATACCAATGTTTTATTTTTCCCTTATCTCATCATAACAACATCAAATAATATATCATCTTAATGATTATAACCATAAAATTTATATTAAATTCATTCTTCCATTATGAATTGTCAAATGGATCTATCATGTTGTACTATTTTCTCATCCATATTAGGTCTCAATTTCATTTTTTATACGACTTCATTCATGTACATTGTAGTTCACCAATCATTTCTATAATGGAATTATTATGGAGACCTCTAAATGATTGAGTGAATGATATTGTAATATAAAAGTTCTTCTATAGGAAATTGTTAATCCCAACCACCAATGAAACCAATAAAATATGATCTTAAAATTTCCTTTAGGGTTTGAACATTTCTTTCAGATTACCATCATTATGAGGATTATACATATTGTTGAAGCCCGACACCACATGTAGATTTTTCTAAATAATTATCCAAATCCTCAAGCTATACATTAGATCCCAAATAGTTATAAATGAATTTTATACACAATTTAACCATACAATATCCGTAATGTGTATTCTGGAAAGATAATATAGATAGAAATCTTATCTGATTTGAAAAAAGTGTGTTGAATTTATAAGGTTATCAACTAAAACCCCTTGTTACCTCATCATCAAAGTTACGATAAAACCTAATTATCACTAATACCTTAAGTCATATTTCCACAAAGTGTAAATGAATTCTTCCTCTATTAACGTTGTCACTAAAACATATAAAAAACAATAGGGTTTTATTTGGAAATATGTCTCTTAAAATTTCGATAATATTGATAAACTATCATCACATGATACATCAAAATGGGTTTTAATAGTTTTTAAAATATTTTTGACCTTCATCTCATACGCCAAATATGGTATCCATAAATCTTATGTTAATATTACATAGATATAAATACACTTTCAAAATTTAATTCTCCTTATTTCCCTTATAAAAGTTCATCTCCTATACAAAAATATTTCCATTGGAAGCTTGGCCTCATACATGTACCGATAGAATAATAAATTTTATTCTAATAATCTAAAATAAATAAAGGGATATATAATCAATGCTTAAAATCACATTAAATTTCACTATAGGATGAATAATAAAATTTTCATATGGGATCATTCAATACTAAAAAAACCAGAAATTCCTAACTATGATGGGGAGGATAATGTTACCTAATCATCATAATTCCATTAATCTATTGTTATTTCATAATCTTTCTCATTTTACATGGTCTTTATATGTTTTCATGGAATATCATTCATATTTTCAATTGGATTGGGGCATTGATAAAAATTATTCCAAAATTCCTTGAACATGAAACACTTGAGTGTGTGTGGTGTATTCCATTTTTCTATCTCTCCATTAATTCCATTTACTAGCCTCATCACATCACAACTAAGTTATTTTTCTTGATGGTCTGGATTCCCACAATTGTAACTCCCAGCTATTAGGTTAAATAATTCACGTAAGTGTTTCTTCCCATATTTCAGGCATATAGGTGACTTAAATTTCCATCCATAGTGTGATTTATCTATGTTCACATGAGACTCAATATTAATTATCTTATTAAGACAATGGGAATGGATGAAATATCTAATTTTTATTTATACCATTAGTGCACAATGCATAACTTCTTTATAGATACAAAATTCTACAACAACCATGGAATTTCAAAGAATTGGTCTTAATCTAACAAATAATCAAAAAATTATTATTTTTTTATTGATGATTAAACCAAAAGAACACTGTGGAGGTCATATAAAGTTGGACTCATAGGTACCAATTAAGTCAACATCCTTCTATTTTAGATCAGGTAATTCCTTCCCCATTCTTATTCATAAAATACAGGGTGATTACATATTGAAAAATATATTCTTAAACACATCCAATTCAATTGAGTCAATTTCCGTTAATTGACTAGTATTTTTAATAAGATTTCACCATTTATCTGTTTCTCCTAGCAAATAATAGGCATCGTAAATGACTTTTTCATGGTTCGAACACTAGAGAATTTAAAATATCATTTTAGTGGTATTGATCAATTTCTCATCGACTAGTGAATTAGTGGAAAAAATAAACTAAGGTGGAAATTTAATCACGAAGCACATATAAATTTTTGTTCTTGTCTTTAATTAATTTGAATTTTAGTATGATTTATATTTTGATAAATTTCTGTGATTAAAGAAATAGGGTTTTCCATTCTATATCCTATAACATTTGGTTTCTCATGAGGTAAATAATTTCATTACCTATTGTATTAATAATTATCGGGGTTACATTGAGTTATATCCATTGACTAAAACCAGAAATCATAGTTTGAGAAACACAAATCATTGTAGAAACCCACATAATAATGAAAAAAACTTTAAAGGATGTCTAAATCACGACAACTTGTTTTAAATATATGGAAAATAATCCTTAACCAATGTTATTAATGGTAATTATTCAAATACATCATGATGTATCATAATGGGTTTGGAATTCTAAAATTATATCCACCTAGTGTGTCAAACTGGGTGTGTAGCAAGGCTCATTTTCATACACAAGATGGTGACATAATTTACCTTAATTCAACTTTTTTCAGTGTTGTTACCCCTAGGTACCTCTGTGTCAGAGTTGCATCCAATTATACTATGTAAATATGGAAGTAATTTCTTATAACCCACTCTCTATATCCTTCACCAAAATTCTAGGATATTTTCTTATACTTTTACTTGCCTATAGACATATCCTTATACATATCCCAAGATATATCCTTCGAAATTCCCTTAGGTATCTCGCTGAAATTTTACCATTCTAGTTTCCATAGAATAACTAATCCTTTCTATTATACAAGTTGTAATGACCGTAACCTCTCATAAATTAATATTACATGTTAATATTTGGAATTAATTTCGTAACATAATGATCAAATCCATAATCATATAGGTATACCTCCTATGGAAATATGGACACATAAACAACTTATCCATATGTGAGCTGCATTATCTCCCACAATTTTCCTCTAAAATATCATTCTTATTATAAATATCATACATAAAAATTCCGTCATAACATGGGGAAAAGAAACATAAGATAGGGTGGGATCAGGTGATCATTAATTGTGAACAAGTAAGATATCAATAAATCATTTACATAATGGTGTGAGAACATGATAATAACATTGGAAAACTATAACCTACATATCATAGATTATAAAATATTGTCTTGTTATATATATTATATGTTTATAATACATAAATACTAAATCAATCAAAAAACATGATCCAAGAGAACATGGCATTGGAATTAGAAATAGATTTTTGGAATATACATAATCATTAAAAATATTTTTTCAAGGGTACCCACTTATACATTCATAAAAAGATATGGTTGGGATTAACACCCATAAACCTTCTTATAACCATAGATAACATGTCATGTTCCCACTTTTAGTCAAGAAATAACATCCTATGTACCCTATTTTGTTATTGGAATAACCTCACATTCACCCACTTTCAGGATTGGGAAAAGCTCCCTTTTACCCCCTTTTTGGCTTGATATAACCTCCCATGTACCCCCTTTATTACTTGGAAAAACCAATTGTGTACCCTTTGAACTCATATAACATAAAAATGACCCAATGGGTAGGGGAAATATAGTATTCACCCATCACATAATGAAAATCATAGATACATGTTCTACAATATCATAAAAGAATTCATCATGTCCTAACCCATGAAAAGAAATGAGTATTATATATATTTAATTATAACACAACTTACGGAAAACAAATAGTAATGATAATAATTACATCATTTCATCATAACAGAACCCATGGAAAAAGAAGTGGATTTCCTAATAATTTACTCATATTATATCCCATAAATTATATGTGAGTTTCATAAAAATATTTTCATCATAAGAAAAAACCACCAAGATAAATAATAATAATGGAATCCTTGGATCATATCCCCATTAAAGAATAAGTAATACCAAAGTATTTCATCTTATATTAAAATTTATTTTAAAGAAAAAAACTATTTCAATTATATCTTGATGAAAAAAAAATATTTTAAAAAAATCACTTCATATATTAAAAAATTCATTAAATATTGTTTAAATCAGTTTATTTGAAAATAATGTTGAAAACATGTAAAATATTATTCAAAAATAATTTATGAAATTTTTGAGTAATATATATATTCCACGTTTTAAAAACATATTTTTTAAACATAAAACATTTTTATGATAATTTTCGTTGAAAATAACCCTTGAATCATATAAAAGAATCAGTAAAACACTAACTAGAAATTATTGTGGATAATTCCAAACATTCTATGCATGTTAATATAATGATTAATTTATGATTTTTGGTTTAATAGAAAAAGGAATTGTTTAGAAAATTACATGAAGATTACAATAAATTTTAATTTAAGTTACATAATGGGAAAAATTAAATTAATAAATCATTTTTATAATTTAAAAACATTTTAAAAAAAATTGAAAACTTATTTTTGGAAGAAAAATCATTTTTGACAGAATAGAGAAATAAAATGGGATTTTATTAAAAATGTTATTATTAACGCTGATGTAAATAAAGAGAGGTAAATGAACGGAAAACATGTTCTATTATTACCTAACCATAAGAGAAGAAAATAAATGTGTATCATTATAGATAGATCATAATATTTCATCACTAGAAGAATATTCATGAACAATCATAATAAATGATGAGATTGTAACATAAATTCCTTAACAATTATTTAACATTTCATCGTATGGACCATGTAATATTACCATTAAATGAAACATATAATATCATGGAAATATGTAAATTCCAGAGACAACAGGACAATGGGGACTATATACTGCTCATAAAATAATATAGCTTCATAATATAACATATGTCCTAAATAATGAAAACTGAGACAAAATTATCTCACCAATTTGGTAACTTTTGAATCATAAACCCAAAGAAAGAGGTATCATAAAATGGATAAAAATACACATAATTGTGAAGAGATGTTTTATAAAATGAATTTATATTCAGTATATACACCGCCTAAAATTAATAGGTGGTGAATATGGAAGGTGTCTCAACGAAGTAAAAAGTGTGACATTAATCCCTTACCTATTTGATAATTTCGTGAGTTATAAACAACATCAAATAATAAAAGAAAATGTAACTTAAAATATAATTAAAATTTTAGATTCATAATATAATAATTCAAATGGTTTGTATATACACCACATAAAATAAATGAGTAGTAAATATGGTATAAGTCTCCATGAAATTAAATAGAGACTACAAATTTCATAACATAAGTCTCGACGTACTTCATGCACTTTCAAACACCATGTATAGTGAATATAATTTTATTATAAATATAAAATTTAACCATATATATATATATATATATATAATTACATATATAATTTACTTATGACCTTTTATTAACTATTTATTAACAATTCCATGTTCAAGTAATGTTTCGGTTAATAACTGCTTTGTTTTTGTATATGTTTTGATCTGGTTTTTTTCTGCAAAAAATTATCATGGATCCAAATATATAAAAAATTTCAATAATGATATAAATAAATTATTTATTCCATATATATTTATTTAAAATAATCCACTGAATATGGATATAGATATTAAAATACACAATTCATTGAGATGGTAGGCTTTACATACACATTAATGTTGTTTCAATATTTTTGAGTGATTAAATAAAAAAAGGTAAAAAAATAAATTATAATTGTAGAAAAAACTATTATTCCATATAAATCACATATTTTTGTTTAAAACAATCCTTATTACGTCCCATGTGAATCATACGTGAAGAACAAATTAAACTGCATTGTGAGATGGTAGTCTGTTGTACACAATTATAACATTATCGTATTCTAAAGGAATGAATAGTAAGAATTAATATATGATATAATTATTATATATTAATATAAATATACAAAATAAAATATATAAATATTAATTCCATCATTATATACATCTACAAGAGGTTTTTATATAAAATTAATAACATTGGTTCATGAGGTGGTAATCTAATGTACATACAAATGATGATTTATTAATCCATTTGATAGAAGATGATATGGATATAAGTTTTTCCCTTAACAGAAAAAAACCTCATTATATTAAATATACATATGTTGTTATATATTAATGTTTTAATAATAATTAGAGTAGATGTAGGAAGAAATAAATTAAAATGCTTAGTTAGGGATGTTGCCTCTTCATAAAAACAATTCTTCTCGTTGAAACCAAAATCCATCCATGGATGGGTTTTTTACCACAATAACGTCGATATTATGACAGTAGGGATGTAAATAACAGATTTTGGTAGGTATTGGATGATCCAATGGGTTCTATAGGTGTGAATAAGAGAACATATTGGTGTTCAGTAATAAATGAGGTGATTGAAACACTTTTAATTTTAAAAAAATGTGTACCCACATTTATTACATGTTACTAGGCTTCATAATGGTCTATTCTGTAAAAAGGAACATATAAGGTCTATATATGTCCATAAAATAGGTTTTTTATCTGTTTTGGGTCAATTTTTACCCTTATATTTATTTAAATTACCCCTGGGTAAACCCATTTTACTTTTAACATGGTAAATAATTTTTACTCTATTTACTATTTATTATGGTAAAAAGTTAATTTGAAATTATTATATTATATAAATTATGATAATTTAAAAAAATTATCCGTTTTTCTAAATTATATTAATTTATGTTAAAATTTTTTATTTAAAAAATATCCCATAGACACGATGAGAATGCATGTTTTCAATGAAAAAAAGTGAAAAATATTACCATGTTTTTATTTAAAAATTCAATAAGAAATTGATTCCAATGACCTGAAATGAATTAATAGATATATAATTTAACTAATTTTATATTAAAACCATTTGAAAAATAATATTTATATCTTCAAAAGCTTTAAAAAAAGAAAATTCTCAATAAAAACCATAATTTTCCACCATTCACTAATATAATTATCCTTTTAGAAAATTCTCAAAACATCTATAGAATATAATTTTTAAATATAGATATGAAAAAATAATGATATATTTTAAAATATTTTTTCTGAAATTGTTTAATATTAAGTTTATTTTTGTAAAAAAATTTAATAATAACATTTTTTTGGAGTATAAAGTTTTTTTCAAAATATATAATGAATTTTTAAAAAATTAATTACTTTTTAAACAACATGTTTTTTATATAAAACAATTATAATTAATATGTATGAATTTTTTATTAACATTAACACTATTATGTTTAATAGCTATGCTATAACAGCCTTGTTTAAGTGTTAATATTTATAGTATATCATGGTTTCTTAAAATTTAGTGTCGCATGTAACGCAAGATAATATCAGTGTTGCATGTAACACAAGATTACCTCAGTGTTTCCTAAAATAGAACATATGAAGATTACTAAACATAATTAAAATAAATGTTAACCAATAACATTAGGTGGTAAAATTTATTTCATTAATATTTTTATCATTATGGTAGTTACTGTTTGACATGTTATTATTTCATTCAGAGGGCTTATGATTCCAAAGTTACAAAATGAGTAAGGGTTTATTTCATAACCTCCGCATTATTAAAGATTTTTATTGTTTAGGTCCAACATGAGAGAATAATTTTGTCGTTATATTATAAAAAATTAAATTTTAGTATCCTTAGGTTATTCATTGACTTTTCAACTAATTGTATTATCTTTACGTATTTTTTTACTTTAAATGATTGAGAAATATTTTTTTCACGAAAATTCAACTTTATTTCCCTCTCCATTCCAAATTCCATTATTTCCAAAACAACGTTTTGTAAAAAAAAATATTTTTAACATATTCTAAATGATTTTTCAATGACACGTTTACCCATATTCTACTTTTAAAAAAAATCTGAAATGTTCGTGTCTTTTTTGCAAACAATTTATATTTTGATTTTAATGAAAATGTGAATGAAATATTTATTTTAATATGTACAACATGAACCAAATTTTACATCATCATGAGAACTAAATGTTGTATAGATTATTTTAAATATTTTCCTAGGCTATATAAAAATAAATTTATTTTCAAAATATATTGTTAGCTTATATTTTAAATTTTTTTTTTCAATGTAAAGGGGATATTATCCTCAGGAATGTTTTTAATGACTTTTTTATTGAATTTATATTCATAAAAAAACTCCATTTAATTTTAGTTATGATACTCTAGGGATATGTTATATTTAATTCATCATCATTATTTATTTTTATGTTTTACGACCAATTTGACTGAGGATGAACAATTTAATTGCAATTTACCATATTACCCTTGATGGTTTGTGATTATGTTTATTTTTTTAGGTTTTGTTTTAACATTTCATTTGTTATATTTTATATGAATGTTTATTTATAATATTATTAACCCATTACTTATGAGGAATTCATTGGACTTAGTACATGATGGGTGAGGCCTAGTTATAATAGAACCTCAATGAATATATGGGTCTTAAGAGAAAAATATACTGGGAAGATTAGTCATGTTTCTATCCATAAATTTAAAATTCCATGGGAAAGGTCTTGAACATATTAATCATATATATAGCATTATTCATTCCCACAACATGATATTAGTTATTTATTCCCCATTTTATTCATTGATTACATATAATATCCCTGTAATATATTTAAGCGCATGAGATTATATATATGGAATTATTTTATTATTATTTATTCATGAAATATTATTTCCATGTTATATAATAAATTAGAATTTTTAGTTATTTAAATTTCTATATTGATTATTTTTTATTTATTCATAGCATACACTACACTCATACCCTTACTGAGTATTTTACCTCATCCATTTTGTTTGTGTTATCCCCCTCAGGACATCGGGATGTGTTTTAGGATTGAGAGGCAGAGATATGCTATGTGGAAATATGGAATTATGACTAAAGTTAATTTTTTATTTTATTATTTAAATTTTAATGTTAATTCCATGTATGTATAGAGTTTAAAAATACTAATAAATTATTAATTCCTTTGGGATGTGATTTCTCCTATCTATTGGCAAAATAATAATGTAACCACCAACTCTTGGTTCCTAGGGTCGAAGACATTACAATTATAATTATTTTAGAGAAAATTTTAAAATATTATTTTATAAAAATTATATGAATTTTTAAACAATAATTTCAAAATTATATAATATTGAATTTTTTTATTTTTCTAAAATCATTAATTCAAAAATTAATATATAAAATAAGGATTTGTATTTAGATTATTATTATTATTTCAAGTAATTAAAAGTAAAAATTTCTTTTAAATTGTGTTAATTTTAATATTAGTTATAATATGTCCTAAAAAATATAATTATGTTCATTAGAATATAATTTTTAGTTGAATTTGATATAAAACCAATTTTAGAAATAAAAAATAATTTTTTTTAAAATCTATTTTTAATTATGTTTGTTGTTTTTATCTAATATTAATTAATGTGACCTCTGGAAATTGAATATTTAAAAAGATATAAAATATTTGGATTCATGTTGTCCAAATTTATCTAATAGGTTACCTTAAGTTTTTCCATTATAAACATTGACAACTATAAAATTATATCACCATTGTAAATGTAATATGGGATAATATGTGTTAAAATTCAAGTGAAATTTCAAAAAAATATTAAAAAATTAATATTATTTAATTTTATGAGTCTATTTAACAAATAATCATACAAATTAAAATTTATGAGACTTTTTCATTAAATATAATTTTTACCATTATAATATTTATGTAAAAGATAAAAATAAGAATTATTTTGGGACATGGAGGAGCAATGAGAGATGGGAAAAACCCTAAATTTGAATATATAGGAACATGTGTGAGGATTAGATTAGGTGTATTGATAAATAGAGATGATTTAAGGACAAATCAAAATGGGTACATTGGGCATAAGGATTTTTTCTCTCTTTTGATAAAGAAGGTAAATAAAATGGGGCCCTCTCCCACTAATTATCCTAGTCCGATGAGGATTTTTTTATAGGTGGTGAAGGATTCTTCTTGACTCTCCTTTTATTAATTTTACATGCATCTACATCGAAGAGTGATCAAGAAATTTATAGTGGCTCATATATCATTGATTCAATATGAGGTTTAGGCATGGATTAATATATTGAAACACTCTATTAAGGTATGTGTATTGATTCCAAAAGGTGTGAAACTCTAGGAACATAATGATCTGACAAGAATAATTTTGGAGGAATGGGGATTTTATTACTATTGAATGATATTGATTGAGCAGGGGTACTATCATTTTATCATTCATTTTGATGAACCTAAGTGAAGAGCCCGGTTTATGGGGTATGTATCTCTTAGACCTATATTTTTTATAATAGAGTAAAGGGATAAGAATTATGACCTCATAAATGTCAGGAACACACATAATGATATTTGGATTCAGAATTTAAGGATTAATATGATATACTATAAACCACCGATCTTATGGGACATTGATTCATCTTGTGGAAACCCCATTTGAATGGAAAACATATAGATAACATGTGGTTTGAGATTATGCATGGATAATAGTGGAAGTGAATATGTCTAACAGTATATTTGATGATGTGGTTCTTTAAAAGGTACGAATGAATGAAACATAAGATCTAATATGACAGAAAATCAAAATACTTAATTGGTTTCACGTTCTTTGGATATCTAATTACTAATTGTAATAGTTGAAAATAATGAAACTTCTACAAAGTGAACTGAGAAGATGATGTTACATGTCTAAGGAGGACATTAACAGATAAGGTATCATATTCTAATACTCGTAACAATAGAAAGGATGAAACCTATATGGGTGAGTTCGAATGAATCCTGATTGAGCATACAGAACATGTACTGTTATAGGGATTTGATTTGAAACATGACAACCACCAAGTGGGATGTTTGTGGATCCCATGGATACTCTGAACCAATACACAATTGCCCATGGAATGAACCAGATTTACAATTAGGATTCTTGCTTATATTTTGAACATTGTAAATAGGATATTGTTGGTGTGGCAGAGAACAATGTAGAAGATAGAATACATGGGGGTCCCTTGGCTCTCCCCATGTAAGGACACTGTCCTAGAGGTCCCTACTGAGGATGTAGATGAGGTGATAACACCATGAACCCATATTAATGTGGTACTTGATGGTTGTGTGAATGAGGTATTATTTTCATCACCTTCGTTTTTGTTAAAAAAGCTAATCATACTCACGTGGGAGCTGATACTGAAGTGCAATTTCCTCAAAATCATCCCTTTATGGGTTTTAAATTCAATCCTTAAACTCACAGTGATACTTCTCACATATACTCTAGGAACATGTTCCAAGATATTAATGGAGTATTTTGGTAAGATAAACATGAATAAGTACAACCCAATCAGTATGGTGAAACTGATTTATATGGGGATCAGTCCATTGAAAAAACAAATGAGATTTATCAATGTAGAAATGTAAATAAATTTAAAATTTACACAACTCCTAATACAAGTCAGAAAAATAGAAAAGGATGGGAGAGAAAAGTCCATAGGAAGGTGGTAAAGGAGGAAGTCCCTATAACACTGAGCCAAAACCTATTATAAATGATGATTTTCAATTACAATTTCTAAGGGCTTGGGAACCACAAAACGACTAGGGCCCTCTGGCACTTTATCCTAACCTATAAAACCATCATTATTGGCATCAGATATCTTAAATTTCTCTTTGATAAATGGTGGACCTTTAAGTGGGAACATATTGGTTATAACATTTTTTCCCCAAATTATCATGATATCAACATGGACCATCTATGGTTCAGGAAGCATGAGAGAATCCAAATCGTCTCTACTATCAAGGAATCACTATGGATTTTAGTCTATTTCAGCCTCAATGATTACCAAATTGTTGTCTCTTTTTTCTATATATCGCCATCATAGATCAGAATATGGGACCTATGGAATGAACATGACACATTTTATGGAAGCACAACTCATATATTGAAAATTATTTTAGATTTTAACATTTAGGTGATGCCTAAAGAAAAATTTGGAATGAATTTCAATGTGGAATCCCAAATGAATTTATTGACATTCAGTGATCAAGTTTACCTTTCGAGGTACACCTAAAAGGTGTTAATTTTATATAGAGAATGTATACCTTTAATGTAGGTAGTCAAGTGAAGTTAAAAGATGTTTTGATCAGGAGAATTATTGGTGTGTTAATACAGGTATCTCTAGTTATACACTCCCCAAACATCACTTTGATCATAATCATATCTTATTTGAGATATCTAATCACATTGTCTGGTCATTCCCTCTTCCTCTAAATTTCGTCAATGGGTGGATTGTTACTCATGGATATAGGTAAGTAATTATTGAGAATTGGAATATTTTTTCTCATGGAATCTTGAAATATATTATTGCTACAAAGCTTATGAATTTTAAAATTTTACTAAGTGATTGGAGTAGGGAATCTATCTCTAAGATTGATATTGAGATTAATATTATTGAGTAAAATCTATAAATGTTAACACACATAAGACAATATCAAAATATCATATAAAGGGAAGAATTACAATATATCTCAAGGCTTGATGTTATTATAACATTGAAGGAAAGGTTCGACTGAAACATTTTTCATGTTCAGTGGTTGAATGATGGTGATGTGAACTTTCAACTCTTTCTTAGGATTAATAATGAAATAATGATAAGATTAGGGCTAAATGACATCAATATTAATGTATTTCTATACACTTTAGAAAAATAAATATAAAAAAAATGTTCAATTGTTTTGAAAATATTTTCTCTGATGATGGAATTGAAAACACTCATAAAATAACTTATTACATATATCCTTGTATATATGATCATCAATATCATTCCTTAAAATGGTCCCTAACAATAATGAAATTAATAAATTTATTTTTTAACTAAATATAGATACGGTTGCTGGCCAAGATGTATTTAACAATGAATTATTTATGTTTCTTGGTATATATTATTAGATGATATGAAAAATGCAGTATGGTTTATTTTTACCCTGGCCCATGTACATTATGGGATAAATTTTAAATTTATTGATTGGACTCTAAAAAATGAGAATACTGTTTCAATAATGGACTTCTCGTCAGTTACTTTTGGGAACACTATCTCCAATGTTATTAGTAAAATCATGAGGACAAAAATGGGATGTTTCATCAAGGAAAACATCTCCCCTTTTCAGTTTGGCATTTTGCTTTGTAAGAATCTCCAGAATAGTGTCATCACTACATTGAAGGGTTTAAATATTATGAATAGGATGTGTATGTAAGGGATCTTTTCCCTCAAAATATATATCTCCAAGGCCTTTGAAACTTTAAATTGGATCCTTCATCTGGATGGGTTGAAAATTTATGGATTTTAAAATGTCTTCATTATGATAATAGAATTAATTATATGTTCGGAAAGGTTTTACATCAGGGAAAATGGATCCCCTATAAGATACATTGATTATATTTGAGGATTTTGACAAGGATATCCACTCTAAGGGATTTATTTCAGTTTTTGAAGAATTCATTAGTAGGTGACTCATTGAAATCCCCCAAATTTTAATTTATAAATTGATAAAACATAGTAGGAACAGTTTTATTCTATCACACTTATAATATTCTAATAAAATTATCCTTTTATACAGTCTTCAATGAAAATAATATTCTAAATTAAAGGCTTATTTTGACATAATGAAGAGGTGGTTGGTCATACTATAATATGAAACAAATATTTTATGGTTTTTGGTGTTGGGAAACATGTTGATTAACATAATAGAGTCACTAAGGATCTTATAGTGAAAAAAGGATCCCTATATTTTATTTTCATGGAGTCACCTTATCTTATGGAAAGATCTTGAATATGTAATTTGGGGACATATACTCTGGCATAATTAATCAGCCGGCTAAAAGGAAAGGGAAATCTATGTCTCATGTTGGGAGACTGTGCCTGATTAACTCATTTGTCACTTAATAACATGTTTATTATTTTTATATTTATTGATGGATGATATGTATTCTAAATGACATCCAATGCATGATTAAAATCTACACCTGTACTAGATCATTACACAAAAGGAAACTGACAACTCTTGACTGGTTGAACTGTATCTCGTCCATTGAGATGGGAGGCCTTAGAATCAAGGTCCCTATGGTTTTTAATGGTGGAATTATCAATAAGATTCAATTGAATATTATTACCTCTAATGATTCATATTTGAACATATTTTCATGATTTTTTGAGATGAAATTGTTGTTGGGTATAACCATTATCTCCCTTCATCTTTATATCCCACACTCAGACACTCCTTCAATGATGTTAATCTAAACTCAAAATGGATTGTTTATTGACAATCATTCCTCAATTGTTGGCACACCCCCAGACTAGAAAACCCACTCAACATTATAAATGTGACTCCCTCCCTGATTTTCATGATTGATTATGAATTCCTGCCTTATACTGAAAGTCTCGAGGTAATTGTCACTCAACAACATTCCCTAGACCTTCAAAATTATACATTTATGAAGGATTATAACCATAAGGACCCGACCTTATTACAAACATAATATTGAATTTAGTCAATAAAAAATACTTTTATATTGACGGTCTTTTCAAGTTTAGAGCATCATAGAATTAGGAAAATACATTAATAACATTACACATTATTATAGAGTGGAGACCATAATAACAGTTTCCATTTATTTTAAAATATAAAACATTAATACTTAAAACAAGACTCCTCAAAAATTCGTCAACATTTAACATGGCTTCCTTCATTGCCTTATGCATCCATTAACTTTTGAAAATCCTTTAAAAAAAGGGATGAGAACAAAATCTAATTAGGGGATGAAAAATACAGAAAGAGAACATTAGTTCATGAATAATCGTAACATATGAAAACATTTTCAAAAGACATGCTTGTCACCCATATATACATAATTTGTGTAACATTAGATTTATAAAGAATCAGAAGAAAACATGAGAACATAAATATAATCATAAAGGTAACTTGTGGAATTACTTACATAATCTTGTAACAATTCTTGGCTAACTTATAATTTGTAACCCTCACGGCTAACTTACTTTGTGTAACCACCGCAGTTACACATGGAGTAACCATATTGCTGACCTCCAACATACTCATAACCAATGAATTTGAGGGAGATATAGGTCCCACCATTCATCATAAATAATTCCCAAGAACCAAAACATATTCATAATACATGATTAATTCCATAAAAAAATTCCTTTCGAATTTCGTAAAACCAAATTTAAAAAGAGGATTTTTAATGAAAATCCCCTTATGAATATCATAAAATTGAAGAGAGACTTAAAAGAGTGGATGGAGTTTGTATATATACTATAAATACACATAATAAAACTTGATATAATAATTACCCATCACAAAAACAATTTAAATAGCACATAGATAATGAAGTAGAAGTTTAACCCAAAGAATGGAAATCGGGTTAAGAATTCCCTTACCTCGGGTTTGTCATACTTCCATATTTTTAAAACCTATTGTATAATTGTTAAAAGAGTGTTATTAGTATTTTAATGAAATATTTTCATGTTTATAACATATTATATGATCCTTTAATAACATCATTTCTCCCCTTTAATTGTTAGTATTTTTCTCCTTGCACCGTTTTTGGGTGAGTTCTTTACATGATTTCTATGATTGGTTCATGGTGGACATTCTTTTCTTTTGAAAGTGGAACTCCAGAATTGGAATGGAGTAGTATTTAAATATATCCAGTAACATGAATTATTCAATTTATCATTTTTATGTTTAATATGATGATCATTTATAACTTAAAATGTTAATGATGTTTATTTATATCATTTTAGTGGTTCTTTGATAATAACAACCTCATTTTTCTTATAAATTAGAAACATGGCTACAAAATAATTCCAAAACCATGATTGAGTCTTAAAACATATACTATAACATGTTTCAACCATATAAATGGTTTCATGACCATAATTTAAAGAATTAATTGAAATTGAAATTACATCGTCCACGATGTCGATAATTCGACACATCACGGAAAATGTTTTTATTCCTGAAATAAGTGGGAGAGGAGAAAACAATGATGAGTAATATTCCAAAAAACATGATAAAATCTATAATATACATGATTTCTGGATATTTCACACCTCTTGGAAAAGGAGAAATGAAGAAAGAATAAAGAAGGAACTCAAAATAAAAGAAACAATGAGAAATCTTTTACAAGAATTTGGTAGCCTAACGGATACGCAACAGGGTTTTAGAAAATATTAAAAAGATATGGGACAAGGGTAACCTACCAGAAATTAATCATAATATATATTAGATAAATAATAAGAAGTAAATAAGAAATTGGTATTGAAAATTGAATGTTATACCACCTAAAAGAGAACTTGAATGGAAAAATAAAGAAATTGAGAATTTATTTACCTTGTAGAGTAACACTTAGAACATGAAGGATGGGACATTGGTGCTTGAGGATACCTTAGGAGGACAACTATGAAGGTAAGGAGGCCAGATCATCGTTGAGGGAAAATTTGGAAAGAAGATAATTAAGGGAAGAGTTGGTAATTATAGGAAAAGTGAGGGATTATTTTAAAAATTTTTAAGGGACACCTCAGGAGTGATATTTGCAAATCCATGGGCATGACCATGGTGTTTCCCCATGGTATAAGCCACTTGGGACACCTCACATCTTATTTTACTATAAAAAAGTCGACCAGATTTTTTCCATCATTATTAAATCATGAAAGATGTCATTAACACACCGAAACCAAAAAATGTATTTTTTACTATTCACTGAAAAATCAATTGTTTCAGAAAAATTCCAAAAATTCACCCTAACAATTTATCAACATGTAGAATTAAAAAATGATGCCCATTTTCTGAAAATAATTTTATAAATATTATTAAATTAGTTTTTAAATAAATTCATACTTTTTTAAAAAATTAACAATTCTATTTCTATAACATCTTCTATATCACAATGAAAAATTAACCAAGATGATATTATCATAAAGACTTCAGAAAATAAAATAGTAATAAAATTTAGTATTCATTAGGGTCATATTAATATTCATATTACAATTCATAAGGGTATGTTACTATTCCCCTAAAAAACAAGATGGTTCCAATAGACTCTAAATAACATACTGAACATAATTTTAGATGACCATTTTTCAAAATTCAAAACATATAAGAAATAAAATTATGCTTAATGGCTATTTATAAATATCTACTTTAAAACAAAGTTCCTTGGATTTCTATTTTTTTAGAAAATCATTGGTTGTTACATTATCCCCACCTTCTAGAAATTGCGTCCTCGCAATTTTATTTACTTAATAAACAACTGAGGGTATTTTTCCCTCGTAGCATTTTCGGACTCCCATGTTTCTTATTCAACCATGTGGTTTCTCCAAAAAAAACATTAACCTGGTGGATTACCTTATTCCGCAATACCTGTTCCCTTCAATCAAGAATCTGAACTGGCTTCCCTTCATAAGAAAGGTTCTCTTACAGCTGAACTGGTTCTGGGATCAAGACTTGTGATTAATCTGGCACATACTTTCTCAACATCGAAACATGAAAAACATTGTGTACCTGGAAAAAAATCGGAGGCAAAGCTACACAGTATGAAACTGTTCCAACTTTCACCAATATTTCAAAAGGACCGATGAACCATGGACTTAGCTTTCCTTTCTTATAGAAACACATCTCACATTTACAAGGATTGATTTTAAAGAAAACACGGTCACCTACCACGAAAGAGTATTCCTTCCTTTTGTTATCTGCATAATTTTTATGCCTACTCTAAGATTTCCTAATGTGCTATTGGATTATCCTCACTTTCTCATCCACTTCTTCTACTAATTCCAGCCCCATCATCTTTCTTTCACCGACTTCATCCCAAAACGCTGGAGTACGACACTACTTCCAATATTAAGCCTCAAAAGGTTCAATCTGAATACTGGAATGAAAACTATTATTATAAGAAAAATCAACTAAAGAATGTTGTGGATCCCATCATCCATGATATTCCACTGAACAAGCTCAAAGCACATCTTCCAAAGATTGAATTGTTCGTTCTTACTGCTCATCTGATTGATGATGAAAAGCTGTACTGAAATTTAACTTTGTGTCCAACGAATTCTGAAGTCACTTCAAATATTTATAATTGAACCTAGGATCTCAGTCAGATATAATGGAAAGAGTTACTCCATGTAACCTGACAATCTCCTTGAGGTACAATCAAGAAAGCTAATCCAAAAACATCATATCTCGAATAGAAGAAAATTTGCATATTTTGTCATCCGATCAACAATAACCCAAATAACATTACTACCTCGAGAAGTAATTTGTAGTCGCACCACAAATTCCATGGATACATTCTCCCGTTTCCACTCTAGCATTGGAAAAGGATGCAGCATCCCCTTCGGTAACTGCGTCTCTCCTTTAACCTGTTGACATGTCAAACATTTCTTTGTAAAATCTGCAATATCTCTTTTCATTCCATTCCACCAATAATACTCCCAATGGTCTCTGTACATCTTAGTTATAAGGACCCGGCATTAAACATTACATAATATTGAATGAAACGAATAATTCACATTGAGGATCTATTCAGGTTTAGAGTTTTAGAGAATTTGGACATAAATATACATCTCAAAAAATTACAAGGTCGACATATCTACACAGTTTCCATTTTTTTCATAAAATAAAAACTCTTGAAAAAAAGATTCATGTCTAGTTCCATGTTTTAGACAACATGACTTTTCCATGATCCCATCCTTAACCTTATTCATCTTTAAGTCACGTGAAAACATTTCCAAACTTGGGATGAGCATAAAAATCTCAGTAAGGGTTATAAAACAAAGAATGAAAAAAAAATCATAAATACATACAAAACGTGAACTCGTTTACTAACCTTATGAAACCATGTGATTTATAAAAGACACATAGAAATCATTAATCATAAAGGTAACTTGTGGCATCCATATCATACTTACGTTGTAGCTATCACAGCTACATAGGGAGTTAATTTGGAATACCCATCACAGTATATTCCCTAAATATCTTAAGAGAAACATTCACGTTTACCTCCATCATGTTACCCAATTCATTGGAGAGTTATCTTAGGCTCACCTGACCTAGGATTATCACCGAACCACCCATATACGTAAATAATTCCCAAGAACCATAACATGATCATAACCCATGACATAAGCATAAAGGAAAGATAACATTTCCACATTGCCATAATAAAATAACATCTCAAGATACTGAAATAATAAATCCATTGTTAAAATCATTTTTAATACCAAAATACATAAAAAGAGTATAGTGTATTTATTTTTCCTTTTAAAAACATTACGGATTGTTAAGGAAGCCAAAGATCAAATAATAATCGCGGTGGCGGAATGGTCTTTGTCACCGCTTACGTTAAAAAAACATTCCTATATTTTGTTTAGTAAAATGATTAGAATAAAACTATTCCCATTGAAAATTCAAGGGTTTTTATACAGCGTATAAAATAATGTTTTGTATTAAAACAAAATATGCCTCAACGAAAGGAGATTGAGACGATGTCCCTTACCTCATGTCTGAATTGACTCGATCGTTCTTTATTATCCTGAATAATAAACAAAAGTTAATTTCAACTTTCATAAGAACATTTTTCAAGTTTATTATTTCTTTTATATCACTTATTATCATGTTATAAACATTATGCAAACATTTATGTTAATAACGTTCATTTTCTCGATATTTATCACTTGAGTCAAAAATGGACTTCTTATAATTACATGTTGTAAATGTAGTCAAATATCCATTATCACTAGAATGATAATAATGATGTTTATATCATATATATCATATATATCTAGTATATACATGTATTTATAATAGTACATAACATTTGGAGGTATGAAATGAAATGCACCGTTCATGGAGACGGTAAGCCGTACGTACGCATGAACACTGCATTCATTTCTATTTCTTATTTTAATGGAATTGAGACATAATGATGCATAGGTATATTATATTTCTATTATAATATCATATATAATATCATTAACACTATCATTTATACATCCCACATAAGCCATTAACGAGTCACATCACTTTGAGGGGGTGGTAGTCTGCACTTCCTCAAATGAGATTATCATATTTACCCACTATGAAAACCATAATGGTTTGATATAATTTTGAATTAAATATGAATAAATAAATCATAAACATAACATTTATCATATATAAATACAGTTCCACCATAATGGAAACCATGAGAGGCGGTAAGATGTAACTGAACCATCATCGTTTCGTGAGGAGTTAGTTTTCAATCCACAGAAATATTATGTTCTTCATCAATTAAATGGAGGTGTGTGCAAGTTTAATTCTAATAATTCTCATAATAAAATACTAGTATTATTAGGATACTTGTGTTTTTACAAAATAAAATAAATTAAATATTTTAGGGGATGGAGAAGTAAAATAAAAGAAAACAATTTAAGAGAAACTGTTACCTTTAATTTGGGTAACTCTCATTGATTTGAACCAAAGGAATTATTTAAATGCTATACGCCAATGTTAAGGCTTCTAGGAGGAGGATAGGGATGTAGGGAGCTTAATTGGGTAGAGTTTGGACGAGAAAAATGGGTTGAGAGGTGTGTGGAATTGGTTAGAAGTGGACTCCTTTTATAAGGGAGAGGAGGGGCTCTTTAGGAATGTGTGAAAACATTATTTTATTATATAATTATATTCGGTTTCTAACGGTCCAAAAATAATTATAGTCAAAGACAAGATGACTCATGGTCGAAATAAAATCATCCAATCATAATTGAACAAGTTTTGGATAATATTTTAATCATTATAATCTTATTTATTTAAATCATTTATTAATGAGGTAAATACTGCATCATTATTGTGTCATAAATAATTTAATTTATTTGATGTCTAAAAATTATAAAAAAATACTAAAATGTAGGTAATCGTTGTAGCTTTCCAGTGAATATTTATAGTCGAAAATATTACTTATATAATACCATATAAAAATTAATTTACTAAAATATGTTTGTAAATGTCAATTTTGTCTTTATATTAAATTAATTAATATTAATTGGCATTTTCACTCCCATGTGGATCAATGGGGTCCTGAAATAGGCCAAATGATGACCATGGTCATAAATGACTCAACCAATAATGTTTAGACAATTTGTAAGGTAATTTTGAATTATTATAATATTCTTTTAACCTTAAATTACCATATTTACCTTTAACCGCGATAAATACAAGTCAAAAGTTACTATTCAACAAAATTTATTTTCATCTTAATGAACCACATTTTACATATTTATAACAACCATGTATGTCAGATTTTTTAAATTAAATTCACAGAAGTGGTAAAATTTCATTTAATTGAAAGACTCAGTTTTTTAACTACCACAAAGTGGTTTCACTATTCATCAAAAATTGATGTTTTTCAGAAAAATACCAAAAAATCTGCCTAGGAATTATTTGATATTCCGAATTCAAAAATGATGTCTATTTTTCCAAATTCAAAACATATAAGTGGAATTAATTAATTTAAAAATCAATTCCCATTGTTAAAAAAATAGCGTGATTTTAAGAAACAATAATTATCAAAATATTGGTACTTGTTTATGTTTAATTTTAAAGTGAAATTAATTCTATTGAAAAACATTGGATTAAATGGTAAAAATATATTTTAATTTCACTTTAAACCAACTAAAAAGGTAATCTAACCATATAAATAAATTAAATTAAACGGCGCTTTTGAATTAAAATGCAATATTTTTCACTATTCATTAAAAAATGAACATTATCAGAAAATTACCAAAAAATTACCCGAAGTAAAATTTGATGTCCTCAATATAAATAAAGATTTTATTTAGTCCATTATAATGTATTAAAGTGACCAAAACTATATTTAAAGAGGGTTCGCTATTAAAAGTCCATAAATCGACCTTTTAATGTAAATTATGCTTAAAATTAGATTCATTCACATTTTAAGCCTCTAACTTTTTATTGGATAATGTAAATACATTTAAAAACATGTTTAATAATATTATAGTTAGTTTCATTCATTCCCGCCAATACAACGGCTAGGAGTTAACTACCATTTAAAAGAATAATATTATATTATTTGTGTGCAACGTAAGATTTCAAAGAAACTCGATGTTGCGTATCAGGTACGCTATCGAACATAGCAACCCATTTAATGTAAAATTAATATTTAATTCACAAATATTAATAATTATGAAATATTTCTTATTCTTCATTTACCTGGGAGGTTACGCCCTTCCCCCT
The DNA here is from genome assembly GCA_963277665.1 of Viscum album. Lineage (NCBI taxonomy): Eukaryota > Viridiplantae > Streptophyta > Magnoliopsida > Santalales > Viscaceae > Viscum > Viscum album. The sequence continues at coordinate 1,043,920,540 of OY728150.1, forward strand.
TTTTGGAATTGTGTCCTTGCAATTTTTATTCACTTATTAAAACATGTGGGGGTATTTTTCCCTCAAAGAATTTTCAGATTCCCATGTTGCATCTTCAACAGTATGGTTTTTTCACAAAACCTCTACCTGGTGAATTACCTTATTCTGCAACAATTTCTCTCTACGGTCAAGAATCTGAACAAGCTGTTCTTCATAAGAGAGATTCTCTTCCAACTGAACTACCTCTGGGCTCAAAACATGAGATGGATCTGGTATATACTTACTCAACATCGAAACATGAACAATATTGTGTACCTTGGATAAACTTGGAGGTAAATCCACTCTATACGCAACTGATCCCACATTCTCTAGAATTTCATAAGGTCCAATAAACCTCGGACTCAACATTCCCTTCTTACCAAAACACATCACACATTTCCATAGAGAAACTTTGAGAGAGACATTATCACCTACCTCAAAGGAAAGATCCTTCCTCTGTTATCTACATAACTTTTCTGTCTGCTCTGAGCTGTTATCATGTGATTCTGAATCAAATGAACTTTCTCCGCCATCTCAACTACCAATTCTAGTCCCATCAGCTTTTCTTCACCTACATCATCCCGGAATGTTTGAGTTCGACAATTATTTCCATATAATGCCTCAAATGGAGCCATATGTATACTGGAATGAAAGCTGTTATTATAAGAAAATTCAAACAAAGAAAAATGTTGGTCCCAAATTCCTTGGTAATCCATCGATCAAGCATGTAACATATCCTCCATGGTTTGAATTGTTCGTTCTGACTGCCCTTCTGATTGAGGATGAAAAGTTGTACTAAAATTTAATTCACTACCCAATCACTTCTAAAGGCCTTTCCAAAAGTTAGAAGTGAGCCTCGAATCACGATCAGATACAATGGAGATGAGAAATCCATGAAACCTAACTATTTCTTCAACATAGAACCGAGAAAGTTGATCTAGAGACAAAGTATCTCTAATAGGAAGGAAATGTGCAGATTTAGTCAATCAGTCAACTATAACCCAGATTGCATTATTACCTCGAATGTATTTGGTAAACCCACAACAAAGTCCATGGATATATTTTCCCATTTCCACTCTGGCACCAGTAAAGGCTGAAGCATTCCTTATGGTATCTTCCGCTCTGCTTTAACCTGCTGACAAGTAAAACACTTCACAGTAAAATCCGCAATATCTCTTTTTATTCCGTCCCACCAGTAATACTCCCGAAGATCTCTCTATATCTTAGTACTTCTGGGATGAACTGAAAATGGAGAACTATGAGCTTCACATAAGAACTCATTCGTCAACTGTGAATCACAAGGAACACATAATCTCTTTCCAAATCTCAAAACATAGTCATTATCAATGTTAAAATCATGAAACTTACCCTTCTGAACCAACACATCCTTTTTCTATAACTCACAGTTTTCCTTAGGCACTTGCTTAATTCTGTCTGATAGAGATGAATTCACTAACACCTGAAACAAAACAGAATAATTTCCTACAACAACAACTTCTATGCCAAAGTTCATCAAATCAAAAACCAAAGGATCTCGTCCCAAACTTATCATGGTTAATGAAGTATTACTTTTTCGACTCAAACCATTAGCCACTTTATTTTATTTCCCCGGATGATAAAGGATCGTACAATCATAATCCTTGATTAATTCCAACCATCTCCTATGTCTCATGTTCAATTATTTCTGAGTGAATATATACTTCAAACTTTTGTGATTAGTATATATTTCACACTTCACTCCATACACATGATGCCTCCAAATTTATAAAGCAAAAACAATAGTATCTAATTTCAAATCATGTGTAGGGTAATTTAACTCATGTGGTTTCAACTAACGTGAAGCATAAGCAATTATCTGATCATTTTTCATTAGGACACAACCCAATAATTTCAACGAAGAATCACAATAGATAACAAACTCACCATTTCTGTAAGTTAGTACAAAAACTGGAGCATTCCCCAATCGCCTTTTCAATTCCTGAAAACAATCATCACATTCTTTTGTCTAGATGAACTTAACACATTTTGGAGTTAACTTAGTCCTTGGACTATATAACTATGAAAAACATTCCACAAACCTCCGGTAATAACCAGAAAATCCAAGAAAACTACAAATATCGGTTATATTTGTGGATCTTGGACATTCTTCAACAACTTTTGTTTTAGCAGGATCAAAAGTTATGACATTTTTTGAAACAATGTGACCAAGGAATGAAATTTTTTTTAACCAAAACTCACACTTTTAGAATTTAACAAATAGTTTCTTTTCTTTTATGGTTATCAAGACAACCCTTAAATAACTTTCATGTTCCTATTTACTTTTGGAATAAACCAAAATATAATCAGTGAAAAAAACTACAAACTTATCCAATAACTCATGGAAAATTCTATTCATAAGATCCATGAATATAGCTGGTGCATTGGTTAACCCAAAAGGCATAACTAAAAATTCATAATGGCCATATCTAGTATGAAACACGGTCTTCAGAATGTCTTCTTCCTTTACATTCAACTGATGGTACCCTGACCTCAAGTCAATCTTCTTAAAATACTTAGATCCTGGGAGCTGATCAAGAAAATCATCGATATAAGACAAAGGATACTTATTCATAATAGTGATGTTATTCATTTCACAATAATCAATGCAAAGTCTCAGTGAACCATCTTTCATTTTAACAAACAAGATAAGAGCACCCCATGGTGATGTGCTAGGTTGAATGAAACCTTTATTTAATAACTCCTAAAATTTCTTTTTTAAATATAAAAGTTCAATTTGAGCCATTCAATAAGGGGGTTTTGAAATTGTCTTAGTATGGGAACTAAGTCAACAGTAAATTTAACTTCTCGATCATGTATAATACCAGGAAACACTTCAAGAAAAACATCAATGTACTTGTTTACCATTGGCACATCATTAATCTGAACAGTATCTTTGTTTTCAAAAATATGTGCAAAGTAACATTCATTTCCATCTTTTACCAGTTTTTCGACTTCCTGATATTTTATCAAAAGCAAGAGTTCATTCTTGTACGGAAACTGAAAATCATATAGAAAAGAAACATCTTTAGCTCTACTGTCAATCATAGCATGATAAACATAAATCCAATACATTCCGAATATAACATCAAACTCTACTATAGGAAAAACAATAAGGTTTGCAGGTAGATTCTTTCCACACACAAGGACAGGAATGTTCTTATTTTTTCTTTTTGTCTCCATATTTCCTCCAGGTGTTTTTATAGTAAGTTCAGTATTCATATCTTGAGTTGGAATTCCCAATATTCTAGAAAACTTCTCAGAAATGAAAGAACATGTAGACCCTGAATCAAACAACACATTAGCATAATATGAACAAACAAACAATGTACCTGATAAAACTTCATTTGATGGCCCAACATCTGCTGAAGTAGTTGCAAAGGATTTCTCCACCACTTTCTGTTTGAAGTATGGTCTCTTTCCTTCGGTTGAGTTCTTTGTTGGACACTCATTTGCATAATGACCCATTTAATTTCTCTTAAAACATTTTACTGACTGTAAATAGGATTTCTTCCTACCATTACCCTGAACTTTTTCAGAGCAATTATGATATTTATGTCCCATTTTACCACATCAATAGCACTTACCAGAATTCAAAATACATTCCCTAGCATTATTTTTGCCACAATTTTCACAAACTATAAACTTAAGTTTCTTACCATCTGACTTTTTTGAAGAGTTATTCCCTTTTGCCTACCACCTCGATATCTTATTCTGTTTTTTGTCAACGAATACCTGATCATCAGTAAACTCCATTTCCATATTCTCCGCACAATGAACAAGTTCTTCATAACTTTTGAACTCATGAAAAGCTAAAGCCCTTCGATACTTTGGATTTAATCCTGATTAAAAAACGTTTGATTTTACTATCAAGATCTTATATGAAATTTGGAGCCTACCATTCCAGTCGAGTTAATTTTTCGTCATTAGAAGCCGCTGAGTCATCCTCCTGCATCAATTCCTGGAATTTTTTTCCATCCTAAGACAAACCACCTTAGGAAAATATTTCTCAAGAAACCTACCTATGAATTCATCCCAATTGAGAGCATCAATCTCCTCACTATCGCTGATATGTTTCACCATCGACCACCAATAATCAGCTTCACTTTCAAAATGGTAAACTGCAAGACTAACCTTTTGATGTTCTGAATAACCCATGACACAAAAATATTATCCAGTGCTTTAATCCACCCATCAGCTAGCACAGGGTCAGATGATCCTCTGAATGATGGTGGATGTTGCCTCATGAAATGCTCCACTACTGATATGTTACTCTGTGGTTGATCTGGAGGATCTCGTACATGAATACCACCACCATTTATAGCCTAAGTCAACTGTGCCATCGCTGCAACAAACTGTTTAGTTCCGATTCAGACTATCCTAGGTTGCTGATTTGGAAGGTTGTCTTCCTCCAGATGTCATCCCAACATAGCTGCCTTGTTTCCTCTGAGGATAACCATTCCGAACAAAGAAACATCTTAGACGAAACAACATGGTAATCTTTAAATTCTATATGATTTCAATATTAACATATATTTCATTATGGATATTAATTTAACAATAACCTAACTCCTAAAGTTTTCTAAATCGACCTCTGATACCAACTATAAGTACCAGGCCTTAAACATTACATAATATTAAATTAAATGAATAATTCACATTGAGGATCTTTTCAGGATTACAGTTTTAGAGAATTAGGACATAACTATTACATCTCAAAAGATTACAAGGTTGAAATATCTACACAGTTTCCATTTTTTTCATAAAATAAAAACTCTTGAATTTTTTTTTCATGTCTAGTCTCATGTTTTAGATAGCATGACTTTTCCTTGATCCCATCATTGACCTTATTAATCTTTAAGTCCTGTGAAAATATTTCCAAACATGGGATGAGCATAAAAAGCTCAGTAAGGGTTATAAAACAAAGAAGGAAAAAATTTGTTCATAAATACATACAAAACATGAACACTTTTACTTACATCATGAAATCATAATATTTATAAATGACACATAGAAATCATTAATCATAAAGGTAACTTGTGGCATCCATATCATACTTACATTATAGTTATCACGACTACATAGGGAGTTACCTTGGAATACCCATCACAGTATATTCCCTAAATCTCTTGGGAGAAACATTCATGTTTACCTCCGTCACGTTACCCAATGCATTGTAGAGCTATCTCGGGCTCACCCACCCTAGGTTTATCACGGAACCACCCATATACATAAATAATTCCCAAGAACCATAACATGATCATAACACATAACATAAGCATAAATGAAAGATAACATTTACACATTTCAATAATAAAATATCATTTCAAGATATTGAAATAATAAATCCATTGTCAAAATCATTTTCAATACCAAAATACATAAAAAGAGTATATGGTATTTATTTTTCCTTTTAAAAACATTCCGGCTTGTTAAGGAAGACAAAGATCAAATAATACTCGTGGTGGTGGAAAGGTCATTATCACCGCTTACGTTAAAAAACATTTCTTTTTTCGTTTAGTAAAACGCTTCGTATAAAAAGATTCCATTTGAAATGTCAATGGTGTTTATACAGCGTATAAAAGAAAGTTGTGTATTAAAACAAAATATTCCCCAACGAAAGGAGATTGAGACGAAGTCCCTTACCTCGTGTCCGACTTGACTCAATCATTCTTTAATATCTTGAATAATAAAGTAAATTTAATTTATACTTTCGTAAGAACCTTTTTCATGATTATTATTCCTTTTATATGACTTATTAACATGTGATAATCATTATGCAAAAATTTAAGTTAATAACTTTTTTTTTGTCGATACTTGGCACTTGAGTCAAAAATGGACTTCTTATAATTACATGTTGTAAATGTAGTCAAATATCCATTATCACTAGAATGATAATAATTTTCAGATATCATATATATAATATATATCTAGTATATACATGTATTTATAATAGTACATAACATTTTGAGGTAAGAAATGAAATGCATCGTTCATGGAGACGGTAAGTCGTACGTACGCATGAACGCTACTTTCATTTCTATTTCTTATTTTTATTGATTTAAAAAATAATGATACATCAGTATATTAGAATTCCAGTATAATTTCATTTATAATATAATTATCTCTATCCTTTATACATCCCACAAAAGGAATTAACGAGTCACATCACTTTAAGGGGGCGGTAGTCCGTACTTCCTCAAATGAGATTATCATATTTACCCACTATGGAAACTATAAAGGTTTGATATAAATGGGAAGTACATAAGAATAAAGAAATCAAAATCATAACATATATCATATATAAATACAGTTCCATCATAATGGCCACCATGAGAGGGGGTAATATGTAATTAAACAATCATCGTTTCGTGAGGCGTTAGTTTTCCATCCACAGAAACATTATGTTAGTCACCCATTAGATGAAGGTGTGTGTATTTGTAGTTAGATTAATTCTCATAAAAACATCATAGTATATTGAGGATACTGGTGTTGTTACAAAAAAAGAGTATAGGGTTGTAGAATTAAAATAATAGAAAACAATTTAAGAGAAACTGTTACCTTTAATTTAGGTAACTCTCTTTGGATTGAACCAAAGGACTTCTTGAAATGAATTATTCCTAATTTAAGGCTTCTAGGAGTAGCAGGGGGATGTACAGAGCTTAATTGAGAAGAGTTTGGATGATCCAAATGGCTTTAGAGGTGTGTGGAATTGATTAGAAGTTGTCTCCATTTGGATGATCCAAATGGCTTGAAATGCCTTATTCCTAAGATAAGATGAATCATGGTCGAAATAAAATCATCCAATCAGAATTGGACATGTTGAGGATGATATTTTAATCATTATAATCTTATTTATTAAAATCATTTATTAATGAGGTATATACTGCATCATTATTATGTCATAAATAATTTAAATAATTAGATTTCTAAAAATAAAAAAAATACTATCATATAGGAAATCCTTTTATATTTCCAATGAAAATTTATAGTCAGAAATAGGACTTATATAACACCATATAAAAATTATTTTACTAAAATATTTTTGTTAATGTCAATTTTGTCTTTACATTTAATTAATTAATCTAAATTGTCATTTTCAATCTCATGTGAATCAATGGGGTCCCAAAATTGACCCAAAGATGCCCATTGTCGTAAATGACTCAACCAATAATTCTTGGACAAGTGTTAAGGTAATTTTGAATTATTATAATACTATTTTAACCTTGAATTACCTTATTTACCTTTAACCACGGTAAATACAAGTAAAAAGTTACTATTAACCAAAAATTATATTCATGTTAATGAACCATATTTTACTTCTTTATAACAACCGTGTATGTTGTATTTTTGAAATTTAATTCAAAAAAGTGTTAAAATTTCATTTAAATGAAAAAGTCAGTTTTTTAACTACCACTATGTGGTTTCACTATTCTTCAAAAATTGATGTTTTTCAGAAAAATACCAAAAATTCAGCCTAAGCATTAATAGATATTCTGAATTCAAAAATTATGCCTATTTTCACAAATTCAAAACATAGAAGTGGCATTAATTAATTAAAAAATTAATTACAATTGTTAAAACAAATAGCCTGTTTTTAAGAAACAATAACAATCAAAATATTGATATAGGTTTATGTCTAATTTCAAAGTGAAATTAATTCCATTGAAAAAAATTTGTATTAAATGGTAAAAATATAATTCAATTTCACTTTAAAACCAAATAAAAAGATAATCTAACCATATAAATAAATTAGATTAAAAGGCACTTTTGAATTAAAATGTAATATTTTTCAATATTCATTAAAAAATGAACTTTATCAGAAAAATACAAAACAAAATTACCCAAAGTAAGATTTAATGTCCCCATTATAAAGAATGATATTATTTGGTCAATTAGAATGTATTAATGTGACCAAAACTATATTTAAAGAGGGTTCTCCATTAAAAGGCGATAAAACGGCCTTTTAATATAAATTATGCTTAAAATTTGATTCATTCACATTTTAATCCTCTAACTTTTTATTGGATATTGTAAATACATTTAACAAACATGTATAATCATATTGTAGTTAGTTTCATTCATTCCCTCCAATACAACATCAAGGAGTTAACTACCATTTAAAATAAAAATATTATATTATTATTGTGCAATGTAAGATTTCAAAGAAACCCACAGTTGCGTATCGGGTATGCTATCGAACATATCAACCCATTTAAAGTAAAATTAATATTTAATTCACAAATATTAATAAATATGAAATATGTCTTATTCTTCATTTAACTAGGATTTTACATTAGTATTGCCAGGATGAACATAAAATGATGAACTATGAGCTTCGCACAATAAATCTTTCTTCAACTAAGAATCACTAGGCACACAAAACCTTTTTCCAAATCATAAAAAATAATCTTTATCAAGGTAAAATTCTTGAAACATACCCATTTAAACGAATTCTACCTTGTTCTATAGCTCATAGTCTTCCTCCTGTGCTCTCTTAATTCTGTCTGACAACAAAGACTACACTAAAACCTAAAAAAACATATGTATTCCATGCACCACCAACTTCTAATCCAAAATTCATCAAATCATTAATCAATGGATCATGTTCCAAATGTAACATGGTTAATGATGGATAATGCTTCCGACTCGATGCATCTAACACATTGGTTGCTTTTTCGGGATGGTAATTGATCGTGCAATAATAATCCTTTATCAATTCAAGATATCTTCTCTGCCTCATGTTTAATTAATTCTGATTGAATATATTCTTTCCGACTTTTATGGTCAGTATATATTTGGGATTTGGTTCTATATAAATGATGCCTCAAAATTTTCAATGCAAAAAACCACAGCTGCCAATACCAAATCATGTGTGGGATAATTTAGATCATGAGTTTTATGTTGTCTTGAATCATAGGCAATAACCTGATCATTCTGCATCAAAAAACAACCAAGTCCCTTCAATGAAGCATCACTATAGATGAAAAACTCACCATTTTGGAAAGGTAAGTCTAAAACTGGAGAATTAACCTATCTATTCTTTGGATCCTGAAAAAGAACATCACATTCCTCTATCCAAAAAAATTTAACCCCTTTCCATGTTGACTTAGTTATCGGGCTAGATAACCGTGAAAAGTTCTTAACAAACCGTCTATAATAACCTGCTAACCCAAGAAAACTACGAATCTTAGTAACATTTGTGGGTCTTCATCATTCATCAAATACTTTTGTTTGGCAGGATCAACAGTTATTCCATCCTTATTTACAATGTGTCCTAGAAAAGAAATCTATTGCAACCAAAAATTACACATTCTGAATTTTCCTTAGAGTTTCTTTTCTTTTAATGTTTGTAAAACAATGCTTATGTGTTTTTCATTCTCCTCTTTATTTTTAGAAAATACCAGAATGCCTTCAATAAATACATCCAAAAAACTTATCCAAGAACTCATGAAATACTCTATTAATAAGATTCATGAATATAGTAGGTGCATTAGTTCATCCAAATAGCATAACAACAAATTCATAATGCCCATATCTAGTACGGAAGGCTGTTTTTGGGATGCCATCCACCTTCACCTTTAGCTAATCGTATCCAAATCTCAATTCAATCTTGGAAAAGTACTAAGCTCCCTGGAGCTGATCAAACAAGTCATCAATATGAGTCAAAGGATACTTGTTTTGAACAGTGCTGTTATTCAAGGCTATATAATCAATTCAAAGTCTCATGGAACTATATTTCTTTTTAACAAAAAAACGGGGGCTCCCCATGGTGAAGTGCTATGACGAATGAATACTTTGTCAATAAAAGCCTGAAACTAATTTTTTAATTCAAGAAGTTCTATTTGAATCATACGATATGGGGTTTTTGAAATTGTCTTAGCATCAGGAAGTAATTCAATTGTGAATTCAACTTCTCAGTCAGGTATGACACCGGGTAACTCATAAGGAAAAAAATCAAGGTATTCATTTAACAATAGAACATCATTAATATGAATAGTTCCATTGTTTTCAACAATATGAGCAAGATAACATTCATTTCCATCTTTTAATAGTTTCTCAGCATCCTGATACGTTATCAATTTTCTGGGTTCATTATTGTATAAAAACTAAAACACTTTCTGAAAAACAACTTCTTTAGCTCTACAGTCAATATTAGAATGATAATCAGAAAGCCAGTTCATCCCTAGAATAACATCAAACTCAACTTAGGGTAAAACAACAAGGTTTGCTGGTAATGTCTTTCCACAGACCACAATATAATGATTATTATAATTCCTCTTTGGTATAACATCTCCCCTCTTATTTTAACAACATGTTCAAGTATCATTTTTCGAGGTGATATTTCAAATTTACCAGAAAATTTCTCAGAGATGAAAGAATGTGTAGACCCCATATCAAAAAAAAATAGAAAAATCTGAGTGAACAAACAAAGTACCTGATACAACTTCATTGGATGGCCCAAGATCTACTGACGTAGTCACAAAAATCTCACTACACCTTTCTTCTTGTAGACTAGTTTCTTTGTATCATTCAGATCTCTCTTTGGGCAGGCATTTTCATAATGACCCATCTCACCACATTTAAAACACTTTATAGAATACTTATCCAGATTAGTCTTTGGATCATTTTTGTTACAATCTCAGGACATATTTCCAATCATACCACATTTAAAACACTTCCCGGTTTTTCTAAGGCACTCCCCAGGGTGTTTCTTGGCACACTTTTCACAAACTGAAAATTGGATTTTCATACCATCAGATTTCTTTGGTTGATTCTTACCCATTTCATTCCAACTGGACCTCTTCTTCTCTTTTTTTCCAAAATGCTTGTGATCATCAACAAACTCCATCTCTACCCTCTCAGCACATCGGGCAAGTTTCTCATAACTTTCGAATTCAGAGGAGTCCAATGCCCTTCAATACATTGCCTTCAATCCTGGGTAAAAGCCGTTGATTTTTCTATCAGGATCCAAAATATGATTTGGGTAATACCTCACTTGATGGGTGATGTTCGCTTTATACACAGCCACTGAATATTCCTCCTTTTGTTTCAATTCAAGGAATTTCTTCTCCATTCTATGTCGCACCAGCCTAGGAAAATATTTTTCAAGGAAAAGACTTTTAGATTCAAACCACTATAAGGAATCAAAATCTTCTATACCCTTGATATTCCTTACCATTGACCACTATTGAGCAGTATCCCCTTAAAAATGATAAATGGAAAGACTTACCTTTTGATTGTCTGAACATGTCATAACATCGAATATATTTTCCAGGGCATTGATCTGTCCTCCAACTGATTCTGGGTCAAAATATTCATTGAATGCAGGTGGATGTTGTCTCCTAAAATGTTCCACTAATGCCATTTTCCATTGAGGTACCTCTATTGGTTCTCTTGCAAAGATACCACCACTGTTTATTTCCGGCGTTAGGTGATCCATTAATGTCACAAACTTCTCGGTTCCAATCCCTACCATTCCAGGTTGCAGTTCCGGAAGGATGTCATTATGTTGGTGCCTCTCCTCTTCAGCATCCATGTTCCTTCTATGGAAAACCATTCTGAACAAACATGTCTTATATTAAGAAACATGTTAGTCTTTAAATTCTAAAACATTTCCAATTAAACATAGAGTGAAAATCATTTATGGTATTCTATTAACATCACACAAACCCCAAAGTTTATCTAAACCATCCTCTTATACAAACTATATGGACCAGACCTTATTACATACATAATCGTGAATTTAGAAAATAACAAACATCATTTTACATTGAATATATTTTCAAGTTTTTAGCTTTAGGGAATTAAGACAATACATTCATAACATTGCACATTATTACAGAGTGGATACCATAAAAACTGTTTCCATTTTTTAAATAAAATAAAACATTCAAACAAAAAACAAGACTCCTTGACAATTATTCAACATTTAACAAGGATTACTTCTATGTATTACAAATCCATTAACCTGTGAAAATAATTTAAATACATGAGATGAGCACAAAATCTCCATAATGACCTGACTCTTTGGAAAAGGTACTGATCATGAGTTTTCATTCAAATATTTCCATTAATCTTGTTTAGTGTGATTAATGTCCTATGGAAGGTCCAGGGAGTGTCCGGGGTTTGTTCGGAGCCTGGGAGTTTGAGAAATGCATTTGCAGAAAGGGGCGCACAGCTTCCGCATGGGTTGGGTAAACCGTGCGGTCTTTGGTCTGTAGGTAGGGAGGTGCGCACGGTTTGGGAAAACCGTGTTCCTAAACCATTTAACCCTTTATCTGAAGGTAGTGAGATGCGCACAGTTTCCACACGATTTGGTAAACTACCTGACTAAACCGTGCGACCCCGTTCTAGGTAAAATTACTATTTTGCCCTTATTTTTTTTAAAGTATTAAGCCTCTTTCTTTCTTCTTCCCGCGAACATAACCAGAGGGGAGCCCCCTCTTGAGATCAAAACCCTCTCCTCTCTCTTTTCATTTTTGTTTCTTCCCCCGGTGTCATATGACAGATGTGTTGGAAATTCGAAGGTGAGGCTTACCTCACACACCCCTCTTTCCCCGCTAAATCATTCCTTCTGTATTGTTATTTTTATGGAGGCTCATATGCCCTATTTTCAGGGAATTGGAATGGAACATAGATCTATTCCAACCTACTACGAATATGAGGTTGTTATCAAGCAAGCCTACGTCTACAGCTCTAAGGTAGGTGATCACGTGGTTTCGATTTTGGGTTTTCACCTTATTGAGTTGTTGTTGTCGTTCTATGGTTTGTCTTTCACCAGACCCCATATTTATAATGACTGCTTCATATCTAAATGACCCGTGTGGTATGAGATTGATGAATATAACCTTATTAACTTGTTTAGATTTGGTATGGACTGGGAGTGGTCAACCATAGGTGTTATGCATTGATAATTTTCCCTTTTTCACCTTTAAACCACAATGAAAAGTATTGAAAGGGAATTTTCCAGGATAGGCTAATGAGATGACTTGGCTAGAGGTTGGCTAGGATGAGAGAGCCTGAACACCTTTAATGAATTGAAATTTATGTATTCCATGTTTTTCTTATGTGATATTATAAGATGGATATGCCTTGAATTGCTAATGTGATGTGATATAAGATGTTTTTCTTTATATAATGTGATGTGAATGGTTACTCTTTGCTGTGTTGACATGCTTGTGATAACCCGTGTGTGGGCAGGAGGAATTCTTACCTCGTGCCAGATAAATCTTAGTGCATGAGGATGAGAAGCATTTATACCTCATGCCCATATAACCTTTACGGGTGTGAGGCATTTCTACCCAACGCTAGCAACAATGATTGAGGACAAGAGGCATTTATACCTCGTGCCCATATAACCTTTACGGGTGGGAGGAATTTTTACCCCATGACAATTACATTGCTTGTGGATGAGAGGCATTCATACCTCGGGCCAGTGATAATTGTACATATGTGAGAAGCATGGACGAGAGGCATGTTTACCTCGTGCCAGTGATAACCTATTTCTATGTACTTATACCTCTGGGGATCATTCAGTTTACCAGCCATGAGCTGATGCAGGTAAACCTGCTATGTGTCCTTTTGGAACCTAAGCGGGAGGGGTTTTTATTTACTTTGCTTTACTTACTTGCAGTCTATTACTCACATTTCTTGTGAACACTTATTTGGATTACACGTAGACATCATTGGTGGTGGCCTGCTACGACTTGTCTCACACCCTACTCGGGTGGCCTCTTGGGCACCCATGTAGTCCTCACTACTACAGGTACTAGTAGGGACAAAGGCCTAGCTTCATGTTATTGATTCATGTATGTTCTAATTGGAGATCCATAGCAGAGGATCGAGCTTCAATAGAGATGCTCGCGGACTACGTTTGTTATTTTTGTATTATTGTATATCATTCTTTTCTTCTATTTCTATTGAACTAGCATTCCATGCATCGATTTTGTATCAAAAACTGCATGTGTGGATTTTGTATTTTTATCTGGGTTTTCCTTACTTCTGTTGTTTGGTTTTATGTTTCGTTTTTCTCTTGTTTCTCTACTGGTTTCTCTTCCACTATTTGATCACTTACTGCTATTTCACTGCATAATATGACAAGGGAGTACAGACTCCCCACAAACATACCGTTACACCCCTGCTACTAGTCGGAAGCCCCTGGCCTATGGAGAGATGAACCAGGGGTCATGTGACCAACCGGGCTCGGGGCTCGGGATGAAGGGCAGCCGGGTCCGGGATGTCATGAAGTGGTATTAGAGGGTTCTATCATTCTTTCATTACTCTTTGCAGATGATATAATTGGATAATTGGAATGCTTAGGGACTTAGTTATAAGTTGTTATTGTGCGTCACGAACCCATGTAGGTGGGAAAGACCAAGTTTCCTATTTTATGTTGTTAATGATTCTTCTATTTTCTTTTGATATCATTTCACCGTTGGGTTATTCACATGTCTTAGGATGTTATTCATATTTTAAAACTTGGAATCTGGATTTCATGGTTTGACCCGATGGAATGAGGGTTATGCAATAGAACATGCATCACGATAGGCACAATATGATAAGGCCATGAATCTTTCCATGCCAAGTTTAAAATTTTCAGCGAGCATTGTTTGTTGTTTATTTCCATGCCTAGATAATATGTACAACTGTGCTAACCTTTCATTCATGTTGTGAATTGGGGAATGAATTTATTTTAGTGGGTGTCACTCTTTTGTTCATAAGGTTTATGGGCCCTTATGGATCAGAAAATGACATTACAAATAAACCAATCATTTTATTTAAAGGAAATTCAAATACTTTATTAGAACAAGTAAATGAGAAATGAAATCCTGCTGTGGGTCATCTTTCAATTCTTGAAGAGTATGGGAACGTATGGGATGGGAAATGCCATTTCAATGGATTAAGTTAAATCAGAGAAGTTGTGGGGTTTTCTATGTTTTTCGTATGGGCGTGGATAGGTGATCATAGGGGTAGGAAGGCTTAGTACCTGTCCTAGCTTCCAGAGTTCAACCTTTAATTTGTTGGTTTCTTCTTTTGAGACGTCTGTTTGGAATTGTACCACTATGCCTCCGAGACATCCTCGAGTCAAGAATGTCGAAGGCAGTGACGATCACATTCCTGAGGTGGCGGGCCCTGAGCATCCAGTTGATCTACCTATTGATCCACTTTTGGATCTTCTTTCTATTCCTAAGATGGGCACCGATGACCATCTCCATGAGAGCTTCTTGTGTATGATGTAGAGTGTGCAATGTGGAGTGCGACTTGCCCTAAGTATGGCAGAGTTGACCCATGAGTTTCAGTCGTAGCATCATCCTACATTTATGGGAGACGGCGGACCACTTTATGCAGAGTCCTAGTTGGAAGCTATTCTTACCATCTTCGAGAACCTTGAGACGCCTCCAGAGAGGAGGGTCAAGCTCACAGCTTATATGCTACGTGGTTCATCTAGGAGGTGGTGGGATGCCATCACCCAGTATGGACAATAGAGAGATATGATCTGGACTGATATCCAGAACTTCTTCTATGATAACATCTTTCCCTAGACTTTGAGGGCTGACAGAGCTAGGAATTTAATAAATCTCTTACAAGGAACCATGACAGTCATGGAATATTAGTCCTGTTTCACTGAGTTACCATGTTTTTCTCATACACTAGCTGATCATGATCTCACGGCCGCTATGCGTTTTGAGGGTGGGATGTGTTATGCCATCCAGTCGTAGGTTAACATGTTCAGGTTGAAGATCATTTTTGAAATTGTCAATCAGGCGCTGATCACTTAGAGGAACTTGAGAGAAGAGGATAGTGCGAACCAGGTCAGTTCAGCACCGAAGGGTTCTGGTTGATCTGCTTCTGGGAAGAAGCGGGGTTTTATGGACTCTCGTGGTGTTAGTGGTGGTCAAAACCTTTTCATAGGTGGTACTCCTATTTTTCACCAATGTGGGGTGCCATGACATATGAAGAGGCAGTGTACGCAAAACCTAGTGGAGTGCAGAGTTTGTGGTAGGTTGGGTCATCTCCACCACTTCATCTGGACTTTTCACCCTGGGTACAGTGAGTAGGGATATTTAACTACTCCATGATCTAGTGCTGGATCGGCAGGATCATGTTAGTAAGGTGGCTAGAATACCGCTAGTCAATCAGGTTGTGGTGGTAGTCAAGGCAGAGGTAATCAGGCATATGACTCTCAGCACCAGCAGGGTGGGTCTACTCAAGGTAGCCAGGCTGTGACTCAGGGCCGTGGTGCCAGCCAGTTTTATGCAGTCAAGCCTACGCCGTCGGAGTAGTACATTGGACCATCTACTGTATGAGGTACACTTCTAGTTCCATCTATGTTAGTATCTACTCTATTTGACACATGCGCTTTTCACTATTTTTTATCGGAGGCGATTATCAGAATATTGGGCCTCGATGTTGAGTAATATCATGGTATGATCACGTTAGATACCCCGTTGGGTATCCGTTTAGATGCCATTTGTCGTTGTCAGAATTTTCCCCTCGAGGAGGGCGGTTACCTTTTTGTGTGGAACCTGTATGTTCTGGATAATACAGGATTTGATATAATAATCAGGATGGACTGGTTAGTTCCCTATAGAGCCCAGATTGACTGCTAACATTGGAGGGTGGCGTTTAATTCACCAGAGGGTGACACACATATTCATAAGGGAAAATGGGTTAGTAGTGTGACACGAGTAGGACTGGAACACTAGAGAGTAGGTGGTGTCACGACACATATTTCTAGTCTTTATCTCAGTGACCAAGGGTAACAACATTTTGTTTATCCTCTGGTGGTGGAGCATTTCAGTGATGTCTTTCAGAATGATTTCTTTGGTCTACCTCCAGTGCGAGAGGTGGAGTTTACTATTGGGTTTATTCCAGGAGTAGCACTAGTGACCATTCCTCCTTATAGGATAGAACCTAAGGAACTTTTGGATCTCAAGAGTCAGCTGGATGACCTGGAAGAAAAAGGCATTATACGTCCCAGTACTTCCCCTTGGGGATCACGAGTTATTTTTCCCACAAAGGTAGATGGTACCCTTCATCTTTTCATGTATTATTGTAAGTTAAATCAACTGACTATTAGGAATCGGTGTCCATTACCTTGAATTGATGACCTCTTCAATCAGCTCTGAGGAGCGAAGGTGTTTTCAATGATATATTTTAGGTCGGGCTATCACCAAGTGCATGTTAGGGCTTTAGACATACCTCGCACGGTGTTTAGGAGTAGGTATGGTCTCTATGAGTACCTAGTCATTCCGTATGGGATTACGAATGCACCTGCATTGTTTATGGCTCTTATGAATCATATTTTTCAACCATACCTTGATTCCCTTGTGGTTGTATTTGTGGATGATATCTTAGTCTATTCACGCTCGATACATGACCATGAAACCCATCTTGAGATTTTTCTGAATACACTAAGAGGGAATCAACTTTATTCTATGTTTAGTAATAGCCACTTTTGGATAAATATGTTTCACTTCCTGGGTCACATTATTTCTGAGTCTGGAGTTTCAATTAACATTGAGAAGGTGAGTGTTGTAATTTTTGGGGAGCAGCCCAAAAACATCTTTGATGTCAAGAGTTTATTGGGGCTTGTGGGATATTATAGGCGATTCATCTAGGAGTTTTCATGCCTAGCAGCACCGCATACAGCTTTGACCAAAAACGAGGTGAGATTCGATTGGTCAGAACCTTGTGAAGTAGCTTTTCAAGAACTGAATGGCAGACTAACTTCAGCACCGATACCGATCTTGCCGGAGCCAGGGAAAGCTTATACGGTCTTTTGTGATGCATCAGGTATCGGGCGTGGAGCTTTCATGATATAGGATTAGCGAGTCGTTGCGTACGAATCTCGTCAGTTAAAGGATCATGAACAGAATTATCTGACGCACAACCTCGAGCTCACAGTAGTTGTACATGCCGTATGTAGTTGGAGACACTATTTTTTTGGGAGATCATTTTGTGGTATTCACTGACCAAAAAATCCTCAAATATATCTTCACATAGTGAGATCTAAATATCTGGAAACGTAGGTGGGTCGAATACCTACATTCCTTTGATATCGAACTGGCCTACACTCTCGGGAATGGAAATTCATTAGCCGTTGTGCTGAGTCAAAAATCTAAGTCACAAGTGGTTCAGAAGTCTAATGAGGAGTGGAAGATGATGGCCCTATTTTTGGAGATGCACAATGAGGTTCAAGAGGGGCAGAGCCAGACTGTTCTCTCAGCCTTAGCAGTGACATCTACTCTTTTGGAATGAGTCTAGAAAAGACTTTTATCAGATCCAGATGACCTTGTTCTACGAGAGAGTTTCACTGATCATGTCGTTACAGACTGGGATGTAGATGTTGGTGATACATTATTGTTCCGTGGGCGTGTATGGGTCCTAGCAGACATCAGAGAGGAGCTGATGAGGGATTTCCACGCCTCAGTATAGGCAGTTCACCCAGGCATCACCGAAATGTATCGTGATTTGCAATGACAGTACCGGTGGCCTAACATGAAGTGAGAGATATCCGTTTTTATCACACGTTGTTCCACCTATTAGCAGTTGAAGGTGGAACATCAGCGTCTAGAAAGCACAACTGGGAATTTGGGCTATAGCCACAGTCAAAAATCTTGGCTATATGAGTCAAAACCGTGGCTATAACCTATAACCACGGTTCCAGCTAACCGTGGAACCTATTGGCGTGGCTATAGCCCTATTTCCACGGTTTCACTAAACCGTGTCTATAACCCCATTTCTGTCCACCATGGCAGTTGGGATATATCCACAGTTGTCCCCCCTGGAAACAGGGTTATAGACCCAGTTTATAACCATGGCTATAGCCCAATAAAACCGTGGCTATAGCCCAAAATTAATTTTCGCCCATCAAGATTCTATCTCTATACCTTCGCTATGTAGACCAAACACCTTTCCACTACTCTATAGACGTCTTTGCGAATATATATATATATATATATATATTGTTAAATATATTATTACAAACTGTGGCTATAGCATGTAAACCGTTGCTATAAACCTTCCCGGTATTTTTTCACGGGTTAATATTTTCCCACGCAAGGGAGAGAGATCTATAGCCAAGGTTTTGATGAACCCTAGCTATAGTTCATGAAAAAATACCCTATAGCCACCGTTTATCCAAAACCGTGGCTATAGACCAACTATATAGCCATGGTTTAACAAAACTGTGGCTATAACTCTTTGAAAAAGACCCTATAGCTATGATTTCACCCAAACAGTGGCTATAACCCTATGAAAAAGACCCTATATCCATGGTTTGGGTGAAACCATGGCTATAGATTTCAAAAAAGAAACATATAGCCATGGTTTCACTAAATTGTGGATATAGCCTTTGAAATTAAACCCTATAGCCATGGTTTTGTTTAAAACAGTGGCTATAGCCTCGTTTTCTATTGGTGAGGGCTTTTGTAGCCGTTGTCCATTCCGTAGTGGAAATGGGATGATGTTTCTATGGACTTTGTAACTGGTTTACCCAGGTCACCTAGTGGAAATGATGTAGTATGGGTTATCGTCGACCGTCTGACGAAGGTCACGCATTTCTTACCTATTCATGAGACCTTCACAGTTGATGACATGGGAAGACAGTATGTCAAGGACATAGTTTGCCTTCATGGAGCACCTCTTTCTGTTGTCTCGGACAGAGATCCTCATCTTACATCTCAATTCTGGCAGGGTTTACAGAAGGCCTGGGGTACGCATGTACTTCTGAGCACGACCTATCACCCGCAGACTGACGGACAGACCGGGCGGACTATACAGGGACTAGAGGATATGTTACATTCCCGTGTTCTCGATTTTGGAGGTTCATGGGAGAAACACATTCCTCTTGTCGTGTTCAGTTATAACAAAAGCTTCCATGCTACCATTGAGTTGGCTCCCTATGAAGCCTTATATGGTAGGCCTTGTCACTCGCGTTTGCGTTGTCTTGAAGAAGGAGAGGTAGCTGTTCTAGGACCACGTCTTGTGTAGGATACTATGGAGTAGATATAGCTTACTAGGAGGCGTATATAGAAAGCTCAGTCTAGACAGCAGTCCTATTATAACAAGCACCAGCGACCTCTTGATTTCGAGGTTTGGGACCGGGTTTTATTGAAGGTCTCCCCCAAGTTGGGGCAGAGACATATACGCAAGCAACGTAATCTTTCACCGAGGTTCATATGACCATTTGAGGTGGTGAAGCAGATCAGACCATTAGCTTACCAGCTTGTACTTCCGCAGAGATACCAAGACATGCATGATATTTTTCATTTATTTCAGCTACACCGGTACTTTTGAGATCTGACTCATGTTTTTCAGCCTGATGATGTTGAACTGGATACAAATGCTTCCTTTGAGGAGTATCCAATGCGAATTGTTAACCGGAGTGTGAAGAGTCTCTGTGGGAGGTTTGTTCCTCTTGTACGGGTGATCTGGAAGCACGGCTGGGTATAGGATGATACGTGGGAGTGAGAGGCTGATACAAGTTCTCAATGGCCAGAGCTTTTCATTAATGACACCTCAGTACCCTCGGAAGGCCAACTCGGGGACGAGCTGCTTTAAGGAGGGGAGGTTGTAATGACCCGACTCTTTGGAAAAGGTACGGATGGTTAGTTTTCTTTCAAATCTTCCATTTAAGCTTTCTTATTGTGTTTCATATCTTAAGTAAGGTCTGGGGAGTGTCCGGGGTTTGTTCGGAGCCCGGGAGTTTGAGAAATAGACTTACAGATAGGGGTGAACGGCCTGCACTGGGCTTGCGCATGGGTTGGGGTAACCGTGCGACCTTTGGTATAGAGGTAGAGAGGTGTGCATGGTTTGCACACAGCTTGGGAAAACCATGCACCTAAACTGTGCGACCCTTTATCTAAAGGCAGTGAGATGTGCATGGTTTGCGCACAGTTTGGTAAACTGTGAGCCTAAACCGTGCGACCCTGTTCTGGGAAAAATTTCCATTTTTCCCTTGTTTTATTTTTAAATGTTTAAGCCCCTTTCTTTCTTCTTCCCGCGGATAGAACAAGAGTAGAACCCTCTTTTGAGCCCCAAACCCTCTCCTCTCTCTTTTCCTTGTCGTTTCTTCCCCCGATGTTCATTTCTTGATCTAACAGAGGTGTTTTAAAGCCAAGGTAAGGCTTACCTCATGCACCCCTCTTTCCTCGGAAAAAATTTCTTTTTGTCTTGTTATTTTGATGCAGGCTCATATACCTTATTTTAGAGCAATGGACTGAAACTCAGATCTCTTCCAACCTACTGTGAATCTAGGTTTGATATCAAGCGAGCCTATGTCTGTAGCTCTAAGGTAAGTGGTCACATGGTTTCCATTTTGGGTTTTCCCCTTATTGAGTTGTTGTTGTCATGTTGTGGTTTGTCTTTCACAAGACCCTATATCTATAATGACTAATTCATATATAAATGACCCATGTGGTATGAGATTGACGAATATAGCATTGATAGGGTGTTTAGATTTGATTTGGACTAGGAGTGGTCAACCATAGGTGTTATGCCTTGAGAATTGACCCTTTTTCACCTTTGAACCTTAACGATATGTCTTGAAGGGGCATTTTCCATGTTGGGAAAATGAGATCACTTGGTTAGAGGTTGGCTAGGATTAGAGATCCTGAACCCCTTTAATGAATTGAAATGTTTGTATGCCATGTTTTACTTATGTGATATTATAAGATGGATATGCCTTTCATTACTAATGTGATATGATATAAGATGGGTTTCCTTATATAATGTGATGCGAATGGTTATCATTTACTATGTTGACATGCTTGTGATAACTCGTGTGTGAGTTGGAGTCCTTCTTACCCTATGCCAGACAAATCCTAGTGCTTGAGGATGAGAGGAATTTATAACTCATGCCCATATAACCTTTAATAGTGGGAGGAATTTCTACCCCACACCAGCTATAGTGATTGAGGACGAGAGGCATTTATACCTCGTGCCCATATAACCTTTATGGGTGGGAGGCATTTCTACCCCACGCCAGTTACAGTGCTGGTAGATGAGAGGCTTTCATACCTCGGGCTAGTGATAATTTTATGTATGTTAGAATCATGGACGAGAGGCATGTTTACCTCGTGCTAGTGATAACCTATATCTATGTACTTATACCTCTGGTGATCATTTAGTTTTCCAACCATGAGCTGGAGCAGGTAGACCCTCCCGGTGTCTGTAACACCCTGATATTTTATGAGAAGTATATCTTTTATGTATTATATTATACGCAACATCAAAGTAATCTTTCACTTTACATAATAGTATCTTGTCTTGCGTTACACGCAATCGCGACCTTCCTCGATAGCGTGTGTAGTACGCAATACTGAGTTTCACTAAACAACAATATATTATTATAATATTATAAACTAGCCGTTATGAATAGTATTAACTGAATTTTGAATTTTATAACATTATTATTCATGTCACATATTTTCTAGAACATGGTATTAGAACCAAATAAATTTTTCGGGTGAAATAAGTATTTTTCCAAAAATGCAGATTTACCACCTTTTGATGGGGCACCAACTTTAAATCTAGTTTTTGAAAAGTTTATGAGAACAATTTGACAAAATAAAATTCTTCTTTGGAATCAAGATATAAAAAATTACTTTGAATAAAATTTTCATATTATTCTGATAACTTTCATATTTTAATGAATAGTAAAAACACGCTATATTTTAATTAAAAACAACTTTTTTCATCACAATAATTTATATGGTTAAATTATGATATTTATTGTTTTGAAAGTATAAATAGAATATATTTTTACCATTTCATTATATTTATGTCATTAACATTAATTTAACATTGAATACGTAGGTAAAAACATTTCAATCTTTGGTAATGTTCTAACTTTTAAAACCTGTTTGCTTAACAACGAGATTAATTTTAAATTAATTACTGCAACTTCTGTGTTCTAAATTTTGAAAAATGGATTTAATATTTGGATTCAGTGGGTCCAAATTATGTTAATAGGTTACTATTATTTTTTTAATATTATGAATAGTAATTACAGTAATGTTTTTTAATACAGTTAAAGGTAAATTTGGTAATTAAGAGTAAAAATAAGATTATAAAATTACCCTAACACTTGCCAAAATTATATTGGATGAGTAAAAGTCGACCCATATCACCTAAGTGTCAGACTAGATTCATTTAATAGACTTTTTACAATTAAATAATATAATTATTATTAAAAACAATGAAAGTGACAACATATCACTCTCTTAAATCTTATAAGTGTAATAATTTTAATTTAGTGATAAACATAATAAAACATCTGATATAAATAGTCCATAGAAATATAATAAAATTATATATATCATATAAATTTCTTTATAATTTTTATCGATTAGATAATTATCATTAATTATGACACAATAGTGATGTTGAAATTATTTTATTGATCTAAATATCAAATAAATTTTTTTAAAAGTATTAAAATAAATATTATATAAACTATTTAATGAGATCCACTAATTTTATAGAAAAAAGTGACATGTTAGGAATCTATTAAATATTTTAGTTTGAAAATATCTTCTGTATATATTTTATTTAAACTCAAATAAACTAATAGTTTCCAAATTGACAATATTGTTAATTTATAGAAATTACATATTAAAAAATTGTTTAAAAATCACAAAAATATTTAAAAAATTTAAATTAAACCCTATATGGTCTAAAATGTAATAGATTATACAATTATGGATAATTCAAAACATATAAGTAAATATTTATATTGATTTAAAATTTATAATATTATTACCACAAATAAAATTAAATAGATTTTATAAGGATAAATCATGTTAATAATGTTTAAAATAAATTCTCAACTTGTCTAAATTTTATTGGATGATGAGATTACATCCCGATCTCATCTAATATTCTGATTTGAGTCATTTTTGGAAGATTTTAAGTGGGTTTGGAATTTATTATAAATTAATATTTCTTATAATTCCAAAGGTGCCCCTCTCCTCCCATATAAAAGGGCACCTCCTCCCTCTCCTCCTCACACCACATTGATCCTTCAATATCGGCCAAACCCTGCCAATTTCTATTATCAACTTTCCTAGAAACATCCTAGAGGTCCTGGTCTTTTTCAAATTGGAATCTTAGTGCCCTAAGAAGAGATTTCAAAGAGGCGTGTCGAAGAAGAGGTAATATCCATTACCAATTCTTTGAAATTTATTTCTTCTTCTACTTATTCATATTTAGTTGTTTCATTATGAAGTAATAAAATAAGAATCAATAATATAATGATATGTTATTATAAATATTAAACAACCCTATTTCACCTTCTATCCATCCTATGGAAAATGAAATCATCGCGTGTGCGTACGTATGGAATACCGTCTCCACGTCGTGGTGTAATCTGTTTTCCACCACCACCATACTTTGATGGGTATAATGGTGTAAAGAATAACTATATATGATTATTTTAAATTGATACAGATTATTAAATAGTATACATCAACTTAAATACAATTACACGATCATGGGACAATATCATCGCTCGTGCGTACGTACGGCCTACCGTCTCCACGATGTGATGCGACTCGTTCTACATGATCTTCAATGCATAAGGACTATATAAATGAATTGAATGAATAAATATGATATATATTACAATAATACCATTCTGTAAATGAGGTATTTATAACCAAAAAGTAATAAAAAGAATTTATTCGACAAAACAAGCATAAGAACAAAGGCAATAAACACCCGAATAACAAGTAGCAATGAAATATTACTAATACGATGCTAATAATAAGACCATATATGATATCATAACAATGAGTAAAATTCATGAATTAGTCAATAACATTATTTAAATCATTATAGTGGAGGTTTGGACACGTACGATGAAAATCGGACCTAAGGTAAGGGAAAATGTCACAATCTCATTTTTATCCAAGTTTGTTTATACTTTGTTGTTTGCTGGGGTGTATTTTATCATAAAAATCCATTTTTCCTAAATATGTAATATTATTTCTATCCTCCTACAATTTTTTAAATCCAATTCTACACATTGGTGAGTTTTTAGTAAAATATATGAAACAAATCTTTTGTCGTTTTTAGTACGAGGTACTTTTTGACTTTTCAGCCAAAGTACAAGAAGAATGTTTTTTTACCTTATACAGCATGAATGGATTTTTATGATTTCATAGAACATTATTTCCATGATTCTTAATTTAAATGTTTTCATTTTTATTTTTAATCAACTTCTATTAGTTTAAAATTGTATGACATGTTAAGAACGGAAAAATGTTTTTGAAGAAGAAAATATATTTTCTTCAAGAATGGAGTTCAAGTGTTTTATCAAAATTATTTTCCTTCTAATATAATATAGGGTTCTGTTTATATCCTTATTTTTACATTTATTTGATGATGTTAGGATGGAATTATTTTTATTATGTCCTTTTATAGATTATGTTATGATGACATGATGTTTAAGAATCCCATTTTTATTACATGGGTTATGCTATGTTGTATGATTTATGATTTTGTGGAACACATAAGAATGGATTCATTATGAGATGGGTGGGACCTATATCTCCCTCCAATTCATTGGGTAATGATTTATATCTCATGAGATATACATGGCTGGAATAACAAGTTAATCCGGTTCAGTGATACAGGACCGGAACGAGGAGTGAACTCGATTCAGTAATGGACTTTTCCCACTATGATGGCCTTAGAAATGAGCCTTGACTTATATGAAATGATTTTCTATGATTATGTGTATATGCCACAAAGTTCCATGTTTTATATTATGATTATTGGGATTACATTTCACTACTATGATTTATCCCATGTTATGAAATTATGATCTCTTTTGCAGGTTAAGATTTCCAAAATGATATACTCTTATGAATATGATGTGATTGATATTTCTTTTGTTTACCCTTACTAATCATTTGAGCTCACCCTTTTGTATTTTTTATTTTCCCTAGGTGAGGAAGAATGATATTAAGTAAGATATGCGAAAAGTGACTCTGGATATGATAAAATAAAAGGGAGACAGTGAAGATGATTTATGAACCAGTTGTTTATGTTTACATGTTTCTAAAGACACTATACATATACGGTCCTTTCATGGGTTTGTTATATGTGGTAATAAGTGTTCTCCAATTTTGAAGTAATAACAATGTATGTAAAGTATGTTTCATTATAGTTGGTATCATAGGAAAGGTATATTCAACCTTTGGAAACTAGGATGTGAAAGCCTTAGTAAGAACCTTAAAGATATTTCTAAGAATAGAACAAAATCTTAGTAATGGCCATGAATAACCTATGATAAGACCTAAAGTGTGAAATTTTATTACTGATTATGTGGTTTTCCTATTGTAATTAGTGTTTTTCATACTATTCTTATTGGTTTTAGTCAATGGCTGGAACCCAAAGGAACCGTTTTAATGCTGAATGCAACAGACAATGCAATGATTGTCCCCCTGAGAAACCAAACGTTATGGGAGATGGAATGAAAATTCTTATAGCCATGCTCACACAACTTTTTCAAGATATGAACCATGCAGGACTTCCAAACTTGCAAAGGAAGGAGCAACATTCTGTTGAATCATTCATGAGGCAGTTTCCACCTTCATTCAACGGGTCTTCTAATCCATTAGTGGCTAAACAATGGATTAGTTCCACTGAAAAGATATTTTCAGTTCTACAATGTTCTGAACATGGTAAATTCATCTTAGTAGTGTATTGTTTGGAAGTAGTTTATGATCAATGGTGGAATCTTATCAAGAATACGAGGAAAAGAGATTAAATTGAGTCCATGGAATGGGATGAGTTCAAGGACAAATTTTTCAATAGGTACTTCTCTAGTATTCTTCGAACAAAGATGGAGAAAAAGTTTCTTGAACTGAAGGAAAAGGATGATGAATCTATTGGTACCTACGAATCAAATTTTACAAGACTTTCAAGGTACGCTTCTGGAATTATTGTCCAACCTGAGAGTAAAATCGATCGATTCTTTAGTGGCTTAAAACCAAGTCTTCGAAGGGCGTTAGCCATATGTGACTTTGATATCTACAAATAAATTGTTCAATGTTCTCTCAAGGATGAGATAGAGATTGGAGTAACCCATTAGTCATATGGGTTTGATAAGAATAACAAAATGGAATTCAAAGGAAAATCAAAAGACCACACTGAAACGAAGATTAGTTTTCCTTTATGCTCAAAATGTGGATAGAAACATGGGGGGAATTGTCTTAAAGGGACAAGCAAATGTTTAAAGTGTGGAAAAGAAGGTCATCGGGCAATTGAATTTCGAAATAATGCTAAGAAGATGTCTAATGACGTGAACAAAGAAAGGGATACATAGAATGCACCTCCTACACTTCAATAATTCAAGTGCAAGGAGATGGGGCATTATGCCAATCAATGCCCAAATCCAAGGGTTGCTTATGATGATCAACATCAACAAAATCTTAAGGCCAAAGACAAAAGAAATTCACATGCAATTACTATCGGCGATGTGGAGTACGATAACGAAGTGGTGAAAGGTACACTTACCATCTACTCTAAAGTAGAAAATATTATATTTGATTCTGGATCCACCCAATCTTTTATTTCAGAATAATTTTCTAAGGGTATCTCCATATTACCTGAACAATTAGATGTTTAGTTATCTGTGACAACATCTTAATGGCACAACGACCGCATCAAAAGTTTATAATTCTTCTCTAATTGATGTTTGTGGTAAAGTGCTTCCTGAAAATCTTGTGATCCTTCCTATAGTGGAATTTTATGTGATTCTTGGCATGGATTGGATTTCTTTATACGGAGCTCATATCAATTTCCAAAGAAGGGAAATAACATTTAATATTCCCGATCAATCTACTATCATATATCGATGCAAGGATGAATACAACCTTCCAGTGGAAATTTATTCCATATTATGGGTATTGATTCCAATAAAAGAAGGTTATTTATCTCATATGGTTGGATATAAACTCATGATTAAAAATAAACCCATTATACGAGAGTTTGGTGATGTCTTTCTAGAGGAATTGCCAGGTATTCCACCAAATCGTGAAGTTGAGTTTTCAATAGAACTCATACTAGGTGCTATGACCATTTTAAAGAAACCTTATAGAATGGCCTCAATTGTGTTGCAGGAATTGAAGAAGAAACTCCAAGAGAATCTTGATAAAGGATTCATACACCCTAGTGCGTCACCTTGGGGAGCACCTGTTTTATTTGTTAAGAAGAAAGGTGGATCAATGAGACCCAACATTGATTATAGAGATCCTAACAAGATCACTATCAAGAAAAAATATCCTATCCCACACATTGATGACTTATTTGACCAACTACGCGGAGCTTAATACTTTTCCAGGATTGATCTTCGTTCAGGGAATCATCAATTAAGGGTAAAAAAAGTGGATATACCAAAGACGGCTTTCCATACAAGGTATGGACACTATTAATTTATAGTGATGCCATTTGGTCTTACTAATGCCCCTGCTATCTTCATTGATCTAATGAATGGAGTCTTTAGAGACTATATTGATCTTTTTGTGGTAGTCTTTTTAGACGATATTCTTGTCTATTCAAAGAGCAAGGAAGAACATGAATATCACTTGACAATTGTATTGAATACCCTGAGAAAAGAGAATCTTTATGCCAAATTTAACAAGTGTGAATTTTGGCTTAAAAAAGTTTCATTTTTGGGTCACATAATTTCAAAAGAGGGTATATCTGTGGATCCAGCAAAGACAGGGGTTATCGAAAGATGGTCAAGACCAACAAAAATAACTGAGATCCGAATTTTTCTTGGTTTGGCTGGGTATTATCGATGTTTTGTGAAATATTTTTCATGATTATCTAATCCACTCACCAGGTTGACTCAAAAAGACGTTAAGTTCATGTGGATAGAGGAGTGTGAAGAGAATTTCATGGAGTTAAAAAGAAGGTTATCCAGTGCACCTGTGCTCACAGTGCCTTGTAGTGGAGAAAGGTTTGTGATCTACAGTGATTCATCCAAGAAGGGATTGAGGTGTGTTCTCATGCAAAACGATATGGTGATAGCTTATGCCTCATGACAGTTGAAAATCCATGGGCAAAATTACCCAACTCATGATTTGGAGTTAGCTGCGGTAATCATTGCACTAAATATTTGGAGGCATTATCTTTAGGGTAAAAGGTGTGATATTTATACTGATCATAAAAGTTTAAATTATATTTTCACACAAAATGAGGTGAATATGCTCCAAAGAAGATGGTTGGAGCAGATTAAGGATTACGACTGCTCAATTCATTACCACCCTGGGAAAGCAACCAAGTTGGCAGACGCATTAAGTCGACAAGACCATGCTAGCTTATCCATGATGAGGATCTCAAAAGATCCAATATTTCTGGATTTACAAAGGATGGATCTTGGAATTATAATGGAAGGGGAAAAAACTTATCTTTCTCAAATGAATGTTCAACCATCTATGCATGTGATGATTAAAGAGGCACAAAATTAAGATGTAGAGTTACAAAAGAAAGTGTGAAATGTTCCTGAATTCAACCTAGATTGTGATGGGATAATAAGGGTTAGGAATTGGGTTTGTGTTCCTCCCATCCCAGAATTAAAGAAGGATCAACTGGATGAGGCTCATAGTCCTTCATTCTCAATTCATCCTGGAAGCACGAAGATTTATATGGACCTGAAAGACTGGTTCTAGTGGGATGGCATAAAAGAGATGTTGTTGAATATATCTCTCGATGCTTGGTTTTTCAGAAATTTAAAGCTGAGAGACAGAAGTCAAAGGGGATGTTACAACGATTACCCATACCAAAATGGAAATGGGAAAACTTCACCATGGACTTTTTCACTGGACTTCCTAAAACATCCAAAGGCAATAATGTTATCTGGGTCATAGTTGATCGTCTTATGAAGTCGGTACACTCCATTTATATTAGAGATGATTTCTCTTTGGATCAAAATGCCAAGATATATGTAAAGGAAGTGGTAATATTTCTTGGAATACCACTTTCTATTATATCTGATCGGGATCCGAGGTTTACCTCGAAGTTCTGGAAAGTCTTCAACATACTATAGATAACGAGTTGAGTTTTATCACTACTTATTATCCTCAAATAGATGGTCAGTCTAAGAGAACAATTAAAACTCTAGAAGACATGTTCAGAGCTTTCTCTATGGATTTAAAAGTTGGATGGGATCAACACCTACCTTTGGTGGAATTTGCATATAATAATAGCTTTCTCTCCAGTATTCAGATGGCTCCTTATGAAGCTCTCTATGGAAAGAAATGTCGAACCCCAACTTTCTTGGATGAAGTTTGCGAAGGAAAGCCATTAGGACCTGATCCTGTTGATGATATGGCAGAAAAGGTCTGATCTATTCAACAACACATAAGAGCAGCTCAGAGTCGACAAAAAATCTATGCCGATAATCGAAGAAAAGACCCAGAGTTTGAAGTGGGTGATAAAGTGTTCTTACGAATATCTCCTTGGAAGAGAGTAATGAGATTTGGAAAGAAGGGAAAGCTGAGCCCTTGGAATATCGGTCCTTTTAAAATACTAGATCATGTTGGGAAGGTAGCATACTGATTCACGCTTCCACCGAATCTATCTCAAGTTCACGATGTGTTCCATGTATCTCTCCTGAGAAAGTACATACCTGGTCCTTTACGTGTACTAAGCTCAGAAGTTGTACCGCTGGAGCAAGATCTTTCTTATGAAGAACAGCCGGTAGAGATTATGGATCATAGCGAAAAAGTTCTACCGAACAAGACCACTCTCTTGGTGAAAGTTTTATGGAGGAACAACCTATTAGAGGAAGCAACATGGGAGCTTCAGGATATGATGAGGGAGAGGTATCCTCATCTGTTTGTAAAAAAGTGACGAATTTCGAGGGCGGAATTATTTTAAGGGGGGTAGAATGTAACACCCTGATATTTTATGAGAATTACATTTTTTATGTATTATGTTATACACATCATCAAAGGAATATTTCATTGCACACAACAGTATCTTGGCTTGCGTTACACGCAATCGCGACCTTCCTCGATTGCATGTGTAGTACGCAATACCGAGTTTCACTAAACAACAATATATTATTATAATATTATAAACTTTCCGTTATTAATAGTATTAACTGAATTTTGAATTTTATAACATTATTATTCATCTTACATATTTTATAGAACATTGTATGACAACCGAATAAATTTTTTGGGTAAAATAAGTATTTTTAAAAAAATGCAGTTTTGCGGCCTTTTGATGGCGCACCAATATTAAATCTAGTTTTTGACAAGTTTATAAGTTCAATTTAACAAAATAAAATTCTTATATGGAATCAGGATATAAAAATTTACTTTGGATAAATTTTTCATATAATTCTGATAACTTTCATATTATAATGAATAGTAAAAACATGCTATATTTAAATTAAAAACAACATTTTTCATCACAATAATTTATATGGATAAATTATAATATTTAATTGTTTAAAATTATAAATAGAATATATATTTACCATTTAATATGATTTTTTTAATTAGCATTAATCATACATTAAATTCATTGGTAAAAACATTTCAATCTTTGACAATGTTTAAACTTTTAAAACCCTTTTTCTTAACAACATGATTAATTTTAAATTAATTACTGAAACTTCTGTGTTTTGGATTTTGAAAAATTGATTTCATATTTGGATTCATTTGGTCCAAATTATGTTAATAGGTTACGTTTTTTTGACATTATTAATAGTAATTATGGTAATAATTATTTACTACAGTTAAAGGTAAATCTGGTAATTAAGAGTAAATATAAGATTATAAAATTACCCTAACACTTGACGAAATCCTATTGTATGAATAATAGTCGACCCATATCACCTAAGAGTTGGAATAGATTCATTTTATTTACTTTTTACAATTTAATAATATAATTATTATGAAAACCAATGAAAGTGAAAACTTGTCACTCTCTTAAATCTTATAAGTGTAATAATTTTAATTTAGTGATAAACATCATAAAACATTGGATATAAATAGGTCCTAGAAATCTAATTAAGTTATATACATCATATGAATTTATTTATAATTTTTAGGTATTAAATAAGTATAATTAATTACGACACAATATTGATGTTGAAATTATTTTATTGATTGAAATATCAAATAAATGATTTTTAAAGTATTAAAATAAATGTTATATGAACTGTTTAATGTTCTACACTAATTATCTATATAAAAATGACATGTTATGAATCTATTAAAGATTTTATTTTGAACATATCTTCTTTATATATTTTATTTGAACTTAAATAAATGAATAGTGTCAAAATTGAAAATATTGTTAATTTATAGAAATTACATATTATAAAATTGTTTAAAAATCACAAAAATATATAAAAATTTTAAATTAAAATTTATATGGTCTAAATGTAATAAATTATATAATTATGTAAAATTCACAACATATAAGTAAATATTTATAATGATTTAAAATTTAGAATATTATTACAACAAAAACAATTAAATAGATTATATAAGGATAAATCATGTTGATAATGTTTAAAATAAATTCCCAACATGTCTAAATTTTATTTTCTGATAAGATTACAACCCTATATCATATAATATTAGGATTTGAGTCATTTATGGAGGTTTTTATGTGGGGTTGGAATTTATTATAAATTAATATTTCTTATAATTCCAAAGGTGCCCCTCTCCTCCCTTATAAAAGGGCACCTCCTCCCTCTCCTCCTCACACCACATCGAGCCTTCAAGATTGGCCAAACCCTACCAATTTATTTTCTACACTTCCCTAGAAACATCCTAGAGGTCATGGTCATCTTGAAATACCAATCGTAGTGCCCTAATAGGAGATTTCAAAGAGGCGTGTCGAAGAAGAGGTAATATCCATTACCAATTCTTTCAAATTTATTTCATCTTCTACTTCTTCTTATTTAGTTGTTTCATTATGAAGTAATAACATCAGTATAACTTATATAATGATATGTTATTATAAATATTAAACAACCCTATTTCACATTCAATCCATCCTATGGAAAATGAAATCACCGTGCGTGCGTGCGTACGTACATAATACCGTCTCCACGCCGTGGTGTAATCTTTTTTCCATCACCACCTTACTTTGATGGGTATAATGGTGTAAAGAATAAATATATATGATATTTTTAAATTAATATTGATTCTTAAATAGTATACATACACTTCAATACAATTCCCCGATCATGGGAACGATATCATCGCTCGTGCGTACGTACGGCCTACCGTCTCCACGATGTGATGTGACTCGTTCTACATGATCGTCAATGCATAAGGAATATATAAATGAATTGAATGAATATATATGATATATATTACACTAATAACATTCTAGAAATGAGTTATCTATAACCAAGAACTAAGAATAAGAATTTATTTGACAAAACATGCATAAGAACAAAACGCAATAAACACCCGAATAACAAGTAGCAAAGAAATATTACTAATATGAAGCTAATAATATGACCATATATGATATAATAACAATTATTATGATTCTGTAATAAGTCAATAACATTATTTAAATCATTATATAGGAGGTTCGGACACGTACGAGGAAAATCAGACCTAAGGTTAGGGAAAATCATACAATCTCATTTTTATCTGAGATTGTTTATACTTTGGTGTTTACTGAGGTGTATATTATCATCCCCATACATGTTTCCTCAATATTTAATATTATTTATATCCTCCTAAAATTATTAAAATCCAATTCTACCCATTGGTTAGTTTTTATTAAAAGATATGAAAGGAATATTTTGTCCTTTTTAGTACGAGGTACTTTTTGACTTTTCCGGCCAAAGTATGAGAAGAATGTTTTTTTAAACATATATGACATGAATGGATTATTATGATTTCATAGAAAATTAATTCCATGATGATACATTTAAAAATTTTCAAGTCTATTATTAATCAACTTATTTTAGATTAAAATTGTATGAAATGTTAAGAACGGAAAAATGTTTTTGATGTAGAATAGAAATTTTCCTCAAGAATGGAGTTCAAGTGTTTTATAAAAATTATTTTCCATCTAAGATAATATACGGTTCTGTTTATATCCTTATTTTTACATTGATTTGATTATTTTATGATGGAATTATTTTTATGATGTCCTTTTATGGATTATGTTATGATGACATGATGTTTAAGAATCCCATTTTTATTACATGGGTTATGCTATGTTTTATGATTTATGATGTTGTGGGACACATAATAATGGTATCATTATGAGATGGGTGGGACCTACATCTCCCTCCAATTCATTGGGTAAAGATTTATATCTCATGATATAGACATGGCTGGAATGGAATGTTAATCTGTTTCAGTGATGCAGGACTGGAACGAGGAGTGAACTCGGATCAGTAATGGACTTTGTCCGCTATGTGGTCTCTGAAATGAGCCTTGACTAATTTGAAATGATTTTATATGATTATGTGTGTATTCCACAAAGTTTCATTTTTTATTCTATGATTATTGGGATTACATCTCACTACTATGATTTATCCCATGTTATGAATTTATTATCTCTTTTGCAGGTTAAGATTTCCAAAATGATATGTTCTTAAGAATATGATGTGATTGATATTTATTTTGTTTACCCTTACTGAGCATTTGAGATCACACTTTTGTATGTTTTATTTTCCCCAGGTCAGGAAGAAGGATATTAAGTAAGATATGCCAAAAAGGTACTCTAGATATGATAAAATAAAATGGAGACAGTGTAGATGATTTATGAACCAGTTGTTTATGTTTCCCAGTTTCTAAAGACACTATACCTATACAATCCTTTCATAGTTGTGTTATATGTTCTAATAAGTGTGCTTCAATACTTAAGTAATAAAAATGTTTGTAAAGTATGGGTCGTTATAGTGTCCTTTCGGAACCTGAGTGGGAGGGTTGTTTATTTACATTTCATTACTCACTTGCAGTCTATTACTCACTTTGCTTGCGAAGACTTATTTGGATTACACGTAGACATCTTTGGTGGTAGCCGACTGAGACTTATCTCACACCCTACCAGGGCGGCCTCTTGGGCACCCGTGTAGACCTCGCTACTATAGGTACAAGTAGGGGCAAAGGCCCAGCTTCAGGTTGTTAATACATCTGTGTTCTAGCTCGAGATCTAGAGCCGAGGATCGGGCTTGGCTAGAGATGCTCGTGGACTACTTTTCATTGTTTTTTATTGAATATCATTCTTTTCTTCTATTTATATTGTACTAGCATGCCATGCATGTTTTTCTGTCAGACACTCCTTGTGTGGATTTTGTATATTTATTAGGGTTTTCCTTACTTCTGTTGTTAGATTGTATGTTTCCTTTTACTCCTACTTATCCACGGGTTGTGCTTCCTCTATTTGATCACTTGCAGCTATTCCGTTGTGTACTCTGACATGGGGGTACAGTCTCCCCACTAACTTAACATTACACCCCCGCTGCTAGTCAGCAACCCCTGACCTATGGGGAGATGAGCCAGGGGTCATGTGGCCATCCGGGCTCGGGGATCGGGATGTGGGGCAGCCGAGTCTGGGACGTCACAATCTCAGTAAGGGATGAAAAATAAGGAAAGATCACATTATTCCAGGAATACTCGTAACATATGAAAATATTTTCAAAAGACATGCTTGTCACCCATATATACATAAATTTTGTAACATGAGATTTATACAAAATGCACAAAAAACATGGGAACACAAATATAATCATAAACGTATCTTGGGGAATTACTTACATAATCTTATAACCATTCATAGCTACCTTATAATTTTTAACCCTCACGGCTACCTTACTTTGTGTAACCATCGCAATTACACTTGGAGTAACCATACGGCTGACCTCCGACTTACTCATACCCAATGCATTGGAGGGAGATATAGGTTCCACCCTTCATCATAAATAATTCCCATGAACCAATACATAATCATACTACATGATTAATTCCATAAAAACATTTCTTTGGAATTTCATAAAACTGAATTTAAAAAAGGGATTTTTAAAGAAAATCCCCTTATGAATATCATACAATTGAAGTGAGACTTAATATGGTGGATGGATTATGTATATATAATAAAAATAAACATAATAAAACATAATATAAACATAACCCATCACAAAATCTATTTAAATATCACATAAATAATGAATTAGAAGGTTAACCCAAAGAAGGGAAATCCGGTTAAGAATTCCCTTACCTCGGGTTTTTCTTACTTCCAACTTGTTTAAACCTCTTGTATAATGGTTAAAAGAGTGTTATTAGTATTTTAAAGAAATATTTTCATGTTTATAACATCTTATATGATCATTTAATAACTTCATTTTACCCCTTTAATTGTTAGTATTTTGCTCCTTGCACTGTTTTTGGGTGAGTTCTATACATGATTTCTATGATTGGTTCATGGTGGAAGATCTTGTCGTTTGTAAGTGGAAATACAGAATTGGAATAGAGTAGTATTCATGTATATTCTGTAACATAATTTATACCATTTATCATTTTGATGTTTAAAATTAGGATGATTCATAAGTTAAAACATTAATGATGTTCGTTTATATAATTTTAGTGGTTCTTTGAAAATAAAAACCTAATTTTGTCTTATAAATTATAACCACGAGTAAAAAATAATTCCAGAGCCATGGGTGACTCATAAAACATAAATTATTACCTTTTTCAACCATATAAATGGTTTCATGACTATACTTGAAATAATTAATGGAAATTGAAATCACATCGTCCAAGGTGTCGGTAATTCGACACATCCCAGACAATGTTTTTATTCCTTAAATAAGTGGGAGAGGAGAAGAATAATGATGAGTAATTTTCCATAAACATGATAACATCCATAATAAACATAATTTATGGATATTTCATGCCTCTTGGGTAAGGAGATATGAAGAAATAATAAGTAAGGAACTCAAAATAAAATAAAAAGTGAGAAATCTCTTATAAGAATTCCCCAGCCTAACGGCTACACAACAAGGTTTTAAAAAATATTAAAAAGATGGGGTAAAAGGGTATCCCATCCAGAAATTAATCATAATATATATTATGTCAATAATAAGAATCAAATAAGAACATGGAATGGAAAATTGAAAGTTATACAACATAAAGGAGAACTTGAATGGAAAAATAATGAAATTGAGAATTTCCTTACCTTGTAGAGTAACCCTTAGAACATGAAGGTTGGGACCTTGGGGGCTTGAGGAAACCATGGGAGGACTACTATAGAGGTAAGGAGTCCATACCATCTTTGAGGGAGAATCAGGAATGAAGTTAATGAAGGGAAGAGTTTGTATTTATATGAAATGTGAGGGATTATTTTAATAATTTTCAAGGGACACCTCATGAGTGGTATTTGAAAAACCATGGGCTTTCCCGCGGTATTTTCCCATGGTATAAGCCACATGGGACACCTCACATCTTATTTAACTATACAAAATACTTCCAGATTTATGACATCATTATTACATCATTAAATATGTCATTAACACACCGAAACCAAAAACTGTATTTTTTACTATTCACTGAAAAATCAATTGTTTCTGAAAAATTCCTAAAATTAACCCTAACCATTTATCGACATGTAGAATCCAAAAATGAAGTCCATTTTTTGAAAATAATTTTATAAATATTAATAATTTAATTGTTAAATAAAATTATACTTAATTCAAAAATTAACAATTCTAATTCTATAACAACTTCTATATCACGATGAAAATTTACACAAGATTTTATTATCTTAAAGACATAAAAAAATAAAAATAAAATAAAATTTACTATTCATTGTGTTCATATTACTATTCGTATTCCTATTTATAAGGGTATGTTACTATTCACCAAAAAACAAGATGGTTCCAATAGACTCTAAATAACATACTAAACACAATTGTAGATGAACATTTTCAGGAATTTAAAACATATAAGAAATAAATTTTTTTGAAGGCTATTTATAAATATATACTTTAAAACAAAGTTCCATGCATTTTTATTTATTTTTTAAAAAACATGGGTTGTTACAATAACTTGGTGTGGAGTCCAAAAAAAGTCTACTCTAATTTGAAAGAATAATATAACATGAAGTTTGATGGGTCCACCCAAGAACATGCATGGATGATTAAAATTAGCATTCCCTTTATTCATCCTCCAATACTTTAGCTATTTTGGAGAATATGGAGGAAGTATTTTCATACTCGTAACTAATTGTGGAGGGTTGGACATCATATTACCTCACCATGCTAAATTTTCTTTAGGGATAATGAATCTATTAAGAATTTTTTCATTGAATTTACATTTACTCAAAAACCTTTGGAACACTATTGGAAATCTATTTAACACTTATATGAGTGTGTACATATATCTAGAAGATCTTCTTACCCAAATCATGAAACCTAGAAGAAGAAAACATATTCATAAACTACTACTAGTGGCTACTGCTGCTATCTACAGCTATGTATGGAAGAACTAAATATAGTTCTTTTTGATAGCACACATCCCATAACCCATGTTGCTATCATAGACATTAATAGGGATATTTATGCTACGGAATCTATTCAAATGGGTACCATGAATAACTGACTTTTTGGCAAAAACACTCTCAAGATATTGGGAATTTATGGTCGTCCAAAGAAACCTCTAATGGTTAAAATTATTAATTAGATTCCTCCTATCTCTTAATGTTTAAATGTTAATGTTGTTAGATAATCTTATGGAATGATGGGGCCATTGGGTTGTGGAGTTTTTTCATTACAGACTATTTCTTTGTCAACTGATGCCTCCAACATTATATTGGGATATGAAATGCATGGGATAGTTCTATAAAGTATATTGTCTATCAAAGATGGATTTCAATTTGCATTTAATATGATTCTTCTATAGTTATTAATTCTCTCATGTGAAGATCTAGGTAAGTGCCATGGTGAATGTACCATCACTAGATCATATATATCAATTAAGCTTAGAATATAAATTTAGTAGTTTAACATATAAAAAAAAGAAAACAAATCAAATGGATAATGTTTTTTCAAAGAGAATAATCATTGACATGATAACTTTGTGGTAGTTTAGAGTGCCTAATTATTATGTATTTATGGTGGATGAAAACATGAGGGGAGTGGTCCACTCCCACCTTTATAAAACTAATTTTAATTTTTTTAAATTTTAATTTGTGTTTTATCTTAATAAATATTAGGGATTGTTTTTATGGACCATAGATCTTCTTGGTAAGTAAAATATAAAGTTAAAAATGTCAACATCATTCTATTAATTTCTATAATATTTTGTGATGTGAAAAAAGAAACATATATTTAGTTATAAATTTTTATTTCGAATATGAATGAGTTTTTATCATAATAATTCATTATAAATTTTATTTAATAAATAATTACATTAAATATTTATGAAAATATCAACCAACGAATGTGAATGTTGAAAAAAAATATAGAAAATGTAATTAATAAGACTAAAAGTAAAATTATGGGTGATTTAAAGTGTCCCATGAATTTGAATGATAAATAACATATATTTTATTTCTTTTAAAGTCTTATATTCTAATTTAATAGTTCTCATGTTTTTTTCAATGTCAAATTATTCTAATAGTTCATAAAATGATATTTATATTAATATATGTTAAATATAGTTTATTAAATGATGTTAATATACTAAAAATAGAATACAATTTGGATGAAAATGTTTTAAAATTTCATAATTTTTCCATTTATGATCGAGTTATAATTTTATTTGTAAAATTATAACCCATTTATTTTGAAAAATCCATTAGCTTGGTTGTGGATAATATTGGTTAACCGAGGTATTAAAACAAAATATATGGTTTAAAATGATATCTAAACAAATGGTAAACATTTTTTATTATTATATTAAAATCATATATTCCATTTCATAAAATTCATATCATTTTGGATCTGTTTTAAATGATTATAACATATATTATATTATAATATTTCATGTATTTCTGAAAATGACTTTAACAAGAAATTATAATAAGTACTATTTTTTAAAATTATTAACTATTTATAAAGGTCCTATATTCAAATAAATTTAATGAGATATTGTTTAAAATATAATCCAAGATATTTTTATGGATTAAATTAAATTTTATTGAAAATTTTTATACCCCTAATTTGTAAAAACCATTGACATCATGTAAATTATCCAAAGGATTAATATGGGTTTAAAACTGAGAGACTAGGGTAAAAAATATAATAATAAAATGATGAAAATTTTATATATGATATTATTTATAAATATAGTCATCTCATATTTAAATTATGTCAATTTTTATCCATTTTTTAAGGAAAATTGTATTATATCAATTTCTTTAATTTATATATTTTTATGAGTGCCCCACCCCTCATTTATAAAAGCGTAACTTCATCCATCATTATTCAAAATGTTAGGGACTTATATATCAAAAATTCAATTTTATAATATAATCATATACTTCATAAGAACATG
Organism: Viscum album; assembly: GCA_963277665.1. Lineage (NCBI taxonomy): Eukaryota > Viridiplantae > Streptophyta > Magnoliopsida > Santalales > Viscaceae > Viscum > Viscum album. The sequence continues at coordinate 1,043,961,102 of OY728150.1, forward strand.
CTACTACTTTTTTTAATTTCCAATTGACCATTCTTTCACGGTTTAAGGTGTAATCCAAAAGAGGTTTCTCAATAATGATGTATAACTCTTATCATCACATTTTTTATTTTATTCGTAATTATTGATCCTATAAATAAATAGTTTACATTATCCTATAATTAATTATGTATATTAAATATTATGAAATTTTTATTATGATTATTTAAATCTCATTATCCATATTTTTTCAATCCTATGTAATGTGAAAATTCACTTGTGTGTACGTACTGCTTAGTATCTCCACATAGCATTGTAAATCATTTTTTCTCATGAAATTACATGGATAGTAATTATGAATGATTTAATGTCTATATATTATATTCATAATATAATTAATCTTTTAAGATTATATGATAACATCTTACTTATTTCAACCAATCTGTTGGAAAATGATAACGATGTGTGTGTGTGTTTGCGTTTGGACTACCCCCTCCACGAAGCGATGTGATTCAATTTTCATTTAAAATTTAAATAAATTTAAATGAGGATATATTTAATAAATATATATGATATAAATTATATAATAATGATTCTAAAATATTGAATTGTTATTTACCATAATTTTTATATGTCGACTGAAAAATATAAATTGGGACCCTGTGCATGTACGAACTACCATCTCGATGGGTTGTGCAATTATTTTTTAATTATTTTATAGATGAGTCTAAATATATTAATATATATAATTAATATAAATTATATTTATATCATGGTTAAAATTTTTGATATTATTGAATGAGGATCAACGTACAATCTGAGTAACTATATAACTGAAACTTTTATGAAATGAAACTGAACAGTTAACACATGAAAATTACGATTTTGATAAATAAGATTTATTAAATGGATGTTGAAATATTTAAACTAGATAATATATCATATTATATGTATGTACATGATTATATGTTAAATATAAAATATTTTTAAATTTATTACATGTGAATTTAGAGAACATTCCCAGAAAGTGGAACATGAGGTAATAATTTTATATTAAAATATCATTATTTATTAGAATTGTTTATGATTACCTATTTGATGATGATTATTTTTTATATTAATCTAAAAAACCTCATGGATTTTTAATATAATTTTTTATATATATGTATTTAATGTTTTTAATTCATTATCCTCTCATTAATGGCACAATATACAAAGAAAATTATGTTTAAGGAAATCATACTTTATTATTTTCTTCAGTCAAAATTAATTTTTCTTCCATGTACATCTTTTAAAAAAAAATTCAGGAATTATTTTTATAATTGTACAAATTTTTTTAATTAAATTTTTAAACTTATTTTAATTTGTAAAATATTATTTAAAATTAATCTTCTAATCATTTTATAAAAGATATTCATATTTAACTTTGTCGAAATTTGGAAAAAATCATTGTTTTAACATATAGTACATTAATGGAATTTCACATTGCCGTGAATTCTCAATTATTTCAAGATTAATGTACTATTTCAAAGTGTTATTTTCAAATTAAATAATTTCCTTCTTATTTGTGATTTATATTTTTTAAAAATAACTTATTTTTAATTGAAAATGATACATTCCCCAGTTATTCTTTCAGTGATCTTTTAAAGGAATTTTTAATATAGTATAACATCGTTCATGCTAATTATTTTTTATTAGTCATATGATCTGTTGATACTACCCTTTTTCTTTCTCTATATGGCTTATTATTAGGATGATAAGACATTAATGAAACCCATTTATTTCCCATCTGAATCTATAATGAAATTTTGAAATGATTATGGAACCTATTTCTTTTCTGTAGATTATGATATGATAAATGAATATTTTTCATGTTCCACACATATATATAATTTTCATAATGTGATGGGCGGGCCCGAAATTATAGATCTCACCAAATTATTTTGTAATGATGGATATATCATGATATAATAAGGACTAGAATAGGGAGTGAATGCAATTCAGTGTGGGAACGTGTCCACAATGTTAATATTAAAAGTGAACCTTGACTTAGGATATGATAAATTAGAGAGTTAATCCAATCTACTATGATAGTATTTTTAAGGTGCCTTAAATTAGAAAATGGGTACCAATACCTATATTTATGATAATAAATTTTGTATTATTCCAATTTTTTGATATCATGGATCATGTTACAAGATTTATTTATGATTCATGTCTTACGATCTTCCATGATTTATTCCATGATTTTAGATTATAATATATGATATGGCGAGTATGGATTTTAAAATAGAAAAATAAATTTCCCATACCCTTATAGTAATTTTATTTTTAAATGATCATTGATATCTCCCTTTTTACCCTAATTGATCATCTGACCTCACCCTTTCTTATGTTTCCTTTCCCCGGTTTATAAAGAATGGTTTATGTAGGGTATATATAACAATATTACTATGTGGGAATAAATTTTTGGGATATATTTAATATTGTTAAAGAAATAAGAATATTTATTATATTGAATAGAAAGACACTAAACCATTATGGTTCCGGTGGGGATGGAAATGTTATGTATTTAGAATTCATTTAAATAAATTTGAAATTTGTGCATTAAAGGTATTGCCGGCTATATTGTGGTTCTTAAATATGTATTCAAATATAGAAACATAGTATATTTTGGATGATTTACCAAGGTGAGGTATATATATGGTTAGATAATGGAGGAAATTCTGTTTTAGTTATTGGTAACCACCACCTCACATTGACTAATGGATTGATATAGGTTTTTAATGATTTTTATGTGGTGTATTCAATTACCAAAAACCTTTTTTTGTGTGTTCATACTTGATACAGGTGGTTTAATTTTTAATTTTTAAAATAAATGATGTTTTTTTATAAAAAATATATTTACTTATGGTAAGGAATAATTAAATTATTGTATATAAATTTTAGATTGTAAAAACCATGTAATGGAAATTGGAAACAAATATAGTTTAGATGATTTTTACCACACCCATATATGACATCACTACCTAGGTCATGCAAATGAAACATTTTTTATCATATTAAACCAAGATGTATATTTAGATTCTCATGAACTAAAACCACTTAGCATATTTAATATAAGTTTACTAGGAAAAATGAGAAAATATCCTATTAATGGAATTTTAAAAAGGGATTTTTATCTTCTTAAGGTGATTATTTATTGATGTGTTAGGACTATTTATTGTTAAATACAAGGTTGGGAACTCATAATTCATAAATTTTAATTATTACATGGGAAGATATGGATATTTCGTCCTAATGAGGTATAATTTATATTCCTTTAAAAACATCAATTAGTATACAAATGACGTTGAGAACCATATTGGTAAAAGTTTTAAGAGTCTCCACTCAGACTATGGGGGTGAATATCTTAACGAAAAATTCAATGATTATTTATGAGATATTGGTATTATATCCCTACACACTCTTCCTTTTACACAACAATGTAATGGTGTATGTCATAGGGTGAACCACACCTTGTTAGACAAGGTGGGATCAATGATGAGTTATGTGAGACTTCCATTTTCATTTTAGGAATATGCATTTCATACCACAACAGACATACTAAACTAGGAAACAAATAAATTCGAAACTAGTATTCCATATTAATTTTTTTTCTGTTAATAAACCATTGATGTCACATAAATGATTGTGGGGTTTTGAAGTGTTTGTTATGGCCAATTATGGAAAAAAAATGTGCACATCTAGGAACTGGTTATATCTTTATTGGGTATCCCAAGGGAAAAAATATTACTTATATGATCCTATATAAAATAAATTCATAGTTAATAGATTTACCACTTATCTTATATCATATCACATCTCTAAAGGATATAGTTCGAGCAAGATAGTCTTTGATGAAGTCCAGACTCAAAATAAAAAGAGTTAGAATATGAATAAATTTTAAAATACCTCATGGAAGACATTATTATTAAGACCCATGTTGTTTTAGGTGAATATGAGAGGTTATAGAACCTAAAAGATATGTTTTTCCATTCAATAAGGATGTACACTCATTATTGGTTGATAATAATGATGATTTAATGTACATTGATGTAAGAAGTTGTATATAATATTTTAAGTTATAAGAATCCAGAACATTTAAAATACATTCTATGTATCAAAACAAAGTATTTATTTTGGTAGATCCTCTTGTGGTTATAATAAATTTTGCATGTAATTAAATATTCATGAATAAACTAGACATGGAAAAAAAATTATGTTCTCATTTGGTAAAACTATGTGGCAAATGGTTCAATTAGTATTAATGAAAATCCAATGATGAATCATTTTCACCTGGTTCTATGTTGAAATATTTAACATTTTTACAATCCATAGTAGACTACCTAGAGTATGAGATCTAGAAATTAAATTAAAAAATCCTCTTCCTTAAAGGAAAAATTTATGAATATTTTGATATGGAACAACCCAATGTGTTTGTGACTATAGGGGATAACAAAAAGGTATGAAAGTTTCAAAACCCCATTTATAGATTAATCCTGGAATCTAGTTCAAGTAATATCTGATATGAAGAGTCCATAATTGAATATAGTTTCATAAATATGGAATTTTAGAATAGTGTATATAAACGGTTTAGTGGAAGTGTGAATGATTCCTTAATATTTTATGTTGACGACATACTAAAAATTGGAAATGAAATACCAGTCTTATGGAATGTCAAATCCTAGTGTAATGCATACTTCTCCATTGAATAAATAGAGAAAGAAACATATATTCTTGGGATCAAGATCCATCATAGTAAATATAATAGACTAGTCGGTATAAGTCAATGTAAATATATTGAAAAAATAATAAAAAATTCATTATATGAAAATCCCAGAGGGGATGATTTTCAATTTCTCATGGAATTCATCTTTCCAAAAAAATGATTCCTCACATAGATGAGGAGGCATGGAGGAATGTAAAAATTCTATACATATTTGAAATTTGATTAGTCATGTACGCTATGATTTAACACAACTATATATACCCCACTCTTCAAGAAGTACATGAAGATATCAAGCTAACCCAGGTGACCACCATTGGATGGAATTCAAGACTATCCTTATGTATTTGGGGTTAAATAAGTATTTTTTCATAATATATGTAGGATATGATGGGGTAGTATTTTAAGGATATACATCTACTAGTTTTCAAATAGATAAAGATGGTCTTAAATCCATGCTATGATACATCTTCACTCTCAATATAGGTTTTTTCAGCTAGAAGAGATAAAAAAGGTCATGGTCACATATTCTACAATAGATTTTGTGTACATTAAATCATTGAGGAAGAAAATTAATTAGTATGGATAAATAAATTCATTCAACATATTGATGTTATTCCATTCCATAAAGGCCCATTCACAATCTATTTTTTAATACTGATGTGGTGTATCTTGCGTAGGAGAAAAAATATTCATTAGTGGATGAAGAACATAATTTAAAAATATTTAATATTAGTAGATTTTTCTAAATGGTGTGGATTAATAGTGATCATAGTCTCTAAGGAAGGCAAAATAGATGAACTGTTGTCTAGTGCCTTTATATAGCAGAAATATGGTTATCATGTAAGATCTAGAGTACCAAAAGTCATTGGAATTTTGCTCCAGTCATGTGGGATTTTTTTGGAGTTGGTTTCATATAACCAATTATGTATGAATTTTATTTCTTATATATTAACAGAATTTAATATTAATTAAAATGACTTATTAATTACTATTCATATGTAATCATGACTTTAATAAAATAATGTCTTGGAGTATTTATCTCAATTAAACATTCAATAAAGTTCCCCTATATGATGAGAAACTTAAAATTCGTTATGGATATTCATAAAAACTCTTCCATCCTTAGATAACATTTTATGATGTTGTACATAGTAAGTTGGTAGTCATGTGGGAGTCCCTATAAGTAGATTAGACATTATCTCGAGATTCTATAACATGGTAGTCTTTGATATAAGATATTATGAGAGGAGACCCATTAGAAAGAATTCCGATTTTTTATATGTCATTAGTTATTTATATCTATGTGTCTGTGTAATGGTCTTTATGCTTTATTTTTATTATTAATTCATTTCATTAATGGAGAACATAGATCTATTTTCATAATCAATGACTACACTAGTTCATGGTGAATTTGGGTGAGTTGGGTGCATCATGAGTGAAATTTTCTTAATGAATAAGTTCAGGAAGTATTTTTCCCTTCCATAATTAAATATGTTGCTATATTTGGCCATTGAATGAACTAGAACAATCCCATTAAATTCCATGTCCATGGTGTAATGACCACACAGTCAACAAAAGTCATATCAAGTATATAGTCTCGTGACAAGGGTGTGAAAACTACATGATGAGATATCATAATAATGGGATTATATTATAGAGTGATAACTCGTGTGCGTTTTTCAATATTGTGACGTTAAATTCATTATCTTGGGTTCCTTGACCAATTTCTAAATTATGAACATATACCTTTAGAAATATCACCTAAAGGCTACAATAAATACATTGATAGGCTCACACACTAACTATTTTAATTAATATTAATTTAATACAATTTTATTCTAATCATTGGAATATATATTATTCTAAAGATTGAAGTAATATTTGATCTTGGACTTATTGATCAAATATATTAATCAAATATTTATTCAGTGTATAAATATTTAACTCTACATATATATAAAAATTATTTATTTATTTAATGAAAAAATAACTATTCGGGTATTTAATAAATACCAAGTAGGAAAAGTGGACCAAAATTTAGTATACTAATAAATATTTATTCTAAGTATTTAAATATAATATTTTTTTTCCGAAGATGCACTCAAGGAAAAATTAATATAATTATTATTACATGGAATAGGGGCATATATAGTTTTATATATAATTAAAAATTTCCTGAAAGATTAATAATCTTTTAACGCTACCCATATCTTTATAAATATATGATTATGTATTTTTCACAGAGTTTGGTTGAAATAGAGAATATTTGTGCACAAAAAATATTTAACTCTCTCTCAAGACTGAATATCATAATAGATATTCTTGTTAATCCTATATCATCTCATGAATGAGGGTTCAAGGAATGATCTTCAATATTGAAGGAATCAATGTAGTGATCAAGATTAACATTTTAAGATGATTTATCCACTACCATATCCCCCAAAACTTTATCTACAATGTTAGAATATCATTGGATCACATGTCGAGCACCATTAGAAGGATTTTATACTTTGATCGTACAAGGTAATTGACGGTTTACTGAAAAGTGTTTCAGAAGATTAATATCATATTTTAAGAAAAATCAAAATTCTGAGGCATTATTTCCATATATCTATTCAAATTAATTTTAAATTTAATGAGAAATGATCTTATTTTTGTTTCAGTGGACTTATTTTTCAATAATTATTGGAAACATATAATCAAAAATGACATTTTTATCTTCTAAAATACGTGAATGTTCCATTGAAACTAATAATTTCTGAGTTTGGATCATCCATGATAAGTGATTTTTGTGTTCATTAAACCAACAAAAACTAGTGTTGTACTTCATAAAAACCACATGGGAAAACCTCAAGGTGATGCACCCATTCTAATAGATCATTTCACCTCTAAATCAACACTATTAACCATTAACACTGCCAAAAAAATTCCTCCATATGATAAATAGTAATCATTATAGGTTATGATCTACGAATAAGCCTAATATGAAACTCCATTCCTCTATTTGGATGATGACCAAATTAGTTTTCTAGAAAAATATATGATAATTATACACCACTGTAGAGAACGTAGAGTGATATAATAATGATTATGCTTCATGTTTCATGAATTTGGATCATATCTACAACAACATAACTCTTGGAATCTAGGAAAATTATTTTATCTAATATCAATCGATGAGAATCCATAATCACACTAGATATTCCACTTACATAATAATTATACATGAATTATTTTTAGGTGGTATTGTAATACATAGATATATAAATGTAATTCCAAAGATATGATTTTTTTTCAATGGATGAATATAGATCTCGATGAAAAATTATTAATGACAAAGATAGATCTCATGAATTAATTTCCCATTATCCTAATTCAATAAAGACGAAAATATATTTCCTAATGTATATTTCTATAGCATGGTCGAGAAAATTATTTTGTGATGATGGATGTTCTCTATTGAAGAAAACTCAATGAAGTGTGGGTTGAACAATCTCACCCTAGGTTGATCTGAAAAATGTATGGATTGAATGTTAGATAGGATTGAATTTTTGTATCTTTTATTGGACTTTGTGTGAAACATTTGGTAATATTGAGAAGAATTTAAAAGTTTTACACCAGTGTAGTGGTATTATAAGGCACTATCCTTAATCATTACATAATCTTGACTTATTTCAAGAATACATGTTGAGGATCTTTTCAGGTTTAGAGTTTTAGAGAATTAGATCATAAATCATGCATTACATTCCACATTTAAATAAAGTGGTTACATAAAAGATAGTACTCGTTTTTTCCATCAACAGAAACATATTTAAAATAAAACATGGATTCTTTTTTGACACTTCCTTGACACTATCATCACATCATTTACCTTTCCCTTCACCTATGAAAAACATTTCAAAACCATGGGATGAGCCTAAAAAGCTCAGCAAGGGATATAAATGAACGAAATGAAAACATTTGTCCTTGTATGAAATCATTATTTACTCATAAAACATATCCATTTTAATATACCTCATCAAATTATGAATAAATCATAGAAATCATAAGACATAAAGGTAACATGAGGCATTCATGACACTCTTACGTAGTGAGTAACCCTCATGGTTACGTTTGGAATACCCATCATAATATATTCCTTAAATCTCTTCAGAGAAACGTGAAATTTTTACCCCTTCTAGTTACCCAATGTATTGGAGAGCTATATCGGGCTCACCCACCCTTACTTTATCACGGAACCACCCGTTATCATAAACAATGACCAAGAACAATAACATAATTGTATCACATAAAACATGAATAAAGGAAACATAACATTTACACATTTCAATCACAAGATATCAATAACACATTGATATAATAAAAATATTATCAAAATCATTTTAAATACCAAAATGAAATTAAAGTAAAACATGGTATTTATTTTTCCTTAAAAAAAGTTATGGCTTTTAGAGGATGCCAAAACTCAAATAATGGTCACGGCGGCAGAGAATTCATTGTCACCGTATACGTAAGACAAAAAACATTCCCTTTTTTCATTTAGTAAAACGCTTCATATAAAAAGATTACAATTGAATAAAAGTAAAAGTCAAATCGTTTTATACACCGTATAAAAGAAATTTATGTATAAAACAATATATGACTCAATGAATTAAGATTGAGACGAAGTCCCTTACCTCGTGTCCGACTTGACTCGATCGTTGTTTAACCTCATGAATAATAAACTTGAGTTAATTTCTACTTGCTTGACAACCATATTCAAGTTCATTATCCCTTTTATATCACTTATTACCATGTGATGAACACTATGTAATTATTTAAGTTAATAATGGTCGTTTTGTCGATCTTTGGTACCTGAGTCAAAAATAAACTCTTTATAATTACAAGTTGTTCATGTAGTAAAATATAAATTATATAAAGAATTATATTCATGATGTATATTTCATATATATCACATATATCCAGTATATACATGTATTTATAATATTAAATAACATTTAGAGGTGAGAAATGAAATGCACTGTTCATGGAGACGGTAAGCCGTATGTACGCATGAACACCACTTTCATTTCTATTTCATATTTTATGAAATGGAATCATAATGATATAAAGGTATATTATAATTCCAATATAATATCATATATAATATCATTAACTCCATCCTTTATACATCCCACATATGGAATTAACGAATCAAATCACTTTGAGGGGGCGGTAGTCTGCACTTCCTAAAATGAAGATATCACGTTTACCTATAATGGAAACCATAAAGGTATGCCATAAATAATAAATAGAGAAGATTAAGGAAAACATAAAAATATGATATATCATATATATAAATATATTGACATATTAATGTCCACCTTTGAAGCTGTTATATGAATATTGAACAATCATCGTTTCGTGAGGCAGAAATTCGCCATCCACGGAAACAGTATGTTCTTTAACCATTAGATATAGGTGTGTGTAAGTGTATCTCGAATACATCATATAACAACATCCTAGTATATTTAAGATACAGGTTTTGTTACACATGAAATGAATAAAAATAGGTTAAGTGGTTGGAGAAGGAAAATAAAACAAAAGAACATTAGAAAAGACTTTACCTTTAAAACGGGTAACTCCTCTTGGTTTGTACAAAAAGGGTTTCTTGGAGATCACTATGCCTAAGTTAAGGATTCTAGGATGAATATAGGGATATGGAGAGATAAACTAAGTATATCTTGTCCGAGCCAATGGCTTGAGAGGTGTGGGTAAGTAGGTAGAGGTGGGGGCCTTTTATAAGAGGGAGGAGGGGCACTCTTGGAAAGTCAAGAAATGTTACTTTATTTTAAAATGAGTTTAATATTTAAAAGGACCCACATTGATATATTTTAAGGAGAAGGTGATAATGGTGCGAAATATACTCATCCAGTAGGTTTTTACAAGTTTCATTCTTAGATTGTACATTATCATTTCATTTTATTTAAATCGTTCATTAATGAGATAATCGCGGCATCATCATGGTGTCATAAATAAATTAATTTATTTAATGTCTAAAAATTAAAAAAAATACTATGATGTAGGAAATCGTTTTATCTTTCTAATGAAAATTTATAGTCTAATAGATCATTTACACAGAAATAATGAAAAATGTTTTACTTGGGTGATACATTCTTTAGTGATATTCTCCTTCCTTTAAAAATAAAATGAGAAAGTGTCACTTTCACCCAAAAATGATTCCATGGGGTCCCTATGTTTGGAACAAGGCATCCCATTGTCGGACATGACTGAACCAATAGTATTAGGACACATTTTGGGGTCATTTGTTATTATTATGATATTATTTTATAATCCTTAACTACCCGATTACTAATTAACCATGATAATTAAAGATAATTATCGTCGTTACTATTTATTATATCAAAAAACACAAGAGTCTTAATTAAATAATTAGGACCTTAAGATTCCAAATATGGAACCCATTATACCAAATTCCAAACACATAAACTGCAATAATTAATTTAAAAATAATTTCTGTTGTCAAAACAAATAGCGGGTTTTTTTGAAACAATATCTATGAAAAGTTTGGCACTTGTTTATGCCCAATTCCAAAGTGAAATTAATTCAAATGGACACCACTGGATTAAAGGGTAAATATATATTCTAATTACACTTTAAATCCAATTAATAAGATAATATAACCATATAATTAAATTAGATGAAAAAGCAGTTTTGATGTAATATGCAGTATATTTCACTATTCATTAAAAAAATGAACATTGTCAGAAAAATACCAAAAATTTATCCAATGTAAATTTCAATGTCCCAATAATAAATAATAAGTTTATATTGAAAAATAGTTCTTATTAAATTGTCAAAATTTTGATTTAAAAATGGTTTTCCATCAAAATCCTATAAAACAATCTTTTAAAAATATTAGAGTATTCTATGCTTAATATTGGATTTATTCTCATTTTAAACCTCTTAAAACACTATATAATTTATATATAGACCTAGATAAGAATATATATTATTTATTAATTACTTGGGATGTTACATTCTTCCCCCCTTTATAAATTTTCATCCCCACAATTTATTTACTTATCGAACAAGTGGGTGTATTTATCCCTCATTGCATTTTCAGATTCCCATGATGCCTCTTCAATCATGTGGTTTTTCAACAAAACCTTTACTTGATGAATCACTTTATTCAGTAACACTTTCTCCCTGTGGTCAAGAATTTTTACCGGTTGTTCCTCATAAGATAGATTCTCTTTCAGATGAACTGCCACTGGACTCAAAACATGAGATGGATATGGCATGTACTTCCTTACCATTGAAACATGAAAAACATTGCGTACTAGAGATAAAATCGGAGGTAAGGCCACTCGGTATGCAACTGATCCAACTCTCTCCAGAATTTCATATAGTCCCATGAACCTTGGACGCATATTTCCTTTCTTACCAAATCGCATCACACTTTTCCATGGTGAAACTTTGAGAAAAACATTATCACTTACCTCAAAAGAGAGATCCTTCCTCCTATTGTCCGCATAACTCTTCTGCCTACTCTGAGCTGTTCTCATGTGTCTCTGTATCAGCTGAACTTTTTCTGCCAGCTCTTCTACCAATTCTGGTCCCATCAACTTCCTTTCACCCACTTCATCCCAGAAATCTGGAGTTCGACACCGCTTCCCATATAATGCCTCAAATGGTGCCATATGTATACTGTAATGAAAACTATTATTATAATAAAACTCAACCAATGAAAGATGTTGGTCCCAACTTCCCTAATAATCCATCGAACAAGCACGTAGCATATCATCCAATGTCTGAATCGTTCGTTCTGACTACCCATCTGATTGAGGATGAAAATATGTACTGAAATTTAATTCAGTACCCAATGAATTTTGAAGGCCTTTCCAAAAGATAGAAGTGAACCTAGGATCACGATCAGATACAATGGAAAGGGGAACTCAATGTAACATGACAATATCTTTAAGATACAAATGATAAATTTGATCTAGGGAAAAATTATCTAGTATAGCAAGGAAATGAGAATATTTAGTCAAGCGATCAACAATAACCCAGATTGCATTATTACCTAGAGGTGTCTTCGGCAATCCCACAACGAAATCCATGGATATATTCTCCAATTTCCACTCTGGCACTGGTAAAGGCCGAAGAATCCCTTTCGGTAACTGCCACTCGGCTTTAACCTGTTTACAAGTCAAACACATCACAGTAAAATCGGCAATATCTTCTTTCATTCCGTCCCACCAGAAATACTCCTGAAGATCTCTATACATCTTAGTACTTGCTGGTTGAACTATAAACGGAGAAATATGAGCTTCACATATCAACTCTCTCTTCAACTGTGAATCACAAGGCACACAAAATCTCTTCCTAAATCTAAAAACACAATCATTATCAATGTGGAATTCAGGAAACTTAACTTTCTGAACCAGCTCTACCATTTTCTGCAACTCACTATCTTGCTTCTATGCTTGCTTAATTCTATCTGATAGAGAAGATTTCACTAATACCTGAAACAAAAAAGAAGGATATCCTATACCAACAACTTCTATGCCAAATCTCATCAAATCCTTAACCAAAGGATCGCGTTCCAAATGCAACATTGTTAATGAAGCAATTACTTTTTCGAATCAAAGCATCAGCCACATTATTTGCTTTTCCAGGATTGTAATAAATTGTACAATCATAATCCATGATTAATTCTGTCCATCTCCTCTGTCTCATGTTCAATTATATCTGAGTTAATATATAATTTATGCTTTTGTGATCATTATATATTTAAAACATTACACTATAAAAATGATGCCTCCAAATTTTTTAAGAGAAAACAATAGAAGCTAATTCCAAATCATGTGTAGGGTAATTTACCTCATGAGTTTTCAACTGACGTGAAGCATAATAAATTACCTGATCATTCTGAATTAGGACACAACCAAGTCCTTTCAATGAAGCATAACTGTAGATAAAAAACTCTACATTCCGGGAAGGTAGTGCCAAAACTAGAGCATTCACCAATCTTGTTTTCAGTTCCAAAAACAATCATCACATTATTTTGTCCAGATAAACATAACACCCTTCCAAGTTAGCTAGTCATTGGACTAGATAACCGGGAAAAATTTCTAAAAAACCTTCGGTAATAGCCTTCCAAACAAAGGAAGCTACGAATCTCAGTTACATTTTTGGGTCTTGGCCATTCTTCAACAACAATTTTTTTTGAAGGATCAACAATTATCCCATCTTTAGAAACAATGTGACCAAGGAAAGAAATTTTTTGCAACCAAAATCATATTTTCTGAATTTCCCATACAATTTATTTTCTTTTAAGGTTTTCAAAATAACCCTTAAATGAATTTCATGCTCCTATTTACTTTTAGAAAACACCAAAATATCATCAATGAAATCAACCAAAAACTTATCCAAGAACTCATGTAAAATTCTATTCATAAGGTCCATGAATACAGCAGGTGAATTGGTTATCCCAAAAGGAATAACTACAAATTCATAATGGTTATATCTTGTATGAAATGCAGTCTTCAGAAAATCTTCTTCTTTTACCTTCAACTGATGGTACCCCGATCTCAGGTAAATCTTTGAAAAATACTGAGCTCCCTGGAGTTGATCAAACAAATCATCGATATGAGGCAAAGGATATTTGTTCTTAATAGTGATGTTATTAAAGGCTCTATAATCAATGAAAAGTGTCATTGAACCATCTTTATTTTTTGAAAATAAAAAAGAAGCACCCCATGGTGATGTGCTGGGTCGAATGAAGCCTTTCACTAATAAATCTTTCAATTGTTCCTTCAACTCTAAAAGTTCAATTTGAGTCATTCGATAAGTGGATTTTGAAATTGGCTTAACATCATGAACTAAGTCAATAGTAAATTCAACTTCCCGATCTAGAATTATTCCTAGCAACTAATCAAGAAAAACATCTGGATACTCATTTACCACTGGCACATCATTAATCTGAATAGTTTCTTTGTTTTCAACAATATGTGCAAGGTAACATTCATTTCCATATTTTTCAAGTTTCTCAGCCTCTTAATATGTTATCAACAGTAAGGTTTCATTCATGTACACAAACTGAAAGTCTTTCTGAAAAGAAACTTTTTTAGATCTACAGTCAATCTTAGCATGGTAAACCTAGAGCCAATACATACCAAGGATAACATCAAACTCTACTAGATGTAAAACAATAAGGTTTCCAAGTAGGTTCTTTCCATAGATAAGGATAGAAAGATTCTTATAAATTCTTTTTTCTTCAATATTTACCCCATGTGTTTTTACCACAAGTTTAGGAGACATTTCTTGAGATGGTATTCCCATTTTACTAGAAAATTTTTCAGAGATGAAAGAATGTGTAGACCCTGAATCAAACAACACACTGGCATAATCTGAAAAAATAAACAATGTACCTAATACCAATTTATTTGATGGCCCAACATCTGCTGAAGTAGTTGAAAAGGATTTCACCACCCCTTTCTGCTTGTAGTCTAACTGCTTCCCATCACTCGAGCTCTTTGTCAGATACTCGTTCGCATAGTGACCAATGTCATTGCACTTGAAACATTTCACTAATTGTAAATCAAATTTGTTCTTACCATCAACTTGATCTTTTCTAGTGAAATCAAGAGCCTTATGTCCCTTATTACCACATCAGTAACACTTTCCAGAATTCAAAAGACATTACCCAGCATGCTTTTTACCACATTTATCACAAAATGGAAACTTATTTTTCTTACCATTGTACCTTTTTATGAATTATTCCCTTTCTCCTGCCACCTTTGTCTCTTCGTCTGGTGGTTATTATAGAACACTTGATCATCAGAAAACACTAGTTCCACCTTATCAGCACATCAAACACGTTTTTCATAACTTTTGGACTCCTGAGAAGATAATACCCTTCAATATTTTGGCATTAATCCTGAGTATAAATGATTGATTTTACTATCAAGGTCTCGAGTAAAATTTGGAGCATACCTTTCCAAACGAGTGAACCCTTCTTTATAATCATCCACTGAGTCGTCCTCTTTCCTCAATTACATGACTTTTTTTCCATCCTAAGTCGAACAGCCATAGGAAAATATATCTCAAGAAACATACCATTTAAGTCATCCCAGACAAGAGAATCAATCTCATCAGCGTCCTTGATATTTTTTACCATCGACCACCACTAATCTTCTTCACCCTCCATACAGTAAATTGCAAGACTAACCTTTTGATTTTCTGAACACCCCATGACATCAAAAATCTTCTCCTGTGCTTTAGTCAAACCTTCAGCTCATACAGGGTCAGATGATCCTCTGAATGATGGGGATGTTTCCTCATGAAATATTCCTCCACTGACATGTTCCTCTGCGGTTGATCTGGCTGATCTCATTCATGGATACCACAACCATTTATCGCTCGAGTCAACTGCGCCATTACTACAAAAAACTGTTCAGTTACAATTCCGACCATCATAGGATGCTGATTCGGAAGGTCATTTCCTTTTGTATTTCTTCCTAACACTACTTCCCTATTTCCTCTGTGGAAAACCATTCTGAACAAACATGTCTTAGATGAAGCAACATTGTAATCTTCAAATGCTATATCATTTCAATTTTACCATAAAATTTTTTTTTGGATAATCTTTTAATAGAATTATAACTCCAAAGGTTATCTAAACCAACCTCTGATACCAACTATAAGGCCCCAGCCTTAAACATTAATTAATCTTGAGTTATTTCAAGAATACACATTGAGGATCTTTTCTGGTTTAGAGTTTTATAGAATTAGATCATAAATCATGCATTACATTCCACATTTAAACAATGTGTTTACATGAAAGATATTACTCATTTTTCCTATCAACGGAATCATATTTAAAGTAAAACATGGATTCTTTCTTGACACTTCCTTGACACTATCATCAAATCATGTACCTTTCCCTTGACCTATGAAAAACATTTCAAAAACTTGGGATGTGCATAAAAAATCTCAGTAAGGGATATAAAAGTATGAAATGAAAACATTTTTCCCTATATGAAATCATACTTTACTCATAAAACATAATCATTTTAACATACCTCATCAAATCATGAATAAATCATTGAAATCATAAGACATAAAGGTAACTTGAGGAACTCATAACATTCTTACATAGGGAGTAACCCACATGGTTATATTTGGAATACCCATTATAGTATATTCCCAAAATCTCTTCGGAGAAACCTTAACATTTAACCCCTTCGCATTACCCAATGCATTGAAGTGCTATATCGGGATCACCCTCCCTTAGTTTATCACGGAACAACCCGTCTTCATAAACAATGCCCAAGAACCATAACATAATCATATCACATAAAACATGTATAAAGGAAACACAACATTTCCACATTTCAATCACAAGATATCAATAACACATTGATATAATAAAAACATTATCAAAACCATTTTCAATACCAAAATGAATGAAAAGTAAAACATGTTATTTATTTTATATTTAAAAAAATGTTATGGATTGTAGATGAAGTCGAAACTCAAATAAAGGTCATGGCGGTGGAGAAGTCGTTGTCGCCGTATACGTAAGACAAAAACATTCCCTTTTGTCATTTTGTAAAACAATTCGTATAAAAAAATTCCTTCTGAATAAAATTAAAATTTAATGTAGTTTATACACCGTATAAAATAAAGTTGTGTATGAAACAAAATATGACTCAATAAAAGGAGATTGAGACGAAGTCCCTTACCCCGGGTCTGACTTGACCTGATCATTCTTTAACCTCCTGAATAATAAACTTGAGTTAATTTCTACTATCTTAATAACCTTTTTAAAGTTCATTATTCCTTTTATATCACTTATTACCATGTTATGAACACTAAGTAATTATTTATGTTAATAATGGTTGTTTTTTTGATCACTGGTACTTGAGTCAAAAATAAACTATTTATAATTACAATTTGTCCATGAGGTAAAATATCCATTATATCAAGAAATTATTTTCATGATGTAGATATCATATATATTATATATATCATGTATATATATTCATTTATAATATTACATAACATTTAGAGGTATGAAATGAAATGCACCGTTCATGGAGACGGTAAGCCATAAGTACGCATGAATGCTACTTTCATTTCTATTTAGTATTTTATGGAATGGAATCATAATGATATAAAGGTATATTATAATTAAATTATAATATCATATATAATATCATTTACTCTACCCTTTATACATCCCACATATGGAAGTAACGAATCAAATCACTTTGAGGGGGCGGTAGTCCGCACTTAATATAATGAACATATCACGTTTACCCATAATGGAAACCATAATGGAATTCCATAAATGAAAAATACAGAAGCTTAAAGAAAACATAAATGTATTATAGATCATATATAAATATAGTTACATCTTAATGTCCACCTTTTAAGGTGTTATATGAATACAGAACAATCATCGTTTCGTGAGGCATAAATTCGCTATCCACGGAAATAGAATGTTCTTTAACCATTAGATGTAGGTGTGTGTAATTTTAGCATGAATACATCTTATAACAAAATAATAGTATAATTAAGAAACTGGTTTTTTTACAAAATAAATGAATAAAAAGAGTTTAGGGTGTTGGATAAACAAAATAATACAAAAGAACATTAGAGAAGACTTTACCTTTAAATCGGGTAACTCCCCTTGGTTTGTACCAAAAGGGTTTCTTGAAGGGATTTTTGCCTAAGGTAAGGATTCTAGGATTAATATAGGGATTTAGAGAGATAAAATGATCAGATATTGGCTGAGCCAATGGCTTTAGAGGTGTGGGTAAGGAGGTAGAGGTGGGGGCCTTTTATAAGAAGCAGGAGGGGCACTATTGGAAAGTCAAGAAATGTTACTTTATTTTAAATTGAGATTCGGATTTAAATGGTCCCTCGTTGATATATTTCTAGTATAAGGTGATAAGGGTTAGAAATATACACTTCCAATAGGTTTTTGACAAGTGTATGTCTTAGATTTTACATTATCATTTCATTTTTTTTAAATCGTTCATTAATGAGATAATCGCTGCATCATCATGGTGTCATAAATAAATTAATTTATTTAATGTCTAAAAATTATAAAAAAATACTATGATTTAGGACGTACATTGAGCTTTCTAATTGATATTTATAGTCTTGGGGATCATTTACATAGAGAAAACTAAAAACTTTTTACTCGGGTGATATATTCTTTAGTGATAATCTCATATCTTTAAAAATAAAATGCTAAAGTGTCACGTTCACCCAAAATTGATTTCATGGGGTACCTATGTTTGGCACAAGGAATTACATGGTCTAACATGACACAAATTGTAGAATTAGGACACATTTTGGGGTCATTTGGTATTATTATGATTTTATTTTATTATTCTAAACTACCTGATTACTAATTAACCACGATAATTAAATATAATGACCGTCATTACTATTCATAATGTCAAAAAACAAGAGTCTTAATTACATAATTTGGAAGTTTTGATTCCAAATATTTAATCCATTTTACCAAATTACAAACACATAAATTTCAACAATTAATTTGAAAATAATTCCGGTTGTCAAAACAAATAGCTGGTTTTTTTAAACAATATCTATGAAACGTTTGGCACTTTTTTATGACCAATTTAAAAGTGAAATTAATAATAATGACCACAATTGGATTAAATGTCAAAAATATATTATAATTACACTTTAAAACCAATTACAATATAATTTAACCATATAATTATATTAGATATAAAAGCAGTTTTGATGTAAAATGCAGTATTTTTAACTATTCATTAAAAAAATGAACATTGTCAGAAAAATACCAAAAATTTATCCAAAGTACATTTCAATGTCCCAATCATAAAGAATAAGTTTTTTTTGACAAATAGATCTTATAAATTTGTCAAAAGTTTTATTTAAAAATGGTTTTCCATCAAAAGGTAGTAAAACAATCTTTTAAAAATATTAGAATATTCCATGCTTAAGATTGGATTTATTCTAATTTTAAACCTCTTAAAATACTATCTAATTCATAAATAGACATATATAATAATATCTATTATTCATTACTTACTTGGGATGTTACAGGTAGACTTATAGAGAATAGAATATGTAATTTAGTAGAATATGTTGGAGAAGTGGGTCTTTAGTGTTTTCATTCTGAATAATGAATAATTGTCATAAATTTTTCCAAAATCATTAGACTAAGTGATGATAAATAATTAATTATTGTTTACAAGGATCAATTACTTCTTTTACTTGTTTTAGGTAGCTTAGTTCTTATCTAATATTGACTTATTTTCAAGCTGCCACTAGTATCAGGTCAGAGGGGAGGATATTCCTAACATAGTTCTTTCACATATATATGAATTATGTGAGTATATTTTCATTCCATTAAATAAAAAAAATGAGTTTCTGGTGTTCATGGATCCTGTAAATATAATATTCCTTAAATATCATGAATTTTTCATTGTGGTGATTGTTATTGTTATCCATGTATACTCAAAAAATATATAAATTCATGAAATTCACCTTGATAATGTAATAATTACACTTTGAGATCATCAAAATTATGTAAAACTATAATAGTGAATCATTTTGATTTATAAGGTCAAGATCCTTTAGAATGTAATTTATGAACTGTTTATTTTTATATACCCCTATAATATAGAAGTTATTTTTTCTTAGGCATTCCTAAGGGATGTGTTTGAGATGAGGATATTATTTTTATTTCTTTTTGTATTATGAATGGTTCATATAGGAACTCTCCCATTTGAAAGTGTCTATTATAAAGAATACAATGAATTTAGTGAATTTTGAGTAGAAATATTATAATTAAGAGGAATTCCCATAGCATATGAACTTATAAAAGACAATAATTATTTTGAATTTTAAATATCATAGGATTGGATATACACATTACTATGATTCCTTAGGTGTTGGTTTGTGGTTTTGTTGATGTATATTGATTATGTAATTACTTATCGGTTACATTAGCTACATCCAAATGAGAAAAAATTCCTTGTACAAGGCTTAAAGTTAGCAGTTGTAGTCTATACTCAGAAGTATTGGTGAAATAATCTCTTTAGTAATATTATTTTTGTTTATACATACCCTAAAAACCTTTGAAAAATATTTTATTTATAGGATGTGAACATGATTCTATGAAACTAGGTGGATTTACTGTAGAAATTTGTCCTCATGAGGATCAATACACTGGGGATAGTTAATTCCATTACAGATACTGTTAGGAACAATTTGTATTGATGTGGGAGCTTAGAGAGTGGCCTTCATAGAAGGAATCATGTCTAATGAGTTTAAATAAACTGTCACTAGTGTATAAATTATATGATCATGGAGTGCTGATATGTGTATCTTTACTGATCAAATATTTATTAAATGGCTATGTGAAAATGATCCAAGATTCATACACCGAATGTGTACTGAGGAGGAAATACTTTATGGGGTGATTCTATTTTATGGAGGATTCTATATAATAATGGTGTGGTATAAAATAATGATATGTTTTTATTTACATCATTGGTGGGGGAAGATGAAAATTAATCATTATTTTAATTGGGAAGTGTATTCAGGATCAAATAAATGTACCATGATATCCCACAATGGTTTTGGTGTTCATGTATTAACATAAACCACACTAGATTTTTTTTTTCAGATACCTTGCGTTCTAGATGATAAAGACTGAGAATTAGAATCCTGGGGGTTTCAATCATCCACTTATAGTGTTATTTGGGATTTGGGATGATGTTAGAATGGAATTAATAAAGGGTTTACCTTGAACCCTAAGGATTCATTATACTGTTTGAGAAATTACAGACCATTTAACGAATATAGAAAACTTATTGATAATCTGATAGGCCCATTGTGTTGATGATTTAGACAAACTATATATCAAAGAGATTGTATGACCGTAATGAGTTACCTCTAGTATTGTATGTGATAGAGACATTAATTTTAATTCATGTTTTTTGAAATTCTTAATGAATAATTTTTGAAATCTGTTGAATCTGAGTACAACATGTCATCTATAGACAAATAGATTGTTATAGACCACAATTCAGATCCTGGATGATATGCTTAATGTATTCATCATGGACATTAGTGGAGCCGTGGGATACCACATATATTTGGTAGAGATTTCATGAAAGTATTTTTTTTACACTAATATTCAAGTGGAACCTTTTTAGGGTCACTCTATATAGTTTTTCCACTCACCAATGTGTTGGAATTAGGTGGGTGAGGTAGTGGTTTTTTCAATGATTGTAGTTTTAAAGATATTTTAGACAATTTTTTTTATTAATAAGAAGATGGATACTTTTCATATTAAATAGTGATCATATTTCATCTAAAGGATACAACATTTGGTGTTCATTTCTAGTTACTAGGTTTCCCTATGGGTGTCACATCAATTGGGAAAATGCCTTTTGTAGATGTGGGGGAAGTTGGAACCATAGTTTTTGTTCAAGGAATTCAGGATGTGATTCAGGTTTCTCATGTATATATGTGAAATCTAAATCATTTGTATTCAATCCACTAGGATGATGTAGAGTTAGAACTAGATGAATATTTTGTGCAGAAACCTTTGTGGAACTTTTAATGTAGTGATAAAGTATATAAGGGAAGATAGTAGAACCTTTACATGTGTTATGGTTTAATGGATGGGGCTTATGAAGAAATTTTGTAGATGGAGTCTGATGTTCAAGAGTATTTGCCTGATTTTTCTATGTAGTACCACTAGAGATGTTTATGAGGGGTGAAAATTCCTTAAAGTGGTAGTTAAATAATACCTTAATTTTCATTGAGTATTTAAATATATGATATTAAATATATAATGTGTTTTTTGTATCCATTTGGTGATTAAAACTAGGGTCTGCAAGTTGGTGGTGGTTGTTGGTAGCATAAATTAAGTTTTAGATACTTTTTGGTTCAATACGACCAAAAAAATGAATGTGGTGAAATATGTGTTGACCAATCATCCACATTTATATAAAATGGGAAAGGAAATGGTTGACCCTGGGCACGACTATTAACATGGAGTACTGGAGAGGGACCTACGGGCCTTGACCAGGGTAACCTCACACCACTCTTGGTGGAGGCCATTATGAGGGAAAATAGATAAATATTAGGAAAGAAATTATATGAACTACAAGATTTAGGTTTTAATAATTTATGGCATCATAGAATGGAGGAGGATGTATTAGAGGATATGGTTGTAATCTAATAATAATTTTATTGGAAAAAATGGATTCCATTCTCCATGGATCTCACACATTTCAATAGGGAAATGTGATTTCCTTATCAGGGGCCTTATAATTTTTATTAATTGATTACATCTTATTTAAATAGATTCATACCTCATCTCTTGATCTTCAATTTGATCTATATATAATTTGTATTATCCGAGGATTATTTTGGTTGATCATCCTTACCTTGAGTATTTAGTCTTGGAGAACCTCAATATTTTCATCCATCATTGCATGACTTTACTGAAACATCATAACATGGGAGATAAATTGGTGTTTGTGTTGAACTAGTATTATAGGAAATTAAGGTGTGAGGTCTAACCTTTATATTCATCATGTATCGTAAATCAGTAATTTTTCCCCTTAAAACAAATCATAGATCAAACATTTCATTCTTATATTTTTCGATTCTGATACTACATAATTTAGAGTTCTTGGATCATTATCATACTGTTGAAGGATTTAGTGCATTAGAAGATTCAATTTTATCAATATCCATTCTTTTGATATTGGAGTATTTTTATGGGTATGTTTTTGTAGATACATTCCCTTGGACATATTCTTTCTTGAGTTTCATTCTATAATCATTTTGATGAATTTTTGTAATTGATTTTTGGATTTATTTGTGTCCAAGATTGTTCATCAAATGTGTTTTCACCGAAATCACATTTGAAAAAATATCCAAACAATATTGATTATCATGTAATAATAAAACTAATTTAAAACATGATAAAAATTATTCTTCAATGACACTCAATAAGGAATAAAACCATGTTATTGGATCTACACTAACACACCTCTAAAAATAAACTAATATCTCTATGTCTAGTACTGATCAATGTGAATCCATTAATTCACTAGACCCATAATTTATCCACTAATGATCAATGAAATAATAATTAAAAGTTATTGAAAGCCATATATATGGTAATTTCATGTAATTTATTAGATTTGATTCAGTATTAAAATATATATATATATAATACAATTGGAAAATGATGAAGATAAATCTCACACGAAAATTTCCCATGAGTCTGGTTCAACATAAACTAAAATTTATCTCTTAATGTATGATCATCCAATAATGTTGAGAATAGTGGGATGACATGATCCAGGTTATCCAAGGATGATTCCACAACAAAATGAGGGTCAACAAAACCCAATGTAGGTTCATTAGTAGAACATTTTGATCTAAGTGAAGACCAAGATAGGAGCTTTTAATCAACTAATAGAGGAAAGAATTGATTAATAACATATTTAAAAACCGTGATGGGGATATATGAATATCCTCTATTGAAACTTATGATTTCAATGAATAACATTGACCACTTCATCCAGTTTAATTTCAAATATACTACCACCATAGCCTCCAGAATACTATGGTGTCTTCAAACATGCCATCCTGACACATCGATCGTATATTGAATACTTATTAATCATCAAATATTTTACATCCAAACAAGTTTGGGTAGGCCACTATGGTTGTATCCAATCTATTTTTCCTTATTACACTTGCCCAATGTATATTCCCAGAGCCATTTGTTTCCTAACCAATTTTATACAAAGGATTATGTGGGGTTAACAAAACTCATACCATGGGCATGGTTTTGGCAGTGTTGAGCCAAAAACTAATGAAACCCAATTAACCTCCAAAAACATCCATCAATTTAAGTAAATAGTTTTAACCAAAATAATACTCAAAAATATCATTCAATACGTTCTATAATTTATATTAACATACTCACTAAAAATTAGGGTGTTTCAAATATCCCCCTCTAATGACTTCTCATCCTTTAAAGGAATCTATAATTGTATTAATCGAACAAATCAGGACACTAATATTGAACATCAAACTCATATTCAAAATTTTCCTCATGGATCTATCCATTATACAATAATAAATGAACAAATGGAACTACATTCAACCATAATGAATTCTTTCTTCATGCAATTATCTGCACTGAGAACTCCATAAAAAATTTACGTTGTTTCAATTCAATAGACTTGTAGTGGATCACAATAAAAGGATATAGAATCTAGCTATGAACATAAGAAACATGGATTACATCATGAATTACATGATAATTTCATGGTATGTCTAGACTCTAAGACACTACTCTAATACATTTTATGATCTCAATTGATCCCACAAACCATGGTGCGAGCACCCTCTACATCCACAAATGTTGATGCCCCAACTCAGGTGACACCCACAAGAAAACCTAGAAACCAAAAAATAACTCAACATATTATATCCTCTGGTCATCATATGATCACTATCAATTCTGAGTGCTAATAAACTACTTCCTAATCAACTAAACTCTCTCATAGGTCTCCTACATCATACTCAACCCAAAAAAAACAATGTCACCCGACTCATACCAACCTTGTGATGATCTGAATAAGTGACAATAGGTAGCCTTGAAAGGGTCCAAAAAAATATATTCTTAGAAACTATTGTTGTATGTGAACTATAAAATCTATATGTTTCATTTCCAAGATTCACTAAAGTCAGTGATGCGTTCTCGATGCATATACTGAAAATACGAATTGTTCTCTCCGAATATCCTTCACTCTATAGATGATATGTTGTACACAACTTTTTCTGTGTCCCGAAATAATTTTGTAATACTTTATATATCTACTAATTAAATTTCTTCCCTCTATGTTATATAATACTCTAATTCACTATATGTAGTTATACAATATCTTAGACATATAACATGTAAATTCATCTGTAGAGTGAGTCTCTTGGATTGGAAATAATTGTGATGCTTTTTTTAACTGATCCACTGTCACTTAAATGGTGTTATGAAACATAAGTGTTTGAGGTTACCCATTTAGGGATTCCAATTTTATGTCACCCCCTTCCACAATGGAATTAGATTTTTTTGAAGCACACCATAAGGATACTATGGATAAGTATTAATCCTTCAGTTGGTAGGGCATCAAAAGATATGATTTAGGTTGCCTATATTTATACATGTCCAGAAAAACCAACATCAGATGTCATGGTTCTTTTCATATACCCTAGATATGATACCAACTTCAAATAATGAGTTTATCACATCATTTTCCCCAATATATAAGTTGTAACTACTATCATCTCATGAATGTAAAATATATTTTCATTATCTAGAGACCATCAGGGAATAGAATAACCCCCCACCAAGTAGTTCTGCATCACTTCCCTATCAGGGTATTAACAATGGATCACATACACATGGTCCACCAATGGATACACGGCCATAATGGTTCCCATATAATCAAACCATGATCCTTAGATACATCCACCATTAATTCTTCTGTCAAACTCAACAAACATCAATCCTCTAGTGAACATTTCTCTCTATGCTACTCTCTCTATCAACTTTACCGATTAAGAGTATCTATAAAGAATTTACCCTTCCAAATTGTATAGGCCATATTGAATTCAAATATATAAAGATGCCCCGCCCAATTTCTATATTTCATGTCCATATCCCAATGAGGGAAGACTTATCAAAGTCACTTATTTTCCATCAAATACATCTCACCAAATATATAATTTCACTATTACATTAGATCAAAGACCATAATTTCTAACATTATGTTAGGTTATAGGTAATTTGTCTCATGAAATTATAGCTGGCAGGAAACATAAGAAACTACCTAATCACCCTGCATAAACCCAACCCCAAAACCCACACTAGAGGCATTTCAAAGAACTCTAAATCCAATCCCAGACCCCGGAAAAGTTATAATCGTTGTTTTATTCAATATTCTCATCAACTCTATGAATTATTATTCATATTAACCCATCCACTCAAATTTCACTCCCTTATTCATAATCTATAAAATATAAATTTTCAAATTGTAAAAGTCCTATAATAACTGTATATAACATCCAACTACAAAAAGGAAGCAATAAATCTCAAACACATTTTTATTGTGCTCCTAATACATCGTATCATCTACCCTTTTCGAATTTATAGAAATCCCTACATAAAAAATTTCTAGTCAATGGAACTATAATTTCAAAATACAAGAGTGAATCGTTTATTATTTTTCATAATTTTTTTGTCCTAAAATTACACTCAATATATTTTCATGGTTCCGTTCATGAATTTAGCTTGTTTGATAGTTTGTGAGGATATTTTCTAAAAAACACCATAATAAATGATTCAATATAAGGATGGAAGATCATGTTCTTGAGCTCCATGAACTCTAGTAGACAATTTTTACCCCTAAAAGAATTAAAATATACTCCTAAAATACATATCTACTCATGAATTTTGAATTATAAATATCCTCCTCTATAACCTAAAGCTGTCGGTAGCTTGGCAGTAAGTTAATCATAGAAAACTAATAAACTCCCCAAAACTGGTCAAATAGGTCATCAATCTTCAACAATAGGTTTAATTTCAATATTGTATCTTGGCCTATGGATTTGTGAAAAATTTATATTACTTTCACCATTATCCATGGTTAAAAAAATAAGGACCTATTTCTCTCATTGAATGTGTTGATGTACTCCTTCTCTACTCTGACATTCTACCACCACATATGTGAAAACCCTTTATCTTCCCCTTCCTACTACCATAATTGTCCCTAGAAATTCCACTAATGGTAGAAAACAATCTCAAAACCCCTTTTCCATTTAATATAGAATTTTTTAGAAATAATCTAGTGTGATTTGGGTCAACCGTTATTAAATTGAGTTTGTTTCCTTAGCGGAACTCTTTCTTCTAATAGTGTTTTTTTAAATATGGCATGAACATCATAACTTTGGTTATGTATTTTTATCCGTATCGTATGAGGATAATGTGGAATTAATGTGTGATATATAACATTTTCATTATTAATCTTTATTTTATATATAACTTAATCCCTTAATATGAATCATAGATATGGAGTTTCATTTCTAGATATATTTATTTATATACAACTTAATGTATTGTTCTGGATAATTCTTAGATCAATGATGGATATATGGTTTTTCTGGATTCTCGTAAATAAATATTACATCTACTTATGTTGGTGTATTTTAGGAGTTATGTTGGGGTAGATTCAATTCATTCCCCTAACACTTATAATAGAATTAGTTGAATCTCCCTCAACATTCCCTCAAGTGGGGTATCATTATCAGGATTTTTAAGATAAATTATTGTGTATTTATCCAAATAGTGGAATTAAGTTTGAGATTGAGCTTGTTCCTAGATAACATCTTATATAAATTCCTCTTTATCATATGAGAAAAACAAATTTGAGAAATTTTAAGCTGTAGATTAAGTATTTAAAGATGAAAATCTTTACTAGACTGAGAACATTACCTTGGGGTGGTCTCGAGTTTTCTACCAAAAAGGATGTTGGAAGTCTATATTGGTTATGAGCATAACAAAATCTATTATCAAGGAAAATATTAATTTTTTTATTCAAGGGATAATTTAATTGTTGTGAAATTCAGAAAAATGATGTGCATAAAATTTCATTCAAATTATAGTAAAAAACAAGGTTTTTAGAAATATGACAATATATTTTCACATTATAAATATAATTAGTTTAAATTATTTAAAGGAAATAACACCTCAATCATGTGATTTTTTTCTGATAAGTCTTTTAATCATTTGAATCCATTTTCGATCAAAAATCATTTCACATGAATGATCCATCTATTTAATCCCTATAGAAGTGGTCTATACATGCCCCAATAATCTCTGAGAAACACTAATAGATTATTGGGTGCAAGCGTGGAAGATGGATTGCCTTATATTATTTATATTGAAGACTATGGTGATTCATTTAGTATTAAGAAATAATCCTTTCATTCTAATTATTAATATGATATAGAATGAAGGATAGCCACAATAGTATTCTTCGATCTTAAGAGAGAGTTATAGATTTCATTATGCCTGATGATTTTTTATATCAATCAAATACTACAAAACAAATATAATTTTCTATTTAAAGAGATATTTATAAGGTTACCATGATATTTAATTATACAATTTCAGATAAATAATATATTAAACCTTATATGAACCAATTCTATGTTATAATAATAATAATAACACTTAATATAATTTTCTAACTAGTTCTATGATAAATATTAACATTCTATCTAGATGATTATATATATCACCAGAAACAATATTGGATTTCTAGTCCTCCTCTGTATTTATCAAATAACCAAATAAATATATATTCTTTCAAAAAATTATTTTAAATAAACATAATTAAATAATTTCCTTATGATTAAATATTTATTAAATTTATGCAATGTATAAACCATGGTTAAAATTACTGTTCATACATGAGAATAATATTTACACTAATATGGAAATTCAAATAAAACATATTTGAGATCAATGGAAACACTTAGTAGTTGATTTTATAGGCTTCTTTATAGTTTCAATCAGGTGGGATATTCTAAACTATATGATTACTATATATAAATAGGTTAATTTACCTAAGAGAAAAAAGTTACTATCACAATATAAACAACCACACCTGAATTATTACTATATCGTATAATACCTTGTTTCGATATATCATCAAGTAGGTTTCACACTCATATCATCAACATATATGCAATATATTTCTATATTTTGATATATATAATAAATAGGTCATTATAAAATGGATAAGGATTCTAGTGTGGTTGTTGTATTTCTATCGAAGGAGCATGATGTGAACTTATATAAATATAAAATATTAGAATCCTTCCTCAACTTATTCATTAAAGACATGTCATTTATGACATTCCCATCATTAATATAAATTAGTTTTTTTCTATTATACACTAATTTATCTATGATTTTGAGACATTAAATGTATTAATAATAGTCATAAATTATAAATACCATTGCCAAAGTAGGTAAAAATCAATATGCAATGGAACATAAATATTTTGGTTTCTTTAAATGTGGGTATTTTATTAAAATGTCTCATCTTGGAGACTAACCACTGATAACTTCATGAGATAAATTCACATATGATTACCAGTAATACAACCTGATGGTCAGCACACTATGTAACACATTATATATTTTTATCCAACCATAAATTAAATTTTGACGATATTGAAATAGAATATTATGGTTTTCCTCACAAGAGAGAACTTTTATTCCCATATCAACCTGAAAGATACTCTAGAACATCATCAAATTAATGGCTGATAGAATTATGGATGATATGAAATATAATATTTAAATTAATATTCAATTCATTAAAAATACATGAAATATATATTACGCTTAGTTGATTCATGGAAACCAACTCTAGAAAAATCCCAATTGGACTATAACCAACTACCAATTCATTTTATTCCAATATATCCCCCATGTTGATCATGTTTCTACTAATAAAGGAAAATTTTAAACCAATAAACCATGTTGTATTTTTATGAAAAACTACTAACTATGACATCACATCGATGAGAATATTCCATCATGATATAATATTTCTGATGTATGGTCTTTGTATATTGATATATTCTTGACTAGTTTTGAGATCCCCCACATATATATTATCACCATAGTGTTTGATGTGATATTTATTACTACGAATCACTTCGTGAAATTGGATTAAGTTTCGTAGAAAATATGTTTCTTTATATTCCTCTGAATCCATAATATACTAAATCTCTACTATAGAATATGTTTCTATAGTCCTATTTAATCACTTCCAAGTTACATCACCTCTATTAGGGGTGATTATACATCCCAACTATCACAAAATATTATCTTGATCTATTTGGAAGCAAGTATATCTATATCCTCTTGTGAAAAGATCATCATCTCCTTTATATACCAATAGTAAATCCTTAGTTCACCACAAAACATATGGATAATCTTGAAGACCATAAAATGGATATTACCTAGATAATCGTTGTACCTTCCTTGTAAACATATTTCATAGGTGAAATCTAACCAAATTCATAGTATAAAAAACACTACTAACCCAATCACTAACATATGTAGAATTCATACCAATCTCTATAACACCTCTTGTGTTTAATGAAATTTTTTTGTGGAATGATGAATTTCATGTGACACTAGAAATAATCCCTTCTTGAATTGTTTTTTAAAGAATGGTTTTTTATTTTGTTAATATATTTAATTTGACTTAGTCAAATAAGTTACATTGACCTAACATGAAATATCATGATCCCATGAATATTTTATCCATTACCCAATTCATTTATGTAGAAGCACATGTTTTAAAATAATTTTACACACTCTAATACATGAATATCATTTCCAATATATAGTATTCCATCAACCTAAACTATTATGAAAACAACATCAATCTCACAAAAGAGTTTATTAGAACAAGCCTCATATTTATTGTTTCTGAAACCAACTTATATTATGGTTTCATGGAACCAAATTTTCCTTGAACTTGCTGATTTTATTAATCTATAAATGGGTTTTTATAAATTTTATACCTTTTTAGAATATTTTTGAGCCACAAACTCATTACATTATTTCATATAGACATCGTAAAGAAGGATTTCACTAAGGAATGAAAATTTTACAACCATTTTGAAAATCTCCAAGTCATGTTAGGATAATATGGATTGTAAAATTATGATAGTTGTTTGTATAGAAACTAGTATAATTTTTTCTCATAGTTTAGGCCTTGATGTTGTTTGAATAATTTTGTAACCATTTATACCCTATAATAAATTACTTTTCTATATAGGTCTAGTTTATTCATGAAATCCCATTTAGAACCATTGTAATTTTCATCCACTTGAGTATCAAAAAAACCTCAACATAGTTTAATACCTATAATCAATTTTATATTTCACATCTTCTTTCATTTTAGAATCTTATGTGACACTTACTATTTCTTTATAGGTTACATGATCCTTATTATTAACTAATAATAACGGAATTTAATACCTCAATAATTTTAGATTTAATTGCTATTTTAAATAATTTTAATGTATTTAGTAGCATAAAATGAACACAAACTCTATGTTATATTTAAATAAATTCATGAATGACCATGTTTGACAGATTTCAATACCTGTAAGACCATGTTTTAACTAAAGATTAATATATTAATATAATAATTTTATTTAATATTACAATACATAAAATAGATATTTAATTAGATTTTAGAAATATTATTAACTAAAATATGAAAATATATAGTTTAAAATAAATATAATGTGGATTTGTTAGTTCGATATTTATTATAAATGAATTTAAGAAATAATTAAATATAATGTAAATTTTTTTCATAAAAAAATATTTTTATGCACCCAAAGGTGTTTTAACATAATAAAATAAATTGATTATTACTAGTTGATGATTTTAATGATATATATTTATATATATAATATTTAATATAATATTTTCATATTATTCCAACAGATTTTAAAGGCATAAGAAGACAACAAAGATAATATTATACATAAAATATTATATTTTTATAAAGGTAGCTTTATAGATTTTTAATTATGAACCCATTATAAACTAAATTTTTATAAATTTTATAGACCAAATATGTGAAAATTAACATAATATTTTATATTTAAAAAAAAGGAGCTTCAGATGAATATTCGGTAATTTTTTATGATGTTTCATTTTTCAATGAATAATATAAAATAATGTACTTTAATTCAAAACATATTTTTGGTATAACTTTTTTATAATATTAAATTATATTTAAAATGTTTTAAAATTTCAATTAGATTACTTTTTTTAAAATTATTCTAATTTAACTCATTTGATTTTGTTTCACATCTAAATTCAATATAAAAACATATCAATGCTTAGGAAATTTTTACTTTAAACCCCTACATTGTCATCTCATATATGAGATTAACCTTAAATTAATTTCTTACACTTATATGATTGGAATTAGACAAAATGGAATCTAAATTTTAAATTATAATAATTTGTAATCCCTTATGAATTTGCATTTTTTGAACAAAAAATATTAGTGAATGTAATTAAAATTAATTACAACGATTATGATGAAGTTAAGCTTAACTAGGGACTAAACATTACTCTTAATGGCCCAAATGACCTTAAAATTTGACCAAAATCCATATTATATCCATATTCAACAATATTATACATTTTATCTAATTATTAATATTATTGGATCAACTTTCACTGGTAAAAATGTGATTGGAATTTGTTTTTCAAAATTTTCAAGAGTGCCACTCCGCTTCCACTATAAAAAGGCCTCATCTCATCTCACTTCTTCACACCTATCAAGCCACTTTTTATTTAACATTATGTTACAAAATGATTCATAAAGATAATTCCAATCATCCAAAAATCCTCCCCTTAGACATAAATACATCCAAGTACAAACTTTGGTGCAAACCAAAAGGATTTACCTGAAGAAAATGTAACGTCTTTCCTTATAAACTTTAGTATTATTTCTAGTATCCACCCCCTCAAATATTATTATTACATTATTATATAAAAAAATATAATAAATTTAATATGATGCTTTTATGATAATTGTTTTCCTAAAATCACTCACGCATCCATCTATTAGGCAATAATGATAATGATTATGTGTACGGTGAACTACCACTGCATGGAATGATGATTTTGTTCTCGAATTTATTTAATGGTAGGTAATTATGATGGAAAATATATTTTTATATGTTATATATTATATTTATAATGTATATATTCTTATTAAATTATTTTATATCACATACCCTTACACATTCCATTTTGTATAAATACGACAAAAATGTTTGTGGAAGTGTGGACCGCCACCACTTTAGAGAGATTTTATTCATTCACACTACAAATGAAACATATAAAAGAATTTTTTGATTAAAAATATGTAACATAAAGGAAATATATGTTATATTAATAAAATTATTACGTTTCTGGAAATACTATATATAATTTTTTTTATTACCCTTCCAAACACGTAAAAACTGATACTGTCAATTATGGACATGTGGACTACCCCCTCCTAAACATGATGTTCTTATTTTACCTCAAAATAATTCTATATATAAATATATATTATTAATTAATATGGTTATTTTTATATAATTAATGTTTTTTAATGATTAATGTTACTTATCTTCTTTCCATAATGATAATTGGAAAATTGGAACATTACTCATGAATATGTACGACCTACCGTCTACATGATTGTTACATTAGTTCATTTGTCATAAAAATATTTCATGATTGGTTTTGACATATAATTAATTTTTTAATATGATAATTATTTCATTATTATTATTCATTGTATGATTATATGATGACCCTTTTGACCATAGTCGATCAACAAAAGACTTGTTTTGACATGTAAACCAAATATGGTCAAAACACACGATGAAAACATAGTTGTTTAAGTAGTTGTTTAAAAATTTTTAATAACTGAATTAAAAATAATAATAAAATTTAAAAAGTTTATAAAGAAAGTAGATAATTACCATAAATTTTTTACTACGAAATATAAAGACACATGTGAGAAGTTGGATTCAATTTAAGGGATTTTATCTCAATTTACATTCCATTGAGACTTATTTGTTATTATACCGTAATTCATTTTTATATGGTGTATATAAAACAGTTTTATATATTATATCATAAATCTATTTATTTTCATGATATTATATATTTAATTTAATTTCATTCCTTCATGTGGATCATGATTCAAAAGTTTTAAATTGGTATGTGACGCTTTGGAATGTTTAAATATAATTTTACACAAGATATTTTTAATGATATATCAACAGTATTTCCATTGATCAATGTCAAAAACCCACTTTTTTATGTATCCTACAATGGGATAATTATTGATAAATCTGTATACCTAATTCAATACAGATATTTGGTGATGGGGAATTTTTTTTAATTAAATCGATTATTCTATATATGAGAAATTATTTAGACTACCAGATATAGGAGGGGACCAGTTATTAATAGAACTTCAATTCATTGGTAGCCTCGTGAGATGAATCAATTGGCCAAATCATAATAGTTTAATGTGTCTTGAGAATTGATCTTGATTGTATAGTTTTCTCAGGTTCCAGATACATGATGTCCAATATTAAATCATTACCTTCATTTCATTTCTAATTTTTATCAATGATATTTTTCATCGATATATATATATATATGGATTCATTTCATTATTAGTTAATTGATTAAATTTTATGTGTTTCAATTTCATTTTTTTCCTATCTATTTTTTCATATATAGTTATTTGATTGGACATTTGGATTATTTATTTACCTTTTAATATTGACTATTCACATAAGATAATTTTTTCTTATGCTTTACATACACATACCAAGGCTTTGAGGTCACCCTTATTATGTTTCTTTTCCCCAGGTTGTGAGGAATAATTATTTAAATAATGTTTCAAGGATACTATTAAATTTATTTTATTATGTATTAGGTTTTTTGCTATTTCTTTATGTAATATGGGTATGGTATACGTAATCTATTTTTCCAAAACCGTTAAACTATTTAGTACCTTGTTATTTGAATCTCCATTCTAGTATAATATAATATATTAATTTAGTGGATAGAGGATCTATAGGGTAAGGTAATTATATTTTGTATTATAATATGCTTAGTAGAAACCTTGGAAACAATATTTAGAAAACATAGATTAAGGAACATAACCCTAAGATCAGATTTGAGGATAATTATAGATAAAACTATTATAATTTTCGTGAAGGTAGATATTATGTGGTTCATTGTAGAAATACATTGTTATATAGACAATACAAGTGAATGTGGTTTAGGAACATAACTACATAGAAGTAATAGCTTCAAAAAGATGTAGTGGGCCTAACTCAACATAACCATGTACACAAAAATGGGAAATACTATGAACCTAGTTTGATAGTTTCGAGGGATACCGTTAGGATAATTATCATTTTCTATACAAATCATTATGAAGGATAGAAATAGTAAATATATCCCCAAATAATACTTGTCTATGATTACAAGATTAATAATAAATAATTATTTCAATTTATTCTATGTTTTAATCAATATTTAGAATTATATAAAGTTCATAATTTTATAGGTTGATATAGTATATCAAATTAAATAGATTTTTTTCTAGAAGGAAGAATGGTGTTAATACCCATGGAAAATGCAAATATTTCCCTATTGAGGAAGCCAACACAACTAATTTTGGAACTAATAATGTGATGATAATATTTGGGATGATTAATCATGTTTTGAAAAAATAACCTTACTCAGATTGAGAAACATGTCCCCCAATGATATTATCTTATGTTGGATCACTTTACATGAAATAGTACCTCATCATTTAGCAGGACTACTAATCCAATAGAAGCTGGTAAATAGATTAATTCATTGGAGAATATATTTATAAAATTAAGATGTGGTGAAAACAAAAAGGTTACCCTTGTAGTATGATTTCCCCAATGTGATGTTGACCAATGGATGTATTTATTCTAGAGTACATGGGATGACAACAAAATAGAACTCATGGAGTAGAGGAGTTTTAAGGATCCTTTCTTTGATAAACACTTCCCTCATGATCCAGATACTGATATGAATACAATATTTTTAGTATAAAGAAAATGGATGATGAAAGTGTTTCCATGTATGAAGTTACATTTATAAGTTTGGGAAGGTATGTTGAGAATTTCAAGCGCCACAGAGAATGTATGATTGATCATTTTTTATGGTTTTAAGACTTATATTCGAAGGGCATTGTTTTCGTTAAATTGTTCATTGTATTGTGAAATAGTTTTATGTGCCATAAATAAGGATAAATAATTTTCTATAATAGATATATTCAATGTAAACCAAGATAATAGGAGGTCATCTGAGTACCGTGAAAATTTGAATGAGTCAGAGAAGAAGGGAATGAATGATTTTCACACATATTATAACTATGAAAGGAATCACCCTAGTAAATGAAAGAAGGGAATGTGATTTTATATGAGTAGGGAGATAATAATCTCAATGATGAAAAATTCAAAGGGAAAAATAAAAAGTATAATTGAGTGTTACAGCTACATGGAGAAGGGGAACTATGAAATCTTATTCCCCAAGCATGAAGGGAAGGTACCTCATAATAAGTTAAGAGATAATGGTCAAGAATGTGTTATTGAATCAACAGAAGTGGAATGATTAAAGTTTTTTTTGTATTTGGATCTATGAAATATAATGTAAAGTTATTTTAATGATGATTTTCTCATTATATGATTTATTAATATATTAGGTTTGTGTTGTAGTACTATTTCACAAATGATTTGAGAATATATGTTGATGTTATAATGAAATTATATGCATTAGAAGTTAATTTTTTGGAAAATACTTGGTTTAGGGAAATAAAACAAAATATATCAATAATTTTAAGACAATGATGTTTGGATATAGATATTAATGGTTTAGATAACATAAATTAGATTAACGTTGATGACCTTCAGAATGAGTAATGATTTATGTTATCATTGACGGAGTTTTAAACAATTCTGGATTCAAGGAATATATCCAATTACATGTGTTTTACTAAGTTAATAATGAAGAATGCATGTTACCAATAAATTATTATGGGAATTTAAGTTATTACTATATTTAAAGAGAATGCATGATGAAGGTGTTCACATACTCATCGTGGGATGATTATAGAGATAAATCATGTTGGTTTAAGGATAAAGATATTTTTTTAAATTTATTTACCATTAATCTAAATTGTTGGATCATAATATTTTTAGAAAATTTAACTATTAATGAAATGGTTTAGGTTGATTTTTGCAAAAGGTTTTAGACATGGTTGTATTGATTCACCATATAATAAAAAAAGGAAATAGGTCAAGGATCAACCAATGGATAAGATTGAATTTATAGAAACATATATCTACATATATTATAATATATTGAAAAAATACCTCAACTATAAAAAAGGGTTTTGAGAGAAAAATGATTACCTACAATCATCATTTATTATGATATCAATGATAGTTATTCACCCATATGGTTGATTGTTTTGTAGTCAACAACATTCATTTGACCATGTTTTATGTCACCCTCCAACAGAATTTATTTTTTATAATTTTCTTCCATGTCCATGTATCTATTTCAAACCTATGTTCTCCAATATGGGAGCCTAGTTACATAACCATTGTAATTTCCTTTCTCTCTTATTAAGATGATGTTTTATTAACCATAATTACAATATGGGTTTTTCAAAAATAGTATTTTCAAATATCAATCCCTTGATTACCTAGGTAATTAAAAATAGTGAGGATACAAATTAATTAAGGTGGGAAGAATGTAACACCTTTAAATTATGAAGTAAGAGAACTGTATTTTATAGTGTGTACAACACACAACACCAAACACATAAGGGGTTGTATTATCCTAAGAAATTATAATACATTTACTGTCATAAATTACTATTATATATTTTATAGCGTGAAATGCATGCATACACTAAGTAATCATTACTCATAGACAATAATGACCTTGTTCGATAGATAGCATTACATGTGAGACCATGTGTTAACTAAACAAGAATATAATTTTCAAATATAATTATTTAATATAATAAGACTTAACCTACCTATAAAATTAGTAGTTAGGAATAGTATTTAAAAACATATGAAAATATATGTTCTATAAAAATTTATAATGAATACATTATTTAAAAATTAATTAGAAATGAATATAAGAAAAAATTGAATTTAAGGTAAATGTTTTTTGTAAAGAATTATTTTATGTCACCAATGGTTTTTTAACATGTAAAATCAAATTCAATACTATTATTTAATGATTTTAATAAAATATAATTATAATATATTCAATAGAATATTTTTTATAGTCATCCACTAGATTTGATATACATTAGATAAGAAAAAAACAAATTTTTATTCATAAAAAGTAATATTTTTATACATGCAATTTTACTTATTTTTAAAGATATTCCCAAATTAAATACACTTTTTGGCCCATTTATCGACTAAATTTGTAAAAATAAACTTTATATTTGATATCAAAACATAATAACTATCATAGTTTTAATTTTTGGTATTTTTTGTGAAGTATCATTTTTAATGAATAGTGGAAAATAATGAATTTGAATTTGAAACCGCTTTTCTTTTTATTTATTTCTAAGGATAAATTATATTTTTAAAATTTTTTAATGTTTATTAATATTAAATTTTTATCTAATATTCCAATTTTGGATATTAGAATCACTTTTAATTTTATATTAAATAAAAAACATAGAAAACTTTTGGTTGTTTTTACTTTAGCCCGAATGGCCCGAAGGAATTCTTTTTTATTTCATTATTGTAATCACCCTTTTAAGGGTTTAAGGGGAACCCGTACATGACCTGTAGGCCCAAGGCACAAGGCCCGACATGACTTGAAATACATGACCCGACGGCCTAGAGGCATACCATGCCTAATACATGACCCGTAGGCCCAACCCACTAGAACTGTCCTTGCCCATATTTTACATCACTAATCACCTAGCTCTCCACCTTACATTATTGATCAGCTAGAATTTCCCCATACAAAGCTGCACGGTGACTAGCCCTGATGGTGGTTGCCACACCCTCTCTTTCTTCTAATACAGTTAGCTCTCCTTCTGGTGGCTGCTATTCTTGTTGCTCTGATCCTCTTCTAGGGCCTACTCTGTGTGAATTGGGTTACTCCATGGTCTAAATGGCCCGAAGTCCCATGTGACCCTTAGGCCCAAACTGGTGGCTCGAAGGCCAAAATCGGGTGAATAGTTCAAGCTGCTACAATATCTACTACCGTAACTGCTACAGTACCTGCTATAGTACCCTCAAAAATTCACCTCTACCCGGTTTTGAACTTCCGTCACTTGGATGCTAAGAAGGAGCCCTTACCACTCAGTTACGGGCTCATTGGCGATGTTTTTACTTTAAAAACTCGCACTATAATCTTATCAATAGGAATAATTTAAAAATAATTTCATTCAATTATTTAATTAT
This sequence comes from Viscum album, assembly GCA_963277665.1. Classification (NCBI taxonomy): domain Eukaryota; kingdom Viridiplantae; phylum Streptophyta; class Magnoliopsida; order Santalales; family Viscaceae; genus Viscum; species Viscum album. Next base: position 1,044,001,078 of record OY728150.1, read on the forward strand.
AACTTGGAAAAATTGATTCCATATTTTGAATCAGGTTCATGTAAATTGTATAATATTTTCAACGTTGTTTTTTAACAAAAATATTATTGAATGTAATTAAAATTAATTATAATGATTAAGGTGAAATTATGTTTAATAAGGGAGTAAACCATAGTCTTAAAGGCCCAAATGGCCTAGAAACTTTTTCAAAAATAAATCTATGTCCAAAATTTCAACATATAATCAATTAGATCTAATTTATACCATTATTAGATCCAATTTAAGTGGGATAAATGTTGGTGGAATTCCTTTCCCAAAACTTCCAAAAGTGTCTCTCCTCCACAATTGTAAAATATGCCTTCTAATCTGCCACATACTCACACATCTCAAACTATTTTGGATCGACTGAGATCTAGTCAACTAAGTCCTAAAAATCCCTCACATAAACCTATAATCACTCCCTTTAGGATAATACCATCCATGGAATCTCCTTGGTGAAAACCAAAAGGAGTTACCCAAAGAAGAGGTAACATCAATCCTTAATCAGTTTATTTTATTTCCATTATCTACACCTTCAAGTATTCATATTACAAGACTATATAAAAACAACAGTATCCTCAACATACTATTATGTTTTAAAGGTATTTTTGACCTACACTCACAAATAATTCCATATGATGGGAATTGAACATATTATTTATTTGTACGATGAACTACCTCCTGATGATATTATGATTGATCATTTTTTCTTTTCCACCTTTCATGGTTGGTAATTTTGATGGAAACACTATTTATATATGTTATATATTATATATTTTTATTTTTTTTATGCTCTCAAGGTGATATAATTCATTCAAACTATACGTAGAACATATCAAGGATAGTTTTGATTAATTTTTTTTATTATAAATGAAATCTATATTATATTCGAGGCACAATTACCTTTATATAAATATAATATTTATCATTTTCTTTATTACCATTTCACAAACTTAAAATGTGTTAACGTCATTCATGTATGTGTGGAATAACACCTCCCCGACACTATGTGATTACTTATATATCATAAGAATTATATATATAAGTATATATGGTTAAATAATTGGGTATTTCAAATATAATGATCATTAGTGAAGGATTGTGGTTATTTGAATTCATTCCATAATGATCATTGAAACTGGGAATGTTACTCATGCGTACATCCGACCTACTATCATTATTATTGTAACATTACTTTATTTTCTATAAAAATTATTAATGATAAGTTTTAATTGTATACTTTAGGTATAAATATGATAATTATATGATTTTTATTATTCTATATATGTTTATATAATTTCCTCCGTTATCATAGTCAATCAATCAAAGTTATTTTTAACAGATAAACTGAATATAGTCATAACACCCTATGTAAACATAGTTGTTAAAGTAGTTGGTTACAAAATTGTAATATAAGATGTAAAAGTAATAATAAATTTTAAAAATATTAACAAAAAATTAATAAAAGAAAATATTTTTATTGTTCTTTAATATAAATACCCATGTGACTAGTCATACTCAACGTAATGTATTTCATCTCAATTTACATTCCATTGAGACTTATTTGTTATTATGAATGAATTCACTTATACATAAAATATATAATTTCCTTTGGAATGTTATATAATAATTCACCTTATTTTCATGATATTATATGTTACATACAATGTTATCCTATAGTGGGATTATGATTCAAATATTTTAAAGTAGTTTTCTGACTATTTGGAATGTTTAATGATTATTTTCCTCAAGAATATTTTAATGATATTTTAATTGTTTTTCCATTAATCAAAATAAAGACCCCTTGTAATTAATTATCCTCTAATGGGATAATTATTTATAAATCAATTTTCATTATTCTGAGAATATATTTGATGATAAGGGACACTATTTATTAGTTAAATCGATTATTTGATATATGAGGAATGCTTTGGAATGGAAGATACAAGCCAGACCCAGTTATTGACAGCCCCTCACTATATCAGTAGTGTCATGAGACAAATTATTTGTCCAAATTAGAATTTTTTAAAATGCCTTTTGATTGTATATTGATGGTATAGTTGTTCATGTTCTAGATACTTGATGTCAGATATTTAAATATTTCCTTGATTTTAGTTATCATTTTTAACCATGACATTTTCAACCGACATATCTATGGATGCATTCCATTCTTATTTCACAGATTAAATAGAATGTGTTTCAATTTCTTACCTTTCCATATTGAATTTACTTGTATAATTATTTTAATGGTATGTGTCAGCAGTTATTAACCTCTCCATGTTGATTATTATCATCAATTCATTTTTTGTTCCCATTTACTAAACCATACTAATCATTTGATCTTAACATTATTATGGTCATTCACCATATGGTAGGAATACTATATATTTTATTAAGATATAAATTATGTGGTTACTTTTAATTAGCTGTATCATTCTTTATATTCTCTTTCTGAATATAAAATTATTATGGTGTATGTAATCTGGTTTTTCAAAAATGATAAACAATTACGTACCTTGGGATTTAAAGATTATATATATATTTATTCACTTTATCTTGGCCTTATAGAGTCAGTTAATTACATATAGTTTTTGGTTATGTATAATGTTCTCTTCTATATGGATTTTAATAATTTTTTCACGTGAAAATTCTTATGTATTTTGGGTCATGACTTCATGAAATTCTATCTTACTCCTACTGCCTCCTTTAGAGATGTTATCCCCATCAAGAAATGTTGGAAATATTTTAACCAAAAATTTCTTATCCATATGATCATATATGTGATATTCTTTATATTCCATAGGATACTCGTTAAAGATACACATAGTTCCTCATGTTTTATTTTTTTTCTAGAATTCTCCTTAGGCAATGCTACACAACACCACACACACATATTGAAAAACATGGTTTTATTAACATACGAAATATTATATGTATTATTAGTTTCTACATCAGTTGGAACTCATCATATTATTTATTTTATTTTATGAAATTCATAACCCCAAAAGGTTAACAGAAGAGTAACATGACTTGTTGTTGATATCATTATGTCTAACAAGGTTTTCAGCTAATTTTTCATACACCATTATAATGTGTTTTATGAGGGGGTGAGTTGGGATAGAATCCCAAAATCTCATAAATAATCAATGAATTATTTTTTAAGATAATCTCATCATTTTTTTTCATATCTTCTTAATTTTCCTACCAAGATGGTTCTCAACATCATTCTATTATTTCATGAATATATCAACGAAATCTAAATTATACATAATTATGTTTACATATACATATATTATAATATCATCAAAAAAATTTATTATGTATGAGTATCAACCACTGGACTAAATTGAAAATATGCCACATACATAAGTATGAAAAAAATCAAAAATATCAGTGTCCCTTTAAACATTTAAATTAAATAGATATTTGGTGATTTTTTTATGTAAACAAATAGTCTATACCCTAAGTGATTTTAGATAAAAAGAATAAAAATATCAATATTTGAATAATATGTTCAAATGATTCTTGATTACATAACCTAATCAGTCATTCCATAGATGGTTGTGGTATGAATCAGGTGAAGCCTCACTATTATCGATGGAAATTAATTCTATTTAGTAATCATACATGTAAATGTCATTATTTAAATAAGTGTTACAAAAAAAATAATTTTTTATAAAAGAAGAAATATTTAGGTAATAATATTAAAATAAATCATTTTTTACCATGTATGGAAATAGAAATAATTTTTTTAGTTACTAAAATGACATAATAATTATCACTTAAAACCATGATAATTATATTAGTAAAAGTTTAGTGGGAACCACATGTAATATTTAATAAAAAATTGCCACATGTAATATTTAATAAAAAATTTCCAGAATATACATTGATCCTCTATTTGAATATATATGTGGGAACCACATGTAATATTTAATAAAAAATTTCCAGAATGAAATAAATTGATCCCAATAATAACTTCACCTAAATCTTCCCTTCTTTAATTTTTTGTTTGTTTTTTCTTCCAGTAGACCGTTTTTCCTCATGTAAAATAGATAGCATCTTAATCCCTTTATTTTCACTTGATTCTTCTATTCTTGGAAGGTTTTTTTAACGAATATTTAGACTTAGAATTAGTCTTAAATATCTTTAACTACTATTCATTTAATACACTATTTGGATATAAGGACATTCATTCTTTATATTCTTATAAACATGGTTGAGACATGTGTGAGGATATAAGAGATACTTCTCTATGATTTTCAAATTTATATTCATAAAAAATATGGAGAGGCTTAGAGGAATAGATTAATGAAATATAAATGTTTGTTGTTCTTCGGTAATTTTTTACATTACAAATAATAGTCTATCAATGTGCCTAATTATTTTGACTATGTTTGGCCTAGAAGAATTAACTTATCCCTTTTTTCTTGTGAAGATGACATTAGATATATCCAACTATACTTGTCTTCATCTATCTAGATAATTATCCCAAATAAGTTATAGTATATTATAGAAATCCATGTTTTTATGTGACTTTATGAGTTAATTATAAATAATTGAATTCATTAATCATGAAATTTAAATTAAATCTCTTATTTTTTGTCATATATAACTAACACTTCATCCCATGCCTTCATTATGGGATGATCAGGAATTAAGAAATCTTGATTGTCAGACATGGGTTCATAGTACAATACTCCCCATAGGTATATGAAACATTCATAGAATTTATTAAAATATAGAATATTATATTTCACTAAGATTGATCATAGGAATAATATGTTTGATGACCTTTTCATTATTCTAAAATAATAAAAGATTATATAATTAGTACTCTTCTTGATTAAAATTGTTGTGAGATAAAATAATTTTAATTTAATTACGTCTCTTACTATTTTGTTAAGTATTAATATCCATCACCAATAAACTCAAAATATCCCATCACCCTAGAAATTATAGGGTCAAGGATCCAAATTACCCACCTTATGATACAGACTATCACGAATAAAACAATAAGAATTGGTTTAGGTAGGTTGTCTTTCCATATATTGGATTTCATCTCATAGTTCCATTGAGTGGGATACCCAATCCAAATAACATGAATCAGATTTCCACAACACTCACCTATAAATTTTTACAAAATAGATTATGGGAATTAAATTAAATATAGGTTTGGTTAAATCACACAATCACCTTAGTTAGGACACATTGATAATTAAAATTTCACTCTAATATGGCCTAAAATGACACATTAACAATGTTTTTTATGAATTCAAATAATGGTGTGCATAATGACTTAATATTAAATTTGTGTATTTTGTTTATTATGTGTAATGATTAATTTTTTTTTACATTGTAAGTATTTTCATTATAAATTGGATTTTTAGTTATGGATTAAACATATTCCAATAAAACATTTATGCATAAGACATTATTTTTAATTACATTATTGCAAATTAATCAACTTATTTATATGATCAAATTCTTTCATCCATAAAATAAATCATTTATAAGAAATATAAAAATTAATAAATGGAATGATCATGTGCTTCATCTAATGGTTTATTTTTTGATATGACATTAATTTAACATATAACCATTGTGAAAAACACCATGTGTCTATCTTGGAATGAGTTATATGACCCCACTTGTCTACCTATTTATTTTTTGGGTTGGTTTATAGTCAGTTCATTCTTGAACTGCCTCTATGTGAATTTGAATACCCCTTTTACAACATATGTTTTATAACTCACACACATGTGAGGGGAGCTAAGGGATTGGATAAGGGGAATTACATAAAAAACCTTGGACATGCAGGCCCTCCATAATAAAAGAGGGATAGATGACACATAGGTTATCATATTATTAACACCCAATGATTTTTTGAAATAGTTTTTTTCAAATTAACTTATCGTTTTTATATTTTTCATTTCACGTGACAATAAAAAGAGTTATATATATGTATATATATATATATTTTAAAACACTAATTAAAAATTTTCATTCCCATAGAACCAACATGGATTGAGCTACACAAAATACTAAATTGTCTTGCTCTACACGTAATACCTACTTGTCTGGTGCAACTCACAACACCGACTTGGCGTAAGTTACAAACAACACCAATGTTTCTACAAAACATTATTTTATTGTCACAATTATTTAAATGATATAATTATAACCTAGTTGTTAAAATTAATTATATTAATACTAATAACAAATTTTCAAATATAATTTATTGTTGATTTATATAAATAAAAAAATTTATAATGAATGTTATTCCTTTTAGTAAAGTCCATTTATGTTTACAAATATTGTTTTCTAAAATGAACTTCCTTTAAATTCATTCTTTCAAAAATAAATAAAAATTAATTTTAGACACATTTATAAATTTGTGTTGATAATATAAGCTTCATTTTTTAATTCATAACAACTAAATTATCCTAGGGTTACATTTTGTGATTTTTCTGAAAACTTCATTTGTTTATGAATAGTAAAAATTACTGTATTTTGGTTATAAACCCCATTTTTTACATAATTATTAATGTTAAATTATATTTTAATTCTTTAATAAATTCAAATTATATCAATTATACATATATGAACAAAATTTAGTTAATTGTTATAAATTTCACTGTGAAATTTAATATAAATTGTAACAATCATTTGGCCAATTTTCTACATTAAAAACTCATTATTTCGTATTGTCTGCAAGATTTTCATTAGTCTTAATTTTCTTTATTATCTGAATTGAATGTAAAAAACCTACATAAAATATTTTATTCTATATAATATTTATATTCTAAAAATATGAACATAATTTTTGATCGAAAATATTAGTAAAATTAATTAAAATTAATCAAAGCGACTAAGGACAAATTTAGCTTAATTAGAGATAATCCTTTATATTATTGTCTGAAATTACCTATAAACTATTATAAAAAAACATTGGATAGATATTAATAATATATACACCTTTTGTTTTTTATTTACATTATTATTGTATTACTTTTTATGGTAATAACATGTGAACCACAAACTTGTTTTCAAAAATTCCTAGTGAGTCCTTTTCCTTCCCTATAAAAGGCCACCACCTCTCTCACTTCCTCACTCCTATGAAACCACTTATGTTCAAACATTGCCTATAAAAACGATTTTAAATGATTCTCCCTTCCACTTAGAAGTATTTAATTGGTAAGAAGGAAATCCAAGGAGGCATTTTGGCATAAACCAAAAGGAGTTTCGCGATTTAGAGGTAACATCTTGCCTCATGTCCTTTCATTTATTTTCTTCCACCGCCCCCTCAACATTATTTTTTAAATTATTTTTTAAATAAACTGTATTATTAATCTAATAATATTTTTTATTCAAAATTTTAAACCTATAATTACACAATCCTTCATCTAATGGTTAAAGAATATATTTTTCTTTTTACAGGGAACTGGTGACAAACGAAACCATGAATGTTCATTTTTCCATTGATACCTATCATGGTAGAAATTATGAAATAAAATATATTTATATATGTTTTGTATAATTTTTATTTTTACTTTAATCAAATTTATCATTTTTACAACACATAACATTTTAATTTTCTTTTGGTGTTTGTACGATAAGCTCGTTTGGGGAAATGTGGACTATTACCCCCTAAAAGCGATGTGATTTGTTCACACACAACATAAAATGTTTTAAAGATGAGATTAGTAAATTTATATGATATATATGATATAATAATTTTTCATTATTTATATGTATATATATATATGTCATTTACATACTTTCTTTCAGTATGACAATAAAAACAGAAACAACGCTCAAGTGTACATATGACTTACCATCTCCACGAATAGTGTATTTAATTTCATACTTATATATTATATAGATTATTAAAATATATATATACTAAATATACATGATATTTATATCTTGTGTCACATTATACAATCATTATATAATTATTAGGACCAATGATATAACAAATTTAGGAAACATGGGGAGAAGAAGGAGAATATTACCCAAGTGAAGAGATTAACATAGGATCATTAACATGTGTTTAATATATGGTCATAATGAAAAAAATATGGTAATAGATTTAATTTTATGATATTTTAAATGATTTGTAATAAATTTATATTTATTATACAGGTATTTCGAACGAGTGCGTAGAGATTCAAGACACAAGGTTAGAGGATTTCATCTCACTTTTTTCGTGATATACATGCTAGTTTTTCAAATATTTCCTTGTGTGTGGTATTTGTACTTCTTAAGATTGTAATCTATGTATATTTTATTTAAATTAATGATTATTTACATATTTATTATATGAAACTTCTTTTATGGCGATTAGTTTTAAAAGTTACCAGAATTGGTATAATAGTTTTGCCTCAATTTCCCACTTTGAGACTCATGTTTTTTTATTCACCTAATTTCTCTTTCTAGGTGTGTATAATTCCATTTTACATTATATATAATGAATTTAATTTATTTAAATATGTTTTATGATTCATTTAATTTTATTTCATTTCATGGAGATTATGATCTCAAGTTACTAAGTTATAAGATCTGATTGAGACAATCTCATCGCTTTTCATGGTTGGTTGTGATTATGTTTCCATTGAGGAAATCATACAACCCATCTATACATCCATTCATTAATTTTATTCCTATATGGTTATTAAATATTTACTCATTTATTTGTTCGATATTTCTACTATTTTTTATATAAGATAGTTAATAAAGTGCTTTTAAGAAATACGGACATTACCCTCTCTTCGGTCAGGAAAACATGTTCAATAAAAATGGTTTCCATGTATATTCTAATAATCTCTTATGGTTATTAAAAGACATTTTTACACTTTTTTTCTTTTAATAATGATTTAAATGTAATATTTTGTATCCTTACGAACGAGTCATCTATCTAGCCTTTATAACATTAAAAAGAAATGTTATTTTTACATCACACAACATGTACGAATTTAACCACCATAATTTGTTTGAAGCTTATTTATCATTTTTTTAAAACAGGTTTTTTTTAAAGTAATTTTCATGAAAAAGTTCAATAAATTTTTTTATGCTTTATTTATAAGGCTTAAATTACTTCTCAAATAAATTGTTTTCAAGAATATTTCAAGCATTATTTATAATTTTCAATGTATTTTCAATGAAATGGTTTTCAACACGTTTTCAAGATTTATTTATAATTTTTCAATGTATTTTCATATAAATGGTGTTCAAAACGTTTTAAATCATTTTTTAGAAGTTTTCAATGTATTTTTAGAGAAATGTTTTTTAAAAGTTTCTCAATATATCATTATAAGTTTCCAATTTTTTTTCAAAGAAGAATAATGTTTTTGAAATGTTTTGAAGCTTATATCACATTTTTTTAAGGAAAAATGATTTCATATGATTTCATGTATTCTTTAATAATTTTAAAGAAATTTTCTCACAATTTTTTTAAATGGTTTTATGTATTGAAAATCCTCTTTAAAATAATAAATGATATTTTTCTCAAGAAACACATTAAAAGATATATCACATTTATTTTCCATCTATAATGAAATCCATAGATGTTACTCATGACCTTTAAAGAAATGGTCTAAATATTCCATTCATATTCTTTTTGTGAAAAGGTTACACTTAATGTTAGGGTCTATATGAAAAAAGTTTCTATTTCATGGATAATATGTATATGAAATCTGTTTCTCATTCATGGGATAGAGTTTTGATGAAATGGTTATGAAAACCGTATCTTTTTCCACAGGTTATGATTTGTTTACATATTTATGATACCCATTTAATTTTTTGGGATAAGATATGATTACTTATGGAATTTTGGATGATATATGTATGATTTCATTATGTGATGGTTGGGAACTATATCTCCCTCCAATGCATTGAGTAACGATTTATATCTCATGAGATAGACTATAAAGTCTTGGGAATGGACCTTGACTAATAATATAGACATGGGAGTGAACAATGACTACCAAGATTGTATGAGGAGTGAACTCTTGCTACAAATATGGACATGGGAGTGAACTATGACTACAAAGATCTTATGGGGACAAAACTACATAATTGGGCAAGTTAAGCACTTCTTTTTATCAGCACTAAGAAGAAAGTGCCGACAAAGGGGTGGACCTTTATCAGCACTATCTAAAATGGATGATAAATGTGTCATTTATCATCGCTTTTATTAGTGCTCATAAAGGGTACATTTATCAGCGCTATTGTTAGTACTGATGAAAGTTTTTAATAAAAAATATTTTTAATTTATATTATATAATTATATTTATTTTCAAAAGTATTTTTATTTGTATAAATTAATTAAAAAATCCAAGTTTATAAATAATATACATTTTTTAACAGTTCAAAAATATATATAAGTAATATTTTAATTGAGAAATGTATATCTAATATTATAATTAAAATTTATATATATATATAAATAAATAAGTATAAGATTATAATAAAATACATTAAATAATAACTATATTATTTATATTTATTATATTTATTATATTTATTATGTTTATTATATTTATTATATTTATTATATTTATTATATTTATTAGATTTCTTAGATTTATTAGATTAATTTACTAGATTTAGTAGATTTATTATATTTATTGGATTAATTCATTATATTTACAACATTTGTTATATTTTATTTATTTAGATTATTTTTTTTATAAATATATAAAAGTTTTTAATATATTTATATATAATTAATATTATTGAATATATGGGTGTTTTCTAAGGAATTTGGTCAAAAAATATACTGATCATGTGTATATGTTATGTATCATGCATGAATGTTCATTTATACAGTACATCGCGTTGTCTATTGATGTTGTATATTGATTAATTCATAAACTTACCCATATGAACTCAATATGATCAAAAATTATACTTATAAAATGACATTAAATATATTTAAACAATAAATATATTTAATTATATTTTTTATGATATATTTAAATAATTTTCAAAGACATTTGTAATTAGAATTATAACTATATATATAATCATAAAATTATACATATAATATTATAATTTTATTAATATATATATATACAATTATATAAAAATATTTATAAATATATACTATTTATAGTTTTTGTTATAACTATATATATATATATATATATGTAAATAATTATAATATTATAATACATATATTTATTTTTCTACTTATAAACTTATAAATATATAATTAAATAAGTATTTTTATAAATATATAAAAAACATATAAATCAATACAAATAAATTTAAATTTATTTAAATAATTACTAATTTTAAAAAAAAAATTATTATTTCATATGTAATATGTTATATACAATTAAATAAATATATATTTTTAAATATATTTATAAATATTTAAAGAAATATTGATAAGTAAAAACAAATTTTAATTATAGTTATAAATAAATACAGATATATTTAAATAATTTTAAAATTATTGTAAATATATTATTTATATATATTGAAAAATTTATAAATATTATATATATAAATTTTTTATAATTTAATAATTATTTAAATAAATAAATATGTATTTATTTGTTTGTTTATAATTATGTTAATACATAAATATATATTTCTTATAAATATTTACAAAATCATAGGAAATATAGTTATATATATCTCTATAATCATTTAAATATATATAATTTATATATTTATTAATATATTTATTTATATATTTATATGATTATAAATACAATAAGTATATTGGTTATAATTTTATAATTACATAAATTAAAATATTAGAAGTATAAATAAATATATATATAATTATAGTTATAATTATGAATATATATATATATATATATTCTATATATCAGTTTAAATAAATATATAATAATATAAATAAATTATTAAAATTATTCCTTTATCAGAGCTGATAAAGAGCGCCTTTATCAACTGTAAAAAAGAGCTGATAAAATATGCCTTTATCAGTGCTATAATTTTAGCACAGATGAACAGGTCTTTTATCATCACTAACGAAGCACTGATAAAGGTATGTTTTATGAGTGCTTTTTATTTTAGCGCTAATAAAACATACCTTTATAAGCGCTTTAAACTAGTGCTGATAAAGGGTCCAGTGGGATTTATATAATAACCATAATATGCTCATCCTCCCTTATACCCTTTGAAGCCTTCATGGAAGTTGACCCCTACGTTGTCGATCCCTCCTCCATCATTACTCCTCTACCACCGCAGCCTCTTCCTCGGCCACTACTGCCTCCTCCGTAGAAGTAGCAGCTTCCAACTCATCCTCCTCTACTACTCCCACCACTGCCTTCTCCTCCTCTTCCTCTTCCACCTATATCTCCTCCTCCTCCTTCTGAACCCTGTGGTCCACCTGACCTGCTCCGGTGCCCCCTCCCCATTCGACGACCATCCTGATAGCCACCACTACAGCACACAGATTCCCCCCGATGAGTCTCTATTTTTTTTTCCTCATTTCCATACGGTGTGTAGGGTTTAGATGACCCCATATGGGTATCGTTTATGTGTGATGTGTTTCCTTTTGTTTTTAGGGTGTTTGGATGGGCCGCGATGTCGTGTTCTCCCTTCTATTGAAGCGTCATCGCATTTGCAGACATCTAAGGTAGAATAATCTTTGTTTCCTTTCTAATTATGCCTATTTGATTATTGAATGTTTTTAGTTAAATCTTCAACTTGATTTGAAGCTTTGCAATACACTTGGTTAATCTCCTCTAGTTATTTCAAGTTAGTTGGTTTTGTTAAAAATATTATTAAAGTATTTTTCCCTTGTTATGATTATGTGTGCTTATGGAAATAGTATTTAGTGGTTGTCAAATATTTTTTTAAGAATTTTTTTCAATGTGACAAGCACATTGGTATTACTCTTTAATAGTTTATTATGGTGTTTTCTTGCATTTTTAATTTTTTTGATCAGTTTATAAAATTTTTAATAAACTGGTTTGTTTTTTATAAAAAAATTATTTATAAATTTCTTGTACCGTTTATGAAATTGTTTATAAATAGTTTTATTTGGATATAGAATTAATAGTAAATTATTTTAATTTCTTATAAAATTTCATATACTTTATATGGCCTTCAAAAAATTGTTCACAAACTGGTGAGATTGTTATAAAATTTTTTATAAACTAGTAAGGTTGTTTATATAATTCTTCATAAATTGTTTTGTTTGTTTGTACAATTGTTGATAAATTTTTTGATTATTTTATTACGGTATTTCAATTTTTTTGTTGGATTTATTATGGAAATGATTTGGTGTGTGTTTTCAATGGATTCATGCACTTTTGGAAATTGTGAAATGTTTGGTTGTGTGTCTGTGTTTGAAGCTCAAGGGCATATTTGTTACATTCATATACTTCGTGTGTTTTAAAACGACATAAAAAGGCACTTGGGAACTTTCTAGTAAATCCATGGTTTAAATCCCTATTTTCCCACATTTATGTAAAAGTGGTATTTGTTATTTTGGAAATGGTTTCAACATGTCTTTGGTTTTTCAAGAGGGATTTGGTTGGGGGAGAAAAACTTTCAGATTCAAATTTTTTTCCTTGCTTTTGTATGCCTCGTGGTTGTGGGTTTTTTTTAACATTGTGTCTCAAGGAATCCATCTCATTGTGGATATTCATTGCTCCTCAATATAACCTTGTTGTTAAATAAATATCACTAAAATGTTAATCCACTATATCTGAGTGTTATATATATTTTTTACATTGACTCATCAATGATGTGTTCTCCATAGATGTATCCCTTTATAGTTAACCTTGTAAAATACTTGTTTTCACTATATTTATTCATTTGTGTTTCTTTGTGTGAGTGAACCATTAAGAGTAACTGATTTAATGTGTTCATTTAACTAAGGTAAAAATATTTTATAAATGGGGTTTACATCATTAAGATAGTAGTTAGAAATATGCAACACCTAAATTCACTTATCATCTGAGGGTGATAATTTTCAGCATGGTCATAACATTCATTAATTATATTTTCATGAGTAAACTAATCCACTTTTTCATTGCCATCATGAAAAAATCATATTTTTTATACCATGATTCTCTTTAACTTGATAAAACACATTTACATTGAAACATCCCTTAACCACATAGATCATCCAACTCATCCATGAGTATTTTAATAAAAATAGTACATAAAAAATAGTACCAATACCCATGATTGAATTTTATTATGAATATATTTGTATTATGTATCAATTTTTAATGTAATATATATACGACACAGTAGGATAAAGTGTATTTTTAAGATGACTCTAATTATCGATGTAAAAACAATTTTATTTTAATCACATATCTGTTGAGATCAACATGAAAATAACATTTTCAAGTCATATAATGAGATACATATACAAACCTAAACAACCCAAAATCATAAATATATATTATATATCTTTATAAACACTAAGGTCCTTCATGCACACCCCATAAATGAATCTATATCTATCATGTTGAGCCTCAAAACAAACTCACCCGAAAAGGAACATGAAGTAGATCTATAATTTAGAATAGATCAAATAAAATCTAAAATTTATATAACCGTCAATAAGTCAAATTACATATTTCAAATCTATCATAGTTCAATAAATTATATTTATTGAACACCTTGAAGGATAGATTTGTTACATTCCCAGGCTCTAGTTTTATTTTTTGATGCACATCCTTGGATGCTTGATGCACCACTTTGTATTAAACCTCGTGATGGAATAACAAAACTGGCCTAAATATTATTAATTAAACCAACCTTATTCTAATGAAAAATATACAATGAATATTTAATCACACTACCGTATAATAATTTCCATCATCATCTCCATATCATTCCACCCCCAAGCTTATCACTTTCACATTCAACATCACTCATAACTATATGATGAATGAAACCAAACATATTATGATTCAAGGATTTTTGTAAGATATTGTCTATATATTTTTTCATAGGTTATGAAGTCATCACATTTGTTTTAATCACCTATTAGTTTTTTATGTCTACTTCACACACTAGGTTTAAAAAACATTACTACCATATAAATGATGAAATCCTTAGCAGTGACTAGTATAATGTCTAATATAAAAATGTTAAATCAGATATGATACTATCAGGAACAACAACCATTGGAACTCCAGTGAAGTTGGGAATATATTATTGTCTGACCCCATCCTATATTTAAATGGACATGGGTTATTTACAATTGGAAATGTAATGATGTATCCCAGATTGGTACCATAACTAACAATTGGCATAACTTTCCACTAACCTAAGAGCCATTCAGGATCCCTACTGGATAGAAACGTTCCCCTGAAAAATAGATAGAATTAATTTATATTATTTTAAACCTAAATTAGTGTAAATAAAAAAAGATCTTTCTCCTGAAAACCAGACATGTCCCATTCATAAGTTGAACATCGAGGAAAATAATAGATATGAAAAAAAATTGGAAGCAGAAATCATAAATGGAAATTAAAAACCAATTATTTATCAATAAAATTATTTAACCAGACATGTCCCAGTTCTAAATCTAATTGGTCCTATTTTGGATTAGTATAACATATGATTTCTCATCTTATGTTTTATTTTAAGTTGTAAATCTCCTCGGTCGCACGCATATCCTCTACTGCAAACGCATCTCTGCCACGCGCTGAATAACACCTTCACAGTGCGTTTTATCCTCTTACACCTTGGTTTATATTTTTCACAAGTTATTACAGTTGGATATTGATGGTTATGGTGTGAATTGTACGGGATAAATGCCCCACTGAAAATTTTGGTTGCTGGATGTCCTTTTTTGTGCACTAAATAAATTTCATGTTGGTTGGGTATTGTTGAACATTTGAGTATAGAAATTGTTAATTTACATATAATTAGAAAATTAATGAATTCCCTAGGATGATAAATCTTCTTTGATAACCCCTAAATTAAAAAAATGAATAGAATAATGGATGCTTTGTAATTTATGAAATTGTGTTTTTTTGGTTTGTATGGTGTTGCGATTGTGATAATGATTGTTTGTTTTTTATGGTGTTGTGTTTTTTGTCATGATTGGCATGCCATTCGTTCCAATTTTTTAGTTACTCTATCATTGAGTATCAATCAAAACCGAACCCATTTCAATGGAACCACAAATTTTTTTACTTGTTCATTTCCACTAAATCATTTAAAACCACTTCACTAGAAGACTAAATAGGACAATTTATGGACACCCTAGTCAAATAACCACATCCAATACTGTAATAAATCCTTGCACATTAATGCGCTCTATGGATAATCATACCATTTATTAGTTTCGTACAATTGTTCGTGACTTGAGATATTATGTTTCTATAGAAACACTAAAAAACTAGTTTACAACAATGCATGTAGATCACATGTACGATACTAAAACATTCTAGTGAAAGGGATTCTCATAGATAGTTCCATTGATCAGGTGGTTGGGAAGATCGGTGTGATATACTTAGGTCCTAAGTAATGCATCAAGATGTAATGGAATTTTTTCCATAGCATGATCCATTGATTATAGTTTGATGATTACCCGAGTTGAACATATTTTGTGTAATTATTTTGTTAAATATTAATATTACTAAATACAATTGGATGAATATGAATAAAGAATGGATGAATGCCAATAGGATGACAAAAGAGTATGAAGATGGTTTAAAAGTGTTTCTCCAATTTTCAAAAGATCATGCATATGATATTTCTCAAATCCATTGTCCATGTTTATGCTATAGTAATTCATCATATTTTAGTCCAGAGGAGTGGGAAGAACAGTTGATCTGTCATAATGTAGATCAAAGTTATATATTTTGGAATAAACATGGGAAAAAATGAATGTAGGTAGTGGCTGGGATAGCACTGAGTTTTATGGATCATCTTATATGATTACAAATGTGACCAATGAATACATGCATATGCAGAATGTGATTACAGATGTGAATGATGATAAAGATCGTATTGATGAAATGACAGGTGCATTTGAAGATGAACATCATGATTGCCCTAAATTGTTTTAGAAGTTAAAGTGTTCTGAAAAGACGCCATTGTATACTAGTTACACTAAATATAATGCATTTTCATCTGTACTAAAGTTGTATAATTTGAATGTAGTCAATAGCTGGAGTGATGCCAGTTTTACAGAACTACTTACTCACCTGAATGACATGATCCCAGAAGATAATGAGATATTGATCTGAACATTTAATGCCAAATGAATGCTACACTCGATGAGTATGATCATTAAATGAATAAAAATATACACAAATGAATTTATACAATTTCTCATTGACCAAAAATCACATAAATAATTCCCAATGTGTGGTGTTTCTCAATGTAAGAAAGATGAATATAGCCCTTCTAATGTTCTATGGTACTTTCCAATCATTCCATGGTTTAGGAGCCTATATGGAAGTGAGGAGACTGTAGGACAATTGTCATAGAGTACGTATTAAAAAATTACATATGGGAAAATACATCCCCCGAAAGATTCACCTCAGTGGAAGAGAATTGATCATGTGTTTCCTAAATTTTGAAAGGATCCAAGAAACCTTCTCTATGAGTTATCTATAAATGGAGTGAATCCTTTTGGTTTTCAATGTAGTATTCTAAGTACATGGCCGATTATGTTGGTGAATTATAACTTTCCACGGTGTTTATACATGAAATGAAAATACATATAGTTATATATGGATATATCATAACTAAAACAAATAGGTAATGATATTGATGTTTATTTGGATTCACTGATCTTGTATTTGAATATATTATGGGAATCATGTGTTTTTTTATATGATGATTAAAAAATAATGATTTCACTTTGAGAGCCATGTTGTAAGGGAAGATAAATAACTTTCCTGGTTATGGATGTTTGATATGATATTGCATTAAAGTAACTCAATGGTGTCAAAATGGAGAACAAGGTACACATTCATTTATTTTGAAACATTCATAGAAAACCATGTTTCTAGGACATCACATATTTCTACCCTGATGGCATAAGAACTGATCATGGATGACATCATACAATGGAATTTTAGAAGAACATACAACACCGCCTCCAATAACAGGTGGTCAGTTGTTCGAGAAAGTAATATTGACATTTTCCAAACATGTCAAATATTTAATCCCAGATTTTTTTCTCCTATTTGGAACACCAATTATGTATTACTTTGGGAAACTTTTATGGTTCCATCTCTCCCTTTTTAAGGGAAGTTTTAGTATCCATTTTTATGATGTGGGTTTCTATGAATGAAACATTCAAGTATTAATCCTTTTAAAATATAGATGAATATCTAGGGAGGAATTAATTTTAAGGAGGGTATAATATAACACCTCGATATTTATTGAATTATTATATTTTAATTAACTTATCATTTTGATATTTTTCATTTCATGTGGAACATGAAATAATTATTTATATGTATCTTTATATTAAAACCCAAATTAAAAAATTATGTTCACATGGAATTGAATTGGATTACACAACATGAAAAATCGAATTTGCTTTCACTACTTACAATACTGACTTGCATTGTGATACTTGAACATTGACTTGCCATATGATACATGCAACATCGATGATTCTACAAAACATCATCTAACTGTTATAATTATTTAAATGATATAATTGTGGAATACCTGTTAAACATTATTATATCAAAATTAATAACTAATTTTCAAATATTATTTATAATATTTTATATAAATAAACTATATTCATAATAAAGGATATGATTTTTGGTAAATTCTTTTAATGTTTCAAAATACCCTTCTCTTAAATGAATCCCATTTAATGTCCTCTTGTAAAATAATAAAATTAATTTTAGAAAAATTTAGAAATTGGATGGGATCATATTAAATTCATTTTTTATTTCATAATGTATAAATTATCATAGGGTGAATTTTTGGGATCTTTCTGATAAAATTCATTTTTATGAATAGTGAAAACTAATTCATTTTCCTTACAAACATTATTTTTTGAAAATAATTTTTTAAGACAAATTATATTTTAATTATTTTAATGTAATATTAGATCAATTAAATTCTATTATAAAATTTTAGTTCACTATAATTAATTTCTATTTGAAATTGAATGTAAAACCTTAACATACATTTGAACAATATTATACATAAAAAACTCGTTATTTTGTATCGTCTGTGGGATTTAAATTAAACTTAATTTTATCAATTATGTGCATAGATTTAAAAAAAGACATAAACCATTTTAATAAGTATTAGATATTGAGTCTAATAAAATCAAATTTATTATTGACAAAAAATACTATTACAATTGATCAAAATTAATCAGAGCGATTATGGTAAAATTAAGCATAATTTCAGACTAAATCTTAATCTTAGGGGGCCAAATGACCTAGAAACCATTCCAAAACCAATTGGTTGGAAATTATTCATCCATTAACCTTCCATTAATGATATATGTTTTTTTGGAATGAAATGTTTTATGTAATAACATGTTTACTCTTAACTTGTTTTAAAAAATTGCATGTGAGTTCTCTTCCTTCCCTATAAACGCACACCACCGTTGCCACTTCCTCACACCTCCCAAAACTTTTATGTTTGGCCAATACCTTTGAAATAAACTTACCAGAAATCTCTCCTTCCACCTCAAACCCTTAAATTGTTCATAAGGAAATCCGAAGATTCCTTTTGGAAAAATCCAAAAGGAGTTACCTGATTTAGAGGTAATTTTGTCTCTCAAATCCATTCTATTATTTTCTTTCTCCACCAACTACACATTATTTTTTATATAATTTTATAAAAACACTATTTTCATAAAAGTTAGGTATATTCATGACTGTATATGTCTTTCCTCTAATTGTACTAACACCTTAAATAGGTCTATCCAAAGAGGCAATAAGGCTATTAATCATAATATAATGAAGGATTTTGATAACATTGACTGGATTTTTATTTTCAAACATATTCATGGATTTGGTTTCAATGACTCCTTAATTTGTAAGATTAATAATGTTTTCAATTCGGCTAAAATCTCTATCTTCATCAATGGTCCACCCAAGGGTTACTTTAAATTCACTAAGGGAGTTAGGCAATGTGACCCAATTTCTGGCATAATTTTCTCTATCACAGAAGATTACATTAGTATATTACCTACCCATCTTATTGATAAAAGAAAGATCAAACCTATTAATTCTGTTATAAACATAAATTTTCCCACAAATCTCTTCTCTGCTGATGATATTATACTCTTATTAAAAGGATATAATTGGAACTTTCAAATTCTCAAAAGACACTTTCCCATTATGATGAAAACTATGCAAAATACATTAGTTGGAACAAATACTTTGTTTTATTTGGAAAACATTTTCCATATTTGAGAAATAATTCTATTGCAAATATTTTAAGAATCAAATTAGGATCCTTCCCCTTCATATACAATGGAGTACCCTTTTTTGTCGAACAAAATCTTCTTATTTTCCCACACTGTGGTCCAAATTAATAATATGCACTCATCTTGAAATGGTAAATACCTCTCCATGGATGGAATAATCTATCCCTTTAAATCCATAATGCTCTAAAATATTGTCTACTCTTTTATGGTCTACAAATATCATGTTGGTCTCCAAATAAAGTAAAAGATTACATTATAATTTTTGTTTGGACTGGGAGCACGCTGGATTTGAAACTTGTGACCATCTCTTGGAATACTTGTTGTAAGCCTTTGAAAATAGGAGGCCTTGGAATTAAGAACCTTAATCTCTTAAATAAAGCCTCACAATCCAGATGAACTTGGAACCTCCTTCACAATGGTTTTTCAGCAATTTATTTTAATAAAAAATGATTCCATTATAATCTAAATAAGGTAATTTCAAGCTATATCAGCTCTTCAATTTTTTCCTTCAATTAGATAGAACATTGCCAAAATTATAGTTAAATCAAGATGGATTTTTAGCAATGACTCATCCAGGAATTTTTTTTTGACAAATGGACTAGTACCCCTTTCATCTCCATGAT
Organism: Viscum album; assembly: GCA_963277665.1. Classification (NCBI taxonomy): domain Eukaryota; kingdom Viridiplantae; phylum Streptophyta; class Magnoliopsida; order Santalales; family Viscaceae; genus Viscum; species Viscum album. The sequence goes on from OY728150.1 coordinate 1,044,022,102, forward strand.
TCCTCCTAATAATTTACCAGATAACAATACATGTACTATATAGGAGTTGTTAAACTCCCAGATCTCTAACCATCCTAATAACAATATTCATATCATAGATAAATATATCTATTCTGACTTAGATGATTTCCTTTTTTGGGAACCTACTCATAATGGTGATCTGAATTCCAAATAATTTTACAATCACAACATTCAAAATCTGGATAGCAATTTGAGTTAATTAAAATATTTTGATAAGCCTTGGATTAGGCCCTCGGGGTTTATTCTTGTTTGGGGCATCTTCTATAATAGATTCCCCACTGATGTATGCCTTCAAGCTTTTGGGATTCATCTTTTCTCTAAATGTATCCTATGTAACCAACATAGGGAATATACTAACATTATTTTTATATCTTCTGCTACAACTTATGCCCTTTGGAAATATATTTTTGACATGCTTGATTGCAGATGGCTCTTGATTAAATCTCTCACTATGCATCTAAAGAACTTTTTGGATATTGAATCCTCCCCGAAAATTACTAATATTTTCATAGATACTGTTGCAGAGCACCACCATGTGATCTAGTATGGTTGAAGTGCTCTCATTTATAGAAATTAATCATTCAGTTTAAATGAAGGTTGGATGCGGATCCTAATTGATATTCATGAAGCTTCCTCGATTCAGAAGGATTGTTGTGACAACTCTATTGGAGACTTTGATATTTTTCATCTTCTATGGATTGAAGATATCTATCATCAACCTAGTTATAGTTATTATGTGTTTTGGAAATCTCTTCTCCCAGGATGGATCAAAGTTTATATGTATGGTGCCTCTAAGGGAAATCCAGTCCCCTCAGGTTGTAGAGAAATCTTTAGAGACCACTTTAGGCAATACCTTGGTTGTTTAAATGTTATCTTTTGAATTCCCCATCACTAGAGGCTGAAATGATAAGTGTTATCCATGTTGTTTCTATTTCCATCCAATAGGTCTCGAATAATATTTTGATTGAAAGTGATTCAACCATGATCGTCTAGGCCATTTAGAATGGAGTGGTGCATCTTGATTGGCCACTTACAACCTATTGGATGAATTTTCTTTAATATCTCCCAAAGATCAGTTATATTGTCACCCATGCCTTCTAATATTCTAATAGGGTGGTGTATGGCCTTGCTAATAGGGGTGTTAACTAGGATAATACCTCACTGGTTGACCTTCCTGGTGATCTTCTTTTTTTTTATAATAATTATTGTAAAAATATTCCTTCATTTAGTCATTTGTAATCCCCGCCTATTTTGTTATCATATTTTGTGTCTTGTTCATAGACCAAGTCATCACCTATTTAAAAAAAATTAAAACAAACATATACACACTTTCATCTAATGGGTAAGAAATATACTATTTCTTTGTATGATGAAATACTGCATCATGAAAGGATGATTGTCCATTTTTCTTTTACAACCTATCATGGTGGCCATTATGATTGAAACACTATTTATATACTTTATATGTAATATTTATAATGCATTTCGGATTTTTGTTTTCTTTTTTATGAACCATATCATTTCTTTTTCATTTAGTGTTAATATGAATATCTAATTTTAGGACGTGTGTACTATCACCCCCTAAATGCAATGTGATTCATTCGCATACAACATGGAAATTATTATGGATGGGTTTAGTAAAAATAAATGATATATATGATATAGTAATTATATATGAATAATAATATATACATAAAATTATATATAGATATTAAATTTACATTCTTTCTTTTAATACAACATTAAAAATGGAAACAACGTTCATGCATACATACAGCTTACCGTCTCCATGAATGGTTTATTCCATTTCATACTTATATATTATAAAGATTATTATATTATAAATATAAAGAATATAAATGATATTTATGTCATGTTTCACATTTTGGAATCACGTTATGTGTATAAGGAATAATGATATAGCCAATTAAGACACATGCAAAGAACAAAAATAATATTACTCGAAGTGAAACCTTAATAGAGGATCGCTAACAAGAGGGTAATATAAGGTCATAATCAAAACATATATGATATTAGATATAAATATATTTTTCTATAAATTATTTATAATAAATTTATATTTATTATATAGGTGTTTTGAGCGACTATGATGAGAGTCACGACACAATGTAAGGGGATTTCATCACAGTTTTAATTTTCGTGAGATACATGCTATGTTCACCACTCTTTCATTTTTTGTGATGTATGTAATACCCATTATAATAATTAATGTATATTATAATTAAATTTATCATTAATTAAATATCAATTCTATGATCCATCCTTAATGGGTTTTATGTTACAAAAGATTCCAAATCATAAAAATAGATTTCTACCAATTTGGCTTCTTTGAGACTCATGTTTTCTTTATTCACCTAAATTCTCATTTGAGGTGTATAAACGTCCATTTTACCTGTTATATTATGAATTTAGTTTTTTCATGATATTATAGGTCTCATGTTATTTTATTTCCATACTTGGAGGGTATGATCTTATGTAACCAAGTTATAAGAGTGTATTGACACAAACTCATCGATTTTCAACATTGTTTATGTTTATGCTTCCATTGATGGAATCATACAACACATATCTCCAGGCATTCATGAAATTTATTCCCCTGTAGTTATTAATTATATAATCATGAATTTGAAACATATTTATACACTTTGGTATATAGGATAGTTAAGAAATATTTTTTAAGGAATCCTGACTTTACCCTCTCTTCGGTCGGAAAACCATGTTTTCTTAAAATGTATTGAAAGTATGTTCCACTGATCTCCTATGATCAATAAATTAAATTTTTTCCTTTTTTCATTAAACAATTATTTCAATGGAGTCCTTTGTTTATTTCTAAACGAGGAATTTTTTTAACCTTTGTACCGTAAAAAAAGAATGTTTTTTTACTACGTACGACATCTATGGATATACCCACCATCTTTTCCTTTAAACATCTATTGCTTTTTTTAAAGGTTAATTTTCAATAAAATGTTTTTAAAAATTTATTTTCATGGAAAATGGATTTCAAAACATTGTGGGGATTTATTTATATGATTTCAATTTATTTTGAAATAAAAATTCTAAAAATGTTCTCATGCTTTACTTATATGTTTTTGATGTTTTTCAACGAAATTTTTTTCAAAATGCTTTCTAGATTTTTTTTCATTTTCAAAGTATATTCAATGAAATAGTTTTAAAAACATTTTCAATCTTGTTTTGTAACATTTCTATGTGTTTTCCATGGAAAAATATTTTCAAAATGTTCTGAAGATATTTTATATGTTTTCAAAAAAAAAATATCAAATGATTTCATGAATTTATTATAAGTTTAAAACAAATTTTCTAAGAAAACTATTTTTAAATGGATTTATATTTTGAAAATATTTTTTCAAATAAGAAATGGTATTTTATTTAAGAAATGATTCAAATGATATTTCAAAATTATTTTCCATATAAGATGACATTTGTGGATGTTACTACTACCCTTTTAAGAAATGATCAAAAGGTTCCATTCAAATTCATTCTATGAATGTGTTATTCTTAATTTCATGGTATTTCTGAAACCAATTTATCTTTCACAAGTTATATGTTCATGAAATACTTTTATCTTTCATGGGTTAGGCTTTTGATGAACTGTTTATGAAACCTATATATTTTTTCATATGTTATGATATGTTTACATGTTTTTATACCTATTTCATTACCAAGGTTAATATATGATTTCTTATAATTTTTTGTAACATGTATGTATAATTTCATTATGAGATGGGTGGGACATATATCTACATCCAATGCATTGGTTAAAGACTTATATCTCATGAGATAGACTAAGATAGTCTTTATAATTTTCCATGACTACTAAGATGGCAATGGGACTGAACCATGACTAAAAATATGGTAGGGGGAGTGAACCAATACTAACATGATGGCCTTGGAAGTAATTGATTAGATACTATGGAAATCATTTTATATGTTTATGTGTCATTCACAATACCATTTTTTATTCCTATGTAACACTTTTCGTGGTTTTTGTTCTTTATTTCCTTATGATTTATGTCTTATGAACTGAAAATATTAAGGCCATGATTCATATATATGATATTTCATATGCATGGTTAGAACATAAATTTTCATGATCATGTTATCATACCCTTATGCTAGCATTTGAGCTCACCCCTTTATTATGTTTTCTTTCCCCTTGTTATGAAGAAATGTTTTAGGTAGAAGTATTATTGGTGGATATATTTATGTTAGATGTTGAAGATATTTCACCAGGATTAAAGATTTTGATTCCATGTTTCCGAAGACACTAAACTATTACGGTCCGTAGGCATGTATTTTTTTTAGTGTACTAAATATTCATAAAAAAGGATGTAATATCCAGGTATTTCAATATAGGGTCTCTATAATCATTAAATTAATAATATGTAATTTAAAAACCATTCAAAGAAATTGAATTTAAAAAACCAACACACATATTTGTACACTAAAGCTCAATACTGATCATACAAATTCAATGATTACATATTTAAAACAACTAGTTTGAATTTGTTGCAATTTTTTATTTGATAAGATATGAAACCCTAAAATTAAAATAATTAATTACCTAATTAATAACATGTATATTATTATATTATTTAACCCATCCATCCTAAAACATGTATCTTCTACAAATTAAATTAAAATAAATTATTTTATTTTATTTAAAAATTAATTAAATATTTACACAACTTATTTACAAGAAGAAACTCAGCATATACCATTCAAAACTAATCATTATACTTCATGTTGAATACAATGCACTCAAAAAACACATATAACACATGGGATGTGTCATACATTAATAACATGAACTATAAAATTAATTGAACTTAAAATAAAAGAATATTAAAAAACATATACAATTTAATTTGTTTATCCTTTAGTAAGAAATGACCATTGTTGAATCATTGTTCTAAATGTTACATAGAATTAATTATGATTTTAATATAATTTAGAACCTATAAATGGTCATGTGTTTTCTATTTAATGTCTTTGGGACCTTACTTCAATAATTTTTAATGGAGAAATTAATTAAATTAAATATTTCCATGTAAATAGTTAATGTACATAGTGTTTGTAAGATGGTCAGACATCACGTACTTCACATATCCTAATATCCATAGTACATGCCTAGGGTATCAATGTTTACTTACCCTAGACATGTATAAGGTACATGAAATGTGTGAAGGATATATAGTGTGTAATTCATGTTACAATAATTATAGGATTTAAAAACACGGATTATATTAATTACATGATGAATCATTAACCATTATTTTCCACCATAAAAACTCATTGATTGCATGGAGTGTATTACGGTAAAGACATATGCCACCCAGGTTGGTCCCCATATAATTAATTTAATGCACCTGGTTTGTATCCACCACATGAAGGCCCATATTCCACGTTGGTTTAAATGTGTAATTAACATGGGTACACGACTTGTGAAAAATAGTAAATTACATATAACTGTTTATTATCCATTTAGAATTATTTCACCTCTAATGGGTTCTTCAGATGTTTTCTTCATTTATTCTCAACTTATATTAGTTGTATGTTAGAGACACGAATATGAGGAAGAATATATTTCAGATATGGATCAAGAAATAAAGGAAAAATGATATGAAATTTTACTTTCTAATGAATGGGGTTAAAAAATTAACAAATAATCATAAATTTGATCATAACTTGGAACTGATATAACCTTTTTGTTCCACGAGTATTAGAAATTATTTTTTGTGTTAATACCAACATCACGGTTTTCTGATTTTATGAATCATTAACATATTTTACTATACATGAACCATATCACCAATGAAAATTTTCCAAATAATATTGATGAAGAAAAACACTAGAAGAAAGAGAATATCCTTTCATGTTAAGTTTACAACTAATTTATATAGACCAAAAATAATAATAACTCAATCTTGAGATCTTTCATTTATTATTATTTTTATCATGTTAAACCATTTCCATTAAACTATCTTTTCTTTTAAAGGATAGAAGTGTATAATACAACTATTGGTGATCCATAAGTTCTTCAATTGTCTTCAAACAACACAGATAGATTCCAGGGTGCAAGTATAATAGATCGATTCCCTTTTGATTTTCATCTTTATCACTATAATGGTTTCTTTTTTATTTAATAATCAATCTTGGAATCTTGATACTGAGTTGATAGAGGATAAAGAAGAATCTAAACATGAATGGTCAGTCTTGAGAGAGAGATATCTGTTTCATTTTGTACATCTATTCTCTATCTCCATCAAAAACTACACAATTTAAAAAATAATCTATATATAGAGATAGGGTTAGGGTTTAAATATTTTTTATTTGTGCAATCTACCATAAATAATATGTTATGTATTATATAACGTTCTTCAATGTAATAATAATAATTTTATTACTTTATCATAATGATTTCTCTCTTGTGAATGAAAAATATTATTCTATCATGTTGAAAATTATTATTTATCACCCGACATAATTTTAAACATCTATTCTTCCTTGGTATTTATCGTACACCCAAATAAATATTAATTCATTAATGAAATAATGAAATTTTATATATACATTTATAAAAAAACTTATTAAAAAATAATTAATTAATTTAAAAAATCTATAAATTCATGATAAAATTATTCACCATTTTGGAGAATAATATTAATTCTTATAATTAAAATAACATATAATTTAATTAATATAATGTAAATGACATATTGTTTGACCCTCTAGGATTCGTTCTTATTTGAATTAAGCTGTATTTTTTAAAGAAAATTTTTCTTCTAGCAATTGGTCTTGGAACCTAGGAGAAAGAATTTAATGTCACGACTTTTACAACTACACACATGAATTTTCATTGTAAAAAAATCACTTTATATTGATATCTCCTGAAGAAGGTTACACACTTGTGTCATCAACCTATATCATTGATACATATTTCTTTCACTATTATAAATAAACTCATCATTACTTCATCGAAAATGAATTTAATGCAATGATTCATTTTCAGTCAAAGGATCTAGATATAGAGATCCAAAAACATTGAATGAGAAAATATTTCCTAAACTAATTTAATAATAACATATCAATTTTTATATAACCAATACACCAAACATGACCAGATGATATTTATTCATGATATCTAAAAATAACTCAAAGTGTGTGAGTCATGACATGCATTAATAATAGTTATAAAGTATAATGACCATTACCCATGATCACAAACAAGAATATCTAATGACTCAAAAACATGTGGAATACTAACTAGAGGTTTTATTCTCACTATATCTCAATATATATACTGAAAAGTGTGAAATACTTGATTCAAAGTCTAATTTTACTATCATTACTCACATATTTTGGTAAACATACAAATCCCCATTTATGTAATTTTATCGAACCATATAACATGATTTAAAAATATATACATACCTTTTTATGGTTATCATCCTCACGGAGAAATAAAATTTAATTTTATGTGTGAAATAATACATTGGTACATTGTTACATTAATATCAAAAATAAATATGAATGTTATTTAAAAATATTTTTTCCATAATTTTCACTTATTTGAATATATATTAAATCTAACACACACACAATTGGTTCTAGGACACCAAATCATATTTTTTATCAATTTATATGGACTACAGGGAGAAAAATCAGGTAACTCAAAATAACATATATCTTTTACCCATTATTTATGTTTTTTACTTATTTATAGAGAGATTTGTGTTTTTTAAGACTAGTCATTTTTCTGGATACCATAATCATCGGTTCAAAGATGATTATATTACTATGAAAACATCTAAAATTAGGTATAGAATTTATAATTATCTTGTCTTTCCTTGTGCATAGAAAATATATCTAGTGGTGTTCATGGATATAATCCAAAAAATTCCTTATCCATATCATGAATAATTCAAAGTTATATTTTAGGATTATATATACATATATTCCTTGACATCATGAATTAATGTTAGGAACCATGAGATTTTTTTAAGTACACTTAATGAACATAATATTTTTCCAAATAGTAAAATTGTAAATGTTGGTTTTATGAGGTGTTTTTCCATGGGAATGTGATTTCTAAGGTGTAGATTATAGTAATACCAGAGAAGGTGGAGGCTATAGTGTATTTCACTTGACCAAAGAATTTTTTTGAGACCAATATATTCCTTAGGAATGTAGGGTATTATCGATTCTACAACTAATACTTCTCAAGTTTGGAATCACTAATTAAAACAATGATTTAAAAGGGGGTGATGTTTCAATGGTCAAATAATTTTTAAGTTGTTTTCCCAGTGCTAAATAGTTGATTGAAGACAACCCAAATTATGAAATTGGAAGAGCCAAATATTTGATATGAAGTTTTTCTATGATGTCCTATGTTTGTGTTTGGGGGGGTTGTGTTGACATTGAGGGGATTGATTATAGATTATTGGTTATATAATTTTTCACATCATGATAATAACTAGCTAAGGAATGAATTTCATTTTGCAGTGGTGTTCTAGTATCTAAAATTTTGGTGACATTATCTATTCCCTAAGAGATATATTATCTACACAGACCACAATAGACTCTAATATATCTTCTCTCAGTGAGATCTGAATATTATGTATAGAAATTAAGTGGATTATTCTCATACATTCAACATCTAGATAACTTATGCTATAGGGAAATGTATTTTATTAATATATTATATTAGTACGTAAATAATGGTGCCACTAGAGCTTTGAGACTGGCTTTACCAGGAGGATTGGTACCTAATGAGTATGATGGATGAGTGGCTAGTGGATACATAATATGATCCTGGTGTGATTACAAGTTCACCATTAGTAATCACTTATTATTTGGAGGACATTTTGAATGAAATCCATGATTCCAAAATAAATTCATATTGCTGTGGTAATTATTTATGAGGGAAATTACTATAAATTGGTGTCTCTTATATGATGATGACCTAATATAAGATCATGAGTGATTAGTAGTGGCCGATTCCATAATAGATGAGCTGTTGAGGGGATCTTATGATTAAAATTTGGAACTCCATATGTGGTCTTTGATCCCTGAAATCTAAATTTATTTTTATGTCTAGGTATGATGAGAGACGTCGTCGATTTTTTTTCTAATAACTTATCTTACAAAGGGTAATGGTAGAGCATTAGTATACTGGTAGATTTCATTATCCACATCTGATGTCATTGTGGAAGTGGGATGATGTGAAAATGGACTTCATGAAGGGTTTACCTTAAACCTTGAGGATTTTTAAATTAGTTGAGAAAAATAATATAGGAGGTTATATGACTGCATTAAATTTTTTCTAGTATCCAAATATATAGAGAAAACAATTTCAAGTCACAGTATCCACATGGAATGAAGAAGGGCATAAGGACTCGGTTGTAGTAGAGTACGGAATATCATCCACAAACCAATATACATTTACAGAGGATTATTTAGATCCTTGGGGATATTCTTGAGAATGTATCATCGACCTTCATGGAGCATGGGATGATAACCAAGACTTGGTATTGTTAATATATATAAATAGTATACAAGATTCAATTAATATCGATCCTTTTATGGATCTTTATAGATGTTCATGGTACTCACTATTACATTGAAATTAAGTTAGTGTGGTGGTAGTATTTTGGATGGCATTGGTGTAAGATAATTACTGTAGGGTAAAACTGATCAGGAAGTGGTTGCTTTCCAATCAAGTCAGGAAATGATCATATACCTCCTAGAGTATATGACAATTGGTGTTCTATGTTGAAAACATGGTTTTTTATGGGTGTCACCTCGGTTGGTTCATCAACATTTTTTGATGTAATTGAAGATGAAATCATGTTTTGGGGAAAAATTGAGATAAGAAAACATATAATGACTTACTAATAAAAACATCACCCATGTTACTAACTAATGTTGGATATGTTCCACAACTCTCATATTCAAAGGTATATTCCCAATCATGTGAAAGTGACACACTATGAAGATGATGAGTTAGAACTATGTATATATTTTTTGAAGCACCTTATGTTGATCATTAACTAAATAAATAATGTATTGGGGAAATATCGTACAAAATATTTATTTATTATGTTGTCATTAGTTAATTCAAGAGTAATTTATAGATACGGATTCAAATGTACAAACCATTGGAATGATTTTATCTACAAGGTTTGTTGATGCCGATTCATTAGGTCATTAAGTCATTATAGGATGGAATTTGTAAGAATCTCATTTTTAGGGGGTATTTTAATGTATTTATTGACATATCTTAAGTGATTTTTTTGAGCCTTTTGGTGGTTAAAACTAGGTTTTCGATGGTTTTTTTTTTTGAAGATTAAATTTTGTTTCAAAGGACTTTTGTTTCAACAGGGATAACAAAACACCCATGGTGAAAGTCATGTTGAACATCGGTGAGTCACTATACAAAAGGGGAAAGTAATAGGTTGGTGTTGGGAGTTATTGTGGTCACAGATTAATAGGGCCCCACATCTATCAATAGCTAGAGTCGTCTCACTCTACCCGCAGTGGAGGTCATGGCGAGGAAAATGGATGAGGAATATGTGACACATCATATACATTGTCCATTTTTTGATGTTAGGTTTGTATGGACTAAATAATGGTGAAGCTTATGGTGGAGGTTGTGGGGGTGATCTAGCAATAATTTGAATGGATGAAATTTCCAACTTTTTTTGTAGATCTCGTTAATTTCAAAGTGAAAACACATTCATCATTATTATGGGAAATAAATGAATTACTAATTTATTTATTCCAACATTAATCCATTATACCATCATCTATTGATCTTCCATTATATATTGATATTCCTCAGATGAACATATGGTGAGTTTGGTTGACCCTCCTTCAATTTAATTTTTAGCCTTAGAGAGCCTCATTTTTATTATCCCAATTTTCTCAAGATTTATATAATATTATAAAATAGGGGATATATTATTGTTTTTATTGAACAAGACTTAGGGGAAATTAAGGTGTGAAATTAATCTTCCTCATTCTCTTTATTTCCTCAAGTTTAACTTTATTACCTTAAAAAAACCATTGATTCGTCATATCATTTCCATATATATGGATTTTAAAAACAACCTAATGAAGTAATCATGTATAATTTTCAAATTAATAATGGATTTAGAGCATTTGTGGATTCTTATTGATTAATGTTAGATCTACTAATAATATAATATCTCAAGAGGTATTTTTATGATGATATAATGGTTTATCTTCATTTTTTCTCATGTATCATTATATAAAATTTTGATTCCTATTTATAATATATTCTAGAAGTTATTGGTGTGTATTTTTGGTCTAAAAGGTTTTAAAAAATAGGTTGGGCGATGATGACCTTGAAAAAACAGACCTGGATGTATGATTTTTTAAGGCATGAAGTTTCTTTCCATGAAGAAGCCTTTTGTATATCAGTTATCATTATTCAGTTTTGTGTGCATATGTGACTAGAAAATTATTGAGTTTGATTGCATGTGTCTTCATTTATAGTATAATTCCCCAGAATTAGTCATTTCTTCAAGAATATAATTCAATTTTACTAAGTGGACACAACCACTCACTATCCATTTCAACATAATATAAAACCTTCAAATTGAAATAGGGTTTATTTTTGATAAAAAAATATTAATGATATTCAACATGAATATCATCATTGTTCTAATAGAACATTAAACCCTATAAATTTTTTAAAAATTATGGATGAACACAAAATAATGAATAAGGTATATAACAATATTGAAACATTTTTTGGGGGAAAATTTTAAAAGAAAATAAAAATTTAAATTTATCAAAATATCCTTTCATCATATGAAATAAATCATGTCCAAATGAAAAAATACACTTTTTCCCACACATTCCTTAAAAAACCAATTTTAGAAAAATAAAAACCCTTGTTGTTCATATAGATCATCATATTTATAACTTACATTCACTTGTGTCAGAAATAACTAGATCATAGATAAACCCTAAGGAGAAACAACCCTGGTTTACTCATACTTTATTTCTTTTTAAAAGAAATTACTTTCCAATTTCATTTTAGATGTATATTAGGCTCACACATCATATAATTTCTATCGAGATCACCCATCCGTATAAACTGTATCGAACTCAACCATTTGTATAAGTTGTATCCATCCCACATATTTTTATACGTTTTATCGAATTCACCTATAATCATATATAATTTTCATGCATCATATCATGAATAAAAAAATCATAATCCCTTTCATCAATAATACTTAGAAAAAATTCTATATAACCCACATGCAAAACATTTTTTGATAATGGAATACCCTTTCCTTTTAAAAAAACAATTTTCGAACTAAATTACCCAAAAAAAATAGAGGAAGGATTTTCATTGAAAAAAACATAAAATGTTTAATAAATCTAAAAAATTTATATTTTTGGGTGTATAAAAATTCATTGACTCTAAATAAATTAAAATAGAACATTACTTTTACCTTTTTAAAAGAATTTAAAAACATTAAATATGAAATACATAAAAATATCCATTCTAAAAACAATGTAAGAAATTAAAAAAATATAAGATCTCTTATTTAACAAATATATATCCTTTTAAATACCTCAATAAAATAATTTTAATAATATGTTTATGTAATAAAAAATTTCCTAAAATAAATCATTAAAACATTTCAAATAGTTATTTAATTTAAGGTGTCCCATTCCCCAAGTTCGACTTGTTATGTACATTCATTATCTCATTATAAATTAAAAAATATGTCAATTATTTAAATTATTAGGAAATTTTTTGTGTTTATTATTATTTTACTATATTTATTACAATTACATATTCAATTACTTAATTAATTATGTTCCCATTAGTTTTTTTGAGATTTTCAACTCATTTGTCCAAAAACATTTGTAGTTTTACCATTATCCAAGAGGTCATTATTAAATAATCTATACAGTATTAAAAATAACATAATTTTAAATTTTAAACATCTATTATACTTATAAAACCATCATTGATACACACTTATGAGAAATTAACTATGAAACAATCATATATATGGAAGTTCATACGTATGCATGAGTAACACATCAATTTTTCAAAGAACATAGTTGAACAAAGGTAAGAATTATTTTTTATTTCTAAAATTATTATTTATATCATAAATAACATATAATTTATTTAGAGACACTTCAATATATTATCCTTGTGAATTGGTTATGAAAAATGAATCACTTCTCTTCGTGGAGGTGGTAATCCACTCATATGGATGAATGATGTTATCATTTGTCATTGGATGGAAACGTAGGAAAATATATGATATATTAACATTATAGAATTATAATTTTTAAATTAATATATACACATATATATAAATATATATATTAAATCTATAATTATAAGCATCTATAGGATACGATGATTGAAAACGACTTAAATCAGTTTCTATAGTGGTAGTCCTCTATACACATGAATGATGATTTTGTTTCCCATTTAATGGAAGAGGAGATAGATATAGGTTATTATATTAACATAATAAAGTCTTAGTATATTTAATATATTTATGTTATTATTTCAATAAGTTTGAATAATATTTTATGGAGTTAGAGGAAAGAATAAAACTAAACCATTCAGTTAAAAGTTATACATATTCTTCAGAAAACCTATTATTCATTACACTATAATGCCAATTCTGTTTTTATTCATCCAAAAATAATAACTATAGAATGTGGGTACAGATTTAGGTAATTTACTTTTTAAGTATTGGAAGACCTATAGTTCTCATAATGTGTGTGGAAGAGAGGAATGGAGGATCCATTCTATAAGAGGGGAGGCGATTTCTTTGAATTACTTAAATAATTAAATAAATATAAATAATTTTCATGTACCTGTGGATGAAAAATTATATAACTCATGTATTAGATCATTATGAGGCCAAATCATACCATAAGTTAATATTTTTACATGTTTATATTTTATTTTCAGCCCTATATCTTTGTTATAACTCCTTATTAACCTGTTTGACAATTACCGTGATATCAATATTTTTTAATATTTAAAAGTAAATAAATTTATTATAAATGGGATAATGACCACTAAATGGACCATGGTTGATATTTTAAACCATATAAAATTAAAATTTCCTATTATATAATTTTTATTTATTTTAAACTATTTAAAAAAATATTTTTTATTATAGAATATTATTAAACTCATTTTTTGAATTACATACAATATTATCTTATAATTTATCTCTAAATCATTTAAAGATGTTACAAAATGACATAGATAATAATATAATGAGTATATATGATTAATTTAATCATCACTTCAAATTTATATTTGATTAGATGTTATTTTTAACCTTATCTTTTGTTTTAAATCCATGGTTTACTAATGTTAAACATAATGGTGGTAATTATTTTTCAATATTAAAGGGTTTTAGTTTTAAAAATATGGTGAAAATTGGATAAAAAATTGGAAAGGTATCAAATTTTACGAAAAACATTATTTATAATTTCTCTATTTATATATTTTTATAATTAATAAATTGATTAATAATATATTATATAACCTAAAATATCATTAATGTTATTTTTTAAACCTATCATTTAGTTTTAAATGTACACAAAAAGATAGTAATGTATTTAGAATATTAATGTTTCACACATAAAACATTTTTTTATCTTATTTATAACTTTTTACCATTACATTTTTCACTTTTACCCTATTTTTTATCATTTTAACTAGTTTTTACCTTTGGTAACATATCCCTTATACATAAAAAATAAAATAGTACATGTTGAATAATTTAGGTCCCCTAATACTAAATTATAAATCCATTTTTTTACATTTCTTAAGTTGATCAATAAAATTAAAATTTTATTTGTGTAATGTATCAAAAAATTAAAGAAAAAAATTATCTCTTAAAATATAAAAAATAGGATTTTAAATTTAATATAATATTTGAAAAAATAAAATGTTCTTTTAAAACAATTATTTTTTCAAATTATATTATTCAATAATTTATACATAATAATTATATTCAAATAACATCATAAAAGTCATGGTATTAGTAAAAAAAATTATTTAGAACTTGGGAATAAAAATCAACTATTTTATAAAAATTAAAAAATTTCATATACATATATTATTAATCTTAATAAAACATTGAACTTCATATTTTTAAACTCACTATCTGAAATTTTATAATTCATTATTTAAAAAAATAAAAAAATATTGTCGAAAGTTGATCATATATGAAAATAGGTTTTTAAGATGTTAACAAAAATTTATTCTTATTTCACATCAGATAAAAATTAATAATTTAAAATTGATATTTTATACTTTTAGTATATTTTATTATTATTTATTAATAATATGATTCATTTCTTAAAATAAAACACCGATTTTAGAAAAATATATTTTTAAAAATAAAATGATTTTTATTAGTTTTCTTAGTTATACTATATGAATATCATTAATATTAAAAGTAATTTTTTTTTTAAATATACACATATTATTTTAACTAGGTTACTCCTATTCATTCCTACTAATTCAATAGCTAGGTTTTAGGGGTTATATTTAATATCTAACAAATTATTTTTCACATGTTTTGGTACATTTCTTATTAAAGAGTAAGCTATAAAACACATTTTTTATTTAGTGAGACCATAAAA
Organism: Viscum album; assembly: GCA_963277665.1. Taxonomy (NCBI): domain Eukaryota; kingdom Viridiplantae; phylum Streptophyta; class Magnoliopsida; order Santalales; family Viscaceae; genus Viscum; species Viscum album. The sequence goes on from OY728150.1 coordinate 1,044,037,843, forward strand.
TGAAATATCATTTCATTACATTCTCCCCTTCCCCATAAATAAATTATTTCCTTGATATTTTTTAATAGTTACATTATAAGTAATGTTATCAATGTGTATCTATGATGTAAACATGGATCGAGAGTTAATTTAATTATGATATCCAAATCATACATACTTATGAGATACAAGGAAAGTCACATATAGGTACATAATTTGGGCTAACAACCCATTTTAATTAATTTACCTTTTTTGTTCATAGTTAAACTCATACTAAAATATTATCATAGGTTGATCTGATATATGGAATGTGAGTTCCCAATTTTTGTAATTTTTAATTCCAACCCAATTCCAATATCACATCTGATTTATATAAATGATGAATAATAAGATTTCATTTTGGGATAAAAAATTATTATAAATAGATTTTTTCTATAATAACATTTCACTATAGTGATGATCATATTATATTAAACAAATCCTTGATTGACAAGAGTTTATTGAACTAGAATCCTATAATACATCCACGAATTTGATGCAGATTATAAGTAGCATTTATTTACCATGATCTGCATTATGTTCCTAATATACATAGACTATAGGCATGGAATATATTTTTCCTTATTCCCTAGGCATAAGAAGTTGTCGATGTTGGTTTTCATCATTTACCAATGGTTTGGTTCACTTTTTGTCATATACTCCCATGCTCTATTCGATTTACCCATTAAACTAGTTTATTTTCATTAATTTTGACATCTCTTAATCTATTTCAGTAATTTTTCACTTTATATCTCTTATATATTTATTTACTCAATGAAATATTATTCTATACGTGAAACAATTCATTTCTCCTTAGAGAAAGTCAACAATATTTCTCTTGCCACATTTTCTATATGTATAGGAATATATTTTATTTCCCCAATGTTTTTGATCACATGAATTCAAAATATAATTATTTTTTTCTTTTCAATTCACAAAAACCATGATAATAACGACAATATCTAGTTTCCATTTCCACCTTTAGTGTACATCGAACAACCACTTCATAGAAATCAAATTCTATTATATATAATTCCTATCAAATTATTGTCTTTAGGGAACTAAAAAACATAGAATATTTTTCATATATTCAATATTATAATGGTATGTGCACCATGTTCTTCTAATAAATCATCTTTTTAGGTACTCATTGATTCATACTACTTTTGTTTTAGCTCTAGTAATAATCTCTCCATATCCATATGAAGATTTTTGGAGAAATATTTAATGATGAATAAATTATTTATTTCCTCCCATTATATCAATTAAATATCTTCCGTATTTTATGAATTCCTAATGATATTAAACCATTGGTAAATATAACCTTTTAGAAGTTAAACATTTAAATTATCTTCTATGCCTCTAAGCATTGAAAAATGGAAAATATATTTTACCTAACCATTATCTATTGATCAATAATAAGTGGATTAAAATATCCAGTAAAGGCTTTTAGATTATATCAACATAAGACTCAATAGCATGTTTCTGATTCTTTATTGTGTTTGTAATCCCAATAAGCTTTGTGATATCTCTCATAAACTAGGATAAATTTATAAGATATATTACCACTCCATTTTACATCCCATTAGTTTGATATGTGGGATAAAAATTTCATTTTCCACCACATCTATTTTATTCTTTGTTTCTCATTTCATCATCCATTTATAAAACAAAAAAATTTCGTCATGGGTGATCAATATTTTCTCCCCTGATTGAATTTTGAAAAAAACTAAAAAAAAATTACTCTTGGAAACATTCACATTATCATATATATCAACAAATAAAATCTTTGTTTGACCAAGGATACCATAGGATGTGTTACCTCAAATTTCATAACCAAATTCCATAGAATAATAAATCATTCATAATGGTATGTGAAGATAATATGGTTAACCAAATAATATCCCAGTGAGTATCATAATAGTTATACAATTAGTCATATTTTTCATGAATCACATAACAATTGACTTAAATCCTAAACATAGTATCTTTAGAAATATGAACCATACATACATTTGTTCAAGATCATGTATCCACCTGTAGTATCTAGATTGGGAAGGAATTGAATGGAAGACCACACAATGTCTACTTTAAGAAAATTTTAAGATGTTATCCTATACACAAACATGTCTATCAGAATTATTCCATGTTTTCTCTCTAGTTTTCTATAATCCTAATTCTGATAAATTGATAATCTAATATCTAAAGATAACTAAACCATTCTTGGATACCAACTGTGAAACCCCAGACCCACACTATTGAGATCACAGTTAAAAAACAATTCTATACATCCTCACATTGATACTATATGTGGTCAGCCAAGATAAAACAATATTAAATTAAAAAAATATTAAATTTTACTTTTCAAAGTCATCACACAATTCCCAAAAACTGATAGGTTTAGTGTCTTTATATATCAACTATATAAGCATCTGGGTCTATAGTAATTATGAACATTAAATCATAATTTCACCATACTAGACCTTCTGCTAAACAACATATAAGATAATATCATCATCATAACTTTTGTAATGAAATCATAGAATGTTGTGATATCAAATTCTCTATGAATTAATCATTTCAACAAAACATAAGGATTATATCATAATCATGTGAGACAATGTAGATATGGAGAGAAATATCTGATAAAAAGATCATAGAATAATAATACCATATTAAGATCATCCAAGAAGCATAATAATCATATCATATATTTGAATAATATAACCATTTTTTTATTCAATTCATAAGAATGTAATTTATAATATCCTAGTAAAATTACAAAGACATAAAAATATAAAAATAAAATAACATATTGAAGTAGACATCACAACCTAATTCTCATATTATATTGGTATTGGGAAAAAACACAGGTAACCTCTTTAGGATTTTAAAAAAAAATTAGGTCCCTATATAGTCATAGAAAAAACCATTATACCTCTTGATGGTTGGGTGATAACCTGTATACACCATTATGCAAAGAAAACAACTCATGTAGCTCTTTACCATTTTTCAACACTTTTTTACCATATTGAGAAATTAAAATATTAAATATTTACTAATTAATTGGAGGGATGTATAGGATTCCATACATTATTGTCCTTAAATATGTATTCCATAAGATAAAAATCATTAATCATTTGAAAAATAACATGTGATAGAAAAAGGGTTTTATAACATTTCCAAACTCTATCACATAAAACAACATCATGAATTTGTTTTCATGAGACCAAATTCTTAATAAACCTAAAATAATTATTTCATAATGGAAATTAGATGTTGATTTATCTAACATAACCCCATATATGGATGACTAATGTATTTTAATTAAAAAATGGAAAAAACATAAATGAGTGTTTTTTTAAATTATATTTCATTTTTAATAAAGAGATGAAGTTGTGTTCATTTTTAAATAAACTTTTTAAAATGGGGTAAGTTAAATTTTATAAAAATATTACTTTAAAAAAATAAAAAAAAGGTCTTTAGAAAATTTATAAAAGTATATGAGATAATTGTTTTGGAAGAAAAAACATTTTATCATGGATGTTAGAAAACCATTTGATATTTTGAAAGTACCTTTATTGAAACCCCACATTATATAATGATTCATTAAAAATTATATGAGAAATTTTAATGGGAAACATGTTGAAAACATTATATAATAAATAATTGGGTTTTAAAATAATCTAGTGATAAATTTTTAGGAATTTCAAACATTTATATGTAAGATAAACAATGACTTAATGGGGATTAAATTTTTTCAATGAATACTATAATTTTATAAAAATGGTATTCACTCATTAAAAAAGATTATTTTGAAACTAATTTATCACAATTATATAAAATATGGAATATCATCTGAATTATGAAATAGAATAACAATGAAAACATAGAAGAAAATTGTTCAATATGAAACCTTATAACTCAATGAAAGAGGTGTGTTCTATGAAAATACCGTATACTGTAAGAAAATTTTGGAAAGTTGTTTATGTGGAAAGAATATCAATCCCCATAAGTAAAATATAATATACCATGTAAAATAATCACAATTTCAATTGTTCCTAGCATATATTAAATAAATTCATGAATAAAAATAATAACTCGAGGAATTAAAATTGAGTTAACAAAACCCCTTTTAACTTGAGGATAGTTTAAATTATATCCTATAGAAATATAAGTATTTAAATAGAACATAAATTTTCATGAATAAAATATATATAATTAAATAATTTATCAATTAATAATAATATTCAACACAAAAATGAAATTATGTGCATCATTCAAAACATGACTCAACAAGAATAATTTTAGATGAAAACTCTATCCCCATATCCTTACTTCAAATAAATGCACTCTAAAATCCAACATAACAATCAAATCTATCATAAATATTTTTTAGAACAATTTTCATACCTATAACCATTTATAAACTTCATATATAATTAATCCCTACAATTATATTTGTTAGTTTTACCCATTTTCCCATATCGGGTGTTTTATATTTTGATTATGTACTTTTTTTTGAGAGAATTTTTGACACCCTCAAAATGAGTATAAAAAATTTAAGTATTGATGAAATACACTAATCATTGGTATTATGTTCTACATGAAATGAAGTAAGGAGGTGAATATCTCCATGGTGATTAAGCTGTAGGATCGTGTGAATCGTGTAACCCCCATGAGGGCAGGAGATCACATGACTTTATGAAATTCACAAGGATGAGTCATACACATTCCATGATCTATGGATGACCACTCATACCCCCTTTCAAAATCTCCCAAGATCATAAAAATAATATCATGTGAGTCCCTTATATCAAGTGGAATTCCTCCAACATGTCACCTTCATCACTAAAAGCCTCTTGGACAGGACAATTTGATCATATGACGCATCTTCTGATATGTAGACAAGTGTGACAATAGACCATGATAACGATCATATGTGCTCATATGATCGATCACTAATCATGTCACACCCTATATAAATAAATAGCGGATTTCCATAAAAATGCACAAACACCATCACGAGATTCATTATCGATCATGTGATTCCCTGGTTTATATCCAATGACATGAGGTCGGAAGTCATGTATAATAATGAATGAATGCTAGAAAAGGTGAAAGACTCTCACAAAGGGAAGATATTTTAATTTACATTTGAAATTGTTTATGTGCATCCTGTGATCATCATTGATCATTTGAATGCCTCTAATAAACCATATTGATCTCACGAAGTCTTAATGACCAACCTAACTTGATCTTATAGTGAGCCCCAAACAAGTCCCCTTTGATCTGGTCAAATCCATTTTTATAGCTGACATGATCTTGTGTGGAAAACCAGACATGTCATCTCAGTCATTCAGAATCCATTTTGAAGGTTCATTTGATCATGTGACATCCCATTAGTGAGTATATTATATAATAAATATGATGAAGATGGACTAATATTATGGTTGTTGGTTATCTTGCAGCATAAAAATGACACTATGGATAACCCGTTGTATGATCATGAAAAATACATGATATGATATTCCCTCCACTGAATCAACACCATATCTATGATATATGAATCATGAAAGGTAGAAAATTACCATGGTAGTGAGGTATATAAATTTCTCACACTTTGTTCAAAAATGACACACACAAACACACACAATAATGGAGCACCTTGGGGAGAACATAAGAAACATTGGTACTTTCAATAAAGAAATGTACACAATCCCAATATTCTTCCACCAGGTAAAACATATGGAATGTGTTAAGGGATTATTCTGGAATTGTATATCATTCTCATGATCACCCAATTGATCACACAATGTAATTGTAGTGTGCCAGCTAGATTGTCCAAAGGAACTTTAACATGTTGCCTTGGTCTTGAGAATTCTCAACAAGATAATTCTTAAAAGAATTGAGGCCTATAGGAATTAATGGTTGAAAAATATGGAAGACATATGAAAAGAATGATATATCGATTTTAATGTGATGGAATAATGTCCATTTAATGAACCATACAGATCATTTGATATCACTAAAACATGTTGTTCAAGACTCTAACATCCTATGGACATGTCAACCAAGCCACCCAAAGTCCTCTGGACATGTCATTTATGCTACACAAGGTCCCCAATAAATGTTGGACATGTCTTGAAAATTCATAAAAACATATTTTCCAATTCATGTGAAATTCTATAGACATTCCATTAAGATCATACGACATCCTTATAACATGTTAGTTGTGATCACACAACACCCATGGATGTCTTAGGGTTGATCATGTGAAGACACTTACATATTTCATCCGAGTCATGAAAAAGTGCTCCATCAATGGTAGTCAGATCACGATGAATAATTATGACATGTAATCTTTAATCATGAATATATCACTGAGACATTTCATCCTTTATGGACAGGAACATAGGATAAGATAGACATACAATCAAGACATATCGACCAATCACTTAGGATATGTCAGAATGACACTCAGTAAATGTTAGGCATAGATGATTCAACATTTCAGTATATCAGGAAGATACATAAAGACATTATAAGCTTTTAAATTAGAAATATTTATACATATTCATAACCATACTACAAGAAATTTGTTTCTTATCCAAATGAAATACACAATACACCTTCCTAAGGCCTGATCTGAAACAGTAATTTTCCTTGGTGTGTGTCCCTCTACATTTCAAGTATTCTTAACTATTGGGACAAAATTATCTGATAAGATTATTATACATCCTATCCTATAATTAGATTATAATTTGGCTCATACATAGGTATCCATTTATGTGTAATCCTTGGAAAATCCATCAGGTCCCTCAAACCCATCTATGGGTTAGTGAGAAATAGATCTATGGGGTCTCTGATTCCTACTACAAAAATGATACATTGTATGCCTTTTTAAGGCTTGACCTCTATATTAAACACCCCATTAAGGCCAACATAGTGTGTATTCTCTATATCCAAATTGTGTGTGTCTTTTCACTTATTATCCCTTGTTTCTCAAACTGATCATGACTTATGTGGTCTTATGGATGTGCAACGATCATATCACTAGCATCATAAATTTCTCTGATCCCAGTCATCCACCATGGTGTGAGTCCTAAGTTCATTCCCATATTTGTGAAACCTGGGGAAATAAATTTCATGGTTATTAATTATTTGTCGCATACCGTTATCAGGTTGAGCATATATACAACTATGATGACTCTAATTCCAGTTATAAATAAGATACATATGATTCCTTCCTATAGATCTTTATCCATACTAGGTGCCTTATTTACCTCATATTTTTCATTTGTGTATGGAGTAAAAGTATATGGATTAAATTTAAATGAATTTCATTGGTTTTGAGACCTTTTTTAAAAAGAATATATATGATGCCTTCTGAGTTTTCATTCCAATCATTATATTTGTTCAATTAGATCTTATACATAATGAAAAATTTCATTTATTAAATAAAATAAAATATCAAACAGTCAGCAATGATATTTTTTACAAAACTCATGATGCCAAATTGTATGTAGATCAATAGAAACATCTTCGAAAAAAGAGAAATTTTTTTCTATGATCCCCTTATTTTCAAGTCCATCTATTAGGTAATTAGCTTCATGATAAACATGGGTAATAATATAGTTCATCGAGGAAAGGGATTCTATGATGTTAACACACCTTGCAGAAATATTCGATAATAAGTGAATAGGTCCATTTATAATCCATTATACCACTATAATAGTGTCACATTAGAACAATAAATTGACCCATCCCCACTTATTCACCACCTACACCACATTGATAATTCCAAGAACTTTAGAATCAAGAGAAGTGGTTAAGACACAAAGTCCAAAGAGAAAACCCATTGTGTTCTGACATTGATCACAAAAAATCATACCATACAAGGAGGGGCTAGGTTTTCTTCTTGATGCACCATATATGATAACTTTTATCCAACAGGGAAAAGGATGGATCCACATGACTTCAAAAGTTCTATAAGGAGGATGATAATTACATTAAATTTCAAAGAGAATAAGAAAAGAGAAATAATGAATAGAGTTTTTGAAACACCCAAATTGAATATCATTTTCTTATTTCACAACATCAATTATCTGAGCCAGAATAGATTGTAAGTAGAAAGGAATATATTCATGATTGTTTTGTTCTTGATATACCAAATCACATGTAGATTTTTCAGGAAGCCTACCACGTATAGATTGTGAAGTTACTGAGAAACAAGAATTGCCTCCCCATGTGGAAGTATACTCCAGAGTACCTTGTTGCACATATTAAAAATATAAATAGATACCCATTTCTATGTAATAACATGAAATATATGAATAAAATAAGATATATATTCATGGTCTCAATAATATAACCCCATTTTTTATATTAAATGATTCAACATCGAGTCACACTATTATGGTTACCAGACCCTTATCATGATTTTAAAATATTTAAGAACATATCCTAAATCTATTAGAGAGTCCTGAAATATGAAATATTTTACCCCAAAAGGATCCTATGATCCCAACCTCCCATCATATCATCCAATGAGAGTTGTTAGGTGTTTTTGGGTATGAAACCCCAAATAACCTCATGGAGTTGGAAAGTTGTTGTGTACCAAGATATTGTTATTGGAACCATTGGTATTTTCTAATACAGATGGAAATGGTTAACCGTATGTTAATGATTTTGAAACTATACATGAACCCCCCACCCCACTATCAATCCTCAAATAGGTAAAAAATTTGGTGAACCCATCACGGAAGCATGTGATGGGAGATTAACTAAATCATTATAATAATTTGACATCGTGTCTCCTGAACCCCAGAGATAACCATACTAGATATACCATCCATCATCATTCGATGGAATGATATGGTGAGCCTGACTTGAATATCTAAGATTATAAAAAAATAATTTGACCATTTGTTGGGACATTTCATTTTGTCTCTCCTGTATAAATTAAAAAGCTACACCAGTCATAGAATCGTTCTTAACAGATGTTCCCATGAAATATGTTCATTATCTCCATGAATTTTCCATAAGTGAAATTGAAATCCTAGGAACATTAAAGGAAATTTGGGTTACCTATGAGTAACTGATTGATAATTTTTCATACATACAATAATTCACTAATTGATGGTGTTGGACCTTGTTGTGTTTTATAATTTTTAAAGTACTCTCACTAACATCTTTCTCTGAGAACATTTCGTCATCAAGAGAATGTTTTGGAACCTTAGAAATCGTAGTAACCTCTGCGGGTATCAAAACATAATAACCCACATGAAACCATTATTTTTGGGTAGAGAACATGATGTTTTGGGAATACCATCAACATGGTATGTTTCTGAACACAAGGATATATGTAAGGTCTATATATGCTAAAACCGACAAGTCTATCTCATTCGTGTACATCTTTAATGAAACTAGTGGAAAATTTTTACACCTCCAATATCATTTGAAGTGTATCCCTAAATCAAGTAAAAAAAACCTTCCTTATATTAGTAAAGTAGGTAAATGATTCGAAAAATTGTCAAACTCAGTTTGGAAGTTGCATAGGAAGGATCTTGTCAAACATTTTCTCTATCATCTACCCACTATAGCCCCTCAATCACCTACTAAGGGAACCACCTTACAAATTTCTACCATTGATACTCATGTAAATGAATGAAGTAAGTTATATCCATCATCAAATTCTATGTATAAATTGGAGTGGGATTATATCAGCATATTCACTAATGAATCCCATTGGCTATTTGGGATGTATCCAGTGGGAAGGCTCTTATCCATTCTCACTCGATAAATTGTACATGCACATTCATGTAGCAATAAAGGGGGAGGAACATATCCATTCACACACACATGATTCTTATATTTATATTTTTAAGTCATATGGGGGATTAGAGTGGGATTATGTCCCTTCTTTAGTAAAATTTATTTTCCAGTATATTTTGGAGACTAAAAATATGTAGGCCTACATTCCTCTATACCTAGTTAAATTGTAACTACATTATAAAAATAACTAAATTGCTCTATCTTAAAATTATGGAACTAGTATTGATGAATAGACATGAACATATTTCAATCCCAACAGCCATAGAATCATATCTCTATTAACAATATTAACATGTGGATACTCTAGAGAAGGAACACATTGTTACTCCCTTCCATGAGGATTATCGGAATATTTTGAAAATGATGGGTTATAGAAACATGATTATAATCCAATTATAATTGGGTCTCACCAAATTATTTTAGAAAATTCCTCTATATAATAACACATTCCTATCAAAAAATACAAGAGGTATACTCTAAAAGAAATGGTTCGGGCTCATATCATTGCTCTAACCGAGGAGTACCAACTCAGTTTGGAATATGACATAAGAGGGTCTAATATTCCTATCTAAAAACACCAATGGAATAAACTAAAGGAAAAAATTAAAATCTCATGTCGCCAATAAAACTATGGCTTTTGCAGAAAATATATAAATCATCTCAAATCAACATCATATCCCTACCAATTAAATTACTCATCATATTCCAAAAACATACCAAATCCAAGCTCAAATCCCTACTTTTGTGGATGAACAACTACACTGGAATACTTCAAAGGCTATAAAATAGGATTACATGTCCCTTATCATAATCCATATTTAATTAGATTTATTCTAATGGGGAGTTCATATTTGAATCATAATTATACCCAATCTTTAACCAGGATTGAGCAGAATATTCTGCAAACCACCCATATGCAGAATCAAATTCCTATGGATAAAATAAAATATCATTGGAATATTCTAGTAGATTCTTAACCATAGACTTAGATCCCCAAAATACCACATAGTTATCAACATATTCTGAAAACCTTCATGTAGAAAGATCACATCCCTTCTCAACCCCAAAATGTGAGTCTGTATATTTTATCCATGATCCAAAATGAGTATCATATCCATGATCCTCTAAATGCTGGTGACCTTGAGGCTGTTAGATGAATATTTGAAACACCTAAGGAGTGACTTGAATCTTAAATCAATATTGAAGGTGATTATTACAATGATAGTCATCCTCATAGTAGTGTAGATATGGATCTCAATGACTATACTCTTGATATCTATCATGGTCAACCTGTCCTTGACGATATCTCTCTCAAAAAAGGAAATCAACCTCTTTATTATACACCTCTCTTTATAGAGGTAACAAAAACTCATACACCTTCATATATTTTGATTCTTGATACATTGGGGTTAATCGTACACAGATCCTTATCAACAATCTACAATACATCGGAGTGGTTAGTAGGAGACCCAAAGAATAAACCAATGTTGTATTACTATGTGGAGTCATATAAATCTATTTAAGATGAGTAGAACAAGGACATATGGATATATTTATCTAGACCCAACCTCTTATCCATGTTATGGACCATCACTACTTATGACTATGAGATCCATGATGTATATAAGAAGGATTCCAGGTCTTAACTATGAAAAAATATGTTGGACACTCATAAGTGGTTAAAGGATAAACACCTCTATATTTAAGGATGGGAGGGAAATATATAGATAATAAATATTCTCTATTTTTAGCTAGATATGGCCTTATTCACTATAAGTTGAAACCTAGGGATGGATTAGATTTAAAAATTCTTATATAGTGTTTTCCTTCACATTATAACAACTCTTCGTCATTTGATTTTCATAGCCTCATCAGATGTAAGTAATTGAGGATAGGAAAATATGTATTATTTCACTTCACTATATCCATATATTAGTAGAAATCCCTAGATATATAGTCCAATAATTATAGTTTCATGGATTTTTCTAACACTATTATTACATCATTTTAAATATAAACAACATAAAATTGTTACATAACCAGGATCCAAATAAACAGTGTCTTGGGAAATTTTGGACCTTAAATAAAAGTTACATAATAATGTGTAACCATTATTTAATTCATTCTTCTCTATATTTTTATAAGATATTGTGTTCTCCTTGATAAAACTATTAGCCTGAGGGTTTATATTAGTTAAATTAAGGAGATAATATAAGGCCCCAGCCTTAAACATTACTTAACATTGAATTAAATGAATAATTCCCATTGAGGATCTTTTCAGGTTTAGAGTTTTAAAGAATTAGATCTTAACTATTATATCTCAAAAGATTACAAAGTAGAAACTTCTACTAAGTTTCCATAAAATAAAAACTCTTAAAAAGAAACATTTCTAGTTCCATGTTTTATATAGCATGACTTTCCCATGACCTGTCCTTGACACTATTCCACATTAATTCCTGTGAAAAACATTTCAAAAAAACTTGGGGTGAGCATAAAAATATCAGTAAGGGAAACACAAAGAATGAAAACTATTAGTTTTTCAAAACAACAAGTAAACCATGTATACTTTATCAAAGTAATACTTTTCACCTTTATGAAGTAGTAAAAACTCATCACTGAATGAAAGATCAATACTTACCCTTTTGTAACCAAAATATTTCCATAAAACTCATACAAAGAACACCTAACATATAAAGGTAACTTGGGACATAAATATACTTAAATGGAATAACCATACGGTCGACTTCCACACATATCACTTAATGAAATAGCCATACGGCCGAATTCCATACACAATGAATTGGAGGATATAACGTAACCACCCGTCCTGGTATTCACGGCAGCACCCGTCATATGGTTTATTACTTAACCACCCTTCAAATGTCCAATTACCATTATAAAATCATAAGACATAAAACAAATATAATGGAATGAAAACATTTCCACACTTTGATCACAATATATCACTTAAATATATTGACCTAAAAAAATACATTATAAAAACCCTTTCCAATACCAAAATACATAAAAGATTATATGGTATTTATTTCATTTTAAAAACATTATGGCTTATTGATGAATCCAAATACCAAATAATACTCACGACGGCGGAAAAGGTCTTTGTCACCGCGTACGTTAAAAGAAACATTCCTATTTTTTATTTAGTAATACACTTCATATAAAAAGATTATTTTTGAATAAAATTAAAAATAAAAGTGGTTTATACACTTTATGATAGAAATTTGGGTATAAAACAAAATATGACTCAATGAAAGGAGATTGAGACGAAGTCCCTTACATCGTGTCCGACGTGACTTGATTTCTCTTTAATCTCCTGAATAATAAACTAAAGCTAATTTCTACTTTATTAAAAACCTTTTTCAAGATTATTATTCCCTTTAAATCACTAATTTTCATGTTATAAACATTATTTAATAATTTAAGTTAATAATGTTTGTTTTGTCGATATTTGGTTCTTAAGTCGAAAGTGGACTTTTTATAATTACATGTTGTTCGTCTGGTGAAAGGTTCATTATATCCAGAATGATATTCATGATTTTAATATCATATATATCATATATATCCAGAATATACATGTATTTATAATACTACATAATCATTTATAGGTAAGAAATTAAATTCACCGTTAATGGAGATGGTAAGCCGTACGTACGCATGAGTGCTACTTTAATTTTTATGTCATATTAATGGAATTAAAACTAAATAAAAGATATGTATATTTTAATTCCAGAATTATATTAATAATTTAGATTTAACATACATAATTTATATCCATTATATATATTTACTTATAATAGTACATTACATTTGGGGATAAGAAATGAGATGCACCGTTCATGGAGAGGGTAAGCCGTACGTACGCATGAACGCAACTTTCATTTCTATTTCATATTAAATGGAGTGAAATCATCATTATATAAAGGTATATTATAATTCCATTATAATATCATATATAATTTCATTACCTCCATCCTTTATACATCCCACGTATGGCATTAATGAATAAAATCACTTTGAGGGGGCGGTAGTCCGCACTTTCTGAAATGAAATTATCGTGTTTACCCACAATGGAAACCATAAAGGTATGCCACCAATGAAAAATAAAGAAGCATAAGGAAAACATAAAAAAAATATATATCATATATAAATAGAGTGACATCTTAATGTCCACCATTAAAAGGTGTTAAAATAATATTGAACAATCATCATTTCGTGAGGCAGAAAATCGCCAACCACAGAAACAGTATGTTCTTTAACCATTAAACGGAGGTGTGTGTAAGTGTAGATCGAATACTTCTCATAACAAAATCCTAGTATATTTAAGATACTATTTTTTTATAAATGAAAGGAATAAAAATATTTTAGGTGGTTGGAGAAGAAAAATAAAACAAAAGAGCACAAGTGAAGACGCTACCTTAAAATCGGGTAACTCTCTTTGGTTTGAACCAAAAGGGTTTCTTGAAGAGCTTCCTGTATAAGGTAAGGATTCTAGGATGAGGAGAGAGATGTGGATAGACAAAATGATAAGGGATTAACCGAACCAAAGGCTTGAGTGGTGTGGGTAATGAGGTAGATGTGGGGGCCTTTTAAAAGAGGAGAGGAGGGGAACTCTTGGAAAGTTAAGAAAATATACTTTATTATAAAATGAGATTCGGTTTTTAAAGGTCCCAAAATTATATATTTCGAGGATAAGGTTATAAGGGTTCTAAATCCACCCATAAAATAGGTTTTTGAAAAGTGTAGGTCTTAGATTTTACATTATCGTCTCATTTTATTTAAATCGTTAAATAATGAGGTAACCACTACATCATCATGGTGTCATAAATAATTTAATTTATTTAATGTCTAAAAATTATAAAAAAATATCATGATGTAGTAAATATTTTTATATTTCTAATGAATATTTATAGTCTAAATTATGTCTTGTATAACCCCCTTTAAAAAATATTTTAGTAGAATTATATTGTTTGTGTAATTTTTACTTTTACTTTAAATAAAAGGTATTAATGTCATTATCTTACACAAGTGGCTTCATGGGGTACCAAAAATCGACCCATGGGTTTTCTTGGTCGGCCATGACACATATAATAATGTTAGGACATGTGTAAAGGTCATTTAATATTATTAAAACATTATTTATACCATAAATTACACTAATTACCTCTAATCGCGATTAAAAACTTATAAGTTACTATTCACTAAAAAAAATATTTTAATCCCATTGAACCACATTTTACTTCTTAATTAAAATAATTTATATTGGATTTTTGAAATTCAAGTCACAGAAGTGGTAAAGTTCCATTTAAAAGAAAAATCAGTTTTTGTAACTAACACTTTGTGGTTTCACTATTCATCAAAAATTTAGGTTTTTCAGAAAAATACCAAAACTTCACCCTAAGCTATATTTGATATTCCGAATTCAAAAATGATGTCTATTTTACAAAATTAAAAACATATAATTTTCATTTATTAATTTAATAATTAATTCCCTCAGTCAAAACAAATAGCGTGTTTTTATGAAACAATATATATCAAAAGATTGACACTACTTTAAGTCCAATTTCAAAGTGAAATTAATTCCCAAAACCACTATTGGATTAAATGGTAAAAATATATTCTAATTTCCCTTTAAACCAAATTAAAAATATAATCTAATCATATAAACAAATTGGATTAAAGAGCGGGTTTGAATTAAAATACATCATTTTTCACTATTCATTAAAAAAATGAACTTTATCGGAAAAATACCAAAATTTTAAACAAATAAATTTTTATGTCCTGATTATAAAGAAGAGTTTTATTTGGTCCAATATAATGTATAATAGTTACCAAATCTATATTTAAATAGGGTTCTCCATCAAAAGGCGATAGTGCAACCTTTTAATGAAAATTAAAGTATATATGCCTAAAATTGAATTCTTTTCTTATTTTAAACCTTTATATTTTATTGGATAAATATAAAAACATTTAAAAAACATATATAATCATATTTTAGTTATTTATATTCATTCCTACCAATACAATGGCTACGTGTTAACTACAATTTAAAATAATATTATTTTATTACTAGTGTGCAACATAAGATTTCAAAGAAACTCTTTGTTGTGTGTCGGGTACGCTATCAAAAATAGAGACCCCTTTAATGTAAAGTTAATATTTAATTCGTAAATATTAATAAATATAAAAATGTTTTATTCATTATTTACCAGGGATGTTACAGCTAAAATCCCAGTAAGAGGATAAATAACAGACATGAGACATGGGTGAGCACAAATATCATCATCAATAAATATGAAATGAACCATCATCAAAATCATTAGAGGAAGTATTTGATAAATGCATGTAATTTTTCAATTCATAAAAACGAGACATCTTATCTTAGTGGGGAACTACCACTCAATGTTTTGAACACCTCTAGCATCATGTTCATCATAACCTATTCTAATAATCTTTACATAATAATTGTAAAAACATATATCATCATTTTCATTCATATTTCACATTATATCATAGGATATATCACATTACCCAAAACATTAGAGTGCTATATATTTTTGGGTGCACCAATTACATCTTAACATTTACATAATCATGTGTGCGACATAGAAATATAATAATATTTTCCTTAAAATAGCCCATGGAATATAAATGGGTTTAATGAGAATTTCATAAAGAAAACATTCATGCATAAATGTTATTGTTTCCAAAACATAAAATCATAAAGAACTCGGTATAATAATCATCAGTCCTGAGGGGATAAGATATAATCTGTCAAGATGTAAAACATATTTTCTTAGAAGGAAGTGATATTTTCGAAAAATATTTGACTTTTTCAAAAACTGATATTAGAATCATGTATATCTTAGAAATGAAATGCTAATAAATTATATTTTTGTAAAATTGAAAGAATATCCATATTGATACTTGGAATGAAATTGTAATAGCCCAATGAATAGAAATTCTGTTTCTGAATCCCCTTAACTTAGGTCCAAGTTATTTATTCACATTAATACAATGGATAATCATATTAAATTCATAATTAATAAATCTATAACATTTCATAAATTATTTTTGATAATTATAATTCTATAATGTATTTTATGGTTATTATGATGAGTTCTATAGTTCAATTATGTCATTCTAGTAGTTTTCATTTTTTGGATTTCCATGATTTTTTCATTGGTTTATAAGTATGGAAGTTCTTGTATTATGTGAAGGACTATACATAATTGAAATTATTTGTTATTATTGAACATAAAATCGTTTAATTTTTCTTATATATCAGTGGGTTATATTTTATGATGATGATATATTTTATTTAAATATAATGGAAATGATTTAATTGATTTGGTGGTTTTGAGGACCATTATGAGCTTATACCATCATGTTTATATATATAGGTTCGAGAACATTATATAACCTATAATATGTATAATAAAGTCCTATTTAACTATAATAACGTTTTTTAGACCATCCATGAAGGTGGTAATGAATAAGAAAAATTAATCACCCACGGTAGCGATAAATAGATACGCCACAGACGGTATTTTATTTTTTATAATAAAAAATAAAAGGTAAGATATTTGAAGATGAATTATTCCATTAACATAATAAAATTCCATTATATAAAATATAATATTTTTTCATTCTAAGTTGACATGTTTGGGTGAGAATATTATAATAAAACAAATGAAATTGAAAAGAAATTAAATGAAAAAGGAAGAGGATTTTACCTCTTGAAGTTCTCCTCCTTGAGAACCACCTTTGGGAAAATGGTTTTTTCTTCTGATGAGACAAAGAGATATTGAACGTTTGGGAGGGTATTTGGAATATCATTTGGATGAACATGGAAAATCATGAAGGCTTGGAAGGTGTGGGTAGATGAGGTGGTTAGGGGAGGTATTTATAGGGGATGAGAGGGGTGTTTTCTCATTATTTTTCTCATTATTTTCTTATTATGGATCAAGAATTTGAAAATGTTGAATATCATCATTAAATATAATAAAATAATGATTTAATGTTCTATAATTTGTGATTAAATTATCCTAAAATCAACAATTACTCAAAAAATCACGTATTTATCTTTTATCTTAATTTATTATAAATTGTTATTCACAAAAATTCATGCATTTTAGAAAAATACCAAAAAGATCACCCTAATCTTTTTTAGGTGTATAATAAAAAAGCAACTTCATTTTATGAAAATAATTTTATATGTATGAAAAAATTAGTTTTTAATTAAAATAATCATTTATTTGTAAAATATTGAATTTTAAATTTTAACTGATATTATGAGGCTTTGAAAAATTACTTCATATCTCAAAAAATTATATTATAAAAATAAGACACCAAAATATTAATTTATGAATCTTTTTGTTAAAATAAAAATTATTATATATTATAATATTTATTATAATACTCATAATAAACATTTATATATTATAAAAAATTTCTAACATTTTATGAAAAAAATTTAAAACATTTATTCACTTAATATATGATATAATTATATCATATTTTCTATTATAACTTACATAAATTTTATTTATGATTCCATAGATGAGTTTACTATTATAATGGAAGGATTACTATTCTTATTGGTCATATTAATATTCCAAATCTCATGTTAATATTCCTTAAGTATAGGTTACATAACATTTATAAATACCACATTTTTCATTCATTAATAACATATAAATTTTTTAGTATTTTCTCTATGTTATTTTTTGTGATTTATAATGAATGGGATAATTATAACAGGGTAGTTTCCAATGATAAAATTCAATGTTGTTACATTATCCCCTTAATTAAATTTTTCACTAAGAAATAATTTTGAAAAAATAGGTGAGGGTAATAATCCTACTTCGCTTCCTCTAGTTATTTGTGTCATCTTCACACTTATGGTTTGTCTAATGTAATTTGATCAGGTGAGTAGTCTTGTTGCACATAACTTTATCTCTATGGTCCAAAATTATCACTAGATACTCCTCATAAGAGAGATCATTTTACAACTATACCTTCTCTTGATTTAGTACATGTAAGGGACCTGGTATGTAATTCCTTATGTGGGATACATGGAATACATCATGTGCTTGAAAAAAGGTTGGTGGAAGTGCTATTCAATATGATACAGATCTAACACAATCAAGAATATCAATTGGGCCAATTTATATTGGACTTATCTTTCCCTTCATCCCAAATATCGTGATCATCTTATATGAATATGTGAGGATGGATACAATATATTTAAGCTCAAACTATAGGTCTCATCAACGATTTTGTATATAGGTCTTCTGTCGGCATTGGGCTACCTTGATATGATGTTGAATAGTTATCCCATTCTCTAACATCTCTTTGACCATATTTGGTTCTAGCCTCTTATGTTCACTGATATCATCCCAGCATACCTATGTTATGCATATTTTCCCATAAATGGCTTCATATGGACCCTTTTGTATAATTGACTAGAAAATGTTGTTTTAGGAGAACTAAAACAGAGGCATATGTTAGTCCCATCCTCTAATGAAATCCATATAATATTCTCTCAACATGTCTTCCAATGTCTATATTTTCCACATAGATTACCAATCTATTTCATGATGATAATATATATTAATTATTAGTTTAGCATGTATACCATGTTGGATACTTTCACATAACAGAAAGGTGAATCTCATATCATGATTAGATACAATCGATAGTGTAACTCTATGTAGCATTTCCACTTCTCTGAGGTATATCTGTGAATGTTGTTCCAGTGAGAAATCCTCTCATATTACAATAAAGTACTGTATCTTTGTGAGATAATCCAGAACAAACCATATAGCATTGTTTCATCTAGATGTCTTCAGATGTTTGGTGGAAAACTCCATGATGATGTTATCCCATTCCCATTTTGGTATGGGTAATGATTTTGTCACCCCTTGAGACATTTATCTTTCAAAAATTATGTTCTTACATACTATAAACCTTAATGTATCTTCTGTTATCTCTTTATTGATATT
Source organism: Viscum album (assembly GCA_963277665.1). NCBI lineage: Eukaryota > Viridiplantae > Streptophyta > Magnoliopsida > Santalales > Viscaceae > Viscum > Viscum album. Next base: position 1,044,057,723 of record OY728150.1, read on the forward strand.
GTCCCACTAATAGTCCTCTCAGAGATCTTGATACATCTTTGGGCACCCTGGGTAAATAGAGAATATTGAGTTATGTGTGTTATTAATAATCTCTTTATTTATCTCTAGATTAAATTGTACACATAGTCATGACCCAAATATTACAACTCCTATATATATTTTTTAATCTAAGGATCTCCCCTTATTGATATGTTCCACCTTATTCTAAATTTCAATATCATTTATTTAAGCATCCAATATTTTCTTCATGTGGGGTGACTGATAAATCATTTGAGAAAGGATTGATGATGTTCCTTCATTAACAATTTCCATGTCCATCCTCTTCATATAAAATAAGATTTGATCCTTATCAATTATCATCATTAATAATATTGTACGATCCTTTCTTCATAGAAAATCTAAAACATTATTCCCTTTTATAGGATAATAGTTGATTGACCAGTCACCATCCATGAGGAGTTCTAACCATCTTCATTGGCACATATTATGATCATTTTATGTGAATATATATTTGATGAAATTATGATTAGTATATACTCCAAACATTTCCCCATAAAGATAATGCCACCATATTTTCATCATGAAGATCACACCTTCCTTGTAAATATATAGAATGTGATAGTTTTTCTTAAGAATTTTCAACTTCCTTGATGTTTATGTTATTAATTTATCATTTTTCATCAGTACACAGCCTAATACCTTCTTTGAAGTATCAGTGTATACCACAAATAGTTTCCAACATTCTAGAAGTGTAACTACTAGCATGGTGATAAACCTATGTTTTAACTCATTGAATAAGTCTTAACATTTACTAGTCCAGACATAAATTTATGCCTTCTATGTCATCTTGTTTAGTGGGTTTGAAAATCATGAGATTTTTTCAAAAATCACTATTAATACCCAGCTAGACCAAGGAAACTACGGATCTCCATGAAATATGTCTGTCTTGGCCACACATCAATTTCCCTTGTCTTATAAGGGTCTATATAAATTCCTTTGTTGGTGATAACATGACCTAATAATTTTACTTCCTATTCCAGAACTCATATTTAATATATTTTTAATAAAGTTCATCCCTTTGAAGATTCTTTATCATAGTAATCAAATACTCCTCCTTTTCCCCCTTTCTCTTTAATTATATCTTAATATCATCAATAAATACAACCACAAATATATCGAGGTTTTCTCTAAAGAATATTTACATTATGTCCATGGATATAGCTAGATAATTACCAAGTACAAAGGGAATCACTATGAATTCATTGTGTCCATAACTCATTTGAAAGGAATTATTGAGAATTTCTTCCTTCCACACCTTTAATTGGTGATATCCCAAATGAAGGTCCACCTTAGAGAAATACTATGCCCCACAGAGCTGATCAAACAAGTCATATATCAATGTAAGTGGATATTTTTTAATTATAGAGATTATTTTGAGCACACGATAATGAGTGAAGTGGCACATTGAGCCATACTTATTCTTAATGAAAAGGATAGTCACACCCCATGGTGAAGAACTCAAGTGTATATAGCTCTTGTACAAATTCTATTTTAAATGTTTATTCAGTTCCTCTAACTCAACATTATCTATTATATAAGGTTTCATTGATATCGATAGATATCAATACATAAGTTCAATTGATAACCCATCCTCTCAGTTAAGAGGAATACTAAACAATTCTTCTGATATCACATAAATGTAGTCCCTTACAATGGCCATGTCTTCAGGCATGATTCTCTCTGTTTTCTGAATTGTCTCAGATTTTTATGATTTCTTGGAAAGTAATAATATATATACATGAGATGAAGGATCTTAAGAAGATTCATCCCCCTCCTTACAAATGTATATAATTGGAGGATTCTTCAGGATGTGAAGATATATGTCCCGTTCCTGATAGATGATGTTGGATTTGAATAAAAATAGCTAGTCCATACCCAATATTGCATAAAACTCAACCAAAGGAAGTAAGAAAATATTTTCTAGGAGGTAAATTCCCTAAAAATTAACTAGGGTGGAGTTATATACTTTGGGTGAAATAATTTTCTCATTATATATAATATTATATAATTTAACATTTTTATTTTCAGGGGGTGTTTGAATTGTTCTACTAAACATCCAAGATATGAAAGAACGAAGAGAATCAGAAAACAATCTTATATTAACTATTATTTAATGAATAACTAGTGTACCTATAACCAAATCATATTAGAGAAGACCTCACTAGCATTGATGGAATAATATTTCCATTTCTATATTGTATTTGGTGGCTACTGACTATGATATCCCTCAAGGACTCACAGTTTAGTGCACTAGCTTGTATAGTTCCCTCTCTCCCTACAATTAAATCATTGAACCATGGGTTATGATCTCATTTCAACCAATACTTTTTTCTTCTTCCTCATGAGCCATTAACATTCATGATCATTTTTGCATTCTCCCCCACACTTGAATAATTTCCATCCCATTTGGATGAAATTATTCTAGTGCTTCTTCCCACATTTCTGACATGTTAGTGAATGAGTTTACTTTCCACATTTGTCATTATATCCCCTATATTGAAACATTCTATTCCATTTATTATCTCCATAGCCATGGGAATATTCTCTAAAATCTATCTCCACTTTGATATCACATCTAACAACTTCATCATATCTACCATTGTCTCTAATTGTTAAATCTTTTCGAAGGTGTGGTTATAAACCAATAAATAATATATATATATATATATATATCTGTAATTTTTATAATAATTTATATGTCATACCTTGTAAGACATGGGAAATTTACGTCATATTCCATGATATATTCACTTTTATTTTTCCTATACTCTATGTATTCTCTCTACATATTTGTTGGAAGAGTTAGTGGAAAATACCTATAAAGAAATATTTACATAAAGACTTCCCACTCCATATCTTCAATTTCATCCTTCATCTCATGGTTCTTAATCAACTCCCAGCATTGATCGTCCAATCCATCGAGTCAATAAATGGCCAGAGTCACCTTATCCATCTCAAAATAGTGAATCATAGAAAATATCATATTCATTGATTTGACCCACTATTATATGACTAGTGGATTAGAAGATCCACTAAATGACAGTGGTCCTTGCCACATAAAAGCATCGATATCCAGTTTCTCCCACTTAGGTAAAGGAGGAGATTCCCCATTATTCATGTTATTTTTCAGGTCCTATGATAGTTGGTTAAGAATCACCATTATATTTTTAAATAAACCTCCCAATACAATGGGAGTTCCATTTAAGAAGTCACTGCATTTCCCCTTTCATAGGTTGTTGGCCTGGTCTCCCATGGTTCCCAACATTTAAAAAATTAGAAAAGAATTAAACAAAACATAAGTACATATTTCATGAATAAATAAATTATTCTTTTTCATAATTAAATTTTAAAAAATATCTTGTTGGATCCCTTGGTATAGAAATTTTCTAAAATAATGCTTCTTAGATTCTTAATTAATATCATACTAAGGGATTTCACTAAGGTTCTCTAATATATTTTCCCAAATTAACTAAACCAAGATCTGAGACCAAATATAGAGACCCAACTTTTTCTGACATCATTGTTACATAATTTTAATGATAAAAACATTATTTTGTTTTACAAATAGGATAAAGGGATTAGGGTATTTGTAAAATTTGTTCTATAAAAAGTTTACATAATAATAGATAAAAAATATTTAACTCCTTCTTCTCTAGATTCTTGTTTTCCACCGTGTTATCCTTAGTACAAGTATTTATCTCAAGATACATATCTAGGAAGTGGGTGATCTAAAATCCCATTAAAACGATGAATAAGAGACATTAAATATGAGCGAGCAAAAACAACATCATCATAACATAAGAAAAGGGTCATCATAAAAATCTATATAGCAATAATTTTATAATGGAAATGAATGTGGAAATGTGAAAATATGAATCTTCAGGTCTTAGTGGTCAACTACAATATATTGATGCGAACAAAGCAAGCATCGTGTTCATGCACAAAATATGTGCATAATCATAACATGATCATCGTAAATAAAATATAGCATCATATCTATGCATATCACACATTATCTCGCGAGATATGCCATGCTACAAAATACATTAGAGTATTATATATTTCTGGGAACACCCAGCACATCATAACATTAATATAATCATGCACAACACGTAGAATGTATAATAGAATTTTTCCTAAAACAACCCATGGAATAGAAATAGGTTTCAGAATAATTTCAAAAAGCATACATTCAAAAATAAATCTTTTGGATCCAAAAAGAAAAAGAAATAACATACATGATATAAGAATCATTAATCTTGAGTGAAAAAGAAACATGCTCAAATGAAGTAAAATATTTATTTTTAGAAGGATGTGTTATTTGGAAAAAATAATTATATTTTTCATAAAATAATATTGAAATCATATATATTCCAAAAATAAAAATGGAATGAATTATATTTTAAGAAAATAAAAATAAAAATCATACAGAAATTTGGAATGAAAGAGAAATAACCCAAAAAAGGACATTGGGCTCGAGAATCCCCTAACCTTATGTCCAAGTTATTTATTCACATTAATATGCAGGATAATATATTTAAATTAATAAATTAATAAATATAGAAAATTTTAAATTCATTTTATTCATTATGTTTTTTATGTTTTTTTATGATCATTATTATAAGTTACAGAGTTCAATTTCGTTGTTCCGAGAGTGTTTGTTTTTTGGTTTCCATGATCGATTCGATTGTTTATAAATATGGAAGTTCATGTATAATGAGATTGATTCTCTATAAATTAAATTTTATGTTATTAATGAAAATAAATAATTTTAATTGGACATTTATTTAATTTGGATATATTTTTCATGAAGGATTTATTAGATAAAATGTTAATGATTATGATTTAATTTATTATGCAGTTTATAAAAACATTTTGAGACTTTGTCATCATGTTTATACACACATGTTATATAACATTATATAACTTATAATATGTATAATAAAATATTATTTAACCATAATAAATTTTTTATGACCCACCTTGAATCTGGTAGTGAAAAATGAAAATGCATCATCCACGGTGGTGGTAAATCGACACACCACATACTATATTTTAATTTTTAGAATAAAAAAATAAGGGATGATATTTGAAGATCAATTATTCCATTAACTAATTAATATTACTATATATAAATGTTAATGGGGTTATCATGAAACTTGTATAAGTGGAGGTGACGAAAGAATAATAAATGAAATGAAATTGAAAAGAAATTAAATGAAAAAAGAGTATTTTACCTCTTGAATTTCCCCTCGTTGAGAACCTCCATACAGAAAATGGATTACTATTTTTTTGAGACCAAGGGATCATATACATGGGAAAGGGTATTGGTAAGAGTATTGGTAAAACAATTAAAATCTTTAAGGCTTGTAATGTGTGAAAGGAAGAGGTGGTGAGGGGTTGTATTCATAGGGGAGAGGGTTGTTTTCTCATTATTTTACACATTAGTTTATTATTTTGGCTCATGATATATGTAGTTTGAATAATATAAATAGATATAATAATATAATAAATGAAAGTTCAAGATTTTGGTCTTATATAATCATTATATTGGCAATGGCTCAAATATTCATCTATTTAGCTTTTTAAAAAAATTATCGTATTTTACTATTCACAAAAAAAATATGTTGTTTAGAAAAATCAATAAAAAAAATCCCTCGCCATTTTTTACATTTAAAATTAAAAAAATGAACTCAATTTTATGGAGATAATTTTCTACGTATGAGAAATTTAATTTAATTTTAGAATAATGATATACATGGAAAATGCTAATTTTAAAAATATAACTGATTTTATGGAAACTTGAAAATTTAATTTAGATATAATTAAATTATATTATAATTATAAGACATGAAATTATTAATTAATGAATATTTTTTTTTGAAAATATACATTCCTTTAAATTATTATATTAATTAAAAAAATTGAAATTAACATTTATGTTTTATAAAAAATATCAACACATAATTAATAATTGTTAAGTCATTTATTTTCTTATATTATGATATAATTATATAATATTATAATTTATAATATAGAAAAAATATTATTTATAATTTAATATATGAGGTTAATATTCCATTGGCCAGATTACTATTCCTAATGGTCAGTTTATGATTCCAAATGTCAAGTAACTATTCCATAGCTATAGGTTCTTTAACTTCTAAAAATACCTCTTATTTAAATCATTAATCATTTATAATGTTCTTTTGTGCTTTATATGTGATTTTATGTGATTTATACTATATGGAATAATTATAATAAGGGTGTTTCCATTGATAAATTCCTTGGTTTTTATAGTAATGTCATCATCGCATGTAAAATTAAGGGATCAGGTAATCCATAATCTTGTTGGTCAATAAAATGAAATATCCCCCATTTTAAATATGAAAAGACAACATGAATGGTGGGAGAGGGATGGAAATAGATTCCTAATCCTGGACCCTCTAAAAATGGGAATTTATTTTAGAAATGGAAACTGATTTTGTGTTTAACTCGAAAACATTCCATACAAAAATAATCCCCTCATGTACTGACATTGCATCAATCTCATACATGAAAAAAGTTCACCAAATTAAATGGATTGTAATAATAGTTAATTTAGAATCCGTCCAGGAGTGAACCTATCCCATATGGTGTGGGATGTTTTTACCACTAACTCCACCCCTCAATTCATCAAAACCTGAGAGGATCTACGAAATATTAGTGGTAGTTTAAAACCAACACTATCACATAGGGATAGGTGAATTTATATTTAAATCATCATTAACAGGTTAATAAAACCCTATGTGGGTCCTGTAAAAATATGAAGTGGTTCCAGATCAACACATGTTCTCTGTGATGGAGGCATTTAAATCTCAATTTTTGTCTTAGGATCCGTAAATTCTATGACTGGAATCATTAAATCCTTAACAATAGGATAATAAAGTCCCAATAACAGTTGTTAATCATCCACATCCCACAATTATGGAGTAATGTTTGTCATTATCATCACCCTAGATTGATTCAGTCTTCACTAGTTTTGTAGCTTAATATTGAAATATAGAATCCCATAGGTTTATCCCACTATGAGACACACCGATTCTATTTCCTCCAAATTCATTAGACATGAACAAAACCTCCCTTAAGGTATATATCCATAGACTGCGACAGGAGTGAATTTTACCAAATTCAATAAAACCCCATAAGGTTTGTTATCCAAAATGGTTCAAAATGGAATGGAATCAAAAAAATGACTCTAATGAACCCCTTGAAGCAGGAGTACGTGGTGCAGAATTACCCCATTTCATTGAGGGTAATTGGATATCTACAATTACCCGATACAAATCAGTGAATGTATTTACCATAAATACTAAAAAGGATGTAAATAAAATCACAAACATAGATGGATGAAATTAATAAAACAAATCCTCATAGGAGGGTAATCTGGATTCACCAACTCATGTTGCACGTACATAGAATTATATGAGGATCCAAAACTCTTCACCCTCAGATAATTAATTACCACATCTCTAGGATTAACCCACTATGGATAAAGGGAATGGTGTGCCAACACCTCACTCTCCACCTAAAGGAACCAAAATCCATTTCACAGAGGAATTACTCAAACAATATTAGAATGTGATTATAAAACTAAAACAAATCAAAGAGGATAGACTATATGGAAACAATCCCCTAGGGTATCATATTCAGACAAAGATGGGAATTACTCCTCCCACATGTACATGAGATCGACAATATGCACGCAATAGTGGTATTTGAGCAACTAGTGGGCTCTAGATCCAGGAAACTAGAACATATAAATGAATAATTTGAAGACGATCACAACTTGATCCATTATGACGACGTGCTCTCCCCCTCTAGGGAAAAAATTTTGTCCAAGAACAGATCCTAAATCAGTAGGATATAGAAATGTGGCCACCTCATCCACTCGCTATATATGGGATCTAGCCTAGATAGAGGTTCATCTAGAATTTCTCAGTGTCATAAAATCCCTGACTACTGAAATAGATGTCATGGGAAGTGGGATCACACCCATTATGTTTGAGAAGAATTGATATCCCTTGTTGGTGGAAGAAACCATTTCAATACCCAATTTTATAAATACAACCTTCTCAACTATCGATAGTGAGGGAGATCTAGAAAAACATCTCACACACTTCATTCCCCAAAGAGTCCCAATGATTGTCCCTCGACACAAGTAGGAGGTGACCAAGATGAAATATTTTTTTCAAACTCTGATAAGCGCGGCCTTTGTTGGGTATAGAATCTTTCCAACAAGATCCATTACAGGATGGGATGACCTTATTCATCAATTCATTTGTTATCAAACATCAACATTGAGGAATATGGTAATTATCGACTTCACAAACTAAAAACAATGTTAAAATGAGAGGATTTAAAATTTCATCTCCATATGGAAAGGATTAACCTATTCAATTAGAATCTCTCTCTCACATGGTAAATAACTAAAAATATATGATGATCATCATTAGGGTAAGATACAAACACATTGATCCCAATGAATTATCTAGGTGGATTTAGTGAGTTTTCATGAATGTCAGAACTCCTTGAATATTTTATTCTATGGTCTTGAGCTAAATCTCGACCCATGACAATGGCATAGGGGAAAAGGCTTGGTAAGGTAGAAACTACTGATATTACCCTCAAACCAGAAGAAATTCCTATTTTGACACCTTGTTTGACATAAAATTATCTGATGCCTCCCAAAAAGATGTGGAGGAAACATAATATCTCCCTTCTAGAAGAAAAAAGAGATCAGGGTCACCTGTGATTTGAGTAAAGAATGGATAATCTATATTCTTTTGAAAATGTGTTTGTCCTTAATTATTTCCTTTCATCCATAGAAAATATGCTACTGAAGCTACCGATAAATAGGAAATCTGATGAGGTCAACCTCACTGATCCTCTAAACCAATTCAATTTCCATAGAAGGCTGGGTCACACCAACCAGGATTTCTTCGTCTTCAAATATATCCTCCAAAGTGTGTTTGATTCTAGATTTGTGATTCATAAGAATTCTATAGCATATGTGACTTGGGTAATCATCACCTAACCAGGATAAGAGGGTTAATAGAAGGATGTTTCATCCATTCATGGATAAATGTTTGATAACTAGAGGACTTGAAACATAGTTGACCAAGGAAATTCCACCCCGAGAGTATAGCTTCTCAAAACAAAAACGATATCATAAACTAATACGGAAATGTTGAATACACCTCTAGGATATATAAAAATAATCAAACATTGGAGAATACAAATGAAGAAAATTCATATCTAAATCTCACACAAGCTTTGACTATGGAATACTTCTTTCCATCAACAACCAAAGAAAAGTAACCACCCCATCAAATGGTACCCCTTATCGAATAAAGAGATCATTTATGGTCCTATTAACCTAGTTTACATAAAATTCCCTTTTTTCAATTTTTATCATTCCTATGAGTGCGATTTCCATGTACCTTACTATGGAGCTAAAGGTTGGGGGCACATGAGCCAAGTATATAGGGGTTGGTGTGGGTTTAGTGAAACCAAATATTTAAACACTACAAAAAATGGTGTTTTAGAGGTGTTTTTTTTTTCGCAGCGATTTTCAAAACCACCCCTATAGGTTTCATCATAAATATTTAATGGCAGTTTTGAAAACAAACATGAAAACCGATGCTAAATGTTTTTAAATTTTTCTATAAATTTTTAAAAAATGCATCAAAAAAATTTACAATTTTTCAAAGGCACTTTTTATATAAAACGCCGCAAAATTGAAGATATAAAAATTTTAAAAAAATTATTTATTTGTTTATTTATTATTATTTACAATCACTTATATTTTATTATTTATATTTTAAATTATTTAAAATGATTCAATTAATATATATTTATAATTATTAGTTAATAATATATTTAAACTGAAAACTAATCTTTAATAAGTTGAAAAACAGACTTCGTCTCCAAATGACCCTATCTTTTGATCTGAGAGTCCTTTTCAGCTCTATAACCAGTCAAATCAAAGCTTATCAAATGAGATAAAACCAAGTGATATTTATATCATGTGATAATGAAAGGAGAAAAATATATTCAAATTTCAAAACTCGATAATCGAACTCGAACTTCAAACGGCCAAAGCATTTAATTCGGTTGTACGTTTATGCTATACAACATATCAAATAAAATATTGTGATAAGCACTATGCCATTCATGTTTGGTACCAGCTCTCTGACTACGATGTTGCTTTTAATTCCACCAAAAAGTCCCATAAGGCCTCCAAAATATAGGTTTTAGATGCAGACCAGAACTTCATAAAATTAAAATAGTTATAACATTCACTCCTGCTGTCTGTTCGGCATGTACCACAGATCATATTTAAGATCATTTCATGTTCTTTGATTAGACTGGTTGTGGAATAGAAAAAGGTGTCTCGGATCAGATTTTATGGCCATTTAAGTGTTTTGGGGTTTTTTTGAGGTTCATAACATTTTATTATTTATAAAATTAATTTATTAATTATTTCTTTCTTGCTTTGTTTTTTATTTATTTACATATTCATTTATTTAATATTAATTTATTAATAATTATTTATTAATTATTAAAATTTTTAATTATTATTTATTTATCTATTACTTATTATTTATTATTTATTATTTATTTATAAATTTATCTTTGATAAATATATTTAATTATTTAATTATTTAATATTCAATACATATTTTTTAGAATTTTTATTACATAGTTATTATGTGCACTTTAATTATTAAATTATTTTTAATGAATGAATTAATTATTAATTATTAATTTATTACAAGTTTATTATTCATTTATTATTTGTCTATTTAGTTATGTTTTATTTATTCTTTATTCATTATTAATCAATCAATTATTTATTTATGTATTTATTTATTATAAACTATTAATTACTTATTAATTACTTATTAATTATTTAGTATATATTATTTATTAATTATTAAATATTATTTTTTATTTTTTATTTATTATTTTTGAATTATTAATTAATTATTTATTATATAATTTTAAATTTTAAATTTTAAATATTAAATTTGAATTATTAATTAATAATGAATATTTATTAATTATCAATTATTAGTTATAAGTTATTATTAATAATTATTTATTATTTATAAATTATTGATTTAAAAATTATTTATTTATTTATTTATTCATTATTTTTATTTTTAATTTTTTATTCATTAGTATTTTTTATTTATTATTTATAATTATTTATTTTTTCAATATTCATTATTTAATAATTATTAAATTTTAATTTCATAAAAATTTCTTAATAATAATATTAATTAGTTATAAATTTTTACATATTAATTATTAATTATTAATTATTAATTATTAATTATTAATTATTAATTATTAAATAATAATTATTTATTATATATTATGTATTATTTACAAATTAATATTAATTTTTTTTATTTATTATTTATTATTTATTATTTTATATTTTCCATTTATTTATTTATTTATCTATTATTTATTAATTTATTTTTTATTTTTATTTATTTATAACATATTAAATTATTTTTTAATTAAATTATTATTTATACATTAATTATATATTACATGTTATATATTATATATCATATATTATATATTATATATTATATATTATATATTATTAATTATATATTATTTATTATTTATTATATACTATATATTATATATTATATATTATGTATTATATGTTATATATTATATATTATGTATTATATATTATATATTATATATTATATACTATATATAATATACTATACATTTATATTATATAGTATCTATTATCTATTATCTATTATGAATTATCTATTATATATAATTAATTATATAGATTATTTATTTTATATTTAATATTAAATATTACATATTACATATTATATTTTATATTTTATATTTTATATTTTATATTTTATATTTTATATTTTATATTTTATATTTTATATTTTATATTTTATATATAATATATAATACATAATATATAATATATTATTTTATTATTTGGTATTTAGTATTTAATATTTACAAGTTATTATTTACTATATACTATTTACTATTTTTTCCATTTATTTCTATATTTTATATTTCATTATTTATTATTCATTTTTATTTTATTTAATAATTAGTATTTAGTAATTTTTTATTTTTTATTTTTTATTAATCATTAATCGTTACTCATTAAAAATTATTGATTAATAATTATTCAGTGTGTCTCTATTTGGAATGTTTATCTGTTTTTCCAATATATATATAGATATATATTTATATAAGTATATTAAATTTGATTTACTAACCACATGTAGAGCCTACTATAGTTGTAATGTCAATGTAGATTAAGCAAGAGTTAAGGGGTTCAAATCTCACCCAACATAGAATTTCTATTAATGGCATGCGCATGTGCATGGACATGGACTTGTACATTGAGATAAGCATGAGTATGCTAATAATAAATAATACATAATATATAAAATCATAAACAACAATATAAAAATAAAAAAATAAAATGATAACAAAAAAATTAAATAAATATATAAATTACCAACTAAATATATAAATTATATAAATAAATTAAGAAAATTACAAAATTACAAAAAATTAAAAAAGATTTAGTGATGGTTTAAACCGCCACAAAATCATTCTACGAAGATTTTAAAAAGTCACCTATAATTATTTACCAGCATAAGATTATGCGACAGATTTTTGAAAACCGACGTAGAATGATTTAGCAACGGTTTGAACCGTTGCTAAATAAAAATGTTTCTGTAGTCCAAATCCACATTGAGGATATAAATATATATATAGGTGAGACCCTTGGAAATGAAATCCTGTTAGCCAAGTAAAAACATGGGCATTCCATAGAGACCTCTAATGGTTATCCAAGAATGGTTATCTTACATGACCGTCTAGCGGGAGGGAAATTGTCCTTTCATCCCACATAAATGGGAAGGCTGATTCTATCGTTTCCCCTACAAGAAGATTCTATATAATCCTATTCTATGGAAACAAACCAATAAATTTTAAACACCTCACCTCCAGAGACATATAATAAGAATCAACCCTGCCTTGGGAAGAGTAGACATCTCGCACAAATGTATAAAATTATGAAACTATTGGTGGTTGTCCTAACAAAACTCTCAATCCTATATTCTCTCCATCATTCAAAATAACTTTGATAGGATCAAATCAAGGTCTTATAGATCCCACATTATTTTAATATATAATTTTCTGCATCATAGGATTATCGAGTGGTGACTATGTCATCATAATGGCATGTCACCATCTCATTCACCGAATATGATCTAGAAGAAGATATCTTGGGGCATAACAGAACCTTGTATGATTTAATAGGGCTCGAATATATAGTTATAAAATGGGATATAATTAAAAAAAATTTAGGGGTCAACCTCTTCCTGATTCAAACCCTATGTCATTTCGATATTACAAGGGTTAGATATCTTCGACAAAGCTAACCATTCCATGGTATGATAAGAGTGAGAAAATACCTCTTGGGATGATCAAGATTAAGGCACAGATTGAGGATTTCATATCTAACGTTGAGTTAATGGTTTTTTTGTAAGACACATTATCTAATGTCCTTCTTGGAAGACCATGGATTCACAAGCTTGTGGTGGTACAATAAATATGGCATCCTTGTTATAAATTCCTTATTATTGGGGTGGCTAGAACACTACATGTTAATAGATCCCATTTGACTCTTGTGAATCCATATATACTTAGATGGGTTTCAATAAAATTGAATGAAAAAAATATTAGTGGATGAAGATATGATGGTTGTATCCCCCATTGTCCTGGTAATCACCACTATGAATCCATAGAGTATTCTCAACTGTCATTATGTTCTACCCATAAAACAAATTGATGCATCTTACTTGATCTCATATGTATTGGCACTTCGTGTACTTAGTGATAGGATGAAATAAATAAATCAACTGCATAATCTCTCTGAAATTAACCTATCAATTTATGATAAAAATTTCTCTTACAATGGCCTCGCATACATCAACATAGATAGATATTTCCCTATATTACCCACCATGTCTGGAGATTATTATATGGGATTAGATATGGATGAAGAAGATGTTGATGAACTCAAGAAGACCAATAATATATTAAAGGAATCTATATCAACCACAAGTGATGAGATCAGGCTACTGAATCCAGAAATATAAAAAGGAAACTCGCATATTTTGGTTAGTTTATGCATGTTTCTAAAGGATAACGATATATATATATATATATATATATATATCGTTTCTAAAGATACATTGATACATTTTCTCTTGGAATTAAACAGAAATTCTAGGGTGGAACCTCGATGTTTCTAAAAATCACCAAGTATATCTCATAGAACATTAGGGATTCAAGAAGGATTCTAGGAGTAACTACTTCTCTCATGATACTAATAGAGAATACTAAGTCTAAAATTTGGTAAGATAAAAATTTGTTCTGAACATTCAATACCCAAAATGGCTCGCCAACATCATCCCCTTTAAGAAAAAGAATGGGGAGATTTGTGTCTACACCGATTTTAAAGATCTTAATCAACACTTCTTGAAGGATTATTTTTCATTGCAGATCACATAATTTATTATTGATTCCGAGACTAAATTCCAAGAAGATTCCTTTGTTAATGGGTATCCAGGGTATAATTACATAAAAATGGCCCCTAAAGATAAGGAAACCACTGCATTCATAGTTCCTCAGGGGACATTTTTCTTTTAGGTCATTCCCTTTGGATTAAATAATTAGGGTACTACTTACCAATTCTACCTGAATCTTATTTATTTTTCCCTTCATAGGAAAAATGTTATAATTTAACGTTGATAACTTGATGTTCAAATATCAAATGTGATGTGATCACCTCACAGATCTTCAAACAATCTTCATGAATTTGGGTTTGTATTGTATGATTATTAATCCATTAAAGTGTGATTTTTGGATAAAATCAGCCAAGTTAATTAGTTTTATGGTATGACACTATGCCATTGAAGTTTCCTAAAAAACTTATTGAAATCTTATAAACATCACCTACTCGAATTCTCAAATAACTGAGGGGTTCTAAGGGAACATCTCTTACATTCGGTATTTCATAGCTAACATGGTAATCAAATCTCTACCCTTCTATAATTTAATGAATAATGGATTAACCTACTGATGGAAAGAGCACATACAATAGACCTTTGAGAACCATAGGTTGTACATTCTACACTAGCAAGTCCTAATGTCATAGGTAGAAAGGAAATCCACTTATCTTATATGTTTCTATTATAGAACGACTACCTGGTTCTATCCTAACATTGAAAATGATGTACGGAACAATAATAGTATATATTACCCCCACTAATATGATTCTAGGTAATGAGATCTAGTATTATGATATAAAAATGAATTTCATATCACTAATATACATGTATTATAAATGATCATACATTACTTGAAGATTTATGAAGTCCACATTGTCTCTTATATCAACCCTCTTGAGTACATACTTGGATGCCCTATATAAACTATATATTTGTCTTTATAGATGGTAATTGTGAAATATTATGAAAACGATTTCTTATCATTGAAGGCTATTAAATGATAATCCAATGTTAATTTCCTTGCGGCACATCCCACCCTAGAAAGCACACTAATGGACACTGAACATTTCGATGAAGAGTTTTTATACACCCATGAAACTCCCTAAACATGGTAGTTGTATATTTATAATTCCTATCAATGTTATAATAGCAATAGGTTATAAAACTCAAAACTCAATGAATTTGATTTATGGAATTTATTTGTTTCCCTAGATAATAAAATTTTAACCTACTCCTTCCCACTTTCTGAAATATTTACTAGTATGGAGGAAGAATATCATGCTCTAATTCCAAGCTTGGAACTAGCCCCATAGATGTAGATATCCTACTTAAATGTACATTGGATTTCAGAGATACTAATATATAAAATTAGTAGTGAATATTCCATCAAGATGAATTAATTAGAACCTATCCTTGGTTAAGTAAGAGGAGTTAATGATGGTTTCCCCATTGAAAGAACATTTCATCATGTACCGCAATCACAAAATGGTTGTCTGAATGCATTTTTTAAGGTATCCACTATCTAAAAAGGACCTAATTATTAAATATTTATTTTCCTCATCACACAAGAAATAATCCTCTCATCAATCATCATCTATGACATAGAGAAAGTCAATCAAGTCAACATGTCCCCAGAGTGCGATGAATCGATATCCACCCCTAGATGGATGGATCCCATTGTCAAATATATCAAAAATGGGACTCTAAATTCTAAACTATCAAAAAGGGAAGAAATATCATTCCATGTAGTGAATTTTAAACATTAGGATGGTCCAAATGATAAAAAGTCCTTTTACATGTGTGGCCATAATGGAATCATCAACATATTCATTGCATAAGGATAAATCATCACTATCATGGAAGAAAATAATACAATATACTATGATGATAAAAATTAATGGATCATACTCTCAATCCAAATTAAAATTCTTGGATGCTATTAACAAACAATGATACATGATAGTGTGGAATTTACTTGGAATTGTTATGCATTCTAGATTCATGAAAAATTCTTCATTTAACCCCAATAATATCTATATTTAGAAAAATATTTATAGTCAATTGTAGTGTGGGTTCAACATTTTGGGTTCATATCCTCTATCCTTAGAAACATTGTATATGTCAATCCTTAGTACTAAAAAATTACTTTCCAAATGGGCTATGGTGATAGAGTAATTGAATTTAGGATGTATAATATCATTAAATTTGTGAAGTGAAATATCATCACAAGATTTAGAATCCTTCATGCGATATTGAAAAATAATGGAATAAACTTTTGTTCCTCCAAATTGAAAAATTATAATTGGTGTACAATATCCAATCCAACCATTCATCCCACTATTATTCAGAAAAAATGGAAACATATATTCTTTTAATAAGACTCTATCATATATATTATAGGATATGGTGGGAAAGGAAATGAAATCCTTTCTATAAAATCTCTCATAGTTTTATGGGCCTACCATACCACGATTTACATGTAAACACAAACGAATACATATTAATTGGTGTATAGAACTAAAGTAGTGTTTCCCATATATTTCTGTCTATGATCACTCTAAATATATTTCTTTTGAAAATTATCATGTGATGAAAAATTTCATAAGTGGATGGATGTGTTTGAATAGATTGATGTTAAATGGATTCATACACTACAAAATCTCAATGTACATGAAAATCGAAAGAATCAAACCTTTAATAAAAAGTTTTTCCTCTACTATCCCCTTAAAGGAGAACAAATTTTTCCTCATCGAACCACAATGATACTAATAAAGAAACTAGAAAAGAAAAAATCGAAATGGGAAGGTCCTTACGTCCAACAGATAGTCTATTCTAATGGAAAATACTCATTGGACACAATGGATGTTGTATCGGTTACACCACCCACCAATTCAATGTTCCTTAAAATATTATTTCATTTCTACCATCAAGAATCATACATACTTACTATATTATGGTAAACTGAATAGAAGAAGTTATGGTTGTGATACATTAAACAGCAAATTTTCTAAGGTATAATTTGTTTGACCTAAAACAAAAAGGCTGCATTCGTCTTTACTGTATGACATTAAACAAACAATAAGGCATACATAATTCACAATGTTGAACTATATCGAGTTTTCCTTATCTCATGACCCTAAAATGCATGACCTTTAACTCCCTAAAAATTCTAAAAGAGTAACTTCAATCCAGTAGCTAGTATAACACACAACGTAAAGCATAGAAGGGAGTCTAATATCTTGAGAATTTAATATATATTTATAATTATAAATCAATTATATAACTTGAAATTAACACAATACTATGTTATATTGGATCACATGAAACCACTCGTTTCATTGATAGCTTGTGTTACACGCAAGAATGAGTTTTTCCAAAAAGCAATATATTATTAAAATATTATTATTTAATATAATAAGATATAACCTAGCTATTAAAATAGCTCTTATGAATAGGATTAACTCTCTTATTTAAATATACGGTTTTCATAAATATAAAATGAATTCATTTGTCACCAATTAATTATAAATGATCATTAAAACAGACTGAATATAATGTAAATGTCTTTATGGTCGCAAAGGTATTTTATAATACTAAATTAAATTAATTACTATTACTATATGATATTAATAAAATTTATATATTATATATTCTATAATATATTTTTTACATTCATCTTATATATATGATAAGGATTAGATAATAACAAATCCAATATTATTCATAGAAAATCAATATTCTTATAAGGGAAATTATTCCTCCATTTAAGAGTGGACATATTTTAAATAAAAAAAATTTAAAAAATATAAATTTAATATTAAAAAATAATAATAATTTCTTAGATAGGAGTATAGAATTTTACTTTTGATATATTTCTTGAATTTTTCTGAGAAGATTCATTTTTTGATGAACGATGAAAAATACTGGATTTTAATAGAAAACTGAAATTTTCTATCCATAATGGAGAAGATAAAAATATATTTTTATTTAATTTAATTGTATATCTAGCTCAATTATACATACATTAAACCCATTTATTTTATTTTAATCAATTTCACATGAAAATTGGAAATAAAATCATTTTAAACATTTGAATATTTTTACTTTAAAAACACACTTTATTGTCTCATCGATGGGATTAAATTTAAATTAATTTATGCCACTTATGTCAATGGAATTTTTAAAATTGGTTAAAATATATATAATAAAAGTAATTTACAATTTATATTAAGTTGAAATAATTTTTTGAAAAAAAAATTTATGGAAATTAATAAAAATTTATTACATGGATTAGGAGACAAATTAGTTCAACATGGTACTAAACCATAACATTAATGGTGAAATGAGATAGAAATAGATCAGAAACCAATTTAATTGAAACATATATAACATATAACATTTTTTATCTAATTGGATTCATTATTATGGGAATATAATATAAGTCAGACGACTTAATAGTATTTACCGTTTTCAATTTATGAGAATGTCACTCATCAAATATAAAAATACACTCCTCGGTCCCAATTATTCACACATCTAAGGCCATTTTACTCTTACAAAATCCAAAAATAATAATCCTTATACATCTCTATCCCCATAATATAAGACTCACTTTGGATATAAATAAAATCAAATATTTCTTTTTGTATTAACCAAAAAGAATTGCCCGAATAAGGAGTAATGTTCTTCAACGATCAATTTTGTTTCATTTACATCTCCACCACTTAAATTATTTTTATAACATGATTATATAATTAAAAAAATTTACTTTGATATATTGAATTTTTTTATTCTATGATTTATACCTACACCTTCATACACATCCATATATTGGGATACATAATCGTCGTTCATGTGTACGGTGGACTATCGCCACGCAAACTAACATCATTCATTCATCCATTACCACCATTTAAGGGTGTAAATAATGATGGATTTATATTTCATATATATAATATTTTATATTTATAATAAATTTATTCTTATTTAATTTAAATATAACTCATTAAATCATTATTTTTATTTGTAATAGAGTTACATCATTGGTGAACGTGTGGACTACTACCTCCTCAAAGAGATGTGATTTGTCCACACATTATAGGGAATGAATTAACGATGGTTTAAATAAACATATGTGACATATATGAAATATATTTTATAATTTAATTATAATATATGTATTTATATATATCAATTAATTTTCATAATTTTAAATGCGACAAGGAAATGGTATTTGTGTTCATGCGTATGTATGGCCTACTATCTCCCTAAATTGTGCATTTAATTTATATATCAAAATTTATGGGTTGTTATAAATAAATATATACTGAATATATATATATTATTGAAATAATTATTTACATATTTAAGATGGTGAAATCATGATCGACGTATAAATAAAAAACAATTAATAAAAAACTCGAAAAACATAAAAATTAACACTCGATACAATGAAAATAAAAAAGATTGTTAAATATTGGTAATAAATAATATAATTAGATAATATATGATATTATAGATATTATTATAGATACTTTATAACTTAAAAACATCTTTAAAAACATTATACCTGATTTTAGTGGTTATTCACCTAAAAGCAAGCGCAGGATAATGGATTCTTATCCCGCTTTTACTTTAATGAGGCATACACAATATTACCTAAATATTTATTAATGGTGGTGTAAATACAAACCCTAATGAATTTATTATCATGAATAAATCATTATTCATTTTTTTTCAATTTTCAATTTTAATTTTTTCACTTCTGGGTATTTGAACATAAGGATGCCAATTTGTAATGAAATTTCATAATTCAATTCATTTCATTGGGTTATATTACTTCCTCATTGTAATTAGTATTATATGATTATTTTTATAGTGAAATTTTATATATATTTATTTATGTACACTTCTTTTATATGTATTTACAATTTCTTCATAGAATCCCTTAATTGATTAATTATCACATTGAGGTTATGATCATTTTAAGGGTTTATCTCACAATATAATTCTAATTAGGATTACTAATTCTTGAAATTACATTAAAGGAATTTATATGATCATTTTTTAATAAAACCTTTAACTTCATAATGATTTGGTGATTCGTGGCCTTTTTCATGTAATAATATCATTTTTCACTCTATGGTACACAAAATATTTTGTAAAATGTTTTTAAAAATACCTAATTCCATTTATATATTTAGTTGGAGAACCTATTTTATTATAAAATTATTTATTTTTTAAATGTTTTCAAAAATGTTTTTAAAAATTCAAAAATTATTTATTATATTATTTTTAAAAAATTTTCTTTTAAAATTGTTTTTAGAATAATCTTCTTGTCTCTTTCTGAAAAAATCACTATTATTACATTTTTACCTTTCAAAAGGAACGTTATTTTTACCTTTTACATCAGGTAGGGATTTAATTTCATTCGTTTCATTGAATATTCCTTTTCATATATAAAAGGATGTTTTCGAATGAATTTTTTTTGAAATGGATTTAAATTGTATATAGTTTCAAAATGAGGAGCATATTTTCCTCAAGAATGTTTTTAAAGATCTTTTTATAGTATTTATATTCTCAATGAAAAAAAGCATTTATTTTTTATCTAATTGGGTTATTATGTATTGATGCCATCCTTACTCTTCTTCTAGATGGTATTTGATTTATTTTTCCAAGGAAATTATTGAAATTCACTTTCATGAATCATTTTGTTTCCTCTTGAAATATTCACATTCACGCAATCGTTGAAAAATGAATTTCTCTTTATTATCTATATCATTTACCATGGATATGTTCATGGCCTAAACTGTATACCATTTCTACATATGTTAATTAATTTGGTTGAAATATTATAATTGAGTAAAATATTGATAAATATTAATTCTTTAATCTTTAAAGATATTTCATAAGGCACAATGTTCATTAATTAAATCAATTATTCAATATATGATGATTTATTGAGAAATAAACTACATTGGTTGGAAACCCTTGGAAATAAGCTCTTTGATGCATTAAAAGTCTCATGAGATAAAATTAGTTTTCAAGAAACCCTTTTAATTTTTTTACAAGAAGAATATATGGATTTATACCCATAGACATAAACTATATTGAGGATATATCTTGATGGTACACTTGTTCTTGTGCTAGATACCTGAAATTTTATAATTAAGTATTTCCTTCATTTAGATTTAGTATTTATTATCCATGAAATTTTCACTATGACAAAATCTATGGATTCATTTCATCCCCCCTTTATTGATTAAATGGAATGTGTGTTCAGTTATTTACATTTCCATATTATTTATGTGTTCCCTCTCAATTTATTGACTACATGACATTGGTGTTCACTTATTTCCTTTCCATTTTGAATATTCTCATTGATTCATTATTTCTTCCATTGTACTTATACATTTCTAAGAATTTGATCTCATCTAATTTTTTTTCATTTCCCCATGAATCTATAAAGTGTTCTAATAAATATATTAAAGGCTATGATAAGTAGGAATGAAGTTACATTCAAAAAAATATGTTGTATTTAGTTTATTCAATTTTAATTTAATACTTAGGTATGTATATGGTTTACTTAAAATACTAAACACTTATGGTCATGAAGATTTGATTCCATATAACCCTTTCAATATGGGATTCTAGGGTTTGGTTTTTACAATTGGTATCAATAGATGTTTAATAGAAACATTGGGAACTTGATTTAGGAAAATATTGTTTTAAAAACATAGACCTAAGATAGACTGTTATAATTAACATAAAAAATATGTTTTCATTAACATGAAAGATATGTATTTCATCACATTATTATGATATTAAGGTTGATCATAAGTTCTAAGACTTAAAAATATAATTTTACGTTTTTTGGTGATAGGATTATACCATGTTTAATTAAATTTTAAAATAAATTTATGGTAATAAAACTCATTAGTTCAGTATTTTTTGGTGGAAAATATATTTGATGAAAAATAACCATTATTTTTAGAGGCATGAGTTTAAATGTACTTATAACTATTAGTGTTATTATAATAATTAATTACATTGGAATAATAGTTAAATTATATTTTTCTTCTTTTAAATGTGAATATAAGTTGTATTTAAAACCATAGACGAAAAGGGTATTTAATGAGTAAATTTCAATGATTTTCATGAGAGTTATTTTCCAAATTATAGGGTTTTAGAAAAATGACAACCTATAATGTGGTGTGGATTGGACCCTTGATTAAAGGATGATGAGGGTTTCACCCATACCATGGGCATATGTGATTTCATAGTTAAGGTGTGTGTATTTTTATTTAGACAATTCGATGAATAATTATTAATAATGAACTTGTAGTGTCACTATCTTGGATTAGATTTTACTGTATTAACCTTGTTGAATTTGTATAATAGTTACAAAAAAATTATAAGGCCCCATCCTTAAACCATACTTAATCTTGAGTTATTACAAGATTACACATTGAGAATCTTTTCAGGTTTAGTGTTTTAGAGAATTAGATCATGAATCTTGCATTACATTACACATTTAAACAAAGTGGTTACATAAAAGACAGTATTCATTCTTCCCATCAACGGAAACATATTTAAAATAAAACATGGATTCTTTCTTGATACATCCTTGACACTATCATCACATCATGTACCCTTCCCTTGACCTGTGAAAAAACATTTCAAAAACTTGGGATGAGCAAAAAAATCTCATTAAGGGATATAAAAATATGGAAAGGAAACATGAGTACATGTATACATAAGAATGAAATCATACTTTACCTATAAAACATAAGCACTTTAACATACCTCATAAAATCATGAATAAATCAGAGAAATCATAAGACATAAAAGGTAACTCGAGGAATTCATAACATTCTTATGTAGGGATTAACCCTCTTGGTTACGTTTGGAATACCCACCACAGTATATTCCCTAAATCTCTTCGGAGAAACCTTAACGTTTCACTCCTTCGCATTACCCAATGCATTGGAGAGCTATATCGGGATCACCCGCCCTTAGTTTATCACAGAACCACCCATCTTCATAACAATTCCCAAGAACCATAACATAATCTTATCACATAAAACATACATAAAGGAAACATAAAATTTCCACCATTCAATAACAAGATATCAATACAAAACATTTATATAAATACATTATGAAAACCATTTTCAATACCAAAATAAAATAAAAGTAAAACATGGTATTTATTTTTCTTTTAAAAAGATGGTATGGCTTGTAGAGGAAGCCGAAACTCAAATAATGGTCATGGCGGCGGAGAAGTCGTTTTCGCTGCATACATACGCAAAAACATTCCCTTTTGTCGTTTAATAAACACTTCGTATAAAAATGATTCCTTTTTAATAAACTTAAAAGTCAAAGGGTTTTATACACCATATAAAAGAAGGTTGTGTATAAAATAGAATATGCCTCAATGAAAGGAGATTGAGACGAAGTCCCTTACAAAGACGGTATCCTTGGTTTAAGGATAAATCAATTACATGTTGAGTCAATAAGGTTTTCCTTATGACTTTTCCATTCCTTCTTGTTTTGAAAATCACAAACACCTTATCTTTAAGAAAATTGCTTTTATAAGGAAAATTTCTTTTATAAGGAAAATTGTTTTTATAAGGAAAATTGATTTCTTAAGGAAAATTGCTTTTATAAGAAAAATTATCCTTATCATATGTTCATCCATATTTTTCTTAAGTATGAGATTCGGATTCATTTTCTCAGAATCGTTGAAACTTTGATATAAAGCATTCTGTTTTAGGATTCAGATTCTGGACAAGAACTATAAGGAAGTTTCATTCCGAATTCCGGATATGAACTCTGACTAAGTTCTATTCCAGATTCAGGATACGAATTCTGAAGAAGAATTCTCATTACGAATTCTAATGAAGAAATCCCATTCTGAATTCTCATTACGAATTCTGAAGAAGAATTCTCATTACGAATTCTAATGAAGAAATCCCATTTCGAATTCTCATTACGAATTCTGATGATGAATTCTCATTACGAATTCAGATGACGAATTCTCATTCCGAATTCTCATTCCGAATTCACCTATTAAACAGAATCTGATTATCTTTGTTTTATACACTCTGAATTTATTCACTCCGAACCTTCACTCCGAAGTTTTCATTCCGAACCTTTATGTTAGAGTTTAAAACGATGTCGTACATTATGTTACATTTGTTTTGTTATAAAACGATGTCGTCTGTTTTGTTTTAAAATAACCGTTGTCTAAGTGACACGTGTAGAGGTCCCTACGATCTTTAAGGAAAATATGACCGTTGGAGAAGGAGCCGACCTTACCTATAAATAGGAGCTCATTTGAAAGAGCTCGGTGCTGATAGCTGATGAAAGTGCTGAAAGGCTGAAAAATTTGCTTGAAGTGATTTCTAGAGAGAGAGGATCTTATTAACTCTCAAATCGTCGTGCGACTCCGAATGTTGGTGATTACATTCGAGGGCTTCCGGGGATAGGAAGACAGAGGTGCCGACTACCTTGAAGTTTGAGGGCTTCCTTGCTGAGGAAGACAAGGGTTGCCAACTACCTTGAAGTTGAGGGCTTGCGGGGATAGCAAGACAGAGACTCCGATCTTCATATCGAGGGCTTACCCTGGTGTGGGTAAGACAGACTTGCTTGAAAGTATAAATCAAGGGACCTTTATCCAAGGTTGTTGGATACCCTTCTCTTTGGGTTAAAAGACTATTATCTTGTTACTTGTAGTTTAACTACTTGTATTATTTCCGCTGCAATTTGTATATTAAGGAAAGTATAACTTTCTTATACTTCCTTACTTACTCTGATTCATTTAGATTCTATACTCTTTAAGGTAGAATCTCATATTGTAACTTTTTCTAAGTTTCAATTTCCGGAACCATATTTCCTGAATTCACTTTCGGAATCTTATTTCAATTTTTTATTCGGTAGTAGAGGTGTTGTGAATTTACTTAGTTTAACTTTTTTAAACTTAGCCCTTTCCTTTGCTTAAGGAAAACATAGTTAATCATAACTAACTTTAAAGGTTCCAAAGAAATTTTTAAAGTATACAATTCACCCCCCTCTTGTATATTGAGCATCTCATACTATATTTCGATCCTACAATTGGTATCAGAGGTTGGAAACCTTTTACTCTATACCAATCTTACATTTGGTATCAGAGCAGGTTACTGAAATACTTGTACTCACATACAAGTTTTTCTTGCTCACTTTATCATTCCAAATTTGTCCATTCCGAACTTTCTCTTTTAGAACATTGTGATTACGAATCTTTTCTACTAACAAGTTTGTGTGCAAAGTTATTTCTAGTATGGAAGGAATTAATGTTGGATCAATTGACAATCTAAATCCTACAATACCACCTTTATTTGATGATAATGACTATAAATACTGGAGAGATTGTATGAAGACTTTTTTTATTAATACCTGAGTAGACAACTTTGTTATGCTTACCGGTGATTATAAAATTCCTGACAAGGAAGTCAGAACTTTTACTAACCAGGAAAAGCAAGAATATCAACTCAACTATAAGGTACGTAATACTTTACTATGTTCAATGACTAGAAATATATATAGCCAAATTTCTTCTTGTGAAGCAGCTAATTGTATATGGAAGAAGTTAGAGGTTACACACTTTGGGACTTCTAAAGTGATTGAGACTAGAAGAGCTATGCTTAGAGCTGAATATCATGGCTTCAATTTTCCTTATGGAGAACCTATCTGTAAAGTTCAACAATGATTTATGACCATTGTCAACAGTCTACAATCTATGGGAGAGAAAGGTTTAGATGATGAAGGTCTTGTGGACAAGATAATTGATATTATGCCCAATGAGTGGGAATCCAAGAGAACAGCTATAGATGAGAACAGGAAGGTCACTCAAATTACTTTTGATGAATTATTTGGAACTCTTCTACAACATGAAACCAGAATGAAGAGAGATGCTGACAACATCAAGAAGAAGAATGGGAATGGTACAGTTGCTTTTACTACAACTTCAAATCAGATGAAAGCTAAGACTCCTGAGAGAGTAGCCAGATCCAAGTCTAAGAAAGTCATTTTCCAATCCGAATATAGTGAGAGTGAAGTTTCAGAAAATGAATTATCCAATCTTTCTCGAAGGATGAACAAGATAGCTGGGCAGAGAAACTTTCAATCCAAGTATAAGAAGAAGGACAGGAAAGATAAGAAAGATGGAGAAGTTACTTGTTATGAATGTAAAAGAGATGGACATATTAGACCAGATTTCCCTATGCTCAAAAAGAAAGAAAGAAAGGGAAGAAATTCAGACAAGAACAGAAAGAAGTATTATAAAGCTAGAGCTAAGAAAGTTCTGAAAGCTAATGACACCTGGAGTGCCAGTGGTGGTGACTCTTCAGAAGAATCTTCAGATTATGAATCTTCAGGACAGAAGAATCTTGGTCTTATAGCCAGAGTACCTATTGATAATCATTGTCTTATGGCTAAGGTACGAAATGCTGAATCATTGACCATTGTTTCATTAAATTCTATTGATAGTAAGTATTATAACTCTTCTGATGAAGAATCATCTTCTGATGAAGAAAATACTTTACCTACTTATGAAGAAGTCTCTACGTTTGCTGAACTTCTTGAGATTGAGAATTCCAAACTCAACAAGAAACTTGATAAGGCAAATTCTAGGAATTCTATTCTTACAAAAGAAATATCAGATCTTTCTAAAGATCTTGATAAGAAAAATGCTGATTTTGAAAATATTTCAAAAAATCACGAGGAAGTAAGTTCTGAGAAGAACAAACTTTCTAAAGAGTTAGAAAAAGTAATTTCTAATAAAAATGTTTTTGAGCCTAACTCTAGTTCTAAAACTAATGATTTTGAGGATAAAAACTTGGTTGTAAAACTCAAGTCCGAAATTTTTTCCTTAAAGAAGTGTTTATTAAACTTTACCCATGGTAAGGAAAATTTTGATAAGATGTATTCCCAAATACGACCTTTAAGAAATAAATCCGGATTTGGTTATACCCATGCAAAACCTATTTTCAGTAACAATTATTTTGTTCCTCAAAGTTCCCAATTTTGTACCAAGTGTCAATATGGTGGTCACAGGGCAAAAATTTGTTCCTTAAATAAAACCCAATCTCTAGGATTTCACAAAGCTTACTTTTCTAAGAAAATGTGGATACCTAAAATTTTATTGTCTGAAAATCTCGGATCCAAACAAGTTTGGATTCCGAAAGTCTAATTTTCTTCTTGATTTCAGGAAAATAAAGAAAGTACCAGCAACAATACATGGTACATGGATAGTGGATGTTCCCGGCACATGACTGGTAACAAAATCTTTTTTGAAAGGATTATCAAAACGAAAGGAGGAAAGGTAACTTTCGGAGACAATGCTAAGGGTGAGATTGTTGGTATTGGTAATATTGTTCTTTTAGGTAAAACCTTGATTTCAAATGTTCTTTTTGTTAAAGGTCTTAAGCACAACCTCATTAGCATAAGTCAGTTATGTGATGAAGGTTACCTTGTGAATTTTAGGAATGATAAGTGTTTAGTTCACAATTCCAAGGAAGAATTTATTCTCTCAGCCAACAGGCAAGAGAATGTTTACACCTTAAACTTAGAAGACCTAAGAAGCCAAGATTTACCTTGCCTAAGTGCAATAGAAGATCATTCCTGGTTATGGGATAGAAGATTAGGACACTGTAACCTTAGGAACCTATGTAAACTCTCTAAGAAGAAACTAGTTAAGGATCTACCGGAGCTTAGATTTGATTCTTCTAAAGTTTGTGATCCTTGTCAATATGGCAAGAAACATAAATCTATTTTTATGTCTATCGGTGAAGTCACAACAACCAATGCATTACAGCTAGTGCACATGGATCTTTTTGTTCCAACACAAACTGGAAGTATTGGAGGCAAATACTATGTGTTTGTTCTAGTTGATGATTACACTAGATTTACTTGAGTCTATTTTCTAGCAAAGAAATCTGAAGCTTTTTCTTATTTCAAAAGTTTTAGAGCTCAAGTTAAAAATGAGAAAAACCTTCCATTGAAAACTATTCATAGTGATCATGGAGGAGAATTTCAAAATTCTGATTTTGAAACTTTTTGTAGTAAGAAATGTATTACTCACAATTTTTCCGCACCTAGAACTCCTCAACAGAATGGTGTAGTTGAAAGAAGAAATAGAATTCTTCAAAAGATAACTAGAACCATGTTGATTGAATATTCTATTGCTAGACATTTCTGGGCTGAATCTGTAAGTACTGCTTGTTATACTATAAATCGAGTTTTGATTAGACCTTTTCTTAATAAAACTCCTTATGAGTTATGGAATGGTAGAAAACCAAGACTTTCCTACTTCAAGGTTTTTGGTTGCAAAGTATTCATTTTGAATACTAAAGATAACTTACATAAATTCGCACCAAAATCTGATGAAGGAATTTTCTTAGGTTATTCCACAACCTCTAAGGCTTATAGAGTTTTCAACAAAAATACCTGCACTGTTGAGGAAACAGTTCATGTGAAATTTGATGAGTCTAATCCTTTTGTTTTTAAACCATCTCAACTTACATCTTCGGATGTGTTTTCAAAAACTGTTTATCAACCTTTGATAGAAGAACCTTCTGATAAGGAAATTGTTCAAGAAGATACTTCTGAAACATTTACCCCAAAAGACTTTCTACCCTATGTTGATGAACAAGTTTTACAAAACCCAAGTCAGGTGTTTCTTAAGAATCATCCCAGTGATAGTATCATTGGTGATGTAAACCAACCTGTAAGGACTAAAAGTTCCTTAAGAAATGAAGTAGAACATCTAGCATTTCTTTCCCAATTAGAACCTAAAAGCACAGATGAAGCATTAGGTGATGATGATTGGATGAAAGCAATGCAAGATGAACTAAATGAATTCGAAAGTAATAAAGTCTGGACCTTGGTTGATAGACCTATGGAAACTTCTGTTATTGGAGTAAAATGGGTTTTCAGAAATAAATGTGATGAAAATGGAGTCATTGTTAGAAATAAATCTAGACTTGTTGCTAAAGGCTATAATCAACAAGAAGGAATAGACTATGAAGAAACCTATGCTCCAGTAGCTAGACTTGAATCTATCCGTATTCTACTTACCTTTGCAGCATTCTTTAATTTCAAACTTTTCCAAATGGATGTGAAATGTGCTTTTCTTAACGGTTATGTTCAAGAGGAAGTTTTTGTTGAACAACCTCCTGGCTTCGAAGATACAAAACATCCTGATCATGTTTTTAGACTTACCAAAGCCTTGTATGGCCTTAAACAAGCCCCACGAGCATGGTATGATAGACTCACTGGATTTTTTCTTCAAAATAACTATGTTAAGGGAAATGAAGATCCAACCATTTTTATAAAGAAAGATAAGAAAAATGTTTTGATTGTTCAAATTTATGTTGATGACATTATATTTGTTTCAACTCAGCAATCTCTGACTGACTCTTTTGCTAGTCTAATGAAATCTGAGTTTGAAATGAGTATGATGGGTGAGTTAACATTTTTCCTTGGTTTTCAAATTTCTGAAAAACCAGAAGGAACCTACATATCTCAACATATGTATATTAAAGATCTTCTTAAAAAATATGGTTATGACAACACTAAGAGTATAAGTACTCCCATTGGTACCTCAAACTCTTTAAATCTTGATGAAGCTGGGAAACCAGTAGATCAAACATCTTTTAGAGGTATGATTGGAAGTCTAATTTACTTAACAGCTAGTCAACCAGACTTAATGTTTTCAGTATGCTTATGTGCAAGATATCAATCCAATCCAAAGGAATCTCACTTAAAGGCAGTAAAAATAATTTTTCGCTACCTTAAGGGAACCATGGATCTAGGAATATATTATACTTCTGGAAATGATTTTGTTCTAAAAAGCTTTTCTGATGCTGACTTTGGTGGATGTAGAATGGATAGAAAGAGTACATCCGGAACTTGTCATTTATTAGGAGATTCTTTAGTTTCTTGGTCATGCAAGAAGCAACATTCTGTAGCACTTTCCACTGCTGAAGCTGAATATGTAGCAGCTGGATGTTGTTGTGCACAAGTGTTGTGGATGCAACACAAACTCACACACTATGGCTTGAGTTTTACTAAAACTCAAATTTTGAGTGATAACTCAAGTGCCATTGCCCTCAGTAAAAACCCTGCACATCACTCTCGTGCAAAACACATAGATATTAGGCATCACTTTCTTAGGGATCACACACTTAAAGGATATATTATTCTTCAGTTTATCGGAACGCAAGATCAACTTGCTGATATTTTCACAAAATCTTTGCCTTCTGATAGACTTGAATATATTAAACAGAAGTTAGGAATGATAACCGTAAGGTAATATTTCTTAATTAACTTTCTGTTGAAAAAGTCTCCTTACAGTAATAAACTCCTTTTCATAGGGGGGGTACATTTGATTGTTTGTTTAACAATGTTTTTTTTCAAAATTTGTTTTCAAACTTTTTGGAATGAAGATTTACGGAATGGAACTTCCGGAACTACGATTTTCCAGAATGGATATTTTCGTACAGAATATTTCTGGAATAGAAGTATTCATATTGAAAACATCTGGAATGGAAGATTTCGTACTGGTATTTTCATAATCGGATTTTCGTACCGAACCATCATAATGTATTTTTCGTATTAAGTTTTTCGTACTGATTTTCTTCTTAAGTTTGTTTTTCGTACTGAGTTTTCCATAATGAATGTTCCGTAATGAATTTTTCGTACTAAGTTAATTTTTCATAGTAAATTTTTTGCGAAATCTGCTATTACGAATAATCCTCCTAAGCCAATCCGAAAGGTATGATTTCCCTACTCAAGTTTTCGTAATCTTATTTTACTTGCTGGAATTTTCTTGTATTATGTTTTCGGATTTCAGTTTTCTTAATTCTTTACTTTAATAAAAACCTCAAAAAGATCGGATTCAAGTTATCAACCGTCAGATTTGATCTCAGTTCATTCTAAACCGTTAGATCAACCGTGGAATATGAACCGTCATCTCCTTGCCTATATAAAGGGGACCCAATTACTCGTCCCACATCGATCTCAAAGCTCTCGCGTCCCGAATCTCTGCCTCTCTATTTTAAGGCCGTTCCGAACTTTAGTTTTTCTCCGATCCGAACTTCTCAGAGGATTACAGATCCGAATGTCTGCGGAGTTAGCCTCTCAAGAAATGTCTTCAACCAAGCCTATTTCTCAGTGGTTAGTTTACAGAGAAAGGTTACTCCATCCTAATTTATTCAACAACTATGATTCTCTTATATCAAAGAACATTAAGTTGAATGGCTGGGAAGATGTTGCTGTATCCAAACCGGGGACTCAAGACGATGTTTTTACAGAGTTACTTGTCGAGTTCTATGAAACTGTTTCCTTCTTCCAGGAAGATAATAGGGAGAAGTTTTCCTTCAAGTGGTATGGAAAGACTCATAAACTTTCTTTTATCAAGGCAGCATGTTTGGTAGGGCTATCTTATGAAGGAGAAGCCGAGTTTATTTCGCATGTGTTGCCGGATTCCAAGGGTAGCTTCAACAAGGAAAAGGCCTTAGAAACTCTCGGACTGGCTGATGACAAAGCTCCGAAGATTTCTAGTTTGCCTACAAATTTCCGGATTCTAGAGTTATGGGTGCAAGGACTTATCGTACCGAGAAAAGGCGATAAAGACAACTTGAAGAAGAGTGAGATATATATCATAGATTTTCTGATGAATCTAAGGAAGTTTAATCTCATGAGACACATTCTTATAACTATTGAGAACCTTAAGAAAGGAAATCTCAGAGCTCAGATCGTAATGTACCCAGCAATATTATCAAAGCTCACAGTTCGGTGCCTAGAATCTTTCAAGGAAGCTTGCAGATCTAAGCCAAGGGTTTGTAAAATTTTGTTGGTTAGTGATGACACTCTTAAGAGGATGGATGTGGCTTTCAACAAGGAGATTGGAGAGTTCGTTGATTTTCCTAATCAAGAAGAAACGGTTCCGAAGGTTGCTGAACCGGAATCATCCTAACCAGTGAAGAAATAAAGGTTGAAGGAAGTTGTAGCTTTAATCGAAGATCCTAAGTCTAAGGAAGCTCAAACCGCCCCTCCCAAACCAAAGAAGAAGAAGACTTATCCTGATGAGGTCGTTGCGAAGTGGAGAGCAGACAAAGAGAAAAGGAAAGAAGGGGATCCGCAGTTCGGATTGGTCCCTGCGGAAGCTAAGGCGTTAAAGGAGAGAACTACTGATGATCTTGAAAAACAAGCAAAGGGGAAGAAGCTTAAGAAAAAGATGACAGAAGCCGAGGCAGTCCAAGCGCTGTTAAAGTTTAATGAAATAGTATCCGGAAGCATCCCAGTTCTGAGATCTTTCTCCCTAGAATCTCTACCTGAGACTCCAAGAAGAAACATTGATTTTCTGGAAGTAACTACAGCTGAGCAAGTTGAGCAAATTGAGAAAATTCAGCAAGTGGGAGAGGAAGAAGAACTTGCTTAAGGAAGTGGTGAAACAGGAGATCTCTTGAAACAAGTGGATGATTATAAAGGATCACCTTCGGAACATCTATCACTCCAAACTTCAGAGGTTGAATCCTCTAAGTTAGTAACTCTAGAGAAGGATAAGGATGAGGAAGATGTTATTCAGAAAGTTGTTGATGAGATTATTAAAGTATCTACTGGGGAGCAGAAAACTCCTGATCAAGAATCAATTCCGAAGAAAGACAAGGGAAAGAAACTTCTTGTTGAAACTCCGAAATCAGTGTCTAGAAAGAAAAGAGAATATGGTGATTCATCTAAAAGGAAGTTGTAGCTTATTGAGGAAGAAAACTCTCCAAGCAAAATTTCGGATTCGGAGTCATCATCGTTGGGGCATGACTTTTTTGTTCAGTCCTTAAAGAAGTTGGTGGGAACCATTCCGACCTTTTCTAGTATCGACTCAAGAGGCCAGATGCTCCAACATGCGCTGAATCAGAAAACCGACTCCGTATCTATGGTTATGGATAAGTGCCTTGAGATTGAGGCTCAGTTCAAAAATTTCTTTGTTGGTTACGAAGATCATAAAAGATCTTTCAAGAGGATGAAAAGCTGGTCGAAGAAGACTGTGGAAGAGATGACGTTTCTTGATGAGTTTCAAGACAATGTTAAAGATGCCTTTGAAACCGAGGACAAGAAGATAAACAAGCTGCCTTCCTCCTTTGAAGAAAAGCTGACTGAAGAAAAGAACTTCTGGATTCAAGAAGTCAGGGATCTGAATGGGAAACTGAATTCTGTTTCTCAGAATGGAAATTTGAAAGAGATCATCGGATCGATTTTGAAGAAAGGATGAAGACTCAGGAAGAGAAGATCAATGCTCAGGAAGAAAAGCTGAAGGCTCAGGAAGAAAAAATTGAAGCTCAATCCGAAAGAATAGTTGTCTTAGAGAAGAAAACTGAAGAAGATCATAAAGACCTAAAGAAGATCAAGACTATTCTTAAGGGGCTCATGTCGAAGGAAAAAGATCTGAAATAACCAAATCCGATTTTTTTGTTGTATTCTTTTTGTTACTGACATTCCAAATCTAATGAAAATTGTGTATCTCGTTTCCATTGTTATCATTAATAATATTTTAGGTACTTTGTTATTTTTTTTTCCATTCCCTCCAATTCTTTTTGAAAATCACAAAGGGGGAGAAGGAAAAGATCCTTAAGAAAAAGTGGAACTCTAATAAGAGTTTATCAAAGGGGGAGAAAGAAAAAATACCCAAGGAAAAAGAACTCTAATAAGAGTTTGTTTAAGGGGGAGTTTTTCTTAAAGAATGCCTTCTTATGAAATATCACTCTGGAAATATGAATACGATCCTTAGAGTTTCAAAGCCTAAGGGGGAGTTAGTCGTATTCATCTATATTCATAAAGCAAGGGAGATAAGCATTAATATGTTTATTTCTTCTTAGATTTTTTTTCTATCGTAAGGATGTTTGTGCTTTCCAAAAAGGGGGAGATTGTTGAGTCAATAAGGTTTTCCTTATGACTTTTCCATTCCTTCTTGTTTTGAAAATCACAAACACCTTATCTTTAATAAAATTGCTTTTATAAGGAAAGTTGCTTTTATAAGGAAAATTGTTTTTATAAGGAAAATTGCTTTCTTAAGGAAAATCTCTTTTATAAGAAAAATTATCCTTATCATATTTTCATCCATATTTTTCTTAAGTATGAGATTCAGATTCATTTTCTCGGAATCGTTGAAACTTTGATATAAAGTATTCTGTTTTAGGATTCGGATTCTGGACAAGAACTATAAGGAAGTTTCATTCCGAATTCCGGATATGAACTCTGACTATGTTCTATTCCAGATTCAGGATATGAATTCTGAAGAAGAATTCTCATTACGAATTCTAATGAAGAAATCCCATTTCGAATTCTCATTACGAATTCTGATGATGAATTCTCATTACGAATTCTGATGACGAATTCTCATTACGAATTCAGATGACGAATTCTCATTCCGAATTCTCATTCCGAATTCACCTATTAAACAGAATCTGATTATCTTTGTTTTATACACTCTAAATTTATTCACTCCGACCCTTCACTCCGAAGTTTTCATTCCGAACCTTTATGTTAGAGTTTAAAACTATGTCGTACATTCTGTTACATTTGTTTTGTTATAAAACGATGTCGTCTGTTTTGTTTTAAACTAACCGTTGTCTAAGTGACACGTGTATAGGTCCCACCGATCTTTAAGGAAAATATGACCTTTGGAGAAGGAGCCGACCTTACCTATAAATAGGAGCTCATTTGAAAGATCTCGGTGCTGATAGCTGATGAAAGTGCTGAAAGGCTGAAAAATTTGCTTGAAGTGATTTCTAGAGAGAGAGGCTCTTATTAACTCTCAAAGCTTCATGCGACTCCGAATGTTGGTGATTACATTCGAGGGCTTCCGGGGATAGGAAGACAAAGGTGCCGACTACCTTGAAGTTTGAGGGCTTCCTTGCTGAGGAAGACAGAGGTTACCAACTACCTTGTAGTTGAGGGCTTGCGGGGATAGCAAGACAGAGACTCCGATCTTCATATCGAGGGCTTACCCTGGTGTGGGTAAGACAGACTTGCTTGAAAGTATAAATCAAGGGACTTTTATCCAAGGTTGTTGGATACCCTTCTCTTTGGGTTAAAGGACTATTATCTTGTTACTTGTAGTTTTTACTTGTTTTATTTCCTCTGCAATTTGTATCTTATGGAAAGTATAACTTTCTTATACTTCCTTACTTACTCTGATTCATTTAGACTCTATACGCTTTAAGGTAGAATCTCATATTGTAACTTTTGCTAAGTTTCAATTTCCGGAACCATATTTCCTGAATTCACTTTCAGAATCTTATTTCAATTTTGTATTCGGTAGTAGAGGTGTTGTGAATTTACTTAGTTTAACTTCGTTAAACTTATCCCTTTCCTTTGCTTAAGGAAAACATAGTTAATCGTAACTAACTTTAAAGGTTCCAAATGAATTTATAAATTATACAATTCACCCCCCCCCCTCTTGTATATTGAGCATCTCATACTATATTTCGATCCTACATTACATAATTATGTGTGACAAACGAATACACCAAATATAAGTGGATATTAAGTTTAAAATAATCAAAGTTCATTCACACATATTCAAAGGATGACATATTCAATAACTACATGTTGAACCCAATGAAATCGAAATTGGGTTAAGAAGTTCCCTTGATATCTTAACGGTGTCACATCAAAAAAAGGGTATCTCATCACTAGGACATAAAATTTACATCAATAAGGATATATGAGAACATATCACCACATAACAATATATAAATTAAAAGACCCATCAAAAGAAGTCTTTTAAAAAGAGGAGGGTGAAAGGTTCCCTTACCGACATGGGTATCTTTCGAAACATACGCCCCGTGAAAGAAGGACAATAAAACATTGATGTAAATACTAATAAATGAAAGAATATTACACAATGAGTAAAATAATGGTCAGTACAAACACCACTCAAAGTAAATTGTGGCAAATGTAGCATAAATCTCATAGTAATGAAAGTGAGATGAAAAATCTCTTACAAAAACTCGGCAGCCTAACGGTGCCACTTAAAACTTCCAAAAATGGATTGATGAGATCAAATATGGTATCTCATCACATAAGAATAAAATGTACAGCAAGATGAATATAAAATAACATCCCCCATCATAAAAAATATGATCTTAAAAGAAGTTACATAAAGGAGAGTACTTAAAGAGAAAGAGAGAGGTTAGATCTCTTATGAAAATTCGGCAGCCTAACGGCGCCACTCAAAACATCCAAAATGGATTGATGAGAGAGAATAGGGTCTCTCATCATATGAAAATAAAAATTACAGTAAGAGTAATATAAAATAACATCCCAATCACATGAAATATGAGCTTATAAGGAATGACATAAAAGAGTGTACTTAAAAAGAAAGAGAGGTGTAGGATCCCTTACCTCAAGTCCAACTTGTCTTGTTCGTTTCTTTATATTCCTGAATAATAAACTTTGGTCACTTAATAATTTCCTAAGTACCTCCTTTATATATTTCTATTCAGTTCATATCACATATTATAATGTTATAATTGTTGTTTAATAATGTTAGTTCATATCATATGTTTTTTGCCGATGTTTGGTACATGAGTCAAAAATGAACTTGTTTGAAAAAAATATTTCCCATGTAGTTATAAGTAAATAATTTCCAGAATAGTATTAATGATTAAAATATCATATATATCCAGTATATATTCATTTTATACTATTCCATATCATTTGGAGATAAAAAACAAAAATCACCGTTCATGGAGACGGTAGGCCGTACTTATGCATGAACGCTACTTTCTTTTTTTTGTCATATTAATGGAATTAAAACAAAATGAGGGAGATATATATATGTTATAACTCCAGAATTATATCCATAATTTATATGTAATATATTAAATATATATCCATTATATATATTTACTTATAATATTACATAACATTTTGAGATAAGAAATGAAATGTACCGTTCATGGGGACGGTAAGTCGTACGTACGCATGAAAGCCACTTCCATTTCTGTTTCAAATTTAATGGAATTAAAACATAATGATACATAATAGTATTTTAATTCAAGTATGGTATCATATATAATATCATTAAATATATCCTTTATACGTACCACATATGGTATTAACGAATCAAATCACTTTGAGGGGGCGGTAGTTCGCACTTCCTTAAATGAAGATATCACGTTTACCCATAATAGAAACCATAAAGGTATGCCATAAATGAAAAATACAGAATATTAAGTAAAACATAAACATATTAGATATCATATATAAATATAGTGTCATCTTAACGGCCACCTTTGAAGGTGTTAGAAGAATGTTGAACAATCATCGTTTTGGGAGGCAGAAATTCGCCATCCACGGAAACAGTATGTTCTTTAACCATTATATGTAGGTGTGTGTAAGTGTAGATCGAATATTTCTTATAACAAAATCCAAGTATATTGAAGATACTGGATTTGTTACAAAATAAATGAATAAAAAGAGTTTAGGTGGTTGGAGAAGCAAAATAAAACAAAAGGACACAAGTGAAGACATTACCTTAAAATCGGGTAACTCCCTTTGGTTTGAGCTCAAAGGATTCCTTGGGAATACTTCTGCCCAAAGTGAGGCTTCTAGGAGTAATATAGGAAAGTGTAGAGACAAAATGGGAAGGGGTTGGCCGAGCCAAAGGCTTTGGGAGTGTGGGTAAGGAGGTAGAGGTGGAGGCCTTTTATAAGAGGAGAGGAGGGACACTCTGGTAAAGTTACAAAATGTTACTTTATTTTCAAAAGAGTTTCGGATTTTAAAGGTCCCAAATTGATGTATTTCGAGGATAAGGTGATAAGGGTTCTAAATCCACTCATTCAATAGGTTTTGGACATGTGTAGGTCTTAGATATTACATTATCTTTCCATTTTATTTAAATCCTTAAATAATGAGGTCATCACTGCATCATCATGCTGTCATAAATAATTTAATTTATTTAATGTCTAAAAATTATAAAACAAAAACTATGACGTAGGAAATCTTTTTATCTTTCGAATGACTATTTATAGTCAATATTATGACTTTTATCACCCCATGTAAAAATTGTTTTAGTAAAACATTTCATGTTTGTGTCATTTTTACTTTAACATTAAATAAAAAGATATTTATGTCATTTCCCGAACAAAGTGACTCCATGGGGTCCCCAAGTTGACCGATGGATTTTCGTGGTCGGCCATGACACATACAATGAGGGTAGGACATGTGTATAGGTAATTTCATTTTATTAAAATATTATTCTTATCATAAACTACATTAATTACCTCTAATCGCGATTAAAAACATATTAAGTTACTCTTCATCAAAAAATTATTTTTATCCCATTGAACCACATTTTACTTCTTAATGACAACCATGTATGTTGGATTTTTGAAATTCAGAACACAAAGATAGAAAAATTTCATTTAAATGGAAAAATTAGTTTTTATAAGTACCACTTAGTGGTTTCACTATTCATCAAAAATTGAAGTTTTTCAGAAAAATCCCAAAAATTCACCCTAAGCTATATTTGATATTCCGAATTAAAAAATGAAGTCTATTTTAGAAAATTCAAAACATATAATTCATATTAATTAATTTAATAATTAATTCCCGCTGTCAGATCAAATAGCGTGTTTTTATGAAACAATAAGTATCAAAAGATTGACACTAGTTTAAGTCTGATTTCAAAGTGAAATTAATTCAAACAACCACTATTGGATTTAATGGTAAAAATATATTCTAATTTCACTTTAAAAACAATTCAAAAGATAATATAATCATAGAAATAAATTATATTAAAAAGTGGTTTTTAATTAAAATACAACATTTTACACTATTCATTAAAAAATGTACTTTATCGGAAAGATACCAAAAATTTACACAAATTAAATTTTGATGTCCCAATTATTAAGAAGAGTTTTATTTGGTCCAATAGAATTCATAATAGTGAACAAAACTATATTTAATGACGGTTCTCCATCAAAAGGCGATAAGTGAATATTTAGTGAAAACTAGGGCATATACGCCTAAAATTGAATTCTTTCCATATTTTAAGCCATTATCTTTTATTGGATAAATGTAAAAACATTTAAAAACATATATAATCATATTTTAGTTATTTCTATCCATTCCCTCCAATACAACGGCTACATTTTAACTATCATTTAAAATAATATTATTTTATTATTAGAGTGCAACGTAAGATTCCCAAGAATCTCGTTGTTGCGTGTTGGGTACGCCATCGAGCATAGCGTCCCCATTAAAGTCATATTAATATTTTATTCACAAATATGGATAAATATGAAAATGGCATATTCTTTGTTTACCTGGGGTGTTATATCCTTCCCCACTTTTGGGAATTGCGTCCTCACAATTTTTAAAATTGAGCTTGGAAACATCCTTGAAAGTCCCACATCAGAACAAGAGTCGGTAAAACAATAACGTTAAAAATAAAGGAAGATAAGTACAGAGATCACCAGAGTTAACCCATACTAGGATTCCATGTAGAAAAACATGGACATGGAAGAAAAATCAAAGGGTCATGTTCTTGAGGGAGAGTGATAGTAAACATGTCTAAGAGAAAGTTATCCATAAGAAAATCACAGACTTGTGATGGGTTAAACGGTATTCGATTCCCTAGTAGGAAAAGTTAATAAAAAACATTTTTGTTTTAAGTTACTTTTTATTGAGGAATTTATTCATAAGGAAACATAATCACTTATCATGTTGACTTTCAACATTTACTAGATTCCTTAATCAGACTCATATTTTTTTTCCAAAAGATGAGTATTTAGGGAGACTTGTTCGCATTAAGAGTACTATAATTAACTTCTAAAGAGTCACCTAATCCACAAAAGAGATCTATATACTTCCCATGTCTTTAGACTTTACCCAAAACCAAAACCAAAAAGATTCGTACAAGATCAGATAATCTAGAAAAGGATAACCCTTTATTAAAAGAAAATCTATTCTTAATCTCCAAAATTTGTCCAACAAAACCCAACGTTCAACGCGGATTATTCTATAATCAATTTGTCCATAAAATTCTTCAAAGTAAACAAAAATAATATTGAAACCCAAATTTTAGAAGGATTTAGTCACATAGTCTTCCAAGTTAAATCGTAACATTTATCTCCAAACAACATCAGTTGCTCCTAAAGTCTCGTATTGAAAAGTAATTAACCTAATCACATATCCTCTATGATAGGTTAATCATTTTCATAAATAACCGAAAATAAACTTACTCTTAATTCATAAAATAATATAACTAAAAATAATCAGTCAAAATAACCAGGGACTTCACGTAGTCCAGTAGTAGGCGATAAATACGAGTCGCACTTTGGTTGTGGGTTCGATTCCAGCAGCTTTGTCCGACGCGATGGGTAGTCACACGGTCTGTGTGTTGTCCTTTTTCCAAAACTATATAATTCTCAAATCATTCCCCAAAAAGGGATAAAATCATCAAAAATAACCATAACATAATTTAACCTCAATTTTATCTCATGCCTTTCACTTCAATCATAACATATAGTAACCCATAATTACCTCAATAGTAAGGATCATATAAACCCAAATGGTTCTTTATAACTATTTCCACCAAAGAAAAGATAACTATTCCTTGAATAAAATTTGCATATATTAAACATCAGGGTTACACATAATATAAAAAGTCTTCTAATGTAACCCCATAATCAAAAGAGACATAATACTCTTAAGAATTTCACCATAACTCTTAAATCCCTTATATGTTGACATCTTACTCATTCAACATTCTTCATGATCCATTAACCATTCCATTCCAACTTATTCTGAAATACCTATTTCCTACAAACAAAATCATGAATCATATCCTAAGATTCCAAAATAGGAAAACAATAGTCATGAAAAAATACATACCTTTGATTGGTCATTGTCAGTTTCTCCATCCTAAATCGGAATGGCATTAGGTATTGGTAAACCAACATTTATACACTCTTGGTGATCCCATTCACGAAACTTCTTCAAAAGACATGTGTTTGCATAATGACCATGCAAACCACATTTAAAACATTCAATTGATCCCTTAGAAATAACTTCTTTCCCTTTCCTCGAGTCAACTGGATGCTTCCTTTTTCCATGGCAGTTTCTTTCTTTATGACCTTCATTTCCACATCTATAGCATATTTCTGTCCCTTTGAAACATTTTCCTAGGTGTTTCTTTCCACATCTTTGACACATAGGTTTTTGAACACACTTACCATTATAATTATTAACTGTACTTCCATAGGCATTTGTTTCTCGCATATATGATGCCTTAGAGAAATCAGTAAGGTTTAGGTGGTCAATCATGACTCCAGATAGTTGGTTGAGGATAATCACAAGAGTTCTCATTGCAGCTCCCATATCATTCGGTTTCTTGCTCAAAAAACAATCACAGTTTCCTTCACATCCACTGTTACTTTGGTGCCTTCTAGATCCAGCCATTTACTAAAACAAAAAAGGTCAGTGTGAGTATATCAACAAAACCATCATGTAATAATGAGGAAGATAAACACTAATATATACTTACTCATTCACTTTATCTAAAAGTAGGACTCTTTCTGAAATCGTAACCATTATGGTAATGTCACTTATGCTTAAAGAATACTCTAACCTCTAACGTTATCTAAACTGACCTTTGATAGAAACTATAAGGCCCAGACCTTAAACCTTACTTAATATTGAGTTATTACAAGATTACACATTGAGGATCTTTTCAGGTTTACTGTTTTAGAGAATTAGATCATGAAACGTTCAATACATTCCACATTTAAAGAAATTGGTTATATAAAAGATAGTATTCATTCTTCCCATCAACGGAAACATATTTAAAATAAAACATGGATTCTTTCTTGACACATCCTTGACACTATCATCACATCATGTACCCTTCCCTTGACCTATGAAAAAACATTTCAAAAACATGGGATGAGCATAAAAAGCTCAGTAAGGGATATAAAAATATGGAAAGGAAACATGAGTACATGTATACATAAGAATGAAATCATACTTTACCCATAAAACATAATCACTTTAACATACCTCATAAAATCATGAATAAATCATAGAAATCATAAGACATAAAAGGTAACTTGAGGCATTCATAACATTCTTACGTAGGGAGTAACCCTCTTGGTTACGTTTGGAATACCCACCACAGTATATTACCTAAATCTCTTTGGAAAAACCTTAACGTTTCACTCCTTTGCATTACCCAATGCATTGGAGAGCTATATCGGGCTCACCCGCCATTAGTTTATCACAGAACCACCCGTCTTCATAACAATTCCCAAGAACCATAACATAATCTTATCACATAAAACATGCATAAAGGAAAAATAACATTTACACCTTTCAATAACAAGATATCAATACAAAACATTGATATAAATACATTATGAAAACCATTTTCAATACCAAAATAAATGAAAAGTAAAACATGGTATTTATTTTTCTATAAAAAAGATGTTATGGCTTGTAGAGGAAGCCGAAACTCAAATAATGGACACGGCGGTGGAGAAGTCATTGTCACCGCATACGTACGACAAAAACATCCACTTTTGTCGTTTAATAAACACTTCGTATAAAAATGATTCCTTTTGAATAAACTTAAAAGTCAAAGGGGTTTATACGGTATCCTTGGTTTAAGGATAAATCAATTACATAATTATGTGTGACAAATGAATACACCAAATATAAGTGGATATTAAGTGTAAAATAATCAAAGTTCATTCACACATATTCAAAGGATGACATATTCAATAACTACATGTTGAACCCAAAGAAATCGAAATTGGGTTAAGAAGTTCCCTTGACAGCCTAACGACGTCACATCAAAAAAAGGGTATCTCATCACTGGGACATAAAATTTACATCAATAAGGATATATGAGAACATATCCCCACATAACAATATATAAATTAAAAGACCCAAAAAAATAAGTCTTTTAAAAAGAGGATGGTGAAAGTTTCCCTTACCGACATCGGTATCTTTCGAAACATACGCCCCATGAAAGAAGGACAATACAACATTGATGTAAATACTCATAAATGAAAGAATATTACACAATGAGTAAAATAATGGTCAGTACATACACCACTCAAAGGAAATTGTGGCAAATGTATCATAAATCTCATAGGAATAAAAGTGAGATGAAGAATCCCTTACGAAAACTCAGCAGCCTAATAGCGACACTTAAAATTTCCAAAAATGGATTTATGAGATCAAATAGGGTATCTCATCACATTACAATAAAATGTACAGAAAGAGGAATATAAAATAACATCCCCCATCATAAAAAATAGGAGCTTAAAAGAAGTGACATAAAGGAGAGTACTTAAAGATAAAGGGAGAGGTTAGATCTCTTACGAA
Source organism: Viscum album (assembly GCA_963277665.1). Lineage (NCBI taxonomy): Eukaryota > Viridiplantae > Streptophyta > Magnoliopsida > Santalales > Viscaceae > Viscum > Viscum album. Next base: position 1,044,101,858 of record OY728150.1, read on the forward strand.
AATTCGGCAGCCTAACGACGCCACTCAAAACTTCCAAAATGGATTGATGAGAGAGAATAGGGTCTCTCATTATATGAACATAAAAATTACAGTAAGAGTAATATAAAAGAACATCCCAATCACAAGAAATATGAGCATAGAAGGAATGACATAATAGAGTGTACTTAAAAAGAAAGAGAGGAGTAGGATCCCTTACCTCAAGTCCAACTTGTCGTGTTCGTTTCTTTATATTCCTGAATAATAATCTTTTGTTACTTAATAATTGCCTAAGTACCTCCTTTATAGATTACTATTCTGTTCATATCACATATTATAATGTTATAATAATTGTTTAATAATGTTAGTTCATATCAGATGTTTTTTGCCGATGTTTGGTAAATGAGTCAAAAATGAACTTGTTGGAAAAAAAGTGTTCCCATGTAGTTATAAGTAAATAATTTCCAGAATAGTATTAATGATTAAAATATCATATATATCCAGTAAATATTCATTTTATACTATTCCATATCATTTGGAGATAAAAAAACAAAAAGCACCGTTCATGGAGACGGTAGGCCATACGTACGCATGAACGCTACTTTCATTTTTTTGTCATATTAATGGAATTAAAACAAAATGAGAGAGATATATATATGTTATAATTCCAGAATTATATCCATAATTTAGATGTAATATATTACATATATATCTATTATATATGTCCATTACTATTCACCAAAAAATTATTTTTATCCCATTGAACCACATTTTACTTCATAATGACAACCATGTAAGTCGGATTCTTGAAATTCAGAACACAAAGATGGAAAATTTTCATTTAAACGGAAAAATCAGTTTTTATAAGTACCACTTAGTGGTTCACTATTCATCAAAAATTGAAGTTTTTCAGAAAAATCCCAAAAATTCACCCTAAGCTATATTTCGTATTCTGAATTACAAAATGAAGTCTATTTTACAAAATTCAGAACATTTAAGTCACATTAATTAATTTAATAATTAATTTCCATTGTCAGAGCAAATAGCGTGTTTTTATGAAATAATAAGTATCAAAAGATTGACACTAGTTTAAGTCTAATTTCAAAGTGAAATTAATTCCAACGACCACTATTGGATTTAATGGTAAAAATATATTCTAATTTCACTTTAAAACCAATTCAAAAGATAATCTAATCATATAAACAAATTATATTAAAAATAGGTTTTGAATTAAAATACAACATTTTACACTATTCATTAAAAATTGAACTTTATCAGAAAGATACCAAAAATTTACACAAAGTAAATTTTGATGTCCCAATTATTAAGAAGAGTTTTATTTGATCCAATAGAATGTATAAGAGTGAACAAAACTATATTTAATTACGGTTCGACATCAAAAGGCGATAAGTGAACCTTTAGTGAAAACTAGGGCATATACGCCTAAAATTGAATTCTTTCCGTATTTTAAGCCTTTATCTTTTATTGGATAAATGTAAAAACATTTGAAAACATATATAATCATATTTTAGTTATTTCTATCCATTCCTGCCAATACAATGACTACATGTTAACTACCATTTAAAATAATATTATTTTATTATTACAGTGCAATGTAAGATTGCCAAGAAACTCGTTGTTGCGTGTTGGGTATGCCATCGAGCATAGCGTCCCCTTTAAAGTCATATTAATATTTTATTCAAAAATATGGATAAATATGAAAATTTCATATTCTTTATTTACCTGGGGTGTTACATCCTTCCCCCCTTTTGGGAATTGCGTCCTCGCAATTTTTAAAATTGTGCTTGGAAACATCCTTGGAATTCCTACATCAGGACAAGAGTCGGTAAAACTATAACTTTAAAAATAAAGGATGATAAGTACAAAGGTCACCCGAGTTAACCCATACTAGGATTCCATGTAGAAAATCATGGAAATGTACGAAAAATCAAAGGGTCATGTTCTTGAGGGAGAGTGATAGTAAACATGTCTAGGAGAAAGTTAACCATAAGAAAATCACAAACTTGTGATGGGTTAAACGGTATTCAATTCCCCAGTAGGAAAAGTTAATAGACAACATTTTTGTTTTAAGTTACTTTTTATTGAGGAATTTATTCATAAGGAAACATAATCACTTATCATGTTGACTTTCAACTTTTACTAGACTCCTTAATCAAACTCATATTTTTTTCCAAAAGATGAGTATTTATGGAGACTTTTTTGCATTAAGAGTACTATAATAAACTTCTAGAGTGTCACCTAATCCAAAAAAGAGAGCTATATACTTCCCATGTCTTTAGACTTTAACCAAAACCAAATCCAAAAAGGTTAGTACAAGATCAAATAATCCAGAAAAGGATAACCCTTTATAAAAAGAAAATCTATTCTTAATCTCCAAAATTTGTCGAACAAAACCCAATGTTCAATGAGGATCATTCTATAATCAATTTGTCCATAAAATTATTCAAATTAAACCAAACTAAGATTGAAACCCAAATATTTGATGGATTTAGTCACATAGTCTTCCAAGTTAAATCGTAACATTTATCTCCAAACAACATCAGTTGCTCCTAAAGTCTCGTATTGGAAAGTAATTAACCTAATCAAATATCCTCCATGATAGGTTAATCATTTTCATAAATAACCCAAAATCAACTTACTTATAATTCATAAAATAATATAACTAAAAATAATCAGTCAAACTAACCAGGGACTTCACGTAGTCTAGTGGTAGGCGATAAATACCAGTCGCACTTTGGTTGTGGGTTCGATTCCCGCAGTTTTGTCCGACGCGATGGGTAGTCACACGGTCGGCGTGTTGTCCTTTTTCCAAAACTATATAATTCTAAAATCATTCCCCAAAATGGCATAAAATCATCAAAAATAACCATAACATAATTTAACCTCAATTTTATCTCATGCCTTTCACTTCAATCATAACATATTGTAACCCATAATTACCTCAAAAGTAAGGATCATTTAAACCCAAATGGTTCTTTATAACTATGTCCACAAAAGAAAATATAACTATTCCTTGAATAAAATTTGCATATATTAAACATCATAGTTACACATAATATAAAAAGTCTTCTAATGTAACCCCATCATCAAAATATACATAATACTCTTAAGAATTTCACCATAACTCTTGAAGCCCTTATATGTTGACATCTTACTCATTCCACATTCTTCATGATCCATTACCATTCCTTTCGAAATTATTCTGAAATACCTCGTTCCTAAAAAAAATCATGAATCATATCCTATGATTCCAAAATAGGAAAAAAATAGTCATGAAAAAATACATACCTTTGATTGGTCATTGTCAGTTTCTTCATTCTCAATCAGAATGGCATTAGGTATTGTTAAATGAACATTTATACGCTCTTGGTGATCCCATTCATGAAACTTCTTCATAGGACATGTGTTTTCATAATGACCATGCACACCACATTTAAAACATTCAATTGATCCCTTAGAAATAACTTCTTTCCCTTTCCTCGATTCAACTGGATGCTTCCTTTTTCCATGGAAGGTTCTTACTTTATGACCTTCATTTCCACATCTATAGAATATTTCTGTCCCTTTGAAACATTTTCCTAGGTGTTTCTTTCCAAATATTTCACACATAGGTTTTTGAACACACTTACCTTTATGATTATTACCTGTACTTCCGTAGGGATTTTTTTCTCGCATATATGATTCCTTAGAGAAACCACCAAGGTTTAGGTGGTCAATCATGACTCCAGATAGTTGGTTGAGGATAATCACAAGTGTTCTCATTGCAGCTCCCATATCATTCAGTTGCTTGCTCAAAAAACTGTCACGGTTTCCTTTACATCCACTATTACTTTGGTGCCTGCTAGATCCAGCCATTTACTAAAACCAAAAAGGTCAGTGTGACTATATCAACAAAACCATCATGTATTAATGAGGAAGATAAATACTAAGATATACTTACTCAATCACTTTATCTAAAACTAGGACTCTTTCTGGAATTTTAACCATATGGTAATGTCACTTATGCTTAAAGAATACCCTAACCTCTAAAGTTATCTAAACCGACCTTTGATACCAACTATAAGGACCTAGACTTAAACCTTACTTAATCTTGAGTTATTAAAAGATTACACATTGAGGATCTTTTCAGGTTTAGTGTTTTAGAGAATTAGATCATGAAACTATCATTACATTACACATTTAAAAAAAGTGGTTATATAAAAGACAGTATTTATTCTTCCCATCAACGGAAACATATTTAAAATAAAGCATGGATTCATTCTTGACACATCCTTGACACTATCATCACATCATGTACCCTTCCCTTGACCTGTGAAAAATCATTTAAAAAACTTGGGATGAGCATAAAAAGCTCAGTAAGGGATATAAAAATATGGAAAGGAAACATGAGTACATGTATACATAAGAATGAAATCATACTTTACCCATAAAACATAAGCACTTTAACATACCTCCTAAAATCATCCATAAATCATAGAAATCATAAGACATAAAAGGTAACTTGAGGCATTCATAACATTCTTGCGTAGGGAGTAACCCTCTTGGTTACGTTTGGAATACCCACCACAGTATATTCCCTAAATCTCTTCGGAGAAACCTTAACGTTTCACTCCTTTGCGATACCCAATGCATTGGAGAGCTATATCGGGCTCACCCACCCTTAGTTTGTCACGGAACCACCCGTCTTCATAACAATTCCCAAGAACCATAACATAATATTATCACATAAAACATGCATGAAGGAAACATAACATTTCCACCTTTCAATAACAAGATATCAATACAACACATTGATATAAATACATTATGAAAACCATTTTCAATACCAAAATAAATGAAAAGTAAAACATGGTATTTATTTTTCCTTGAAAAAGATGGTATGGCTTGTAGAGGAAGCTGAAACTCAAATAATGGTCACGGTGGCAGAGAAGTCATTGTCACCGCATACGTAGGACAAAAACATTCCCTTTTGTCATTTAATAAACACTTCTTATAAAAATTATTCCTTTTGAATAAATGTAAAACTCAAAGGGGATTATACACCGTATAAAAGAAGGTTGTGTATAAAACAGAATATGCCTCAATGAAAGGAGATTGAGACGAAGTCCCTTACAAAGACGGTATCCTTGGTTTAAGGATAAATCAATTACATAATCATGTGTGACAAATGAATACACCAAATATAAGTGGATATTAAGTGTAAAATAATCAAAGGTCATTCACACATATTCAAAGGATGACATATTCAATAACTACATGTTGAACCCAAAGAAATCGAAATTGGGTTAAGAAGATCCCTTGACAGCCTAATGACGTCAATCAAAAAAAGGGTATCTCATCACTTGGACATAAAATTTACATAAATAAGGTTATATGAGAACATATCCCCACATAACAATATATAAATGAAAAGAACCAATAAAATAATTCTTTTAAAAAGAGGAGGGTGAAAGGTTCCCTTACCGACAAGGGTATCTTTCGAAACATACGCCCCGTGAAAGAAGGAAAATACAACATTGATGTAAATAATCATAAATGTAATAATATTACACAATGAGTAAAATAATGTTCAGTACATACACCACTCAAAGGAAATTGTGGAAAATGTAGCATAAATCTCATAGGAATAAAAGTGAGATGAAAAATCCCTTACGAAAACTCGGCAGCCTAACGGTGCCACTTAAAACTTCCAAAAATGGATTGATTAGATAAAATAGGGCATCTCGTCACATTACAATAAAATGTACAGAAAGAGGAATATAAAATAAAATCCCCCATCATAAAAAAGAGGAGCTTAAAAGAAGTGACATAAAGGAGAGTACTTAAAGAGAAAGAGAGAGGTTAGATCTCTTACCAAAATTCGGTAGCCTAACGGCGCCACTCAAAACATCCAAAATGGATTGATGAGAGAGAATAGGGTCTCTCATAATATGAACATAAACATTACAGTAAGAGTAATATAAAATAAAATCCCAATCACAAGAAAGATGAGCTTAGAAGGAATGACATAAAAGAGTGTACTTAAAAAGAAAGAGAAGAGTATGATCCCTTACATCAAGTCCAACTTGTCTTGTTCGTTTCTTTATATTCCTAAATAATAAACATTAGTAAATTAATAATTTCCTAAGTACCTCCTTTATATATTATTATTCATTTCATATCACATATTATAATGTAATAATAATTGTTTAATAATGTTAGTTCATATCAGACGTTTTTTGACAATGTTTGGTACATGAGTCAAAAATGAACTTGATTGAAAAAAAGATTGCCCATGTAGATATAAGTAAATAATTTCCAGAATATTATTAATGATTAAAATATCATATATATCCAGTAAATAGTAATTTTATACTATTCCATATCATTTGGAGATAAAAAAACGAAAATCACTATTCATGGAGACGGTAGGCCGTACGTACGCATGAACGCTACTTTCATTTTTTTGTCATATTAATGGAATTAAAACAAAATGAGAGATATATTTCCAGAATGATATCCATAATTTATATGTAATATATTACATATATATACATTATATATATGTACTTATAATATTACATAACATTTTGAGATAAGAAATGAAATGTACCGTTCATGGAGACGGTAAGCCGTACGTACGCATGAACGCTACTTCCATTTCTATTTCATATTTAATGGAATTAAAACATAATTATACATAATAGTATTTTAATTCCAGTATGGTATCATATATAATATCATTAAATATATCCTTTATACGTACCACATATGGTATTAACGAATCAAATCACTTTGAGGGGGCGGTAGTCCGCACTTCCTTAAATGAAGATATCGCGTTTACCCATAATGGAATCCATAAAGGTACGCCATAAATGAAAAATACAGAAGCTTAAGTAAAACATAAAAATATTAGATATCATATATAAATATAGTTTCATCTTAATGGACACCTTTGAAGGTGTTAGAAGAATGTTGAACAATCATCGTTTTGGGAGGCAGAAATTCGCCATCCATGGAAACAGTTTGTTCATTAACCATTAGATGTAGGTGTGTGAAATTTTAGCTCGAATCCTTCTTATAACAACATCCTAGTATATTGAATATACTGGATTTGTTACAAAATAAATTAATAAAAAGAGATTAGGGGGTTGGAGAAGAAAAATAAAACAAAAGGACACAAGTGAAGACATTACCTTAAAATCGGGTAACTCCCTTTTGTTTGAGCTCAAAGGCTTTCTTGGTAATACTTCTGCCCAAATTAAGGCTTCAAGGAGTAATATAGGGAATTGGAGAGACAAAATGGGAAGGGGTTGGCCGATCCAAAGGCTTTCGGAGTGTGGTTAAGGAGGTAGAGGTGGGGCCTTTTATAAGAGGAGAGGAGGGGCACTCTTGTAATGTTACAAAATGTTACTTTATTTTCAAAAGAGTTTCGGATTTTAAAGGTCCCAAATTGATGTATGTCGAGGATAAGGTGATAAGGGTTCGAAATACACTCATAAAATAATTTTTGGACAAGTGTAGGTATTAGATATTACATTATCTTTCCATTTTATTTAAATAATTAAATAATGAGGTCATCACTCAATCATCATGATGTCATAAATAATTTAATTTATATAATGTATAAAAATTATAAAACAAATACTATGATGTAGGAAATCTTTTTATCTTTCCAATTAATATTTATAGTCAAAAATATAACTTGTATAACCCCATGTAAAAATTTCGTTATTAAAACATCTCATGTTTGTGTCATTTTTTCTTTAACATTAAATAAAAAGATATTTATGTCATTTCCCAACCAAAGTGGCTCCATGGGGTCCCCATGTTGACCCATAGATTGTCTTGGTCGTACATGACAAATAAAAGGAGGGTAGGACATGTTTCTAGGTCATTTCATTTTATTAAAACATTATTCTTACCATAAACTACACTAATTACCTCTAATCGCGATTAAAAACTTAATAAGTTATTGTTCACCAAAAAATTATTTTTATCCCATTGAACCACATTTTACTTCTTAATGACAACCATGTATGTAGGATTTTTGAAATTCATAACACAAAGATGGCAAAATTTCATTTAAACGGAAAAATCAGTTTTTATAAGTACCACTTAGTGGTTTCACTATTCATCAAAAATTGAAGTTTTTCAGAAAAATCCCAAAAATTCACCCTAAGCTATATTTGATATTCCGAATTAAAAAATGAAGTCTATTTTACAAAATTAAAAACATATAAGTCACATTAATTTATTTAATAATTAATTCCCGCTGTCAGAGAAAATAGAGTGTTTTTATGAAACAATAAGTATCAAAAGATTGACACTAGTTTAAGTCTGATTTCAAAGTGAAATTAATTCCAACGACCAAAATTGGATTTAATGGTAGAAATATATTATAATTTCACTTTAAAACCAATTAAAAAGATAATATAATCATATAAATAAATTATATTAAAAAGAGGATTTGAATTAAAATACAACATTTTACACTATTCATTAAAAAATGAACTTTATCGGAAAGATACCAAAAATTTACACAAAGTAAATTTTGATGTACCAATTCTTAAGAAGAGTTTTATTTGGTCCAATAGAATTTATAAGAGTGAACAAAACTATATTTAATGAAGGTTATCCATCAAAAGGTGATAAGTGAACCTTTAGTGAAAACTAGGGCATATACGCCTAAAATTGAATTCATTCCGTATTTTAAGCCTTTATATTTTATTGGATAAATCTAAAAACATTTAAAAACATATATAATCATATTTTAGTTATTTCTATGCATTCCCGCCAATACAACGGCTACATGTAAACTACCATTTAAAATAATATTATTTTATTATTAGAGTGCAACGTAAGATTCCCAAGAAACTTGTTGTTTCGTGTTGGGTACGCCATCGAGCATAGCGTCCCCTTTAAAGTCATATAAATATTTTATTCACAAATATGTATAAATATGAAAATGTCATATTCTTTATTTACCTGGGGTGCTACACAAATGGAATGAATTATCACTATTTTATGGTCCTTATGGTCTATTAAAATTGTATTTTAGATTTTCATGCGTTAATCATAATTTTTGGATATCCATTATTTAAATAAATGGATAAATTTTAATTTGATCAAAGAACAACTGAAATATGAACTTGTTATTAGTAAATTTAAAAATATCAAGTATATATATATATATCCTTAAATTATTCTTCAATAAAATAACTCTTCAATATTAAGAAAAATATATTAAATGAAATTTTTTTCCTAATATATTAATTTTTATTGAACTGATGGTCTTTTAATTCATCCTAGATTTGTGGATTTTAGTCCCACAACATTCCATTGATAATTCACTTTTTTTTCAATTGCCTCAATCAACCCCTATAAATATTTATTCATTTCTTGCATGACATCTCTTCACTTTCAGCTATTTTTATCCTAGGTAGAAACCCTATTATATTTTATTCCATATGACCATTGTAATTCCCTTTATCTCTTATTAATAGAATATTTTATCAATCCGTTAATGGTGTTGGGTTTTCCAAGTAAATGATTTTTATACATCAAACCCTAGATTTCCAAGATTAATCTTAAATTGTGAGGACACAATTTAAATAAGGTGGGTATAATGTAAGTCCATTGAAATTCCAAAAGTGTAAATTGATTCAATAGCGGGAATGAAATGCAACATCATGCATAGAATGGAATATCACATGCCATGAATTTAGTATATATTTATTATTTTTAATCTTTTTTATTTAATTACATTCAAACAAAACAATTTTGTATTGCATCTCACACAAGAATCAGGTTTCCACTAAATAAAAAAGTGGTCTATTCAAAAAATGAAAAAATGGATTTGGAGAAATTTTCTTCGATAGCTTGCGTTACACACAAGATTGAGTTTTACCGTGAAACACTGTATTATTAAAATAATGTTATTTTATATAATATGATTAAACTTATCGATTAAATTAGTAGTTATTAATAATAATAACTAACATATATATATATATATATATGGTTTATATAAATAAAAAATTAATTCATTTGTTTCTAATTATTTATAAATTAATATAAAACCCAACTAAATATAATGAAAATGTTTTTATGATAAAAAATGGTTCATTACTAATAAAAAATAATTATTATTAGTGAATGATATTAATTAAATTTATATATTGTATAGATAATTAATTTTTTTTACATTAATCAAATATATTTTTCATGAATAATATTCTAATAACATCAATATTATAAATGAACACGAAATTTTTTGTTTTGAGCAATTTTACCGCCTTCTAAGTGTTCTCCAATTAAAAATATAAATTTTGAATATATTGTCAGTTTAATATTAAATAATAATCATAAATATTTATTTAATAATATAAAAATTTACTTTGGGTGAAATTTTGTAATTTTTCTTAGAACATTCATTATTTGATGAATAATGGCAATAATGGAATTTAATTGAAAACTGTCTATTCATCTCAATAATTTATAAGAATAAAATATATTTTAATTAAGTTTTAATGTATGTTTATATAGATTATAAATTATTTATTCCAATTCATCTCACTTAAATAAATTTCAAATTGAAATTGGATATAAAAACAATTCAATCTTTTGAATATTTTTATATTGAAACCCTGAATTGTCTTCTCGTCTATAAGATTAAATTTAAATTAATTATTTGCAATTCTATTATTGGAATTTGGAAAATATATTCTATAATTTTAGTACTAATTATTAATAATTTATAGTATGTTCATATTATTTTTTGACAAAAAATTATGAAAGTAATTGTAATTTATTATATTGATTAAGAGAAAAACTAGCTTAACAAAAGACTAAAACGTAAACATAAGAGACAAAAATGATCTAGAAACATGTACAATCCCTATTTAATAGAAATATTTTGACCATATCTTCAATGTTATCTAATTGGGGTAATTATGATAGTAAAATAACTCAAGGGATATCTTGGAATAGTCTTTACCTTTTTATATTTAAAAAAATTCCACTCCACCTCCACTATTAAAAGAACTCACCCCTCCAACTAATTCAGAACTCTAAAGCACTTTGGATTATCCAAACCTTACCTAATTATCTATCAAAATCAATCATATAATCCTAAAATCCTCTCTTTTTCTATATTGAAATCCAATGAAATATTTTTTTTATAAACCAAAAGGAGTTACCTAAATAAGAAGTAACATTCTTCAACAATCACTTCTGTTTCATTTAAATATCCGACAATTAATTTAATTTTATATCATTAATATATTACAACATAATTGTATTAAATAGATTAAAATTTTGTTATGATTATATTTTGACCTAAAATTTCACACACATCCATCAAATGAGATACGCAATCATCGTTCTTGTGGACGGCTGAATACTGCCTTACGAACTGATGTTATTTGTTCTTCAATTAACACCATGAATGGTTTGAAATTATGATGAATTTATAGTTTATATATGATATATATATGATATATATAATTTATTTACACATATTTAATTATTATATAACCCATAAATTCATCACTTCAATTTTTTGGGAATACGATTACAACATTTGTGGGCATGTGGACTACCACCTTCTCAATGAAATGTGAATCATTCTAACTATACGAGGAATGTATTAAGAATTGATTTAATAAAAATATGAGACATATATGTAATAAATTTGATAATTTAATTATTATATATATATATATGTTATGTTTCAAAATTTTAAATATGACAAGTAAATAGAAGTAGTGTTCATGTGTACGTATAACCTACCTTCAATAAGAATAATACATTTAATATATAACTCCAAATTTTATGGATTGTTATAAATATATATATACTAAATATATATGATATTTAAATAATGTTTTACACATATGATATTATAAAATCAGGATCCACATAAGATGAAAAAAATAACAAGTTAAAACATTCTCCCAAAAAACATGACAATTAACACCCAAAATGATGAACATAATAAAACATCATTAACAAATGGGTAATAAGATATTATAACAAGACCATGTATGATATTATAAATTCTATTATAGTTATTTTATATGTTTATAACATTATAATGACAATTATATATGGAGTTAGAGGACATTCACCCAAAAGAAAACATAAGGTTTGGGATGCTTGTCTCACTTCTGCTTTTTAAGGCATATGCCATATTCATATTTTATTATCTTTTTATGGTGTATATACTTTACCAAATGTATTTAATATCATTAATAAATAATTATTAGTGGAATTTTGAATTTCAAATTTAATTTTTTTTCATTTAATGGTATTCAAAAATAAAGTTACCATGTGGTAAATAAATATCATAACTCAATTCATTTCATTGTATAATATTAATTAATCAATGTTATTAATATTATATTATTACTTTTACAATGAATTTTACTATCTATTTTTGTATTTAAAATCTTTTATTTTGATGTATAGTTTATATTCTTAGTGTCTTCATTGATTAAATCTCTTTTCGACGTTATGATCCATTTAAGGGTTTATTAGATAATCTTATTTTAATCAAGATTACTTTTTATTGAAATTACATTAAAGGAATTTATAGTGTCATAGTTAAATATAAAATTTAATTTTATTTTCTTATGGTTAATCAGGATTTTTTATGCAATATTACCAATTGTTCTGCTCTTTGTTAGTAAAATTGTTTTATAATTTTTTTATAAAACATCATTTCATTTCCCTCTTTAGACAATGAATATATTTTATCCAAGACACCTTTTTTATAAAAAAGTTTTCAAAAATATAAACATTACCAAAATTATTTATTAAATAACTTGTTACAATTTTAGTATTTCAACAAAAAATTCAAAGGAATCTTCTTTTTTCTTCCCAAATAGGGCACTTTTATACAATTTATACCTTATAGAAGGAATTTTTTTTACCATTCATGGCAATTAAGAAATTACACACCATAATTTATTTGATAATTCATTTACATATTTAAAAGGATAATTTTTAATGATTTTTTTAAAAGTGTTATACAATGAAAAGGATTTCAAAATGTTCTTAAAAATTAAAATTATATTTTCATCACAAATGCTTTTAGAAAATATTTTTATAGTATTTCCATTAATTAATGGAAACAACCCATTATTTTTACTCCACAGAGGATATGTTGAATGGATAAAATTCTTATTCATCCTCTCAAGAGGTTTTGATTGATTTTTCCACGGATGGTATTGATATTCACTTCCTAGATTAGTTTTTGTAGTCCCCTGGAAATAATATATTTTCTATGATAATTGGGCGTTGAATTACCCCTAGTTATACATATAATTTATCATGGATATATTCATTTCTAATATAATATATTATTTTTACATATGGTTATTATATTGATAATTATTTAATTATCAAGGGAAATATTGCAAAATCTGTATTCTTTACAAAAGATAGATATTTGATAACGTACATTGTTCATTAATTAAAAACATTATTCCATATATGAGGAATGAATTTGATATGTACTACAAGGGACGGGGACCATTGGAAATAAGACCATGGATGTATTGATATTCTCATGAGAAAAAATCTGTTAGTAAAAAACACATCGAAAATTTTTCTACGAAGAATATATGGGATTCAACCCACAAACATAACCTATATTGAGGATAGATCTTGATGGTATAATGGTTCATTTGCAAGATACATGATGACTTATAATTAATCATTTCCTTCACTAAGATTCAGATTTTTTTGTCCATTGGATTTACACTATGAAAAAATCTATGTATATATTTTCTAGTTTGTTAATTGATTACATGGAATGGGTGTTAAATTTTTATCATTTTCATATTTTTTATGCATTCCATACCAGTTTACTAATTACATGACATATGTGTTTAGTTATTACCTTGATATATTGACTGCTCTCATTGATTCTAAATTTATTCTATAGTACATAACCCTTAGTGATTATTTGACCTCATCATTATTTTTTTACATTCCCCATGAATCTAAGAAGTTTATTAAGAATCATGTGTTAGGTTATTCTAAGTGGGAATATAGTTATTATCAAAAAAAATTATGTTTCAATTGGTGTATAAAATTTTAATGTAGAACTCATGTATGTATCTGTATTACCAAAACAACAAAATTATTTGGATCTTGGGGATTTGATTCCTTGTAATAATGATAATATAATGGTAGTATACACTGGCATCAGTCTTCTAGGTTAAAAATTCTACATGGACCATATCATCCTAGTTACAAGACATCAGATTGTATAGAGACATCTTAAACACATGAAATTAAAATGTAGACTTACCCTGTGAACCAATATAGTATTCCTTAGAAGTCCTTTTTAGGAATCATTGTATCATAAACATGGGATACCTCTCATGAGATGATTTCCTAAACACCTCAATAGAAATTAAAGGTATTTACTCCTCCTTTTTCATGTTAGGCGACCATTATCCTTACTACATGATGTTAAACTGAATTGCTGACATCCATCCTGTTCAATATTAAAATTATCCCATAATTATGTATGGATTGATTCTCATCCATTGAGATACATAGATATTCCAAAATCCATTATTTTTTCCTACCCACTACATGATAAAAATACCTTATCCTTTATTTTAATCATCTATGTGAGGTGAAATAATATTTTTTCATTACTTTTTTCTCACAATGAGCATATATCACATGAAATTAAGAATTTTGGAATTGTATTTCTTGCATGATCAAGATATATTATTTCACTTCATGGTTATCAAGGTCCTGGATTCAAGACCATAAGAGTCACACCAAATTTCCATATTACATGACGTTAAACTGAATGGTATATTTCTTCTGAGTGACATAATATTAGACATTATTATGGCCCTCACCTAAAAGAACCATTATCCTTGGTCTTAGTCTCCCACCACTCCTCCACTAAAGAACTATATGTGGTTTTATGCCTATCATCACAAGATGCATAATGGATTACCGATCTCCAATGCTATGAAAATCCATAATAGTCATTTGGAAATCCCCCCTCCCGTTATTCATACGTAAGACCTGTATGGAGAGTGTCATATCCATGACCTATGGATGTATTTATTCTTTCCCTCATTGGATACATAGTGACACCTAGATCGCCAGTCCTGGGTCCACCCATAACATAATCAATATTAAAAGGCCCAAATCTTCATTTAGGTAAACTGACATAGAGTGATTTCCATTAAAGAACTAAATGTTGTTTAATTCATATAATTATAGGACATATCTTGATGCCCAGATATCCAATCCATGATTCAAATATAATATACTAAATGATGAAAATTATCCACACATTGTAAGGATCTGACCTATGTGAAGAGGTTTCCATTTAAGAACATTGTGTAGATTGATAACTTCCATCACATTATATATATTCAAGATAGAATCTTCTATCCTGGGTCTATCCTTAATATAATCAAAGGGGAAAATTCCACCCTCTCTATATGTTTCAAACATTTTTGGATAGTTTCCCACTCAACAACTATGTGTTTCTTAGTTCTATACATCGTAGGAAATATAGTTCCACTCAAATATTGAATCTTAGGTCAAGAACCTATGTAATCATGGGGAAAATACCCCTATGTATTTAGTTCATAGCATCATAGATTTTATTCTGTTCAAGAACAACATGGGGAATGCCACCCTAATAATGTCACCCCTATGTATTTGGTTCATAGCTTCATAATATTTTACCATCCACTAATAATGTCATCTTAAAACATTAATAGCCCTTAGAGAATATTAGGGATCCAATTTTCATGACCATATATGTACGCCCTATGTTTTCACTCATAATGTCCTTTGACTCAATAACATAAGTAATCTTATCCTTGTTATAAAGGACTTCCAATTACTATTATCCCCACCAAAACCACTATGTATCTTTTCACATTATGTGTTTTTGGTCCATCCTCATCTTTCCTTCACCATTCCATATTCATCAGTCAAGTCCTAGAAGAAAGACTCTAAACTACACTACATCTCTAATCATTGAATAATTATTCTAAATTTTACAGAATCTCAAGCCCTGGAAGTAAGAATCTAAACATCACAATGTTTCTTATCCTTATAACAGGACTCTAAACTGCACGATGTTTCATGTATTTATAGAAAGACTCTAAATTGGTCAGTGTATCATATACTCATAGAAATACTCTAAACTACCCAGTGTGTCAAATTTTGAAATCAAGACCCTAAACTACACAATGTCTTCTATTCAGGTAGTAAGACTCTAAACTGTATAGTTTTTAACGACCTAGCATCAAGACATTAAAATGAATTTCTATTTATTTTTTTATCTCATGATATTAAAATGTTAAAAATATACCCTAATCAAATGAAATAAATCTATATGAAGTATTCAACATCATTAATGGTAAAATTAAATAGTATAAGATCTCTTCTAGAAGACCCTAAACTATAGTAAAAAAGTTCCTTGTAAGACTTCCATAAACTACATCACTAGATGGTCTAAGCTAGAAGACCCGAAAATATAGCACAATAATGGTCTAGTGTTCAAAAACCAAAAATATCCAATTGAAAGAGACATAGTTTTATATAGGTTGAAGACCATAAAATGGAACCTTGTGAATACTTTAAGTCTCTTCTCATTGGACATGCACATTTTGTGAACCGGGATGCAGCAGGTGGTATTTGAGTCTTGGCCCACATTCTGTTCAGGATGCAGCAAGTTGGCCATGTGGCCTCAGGATGTCACCGCATGAACCGGGATAGGTCATCAAAGGAGCTGGTGGTTTCAGTGGTGGATCATCAATCACGTGATAGTGAAGATTTTGGTGAGGATGAGGTGGCGTGCAGGAAGTTTCCTAGGGAGAAGGCTCTGGTGCTCCAAAATGAGGAGGTCAAGAGGAGGCCTCCCCTATTTTCATTGACCCCTCGAGCGATTCTGGATCCCAAGAAAGAATAAAAGGACTCTCATTTGAACCATATAGTTCGAGAGGTTTTTAGCCGCCTGAAAAAGGATTTGGGTGTTCCCTGTTCTTCGGTTGTTCTTTCTGAAGAGGGTATCGGTACTAGTAAGAATGCAGGTATAGTCGTGGAAGAGGGTAGAAAAGTGGAGACAGAGGTGCACCTGGACATTGGCAAGGATGTTAATAAGGATATGCAGTTGGTTTCACTCAGTGCTACGAGGGTGAATGAGGAAGTTGGAATGTAGATAGACATGGGTGATCATCCCTTTAGTCTGGTCTCAGGAGATACGCATTTTCAATACATGGGACGTGGCTTCGAACAATCAATTGGATCAGATTTTCTTGCACAGGGCTTGCAGATCAAACCTTACTATGCTGAGAAGGTTAAATCTGGAGGGAGTTTTAACAATTCTCATAACAGCTTTGCGATGCTGGGTGAAGTTGAGGTACATGATACTGGTGGACATACTAGGATGGGAGAGGAGGCTAGACAAGTGGCTTTGGAGTCAGCTCTGGACTCCCCTACTGAACCAAAGGAAGTGGACATTGAAGAGGATTTTTTCAGAACCTCTTCAAGGAAGGGAAAGAATTACATTGTGGATTCCGACGGCTTTTTCAAACAAACCAGGAGGCCGTGACAATGGAAAGACTACTCTAACTTACCAAGTCCCCATGTGACCAGGTCCTCTAGTAATGTTAACCTTCTCTCGACGATGTGTGAAGGCATTGGAAAGCACGTGGGGGTTATCTCCTCTAAGGAGGCTGGAGCTCAGGTTAGTGGAGATCCGGAGTTGGCTACCTATGGGGGTGATGACCCCACACTTTCGGAAGCGGAAACATCTCCTCAAGGGGAGGAAGAGGAGAAGACTAAGTACCAGTAAGAGGAAGGGATTCTAAACTCTGAGGAAGTGAGTCAGGCGGAGGTAGAAATTCTTACAGGGCAGCAGCGCAAGGTGGGATTCTATGCTGACCCTCAACATCAGATAGAATCGGTGCTGCATCACATGGACCTTATTTTTCACTCGTATGATGAGATGGAGGAGCAAGTTCTGGAAATCAACGCAATGAAGGAAGTGATCAAACAAATTCTGGGAAGATCGCTTCATGTGGAAACTTCAAAGGGGAAAAGTAAATGGATTGATAGGCAGAACCGTATTTTGAATAGAGGATTCAACATGGGAAAGATAAACATGGAGGAATGATTGAAATCCTAGGACATATTGGATAAAAATTATGAAGACATCCAGAAGGACGATCTAGAGTACTAGGTAAATTCTATTCCTTGGATACTGTTCAGGGAAACTGATTCCAACCATCTCAATATTTTCTTCAAAAACAATGTAGTAACTTTTGGTGGTTAAACTGTTTTTTTGTTAGGGTTCTCACTTTCCCCCTTAAAAGTGTTTTGAAAAATAAAAATGTCATTTTGGAGGAAGGTATTTGTATCATTGATGTTCTATATTATGTCACACCAATAAAATTTTTTACACATCATGAATGAAAGAAATATAGAAAATGACATGTATAGTTCAAAATAATTATTCATTGATAACAAAAAATGTATGAATCCTGACACACATAAGTATCTCTCTTGAATCCATATGTAATTAGCGTTTCATGAAAAAACTATCTCATAAAAACATTTTATCAAATGATTCATTGAGATCTATACATTTCCCCTCCAGGGAGGTAATGGATTGTCTCAATTAATCTATAGATTCAGTTCTCATCTCTACAATCCACTACAATACTTCTACCCTTAAAACAACATCACGTCTAGCCTTCACTTCTAGGTCAAAGAACCCTTGATTCTATAGTATTAGGTTCTATAATGTTTTTATAGATTCTTTCAATTGATATATCTCTTATTGGTTATGGATGATTTCTGACTCTAATAGGAAACATTCAACATTTCATACATTAATATGGTTTTTTGGAGTTATCTCCTCTACTACATGCTACATAGTCTTAATAAAGGCCTCATCCTGAGTTTATTTCACCAAATAAAAATCATTTTCGTATAATTTATTTATTTCAAGTTGCATCCCTTTCTCTCTTATGAAAATTTCATCCTTTAACAAGGCATGAGGAGAGGAATAATCAAAACCCTCACAGCTGAGAGTTGTTAACATATACCTTATATGACCCAGTTGGTCCTTCATCTCTTCTAATAAAACCTCCAAAATTAATGTCCAATAATCCATACACACCTACTACTACATTATTTGATACAGTGACACAGAAACTAAGACATGACTCAAATGCAATCATATTATAGGAATATATTCTAGGACTAAGTCACTGAGAGAAATTATTTTAATTGTGGCCTTATATGAGGATTGTTTAGAGTCGACCTCCATATTAACTGACTCATTCAAAGGGATAACTAAGGGTGAAGGGAACAAAACTTTTGAGCTATGAAGTGATGGTAATCCACCAAAAAACAAAAATATTTATCATTCAGTATGAAAAAAATATGATGTTATTAGATATAAAATAGATGTGATCGATATTTAGGACATACATTTCTTGGATGAATAACTAGAAATGTTTGTCTCCCTAACCCCATAATTAGGTTCACAGGTGATGTCCTCCTTTGGAAACGAATCTAGTGGAACCACTGACATTTTCTTTATTGTCATACTTAACTGACCACCCTGAAGGGATACACAATTTAATGAAATTTAATAATAGATGACATAAATTGGACCATGTAATTAGTTTCTAAATATGTTCTAACATTCACCCAAAGATTATTCCATCATGGATAAATCAGTAGTAGTGTAGCGTCCGCCATCAACCTCCTCCTGAATTTTTCTTCCCCATGTAAGGTAAAATGGAACCACAACTAGAACATCTGAACTAGAACCAATAAAAAATAGTGACAGATCTTTAACAATCTCTAATTATTTTTGGGTTGGTCTGGGTAGAGAATGTTCTAATGGATAAATAAAATTCCCACCCATATCTATATGAATAAAAGTTTATTCTTCCAGGAAGACTTGGCAGGAACCTATTCATTTTTTTAAAACTAGATTGAGATTCATGAATAATCTAAAATAGGAAAATTTTAATGTGAAACAATTACATGTGATTCTGGGAGAGAGGGATCTGATATTTCAGAGTGATTATTTTTCCCTTTCCTCTCTAAGGAATTTCCCTTGGAAGGTGGAAATGAATAAAAAATTGATGATGGAACTAATAGAAATATATATTTTGATTTCTAAGGGATGGTAATTGACTACCTCATTAGAGCCTATTAACTTAGTACCACTCTTCACAGGTTCCCTATTAACCACCCATTTCTGATACGACGGTCGTAACCCTGGTTGAATAAATTGACGAAGGCGGGAGTGACTAGTCTAATTTCACTTCTCACCATATTAATAAAAATGAAGAGTATACAGTTATGGTCATGATGTTACTCTGACCATTTGAATATGGTAGAAATACTAGTCATGATGCCTCTTTGATGATAGGATGTAACTTTTCATCCACATCAACATCTATTATTCCAGGAACCATTATCCTCTTCACCAAATGTGAGTTGTGGATCAGGAAAATACAACATTCCAACATCACTTTGAGGTATTAAAGGAATTCCTTGACCCTGGTGGGATAGTCCATGAAGGATATTTCTTCAGGAGTAATGGAACATGAAAATCCTTCCACGAATATCTCATCCTATAGATAATATTCTTTACATATCAACATTATAGTTCACTTCCCCCTAGATAATCCATTACTAAAATGCAGTAAAAAATTAATGTGTAGGAATGTATTCATTAATAGGTTTCTCACACACCACAACCATGTTAACTGACACTTTCCTAGAAATTAAATTAGTTGGTAAATGTCTCAAATCATTATGATTCATATCCTTGGTTTTCATTTTCATGAAGTCCGCTT
This sequence comes from Viscum album, assembly GCA_963277665.1. Taxonomy (NCBI): domain Eukaryota; kingdom Viridiplantae; phylum Streptophyta; class Magnoliopsida; order Santalales; family Viscaceae; genus Viscum; species Viscum album. The sequence goes on from OY728150.1 coordinate 1,044,122,716, forward strand.
CTTTCCAGGCCTTATATTGAATTTATCATATGGTAGTAGCTTCAAATCCTTTGGTACTAATGTGTAAAATTTCCCATTTAGATATGACAGAATTTGAGTCTTAGTATTATGTTTAGATAAACTATTCTCAAAATAATTTGGAGGAAATTCAATTTTAAAATGTATCATCTCTCTAGTATGAATCAGCTAGAACTAGAAAACAACCATAGGATAATTTTTTGATCAGAAATGAAGAATGGAATGGAATTTTTTCTAAGTGCATCAAAATTGACAAATAAACTAACTAGTCACACACCATTCACATAAAATTATTCTATCCACGAGGGTAGAAATTATTCCGTCATGGATTGAAATCATATATTCTCGACCCTCATATCGTCCCCCACCTTCATTATTTATACTTCCAGTGGGTATCTCATACCATTTATAGGGGAATCTATCATGATGACTCAAGAAGACCCTGATTTTTTATACCTTTAATGAGATGGGCCTTACCCAACTAAAGAACTACAAATAGGGTATAATGATATTTCCATGGATATTCAGGATGCTCTTGTATTCATAGCTTCCCAATTGATACCACATCCAACCCTATAGAATATAAAATAGACCGAGTATACTATGTGTTGATCTTCCACTACAAATATGGGACGGGATGTGGAATAGTTTGTCCAATATAGGGATATCCAACCATTCATGCCTCCCATTATCCATATATTCCCATATTATACATGTGGAAACTCAGACTTCACTATTCTCCATTGTTGAGAGAAGATACCCACTAAGGTAGATAGAAGAAAATCTAGCCAATTGGATAGTTCATCCATTTTCTGGAATAACCACCTATCCTAAAAGGGTAAATAAAACCTCTTCAACTAAGGGAATGTAAGCCCCCTCAGTATCGCGTTAACCTTTTGTGGGTAAAGATTTAAAGATATAGGATTTTGGTTAGAAATATACATTCATGATAACATTTCCAACCCATTACATAAATAGGATGTCTTCAAAATAAAGAAGGTCCCTCCGAAGGTCCTTCTTATCTATATTAATCATCTACCAATAAATTGGAGGGGTCCACTATACATAATCCCACATGGATTATAGGAATAGAAACTCATCATTCATGTCTCCTAAAATTCATGTGTTTCAAATATCATCAATTGTTTACAGGCCAGTGCCCAAATTTCCATGCATTATATGGAAAGTATTTGCGTCTATACTGTATCAGCTGAATAAATCTACTATCAAGACCTTCTTTTTGTATGATAATTTTTGGGAGACCTATATGAAATTATACATCCAAATGTTTTTCATATTTTTTCAATATTTAAAATTAGTACACTGAACTCAAAAGGGACATCACAAATCCATCTCAAATACCCCTCTTGATCAGGGGTTCCAATTAGGTAACCACTAGAACATCTATGTTGAGGATGATTTATGAATTTTCGAGTGTTACATATGTATTTATAAATCAGTATTATGACAATTATTTCAAATTTTTATTTTAATAAACTTTATAATGATCCCATATAAGAATTTTTACTCATTAATAAAGTGGACCACATAGATGATTTTAACTCTATTGGTATTTTGGGTCCTCAAAAACCAATAAGGTGGCATAATCATTGACTATGGTGAAAGGTTGGGAGATTCATTTGTTATAAAAAACTATAAAGTGTAAGGATGTAAAATGGAGTATATTCAATAAGGCTTGTCCCCCTAAGATCTATTGAGTTTTTCTATGAATACATGATGATGGAGTGATTTTTGGGATCCACACTTGGGAATATGTCATTCCAATGTGTCACCGATGTTGTGACTTACTTTCTTGAAGGATTACATAAGATGGAATACAACTATGCAATGACATAAGAATATTTTAGATGAGTATGTAACATTTTTAGAAGAGGTGCATAACCTTGGAAGAATCATTAAAATCTAATGAACAATATAAGGGTTAATGATTCCATGACCTGATATAGGTATCAAGAATCATGTTACCCATGGAATATCTCACAATCACGTGATGTGTTAGACAAATTATGATTGTGTAACCCAGATATGGTAACAAAAACTATTTGATGATAAGGCAATCACACGATAGAGCCAACAGATTATGTGAAGCCTATAGGATAGCCAGGTGGCCGAGTGAATGCCTTATGGTTCATGAATTATAAAAAGAATTGGTTTGTAAGTTGTTTGATCTTGTACTAAGATTAGTTGTTCAAATAAGAAATTCAAATAGAAATATCACATGATCGAATCATTTGAAATATTTCTCATGTAACAGTTCTTGTTGAGAGGAATTATAAAGAAGTCATACAAAATAATAAATTACATAAACTCTGGAGATTGAGCCACCATTGAAATGAGAGGCTTACTCACTCCCCTATTTATAGGATGGTCCATGGAATACCAAATTTCAACAAGAATAGAAAACATTTCTTAGGACACATATCAACTGAAGCATCAAGAACTAAAGTGGGAAATTAATCTCCATATAATAGATTCATTGTCCTTATATACCTTTCTCATAAGGGGGAGATTTATTGATGCCTTCTAAATGAGTATAGACCTTTTTTATAATTGAAGTAATAGCTGAAGCATGGGTATTATTTACTCTATGAAATGAAGGAAGTGAACAGACACATGGAGAAAGAAATATGGATTACATAAATAACATAACATTTGGAGGAAAATCGATCACATAACCCTAGGATGGTCATAAGGGAAATTCATATTCTTTTTATGATCAGTTGATGATTAATTTAAACCCCTCCAAAAATCTCCCATAATCATATGAATGCTATCAGGAGACTCTATTTGATCATGTTTTTTCCCTCTAACATGTCACATTCATCAACCGAAGGCCTCTGTACATGTCTATTTGAACATTTGATGGCCCTCTTTGTCCTTATAAAAGAAGAATGACCACACCTAACAATTATTTTGTTCCATCACAAGATACATCACTAATCATGTGATGAACCATATACATGGAGAGTGACTATCCATGAAAATGATTGAACACCATTATGAGATTTATTACTTATCATGTGACACCCTGAGGGACATGTAATGGAAAAATACTAAAATAAAATCAAAATAAAGATTAATATTTGGAAATTAATCAAGCCTCTCAAGAAGGATAGTTATACTAATTGTCATGGGAAGTGGTAAAGTGCCTCATGTTATCACCATTAGTCATAAAAGGGTTCATAAAATAATTCTTGATCTTGATAAGGTCCTAAAATCCCATCTTGTTCTCAATATGATCCCCATACAATTCTCCATCAATCACAAGATAGCCTTTCCAACAGGCAACCTGATCTTATGGGGTCTTCCAGGCATGTCAGCTTAGGCTTGAGAAAGCCCAAAGATAAGTCCACATGATAATGTTGGAGAAATTTATTAATACAAGGGTCCTATAAATATGATGATGATGGATTTTTACTCATATCTTTCTTTGTCATGTGACAAAGAGATGATTCTGTGGATTACTCACGGTAGAATCATGTGAAGCGCATGATGCAATATTCTCTCCACCGATTCAATTCCATATCATTAATATACATTTCATGAAATGTAGTATAGAATAAGGATAGAAATTATTATTTATATATATATATATTTCATTCATATGTTTTACAGGGTTTAATACATTAATTTTTATAAAATAACTGATATTCTTACCAATATTTGTACTACTTAACGTGTTTAGTGACTATGTGTAAGATTCAAAAAAATAAAAAAATGATCAAAAAGAAGAAATTATGAGGATGAAAAGACACTTCATTCCATGACGTGAAGTATCGTGAGACACCATTGTAATATTAATGTTGGAAGCTAACATCATATATAGAAAACTTTTATTGAAGATCCTTAAGGAACAAATATTCACTCTTTATAAAAAATACAGGACTTGATTTTTTTAAGGTAAAGAATTTCCCTACCCATCTATGTAATGTATATAAATGGTGTATGACATTACCCACCCAGTAAAAAAATACACATGGTGAGATTCTATGAAGATCCAAATTTTAGGAAGACCATTTCTGCCACTCATTACAAAACAAGTAAATAAAAAACATCATTGACAAGTTGAGAAGACTAGATTTTTATATACTACCATTGAGGATTTCAAGAAGAGACATATTTTAATGACACTGAGACCATCATTTAATAATTTTTAACCTGTCATAATTTTATTAAATACTATTTATACCCATTATGAATCTATAAATAGAGGGGTACGATGTTACCACAATGATATTAAGATATCAAATCATGGAGCGAGAATCTCTGTTGGGTAGTGTCCTCACCAGTTTTGTCTATTTATTTTATTTATGTTTTCAGAATCATGATTCCTTCCCCCATACTCCCTCATTACTAAGATGAGGAGGAAAGAACCACATTGTTCTAGGGTTATGTAACCATATGAAAAAAATTTCATTAGATTAGATTTTTTATATTTACTCGTGCATTTTGTTTGCTAAAATTTGATTATACAATTGAAAACCCATTTATTTTTATTTTTATCATTATCACTGAGAAAATATATGGAATGGAATATTTATAGTTGTGTAATTGGATATCCAAAATTGAGTTATGGCCAATATTTCATTTAGGGAAACCATGATTAAATATAGTATCAATCCAAACTAGATTAATAAAAACCCTAAATTATCGAACTAAAGTAAAACACGATATTTTCAAATGGAGGAGGGGATACCATAGAAATTGGATCCAACTCATATTGAATCCTATGTCCCAAAAAGATTAATGAATTTATTTTATAATATCCAATTTTACCTGAACCATGGAACTATAAAAACATGACATTACATGAACCCTGATTTATAAAACACAAACTAATTTTCTTCATTCTCACTCTCCAAAAATTCTTTTAAAACCGACATCTATTCTTCAACCTCTTTTTCAAATAAACTATTGTCATTGAAAACCTTATTAATCTAACTTCAATATCATTGTGGGGCCGATAAAAATATTTATACTATATTGAATTTAACTAATTAAGTTGAATTGATACGAGTCATAGTTTGATTATACCCAAGGGATATAATTACACCCTTTGGGCCCATAAAAAATGGTGTTCTTTATAGGGATGCTCCCAAAATATTGTTTAGTTTTAAATTTTTATTAATTTTTTTTCATTAATTAAATTTTTTTTATTCAAATAGGTTAGTTAATATTGTGTATATCAGGTTATTAATTTTTAAATTGACAACCACAACATGTGTACAAAATGTAATTAGGTTTTTAACCTTGATCCAGAACTAGGAAAAATATTAAAGGATATCAAGGAAGTTAGAAGGATTTACGGTGAAAAAAATAATCAATTTCATATTGTAGAATATTTTTCAATGATATCGATGGATAAGTACACTCACAAACTATGTGTGGCTGTCAAAAATTGCATTGAAGCCCAACATCATGACACCTCCTATCACAAAAAATCACATTGAGATCAAACATTTAATAATGATAATGATCTCAAATATTATATAATTTATTAGACTATCGCAAGAAGATCCAAACTCGCATGTAGGAAGCTTCCTTGATCTAGAATAAAAATGATAATTAAATAATATTTCAGGTGATCGGGTATGGCTTAAAGTATTTAGATGTTTATTATAAGAGAAATTTTTAGTGTGTATTCAACGCTTTCATTGAAATTCCATAAAAACAAGAGAGGGGATGGCGTGAAACTTTCTCCCCCGATTTATCCCACCTTTAGAATTGATTGAAATTTGTGTAAATATTCTAAAATTTGGTCCAATAAAGATGAAGCACCCTATTAATCTTGGGAATGGTAAAAATTTATAACTTTGAAATTCATCCATCATGGAATTGAACTTTGGATTCGAATATAAACATTATTTAAGGGACATTCAATGGGAAAAAAGCAATTCATGATGTAGCAGTTTGAATATAATTGATGAAGTAGTTTACTAAAGAGAGATATAGCCTATTGGATGAGATGGAAATAAATAGTTTCCAATGGAACGGAGAACGATAAAAATGAAGAGGCGCCCACATGGTTGAAAACTAAGTCTAGATGGTTGCATAGATGGAATACCTAACTCAAAAAAAATGGATACAATGATTATCCAAAAACAAAAACCTCAAGGTATGATTATAGAGGACACAAATAAATTTGATTATAATCAAGGTCATAATTTTCAGGGGTATAGAAACAACAACCACTAGAACAAAGGTACCATAATGGATCCCCTAAATTATATTTACCCAAAGGACCTTTACTCAGAATCAAGGTTCATACAATAGAAAATAAATTTGAATCTATCTTAATTTCTACTATGGATACTGTGAAATAAATTACCACTTATTTAAATTATCAATGTACATCAATAAAGGAGCAAAATGACGACTCATGGAACTAGATGGTGGGTCTTTAAAACCATATATTCTATATAGGAAAAATATCAAAGAAACTCTAAAAAACCCATGAGGGACACAATCTTGATTCCCCTTAGTCTGTACACATGATGTTTTGAAATTAATTACACTTTGAAGAGAAAGAATTATATAATACACGCATATATAAATTAATAGAATATAAGATGAACATGTGTATGATAAAAAAGTTGAAGAACAACATCCTCACTACAAACCAGGATTTCCATTTCCAGAGTGACTTCTAAAAGTGAATATTGATGCCTAAAAAAGGTAAATTTTTGGAACAATTCAAGAAATTTCATATTAATATATGTTTTACAGAGGATATCTCTAACATACTAACATATGAAATATTCATGATAGATTTTGTGAACAATAAAAAAATTGGGAAGATATTGGCCTCATCCCACTCGCATGGGATTGTTCGATAGAGATTTTTAAGGAACTAAATAAAAATTAATGATATTATGTATATTTTCTATACCTATATTTTTTAGATGTAATAAATTTGGGAAATGTTTATTTTATCTCAGTGCAAGTTTCAATATCATTTCATACACAAAAAATATTTTCTTGGGACATTATGCACCAAATACAATACGAGTTTCACTTATACTGGAAGATTCAACAAAAAATACCCCTGAGGACCCATCTAATAAATTCTGATCTATATCAAAAATTATACATTCTAGTCAAATTATTATAATATTATACAAAAGATTATTTGAATCCAATCATTCCAGGGAGAGCATTTTTAGCCATCGGGTATGCACATATTGATATATAAGGTGGATAACATTGATTGGGAGTCGGATGTGAACAAGTAAATTTCAAAATCCACCATGTGATGAAGAATTATTATGTAATTGATAAAAATGAGTTTATAGAAGATAAAATACCCAAATATGATGAGATATATGAGAACTATGTATCTACTGTTGACCATCTGGATAAAAAAACAAAAGTACTGGGAAGAAGAATGGGAAGTTGAAATGACATACCAATGACACCAGAATAGAGACTGACACCGCCCAATTTAAAAAAGTAAAAAATGTATCAATGGTACTTGTCCATCAATTTTTTTCATCGGATTGAGGTAAAAATAACGGATCATCCTGTTAGAAATGAAGTTTATTTAACTATCATGGAGAGTTAAGATGTTTATATAGAATGGAAAATGGATGACCTATGTGGAAAAGAAAACTCTAATTCCATTTATGGACCATGATGAGGTAAATAATTTTCAATCATTCACCACCAGAACTGAAGTTGATAGCAGCATGGCCAATCCAATAATGATAAATAAAAGATCAACTAGAATGCAACCTATTTTTTCTTTATTTTTTATGCTTGCATGATCTAACAAAAATTATTTAAAAATTCATTGATAGTGAAAAGTGAATTAACCAATATATTTTTGTTTTTCAGGTCCATAAAGACAATAGATTGAAGAAGGATATTATATAAGACCATTACATGATGTGAAACCCATTCAAATCATATACTGGTATATGAAGAACATATGCAACTGACTTCAAATCATAATACAAATGGGGACTTTAATTTCAATTATGTTTTTTATAATGTATTCACCTCATTTATCTATTTTCAATCATTAATTTAAAATTACATGTCCACATTTTATTCATACATTAATCTAGTGAACTAGGGGACATAAACATCCTAGGATACCTTACATTCCTTGATTTTAATTTTTTTGTCACTAAATTTGAATGAGAAAATGTGAAAATAATTATTAATATTAATAATATGGATTATGATTTATAAAATCATGATTTTGGGGGAATTTTTATTCTTGTAAATAAAATTTTTCTATGATTTTTACATTCTTTTGATTTTATAATATTCATATTAATAGATTTTGTTAGTCTTATGAATTTCCATGAGTGATTGTTCAAATCCTACAATCTCATTCTAGGGAAATCCTCTAAGGATAACATTTCTCAATCATTCTATAGTATATTTCTTCTGTGACATGGTCTTCCTTACTTATATAAATTTCCTTTCATCTTCTCACATATATGATTTCACAATTTTATCATTTAGTATGATCGTGGACAAATTTGTTTTTAATCCTTATCCACATATCCCCCTTAAATTATTTTTTTAATAACCTAGAAGCCATAAACAATATATTTATGGAAGAGTCTTTCTACCAACCCATTTTATCCTTTCCTTATATATACTAAATAATTTCAATGATTATCAAATTTAATTGTGTGGGTATAGAAACTGGTGTATTGGGTATGTTTTTTTAATAGATAAGAGTGTGGGAAATTTTACGATATTTTGGGTAGGTAAATTCATTATAAATTACACACATCCTCTTCTAAAAAATTTGAAAATTATTTTGAGTCTTAGGAAATTAAAAAATCAATATTTTGTGAAATATGATCTTATAATTACTAATAAAAATTGTTTTGTGAGAAGGTCATTTGTGGTTTGGTGGGGGATATTATTTTTTTCCATAATGAAAACATCAAAATATAAAAGGAAAGAAAAGAATAGAAAGATATAATGAATAAATTGGATGTTACATTTATTTAGTTTATTTTCATTTTGCTCATACAATGATATACTGGGGGAGAGGAGACTTTCATTGAGCTATTTTTTATTATAATGATAAATACATTTGATACAAAGATTATTTTTGAGCATTACAGTTTTTACATAACTTTCTACCTACCCTAAACCTCTTAGTTATTTGATCAATAATGGTGAATCCCTCATGATTATTTGGGGTTTTTTGATTATTTAGTGGATAAATTAGATGTGTTACAAGCCTATGTTATGTAAAATTTTAATTAGGTATGTGATGAATTAAATATGTAATTTTATCTTGCAAATGTGATGGAAAATTTAATGTTATGTAAACTGAAAATGGAATGGTTTTCAATAATACATTGAAATTTGAAATGGGTGAATAAAAGGTTTTTCCTTTTTCAATGTAAGGAAAGTAATATAATTTAATAATTTATATCTTTTTAAAATGAGGTGTTCAATATTTCTATTTGGTGATTGAATATTGAAATTAAAATTTGATCAGTGTCTTTTATTAACATTGAATTTGATGAATGGTAAGGAGATCATCCTTTGAAGTTTGTTGATATTTAACTTTTTGAGGATCAGTATGAAATCATGTGTTGGGGTATTTGATATGTGTATTTAATTTACTATTTTATGTGGATGAATAAATTAAATTGTGTAATATAATTTATGTTCTCATCAATATTTGTACGATTTAACATGTTTTTGATTTATGGTAGGATATAAGGTTGGAAGAAAACATCATCTTTACTGCAAAATGATCAAATACCCAAAAGGAGTACTTTTAAAAGTCATGTAAACAATACATTATATAAAAGTATTAGGAGGGGCATTGACTCAACCATCCGTGAAATGGGGATTAATGGCACGTGACATTACATGCTATGTTAGAAATACATTATGTGAGTGTTTCAGCAGATAAATATTTGAAGAAGAACATTTTCTCTCCTTATTACATGTAATGTAAATAATTCATATTGTGTAAATAATATACAGGTTTAACCCATCAAGAATATTGTATTTTTATGTTCTGGAACAGAGCATTCCATGTAGAGACCAGTTTCATGACCCCAAAACCATCCATGAATAAATTTTTACCCATATTAATTCCATTAAATGTCAAATTATCTCTTTGGGAGTCTATAAATAGATAGGGATGTTAATACTGAAAATAGATCAAGAGATAAAATCATAGAGTAAGAAGCTGAACCTTGTAGGGTCCTCACTAGTTTCATCTTTGTCTTTTATTAATGTTTTCATTTTCTTTATTCCATCCCCATTACTCTCTCTTCAGTTGGTGAGGGATAAAACCCTCCTTGTGCATGGGTTATGTATCCAAAGGTGGAAGGTTCCATTGGATTTATTTCATATTGTTATTAATGTGTTCAGATTTCTAAAATTTTATTATACAATTCCAATCCCATTACATTTTATCGTTTGCATGACCATTAAGAAAATTTCTTTAAATGAAATTTTTTATTTGTGAAACTAGTTACCCTAAATTTAGAAATGGCCATTACCACATTCATGGAAACAAGGATTAAATATGTCATTAATAATAACTCAATTTGTAAGAACATTAATTTATCATACTAATGGAAATAAAGGATTTTCACGTTAAGGAATTGATATCATGTTCATTGGATCCACCTCATCTCGACATCGATGAAAAACATGGATTAATCAGTTTATTTTCAAAAATCCAATTTCACCTGAACCCTAGAACTAAAAAAACAAAAAATTATTTCAAAAGTGATTTAAAAAATCCAAAGTAATTTTATTCATTCTCTATCTCTCTTTATTCAAAATAATTTCAAAACCAATATATGTTCTTCACCCTCTTTCTCAAATACAACAATTTTCATTAAACCCCTAATTAAACTAATCTCAACGTCCCTATAAGATAGATATCAATATTTCTTCTATATTCATTTTAATTGATTTAGTAGTGTTGATTTTAGTATTATTTTGATTAATTCTGAGGGATATAACAACACCCATTGGTCTTGTAAGTACTAGCATCATTTTTAGTGATGGTCGCAAAATAGTATTTTATACATTTTTATTGTAATTTGTGATTCTTTATTTCAATTTCACTCCTTACACTGGTTTGTTCTAGTTATGGATTTCATCTTTATAATTTTTAAATGCATGATAATAACATGAACTCAAAATGTAACTAGGGTTTTTATTGCGATCCCTAATTGGATAAAATAATAAGGAAGAACAAGGAATCTATAATCATGGTTGGTAGAAAAATCATTCAATTACATGTTGGAGGTGATTTTCAAAAAGATACAATGCTACATACTCTCATAGACTATTGGTGGTAATAGAACAAAGGATTGAAACCCAGTATCATAGAACCAATAATTTTATAAAATAGCATTTATATCAAACCTATAATAATTTGGATGATCTCAAATAGCATGAAGTTTACCAAACTATCACATGAAGATCCAAACCCACTTCTGGGAAGATTCCTTGGGTTATGCAACACAATCCAATTTTGAAAATATTTATGTGACATGTAAGAGAGTTACATTGGGATTGGATTGGAATCATAATTGTTCATTCCATCACAACATGGGATGATATCATATAATACTTTCTCATCTAATTCTTCCCAGCTTCCAAATCGATGGATGAATAGATCAATATTGGATAAAAAAATCAATTTGAAGATGAATCACTCTATTCTTCCTGGAAGAGATATAAATATATAACTCTATAATTTCCAAAACATCATATTTATTGAATTATTCTAATCAAAAACTTAAAAAAATTCTTTTGTAGGGAAACATGTTAATTCTTGGAGATGAAGTTGGAGCATCATTGATGAAGAAGTCTCCTGATGAAATCTACAACTTATTATACTAGATATATAGTAGTATTTTATAATTTAAAGGAAGAGGATTATATGAATAGGCTTCCACATGGTCAATAAAAAATTCTTGATGATAGAACATACATTATCCCTGACTATAAAATGTGTAAAATTATGGTCCAACAACAACAACCCTAGTGTACCCTTACAAAGAATTCAAATTTTTTTTCTTATAAATGAGATGAAAAATTCCAGGGGTATAAACAACAACAAATACAATTTCATGGGAATTATAAAAGAGCATCGGGATTCCAAACACGCTAAAGACCTTCGTTCACAAGACATTTCCGCACAATATAGAAGATAATGGATTATTTCATAACATCCATCAAGTGTTTTATAAAATAAATTACCTCTTACTCAATTAATACTATTTCATCAAAAAAGGATCTAAAGGATTACTCAATGGACTAGTGGTTGGTACTCTGAAACCTTGAAATCCATGTTGGACAAATCTATGAACAACTCAAAGGAATACTGTGATGAACATTACATCAATACCTCCAGGTGAATCCACATGAAAATTTAAAAATCATTTCCCTATGAAGTGAAATATCACTAAAGAAAACATGGAATAAAGTAAGGGAAAATATTTTAAACTAGTAGCTGATAAAAAAATAAACTAAAAAAGAACCTCCCTAGTGCATACCAAAATTACCATTTCGAGAGTGAATTGATTGAGTGAAGATGAACTTGGAAAAATTATTATTTTTATATCAAAAGACATTGATTATTAATATCCATTTTATAGAGGCTCTCACCAACATGCTAATATATTCATAATTCATAAAAGATATTGTGACCAATAAGAAGAGGTTATAAGTGATTGTAACCATCCCAAACACACATGACTATTCGATAGTGGTTTAAAATGACCTACCTATAAATAAAGTAAATCATGTTATATTTTTCATACCTATATTTTTTAGGGATAATAAATTTCAAACCGATTCAGGTGATTTAGGTGCATGTGTCAATGTCAGTTCATACACCACTTACAATAGCCTAGGACTATAGGCACTAAATCCCAAAGGAGTTTCACTTTAGCTAGAATATTCAACAGTAATTTACCCCTGAGGACTCATCGAATACATTTTCATCAATGTCAATATATACTACTCCCAAAACAACATATTATTACTGGATATGAAAGAGTATCAGAATACACTCATTCTACGGAAACCATTTTTATACACTGGGTATTGATTGATTGATTTCCAATGTGGATAGCATTGTATGAGAGTTTCCCATGAACAATTATTTTTAAATATCCACTAGGCGATGAATAATTATGATGTGAGTAAAGAAGATGGTTTTAAGGAAGATTAAATATCCAATTCATTAGAGATAATTGAGAACTAAATAACTATTGTTGTATAAGAGGATACCAAAAACAAAAATAATGAGAAGAAGGAATAGAAACTAGATGTTCAGGCCACTAACACTAAAGGAGAAACCATATCCACCCTATTTAAATATAGAAAAAATGTATGGTTTATACAAAACATTAAATTTAGATCATCAAGATTAAGGAAGAAATGGTAGATCTCGCTGATGGAAATCATATAGATTCTTCCATCCAAAAGAGTTTACCAGTTTAGAGAGAATGAAAAAGTGTATACCTATAGGGGCATTGTAAAACCGAGACCATTTGTAGACCCTGATGAGGTAAGAAAAAATCATTCATCCTTCACCTGAACTAACTTTTAAATAAGTAAGTTCGATCAATGGATGTTAAAAAAAGTTATGTTTGGACGTAACCCATGTTTTTTTATTTTTCTTCAATTTTAATATTGAATTATCTTTCATTAAATATTTTAAAACTCATTCATAATGCCTTGTTCTTTCACCATTTTATTTATTTTTCCAACCCATGTAGACAATGGTAATAAGTATAAGATGCTATTAGGCCATTACACTTCTTTCGACCCATTCACCTCATGAACTGATGCATGCTCAAACTATGCAGATAATAGCAAATCATAATTCAATAGGGTATTATTTGTTTCAATTTTGATTTTTTATACTATATTCCCCAGTTATATTTGCTTTGAATCTTTAAACAAAAATTTGAATGTCCACATTTTATTAATAATTTATTTAACTGAACTATGTGATATAAATATCCTAGGATGGATTCCATGCCATGATTTTATATTTATTTTTTAATATAATTGAAATACAAAAATTGGGAAAATAATTATAAGACATGAGAATGTGGGGTTGCATTGGAAAAATCAAGATTTATAGGGTAATTTAATTCGTGTAAATGACTTTTTTAGATTTATCCATTGTTCGAATTTACGATATTCACATTAATTGATTTTATTATTGTTATACATTCCCATGTGTGATTATTCCAACCCTAAATTGTCATTATCAATACATCCTATAATAAAAGTATTTATCATTATTTCTATAGTATATTTCTTGAGATACTCATAAATTCTTACATATAGAAGATTGTTTTCATATTATCAAAGCTATGATTGCACAATTTTAACATTTAATATTAATGAGGACCATTGTTTTTATTCCTTATATTAATACCCAAATTTCGTTATATTTTAAATCTCGTAAAAACTATTAATAGATTTTTCCAATAAGACATATGTTATAAGATCGTTTTATCTTTTCCAAGCTTCCTCAAAATATTTTTAATAACAATCATATTAACGTATGGTGTATATGGAGGCTTGTCAATGGGATACATGTTTTGAAATCGATAAGTGTGGGTGGATTTTCATGGGATTTTGGTAAGCCACATTTGTTGTATTAATTAAAAATCATCTTATAAACAAATTGAAAAATAGGGTTGATCCTTGGGAAAATAAAAAAACACCATTGTTTTACTAGTGGACTTCTTATTACAGTTAAAAATAGTCTTGTGAGGAGATAATTTGGGGTTGTATGGTGTATATGATAAGTTTCCCAAAAAACATAAAAAGAAAAAAAGAAAAAAATAGATGATGAATACAAGATAGAGTTTTATTTATTTCATTTCATTTTGTTATGATCCATATTTGAGATACCGGGGTGAGAGAGATTTTCATTGAAATATTTTTATTATACTGAAAATAGCATTATATACAAACCTCATTTTTTATATTTACATATTTTACAGAATTTACCTACCTTCCCAAATCCTCATAGTCATTTTATCCTAAATGTTGAATCCCTTATGATTATTTTTTTTATTATGTCTCTATGCTGTATAGAAACAAGATGAATTAAAATAATATGGTATGTAACATGTTATTGAGGTCTGTGATGATTTTTACATACAATTTTATCATAATAATGATATCAAATATTAAAAATGAGTGAATAGAAAATGGAAATCTAGTTAATAATAAATTGATAAATGAAATAGATGAATGAAAAGGTTTTAATACTTCACTGGAAGAAAAATAAAATGCTGGATTGATTTGTTTCATGGAAAAATGAGGTGTTTATGAATATTCTTATGTGATTCTTGAATAATCAAATGCTTATTAAATCAATTTTTTTTAATGATATTTAATCTAAAACATGTTAAGGTGAGTGTCCTTTGTAGTGTGTTGACATTTCATCCTTTGGGATAGGTTTGAATTCATGTGCAGGGGTATTAGATAATTGTATATCATTCATATATTTTACAGGGTTTAATACAGATTTTTTCATAATATAATGGATATTATTTCCAATATTTGGGATATTTAACTTGTTTTCTGAAATACTGCTGGATACAACCAATAATCTAATAATTTAAGGTGGAAAATATGATGAGAAAAAGAAAAGTCATGCCGCAATGTGAATAATCGTGGAATGACACCATAATTTTGAGTCTGGAAGCCAACACCATCTAGATTAGAAGATGGCTGAATATCCTGACAGAACAATTTTTTCCGTGTAAACAATTCCTGATTTGAAATTATTAAGATAAATGTTTCCCCATACATTAGTGAAATGGTGTTTCACATCCTGTGACATTACACATCATTTAAAAAAATTAATGATGTGATATTTTTGGAAGATAAACATTGATTACGGTCATTATAGCCTCTCACTGCATGATGTGTAAAAAATACATGTCATTAACCCATCAAAAATACTAGATTTTTAGGTGCAGACACTGACACTCTCATATGGGGACCATTTTTTATGACACCAGGACCGCCCTTTACTACTTTTTGACACATATAAGTGAAATTAGATTCTCAATGATCACTTTCTAAGTCTATAAATAAATAGGTCTTCTTATTTTACAATGATATTGGGAGATAAAATCATAGGGTGAGAATCTACACTGTACAGGGTCCTCACCAGTTTCATCTCCATCATTCATTTAGGTTTTTATTTTATCTCATGAATCCTATCCCCCCCAAACATTAGTATTATGGTTAAAAACCTACTTGTGTTATGGTTATATAATCGAAGAGATAAGGTGTCATTGGATTTTTTTTAGTATTCTTATTCATGTATTCGGTTTGATCCAATTTGATTAAACAATTGAAAACCCATTTGTTTTTATTTTTCCTATTATCATTGAGTGAATTTAGGGAAAGGAAATGTCATAATTTTGACGTTGGAAACCCTATATTGTGGCATTATCATTATCATTTTCATATAAACTATATTTTATTATAGTATTGAGACAAAATCAATTTGAAAAAACGGTAAATTATAAAAAAATGAAAATAAAGGATTCTCAATTTGAGGAGGGGATACCATGACCATTGGATCCAACTTGTATTTACATTGAAGACATGTTAGTATTAATCGATTTATATTCTCATTTACTTTTGATCTTGATCCATAGAACTACAATACATTAGGATACATTGGAGCATGGTTTACAAAACCCTAACTTGTTTTATTTATTCTCTCTCTCTTCCATCTAAATTCTATCAAAACCAATATTTAACTCTTTATGAGATAATAAAATTTTCATACAAACCATAATTAAATTAATTTTATCATATACATGGGGTCAATCTCAATAATTCTACTATATTTATTTTATATAAATAAATAGCATTTATTTGAGAATTATTTTTCTTATACCTAATGGATATAATGATGAAATTGGGATTGTAGCCTATATTTTATCCCACCTTAGAAAAAAATGGACCACACACACAGACACTAGTAAACCACACCCAAGGGATCGAAAAAGATATTTTGGTCTTCTGAGAGAAGAAATATATTTAGTCTAAAGAGTCTTGAACAAGGTAAATATCGAGTAAAGACATAACATATTAAGAGGAAGGTATATATGCTTCATGTGATCACCCTATTAGTCACCCAAGGGACTTCTGGTGCATGAGACAGATTATGTGAACCAATAAACACAATTAGAATTATTCACCTGAAACTTCATTAATCTAATCCTTGAAAACCATTGAGGCATATATGTAATAAATTATTAAAAAATATTGAAGACTTATATGAAGACAGATATAATGATATACTCATGATCGCATCATGTGCTTCACATGATCCATAAATATCATGGGATGTCACTCAAAAATATAATAAATGGCATGTGAAGACGTCTGAATATATTATACAAGACAGGTTAAGTCTTTCGTAAATGTGAGCCAAGCGACATGAGGTCCTATGGACACATCGGAAAAGTAATGCAATGTACTAAAGATATATCAGCCAACTCATGAGAATCCCACTTGAAATGCCAGTTGAATCATGTAATATCCTTCTAACATGTTAGGCCTTACTATGTGACACCCCTAGATGGGTTTATTTTGACTATGTGGAGATCCCAAGATGTGTCATCCAAGTAATGGGAAATTCTTCCAGATATGTTAAAGAGATCCTGAGTTAAACCATAAAATGTATGCTTCAATCATGTGAAGCACCTTGATGCATGTCATCGTTATCAGATAGTCTCTCATGACATGTTTGAAATACAGTGAATACTTCCCGTCCAAACACTCAAATCATGCTTGATAGACACTCAGGGCATGTCTGTTATAAACCCTTTGACATGTCAATCTTGTCAGGAAGACACCTGGGATATGACAACAATTTTGATTATAAACATTTATGCATACCTCAAAGAGAACTATAGAAACTATTATTCCTATATAAATCGAATATTTATGATATCATCCTATGTTCCAAGCTCCAATGGGCATCCAACCTATTGTAATTACCATATTATCTCAAATATATTTAACTCACGGGATGGAATAATCCCATAATTTTACCATCCTTCCCTATCCATATCCTAAAAATAACTAGGATCCTACATAAGAATACCTTTATGTATAATCCCCAACCATTCCCTTGGGTACCTCAAATCCATAACCAGGTTGGGAACAAATTCAACTATGTGGAATCAGATTATTTCATTGAATATGATATATAGGACACCGTCTTAAGGCCCGATATACATATTAAACACCCCAATAGGTCCTCACCAATGCATAAATCTTATATCCATATGTAGTAATTTTGGTCACTTGTTATCCATTGTTTCTCACACTGATCATGGATCATGTGGTTTTAGGGATATGAAGTAATCATATCACCAAAATCATAAATATCCCCCATTCAGGGTATGCAATTCAGTGTATATCTCAATGGAATTCCATATATTGGTGAACTCTGGGGAAATAATCCTCATGGGAATTAATTATATTTCACCACCCATCATTGGTTTGAGAATAATTCAAACTATGAAAACTCATAATCCTATTACAAATTAGATACATAAAATTCCTTCCTAAGGCTCAATCTCAATACATGTTTCCTAGGTTCACTCATATATGTCCTATCTTCAGGAATTTAATCATCACATCTTGAATTAAAATGAACTAAATGGTTTTGTTTCTTGTTATAAATAGGATATGTATGATACATCATGAAGGTTAAATCCCATCATTAAAAAAATTGATTCCCTGGATGGAAACATTTCAAGTGTTATTGGTTATGAAGATTCAAAATATAAATAGCTACCCATTGCTAAGTAATAAGTACAATCAAATAAATAAAATCAGATAAATAATTATGACCTCCTTAATAAATCCACCTCAACATATTGAAGAATTAAATAGCTTATCATTTTGTTAGGGTAACCAGACTAATATAGATATTTGGAATATATTAATGAACATATCATGAATATATAAGAGAGTAATATAATATCAAATAATCCCTCCAAAATGGTGTGATGGACCCCATCACCCATCCAATCAATCATTATGAGTTCTAATAACCATCTATTATGAAACCCCATATGTACACCTACCTTTGTAAAGTAGGTTTTATGTAGTTATGTATATTGTTAATGTTTGGAGTTTCAATTATATTAGGAAATGGTAAACATGATGTGAATGGTTGTGAAACCATACATGAACCCCCCATAAAAATCCACAAATCAAAAAAATTATGATGAACCGAGTTTGAAATCATGTAATGAAAAAAATAACTAAATCATTATAGGTTTCAGGAATCATGACTCTTCTAACCCTATGGATAACCATACCAAATATACCATCTGTTATCTTTTGAGGAAAACATCAGTGTTGGTATTTAAGTATGTTTAATAATTTATTTATAATTCAAAGTAATCTATTTTTTTATAATTATTTATCAAATTTTAAATTCCTTTAATGATGTTTTCTTTCTTTATCATTTAATATGAAGTGGACATCAAGCATGTTTTTGTAAATCATAACAAACGAATTGTGTTTTCTTAATGAACAAGTTAAAAATTTATATAAAATGTTTTAAATGTCGAAAAAAATAATTTACATATTCACTTCATATTATAGAATTTATTATATTACCATTTTAATCAATGATATAATTTTATATCATTGTTTATGTAGGTGGTTAGACTAAACCAAAAATGTAAACACCCTAATAAATTGATGATGGTGTGGTTATTTAGATGTATTTACATTATAATAGAATAATAATGAGATTAATTAGTGTTAAATATCCTGAAATATTATATTTTTAAAAAATTATAACAAGAATACAATTCATATAATGTCATTTTGTTGGAATGGATAGAACGTTCTCCTCTTTGTATGGTCATTTTGAATGATTGACTATATGATATTCTTTTTATTTATTATATCATAATTATTTTATAATTTTTTTTATAAAATATCCTTAATTATTTAGTAGAAATTATATTTATCTATAAAACCCATTCATAGAATCAACCATGAAAGTCGTTAATGAAATGTTTAATGCACAATTCCATAGATGTTGTAGTTCGAACGTAGGCATGAATTATGTGTCCATTTTCCATTGAATGGGAGAGAGATATAATATGTTTTATCAATAAATATTTTTTAATAAGATATAGATATCATAATTAAATATTAAATTCAAATTTTTAAACATTCATGTAAACCAGTTAAGGATGACGAACACGTTCCTTCATGGAGGCAGTAGTCGACACATACACAAGTTTCACTTTTTCATTTATCTTTATAAAAAATGTTAAAGATAGTCAATAATTATACCTAAATTATAATAATATATTATTACATTATGTATTTTTCTGTTTTATTTTATATTGTTTAATTCAATTTGGGGAAGAATCAGTGCACATAAATACATAAAAATGAGAATGGAGAAATTATAATTTTCTGATCCATTACAGTGATTATCTTTTTTGTGAAGGGGTTAAAATATTGATGGATGGTATTTGGAGAATAAAGAAACCTATATAGGTTGAATAATTGTTAAAATTATATTCTTGGGAAAATATTTCGCTGCAAATAGGGGGTATTATTGGGATTTAATGTGAGTAGAGGATAGACCCTTTTATAAGTGGAAAGGGATAACATTTTTTTAATAGCCCAAAATTTTTAATAATGGGGAACCATTATTAGATTTATTGGATAAAAAATGATAATTAATGGAGATTATAGTGATAAAATCATTAAATCCCTCAACCACCCATTTAGTAACATGTTTTATACATATTTTTAACTCATTGGCATTAGATTTATCAATTTAACCATATACTCTTTTATCGTAGTAACTGCTTTTTATCTATTGTGACATATCTGTTATGAATAAAAAAAATTAATTTTCACAAAATATGGATCCATTAATTGAAAATTTTACACCCGTACTATTTTATTCCATTTATAAAATTTATAAAAATTAATTTTAATAAACAAGAAATGTATTGAATTAAAAAAATTAATGAAGAATTAACTTTTCTTCTAAAATAAAATGTATATTTTTTGAATGAAACATATAATATAAAAAATATATAATTATACATATAAAAAATATATTTATTAAAATAATGTTTCATTCAAATTTATTTATAAAATTTAGATACAAATAATTTCATAAAACTCGTGGTATTTTTAAAAATACTATTTTTTCACTATTCATTTATAAACACAATATTTTAGAATGGATGTGAAAAATCATTAGAAGAATATATTTGTATTACAACTCAAAGGTTATATAAATTTTTGGAAATTTATTTTTTTTATTTTAGAACTGAATATTTAAATAAACTCACAAAATATAGTGAAAACATTTCACATTAGAAAATTGGTTTTAAAAAATGTTAACTATTATTTATTATTATTTACTATCAATTAATAATTAATTTCATTCTAATATACTATATATTTTAATAATATATATTATTATAATGTTATGAATATATAATTATTTTCTTAAAATAATTTATGAATTTATATAATATATATTTTAAAATATGAAATGTTTTTTGTAAGTTGGTTTAGCTGTACTAATTGAGTATCATTAGTATTAAAAGTAATATATATTTTCATTATACAGATATTTATTAATGTGGTTATTCCTATTAATTACTTATAATTAAATGCATATATTTTAGGGGTCATATTTAATAATAGTAAAAATATCATCATTTATTTTTAGTTTAGTATTGTGTTTAGAGAAATCAATCAGACAAATTATTCAATTTAAGGAAAACATATAGTGAAATCTTGGTTCATTACAAATCCTATTATTCTTGAACATCATAAACATCATGTGACCTCAATTATAGTTGATTTTGTAGTACAATTGTTACCAATCCTAGTCATTAATATTATGGAAATAATTATTATAACTTGTACATTGAATGAAACCACTAAAAATTAGGATTTGGCCTACACCATGATATTATAAACTATTGGTGATTCCAATCAATAAGTCAAGATATTTTTTTGGATATAATATCATATGTATATTTATATAAGCTTTGGACTTCATAAAATGTGGCCTCAAGGAATGATTTATTATACTTCACACTAATGAGGGAGAGTATTAATCAACATGGAGGCTCACACATAAGTTTTTCACTACATAGGATGGTTAGTAGATTATAGGATAATAAATTAGTGAGGGTTATAGTTTTGGATATAACATCCTAGGGGAATCCTACACTATATATAATGGTCAATTTTTACATCCATGATAATCTCCAGTAACATCTTTTATACTTGAAATTCCCATGATTTTACATATATCTTGTCTAAGAAAATAAGTGTTTTCAAACATATTTTTTCGAACATTAAATCTCTCCCCTCTTGTAATAACCAATATTGTGTAATGTGAAAATGTTAATGCAGATTATAAATTTGGTTATTTATATTGAATTATAAATTCAAAAAGTTATGAAAAGATTGATCGCATAGAAGAATAAAAAGTGTGATCTATGATATGGGGTCCCCTGGTAATATTATATTACTGGACACTATATGGGATTGTACCAAAGAATAATAATATATATTTCCACATCTAATGACGACTCGCCACATGATGATTTTTAGGATGACATCAAAAAAAATTCATAATATGATAGATGAATAGAGAATCTTGAGTATATCAAAGTTGAATTTTTCAAGGGAAACTATCCAATTAAGTTTCATTTTAAAGATTAAAGTGTCAGGTTTCGTTCAACTAGACCTATTTAATGGGTGGATATTTCTCTCCCATAATCAAAAAGTCAACCCACCTCATCAATTTGATATCTCATCAATGGAAACATTTTATTTTATTTATGGATGGTAATTAAGAATTTTCATTACATAGGAAACATCAACCACTAGTATATAAAATCCATCGAAGGGAATATTTTGTTGTGGTATTCCATGAATTAGAGGAAGATTTTACCTTTATAGAGAAGTCTATATAAGGATAAAGTGAATAGATTGGATATAAAATAAATTTTTATCTTATGTGGGTTGTTTTGAGTCCTCCTATAGCCAATATTAGAAATCCTAACTTATCATCATTTTAGGGAATAGAAGATCCAGAGCAGTATCTACCCCATTTTTTCCCCAATGTCTCCCAATGTTGGGACCCATAGAAAAATAAGTGGTATCCAAACTCAAATGATTCATGAATACTATAGAGGGTCCCACATTAATTTGGTATAATAATATTAAAGTTAAATAATTTTCATTATGGAAAGATATTTTATAAAAATTACATTAAAAAATATCTCAGGAATTATGAAGACAATTATCCTTGACCACTCTATTTGATAAATGAGAGCGGATGATAGACTTATGGATTTTATTTAACAATGGATGGATCTGGAATAATCCTTGGAAAAACAACTTCCCTAAGAAACATCACTGGAGATCTACATGGATAAATTATAGGATGAGTTGTCAACCATTCTCATCCCTATAAAGTACGTGAGCATGTTTTGAGAGTTTGTAATTATATAATAACTTCTATAGTATTTTTTTAAGTAAACCAAGGGAAATTCTTAGAATGAACCCCATTCATTCATAATTAAGTTATAAAAAGAATAATCACCCACTTTTACCCTCAATATAATAAGGTTGAGGTGTTGGGATGTTGATGATGGGGTGTAAGAAGTTTATTTCTTCAATAATGATAAATATTACATGAACATAAACTTTTACATAAGGAATATCCTTATAAAATTTAAAAAAATTAAAAATGTAGATTAATCAGGGTAGAATGATCACCTAACTTATTTTCCTAACCATATTTTCATGGGTCTCTTTCTCTGGAATGATTTATTTCCTAATATCTTTCCAAAATTATGGTGAATAATGGGAATGTACAATTGATAAATCCCAAGAAAAATGAAACATATGTATCAACAATTTTCCTAAAAAATAAGAATAATTATAAAATACAAATATTTTAATTTAGAAAAATCTAATAATCAGGTGTTCTAGAAGATTATGAGTCATAAGAATGATATCATTAAGGAATAAGTGAATAAACTAGTCATGACCCCATCACCACATAAAATATAATCCATGACACATTTTAATTATATGTATCCCATGATCAGATGAAATCAATATAGGTATGTCTATGAGAAAGAGGGTCCCCATGGATTCAGAAACAATTATAAGCTCTCATGGACTTCATGCGTTGATCATTAGGAGAATGGGGTGTGTCCCACTAAATTAGACCACCCATGAAATCCCACTGAACAAGAACATGTGTTTTGTCCCAATAGATGGATCCACTATGTTTCATACTAATCCATACCACAAACAACACCCCACCAAACAAAGATGTTGTCAACAACCCAACAAAAAAAAGATTGCAACCACCATAAAACCAATTTAGACAATGGGAATCATCCAATTAAATATGACAATTTGCCTCATCCCACCAAACAAATCATGGAAGTACATCCAAATTTAAGAGACTGTAATATATATATGATAAAATGAGACTAGAAAAACTATCCCTCAAGGTCAAAGCATGATCATAGTCCTACTAAATGATACCACAAGCCCCATTCAAAAAAAAGATACTATGGGAACCACTCCAGTAAATAAAATTTTCTTCAATTGTAGAATATCAAGAGGAACCAACCAAATAGTAAAAGTACTCTTTTTTATGAATATAACTACTTCACCTAATTCAATATTATTCAATTTATGCTAAAGAATTATCACAAAGAAAAATTCATGAAATGGGAGCCAATATTTCTATAGACATCTAATCTACCCAGAAATATGAAATTTCACCTTGTTCTAAGAAGTACACTCTTGATAGAGATGATCAAAACATAAATAACCATCAGAGACTCTTTTGGTCTCCCACACTATACACCTATATTAGGTTAAGAAGAAAACAATGGTCAACTACATGCTCTTAATAAAATTTTCTACCACCCAAATTATGTTATCGAATGAAATATTTATAAATATGGTGACCAATGTTAAAGGAATATCCATTTTTTGGTAGAACAACTCGAACACTAATTTTTATCCACCTATCATATTTCTTGGAATGGAAAAAAAAATTTTTTTCTTCATTAGAATAAAAAACTACATAGTTTTAGTTATATCTATTATTTTGAAAAAAACATCGATTTTCAATAGGAAAATGAAAATCTCATGAAAATAAATACCGAGTAAATTTAGGAAATAATTCATATTCATTAGGATATTTTGGAACATTTCACATATTTACTTGATACACCATTAAAATGTTGGAAAATTTTACTTCACCCCTTTCTTGTTGATCATTCGAGATATTTTCCCATTATGAAATGTGATCCTACTTACTAAACATTCATCCATACAGTAAAGTATCACAACCCAAAGTGCTAGGGAAATTTTCCTTTTACCCATCCCACCATTTACTATATTTAATAAATCAATTAACCTCATTTATTACCATTAAGTCTCTAAGACATGCATATTTCTCCTATAAAAGGGAAGCTACATAGATGCACCTGACCTCAGTTTCATTGATATATTCCCTCAAATAGATTGAGATTAAGGAATTATTAACCAAATCTAAAATTCATCCACGTAACCATGTTTTTAAATATATGTGTGACATGTGTGGGAGAAAATGTTTTCAAATATTAAGATATGGAGAAAACAAATTATACCCCTTCAAAAGAGATTAAATTTATTGATATCTCTAAATTACGTTGGAAAATAATTTTTTCAATGTTCTAGAAATCATGAAATATAATGATGTGAATTTAAATTAATATTCAAATTATTTCACATACCATTTACTTATTGGTAATATAATATATTGGTGCATCATCTTTAAGTATTTGATTTAGAAGTATATAGA
The DNA here is from genome assembly GCA_963277665.1 of Viscum album. Lineage (NCBI taxonomy): Eukaryota > Viridiplantae > Streptophyta > Magnoliopsida > Santalales > Viscaceae > Viscum > Viscum album. The sequence goes on from OY728150.1 coordinate 1,044,148,670, forward strand.
TGAGGTAATAATGGTTTTTAGTGATATCCAAATATCTAATATAGCCATGTCAACATAATAAATAGAACAAACAAAGTATAAGAAAATTACTAATGTGATATATCTCTCATAGATAAATGAAATGTTTTTTTATCACTTATGGCCTAATCAAGTGGATACATACTTCATCTTTTCCGTAGAGTATATATTTCAAAATATTTTAAGAATTAAGAGACCCAAGTAGACATATATGAATGATCATTCAAATTATTTAACATATCATTAATATTAGGCACATTAAATATAATATTTATTTTAAATAAAGATTATATAAAATATTAGATTAAATATGTATTGATTGATTTTGATATTTCTATTTTATATGAAACATTATTGTGAGTTATTCTCACTCAATAAGAGAGGAATCATGCCATAAAAATTATTTCTAATAAAAATTATTTACTGTATGATTCATATAGGGACCATTTTTTATGGATATTGGTTTTAAAATGCTAGAATAAGTTTTTGATATTTGTTTTCAATTATTGTCATTACAAAAAATAAATTTGCTTTGTAATTTTTGATTATATGGTGATGGAAGTATCATACTCAGAAGATCAAATGCATTCTTGAAATGAAAATCCATCGACTTCTATTTTCTATTATATAGAATTTTTTAGATTAAGTGGTTTATATAATCACTTCATTTACATTAATTATTTTTTGATCTGATTAAGATGTTGTATCATAGTTTGAATGTTTTTTTGATATATTTGATTCAAATATAATGATCCTCTTCTGTTTTGTATGTTCGCAATATCATTAGTTGTCTGGAAAACCTATAATCAAATACTTATATAAGGAAATGAAGATAAAAGGTTTTTTAAATCATATTATTCTTTTCCAATCTTTATATTATACACATTGAGAATACATCATGATAATCAATTTTTAAAACAAATAGAATATGAATTCAAATTCTTCCAGTCATAGTTCATCAATGTGAGGAACATCAGATGTATTATCTCTCTAAATTCTAAGAAGTTTGAAGTTAATTTTGTGATAATGATTTTTGAATTTCTAATTGATCGATCCATTGTACTGCCTAATTCAACAGACCATCCAATCCACAGGATGAACCAATTAATAGGATTAATCATCTGTTTTTGTGAATCAAGAAAAGGAGATTTCATTGCTGACATTGTTCCATCAAACATGATATTACACTTATTCATCAGAGGAATTATGACACATATCTACCATACATAATATTAATATTAACATGAAATCATTTAAATATTTCCATCGATGTCAAATCATAATTTAATTGTGGATATGAGAAGAGAATTTGTTAACACATTTTTGTATGTTGGAGTAGTATGGACTGATGAATTAGAAAAACTATAGAGATAGATCCATCGGATAGACTTAGGGACCAATCAATCTAACATAGTTCTACAAATTAGTCAAACATTTTCAAAAGGGCTATGAATTTTTCACAAGTGGTACAAGATTAATTGGACATGTAGTTATGTCGATACATTGGACGGGAACATAGACTTATGCATCAGATGCACTCTGACATTGAGAGGTCGTTAGATTTTTAACTTCATCAAATGTATTTTTCCTCAGTATGAGGAATTAATTATATTTTAAAGAAATATTGATTTTTTGAAGATTTACATTAATTTTTGTTGATGGTGTTCTCATCATAAAATAGTTACAAAAACGTATAGGGAATAATTTTAACAATTTTACATTTGGTTTGGGAATCAGAATGAAAATTCTTCAGTTGTTAATAAATTTAATTGATTCAAGAAAATCATAATTACAAGCAGTATCAGGGTGAGAAATTATACCAAACCAACTAAATGTTAGGAATTAAAAATAATAATAATGATTTTAGATGTTTTGAGAAGTTATTATAAGATTTAATAAGAGTTTAGAAGCACAGAAATAGTCAATGTTAAAGTCAAAATATAAGTAAATTCAAGATTCTAGAAATTTGGTTGAGTGGGGAAATGAATGTTTTTCCCCACCCATTCACTATATGAAACCCCTATAAATATAATTGGAAGTTAAAAATACATCAAAAAAGATGAAGAAACTATTTGTGTTCTAGAGAGAGTGAGATCACTGAATGTTTACTAGATGAAGAATAGTTTCCGGAATATGTTTTCTTAAGAAAGTTATCCAGACTCAAGAGGAGTAAGGAAGTGGATTTATTCATAGTTTTATGGGACATACTAATACATAGAACTCAATGTATCAATAAATAAATCATTTTTCTATAATTTTTTTGGAGTATCATTTTTGACTTTTTTCCTAGAGTGAATAATCAGACAGATGCATCAGAATATGGAATTAGACTAATTCATGAGACTGAGTTTTCAAAAATGTCCAAATAAGTTGTTTCTACATACTACTCAGTAGGAAATTAAATAATTGGGGTACTAAGAATTAAAAAATTGAATGTTCTTTCAGTTTTATAGTGACGATTTTGGAACCAACTGGTGAATTTTTCCTAACTTGTTACAAAACATATTTTACATCATCCATGTTAGAAGAAGAACATACGATATTGTATTGACTATAGTGATACACATGTGTAATGGTATTTCATGATTTTTTATATCAATGGAAAATGATTTTTTCTAGTATATTTTTGGTTTTTAGATTATTAAAAAAACATCCCAATGACTAGATACTCTTATTGATTATTGAGCCATATAAATACATTTGATTATATATAATTGTGAATGTTTTGATTTAAGAAAATTTCTAAATCATTATGATGAGGTGAAGTATTTTATATAAGAAAAATAACATAAAATAAAATAGAATAACTTATTAAACCCTCCCCCTCTCAGTGATACATTGATCCTAGTTGGTCCATTTCATGTGGTATGAGATGGGAATCTGGATTTGATTAAACATTGAAGATTTTTTTGAATAGTGGTTGTTATAAATAATATGAATTATGTGAACAGTAATGGGATCCTATTATTAGATATAAATAATTATATTGTCAATATATATTGGAAACAATTTTATTTTATATCTCTTATGTTAGATGTTCTGGTAGGTTCTAAAGCTGTATTTTCTCATCCTGTTGAGAATGTTCCACTTACATTTCTGGATAATAATTATCTAGAGACTGATGGATGATATATGAATGTTTTGATCTCATCACATTATGAAAGTGAATTACTTAGAGTGAATCGATTTCATAGAACTAAATTTATCTCGTATAATTCTAAAAACATTTATGAAGGAAATAAAAATGAGAAAAAATAAATGATAAAATTTTTGATGCACAGGTATGAAGATCTCAAAATTACTGAGCGTGAATAATTTAGGGACATCATCAAAATGGTAAATTATATTATTAGTTGTGTAATATTTCTTCATAATAAGTTGTAATATTAAACTATTGTTGAGAAGATCCAAGGAATAATTCTTACTGTGTTTGGTGTAAAAAAACTCCCATCTTTAGATAATATAGATCTTGAAACACTATCATTGGATGAGCTTCATAGTAATCTCATTACATTTGAAATGATGTTAGATAATTTTTTCAAAATAAAATAAAAATTGATCATGAAATGTCCATAATGGATTCTATGAAAAGAAACTACAATAATATACTTGAAGATGATGATTTTGGTGATTCTGAATAAGAAAACGTAGTTAGTAACAATCATGGTGAATTTTTATCCTTGTTGTCAAAACATTTGAAATCTATATAAGAAAGTACCAAGGAATGCTACCCCAAAAATGTATTTAATGTGGATATATTAGGAATATTTTCATTAGTTTCAATAGAAAAGTAATGATGTATATAATTATTAAGATGATAGAATACCAAGAGGATATTGAATGAAACAAGGTGGTAATTAAAAATATTATTCTGATAGAAAGGACAAAAAGATGTCCAAATAAAAAAGGAGAATATTTTACTATAAATAGCCAAAAGGTTTGAGAGATAGGTATAGACCTGCTCCCAACAAACTATATTTAAAAAAGGTCAATGTTACCAAGAGCCTAAACAAAAAGAATCCTTACAAAGCCTTGTATACAAGGCACCTTCACGATCATTCCAGGCCAAACTGTCACAATAATTAGGCAGAACAAATGACCAACTTGAGCTGACCTCCATAATCACCCTTTTTGAGAGGGCATCAGCAACCTGATTAGCTTCACGATACACATGAGATACATCATGGAATAAACCCTCAGCAAGTCTAAGACAGGAGATCCAAGCAGACACCATCCTCCAAGGAACATTCCGAGAGAGATCCTTCAGAATCTGCACAGCAATAGAAGAATCCGACTACAGACAAACTCTACGCCAACCATAACGCACCGCATACCGGGTAGCCTTGCTCATCGCCCATAGTTCCACCTCAATTGCATGATCATATCCAACATAATGAAAGAAGCAACCTTTGACAAAGCCTCGGTGCGTTCTGAACACTCCACCACATCCGGCAGGAACCGGTGCACCAGAGGCAGCCCTATCCACATTCACTTTCAGCCATTCACAAATTGGTGGAATCCACCGAATATATTTGACCATTCTGGGATTCCATTCCCTGCCACGAACACCAAGCGCTCTCAAGAGAACAAGGTCAGAACTGTCATTATTCATAGAACCAGTTTGAATCATCGAAGCAAGCCTGATGCTTCTATGAACCACCAGAACACCATCCCGGAAGGATGATTTCATATTGTTAAAAATCAGATCATTCCGAGATTTCCAGATTAAATAGAAAATTGAAGCAACAGTAGTAATAAAGAGTGATTTCACTTGATCACTGAAATCCATCTTAGTAGCAGAACAGAGCAGCGATTAAAGTGATGAGAGATCAAGACGACAGTGAAAAAAGGATTGCACATGCTTCCAGAGGCGATCAGAAAACAAGCATTGCAAAAACAAATTCAGAATAGATTCATCATTGCTAAGGCACAAGGGAAATACCGTAGCCAGATGAAATCCCTTCCGCTACAACATGCACTGAATAGGCATTCTATTTTTCCAGATTCTCCAAAGTAAAAGATAAACACTAGGTGGAATATAGGGTTGTCGAAAACCCCCCAACCAGGAAGGAAGTCCAGTATTGACACCACATTGCAGATTATAATAAGCTCGACTGCAAAAGGATCCATTGATATCAGGTTTCCAGACTAAGGTGTCAGCATCCACATAACTATAGTCAGCAAGCTCCACCTGAAGATTATCAGGAATGATTCCATAAGCAAAATCATTGCCATGCAGATCAACAATCGATAAATTCTTCAAAGAAAGGGGGATATTAACAGAGGCATTAATAGGAGAAGATAACCAGGGGTACTCCAGCAGTTCAGGAGAGAGCCAGGGCATACCAGCCATAACGAGTGGGACATGATATTTGAATAAGCAGCTCTGATTGAAGACCACAAAGAGGATTTTAAATAGACACACAAACCTTTTTGCAGTCGATAAACAAATCTATCAACCATAAATTCTAGAGAGAATTCAAAATTTGAGAGAATCCTCGAAGTGATGTTTTGAAGTAAATCATTATTAAAAAGTCTGACATCTTTAATACCCATTCCTCCCTTGTTAACCGGCTTGATGCAGTTTTTCCAAGCAACGGTAAAAATGTTTTTCTGATGAACTGAGCCAGTCCAAATGAAATTCCGTATCATTCCAGTCAGTTCCTTAAGAAGGGAAACATGTCATCTATAAATAGAAAAGGAGTATACAAACATAGAAGTGACAACTGAGTTGACAAGGAAAACTCTCCCAGCCTGGGACATGGACTGCCCTTTCCAGCTTGCCAACTGATTAGTGATTTTCAAAGAAACACTCTCCAAATGAGCACGTTTCACTCTTCCCCAAAACAAAGGAATCTCATGGTATTCAAAGGGCAGTGAACCTATTTTGACACCAAGTCTACGTGCAACCCTGATTTTCTTAGAGATACTAATTCCTTCACCAAAGACAATAAAGGATTTGTCCCAACTGATAACCTGGCCTGAAACATCTCCATAGTGAGAGAAAATTTTCTTAATACTAGAAACGGTTTCCCTATTGGACTTACAGAAAAGAAATATGTCATCTGCATAGAGTAAATGCGAAGGAGAAAAGGAGTTCCTACCAACCCTCATTCTTTCATATAAACCACTGTTGACAAGGTCATGGAGACACATGCTCAAATAATCCACAGCCATAGAGAAAAGAAGCCCAGACAGAGGGTCACCTTGCCTGACACCTCTAGTGCATTGAAAGAAACCCCTAGGGGAACCATTGAAAAGAATGGAAAGACTAGAACTTTTCAAAATAGAATATATCAAACCAATGAATCATTCTGAGAATCCATGCATCTTAAGAATTGAGAAGATAAAGTCCCACCTTATAGTATCAAAGGCCTTGGAAATGTCAACCTTAAGAGCCATGTTACCATGCTGATTTTTACCTTTCATAATATTAATACATTCAGAAGCAGTAACAAGACAATTCTGAATATTACTTCTAGGTACAAAACCAAATTGATTGATAGAGACAAGATTTTTGGAAACCTCACCAAGTCGTGTTGCCATGATTTTACGGATGACCTTCGGTAAAGAATTCCCAATGGCAATATGACTGAAATCTTTGATGTCCAAGGCATTGTCCTTTTTCGGAATCAAAGAAATAAAATTAGAGTTCATCCCAAAAGGCAAGTAGGAGTGATGAAAAAAAAAATTTAACAACATTGATCACATCAATGTGAATGATATCCCAGTAAAACATAAATAACTTGTTTTTGAACCCGTCAGGACCAGCAGCACTGTTCATATTTAAAGAGAAGAGTGAAAAATGAATTTCATTAAGAGAAGGAGCCTCAGTAATTTTTGTGTTCTGGCTATCATCCACCCTGGGTTCCACAAATCTAATAATATTGTTTGAGCTGTTTCCACCAGAATCAGAATATAAATTCTCAAAATAACAATTCACCCCATTGGTAATGTCATTTTCTGAAGTAGTCAAAGCATCGTCAATATTAAGGGCCTTGAGAGTTCGCTTAACCTTTTTCTCCCTATGCAAGCAATGAAAAAGTCTTGAGTTCCTATCCCCATTCTTAGGCCACTTGGCATTAAGCTGATTATGATCCAGATTATCTTTCAATGTGAGGAGATTATCAAGCTTTGAGGCATCTTCAATCTCATCAAGAGATGGGGTATCCTGATGCAGATTACTCTGCTGGAAACTTAGCAAGTAATATTCAGACTCATTAATCTCACTCACAATACTAGAGAAGGATTTTTTACTCCAATCCTTGAGTCTGGCTTTCACAATTTTTAACTTGGAGGAAAGAATGTGTAAGGAGCTACCAAAAACATCAGAATTCCAGGCCTCCAAGATGATTTCCCTACAACCAGGACCAATTAGCCAAGCGTTAATGAACTTAAAGGGTAAAGGTACTGATCTTAGGTTACTAAAACAAAGGTCAATCAGAAATGGATTATGATCCGAGTGAATTCTAGGAAGATTTAAGCCAGAAATATCCATCATATCATTCCTGTCATCCAATTTCACAAAACACCTATCTAATTTTCTTGCCTGCTGCCCATTAATAGTGTACCTACTCCAAGTAAAATATGCACCTGAAATAGGAACCTCATACAATTTACAATGATCAATGCAGAGAGAAAAGTCTTTGGCTGAAGCTCTGCAGAAATTGGCCCCAGTTTTCTCATCAGGCCTCAAGACAGTGTTAAAATCACCCAGTAGAATCCATCTAGTAGACATGGATTCAGTAATGTTTACTAAGGTGTTCCATAATAGCCTCCTTCTAATATACTGATTAAAGGCATACACATAAGTCACATAGAAAGGGTTGGATTGAAAACAACAAAAGAGGGTAACTGATTATTGATCAGTTTGAATAGAATCAATGATAACACTATTGTGCTTCAACACCCATATGGATTTATTTTGATTCTCCTTCTGATTGGTTGCAGTAAGAGAGTATCCGAGGGCATTCCAGTTGAAGGCCATCCATCTATCAAAATCCATTCTAGGTTCAGCAATACCCAGAACCATGGGCTTATAGGTCATAATGAAATGCTTCAGGGTTCTGACCGTGGGAGGGTTCCCAAGACCCTGGCAGTTCTAAAATAAGATCTTCATTTATTGGCAGACCTTTTCCTCGTGCAAGGTCCAGCATAGATCACAGCTAGGAATTCACTAGGGTCTGACTCTGCCTTATCCACTAGTTCACAAGGTAGATATCTAGCCTTGAGAGATTCACAAACATCATCAGAGAGAGGAAAGAATCTATTCTCCAAATTGATGTGAAAATTGAAGGAGGCAGGAAGAATCCTTTTTTACACCTTTGCCAGTGGCACCTGGGAGAAAGCCTCAACAAGTTCCTACCCAGGTTGATCCTCGCCCAAAGGTGGCTCATTCATGGTTGAATCCTGTATAGGACGATCTTCTAGTTTACTGGGAGAAAGTACAGTTCCAACTGGTGCCTCCCCAGCAGGATCACAAGCAGGTAGATCCTCACCCAACTGGGGCTCATGCACAAATGAAGCTTGTATAGGATGAACACTAGAGCTTTCCAAACTGGGAAAAATCATAGTTCCATCTGGTACCTCCTCAGCAGGATCACCAGCAGTTTCAGCAACCACAATATTAAGATTCTGTTCAATCCCAGAGGATGTATTACCAACAATCATAACTGGTGCCTCATTTTTTCCACCAACCCTGTCACCAGTCTGCACCAAAGTGGGATCCTGTAAGGGGATCCCTGAACCATTGAAATTCTTAACAGTGGGAACATTGCCAGCATTGGATTCCAAGATGGCATCCTGCATCTGCACATTGTCATTAACCTGTTCCTTGTCAGGTTTCTTCCTTCGACAACTTCCAGCATCATGCCCTCGAGAATTGCAAATGGAGCAAAACTTATTCCTGTTGCATTCAGCAGAAGTGTGCCCAAAAATATGACTGTTGATACAAAACATTGGTATCCTCTCATAACTTATCACAAGATTAATACTGTCATCCCTGGTGGTGAAGAAAACCTCTTCCACAAGAGTGTGTGACATGTCAAATTCCACTAAGATCCTCAAAAAGTGACCGAAATTAGGATTATTAGTTTGTTTATCAATCCCGATCGAATTTCCAATAGAAGATGCAATGTCCCACATAATATGAGGATTCCAGTAGAGCCAACTTAGTTTATGAATACAGATCCATACCTGAGCAAAAGAATTCCTGACTGATCATGGATCAAAATTACTATAACGACCCATACTTTACAGACATTGTTAATACTTCAAAATTGAAGCACACTTATTACATCATATGACAAAACCACAAAGGACCGTATAGGTATAGTGTCTTTAGAAACTGGGAAACATAAACAACTGGTTCATAAATCTTCTACAGTGTCTCCCATTTATTTCATCATATCTAGGGTCCCTTTTAGCATATTCTACTTAATATCCATCTTCCTGACCTGGGGAAAAGAAAACATAAAAGGGTGAGCTCAAATGCTCAGCAAGGGCGAATAAAGGAAATAAAAATCATATCATATCTTTTTGAAAATCAAAACCTGCAAAAGAGATCATAATATCTTAACATGGAATAAATCATAGAAGTGAAAATGAGATCCCCATAACATAAAACTTGAAACTTTGTGGCATGCATACATAATCATGGAAAATCATTTCTTGTTAGTCATGACTCATTGCCAAGACTATCTTAGTGGACAAAGTCCCTTTCTGAACCGAGTTCACTCCTCGTTTCAGTCCTGTATCACTGAACCGAAATAACCTTCCGTTCCAGCCATGTCTATCTCATGAGATATAAAATCATTACCCAATGCATTGGAGGGAGATATAGGTCCCACCCATCTTATAATGAATCCTTTCTTATGTGTGCCACATAATCATAAAACATACATCATCGCATAACACATGTAACAAAAATGGGATTCTTGAAACATCATGACATCATAAATCAATTCATATAAGATAAAGGAATTCATAAACATAATTCCATCACAACATAGTCAAATCAATGTAAAAATATGGATAGAAACATAACCCTTTATTATCTTAGATGGAAAATAATTTTGATAAAACACTTGAATTGAATTCTTGAGGAAAATATCCTTTCTTCGTCAAAAACATTTTTCCTTTCATAACATGTCATACAACTTTAAAATAAAAGAAGTTTATTAAAAATAAACTTGAAAACTTGTAAAGGAAGCTTCTTTGAAGTAATGTTTTAAAAATCCATTCATGCCGTATAAGTTAAAAAAACATTCTTCGTACTTTTGTCGGAAAAGTCAAAAAGTAACTCGTACGGAAAAACGACAAAAGATTCCTTTCATATTCTTTACTAAAAACTAACCTAAAGGTAAAATTGGATTTAAACTATTTCAAGTGGATGGAAACAATATTACATATTGAGGGAACATGGATGTGGATGATAAAATACACCCCAGTAAATACTTACGAATAAACAATCTCGGATAAAAATGAGATTGTGATATTTCCCTTACCTTAGGTCTGATTAGCTTTGTACGTGTCCGAAGCTCCTGTATAATGGTTTAAATAATGTTATTGACTTATTCCAGAATCATACATATTTATATGATATCATATATGGTCATATTACTAGCTTCTTGTTAGTAATATTTCATTGTTACTTGTTACTCGGGTCTTTATAACTTTTTTTTCTTATGCGTGTTTTGTCGAGTAAATTCTTATTCTTATCTTTAGGTTATAGATAATTCATTTCCAGAATGTTATTAGTGTAGTATATACCATATTAATTCATTCAATTCATTTATATAATCATTATTAAATGATGATCATGTAGAACGAGTCGCATCACATCGTGGAGACGGTATTCCGTACGTACGCACGAGTGATGATATCGTTCCTATGATCGTGGAATTGTATTGGAGTATATATATATATTATTTCAGTATCAATATTACTTCATTATAAACATATATAGTTACTCATTACACCATTATACCCATCCTTGTAAGGTGATGGTGGAAAATAGATTACACCACGGCGTGGAGACGGTATTCCGTACGTACGCACGCGCGGTGATTTCATTTTTCCGTAGGATGGATAGAAGGTGAATTAGGGTTGTTTCATATTTATAATAACATATCAGTATGTAAGTAATACTGATGTTATTACTTTATCATGAAACAACTAAAGAAGAAGAAGTTGAAGAAGAAAGAAATTGAAAAGATCGGTAATGGATATTACCTCTTCTTTGGAACGCCTTTTTGAATCCTCCACTTAAGGAACTAAGATTGGTCTATGGAGAAGACCAGGACCTCTAGGATTATTCTAGGGAAGTGGAGAAGGGAAAATGGCAGGGGTTGGCCGAGCTTGAGTGCTCAAATTGGTGTGAGGAGGAGGGGGAGGAGGTGCCCTTTTATAAGGGAGGAGAGGGGCACCTTAGGAATATCTCAAAATATTATTTTATATTAAAGTCAAAATCGGTTTATAATGGTTCCAAAGGGTCTTATTTCGAAGCTAAAGTGGGGATGGGTCGAAATTCTATCAACCAATAGAATTTAGACAAGTTTAGGATATTATTTTAACCTTATCAATTAAATTTAACTCTAAGTTAAATAATTTAACTTTTACCATGTCTTTTTGTTTTCTTTCACTATATGGTTAATACACTTACTATAACATGCCAAACGAACCCCAAATTGTTTATTATTAATATATATATCCTTATCTAAGTCATTTGGCCGAACCTTAGATTTTTAGGAATAAAATAACAATTAATAATATAATATTTGATTTAAAAACTATTTTGTGTCAATTTTGACACTATTTGATATATGATTTTTGTGAAAGTCATAACAGAATTATATGTTCGAACCAAGTTGATTAAATCAACAATAATATATCATAGTAACCTAGAAAATTAGTGTAATTCATAAAAAGTCTTAAATTACATTTATTTTGGTATTTATATTATCAATTTTGTCAATATTTCATTAATAAGATAATTACTGCATCATCTTTGTGTCATAAATAAATTAAATTATTTGATGTCTAAAAATTACAAATAAAATACCATCATGTAGGAAATCTTTTTAGATTTCTAATGAATATTTAAAATCGAATTTATCTTATTTATAACCCCATATTAAAAATGATTTACTTATTAAACTTTGATTTTAACTATTTTAACCCTTCTTTAAATAAATTAATAATAAATGTCCTAATCTAATCCAAGTGGGCCTAAATGGTCATATTTTATTCCTAAGTTTGTTTTTGGTCGAATTACACTTGTCCAATAGAATTAGGACATGTGTTAGGGTAATAGTAATATCATATTTACCCTTAGTTACCCTATTTACTATTAACCGCGGTAAAAAAAATAAAAAGTTACTATTCACCAAAAAAATTATTTTCATCTCATTGAACCACATTTTAGTCCTTGATATTAACCGTGTCTCTCGAATTTTCGAAATTCCATTCACAGAAGCGGTAAAATTAAGTTTTATGCAAAATTCAGTTTTTAACCTACCACTTAGTGGTTTCACTATTCATCAAAAATTGAAAGTTTTCAGAAAAATACCAAAATTTCACCCTAGGCTAATTTCGATATTCTGAGTCCAAAAATGAAGTCCATTTTGAAAATAAAATTTATAAAATTTCAAAAAGTGGTTATTACTATTCATAACGGCTAGTTTTAATAGCATATTGTTGTTTAGTGAAACTCGGTATTGCGTACGACGCAAGCTATCGAGGAAGGTCGCGATTGCGTGTAAAGCAAGCCAAGCAAGTGTTGTGTAGAAAAAGATTCCTTTGATGATTTATATAACATAAAAGTTTCGGGTGTTACATTCTACCCCCCTTAAAAAGAATTTCGCCCTCGAAATTCGTCACTTTGTAACAAACAGATGAGGATACTTCTCCCTCACCATATCCTCAAGCTCCCATGTAGCTTCTTCAAGTTGGTGGTTCCTCCATAAAACTTTCACCAAACGAGTGGTCTTGTTTCGTAGTACTTTTTCGCTACGATCCAGAATCTCTATCGGCTGTTCTTCATAAGAAAGATCTTGCTCCAGCGGTACAACTTCTGAGCTGAGTACATGTGAAGGATCTGGTATGTACTTTCTCAGGAGAGATACATGGAACACATCGTGAACTTGAGAGAGATTCGGTGGAAGCGCCAATCGGTAAGCTACCTTCCCAACACGATCCAGTATTTCAAAAGGACCGATATATCTAGGGCTCAACTTCCCCTTCTTTCCAAATCTCATAACCCTCTTCCAGGGAGATATTCGTAAGAACACTTTATCACCCACTTCAAACTCTAGGTCTTTTCTTCGGTTGTCGGCATAACTTTTCTGTCGACTCTGAGCTACTCTTATGTGTTGTTGAATAGATCTGACCTTTTCTGCCATTTCATCAACGAGATCAGGTCCTAATAGCTTTCTTTCCCCAACTTCATCCCAGCAAGTTGGAGTCCTGCATTTCTTTCCATAGAGAGCTTCATAAGGAGCCATCTGGATACTGGAGTGAAAGCTATTATTATAAGAAAATTCCACCAAAGGTAGGTGTTGATCCCAACCTCCTTTGAAATCCATAGAGCAAGCTATCAACATATCTTCTAGGGTTTGAATTGTTCTCTCAGACTGACCGTCTGTCTGGGGATGATAAGCAGTGCTGAAACTCAACTCTGTATCCAGAGTATGCTGAAGACTTCGCCAGAACTTCGAGGTAAATCTCGGATCCCGATCAGATATAATAGAAAGTGGTACTCCATGCAATCTTACCACTTCCTTTACATATATCCTGGCAAGCTGATCTAGAGAGAAATCCTCTCTAATAGCAATGAAGTGTGCAGACTTTGTAAGACGATCAACTATGACCCAGATAGCATTATTGCCTTTGGATGTTTTAGGAAGTCCTGTGACAAAGTCCATAGTGATGTTTTCCCATTTCCATTCGGGTATGGGTAATGGTTGTAACATCCCCTTAGACTTCTGTCTCTCAGCTTTAACTTGTTGACAAACCAAGCATCGAGAGACATATTCAGCAACATCTCTTTTCATGCCATCCCACCAGAAGTACTCTTTCAGGTCCCTATACATCTTCATGCTTCTAGGATGAATAGAGAATGAAGAACTATGAGCCTCATCCAGCAGCTCTTTCTTTAATTCGGGGATGGGAGGAACACAAACCCGATTCCTGAACTTTATTATCCCATCACAATCAAGGTTGAATTCAGGAACATTTCTCACCTTCTTTTGTAACTCGACATCTTCTTTCTGTGCCTCTTTAATCTTCACATGTATAGATGGTTGAACATTCATTTGAGAAAGATAAGATTTTTCCCCTTCCATTATAATTCCAATATCCATCCTTTGTAAATCCATAAATATTGGATCTTTTGTGATCCTCATCATGGATAAACTAGCATGGTCTTGTCGACTTAATGCATCTGCCACCTTGTTTGCTTTCCCAGGGTGGTAATGGATTGAGCAGTCATAATCCTTAATCAGCTCCAACCATCTTCTTTGGCTCATATTCAATTCCTTTTGTGTGAAAATATACTTTAAACTTTTATGATCAGTATAAATATCACACCTTTCACCATAAAGGTAATGCCTCCAAATCTTTAATGCAAAGATTACCGCAGCCAACTCCAAATCATGTGTTGGGTAATTTTGCTCATGGATTTTCAACTGTCGTGAGGCATAAGCTATCACCATATCATTTTGCATAAGAACACACCCCAATCCCTTCTTGGATGCATCACTGTAGATCACAAACCTTTCTCCACTACAAGGCAGTGTGAGCACAGGTGCACTGGATAACCTTATTTTCAACTCCTTGAAATTCTCTTCACATTACTCTGTCCAGACAAACTTAACTCCTTTCCGAGTCAACTTGGTGATTGGATTAGATAACCGTGAAAAATCTTTTACAAAACGTCGATAATATCCAGCCAAACCAAGAAAACTTCGGATCTCAGTTACTGTTGTTGGTCTTGACCATCTTTTGATAACCTCTGTTTTTGCTGGATCCACAGATATCCCCTCTTTTGAGATTATATGACCCAAAAATGCAACTTTTTGAAGCCAAAATTCACATTTGGTAAATTTGGCATAAAGCTTCTCTTTTCTCAGGGTCTTCAATATAATTCTCAAGTGATCTTCATGCTCTTCCTTGCTCTTTGAATAGACAAGAATATCGTCTATAAAGACTACCACAAATTGATCAAGATAGTCTCTAAAGACTCTATTCATTAGATCCATGAAGATAGCAGGGGCATTAGTAAGGCCAAATGGCATCACTATAAATTCATAGTGTCCATACCTTGTACG
Source organism: Viscum album (assembly GCA_963277665.1). Lineage (NCBI taxonomy): Eukaryota > Viridiplantae > Streptophyta > Magnoliopsida > Santalales > Viscaceae > Viscum > Viscum album. Next base: position 1,044,164,014 of record OY728150.1, read on the forward strand.
GAAAGCCGTCTTTGGTATATCCTCCCTTTTGACCCTTAATTGATGATACCCTGAACGAAGATCAATCTTGGAAAAGTATTGAGCTCCGCGTAGTTGGTCAAATAAGTCATCAATGCGTGGGAGAGGATATTTGTTCTTGATAGTGATCTTGTTAAGTTCTCGATAATCAATGCAGAGTCTCATTGATCCATCTTTCTTCTTAACAAATAGAACAGGTGCTCCCCAAGGTGACGCACTAGGGCGTATGAATCCCTTATCAAGATTCTCTTGGAGTTGCTTCTTCAATTCCTGCAACTCAATTGGGGCCATTCTATAAGGTGTCTTTGAAATAGGCAAAGCACCCGGTACGAGTTCTATTGAAAACTCAACTTCACGATTTGGTGGAAGACCCGGCAATTCCTCCGGAAAGACATCATCAAACTCCCGTACAATGGGCATATTCTTAATCGTGAGTTTCTCACCAACCATTTGAGATAAATTACCTTCATTTAGTGGAATCAATACCCATAAGATGGAAGAAATTTCCACTGGAAGGTTATGTTCATCCTTGCATTGATAGACGATCGTAGGTTGATCTGGAATATGAAATGTGACTTCCCTTCTTTGGCAATTGATATGAGCTCCATGTAGAGAAAGCCAATCCATGCCAAGAATCACATCAAATTCCACTAAAGGAAGGATCACAAGATTTTCAGGAAGCACTTTCCCACAAACTTCGATCGGAGAAGAATTATAAACTTCTGATGCGATTGATGTGCCATTAGGTGTTGTCACAGCTAACTCAACATCTAATTGTTGAGGTAATACGGTGATACCCTTAGAAAATTTTTCAGAAATAAAAGAGTGGGTGGATCCAGAATCAAATAAAACATTTGCTACTTTAGAGTGAATGGTAAGTGTACCTTTCACCACATCGTTATCGTACTCCACATCGCTGATAGAAATTGCATGTGACTTTCCATTGTCTTTAGCCTTAAGAGTTTGTTGACGTCGACCATCATCATCAACCCTTGGATTTGGGCATTGATTGGCATAATGCCCCATCTCCTTGCACTTGAAACATTGAAGTGTAGCAGGTTCATTCTGTGTATCCCTTCCTTTGTTTGCATCATTAGACATCTTCTTCCCATTATCACGGCATTCAAATGCCCGATGACCTTCCTTTCCACATTTAAAACACTTACTTGTCCCTTTAAGAAAACTCCCTCCATGTTTCTTCCCACACTTTGAGCATAAGGGAAAGTTCATCTTCTTTTCCGTGTGCTCTTTAGATTTTTCTTTGAATTCCATCTTCCTCTTCTTATCAAACCCATGTGACTGATGGGTTACTCCAATCTCCATCTCGACTTTGAGAGCACATCGAACGATTTCCTCGTAGCTATTGAAGTCCCTTATGGCTAACGCCCTTCGAAGACTTGGTTTTAAGCCACTAAAGAATCGATCGATCTTACTCTCAGGTTGGATAATAATACCAGAAGCGTACCTTGCAAGTCTTGTAAAATTTGCTTCATAGGTACTAACAGATTCATCATCCCTTTGCTTCAGTTCAAGGAACTCTTTCTCCATCTTTGTTCGGAGAATACGAGGGAAGTACTTATTGAAAAATAAGTTCTTGAACTCGTCCCATTCCATAGACTCGATTTCATCCCTTTGCCTCGTATTCTTAACAAGATTCCACCATTGATCCGCATCTCCTTCCAAACGATACACTGCTAGGATGACTTTATCATGCTCAGAACATTGAAGAACTGAAAATATCTTTTCAGTAGTACTAATCCATTGTTCAGCAACTAATGGATCAGTAGACCCGCTGAAAGATGGTGGACGCTGCCTCATGAAGGATTCAACAGAATGTTCCTCCCTTCTTTGTTCGTTTGGAAATCCTGCATGATTCATAGCTTGAGAAAGTTGTGTGAGCATGGCTACAAGATTTTGCATTCCAGCTCCCATATCGTTTGGTTGCTCAGGGGGACAATCATTGCATTGCCCATCGCATTCCGCATTAACACGGTTCCTTCGGGTTCCAGCCATTGACTAAAACCAAGAAGAATAGTGTGAGCAACACTAATTATAATAGGAAACCACATAATTCAAGAATAAAATTTTCATACTTAAGGTCTTATCCTAGGTTATTCAAGGCCATTTCTAAAACACTAAGATTGTGTTCTATGCTTAGACTTATCCTTAGGGTTCTTACTAAGGCTTTCACATCCTAGTTTCCAAAGGTTGACTATACCTTTCCTCTGATACCAACTATAACGACCCATACTTTACATACATTGTTAATACTTCAAAATTGAAGCACACTTATTACATCATATGACAAAACCACAAAGGACCGTATAGGTATAGTGTCTTTAGAAACTGGGAAACATAAACAACTGGTTCATAAATCTTCTACAGTGTCTCCCATTTATTTCATCATATCTAGGGTCCCTTTTAGCATATTCTACTTAATATCCATCTTCCTGACCTGGGGAAAAGAAAACATAAAAGGGTGAGCTCAAATGCTCAGCAAGGGCGAATAAAGGAAATAAAAATCATATCATATCTTTTTGAAAATCAAAACCTGCAAAAGAGATCATAATATCTTAACATGGAATAAATCATAGAAGTGAAAATGAGATCCCCATAACATAAAACATGAAAATTTGTGGCATGCACACATAATCATGGAAAATCATTTCTTGTTAGTCATGAATCATTGCCAAGACTATCTTAGTGGACAATGTCCCTTTCTGAACCGAGTTCACTCCTCGTTTCAGTCCTGTATCACTGAACCGAAATAACCTTCCGTTCCAGCCATGTCTATCTCATGAGATATAAAATCATTACCCAATGCATTGGAGGGAGATATAGGTCCCACCCATCTTATAATGAATCCTTTCTTATGTGTGCCACATAATCATAAAACATACATCATCTCATAACACATGTAACAAAAATGGGATTCTTGAAACATCATGACATCATAAATCAATTCATATAAGATAAAGGAATTCATAAACATAATTCCATCACAACATAGTCAAATCAATGTAAAAATATGGATAGAAACATAACCCTTTATTATCTTAGATGGAAAATAATTTTGATAAAACACTTGAATTGAATTCTTGAGGAAAATATCCTTTCTTCTTCAAAAACATTTTTCCTTTCATAACATGTCATACAACTTTAAAATAAAAGAAGTTGATTAAAAATAAACTTTAAAACTTGTAAAGGAAGCTTCTTTGAAGTAATGTTTTAAAAATCCATTCATGCCGTATAAGTTAAAAAAACATTCTTCGTACTTTTGTCGGAAAAGTCAAAAAGTACCTCGTACGGAAAAACGACAAAAGATTCCTTTCATATTCTTTACTAAAAACTCACCTAAAGGTAAAATTGGATTTAAAGTATTTCAAGTGGATGGAAACAATATTACATATTGAGGGAACATGGATGTGGATGATAAAATACACCCCAGTAAATACTTACGAATAAACAATCTCGGATAAAAATGAGATTGTGATATTTCCCTTACCTTAGGTCCGATTAGCTTTGTACGTGTCCGAAGCTCCTGTATAATGGTTTAAATAATGTTATTGACTTATTCCAGAATCATACATATTTATATGATATCATATATGGTCATATTATTAGCTTCTTGTTAGTAATATTTCATTGTTACTTGTTACTCGGGTCTTTATAACTTTTTGTTCTTATGCGTGTTTTGTCGAGTAAATTCATATTCTTATCTTTAGGTTATAGATAATTCATTTCCAGAATGGTATTAGTGTAGTATATACCATATTCATTCATTCAATTCATTTATATAATCATTATTAAATGAAGATCATGTAGAACGAGTCGCATCACATCGTGGAGACGGTATTCCGTACGTACGCACGAGTGATGATATCGTTCCTATGATCGTGGAATTGTATTGGAGTATATATATATATTATTTCAGTATCAATATTACTTCATTATAATCATATATAGTTACTCATTACACCATTATACCCATCCTTGTAAGGTGATGGTGGAAAATAGATTACACCACGGCGTAGAGACGGTATTCCGTACGTACGCACGCGCGGTGATTTCATTTTTCCGTAGGATGGATAGAAGGTGAATTAGGGTTGTTTCATATTTATAATAACATATCAGTATGTAAGTAATACTGATGTTATTACTTTATCATGAAACAACTAAAGAAGAAGAAGTTGAAGAAGAAAGAAATTGAAAAGATCGGTAATGGATATTACCTCTTCTTTGGAACGCCTTTTTGAATCCTCCACTTAAGGAACTAAGATTGGTCTTTGGAGAAGACCAGGACCTCTAGGATTATTCTAGGGAAGTGGAGAAGGGAAAATGGCAGGGGTTGGCCGAGCTTGAGTGCTCAAATTGGTGTGAGGAGGAGGGGGAGGAGGTGCCCTTTTATAAGGGAGGAGAGGGGCACCTTAGGAATATCTCAAAATATTATTTTATATTAAAGTCAAAATCGGTTTATAATGGTTCCAAAGGGTCGTATTTCGAAGCTAAAGTGGGGATGGGTCGAAATCCTATCAACCAATAGAATTTAGACAAGTTTAGGATATTATTTTAACCTTATCAATTAAATTTAACTCTAAGATAAATAATTTAACTTTTACCATGTCTTTTTGTTTTCTTTCACTATATGGTTAATACACTTACTATAACATGCCAAACGAACCCCAAATTGTTTATTATTAATATATATATCCTTATCTAAGTCATTTGGCCGAACCTTAGATTTTTAGGAATAAAATAACAATTAATAATATAATATTCGATTTAAAAACTATTTTGTGTCAATTTTGACACTATTTGATATATGATTTTTGTAAAAGTCATAACAGAATTATATGTTCGAACCAAGTTGATTAAATCAACAATAATATATCATAGTAACCTAGAAAATTAGTGTAATTCATAAAAAGTCTTAAATTACATTTATTTTGGTATTTATATTATCAATTTTGTCAATATTTCATTAATAAGATAATTACTGAATCATCTTTGTGTCATAAATAAATTAAATTATTTGATGTCCAAAAATTACAAATAAAATACCATCTTGTAGGAAATCTTTTTAGCTTTCTAATGAATATTTACAATCGAATATATCTTATTTATAACCCCATATTAAAAATGATTTACTTATTAAACTTTGATTTTAACTATTTTAACCCTTCTTTAAATAAATTAATAATAAATGTCCTAATCTAATCCAAGTGGGCCTAAATGGTCATATTTTATTCCTAAGTTTGTTTTTGGTCGAATTACACTTGTCCAATAGAATTAGGACATGTGTTAGGGTAATAGTAATATCATATTTACCCTTAGTTACCCTATTTAGTATTAACCGCGGTAAAAAAAATAAAAAGTTACTATTCACAAAAAATATTATTTTCATCTCATTGAACCACATTTTAGTCCTTGATATTAACCGTGTCTCTCGGATTTTCGAAATTCCATTCACAGAAGCGGTAAAATTAAGTTTTATGCAAAATTCAGTTTTTAACCTACCACTTAGTGGTTTCACTATTCATCAAAAATTGAAAGTTTTCAGAAAAATACCAAAATTTCACCCTAGGCTAATTTCGATATTCTGAGTCCAAAAATGAAGTCAATTTTGAAAATAAAATTTATAAAATTTCAAAAAGTGGTTATTACTATTCATAACGGCTAGTTTTAATAGCATATTGTTGTTTAGTGAAACTCGGTATTGCGTACGACGCAAGCTATCGAGGAAGGTCGCGATTGCGTGTAAAGCAAGCCAAGCAAGTGTTGTGTAGAAAAAGATTCCTTTGATGATTTATATAACATAAAAGTCTCGGGTGTTACAATTACGATCCCATTCATGGACCTAAAGGGATCCAGGATGCAAGGGAACCAAGCCCACACTCCACGTGCACCTTTATCGTTCATCAGAGGGGAAAAAGATATGATAGAACCCACGTCCCATGGTAGACATCTTTCAATCACTGAAACCCCAGATTTCCGCCATCCTAGTTGTGAGTTCATGAAATTTCATGGCCGCACACCCTTTGGGATCAGAAAACGAGCTATGATTTGTTTTGAAGTATTATTTCTGATGTAGAATAGATTGATTTATAATTTCATCTAAAAAGTGATATGAATTAACTTATTTGGAATATTTTAATACTTGTAAGAGAAATCATGAAGTTGAAGAAGGAAATTCCAATATAAAACTACCAATAAATATTTCATTAATATAAAGAAAAGTAGTCGTAAGGGGATGATTTTCTGTAGAAGTATCTTTCAAAAGAAAAGAATCATAATGAACATCCTGAATAAAAGTTAAAATAAATGGAGGAAAAGTTAGAAAATCTTAGAAAAATGTTTTATAATATTTTATTTTGATTCAATCCTCTTAATGGATGAAATTTTATAATATATTTATAAAATTTTTAAATATATTTAAACCATATCAAACTATTTTTGAGTTATTTGAATAACATGGATATTATGAAAAAGGGTGAATTTTTTAGTTACTCACACAACCACATGTTTATACATTTTATAAAAAGCTACATGTGAATAAATATAAATGGAAAGAAAAATATATTATTATATAAACCCCTCTAGAAGCTACAAAATATGAACAAAACCAGATTTTTGATAGTGGGTGTTCTCCTCATATGGAAATATATTTGAAATTGTTGAAGAATTTGAAATATTTCAACGAAGGAACATCGAAATTTTCAAATGACAAAATAAAAGGATCAAAGGTATTGAATATAGTATTAATAGTGAATAAATTTTAAAATACAAGATGGATTTATTTCATGATGGGCTAAAACATAACTTATTTAGGGTCTGAAAACATTGTGATAAAGGAAATAAATTCATTTTATGAAAATATGGTTTTTTTTAAGATACTTTGAGATGGATAAGTTGTTACTAGAGACCGACATACAAAATGGAAAAAAAATTCAATTTGGTGAATTAAAAAATTAATAATATCTTAGCATGATGGGAGAAAATAATTTATCACATAAAAGGACGGGACATGTGTTTCCAAGAAACATAAGAATGTTATCAGATAAATATAGTTTTAATGATATTCCTAATATAATAATAATAATATATTTGTCTTGTGAAATTTGGAAAAAATGTATGATTATAAATTTAGTTGATATGAAAGTTGAAATTTATTCAAAACAACCCTTGGATTTGATTCACCCTAATATTTTTGGTCTAATTATTAAACAATAAATTTTTATATATAAACACATAATTTATTTTACTGATGATTTTACTCGCATTAATTCTGTTATGTTTTTGAAATACATTTCAAAAGACCTAAAAATGTGTCAGAATTTTTGGATGTGGGATGAGAAGTAATGTGGTTATTATTTTAATAAGTTGAGAACTGATAATGGTGGTGAATAGAATAATAAGTCATTCAAAAGCTGTGTTGAGAATCATGGAATTCGGAATGTGTTCAATACACCATATAAATCATAAATAAATTGTGTTTTTAAATGGAAGAATAGATGTTTAGTTGATATGAGGCACAAAATATTACTTGTCAATGATATTTATCACTACATCTAGAGGAAATAAATGAGTACATCATTTTATATTCAGAATCAGTGTTTCTATAAGTGAAATTAGGATATGAGTCCCAATGAAATATTTTTTATAAGACTCTATGTTTTAAATACTTATTAGTATTTTTTTTATTCTATATATCATAACTAAAATAAGTTAAAATCATGGGATGTTTGATCGAAGATGTGAAGATGGATTATTTCTTGGTTATGCTCTTAATGGAAGAGGATGTAGCTTTTTGAAAAAATAAATATGAATAATTGTTGATTATGTGGATTTAAATGTTCTTGAAAATGATGTGGAATATGCTTCATAATCCCATGCAGGTAAGAAATATGGAGAAGACGAAAGACATTTTTTCATAGACATGATGATAATTCCAACAATAGTGATTCAATGTAAATGGAAGAATCAAACTTTGTTATTCCTAGTGGTGACGAAGAATCTCATTTATCTCATACTAGGATGAGAAAATAGCTGCAATATCAAAACATCATTGGTGATCAGAAAAAAAAGTTTCAAGAAATAAAAACATTAAAGGTTGTTACACATATGTCATGTTATTCTAATATTGATCCATAATATGTTAATAAATATTTTGAGCATTCATAAAGTAATCATTCCATGAATGAAGGGTTGGATCAGATTGAGAAGAATGATACCTCAAAACTCATACATAAACAAATAAGAATGTTATCTGTAAAAAATGGGCATTCTAGAAAATTTTTAATAGATATAGAGAAGTGATAAGAAATAAATAAATACTGTTTTGAAAAGGTTTCTCATAGATTGAAGGAGTTAAATTTGATGATACATTTTCTCTATTGGAATGGTTAGAATCAATGATAATCATTCATATAATTCGTGGTAAAAAAGTTATAATTTTTTTTAATTGGATGTAAAGACATCATTTCTAAATGGAGAACTTGATGAATAAGATTATATTTAATAATTGTGTGGTTTTTTTATTGATAAGGATGAAAGTTATATTTCTATGTTGAAGAAATCCTTGTATGGAATAAATCATTCTCTAAGGGAATGGTATTCCAAATTGGATTCCTTATTAATAAAGTTAAATTTTATTAGAGTAATAGTTGATATTAATCTTTATATCCATGAAACTCATGAGATATCACTTATTTGTATTATATATGTTGATGATATTATATTGACTATGAATAATTAAAGAACTTTTAAATGATTTAATAAAGAAATTAAGTTTTTTGAAATTTTTTATGCTTTCTAAAATTAAACACATTCTTGGGTTATATATCTCAAAAAATAAGAAATGAATTTATCTTTCTCAAGAAAAGTATCATAAGGAACTTCATAAGAAGTTTTTACGGGAATATTAAAAAAAATCCAAAAAACATTCATTGGGAATGTAGTCGACTAAGTATAGAAAAGGTAATGAACCCCTCTTTAAGTAGTTTCATAAGGTTATTGGATGTTTGTCATATATCACTTCCTCGAGATAGGATATTGTTTATATTGTAACCTTATGTTCACGATTCTAAGGTTCTCTATGGAAATAATATATCTTGTCTAGAAAAAATAATTGTTATTAATAGTCAATGCGCAACAGATTTCAGAATCATGTTTAAAAACTTGAAAAAATTTATTTGATTAGATATTCAAATTTTGATTGGGAAGAAAGTGTACATGATAGAAGATCCAAATATGGTATATTTTTCATTCTTGAGGAATACCTTGTATGTTGGGATACTATAAAACAGAATTCAGTAACTCTTGGAAGGGATGAATTTGAATAGGATGTTTCTACTCAAGATGCAACATAGCTTATGTGGATGAAATCTCAGTTACAAGGATTACTTGTTGAAGTAAAGGTACCCATTATATTGGGATTTTATAATCAAATTTATATAAACATTACATGAAATATATTAAAATGTTCTCATTCAAATCATATTGATATCAAATATCACGTCATCAAAGAGAATTTGAAGGTGAAAAACCTAAAACTATAGTTTGTTCCAACATCGAAATAGGATATTGAAATTTTCACAAATATTTTTACAAAGGATGAAATTCTCAAAATTTGGTATAACATGGGCATATAAATTCTTTCTCTAAAAGTTTGATGTATGTTTTTATATCCCCTCTCTCATATCGTCTTTTCATCGTGTTTTGAAGGGGTGTATATATTTTTTTTCATAAATCTATCCATTTTTTTGTAATAATTTTAAGTAATAATTGATTTATGGGGAGTTATGGGAGTGCTATGAACTCAACAAGTTAGTGTGTGAACTATTATGACATTTTATTGAAGTGGTTGCAGGAAAAATTTTATAGGAAATATGAAGAAGTTTTAATGTTTTTAAAAATGTTTTAAAGTTGAGGATATTTATTAAGTCACTAATTTTGGATATTTTGGGTTTTCTATCAATGATTCATGTTTCCTACAATGATTTTTCTCCCATAGGATTAGAAATTTTTTTATTTATCAATATCATGATTTAAAATGCTAAATAATTTATATAACATCATCGAAAAAAACTAATTCAAAATAGAGAGATCTTCAGTTCCAAGATGGATGGAATTTATTTGTTAGGATTCTGGAAGAAGATTGTGTTGTTTTTTTATTTTTCTTTCATTACTAAAAATAATGTCACATTATAAGTGTTGATGATCGGATAAATTGAGTATCACACTAAAAATATCATATGAATTCTTGATAAGATAATGCATTGAATTTGATATTCTATTCAAGAGAAGTTATCTATAGGAAGTTGTTTTTGGACACACATTGTGTACAAAACTAATCCTTTCATCATAGTGAGATGTTGTATCATATTCTAAATGAATTTTGAAATATTGGATTAATATATGATGTTGATTTGTTGTTCTGTAGGTTTCCAGTATCATAAGTTCTGTACAAAACATGTGATCCAATATTTTTTAAATAAAGGAGGAGAAAATGTTTTGTAAGTCTGATAATTCTTTCCAAATCCTTATATTACTAACATCATGAAGAAATAATGATAAATGCATTAGTACGTAAAATATTTTCGTATAAAGTTAAATAAATCAGATCAAAATTTATTGGTTTGAGAAACATTGAATGAAGAATCTGTTTAAAGCCCAGGAAGATTAATGTTTTTTATTGTTAGAAGTGTTTTTGAAGTAGTGATAGATACATCCATCAGACTATAAAATTCATCATACTATATGATACATCCGAAAAATAAATTCATATGATTGATAATTTGTTTCATAGAGTGTTAAATAAGTTATGAATTTGCTGACATCATTCTATCAAACAAGATATGCCACTAATCCATCCAAGTAACTCTAGAACTGACCGATCTAAAATATTATTGTTATTAATTGGGAATATAATTCATAGGTATATCAAAGGAATATCATAACTTCATTTTGAGGATATAAAGATAATTTGATGAAATTTTTAAGTTAGTTAGCATGGGTGGTACTGATGAATGAGAAAATATGCAGAGACCAAACAATCGAATGGAATACGATATCGATCAATCCGACATAGTTCATCAATGTAATCAACCATCTTCAAATGGCCACTAAATTGTTCTCAAGTGGGTAAAGAGTCATCAGACAAGATGTGGCACTAATAAATCATATGGGATTTTAAACTAATGCATCAAACAAAGTCTGACACTGATAGGTCATTGGATTCTGAACATCATTGGATATATTTTTACATCGGTCTAAGAAAAATTTTGATCTTTTGTTGAAAAGGTGAATTGTTTTCAAGCTATTACTGAAGTTTATTCGATGATTTTTTCAACCTATAAAATTTTCAAAATATAAATATGCAATAATTATTTCAATGTTTCTATTGGTTTAGAGCATCAAAATGGAAATTCTATGGTTTTTAATAATTTCAATAAATTCAAGAATATCATTATGAAATATAGTATCAGTATGAAAATTTTCACTAGGATAGGTATTATTTAGGATTTGTAAATATGGTGGAAGTTGTGAGAAGTTTTGCGACGTTTCAAGAATATTTTAGAAGAGATAAATTATGACAAAAGTTTCACATATGAACTCAAAATAAAATTTAAATTACAGTCTCTAGAAATACTATTGATGGTAAAATAAAATTTGTTTCCCATCCATTCCGTTTTTGGAACACCTATTTATAGAATTGGAACAAAATTGACATTAATAAAAGATAAAGACATTTTTCACCTGAAGAAGAGAGTTAGAGTGCTGAAGGTTTTATGGGAGAAGAATTTTTATCAAACTAAATTTTCTTAACAATGTTTTCCTAAAATAAAAATTGTAGAGAAGACATTTCAGTTGGAGTTTTTGGATCAGATTGTGCCATCAGAATTAAGGTTACATCAAAGAAATAATTGTGTCAAAAATGTTTTCGGTGTATCATTTCATACTTTTTCATCAAACTAATGAACTGAAAAGATGAATTGGAATGAGGAATCAGACTGATCCATCATGTTATGTTTTAAAACATGGTCTAAAGAAGTTTTTTATATGTTTCTGTATAAGAATGTGTATAATTTTGCTTTGAGTAATTACATATGTTGAAGTTATTGTATAAGTATAGTAATATGTTTGGAACAAACTGGTGAAGGAGTCTTAACTTTTTATAAAACCTATTTTACTTCATTTTTTTATAGAATAATAACTTGAAATGTTGTATTGATCATTGTGCTGCAAAATTATATCATTATTAATTAATTATTTTATCCACACCTCACCACTGCTTTGCCACCCCTCTAATCCTCCGCTGGAGTTTTTATTCTCTACAGTAACATAATTTTTTTAAGATAACTGATTTATAACATTACCATATTCATTCATATAGTCTTGATGTAGTTCAATTGATCAATGATTTTTATAACATAAATAATTCAACATATAACCCAATCCTATTCTCCAAACATGATCTATAACTCATGATAAATTGTGTAAAATCATTCATGTCATTTCATATGACATCCCAATGTAACATATTCATATTATTTTATTTCATTATTTATTTTTATTAAATTATATAATTTAGAGTTTGGAATATTCAAAATACTGGGAATATATTATGTCACAAGGTGTTCATATGGTTTTGAGAAATTTGAATTACTATTCTTATATATAATGATTTAATGATCATTATTAGTATAGGGTTAAATGTTATTAAGGAGTTAAAATGTGGAATAATCCAAAGTAGGGTGAAATATTATTATAATTGATAAATATGGGTTTTCCATTGTAAGGATTATTTGTGTCTCCTAACGATGTTAGTGAAAACTTCTAACTAATAACATTTCATTATGGGCTACTTTTTCAAGAAACCATGTTACTAAATAGTGTGCATGATTCAAATTTAATGATGTTTATTTTTTCCCTTTTACCTTTCTCAATTTGAAAAACAATTAGGGTATATTCATTCATATTGAACAATTCTAGGACACTCAAAAGTATCCCCTTTGTTTCAACCCTTTTCTGTTGGTTTCATTAATGGAATGTTTTCACCTTTGGTGATATATCTTATGTAAATTTGAAAAAGACCACTTCCTCCCTTCACCAAGCTGCTTCATCATTACAATTTGAATATTTTATTCCTCTAATAAGGATGTTGTTTTTAGTGATTTTACACTAAAAAATTTCTTTATAGGTATCAGTATTTTATAGATCATTATGGTGGTTTAATGGTTTTTCCTTCCATCATGACTAAAATAAAATCAACTGTCTATATATTTAATGATTTTAAGTAGGATTCTCCATATGTTTCATTATAAAATAACAACACTATTAATTTATTATATGGATAAAATGATTCAAAATGGTTAATTTATTATGTAATTTATGGTTATTTATTTTTAATAAAAGTTATTTATTTTCCCTATTTATTTTCATTTGGAATAAAATAGAATTATTAAATTTCAATTCTAGAAACTAGATTTTGTGAATGATATTACCAAATGGTGTTTTATGAAATATCTCCCTTAATGTATCTTGAATAAATTGATGTTACATTCAATGACTAATTCCTTATAAATAATTTTTTTTTTAATTTGAGTATTTTAAAAGGATATAAAAATAATTCACCTTGAGTTCCATGATCTCGTCTGTTTAGGATCTCATCTCTTATTTCAATTTATTATAATCTCTTATGATATTATCAAAATAATTTAACATGGTAGATGAAAAGGATTTAATTTCAATAATATCTAATCATTTACTCACTGATGGTGAATTATTATGCATTAGAGATGGTGATGACATATGGGTTGTATGAGAATGGTCAATAGTCTCCATTCCCACATCAACGAATCTATCTCCACTAGCAGGTAGTCCAATATGAATTGGATACACTTACTGATTATCAAATGTAGTACTAGGTCTTCCTTCAACAGCTGAAACACCAGGAACCATTTTAATTGCCCTTTCTTCAAGAACAAAAATAGTTGCCTCAAAACCTAGATCAACATAATGAACTCCTTTAGTGGATTCAATTACTCTAGATCCTTGACTCTGACCAACCTCTTACACTATAGGATTGACATACGACATATAAGTCTTCTTTCAAGCCACTTATAATTCCTACAACTCCCTAATAGTTACCATCTCAAGAGGTGCTACATCCCTAGGTGGTGAGGATTGAGATGGCTGCCCCCGTGATCCACACCTTCCTGACCTACAAGATTTAAAGTGTTTGAATTAGTTTCCTAGTATTATCCAATAGTATCCAATATCAATAAAATTATCATATTAGTCTTATGTAATTTTACTACATCTCTCTAATTTATATCCACTTATTTTTTCTTTAAAACCATGATGACAAACATACAATAGGGGTAATCATTCATTTCTTATTTTCCCTTTCAAAAAAGATGCATAAACAACATCATGTATCATGGAAGGTTCAGATTTAGATTATTGATCAATATATATAAGAAATACATATAATGAAACAATACATTTAATATTTATCAATCTCTCTAGAAAATCATAATTTAAAAAAACATATATAGAACCTTCAACTCAGGCTTTGAATCCTCCACTAGCTTCTTCTCTAATGAAGAGTTTCTAAACATGAATTTAAAAACTTATTTTGGACTTATTGTACATGTAGCGGCACATTTATATATAAAATTTTACTTCCCTTCATATGGAAAATGAAGAATCTAAAAAAATCAACTGATGAAGCCATTATATCTTTCCCATTTACATTTGACGACAGAATAGTCTCTCTTCCACAGGACTAAAAATCGCATTCTTCATTAACACATTTACCTCTTCCAAAAAAATAATTTTCTCCTTCTCTAATATTATTCCACTAAATTGAATTTAAGTCATCAATTTATTGAGAGGAGGATGAAATTGAATTTCTTAAAGTAGTAGGTCATGAATTAGCTAAATCAATGTATATGTTCTCTATTCCATGAACATAAAAAAGTTTTATTTACTCAAAAATTATTGAAATAATTAAAATTTAAAAAATTATTTCAACTAGTTGATGTACTTTGTTTGTCATTATTATGCATATTTTATCATTTTTAATTTTTTCTGCATAATTCTTTTGAAATATATGTTCTAAAAAAAATACTATTTTGTTAAATGGAAAGAATTCAAAGTTGGAAGTGTTGCACTATTTCATCGACTACACTAACAAATGATGATCCATCTGTCTCCCTCCCTACTGCATCTGAGACACCATCCAATTTCCCCCCTATACCATCTCCCCATACACCATCTCTCACACCCTTCGAGAGAGTCCCTTCAGCTGCACAGTCGTCGCATTCCCTTTCAAGAGTATTAGGAGTGAGGGAGAAGGTCTCAACTTCTAGTTCTTCATGGGGACCCCAGAGGGTGACTCATATAGGTACAAATTTTAATATGAATAAATTTATGGATCTTTTTTTATACTAATAGTTTGTTCATAAAAGATGGAAAAAATGCATGTATATTGAAAAATATGAAAAGTTCATTTGTATGGAATTTGACCAGAGAGAAGATAGTTTCCTTACTTGATTCCTATGGGGTCTCTACGGATGAATCCGTAGTATTACTCGGTCATATTCTAGGCCTTCTAGCTGGAAAGCTGGTTTCTCTTCCTATTACGTATGATGATTCGGGGAATATGCCTTTAAAATAGAAAAAGAATGTTTTTTATTCACAAATTAAGGTTACTTTAATACATTATGGTGTAATTGAATGTCATTATGTTATTAAATTATAATATTCTCAAAATGAATTTCTGGTTTACAGATGTTATTCCACTTTATTGTTGTTTATGTGTTAGCACAAAAGTGGGTTTTGAAAAATCTAGGCATGAAATAGAATAAATTTAAATTGAGATTGGGGAGAAATGTCAATGATACATCGTCGACCACCCAATGAATGTATGAAAAGGTACCCGATGGGTTACCAAAAGAGATGTGAAATATTTTTTTTACAGACATCGTGAGGAGAATTAGATGGTATTTAAATATATATTATTATATTTATATCATTTTACATTTATATATGTATATGAAAAGGATATGAGAGTGAATACATTACTATTAAATTATGTTTTATTTATTTCAAGATATTTCAAGGAAGAATGCACCATGCCTTGCTATGCAAGTCATCCCTCACACTATGGGGTCAATAATCTTTTCTAGAAGTCAATCAACTCTTGTAATCTTTTCATTAGTATAAATATTTATAAGACAATATAATCTATTTAATATATTAAATTTATAATTTATCTTTGTTTAATGAAGTCGCATAATTTAGGGCACCAGGCATCTCGAATAGAAGTGTGGTAAGATTTTCACAAACAATGAGATTGAAGTTTTGTTAAAGAGCTAGCAAAATATGTTGGGCTATGAACTAATTTTTCATCATAATAACATATTATTAGTTTTCACTCTATTAATATATATTCTTTCTAATATGTAGGATATTTTATTTATAGATAAAAATTAAAGTACTAGGGGATGAAAATCCAACATAGTCATACTCAGTCTCCTACGATGACCCAATTGGTAAAGTCAATGGGAAAGAGCATCCTCTTTGAGTGCACATGATGGGTTTGGGGCCCATATCATCTAAGGTATTTGGGAGTTCACCAGGGATAGAATATTCATATACTCTTGGTTGTAGTTTTTTCATAGCCTAAGATTCTCATAGAGAGATTATTTCTCTAAAAAACATAGTTCAATAATATGGGACTCAGGTATCAGCATTTCCAAAATATTTGAGTGACTTATATCAGAAGACAACTAGATCTATCCACAGTGTTATTTCATCAACTAGTGGTGAGAAGGTAATTAAAAAAATCAAAATCATTTTGTTTTCAAACATTTATTGGATTTATGTTTATAAATAACTATATAATAGTATTTTAATTTCTATATAATGTTCTTATAGGTTCCTGTAGCATGAAGTAGAGGTGGAGGTGGAGAGGGTGATGAGTTGTGTTCATCATCGGACAGTGATTAGGAGAGATGGTTCCTGTAATAGTATTTGTATATGTATCATATGTGGGATATATTAGTAACAAAAAAATTGCAGGACTGAACATTTTTTTTATTTCTCATGCTTCTTTTTATGTATTATTAAATCAGTCTTCAAAATAAAATAGAAATTTAAAATCCTTGTCTTGTATTAATGGATATTTATATTTATAAATCATATAACTATATGTGTAAAAATTTCTAATTTGTTATATCTATGGTGTAGAGGATCAAGAGGTGGGTTTTTTGTGATATTTATAAAATCATTATAGGTTTATCAAAGATATAATGGCTTCAACATAGTGTAAAATGCTAGATTTTTAGTGGTTGTACCCTTTTAGGAATAGTTGCACCAGGGAGAAGGGATATGTCCAAGTCTATTCTTGATATGATATGAGAATATATGTTTATAATTAAGTTTTTTAGGTGGGTTTTAGTTCAAAATATGGATGTTTAAAGTTTTTTAGTTTCATAGGCATTTAGATTGATAGTATAGTGGTTTGAAAGATATGGTTTTAATGGATTCATTGTTTCTCATTAGAAGTTTCTAGTTTCTAGGGTTCTAATTTTGTAAGAATTAAGTTTTATTTTTTTAGGTTTGCAGGTTTATAGGATTCCAGTTCCATATTTTTTTTTCTTTTTTGTTTTTATTTAACAATTTATATTTTTTTTGTTTTTCATGTTATTGTTTTATTGGATTTCGTATTTTATGTTTCAATTTTTTTACATTTATAGTGTTCAGTTTTTCACTTGTAATGTTTTCATTTTTATAATATGTTTTTTACATATTTTAATGTCATTTGTTCTCATGAATTATAGTTTATAAATTTTCTAGAAATAGATTATCTCGTTTTCATATTTTAAAATTTATAGATTTCATATTTATTATGTTTTATGTTTTCAGGTTGTAGGCTTTGAAATCTGATGATTTCATATGTTTTTTTAGGCTAATGGTTGGCTGTTTGCACATTTTTTGTTTTTAATAAGGAATTTTGTAATATTTTAGGCATTTAAGCATGGATATATCTTGTAAAATGATCTCTAAAGTTGTAGGATTCTTATATATAGGTATGATGATTCCCTGTTTTCTGTCTTATAGGATTTAGTTTTTTTTAAGAAATCATTAGTTTTAATTTTTTTTGGTTGGATGATTTCCAGTCTAAAAGAATGCATGTTTGGAAGTTTAAAATTTTTTAGATTACATATTTTCATGTTTTTAGGGTACTAGTACTGGGGCTGCAGATTCTGCATCAATTTTTTATTTTAAATCTACCATTAGCAGCAGTTTAAACTACCGCTATGTAAATCAACCTTATATCGAGGCAGTTCAAAATTCTGTTATAATTTGGTATTGTACAATTGGTGGTGGTTACAACTACCACTATATACATGAATGGATCATTTTAGCACCGTTAATTTTGATTTAAGAGTGCTTATTGTGGAAAAAATTGTTTATTTTTAGTGGAGGTTTGAACTGGTGTTAAACATTTCACATTTTCCTTACCATTTCGTGGAGGATTGGGTGGTTTTTGCAGCATTTTGGCCAAAAAAATGAACTGATTTTTAGTGGTGATTTAAACCGCCACCAAAAGAGAATTATTATTTCATTGAAAACCTACTGTGAAAACCACAATAAATTCCATGAAATGTGTTTACTACAACAGTTACTAAAAACCAATTCAAAATTTAAGAAACTATCGTGTATTGTACACATACACACAATTTTGCAGCAGTTTTATAAAATAGCTTCTATAGAAAAAAACTACCTCAATGAGGTGATTTTCTTAAAATATGAGTAGTGAACCATGTAAATACTTGTATTCATGTGGATGTTTGAATGTTTATTTATCATAAAATTGATAAATAATTAATAGGATGTGAAGGTTGATATTGAATAAGTATTAAATAAAATAAAATGGTATTGTTGATTCACCCCTCCCCCTCTCGGTGATACATTATTCATAGTCGGGCCTTTTCAATACTAAAGTTCTAAAGATAGGGTCCTTCTATAAAGACCATAAAATAAATTACATGGGGAACATGTCCCATAATCATAAATAGTTATTTTAATGGGCCATCATATAAAACATTAAGTTATTTGGGGTGGTAATTCACATTTTTAGGTTAATCTATTTGACTCCCCTTGAATAAGGGGTTGTTCTTCATAAGGCACTCCTATTTTTATTAGGATAGTCATAACCCGTGTTGAAATATATAATCTATCTCCAAAATTACATTTCTTTCCTAACTAATTTCTGAAATATCCCTCATTTATTCTTGATACATCATTGCATTATTTGTAATATTTTATTTACACTCATCTTTAATTATGGTATATTAATTTTATCAAAATAGAATCTCTAACAACGATGGTATACCTATTATGTATTCTAACACATATTTATATTCTCATATTCAAGCCAACCTACTCCATACCATTAATGTACATATCATAATCATCTAATAAATAATTGATTCAATTTTCTTCTTATTGAGAAATCAAAATACTTAATTAAATATTTTCTTCTTGGAAACCCAAATCCATGTGTGGATATTTTCTTCTAGATTTCCCCTCACACAAAAATTGGTAATTCACATGTTGAATCATCTAGACATACACCATAATAAAAAATGATCATTAAGTTTTCTTTAATCTTTAATATAATCTCTAGGGTATGTTTTACATATTAAAAAAACACCCTAAATCCAAGCACTATTTTCAAATTTTGTTATATTGGATTATCAATTACTATTGGTCAAACAGGTATATCTCTATAATAGCATTAGATGTTATTGTGAAATCAACGAGATAAAATTTTATTTTGAATAAAAGGATCTTGTCCACATGTTACTATGTACTCATTAATCCTATTTTGTAATGATGTATAATCATAAATAATACAAATGTGTTAATTAAACACATAAGAGGATATATTCTTACTTCGTCCACTTGATAGGGATACTATAATACATTGGGTTTTTCAGTGGGTTTGACATTATTAAACCTTTTTCAACATTAAGAATTTGGTGGTTTTTCCAACAAAATTTATATGCTTCAAAACCTAATACAAAAATGTTATATCTCTAATACCTTTTTTAAGTAATGTTAATGATTATATGGATGCACCAAGGTATTGGGAGAATACAAAAGGAAAAATAGTCATTATTTTATTTTTTAATTGCTCCATCTAGAAATTCATGATTTGTAACCTTTACATGACACAAAGGGGGATTACATGACGTGTGACAAGTCGTGAATTCTCAAGGGGCCTATGTGAGGAATTCATGATGTGTAACTGGTTTACATGTCCTAAAGATAATACACGATGTGTAAAATTTAATTTCTAAGATTCTTTTGGGGAAGTGATTTTTAAAAAAGGGGAATATGAGTCTCGACCACCTCCCATTTTTCTCCCTTGTAGTAGGTTTCCCTCATAGAATGGTTCCCCCCAAGACCCTCCTATTCTTTGATAATTCTTCTCCATCTAAGCTATGACATGATCTCTGATATGCGCTCCATATATCTCATTGTAAGCATAGTATTAAAACCTTGAATATGAATGCTTTTGTTTCTGGATTATCTCCCAACATAGAAGGCTAAATCCTTACAAGATATTTTTCCAAATTTTTAGGGAGTCTTTCAAAAACATTGACTTCTTTTATTTTGGATTGAGTTAGAGGATGATACCAGAAAAGACAGATACTTTGATTCTAAAGTAGTTGGTTCTATTCTTTCTCCTTAAATTTATGGGATTTTGAGTGGTGTGATCTGTATACAACCATCATGGTAGTCCAAGAGAGATCCTAAATAAATAAATGTTTTATATTTTAATCATTAATAAATGTTACGAGATTATGTTAATAATTTTGTAGCCATTTATTATATGACTAATATGAGTAAGGGGATTTTCACCATTTTCTTATTTTAGGAAGAATGTGTAATTTAAATTAATTTAATTATTTATATTGATTATATTGGTTTCATGGGAGCATGATAGTCATGAAGAGGATTGAGGTGATGTTGATCACTGGGATTGAGGTGACATAATCATCATGATATGGGTGTGCCATGAAATACATGGAGTGATGATGATAACCTGGTTGAGGTGACATGATCATTGAGATTAATGAGAAAATGTCATTAGGATAAGCGAATAGACCATGTGAATTGATATAGTTTTGACCATTCAGATTTGAGAAACATGGTTGTAGAGGAATGAGTTTCCATAAAATATGGATTAGGTTTGGTTTTGTGTTTTCCACCCACTTTTATTGGTTGATGCATTGTTAGGGACATGTTCAAATGTATAGAACTCAGTTGGGGTGGTGTAGACCACTCATTGTGGGTGGAGACTCCTATGGACTGTAAGTCTTAGGGGATTGTGTTGACTATTGGATATTTTGGGGTGATCACCGTAGAAATCCACATAGATAGTGATGGACCATCAAAAGATAGTCTTGAGACCATTGCTTGGGTGATCAGTATTATCTTTATACATAGGCATATGGGCAGGGATTATGGGAGGATTAATATCATCATGCCTTGGGAAATCGGCTATTGATCAAACAATAATTATTTACTAGAGGATGGAAATAATTTTTCTTTAGGATGTCAGGTTGAGAGTAGATGGGGATTTTCTTAGCAGTGGTCTATGGGAATATGAACATGATGGGCGTGCCATTTGGAAATTGGTTACTTGTTTGGTGGCCCATGGGGTGTCGATTAGCATGAGGTTATTGGTGATGTTATTATAAATAAAACACCAGGTTTCACCTGTCATGGATATTATTCTAGAGATTCCTAGGTCACTAAGCCATGAGTCTTCAAATTTATAAATATATATATGTAGACATATATTATATTATATATATATATATATATGGTGCATGTATTCAGACATATACTATCATTGGATAAAATAGGTAGGAACTTCCGTCTAGATTTTTAGGACAAGGTAAGTGGTTATATATTAATTGTGTGTGTTTTAATATTTTATTTATATTTAGCATAATCTTACATAATTATAGATGTAAGATAATAATACCTCTATAGTGTCTTACATAGTTCATCAACACATTCTACATGGGCCCCTCAGGATGGATGTATAATTTATGTGTTTAATATCTGGTATGGGAGAGGTCTTAGAGATGGCCCTAGGTGATCAAGGTGTACCCTTTTCTTGGGAAAGATGGCATTGGACCAAGTGGTTCCTCTACATCTATATATAGTATTATTTCTATCTTTTTAATTCATATATATATCTACTAATATAGTAATCCATGGGCTACACTGCTTATCTACTATTTTTAATGACCTTCTATGAAATTATTTTTCTACAAAAAGGTACTGATTTTGTGTTGTTTTTTCATTAGGCTTCAACTGAGTTTCATTGTTTTTTATGTTGTGTTATGGTCCATATTCTAATATATACATAAGTACTGCAACACCCTGAGATTTTATGAGATATATTCTTTTTAATTTCATTGATGTCTTCTATTTTACACTACACCTATATTAGCTTGTACTATACACAACACCGTATTAGCTTGAAGTATACGCAACACTATTCTTGGCTCGTGTTACACCCAATTTCAAGTTCGTTTTGTAGAAATTATTCAACACAACATTAAGTATATATTTTGTTTAATGTATAAATGAAGTATGTTTGGATTATGTTATACGCAACACCAAAGGGAGCATTCACTACACGCAGCCCTGACTTGGCTTGCATTACACGCAATTGTGACCTTCCTTGATAGCGTGTGTAGTACCCAATATCGGGTTTCACTAAAAAATGATATATTATTATAATATTATTATGAATAGATGTTATGAATAGTATTAACTACATTGTGAATTTTATAAAATTATTATTCATCTTACACATTTTTTAGAACATGGTATGAGAACAAAATAAATATTTCGGGTAAAATACGTATTTTTCAAAAAATGATGTTTTACTACCTTTTGATGACGCACCCACATTAAATCTAGTATTTGACATGTTTATAAGTTCAAGTTGGCAAATTAAAATTTTTCTTTGGAATCAAGATATAAAAATTTACTTTTGATTAAATTTTTATATTATTCTGATGACTTTCATATTTTAATTAATAGTAAAGAAGCTATATTTTAATTAAAAACAAATTTTTTCATCGTAATAATTTATATGGTTAAATTATA
This sequence comes from Viscum album, assembly GCA_963277665.1. Lineage (NCBI taxonomy): Eukaryota > Viridiplantae > Streptophyta > Magnoliopsida > Santalales > Viscaceae > Viscum > Viscum album. Next base: position 1,044,187,249 of record OY728150.1, read on the forward strand.
ATATTTAATTGTATTAGAGTATAAATTTAATATATTTTTACCATTTAATATAATTTATGTCATTAAAATTGATTTTACATTGAATTAATAGGTAAAATCATTTCAATCGTTTGCAATGATTTAACTTCTAAAAAATCAATTTCTTAACATTGGGATTAATTTTAAATTAATTTATGCAACTTATATAATTTGAATTTGAAAAAATGGATTCCATATTTGGAATAATTAGGTACAAATTATGTTAATAGGCTACTTTTTATTTTTTGGGCAATATGAATAGTAACTACGATAAATTTTATTTACCATAGTTAATAGTAAATCGGGTAATTAAGGGTAAAAATAATATTATAAAATTACTCTAACACTTCTATTAATATAATTAGATGATTATATTTCGTCCTAAAATATACTTGGGTCGAAATTGAATCTCTTGGAACCCACTTTGATGTGATTAAGACCATTAGTTTATTTTATTAAAGAAAGTGAAATATGTCTCACTCATACATTAATAATTAAATTATATTTAATATAAGGATATATATAATATAAATTCGATTATAAATACTCATTTTAAAGATAAAATGTTTTTCTTCATCATGGTACTTTATTTTTGATTTTTAAAAAATATATAATTTCCTTAATAGCTTATACAGTAATGATGCAGTAATTATTTATTTAGTAAAAAATCAATAACATAGTTTTTATTAAAATACTAATACCCATAAAAAGGTCCAGAAACGTGACCAAACCTTATTAGTCGAGTATATATATACCCTAGTCATCCAAATGTCTAATTGTGGACCATTGGGACTCTTATAAAATAGATTAGGACATTGATATTATTTTATTTTAAATTATGTAAAAGTTGTCACCTTCTTACTTTAATAAAGATAAAATTTTAAATGTTGGTTGATTTAGAAGATAAATTCGACTAAAAGTATTCTTCAGAAATATATTATATTTATCTTCATCATAGTAGTTTATTTTTAATTTTTATTAAACAAATAAGTATATTAAATAATTATACAAAAATGTTGTAGTAATTATTTTATTAAGAGAAATATCAAAAAAATGATTTTAAAAGTATTAAAATAAATAATATATGAACTAATTAATGTGAAAGAAGAATTTATTAGATTAGTATGACTTGTTATTAATCTATTAAATTTTTGTTTTCAAAAATATATTCTCGGTGGATTTTATTTAAATTCAAATAAATGAATTGTGTCAAAATTGACACTACTGATATTTTATATTATTAAATTGTTTAAAAATCACAAGAATATGTAAAAATTAAAAATTAAAATTTATATGGTCTAATATGTTATTAAGTATCAAGTTATGTATAATTAAAAACACATAAGTAATTACTTATAACCATATAAAATTTATAACATTATTACCAAAAATAAAATCAAATAGATTAAATAAGGATAAATCAAAATGATAAAGTTTAAAATAAAATCAAAACAGGTATAAATTTAATTGGTTGATGATATTACAACCCTATAATATCTAATATTTGAATTTGAGTTTCTTTGGAAGTTTTTATGTGGGTTTTGGGTTTATTATAAATTAATATTTTAGAGGTTTCCAAATGTGCCCCTCTCCTCTCTTATAAAAGGGTGCCTCATCCCTCTCCTCCTCACACCATTTTGTGCCTTAAAGATCGGCCCACCCCTGCCAATTTCTCATCTCCACTTTCCTAGAAGTATACTAGAGGTCTTGGACTTCTTTAAGGACCAACTTTAGTGCCATAAGAGGAGGTTTAGAATAGGTGTGTCAAAGAAGAGGTAATCTCTTCTACCGATTCATTCAAGATTCTTTATTCTTATACATCCGCTTATTTACGTGTTTCATTATAAAGTAATAAAATCAGTATCAATCATATACTTATAAGTTACTATAAATATGAAACAACCCTATTTCACCTTATATCCATCCTACAGAAAATTAAATCACCACATGTGTGTACGTACGGATTACCGTCTCCACGCCGTGGTGTAATCTTTTTTCCACCACCACCATACATGGATGAGTATAATGGTGTATAGAATAACTATATATTATTATTATAACTTGATACTAATTCTAAGATATTCTATCATCCTCTCCAATACCATTAAATAATTATGGTAACGATATCATCGCTCATGTGTACGTACGGATTACCGTCTCCACGATGTGATGAGATTCATTCTCCATGATTAACCATTCAAGTATGATTATGAAGTATATATAATAAATAACCATGAAATATATAACATAATAATGATACTGTATTTATGTACATATATGTTTCATTTACTTAATTCTATTCAATTCAATAAGGAAATGAGAACAGCGTTCATGCATACGTACGGCCTACCGTCTCCATGAACGGTGTATTTCATTCAATTTATCTATCTATCATATATATTTATATTATGAAAATATATTATATATAAATCAAGTTTTACATTATGGAATTTAGTAAATTATGGTATAAGTTATTATATCAATATCAACAAGTCGAAACACATTCGATAAATGAAATAATTTACCCAAAACGCCGCTTTAACATGAAATTGACAAATGAACGGGTAATATAAATTCCTAAGTGATTCATATATGATATCGTAAATATTATTATGGTTATGTTACCAGTTAATAATATGTTTAAACCCACTATAAAGGAGTTTCGGAAATGTACGGATGAAATTAAACCTTATGTAAGGGATAATTTTTCCATATGATTTTTATCCGAGATTACTTATATGAAAGTATTTACTAGGGTTATATTTTCCATCCATGTCCATAAAAATGTTTTTCATAAAGTGTTTAATATTCTCCAATGTATGTTTAAAGTCATGTTTACCCCTTTTTGACTTTTACATTGTGTTATGGGTGAAATATTTCTTTTGTTTACCATACATTGTACTTTTTGACTTTTTCTGTAAAAGTATGAGGAGAATGTTTTTTACCTTATACAGCATGAACATATTTTTACAGTTTCATATCACTTTTTCTTCATGAAGATTAATCAACAATATTTCATTATTATTTTCATTATAATCCTTTTCTTTTAAAATTGTTTGGCATTTTGTGAAAAGAAAATGATTTTTAAGAAGAAAGGATATTTTCCTCAAAAATTCATTTCAAGTGTTTTTTCAGCAATATTTTCCATATAAGATGACACTATTTAGCATGTTTATGTTTCAAGTATAATGTATCTATTATTTACATTGTTTTATTTTTATTATGATGAAATGATATCCATTTTTTATATGGATTAGGTTATGATGGGATGATGTTTATGAAACCCATTTTATTTTTTGGGTTATGATGAATGATTTATATTGTGGCACACAAAAGAATGATTTTATTAAGAGATGGGTGGGACCTATATCTCCCTCCAATAAATTGGGAAAAGATTTGTATCTCATGAGATAGACATGGCTGGAATAGCCAGTGAATCTAGTTCAGTAATACATGGATGGAATGGCAAGTAAACCTGGTTCAGTAATGGACTTTTTCCACTATGATGGTCTTGGCAGCAATGTCTTGGAAACTAGGGAAATCATATCATGTGATTTATGGTTTTCCACAATTACATGTTTTATTCCAATGCTATTTTATCTGGATTACTATTTCTTTATGATCTATGCCTTATATACTGCATTGATTTATGTTATTACTCATGATGTGGATGTTTTATGTTCATGGTTTTACGTTAAAATGTTTATGGGTTGATTTATGTTCTCCATGGTATCCCTTACTGAGAATTTGAGCTCACCCTTTATATGTTTTCTTTTCCTAGTATCTAAAGAATGGTTGTAGGTATGAAAAATAGGGGAAGATCATTGTGGGAGATGTTGAAGATCTCTCAACATGATTAGAATATTATGTTCTGAGTTTCCAAAGACACTAAACTAATATGTTCATTGGGCATCTGGTTTTTTATGTTTTAAGTATTTCCGAAAATGTAATGTAATTTCCATGTACGTGACGCTTTGTGTCTCCACATGTACTATTGTTATCATCATAAATGTTGGGTATAATATCGCCAATATCACATCAATAGACCCTCACCTCTAGTCCACAACCTTTTTTGTATGGGGAGGCAGGCCTATGGCCTAGTTCCAATAAACATGCAAAACAACTAGAGTGGAAAACTGGGTTGGGGAACTACATCTCCATTCAAGGAACACAAACTCATAATGAATCAATGTTAAAAAATCCACTATGATTCCCCTGTTTCATTTGATTCCCTATTTTAGTCAATGTTAACTTCATTCTAAGATTTCTTCCTTTATAATTTTTAGGGTTTAGTCACTCCTCACCCTAGGTTTACTATCCCTTATTGACCTATGATAACTGATTTTGTTAAATGAAGATGAAAAATTACATAAATTCGTGTCTTCATAATTATATTTTAAGCATTAATATTTGTATATATAAATAAAAAGATTTTTCCTCTATCATGGTTATTTTATGATTTTTCTTGAATGATATATTTAATATAAAAAAATTCAATAATTCTTTTTCACAACAATAACATACTATTTGAGAAATATGTTCATAAAATCATGTTCTAATAAGTATAATACTTATTTTTTTCAAAAAACTCTTCTCACAATTTGTTGTGTATCCCTTGGAATGTAACACTTCAGTGTGTCAACAAGATCATAAGCCTGATCATGAGATCTTGTGTGTGTGACCCCAGTCATGTAAACATTATCTCTTAAATATTATACATGGTCATATTCACTAATCCCATTCAAGTGATCTTGTCCATGTAATCCCTCTAATCGATCATGATCATGTGATGTCATCACCTAAACCTATTTTAGAAAATGTTACACATTTTATATACATGGACCCCCCTATGTGGACCACATCTATGAACTACCTCCAACAAACATTGAAAAAATGAAATATACTATCCGGGTGAAAAACATCTTTATAAACTATGAAAATATTAATGAAGTGAAGAATGGTTCATTATAGTACTAAAACACTAACTTATCTATGAAAAATAAAGTCAACTGTCTAAACAATAGACTTAAAGACTTCTATGTATTGTCTAATATAACTTCCATTAAACATGAATGTGGCCTACATCGAAATATTCCACACCATATGATCATAGAACTACTTATAACTCAAGTGATTTCGTGAATTTTTCAAGGATCTCATATATCAAAAATTTCATTCAACAATAATCCTCGTTCATCTTCATAATCACAATTGTTAATTGATTAAACTCATGTACTCCTAATATTCCATCACCCGTATGAAATTAAAGTTATTTCGATGAATTACTCATCAATCAACAAATTGTAATAATTTTGTAGTTACATGACCTCTCCATATCATATAATTAAAATCCATTTATTCCTCTCAATTGACCGTGATATATAATTCCTTCACGTGATGACATAAAACTTATGGGATTTTGTGAAACTCTATTTCATTCACTACATTTTAATCCCAAAAATTGGGATAATATTTTAGAATATTTCAATATTCTCCAACATTCTCCGACACCACAGCCAACCCTCTTATTTATAAAAACAACCTCCTTAGACGTAAAAAACTGTGATCCACTATATAACCCCAAGGGATGTTTTTTCTCAAACTTGAGTCATCTATTTCCATTCACTACATTCCAATTTGATGTTGGTGGATTTTCTATTACTAATGGTAAACTATTCCCACCAATCACCATTTCACGATCACTAATTTAGTGATTTCTAAACATGATTTTCTCATCTTCTACCCACACATTCTAAATAAGTCAAAAATATGTCCATGGTATAGGAATCATATATAATATTAACTATAAGAATAAGTATTTATGTTTCAAGATTATAAACTAGTTGAAAATTTTATAGAATATTTTATAATTTAATCTAAAAGCATCAATGGTATGTCTTATATAACCTCTAAATGATTAAATTAATCTATCACACACATCCATAAAATGTTGATACCCCTTACATGTGAGATAAATCTATATAAAATTTATTTTACTATATAGATTTAACATCCATTTCTATATCCAGGTTCCATAATGTCAAGGTTCATTTAACCTTGGAGAATATGATACATTACTAAAATTATATTTCACTTGATTCATATTATCATAATATATATAGTAATTCCTCAAATTCCAATCCTAATTCTGACCAAATATTCAACTTAAAAGACCTATTACACCACATGGATGAGAACATTACCAAATCATGTCTGAGTTCAGTCTTCATTCTCTCACAAAGGAACCCAAAAAAGCCTCCCAAAATTCCTTCTAAATATTCCCAATTAATACAATGGTTCTGTTATAAAAAATATGTGGTATATTGTTACTATTTTCAGAATTTATTTGTTAAATCCCATATCTCTTATCTAGGATCCATCATAATATTTCCTTCCCATGAAATCCTTCAGACCATCCAATGTGTGGATTTTAAAATTCACAATGGGTTTTTCAAAATAGCCCCTAGATTGGATAAAACTATCCTATATCAAAAAGTAAAATTGGATTGGTTCATATTATCAAAAGAAACAAAGTTATTTGTGGATATCATAACATAGGCCCAATAACAAATGTCCATATCCTTCAATATATATTTCCTCCTTGGTGTTTTAATACTATAAAATAAAATTGGGTATGGCCTCTTATCTTATTTCAAATATTTTTCTATAATTCTATTCCATTATCTCCAATGTATAATCAAAATATATATTTATAATTCCTCAAATAAAAAATGTTTTTTGGGCCCTATAGCCTTAAAATATGATACATACATAAATTCTAGTAGTATAGCCTTAAAATTTAAGCGTGTTTTTCCCCTCTAGGGTGATAAATTGTTTCTCAGTGAATCATTCATTTTAGGGTATTTTAACTCTTTTGTGAGAAAATTGGACTCATTTTGTCCATAGATGTATGAAAATAACCAGCACATATCATTGTTCAAATCTATATGACCTTAAACATCATCCCTATATTGTTAAATATTTAATAAAATATACAAAAAATTATAGAGACATAAAATATATTTTTGGATGAAAACCCCAAAAGGGGATAGATTGAAATTCAAGTCTCCACTCTCTAATAAATTCCCTTTTATATCTTAGTTAAATTTTATAGATTTAATAAATTAATGAAATGTGATGGATTTTTAGGTTAGAAACTCTAAATAGGTGTACTTGAAAAAAAAAATTCAACTTCCTAATCGCTATGAAGTTCCATTTCTAGATTTGGAAAACATTTGATAAAAAAAATAATGACACAACAATTTTAGAAACCAATACCTTGAAATGGAATTATTCAATATATGCCCATTATACCAACTATTCTAAGAAAATGATTGATTGAACCCTACACGCTCTATGAATTCATGATCACACTATATCATGGATAAATCATCATTCCTGAAAACTCCTCTTATTCACATTGAGTAGGTCATGCCATTCAAATGATAAAAATTAATAATAAATTTATAGTAATATAAATTTTCCTAGATATTGTGTTTTATACATGATTACTTAACCTTCATGGTGCTCGAACCCTTTTTGAACATTATTTTAACAATAAATGCACTTCTTTTCTTTGATGTTTTAGTTTTCACTGATAATAATACATTTAGTTGGATTTTTATTCTTAGTGAACTCATAATAATAATTTCAAAATATTTTTCTTGGAAAACCATATACTTGAGTCAAAATTCTCATAATGGTATCCCAAAATCCATGTATATATCAACTATGATTCCCCTATCAATGAAATTAGACAAGTTAGGATTAACCTATTTAAATATACCTCTACCCCTTCAATTGTTAATAAAATGATTTATTATGATATTATAATTATTTATATAAGTAATGGTAATCCTTAACTGCCTACTCTATTTTTAGATTTTGTGGGGTACCCCCTAATAAGGGTCTAACTATGCTCATATTTTATCATCTCCCATTGTCTTAATAATTCTTTTCCATTGAATTATTCTTTCCATAACCCAATTGTTCATGTGATTTCTTCTACCCATTAAATTACTCATTCATGTATCATCCCCATTGTTAATGAAAGAATATGGAATCTTACTTTTGAAACCATTTATATTAGTGTATGAATTTTCTATAAATAAAAAAATTCCTTGATATGAGGTTCTTATATTAACATCATAAATGCCTTGTCCAAAGTTAGTATTTTAGAATCCCAAATTATTTGATTCAAAATACTCGAATTTGAAACCCCAAATCCTTAATTTGATATTCACATTTGAAAATTGACATTTTTTATATAGACTTCATCACATGATCCTAAAATATATTCCAAAATGGTCAATACAAAAAAATCATAAACTATTTATGTTTAATTATTTTTTCAGCTAATGTCATTCTTTAAGAGCTATGTGTATGAAATTATTCTATGTTAAAGTTGTTTCAATTTCACATCGGGTATCCTCAAGTAGTCGTAGACTTAGATATAACCCTTTTATTTTTACTGTGACCAATTCTAGTCAACGTAGAGACCCCTTTAAGAGATAAAAACTAAATAACTAATTTATTAAATTATCTTATATGAATAATCATTACATTTCATAAATAGTCTCACAAACCATTGAACATAAGTATTAGTTCTATGGAAGATTATATACATAAATATAATATTTTACATCACCCTTCAACCATTCATCATAACATAATATCTGTAAACACCATTTTAATCTGATCAGATGTAATACTAATATTCATATCATGGGAAATGAAATGAAAAGAAAGTGGTGTGTTTAAATGCTCAGTAAGGAAAAATTAAGAGATAACCAATGGTGATCATAGGTGGTCCAAAGTTATATATATGGGAATGGGAGACAAAAAATCAATATTTATCAACATAAAATTGGGAAAACATGCCCATATAAAACATGGATCATAGTAAATGATATATAATAACCTAAGTATATTTCAAATAATAAGAACTTGGAAAAACTATAACCATAATAATCATACCATAGTGAATAAGGAATCGCAATGTGTTTTCCTTAGTGGATCATGCATTACTCACCTATTTTACTTGGTGTATTAGGCTTCAGTCACAAATTTCACTAGGTGGATTAGGCTTCATACACATATTTCCCTTGATGCATTGAGTCTACACAACTTTTTTCCCATTATCTCATGAGATATAAAACATCACCAAATGCATTGGAATATTATATAGTGCCCAACCGTCAAATTATTTTAAACAATACTTATGGGTTACATACATTATCAATCATTAAAAATATATTAAGAATCATGGAAAAAATGTGTTTCATTCAACACATCCAAAAGAACCCCGGGAAATAAAAAAATTGTTTCACAACATTTATTTATGGTATCAAAAAAACTGACAAAAATAATGTAGAGATTTGATTCCCAATACATGATCACTACAATATAATATTTGATAAGAATCTTTATAGTGTTATTCATGAAATAAAACACCCAAAAAAAATAAATCCTTTAGATATAATGTTAAAATGGCCGAAAATTTTGAAAATAGTTTTTAGGAAATGATTTTATCATTAGAATAAAAGATAAAGTTACAATGACTTTGAAATGCCATTTTAAATAGCTTATTCATGATAATATGAAAGGAAATCAATTTAAAAAATAAAAATATGATAATAAATCTCAATATTTAAGCCTTTAAAAAAATCAAATTATTGAAGTTAAAACATTTCTAAAACATATTTTTTACAATAAAATTAATAAAGGTTCCATTAAAATGATTTATCGGTTTCAAAAATGTGATGTTAATACATTTTGAAAACATGTACATTTGGAAAATAATTTTCATAAATTATTCCTTGAAATTTTATAATGGTTGTAAAAATGAACTGTGGAGTGTATGATAAAACATTTGATTTTTAACTAATGTGAATAACCTTGATTAATAATATTAAATACCTTTATAAGAAACACACACTGTAAAAACAATAAAAACATACTTTTATATTTTTTAATGGAAATATGAATTTCACATGCAATAACACATAATTGGGTTTTTTATTTAAATGAGATAATTAGGGGGAATGAAAACATGGACATAGAGGGGAAACTATTGTTAAAGATGAGATAATTATTCTCAACAATGATATTATTATTTTTGTGAATAAATTAATTGACAAATAATATTTGAAACAAAATTTATCATTTTCATATATAGAAATTTGAATTTCCATGAAATAAAATATAACGGTTTAAGAAACATATATTTGATAAAATAAGTCTAATAAGAATAATTATAATTCAATGAATGTTGTTTAGTGGGCCAGAACCCATAGAGTTATGGTATCCTTTGAATCAAAGTAAATTTATATAAAGAACATGATATAGATCTTTACATATAATTAATTACATGAATATCGTAAACTAAAACCTTTGGTAATTAATCACACCATCTTAATGATCTCATGGTTCATGATATGAAATATGTCTTAAGGATTTAACTTTGAGAAAAAAACCCCTTACAAAAAGTACTACATTCATATAAAGAACATGAATGTATAATGTAAAAAAATACATATCATAATAAAATACTTAATAATCTTATTTATATCTATAAAATTCTATAAAAGTCATTTATATTTACTCTATACATGTATATTTTTTTATTAATTATCTATTTTTAATATCAAGTGTTAGTAATATTGATTGTATTAAAATACTTCCATAATAACTGTGTTTTTATTTATTATTATTCAAATTTTCAAAATTATAAAATCATAAAAGGCATTGTAATTTGTTTATTATCATTGTTTATAATATTATAACATAATTCTAGTAAATATTCTGTAATGGTTCTTACAAACAAAATTGGCAGCAGACATGTCAATTAGTTTAGTATTAATATTTCAATTAAAAAACTAAAATGAAATCATTATCTAAATATTTTGGAAATATATCACAAGTTATAAGTTTTTCATAGTCATCCATGATATTGCATTAAAGACGTTTTTCTTGAATGTGTTTAGACCATCCCAGACATGTACCTCCCATAATTAATGGATGAGTATTGTTATGAAAGAGGTATAATTTGGAGTAATATCATTATTACATGTTGATTATGATATTATATAGGTATTTTCAATGTATTTAATCATATTTTTTGTTAAAATTTATAAAATTAAAGAAATTATTTGAAAATTGAGATATATTACATTGTAGAGGTGGTTGGTAACACAATACATTGGTAACGTTAAATAATGGAAGGGAAAGAAGGTTGATTAAAATTCATCAATTAATAATCAAACTTTTACATAAATTAAAAATTAAATAATCAATTTCAAACTTATAATCAGTGAATATAGGTGATAGTGAAAAAACAAATGTCATTTCATTATAGACGTTCTAGTCCACACAACGCATGAATGACAAATTCCATTTTCTTATTATAATTCGGAAAAGGTAGTTAATTGTAATGTCCCAGGTAAATAATAAATAAAACATTTTCATAGTTATTAATATTTAAATATTAAATATTAATTTTACTTTAAAGGGGTTTCTATGTTCGATAGCGTGCCCAATACGCAACAACGAGTTTCTTTGAAATATTACGTTGCACACTAGTAATATAATAATATTTTTTTAAAATGGTTGTTAGTACATAGTCGTTGTATTGGGGGAAATGTTTATAAATAACTAAAATATGATTATATATGTTTTTTAAATGTTTTTAAATTTATCCAATAAAATATACAGGCTTAGAATAAAAAAATAATTCAATTTTTGGCATAGATACTCTAATATTCACTAAAAGGTTGAACTATCGCCTTTTGATGGTGAGCCCTCTTTAAATATATTTTTGGTCACTCTTATACATACTATTGGACCAAATAAAACTATTCTTTAGAATTGGGACATCAAAATTTACTTTGTGTAATTTTTTGGCATTTTTCCGATAAAGTTCATTTTTTAATGAATAGTGAAAAATGTTGTATTTTAATTCAAAACCTATTTTTAATATAATATATTTATTTGATTAGATTATATTTTTAATTGGGTTTATAAAGTACAATTAGAATATATTTTTACCATTAAATCCAATTGTGTTCATTGAATTTATTTCACTTTGAAATTGGACTTAAAATAGTGTAAATCTTTTGATACATATTGTTTTATAAAAACACACTTTTTGTTTGAGAGTGGGAATTAATTATTAAACTAATTAATGCATCTTATATGTTATGAATTTTTTAAAATAGACATCATTTTTGAATTCGGAAAATCAAATATATCTTAGGGTGAAGTTTTGGTATTTTTTTGAAAAACATAAATTTTTTATGAATAGTGAAACCACTAAGTAGTAGTTAAAGAAACTGATTTTTCATTTACATGAAAATTTAACACTTATGTGATTTGATTTTCAAAAAATCCAACATACATGGTTGTCATTAGTAAGTAAAATGTGGTTCAATGAGATTAAAATAATTTTTTGGTGAATAGTAACTTTTAAGTTTTATTAATTGCGATTAAAGGTAATTAGTGTAATTTAAGGTAAAAATAAAGTTTTAATAATATGAAATGACCTAGAAACTTGTCCTACCCTAATTGGATGTGTCATTACCGACCATGAAAATCTATGGGTCAACTTGGCTACCCCATGGAGCCACTTTGGTAGGAAAATAACATGAATAACGTTTTATTTAAAGTTAAAATAAAAATGTCACAAACATGAGTTGTTTTACTAAAAAAAATTAAATGGGGTTATACAAGTCATATTTTTTACTATAAAAATTCATTAGAAATTTAAAACAATTTCCTACATCATGATATTTTTTTATAATTTTTAGACATTAAATAAATTAAATTATTTATGACACGATGATGATACAACGATTACCTCATTATTTGTCGATTTAAATAAAATGAAAAGATAATGTAAAATATAAGACCTACAGATGTCAAAAACCTATTGTATGGGTGGATTTCAAACTCTTATCACCATATCCTCTAAATATATAATTTTGGGACATTTAAAATCCGAAAATCATTTTATAATAAAGTACCCTTTTTTAACATTCCATGAGTGCCCCTCCTCTCCTCTTATAAAAGTCCCCCACCTATACCACCTTACCCACACCTCTCAAGCCTTTCTCTCGGCCAACCCCTACCCATTTTGTCTCTACATATCCCTATATTACTCGTAGAAGCCTCACTTTGGGCAGAATTCTACCCAAGGAAGCCTTTTAGCTCAAATCAAAAATAGTTACCCATTTTAAAGGTAGTGTTTTCTCTTGTTTTCTTATGTTCTATTGTGCTTCTACAACCCCCTAAACACTTTTTATTCCTTTATTTTGTAACAAATCCAGTATATTCAATATACTAGGATTTTTTTATAATAAGTACTAGAGCTACACTTACACACACCTACATATAATGGTTAAAGAACATACTGTTTTCGTGGATGGCGAATTTATGCCTCATGAAATGATGATTGATCAACATTCACATAACACCTTCAAAGGTGGCCATTAAGATGTAACTATATTTATATATGATCTGTAATATGTCTATGTTTTACATAAGATTCTATATTTTTCATTTATTTCATACCATTATGGTTCCCATTATGGGTAAACAGGATATCTTCATTTTAGGAAGTGCGGACTATCGCCCCCTCAAAGTGATTTGATTCGTTAATACCATATGTGGTATGTATAAAGGATAGATTTAATGATATTATATATGGTAACATACTGGAATTATAATAATATTATTTATCATTATGTCTTAATTCCATTAAATATGAAATAGAAATGGAAGTAGCGTTCATGCGTACGTACTGCTTACCGTCTCCATGAACGGTGCATTTCATTTCTTACCTCTAAATGTTATGTAATATTATAAATTCATGTATATACCGGATATATATGATATATATGATATCGAAATCATGAGTATAACTCTGGATATAATAGATACATGAAAAACTTGTAATTATAAAGAGTTTATTTTTGACTCAAGTACCAATGATCGTTAAAACGACCGTTATTAACTTAAATAATTACATAGTGTTCATGAAATGGTAATAAGTGATATAAAAGGAATAATGAACTTGAAAAAGGTTCTTAATAAAGTAGAAATTAACTCACGTTTATTATTCAGGACATTAAAGAACGATCGAGTCATGTCGGACCCGAGGTATGGGACTTCGTCTCAATCTCCTTTCATTGAGGCAAATTATGTTTTATACACAACTTTCTTTTATATGGTGTATAAAACCCTTTGAAATTTACATTTACTCAAAAGGAATCTTTATATACAAAGCGTTTACTAAACAACAAAAGGGAATGTTTTTTTTTCGTACGTATGCAGCGACAACGACTTCTCCGCGGCTGTGACCATTATTTGAGCTTCAGCTTCATCTACAAGCCATAACTTTTTTTTAAATGAAAAATAAATACCATGTTTTACTTTTCTTTTATTTTGGTATTGAAAATGGTTTTCATAATGTTTTTATATCAATGTGCTGTATTGATATCTTGTGATTGAAAAGTGGAATTGTCATGTTTCCTTTATGCATATTTTATGTGATACGATTATGTTATGGTTCTTGGGAATTGTTATGAAGACGGGTGGTTCCATGATAAACTAAGGGCGGGTGAGCCTGATATAGCTCTCCAATGCATTAGGTAACATGAAGGAGTTAAACGTTAAGGTTTCTCCTAAGAGATTTATGGAATATACTCTGATGGGTATTCCAAATGTAACCAAGAGGGTTACTCCCTACGTAAGAATTTTATGAATGCCTCAAGTTACTTTTATGTCTTATGATTTCCATGATTTATTCATGATTTGATGAGGTATGTTAAAATTATTATGTTTTATGAGTAAAGTATGATTTCATACATGGACTAATGTTTTCTTTTCGTACTTTTATATCCCTTACTGAGCTTTTTATGCTCATCCCATGTTTTTGAAATGTTTTTCATAGGTCAAGGGAAAGGTACATGCTGTGATTATAGTGTCAAGGAAGTGTCAAGAAAGAGTCCATGTTTTATTTTAAATATGTTTTCGTTGATGGGAAAAATGAGTAATATATTTTATGTAACCACTTTCTTTAAATGTGGAATGTAAAGAATGTTTTATGATATAATTATCTAAAACTCTAAACCTGAAAAGATCCTCAATGTGAATTATTTATTTAATTCAATATTAAGTAAGTTTTAAGGGAGAGGCCTTTTAGTTGGTATCAGAGGTCAGTTTAGATAACTTTAGTAGTTAGAATTATATTAAATGATTATCCAAAAATATTTTGTTATGGTCAAATTTAAACGATGTAACATTTGAAGATTACCATGTTGCATCATCTAAGACATGTTTGTTCAGAATGGTTTTCCGTAGAGGAAACAGGGAAGCAGTGCTAGGAAGGCATATAGAAGGAAATGACCTTCTGAATCAGCATCTTGAGATGGTCGAAATTGGAACTGAACATTTTGTTGTAGTAATGGAGCAGTTGACTCGAGCGATAAATGGTGGTGGTATCTATGTACGAGATCAACCGCAAAAAAACATGTCACTAGTGGAACATTTCATGAGGCAACAACCCCCATCATTCATAGGATCATCTAACCATGTGCTAGCTAAAGGGTGGATTAAATTACTGGAGAAGATTTTCGATGTCATGGGGTGTTCAGACAATCAAATGGTTAGTCTTTCTATTTACTGTTTGGAGGGTGAAGTAGATCAGTGTTGGTTGATGGTTAAAAATATCAAGGACACTGATGAGACTGATGTTATCGACTGGAATAAATTCAAATGTAAGTTTCTTGAGAATTATTTTCCTAAGGCTATTCGACATAGGATGGAAAAACAATTCCTGGAATTGAGGAAAGGGGAAGACTCAGTGGCTGCCTATGAAGAATGATTCACTCGATTGGCATGGTATGCTCCAAACTTTATCCGAGACCTTGATAGTAAAATCAATCGTTTTTACTCCGGATTAAAGCCAAAATATCAATGGGATTTATCTTCTCGTGAGTTCAAGAGTGATGAAAATATTGTTCGATGTGCTGAGAAGGTGGAAATGGAGTTTTCCAATGATCAAGTGTTCTATAACAACAAAAAGAAGAAGAGACCGAGGTGGCAGGAGAAATGAAAGAATTCTTCAAAAAGGTCTGATGGTAAGAAAACGAAGTTTCCAGTTTGTGATAAATGTGGTAAAAGGAATGCTGGGGAATGTCTTCTGAATTCTGGAAAGTTCTACTGATGTGGTATGATGGGACATAAAGCTCGCAATTGCACTGAAAATGATCAGGGTGATGGTAAAACCAAATTCTATTTATAGTTAGTGAAATGTTTTAAGTGCAATGAGATGGGTCATTATGCAAATGAGTGTATGACAATGAGCTCGAGTGATGGGAAGAAGTTAGACTACAAGAAGAAAGGGGTGGTGAAATCCTTTGCAACTACTTCAGAAGATGATGGGCCATCAAATGAAGTGGTATCAGGTACTTTGTTTGTTTTTTTTTCAGATTATGCTAGTGTGTTGTTTGATTCGGGGTCTACACATTCTTTCATCTCTGAAAACATTTTCTAGTAAAATGGGAATACCATCTCAAGAAATGACTCCTGAACATGTGGTAAAAACACCTGGGGGAAATGTTGAGGCAATAATAATTTATAAGAATCTTCCTATCCTTATCCGTGGAAAGAACCTACTTGAAAACCTTATTGTTTTACCTCTAGTAGAGTTTGATGTTATCCTGGGTATAGATTGGCTCTATATTTTCCATACTAAGATTGATTGTAGAGCTAAAAAAGATTCTTTTCCAAAATACATTCATTTTTTGTACAAGAATGAACCCTTACTGTTGATAACATATCAAGAGGCTGAGAAACTTGTAAAAGATGGATATTAATGTTACCTTTCACAAATTGTTGAAAACAAAGGAACCATTCAAATTAATGATGTGCTAGTGTTAAATGTGTATCATGTTGTTTTTCTTGATCAGTTGCCTGGAATAATACCAGATCGGGAAGTTTAGTTTACTGTTTACTTAGTTCCTGATGCTAAGACAATTTCAAAACCACCTTATCGAATGGATCAAATTGAACTTTTAGAGTTAAAGGAGAAATTACAAGATTTATTAGATAAAGGTTTCATTCGACCTAGCACATCACCATGGGGTGCTCCTGTTTTATTTGTTAAAAAGAAAGATGGTTCAATGAGACTTTGCATTGATTATAGACCCTTGAATAACATTACTATTAAGAAAAAGTATCCTTTGCCTCATATCGATGACTTCTTTGATCAGCTCCAGGGAGCTCAGTATTTTTCGAAGATTGTCTTGAGGTTGAGGTACCATCAGTTGAAAGTAAGATAAGTATATGTACCGAAGACTATTTTCAGTACTATATATGGACATTATGAATTTTTAGTTATGCCTTTTGGGTTAACCAATGCACCTTCTTTATTCATGGACCTTATGATTAGAATTTTCCATGAGTTCTTGGATAAGTTTGTGGTTGATTTCATTGATGATATTTTGGTGTTTTATAAAATTAAAGAAGAGAATGCAATAAATTTAAGGGTTATTTTGCAAACCTTAAAAGAAAAGAAATTGTATGGGAAATTCAGCAAGTGTGAGTTTTGGTTGCAACAAATTTCTATCCTGGGTCATATTGTTTCTAAATATGGAATAACTGTTGATCCTTCAAAAACAATGGTTGTTGAAGAATGGACAAGACCCACAAATGTAACTGAGATTCGTAGCTTCCTTGGTTTGGAAGTCTATTACCAATGGTTTGTTAGAAATTTTTCACGGTTATCTAGTCCAATTACTAAGCTAACTCGGAAGGGTGTTAAGTTTATCTGGACAAAATAATGTGATGATTGTTTTCAGGAACTGAAAAGAAGATTGGTGAATGCTCCAATTTTGGAACAACCTTAAAGGAATGGTGAGTTTTTTATCTACAGTGATGCTTCATTGAAAGGACTTGGTTGCATCCTAATGAATAATGATCAGGTAATTGCTTATGCTTCACGACAGTTGAAAACTCATGAGGTAAATTACCCTACAAATGATTTGGAATTAGCTGCAGTTGTTTTTTCTTTAAAAATTTGGAGGCATCATTTTTAAGGAGTAAAGTGTAAAATATATACCAATCAAAAAATGTTAAAGTATATATTCACTCAGAATTAATTGAACATGAGACAGAGGAGATGGCTAGAATTAATCAAGGATTATGATTGTATAATTCACTACCATCCAGGAAAAGAAAATAAAGTGTAAGATGCTTTGAGTCAAAAAAGTAATGCTCCATTAACAATGTTGTGTTTGGAACGTGGTCCTATGGTTAAGTATTTGATGAACTTTGGCATGGAAGTTGTTGGTGTAGGATTTCCTTCTGTTTTTTTCAGGTATCAGTGAAATATTCTCTATTAGACAGAATTAAACAAGCACAGAAGCAAGACAGTGGATTGAAAAAAAAGGTAGAGCTGGTTTAGAAGGGTAAGTTTCCTGAATTTAACATTGATAATGATTGTATTTTGAGGTTTGGGAAGATATTATGTGTGCCTTGTGATTCACTGTTTAAGGGTGAGTTGTTATGTGAGGCTCATAGTTCACCGTTTTCAGTTCATCCTGGCAGTACTAAGATGTACAGAGATCTGTGGGAGTATTACTTGTTGGATTGAATGAAAAGGGATATTGCTGATTTTACTGTGAAGTGTTTGACATGTAAAAAGGTTAAAGCATGGTGGCAGTTACCAAAAGTGATGCTATAGTCATTACCGGTGCCATATTGTAAATGGGAAAATATATCCATGGACTTTGTTGTGGGATTTCTGAAGACACCTTGAGGTAATAATTCAATCTGGGTTATTGTTGATCTCTTGACAAAATCTGCTCATTTCCTTTCTATACGAGATACTTTTTCCCTAGATCAACATTCCCGTTTGTATCTTAAAGAGATAGTCAGGTTACATGGAGTTCCTCCCTCCATTGTATCTGACCGTGATCCTGGGTTCACTTCTAACTTTTGGAAAGGCCTTCAAAAGTCGTGGGGTACTGAATTTAATTTTAGTACAGCTATTCATCCTCAATCAGATGGTTAGCCAGAACAAAAAATTCAGACTTTGGAAGATATGCTACATGCTTGTTCTATGGATTATCAGGGAAGTTGGGACCAACTTCTTTCTTTGGTTGACTTTTCATATAATAACAGTTTTCATTCTAGTATACAGATGGCTCTGTTTGAAGCATTATATGGAAAATGGTGTCAAACTCCAGCTTCTTGGGATGAACTAGGTGAAAGGAAGTTGATGGGACCAGAATTGGTAGAAGAGATGGAAAAAAAGTTCAGCTGATTCAAGAACACATGAGAACAGCTCAGAGCAGACAGAAAAGTTATACGGATAACTGGAGGAAGGATCTATCTTTCGAGGTAGGTGATCATGTTTTTCTCAAAGTTTCACCATGGAAAAGTGTGATGCGATTCGATAAGAAAGGAAAGTTGAGTCCAAGGTTCATTGGACTATATGAAATTATGGAAAAAGTTGGATCAATTGCTTACTAAGTGGATTTACCTCCGAGTTTATCTCAGGTACACAATTTTTTTCATGTTTCGATATGGAGAAAGTATATGCCAGATCCATGTCATGTTTTGAGCCTAGAGGTAGTTCAGTTGGAAGAGAATCTCTCTTATGAAGAAAAACTAGTCCAGATTCTTGACTGAAGAGAGCAAGAGTTGTGAAATAAGGTAATTCACCAGGTAAAGGTTTTGTGGAAAAACCATATGGTTGAAGAGGCAACGTGGGAATCTGAAAATGCTATGAGGGATAAATACCCCAACTTATTTTGATAAGTCAATAAAATTGCAAGGACGCAATTCTAAAAAGGGGGGAAGGATCTAACATCCCAGGTAAATAAAGAATAAAACATTTTCATATTTATTAATATTTATGAATTAAATATTAATTTTACTTTAAAGGGGTTTCTATGTTCGATAGTGTGCCCGATACGCAACAACGAGTTTCTTTGAAATCTTACGTTGCACACTAGTAATATAATAATATTTTTTTAAATGGTAGTTAACACATAGTCATTGTATTGGAAGGAATGAATATAAATAACTGAAATATGATTATATATGTTTTTTAAATGTTTTTACATTTATCCAATAAAAGATGAATTCTTAAAATAATAAAAGAATTCAATTTTTGGCATATATACTCTAATATTCACTAAAAGGTCGAACTATCACATTTTGATGGAGAACCCTCTTTAAATATAGTTTGGTCACTATTATACATTCTATTGGTCCAAATAAAACTCTTATTTATAATCGGGACATCAATATTTACTTTGTGTAATTTTTTGGTATTTTTTCGATAAAGTTCATTTTTTTAATGAATAGTGAAAATGTTGTATTTTAATTCAAAACCACTTTTTAATCTAATTTATTTATATTATTATATTGTATTTTGAATTGGTTTTAAAGTACAATAATAATATATTTTTACCATTTAATTCAATTGTGGTCATTGAAATTAATTTCACTTTGAAATTGGACTTAAACTAGTGTCAATCTTTTGATACATATTGTTTCATGAAAACACGCTTTTTGTTTTGATAGCGGTAATTAATTATTAAATTAATTAATTCAACTTATATTTTAGGAACTTTTTAAAATATGCATCATTTTTGAATATGGAATATCACATATAGCTTAGGGTGAACTTTTGGTATTTTTCTGAAAACATCAATTTTTGATGAATAGTGAAACCACTAAGTGGTAGTTAAGGAAACTGATTTTTAGTATAAATGAAACTTTACCACTTCTGTGATTTGATTTTTTTAAAAATCTGACATACATGGTTGTCATTAGGAAGTAAAATTTGATTCAATTAGATTAAAATAATTTTTTTTGGTGAATAGTAACTTTTATGTTTTATTAATCATGATTAAAGGTAATTAGTGTAATTTAAGGTAAAAATAATGTTTTAATAATATTAAATGACCTAGACACATTTCCTATCCTCATTGGATGGTTCATGTGGTTATTCAAATAGTATAATACCCATGACTATGATTTATTTTGACATTATTTACTCATCTCATATTGCAACCATAATGTGTTCATGTTAATTTTTTTTGTAAAGGCGTGTGTTTTAAATTATTCACCATGCCTAATGATTATGTTATCTTCTATTGTATTACTTACCCTTACTAAGCATTTGATATCACCCCTTTGTTATGTTTTATTTCCCCAAGATTCAATGAAGTGTATTATTATTGATAATCAGGGTTAAGCTAGGGGATTAATGGCGTTCTTAAAGGATCATTTATTTTGTGTTTTATTTTTCTATTGTGTAATGTAACGTTTCTGTATGTAATCAATTTTCCAAGATAGCAAAATAGATCAGTCCTTTTGGACTTTATTCCTTGTAATCATGCTGATGTATTAAAATAATGCACTGACTCTGGGTAACTAGGGTTGAGGTGTTACAGTTGGTATCATAGAAAATTTACCAACAAACTTGGAAATAGATTTAGATAAACTCTTTTTAGAGAACCTTACCCTGAGATAGATGTCAAAGATTAGTATATATGAACTTCCTAGAATTTTGGTAATGTAGAGATTCTTTTTATTTTCAACTAATACATCCATGTCTCGATACGATCAGGTAGAGTTGGCTCTAGCACAAATGTACCTAAGAGTGAAAACTCCAAAAAGGAGTTTCGGGCTTGACCTGAGGTATCCTGGTACATGAAAACTGGCCTTGCTGCACTCTTGGTTACGACACTCCCAGAGGATATGCTTAGAATAATTCACAATTTCATTACAATCCATTTTGATGGATTTAAAAGTAAATATTCCTCAAAGAAAACATTTTATTTTTATAGATTATATTAACAACCGTTTCAATTTATGTTATGAATCCTTCAAGTTTGGAATTATGCATGGTTATTCATAAACAAACCTAGTGTAATTCATAGTTTATAAATGGTGCCTAGTAGAAGAAAAGAGAATTCCAGCAATATGCATGATCGAAAGATTAAAAATAATCATATCTTTCATGGTATTAAGCCAACATTTAAAAGGGAAATAGACACCCATGTATTCTCATCATATGAATAAATAGTATCATGTGTCAAAAAGATAAGTAAAGAATTCCTTCAGTCCTATGGCTTTAAAGGGAAGCAAGAGAAGAAAATAATGGAAGAGAAAAAGATAGATAAAAGGAAGATAGGAAAGAAGGATTTTCCAATGTGTGATAACTGTGGAAAGAATCACCTTGGTGAATGCTTGAAGGTAATTGGAGTTTTTATAAGTTTGGAGAGAAAGGACATCAAAACGTGATTTCAAGGGTAAGAAAAATGTTTCAAATTTACAATGCTTCATCTACAAGGACTTTGGACACTATGCGAATCAATGTCCAAATCATCATATTATACCACAAATTATGCTGTTGAATAATAATCAAGTTATGATATTACCAGAGATAAAGAGTAATTACTAGTCTTCTTTGGATTATATAAAATTATTGTGTCATTTGAGTTTTCTATTAATGATGTATATGTTATAATAATTATAGAGTATATAACGATTTTATTACAGTACTATTTCATTAAGGACATGAGCTTGTGTAGAACCAAGAAAACTGACTCAATAGAGGTTATTTTTTTGGAAAATATATTGTTGAGAGAAATATAAACCATAATATGGTTCTAATACTGTGGTAGTTATTTTGTAATAATATATGATTGATTTTGGATAAATTATATTGGATAATCTTGACTACCTTGAAACTGAATAATGATTTGTATATTCCGTCATTTTATGTGTTTACAAATATTTTGTATCGAAGGTGTATATCTAGTATTATAAAGAAATAAGGGATTATGAATGTAATAAATAATTTTTTATGGTAATTCAGGGTGTTACAGTGTTTTAAAAGAATACATGTTGAAGGTATTCACATGTTATTGTGTGGAAAAGAAGATATTCATTGTGTTTACCATCCTTGTAAATTATTTATTGTGAGTTTGGATAGAAATATTTTGGATAATCCTAAAGGTTTGAATTGATTACGTTTGACATTGGATACTATTTTTGAGTTTAAATCATTTCTTGATATTATTTTTTGGATTTTCATAAAAAGGGCAACACGGAGGTCGCGTGACAACTCGTCACGTCCGGCAAGGCCGTGAGACTTGAACTCGCAACTGAAGGGTGACAAGGGTGCATAAACTAAAATTGGCCTACATGATGTCCGGTTTTTTATAATTTAGATTTTTTATATAGTTTGACAAATGAATTATAAATTCATATTTTTTGGAACCCTATACGATTAGGATAAATAGAATATTTTTTGAATTCTATTATCCTTTGGAGTGAAAGATGAGTTTTCGGTAGGAATTAGTTGAAGGATGATACTATACATGTCAAGTATATTTATTTCCTCTTATTATATGAATAAATTAATTCTTAAGCTTTAGGGATGGGATCTTAAAAATAAATATGTGTTATCCTAATACCTTATGTTTTGTTGAACCGATGATATTTTAAATCATCATAGATTTATGGTTTTGAGGCCCTCAATTTTACACTTGTTTCTAATTGTTGACCTCAATCACTCCCTATAAATATTTATGTTTTTCCTCCAATTATGTGTCTCTAATTTCCTCCAATGTTCTCCTAATTGAGATCATAATTTGGTGGTTACTTTTTCATTTCCCTTTCCATCTTATTAAGGCTGAAATTTATTAACCCAATTTCTGATGTGGGTTTTCCAAAATGGTATTTTTCTTTTTTTAACCATTTATTTTAGAAAAAAAAATTCAAATTTAGAGGATTCAATTTATTGAAGAATGGGATAATGTAACACCCCAATATTTCATATTACGTTATCTCATTAATGTAATTCAATAGCTTATGCTACAAGCAACACCGAGTTCGAATGCACCACAACTTACCAAACTACCTATTCAAAAAGTGGTTTTGAATAGTGTTAAGTGAATTTTGAATATTATATACACTATATAATTTTAAAATACATATGATGTGTTTTTAAGACATAATATAAGAACAATTTCATTTTTTTAGATAAAAGATGTAATTTTCAAAAAATGCAATTTTAACGCCTTTTAATGGAGAAGCATTTTTAAAACTAATATTTTATAATTTTATATATTTAATACAATGAAATAAAATTAATTTTTAGTAGCAAGACATAAAAATATATTTTGGATAAAATTTTTGTACTTTAATGATAACATTCATATTTTGATGAAAAATCAAAAATACTATGTTTTAATTGAAAACAACTTATTTAATTGAAATGATTTATATTGTTAAATTATGCATTTGAATTATTTTGAAGTATAATTAGACTATATTTTTATCATTTAATACAATTTAGGTCATTATAAGTAATTTTATATTTAAATTCGACATAAACACATGTCAATCATTCAATTGTTTTTACTTTTTAAAAATCCGATTTTTGGCATAGACAACGGGAATTAATTTTAAATTAATTTCTGCCACTTCAGTGTTTTGACTTTGAAAAAAATGGATTCCATTTTTGGAATCAAGATTTCCAAAAATTTTAAATAGGTAACTTTTATTTTTACACATGATGAATATTTACTTTAGTAAATATTTTATTTATCATGGTTAAAGGGTGAATCTGGTAAATAAGAGTAAACCTATATTATTTTAATAAAATTAAATTACCCTAAAATGTGTCCTATTTTTATTGGATGATACATGTCCAACCATGGGCATCCTTGGGTCGATTTTGGGATCACTTAGAGCCACTTGAGAGTGATAATGACACTTTATATTTATTAATTTAAAGTATAGACAATAATGACATAAACATATAACTTTTAGTAAAACTATTTTTACTAGGTGTTATATAAGTTATCCTCTAGACTATAATTATTCATTAGAATTATAAAACTATTTAGTACATAATTTTATTTTATTTATAAAATTTAGCCCTTAATTAATTAAATTTATTTAGGACACAATGATGATGTTGTAATTACCTTGTTAAGGAAATAATCAAATAAATGGTATTATAAATATTAAAATAAATATAATTTCATCTTTTTCTTCCACCCACGAATTTTATGTGTGAATATGAAACTTTAGGATTTATTTTAAGTATCTTTCTTTATGTAATCAAGTTTTGATGACTTTCACAAAAACCAAATATTAAATAGAGTCAAAATTGACATTAATGAGTTTTTAAAGAATATATTATACTAATAAATAATATAATATTTGTAAAATATAAGGATCATACAAAGGGCTTAAATAATATTATATATGTCATTAATTAACCAGTTCAGGTTCTGTTGGAAGTTTATAGTAAGTTTATTAACCATATAGTGTAAGAATACAAGAAGATACAGTAAACGTTAAAATATTTATCTAAGAGTAAAATCTAAAAGATAATGTTGATATGGTGACCTAAACCTATCTAAAACTTATTGGTTGAGTTTTTTTAGACCCATAACCACATTATCCTAGTAATAAATCATTTTTGTGCCATTATAATGTGAAAATTATTTTATTATAGAAATAATATTTCAGGCTTTTCCAAAAGTGACCCATGACTCTATTATAAAAGGGAACTTCCCCTTCTCTGAAAATTACTCATCCAAATCAATTTCTGTGGGAAAACCCCTACCCAAATATCCACCCAAATTCATTCATATAAACCTAGAGTCTTTAATTTTATCATAAATTCATCCTATGGAGCACTTTTGATCAACTCAAAAGGAAACGCCCGAAGAAGAGGTAATAATTTCACCCCCCCCCCCTCTTTCAAGTTCTATTATTCTTCCACATCCTCTTTCATTGTTATTTCCATACCAAAATAATAACACGTGTACCTTATACATATTTTGGTTTTATTATAAATATGTTAAAACCATATTAATTATTCTGTCCATCCTATAAATGACAAAGTCACCATACATGCGTACATTCGGCTTACCGTCTCCACATCGTGGTGTACTTTGTTATTCAATCACTTCATTATTTGGATGGAAATAATAATGAGTATAACTAATATAAATAATAAATATAACATTTTAATGATTATTTATATATGATATACCATCCAATTACATATTATTACACCATCAATATAATGATATTATCGCTCTAGCGTACGTACGGATTACAGTCTCCATGACACGATGAGATTCATTTCAACATTCACCATTAAACAATGATTATAATAATAAATATTATTAATAATTATGTAATATATGAAATAATAATTCTTCTTAATATATATGTACATATGTGTGTGTGTTTTTGTGATTATATATATCTTATTCACTTACTTCCATTCAATATAATAGGAAAACAGAAACAATGTTTATGTTTACGTATGACCTACTATCTCCTTAAATAGTGTTTCCCATTTCATATATCTATCTATTATACATATTTATATTCTAAATATATATTATATATAAACCATGTGTTATATTCTGGAAATATTTTAATCAAGATCTAAATGATACGATCAAGAATAACAAGGAAAAACAGGTACGATAAAGAACACGATTATTACCCAAAAAGTTAATTTAACATGGAAATCATTATTAAATGGGTAGTATAAAGTCATAAATTAATCATTTATGATATGATAAATATTAATATGGTTCTATTATGATTTAATAACATATTATGGTCATTATAATGTAAGTTAAACATATCCTCGACCAATGGAAAATGCAAGGTAAATGTTAATTTCACAATCTCTTTATTATCTGAGGTTGTATTTACATAAGTATCTACTAGGACTTATTTATTATCTATTTTCATGTTTTATAAAATATTTCTCAAAGGGATTATATTTAGGGGAATTTTTTACTAAATCATAATTTTAAATGTTTTAATGGTTTATTCTTCTAAACCATTGTCATTAGTGTTCATGTTTTCAAAATGGTTGTAAGGATTTATTTATATGGAAATGAATGTTTAAAAATTATAATATCTTTAAAAAGTTTCAAAGTTTTATGGGACACTTTTATTTAAATGTATCTTTTAAAATTACTTCCTTTATAAATAATGTGACTTTTAAATGATTTCATGAAAAAGGGATATTTCTCTCAATGATTTTTACTAATCAATTTCAACTATGTCAACATCCTTTTGAGGATATTATTTTTGATCGAGGATTGCTTATTATGATACGAATCTTCTATATTGTATTGAATGTTTTGTGATATATTTGACTATGGAAGATTTATTTTTATACCATTCATGTTTTAGGGAAATATTATTGACATTTCATATTCTAGTTTTAATATAAATGTTAATGTTATGTTTCTACCTTTTAGAATGAGGAATGTATCGGACTTAGTAAGTCACGGGTGGAGCCTACTATAGCTCCTCGGTGCATCGGTAGGTATCATGAGACAATTAGATGTGTAATTGGCTGAGGCCTTTCCCAATTTTGATATATGGTTTTGGCCGAGGCCTTAATCATTTTTAGACATCTTGGCCGAGAACATGACAAAATGTTTTAGAATGTCCCATATTATACATTCCCTCATTATGAAAATAATATTGATTGTTCATGTGGTTATTCGACCAAAATAATACCCATTATTATGTTTTATTTTTTAATTATTTATTCATCTCATATTCATGTCATAAAGTGTTCATGTTTATTATTTTTAAATCCTTGTGATTTAAATTTTTCACGATGCATAATGTTTATGTTATTTTATATTGTATTTCTTAGCCTTACTGTGCGTTTGAGATCACCCGCTTCTTATGTTTTATTTTCCTAGGATTCCATGAAGTGTATTATGATTGATAAGTAGTGTTAAGCTAGGGTATTAATGTCATTCTCAAATGATCATTTATTTTGTGATTTATTTTTCTAATGTGTAATGTAACGTTCACGTATGTAATATATTTTCCTAAACTTCTAACATGATTCCATGTAATAATTCCAATGTATTAAAATAATTCATTGGCTCTGGGTAACTAGGGTCAGGGCATTACAATAATTGAAAAAATATCGAAGCTAAATTATAATATTTTCATTATGCAATTTTTGATGCAAATTTATTCATAGAATACTTACAGTTAAAATTGAAGAACTGTGATTTTAAAATACTAATTTTAATGAGAAGGGTAAAGATGTTAAACACTTAATAATGAGGATTCTTTTAAGGTACACTATAATTGATTTTATGTTATTTGAAAATATAAGAATAAATAAATAATGATGAAGAAAATTAGATCATAAAATAAAAATTGTTCTCTTAAACCACCATATTGTTGTTGTAAATAAAGGATAGGGTATGTTGGAATTTAAAAATTAAATTCATTTAAATTAACATCATAATAAAACCTTGATGAGATATTAAAAAAATTATGATTATATTCTTTTATAATGATTAATAAATTAGAATCTCTATGTACCTCAATCCCATCTGATGTGAATTGATGTAAGATAATGTAAATAATAAATAATAAATATTAGATGAAAACTATATGGATGTTTTGTAATCATGTGTATATATAAATAAAATGAAATTTATTATTCATAAATTTAAAATCAATTTAGAAATGAATAATAGGTTTTTATTATTTTTTAATATTTATAAATGATGATAAAAGTTTTGTAGTTGATGAACAATTACCTATGAAGTCCTTAAGGCACCTAAAAAATATTATCACAATAGATGTGCTTGTTATTTAGTCTGCTCGAAATATTAAATTTGGAAATAATGAAAAAATATACTTTTACATGTAAATGAAATACATGAATTACATGTTTGAAACTCTAGAAGATTGAGTAATTGTGGAATATAAAAAAATTGAAGATACATTTAAAGGGACTATTAAACAAAATAAACACAAAAAATATCATTTTTCAAATCCACACACCACCAATTTATTTGTTAGTGATTCTTTTCAAAGGTGTACCATACTTTTGGTTTCATTTTTTCACAATAGTTTTTATTTATTGTGAAACTATAAGTTATTAATACTTTTATTATATTGATATATTACAAGGAAAATGGATTAGGATTTATATTTATTAGAACTAACTCATCACCATGTAATATGATATATAGTGTACAATATCTATAGTGATATCCAATATAATAAAAAAACTAACCACTGATCATGTGGGATTTTGGATTCTGGTTTCTCATAATCCCACAATTGACCATCTTATCCCTCTTCATTATGTTGATTCTAACATGGTGAAATATGATATTGGAATCTACATTGCAAGGTTCTATAATATTATAAATAAAAACAATGAAAAAGGTGTATATCTTCCCATGTTATAATATATCTAATATTTTTTATTTTTAATGAAGAAATTATAAAGTAATAAATAAAATTATAAAATATAAATAATATATTAGGGTAAATACAATATATGGGATTGGATATTGTATATATAAAAACTTTGAAGTATATCTTTTATACCCTAATAGATCGTGAAAATTTAATTATTTTTTAATTTTTTGTATATAAAATATTGAAAAATGTTAATATAACTGACACTTTATAAAAAAAATGATACATGGAATGGTCTATCGTGAACTTTTTTATCTTAAGAGTGTAAATGAAATTATGAAATATTAATGGGAATGAGTCTTTGTTAGGAACATATATGTAATGTATGTATTCATAATTTATTTGTCTAATAATATTTATGTACTATGTGTAATAGAATTTATTAGTGTTCATATATTATTTTCAATTTTATATAATATATAGGTAAGGATATACCCTCATTATAATATATTGATATTTTTTATTCCAGAAGTGACATATTCATAAAAAAAGTAAAAAGAAATTATAGAAATGGTTCACATTGTTTTGATACTAAATGATAAAAATGTAATAGATGACATAATATTATTAATTCCAACTATGATAAACTAAAACTATGTTTTTAGTTTAAATTCTATAAAATGTGAGTTTTTTAACATTAAATACTTAATATTTTTTATAGATATTATTGGATGATCGCTCTAATTAATCCATGAAATTATATAATATCTATTTTGTGGATCCAATACATTGATATTATGAAAATAGGCCACACATAATGACCATTATGAATTTTTAATACACCATCTTTGTTGTATTATTAATAATATTAAAATTATAAGTATTTTAGTATATTTTAACTAATTTTATATGATTTTTCAGTGCTTATTTATAGTCAATCATATAGTATAAGGGAAAATGTGAATTAATACTCCATCATATGGTATCAGGAAAAGTAAATACCCAGGAAAAATATTAATTTCTTATATAAGAAATTTGATAAGGTATATATAATAATATTTTAGTATCACAACATATATCAAAAAAAATTCTAGATTTCTCAATGCTTTTGAAAATTCCATAATAATTGAATGGTTATGACTATTTTTATAATGTTAAAAAATTTATGAAATAAGTCATATGAAATCAAAGAAATGTAATCCTTAAAATTTTATATAAAAAAATATATGAAATTGTATTCAAAATATTTCACAACTGTTTGTGTATATATTTTTTACTCTTAGGATATAGATAGATAAAATATTATGTTGAAGAAATAAATTATTTCAAGGATATGCTGTCTTTTTATAAACTCTAAAAGTATATACAATCAACATGAAGGGGCATTTTCCTATTCCATAGATAATTATTTCCCATTTTAAATTTAATCTCATATACTTTTTCATTGCTAGTATTCCCCATCTCCTTAATGGATCTTCCTTCTCTTTTTATAATCATCCACTATCTCTCAAATTTCATGCTCACTAGTACAATTATCAGTTTTTCATAGTGTCATTCTTCTAATATAGAGTGGTATAAAAATTTCACACCCCTTTACATTCATTACTAGGTAAAAAATCTAAGATCATTATTTTTATCATTAACATGATCATATATTATTCACATTTAGAAACAAAAAAAATATAACATCATATTTCATAAAAAAATGCATCCATTTATGATAGATAAAAAAAGTCGCCATACAAAATAAATCCATTAATGATCATTATTTTCTAAAACTAAATAACATTAGAATGATTAAAGACATTTGTAAAATTACTCCAACCAAGGATTATAGCTAACTTAAGGGAATGTAATTAAATTAAAAGTAATAAATGATAATTTTTATATATCAAGGTAATAAAAACTAATTTTAAACATATGTAAGATAATGTGTGAATTAAAAACCCATTAACATAGAAGGTGGTACTATGCCAAAATTAACACTTTTTTCACCTAAATTTGCATCTTCATTTATAAAGTAATGTGAAATTTTCAATTTGATATCTATATACATCATATATTATAGGATACACATGCTAGTATTATCAAATTTTAAACATTAATTCATAAAAAGTTAGATTAAAATATCAGAATAAAAATTTTCACATAAAAATATAAAATTATTAATCTTTTAATGAACATATCATACCACTCGACTGTCATAAAAAATCTATGACAAAAATATAGATTATTTTTCATATGAATATAAAATTAAAAAAACAATTTAATATGTAAGATAAAATTCATGATCTTATTTGTTGGGTCACCAAGATACCATAATGTGGACTTATATAACTCAAATTAATTATACTTCTATAAAATTTATTTATATTGTTAAATATAAATTAATGACCTTGAAATATTTTAAATGTTTAGGAAACCGGTCATTTATATATTTTTGACCAGTAGGAAAAATTTGTACGTTAATTTTATCTACAATGTTGTCATGAAGATCTAATGTGATTTTTATTTTCTACAAGTATTATTTAAATGATTAAAATATGAAAAACAATATCAATGTAACACCCCGAGCTTCCACGATACGCTTTTCATTCAATAATGCAATAGCTTGCATTGTACGCAACTTCGAGTTCTAAAACACTGCGACTAATCAAAGTAGCCGTTATGAATTGTAATAACCACTTTTTAAAATTATAGAAATTTTATATTTCAAAATGGACTTCATTTTTGTATTCGTAATATCGAAATTATCCTAAGTTTAATTTTTTGCAACTTTCTGAGAACTTCCAATATTTTATGAATAGTGATAAATACTTAAAACAACTTTTTTAATCAAAATAATTTATTGTGATAAATTATACTATTTAGGGGTTTCAAAGTATAATTAGAATATATTTTTACCATTTTATCCAATGGTGGTCATTAGAATTAATTTAACATTGAAATTGGACATAAACAATTGCCAATCTTTTGATATAAATTGTTTCTTAAAAACACGCTATTTGTTGTGACAGCGGGAATTGATTATAAAATTAATTAATGCAACTTATATGTTTGGAATTTTGTAAAATAGACATCATTTTTGAATTCGGAATATCAATTATATCTTAGGGTGAAATTTTGGCATTGTTCAGAAAAACTTCAATTTTTGATGAATAGTGAAACCACTAAGTGGTAGTTAAATAACTGATTTTTCGTTTAAATGAAATATTACCACTTCTGTGATTTTATTTTCAAAAATCTGACATACATGGTTGTCATTAAGAAGTAAAATGTGGTTCAATGAGATTAAAAAATTTTTTTGGTGAATAGTAACTTTTAAGTTCTTAATCGCGATTAGAGGTAATTAGTGTAGTTTAAGGTACAAATAATGTTTTAATAATATGAGATGAGCATGACACTTGTCCTACTCCTATTGGATGAGTCATGGACGACCAAGACAACCCATGGGTCAACTTGGGGACCCCATGGATCCACTTTAGTTGGAAAATGACATTAATATATATTTATTTAATGTTAAAATTAAATTGACACAAACATGAGTTATTTTACTAAAACAATTTTTAAGTGGGGTTACACAAGTCCGAATTTTGATTATAAATATTCATTAGAAAGCTCAAAAGATTTTGATACATCATAGTATTTTTTTTATAATTTTTAGACATTAAATAAATTAAATTATTTATGACATCATGATGATGCAGCGATGACCTCATTATTTAACGATTTAAATAAAATGGGAAGATAATGCAAAATCCAAGGCTTACACTTGTCCAAAGACAATTGTATGAGGATATTTCGAACCCTTATCACCTTAGCCTAGAATTATATAAGTTTGGGACCTTTAGAATCCGAAAAGCATTGTGTAATAATGTAACATTTCAATCTTTCCAAAAGAGCCCCTCCTCTCCACTTATAAAAGGCCCCCACCTCTACCACCTCATTCACACTTTCAAGTCATTTGGCTCGGGCAACCTCTGCCCAAATACTCTCCCAACTTCCCTCTCTTACTCCTAGAAGCCTCACTTTGGTCAGAACTCTTCCAAAGGAAGCCTTTGGCTCAAATCAAAAAGAGTTACCCGATTTTGAGGTAATGTCTTCTCTAATGTTGTTTTGTTTTATTTTTCTTCTCCAACCCCATAAACTCTTTTTATTCATTTATTTTGTAACAACACCAGTATCCTAAATATACTAGGATGTTGTTATAAGAAGGATTCAAGCTACAATTACACACACCTACATCTAATGGTTAAAGAACATACGGTTTCTATGGATGGCGAATTTCTGCCTCACGAAACGATGATTGTTCAACACTCATATAACACCTTCAAAGGTGGCCATTAAGATGTCACTATATTTATATATGATATATAATGTGTTTATGTTCTACTTATGCTTCTTTATTTCTCATTTATGGCATACTTTATGATTTCCATTATGGGTAAAACGCGATAATTTCATTTTAGGATGTGCGGACTACCGCCCCCTCAAAGTGATTTGAATCGTTAATGCCATATGTGGGATGTATAAAGGATGAAGTAAATGGTATTATACACAATATTATACTGGAATTATATTTTACATTTATATCATTATAATTTTGTTCCATTAAATATGAAATTGAAATGAAAGTAGTGTTCATGTGTACGTACGGCTTACCGTCTCCATGAACGGTGCATTTCATTTCTTACCTCTAAATGTTACGTAATATTATAAATGAATGTATATACTGGATATATTAGATATATAGGATATCTAAATCATGAATATAATTCTGGAGATAATGGATATTCTACCACATAAACAACTTGTAATTATAAGAAGTTTATTGTTGACTCAAGTACCAAAGATCGGCAAAACAACCGTTATTAACTTAAATAATTACCTAATGTTCATATCATTGTAATAAGTGATATAATAAGGATAATGAAATTGAAAATGGTTCTTAATAAGTTATATATTAACTCTAGTTTATTATTCAGGAGGTTAAATAACGGTTGAGTCAAGTCAGACACAAGGTAAGGGAATTTCTTAACCCAATTTTCATTCTTTGGGTTAATCTCCTACTTTCAAATTATGTCACGATATTATTATGTCCTATATTGTATTTGTACATTATTTATGTGTACTTATAGTGAATACACATTATATATGTACTTTATTTAAAAAAATTATCTTTTTAAGGACTTCGTCTCAATCCCCTTTCATTGAGGCATATTTGGTTTTATACAAAACTTTCTTTTATACGGTGTATAAACCCCTTTGACTTGTACTTTTATTCAAAAGGAATATTTTTTATACGAAGCGATTTTCTAAACGACAAAAGGGAATGTTTTTCTTTCCGTACTTATACGGCGACAACGACTTCTCCGCCGCCGTGACCATTATTTGAGTTTCGGCTTCCTCTACAAGCCATCAATTTTTTTTAATGAAAAATAAATACAAAGTTTTAACTTTCTTTTATTTTGGTATTGAAAATGGTTTTGAAAGAATTTTTATTATATCAATGTGTTGTATTGATATCTTGTGATTGAAATGTGGAAATGTTATGTTTCCTTTATGCATGTTTTATGTGATACGATTATGTTATGGTTTATGATATGTTTAAACCTATTCATATGAGGAATGCATTGGACTTAATAAGTGACGGGTGGAGCCCGCTATAGCTCCTCGATGCATCGGCAGGTCTCATGAGACAAACTAGTGTCTTGGCACGAGGCCTTGACAAAATCTTATTTGTGGTCTTGGCACGAGGCCTTGACTACGTGGTTATGATAGTCTGGCATTATGCATTCCATCATTATGAAAGTGGTTATTGTTATTGCATGTGATTATTCGACCAGTAGAATATCCATGTGAAGAAGTGAATGGAATTATCTCATTTTACTTTTTCCATATTATATTGAAGTTCAAGTTCAATAAGTCTTTGGTTTTAGTTATACATTTCCTTAAATGTTAATGTTTATTTATGAAAGCTTCCGCATTATTGTTATCCTTACTGAGCATCTGAGCTCACCCCTTTCAATGTTTTAATATTTTCTAGGATGTGAAGAAGTATTTTAGGAATGACCTGCAGGGATAGTCAGAAGAGTATATGAGTGTGGACTATGAATACCATGTTATTGTAGTTTTTTTACTTTTTGATGTAATGAAAGACTTATTAATGTATCTAGTGTTTCCAAGGCTACTAAACTAATCGGTCTTTCGAGACTTGATCTTTTGTGATCATGCCAATGTTACGAAGTAATGCACCGACACTGGGTAGCTGGGGTCGGGGTGGTACAGTTGGTATCAGAGGCAGTTTAGTACTAACCTTGGAAGCTATATTTAGATAAACTCTGATTAGAGCACATAGCCCAAGGATAGACTTTGAGGATTAGGATAGAAGAACTTCCTAGAATTTTGGTATTATAGAGATTTTGTGAGTTTTCCGAGCAATACATCCCTGTCTGGATACGAGCAGGTAGAGGCGGCTCTGGAACAGATGTACCTAGGGTTAAAACCCGAAAACACCGCTTTAAGCTAGACTCGAATGGGAACTGGTGCACGACAACGGGCCTTGCTGCACTCTTGGTTACGACACTCCCGGGGGATATGCTTAGGATAATTCTCGTTTTCTTTACAAACCACTATGAACGGTTATGAGTACATACTTCCTCAAAGAAAACCTTTTTATGATTATGGATTATATCCATAAATAGTTCAATTTATGTTAAGTGTTTTATAAGTATGGGATTATGTATTTTGATTCATAAACTAACCTAGTTTATGCCATTGTATAGAAATGGTGCCCAGTAGAAGGAATGTGAACTCCAGCAATATGTATGATCCAAAGAGTAAGAAGGATCGTATCTTTCACGGTATTAAGCCAACATTTCGAAGGTAAATAGTCTCCCATGTGTTCTCAACATATGAAGAAATAGTATCATGTGTTAATAAGATAAGTAAATAATTCTCTGAGTCCTATGGCTTTGAAGAGAAGCAAGAGACGAAAGGGATGGAAGAGAGAATGATGGATAAAGGGATGAGGGGAAAGAAGAATTTTCCAATACGTGGTAATTGTGGGAAGAAAAATCATGGAACTTGCCTAAAGGTAATGGGAGTTTGTTATAAGTGTAGAGAAAAAGGACACAAAGTGCGTGACTGCAAGGGTAAGAAAATGGTTTCAAATGTACAATGCTTCTTCTGCAAGGATTGGGGACACTACGCAAACCAATGTCCAAATCATCAGAGTATGCCCCAAATGAAGTTATTGGATAATAATCATGTTATGATACTACCACAGATGAGGAGTAATGATTAGAGTTCTTATGTTGTTATTAATGAATTTTGTAATTTGAGTGTTGTATCAATGATGTACTGGTTATAATAATTATCGAGTATATAAGGATTGTACTCCAGTACTATTTCATTAAGGACTTGAGATTGTGTGGAACCAAGAAAAGTGACTCCACAGTAGGTTAAATTTTTGGAAAATATATGGTTGAGAGAAAGATAAACCATAATATGGTTCTGATACCAAGATAGTGATTTTGAAATAAGACGTGATTGATTTGGATAAATTATATTGGATATTCTTAACTTCCTTGAAACTGATTGATGATTTGTATACATTTTTTTTTGATAGGAGGAGTATATCTAGTATTCTATAAGGAATAAGGGATCATGGTAATTCAGTATGTTTAAAAAGAATACATGATGAAGGTGTTCACATGTTGTTACATGGAAAAAGGGATCTTCATTATGTTTACCTTCCTTATAAAATTTGGACTGTGAGCTGGACAGAAGTATTTTGGATAACTATAAAGGTTGGAATGGATTAAGTTGGTCTTTGGATAGTATTGTTTAAGGTTAAAAAAAATTATGAAGATTATTTTTGGAATATTATAATACTATAGTTTTAGGAAAAGGACAACCTGCAGGGTGGGGCATAACCCGTCGCGTCGGACAAAGCTGCAGGAATCGAACCCACAATCATAGTGCGACATGCCTTTATTTCCTACCACTAGCCTACAGGAAGTCCCTGGTTATTACAAAATAGTTTTACTAATCTAAATGGTATGTGTTAACATTTTGAACCTTATACATTTAGGATAAATAGAATATTTTTGAGTTCCGTTACCATTTGGAGTAAATGTTGGGTTTGTGGTAAACATTTATTAACGAATGAAAGTATACATAACAAGTATGTATATTCCCTTACGTTCTTAGTAAATCTCCTAAATAAATTCCTCAACATTATAAAAGGTAACTTAAAACAAAAATGTTGTCGGTTAACTTTTCCAACTGGGGATTCAATGACCGTTTAACCAGTCACAAGTTTGTGATTTTCTTGTGGTTAAACTTTCTCCTAATCCTGTTTTCTATAACTCTCCATCAGACCTTGATGGTTTGTTTCTCCTCCATATCCATATTTTCATATAATCCTAGAATGGGCTATATCGGGTGACCTTTGTACTTATCCTGCTTTCTTTTAATGTTATATATTTATTAACCTTATTTATGATGTGGGTTTTCCTCAAAGGTATTTTCTCTTTTCAACCTTTTATTTTCAAAGAAAAATTTCAAATTGCGAGGACGCAATTTATTGAAGAAGAGGAGAATGTAACACCCCGAGCTTCCACGATACGCTTCTCATTCAATAATGCAATAGCTTGCATTGTACGCAACTTCGAGTTCTAAAACACCGCGACTAATCAAAGTAGCTGTTATGAATAGTAATAACCACTTTTTAAAATTATAGAAATTTTATATTTCAAAATGAACTTCATTTTTGTATTCGTAATATCGAAATTATCCTAAGTTTAATTTTTTGCAACTTTCTGAGAACTTCCAATATTTTATGAATAGTGATAAATACTTAAAACAACTTTTTTAATCAAAATAATTTATTGTGATAAATTATACTATTTAGTGGTTTCAAAGTATAATTAGAATATATTTTTACCATTTTATCCAATGCTGGTCATTAGAATTAATTTAACATTGAAATTGGACATAAACAATTGCCAATCTTTTGATATAAATTGTTTCTTAAAAACACGCTATTTGTTGTGACAGTGGGAATTGATTATAAAATTAATTAATGCAACTTATATGTTTGGAATTTTGTAAAATAGAAATCATTTTTGAATTCGGAATATCAATTATAGCTTAGGGTGAAATTTTGGCATTGTTCAGAAAAACTTCAATTTTTTATGAATAGTGAAACCACTCAGTGGTAGTTAAATAACTGATTTTTCGTTTAAATGAAATATTACCACTTCTGTGATTTGATTTTCAAAAATCCGACATACATGGTTGTCATTAAGAAGTAAAATGTGGTTCAATGAGATTAAAATAATTTTTTGGTGAATAGTAACTTTTAAGTTCTTAATCGCGATTAGAGGTAATTAGTGTAGTTTAAGGTACAAATAATGTTTTAATAATATGAGATGAGCATGACACTTGTCCTACTCCTATTGGATGAGTCATGGCCGACCAAGACAACCCATGGGTCAACTTGGGGACCCCATGGAGCCACTTTAGTTGGAAAATGACATTAATATATATTTATTTAATGTTAAAATTAAATTGACACAAACATGAGTTATTTTACTAAAACAATTTTTAAGTGGGGTTACACAAGTCCATATTTTGATTATAAATATTAATTAGAAATCTAAAAATATTTCCTACATCATAGTTTTTGTTTTATAATTTTTAGACATTAAATAAATTAAATTATTTATGACATCATGATGATGCAACGATGACCTCATTATTTAACGATTTAAATAAAATGGGAAGATAATGAAAAATCCAAGGCTTACACTTGTCCAAAGGCAATTGAATGAGTAGATTTCGAACCCTTATCACCTTATCCTCGAATTATATAAGTTTGGGACCTTTAGAATCCGAAAAGCATTGTGTAATAATGTAACATTTCAATCATTCCAAAAGAGCCCCTCCTCTCCACTTATAAAAGGCCCCTACCTCTACCACCTCATTCACACTTTCAAGCCATTTGGATCGGCCAACCTCTGCCCAAATACTCTCCCAACTTCCCTCTCTTACTCCTAGAAGCCTCACTTTGGGCAGAACTCTTCCCAAGGAAGCCTTTGGCTCAAATCAAAAAGAGTTACCCGATTTTGAGGTAATGTCTTCTCTAATGTTGTTTTGTTTTATTTTTCTTCTCCAACCCCATAAACTCTTTTTATTCATTTCTTTTGTAACAACAACAGTATCCTCAATATACTAGGATGTTGTTATAAGAAGTATTAAATATACACTTACACACACCTACATCTAATGGTTAAAGAACATACGGTTTCTGTGGATGGCGAATTTCTGCCTCACGAAACGATGACTGTTCAACACTCATATAACACATTCAAAGGTGGCCATTAAGATGTCACTATATTTATATATGATATATAATGTGTTTATTTTTTACTTATGCTTCTGAATTTCTCATTTATGGCATACTTTATGATTTCCATTATGGGTAAAACGCGATAATTTCATTTTAGGATGTGCGGACTACCGCCCCCTCAAAGTGATTTGAATCGTTAATGCCATATGTGGGATGTATAAAGGATGAATTAAATGGTATTATACACAATATTATACTGGAATTATATTTTACATTTATATCATTATGATTTTGTTCCATTAAATATGAAATTGAAATGAAAGTAGCGTTCATGTGTACGTACGGCTTACCGTCTCCATGAACGGTGCATTTCATTTCTTACCTCTAAATGTTACGTAATATTATAAATGAATGTATATACTGGATATATAAGATATATAGGATATCTAAATCATGAATATAATTCTGGAGATAATGTATATTCTACCACATAAACAACTTGTAATTATAAGAAGTTTATTGTTGACTCAAGTACCAAAGATCGGCAAAACAACCGTTATTAACTTAAATAATTACCTAATGTTCATATCATTGTAATAAGTGATATAATAAGGATAATGAAATTGAAAATGGTTCTCAATAAGGTATATATTAAATCTAGTTTATTATTCAGGAGGTTAAATAACGGTTGAGTCAAGTCAGACACAAGGTAAGGGAATTTCTTAACCCAATTTTCATTCTTTGGGTTAATCTCCTACTTTCAAATTATGTCATGATATTATTATGTCCTATATTGTATTTGTACATTATTTATGTGTACTTATAGTGAATACACATTATAGATGTACTTTATTTAAAAAAATGATCTTTTTAAGGACTTCGTCTCAATCCCCTTTCATTGAGGCATATTTGGTTTTATACAAAACTTTCTTTTATATGGTGTATAAACCCCTTTGACTTTTACTTTTATTCAAAAGGAATCTTTTTTATACGAAGAGATTTGCTAAACGACAAAAGGGAATGTTTTTCTTTCCGTACTTATGCGGCGACAACAAATTCTCTGCCGCCGTGACCATTATTTGAGTTTCGGCTTCCTCTACAGGCCATCATTTTTTTTTAATGAAAAATAAATACAAAGTTTTAACTTTCTTTTATTTTGGTATTAAAAATGGTTTTGAAAGCATTTTTATTATATCAATGTGTTGTATTGATATCTTGTGATTGAAATGTGGAAATTTTATGTTTCCTTTATGAATGTTTTATGTGATACGATTATGTTATGGTTTATGATATGTTTAAACCTATTCATATGAGGAATTCATTAGACTTAATAAGTGACGGGTGGAGCCCGCTATAGCTCCTCGATGCATCAGAAGGTCTCATGAGACAAACTAGTGTCTTGGCACGAGGCCTTGACAAAATCTTATTTGTGGTCTTGGCACGAGGCCTTGACTACGTGGTTATGATAGTCTGGCATTATGCATTCCATCATTATGAAAGTGGTTATTGTTATTGCATGTGATTATTCGACCAGTAGAATATCCATGTGAAGAAGTGAATGGCATTATCTCATTTTACTTTTGCCATATTATGTTGAAGTTCAAGTTCAATAAGGCTTTTGTTTTAGTTATACATTGCCTTAAATGTTAATGTTTATTTATGAAAGCTTCCGCATTATTGTTATCTTTACTGAGCATCTGAGCTCACCCCTTTCAATGTTTTAATATTTTCCAGGATGTGAAGAAGTATTTTAGGAATGACCTGTAGGGATAGTCAGAAGAGTATATGAGTGTGGACTATGAAGACCATGTTATTGTAGTTTTTTTACTTTTTGATGTAATGAAAGACTTATGAATGTATCTAGTGTTTCCAAGGCTACTAAACTAATCGGTCTTTCGAGACTTGATCTTTTGTGATCATGCCAATGTTACGAAGTAATGCACCGACTCTGGGTAGCTGGGGTCGGGGTGTTACAATCAAAATTTCATTTTTATGTATGAAGATACTCATTGGTTATTTAATGAAATGAATGAGAAATCCATACATCAAACTAATGTGTAATTTTTTTGGAATGATAAAAAGATTTATTTTTACTTTTATAAATATGTTCCAACTGATGATAACTATGAAATGGAACTCATATTACCAAAATAATTATGTCATTAGTTTTAAATTAATTGGTCACTTATAATAAAAAAAATTCTTATTCAATATATGGTAATAAAAAATGATCTAATGTATTTTTTTTATAATTACATTTTTTTAGGTTTAAATTTTTTTGTTAATAAACAATCTTCATTTTAGTAATTTCCAAAA
This sequence comes from Viscum album, assembly GCA_963277665.1. NCBI lineage: Eukaryota > Viridiplantae > Streptophyta > Magnoliopsida > Santalales > Viscaceae > Viscum > Viscum album. Next base: position 1,044,229,202 of record OY728150.1, read on the forward strand.
GTATTCATCTGGATATTTCTCTACCATATTGTGATATAGTTTTTTATGTATTATTTTATCCATTTTCATGACATAATTATCATTTATCATAATAATAAGTTATTTTATATAATTTAAATTTTATAATACATTAGAATAATAAGTAGTTTTCATTTCATTAAGTAGTATTACTATAGGGAAAAAATTATTACAAGAATAATATTTAATGATATATAACTTGCTACTCCTTGAAACTTTCTTTTATATGTTACATTATTTTTTTTATGGATGTCATTGTCATATTTTATTTATTATATATCAATGTAATATTTACATTAAATGTGTTGAAATATTAAAATGTAAATAAATTTTTTATTACTTAAAAATTATGTGACTTTTTATATAGATTATATTCAGTTTTTCTGTTTTATCGGCTGCTGTGATATGATGTTAAATGTTGTCTAAAACCATAACACATGATGGAGGATTTTATCCATGATAAATAAGTGATGATGAATGTGTAGATTTGTCAGCAATATGTTAACACTGGTAATGAAATTTTTTATCATGAATAAAGGAATAAAATTTGCGTGAATTTAATATATATATATATACTGAATTAAATTTATAATATCAATTAAAAAATTTAATGTGGTACCTTCGACTTCTACAAGTGATGGAAATAACTATAGGGATTCCCAGTGGAAAAAATTATTATATTAAAAAAATAATATCTCAAAATAAATAAATTTAATTATCTTTAATGTGAAATTCTCAACACTAAATCTATGAATTATGAAATCTAGTTGTTTTCAAAGAACATAGTTTTAATGCTGATAAATGTTCATTTTTTATGTTCATATAAAAAGTATGAGAAAATGCATATGATAGATTGCAATAATTTTTTATATTGATAATAAGGCCTTCATTCAGGAAATCCTTTAGTAATGTAGAAACTCTTTAATAATTCAATGACACATTGTTTCCCTCATCAGTAATGAACTGATTCATTTCCCCTATCATTGATGATGTTTCCTCTTCCCAATACACTATTAATTCAATTTATTCTCTAGTGATAAGGCATTTGTGATGACTCAACATTTCATAGAGATATTATTATTCCCTCTACTTAAAATGGATGGTCCTTGTGGCTCCATTAATAATATTCCCCATTCAAATTTATGGGGATGTATAAACATAAAAAATCGTTGAGCTCCCACCATTTTCAAAAAAAATTGACACTTTATTTTCAAAAACTTTTATTTATTTTATAATTATTTTTTATAAAAGTGGTGACATGAACCAATCACACAATTCATTACCCAAAATAAATTTATTTAAAAACGATTACAAAATAATCATGAGGTGAAAATAATTTACACAAAAACATAATTGAATGTGGGTATAGTTGAATGTTCAAAGAAAAAATAGACCAATGACAAGGGATACAGATAACAGAACCCTACTAATGGAAAAATCATATTGAAAAGTAGTAGTTATAAAGATATACCCCGCCTCGGAGGAAGGAGAGGTGCCTGGAAAACATTTTGGTATGAATAATCCACAACAAAAATTCATTCACTACTAGATAACGCAGTGAATCTGAAAATCATAAAACAATGAAGGTTATTACAGTGGAAATTTTATTCCAAGATGTCTGTATAGTATCTTTTCGACCAGGGCATGCCTTCATATTCTTCAAGAGTGAAAAATCCAATAGTATCCAAGTGTTTACATAATGCAATGAAACAAAAAAAAATATAGAGCAAAATAGGGATGTGAAACCAATAAGAGCATTCATTTTCCTCGACACTAAAACATACAAAAAAGATCCTATGGAAACTGAGACAAGCCGGCCAGATGAAAATAATGGGCATGTCAGCCAGAGGAAAATAATTGGAAAAGAACAATTCAATAGGGAACAAAATAGAAAGGAAAAAAATATCCAAATAGCCTCAACATGGTTGTACAGAATCAATTCAGGAAGAGACCAGGGACATCACAAAAAAAGATTCAATTCCATGGAATGTCATTGAATATGAAATTTGTGTTTTCTTAAACTCCTCTACAACATTGATAAACATATTTTTTTAATATCATGGTATGTATCAGTAGTTATATCACCTTTTTTGTACTATCGAACTTAATTTGTATCATTCTATTCCATCCAAGAATCAAGATCCTCTGAAAAGTAAAATTTTACTTATATTTGGTTAGAATCCATAAAAGAATGAACACTTTCATTTTTATCCTCACTAGTATTGACTTTTGATTCAGTTGAATCAGAGGATGTATACTAATTTTCTATATGCTCATGTTTTGGGGTATTTTTTTCATATTGGCAGCTATGGATCATGTGATAATGGTTCTCTCACTTTTATAATGGTTCATACATTTTGGATTTTTCTTAGCACTTTGAGTGATGAAACCATCAGATTCAATCATTGATTTGTTTCCTTTTCTAGCACTCGATTTCAAAAAATATTCCTCAAGTTGGAAATAATTTTCATGGCCATCTCGAATAGATTATTCAGAGTTAGATAGAACATTCTCTTTCTCTCCATGATATACTTTATTGATCTCCATATTGGGAGCTTCAGATTTTTGAGGCATTGTATCATCTTCACTAGAAGATTGAGGATTATGAACTTCCACTACTAAATCGAAGTGGCTGGTAGAAGGGAGCTTAAAATTAGTCAAAATTTAAGCATTTATGATGATAGTACTAATAATATGTGTCAGAAACCATCCTGAGTCAACCCTAAACAAGTTACTCGAGACAGTTTGCAACATGTCCCAAAGGGCTTTCCTAATCCCCATGGGCTGGAAACGAGTTTCCACATAAAAACTAACATGTAGAAATGATTTTTCAAAAAAATGAAAAAAAATAAATAAATGAATAGAAACGGAAAAATGAAGATAACCAATAATATAAGAAAGAAGATAAACTGCACATACCTTCAGGTGACCTCCTAGGTCTCCACCCAACCAAAGACAAACTGTTCTCCGTTAATGAGAAATTATTCCAGGATAATCTGAGTAAAGGGAACGTACAACTAAAATGATAACATATTAATGTGATCCAAAATGTGTAGTAGGTGTCCCAAGAATAAACCACTGAATACCAATGTTATCTTTCCAAAAAAAGTCCCAGAAAAATAGTTTGAAAATATGGTTAAAAAGAAGGGTTTTCATTTTAATTAATATAACATCATTTTTCATATTTTTAAAATCCTAATCACTTAAATCACTTCAAAAACTAATCCCTTGTTTATAATCAAAATAAAAAAAAATAAAGCCAACATTGTTCTAAGAAGAAATAAATAAAAATTATATGCTAGAAATAAACTAAAATGTATATCAGAAAATAAACACGTAATACAATAATTACCACTGGTGATCCTAAACATATCTAAAAGACCCCTAGATGTACTTGGTTTGGAATAACGTATCGGTCTATGGTGAATCCCCTAAATCAATAACCAATTATATATCCTAACCTGGACTCACTACTGGCACAACCCACCTAGACTAAAATAAAATCTAAGAGTACCAACCAGTCCAATTGGGGTTGATCAGCAACAATCCCTTGACCTTATAAAATATTCCCATTAATCTATCGTGGTAGTAATAATGTTAGGTAAGTAAGAGGACCTCGCATGTGTGACTTAGCTTACCTATCATCACCGCACTTTCCTACCACAAACAAAGACACCCTATACAATAACCCATAAAAGGTATATCCCTCCTATAGAGGTGACCTATATATATATATATAATCATGTATACATCATCTCATTCATGGTCCCAACCAGGCTGTCATTTCACTGGTACTATTAAACTGTTTCACAAAGACCTTTATGTTTTCAACTGGATGCTCAAACTTTCAAAGTGTCATAAGGTTCCAACCAAGAGTTTATAGTGTATAACTATTTAAAACTTTTCACAAAACATTATGTTTTACAAATGTTCATCCAAATTCTAATACACAGTCCTTTTAATGAGTCAACACAAACATTTCCCTATAGATGGAAGTTCCAAATATGCCTTTAAGTAAACATGTCCAACACATTTACCCAAAACATCTTTCAAACACTTATTATATATTCACCAACCCAAAAGTTCCCTTAAGTTCGAAAAACAAACACGAAACACTACACAATTTCAAAATGGAATTTACCCTATTTAAATTATACCAAAAAAAGATTCAATGTCAAATGGTCTAAACATGATGAACACCTTTTAATCCATTTTTAGAACCAACACAAAAGACCCAACATCATTTTAAATAAATAAGAACAATTTAGGGAAACTACGTTTTCAAGGAAGCACCAATTTAAATCACCATCTTCACATCATGAAACATCGATGTGTTCACCTAGTTCATCCATGGATGTGCCAACATCTAGTGGAAAACCAAACATATAGGAAGAAACCTTAAACCACATTTAAAAAATCACTAATATTTTTAAACAAATACCAAATATTCCACATCATTTAGAAAATATGAAACAACCCCAAAAATTATATAAACCTCCATTTTAAAAAATTCAAATAAAATCATCAATCCATAAACCCACTGAATAGAACACATAAATTTATGTTCTCAAAGAAATCAACACTATTAAAAAATTATTAAGGTAAAATTTTTATAAAAAATAAACATTCACTTGAATAGAACAAAACATTTCAAAATAAACACCTTTGGTGCCTCAAACCATGGAGATTCACACAAATCGCATAGAATAGTATTTTTTATAACTTAAATGAATAAGAAACATCAATTTTCAAATATCCAAGTGTGTGAGAGAAGTTAGAATAGAATTTACGAAGCAATAGAAAATATGCATGTGCCAAAGGATCGTTTCGGAAAGGAAAAATTAGATTTTTCAACCTCAAATCAACTACAGACCCAGTAGAACATCAATGAAAGGAAAATTGGTACATCGCAGACCAACATCATACCCTAAACAAAAACAAAAATTCACAAATATGTCTATGACGGTTATGGTGTTTCCACAATTAAGAAAAACACAAAAAATAGAAGAGTAATTTACCAATGGTTGTGTGAATTTCCAAGGGAGGCACATCTAAAAAGAAGGTTTTTCAGCAAGGATTGTCCACTAGAGAAAGTCATTGTGAAAAGTTCAGGATTTCAGTGCAAGGTAGAGCAGTGATATTGGGTTCTTGCACACACTAGAGAGTATGGGGAGCTCCCACATGAGAGGGAGATGAAGTAGAGGGTCGTCGGAGCACTGCTAGTCAAGCAGGACAGAGGAGGTGTTTGAGCTGTGGAAACATGGGGGAAGGTGGGGTTCACTGGACCTGATGTGTAGGGGAGGCACGTTGTACTGTTCCCTGAGAGATAAGAGGGCAGTGGAGATTCCCCATAGGGCTTGCTTCTTCTTCTTCTTTTGTATAATTATACTAACAATAATAATACTAATAATAAAAGATTAATTCTAAAGATAATATTAACATTAATAATATCATTATTAATGATAATATTAATAATAAGAATATTATCATTATTTTTTTATTAATAATAATAATAATAATAATAGTAAAAATAAAAAAATTTATGCATTTTGTTTGAAACCATCATGATATTAATAATAATTCAATAATGATTATATTGACAACCATTTTAGTGATAATTATATTATTAACAAATATATTAATAATAATAATAATAATAATATCTACATAATAATATTACTATTACAATGTTTTAAACATTTACCTATTTTATTATAATAAAATTTCACCATTTTATGTAGAGGGAACCTGCAGGGGCTCCCAGGCCGACCACACGATTACCGCCAATCGTGTGGTTCCCATGCAATGGTATGAAAACCAGCAAAATTATTAAGTGAAAAAAAATTCAATGTGATACCCAAACCCAAAATTTCCAAATGATGCAAGATTGTAAGGAGAATAAAATAAAAGTTAATCTGAGTTTAGGGTGTGACATGTTTCCCCACCACAAACACTTTCTACCTCTAGAAAGTCACCAAGACAACAGTTAACATAGCTCGAGTTCATGACCAGACGAAACAAAAGGAAACCAAAATCATTTGGGTTACCATTTTCAACACACATCACACCCAACCAATTCAATAAAAACCACTACTAGAGATTAAGGGGAAAACATGGGAGGGTTATCCACACTACAAGAATTCACTAACATGGAAACCATGAATCCTGAAAATACCCCCCTAGGGGGAATATGGGAACTCCCAAACCAAACTTTTTCATTTTCCCAAAATTTAAAAAACAACACCACAAATACTTAAATGAAAATCTTTCTATGAAACGACCCAATAACCTAAGGATGGGAATTTATCTCAACACCACCCACAATGACTGATTAAAATTCCCACCAAATTTGTATAATAAATAATTCCATGCCCAAACTCAACCCTCATTATCAATTGAAACAGAAAAACCCATCCACTAATATTAAAACCATTGTAGGTAAAATCAGCACATCGGGACACTAGGATGAAGGAATTCCCTAAAAAACTGGAAAACACTATAGAAACCCCCTTGGAAAGGTATCTAAACAATTAAAGGATCAAAAAACACTGCCCATTAATTTTACGAAATCAAACATCCCCCTAAAAAAACTTGGATCAAACTCAAAATTAGAATAGGTCTATTTATTCACAGGAAAAACACCCATCATGGAATCCAAATGATTTTGAAACCATACTAAGACCAGATAATTCCACTTGCATTGGGGTAGAAAAATCTCATCACACCACCATAACTAGATGAGCTTATGAATGCGAAAAGAATAGTACAAGAAAACATCTGATGTTTCCATCCCAAAGCTAAAAACATGATTAGGAATGAGGTTCCACACACCTCAGCAACTCCTCACTATGTGTGAGATTCATCCTGACACCTATTTTTGGGGCCTCATAATCATGCATTTGAATTCTCCAGTCCCCAACTCCTTCTTCCTCCTGAGGATTTAAACAACCACAATTGTGTAATGTTTTAAAAGGGATTCCATGAAATGACTTCAAATTCCTAAACTATCCATTTAGGTGGAAAATAAGAGAATGTCCTGATAATCTAAGAGTTAGAATAGATGAATATAGCTTCTTGGAGATAGGTTCCTTCTTCATGCATGCTTTTCTAAATGGGGAATCATCATGAGAGCCAGTTACCATTAACCACACCCCAAACTTCAACTATGGTGAGACCTCCATCCCCCACGAGTCCAGAACAGGACCATTAGACAAACCTGCAAAAAAACATCCTCTAATAACCTAGAGAGTTCCCAACAACCTAAAAGCACACTTCACTTCCACAACCACACAACTGTCTCTAGAAGACCTTGATTACCATGATAGATAGGAAACACTCAAAAAACTAGAAACTAGGTGGGACTTATTTTCAACCTTGTGGGACTTTCTGGGTGGCACATCCTGGAAAAACATGAAAAATATAACCTAAAACTAGAATCAATACCAGAACACAATAAAAAGGAATACCCTGAGCTCCAATAAACTAGTTTGGATGCCAAAAAAACTCAAGCACAACCCAAAACATTATTTAAAAAATCTAATTTCATCTAAATTTTCAAAATGGTCAAATTTCCAAGGGACATTCAAAATACTGAAACCCTATTTTTAAACCAAATTAAATTCTAGAATTTTCATTTCCCTTTTTAAAACCAAAATTCCCCTTTGAAACCCCACTCCTCCAATTTCATAAAATTTTTAATGAAATCCCTTTTTTCTATTACAAACCCACATCCATTTTCAAAATTGATTTTCACTTCAAACTCATGCTCCACTTTTATCACACACTCACATAAACAAAAATCAAAACAAACAAAACCAACAATAATCCCCCAGAATGTGAATCTAGTGTTTATGCCTAACTCGGTGACATGGTGGTGATCCCTCCCCCAAGTAAGTTGTAACACTAAGAGGGCCTTAAACATGGCACTTGGACTCCGCATGGGTCAACACCCCTAGTGAGGGCACAACCTAAAACTAGTTCACCACCAATGTAATCCGTCAATGCAAAAAAACAAGACATAAGACTCACTCCAAGACTTCCCCTCACAACTAATGTTTCTTCGTGGGCAGTGGTGATCCAGAACTGACCCATAACCCAACTACTGATCCCCGACAATCCTAATATCCATCTACTAGACACCCCTAATAGAAAGGGCCTCCTCTGATACCATTTTGTCTAGAACTACCCTGGTTCAACCCTAAACTAGTGACCCGATTCGATCTGCAACATGTCCAGAAGGTCATTCCCAATCCCCACAAGATAGAAACTAGTGTCAGGAATCAAAACTAACATGTGGGAATGATTCAACCCATAAATTTAAAAAATTAATAGACAATGAATAACACAGATAACCACTAATAGTGGAAGGAAGATAAACTACACATACCTCCATGTGACCTCCCAGGTCACCACCCAACCAAAGGCCAACCATCCTATGATAATGAGTAACAATTCCAGGAAAACGTGTGCAAAGGGGACCTATAACTAAAATGATAAAATAGGCATGAGCACCAAAATTCTGAGTTTGAATACCAAGAATAATCAATTGAATCCAAAAGTTCCCTTTCCCAAAACCATCTAAGAACACTAGTTTGAAAATATATTTACGAAATAGGGTCTTTATTTTAAAGAAATAAAAATAATTTTTTCCATATTTAAAATCCACCTCACAGTAAAAATCATTTCCAAAACCAATCCCCTATTTCTAAAAAATCCAAAAAGAAGCAACACTAAGCCTATAAAAAATAAATAAATAGTTCATGATGTAAATAAACTAATAGGTATGCCCCGAAATAAACAAGAAATACAATAATAAGAATGAGTGATCCTAAAAATCTCTTGAAGAACCCTAGACGTACTCATTTTAGAACCACCTATCGGAGTATGGTGAATCCCCTATGTCAATGACCAACAAGCTACCCTAACCTGGCCTCACTAGTTGAACAACCCACCAGGCCTAATAGAAAATCAAGGGGGTACCAACCCATATAATTGGGTTTGATCAGAAATCATCACTCTAGCCTCTAAAAGAAACCTAATAACCCATGGTGGTAGTTGTAATGTTGTGTATATAGAAGGCCTTTTGATGCATGACTCACCTTACATGGCGTCACCACACTTGCATACCCCAAACACAGACACCATATAAAATAACCCATATTTGTATATCCCACCTATAAAGGTACCCACTAGATAACTAGATATATATATATATATATTATCATGTATATGTCATATAATCTAAGGTTCCAACCGAGCAGACTTATCACATGTTCTTTTAAACAATTTCACAGAGCACATTAAGTTGTCAACTGAATGCTCACACATTCAATGTGACATAGGGGTCAATTGGGAAATTGGAACATATAACCATTTAATACATATTACAAAACATTATTGTTTTAAAATGTGCACACCATTTTTGAAACAAAATCCTTTCAAAGAGTCATCACAAACATTACACTAGAGCTGGAAGTTCTAAATTCTCCTTTAAGTCGACATGTCTAATGAATTTACCAAACAAAACATGAAAACACTTATTTTATATTCACCCATCCAAACAAGCCCTTAAGTTCCATATATAAACACAAAACACTACATAATTTCAAAACGTCCTTTACCCTATTTAACTAACACCAAAGGATGCTTCAATAACAAATGGGAAAAACCTAAGGAACACCTTTAAATCCATTTTTAGAATCCACCCAGGAGACCCAACTTTATTTTAAAAAATAAGAACTGTTTAGAGAAACAATGTTTTCAAGGAAGCAATAATTTAAAACACCACCTTCACTTGATAACACATCCATGTCTGCACCTACTGCACCCATGGATGTTCAAACATCTAGGGGCACACCAAATATCCAAGAAGAACCCTTAAACCACATTCACAAAATCACCAAAATCATTAAACTTATACCCATCTTTCCACAACATTTAGAAAACATGAAACAGCCCCAACAAGACCATATAACCCCTTTTTAATGCATTCCAATACAACTATCAAGCCATAATGTTCCTGAATCAAACACATCAAGCTATGTTCACCAACCAATTAACACAATTACAACACTATAAACATAATTATTTCATATAAAATTATATTAAAATTGAATATAACAAATATATTTTAAAATAAACACCCTTGGAGCTTCAACCCTAAATGATTCACACAAATCACATAGAAAAACTATTTTTAACAACATAAATAAAAAAGAAACCAAAATTTTCATCTAGAAAACTGTATGATAGTAGTGTGAATTACATTTAAGATGTAATTTAAACCATGAAATTTATAAAGGTTCACCCTGTAAAGGAAAATTTTGATTCCGCTACCTATAATCAAGCACCGATAGAACATATATTGAACAGAAGGAAGAGCTGGATTTCATAGACCAACAACACACCCTAAACAACAAGAAAAACACATAAATACAACACTGATGATTAATTTCTTTCGACGATGAGGAAAAACCTAATAATTGGAATATGAATTTACCAACAGTTGAGGGCGCTAGAAAGGGAGGCGTGGAAAGAAAAAGGGTGGTGCAGCGAGGTCGGGCCATCGGATTAGGGAAGAATAGTGAGGTCAGGCTACCGATGCAAGGTCGAGAAGCAAGCTTGGGTTCGTGTATGCACCAGGGAGTAGAAGGATGTTGTCACGAGAGAGGGAGAGGATGTTGGGGGGTCTTCATCCACAACTGGGGGAAAGGGGGTGTTGTGTTGGAGAAAGGGAGGAGGGGTCATAGGAGCGATTTCGTCCAAGCAGGATAATAATATTTATAACAGTTCCCTTAGTAATAATAATATTATTATCTAACAATAATATTACAATTATTATTTTTTAAACATTTAACTACATTATTCTCATAAAATTTCATCATTTTAAGTAGAGGGAAACCATAGAGGAACCCGGGATGATCACATGATTATCGCCAAGCATGTGGTGCTCGTCCACTGGTCTAAAACCCATCAATATTATAAAACCTCAAACTTTTGAAACTGGTACCCAACACCAAATTCTCCAAACAATTTGTGACCATGATAAGAATAATTTAAAATAGAATGTGTGGTCATGGTGTGACAATAAGGTCTCTTATATGGGAAACATCCATCCCTTTTTATGCATTAGTTTCGATCCAAATTGATTTTAACTGGGATAGGGGTGTGAAGTGCTCCTTTTATTCTCATAGTATCCTAAAAATGTACAATTATAGAGTTATTTTTAATAGGTCGGTACATACTAAAAAATAACCTCTGTAATAAATACATTATCTCCTTTTAAAACAAAAATCGATATAGAAAATCATGTGAAATTTCAATTTTAGTGAATATTCAAGAAACTGAGGGGGAAGACACATTAAGGGTAGGAGAGTCGCAATTAAGGGGAAGACTAAATAGGACAGAAATGGAGAAGAGTGGACTATGATTGAATAGATTTAGTGGAAGTACAAGGAAGCCCAGCCATATGGGTGCAATAGGTAACTCTGAATAAAAAAAAATCTGGTGACCATTTCAAGTCCATGAAGTAGAAACCAATAGTCCATGAATCTATCATACAAATCCTGTAGTAATAATTTTCCGATGAAAAGTAAAAAAGGAAAAGTGCTTAGTTCATAAAACCAATGGGGAAATTTATGAATCTAGTGTTTTCCTAGGCCATGAGGAGAAAAACTATTGAGGGACTTTGTTTGTTAAATTTTATGATGAATACCATATGAAGATATGTGGAGAGAATTTTTACATCTCATTTAATAAATAAATCAATAACAAACCTCAATGTTGGTATTTCATTGTAACAACATGATCTGAGGTATTTCACTCATCTAGAGCTACTCAGACCACGATAGAATTAGTGAAGGATCATGAATTAGCGTTTCCTCTACGTTCACCTGTGATGATGTCTGCGAAGCTAGGGTTTCATCTCTACTCGCTCGATGGAGAAAATTCTTGCACGGATGGTGTATTCATTTTTCAACCATAATACCTTTATTTTATAATAATATAATATTAACACATAAATATCAAAATTTGTATTATAAAACCTATTTAGTAATATGTTTATTTTAGTAAATGTCTATTTGTAAATACATATATTATTAACAATTGTAATAGTAAAATTTTATTTCTAGTATTTGTTTCAACATTTATATAAATAAAAATAGAACAAACACAAATAACTATATATATTTTATACTTAAATAATACACACACACCGATATATATATATATGAGTCGATGTGTTTATGTGTGTATATGCCTCAAATTCATACATAAATCAATACATGTTGACCAATATATATATTTAGTGAAATTTTATATAATTATTAAATATATAAATGTAAAATAATAATATATATTGATTCAAATAGAACTATAGTTTTTATAAATGAAAAAATAATTTGAAAACTAAATAATATATTATATTATAGATAAATAAATATCCATGAAGGATTTTAGATTTTTTCAATGATAAGATAATTTTTGGGATATTTCTTAAATATATCTCAAATAATGTTTTATCTAGGATAAATTTCAAACCTCTCATAGGAAAATAAATGTTTAGGAATAATTTTAAATTCCTATAAATTAAATGAATATATTTATAGAAATTATATATAATTTCATATCTATGAATAAATAAATATGTTTATTAATGGTTGGGGTGGATTGCAAGAAATAAGAACACATCGACCTAATATACCCAAGTTGTTTATGACACATCCCTACCCAAAAGGATAGATAGTCACCTAATAAAACCAATATAATGTTTTTGGCCCAATGTATTTATGCCTTAGAATCCCTACGACTAGGCCCAAATGACCTTATTGAGATTAGAATTACTACAGAACCCATATAGCTACTATACATGCTACTGTACTCACAACCATAGTAACTATTATAGTGCTACTACAATACCTATGGACAAATATCCCAACCATGGGGTTGTTATGGGTTGATCCTCCGACATCATGGATCATATATAAGAGGTGGTAAAAATCATCAACTACCTCATTGACATAACCATACATACCTATATACATGCATTTATATTTAGCTGTTTGTGTGTTATAATATTACATATTTTAATTTCCATTTTAATATAATATGTAAAACAATAAATATGTATTTATAATGATAAATATTTAAGAAATTATAATAAAAAATGTTTTAAATAACTATATTAATTTTAATTATGATTATTTAATTCATATATATTTATATACACCTAAATTATATATATTTTTATATTTTATAATTATTATAGCTTGTTTGAGGCATGTAAAGTATATTGATTATTTATATTGATGTTTGGAGGTTTTGGGAGAGAAATGGGGATCTTGTTGTGTGTGTTTTTGAGCATGCAAGATTGATACATGATTGTTGATATGTTTCGAATTTCTTGTTGGATCATGAAATTGATTTTGGGGGTGTCAAATGGATCTTCAAGATTCATGATTTATAACCTATTGTACTTTATTTGGTACAAATCAACACAATAATATAGGCATAGTTTCCTTCACACAGTTCACACACAACCACCTTGGACTATGATGTTGGGTCATTGAGCCACTTAAATCACCTCTATAATAATGTTAACACAATTTTATAGTTTTATCCACATTTCCCTCCCACCACATTGAAATATTGATTTTAGGGAGATTTAGATCTACTCCATCCCCCAGAATCTCATCCCTCTAGGATCTTGGATTGATTGGATTTAACATATAATATAAGACTCCCCAAACTATTTATATTTTTCATGGTTCATGATTTATATCTAGGAAACCCGAAATATTAAAGTTTTATTTGTGTTTTTATTGATGATTAATGTAATATAGGTATTATGCTTCTAGTGACTTCAGGAAAGACTAGAGATATCAATTATCAATTTTATTAGGTTGGATTTGGTCAATAGTTGGGATGATTTGGGAGATATCTATAATATGTTATGATATGTCAAATTAAAATTTATTTATTTTATGGTTTAATTAAGTTTTATCATGTGCACAATTACGGAATGTTGATTATGATTTCGGTTGGTGAAAACCAATTTTTTTATGTGCTTTATTTTGAGGAAAATGAGAATTGTTGTTTTTGGAGTATGTTGTTATTGTAGAGAAATATGTGATAAAGTAAATAAATATTTTTATGTGTCTTTGTGGAATTGATTTTTTGAAGGATGTAGTATAAATATTTTTATTTGATATTGTTTCATTGAAGTCAATGTGTTTTGATGTTAAAATACACAATAGTAATGATAAGTTTATACCTTGGTTTGGGGACCATTTTCGTGATTAAAAATTAAGATTGTGAGAACTCCTACTATACGTAGGGATCTTATTCGTAATAAAAACACAATTTTTAAAAATTTCCATTCTAATCATGTATTAGTGAATCCTAATTTTGTATGATTACTCAGGGTTTAAAGGATTCTCATTGGGTTTGGATGTTGAAGGATGTAATAGTTAGATCATGAGCATTGTGTTTATGCTTTATATTATTTTGTAGCTTCTTAAATTCTTATATGATTATTGGTAAATATATATCACATGTTTTGTTAAATGAATAGTGTTTGGAATTTTTTTTAAAACTCATTGAATATTAAGTATTTTGATGAAATATTTGGTAAATGAGGATCCTTGGGGAAATCCTATTGAATTTTATACACACTATGTATTTACCCACATTGTTGGATGGCTAGATTATATTAAGTGTAAAAAAGTATAATTATGGTATTCTATTTCTTAAATATTTAACCATATTCATGGAATAGGTTCAATAGAATAGGAGGAGTTATCAAGGAAAATATAAGACATAAATAAATTTTATAGCATGTGATGCCATTAAATCATCACATGGGAGTTATAGAAACCTAGACCTTTAAATTTGGTTATATAAACAATTAAATTATTTAATTTTTTCAAAAAATATACACATTTATTCAAATATATTCTTTCCTCCATTATATATTGTCCTATTTATGAATTGGTATTATTTTCTCCTTTTCCAAGATGTTGGAAATGTCTTATTTTTGGATAACACGTGAATTATTTTTGGTAAATTCATATAATGAGTTGTTTGATCCACATGAGAGAAAACCTTCCCCAAATGGTATTTTCTAGACCCATGAAATTTATTTACAACCTTGGGTGATTATGTGAACATATTTATAGCTTAGTAAAATTCAAAACACGAATTAGGTGAGGTTGAGGGTGACAAGTCAATCAAATATGTTACAAATGGTATTAGTTTATATATTTTTAGGGTTTTTAAAATATAGATAGGTAGATTTGGGAATCATTATAATGTAATAAAATTGAAGAGATAACATCTTTCTTATGATTCAAAATATAGTTTCTGAATCCCACGAATAATTTTTTGGAGTCGTTTTGACTCGTTTTCAGAGGCAAAGGACATGATTGGTCTCATGTTTCATTAACGATTTAATGGATAGTAATTACATCATGGTTGTATGGATTTAAAGAACATATTGAATTATCCCCATAAAATGGGTTAAAAAAAGATATTTTTACAAATGAATATTTTGAAATTAGATTTTAAAACTGTCAAATCTATGAGGAGTTGGAAGTTATTGTTTGTTGTTTATATTAACATATAAAGTCATTAATGGTAATATTTCATCTATGGATGGCTATATTGGTGAGTTAATTATATTCATGGATGAAATTTATCATTTTGAAAATGGGTTAGGAAATTCTTGTACAGTTTTTGTATAATTAAATATGATTTCTTTAAATTGTAACTACTTTTTTTCCATTGGAATTCTAGAAACATTTTCCCAAGGTGATATTTATCCAATTTACATGAGGAGGATTTGAATAATTTATTATCAAATGAAATTTAATTGGATTAAAAATATTCAAGAGATTTATAACACACTAACTTGACTTCTGGTGGGGTAGTTCCACCTCAAAAATCATGGTTCAAAAGATCAATATATTTAAAAAATTATAATTTAATAGTTATTCATACATAGAACAACTAAAAAAGTAGTAATTTGGTTAAATATGATAATAGTATCTTTAAATTCTTTGATACCATGGTGGATTTAAATGATATGATGGAAATTTATATCTTTGAATGGAATTCTCTTAAGGGGTGTAAATTACATGAGAAAACTAAATTATATAAATTCATTACCTTGGAAGTGTTTAAGAATATATTAAAACAATAATTCTACTAGTACACATATAAAGTAAAAGATGGATGTTTTTTATTTTTTATGACATTGTAAAATGATTATCTTGGTGTATTTATCTTATTTTCTATGTTGACATTATTCGGGGAAGAAATAGAATCCAGTCACTCTCTGATGTCTCATAGGATTAAGTTCAATTTTAAACCAAACATATAATATGTTTTGTTAATTTTTACAAAGGAATTGTATATTGAAGTAATTAACCTGAAATTAGTGATGGAAAGAGATATTTTTATAAATCCTACAACTAGTAGAATCATGACCTGGCGTTATTGAAGAAATATTCATGTGTTGGTTAGAAGTGAAGGTATAATAATTTTTCCAGTGATAATAAAGAATTATTTATCCAATACACATAAATTTATTCGGTTATAGGGTAAGAGGATGTCACATCAGGATGCATCTAGTGTGGTTAAATTTACATTATAAATAATAATTTTATGTGATAAATTTGTAATTATTTTAGGTATAGAAAATATGGAACCTTGAATAATTATTTTTGAAATCCACCTAGTGAATCTGTTGTGTAGGGTTCTAATCAGTCACATGTATCCCAATCATAAGGGGGTAGGTTGTTATAGTTTGCTTCACATTAATTTTATATCTCTTTAAAGACTGATTCCATGGAAATTTTTGGGATCTTAAATGTTATAGATGGGTGGATGACCATTGTTATAGTAATATCAGGGTCATATATTTACTATATACCAGGATCCACTAAAAGAATATATTGGACCATATGTAATTTGTGATAAATATTTCTTTATTATACTACCATTTATGAATTATTTGATACTGGTGATAAACATTAATTTATTATTACATATTGGATACATCAACTATATTTTAGATGGATATGAAGCTATTTATCTTGTTTATCTAAACACCTCTGAGATAGAGAAATACTCTATCATTCTAATGTTTATCAAAAACCATTATCATAAAAAAAGTCTCATTCTTGTGGGACCTCTCCATCATTTACATGTGTATGTTTTATATCATTATAGATATGGAGTGTTTGAGTGAAAAAACACTCATATTGAGTTCTATGGATAGAAGGTGACATTAAAATTTTATAGTGGAAAACCCATTTTGTTCTAAAATGCAGAAGATTTTTTATATCATTTGAATCTAGATTCATATAGGATAACATGATAATTAGAAATTAAAATTTTCATAATGAACCATTGTAATAGGGGAAGTTCAAATCTTATGGAAATTATCTATCATAAATTTTTTTTATTATATCATTAATTTTATTAAATGGATGAGTGTGTATAACACTTACATTTATTCTTATATTTGGAATGTGATATTCACTAATATTGTGAGAAAGCTATATAAATTCAAGGTGAATGGGATGAGAATAGTAGTGTATCTAGGGTGATTACAATGTGTTTAGGTAATAACTTTTATTTTTTAATCATGATTTCCATGGGGAGATAGGGGTGACAGGTCACACTGTATTACTAAATATATTCTAACTCATTTAAGATGTATTGTATGAAAATTTATCAAAAATACCATTATATTACTAGGATGAGTTTTGTATTTATTTTATACTATATAGAAGCTATATATAACTCTTCCTTCATATAGTATGGAACCAAATGATATACTGGATCTCAATATTAATTTAGAGGACTCATAGAATATTGGTTTTATTAGACAGATAACCTCTTAATGAGAAAATTCAATTCTCTTTTTTAAGAATTAAGATTGAACTATTCAATTATGTATTGATTATAAATTGTTCAACCTAGTTATTATCAATAATAAATATCCACTTACAACAATTGATGATTTATTCAATCTTAGGTAAGGTTATCTATAGATTTAGAAGATCTACCTGGGGTTAAGATATAATCAAATTTTTATAAATAATGTAGATATATAAAAAACCCACTTTTCTGAGTTGGTGCATCCATTATCCTTACATTATTATTCCAATTTATATCTCTAATGATTCGTCAATATTTATAAAATTAATGTATCAAATATTTCATCAATATCTCAAAAAATAAAAGGTTTTATTAATGACATACATGTGTATTTATAATATGGGGGTGTCTGTTAGTGGAAACTATATATTATTTTAATTATATTGAAGAATAATTTATTATATGAAAATTTTAGTAGGTTATAATTTCAGATTTGAGATGTAATTTTCCTTATACATGGTATTTTAGAAATGCATATTTATTTAATCCTGAGAAAATATATGTGGTTGTATTAGGTAAATCATATAAATTTTCCATTGAGGTGAATAATATTTTTGGACTATAATAATTTTAGCAATGATTTTATCAATATTTTTTTACATTTATCCTCACAAATGATATTTATAAATAACCTTCTTAGGGGGTTATAAGATGTCTTAAATATATTGATGAGCTGATGTAGATGTTTACAGCAATAGATATTTTGGTATTAATATAACTAGGTGAGGTATATTTTATTTATTATGATGACATAAGTATAGGAAATGGTTTCAAAATATCATTGCATAAACATGCCTTTATATATGGTTTATGATATTTGAAGGATCATAGAAGGAATTACTTTATAAAAAACTATAATTTATAGCAGTTTTGTATGCATCTAAATATGGTTACTAATACTAATTCTATTAGAATTTTATAGTATATAAAAAAAATATCCTAACATATATTTTCATAAAACCTGAACTAAATATTATGATGTGTTTCTCTATAGTGAATTTGAAAAAATATAAATTAATTAGGGTACATTATGCATTATGTTGTAGGATAAATGAAGATGATGCCGAGGAATATAAGGATGAATATAACCTTATGAGTTTATTAATGGAGATCAATTAAATGTAGAATTTTATGGTTATCGTATAAACATATCAAGGTTAATGGTTACTCCATCCTTTTTGAATATTTTACTTGAACCATAGTTCAAAAATTCATAATATACAGTTATACATGATTCCCTAAGTAGAGTGGAGGTATGAGATAAATTATTATAGGATTCATATAGGGTAATATTTTCCAATAAAATATTTTAGTTCTCTAATCCATTAGAGATAAGTTATTAAAAACATTTCACAATTAAAAATGGGTAGTCCAACCCAATTACAATATGGTGTGAATGAATATATGGAAACATTTTTGGAAGTTGGGGATAAATATAGATTCATCGTCATCTATTTCCAAATATCATACTAAGAAGAAGGTAAAGTTATAAGATAAATATTCAATGTGAATTATGAAATAATTCTCAATCCCTTTTTGGAAGTGGGATCAAATCATCATTTGTTCATTGGTGTATTTTCCAAAAATATTTAAAAACAAGGATTTCTATTCAATTTTGGTTGATAGACAAAAGAATTAGTTCATTTTATATAAATTTATGAGATGAATATGGTTGTATAATTGTAAATGATATATATTAAGGATGTATTTATTCTTAATCCAGTGAAAAAATTGATTTTATCTCATGGGAATTGTATGTTCACTTACAGGTTTTGGAAATCATTATAAGAAATTTTGTGTATTCAGTTGATTTTTAGTATAAAATATCATCCTCATATGTATAGTTATTAAGAGATTAATATTTAGATATTATAATATATGAGTATAACACATGTTATTTATTTAGGTGTTTTAATATTATAAATTAATTATTTGGTATAATTACCATACAATAATAGTTATCAAGCTATGATTGGGATAACTCCTTTCAAGGAACTCTTTGGGAAGTCCATTCATTCTACTCTTTATTGGGTTAAAATGGGGAAGCTTCACTGGCAGGGATGAGTATCATTTATCATATAATAGAATATATATAGATGATTAAAAAGATAATACATATATCACAGATATAAGAAAATTAATATAATGATCATCATCAAAGAAATTTAGAGTTCATAGTGGTAGATTATGATTTCCTAAATGTTTCGTTGATATTGGGTTATAGGATGTTTTTATGAAGGTTATGTTGGATCCTAGATATGTGGGAACATTTGATATCCTTGATTTTGTTATGGAAATTTCATATAAGTATCAATTTTATTCTTGATATAGGGAAAAAATGATGTTTCCCACATATCCCAATTATTGAAAAATGTGTGAGTTCGTTAATATTTTATTAGATGATATCAAGTGTAGTTAGACTCAGACCATGGATTTTTCAAATTTCTATTTGTATCATTGATCGATGAGAGAAGGAGTGACATGGTGTACTTATTCCCTTGGTATGTTTTTGTTAGAAACCTTCCAATGTTAAAGAGGATCTATTCGAGAGGGTGACTGTGATTCATCAACAATGGTTCAATATTTTCACTGACTCTAGAATACTCTAAATTTAGGAGGATATAAAGTTGAATGTTGTGGATTATTTTAGTTTTTTATTTGAGGTATTAGTATTTTATGTTTCTTATTGGTTTTTAAGAGGTTGATTAGTGTAATGAGTAATTTTTATATTATTTTAGACCTTGAATAGTTGATGCCCAATCATAGAGACTATGTTGGATTTCATAGAGTGAAATATAATGGTTTTTTTGTAGAAAAAGGGTTATTAATGGTCGATGCATGGTCACCTATGATAGTGAAGTAAGTTTATTAAAAACATAAAAGATACAGACATAATAATTATCATTATCTATGTGTGGTAACAAGAGATGAAACAGTTAGTTATTGTTTTGACCTAATGTTCGAAAAAAATATTTTTTATCATTGTTTTTTATGTTTAAGTCTCATATCCATTATAACACTTAAAAATAATTATTTATTGTGGTTTTTTAGAAAACCCTATCCTCAAATCACATTCCCCTTCGATATTTGTGAAATTATATTTCATATATAATTTAAAACACCCAAACTGTCTCCTCTTTTCTTGGTTGTTCCTTTATTTCAATTAAACACTAATTACGAAGGGTTGTTATTATTTTGGGTGCCTATTACTAATATAATTTTTAATTTTGATTCAAGAAATTGGAGTATGAATTTTAGAATGTGAATCTCATTTCTAGTGACACATGTTCATTTAATATTTAGATTGAGGTATGTGGCCTCTCCCATATATTAATTGAGAAATATTTAAGTGGAATTTGTGTGATGTTTTATATTGTTTATTGGTTTGATTAACATATTTTAATGGATGTAATGATTTAAATTAGAATAATATAATTGTTTTATAGTGGGTTATTTTCAGTAAAATTAAAATGTTGGTTTTCCATACTTGTAACTATTTTATATAAATTAGGGGTATATTTTTTTCATTTTGGGATTGAATTATTAGTGTTTGTGGTATGGTGAGTTGTGGATGATATTTTATAATTGAGGATGATGTGTTTTGATGAGCTATTATCCATAAAATATGAAAAACACTCTCTTGGGTGTAGATAAATTGTTAGTAATTTCATGGTGAGGTGGTGGAAACTCTTACCAAGTTGTGGGGAGAATTTTGGTAACGAAAATTTTATGGTTTCAGTTTTCTATCTCTCTCATTAGTATGTGATACCCAATTTTAGTTTTTAACTCATGAAATATGGTATTTCCCTTGTTTTTGGTTATTAATTCAAGTGTGGGTTTGGAATTAAGATTATTTTGGTTATGCTTCATGATGGTTGAGGGATTTTTGATAGATTATTTATGTTTTTTATCCTTATATTTCATATAGTTGTTTTGTAAAATTAATTTCGGTGGGAAAATTATATAAAACAGATAGAAGATTATTGGTTTTTCTCATATGTGGAATTCATTTAGAGATTTGATTAAATACTATTCATTTTAGTATACTCCCAAAATTCACTCAGTTTTGTTAAGAGGAATATGTTTTAGAGAGTGAAAAAATGAGGTAAAGAAATCATACATCTCGAATTGTTGACTATAACTATAGTAGAAGTTGTATTTTAAGGATGGGATTAATTTGGGAGTTTTTTTTATGGAAATGGAGACTATTAAATATTTATTTTAATTGAGTTATTTGTGTCTTATTATAAATTATCTATTGGTTATAAAAACATATTCATTTCTAATTTTTTTCCAAACTATTAATCTATAATTGAATATATTGTTATCATGGATGATATATAATCCTTGTTATGAATTTTTTTTATTTCCTTATTTGACTATATGTTGTCATAGTTTGATATATGGATGCCTAATTTGAAATTTTTGGTAAACACATGGAATGATTTTTTTGATACACGAGAGGGTAAACCATCACCAATGTTATTATCTAAACCATTTACATTGGTTACCTTCCTTTAGTGATTAAGGGACACAAATATGTCCTAATACAATTTTGACTTGATTCATGTTTTATTAATGGTTGAATGGTCGGTATAGGTTGTTACAATAATTATACTATATATATAACATATATTTTTATAATCATGTTTTTGGGATTGTTTTTATATTTATTTAGAAATTATATAGATACATATATATGTATGTATGTATGTATGTACGTATTAGTACATGAATGTATGTATGTATTTAGGTTTCAATTTTATAATTAATTATAGTCCTTTGTACATAACTTGATATTTTAAATTTTAATTATATATTAATATATATATATATAGGTATATGTATATAGATAACCGTATGTGTGTGGAGTTAATTAGTTATTCATATTTAAGTTATTATTTTAATATATTTATATTTATAAACATATAAATTAAATAATTTTATAATTAATTATTTCCTCTATATATACGTTTTTTATAAATAAATTAATTAATTTTTATTAATATATTTATTTTATGAAATTATATTGAGTTATTTAATATATATGGATATTTATTATAATAAATAAAACAATAAATATAAATTTGATTATTTATTTATGGATAATGTAATGACATGACAATTCAAGGCCCCACCTTGGATTGATGGTGAGAATGAATGTAGTCTACAACACTTTCTCCTAAGAGGTCATAGGTTGGAAGTCACTAATGAGTGTATATATATCAAAAATTGGAAGATTTTCCCTAATAAACATTATTATGGGAAATAGTAAAAGGGACAATCACTCAAACCCTGAGTAATATGGAATACATGATCAATTGGTATCAAAACAATTTATAATATATGATTTTACTACAATATAACAATGTAACAAAACTACCTATGAAAGATCAATGGATATCCTCCAACATAAAAAAACATACACACATGTAGTTTACCCCAATAGTATA
Organism: Viscum album; assembly: GCA_963277665.1. Lineage (NCBI taxonomy): Eukaryota > Viridiplantae > Streptophyta > Magnoliopsida > Santalales > Viscaceae > Viscum > Viscum album. The sequence continues at coordinate 1,044,252,616 of OY728150.1, forward strand.
CAAATTAGTTCACAAACACTAAGAACCTTTTATCAACCATGATCATCATGCTAAAGACACAATGAAACTCCATCAACTAAATTCTATAAAATAACGAATAAAATAATGGGTGAGTATAATCACAAAATCAATAGGAAATACCTGAAATATGAACAAACATGTTAGTATCATACATGAGAAATAATCAAAGTAGTGAAATCATAATACATTGTCTTTTTCTCAAATCATCGTGCCATTATAGGGTAAATTTGGTCAACAATATATAATAAACTACCTCATCCTCAAATACGCATAAGACACTACATATGATTATGGCTTGTTTCCATACATCCTTCATAATTATGAATTAATTTATCCTATCATAGTGTTATGATCACAGGAAAACAACAAGAACCTCCCGAAAAATAAATAATTATGTATAATAGTATACTATATGACACAAATGTGTAAAAGAATAAAAAAATGACAGCCACAAACTATTTCCACGATCCCATGTGACTAATATTCTATCAACAAACCTAAAAAATTAATGTCTATATCATGGGGGAATGGGAGGGAAAACTGTTTTGTTAGCCATATAGTCTTCGATGTGTAAGGTAAATATTCGTAAATTATATAAGGACACCCTCAAGAAAACTCCTTAACATTATTATTTTAATTATTAAGGACTAATATCCCAAAAACTTTCATAATCACTACAAATCCTTGTAGTGGTGTGATATATTTAAAATTACAAAACTAATCATTAATATAATTTATTTGTCCCCAAATACTAATGTATTACAGCCGACATAAACTTTCGTATATCTAAATAGTTTGGATAAGGTTAAAAAAATATCTAAACTAATGGTTCAGTCACAAAAGAGAAAATTATATTAAATGGTTAGAAAGATGTTGAGTTGTACTTTTCTCACTGATGTAATATAAAAAATATATAAAGATATGATCTAAAGACTAGCCAAAATGATATCTAGATAAAATAGGTTAAAAATTCTATATGACTGTGAAAATATTCTATCACAATTCCATTATCTAACTATGTAAACACCTCTTGGGATGTCTAGGTTTAATTTTTTAATATTAAGAATTTTACATAATAATCATGACTTGTATATTTGAAAGTATATATCTCTAGTCAAAACCACTACAACCCAGCATGTAGGTCAATGATAAGACAATATATTTTTTTCATCAGTTGAACCATAGACAATGGTTTTCCTATTAAAACATCGAATAACTCATCACTCATCAAAATATCAAAATTAAAATTTAGTACCCTCTATGAACAAAAATGAGGGATGTAATGATTAAACTAACATTCATTATCTCATCATATAACAACTCCTGAGAATTGAGTCTACTCCCAGTCACATAAAATCATAATAAAATATTATAAATATATTTAGGCACAACATGTCTCTATATAACACTCATGTCACTTAAATTCCACATACTTGAAACAACAATATTAACTACACAAGGAGAACGATAAGTATCAGATGATCAATATCCTTATTAATAAAAAGAATATTTAAATCCACACAATCATTTCATAGCTCATAATACTCACAAAGGATTTGTAGCCACTCACCAATGTCAAAAACATCATTAAACTGTTGTTTAATTATGAATATTTGATTCATATAGGTTATTATAATCATACTCATGACTATGGGTCCCCTCAATAGCACCATTAGTACAGTCTCCAAAATACAAAGTATACTATCGATGTACACACTAACGTAAATATATTCGATTAATTATTTTATTATATTTGAAGCTAAAAATCACTCAATGAATGGATAAATTTTGATCTACTACAGAAGATTAATAAAATAGTTACGTTTGAAATTTTTATTTCCTGTAATACCAATAATATTAAAGTATAAAATTTGGAAATATAAAAACATCGAAAAAATAATTTCTAGTAGGATGTCTTTTTATTTTAATCAGGGAATGGTTTATATGAATTATTAAGATATAGACCTACCATTTTACCTTTATATGTCTCTACTCATTTTAATACTACGATCCCCTACATAATAATACTTTTCCTTACCCCAAATTATAGTAATTACCAAATAGGTAAATTAGAGGCCAACTTTTCTTAAAGTAATATTTTTTATAATTTGGTTTCACATTTCTATATATATCATTTTTTTGGAAAATAATAAAATATTTTATCTAAAAAATACACTATCTTAGGATGTCATTATACTATTGAATATTTTCTCATCTAAAAAATTATACATCCCACAACAAACATTGCAACTTGGTTCCATGATCAACAAACATGAAATCATTTCTCACATCACAACAAACTATATATAAATATATATATATATATATATGAATATTGAGGTGTATGTGTATGTGTGTTTAACAATTTTGTCAATATTATATCCAAAAATAACGTCGATGAATTGACATGTATAATATATGCCAAAACATATTACCGTTTCCATTTTAAATAGAGAAAAACAATTTATAATTTAATTTTTAATAATTCCTAAAATAAATAATATTAAATACTAAGTATTCATACAAAATAAATCTTATTTGTAACATTTTAAATCCTTGTATATTACTAAATAATCTATACTACAATAAATTAAGCATCATGATAAATATAAATTAAAAAAATATGATACCATACATAATCAATCCCAACTATGATCATATTACATGTTCATTAAAACATCACATATATAGGTTTCCATATAGTATATTTCCACCATTATCATGGAAATTTATAACAATTACGCATGGTTGCATATAATCATAGAATTTCAATCCTCTTGCCACTTTCCATGTTGAAATAAATTCATTTTTATTCAAAAATAACTCCCAAATTTTACAAATTCTATAAAAACTCATCATGAATTCAAAACTAAATTAAGATAAGAAAATAATTGTCTAAAAATAAATCACCATGATTTGATAACCCAATATTTTTCCACTTAATTTAAATTCACTTGTTTCATATATATAAAAAACTACATAAACAATCATTTTATCAAATAAATTTATATAATTTTTTCTTTCAAATAGCACTACAAATTCATCATTTTAAAATAACATAAATCACATGAATTAAAATCATAATCCAATAAATAATGAATAAAATGCAACTACCTTATATACTCTACCAATGTTTATCCATAATATTTTGAGCGGATGACCTTAATGAGGAAAACCGCTCAACACTGTCATCTAATTTACTAATGGAATTTAATTATTAAACCCTAGTAGAAAACATATAAATAGAGATATAATTGAATAGTTTAAACACATTTGTAATGAACCTAGGTTAATGTATCACAAAACATATGCAATACTAAGGTTTGTATGACACCACCAGAAGTGATTGGCACAAAACCTATGCTATTTAACAATGAAATATTGTATCTCACTACCTTGTAGGTGTAAAATAAATGGTCGTGAAGGATACAGACTAGGGAGTGGTATTTTCTAGTTGGATTTGGAATATACCCTGTGTAAATATAAAAAATCAATAATTCTCATGATTTTTATAGAGATATGTTAAAAATAAATAAAGATAGATTATTTAATCATTTGTCTATATTCTTAATAATCTATAGTTTCTCAAGAAAAAACATTAAAAATATCCCATTAATCATTCAAACTCATTGAAAATTTATCTCCTCATTATAAGGTTTCACCACCACCAACATAGATACAAAGAGGAATCCAAAAGGGGGAGAATTCATTAATACTCATCTATTAATAAAAAAACTTCTTATATCTCTTTACATGAATTATCCATGTTAAATTCCCTATAATTTAATATCAAGATCTAATCTTAATCTACACCTTAAATCGTCTCTCTTCCCCTGTTAGAGTATAAATCTAAACCTCAACTTTTATATTTCCATGTACACTCATAAGAACACTATAGTGGAAAATAATTAATCAAACACAATTCTAGAATGGCCTGAAGTACTTATTTTTATTTACTTTTTATAACCCCCCCCCCCCCCATTCATGTAATGAGGGAGAACCCTTAAAAGGATTTTAGGATTAGAGATTACATGACCTGTTGGTCTTAGAGGAAATTTACAGACTATAACTACAAGATACAACTCTTCCTCATCATCTGCATCTTGATATTATCTATCCACCTTCGCAAGGTGGTTCGACTAGGCTTCCCATGCATGCACAGTCTACTCCTGATGGAAACTCCATACCATCTCTTTCTTCCACATTCATTGGATTATTCTATGGTGAATATTTCATATCTAATTCCTCATTTTGAGTCTATTTCATTAAGAGTATTCTTGGTCCATTTAGCTGAATTTTACGTGGCCTGAAATCCTTGATGTCTCTAGAAATCCATATTGGTGAGAAGGACTTTGGTGGATCTAAGGCCTTGAATGACTCAGGGACCAAACCAGTTTCTTGAAATCCCAAAAATATGAATAGATTATTCTGCTACATTACAGTAATGTGCCTACTACAGTATCTACTACAGTTCCTGCTAAAATACTTCTACAGTACTGCTATAGTACCCTGAAATATATCTTTTCCCGGTTTTGAACTTAGGTCTATTGGATGCACTTTCTAAGTCCTCCCCAACTGGGTTGGGGCTCTTATGTTAATCATATACAATGAATTAATAAAATTTCCCAATGTTAAATCTAGGAAAAACTATTACATTAAAAACCATTTCCACTATGTGAATATCATGATTTCACATTCCAACATATCAATTAAAATTATTATTTTTAAAAACCACATTTAATATCATTCAATAATCCAATAATAAGGAAAATAATAATCATAATAAACCATAATACTCCATTTAAAATTCCATTTTCATATAAATGATATTTCTTCTTCTAAAATATTTCATGTTAATTTCTCTTATAATTAATTTCATGTTTTTAATTATCCCCTTTCCAAATAATTTTAAAAAACTAATAATTCAATTTTTTATAATGGAAAAGACTAAAATTAAATATAATAAATATTATATGCACAATAATTTTTTTCCATAATTATGAATGTTCTAATTATACCCAACATTCAAATTTTTATACTTAAATAGACCATGTGATGTCTTTAAAAGAATAATTCTTCCATTATTTCCACATAAGATATTATTTCTATTATGAATATTCTTTAAAATGATTGTGCTTCCAAAATACAAAATCTAACGGGATAAATATTCCCATCAAGGCATATAATTATTTATTAAAAATACACTTTTTTCTCAAAATAAAATTCTTATCATGTTTGAAGTCAATGAATTCCCATTTAAGGAAATGTGAGCAGTGTGAATGATACTTTCTCAACTATATGTGAGATATATCCTCCAAAAACATTATTTGATAATACCTATTCTTCACTCATTCAATTATATCGAAAGTAATCACATATAGATGTTACATAATTTCTTATTTCCAAATTAAATGATATCTAAACTATAGTTATATTCATGATAACAATGTATCACCAACATGAAACTCTAGTAGTCATCTTGGATGGAATGTGTATTTTTTTAATCTCCTTAAATTAATTAAATGTTAATTTTTTTCTATTACATTGAGTTAGTTTATAAGATATACATGTTCCTCTTCCAAAACCAATATAAATATGATTGATAGGTCCTTCAGTAAAGAGCTTAAAAATGATCCATTTTAAATGATACATGTAATAATTTTTATATGAAAATTCCACAAAACCTAGGTGATTGTAAAAATAAATTAAATCAAACACACAAACATGAAGCTAGATATCCAATTTCGTTATAGATTATTATTAGTCTTTCATCTATGAGTGATATTATGTACTCATCCTTAACAGATTACCCATGACATTTTTCAACCCTCTAATAAAATTGATGTGGAATAAGTTTCATTAGCAACCATGATGGATGGATAAACTCAATGAATATTAAATATTCCTATATAGATAATGCGCTGATGACTTTATATGCATTCATCTCATAAATTAATATATATATATATATAATCTGTTAAAGTATTTTCCCACTTCCTAGAAGGTATATGTAAATGATGAAATTGTATTTTCATTCATTAAAAATTAGAATTTACTAATTGATACATTACGCCTCAAGATACTTCCATTGTTATCTCATTCTTTTATCCCTTCCACTAAAATTTTAAAATTATGTCAAGATATATAATAATAATAATACATTTAATTATTTAACTATACTTATAAAATTATTTCAAAACCACTTCACTCAAATTTAAATGAACTGTTATCTTATCCCTAAAATAGAGCATCAAATCCATTACTAGAGAATTTTTTCTAAGGGTCTCCCCACAATTTAAGGCATTGTCAAAGATTTTACATTTAAAATTATTTTATTATTCATCCATCATATAATATATAAGATATGAAGTGATTTTAATCCAATATAACCCCATATAGCATTCCTCTTCTAAAACATCATGATGCATATCCACCATTAAGCTCATCGGCTTCCACTTGTATTTTTATCCCCTCCATTTTTTTCTTTATACTCATTTAATCCGATATGGTGTTACCATTTCCTTGTGTACCTATTATGTAATGATAAAATGATTTAATACATTCAATAAATATACTTTGCCTAATTTTTATACCTCATTGAGAGAAAATTTTCATTAGAATAATATATTTAGTGTATACCCAAAACATCAAACCCAACAGGTATACATTATTCACTTTTGGGAATATAAATTTATTATATGATAAAATTCATGTATTGGGAAATTATTCTCATATAGTCCTAATATCCATGACTTATATACCCCAATATTCTACCCATATATGAAAAATATACTAATCCTAAACATGATTAATCATATTATACTTAATATCGTCTTCCTATATTAGGGTAGAACAATAATAGATAGAAATTAAAACCTTTCTTTAATTAAACAAATTACCTCTAACAAATTCTGATAATTTTTGATTTTACATATTTTTAAACTGATGTGTTCATAGGTGATAAAAACTACATGAAATATTTAAAAATTCAACTATAATAACCTACTAACCTATGAAAGCTCCTTACCTTAGTGAGATAATTAGGATGGTCCAAAGACCTCACCACTTTTAATTTCACATTCTCTATGAAATATAAACTATCTAATAATATATTAAAAATCAGATCTTGAATACATAATGTATATTTCCATATATTTTCAAAATGTTTTTTCTACCAATATCTCCATGAAAATACTGAAATACCATCCATGATTTCATTTTAAGATGAATACATCAATATATCATCCATAAATTCCACTATGATTAATTCAAGTTATCTTTGAAAGAAATGATTCATTGGAGACATAAAAATAGGTGTATCATTGGTAATCCAAAACAACACTAAAATAAATATATAATTCCTTTACCTAATTCTAATATATATCATTTGAATATCTCCATACTTCATCCTTAATTATTGATACCCTAACCTTGAGATGATTTTTTTGAACAAACATGTTACTTTTAGATGATAAATATTATGGTCAATAGGGGATTATAGGAAACATATTATCATCTATTTCCTAATAAATAGTTAAAAAGTAAATTTTAAAACATAAAAATCTATTTTAATTCATAGAAAAAAGGAATTGGTGCTACATAAGGTGACATATTTTGATGAGTAAATCCATACCCTCATATTTTTCAAATTAGGTCATCAGCTATTATTTCACTATTGGGACACATTAATATAATGGAAAAGGAATCTGACATATTCCTTATAATAAATAAATCAATAAATTGATATTTTTCTCTGGTTGATTTATGAAAAGTTTTAATAAAAAAGATCTATGAAATCTTACACAACCACAAGTAGTAAAGATTAAAATTTATTCTCAATAGATCTAAGATTTATCTCAACTAGTAGATAATATAAAGTTATATGATTATAAGATGAATGAACCCCTTAACTCTCCTAAATGTACTAATATCCCTAAAAGTGGTTAAAAGTCTATTTACGTAATGTAAATGTGATATATGGCTATAATAGTTCATATTATGAAGAAATATTATTATTCAATTCATCCCAATTATAATGTCATGTATCCATATAAATAAGACTAATTTTCCCAAGGAATTTCCATATCATTAATAATAACGGGAAAAAATGGAATTCAAATAATACACTATCCTCACTCCTATATAGGTCTCAATTATTATGGAGAATTGAATAAATTTCAGGTAAAATTTTATTTAATCTACCACACATCTATATATCATTAAAATTGATATAGCTGTATATAATATACTAGAGATAATAGTAACTTTACTAATCATTTTACCTCATACTATCGCAGGACCCTCCTCAATCACCTTGGGTAAACTCTCTCCCATGAACAACTACCCTAATAAATCTGTATCTTCCCATATAAAGGGTTTCACCCAATCATCATCTGAGAAAATGTTATAGATTTTTTGTTCTTCACCTAACATTTTTATTTCTTCAGTTATATTAGAATCTCCACAACAAAATTCTATAAATACTAACATCATAATCCATATGATACCTTAATTATGGAACTATTTATGTTCATTATTGAAATTATACTTCATATACATCTTTCCAATGCATATATAACATTATAAAAAACATACAAATTGACAGAAATATTGACATAATAAAAATTATTTTTAACTCTTACATGATGGGTTGTAGACTTCTCCCTTCTCTATAAACTAAGGAAATATTTTCCTCTATTATGTTATGGAAGATAAGTTCATTCATTATAAAATTTAAAATTTGTATTATTCTACCATTTTCACTTTATTAACCACTATTACATATATGGGAATGGAAAAAATATAATCTTCAGTTTTTTCTTGGGCCAAAGAAAAATTATATATCTCATATACTTTAGATAATCATTCAAACATAGCCCTATTATAAGCCATATTGAATCTAAGAAAAAATTTCAATACTCAAGTAGTATCGTATGTTCTTTAATCAATTATATGAACTCATTATCCCACTTTAGAAATTTGGTTTCTAAGTAAAACTATCAATTAAATATCTTTCGAAATCGATTCTAAATCAAATTATCATGTATAATAATGTGCATGACAATCTCCCACCACTTGAGAGATTCTCAATCAATCAAGTAATTGGTAAACTCCACTACTAAATTATCATGAATAATAATATACTATTAGATTGTATTGTTTATTTCTAACTAATACTTATCCTCCAACACTCCACTATCTCCCTTAAGAAAGGTGGTTTCTTCTATTAAAATTATAAATCATTATCAATTTCTTTTGTGTCTTTCTAAAACATTTTCTAAAGACCCAAAACTCTCATTAATAAATATTAAATCTGAAAAGATGAATATTTTATATATAAAATAATGATCTATGCAAAAAAATTATTTATGTATAGTACCTTTGGAAACATTGAAACATAAAGAATTGGTCCATAAGTGTGATATGTCATCTCCTACTATAATCCCCATAACTATCACCCAAGTTATAAATAGCACACACAATACATTTCATTATAACTCGGGGAAGAAAAATATAATAAAGGTTGAGTTAAAAAGCTTGGTAATGGTATATAAAAAATTTAAAATTATATCAGGAGGATAATAGTATGAGAACATGAGGATAACATTAAAAACTATACCCAATATATAATGGATAAAAAACATGATTCATAGTATTAATCATGGAATTTCATAATCCATGAATCATAATAGAATAAAAAACATAAATCATAAGAAATTAATATTGGAATAAGGAATATATTTATAGAATATACATAATATTATAACATTATAAACTTGTACAATTTGAAACAGGTTCACTAATTTAGTTAAGGACTTGAAATCAGGCCCTCACATAAACTTTTGGACATTGAACTACATCCAGATAAGAATCATATAGACATGAGATCTATCTCCATGAATAATAATATGAACATGTAATCAGGATCACCAAAATCATTGTGAACATATAATCAGGTTAACACATATCTTATTTAGTCATGATTTATCCGTCTTTACCCAATAAATTTGAGGGATTTATAGGTTCCACACATAACATAATCCATACATCTTTGTGCAACATGATCATAAAAAGTTTTTCATAAAATAACTCATAAAAAGGTGGTTGTGTTCCATAAACACTTCATTATAGTATTACTCATGGGAAAAAATTGTTTTTATAAGAATATTATATTTTTAGTCAAAAAATTATATTGAAAAAAAAAATAAAAATGGAATAATTAGATCATATCCCCAGAAATTCTTTAAAATATAAAATCATATAATCATACATGGAAAATGGCTTTGATAAATCACTTGGAACATTTATTAAGGAATATATACTTTCATCTTTGAAAAAAACATTTTAAAACGTAATAATGTTTTAAAATATATTTATTTCAGAATAAACATGGAAAATAATAAATAAATATTTAAAAGTATTGACAGTTCATGACAGAAGAAAATTCCATACATGTTAAAAAATATTCATTTCACATTCTCATGAAAATATAATCAAGCCTTGTTTTTTAAAATAACATGAAGATTAATTTTAAAAATATTTTTAAAAATTATAACATGGGTAAAAGTATTTAATAAATCCCCTTTTAAATATTAAAACATTTTTGAATATATTATTATAAAACATTGATATTGAAGAAAAGGGGTATTTGACCGGAGAGAGAAATAAGGTTAGTTTTTCATAAAAATATTCCATTGAACTATTCTCTACCAAAAGATAAGAAAATTAATGGGGGAAATGTATTATAAATAAATAAAAATATGATAATAAAATTAACTAATTTCTGGAGATATGGATCATAATATTTCATCATCATAAGCTTAAGAATAAACAACCTTGATAAACAATGATATTTTACCGCTATACAATTACCACTTTAGTAAAATTGAATTGTAATCCCCTAGAAAGATAGAAACTCAAATTGATTTTTAAATCCTGATTATTTTCATTAGAATCAATATAATGTAAATTCATTTTAGTATATACCCCACATTAAATTAATACGTTGGAATTTGACATGTGTCTCTCATAAGTAAAAAGTGAGATTGAAATATGTTACCTTAAGTCTTGACTACCTTAGTACATGTATAGAACTCATTTATAATACATATAAGTTTATTATAAGTCTCATGAAAAATTATAATTATATAAATCTTACCATATGTGATTTGTTATGAATTTTCACTTCTCATTTATTAACAATTCCTTGTTAAAGTTTTTTTGGGTAATAACTACTTTTTTTCATGTATATTTTGATTTGGTGATTTTTATCCTCATTAATTTTTCATGGATATCTCATTTATAGAATATTAACCATGATAAAAGTATAATATATAATCATTATATTTTTATTTATACTAATCTAATAAATTTAGATAAATATAATGAAATACATCATTCTTGGAGATGATAATCCATAGGTATGCATGAACATTGTTTCTATTTTATCTAAAGATAAAATGAAAGAAATAAAAAAAAATATTAAATTTTAAGAATATTTTTATGTCATATATATCACGTTAATTTAATAAATATACACTAACTATGTTCATTTATATGTGTTAAATAAAAAAATCACATCGTTTCGTGGGGCGGTAGTCTACCGTACACACGAACGTTGTTATCATACATCCCAAGGAATAAAAACTAAGAACATGTGTGTGATATAGTAATTAAATAATTATAATTATTCTAAAAGTTTCATATATATCCATTTAATATATTCTTATTACTATCCAATTAAATCATAAAATAAAAACGCATCACATCGGTTCGTGAGGCGGTAGTCTATCGTACGTTTGAGAGACGTTATTTTTTTCTCAATAGGTTTATAGGTAAGAAGATATATGTGTTAATATAATTCCATAGATATAATAATATCATAAATATAATATAAATAAACATTAAATAATTAATTTTATCATTTCTTGAGAGACGGTGATGGAAAGAGAAAAACATTTATTCATGTGGCAGTAGTCTGTCGTAAACATGAATGATGATTTAATATCCCATTAGATTGAATAGGATAATGATTTTGGTTATCCTGTTAACATAATGAAAAATATTTATATTTAACATAGTAATTTTATTAAATAATAATTTTTTAATAATACTTGATGGAGGTAGAGAACGAAATAGAATGAAATTATTGGTCAGGGATGTTACCTCTTATTTGAACAACTTATTTTAGTTTTCACTAATTGGATTCCTAGGTTTTATTTATGAAAAAAATAAATATTATAGTATGATATTATGGAATTAAAAAAGTGATTTGGGAAGGTATTTTCTGAAAAAAAAAATGGGTTCATAAGTTTGCAGAGGAGAAGATAGGGGTGGTCTTTTATAAGTGATGTGAGTGCCACACTTGTAATGTTTTCAATGAAAAAGACATGACATTGTTTTTTACATTTAAAAATTACCTAATATGGATAATTATATAATATAATAGGTTATAAGGGAAATTTATGTCTATATAATTTTATTTGGACCAATTTTGGGTCATTTCTAACCCATACATTTTTTGTTTAACCCCGGGTAAAAGTATTTTAACATTTAACATGGGAAATTGTTTTTACTATTTCTAATATTCATTATGGTAATAATTTTAGTTTAAAATTTAATATTATATAAATTATTCTTATTATAAACATGGAATCCATTTTATGAAATTCATTTCACATAATTGGTAGAATTTAATTTAAAATTAAACTCATAGATGTGATTAGAAAATTGGTTTTCAAAGGGAAACGTTTCAAAAGTATCAAAGGTATTTATATAAAAATTCATTTTGAAATGGATTAAAAATAACTAAATTGTATAGATAGATATATAAATAAACTAATTTTACTTTTAAACCCAATTTAAAATTGATTTTAATTTTCTAAATTCTTTAAAATAAAAGAAAATTATTTATAAAAAACATTATTTTTCACTATTCATTGAAACATTTATCTTCTCATAAAATTATCAAAACACCTATCTAATATAATTTTTAAATGATAATTTCTAAAATGAATTTAATTTTTTCAATTAAATTTTCAAAAAGAGGAAAATTTTCATATTAAAATATGTCAACGCAATGTGGAAAAACATCTTTTTCAAAACGTAAAAGTTTTAAGAGGAAAATTGGATTTTATATTATAAATTCTCTTAGAAACACAAAAGGTGAATTTTAAACATTTTGTTGAATATATTATATATAAATTTAATTAAAAACAATTAACAACATTTATTTTATAAATTTATCAATTTGAAATGTGTTTTGGGATTAAAATATTTTTCATAAAAATATATTCTTTGTTTTCAAATGATTTTTCATTTTAATTTAATTTTTCACTAAATAATTGTTTTTATATTCATGTGTAAAAAATATATAATTAAAACATAGTTAATCCCATTAAAACACTCTATTTCAATGACTAGGTGATAAATATCATATTATATGTTAATATTTTAATAGTATGTCATGTTTTTTAAAACATAATGTTTCCTGTAATGCATGATACACTCGATGTTGAATGTATCACAAGCTAAATTTATTATTTCATATAACAAGATATAAAATTTGTGTTTTTTGTAACGAAAAGTATTAAAAAATATTCAATTTATTTGAATATATATATATATCATAAAATCTCAAGGTATTATATTATTCCCCTTTAAAATAAATTGTGTCATTGCAATTTTAATTTTTTACTTAGTGAATAAGGGATTGACATTTGAACATCCATTTATAGGAAAACAAATCATTGAAAGGGTTAATATAACTTCCCCCTTAAAATAAATAAATATATGTGAAAAGTCCTTTTAGAATAACACATACTAGGTTTCCAGATATGTGAAAAGAGGTGGGAAGAGAGGATTTGGGAATGGATGGAAAGAATAATTTCCAAATAATGATGGAGAGTGATATTGATCAATGATCACAATAAAGTGGATGATGCTATGAAAATAAAAAACACAGAAGAATAAAAAAATATGCAAGAAGAAGGTTATTTGTATCATCAAAAATGATGATAATAGGATAAAATTCTATTAAAATGTCATTTTCCTAATATTGGAAAATTTTCACTAGAAGATATACATAATTGATTCTATTCCATTTCATACGTACAATATCATCCTTTTGTTGTGAATCATTAAATTTCCACATCATCTCTTATATTATGAAATGAATGATATTTTTAATTAATGAAGCATTATTAGATCATATTATCCATAAAATAATGATATGTAATTCCTTATTTCCTTATTTATTATCAAAAACAAGATTTTTTATTTAGGTTATTCAATAAAATCCAATTTTAACTTAATCCATTTCATTAATAGTTTTCCATAATGTAACTCCAGGTCTACCCAAAATTAAAATCCAAAATTGTAGAAATAAGGTCACTAAATTTCAAAAATAAACTTATAATTAATCCCCCAAACAATATTATGTATTTATTAATTTCACATACAAAATATGGGAATAAATTGATCATATATTTTCATGAAAAATGGTAATGAATAGAATTAACATAAAACATTGATAAAAATATACATACTTCCTCATTCCTTGAAAAAAACTAGATATTATTTAATATATTACATAAATATAATAATATTTTAAACATCATCAATGATAACATAAAAAACCTTTTAAAAAGTCATTAATCTGTTTCAATGTCATCAATACTATGTAATTTACTTTATTCATATCCACAATATCTTTATCCTAATAGCATTATCTCAATATTAGAAACATATTACAGTTTAAAATCACTTATTCATGGTTTTCTATAAATTAACACGATTCTATTAAATCAATTTTCAAGGTCATCAGTATCATTGAACATATTTTTGAAAACCCTTAATTGAAATCTTCTACAGAATAATCCTTATATATATTTCATGACTCACATCACGTAATTACTTAATTCCAATACATAACCAATTTTTTCATTCCACTTCATTATTAAACCATTAACTAGGCTTCATCACCTTAACCATTAAGACCTCTTTCCATTCACATGCCATTTGTAGTCTCTTCATCATTGGTAGAAAAAACATTACATTTACAACCTTTCAAATACTTCTCTTGATATTTCACTTTGATAAATAAATGTACATAATTCCCATAAATTCCACATTTAAAACATTTATGTATTGATAATACCATAGGGTGACTAGTATTAACATCCATTGTGTCAAATGAAGTTTTAATTTTACCTCAACAATTATATACCTTGTTCCCTTATTATTCACACAAAAAAACATCTTATAATTCCTTCAAGACATTACATTTTGTTATTTTTTCAAAATTATCAACATATAAGAAACTCAATCATCTTTCTGTAATGTTATATAGAATCCAAAATATCAGAAAAAAGTGTCCTTATCTTCATTAGTGATTCAGAGAGTTTTTAAGGTTTATGTTTTTAATCAAAAACTATGATAACTAATTCTGAATAATCATATTATTTTTTACTCTATTAACTATCTTATTCGGTTTCTCATCGACACATTTTCCATTAAATTTAATGTTAACCCATTTTTTTCTAGTTTAAAATATTAACAAAAAAATCATTATGTAAGAAATAATAATCATAGTGGGAAACCACATATTTTTGAGAAATCACTTATATGAGGTCTAAATCATGACACTTTCTTCAAAATATATGATAAATTATGTTTAACCTTGGTCACTATTCAAATCCTTCATGGTGGTTCGTAATGAGTGTGAATCCCTAAAGAATATCCTATTGGATTGTCAAACCATGTGTGAATCAAGGACCATTTTCATGAAATAGGTGTTGATTCAGTCCAACTCAATGCACCCTTTTTAGAGTTATTAACCCAGGATACCTTTATTTTAGAGACACGTGAACTTTTAATATCCAGATAGGGATGTAATTTCATGGAAACAACTCACTCTATCCTTTTCCAAAATTCCATGACATTTTAATAAACTTTGAATCATCCTTAGATGTATCCTTATAAATATCACTATACATATCCTTTGTAATATAACTTGGGATCTCACTAATGTCTTCTCATCCTAGTTGCCAATGGTTAACTAAAACTTTCTCAGATTCCGACTATAATGAAATGGAACATATATTATATAAATATTATATGGTAATATAATAATATTCATTACATTATATGTTGATCCATGCGATAATCATTTTGGTCAAGTGCCTATGCAAATATGGGCACATAAACTATTATTCTATAAGTGATCTATATAATATAATACTATAATTGGGACACCCCAAAAATTATTTCTCATGTAATAATAATATTATTGTTTTGTTATGATTAATTTACATGTTATCTGAAAAAAACATGCAAACAAAACACATGGAATTTTATTTAATTAAACACCAAATTGTTTACATTACAACAAGATCAATAGAAAACCAGACTACCATAAAATACATACTAAAGACCTATTAAAATTATAGGGAGACCACCAAATACAACAAAAACCCCAAGAAGATATTAAGGGTCCTTTGGATCCGTCACAATAAGCATCAGTATGGCCATATCCATGATAACCGCACTAAGCATCAATGGAATGATGTGCACCATCTTTGCCAATTCGTTTTGGATACGGAATACCCTAATTCATGTTTTTATAAATCCTTAATCGGATTGTTACGTCTTTAGGTGATCTTTGAGTTTCTAATGACTATAAGTATAGCGGTTGGTCATTCTATTGGTCTAATTTCAAATATCTAGGTATAATTAGTTTTCTATAGTATTTAAGGTATTTATTGAAATTATGACTTTATACAAATAAACACTTTTTATTAAATTTAAAAAAATAGTTATTTAATATTTTATCTACACATAGTATGATTTCCAAATGAGGTATGTATTTCAAATACTTTTCAAATATTTCAAATGTAATGAAATGATTTTATAAATTTTTCTATTCTTCATTTTGAAACCACGGTCGTAACATAAAATATGTTTTTGATTTTTGTAATACTAGTATAAGGTTTTCTTTATGATGTACTAAATCTAGATTTATAACATTGTGTATTATAAATCTAAGGAAAATATGTAGTTATAGTAGTAGATTCATATTTTTTTGAACCTATATGTGTATATGAAAATTTAATTTTATATTGAACAAAAAAATAAACATTTACTCTGTTAAAATTTAGGTGAGTACCCCACCTAGCCAAGGGCCACCTTGAAGGAAACCCTCTAGGCCTTGATGGGCTTCTCACACAACTCCTGCCAATGGCCTAGGGCAGTGCTCACAATGTGTTTGTGCTAGGTCTAGCATGCATAGGGGTAATAGTTACCACTAAGGGAACCCATGGGTGCATGTGAAAAGAACAAGAGCACCACCATGCAGGGCGACATGATCGAAGGGGTGGTCATAGAGCACGCTCGAAGAAGAACCCAGTATGAGGTGGTACTAGGAGGTGAGAGAGGGTAATCTAGTATAATTCTGGACTCCTCGGGCTTATAAGGGAGGCAATAAACGCCTTTCTGTTTGGTGTGGGGTGATGATTTTTAGTCAGGATTCGATTTGGGCCATCAGATCTCACCGCGTGAGATCTGGACTATCTGATTCAGTTCGGTCCTCGATCTTCAGCAGTTACAGATTATCTACCACATTTTTGTGCATTGTCTGATTCTAACGGATCTAATAACCTCCATCTAAGACTTTTAAAAATCATGTGTTTATCACAATTGTCATATCACATATGATCTAATCTGAACCGTTCATCACTTTTTAATTTTTCGCATTGTGCCATAGCCATCTGATCTATTCCCCCTTGGATCACAACAGATTATTCCTTTTAAAATATGAAGACACATCATAGAGGTTGGATCTTCTCACAGTTAGATCCTATCCATTCAATATTTTTCCGGTTTTCTCCCCATTTTCCCTCTTCTTCTTCCTATGCATGCCATGCACTAGTTTCCTTTTCCACTTTCTCCATCTGTTTTTCTTCTTTTCACCAGTGGCCCCTCGCTTCGTTTGTTTTCCAAAAGACTCACCATCAGTCATATTATAAACCATGTAGGTCTTGGTTTCCCAGTAAGTGTTAATAATTATAATTTATATAATATAGTTTATATACCAACAATTTACACCCCAAGACTCCTCTATTTTTTTTCCAATCAAGCCTCTTACAAGCTTCCCCGAGCTTCTCCTCCTCAATCAAATCAGGTAAGGGTCTTATATTATCTTCCCCTACTCTGGTTTGAATTACTATGTATATAAACAAAGATTTATATACTTGTATATATATATATATGGTTAGGTATAAGACCTATTGATTCCTTCTAAGATAGTGAGTCCTTATTCCTACATGATGTTCTCAATCCTCTATCATGAAAAGGATGTGTGATGTTTGTAATTTGATATAAATTTTAATATTGAAAATTATATATATATATATATATATATATATATCCTAAACAAATCCTTTACATTTAATGGAAAGTTTTGAAATTATGTACCTATGTTTATTTTAAAAAATCCCTAATATGTTTAAAACATGTATGTGTCATTTAAACATATTATAATACCCTTATATATACTATTTATAATCGGTTATACACATAAATTATATATGTATATCAATTTTTACATAAACATATCTATGAATTTTTTTAACAAATGAACCATTTAAATTTTATATCAAGATTTAAAATTTTGGGATCCTTGTTAATTAATGTACCTAATATATTCATTTCATTATAGGTTTCATTGGATTTTTGGTATAAGTCCCTTATATACACCACGTATATTCAATTATATGTTTATATATGTGTGTGTGTGTGTGTGTGAAAATAAATTTGGATTCTATGTCTAATTTAGAGTTTTTATGATTGTTGAGGATAAATGGAAAATGTGGTTGTTGAAACATGAAATATTTTTATTTAAAAATAAAATTATTTATATACACCCTTTTGTATAAACAGAATTACACAACACTAAACCCTAATATTTTAGTAAATATCGAGAATTATTTATTATACTTTTTGGGTTTTGCTAACCTTATATACATATGAGTGAACCAATTATTTTCATAAAAAATAAATTGTATTATGTATGGATGAATTTCATGATTTTAATTTTTAACATTGTATGTACCCTTATGATATGTTATACATAAGCATACCAGTAATGAATGATAGGACCCATGTGGTTAATACCCCACATGAAATATTTGGTTAACCTACAAATTTATTATGCATCCACTCCATGAAGAATTTCCAATATGTATTTTATTAAAAATACTTTATAATTTAGGGTTATCATTTTATGTAACAAAACATGTATTTCTTTTTGTTCTTTAGTTTTTATCACATATGCTATAATCTTCTTATCATACATGTTATTTATTTCCATACCATGCAGTTGATAGTATTATTATTAACACTGATATGCATAATTCACGAGTATATGTAAATACTAAACTCAAATGGCCTTTAATGGAATAAAGAATGAAAATTACTCAAAGTGGTATCGGACAATTTGAATAATATTAAATGAGAAATTAAATTATTCAAAGTCGTATGAGACATATTGAATAATATGAAATAAGGAACCAAGTGATGTGTGGAACATAGAATGATAAGTGATAATTTTATAAATAAATGTTGTACGTGCACATTGATTTGGAGAAATGAGGAATGAATTATACTTATATATTGTCAGGTGGGGCCCTCTATATCCCCTTGATGAATTGGTAGGTCTTATGAGACAAAATATAGTTATGGAAAATGTCCTTGAAAAATTTATGATTTATGGATTTTTTCTAAGGCCTTAATCATTAGACCTCATGGCGGAGGCCTAGGTTTAGTCCCATATATGCACTTTCCTCATTAAGGATATGTAATTTAATTAACCAAAAGAATATTCTACTAATTAAAATTATTGGTTTAAAAGCATGTGTTTATGAGAATTAAAATATGTAAAATCTTAGGGCTTATTAATTATTTCACCACTCAGAGATTTATCATCCGGTGTATGTTTCACAATAATAAAGGATGAAATTGAAGTTATTATTTTATGCACAACTCTGAACATGTATTACTCTTAGTTATAAATTATGTACTTGAATATTCACATGTTATATCTATTTTAGTTATAATGACTCTTGTTTTTCATTTTTAATGAGCATTATTATAATTGAATCATTTTACCTTGTAACCCTGTTATTACCCCTTGAATTGTGCTCTTATAATTCTTAGAAAAAGTATTAAGTTATGAGACATGTCTTACAACATTCCTTAACAAAATTTTGGGATAATTTTAAAGGAATGTTTCAAAAATGTTTTAAGTGTTATATTATGTTATTTTGAAACATCTTACTGGGCATTTGTAAGCTCACCCTATGTTTCAATTTTTTTTCTTTTTTAGGTTTTCAAGATTTGTGTCCCACTATTTGGTGACTTTTTAACGAAGAAATTTTTGTTTGGTTTTGAAATAATTGTAATAATTGTATTTGATTCTCTAGTACCTAATCCAAAATGATCCTCTCTAAGGGAATATGTTTGGGTGATTTCAGATTTCCATTGTACAAAATGAAATTACACACCATGTTTTTTTCTTCGCACCAGCTCCAGGGTAATCTAGGTCCGGAGCGTGATAGTTGGTATCAGATGATTGGTTTAGAAAACCCTAGAAAATTATATCAATGCTGAAAACATGTTTATGTATCACTAAGTTTATGTTTTCTGAAAATTTTCATATGGCTGATGAAACAAGCCTTTGGTCTCTCCCCACCGAGTTACTAGAACATATTCTTGTCCAGTCATGTTCAGAGACATACCTACCATTTTTGAACCAACGTCTAAACTATAAATGCCTTTATTAAGTGTCTAACAACCAAAATATCCTTCAAATTTATCAAGGGCTGAGTCACATTTACTACCTCATGTCACAAGCACAACATTATTTCTATGCACAAAAAGGAAGTTACTACAAAGGCCTCTTCTTGTGTTTCACCTTATCAGAGGGTTATCAGACCCTAGAGAAGTTTCAGGAAGCTATAGAGGAGGGCGACCCCCGTACGGCCTATATGTTCAATGTTCTGAGTTGCAGTATGAATGGAAGGCTTTAAAACATCTGGTTTTTAGAAAACTAAGTCATTTGATTGGTCAACCGAAACCATGTTCATTATGATATCTCCGAACTCTACACCTCTTGTGCCACCCTTTCGAGGACCTACTATTTCTCACTTGAGTTTGACTCGAGATATGAGAACTGTATCTGGGTGAATGAAATTGAGGAGTTTAAGAATGTTTTCAGGATCAATCTAACTAGAAGAACCTACTATGAGAGTCTTTTATGAGGATGGACCTGGAAAATGAAGACGTTAGGAAATGAAGACTAGTGTTGTGAGAGTGAGCGGGTAGTCATGTAACACCTTGGGGTTATGAACATTGTATAACTGAATAATGTTATAAGTTTATATGATTTAACATGCTATTTCAAATAAAGTCTCTATTTTGATATGGTTATTCCTTGCTAAATAAAAAACATCTCTTGAAATTTTCAGATAGAAGACATGAGTTCACGAACCAACATCTTATCTCTTCATACTGAATTACTAGAATACATAATTGTTGAGGCATGTTCAGAAGAATATTAACCTTTTGAAAACCTACGATTGACATGAAAATGATTTTATAAATTTTCCCTCATCTCGAATATTATGCAATCATACACTGAGGAAAGCTACATCTACCACCATATTGCAACTACTCAATTTGAAGAATTTAGGCATAGGGGAAAGTACTACGAGGGACTTTTCTTATGTTTCACCCTATTTGAGAACTATGAAGATTTGAATAAATTTCAAGAATTTGTGTTAGAGGGTGACCACCGAGTGGACAATATTAACCAAATCCTATGATTTTTATGTATGGTATGCTCCATGCCATCCAAATTTTCAAGCATGATAAATTTCTATGGATTTTTAGAGATCTGGTCCACTCTCAGATCTCTGATCAGCAAACTAAAAATGCCTTCCTCTTGAAAACCAAATGATTTATACATATGGATGATCCTAGCTGCTCTTGGTGCTATTAGTGTATTTGGGTCCAAGAAGTTGAGGGAATACAGACCAATCCAGGGATCCACATGGGGGTATTCTGAAGATTGACCTCATTATCTGACATTGTGAGGGGCTTTGGGAGGTGATGTGAGTCTAGTTTTTTCTAGTGTTTTGTTTATCAGAGTTTTAGAAATGCGAAGACACAATTATTTTTAGGGGGAATAATGTGACACCCCAAAAATTATTTCTCATATAGTAATAATATTATGGGTTTATTCTGTTTAATTTACATGTTATCTGAATAAAACATGCAAACTAAACACAAGGAATTTTATTTAATTAAACTCAGAAGTGTTTACATTACAACTAGATCAAAGGAAAACCATACTACCCAAAAATATCTATTAAATGACCTTTTAAAATTATAGGGAGTCCACCCAATAAAAAACCCCATGAAGATAGTAATGGTCCTTTGGATCTGTCATAATGAACATTAGTATGTCCAGATCCATGACAACCGCACTGAGAATCAGTGGAATGATGTGAACCATAATCTCTAAGTTGTTTTGGAGATGGAACACAATAATTCATGTTTTTATAAAGCCTTAATATGACTATTACCTCTTTAGGTGACTGTTGAGTTTCTAATAACAATAAGTATAGTTGTTTGTCATTATGTTAGTTTAATTTCAAATATCTATGTATAATTATATTTCCAAAATATTTAATGTATGTATTGAAATTATAAATTTAAATATATAAACTCTTGTTATAAACTTTAAAAAGGATAGTGATTAAATATTTTAGTAATATTTTGTATGATTTCAAAAATGAGTTATATATTTCAAGTACTTTTTAAATATTTTAAATGCATTGAATAGATTTTATAAATGTTTAATTCTTGATGATTAAAAAAATTTCTTAACTAAAAATATGTTTTTTACTTCATTAATACTAGTATAAGGTTATCTTATTAAAGTAAAAAACCTTGATTTATACCTTTTTGTATCATAAAACTAAGGAAAATATGAATTTATAGTAGAGGATACATATTTGGTGAACCAATATATGTATATAAAAACAAATTTTTATATTAAACAAAAAATAAATATTTAATTTGTTAAACATTAGGTGAGTACCCCAGCGAGCCGAGGTCCACCTTAAAGGAAGACCTCTAGGCCTTGGTGGGATTATCACACAACCTCTGGAATGGCCCAGGGGGGTGCACACGCAGGGTGCGTTCTAGGTCTAGCACACATAAGGGGCATACTTACCCCTAAGGTACCACACTAGTGCATGTGTAAGGAACCAGAGTGCCACCATACGAGGAGAGGTGGCGATAAGGGTGGGCGTAGATCCCGCCCGTAGAAGAACCTGGTATGGGGAAGTACTGGGAGGGGATGAGGAGTAATATGGAATAATTTCAAACACCCCAAGCTTATAAGGGAGGTGAGAAACTCCCTTCAGTTCGATTTGGGATGAAGCTTTTCAGCCGATTTTGGATATGGCCATTCGATCTCGCCGCATTTGATCTGGGTTGTCTGATTCGGTTCGGTCCGCAATCCTCAGCAACCATGGATTATCTAACATGTTATTTGTGCCATCTGATCCTGATGGATCTAATCAAAGTCGTCTGAGCCTTTTAAAAATCATTTGTCGCTCACAGCCTTCAAATCACATATAATCTAATTCGGACCATTCATCACTTTTGAATTTTTTGTGTCACGTGGTATCTGTCCGATATATTCCCCCTCAGATCACAACCATTAAATTCTTTTAAAATCCATGGATTCTCAAAATCTCTTTCATCTTCTTGCGATTAGATCCTAGCCATTCATTATTTTTCCAGTTTTCTCCTATTTCGCCCTCTTCTTCATTCTTTACATGCACTGCACCAGTTTCCTTTTCCACTATCTCTATTTGTTTTTTCACTCATGACATAGGTGGCCCCTCTATTCCCTTGTTTTCTACATGACTCACCCTCAGTCATATTATAAATTGAGTAGGTCTCAATTTTCTATAAAGTGCTGATAAAGATAATATATATAATATAGTTTATATGCATCACGTTTGTAACCCAAGACTCCTCGTTTGTTCTTCCTCTCAAGCCTCCAGCAAGCTTCCCCGAGCCTCTCCTCCTCATTCACATCAGGTAAGGGTATTATATTGTCTTTACCTGGTTTAGTTTGATCTATTATTTATATACCCATAAATGTATATACTTATATATATATATATATATATATATGTGGTTGGGTATAAGATCTACAGATTCCTTCTAAGATGGTGATTCCTTATTCCTAGATGAATTTCTCAATCCTCTATCATGAAAAGAAAGAACAAGGTTTGAAATTCAATATAAATTGTAATATTCATAATTATATATATATATATATAATTCATAAACAAAACCATTATTTTTAATGGAATATTTTGAAATTTATGTACCCATGTTTATTTTAAAAAATGTCCCTAATATGTTAAAAACATGTAACTTTCATTTTAACATGGTATAAGACCTTAATATATACTATGTATAATCAGATATACACATAAATTATATATTTATATCGATGTTTATATAAAAAATCTACGAATTTGTTTAATAAATGAACTATTTAAATTTTATATCATGATTTAAAATTTAGATATCATTATTAATTAATGTGCCTAATATATTCATGTCATTATAGGTGTCATTGGATTTTTGCTATAAGTACCTTATTTACACCACTTATATTTGTTTATACATTTATATATGTACATATATATATATGTGTGTGTGTGTGTATGAAAAAAATTAATTTTGATTCTAAATCTAATTTAGGGTTTCCATGACTGATGAGGATAAATTGAAAATGTGGTTTTTGAAACATGAAAGGTTTTTATTAAAAAATAAAAACCGTTATATACACCCTTGTGTATAAACAGATTTTAAAAAACACTAAACCCTAATCATTTATTAATTATAAGTAATTATTTAGTAAAATTTATGATGTTTTCTACCCTTATATAGATATATGGTAATCACTTATTTTCATAAATAATAAATGGTATTGGGTATGGTTGAATTTCATTCTTTTCATTTGTAACATTGTGTGTACCCTTGTGATATGTTATACGTAAGAATACTAGTAATGAATGCTAGGAACCTTGTGGTTAATACCCCCCATGATATATTTGGTTCACATTTATTTAAATTATGCATCCAATCCATGATGAATTTCATATATGTGTTTTATTAATATGATTTTGGGAATTTAGGGTTATCATTTTATGTAACAAAACATGTATTTATTTTTTCTCTTTCGTTGTCATCACATATGCTATAATCTGTTTATCAAACATGTCACTTATTTCTATATCCATGTAGTTGATGGTATTATTATTAACATGGATATGCATGATTCACTGGTGTATGTAAATGATAAACTCAAATGGCCTTTTATGTAATAAAAAATGAAAATTATTAAAAATGGTATGGGGCACTTTGAATAATATGAAATGAGAAGTCAAATTATTCAAGGTGGTATGGGACACATTCAATAATATGAAATAAGGAACCAAGTAATGTGTGAAATTTAGAATGATAAGTGATAATTTGATAAATAAAAGTGGTATGGGCACTTTGATTTAGAGAAATGTGGAATGCATTGGACTTATTTACTGTTGGGTGGGGCCCGTTATAGCCCCTCGATGCATCGGTAGGTATCATGAGACAAACTACAGTTTTTTCACATGTCCTTGACAAATTATTGATTTATGGATTTTGGATGAGGCCTTAATCATTTGACGTCTTAGCTAAGGACTTGACACAGTCCCGCATATGATTTTTTTGTATTATGACTACGTCATTTAACTAACCAAAAGAATATTCAACTATTAGATTATTTTTGGTTAAAAATCATATGTTTATGAGAATCAGAAGATGTAAAATATTATGTCTTATTAATTATTTTAGCACTCAAATATTTATTAGCCAGTGTTTGTTTCATTGTATTAAAGGATGAAATTGATGTTATTATTTTGTATGCATCTCCAAACATGTATTACTCTTAGTTATAAATTTTGTACATTTATATTCACATGTCATTCCCATTTATGATAGAATATCTCTTATTTTTTATTTTTAATTAGCATTATTATAATTTAATCATGTTTCCTTGTAACTCTGTTAGTATTCCTTGAATTGTGCTCTTATAATTCTTAGACAATGTGTTAAGTTATGATGCATGTGTTACAACATTACTTAAGAAAATGTTTTAATAATAATTTTAAGATAATGTTTTCAAAATATTTTAATTGGTATATTATGATAGTTTTAAACCCCTTACTAGGAATTCATATGCTCACCCTACATTTGAATCTGTTTTCATTTACAGGTTTTTCAGATTTGAGTCCCTCTGTTTGGTGAATTCTTAATGAATAAATTTGTTTTAGCATTGAAATAATTTTAATAATTTTATATGGTTATCCAGGACCTAAACCAAAATGATCCTCTCTATAGTAACATGTGTGTGTGTTATATCATCATTCCTTTTTACAAAAACAATTACACTCCATGTTTTATTTCTTCTTTGCACCGGCTCTGGGGATGTCCGGGGCTGGCCCATGACAATAATATTACTAAATATCACCTTAATTAAATATATCATAGATAATAATTTTCATTATAACCTAAGGAAATGAAACATAATAAATTGTGAGCTTAGATACTCAGTAAGTGTAAAAATGGAAATATCAGCTGGTTGTGAGAATAAGCATAAAACATCAAGAGAATGGCATTCTAAAACCATATCATATATATCATATATCCTAAACATTATTCATGGAATAAATCATGGTAGTTCATCAGAATTTAATTATAATGGAATCAATTAAAGTGAATCATGAGAACATAACACTAACATAAGACATAGATTTGAAGGAATTCAAATAATATTATATCATTATAAACATGTATAATTAGAAACCCCTAACTCATTAAGCTATGATCATGAAATAAATATATCACATAGAATTATTGACATGAAACCATGTATTCACATATCTTTATGGACATGAAAGATATCTCCACTCGTGACATTGTAAGCATATAATCACATTCACACATAACATTGTGAACATGTAATCAAGTTCACGTATATCATATTTACTCATGATTTATCCATATTTTTCTAATTCATTGGATGTAGATTTATCTCCCACCCATCACATGATTATATATGTGTTCAACATGATCATAAAACATTCATCATTAAATAACATGTGAAAAACGGGTCAGGTTCCAGAAATATTTCATTATTTAATAACTCGTAGAATGAAACATGTTTCATAATAATATTTTAAGAATAATCATAAACCATACATATAATGAATAAATATGCTATCATTGGGTCATATCCAAGGTAAAACTTAGGTACTTTAAAGGATTTCATCTTAAATGGATGATGATTTTGAAAAATCACATGGAACACTTCTTGGGGAAAATAACCATTTCTATTTTCAACAATATTTTTAAAACCTAAATCATTTTTAAATACCTTTTATTTTAAAATAGATATTTATTATTATAAAAAATCATTAAAAACATTTATAGGTCATGATGGTGGAAAATTTCATACACATAAAAATAATGATTCATTTGATATTTTTTTATAAAATAAAATTGGTGTTTGTTTTTTTAAAATAACGTAAATATTCCTTTTAAAAAACATAAAAAATAAAAAGATGGTTAAAACTCCTTAATAAATCCTTTGGGTAATGTTAAATCATTTTTGGAAAACATATATATGAAATAAATTAGTTTTTTATCCAAAGAGAGAAAATAAGTTCGGTTTTATAAAAAACATTTTTTTAAGTCTTGAGTACATAAATAGAAGGAAATTTATGGAATATTTAATTATCATGACATAAAATAAGTATGATAAAATTCATTTGATTATTTAGATATGGATCATAATATTTCATTATTCGAAGAATAAACAAAAATAATCCTGATAAGTGTTGAGACTGTTCCAAAAACTATTACCACTTTAGTAAGATTGATTCATATGGACCATGAAAGAGAGATACTAAAATGGATTTTTAAATAAGAATTATTTTCCTAAGAATAATTATAAAATAAATTCTAAGGTATTATATACACCATAAAAATGAAATATGTGTTGAATATGGAATTTTTCTCACTTAAGTAAAAAAGTGGTATCGAAATCCATTACCATAAATCTCATTTTCCTTCAAACACATTCTAACCAATTTTATAATAAATATATGTTTTTTATATATATATTATATAAACATACATAAAATTATCACACAAAATATTATTTCATTATTTCATTTCATTATTCATTTATTAACAATTCCTTGTTAAAAATACATTTCGAGTAATAAATGGTTCGTTTTTTAGATTAAATATTGATTTGGTAATTCTGTTATTATTATACAGAGAATATTTATGTAATTTCAAAAATTTTAAACATTATTTAAATAAAATATATACTAATTAATAATCTACTTATAGTAATCCATTAACTTTAGAGACATATTATGAATTACACTATTCATGGAGATGGTAGGTTATACATACACATGAACATTGTTTCTATTTACTTGATGGAAGAAATGAACGAAAGGTAAAAAATATATTACATTTACATAAAAAATTATTTAATATATAACACATATATTCATTAAATTTACCCTAATTACCCTTTGTAAAAAGTGTTAATGAAAAACAAATCTCATCACTTTTTGAGGGGGTAGTCTGTTCTGCACATGAACAACTTTATCATATTCCCCATAGATTATAAATTAAGAAGTTATATGTGATATAATAATTAAATAAATAAAATAATGTTAAAAATACCATATATATTCATTTAATATATCATTATTACCATTCATGTAAATTGGAAATGAAAAACACATCACAGTAGTTTTTGAGGCGGTAGTCTGCTGTACACACAAGCGACATAATTATTTTATGTTAGGTTTCGAGGTAAAAAGGTAGATACGGTGTTATAAATAAATATGTATAATAAAATACTAAATATTATATAAAAATTATTAATTCCATCATTAAATCATGTCATGTGAGGTGGTGATGGAAAACGAATAAAATCGATTCTTCAGGTGTTAGTTCGACGTACACATTGATGATTATTTCATATCCCATTTTATGGAAGGGTAGAAGAAATTAGGTTATCCTATTAAAATAAAAACATATCACTATATATAATATTGTAATTTTATTATACTATCATGTTTTCATAAAAAATTAATGATGTCGAGGAAGGAATGAAATAAAACTCTCTGCTAGGGATGTGTCCTCTTCTTTAGAAATATTATTTTTGATTGCACAAAAAACCTTTTTAGGTTTGATTTTTAACCAAAATAATGCTTATTATATGAATTTATTGAATTAAGGAAATTAGTTTTCTTTTTATTAGCTGAATCAATGGGTTCTGGTAGTGTGAATAGGAGAGTACAAGGGTGCCCTTTTATTAGTAAGGTGAGTGGCACACATATAATTTTTTAATATAAAATAGTGTTTCCATGATTTTCATATTCTAAAAGGATAAAAAATTGGAAATTATTGGCGATAAGATTTAAATATGTCCTTAATATTGGTTTTTACTATCATTGGATATTTTTTAACCATTATCAATTTATTTTAACCCTCTATAAACACATTTCTTCTTTTAACCCAGATAAATAATTTTATTGTTTTTACAATTCATCATGGGAAAAAGTTAATTTGAAATTATAATATAATATACATTATTCTTAATAAAATAATTTATTACATATTTACAAATTTTATTCACATAATACATATAATATAATTTGAAATTAAACCTACAGATGCAATGAAAAAGAAGCTTTTCGAAGGGAAAAGTTTCAAATGTTTAAAAAGTTTTTATATCAAAATTAATTTTTTAATTGATTCCAATAACCACAATTAAATTAATATTTAGATATATATATATAAATAATTAAACTAATTTTACCGTTAAAATAATAATAAATAATATTTAGGTATTTATATTCATTAAAAAAATAATAATTATTAATAAAAACTTGTAGTTTTCACTATAGATTGAAATGCTTATCTTATTCAGAATATTATTAAAAATTCACAATAAGATAATTTTGATTTAATGATTTTAAAAATGAATTTAATTTTTTCAAATTAATTTTATAAAATTTTCAAAAATAATTTCAAAATAAGTGTTCAATATGCGAAAAAACTTATTTTTAGAAAAAATATAATTTTTTAGCATTAAATATGAATTATTCTTATCTCTAGTCGAGAAAACACTTTAGATTAATTTCAAATAGTTGAATGAATATAATATATATATATAATTAATAAAATTCACCAAAATAAGTTTTTTAAGTTTATTGAGTTAAAATGATTTTGTTCATATTAAAATAGTTTTTAGTAAAATATTTCTTTTTTTTCAAATGGGTTATTTATTTTCATTTCTAATTAATTATTCACCAAATAATTCAATATATTTAAAAGTTTAAACCATATATTTACATAATATAGTTAATACTATTCATAATCTCCATTCCAATTACTAGGTGATAATTATCATGCTAAATAATAATATTTTAATAGTATGGCACATTTCATTTAAAATCATTGTTGTGTTAATGAAAGATAAACATGGTTATGTATTTAGTGAGAAATATTGAATAGATTATTTTTTTTAGAAAAATGTATCCTAAAAATCATAAGGTGTTACACTTTCTACATCTTTGTTAATGAATTACAAGGTATAATGAGTTTATAATATCATAAATAAATTATTTACTATTAGTCCCCTTCTTTTGGATGGGAATATAATCATTTCCATCCTCTTACTTCGTAAAAATTACTATATATTGATTCATTTTAATAAATCAAAAAACTAAATGTGAACTGTTGAATTTAATATATTTCTTATCCATATTATTCATAATATTTTAGACACTCCGTATAAAATTATATTCAATATCTAAGTAAATTTATTATCATCCTATAATTCATCTTCTTTAAGTTCACATACACAATCAAAATAAATTTTTACAAAAATATTTTCTATAACTATAAAAATTTTCAAAATCAATTTGAAAACATTTAAAAAATAACATCCAAGAAATTAAATCATATTGAAATATAATTTAAGTGATATTCCTCCTTTTTCATGAATTCTATGATGTAGGAATAATATTCATGCGAAAACATGTCATTCATGAAGACACCTACATGGGAAACAACCTATACAGGATCTTCTAATATATTTTCATATTTTAAATCCACTGTAAAAAATTTTCTTCTACACATATGTGGATATATCATTTTATAAATTCCTCTTGATTTCTAATCATCCTAATTTTTGTTAATAATAAACTTCCCACTTCATAGCCTAAAAATCATAATTTTACATTGTTTTGTGACAAATAGTCATGAGGATCCAAACATGGTTATCACATGTCGTCAATAATGTTTCCCAATTTCTAAATGATGGAAAATTGTTTTGAAAATAACACATAAACATTGGGTAATAATGTTCCCATGAAACTAAATTTAAAAATATATTTAAATTTTAGTTTATATTTATTTTAAAAACTAGAACCATTTTTAAAAACGACAATTAAAGAAACTATGAATCAATAATATAGTAAAAACTAGTAAGAATTTATATCACAAAACCAAGGTTGGTGTCTAACACCTATCTGTATAAGATTTTATATTCCTCTACTAATACATGGTTGAACCCCAACATGTACAACGATGACATAACACCCAGGTTCCATTATTAATGGACATTGAATCCATTACATTTGTTACATCATGAAAAAAATGTACACATATACACCGTGTTATCAAAATCCCATTAATATAGTTTATCTTTTAATAAAAACTAATTTAATATAAAAATATTATTTTCCAAAAAACAAAACACCATGATTTGAAATTATGATATTCATAATTTTTATTATAAATTCATTTTATATTCACATAAATCCTAGTAAAACATTATTTTAGAGTATCCTTATCAAATATCAGTCGATAAAATACCACAATAAAATAATAATTTGAAAAGGGAAATGAATCATAATAAATGGAGTCATAATCTATCTAGGAATGAATAAAATCATTTAAGATTATATTATTTCCATTGGGTAATTTTAAATGATTTTAGATAATGAAATTAATGAGGAAAATTACCTCAAACAACAAAAAATATTCATATTAAATATTATTTCAAAATTGTGCGAATAATAATTCTAGTTAGGGAGAGATTGAAATGAATAAAAAAATTGGAATGACCTTGGATAATGTTGATTAACTCTTATTTAACAATTAATGATATATGAAATGACTACCAGTGACTGGAATGATAAATTTTCCATTTTTTATAACACTATGTCAAGTATTCCCTATGTGTTGAAAACAATTGGCTGGATAATGAATACTGAAGTGTTCAATGGCCCCCGTTCAACATGGAACGTCCCTATTTTAAACATCATAAGTACACAAAATTCATCATTTTGAGAAACAAGGAGTAAAATTATGGTCTTATTGTGTTAGGATATATTATATGATAACTATAATATGTTCCTAATTATATGAAATCTCTTTAATAGTAGTCAAAAAAATAAGTTTCTATCAAACCAAAATGTCTTAATGTTTCACTTAAATCAACGTAGTTATAGTGTTCAATTGATAATAGATAGTATTATTATTTACTTCTCTATTTATAGAACATATTTCTTCTAAACCATATCTTCAATTATCATAAACTAACTACCTATAATTAAATACTCAAATCCTTCCATTAATTTCCTTCGTAATCCCTCTCTCTTCCACCATCATAACTTCAAGGTCAAATTATATATACTTCTTCTCAATTTCTCTTGAAAAACCCCTATGGGGTAGAATCATTACTCATGTCCTGTGACATAAAACCATTACCCACTGTTAAACCCTAGAAAACAATTCATTTGAAAACAATTTTATCTACTAGACAATGATGGTGCCACAATCAACTATATCAATTATAATTAGAATTTTTAATAATTCCATTTAATGTTTTATAATAATTCCCCCATAATGGCCAAAATAATAATGAAAAACTATAATATCCCATGTAATATTCCCACACCACTTAAATGAAATTACATCCTCTATTATTTCTTTGTTCTTCCACTTTTAGAATAAATATCTTATAGTTAACTCTTCCTTTACCAAATAATTATCAAAAATAATGAATATTTACATTTCTCTCTATAAATAAGATTTTATTTAAACAATGTCAAGATTACCTACAATATTATTATTCTTCCTATAAATTATGGTTTTTCTAACTATTTACTTTTTTATTAGGGTAGAAACCTAATTTTATAGTCATGTACACTTTTTCACTTATATGTATAGTGCATGTCGGTGTCAATTTTTTATTTCCCCATTTTCTTCTAATTTTAGTGTTATTTGAATTACCGTAGATAAGAAGTGATCTTAAATCTATTCCTTATATGATCATGTATCCCCCCTTTCAATCTTTATTTTTGTCTTTACCTCTCATTTTTACAAAATATTTTTATTTTATTAGGGTTTTGATGTATAATTCCCTTTTGTAGTTGTGTAATCAATCATTTTAATGTTAGTTTTATGCATGATGTGTAGAAAAGATTTTATAAAGTCATTTATTTTAGATACCATGAACATTACTAGTTATTTTTTCTTTTTAATTTCAATGTTTTAATTGCATCTTATATTTGGTTTAGAGTTATAATGTTATCAATGTGTCTCAAGATGGTGTTATGAAGAAAAGGGAATGTGGTGATGTGTAACAACATAATGACTACCTAGTGGCCTGATATTGGGTACATAATGGGGTTTAGTGGATCTGATGGCTATGTGTGTACCATAAGGTACTTTTTAGCATCGTACTAGGTACCTATTAGAGAATTTAGAAAAAAATAATTTTTAAAAGTGTACATTATTCATTTAGAGATAAAATATTTATCCAATAAAACATACATAACTTAAGATTTTTTTTCAAATATATTTTACTGGGCCACTTTCATGCTTATGGTATCCTCTCCTTCATCCCTCTAGGATCCTTCATTAATATATATTATGGGATCTTATTATTGGACATGAGATTTTGTAATCATAAACCTAAGGTCGTGATCATCTTCATTCATTTATTTCTTGATGCTATGAGTGTAAATTGTAATTTATTATTTATACAAATTATGATTATTGATGTGTACATTAAATTCCCTTTAATAAGTATATTATTAGGTTTTATCCTAGGAAAATATAATATAATCTTGTTTTTCTACATTCTAAGTTTGTTCTCTATATAATGTCTATGGTTATTGCATGATTTTCTACTCTTTATAGGTGGTACTCATGTGTTATCACATTGGCCTCTAATAGGTCTTCCCGAAATTCTATAAATTTAATCTAGTATTTTATCCCTTACAACCACTCATTCTCCTAGAGATGTGTATAGGGAATGTTTTGGGTCTAAATAACCTATCCTTTAATAAATAAATTCTATAAATATCTTAAAAACATTTCCCCTTTAAAAGAAATAAATCCATTATTTATTTAATTTAATATTAAATTATTAAAATAACTTAATCTAATTTTTTATTTTATATGATTTACATTATATATATATATATAAATATCATCTTTATTATGGATTATACTGGTTTATTAAAAAAAATTGTAATTTCACATAATTATTTCCACTCGACGCTATGGATTTAGTTGTGCTTCCGATATGTTTTTCATGCTTGGGCTACTTTACAAATGGAATAGTTTGTTAGTTTTAGTCTTCCACCCATGATAGGATTTTTTTCATTTGAATATATTTCTATTTATATATATATATGAGTAAGTTCCAACATATTGAAAAAAATAGTTTAAGTATGGATTACAATTCCTAAACCAGGTATACCCATTCCCCTATTCCTAAAGGGATGGTTGGTAAATTTCATAATTATGTATACATAATTCACTTTCCTTGAGATAGTTCATTAAGACACAACATGGAATGTATACATTTAAATATGTATATATGGGTCCATATATGTATACTATTGAGGTAATTATAGGTTTTCAGGCTACATTTTTTTGGGGATGGTTATGAAACCACATATAATATTTTTAGTCAAGGCTTGAAGTAGGTATTCTAGGTATTGAATCTTCTAGTATATTGATGAATTACTATTGCTAATGTAAAAATAAAAACACATATTAAAACCTGTTTTCAATTGTATTTCCAATTCTATATTACATTTTGTGATTTTTTCTAACACTGTTGTTTATGATTTGAATCAAGGGGATGGTTGTTACCACCTACGGGGAATGATTTACTCACACCTTATTTTGGACCAGATGACTGACTAAAAAAAAACTTTTTATTAATAAAATCACTTTTTAGGAAATGTGAGAAACCAGTCCCTATCAATCCAGAGGCTAAGCCTCATAAGAAAATGAAAATCCCTCAAAAAAAAGCCTCAATCTATTGGTACTTTCCTCTATATAATGTTTCTGGTTCATAATCCATACCTTATCATCAAGTTCATCACCGATAACAACTTCAATGTGAGACACCATTTTGTCCCAGGTTTGAATATACTCTTCTTTTCTGATTATCACATCATTTAAGCATCTCATCAGGATCATATAGTATTTTTCAATCCAATTACCATTATCTCTATTTAACTCTACTTTAATGTGTCTTCCGATCATCTCATCCTCTTCCTGTAGGATGTGGACATAAATTAATTCTTCCACCATTTCTATATTAGAGAGGAGGATAGGTTATTTAGAGTCCATTTTTGTTTTAGTATAGTTTTTATTAGCATTAAAACTCACAATAATCATGTCACTATTGATCCCATGAACCATTACTTGAGACTTTTCTTGAACAAAAAATGTGGTAAAAGAAGACATTTATTTCTCACATTGTTTAGATTTTTTCCCTGATCGCATTTCCATCAGTTCAGGTAAATGAGAATAGTAATTACCGCCCCTCTCCTTCTAATTAGGGATATTCCCCTCCTCATGAGCCTTAGATACATCAGACTCCTCCTTATACTCCACACCTTCTGTTGTTCCTCCATCCAAATTATAGGGATTAGTGTCCAAATACTCAAAAGTGTTTTTGGTCGGAACACCATCATGGACCAATCCCTTTCCTATTGATTGTTTGATGTCCCTAGAAGTAGAAGCACTCTGAAGTAGATATATTTGAGGTTCGATCGCCACCCCATTCTTCCAAGACACAACCTCCTTCCCAAAAAATCTCCCACATTCAGATTGATGTGATTGAGAAGATAGATCATCAGTCCGCTTTACCACTGATTTACCAGTTTCCCTGTCCCTAAAATCCTACTTAAGCTGATAAAATACCCCTGACATTGTGGGTTCATCAATCATTTTTTCCACTGGTTTACACTACACCGCATTTCTCACCAATTAATTTTCCAGTTTAACATTATAATCCTTCCTCATGTGCACTAAAACCTTTACTTAGTGAACACTGCATCAGTAGTTAGCGTCTGAGTTACCCATTAGATGATAGGATGAGAATAACTCCACCCAATGGTCAAAGACCACTGGCCACATACACCGTACCTCCTCACCGACTTCAATCCATAGAGA
The DNA here is from genome assembly GCA_963277665.1 of Viscum album. NCBI lineage: Eukaryota > Viridiplantae > Streptophyta > Magnoliopsida > Santalales > Viscaceae > Viscum > Viscum album. Next base: position 1,044,289,345 of record OY728150.1, read on the forward strand.
CTCAACTGGCAGTCTCAACACATCAACCTCCACACACATGCATTGGTTGATCGGATGGCACACAGAAGTAGTACATGAATCAACATAGAGAAAATGACCTACTATGTTTCCTAAAATTTGTTTAATCATAGGATTTTTGAATTGGAGAGGTATTTGAGAAATTCATACCCAAACCAGAACTGATGGAGAATCACAATTCAATTATAGATCATATCTCCACCGAAACAGATAGAAGCTACATCTACCACACTTCCTGGGAGCACACGATAGATCACAGACAAAATCCTATAATGAAGAACAATGTACCATCAAATTCAATTTGCCTAACAGACCGACAACTGATTGTTCTTGAAGTACACATGTTTTGAAGTTAAACCTGTCAAATTCATCCATTGAAGGCCATTTGTTCCTAAATCTTATAACAAAAGTTAGGTTCATAAAGCTCCCTAACTCCGTAAACTTAATAACTGATAGAAGGATCGCGGGATCTCCTTACCAAATATCAGGGCCTTTTGAACCTAGTTAAATCTCAAGAAACCATAGAATCGAATCAGGATTAGTGAAGGGGTAGATACTTTTTGAACTTTTGTGTGGAGATCATAGCAGATGAACATTTTTTTCTTTAGAGATGGTGAGGGAGTTGACACCACATCACTCACACTTTTGGTTTATAGGGACTCATTTGGGGTCACACTTTATATATATATATATGTCTTCATTATTATATTCTATTTTAATCATTATGGATTTTATCGATGTTTCTGGTCTAAGAATTACTTATATCAAATTTTTATATATTTTTTGACATCATGTAAAATTCATTAAATTTTTTACATCCATCTCTTACTATTTTTAGATTAAATTCTCATATGTATTTTGGTTATCATGCACAAATTAGGAAGGGATCCCATTTAGTTTATTTAAAAACACTATGATGGAAAAAAAATATCCCACATCTATATTATTTAACCAAAATAATTTATTCCCGCAATTGGAAATTCAGAGGTGTGCCTTAGGTTTTGTTAGAGTTTAACATGAGGTGAAAAAAAGTGACTCAGAAAAAAGACCATAAAAATTGTTAATATATCCAATAAAAATATATCTTCCATGTTGTACTTGATATTAGCCTGTAGAAAGATATATTAATACCTAATAAGTAACCCATAGATATTTGTGAGAAAAATAACTATAGTGGAATATTTGGTCATTATGGGTAGTCCGATGTTAATTAATATTCTTTCTTTGAATGAGAACTTAATCCTCGAGTATCATTGTTTCCTATGGAAGTGGGGATGACCTCGTTTGTTTAAGGTTCCAAAATTCTAATCATTTTCTAATGGGTTTGTTCATAGAACCAGATACATCCAATGATTCTATATCCATTTGGACCTACTTTCCAAAGGTAGGTTCTCATTAGTTATGAACCGATGAGGCTTAAGAATTTGCATTAGTCGAGAGGATGGGAGGTCGGACTTATCACACCTTTTTGGGTGGAATTATTTCCTACTCAGGGACTCTCTTTACAGATATAGGTTATGTTCGTGAATCCTTATTACATTACCAATTATGAAAATGAGAATTCCTTTAAATCTGACAATCAATGATAAATATGTATGAAATTTAGATAATCTTTTATATGTATTCGAAGTTCCTCATCGATAGATAATAATCTGTATTTGTTATAGATTCTAAGTCAATGGTATCCTTCAATAAATTGTATAAATATATCTTGGTTATTATGATAACCATACTGGTTTTAAAGAAACTCAGTGGGGCACTTTAAGTTTACTATCATTCAGAAGGACATGGATTATTTCAGAGTTGGGATCGTACCCGCGGATGGGCTACCTACATATCATTTGTTTTAGAAAATGAATTAGAACCCACGTAGTTCGAGAAAAGAATAATGAGGTTTATGCATGATTGATGGATCAAAGAAATATGTCATAATTACTTTTACACTCTAAGCTCACGTGAGTCATACTCATTGTGAGAAACAAGAGGTTTTGGTAAAACCAGACAATTGTGCCACAAAAGATGCAATAATGTGGGGCTTATGTATTTATGACTGCCCGAAATAAATGAGGATTGAGATTTACTTCAGGGAAGAAACCTGGGAATAGGTGTAGAGACCCGAATCATGACATACATGGACAATAAATTACTTTTTCGGAATACTTAATACATAACAAAAACCAAAACTCAAGGATCATAATAGTTTAGTGTCTTTGGAAACTCTGAATATAATCTTATAATCTTGGTGAAAGATCTTCAACAACTCCTATAAAGATCTTCCCATTCTGTTTTCTTACCTAAAACCATTCTTGAAATCCTAGGGGAAAGAAAACATATAAAGGGTGAGCTCAAATGCTCATTAAGGGTATGTATGGAGAAAATAAAACAAACCATATACCATTGAACTTAAAAACATGAGCATAATGTTTAAACATCAAAATCTTGAGAAAACACATAAATCTTGGAAGTTCGTAAGGGATGTATCATAATGGAACATAAATCTTGATAAAATAGAAAGTGAATAAAACATGTAATTGTGGAAACCATTCAGAACATGTTTTGATTTCCATAGTATCCAAGGCATTGTTTCCAAAATCATCTTAGTGGACAAAGTCCCTTTTTGAATCGAGTTTACTCCTAGTTCCAGTCCTATATCACTAAACTGGATTAACTTACTGTTCCAGCCATGTCTATCTCATGAGATATAAATCTATACCCAATGTATTGTAGGGAGATATAGGTCCCACCCATATCATATTGAATTCATTCTTACGTGTGCCATAAAACAATCAGAAATCATTTATCATATCCCAAAGAATAAGATGGGTTTCATAAACATAATCTCATCATTACATAATCAATATAAAACAAATTGATATCATTTCGTCATAAGAAAAAACCATGTAAATAATAGAGATATTATACTTAAAACATAAACATGCTAAATAATGTCATCTTCGATGTAAAATAGTTTTGATAAAACACTTGAGATGAATTCTTGAGGAAAATATTCTTTCTTCTTCAAAATCATTTTCTTTTCACAAAATGCCATGAAATTTTAAAATAAAAGGATTTTATTGAAAATAATCATGAAATATTGTAGAGTATGATTCCTGAATAGAAGTCGTTATGAAACCATAAAAATATTTTTATGCGGTATAAGTAAAAAAACATTCTTCTCGCACTTTTGCCGGAAAAGTAAAAAAGTTCCTCATTTGGTAAACAAAAGAACGATTACTTTCATAACACAATGTAGAAGTCAAAGAGGGGTAAACGTGACTTTAAACATACTGGAATAATATTAAACACTTTATGAAAAAACATTTTTATGGACATGGATGAAAAATATAACCCCAGTAAATACTTACGTATAAGAAATCTCAGATAAAAATGAGATTTGCAAAATGATCCCTTACCTTACGTCCGATATGAATCGTATGTATCTGAACCTCCTATATAATGATTTAAATAATGTAATTGACTTATTACAGAATCATATTTATTCTTATGATATCATATATGGTTCACTTATGACTTTATATTACCCGTTATTTTGTAAATTCCACATTAAAGTAGTGTTTTGGGTAAAATCGTTTCATTTATCGTACGTGTTTGGACTTGTTGTTCTTGATATTATTATTACTTATATCATGATTTAAGTACATACAAAATGTAAAACATGATTTATATATCATATATATTCAGTATATATATATATAATAGATAGATAAATGAAATGAAACACACCGTTCATAGAGACGGTAGGCCGTACGTAAGCATGAGCGCTGTTTTCCTTTCCTTATTGACTTGAATGGAAGTAAGTAGATGACATATATATATATATATAAATCCAGTAGCATTATAATGTCATATATTTCATTATTATTGATTGTATAAACTTTATAATCATTCTTGAATTGTTAACATGGAGAATTAATCTCATCGCGTCGTGGAGACGGTAGTCCGTACGTATGCACGAGCGATAATATCGTTCCAATAATTATTGAATTGAATTGGAGTGGATGATACAATATATCAGAATCAGTGTGATTTTATAATAAATATGTATAGTTATTCTTTATACCATTATACCCATCCAAATAAGGTGGTGTTGGAAAAACAGATTACACCACGGCGTGGAGACAGTATTCCGTACATACGCATGCGCGGTGATTTCATATTCCGTAGGATGGTTAGAAGGTACAATGGGGTTGTTTCATATTTATAATAACATATAAGTATATTATTTATACTGATGTTAATACTTTATAATGAAACAACTAATGAAGAAGAAGTTGAAGAAGAAAGAAGCTTGAAAGTATCGGTAGAAGAGATTACCACTTCTTCGACGCACCTCCTTTAATATTCTTCTTAGGGCACTAGGGTTGGTCTTTTGAGAATACCAGAACCTATATGATATAACTATAGAGGTATAGAAGACGAATTTTCAGGGTTTGGCTGAGATTCAAGGCTCAAAAGGGTGTGAAGAGAAGTGGTAAGGGGTTCCCTTTTTATAAGGGAGGAAAGGGGCACCTTTGGAAATCTTAAAATTATTAATTCATAATAAATCTAACCCCACATAAAAACCTCCAAAAATGACTCATATTCTAATATTAGAGGATATAGGGTTGTAATATCATCAACAAATAAAATTTATACATGTAGGGTATTTATTTTAAACATTATCTACTTGATTTATCCTTATTTAATCTATTAAATTTTATTTGTGGTAATAAGATTCTAATTTTCAAATTGTTATAAATAATTACTTATGTGCTGTGAAATATTCATAATTAGATAATTTATGACATTTTAGACTATATAAATTTCAATTTATAATTTTCAAATATTTTTGTGATTTTTAAACAATTTAATAATATGTTATTTTTATAAAATAACAATAGTGTCAATTTTGACACTATTCATTTATTTGTATTTAAATAAAATACACATAGATTATATATTCGAAATAAAATATTTAATAGGTTCATAAAATGTCATAGTACTCTATAAATATAGTGTATCACATTAAATAGTTCATATAATATTTATTTTACAATTTCTAAAACCATTTATTTGATATTTCTCTTAATAAAATAATTACTACAACATTTTTGTATAATTGTTAAATATATTTATTTAGTTCATAAATGTTAAAAATAAAATACTAGGATGAATAAAAATATTATATCTTTAATAAGAATACATTTAGTCAGATTTATCTTCTAAAACACGCAAATTTTAAAATGTTATATTTATTAAATTATGAAGCTGACAACTTTGACATCATATAAAATAAAATGATATAAGTGTCATAATCACATTTATAAGACTCCAAATGTTCATATATTCGGTCATTTGATTCTTATGGTGTAGATATACATTAGAAATAAGTTTTTATCTAGTTTTTGGGCCCTTTAATATGTATTACCATTTCAATAAAAACAATATTATTGATTTTTTTACTAAATAAATAATTTATGCATCATTAATGTATAAGCTAATAAGGTAATTAAATAACTCTTAAAAATTACAAATAAATTAAAATGATAAATAAAAACCTTTTATCTTTCAAATTAGTATTTATAACCGAATTTATATTCTGTATAACCTTATATTAAAAATACTTTAATTATTAAAGTTTGAGTGAGACATATTTCACTTTCCTTTAAATAAAATAAACTATAGGTTTTAATCACATACAAGTTGGTTCTAAGGGATTCAATTTTGACCCAAATATGACATATGAAGAAATATAATCATCCAACTATATTAAGAAAAGTTTTAGTGTAATTTTATAATATTATATTTACCCGTAATTACCGGATTTACCTTTAACGATGGTAAATAAAATTTACCGTAGTTACTATTCATAATGTCCAAAATTAAAAAGTAGTGTATTAATATAATTTGTCCCCACTGATTCCAAATATGGAATCCATTTTTCCAAATTCAATACACAGAAGTTTCAGAAATTAAATTAAAATTAATCCCGTTGTCGAAAGAAAATGGGTTTTGTTTAAAACATTGCAAAAGATTGAATTGATTTAACCTACGAATTAAATGTAAAATAAATACTAATGACATAAATTATATTAAGTAGTAAAAATATATTCTATTTATACTTTAAAACCATTCAATATTATAATTTAACCACATAAATTATTACGATGAAAACCGTTATTTTTAATTAAAATATATCGTGTTTTTACTATTCATTAAAATATGAAAGTTATCAGAATAATATGAAAAATTTATCCAAGATAAAATTTTATATCCTGGTTCCAAAGAATAATTTTATTTTGTAAAATTGAACTTATAAACATGTCAAAAACAAGATTTAATGTTGGTTCAGCATCAAAAGGCGGCAAAATTGCAATTTCTGAAAGAATACTTATTTTACACGAAAGATTTATTTTATTCTCATACCATGTTCTAGAAAATGAGTAAGATAAACAATAATGTTAAAAAAATTCAAATGTAGTTAATACTATTCATAACAGCTAGTTAGTGATAATATTATAACCCTATATCGTTGTTTAGTGAAACTCGGTATTGCGTACAAAACATGCTATCGAGGAAGGTCGTGATTGCGTGTAATGAAAGCCATGTCAGGGTTTCATGTAGTGCAATCTCCCTTTGGTGTAGCATAAAACACAAGACATCAACGAAATTAAAAGAATATTCTTCTTAAAATCTCGGGGTGTTACATTCTACCCCCCTTGAAATGAATCTCACCCTCGAAGTTCGTCCGGGTTATAAATGGTTTACTACTTGAAAGTTTTTTTAATAGAAATCCACATCATAAAAAGGAATACCAAAACATAACATTAAAAACTAAATTATGAAACTTAAAGGTTACCCAAATTAACTAATCACTGGGTTTCCACATAGCAGAACATAGGTGAAAAATATGGATATGGAAGAGAAATCTAACCATCATGTTCTGATGGAGAGTGGTAGAGAAATGGATATGAAAAATACAACAATCACAAGGCCATAAATTTGAGATGATCTAAGGTACCGTCAGATTCATTGGTTATGAGAGTACTAGGACAACATTTTTGGTTTTCAAGATCATTTCCTTAATGTTGAAGATTTTTTGTAGAAGGATAAATAATTACTTGATTTCAGTGTAAAATCATCATTGGTCATTCCATGAACAATTTCCACTTCATATATTATTTAAAGATATGAAGTTGAATTTCACATTCTTGAAGTATTATAAGATCATGTGATAGAATGATAGGTCATTCCATCTGTCTCTATCACAACAAAAGGTGAGTATAAAATATTAAATATACATAAGTCCATATATGGTGAGGTTAATCGTACATGGTTCCAAAAATGGACTTATACTTCATCTGTCATACCACGTAATAAAATAAAACTAATTTCCACAAACCAGGGACTTCCTGTAGGCTAGTGGTAGGCGATGAAGGCATGTCGCACTTCAGTTCTGGGTTCGATTCCCGCAACCTTGTCTGCCACCATGGGTTGTCATCCTTCCTGTAGGTTGTACTTTTTTATAAAACTATACTATCATAATATCAAAAATCTCTATCCTTAAACAATAATATATGTTGTCCAACTTAATCCATTCCAACCTTTAGACTTTTCAAAAATACTTCTATCTAATCTTATAGTATAAATAGAATGATTACTAAAAAGGTCATATAACAATCACGTGAATACCATCATTTATCCCCCATATATCATACAATATATCTTGTTGGTCACATACCAAACATGTGAATACCTTAATCATGTATTCTATTGAAAAATGAATACCCATTGAAACTTAGTGAAAACATGAATGCAGTTAAAAGGTAACTCTTTCCACATACCAAAATCCATAAAAATCTATATACTCAAACCATGATGTCACATAGCCCTTATATCAATCATAAGCTCATGAATACTATCAAACATATTATTTTCTCCTTATCCATTCATTATTCGCATATCACCTTCTTTCCAAAAATATCCGAATAACCTTTCAGGATTACCGGTACCATTCGACATATACATTCAAATACGTTAGGAAAAACAATAGTGTAAAAATCATTAGATGATTCTTTATTCCATAGTACCATTACCTATACAACATAACTCTTGATAAACATAAATCATTCCAATACCTTCTTAAACCATTGAAAAAGCTTCGACACATCTTTCATCTCATATATAATTTGTAGTCTCCTCATTATCATCCACATAAATACTGCCCATATGACCATGCTGATTCTCTCCATGAGATTTTCCCTTAAGGAATTGGTTGGCATAATGCCTATACATTCCACATTTAAAACATATAATCACTGTTGATGTCCTATTAATACCATTATCCTTCTCTATGGTGTTAAATAAACCTTTTCCTTTACACTTACTGGATTTGTGTCCTTCTTTTCTGCACCCAAAGCATCTTCCAGTTCCTTTGAAACATTCTCTTTGATGTCACTTACCACATGATTTACATGATGGAAATTGAACTTTCCTTCCTCTATGATCATCATGAAACTCCATCTTTATCTTATTAGCTGAGTCAGGAAACATACCAAAGTTGAGATTATTGATCACATTATGAGATTGTTGATTAGGCATAATAACGATATGTGGACCTCCATATCCAATTTCATTTAGTTTCTCATGAATAATATCATTCCATTTTCCCTCATATCCTCATTTATCGTGAATCTTCATGTTTCCATCCATTTTCTAAAACCCAAAAAGAATAGTGTGAGAGTCATAAATAATGCTTGGGAAAACAACATAATAAAGGGGGAGTACCATCATTATGTAACATCTTAGGTAAAATTCTAAGATCGTTATCGTAATTCTAGGACTATAACCTATATGTATACTTATCCTTAGGGACATCCCTAGACATATCTTAGAAATATTTCTAGGGATTTCACTAAAGTTTTCGCATCCTAATTTCCATAGGTTGACTAAACCTTTCCTATGATACAAACTGTAGAGACCCGAATCTTGACGTACATGGACAATACATTACTTTTTTGGAGTAATTAATACATAAAAAACCAAAACTCAAGGATCGTAATAGTTTAGTGTATTTGGAAACTCAGAATATAATATTCTAATCTTGGTGAAAGATCTTCAACAACTCCCATAAAGATCTTCCCATTTTGATTTCTTACCTAAACCCTTTCTTGAAATCCTTGGGAAAAGAAAACATATAAAGGGTGAGCTCAAATTCTCAGTAAGGGTATGGAGAAAATAAAACAAACCATATACCATTGACCTTAAAACATGAGCATAATGTTTAAGCATAAAAATCTTGAGCAAAGATATAAATCTTGGAAGTACGTAAGGGATGTATCATAATAGAACATAAATCTTGATAAAATAGCAAGGGAATAAAACATGTAATTGTGGAAACCATTCATAACTTGTTATGATTTCTATAGTAGCCATGGCATTGCTGCCAATACCATCTTAGTGGACAAAGTCCCTTTCTGAATTGAGTTCACTCCTCATTCCATTCCTATATCACTGAACCAGATTGACATACCATTCCAGCCATGTTTATTTCATGAGATATAACTCTTTAACCAATGCATTGGAGGGACATATAGGTCCCACCCATCTCATATTTAAATCATTCTTACGTGTGCCACAAAACAATCATAAATCATTCATCATAACCCAAAGAATAAAATGGGTTTCATAAACATAATCCCATCATTACATAATCCATATAAAAGAATTTTATTTCATTTCATCATAATAAAAAATAAAACCATGTAAATAATAGAGATATTATACTTGAAACATAAACATGATAAATAATGTCATCTTAGATGGAAAATAGTTTTGATAAAACACTTGAGATGAATTGTTGAAGAAAATATCCTTTCTTCTTCAAAATCATTTTCTTTTCACTAAATGCCTTGAAATTTTAAAAGAAAAGGAATTTATTGATAATAATAATGAAATATTGTATGGAATGATTCTGTAATAAAAGTCATTATGAAACCATAAAAATTTGTTTATGCCGTATAAGTAAAAAAACATTCTTCTCGTACTTTTTCCGGAAAAGACAAAACGTTCCTCATTTGGTAAACAAAAGAAATATTCCTTTCATAACACAATGTAGAAGTCAAAGAGGGGTAAAAATGACTTTAAACATACATGGAGGAATATTAAAAACTTTATGAAAAACATTTTTATACTCATTGATGAAAAATATGACCCCAGTAAATACTTACGTATAAGCAATCTCAGATAAAAATGAGATTTTCAAAATTATCCCTTACCTTTTGTCCGATATTCTTCGCATGTATCCAAAACTCCTTTATAATGATTTAAATAATTTAATTGAGTTATTAAAGAATCATATTGATTGTTATGATATCATATATGGTTCACTTATGACTTTATATTACCCATTCTTTGGTAAATTCCATGTTAAAGTAGTGTTTTGGGTAAAATTGTTTCATTTATCGTACGTGTTTGGACTTGTTGTTCTTGATATTATTATTACTTATATCATGATTTAATTACTTCAAAAATGTAAAACATGATTTATATATCATATATATTCAGTATATATATATATATATATATAATACAGATAAATGAAATGAAACACACCGTTCATGGAGACGGGAGGCCATACGTACGCATGAACGTTGTTTTCCTTTCCCTGTTGACTTGAATGGAAGTAAGTAGATGAAATATATATATATATACATAAATACAGTATATTTATAATTTCATATATTTAATTATTATTTCTTATATATACTTTATAATCATTCTTGAATGGTTAACATGGAGAATGAATCTCATCGCGTCGTGGAGACGGTAGTCCGTACGTACGCACGAGCGATGATATCGTTCCCATAATTATTGAATTGAATTGGAGTTAATGATACAATATATCATAATTAGTATGATTTTATAATAAATATGTATAGTTATTCTTTACACCATTATACCAATCCAAGTAAGGTGGTGTTGGAAAAACAGATTACACCACGGCGTGGAGACGGTATTTCGTACGTACGCACACGCGGTGATTTCTTTTTCCATAGGATGGATAGAAGGTGAAATGGGGTGTTTCATATTTATAATAACATATCAGTATATTAGTGATACTGATGTTATTACTTTATAATGAAAGAACTAAATAAGTAGAAGTTGAATAAGAAAGAAGCTTGAAATAATCGGTATAAGAGATTACATCTTCTTCGACGCACCTTCATTAAACTTCTTCTTAGGGAACTAGGGTTGGTCTTTTGAGAACACCAGAACCTATATGGTATAAATGGAGAGGTTTAGAAGATTAATTGTCAGGGTTTGTCCGAGCTTCAAGTCTCAAAAGGGTGTGAAGAGATGTGGGAAGGGGTTCCCTTTTTATAAGGGGGTAGAGGGGCACCTTTGGAAATCTTAAAATTATTAATTAATAATAAATATATACCCACATAAAAACCTCCATAAATGAATAATATTATAATATTAGATGATATAGGGTTATAATCGCGTCAAACAATAAAATTTAGACATGTAGGGAATTTATTTTAAACATTATCAACTTGATTTATCCTTATTTAATCTATTAAATTTTATTTGTTGTAATAAGATTATAAATTTTAAATTGTTATAAATAATTACTTATGTAATGTAAATTATTCATAATTAGATAATTTATGAAATTTTAGGCTATTTAAATTTCAATTTATAATTTTTAAATATTTTTGGGATTTTTAAACAATTTAATAATATGTTATTTTTATAAAATAACAATAGTGTCAATTTTGACACTATTCATTTATTTGAATTAAAATAAAATCCACACAAAGGATTTATTAGAACTAAAAAAATTAATAGGTTTTTAACATGTCATAGTACTATAGAAAATTAGTGGATAACCTTAAATAGTTCATATAATATTTATCTTACTATTTTTATAACCATTTATTTAATATTTCTCTTAATAAAATAATTACTACAACATTTTTGTATAATTATTAAATATACTTATTTGTTGCATAAAAATTAAAAATAAAATACTATGATGGATAAAAATATTATATCTTTCATAATAATACATTTATTCAGATTGATCTTCTAAAACACCCAAATTTTAAAATGTTATACTTATTAAATTATGAAGGTGACAACTTTGACATCATATAAAATAAAATAATATAAGTGTCATAATCCCTTTTATAAGACTCCAAACGGTCATATATTCTATCATTAGAGGGTTATGGTGTAGAAATACATTACCAATAAGTTTTGATCAGGTTTGTGGGCCCTTTAATATGTATTACTATTTCAATAAAAACAATATTATTGATTTTTTTACTAAATAAATAATTTCTGCATCATTAATGTATAAGCTAATAAGGTTATTAAATAACTCTTAAAAATTAAAAATAAATTAACATGATAAAGAAAAAAAAATTTCTTTCAAATTATTATTTATAACCGAATTTATATTCTGTATAACCTTATATTAAAATTACTTTAATTATTAAAGTTCGAGTGAGATGTGTTTCACTTTCCTTTAAATAAAATAAACTGAAGGTCTTAATCACATCCAAGTGGGTTCTAATGGATTCAGTTTCGACCCAAATATGACTTAGGACGAACTATAATTATCCAATTGTATTAATACAAGTGTTAGGTTAATTTTATGATTTTATATTTACCCTTAATTACCCGATTTACCTTTAACGATGGTAAATAAAATTTACCGTAGTTACTATTCATAATGACCAAAAATAAAAAATAGTCTATTAATATAATTGGGACCCACTGATTTCAAATATGGAATCAATTTTTCCGAATTCAATACATAGAAGTTACATAAATTAAATTAAAATTAATCACATTGTCGAAAGAAAACAGGTTTTTGTTTAAAACATAGAAAAAGATTGAGTTGATTTAACCTACGAAATCAATGTAAAATCAATGCTAATGACATAAATAATATTAAATGGTAAAAATATATTCTATTTATACTTTAAAACCATTCAATATTATAATTTAACCACATAAATTATTACGATGAAAAAAGTTGTTTTTAATTAAAATATAACTTGTTTTTATTATTCATTAAAATATGAAAGTTATCAGAGTAATATGAAAATTTTATGCAAGGTAAAATTTTATATCCTGATTCCAAAGAATAATTTAATTTTGTAAAATTGAACTTATAAACATGTCAAAAACTAGATTTAATGTGGGTGCGCCATCAAAAGGCGCAAAACTGCAATTTTTTAAAAATACTTATTTTACCCGAAAGATTTATTTTATTCCCATACCATGTTCTAGAAAAATGAGTAAGATAAATAATAATGTTATAAAATTCAAAATGTAGTTAATACTACTCATAACGGCTAGTTTGTGATAATATTATATCCATATATCGTTGTTTAGTGATACTCGGTATTGCGTACATCACACACTATCGAGGAAGGTCGCGATTGCGTGTAATGCAAGCCAGGTCAGGGTTGCATGTAGTGAAATCTCTCTTTGGTGTAGTGTACAACACAAGACATCAAGGAAATTAAAAGAATATTCTTCATAAAATCTCGAGGTGTTACAATAGTGTCCATAAAGGTATATGTGATTTTATGGAGATTTGGATACTCTAACTTGGAGATTACTCCTTAGGATGATGCCCAAATTAGGAGGGGACTTAGGGCTTACTCCTAAGGAGGATTCCCAAATCAAAATAAATTAAGACTGGTTAAGAGAAATTATGACTGGGGCTTATTCTTGAGAAGGAGGCCCAGGTTAAAGGGACTTGAGAACTGGGACTTACTCCTAAGAAGGAGGCCCAAGTTAAGGGGATTATGACTGGGGATTACTCTTGAAAAGGAGGCCCAAGTTAAAGGAAATTGTAATTTGGGGCTTACTCTTTAGGAGGATGGCCATATTTGGAAACATGGGGCTTAATCCCTAAGGGGATGCCCAAATTTAAGGGAACTTGAAGACTGGGGCTTATTCCTGAAAAGGAGGACCAGGTTAGGGGACATGGAGCTTAATCCTAAGGAGGATACCCAAATTAAACAATTTTATGCTTGGGGCTTACTCCTAAGAAGGATGCCCATATTAAATACCCTCTAATCTTTAAAGGATGAGGTTAAATGAATAAAATCTCTCACCTTAGTGACATGAAGATATGCAAATCACTAGGTTTTGAGAGATGTTCCACAAATTTCCTTTCAGGTAAGGAAGCCAACAAAGGAACCATGTCATAAATGACACTTATGAGGGTTTTGAAGGATAAATATTGAAGACGAGAGGTGGATTTGAAGAAAATAGGTGAGTAGGAAGGAGAGGCACCCAAAAAGATGTAGGAGCGCAGGTCCTGTGTGGGTGCATAGGTCTTGGTCGCGCAGGTATACCTACATGACACAGGTGTACCTGCGTGACGGTTGACCACAATGGTAACACTTGGGCGAGACTTGGCTTAAGCCCTTGGTATTATCCCTAAGGACTTCCAAAAGAATGGTGCGCAAGTTCTGTTGAAGGGATAAGGCGACGTGCGGGTGTCTTCATTTCCCGTAAGGGTTAGACACTTAGGTGCATAGGTGTTGATTAATTTCAACACTTAGGCCTTATTTCCCCTGTTTAGAGCTTCCATTCTAGGTATGAAATTACCATAGAAGTGTTAGGAAGACTTCCTGAAGAGACTAGGGCACCGGGAGCTTAAATCTGGCTTTTGGAATTTTTGTCCCCGAAATGGGGATCCCACAAGGGGTATTTATAGGCTACTGAAGAGCCTGGACGAAAATTACATAGGGCACGCAGGTCACCTGCGCACCCAAAATGTGGCGCGCAGGTATACCTGTGCGACAATCATGGAACTTGTGTGGCCCATGCTCAAAGAAATCCTTGTTCATGCCTTTGTTGATTTTTGATATTTCTTTAAAGGATGAATCTCTTTAGTCTAAGGTATTCCCTTTTTTTAGTCGTTCAGACTCTGTGATAGAAAGGAGCATCAACAAAATTCCCCCCCTCAAAGTTGGATCCGAACAAAAAGAGGATGTGACTCTGAGGTAAAGAAGAAAACCAAGGAAAGACGGAGTGTAGGTCATGAGCGCGCAAAAATCGGCGTGCAGGTGAGAGGCTCGCAAGATTCGGCGCGCAGGGGTAAGGCCTAGCCTATAAATATGCGGTCATTCTCGCGAAAAGCACCTAGCTCTTAGACATTTCCGCTCTCGCCGCGCAGGTTGCTTTTATCACGCAGGTGGCTGATTTTCCGTGGTTCAGTGCTTTTTTTTTGTTGCTCTGCTACAGAGGTATTTTGACCATCGTGGTGATATCTACGTGACAAAGTTACACCTTCATGCCAAAATTGGACTTGCGTGCCTTAATGCCTTTGCAATTTTTTTATAATTTCTTCACATATTTTATGAAAAATCAACCCACCTAAGAGTTAATTATTCAACCTTTGTGCAGATTCAATGGTTCTTAGAAGAATCGGAACTACTGATTAACTGGCGAGAAAACGGATTGATGATATGATGAACATTGTAGGCCATGATTACTATGATATTTTCGACATCACTCTTCTAGATTTGGCCAAGTACTTGAAGAAATATCATGTCAATTTTCCACAGAGCATCTACTTTCATCTGTATGGACGTGGTCATCTGCAAGGATTCAATGTTCTAGATACAAAGAATTATATGCCCTACTTGCCTATGTATGGCCATGGTCATCTACAAGGAGTCAATGTTCCAGATGCAATGAATTATATGCCTGAGATGCATCCACACTGTCAGTCCTCTATTTCGGTTATACTATGCATTAAGAGTAGCAAAAATGGTGTGAACCTTCAAAATTTTCTTCCATGCCATTTCATAGCATATATGTAAATGGCCAACCATGGGCTGATATGTTTTCCACTACCGGATGATAGAGAGAAGACTGTCACGACATTAGAAACAATATCTGAAAAGAGTACTTTCTCCAAATGTATCTTTACTTTCAATTCTTCATTCTCAAATCCATGTATCCATCTTCCAAGGCTCTTGTATAGAAACAGAGTCACTGTTTGATCAACAGAAAATTTTCTCAAACCGTGCTCAAGAAAATTATTTTAAAATTGTTCCAAGAAGAGCTAGTATTATAGCGACCCGGCCCTTTCTTAAATTACTATTACATCATTTCAAAGATAAAAAACAAAATAGTATTACACAAAGAGGATCCAAAGGCTTAATGTCTTTGGAAAACTATGACCACACATAAAAAATACAACATCTAGCATAAACATTTATTTAATTTCTTCTTCTCTAGCTTCTTATTGGCACTTGTCCTCTCCTTAGTACATGTAGCCACCTGAGTATAAATAACAAAAGGGGTGATCTAGAATCCTTGTAAGAGGATAGATAAGAATAATATATCATGGCCTTAGCATAATCATAACATAGGAAAAATATCATGAACATGAGTGGAGCATAAATAAAAGACTTGAAATGTGGAAATGCATAAAAATGAAACATCATGTGTTAGTGGTCAACTACCACACATACTTTTGAACCAAGCTAGCATCTTGTTCACAAATAATTTCACATTTACTCATGAGATTCATCACTTTACCCAATTCATTGGAGCGCTGTATAATTCTGGGCACACCCATCACTTTGAAACATTCATAATTGTGCTATATAATTCCTGGCGCACCCGTCACATCATAACATTATCATTATCATGATTTCCACATAGAAAACATATCAAAAGTGAACATAAATAACACATGTAAAGGAATTTGTTTAATCTCATATGAATAAATTAATAATCTTTGGGTTCACAAAAGAAATGGGGAATAATATACTTGATACAAGAACCATCAACAATGAATGAGAGGTAAAAGATGAGTTCTTAAAAGAAGTGTTCTTTTGTAAAACATTTGGATTGAAATAAACTTCATTAGAAAACATGTATACATCCGAAAAGTAATGAAAATGATGAAAAAATGATCTTTAATGAGTGACCATATAACAAATGGAGTGAAAGAGGTAGAACCCGAAGGATGAGAGTTGGGTTCGAGAATTTCCCCTGACCTAGTACCCGAATGCTTCCTTCTCTTTAATGTCTTGTATAATGACATTATATTCATTAATTAGAAATCCAAAACCATTTTTACCTTAATGAGGTTAATTCAGGTTTCATTATGTCATATTATTTTCCTTTGGATGACTTGTAACGTCCCGACCCCAGTTACCCGGAGTCAGTGCATTATTACATAACATTGGCATGATCACAAGAAAGATCAAATCTCGAAAGACCGATTGGTTTAGTAGCCTTGGAAACACTAGATATATTCATAAGTTTTACATTACATCATAAAATGAAAAACTACTACAAAAACATAATGTTTCCACAATCCACACTATTAACCCCTCATAAAATCCCTGCAGGTCATTCATAACTTACTTCTTCACATCCTGGGAAAAATAAAACATTGAAAAGGGGTGAGCTCAAATGCCCAGTAAGGATAACAATATAGCGGAAACTTTCATCAATAAGAATAAACATTTAAGGCAATGTATAACTAAAACAAAAGCCTTTTAAACATGAACTTTCAACATGGTATGGCATAAATAAAATGAAATAATGCCATTTAATTATTCACATGGATATTCTACTAATCGAATAATCACATGCAAAAATCAATAACCACTTTCATAATGTTGGAATGCATAATGCCAGTCTATCATAACCACATAGCCAAGGCCTCGTGCCAAGACTACAAATAAGATTTTGTCAAGGCCTTGTGCCAAGACACTAGTTTGTCTCATGAGACCTACCGATGCATCGAGGAGCTATATCGGTCTCCACCCGTCACATATTAAGTCCAATGCATTCCCATATGAAAAGGTTTAAACATAACATAAACATTCGTATTAAAACTAGCATACGAAATGTCAATACTTTCACCATAAACTATGAATGGTATAAAAATAGCACATCCACAGTCAAACATATCACAAAACCTTCAATACAATATAGAAGTTTTGTATCATAATAAATCAACTTCAAATAATCTTAAAATCCATCAAAGGATGTTGACATAGATGAAATCAAAATTCTTTTTAAAGAAATATCTCCTTTTATTTTGAAATAATTTAAGATCCATATAAAATAAAATATTTTCTTTGAAAATATTCTTATAAGCTTGTAAGGGAAGCTTTGAAGATTTTATAACGGCGGAAAATAGCTGCACCCGCCGTATAAGTTAAAAAAACATTCTTACCTTAATTCTGTCGAAAAGGTTAAAAGGACCTTGTTTTGAAAACGACCGAAAGATTCCTTTATAAACCACTTATAAAAGTCAAAAAGGGTATAAATGACTTTAACTCATATTCTAGTAAATAGTAAAAATGTTTTGAAATGCATTTTTAAGAAACATGGATGTGGATGATAAAGAGATCCCAGTAGATTATTACGTATAAACAACCTCGGATAATGAAGAGATTGTGAAATAACCCATACCTTGTACTTTTCCTTGGTTGGGGTAGGTTAACCTCCTGTATAATGGTGAAATAATTGTTATTAAATTATACAAGAATCATATATATTAATATGATATCATATATGATCTTTTAACATTGATTTGTTAATAATATCTTAGAATTATCGTCGTTTCGGGTGTTAACTTACTTGTTTTCTTTTATATGTTTTGTTACGTAAGACATGTTTGTAAAGGATAGGTTGTATATTATTCATATCCAGAATGATATCAAGTCCTTAAACATCATTTTTAAATCATCAAATGATAATTATACTTGAATGGATACGATGGAGAATGAATCTCATCGCGTTCGTGGAGACGGTAGTCCGTACGTACGCACGAGCGACAATATCATTCTTTTGATATTAAAATAATATATAAATGGATGGTATATCATATATACAGAATCATTAACATGTTATATTTATTATTTACATGAGTTACACATCATTATTATACCCATCCAAATAATAATATATTGAATAACAATTACACCACGACGTGGAGACGGTAAGCCGTACGTACGCACGTATGGTGACATGTTATTCAAAGGGTGGATAGAATACTGAATATGGTTGTACCATATTTATAATAACGTCACATTATATTTAAGATACTGGAGTTATTATTTTAGAATGGAAAGAACAAAGAAAGAGGAAGTGGAAGAAGAAAGGAACTTGGAAAAGGGTGGTGAAATCATTACCTCTTCTTCGGGTTCTTCCTTTTGATTTGATCAAAAGGGATCCTTAGGTTGGATTTATGATCAAACTAAGGCCTCTAGGTTGTAGTGAGGGATGTTGGGAGAGTATTTGGGCCGAGTTTGGCCGAACCAAAAGGCTTTGATGGTGTGAATAAATGAGAAGGAGGAGTGCCCTTTTATAAGAGAGGTGAGGGGCACCTTTGGAAAAGCTAGAAATATTAATTTATAATAAATTCATATTCGGTTTCTAATGGCTCAAAAGTTGATTATTAAACGTTTAAGGTGGGGATAGGTCGAAAACCACTCAACCAATATAATTTAGACAGCATTGGGTACTTATATTAACCTTATCTTTAAGTATTAACTCTAAGTTAATTAGTTTCACTTTTACAATGTCTCTTTGTATTTTTATATAATATGGTTAATAAACTTACTATATACATCCACGAGACCCCCAAGTGGTCCATTAATGATGAAACTATCATGATATAAGTCTCTTGGCCGAACCTTAGATTTTTAGGAATTTAATATCAATTAATAATATAATATTTGTTTTAAGAACTCTTTTATGTCAATTTTGACACTATTCAATAGTTGATTTTTGTGAAACTCATAACAGATTGATTACTTCGAACAAAGTCAATTAAATCAATCCTAATATATCATATTATCCTATAAAATTAAATTAATTCATTAAAAGTTTCATATTATATTTTTTTTTGGGTATTTATAATATCAATTATTTTAATTTTTCACTATTATAGTAATTACTGCATCATCATTGTGTCATAAATAAAATAAATTATTTAATGTCTAAAAATTATAAATAAAATATCATTATGTATGAAATCTTTTTAGCTTTCTAATGAATATTTATAATCTAAAATCCAACTTATATAACCCTATGTAACAATTGTTTTGCTAAAAGATATATGCTTGTGTCATTTTTGTATTCATTTTGACTTAATTAAAATAAAGTGTCATTATCACTTACAAGTGGATCCATGGGGTCCCAAAATTGACACAAAGATGCCCATGGTCTACCATGTATCAACCATTAGGTTTAAGACACGTTTTAGGGTAATTTAGTATTATTATAATATTATTTTTTAACCCTTATTTACCGGATTTACCCTTAACCATGGTAAATAAAATATTTACCGCAGTAATTATTCAAAATGTCTAAAAATAAAAGTTACCTATTTACACAATTTGAACATCCTGATTCCAAATATGGAATCCATTTTCCTAAATTCAAAACACAGAAGTGGCAGAAATTAATTTAAAATTAATTCCCGTTGTCAAAACAAAAAGCGTGTTTTTAAGAGATAATAACTATCAAAAGATTGACACTTGTTTATGTTCGGTTTAATTGTAAAATTATGTCCAATGACCAACATTATATTAAATAGTAAAAATATATTCTAAATATACTTTAAAACTACTCAAATTCATAATTTATCACTATTAATTATTTTGATTAAAAAAGTTGTTTTTAATTAAAATTTAGTAATTTTCACTATTCATCAAAATATGAAAGTTATCCGAAAAGTACCAAAATTTCACCTTAGGCTAAATTCGATATTCCGAATCCAAAAATGAAGTCCATTTTTAAATATAAAATATATATAATTTCAAAAAGTAGGTATTACTATTCATAACGGCTAGTTTGATTAGTTATGGTGTGTTAGAACTCGGTGTTGCGTACAACACATGCTATCACATTATTCAAAGAGAAGCGTACCGTAGAAGATTGGGGTGTTACATTCTCCCCTCCTTCAAATAATTGCATCCTCGCAATTTCTAGGGTATTACTGCATAAAAAGACTCGGGTGGTTCTTCATCATAAGTTCCTCGGGTTCCCACGTTGCCTCTTCCATCTTATGATTTCTCCACAAAACTTTTACCAGACGCGTCGTCCGGTTTCTCAGTACTTGTTCTCTTGTATCAAGAATCTTGACGGGCTCTTCACAATAAGACAGATCGGGTTCCAGTTCTAATTCCTCATAGGTGAGTACATGCGTTGGGTCAGGCATGTATTTCCTCAATAGAGATACGTGGAACACATCGTGAACTTTGGAGAGACTTGGCGGCATTGCCAATCGGTAAGCTACAACCCCAATTCGTTCTAGAATTTCGAAAGGTCCGATGTACCTGGGACTCAATTTACCTTTCTTACCAAAACGTATGACTCCCTTCCACGGAGATACCTTCAGAAAAACATGATCACCGACTTGAAATTCCAAATCCTTCCTTCGATTATCGGCATAGCTCTTCTGCCTACTTTGAGCTGCTTTGATGTGATTTTGGATTACTTTCACCTTTTCCACCGTTTCCTCCACCAGTTCTGGGCCTACAAGTTTTCTTTCACCAACGTCATCCCAACTGGTTGGTGTACGACATCTCTTTCCGTATAACGCTTCATATGGTGCCATCTGTATACTCTAATGGAAGCTATTGTTATAGGAAAATTCTACCAAAGGTAAATATTGATCCCACATACCCTGAAAGTCAAGTGAGCAAGATCTCAACATGTCTTCTAAGGTCTGAATAGTCCGTTCTGATTGTCCGTCTGTCTGAGGGTGGTAAGCAGTGCTCAAATGAAGTTCAGTATCCAGGGATTTCTGAAGACTTTTCCAGAATCTTTAAGTAAAACGGGGATCACGATCAGAAACAATCGATAGGGGTACTCCATGAAGTCTCACAACTTCATTAATATATAGTCTTGCTAGACGTTCCAGGGGTAGATCTTCTCTTATAGCAAGAAAATGTGCTGTCTTGGTAAGACGATCAACAATAACCCATATTTCATCATTCCTTCTAGGAGTCTTTGGTAGCCCCATGACAAAGTCCATCGTAATATTGTCACATTTCCAATCCGGTATGGGAAGAGGTTGCATGACTCCTCCAGGCTGTTGCCTTCCAGCTTTCACTTGTTGACAAACCATACATCTTGACACAAAATCAGCAATCTCCCTCTTCATGTTGTCCCACCAAAAATTTTCCTTCAAGTCTCTATACATTTTGGTGCTCCCAGGGTGTATAGAGAAATTGGAACTATGAGCATCATCCAGCAATTCCCTTTTTAGATCAGGTATATTGGGAACACAAAGTCTCTTCCCAAATTTCAAAATTCCATCTTCATACACAAAGTCTCTTAATCTCCCATCATTCACAGCTTTAATCTTCTTTTGGAATTATTCATCATCGGTCTGAGAACTCTTAATCCTTTCTAGTAAAGATGGTTTGGCAACCATTTGAAAAAGCATTGATGTTTCACCTTCCCTGGTTATTCCCATGTCCATCTTCACTAGATCCATGAAAATTGGATCCCTTTCAATTCTCATATTGTTCAAAACTCCATGGTCTTTTCTACTCAAAGCATCTGCCACCTTGTTTGCCTTCCCTGGGTGGTAGTGTATCGTACAATCACAATCCTTGAGTAATTCAAGCCATCTCCTTTGCCTCATGTTGAGTTCTTTTTGTGAGAAAATATACTTCAAACTCTTGTGATCAGTATAAATCTCACATTTTTCACCATAGAGGTAGTGCCTCCATATCTTCAAAGCAAAGATCACTGCTGCTAACTCGAGATCATGAGTAGGATAGTTTTTTTCATGAATTTTCAACTGTCGTGATGCATAGGCAATAACTCTATCATTCTGCATAAGGACACAGCCAAGTCCTTTCTTCGATGCATCACTATAAATAACGAACCCATCATTCCCCGATGGTAGAGTCAATATAGGAGCATTGACTAATCTTCTCTTCAGTTCTTCGAAACATTCTTCACACTCTTTTGTCCAAACAAATTTAACCCCTTTACGTGTGAGCTTCGTTAAAGGGTTATCCAATCGGGCAAAATTCTGGACGAAACGTCGATAATAACCTGCCAAGCCAATAAAACTACGTACCTCAGTTATACTCGTAGGTGCTGGCCATTCTTGGATTGCTTTGGTCTTAGAAGGATCAACAGAGATTCCATCTTTGGAGACAATATGGCCAAGAAATGAAATCTCATGAAGCCAGAATTCACACTTGCTAAACTTCCCATATAATTCATGCCTCCTCAGAGTCTTCAAGATAATGCGCAAGTGATTTTCATGATCTTCATAGGTTTTGGAGTATACCAGAATATCATCAATAAATACCACCACAAATTCATCGAGATACTCCTTGAAAACTCTATTCATCAGATCCATGAATACAGAGGGTGCATTAGTCAATCCAAACGGCATTACAGTAAATTCGTAATGCCCGTACCTGGTTCGAAATGTTGTCTTCGGAATGTCTTCCTTCTTCACACACAACTGATGGTATCCAGATCGAAGGTCAATCATTGAAAAGTATTGAGCTCCATGCAGTTGGTCAAATAAATCATCAATACGAGGTAGGGGATACTTGTTCTTTATCATTATAGCATTGATCTCCCTGTAGTCGATACATAACCTCATAGATCCATCTTTCTTTTTAACAAAAAGAATAGGGTCTCCCCATGGAGAAACACTAGGGCGAATAAATCCCTTATTACTCAATTCCTCTAGTTGTTTCTTTAGTTCGACTAACTCTGCAGTGGCCATTCTATAAGGGGTCTTCGATATAGGCCTTGATCCAGGAATCAACTTAATGGAAAACTCAACTTCTCGTTCTGGAGGATGTCCAGGTAAATCTTCTGGAAATACATCTACAAATTCTTTCACAATAGGTACATCCTCTATTTGAACATTCCTTTCCTCACCCGCAGTTATTTCATTCTCTTCCTCCCCAATAATTGAATTTAGTTGAGCTATTGAGGGTGGATCTAAATAAGAATTAGGTGGTGACGATTCTGCTCTAAAAATAAGGTGTTCCTTATCATTATCATCAAGAATCGTAACCTCTTTCTTCTTACAATAAATCTTCGCATCATAGTCCGAAAGCCAGTCCATACCGAGGATTATATCAAACTCAATCATAGGTATGACGATGAGATCAGCAGATAAAGAAAATTTATGTGCTCTAATGGGGACTGATTCACAAAACTTTGTTGCAACGATACTTCCCTTAGGATTTTTAACTGACAACTCCCTTATTAAATCAAATTGAAAATATCTAATTTTCTTAGCAAACTGGGAAGATATGAAACAATGCGATGATCCAGAATCAAAATACATAATCCCATACTTATAAAACACTTAACATAAATTGAACTATTTATGGATATAATCCATAATCATAAGAATGTTTTCTTTGAGGAAGTATATACTCATAATCCCTTCAAAATGATTTGTAAAGAAAATGAGAATTATCCTAAGCATATCCCCCGGGAGTGTCGTAACCAAGAGTGCAGCAAGGCCCGTTGTCGTGCACCAGTTCCCGTTCGAGTCTAGCTCAATGCGGTGTTTTCGGGTTTTACCCCTAGGTACATCTGTGCCAGAGCCGCCTCTACCTGCTCGTATCCAGAAAGGGATGTATTGCTTGGAAAACTCACAAAATCTCTACAATACCAAAATTCTAGGAAGTTCTTCTATACTAATCCTCAAAGTTCATCTTAGGTCTACGTGCTCTAATCAGAGTTTATCTAAATCTAGCTTCCAAGGTTTGTACTAAACTTCCTCTGATACCAACTGTAATGCCCCGACCCCAGTTACCTAGAGTCGGTGCATTATTACATAACATTGGCATGATCACAAGAAAGATCAAATCTCGAAAGACCGATTGGTTTAGTAGCCTTGGAAACACTAGATATATTCATAAGTTTTACATTACATCATAAAATGAAAAACTACTACAACAACATAATGTTTCCACAATCCACACTATTAACCCCTCATAAAATCCCTGCAGGTCATTCATAACTTACTTCTTCACATCCTGGGAAAAATAAAACATAGAAAAGGGGTGAGCTCAAATTCCCAGTAAGGATAACAATATAGCGGAAACTTTCATCAATAAGAATAAACATTTAAGGCAATGTATAACTAAAACAAAATCCTTTTAAACATGAACTTTCAACATGGTATGGCATAAATAAAATGAAATAATGCCATTTAATTATTCACATGGATATTCTACTAATCGAATAATCACATGCAAAAATCAATAACCACTTTCATAATGTTGGAATGCATAATTCCAGACTATCATAACCACATAGCCAAGGCCTCGTGCCAAGACTACAAATAAGATTTTGTCAAGGCCTTGTGCCAAGACACTAGTTTGTCTCATGAGACCTACCGATGCATCGAGGAGCTATAGCGGGCTCCACCCGTCACATATTAAGTACAATGCATTCCCATATGAAAAGGTTTAAACATAACATAAACATTCGTATTAAAACAAGCATACGAAATGTCAATACTTTCACCATAAAATATGAATTGTATAAAAATAGCACATCCACAGTCAAACATATCACAAAACCTTCAATACAATATAGAAGTTTTGTATCATAATAAATCAACTTCAAATAATCTTAAAATCCATCAAAGGATGTTGACATAGATGAAATCAAAATTTTTTTTTAAAGAAATATCTCCTTTTATTTTGAAATAATTTAAGATCCATATAAAATAAAACATTTTCTTTGAAAATATTCTTATAAGCTTGTAAGGGATTCTTTGAAGATTTTATAACGGCAGAAAATATCCGCACCCGCCGTATAAGTTAAAAAAAACATTCTTACCTTAATTCTGTCGAAAAGGTTAAAAAGGACCTTGTTTTGAAAACGACCGAAAGATTCCTTTATAAACCACTTATAAAAGTCAAAAAGGGTATAAATGACTTTAACTCATATTCTAGTAAATAGTAAAAATGTTTTGAAATGCATTTTTAAGAAACATGGATGTGAATGATAAAGAGATCCCAGTAGATTATTACGTATAAACAACCTCGGATAATGAAGAGATTGTGAAATAACCCTTACCTTGTACTTTTCCTTGGTTGGGGTAGGTTAACCTCCTGTATAATGGTGAAATAATTGTTATTAAATTATACAAGAATCATATATATTAATATGATATCATATATGATCTTTTAACATTGATTTGTTAATAATATCTTAGAATTATCGTCGTTTCGGGTGTTAACTTACTTGTTTTATTTTATATGTTTTGTTACGTAAGACATGTTTGTAAAGGATAGGTTGTATATTATTCATATCCAGAATGATATCAAGTACTTAAACATAATTTTTAAATCATCAAATGATAATTATACTTGAATGGATACGATGGAGAATGAATCTCATCGCGTTCGTGGAGACGGTAGTCCGTACGTACGCACGAGCGACAATATCATTCTTTTGATATTAAAATAATATATAAATGGATGTTATATCATATATAAAGAATCATTAACATGTTATATTTATTATTTAAATGAGTTACACATCATTATTATACCCATCCAAATAATAATATATTGAATAACAATTACACCACGACGTGGAGACGGTAAGCCGTACGTACGCACGTATGGTGACATGTTATTCAAAGGGTGGATAGAATACTTAATATGGTTGTACCATATTTATAATAACATCACAGTATATGTAAGATACTGGATTTATTATTTTAGAATGGTAAGAACAAAGAAAGAGGAAGTGGAAGAAGAAAGGAACTTGGAAAAGGGTGGTGAAATCATTACCTCTTCTTCGGGTTCTTCCTTTTGATTTGATCAAAAGGGATCCTTAGGTTGGCTTTCTGATCAAAATAAGGCCTCTAGGTTGTAGTGAGGGATGTTGGGAGAGTATTCGGGCAGAGTTTGGCCGAACCAAAAGGCTTTGAAGGTGTGAAGAAATGAGGAGGAGTGCCCTTTTATAAGAGGGGTGAGGGGCACCTTTGGAAAAGCTAGAAATATTAATTTATAATAAATTCATATTCGGTTTCTAATGGCACCAAAGTTGATTATTAAAAGTTTAAGGTGGGGATAGGTAGAAAACCACTCAACCAATAGAATTTAGACAGGTTTGGGTACTTATATTAACCTTATCTTTAAGTATTAACTCTAAGTTAATTAGTTTCACTTTTACAATGTCTCTTTGTATTTTTATATAATATGGTTAATAAACTTACTATATACATCCAAGAGACCCCCAAGTGGTCCATTAATGACGAAACTATCATGATATAAGTCTCTTGGCCGAACCTTAGATTTTTAGGAATTTAATATCAATTAATAATATAATATTTGTTTTAAGAACTCTTTTATGTCAATTTTGACACTATTCAATAGTTGATTTTTCTGAAACTCATAAAATATTGATTACTTCGAACAAAGTCAATTAAATCAATCCTAATATATCATATTATCCTATAAAATTAATTTAATTCATTAAAAGTTTCATATTATATTTTTTTTGGGTATTTATAATATCAATTATTTTACTTTTTCACTATTATAGTAATCACTGCATCATCATTGTGTCATAAATAAAATAACTTATTTAATGTCTAAAAATTATAAATAAAATATAATTATGTAGGAAATCTTTTTAGCTTTCTAATGAATATTTATAATCTAAAATCCAACTTATATAAACCTATGTAACAATTGTTGTGCTAAAAGATATATGCTTGTGTCATTTTTGTATTCATTTTGACTTAATTAAAATAAAGTGTCATTATCACTTACAAGTGGATCCATGGGGTCCCAAAATTTACACAAAGATGCCCATGGTCGACCATGTATCAACCAATAGGGTTAAGACACGTTTTAGGGTAATTTAGTATTATTATAATATTATTTTTTAACCCTTATTTACAGGATTTACCCTTAACCATGGTAAATAAAATATTTACCGCAGTAATTATTCAAAATGTCTAAAAATAAAAGTTACCTATTTACACAATTTGAACATCCTGATTCCAAATATGGAACCCATTTTCCAAAATTCAAAACAAATAAGTGGAAGAAATTAATTTAAAATTAATTCTCGTTGTCAAAACAAAAAGCGTGTTTTTAAGAGATAATAACTATCAAAAGATTGACACTTGTTTATGTTCGGTTTAATTGTAAAATTATGTCCAATGACCAACATTATATTAAATAGTAAAAATATATTCTAAATATACTTTAAAACCACTCAAATTCATAATTTATCACTATTAATTATTTTGATTAAAAAAGTTGTTTTTAATTAAAATTTAGTAATTTTCACTATTCATCAAAATATGAAAGTTATCCGAAAAGTACCAAAATTTCACCTTAGGCTAAATTCGATATTCCGAATCCAAAAATGAAGTCCATTTTCAATTATAAAATATATATAATTTCAAAAAGTAGGTATTACTATTCATAACGGCTAGTTTGATTAGTTATGGTGTGTTAGAACTCGGTGTTGCGTACAACACACGCTATCACATTATTCAAAGGGAAGCGTACCGTAGAAGCTTGGGGTGTTACATGACTTATATATTTTAAAAACATTGTTTGGGGATGTTTGTTTTTATGGTTTTTCTTGGGTGGTTCAATAGTATTCTTAAATTGAAGTTTCGGTAGAACATGATTAAACATCCAAAAATGATATTACATGTCATTAATGATATAACAGGTTATTTAATGATTTAATAATGAATTATATTAGATCTATGTGGATGAATCATTATATAAGAATTAAATGACGGTTATTTGGGTCAATTTGGGCTGTTTTTGGATCACAACAAACTTGTTTTAACTTATCACTTAGTAATATGAACATAAGTTATTTCCAGAACATTAAATAGAACATAATACACATAAAATATTCAGTTTCAACCTTAAAAATTGTTCCATGACCAGATCTGAAGGTAGAAATTGAAGAAGAAACATGTCGTTCTTGAAGGTGATAAATTAACACCTCACGAACAATGTTCTCTTTAATAAAATAAATGGAAAAGTTAAAGTGGGTTGGATGATATAATATCCCATTAAAGTCATTAAATTACATTATATGTATAATAATGTAGTTATAATACAATTTGGATGAGGATAGGTGGGGAGAGATCAAGAAATTAACTTGAACATGAAAGGAAATTAAAGGAGAAGAGGGAGGGAAATTACCTCTTGCATCCTTCTCTTGAGAACCTCTTTAAGGGCCTAAGCATGGTCTTTTGATGAGACCAGAAGCTATTGGACGTGTGGGAGGGGCTAGGTAAGGTTTTTAGGTAGAGTTTAGAGAAGGCTTAGAGATTGAGAGGTGTGAGTAAATGAGGGTGTGAAGGGTGGCTTTTATAGTGGAGGGGAGAGGGGTTTCCTTAATATTAAATTCATTGGTTTATTATTTCCCCACAAGCCAAGGAATAGTGAGTCTTGAATGACCATTAATAGTACTTTTATAATTTAATCCTGAACCAAGTGGGATTACATCATCATAACATCACACGTGACCCTATAATTTGCTTATTTAGCTTATTTTGTAAATTACAGTATTTAACTATTCATCAAAAATTCAAGTATCTTCGAAAAAATCCAAAATTTACCCCAACCATTTTTCAACATGTAGAAACCAAAAATGAAGTCCATTTTTCAAAAATAATTTTATAAATATTTTTAATTTAATATTTAACTAAATTCATAATTTACTTAAAAAATGGTTATTAATATTAAAACTCATTTTACAGTGCTTTCAAAAATTACACAGGGTCTTATAAAATTATCTAAAAACTATAAGACATTGATTAAATAATTTATGAATACATTTTATGGAAATAAATATTCTTTTAAATTAATTAAATAATTATAATTAAATATTTATGACTTACAAAAAACCAAAACAATTACTATGGTCAAAATGTCACTTTCTATGATGTCTAAATTTTATTTTATTATTAATAGGTAATGTTACTCTTATGTTGGATGATTTACTATTCATAAGGGTCATATTACTATTCATAAGGTTATGTTACTATTCCTAAACTTACGTTACTATTCACCAAAAAATATTTTTGATTCATTAGACTCCAAAAATCCTCTTGAACACAATCGTGTATGTCGGATTTTTAAAATTCCAAACATAGGAGTGAAAAAATTATCTTTAAAGGTCACTTATCACTTAGTAGTTCATTATTTTATATTTTCATCTTATTTTATGACATAAATATGAGAAGGTAATTTTCCATTGAAAAACATTGGGTCATTAAATTCTTACCCCCTTAAGTAATTTATCCCCCGAAATTTCACTTTACACAAAGAGGTGACGGTACTTATCCTTCAATGCCTCTTCTGGATCCCAAGTTGCCTCCTCAAACTTATGGTTCCTCCACAAAAATTTCACAATATGGGTTGTCTTGTTGCGTAGAACCTTATCTCTCTGATCTAGAATCTTTACTGGCTGCTCTTCATAGGAGAGATCATCTTCCAGCTGCACTACCTCTGAGTTTAGTCTGTGTGAGAGGTCTGGTATGTACATCCTCAGTACTGATACATTAAACACATCATGAACTTGAGCCATATTCGGTGAAAGTGTAAGAAAATTGTCCACGAATCCTATGCGATCAAGGATCTCAAAGGGGACAATATACATTGGGCTTAGCTTCCCTACCTTCTCGAATTGCATGACTCTCTTCCATGGATATATTTGAAGGAATACTTTATCTCCAATGTCGAACTCCAAGCCCCTTCGACGGTTGTTAGCATAGTTATTTTGGCGACTTTGAGCATCATTGATGTGTTTTTGGATGACATGATCCTTCTCTATCATCTCTTGAAGAAGATTGGGTCCATTTAGCTTTCTTTCCCCAACATCATCCTAACAGGTTGGAGTTCTACATCACATTCCATACAGAGCTTCATATGGATCCATCTGAATACTCGAGTGGAAGCTATTGTTGTATGGGAACTCAACCAATGGGAGATGCTGATCCCCACCACCTTTTAATTCAAGAGTGCAGGCTCTTAGCATATCTTCAAGTGTTTGAATAGTCCTCTCAGGATGGCCATCGTTTTGGGGGTGATAGGCCATGCTAAAATTTAATTCAGTACTCAAATCATGTTGAAGGCTCCTCCATAATTTAGATGTGAACCTTAGATCACGGTCAGAGACAATTGATAGTGGAACACCGTGTAATCTCACAACTTCCTTAAAATATATCTTTGCAAGTTGTTCAAGTGAGAGGTCTTCCCGAATAGCGATAAAATGGGCAGTCTTGGTGAGTCGGTCAACCACAACCCATATCACATTATTTCCCTTTGACGTCTTCGGGGAACCTATGGCAAAGTCCATAGTAACATTTTCCCATTTCCACATGGGTATAGGCAATGGATGCATCAAACCTTTGGACTTTTGTCTCTGAAATTTTACTTGCTGACATACCAAGCACCTTGATATATATTCCGCAATCTCTATCTTCATTTTATCCCACCAAAAGAGTTCTCGAAGATCACGATACATCTTGGTACTCTTAGGATGGATAGAGAAAGTTGAGATATGTGCATTATCCAATAGCTCTTTATTTATCCCAGGTGATGAAGGCACACAAATCCATGTTCCAAACCAAATCACACCATCATCATCGATTTGGAACTCTTGAAGCTTCCCTTCCTTTACTGCATTCACCCTATTTTGTATCTCCACATCATCCATTTGTGCTTCCTTTATCTTCTTATGAATGGGTGGTTGCGCAATAATTTTGTCAAGGTAGGATGTATCCCCTGCAATTATGATTTCCAAATACATTCTTTGCATATCCATGAAGATAGGGTCTTTCTCAACCGCAGTATGGATTGAGTAGTAGGTTCTTTTCTTCTTAGAGCATTAGCTACCTTGTTCGCCTTTCTAGGACGATAGTGAAAGGAGAAATTGTAATACTTGATTAGCCCTAACCATCTCATTTTATTCATGTTTAGATTCTTTTATGTGAATATATACGTTAGGCTCTTATGTTCGGTGTATATGTCACAATTCTCACCATAAAGGTAGTACCGCCAAATTTTAAAGGAAAAAAATCATGGCTGCCATCTCTAGATCATGCGTTGGGTATTTCTGCTCATGGATATTTAACTGTCGTGAGGTGTATTCTATCGCATTATCATTTTGCATGAGTACACAACCGTAGCCTTTCTATGAAGCATCACTATATATCACAAAACTTTCTCCACTTTTCGGTAGTGTGAGTACAGGTGCAGTGATCAGCCTTCTCTTTAGCTCCTTGAAGCTTCCCTCACATTCATCCGTCCAGAAATACTTTACCCCTTACCTTGTTAACATAGTCAGCTGGCTTGACAATCGTGAGAAGTTTCTCACAAAACGTCGATAGTACCTAGCTAATCCAAGAAAACTACGGATTTATGTGACACTAGAGGGCCTGGGCCATTCCTCAATCGCCTTTGTCTTTGAAGGATCTACAGAAATTCCATCACTTGTGATCACATGTTCCAAGAATGTGACTTGATTAATCCAAAAGTCACACTTGCGGAACATGGCATACAACTTCTTCTTTATCAATGTCGCCAACACAAGTCTTAGATGTTCTTCATGTTCCTCATTACTCTTGGAGTAGATGAGAATATCGTTGATAACCACTACCACAAATTTGTCGAGGTAATGTCTAAATATTCTATTCATCAAATCCATGAAGACTGTAGGGGAATTAGTATGTCCAAAGTGTATCACCAAAAACTCATAGTTCCCATACCTTGTACGAAAGGCAATCTTCTAAAAATTATCCTTCTTCACCTTTACCTGATGATATCCAGAATGAAGATCCACCTTTGAGATGTATTGAGATCCTATTAACTGGTCGAACAAGTCACCAATTCTTGGGAGAGGATACTTGTTCTTTATGGTGATCTTGTTGAGTTCCCGATAATCGATATACAGTCGCTGGGTTCCATCCTTCTTCTTTACAAAGAGCACCGGCGCACCCCAAGGTGATGCACTAGGGCGTATGAACCATTTTTCCAAATTCTCTTGCAGCTGCTTCTTTAACACCTCCATTTTGATAGGATCTATCCTATAGGGGCACTTTGAGATAGGAGTATCTCCAAGTAAGGGTTCAATTGAGAACTCTACCTCATGATCCGGGGGAATTCTAGGTGACCCTTTAGGAAATAAATCATCGTATTCCATCATAATGGGAATTTCCTCAAGGTTAGAACTTTCCTTCAACTCAACCATTTGGGTGAGGTATGATTCTTCATATGGAATTAACACCCACACCATTGAAAGATTTTTCAAAGGAGATTCATGGTCTTCCTTGCATTTGTAAAGGAGCATGGGATGGTTCGGAATATGAAAAGATATTTTCTTTCCTAATAGTCGATATGCTCTCTATATAACGAGAGCCAGTCCATTCCCATTATAGAGTCGAATTTCACCAAGGGAAGTATTACGAGATTTTCTGGAAGAATCATCCCACATACACAAATATGAGAAGAGTCAAAGACTTGGGTTGCAATGATTGCACCACTTGGTGTTTTTATAGATATCTCTACTTCAAGGTTTCAGGGCTTCGATTCTATAGTTCTAGAAAACATGCAAGATATAAAGGAATGCGTAGAACCAAAATCAAATAAGACTTTTTCCATTCTTGAGTGAAAAGGAATTGTACCTTGTATGAATTCATTATCATGCTCCACCTCCGCAGTAGTGATGGAATAAGCCTTCCCTTGTTCATTTGGCTTTGGTGGCTGCTGACGCTGATTACCCTCGAGAACTCAAGGTTTAGTGCACCAGTTTGCGTAGTGTCCTAGCTTCTTACAGTTGTAGCACTGAACCATGAGTGGTTCTCTCCTTTCATAGACTACATTATCCTTCCTTTTCGTGTCTTTTCAATACTCTTGATCATGGTGTCCTTTCCTAAACATGAATCATTTCCTCGTCCCTTTGAGGCAGTTCCCATGGTGCAACTTCCCACATTTTTGGCATGTGGGTCGTTGATTTTTCTTCCAACCTTTGTCACTAGATCCACCAGCTTGAAACTCCATTTTTCATTTCTTATCCCGATAGCCATGGGACCATTTTCCAAACTCCATCTCCACTTTAAGATAAAACCGAACAACTTCTTCATAACTCCCAAAGTCTCAAATTTCAAGAGCCTTTAAAAGGTGTGGATTTAATCCACTAAAGAATCTATCAATTTTTCTATCATTGTTGATATCAAAACCTGAAGCATACTTAGTGATCCTTGTGAAATTCGCTTCATAGGTTGTGGAAGATTCTCCTTCTTTTTGATTGATCTCTATGAATTCTCTCTCCATATTCGTGTGAAGAGTTCGTGGGAAATACTTTTTATGAAACATTATCTTAATGTCTTCCCATTCCATCTCTTCAATTTCCTCCATTGGATTGGTGTTCTTTATCAAAGCCCACCATTGATCAGCTTCTACATCAAGATGATAAATGTATACAATAACCTTCTCTGTCTCAGAACAGTGAAGAAAAGAAAATATCTTCTCCATGGAGTTGACCCACTGTTCCAAAACTAGTGGATCGGAAGATCCACAAAACGTCAGTGGTCGTTGCCGCATAAAAAATTCAATAGCCAGTTACTCCCTCTTTGGTGAAGGAGGATATTCCCAATTATTATGGTTATTATTCATAACCTGATATAATTGGGTAAGCATCACCATGAATTTTTCAACTCCACTTACCAAATAATTAGGGATGCCGTTCGGGAAATCATTGCAATGGCCCTTGCATGAGTTCTTGGCCTGATTTCTACTGGTTCCCACCATTTTCTAAAATAGAAAAGGATAGAAAAAAACATAACTAAAAAATTCATGAATAAATTATTAATTTAAAAAAATATTCCAAAAACATAACATATGGGATCCCTAGGTAAATATTCTTGTCTGCATATTTTTACTTAGTCTCATACTAGAGGTTTTCTCTAGGGTTCACTAATCCTAATTCCCAAATTAAATAAACCTTGCCTCTGATACCAACTACAGCGGCCCAGCCTTTTCTTACATTACTATTATATAATTTCAAAGATGAAAAACATAATATTATTACACAAATAGGATCCAATTTCTTAGGGTATTGGGAAAACAAGGACCACACATAACAAATACAACATCTAGCATAAACATTTATTTAATTTCTTCTTCTCTATCTTCTTATTGGCACTAGTCCTCTCCTTAGTACATGTAGCCAGCTGAGGATATACATCAAAAGGGGTGATCTAGAATCCTAGTAAGAGGATAGATAAGAAAAATATATCATGGGGTGAGCATAATCATAACATAGGAAAAAGATCATGAACATGAGAGGAGCATAAATAAAAGACTTGAAATGTGGCAATGCATAAAAATGAAACATCATGTATTTGTGGTTAACTATCACACATAATTATGAACCAAGATAGAATCTTGTTCACACATCATTTCACATTTTCTCATGAGATTCATCAAATTACCCAATGCATTGGAGTGATGTATAATTCCGGGCGCACTCGTCACTTTGAAACATTCATAATTGCGCTATATAATTCCGGGCGCACCCGTCACATCATAACATTATCATTATCCTGATTGCCACATAGAAAAAATATCAAAAGTGAAAATAACTAACCCATGTAAATGAATGGTTTTTATCTAAAAAGAATACATTCATAATATTTGGGTTCCAAAAATAAAGAGGGAATAACATACTTGATACAAGAACCATCAACCATGAATGAGAGGTAAAAGTTGAGTTCTTAAAAGAAGAGTTCTTTTGGAAAATATTTGTATTGACATAAACTTCGTTAGAAAACATTTATATACCATAAAAGGAAATAAAATTATTAACAAATGATCTTGAAGTAGTGACCATATCAAAAATGGAGTGAAATAAGTAGAACCCAAAGAATGAGAGTTTGGTTCGAGAATTTCCCCATACCTTGTACCTGAATGCTTCCTTCTCTTTAATGTCCTGTATAAGGAAATTATATTCATTAATTATAAATCCATAACCATGTGTACATAAATAGGGTTAATTACGATTTCACTATGTCATATTATGTTCCTTTTTATGACTTATAGAGTTTATAAACATTGTTCATGGATGTTCATTTTTATGGTTTTTCTTGGGTAGTTCACTAGTATTCTTAAATTGATGTTTTGGTAGAACATGAGTAAACATCCAGAAATGATATTACATGTAATTAATGATGTTACAGGATCTTGAATGATTTTATAATGAATTATATTAGATCTATGTGGATGAATCATTAGATAAGAAATAAATGATGGTTATTTGGGTCAATTTGGGCGGTTTTTGGATCACAACGAACTTGTTTTAACTTATCACTTAGTAATATGTTCGAAGGTTATTTCTAGAACATTAAATAAAAAATAATACACATAAAATATTCTGGTTCAACCATAAAAATTGTTTCATGACCAGATCTGAAGGTAGAAATGGAAGAAGAAAGCATGTCTTTCTTGAAGGTGATAAATTAACACCTCACGAACAACGTTCTCTTTAATAAAATAAAAGAAAGAGGGAAAGGGGGTTGGATGATATAATATCCCATTATAATCAGAAAATTAAATTATATGTATAGTAATGGATTTAAAATACAATTTGGATGATGATAGGTGGGAAGAGATCAAGAAATGAACTTGAACTTGAAATAAAATTAAAGGAGAAGAGGAAGTGAAATTACCTCTTGAATCCTTCTCTTGAGAACCTCCTTAAGGGCCTAATATTGGTCTTTTGATGATACTAGAAGCTCTTGGACGTGTTTTAGGGTATAGGTAATGTGTTTGGGAGAGTATAGAGAAGGCTTGGAGCTTGAGAGGTGTGAGGAAATGATGGTGTGAGGGGTGGCTTTTATAGTGAAGGGGAGAGGGGTTTCCTTAATATAAAATTCATTAGTTTATTATTTCCCCACAAGAAAAGGAATAGTGAGTCTTGAAAGACCAATAATATTAATTTTATAATGTAATCCTGAACGAAGTGGGCTTACATCAGAAGAACATCACACATTACCCTATAATTAGCTTATTTAGCTTATTTTGTAAATTACGGTATTTCACTATTCATAAAAAATTCAAGTATCTCAGAAAAATCCCAAAAATTTACCCCAACCATTTTTTGACATGTAGAATGCAAAAATGAAGTGAATTTTTAAAAAATAATTTTCTATGTATTATTAATTTAATATTTAATTAAAATCATAATTTACTTAAAAACAGTTTTTAAGATTAAAACTGATTTTATAGTGCTTTCAAAAATTGTTTAGGGTCTTATAAAATTATCTAAAAACTATAAGAAATTGATTGAATAATTTATGAATAAATTTTTGGGAAATAAATATTCTATTAAATTAATTATTTAATTATAATTAATTATTTATTTCTTACAAAATACCAAAACGTTTACGAAGGTCAAACTGTCACATTCTAAGTTGTCTAAATTTTTTTATTATTCATAGGTAGTATTACTATTATGTTGGATGATTTACTATTCATAAGGGTCATATTACTATTCATAAGGGCATGTTACTATTCCTAAGGGTACGTTACTAGTCACCAAAAATTATTTTTGATTTATTAGACTCTAAAAGTCTTCTTAAACACAACCGTGTATGTAAGATTTTCAAAATTCCAAACATTGGAGTGAAAAACTTATGTTTAAAGGTCACTTATCACTT
Organism: Viscum album; assembly: GCA_963277665.1. Taxonomy (NCBI): domain Eukaryota; kingdom Viridiplantae; phylum Streptophyta; class Magnoliopsida; order Santalales; family Viscaceae; genus Viscum; species Viscum album. The sequence goes on from OY728150.1 coordinate 1,044,327,101, forward strand.
ATTAGTTCATTATTTTGTTTTTTCATGTTATTTTATGACATAAATATAAGAAGGGAATTCTCTATTGAAAAACATTGGGTTGTTACAGGTATCACTGCATCTCTTATTGTATCAAGTTGAATGAATGAATTCCAGGAGGTTGCTGATGAAGCTCAGGATGCCGTAAATCCAATGAAGAGTTATGTTGAAAGCCTTTTGTAATTCTCAGAAAAGAGAAGAGACTCCAGTCTATGGATTTACATCTAACTCTTGTGCATCATTTAAGAATACTTTCATCTTCAACCATTCGTACATGCCTTATTTTGCTACCTGCATTAAATTTTTACCTAAGCAAATGGGCCTAGTAAGCATAGTTTGATTTTTTTCTATGATTATTATAAATAACCCTACAAACATTGAATATTTTAATTGCTCAATATTACCTAAATCATAGTAAATGTATGTTTAGTGAGCTATAACTTGACTTTTGTTCAGATTTCCCTTGTCTTTTGTATGCAGTTTAAATTCATGCACATCGGACAAAAAAAGGCTAATGTTTAAGGTCGAAATAGCTTTGACCGAATGGGTTAAAATTGACTCAATTTCTTGATAATTTATTTGAAAACATATTAACATGTTCAATTATGGAGGAGAATATGTAAACGATGACTTAAGAAATTTTGAATCCAAAGAATTATATAAAAAAGGGATAAAAGTCATTAGAAGAAGTAGTTCTCAAGAATGAAGTTACCACTATTTAACAAACTCGTTAGGGTGTTGAATTATGCAGGGCCACTTAAGGGCATTGGCTCCATAGTCAAATAATAGCATATTTTTGCGGATAGGTCTGTTATGTAGACTACTAATGCAAGGCCACTTAAGGGCACGTGTTACATAGTCAGGCAAAAGAACTCTCAGTAATTTATTTTTCTACTGCTAAAAAGCCAATGGAAGTATATTGAGATTCAAATTTTCCAAAGAATATAGTTTGTTGTATGGAGAGATGTACGTGAATATGGAGAAGATATTTCCAATCATGATTGTCTAAGAACTGGATGAATGTCACTCCTACGAAGTTCTGACCCGAACGTAGGGAAGGGAAATATAAACCATTGACTTGAATACTTTAATATCATGAAAAAGAGTATGAGATAAATATGTTTAGGATGGATATTTTTGTGTATCCCTAAATATTGTCGTTAAGAAAAATAAGGAAAAAAGAGATTCTCCACCCAAGAATGAAGTTACCTCTATTTAAAAAACCAGTTAGGGGGTTGAATTATGCAGGGCCACCTAAGGGAATTGGCTACATAGTCAAATAATAGCATCTTTTGGCTGACAAGTCTGTTATGTGGACTATTTATGCAAGTCCGCCTAAGGGCACGCGCTGCATAATCAGGAAAAAGAACTCTCGTGAATCGGACATTTTGTGACCAGATGTCAAGAAAAGGTTTATAGAGATCTAGAAGTATTTAAGGTTAGGAGTATGATACATAAAAATGGTCATTGTTCAATGCATATAGAGATAGACAGACCAATGAAAACCATAATCATGTTGTGGCTGGGTCCTGAATTGAGATGTTGGACTTCACTACATATCTCATTTGAATGAGAATCAAGCCAAATGTAGTTCTTGAAGTACAATTTAACGTCATTTTGGGATGAGAGTATAGGAAATCCTAGTTTAAGGTCATAGAGCCCGGACAATGGGGGACTTTTCAGCTAAGGGACTGAAAGTAGAATTTGGGGTTTTGCCCAAAAACTTGGGGCTAGATTCGAGGGATGCTCGAACGTTCCTACATATCCCATAAGGATGGGAATCAAGCCGCATGTAGTTCTTGAAATACCCATTGTACAGATTTGGTTCGTACAAGTGAAGGGTGAAAGGGGACTTTAGTGCAATGATGGTTTGACCCAATATAAAAGGTTCGGGCATTTCCATGTATACACGTAGTCTTTAGAATATAACATGATTCGAGATCGATGTAAATAAGGTTTCCCTCTCAGCTGAGGGTGTCAAATAATATCATAGTTTATTGTCGTACATGAAAAAAGTGTGAATAGTTTAACATCATATAGTAAGGACGATGGTGAACCAATGTAAAATAATATTAGTTCTGAGGATTGTTTCACAAATTAACATCGTATGAGATGAAGGTGAACCAATGTGAATAGATTGATTTTGGGCTTGAACCATGAGTGGTTTCCTATGTACCCAACCTAGAAGGTGAGGATCAAAGTCCACGTAGTTCGATTAAAGAATGAATTTTTGATCAAATTGTTCTTGAGGACAACAACCTAAAAAAATGATGTTGGGATTTATGCATGGTTATCGGCCTAGAGAGGGTGTAATGGTTGAAGTTTACTCTAAGATCATGTGATTCATACTCAGTATGTGAAACAAGAGGTGGAAACAATCTTAACGATGCACAGTTTAATGTCATGTAGGACATATGAAGGGACTATCCAGTTTAAAGTCTTGCAGTGAGGACTATTGGTGTTGCATAGTTTATTGTCATGTAGCAGGGACAAAATATAGTTTAATGACATGTAAAACAAATATAGTGACACAGTTTAACGTCATGTTGGACGTGAACATAGTTTTGCATCATGTTGGACAATAAGGGTGTTGTACAACTTAGCGTCCTATAGCTAAGATGATGGGGACAATACAGTTTAACATCATGTTGGACGAAAGGGGGACTGTGCAGTTTAATGTCATGCAGTAAGTACAAAAAAAGGAAAAAGTTTAATTTCATGTTGGATGTATTAGGACTTTTTCACGGTTTAACGTCATGTTGGACAAATGAGTAGTAGTTTAAGGTCATATGCATGGACCAGCAATTATGTAGTTTAACGTATTTCTAGACGTAAGGGATTCTGTATAGTCTAGAGTCATGTAGCAAGGACGTCACAGTTTAAAATCATGTTGGACGTAAGTGAAAATAGTTTTAAGGTCATTTTCATGGACCGACGGTTATACAGTTTAATGTCTTGTTGGACGCAAGGAATTTCTGTAGAGTTTAGAATCACGTAGCTAGGACGTCACATTTTAACATCATGTTGGATGAAGAAGGGACTGTGTATTATAAAGTCATGCAATAAGGAATTAAGAAGGGTCGTATAGTTTAACATCATATAGAAAGGACAACACAGTTTAATTTCATGTTGGACGTAAGTGCAAATAGTTTAAGGTCATATGCATGGACTGTGAGATTTATTTTTATTATACAAAATACATCTTCAGAAATCTATCATTGGTTGGAGTGGTGATGAGTTCTCCATCAATTGAGATTAAAGAATAATCTCAATTAGAGTAGACCTTATGTATTCAGTAAGGTCCTTCCCATTTTGGCTCCAGCATAGGAGGTTTCTTTCTTGATATCATATGAGTTCTGAGAATAAATACCAATTCTCCCTGAATGATTGAACAAAGACAAACTTTTTTGTTGAAAGCTCGTGATATTCGATTTTGATAGACTTCCAAGTGGTGCAAGGTGCACAATATTTTCCCATCTAATCGTTCCAATTCATCCTATCTCTTTTGACATTGTTCATCTATAGATGACTGATCACAAATGGCAACCATGAGTGATGGTAATTGGACCTCAATGGGCAAGACTGCTTCTGTTCCATATACTAATGAATATGGAGTTGACCGCATTGTAGTGCGGGTGGTGGCCCAATAATCCCATAAAGCATGAAAGAGTTTATCATGCCATGATTTATTATCTTTATCCACCATCTTTTGCAGTATATTTGAAAGAGTCTTGTTGAAAGATTCTATTTTTCCATTGGACGCTACATGATACTGAGGGGAAGGGTTGGATTTGATGTTTTATTCTTGATACAACTTCCTTACCTCGGATGAACAGAAGATGGTGACATTGTCCACCAATATGGTATGAGGGACACCAAATCTGGTAATGATGTTATACTTGATGAAGCTAAAAATGCATTTAGAACTAACTTCTTCTAGAGGTATTGCCTTTGTCCATTTGAAAAATAAGTTAGTAGCAGTAAGAATGTACTTAAACTACTTAGATGTAGCTGAAGGATAAGGTCCCACTATATCCATTCCCCATTTGGAAAATGGCCACGAGTATTTAGTTGTATGAAGAAACTCTGGGGGTTGATGAATCAAGTTGGCATGTACGTGGAAAGAATGAAATTTCTTCATGAAATCAACACAATCTTGTATCATTCAAGGCCAAAAGTATCCAAGCCTTCGAATTTGATCAGATAATCTATGTCCAGACTGGTGGGCACCATAGACTCTTACATGCACTTCTTTCATGTTAGCCATTGTCTCTTCACCATCAATGCATATGAAGATAATTCCATCAAAACCTCTTTTGTAAAGAATTTTCTCTAGGTGATATAGGATATCATAAAGAGTAAAATTGAGCGCACGTCGCCGAATTTTTTCTTTCCTGGCTCTATCAGGTGGAAGTGTTCCATTTTGAAGTTATTCCCTGATAGGTGTCATCCATCCTGTAGTATGACCATATGGTTTAGGAATGGGACTAATTTAATTTATTTCCTCTATTCTGTCTTGAACAAAAGGTGAAATTGTACGACGGTGGGCAATACTGATGATTGTATCATAGCGGTTTGGATCTGCCAGAGCTGTGGCTATATTAGCTAGTGCATCAGCTTGGGCATTTTGCGATCACGAGACATAAGAAAATGTCAGTTCCGAAGTGAATTCCTCCATTAACTCTATGACATAATCATACAAAGGGATTAGTTATTCTTTTCTAATTCCATAATCCCCATTAACCTGTTTGATTACCAGGTCTGAATCACCTTTCACCTTTAGGTGATTCAATTGTGCTTGAAGCGCCAACTCTAATCCTGTGATGAGAGCTTGATATTCTGCTTTATCATTTGTTCCGCCTCCCAATAATGAGAAGGAATAGGGTAACACTGCCTTTTCTAGAGAAATGAGAATAATTCCAAACCCAACTTTGTTGAATTTAAAATCTTCCATTTTCTTCCCTGTTGTACTTCTGGAAGATCCATGAAATTAAATTTCCCATGTTTGAAAGCAATCTTGAATAAAGAAGATTTCCTCATCAGGAAGTTTTATATCTGAAGATGTATCTTCAACTGAAGGATGTTTAGCAAGGAAATCAGCCTTATTGTGGCCCTTTATTTCCTTTTGAGACACATAATGAATATCAAATTGCGGCAAAATAACTTCCCACCTTGCCAGACGTCCTGTAAGCATTGGATGAATAAGGATGAATTTGAGCGGGTTATTGTGAGATACCAATTGGACCTCATTATGTTTCAAGTAGTGTCTCAACTTCTGAACTGCTAATATTAATGCTAGGAAACACTTATCAATATTTGAATATCGGGTTTCTACTTCAAGAATAGTCTGACAGAGATAGTAGAGGTTGTTTTCATTCACGACATCATTCTTCTGGGCAAGGAAGGCACCCAATTATCGCTCTAAAGCTGTCACATAAAGAATCAATGGCCTTCCTTCAACATTTGGCATTATTACTGGTGGAATCAAGAGATATTTCTTGATAATATCGAATTCTTTTTGACATTCTTTAGTCCACAGGTAACTGACTCCCTTCTTCATCAATTTGGTGAAGGGTAGACTTTTTCCTGCCAAATTGGCAATGAAACGCCGAATATAGGCTATGTGTCATTGAAGTCCTCTCAATTATTTCAAATTTCAAGGAGGTGACATACCAAGGATTGACTTTGTCTTCTCAGGACCGACTTTGATACCACGATGGCGTACAACACAGATGAGAAATTTTCCTGAGGTTACCCCAAAAGCACATTCCAAGGGGATCAACTTCAAATTATGTTGTCGAAGTTTGTGGAATATGACATCCAAATCAACCAAGTGATTTGAACATTGTTTTTATTTAAACACCAAATCTTCCACATAAAATTCAAAAAATTTCCCTAAAAAAGGTTTGAATATATGGTTCATAGCATGCTGATATGTTACGCCTGCATTCTTCAAGCCAAAGGGCATTACCCGATAGCAAAACACACCCTGAGGGGCTTTGAAGGTTGTACATTCCTCATCTTCTAGAGCCATTCAGACTTGATTATATCCTGAATATCCATCCATAAAAGAATGTTCTTCATAGCCATTTGATGCATCAATTAAGAGTTCTATAATCGTAACTGGAAAATCATCCTTAAGACAATGCCGATTAAGATCTCTGAAATAAATTAAAACTATAATTTGTCCATTATTCTTTTTCACAGGGACAATATTAGCCAACCATTTGGGATATTTAACTTCTCTGAAGAAGTTATCTTTGATATGCTTATCCACTTCAGCTTCAATTTTGGAAGCATAAGTTGGGTGTGTTCTTCTTGCGGCTTGCTTAAATCCTCAATGTTCTTCTGGAAAACTCAAATGATGAGTAGAATCATTAGGATCAAGACCTGGAATATCTATATAATTCCAAGAAAATATATTTATATTTTTCTTTAAAAATAAAATATACATTTATTGCTCTTCATGAGTCATGGCTACACTAATTAAAGTGGGGCGTGGATCTTCTTTTGTACCTAGATTTATTTCTCTGCGTTCATCCATAGTGGTAGAGATACCCTATTCAAATACTAGAAGTGCATCTCTGAGATCATCCTCTTCTTCATCAACATGTGTTATCTCTTCTTCTTCTACTTGCATAGTAGATGATGAAGTAGAATTTCCTTGATCAGGAGAGATGTCAAAATTTGATCATCTTGAAGAAGAGGATTCTATTTCTGACCCTATTGACGATGAAGGGTCTTCCTCAGGTAATGAAGAGGAGATGATGGATTGAGAATCGACATCATCCTTCACCTCTGACATTGCTATTACTTCTTCTGGCCTAGTTGGAGAACTATAGACTTGCTAGATTTCAGCAGATGAAATGAAGACATATCTATTTGAGCTTTCATCATTCACTAGTGCAGAAAACGTTATTTACGTCACCATTTTTTACATCGGATATATATAACCGACGTGATAATCTGTGAAATGTGGTTTTTTAAGTAGGTTATTTCATAACCGACATAACAAATGTGGTGAGTAGATTTTTAACGTCGGTTATTTTAATAATCGACATTACAAATCGCGCGTGTTGGTTTTTACGTCGGTTATAAATTAACCGACGTTAAAACTCAAAGCGTGGGGTTTTTTAGGTCGGTTATTTTATAACCGACGTAAAAAACCAAAGCGCTGGGGTTTTTTTACGTCGGTTATAAAATAACCGACGGAAAAAACGAGTTATCTACAGTTTTTTTACGTCGGTTATTTTATAACTGACGTAAAAAACCAAAGTGCTGGGGGTTATTTACGTCGGTTATAAAATAACCGACTTAAAAAACCAAAGCGCTGGGGGGTTTTTTACGTCGGTTATTTTATAACCGACATAAAAATTGAGATATCTACACGTCTTTTACGTCGGTTATAAAATAACCGACTTAAAAATCTCCCATCCCTTTGGGTTTTTACGTCGGTTATAAAATAACCGACCTAAAAACCCCCATCTCTTTGGTTTTTTACGTCGGTTTTAAAATAACCGACATTATAAATTTCAAAAAATAGATTATAACGTCGGTTATTATATAAACGACGTTATAAAACATTTAAAAAATTAAAGCCCCGTGGACTGTCATTTACGATTTTCCGATTGAGAGTCCGCATGCGCGTCTCTCTCACACGGTAAACCCTAATCGGCTCGTCGATCGACCTGCATTAAACTCATTTTGGATTCATCTTTTATCTTGTTTATTCTTCTCGGATCTATCATCTCAACTCGCAACACTCAAGTAAGCCTTCCACGAATTTATTTCGTTCGATTTTTTTCACAGATAGTCTATAATTATGTTTTGCAATTTTTTTGTTTAAACTAGGTTAGATTCTTCCATTTCAAACCCTATTACATTTTTTGAATATCGTTGGATTTTTATTTCCTAACCATCCACTATGAATACCATGTTTTCTATTCCGTTTATTGAAGGGTGTTCAACAATATATCATAGATAAAATGATTGAGAAAATTATTGACTAAACTATATACTCATTATTTATATGGTTTCAATACCATATAATCATTGAATGGTATCTACCATGAAATTTATTTAGTATCATTTGGAACCCATTTATATTACATGGGATTATCATATTTATTGATTGAATTATAAATTTTTTATTTATATGATGCCATTTTAAATGGATATTAAACCCATTTTTTCCATGTATTCTTTGTGATATAATGATTATTGATTTCATATCTCACACATAAATATGGATGTTGATGGGTGGGGTCATATATCATCATCCACTTCATTTATTTTGTTTTATATCTCATAACATAGTAAGGTGTGGATATAATGAGTTTGTTCAAAATGGCATGGGAATAATATTTTTTCACACATGTTATTGTGTGGACATAATCTGTGGACATAATGAGTTTATTTGATGTAGGTTTTTCTTTTTCATGGATGACTTCATAAAGTGGTCTCGGTTCATTTAATTTTGTGTTTCCTTTGACACCATCCCCCCTTAATGACTATGATCTCTCATTGCCATGTTTTTCTCTAATTGTTCTCTCACACACCATTTGGATTTGATGGTTGATTACAAACATATTTATTCAAATATTTAAGTCGGATTATATGCATCTTTTAGGATTATATTGATGTTTTATGCCACTATATTTACTATTCGATCCAATACTAAGACCCTTTCTAGTAAGAAAAATTTCATAAAAAATACGATTGGACACTTCATCATATTTCATGAAACGTTTTTAAAAAAAATATGTTATATCAAAGATGTGGAAAAAGGTGGTGTCTGGGGGGTTTCCAAGGGGGTGGGTTGGTGTGAGTTGTTGTACACGTGGGTGGGGGCCTGGCCATAGGGTTTTGGGGGTTTTTCGGTGGGGTGGGGGGCTATCTAGAGGGTTGGGGGTGTCCAGGGGGTGTTCAAGGGGTAGGGGTGGGGGTGGTGTCCAGGAGGGGTGGGGGTGCTGTCTAGAGGGGTGGGGGGCTTTCTGGAGGGTTGGGGGGGTTCCAGGGGTGGTCCAAGGGGGTGGGTGGGTGTGGGGGCTGTCCAAGGGGGTGGGGGCCTGTCCAGAGGGTTTGGAGGGTTGTCCGGGGGGTGGGGGTGATTCTCAGGTTTACTCCATTTTCTCCAATTTTCTGTCAACTATGTAGGTGTCATGGTTTTCTTTGATTCAATGAAATTTTAAACTGTTATATATAACTATATTTTGTTTTAAAAATAATATTCAAGCATATTTTTTTAAATGCCCATAGATTTGTTTTATATTTTAAATTGTTTTACATTTCCAATATGATTTTTTCATATAAACATATATTTGTCTTATCTTAAAAATATATATTTTTTGTTGATATTTGTTATAGGTAATAATGAGTCGAAGTTGGATTATGGAACATCGAATGAGAAATGAATTTGAGGAAGGTGTTGATGCCTTTTTGGAATTTGCAAAACGAAATGTTCCAAGTAGTGAAATTTTTTTCTGTCCATGCCTGAAATGTTTGAATATGAAGAAGTTGAAAAGTAGAGAGATAAACGATCATCTGATTTGTCATGGATTTATTCTGAGTTACAGCCCTTGGATTTGGCATGGTGAAACTGGATGGAATTTCACTGATGATGATGATTCGCAATATGGTAACTCTGATGGAATTGAAGAAATGATTCGTGATATTCTAGCAGAACAAATTGAGATAGAACTAACAGTTGCGCGTCTATATGGTGATGCTGAAAAAGCATTATATCATGGTTGTACAGATTTTACGGTTTTTTTAGCGGTGTTAAGATTGATTAACCTAAAGGAGAAACATGGATGGAGTGACAGATTTTTTACAGAGCTGCTACAATTGATGAAAGACATTCTTCCAGAAGATAATGATCTTCCAGATTCACATTACAAAGCCAAGAAAATATTATGCCCGATGGGATTGGGATACAAGAAAATACATGCATGTCCGAATGACTGAATTATATATAGGAAGGAATATGAATTTCTGTTAGAGTTTCCTAAATGTGGGACATCAAGGTATAAGGTGAAAGAAAAATCACAGGCTGATGTAGAGATTACAAAGCTCCCTTAAAAGGTATTTTGGTATCTTCCTATAATTAATCATTTCAAACGTTTATTTGCTAATTCACATGATGCAAAAAGGTTAAGGTGGAATGCTGAAGAGCGGGTATGTGATGGAAAAATACGTCATCCAGCTGATTGTCCACAATGGAAGAAAATTGATGCGCAGTATTCTACATTTGGAAATGAAATTAGAAATATCAGACTAGGGTTGTGCACAGATGGAATGAATCCATACCGAACACTCAGTAGAACACATAGTTCATTTCCTGTTTTATTGGTAATTTACAACCTCTCTCCTGAAGTTTGTATGAAGCTCAAATATGTCATGTTGTGTACAATGATCTCTGGTCCAAAGCAACCCAGTAATGATATTGATGTTTACTTATCACCATTGATTTATGATTTGAAACTGTTATGGGATGATGGTATTAGGGTGTATGATTCTTATAAAATGGAATATTTTCAACTACATGCAGTGCTTCTGTTCACTATAAATGACTTCCCAGCATATGGAAATTTGTCAGGATACAGTGTTAAATGGCATAAATCATGTCCAATTTGTGAACAACAGATGTCATATTTTCAATTGTGTCATGGGAGGAAAACCGTGTACATGGGTCATCGGATGTTTTTTCCTATGGAACACCCTTATAGAAGACTAAAAAAGGCATTCAATGGCTCACAAGAAATTGATAGTGCTCCAAAACCTTTATCCCCTGATCTGTATTTTGAGAGGGTGAAAAACCTTGACGTGACATTGGGAAAGATACAGAAATCTGGTAATGATAGACATATTTGGAAGAAAATGTCAATTTTTTTTGAGTTACCATATTGGAGGTATCATGAAGTTAAACATAATATTGATGTCATGCACGTGGAGAAGAATATCTATGATTCTTTGATTGGAACATTGTTAGATATTAAAGGAAAGACTAAAGATGGTTTGAATGCAATATTAGACTTACTATCAATGGGAATACATTTGGAGTTAGCTCCCACTCCTAAAGGAAGACGAACATTTCTTCCCCCGGCTTGTCATACATTATCGAAGAGGGAGAAAATTAGCTTCTGTCAGTGTATTCATGATACCAAAGTGCCTCAAGGTTATTCTTCTAATGTAAAAAAAAATTTCTCATTGAAGGACTTGAAGATGATAGGTATGAAATCACATGATTTTCACGTCATGATGCAACAAATTCTACCAGTTGCATTGCATGGAATATTGCCCATTCGTGTCAGAAAGACTATAATGAAGTTGTGTTATTTTTTCAATTAAATTTGTAACAAGGAGATTGATGTGAATGCTTTGAACATTTTGGAAAAGGATGCAATTTTTATACTTTTTCAATTGGAAATGTATTTTCCTCCAAATATTTTTGATATAATGGTGCATTTAATGATTCATCTGGTTCGAGAAATAAAGCCTTGTGGACTTGTATATCTTCATTGGATGTATCCTTTTGAAAGGTATATGAAAATATTAAAGGGGTATGTTAAAACTATATATCGACCTCAAGCCTTTATTATTGAAAAGTATATTTCTGAGGAGGTAGCAGAGTTTTATACGAGCTACTTGGCTGCGGCGCAACACATAGGTTTGCCTCCATCTCGCCATGAACGAGTTAATAATGAGGGAAAGGGGATTCGCGACATGAAAGTCAAATCATTGACAACTGAATAGATGAAGAAGTTAGAATAATACATCTTGAATAACATAGCTGATGCTCAACCGTATATCACATTTCATATTAATGAGTTGAAACAATGTCATCCAAAGAAGAAAGAAATGTGGATTCTGAATGAGCACAACAAAAATTTTTTGTCATTGATTAAAAAGACTTTGCTTGGTAGATCAGATGTATCAGAGACATTAAAATGGATAGTGGGTGGTCCATGTATAAATGTGATAACATGGTCCAGTTATGAAATTAATGGTTATACATTTCATATGAAAGCTCAGGACAACAGAAGTGCAGTTCAGAATAGTGGTGTATCGATGTTTGCAGAAGTAATGCATTTTTCGAGTGCTAAGGACAAAAACCCAATTTCTGCATCAACTGCATATTATGGAGTGATTGAAGACATATGGGAGGTTGATTACATTAAAATTAAAGTTCCAATTTTTAACTGTAAATGGTTTAATGGTAACAACAGTGTCAGACACGATGAATTTGGAATGAAACTTGTTAATCTGAATAGATTGGAAGACACAGCTGATTCTTTTATAATGGAAACACATGCAAAACAAATTTTCTATGTAGTAGATCAATCAGATATGTAGTGGGCTGTTGTTTTATAAGGGAAAAAACAATATGTTGGTGAGGATGAACTTGATGAATATGCTGATTTATGTGAGATCTCTACTTCCATGGAAAGATTAACAGAACATAATGATGATCATGTTGAAGACATAGTTTGTGCCATAAGGAATGATCACGACGAAGGAATTTGGGAAAACAATCCATTTGTACATTCCTAAAATTACAGGTAACATATGTTTATTTCATGTTTACATTTATTTTTTCCATAAATGTTAGATATTGTAAGTTTTATATTTATTAAAACATGTTTTAAAACAAAATAAGTATATTTTTTGTTTGTTTTAAGTTTTTTTAGTTTACTTTATCGTGTTTATAACCATTACATGAATTATATATCTATTTTTTTGTTCACTAACAATTACTTTACCATGTTTACCATGTTTACCAGGTTTACCATTTTTACCATTTTTACCATCTTGACCATCTTTACCATCTTTACCATATTTACCATTGGTTAACATGCTTACCATATTACCAATGTTTACTATTATGTAACTTAGTACACTTTTCTATTTTCTGATTATAGTAGTATTAAAATATTTGAATTTGTATATTTGTGAACTGATGTTTGTTTTTTTGATTTGAAGGATAATGTCAGATCATTCAGATGATCAACCACATGATTCTGGAGAGGAGCATATTGCTGGGAATACCTCTGGGGATGAACATTCACCTTCTCCTATTACGACAAAGAGTTCAAAGGTTGGTAAACGTGGGTGCACACATTTACCAAAATTATCACTTTCCCGTACGCAGGATCAGAGGATAGTCGTTGAGTTTGATGATGATGATATTCCTAGAGGTCCGAACGCAAAAGATTTTAAGAGTTTTGTAGCAACTCAGGATAAGAGAAAGTAAGAATTTTGTATGATGATTGGAGAATTGTGGATAAAGTGATTATCTCTCAGTTGTGGGAGATGATTTTGGTAAGATCGTTTTTCATTGTTTGACCATTCTTTTAATGTTTCTAGTATATACAATATGTTTAACCACTTCTTTATCAGATGAGATTTGATATTCCTGACACTGTAGGAGTCAAGAATAAATGCTTATCATTGGTTGCCAGGAGATGGAGGGATTTCAAGTCAACCCTCTCATCTGATTTCATTTATGGTCATAAGAGTCATGACAATCCATGTCGTATATATCCTTTTATAGATGAAGACACACGGAGACAGTTTTTTGAAAGTAGAAGAAAAGATTCATTTCTGATAAGGGCAATGTAAACTTTTATAAAAATTCTTATATAAATGATTTTATTAATGTTTTTTTAATGATTTGTTATTATTAAATTACAGCAAACAAGGAAAGCTCATCAGGAGATCCAATCTAAAAATGTATACCCTCATAGTTTATCTCGGGGAGGGTATACATTATTGGAAGAACAAATGATGGAGGAAAAATTTCAACAACTAAGAGCTGAGTCTTCATGCTCTGGAGAGGTGGCCCCTCCATCCCCTCCATCTAGACATGAAAAATGGAAGAAAGCTCGGAAGGGAAAAAAAGGGCAATATCTTTCGGAATAATCGAGAATCATAGCTGAGAGGATTGTAAGATATCTATTTAGTTTATTTTAGTTAACTATTTTCTTCATATAATTTCAATCATTACAGAAATGTTCAATTAATTAATACAGGACTCTCTTAAGGAGCAGAGTTTAGAGGGGACATTTACATCTACTGGGAGGGAAGATATTTTATTTGCAGTATTGGGAAGGCCCGAACATCCTGGTCGTGTAAGAGGATATCCGGCAGGTGTATCGGTAAGAAAAGTGTTTCCACGTTCTTCAACTTCTAACATTGAAGGGGTTTATAAAAAAAATAAGATCCTTGGAGGCTGAAGTTAATAATATTAATGCGACGATGGAGGAAAAGATTAGAGAGTCGGTGCAGTCTATGTTTGCAGAAATGCAAATACAATTTCAGACTGCAGCTCCCACTCCTCCACCTCCCCCTGCAGACCCCATTATTAATCCTACACCTCCGCCAGTAGCTCTCACTCCCCCACCTCAGCCTGCGGACCCCATTTTTTATCCTCCGCCTCCACCACAGCTTCTTACATATTGCGAGTTGTATTTTAATGATTATCAACATCATATAGTAGCATATGGGTTGGTATATTGTATAGGAGATATAGTTCATCATCAACAATTAGAGGTCGAGAATCAGAGGGTCACTGTACAGGATATTATAGATAGATCAGTTAGGGTACCAATACCTACAGATGAATAGTAATACCCACTTTTTAAAAGTTTATACATTTTATCTTTAAAAATGGACTTCATTTTTGGATTTTTAATATCTAAATTATCATAGGGTGAATTTTTGGTACTTTTCGGATAACTTTCATATTTTTATGAATAGTGAAAATTACTAAATTTTAATTAAAAACAACTTTTTTAATCGAAATAATTAATAGTGATAAATTATGAATTTGAGTGATTTTAAAGTATATTTAGTATATAATTTTACAAGTTAATACAATTTTGTTCATTATACATAATTTCACATTTAAACCGGACATAAACAAGTGTCAATCTTTTGATAGTTATTATTTCTTAAAAACACACTTTGTTTTGACAACGGGAATTAATTTTAAATTAATTTCTGCCACTTCTGTGTTTAGAATTTAGAAAAATGGATTCCATATTTATAATCAGAAGGTACAAATTGTGTAAATAGGTTTCTTTTATTTTTAGACATTTTGAATAATTACTTCGGTAAATATTTTATTTACCGTGGTTAAAGGGTAAATCCGGTAAATAAGGGTAAAAAAATTATAATAATAATAAATTTCCCTAAAACATGTCCTAACCCTATTGGATGATACATGTCCGACCATGGGCATCTTTGGGTTGATTTTGGGACCCCATGGATCCACTTGTAAGTGATAATGACACATTATGTTAATTAAGTTAAAATAAATACAAAAATGAAAAAAGCATATATCTTTTTGAAAAACAATTTTTACATAGAGATATAAATGTTATATACTCGACTATAAATATTCATTAGAAAGATAAAAAGATTTCCAAAATAATTTTATTTTATTTATAATTTTTAGAAATTATATAATTAAATTTATTTATGACACAATAATGATGCAATATTTTCCTTCTTAATGAATAAATCAAATAATATATATTATAAATACCCAAATAAATATAATATGAGACTTTTAATGAATTCCAAGAATTTTATAGGTTACTATGACATTTTAGGGTTTATTAAATGAATTATTTTTGAACTAATAATGCTTTTATAAATTTATCAAAAACAAAATACCAAATAGTTTCAAAATTGACATAAAAGAGTTTTTAAAACAAATATTATATTATTAATTCATATTATATTCCTAAAAAATATAAGGTTCAGCCAAAAGACTTATATAATTATAGGTTTATCATTAATGGACCACTTTGGGGTCTCTTGGATGTATATAGTAAATCTATAACCATATAATATAAAAATACAAAGTGACATGGTAAATGTCGAACTATTTAACTAAGAGTTAAATATAAATGATAAGGTTAATATAGTGACACAAACGTGTCTCAAATCTATTGGATGAAAGGATTTAGACCAATAATCACCTTATACTTTGAAAAAACCATTTTGGAGCCATTAGAAACTGAATATGAATTTATTATAAATTAAAACTTTAAGTTTTTCCTAAAGAGCCCCTCCTCCCCCTTATAAAAGTACACCACTTCTAACCAATTCTTCATACCTTAAAAGCCTTTTCGTTCGGCCAAACTCTGCCCAAATACCCTCTAAAATATCCTCCCTTAATCCTAGAGGCCTTCATTTAGTCATAAATCCAACCTAAGGATCCATTTCGATCAAATCAAAAGGAAGAACCCGAAGGATAGGTAATGTTTTCACCACCCTGTTTCAAGTTCCTTTCTTCTTCAACTTCTTCTTTCTTTGTTATTTCCTTTCTAGAATAATAACTACAGTATCATATATATACTGTTATGTTATTATAAATATATTACAACCATATTCAGTATTCTATCCATCCTTTGAATGACATGTCACCATACGTGTGTGCGTACGGCTTACCGTCTCTACGTCGTGGTGTAATTGTTATTCAAAACATTATTATTTTTATGGGTATGATAATGATATGTAATTGATGTAAATAATAAATATAAGATGATAATGACTCTGTATATGTGATATACCATCCAATTATATATTATTTTAATATCAAAAGAATGATATTGTCGCTCGTGCGTACGTACGGACCACCATCTCCATGAACGTGATGAGATTCATTCCCCATCGTATCCATGCAATTATAATTATCATTTGATGATTAAAAATAATATTTAAGGACTTTATATCAATCTGGATATGAATAAGATACAACCTATCAATAAAAAACATGGAATATGTAACAAAACATATAAAATAAAATGAGTAAGTTAACACCTGAAACGACGATAATACTAACAAAGCAATGTTAAAAGATCATATCTGATATCATATTAATGTATATGATTCTTTTATAATTTAATAACAATTATTTCACCATTATAAAGGAGGTTAACCTACCATCAACCAAGGAAAAGTACAATTTAAGGGTTAATTTCACAATGTCTTTATTATCCGAGGTTGTTTTTACGTAAGTATCTACTGGTACATATTTATTATCCATGTCCATGTTTCATAAAATAGTTTTCAAATGGATTGTTTAATGGGAATTTTTACTAAAACATCATTTAAATGTTTTAATGATTTAGTCTTCTAAACCATTTTCATTAATTTCCATGTTTTCAAAATAGTTTTAAGGATTTATTTAAATGGACAAGAATGTTTTGAAATGTTGATTACTTTCAAAAGATTAAAAGTGGTATGAGACACTTTGATTCAAAAATATATTTAAATATCTTCCTTTATAAATTGTGTGACTTTTAAATGTTTTCATGAAAAAGGGATATTTCTCTCAAAGAGTTTTACAAATCATTTTATTCTATGTCAACATCATTTAATGGATTTTAAACTTGTTTGATGTTGATTTAATATGATAAAAATATTCTATATTGTATTGAATGTGTTGTGATATGTTTGACTGTGGATGTGTTATTTTTATACCATTCTTGGTTTATGGTTAACGTATTGACATTTCATATGCTAGTTTTAATAAGAATGTTTATATTATATTTCAACCTTTTCATATGAGGAATGTATTGGACTTAGTAAGTGAAGGTTGGAGCCCGCTATAGCTCCCCGATGCATTGGTAGGTCTGATGAGACTACTAGATGTGGAATTGGCTGAGTCCCTTTCCCAATTTGATATATGGTTTTAGCCGAGGCCTTATTCATTTTTCGACGTCTTGGATGATGCCTTGAAAAAATGTTTCAGAATGTCCGGCATTATACATTCCCTCATTAGGGAAATAATATTGATGGTTCATGTAGTCATTCGACTAGTAGAATACACATGATTATGTTTTATTATGGAATTATTTACACAGCTCATATTCTTGCCGTAAAAGTATTGATGTTTATTATTGGTAAAGGCATGTGATTTCAATTATTCAGCATGCTTAATATTTTTGTTATCTTCTGTTGTATTGCTTACCCTTACTGAGTGTTTGAGCTCACCCCATTCTTATGTTTCATTTTCCCGGGATATAAAGATGTTAGTTATGAGTGACCAGGAGGCATAATCTAAGAGGCTTGGATGTTTCTAATGAAATATAATTGTGATTATTTCCTTTCAAGTTGTAAAGTTGAACTTATGTATGAATCTTGTTTCCAAAGATACTAAACTAATCGGTCTTTCGAGACTTGATCTTTTGTGATCATACCAATGTTATGTAATAATGCACCAACTCTGGGTAATTGGGGTCAGGGCGTTATAGTTGGTATCATAGGATGTTTAGTACAAACTGTGGAAGCTAGATTTAGATAAACTCTGATTAGATCAAATAGACCTAAGATGGACTTTGAGGATTAGTATAAAAGAACTTCCTAGAATTTTGGTATTGTAGAGATTTTGTGATTTTTCCAAGAAATACATCCATGTCTAGATATGAGCAGGTAGAGGTGACTCTGGCATAGATATACCTAGGGGTAAAACCCGAAAAAAACCGCTTTGAGCTAGACTCGAACGGGAACTGGTGCACGACAACGTGCCTTGCTGCACTCATGGTTACGACACTCCTGGGGGATATCCTTATGATAAATCTCAATTTCTTCAAAAACCATTATGAAGGGTTTCTGAGTATATACTTCCTCAAAGAAATGTTTTATGATTATGGATATATCCATAAACTTCTCAATTTATGTTAAGTGTTTTTCAAGTTTGGATTTATGTATTTCGATTCATAAACTCATATAGTGTAAGCCATTGTTTAGAAATGGAACCTAGTGGAAGAAATGGAAACTTTATCAATGCATACACTCCATGTAGGGATTTCCATCATGCTCAAGATAATTATAGTGGAGGTGGTGATGTAACTGGTGGTGATCAGCTAATCACCATACTAGGACAACTTACTCAGGTTATGAATAATAACCTTACCCATATGGAGCACCTTGATCCGCAGTGTGGAGGATCAATGTTAGACCGCATCATGAGGAAACAACCACCAACATTCAGTGGGAGTAAAAATCCCTTAGTAGCTGAGCAATGGAAAAATTCATTAGGTAAAATATTTCATGCCTTGGGAAGTAGTGAAAGGGAGAAAGTTATCATGGCAGTTTACCACCTCACTAGATATGATGATCAATGGTGGTCATTGATTAAAAACACGAAGGAATATGATGAAGTATCAAATATGGAATGGAGGGAGTTCAAAGATCTGTTTTTAGAAAAATACTTTCCTCATGACCATTGAGCAGATATGAAAAGGAAATTTCTAAGTCTGGGACAAAAGGAGGATGAGAATGTTGAAAATATGAGGCTAACTTTACAAGGTTAGTGAGGTATGTTGTAGATTATATACGTAACCCATGAAGTAAGATTGATCGTTTCTTTGATGGGATAAAACTGTTTCTCCGTCGAGCATTGGTCTCACAATCCTTCTCGTCATACGAAGATATTGTATCGTGTGCTATCAATGCAGAAAAGGAATTCTCTATGTCATATGAATTTAAATAAAAGCCAGAGAAGAAGAGATATACTGAACACTCTGGGAAAGGAAATAAGGAAACGGGGAAGAAGGGAACAATTGAATTTCCACCCTGTGATAATTGTGGAAGGATGAACCCTGGTGCCTATCTAAAAGGAAAATGAGCATGCTATAAGTGGGAAAAGAAAGGCCATCTACCTGGTGATTGTAAAGGAAAGAAATATGCTACCAATGTTCAATGCTGCAATTGTAGGGAGATGGGACATTATGAAAATCAATATCCTAAGCGTCAAGAAAACTTACCACAGAAAAGGCCTAGGGACCAAGGCCAAGCTTATGCAGTCACTATTGATGAGGTTGAAGCCCCGAAAGACGTGGTGGCTGGTAATTTAATGGTTTACTCAAGTTTAGAAAATGCTTTATTTGATTCTGGGTCATCGCATTGTTTCATATCTTCCCAGTTTGCTAAGAAAATTAAATATTTCCAATTTTATTTAACAAGGTAGTTTTCAGTCAAAACTCTAAAGGGAATTATCATTACAACAAGGATTTGTGAATCAGTCCCCATTAGGGCACATAAATTTTTTTATCTACGGATCTCATCACCATATCTACGATTGAATTTGATATAATCCTCGGTATGGATTGGATTTCAGACCATGATGTAAAAAATTATTTTAAGAAGAAGGAGGTTACTATTATTAATGATGATGATAAGGAACACCTTATATTTAGAGTAGAATCGTCACCACCTAATTCTTACCTAGATCCACCCCCAATAGCTCAACTAAATTAAATTATTAGGGATTAAGAGAATGAAATTACTGTAGTTGAGGAAAGGAATGTTCAAATAGAGGATGTACCTATTGTGATAGAATATGTTGATATGTTTCTAGAAGATTTACCTGGACATCCTCCAGAACGAGAAATTGATTTTTCCGTTAATTTAATTCCTGGTTCAAGACCTATATCGATGACCCCTTATATAATGGCCACTATGGAATTAGTTAAACTAAATAATCAACTTGAGGAATTGAGTAATAAGGGATTTATTCTCCCTAGTGTTTCTCCATGGGTATCTCCTATCCTTTTTGTTACAAAGAAATATGGATCTATGAGGTTATGTATCGATTACAGGGAAATCAATGTTATAACAATACTGACCAAGTATCCCTACCTCACATTGATGATTTATTAGACCAACTGCATGGATCTCAATACTTTTCAAATGTTGACCTTCGATCTGGATACCATCAGTTGTTTGTGAAGAAAGAATACATTCCGAAGACAGCATTTCGAACCAGGTACGGGCATTACGATTTTACAATAATGCCTTTTGGATTGACTAATGCACCCTCTGTATTCATGGATCTAATGAATAGAGTTTTCAAGGAATATATTGATGACTTTGTAGTGGTATTTATTGACAATATCTTGGTATACTCCAAAATCTATGATGATCATGAAAATCACTTGCGCATTATCCTGAACACTCTGAGAAGACATGAATTATATGGGAAGTTTAGCATGTGTGAATTCTGGCTTCAAGAGATATCTTTTCTTGGCCATATTGTCTCTAAGTATGGAATCTCTGTTAATCCTTTTAAGACAAGAGCAATCCAATAATGGCCAGCACCAACGAGTATAACCGAGGTACGCAATTTTATTGGTTTAACAGGTTATTATCGACGTTTCGTCCAGAATTTTTCCCGGTTGGCTAACCCATTGTCAAATCTCACACGAAAAGGGGTTAAATTTATTTGGAAAAAATAGTGTGAAGAATGTTTTGAAGAACTGAAGAATAGATTAGTCAATGCACCTATCTTGACTCTACCATCGGGGAATGATGGGTTTGTTATTTATAGTGATGCTTAAAAAAAGTAATTGGTTGTGTACATATGAAAAATGATAGGGTTATTGCCTATGCATCGTGACAGATAAAAATTCATGAGCAAAACTATCATACTCATGATCTTGAGTTATTTGCTGTAATATTTGCTTTGAAGATATGGAGACATTATCTCTATGGTGAAAAATGTGGGATATATACTGATCACAAGAGTTCGAAGTATATTTTCCCACAAAAAGAACTCAGCATGAGGAAAAGGTGATGGCTTTAACTACTCAAGGATTATGATTGAGAAATACACTACCACCCGGGGAAGGATAATAAGGTGGCAGATGCTTTGAGCAGAAAGGATCATGGAGTATTGAACATAATGAGAGTTGAAAGGGATCCTATTTTCATTGATATAGTGAATTTGGGCATGGGAATTACCATGGAAGATGAAACATCGATACTTTTTCAAATGGTTTCCAAACCATCTTTACTAGAGAGGATTAAGAGTTCTCATAATGATGATGAAGAATTTCAAAAGAAGATTAAAGCTGTGAATGATGGGAGATTGAGTGACTTTGTGTGTGAAGATGGAATTTTGAAATTTGGGAAGAGACTTTGTGTTCCCGATATACCTGATCTAAAAAGGGAATTGTTGGATAATGCTCATAGTTCCAATTTCTCTATACACCCTGGGAGCACCAAAATGTATAGAGATTTGAAGAAACATTTCTGGTGGGACAACATGAAGAGGGAGATTGCTGATTTTGTGTCAAGATGTATGGTTTGTCGACAAGTGAAAGCGGGAAGGCAATAGCCTGGTGGAGTATTGCAACCTCTTCCCATACCTAAGTGGAAATCAGATAATATCACGATGGACTTTGTCATGGGACTACCAATGAATCCAAGAAGGAATGATGTAATATGGGTTATTGTTGATCGTCTTACCAAGTCAGCACATTTTCTTTCTATAAGGGATGATTTACCACTTGAATGTCTAGAAAGACAATATATTAATGAAGTTTTGAGACTTCATGGAGTACCCCTATCGATTGTTTCTAACTGTGATCCCTGTTTTACATCAAGATTCTGTAAGAGTCTTCAGAAGGCCTTGGATACTAAACTATGTTTGAGCACTGCCTACCACCCTCAAACAGATGGAAAATCAGAACGAACTATTCAAACCTTAGAAAACATGTTGAGATTTTTCTCACTTGACTTTCAGGGTATGTAGGATCAATATTTACCTCTGTTAGAATTTTCCTATAACAATAGTTTCCATTCGAGTATTCAGATGGCACCATATAAAGCATTATACGAAAAGAGATGTCGCACACCAACCTGATGGGATGACGTTGGTGAAAGAAAACTCATAGGCCTAGAACTGGTGGATGAAACGATGGAAAAGGTGAAGGTAATCCAAAACAACATCAAAGCAGCTCAAAGTAGGCAGAAGAGCTATGCTGACAACTGAAAAAAGGATTTGGATTTTTCAGGTTGGAGATCATGTTTTATTAAAGGTATCTACATGGAACGGTGTTATACATTTCGGTAGGAAGGGAAAATTGAGTCCCAGGTACATCGGACCATTCAAAATTCTAGAATGAATTGGGGTTTTAGGTTACCATTGTGCAGTGCCGCCAAGTCTCTCCAAAGTTCACGATGTGTTCCATGTATCATTGTTGAGAAAATACTTGCTTAACCCAACACATGTACTCAATTATGAGTAAGTAGAACTGGAACCTAATCCATCTTATTTTGAAGAGCTCATAAGGATTATTGATACAAGAGAACAAGTGCAAAGAAACCAGACGACTCGTCTGATAAAAGTTCTATGGAGGAACCATAAGATGAAAGAGGCAACGTGGGAACCTGAGGAACATATGATGAAGAACCACCCAAGTCTTTTCATGTGGTAGTATTCTAAAAATTTAGAGGATGAAATTATTTTATTGATGGAAGAATGTAACACCCCAAGATTCCACGGTACACTTCTCTTTGAATAATACAGTAGCGTGTGTTGTACGCAACTTCGAGTTCTAACACACACCACAACCAATCAAACTAGCAGTTATGAATAGTAATACCCACTTTTTAAAAAATTATACATTTTTTCTTTCAATATAGACTTCATTTTTGGTTTTGGAATATTGAAATCAGATTAGGTTGAATTTTTGGTACTTTTCAGATAACTTTCATATTTTTATGAATAATGAAAATTACTAAATATTAATTAAAAACAACTTTTTTAATCGAAATAATTAATAGTGATAAATTATGAATTTGAGTGATTTTAAAGTATATTTAGAATATAATTTTACCATTAAATACAATTTTGGTCATTGGACGTAATTTCACATTTAAACCATACATAAACAAGTGTCAATCTTTTGATAGTTATTATTTCTTAAAAATACGCTTTTTGTTTAATAGTGGGAATTAATTTTAAATTAATTTCTTCCACTTCTGTGTTTTAAATTTAGAAAAATGGATTCCATATTTAGAATCAAGAGTTACAAATTTTGTAAATAGGTAACTTTTATTTTTAGACATTTTGAATAATTACTTCGGTAAATATTTTATTTACCGTGGTTAAAGGGTATATCCGGTAAATAAGGGTAAAAAAATAATATTATAATAATAATAAATTACCCTAAAACGTGTACTAACCCTATTTATTGATACATGTACGACCATGTTCATCTTTGGGTTGATTTTGGGACTTCATGGATCCACTTTTAAGTGATAATGACACTTTATATTAATTAAGTTAAAATAATTACAAAAATGACATAAGCATATATCTTTAATCAAAAAAATTGACATAGGGATATATATGTTATATTTTCAACTATAAATATTCATTAGAAATATAAAAATATTTCCTAAATAATGGTATTTTATTTATAATTTTTAGACACTGAAAAATTAAATTTATTTATGACACAATAATGATGCAGTATTTTCCATTTTAATGAAAGAATCAAATAATTGATATTATAAATACCCAAAACAATAAACTATTATAATTTTAATGAATTAAACTAATTTTTTAGGTTACTATGCCATGTTAGGGTTGATTAAATGAATTAGTTTAGAATTAATACTGCGGTTATGAATTTAGAAAAAACAAAATACCAAATAGTGTCAAAATTGACATAAAATAGTTTTTTTAAAAAATATTATATAATTAATTCATATTCTATTCCTGAAAATATAACTTCCTGCCAAAGTACTTATATAATTATATTTTTATCATTAATGGACCACTTGGGGGTCTCTTAGAAGTATATAGTATGTTTATTAACCATATAATATAAAAATACAATGTGACATGGTAAATGTTAAACTATTTAACTGAGAGTTAAATATAAATTATAGGGTTAATATAGTGACCCAAACCTGTATAAAATCTATTGGATGAAATTATTTCGACCCATATCCACCTTTTACTTTTAATAATCCACTTTTGAGCCATTATAAAGTGAATAATAATTTATTATAAATTAATACTTTATGTTTTTTCTAAAGAGCCCCTCCTCCCCCTTATAAAAGGACACAACTTCTAACCAATTATTCATACCTTAAAATCCTTTTGGTTCAGCCAAACTATGCCCAAATACCCTCTCTAATATCCTCCCTTAATACTATAGACATTATTTTAGTCATAAATCCAACCTAGGAAGCCCTTTTGATCAATTCAAAAGGAAGAACCCGAAGAAGAGGTAATGCTTTCACCACCCTTTTTCAAGTTCCTTTCTTCTTCGACTTCTTCTTTATTTGTTATTTACATTCTAAAATAATAAATCCAGTATCTTCTATAAAAATTGATGTTATTATAAATATGGTACAACCATATTAAGTATTATATCCATCCTTTGAATGATATGTCACCATACGTGTATACGTACGGCTTACCATCTCCACGTCGTGGTGTAATTGTTATTAAAAACATTATTATTTGGATGGGTATGATAATGATATGTAATTGATGTAAATAATAAATATAACATGATAATGATTCTTTATATTAGATATACCATCCAATTATATATTATTTTAAAATCAAAAGAATGATATTGTCGCTCGTACGTACGTACGGACTACTATCTCCACGAACAAGATGAGAGTCATTCCCCATCGTATCCATGCAATTATAATTCTCATTTGATGATTAAAAATAATGTTTAAGGACTTTATATCATTATTGATATGAATAATATACAACCTATCCATAACAATCATGGCTTATGTAAGAAAACATATAAAATAAAATGAGTAAGTTGACACCTGAAATGACGATAATACTAACAAAGCAATGTTAAAATATCATATATGATATCATATTAATGTATATGATTCTTGTATAATTTAATAAAAATTATTTCACCATTATAAAGTAGGTTTAACCTTCCATATACAATGGAAAAGTACAAGGTAAGGGTTAATTTCATAATCTCTTTATTATCCGAGGTTGTTTTTACTTAAGTATCTACTGGTACATATTAATTATCCTTGTCCATGTTTTATAAAATAGTTTTCAAAGGGATTATTTTAAAAGAATTTTTACTAAAACATCATTTTAAATATTTTAAAGATTTATTCTTCTAAAATATTCTCATTAATGTCCATGTTTTCAAAATAGTTTTAAGGATTTATTTAAATGGACATGAATGTTTTAAAATTTTAATTTCTTTCAAAAGTTTCAAAGTGGTATAGGACACTTTGATTCAAAAATATATTAAAATGTCTTCCTTTCTAAATTGTGTGACTTTTAAATGTTTTCATGAAAATTTTATATTTCTCTCAAAGAGTTTTAAAAATAATTTTATTCTATGTCAACATTTGAACGATTTTAAACTTGTTTGAAGTTGATTTAATATGATAAAGATCTTCTATATTGTATTGAATATTTTGTGATATGTTTGACTATGGGTGTGTAATTATTATACCATTCATGGTTTATGGTTAATGTATTGACATTTCGTATGGTAGTTATAATACGAATGTTTATGTTATATTTCAATTTTTTTTCATTTTAGGAAATCATTGGACTTAGTAAGTGATTGGTGGAGCCCACTATAGCTCCTCGATGCATCGGTAGGTCTCATGAGACAACAAGACGTGGAATTGGTCAAGGCCCTTTCCCAATTTTATTTATGGTTTTGGCCAAGGCCTTAATCATTTTTAGACATCTTGGACGAGGCCTTGACAAAATGTTTTAGAATTTATGGCATTATACATTCCCTCATTTGTGGAAATAATATTGATGGTTCAAGTGGTCATTACACTAGTAGAATACCCATGATTATGTTTTATTATGGAATTATTTACTCAGCTCATATTATTTCCATAAAAGAATTCATGATTATTATTGATAAAGGCATGTGATTTCAATTATTCAGAATGCTTAATATTTATGTTATCATCCCCTGTATTGGTTACCCTTACTGAGCATTTGAGCTCACCCCTTTCTTGTGTTTCATTTTCCCAGGATATGAAGAAGTTATTTATGAGTGACCGGCAGGCATAATCTATGAGGCTTGGATGTTTCTAATGAAATATATTTGTGTTTTATTTCCTTCCAAGTTGTAATTTTTAACTTATGTATGAATCTTGTTTCCAAGGCTACTAAACTAATAATTCTTTCGAGACTTGATCTTTTGTGATCATGCCAATGTTATTTCATAATGCACCAACCTTGGGTAACTGGGTTCGGGGCGTTACACACAGTCAAACATCACTCATTAAATACAATATGGATGATTGTATTATGATAAATAAACCTCAATCAAGAATAAAATACACCAAATGATATTGACATAGATGAAAATAGACATTAAAACTATTTGAGTGAAATACCCTCTTTTTCGAGAAAACATTTAAATATCGCACTATTTATCAAATAAGTCTCTTAAAAGAGATTTTTGAATCAAAGTGTCCCATGCCAATTTGAAAATTATAAAAGGAATTTTAATTTCAAAATATTTATGTCCATATAAATAAATACATAAAACCATTTTTAAAACATGGACATTAATGAGAAACATTTATAAGAATAAATATTTAAAACATTTAAAACAATATTTTAGTTGAAGAGTTCCTAACCAAATAAGAGACGCTTGAATCCAAGCAATTAAAGAATAAAATTTATCAAAAAATTATAATATCTTGAGAATAAATGGATTCATGATATAATATGTCAATGTTTGGTATATACACCATATAAAATTGAATTGGTGCATAACGACAAAGAGGTCTCAAATGAATGTAAATTGAGACGAAATACCTTATAAAGATCGTATCCTTAGATTAAGGAAAAATAGATGAAATAATTATGTCTGACATATATAAATACACTAAATATAATTGGTTATTCAATTTAAATAAATCAGATTACATTCAAACATATTATTTTAAAAACAAAACCAATGGCTTGGATGTTTAACTCAATGAATGGAAATTGAGTTAAGATTACCCTTAAAAAGTTCATATCAATGGAATGTGAATTTATCAAATGAGGTATTTTGTGTATCAAAGGTATATCTAAATAAAGGGGAGTGGAAATTACTACATATGTAATAAATAGTGATTCCACACATAATCTTGGAGTAAAATAATCAATGATGTATATGTAATGCCCAATGAGTGGAAATTGAAATTTGAAATTCCCTTACCGATTTGATAACATACGAAACATAAACCCCATGAAATAAGTATCATACAATGAAGATTGAAATACCCATAATTTAAATTATATTACATAAATAATACAATCAGGTTCAGTAAATACACCACACAAATGGAAATAGTGGCAATATAGCATGAATCTCCCGGGAATAAGAAGCAAGATGAAAACCCCTTACCATGTAATTTTCCTTACTATAGGGTAGATTAACCTCCTGTATAATGGAAAAATAATTTTTATTAAATTATACAAGAAACAAATACATAAATATGATTTCATATATGGTCTTCTAAAATTTCATTGTTAATAATATTTCAGTAGTATCATTGTTTTGGTTGTTAACTAATTCATTTTAATTTATATGTTTTGTTACGTAAGTATTGTTTGTTATGTATAGGATGTATTTGATTAATATACATAATTATATTAAGTTATTAAACATTATTTTTAATCATAAATTTAATATTATTCTTGAATGATTACATTGGGGAATGAATCTCATCGCGTTGGTTGAGACGGTAAGTCGTACGTACGCACAAGCGACAATATCATTTTTTATGTTGAAATCGTATATAATTGGATGTTATATCATATATATAGAACAATTAAAATGTTTTATTAATTATTTAAATCATTTATACTCATTATTATACCTATCCAAATAATGATATTTTTGAATAATAAACTACACCACGATGTGGAGATCGTAAGTCGTACGTACGCACGTACGGTTACATTGTCATTTATAAGATGGATAGAATAACACATATGGTTGTACCATATTTATTATAATATCACAGTACATAAAAGGTACTAGATTTATTATTATTTTTATGAAAACAACAAATAAAGAGGAAGTGGAAGAAGAAAATAACTTTAAAGAGGGTGGTGAAATTATTAGCTCTTCTTCAGGGGTTTCCATTTGAGTTGATGAAAAGGGATCCATAGGTTGGATTTCTGATCAAAGAATGGACTATAGGATGATGTAAGGGAATTTGGGAGAATATTTGGGCCGAGGTTGTCTGATCCAAAATGCTTTGGAGGTGAGATTTTTAGAGAAGGGGAAGTACCCTTTTATAAGAGAGGTGAGGGTCACTTTAGGAAATGTTTGAAATATTATTTTATAATAAAATAATTTTTGGTTTATAATGGCTCCAAAATAATTTATTTCGAAGATAAGGTGGGTATGTGTCGGAAACCTCTAAAAATATAGGTTTTAGACATGTTTAGGTTTCCATTTTAACCTTATCTTTTAGATTCAACTATTAGTTACATAGTTTATCTTTTACCGTGTCTTCTTGTATTCTTACACAATATGGTTAATAAACTTACTCTAAACCTCCAAGAGAACCTCAAGTGCTTAATTAATGACATATATAATATTATTTAATACTTTTGGATAAAACTTATATTTTTAGAAATATTATATCAACCAATAATATAGTATTTGTTTTAAAATACAAAATATGTCAATTTTGACAGTATTTGGTATTTTGTTTTTTTAAAATCATAACAACATGATTACTTGGAAAAAAATTATTTAATAAACCCTAAAATTTAATATTAACCTATGAAATTAGTTTAATTCATCAGAACTCTCAAATTACATTTATTTGGAAATTTATAATATCAATTATTTTAATGTTTCATTAATAAGGTAATTACTGCATCGTCATTGTGTCATTAATAAATTTACTTATTTAATGTCTAAAAATTATAAATAAAATACTATTATATAGGAAATCAATTTATATTTCTAATTAATATTTATATTCTAATTTATCTTATGTATAACACAATATTAAAAATGGTTTAGTTATTAAACATTGAATTTAATACTTTTAACTCTTCATCAAATAAAATAATAATAAATGTCCTAATATAATCCAATTGGAAAAAAGGATAATATTTTATTCATAAGGTTTTTTTGGTCTAATTATACATATCCTATAGAATTAGGAAATGTGTTAGGGTAATTATAATATCAATTTTACCTTTAATTACCCTATTTAATTTTAACCATGGTTAATAAAAATCTAAATTTACTATTCACCAAAAATTATTTTCATCTTATTGAACCACATTATACTTAATAATATTAACTTTTTCCCTTGGATTTTTGAAATTCAATTAACAGAAGTGGCAGATTTATATTTTTTTTCAAATTTTCAAATGCTACTAGAATGTGGGTAAAAGACGGTAAAAATTTCAATAACATTTTATACAACTAATTTTATTATAAAATGACTCTAATGAATTATATTAAAGTTATATAGGTATTATATATTTATTTTCACTTAAAATAAATTTAAATAAAATAAATAATTATTTAAATAAAAAGTTGGTTTTAAACTATAACACATTGTTTTTCACTATTCATAAAAAATTGAATGTTTTTAGAAAAATACCAAAAATTTAACCTAATATAATTTTGATATTATGAATTTAAAAATTAATTCTATTTTACCAAATTGAAGACATAAAAATTTCATTAATTAATTTAAAATTAATTCTCGTTGTCAAAACTGAAAAGAATGTTTTTAATAAGTAAAATCTTTCAAAAGATTGAAATGTGTTTGTGTCAAATTTAAATGGGAAATTACTTATAATGCCCTATAATGTATTAAATGATAAAAATATAATCTAATTATACTTAAAAACCATTCAAATGGATAATTTAACACTATAAATTATTTTTATTAAAAAATTTATTTTCAATTAAAATTTAGTATTGTTCATTATTCATCGAAATATGAATGTTATCAGAAAAGTACCAACAATTTATCCAAAATATAATTTTATGTACCGATTCTAAATAAGAATTTAATTTCATTAAATTGAATATATAAAAGTGTAAAATATTGGTTTTAAAAATGGTTTTCCATTAAAATATGGTAAAATTTCATTTTATAAAAATACTTCTTTTGTTAGAAAAAATGAATTTTTTCTTATATTATATCTAAGAAACACATAATATTGATTTTAAAATTATATAGAGTATATAAAATTAAAATTTTAGCTAATACTATTCATAATCGCTTTTTGAACGGCTAGTTTGGTATGTCGTGGTGCGCCCGAATTCGATGTTCTGTGTAGCGCAAGCTATGATATTATTTTAAAGAAAATAACTTATAATGAAATTTTATGGTGTTACATTTTTAATGTGTTATATCAATAAATTTAATATAAAGATTACATCATTAATGAATGACAATTTTTATTTATTTTATTTATGATTTCTTTAATATAATTCAATTCCCATATCTTTATAGCATAAATCATAATTTAAATTACCTTTTATTGATTATTATAGTTTATCAATGTTTATTGAAACAATTGGAATTTCAAATAACTATTATTATTTTTCAATTTTACATTAAGATCACTTTCTACTTTTATTTCATATGTGTACTATAAATAATTTTGTGTAGTTTGATAATTTTTCTACTATCCATGTTGGGCTTGATGGAGTATTCATATGTTTTTCTATATTTATCTGAGAAGTATCCCACATGTTGTCAAATAATTCAATGTTTTGGTATGGCCTCAAAACTCCCTTACATTGTATAACCATTCCACTATTCTAGAATGAATGATATAGAAATCAATTGAATATAAATATATATATTATTCCTTATACTTGGGAAAATGATTAGGCCTTAAATTGTAATATATAAATATACATATATGTATATGTGCAAATATGTACTTCAGTGCACTAATTACTTGTGTGTGATATTCCACTTTTTAATGATTTCAATAGCACTATGTGTTACATTCCTTGTATAGTCACTAATAAGTATTTCATATATATATCCACCATGTGTAGGTATTTTATTATGATTACTGATATCAATATTAAAATAATTAATAAAGTTTTTTTTGTGTTTCTTACTCTTTCTAGACCTATATTATTTCCATGCATCCTCTATTTTACCAATGGAATCTTGGAGTTGGTGATGAGAATATAATGGAAAATATTTCCCCACACACTATATGAAACCTAATAGGACATGCTCATGTTTTTATGTCCTTAATACATGTAATGGAATGTCATACAAACAAATAATATTATTTCACATAAATGTTAAAATTATGGGTGGAACCTTTTCAATCCTTTTTATTGGGGGGTGGGTGGGTGTGGTGGGAGTATGTGCAATGCCCATAGAGAAAACTAGTTAGTTGTCACTACCGGAATCACTCTTTTAGTTAGAAGGTCCATGTATGGGATCACACTATAAGTATACAATAATTTTTGGTTAGTTTCACACAAATTTTATACTATATGTATGTCAGTCATCTTAGTATTTACGGTATCAAAAGTTTAAATATTTTTAAAACATTTATGGCTTCATCAAATTCCTTATATCCATTTTCAACTGAATGTAACTTCAATAACCATAATTCTTGGGTTTTCAATTCATAATTTTATAAATGAAACCATTCACTTTATGTCACTATGTATTTTTAGAAACCCATCTCCCACACATTATTCATATAAAAATTGGAACTTATGCTATCCTTTGGCGACTAGGAAGTACACATGGTTTGTTGTGTTGATGTGAATCAAGGTCCATACTAGTGACTAAGGACACACTCAGTACATTTAATTATAGTTTCACCATATTTTTATCATGTTATGTCACCTATAAAATTTTACAATGTTTTTTAAATTTAAATGGATTTTATGGGTTAATTTAATCATATAATATATAATTTTATAATTTTTCTACCTTGGGTGTGAATTTGGAATTGGTTGAGCTAAGTAAAAGTTAAAAAATTTAAGAAAATGGTCAACTATCGTATGGTTCCTTCACACATTAACTAATTTAATTGACTAGACTATTTTATACTCATGTTTTGATTAGTATTTTTATGAACATTATTGTTAAAAATAATTTTTATTTTCATATATTAGGGTTTTATGGTATATAATCATAGTTACCAAGGATTGTACACCTTTTTATTTGGTTCATTTATGGTGCCTTTGAGAAATAGTTTTTAGTAGACCATATCATTTTTTCATAGTGGTGTGAGTTTTATTTGAATAAAATTTGTAATATCTTGATGATTAATTAGGTTTTTTTTCATTTTAATTATTATAATTACTTTAAATATAGATAAATGAATTATTAATAGGTGTATAATAGGTATTAGGGGTGTCTTGGTTATTCAAGACATGAAATAGGATGAAAATATGTCATCTGGTGTATAGTTCATCATCGATGCATAGTTAGTGATAATCATGCACTATGTCCTAGGATATTGTGTGGCCTGGCTCCACATGGAAAGAGGCAGGTGCACAGACACTACATAGTTTGACAAATAGTACAGGTGACCTAGGAAAATTGTACATTCTAGACCCCACATAGAGATAAGGTGATGCACTATTAGTGAATGTCTTGTATATCGAGGATGGAAAACCATACACCTCCTAAAATAGATATGTTTACCATTTTCCCCTCTTGGTCCTTAAGAGTTCTTACCCAATTTCATCAAAATCTCCTCCTAATATAGTCTTGTTTTTGAACCCTATCATCACATGCCTCCAAAGGGTGATTCTCTTTTAATCATTGGTTGTTTAATGTTCCATTAGTTCAAAATCATATATTTGTGTGAGTTTACCATTCCACATTATTCTATTTTATTTAATAACCATGGATGAATTTTTTTTCACCTCCTCTAAATCCTCTAAAACTCTTTTTTTCTAGAGAAATTTTATACTATTCGTTAAGTATTTATTGGACACCTGAATCAAGGGATATTTTTAAGAGTGAATTTTTCTACAAGCTTTAATTATGTGGTTTATAACCCTTATCCCATAGTCAGGATGTTTTCATGTGTATGTTGTTATAAATATTCACTGCCTTACTGTGTATTTGACTCCATGACTGAGAAAAGTAAATTGAGCCGCTAATAATACTTTGAAAACCTTTAAAAATCCCTTTGTTTCTAATGATGATTTGGGATAATATCTATTTCAAACTATGGGGTTTTCTATGCTCTTGGAAATGGTTAAATTATTTTTAAAATTATGTTTTAAATGTTTTATGTGATAAATTAATTATAAATAGTGTTTGAACTATTTTTATAAAATAAAGGGGTGTTTGTCTTAACTTGAATAAGTTAAATATTTTTTGTCCTGTAAAAGCTTAGTTGTGATAAGTGGTTAAAGAGGGAAGTCCAGCTAGTTAAACGAATTTAAAGGGGTGAAAATGGTTTTAGTTGTTATTAAATGGTGAAATGGGAAACCATTAATAATTTATAATTTGTTGAATGTAATTAAAATTAGAAATATGATAAAAGAAAAGGACCATCTGTATTTTTTTGATCATATGATCACTGATTCTGAACCATTGAATTGTGAATAATGGTTTGATGGGATGTTAGAGTGATGCTCTTCACCCTAGGTTGGGCCAGACTGATGCTTTAGTAGCCCTGATTAATCATACAGTACAGAGGATGGACCGATGCTTCTGTATCCAAGGGTATATACATGGAGTTCCAAGTCATGGTTGGGGATTGTAATACATGGTGTTCCAAATAATAGTTTGAATACATGGATTTATTATCCCTGTATATTGGACAGATAGCCCTATGAGGTATGGTTTAGAAAACGGGTATAGGACGAATATGGTTTTTTTAGTATGGGTATCACATGGAACTGATAAAAAAAGTGGTTAATTTAAATATTTTTAAATAATGAAAAATATATAAATACATTTTGTATATTATTTACTATAACTCTTCATAAAATTTTATTATACTGGATATTTCGTTAGACATTTTTGTTGTTATCCTACTAAGTTGTTCACACACCATGCTCATGTCATTGTTTGTTACCTAAGTAGACTACATGGTTATATGCCAGGATAAATGTTAGATAGATGATGTGGGATTCAAGATAGATCATGGATTAAAGGACTAAAAATGGTTTTAGGACCCATTTTGGGATGGTATATAGTCTCTTGTTTTGGGTTTCTTTGGGAAAATAAACTCTCATGACATTACATGTTTACTACCCTGGATAGTTGGAACTTCCTCTTTTTTGTAATGTGGTATGTGATGTTTTGGTATTTATTATTATCTAATATATATTTTTATGTTTATTTATTTATTCATTCACATTTTAAAAGGATTTATAGTTTTCCCACATGTTTGTTTAAAAACTCATTTCAAGTCGGAGACCTCTATTGTGTGGGGAGACATGCTTGTGGTTTTGTGGTGATATGGAATGGGTCACCAATTTGTTATCCCCAGGCCCAAGGAATTAGAAATGGGTATTAAAGAATTTTATTTTCTTTCTCATTACTATTTGGGAATGGTTTACTATATATTAGAATGCATAGGGCCTCAACAATGAGATCATCCATGGGATATTCGGGGGAAACCCAAGTACCCAAGTTGGGATTGTTGTTCTTGATGTTCTCTTTTTATAGTTGTATATTTTAACCATGTGTGACGTAGTTATTATATGATGTCATTTTTTATGATATTTTACACATGGTCTAGTGTAGAACGAGTTTCTTATTTTCATACATCATTATAGGAACTCAAGGATTATGTTTCATGAATCAAATTAGGCACACCCATAAAAGTAGGTTATGGTTGGGTTGTGGGAAATAAAATTTATTTTCTATTGGTTTCAAAGAAAATAGTTCTATTTAATGATTTTTAACTATTATAACATTTATATTCTAAATTTAAATGGTTAAAATGGTTTCTAAATGATAAATATTTATGTTCTATGAAATGGAAATGTTTAAATAGTGTCTAATGAAAGTCTTGGGATTATGTAAGTCTAGTTTACCTTGTGTCAGTCATGACCCATGATAGGGAGGGTTTAGAGTAGTGATTAAGATGTGATTTTACCCTTTGGGATAATGTATATAGAATTGTGTGGATACAGACAGTTGTGAGCCTTCCTCTGTGTATAATTTTGGAAACTATATAATGTGTACCCTAAGATGTAAATTTTCAATTATAATGAGATATCTCCAAAATGACATTTACCTGTCAGGTTGTGGGATTAAATCACTGTGAATGTTCCTCAAATAGTGGATAAATATTCAAACATTGATTCATGGTCAGAGGGGGAAATAAGTACCATGTAAATTAATACTATTATATGTAGTTTATATAGAAAGACACATTGTGGGATGCACCAAGTACATTTGACCTGACTAGGGTGTTTCATTTGTAGGACCCTAGTTTGTTGTAGAAGATGGGCCTGAGGTAATGATTTTCTAGACTCAGTCTATTAATAGGATTTTGGATCACTAAGAGACACCTATTGAGAAGAGAGTTAAGATGGAATCTTATATGTTATGAGGAACACTAAAGAACTACTGGGATATACAGGCTCCAGTTGATCAGTTTGAGTGAATGGCAAGGAAGAATGACCAGGAGAAGTTCATGGAGACCTTTTACCCTGAGACCATAAGGAAGATTATTTTTATAGAGTCTATGTGTTTGACATGGGGATGTCTGATGGTGATGAATTATCCTAGTCAATTTTTTGATTTATTGTTTTTCTCCAATATTCATGGGAGATGTGGAAGGAGTGACCCACCCTTTTTTTGGACAGACTTATATGTGAGTTCAAGTCATTGGTAAGCATCATTCATTTGAAGAGGTTTTATAAGGTAGGGGTCTGGATAATAGTTTTTTGGAAAACCATAAGGATGATTTTATTTGTAGTAAGATGATATTAGTTATGAGATATGGTGGTATGTCATCCAATAGTATAAATATTTTTGAGAACTTCCACTAGGGAAATGGTGGGAAATGTATACAATGGAGGAGATCAATATCATAGTGAAACAATTTAGTGATCAAATATCAATGTGGAAGGATGATCCACTTTCATAGTCAATTTACACAACCACCAATGGAGTTCCGAGCTTGTTGGAAAATGGTTTATTTACAAAGGTTCTGTAGGTACCTTGATAGATGGGAAATGATGGAGGATCTAGGCTGGTACAGAGCACCGATAGGGGTATATTAACTCATATCAATCTGGTAGTTTGAGTTTAACAGACAATCCCAGTCAATGTGAGGAATGTGGTAATTCAAGAAAAGAGTATCCATGCAACCAGGGCATTTCAACACCTGGTACTCAAATTGGAGCCCATGGTAATGGGACAGGCCATGTGGATGATGTTCAACCTACACATGGCTTTGGATTGGCTAGACCACAGACTTTTCAATGTATTTTTATTATATCTTCCATTATTGGTTGTTATTTATTTGATACATGAGCCTAAAATTATTGTATATATTCTTATTTTATAAGTGGATTGGATCTGGATATGGAGACCTTGTGTGGAATCATGTCGATAATCATTCCATTCGGGGTGCGATCAGAGGGTATCTATCATTGTAAAGGCAATGTCCTCAAGGTGGGTGGTTATTTTCTAATTTTCGATATATTCATACTTGAGATGTTGGGTTTTGACCTGATATTGGGAATTCATTGGTCGGTTATATACTATGATTATATTGAATATTACTATAGGATTGTGACTTTCACATATCCAAATGGTAAAAATCATGTCTACCATATAGAATAAAATATCTAGATAGTCCATACAAGGATATTTTTTTTTGAAATTGTTTAATATCACTCACTATGTGGAGGGATCTAGGTTTGATGATCGGGAAGTGGAGGGTGTTGTCTTCCCTCCTATAGTGATCAGTTTTATGATGTGTTTCCTACTGATTTTTTGGGGTTTCTTCCTAGGAGAGAGGTTGAATTCACAATTGAATTAATGCTTCATGCATAGCTTTTTTCCATTATAACAAATCGAATATCAACGTCAGAGAATTTGGAGTATAAAACTCACCTAGAGATATTAGTGTATAAAGTATTCATCCATTCAAATATGCCACTATTGGGATCCCTGGTGTTGTTTTATAATTGGGAGGATTTAACCCTATGATTATGTATGGATTTACCGAAATTAAACTGAATGAAGATTATGAACTAATATCCTCACCAGAGTATTGATGATCTTTTTTACTAGATAAAGGGTTCTTTGTGTTATCCAAAATTGATTTGAGTTCAGGGTATAATCATTTGATAATGAGGCCTTCTAATTTTCTACAGACTAATATCAAAAGTAGGTATGGATTATATGACTTCGTAATGATGAATTATGGGTTGACTAACAAACCTAATGTTTTTATAGATTTGATTAACTGAATATTTCACTCATGCATGAATTAGTTTTTGGTTTCCTTGATGGATGATATCTTAATGTACTCCCAAATTCATAAAAATAATCCCAATCATCATGACATCATCTTGTCTACACTAAGAGAGAAACCAATATATTTTAAGCTATCAAAGTGTGTTTTTTGGATTTTAAAGGGACATTCCTTAGGCCACATCATCTCATTAGAAGGTGTGTCAGTGGACCTAGAGAAGGTTTAATATATTTTTTTGGAAGCATTAGAACAATGTTTCTTGAATCTGAAGTTTATTTGGTTGGGAATGTTATTACTAAAGGTTCATCAAATAATGATTCCACATGGAATCACCCATCACGGTATTGACCATGAAGGGTATAAATTTTGATTGGTCTGAAGCACGTGAGAATGATTTCCATGATATAAAAATTCTTCTGAAAAATACGCCAATATTAATCTTACCTAATTCAAGTAAGTAGTATACCATGTTTTTTAATGAATTTTAGATTGGAATTAGCTATTTTGGATTCATTAATATAGGTATGAGAAATATAGAATACAATAGTTGAGGACGCATGAATGAAACTATCCTATGTGTGATCTCAAGTTGTTCGTAGTGGTTTATGCCTTTAAATGGTGGAATCATTATCTTCCGGGTGAGGCGCTTATTATTTATACCAATAATATGAACAAAAGATATATCTTTTCCCAACATGATTTTAATCTCTGTAATTGTATGAGGGTTGAGTATAAGAAGTTTTTTGAATTTGTTCTAAATTATATGGTGGGTAAGGGAAACAATTTTTTAGATGTGTTGATTTAAAAAACACAGACTTAGGCTATTCATGAGTCTAGTTCTGAATATATGATAATTGATTTGGTTTTTGACATACATATTCATTTCTATATGGAGCATGATTTTAGGAAACACATGACCTTTTATATTGATCCCTTCATTGTGATACTATTTAATAGGAGGAAATATGAGCCTTCAGAATTTCTAAATTTATTTGATGGGTTTGAAGGTTGGGATCCACCATCTAATTTGAATATTGATGAGGATGAGATTATTCAGGTATGTGACCATGTTTTTGTGCCTACATTTATGAGATAAAATATTATTCATGAGTTTCATGCCTCAATGTGAGTGATGTACCATACTATAATTAAAATTTACAATGATCATCATAGATAGTATTGGTGGATGGGAAGGAAAAAGTGGATTATGGGTTTTGTAACATGATACTACACCTATATACAGAGGAACGCCAAACATAAAAAACCTTGTAGACATTTACAACCATTTCACATTATAGAATGTAAGTGGGATGAAATTATCATGTGTTTCAATATAAGTATCACATGTTCACCTTGGAAGAATGAATTTATATGGGTGATTTTATATCCATTGATATAGGTAGCTCACTTCTTACAATTTCATGGGAATTTCATCTTTAACTAGTTAGGTGGCTTGTATATTTAGAAAATATTATTGTTTCATGGAGTTACATAGACTATATTTTTATATCACGATCCACATTATACTTTACACTTTTGGAATGGATTGTAGAAAGTTCTTGGTACTCGGGAACTTTTGCGTATGGATCTTCACTTAAAGACATTTGGGAAATCAAAACATATTATTTAGGTACAAGAGTATATGTTGAGAGAATGTATCATGTATTCTGGTGGGACTTGGAAGAAACAATTAGAACATGTGGGGTTCAACTATAAAAATAGTTATCAAGAGACTATTCATATAGAACCATAATAGGAACTCTATTGTTGTCCATGTAGATCTCTTTGGGTTGGAAGGAGGTAGGTGAGGAAGAGTTGTCGAGACCAAGAGTTGTGTAGGAGAACTCATAGTATGTACAATTTATCTAAATGTATATGTATATGGTTGAGATTGTAAAAAACACATATGTATACTGACATATTCAACCTATGGTGTTTATATTTTTCGATCATGTGATCTTTCAAGTTTCACTGAGATTGGTTCACCATTAGTTTCGGAAACATGGAATGTTGGAACCCATATATGTAGAGTTGTTTTAGATTTTGGAGAGGATCAAACTAGTGGTGTATCTATTGGGTCTTCCATAGTAAAATAGTGTTGTTAATGGTTTTTTTTGTGTCAAGTATTGAGAGGTATCACCCTGATCCATCTCATGTGAATGATATTTATGTGGTTGATCTTGAGGTTGATGCATCATTTGAGGAGAATCTAATTCTTCTTATACATCATAGTAAGAAGGTTTATTTGGGTAACATTCGGCCTTTGGTCTGAATTTTATACAATCATGATTGTTCTTAGGAGGAAACATGGGGGGGAAGATTATATATGGGCATAATATCCATATCTCTTTACCTTGGAGGCTTAGTGATGCTTGGGTTTGTAGGTCAAGGATGGCCTGTTATAAGGTGGGGAGGTTGTAAGATCACAATGTTTGATGAGTTGAATTTTCATTTTAAGTTCCAGTTTAAGTCCTTTTAAAGTAGTTAATGGATTTTTCCCCCAAAATATGATTGGTCTCATGGGTGTCTCAAAGGTTTTGGTCAAGAAATAGGCATACGAGAGGTCATCTAGTGTATAGTTCATTATTGGTACATGGATAGAGATAACAATGAAACATAACCTATGAGACCGCTTGGTATGGATCCCCTTGGATGGAGGCATGTTCATGGACACATCATTGTTTTTAAAATAATATATTTGGACAAAAATAATTGTATATTGTTTCACCATCATGGGTAGAGGTTGCAACAGGGTTGGTGAAAGTTTTGGCGAACCATGTGTCCAAATCATATGCCTCAAAAATATGGGGCTTTACCATTTCCCATGGGTTTTAATATTTCTTTCCCAAATTCTTCATGTTTTCTTATATTGAATCTTTGGGTGTGAACCATATCCTCCCATGATACCCAAGGGTGATTCTCAGTTGATCATTGGTCATTTATGAATTTTTTGTTTTTAATTTAAGCTTCAAGTGAATCTACAACTCATATTTATTATATTTTCTTAAAGAACCAATGACGAATGCTTTCTCCTCTTTGAAATGCACAAAAATATTTTTTTCTAGTTAATTACAAGATTTGGAATTTAGGGTTATTTGGAATCTGTAATCAAGTGTAATATTTATGTGAGCGGTTGTCTATGAGTTTGAGGAAGGTGGTATTTAAAAATTATCCAATAGTCATGATGATTTACATGTTTATGTTCTTATACCAATACATTTATATACTTTTTATTTTATTCCATGACTAATAAAAATAAATCGATCCAATAATAACAATGTGAAGCTTTTCATAGACCCTATTGGGTCCATTGAGGATTCTAGTACCAGCTCTATGTTTTATCAATGGGGTGTGCCACTCCCCTGGAAGTGCTGAAAGAGTGTAAAACTGATTTTTTTTTTAAGGTTTTAGGGGTTAAAATCTTTTTAAGTTGTGTTTGGATTGATATTATAGAATAAAAGATTGATCAAAATTACTTGAATAAGTTAAATGAGTTATTTTTTATAAATGGGTAAATTAGATAATGGATAATGATGATAGTCTATGTGGTTAAATGGATTGAAAGGGGTGATAAATGGTTGTAATGGTTATTAAATGGGGTAATGGGAAAACATTTTCAATTGTGAACATATTGAATATAATGATACAAGGTTATATTATAAATGAAATAGTGTATCAATTTTTTTATTTGAAAAAAAATCGTGGATTTTGAACCATGGAATAGTGACTAATGGTTTCTTGGGATGTTGGATTGAATCACCTCACACTTGTGTAGGATATAATGATGTTATATGAACTATGATTCATCATATGGTTTAGAGAATAGATTGATTCTCTTGACTCTAAGGGTATGTACATGGAGTTTCATATCATGGTTGGTTTTGGTCAGACATAGAGTTCCAAAAATCAATTTTAATACATAGATTGATGGTCTATTTTTGTTTTCATGAGTCCCCTATGACATATGGTTTAGAAAGATATCATGGGTGAAGCATGTTTGATGGGTACATGTATCACTTGGAACTATGAACAAAAGTGGTTATTTTAAATATTGTCAAATAAATAAACCTAGTTAATCTACATTTTTTCTATTGTTTATTATACCGATGAATCACAATTATTAGATTGGATATTTTATTAGACTTCATTGGTGGTGGTCTACTAATTTTTTATCATACCCTGCTCAGGTCAACATTATGTATATGTGTAATATTTTTGGTTATAAGTTGGCCTAAAGTTAAATGCCCTGTATTAGATGGCTGATATGGGAGTCAATACAGAGAAATGATGAGGGGTTCATACATGATATTGGGACTTGTTTTGGTTATTTTATTTCGTGTATTATTTTAGTGTTCTTTTGGAACATAATATTATCCTGACATGACATGTTTACTATATTGGATAATTGGAACTTCCTCTGTTTGGGGATGTGTTATGAGATGTTTTAGTAATTATAATTATATCACATTGATTTTAATCTATATTTCCAATATTGATTAACCCTGATAATGAGGGTATAGTCTCCCCACATTTTCTATTATACCATCACTTCTCATCAATTACCTTTAGTGTACATGAAGGTATGTTTGAGGTCTTATAGAGAACTGACTCGAGGCATTGATTTAGTGGCACCCTTCCTAGGGAGTCACAAAATTCCTAAACGAACACGTTTTTCTTTTTAAATAATAATTTAAAGCAAAGTGATTTTGGAATGGAATTGTTAAATAATGATTCATGGAATAAGGTAGTGGTTTTTGAGAAATTATTAATAATAAGGAAACTATCATTCTAAGTCACAATTCATTAGTTTTTGGATAAGGTCGTTTAGTGTGAAATAATGAAATTTTATACCCATTGAATGATTTATAAAAATGGTATTTTACTCTTATTTAAAATTAAAAAAGTCAGAATATTTTTTAAAATGGTTTTGTATAATATTTCATTTATTATTCATTCTATGATAATTTAATTATTCTATACTCATGTAAACTTTTCATTATTTATATATTATCTTCTTCTAAAGTGTGATTCTTTATATCATATGAACTATATAAGAGATAATTCCTTTGGGTAATGTGTTGATTATATTTGGTTGAGAT
Organism: Viscum album; assembly: GCA_963277665.1. Taxonomy (NCBI): domain Eukaryota; kingdom Viridiplantae; phylum Streptophyta; class Magnoliopsida; order Santalales; family Viscaceae; genus Viscum; species Viscum album. Next base: position 1,044,370,430 of record OY728150.1, read on the forward strand.
ACTAAATAAATTTCCTTTCTATGTATATCAATCAGATCATTAGGATAACCTTTAGGGTGATAACTAGTCTTGAATCATTTGGTTACACTAATATCATGGATTGAGCTGTGGGGTTTGGTCATGCATTGATATAGTGATTTTATTTGGGATGTAATTAGGGTCTGGGGTGAACATAGATTTTAGTGTTTTACATTATTGAAGAGTAGTGGGACTCTTTATTCCTTATTATAGTGACCTATTGATAAAACTCAATATTTTTTTACTGATTTAATCTCAATATTATGATGATTCGTAGTACGTATTGAGGGATCGGATTATAAGGTTTTTTGGTTCCACCGTTAGTGTATTCAATGGGAGGTGAGTGGGTTCCTACTTAGTGAGGTTTTATTGTAATTTTTTGAGATAGAGTGACATTACACATATTTTGTGAGGTAGTGATATATCCTTGATGGGTATCTTGATCATGGTATGATTCATATAGGGGAGACATCTAGGAAGAACATAGTGTTGAAGATTTATCTTGAGGATCTTGCCTATTTTATTTATAAGCTCAAATCAACTATTAATTTACCGAATGGGGATGAAAAATATTGTATTTTGATCCCTCTATTTTCCATTCAGACATAAATCAAACATTTAATATACTCTAGGAATGGTAGTGGGGGATGATTAATTGATATAGAAAAATTAATACTTAACTGATATGAACTCCTTTTTTAGATATCTAGATACATTAATAACTTGTTCATAGAAAGCAAGTATGATAATGGTATTGATATGGGATATAAAGGGTCAGTTTACATAATTTGTCTATAAAATCATACTGTGATAGATATCCCCTTGGAAGACTTACTATACATAAGATAAACATGGAGATTCTTTATGGATAGTATGGTAAATCTTAATTGTGGGAACAAGTGAGGAAATATGGGGTAGGGAATGAGTGGTGGGATTTAAAATTAAATTGGTTAAACCCCGTTCATTTTTTACTAATGTGTGTGGTCATGGTATTTTAGTTATCTTGATATTTATTTATTTATTTCCCCTTTTCCTTTCTTATTTGGTTTCATTTTTTCATTTGATTAATATTATTGGTGGTTGTGTCCTCCTTGATTCATCGTTTTTGAGTTTTGTGATATTATCATTATCAACATTGATATTTTTGGTTTTTTATTGATGGGATTGATAATATTTATATGGTAGGTAATAATATGATTAAAAAACCTTTATAGGTTTATTTGAACCCTTTTAATGATTACATCTCTATAGATGAATGTGATTTTGAGTTAGAATTTATTAGTGTATATGGGTAAATGAGTTTTCATGAATGCAAGGTGGTAACTATATTGGGTTATATAATACAAGTTGATTCCTTAGGGTGTGTGTGTGTTTGATCTAATAGAAATGGATATTTACTATAGATTTGAAGTTTAAGGCATTAGTTATCTTTTAAAATGGTGTGAGTTATACTCATGAAAGGCTTGAACATGGATCCACTTGATCACTAGTTCTACTTAAATTGAGGTGATAGAGGGAATCCAACTTGGTATATTAACTCACCCTATAACTTTATATAATACATGGGTTTCAACATATTTGGGTAGACCTAGTTTGTTTTATTTTAGGAACAAGTATAATCATTGAGATATATATATGTATTATGGTGAGAATTGTATTAGATACTGATTATTCAAGGAAACATTTATTATAAGTTAGGCTTGAGTCTATTTTCATTATGAATTAATTATTTTGAATAATATATATGCGAAAGTATAGAAGTTATTTATTTGTTTTATTTCATATTTTTATTTATATTTTTTACCTTTTTTTATTTATAGAACATCATATAATCTGTTATTTATTTTATAATCTAAACCATTTTATGCCCACTTGGATCATTATGTTAAATCTATAGGTTATAAGTATATAGGTTATATATAATGGTATAGTCAAAATTTTAAATAATGAAATAATGAACCTTATTCAATATATTGGAGGCCATAGTATCTACTTCACTATTCATGGGTCTTGTCTCTAGTTGGAAATCTCTAGTGTACTTGGAGGTGTCCCAAAGTGATGTGGTGATGTGGTTTGGTAACTCTTGATGTCATCTAACTAAATTAAACCAAAATTTGATAGTTTTTTCCATCATCCCAAAACTAGAGAAATACTCAACTTAATCCCCCAGTGGTTCATTACAGATGAGGCCTATGAAATCCATCTTCTAGTGTTCCAATATAAAAAAAGTAATCTTTCTATAATTAAAATAAATATTACCTTAAGAATTAAAAATAAATGGAAAACATGGATAATCTATTTTATAACAATATTATGATACACAGGTAGGGGACATTGGATATTTACTATCTACCTGCAATCCTCCACTCCATGTCAATTAAGTTGTAATGGAAAAAATAGAGTCAAAAAAATTATTTTTTAACAAAACACCAAAAATGCATCTTGGCAAGAACCAGATCCCAAAATCCAATTATGTCAGTGTAAAATTAAAAATCAAATCCCATACAATAATATGCTAATAATTTCTCCATTAATGTTAAAATATATAGGATATCTATATTTTTATCTTAAAGTTGATAAATGGCATGTAATAAATTCAGTTAATTAACTAACTAATTTATTAAATGTTATGAAACTAAAAAATATCCCTCAATTCATCCCAAACATCTACCATTAGGGAAAGACCATATTCAAACCTCAATAGAAAATGACAATTTTTTAGATCATTTACTTCTATGAGAATTATATTTTTACCTCTATGTATGAAATTACAAAAATAACTTTGGAAATTTAAAAACTCATCAAACTAAATTTTTTGTGTTTTATAACAAATACTCATTCAAAACATAGAATCAATGAAAATACTAACTAATATATATATAATATTTTCCATAAAAAGTATATTCCCCAATTTAAATAAGCATTTCTCCAAACATTAATGTTAATACATGACATCTATTTCATTTAGTATTCCATAAAAACTACCCCATCCTAAAACTTCATTTGTATAAAATGTTATATAGAAATGAGGTACTAAAATTTCATATAGAAGTTTAACTTCTATGTGATTGAATATACAGATCCATGAATCTATGAAAATAAAAAAATTAAATCAACCATCCCTCACCTTTTTTTTGGGATATGGTACCACATATATTCCCCTACAACATCCATTAATAATCTTGAATTTCAAGAGGTACCTCTATTAGTACTGCATCATATACTAAATATAACATATTTCATAAAACTACTAATATTATTAAGGCATATTCATACCCATATAACACATGGAACCCACCATGAATTTCTCCAGATATTATGAAAATACAATGAAAAATGTTATCTCTCATCCAAATCCAATATCACGACGGGGTTAACAAACACTACCAAAAACTTCTCTATCAGAGAAAATAACTAATAATGTTATAAATGTAAAGAAAATCATGTTTTCCATCACCATAAATAAATTTTCATGCATACTTTTCATATAAAATTTATATAGCCTTATCAATATTTAAATGAAAAAATAATATAATAGCATAGTGTAACCTTTTATTTGAGTAATTTGATGATTAAATGGAATTTCAAAATATTGAAACAATTATTCAACATCTCATTTTATCATCATTAATTTATCAATAAAAATAATAATCCTTTCTCAAGGAATGAAACTAATACCATTTTTATGAAATTAATAAATACTTATCAACTATAAAATTGAAATTATGCTTCATATAATATATATATATAATATAATGTTATGGTTAACATTATTTCAATATAATTATCATTTACCAAATAATCATAAACAGTAACCTTGATAATTTCACCACCACTTATTCACATGAATCAAAAAAACTACTATCACCACCAATATTATCTTAACAATAAATCTCATCATACAACATCAACATGCCTTTGTACCAAAAAATTGGTGTATGCATGGAATTTAATACATAATTATAAAACATGATTAATGTATCCATTAAAATTGAGAGTAATTCCTCAATCCCCCAATCCTATTAGTGAAAACACATCTAATGTATCACTTAATAATTTCTTTTCATTATAAACTCCTTATAGAAATCATCTCTAAATATGATCGCCATCAATAAATTATGGAAAATTAATATCCCCATCATTGACTCATGGAAATTATTTTTCCAACATTTATCATTCCAAGTCACATTGTCTTGTGTGGGTTCCATCTACTCCTATAATCCCTATTCTCAAAATTCCATTCAAAAGATCCCTCGAGATAGAGAATCAATTAAAATGAATGAAATTTGAATATCATTATGGTTTCCTTCTAAAAAACTATTTAATTCAAACCCCAATCTCTCTATCATACTATTTAGATCATCACTTCCCCCTTGATCTCCTGTAGACTCACAATTGAAAAGCATTTTCCTGATAAATTTCTTTATGTTATCAAGAATAATAAACATTAATGTAATCACAACCAAATAAATACTGTTTATTATTTGTAATTGACTAAAAAGGAAACCTGTAAAATGATAAGGAAATGTCATCCCATTAACATTAAATAAAGATATAAATTATTCTTAAACATGTAGACTAATAATGTAATATTCTTTTATAATTAAAATTGTATGAGATCATGGATACCCTAGCTAGCCAACACATAATGACTTAGTTCATTAAAAGTGACCTCATTGACTAGTAACCTCTAAATATGAATAAAACAAATCATTTATGAAATAAATTATCTTTAATCAAAATGATGTTTAGATCATAAACAAGAAAATAAACTTCAAAAATATATGGATGGAACTAGTTTACTAATTTCTAGCAATTTTTATGTTATTATGATATTATAATGGTTTAAACTAAAAACATTTTAACCTTAATTAAATTAAACTTCACATAGGGAAAATATTAATTTATATCCCAACTTAACATGGGGTAGGTTATCATTCTAAATAATTTTCAATGATGTATCTTGATTTATGGATCTTTACAGAATCATAATTTTCATGAAATAAACCACCGTTATTATCATAAAAGTCAAATTAAAATATCAATCCATTACAAAATGAAATTATATAATTCCATATAATAAATTATAATACATCAAACAAATAACAATCCATTTTATTATTTGATCTCCTCTAGCAGCTTATGCTCCTACCAATAATTCTGAGAATATCTTCTCTTAAGGTAACTTCCAAACATGATATATTTTATAGGAAATTTAATTAATTCCATTCTCCATTTTAATTATTTTAACACTTTTTCGGGTATTATAGAGGTTTTTCTTTAATAAATGGAGTCTCGAGAAGAGTATATAAGGGGGAGGAGCTCAAACGTTACATAGTGACTAAAATAAGGCCACCAGCTAGATGTAAGGGGTCTATTAGATTAATTATGGGGGTATAGTGGCTAGTCGTTGGTGCTATAAGTGTTTTTTAAAAAGTGAAAACCCCATATGACCACTAGTGGTGCCACTGGCACATCGATGCACCCAATCCAGCTGTGCATTTGATTTACCCCATGTATTTTAATTAAAATGTATTTCACAATGAGTAATAGTCAATTTTATCCCCCATGGAACTAATATGAACATTAAATTTATCCCCTTATGTATAGATTCTCAAGTCCATATCCATTACATCTTATAACTTTGATCGATCTTGAGACACAAGAATCTTGATATTTTCTTATACCTACTACAAATTATTCTCTCTTCTTGAGAGATAAGTGTGGATAGTTATTTGGTATATGTTTTCCATGAATGTCAAATGATTTTTTTTCTTCCAATCATCATTGAACGGTGGAAAATATAGTAAGATGATTCCATTCTTTGAGAAAATTAATTACTTCAATTGAATATGGGTATGTGTTTGTAAATCATTTTCCATGGACTCTTGTAGGTGGTATATTAATGATAGAAACATAATATGTTAATGATTCATTGGTAGACTGGTGGAGGTATAGACATGTCATTGAAAACCCCCTTTGACTATATATTTAATTCTCGTGAAATGGTTATTATTCTATGTATGTTTCATTAGAAATATGGTCAAGAGATCTTATTAGTTTTTAATATCATCTTTAATCTATTTTACTTTCATGGATTGATGATAGAATTATGATTGATGAAAATACATGGGGATATCTTCTCGAATTATAATTGAATTCAAGATCCATTCTTGAATTGACAACAGATTTGGTGAATTGGTGAACCCTCTTTCTACATACATTAGGATTGGTTCCATTAACTGAAACATTGTGGTATGTAATTATAGAATTAATTTCATGACATAGAATCTTATTGATTATCTATTATAGACCACCTTTTCAAAAAATATAAATTTAGTTATGCATTATTGACATGTGAGACTATTTTAATTTATTTTGTGATGTGGATTGGTCTTCAATACTTTTATGAACCATCGATTAATTCATTAATAACCATGAGATAAGATGTTTCTTATCATTTAAGCCACTTTTATACTATTTTTTCTAATTAATGATGTAAATGAAATAGTTTTTTTCTTTATTTATGGTTATTTCTTGTGTGTGGGGGTGTTTTTGTGATACCAATATATTATCCTTGTTTTCATGATTTTTTAGAGTACCGAATTACCATGATTGATATCAATCACATGTTGTTATATGGTACTACTGTATTTTCATAATGATGTTGTATTCTTGTCATATTATATCCTACCATGTTACGAGTGTTACTATTATATTGGAGGTTATTTTTTTTTATTTTTTATAGGTGAGAAATATGGTATGATTACCAATTATAGGGGGAGTGTAAAATACATGTGGTGATGATGCTGGTGGACCCTTACTTGGGGTAGGAGTATGATTTCCTTAAAGCCCTACCAATAACTCATTACCTTTTCGACATTGATTAGACATGTTATAACTCAGTGCCTTTTTTAAATCAGGTAAACATTCAATATTCATATTTATGTTCTAACTCAAGACTATATCCCTTAAGTATATTGGTTATTATGTTTCCATTCTTGTGGATAGTTCTTGATTACTTCCAATATCTTTTATCATCCTTCCAACATGGAGCTGAAGTAAGCATGGTGAAGGATTATGGTGGATTGGTTAGCATATTAGTGATCTATATGTGTTTTATTTTTTATTATTTCTTTACATTTATAATAATCACATTATAAAATTGTTATACATTTTAAAATTAATTAAGGTTGTATTGGTGGTGTTCTACTGGGTTTTATTATTCAAAATCTACACATGAGTCTCAATACAGATGATGAATTCATATATAGGTATCCAAGTACGTGTAAGGGGATTTTGGAAGATATTGAATCCATGGATTATATAGTTGGTGGTGGTACCAAAAAAGATTTAGGTATTCCCCAAAATTCTATTTATTATTCTACTTGAACTATTACTATTGTTTCTCTTGACACATATAGAGGCCATTTATTTATTTATTATTGGAAATTTTTTCCATTAATATTAATTATTTATAATTTTTTTAATTGGTTTGTTATATATTATTTATATTATTGTTGAAAGTATATGATATTGTGGGTATTGTCTTTATAATGGAAATTCATAGAGCCTCACTACCAATTAGTAGCCTCTTGTATATGAGGAGGTGTGTATGGGGTCTTATGGATCTCTAGCTTTGATTCAGTGGTTCATGATGGGGTGTTAAAAAATTATATCCTGGAAAAGATTTCTTATTTTCTTTTTCAACTAAACTAGGACATGGAAAAAAGTATATATTTTGTGTGGGACTTAGGTAAAGGAGTTTCCAGGAACTTGGCCTGATCATTAATAACAAACCTATGAGTTCCTATTAACTATATTATTGTTATTATTTTATATGATTTGGGTGAGTAAATATATCATGAGTATGAACATAGGATGAATTTTACATATATATATATATATATATCTTGGTGTGTGTGGGTGTTTTCATATACTACTTCTTTAATTTAATGCCTTGATTGTGATATTTAGTTAGGACATACTTGTAATCCTTGATTAAGTGGTTTATCTATTTCCATGATGTTGTGATATATCTATACAAGAATTAATTATTTGAAACACAGAATGTTGTTATGTTTATATATATATATAAGACTATAGCACACATGAAAGGATATATTCCTTGTTTAATGCTAGGATTTATATACCATGGTCATGGGTAGACTTTTAAGGTATCCTTGTGTGATCACAAAAGACTAATTAAGATCAATATTAATGACGCTGGTTTTTTCTAAATGTTTCCTTATAATTTAAAAATATTCCTCCCTGAAGTAAACTAAATATACCACTGGAAAACATGTTCCAAAATACTGTATCTAAGGAGGATACCCCTATTCCACTTCCATCTATATTGGAGGGTGTAGTTGGGAATGTTTTTGCATTGACTATAGTAGGGCAGGTAATAGTCCCACCTTAGTTGGGTGTCATTCCTCTTAAATATTCCAAGGATTCAGGGGTATCAAAGTCCATGTGCAACTATTAAAGAGACCTATGACTCCAATATCCACTTGAATTGTTGGGCTTCGGTGGTCGACTGAATACTCAGGATTAGATAAACATCATTTATGGTAACTTTAGGCTCATTGTGACACCTAATGATAGAAATGTGAATTAGGCAGTGTTCATTCTGTAGAGACCCTCTAGGACATGGTGGTGTGTAATGGGACAGGTTGGGAGACATGAGGATCTAAACTAGGAGGAATAAAATGAAGTGTTATATGGATAATTCATTCTTTATATAGTGAATCATTGCTAATTTTAATAATTCATGGAGCTATATCAGAGTTCCATAATGATATATGAATAATAAACTTGTTTCACTAAGCTAATTCTCTATTCTCTTCTCTTGTCCAGAAACAATGCACAAAAGGATCAGATGTTTGAGTTTGATCTTCATCTTAAACATAAGAGATAGGTCATGACCTTGAATCTAAAGACATACCCTAAGGTTCTATGTGTTCCCTTTAATATCAATAATTGATAAAGTAAAATTAATTAGTTAGTTTTATTTCACCCTTCTGTGCATAGGATGGTGGATTTCATATTTCTATGATGAGTGCCTCATATGGTAGTTGGAAATTTAATACCAGGATTATTACCCATGTTATTAGTATGTAGTTAGACATGAGTATGCCTTCTTCATCCCCCTCATGAGTAGTTCCATAATTCTTTGACTATGGCAGGGTCATACATTATTGTATGTTCATCATTGTACCTTATAGAACTTATCAAAAATTCTGAATGATGTAGAATCTTATTCATTTATTTACTAGAGATTCGATGTTGGGGGTTTTTAGGGGTATAAGAAAAGTGATATCTATTACTTCAGGATATGGTGAAGGTCCTAAGTAGCATACTCAAATGAATATGAATCATGTGTGTTGTTTTCCTAAAGTAGAAGGTCACAGAGATGATACAGGATGTGGTTATGTAGTGGATCAAACTATAGAAGGTGATGGTGAGGAACCATCTACTATTTTAGGAATGATCTTGATCACTTCTATTATTTCTAACAATTTTTTAGTATTAATTGTTTCAAGTCATTTTTATCAGTAAATTTATTTTCTAAAATTTTCTTCTTTGTAAATTTGACTTCAGTTAATTTATATTGATTCACCATTTGGGACGAAGGTATACCATCTTCACTGATGTTGTGAGAATTCCCTAATCATGTAATGTTATGAATATATTTAGGACTTAATGATTTCAGAGATGAAAATATTTGATGTGAATATTTTTATGGATTGATTGGGTGTCTTTCAAGCTCACATTGATAATTAGTGAATAAGGTTATCATTTTCATCACCAAAGTTTGATAATTTCATCATGAACAAAGAATAATAACTGGGAGAAGGTAGATTTTTACCATACTATAGTCATCTTGTCATGATCATGGTGAAAATATCAAGCTTGGATATTAAAGAAATATTACTGTTCATTCATTTTTTCCCCTCCAATTATGGATCACTGTCAGGGAGTCTTTTCTTATGAATTCACAAGAATTCTCCATGATATAATAGTTGACTTTTTTATAGGTCATTTCCTTATGTGTAGATCATTATGATACCCCCTTATCATATGGCGTCGACCGAGTGGAAATATATCATGGTATAGTTCAAGGATTTTTAATATGAATGTTTTCTCAAGTCAAGTACTTCACCATGGGGTGCACTTATTTTTTCTTAAAGAAGGATTATGTTAATATTTAACTATATGTATATTTACATCATTATAATTAGGTAATAGTGAAGAATATATATCATTTTTTGAGGATTGAATATATCTTTAACCAATTTTAAGGGGATTTGTGGTTCTCTATGATCGATCTTCATTGAATTTATAAAAAATTCTTGGTTTGATATGGGGACATCCTGAACATATAATTTCATATATTTTATGGGATATATGCATTTTTATTCATGTTTTTTCGACTGAATAATGCATAGACAATGTCCTTGGATCTCATGAACAAGATATTCCAACCATATCTTGACGTGTTCATTGTGGTGTTCAATGATAACCATCTAATATACTAACAAACCCTAAAATAATATGCTATACATATTGAGATAGTATTGAGTGCACATTGTGCACATTGACATTATGCCAACATATTAATGCTTAAATTATAGATTTAGAATGTTCAATTATTGGTGAATGTGGTTGCTATGATATGTATATACATGAACATGAATAAAATAGAGGTTGTGATGTTTTAGACGCATCCCTATAACTTGTTTAAGGTGAGGATATTTTTGGGTTTAATAGGATATTATTGGAATTTTATACATTACACTTCCCATTTATCATCTCTAATGAATGTGTTGATAAAGAAGGGAGTGATGTTATAATGGTTGAAGCAGTGTGAAGATTCATTTATTCAGAAAAAGAAGAGGTTGACTATTACTCCAGTATTGATAATTCTTGATCCAAGGATCATTTCTGTAATATTTGGTGATTTATAAGTCTTTTTTTTGGAAGTATTAATAATGAAGGTAGAGAATTAGTATCTTATGGGTATCTTCATTAGTGACCCAATGAAAATTATTATCATACCAATGAATTGTAATTAGTAGTTAGGGTCCATAGTTTAATGTGTTGGAAAAAATATCTCATCTATGAGGGAATTATTTTTTATAAATACCATAATATCCTTTTCTATATAGTCACATAGTGGGACCTAAAATTACGTCATAGGTACTAGGTAGATTATCTATGGAATTTCAAATTTGAGATGGATTATGAACTACTAAAAAGTAACTTCTTATCCAATTCTCTTATCCATAATATGCTGGTACTCAGGAGCTTTTCTACCTTGATTGTTTGTCCAAATAGAGATGCAATTTTTTATTGTGATTTTATCCAGAAATACAGGACTTCAGGACTCATCTGAGGTATAGTACAGTGTACCATCCCTAGATAGATAGATAGTTAGAGTGAAAGATTTTAATATTATAGGAAAAGTTATGAGCATGTGTTATAGATTTATTAAGAGCATGGGAAGATCACCTATCCTTATTTGAGTTCAAATACAACAACATTTACTAGGATTAAATTTAGATAGTGCCTTATGATGTTCTCAATGGTAGGATATGTCATTCCCTTATTGAGGTACTCCTCCTGTCGAGTATCGTGGGTCTGCCGCATCACATAGAGTCGTTCCCCCTCGTGGCCTGCTGAGGTACTCATATTGTCGATTATTTTGGGTCTACTGCATCACATAGAGGTTCTCCCTACTGTGGTTTTGCCGCGTCACAGAAAGGCTCTCCCCACTGGGCATGTCAAGTCACTCCGAGTCAAAACGTTCAGCAGTCGTCAAGTTTCAGCCAATTGTAGGGTTCCATACATATCCCACTTGGGAGAACCACTCCCCAAGCCATAGTTAAATACTCCAAATTCCACTTAGACCCATGAATATGTATCCCAAAGATCTGCCATGTCATGAGTGTCTCAACACAATAGACGGTGCGTCAATCAGATGCCCGGTCTATAAGTTATTAGCATTTTAGACCTGAGGCCCCGGTTGGATTTCTGCTCGATCCAACCCAACCATATCCCAACTTTATCCAAAACCCTATTGGGGTATACCAAAGGGACCATCTCGCTCCAAGGTTTCTGGTGCCGTAGACAGTTCTTCAAATGGACGCTTGGTGCCAAAGTTATGGCTAAAGGAGAGTATAGGGTCAAAACTAGTTCGGGTCTGGTATGACCTGGTCGGACCGACCTGGACCGACTCACTGGGTCTGTCCTGCTGGGCAGCCCGACCTGGCAGCCAGGCTTGGGCAGCGGTAGAGGTCGCGGGGTCCACAGAGGTCGCGGGCGGCGTGGGGCCGCGGAGGCTGCTAGGGCCGCAGAGGACGCGGGCGGCGCGGTGCCGCAGGGGTGCAGGGCCGTGGAGGCCACGGGCGGTGTGGGTCCATGGAGGCAGAGAGAGGAGCGAGCCCATAGAGGTCGTGGCCGACACGGGGGTCGCACAGCAGCGGAGGATGTGGGGGCTGCGGAGACCGTAGTCAGCACGGTGCCACGGAGGCCATGGGTGTTGAAGGGCGGTAGAGGTCATGGGGGCCACAGGGGAGGAGGAGGTTGTAGGGTCCGCGAAGGCCACGTGGCGGCGCGAGGCAGTTCATAGGATGCAGTTCAGTGGGGCGGCCGTGGTGTAGTGAGGTGGTCGTGGTGCAACTGTCTATCACGGCTGGCCGGATGGCGAGCCGTCCTCTCCGGGCAGCACGGTCATGCGCCACACCTTCTCCAGTGGCCGGTTCGGCCAACCACTCTTCGTTATTCATCGTGGCACAAAGCCAACTTCTTCCATAACGAAGCACACACCATTTATGATGAACGGAAAAGGGGTTGGGCCTTCTCTGTTTGGCCCTCACCCTCCACGTTAGAGCAGTAGCAAGTGGCTCAACAAAAATTTGAATCACAAAGAATATCAAGATCAGGTAAGGGGAAAAAATTCAAACATCCATCCTACCTCAATGGTTCGGTTGATGATTATCCACAGTCGAGATGGTTTGGCGTTTTTTGATCCTACAACATGTCTCCTCCAACGACATCAGTGATGAGAGGAAAAAGATGAAGTCGGTGACGACGGTGTTTCCTCAATCGTCGGTTTGTTCGTCATTGGATATCCTTTAACGGAGTTTAGAGAAATATTCATCAAAGGAGGAGTGTTCTTCATTGGTGTTCTTCATTGGAGAAATTGTTCTTCCATGTTCTCCCAATCTCCCTCCTTTTCCAATGATTAATTTCCCCAACAATCAAGTGAGGAACCAACCTAAATAAAAATATGCACACCAATTTAATATATGTTGGAACAATTAATTATATCACGTTGTCATGCTTAATTGTATCAAGTGGGAAATTAATGTTGGGGAGTTTGGTGGTTTTCTCCCATTAAAGGGGGTTCAGGTGGTCCCCACCTCTAGAACTCAGAATTAGGAGGTTTTGAGGTCTCGGGTGGTCCCCACCACCATAACCCATGTTGACAATTTTCAAAAATAAAAATGTTAGCCATTTTTTTATTCTTTCACGAAAAGAACAAAATTTTATCTTTCACTCTCGAACCACTGCAGTCGAGGTGGAGGTCTCCTTATGTGAATACCTGCGTAGCGAGTTCAACGGTGCCCTCAGATTTCAATTCTGAGAACTGGTTCAAAAGTTACAAAAACCCGCTCGTACATTTACTAAATGTACCAGAAAAAAATTTAGTAATTCATTACGGGCACACCGGGCCTCGGAATCATGTGCTGTCAATTTTCACAGACTCATAAGATTCCAATATATTTAAACAAATTACATGTAAATTAGGAGTCTTTACATTCTCTCCACCTCAAGACTTTGTGTGCCCGTAAGCCACAACTCAAACTAAGGTAACAAGTGGAGGTACTGAGCACGCATCTGAGCCTCCCATTACCATATGCTCTCTAGGAGGTTCCCATGCTTCCAGTGAACAAACACCATCGGTATCGACTGCCCACTAAGGACCTGCTCCTATCGATTCTCAATCTCCAATGGAACCACTGAAAACGTCACCCCATCATCGACGTCCATCTCGCCATGGTTGATGATGTGAGAAGCGTTATGCACGTATCTTCTCAACTAGGATATGTAGAAGACATCGTGCACCCTTTGCAACTAAGGGGGAAGTTCTAGGCAGTAAGACACCTCACTAACTCTGCTGAGGACCTGGAAGGGTCCAATAAACCTTGGAGATAACTTATCGCCTCATCCAAATCTCTGAAAACCTCATCGAGGTGAGACCCGTATAAAGATGTTGTCACTATCCTCGAACTCCAGAGGTCTCTATCTCCTATCAGCATAAGACTTATGCCTGCTCTGTGAAGTCTTCATCCACTCCTGCATGATCTGCACCTTCTCTGTGGTAGCCCATACCATCTCTGGTCCCACGAGTGCTAACTCCCTTGGGTCAGTCCAACACAAAGGTGATCTACAAGGTCGCCCATACAACGCCTCAAAAGGTTCCATCCCAATGGTGGTGTGATAGCTGTTGTTGTATGAAAACTCCACCAAAGGAAACTAATCCTAACAGTTGTGACCGAAGTCAAGGACAAAAGCATGAATCATATTCCCAAGTGTCTGAATGGTCTGCTCAGTCTGACCATCCGTCTGAGGATGGAAGGCAGTGACGAAGTGTGTCTCGAAAGCCTCATACAACCCCTTCCATTACTGGGAAGTATAATTTGCATCACAATCGGATACGATAAAAGAGGGTACTCCATGTAGCCATACAATCTCCCACACATAGAGGTGTCCTATGCTCTCTAATGAACCCTGCTCTCTGGTCGGTAGGAAGTGGGCCGACTTGGTGAGTTGGTCAATGATATCAAATATAGAATCATGACCTCTGAATGTACGTGGAAGTCTAGTCACAAAGTCTATGGATATCCCCTCTCACTTCCACTTTGGGACCTCTAATGGCAGAACCAATCCTACTGGTACCTGATGCTCCACCTTCACTTGCTGACAAGTGACGCACCGAGAGACAAACTCTGCTACTACTTTATTCATTCCTGGCCACCAGTGCCATCGTCAAAGGTCCTAGTACATATTCGCCACTTTTGGATGTACCGCTAGAGGGGATATGTGGAACTCCCTCATCACTTCTTCTCGAAGCGACATTGGTACCATGGTACATCCTATGAAGAAAATATGGCATGCTCCCCACTGTTAGAAAACCCATCAGGTGTCTATCCTGTGGATATCTGAGAACGTCGATTCTCGCAGTCAGCATACCCACGATGCACGTCCCTGACTCATTGAAGAAGTGGGGGAGTGACTGTAAGATATTGAAGAAAAGATGATTTATCTCAATCAACAAAGGATATCTGCAAAGCGGCCAAATACTATGTTGCCTTTCCTGAAAGTTGTATACCAGATCTACTGCTAAGTGCATCTGCTACAATGTTCCCCTTCCCAAGAGTATAGACTATCTCAATGTCATATTCCTGGAGGAACTCAATCCAACGTCATTGTCGCAGGTTCAGTTCCTTCTTGGATAAGATATACCTGAGACTCTTGTGATCAGAGTATACTATAAAATGTTTTCCCATCAAGTAATGTCGCCACATCTTCAAGGCGAAGACCACTAATGCTAACTCAAGGTCATGGGTGGCATAGTTCTCATGATGTTGTCTCCCCTGTCGAGAACCATATGTGATCACATCTCACTTCTGCATCAAGACACATCTGAGTCTATCTCTGATGCGTAATAGTAGACTACATACCCAACGCCCTCCTCTGGTAGCCTCAATATGGGTGCACTAGTCAACCTATGCCTCATCTCCTGAAAACTCTACAGTCATTTCTCCAACCACATGAAGGGTTGCCCCTTCTTCGTCAATGTGGATAAAGGTGCTACAAGTCTGGAGAAATCTGGAACAAACCACCTGTAGTAACCAGCTAAAACCAGGAAACTCTATACCTTCGTTACACTCCTGGGTGGCTCCCAAGAAAGTACCACATAAATCTTGGCAGGATTCGCTACAACTCCAGCCTCTGAGATGACATGTCCATGAAAGTGAACCTCTTGAATCCAGAACTGGAAATTTGAGAGATGTTTATAAATTTGGTGCTCTAAGAGAGTGTCCAGTACTACCTAAAAATTATAGGCATGCTCCTCCTCAGTAGATGAGTATATCAGAATGTCACTGATTAAGACTACTACAATGTGATCAAGGTATGGCTAAATGATCATGTCCATGAGTCCCATTACACTACTGGGAATTGGTCACACTGAATGGAATAACCAAGAACTCATAATGTCCATACCGACATCTGATGGACATCTTTTGCACATCCTCCTCTCATACTCTAAGCTGGTGATAGCCTAATCTATGTTCTATATTCAGGAACCATTGTGCTCCCTTCAGCTGATCAAAGAGGTTTTCAATCCTCGGGAGTGGGTACTTGTTCTTCACGGTCACCTGATTTAGGCATCGATAGTCAACACAAAGTGTTAGGCTCCCATAAGCCTTCTTGACGAACACAATCTGGGCTACCCAAGGGGAAACATTAGGCCAAATGAACCCTTTTCCATGCAAGTCTCCCAGTTGCACCCGCAGCACACGAAGCTCTGTGGGAGCCATCCGATATGCTGGTGTAGATGTCAGTTCCATCCCAAGGTACAAGTCAATGTAAAAGTCCACCTCTCTATAAGGAGGTAGACCTGGGACATCATTAGGGAAGACATCCTCATACTGGTCCACCACTACAGGATAACTCGAACTCTCCGCATCAACCGCTTTGAGGGTAAGGCTAGCCAACTGATGAGTGATCAGTTGCATCCTCCTCTGGGTAAGTCCATCCTGCACTGCAAAGGATCTCTTCTCTCCGATGAAGGTAAACCTGGTCCCATCCATGCGGACACACTACACATTGCACCTAATACATTCAATATGAGCATGGGCTGTAGATAACCAGTCCATACCCAAGATGACGTTGTAAGGCCTCGACGTCGCTGCTAGGAGATCCCATCCGAAGCTCTCACCTCCTAGAGTAAGCTCACACTACTGGCACCAATGCGTAATCATCGAATCCACTCCCGTATGAGTCTCTAGCCATAAGTATCAAGCCAACAGCTCCGTCAAAATCTCCGAGATCCGAATGAGGGTAGTGGAAATAAAGTAATGACTTCCACCAGTGTATATAAGTACTACAGCTAAGGTGTATTAGACACATATCATACCTCATATCATCTACGGAGCATCGTGATCATAGGCCTCAGCTTCCTAGAGCTGAGCTATCCCCTTTCCTCCGGCTCCCTGGGGTCAGGGTGGACCACCTTATAGAGACCCAAAGCTTGAAATACATGGACATTACATTACTTTTGTGGAATACTTAATACATAACAAAAACAGACACACAAGGACCGTAATATTTTAGTGTCTTTGGAAACTTCGAACATAATCTTCTAATCGTGGTGAAATATCTTCAACATCTCCCATAAAGATCATCCCACTTTTTTTTCTTACCTAAAACCTTTCTTTATATCTTGGGGAAAATAAAACATAAAAAGGGTGAGCTCAAATTCTCAGTAAGGGTATGCATGGATAAAATAAAACATACCATATACATTTGAACTTAAAAACATGAACATAATGTTTAAACATCAAAATCTTGAGCAATGACTTAAAACATGGAAGTACATAAGGCATAGATCATAATGGAACATAAATATTAATAACATAGCATGGGAATAAAACAAGTAATTGTGGAATCCATTAAGAACATGTTATGATTTCTATAGTAGCCAAGGCATTGCTGCCAAGACCATCTTAGTGGACAAAGTCCCTTTCTGAATCGAGTTCCCTCCTCATTTCAGTCCTGTAATACTGAACCGGATTAACTTACCGTTCCAGCCATGTCTATCTCATGAGATATAAATCTTTACCCAATTCATTGGAGGGAGATATAGGTCCGACCCATCTCATAATGAAATAATTCTTACTTGTGCCACAAAATAAACATAAATCATTCATAAAAACCCAATAAATAAAATGGGTTTCATAAACATCATCCCATTATCACATTATGCATATAAAAGGAATGGATATCATTTCATAATAAGAAAATTGAAACCTTGTAAATCTTAGAGACATTATACTTGAAACATACACATATGAAATAATGTCATCTGAGATGGAAAATGGTTTTGATAAAACACTTGAAATGAATTCTTGAGGAAAATATCCTTTCTTCTTCAAAATCGATTTCTTTTCAAAAAAACATCATGCAATTTTAAAAGAAAAAGTTTTTTTTGAAAATATTCATGAAATCTTTTGTAGGAAGCTTCATGAAAATAAGTCTTTATAAAACCATAAAAATCCGGTCATGCCGTATAAGTTAAAAAAACATTCTTCTCGTACTTTTGACGGAAAAGTCAAAAAGTACCTCGTAATAGAAAGATTCCATACATACCATGTAGTAAACGTCAAAAATAGGTAAAATGGACTTTAAACATACATGAAAACACTTTTATAAAACATGTACATGGATGATAGAAATAACCCAAGTAAATACTTACGAATAAGCAATCTCGGATAAAAATGAGATTTGCAAAATTATCCCTTGCCTTAGGTCTGATATGCTTCGTACGTCTCCAATTATCCTGTATAATGATTTAAATAATGTCATTGACTTATTAAAGATTCATATTCATTGTTATTATATCATATACGGTTCATTTATGATTTCATATTACCCGTTCTTCTGTAATTCCATGTTAAAGAGTGTTTTGGGTAAAATCGTTTCATTTGTCATCCGTGTTTTGACTTGAAATTATTCATATGATTACTTAGATCATGATTACTGAATTCTAGAATATAAAACATGACTTATATATAATATATATTCATAATATAAATATATATAATAGATCTATAAATGGAAATAAATACACCGTTCATGGAGACGGTAGGCCGTACGTACGCATGAACGCTGTTTTCGTTCCCTTATTGAATTGAATGGAATTAAGTAGATGACATAAATATATTAATACATAAATACAGTAGCATTATTATTTCATATATTTTATGATTACCTATTATATATACTTTATAATCATTCTTGAATGGTTATCATGGAGAGTGAATCTCATAGCATCGTGGAGACGGTATTACGTACGTACACACAAGCGATGATATCATTCCCATGATCGTCAAATTGTATTAAAGTGTATGAATAATATTAAAGAATCAATATCACTTTATAATAATCATATATATTCATTACTTTCACCATTATACCCATCCACGTAAGGTGGTGGTGGAAAATATATTACACCACATCGTGGAGACGGTATTCAGTACGTACGCACGCGCGGTGATTTCATTTTCCATAGGATGGATAGATGGTGAAATATGGTTGTAACATACTTATAATAACGTATAAGTATATTAGTGATACTGATGTTATTACTTCATAATTAAACAACTAAAGAAGAAGAAGAAGTTGAGGAAGAAATAAAATTGAAAGAATCGGTAACGGATATTACGTCTTCTTTGACACGCCTCTTTGAATCCTCCTCTTAGGGTACTAAAATTGGTATTTGAAGAAGACCAGGACCTCTTGGATGTTTCTAGAGAAGTTAATAAGCGAAATGGCAGGTATTGGACGAGCTTGAAGGCTCAAATTGGTGTGAGGAGGAGAGGGAGGAGGTGCCCTTTTATAAGGGAGGAGAGGGGCACCTTCGGAAATCTAAAAAAATTAATTTATAATAAATCTAACCCCACTTAAAAACCTTCAAAAATGACTCATATTTGAATATAATATGATATATGTTTGTAATATCATCAACCAATAAAATTTAGACATGTTAGGAAATTATTTTAAACATTATCAACTTGATTTATCCTTACTTAATCAATTTAATTTTATTTGTGGTAATAACATTCTAAATTTTAAATTATAACAAAAAGTTATTTATTTGTTGTTAATTGTCCATAATTGGATACATTATAACATTTTAGACCATATAGATTTAAATTTATAATTTTTAAATATTTTTGTGATTTTTTAACGATTTAATAATATGTTATTTTTATAAAATAACAATAGTGTCAATTTTTACACTATTCATTTATATGAATTTAAATAAACTATATACAGAATATATGTTCGAAATAAAATCTTTAATAGATTAATAAAATTCCATAGGTATCTATAAAATTAGTGGAGAACATTAAATAGTTCATATAATATTTATTTTATTATTTTTAAAACCATTTATTTGGTTTATCTCTTAATAAAATAATTACTACAACATTTTTGTATAATTATTTAATATACTTATTTGTTGTATAAAAATTAAAAATAAAATCTTATGATGAATATATATCTATTACCTTTCACAATAATACATTTACTAGAATTTATCATCTTAAAATCACAATATTTAAATTGTTATATTTATTAAATTATGAATGTGACAACTTTGGCATCATTTAAAATAAAAATATATAAGTGTCATAATCACTTTTATAAGACTCCAAATGGTTATATATTAGGTAATTAGATGATAATGGTATAGATATAAACAAACAATAAGTTTTGGTCAGGTTTGTGGGCCTTTTAATGGGTATTATTATTTCAATAAAAATTATATTACTGATTTTTCACTTAATAAATAATTTATGTATCCTTAATGTATCACCATTAATAATAATTATTTTATCCCTAAAAAATCTAAATAAATTATCATGATGTAGATAATTTTATTATATTTCTGGATATTATTCATGTTTGAAATTTTATGATGTTTATCACTAAATTAAAATTATTATACTTATAAGATTTAAGAGAGTGACATGTTGTCGCTTTCTTTGGTTTTAAGAATAATTAAATTATTTTCATGGTCAAAAGTCCATAAAATGAATCTAATCCGACCCTTAGGTGATATGGGTCTACTTTTAGTCATCCAATAGAATTCTGGCATGTGTTAGGATAATTTTATAATATTATATTCACCCTTAATTACCTGATTTACCATAAATATGGTAAATAAAATTTACCATAGTTACTATTCATAATTCCCAAAAATAAAAAGTAGCCTATTAACATAATTTGGACCCACTAATTCCAAATATTGAATCCATTTTTTCAAATTCAATACACAGAAGTTGCAGAAATTAAATTAAAATTAATCCCGTTGTCGAATTAAAATGGGTTTTTTTTAAAACATTGCAAAAGATTGAATTGATTTAACCTACGAATTCAATGTAAAATCAATGCTAATGACATACAATTTATTAAATGGTAAAAAGATATTCTATTTATACTTTAAAAACATTTAATATTATAATTTAACCACATAAGTTATTACGATGAAAAAAGTTGTTTTTAATTAAAATATAGCGTGTTTTTACAATTCATTAAAATATGAAAGTTATTAGAATAATATGAAAAATTTATCCAATGTAAAATTTTATATCCTGATTCCAAATAATAATTTTTTTTGACAAATTTAACTTATAAACATGTCAAAAACTAGATTTAAAGTGGGTGTGCCATCAAAAGGCGGCAAAATTGCATTTTTTTAAAAATACTTATTTTAACCGAAAAAATTTATTTTGTTCTTATACCAAGTTCTAGAAAATGTGTAAGATGAATAATAATGTTATAAAATTCAAAATTTAGTTAATACTATTCATAAAGTCTAGTTTATAATAATATTATAACCATATATCGTTGTTTAGTGAAACCCGGTATTGCGTACTACACACGCTACCGAGGAAGGTCGCCATTGCGTATAATGAAAGCCAAGTTAGGGTTGCGTGTTGTGCAAGACTCCTTTTTTGCTTCGTATAACAAAATCCACCCATATTTCATTTATACAATGAACATATATATATATACACTCAATGTTGTGTAGAATGACTATTATCAAATCGAACTCAAAATTGTGTATAACACGATCCAAGAATTGTGTTGCGTATACTTCAAGATAATACGGTGTTGCGTATAGCACAAGATAATCATGGTGTATCATAAAACACATGAAATCAAATAAATTAAAATGAATAAAATCTCTTGGTGTTACATTCTACCCCCCTTAAAATGAATTTAGCCCTCGAAATTCGTCAAGGTTATACATGGTTTACTATTCAAAAGTTTCTTTAATAGAAAGCCACATCGTAAAAAGGAATACCAAAACTTATCTTTAAAAACTAATGTATGAAACGTAACGGTTACCCAAATTAACTAATCATTGGGTTTCCACATAGGAAAACATAGGTGAAAATAGGGATATGTAAGATAAATCTAACCGTCATGTTCTGGTGGAGAGTGGTAGAGAACATGGCTATGAAATAGCCAACAATCACAAAGCCATAGATTTGCGATGATCTATGGTACCATTTGATTCATCGAATATAAGAGAACTAGGACAACATTTTTGGTTTTCAAGATCATTTCTCTAAAGTTGAAAAAATTTAATTAGATAAAATAATTACTTTATTTCAATATAACCTCACTGTTGTTTGTTCCTTAAACAATTTCCACTTCATCTCTTAAAGAAATGAAGTTGAATTTGTCATTTCTAAAGTGTTAGCAGATCACGTGATAGAATGATGGGTCATTCTATCTGTCTTAATCAAAAGGTTACCAAAGTTATCAAAAAATACATAAGTCCATCTATAGTGAGATTAATCATATATGGTTCCTAAAATGGACTTATACTACATATATCATACTGATTAATATAATAAAACTAGTTTCTACTAAACAGGGTCTTCCTGTAGGCCAGTGGTAGGTGATAAAGGTCATTCTCACTTTGGTTGTGGGTTCGATTCCCATAGCCTTGTCCGACGTGATGGGCTGTCGCCCATCCTGCAGGTTGTCCTTTTTCTAAAACTACATTACTATAACATCCCATAAATAATATCGGAAAAAATTCTATCCTTAAACAATACTAACTTCTGTCCAACATAATCCATTCCAATCTTTAGGCTTATCCAAAATACTTCTTTCTAAACTCATAGTATAAAGAGAACGATTACTAAAATGGTCATATAACAAGCATGTTAATACCATCATTGATCCCCATATATCATGAGATATGTCTTGTTGGTCACATTCCAAACATTCAAAGGCCTTAATCATGTATTCTCTTGAAAAATGAATACCCATTGAATCTTAGTGAAAACATGAGTGCTGTCAAAAGTTAACTTTTCTCACATACCAAAACCTCAAAATTTCTATATAATCAAACCATAATTTCACTTAGTCCTTATATCAATCATGATCTCATGAATACATTCAAACATATCATTATCTTCTTATCCCTTCATTATGCGCATATCATCTACTTTCCAAAAATATCTGAATAACCTTCCATGGTTACCGGTACCATTCAACATATACTTTCATATACTTTAGGAATAACAACAGTGTAATAATCCTTAGATGATTCTTTATTCCATAGTACCATACATTATTCTTTATAAACATACAATCATTCCACTAACTTCTTAAACCACTAGCTGAGCTTCATCATTTATTTCATCTCATATTTCATTTGTAGTCTCTTCATCATCATCCACAAAAATACTACCCGTATGACCATGCTGATTCTATTCATGAGATTTTACCTTAGGGAATTGGTTTGCATAATGCCCATAAATTCCACATTTAAAACATCTAATCATTTTTGATGTCGTAGAAATACCATTATCCTTGTCCATGGTGGTAACTGAACCTTTTCCTTTGCACTTACTGGCTTTGTGTCCTTCTTTTCCACACCCAAAGAATCTTTCAGTTCCTTTGAAACAATCTTCCTGATGCCTCTTCCCACATAATTTACATGAGGGAAATTGAACTTTCTTTCCTCTATGATCATCATGAAACTCCATCTTTCTATTATTATCTGAGTCGGGAAACTTACCAAAGTTGAGATTATTGATCATATTATGAGATTGCTGATTAGGCATAATAAAGATGTTTGGACTTCCAAATCCCGTTTCATTTGGTTGCTCATGAATAATATCATTCCATTGTCTGTTATATCCTCCATTATCGTTAATATTCATGTTTCCATCAATTTCCTAAAACCCAAAAAGAATAGTGTCAGAGGAAAACATCATACTAGGGAAAACAACATAGTAAAGGGGAAGTACCCTCAATATCTAACATCTTAGGTTAAATTCTATGATCGTTACCATAGTTCTAAGACTATATCCTATATGTATACTTATCCTTAGGGATATCCCTAGAAATACCTTAGAAATATCTCTAGGGATCTCACTAACGTTTTCACATCCTAGTTTCCAAAGGTTGACTAAACCTTTCCTCTGATACCAAATGTAGAGACCTGAAGCATGATGTACATGGAAATTACATTACATTTTAGGAATACTTAATACATAACAAAAACAGACACACAAGTACCGTAATAGTTTAGTGTCTTTGGAAACATGGAACGTAATCTTCTAATTATGGTGAAAGATCTTCAACATCTCCCATAAAGATCTTCCCCATTTTTTCTTACCTAAAACCTTTATTTATATCCTGGGGAAAATAAAACATAAAAAGGGTGATCTAAAATGCTCAGTAAGGGTAAGCATGGATAAAATAAAACATACCATATACATTTGAACTTAAAAACATGAACATAATGTTTAAACGTCAAAATCTTGAGCAATGACTTAAAACATGGAAGTACATAAGGCATAGATCATAATGGAAAATAAATCATGATAACATAGCATGGGAATAAAACATGTAATTGTGGCATCCATTAATCACATGTTATGATTTTCATAGTAGCCAAGGCATTGCTGCCAAGACCATCTTAGTGGACAAAGTCCCTTTCTCAATCAAGTTCACTCCTCGTTTCAGTCCTGTAATACTAAACCAGATTAACTTACCGTTCCAGCCATGTCTAAATCATGAGATATAAATCTTTACCCAATGCATTGGAGGGAGATATAGTTCCCACCCATCTCATAATGAAATCATTCTTACTTGTTCCACAAATTAAACATACATCATTCATAAAAACCCAATAAATAAAATGGGTTTCATAAATATCATCCCATTATCACATAATCCATATAAAAGGAATGGATATCATTTCATAATATGAAAAAGTAAAACCATGTAAATCTTAGAGACATTATACTTGAAATATACACATATGAAATAATTTCATTTGAGATGGAAAATGGTTTTGATAAAACACTTGAAATGAATTCTTGAGGAAAATATCCTTTCTTCTTCAAAATCGATTTCTTTTCAAAAAAACATCATGCAATTTTAAAAGAAATATATTTTTTTGAAAATTTTCATGAAATCTTTTGGAGTAAGCTTCATTAAAATAAGGCTTTATAAAACCATAAAAATCCGTTCATGCCATATAAGTTAAAAAACATTCTTCTCGTACTTTTGTCGGAAAAGTCAAAAAGTACCTCGTAATAGAAAGATTCCATACATACAATGTAGTAAAATTCAAAAATGGGTAAAAAGGTCTTTAAACATACATTAAAACACTTTTATAAAACATGTACATAGATGATAGAAATAACCCCAGTAAATGCTTACGAATAAGCAATCTCCGATAAAAATGAGATTTGAAAAATTATCCCTTACCTTAGGTCCGATATGCTTCGTACGTATCCAAACCTCCTGTATAATGATTTAAATAATGTCATTAACTTATTACAGAATCATATTCATTGTTATTATATCATATATGGTTTACTTATGACTTTATATTACCCGTTCTTTTGTAAATTCCATGTTAAAGAGTGTTTTGGGTAAAATCGTTTCATTTGTCATCAGTGTTTTGACTTGAAATTATTCATATGATTACTTAGATCATGATTACTGAATTCCAGAATATAAAACTTGATTTATATATAATATATATTCATAATATACATATATATAATAGATCTATAAATGGAAAGAAATACATCGTTCATGGAGATGGTAGGCCGTACGTACGCATGAATGCTGTTTTCGTTCCCTTATTGAATTGAATGGAATTAAATAGATGACATAAATATATATATACATAAATCCAGTAGAATTATTATGTAATATATTTTATGATTACTTATTATATATACTTTATAATAATTCTTGAATGGTTATCATGGAGAGTGAATCTCATAGCGTCGTGGAGACGATATTCTGTATGTACGCACGAGCGATGATATCATTCCCATGATCGTAGAATCATATTAAAGTGTATTTATAATATTAAATAATCAATATTACTTTAAAATAATCATATATATTCATTACTTTCACCATTATACCCATCCAAGTAAGGTGGTGGTGGAAAATACATTACACCACGGCGTGGAGACGGTATTCCGTACGTACACACGCGCGGTGATTTCATTTTCCAAAGGATGGATAGATGGTGAAATATGGTTGTAACATACTTATAATAACATATCAGTATATGATTAATACTGATGTTATTACTTCATAATGAAACAACTAAAGAAGAAGAATAAGTTGAAGAAGAATGAAAATTGAAAGAATCGGTAACGGATATTACCTCTTCTTTGACACGCCTCTTTGAATCCTCCTCTTAGGGTACTAAAATTGGTCTTTGAAGAATACCAGGACCTCTAAGATGTTTCTAGGGAATTTTATAAGGGAAATGGGAAGGGATTGGCCGATATTGAAGGCTCAAATTGGTGTGAGGAGGAGAGGGAGGAGGTGCCCTTTTATAAGGGAGGAGAGGGGCACCTTTGGAAATATTAAAAATATTAATTTATAATAAATCTAACCCCACTTAAAAACCTCCAAAAATGACTCATATTCGAATATAAGATGAGATAGGGTTGTAATCGCATCAACCAATAAAATTTAGACATGTTAGGAAATTATTTTAAACATTATCAACTTTATTTATCCTTACTTAATCAATTTAATTTTATTTGTGGTAATAACATTCTAAATTTTAAATTATAAAAAAGAGTTATTTATTTGTTGTGAATTGTCCATAATTGGATACTTTATAACATTTTAGACCATATAAATTTAAATTTAAATTTTTTAAATATTTCTGTGATTTTTAAACAATTTTATAATATGTTATTTTTATAAAATAACAATAGTGTCAATTTTGACACTATTCATTTATATGAATTTAAATAAACTATATACAGAAGATATGTTCGAAATAAAAGCTTTAATAGTCTAATAAAAGGCCATATGTATCTATAAAATTAGTGGAGAACATTAAATAGTTCATAAAATATTTATTTTATTATTTTTAAAACCATTTATTTGGTTTATCTCTTAATAAAATAATTACTGCAACATTTTTTATAATTATTTAATATACTTATTGATTGCATAAAAATTAAAAATAAAATCTTATGATGAATATAAATCTATTACCTTTCACAATAATACTTTTACTCGAATTTATCATCTTAAAATCACAATATATAAATTGATATATTTATTAAATTATGAAGGTGACAACTATGGCATCATTTAAAATAAAATAATATAAGTGTCATAATCACTTATATAAGACTCCAAACGGATATATATTAGGTCATTATATGATAATGGTATATCTATACACTAATAATATGTTTTGGTCTGGATTTTGGGCCTTTTAATGGGTATTATTATTTCAATAAAAACTATATTACTGATTTTTCACTTAATAAATAATTTCTGCATCCTTAATGTATCACCATTAATGATAATTATTTAATCCCTAAAAAATCTAAATAAATTATCATGATGTAGATAATTTTATTATCTTTCTGGAGACTATTCATGTTCGAAGTTTTATGATGTTTATCACTAAATTAAAATTATTATACTTATAAGATTTAAGAGAGTGACATGTTGTCACTTTCTTTGTTTTTAATAATAATTAAATTATTTTCATGGTCAAAAGTCCCTAAAATGAATCTAATCCGACCCTTAGGTGATATGGGTCTACTTTTAGTCATCCAATAGAATTTTGGCATGTGTTAGGGTAATTTTATAATATTATATTCACCCTTAATTACCTAATTTACCTTTAACTACGGTAAATAAAATTTACCGTAGTTACTATTCATAATTCTCAAAAATAAAAAGTAGCCTATTAACATAATTTGGACCCACTGGTTCCAAATATAGAATCCATTTTTTCAAATTCAATACCTAGAAGTTGCAGAAATTAAATTAAAATTAATCCCGTTGCCGAATGAAAACGGGTTTTTTTTAAACATTGCAAAAGATTGAATTGATTTAACCTACAAATTCAATGTAGAATAAATTATAATGACATAAATTATATTAAATGGTAAAAATATATTCTATTTATAATTTAAAACCATTCAATATTATAATTTAACCACATAAGTTATTATGATGAAAAAATTTGTTTTTAATAAAAATATAGCGTGTTTTTACTATTCATTAAAATATGAAAGTTATCAGAATAATATGAAAAATTTATCCAAGGTAAAATTTTATATCCTGATTCCAAAGAATAATTTTATTTTGAGAAATTGAACTTATAAACATGTCAAAAACTAGATTTAAAGTGGGTGCGCCATCAAAAGACGGCAAAACTGCATTTTTTAAAAAATACTTATTTTAACTGAAATATTTATTTTGTTCTTATACCATGTTCTAGAAAATGTGTAAGATGAATAATAATGTTATAAAATTCAAAATTTTGTTAATACTCTTCATAACGTCTAGTTTATAATAATATTATAACCATATATCATTGTTTAGTGAAACCCGGTATTACGTACTACACACGCTACTGAGGAAGGTCGCCATTGCGTATAATGAAAGCCAAGTTAGGGTTGCGTGTTGTGCAAGACTCCTTTGTTTCTGCGTATAACAAAATAAAACCATATTTAATTTATACAATGAACATATATATATATACACTCAATGTTGTGTAGAATGACTATTATCAAACCGAACTCGAAATTGTGTATAACACGATCCAAGAATTGTGTTTCATATACTGCAAGAAAATACGGTGTTGCGTAAAGCACAAGATAATCATGGTGTAGCATAAAACACATGACATCAAATAAATTAAAAAGAATAAAATCTCGGGGTGTTAAACACCTGGTGGTGGTGGCGGTAACATATCGAATCGTCACCCACCGCCAGTTGCACGGCCAACTCCTCTGCCACATTCGCCGGCTTCATACAGACCTCCTTGGTCGAATTTCTGTCCCTACCTTGGAGGTCCTTCAATAGTATGTAGATCATCCATATGACAGGTGAGACAGTCACATGCCATGTGACCTGGCCCATCGCATGAGTAACACTGCATGATCCTTGCCTGTCCTGCTGTGCCTTGAGAGCCCCGCACCACTGACCTTGAGTCATCCGGCCGTCCGCCTGTAGGTCTGGTCCTCTTGGACTTCTGTGATGTTTTTCTACTGTCAGTTGTAGAATACTCCTCTATGTGATGTTTGGTGGTGGGTCTCGCTGCTCGTGACTGCTCAGCATGATAACACTCCACTAAGAGGGCTCGCTCTAACACCCCCGCCTACGTCAGGATGCGGAGTGAGATCATTGAAGCCCTGAACTCCCACCAGAGTCCCAACTCAATGTTCTGGGCCTAGAATAATGGGTCCCGCACCATATCAGTGGAGTAGCGTGAGAGGTCAGCAAACCTTGCTGAGTACTGAGCCACAGTCATGCTTCCCTGCTGCAGATGAAGAAGCTCATGTATGCGCAATGCGCGAAGAGTCGCTGGAAGAAAATCTACCTGAAAACGGCTCTCGAGGTCAGCCTTGAGAAGCATCACCTCATCGTAAGCTTATAGAATCATGCTCCACCATCTTCCTGCTGCTGCTTGTAGAAGGTTGGCAGAAAGGATCACCATGGGATAAGCTAGTGTCCCTACCAGTTAGAAGACTTTCACTACGACCTCCAGCCAATCCTTAACCGCATGTGGGTCCATCTCTCCCTTGAACCTGGGTGGCCTCTAGTGCTGGAACTCATGAAATGTGCTTATGTGGCGTGCATCCTCTCTTGCTGGGGATGGTGGCATTGGTGGCCCAATGGGAAATGGTACCACTGGTGCCTCCGCTGGTGCCTCTCCTGGAAGAGGGCCCTGCACCGGGGCATCATCGCTCGTGGGTTATCAGTGCATACTATATCCAAAACCCTAGATGGCTATCTAAGTGATGGCATCCTGAAAATAAATAGGTGCACCACTATCAAAAAATTATACTCGGTGATCTGCCTCAAAGAGATCACAAAGAAAACTCTTGAAAACACACATGCATTCAGTGTTTTTGTGCACTGAGTCAGAAATCAGAAATTAGGGACCTGGTGTATGGATACGTCGACCGTCGTACCAACATTGGGTTCCCTAAACTAATAACCACTCTTACTAAACTTAACACTATTTCCGTTAAAATAAGAATCAGTGTTCTATGTTCTACGGTAGAACTGACTCCTATGATACCAATTTGTCACAACCCGTCCCCCGGGGCCCGTGCTGTGACTACCCCAAATCCACCTTCCATAGGCTAGGGGCTGGCGACTAGCACCAAAGATGTATTCCCTAAAATTGGGAAGAAATTTCCTTTATAACCTATAAACACATGCAACCAAGCACACATCAAGATATGAACTCAAGTAAATTGAATAGTAAATAGAGTGAGTACAATAAGTAAGAGGGTCCAGAATACACGCCTAACTGGAAAGTAGAAGAAATTGAAAGTACAAGTAAACTGGAACAGCTCTGGTGATCACCCGCCAAGGATCCTACCTATACGGTAGGTACATCTCTTGAATGGTCATTTATATGGTACACCTCGTCTAAGTCCACCTCCAAGCTACCTCTAGTCCTGGTACTCTCGTCCTCTATCAGTGATGTTCATCGTCTGCACCAAACACAATAGGGTGTGGGCATAGCCCGTGTAGGGGTGTGTATAATGATACTCAGTAGGGACCCCAAGACCCTAAGGTCTCAAAAAATTCACAAAGTATAAACCAAAAAGAATGAAAACAAATTTCAACCCAACTTGGGTATATTCCCATACATATACGAAAGATATCAGGTAAACCCATCTCAACCATGAGGAAAAACAAGGCCCAACTCAAAAGCCCAAAGCCCAACTATTCCATGAGAGAAAGACTGCCACAAAAATAAGACTCAAATCATTCCAGGATTTATTCTAGGGTTAGTAACATGTAACATCCCTAGTCACATTGTTGAACACCTCGCCTACAGGAGAACCCATCCTCTAACGAGTATAGTGGGCATGCCGCGTCACAAAAAGGAACTTCCCACTAACCTTGGAGTGTTGAGGTTCTCCTCCTATAGAGTACCATGGGTCTGCCATGTCACACAGATGCACTCCCCACCCTGGGTCTGCCACATCACATAGAGGCACTCCCCCTCGTGACTTACTGAGGTACTCCTCCGGTCGAGTACCGTGGGTCTGCCGCGTCACACAGTGACACTCCCCCTCATGGCCTGCTGAGGTACTCCTCCTATCGATTATAGTTGGTCTATCGCATCACATATAGGCTCTCCCCACTGTGGGTCTGCCATGTCACATAGAGGCACTACCCACTGGGCCTGTGAAGTCACTCTGAGTCGAAATGGTCAGTAGTCGTCAAGTCTCATCCAATCGCAGGGTTCTGTACAGATCACATTTCGGATAACCGCTCCCCAAGACATAGTTCAATACTCCAACTACCACATAGTCCCATGAAGTAGTATCCCAAATTTCACCCACTTCATAAGGGTCACAACGTAATAGACGGTGCATCAATTGGACGTCCAGCCAATAAGTTATTATCCTTTTAGTCCTGAGGGCCTGATTGGATTCGTGCTCGATCCAACCAAACTATACCCCACCTTTATCCAAAACCCGAGTGGGGTATACCAAATGGACCGTTTTTCTCCAAGGTTTCTGAAAAAATAGACGGTTCTTCAAACGGATGCTTGGTACAAAAGTTATGGTAGGAGGAGAGTATAGGGTCGAAAATGGTCTCGGTCTGGTCCGACCCGGTCGGACCGACCCGGCCAAACCCACTGGGTGGCGTGGCCTGGCAACCTAGACTGGCTTGTGGCGGATGCTGCAAGGGCCGCGGAGAGGCGGAGGCCACGGGGCCCATGGAGGTCGTGGGGGCCGCAGATGTCGCGGGCGGCGCGGGGCTGTGGAGGCCGCGGGGTGGTGGAGGCTGTGGGGGTCGTCGAGGTCACGGGGCGGCGGAGGCCGCAGGGGCAGTGGATCGGCAGAGGATGCGAGGACCATGGAGTCTGCATGCGGTGTGAGTCCACGGAGGTTGTGAGGGCCACGGAGGACGCGAGGCGGTGCAATGTGGCATGGAGGTCGCGGTCCGGTGGGGCAGT
This sequence comes from Viscum album, assembly GCA_963277665.1. Classification (NCBI taxonomy): domain Eukaryota; kingdom Viridiplantae; phylum Streptophyta; class Magnoliopsida; order Santalales; family Viscaceae; genus Viscum; species Viscum album. The sequence goes on from OY728150.1 coordinate 1,044,402,786, forward strand.
CGTGGTGCGGCGGGGCGGCCATGGTGCGGCGGTCCACCGTGGCTGGCCAGATGGACAACCATCCTCCCCGCACGGCGCAGTCGCGCGCCGCACCTTTTCTAGCAGCCTGTTCAGTCGATTTCTCTTCGTTCTTCATCGTGGCACAAAGCCACCTTCTTCCATCATGAAGTAAACACCATTTATGAAGAACGGTGGAGGGGTCGGGCGCTACTTGTTTGGCCAACACCCTCCGTGTTAGAGCGGTAGTAAGTAGCTCAACAAAACCTTGAATCACGAAGAATATCAAGATCGAGTAAGGGGAAAAAATTCAAACATCCACCCTACCTTGATGGTTCGGTTGAATATTGTATGTGGTTGAGACGGTTTGGAATTTTTCAATCCCGCAACAAGTCTCCTCCAACGACGTCGGTGAGGAGAGGAAAAAGGTGATGTCAGTGATGACGACATTTCCTCAATAGTTGGTTCTTTCATCATTATAGATCCTTCGACGAAGTTTGGAGAAACATTAATTGAAGGAGAAGAGTTCTTAATTGGAGTTATTTATTGGAGAATGTGTTCTTCCATGTTCTCCCAAGCTCCCACATTTTCCAACGATTAATTTCCCCAACAATCAAATGAATATCCAACCTAAATTATAATAGGTTGACCAATTTAATTTACGTTGGCACAATTAATATTTGACACAATTAATTATATCATGTTGGTATAATTATTTTTATCAATTTGGTAAATAAAGTAGGGAATTTGGGATGTTTTCTCCCATTAAAGGGGGTTCGGGTGGTCCCCACCACTAGAATTCAAAATTGGGTGGTATTGGGGGCTCAGGTGGTCCGCACCACCATAACTCATGATGAGGAGTTTCAAAAATAAAAATGTTAGACATTTTTGTTTTATTTAGTTGTTTCACAAAAAGCACAAAATTTAAAATTTCACTCTTGGCCCACTAAAATCATGGTGAAGGTCTCCTTAAGAAAATACTAGCACTGCGAGTTCAACGGTGCCCTCATATTTCAATTTCGGACACCGGTTCAAAAGTTACAAAACCCGCTTATACTTTTACTGAACATATCTGAAAAAACGGTTCATAAATTCATTCTGGGCACACCGAGCCTCGGAATCACGGGCCGTAAATTTTTTTGGACTCATAAAATTCTCATATATTTAAAAAAATTACATGGATATTACAGGTCATTACAGATACTAGTACCGATTACATCAGTCTGATACTCATAAGGATTAGACTACTGAATTTATTTAGAAAGTTCATGAGACTGAATAAGTTTATAATTATAATATTGAAGACTAATTGTAGTTTAAGTAATATCATAAACATTGTGATGTTGTTTACTCAATACGACATCTAAAATTCAGATATGTCGTGTTTTCAACATCTGTCAAGCTCCAAGTGTCTAAATCCATTGCAAAAAACATGGAAACTATTACTATTTGAATAATGCTTATAATTATTGGGCTATTTGAAGATTTTAGAGTTGATTAATTTCATTTTCTCTTTAATTTTATAAATATTGTATAGTAGGAACATATTTTTCTTAATATTTTATAATTATTTAGAGAGATTTGTTCTAAAGAAACCTTATCAAGTTGTCTCCTTATAAACTTTTGTAACTATAACACATTTCTGATAATTGTATAAATCAAGGGATTCTAGGGATATGAAGATATAAAATCTGATCCATTGGATCAAGGGATACAAGGGTAATGAAGATAAATAAAATATGATCATCATATATATGAATTTTTGGATAGGAATATAGATTAATTCTGATCTTTATATAAAGGTCTTTCCTGGTAAGGAAAGACACACTTTACTGTACGTATAAAATAGTAGATACCTTTATTCAAGGATATTGACTATGTCACTCTTAATGTAAAAATATTTTTATTATTTCAAATGGATTTTGATTCATTCTTACATTTATTATCTATTGTATTAATTTTATTTACAATTTTATATTCTGATGCACATTTAATAGAATGTGAGTCATCATATTCATCTTTTTATTTTTTTTGTCTTATATTTATTAATTTTATTATGACAATAAAAACATATTGTTTTAATTTAATTAACTCTAATAATGATAATCATACTCTGATAAATCAAATCCATAGAGATTTCTATTTTCACACTGATATAATTAGACATATTACTAATTCCATTTTTGTGACATTTTTAGTCAATCTAAGGGTCTAATCTGATAACCTACTTTAAGAGGCATAATGTATTGTTTAGTTAAATTCCTTTAAACATTTTTTTAAACTATAATTTACCCCCTGTAATTATAGTGATTTTTTAAAATATTATTATCCTATAGAAACAAAACTTTTTATTACAACAATGTAAATCCTAAGGGTATGGTGTGCTATGGTGGGGCTTTCTTAGCATGGTTTAGAAAATTTGGTTCGGGTCGTGATATCGAAAAGATTGAGCTTCTCATGTTAAAGATTTCACTCAAACAACCATTTTTTTATCTTGGCTTGGGCTTGGTCAAGGGAAATATTTGTGATTCCATCAATAGTGACTTGAATATTTATAAATAGCATTATCTTTTTAAATGAGTAAATTCAATATTAAGAAATGGAATTATAGAAATCAAATATATAAATTTATTTATTTTGGACCATTATAAGTTATATCTTATTGGATTTAAAATAATTCTAATCATCATAACCATTGATATTATAGTTTACATAGAGTGATAGTTTTATTAGTATATATATTGAATTATAATCGTTCCTATTGACACATACAATGGAAGTGATGGACCCAATTAGTATTATTCTACCCTATAAATGACATTTACTAGAGATTTCGAATGACATAGAATCACTAGTATTCAACCTTGACTAAGACTAATCAAGTATTCAAAAAATAAATATTGAGTGAAACCATTGATGAGTGAAGTTCATGCTCATCGAGATCACGACCAAAACCATGTTCACCAAACAGCCACCCGAAAATCTTACTATCGCACACAATACCCTTAGGTAATTCTCTACTGTATTAAAGGGTTATGAATCTATACTATAATAGTGTAATTTGTTAAATTTTTTTAGGAATTAATTATTATATTTATCTTCTATTTTTACTATAAAATTATTAATGAAATATTTTTATATTAAATAGATTTTGATATGATGAAACACGAATTTATTTCTGAGCCATATATTACTTCAATCAAAAAACTCTTTTGGATGAATTCAATAATTTTCTAAATAAAATATATGTTAATAAAATAAAATTATTAAATAATATTAATTAAAAATAAATAATAATATATTTTTATGAAGTCAAATGTAATTTTTATAAGTGTGAGATAATAGTTATTGTCAAAAAACTAGTATTTTTAAATATATGGGGATTTTTTATTTAAAAGTTTAAATTATCATATTTAATGTTTTATTTTGAAAAAAAGGTTATTTTAAATGTCAAATTATTAAGATTATCAAAAAGTAAATTTTTCAACATTTTCAATGATAGTCGAATTTTTGGGTAATAATTAAATATGATATAGTTATACAGTATGTATTATGGCATCATAAATGGCAATAAGTGATGTAATAAATACAATTAATAGTATCCAAGACCAAAATTATGTTTCCACTTTAAAATAAGTTGTTTTTTAATGTTTTTAATTAATTTTATACACCCTTAATGAATCCTTCAAAACATGAATTATATTTTAAGGATTTAAAATCAATTCTTTATAAATATGACTCATATCCACATATAAAAGATTATTATTTTAATTATTTAGGTTCTTAGAATTTATAAATAATGAAATATAGTCATATTTATTAAAAATGATGTGGAAAACAAATTGTACCATTTGTTTCTTGGATTAATTTGTCATATTGTGTCCAAATCCTAATTTAATAAAGTAATAAAGAATTATCTTCTATTTTGCTATAAAAACCCACTCAACCTCCCATTAATATTCACTAAAAACACTTTGAAAATTAATTTAATCTTACATACCCTCTCTCTATCCCTCCAAATCTTCCCAAAATATAATAAGAAACCCCTCCCAAACATTTAGAAGTTCCCTCTCAAGGTATGGGATCATCTCCTCCTCCTCTTCATTCAAGAAACTTATTTATATTATACCTTATGATTTACAATTTTTCATGTTGGGATATGTGTTTACACATCCACATTACCTTAAATGTGATTTCCAATTAAAAATAATACCCTTTATCTCTCATTAAACCTTTCTGTGAATATTTTTGAACCCTCGTTATACTATAAAAATTATCCTACGATTTTTCATGCTAAACAATTGTGTCATGAATACCCATCCCCATAACCACTCAAAGTTATTATCCCAAATGTTAATATCCTTAATTGATTTGGTAATTATATTTATTCAAATCACACTCAATAATAATGGGATTGAATTTTATTAAATATATCCTTTTGTGGTATAATCTATGTGGAACACTTATGCTTATACATATTATGAATGTGGCGGGTGGACCAAGAGTTCTATATCTCTATAATGAATTGGGTATTGTTTTTATCTCATAAGAAACCATTAATGGTGAATGGGATTTTATCTTAAGAACACTATTTTATGATTTCTCAGCATTTATCCTTGACTTATATATATGATTTCTTGTTTTATATTGTTTCAACATTCCCATGTTAGCTTTGTGTTATGATATTTTATCATTCATTGATATGATAGTTTATAAATTTTATACCTATTATTTTACCTTGATATGAATATTGACTCACATGTATTACATTAATCATTTGATTATTTGATTATTTTGATATTGTGATTTATACCACACCCATTCCTTATGTATGTCCTCATGTTATCCTATGTAGTTTATGAAGATCAACAAAATTTATGGGAATTTTATCTAGTTTGAGTTTATGTATTTATATTTATATTTCATATTTTTATGTCATGTACCTAATTACCTAAAAACATTAGTCTTTAAAATTTTTTGGGGGTGTATTAAATTTATCTTTTGTAACAATTCATGAGAAAATTTGTATAAAAGATATGGTATTTTATAGTTAGTATCAAAGGAAATTCTTAATATTTTTGTGGATAAGGATTAGAAAACTATAATAAAAGCCTTAGGGAAAAGAATAAATATATTAAAACAGACCTATATTTCTATAAAGTATAGATTAAGTGGTTTCAATGAATATATATCTTTTTCTAGTTACTAGATGTGGATCTGGATCTAGCACAGTTATACCTAGATGTAATAACCCATAAAATGGTGCATCAAGATTGACTCAATAATCACCTTGAACATGAAAAAGATTCCTTACTGAACACATTGTTTGAAAATCATGAGGGATATTATTTGGAAACCTCACAAGCTCTATATAAAGCATTATTACTAGGAAAAAATTTCCCATAAAATTTTATGGTTAGAAATAAACTATAGATAACATAAAATGAAACATGGAAATTCATAGGTTAAGGAATGCAGGTCATTTATGAATTATTCATTATATTTTATATGGTTTCACTTTTTTGAGTTTAATTTTTAAAAAATTCACTAACTTATTTCTATTTTAGATGAACTAAATTATTATAAATGGAATAAAATAGTGAAAGGTAGGCTTATCAACCATTTGTTAACATCAAATGACATATAGGAGTATGGTTCTATGAATGTTTTCATATCATGGAAGTTTAGTAGAACTATTCAAACACCACTCAATAAATGGAATCCAATTTATTGGTGAAGATCACCAATGGGTAAATTGTTTCATCCCAAGCATATAAATCATCCACTATGAAAATATTTGTGTTGTATTTCCTAGAAAATTCTATGATACTTATTTCAGAATAATATTTCTATATTATATACATAGATTGAATCTCTTTATACTAAGACTACATAAATTAATGAGATAAGTATGTTACCCTCTTTATTGTGAATTGCCCTATGATTCTATACAAGTGTAATGGCATGGAATCAATCTCTTTTGGAATCATCATATCAGTCATTGATATTATTTTATGATGAGAAATATTGTCTAGCATAAATGAATAAGACTGTGGAAATATAATCCTTGATGAAATCTGTATTGTAAGGCAATTCCCTAATGTGTTTCATAAAGAATTTATTTTTCTTCCTTCTAGCCAAGAGGTTGAGTTCACAATTAAACTTATAACAAATATTTTCCAATATCAAATAGTCCATATAAGATGTGAACTTTTTAACGTAAAGAGTCGATGAAGAAACTATAATAGAACCTAAATAAAGGTTTTATATTCCAAAGCTCTTCACTATGGGGTGCACTGATACTTTTTTATGAAGAAGGATCGTTTAAGGCACCTCAACATGTATTATCAAGAGAAAAATTGGATCATGATAAATAAAGGTATCATCTTTAAAGGATTGATGAATTTTTTCACTAAATATGTAAAGTAAAATAATTCACTATGGTGGATCATTACATAGAATATTATCTTCTAAAGGTGGAGTAGGATATCCCCAACACTGCATTTCCTATATGGTATGAGCATTATGAGTTCATAGTGACACCATGTGAACTCAATAATGATCTTTCTATCATCATGGACTTGATGAATAGAATCATCAAGTATTATCTCAAAACATTTGTGCAAGTCTTTATACATGATATTACTATCTACTCCCAAATTAAGAAGAAACATGTGGAGTATTTTAATGTTGTACTAAAAACCACATGGAAAAAAAAAATTGTGATGTAATGTAAATGTGAATTTTGGGTGGATTATTTAATTTTATAGTGGCATGTTATGACTAGTAAAGGGATATTTATGGATCCATCAATCATAGAGGTAATTATAGTATTTCAATTCCAAAATATATTATATAAATCCAAAGTTTTGTTGGATAAAATGAGTATTATCATTGACTTGTGATAAAATTCGCACAATTTTCTATCCCACCAACAAGCTAAATAAAAAAAGATATTTTTTCTGGACTGATAAATAATAGGAGAGATTTAAAGAGTTAATGAAAATAATAATCATTGGGATCACATTACCCACATGTGGGGAAGTATTTTTGATATGTAGTGATCCATCCCAAAAGCACTTCGGTTGTGTACTCATGAAAGTTGAAAAAGTGATAGCCTATGCCTCCCACTAATAAATGATTCTTGAGAAGAACAACCCGATGCATGATTTAAAATTGTTTTTAATTATCTTCAAATCTATTTGGATATTGTGGCATATATACATATCAAAAAATACTCAAGTACATATTCACATAAATGAAGCTCAATATGAACTATTGTTGGTGGTCAAAACTAATCATGGATTATGATTTTTCAATCCATTACCATCCTGGGAAATAGAAAAAAGTGGAAAATTCTATGAGTATAAAGTATTGTGTAACCAAATACATGATTATGATTGTAATGGATCAAACATTATTTTACATGGAAATCATGAAAATTAGAATAATAAAAATACCTCTATCCTACAATACTAAAATAAATTCCCATATATATATTCATGAGAGTATAATGGATGCCCAGAAAAGTGATGTGGTGATACATAAAAAGTTAGTTTATTATTAAGTTCAATGTTTCTAAATATGGATTTATAAGGCTTGGAATGTGGATTTGTGTTGTATAAAAACCATAACTGGAGAGGGAACTTTTGGATGATGCACATAACTCGTCCATCTATATTTATCTAGGATGCACCAATATGTATAGATATTTGAATCCAAATTTCATGTAGGATAACAAAAAGATATTAATTGTATAATATTTCTATTGATTCGTGGTTTTATATAATTTAAAGGTTGAATTATAGAAGTCTAAGTGTGTAACACCCTGAGATTTGGAGAATTATTATTATTTTAATTAAATTAACTTATCTATATTTTTCATTTCACATGAAACTAGAAATAGTTTTATATATATATATATATATATTAAAATAATATGTAAAATATTCTTCTCTCATTCAATAAAAACTTTTCATGCACTACATGGAATTCCAACTTGCCTTGCGCTATAAGCAACTTTGACTTGGCATATGATGCACGCAACATTCAGTTTATATGAAACATATATTTTTATTATTTTGATTAATTAAATAAGATAATTATAACCTATATATTAAACTTAAAAATAAATACTTTTAAAATATTTTTGTTTTATATAAATAAAACATATTGATAATGAAATATAATAATTTTTCTAAAGTCATTTTATGTTAAAAATATTGTTTTCTTGAATGGATCGATTTTAATAATAAATGTAATTTTGGACACATTTAGAAATTTAATTGGATTAATTAAAATTAATTTTTTAATTCATTACGTTGAAATTAGCATATGGTGTATTTCTCTTATTACTCTGAGAAACATCATTTTCTGATGAATAGTGAAAAATACTGCTTTTTGGGGAAAAACTGCCTTTTTTCTAATTAATTATTAACGATAAATGATATTATAAATATTAATTAATTTAAAATTATTTGAATATTACATATATTAAAATAATTTTATTCATTATAAAAAATTTCACTTATATTTTCAATAACAAATCTTAACAAACTTTTGAACTTTTTCCTATTTCAAAATGACGTTATTTTGTCTCGTCTACAAGATTAGCACTAATCTTACTTTTTTTGATTCTATATTTGGAATTTCAAATATCCAACTAAACCATTGTATTTGATCTAATTTTTATATTCTAGTAAGACAATGTTTATTTTTTGACCAAAGTGATTAGTAAAAGTGATTAAAATCAATCACAGCGGTTAAGGCCAAATTAAGCTTAATTAGGGACTAAGCCTTATAGTTAAAGGACCAATGACATATAATATTTTAAAACTACCACTTTATGTCCATAGTTTTTCCATACATATTAATTCCTTTAGTTCACTTATATTTTTAAGACTTTTGATAGGTAATAACATGTGCACGCCTAATTTGTTTCTAAAAATTTCATTTGAGTCCTTTTGCCTCCATATAAAAGGCCTCCACCTCTAAATATTACTCACACCTATCAAACCATTTATGTTCGTCCAAAATATGCCCAGGAAACCTACAAAAACTCATCCCTTATACTTTGAAACTTCCCTTTGGTCAGAAACCCTCTCAAGGAAGCCTTTTGGCCTAAACCAAAAGGAGTTACCTGATAAATAGGTAACATATTCTCTCAATCTCCTTTTATTTATTTTCCATCTAAACACCCTACAATATCTTTATTCTATTATTCTGTGAAAACACCATTATACTCCATATACTAGGATTTTTTTAATTATATGGTCTGAATTACACTTACACACGAATTCACCAAATGGATTTTGAACATATTTTTTCTGTGTACAGCGAACTACTGCCTCACGAAATGATGATTGTTAGTTTCTACATTACAGAAAATCATGGTGGCCATTATGATGAAAACTCTATTTTATATGTAATATATTATATTTATTATGTGTTTAATATTATTTATTCCATTTAAAACACACATCTTTTTACCTTCCATTTGGTGTTAATACGATAATCTTTTTTGAGGAAGTGTGGACTACTGCCCTCTCAATGTGATGTGATTTGTTCACAAACCACATAAAAAGTATTAAAGATGGGTTTAATGAACTTATATTAAAAATAAGATATATTAATTCTACTGAAATAATTATATATATATATATATATATTTCATTTCCATTCTTCCTTACAATAGGATAATAAAAACAGAAACAACATTCATGCGTACGTACGACATTCTATCTCCATGAACGATGTATTTCATGTAATAATTATATATGATATAAATTATTATAATACGAATATACAGAATACAACTGGTATTTATATAATGATCTATATTTTTAAGTCATGATATAAGTATATGTACCAATTATATAACAAATTAAGACACATGTGAAGAATATAGAAAATATTACCTGAAGTGAAAAGTTAACATAAGATTGTGAACATGTGGATAATATAAGGTCATAATAAAACCATATATGGTATTATGTATACAAAAAGTCTTATGTAAAATATTTATAATAAACTTATATTTATTATAGAGTAATTAAGTACGAGTACAAAGAGAGTCAAGACACACGGTAAGGGGAATTTCATCTCACATTCAATTTCTGTGAAATTCATGTTATGTTAACCACTCTTTCCTATTATGTGGTGTATTTAATGTAAATAATTGACTTCTATGTATCTTATAATTTAATTAATTAATATCCAAATATCCATTCTATGATCCTTCTTTCGTGGGGTTTATGTTTCAAAATCTACCAAATCGGTAAAACAGTTTTGTCTCAATTTTCCTTCTTTGTGACTCACATTTTATTATGCACCTAAAATATTTATTTTGGGTGTATATAGTTACATATTACATGATATATAATTATATTATATTCTTAGTTTAATTTAATTTCTTACATATAGAGTATGATCCCAAGTTACCATGGTATAAGAGTTTACTAAGACAATGTCATCGCTCTTTGAGATTGTTTAAGTTTATGCTTCCTCTAAATAAATATTATGATCCATATCTCAATAATATTCATGTGTTTACATATCGTCTATAATTTCATTATATTATCATGTATTGGTACCATTTTATACTTTTTGGTACATAACATAATTAAGAATGTGTTTCTAGGAAAGCCCGACATTACCCACTCTTCGGTCAGAAATCTATGTTTTCTAAAAACAGTATCCATGAATATTATACCATTAAAATATAATATCTAAAATAAATTTTTATCCTTTTTTTATTTTACCAATCTCTTCAAGGTAATATTCTTACTGATTTCTAAACAAGGCACTTTTCTATCCTTTTTACCATGCAAATAGAATATTATTTTTACCTCATACGACATGTAAGGATTTACCCACTGTCATTCCTTTGAAGATTCCATTGCATTTGTAAAAGGTCAATATTTATGAAAAAAAATTAAATTAATTTTCAATGGAAACGGTTTTAAAAATGATTTGATGAATTGTTTATAATTTTTCACGGTACTTTCTATGAAAATAATTTTTAAATGGTTTTATGTAATATAAAACCTTTTTCAAAAAACAAAGGATATTTTCCCCAAGAAGTGTCTTTGAATTATATTTAAAAATTAGATTTCATCTAAGATGACATATATTTATGTTACTCATGAATTTATAGTAAATTATCTAGAGGATCCACTAATATTCATTCTATAAATGGGATATTTTTAATGTCATTGTCTTTATGAATCCTATTTCCCTATCATGGGTCACATGTTTATAAAACCCAATTCTTCCTACGGGATATTCCTTGATGAAATGGTATGAAAACTATCTCTTTATAATAAGTTATTATTTGAGGACATTTTAATGATACCCATTTCATTTCATGGGTTATGATTTGATGTTTATAAAACCTATGTATTTTTATGGGTCATGATATGATGAATGTTTCATTATCTTTTCCCACATGTATGAATGATTTTCTTATGAGATGGGTTATACCTATATCTCCCTCCAATGAATTTGGTAATGATGGATGAATCATCAGTATAAATATTGTGTGGTAACCTGATTATATGTTCACAATGTTATTCATGGACCTGATTTCATGTTCATAAGTTTGTGTGTGAACCTGATTACTTGTTCACAATGTTATGAGTGATCCTTATTATGCATTCAAAATGTTATGCATGGACCTGATTGCATGCCCATAATCTTATTATTGAACCTAATTACATGTTCACAATGTTATGAGTGATCCTTATTACCTGTTCACAATGTTATGCATGGACCTGGTTTCATGTCCATTAGTTTATACATGAACCTTATTTCTTGGTCAAAATGCTATGTGTGAACCTGATTACATATTCACAATGTTAATCATAGACTTGGTTTCAAATCCACAAGTTTATGCGTGAACCTGATTACATGTTCACAATGTTATGCATGGACCTGGTTGCATCTCCACATGTTGATGATGGGGCCTGATTGCGTGTCCATAACTTAATGACTGAACCTGTTTCTAATTAAACTTGTTCACAACATTATAAGCAAATATGCATTCCATAAAGTAAATATTTTATTCCTATGTTATGCTTTCATAGATTATGAATCTATTTCTTTATGATGCATGCCTTATGAACTTTTAAACTTTATCCCATAACTCATTTTTAAGACCTCTGATATGTAGGGTGTGATCTACAAATTTTACGATTACGTTACCATAATAATGTGTTCTTGTTTATGCTTATATGTCTCCCTTGTTTACCCTTACTCAGCATATGATCTCACCCCCTTTACTATGTTTTACTTTCTCCATGTTATAAAGAAATATTTTAGGTAGAAGTACTAAATGTGGAGATCTTTATGGGAGATGTTGAAGATCATTCACCAAGATATAAGATTTTTTTCATGTTTCCAAAGACACCAAACTATTATAGTCTTCTAGAATTTAGTTTTTTTAATGTACTGAATATTCATCTAAAAATATGTAATATACATGCATGTTAAACCTGTGTCACAATAGTTGGTATCAGATTAATGTTTTAGTCAAACATTGGAAACTATTATGAGAAAAACAGAGTGGGATCCCTAGGTTTATTTCTAAGAATATGTCTAGGGATGTCTTTAAGGATAATTATAAGGATGAGGTAATGTTTAGGAAAATGACATGGAATTTTGTTAAATGATGGAGTGAGTGGTTTCCAAGAAATACATCTTTTTGTGGATACTACAAGTGGATGTGGCTCTGGAATATTTGTACCAAGGGGTAACAACACTGATAAGATGTTCTATTCTTGACATGGGGTAATCTAGTGAACAACAACAGGCCTTGCTGCATGCCTGGTTTGACACTCCTTGGATATATGATTTGGTAATTCAAAAACTCTTCATGAACCATCATGAAGGATTTAGATAAATGTAAACTATGAATAACTTGTGATAAACCCAAGTCTTCATAGATTACGAAAGGTTTCATGGTTCAGACATCCAATAACTAATTATTTTCATGACTATATGGTTTTCTTCTATGATAAGTAATGCACACACTATGCATTTGGTTTTAGTTAATGGTGGGAACCAGAAGGTAATGGATTAATATTGAATGTGATGGATGATTTCCCAATGAACAGTCAAGGGGGATGATCACTAGAGTGAAACATGTTGTGATCATTCCTAACCAATTTCCACAGAACATGATTAAAAATGTTTACCTTAACAAACTCTCAGATTCATCTAGGAAGATAAAGAATGAGTTTTATAAGATTTTGGGTAATGGAGACCATAGAGGAATACAGATTTGATTTATTTTGTGTCAAGAATGTGGAAAGAATCACCTGAGAAAATTTCTTAGAGGAACAACAAGATATTATGACTATGGAAAAGAAGAACACAAAACAAGTGAATGCAAGGAAAAAATGAATAGTTTGGTTAATTAAATGGATGGGAATTTTGGACTCCCTAAGTCATCATTGAAGGTTAAGTGTTTTAAGTGTGGAATAAATGGTTATTATCTAACTCAATGTCCCAAGATGAAAGTTACTGAAGATAATCAACAAGGTGGTGTGAGTAATGTTTACATTATGGATGATAACAAGACTATGGATAAAATGTGAAAGGAAATAGGTATTATTTTTAATGTAATAAGGATTAAATAATAGAAGTATTTATGTATTTGAATTCCAAAATTATGAATGTTGAATTATGTATGGATTGTTTAGTTTATGTTTTTCTAAGGATTTACAAGAATATTTTGAATGGTCACAACAGACTAGAAAGGGTATCTCATGAAATTAACATTTTAACTAAGGGAAGGTAACCCTTAACATGTTATTTATTTTAAGATAATGTTGTATGGATAAAGATACATGGGATATTAATAAGTAAATATGAAAGTAATGATTACTTTGGAACTAAGTGAGGATCTATTTATAGGTGGATTTTACTACCACTAATTATGTTTACAACATTTTTGTATTTAAATTGTAAATACAATATACATTATAGAGATTAATAATGCATGTTTTCCAAAAGGATTTAGGGTAATTCATGTTGTTACAATGTTTCAAGATAATATTTGATCTGGGAAATTACCTGTTTGGAATGTGACAACCAATAGCTACTTTGGTTTACATAGTGAAATCAATTTTAAACTGATTTTGTGACTTCTTTATAATTTTTTGTATTTTCATCTTTCATAAGGGTTATATGGTTAACCACTTATGCAAATATTTTGTATTATCTTACCTCATGAGGTTTTATGAATATTGGATATCCTATTATAAAAACGTGGTGATGCTGATAACTGATGACAAATGAGATGGAATATCATGAAACTTGTGATCTATTAGTACAAAAAAAATAAACAAGTAACCTTATTTTTTATATAGAAAGAGGTGAAATAGATAAAAAACAATAAATAGTGTTGTTGACTAGAAATCATCCATGTATATGTTTTAATGAAAATTCATTAACATTAGTAAAAAAGATCTTGAAACCAAAAATGTTGTCTTATACCTACATTTTAGATAAATCAAAAGGTCCCTTAGGTCATTACAAATTTATGGATTTCTTGTTGGTATCTTTCTCCCAACCTTGTTCTTTATCACTCTCAATCATAACTTGATGGTATTATTTTTCTTTCATATCTATTTTTTCACATTCCACTTATGTTCTCCCATGTGGAACATATTTATATGTTTCTTTGGGTTACCGTTATGGATCCAAATTTACCTTTTTTAAAAAAATTATTATCCATTTTTATGATGTGGGTTTCTATGAATGAAACTTTAAAGTATTAAACCTTTAATAACCCATACGAATTTTGAGGGTGAAATTCAATTTAAGGGTGGTAGAAGCTAACACCTTGAGATTTTTAGAATTATTGTTTTTTGAATTAATTTAACTTTTCAATATTTTTCATTTCACATGAAAATATATATAGTTTATTATAAATATATTTATTAAAAAACTATGTCAAATATTCTGCTCAAACACAATACCATCTTGTCCTTCATTACACCCAATACCAACTTGGGTTGCGCTACAAGCAACACCAACTTTGTGTACGATGCATATAACACTATGTTTCTAAAAAATATATCTTTTTATTGTTTTAATTATTTAAATAAGATAATTATAACCCTACTATTAAACATAGTAATAACTAATTTTCAAATATTTTTGTTTTATATAAATAAAACATGTTGATAAGGAAGGTTAATATTTTTGGTAAATTCCATTTATGATAAAAATATTGTTTTCTTGAATGGATTGCTTTTAACAATAAAAGTAATTTTTAGAAAAATTAAAAATTGAATTGGATAAAATATATTTCATTTTTTGATTCATAATATCAAATATACAGAAGAATACCTTTATTTCAATGTTTAAAAAACGACATCCCTCTACTGAATAATTAGATAGGAACGTATTCGGTGCTTGGGAGTTGCATGATATGGTGATAGTGAGTCTTATGGATAACATGCACATACTGGTTTGTTATGCTTTGGTGGCGGATCTCTTCAAGTCCTGGTCACATGATCTTTATAGCTTCAATGGCTTCAGTTTTTTATTATTTTGGTGGTCCATTGATTTGCATATGAAGCATGATACTCCTACAATGGAGACATGGGTAAGATTTCCCAATCTCCCCTACTATTCTAGAGTCCTTCTGTTACGTGTATGATAGGGAATCAAATTGGAAGATATATGTGCTTGGATTGTCACATTGAGGATCCCTATAATCTGGTCAATCCACATGTTTTTGTGGAAATGGATGTGTCCAAAACTCCGTTTGAGTTTTTGTGGATCACTGTGGGTGAGGAGTGCCATTGAAAACAATGGGTGGTTTGTGAAACCTGTAATGTTTTATTTTCTAGATGCAAGAACCTGGGATACTCATTGGACATCTGTTATTAGGGGTATCAGTTGTCTATGTGGAGGAGGGGTAGTGGTCACGACAAGTTATCTAGGGAGTTTACTGAAGAGATGTTGGAGCAGTGGTCTACTGTTTTGGATGATAATGGAGGAAATGGTGCATAGGAGACATGATTCACCAGTGACCTATGTATTTTCAATGCGCAAACTGAGGAAGGGTTTCACTTAACCTCCCAACCTATGAAGAAGGCTTTGGTGCATCAGATCAACACTCATGTTTCTCATGTTTTTAGTAGATTGAGGCATGACCTAGACGGAGCGTCCTCCTGAAGTGTGTTGATCCATAATGACAGTGTGGGGGAGGATATATTTCCTCATCATGGTGCAACTAGAGTGGAAAATTAGGTGTATGTGATTAAATATGTGGGGGTGAATATGGAGGATCACTTGATTGAAGGACTTGAAGATGCCATTCTAGGGTCAGGGGGTACCTGTGCAATGAAGCCTTCAAGGATCCCTTGTTTTGTAAAAGTTGATCGGGAAGGTAATGGACTTGAGGCAGCAGAAAATAGGGTGTACAACATCCAGATGAAGGAAGCACCAGGTGATTCGGGGAAGTGGGTGAAGGTTGGGGGAAGATAAAATCATATTATGGCCCTATCCTCAATAAATAACAGTAATCATTTTGATGGACCAAACAACCATGGGGTGTCTTGGGTTCATTGAAACACACATGTGACAAGGTCCTGTTAATTTGAAAGGCAATCCAAGCTATGCACTTATAAGGTGCATTGATTTCATGACTGTTTATAATGAAAAGGGGGAACTCATTTTATAACTTCAATGGTGTCCATGTTCCATCATGCTATTTACCAAACCATAACATCAAGGCATGATAGAAGAACCAAGGTCAAAAGATAGAAAAGAAATAAATGTATAATAATTTATTTTAGCTTGAAGATAGTGCACCTCTATTAGAGAGGTTTTATTTTAGAATCATGACATTTCGTATCAAGAAATTATTTATCACATTAAATGATTCATTCAAGAATTATACTCAATTCACATTTAAATTATATTTAATCTAAATAATTTTATTCATTAATTAAAATCATGGAAAGTTTCATTAAGAAATTAATTAATGTGTTCCTTAAATTAAATGTCAAAGGAAATGGACCCTACCTTCGAAAGTAGACCAATCCAAGATGAATAATCAGTACTTGGCGATTTTAACACGCAACTTCTCTGTATTTTCAAGAACATACATTTTTATATATACCCCTTAATCTAATGTACATATTCCCCTTTCCATGAGGGAATATGTAAAATGAATATATATATATATATATATACCTGTATATATGAGTGAAATCCTTTAAGGAGTAACCAATATTCTCTAAATAAATTACTAGATACTCAATAACACTTAATGACCCTAAATAAAACAAGAGAAAATAAACAGTGGATAAAAACCATTTCTTTAAAATGATGGAATAGAACCAAAATTAACCCATCCACCTTGACTTCAGTGTAGGATGTTGGAATATGTATGAAGGAGTCCTGAGTAACCCTTCACATAACCTAACACTGAAAGAAAACCAAAAATAGGCATTATCCCAAACCTACGGGTTCAGTTACACCTCACCGTCTGATAGAGAGTCAAACGTTGGACAAAGTGGGGTAGGAGAAGGGGGGATGGTTTTACCTTGATATATCATAATGAAAACCAAATAAAATCGGTTGAAATTGATGTACAAAGGAGGTTCTGGAAAGGAGGGAGTCACACAAATCAAAGGGGAGCCTAAGGAGGAGGGGGAGGAGTGTTATGTTTTTTTTTCAATTAAAATAATTCAATTTATGGAAAAAAAATTCACTATGCACGGTTTGGAAAACCATGTGCCAAACATGATCCCTATACTGGAAACCTTAGTCACCCTGTAAGGGATGGCCGCACGGTTTGAAAACCGTTCACCACCCATGCATTTAATAGGGCTTAGGTATTTCCACTACCACAACCCATGTGTTATAGGTTCACAATTTGAGGAACCAAGTGTCGTCCCTATGAAACTCCTCTTTCTACCTTTTGTGGGATGCACGGTTTCCTATTGTTAGACGAATGGTTTCAGAAAAACCATGCACCGAGTGCAGACCCTTCAAAAAAATGACATTTCGGGTCTGGTGCACCTGAGACTCAATGATAACTTCAAAAACTTATCAAAACTTTACCAAACTTCAAAAACATCATGTTGAAGCATTGGAACTCTTGAAACTTAGTTTTGGTGTTTTTTAAAGAAAATTGACCATCCAGCAAATGAAAATTTCAAATTTCATTGCATTTTCATCCGATTTAAAACACAGATAGTTACAACCTTCTCACCATTGAACTTCTAATCACTAAGATTCCTTCTCGAACAATTTAAACATCCACCAACTCACATGTGTCATGAATCTTCATTCAAATGGACATATTGTGTTTCCAAACACCAAACGCACCTTGAAGAATTGATTTAAAGAACATGGAACCTATGATGTTAAAACTCAATCCCATGGTCGTTTTCCAACCCAAAAATCAAGATGGAACATACCCAATCTTATTTAGAAAGATACATGATCACATCATATCCTCTTTAAAAATTTGTTTGAAGGTACTTCCCACCTAAGGCTATAACGTTAAGCAGACAATTCCAAACCACGGTTCAACCCACCATCTGAATTTCTTTAAAAACATTCCTTTAAGAATTTTAATGATTCTTCTCACATGATATCCAAAATGGTTAGCATGGTTGATTCCCCATAGACCGCAAAGGCCAAGTCGATCCAACTTTTCATTAAAATCCATGACTGACCCACATGGAATTCACATCCACCTGTCGATGTATCCAA
Source organism: Viscum album (assembly GCA_963277665.1). Classification (NCBI taxonomy): domain Eukaryota; kingdom Viridiplantae; phylum Streptophyta; class Magnoliopsida; order Santalales; family Viscaceae; genus Viscum; species Viscum album. The sequence goes on from OY728150.1 coordinate 1,044,421,524, forward strand.
AAAAAGTATTTCACCAACCATAAACATTTAACAAGAGGGAACAAGTCTAGTAACTTTGACTAGATTTTCTCTAGACACACATCTTAGATATAATGTGTATTTCAATAGAAAATAAATTATTTTGTCTAATGGATCACATGCTTATAACCATCATGTCCACTAAATTCCATACCGAACTTTCAGGGATGTTATTTGTTCAGACCATCACATGGACATTTAAATTATCATACCCTGGCATGATCAAGGGTATTACATAGATCTAACCCACTAAATTCATTACCCATTTATAAGAAACCCCTATGATCATGACTACATGTGTGGTATAACCTCAGATTCAAAACATCTGGAGTATAAATAAAAATTCGAAGTTAAACCCCACTCCATAATTTCAAGAGACACATTAGCATAAGGCCACAATGTCCACAACAGATCAATGAATCCACCTAGAGAGGAATCATCAAGGCAGTCATGTCATAATAAATGGTTGTTGTACAAGATTCATTCCAATGACTTAATACTTCCATGTTCCACTCAGGACTAACCACGTCTCAATAAGGAACCAATTTCAACATGCAACACCGAAAATGATCAACCAAACAAGCCTAATGGATTTATAACATTAGTGTGGAATACGATCGACAATCTATTAATGAATATTGGAGGATTAAAAGATAGGGGACATGATCATTGATAATAAGAATGAACTAAGAGTATTGAAATGGTTTTTAGTCAATCATACCCAATAAGTAGAAAGTGGAAAAGTCGAACCACAACTGATTGACTACATGGAAGAGGCTCGGCTTCACCCACCGACGTACCTTTATAAACTGATCACAATTCCCTTTCTCCACCTGAGGCATATATTGATCATTAAAAATTAACCAATTAAGTTCATCTCATTCCAACATTATTTCTGATAGGTTAATACACATCAAACCTCACCAACATCTTGCTACTAATAAGGAACTGAATCGATCAAAAACTACCAATCCTCAAAGCCAATAAAAAAATGGTCATTTTTAATTGTCCTATTTGGTTATATCCCTTATAATTGAAATGAAACATTTAATGAAACCATCATGGCACTCCTCTGATCCACAATCACAATGTCAAATAATTAGACAAGAAAACCAAAAGCAAACCAACTGGCCTGTCAAAACACATGAGTCTCCATATATTCCTCCAAATAATTTGGATGAACCTATTTCTTTAATTCTTTGGTCACTCTACTCTAGAGATGACTTGAGATCATGCACAATAGTACAAGGCTTGATTATTTCACCAAACTCAACTGGTTCATTAAAACATTTAACACTCAATGACACCGTATATGAGAATGCATGTTGCGCCAAGATTTAGAAGCAAGACGATGCATCCCCAATACTACCCATAGGCAATCAGCCCAATGCTTTCAATTATCAAATGGAGTGTACAATATATATATATCTTAGATTCATACTACCCTATATGACATTTCATTTGGACAATGGCAATCCAAGTCATTAACTACCAAGGAAAAGAAATGGTCAAACGACCTATGAAGAGGTCGACCATACCCTAGGCATGTCCAACCTACTAAAAAGAGAATTACCTAAAGCTAAATCCCAAAACAAGGTAATTAAAAGCATGAACACCCATAAAAACAGGTGTAATTGGAAACTAAACTTCTTAAAAGGGACAATGGCACAAAAACGACACCAAACGTTAGAAAGATCAAAAAAAATTCAAGGAACATAAGATCTAATTGTGCTACCTACTACAGGTTATCTTCTATCAGTGAAAAAGCATTGAACCTGTGAATTTTCCATGATAAAAAATGTAAATAGGCTTAGAATCCAATAATAAAACCATTAATAAAAAGGAAATGGCCTACATAAATAACTCACACTTCTGTTCTAAGGAAACTCAAAGAGAAGTTAAACTACTCTTACACAAGGGTCTAAAACAAGGAAACCACCTGGGCTTCCATTTCTAATTCATTCATATTTATTAACATTTAATCTATAATCATTAAAAGTATTTCATTTCAACCATAAAGTAAAATTTTAAAACAAAAACACAAATTACTTTATTATGCTAATTCCCTAAGGTTAAAACAAGAAAGTTTCATAAAACATCATTTTTAAAAAATTTAAAATTAATTGAAATACCATCATAAATAACAAATTTATCATTTAAATTCATTTTCAATAGATAAGAAAACCCATGAAGTTCTCTCTGAGCCAACCAGGGTTCTTTAGAATGTAACCCGATAGTAATTTCTGAAATGTAAAATTTTTTAAACACCCACACTGTTCATTTCATAAGTTAAATGCCCCAAGTGACCAGTATAGGTCCTGTTGTGCATTTAATAAATAAAACAATTAATTTCATATTCAAAACAAACATCCTTTCATTTAAAACCTTACCAAAATAAAGCATACATTTACACTTTATATGGGTTCATAATTTATATTCATGAATCACCGATACACATAATGGATTGAAAATTTTCTACCATTAATCAAAACCAATTTACTTTAACAATTAAATTCTATAAGCCTTTTATAATCGTCTGAATACATGGGTTAACTTTTCCCAGCTATAAGTTGACCATACACCTTACAACTAAACAGTGTATATAATCGTAATCGTAAACAACAAATTTATCCCATGTCATCAATTTCATATTAAAAAAAGAAAAGCATGTCATTATAAGCTTCTAACATAGAGAAACATTATATAATCATAGAATCGTGACATAATAAACAAGGAAGGAATACTAAGAAGTCTGTGAACATGGAAGATAAAGATCTAAACATATTATAAAGGAAAGATTACTGAAAATTACCTAAACATGGTTCAAAACTAAGCATGGCATAACACTCAAGGAATGCAGTCAATCAGCAGAAAAACTAAAATGCAACTATAAGGCATGGAATATGTATGACATGTTAACTTCGATATTCCTAATATGATTCATGTAATGATTCTTCCTTTCCATATCAAGCCAATGATAAATTCCCATGAAATTCCATAAATCTATAAGTAGCAAAAAATACAAAAATCACTCAAGGTGAAATAACAATAAATTGTAATATCAAATAACATGAACATCAATCTCATCCCTAGTCACACGGTCATTTCTCAAAAGTGGGGTGATCGGTCCCAAGAATGGATATTAACCAAGAGCTGACACATTCTTAGTCTCCTATGTACCAACCCAAAATAAAAAGACAAAGGAAAGATATGATCGCTAATACCAATTTGTAACATCTTAGCTCAAATTATCATTAAACTGAAAGCTGGACTAGTGAGTCACATATCCCCAAGTGAATCCCCCCATATGCCAGAGTTTTTTGAATAGTAGTGAGGGTCTCAAGAGGTGATAGCGGAGAGACTATACCCTCTTAATAGAGTGGAACATTCGTATAATAGAATAAATAATAATAGAAAATAAAGAAATAAGTAAATAGAAATGAAAAAAAAATAGAATAAAAAAATTATTATAACTAAGATAAAAGTGGTGAAGAACAGTTTATATAAATAATGAATGGCATATGTTGACACATAATCTAAATTTTAAAAAATATCTTTCTTTACAATACAGAACAATACAGGACTCAGGTTAATAAAAGGACTAAAAATACCTGTGGAAATATACATGAGCATCATGAGCTTCATATCTATACTTTTTCACTAACTCCTCAGGTACAAGTAGCACTACATCATAAATCATGAAAGGTTTGAAGTCCTATGAATGATAATGTCTTCTCGAGTACCCTAGTGAAATGACAGCCCAAGCAGGGTGTGAGATATAAATCTCAGTATTCATGTACCCATGGTATCTATCCCATTACAGAAAGTGAAATGTATATTAAGTAGTGTATAGGTATAGAGATTTAAAAATAGAACTAAATAACTAAATCACCACCCAACCATGTTTCTAATGGAAACATGTTGGCTATACTTCATCCATGACTGGTATTTCTAATCTTTTCAAATTATATATATATATATATATATATATATATATTTGTTTATTTATTTACATTGATATATATTGGAATAGATCGGGATGCAACCCATTGACATCCAATTCAAGGGGAACCTCCCACGATCTGTCCCCTAACCTAACTCCAAGAGCTCTCAAAGCCTCTTGGGATTTACGCACTAGGAGGATCAGGATGTATCCCACTATCATCCCTCACAAGGAGAGCTATAATGTTCAATCCCCTAGCTCCAACTAAGAATATCACATAGTATATTCTCCCAAGGTCTCTCATGGTACCTTATCTATACATGCTTTAAGGACCTAGATGTAACCCAAAGTAATTTTTCACTAGGGGATCTCTCAAGATCAATCTACTGGCCCAGCTTCAAAGCTCACACGGTATTCCCTCTGATGGTATCTCATGGTCGATTAGATCGAAAATCCTATATATAATAACAATTTATAAAAAATATTTCATGAGTAATTAACCTCTCATCCATATCCTTATCCCATTTAAATTATATATAAGTAGGTATGTTCAAAAATATACTCAAGGCAACACCTATTAAGAATTTCAATTTAAAAATTAACACAGGATTGGTCTCATTCATACAATATTCAGTTCATGAGGCATAGACCACTCATACGCGACTTTTATCAAACCCATATATGGGTTTTTTCACATTCATAAACCATCCATTAAAATTATAGTATAATTCATACGGAAATTCCTCTCATGAAATTCATTAGACATGCTCAATTCCATTTCAAGTAGGAATTTCATTTGAACCAATTAATGAAGGAATTCGATTTGGTGTGTGGCCTAGGTAATATCGTCCAATTTCCCTAATCATGGAAAATTGATTTAAGGTAAAGTTATAAAATAAGGGATCATGTTCATTTCCTTTTAAGGTTGATAACATCTTATATAATTCATTATCACCATTATATTTACCTAAATTAAGTCATTATCTCACTCAAAACATAGAAAATTCACATAAAAACCCAACGGCCATGTTCAAGAAAAGGGCCAAGGAAAATATTCAATTACCCACTAGAAAACTTCCATGTCTATGTGGACCAAGAACCCATGGGGTGTCTGGGGTTCTTTGAAAAAAACATTATACAAGGGACACTTCATTTAAAATAAAATCCAATATAGGAACTTATGAGGAACATTGATTCCACGAACATTTATAATGAAATGGAGGAAACTCATTTAATAACATCAACAAAGGATAGGTTTCAACAAGATATTTACCAAACCATAATATCAAGGAAAAAAAGAAGAACCAAGGCCATAAGATATTCATGAAATAAAAGTATAATTAGAAATTTTATCTGGAAGATACTGCACCTCCATTGGAGGGTTTTTATTATAAAATCAAGAAATTTATTTTCAAAATTTCATTTATCAAATTAAAAAAAAATTGGAATCATACTCAATTCATATTTAATAAGAATTTAATTTAAATCCATTAATATAATAATTAAAATCTTTTAAAGGTGGAGTAATCAATTCATTATTTTGTTCTTTAAATTATATGGAAAAGAAAATGGATCCTACCTTTGGATGTAGACCAAGCCGAGTCAAACACTCGGCACTTGAAGATTTTAACAAAAAACTACTCCGCACATACACGCAGATATATTTATATATATATACCCCTTAATACAATGTAAAAAACTTCCCTCATCGTGAGAGAATATGTACAAGGAATAGATATATATATATACACATATATATATCTATATCTATATTTGCATGAAAGCCTTCAAGGAGTCAACAATACGATCTACATAAATGACTAGGGACTCAAAAACACTTAAAGATCCAAAATAAAATAAAATAAAAAAATAGTGGATGTAAAACCTTATCTTAAAAAGATGTCGGAGAACCAAAATGAACCCATCCACCTAGCCTGCGGTGATAGATGTTGGAATACGCATGAAGGGGTCCTGAGAGACACTTTGCCTAACCTAACACCAAAATAAAACTCAAAAGTTTCATTAGCCCAACCCTAGGGTTTCAAAAGAACCTCGCCAAGAATTAGAGAGGAAAAAATAGGCCAAATAGAGGGAGGATAAGGGGGTGTAAGTATTTAAATTGAAGGATCAGAGAGAAAACAGATGGAAATTGGTTGAAATCAATGTGTAGAGGAGGTTTTGGAGAGGTGGGTGTCGTGCGGCTCAAAGGGGAGCCTATGGGGAAGGCACTATTTGAGTGAGTGGGAGGATAAAGAGGGTTATTTTTTTATTTTTTTATTTTAATTTCAATTAAAATAATTCACTTTTTGAAAACAGTTCACTAGTCATCGTTTTAGCCCCACGGTTTTGAGAACTGTGTGCTAACCATGCAGCCTCCACTAGACACCTAGGGCACCTTGCATGGGCTGGTTGTATGGTTTGGAAACCATGCACCTATCAAGAAGTGAATAGTTATTAGGTACCACCTCTTCTACTAACCATGTTTTCTAGGAACATGATTTGAGAAACCATGCTCTTCATATAGGCACCGCCTCTTCCCATCTCCAATAGGCCGCATGGTTTCCTACTCTGGGTCGCACAATTTGAGACAATCCATGCACCCAATGCTGACCCTATCAAACATTGATGTTTCAGGTTTGGTGCTCCCATTACTCATAGAGACCTCCAGGAAACTTCTGAGTCCTTCACCCAAGTCCCAAAACATCACTTGGAAGCATTCCAACTCTGAAAATTTAGTTCCAATGTTTGGTTTTAAAAATAGTCTATCTAGTAAATAAAAATTTAAAATTTCCTTGAATTATCATCCAGTTCAAAACACAGATCATTACAAACATCACTTGGGAATTATAAATAAAATTTAGTAATCTTTTAAATGAAAATATGATATATTTACATCACTAAAATAGGTAAATAAATGTTCTAAAAATATAATTGAAGTGTTGGTATTTTTGTAAAACATAAATATGTATTTACAATATTATAATTAATTTAATGATTCAGGAAAATTATTTTCCAAAAATAGATTCAAAAATTAATTGTTTTTTTTTATAATTAAAATGTAATTTTATGAGACATTAATTAATTTTTTAAAGTGTCATAATATTGGTTATAAAATTAAAATCGGTAATTTACAAATAAATGATGACTTTATTTAAATATTATATTTCTCATATTGATAAAAATATTTTCATAAAATGAAGTCCATTTTTCACTTCATCATGTCGAAAAATGGTATGGGTGAATTTTTGGAATTTTTCTGAAAGGGTTGAATGTTTGGTGAATAGCGAAGTGTGATAATTTACGATATATGCTAAATACATGAATTTTTGAGTAATTGTTGTTCTATGACTATTATAAGAACCATTATCTTGAACTATATTTTTCTATTTACTATACCTAGTAACAAGAATCATCATTATTGGTAGTCTTGAGCCTAAATAATAAAAGACTGAGTAAAATAATCAAAAATAAATACCCCTCTCCTCCCCTATAAATAAAGCCCTTAACCACCTCTTCTCCTCACACCTACTAAGACATATTGAATGTATAAATTGTACACAATTCCATCCCCAATAATATTCCCCACATCTAATAGATTTTTGGTCTCAACAAAATATCAAATTAAAGTTCCTTAATGAAGTTCTCAAGGAGTCAATATTCAAGAGGTAAATTCATCCTTCTTTTTTTAAATTTATTTTATTTTCTTATGCTATACTTAACTCCCCAATAAAAAGTGAACTTATAACATCAGAGTCATATATTATACTTTAATATTATATTTTTAATGTAATATCCATCATTAAATCTTCTCTTCTCTTCTTTTATTCAAGAAAATGAAAACATTGTCTTTGATGTGTCGATTCACCACCTTCCTGGATGAAGAGTTTTCATTTCCCATTACCACCTTCAAGGCTTGTCATAAAACCACTATTATGGTTGAATCAAATTTTAATATACATATTATAAATTTTATCATGTACAGGAACAAATGTATAATCATGATATTAAATAAAATGATACGAGTTCATGATGGTTATAAGAACCACCAAAATAAATTCAAAAATTTTCATCATTATTTTATCTAATGAATCATCCCAAAACCATATAATAAAATGATAAATGAGACCATTTAAAATCCTTGATGTTCACTAATACTAATTATTCTCTATTCTATAGAAATAATTCCCATTTGAAAATAAAAACCATATTTATACTTGAAAAACCCTGCTATAAACCATGAAAAAAAAACACTCCCAAAATGATAAGATAAAACTCTATAACTCATTAAAATGTCCACAAAAACCCTAATAAAATTATAATAAATAAAATAAATTTACAATAGATTCTATATTATTTAATTAATCATTCTAATTTTATTTTCTACGATATTAATTGCTGGTAAATAATGCATTCAGATACAAGATAATAGGATTCTCAAACTCAAGTCCATTTATTTGGGTTATTAATCTTTCATATCAAATATCAGTGTTCATATTATTTTAATATTCATAAAATATGATAGTTGATATCAAATTTTCTTTTTTTCTAATATAAATCTTTCCAATCTAATTTTATGGAAAATATAATGATTTTTCAAAAGAACTCTTCTTTCCAATTGACAACTTGACTCTTCTTGAAATTGTTTCTTCTTCACTGAAGTGTTATAATTCTTATACCATCTATAATTATTTTTCCTCACTTTGGAACTCTAACTTGTATTCTTATATGTATTTTTTATGAAATCCTTATGAAACACATTCGTTTCCATGGGTTACAACATGGTTTAATACGTTCTATGTGACATGCATGACTATAAAAATGTTATGATGTGATGGGTGGGCTATGAATTATATACCCATCCAATGCATTGGGTAATATGAGGTATCTCATTATATAATGTTTAAAATGAAAGAAAACTAATTATAGTTGTGTTTACAATGATGATCTTATGAGTATACACATATTTTTTTCGTGAATGTGATGCTATATTTTTTTAAAACTATGTGTTGTGTTTGACTAATGTGACATGATGTTTCATTTTTATATGTTGCAATATTACATTACTTTATTTAATTCTTACTCTCATGATTATGATGATTATCATATGATTATGTTATGGTGATGATGATTATGATCAACCATGTCATATTGATTCATGTACATATTTATCCTCTTAGCAGGCTTTTAGATCACCTCTTTCATTGATGTATATCCTCAACTGACTACATGCTCTATCGAGAACATTAGCATTAAAGGGGGAAATAGGAATATTTTTAACAAATATTTATGTTTTTTATGAATAAGTGATGTATGGTCAAATTTTCCCAAGATACTAAACCTTTGAATGATATATTGTAACACTTTCATGTGGTTTATCTTAAAAATGATATAATTTCCATGTAAGAAAAATGAGGGTCACTGTACTTGGTATCAGATCATGATGTAGTTCATTTGAGAATAAGGATTATATAATGTTTGTGAAAACCCTTAAGATAATACTAAGTATATAAATATTTATTTATAAAAATTCATAACATAGGAATCACATAAGATATTCCATTTATTTTCAATTTCATAAAAGGATAAATTATTCATGCTTTGTTGACTTGATTTTTGTTGAAAAATCATCCATTTCAGACAATAGTGGGAAATAGTAGAAACTAGGCATACAAATCATGTGAGGTAAAATGCAATGATTTTCTGAAGGACAAATGCAATTCCATAGTGGTGGAGTCCAAAACATAATGATGATTCGTACCCAACTATCTCAGGCTATGAACAACAACATGAACCACATGGAATTTCCACCTTCTCCTAATAATGAGAAATTATACATTGATTTATTTATGTAGCAATGACCTCTGATGTTTGGTGACTATTTTGATCCACTCGTTTCAGAACAACAGGTTAACTCAATGTTGAATAGATTTTTTTCCTCCACTATTATGAGAAGGATAAATTGAATGGAGAGATATATCATTTAAATAGAGAGGTTTGTCATTGATGGATGTTTATTAATAACACCAAGCTAGAGGATGAAATAGATGATATGGAGTGTGAATACATTAAAAAAGATCTTTCTTAAAAAGTATTTCCCCCAAACACTTGAGAAAAATATGGAGAGAGAATTCAAAGAGATGAAGCCAAAGGAAGTTGAATCGGTCATATCTTACAAAGAAAACATCCCAAGTATTTCAAGTTATAACTTGGTTTTTGTTATCAACAGTTATAGGAAAATAGGTAAATTCTTTATTGGTTTCAAACCACACCTTTGATGGGCTGTAGCTATCCAAAACATTGGGATTTAAGAAGAAGTTGTATGATTTTCACTCAATGTAGTGATGGTGTTTAGATAATGGACCCATCAATATGGAGATAATAAGAGAATAATGGAGTTTCATGATGGTGTTTCAAATGAAAAAGTATGAAGGAGGATCCAACCACCCACAAGTAAAAAATGTGGCAAGAAATATCCTGGGAATTTCCGCAATGGGATGGGGAAATGCTTCAGGTGTTTGGGAGATGGCCGCCAAGCTCATGAATGTTGAAGAGGTATGAAGAAGCCAACCAACATTATTGAGGAAATGATAACACCACCCGTGGTTCAATTATTCAATAGTAGTTAGAAAGGAAAAAAATGAAAGATAATTCACTCCACTCATTGAGAGAAATTAGAATCAGCTACCACCAAAGCCAAAGGATCAAGGGATAGCCTATTCCATCACTACTACTGAAGTGTAGTAAGAAAATGAATTCGTACTAGGTACACTTCCTATTCACCCAATAAAGAAAAAAAATTATTTGATTATAGTTATATGAATTCGATTATATCTTTAATGTTTTCTAAAACTATTGAATAGAAGCCTCAATACCTTGAAGTTGAGATATCATTAAAAACACCAAGTTTTGAGGTCATTTCAACCCATGTGTTGGAAACTTCTCTTATTGGCATATTTGGGGAGATTCTTCCATAAAATCTCATAATACTTCCCTTGTTATAATTTTTCATTATACTAGTAATGGATTGGATCTTGTTATATAGAGTTCACATCAACTAATGGAAAAATGAAATATATTTTCATATAAAAAACCATATGATGCTCCTATATAAATTTAAGGAAGATTGTCATTATCCATTGGAAAATATACATATAGTGTGGGGGTTGATGCCATGTGAGGAATCATACCAAGCTCAAATGGTTGATTCAAAGGAAGGTATCAACTAAGAGTAAATTTCCATTTTGAGGGAATACATTGATATATTTCACAAAGAGTTACCCAGAATTCTCTCAGATCAGGAGGTAGAGTCCTCAATTGAACTAATTCCTTATTCTATTCATATCTTAAAATTTCTCTACAAGATGGCCCTGATCGAACTGGGGAGTTAAAGAAGAATATTCAAGAGCATTTGGAATATGGTTTCATACACCCAAGTTTATCACCTTAGAGTGTGCCAATTCTCTTTGTAAAGAAAAATAATGGATTAAGGTAGTTTTGAATCAATTACTGAGAGATAAATAATATTACCATAAAGTAAAAGTATCTTATTATAAGTATTGATGACTTTTTAGATCAACTACTAGAAAGTAAACAATTTTAAAATATGAATCTTAGATTTAGATATCATCAACTAATAGAGATGAAAGAATATATTCAAAAGATTAATTTTTAAACAAGGTATGGGAACTCTATGTCCCTAGTGATTCCCTTCAGACTTAATAATTTCCCTTCAATATTCATGGATTTGATTATTAGAGTATTTAGATACAACCTTGAAAATCTTCGGATGTTTTTATCAATGATATTCTCAATTAGGATGATACATATGATGAACATGAAAAATATATAAGGATTGTACAAGAAATATTATGGAAGGAGAAATCATATTCCATGTACTGAAAGTGTGACTTTTAGATACAAAAAATCGCATTATTGATAAAACTAATCACAAGTGATGGAATTTTTGTGGACCCCTTAAAAAAGGAAATTTATTAATGCCGCAGACCCACTTGTGTCATGGAAAACTGAAATTTTATTTGATTATCTGGGTACTACAGACATTTTTTGAGATATTTCTCATGCTTTTCTTGCCTACAACCTAAGTTAACAGATAAAGGAGTAATGTTTTTTATAGAATAATACGAGGAAATCTTCATGGGGCTTAGGTGGAGGATAATCAATGAAACAATTCTCAATATACCAATAAGTGTATAATGTTTTTTGATATACTATGATTCTTAAAATAAGTTATTAGGTTGTTTAATCTTGAATAATGATGAAATGATAGCCTAAACCACAAGGTAATTGAATATTCATTAGAAGAACTACTCAGCATATGATTTCAGATAGATACAGTGATTTTTTCCTTTAAAATATAGAGGCACTACCTCCATCATGAAAAGTGTGACATATATACCAATCACAAGAGTATAAATTATATATTCACATAAAAGGAGATCAACATGTATCAAAAAATATAGTTAGACTTAATCAAGGACTTTTATTTCTCAATTCCCTACCATATATAAATGATTGACAATGTAGCTGATGCTCTTAATAGAAAATAAAATTTTACACTATACATGATGTGGATTGAAAAATACCATATCGTCATGGATAATCAAATGATGGATTTAGAAATCATAAAATTAGGGAATAAATCCAAACTTTTCCAAATGATTTCCTAACCATCTATCTAAAATATGGTAAATTAGGCACAAAGGGGTGATATAGAGTTACAAAAGAAGGTGAATATGATACATAACAGAAAGCTACATGATTTCCACATCAATGATGATAGTGTGATTTGGTTTGGAACAATTATTTGTGTTCTTTTGTTAGATATTATAAAAAAGTACCTATTGGATAATTCACAAAGCTCACCTTTTCAATCCATTTTGGATGTACCAAGATGTATCATGATATTAGAAAACACTTCTGGTGGGACAACATGAAGGGGAAGATTACGGAGTATATGTCAAGTTTTTTGGTATGAAAGCAAGATAAACCATAGTGATATAAGTCCAAAGATATAATGAAACCATTTCCTATACCCATTTAGAAATGGTATAATGTCACTATTGACTTTTTCACTAGTTTACAAAATACATAGAAAAGAAAAAAATGTGGTATGCTTTATGGTTGATCGACTCACCAAGACTACCCACATTATCTCTATTCAAGAATATTTTTCACTTGAAAAAATTTCCAAGAAATATGTGAAAGAAGTGGTGAGGATACAAAGGGTACGAAATTTTATCAACAATGATAATGATCCATGGTAAAACTCATTATTTACAAGAAGTATTCAACATTATTTGTGTACTAAATTGAATTTCAACATAGCCTATCACCCCCAAATTGATGTTCAATATGAAAGGACTATTCAAATGCTTGAGGACGTGCTAAGATATTTCTCAATGGAATTAAAATTAGGATGGAATCATCATCTCTCATTGGTTTAGTTCTCATAAAACAACAGTTTCCACTCATGTATTCATATGGATCCATAATATGCTCTGTATTGGAAGTGATATAGAACTATAAATATTCCAGACGAATTTGCTGAATGAAAGCTAATTGGACCTGATCTTGTGCAAGAGATGACAAAGAAGGTTCATTCCATCCAACAACATATAAAATATTCTAAGATATGAAAAAATAGAAATATTGACAACCATTGAAGGTATTTTGAGTTTCATGTTGGAGGCAATGTCTTCCTATGAATATCACCATGGAAGAGATTCATGTAGTTTGGAAAGAAAGTGAAGAATAGCCTAAGGTACATTACCCCTTTGAGATCTTTGATCGCATTGGGGTAGTGGCCTATTAGCTTGAAATTCCAAAAAATATTTATCATATTCATGATGTGTTCCATGTATCTTTCCTAAGGGTGTACATTCCTGAGGCTTCTCATGTACTGAATATGGAGGTGGAACAACTAGAAAATTACCTCACATATGAAGAGAATCCACTGAAGATCATGGAATGTAGAGATAATTTCTTACGAAACAGGACTAATAACCTTATAAAAGTGTTGTACAATAATCATATGTACTAAGAGGTGACTTGGTAACTATAGGAAATCATAAAGGAGAAGTACCCTCCCCTGTTTTCACCTTAGTATGTAAAATGAAATTCAGAGGAAGAAATTTCAAAAGGGGGGAAGAATATAATGACCCAAACTTTTAATAATCGAATTTTACCATATAATTACTTCTTATAAATTACAAATCACGTATATAACATATAGAACCCAACAAAATCATTTTTATATTTAATTAAGAATGAAATATGTGATATTTGTATAAATTAAGGAACCCATACTGATGGAATAGTAACTTGACCATTGAATACTAATATGATCATTAGGAATAGTAATATAGATGATAGAATAGAAACCATTCCAATGAAAGTATAAATAAAATTTACGCATCTTATAAATTAAAATATGATATTTTTGTATCATGAAAATAAGTAAATAAATATTTTAAAAATGATAAATTAATTGTTGGTATTTTTGAAAAATAAAAATTATTTATTTATAATTTTATAATTAATACAATTATTTAAAATAAATTTTTTTCATAAAATAGATTAAAAAATTAGTATTTTATGTCTTATAATTATAAGGTAATTTAATGAGGCCTTAATAAATTTTTCGAAGTGCCATAAAATCGATTATAATATTATAATGAGTATTTTTTTTAATAAGTGATGATTTTATTTAAAAATTAAATTTATAATATTTAGAAAATTATTTTCATAAATGGAGACCATTTTTTATTTATTCATGTTAGAAAAAATTTAGGTATAATTTTATAGATTTTTTTAAAATAGTTGATTTTTTGGTGAATAGTGAAATACGATAATTTAAGACATAAGCTAAATACATAAATATTTGAGATATAAGAACAATTATCTCAAACTATCTTTATCTCTTTACTGTACCCAGTTATAAAAATCAACATTATTGGTAGTCTTGATCCAAAATAATAAATAAATGAATAAAATAATCAAAACACCCCTCTCTTACCCTATAAATACCTCTCATGACCACCTCTTCTCCTCACACCTCCTAATCCTTATAGATTTTTTAAATTCAACATAATTTAATTTCTAAGCCTATTCCCCAAATCCAAGAGCTTCTAGTCTCAAAAAATACCAAATACAAGGGACTTAAGGAGGTTGTCAAGGAGACAATATTCAAGAGGTAAAATGTGCCTACTTTCTCGTTTAATTTCATTTTTATTCTTATCCTCTTGTTACATCACCTATACAATTTTTAATTTTAAATCCATTATATTATATATATTGGAATGTTATTTTTTAATTTAATTTCTATCATCAAATATTTTTTTCCACTCCTTTTATTCAAAAAAATGAAAACATCGTTTGTAATCTGTTGATTCATAACCTTTTTGGATGATGAGTTTTCATTTTCCATTAATTTATTCAATGGTTTCCATAAAAAATTATTATGATTAAATATGATTTTAATATATATATTATATATTTTATCATTCCTTGGAACCAATATATATTCATGATATTAAATAAAATATATGATTTTATGGTGGTTGTCAAAACTGCCGAATTTTTATCAATGTTTTATATAATGAATAATCCATATAACATATAATAAAATGATATATGGGAACATTTAAAATTATTCAATTTAATAAAAATAAATAATATCACTTATATAAAATTTATTACCATTTCAAACGAACCCCCATATTTATAATCAAGAGAACCGATCATAATCCACAAAAACAAATGGTCCAAAAACGAAGAGATTAAACTCTATAACCCATAATAAGGGGAATAAATTAACATAATTAAATTTTAATAAATAAAATAAACGTATAAGAGTTTATTAATTATGTAATTAATAAATATAATTTGATTATCTAGGATATTAAGTGTAATTGTAGAATGCATTTAGACATAAGGTAAAGAGATTCTCAATCCCATATCTCTTTCATTGTGTGATTCCTCTTTCATTCCAAATTTCCTTATTTATATTCTATTAATATTCCTAAAATATAACATAATTGTTCTCAAATTTTCTATTATAGGATATAGATGTCTCAAAAATTATGTTTTGGAAAAAATAAATATTTTCTAAAAGAACTATTTTTTCCAATTCACAAATTGTCTCCTCTATGGATTATTTCGTCTTCCCTCAAATGTGATGATTCTGAGATAAAATATTAAATCACATTTGTCATTTGGAAACTAAAATATTTATCCAAGAATTTTTACTTTATGAAATCCTTATGAAACTAATTCCATTCCATGTGGTACTTCATGATTGTTATACATTATAGTGGCATGCACGATTACGTAAAATAATTTATGTGAAGGGTGGTCCTGGAAATATATATCCCTCCAATTTATTGGATAATTTTATGTATCTAAAAAGATGATTTGTAGTATTCATAAACATGATACCATATTTTTTTCACAGTGATAGTGTTATGATTATGCACATAATTTATGCATGAACCTGATACTAGCTTTGTTCACAACTATGTGTGGTATTTGGCCACTAAGAAATTATGTTTCATTTTTATGCATTGCCACATTACATGCCTTTATATAATTATATCATGATTATTGTGTTGATATTATGCTGATGTTATGATGATGATGATTATTCTCACCTGTGTTATATTGATTTGTGTCCTTATTTATCCTCTAATTATGATTTTTTCTCACCTCGCTCATTGATGTATATCCTTAGGTGACTATGTTTTTTAAAGATAACATGATACTTAAAGAGATAAAGAATGATTTTTTTATAAATTTATAAGCTTTATTATGTATAAGTGATGTATGGTATTAATTTTCCAAAGATATTGAACCTTTGGATCCATGATTGTAACACTTTCATGTTGTTTATCTTAAAAATGATGTAATAGTCATGTAAGAAAAAAAGAAGTGTTTCTATATATATTAGCTTTATAGAACAATCTATATTTCAAACACATATCAAATATATTCTTTATATTTACCCTTATTACCTTCCCATAAAATCATTAGTAAAACATGAGTCGCATCACTTCATTAGGCGGTAGTCTGTCGTACACACGAACAATGTTATCGTATCTAGAAAGAAATTGATAGTAAGAAGTTATATGTGATATTATAATTAGTGAAGTATAATTATATTATAAATAAAATATAGAGTCATTTAAAATATAATTATCTCCATACAATTAAAACAAAAATGAAAAATTCATCACATTAGTTCACGAGGCGGAAGTCTGTCATACACATGAGCGATTTAATTATTTACCAACAGGTTGGGAGGTAAGAATTTTGAAGTGGTATTGTAATTAAAGATGAAAATTTATATCATAAATATAATATATAAATATTAAATCCATAATTATATCTATCTCTGAGAGTTGGATATGGAAAACAAATGACATCGGTTCCTAAGGTGGTAGTCTGTTGTACACACGATTGACGATTTTCATTCCAAGTTGATGAAAGAGGAAATGAATATAGGTTATGTAATTAAAAAATAAAATATAAGTAAATTTTATATATTTTGGTTATTATATCATCAGAATTGAAAAATATTTGAAGGGTTTGGATGAAGAAATAAAAAATGTAAGGTTAAGAATTTTACCTTGTCTTTAGTGAACCTTTTAGGTTTATAACTAATCCTTTTTTTAAGAGGGTTGTATAAAAAAAAGTATTATATGAAGTGGATAGGTAATTAGGAAATATGCATGGGTATTTATTTTCCATGAAAAAGGTTTTTTTATTTCTAAATAGGATAGCATTGGAGGTGCCCATTAATAAGTGGGGGAGAGGACACACATGGAATTTTTTAAAATCATAAAGTGTATCCACGTTTTTACATGACTAAAGGATATAAAAAGTGTAAGTATAGAAACTTATTGGTTTTAATGCCTAAATATGGTATGAAAATGGGTTTTTTAAACGTTTATATGCCATTCTACCTCATGTATTTTTAGTTTTCTCCCCTGGTAAACCTATTTTAACCTTAACCATGGTAATTAATTTACAATTTTTACTATACATTTTGACCAAAACATAAGTTCAACATATTATATAATACTAATTATGAACATTAAAAATGTTTAATTTATTTTTATAAATTAAAATCAGATAACATCAAATATTTAAATTAAAACTAATCACTCAAACACAATGAAAGAGAGGTTTTCTAAAGATAAAATATTCAAAAAGTTAAAATGTTATTTTTCAAAATTCAACATAAAATTTATTAAAATGACCTATATTAAATTAATTATAATATATATTATCTAATTTTTCATTTAAACCATTTTAAAACAAAATTTAACATTATAAAATTATTTAAATTGAATAGAGTTTTTCAATAAAAACCAATATTTTTCACTATTCATCAAATTATAATATTTTCAGAAAAATACCAAACATTCACCCTAAGTTAATTTTGAAAAATTGATTCCACAAATGAATTTAATTTTTTCAAATTAATTTTCTACAAGTTTCAAAAATTATTTTTATTATTTTTTTACAAAAAAAACACAAATCATTTTTTGAGAACAAGTATTTTTCAAAGCATATAAGACTTTACTAAAAATTAAGACTTTTTTTGTCAAAATTATTTCCTTATATAAAAAAATATACATATTTTTTCAAATAATAATATTCCTATTCATTTCTCAAATATTAAAGGATATGTAATAATGGTCATGTTTATATAATAATATTGATAAGAAATAGTCTAGATTCAATCTAGAATTTAAAACGGACTAATATACCTAGGGCTCAAGTTTCCATTATTTCAAAATATAATTACCTTATTCTTTCGATAAATTATTAGAAAGACCTTTCCCCCATCTTCAAATTTCAGATCTAGCCAGTAATGGTTAGAATAATTTTTATGTCAACTTTGAACTAACCGTATGTGTTGTTAAATGACTCTAACCATACTTGTCATTTATTCTAATATAACATCAAGGTAATCCTTTGATATCAAAAAAATATAATAAATTTTGGTACTCCCTTAAATCTTACCAATTTATTTATGAATATCCTAGAAACCTAATATAGTAGTAAATCTTATCTAATAGTGATAAAGTGTGGTAAATTTGTAAGGAAATTGACTAAAAACATATAGAGTTGTTTCCTTTAAATTTTTTGGGTAATCTAGTGAAAAAAATTATGGTTTTTTGTCATTTACATTATTTTATGGCTAATGGTTTTAAAATCCCCTTATTATCTCTTCTCTGATCCTTAACTTTCTAACATACCAAGAACTAAGATACAGATTATTTAATATCTCTCATCATGACATCCCACAAAAAATGATCTTTAAAATCTCCGTGAATATTTTCACATCAATGATTAATAAGGAATAAATTACTATGATCCTATTATAACATATCCTTATTAATAAATGTTATATATAGAACACACATAAGATTCTTAAACCTTACCAATCCCTCATAAGCAAGGTTAAACTCAAAAATATTTCTCATATTCTTTTATATCTCTAAATCCAATTTCAACACATCTATATTCATCACCTACATTGATGGTTGAACATTTATTTTATCAAGATAATATTTAAAAACTTTTTTAAATATTTCTAGATCTATTATTTTAAAATAAATAAATATTTTATTTTTTATGATCATCATCATGGATAAGCAAGCATTATCCTTTCAACTCAAAGAATCTTCCACCTTGTTCACCTTCCTAGGGTGGTAATTTATTGAGAAATAATCTTTTATAATATCTAACCATCCTCTATAGAGACTTATAAACTCTTTTTGTGGGAATATATTCTTTAATATTTTGTTATTATTATATATATCATAATTTTATTCAATAAGATAATGCCACCACAACTTTAATGAAAAAATTACTACAGCTAACTCCAAATCATTGGTCGGGTAATTTTTCTCATGAACCTTCAATTTTAATTAGGAATAATCTATGAAAATGTCATTATTCATGAAAACACATCAAAATCCCTTCATGGATGAAACACCATTGATTATAAACACTTCTATACAATAGGTTAATGTAAGCATAGGTGCAATGACTTATATTTTCTTTAGTTTCTTGAAATTTCCCTCAAATTCATTGGTATATATGATCATGGATCCCTTACAAGTTAACATGGTGAGTTTATTAGACCTTAATTATAAATTATCCAAAAACCATTAATAATATCCATCTAAAATAAGAAAAATATATATCTCGTTCACCATGGTTGGTCGAGTACAAGGGTCAATAGCCTCAATATTTGATATATCTACTGATATAATACCTCTTGAGATTATATGACACAAACAAAATAATAATTTTTCAACCAAATATTAAACTTTTTAGGTCTTTTATATAGTTTCTTATTCCTTATGGTATTTAGTAAAATACTCAACTGATCTTAATTCTCTTCCATGCTCTATGACTAAATGATAATTCCATCTATAAATACTACCACAAACTGATCAAGGTAATATCTAAATATTATATTCATTAAATTGATGAATTTAGTGGGGTAATTAGTAATACTAAACGACATCACAATATATTCATATTGTCTATATCTTTTATATAATACTATCTTGGGCATAGCATTCCCAAATAAATTTTCACTAAAACATATATAAAACCAAAGGTTTTTTTTCAACCTAGGTTTTATTATATAGATATTACATATTTTTATATGAATATTCACTATGTTTCCAAAAAAAATTACAAAGGATCATAAATGTATAGTTACACATAAACAACTAGTTTGTAAGTGTGTTTCATCATCTCCCACTATGATCTTCATAACTACCACCCTTCATTCACATATCATGCATAATAAATTTCTTTAAACCTGGGGAAAGGAAACATAAGAAAGGATAAGGTCAAATGCTCAGTAAGGGTAACCATGGGAGATATGTAAGCATAACATTAACATAAGAGTATGAGAAAATGACCATAATATTTGATAACTATACTCTTAATATTAAAGTTCATAATCCTAAGTCATGTTATAAATTTAGGTAGTCCATAAAACATTAATCATAAGGGAATTAAAGAATATGACCCATGATATTATAGTAATGGCATAATACATAGATTTTTAGTATACACATATTCATAAAAAATAATTTCCACAATATTCAAGGATCACTTGGAAGGACACCATATTGTAATGGGTTCACTCCCCGAACCAACATAGTAGTCAAGGTTCACTCCTAAGACTATCATAATAGACAAATTCAAATACTTAATCAGGTTTATTCCCTATTCCCTTACTATCTATCTCATGAGATTGAAATATTCACCCAATTTATTAGAGGGAGATATTGGTCCAACACATAACATAATTAAACTCAAATATATTTGTTCCATAATATCATAAAACATCCCATATATCATAACCAATGAAATTAAATGAGTTTCATAAACATTTCAGAATATCATTAACAATGTAAAATATCTTGGTTTAATAATCATTTAATCATTTCATCATATCATAACCAATGAAAATATGTTGTTTTTATAAGCATTTTTTTACTGTATAACCCGTGGAAGAGAAACAGGTTTCGTAAACATCTTATCATCATAAACATAAATTAACCAAAATTGATTTAGAATGGTAAACATGGATTATATCCCTAGGTAACCATAACTATCATCAAAGGATTTAATCTTAGATAGATAATTATTTTGAAATATCACTTGGAACATTTATTTAGTAAAATAACATTACTATTTAAAAAACTCCTTTTAAAACAAACAAAAATTCAAAATCAGTTTCTTTGAAAATAACCTTGGAAGATTATAAATGAATCATCAAAGAAATTATTGGCTGAAATTTAAGGAAAACCTCAAATATTTATAAGATACAATTGAATTTGTCACTCCATAAAACATTGCCACTTTATTAATTTATATCCTAGAATACTGATCCAGAGATAAATTTTCTCTAATCAGGATGAAGTGTGCTGAATTTGTAAAATGATTGTCTACAAGCCATATATAATTTTTCCCTCTTGGTGTTTAGTGGAGTCTGATGACCAAATATATGGTGATGTTTTCCTATATCCATTATAGTATAGGCAATGGATGTAAAGTTCCCTTTTAAATTTTTTATCTCATCCTAAACTTACTAACATACCAAGAACCATGATTCAAAATATATGATATATATTTTTACTTTATCCCACTAGAAATACTCTTTCAAATATCTATACATATTAGTAATTCAAGGATAAATACAGAATTAAGAACTATGATCTTCCTCTAAGAAATAATTCTTCAAATCTGGTATCTATGGAACATTTACATGAATCCTAAATCATATCATTCCATCATGATCCAGGTTAATCTTAGAAACATTTATAACCTTTTTTACATATCTAAATAATCATTCTTCACCTTTTTAATCATTCCATATATATATGGTTGAGAATTCAATTGAGAAAGATAACTTTCTCCCCTTCCTTTAGTATTTCCAAATCATCCATTAAAAAATTCTGAAATATTGGATATTTTTTATCCTCATCATGGAAATTCGATCATGATTCCCTTAACACAAATCATTGGCCTCCATGTTTTTATTCCCAGGGTGGTAATGTATTAAGAAATCAAAATAATTAATTTTATCTAAATATCTTCACTTGTTCATATTAAACTAATTGAAATTGAATATATACTTTAATATTTCATTATCAATATATATATCACACATTTCTCATTAAATATAATTTCTTCATATCATTGATGAAATAATTACCATAGAAAACTCCAAATAATGAGTTGGGTAATTTTTCTTGTGAATTTTCAATCATCAAGAGAAATAACATATAATCATTTCATTCTACATAATAGCACATCCCAATTAATTCTTGTATGTTTGAATATGTATTATAAACTGCCATCCACTACATGGTAAGGTAATTATAGGTGCACTAACTAATTTTCTATTCAGTTCCTCAAAATTTTCCTCAACTTAATATGTTCATAGGAACTTTTCACCCTTATAAGTTGAAATGGTGATTTGATTATATATTCGGTAAAAATTCTCCACAAATCATACATAATATCAAGATAAAACAAGAAAAAAATGAAATTATATACCTGTGGTTGGTCTGGGACAACACTCAATAGCCTTTATTTTGGATAGATCAATCTATATACCATCCCTTTTGATTATAAGACCTTGAAATTAAATATTTTGTGTCCAAAATTCATAATTTATTAATTTTTCTTTAGTTTCTCCTTCATAGGGGTATTTGGTAAAATTATCAAGTGATCTCTATTATATTCACATCTTTTTCAATAGATAAGTATATCATCTATAAAAACTTCCAAAAACTGATCAATGTAATTGATAAATACTACATTCATTAAACCATTAAATGGATCATGGGAATTCCTAAGATTGAATGGAATCACTATATATTCATAGTGAACATACCTTGTATGAAATGTTTTATTGGGTATATCCTCTTTATTGACCCTCAGTTTATGATATCTATAATGAAGTTCAATATTAGAAAAGTATTGATCTCCATATAGTTTTCAAATAGTACATCAATACGGGGTAAAGGATACTTGTTCTTGATCATGATCTTGTTCAGATTCTGATAATAAATACAAATTCAAATAAATACATATTTCTTTTTAATAAAAAGAATAGGTATACCCCATGGTGACATAATTCTATGAATTAATCCCTTTTCAAGGTTTTCCTAAAGTTTCTTTTTCAACTCATTTAACTAAATCAAGTTCATTCTATAGGGAGTATTTGAAATTGGGGTGACACTAGGTATGAGTTCTATTGAGAACTTGACTTCAATTTTTGTTGTAATTATAGGTGACTCTACTAGAAAGACATAAAAAAACTCTCCCAAAATAGGTGTATCATTGATGTTTAATTTACTTCCAACTATATGAGAAAAATTTCACTCTTTAATATGAATCAATACACATACAATGGATGTTATTTCTATCATATGTTCATATTTATGTTCTAACTGATATACGATCATAGGTTGGTTTAGAATATCATCCATGACTTCCATTCCTTCGAAATTGATGATTGATTTAGGTAAATAAATCCAATCCATTCATAAGATAACATAAAATTCAACCGAAGGAAGAATAAAAAATATTTGCAAGAATATTATTCTCACAAACCTCAACCAAAGAATAATTGTAGACTTGAGATTTTTTAATTGTACCATTTAGAGTTTTCAATACAATTTATATATCTAATTGTTTGTGTGGTAACTAGATACCCTTATAAAATTATTCATATATGAAATAATGGTCATATATAAATTCAAATAAGAAATTAGTAGCTATAGATTGAATGGTTAGTGTATCATTCACCATGTTGTTATCTCACCCCTCTTCAGAAATAGTGATCACATGAGATCTTCCTTTATCTCATGGATTAAGAGGTTTCTTCTATCGATCATCATCATTAACTTTCATATATGTGAACTAGTTAGAATTATTTCTATACTCCTGGAATTTGAAATATAATAGTGTAAGTGGTGTATTTAGTAGATATTCCTCTTTATTTGTGTCCTTAAATAACTTATTCCAAAAACAATAGTATTCGATTTCCTCGTGACTTTACATTCAACAGATAAAACTTATACTAGTCCCCTTAAGAAAATTTCCTTTACGTTTTTTCCACAGTTTGGGAATAAATTAAAACTCATCTTCTTCTATCCATGGTTTTTATATTTCCATTTAAATTAAATTTTTCTATTCTCATAAAAACTATAAGATTGATGCTTAAATAAAACTACTATTTTTGCATTGATATCACATCAAAAAATCTCTCTATAGCTGCTAAAGTCTCTTATAGATAGCTAACTTCAAAGACTTTATTTTATGACACTAAAGAATATATCAATATTACTTTTAGATTAGATGATAATAATATAAGAATACGTCGCAAGTCTTGGGAAAGTTTAATTATAGGTGCCAACTGACTCTTCATCCTTTTTCTTTATCTCAAGTAACTGCTTCTCCATCTTCATATGAAGATTATGAGGAAAGTTATTGTTGAAAAATAAGTTCTTAAAATCATCCAAATACATTGATTAAATTTCATCATGTTCCCTTGTATTCTTGATGATAGTTTAACATTGATCCACTTCACCTTCCAAATTATAGACAGGAAAAATGAATTTTTTATGTACAAAACACTAGAGAATGGAAAATATCTTTTCAGTGGTACTAATATATTGCTCAGTAACTAGTAAATCACTAGATCCGCTGAAGGTAAGTGGGTATTGACTCATGGAGGAATCAGTAGAATTTTGTTCCTTCTTTTTCTCATTTGCAAGTTCATCATGATTCAATGATTGAGAATGTTCTTTGAGTATTGCAATGATATTTTTTAATACATCTCCCATAACATTTATTTCCTTAAAAAGAAAATAAATTTCATTGTCCATCGCACTCAAAATTTACCTGGTTCATCAGGGTTCCATCAATTTTCTGAAACGAAAAATCACAGTGTAAGAGATAATAATCACAGTGGAGAATAATATAATCATGAAAAATAACTTGTAGGATGTCTAAATCATGACACATTCTTTTTAATCTATGTAACCATAGGATTATCCTAGGTCATTCAGAGTCAGCATATTTTAAAATCCATCCTAATGGTTCATAAAAAGTTTCTAAATTTCTGAAGCATATCCTATTAAAGTATCAAACTAGGTGTGCAACAAGGATCATTATCAAGCACTAGGTGCTGATCATGTCCATCTCAATGTGCCCATTTTGTAGTTATTAACCCTAGGTACCTCTATGCTAGATCCATATCCCCTTGTGGTATCCAAATAAAAATTTATTTACTTGGAAACCACTCACTCTATCCTTTACCAATATACCATGATATTTTCCTAATCATTAACTCATACTTAGACTTGTCCTTAGAAATTTTCTTTGGGATCTCACTAATGTTTTCTCATCCTAGTATACAAATGACAAATGAACCTATCCTCTGATACCAACTGTAGAAACCTGGAATTTTCATACAAAGATATTTTATCTTTTCATATGAATATTAATTACATTATATAAAAACATTCCTAATGGTTGTAAAGGTATAGTGCCTTTGAAAACATAGAAACATAAACAACTGGTCCATAGGAAAGCTATGTCATCTCTCACTATGTTCTTAATAACTATAACCCATTATAAAAAATCATAAATAATTACTTTTATAATAAACTCGGGAAAGGAAACATAATAAAGGATGATTTTGTGTTCTTATTAAGGGTATACAAGGTAAATTTATAAGAATAACATGAACATAAGTGTAGTAGAACATGATCATGTCATTTGAAAACCATACCTTATATATCAAATATCATAATATTGATCCATGGAATAGTGATTATAATTTCATAAGACATGAATCGTAATGGAATAAAATTACATGATCCATGAGGTAATAAAATTATCATAAGACATATATTTTTAGTATACACTAAGTATTTAAACATGTTTCCATAGTAGTCAAAGATCACTTCCTACAAAATCCTAGTGGAGTGGGTTCACTTAAGATACCATTATAGTGGTAAAGGTTCACTCCCATTACCATCATAGAGGTAAATTTCTCTTATTGAACTAGGTTCACTCCTCATTATAGTCATATATATCTCATAATATATAAATCCATACCCAATAAATTGGACATAGATATAGGTCCCCCCCAGTCAGATAGTAAAAATCATATGTAACTGTTCCAAAAGATCATAAAATATTCATCATATCATAAGATATGAAATGAAATGGGTTTTTAAACACTTAATCATATAAAAACATATAGAAAATAGATATTTTTTTAATCTTTTATTAATTTCATCAGAGCTTAACCTATGAAGAGAAGTGGGTCTCATATGCATTTTATCCTGGTATAACCTGTAGAAGAGAAACGATTTTTGTAAACATATTTTCATTATATAAATTAAAAAACCATAAAATAATACTAAGGGTATCATTCGATTATATCACCATTAAATCATAAGTTGATTCAAATGATTTTATATGAGATAGAAAATTATTTTAAAATATCACATAGAATATTACTTGAGAAAAATAACTTTTCCCATTATAAAAAAACTAAAATAAAAATAAATTCAGAATACATTTCTTTGAAAATAAATTTATAATATTATAAAATAATCTAAAAATATATTATTAGTAATGATGGTGAATAAGTATATTATTATCGTAAATATTAAAATTAAGAGTCCTTTCGTATTTTTTGTAAAAGGAAAACATGCATTATTTAGAAAATGTAGTGAATATTTCTTCCAAAAAAATCTTTAAAAGTAAAACATGGGTAAAAATATATTTAATAAATCATTGTTAAAATTTCAAAAAAATTAAAATAGTTTTAGAAAACATGGTTTTGGATGAAAAACAAGTTTTCTACTGAAGATAAAAATAATGATGATTTTTATTAGAAAAAATATTTTGAACTCTTAAGTACATAAATAAACAGAAATTAATGGAAACATGTATTATCTTGACATAAATAGTGGATAATAATATTATAGATCATTATTGATAGATTGATCATACTAATTCATCATCGGAAACAAAATCATAAACAATCTCGATAAACAATGCGACTGTAACATAAAATATTTACCACTTTGGTAACATTGAATTGTAAGACCCATAATGGAATAAAATCAAATTAAAAATAAAATAAATGACAATAAACAAATTATTTACAATAAATCTAAAATGTTATTTATATCCCCCTCATAAAAAAAGTTCGGTGAATAACATAACATTGGTCTCAAGGAAATAAAAATGAGACAAAAATATCTTACCAGAAGAATCAACATCCATCATACACATTCAGAACTCATAAATAATAAATATAAGTTTATTATATAACTATTATAGAATAATAATTATATATATCATACCATGTATGATTTTCCTATGACCTTTTATTACCCATTTATTAACAATTCCACGTTAAAGTCAAAATTTGGGAAATAAATGATTTGTTTTATCAAGTATGTTTTGATTTTTTTTGTCCTCTTATATCAATCATGGTTAGATAATCTATAGAAATTTAACCCAGATATATATATAATTTATATTCATTATATATGTTTTTAAGGTAATCATTAAGATTTTGAGAAAGAAAATAAAAAACACTATTCATGGAGAATGTAAGACATATGTACATAGGAATGTTGTTTCTATTTTCTTAAAGGATTGAAAAAAGGAATTATAAATAATATATTTCTATTTAAAATCATTTTAATGATATATATTTATATCACATATACCCATTAAAAACATCATTGTTACCTTCCATGTAATGTGTGAATGAATCCCATGGCTTCATGAGTTGGTACATAATAGAATATATGAAGTTATATGTGATATAATAATTATTGAAGTGTAACTAGATCATAAATATCATATATAAATATTTAATCAATCACTATATCCACCCGTGATAGGTGTTGATGGAAAATTAATAACATTGGTTCGTGAGGTGGTAGCCCGCCATATACATGAATGATGATTTTGTATCCCATTAGATAGGAGAGAAGATAGATGTAGGTCATTAAATAAAATAACAAAATATTAGTATTTTTAATATACGAATTTTATTATATCAACATGGTTTAGTAATAATTAAAGGTGGTGAAGTGAAAAATAAAATAAAAATCTTCGTTATGTGTGTTTCCTCTTATTCAGATCACTTCTTTTGGTTTGCACCAAAAGGTTGACCATAAAATGATTTCTTGTATGGGATGAGATAGTTAAGGATTTTATTTGGGTAGAGATTAACCAAACATAATGGTTTTGGAATTGTTAATAGGATAGGATAAAGGGTGGCCTTTTTCAAGTGTGTGGAATGGCACACTTATAATTTTTGGAAAGAAAAAGATAAAACCAATTTTTTAAAATTCTATAATGATACAAAATTTATCATTTTAGATACTTATACATGATATGTTAAAACTATTTCCATAAAATGGGTATTGTAAGATTTCTAGTTCATTTATAACCCTTATAATTTAAGTTTAACCCTCGGTAAACCCATTTTTACTATAACAACAATAAATAATTTTTACTATTTTAAATATTATATATGGAAAAATTTTAATTTTAAATTATTATATAATATAAATTTTTTTATTCCAAATATTAATCCATTTTTATAAATTCCTTTCACATAAGTGGGAAAAAAATTATTTAAAATAAACCCTATAGTTGAGATGAGAATGCAGTTTTACGAAGAGAAAATGTTCAAATTTTTAGAATGTTTGTATATCCCAATTTAATATAAAAATGATTCCAAATACCTAAATTGGATTAATTTATATATAATTAAAATATTTTTACTATTAAACCAGTTTTAAAATTAAAATTAATCTTATATGTTTTTTAAATGAAAAGGTAGTTTTCAATAAAAACCAATATTTTCAATATTCATTGAAAAATTTATCATTTCAGAAAAATCCTTGAAATTTACCCTAAGATAATTTTGGAATTCTTATTTAAATATAACATTCATTTTTTAAAAAAATAAAAGTTGAAAAAATCACATTTATTATTTTTTTACAAAATGATTTAAAACATTATTTTTACAAAATAGTATTTTCTAAACATATTAACACATTACCAAAAATTAGTAGTTTTTATTAATGTGTTTTATTTATACACCATTATAATTAATTTTTAAAAATTATTTATTATTATTCATACCATTATATTTAAAGGTTAGGTTATAACAGTCATATGTAAATAAAAATATTAATAATATATCACTGTTTGTTAAAATATGGTGTTGTGTGTAATGCATGAAAAAAACAGTGTTGCGTGTAATGAAAAATATCAGAAAATATTAATTTATTTTAAATAAGAAATAATATATATAAACTGAGTGTGTTACAAGGTTGTATTTCAAAAAAATTCTCTAGAAATATCCTTAATCTTGATAAACTCCCATTATATAAAACCTCAAAATGAGTGTCTAAAAATTTCATCTTATGATCAAAATTAAACTCATAAAACCGTGATAGTATAAATAAATATAACATTAATATTACATGTAGACATATACACTTCCTAAATTAAAATAATCCATAGATGGTTCATGATTTATACAACATGAATACCATTGGTAAAAATACTTCTACACCATAATTCTTAAATCTCAATATAAAAATACATCAATCCTTCCAATTAAATGATGGAAATAGAATATATCCTTGGTATAAAATTTAACTCTTATATTATAGAATTAACATGGATAATTCCCATATTCCCCACACATAATACATTTAAATCCTCCATAATTCATCACTTTATGGCCTTCTATTCTACACAGAAAAAATATTTCCATCCATTTGAGATATTCTTCTAGGGGCTTCTTCCCACCTTAATAACATGTCAAAATCTGGATATTATTTCCTATGCATTAATTTTGATATGATCATTCATAAAATTTTATCTTCCTATTATTTGACATGTTATAAATCTCACTAAAGTACATGTTGTTAATCATATATTCTGATATCTGATTAGTCATAATCATAATTTCTTTCTCAATATTCATTATCCAATTTGTTTTTTCATAGTCACCAAATTTTCCATCAGATTCAGTTTTAGCATGATTCCTTTTAGTTCCATACATTTAATGAAGGTGAAAGCATAGTGTGATCAACAGTAATCATAGTGTAATACCACATAATCCTAAAAATCATTAATAGGATGTCTAAATCATGAGTTATTATTTTACATATATGAAAAATTAGGTTCAACCTAAGTAATTCATGGTCATCATCTATTAAAATACTTTATGATGGTTCATAAAATAAATTGTAATAAACTAAATCTTATCCCCTCATTAGTGTTGAACTAGGTGTGTTGTAAGGACCATTGATTAATATTATATAATGTTTAATTCAATTCTAGAATGATTTTTTTAGATTTATTATCTATAGGTACATCTGTATCTAAACCAAATCCACATGTAGTTTCAAAAATGGGATGTATTACTAAGAAAACCTCACTTCTTTATTTACCATAACATAGAAATTTATACTATACTTATGGTTATTCTAAGGGTTCTCACTAAAATTATCTCATCCTCGTTTCCAAAGGTTAACTAAATCTTTATTTGATACCAACATTAAAGACCCTAAATTATCATATAATAATATCACATATTAATCGAAGAATATTCCTTACGTAACATTCATATCCACTCCATGATTTTATTGTTCTAGTTACATTGTAAAACCAAAAACATAAACAACTAGTTCATAGGTGAACTACATCTCCTCCCACTAAATCCTTCATGTCAAGAAGCCTTCTTAAAATTTTCATACATAAAACCATACTTCATATCCCATGTAAGAAACATAATAAAGTGTGATCTTAGATTATCAGAAAGACCAATCAAAGGATATATCAATGATCCCATAATAATAACATGAGCATAAGGGTATGAGATCATGAAATTAACATTTGAAAACCATACCCTTCATATCAAAGATCATAAACTTGAGTCATAAAATGAATCTTAGAAGTTCTTGAGACATGAATTATAAAGTAATAATGGTACATTAGTCATGATAAAATAACCTTGGCATAACATAGATATTTTTGGATTACACATAAACTTATAACAATGTGAAAATTTATAAATCGAAATAGTTCACTCATTACATTAAGGATATAAAAATATGGAACTGACATAATCCTATGAGCATGAAATAATTTACATGAATAAAAATGTGAAAATGAATTCAGGTTCACACATGAAATATCATTTACCAACTCATTATAGGGAGATATAGGTCCCACCCATCCTTGGTTATAACACGACCACCATACATGCTTATAACGTAACCACTATCCTTGATTAAAACCTGACTAATATCATTTATTATAACATAACCAATATCCTTTGGTATAATGTAACAACCATAAAATAATGAAAACAATACATATATGATATATATGATTATATAACATTAATCATATATGAACCCATGAAAATAAAATTTTTTCATTAACATTTCATCATAATATAACCCATGGAAAATGAATGGGTTTCATAAACATATTTTCCCCATAAAAATAAACCATATGAATGGAAAAATAAATATGGTATCATTGGATAATATCTCCAATAAAACATTAGTAACATTAAGTGATTTCAACTTAGATGGAAATTTATTTTGAGAGATCACATGAAAAATTTCTTGTGCAAAATAAACTTTCTTGGCAAAACACTTTTTGATGCTAAACACTCATAAAAAATTAGAAATAATTTTCTTTGAAAATTTAATTTTAATATTATAATTTAATCTTTAAAATATTTATTGGTAATGGCCATATTTTTTTCATTTCATAAAAGTTAAAACAAATATTTTTTTCTCATTCTTAGTAAAATCCAAACGGGCCTTTTTTGGACAAAAAACAGAAGATTACTTTTAAAACATATTATAAAATATAAAACATGGGTAAAAATAACATCAAATAATATCTATAGTATAGTAATACGTTATTTAATTCATTCTTATAAAACATGGACAGGGAAAAAAATGGTTTTTTGACTGAAGAGAGAAATAAATCCAGTTTTCTTAAAAACATTATTTTTTGAATATTGAGTGTATAAAGAGACAAAAATGAAGGAATAAAATTTGTTATCGATAAATTAATAGAGGAAAATAAAATTCAAGACATTATTGGGACATATGTCCTAATATTTAATCTTTGAAATCTTAATCATAAACAATCATGATAAACAATGACTTTGTAACATCAAACACTTACCACTTTAGTAACATTGGAATTTTCAACCCCATTAATGAATAAAAACAAAATAAAATTTAAATATAATTAATATAATTAGAATCATAACATAAAATTTCAATGGTACAGTATATACTCCTCATAAAATAATATAGTTTCATAACATAACATACGTCAGAAAGAAGGAAAATTGAGGAAAATTCCTAATTTTAAGTCCTGAATTCCTTTGTAAATGTTTGAACTTCATATATAATAAATATTATTTATTATAAATATATTAAATAATAAAAATAATATTTATTATACCATATAAAATTTACTTATGACATTTAATTTTCTTTTTATTAACTATTTCTTGTTAAAAAAATATTTCAGGTAATAACTACTTCATTTTTTTCAAATATGTTTTTGTTTGGTATATTCGGTAATTTTATTTTTATCGTGGTTACATAATATAAAAAAATTATAATAATATATAAATATAATATATATTCATTATATTATTATTTATAGTAATCCATTAAAGTTATATAGATATATATATATAATTAATTACATCGTCAATGGACATGGTAGGTTGTACATATGCATGAAAAATACTTCCATTTTCTCAACACATTAAATGAAATAAATAAAAATAATATGTTACCTTTAAATACTAATTTTTATTTTATATATATAACATATGTTCATAAAATATACACTAATTTCCTTCCATTCAAAGAGTTGGTTAAAAAAATCACATCGCTTCATGAGGCAGTACTTCACCATACAGACGAATGACGTTATCATATCCCCAAAGTAGTGAAAAGTAAGAAGGTATTAGAGATATAATAATTATAAAAGTATAATTATGTTACAAATATAATATATATTCATTTAATCTATCCATATTTCCATCCATGTAAAATATGAATGAAACACACATGACATCGGTTCGTGAGCCAGTAGTCTAACAAACACACAAATGATGTTATTATTTTCTAATGGATTGTGAGGTAAGAAGATAGATGTTTTTTTATTAAAGGGGTATAATAATATCATAAATATAATATATAAACATTAAATCCAACATTTTATCTAACTATTAGTGGTGGTGATAGAAAATGATTTACATTAGTCTGCGAGTCTGTAGTCCACCGTACACAGGATCAAATGTTTCATTTCTCATTTGATGGAAGAGGATGTAGATATAATTTATGTCAATAACATAGTAACATATCATTATACAGTATATATTTTGTTAATATTTAATCAAAATTGGAGAAAATTTTTAATGAGGTGGAGAATAAATAAAACAAAAGGAAAGGATGATAATTTTACCTCTTCTTTGGAAAACCTCTTTAGGTTTATACCAAAATACTTCTTAGGAGGTTTTCCTAAACAAACCAAGGCCTCTATGAGGTGTATATGGAATCATTGAAGCTATTATTTTTTGTATTTTCCAATCAAATTGGTTTAGAATTGTGAATAGTACAGGGGATTGCGTGACCAATTATAAGTAGGGGAGAGGATACACATAGAATTTTTTTAAAAGAATAAAGTGTATCAACATTTTTCACATGATAAAAAGATAAAAAATGGGTCATTATAGAAACTTATAGTTTATAAGGTCTAAATATTTCTAGATAATGGGTGTTAGAAAATGTTTTAGCTCATTTTACACCATGTCTTTTTAGTTTAACCCCTGGTAAAAATATTTTAACCTCAACTGCGGTAATTAGTGTTTACTATTCATTTTGACAAAAAAATAAATTGAAAATTATTATAAAATAATAATTATTCTATTTATAAATAATGAATAAATTTTCACAAATTTTACTTATATAAGGGGAAAATATTAATATAAAACTAAACCCAAAAATGGAATGAAAATTTGGTTTTCTTAAGAGATATTTTTTATAATGTTTAAAAAGATTTGATATCAAAAATAAATATGAAATTGATTATAGTGAACTCTAATACATTAATTATAATAAATTTGATATAATTTTATGACTTAATCCCTTTTAAAATATTTAACCTTATAAAATATTTAAAACAAAAGGCATTTTTCAATAAAAACCCTTATTTTGTATTATTCATTGAAAAATTAATATTTTCAAAAAAAATTCAAAATTGACCCTAAGATAAATTTGACATGTTGATTCCAAAAATGAATATTTTTTTCAAATTAATTTTCTAAAATTTTTAAATTTTAATTTTACTATTTTTCCAAAAAATAAAAAATTCAAAACATTTTTTGAGAAAACGGGTATTTTTTTAATCATAGAATGTCAATTCAAAACATTAAGTACTTTTGGGTGATATGTTTTCTTTATATAAAACCATTATAAATGATTTTTAAAATGGGATTATTAATATCCATTATTATATGTTTAATGGATAGATTATAAATGTCACATTTTAGTGATAATATTAATAGCTTGTCATGGTTTTTTAAAACATGGTTCTGTAAGTAATGTAAGCTATCGAACATATAAAATTTATTAGAAAAAAAATTATAAAATATTGGGGTGTTACATTGATGGAATCCCATTTGAACCTAAAGACTAATTTAGGAATCCACATAATTATTATATGGATCAATATATAGATCCTAAAATGAAAATATTGGAATCCCTAACAACGTCATCACATAAATACCATATCAAATTAATAACTCATAAGGATCATAAGTTGGATCCCAAGAAGTGCCTTTGTGAAACCCCAAAAATACAATCATGTATTGTCAGTCCCTATAGTTCAGGTCCTAGGGATAACATTTTGGGAATCATTATTTACATCAATATAAAAAAGTGAAAGTATAAATATATAGTAGGGGTGGGATGAACACCTAAACCACTCACCATTGTTTATAGATTCTCTAGCTCGCGTCCTTGATACTGGTTATGAGGTGACACCGGGTACCATCACTACCCACCCCTAAGTCCACCCCATCACGAGTGTCATAAGCCAAAATGGAGCCTACTAGGGTCACATCAAGGTCTCTAGGTCCTCTTAGGAAATTCACACTAGGGATATATCCTTATGTTCTTCCACTTTTTTTATGAATCCTTGGTCAACCTAAACACCCTAACCATCCTCCAGTCTTCATAGGTTCAAACCACCCAAGTATCGAAGTCCTATTGGGGGATGAGCACTCACCCCATGATTTTCTCTATGATCTCTTTAGATTTTGGGTATGTCTCATAGACATCCCATTCGCTACACATCCCATGTCATCAGCCCTCTTTATATATGGGGTAATAAGTCACTAATCACTGGTTCATTACCCACTATTCATTTTCAATTTATATCCATGTCCATTAGTGAACATGAAGTCTAGTCAGTACATAAGGGTCCATAAAGGCCCTCACATCCTTATGAAATTCAATTATTATATTCAAACATTATTTAATGAATAAAATAATTAAATGTGGCTGATCACATAAAGTGGTGGGTCCAATCATTCCATATGCATGTAGTAAATGAAAAATACCATAGGGAAGATGCATAAGTACTACTTACCACAACAAAATATAAATCCTCTTTCAAAGAACAACTAATACACCCATATAGCCTAGTAATTCCTATCCATCCATTATCCAAGAGATGTTATTCCCTGACTAATGAATTTAAATCCAAACAAATATTTATTCTTTATTTATAATTAATTAAATTGTTATTAAAATAATAATTAATTATTAAATCAGTTAATAGTTATTTAATTAATTTAATACAACTAGGAATAAAGACTAAACAATCACCAGGTGGTCCCACTACACCATACTTACAACAAAACACACACCCATGACCCATGGTGTGATCTCAATTGTTTTGGGAAATAAAACTTACAAATTATGATGATAAAGATAGTAATTTAATTTAATTTATTCCAAAAATATTAGAAATATTTCCATGATGATATACCTCAATGAAATGATGCACCACCATGTGCAGATGGTTTCTCAAGTCACCCTCTTCTAATGGAATGTGGAACTCCATCATGCTAGGACGATTCTAGCATACTCTGGTAGAATCTAAAGTGAATAACTAAACCTAGAAATAATAAATTTGAATGAGTGAGGGAAAAAACAGTATTCCAATAGAGTGAGATACTTAACAAGAATAACTGGAATTTTTTTTTCAAAAACACCCCAAATCAAAGTGGGGAGAAATTAAGAAGGGGAGGAAAGGCCCCCTGGCCGTACACGAGTGAGTGGGGAAGAAATAAGAACTACACTCTTAACAATTCATAGGGTAAATTTAGTAAAAACATAATTTTAATGATATCAATATTTTTCTTATATGGTTTTAAAATTCTATTATAAATAATCAACCATCATTATCTAAGGTTGAAAGGCTGGTCTGTATGGTTTCTCAAACCATGTACCAAATATGAAAAATTCCTCTCAAAACATTGCACACTATAATCTACAACTATTTTCAAACCATGCACTAAACCTCCACCCCCAACCAATATGAAAGAATTCATATTTCACATTTCATGTTATACCATTAGTCATTCTCTAAACACAAATTAATGCAGTGCTAAAATGAAATAGAATTATAAAACTACTCACACTTAGGGTGCCACAGAGTTTCTCCGAAACCCTGAAGACAAAACCATGAATGGTGTCCAAAAATCCTTAAAAATGCATGAACTTGACCTTAAGCTTCAAATAATTTCATAAGAACCCAAATTACCTTTATATACTCATTCTACATTTGAAAAAGTATTAATATATTTAAACCCTCATAATACCATTCTAAATCATTGATAAATAGTAGACACATCCAATAATCATAAATTAAAATTCTCCCAAGAATTTTTAGAAACTATGGGCACAAGGTCTTACAATCTCCAAACTATAATACTTCCAATCCTTAATAATTATCATCATCCATTAAAAATACACACCTGAACTACTCAAGTCACTAATACCCACTCATATTTCTACATTTTACTCCAAAACATCAAATGATCTTCCACTGTATAACTCCTAACACCTAGAACATAGCTCATCAAAAGCTATCCTACAGCCCGCTACTATCATCAAACTACAAGGAATGTGTCTAACCACACCAATCCATATAGAGAATCCATTATGGAATCATCCATTTTACTTTCTATCTTATGTCACTACCCTCCATAAGGACCATATCAAAATTGATTATTCTAAGTTACAGTTCCCACCTTTATCATAATTTCTTACATAAACACATTCCCAATGGTCCAATGACCTCCACTATGTGGTTTCCATATCACTAAATCCAAACACGTATCAAAACCCTAACCAAAATTCAGTACAATCTCTCATAACAAATTACATACTAGATCATATGAGTACCAAATTCCCCATCATAGGACTTTCATACATCGAACATTCCTCAAAAGGGCTTTTCCAAACCTCATAATATCATCATCATAAAAAAATGGCCTACACAAAACACTGTACTAGATTACCTCTCTCTCACAAGTTTTTTCATCTCTTAATATGCCTTTATTACATTTCATTACATGATTCACCCTCTGATCCATGTCATGAAATTGGCTTTCACCCCCAAACCATGTCATGAATTGGGTTTTTATCTCATGAACTGACATAGATCATATAGGAACATCTAAATCCCAATTCCAATGCAAAAACTCCATCTAAAATATTTTTGGGATCTCAAATATGATATTTATTTAGGACCATAAATATTGGATTCACTAGCTTTATGAAGTCCAAACACTACCTCAACCCTTCAATGATTGATCACATTATGTCAATGACTCCCCTTGGGTGAGGGTAAACTTCCAACAACCTTTGTTGGTCTCCCCATCATACGGTATTCCTTATACTTCTACTTGAGTGTTAACTCAACATGTTCTAACACCACAAATGTGTCACTCCTCTCAATCTGTGACTATCTTACACCATCCATAAATGTCTAGAATTTACCCGGATTGGTCGTTCCACCACACTCGATTCAATTCTAAAATCTCCTCTTCTAGTGAGGGGCATCTCTAATTTCACTAAAACATCAGGCCACCATTCCCATGAGGATTTCATTGACTCCATCAATTCTCACCTTATACTCTAAATCTCTCCATTTCACACTTTTAGTGGGTACGAAATCTAGAACCACCTGATTACATCACTTCACTCACACTCCCATGATCCACACATTACAGAACTAGGATAATGTTCCATAAACACTATCCATGATCCATGAAATATTAGATCATTATGACAACCACATTATTAGCTAACACCATGTTATACTATAGTTAGGGGTGTCCACTCATGATCTCACCATGTTTTTTAATCATATCACAATCCAATAAGGTCTGATCACTAAATGGTCTTACCCTTAAAACCAACCTCAAACCCAATGCATTAGGAATCAAGGTGATTCACCTCATGAAATACCATGGAATAACTATTCATTCTCCATTTCTTAGAAGAACCTCTCATATGTCAGTCTCTAACCCAAGGAATCTGCTCATGAATTTATATTTCTTGGGAACTCTTAAGACTATGATAACCCATCATGTGGTTTTCCCTCACATAAAAATAGAAACTATCACACAAAACGTTGAGTCATAAACCAAAGTATCAAGTTCCACCCACTAAGCCCAAGATAAAATTAACAATGTGAAAAGTAGTGGGAAGAATCGTGTTATCATCTCAGTAAACTAGGAAATACATCTACCACATACAACTATAGGGTTCCACATATACTTAAGATAGGAACCTTGTGTCGGATCAAAAGCCTACTTGGGTGTAGATTCTCTCCAAGAATCCCTACACAGGACTTCCCCTTCAGAATCATAACATCATCATCTATATATTAATACATAAAATAATCATCAAGGATGTTCCATTCCAATTGAACCAAATAACTTAATTCAGATAAGTAGAGTTTCATTCCATTATATTTAGAAAAATATCAAATAAGTTGCTTTTGTCACTTCAAATAACTGAACTATATAATAGAAACCCACTAGGGGTTTCCCACAATGGATCCATGTACTTATATAAAAAACTTGGATAATCATACATCCCTTTATCTAAGGTACCACATATTAATCATTAGGATACATAGAATCAAATATCCATTTTTTCTTCTATCAAAAGAACATAAATATGGCACTCAAACTAACTGAGTATAATTCCCAATTTAATTATATGTGAAAACAACATATGAGTGGTTATTGAATTGTTAAAAAACAAATACATAGTCATTGATAAAAAAATCACACTAGTAATAAAATATCATATGAATCCTACATGGCTGATATTATTGATGACAAATATGTTACCTCTAAAGTACAAGAGTCAAAATCAAATCATGGGACTGTTTCCAAAGGGCCAAGATCCTGAACCCATAAAAAATAAAGAACCTCACACATCCATGTGAGTCACTCAAGGTGAAAATAATATACATCCATAACATAAGAAACTAAAATAGTAATCTTTTCCCTGGTAACCAATAACTCCTACTGGAA
Source organism: Viscum album (assembly GCA_963277665.1). Classification (NCBI taxonomy): domain Eukaryota; kingdom Viridiplantae; phylum Streptophyta; class Magnoliopsida; order Santalales; family Viscaceae; genus Viscum; species Viscum album. The sequence continues at coordinate 1,044,461,783 of OY728150.1, forward strand.
CAATTGTTCTTGATGCAATATCCTAGTATCACTCTAAATCTCCAACACATTTCTATATATCAGGTCATCCAAATCCGTTAATAGTAATACAAATTAAAATAAACTGTAATACCACTTTGAAACTTCCTAGTAGAGGGTCACACAACTGGTTCCCTAGGCTAAGACTTCAAAATACCTTAGGCATGACTCCTCATAATTCATAGGTTTACAATTATAAATAGAGGTTTAGGGTAGTACTATGGGGAGACTATACCCACTGGTCATAGTGTGCAGTAATGGATAAATAGACAAATATCATACATAGAAAATAAACATTATAGTGTTCATGATAAATAAAACAACCCAAATAGTAATAATATGAAGTGTGGAAGAAATATAGTTATAGAATTATTATCACCCACCGAGGGGATCAAACATACAATATTAACATAATAATGGAATAAAATAAATATATCAGAGGCTAAAATACATCCTTGAGCCTCTTCTCAAACCAGTCTCCAATATTTATTGAGATTTTTAGCTTGATTATAAACATCACTCCAGGATTCTTCCCAACATGTGCCTTTAAAATTTGATAGATCTACTTAAGTACCTAAGTGGCATGTCCATCTGAGTATGGTGTGATTACATAACTCAGTAGGTCACCACCAACATAGTCCCATAGATAACTAGAATATTAAATGTATGTTCATGTTCATTCTCATCTGAAATATATAAATAAATTATATAAAAATAAATAACTAACACATTACCTTCATCATCCAGTGTTAATATGTCTACGAGAACATCATGGTGATCATGCCAACCATAACCACCCCTGGGGACCAATTCATACCCAAATACCATTAAAAAAATGATCCTTAGGCTCATGAACCTGATCAACCATATCAAATTTATCTACTGTTAGGGTGTCTCTGAGTATGATATGAAATTATGACAACCATATGAATACTATATCCTAGTGAAAACTAGGAATTCCAAAAGGTCAAGATCATATAGAAAAAACAACTCATCATAAATGGATCAATATCTAGATCTAATATGTTATGAGAATATCTCAAAAATATTATATAATAAAAACTTCAATCTAATACCTGATCATCCTAGATATACACCAACCCTATGGTCATCCTCTATGTCACCATATCAACCAGATAGATCCCATACATCTTGGGAATCATAATTAGTAACATGTAATATAATTAGGCTCCACTGGATGGATCATAGGTGTTACATAAGTTTCTAATAATAATAATTTTGATCATAAAAAAATCCTTATTCTTGAATAGATGGATCCTAGACATAACTGGAATTCTAAGGACCTAATGTGTCCATGTAATCCCATGTAGACCTAGGGTCAAATCCTGATGTCCTAAAAATAATTACATAGATCAATAGATTAATCCTAGGAATAAAATATGTGAATCCACAACAACATCATCACATCAATGTCTCATAACATCAATATCATAAAATAATTAGAAGTTAGATCCAAGGAAATACCTCCAGGAATCTCCATTAAACCATCACATCTCCTGAGGCCCATAATTCAGGTCCCAAAGATCACTTTTGGGAATCTATGTCTAAATCAACAAAAAAAGTGAATTTCTAAATATATAGTATGGTTTGGTTAAATCAAAAACCCCTCACCTCTATCAACATTCCTTCTAACTCACATCACTTGTATAGGTTCGAAGGTGACATCTAATACCATCACAACATATTCCCTAGTCCACACCCAAACAAGAGAAACAAGTCATTGGGGAACCTAATAGGCCCTACAAGGGTAACATAAAGGTATCTCTCTCCTCATAGTAAAGTTAAATCAAGGATTTTTCCATAATTCTTCCCACTATTTTAGGAATCCTGGGATTTCTCGAACACTCCACCCATTGGCCAGTCTTTGCAGGGTCTAACAACCCAAGGTGTCACATTTTTTTGTTGAGGAATAGTCACCCCATGGTAATCTCCATGATTAGATTTAGGTGATATCTTATGGAAAACATATTGGCTACATATACTAGGTAATCACCCCTCTCTACCTCAAGGTAACTACTTCAAATATAACTACGTCACTAACCCTATTCATTTTTAATTTACATCATCATCCATTAGTGACTGATATTTCTGACAGGTCTATAAGGTTCCATCAAGACCCTCAACACCTTGTTCGATTAAAACATACGATTAAATATTTATTTTAAAAATTAAATAATACAGGGGCTCAATACCCAATGTGGTGGGTCCCAGAAACCATATTCACATGATAAATGATAAATACCTGAATTCACATCTATAATGACCACCTATCATAACTAGACAAAAATTCACTTTCAAAGAAACTTGATAACTCCCATAAAGTCCCATCAAACATATATTTCCATCATTAAAACTAATTGAGGACTTGTCTCATGCAAATAATTATAAAAAATATTTATATGTTTGATATAATTAATTAATTAATTATTAAAATAATTATTACTTTTTTAATTGGTATAATCCAAATAGTTATAATGCCTAAACACTCATTGGGTGCTCCCAAATCACTTGAATTGCATCCAAACACATGCCCACTACTAAAAATGTTCCTCCAAGTTTGTTCCTTGAAAAATACCTATCATGGAAGGATGAGAAATACATTAAATTAAATTAATTTATTCTTAAAAGAATATAAAAATTAACATGATAAAATACCTCAACAAACCCATGTGTAAAAGTTTGAAGATGGATTTCGGGTTATCCTCTTCTTAGGTAGAGTGTAATTCCCATCACCCTTGTGTAATTCCACCATGATCTAGTGGAATAGAAATTGAATCCCTAAATCTAAAAACTGAAATTAGAACAAGTGAAGTAGAAAGAAGATGGATTCCAAAAGATAAATACTAATAATTTCTAGAAAAAATCACCAAAAACACACCAAACCAAAAGGGGGACGAAAGAAAGAAGGATAAAAGGGACCCATGGCCATGCGAGAGTGATATAAGAGGAAAAAGGGGACTCCCTCATATGAATTGATAAGGGGAATGTGGTAAAACCAAAATATTAATGAGATTCATTTTTGGCTACATAGTTTTCCAAACCATGTGAAAACCATGAATCATTTACTTTACAAGGAAACATAGTTTATACAGTTGGTCTCTATAGTTTTTTAAACTATTCATACACTGTGGGAAACATTTGTAAAAAATTGTGAACTGTTTTCCTAAATATCTATATGAACTATGTATTGATTCTCCAACCCCAATCAAGACACATATATTCCTCTATAACCCTACATGATCTAACATTAACCATGATTGAAAGTCCTTATAAAAAGAAATTGAAATGTAAAAATTCTCAAACTCAGGGTGTCTCACATTTTCACTTAAACTATGCACACTAAACCATGAAACTTGTCCAGAAACCTCTAAAAACTTCAAATAATAACCTGAATCTTATAAGTCTTTTCAGATCACTATAACAACCTTATTATCCTCATTAAACATCTAAAAACATCCTTTTAAGATGTTATAAAACTCATAATTTCATTCTGTGTATCAAATAGAAATTAAACCTATCCATTAATAGAAAATTAAATTTACTTCATGAATTTTAAAAACCGTATGAACAAGGGGTCTTACAATATCCCCACTATAGCAATTAATATCCTATATAAGTCTCATTGACCATTCAACCAAAACACCTAACCAAGTCTGTCTATCAATCCCCATTTGGTTATATATGTTCTACTCCGGAACACTTATTGAGCATCCACTGAGCAACTATAAACCCCTGAAACCAAAATCATCAAATGATGAGTAACCACCTACCACTATTAGAAAACTACTAAGATGGTGTCTAAATGAACCCATCCTTCCTGATACATCATAGTGGAATCATCCGGTTAACCATCTAGCATGTGGAACTCCCCTCTATATGGCCCAAATCATAAGGGATCATTTCAAGTCATATTGTTATCCACCATTTTAATTGTCTATAAAACATTTTCCCAATAATACAAAGATCGTTTATATTTAATTTATGAATCACGGCATCCCAAAAACATATTAAAACACTCTATAGAAGATATTAATATCCCTCAACTTGGATTCCAAACCAAATCATATGAGTATCAATTACCACTACACAGAGCTCACATACATTGGCATTTCCTCAAAATGTCCTAGAAAAACTTAAGAATACCACACTAATAATAAATACGATGTACCTGAACCATGGTACTAGATTCCCAAGCTTTCCCTCAAATTTTTATCTCAGTATACACTTTTACTACATTTCAACATAGGATTCACCCAATAAATGATGCAATGATACTTGGTTTAACTCCCCCCCCCCAGCCATGTCTTTAATGGGGTTTTAACCTCATGAACAATCATCAGAACACACAAAACAACATGATCCTAATTTCAATGAACCAAATCAATCCAAATTCAAATTGATATCTTAGTTGTGGTATTTAAATAGGAACAGATAGATTTGATTGACCTTCTCAGTGGAATCCAAACTCAAAATCAACCATCCAATGATCGATCATGTTATGAAAATGAACACTCTCATGTGAGGTTTAGCTCAAAAATAATATTTTGGTCTCCCCACCATGTAGTGTTTCTTATAACACTCCTCAAGAATCACCTAAATAGGTTACAACATCACCCACATGTCACTCCTCCTGATCGACACACATTTAATCCCATCAATACCTATCCAGGATTTACCTGGATCAAACATTCCACCACACTATATCCAATTTTAATGTATCCTCTACCATGAAGGCACATCTTTGATTTCATTAAAACCATAGTTCATCATTCCAACAATCACTTCATCTAATCCATTAGTCCTCCGCTTACTCTAGGCCAAAAACTAATCACACTTTTAGTGGTAATAACATAAAATTTAAATGTACCATTTCTTTCTCATCCAAATTAGTGTGTGAACAATCCCATACCACTCAATCACATAATCTAACTCACACTCTCATGATAAACACACCATATAAGTAAGAGTATGAACCAAAAAAACTAACCATGCTTCATAACATGTGAGTTCATTATGCCAACCACGCGCTTAGCCACCAACCTACGTTGTTCCAGCCATGAGTGTCCACCCATACTCTCACCATGCTACTAAAGAACATCCCAGGTAAATAGGGTATATCCCCCAAATGATCCTTCCCTTGAAACAAACCTCAAAATAATATCATTATGACTTAAGGTGATCCACCCTAAGAAATACAAAGGCATAATATTTCTTTTTCCATTTCTCAATAGAACCTTCAATTCATCTGTCTCAAAACCAAGGCATTTAATCATGAAATTCCTTTTCTAAGGAACTCCCAAGCCCATTATAACCACTCATGTGGGTTATCGTTGAATAAAATTAGAAACTAACCCACTAAATAATGATTTTTAAACTAATGTCTTTAGGTCCTCCCACCTATCCGAATCCAAAAATTAAAAGGTTATACCTCATCGGAAATATAATTATGTCATCTCAGTAAAAAATGAAATTTTCATTTCAAATCCCTTAATAATTTCCCACATATGAATGGTTTAGGTACCTTATGTTGATTTCATATCCTAATAGGTTATTGATTATCATTAAACATCCACACATTGGAATTCCCCATTATGAATGATAACCTCATTACCCACATTAATTTACATAACTAAATTTTCATTGATGATTTGTGCCAAGTAAATCATATCACATGGTTCTGCTAATTATAGTTTAATTACAAGATATGTAGGGAAATTATATATAGTTTATTACTGGAACATTAATTAACTGAACCATAAAATAACAACCCACTATGAGTTTCTCAAAATGGAAGCATCTACCTCTCTGAACTAGTATGGTCATCATAGTTTATTTTCTCTAAGGTAGAACATTATCATCATCACTATGCATCACATTGTAATCCACATGACTCACCTTTAAAAGAACATACATATGAAATTCGTCCTAGATGTGTAAAATCCCACCAAGTAACTATAAGGGGAAACATTGTATAAGTAGTTACTAAAACATTAAATAATTGGGCCTCAATAATCAGTGAAAGAAATAAAACTATAATAATTATATCATATTAATCCCACATTGTTGACATGATTCAGGAGATTCCTATTACCCAGATAAGCAACAATTCAAAATCAAATCATTAGACTCTTTTCAAAAGGAAAATATCTAGAACCCATAATAAAGAAAGAATATCAAACATCCATGCGAGTCACTCAAGGTAAAATTCATATACAACCATAACATTAGAAATAAAAATAGAAATCCAATCCTTGGATATCTATAATTATTAAAATAACATGTGTACCCAACTCACTATCCTAGTATCCATCACAATCTCTGACACATTCCTATGTCTCTAGTATACGAAATACCAAATAGTAAGAGAAATAAAAACAAGCTCAAATTCTACATTGTAACATCCTAGTATATAGGCCACTCAACTGGTTCCCCAGCCTATTTTACTATAAGACCTTACATATTCCACCCCATATTCCATAAATTTCCAACTTGAAGTGGGGGTCTAGGGTAGTACCTTGGGGAGACTATAAATCATTTTCAGAGTGTGTAGTGGTGAATAAATAAAAAAATATCAAACATCAAAACTAAACATCAGAGAGAAAATGATAAACAAAACAATCAAAATAGTAATAATATCAATCATGTATGAAGTACATTCATATAATAAAAATAACCCACTTGGGTGATCACATATACAATAAGGATGGAATACAGGAATAAAATAACTATATTGGAGGATAAAATACATCCATGAGCCTTTCTTCAACCTAGTATCCAATCCTAAATGATCTTCTTATATTTATCATCAATATAACACCCTCAAAATACCAAACATGTCTATAAGAAAATTGATAAAGCTACTCAGGTACCCATGTTCAATGGATTCCTGAGAAGGGTGTGAGTACACGACTTAGTAGGTCACCCCCAACGTGGTCCAATACATAATAAATATATGTATTTTATGTGAATGTTAAATGATAATATAAAATATATAAATATACTATAGAAAAATAAATAACCAACATACTGCCAAATTCAGTGAGTTTCATGGTGTCATGATGATCATTCCAACCATAATAACTTTGGGTGGAAAGTCATAAATTATAACTAGAAACCAGTAATGATCCTTATGATCATGAACCAGATCAAACATTCTTACATCAAATAGTGTTGAGATGTCTATGGGAATTTCTGGATGTCACCTCAACCACATAAATAATGGATCTTAGTGTAACACATGCATCCCTAAATATCTTACTGAAATGATCAAACAACTAGTCATAAATAGATCAATATTCAAATCCTAGGTGTGTTGGGAATATATTCAAAATTATATACCCAAAATTGATATAATATAATACCTGATAATCCTAGGTATTCACTAAACCTGAGGCTATACTTTATTTCACTATGCCAATTGGACAGATCCCAAGCATCCTGGGCATCCCTATTAGGATCACGTAATATCATCAAGCCCAACTGGATGGAACCTAGTGATGAACTATGAATATATTTTTAATGATATTGATTGTAATAAAATCACCAAACATTAATTGATAAATCCTAGATATACTAGGAATTATATGGACATAATAAATCAATGTTGTCACATGTAAACACAGGGTTGAATCTCAATGTCCTGAGGAATTTTACGGGGACCAATAACATGATCCTTAAAAACACATCTGGGAAACCCTAATATCTCTATCATGTATAATTTGAATCACATAAATATATCATAAGGATATGAAGCTAGATCCCAAGAAGTACCTTTGGGCATTCTAAATAATTACATTACGTCTTTTCAGACCCATTAGTCCGGTCATAGGGAGCATGTCTGGGCATCCATAGTTGTATCAATAGAAAAAATGTGAAAGTGTAAATATAAAGTAGTGGTTGTATAAACACTAAAACCCCACACCTATATCCATATCCCCTCAGGTCACATAATTGGTATAGTTTCTATGTTGACACCACAAAACTTCAATACTGGTTCCCAAGTACACCCCCTCTCTAGGGTCAAAATTCAAATCAGAACCTATTAGGGTTCCCTATGGTTACATAGAGGTTGCTCTGGCCTCCTATGAAATCCATTCAAGTGATATGACCTTAATTAAATCCCATTAATTGTGTTTCCTAGGTAAACCCAAACACCAAGCCTATATTAAAGTCTTTATAGGGTCTAACTACCCAAGAATTCACATCAAAATAAGGGAGTAAGAGTCACCCCACTATCATATCCATGGTGAATTTAGCAATGGGGCATCTCTCGTGGACATACCTTGGGACAAACTTCCCAGGTTATATCCCCCTCTACCTATGGGGCCACTATGTCACTTATCTCTGAGAAACTACCCCAATTCATTTTCAATTTATATCCTCTTCCATCTGTGATCAAGATGCCTAGCTTCTACATGGGTGTCCAATTAGGCACCCTAACATCGTGATCAATTCAAACATATTCTTTAATTAATATTTAACATCTTAAATAATTTCAAGAGGCTTGATTTCTAATGTTGTGGGGCCACACATAACACATATATATAGTAAATAACAAATACCATAAATAATGGGCATAAGGAAAACCTACCTCAACCGAAGTGAAACACTCTTTCAAAGAATATTTTAATCTCCCACTTTTTTACTTCAATACCAAATGGCCTTCATATAAAATTAATGTGGCCATATATCATGATAGAGTATCCAAACAATTGATTATAAATAATTTATAAATAATTTATTTATTTTTCAAAAAAATAAAAGTTATATAATTAATTTAATCAAAATATGCATTAATCATAAACCCTCATTGAGTGATCTAATTAAACAAAAATTGCAACCAAACACACACCCACGACCCATAACATGCTTCGGGCCTTGTTCCAAGAAAAATACCTAACATGTGATGATGAGGCAACCATTAATTTTATTTAATTTTAGATAAAAAGATTAGAAAGATTACTATGGAGATATAAGTTTACAAAAATTGTTGAACCATATGTAGATAGCATATCAAGCCACCCACATCTTTGTAATAGTTAAATTCCCATCATGCTCGATCAATTTTCACTATGCTCTGGTGGAATTAGAACTGAATCCCTAAATGTATAATCTAAAAATTGTAACAAGTGAAGGATAAAGAGGATAGAGTCAAATAAAGTGAGATACTTTCTGGTTATAACTATAAAAACACATTAAAGATACCCCAAATTGAAAGGATAAGGGAAAAAGAAAGGAAAAAATTCCCCCTCACCGCATGTGAATGAGTGATGAAACGATGATGGGCATCCCTCTTAATCATTTTCATGGGAAATATGGTAAAAATTCACATTTAATAAGCCACATGATTTGGCCACATGATTTTTTAAACTATTCCCCAGATATGTATCCTTATCGATCTAAGGAATTATATTTAATGTTGTTTTTACACAAGGTTTTCCAAACCATGCTCTAACCGTATAAAATTAATCTCCAATATTGATCATAGTTCTTTTTAAACTGTGTGAAAACTATACACCAATTATCCATCCCCAGAAAATCCATGTGGTTTTCATTACAACAACACATGGTAAATAATTAATCTTGTTATAACTATGCATGAAATGAAAGATCAAAATAAATTTAACTAGAAAAAAACTCACATTTAGAGTGTCATATATTTTAACCTAAATCATGAACACCAAGCTCTTCACCTTGTCCAGAAAACTCTAAAAACTCAAAAACATAACTTGTATCTTGAGGGACTTGCATGAGTACATGAACTACATTCTAAAAAACATTACACATCTAAAAACATCATCTTAAGATGTTCTGATCCTTCAAATTCCACTCCAAATCACATATAAAAATTCAACCAGTCTATTAATCCAAAATCCAAATTTCCTCTGTAATTTTTAGAACCATATATATATGGGGTATTATATATCGTGATTTTTATTGTTATGTAAAAATTTAAAATTATAGGGATTAATGGTGTAAAGGAAAGGTTTAAAGTTCCATTGATGACTAAAACCTGAGATAAGAAAATTTAGTCAGTGAATTTTCGGGGAAAATAAAAGAGTTACATAAATATAAGGGGGATCTATTCCATCCATTCTATTATAGAGGAGGGTGGAACTAGTGTAAATGGGAGGCTCTTGAAGCATTTGTTCAGAGAATTGGATCTAGAAGGATTAATCATTTTCAATAAACATGTTTCTTTACTTATTTCTCTTTTATTATTTTTTTACTATATTTGAGATTTATTTTCTTGAATATAATTATTTATGAAATTTTGATCTTGTGTAACTAATTTTATATAGGGGAATTTGATTCAAATGACTTGATACCTTTAATATTTTATGCATTCATTTTTCATAATTGTGTGAGTGAGATTGTTTTTTAATTTTTCTTAACATCATCCTTAATGGGTATTAATTTACACTACTCTAACTATCGACTAATGAATGTAATAAATTTATATACCATTTAACATAATATGAAGTATCAAAAATTTGAAAAGGATAATGATTTCATTTTCCATTTTTTAACTATTTATTACCCAAATTTTTATTGAAGTATCATTCTCTCAAGATTGTTCACTATGTTGTGGATATCATTTAACCAACATTAGGTGCTTCAACATATTTTTTTCATATGCACTGATATAGTAGTGTTTACATGAATCTTGGAAAAAACATTTCAAATCAATAAAATAAAATTATATCCCCCTAACATCATCTTCAGTTGTTATTCGTATCATATGTCATTATTTCATCACTTTAAAACATTATCCACTATTTTTATCATATTTTTCCATCATATTTCATACAATCACTATCACTTCATAACATTCATTTTTCTAATATTTTTTTTCTTTTATTTTTCTTATTCAAACACCCAATTTTATCCTTTTTTATATATGATACTCTAGTTGTAAACTATATGAGTAGTAATTGGATTTTATAAATTATTAAATTTTTCATTGGTTAAAAAAAATTCTGAAAATTTCTACATCACTACAAGGGAAGGAGTATAGTGACCCTATTTTTTATTACATGACTATTACATCATTTTAAGGATAAACAACATAATAGTTCTACAAAACAAAGATCCAATGGTTTAGTGTCTTGGAAAAATTAGGACCATACATTAATTTTCAATAATAAAACATAAAAATTTATTTATTTCCTTCTTCGATAGCTTCTCATTTCCCATTCAATTCTCCATAGAGCAAGTAATCACCTAAGGATATACATCAAATAAAGGGCTGAGTTAAAAGTCCAATAAGAGGATATATAAAGATATGAATAAAGATAACATGGGTGAGCATAAACATCAACATAAAATCATATTCATGATGGGAATATTAGATAAAGTAATCTAATATGGTAATTAATAAAAATGAAACATCATGTCTTAGTGGTCAACTGCCACACATATTTGTAAACAAAGCTAGTATTAGGTTCGTGCATAAAATATGTGCATAATCATAAAATAATAATTATGAAGATATATAGCATAATTTTCATGAATATGTCACATTATATCATGAGATACATCACATTACCCAATTCACTGGAGCATTATACAATTTCGGGTGCACCTGTCACATAATAACATTTACATAATCATGCATGCCACATAAAACGTATAAATATATTTTTCATAAAATAAATTATGGAAAGGAAATTGGTTTCAGTAGAATTTAATAAAGAATACATTCATGGATAAAAATTGGAGTTCCAAAAATAAAATGGTAATAACAAGCTTGGTATAAGAATCATCATTCTTGAGTAAAGAAGAAACAATCTCAAAAGAAGTAAAACATGTGTTTTTAGAAGGAATATTTATTTTGTAAAAAACCTTGAATTTTTCAAAAAACCATATTGTAATAAAGAATATCATTGAAAATAAAAAGAAAGGAAAAATTATATTGAAGGAACATTAAATGAACATCCATACATAAAATTTAGTGAGAGACGGAAACCTCAAGAAAGAGAGTTGGGTTCAAGAATTCCCCTTACCTTATGTATGAATGCTTTCATCACATTAATATACTGGATAATCGAATTAGATACATTAATTAATAAATAAAAAAACTTTTAGGAATGTATTTGATTCATTATAATTTTATTAATATCACTTATGGTAATTATGAAGACTTATATAGTACAATTTCATCGTTCCGTGTGTTTTTTTTTCTTGGTTTTCATGATCGGTTTAGTTTTATATATGTGTGGAAGATTGTTTAAAATGAGGGTAATCATCCAGAATTAAACTGATATGTTATTAATGAACCTAAAAAATATTAAATTATCCTATAAATCATTTTATTATATTTTATTAGGATGAATCATTAGATAAAATATTACTGATAATCATTTGGATTAATTTGGTAGTTTTTCGATCACAACGTACTCATTTTTTTATTTAATATTATGTATATAAGTAAGTTAGAGAAAATAAAAAAGGATATAGAATACATTTTAACATCTTTTTCAACCATTATAATGGTTTATGACCAGCCTAAGAGGAGGTGGTGAAAAATCAAAACACATCATCCATGGTAGCAGTAAATTGACACACTACGAATGATATTTTAATTTTTAGAATAAAGGGAAATGAAAGAGATTTGAAGATGAATTATTCAATTAATAGAATAAAATTAAATTATATATAATATAATAGATTTACCATTCCACTAAGATATTTTAGGGTGAGGAGGGGACACGAAGATAAAGGAAATTGAAAAGAAAATAAATGAAAAATAAAAAAGATTTTACCTCTTCAATCCTTCTCATTAAGAGCCTCCTTAAGAAGATTGGTTTTGGTATTTTCTTGAGTCCAATGGCTTCTGGAGTTGAGGGATGGGTTTAGGAAGAGGATTCTGAATAATTTTAAAATTCTTAAAGATTTGAAGGTGTGTAGAGAATAGGTGGCAAGGGGTTGTATTTATATGGGAGGAGAGGAGTGTTTTCTCATTATTTTATTCATTAGTTTATTATTTTAACTCAATACTAGGAATAGTTTGAACATTATCATAAATATATTAAAATAATTAAAAATATTTTGATATTGTGGCCTTACATCATCATTACATCAATAATGACTCCAAAATTCATTTATTTATCTTTAATCATAAATTGTCTCATTTTACTATTCATTGAAAATTAAAATATTTTAGAAAAGTCACAAAAATTAACCCTAAACATTTTCCAAATTTTGAATTCAAAAATGAACATCGTTTTATAAAAAAAATTAAATAGTAAAATTCTTTATTTTTAATTAAAATCATAATTTACTTATAAAATATAAATTTTAATTTAATAACTGATTTTATAACACTTAGAAAAGATAACTGATGTCTCATAAAATTATCTTATAATAATAATACAACAAAATGTTAATTTATGAATATATTTTAATAAAATAATTTTTCTTTTAAATAATTATATTAATTATAAAATTATATATAAACATTTTGTTTATAAAAATACCAACACTTAATTAACAATTTTTAAAATATTTATTTACCTATACTATGATATAATTATATCATATTATCATCTATATGATGCCTAAATTTTATTTTTAATTTCATAGATGAGTTTACTCTTCTATTGTCTAAATTTCAATTCATTATGGTCATGTTACTATTCCAATGGTCAGGTTACTATTCCATCGAGATAGGTTCCATAATTTTTAGAAATACCTCTTATTTCATTAATTATTCATTTAAAATGTTTGTATATATTAGGTGCTTGGGGTGTTACATTATTCCCCACTTATGAAATTTTTTCCTCAAAATTTCATATTACATACTATGGTAAAAGCAATTGAGGGTACATCTCCTTCATTACTTCCTCTATTTCCCATTTTTCCCGTTTATACATATGGTTCTTCTATAGTACATTGACCATGTAAGTAGTCTTGTTGCATAAAACTTTATCTCTATAGTTGGAGATCCTCATATGATTCTCTTCATAAAAGATATCATTAAAAATTGTACCACCTTTCGATTCAGTTCATGTGAGGGGTATGGTGTGTACTTCTTCAAGAGAGATACATGGAATACATCATGTAATTGACACATAATAGGTTGAGGTTCCAGTCAATAGGCTACATATATAATATAATCAACAATCTCAAAGGGGAAAATGTACCTAGGACTCATATTTTAGTTCATACCAAATCTCATGATCCTCTCCCATGGAGATATATGGAGGAATTCCATGTCTCTAACCTTAAAATGTATGTCCCATCAATGGTTTTATACATAATTATTCTATCAAATTTAGGATACCATGATTTAATACTGAATGGTTTTAAGATTTTCCACCATTTCTTATACCATTTTAGGTCCTACAATTTTACATTCACTGACTTTAACACAACATGCTAGTGTTCGACATCATTTCCCATAAAGAGCTTTACATAGATCCATTGGGATTCTCGAATTGAAAATTTTATTTTAAGAGAACTCATCTATAGGTATATGTTGGTACCATCCTCTTTTAAAGTCCATATAACAAGATCTCAACATTTCATTGAGTGGATAAATAGTTCATTCAGATTGGCCATTATTTTGAGGGTGATGAGATGTACAGAAGTTTAGCTCAGTGTTTAGAGCTTGTTGAAGACTTTTCTAAAACTTCAAGGTGAATCATAGATCACAAACAATTATAATTGATAGTGGAACTCTAGGAAGCCTTACCACATATCTGATATATGTCTATGAAACTTTATCTAGTGATAAGTACTCTCGAATTGGGATAATGTGAATTGTATTTATGAGACGATCCACAACATCCCATATAGCATTGTTTCCTCTAGATTCCTTTGGTAGTATGGTGACAAAGTCCATGGTGATGTTTTTGCATTTCCATGTCGGTGTGGGTAATGGTTTCATCATACCCTTATTATTTTTCCTTTCTTTCTTCACTTTCTAGCATACTAGGCACTTTGATGTATGTTTAGTGATCTCTCTATACATATTGTCCCACCAACAGTTTTCTCAGATATCTCAATATGTATTTGTGATCCCTAGGTAAACATAAAAGGTTTATCTATGTGTTTCATTCATAATATCATTCATTATCTCTAGATTTTATGGTATACATGGTCGTAACCAAAATCTAGAAAATCCTTCCTCATCAATTTTAAACTCTATGTATTACCCCTTTCTAAAAGCTTCCACTTTCTTCTGGATTTACACTTCATTTCTTTGAGAATTATTTATTTTCTCCCTAAGGTATGGTTGAGCAATCATTTGATAAATGATTTATGGTGTTAATTACATTAGGATTCCCATATCCATCCTTTAAAAATATTAAAATAATGGATCCTTCATAATTATCATCATTGATACTTTTGTAGGATCCTTTCTACATAGAGCATATACCAATTTATTTACTTTGAAAGGATGGTAGTGGATAGATCATTAATAATCCTTCATGGTATCTAATAATATTTACTGAAATTCATTAAGCTCCTTCTATGTGAATTTATATTTGAGGCTCTTGTGATTAGTATTTATCACACACTTATTCCCATAGAGATAATGTTTCTGGATTTTCTACATGAAGATAACATCCACCAACTCCAAATCATGTATAGGACAGTTTTGATCATGAATTTTCAACTACCTTTAAGTGTGCACTATCACATTATCATTTTTCATTAGTACAAAACCTAATACCTTCTTTGAATAATTGATGTATACCACAAATGGTTCCCCACTTGTCAGAAGTGTGAGTACTAGAATGGTGTTAAGCCTCTTTTCAACCTCTTTGATGTGGTCTTCACATTCACTTGTCCACAAAAATATTCTCCCCTCTGAGTCAACTTGGTTAGGGGTTTTTAAAATTGTGAAAATATATTCATAAATCACTGGTAATACCCATCTAGACCAAAGAAAATATGGATCTATGTTACAGATGTTTTCTTAAGACACTCCTCGATTACCATTGTCTTCCAAGGGTCCAGAGATATTCCTTTGTTAGGGATAACATGCCCTAAGAAAAATAAGTCCCCCATACAAAACTCCCATTTACTATACCTTGTATATAGCTTCTCCCTTTTTAAGGTTTTTATCATAGTAGTCAAATAATCCTCATGTTCACCATTACTCTTGGATTATATCAGAATATCATCATTAGACTACCAAAAAATTTCAATTTAATCTCTAAATACATTGTTCATCAATTCTATTAATATTTCTAGAGCATTCCTGAGTCTGAAGGGAATCACTATGAACTCATAGTTTCCATACATCATTCAAAAGGCAGTATTTGGAATATCTTCCTTCCTCACCATTAATTGGTGATATCCAAACCAAAGTTCCACCTTATAGAATTACATGGCCCCATGTTGTTGATCTAACTAGTAATCTATCTATGGAATGGGATACTTGTTCTTTATCGTGATTTTTTTTGATCTGACAATAATTAATATAGAGGTGCATTGATCCATCCTTATTCTTGATGGATAGAAATGGTTCACACCATAGGGATGAAATCAGGTATATGAAACCCTAGTCTATATTCTCTTGTAATGGTTTTATCAGTTCCTCCAACTCAATAGTTTCCATTTTATAATGTGTCCTTCATTTAGGTAGAGATATAGGAATAAGTTCAATTGAAAACAAAACCCCTCAATCAGGAGGAAGACCGGGAAATTATTCAGGTAACACATCAATGTATTCACTCACAATGGGCATGTCTTTTAGATTGATTCTCTCCTTTGTCATAATAATTTGAACTACATATGCTTACCCATAAGTCAATGATATCCAAACATAATACGATAGCTCAAAATAAGATCCATCCCCCTCCTTACACAAGAAAAAAATTGGATGATTCCTTTGGATGTGAAGAGTGATCTCTATTTCCCAGAATTTTATGTTGGCTTTTTATAAAGATTTTCAATTCATGCCCAATATAGAATCAAAATCTTCCAATGGAAGTAAGAAAATATTTTATTGGAGGTCCAGTTCACAAACATTAACTTGGGGGTGTTGTATACATAGGATTCAGTAATTTTCCCATTTTATATTCTCACAGATAACTCAATATACATATTTTGAGGTGGTGTTTTAATTGTTCTACTAATGGTAAAATATAGGAAAGAATGTGTAGAACCAAAATCAAATAGTAATTTTTCTATTATTAAATGAATAACCAGCATGCCTATCACCACATCATTATCAGGATCCACCGCATTAGTAGTGATTACACAATATTTCCCTTATTCCATTGGCTTTTCTGGATACTGATACTAATTACCGTTGGGAAATCGAGGTTTAGTGAACTGGTTTACATAGTGCCCTAGCTCCCTATAGTTTAAGAATTGAACCATAGGTGGTTCTCTCCTTTCATCCACCACATATATTGTACTCTTTATGTATCTTTAACATTAATGAGCTTGGTTTCCTTTTCTACTACACTTGAATCATTTCCCTATCCCTTTGAAGAAATTCCCATGATGCTTCTTCATAAAAAATTTTACATGTTAGTGGTGGATTTTTCCTTCTACCTTTGTCATTTGATCCTCCACCTTGAAACTCCATCTTTCTTTTCTTACCTCTAAAGTCGGGGGACCATTATCTGAACTCCATATCCAATTTTAGAGGCCATCAAAGAAGTTTTTTATAGCTCCCAAACTATTAAATTTATAGAACCTTTCTAAGGTGTTGTTTTAAATCAATATAGAATCTATCTATTTTTCTATCATTATGGATAACAAAACTCAAGGAATACTATGAAATTCCTTTGAAATTTTCTTCCTATTCTGTGAAAAATTTACCTTCCTTTTGTTTTATCTATAAGAATTATCTATACATCATCATATAAAGATATAAATGGAAATAATTGTTAAGGAATATTTTATTACAGACTTCTCACTCCATCTCTTCAATATCATCCTTCGTCTTGGTGTTCTAAATCAATGACCATAATTTATCAGCCTCTCCATCTAAAAAATAAACAACCAGAGTCACCATATGCATTTCATAATAGTGAATAACACAAAATGTTTTCTCCATTTAGTTGACCCACTATTCCATAACTAGTGGATTGAAATATCCACTAAGTGTTGGTGGTCGTTGACACATAAAATACTCGATATCTAATTGATCCCTCTTAGTAAGAGAAGGGTATTCCACATTATTCACATTATTGTTCATATCCTAGAACAACTGGGTAAGCATCACCATGAAATTATAAACTCCGCCTCCTAAGGAAATAGAATTTCATTTTAGGAAATTGTTGCATTTTACCTCACATGGGTTGTTGTCCTAGTTTCTCCTCATTCAGACCATTTTTTAAAATATAAAAGGTTTAAAAAAAACATAAGTCAGTAATTCATCTATAAATAATTTGTTCATTTTGGAAATTAACATTAAAGGCATGTCTTATGGGATCCCTTTGTTTATCATTTTTCTAAAATAGTGATTTTGGGGTGCTTACTTATACTTATTCAAATACTAAGAGTTTTCACTATGGTTTTATAATACTAATTCCAAATTAACTAAACAATTATCTTTTACTAACTATAGGTGCCCTGATTTTTCTGACATGACTTTAACATCATTTTAAAGATAAACAAAAAAATAATGCTACAAATCTAGGATAAAAATATTTTGTTTCTTCATGAAATTATGAACATACATAAATTTTACATAACAATATGTAAACATTTATTTAATTCAATATTCTCTAGCATCTAATTATCCTTCATGTTATCCTTCTAACAAATAATCACCAGAGGATATACATCAAAGAAAGGGGTGAGATAAAATTAAAGTTAGAGAATAGATAAAGACATGGATCAATATAACATGGGTGAGAAAAAACATCGTCATAAAATCATAATCATGATAGGAAAATTAGATAAATGCATGGATTGTGGAAATTAATTAAAAGGAAACATCATGTCTTAGTGTTCAACTACTATACATAGTTTTTAACAAATCTAGAATCATGTTCACGCATAAAATTTGTGAACCATTAAAAAATAGTCATTGTGAAAATATATAGCAACATGTTCACACATATTTGACATTATCACATGAGATAAATCACATTATCCAATGCATTGGAGTAGTATATACTTCCAGGCACACCCATAAAATCACTACATTTATATAATCATGTATTCCACATATAACATATAAAAATATTTTCAATAAAATAAACCATGGAAATAAAATAAGATTCATGAGAATTTCATTATTAATAATTTCATAGATAAAAAAATTGGTGTTACAAAAATGAAAAGGTAAAAACCTACTTGGTATAACAATCCTTAATATTGAGTAAAGAAAAAATTATCTCAAGATAAGTAAAACATCTGTTTTAGAGGGAAGAGCTATTTTTGGAAAAATCATTACATTTGTTATAAAACCAGATTGGGAGAATGTATATCCTAGTAAAGAAAACTAAAGGAAATGAATTATATTTCGGAAACATTAAAGGAGCATTCATACTGAAAATATTATGAGAGAGGGAAACCCAATGAAAGATAGTTGGGTTCAAGAATTCCCATTACCATATGACTTAATGCTTTATTAACTTTAATTTCCAATATAATCAATGTAGTTTCATTACATAATAAATCCAGAACCTTTTATACATCTATTTGATTCAATTTTATTTTATTTATATCACTTATGACCATTATTATGAGTTATATAGTTCAATTTCATCAATCAGGAGTGTTTGTTTTCTTGGATTCCATGATCGGTTCACCTGTATACATGAATAGAGGATTGTGTAAAATGAGTATAAATATACAGAATTGAAATTATATGTTATCAAAAATATTCCATAAGATTAAATAATTTTATAAATCATTTTTTTAAGTTATTTGTATTAATAATTAGATAAAATTTTAATAATAATCATTTAGACTAATTTGGCGGTTTTTCAATCACAATGAAATCATTTTGTTTTATTATTTAATATTATGTATATAAGTAAGATCCAAAACATAAAAAAAAGTTATAAAATCAATTTTAAAATAAATTCTATCCATTATAATGGTTTTATGACCATCCTTGATGTTTTTAGTGAAAACTGAAAATGCATCATCCACAGTGACGGTAAATCGACATACCACAGTTGATATTTCCATTTTTAGAATAAAAGGAAGTAGAAATATATTTAAAGATTAATTATTCCACTAAAATAATAAAAATATATAATATATAAATATACTATAGTTATCATGAATCTTGGATAAGAGGAGGTGAGTAAAGGATAAGAAAATAAATGAATTTGAAAATAAATTAAAAGAAAAATAAAAGATTTTACCTCTTGAATCCTTATCCTTGAGAACCTCCTTAAGGGTTTTTGTTTGTGTATTTTTTGAGAAAAAAATTATTATTTATATGGGATATGGGTTTAGGAAGAATTTTTACAAGGATCCAAGCTTGGAAGGTGTGATGAGAATAGGTGGTGAGGGGTGGTATTCAATGGGGAGGAGAGGGGTGTTTTCTCATTATGTTATTCATTGGTTTATTATTTTGGATCAAGACTATGAATAGTTTGAACCTTGTAACTAAATATATTAAAATAATGATGGATAGTTCGACATTTTGGTCTTACATCATCCTTATATCAAAAATGACTCAAAAATTTATTTATTTAGCTTTTATCGTAAGTTATCATATTTTATTATTCAAGAAATATTCATGAATTTTATAAAAAACCCAAAAAATCACCAATTTTTTTCATTATGTAGAATTTAAAAATTAACATTGTAATATGAAAAAAAATATATAAAAATAAGATAAATTTAATTTTCAATTAAAATCATCATTCACTTGGAAAATACCGATTTTAAAATTAGAACAGATTTTATAACACTTTGATAAATTAATTAAGGTCTCCTAAAATTATATTATAATCATAAAAATTGTTAATTTATTACTAAATTAAATTTTATTTTATATAATTATATTAAATTATAAAATTATAAATAATAATTTATTTTTTATAAAAATACAAACACTTAATTAATAATTTTTAAAATATTTATTTACTTATACTATAATATAGTTATATCATATTTTCATTTATAAGATGCCTGGATTTTATTTTTAATTTCACATATGAGGCTAATATTTTATTAGATGAATTACTATCCTTGATGTTCATGTTACTATTCCAAGGGTCAGGATACCATTCCATCAATATATGTTCTTTAATTACTAGAAATACATCTTATTTCATTCATTAAACATTTATAAAGTTTGTATTGTGTTCTCAAAGTGATGTTTTGTGGTTTATACTATATGAAATAATTATAAGAAATGAATTTCCATTGATAAAATTTTGGGTCATTACATGTTGAATGTGATTAAATCAAAAAAACTTCAAGAAAAATTGAATACTAAATACAACACAAAAAAGAACATATAATAATTTTGTTAAAAATATACATTTTGTGATATTGTGTTTTGTTTTTAATAAATTCTATCACATTAATTCCACTCTCAATCAAAAATATAATATAGAACCTGAACATTTAATTCATGAAATAAACAAGAATTTTTCTTCCCTTAAAAAGAAAATAAAAATTAAAATCACAAACCTAGAATTTGAAAGAGAGAAAAATGAAAATATAACTTAAATCTCATAAAGTTCATGATTCTAGTCTCAGAGATACATAGAATTGTGGAGTTCCATCTACCTTCTTTTTCATGTAATCCATCCTCTATAAGGCTTCCCCTAATTTATAAGAACCATGAGATCCTAAAATCACACCTCTTCATGCTTCCATCTATTAATAGATTTACCACCGAATATTCATTTTCATTTATTTCAAAAAATTTATGGTTTGGTTAAATAAATACCCATGTGTGGGTTGAGTTATGAGAATATGAAGTTGATAATTGTTTCCTTTTTTCTTCAATGGAAGTGTTGGGATCTAGTTTTAATACCTTGATGAAGAGAATTTTGATACTTATAGTCAAATATTAAATTCATCTGTCGGGAAATTAAATACTAGAAAAACCACTATAGTGGTGAGGCATAAGATTACTAGTTTTATTCAAGATCTATGGCTATTTTTCATAATAATTGGTATAGGTTTATATCCACACTGAGATAATATCCCATCCATAAAATGTCTCCCTATATTTTGATGGATTCCTTCAAAAACTTTCTTACACCATACAAGATAAATCTAGTGGATCAGTCATGTAGTGGGTACTTTCTAGATCATATTACTGATAACCTCAAATAGATATTTGATAAAATTTCACAAAACTATCATAAAAATATCACTAAGATGATAATTATTCATAGATCTTAAAAAATAGTCACACTAATTTAGTTATTTAACAATCACATAGGGAGAAATGTTTTCACTGTGTCATGTATCCTCATACCCAAAACTTTTGTAAATATATGGATCTTACTATCTAGTCTAGTTATTATTTTTAGTTTTTGGATTATAGGGATAGTAATAAATTTAGAAATGATCTATTTTCATGTTAATTAAATAATGTGTTTAAAAAATCTCCCAAAGTTATCTTAGAAATACCAAGGTGTAATCAAACCACCACTTATAGCCTTTGGTTACTCGTATTATCCGAAGAACAAATTTCATAATAGTGTTGGACTAAAAAATTATAATTCTGATTTATAGTCATTGGTTATGTCTTTGATCTTAAATTAAGATTCATAATAATATAACATTAATAAAATTTACACACAAATAGGCCAAAATGCTAGACATCTAGGTGGGGGTAACAAGGGAAAGTTACCCAGCACAAAAGAACCCAATGCAAGAAAAAAATGGGATGGTTGTGACCACTAGATCAAGACTAAAAATCAAGAACATGTGAAGGATAAACATATAGAAGTTAAAAATAATGAAAAATAATAATACAAAAATAGAAATATAGAAATAAATGAATCTTTGAATTTGTACAGGAAGCTCTAGAATGGATTGAATAATGAACTTTCCTTTGAAAAATCAAAATAAAAAAAGAAAAATACTGTCAAAACTCATAACAAATGTAAGAAAATGGATAGATTTGATGAGAAAGATATTAATTAACCTATTTTAATGAATTATACCCATTTTATAACTTTCCAAAAACTGTTAATAAAAATTATGAACATGGATATTTGAAATTACATAAAATTATTAGAAATATAATTATCAACATTCCTTTTCTAGAAGCTTTGAATAAAATCCCTTCATATGTAAATTTTTTTAAAAGGATCTTAAATAACAAAATAAATTGGTGAAAGTATATATCCATTAATCTCATTGATGATTGTAGTATAAATTTTCAAAAAAAGTTCCATCAAAACGTGAACGACACTTAGAGCTTCTTCATTTTATATAGATTAAGAGAGAGTAGGGAAACAAATGGTATTTTATGATTTTGAATCAAGCATAAACCTTATTGCTTACTACTTATTTCTTAATTTGGGTCTTAGGTATTTAAAAAAAACATTTTTTCTATTCAATTGGATGCTAGATCATTTTAATTTCCTTATGGAGTGGTGGATGATCTATTATTTTATGTAGGAATTCTCACACTACCCATTGATATTATTATTATTGAAATTAAGTGTCATAAACAAGTTCAAATCCTTCTATGAAAACCTTTTTTATCCATTATTCGAGAAATAAAAGATGTTTTAATGGATAAATTTACCCTTCAAGATGTTTAGGATTGATAATAATTTAATTTTTTTAAGTGTCTTCAATTTTATTATGTTTTAAATTGATATATAATGTTCAAAAAGTTTGTAATTCTTTGGTTGGGAAGCCAAATAATCACCCTTATGATTGTGTAATCAAATAATAAGTTCAATAATATTTTAATGGATTATTTTTTAAGCTAACCCCACCTATTAGGAGGATATATAATGAAATATTGTCTAAAAAGATTCTAAATTCATTACTGATGACTATTAAGTGATCCATTCTAACATGTTATTTTTTATTAATAGTGTCTTATGTTGTTTATTGATTTTCATAGCCTTGAAATGTTCCAAAACTGGATTCAACTTCCTATTCCTTTCAACCTGATAAGTTTCAATCTATTCCAATTGCATTTTTGTCTTAAAATGAGTCTTTAAATGCTGATTTAAAGTATATGGAAATTACTTTACAAATTGAAACTAAATATAAGTCAGCCCAACCTATTGAAATGACTGAAGGTGAAAATTTGGGTATCTTTATAGATGAGTTCATTAATTTTGTTCCTAATAGAAAGGGATTCATTAATTATGATTAATATATCCCTATGATTAGGGAATTCTTAGTGTTAAAGAATTTACTTCTACCACAAATAAGGTTTTTTATCTGATTTTTTAGGGAGAAATCTATGAAAATCATTACCCTTCTATCTAAACTTCTCAATTCTTGAAGTGTGGTGAAGAATTTTGGGGGAGAAGTTAGTATATTAGGTGAAATTTAAGCACTTCCATATTTATAAGTGATCTCTTAGAGTGAGATTCTTGATCATAAATCCATTAGTGGTTGGTTAAATAGTCCTAGAACCTTTGAAGTTTTAGTCCTAAATTTTCAGGATGCTAGTGTTTTGGAATCCCTGAGAGAATATAACACAACTTCAATATCATATAATGAAATGAAAAACATTAATGATTCACCCCAACATAATGATAATTGGTATAACATTAAGGGTTTATTTATGGCTAGAGACATAAAATATAGATATGAATGGGAAGAAACCTATACCTTTTTCTTTTGTTTTAGTATTTAAATTCAAATAAATTTTTCTAAATATATTCCATTATAGATAAAAAAGATAACTTTCATCCTTATGAAGAGATAATGTGCTGATTTAGAGGTTGTATGGTAGTTCATGTTAATATAAAATGAAACTATATAGACTAACCACATGTTAAGTTATCACTCAAAGGAAGATAAAGTTACCATGAGGGTGATTTTCTATGTCATTAAATTTTTACAACTAGATTTATTACTATTCTTCAATTTTAATGGAGATAAAAAACATAAACAATCTATATAAATCTCCTTTACTTTATCTTTTGTTACTTAATTTCTTAAACATAAATACTTAGATTTTTATGTCCAATATTTGTATCCTATATATACTAAATCTTAGTGTCTAGACTGATTGTTCATAATGAAAATATTGGAGTATTTAGAATAAACAATAATGAAAAAATATTCAACATATAAGTGTACTAAATATTTTAATTACTTTATAATTAATTCTTCTCATATAATTTTTTGTATGTTTCTTCTGGTTCATGAACATAAATATCTTATAATTAATCTTTAGAGTTCAATGTTGCATGATTTTTCTTATAAAATTCAGTTGGTAATTTCTTATATTAACTATTCCAGTGTGCTATAACAATACATGTACAGTGACCCATGCCTTTTATATATATCATTAAATTATTTTTGACATAAAAATACAATAATTAAAACCCAGATATTAGGATTCCTAGTTTCTATAGAAGAATAGGTTCATAATACATCAATGTGTGACTAAAATAAAAATACTTTATTTGATTATCTAGAATGTTATTTAAATCCTTTGAAGACACTAAAACATTATGGGATAACTAGAGGATATATATACAAAAGGTGTGAGATACAACTCCCAGTAAAGGGATAGATATGATATGGAAACTTAAAATTTGAGTTAAACTTATAATATGATATCAAAAAGATAAGGCTCAAGAGTAATCACATGGGATCATGACATAAATAACATGGTATCATAATATCATGGAATCATAGGAAATGTGAAAGAAACATTTAACATGACACAAGAATGAGTAAATTATAACTTCCTAGACAATATCACATGGCGGGAAAATCCCATAATGGATTAGGTTTAATCCTTAATCCCATACATGATGCCATATGAGGCTAATGGTTTACCCAATGCACTAGGGTGGTATATAGGAACACCCATCAATTAATTTTTATGATTATGTATGATAAAAAAATTAAATCAATCATAAGTCTTAAACATAACAATTATGAAAGGAATAAAATGTGTTTCATAATCTTGTCACATATCATAATCAAAGGAAATTTCATAATGAAGGCATTTTAGATATTGTTATAAGGCATGATTACCCGATCAATGTAAGGGATAATAATATTGTTATATGTGTGAGATACATTTATACATAATCTAAAATTAATCCATAACATCAAAGGTTATCATTATTGAAGAGATTTTTTTAAAAGATTACATGGAATATTTCTGAAGGAAAATACCCTTTTCACTTATAAATCAATACTTCAAAATATAAAAATTTCCAACATTTTATAAGAATTTTTTTTAAAAAAGAACCATGTAAAATTTTAAAATAAGTTTAAAATTATTTAATGATCATGATGTAAGGTAATTATGTAAATGTCATATAAGTTAAAAAAATACTTTCACACTATTGTAAAAAGGATAAAAAGAACCTTATTTGGAAAATTATAAGAGTATTCATTTCAAAAAAATTAAATAATTAAAACATGAGTAAAAATTTCTTTAATAAATCATTTTTATAATTTTAAAAACATTATTCAAAATATTTTTACAAAACATGGATATTGAAGAAAAAGTATTTTCGACTGAAGAGAAAAATGAAGTCATATTTTCCTAAAAAATGTTCTCATTCATTTTATGTACCAAAGAGAGGAAAATGGTATTATTACTTGAAAAGTTCATGAATAACCATATCATAAGAAATTAAATTGGTTTTAGGATATATATATAAAATAATTCTTCCAAGGAAGACTTAAACATAAATAATCTCAAATAATGATGAGATTTTGAAAGAAACACTTAAAAAATTTGTAACTTTGGAATCATAACCCCGATTAAAGAGGTAACATAAAAGGAAAATTTAAATAAAATGAAGATAAATAGATTCATGATATAACATTAAAATTTCCATTATATATACCACAAAAAAAATAAGTGTTGAATATGGTATATGTCTCTTGGAAATAAAAGTGGGATGAGAAATCCCTTACTTTAGCCTGAAAATTCATTTTTTTGATTTTCAAAAACACTTTTTGGTTATGTGAGAACCGAACAAGAAAAAAACTGATGTAGCATGACAAAGGGGATACACCATTGCAGACACTAGACAAACCAACCCAATAAAACATAAAAAAAGCATAGAAAACACAATAGGTAAAGATAATCTTCATAGGAGCCTTCGAAGAAGGATGACTGATGGTGAGACCTGCATTGATAGAACTCCATAATGAGGGACCACAAGGCCATCAATATGCCATGGATGTTGTAACCCAATAAATAGGATCACCTAAAAGTTTCTTCCATCAAATCTACCAACACCATCCAAAACATCATAGAATCCATCGAACATGACCAAATTGGATTTGTGAGCATAGGGGCATGACCAAATGTCAGAGGAATCCAAGAACAAAAAAACAATCTAGGTTCAAGAAATTCGGCATCGGATGATGACGTAGAATGGTCCATGTTGAACCATTGTCAATCATGTATGAGCCTCCGAGCTACCAGCACCACATCTACCCACAAACTCAAGGTGTTGACTCTATGAGTCAAAGGACACTGAACGATGTTGAAACAGAGATGCAAACACATCAAATTGGATCTGGTGAGTCCGTCCGGGGTGGTAGAGCAAGCCACAACAAACCATGAGGGTGTAAAATTACACTAAAGAGAGAGATAATCTGAATGGAGTGATGGGGCCATTCAGTAGGGCATCATCAGGGGGGAATTAGAGGTTGTAGGGTCACCTCCTTTAGGTGACTTCTCACGCCACCACACATAAGTAACACTTCTATTTTTCAATGATCATGATAAAAATAAGGGAAGCATTATTTTACCATTTAATAATTATAATTATATAATAAATATAATATTATCTCATTAAATACACTTACATGTACCATAGATGTGACACTGTAATAAAAAACCAATCACATCACTTCTTGAGGCGATAATTTTCTGTATAAAAGTACCACATTTTTCATTTTTCAATTGGCGGTATAGTAAGAAGTTCTATATTATATTAATTTTACAGAATGATTAATATGACTTTAATATTATATATAAACACTAAATTCATCATAATGAACATTCATGAGAGGCAATGATGGAATTTTAATTACATTGGATCGTGAGGCGGTAGTCCACAATGCACATGAGTGATTGTTTCATTTCCAATTTAATTAAAGAATATGTAGATATAGGTTATAAAATTAACATAATAACATATCATTATATGGTATATACTAATGTTATTATATAATATTAATTGAGTAATATTTTAAAAAGTTTGAATAAGAAATAAAAAAAATGATTCTCAGTTAAGAAAGATATATCTTCTTTGAACCACCTCTTTAGGATAATACCTAAAGCCACATTATATTGGATTTATGATCAATAAAAAAACTCTATGATGTGTTTAAGGAATTAATAAAGTTATTTGGATATTTGTTTTCAAAAAAAAGGCTTTCAAATTTGGAAATAAGTGGATTGGAGGTGTCCTTTTATAAGTGAGAGGGGTTGAATGTTTTTAAATAACCAAAACTATTCTACAATGGGAAGTCACTCTCAAGCCATGTGCCACAAATATTGATAAATAATGGATTTTAGGGGTGAAATGGTCTCTCCACACCTCAAAACTTCAATGGGAATAATTTTTTAGACATGTTATTCCATTTACCTCTAAGGTTACTCAAAATTACCATTTTAGTTTTTCACAAAGGTAATGAGTTCTTTTACAATTTTTACAATTCATTGTGGAAAAAATTAAGGAGAAATTATTACCAAATATTAAATATTATATTTAAAAATATTTAATAAATTTTATAAATGTACAATCATTTTAGTTTTAGACTGAAATTTAAAATCAAACACGTAAAACATTTTGAAAAATAGTTTTTCATTAATTGTATTTTTCAAGAAATGGATTATCTATGTTAACATTATGACTAGAAATCATAATTATATGAATTTTTATTCATATAAATAGTTTTATAATATGTTAATTTAATTTTAACATTCAATTATTATGGTTTAATTTTATTAACTAAAATAGGTATTTGTATGATAATAAAAAAAGATAGTAGAAAACCTTGTTTTTATGCATAAAAATAAATTTATAAAAAAATTCATGAATATTTATTATAAAAATGAATTTAAAAATATTATTATAAATACAATGGTTTATATTCTCCTTTAAGAAAAAATCCAAAATATAAGGTAATGTATATATTACTTTATTTAATGAAAATAAATGATAATATTCGAAAAATTGATAATTTTTAAAATTTTCTAAAAAATAAAACATGTCATTAAAATATCAAAATTTCATCTCAAGTACATTTTTATATGTCTATTTTCAAAATTATATAAATTTAATTCAATAACATTTATAAAATTTCCATAATTTTTTAATAGTTTCTCACAAAAAGAAATAATAATCAGTTTTAAAGAAAACATATTTTTATAGATTAAAATATCTTTAGTGAAATTTGAATGCCTAATTTATAATAATTTTTAAATAAATTTATATTGAGTTGGACCTATATATATAATTAATAAATCAGTTAATATTATTCATGCCTTTCAATTTAATTGCACGGTTATAATGATAATATATTTTAAAAGGCATTTATACTTGGTGTTGTATGTCGTATACAATATCGAAGATAATGTTATTATTATAAAATATTATGGGGTTATATTCCTCCACACTTAAATAAATTTCATCCTCATATTGTGAAATTGTTCTCGGTGATTAAGATTTTACGTTTATAAACACTTTTTTGGAAAATAGACATCACAAAAAGGGTTAATAAAACAACCACTTAAAAAGAGGTAAAAGGAAATATTAGGCTCATCTCATAACTAGGTTTCTAAATAGAAGAACATTGGTGGTAATATAAATCATGTATTTAGAAATAAGATACACTTAAATGATAATATTATACTTTTTTAAGATATAAGATACCATAAATTGTTCAATAAATGAATTACATTTTTATTTCAAATTTCTTTTCAAAAATTTGAGGGATCCTTTTACCATCAAGACTAAGAACACAAAGAAAATAATTACTTGATAAGTAAAATTTAGTCCTTTTATTAATTCCCACAACAATATCATCTTTTTCATTAAATGAGGAGTATTCAAGATGAATTTTTCATAATTTAAGTACTAAAATTAACATCTAATATATCACACAATCCACGAAATAATAAAAATCTATTTTTTATATCTTTAAATATTAGCCAAAACTAAAATGGTAACCAAAATGTAAGATAACATTCATAATGTTAATATTAATCTCCAAATCCAATGTTCAATTTAAATCATTCCATAAATAAATAACCACACTTCCTAAACAACCTCAACGTTCAAAAATTCAATTTTATTCTTCACAAAAAATATTTTATGTTAAATCACATGTTAATCTTCAATATTATATATTCTTAAACCCGATGAAAAATTTCCCAAAATATCATTAATCACCTCAAAATCCTAAAAATTTTAAAAATTTTGATCCTAAAATATGTTTCCAAAAATCAACATAATATTGATCCATAAAATAATTTATGTAAAATAAATGTCATACTAACCAGTGCATCATGCAAGGAAGTTGTATGAATTTTAACCCTTATCCCCCTTTGTTTGTGGTTTCTATCATTGTGGCTTTTCTGCATGTGATGGTTTATCACTTGTCTTACGGGGGTGTCCCTTTTTATAAATATGGGAAAAAATATAAAATAATATTCATAATTAATTTTGATCTTATATCATTATCAAGAATATTATGAAAACCTTGAAAAATAAAATTAGTCATCCAATCACTTTTTTCTCACTAAGGATTTATATCCAACTCATTATTTTCCACAAAATCAAATAATTTAAATTGACTATAATTTCCTCAATATCAAGTACATATCAAATATTATCCTTTCTAAATCATGTCTTTTATATAAAATATCACCTTACCATTAAATAACATTTATGTGTCATTAGTAAAATTCAAAATATTCCTTAAAAACCTTAAAGAAAATATAATATAGAACAATCCTTACAAGTTTCATTCTTCTTATAACCAAAATACCATTTATAAAAAATTCTTTATCAACATGATTGATGAGTTTAAACACTGAAACACTTCAATCATTACACATAAATGATTTTCAAAACATATAACCACATGAATTTATCCTTGGATTAATGAAATGAATCAAATAATAAATAAGTTCCCCACATATATGACATTGAAATGTTTGTGGTGTCTTAGGTTGAAATTTATTTCATCATGTATTGTTAATCAAACTCTTCATTTTTCATCATAATTAGTTTCTTTGTACCCTAAATTTCTACACATCAATCAACCTCTAATTAGTTTAAGACATGTTCTATAGTTCTTATTCCCATATTTTTAACATTTAATAAATAGAATATTCTTTTCATTATCATATTTAACTCTTGAACTTTTTTAAGGCACCGTCCTTGAATTCTTTGATGTGTTTGGAATTCTAACTATGTTCTAGTTTTAATCATAATTTTTTATATCATGTTGGGAATGATCAAAATATTTAAAAATAATATTCCCATTAGGTTAAGTATCTTTTTAGGTAAATCACTATATTTCTCATCACATTGTTTTTGGCATAGATTATTCTATTTTCCATCATTAACTAGAAATAATAAAACCAATTAGATGATAATGCATTAATATACAAAAGGGGAAACTTATAATCCTAGAAGTAATAACTTAAAAATGATAAGTATATCATAAATATTTATTTTATAGGTCTAGTCAAGGTTATAAATTGTAAAATTTCCTTTTTACCTAACAATTTCACCAAGTCTTTCAAAATGGTTCATAAAGAGTTTTTGAATTTCCAAATCATATTCTTCTGAAGTGTCAAGCTATGTGTGAATTAAAGCCATTTTTCATTCCCCAAGTGATGATTGAGTTAAGGTCAATGCACCATTTTCCTAGTTACTACCCCTAGGTAAAACTATTCTAAAGACACATCCACTTGTATTATCCAGAAAGTGGTTTAATTTATTAAAACCTACTCACTCTATAATTCACCAAAATTAAAAGATATTTTTCTATACTTAGTATTTTCCTAATACTTATCCATGGGGTTCTTACTAAATTACTCTAGTCTTATTACCCAAAAATAAATAAACCTTACTTTAATACCAAATAAAGTGACCAATCCATTTACACATATTATTCTATGATTTGTAACAAAAACATCAAATAATTACAACACAAATATTGTGAATCTTTTTGTCATCGGAAGACTAAGTTCATAATTCATCAAAGTGAGACTAAAATAAAAATTCTTTAATTTATTATCCACATTAATCACCTAAATAATTTAGAGACACCAAAACTCTATGTTATAACTTGGGTAAAACATAGAAAATAATGGTGAGGTGATGATCCTTGTAAGGGTATAAACATGATAAGGAAACATAACATATGAGTTAAGGTTAACACATAATAGCATAAAAGAGAAGGCTAAATAGTAAGCATAAGGGAGAATAAAATGAATAACATCATAACATATGATCATGGAATCAAAGGAAACATGAAAATAATATATAACAAAACCTAAACATGATTCAATGCTAACTTCCTAGAAAATATTAAATTGAGGACAGAGTCCCATAATGGATTTGGTTTACTCTCTAATCCCATAAATGACACCTCATGAGACTAAATCTTTAACCAATTAATTGGATTTCTATTTGGGTGAAACCATAATATAATTTTCATGATTATGTTTTCCATATAAAGGAAATAAATAATAAGGTATAAACATAGTAATTACCCATGGAAATAAATGGTTTGTATAATCATTTCTCATATCATAATAAAAGTAAATTTCATAATGAAGTAATTTGAGATATGAACATAAGTCATCTATTACTCCCTAAAAGTGGGGGATAATAATCTAGGTATATATATGTGATTGAAATATATACATAATTTATAAGTAATCTATAACATAAAATGTTTTCATTTTTGATGTAAATTTCATTAAAACATTACATGGAAACTTCCTTGAGGAAAGTTCCCTTTTCACATATAAATTACATCTTCAAAACATAAAAAAAACAAAAATGTTATTTATTAAATTTTATTTAAAAATAAAAATAGAAATTTATAAATTAATCATCAAATGATTTATTGTTCATGATGGAGGGTAATTCCATATATTCCGTATAAGTTAAAAAAATTCCTTTACACTGTTGTAGAAATGTTATAAAGTACCTCGTTTGAAATACAACAAGAATATTCCTTTAAAAATACAAATTTAACAAGTAAAACATGGGAAACAATTTTTTCAGTAAATAATTGAGAGAATTATAGAGACATTATTGAAAATATTATTAAAAATCATGGATATAGAATAAATATTATTTTCTATCGAAGAGGGAAAAAGAGTCATTTTTCTTAAAAACTGTTTCTCAAACATTTTATGTAAAAAAAGATAACTGGTATTATTTAGAGAAAAGTTTATAAATAACCATATTATAAGAAAATAAATTATTTATAAGATATAAATATCCAATAATTCCTCTAAGTGAGACATGAACATAAAGAATCATGAATAGTTATGAACATGTGAAATAAGCCCTTACCACTTTAGTAACTTTTGAATCAAAACCCCCATGAAATAAGTAACATAAAATGAAAAATTTAATACCATGGAGATAAATATTTTCATTATTTAATATTAAAATTGGTAGTATATACACTACTCAAAATAAATAAGAGGTTAATATGGCTTATGTCTCACATAAGTAAAATCAAGATAAAAATCCCTTACCTCAAGTATGATTTAATTTATAGGTGTTTGAAACTCTTATATAATAAATATAGAATTATTATATATAAATATATTATAAAACCATAAAAATATATATTCCCATATATTATTTCCTTTTAACTTTTTGTCTTCGATTTATTAATAATACTTTATTAAAATCATTATTTTTTTGATGATAACAGCTTCGTTTTTCATGAATTCTTTTCTTTGGTAGTTCTGGTGCTTATAATTTTGTCATGGTTAAATCATACCTATAATTTAATTCATGATATAATTATAATTTTTATACCTCATTTATATTCTTAAGACCAATAATGAAATTTGGCTATGAAAATTTAACTATCTTCTAATATGTGAGATAGTTTATCACGTTTTTCTATAAGTAATGTTCCCATTTTTCAATTATCCACATTGGAATAAGGTATTTTTTTATTTTTTATTTAAAAAGTGATCATTATATCATAAATGCAATATTATTTATTTCAATACAATTATATATAAAATCCATGTGATGGGGTAGTAAAAAATGAATCGCATCGATTCACGAGGCATCATTCCGCCATACACAGGAATGACATTATTCATTTTTCAGTGGATGGTCGGGTAAGATGGTATATGATATATTAATTTTATAGATTTATTAAAATTTAATGAATATAATATGTAAAAATTAAACCAATTATCATTAATTTTCATGATATGTGATGGTGGAAAACTAATTACATCGGTTCTCAATAAGATAGTTCATCGTGAACACAAACGATGGTTTAATTTATCATTTGATGGAAGAGGATATGTATGTAGGTTATTTCACTAAAAAATAAAATCAGATTTTATTTGAGGTATTTTTATATATCATAGTGATTGAGTAATATTTTAATAGTGTAGAATAATAAATAAAACAAATATTATCAGTTAATAATGATACCTCTTCTCTAGACCACCTCTTTATGATTATATCTAATACCACCATAGATTGGATTTATGATAAAAATAAGGACTCTAGGATAATTATATATAAGTAAAGAAGGTATTTGGGTAGTTTATGGATGAAAAAAAATGATTTTTAAGTGTGTAAATGAGATGAGATGAGGTTCCCTTTAATAAGTGAGAGGGAGGGTCATTTTTTTAATTTCTAAAAACTATTCAATAATGGGAAGTCAATATCTAGACAAGTGCATCAAAAATTGATAAATAATGTGTTTTAAGGATTATATGGTCTAGAAACACCTCCAAATTTCAAATATAACAATTTTAAATATTTTAATTCATTTACCTATAAGTTTAATCACTTTTACCATTTTAATGTTTCACTATGGTAACTAGTTTATTTATTGTTTTTTATATTAATTAAGACCAAAATTAAGTTGAAATTATTAAATAATATTAATTATTATGTTTTAAAATATTTAATACATTTTATAAAATTAAAATCACATAATTTTCAGAAATAAATTTATAATTAAACCCATAAAATGTGTCGAACAGTGCTTTTTCATGAAATACATTTTTCATGAAATAGTGGATATTATATTAACATTACGACTAGATATCATCAATTTATGAATTTAAATTAATATAAATATAGGTATAATATATTATTTTCATTTAATTTTATACTTAATATGGGTTATTTTAATTAAATAAAATAGATAAATTTAATGAATTTAAAATCATTTTGTAGAAAACCGTGTTTCAGGCATAAAAATAAACTTATACCAAAATCATGAAAATTGGTGATTAAAATGAATTTAATTATATTTTTATATATAAATGGTTCGTATTTAAATTTAAGATAAAATAAAAAATATAATTGAACTTATTAGATAATTTATTCAATTAAAATAAAGGATAATATTTGAAAAAAATTTAATTATCACTATTTATTGGAAAATCAAACATTTTAGAAAAATACAAAAACATCACCCTAAGTAAATTTTTTTATGATAGTTTAAATAATGATGATGATTTTACAAAACCCCTTTTTTTGAATTTCCATGAATTAATTAAAATATTTTCTTTCAAAAAATAGAAAAATACTTTTTGAAGGCAACGTATTTTTTATATAATAAAATATCTTTATTAAAAGTTGAGTTCTTATTTATTAATAATTTATCCATAAATTTGTATTGAGTAGAACCATTATATATATTTCATAAATAATTAAATAATATATATATATACATACCAATTTTATTATTATCTTATAATGATAAAATATTTCATTGGTCGTTTAAGCTCAGTGTTTCCTGTTGTATAAGCTATCAAACATAATTTTATAATTTTCAATATCAAAGTTTTACGACAGGTAAATTTTTTTGTTCATGTAGAAGTAATTATATAATTAAAAATGTATAATCATTCATAATTTATAAGTTTCTAGTTCTATTCTAAATATTTTTTATGTGACCAATATAATTCTTATGCATGTTTAGAATATTGTTATATGTTGAAAATTTAATTTTATACATTTTAATAATACTTTACATGAATAATTCATTACTAAATTTAAAATAATTTTAAAACAAATTGATTTAAATTTTTATTATATTTTTAAGTTCATCATTGGGGAAAATGTTGGGTCATGAGTGTGGGTATGGGTGCTAAATGTGCTAGCTCTATTTCACTATTGAACCCATCAAAAAACCTCTTAATTTTTTTATAATTTTCATATTTTCATTATTCACATAATCATATTCAGTGGTTTAAATTTTTTTATAAAATTTTATTTTTCATTCATTATTAATAGAATAATCTTTGTTAACTCATGGGTTTGATTGGGTAAATTTTTTTCTTTCTCATTTAGGAAAAATAATTTTTGGTATTCTTTTAGGAAAATGTAATATAGTCATCATTGACTCTATGCTTTTTAATTTCAATTAAACTCATAGGATATGCATCAAAATGAACTATGAAATAAAAATATTAATCCATTTTAAAATCTTTATCCTTTTATTATTTTTTATTTTATTTTTATATGATTTATTTCTACTTTTCATAATTATTATTTAATAATACCCATCAACTGGAAAGTCTATTTATTCTCAGTTACTAAATTTTGTGAGTTTGTTCACTGGTATGTAAAGAGAAGTTTTGGATTTCATTTGGATGAAAGTTATTGTGTGTTGAATTTAAATCAAAAACATTCAAAGACAATCATTATTGTTAAAGTTTAACCAATATTCCAATGAGAGGATCTATTTCTTGAGGGAAATCATTTTTTTTGTTTGATATAGTCTATTAGAGAAAATAATTTTGAGAGTCAAATCTTGGTGGAATCACAGTTTTTCATTTTTTAGATTAATTTTACTCTATTTTGTTGGACTAATTGTGTGTGTGACAAAAGGAAAAATACTATGTGTGGTTGAATTTCAGGTTGCTTAAAATTGATACATGTTTACCACATCCACATGATAAATTTTTATTTTTTTTGTAATTAAATGATCATTTTATGAAAAATACTTGATTATATAGATTTATATTCAAAATATAATTCATTTTACATTTTCACGAAATTGGATATTTTGGAACTTATTTGTGTTAATATTCATTGGTCTTGGTTCTCATAAAATTATAACAATTGGTTTTATATTGATATTAGAGTAATTGTCATTAAAAATTCATTTAATATTATAAGAGTTTTTTATTTGGGAAAGAAAATGTTCAAATAACCATTGATTTAATTTAAAATTATTTTTTAATGGAGAAATTATTAATTTTTTATTATAGTAATTTGTAGATATTTCTTATGGTGTTTATATTGATTTTATAATTATTTCATTTCAATTATTGCAGATAATTTTTTCTATATTTTTATGCACAATATAGAATTCTCATTGGATTTCTTAATTTAAAATATTATGGAGGTTGGCTTATACAATATTACTAGTACAGTCTTGTATGAATTTCTCACATAGATCATAAGATAATTATTTTAAGAGTGCCACCTATTTGACTATCTTCATTACTTGGGAATAATTGAAGAAGATTATTTCCATAGTAAAATGATAATCAAATCCAAATTTGAGGCACTTTAAATATGAGATATCTGAAGAATAATAGAATTTGAACCTATATATAGGGCTCAAAATTTATAATGAAATAATGATTCAGGTTCTAAAACCAGTCGAACTTGAAGTTGGTGATGAAAAATGGAAT
The DNA here is from genome assembly GCA_963277665.1 of Viscum album. Lineage (NCBI taxonomy): Eukaryota > Viridiplantae > Streptophyta > Magnoliopsida > Santalales > Viscaceae > Viscum > Viscum album. The sequence goes on from OY728150.1 coordinate 1,044,499,800, forward strand.
TGAGAATCTCAAATAAAGATTGTAATAGAATTATTAATTTATCAATCGGGTATTGAAATCATAAACTAAGAGAACCTCAGGTGATAAGAAATTACGGATAGTGATAAGATATTAGTTACATCTCTGAATCAAAAAACCTTCATCATTGTATCTAAAAGTAAGCATGAAGAATGATGTTGAAGAAGATAATATCTGTAACGTCCTAATTCAGGGTGCTGCCCAAATGTGCCCCATACCCGGTTGGTCACAGGGCCTCAAGAACATTTCCCCAAACTCCAGAGGCTTCCGAATATCTATGAGGGCCTTGGGTGTGATTGTGGTGAAACTATTTCCTCATAGGCAGAGTAACACAGAGGAAAAAAATAGTAAACTACAGTGGAAGCAGTAATACCATAAAACAGAAGTGAACAGTGGAAGACTAATAGTAATAACAATTATAGAATATATATACAAACAAATGATGCATGTCACATGTATCTAAAAATGTATCCCAACAAGTCACAATGATGGAAATACAATACTGAAACCAATGTGTAGAAAATAGTAAACTCCAACAGCATCACATGCCTCTATTTGGGCCCATTCTCTCCAACTCCAACGGAAATCAATTACCTGATAAAGAAGGGCGCTTTCCATTTTTTATACCTGCAACCATATAATCTGTTTGGGCTCAAAAGCATGACTGAAACATGGTGTGAGATGAATCCGAGTAGACAACTACCAAAAGATTAGTGCATAACTATTAGTGAATATATATATAGTAGGTAATAAGCCGAAATTAAGCAATAAACTAGGTAGTACTCTAAGTAAACAATACAAAAGTTTTCAATACATTCATTTAAATTTATTAATTATTCAATACATTGAATAATGTAACCTCGGGATCTTTCCTACATGCTATATCCCCTTTTATAATAATAAAAAACTGACATCTCATAATACCATCTAAATAAACATGTAAGGCCAAGTCAAAGATTGTGCTTTGGCTTGGCAGACTCATCACAATCATTCAAACATTAAAAAGTAACCCTTTGGGAATGTTCTCATAGGATAATCCCCTCAGATTTCACATATCATCAAATAAATAAATAATAATGACCCTCTTTGAAATCTCACACAGTATAACCCCTTTGGTCCCATATAGCACTATTCGAAATACAATGACCACCTAGGTAGATCTCACGGTCAATACCCCTTGATCTTCATAGAAATAATAATTTATAATGACCCACTAGAAGTTCTCATTGTCAACTACCTATGGTCCAAGATTCATTAAACAATTACCCTTTTGATATCTCTCGCAGTCTAACCCCTTTGGTCAATGACCCCTAGGCAGCTCTAATAGTCAATACCTCTGTTCATTGATATCAACAAATCATAATTTAAAAGACCCTTCCTTGGGAATCTCACACAATAAATTCCCCTTGGTCATACTTTCATAATTTGAAACACATGTATGTCATTTAAACAACAACTCCATTCTAACAACATTAGGCATGGAAAACATATAAGCCTAACATGATTTCTAGAAAAAAAATAACATAACCAAATAAACATGGAAAACACGTCCATAATCAAGGTAAAATTCCGTATACATAATCAGTAACCCTTTCTCAAACAAACTATAGAAGGCACTAAACAGGGTTAAATTCAAAATCATGCAATACCCTAAACAAGGGTATTTTTCACTTAAGCATATATAATACAAATAAAATCAAGGAACAAACTACCTACCACGATGTTGTATGATGAACACTCTTGAACGTCGTCCATTCAATCGGCCTAAAATTTCATAGATCTAAAAAAATTAAAAATTGTTCAACATTGAATAACTCAAGGGAGATGAAAAATAAGGAAGATAGGCTATATGAGAAGAGAGAACTCACCAGTGGGAATCCAACGCACCTGGTGATGTTTCAATCAGAGCTCGGATGGAGGAATAGGAGGAGATCAATGTTTTTGGGTCATTCGTCACTCTCCTATATGAAACACAAGAAGAAGAAGATGCTTCTAGAGATTATATGTGACCCAGGTCCGATTAATTAATAAAAAGAAAAGTATATGGTGTGTTCATTTAATGGACACTCCATGTACCAGCCTCAACCATCGCCCACTTTAGGTGTTCTTCCAGCTCACCCAAACGGCCATGTACTCGGTCATTACATGGTCGGTACATAGTTCTATGTAGAAACATGGTATACGGAGGGTACTCAGAAGTACATGGAGTATACTTATAAAATTTTGAAATTCTCCCTTTTTTCCTAAAAAACAACCCGAAATAAAATCTATACCAAAAATGAAGATCTGGGTTATTACAAACCTCCCCCATTACAGCAATTCGTCCCTGAATTTCCATTTCATTGTTGGCGAAGAAGAAACTTCAAACAACTCTGGCCATTGTGATCGTATGTCGACCTCCCTTTCCCAAGTATAGTCATGTACCCGCTTGTGCTGCCATAGAACCCTTGCCAGAGGTAAAGACCGACCACATAGAACCTTCATGATGCGATCCATAATCCAAATAGGGTACTCATCAAAGTATGCATCCACATCCAAATCAACCTCCTCATGTTGAAAAACATGAGATGGGTTGGAAAAGTAACATCGTAGCTGAGAGACATGAAAGATGTTAGGCATAGCCTGCTTCCATTGAGGTAAATGGAACAGATAGGAAACTAGACCGACTCTCTCCAAAACCTCAAATGGCCTGAAGTATCTCAGTGAAAGCATATTCTATCTCATAATCCTTCTATGTCCCAACCTCGGTGTGACATGTAATAAAAACTGATCTCCAACCTCGAACCCCAGAGGTCGTCTCTGTCGATTAGCAAATGATTTCTATCGGGACTGTGTACTATCCATCCTCTTCCAAATCAACTCTACCTTCTCAGTGGTCTCCAAGACAAGATGAGGTCACAGCATAGTTTTCCCTCCTACCTCCAGCAAACATAGGGGTGATCGGTATGGATTACCATACAAATCCTCATAAGTTGCTATCTGAATAGTCTCTTTGAAGCTGTTATTGTAGGAAAATTCCACTAGGGTTATATGTATCTCCCAATAACCCATAAAATCTAGGATGCATTCTTGAATAATTTCCTCTAACACCTAAATCGTGCGCTCAGAATGGCTATCTATCTGGGGATGGTAAGTTTTACTCAGAAGTAACTATGTACCCAAAGCCCTCTGTAGTCTCTCCCAGACATGAGAAGTAAACTGGGCATCCCTATCTGAAATGATTGAGTGAATAACCCCATGAAAATGTAAAATATCATGAATGTACAGCCTTCCAATCTCATCAAAACTAAAGGTATTATTGATCAAAAAGAAATGTGAAACTATAGTGAGTCTATAAACAACAACCCAAAATACCTCATTCTCTCGATGAGACCTCGGTAAACTCATCACAAAATAAATCGCGACATCATTCCACTTCCACTCGGTAATGGGTAACTGTTGTAATCTCCAAACCGGTCACTGATGCTCCAACTTCACCTGTTGATATGTGGAACATATCATAACAAAACCAGCAACATCCCTCTTTATACATGGCCACCAATACAGACGGTGTATATCTCTATTAATCTTGGTGACACCAGGATGAACTTCCCAAAATGGGGAATGAAAATACCACAACATCTCCTCACATATGTCTTCTAACACCTATATTCAACAATGGATGCTCAAGATCTCATTGTCTCCTATTGTCCACCCAGGAATAGGGTTCTCTCCTGAAACACTCTCCTACAGGACTAGGCCTTCGGAATCTGATAGATGTCTCATTCTCACTCGATCCAAGATAGTAGAGGTAACAGCTACAGAATAAAGAAACGTATTCCCCTGTCTATCGTGCACCTCCAAATGCATCTCTAGGAATACATCCACAAGATTCCACTCACTGTTGGCCTCCTAAACATCCTGTATCTGAATCCTCCTTCTCAACGCATCAGCCACTGTGTTGTCTTTCCCAGGCCTTTAGGAAAGCTCAAAGTCAAAATAATTAAGGTACTCAACCCACCTTCATTGTCTCAAATTAAGATCACGCTGAGTAAAGATATAATTGTGACTTTTGTGGTTAGTTTATACAACAAAATTATCTCCCAAAATATAATGTCTCCAATAGCGTAAAGAAAGCACAACTACAGATAACTCGAGATCACACATCAGGTAATTCTTATCATGTAGCCTCAACTGTCGAGACCCGTACACAATGAATCCTTCCCCATATATAAGCACTGCTCCTAGCTTGATACCTGATGCATCACATTAAATGGTCTAACCCTTTTACAAATCTGGAAAAATCAGTATCAGAGCTGAAGTCTATCTCCCTTTGAGCTCCTAAAAAGATGAATCACAGGAATCTATACACAAGTACTTTTCACCCTTCATAGTCAGGCCCATTAGTAGTTCCACTAAGTGTGAAAAATATTGTAAAAAGTTCCTGTAGTAACCATAAATCCCCAAAAAACTCCATACATCAAATACGTTCTTCGGATTCTCCCAGGAAACTACTTCTCTCACTTTCTCTGGGTCTACTGATAATCTTGTCAATGAGATAAAATGACCCATGAAGTGAATCTGGTCCATCAAAAACTTTCCTTTTAGGATCTTATCATATAACTGATGCTCTCTCATTGTTCTAAAAATGATCTCAACATGGGTGGCGTAGTCATATTGAGTTTGAGAGTACACCAAGATGTCATTCGTGAAAACTACCACAAAAGAATCCAAGTAAGGATGGAACACTCGGTTCATCAATTCCATGAAAACTTGAATTGCGTTCATGATACCGAATGGCATAACCACATAATCATATAAATCATACCTACTCCAAAGGTTTGTAAGAGGTATATCTTTTGGTATAATTTCCAACTGATGATAATCAGATCTCAAGTCAATATTTGAGACCACTTAGGCTCCTCAAAGCTAATCAAAGAGATCTTCAATCCTTAACCAGGGGTATCAGTTCTTGAGCGTCAATTTGTTCAGCTTTGGATAATGCACACAATGTCTGAGGGTACTGTCTTCCTTATTCGCAAATAGGATGGTCAAACTCCAAGGAGAAGTACAGGGTTGGATGTGACCCTTTGTCTATAACTCCTCTAACTACTTCTTCATATCCTGTAACTCTGGTGTAGCCATATTATGAGGAGTAATGGACACCAATGTTGCTCTTAGCACAAGATCAATAGATAAATATACCTCTCTCTCTATAGGTAAACCTGAAAAGTCATCTGGAAAGACATCTATAAAATGATTCACTGATGGAGGAAATTCCATATGTGAAGTTATCTAGACATCGATATATAAACTAGAAATATGGGTTGTAAATCCTCCCATCCCAAGATGCTTGAGTCTATCTCTGCTCGCCTGGACATCTCATTCACCCTTGTGTAGAAAATAATCTCCCTCTGGTGAAGTGAAACTCACCCTATGTTGATAGCAGTCAAAAAAGGCCTGAAAGTAAACTAACCAATCCATTTTGTGAATGAAATCGAATCCTTTCATCTCTGAGACATATAGGAATCATAATAAGTGACACACACCAACCTCAAGAGGGAACTCCTTGCACTGACGTACACTATTCATCCTAATCCCCAACAGAGTTTCTAGAATCATAACATCCTTAGACATAAATATAAAGAGCCTAAGGCTCTCCAAAATAGAAATATATATATATAACTATGGTAATTACCTATATAAAAAAAGATGAAGCTAAAATTTAGGCAACTAAGATCATACCTTTATCTGTATAGCGTCAGGATCCTTTTTCTACTAGGTCTGATCCACTGCATATGTCTGACTTATACCATAGCCTAGTGATGCTGCCTAACTACCATAAGTTGATCCACCATATTTTCAGTGAAATCCTATCGACTGGAAACCATGTCCATAACCACCTCCTCAGCGTAAATGGCCTGAAGAACTCAAGTTCCCTGACTGAGGAGAAACTGTTGGTCATACTCCCAAATGTGGAGTCATAACAGAACCCTTCTCACTAGCTTCAAGTGAGAAGAACCAGAAAAAATGATTAATATGTCCCATATCTCCTCATGAGTGGAACTTGACTGGGTACTTCAAGAAATTTTGTCTCATATTCCCACTCTTCCTGCACTAGTAGAATACCACCTGGCTACCTGAAGAAAAATCATGTGAAGGCTCCCTACAGAACTTCCTGCTCTCTTACGAAGGAGTAACATCCCTGGATGATAGGCCACCCTAGCTCACAGCTCCCAAATCCCTCAGATTATAGTCTGTAATCAGCACTTGGTTCACAATAGCCATCACGGAAGTCAGCATGAAAACATTCACCTATGATAAAATGTCATACCTGAGATCATCCTCAAACCTCCTAGCTACTAATTACTCCTCACCTCCCAGAACATGTGTGTAGCACTAAAGATCTATAAAATGAGAAGATTATTACATCACTGAAAGATCTCCCTACTCCAAATGAATGAACTATCAGGATCGATTTTCCCTCAACATATCAGGATAGAAGTAATCAAATAAGGCCCTCTAAAACTCTTTCAAAGACTTATCTCGATGACGTCCCGCCTGTGAGAAAACATCCTAAAATATCTTGGCGGAATCATGTATCTTGTACATTGAGAGTTTCACCCTCCTCTATAAAGATGTATCTAGATGCTCAAAGAGAGAATGTATGTCCTCCAACCCTGACTCTATAGCCTATTGTCCTCCATACCTTGAGAAACAGGGAGGATTTCACAACTAGAACACCCTTTTCAAATATTCCATAGATGGGGTAGGATGCGGTGCTCCCTATAATTTCTATAACATCCTCATTAAGCCTTCACAAAAATGTTCATCAACACCTACATCTAGTATAAGATCTAGTTCCAAGGCATGCACAATGGTAGGATCTACTGATAGTCCCTAATCTATCATCTTTGTTGTTTTTTTATTTCCTCTTACCTAGCGTAAAACCAAAGGAAATCTCGGTGGCATGGCTCTCCAAGTTAAAGGGAACACCTTAGTAAAATATTATCAAGGACAACAACTTATAAGTGAAATTATGGAATAGAATAAGGAAAGCATTCGTGTTTTACAAAACTGGGTTAATGGCGTGTATACACTCTACATGTCGTGTTCTTTTAAGCTGTTAACATGGCGTGTACCTCTACCTAACATGGTCATGTAACACCCATACACACAATGTGTTCCCCTGGAGACACAGTGTGTACTTGAATTTCCCAACCTGCCCAAGTACTCCTACATGGCTAAACCACATGGTTCTCACTTGGGTGACACTACACGGTGTATTCACCCTAGACACTACATGTACTAGATAATTTCCAACTGCCCGTGTTGTTAGTCACATGGTTGGATACATGGTTGACTCTAAATGGCATGCCTAAACAAGACATAACATGTACATCATAATTTTCATCCACTTATGTTGTTAGTCACATGGTCAGATACATGGCCTTTAAGGAATGACGTTTACTCCAAGTACACGGTGTGTTCTACACATGATTTCCCAACCTCGTGTCTCTACTCACACAGTCAGTCACACGATCGAAGACTACACAGCGTGCACATATAGTACATGGCGTGTACGTAAGAAAAGTTGTTTCTTCCAGAACAGAAGGAACCATGATGTGTGTTCATAACACCACACCCATGATTTCTGGGTTTCCAGAAAATAAGCCTCTAAAACTCCTTTGGAACCCTTTAAAACTAAGACAATTTTCCACGTCAGGACAAATTACAACTCGTGAGATCTCATACTCTCCTGAGTCAATGTTTTTCATCCTTACACACATCATAACATGACAAAATTCATTTAATGGTCAAAAACCATCCACCAAATTCTGATCTAAGAGGGTCCATATCACCTTAGGGACTAAATTTTGGCATCCATCCAAATTAAACACTTCATATACTGATACCCCACCAAAATTTTAGGTATAATATCAGTTCATCTATCAAAACAACAAGAATATATATCACAAAATCTATCATAGAAACATGAAATCAGTAATTCACCCTAAATTGAATGACAAGAATGCATGACATGTGATCTCTATAACTGCATATCTGATGCATGAGATAGAATACCCTCGTATTATTTGGTTGGAATAGAAATAGAGCCTCAATAACATTAACTATAACATCACAAAACAATTGTATCACCCAATGGTGAAATCAAATCAACTGTAAAAATTGTAAAACCAAAAACAATTGCAATATTCGATGAGAATTGGATTTTCCTTATAGATGGGTTAGCTACTCCAGAGCACAGCTTATTACCAACTACCAATTCCTTCATATCCCACTCTATAGGTTCCAAATAGTATGACAAAGCAGAAAAGAAACTGTTCTGATACCACTTTATAATGTCTTGATTCTGTGTGCCTCCCAAAGGTGCCCCGTACCCATTTAGTCACCAGGCCTCAAGTGCATTTCCTTTAATTCTAGAGGCTTTTGACTAGAATAGAGGGCCTTGGGTGTGATAGTGGGAAAACTATTACCTCACAGGAAAAGTAATATAGTGGAAACAAACAGTAAACAGTAGTGGAAGCAGTAATACCATACAACATAATTAAACAACCGAAGACTGATAGTAATAACAACTGCAACAAATATATAAATAAATGATGCATGTCACGTGTATCTAGGAAAGAATCTCATAAAGTCACAATATTGGAAATACAATACTAAAACCAAAGTATAGAAAACAGTAAACTCCAATAGCAACATAAGCCTCATCTTGGTCCCATGCTCTCCATCTCCATCAGCAATCAAGTACTTGATGTAGAAGGTTTCTTTTACTTTTCTATACCTACAACCATATAATCTGTTTAGGCCCAAAAGAATGACCCAAAAAGGGTGTGAGATGAATCCCACTAGGAAAGCACCAAACGATCAGTGCCTAACTATCAGTGAATATACATATATATAGTAGGTAATAAGTAGAAATGAATTAACAGACAAGGACGTTATCAAAGTAAACAATCCTAAAGTTTTCAATACATTCTTTTACATTTATTAATTATTCATTCCATTGAATAATTTAACCTCTAGATATAGCCTATGCTCTGTATACACTTGTATAATAATAACAAACATACATCTCAGAAGACCATCTAAACAAATATGTAAGACTGAGTCCAAGCTTGTGATTTGTCTTGGAAGACTCGTCACAATCATTCAAACATTCAAAAGTAACCCTCTAGGAAAGATCTCACAATATAACCCCATCTGGTATATCATATCATTAAATAAATATATAATAACGAACCTCTGGTAAATCTCACACAGTCTAACCCCTTTGGTCCCATATAACAATAATCAAAATAAAATGACCACCTGGGTATCTCACATGGTAAATACCCCTTTGTATGCATAGAATCAATAAATTATAATGACCCTCTAGATGATTTCATAGTCAATTACCTGTGGTCCATCATTTATTTAATAATGACCATCTAGGTAGCTCACAGAGTCTAACCCCTCTGGTCAATGACCCATGGGTAGCTCTCACAGTCAATACCTTTGGTCATTCATAATAACAATTCATAATTTAAAATACCCCACCTTGGGAAGCTCTCATAGTCAATTCCCATTTTTCATAATTTCATAAGGAAAAACACATGCATCTCATATAAACAATAACTTCATCCTAACAACACTAGGAATAGAAAATAAACCATCCTAACAGGCTTTATAGACCCAACATCCATAACCAAAAAAACATGGGAAACACATACATAATCAAGGTAATGAACCTTATTCATAATCAATAACACTTTCTCAAAAAAATAAACCATAAAAGTCATTAAATAGGGTTAAATTCAAAAAACATTCAATACTCCAAATATGGGTATTAATCATATAAGATTATATAATCCAAAAACAACCAAATAAAGGAACAAACCACCTACTCTATGTCATATGGTGAACACTCTTTAACATCGGCCCTTGAATTGGCCAAGAATGTCGTAGATCTATAAAAAGGTAAAAATCATTCAACCTTGAATAACTCATGGGAGAGGGGAAATCTAAAAGATAGGCTCTATGGGAAGAGATAACTCACTGGTGGGAATCCAACAGATCGGGCGGTGTCTCAATTGGTGCTCGGATGGAGGAACGGGAGGAGCTCGAAGTTTCTCGATCGTTTTTCGCTCTCCTATATAAAACACAGGAAGAAGAAGACCAGGGTAAAAAAATAATTACTTATAGAGTAATATGGATCCATAAAATTCATTATACCATAGTAGAGATTATAACCATAGTGAAGGGGAAACTCTATAGTCTAGGGCGCATAGGATTGAAGCTAGAAGGAGGATTAATTTTTAATTGATAATCTTATTTACCTTTTTTCCCTTTCTTCATGTTTACTATAATTGTGATGTATTTTCTTATATATATTTGAGTTTTCATCATTTTGGACATGTTTCCTTGATTATATTTAGGTGAATAAGATTGAAATGTGTTTGAACATTTGATTTTTTCTAATATTTTTTTTTAATTGTGTAAGTGTAATATTTTTTTTAGTGTTCTTATTTTTTTTAATGAGTATCAATTTACACAACTCTAGGTGCTAAATGGTGATAATAGTGAATTTATAAACCTTTTGAAGACATCTAAATTAATGAAAATTTGAAAAGGACTATATATACCATATATCAAGTGGGTAATTTTGATAAGAATGGAGTGAAATGAAGAGAATGTGTGAAACGTGCCGCTAGTCATTTAAATTTTTTTGAACATTATGGATTCCTCCTCTTGGACTGCGGTGGCCCCCCTCCTCCCAGCAGAGCCTATTTCTAGATCGTTCCTGGATCCTCCATCATCTCTCCCTCCCCCTCTTGTTTCTGGGGATCTATCTCTGGAATCCCTAGTGGTGCTCCATAATAAGGCTTAAATTCTAACTCCCACAGATGTCAGCCGGATCTCTCCTTCAGCGAGGTGGCTCGATGATCAGGATCTAGGAAAGTTTGTTTCCCAGTGGTTCTTCTGGTCGTTCCGATGGCGTCGTGATATGGATCTTATATTTAGTTGGATGTTTCTATGGAGGCGTTTGATGAGGCGGTGGATTGTCTTAAGTAGACCTTGGTGGCTCGTTTCGGTGTAGTGAAATTGCCTCTACCATTATTCAGAAGGTTTGTGGACTCATGGGGGCTGCTAACTCCACCCAATATTTCATTGTTGCGTATAAATTCTGTTTTCCTGGTTATGTAAATAGAGGCATATTTTCTCCATGCTTGGTGAAAAATCCATCACTCTTTTAGGCAGTGGTGGTTCAATTTGACATGTTGGTCAATGGAAGCACAAAGAGGGAAGGAGAGCCCCTCAGCTGCTGTATGGGTTGGTCTTCCAGGTCTCCCACTACCTTTTCAGAATGGAGTTATGATAAAGGTCATTGGTGACACTCTTGGAGTATTTCTCTGTGTGGATTACCGCACATCTTGAGGTGAGGATTTGTTTACTATTCATATATGTGTGGAGCTTGACATATCCTCCCCTCCCATGGATCAGATATCCCTAAAGGTGAAAAACTCAGTGGTGTGGCTTCAAGATGTCATCTTCCCGGTTTTCCCTAGGTATTTCATTTCTTGTATTTTCCAGGGTCATTCACTATAGGAATGACTGAATGGAATAAAAGGAGGCAATGAATATGCTAAAGAGATGGCCTCGGGATAGGCCTCTCCTATGAAACCGGTGAAAGGCATGGAGCCTACTCTTCCCAGGTCTGATCTCAAGACAGCAGTGCTAGTGTATCATGTCCCTTTCATTTCAGTGCTTGGGATTGCCTCAGACCAAGTGTCCACTCAGTGCATGGAGACAGTGTTATACTACCCGGAGGCCCCTACCCTCGGCTACTCCAACCCGAGGGCCGGTTTTTTATACCCCTGTCTATTTCATGCAGGGGGTGCCTAAAGGTAATACTAAAGATCCCTCCCCTCCATCCGGTTCCTAGGGAGATGCTCCCTCCTACATTGAAACTTCCCTCTAGTTAGGAAGAAGAGTTAAAGGTGAACAGGGGTATAGATGTATGCATTATCCCTAAGGATATAATCTCAAAGGTTGGTCCCTTGATGGAGGAGAGCGATGGTCACAAGACCCCAGAAGCTTCTAGTGAGAAGCAAGACTCTGAATCCCACTCCCCATCCAGATTAGTGATAGGTAAAACATTCAAATCAACTACACATTCATCTCCCCCAGTATCCATCCCCCCATTATCGAGCCACGCCATCTGTACACATTTGAGACTAAGGTAGCTTAGGGATATCACTTTGTCAGATGGAAAAGAGACCAAGGATCCCGGGGAAAAATCCTGGTCCAATAGAGTCTACAAGTTACCCATAATAATGTGGAATTCTTAGAGCCTTGGGGCTAGGGTAAATATAGATTTTCTTATTTCAGAGATTAATAAGAACAAGGCTCTTATTGGGGAAGTCCTTGAACCCAAGCTAGAGGATGGTATGTTTACGAATGATAGAGATGTAACTGGAGGTATGGATTTGATGTTATTTTGGGATCTACTGGCGGGAACTAACATAATGATGAACAACAGAATCCCCTCTGGAGATGCAGAGATCTAGTAAGTTATACCATTATTAGTCTCTCATATGGACAATGAATGGTTGGAGAAGATACTGGAGGAAGAATACATCCAGAAATCCATGAAGGACCTCAACCAAGAGAGTTCACCAGGTCTTAAAAACCTCCTAGGTGTGTTTTTATAAGATGTTCGGGATATTGTTAAGAGAGATGTTATTGCAGTAATCCATGATTTTTCCAAAGGAGGGATCCTCCCACGGGTTACCTCATCCACTACCTTGGTGCTCATTCCAAAAATCAAGAACCCCTCATCTCATGTGGACTACAGACATGTAAGCATGTGTAACTTTCCCTACAAGATCCTAGCAAGTATCATCAACTCAAGAATGTCGGTGCATCTCCCATGTTGGCTATTCATTGAACATCACATGTTTGTGAACGGTGGGTCTATCTAAGGGGCGATAGCTGTGATGCAAGAAGTGGTGAGAGACTTCAACATCAAGACGCATGTTTCTAATGTGGTGATTAAACTCGATATGAGTAAGGCATGTGATATGATAGAGTGGAGTTTCATCAACATAGTGTTGAAGACTAAGGGATTCTCCCACAAAGCCATTGATCTCACTTTCATATGTTTTAGCTCCCTGTGGATGGTGGAATCCTTCCTAGGAAAGACTTATGGATTCTTCAAAAAGAGCCATGGATTGTGGTAAGGAGACCGCATCTCCCCCATCCTTTTTATACTTTCACAGGACACTCTTAGTCCTCTCATCAACAATGGAGTGTCCAATGGTGATATAATTCTTTTCCAAAGGAAAGATAACATCCCGACCATATCCCATTTTATGTTCGTGGATGACACCATTATATTCCACAATGGTGGAGGAAATCAATGAATGGAATCAAAAGGATCTTGGAGGATTACTATGCATGGAGTGTCCATATTATCAACAATACCAAGAGAAATCTCTTTATCTCTAGAAAGTGCACGGCCCATCGGGTCTCCTGGTTGTGTAATGCACTAAATATTTAGAAGGGATATTTCCCAATAGAGTACCTTGGCGCGCTTATATCTTCAGGGAAGCTTTGCGCTCACGACTTTGATCAAATAGTGAGCAGAATATCGGGCAAGGTACTTAACTGGAAGAACCAATATCTATATTTCATATGTAGGATTGCATTAGTCAACGGTGTTTTGGTGGCCATTCTCATCCATTATATGGCCTCCACCAATGTTCTTAAGGGTTTCATCAACAACATCAATATGATCTTTGCTAGATTTATATGGGACTCTAGATCCGAAGGTAAAAGGCATTGGGTAGCATGGGAGAAGATGGAAAGACCAATTCATGATGGGGGGATTAATGTGAGGAGCCTCAACAGCACCATACAATGCATGCATTCAAGACACGCATGAGAATTCATAGAGGGACAGATGCTCTTGGGGGAAAGAAATGCCTCCCATATGGGTGGGTAATCTGGAAGACAATGGAATAAAGACTTCTCCATTTTTCTCCAAGATTCATCATCTCATCCTTGCCCTCCAAATACATTCATGATGGATCATAGAGGAAGGTAAAATCTCTTTCTGGACTCACAATTGGGTAGGTTCTATTACAGGTTTCCCCAGCTATCATGCACCATTGATATCTTTTAGGGAAGAGTCCCTTTATCCTTTGTTCTGTAAGGCTTTTCTGAATGAGGGGTAGTGGGATATCTTTGACTCAATTTTCATATTCACTGAGCCAGACAAATGTATTTTTACCGCTTTATCATCAGAGGTGTTTACCACCAGGGATTTTTGGAGGCTTCAGTCTGAGCAAGATCAACGCTATAATTATAATAACATGGCATGGTGAACCATTATCCCTTCAAAGTACAACTTTCTTACATGGAGAATATGGAGGTAGGTGGTGGAAATAGATGACTCCATCAAGATGATAGGTATTAACATAGTCTCTTGATGCCACTACTGTAGATCCGTATGGGAGGAAAGTACGATCCATATATTTTTTGAAGGCGAATAGGCTCGAGATGTATGGTCCGTATTTAGTAGCCTTGTGTTGTCCTGTGTGTATGCACATGTTGGGGCATCCTTTCTGGATGGGTGGTTTAATGGGACTTTAGAGGTAGGTCTTGAAATAATGGTGAGGGCCATCATCCTCTACGGTGCATACTGGTGTTTGTGGATAGAAAGGAACCAGGCTAGGTATGAGGGGCTCAACACTACTTCAAGGATTATTTTGGTATGTATAAAGAACATGTTGATTGACTTGTCTGCCCTCTTCAAAGACACCAATGATACTCCATTGCAGAACCTACTCAAAGCAGATGTCCTGCCAGAACATGTCTTCTCCAACAAACTAGATGGCCAATGGGTTTGTTGGCACCCACTGAAAGAGGGATATAAGCTTCATATAGATGGGTCATGTATTTTGGGAAGAATGAGAGGTGGGGGTGTGGTTTGGGATACCCGGGGGAATGTCATGTTGACCTTTATGAAGAAATTTGGAAATGGTGACCCCAAAAAAGCTGAGGCGAGAGCCATGCTGACAGGCCTATCCATATATAGGCTTGAAAACATGGAGATATCCTATGTGGAGACTGAATCTTTGATCGTCCATGACACTTTTCATGGAAGATGTGTAACCCCATGGTCCATATCTTATACGGTGAGAAAGTGGAAAAAACTACTAAACAACAACACTTAGGTGGCTCCCATATGGAGAGAAGGGAACAAGGTTGCAGATCATATCACTTCTATAGAGGACTCAGGGCTAACTATTTTTTCCAATACCCACATTTTCAAGCCAGAGGGGGTTAACCAGATTAGAGGAGATTCTTTGGGTCTCTATTATTTTATACCCCCATAGAAATTTTTGGTGTTTATGTTTGAATAATAAAATATTTTATGTAGGGTGGATGGAAAAGGATGATGATTATATTCAATACACTTGAACTTTTCGTTTCCTGGATTTTGATTGAAGGATCATTATATTTGTAGATTTCACTAGGTTGTGGATATCATTTAATGATAGTAGGTTATTTGATATATTTTATTCATAGTAACTAACACATTTATCTTTAAATTAATCTTGAACATAAACATTTTAAATCAATTCAGTAAATTTTGATCCCTCGAAAATATTAATTTGTTATTCTTCCTCTCATTTGTCACTATTTTCTCACTTTAACACCTTAACTACTATTTTAATCATTATTTTACATTCCATTTCACAAAATAATCTTCACTACTTCTAATTCATATTTTTCTATTTTCATTTATTTATTTTTTAGTTTTCTTGGTCACGCAATTCCTTTTGTCCTTCTCTATGGATATGATAAAATACTTATAAACTATACTATTAGTAAGTAGGTCTTACAAATAATTGAATTTTGAATGAGTAAATAACATCTTGTTATGTAACATCAAGAAATGGAAATCCTAAAATAGCTTATAAAGATAAGTTGTATTTCCTCATATATTGCCATTCACAATGAACTCAATCCATGATATGACACTATATATAATCCCCTCATACATAGGCCTGTAAACAAAATCCTTATCACCCTAATGATAAAAAAATGACAATCATTTAGGTGAAAATACAATAATTATCAACTCGAAAATTTAAATAGAATACTCTATGTGACATAATAGAATGTTAAAATAATCATAAAAATATTGATTGGATAATATCACAGCAATGATAATTCATCAAAATACATCAAATAATATTATAAAATATACATCCCATAATAGTTTCCCTATCATAAGAAATAATGTGAAATGATCATATCCTATCCACTATATAGTCCATATACAATCCTAATTATACCCTAAATTAAATTATCTTAATTACTTGAGTCGGTAAGTTGTCAATAAAATTCTTTATATAAGATTATTTCATTTATCACAACCAAATATTATAATTTTTAGCATATAATAAAAAACAATAATACCTCTAAAATTATTTCTCTAGTTTTACATGACAAAAATCCTATAATGATCCTAAATACGACATCTATTCATGTTATCAACTGAATTCTTGAATACCACTCTATCATGAAATGACCCCAATAAGACAACATCCTAAATTGACATTATAAATGGAAGAAACCCCTAAATCTCTTCTCCAATAGTCCATATGTAGGAGACTAGATAAAAGAGAATAAATATAAAAAATGGTATTCCTTGCCCTATAAAAATTAAGTTGTAAGAGTATAAAGGAAATTCATGACACAAATCCTCAAATAAAAAACAATCATTTTTCAACTAATATTATAAGAATGTATAATGCATGAATCTTGTACATCATAAGAATGGGATAAAAATAACTATGATAGAATAACCATTAACCCCCACCCCCCCCCCCCAACATATTTAAAACCTCAATAAATATATTATTTCTCAGTTCTCAATGAATCATACTCAAAATAATAAGGTCCTTCTATCATCCTCAGTCATTGAGATATTACAATTTAAAAACTACAGTAAAATAATCTTACAAACATATAAAAAAAATATTAAGTGTGAGTATATCCACATACTCAGTAAGCCATCACTAAAGGATAAAAACCTCATTTCAATATATTGATGCATAAAAATAAAATTATCAACTCATAATATAAAGTAATTTCTTAAAATCTGTATCTAAAGGTAAAATCAGTCGAAAACAACCTATAAATTATCTAATCTTCTATAGCCAATAAAATAATATGCAGGTGTTTATATCATTATAAATTTTCACTCATTATTTAATGTAAATTTATCTCATTAGAATACCATTTTTCTACAATCATATAAATAATTACTCACTAAACAAAAAGTATCAAAAATAGTATAATACATATCATTAATATATAAGAGGGTAAAAGTGAACCAAATTAGATTATCTAGAGTTATTATTCCCAATAAATAATTATATGAAAAAACCATAACCTATATATATCTAATTAGTTGGGGAGAGGAAGGTAAAATTTATATGTTGGAAATATTATCTTTCATGTTCTAACTAAGTGTTAGGGATGTATAAAAGGTCCCAATATACGAACTGTGATCAATTAGTGACATTACCCCTAATAAATTATTCTCATATAACACACTTACCCATTGCATATCCATATATTGGGGGATATGGATAGAAAATAACTAAACAAGTTATCTAGATAGTACTATGTTTCCCCAATGATTAATTTATTTTTGCTTGCCTAGGCTACTTAATATCCATACAATGAGGGTGGGGGAAAGAAAATCTTTATGAGGAATTTTCTTTTGTTCCCAAGGAAATAATATTGGGTGTTTGGTTATGTAATAAGTAATAATCCATTCATTGAAGTATTAATAAAAATATAATATGTAATTTT
Source organism: Viscum album (assembly GCA_963277665.1). Classification (NCBI taxonomy): domain Eukaryota; kingdom Viridiplantae; phylum Streptophyta; class Magnoliopsida; order Santalales; family Viscaceae; genus Viscum; species Viscum album. The sequence continues at coordinate 1,044,517,698 of OY728150.1, forward strand.
CTAACAACTAGTCCACACTATAATTTAGTAGACCAGGTTAAATAGTCTATACTACTATGAAAATATTCTTTTTTAACACCACTCTACCTAAGTGGAAACCTCTTTGGAGAACCTACCTATATAACATCATTTCATTTAACCCAAATTCTCATTGCCATAATAATTATAGAGAAGAGTTTTTTACTCTATAAATCGACTGATATTAAATAATATTTTAAATGATATATCAATATATTTTCACTCATTCCTTAATTATCCATTAATTATTTCAAAGAAAACTATTGAATAATTACATATCAATTAATGTACCACACAAATTATTTTCTACCATCATGAAATATGAAATAAAAATATATAATGAATATTATAATGTAAATTGTAACATCATATCATAACACTTGACCAGGAAGTCTACACTAAAGGATCATATCATAATTACATATAATCAATAAGGACCAACATATCATTAAATCATTCCCTTTATACTTCCATAAAAAGATAATATTGTTAGAGTAAGAAGAATAAAAAGTATCACATCATTGATTTCCTCATTAATCACATAAATCAAATTAAAATATACAAAATAAATTCTCGGATATAAATAGTTTATAATGTTTTTTATGACACAGAATCATAAAATAATATTTTACCCATATATCATATTAAATTATTGATGAACGTAGATTATAGTAAACATACTAATGATTGTGGGACCTTATTAAAGATCCTTTTTTATTACAATAGTCATAATAATCCAAGGATTTTCTATGTGTGTGTTTGTATCTAACTAAATTGTATCATCCTAGGTTCCTAATCGCTAAATGAATGATAATATTGTGATATATTCATGAAAACGGGTAAAGATGAACATAAAAAAGTTTTCATGGTCCATATCATTGAAAATATTGGTGTATAATATTTATAAATACAAACATATTCCATTAATATAAATATATAGTTTTTAAAAATATCATTATCATGATTGGAGAAGAAATTGGGTCTAGAAAACTCATAGTGGTGTATTAGAGGTAGGACATAGGTACCTCGTGTTATTCCCACTATTCAGTACTTCCCCGCATAATAGGGGCATAGGTCCTCTAGATCAGGCCTGGGGGAGGTACTCTCGTGGCCCCAAAAAGTCCCAATTCCACAACACACAACTAATAGAGCTAGAATATCACCAAATAATGTAGTACTAGGGGATTTATCAAATTATACAATTACTAAAACTTTTTTCATACTCTACTGTACATGATATGGCTCTTCCACCAAGGTTGTCTACTCCCTCGACTAATACATTCCTGTATCACTATGCAGGTCAACCAATATAGTTTCTAAGAGGTGGAATGGGATGTAAATAAAGGTATTATTGATTCTTGGGATACTTTTTGGGGTATTTCTTATATATATATGATATGAAGAAGATAAATTCTTTAATTTAATGTGTTCTCTACCTTGATAGAATATCTATGTTTCTTTTTTCTTTTTTTGGTTTGGAACTATATATTCTTCCAATTAATCCTTTATGGTTTTTAAGGAACCCTATTAGGTATGTATAAAGTCTCTCATATATAGGTTTTTCACTCACACATGTGTTATATCTTTTAGAAGAGAGATATTTTGGTTCTGACCATTATTTAAATAGTTTGAGTGGATATAGATCATATTGGTTCCTAGGGGTGGTTTGTGTTGGAAAAATTCATGATAGGAATTTTTCATCAATGAGTCATTATTTCTATTCTAATTGTGTTAGGTTGTATATTATATAATATTTTGGTCCATGTTTATCCCACTATATTTTATATAATTGAACTTTTTTGTACACAATCGATAGTTACTATATGTCACATGTATTTCATATATTTAAAGTATTTGGATTGTCTTTTCTTCATTATTATAATTTTTATTGAGATATTTCATTCTGTACAGTTGTGTTAGGCTATCTGATATAAGATAGGGTGAACCACTCAGAAGGGTTTTTTGAATCAACAGTGTTAATATTTTTCAATTTCTTCAACTTAAAGTAAATTTATTCAATCAGTTTGGTTTCTATACACTCAAATTTTAACTCAACCTTACTCGTGATAATGAAAAAATCATAGTAAAAAGCCACATAGTAATTTTTATAATTTTTTCTCCTAATTTCTATGACTAATCCTTATTGTGTCTATTTTCTAGACCGGACTTCAAATTTTTCACTATAGTTTTATAATAAAATAAAATTGTGTGACTTGGGTATCATCCTATAGACATGAGTTCTTCATTATCTAGCTGGTATTTACACAAAATCCAATTTTTTATATTTAAAACAAAATCGAATGACACATATTTCTTGAGAATCTATGTTTATTCAATGACTAATGAATATATTCATTTCAAAAATCCAAGAAAAATATATCTTAAGGTTCTCATCTCTTGAAGAACCTCAAACTTAATGGAGAACTATTCTAAATTAACCAGTCGACCATTCTTATAATATATAAGTACTAATTGTGATTTACTTCTCAAATTTTATTCTCAATCCTAGTCAAATAATTGGTTGAGCTCTTATATGTTTTATATTCCCCTCTATGATTTAAATTTAGGATTTGTTTTTCTTGTTTAATCAAATAATATAAAAAATTTAATGAAATCAGTTTCTCACTTAACAGCACCCCTTATTTTGAAAAATATCAAAATTATTAAATTAAAATAATTCCAAAAATAAATTTAATACTCATATTCTAGAGAAATATCATCACCAATTTTTATAAAAAAATATCAATTTATTTCCTCTATTTTATTTCCACATTTCTACATACCCAAAATCAATAATATTTCCTTCTTTGTTGAATTAATATCTCTAATGTTTTTCTAAAAGTTCCCCTCACTTTATTCTAGTTATTTCTGTCTTGTTTATATATATACTATATTATCTTTTATCCTCATATTCCTGGACAAAGTTCTATCACAAAAACACTAGATGAAACATAAAAAAATATTTCTCTCTCAAAATTCCATCTTGATTTACAGAAACCAAATGATTATATTACTAATGATTTACTAAATATTACAAAAAATTTAAACATTCAATCCAATAATATTTAATAGAGTTTATTCAATACCATAATCAATTTCAATTGAATGTTTTTTTATTAATTAATTTTCATGGTGTGATGTTATTTTCCATTATTTGAATATCTCAATCCCTTTATTTAGATTAAATCACAATTAACTTATGATATTTTAATCAAAAAAATCTATATTGGGCATTATCAATTTTATTTTTCTTCATAATATATTTTATTGGAATTTATAATAATTTCATAAGTAACGTATCATATTAAAATATATTTTATAGAACATATCATTTGAAGTATTTGAGTATTAAAAACCCATATATCATGTGATAATAGTTCATATAATTTACAGTTTAAATGTCATAACAAATCAAATGTCATACGAATGAGATATATTATGAATCCCTACATCTTATGAGGTTTCAATATATTATTCTTAACAAATAACATATATATATAATATATAATAATGACCCAAAATATCATATAAATTTTTAGTGTTTTAAGAAAACCCCTTATAATTTTAAATTCCATGTATTTTGTGAAATAGAATGTATCATATGAAGTGAAAACATATTGAAAATCGACCTGTATCTTAAAAAATATTGAATATCTTAACAAAAACACATATCTTACAAAAGTTCATAATATATTATCCATTTGAATTTTATCTCTCGTACAATAATATATTATTTCATTACAATGATTAGAGAACATTTTGAAATTGCTCACAGTAAACTCCAATCAGCTCAAAAACACTTCAAATATTATAAAACATTCTTCATAGCCTCTAATAAATGATTAAAAATAATTAATAATATCTAAATAATTCAAATATACCTGTCATTCATTAATATAAATAGTTTCAAACTAAACTATATATTAAATTATTTTCACACTACATCGTTGATAGATAGGCACTTCAACTAATACAAATAATAGTACCACAAAGTTTCCATAAGAATTATGAACTTAGATCCCCCTTTAACAACATGATGAAGAGACATATATGGGTATTTCTTATATAAATATTTAAGTGAGAGTAAAGGTTTGAACATGGAGTTTTCTCCTTAATTTATCAAACCTATCTCTTGGTATTTAATTGATAAAAATATATATAATTTTATCATTGGTGAAGTAATAGTCGAGTTTAACATATCCATTTTCTACTATCTCTTTTATAAAATGAAATATAATCTAAACATGATTGGATATTGAGTGTTGAAAAAGAATCCTAGAGATATGATAAAAACAATGATTACCACATGAAATTTTTAGGGGCTTCTCGGTATAAACATTCAAATATTGCATTACACTTTCATCCATGACATCTATATACAAGAATGAATAGATAAAATATATTATTACTCATCCATACTCAAGGAAACAAAAGTCTTATTATTTCTCTGAAAATACAAAAATATCTCGTAATGAAATAATTATCCCCAAATATAGATTTCCTCTTACTATAATCTATTACCCAAACAACAACAGTTTATCCATGGATCTATAATCAAATATGATTTGATATAGTAATCCATAGTTTAGAGTTAATTTTATATAACTCAAAAAATAACTTCCATAATATGAGACTATTTAGGATCACTCAGAAACCATTCATATTGTGTAATGAAAAAGACAATTTCTAGTCAAGACACAATTGGATAGAGAAGCCAATATATGATTTTTATAAAATCATTTTGATCACCTGATTTCTAACATCATTCTTGTTTAGTTTTTTAACAGCTACTATGGGTGTATATATTTCATTACAATCTTCCATGTAGAATATTTTTCTACAATTCCATTGTTTATTTCTCGATGAATAAGAAAATGAATACATTTTAATGTAATCTATAGTCCCAAGAAGTGTCCTATCTTAAATAACATAAAAAGATCAAATTTATTTTTCTTCTATTTTAAAAAATATTCGTAGTTATGCTATTTTTACTGGGATAATATTTTGAAATTTACATATATAATGAAAATTATATTTTTTATTAATAAATATTTTACATAGAGGTTTCTATCAACCTTTATTTTTGAATATTACATATCTATAAAATTAGAATTATATTCAGATTACTATAATATATGGGCTTATTTTAATCCATAAAAGTATCTATATTACTTTCATACCATAATTCCATCTATGTCAAATATAAAACCATCACTTTCCACAATGAAATATACTTCTTATAGGTATCCCTTTAGGATGGAATACTTCACAACCATTTGATAAAACTTTTTCATGCCTATGTGTTTTCAATGTTGAGAATAATCGTATGTATTCTATCCATAATACTAAAATAAATTTTACTTTTTAATCTATTCCCTCCATTTGTGAAAATCCTTTGAAAATTTATCAAGATTCATTCCGCATCACTTCAAATTTATCCTTCAATTTTTTTCTAGAAACTCACATATTGCTAATAATAACTTTATAGTATAGTCTTTATAGGTTTCCAAGTTGATTTCTTCTAAAATTGATCAATCTATTCATTCATACCATTGAATTATTAATCATACTCAACTAACATTGAAACAATTCAAGATTCAAATTAAAAAATGAAATTAATATAATTTTCAACCATTAATCTTCGTATGGTTTGGATTGGTCCCTCTTAATTTCCAATAATTTTTTCAAATTCAACCTGTTTATGCAACCATTAATTCATATACCTATATGATATTCTGTAGCCTCATCTTTATCAAGTATTTATTATAAACCAATATTGATATAATTTTACACTTTTCCATCCAATTATTCAATATTGTTTCCTAAAATATTCTCTCTGACAAATTTTATGTTCTCCTATAAAACTCCAATTGTAACCTCCAAAGTGGAATGATTTTAAATTATTCTAGAATCATAGTAGTAAATAAGTTTTCATATTATTTTTTATAATTTATAACCAGTTCAATTAAAAAGTTATCCCATGAATATTTTTTATTTTTATTTTTCTTTAAACATTCCCTGGTTATTGTAGTTAAACTTCATGAAACTATGGTTGCTATATACTTTAAAGTAAAATATTGTTTGATTTATTTTGAACAACATTTATTTGGGTGTATTTTTTTAGGTATTAATCAACATCTATTTTATATATTTATAATAATGAAAAAATATTCTATATATAAAAATTTAGAAATTTTATACTCTAATAACTTTTTCCTCATAAGATTCTATAATTTTATATGTATTTACCTCCTTGAGATACTTGTTAAACCTATTTTTTTGACATCCCTTATTATTTGAACCTTTATGGTCGATTTTCATTAAGAAATAGAGTTTTTTTTGGGTAAAATGACCTAAAGTTCTGGGATGTATATTTTTTTTTGAATAAATGGATTCTAGGTATAAATGTTTTAATGGATCTTACGAGGGTCTTACATTTGTTTGGAAGGATTGGGAGGAGGTTTGAGAACTTCTATAGAACCATGTATTAAACTTTACTATAGGACATTTGTAGGCCATATATATATTTATATATATATATATATATATATATTACAAGACATGTAACTATCACCAGGAATAATCCATGAAATGGATTATGGTGTGACATAAATACATGTCATGAAACTATTAAAAGATGGTTAATGTTAGGGTGGGGTTATTTTAAGCTAAGGTGACATTTTTTGGCATAATTCACAAATTGAGAATTAAACACAATTTATTTCTCAAGATTAGTGGTTTTAAATCCATGAGTTGATTGTGTTTACTTCCACCCATATGAATCCAATCCTCCCTTATACCCTAGGAAATTTCCCAAGGATTTTGTAGAATTATCTTGCCTTATAAAAATCCCAATCAAGTGAATGATCATGATAGATATTTTTCTTGGGTTAACCCATCGCTTCCTCTTATTCTTTTATTATGGTGGTGGAATATCTTAGAAACAGTTTTTTGGGAATTGATCTTGATCTTGTGTGATCAAGGCTTCTTATTGTGATATTGTACACCTTCGTTATTGTTGTTGTTACCTGTTGGAATTGTTGTATTGATCATCCGTTACAGATAGGATATCTAAAACCTAACTCTATGGCTTGTTATGTTTTTTAAGTATATGCAATATTCTGATTTCTCTAACACAACATGAAAGTTAATTAATTGAATTATGAATGATGATAAATCATGTGTGGTATTATTCGTTGGATCCTTTTGGGTACAATGGTGATACAACATGACTTGAGTCAACCCATTTGGTGAGCCTACCATTTCAATAATAATGTTTTTTCTAATGGCTTAAAGTGTGTTTAAAATAAAATATACATTTGGTGATAGATTGATATAGAATCATCTTGGTAATGGATTATTGTTTATTGAAATGGTTATGTTTTGATATGATATAAATGAGTTCAAAATATAATTTAAATTGGTTATGACCCTCTTTATAAATAAAATGTGTGATTGAATGACAACTGGTAATTTGAAGAATTATTCTTTGAGGCTTATGATATGATATTCTGATATTCATTCTATTATGACTTTTTTTGTGGTTCATGTTATAATTCTTATATAGTGGTCTTGGACCATTTTCTTGTTATAATGCTTATATAGTAGTCTTGTCCTATTTTAATGTGGTAATTCTTATATAGCGGGCTTGACCCTGTTTCATATTCCAATACTTATATAAGGGATTGTCCTAGTCTCATGTTGTAATGATTATATTAAGGAATTTTTCTAGATATTGAAATTCTTATATATAGGGCCTGGACCCATATATTTAAATGCTTATATTGAGGTATTTATCTAATTATATGAGTATATACTATATTTTTAGTTATGGTTTTCATGGTTTTTCTACATACCGTGAGATATTTATGCATGTTAATAAAGTATGTTGTTTGTTATATTTTATTAATTGTTTAATTAAAACACCTATTTATAAAATTATTTCATGCACTTATTATCAAACTGGTTTTGTTTAGACATGGAGGTGTTAACCTACTTAGTTTTACTCACACCCTATTCAGACCTTTGTTTGGTACTTGAGAAGATTGATTGCATACAGTTTTGGATGAGGTAAAGTGACAATTTTGTTAATTGTTTCATGTTGGATAAGTTTGTGCATAGAGGCAGGACTGATGTGGGGTTCGTGACAAAGGAATTGGAGTTATTTGTATCATCATGTTCGTCTATTCTTTTTAATTACAGCAAGACATTTAGTTAAAATTTGCATAAAATTGCATGGTTTATTATTATTATTTTATTTGATTCCTCCTTTTACATCCCAGTTGTATGTTTTATTATTTCTTCTTCATTAATTACTCTTGTATTTTTTTATTATCTCAATATTATAACTCTATACTATAGGGTATTGTCTCACCAATATAATCTTCCCACTCCCACTACAATTATAAGACTAAGGCATATGGGGAGTCATTCTTGAGTTCTAGTAACCAACCCGATTTGGCCACATGATAGAGTTCTGAATAGGGGGACATTACAAATTGATATTATAGGATGTGGGTTTTTCTTTTATATTTCTTCACTATTTAAGGATTATAGAAAGGATTCTAGGATGTGACTGGACATGGTAATTATATTGTGCATGGGCGTAGCTAACTTGTGTACGGGGAAGAATCTAATATACATTGACGGGATTATTGGTCTTTTTTTACTCTTGATATTATTTCACCTTGGGATATGCACATTTTGTGTGATGCTATTATATCTATAGATTTATAATAATGTCTTGGAATAATTTGAGGGGTGTAGTCATGCATCATGATAGGAAAATAAGGATATATCTTGAAATTCATTGTTCATAATAGGGAAATATTTAATACATGTGATATATTTTCAAGAATAAACTTTGAAATGAGATACCTATTATATCTGATAAATAAGAAAAATAACTATTATATATTTCTAAAATAATTTTAATCAATATTTATAGAGACCATGAGATAGTGTTTCTTTCTTTTTGCCATAATCGAGGTTGACCTTATTGTTTCACAATGTACTAAGGAGTGTATTTTTCTTATAGAAAAAATTCATACTCATTGTTTTCAAACTGAGCATCAGGAATGTGGTAATTAGAATGATCTTAACACAACTGAGCTGAAGATTCCTGTAGACCCTAAGGATTGGATGTATGTTCAACTTTGTGATAGCTTCATGAAGTTCATAATATCCATGGAAATATCGATTTTTTTCATAGTGCCTTCAATGTCATAGTATATGAGATAGTTTTAGTTGCAACATACTCTAGCATTCACTTGGGAGAGATGCCCCCATGTAATTATGTTCTAGATTCAGTCAGTCCAAATGATCTTTAATCACATTGATACACCCACAGATTTGAGGGTGAAGCTTTCTACGTACATACAATGTGGACCTCCCAAGCATTAGGGGGGAATTCTAGAATAATATGGGTAGAAAGAGGATTTATCTTAGAAGTAATTTGATAAAATTATTCTAGGACACTTCTATATAGAGATGATGAAGTATTTGAAGGATCATGAGTTAATGAACCTAAAATAAGAGATAATTTCAATGATGTACTACGTTGTATGTTTTACCAACTTGTAGTTGTTTTGTTCTATCTTTGGTTTCTAATGATATCTCTGGGGAGATACATTTTCAGGATGGGATTCTTTATGATATTAGTTCATATGTGAATTATTTCACTATAGTATATTTTCAAATGTGATAAATTAGGAACTCATCATATAAGGAAATCTTGGTGATGCTTGAGAAGCGGTTAGGATGTTTCGGTATGGAGAACTATAGCTCTTATTCTAGAGGAAATAAGTGCCTCTATGAAATCTTTTGCAAAGGAAACAACAGGATGAACGGTCAAGGATGTGGGAATCCATCCGAGAACCATGTTCAGTTTTAGTGCTATCAATGTAAATATTTGATCCATAAGTATCCTCAGTGTTTTACCCTACTTTGTATTTCCATTATTTCAATATTCTTGGTCACCTGTAGAGGTTTTGTAGTGGAGTTCAATAGAACAGTAGTGGAAAGGGATCAATATATGTACTAGAGTTTGGGAATGACTTAGATACCCCTCATCAAATAGGTGTATTTATTTCATTGGGATGTTCAGGTTGAGGTTGGGGACATTATACCCTAGTATAGGAATGGAAATACCATGTATGTGGAATAAATCAGGGGAGTCAGACTAGAGCCCTGGGTAGAGAGGAAATTTATTTTCACACTATGAATTATACTCCATCTAGTGTGGATGCAGGACCTTTATCTTTATAGTTATTATTCCATTATCATCTATCTCTACTTGTGCTTTGTTTGATATTGGATAATTACATTCATTTTTAACTTATCTTTTTGAAACATAGTTTTTATTTAGTTGTAGAAGGATTATATGGTTTATTGACCATCGACACACTATTGGGAGTGTGGTCATATAATATCAAACTTTTTAAATCATGTTCTCGAGAAATTGGTGGTTACCATTTCCTTTAGGAACCATTTATTCTATAAATTACAAGATTCAATTTGATTCTTGTTATTTATGGGATATTTATATAAAAGGATCATATCAACCATTACTGGAGGCAATTTAACTTTATATCTTCTAAAGGAATAATCTATTGTTTCTACGGTGAGTGGAATCATTATGTTGGTCAGGAAGAACCAATTCAGTGTAGATAGAATTGTCACATGGGTCACATATCAAGAATTATTCTATATTAGGGCAGAATGCAGTAGGCTAATTTTCCTCCAGTGGTAGATTATTTTTAATCTGTCTTCCTTGATTAGTTCTATGGATTACCACCTGAGTGAGAGATCAAATTCACAATTGAGTTGTTATTGAGAGGATAACCTATTTATATTCCACCTAACCATATGGAAACAACATAGCTTTAGGAGATGAAAGTTAAGTTGGAAGATCTATAATCGAAAGGTTTTATATAGACTAATACATCTCCATGGGATTATTCAGATTGTTTTTTTTAAGAACGCTGATGGGACTTCGCATGTGGGAGTTGATTATAGGAGATTGAACCAGATAACAGTCAAGAACTGGTATCCCCTTCTATGTATCAATGATCTGTATGATGATTTTAGAGGTGATAAGATGTTATCCAATATCAATTTGATATTAGGATACAACTGATTGAGGGTGAGGCCTTTAGATATACCTCATAATACTTTTATAAGTAGGTGTAGCTTGTATAATTTTTTGGTGATATCATTTGGTTTGATAAATGCACTGGTGGTATTCATGGATCTAATGAATAAGCTATTTCATCCTTTCATAGACTAGTTTATGGTGGTTTTTTTTTAATATATCAGTGTACTCTTAGTCAGCAGATGATCACACCCAATATCTTGAAATCATCCTATGTATATTGAGAGAGAATCATCTTTACACCAATATAACCAAATATAGTTTCTGGATTGATAATGTGAACTTCTCGGGACATGTCATCTCAGATGTAGGAGTGTTAGTGGACCCATAGAACATTGCATCTATTGTATCTTGGGAGCAGCCTAAGAATGACTATAATATTCATAGCTTTCTGGGATTAGCGGTTATTATCAACACTTTATCATAGAAATATCTCGTTTGGTAGCCTAGATTTTGAGGTTGACCAAGAAAGGGGAGTGGTTTTTTGGTCATATTCTTATGAGAGATAATTTCGGGATCTAAATCGTAGGTCTAACTTAGAACCTAACTTCACTTTACCTTTACTAGGTAAATAATATACCACATAATGTGATGCATCTGTAGTAGGAATAAGATAAGTTCAGATGCATGAAAAATGAGTGGTTTCATATAGATCAATATAGCTGATAATGCATTATAGTAATTACCCTAGTAACAATTTAGATTTGGAAGTGGTGGTGCATGCCTTGAGATGATAGAGAAATTATCTTATGGGTAAGAGGTTTGTAGTGTACATAGACAACAAGAGTCTTAAGTACATATTTTCTTAGCAGGACCTAAACTCTCTTAAGAGTATGTGGACTGATTATTTTTAGTCTTTCGACTTTTAGTAATATTATCACCAATTAAGGATAACATTGTTTATGATTCCTTAAGCTGTAAGTCATAGATAGAGGTAGTGCGAGTGTCTTGAGATTATTGTAGGATGGTAAAAATCTTTATAAAAATGAATCTATATGGTTAGTATTTCCAAGGATAGATTTCACTTAGACATCTATCATACCGATTCATCATAACCAGATCAAGATAAAGTATTTATATAATCTGGTGGGATTATTTCTAAGAGACATATTATATTGTGGGGAGCCACCAGCTAGATGGTCTCTTATAAATGGAAACTCTCTTCTTTTTCATGTCTAGGTATGGGTTCTAACCGGATTGTGTGAGGAGATGATGAGAGAGTTTGATGCTCCTAGATGGGTGGTACATCCTAGTTTGAAAATGATGTATCATTATCTCTATAGAAAGTAATAGTTTCTGGGAATGAATAAGTAGGTAATGGTCTTTGTGGTGAGATGTTTCACCTGTTAGCAGGTGAAAACCAAGCATCGGAGGCTTGTTTGGCTATTACAGCCTCTACCCATTATAGTGTGGAAATGGGATATTGTAAATATAGATTTTATGATAGGATTACCTAATACAACTAACAAGAATGATTCAATATGGGTGATCATGGATTGACTGATGAAGGTGTCCCACTTTTTATCTATTAGGGAGACCTTCATTGTTGATAATCAAGGTGTTCTTTACAGGTTAAAGAAATTTTAGTTGTATAGTTTTCAAAAGAGTATAATTTATTAATAGAAATTGTTGTTTTACATCTTGGTTGTGTAAGGGTATTTAGAAGGACCTCTCATCATAGGTTATGATGAGTTCTACCTATCATCCTCAGACTGACAGTTAATCTGAGAATACTTTTTAGATTCTAGAGGATTTTTTATGAGCCTATATTTTTTATTTTGGTGGTTTATGAGAGTATTATATGGAACTCAAGGATTTTTCATATAATAACACATTCCATGATTTTATCTAAATAACACATTCTGTGGGTTTTTATTGAGATTTTTTTGTTTTTATCTTTCTTGGTTGGAGGTATTAGAGTCATCACTAGTTGGGTTGAGTCTTGTGTATGAGATGACTGGGTAGTTTTAGCCGATCTATAGGTCTTTTGTGACCATAAAAAGTCGAAAGAAATATTATTTTTTTCATCAAAGAATACCTATGAAGTTTGAGATTAGTCATCATGTTTTACTTTAGGTGCTTCCTATGTTGGGTAAACACAGTATCACGAAACAGGGAAAGATAACGCCTAGGTTTGTCTGGCTGTTTGAGATAGTGGAAAGGCTAAGTCTAGTGGAATACCAATTGAACCTTATATAGTGGTAATGGTAGTTTTATTATAGTTTTTACATGTCGTGTCTTTTAAAATATCATCCTAACCCCTCTCATGTAGTAGGAATTGAGGAAGTCAATATTTGTGTAGATGATTCATTTGAGGAGAATCTGATATAAATTTTGGGCCATAGTGAGAAATATCTCCAAGGAAAAACCATACCTCTAGTTTTAATGTAGTGGTGGCATGGGTGTGTTCAATAGGAGACCTTGGAGATGGAGTCTGATATGTGATCATATTGGCCTGACTTGTTTTCTTGGACACCATAGTGATTCATAGAGAAGCTCAGGGATGAGTTTTTATATGGTGGGGAGGTTATAGGATCTCATATTTTCCACGTATGTCCCTATTGGTGATTTTTATTAAAATTATTTTATTGGTTTTCCTCTGTGCTTGAACCTTGGTGGTAGATTCACATTTGGATATAGAGTTCATTTTTTTGGGGGTAATAACTGAATGTTTGGGTGAGTATGTTTTTCTGAATTAATTGAATTTAGGTATAAATTTTTTAAAGGGGATTTTGAATGATTTGCATGATTTTGGAAGGCTAAAGATATGGTTCAGTCTCTTCTATTGAAACATGGATTGAATATACATGAAGGACATATACACATCATGTATATATGTTTCAAAATGTGTAATTGTTACTAAGAAGAAGCTATGAAATGATTGATTACATGAAATGGATGCTTTTCATTAAAATATTACATGATTTTTAATGTTTGAGCATTATAATTTTAATTTCAAGCGATGTGTTTTTTGGTGTAACTCAAAAATCATGAATTTCACATTGTGTATTTCTCAGGCATAGTGATTTTAATTCTAGAATGTACCTATGTTTATATCCAACCATGTGGATCCTCTCGGCTCATAGACCCTAGGAAATTTCTAGGTGATTTTAGAGTCACGTATTCCCTTCTAGACATCTAGATCTAGCAATCGATCCCCAGTTAGTTTTCTTCATTAGGTTAACCCCTAACTTCTAGTAGTTCTCTAGTTGTGGTAGTGGAACTTCTTGAATGTATTTTTTGGGTGTTGATCTTGATATTATGTGATCTATGTGTCTTCTTATAATCAAATTTAACTTTTTCCATTTTATAATTACTGGTTGGATGTGTTTTCTTGGTCGCCTATTAAAGGTAGGTGGCTAAAACAAGACCCTATGTTCTATTAAATTGTTTAAGTATGTGTAATACTTTGATTTCATCAATAAATTTTTTTCATTAATTAATTGAATGATATATGATGATAAATATTGTGTGTGATTATTTTTGGGATCCCTCTGGGTTCAATGATGATGCATCTTGGATTGCAGTTATCTGTTCGATGATCCTACCCTTGGAATAATAATGTTTCCTGAATGGTTTAATGTGGGATTTTCATGACATGAGACCTTAGGTGATATCTTGATATATAATCAACTTGGTAATGATTAATATTTTTTTGAAATTGGTATTTTTTGATATGATATTAACGGGTGAAAAATTTCATGTAAATGGTTTAATACCCACTTGATAAATGAAATGTGTAATTAAAGGGAAAATGATAATTTGTAGAATTAACCATTGAGGATTGTGATATAATATTGTGATATCCTTTATTTTATAAATTCTGTTCTGATTTATGATTTAATTCCTATATTATGGGCATGTCCCGGTTTCATGATGTAATGATTATATAGTTGTCTTGGCATAGTTTCATGTTGTAATTCTTATATAGAGGTCTTGGCCCAGTTTCATGTTATTATTATATAGTGGTATTCGATAAGTATCTTGTTGTAATTTTTATATAGAAGTCTTGTCCCATATGCTTAAATGCTTATATATAAGGATTATACTGGTATGATTAAATGATTAAATATATGGCTTTTCCCAGATATGTGATTATACCATGTATTTTTTATTATCTTTGGCATTGTTGCGATACATGCTCAGATATATTTTGGCATGGTTGTGATACATGTTCAGATATATTATGACATGTTACCAATGCAGGTTTCTTTTTATATTTTATTAACTATTTAATTAATACACTGGTTTAACACATTATTACATTAACTTATTATCTGAATTTTTTTCTTTAGAAATGATGGTGTCGGCCTAATGATTTTTACTAACACCCTATTTGGGCCATTTTTTGGTACCTAAGAATAGTACCTAGATAATGGTTTGGATAGGATAAAGGGATCTTGATGTTGATTATTACTGATCATATGGGATATATCATGGATTCAAGACTGACATAGGGTCTAGGACTGGGGTCTTTGACTTATTCTTATCAGCATTTTATTATATTATTTTGATATCTAGTATGTTATTTAGTTGCAATTCTACCTAAAAATAAATCGTTTATTATTATTAGTTTATTTGGTTCTTCTTTTTACTTACCAATTTTTTATTGAAATATTTATTCTACTTTAGTTACTCTAATATTGTGTTTATATCTATTGTATTGTAACTCTATAATAGGGGTATAGTCTCCCCACTATATTCTTTCTAGATTCACTGTTATTAAACAATATTTGGTGTATGGGGATGCACTATTGCCGTCCAATAACCAATCTGATTTGGGAATATGATATATTTCTAAATCAAGGGATGTTATAGTCCTTTTCATCTCAACAATGCCTCAATTTTTTATCTAAGAAATTTAGTTTTTTTGGGAGTGTATGGTGCCCATAATTTGTTTTAATCACAATTTTTATAGGATAGTTTTTAAATGTTTTGTAAGTATATACCCTATGGTTATATTTTCTCATCCTCATAATGTAAACTCCCAACTCCTTCCCAAATTTTCATATAAATATTTTGAATATGTAAATTACTTCAAAATTTTCATTCGTCAACATAAATATAGTCATAATATTGAATATATCTATGAAGCTAATGAAATAAAAATCACCTCAGGAAGACGTATGACTTATAGGCCCATGAAAATTTGAATGAATTAGTTTTAGTGGAAAATTGGATTGAATATACAATATTTTATGTGTTTTCTGAATCATCTTTAACATTTTTAATGTTTAAAAAAACATATATTTCAATTTTAAGTTTGGGAAGGTCACTTATAGCATCATTATTTTAGATTGTACTCATGATTTTTTTAACATGGTGGTGAAGTATCTTATGCAATAAATTATACTCATCTTTTGCAGTTAAGTTACAAAATTTTGTTAAGTGCCCAATCTAAAATATGAATGCACTTATTATTTCCCATTTATTGATAACCATTAAATATTTAGAATTATTTATTATGTATAAATATTTCTTGACAATAACTTTATTCACTTCCTCACATAATTAGCTCACATAATAAAATTATTTCTGAGCCCTTCTATATATAAAACATTTTTACATTTAAGCTTCCTTTCTTGAATCTTAGTTGTATTAATGCCTGTAATTTTCATATAACTATCCTTAGAAATTTTCCCTAAGCCTTAATCAAGTTTTTATTTGTTTATTAATATTTTTTGTCTCTAGACATGTGTGAGGAATAATAATTACCATGAATCTATGGATTTATTTTCTTGAATTCTTTAATGTATACTTCAATGATAATATATCTTTCTCCCTAATTTAAATTTTGACCACCTTTCCCAATTTTATAACAGGAAAAATTTCATTTGATTTTTTTATTCTCTCCGTGTTACAATGAAATTTTTTATAACATATACCACGTATTTCATCCATAAACCCAAATCTTTTTTTCATGGACATGTTTAAGGTATTCCTACTCACAGGATGTTTGGTTTATGATTCTATTCTGGTCATATTGAAATCCCCCCCTACATCATGCCTTCTCCCTAGTAGTGACATATTATTCCAAAATCAGTAGGGTTTTTTCCCAATAATTCCACAACACCAATAATTTTTACTGAATAGAGGTCTTCATTAATATTTGAAATTATTTCTATAATTTGGTTGCCAAAACAAAACCATGTGTTTCCCTTTCTTATCTCATAGGGTGGATGTTCATATAATTATTTTATTCTCCTACATAGATTTACATTTTAGTTTCTTTTCACTCTTTATGGCCAAAAAATGACTAAATTTATATTTAAATAGGAATTATTAGTAAAAATAAAATTACATTATGACATAACAAGTGAATATATTTTCCAATCCTTTGATATTACTTTCTAATAATATTTTTATGCCTCAAAAATAATAACTAATATTTTTTTGTAATAATACTTTATATTATTTAATGTTTTTAAAACATAAAGATATTTAGATTGAGTCATGCAAAGATATTCTTATTTTATATTGAGTTTCACTTCATGATAATTCGTTATATTAAGTTTCAAACTATTATAATTTTTTGGAAACTTTTTTCAAAGAATCATATGCAACTAAAATTTAAGCATTTAAATAGAAATTTTCCTTTTTATTGGCCTCTTCCTTTTCTAATGAGTCTTATGAAAAGATACATAACTCTCTAAAAAAATTATTTTATTTTTAATATTCAAATTTACTTGAATCATTAACTAGATCATATTTGAACTTCATTTTTCTAGCGGATTCATAATTCATTTCCTAATTAGCCTTATTTTTGAAATCAATAATTTTCTCATTTAATAGGTAATTAGAATAATGTGTAATTTATCAAGGTAAAGATAATCTTTATCTTACAATTCTAAATTTTTAGTATGAAAACTATTTGTAAAATTAATATTTAAATTATTTATAATTATGAATTCTTCAATATTTTCTGTGAATCCTTATATGTTTCAAACAATTTCATTTAACCCTTTTATACTAAAAATTAATGGTTTATTCTTCATCCATTTTAAAATATTTAAATCCAAGTCATCATATATGGATTTTGGGTTCTTTAAATTTAACATCTCCTCTATATTTTTTCCCAATTTATCCCTGATTTATTCATCTATTGAAAACCCCATAACCATTATGTAAAAATTTTCAGATAGATTCCCAATAGTTGCATTTCAATCTTTTCCATATAATTCTAAATTTCAAATATCAATCAAATATGTAGGGTAACATCCCTTGGTGTGTGAAAATCCTATTATTGTTTCATTTTTAACTAATAATCCAATAAAAGAAAATATAGCATCATGTTATTCCATCTATGTAATATCCAAGACCTAGATGCCACTCAATAGTGCTCTGAGCCCGGTAGGTCACATGGCCTCAATCACATGTCCCCAAATGCCAAAGGCTTCCAACTAGTAGTGAGATCCTAGGTGTGTCAGTGGGGAGACTATTCCTGTCACGACCCGTCCTCGGGGCCCGTGCCATGACTACCCCAAGCCCGCCTTCCATAGGCCAGGGGCTAGCGACTAGCACCAAGGCATAATTCCTGGTAAAAAGGGAAGGAATTGCCTTTGTAAAGTAAACAAGCACCACAGAGCAAGTAAGCAGTAGAAGTAAATAGTAAGTAAAAACTGAGTACAACAGTAAGTGCAGAAAAGTAAGTGGGCCAGTATACAAACCCAAACTGAAAGTAAAGTACAACTAGAAAGGGAAAACAACAACTGTAAAGTAGAGTCGCAACGTCGAGCCGTCCACTGGAAGTCCCACCTGAAGGGTGGGTACAGATAGCCTCCACTGCTCCTCGGGTCCAGCTGACCGCTCTGAGTACGTCCCGCCCAGTGGTCCACCTCCAGGTATCGTCCTGCTTCGCAATGCCTCAACCACGATCAGTGTTATCCGTCGTTTGCAACCAACACAAT
This sequence comes from Viscum album, assembly GCA_963277665.1. NCBI lineage: Eukaryota > Viridiplantae > Streptophyta > Magnoliopsida > Santalales > Viscaceae > Viscum > Viscum album. The sequence goes on from OY728150.1 coordinate 1,044,536,775, forward strand.
GTAGTGCGGGCATAGCCCGTGCAGGGGTGAGTATAAGCTACTCAGTAGGGACCCCGAGACCCCCGAAGGTCTCCCATAATCCACAAAGGATAATCCACAGAGGAAGGATACAATCATGAAGTAACATTCAACACTGCTTAGGTATATGCACATACATATACCTAAGTCACCAATTCCTGTACGCTCCAACTTCTGAGCCCATGTACAACCCAGTCCACACAGGAAAGCAAAACGTAAATCCACACAGGATATCACAACACAATCCACATAGGAAAGAAAAACAGGATTCACCTCACACAGGTATACTTCTTCGTATGACGATAGAGATGATCAGATGTAGCCACTGATTCATCTATGTCGTCGGACCCACAATGGATCGATAGGTACTACCCCCCGCAATGACCCACAAAGGATCGATAGGTAACTAACCCCCGCAAAGACCCACACAGGATTGGACCCACACAGGATCTGTAGGCACTGGCTCACACAGAACCGCTGAGCGCTGACCCACATAGGATCAGACCCACATAGGATCGGTAGCACTGATCCACGTAGGATCGCTGAGTGCTATAGTCGTCACCGTCGAATCCACTGAGGATCTCTGTACAGTCATCGTCGTCATCACAGTCGCAAACGCAGCCAGCTCTAGGGTTCCCGTACACAGCAACCTCGTTCGGGAGGATCCGCTCCATGTGCCGAGAGGCTGATACATCAACTGACAAAAGGTCCGGAGTTGATGTATCCAAATGTTTCGTATCGTCAACAGGAACTCAGCGTCATAGAAGGCGCGTCAATCGGACGCCCGGTCTGGAAGTTATTGGCTTTTTCGTCCCAGGGGCCCGGTTGGTTTTTAATTCAAAACCAACCCGACCATACTCCACCTGCATCCAAACCTCGGGTAGAGTAATCCAAAATATCCGTCTCACTAAGAGGAATCCAACAAAGTCTACGGCACGTCAATCGGACGTCTGAAGCTCAAGATATGAGCGTTTCCGCTCCGAGGGCCCGGTTGGTTACGTGTATGAACCAACTCGGCCGAACTCAAAGTATTCCGAAACCTTGAGTGCGATATACCGAAACGACCGTCTCGATCCAAGAATCGCATCGCAACTGACGGTTAATCGATCGGAGGCTCGTAGCTCATGTTATGGGTGATCGACCGGAAGAGGTTCGGTATTAAGGGGTTCGGGCCCAGTCCGACCCGGCCCGATGCCCCCAGGGTCGGCCCGAACTGGGTCGACCCGAACCAGGTCCGGGTCCCGCCCGCTTGGGCGCGGCCCGGCCCGATCAGCGTGGCCCGGCCCGGCCTGCGCGGCCCGGCCTGGGCGCGGCGCACTGGGCGCACTGGCCAGGTGCTCGGCCAAACGGTCGAGCCATTTGAGGGGGGGGGGCGCCTGCCCCCCTGTCTTTATAACCGTGGCCCCGATTAAGGGGGACCGCTTGAGCTGGCCGTCGGGGGTTCGTAACCCCCGGCTTCTCATTGACCGTTCGGCCCGCTTGGCTGGCCGGCTTCCGCCGCCACGAGACCGGCGATGGCCGGTCCCCCCTGCTCCGACGCCGACAGCCCGGAATCGGCCGCCGGTCTCCCTGCTCCACCACGGCCCAAAACCGGCCGCGGCCTTGGTTCTTCTAGTGCGGTGCGTCAGCGCCACGCCCTTCCGTCGCAGCCCCGCTCTGGCTGCGGTGTCTTCGGGTTTCTCCGATGCGGCGCGACAGCATCGCGACCTTGTTCGATTTCATGGCGCGGCGCGACGGCGCCGCACATTCCTTGTCGTATGATCCCGCGCAGTGCGACGGCACCACACCGTTCCCGTTCCAATCCACATTAGAAACAACAACATGGATAAGGGAGGAGGGTCGGCGGTGTTTGTGTGGTCCGGACCCCTCTCGTTAATCAATAGAAAAAGGTCACAATTCACGAAGAACGTCAAGGTAGTAATCACGATCAAAATAAATAAACCCCTACCTCGTCGAACAAGTTGGGTGAGGATTCATCGCGGAGATAACCATCACGAAGGGAGTCGTCGTGGAAGGAGACGTCGCGGATGGAGACGTCGACCTCCGAGGAATCTGGCCTTCTTCGCATTTTTCGCGTTCTTCGTGTTCTTCGACAAAGAAGATGAAGATCTTCAAGCCTCCCTTAGCTTTTCTCCCAAAGCTCTCAAGCAACAAGCCTCCAACCCAAAATAAAATAAGTACCTCACTTATTTTATTAACACAACTTAAGTTTAAAAATTCAAAAGTTGAATTTAATCCACACAATTAAATAACTTAAGTAGTCAAATTAAATGAAAGGTTATGGAAGGTTAGGGAAGGTGAAGAGGTAGGGTTCTTGTGGGTCCCACCACCCTCATAACCTCCAAATGGAAGTTGGGTGGTTTTCCCCAACTTCCACCCAAAGATTTAAACCACTTAGAGTAAAAATAAAATAAAATTGATGCTTAATTTTATTTTACCTTCCATGAAAATTTAACAACCTCTCTCGTTTAAACGCAACTCCGGAAAAGGTGTTCCTACGAAAAAACCGGCACTGCGATTCCATCGGTGCCCTCGGAATTCGATTCTGAGCACCGGTTCAAGAGTTAGAAATTCCCGCTTGTTTGTTCACTGAACGTACCCGAGCTAAACTTCGGATAGAAATTCCGGGCACAGCGGACCTCGGAATCAAGTGCCGTTAGAAACTACGTTCTTGAAAAATCCCAAAAAAAATTAGGAAAAACAATTCCTTGACTTTTACGAGTCTTTACATTACTCCCACCTCAGGGGTTTACATCCCCATAAAGATACATCGAAAACTAGGGAAAGAAAAGTGGTTACTGAGCACGCATCTGAGCCTCCCGCTCCCAAGTGCTCTCCTAGATATTTCTGTGTTGCCATCAGATGCGCACTAGAGGAATCGACCGTACACATAGGACATGTTCCTGTCGATCCTTGATCTCCACTGGGAGCTCCGTAAAAGTCGCCCCATCATCAACGTCCAGCTCCCCATGATCAATGATATGTGTCGAGTCATGCACGTATCTTCTCAGCTGAGATATGTGGAAGGCGTCGTTCACCCGGTGCAACTGAGGTGGTAGAGCCAGGCGATAAGCCACCTCGCCAATCCTACTGAGGACCTAGAATGGTTCGATGAAGCATGGAGACAACTTGCTGCCTCGGCCAAATCTTTGTAATCCACGTCGAGGTGAGACCCGTAAGAAGACATGGTCTCCATCCTCGAACTCCAGTGGCCTCCGCCTCCTATCACCATAAGACTTCTCCCGGCTCTGAGCTTTCCTCATCCGCTCCTGGAGGAGCTGGACCTTCTCCGTTGTGGCCTGGACCATCTCCAGTCCCACAAGTGCTGACTGCCCAGGGTCTGTCCAGCACAGCGGTGATTTGCAAGGTCAGCCGCACAACGCCTCGTATGGTGCCATCCCGATGGTGGAGTGGTAGCTGTTGTTGTACGCGAACTCCACCAAGGGTAGGTGGTCCTCCCAACTGCGACCAAAGTCAAGGACACATGCTCGGAGCATGTCCTCGAGAGTCTGAATGGTCATCTCTGTCTGACCATCCGTCTGAGGGTGAAAGGCGGTGCTCAAACGTAGCTGCGTCTTGAACGCCTCCTGAAACCCCTTCCAAAGCCGGGAAGTAAAGCGAGCATCTCGATCGGAGACGATAGATGATGGCACACCATAGAGCAGTATAATCTCCTAAACGTAAAGTCATCCCAAGCTCTCCACTGAGCCCTGCTCTCTGATGGGTAAGAAGTGTGCCGACTTGGTGAGTCGGTCGACAATCACCCAAATGGAGACCTTTGGAAGTGCATGGAAGTCCAGTCATGAATTCCATAGATATTCCATCCCCCTTCCACTCCGAGACCTCCAAGGGTTGTACCTAACTTGTTGGTACCTTGTGCTCTGCCTTTACCTACTGGCAGCTGAGGCATCGAGAAATGAACTCTGCCACAGCCTTCTTCATGCCTGGCTACCAGTGCTGTCGTCTGAGATCCTGGTACATCTTCGCCACTCCAGGATGTACCACAAAAGTAGAAGTGTGAAACTATATCAGCACCTCCTCCTGTAAAGCAAATGTTACCAAGGTAAGTCCTCTAAAATAGACGTTGTGCTCTCCTCCTAAGGAGAAACCATCAGGTGTCTGTCCTGAGGATATATGTGCACGTCGCATCTCACAGTCAGCGTCCCCACGTTGTGCCTCTCTGACCCACTGCAGTAGTGGAGGGATGACTGTGAGAGACTAAAGTAAGGTTTCCCCATCTCTATCCATGAAGGATATCTTCATAGCGGCTAGCTGCTCTGTCGCCTCCTCAAGTAGCTGAATGCACGTCCTCCTGCTGAGAGCATTGGCTACCATGTTCCCCTTTCTAGGAGTATAGACTATAACAAAGTCATAGTCCTGGAGGAACTTGAGCCATCACTGTTGTCTCAGGTTCAGGTCCTTCTAAGAGAAGATGTACCTGAGACTCTGATGGTCAGAAAAGACTGAAAAGTGTTCGCCCATCCGATAGTGTCGCCATGTCTTCATAGCGAAGACCACTGCTTCTAACTCCAGGTCATGAGTAGCATAGTTCTGCTCATGTGGACTCAACTGGCGTGATCCATAGGCAATCACCACCCACTCCTGCATCAGGACACATCCGAGTCTGGTCCCTGATGCATCGTAGTAGACTACGTACCCTACTCCCTCCTCCGGCAACCTCAAGATAGGTGCGCTGGTCAGTCTCTACCTCAGCTCCTGGAAGCTCTTCTGACATCTATCTGACCACACAAAGTGTTTCCCCTTCTTTGTCAAAGCTGAGAGTGGTGCCACAACTCTATAGAAGTCTGACACAAATCTCCGGTAGTATCCAGCTAATCCCAAGAAACTCCGCACCTCCGTCACACTCCTGGGTGGCTCCCAAGCTAGCACTACCTCGATCTTCACAGGATCCACCAAAACTCCCGCCTCAGAGATGACGTGTCCCAAGAAGTGGACCTCACGTATCCAGAACTGACACTTCAAGAGATTTCCATAAATCATGTGCTCTCGGAGTGTGTCTAGTATAACCCGCAAGTGGTAGGCCTGCTCCCCCTCAGTGGTCGAGTAAATCAAAATGTCGTCGATGAAGACCACGGAAAATCGATCAAAGTATGGCTGAAAGATCCTATTCATGAAGGCCATGAACACTACTAGAGCATTGGTTACGCCGAATGGCATAAACAAGAACTCATAGTGGCCATACCGACAGATGAAGGTTGTCTTCTACACGTCCTCGTCCCAAACTCTGAGCTGATGATAGCCTGACCTAAGGTCTATCTTCGAGAACCATCGTGCTTCCTTGAGATGATCTAAGAGTTCATCAATCCTCGGTAGCAGATACTTTTTTCTTACTTTCACCTAGTTCAGGCGACGATATTCGACACAAAGTCGTAAGCACCCATCCGCCTTTTTGGCGAACAGTATCAGGGAATCCCAGGGTGCAACACTGGGTCAGATGAATCTCTTGCCCTGCAAGTCCTCCAACTGTACCCGTAGATCTCGAAGCTCAGTGGGGGCCATCCGATATGCTGGAGTGGATATTAGGTCTATCCCGGGGAATAGGTCAATATAAAAGTCTACCTCTCTGCGAGGAGCTAGTCCTGGAACGTCATCAGGGAAGACGTCCTCATACTGATCCAACACTGCAGGAAAACCAGGACTCCGCACGTCAACTGCTCCTAGGATGAGGCTAGGAAAATGATGAGTGATGGGTTTTCCTCTCCTTTACGGAAGTCCATCCTGTGCTGTGAAGGCTCCCTTCTCGCCGGTGAAGGTGAACCTACTCCCGTCGGTGCGTACACCTCGCACCTTGCGCCTAATATAGTCAATATGTGCATGGACTGTAGATAATCAATCCATGCTCAAGATGACGTCGTAAGGCCTTGATGCCGCTACAAGAAGATCCCAGCCGAAGCTCTCGCCTCCTAGAGTAATCTTACACTACCGGCACCAGTGCGTAATCGTCGAGTCTGCTCCCGTGGGAGTCTCTAGCCGTAAGGATCGAGCCAACGGCTCTGTCGGAATCTCCGAGCTCCGAACAAGGGCAGCGACTATGAAATAATGACTCGCTCTTGTGTCTATAAGAACTACAGAAAGGGTGGAATAGACATAGATAGTACCTCGAATCATCTCAGGCATGCCATGGTCATAGGCCTCCGCTGCCTGGAGGTGTTTTTGTCTCTCCCCGCCATCTCCCGGTGGTCGGGGTGGACCTCTTGGTGGTGGTGGTGGTGGTGGTAGAGCCTCAAAGCATCGCCCACCACCTGCTGCTCGGCCAGCTCCTTTGTCTCATCCACCTACTTTTTGCGGACCGCCACGGTCGACCCTCTGCCTCTGCCTGGGTGGACCCTCAACCGTTTGTTGCTCCTCGGCACGGCGGGTCGGGCAGTCACGAGCCATGTGACCATGTCCGCCGCATGCATAGCATTGTCTGCCTCTCAAAAGACTGGTTCCATACTGAGTGCCCCGCACTGCTGAGCCAGTGTCCTAAGGTCTTACGCCTGAGGGTCTATTCTGCCAGGACCCATGAGTCATCTGTCGACTGCCTGCTACAGAAGACTCTGCTACGTGCCGACCCGTGGTAGGTCTCGCTGCTGATGAAGGCTCAGCAAGGAAGCTATCGATCAAAAGGGCTCGCTCCGTTACTCCTTCCTGAGTCGGAATGCTGAGGGAGATCAGCGATGCCCTGATCTCATGCCTCAATCCCTGCTCAAAGGTCCGGGCCCAGAAGAATGGGTCTCGTACCATGTCTGTCGAGTAGCGCGAGAGATCGGTAAATCTCACCGAGTACTGGGCGACTATCAAGCTGCCCTGTCGTAGCTGAAGAAGCTCCTGGATGCACACCGCACGGAGGGTGGTTGGGAAGAACTCCGAGCGGAAGAGGCTCTCAATGTCCGTCCAGAGGAGAGATGCCTCGTCATGTACCTGGATCATAAAGCTCCACCATATTCCTGTTGCCGCGTGCAGTAGGCTCGCTGCAAGGATCACCATGAGGTCTTCTGGTGTCCGCACTAACCTGAAAACTTGTACGACTGCCTCTAGCCAGTCCTCGGCTGCCTGGGGGTCCGTCTCCCCACAGAACCTGGGCGGTCATTGGTGCTGGAACTCGTGCAGTGCACTAAGGCGACGTGCATCGTCAGCGGCTGGGGCTTGTAGCATCGGTGGCTCGGCGGTTCGAGGTACCGCCGGTGCCTCTTCTATCAAAGGGCCCTGTACCGAGGCATCATCGCTCGGTGGGCTGTCATCACGCACAACTCTCGGAACCCTAGCTGGCTGCCGTCGTGGGGCCATCCTGAAAATAAACAGGTGTGCCATGGTCAAACAGTATACCTGGTGAGCTGACATAAAGTAATCACAAAGAAAACTTGAAACACACATGCAATCAATGTTTTCGTGCATTAAGTCAGAAATCAGAAGTTAGGGTCCTGGTGTACGGATACTTCGGTCACCGAACCAACACTAGACTCCCTGGACTGATAACCACACCAAATACGCTTAACACTATTGCTTCACATAGAAAAATATCAGAGTCCAAAGTTCTGTAGTAGAACCGAACTCCTCTGATACCAATTTGTCACGACCCGTCCTCGGGGCCCATGTCGTGACTACCCCAAGCCCGCCTTCCATATCCCAAGGGGCTGGCGACTAGCACCAAGGCGTAATTCCCGGTAAAAAGGGAAGTCATTGCCTTTGTAAAGTAAACAAGCTCCACAGAGCAAGCAAGAAGTAGAAGTAAACACTAAGTAAAAACTGAGTACAACAGTAAGTGCGGAAAAGTAAGTGGTCCAGTATACAAACCCAACCTGAAAGTAAAAAACAACTAGAAAGGGAAAAGAGCAACTGTAAAGTAGAGCCGCAACGTCGAGCCATCCACTGGAAGTCCCACCTGAATGGTGGGTACAGATAGCCTCCACTACTCCTCGGGTCCAGCCGACCGCTCTGAGTACGTCCCGCCCAGTGGTCCACCTCTAGGTACCGTCCTGCTCTGCAATGCCTCAACCACGATCAGCGTTGTCCGTCGTCTACAACCAACACAACGTACTGCAGGCATAGCCCATGTATGGGTGAGTATAAGCTCCTTAGTAGGGATCCCGAGACCCCCGAAGGTCTTCCAGAATCCACAAAGGATAATCCACAGTGGAAGGATACAATCACGAAGTAACATTCGACACTTCTTAGGTATATGGCCATACATATACCTACGTCACCAATTCCAGTACGCTCCAACTTCCGAGCCCATGTACAACCCATTCCACACAGGAAAGCAAAATTTAAATCCACACAGGATAGCACAACATAATCCACATAGGAAAGCAAAACAGGATTCTTCTCACACAGGTATAGTTCTTCGTATGAGGATAGAGATGATCAGATGTAGCCACTGATTCATCTATTTTTTCAAACCCACAAAGGATCAATAGGTACTAAACCCGCAATGACCCACAAAGGATCGATAGGTAATTAACCCCCACAAAGCCCCACACAGGATCAGACCCACACAGGATCTGTAGGCGCTGGCTCACACAGAACCGCTGAGCGCTGACCCACACAGGATCGGACCCACACAGGATCGGTAGCACTGATCCACGTAGGATCGCTGAGTGTTGTAGTCGTCGTCGTCGAATCCACTGAGGATCTCTGTACAGTCGTCGTCATCGTCACAGTCGCAAACGCAGCCACCTCTAGGGTTCCCGCACACAGCAAGCTCGTTCGGGAGGATCCGGTCCACGAGCTGAGAGGCTGATACATCAACTGACACAAGGTCCGGAGTAGATGTATCCAAAATTTACGTAAACTCAACGGGAACTCAGCATCACAGACGGCGCGTCAATCGGACGCCCGGTCTGGAAGTTATTGACATTTTCGTCCCAGGGGCCCCGTTGGTTTTTAAGTCAAAACCAACCCGACCGTACTCCACCTACATCCAAACCTTGGGCGGATTAAGCCAAAAGATCTGTCTCACCAAGAGGAATCCAACAAAGTCGACGGCACGTCAATCAGACGTCCGAAGCTCAAGATATGAGTGTTTCCGATCCGAGGGCCCGGTTGGTTTCGTGTATGAACCAACTCGGCCGAACTCAAAGTATTCCGAAACCTTGAGTACAATATACCGAAACGACTGTCTCGATCCGAGGATCGCATATCAACTGACGGTGCGTCGATCGAGGGCTCGTAGCTCATGTTATGGGTGACCGACTGGAAGAGTTTCGGTATTAAGGGGTTCGGGCCCGGTCCGACCTAGCCCGATACCTCCAGGGTCGGCCCGAACTGGGTCGACCTGAACTAGGTCCGGGTCCGGCGCGCTGGGCAGGTGCTCGGCCAAACGGCTGAGCCGTTTGAGGGGGGGGGCGCCTTCCCCCCTGTCTTTGTAACTGTGGCCCCCATTAAGGGGGGCCACTTGAGCTGGCCGTCGGGGGTTCGTAACCCTCGGCTTCTCCTTGACCGGCCGGCCCACTTAGCCGGCCGGCTTCCACCGCCACGGGACCGGCGACGACCGGTCCCCCCTTCTCCGACGCCGGCGGCCTGGAACCGGCTGCCGGTCTCCCTGCTCCACCGTGGCCCGGAACCGGCCACGACCTTGGTTAGTCCGGCGCGGTGCGTCGGCGCCGAGCCCTTCTGTCGCGGCCCCGCTCCGGCCGCGGTGTCTTCGGGTTTCTCCGACGCAGTGTGACGGCATCGTGACCTTGTTCGATTTCACGGCGTGGCGTGACGGCGACGCGCATTCCTTGTCGTATGATCCCGCGCAGTGCGACGACACCGCGCCATTCCCGTTCAAATCCACATTAGAAACAACAACATGGATAAGGGAGGAGGGTCGGCTGTGTTTGTGCGGTCCGGCCCCCTCTCGTTAATCGATATCAAAAGGTCACAACTCATGAAGAACGTCAAGGTAGTAATCATGAACAAAATAAATAAACCCCTACCTCGTCGAACAAGTTGGGTGAGGATTCGTTGCGGAGATAACCGTCACGGAGGGAGACATCACGGAAGGAGATGTCGCAGAAGGAGACGTCGACCTCCGAGGAATCTGGCGTTCTTCACGTTCTTCGCGTTCTTCATGTTCTTCGACGAAGAAGATGAAGATCTTCAAGCCTCCCTTAGCTTTTCTCCAAAAGCTCTCAAGCAACAAGCCTCCAACCCAAAATAAAATATGTACCTCACTTATTTTATTAACACAACTTAAGTTTGAAAATTCAAAAGTTGAATTTATTCCACACAATTAAATAACTTAAGTAGTCAAATTAAATGAAAGGTTATGGAAGTTTAGGGAAGGTGAAGAGTTAGGGTTCATGTGGGTCCCACCAACCTCATAACCTCCAAATGGAAGTTGGGTGGTTTTCCCCAACTTCCACCCAAAGCATTAAACCACTTAGAGTAAAAATAAAATAAAATTGATGCTTAATTTTATTTTACCTTCCAAGAAAATTTAACAACCTCTCTCGTTTAAACGCAACTCCGAAAAAAGTGTTCCTAAGAAAAAACTGGCACTGCGATTCCATCGATGCCCTCGGAATTCAATTCCGAGCACCGGTTCAAGAGTTATAAATTTCCGCTCGTTTCTTCACTGAACGTACCCGAACTAAACATCGGATAGAAATTCTGGGCACACCGGGCCTCGGAATCAAGTGCCGTCAGAAACTGCGTTCTTGTAAAATCCCAAAGAAAATTAAGAAAAAAAATTCCTTGAATTTTACGGGTCTTTACAATTCCCTCATTAGTAGAGTGTAACATAATAGAAATATAAAAATAGTTTAATAGAGGAAGCAGTAAAGTATAAAAAATAAATAAATAGTGGAAGACTAATAGTATAATCAATGCTATAATTCATATTGTAAAAAATAAGAATAAATGTCACATGTTTCAAAATAAATAGCTAAAACATGTATACTACAGTCATATACAACACAAGTACCAAAAGTATAAAAATTCCAAGAGAATCCATGTAGCATCGCAAACCTCATATTGGTCCCATGATCTCCATACCCAATGTATCATATCAGTACCTATATTAGAGTGCTTTCCATTGTTGATGCCTACAATCATATAATCAATTAGGGTACAAAAGGAGATTCAAATAGGGTGTGAGATATAGTCTCAGTAGGAAAACACCTAGGGTTTGTTCCAATCAACCAGTGAATATATATAATAAGTGTGCATGTAGTATAAAAATAAACAAGGAAGTAATCAAAATTAAACATCCATTTCATTTTATAAATTTCATTTGGAAATTTAATTTCATTTAATTAGTAAGTCTCGAGATCAATCTTGATCTTGTCATAACACGTAAGTCAATAAAACCAGAATATTCCTAAAAAAACACTCTATAGAGATATGGGTTAGCCTAAATCCAATATTGTGCTTTGTATTGGAAGATAGTTCATATAGTATTTTATTTTTAATTCAATTTGGAAAATGAGCTCATCCCTAACATTCCTAAGATGGATTTTAGGTAGCACTTCTGGTATGATATCAAACGTTTCACATCCTTGACTTTACTAAGTTGAAATTCAAGTATTTATCAGGTATGATATCCACCAACACACTACAATACCATACCAGCAACCCTCTCATGAACCTAGTAACTCTCTAGGTGAGGATTCCATACTTGGAAGTCCTATAGGGACCCCAAGTCTCAATCATGGAAGAAATAGTCGATTTCATTTTTGAGTCCATCCATGGAATCTGACATTTGGCTCTATGATTCATTCGGCATTTAAAGAAAGCCTTAATGGGTCCATCTATGGAATCGTTAATTTGGATTAATGATTAACCCATGGAATAATCAAGGTTCATGCCATTGAGTCTATCCATGGAATCCCTCAATTGGATCCTTGATTAACCCAAGGTATACAACTCACTAGTCCAATGAGTCCGTACATTTCATACTTCATTTGGATCCATGATTCACCCATCAATACTAAGAATTTAATAAATTGTATTCCCACTAAACATTCCATTTAACATGTCAAGGCCAAACCCAAAATCATCCATTTCAATCTCACCTTAAAAGGTTACTCAAGCATTTTCTAACCTCAAAAAGCTTTGCCTTTTGATTACTCACATGGGAATTTTCAATATAACAATAATCACATGCCTAAAAAGATATTACATAGATTACATATCATTTGAATCACATGGTAAAAACATTAAAACAATCTTCTAAATGTTAAAAAAAACCCATTACATATCAAGGTTTCTTTATAAATCATGTGGGAAATCCATTTAATGCAACCCAAGCATAAATTTCTAAACAAGGATAAGGTCCAAGGGTCATTCTCACTCATCCCTTCCAATTTAATCCAATAAATTCTCAAATTTTTATATAATTAATCAATTGAAAATTTAATTCCTACTATTATTTAAAATTAAACATCTCATGTCAAAGGGATAAGAGGCACACTAGTGGTGTTAAAGGCCAAAAGTCATAAAAGGTATAATTAAACAATAACACCCAAAGGGGTGATTCACATTAAAGGTATTAAACCTATAAAAAGCTTCAACAAGGATATTTAATCACCTAGAACATACCAAGAAAGTATATAGATTTAATTTAATTTTAAGAGACGCCCAAAAAATTTGGCGTGTGACACGACGACATATATAAATAGATTGAATTTAAGTAAAAGGCATTAGACCACCTACCTTATGCCTATTCTTGATAGATCAGCAAATATTGGATCTTGATTTGACCTAGAATGAATGAAATATGAATAAAGGATAAAGAACAAGAAAATAGGGCATATAATCCAAAATCAAAATATCATATTCCATATCCAAAAGAATTAAGAATAGATAAAAAGAAATATAGATCTACTATTACGGATCTGATGAGACAAATTTCCTTCGAAAGGGAGATTAGACCTAGAATCTATATCAAATAAATTTTTATCCAATGTGAGAGCTTCAAAAGGGTTCCCTTTTTTCGTGGTAGTAGGAGAACTAGATTTAGGTTAATAAATTTATTTCTAATATAATTTAAAAATAAAAAAACTACAAGGTTTGCACCATTTAGGTGAATTATTTTGCAAACTATATGATGACCATGAATTTCTTTTTGTAGTATTGGGACATACCGCATGGTTTACCCACACAGTTTAATAATCATGAACAAAACATTTTAAGATCCACTATCATGTTCTGAAAAAACTGTAGACTTGGCCTCAAGGCTGTGTGACCTAATTGGCACGACCATACTGCCTAACTTCCACAGTTATCACTAATTGTGATGAATCATCGTTTCACCCAAAACACGGATTCCAGTCTCCATACCAACCTCGAACACCCACAATCCCTATATGACCTCTACAGACATCCCTTTTAGGCCATATTTAAGAAATTAAACAGAAAAATGATGGAAAATAATAAATTTTTACCTTAATAAGGAACTGTGTTCTTACAAACTTTACCCCTTAAAGCAATTCATCCCCAAATTTCCATTGAAAGGGTGGTGATGTGCAATCTGAGAATAACTCTAACCTATGTGATTGTACATCAACCTCCTGCTCCTAGGTCTAGTCCTATACTTGAACATTCTTTCATAGAAAATATAATAAAGGAACATAATGTTATTGAAGAACATTAATGTTATAATTCAAAATTTGTATAGGATTATCCTCAAAAGATTCATCTACCTGTAACTCAACATCCTTGGACTAAAAGAAATAAGATGAGTAAGAATAGTAATGAGGATGCTGAGAAACATGGAAGATTTTGTACATAGCCTAGTACCTCTGATGTAACTACAACTGATAAGATACTGGACTGACTCTCTCTTGAATCTCAAATGGCCCGACATATCTCTATGAAAGCTTTCCCTATCTCCTGATATTATTGTGTACCAGTCTCGGTGAAACATATAGGAAAACCTGATCCCTAACATTAAAATAAAGAGGTAATCTATGGGGATTGGCGCATGATTTCTGATGAGACTGTGCAGTAGTCATCTTCTTCTGAATCAACTGCACTTGCTTTATAGTCTCCTGAAAAAGGTGAGGTCCCAATATAGATGCCTCTCCTACATTTATCCAACAGAAGGATGATTGGAATGGACTATCATACAAATCCTCATGTGAAACCATCTAAATTTTATCTTTAATGACATTTTTGTAGGTAAATTCATCTAGGGGTATATGAACCTCCCAAGAACCCCTAAAGTCTAGGAAACATGCTCGTTGCATGTCCTCAAGAACCAGAATTGTCTGCTCCGACTGGCCATTTGTTTGGGGGTGGTATTTAATTCATAGAAGCACCTAAGTACCCATTTCCCATTGTATCCCTTTTTAGAATTGTGAAGTAGACCGAGCATGTTTATCTGAAATAATAGAATATGGGACCTCGTGAAGTCATCCTACATCATGGTTATACATCTTCCCAAGATCATCAACAGAAAATTTCTCCTTGATAAGTGGTAAGTGAATAAACTTTGTGATCCTGTAAAAAAACATACAGTACCATTACCTTTAGGAGACCTCAGTAAACCAGTCATAAAATTCATCATGACTTCATTCCACTTCCAATCAGTAATGGGTAGCTGCTGTAAAATTATTGCAGGTCATTGGTGTTCCACCTTCACCTAAAAATAGGTGGAACACATCATGGAAAACCCAGCCACATAACCTTTCAAACCCAGCCACTACTAATGGTGATGTAAATATCCGTACATGTTGGTGACAACAGGATGCACTGCCCAAGATAACGCATAAAAATATCACATTAGATCTTCATGTTCATCTGTTGAGACCCATATACGACTATGAAAACACATAATATCATCCTCGCCTATGGCCCAACTAGTAGGATGGTCCTCACTTAACAAGCACTCCCATAGAATAAGGATATCTGAGTCTGACAGATGCCTCATCCTCACTTTATCTTGTTGGGTAGAGGTAATAGCTAAATATAAAAGTAAATTCTTCCTTTTACTGTCATACACCTCCAAGTGTATCTCAGAGAACTAGTCCATAAGCTTCCACTCGCTACTGGATTATTGAACTGTCTGTATCTGAGTCCTCATACTCAGTTTATCGTCCACTACATTGAATATCCCATGCATTTCGGAAAGATCAAATTTGAAAGACTAAAGTTATTTTACCCACCTTCACTACCTTAGATTTATATCATGTTGTGTAAATATATATTTGAGGCTTTTTTGGTCTGTGTACACAACAATACACTACCTTGAAAAGTAATGTCTCAAACAACACAATCTCTGAACAACTGCAGCTAACTCGAGATCATGCATCAGGAAATTCCTATCATGTAGCCTCAATTGTCGAGACTCATATGCAACGACTCGGCGCCCTGCATAAAATTTCTCCCATACTGATGCCTGATGCATCGCAATACATAGTGTAACTCCAACCTAGATCTAGTAGAATCAGTATCGGCGCATAATTCAATATCTCTTTTATCTACTGAAAGGATTTCTTGCAGGAATATGACCATACATACTTCACAACCTTCTTAGTCAAGCCCTTCTATTGCACTGCTAAGCGAGACAAGTCCTGTATGAAATTTTTTTAGTAACCAGACATCCCAAAGAAACTCTAAACCTCAAATATTTTGTTGGGATGCTCCAAGTAAACTATAGCTATGACCTTCTCTTGGTCTACAGATACTCTTGTCTCTATGATTATGTGACCTAGAAAGAGAATTTGATCCATCCGGGAGTAGAACTTTGTGAACTTCGCATATAACGGATTCTGGTTTAGTGTATTCAAAATGATCCCAAAATGGTTGGAATGTTCTTGTATATTATGAGAAACACTAAGATATCATCCATGAAAAACACCACAAATGAATCAATGTATGGATGGAACACTTTTTTCATTAGTTCCATGAAGACTGCTGGTGTGTTCGTGTGACTGAACGACATAGCCAAATACTCATATCTACTGTACATGCTCCATAAGGCAATGTGAGGTATGTATGATGCTCTAACATACACCTAATGGTAATCATATCTCAAATAAATCATTGAGAATACCTAATATCCTTGAAGTTGGCCAAAGAGATAATCTATCTATGGTGGAGGATATCGGTTATTAACTATCAACTAGTTCAGTTTCTGGTAATCCACACTAGCTTGAGGGAAAGACCTCCTTTTTCGCAAAAAGGACCAGAAACCCCTATGGGGAATTATTGGGTCAGATGAAACCCATTTCATCTAAATATTTTAGCTAGGTTATGATCTCTTTAAACTCCATCGTACCCATCCTTTATAGAGGAATGGATATCGGTGTATCTCCTACACTAGATCAATAGATAACTCTACCTCTCTCATTATACGTAATCCAGATACGTTGTCTAGGAAAACATCCCTAAAATGATCAAATAGAAGAGGTAAGATATTATGAAGTGTACCATGATATTCTAGATATAAAATCACAATTTGGGTTTTCATCCCACCTAGCCCACGATGGTCAATTCCATATTGGATCACCAAGACATCACATTCACCTTTTTAAATGGACTATCCATCCTCTAGTGATGTATGTCTCACCCTATAGTAATAGAAATCAACCAAATCATGAAATGGAACTAATCAATCCTTTCTAAGAATGATATCAAATACCTTCATCACGAGAACGAAGAGGTCCCATACAAGGTGACACCTTCCAATCTCGAGGGGGTAATCCCTGCACTGACATACACCATCCATTCTAATTCCTAAATAATTTTAAAGAGTCATGATATCTTTAGAAGATTCAACACTAAGCCAAATGCTCTCTATAATGGGAACATATATAAAGATATGTGAAGAACCTATATCAAAGAGTGAAGAAACAAAAATGGAGGCTACTAGAATAATACCTTTGATAGTATAGGGTATGGGATCCTTCTCCTCATGTGTCTATTGCACTACATATGTCTGTCCTATACCGTAGACCTATGACACTACCTAGATACCCTGAGCTGATCCACCCTGCTATCGATGTGAAGCGTTGGTCTGGCTACCAAGGCCATGACCACCATAATAGCATGTTCATCCAATTGTACCTAATCTTACTATTGGATGATAAGCTGATGAACATACTCTTGAACATGGATTTGGTGTAGACCCTCTCTCACTAGATTCTGTTCGAAAATTTCTGCAGAAGCATTGTACATGGCCCATCTTGCAACAAGGTCAGCACTCAACTGGGTCCCTTGAAAATTGTGTCCTCGTATGTCCCAGCCTACCGCACTAGTGTCACCTCACTTGGCTATGTGAATTCATAGTCTGACTACTAATATCACCACATGGAATCTTCATATGAAGCTTCCTACTAGCGGTCGAATTAGTACCAGATTGAGATATCCAAATTCCAATGCATGCACACCCAGCCACTCTCAATTTATGCTCTGTGATTAGAACCTGATTAACTATTACACAAATTCTAGTCTTTTTAATGTAATTCACCTACAATTAGATGTGATACTTGATACCATACTCAAATCTCATGTCTCTAAATAGCTCATCCCCCATCATAATAGGTTTGAAGAGATGGAGATCTATAAAACTAGCTAAATACTCCATAACTGATAGTGTACCCTTACCCAGATGTAATAACTCCCAAGATCTATAATCTATAAAATTATTAAGATATAAATAATCATATAAGTTCATATGAAAGTCCCTCCAGTCCATCTTCTGAAGATTATTCGTCTGACTGATAACATCCCACCATCTCTTGGAAGAATCAAACAGCATCTACATAGAAATCTTTACCCTCATCTTATGATTCATCTCTAAGTGATCAAAAACATTTATCACAACCTCTATCCATGAATATATAGCATTTGGTCCTCTATCCCCCAAAAAAAGGGTGGATGATTCTACTGAAACTCATGCATAAACTCTGCCATAGTCGTGGAGGGTCGCGGTGCTCCCTAAATAGTTTGCATTAATTTCAATAACCCATCAAGAAATTGTGCCTCATCACTTATGTCTAGTACAAAATAAATTGCTGAAACAGGAATGAATGGAGGATCCACTGGTATCCCATGGCCTACCACCTTCAGAGTATGATTATCCCCAAAATCCCAACATACCAGTAGAGGTCGTCATGGTGGAATGCCTCTACAATGCCAAACAAAAACCTCAGTTCAAGATCATTATCAAGGTTTGAATCTCAAAATCTCATATATCAAAAATTAATAGGTAAAAACCAACCTCTATAATGACTCACCCATATGACTGACCATTTGTTCAGGTCTATGTGTCAAACGAGTCAAGTATAAGAAATAGATAATACATATTGTTCACTACTATGGTCGGGTCAAGTCAATTCCTCTTCTATAATTCATTTCAGTTTCCATTTTATTCTTATTTGAATTTCATACTCATTAAAATTCATATCACATTTAATTTAATAAGGTTGAAGTCATATTCCACAAAATTATTATCCATGAGGGCCCATACACCTTAAGGATCAAATGATGGTATCTACCTATTTCATACAGTATCCCATTTATGTCATAGATAAATTTAAAAGATCATGTGAATGGTCCATAAAATTATGAACCATGAGGGCCCATACTCCCCAGGGACCAAATCCTAGTTTCCATTTCATCCATACCATAGCACAATTCAATATACCTATCACAAAAATAGGCATATGTTTCTTGAAACCTATCACAACATCATGAAACCAGTAATGCATTCTAAATGGCATGGCATAATACATGGAATGTGAAATCTAGTATGTTTCTATATGATGCATGAGATGGAATACCCTTATATCATCTAGTTGTAATAGAATAGAACCCAAATTCATATTAATAATAATAGGAAAAATCCAGTGTATCACTCAATGGTGGAATCAAATCAATGGTAATAGTTAGAATCCAGAAAAAAAAACAATTCAATTTGAGTTAATTTATATTTTTTCATCATGTGGGTTAGCTACACCCGTACACATCTCATTACCAAAATTCAATTCCTTTATGCCATCTCCAAATAGTGAAGAAAACATGAAAATAAATTCTCTGATACCACTTTGTAACGTCCCATACCTGATGTCACTCAATAGTTCTTTCAGCTCGATTTCCCACATGGACTCAAGAACATCTCTTAAAATTCTAGAGGTTGTTGGATAGTAGTGGGGGACTAGGTGTGTTAGTGGGCATACTATGCCCTCATTATCAGAGTGTAACATAGAGTAAATTTAAAAATAGTTCAATAGAGGAATTAGTAAACCATAGAACTGAAATAAATAGTGGAAGACTTATAGAATAATAAAATCTAGAATTCATATCATAAACAATATGATGATACATGTCACATGTTTCTAAATAGACATCCAAAATAGGTTCACACTAGACATATACAATTCATGTCCCAAATTTATAAAAAGGACAAAATATTCCCAATAGCATCGCAAGACTTTGCTTGGTCTCATGTTCTCCTACTCCTAAGTAGCATATCATGTACCTATATTAGGCTTCCTTTTATTAACGACACCTACAATCATATAATCTATTTGGGTCCAAAGAGGTTAACCAAACAACATGTGATATATAATCTGAGTAGACAAGCACCCAGGGTTTATGTCAATAATTTAGTGAATATATATAACTAGTGTGCAGGTAGTATAAAAATAAATAATAAATTACTCAAAATTAAATTTCCATCTCATTTAGTCAATTTAATTTAACAATTCAGTCTCATTGATTTTATAAGTATCAAGATATGGATCAATCTTGGAATCCCTCATAAAGTCAATAGAACAAATAGATTCCCAAATAGTCTATCTATAAAGATATGAATCAATCCCTAATCCAAGCATGTGCCTTGGCTTCACATATGTTTCATATAGTCTTTTATAAATAATTCTATTTGGAAGTTGATCTTGTCTCTTACATTACTAAGTTGGAATTCATGTATCACTTCAGTTATGATATGAAACAATTCCCATCCTTGACAATACTAAGTTGGAATTCAATTATAACCTAGGTATGATATCCACCAACACCCTAAAATCCCATCCTCTAGAATCTCATAAGAACCAAGTATCACTCTAACTGAAGTATAATGTCCTTCCAATCGATTATATCCTCAACAGTCCTATAAGAATTTCGAGTATCAATCAAGGAATAAATAGTCGATACCTGTGTTGAGTTTATCTATGGAATAATTCATATGGATCCATGATTCTCTCGGCATATAAATCACTCCCAATGTGTCCATCCATGAAATACTTTTTTTGGATCCATGATTCACCCATGGAATAATCAGTGTTAAGTCCATTGATTTTGTCCATAGAATCCTTCAATTGGATCCATGATTCACCCAAGGCATACCACTCACTAGTCCAATGAGTTTTTCCATGGAATCCTTCATTTGGATCCATGATTTACCTATTTCTATTAAGAATTTAATCATTTCAATTCCAATTAAACATTCCATTTAATATTCCAAGGTCAAACCTAAAAACATCCATTTCAATCTCACCTCAAAAGGTGACTCAAGTGTTTCCAACCTCAAAAGGCTTGGACTTTTGATTACTAAACATGGTAATTTTTAATATAACAAGCATCACATGAAAAAAAAGATATTACATGTCTTATATATCATTTAACTCACACAAGAAAAAAATTAAAACAATATTCTCATGATTATAAAACCCTTATATAACATGGTCTCTATATAACTCATGTGCACAATCCATTTAATGCAACTCAAGCATAACATGCCGAATAAGGATAAGGTCTAAGGGTCATTCTCACCCATACCTTCCCATTTATTATAGTAAATTATTAAATAATTATAAAATTCATCAATTGAAAATTTAATTCCCATTATAAATTCAAATTAAACAGCCCATATTAAAGGGAGAAGAGGCACACTATGGGTTCCCAAGGCCAAAAGCCATAAAAGGGATATTTAAATAACAACACCCAAATGGGTGCTTCACATTCAAGAATTAAACATATAAAAATTTCAACAAGTAAATTTAATCACCTAGAACATTCCTAGAAATTATAGGGATTTAATTTCATTCCATGTGACACTCAGAAATTGGGTGTCCAGCATGACGACATATATAACTAATTCGACTTTAAGAAAAAGGTATGAGACCACCTAACTTAGGTCTATTCTAGATAGCTCATCAATTTCATCTCTTGATTAGACCAATATTGGAATAAATCTAAAGAATATATGAAGAACATGAAATTATGGCATATGAGAATGAATCCAAATAGTGTAGTTGATAGCCAAAAGAATCGAGAACGACAAAACAGGAATCTAGATCTTACCATTATGGATCCAATGAGAAAAACTATAGTAACCCTATCCTTTTACACATATAATTACATTATTTTAAGAATAATAAAACATTGTATTATAATCCAAGGATCATGATGTCTAGTGACTTGGAAGACTGGGTACATAAAAAACATTATAAAAATAACTTTTTACATAACCTCCATAATGAGATTCTATCATACATTGTGCTTATACTTCTTCATAGGATAACCTGGGGATAACATGAAGAAAGGGATGAGATAAAATCCCTGTAATGGAATAAGCATAAGATTAAGGAAATAGAACATGGGTTTGAGATTATGACATAATGATATAAAATGGAATATATAATCATAAAATATAAACAAGGGACCATATAAACAATGAATCATGGAAATTTGGAAGCAAAATAAATCATGAATTTATCACGATTCAATGATAATTGCACATAGAGGATCACAATTCAAGGTTAACCACCAAGACTGTTGCACACGGTAACACAAGCCAAGGCTAACTACCAAGACCGTTGCACATAACATATCATGATACTCCACTTTACCCAATGTATTGGAGCATTATCTTTGTGCACACATCTTAATATGTTCATGATTTTGATTTTCACATAAAGAATCATACACAATCAATCATGCATAAACATTAGGGTACCCAAAGAAATAAATGGGTATCATAATCATGTCATAGAAGGGTGTATCATACAAGTTGAAATGAAATAAATGAGTTAAAATATACATGTAAATTGATAAGGTAAAATATGCATATATCATGGTAAGTGATTTCAAATAGAGGTGAAAAAATTTAAGAAGAGTATTTGAGAAATTTTAACATTAAAACACTTTAGTGTGGTTTAAAGAAAATACTAAAGTGTCTTTAAAATTGAAAAGGGGATATTCTCTTTTATAAAACCATAAGTGAACCAAGAAGGTTTTAATAAAAAATAGTGGTTTTATAAATATAATGGTTTCTTAAAAACAGATCGTATAGTGTATTTGTAATTGGCTATGAAATCAGGAAACTCCCTTAAAACAGGTTTGCTTATAGGAAAGTATTGAGGAGGGAAATCACTTCAAAGTATATATATCCCCAAAATAGAATGCATAATGGATCTCGATGCTTGATTTTGGAAATATAAAAATAAATTATAATATGTACATAAATATAATATAGGATGTAATTTGGGTAAAAATAGAGTAAGAAAATACGTAAGGAAATAATGGAAGTTTGGGTAGAATCCCTCATGGAATATCAGAATGGTATCGGGTGTACTTAGGAAGTCTTAATGAGAGATAAAGGGGTTTATCTTCTTTTATAAATCATGGTAAAAGTATTGGGGAGGTTATAAATCATACCCCATCATTAGTAAGGACACCTAAAAGGACATAACCTTGAAGAGATTCTTGAATAAATGTGAGAAAATAAGGATCCCTTACATTAAGTGTGATGGTGTTCTTTGCATGATCTTAATGACCTGAATAATAAAATTAGGTTCATTAATTAATAAATAAAGAACCGTTTTTACATTTAACTGATTTATTATAACCTTTTGAGTTCATTCATAACTTCTTTTATTGGTTATGAGGTTCAATTTCAATATTCAGGTATGATTTCTTCCTTGGTTTAAATGATCGGTTCACTTGTATTCATGTTTGGATACACTTGTATGATGAGAGTGGTTATATAGAATTAAATTTATAAGACATTAGTGAACAAATAGAATAATACATGGTTATAAAATTAATTTGGTTATATAGAGTGTGGGTAAATCATTATATAAAACATTAATGATAAACGCTTGGGTTAATTTGGCGATTTTCCGCATAATTAACTTGTTTTGTATTATTATTATAAAGTATGTGTGAAAAAAGATTCCAAAACAACACATAAGATAAAATAAAAATATAATAGTCTATTTAAACCATAAAAAATGTTTCTTTACCAGAATTTAATATGGTAATATAAATTGATAACTCATTGTCCTTGAATGTGATGAATTAACACATCTCGGATGGTTTTTTCATTTATTTTGTAAAAATGGATGGGAAAGGAGGGATGATAATGAATTATACCATTATAATAACAAAATTATAGTACATGTGTGGTACTATACTTTTTATATCATTTTTATGAGTATAGTTTAGTAATGAAAAGAGAAAAAAGAACATGGAAAGATAAAAATGAAAGAAAAGAAAATTGGAGTTTACCTCTTGATTTAATCTTCCTTGAGAACATATTAAGAGAAAAGGGTTTGGTCTTCTGAGGGAACCAAGGGATGTTGAATGTAGGGGAGGATATTGGGGAGAGATTTGGATAGAATTTAGGGAAGGCACAAGGGTTGATATGAGTGAAGGGAAGAGGGGAGTGTGGTGGTTTTTATAGTGGAGGGGAGGAGGGTTTTCGTAATATTTTAATCATTAGTTTATTATTTTTCCATAAGACAATAAATAGTGATGATTCCATGACCAAAATAGTAATATTTTCATGTGATTTCAAACCTAATGTGGTTAAATCATCCATGACTCAATAAATAGTGTATTTATCATTTAATGTATATATATGGTAAATTATTGTATTTATTGTTTATTAAAAAATTCAAGTATTTCAAAAAAATCACAAAAAATAACCCTAACCATTTTCCAACGTGTAGAATCCAAAAATGAACTCGAATTTTCAAAATGAATTTTCTAAATATGATTAATTTAATTTTTTTAGGTAAAATCATAAGTTACTTGAAAAATAGGGATTTTAAAAATATAACTAATTTTATAATGATTTCAAAAATTATATAAGGTCTTATAAAATTATCTAAAAACCAAAAGACCTAAAATTTATAATTTATGAACACCTTTTAGGAAAATAAATTTTTATTTAAATTAATTAATTAATTATAAAAAAATATTTATGATTCAAAAAAACACCAATACTTTTACTATGGTCATATTATCACATATAAGCTGCCTAAATTTTATCTATACATTCATGGGTGAGGTTACTATTATTTTGGACAATTTAATACTTATAAGGGTCATATTAATATTCATAAGGGTATTTTACTATTCATTAGGGTCAATTACTATTCACCAAAAATTATGTTTTTCTTATCGGACTTTAAACATCTTAATCATCACAACTGTGTATATCATATTTTTGAAAATCAAATCAAAAAAGTGTCAAAAATGTGTTTAAAGGTCACATAGTACTTAGTAGTTCATTTTGTTGTGATTTTATGTGATTATATGACCTAGTTATAATAATTTAATTTCCATTGATAAAGTATTGGGTCATTACATTATTCCCCCTTATTAAATTTGTCCCTCTAAATCTCAATTTACATTCTAATCCATAAATAGGTGTGGGTACTTTTTCTTCATTTCCTCTAGTTCCCATGTTGCATCTTCTTACTTATGGTTCCACCATAGTACTTTGACCAGGTGAGTAGTCTTGTTACATAGAAATTTATCCCTATAATCCAAGATCTTCACTGGATGCTCCTCATATGAAAGATCATTATCCAACTATATAACCATTGAATAGATAACATGTGAAGGATCAGGTATCTACTTCCTTAATAAGGATACATTGAAGAAATCATATACTTTGGACATTATAGGTGGAAGTTTTGGTAGATAGGCCACAACCCCAACATGTTCAAGAATCTCAAAGGGGTCGATATACCTGGGACTTAACTTTCCTTTCTTCCCAAACCTCATTAACTTCTTCCATGGAGATATGCATAGAAATACTATGTCTCCACCTTTGAACTCAAGGTCTCATTAACGATTGTATGCATAACTCTTTTTCCGAATTTGTGCTTCCTTGATATGCTGCAAAAATAATTCGCCTTCTCCACCATCTCTTTGACCGTTTCATGTCCCAGTATCTTACGCTCACCAACTTCATCCCAACACGCCGGGATTCTACACCTTTTCCCATAGAGGGCTTCGTATGGTGCCATTCAGATGCTCAAGTGGAAACTAATATTGAAGGAAAATTCAATCAGTAGAAAATAATGGTTCCATACTCCTTTAAAATCCATAGAACATGCTATCAACTTATCTTCTAGTGTATGAATTGTTCTCTTAGATTGGCCATCAGTTTGAGGATGATAGGTTGTACTGAATTTTAGTTAGGTTCTTAGATCATGTTAGAGACTATTCCAGAACTTCGAGGTGAATCTCGAATATCTATCAGATACAATAGATAGTGGTACTCCGTGAATACTTTCCACCTCTTTGATATATATATATGGAAAAATTGAACCAATGATAAGTCCTATCAAAGTGTGATAAAGTGATCTATCTTTGTAAGATGATCCACAATGACCCATATAGCATTATTTCATCTACATGTCCTTGGAAATATAGTGACAAAGTCCCTGGTGATTTTATCCCACTTATTTGTTGGTATGGGTAGTGGTTGTATCATTCCCTTGTAGTTTTTTCTTTTATCCTTCACTTGCTTACATACCATGAACTTTGATGTATACTCATCAATATTCTTCTTCATATTGTCCCACCAAAAGTTCTATTGGATATCTTGATATATATTTTTTCTCCATGGGTGAATAGAGAAGTTTGAGCTATGTGCGTCATTCAAAAGATCCTTCTTTATTAATGGATCATATGGTACACATAATTATGACCCAAATATTAAAAATCCATCCTAATCAATCATAAACATAGAGGATTTCCCATTTCTAATGGCTTACACACTTTTCTAGATTTCCACATCTTTTTTTAAGCATCCTTATGGTTGAGAAATTATTTTATAAATGATTTATGATGTTACTCCCTCGATGATTACCATGTATATCCTCAGAAAATATAAGAAGATTAGATCCTTCTCAATTCCCATCATTGATAAAGATGCAGAATCCCTTTTACTAAGAGCATCTGCCAACTTGTTTTCCATACCTGGATAGTAGTGTATTGAGTAGTCATAATCCTTGACGATCTCTATCCATATTCACAAGATAATATTAAGATATATTTTTTTGAATATATATTTCAGACTCTTGTGACAAGTATATATCTCACACTTCTCTCCATAGAGACAATGTCACCAGATTTTTATCGCAAAGATCACTACTTCCAACTCCAGATCATTAATAGGGTTTTTTTGCCCATGGGTTTTCAACTATCTTGAGGACTAATCTATCACTTTATCATTTTTCATCAGCACACAACCTAATACCTTCTTTGAAGAATCACCATACACCACAAATATTTCTCCACTTTTTGGGAGTGCGAGTATTGGTGCAGTGATAAGCCTCTTTTTCATCTCCTTAAAGTAGCCTTTACATTCTTGAGTCTAGAAAAACATCACTCCCTTCCATGTCAGATTGGTCATTGGGTTTTTCAATCATGATAAGTTCTTCAAAAATCATCGATAATACCTATCTAGGCCCAGAAAGCTGCAAATCATCATTATATATGTTGGTCTGGGCCACCTTAAAATTGCCTTTCTTTTGGAAGGGTCCACATATATCCCTTTGTTAGTGATAACATGCCACAATAGTCATAATTCCTCTATAAAGAACTCACATTTGATGTACACTCCAAACATCTTATCCCTTTTCAAAGTCTTCATCACAATATTCAAATGTTCCTCATGTTCCTCCGTGCTCTTGGAGTATATCAAAATAACATCAATAAAGGCTACCAAAAAATTGTCAAGGTGATCTCTAAAGACCTTATTTGTTGATTCCATGAATATTTCTTGATCATTAGTGAGTCTAAAGGGCATCACTATGAATTAATATTGTCCATACCTCATTCAAAAGGAAGTCTTGGGAATATATTCCTTCCTCACCTTTAATTATTGACATCCTAAACGATGGTCCACCTTAGAGATATAACGGGTCCCACAATGTTCATCAAAAAAGTCATCTATCTGAGGCAGGGTATACTTGTTCTTTATCAAGATTTTATGGATCAAACGATAATAATTGCAGGGGTGCATTGAACCATCCTTCTTCTTGATGAAGAAGACTGGAGCTACCCACGGTGAAGCACTTGGATGTTTAAATCACTTCTTTGGATTCTCCAATAACTACTTCTTCAGATCATCCAGCTCTACAGTGTTTATTCTATAAGGTTTCTTTGGTATAGTTTGGGATCCAGGAATATGTTCAATTGATAACTCAACCTCTCAATCATGAGTAAGACCATATAACTCTTCAGGTAATACATCAGTGTAATCCCTCACAGTGGGCATGTCTTCAAGCATGATTCTCTCTTCTTTCTCAATCATTTGAGCTAGACATGCTTGCTCATAAGGAATTAATATCCACACTTGAGACAGTGATTATAAAGGAGATTCATCTTCCTCCTTTCACTTGTAAAGAATTGGTGGATTCTTTGAGATGTGAAGAGTGATCTCCCTTTCCTGATAGTTGATGTTGGATTTGTATAAATATATTCAATCCATGCACAAGATAACATCGAACTTCACTAAAGTAATTATCTAATGTTTTTCTAGGAGGTTCAGTCCACAAAAATTTACCAGGTAGGAGTTATAAACCTTCGACAGAATAATTTCCTCATTTTCTATTATCATAGATAACATATCCTCCAAATTTTGAGGTGGTGTTTGAATAGTTCTACTGAACTTGTAAGATATGAAATAATGCATAAAACCAAAATAAAATATTATATTTTCTATTCTTGAATGAAAAACTAGAATACCTATCACCGTATCATTGTCTAGCTCCACCTTAGAAGTGGTGATAGTATAAGCCCTTCCCTGTTTCCTTGGAGGTTGTTGTTGATTTCCTCCAACAACCCTTGGCTTAGGGAAATTGTTCACATAATTCCCATGTTACTCGCAGTTGTAACACTGCACCACTGGTTAAGCGTTTATCTTATCCTTCCTTTCTTATTCCACATTATTGGGGTTATTCATCTCCCATTGGAAGTTTTTCGCCAAATGTCCCATATTTCCACATTTTAATAAATCCTTGGTTCCCTTTAGACAGTTTCCAAGATGCTTCTTCCCACATTTTTTACACAATGGATGATCAAGATTATTTACATCATGTAATTTATTTGCAGAACTACCCACATTAGATTCTATTTTTCTCTTTTTTTAACTAGTTCCATAATACCATTAAGAGTCTCTAATATTCACTTTAACCTTAAAGGAACAAAAAAAATCTCCTCATGGCTGTCGAAGTCTCGAATCACCAAAATTTTTCGTAGAATCGGCTTTAGTCCACTAAAAAGTGATCCACCTTGATTTCAGTGTTCATGACAATGCCATAGGTGTACCTTGAAAGCCTTGATATTTTTTTTCATACTTCATGGTTGAATCGGCTTCCTTCTTCTTGATTCTAAGGAACTCTCTTTCTATATTGAGATAGAGGGTTTAGAGAAATTATATATTGAAAAACAATCTCTTAAATTCCTCTCAATCAATGGAATCCCTTTCCTCCTGGGGCTTCATATTCTTCATCAATTTCCACCACTAATTAGATTCCCCATCAAAACGATATATATCCAGCACAAATTTCTCTTCTTCTGAGAACTGGAGGATAGATAATATCTTTTCGATTGAGTTAATCCATTGTTCCGTAAAGAGGGGATCATAAGATCCACTAAACATGGGAGGCCTTTTTCACATGAAGGATTCTACGAAAAATTTCTCTTTCCTTGGAGGATCAAGGAATTCCACAAGATTCAAGTTATTATTCATAACCTGAGCTAGCTGAGCAAGTACTTTCATGAATTTTTTACCACCTTCTCCCATCATATTTGGTATATCATTAGGGAAATATTCACATTTTCTATCACACTGATTTTTTTCATGTGTTCTTTTACATCCTTCCATTAACTAAGAAAAAGAACATACAATTAGAGGTCTTTAATACTTAGATATTGAGCATAAAAAAGAAACATTGAATTAAAAAAGGATAAACTTGTAAAGGAGAAGTGTATCCTAACTTGTGATTCCCTAGGTTTAAATCTAGGTTATCCTTTATCTATTTCTTAACATATGTTCTTATGGGATTTTTTTATTCCCTTAATAATTTTTTTTACTAATCTAATGAATTTACCAAATCATAACCCCTAGGAGTGTCAAACCAAGAGTTTAGCAAGACTCGTTGTCAGGCACCATTTCCCATTTAATTCTAGCTCAAAGAGGTTTTTTCAGGTTTTACCCCTAGATACATCATTTCCAGATCCACCTCTACCTATTTTTATCCAAATAAGGATGTATTTTATTGATAAACCACATACTCTATACTTACAAAAATATATGGGTGTTTTCTTAAACAGTGTCTCAACCTCAAGGTTCTTACTATAGATCGCTATTCCTAATATCCAAAAATAGCAAGAACATGCCGCTAATACAAAATATAGAAGCCCTAACATTTTACACATATCATTAAATTATTTTAAGCATAATAAAATATCATATTTCAATCCAAGGATCATGAAGTATAATGTCATCGAAGACTAGGTTCATAATAAAAAATCATAAAAAAAAACTTTTTATTTATCCTCCATAATAATCTTATATCTTCCATTGTGCTCATATATCCATATAGGATATCCTGGGGATAACATGAACTAAGGGAAGAGATAAAATCCCAATAAAGGAATAAACATAAGAATAAGGCTTTAGCACATGGGTTAGATATCCTGACATAATGATGTAAAATTGAATATAGAATCATAACATATAAACATGGGATCATATAAACATTGAATAATAGGAATGTGGTAGCAATATAAATCATGAATTCATCACGATTCAAGGATCTTTTCACATATAGGATAACAAGTCAAGGATAACCACCAAGATCATTGCACATGGTAGCAGAAGCCATGGCTAACCGCCAAGACCGTTGCACATAACGTCTCATGAGACTCAACTTTACCCAATTCATTAGAACTCTATCTAGGTGAACCCATATTAACATGTTCATTAATATTCTTTCCACATAAAGAATCATACATAATCAACCATACATAAACATAAGGGTACCTAAGGAAAGAAATGGGTATCATAATCATGTTATAGAAGGGCGCATCATTCAAGTGTCCATAAAAGAAATGAATTAAAACGTAAATGTAAATTGATAAGGTAAAATAGGAATATATCATGCTAAGTGATTTCAAATAGAAGTGACAACATTTATGAAGATTATTTAAGAAATTTTAGCCTTAAAACACTATATTGAGGTTTACGGAAAATACTAAAGAGTCGTTATAATTTAAAATTGAATAATATCTTGTATAAAACTAGAATTGAAACAAGTAGTCTTTCATAAAAATTATTGGTTTTATAAATATAATGGTTTCTTAAAAACCTATTGTATAGTGTATTTGGAATTGGGTAAGAACTTGGGAATCTCCCTTAAAACGGGTTTGCTTATCGGGAAGTATTGAGGAGTGAAATCACTTAAAAGCATGTATATACCCAAAAGAGAATGGCTAATGGATATTGATGCATGAGTTTGGACATATAAATATAAATTATAATATTTACCTAAAACTAATATAGTATTTAATTTGGGTAAAAAGAGTGTAAGAAAGAACCAAAATAAATAATGGAGGTTTTGGTAAAATCCCTTACGGAATATCAACATTGTACCAGGTGTACTTTAGAAGGATTAATGAGAGATAAAAATGTTTCCCTTCTTTTATAAATAACTAGGTAAGTATTGGAGGTGTGAAATCATACTCCATCATTAGGAATGACACATAAAATGATATAACATAGACAATATTCTTAACTAAATTTGAGAAATGGGGGATCCCTTACCTTAAGTCTAGTGGTGTTCTTCGATTGATATTAATGAAATGAATAATAAAACTAAGTTCATTAATTTATAATTACAGAACCATTTTACAAATAACTGATTTATTATGACCTTTTTTAGTTCACTCATAACCTTTTTGATTGGTTATGATGTTCAATTTCATTGTTCAAGTTTTTTTGCTTCCTTGGCTTTAATGATCGGTTCACTTATATTCATATTTGGATACACCTGTATGGTGAGATTAGTTTTCCAGAATTTAAGTAATAATACATTAGTGAACATCCATAATATTTAATGTTTATACAATTCATTTTTTATTTGGAGTGAATGAGAATCATTATATAAAACATTAATGATAAACGTTTGGGTTAATTTGGAGATTTTGCTCATAATTAACTTGTTTTGTATTATTATTATACATTATGTGTTAAAAGGTATTCCAGAACAACACATAAGATAAAATAAAAATTTAATAGTCTGGTTAAGCCATAAATATGGTTTGGTAAGAATTGAATATGGTAATATAAATTGATAATTGGTCGTCCTTGAATGTGATAAAATAACACATCTCGGAAGATGTTTTCGTTTCTTTCATAAAAAAGGTGTGGACAGGAGATATGATAATGAATTATCTAATTAGAATAAAAAATTCCATTATATGTATGGTATGGAATCTTTCATTCCATGTTTATAAGGATATTTTAGGAAATAAAAGATATCAAAAGAACATGAAAAGAAAAAAATGAATGAAAAGAAAAGAGGATACACCTCTTGATTGAATCTTCCTTGAGAGACTATTAAAGGGAGATGATTTGGTATTATGAGGAGAACAAGGGCTATTGGACGTTTGTTAGGATCTTGGGGAATGATTTTGGTAGAATTTTGGTAAGGCACAAGGCTAGAAAAGACTGAAGGGAAGATGGGAGTGTGGGTGGTTTTTATAGTGGAGGGGAGGAGGTTTTTGTTTATGTTTTAATCATTAGTTTGTTATGTTTCCATGAGAGAGTAAATAGTTCTTATTCCATAAAAAATAGTAATATGTCCATGTTAGTTCTAACCCAAGGTTCTTACATCAACCATGATTCAATAAATAGTGTATTTAACATATAATGTATATATACGGTAAATTACCAAATTTATTATCTATCAAAAATTTCAAGTATTTTAGAAAAATCCCAAAAATTCCCACTAAACATTTTTCAATGTGAAAAATATAAATATTTACCCCATTTTTATAAAATAATTTTCCAAATATGATCAATTTAATTTTTAATTAAAATCGTAATTTACTTGAAAAATACGGATTTTAATACTATAACTGATTTTATAATGCTTTAAAAAATTAGAGAAGGTCTTATAAAATTATATTAAAACAAGAATAAATAAAATTGTTAATTTTTGAACAACTTTTAAGAAAATATATTCCCTTTTAAATTAATTAATTATAGTTATTTATTTATGACTTATAAAAATACCAATAATTTTATTGTGGTCATATTGTCACTTATAAGATGCCTAAATTTTCTTTATACATTCATGGGTGAGGTTACTCTTCTTTTGGATGATGTACTATTCATAAGGGTTGTATTAAAATTCATAAAGCTAGGTTACTATTCATAAGGGTTAGTTACTATTCACCAAAAATTAAGTTTGTCTTATTGGACTCCAATCATCTTACTGATCAAAACTGTGTATGTAAGATTTTTGAAAATAAAATCGTAGAAGAGTTAAAATTATGTTTAAAGGTCACATAGTACATAGTATTTCATTGTGTTGTGATTTCATGAGATTATATGACATAATTATTATAAGGTAATTTTCATTGATGAAACATTGGGTCTTTACACAAACAGACTTTAAAACAGAGATCCGAAGGAGAATCTATCTCAAATCCATGATTAGACAATGTGACAACTTCAATAAATATCCCTTTACTGTGTGGTTGGAGGAGAACTAAATTTAGGTTTACAAATTGATTTTTAATCTAATATAAAATTAAAAAAAAATTGGGTTTGTATGGTTTGTCAAACCATACACCAACCATATATGGCTTCTTATAGGCTTGTGGAATAACACATAGTTTACCAACAGAATTTACTATCCATAAAAACGGTGTGAATAGCTGATTTCATGTTCTAAAAAAACTGTAGGTCTGGCTGCATGACTGTGTGGCCCAAACAACATGGTTTTCACTAACCATGTGACCTCTTCATTTCATCCAAAACATGGGTTCCAGGCTTCAGACCAGATTTAGACTCCCCTGATCCCTCTATGACCTCAATAGGAATCTATATTAGACCATATTTAAGCAATTAAACTAAGAATTGATGGAAAACAAGGAATCCATACCTCAAAGAAGAATCGGGTTCCCACAGTATATTATAATTTTTCCCATAAAAATATAAACACCCTTTATTTTTACTAAGATTATTTTATCCATATTTAACTACACAAGTTTCTGATTTAGCGAACCGTATTTCTTTTATACCACTTGAGATGCACCATGAGAGGACGCACCACTAAAGGGTGATGTTTAATCAGTGGAATCAATGTTTTCCAATTTTATTCACATCAAATAACCCACTATAATCTGTGAGGGTTCGATCCAATCAAAATTTAACACATCCTCACTCATATGAATGAAAAATTAAAAGAAAAAATTACATAATAATTCTTACAAGGATCGATCCTAGTGTGGGTACCAACTCCTTACAGTATATAGTTGTTATCACAGTTCCTTGATATTCCACTATATTTTTATTATCAAATAAAAGTGGGTAGGTCGTATATAATCCTTTATCCTTGAGTTATTCATTATCCTACTAGACATTAAACATTATCCCAATGGTTATAGTATCCCACACAATTTTTTCCTTTCTTATAAGTCTTTTACTATTTAATACAATATTATAAAAAAATGTAGGATCATCAAATTTATCCTTTCGATATGTCATAGTATGTGTGGTCCAATTTTCCAATTCCATACCAGGAGTCAAGATTCTATCCTGATCTTCAATTTTATAATATAACCCAATGATTTCTCCATTAATATTTTATCATCTTAGCAAAAGTTCCTCTGAAAATGGTCCTCGATACAGTGGGACAATAAGACCTCAAGCACATCTCCCCAAATGTCAGAGGCCTCCAACTAGTAGAGAGGGCCTTGGGTAAGTTTGTGGGGAGACTATTCCCTCATATGGAAAGGTACACCATGGAGAAAGGTAATAATATAATAAATCAAGTATGAGAAGCAATAAGAAAAGCAACAGACAGTAGTAGAAGCATATAAATGACCCAACGGAAAAATATATAATAAATGAGGAAACTAAAATTTCATAACTGATACCATGACTATGTCAATCTATGATGAAAATTTTAAATAAATAAATGTTTCAGGGTACAGGATCCAACTATAGACTGCATGCTAATAAAGTCTCAAAACACCAAATACAAAATTCTATATGACATCTCAAGCATGGCTCTGTCCTCTGCCCCCAAATCTCCATCCAAAACAGTAAAACCATAAATCATCAGAAGCGGTATGCTTCCCTATATCCATACCATGAACATAAAGTCTACTTGGGTACCAAACAGTGCCTGAGAAAGGTGTGAGATATAATCTTAGTAGGTCGGCACCCAAGGTATCTAGACCTTCCCATTCTGTGTAATAAACAAATAGTAGTGTGCCACTGTATAATACGAGCAGGAAACATAAATAATAAAAACAATTGTAACATGGTATGGGTTCCCAAATGAACACTGATCCTATACCACCTTCTTCAGCCTATGCCAAAAGTCTGAACGAGACACCTAGTAAAGAATAATATATACAACAAATCCAATGTAACATGACAACTGAAGGAAAATTTAATATCCCCAATCTTGTGCTTTGGCATAGGGTCTAAACCTTATGTCAAAACTAGGCACACTAATGGTACAAAAGAGGTTAACAAGAATAAGTAAAAATCTATGTTGCATCGATAAAACAATCTCAAACATTTATATTAAACTTTACAAGTACAGACGTGGTGTCCGAGCCCATCTCAAAGGTATCGTTATGGTACATCCAATCAATTATCCAATGCCACATAGAATGTCCAAGGATATCCATTTAATAATCCCAAGTATCACTTATGGTGTGGTAACCATGCATCTGTACCAAGTATCATACATAAGGGACCGAGTCTTAGATGAGTCTTGGCGTAGCCATCTTGCCAATGAGTATGTCCTCGGTTTATCCTTAGGGAACCGGTGACACTAAATAATATATGAAAATCCTCGGGGAGACCATGTTAGTGATCCTAAAACATTACTTACTTGATACATCATGTTGTAACCTATTGAGAATGGTGAGCCCATTTGTCGATTCATAATATGGAACCCACATTCTCTCATTGGTCTGATTACCTAAAAACAACATGAGTGGAACACACACACACACACATGCACACGTGCGCGCGCACAAACACACACAGAGATAAGTACAAATATATATATATTCCAGATCAAGAATTCACAATTGCATCCATTTAGGTAACCAATAAATTTCAACATTTTAAATCAGCTCAAATATAACATGGAATTTATAAGCATAAGTAGTGGAAGAAATATTTAAATAAAAGCAGGGAACATAAAACCTTATAAGAAAATTATTTAGGAAAACAATTCACACTAAATAATTTTATTCAATCAAAAGTTTAAGCTAATGTATCCCCAAAAAACACCTAGATGATAATTAAAAGAATCATGGATAATGGTAAAATCTAGATAATTATGTCGACACACCCAAAGGTTTTTCCAATGGAATAGAGACAACTTAGGAATGGTTCACATTAAGTAAAGGTAAAAAGGATCATGTCTAATATGCTTAATTAAATTAATAGGCTTTAAATGAGATTCTTCAATAGGAACTGATGAGCGGAACAATGGTGTGAATATAATAACATAAAGAAAAGATGGGAAAGATCATAGAAACCCTACCTTTAAGTCATAGTATATCCCACACCCTAAGACATCCTTTTATTTGACCTAAAATGGAAGAAGTTTGGTAATTTTAGAAAAACCCCAACTTTGGGTAAAAATCATCTGTTGAAGATTGCGCGATGGAGGGTTTATGAAATCCAATGATTCTTGGTGTGAGTGGTTAGCCTTACTTAGATCTTACCATTTCTTCTAATGTAATTTTAATTGGGTAAGTGATAGAGTCGTAGCAGGATTCTGAAGGGAGAGCGGAAGAGGAGGTCGGGGCACTACAAGGGGGAACTATAAGGGGCAACACACCAAGGGGGAGAGGAGAAAAGAAAAAAAGAGAAAGGAAATAAATAAGGAAAGGAGGGGAAAATGTAAGGATTAGAAAAATAGGAAAATAATTTAAAAAATAAAATAAAATTAAGGGGAAGAAAATGGAAAATTATAAAAATAATAAAGATGGATAAACCCATTTCTGATTATTTTTATTCATCTCATTTCCACTTTTTATTTTATTATTTGTCTTCATTCCTTTTTCATGTCTTTTAATTTCATTAAATATATTTTTATTCTTTTTAATACTTTTTAAATTATTATAAATTGAAAATTGTTCTAGGTCATGATGTTTTAGTTTTACATAAATCTCATGCAACTATTTAAATAATTTAACAGCTTCTCAGGATCTGTAATAGGTTGTGCTGGTGTGCACCCTGGGTCACTTTAAAGATTTGTAATAAAAACTTATAAGGTTTGTACCTTGATTAAATATGGGACATTAAAAATTCTCCACCTTAAGGAAACTCGTCCCTAATTTTTCTTTTTGATGGTAGTCGAACGTCATCTGAGAAAAGTTATAGCCACTAGGCATGTACATCATTATCATGCTCCCAGGTCTCATCCAGGATGCGTCCATGTTTCCATAACACCCTGACCAGAGGAACTGACATTCCTTAAAGAACCTTCATTCTACGGTCAATGATGTGAATCATATTCTCCTCGAAGGATGCATCCACCTCAATCTTGATGTCATGAAGGTAAAATGAATGAGAAGGATCTGGATGATAATGTCAAAGATGAGTAACATGGAAGACATCATTCATGGCATGGTACCTATGAGATAACAACAAATGATAGGAAATTGTCCCAACTCCCTCCTCTATCTCAAATAGCTTGACATATCTCAGTGATAACTTCCCATGTCTCCTGATTTGTATGTGACCCAACCCTGGAGAAACACATAGAAAGATCTAATGTCCCACCTCAAAATCCAATGGTCTACGACTATGATGGATATAATAATTTTGTCTAGATATAGCTATATCAATAATCTTTTAAATTAGTTGTACTTACTCAGAAGCCTCCTAAACGAGATGAGGACCCAGAAGAGAGGTCTCACCTACTTTGAGCCAGCATAGCGGTGAAGGACATGGTCATCCATAGAGGGCCTCATATGAAGCCATTTAAATTATGTCTTGGAATGCTTTATTATAGTAAAAATAAACAAGAGGAGTATTTTTGTCCAAAGAACCACAAAAATAAATGATATAGGCCCACACCATATCCTCTAACACACTAATGGTTATCTTGGACTATCCATCTGTCTAGGGGTGATATGCACTACTCAAAATCACTTGTGAACCCAGTGCCTTCTGCAACCCTTTCCAGAATCATAATGTGAAATGGGTTTCTCCATCTAATATGATAGAATGGTCACACCATGGAGTAGAATTATCTCCTGAATATAATTCCTCCCCAACTCATCAATAGAGAAGGTATCTTGGATAGGTAAGAAGTGTGCCACTTTGGTCTACCTATCGACGATCACCCATATGGAATCACTACCTCAAGGATATCTTGACAAGACTATAACAGAATCCATGGTGATGTCATTCCATTTCCACTAAGGAATGGATAGAGGATGTATGATTCCAGACGGTCACTGGTTCTCTTCCTTCACCTGCTGAAAAGTGGAGCTCCAAGTAATGAAACCTAAAATTTTCCTTTTCATACCGGTACACTAGTACTGATGATTCATATCCTTGGACATCATGGTAATTCCAGGAAGAACTTCCCAAAAAGAGGCATGACATTCTCTCATAATTTCTTCCTATATATTAGAAGGTACCCTAACTCAGCCATGGTAGAAAAGAGTTTCACTTCCATAAACAACCCAACCAGGAGGATGTTTCTCTCTTATGATTATTTCCCTCAAAACGATCCTCAATGGATCACATAACTATCAAATGCGGACTTATTCCAGAAGAGATGATTTCACTGTAACAGCTGCTAGAAATGGTTTTCCACATCGATCCTTAACCTCCAGATGCATCTCATAAAACAAACCCATCATCATCCACTCACTTTTGGCTACTTGGATAGCTTGTGTTTTCATCCTGTGGTTCAAAGTTTCAGCCATGAAATTACACTTACCATGGGTATAATCAAGATCAATGTTGAACAAAATGTAGGTATTCGACCCACCTATGCTGCCAAAAATTCATGTCTCTCTATGTGGAGATATATTTCAAGATTTTATGATATTTGTAAACAATGAACCATTATACCAACAAGTAGTGTCTTCAACATTTTAGATCATGAACCATAGCTAATAATTCGAGATAGTGTGTAGGTTAGTTCCTCTCATGTTTCCTCAGCTAGAGGGATCAATAATCCATGACTCGATCACCCTGCATATGTACTACACCCAGTATGATTCTTGAAGCATCATAGTAAATTGTATAAATTCTTCCGAATCTGGTAGAATTAAAATCAGAGCTATTGTGAGTCTTCCTTTTAACTCCAGATAGTCTTTCTAAAAAAATTCTGACCAGATGAACCATACACCCTTATTATTCAAGGTCATAAGAGGTTCTTCTAAGTGGGAGAAGTCCGAGATGAGTCTTATATAATATCCATCAATCCCTAAGAAACTATGTATGTCAAAAACATTCTTAGTTTTCTCCCATGAAACAACTACGCTCACCTTCTCTGGGTCGATTGGTACTCCTACCTCAAATATAATATGACCCAATAAGTGAACCTTATTGATCCAAAAGTGGTATTTACTAAGATTTTTATATAGTTGGTTCTCCCTTAGTGTACTCAGTAGAATATTAAAATGGGTTTCATGTTCGTATATAGAGTTAAAATACACAAATAAGTTTTCTATGATGACTACCATAAAGGAATAAAGTTATGGGTGGAAAACCTGATACATTAGATCCATGAAAAATACTGGCACATTCTTCAAACCGAATGACATAGTCAAGAACTCATATAAGTAGTTCCTACTCCAGAAAGTTTAACATGGTATATTTGATGGTTACACATGCACCTGATGATAGCCTGACCTCATATTGATCTTGGAGAAAATAGTTTCTCCTTGAATCTAGTCAAATAGGTCGTCTATAGAGGCAACATATATTGATTATTTACTATAATCTAGTTGAGTTGATAGTAATTCATTTACAATCATAGGGTATCATATACCTTTTTGGGGAAAAGGACTGTTCAACCCCATGGTGATGTACTAGGTCTGATGAAACCCTTTACCTCAAGATCTTAAATAATCTTCTTGAATTCATGTGGCTCTATTGGTGATATCCTATAAGGAGGAATGGACACTAGTGATACACCTGGAACTATCTTGATTGTGAACTCAACATCCCTCACAGGAGGTAAGATAGATAAATCATCAGGCAATACATCTCTAAAATGATTCAAAATTGGAGGAAACTCCACTAACTATAGTTCTTAATCAATCATGAAGAGACTTGATAGATGAGATTTCACCCTACCCAACCCAAAATGCTTGGGACCAACTCGCTCTTCTTGGATATCCAATTCTCCCTTGTGTATAAAATTACTTTCCTCGGGTTTTGTGAAGGACACTCAACAGTTATAGAAATACATTTGGCCATGATAAAGAACGATTCATTTCATACTGAGAATGACCTAAAATCTAGTCATCTCAAGGATGTATAAATTCTAGAAGAAATGGTACCCTTCAATCTCAAGGGTAACTCCTGGCACTGGTGTATTCCGTCTTTTCTAACCCCCAAAGGAGTGTTGAGAGACATAACACCATACAACTAATAAATGGAAATACCCAAACTCTCAACAATTGTAGAAGATAATAAAGGGTGTAAAGCACCTATATTAAAGAGGGAATAAACTAATGTAAAGTCTAAAATGATAGTACTTCTAACCATATATGGCCCTGAACTTTTCTCTACTAGCTCTGACCACACTACATACATATGTCATAATTATGACCCCTAAGATGCCGCCTGACTAGCCTGAGCAGGTCCAATCTGTTGGAGCTGAAGTTTTGTAACATGATTGACTTGGTCGCGACCTCAACTGCCTATATATGATTGGATAGTGGAAAACAAAATCCTAGTCTTCTGTGTATTTTTAGATCCCATACCTAATGGAGGTGCTGGCATGAATCATCTTCCAATATATTTTGAAGGAAAATAATTGTCGAAACACTGAAGGTGACCCATTTTTCCACAAGATTAACACTCTAATTGATTTCTCAAGGATTGAGGTTTCTTATGGTAGTTCCTACAAAAATGATGAAATACGATAGTGTTGTTAGTATGTGTCATTTGGATAGAATTAACCCCAAGTGCACCCTCAAAATGGTGCTTCTTATTAGCTAATAAACCATTACCCTGATTTGGAACTGAATGAACCTGTCTCATAGGATCAACATACCTGAGATTTCATTT
The DNA here is from genome assembly GCA_963277665.1 of Viscum album. Lineage (NCBI taxonomy): Eukaryota > Viridiplantae > Streptophyta > Magnoliopsida > Santalales > Viscaceae > Viscum > Viscum album. The sequence goes on from OY728150.1 coordinate 1,044,577,507, forward strand.
AGAAATTTGCGATTGATTCCTGATATGTTTAATGGTCAGCAAAAAAATATATTCACCTACGAGCGGATAAGATATCATCGTCCATCAAAAAAATGTCACATAGTCATATGTATGTCACGGGTCAGAGATGGAGAAAAATTTTGGATCTCAGTGAAATGATTATAATGCTCTAATTATATCATAGATCCTTGTTGAAGATGAAGGAACTCCTTTTCATGATATACTCTCCGAGTTTGTGGAATTAAGAGATCATATAAATTTATTTGGATGTCTTCCCAAAAAATATCATCGGGTTAGTTTGACTGAGAAATGGAATCCCACCAACACATGGTGGAGTCACGAAGCATAAAGATAATAAGTTTTACCCTCTTATCTAGGAGCATAATATATTGTTAAAGATGGATTTTATAGCTTTAATCCATTAATCTGCAGCATTGGGACCACCATCCCCCAAGAAAGTGGGAGGATTATGCCCTAGAAAATGCCATTGGAGCTATACCATATTCGGGGTAGGCCTAGGAAGACTCTTAACTGACTACATAAACCTGATAAAACTATCCTTGAACAGATCATTGGTGCCCTAAAGAAGATCTGGAGGAGGTTCCACAAGAGGCACTACATGAGGCACTACCAGTGGTTCTACAGGAATCACTACAGGTAGTTTTGGACCCACCAACTCCATAATGTTCTCATCACTAATATCCTAGAATAAAATATGAATATTTCATGGTGTCATTACTCTAAAATTGGAAAATGCACACCGTAGACGAGATTATATGGAAGATGGGGTTAAAAAGTCAAGGAGAAGTAAGAAAAGGGAAGGTGCAAGACCTCCCAGGTAAAGTCAAGTCAATGTATAACATTTCTACTTAAGGTGAAAATTTAATATTTATAGATGGTATACAAATTATATTTTAAACAAGCAAATACATTAAGATATTACCAATAAACACAAAAGAACTCACATGCAAATAGAAAGATGCACGCTGAAAGTAGATATGGCATGGAAATATGCATGTCATTTTAATCCCTATGGTTCCTAATATGATGCATGTAGTACAATGACCTCATGTAATCAGGTTGTAATATTCAAAATCGTCATCTCAATAATACAAATATCAGTAACAACATAAAACAAGTGTGTCACCCAACAGTGAGTTCGTATGAACAATAAATCTTATAATCAATAACTGAGATCCCAACCCAGAAAATTTTGGTTTCCCCTATACATGGGTTAGCTACATCCAATAATAGGGTAATTTCGAAATCCCTAGATCCTAGTCTACTATCTAACCCAAATACTAAGAAAACAAATAATCTTTGATACTACTTTGTAGAGTCCCACCCTGAGGCCTCTGAAAACTGGCCCTAAGACGGTGAGCCAAAAAGACCTCAAGCTCATATACCAAAACACCAGAGACTGTCGACTAGCAGCATGTGACTTGGGTAACTCCTTGGGGAGACTACCCCCTCAAAGAAAAATTTATAACATAGAGTAAGGTAAAAATATAATCAAGAAAGTATCAAAATAAATAATAAAAGTATCAGATATCCACATAAGTAGATAAATGACCCAATAGAAGAATATATAACAAATGTGGAAGCTGGAATGTCATAACTAATTACATGATGATTTAAATGTATGATTCCAAATTTAAATAAATAAAAATTTTGGGGTATGGGGTAAAGTCATATATTTTATTCTAAAAAAGTCTCGAAAGACCAAATAGAAAGTTCCACAAGGCATCTTGAGAATGGATCAGTCATCTTCCCCCAAAGCTCCATCCAAAACAGAAAATCAATCAAACATCAGAAGAGTCACACATCCCTGTATCCATACCTATGAACATAAATTATACTCGGGTACCAAATGGTGCCTGAGTAGGTTTTAAGATATAATCTTAGTAGGCCCAAAACCAAGGTATATATACCTTTCCATTCCATACAATAAACAAATTGTAGTGTGCTGATGTCTAATAGAAATAGTAAACATAAATAATAAAAATTACTATAATGTGGAACATGTTCCCAAGAATACACCAATCCTATACCACCTTCTTTATCCTATGTTGGATGTCTAAATGAGAACCTGTTAAGAAAGAATATAAATAGAACGGCCAATGTAACATGAAAATTGCAGGAAAAGTACATACCCCCAAAGTTATGCTTCGCCTTAGGATCTAAACCATATGTCAAAACTAAGAAAAATAAAGTCACAAGAGAGTATGAAAATCATAAGTAAAATATATTCTACTTCAATAAAATCATATCAATAATTTATATTAAAATTTACATGTATAAGGGTGGAGTCTGAGCCCATTCTGAAGGCATCGATACATTACATCCAATCAATTATCCATGCCACCACGCCCATCCAAGGAGATCCAGTTTAGAATCCTAGGTATATCTTGTGGTGTGGTAACCATGAGTTTGTACCAAGTATCAAAAATAAGGTACTGATTCTCAACCGAGGCTTAGTGTAGCCATATTTCCAACGGGTCCATCCTCGGTTTCCCCTTAGGGAACTAGTGTCACTCAATAGTATATGAAATCTCAGGGATCCCATGCCTGGAAAGCCTAAAACATAACTTCTCTAATGCATCATGTTGTAACCTATTGAACATGGTGATTCCATTTTTGGGTTATTAATATTGAAACCACATTCTCTCACTGGTCTGATTACCTGTAAACAACAAGAGAGGCACACACACAAACACACAAAGATATATATCCCATGGTAAGAATTCATTGTTGCAGCCATTTAGGTAATCAATCAATTCGAACATAAAAATTCTTGTCAAACAGAACATGTAATTTATTAGCATAAGTATAGGAAACAACATTTAAATTAAATCAAGTCACATTAAATCTTATTTATAAATTACTTATAAAAAAATTCAACCTAAATAATTTTATTCAATTTAAACTTCAAACTAATGTTTCATAAAAACACATGTAGCTGATAATTTAAAGAATCAAGGATAATTGTAAAAACATTCCAGTTATGTTGGAATACCCAATGTGGTGTCCAATGGAATGGTGGAAACCTAGTAAGGGTTCTCATTAAGCAAAGGTTTCAAGGATCAATACTAAGTAGTGTAATTAAATTAATAGTCTTTAATTCAGAATCGTCGGTAGACACCAACGAATAGCACAACAGTGCGAATTGAATAACATAAAAATGATGGTAAAGATCATATAATCCCAACATAATGTTAATAGTATATCCCACTCCCCACTACAACCTTTTATTTGACCGAAATCGGAAAAAATTATGTGATTTTAGAAAAACTCCAATTTTAGGTAAAAAACATCTGTGGAATATTCTGTGATGGAGAGTGGATGAAACCCAATGATTCTTAGTGTTAGAGTATATCCTTACTATGATATTCTCATAAATTCCAATGGTTTTGAAAATTGATAATAGTTCGAGTCACAATGGGATTTTGAAGAGACAACGGATGACGAGTCAGGGCCACTATAAGGGGTGACACACCAAGGGGAGAGGAGAAAATATAAAAAAACAGTAATGGAAAGAAATAATTAAAGGATGGAAAAAAATAAAAGGAAAACAAAGAAAAAAAGAAAAAAGTGATGATAAGGGAAAATAATAATAATAATAATAATAATGGATAAACCCATTTTTAATTATTTATACTATTCTCATGTCTGATTAATAATTTTTATTTATCTTCATTCCTTTTTCATCTCTTTTAATTTCTTAAAAAAAATTTATTCCTTTAAATTCTTTGTAATTATTATAACTCAAACATTATTCTAGGGAAATATGTATTATTTTTACATAAATCACATGCTACTATTTAAATAATTTAATAGTTTATCGAGATCCGAAATAGGATGTATGGGTGTGCACCCTCGGTCTTGTTAAGGATTTGGACTAAAAAATTAAATTAATTGTACCTTGATTAAATCTGTGATGTTAAAAATATTTTCAATGGGTCTGAATTCATCATTACTATTATAGTTGAAAAATTGATGATTTAGAAGTACTCTTCAATCTTGATTTTTTACTCGAAAAAATTCTCTATGATTTCATCTTTTTATATTTCATCATCTTAAAATCTGGAATCAACTTTGATTTATCCTCTTTAAAATGTTTATTATACATTTTTAACTTACGTACCACCCCATTATCTTCATTTTTTGGATCTCTAATCATTTATCACTTCATGTGTGACCTCTAATTTCATATTTAATTTTATGCATCACTCAATGTTAGCTTCGTCAGCATCACAGTCTAACTATGTTTATGATTTCTCTATAAAAACACCATAATTTTGTCATTAATGTATTTATAGTCCAAAAAAACTTTGGTTTATATTTATTATAAACTATTATAATCTTCTAAATATTTTTTATTCTTATTGGAAAAAAACTCTTGTACTTCACCTTCCTCTCATGGTTTTTGGTGATTTATTCATGGGAAGTTCATTATCATCGTCATCATCTTGGAACATATTAAAAAAATTACTATGAGGTTACCAACCATTTAAATCAAAAATAATACTAGAGTAATTATATTTTTATCTTTACTTTTCCACATTAAAAATTTGAGGGAAAGAGTGACATAACTTCAATAACTTCCCTTTATTTGGAATCATCCTCTTTAGAGAGCTTCCTCATTGCCATGAACTCTACTTCATGATATTTATATTATTTTAAAACAAAATTTTCATTGTATTATTTTTATAAACATCCAAAACACTATAAATACAATACAAAACTATCTCTTTTATACCTTTATCCATAAACATAGAAAATTTAAGATTTAATTCAGATGGAAGTCATCTCATGATATGATTCATGATCATCACATGTTTGATGGTTTCTATGATCCCACACATGTTTTCCATAGTCACATTCACACAAATGAAAATTGTATTAATAAATTGATTTAGTTGTTTCCTCGTATCCACTCAATTATTACAAAAAACATGTATTTTATATTCTTATACCTTAAAATAAATTTCATGGACATTGGAAAAATTTTTCCTCCTAGAATTTGAGGATTTAAATGGTATCAAATTCATATAGATTATTTTGGATAGGGATATACCTAATTTATAGATCTATTTATCATTGATATCAAGTTCTTTTGGATCTACCTTTGATAAATCTTTTTTTCCCATATTCATGGAAATTCCCTGAATAACAGCTATATAAATATCTATTCTTAAAAATCATATGAATTATTTCATTTAATTATTTTATAACTAAAAATAACTATAATGAAATATAATAATTACTTTATGCTTAAAGGTTTTCATGACTTTCAAAAGAGAATAAATGAAATGATTTCAAACATTATCTTAGATACCATATGTTTTTCATACACTAGGTAAAATACTCAAAAGGGGTTTGTTTCAAGGTATATAAGTTTTAAAAAAATAATACATATCTAATTATTCTATAACACTAAACAAATGTTTCTCATAATATCATAGAAATGTATTGTGAAAATAAAAATATAAGAGATTAATAATAATTCTACATGTTTTCACTAACACAAGGTTAGTTCAAAGCTTTATACACTTGGTGACATGCGGGTAGAACAAAATTTACTAAAACATCCTTCTATTTTCATGTTTGAAGTAGACATGTTATTCTACCTTGTTTAAAACCAATTACATCATAGAATACACTCCTCTCTCAACTAAAGTTAATTAACTACACAAAAATATTCAATAGATGTTCTAAATCACCTCAAAAATGGTTAAAACTACCATTAGAGTGACATGAAGCATATTTTTTATCAATAATATTAATTATTATTTACCGTATATGATTTTAATATTGAAAATTTTGGACCACATAAAATATTTTATATATAAAATTGGCCATGTAATTCCTTTACTCTAATATTTGTTAAAAATAATTCCTTCGTAGTATTCTATTTTGAAAATATGTTTCTTATAGAATACTATTTTCTCAATTAATGTGATTAGACCACTCTAATATTACTCAAATGACTTATTATCTATTAAATATGATTCTTAGTGGTCTATTTATAATATAATTACTACAAAAAACATGATCTATATAAGATAACATTTTTCTATTCACAAAAAAAGCATTTTTCATAAAACTTCCTCATTTTTTTCTTGTATTTTGATGACTACATAATATTTTCCTTCCATAACATATTCACCACTACCACATACCTATTGAAAATGATGTTGAATTTATTTAAAACATGCATGACTCCACATAAAAACAATCTATTATAGTTCATATGGTTATCCTATATTATTTTCAAAAATGAAGATTCCACTCTATAATTATTTCATGGAATCCTTATTATACACATTTTTTAATTCCCCAACCTAAACCACCATATATGAGCCAGAGATCCACATGAACCCATGTTTGCGTATCTAGGAAGAGGAGGTTTACAACTAGAATTGAAGTTATTATTACATCAGTGGAGATAATATACCCTAATTATCATATCATCACACTGATAATATAAATAAGATATATGAACTTAAAGTAAAAAAGGTGGAAGGTAAGACATAATAATGTAATATCAGATTGCACACATGTCATAAAAAAATAAGATAAATATCTCGATATCCTAGTGTATCAATCCCAACCTGAGTAAAAGTGAAATAGTAAATAAAATATAACACTTTGGAATACTCTAGAGAGAATCATGGAACCACTTATAGCTCTAAGATCCTTGTCTTAACCATCTTCCACAAGCCCCTTTCCCCTTCTTGTATCCTATAAATGATGTCTGAATACGAATCAAGATTATGGTACATGGTATGAGTAATAAAACCCAATATGAAACCAAAAATTCTTTCTTAAAAAGTATGAATAGGTATAACATATATATTTCATGAAAAAAAATCACTAGAAATAATTGAAAATAAATTTTTGAGCATCTGTGTTGTAACATCCCCCGATCCAACACTCTCTCACATGGCCAAATTAGGTTGGTTAATAGATCTCAAGAAAAACTCTCTATATTCAAGAGGCTGCTGACTAGTAGTGAGGGTGTAGAGAACATAGTGGAGAGACTATACCCCCCTAGTATAGAGTTACAATACATTATAAATAAACAAATATAATAGTGATGGATTTAGTGGAAACAGTACATCATACAACGGGAAGATAATGGATAAAACATGTAAACCAAATCATAATAAACCATGGAATGTCTGAATGGAGTTTATCTAAATGTCAAAATAAATTAATATAGATATAATACCATGATAACACAAATACACTTCAAGGCCATGGTACCGAACCCAATGTCAGTCTTGTCTCAAAGATCTAACCCATCCAAAAAATCAACAATCAACAACAAATTCCATTTCAATTTTCCAAATAAATATCTATTTTATATTCTCAGTTACCAAATTGTGGAATGGATATGGTTTTAGTAAAACTAAGTAGGTCAACACCACCATGTCTAAAAAATATCTGATAATAAGTGCATTAAATAAAGAGATAGTCATGAGCATTAATTATTCAATTAATATAATACAACAATAAACCTTATTTGGCACCATGTTGGAATATATATAAGAATAATGCACAACCATTCTATCTATAACCACATGTATGTGGAATAATAACATAATTGTTCCAATAAATATAAGAATTATAGTATAACTAGGAAAACCCATTCATATAATCATTTTATCATAACTGAGAAAAGTCTTATAAGAAATATAGCATAACCTAGAAAACCCTTTATATAATTATTTCATCATAACTTATAAAATACCTTTATAAAATCATTTTAGCATCATTAGGGAAATCCATTTATATAATAATATTTGAATTAATCAGTAGATCCATTTATATAATAAATTTAGCATCACTGGGTAAATACCTTTATATAATCATTTAAACATCTCTAGGTAGATCCATCTATATAAGAATTATAGTATCACCGGGAAGAGCCCTTTATACAATAATTTCATCATGAATTACAACAAAAGTAAAATTAGTAAGAATTATATAACATAATACCATAATTATAAATGCATAATTAATTCAATTACCATTTTTCTTTCAATTATTCAGTCATTTATCAAGTTATATCTTTACTGTTTTCATGCCAGTTTTCACACCCATTTTATATCAAATTATCACCAGTAATTTCAAAATTCCAGTCATCTATCATCCAAGGTGAATTTCTCACAAGAAATTACCAAAGGTCTCATTTCATGCTAAACATATCATTAATCCATTAGCCAGTTTTTTATTATTCAATAGTAGGATAACCCTATGGGTAGCCGCAAGTCCGGCCTATACACATTTGGATCCAAAGGGATCCAAAGAGTATTCCAAACACATTATTATCATCACACATTATTCTATTTGTTAATGTGCATGTTATGTCAAAAAAATCACATAATATTTCTTATAAATAAGAAAATAGAAACAGAATATAGGGATTTATTCTATACCACCGACATTTATCTAAGGATTCAAGAAACACTCTCTACCAGAAACAAAAAAAAAAGGAATGAAGGAAAAGGGTATCATAAGGAGAAACCGAGATCACATAAGATCAAATATTGGTTCAATCTTGATCAAAATGTTACACCACATTAATAGAGAACCAGCATAAGATAGGGGAAAACCAAATCACAGAAAATCTCCCAGGATTAAGCCATTGATCGAAAAATCTAGAAGGGAAAGATTCACTATAAAATCACACACAGTCTTCCAAGGGATTGAGTGAGAGAGTGTTACATAGTGGGTGAAAAAAATCTTACATATTGAATGGTTTAAAATTTTTGGTCATTAGATATTCACAATATGAAACCCTTTCATGATGTGAATATATAAATTTACAAAATGTGTAGAAAAATGCATCACTTTTGGTTAAAATAAACCCCATCCACTATTTCATGGAGTGTGATTTTTCACAATTTGAACTGGTTCACATCTTTTTCCTGGAAATAGTTTCACATTATGTAACATGTTTACAACCTGAAAGTGTCTTGAGGGAAGATTTTATCCAAGCTTTTAAAGAATAATCTTGAGCCAATTTTATAACAAGACTCCATAAATTCAAAAACATAGACATCCATGAACTTTATGTTAATTTACATAGAAAATTCCATCAATCCCCAAAAATGAACTCGACCCCCAAGGTATAAAGAAGAAGGAAAACCTAACTAAAATAGGATTAACCAATGATCATTGACAAAACATTCCTGAAAAAAGATGGGATATTACAACCTCCCCACCATATAATAGCACATCCCTGAGTAGCTCCATGCATGACTATGGGGTATTAGTGAAAAAGTCTAGAAATTAGGCTCAGATATGAGATTACATATCCCAAATTTATTCTTGAACATTTCAATACATCCACTATATTTAAACTACATGTATTTTATTTCCCCATAAATACTTCTCATTATGGTCCACAATCCACGTTGGATTCTCATAAAATGATAAATCTATACCAATCTTGAATTTATCAATGCCCATCATGTGAGAAATGTATGTATGATATCTATAAATATGAAATATTTGAAAAACATTATTCATGGGACTATAGAACTATAGAAGGGACAATAGATGCCCCGATGGACTAGACCTTTCCGCTATCTCGATTAGCTAGAAAAACCTACGTGATATCTTTCATCATTTACTGATACAACACTTCCTTAACCTAGATTAAACCTAATGTAAAACAAAATGAATATCCTCAAACTTCATATGTAATCTCTGATTGTCAGTGTAAGATTTATGTATGCTTCGAGCACTCACCGACCACCCCTTGATCAGCTGAACCTGCTTAGATGTCTCATGTATGAGATGTCGTCCAACAAGTACTAACTCAACTACCTCTAACCAACAAAGAGGTTCACATAATTTCATTGTATAAAAACACACAAGAGGTTCCATTTGTATCAATTCCTATAATATTTTATTATAAGGTTACTCCATGAGTGCTAACTATTCCTCCTATGAACCACAAAAATCTAAAACATTAGCTCGAAACATATCCTCTAGAATCTGAATAGTCTGTTCGTATTGGTCATCGGTATGTGGATGATAGGTTTTTATCAAAACAACCTACAATACCATAGCCTTCTAAATACCCATGAAAAAATGAAATGTGAAACAATGATCTCTATCAATAATGATACTCCTAAGAACACTCTGAAACTGGACTATCTATTTCATGTAAAGACTACATAGATCATCAATACTAAAGGTCAAACTGGTAAAAAAATGTATGATAACTTCAAGTGTCCATAATTCATAATTATTATGAGTTTTCATGGTTAATACTACCTCAAAATTGACAGTGACATCATCCCATTTCCATTCCGGAAGGGATAGAGGCTACAACAACCCAGTAGACCTCTAATGCTCATCCTTCACCAGATATCAGGTGAAACATCTCACTATGAATACTACTACCCCATTCTTCATTCCTATACAATAATATTGTGTATGAATATCATGATACATATTTTTCAACCTTGGATGTACCTCCCATCTAAAATCATGAAACTCTCTCATCATCTCCTCACACAAGCTTGTAGGAACCCATACTCATCTACAAAAAATAAGATCTTCACTGCCACTAAGATACCATCCCATTGGTGGATCCCCACTATATAATTTGCCTCTTAGATATAATCCCTATTTATTTTATAACTTCTATATATTGATTCAGTCAAGAATCATTGGTATGAAAGATGTTAAAGTCAAATCTACTCATCCCTAGGACTCCTAACCAAATAGATACAAGTCTGAAGAGATCTCCTTTATACTCCACTCGTCAAAAGACTCCTTAAATACCTATTTATGAATCTTAAATATTAATGCATCAGTAATTATTTTTCCATTTCCTTGTGTGTAAGTCATCTCAAAGTCGAATGACTATAGGTACTCGACCCACCTACTCTGCCAAAGGTTCTGGTCCTGCTGAGAAAATATGTACCTGAGGATCATATGGTCTATGTATACCACATAACTCTCACCCAATATATATTTTATCTCAAATATCAGGGAATGTACCGTCATAGATAAATCTATATCATGAGAAATATAATTCCTCTCATGCATTCTCATATTTCTAGATCTATAAGAAACCACCCAGTACTCCTGTATCAGAACCACTTTGAGTCCAACTTTGGATGCATCTTAGTACATGGTATATGCCTTACCTGGCATAGGTAAGGTGATGATACATATTTAGGTAATCCTTCACTAAATCTCCTGAAAAATATATTTCCAAAACATTTGACCAAAATAATGTCATCCCTTTCTTGGTCATCCCAAACATAGGTTCTTCTAGGTGCAATAATGCCTACATAAAATGTCAATAATAACCTACTAAACCCAAAAAAAATTAAATATGAAATAACTTTTTGTAACTATATTAAGATTAAATAGATGAAACCTTCTCTGGGTCCACTGACACTCCATCCTCAAAGATGACATGACCCAAGAAGTTCACTTTATCAATCCCAAAACTACATTTGGTTAGCTTAGTGTAAATATAATACTCTATCAATATAATCAGGTCAATGTCAATATTTTGGTAATGTTCATCTACAAACTGGGATTACACTAATATTTCATCAATAAAAACCACCAAAAATCAATCAAAAAAAGGATGAATGATCTACTTCACCAAGTCCATTAAAATTATTTGTGCATTTATCAAAAAAAATAGAGTCACTATGAACTCATACGGGTCATACATAATCCTAAAAGTAGACTGAGGTATTTCTTATTGTATCACCCTAAAATAGAGGTATCTTAATCTCAAATTTAACTTGAAGAAGATCCTAGAACATCTTGGATTGTCAGAGAGATCATTGACATGAAGAAGTTGATACCAATTTGTATTCATCATCTTATTCAGTCTATGATAGAACAAAAACAATGGTAATGTCACATCAGACTTCACGAAGAAAATAACTAGAGAACCACATAGTGATGTACTAGGATGCATGAATCCCTATTATCCATGAGTGTCTCAATGTTCTTGATTATCATAGGGACTGACTCGATCCATAACTTATCCTCCTAGGTATCTCCTCTTAATGTTAAGGTTGGTGGATGTAGCAGTGAAAACTATCTCATCGGCCCGAAAATCAATGTTATGGTGAAAATAGTCTTCATTTCCATGGATCGCATGGACCTAAGAAATTTATCGCAACGTTGAACATCCATCAGATCTTTAGGGGATATGGTAAGCTCTAGTTTAGCTATGTTAGGATCATACTGATTGTCGCTCTCATAATTCTCAATTTGAATATTATGTGTGAGTACTTTTCTCAATAAGAAAAACACACACCTTAGAACACTATTTAAAAAAAGTTCAACATCAATAGGTGAAAAAAATAGTGAACAAATGGTTCATGGTTTCTCTAAACATAGAATAAAAAGTGAATTATCATTACATATTAGTTATTTAATTTTCATTTATTGGGTATAATAGGTATCTCATTTCACAGTTCATATGGATAAATATATTACATCCACTCAATATGTCCCTATCATGAATCGTGAATTTTAATATATATCCATATATTCCTATCACGATGCATGCATACTCATATCATGCCATACCAGGCCACAATTATAATTCTCAATAAATAATAACATCACATAACATGTGAATCACCCAAGGTGAAATAATATCAATTGTAAAAATGAACAAATTAAACAACAATATCATCCATGGGTACTCATATTTTCCCCCATAGATGGGTTAGCTACTCCTATACACAAGATCATTACCAAGTCTTGAAACAACCCAGTCTCCTTTCTACCATTCCCAAATAGTAAAGGAATAGAATAGAAAACATGCTCCTCTAATACCACTTTGTAATATCCCCTGATCCATACCTCTATCATGTGGCCAAATCAGGTTGGTTAATAGACCGTAAACCTAACTCCCCATATTTCAGAGTCTTTTTACTAGTAGTTGGGGCATAGAAAATATATTTAGAAGACTATACCCCATGGTAAAAATTTACAATATATCATAAATGACCAAAAATCATAGTAACGGAAATAATGAAAATAGTTTATTATACAACTAGAAGATAAAGGATTAACCAAGTAAAACAAATTATAATAAACTCTATAATGTCAGGTTGGAATGTATCTAAATTTCAAACTGAAGTAATACATATAAAAGACCATGCTGAAATAAATAAACTCAAAGACCCCAGTCCCAAACCCCATGTTGGTCCTTTATCCAAGATCTAACTCATCCAACAAGCAACGATCAACAACTAGGTCCTTTTCCCTTGTCCAAATTTGCATATATATATATAATCTTCTTAGATACCAAATGGTGTGCTGAATTTTGTGTGACTAAAAATTAGTTGGTTAACACCATCATTTCAAAACAATACCTATCTTATAATAATTTCATTCAAAAAAAGTAACAATCAATAGAATTAATTTTTCAATTAATACAATACAACAATCAGCATGCTTTGATGCCATGCCAGAATATCGTTGAATGTGTATAACAACCATACCAACTATAACCATAATTATTTTTAATAATCACATAACCAGGAAAATACCTATAATCATAAGAGCATAAATGGAAAAATCCCTTTATATAAGAATTTCATCCTAATTGGGAAATGTTTTATAAGAATTATAGTATATCCAAGAAAACCCTTTATATTGGAATTTCATAACAACCACGAAAATAAAATTATATAATCATTTCGTCATCCCTTTGAAGATCCCTTTATATAAACATTTCAGCATCATCAGATAGATCCATTTGTATAAAAATTTCAGCATCACCAGGAAAATCCCTTTATATAATAATTTCAACATCACTAGGTAGAGCACATTATATAATCATTTCATCATGAATTATAACACAATTCATGAGGTAAATAATGACATAACATAATATCATGATCCAAAATGGTCAATTCATCGAATTACCATTTTTCTTTCAATTATCCCTTCATTAATCAAGTTTTATATTAATTTGTTTCCATGCTGGCTTTCACAACCATTTTATGTAAAATTATCACTAGTTATTTCAAAAATCAAGCCATCTTCCAAGGTGAATCTATCATAAGAAGTTTCTTGAGGTCTCATTTCATGATAAACATATATTTAATTAATTTTCCTGTTCAATATTATTTGTGGATAGGATCACCTTAATGGTAGTAGCAAGTTAGGTCTCAGTACCATTAGATCTAAAGGGATCCAAAGATAGTCTAAACACATAATTATCATCGCCCATTATTTTGTTTCTTAATATTCATGTTATATTGACACAATCACATAATATTTCACATACTTAAACAAATTAAAACAAACCATAGGGCTTTTTTCTGGACCATATATATTTATACAGTGATTCAAGCAACACTATCAACCATAATAGCCAATGAGGAATGAAGTCATAGGATATCACAAGTAAAATCATACAATAGTGGTAAAGAGATTGCACTGTGTTAGTGGATAGAAAAATGGAAGATAGGGAAATCCCAGAAAAAAGAAACTCACCCAATATTAAATGCATTATCAAGAAATCTAGAAGAAATATAATCCTCAAAATCACATGTCGTCACCCTAGGGTTTGAGAGAGAGATATTCATAGAGAACAATAAATAAATCATCTGCACTATATGGTTTAAACCCATTGATCATGAGATATTATTGACATGGAACCATTAAATGATGTGAATTTTTTTATTTATAAGATACACTAAAAAACAAGTCACCTCATGCTAAAACTACCTTAATCAACCATTTCATAGTGTGAACTAGTTTCACAACATATAACTTTTCACATTTTGAACTAGTTCACAGCTTCTTCCTAATAATAGTTCCATGTCATGTAACAATTTTACAACATGAAAGGTTCCAACAGATATCTGTTGTCCTGGATTCAAAATAATAATCTTGAACCAATTTTATATTTTTACTGCATTAATTAAAACAATCATGTATCCTCGAACTTTAGATCATTTTCCCAAGAAAATGATCTTCATTGACAAAAATGGGACTCAGCCACCAAGGTTTAAAGAATTAGTAAAATCCAACTAAAATAGGTACAACTGAAGCTCAAAGAGAAACATACATGGACGAAGTTGGGATCTTACATGTGTGCTAACCAAGCCACCACTAGTCTTGGTAAAACCTTCTTCATCCCCATACCATAAGGATATTCATAGAATATCATATGTGGCCAAAAACTAAATAAAAGTATGGTAATGGTGTCTCTAATTATTCCTAATTCATAGAGTCAGGTCGAGCCTCTACATCATTATTCCCCAACTCCATCATGAGTCATGCCTCTAGACCATTTGTCATTAGTTACATCATGGTTCAACCCTCGATACCCTTATTCCTCATAAATTCTTCATGTCACAACTCTAGGTGTTTAGTCCATTAATGTAGATCCCTTAGTTCAAGCTCCATGTAATCATTCCACTGAGGTTTCTTCCTCGTGTCAATCCTCCTGGTTTTGGTGCCCCTAATTATAATATCTTGGGTTGGGCCTTCAATCCATCTTTCCCCTATCATATCATTAGGTCCATAATCTACACCATCATAAGCTATGTGTACTCCCCCTCTAAGGGGTAATCATAATATAATGTTCCACTAGTTTTGAGTACCAAAAGAAAACCTCCAAGGAATGGTAACACACATAACAGGGTAGATCATACATGAAAAAACATAGCATATTATTGTGAAAATATAGTATAAACATACAATACACATGATGAACATCAAATAGGGTCAAATAATATTCAATATTACACATAGAATCAATTATTTTAAATGGGTATCACGGGCTATACAAACACACAAGAGACTTCAATCCATCATGATCAAATAAATATAATAACACAAGAACCATACCAAAGAAAAATTGTATATAAAGGAACATAAAACCTCGATATTGTTAAATAATGACTCTAATATTCATCAACAGATCAAATCTCGAACCATTTTACACACCCACAGAGAGCCATCCTGCATGTCAAGGATTACTAAATCAGGTTCTGGTCATCATGAAGGAGGATTATAAAGGAAAATTTAGAAAATTATATGTCCATAAGTTGATATTATAATTATATACCTCACATATTCTTTCAATAGAACTAGTCTTAGAATATCTTAAATATGAGGAAATCAATTCACTGGATCCTTCGTCTATTCATGATTTGATTATGAATTCCTCATTGAAACTAGAATAGAAACTCAAGTATACTTAGAAAACATAATTTCACCAACAATTAATCAATGGAAGAGAGATACAAGATGAGACTATAGAATAATATATTCTCAATATAATCAATCTATAGAAACTTACGTATAAATTTTTACCATAAATGAGGAATCATGCTATGATCAATAGAGATGTCATTGACATGTAAAAAAACATTCTCTATTCTATCAATGATTGAAGGACCCTTCATTAAATGGAATTGAAATACATAAATTGATAAAATGAATTTCTTCTCTATGAATCATCTCAAGATAAAGGAGGTACATTGGGAAAGAAACCTAAAGAACATAGGTTATCACATCACATACCATAATTTTAGATCTTCAACCCACTTGGATTCAATAGAATCTATCATTAGAGGAATATAATTCAATATAGAAGGAAATAAGAGTCTCAAAAATCAATTATAATTTATATGAAATAAAAAATGGAAAAAATTTACCATAAATAGTCATTAAAGATGAATTCAGATCATTAATTTCATCTATGAATGGTTTGAACACATGATTTGACAAATCATGCACTAACTGTGCACCCTTTCTGTGATTCTAGTTATGTCAAATGCTTTATCCAAGAAATTTCTTAAACTATGAACCAACTGTATTTCTTTCCAATGCAGCTTACCACATAGTTTTCTTAAGTAAGGCCTTTCATTTTTTCAAACCCTGAGCCTTAACCATGAACCACCCTTGGAACCATTGCATCTAGTTGTATGGTTACCTGGAGAATCCACACAATTTTGGAGAACTGTGCTTAAACTATGCACCCTTTAAAAGGACACGAAGATATTTTAAAACCATCTTAAAACCCACGTAAATCATCCCAAACAATTTATATCTCAAACAGATAGGATAAAAGAATAAAATTATGTAATAATGTGCTTGAAAAATATAACATTGTTACATTATCTACCTCTAATGAATTCGTATCCCCAAGAAGAACCTCTATAAATCCTTCTCAAACAAAATAGGTCATTAAGATTTAACATCTTATTCTCACTCCCAAGTCTCCTCTTATATCCTAACATGCCTCCATAGGATTTATACGATTGTTATTATCTTCCATCATATGGTTTTATTTCTCTAGTCCATAATCCACATTGGGCACTACATGTATGATGCATTGTGTTCCAGATCAACATCCTTGTAGTCAATAACATGAGTGAGATCAAGTATATAACCATGGAGTTGAGACATGTGAAATACTTCATGCATACCTCAATAGAAATATTGAATATTCATATGGTACTCTATTTTCCCACCCTTCTCAGTGATCTCAAAGGGTCTAATATAAGGCATCTCTAACTTCACTTTCTTCCTCAAAAATCAGTGGAATAACTAAGAGGTCTCTCTTAGAAAAATATGATTTCCTATAGAAAACTCCAAGGTATCCTCCATTGGTGGGAATAAGACTTATACCTACTCTAAATTGTGATAAAAATATCATGAATCAGTTATACCATTTCAAAGTAATCTTGTATGCTACTGGATCCCACAACTGATTCCTCACTATCCTCATGCCAATAATGAATTGAATGACATAGACTACCCTAGAAATATGTATATTTCCCCGTATGAATTGATTTATGGTAGCTGTTATTGTATGAAAACTCAACTGGTTATAGGTGATCATCCTATTCTATACAAAAATATAGTATTCAAGCCTAAAGCATATCCTCCCAAACATAGATCATATACACCAACTATCTATCTGTTTAGGGGTGAAAGGATGTGCTTCATTTCAAATAATACCCTACGGCCTTATACAATCCCTAAAATGTGATATAAAACATGTTTATTTTTCATATAAAATGCTCATGGGGACTTTATGCAAGTATATTGTCTCATGCACATCCAGCTCATCTACCGAGTGAATATAATGAATCTTTAAGAAATGAGAAACATTAATTATCCAATCTACAATCACCCAAGAAGCATAATTTCTCCTCAGCATCCTAGGTAACCCTATAAAGAGTCCATTTTTATTTTATCCCACTTCTAAATGGGAACAAAAAAGTGGCTAGAGAAGTCCAGTGGGACACTGGTTCTTGGACTTTATCCTTTGGAAGGTAGGGAATTAGGGAACAAATCCAACAATTTCCATCTTTATCCTTGGACACTAAAAATATAACCTAAAGTCATAGTACAGATTTTTCACTCTAGGATTCACCTCCCACTTAGAGGAATGGAAGTATCTCATCATCTATTTATTGATGGAAGAAGGGACTATAACTCTCTCATATACAAGGATCATGTCATCATCATTTAATGACTTCCTAGGTATCAGGTTATCTCTTACTTGTTGTTACTATATCATAGAACACTTTAGGTTAGTCTCCTAACCCACTTTCACCTAGAGTAATAAAGATGATGTGACCACTAATGGATCACATTTCATCGATCCTTGAACCTCAAAATAATCCATCCTCTAATCGGTGAATAAGTTCTTCAAGTTACATTATTCTTCTGAAGGACATCCACAAAACTCCTGAGCTACCAACTTATTATGGATACAAGAATATCCAATTGGATTACCCTTACCAGTTATACAGTCCATTTAAAAGTTGCATATTTTTTGGTACTCTACCCATAGCCTCTTACTTATGTTTAGTTCCCACTATGTAAATATATATATCAAATCCTCTTATGGTCTATATAGATAATATACCTCTCACCAAATAGACAGTGTTTCCAACACATCAATGCATTGACCATGGGTGAGAGCTCCAAGTCATTGGTATGATATTTTTTCTCATGGGGTTATATCCAACATGACCCATAAGCTACTAATTGTTCCCATTGTATTAATATAGTCCCCAATAAAGCACCTTATGAATCATATAATATAGCATAACCAATTCATGGATCTAGAACAATCAACTCTAGATTTATAGTCAACCTCCACTTTAGTTCAAGAAAATCCCCAACATACTAGTTTTTCTATTGAGACTTCACCCCTTTATTCATCTTCATAGTTATGGGTGATGATATATAAGAGAATTACTCGATAAAACACTGATAATATCCCACTAAACCCATAAATATCTTGGTATTAAATTTTTTATGGAGATGTTTCTGAGGTATCACTCCGTCTACATTCTATGAATATACATTGATCTCCATCAACTTAGTTGGCAGCTTATGATAAGGGGGTATCAATTTGTGATGCACACCTGGAATGAGTTCTATCTCAATTTAAAATAATATATCAGGGAGAAGTCATATGAATTCATCTTATAATATGTCCTGATAGATATCCACAACTGGAGGAAAAGATGATGGGGTTTCCAATGATATAGCATAAAGATCCAATCCTACAGTCTATTCCATGATCCTCCCAAGATGGATCATGTCAGGACCCACTCTTACTAACTTCAACTCCTACTCAACAATCATCACAAACATCTCTCCCTTGATTGATTTAAGTTATAATCATATATAATAGCATTCCACGTGGGATTTAAAAAAAATCATCCAATCCATGGTAACAATTATATTGAAGCTCATAATCTATAAATTCAAGAAGTCTCATATATTTTTATAAGTAGAAATGACAATAGCACGCTCTGGGAATCACTTAAGAGGGTATAATTTCATTCCCA
This sequence comes from Viscum album, assembly GCA_963277665.1. Classification (NCBI taxonomy): domain Eukaryota; kingdom Viridiplantae; phylum Streptophyta; class Magnoliopsida; order Santalales; family Viscaceae; genus Viscum; species Viscum album. The sequence goes on from OY728150.1 coordinate 1,044,597,351, forward strand.
ATGATGTATCCTGGGAAAGTGTCATAGAATATAACTTTACTGATAAGTCATGTATAGAAATAACTTGTAAATATATAATGGAATGGGTAGCACCGATATCAAACAAAGTAGTAGACAACATTTAAGTGATCAAGGACATATCTCAAATAATATTTTGTCCCTCACCACCATTTTCTAATGTATAATCCTCTGTATATGCTAATATTTCCTTACCTCTATGACCCTATACCTGAGGTACATGACTCACCTGATTCAAAAACATTTGATTCTACCATTTCAGAACCTATCCAGATCCTTGGTTACCTCACCACGTATTCCTTGATCCCTAAAAGAATCATAACCTCAAATGATTATGTAAAAATTAATGAAGATTCCCCATATTGAAATATTGTGGACACTAGCTCTAGGGTTCTATGCATACCCTTCAATAATGTCCAATATTTCCATAGTAGAAGTACTATTGATCACCTCTTGAGGAGGGATAAGATTCAATACTATACACCACTAGAATACCACTACCCTATTTCACTTCCATGGTCTTCCTCATCTTGTAACTAGGAGAGGAACTCATCATAGTAGTAGGAGGTCCACCCGCCTAAGCAATAAAGGGTGAAAGAAGACTAATTGCTCAATCCTCTTGTTGGACCTTCTCAATAGTCAAGGCCTTGCAAAGAACCTCAGGGTATGTCACTATGTCAGATCTCCTTACATTTTATTTGATATCGACTTTAATACCAATATAGAACTTGAAACCCTTTTTTACACATTTTTGACCAAGAGGGAATAAAAACAAAGTATTTTAGTAAAAAAAGAAAACTATGAAGATATGTATGTGGACCCCTACTAAATATCAATGAATTTATGATCATTGTCCATCTTCATCATATCAAGAAATAATTTCCCATAGAATGGGTTCTTAAAGGCCTCCCAAGTGAGACCCTCATAACTTCCAGCCATTCCCATGACACTCCACGATTTCCTAGTGGGTCCCTATAGCATTTACGTCGCCATATTCACCTTCCCATCTTCAGTTGTATCAATGAGGTCAAAACTATCCTCAATGATTTATATCCATTCATATACAACTTACATCCCTCTAGTACCATAAAAGGATGGTGGATGATGCAGTTGTATATATCTATGGTAGTAGACCATGGACCATATTACCCCTCCTCCCTGGGAAAAAATAAGTGGATGGACTTCAGGCTAAGGTGGGCACACTACCTGTAAAACTTGAGTAAGTGCAAGAGCATACTCTGATGAACTCTCATACATATCAGGTGGTAAAACATGGGAATCCTTCCTAACAAGATCATCTCAACCCATATCAAATGGTGACCCCATCAATCTCCTTCATATTAGCATCATTTTGAATAAAAAAAAAATACTTAGAAAAACTGAGTCCATTATGAAAAATTATAATCATTCTTTGGTATCACATAAAGGTTCTCCTATGAGTCTACCCATAACCCATGTTATATCCCTCTTTTCACTAACCAAAGATTACATCCCTGCACATTAGTCACATTCACACACACAGATATATATATATATATATATATAAACATAACCGCATTCATAGGTTAAATTAATTAATACGAGTATAGATATATCATAGTAGCATGAAAAATAGATATATCACTCAATTGAGAATGAAATTATATCCAAAACAGACACCAAAAACCAAGACATTAAATTAAAGAAATATTATATATCACACAGTAGGTATATATATGGAAAGTGATCTTGTATGCCTAATCATGATGCATGAATACAACCAAATCCCATAAAACATTAATAGTAATCTTATCAATGGTAACTAAAAGGCCAATTACAAAAGATCTATTCAGGCATATTGAAACTCACCTACCCGAGTCCCACATAACCTATCTCTTTTCAGACATGACCATGTCTGGTGAAAAAGAAAATAATAAAATTTTGCTTTGATTCCATTTTGTAACATCCCAACCCAAACTACCATCTCTGATCCAGAGATCCACATGACCTCATGAATTCCCCCTATATACAAGAGTTTTTCGACTACCAGTGAGGGTTTTAATGCCATTATTGGGAAGTATATACCCTTATTATTGTATCCTTACACCAATAATATAAATAAGATATAACAACATGGATTAAACAAGTTATAATATTAGACATCATAATTTAAAATCAGAAGGCACACATGAAATACAAACAATAAGATAAATAAATTGGGCTCCTAGTGTATCAAGCCTATAAAAAATAAAAGTCCATAAGTAAATAAAATGTAATAAGGTGTAATCCTCTAGATATCATCCTAATACCACTTCTAAATCCATGATTCATGGATAAACCATATTTCACATAGCCCAATCCCTTGAATGGATCCCTAAAAATGAATTTTGCATGTACATTGAGACTCCCAGATAGGGTGTGAGTTGTAAAACTCAAAAGGAAACCACCAATGTGTCAATAACAAGTGTGTATAATTATAACATGTTTATTCAATGATAATAAGAAATCTATAAGGAATAATTGATAATCATATATCAAGTACCCATGTACTAATCAAGCCACCATGAGCCTCACCCATTCCTAATTCATCTCTATGATAGAAGGATAGTAGTAGGATATCACAAGTGACCAAGAACTAGCCATAAGGCTGGTAATCATATATCCCATTTGTCTCAAGGAATAGAGTCAGGTCAGGACTCTAGGATATCATACACCAGCTCCAATACAGATTAAGAATATATACTAGATACCGTAGTTCTATCACAGGTCAGACCTCCAGATTATCATACCCCATCTATGACTGGGTTCAAGCCCCCATGTCATTATTACCTTAATGTCACTACCTGGGGTAAGGCCTCCAGGTCAGCATTCCCCTAATGTCATTACCTCGGGTCCATCCTCTTTGTTATCATGCCCTTAATTGAATTGTCTTGGATTAAGCCTCCAAGATATAATTCTGAAAACTCTATGTATAGGTCCACCATTGACTTTATTACAATATGGGTGTACTCCCCCACTAAGGGATAATCATGAAATGACGGTCCACCTATTTTGATTACCAAAATTAAACCTTCAAGGCATGGTAACACACATAAAGGGGTTGAGCATACAAGATAAAACATATTATATCATTATGAGAACATAGTAGAAATATAAAATACATGTGATGAATATCAAATATGTTTAAATAAGAAACAATCATATTCATGGAATCAATCATCATAAATGGGACCCGCAGTAATTCACACATGTGACCTGTATAAAAAATGATCAAAAAACTATGCCAACACAAGAATCATACCCAGGAAAAAAATGTATACAAGAGCTCCAAATAGTAAAGAAAATCATATATCATGGTTTTTGATAAAGTACTCCAATTTTCATCAACGTATGGAAGCCCAAATCACATCTCACACCCATGAAGAACAAGATTTCATGTGAAGGATACCCAAATTGGGTTATGGTTCATCAAGAATAAGGGTTAAAAAGTGAGACCCAAATAGTTTCAATGTAAAAAAGGTTGTTCTAGAAATACATACCACATGGATTCCATCATCAGAACTATTATCGATATATTTCAAAGAATAAGACATCAAATCATCAAATTCATTATCAATTCAATAACGGATCATGAATCTTCATCGATATTAAAGAGAACCGAAGGTCTAGATAATAGATATATATCCACAAATAATCCATCAATGTAATAGAGATCCTAGATTATAGTCATGATGAAGATAATCTCAAGATGATTGTTCTATTGCAACTACCTAGAAATATACACTTTTAATGAGGGGCCAATCTCTGATCAAAAGGGGTTTCATTGAAACATAAAAAACTGCTTATGTTATATCAACGATTAAATAATATGTTATTAGTTAGAACTGGAACCCATAGATCAGGAAACAATATATTGAATATATGAATTTTCTCAAGATAAAGGAGTTAGATAAATAAGGATACCTAAATAATTGTTGTTATTCCATCACATACATGAATTATTGATCATTAACCCACTTCGATTCATTAGAATCTATCTTTAGAGGATGGGAATTTATTAGGGAAGGCTAGATGAGTCTCAAAAATAAAGGTGGATTCCTATAAAAGGAATAAAAATGTCAAAATAGTCCACAAATAATCATTAATAATGAATTCATATCATTAATTTGATGTGTGCATAGTTTAGAATACTGTGTTCCCACTATAAAACATCTTATGGACTCTGGAAAAGTTGTATTATTTAGATATTAGGTTTTTTAAATCATGTTGCAATCATGTTATTGGCCACTATAGCTTACCAAATAATTTTCTAGGTGATACTGAATGGTTTTTCAAACTATGGGCCTTAATCATGCACCACTCCTTGAGCCTATACCTCAAGTTACATGGTTTTCAAGACAATTCACATGGTTTGGAAAATCTGTTCTTAAATTTTATACCTTTTAAAAAAACAAAAAAAAACATTCAAAAATCATATAAAAACCCTAAAAACAAAGTAAAATTAATTTTTAGAAAAATTACTACGATCAAAGGATTAAATTAATGCATAATGAACATACAAAATCTAATTCCATTACATAATTAATTCATGGAATTTTACCATTATATAATTATTTTATATAATCATTTCTATTCATATTTCTATTATAAAATTTATTAGTTTACCCTAAAATTTCCATAACATAATTATTTCATGGATCCACATAATTATTTCATGGATTTCCTCTCTTTACTATAGATTTTCTACTTGGGATCCTCATGAACTACAGATCATAAAAACAATAAATAGATTTAATTGAACTCCATTTTCTAAAACTATCAAATGAAATAAATATTGATTTATTTAAAATTACTTAATCTCTTATAATCATGTTATATCTATTATATAATAAAACAAACCATGACACCCTATCCCAATACCAAATCTAGTCATACATAAATCCTAAATCATGTTCCAAAGATCAATATGTTGACATCCAATTACAATATCATTAAAAAATTTATTTGGGATTGATTTTTACAAACATTAAATAAAATAAAAATATGGATTCAAATAAGGAATATGGCATGGTAATTCCATACTTTCTATATGCCATAACTATGAAATAAGTTATTTACCAAAAGAATGTATTCCAAAAACATAGTTATAATAATTAAATAAAATAAATGCACAATAGGTTTAAATCATAAATATGAAGTACAAAAAAAATAATAAAAAACTTTGGATGAAGGATATGGAAGGACCATAAGGATGAGTACTTAATCCATGAAAGATAAATAAAATAAACCAAATACTATGATACATGTGACTCCCAAATTTTTTTTCAATATATTCCATTATAAAAAAAAACTAAAAAAAATTAAAATTAAAATTATTAAAAAATTTACTAATTTATAATCTATGTTTGATTTTAAAATCCATTCATAGTAATTATGACTTGATTTAAATTTGATAAAATGTGTAGTGCATGGTTTATGGAACTATGAGAAGTAATTGTGCATACCTTTAGGCTAAGTGAAACTTTATTTATTATTTCTTAACTTAACAAGGAAATTTTAACTGATTTAGATTATATAATAATGTTGTTTTTATTATATTTTATGGTTATAAATTTTATAAAATTATCTTCTAATATTATAGTCTTATTGTCTTAATTTTATCATGTGTAAAGGATGCATTAATCATTGTTTTGTGTTAGTATTATTTATTATTTGATATTATATGATGACAACGATATGGGTGTTGTTTTTTATTATAGGATGAATAATTTTTTTATTTGACAATAATGACTAATTCAAGATATAAATATATATATATATTAATAATAATATTTTTATTGTATGTTATATTTGGCATAAAAGTGGGAAATGAATCTTTCTTCCTCATATGGGTGAAAGACCATTTAATAGAGATGGGGTCCTTGAATTAACTTCTCCATTAAACTAGGTTATTTTACATCCTCATCCACTAAGGATAAAATTTAGTTCATTATTCTTCAGTTTATCATTTTTTCTTCTTTCTCTATTCTTCATCTCATGTGTAACACCCTTAAATTTTAAAATTCGAACATCATATTCGATAGCATCTATGAAACACAATACCAATAATAGATGGATATATAATATACCAATACTTTTCATATATATTTAATATTTTTAAGTGAATTCAATCTATAGATTGCAATAAATGCAATACTGTGTTATCTTATGTTACATGAAATAATGACTTTCTTGGATTGTTTTCTTTACATGAAAGAATAATTCTTACCGAATACTATTGAGATTATTATATCAAATGAAAATTATCTCCTATACATTAAGTTGGAATTTATGAATAAGATTAACTAAATTAAGAAAATATTTAGTTGAATTAATTAGTTACCAAGTGATTATAAATGAACATAAGAACAATTTAATATAAAGGAAATGTTTTTATAAAACAATTATACTAACAAAGGCATTTATCCAAATAAATTAAATTAATTATGATTATTGAATGATATTAATAAAATTTCTATATTATATATTTAATAAAATATTATTATTACACTCATCCAATATATGTTATAGGCATAAGATAATAACAACCCCAATATTACGCATAAAAAGGTCTTTTTTAATAAATGAAGTTTTGTCACCTTTTAATGGTACACTTGTTTTAAAAATAAATTTTCACACTATTATAAATTTTATTTTTCAAAATAAACTTCATTTTTGAAATCATAATTCAAAAATTATATTAGGTTTATTTTTTTACTTTCTATTAAGTTTCATTTTTTGATGAATATTGAAAAATACTAAATTATAATTTAAAACTGACTTTTTGTCTAAATAATTACTATAGTTCAGTTATATTTTGATTGGTTTTAAAGTCACAATAGTTAAATTATACATATATTAATCAAATTTAGGTCATTCGAAGCTTTTTTATATTGAACTTAGATATACAAACTTAGCAAACTTTTGAACATTTTTACTTTAAAACCTCACTTTCTCATCCTGTCTGTGAGATTAATTTTAAATTAGTCTATGCCACTTATATAATTGGAATTTGGAAAATTAGATTCCTTATTTTTAATAATAATAATTTATAATATTTATTAAGGTTAAATTAATTTTTTATAAAATATATTAGTGAATGAAATTAAAAATAATAACATTTATTAATATAAAAATGAGTTTAATTAGTGGTTAAACTTTAATCTTAAGGGAAAAAATGACCTAGACACTTGTGCAAAACTACTTTTATTTCCATATTTTGACCATATCCCCTATTTTATTGAAAATTGTTAATTATTGGAGGTAAATTATGTATGTTATACCTCATAATAGTGTTTACCATTTTATATTTACAAAAATACCCCTCCTCTTTCACTGTAAAATGGCACTCACACCCCCCCTATTCACACTTATAAAGCCATTTGCCTAGAAAGAACCCTAAAAAATAATTTACCAACTTCATTAACCTCATCCTAGATTTTTTTCAATATAAATCAATCCAAGGAAGGATTTTTGTATAAACTAAAAAGAATAACCCGGAGAATAGTTAATGTTCTTTAACAAGAACTTTTGTTTTATTTATTTATAAAACGCTAAAATTATTCTTATATCGTGATTATATAATAACATAAGTATCATAAATCTAATAATATGTTGTTATTTTAAGGTTTATACTTAAAAATTCACACACTTCCATCAAATGGGATAATCAATCATCGTTGGTGGGTACGGTGGACTACTGCCTCATGAACCAATGTCATTCTCTCTTATATTACCACTTTTAAATATTGGGAATAATTATGAAAATACTATTTATATATTATATTTATGATATTTATAATTTTTTATTTTAATGAAATTTTTATATAACACATACCGACATGATTCCCATTTTTTGGGTATACGATAACATCGTTTGTGGACGTGTGGACTACTGCCTCCTCAAAGAGATGTGATTTGTTCATGGTTTACATGGAATGTATTAAGCATGGGTTTGATAAAAATATGTCATATATATGAAATAAAAATTATATTTTAATTATAATATACATATATATCATTTACTTCTTTATTTTAATACAACAATAAAATGGAAGCATCATTCATGCGTACGTAAGACCTACCATCTCCATGAACAGTAAATTGTATCTCCTGTCACTAAGAATTGTGGATTACTCTAAATAAATATATATAATAAAAATATATTATATATAAATCATGTTTTATATTATGTATACGATGAAATCGTGATCTATGTAATATGAATGAAAAATAAAAAGATCAAACATACTTGAAAAACAAGGTAATTAACACCCAAAACAATAAAAAAATATTATTAACAAACGGGTGATAATATATTATAAAAGGGTAATATATGATATTATAAATATCAATAAGGTTCTTTTGTAAATTAATAACATGTTTAAAACCACTATATATTATTTTAAATCACGAATGACCAAAAATAAGCCTATGGTAAGGGATTTCATTTCATTAAGGCATATTATAGTGTTATGAACATAGTTTCTTTTATATGGTGTATATACTACAGATTTGACATTTAATATAATTAATAATTAATAATTAATTTTTTATTGTATTTTTAGTGTCAATTTTAATTATTTTATTAAATTTATTTGAACATAATGTTACCAAGTGGTAATGAATTTCTTAACATGATTCCTTTTCATTGGGCCATATTACATCCTTACAATTGTTAATATTATATGATTATGTATATACTGAATTTTACTATATATTTATCTATTTACAATAATTTTATGAAGATTTAAATTTGATACCCATAATCGATTCATTGATTCATTCTCACTTCAATGTTATGATAATTTTAAGGGTTTAAAATACAATCCCATTTTAATTGAGACTGTGTATTGTTGAAATTCTATTAAATGAAATTATTTGATAATTTTTTTATAAACCCTTTAATTTTACTATACTATTTTTATTCATTAAAGTTTTAAGATAATAGTACCATTTTTCAACTCTTTGGTACATAAAATGTTTTAGAACGTATTTTTTTAAGAAAACTGGACTCCATTTCTATTTTTGGTCAGAAATCTATTTTCTCTCAAAACATTTTTTTTCAAAAAATTGTTTTAAACTTTTCAAAATGATTTATCAAATGGTTTTTACTCTTTTCCATTTGAATCTATTTTAAAAAAGAATATTTTTTCTCTTTCCAAACAAGGCATGTTTCTAACCTTTTTTCCATTCAAAAAAATGTTATTCTTACCTTGTACGACATATATCGAATTACCCATCATTATTTCATTGAAGGTTCCTTTTTAAGTTTATGAAAATATTTTTAAAGAATTTTTTTTTTATTTAATTTAAAATAAAAGTGATATTCAAAAAAATCAAAATGAATAGGGTATTTTCCTCAAGAATGTTTTTTAGAGATCATTTTATTTCATCAACAATGAAAACCCCTTATTCATACTTCAATAGGTATAAGTTCTATCGATACTATCATTATTATTTTTCTATATGGAATATGATTATATTGAAAAATAATATTATTGAAATTCACTTCCTTAAATAATTCGTGTATTAATTTACTTACCCTTGAATTATTCATATTCTTATGTTCATTAAATATTAAACTTCTACTAAATATACGCATCATTTATCATGGATATGACTATTTCCTCAACTGTGCACCATTTTTACATACAGTGTATACTTTGAATGTTATTTGACTAACTAGGGAAATTATTGATAAATTGGTATCAGTTACTCAATGCATATATTTGATAAGACACATTATTCATGAATTAAATTGATTAATCGATATATGAGGAATTCTTTGTATATGATAGACATGGGTTGGGGACCAGTTAATGTAAGCCCCTTAGTTCATCGATAGTCTCATGGGATGAATCAGTTGGATAGCCTTAGCTAATGAGATTTTACCTAGTATATTTTAAACTATCTTGAGAACTGATCTTGGTGGTAAAGTTATCAGGTTTTTGGGAAACATTACATTTTATAATTAAGCATTTCCTTCCTTTAGTATTTAGTTTTTATTATCCACGATAGTTTCACAATGAAAAAATATATGGATGAATTTCATTTTTATTTTATTTAATAAATGGAATGTGTTTCTAGTTATTTACCTTTCTATATTTTTTATACACTTCCTTCTTAGTTTATTAATTATAAGGCATGTGTGTTTAGTTATTTACCTTTCCATATTAATTATGCTCATATATTCATTATTGTCAACATTGTAATTAACCCTTACTAAGAATTTGATATCATCCTTATTTTTCTTCCATTACCCATGATTCCATAATTGTTAATGTGAAAGATAAACAAGGATATTATAGAAGGAATAATGTTATTTCAAAAAAATATGTTTTAATTTTTGTATTAAAATTTAATGTAAGAATAATATATGTATCTTTTTTACCAATACTACTAAACTAGTCATTCCGTTGGGATTTGATTCTTTATATCTTATACCAATGTAATGGTATCATGACACCAGCTTCGGGATTACTAGGGTCAGGTCTCTATAGATGTTGTAAAAGGAAGTTTAGTAGAAACCTTGGGAATTATATTGAGGAAAACATTGATTAGAGAACATAACCCTAAGGTATAATTTAAGGATAACTATGTAAGAATATCCAAAAGATATAGTTGGATAGATATTTTACTGTTTTCAAAGAAATAAATCCATATCTGGGTACTACAAGTGGGAATGGTTCTATAAAATATTTACTTAGGTTTAATAACTTCAAAAACGGGGTATTAGGCTTGACTCAAGAATAACCTTGTACACAAACATGGGACTTAATGCATACCTGGTTTGACTCTCTAGGGTGATATTATTAGGATAATTTACATTTCCTTTACAGAACATTATGAATTATTTGAATATATAATGAAAATGAATGACCTAGGAAAAACCTGAGGTGTCATAGATTAAAAATAACATGTCAGGTTTTAGACATCCTAAAAATGATTATATGGTTTTTACATTATGATAATTTTTTCTCACACTGTGATTTTTTGTTTTAGTCAATAGATAGAAATTGACGGGATCATTTTGACATTTAACATTAATAAAAAAATTGTGAAAATGAGAAACCCAATATGATATTGATATGAGTGAAAGATATCATGTTCATGCTTAATCAGTTTTCCCAAAATATGATTAAAACATATACCTTGAACAACTCTCAGACTTATTAAATAAGAGAAGGATATAGTTTTCTAATACCTCTAGGGGTGGATACCATGGAGAAAAAAGGTTTATTTCCATCATGTATGAAATGTGGACGGCGACACCTTGGAAAGTGTCTCAATGGAATGGGGAATGATTTATGTGTGAGAAAAAGGGAATAAAGAAAATAAATACTGAGGAAAAATGAATAGTATGATGGAATGAAATAAATCTCATCCTACAAATGCATTTATAGTTTTTTTCCTTAAATGTGGGGAACCTATTCATTACCTAAGTCAATTCCCTCTTCTAAAGGATAAACTCTAGACCGAGGAAAGACCTATTTGAAAATAAATTGATGTAGTTTTTATGTATTGGGATTGAATTGAAAACCTTATCTAAAATTCTATTTAATGATTAAATTAAAATGTTTTCCATCATATTTATTTTTGGAATCATATTAATATTGTTTTAAAAAAAGTACATCCTATATTATAGGTAACAACACCTCAAATATGAAAATGTAGTGGGGCTTGAACCCATAACCGAAGGATGATAAGGGTTTCATGTCTACCATTGGCCTATGTCATGTCCTGGTTAATCTATCATTTATTTTAGCTGAATAATTTGATGAATAAATATAAATGATTAACTAGTAGTATCACTATTTAGGTTTAGATATTAATGTATTAAAAATATTGTATTTGGAAAATATTTTATAAAATAAAAAATTATGTTTCACTTTTTTATGTATGTTATGATCTTTTAAAAGAGAATTTTAGTGCTTCAGGCATAAAAAATTAATTTTTGGGTATTCATTTCATGAAGTAAAGGGAATAAATTAGAAATTTATCAAAGAAAAACCCTAGTATAAAACATTTTAATGAAATAAAAACATATCAAGTAATAATATTTCATTATATTCTTTAACATTAAAATAATTCCTCAACTATCAGTGACGGAACTTGACCAAAAATGTTATCATGTTACGTTAATATCTAATGAATTTGATGGTATTTTAAATAATCCCAGATTTATGGTTTTGAGGCCCTTAAATTTCCATTTATCACTCACCTTCCTTTGATCAGTGACCTCAATCACTTTGTATATGTATTTATACTTTTTCTGACATCTATGTTTTCATTTCCCACCTATGTTCTCCTATATGGGAACCTCGTTACAAAACCTTTATACTTCCCACTATCAATTATTAAGAGGATAGTTTATTAAACCTTTTACCATGTGGTTTTTTTAAAAAAAATAATTTTAAAAATACAAGTACTTGAATTAATAATATCAAGTTTGTGGGGACAAAATTTATTTATGATGGGGAGAATGTCACACCCTGAAATTTTAAAATATGAACATCATATTAGATAGCATGTATCACAAAAAACACCAAGACAAGAATAAAATATAACATATCATGAATTTATGAATATATTTAATATTTTTAAATAAATTAAATAAATATATTTAAGTTAACGCAATACTTATTTATCTTTCATTACATTAAATAGTGAATTTCTTTGACGGATTGTGTTACATGCAAGACTGAGTCTTACTGAATACTATTAAGATTATTATATAAAATGAAACTTATCTTATAGATATTAATTTATTGGTTATGAATATAATTAAATAACAAATTAAAATATATGTTTTAATTAATTATTTACTAAGTGATTATAAATGTATATAAAACCCAATTTAATATAAATAAATATTTTTATAAAAAACTGTTTTTATGCTCACAAAAGAGTTTTATAGTATATAAGTAAATTAATTTTCATTATTTAATGATATTAATGAAATGTATATATTATATATTCAATAAAATTTATTTTTTAACATTCATAAAATATATTTTAATTAAATAAAATAATAACAATCCCAATATTACACAAAAAATGCTATAATTTTATAAAGGCAATTTTGCCACCATTTAACAGTGCATTTGTCTTAAAACTAAATTTTTTCACTTTCATAAATTTTATTTGTCAAAATAAAATTTATTTTTGAAATATTAAGATCAATATTATCTAAGATTTATTTTTTGGTACTTTTCTGTGAAATTTCATTTTAGGATGAATAGTGAAAAATACTGAATTTTAATTAAAAACTGAACTTTCATCTAAATGGTTTATAAGGGTAAATTTAATCTTGAATTGGTTTTAATTTCAAAATAGTAAAATCATATGTCAATTAATCCAATTTGGTTTATTAGAATCATTTTTATATTGAATCTAGATAAAAAAACATAGTAAACTTTTGGACATTCTTAATTTAAAAACTCACTTTCTCATACCGTCTGTGTGATTAATTTTAAATTAATTTCTGATACTAATGTGATTTAAATTTTCAAAAATAGATACAATATTTTGAATCATAATAATTTATATTTTATATAAATTTAAATACAGTTTCTGACAAAAATATATTAGTGAATGAAATTAAAATTAATAACAGTAATTAAAGTAAAAAATTAGTTTACTTAGTTGTTAAACATTAATCTTAAGAGGCCAAATGACCTAGAAACTTGTCTAAAACTAATTTTATTTCAATATATATACCATATAAAATATTTTAAATAAAATATTTAATTATTATAGGTACGGGATGTAATTTATATCTCCCAATAGTGTTTACCTTTTCGTATTTAGAAGAAAGTCACTACTCCTCCAATATAAAAAGGCACTCGCCCTCTTTACTTAGTCACACATATATAAAAATTTGGATCAACAAAAATCTTATAAATTAAATTCAAAACTATCCTTCCCTCATCCTATAATCTTATTATTTTTAAATAAATCAAACTAATGGATTATTTTGTTATAAACCAAAATTAGTTACCACAAGAAGAGGTAATGTTCTTCAATGATCAATTTTGCTTTATTTCATTAGAAACCCCTTAAATTATTGTTATATATTACTTATATAATAAAATAAATATATTAAATATAGTTATTTGTTTTTATTTTAATGATTAACCCTAAAAATTCAGACACTTCCTTCAAATGGGATATACAATAATCGTTCATGTGTACGGTGGACTACCACCTTGTGAACCGATGTAATTCATTCTTCCATTACCACAATTAAAGGTTAGGAATAATAATGTAAATGTTGGTTTTACATGATATATATTATATTTATGATGTATTTATGCTTATTTAATTTTTATATAACACATACTCTCATGATTTCTATTTTGTTGGAATACTATAACATCAGTTGTGGACGTGTTCACTACCGCCTCCTCAAAGCAATGTGATTTGTTCATGCTTTGCATGAAATGTATTGTAGATGGGTTTGATAAAAATATGTGACATATATAAAATAAAAATTATATTTTAATTATAATATACATGTATATCGTTATATTTTCTTTCTTTTAATATGACAAGAAAATGGAATCATCGTTCATGTGTACGTACGGTCTACCGTCTCTATGAACGGTGCATTTCATCTCCTATCACTAGGTATTAAGGGTTACTATAAATACAAATATATTGAATATATATGACATTGAAATAATTTTTTACATTATGGATATTATAAAACCATTATCTAATTAATAATAACGAAAAATAACAAGTTGAAATATTCTTGAAAAATAAGGCAATTAACACTTGAAACAGTGAAAATAATGAAATATTATTACTAAATGGTGATATTATTTTATAAAATGATCATATATGAACTTATAAATATTAATATGGTTATTTTATAAGTTAATAACATTTTAAAACCACTATACAGAATGTTAAATCATGAACAACCAAAAGTAAATGTTAGTTAAGGGATTTGGTCACAATTTCATTTCATTGAGGCATATTGTAATTTTATACACATAGATTCTTTTATATGATTTATATACTGTCCATTTTACATTTAATATCAATAATAATTAATTATTCATGGTATTTTGAGTTTCAATCTTAATTATTTCATCTAACTGTATTTGAACATAATGTTACCATGTGGTAAAGAATTTCATAACTCAAATCCTTTTAATTGGGTTATAGTACTTGTTCATTGACCTTAATATTATATAATTATGTGTATAATGAATTTTAATATCTATTTTTGTATTTTCACTTATTTTATCTAGATTTATAGTTGATACACATAATAAATTCATTTACTAATTCTCATTTTATCATTTTGATCATTTTAAGGGTTTATACCACAATCTCATTTTAATCAAGATTTTTTATTCATGAATTTACATTCAATGAAATTATTTGATCATTGTTTAATAGGCCGTTTCATTTTATTCTCCTCTGGTTATTAAATATATTTTTTGGATAATATTTTTATTTTTTCATTCTTTGGTACTTAAAAATTTCTAGAATTTTTTTTTAAAAAAACTCGACTTCATTTATCTATTTGGTAAGAAATATTTTTTCTCTAAAAACCATATTTTCAAAAAAAAAGTATGTTTTCAATATGATTTATTAAATTAATTTTAAAATTTTTCTTTTTAAATTTTTTTTAAAGGAATGTTATTGTCTCTTTCTGAACAAGGCACTTTTCTCACCTTTCTACTGTGAAAATTGAATGTTCTTATTACCTTGTATGACATGTACGGAATTACCCACCATTATTTCATTTAAAGCTTACTTTTAAGTTTTTTAAAAATATTATTAATTATTTTTTAAAAAAATTATTTTAAAAGAAAAGGTATTTTAAAAATATTTTTCAAAATGAAAATTATATCTTCCACAAGATTTTTTTTGAAAAAACGTTTTATATCATCAAAGACGATAACCATTTATTTTTATTCCAATTGGTATATGTTGTATTGATACTATCCTTGCTATTTTTCTCGGTGGACTATGATTATTTTGACCAAGGATTATATTGAAATTCACCTCCTTGAATCATTCTTATAGTCATTAACTTCTCCTTGAGTTATTCACATACTTATGTTCATTGAATATTAAATTTCTCCTAAATATCCATATCATTTATCATGTATATTATTATTTCCTAAACAATATTCAATTTTTACATAAAGTGTAAACTTTGAAAGTTATTTGATTAACTAGGGAAATTATTGATATATTTGTACCCTTTACTCAATACGAATATTTGATAAGGCACGTTTTTTATGAATTAAATAGATTATTAGATATATGAGGAATGATTTGGACATGAAATACATGTCTTGGGGACTAGTTAATGAAATCCCTTTGATGCATCAGTAGTCTCATTGGATGAATCAATTGGCAAGCCTCATCCAATGGGTTTTACCTAGTGTGTTTTAAACTATCTTGAGGATATATCTTAATGGTAATGGTGTCATGTATCTGGGAAACATAATTTTTAATAATTAAGAATTGACTTCATTTAGTATTTAGTAATTATTATCCATTAAAATTTCACTTCGAAAAAATATGTGAATTCATTTCATTCTCAACTTATTGATTAAATGTCTTGTGTTTCCAGTTATTTAACTTTCCTTATTGTTTATGTACTTCCTTCTCAGTTTATTGATTATATGGAATGTGTGTTTAGTTATTTACCTTTACATATTGATTATTCTCATAGATTTATTATTCTTTTCATCATAATTAACCCTTAATAAGAATTTGAACTCACCCGTATTTTCTTTCCATTCCCCATGATTCTATGAAGTTTACTAAGAAATATATATAAGTATAATCTAAAATAAATAAAGTTATTTTCAAAACAAATATGTCATAATTTTTGTATTGAAATTTAATATAAGACTCATGTATGTATCTAGTTTACCAATACTACAAAATGGATTAGTCCTTTGGGATTTTATTCATTCTATCTTATACCAATATAGGCAGGACACAATCTCCAAGATTACTAGGGTCAGGTCTCCATATCATATTTCTCTCAAATAGGGTCTATGGAGAATTTTTTATTTTTCCATGATAAGAGAAAAATCCCAAATTAGATAACGAATTTGGAATTAAAATGATGTAGACTTATTTATAACCTCAATTAAACCTTTTTTATTGATGGTATCAACATTTTGATGATTTCTGTGTATATGTTTCCATTTAATTCATTCTATTTAACATGACCTTTGTGTATAGGGTTTCTAAATAATTTTCCTATAAAATTATTTCCAATATAATATAAATATATTTAGATCATAAATTTTTATAACAAACTAGTGTTTTTTGTGTTTGATATGAAGTGTGTTATAATGGTTTCCTTATGTTACATTTCTAGAATTAATTTTTAAGCTCACAGATTAGTTGCAAATCCTTAGATGCCTATTTTAATTCAAATAAATTGTATAATGAATGTTTGGAAATAATTTTATTTTTTATGAAGGTTATTTCAATTGTTATCAAATATTATTTTCCAAATTCTTTATATATTACTATAAAATAATTTCATGAGATGTATTGAGGAGTTTTTGGAATCAAATAAATTTATAAGTAACATCTGAAATATGTTTGATGGTTATAAATGGGTTTTAAATGTCTTATAAAATTGAATGGAATCCATGGAATAATTTAGATTGATATTTATTTCTTGATTACATAGTTAATATAACAATTTTCTTGTGTTTTTAAACTCACTATTGTAATGAGTGATATTGTTTATTAAGATGTGAATTTGGTAAAAAAAATATCATTGGTTATAGGATGATTATGGTTTATTAGAGTGAAATTTTTTCCTTGACTAGTTATGTTGGAAATTAGGGATGGGTAAAAAATATATTTTATATTATGTATTGGATAGTGACTCCTAATTTTTATAATGATCAAGATACATGGTGGCTACTAATCAAGGACAATGATGAAAATTTGTGTTATTTGACTATTAGGATCACATCATATCCCTATAGTTGGATCCACGTTAATAGGATCCAATATTCTCTCCATTAAATCAATATTTTTATCACATGTTGAGCTTTATTTTATAAAGTGATTTACATTATAACATTATTTATATTATAGTGTACACAATATGAAATCATTGGATACTTTTTTATATATTTCATGATTGTAAACGTTTTTTAAACACAAAAATGTTTTTAAAATAAAAAGGAAAGTGTGAATTGTCTATTTTATTATATAAGGCATAAAATTTATTTTAAAATTTATTTCAAAACTATAATTTTTCACATGGAATATAAAAGGAATTATGTATACTATTATTGGTAATATTATAAGAATTAGTTCACTCTCAATTTATATTCGATTTTCATTTTACCACCTTTATTACTTATTATCAATAAAAGATAAATTCTTTCTATTTTACGAGTGAAACCCTTGGGATTTGGTCAAGACTTTGCTATGGGGAGAATGTTCCTTAGGTTTATTTCATTCCATTTCATGTTTGGTATTCAAATTTTTAAGAGTTATATTAAACTATTTTCATGTGACAAGTGATCATACTTCACTTATAACATTCTATATATCCCAGACCAATATAACTATCACAGACTTTATCAAATTGTTGCATTACCTTTTCCTCTCATAACCACACAAACACATCTAGTCATAAACAAAACATCCAATATTAGGTTCTGTAAGAATGTGAAATATCCCCATCCATACAGCTCTTATTCATGTTCCCTCATCTTGGGATAATTTTTGACTGAATATGGAATTTAAACTAGGAAATTACGAGTTGAAAAATTAATAACAAACTAAACAAAAAATAAAATTTTATTAATTTTTTGAATAAAATGTAGTTTGGATTTTATCAATCATATAGTGTGAAAAATATAATTATAATAGAATTTCGAATAATTCAATATAAATCCTCTTCCAATATCACATACAAACATAAAATAACATGAAAAACATTATAAAAATCGAAAATTTATAAATAATATATTATTTAATTTGATGAAAAAGTATTTAAAATACTCTTGATCTCAATATTGTTTAACAAGGATGGAAATGTATAGAATCAATTTTTGAAATATGATATAAACAATAATAAATGGTGAAAATATACCAGAATATAGACAATTAAAGATTTAGGAGGGGACTAAAAAACCTAAAAAAAATAAAACCCAAATTATTTCCATTTAGTATATAATTAATAAGATTCCATAGACATAATACAGTTTAAAAAGAGAGAGATGGTGATTTGGGAAGATTAATATAAGTGAATGAGACATTTATATAAGAATAACCATGAAATCTTGAGAAATCATAAATAGAATAGAGGAGAGAATAAAGGATCATTATTTTTCCTAATATAGAATACAATGAAGTGAATAAGAGGAAGAAAGTGATTGAAAAATTCTAAAATAGATTTCAAATAAATAAAATATCTCATTTTTATATAAATTAATAACACAAAATCATATAAACTGAGACACTACAAGGGACCATTTAACTTTCACAAGGATAAAACTTTATTACATGAATGGATGGATTCCAGTTTCCCTCCATTTATACAAATCAACCATGCAATATTATAAAAAATATATAATTGAATATTTATAAGTTTAAAATCCTAATAAAAATAAGAAAAATTAATAACTTGATAATTGTCATATAGTAACATAATTGGTTTCAAAACTCTCCACACCATTTCACTTTCTTGACAAAAAAAATCCACAAATCCTATTATCAACAAACATATGTTCTCCATAAATTATGATTATCACTCCAATTTTTTCATAATCATTACTAATATTCAACAACATATAGAATAAATGAATATACTTTCACAATAATATTTTAATTGTATGATTGATAATATAAATTTATTGTTCCTCCAATGAGTCACCAAGATCTAACTCTAAATTTAGTTAAGAAAGCTTATACGAAAAATTGTGATAATATTTTTTATCTAGGATACATGAATTTTGTTGTAAATAAATGTCTTTTGAAGAGGTAATCCTACCTGATATGTGACCTTCTTGATTCATTACATGATATCAAGG
Organism: Viscum album; assembly: GCA_963277665.1. Classification (NCBI taxonomy): domain Eukaryota; kingdom Viridiplantae; phylum Streptophyta; class Magnoliopsida; order Santalales; family Viscaceae; genus Viscum; species Viscum album. The sequence goes on from OY728150.1 coordinate 1,044,617,438, forward strand.
GTCCATCATACCTTGGATTATACATTCTATAATAATCTAAATGTTTATGTCCCCTCTATAGAGCACTATTGAAAAACACTTGATCACCAACTGATAATTCTAATAATCTTCAAAAATAATCAATATAAGATTTTTAACAACTTTGAAACACCATAAATATTCATTGAATCACTTGAATGTTTTTATTATCTTATATATAATACATGGTCTCACTGTTAAGGATTCAAAAATTTCAACCTAACATATATAGGACAAGAATGTCCGACCACACCATGAATCAAATAGATAAAATTTTCTATAGGATTAATACATTATAATATATGTAAATTAAACCAATAATATGTGTTTATTTCATAATCCAAAAAAGATATAGAACATAAGGATGAAAAATAGTGTCTAAAATTTATATATCTATCACTATTTTATCATCATTCAGATAGTGATATATCATTCCAATCTTCATTTAGGTTCTTTTTAACTCTTCTATATCTTTAAATAAATAGGAAGTGAATATGGGATATTTATTCAAAGTAATCACAAAAGGAACTTTGTGCTATTTTATAATCTCATTCTCATATAATTTAATATGATCTGTAATTTCTTGGATTCCATTGAATGGAAGTAGATTCATTAATTTAGTTATCTTAACGTTGGTCACTAAAATGGAATCTCGTCTTTCTAGGGTTTGGAAAATCTAATGAAAGTATATCGGGATTCCTCTTTCCAACTTATGGTCCTAATGGGTGAGATATAGAGAATACTAATTGGTTTCTAATGTTATTTTTCATATGATATAATGTTAGGCATCATGAAACCCATTTGGAAATATCTATTCTCAATCTTGGTAATTGATATTATAATTTTATATCACAATAAATCCTAGATGCACCAAGAATAACTTACCATTTGGAATAATCAAAATATAATTTCCTCAATGGGGGATAAATTAATTAAATGATTCCTAAAGAGAAGAATTCCGGAAGAGGAAAGAATCTAACTAGAATCTATCTCAGCAAAATTAAAACTTACTCTGATGAAATTTTATTTTGGATCAAATAGATGATCATAAACAATCATTTCAATGAGAGAAGTTTAATTTTTTACATTTAACAATAAATTTTTCACCTAAAAATACCAATCACAAAAATACTCATCAGATGTGTTTTATCACTATACATATTTAATGAATTTATCAGTAATTTCCTTTCTAGATAATTGATGACATAATTATATTTTTTAGAGTTTAAAATATATTAAAATAATATATTTAGGGATATTACACTCCTAACCATAGTTTTATATTCAATTATTTTTGTGAAAATGTATTATTTAGACTCTAATGATCTATATAAAATAAAAATTATGGAATAATATATAATTTCACAGATATATAAAATAGTATATACCCATTTTTAATTATAGATAATGGGTCATATAGTTTCTATAATATTGATGCAATTAGAAAGAAACAAAAGCGACCACATTGTTATTCTATATAAAAAAACCACCCAAAACCATATTTGATTCCTCATAACAGATATAAAATAAATATCATTGCTATAGAAAAATTAAAATTAATGCCAATTCTTGTGTCTCTTTAATATTATCAAGATATCCTTATCATTTAGGAATGAAAAATGAATTTTACCCACTTAAGATTATGAGAGGTTGTATTTTTTTCCCAAATGAGATAAATCATTCATGAATAGTTAATAATATCGAACAATACCCAAGAATTACCATACAATAAATATATTATTTGGAGTCTCCCAAGACACCATAGATTTAGACTTTTTAGAACCAACTATAGTTCCTTATTCAAAAAAAGCATTCCCAAAGTACTTCACTTCATGAATCAAGAAATGGAACATGGATATCTTTACTTATACGTTTAAATCTCAATTCATTCCAATAAAATACTCAAATTATTTCCATGATCCAATTTTAATTTTGAATATAAAAAAATATCATATATGGATACTTGGATAAAATTATTGAGATATTTATGGAAGATATAGCTCCTATGAATTAAAATATCTTTGGTATGATTAATAACAACAATAGATACTCTTAATTATTATACCCACTTCTAAAATAAGTTTTAGTTATGTTAGAAAAATTCACTCTCAATTAGTGGTACCTTAAACTAAGTTTAATCATAGAAAACCACCTTAACCTTTTCAATTTATCAATTTAGATATCTTTGAGGGTAAAGGGGTGCTTATTTTTTATAGTTACCATATTGATCTTCTAATAATTAATGTAAAGTCATAAAATCCAGATATACTTCCTTACTAATAATATTAAAAAATAGCATGGTGATAAAATTGAATGAATAATTCCTTTATATTCTATATCATCTAGCTGAATCTTAAACTCTATAAGTTATTCTAGATCAATATGATAAGAATTTAAGGATATACGATTCATCCCTATAATAAGATCAATAGAAAACTCTACATCTCTCTTTGGTGGTAAAATAAGCAATCCATCTGGGAATACTTTAAGAAATTCCATTACCAATGGAGGAAGATAATATAATAATCATCATTTGTATCATTATATAAAAATAATAATTAATTAGAATGATAACTTCACAACATTAGGAAATGGAGGACCAATAATATTGGACCTAGGATCCCATTTAACACTAAATAAAAATTTATTCCCTTTAGTAGAGATATAAATCCACCTCTAGTTATAATATTCATTTAAGTCTTAGAATTGAACCATTTAATCCATTTTAAATATGATATTGATGATTTTTATATGATGAAAAATTAAATCCCTTATAAATTAAATTTAAGAAATAGTTATGTGATATGTGCGACATCTAAAAACTTCTTCCCCTTTTTTCAAAGGTAGTATATATCATTAATAAATATTCAATAAATTTAGATAGAGGATTAAAATAATATATATTTATAAAAGAGATAAAAGTATAAGAATCAAAAGTATTAAATAATTTAATATCCATAAATGATGATATAAAAATGATTCCTTAAAATATAGTCAGTCCAACTTCAAACTCAGCAGGCACCTAATCCACTATAAATAATAACTAATATTAATAGTGTTTTTAAGATGACTCATTAAAATGATGCACTTTTCATAACTAGGTATAATATTGGGAAGAATCACATATCTATCTATATTCTTATGTATTTGTTTAATAACATGAGATTCTGGGTGCTTTAAATTAATACTTTCTTTTATATATTTTGTCACACGCAAAACCAAACTAACACAAAACCTGACTAAATCCAATAATGGAATATTAAAATTATATGAATAATATAATCATCAGCAAATAAAAAATAAGAATAAATTCATCTAATTTCGTATTATAACTTTTATTTTTTAAATATTTTAAATAGGATGCCTTTTAAAGTACCAATTTTAAAAAACATTAAATTTGTCCTTAATTGATCAAAGTTTTAATATTATAATAATAGGTAAAATTTATATTTAAAAAATATTTTTCAAATATTATATTATTTGTAAATTTATATGGAATAATATTAAAGACAGTTGAGGTTTAGAAAAGTCATTTTTTCATAAAAGTATATTTCCTTTATATATTGTATTTTCATTCCAAAACTAAATTTACTATTTTTAGATTTTCTTTTTTGAAATAAGATTAATTTATGGATTCATAATTTAAATATTATCATATGATTATATTTTTTTTTTTTCTGAAATATTTGAATTTTAGTTCAATACTGGAAAATTGATAAATTACAAAAACTATAAATTTTTTACATTATAATTATATAATAATGTCCTAGAAGTATATAAAACCTATTTAGTAGATATTTTAGAAATAAAATTATGCATTTTAAATATTATTATAGTATTATAAAACCTAATTTTTGGAAATATTAGAAACTAAAAAATATTTCAACCTATTTTAAAAATAGTTTTTGGAATTTTTTTTAATTAAAAAATTAATGGTGAAATTAAGTTTTATATTAATTTAAAATAAAAAACCATTTATTTGTTTTATAATAAAAAAATTAATTTCTTATAATTAATAACATTGATAATTTTAAACTACACATAAAATTTATGCATAAAACATAGTTTTAGTAAAAAACTATTTTTACACTTCATGTGTGTTAATTATGAAATTAAATTTTAATAACATAGATATTTTATTTTGTAAAATTATTTTTATAATTAAAATAATAATTCTAATTTTAGAATTTTGATAACATTAATTTTGGTTATTAAAATTAATTACCGAGGGTAGAAACGTTAGTTTCCATAGTAAAAGTTAAAAAACTAAAATGTGTTTCAATAATCCTTAAAGACCTAAAAAATTTAATAAACATACTTGATGTGTGTATATGAGAGTTAGATCAAAAAACCCTCCTCCCCACTAATTTAACTAATCTTTTGTTTCCTTTTAATCTTGAACAGTGACATGCCATTTTTTAAATGTAATGGGATCTTCTAAAATTACCCTTCTCTTCAATTATAAAAGGGGATCACTCTCACCCTTTAATTATAAAAATATACCATACAATTTAATTTTGAAACTATGAAATTTTTATCCTCCTAAAATTCATTGTCAATTTAATAAGCCACTAGTCTCAATTAGTTATCCTAAATCCTTTATTTTTAGGGTAATATCTATGATAAATTTCAATTTATCAACATGAGTATTTATTACTCCTTGTTCTTTTCGTCTTAATATTCCACTAACAAACTTATTATACCCACCATAATATATTTACATCGGAATTATAAGTATAATTTAATGTTGTTATATTAATTAAGAAACCATTTTTCAATCCTCTCCATCCATTGAGAAAAAAATAGCATCGATCATGCATATGTGTAGACTAACACTTTAATGAAGCGATGTGGTTTTTTCATCAATTTCTATCAAGGATGGTAACAAGGATTAATTTTATAAATTATTATTTTTCTTATGTAATAATTATAATTCTTAAATGATTTTATGTCTTATAACTTTATTCCTTCTCATTAATTGATAAATGGACATGTTAATCATGCGTACATGTGCACTACCAACTACACAAATGATGAATCTCATTTAATATCAACACCCTTAGTTTATTTTTATAAGAATGAATTTAAAGAGTATATATGATACTTATTTAATTTTTACTATTGTATAAAATTTATATTATCAATACTTAAAAACAATTCCTTGCTCATTAAATCATTATAAAATACTCATGTTTGCATTGGTTTTACCACCTTCATGAATTATGTAATAATGCTTATAAAATTAATTATTTAGGAATACTTTTTAAAATAGGCTAAGGGTTAAAGCCCATATTTTAAGGAAAAAAAAACTCCTTTTATATTGGGTTTAAAGGGAACCAAATACATAGCAGGTATGCCCAAAGACACAAATTACAGAACATGGTCTAAATGACCTGGAGATATGAAGGATCATTAAAATCCCTTAAAGTATGATAGGACCCAAATTCCTGGGAAGAAATAAGATAATTACTAAAATAATGTCTTTCCACAACCACATCCAGAGAAACTACACTTGTGTGACCATTCAAGGATGTTGTGTCACCCCTTATTGAGAGTTGCATCATATAGGATCAATATAATTAGGTAGGTAACTCCAATACAAATTATATTGTGGGGGAGGACCAAATTATGGGTTCCATCATACCCATCACTCTTTTGATCTACCCACCAGATGAATCTTGTGAGGCCACTACAACATCAAATTGATTCTCCAATACATCAAACTGAAGCGTTGTGTAGAATCTATGGGTGTGGGAACCCATATGCCTCTATAAGGATAATAAAATGGATGATTTATGGGTGTTAATACACCCATGCCTATTTCGAGGTAACCCACCCAGTCTTATTTCCATAAAGTATAATACTGCATATCAAATGCAAAAAGACATAAGAATGGACATGTCATGAGCCTTTTAACTCAAAAGACACCAATTGGACCAAATCCAAAAGGCCAAAAACAATATAACCCAAAAGGGAAAAATGGTTGCATAAACATTCAATGGACCAATAGTGTAATACCAAGCCTCTTTCATCCTACCTGGGATCCTCCTGAATTGAGAGTATGTCATCGTCATTGCCCAGAGAATCTCCACCAATAATAATGAAGACAGAGCACAGAATAGGATTTATAAATTGGGAAGAAGGAGAGTGAAGGAATGAAAAGTGAGAGACCTACCATTTTTGTTGAGTTATAGGGTAATTTTCGAAGATAACAAGAATTATTCATGGAAAAACCATCATTAACATCAAAGGGGTTTCATGGAGAAACTCTAAGAGCCTAGATAATGTGGTGACATTCTTCAGTAATGAATATAATATATTTATAATATTATATAATATTATATAATAATTATGTATTTGATATGGTTTAATTATTCTAATATAGAATAATTAAAATTTAATATATTTATTAATATATGAAAATTCATTCATTAAACTCTCTTAAACAAGTTCTTCTTGATTTCCATTTTCATAGGACATTACTTTATCAATACCCAAATAAAGATATGATATCATAAACCATTAAAACAAAATTATTCTAGTTTATTGAATAATCTTGGAATTATTATATTACTATAAATAAATAATACTCTCTATCACCATTAAAGAACTTGTATAAAATCAAGCATTCATAATTTCAAATACCTGATGATGAAAAATAAAATAAAACTAGTGAATGTATTTAAAGTATAGGATTATAACTGAATTATATAGAACAAACTTTATATTAATGATTTTCTAAAATAATTTATTATGATATTTATGTTTATTATACATGAGGTTATAGAATTTTTTTCTAAGAAGGATTAATGCTAATGTTTTTTCAACACAATTTTTCTTCATAGAGATATTATGTGTGTTCACAATTTGTTTCCTTTTTCAGTGGATATATTGGTTATCGTTTCACTTATCATAATTTTTCATGAAATATAAGGGATTTATAATTCTATCCCATATTCTACCATTAATTTATTTTCAATTCATAATATTTTGACATTGTAAGGGTTTTTTTGGAAACTCAATTCTTTTTCATTAAGTAATGATTATTAATCTTGATATTATTTTTTATAAGTTGGGAACCTTATGCTCTTTAATATTATAATGTGTTATTGTCTATTTTTTATATATATTCTCATTTAAACCCTATAAACCCCTTTTTAATTTTCTCTTACTTCAAGAATTATGATATTCATAAGGGATTTGGTTAACTGAAATTTCCATTATCTGAGTTAAAATGTTATTACATGAGAATAATTCTTATAAGTTTGATAAGTTATTCTATTTCTTATTTTATAACATATTTCCAAATTTATCACTTGTTAAAATAATGTTTTTAACTCAAATATTCTTTCTTGATGAATTTATTTCTCATAGAAGATTAATCATTTTAAGAAAAAAAATCACCTCCTTTAAAGAAAGATTTTCATTCATTTACAAGTTCATTGTTCCCAAAAAATATAATTTCTCATTTAAAAATTTTAATATGTGTTTACTCATGTGACCTTCATATTTCCCTTCTCATTTTATGAAAGTTATGTTTTTGTTAATCATTTTTATGATGTGGGTTTTCAATAAGGTATTTCAATTTTTTAAAGGTTTTACATCCTTCTAAATCGAAAAGATTTATCTTCCACTCCACATTCATTTTTGAAACATTTATGTCATTTCAAGGCCCTATTATTGAATATTTTTTTAATATTAAATGTTTTCAAAATGTTTTCTCTTCCACTTTTTGAAATATTTATGTCATTTTAAAGGATCTATTATTGAATATTATTTTTTAAAATGTTAAATGTGTTCAAGATGTTATCACTTGACCATTTTAAATTATTTATGTATTTTTAAAGAATCCTCTATTGAAATATCTTTTTAAAAGTTAATTATTTCAAATGTTTTCGCTTTACCCTTTAGAAAAGGACTTTTCAATGTTAATATGACTTCATCTTTTACACTAAAGAGAAAATAAATTTATAAATACTCATATATGGTTTTTCTTTTCTTTTCTCATTTTTATAAAGGATTTATTTCCATAGAAATTAATTTTTATGGATCACCCTATAAATTTTATTATAAAATCATATTTTGTGTTGTTATAATTTTAGTTATCAACTATTTAAATTGTAAATTTTGCTGATTCCATTTTGAAATTTTATAAAAATCCATTTTTCATCCATAGTTTCATTATAATGCCTTTAATTGTTGTTTTCAAGTATCCCACATGTATATATATGATTAATATGTAGGGTCATATATATCATTTTAATGCATTGGTTAAGGATTTATATCTCATTAGATAAATATGGGAATCAAGAATTAATAATTTCTGCCCTATAATAATTAGGAATTAATGTATATCCACTATGTAATGAGAATCATGTAGTGATTCTTAATCAACTATTTTATGGGAATCATGTAGTGAAGTATACTCCACTATGTCTGTGAGAATAAGGTAGAGATGTAAGAAAGATCATGTTCTGGGAAATGTGTAGTAATTTTTGCTCCACTATTTTATAATTTATATTCTTATTATGCTACAATATTTTATTGTTATGATTCAATTCCATGACATGAAATATCTTTATGACTATGATTATGCTCTATCACTCATTTTTATTGTCTCATGTTTCATCAATCTTATTCTATGGTATATATTTTATCTTTTGATATTACATGCCTTCCAATCATGGATTATGGTAAACCATTATTATTCCATGTTATTTTGAAAATATATTTTTCCCCTAACTATGTTGTCACTTATACTTGTAATGTAACTCTTGATGACATTTTGATGATTTTTTCCATACTATGAATTTGATATCACCACTTTATTATGATTATATTTAACAAGTTTTGAAGATGATTAGAAATTATTGGAAGTCTAGAAGGGTGACTAGTATAGCTTTATTATGGAGAAACATTCACACATGTTGTAAAATAAGTTTTTTGGGTATCTGGCCCACAAAGACACTAAACCATTACATTTCTAGGATTGTGTGATTGTTGTGAGGTTTAGTGTTTAACATATAGAAATGATGTAAATTAATGATATGTTTAGATTTTATTGATATAATTGGTATCATATTGTGTTTTAGATATTTTTTAATATTAGATTAGTTATTTTGGGGGATTATGATGAGAAATTTTTTTTGAAATACCCTGGTATAAGTCTAAGTGTAAGATAATATCATGAAATTTCAATGAAATTTTCAGAATATGGGTTTCCTAGAAATAAAATCACTATATGTTTACTACATGTGGATGTAGGTACTATCACTGATGTACCTTTCAGTAATAAACCTAAAAGGAAATATCGGGTATTAACTCAATCTTTACCTAGTGTATGAAAAAGTATCCAAATTACACACCTTGTTTGACACTCCTAGGGTATATGATATGGTAAATTCACATTCTCTTTAATGATTCATTATGAAGGATTTGAGTATGATGTTAACTATTCAAATTAGAGAACCTATTATTAAAATTACCGTGGATAACCAAGTATTGAACAATTGTAATCATAGTTTGAACCAAAATAATCCTGTGTTAAAAATTTTGGTTTTTAATGGAAAGAATAAATCGAATTGATGTTTTCATATTTAATTTTTTTGATATTATCAATACCATTTTGGTTTTAATATTTTATTGAAAGAGGATCACAAAAATAAAGCATAGAAAGGTATGTATCTAGAAACCACTATGTATTAAAATATAATAAATGATAATACTTAAACAGTTAAGAGTCTTAGTATGTCCATGTTATGATGGGAAAGTGAGTTTCTTTGTCTTACCTAAGGTAATGGGGTTGATATATTAATAAAAATTATACCTTTATACTCTTATATATTTTTATTAAATAGTTATATTTATTGTTGATATTCTACTAAATTCTATAAGATATGAGGATTATGTGAAACATCTAAGGTTTTTTAGTTGTTTTTCTTTAATGATTTGTAAATATTTATAAAATAGTATTAATAACCTTGAAAAGTGATTTTATGAAAAGGTTATATTTTTGGGGATATCTTTTTTAAGAACACGAGAATGAGGGATAGATAACTCTTAGGATTAATATATAATTGATTTTGATAGAGTAAAGGGTTTGTTGATTTTGACAATTATAAGTTATTTAGTATTCACAAAGCTGGGATTGAGGATTGTTTCATGATATTTTTGGGAAAGTTTATTACCTTTTTGGGATTATGGTGTATATTGGTCAGCATGTGATCATATGACCTAGAAATTAAAACCATTTTCAGGTTAAAGATAATATTAATATTTTTTATAATATATGATTTCACTATGGTTTAATGTCATTAAGATTTAGATAGTTTTGGGAAAGGTGTATTTTCAATAATCTATTATTATGATTGTTTTAACCCAATATAGGTTGGCCTATGATTCTTGGTTTTGAAGGTCTCTGTGTGGTTACACAATCCAAGAGTTAGGTCACCACTCTTACCATATATGGTTTCCAATGTGGTTTTCCATGGAACTAGAAACCCCCAATGGTGCTCACATCCATGATAAGCTATGTACATTAATTAAAAAGGTAGGTGATTATTGGGGTTTCTTTCCAATTATGCTTTGTAAATCATATTGGTCATGAGAGTGGAAGGTTGATATCATCACACACTATTGGGGGAAATTATTTCATAATTTGGGGAACTCTTATAGATTTAATTCATGTTCATTAAGGATCCCCAAATCCTAGTACAGAACTGGTTCCACTAATGCTAGAAATCAGTTATTGGAATATAATTATGTGAATGTTTGTAAATACCAAAGGATTCCTATAGTCATTAAAATTTTTATGGATTATAGGTTATTAATTGAAAACACCATATGTATGTATCATAGGTTCTTAATATTAATATTATTATTACATATCTATGTTGATCTATAGGTCGCTATATTTTAAATACAAATAATTGGGTGTTCTAGATTTTATTTCTATCCAATAAGGCAGTGGATTTTATTTGTTTTGAGATCAATCCCCTGGATAATATTCCTATGTATCATCGTGAAAGGAATTAGACCTAGTTGGTTTTATTCCACATAATAGGACAATTTATACCTTTTAATATCATACGAAAAGGACTGTTCCATGTAGTTTAATTTCATGTGATAAGGATGACTAAGAGAAAGATGACTAGAAATGGTTAGTGTGGGAATTATTCATGAGTAGCCTTATTGGTTAGTCCTAAAGAAAACATGGTTCAATGAGGATGTGTTGGTCTCATAAGGTATACAGTCCTATGAATATGGGCCCCTTTGGGAATATGGATCAACAAGAACAATACGATGAGACCCATAGAGGATATGGACCTATGGGTGGGGGTATGATACTGCTAGAAATGTATCCTGATGGAAGGATGATCCAAATGAAATATATACATGGTGGAGATGGAGTGAAGATTTATGATGTTGGGTTTGAAGCTCATAGAGGCAACCTATATATCCCATTGAAATAAGGATAAAATCTCGTATATTTTAAATGATGGAGTTTAAGATCATGTGAAAATATCACACCATGCAATTTAACATCATGGTAAAAATACATTGTTATGTATATTATTGTCATGCGAATTTGATATTTTCTATGTAGGATAAAATTATATAACAAAAAAGTATTGTTCAGATCTTGCGCATATGGGGCCCTCCCTATGAGGAATATAGTTGTGGATCAGGTGCAGAACAAGGCTCTATAAGGTAAGGTATGAACTTTTATAAAGAACATAGCCTTGTGGAAGTTAAGACGTTTTGAAGCTTTGGGAGGCAATTCCTATTTTATTGAAAAAAAAGAAAGCTAAAAAATAACCAGATAGGGTATGGGAGTACAAAACCAAGTGAAAATAACAAAAGCTAGTGACCAAGATTTTTCATCGATCTTTCACTTAGCCTTATTTCCTCTACACATAGTGCATTCCATTAAGTAATATATCTTCCACGACCTTTCCCCAGGCCTCTAGATTTTACTCCAATTTGTGGAAGAGATTTAATTCTTTTATATAGGGTCTGAGCATCATTGTTTTCACATTCAGAGCTATTTGTCTACTTCTCAATATTCTTTTTAGGACATTTGTCCCTCATCCCCTCAACCTCTCCAATATGGGGAGGATTCAACTGATTGGTGTTGTCATTTTTTTCATCAAAATCTACTTATAGGTCACTTGAAGACCTTGTATTCTTGTAGGAAACAAGTCAGAATCCCTCATTATCCACAATGGGTTTCAATGAAGAATTGAAAATTTTGGATGTGGAACTTCCAAAAAAATTACCTTTACTATTACCTGAAGTGTCCATTTTTTCACAATGATGATTCTGATCAACCTCTTTCTAAATCTCTTTATCATTGAATTTTTTAACCAACAGTTTATTTTCATTGCCTTTCTCTTGAGGCTGAGCTTGCTACAAACTGGAATTTTGTCCATTTCTTGGAAAATCAACATTAGTGAAATTCATCTCTTCTGAGAAAATGTCAGCCTGATATGTCTGTTTGGGTCCAGAAGTGGAGGCGTCAAAATTAGTTGAATCTCTTGGTTAATCCTATACAATCAAATCTTTTCCCATAGCCTCTTGGGAATCAGGGATCTTAGTTATCTCCTCAGGGATATTATCATAAGCAATATTTTTGGGCAAGTCTTCGGCATTGAGCATTGACCTCTTTCGACATAGGTTGATAGGATGACCTCTCAACACACACCCCTCTCATAGAATTTTCTTCTAACATTGTTCCAAAGAGTTCCCAATAGCCATGCATTTAAAACAAAAAAGATTTTTTTTTCATACTCAAAATTGATTTGAATGTCATCAGTGGGAGTCGAAAGGGTTACCTTGTCAATCATTGTGGAGCTGAGATCAATCTACACCAGTATCCTGGAAAAATGACCAAACCAAACATCCTCAGTCTCCTTATCGAGTCGGATATGAGTCCCAATTATTGTTCCAATACCAAGAAATATCTTCTAGTTCTATAAAACCCAATTAAGTCCATGCAGATGCACCTAGACCTGAAAAAATTTATTTCGAGCATGAGAGACATTGAATTCCAAAGACCATTCATGTATTTTAATCCATCCAGGATTTAGTTGCAGCAAACCCATTCCCCATGCTCGAAGCTTTAGTTCCTCTGAAGGGATCAAATAGTGAAAAAACTTTGTAATGGCCCGGACCTCTCCAGTTCATTACTTTGTGAAAATGTGGTGTTGGAGGTGTTCCGGGAGGTCAAGGTGACTTATCCCCAACACTTTTCCAAATTTCCAGTTCTATGAACAGTGTTTCTAGTTTTATGAACAGTATCGGTGAGGTTCAGTGAACAGTGTTTCTATCGGTGAGGTTCTAACGGTGACCTTATAACGGTAGACTTGAATAGTGTTTCCAGAACGGTAACCTTCTAACGGTGACCTTATAACGGTAGACTTGAACAGTGTTTCCATAACGGTAACCTTCTAACAGTGACCTTATAACAGTATACATGAATAGTGTTTCTATAACGGTAACCTTCTAACGGTGACCTTATAAATGTAGACTTGAATAGTGTTTCCAGAACGGTAACCTTCTAACGGTGACCTTATAATGGTAGATGTTAACAGTGTTTCCAGAACGGTAACCTTCTAACAGTGACCTTATAACGGTAGACATGAACAGTGTTTCCAGAATGGTATCCTTCTAACAATGACCTTATAACGGTAGACTTGAACAGTGTTTCTAGAACGGTGACCTTATAACAGTAGACTTGAACAGTGTTTCCAGAACGGTAACCTTCTAACGGTGACCTTATAACGGTAGACTTGAACAGTGTTTCTAGAATGGTAACCTTGTAACAGTGACCTTATAACAGTGGACTTGAACAGTGTTTCCAGAATGGTGAGGTCTAACGGTGACCTTTTCTTTCCTTTGCCAAATTTTGAGTATGTGAACAGTGTTTCCCGGTTCCTACAGTTTCGCCCCTTTGACGTTTCCTTTGACATAAAATACATTTAAAGCCTCATTTTAAGTACTCTTACGGCCCATTCAAATGCCATAAATCCTATATTAATTATTCCTATGGCTCGGAATGTTTTACATGGTCAAACCGTGTGGGTTAATGTGATCTGTTTTTAATGGAGAATTAACCGGATCTTAAACCGTTGCCTTGTTAAATCTTCAAAAAGGAACCAGATATCATTCTCCCTTGTTCTTTCCATTTGTTCTCATCTAAGAGACACTATAACCTTTCAATCATTCCCGTAGGAGTTTCACAATTAAAATATAATCCTTTTATTGGTTTTGCTGTATTTTGGATGCAACCGAGTTGTGTCGGCCAATATTTCTTATAAGGTATGTTTTATTGTCGTTCCTTTGGGTATCATCTTATAATGTTTCTACCTTCCATATTATACCATGTAATTTCCCAGATTCTAATGGGTTTTTCTTGGGGTTGGTTGGTACTATCATACTGTGGTATCCTCTGGTGGATGCAGTTGTTGTGAGAGGAGGATTGTGACCTGTTGTGTGGATAAATGACGTCAATAACTCTTCGAGGTAGGGGATTCGTGGCTTCTCTAATTATATATGTGCAATCGTAGAATTAGCATGATTTATCCCTTTGGATCACAATGAAATTGACCCAATTAAATATTTGAACCGTATTGAAAGAATTGGTTGATCGCAGGTTGTTTCTTTGTACCGTGATAACGGTTTGACTCATGTTTTGCTAGATAGAGTGATATCTAGGATTTTCTTTGATTAGTTTTTCGTTCATGGTGGAAATTTAGAATGAACGTAATGTCGGAATTAATTGTTAATTAATTGGCTAAAGATAAAGAGGAATGTAAATGAATCTGGTTGTTGTCGTTGTTGTAGTTGTTCTAATTTGATGTTAATCAAGTTAGGTAAGTAATAATGGTTGTTTAATTATGATAGCTTACTGATTAGGTCTCCCATAATTGGAACCTACAAATAACAAATTTGCTAATTCAATATGAATTAAAGAACATATTATGTGAGAATTTCTTAAAGGGTTCTGAGTTACCCTCTTGATTGTTAAAGGGTCAAGAGTCCATTGATGTGATGTTGTGTTTTCTTGTTTCTTGTTCTATGATGTGAGCCTAGATGGATATTGTGATATGTGGAGGCATGGGGACTTGTGGTTGTGGCAGCGGATGATGCCTAGGATGGCGAGATGCATCAGCTAATGCATGTGGGTGTCGAGGAGGACACTAGGGATGATTGAATGGGATGGATGTGGTTATTGGATGTTTGGTGGTTTGATTGGTTGTTTATCTACTTTACTTTTCCCCACTGCTCAAGGTTGCTGGTTTTGCTTACCCTTCTTCCAAAATAGACAAAGACACGCGGGGTATGCCACGTGCCTTCCGTGTTTAGCCTCTTGAGGGAGAATGGGTCTACGCTCTTGCTATAGGCGTCAAAGACTCGATGGGTAGTATAACTACTCACCGTGTTTATCCCCCTTGTGTTTAGTAGCATAGGTTGTTTTTCTAGAATACCTGGGAATGTGGGAAGGTAATTCTGTATTGAATAATTGAATAAATGATGTTAACTCATGGGGTTGGAGTTGCTGGAACATAATGACAAGGTTGTAATTTGGAAGGTATAATGGATAATGGGTGTGATGCTAATGAAGTTTAAGGTTAAATTATTCATGGTTAATTAATGTTTAATGAATTAATTAATGTATACTAGAACTGATAAAATGATAATGGAGTAATCTTATAAAGCTCTTCAAATGTTTGTGTCCTTATAGGATACCTAGTCTTAGAAGTAGCAGCCTGGAGTCCGAGAGACGTTACCTGTAGTTGTATCTAAGACTAGGTAATGCCCATAGTGTGGATGTGAGTTATATATATATTCTATACTTTTTGTGTTTCTATACGCTACTCCACCCTGTCGGTAAGGACAACTGACACACCGGGGATTCTGAGCCCTGGGGGGTGTTTTCCCCAACATTCTGATGGCAGGTCGAATGGCTGACTACCCCCTTTGGCTCTACTCTCTTTTCTTGGTAGATACATGTGCCAACAGGCACAACAGTTAGTTTCCCAATATATGTGTGTAGAGGGCTGTAATGGCTTACACATATATTCTGGATATAGTATCATATGGACTACTATAGGTGTAACGTGTATAGGCTGTGATGGCTTGAGGATCCCTACTCGGTGTATGGGCTATAATGGCTTGAGGTATAATACTCGATGTATGATACACGTTATGCGCGATGTGGTGGCTCCTGAAACTTACCTGGTTACTTTTCGTTGTGAGGATGGTGTGGTGCTTCGCACAGGTGTCTGCGGGTAAGCATTTTTGGTGCACGAGGTGCAGATTGTGAAGCTTATCCCAGGTGTCTGAGGGCAAGCCTTTGGAGAGAGATGCACATGGTGTATGTCATTGGGGTGAAGCGGCAAACCAGTGGGGAAGTAGTAGCGGGGTACCATTGATATTTTTCATTATATTCTATATTCTTGTATGCGTTACTTGGAAAGAGTGGCCATGGTGAGGTTGGGAACTTAGTATACCTGTTTAGGTGACGAGTTAGTTTCACTTGTTGTTCACTAGGATTTAGCATGCTTTCTTTACTTTTTCATGAGAGGCTTGGGGAGGATCCTACTGAGTATACTATTATAATCACCCTATGTATATATAAATTGTTTTCAGGTCACTTGGATCAGGTTGGAGATCAAGCTGGTTACTACTAGCTTGTGGTTGGAGGAGCTGTTCGGGCTTGTGGTCGCTGCCGTTTTACTTTCTTTTGGGTACTTTTAGTTTTCCCTTTCAGTTGTAGTACTTTTTCATGGCATTTTATATATGTACTTGGGTTCCTTTTATATTTCAGTTCTGAGTTGGATTTGGTTGGTGTCTATCTTGTCTCTCTCTTCTGCATGTGTTCTCTTAGAGGGTAATGCCTTCCATTTGTGTGGTTGTTATACCCTCAGTGCTAGTAGCCAACCCGGGGCCTACTGGAGGCGGGACTCAGGGGTCATTTTCTCTCTTCTCACATTTTTGGCCCAGGAGGGGTACACTTTTTGGGGAGGGGTTTGTGATAGAGTGGTATCAGAGGTCTTGTTGAGGGATAGGATGGAGTTTGGAGTTAGGCACATGTGAGATTTCATGGGTTGGTAGGGCAACAGTGTCATTCATGTTTAGAAAGTGAGGTAAACACTGGAGACCGGCTAAGAGATAGGTGTTTATGTCCCCCTATGATCTGAAGTATGGACCTTTAAGTTTACAATGGCTACTAAACAAAGTGATACTAATTGTAGGGTAGAGACCTGGGAAAGGATCATGCATCATTCTTCCTTGTGCCTGTGTTTGAATGGGTAGACCTTGGGATAGGTTAACCTAAAATTAATAAAAGAAAACAATTAATTTATTAATTTTGAGTCTTCTATATTCCTTCCTTAGGAGCTCTAATAGTTGTTATTTTATAGGTATGGCTCCAGGTCGATGTCCTCGTCAGGTTTGCGCAGAAGATGTCCAGCAGTCTGTTCCAGCAGATCATTGCCGGGTAGAGGTTGATGACGATGACACTTGGAGGAAGACACTTCGAGAGTTTTAGTACCAGAGTCTATAGAAGTACGAGGGCTCCATTTCAGATGCAGTCACAGAATAATGGTTGGAGGAGGTTGAGATAGGCTTTAGTTCGATTTGTGCTTGGAAAGAACACAGGGTGTCCTTGGTTGTGATGATGTTGTGTGGAGCAGCAAGGTAGTGGTGGTTATTGTTCCTCGGGGATCGTGAGGAGTCAGCGATCTCATGGGAGGAGTTTCGAGACAGGTTTAGAGTTGAGTTTCTTTCATCAACATCGAAGGCGTCCAGTCTCCAGGAGCTTCTTACCCTTCGATAGGGGACCTCCAGTGTTCGAGAGTTTGGAATCTGTTTCAGGAACATTCTACGATATTCTTCAGACCTTTTACCAGATGAGGAGGCCAGGGAGAGGCATTTCGAGGAGGCTTTGCGTCCAGAGATCCAGCGCCAGGTCACCCCATTTATGCTGAAGCAATATCTTGAGGTGCTGGCGAGGGAAAAGGTTGTTGAGAGGACTTTGGATAGGACTGGATCGTCGCGAGAGGGGAATCGTCATGATTCCTCATGAAACAGAGATGGGGTATGGGGTTCTCAGTTTTTAGGGAATAAGAGTTTCCATTCACCTGGGGGTAGATCCCAACCCTTCCTATCTCATTTCTCTGGAGGCAGTAACTCTCAGGCCTATGCCAAGGGATCAGACGCTTGTTTTTCTTGTGGTGGTTGTGGTCATCATCAGCGGGAGTACCCGAATTTTCAGAGCAGTCATCATGCACCAGGCACTCCGCTCCAGGTTCCACCATTGAGGCAGTTCCAGCTGAGGCAACAGCAGCAGGTGGCACCATCTTTAGATCACCAGAGGGTAGATGGAGCAGGAAGAGGACAGTCCCATGACGCTCCTCGTCCTCAGAGAGCAGAGCGCGGCCGTGGTGGTGGTCATCATCAGGGTCAGATAGGCCATGGAGGAGGTCGTGGTGAGCTTCCTGCTCTAGCGTTTCCAGCCCCAGGTGAGCCAGATGTCGTTCGAGGTACCATTTGCTTGTTTTCAACCTTGGTTTATGCCTTGTTTGACTCAGGAGCAACACACTCCTTCATATCACCTACGCTTGTCCATGATTTGGGACTTGAGGTAGAGAGGATTTCAGTGCCCTTGGCGTTGACTATGCCTGTTTGAGGTCGAGCCGACTGGTTTGAAGTATGTAGAGACTATAAGCTAGTGTTGGGGAAACACCACTCTTGGGGAGATTTCCTATGTTTACGAATACAACCATATGATGTCATCCTCAGCATGGATTGGTTGTATTCAGTGCAGGCTATTGTGGATTGTTACAGGAAGAAAGTCGTTTTATTTGATGCAGATGGAGATAAAGTGGTGTTTGTTGGTGAGCAAAATCCTCGGATGGGTCGTAGAAGAGTTCCATCCTTATCATCCATGATGGCTGAGATGATGATGAGTTCTTCAGAGGTTCAGTAGTTGGCGTTTTCTAGGGTCGTAGAGGAGTACCCTGATGTCTTTCCAGAAGAGGTTGTAACATTACCCCTTCGACAAGAGATCGAGTTTGGGATCAAGCTACAGCCATGAGCGTCTCTTATATATATGTCTCCGTATAGGATGGCCCCTTCTAAGTTACAAGAACTACGTATACAGCTTGATGGTCTGTTGCAGTGCGTTTTTGTTCATCCAAGTGTGTCACCGTGGGGTGAACCAGTTTTGTTTGTGAAAAAGGCTGACGGCAGTTTGTGGTTGTGCGTCGATTATCGTCAACTAAACAAAGTGACAATAAAGAACCGTTATCCTCTCCCGCGGATTGATGACTTATTCGATCAACTGAAGGGTGCAAGTTGGTTTTCAAAGATCGACTTGTGGTCAGGATATCATCAGATGCATGTAAAGGATGAGGATATCCAGGAGACTGCTTTCCGTTGTCATCATGGGCATTATGAGTTTGTTGTAATTCCATTCGTTGTGACGAATTCTACAGCTGTTTTCATGGGGTTGATTAATGATGTGTTCCGTGAATTCCTGGACAAGTTTTTTGTGGTTTTCATCAACAACATCCTTGTGTACTCCACATCTGAAGAGGAGCATGCAGAGCATCTACGAGCCATTTTGGGAGTTCTTCACCAACATCAGTTGTTTGGGAAGTTTTCGAAGTGTGAGTTTTGGGCTCGAGAAGTTCGTTTCTTGGGGCATGTTGTGTCCCAACAGGGAGTAGCTGTGGATCCGTCGAAGATAGAAGCAGTGGTGTCTTGGGAAGCCCCCAAGACCGTGTCAGAGATGCGAAGTTTCCTTGGTCTCGCAGGCTATTATAGAAGGTTTGTAGCCAATTTATCCTGACTTGCGACTCCTTTGACAGCTTTGACCAGGAAGGATCAAGTGTTCATATGGACTGATCAATGTCAGGCAGCTTTCGAGTATCTAAAGGAGAAGTTGGTAAGCGCTCCAGTCCTTTTCTTCCAGCGGAGGGAGTCCAGTTTGATGTTTTCTGTGATGATTCACATCTGGGTCTAGGCTGTGTTCTCATATAGCAGAGGTTAGTTGTTTCTTATGGGTCTCGGCAGTTGCGTCCCTATGAACGCAACTATGCCACCCATGATCTTGAGTTGGTAGCCATGGTGTTTTCTCTGAAGTTGTGGAGACATTACCTCATTGGTGAGCACTTTGTGATTTTCACCGATCATAAGAGTTTGAGGTATGTTTTCTCCCAAAGTGACTTGAACTTGAGGCAGCATCAGTGGATGGAGTTCTTGCAGGAATATGACTTTGAAATATCATATACACCTGGAAAAGGGAATGTTGTAGCTGATGAACTGAGCTGAAAGTCATGTAATGATGTTGTGTGTGAATCTGGTGATTCCTAGAGAGTGATGGAAAAGCTATCATCTTTGCATCTTGATATGGGAGAAGTTGGGGGTAGAGGTTGCCTTTTCCAGATGATGGTGTAGTCATCCCTGATACAGAAGGTGGAATAGTCTCATTTGGGTGATCTAGAGGTGGAAGTTTGGAGAGACAGAGTTGTTTGTGGTGAGGCCCCTGATGGTTGGTCGGAGGATGAACAACACCTAGTGTTGTATCATGGAAGGATTTTTGTTCCCTTGGTGATGCGCGAGACGGTTATCCAAGAGTTCCATAGTTCACCCTTGGCAGTACATCCTGGTGTGACAAAGATGTATCGATCCTTGAGGAGTCATTTTTGGTGGTCTGGGCTGAAGTGTGAGATTGTAGAGTGTGTGTCTTGATGTTTAGTCTGCCATAAGGTGAAGGCTAAACACCGTGTTCCTGATGGTCTTTTCCAGCAATTAGAGATTCCTCAGTGGAAGTGGGAAGACATCTCAATGGACTTTGTTACAGGTTTACCTCAAGCTCTGGGAGTATATGATGTTATATGGGTGGTAGTGGATCGTTTAACAAAATCAACCCACTTCATAGTGATCAAGGAGTTGAGCTTAGTGGAAGTTTTGTTGAGGTAGTATCTAGAGGAGGTAGTGAGACTTCATGTAGTACCTAGGACAATCATTTCTGATTGAGATCCTCGTTTTACCTCCAGGGTGTGGAGAGGTCTCCGGCATGCTTTTGGCTCTCAACTGTGCCTTAGCAATGCTTTTCATCCTCAGACGGATGGTCAGACAGAGCAAACCATCAAGACTCTTGAAGTCATGTTGCGCTCTTGTGTTCTTGATTTTGGAGGTTCATGGATAAATCACTTACCCTTGGTAGAGTTTTCTTACAATAATAGTTTTCACTCTACCATCAGTATGACACCGTTTGAAGCCTTGTATGGCTGGACATGTCGTTCTCCGTTGTGCTGGACTGGGGTCGGAGAGTCAGCAATTATCGGACCAGAACTAGTGCAGAATACAACAGAGATGGTTCAGGTGATTCGTGAGAGGATGAAGACAGTGCAAGATCGTCAGAAATCATATGCTGATCAAATAAGGAGACCCTTAGAGTTTAATGTTGGGGATCATGTGTTTCTGAAGGTGACTCCCCGTCATGGGCAGCGAAGGTTTGGTTGTGGAAGTAAGCTTTCTCCCCAGTTTGTTGGGCCTTTCGAGGTGTTATCTCGTGTTGGAGCTATGGCGTATCGAGTAGCACTTCCCCCTCAGAGGAGTCGGATACATGATGTTTTCCATGTATCACAACTCCGTCGTTATCTTCATGATGAATCTCATGTTATTGATTGGGGAGAGATCGATATTGAAGATGATGTAACCTTCAAGGAGCGACCTGTGGAGATCCAAGACCACAAGGAGAAGGTGTTTCATTGGCGTTCTATCCCCTTAGTTTGTGTCTTGTGGCGACACGGTGGCATGGAAGAGAGTACCTGGGAGCGTGAGTCACAGATACGTGCTCAGTACCCAGAGTTGTTTAATGTTTAACTCCATTCATGTAATGATGTTTCCTTTGTGGTTAGACCTTTCATGTTTTATTTATGAACTTCTTTTGTTCCTTTTTGTGGCTTTCTTTCTTTTGAGAGGTATCTCGATGGGTGGTTATTCGGGCCCCGTTCCTTTTTTTTCTCTTTAGGTTGGTTTTGAATTCTCGAAGACAAGAATGTTTTGAGAGGTATGTGATGTAATGGCCCGGACCTCTATGGTCCATTACATTGTGAAAATGTGGTGTTGGAGGTGCTCCGGGAGGTCAAGGTGACTTATCCCTAACACTTTGCCAAATTTCCAGTTCTGTGAACAGTGTTTCCAGTTTTATGAATAGTATCGGTGAGGTTCAGTTAACAGTGTTTCTATCGGTGAGGTTCTAATGGTGACCTTATAACGGTAGACTTGAACAGTGTTTCCAGAATGGTAACCTTCTAACGGTGACCTTATAACGGTAGACTTGAACAGTGTTTCCAGAATGGTAACCTTCTAATGGTGACCTTATAACGGTAGACTTGAATAGTGTTTCCAGAATGGTAACCTTCTAACGGTGACCTTATAATAGTAGACTTGAACATTGTTTCCAGAATGGTAACCTTATAACGGTGACCTTATAACGGTAGACTTGAATAGTGTTTCCAGAACGGTAACCTTCTAACGGTGACCTTATAATGGTAGACTTGAACAGTGTTTCCAGAACGGTAACCTTCTAACAGTGACCTTATAATGGTAGACTTGAACAGTGTTTCCAGAACGGTAACCTTCTAACAGTGACCTTATAACGGTATACTTGAATAGTGTTTCCAGAATGGTAACCTTCTAACGGTGACCTTATAACGGTAGACTTGAACAGTGTTTCCATAACGATAACCTTCTAACAGTGACCTTCAAACAGTGGACTTGAATAGTGTTTCCAGAACGGTGAGGTCTAATGGTGACCTTTTCTTTCCTTTGCCAAATTTTGAGTATGTGAACAGTGTTTCCAGGTTCCTACAGTTTCGCCCCTTTGACGTTTCCTTTGACATAAAATACATTTAAAGCCTCATTTTAAGGACTCTTAAGGCCAATTCAAATGCCATAAATCCTATATTAATTATTCCTATGGCTTGGAATGTTTTACATGGTCAAACCGCGTGGGTTAATGCGGTCTGTTTTTAATGGTGAATTAACCGGATCTTAAACCGTCGCCTCGTTAAATCTTCAAAAAGGAACCAGATATCATTATCCCTTGTTCTTTCCCTTTTTTCTCATCTAAGAGACACTAGAACCTTTCAATCATTCCTGTAGGAGTCTCACAATCAAACCCGAATCCTCCTATTGGTTCCGCTCTATTTTGGATGCAACCAAGTTGTGTCGGCCAATCTTCCCTATAAGGTATGTTTTATCGTAGTTCCTTTGGGGATCATCTTATAATGTTTCTCCCTTCCATATTATACCATGTAATTTCCAAGATTCTAATGGGTTTTTCTTGGGTTTGGTTGGTACTGTCGTACCGTGGTACCCTCTGGTGGATGCAGTTGTCGTGAGAGGAGGATTGTGACCCATTGTGTGGATAAAGGACATCAAGAACTCTTCGAGATAGGGGATTAGTGGCTTCTCTAATTGTATATGTGCAATCATAGAATTAGCATGATTTATCCCTTTGGATCACAATGAAATTGACCCAGTTAAATACTTGAACTGGATTAAAAGAATTGGTTGATCGCAGGTTGTTGCTTTGTACCATGATAACGGTTTGACTCATGTTTTGCAAGATAGAGTGATATCTATGATTTTCTTTGATTATTTTTTCATTCATGATGGAAATTGATAATGAACTTAAAGCCGGAATTAATTGTTAATTAATTGGCTAAAGATAAAGAGGCATGTAAATGAATCTGGTTGTTGTCATTATTTTAGTTGTTCTAATTTTATGTTAATCAAGTTAGGGAAGTAAGAATGGTTGTTTAATTATGATAGCTTACTGATTAGGTTTCCCGTAATTGGTACCTACGAATAACAAATCTTCTAATTCAATATGGATTAAAGAACATATTATGTGAGAATTTCTTAAAGGGTTCTGAGTTACCCTCTTGATTGTTAAAGGGTCAAGATCCCATTGATGTGATGTCGTGTTTTCTTACTGCTTGTGTGGTGATGTGAGCCTGGATGGCTGTTGTGATATGTAGAGGAATGGGGACTTGTGGTTGTGGCAGCGGATGACACATAGGGTGGCGAGATGCATCAGCTTATGCATGTGGGTGTTGGAATGGACACTAGGGATGATGGAATCGGATGGATGTGGTTATCGGATGTTTGGTGATTTGATTGGTTGTTTATCTACTTTAATTTTCCCCACTACTCAAGGCAGCTGGTTTTTCTTACCCTTCTTCCTAAAGAGGCAAAGACACGCGGGGTATGCCACGTGCTTTCCGTGTTTAGCCTCTTGAGGGAGAATGGGTCTAGGCTCTTGCTATAGGCGGAAAAGACTCGATGGGTAGTATAAATACTCACCGTGTTGATCCCCCTTGTGTTTAGTAGCATAGGTTGTTTTTATAGAATGCCTGGGAATGTGGGAAGGTAATTATGTAATTAATAATTGAATAAATGATTTTAACTCATGGGGTTTGAGTTGCTGGAAAATAATGACAAGGTTGTAATTTGGAAGGTACAATGGATATTGGGTGTGATGCTAATGAAGTTTAATGTTAAATTATTCATGGTTAATTAATGTTTAAAGAATTAATTAATGTACAGTGGAACTGATAAAATGAGAATGGAACAATTTAATAAATCTCTTCAAATTTTTGTGTGCTTATAGGTTTCCTAGTCTTAGAAGTACCAACCTGGAGTCTGAGAGACGTTAGCTGTAGTTGTATCTAGGACTAGGTAATGCTCATAGTGTAGATGTGAGTTATATATATATTATGTACTTTTTTTGTTTCTATATGCTACTCCACCCTGTCGGTAAGGGCAACTGACACCCCGAGGATTTTGGGCCCTGGGGGGGTGTTTTCCCCAACATTCTAATGGGAGGTCGAATGGCTGACTACCCCCTTTGGCCCCGCTCTCTTCTCTTGGTAGATACATGTGCCAACAGGAACAACAATTAGTTTCCCCATATATGTGTGTAGAGGGTTGTAATGGCTTGTGGTTATTTCACACACATATATTCTGGATATAGTATCTTATGGACTACTATAGGTGTAATGTGTATAGGTTGTGATGGCTTGAGGATCCCTACTCGGTGTATGGGCTATAATGGCTTGAGGTATAATACCTGATGTATGATACAAGTTATGCAGGCTATGGTGGCTCCTGGAACATACCTGGTTACTTTTGGTTGTGAGTATGGTGTGGTGCTTCGCCCAGGTGTCTGCGGGCAAGCCTTTGGGGTGCATGAGGTGCAGATTGTGGAGCTTAGCCCAGGTGTCTGCGGGAAAGCCTTTGGAGAGAGATGCACATGACGTATGTCGTTGGGGAAAAGCGGAAAACCAGTGAGGAAGTAGTAGCGGGGTACCCTTGATATTTTTCAATATATGCTATATTCTTGTATGCGTTGCTTGGAGAGAGTGGCCATGGTGAGGTTGGGAACTTAGTATACCTGTTTAGGTGAAGAGTTAGTTTCACTTGTTGTTCACCGGGCTTTAGCATGCTTTCTTTACTTTTGCACGAGAGGCTTGGGTAGGATCCTACTGAGTATACTGTTATACTCACCCTATGTATATATAAACTATTTTTCAGGTCACATGGAGTAGGTTGGAGATCAAGCTGGTTACTACTAGCTTGTGGTTGGAGGAGCTGTTCGGGCTTGTGGTCACTGCCGTTTTACTTTCTTTTGGGTACTTTTAGTTTTCCCTTTCAGTTGTAGTACTTTTGCATGGCATTTCATATATGTACTTGGGTTCCTTTTATATTTCAGTTCTGATTTGGAGTTGGTTGGTTTCTATCTTATCTCTCTCTTCTGCATGTGTTCTCTTAGAGGGTAATGCCTCCCATTTGTGTGGTTATTATACCCTCGGTGCTAGTCGCCAACCCGAGGCCTACTGGAGGTGGGACTCGGGGGTCATTATCTCTCTTCTCACATTGCCGGCCCAGGAGGGGTACACTTTGTGGGGAGGGGTCATGACAAAATTTGTCCAAGAGAGACACGTTTCCAATTGGAGAAACCCCGTAGAATTGATATCCTTTTGACCAAATCATCAAGTTTCCAGTTTTTTTACCTTAGGTAAAACAAAACATTCAATGAAGGAATTGTTTCCAATTTCCATTTTTTTGGTAATCGTCGCAAGATTATATTCAACATGGGGTGACGAACCCTTGCGAAGTATTCTTCCTATGGATGAATCCTTAAGCATATTAAAATCACTAGCTCCACTAGATTTTAGATCTACACATCTTTTTGTGGAATCCACATATATTCCTCAATTGTGTTTCATTGCCTCTTTAAAGGGATTAAATTTTAAGCCTTATGTTTCTTTCTGGCCATGGAGAGTTTCCCCAATGACAGTTCTATGGACCCCAGATAATTGTGCATCAGATCCAGCCACTATGCGAGAACCCACAACCAGATGTGATGTCAGAGGTTCCGATTTTACAGATCTAGCATCAAAACAAGAGGCCAACACCAGATTATAGGATAGAGGTATCACCATTTCATCGTCCTCAATAGAACCAAAATCTAAGTCCGTTCACGAGCCTGGATTTTTGTTTTCTGTAGTAGAACTAGATGCCATGTATGCTCGTGAGTCCATATTTTCAGGTTCTGTAGTAGAACCAGATGCCAAGGTCGTTCGTGAGTATATACTTTCATGTTCCATTGTAGATCAAGAAGTCAAGTCCGTTCGTGAGACCGGATACATCATCATCCTCACATCTGCGTAGGTTATAGGATCAGTGTGGCCCAACAGGGATGAATCCACCGATGTGTTTTCTCTGGTATAAGGTATCTTTGTGAAACTAAGGAAGTGTGGGATCACTATTGGCAGAAATTATAGGGTTTTCCATCATCAACATGCCTTGGGGGAGAGTCATGATGCCCGTCCTCAATAGATTTTTCTCCATCCATCTTGTGAAAGTTAGGAAGTTGAATGGTGATAACATGGGGGAATATTATGTTCGGTATAAACCTTAGAGAGGCTTACAACATATCATATTATAAACAAAAATCATATCCTTCATAGTTATAATAAATTATATCCCTTTAATACTACAAAATGTTTGTTAGGGGTTACACCTAGGAAGGAGGCACAAGGGGAAATTTTGGTGATGTTGATAGATTGATCAACCAGTATTTCAAATCTCATTTGAGTTATTCTTGGTGTTAGAAACAAGAGATAATGGTAGGATCCAACACATTGTATTGGAGCATCACACTAGGTTTTAATAGGTCTTACACCCTAATAATGCACATATGAAAGATGTATTGAGTCTTACACTGAGGATGGACGCCCATTTGAGTTATATTTTAAATGAATGGGTGTCTCAAGGTCCTCATAGATATATTGAGAACAAAATATGGCATGAGAAGATTCATGGTCCCATGCTAATTACTTGGGTCATATTATTTCACGAATGGACAATGGTCAGAGATTCATATAAGGACATCTTGTGAGTGGTGATGGGTCTTTTGACTGCATAACATAAATGGGATTAGGCGATCACATGATCGAACAAAGTCTCTTTTGTCATATTATAGGGTCCCAATCAAGTAATCATGAGAATGAATAGGGGTCATCTAGTTGATGTTCATCCCAGCAGACATGTATTCAACTCTTGTTCCCCACAACATGTGACTAAGTAGTATTTCCTCATTCACATTCATTACTATCCATATAAGAATTACCTACTGATTCTATATGTGGGAGTCTCCAAGTATCCAAATCCTCAAAATCATAATCCCTTTCATCAATATCTTTTTTTAATTTTTTTTTTATTTCTTCATTCTCCGTCTATGTCTATGTGTGTGTCTTTTTACTTTGGGAAGGGGTAATTTTATAAGAAACGATATTCAATATCTAGGCCACTTTGTAAGGAAATAAGGTTGTTTATGGGGAATAAATGTGTTATAAAGAGTATTTATGATATAGGTACATTGCATGACTTCATCCAAGAATTCAATCAAGGGGTCTCCTGATCTTAGAAGTGATGTGAAATCATATAAACCTCTCATTACCAATTGTGTGTCTTCAATGCATTGCATGACCAATAGAGAGTGTGTACCCTACTCATCAACTTCAAACATGGGTGAATAAACTATAAAATATTGTGAAAAAAATGAATTTATACCTACTCATCGTCAAAAACATATTGGGGTTATGTCACGAAAGTGGAAGTCTTCACATGAATAGAAGAGTATCGCATAAACCATTGGGTATCATGAGATCATACATGATCAATAAGACAACACTTGAAGCTCATGGATCCCTCTTATGGGAATCTTCTTTTATCATTTTTTTCATCTCTTCCTCATCCATAATCATCTGGTGGGTTCCAAACAAAATTCTCCCTTACCGTTGGAAATGAATTTTAGAAAGAAAAGTGAGGACTCTTTTCCAAGGAAGTGGATACCCACCCTAGTCCCTCGGAATTTCACATGATTGTTGGTCTAACACACATTATCTACTATATATAGGTGATCAGTGGTATTTATCCACACATATGTCCTATTTAAATAGATCTATGGATTTTAGAACCTATCACATAACTCCATCACATAAAAGTATTTTGTAACTCTCGCAAGTGATCACTCCATGTGATTAGCATGCGTAACTGCTTCCCATGACCGAAATTGCATTTTTTTTGTGAACATCCATCACGTAAATACTTCATGTGACCAAACATCATGTAATTATAGTGCTCAATTATCCATAATAATTCCCCATTTTTTTCTTGGTATCTTCCTAATACTATTTTCCCTCTTATACTTGAGAGATCAAGTTACTTCATCATAATTCCAAAGAAATCATGTTAGTTTTTCACACATCAGTGATCACATGATCATATAACCCTTATACATTCACATAATCTTGTGTCTACATGAAGATTATGTGATTCAAATTCACATTAATTTTTTTCACTTCTAAATCGAATGTTCCCTCTTTGATTTAGATTTAATCAAGAAAAGAATTTAAGGATATTTTTTATCTTTGGACTGATATGGTCAATAGTGTTCAGGATAACTAGTGAAATATTATCTATTCTATTAATTGTCATATTATGATCTTAATAGAGTCCATCCTACTAGAGCACTCTATATCTATATAGATACCCCTGTATGAGTTCATTCTTTGAAATGATGCACCAATTTTACCCCCTCAGGTAGGGAACTATCTTCCTGATTGAATAATAAAGACACATGACACATATCAAGAAAACATATCCCTCGTGGTTTTTCTATATATAAATATGATTACTCTGATTGATATGTGTTGAAGGCTTCCCATATGGATATTGAGGGAAACTTTTGTAAATATGAACCTAATACTCATGTTTTTAGAATAATAATTAAAAAGTAAGTAATAAACCATAATTTTTAGTGGGTATCTTACTAGGATATCCAATAAAGTGGGGCCTAAATATATATTGGGGATACACCTTCTAGGTAGAGAACAATTTTAGGGAAATTTTAATGGAGCTGAAGATAGTGGGGTTGAACAAGGTCGTTTGGGTTTCAAAAATGTATTCTTATTGTTACAAAATCATTATACTAGAATTAGTCAGTATATGGATCTTAAATACCAATACATTCAGCTAGATACAAATATAATTATTTATAAATCATTGATATATGTAAAAGATCGGTGATGCATGAATCTTTAGAGATATGAATGATGAATTTATCTCTTCTTATTTCATTTGGGATGATTTTAAGAGGGATCCCCCTATTAATAAGGAGCTTCTTAGATAAGTGAAGGGGATCCTTGAATAGGTTCCAAGCCTAAGAGTTGATGTCTCCTTCATAGGTGGATATAATTATTCATAAAAATAACAAAATATGAGTTGTTGGTGAAGAAAACTAAATTTTTCAGTCATGTGAATCTTGTGGGGAAGAGGGTTCTTATTAGCCTATGTTGAAGGAATGTAAATTTGAAAAATGTTAATGAAAATATATTTCTTAGGATGGTTATCTTACCCAAAAATAATCCTTTATATATATGTTCCCCATTGGTTACTTTCTTCCAATCTATAAGATGGGTGAAGTAAGAGTAAATACCTTTACAATGGTGTCGCAACTATCATGGGGTAGGAAAATTAGCTTAGAATTTATGGTATTAAACAATTTTTATCACCAAATCCATCACATTTATAAGATGAAATCCTCGTATGGAATTTCAGGGACCTTCTAAATAATTTAGTGTTGGATGGGATCCCTTATGATTGGTTAGGAGTTCATCAAAACCCAAGAAATTCTTGATTCTCAGTTCAATCCATTTTTACAAAGTATTAGTAGGGTCAATCTCATCTCACTGAAAATTTGGGAGATAAAGGATAGATTGAATTATTATAAAAAAAGTATACATACCGTATGAATATTTTATTTTAACTGTTATGGAGAATGGGTAGGGTGTTCTTGAAGAGATTACATATTTCATGGCCATCCATGATGGTTCCTTATCATCTTGGGTAGGTTACAAGCTTATATGTGATGGTTATGAACCTTGTTGATTTAGAAGGAATTTTAGATGTGTTCAATAAAAATTATCATCCACTATTTATGGTATCTATGTGGTGAGATATAAAATGGTTTTCTAAAAATTTTATATTTCTTTGTAAAAGGATGAGACTCATATCCAGGTGAAATTTCCAAAGATTGACATTGGAATTAGCATGTCAAAATATTATGCTAACACTTGGATCTGGTCCTACCTAGATATACCAATAATCATGATGGAGTAAAAGATCAAGGGTCCGCCATCATTAGTGTATGAGTTGAAAGAAACTACAATAGTAATGGTTATAAAAGTGCATGATAAGAATATTTCCTCAAGTAGATCATCAGTTCCAAATATAGGCAAGATGAAGTTTTTGATATTAGATCTTGATATCTCATAAATTGAGGTTCCTAAAAGTGAGGTACTTTCACTATTTCCCACTATTATCACAAAGGAGTTTCTTGTTCCATTTCTATAATGGTATGATAGGAAGAAATGTATATTCATTGTAGACATTTGGAAAATAATTCACCATGAAAATATGGAACTAGAGTGATTTTGGAACGTGATATCTCTAGAGGATATCTCATATGAGGAACAACATGCTGAGTTTGAGGCCCACTTAGAGATATCAATGCCATTATACATTCCTTTAATGAAAATGTAAATTATTCTTCATCTTCACTATAGATTATTATTTCCTAGCCAGGGGTAGTTGGGTATAAAGTGGTAATTCATCACACTTCTAGAGAAGGGGTGAGATAAATTTCAGTATTATTGGAATTTTCCATATCATCAATATTGTACTAATATTCCTTTTGGATATTTTTAGAACCTAGAGTGATTAGGTAACCTCTAACTTTTATATTATATTCTCCTAGAGGGATAGTGGTTAGGTCTAACACTCATACTAATAAGAATGCTGGCGAGTAGGGATTCTTTATTCAAATTGAGCATATAGGGGAAGGTGTTGTTGGTCCTGAAATGGTGCAACCCAAGTTAAAAAAAGAATCCTCTAGTACCTTAAGAATTGTTTTCATATGAGTATGAGGAACTTTCTATTCACGATTCCCAAAAGATAAAAAAACTGAGGTTACTAATGGAATTATTTTATCTTAAAACATTGAGTAAGTAATGAATCCATATTCATGTAAACTAAATTACCATAGTAACTTTTCTTGACCTTCTTTGAATATAAAGGTTCTCATTGAGCCTCCACAATAGAAAACATACACATATCCAAAGGACATATTATATATAAAATTTTGGTGATGTCTTTGGTGGATAAAACAATATTGGTGTATTGAGAAAAATCAGGGGTTTTTCATCACTAGAACATTCCAACTACTACAACATTATATTTGAGGAAAGTGGGGAATGAATTAAGGGGGACCAACATTCAATCCTAAGAACATGTATTAAAAGGATATGAAGACTCTGACTTCACCGAAACACAAAGAACAATCGATTCTAGAATAATTAATGGCATTAATCGTGGTTTTTGAGGTCTAGGCCATCTTGGAACCAAACCCTAGTTCTGACATAAAAGTTTTCATTCCCTTTCATATATAATATTCATGGTCACTTTTAGAGGACCCATACAAAACTATTTACTCTTAATTTGATCTGACCAGAGTTAGAGCATCATTTAAAGAGGGTATGTGCCTATTTTGGGATTAAATGTTTGATCGGGATCACATTAAATCATCTCACCTCTATTTAAATTGGAATCTCTCCTCAGAGATGATTCCACCATACCACAATAAAATATTTAGACAATTCCTCACATTGATGCAGTGAAGTCAAGAGAAGTTATAGCCATAATTGATGTAAATATGTATCCAATATTTTCTGGTTTAACTGTATTGTATGTGTGTGATGATTTACATACCTTATTTATTTGACATCAATTGATCCATCCAAGAATTTTATCACACCATCCCAATATTTTATAATCTTATATATAGTTACTTCAAGGTCACTTGTAGCGAGAATGGTTGTGGTGAAGGATGGTTCAACCCCATGTCCTCTTGGATTTGTAAATGTAATGTCCCTTTTTATTGAATTGGTTCCTATATATATTCATCTTCCTAGAATAGTATTCGATTGATGTTCAAACATGCATCATTCAAACAATAACTATAATACCTTCATTGTATGCTTAAAATGGCTAAAAAGAATGTGAAGGATGAGAAATAAATTATAGATGTAGCTGATAAGTCTATAATGGATGATTCTATGATATTAAAACTACTGAAATCTATTGAGGAGGTAGAATCTAGAGTGTTAAATCAACTATGTCGAGCCATCACTGGTCTGGGATAGATAATGGTTGAGCATAGGTAGAATATAGAGAAAAAGTTACCATAGCATTGTAACTTTAGGCTTCATTTATTTAGGGTCACATGGGAGAGAATTTAAAATTTGGAGGTTCTTCCCTCTATATGAGATATCATTTAATAAAATTACATTAATTCCATGTTTTTTCATCAACAATTTATTATTATACCTTCATGAATACCCTATATATTGTAAATAATCAAGACAAGTTAAGCATCCCCAAATTTTAAGTTAGACAAAATATGATTTAAAATTATAAACCATAATAAATTCCCAAAATGTGTGGATCAAGGAAGGATATAAACTGAAACACTATCACCATTGTACTAGAGTTGGTCCATTTGTAAATTGAATAATAATTTCTCCAGGGCATGGATCATGGATAAATATCAGTATAAATACTATCAATGATTCATTAGATCATGTCTATTAATAAATTGATGATTAATTTTTCCTAGTTATGGAACATGGATGAATATAATTATAAACATAATAATTGATGAGATAGAGTTAATCCATTTAAAAACTTATGATCAATTACTCTTAGGTATGTATAATGAATGTGTATTAGTATAAACACCATCACTGATGCAGTAGAGTTGGTCCATTTGAAAATTGATAATGAGTTCCTATTGGGCATGGCTCATAGAAGTGTATAGTTTTAAATAATATCATAAATTCAATAGAGTTGGTCCATTTGAAATGATTATGGATTCCTCTTAGTCTTAGCTCATGGATAGATATCGGTGTAAAGATCAACTCCAATGCACTAGAGCTTATCCACTTGGAAATGATGACGAATTCCTCCTTAGTTTGTCTCATGGATATATATCAATATAGAAACCATCACTAATGAACTATTTCCAATCCATTTGTAAATGTTGATGAATTTCTTGATCCCAAAGGGGTGTTTTGGGTTATCATGTTTTAGAAAGAGAATACTCGAACTTTTTCTATGTTGTTGGCCTAGCGAGTATAGCTTGACTGTTGATGGGACCATATAGAAGGACCTCAATCTTTGTGTCTTTTTCTTTTATTTTCCTTAAATTTTACTAAACCTTTCATGAAGAAGATGTAGTGGGAAAATACATGGATTTTTCTTAGGCTACCCTTTATAATTTTTTGACTTAAGTAGATTTATACCTTTTTCAATTTAAAAATGCTCAATTTTTCCATGATCATGTAAGGTGCATGTATAGTGACAAGAGGCTATAATGTTTTCCAAACCATCCTTTACAGGTTTTTTAACTATCAAGCACTATGCCTCTTTACTTGTGTAGTTTGATGACATTCAATTTAGACTAATATGTCATGTGGTTTAGGGTCATGCGACTAGGATCATCAAAATGTTTGTGAATGAGGTAGTACATCCTTTCCCTAAGAACTAGTATAGTATATTGTGGTGTGAGGTCAAGGATATAAAATCCACATGAATAGTTGGGTTATGGGTTGTGTAAATATTATCTTAAGGATTTTTAACCAAGGATGATGAGATGGGATAGGTACACAAAGGATGGCTACTAGACATATTCAAATTACATGATCTATTGTGATGCTTTCAGGGAGTAAGGATATTAGAGGACCCTTTTCATGAGGTGAAAATTCCTCTAGTTAGAAAACTAAACTAAGGGAACATATGTCGGAGCAGAATTAGGGATTGTATGCATATCCAAGAATTGGTTTCACTTGAAACCATATTCACTCATTACCAATATCCATGAAGGGTTTTTGAGGAATCAAAATACTTAAGGAATCAAGTAGGTTATAAAGATAGGTTATTCAAGGAGGGTTTTGGTACCCTAAAAGTTATGTCACCCAATACTAAACACATTAACATGGTAAAGTGATGTGATATATCATTTCATGGAATTTTTGATATATTATAATGTTATAGTTTTCATGGATATGATTCTAATAAGGCCATAAAATGGTCCCTATGAGATTTGTTCCTCTTTTTTTTTGGATCTAACTTTTTACTAAACTATTGAAGATTAATTATTAGTGAGAGAATACATAAATTTTTCTCAGACTTAACATCATTGGTTTATAGTCTAAAATTTTTTTATATCTCCTTCATGAATGGTTTAGGTTCTTGTGATCTGGATCATCCATGGATAATGTTTAGTATTAAACATCTTTAATGTCACAAACCAAGTTTGGTCACCATCCAACCATGTGCCTAACCTAATCTGTGACAAGGCCCGAAGGTAATTCTCGATCCCCACGGGCAGGCACAAGTGACTGGGTATCGAATAAAACAATAGGGAATGATTTACCTAAATTAAACATACTGAAATGACCAAAAAAACCAAAATTCAGATCTGAAAATTCAACCAAATGCACCCCTAATAATTTCTTGATTTTAAATTTAAAACCAAACAAATCCCAAAAAGGAAAATAAGACAAAGGGGAACTAAAACAAAACCCCCAAAGATCTAAGAAAAAAGGGGGAAAACTCTATAACAAACCTCCATGCAATGAAGGAAACACATCCTCAAGCCACTACCACTAAGATCCACACCAAAAGCCACTAAGAACTCAATCTTCCAACACTAAATGTCATGCCTTTACCTGGAACAAACAAGAACCAGGTCTAAAGTCACCCAAGGGTGTTTGAAGGGTGTGATCCAAAACCTGGTAGGATGTCTCCCAGATATAAATATTCCATGCCAAAAAAATTTAAAAATAATCTAACATGACCATTTAAGTAAAATACTTTAAAACATTTACAAGAAACGTTTTTTGATAATTATTTTAAGAAGGAACACTTTTAAAGAAAAACATTTAACCAAAATTAGATTTAATGGAAAAAATCTAATAATATCACACACACACACACACACCAGCTGTCCCTCATATACTAACAGATGACACCACGTCATATAAGAATTAGAGCACCGTGGGTATATCCCTACAGTTAACTAGATCATGTGGGTTTCTAGGGACTTCGCATATCAATGGAATGTGGTATAGAAACCATGAAAACCTATGTTCTCGTGCACGAGACACTAGTAGGGGACATCCCCATAACCCTAATGGTCTCCAATCATCATCCATGTCTTTTTTTAGTTTTTCCATCATCAATCATATTAATTAAAACAAGGTCATATCCACCTCTTAACACTATAATTCTAGTACTAGTACATCCACCTAGTTACCCAGGGTTACCTTGTGCTCAAATATATTCCACATATCACACAACACATCATTTTATCACTTATTGAGTCAAACAATGTAACACACAACATATATCACCACTTTTCCTACCCAAAACCTCTTTAGAAACCAAATGAACACCAAAACTACTTCAAAAAAAAATATTCACAACATGTACAATTTAATAAACATGTTCCGTAATTTACAACACTTCTGAAAATCGCCATTTTTCATAACACAGAGAATTTCCATTTTTCACACCAAACCCCCTTTTAAAACATTTATCATCACTTACTAAATTCACATATTTACCTTCTTTTTGTACAAAACAAAATACAAACACACCATTTATAACCCAATGCCAACATTACCCCATTTTCTAATAAAAAACATTGCTAACACATATGCACACCAAGTGCCTTTAAAACCAAATTTTGAATTGTCCAAATTAGGCAAAAATCTCTTTTCAAGGGACATTTCAATATGTTACACACAATACATAACTATCTATCATGAATAAAAATTCATTTCTAACCCACATACATGTTAAAGCATTATCAAAACATAATTCTCACACCTTAAAAAATTAATTGAACACTTCTAAGAATTACCACAACAAGAACCATATGAAACATGTGATTATTTATAAAATATAATATAATTTCATCACAAATGCATGTAAAAACATTTCTAAAACGAATTTATCATCACATAATTTAACCATAGAACATGTAAAAATTGATTAAATAAACAAATTAGATCATTTATAAATGCTACATAATTGAACTACCTACCTTGAAATAAAGAGTTTCTAGAAAATGGTGTGAAATCACCATCACACCTCAAGCACCCCTTCATGATGAAAGATTGAACCCTAATCAACAACATCGAACATAGCAGATCAAGATCTTACCCAAAAAAATGCAACCTTACCCACTAGAGAAACTAAAAACCCAATGAAAAGAAACTAAACCCTAGATCGGTGGAGGGAAGTCTTACCCAGAGGGGCAGAACCTGCAGGGGTGGTGCGTCATATTGGAGTGTATATCAGGGGCCACATGCGACAGGGTATCAGATAGGGAGGGGGGTCTGCAACACCGTAGGGTTCGTTAGATGAAAGTGGGATGGAACCAGGGGTTCTCCAGATGGGAGCATGAGGGTCGGTGGTGGTTCCTAGGATGGAAGCAGACAGAACGACGGGGGCTCAATGCGGGTAGGAGTTAGGGAGGTTATGCGATGGGTGTAAGAGGAAGGTAGGCTTCATGATGGGGGAGATATGAGGGAGAAGGTAGATCTAACCGTAAAAAAATAAAACAAATTTATTAGCTATAATATTAATAATGATAATTATTATTATTATTATTATTATTATTATTATAATAATAATAATAATAATAATAACTCAATTAAGATATTGAAAATAAAAATAATAATAATAAGATTAATAATATTAATGATAATGTTTAATATTATTAACATTAATAATAATAATATTATTATTCTCTTATAACATTGTTAATAAAATAATTTTTAAAATTATATCTCACTTCTCTTATTTTATTTTATTATTCCTTTAATTCAATTCATTTATTATTTTATTTTACTCTCAGTTTAATTAATTAATTATTTTTAGTGTCGAGAAACCACGCAGTTACCCTGTACAGCTAATGAGGTCGTGTGCAAGTCATGCGGTGGCTTCTTCCCATTCCAGAAATGGCCACACGAGTACCTGGGATAACCACATGGCTTTCTCTAACCATGATGTTCCCACAAACTATCCCAAAACCCCCAATGTTTTCAAACTTCAAAAATTTTATCCTAGACCAAACTCGAATTTTGACAAATTTATCCTGAAACCTCAAACTAGTCTCACCCAGTTCCCGAGCAAAACAACTGAGACCCGACCTGAGCTGGGACCGAGACTAAATTAGAAACCCGAGTGTGAAATTTTACTAGGGTGTATGCAATGTAAATATATAAATTATGGATTGAAGAACACATAGTTTTATCTCATGATTCCTGAATAAGATAAAATGGGAAGTGTGACATAATCCCCCAATTAGGATTCCCAATGTTCAGAATAATCCAACACCCTTTTGAATGGAGGATGATGATGCTGTAAATCATGGATCAAGTTTCTCTAATCAAGAGTAATTGTATGGGATATACACAAAAGGGATTATCACTAACCATCTTCAAATGATGGATTATATTGCAGTGTTGTTAGGGTATACAGGGATTAGAGGATTTCTTTTCACAGGATGAAAATTACTCTAGTTGGTAGGCCAAACTGGGGGTTCATATATAGGATCCAAAATGGGGAATGTTTGCATGGAAAGAAAAAGTTGTCCCTTAAATCCATAGAGACTCATTATCAATTTATATGGATTTTTTTTGTAATCCCAATACACTCAAGATACAAAGTGTGGATTATGTAATGAGATGTTGAAAAAATGTGATAGAGGTATCCAAAACCTTGGTTGACCAAGATTTTTATTTTACGTTCCTTTGTTAAGTAATGATAATGGATAATGGGTTATGTCATTTTATTTCATCAAAATGACAAAGATTTCATTTATTTTAAAGTCATGTCAAAAGGAGTTAGATGTTTTATAGTTTAATGTCATGGTATAAGTACTTAGATGTTGTGCAGTATAACTTCATGTGATAAGGACTTTGATGAAGTATAGTTTAACATCACAAAATAAAGAATTGGATTTCTATTATTTTATACATAGTGTATCCTAATAATTCTTCCTAAAATGATCCACTAGTGCCTATAATATCACATGAATTATTCTTGATGTGAGAAAAAATAGTTGTCTGGGAGACTACCCATGATTCTTAAGGGTTCATGAGAAAAGAGAGATAGGAAAAATGGGGGATATTTTATCTTATCATATTTCTATAACTATGTGATGAATTCTATAATGGGGTATTTATTTTATCTCTTCTTCCTCAGTATAAGTTTGTAAATTAACTTCCACTAAAATCCCCTGTACAAAGGAGAGGAGATAATTTTGGATGATAAAACTTATCGTGAGGACTTAAATATAAGATATAATCATCACTATGTATCCTTGGTTGATAGGAATCAAGCCACACATATTTGTTATAAAGGGTATCTCATGTATATATCTAACTCATATACATGGGAAATGGAAACATCCTATACAAAGGTCCACAGATGAAGGAACCTATGCCAAAACTATTGTACACATCTAGCTCATACATCAGAGGTGGTACATGTTTCTAGAATTGTAAAGATATGATTCATGTATGGGGTAAAATAAACTTTTCTTAGTGATGAAAACATAAAATACATGTCATGAATGATGAATGATCTGATCAAGAACCAAAACTAGTTGGGGGAATTTTTGATCTCTATGGAAGGACCTAGTTCATAGATTGTGGGTGACATTGTGTATCCTATAAGGACAAGAATCAATCCTTGCATGGTTTTTATATTGAAATTCATTATATATATATATATAGATTTTACATAGGTATAAAGGAATTTTCAATTTAATCTTGTTAATAAAGAGATAAATGTTGAAAACTTCCACATAGAGCATGCTCATATGTTAAAGAGGGGTTATTCCATTTAGTTATTCTATATGAATTAGGTCCATATGAAAGATAAGAAAGTTGGGTTTGACCTTAGTGTAGTCTTTTCCTGAAAATAAAGGTGTCACTAGTGATACTATAATACTAAGGTTAAAGGATGATTTTTTTTGAAATTGAAGTCGGGCCTAGGATAGAGATTCCTAGATTAAGTAAATATCTTATAAAGATAGGAATAAATCCACTTATTTCTCTTGAAAGAAATACCCTATGTAGATCCAAATCATAGGAAGAGAGAGGGAATTTTTTTCTTATAGATTATAGTTAGGTAAATGAAAAGATATTTGGGTGTCACTATTTATCATGTGATAATAGGAATCAAGTTACAAATACTTCATATATTATCCATATATATATCAAGCACGTATGTAAGGGAGGGGCATTTTTGGTTGGAAATTGTGGTTGGGCCCAAGACAGAAGAACTAGGTGTTACTATATATCATGTGATAATGGAATCAAGATACACTTTGTTATTTTTTTCACCATGAAGATCAAGCTTGTACATAGAGGTGATTGTTTATAACATAGGTTCACACACAAATAAAGATACCATGAAGACTTCAATATAGATATGCATCGTATGTAGGAGAGGGGGTATTGTTTTTATTAATAGATTTAAAATATGAATCTATATTTGGTTTTATCAATATAAATATTGATTATATGTAGGATTATGAATTTGTATCAATTCATACACAATATTTTTTAAGGTTGCTTCTGCATAGATCTAACTCATTTGTATGGAAATGAATGAAGTCTCACCTCCGTATAATTTCATCATGGAAATAATGTATTGCTAGAAAGGATCAAACACTAAGGTAGAAGAAATATTTTTTGTTAAAAATTTATCTAATCCTAGGATAGGATATTTGGGGGTCACTATCAACCCAATGATGAAAAGAGTCAAGGAACACATGTTTATTGAAGAAAATATACCATATACATATATGAAAAATATAAATGGTATGGGGGTTTTTTTAGAAATTTTTGTCTATTATAAGGGAAAAGAATCTTGGCATCACTATGTATCATGTTTTTCATAGTAACTAAGACACACATAGTTATTTTATAGTTTTATTTGTTGTATATATCTAGATTATATGCAAGGTACACTACAACAAAACCAGAGTTTAGCGGTGGTTTTCTAGCGGCGGTTCTAGGAATCGTCGCTAAATCCTATTTACAAAAGGTTTCCCGACGGTTTATAATAAACTGCCGCGAAACCTTTTTTTCATAGCCCCGACCCTTCCCCCCACCCTGACCCTTATCACCCAGCGCCCCCGATTTTATCGGCCCCCCCGCTTCCCCTGCGACCCCAGCCCCCTGTGACCCCGGCGACCCCAACGACCCCGCAACCCCAGCGACCCCGTGACCTCGGCAACCCCGACCCCCTGCGACCCCGGCGACCCTGCGACCCCGATGACCCTGCTTCCCCGGCGACCTATACGAACCCTAGGGTTTGATTTCTCATTTTTTTTTGTTTTGATATTAGTTATTTCTTTATTATTATTGTTTCTTATAATAAATTGTAATGTTGTATTTATTGTATTGTATGCAGATGTTTTTGTTTATGATTATTTGTGTTTCTACTTATTGCATGTGATTTTTTATATGTGTTTGTTAGTTTTTGTTCTTAAGTGATTGTTTTTCTATCTTCTTGATTGTTTGTAGTTGTTTGATACTATACTCATGGGTTGTGATGGCTCATGGTTACAATACATACTTATATTATGGGTTATAATTGATTAAGGTATAACATGTACACATTTCCTTAAGTTGTGATGGATTTAAGACTATGTCATGTTTTTGGTTATGATGGCTCGAGGTTATAACATGTGTTAGGTAATGATGTGGAAATTTAGTGGATGTTGGGATGGTTAACACTGGTTGAGAGTTGGACTTTCTTGTTATGCTGATGTGATGATGATGAGATGATTGACATAGGTTGAGAGTTGGTATTACCTATTTTCTAGCTAATATGATGATGTGACAGTGATGATTGACACATGTTAAGAAGTATCTATCATGTTCTATTCACTATCCACAAGGCCTTACTAAAAAAGCAATAAATAATGATCTTTAATGGGTTGCTATTGAAAATAACAATCAACTTCTTTAACCTTTTATAGTACTCATAAATAGTTTCTCTAATATATTTATTTATTCTATAAATCCTTTTTTTAGACGTGTTTTCTTTGAAGTGGGGATAAATTTATGAAGAATGTCTCTTTAGAGATCATCCATGTTTGTGACCCCTCCAAGTTATAGGTTGTATATATATATATATTCCTTTTATGATCCCTCTAGAGACAATGTTGATTCCTTCCACATGATTTGAGCTCATGAAACACCTATAGTATTAAAGGTAATACATATAATACAAAAAATCATAAAATTATTATTGGGTTCATCACCATACAAACCATGAAACCTTGGAAGATGTTGAATTGTTCTAAGCTCTAACTAAAATTCTAGTTGATTATTTAGAAACAATGGTCGATTATTCTAATCGTAAAAATTTAGTGCAAAAAAATCTCTATGTATTCTAATTAATTGTACATGATTCTACTCTATATTATGAATATTTAATGAATCTATAGAATAATTATATAGTTATTAAGGCTATTAAATTAATAGTAATATGATCTATATCCAAAATTATCGATGATCCTTAGCAGTCTAGAACATTCCAAGATCGTTTTATGAACCATTGGATCAAAACCCAAAGGGTTACTAGAACTAGATATAGTCATTCGATGGAACCATTTAAAATAAATAAAATAAAATAAAATAATGAATATGGATTTAATACCCACAATATTGTAAAATTATTTATGCAGGTACCATTAATGTGTCAAGATATACAAATATAAACATGAGAGAAATTTAATTAGTAGTGTGAATCACTATTTATCACAGAGATAATTCTATATGCTTTTATGTGGGGGGGGTTGTGTGGTAGGTAAAAATAGAGAACCAAGTGTTATAGTGTATGTAAATTAGAGTTGAATATATGATGATAGAACAATTCCCTCACATTGGATATTCCCCGACCTAACATTCTGAATCATAATTCACTCAATTATAACACTCGTGTTCTCTCACTAATTTTCTACGACCAAAACTTATTACCCTCACTTAGAACGTTTGATTCAAACAAACATATGCAATGACCCAAAATGGTGTGACATAACACTCAGTTAGACCTAACAAATGGCATCTATAAAATAAGAATGTCATGAATTGTATTGTTGAAACTTT
This sequence comes from Viscum album, assembly GCA_963277665.1. NCBI lineage: Eukaryota > Viridiplantae > Streptophyta > Magnoliopsida > Santalales > Viscaceae > Viscum > Viscum album. Next base: position 1,044,660,367 of record OY728150.1, read on the forward strand.
ACAATGTCCATATATGCATCCAAGAAGTATATATAGGTACCCAATGACCCAAAAATGGTGTGTCATAACACTCAGTTGGACCTAACAAATGGCATCTATAAAAATTCCAATTTGTGTGATATAAACAAAATTTTTGTTCAATATATCACACATATTAATGTATTGAACAAAAATTTCACAAGGAATAAGTGATACTATCCATACAGACAAGGATCCCTATAATAAATAGTCATGATACTATATATAAGTGAATATATAAATAGAAATAAACCAGAATAACACTATCATGTCTACCCACTGTAAGAAAATAACCACAACGAGGCTATCTGTATTGTACAAGAAAACATCCATCACAGCCACCCCATATAATCTAGTGTAAAAACTACCATAGCCACACAATGTTATCTAGTGAATAATACTCATCAAAGCCACACCAGATAATCAAGTGTGTATCACATCCACAATGGTCATTTTGTGTAATCATAAGTGTTAGACCATAAAGGTTTGGATCTGAGGTATATAAGTCCAAGGAATCCATGTCGAGTCATAGGAGCATCTTGATGGAAACATAGTAACATGGGTGGGGTCCAAGGAGCATGTCAATGATCCATGTCCAGTTCAGGCCCAATAAATCCATATACAATGGGTATCAAGGCCCAAATCATCCTATAGAATCACGACCAAAGGAGAAAACTAGATCAAGGCATCGACTACCACAAACATGTTCCATGGGAGTAAAGTCCATGGCTTCTGCAAAATCATGATCCAAGGTATTCCAACCAAGGAACTTGACCTTGACCCAGCTTTTGGTGTGTGATTGTCATGTTGTTATTTTTGATATTGAGGAAGTGATTGTGGGAATGTGATGTAGTGAAGGAAGAGGGCTAGTGATGATGATACATGATGTGGGTTATGCATGGTAGGAGGGATATAATGTATCTCTGTTGATTTATATTTCTGGTTTGATTTGTTTTTCAGGGCAGTGGTGTAGCAGAAGCAGAATTTTTTTTTCTTTCTGGACAGCTTTTAGCGGTGGTTTAAACTACCGTGACATTTATAGGGGTGGTGGTTTAAACCGCCGCTAAACTGTGAAATCCGCCGCTAAACGTAAATTTTTTATTACGTTTAGCGGCGGTTTTAACCGTCGTGACATAGCCGATTCGTTGTTGCCTCGTTCCGCAGCGGTTCCCGTGACTTCGGCGGTGGTTTTACGGCCTCTGATTTTGAGTTTATTCGCGGCGGTTATAACTGCCATGAATAAATTGATATCCTGGGATCATAAAAACCGCCGCTAAATTAAGGAAAATTGCCGTTAAATAAGTCAGCTATGACGCTTTCCTGAAACCACCACCAAACGGAAAAAACCTCTGCGAATAGATTGCTGACGCCGTTATAGGTGGTGGTTTCTATAAACCATCTCCAAACCATGTCATGGCGGTTTAAACCGCCACGAAACGCCAAAAAAACTGCCGCTAAACGGTGGTTCTGTTGTAGTGCGATATGGGGAATTGGTGCTTTGATCTAAAAGAAGATTGTGTGTAAAATAATTCTAAATGGATTTAGCTCTCATGTATGTGAGAAACAGGTCACAGGGAATGGGCCACTCCCTATAGTTTAGATTCTTATGGGGTGTACTTCCACTAATTATTTTTTCATCATGTAGTGAGTAAACTTTTTATATTGTTTAATTTCATATGGAGAAGATAGTGACTATGTATTTTAACATTTTATAGTGAGGGTGATGAGTGTTTTTTAGTTTAAATTCCTACTTCCAGGACATGGGTTTTGTGTAGCTTAACATCATGTGATGTGGAATAACATGTTATATAGTTTAATTTATTTCTTCCAGGAATTGGGTGTTGTGCAGTTTAACATCATTCACTGAGAACTAGTCCATTATATTTAACATTATATATTTAGAATGATGGTTTTTATGAATTTTAAATCCCTACTACCAAGACATGGGTTTAATGGATTTTAATGTCATGTGATGAAGAAATACCTGTTATATAGGTTAAAATATTTCCACTAGGAATTGGTTGTCATGTAGATTAATTCCATGTGATGAGGAATATGATCTTCTATATTAACATCATATGATGAGGACAATGATTGTCATGTAGTATAATTTCTTACCACCAAGGCTTGGGTGTCATATAGTTTAACTTCGTGAGATAAGGACTTTGGTGTTATATTGTTTAAATTATTTCTAATGGGACCTAGGTGCTATGAAAGAATTATGAAAATTATTTATAGAGAAACCATTCATTGGTAGGGTAATGATGCATTCTTCATCTATCATGACCATGGAGTAATATCCATTAGAAGATACCTTATGTATGATACAAGGTTTTTTCTACTTTTGTTCCATCATTAGAGACTTACTACCTGGTATCATTGGTGTTCTATGAACCATCACTAGATCTCTCTAAATGAATAAGTGGAGGTATAACTTATTATTGATGGATCAATAAATTCACATCTGATGGACTTATAGATTGTGAAATTTATTCATTCCCTTCTCATTGATTTATTCTAACTCGTCATGTCTCTTTTGTGATTTTTCACCTTCATAGAGTCAGCCATAGATATTGATTCAGAGTGAGAGAAACGGAACTTCAATAATAAGCATTCTCTCTATTCTCTAGATAGAATAATATGAGGTATCTTGTGTGGAAGTACAAGTTTTGGTACAATATTCCCAAAAGGTGTGAAGATTTTTTTTGTCTATGATTTCTTATCTCCCTCAATTATTTACTAGAGTATATTTGATAAAGTCTTATTTAAAGCCTTTATCTACCCATTTCCACCTCTTGATAGTGATATGAATGGTTGCACTTGATTTTTTCTCCCAATAAAAATTTTTAAGCATAAAAGAATAGAATTTAGTAGTGTTTTCCATCGATATTATATGGGGACACCGAATCTAGAGATGATGTTATACTTCACAGAGTTGATAGTGTTATTTTTTATTACTTCCTTGAGGGATATGACCTCAAACTATCTGGAGAATAATTCTATGGAAATAAGGATATACTTAAGAATCCTATATTTGGCTAGTGGATATATCCCCATGACATGCATTCCCTATACAGAAATTGGACAATAGAATTTGGTAGTATAAAACAACTTAGGGGGGTGATAGATGAAATTGGAATGTATTTGATAGGAATAACACTTCCTAGTGATGTATACACAACCTTGTATCATAGTGGGAAATAAATAACTACGCGTCATAATTTAGTGGGAGATCTTAGTTCTTAGACTATGAGTAATATAGCATCCTGCATGAACTTCTTTCATGATGAAGAGGGTATCTCATTTATTAATGCATCTAAGGGGAAATCTATCATAATCTAATTTACAGAGTACTTTTTTTACATTTGGGTAATCCCAAAGGGTTAAGTGTGTTACTTGGATTTATATCTTTTCCTTCTTGTCTTAGTCTGATGTAAATATTATGTTCTAGAGGTAATCCATTATGAACCCATCCATTTAGTAATGGTATCAATTAACAAGGATATTGTCTTATCCCACCTCAAGGTAAGAGTAATCTTATTTATTTATATATATCACAAATTATGGTTTGGTAGACTACCCTTTGGTGTTAAATATGGACTATTATCTCGTGTGGGTTAGGGTTGGTTGTGGTTGTTCCTACATTAGATAATGCATCAGTATAAACATGATCAGGGCACGTGATTCAAAATTTGCTCAAAATATAAATCCACCATCATTCCTATCACATATTCAATGATCGGAATTAATTCTTCCTTCTTAATAGTGTATTCACTACATATCTTCATAATCAAAATCTTTGAATCACACATAAAATTCAAACGTGTCATCTATAGTGGCAAGGCTAGTTCCAGACCTTTGATAAGAGATTTTTATTATGCCTCATTGTTAGTTCATACTTTGGATAATATTATATAATATAGTAGAGATTCCTTGGTAGTGATGAAAAATAAAATCCCTATACAAACTCGGTTAAGCTTTGGGAATTCCATTATTTCCCTAGATGAACTTCAGGAGGCTCTACCAAAATACATCTCCCATGATTGGTGAGTGTCATGGTCATATATGACCTCTTCATCTTACAGATTGGTATTAATCAGTACACTATTAGATGTAGTATTTTCTATAAGAAATTGGATAGTACCTTCTCTTTAATTGAAATCTATTATATGAATTTAATGTCATGTTGTAACAAGATAACCTCCCATTAGGTCAGATGCTCGTTCAACATTGGGTGGTTAAGTATGTACTTGAGTAGGTCAATATGAGAGACCAATAGAACCTCATGGTGTTTCATATATTCCCTAAGGTTTTTTACTATGAAATTTGGTGTAATATATTTATTCTTGAAATTGGAATATCCAATCATGGTATCTATAATTGTTTTTATAAGATGATAGTGACTATCTTCCTTCCCCGCGTCATTTTTTTATGATAAGGGCATCAATTAATAACTCCATAGTTTCTATATATAGGATAAGTGATTTTTCATCCACTAAAGGAATTAAAATATGTGGGTGTAGTAAATATTTTTATAGGTTTTCAAAATATTCTAGAAAATATTTTTCTAATAAATTAGAGACTCCTTTTTTCATCAATTTCATGAAGGGAAGACATTTTCTTGCAAGGGTGGATATGAAATACCAAATTTAAGCATGGTACCCCTGAATCCCTTTGAACCCCTTAATATTTTGTGTAGGAATCATTGTAAGGATCATACTATATTTTTATATTTGACCTTAATATTGTTGTTCCATACCACAAAACAATCTAATTTCTATAATGATACCACAAAACACACCTAAAAAAGTTTATTTTCTAGATAAGTTATTGGAACATACTAAAATTTTCTTGAATGTTAGATAATTGTTATCAAAATTACTATTTTTTAACTATATTATCATCAAAAAATAATTAAATGATCCATCCTAGAAAGGGATTGAAGATATATTGTAGGGATATTGGAAAGAGGTGTCAGTATTATTAAAACTGAGGGGAATAACCTATTATAAAAATATCCCTTGGGGAAATCTAAAATTAAGGAATTCCTCATCATTAAGATATATATTTTTGTAATTGTGCCCTGAGTACCCATCTATAAATGAAATGTATTGGAATATCGTAGTCACTTCAATCAGGTGTTCCTTAATTGGGACTAGGAAATCATCCTTCAGAAAGTGTCGATTGATTTCCCTAAAATCAATGCAGACCTAAATATTACTATTCATTTTCTTAATGGGGATATTTTTTTAATTCTATTTTGGGTATTTCTCATATGGAATAAAATAATATTTAATAATATTTTCAACTTCAATTCCACCTTTATATCATGTGAGGGATACATTCTCTCGACTACCCACTTGAATCCATTATGGTTGTATAGTAGGCCCAAATAATGAGAGGAACATCTGGATATTGCCCTAGTATATCTATGTAATTATATTTGAACATGTAATTGTGTTGCTTCAAGAAGGATATATACATATCTTAATCTTATGAAATAATGGATTCACAGATCAATATTTCTCATAGATCCACTTGTATACCTAGATTTACTTTTCTAAGATCATTGAAAGTGATAGAGATGCCTTTCTCAAACACTAGAAGAGAATCTCAAAGTTATTCTTCATCCCCTTAAAACTCAACATAGAAATAATTTTCCATAAGACTAAAAGATTGTAAAGGGATATCTTTATCCTTTGTGAATGATAAAAAGTCTCTTCTGGGCTTTGAGAGTGACAATTTATGGGAATTATGATCGGGAATTCTCTAGAGTTACTCATTTTCTTGTCTATTGTCATTGGAGGAAAAGGAAGAATTCGCATATCAGGAAATCAAAGGGGAATATTAAACTTTTCCTAGTGGTGGGGTGGAGTTCTCCAATTCATGAAGTGGATTGAGGTTCTCCTTATATTTTAATGATGGAAAAGTATCACTCTTATTCAAGTAATTTCCATTTATATTATCAACATCCTCAAGTGTGACTGAACTACTTCTTGATGTGACTACTTCAACTATAATAGATATAACTATATTTAAATGGGTTAGTTATTCTTCAAAACTATGAAATCTCTTTGGATATTAACCTTTTTCCTCAATCAGGTTGATAGGAAATATATAATCAATGGTTAGAAAGATCTAGAGTTTTCATGGGAGATTCCAAAACCATTGGGAGTTAAAACCTATGTATCACCCTCTATCATAAATTTATTTCTTTCCCTCTTATAGAAACCCACATTAGCATAATGAGATTTTGGAAATTAAAAGGGTTCATTTTCACCAAATAACACTCTAACAATTATATTGATGGAGTTCTTCAAGAATTCATGGTATAAAGACAACACCGTTATATGGCTATAAATCCAAGGTATTATAAGCAGAACATTATATTTGGTGTTCTATGGGATAAAAATGAACTCGAAATTAGACACCAAGTCCCCAAATTGGGCCTCGAGTTTAATCATTCCAAGGGGATTTTGATCATTCTTAATATTCCCCTGAATGGTAAGATTTGAGGGGTACAAATAAACCTCACTATATCTCAAACATCATAAATTACTGGTTGGGATAAGATTACTCATGGAACCATTGTTAATAAAAGCCTATTGAATGTAAACATTGTATAGATTTACTAAAAAAATATAGGGCTTGGATATGAAATGAATAGTGTCATCTTGCTCTTTCTCTATGAATGAGATAGTGGCATTACATTCTACTTGACTAGTTTCTACTTAGTACACATCATTTCTGGTCTCTTCTATCTAAAACTTTTATGGACTCTAAAGGGCCTCAAAAATTGATTCCCTAATATCCATTGAAAGGTGAATATAATTCAAAATTGAGATAATAGTAGGTATAACTTCCAACTATTTGAGGATGTCATGATTATTCCCTAGAGGTTTGTGCTTACCTATATGGGTTTACTCTTTAGTATGTGGCTTGGGGTAAATAGTGGATGATGTTATTGATGTAGATGGACCTAGTTCCTAGACCAAAGATGATGGAATACATGTCATCAATGGTTTGGAAAAAGCTAGTCTATCCACTTATCTATGATGATCAGACAGTTTCACACCCTCTAAATAGTCTTCAAATCCATTTGGTCTTGGATGAATCTTGAAGGATTCAAGGGTGTCTCCATGTTCTTATTAGGCTCACTAAAGTAATTTACACTAGGTTTTGGATTCATATATAGCTTTGAGGGGTATGTGGCTGGAATATTGAGCTCAGTCATGAGTTTTTCTTCCCTTATACCCTCAAAACCTATAACCACTACCTCAGGCTTCCCAATTAGGAACTCATGTTCATCTAAATATTCATCATCATAGAAGTGGTATTCTATGTCAATAAAATTAATAGAATTTAAAATTGACTCTTCATATGATGAAGGTTTTTATTGTAGGGGTGTTGTCCATGATCTATATGGTGAGGCAATAAAATTTGAAAGAAACTTAGCTAGTTTGGATATCTGATAAGGATCTTCTTATTATTCCATTTTTTCTTCCAATAGTTGCATCAATAGATAGAGGATGCATTCTATGGTGTCCCTTTGAAGAATATATTATTTTTTGGGAAAAGAATATACTAATAGAGTTATTCCTTAATAATTTCATGATCCCATTTGACTATATTAAAGGTTATCCAGACATCAAACATTCATTCAAACCTAGTTTGGACTTATTTCCAGTCACATTATTCCTCTAATTGGGTGGCGGACGCATATGCAACTTGGTTTGGGTATTTTACTCATATCACCTATATAGAATCATCCATTTTATAGAGGATTTCATTAAAAAATAATAGTATTATATGGAATGGTTCAACCACCAATGAAAATAAAAATAATTACGATGATCACTGAGACCGAATTTATTAGTTTTTTTCAGCACATGCATCTTGATGAAATTGTTTTACATGGATTTAAATAAGTAACAATGAGTTTTTATGTTCTGTAAAGATTTTATTTTTTTCATTAAATGTTTCATGGGAAGACCTTGTCTCTCTTTTACTCTAAATGAGGGGTGTTTTGTTGTTGACTCTGATCAGTAGGAGGCCCTGGGTGATGCAGATTATGCCCAGATCCTCCAGTGATTACCTTTTTAGGTTTGAGTGTAATAATGATAGTTTCTTCGTTACTAAAAAATTTCCATTGTTTATTGGATGTATGTTGATATTTTTCCCAACATCACTGAATATCATCCTTTTGACGTTTTTTCATGTTTAGAAACTCTTAGAATCTTCTCAAATATTTCAGTGATATCAGCGGTGGAAAAATTTTATCATGGTGGTTTCCTATAAAAGCTTCCAAAAAATTATCCTATAGGAGTGGAATGTTATTAGAGTATGTCATACCTTTCTGTCTAGTGTTAATTTCATAGACTCTTTCATTTTCACATTTTTTATAATTCAAGAGATCAATACCATTGTTTCCCTTAGTGATGATCTAAATTGGTAAGTGAATTTATAGAGAATGTCTTCCCAGTTTGTGATGGAAATACATTATAAATATCTATAATAGATTGTTGAATTAGTATAATAATTTCTTTTTCGGGTTTAGGCCATTTTTTCAAAGCATCAGTTGGGTAAGTCCCATATAATTGAAATGTTAGTATATAAAGTAAATATTGAATTAGTATGGACAATTTTTATATATATTATATCAATATTTGAGTAAAACTATTACTAAAAATGACCAGGAAAGTCATGATGACTATACCTATTTGGTGGTCTGCTGTGAGGGTGTCTTATTGGCCCAAGTAGGTGATAAGATCCTCTTTGAAGGGTATGCACTATGTTGATTCAGAAGGTAGATTTGGTGTGTTTAAACAAATCACTTGTAGCCTTTTTATAATATTTAGGCTATGAAAATCGAATGGATATCTGCAAATACTATTTTATATTAGAAAGGGAGTAGACCCATATCCATGTGAATTTTCCCACGATTGATGTTGGCATTGGGCTATCAAAAGATTATGTTAACACCTAGATCTATTACTACCCAAATGGTCCATTATCCATGCTGGTGGAAATGATCAAAGGGACGCCATCCATAGTTGATGAGGGTAAATAAAATCTAATATAAATGTAGGGAAAGTGTCTAGGTAATTAATTTTCTTCAAGAGGATCATAGGAACTAGAGACGTCTAGGAAGCAAGTCAGGTTCTTAGAGATATATACCTCATCAATTGGGACTCCAGTAAGTGAGGTACCTTCCCTATCACCCACTCCAATCATGGAATTGTTTCCTATGACATTACAAAAATGTGATAATTTCATGAAATATATGTCTATTTTAGATATTTGTAAAATAATCTTCCATGAAAAAGTGGAAATGAAGGGATTTAGGAAAGTGGTTGCTTCATAGGGTATCTCATATGAGGAACAACCTGCTGAGTTTTAGGCCTACCTCATAGATATCTACATCATGATACATTCCCTACACAACCAAATTTAATATTACACATAGGTTATATGGATGATATACACCTATCCTAGGGTTTCTAGGAATAATTATGTAATCCAATACACCTTCAATGTAGGGATGAGATAAAGTTCACTATTACACTGTTATATATCATCGAAAATATATTAATATTACTCCCAAATATTATAGGTTGGAGGAGATATTAGTTCATCCCACACTTCATTGATATATTATCCTGTAGGGATGGTGATTGGGTCCAGCACTCATTCTAATGATGAGGCTCATGAACATCGCTCCCTTGGTTAGATGGATCATTAGGAGGTGGTTATTTCTGATCCTAAAATAGAATTTCTTATTCCATCAAAAATATCTCCTCGAGTACCGCAGTTATTTTTCCTATTTTTGGGGATACCTCTTGTAGATTTATAAAGGATAAAATGAGTGAGGATTTAGGAAAAATTAGAGTTTATTCCACACTGGAACATACCAACTACTACAAGTACAGATTTGAGGTTAGAGATGAATGTAGAAAAGGCCTAAATAGTTAATCCTATAGAATCAGAACAAAGGTGTGTGAGTGATATGAATCCCCCATCATATGAATCAACCTTAATTGTAGGTTATTTCATGGAAGAAATAGTAATATTTGAGGTCCAATTGGTGTTAAAAACTCATTCCCTAGTTTTAAAGTGGTGGCTATCATTCCCTTCAACCTAGAATATACTCATGCACTCTTAAAGTCCCAAGAAACAACGAATTACTCTTCATCTGATATGACCCAAGTTAGAACATCATTGAAAAAGTGTATGTACCTCTTCTAGGATTACACATTTGATCTAGTTCGCATTAAATCTTATGACATATGTTTATACTGACATCTCTCCTCAATTATAATTCTAGTGTGTTGTAAGGAAAATATTCAAATAATTTATCATGTAAAGGAAGTGATTCCAAGAGTATTTGTATCTATAAATAATATCAATGTGCATAAAATATTTCATGTTTCGTCAATATTATATGTGTATACTAATTTAGCGAACTTATATGTTTGACCTAAATATTTTTTTTAATAATTTGACCACTCTATCCTATAATTTGAGCTTCCCAAATTTAGCCACTTCAATATCTATTGTAATGAGAATGGTTGAGTTTCATGCTATTTAACCCTCATTTACTCTAGGATATGTGAATGAAAAATTATCACTCAATGACTTGGAACCTTTATACATCCCTATTCCTATACTAGACTTGATTTGAGGCCTATAACATCCATCATTCGAACAATAGTTCAAAAGTTAGGTGTGAAAATACATATAGACCCTGATTACTAGGATCCCATTATATGATCTCAAAGATCGACTGGGTCACCTTCAGTATATGTTAACCATAATATTCTATATAATTAATCATTAATTATAACTACATGCTATGGTGTAATAGGTTCTCCCCATCCAAGAGTTGGTAAGGGAACTTAAAAAGGATAAACCATCAAGAGAGGTCTTAGTCACTACCACACGTTGTTGCAATGATTCCCTCAATGAAACCTCCCAACATGTGATAATAGAAGTGAAACATCAAAGGATAGTTATTAAAGGGAATTCTAAAGTTGATAGGATTCCACAAGAACTATCTCACCTCTTTTATATGATCGTTGTGACTGAAAAGATGTTGTAGAAAGATAAATAGATTGTATAGGTAGCTAAGAAGGATAGAATGGATGTTGTTATGATAAATACATCACTAAAATCTATTATAGAGACATAAACAAGAATAGTAAATCAATTGTGTCAAGAATTCACTAATATGGGATATAAAATCATTGATATTGAGGAGACTATAGAGCATACATTGAAATAAAATTATAACATTAGGCTCCACTTATTTAGCGACACATGGGATAGACAAAAAAATGTGTAGTTTCCTCCATCATTTTGAGATATCAGTGAATGGAATTAATTTAATTCCATGAATTTTTATTGAGATTTTATTCTTCATACCATATTGATGACCCAAAATCTTGTAAATCACCAAGAAATGTTGTGTTTCCCCAAATTTTATGTTATCCTAAATCAAATTTCAAATACATGAACCAAAATGAATTCTTCCGGAGCATAGATCATGGAGAAATATAGGTAGAATGACCAAAATTGTTTCACTAGAATTATTACATTTATAAAATAATGAATAATTTCTCATATGTGTGGCTCATGGATGGATTTCAGTATAAACACCATCCATGATGCAGTAGAGATGGTCTGTTCAAAAACTGATGAAGAATTCATCTTGTAAATGGATCATGGATAAATATTGGTATAAATACCATCACTGATTCACTAGAGATAGTCCATTCAGAAATCAAAGATGAATTCCCCATGGGCATGCCTCACAAATTGGTATCAGTATAAATATCATCACTAACATGCTAGAGTTATTCCATTTAGAAATTGGTGATGAATTCCTCCTAGGTGTATATCCTAGATGGGTTTAGGTATAAACACCATCACCAATGCACTAGATATGGTCCACTCAGAAATGATGATGAATTCTTCCATGGAATAACTCATGGATGGATATCAGTGTAAACACCATCATTAATGCAATATAGATATCCTATTTAGAAATGATAATTAATTACTCTTACCTGTGGCTCATGGATGGGTATTGGTATGGAAACCATCACTGATGCACTAGAGATGGTCCATTTGGAAATGATGATGAATTTTTTACTAAAAAGGGGTGATTTGGGATTTCATCTTATAGAAAGGGGATGATCCAACTCTCTCCTAGGCCGAGGGATGAGAGTGCATGGATTGAATATTATTGGGAGTATATGGTGGGTCCCATGATCACTGTGTCTTGTTCTTTAATTTCCCTTACTTTTTCCTAATCCTCACATGAAGAAGGATTAGTCAGTAGGTGCTTATATTTTCCTTAAAACAACCTTTATAGGTTTTTAACCTAACAATATTAAAACCATTTCCATTTAGTGAATGGTTTATTTTTCCTAGATCATGACAGGTACTTTTCTAGTGAGAAAAGGCTAGAATTTTTCCCAGATCACCCTTCATGGGTTTTTAAATAGTCAATCAGTATGTATCTTTCTTTTTATAGTTTATGGTCTTGAAAATTAGGCCAACACACTGTGTAGTGTAGAGTCACGTGACTAACACCTTCAAAAGTATCATGAATTTGGTACTTAATCTTTTCCCCAACAATGGGTACGATATATGATGGTGCAGCATTGAGGATATCAAATCCACATGAATATTTAGATTATAGGTTGTTTAAATCATATCTATAGTAGTTTAAACTATGAATAATGCTATGGGATAAGTACACAAAGGAACACCACTAACCATAACCAAATTAAGGGTTTCTCTATGATATTGTCAAGGCTTAAGAAAATTATAGGAGCTTTATTCATGAAGAAAATTCCTCTAATTAATATGACTAACTGATGAAATGTATGTAGGAGATAAATTGGGACATGTGTGCATAGCTAAGTAGAGGATTCCCTTGAAACTTAATTCACTTGATAATAATATCCATGAAGGGTTTTTGAGGACTCAGAACACCTAGGAAATGAAGTAGGTTATAGGTATAAGGTTATTCAAGGAGGGTTTTGGTGCCCTAAAAGTTTCATTTTCATGTACTGAACACATTATCAAGGTGAATGGATATAATAAATCTTTGATATAACTTTTTCCTAGAATATAAGGGAAAGATGATTATTGATCATCTTCTATCATGGACATAAAATAGACCCTAATAGATTTGTACCTATATTTTGTATGCTCAAAATTTTCCCTAATCTATTTAAGATTAAATATTAGTGAAAAAATACATTATTTTTCCTCATACTTCCCTTCATGGGTTTTCATTTTGATAAGTTTTACATCTCGTTAACTAGAAGTTTAGGGTCTTGAAATCTAGATAGTCTAAGGATACATTTTTTGGTTTTATTACTTTGACCAGGGTGAACAAAACTTAAATCCATAATTCATAGACTAGACAACACATAGTTTTATATAATGATGTGTAGACAATGGGAAAGAGGAAGTGTGACACAATAACCCAATTATGATTTCTAAGTTCAAGAATACTCTTACACCCTTTCGAATGGATGAAGAGCCTACTATGAATCATGGATAGTGTTTCTCAGATCATGAGTAATAGTATGGGATAGGCAAGAAATTGATGACTATTGGACATATTTGAATGATATATTCTACAACAATGTTGTCAGTGCATACAGGAATTAGAGGATATCTTTTAAAGAGATGAAAATTCCTCTAGTTTGTAGCTAGACTATGGGTGCATATATAGGTGTGATATTGGGACATGTATTTGTATTCAAATAAAGGGGTCCCTTGAAGTTTGATAGTCTCATTACCAATATTCATCGAAGTTTTTTGGAAATTATAGACACTTATGATATGAAGTGTTATTTATGGACTGAGATGTTCAAAAAAGTGATGGAGGCATCCCAAACCTTGGTTGACCACAACTATCCTTTTATAGTCATTTGATAAAGAATGAGAATGGATGGTGGATTATGTCATGTAATGTTCATAAAAATGACACAGTTGTTGTTCAATCTAACATCATGTGATAAGTACTTGGATGTCGTGTAGTTTAACATCATGTGATATGGAATTGGATGTCGTTCATTTTAAAATTATGTGAAAAGGGCATTGATTTCATGTAGTTTAACATCATGTGACAAGGACTTGTATGTCATAGAGTTTAATTTCATGTGACAAGTACTTGGATTTCCAATCTTTTAGACATGGTTTATCCTAAGAATGATTCTTAAGAAGATCCACTAGAGACTCTAAGCTTATACGAATCATACTCGAATTGAGAAATAAGAGGTGACTGGGAGAAAACCCTTGTTTCTCAAGGGTGTACGAAAAATGAGAGATTGGAAATATGGGTGAAAATTTATCATATCCTAGGTTTAGGAATATTTGATTAATACTAGAATGGGGAATTTACATTTTACCTTCTTACTTAGGGTATGTGTGTAAATTACTCTCTATTGAAAGATCCTATGTGTAAGAGTGGATAATATTTTGGTAGATAATGTTTAGAGTTTGGACTTGAATATAGGATCTAGGTGTTATTACTTATCCTATGATAACAATAATCAAGAAACATGTAGTTATGATAAAGAGTTTCCCCTATAAAAGTATGACTCATAAAAAAGGTAAAGTGAAACTTTCTAAACATTTTTTTTTCAAATTAAGAACCCCATGCCAAAGAATATTGTGCAGATTTGGCTCATTTAAAAGAGGGGAATTTTCATTTTATGGATTTTTTTAGATCTGATTCATGCATGAGGTAAAATCAACATTAAATAGTGTTAAAAATAGACAAGAACCATCATAAATGATTAGTTATCATATCAGACACTAAAATGAGGTTTGGAAATTTTTTACCTTTTTGGAATGACCCAGTTCAGTGATTTTAGGCTTCATTATGTATCTTGTAAGGATAGGAATCAATCCAAGTATAGTTTTTATATTGTAATTCCCAATTCAGATGAAACTCTTACTTAGGTGTAAGGGTATTTTCAGTGTACATTCATGAAAAAAGACATCAATGATAAAATTTGGTTCATAAATTAGGATCATACATAGGGTGTCTGGAATTATATTTAGATTATTCTCTACAATTGGGGCTTATGTATGATGGAAAAAAGGTGGTTTTCACCTTAATGTTGTGTTTTCTAAAAAAACAGAAGTGTCACATGAGGTCCCATAATACTGACCTGAAAGGGTTTAATTTTTAAAAAAATGTATCTAGGGATATGATATATATTTCTATCATTGATACATAGTCCATCGAGATAGGAATCAAGTAACACATTGTTCTTGAATGAAATACTCTATCAAGATTCAACTTGCATATAGGGGAGGAAATTTTTGTATAGATATTGTGGATGGTCCTAGGATAAGAGGTCTGGGTGTCACTATGTATTTTGTGATAATAGGAATCAATCCAAAAATAGTTCTCCTATATTCCCTATATATTTATATCATATATATAGAGAGAGTCATATTTTCATATTGAAATCTTGGCTAGACCAAGGATAGGATATGCTGTCATTAGTATGTATCATGTGATAACAAGAGTCAATCTGTATGTAATGATTGTTTTGTGTTCTCCATGAATATTAATATCATACACATAAGAGAGTGTTTATATCATAGGTTCACATTTTAGGAATTCCACAACGAACACTCTTATGTAAACTTGCATCATATGTAGGAGAGGGTGAATTTTTTTGTAATAGATTTCAAATATGAATCAATATTAGGGGTCTCTAGGTAAATCTTTATTATATGTACAATGGATCATTTTTATCAATCCATGCACAATTTTTTTGTGAGGACTCTTCTATACACATCTAGCTCATGTGAAGGGAAAGAGAATCTATCCCCACCTTTGTTTGGTGACATAAAAGAAATGAAATATTGTCAAAAATAAAATTTGGGAATTACTATGTATCATGTTAATCATATGAATAAAGACACACTTGTTTCTATTTGAAGGTGATTCCTTACATAGGTCTAGATAATAAGAAATGTATATGGGGAATTGCTGATATGATTTATATGCATATTTTATGTCAAATATTACTATATGTATTGTGATCTCATATAAGGGAGAAAGAGGCCATGAGGCATGGTTCATAGCCAGCAGTTTAGATTCATGCAGGGTAGACATCCACAATGGAGTTTAGCATCATGTAGTGAGCATGATGACCATGTAGTCAAAAATCATACATAGAGGATGATAACCATATATTTTAATATAATACATTGAGGATGACGAGTTCTATTTTGTTTAATTTCATACCTCCAGGACTTTGGGGTTGTGCATTTTATCATCATATTATGTGGAATAACATGTTATGTAGTTTAAAGTATTGGTACAAAAACTTGGGTATCCTATAGTTTAACATCATGAAATTAAGACTATGACCTTGAAATTTAACATCATATGGTGAATATTATGAATGCTGTGAATTTTAAAGTCTTCCCACCAGGACATGGATTTCATGTAGTTTAATATCATGAGTTGAAGAATTAGGTGTTATGTTGGGTAATATATTTCCACCATGACTTGGGTGACATGCAGTTTAACATCATGTAACTAGAACTATGACCATGAAGTTTAAAATCCTACAGTGAGGATGATGATTGTTTTTTAATTTAATGGCATGCCTATGGGACTTGGGTGTCGTACAATTTAATATCATGTGATGAATACTTAGGTTATATGTATTTTAATGACATTTCAAATGGACTTAGATGTTATGAAAGAATTATAAAAACTATTTCTAGAGAAACCTTTCATTGGTAAGGGGTGATCCATTCTCTATCCATCATGGAAAATAAATAAGATCAATTAAAATAGACCTTATGTATCATGTAAGGTATTTTACACATTCGTTTTAGAATTTTAGGAATCCTCCCTTGTATCACCAGGGTTCTGAAAACCAATATCATCTCTCCCTGAATGAATGATCATAGGTGGGCCTTTTTATTGAAGGATCATGAAATATGATTTTGATATAATTTCATATTGTGAAATATATAAAACCTCTTTTGGTCAAGGCATTCTAACTCATCAATTCACTTCTATTATTGTTCATATTTTGAGATCTGACTACAAATAGAGATTCAGAGTTAGGGTAAATTTACCTCAATGGGAAGCACCAAAACTATTCTATAGTAAATAAAATATGATGTAGCTTATGTAGAAGTTCATGTTGTGGTATGATAGGCTCACAAGACATGAATATGTTTTCTTATCAAATATTACGCATATATATTGACCATTTTCTTGAGTATATTTGATAGAGTCTTATTGAAATCATCTTTCATACCATTTTCCACTATAAGATAGTGAGATGGATGGTTGGAATCAATATTTTACGCTAGATACAACATCTTTAACTAAATGGAATTGGAGTATGTGTCATTATCTATCAATATTTTATGGGGGCACAAAATCCAGTGATGATGTTAGACTACATAAAGTTAATGATGTTTTCTATCCTGACTTCCTTGAGAGGTATGAACTCTCTCCATTTGGAGAAGAAGTTGGTGGTAGTAAGTATATAATTAAATATTTTAATGTGGCTAGAGGATATGGTCGCATGACATCCATTACCCATGAGAAAAATGTCCTGGAGTATTTATTACTATGAAACAACTCCGGGGGAGATTGATGAAATTATTATGTATTTGATAGGAATAAAAATTCTTGGTGATTTACACATAGTATTTTATCATTATGTGATAGAAATTGTCGATCCCCTTTATTTGGTGAGAGATCTTGGTTCTTAACTGATGAGTGTCATATGATGCTACATGGACTTTCAGCATTATGGTGAAGGTCCCTATTTCTTTAATGAAACTAAATAAGACTCTATAAAAACCCTATTTAGAGTGGAACTTCCATTAGTTTTGTTGATCATAATGGGTAAAGTTTTTTTATCAGTGTCAGGTCTGTTCCTTCTTAGATTGGTCGGAAAAAAGGATCCCATTTCAAAGGTAATCAATTATAGGGGCCATCCATCCATTAATGGTGTCAATTGATGAGGATTATAGCATGTTTTACCTTGGGAAAACACTAATATGAATGTTTTCCTCCATATTAATTATGATGACCATGTATACTACCCTACAATGTTTAATATGGATGGTTGTCTTATCTTGGTAAGGGGGGTCTAGGGTTCTAGATACATTATCACGTGCATCCATGTGAGTATTTTGTGAGTGGTGTATGTGATTTAGTGAGAGATAAAAATTTAATTCCACCACCAATTTTATCACATATCTAATGTGAGGGATTAAATCTTCCTTTATAATGGTGTATTAACCATTTATTTTCTTAATCCCTAGCTCTAAATTTCCCTTTATATTCAAAAGGGATTTCTACAGCTATAGGGATAGTTCTAGACCTATAATAAGAGCTTATTATTATGACTTTTGATTGATACATCCTTTAGATAGTGGGAAGGAATAGGGTATAATTTATTTTTGTTGGGATAAAAAGACAATCCTTAGACAAATTTAGTTGAGCTTTGGGATTTCCATTATTTTCTTAGTTGGAATTCAAGAAGATCCATCATAATAGATCTTGTATGTTTGGGGAGTGTCATGGACATAGAAAACATCTTCATCTGACAACACAGTATTTACCGACATGCTCAATAGGGAAGGATGTGATGTGAGTAAATTAGCTAGTACATACCCTTTGATTTCCTTCTATAATGTGAATCGGATATTATATTATTATAGGATAACTTTCCATTGGTCCATATTCCCTATCAGTATAAAGTAGTTGAGGATTTACTTGAATGATTCAATAAAACCAGGTGAACCTTATGGTGCTCGAAATACTAACTTAGAATTTATACAATAAAAATGGGTCCAAGATAGTTATTTTTTACATCAGAATATTAGATATCTATATCTATCATTATTATACTAAGATCACATAAACGTTTTTCTTCCCCATATCATTTTTATGTGTGATAAAGGCATCAAGTGATCACTCCATATATCTCTCATATAGGATGATTGGATTCTATTATACTGGTGGCATTAAAGTTGGTTAGTGAAAAAGATATCACTTTAAGTATTTGAAATACTCTTGGAAATATTGTTTACATAAATAAGTAACTCCTTTATTTATTAATTTTGGTAAGTGGGGGAATTTTCTATCTAGGTTGGCTATGAAATGATTGATGTAGGTGAGGTTTCACTAAATCCCTCCCAACTCTTTAGGTTTCGATGAGGATACATTGTGAGGACCATACTTCACTTCTCAAGTTTGACCTCAATGCCATTGTAGTACACCACAAAAACAAGGAATTTCCATAACATTACCCCGAAATAAAACTATAGGATTTATTTTCAATTTATTCCATTTAAAATTTCCAAAATTTGCTTAAATTTTTGTTAATTGATCATAAAACTACCATGATTTAACCACCAGATCATCAAAATTGTATTTTGTGATCCTTCCTATAAAGGGGTTGATGGTGTGATGCATGCTACATTGGGAAGTGGTACCAGCACTATTCTAACCATAGGTCATGTCCTATTCCTATAATATCCTTTAGGTTTCTCCAAAATTAGTGGATACTACATATTTATGGGACTTCTTGATCGGATTATAGCTTTAGTACCCATCCATAAAGGAAATGGCTTGGAATCCTATAGTTACATCAATCAGATGTTCCATAATCAGGACTGTGAAATCATCCTCTAGATAATATCGATTAAGATTCCTAAAATCAATTCAAAACCATATCTTTATGTTCACTTTCTTAATGGTTATAATTTTAGTGATATTTTTTGAGTATTGAACCTCTTGAATGAAATTGGCTTTAATAATCTTTCCAACATCAGGCTCCATCAATATATCATATAAGTGATACATTCTCTTAGATTTCTAATTGAATCTTATATGGTATTCTGGTTGGCCCATATAATGGGTGGCCACATCAGGGTACATCACAAGAATCTATATATAATTCTAAGATAGCACATAATGATGTCATTTTCAATAAGAAGATTTACATATCATTCTCTTCTAGGGGCATGGATTCACTGATCAATGTGGGTCATGAATCCACTTTTGTACCTAGATTTTCTTATCTAAGACCATCGATGGTGGTATAGATTTTTTCCTAGAACATCATAGAGAAATATCAAAGGCTATCCTCTTCCCCTTTCATCTCAACATTGATGGAAGTGTCCTTAGGATAGGTACAAAGTATGGGGATGAAGGGTCACCATGGACTTTAATGATATAAAAAGGCACACTCTTGATCAAGAAATTTCCACATGTAGCATAAATCTCCCATGGTGTTACCTGAATTCCTCTTGATGGCCCTATTTCAACTGGAATGGCTATTATTATATAGATATATGTCGAACAAGATTTTGAACTATGAAATATCTCTTAAGATCAACTTATTTCCTCTATCGGGTTGATAAAAAATATATAATCATTATTTAGAAATATCAAAGGGTTTAAAGGGGTGATTATGAAACTATTTGGAGTGAAAAACTGTATATCACCCCCTATCATCAATATATTTCTATATCTCTTATAAAACTCACCTCAATATACTAGGATTTGTGAGATTCAAATGGGTCAGGTTCAAAACACATCACTCTAGACTATCCATTTATGGAGTACTTTAAACATTGATGGTATTAAAATAACATTGTTTCATGGATATTAAGATAATTTCTTTCACGTAAAATATTATATTAATTTTCCTATAGTAGAAATATGAACTCAAAAATAGAAACAAGGTCTCTAAACTAGTCCTTGAGTTTAATCATTCTAAGGGGGTTTTTCTTCCTATTGGAATACCCCTAAATGGTCTTATTTGAGGGTGATAAATCATCCTCAGAATATATCAAACATCATAATGTCTGAAGCCAGTAAAATATTAATCATGAAACTATTTTTTATTAGATCCCATTGGATGTTGACCTTCTATATATTCCCTAAATTTTATAGGGTTTTGATATTCCCCTGAACTGTGTCCTCTTGATCTAGATCTGTGAATGAGATAATGTCATGAAGTTATACTAAACCAATATCCCCTTGATACTGATTAGTTGTAGAAACAATTGCCTCAAAATCCTAGGGACTCTAGAGGGCCTCGAAAAGTGCTCACCTATTCCCCTTTTAAAGTGGAAGAGTATCCAGAATCAATATTTAAGTTGGGAAAATCACCAACATTTATAATATGAGATACTTCTTCACCCGAGTTTTGTGATACCATATGTTGGGTATCTCTTTGATATAAGTCTTAGGGGATATATGTAATGATGTTCCTGAAGCAAACAGATTTGGTTATAGGAAATAATTAGATGGTATACTTTTCACTGATGGAATGAACCCAGCTGGTATACCCACCTTTCTGGGCTTAGCAGATTTTTTCACACCTACTAACCAGTATTCTGAGAAAATTGGGATTGTAACACTCTTGAATAATTTAGGAATGTCTTTATGTTCAGGTTTTTCATAATGAAGGGATTTCCATAGGTTTCGATTGCATCTATAGATCTGCAGAGGATGTGGGTGAAATTCTAAGATCATCCATCATTATATCTTCTCATGTTCTATCATCTCTAATTGAATCTACATCCACCTCCATGGTCAGGTAAGAGAAACATAGATTTATATATATATATTCATCATTAAATAAGGTTTCTACTAAGTTAATGAAATTAATAAAACAAAAAAGTGACTCTTCTTCCTATTGGGGTTCTGATTGGTGGGGAGATTCATGTGCTCCATATGGAAAGGGAATGAAGTCCACAAGTGTCCTAGATTGTTTAGATATCTAATTTGACCCTAATTATTATTCTATTTTCAACTTCTCTAGTTTCATCTCCCACCAGAGGATACGTTTGAAGATGTCCCTTTAGATAATTCATGAGGTGTTTGGATAGGAATCAGTTGATAGAGTTGTTACCTAAGAACATCAAGATCCTGATCAACTTTTTTCTAGGTTATTAAATCATTAAAATTTCATTCATGACTAGCTATGTCTTATTTCCAGTTATCATCTTCCTACGGTTTGGTGGTAGACTCATATGCAACATTCACTAGGGATTTTACTAGTATCATCTATCCATAATCAACCATGTTCTTGTGGATTTAATTGAAGAATTAATAGTCTTTGATTATATATAAAAAACACTAATGAAAAGAAAAATATTCAAGACAACCACTAAGGTCGAATTCATTGGGTTTTCTATTCTTGAGAAGCTTGAGGAGATTATTTCCCATGGAAGTAATGAACTAATCAGGAACATGTTTTTTTTCAAAAGGAATTGGTTTTCTTTTTATTCATCATATTATAGGAATCATTTCTCTCTTATTTCCCACAAAAACGTGATTTCACTTAGAGGGATTTATTGGGAAATAAGTAACTTTTCTAGGATATTTATAAATTATTGGCATTAGACTGAGTGTAATAGTGGAAATTTCTTCCTTGCTAGATATTTTCACTTGTGTTGTGGACACGAGCAAAGATTTGGACCTATTTCACCGAATAGATCCCTCTAAAAATTGTTTTATATCTACAAACTCCAAGAATACACCTGGATATTTCAATGGGATCATTGGTTTATGAAGTTCATCATGGAATTTTTCTTCACAAAATTTCATAAACTACTTATGTGGGATTATAATTTTTAGTGGTTACATTATACCTTTCCATTTAGTTATAAAGTTGGAGACCTTCTAAATTTCACACTATTCACAATTTTTTAGATCAGCAACTATTGTTTTCATTAGTGTGGATATAAATTTGTAAAGTAATTAATGGTAAAGTTCTTCCCAAACTATGACGGACCCTACTAGTAAGCTACTATACCAGAAGAATGTCGGCCCCACTATAGTCTACTCAAATCATCTCATCTTTGTTACCACTTTCTAATCATGTGGTCCCATCATAGGGTTTTATTAGGACAAGTATTGTGTTAGATACTGCTTTTTATCCCCCATTCCATAATATGTTAAAACAACATGATTCCAAAAATTGGGAAAAAGTAGACTAGTGCCCACCCATTTAGGATATTGATTTATTTATGGTTTCATTGGGGAATGATTCCCATTCATAGTATCAATTCTTGAAGGAATAGACTTGATATAAATATGGGGTTATGGTTGAAACATTGTATGAGTCATCCTCTGAGTGAGAGTAACAAGAAAAACATTGACCAATTCGACAGGCATCATCTGGATGATAACTGACGGTTTGTGTTGAGACTAGGTGATTTTCATGATATGATGGAAGAGGTTTTTTTACGGGGGGGAATAATTTTCCTCTTCAATTATCATATTCAAATAGACCAGTTTTATGGATCCAATGCCAACATAGTGTTCATATTAAATTCTTATTGGTAGATTAAACCCCACCTAATGAGTGATAGAAAATGTATTCACTTATTCTTGAAGGTGATAACCGGTGGGAATATTACCCCAAAGTAATTTATTATTATTCCTTTTGAGATTAAATATATTGGCTGCATATTATGACAATTTATCTTTTGTGAAGAGTAAATAAGGATATCTTGGTGGATAGTGGGACATTTTCATGCTTTTCCCTTTATCATTAGTATAATAGCATCGAGTGGGTGGAAACTCTTCATTTTGGGGTTCGATGTTTAGGGTTGTCCTTTGATTCTGGGTATGCATGACAGCAGGCAATGATTTGATAAAACCCACTTCTCAAGGTATTTTTTTCCCATGTCTTTTCTTGGTGTTAGCATCTTGATATATATCATCTAGTGGATTGATAGTGATAATATTTATTGATTTAATTAGGTAGTCTGAATCATTTCAATATCATCTAAGTAATTGATTGACTCTTATTAGTCATATCCCCTTTACAAGTCATGTAAATTTCTTCCCCCCAACCCTTATTCGCAGTGGACCATTTTGGCTATTGATATATTCAGAGTTTGATTATATTTTTCAGATGTTACCCTAGTTTTGATCTATAAATAGTGATCCTCAGGGAATATCCTACCATTCTCACCAAACATTCTATAAATGAAAGGGTTGTGTTGTATGGCAATATGAATAACTAGATTTTTTTCTACCAGTAATCACTTCCAAACCTAAAAAATGATGATTCTCTTAGTGGAGATGATAATAATACCCATGCCTTATGGGTTGAGGTTATTATGGGGGAAAAATCAGTACTTAATTAACCTGATAAGGATTTGATGATTCCATATGTAGAATTCATAGTAAAAGTCCCATGTACATATAGGTTGGGGTTGATGTGGATCCATACTCAATATCTTCTTGATTTACTAAGGAATTTATGACCCTGAGGGTAGTGTTGGTGGTAAAAATTACCCTAGACCTATGAACTATGGTATCTCTTAGATATCTTCCATGGAGAACACTAATAAAATATTCTTGATTCGAAACATTTTCACCAGAGAATAATTCAAGGGAAGTTCTCACTCATTGTCTGAGTCAAATTCCATGGTGAATTATCATGTGTCCAGAGGTTTTGGTTCTCCCATCTAAGACATTTTTCTTATAATTTTAACAGTATTAACTCAATTTACTATAAATGGTTCACACCCTCCAGTTACGATACGTTCATGCCTTAGAAATGGTATGATTTTTTTGGATCGACCAGCCGGCACGTGTGTGGCTCAGTCCTATAAAATCTACTGTTATAATGAAATTGGAGGATACTATCTTTGAGGGAATCTAGTGTCTCATAGATGAAGTGAAGTATAATTATACACATTTTCCACATCCTCAGATTCATTAAGTAGAAAATGTATTAGAAATTATTTGATTCAGTGAAGATAGACTATAGATACACAAATGTCGTAGGAACCCGCAGTGATTTTCTGACCTCGAGCACCGATATATAAAAATATTAGCAGGGTCAATCTGATAGAAAATATTGTTCTAATTTTAGATATGTTCATTAAATGAATGATAATAGAATTTATTATCCTTTATTAAATAAAGTATCACCCGTATGTTCTACTATAAGTCATGTATTCCTCTTTTAACACATATAGGATGTCATAATAGGAAGTGTAAATGGGCCAATACATAGTTTAGAAATTGTAATTAACCAATTTTTTACATATATACATGATAGAATAATCCTCATTGTAGTTTTGTTCCTCTACTTGGTTTTAACATAGAGAACATTTATCTGAATATGATGACTCATGGTTAGTAAGTGGTAGGGATGGTGGTTGTTGCTCTAGGTTATTTTTCTATCAGGGTGAGGTACTAATTCCAATTGATAGAACTTCATTTGTAGTTGAACCTGATTATTTGAGAACCATTATATATGAAGGTACCCTAAAAAAGAGGGATTATTCTATCCTTGATGAGATATCAGCATAGGGAGGTTGTTTATGATGGAGGTTAGGGGTTGGATCCCCATAATTCATCACAATGCTACAACAAGGATTACATATAAGGTAGTTATGAAATTTTACTTGTTATGAAGAGTTTTTGGATCCTTCGGATGCTACAAATATTAACTCTATAGAATAATGGATATTTTCATTAATCAGGGTAGTAATATGAGTTGTATCTTTCATATTATTCTAAATATTTTGACAAGTTTTTTAGAGTTGATCAAGGATATGAGTATGCTCCTTAGCAGCCATAAAAATATGTTGAAGTATATCTTTGGATATTATGAGGATATGAATTCACTTCTTGGTTGATTTTAGTATATTCTAGTTAGCTTATGAATTATTATCATGAATATGGTCCCACCTTTGGGTGGATTTTGGATTATTCCAGCTAACCTTGGTCAAGATATGAGTACGCACCCTATTCTAATGTTTATTCCCCACTAGGATATGTCAAAATACATACACAATCAAAAATGGAATATGTGCCTTATCATATATGGAATCTACGATAAGTTGATATAGTCCTTCATTAATGGGAGAAATATTGTGCACCTTCATCCTATAAGCTTCAGAGATACGTAGGAAAGCTATTGAATTATTGTTAGGGATATGATCCTGCATCAGGGTGAATACTAGAATATGTTGATGAACCATGATTGAGATGGGAATATGTGATAGATCCTAGTTTACCTTTAGAATATACTGCTATATTTTTTAGATAGGGATATACAATCATCCTGAGGTGACTACCAAATTTAATTGAAAAACCCTAATCGGAATAGAGATACAATCCTAATCCTTTGCCTTTGCCTTTATCATAATATGCTGATAATTCTTCTGTATGGGATAAATAATGTCTGATTTCTATTGATTAACTATATGGTTATGTTATACATGATGATACACTTCTCTGGAAATTAGAATAGGAATATGTGTTTATTCATTATTGATTTCTAGATCATATCAGTGAATCTCCTTCAAAACTGTTAGAATTTATTGGTAGCTCGAAAGGGTTTGAGAAAGAATATGAGTTACCTCATTTTTTGTTTCTCTGATATAATAGAAAACTACAACAATTAAAGTGGTGATATGAAATCACTCATGTCCTCTATTTTCCATTGGGATATGTCGACAAGCTTCATTCATGGGGGTGTGAATATGCACATCCCCCTATATATTTTAGAAATATACGCGAAGAATTAGTATGTATGAACAAGGATATGAACATACATGATGCTTTCCACTATAATATATCGGTAGTCCAGAAAAGGAAAAAATATATTTTTGTGATAGGTTATTTGCGACGGGTCAATCTCTCATCACAAATAGTCCCTTAGAAAAGACTATTTGTGATGGGATACATTTCTCAATGTAAATAGTCATTGAAAAAACTTATTTTCAATGGGAATGTGTTCCCATCACAAATAACTTTGGTGCATAGTGTGTGACAACCACTGGGAAGACTATTTGCGACGAGAATATTCCCCTGTCTCAAATTTCCTCCCTTCTTTATTGTTATTTTTTATGGGAATTAACTACAATCCCAATTAAACTATTGACATGAAAGTATTTGCGACTGGTATCATTGTAAATAATTTCTGTCATTAATTGTTATTTTCAATAGGATTGTCTTATGTCCGAGTTAAATTGAAGGCAGAGGGTATTCTCGTTGGGACCCATTAAAAATAATTTTTTTACCACTACCATAATTTATAATGAATGTTCTATTTGCAATAATCTTCCAATTACAAATAGTCTCATTACAACTAATCTGACCTATATACCCCCCTCCCCTCTATTTTTTTCATTCCATTCATCTCTAAACTCCTATCTCCTTATCCACTCTCAAATTCTCCTGCTTAAAGTTTTCATAGTTTTAAAATTTTAAATTTTATTGGGTAGCAACATTCAGGCTTTGCATCCACTGAACGATTCAATTTTAAGGTATTTATTTAATGTTTTTATTCTTTTTATTTAATTTATTTTTTTATATTAGTAATATTTATTATTAATTAGTAGTAATTATATTTAATTAGAATTAGTTAGATTTATTTTTTATTAATTAGTTTTAATTAACAGTAATTATTTTTAATTAAAAGTATTTAGTTTTAATTATTAATAATTACTTTTAATCATAACTATTTAGTTGTAATTAATTATGATTAGTTTTAATTAGTAATAATTAGGAATATTTTTAATAATTAGTAATATATAGTAATATTTTGAATAATTAGTAAAAATTAAGTAATATTTTGTGGTATTTGGAAATAATTTGTTGTAATTAGAAACAAATTGTTATAAACTAACAAAAATTAGTAATAATAAGTGGTAATTGGTAATAATTATCAGTAATTGGTAATTATTATAGTTAATTAGTAATGATTTCCTAAAATTGGTAATGATTATCGATAATTGGTAATTATTAGCGGTAATTAGTAATAATTAACTGTAATTGATACTAACTAGTAAAACATAGTAATAAATTATTATAAACTAAAAAATTATTAAATTGATATAATTTAAAATAAATTGATATAGAATAGTATAAAATTATATAAAATGTTATAAATCAATAACATTTTTATAAATTTATAAAAAAATAAACATATAAAATTGGTATAAATTAATAAAAATATTTTGCATTACTAAATTTATTATAAATTATAATGAAATAATATAAATTATTAGAAATTATTAGAAAACCAAAAATAAAATAAGTCTTTAATTTTTTGGTGATGGGCAGTGAAAATATTGGACATGGTTGTCATAAATTGGTTTCATCACCTGAATTTTATAAAATCTGGGAGAAACTTAAGTCAACCATGTCCAAATTTGTCATTAAGTTGGTAGAATAGTGTCAGATAGGATGTGATGTGTTGATGCCAGTAGTAGGAGGATGAGACACATCGATGGTAGGAGTAGCAGCATGAGAAGATGATGGAGTACATGCGATAGTTATTGTAAATTAGAAATATTTATTTTTAATTAGCAAAAATATTTTTAATTAAAAGTAAATGGTTTTAATTTGCAATAAATTGTTGTAGTTATCAGTAAGTGGGTGTTATTAATAGTAATTACTTATAATTGATAAATAAATAGTATTAATTAATAGATCTTAGAAATAATGTATAAATATCATCAATAATTAGTGATAAATTATGAATAATTAGTGATAATTATCTGTAATTAGTATTAAATATAATTATTAATAATTAGTGATAATTAGAAATAATTAGTAATAAATGATTAATAATTAGAAAAAAAAAATTGTTATAAACTAAAAAAATAAGTATATTGATATAATTTACAATAAATTGATATAAGTTAGTATAAATTAATATAAATTGTTAGAGATTAATAATATTTATTATAAATTTGTAAAAAAAATTAAACATATAAAATATGTATAAATTAATAAAGTTTTTAAATATTTTTATAATTTATTATAAATTACAATGAAATAATATAAATTATTAAAAATTATAAGAAAATTGAAAATGAAATTGGTCATCAATTTTCAGGTGATGAGAAATGACAATTTTTGACATGGATGGCATCAATTGGTTTCATCACCTGAAGATTTTAAGATCTATTATTTACACCCTTTTAGTAATTTAAAATATATTTTATTGCTTTATATTAAATTATATTAAAAATAAGAGGCAATTAATGGTTATTTGAAATAATTATCCACAATTACAGCTAATTTTTAGTATAATTTAATATAAAGTAATAAAATAAATTATAAATTACTAAAAATGCGTAGATCATAGAATTTACGACCTTCATGTGTTGAAAAATAACCAATTTGTGTCACCTATGTCCAAATTTTTCATTAGGTTATTAGAAATTGGGCAGGTAGGATGTGACACATTGATGGTAGTTGTAATAGGAGGAGATGTGTCGATGAAAGAAGAAATAGCATGAAAAAATGATAGGTATATGTGATATTATTATAAATTAGAAATATTTAGTTTTAATTAGCAGTAATTTCTTTTAAATCAAAAGTAAATAGTTTTAATTTTCAATAATTCATTTTAATTATTAGTAAGTGGGTGCTATTAAAATTAATTACTTATATGTGATAAATAAATAATATTATATTAAAATTAATTGTAATCACTATAAATATTAAAAATTAGTGGTAATTATAAAAGAAATTAGTAAAAATTAGCAGTGATTAGAAAAGATTAATAAAAAATAACACTAAATCCCTATAATTAGTAAAAAGTAATGGTAATTTGTAAAATTAGTGATAATTAGTAAATATTAGCGATAATTAGTAAAAATTTATGATAAATCACTATAATTATTAAAAATTAGTGGTAATTGGTAAAAATTAGTAAAAATTACCAGTAAATTAGTAAAAAATAATGTTTAATACATATAATTAGTGAAAATTAGCAGTAATTAGGAAAAAGTAATGGTAAATCACAATAATTATGAAAATTTAGAGTTAATTATTAAATATTAGTGATAATTAGTAGTAATTAGTAAATATTAGTAAAAATGAACATTAAATTACTATAATAAGTAAAAAATTAATAATAAATAGTTAAAATTTGTGGTAATTAGTACAAATTAGCAGAAATTAGTAAATATTAGCGGAAATTAGTAAAGATTAGTATAATTTAACATTAAAAAAGTAAAATTATTGATTATTAATGGTAATTAGAAAAAAATAATGGTAATTAGCTAAAATAAATGGTAAATAGATAAAATTGACAATATTTACAGGTAAATTATAATTTTATAATTTTATAATCTTCTTTTATTGTCTTTTTCTTATATCAACTAAATTAGAAACAATTTATTAATTATATATTTTTTCCAAGAAATATGGAACAATGAGGTCGACGAAAATAATAAGCGGTCAATAGAAAAGATTGAAATTATTATAATTAAATTATAATTTTTAAATTTTCTACTCTTTTTTTGGATCATCATTTTCATATATAAAATTAATCATAAAAATTTATTTATTTTATATTTGTTATATAAATACAGAACAAGGATGTCGATAAAAATATTTATTATAGGATCGTGATTGGAAAAATCATCAAATGAATCCAAACCATTCTGGTGTAAATCCTATATATATTGAGGGTGTTGAAGATTTTTTATCATTTTCATCATCAAAAAAAATTATTTTAGATGGTACAATTATGTTTCCATGTAAGAAATGTGATCTTTGAAACATTTGAAAATGTTGTGGTTTATCTATTGAGTTTTGGTTTTGGAATTGATTATGTGTTTTGGTATCAACATGGTGAACGCGGTTTTAGAGAAGATACTAATAATTTGTTTCTAGATCCATTATGATTTGAAATTTAGTACATGATGTGGTTGGTCTATCTTTTCAACAAACATTAATTCAGGATGATGTTGATTTAACTCCTTAGTTGGAACCATCTCAATTTCATGAGTTGTTGAAGTCTGATGAGGATTCCTTATATCTTGATTGTAAGATAAGAAATTTTAAAGCGATTGAAAAAATTTTCCTATTAAATCAGATAATGGATTTTAAAATATTTTTTTATTAGATATTCACTTTGGTTAAAGAACTATTACCTGAAGAAAATGTCTTGCCTACAATTTTCTATGAGAGGAAGAGGATGGTTCATAATTTGGGTCTTGGTTATCAGAAGATTCATGCTTGTTCAAATGATTGCATCTTATATTATGGTGAAAATTAGTCATTAGTTAGCTTTCCTACATGTGGAAAATCGATGTATAAAGTGGCTCAACTATAGATTTCTAGATTGATTCCTATAAAACAGTGGAGGTATTTTCCTGCTACACCCATATTATAGCATTGATTTTGTCGCAGAACACAAATTCATTGATATCATGGCACAAAACTGATATTCCAACCGATAAAATCACAAATCATCTCGATGATGACGATTCATGGAAATATTTTGATCTAGTACATCGATATTTTTCTTTAGAATCCCAAAACGTGTCATTGAGCTTTCTACTGAAAATTTCTATCCATTGGGTTCTTACGGTAGTCAATATTATTGTTGGAACATCTTTATAACTCTGTACAATTGACCTCCTTCCATGTCGATGAATCATCCATATATCTTTTTGACCTTATTAATTTTAAGACATCCAAAAACGAATATCGATATTTATTTGAATCCATTTATTGATGAGTTAAATTTATTGTGGGTTAATGGTTTTAATACATATGGTATTATTGTGAAACAAAATTTCATAATGAAATCTACCTTGGTGTGTAAAATTAATGACTTACCATCATATGGAATTTTATATGGAAGGAGTACACATCGTACAAAATAATTTCCATACTTTATGAGCGACAAAAAATCATTTCTAATCTTCAATGGAAGAACCCCATGTTTTTTCAAATTTCATCAAATATTTCTTCCAAATGATCATCCTTTTCAGAGAAATAAATATCATTTTAGAAAAGGTACAATTGAAAGATATAGGCCTCTAACAACGATCTCAAGTATTATGTTAAAATAAATTATCTCTTTATTACCTCCTATTACCTTTTGACCGACTATAAATGAGAAAATATTTATGGCTTTGGGAAAGAAAAGTATTGGCTAAAATGGATCATTTTTTGGGATCTACCATATTGGTCTAATTTATTGGTTTATTGCATGCTGGATGTCATTAATATTGAGAAGAACTATTTTGATTATATATTTCATACAATTTTTGACACACCTGGTAAGAAAAAATATAATTTAAAGGTGTAGTATCCTTAACTTTGTATAGGTATGACCCTATTTAAATTTTGGATTAAATCTCCTAATTTTGGTAAGTGGAATGTCTACCTGGTTCATAAGGAGGCTTGATGGTTTTCCTTGGGTCCAAGACACGAAATAAAGTGGAAATACCCATTTAGTACATGTTTCGTGGTTTTCACATGGTTATGAGTAACTGTGCACCCAAACTATGCTATCTACGAGGAAGCGTGCACGTTTATGAAAACTGTACAAGGGGGAAGGCCAAACTATGAAGGCTTTGACAGTCCCATTCCGCATAGTTGGTGCACAGTTTGTTAAACTGTATGGGGATCCCTAGGTAACCATGCAACATAGCCCCTCTTGGATAGATTTTGGCACATATATGGTGTATATTTTGGAAAATTGTGCGGTCAAACCGTGCACCCCATTAAAAAGTGAGAAATTACCATTTTTCACCTCGGTATTTTAAGTGTTTCACCCAATTATCATCCCCACTTTTCTTTCTCCACAACTACTGACGAACCAAAATAGACAAACATTCCCAAGGTTATACCTCCTTCTATTCTAGTCCATTTGGAGTGCCATTGTGTGCTGATCGAAGCTTCGGGCATGTCTAAAGATCCTCTTTTTTCTATTTTCCATATTAGGGATTGCAGTTTATTTATTCTTCTTTTGAATCCCTAAAACCCTCTTTTTCCATTGAATATTAAGTTGGGTATTAAAAGTGTTCCTGAATCTGTATCTAAGGCTAAGATTAAGCAAGCATTCGTCTACGGATTAGAGTTAGGTGTTCTACAAGTTATATCCCATAGTTTGGAAGTTTATTTGTGCATGTGCGGTTGTTTTATTGCTTCTCTCTTATTGTGAAAATTATTCCTTTAGTGAGATTTGGAAAAATGGTTGGATAAATGATATATTTAACCCCTCATGACCCTTATGGGTTCATCTAGGTTGATTATACTGATTTAGGGCCACCCATGGGGTGTGACAACATTCCCATAAATGGAAGATTAAAATATTAAGCATAGAATTAACTTGTGAAAATATAGATCTCATGATGAACATGTTGATATGTTAGTTGAATTTAAAAGGTAATATTGATAGTTTCAATATATTTTGATGATGTCATAAGGGATTCTTTGGTATATTATGAAATGGGATGGTTAAAATAAAGTGTTTGTGCTAAATGACTTATGAATTATACTTGAAATGCATTAGTGGTTCAATTCATATGAAACTATGAACATGTTAAATGGGTAAATTCTTGTGAATTGATAATTTTTTTAAATGGATTAATGTATGGGAATTGATGAATATGTTAAATGGGCCCTAGTATTAAAATTGTTGGTTAGGATATTGGGTTAAGGCATAAGAATGTAAAATGGGTTAAATGGGATTTTCAATGTAATTAGTAAATGTTCTAATGTCTTTATTCTTGATGTTAATTCACATGTAGAATAATTATGATATTTTAATGTTTTTTGTATTGATCTATGTATGGTTGTGATATGGTATATATGGTAAATGGATAAATAAGCATGTGCACATGGCTTCGTAGTTGTGGGGTATTGGACTTGGGGATCTATGCCTATAGGGTGTGTTAGACTGAGGTTCTAAACCCCCACCACATAATGCAAGGTTTAGCGAAGGGGGTTGAGGTTATATTCCCATAATAATTTCATTTGATGAGACTACCTGGATTAAGGCTCCTACGAATGTGTATTGTAATTATTTATGACATCTTTATCCCTAGCGAGATAGGGAACTTTTCTTATTCCCCTATGTATAGTGATTTACTAGCTTACACCATTATGTAAATTATTTATTTGAAAAACCTATGGAACAAGTGATTAAAATGGATTAAGTGATTAAAATGGTTAAAGTAAACATTATTAACTAATGGCACCCGAGTTGTATTTTGTTTACTTTTTCATTTATTTAGTACTGGAATGCACTATCTATTTAGAATGAATATTTTGTAACATAATTGGTGGTGGACTACTAAGTTTTAATCACATGCTTCTTAGGCTTCCATTGGGTACCAGAGCAGATTTCATTATTGCGGGTTAGGATAAGGTCAAGGGACCTATACCGGGGAGTTGATTGGGGCATGGGATGTGCATGGATGAGGGATCTGGACTTAGAGTCAAGACCAATTTGGGGATGCTTAAATTGGAATATATTTTGGGTTTTCTTCACTTTTTACATTTTTATCATGACATGACATATTTAGTTTTTGGTTTTGGGTTATTCATAGTTTTGGGAAATTGTTAGTAATTCATGTTTATGTTATATTTCTTATTGTTTCCTTTATTTCTCATTGTTATCTGATGTTTTGTTTCTCAAATTAAGGGGGTATAATCTCCCCACATGTTATTTTTAGACTCTTGCTACTAGTCTGTAGCCTTTGGTGTGCGGGGAGGCATGCTTGAGGTTATGTAGTGACTCGGGTCGAGGAAAAGGTTTAATAGATTCTGGGTTAGAGACATTACAAAGTGGCATCATAGGGGTTCTTTTACGTGTATTATTATTTAGGAATGGTAGATTGAAGATTAGGATGTGTTGGTTCTTGGACATGAGCTCGTTATTGGGAGTATCTTACCCATGTATTAGGAAAAACCCAAGTACCTAGGGTGGGAATTGTTTCTCTTGATGTGTAATGTTACAGTTGAATGATATTTCATCATTGGGTGATGCACTTGTTGTGTGATGTGACTATTTTATGATATTTTTCTCATAGAAAAAATGAAACGAGTTTGTACATTCAAGAATCATTATAGGAACCAAGGAATATAGGTTACATGCATCATGGTAGACACACACGGAAAGGGTGTGTGGGAAATGAAGGGTAGAATGGATTTCATATTCCTTAAGAATCTAAAAAAAGTAATATCTAATGAAAATGATGAAAATAGGTAAATGGAAATAATGTTAAATAATGGTTAAACAATTGTGCTAAATTAAATGTTAATAATGATTAAAACATTGGTTGTATTGAGTTGTAATGATAGAAAGGTACCCAAACGAATAATATTTATGTTTTGATGGTGAAATAGCTTGAAAAGTGTATCAAATGAAGACTCTTGAAAATGTAAGTCGGTTTACCCCATATTGACCATGGACCATGGTAGGTATGGTTGAGTTTAGTGTTCTTGGTGTGATGATGTATGTTGGGATATTGTATGTGAAATGGATTGTTTATGGCTAATGGAGATCCTTCTTTTATATAAATTCTGGAAGATTATGTTATGAATTCTGAGACTCATGTTTTTTCACTCTAGAGAAATGATACCATTGTTGGGTCGGAAAGACACGAGGAAAATGGCAAGAGGGGGGGTGAATTGCCTTTTAAAAAAAATTGAAAAACAAATTAAAAATCAAAGTAAGAATGCAGCGGAAAGTAAAGAGGCAAGACACACGAAATTGATAACGGAGTTCGGCCAAAACCCGGCCTACGTCTCCGCTCCCAACTCAACCGTTGAGAGATTCCTACCGCTTGCTTTTCAATGGTTTTAGCAAGAAACCCACTAGGCTTTGAGGTAGCACTAGGACCTATTACAGCTTGCTTTTGGATGGTTGAGCAAGAACCCACTTGCTTTTGATGGTTTAGCAAGAACCCACTATCCTTCTTACAGGTGAAGGATAGCTCACCTTTTTCTCAAGCTTTTTAAAGGAAAATCTTGTGAACCTCTTCACACCTTAGTGGTGGTGTGAGAACCCAAAAGAAAGGGAGGATGAGAAAAGGGTTGGGGTTTGTAGGCACAAACCCAATTTTAAAGCTCAAAATAAAATAAACAATAAAACCGTATTGGAGGAAGTCTTGGGCGCCTTTGATTGAATGGAGATGATGAAGGCCGCTTCCAAGCTTCTTGGGTGGAGCTCCTTGGATGTGGAAGTTGTTGGAGCTATTGGAGTTCCTTTGGAGGAAGACGCCGGAGGTTGGCCAATTGATGCAAAATATGTCCGAGGGCTTCACAATAGTTCCGGTAGGTGTCCAGGGCTTCCTTGGCCTTTATTTATAGGCATGGAACCCTTGGGGAGGCTTCGGAGCCGTTGGAGAGGCTAAAAGAGCCGTTGGGAGCCAAGTGGGCCAGCCTGGTCAAACTGCAACGGCTAGTTTGACTGGCTCCACCGGCTGGCCGGTACAGTCCCACCGGCTGGCCGGTGCTTGAGAAAATTGGGAGATTTCGAGACTTGGCTCCACCGGCTGACCGGTGGATGGGCCACCGGTCGGCCGGTGCCTTGGATGTTGAGAAGGAGGTTGGTCCAGGCCCCACCGGTCGACCGGTGGAGGAGCCACCGGCTGGCCGGTGGAAAGACAGTAGGTCTCACTATTTGTGCTGGGTGCCACAGGTCGACCGGTGACAGAGCCACCGGTCGACCGGTGGGGAGGCAGTAGCTTCCCTTTGAGTGCAGGTGCCACCGGCTGGCCGCTGGTGTTCCACCGGTTGGCCGGTGGACTGAATTTCAGTCCATTTCTTGTCCATTCTTGGGCCAATCCTTTGGCAATCTTTTGCCTATCATCCACAACACTTAAAAACAATGTTAAACACATATGAAAGTGATTGTGATCATGAAAATCAAAGAGTGTGGGGTACAACAATCTCCCCCTATTTTGATGATCACAATCACTTATCTAAGCAAAGTAAAAACTTAAATGAAAGGCATGCTTTAAATGAAAAATTGAAAATAGATACTAAGAATGAGAGAAAAGATTCTCCCCCAATCAATCAAGAAATTTCTCCCCCTTTGTGATTATCAAAATAGAATGGGGCATAAAACTTGATTGAGGGATAGGGTTTGAAAAACTAGATTTTGAGAATTGAAAATCAATTTGAGATTTTTGAAATTGAAATGAAAATTTGAATAACAGTTTGAATTGAAAGTTTTGAATCAAAAACCAATTGAAATTTGAATTTTGAATTTTGGATACCAAATGTTGAAATTGAAAGTTGGAATCGAAAATTTTGAAAATAAAATCAAAAGGACTTAAACGATCCTAACTCCCCCTAAATAAAAACAATGAATTACCGGGGAGAGGGATTTTGAAAAGAGACAATTTTGGGCCCATAGAGACTCGCTAGAAGGGATTTTTCAATCCATACTTGTCTCATAGCGGGTCTTCTTCTATAAAACTCATCGGAAAAGAAAAAACTTTTGGGTTGACCATACCGGGCATTTTTGCAATTGCATTCATAAATAAGGTGCCCGGGTTTTTTGCAATAATTACAAAATTTAAAGCTAGAGCTCCCCCTTACAAAAACAGTTGGAGCATGGGAGGAGGAAGCTCGGTTGGTGTAGCCAAGTCCATGTGTGGTTCTAGAAACACGTTGAGAACCAAGGAGATTGGACAAATTTTGTTCACCTTGGGTGAACTTGGCTAAGGTCTCCCTTAGGTCTTTGATGGTTGATTCCATAGAATCAACATTTGGAAAATTTTGGATTTTAAGGGTGAGTTCCTCCTTCTCTTTGAGAAGTTGGTCTTTTTTGGAAGAGAGTTTTTTGAAAGACTTTTTTAAAGCAACAAATTTTGACGATAAAGTATGAAAACCTTTTTCTAGTTGGTCTCTAGCGTATTGGAGATCCTCATAGGATAAATGATTTAAAGAATTTGAATTTGAAGAACAAGTGGATGAGGAATCGGAAGAAGTTACCTCATGGAATGCCATTAGGCATTTTGTACCTTGGTCGCTTGAGGAGGAGGAGGAGGATGATAAAGAGGAGGTGTCACTCCATGTGGCCTTGAGGACCTTCTTCTTTCCTTTTTCCTTGGCCCGTTTTTTGTTGAGTGGGCAATTGGGCACGGATTTTGGATCGGGTTCTTTCTTTTGAGCGGGTTCTTGCTTTTGAGCCATGCTAGTACCTTCATGGGTTAGCTCTAAATATTTCCAAATATCATAAGAGGTGGTGCAAGAAGAAATACAATCAAAAACATTACGGTCTAAGCCACAATGAAGAGCATTCATGGCTTTGCCATCAAGCTCGAAATTTGCAATGTCAGCGGGGGTCCATTGAGATTCATCGGGAGAAGAAAGGGTGAAACCATGCATGACAATTTTAAAAATAGGATAACCAATGCTTTTAAGAAATGTGGTCATGCGGGTTTTCCAAAAAGAATAATCGGCTCCATCAAAGAATGGAGCACGATCCAAAGAAAAACCTTCGGGGGATTGAGAGGAAGAAGCGGTAGAAGCCATCAAAAAAAATAGGATCTTTAATTTGAAACCGGGTTAGGGAATTATTCAAATACGTCCTCTGATACCAATTGTTGGGTCGGAAAGACACGAGGAAAATGGCAAGAGGGGGGGTGAATTGCCTTTTAAAAAAAATTGAAAAACAAATTAAAAATCAAAGTAAGAATGCAGCGGAAAGTAAAGAGGCAAGACACACGAAATTGATAACGGAGTTCGGCCAAAACCCGGCCTACGTCTCCGCTCCCAACTCAACCGTTGAGAGATTCCTACCGCTTGCTTTTCAATGGTTTTAGCAAGAAACCCACTAGGCTTTGAGGTAGCACTAGGACCTATTACAGCTTGCTTTTGGATGGTTGAGCAAGAACCCACTTGCTTTTGATGGTTTAGCAAGAACCCACTATCCTTCTTACAGGTGAAGGATAGCTCACCTTTTTCTCAAGCTTTTTAAAGGAAAAGCTTGTGAACCTCTTCACACCTTAGTGGTGGTGTGAGAACCCAAAAGAAAGGGAGGATGAGAAAAGGGTTGGGGTTTGTAGGCACAAACCCAATTTTAAAGCTCAAAATAAAATAAACAATAAAACCGTATTGGAGGAAGTCTTGGGCGCCTTTGATTGAATGGAGATGATGAAGGCCGCTTCCAAGCTTCTTGGGTGGAGCTCCTTTGATGTGGAAGTTGTTGGAGCTATTGGAGTTCCTTTGGAGGAAGACGCCGGAGGTTGGCCAATTGATGCAAAATATGTCCGAGGGCTTCACAATAGTTCCGGTAGGTGTCCAGGGCTTCCTTGGCCTTTATTTATAGGCATGGAACCCTTGGGGAGGCTTCGGAGCCGTTGGAGAGGCTAAAAGAGCCGTTGGGAGCCAAGTGGGCCAGCCTGGTCAAACTGCAACGGCTAGTTTGACTGGCTCCACCGGCTGGCCGGTACAGTCCCACCGGCTGGCCGGTGCTTGAGAAAATTGGGAGATTTCGAGACTTGGCTCCACCGGCTGACCGGTGGATGGGCCACCGGTCGGCCGGTGCCTTGGATGTTGAGAAGGAGGTTGGTCCAGGCCCCACCGGTCGACCGGTGGAGGAGCCACCGGCTGGCCGGTGGAAAGACAGTAGGTCTCACTATTTGTGCTGGGTGCCACAGGTCGACCGGTGACAGAGCCACCGGTCGACCGGTGGGGAGGCAGTAGCTTCCCTTTGAGTGCAGGTGCCACCGGCTGGCCGCTGGTGTTCCACCGGTTGGCCGGTGGACTGAATTTCAGTCCATTTCTTGTCCATTCTTGGGCCAATCCTTTGGCAATCTTTTGCCTATCATCCACAACACTTAAAAACAATGTTAAACACATATGAAAGTGATTGTGATCATGAAAATCAAAGAGTGTGGGGTACAACAACCATGATGAAGGGTGTTATTTGGGAGACAAGAGGATATAAATAAGAATTTACCTCTAGATGTGGGAAAATAAATCCTAGTGGTTTAGGGTAACAGACAAGAGGAGAAGTTCCAGGAGAACTGTGCTCGTTTTATGCAGATGATGGAATGGGACCCAGGGTGGGTAGTGCTGAGTATGTTTGATATTACTAGGGATTTTTAGTTGTAGAACCCTCAAAAAGTTTCTAGAGATGGTGTACCTGAGGTATTGGAGTTCTAGATAGAGTCCATCCATACCATTTTGGATCATTTAGAGACTCCTCCTGATAAGATAGTCAAGATGGCATCCTATATGTTGTGGGGACTGACAAAGCGTTGGTGGAAAAATTTGGTTTAGACATATCAATATTATGGTATGATATGGAAGGAAATTCAGGATAATTTTTTGGAAAACATCTATCCTGAGACTTTGAGATATGATAAGGATGCAGATTTTATGAGGTTGACCCGAGGGGACTATGCCAGTGATGGATTATGTTTTCTACTTCACAGACATGGGACACTTTGTCCCAAAATTAGTAAGGGATGATTATACTATGGAAATATGTTTCAAAGATGGACTTAGACATGATATCAAGTCCCAAGTGAATATCTTTCATTTAAATAGAATTTATAAGGTGGTGGATCAAACCTATATTTTAGAGGGTAACCTGAGGGAGGCCTTTGGTGGTGCTCATCTGGTCCTAGTTAGATGATACAGTAGTGTGACTTCTGCTAGTAGGAAGCATTAATTCAAAATTATTCACCAGGGTGATGGTGTACAGAGCGAACACAGTAGAGGACCGGTCATGGAGGGTGGTGACCAGGTGTTTTTTTATCAGTGAGGAAGGCCAGGGCATCTCTGTGGTTAGTTCCTCCTACCACCCATTAATTTCCAAGCATATGGAAGAATGGGGAATGTGAATAGGTTTTGTAGGAACCCTCAAAATTCAGACACTAATGGAGGATCAAGGTCAGTACAGAGTGTGGGTAGATATTTAGTTACCACATATCATGATGTCAATTGGATTTATACTGGTCCTTCCAGTCGTGGTGGCATAGGTGGTACTCTAGGGAGAGAGATTCCATATTGGCAGGGAAGTATAACTTCAGGAACTCATACTAGAGCCCAGAAAATAGGGGAAGGTCATCATTATGTAGTTCAACCAGCACCCAGTAATGGTGGGGTTATACTTTTGACAGTATGAAGTATGATTCTTATAGAATCCATGCTTGATAGTTCTTTATTTGATACTAGTACCTCACATTATTTTATATCTTATCATTTTGTGAGTGTAATGGACCTAACAATATAATATATATGTGGGTTTATGTCAATTGTCACACTTTTGGGGTGCTGGTGTAAAATGTCCAGTAATTAAAGGGATGTTCCCTAAAGGTTGGTGGGTACCATTTTCTTTGGGACTTGTTTGTGCTAGAGATTCTAGTCTTTGATTTGATTTTGGGGATGGATTGGTTACTATTGTACTAGGATCATATTAACTGTTACCACCATTGGGAAATGTTCAAATCCCTGGAGAGGAATACATTTGTACACCACGGGGAATGGGATATCCAAGAAGGTCGTGTAGGGCTAGTCATTCAACAGTTAGGTGAACTTATAGCTCAAGTGGCTTGTATTATGCTTGATGTTGGGGAGGTAGGTAAGCATGTCTTCCCACTGATGGTGGATCTGTTTCAATATTTTTTTCCAAAGTAATTATCTGGGTTTCACCCAAGAGGGAGTTTGAGTTCATGATAGAGTTATTGTTGCGGGAAGAACCAGTTTCTATTATGTCATATATAATGTCATTGGAAGAACTCCAAGAACATAAAGATCAGCTAGAGGAACTAGAGAACAATTGGTTTATTCTCCCAAGTACATCACCTTGGGGATCACTTCTATTTTTTTCAATAAGTCTAATGGGTTATTTCGGTTGTGCGTCGATGATAGGAAGCTAAATCGGATGAAATTTTAAGAACATATAACATATTCCTTAAATAGATGATATTTTTTAGTGCCTGAGAGGTTCTTCAATGTTCTTCAAGATTTATTTTTGATTAGGGTATCATCATCTATCTATCCAACATTACAATTTTTATTCAATAAGAAAAAACAGAGGTACAAACAAAGGAGATGAGAAACAAAACAAGAGACAAGAAACAATCCAAAAGCAACATACACAAGGACCTCAGGACTAAGGGGGACGAAATTAATGTAAACCAAGAGAATATCCAATAATCAAGTTAACTCCCTTAGGTTTCAAGGGATTAATAAAAAGAAAGTGATTTTGGGGCCTGAGATTGCAATAGACGCAAGATGATCCGCAACTTTGTTCCCCTCATGCCAGGTGTTGGTCACCCTAATATTGTGGAGAAGGGTAAGGTAGTTCCTAACTATGTAGAAAATTGACCAGGGTATGTGGACCTTGACATTTAGAGAGTTATGATGATTCAGAGAATCATTCTCAATATGAGTGATCGTGATGTTCCTTTGTTTGAAAAGAGATATCCTTATAAGCAATGCTTTGGCCTCTGCCTGGAGTGGAGAACCATTCCCATAAGATGAAGTGAAATTCATCACATCATTTCCCCACATGTCCCAAACCATGCCCCTTCCTTTAATTTCTTCCAGAATACATGAACTATTTGAGTTGATCTTGTAACTCGAGACTGGAGGGCTCCAGCGTATCCATTTCCCATGTGGCCTATTAAGTGAGGAGTTAAACGAAAGTGCACTCACCTATAGAAACTTCAACTAAAGATCCTCCTACCTTTTGATATATCATGTAATTCCTTCAAGAGAGGTTATGGGTTGAATTAGATTATTTTATGTTGTTCGGCTTTACCAATGCATCGGTAGTGTTTATAGCCCTAATGATCCAAATCTTTCATCTTTATTTGGATCAATTCATAGTTGTATTTGTTGATTAAATGTTTTTGTACTCTAAGACCCATGATGATAATTCCAAACATCTTGACATCATCATGAATACACTATGATAGCATATGATATACACCAAGCTATCAAAGTGACATTTCTGGATTGACAGGTGAATTTCTTGGGTCATATCCTTCCTTCAACGTAACATTTTTATTTTCAAACACTTTTAATGTGAAAGTAATAACCCTCACAACTTACCAGTTTCAACACCAAAATATACAATAGATTCGTTAAAGAATATTTTGATTTGGTTGGAACTAATCTCCATAAACAATATCCAGGGAATAGAATTTACCTGATTGTCAGGGTAATCATTTAAGATGCCTTCATATAGATGCGCTAAGTTGTCCCAATATTTCCTGCATTCCTTCTAATTAATCTTCCCCATGTTGAATCCATTAAGAAAAATGTGGACATTTTTATCAATCCACTCACCTTAATCCTTTATAGTGGTCACACGAAGCATTCTCATCTTCTTCAAACACCTTAATATCTGAATCTTACTCTATCATTTCTTCATCTGAGTGTATTAGTAGGTCCATGTGTTTCAGTAATGAGGATATATGTCACTAAGGGTCTTCATTAGATCATGACTCACGCTGCTTCCTAGGATCCTTAATCTTCTTATCACCTGTGTAAATGATATGTTAAATTGCCTCATATCCTGCAGACACTAGTTCATTGGTGAATTCAGCCACCTCGTGCTTGTCAAAACCTTTTCACTTATTCTAGGGGGTGATTCTTGTACTTGTAGGAGCCTTTGGTGTAATCTTACCCGTGTTTACAGATCTAGTAACAGGAGGACTAGGTAGGTTGGAGTAATCCTTCATATGTCATTTCCTCTTATTTTTTATAATGGAACTGTCATAATTCATAATCATGTTCTTTCCCTTCCACAAAGAGGATCTAAGATACTCCTCTACAATGATCATTTCCTTCAACTCAACAGAGTCTAAAGCCTTGTCCATTTCCTCTGGAGAATCTTCCACATTCACCAAAGAGTTTTATCCATGATCCACCCCTTTTAATCCCTCACTAACATGGAATATATCAACCCAAGCCCTTTATATATAACATTACATGATTTTAAGCATAATTATAAATTATAGTACCAGCCAAGGATCATTAAGTCTAGTTTCTTGGAATACTATGTACATATAACATAAAACATTGGGCTAAAAAACTTGTTTATTTAATCTCCATAAAAATAGCTCCTAACTTACTTTTATCCCTTGAATATGAATAGTGTGTCCTGGGGAACACATGAACAAAGGGATGAGCTAAAAATCCCATTAAGGGAATGAACATAAGGATACGTCTTAGGAACATTAGTTAGGAGGCATGACATAATGATATTCAATGCATGGAACATATAAAATCGTATAATATAAGCATGGAATCATATAAACATGGAATCATATAAATGTGGTTGAATTATAAAACATGTATTTAGTACGGGTCAAGGATAACTTCCAATCTTGTTTCCCCTTTTAGTATGGGTCAAGGATAACTACTAATCTCGTTTCCCATTTTAGTACTGGTCAAGGTTAACCTCCAATCACGTTTCACATCACATCTCTTGAGTCTTAACGTTACCCAAT
The DNA here is from genome assembly GCA_963277665.1 of Viscum album. Lineage (NCBI taxonomy): Eukaryota > Viridiplantae > Streptophyta > Magnoliopsida > Santalales > Viscaceae > Viscum > Viscum album. Next base: position 1,044,704,641 of record OY728150.1, read on the forward strand.
GCATTGGAGCATTATTTGAGCGCACCCATCCCAACACTTTCATGAATATTATTTCCACATAAATAATCTTTCCACATAAATAATCATACATAATCAACCATTCATAAACATAAGGATACCCATGGAAAGAATTGGGTACCACAATCATGACATAAAGCATAACTAATGAGCATATCATGAAAGTGTCCATGAAAGAAAGGTATTAGAAAATACATGGAAGTTCATAAAGTAAAATTGGAATATAAAATGGTAGGTGGTGTCAAATAGAAGTGACAACATATAGGAAATGTATTTGAGAAACATTATCATTAAAACATATTTTTGCAGTTTTAAGGAAAATACTATAGAGATTTTAAAAATAGAAGAGGGAAATGTTTTATATAAAACCATAATTTTATCAAGAATGTTTTCATAATAAAAATATTGATTTTATAAAGACAATGGTGTCTTAAAACAGTGGATATAGTGCACTTGAAATTGGGTAAAAATTTGGGAAGTTCCCTTAAAATAGGTTTCCTTATCGGAAAGTTCTAAGAAGGGAATCTTTTAAAAAAAATATGTATATCCCCAAAATAGAATGATGAAAGGGTATTCATAAATGAATTTTTAAAACTAAACAGAATTTAAAATATGTAAATAAATATATAATATAAATCCACTTTGATATAAAGAAATATAAGGCAACCCGAATGAACAAAAGGGGTTTGGGAAGATTTCGTTATCGTTTATTGGCATGGTGTCGGGTGTACCTAAGAGGGATTGATGTGAGATAAAAGGGGTTTCTAATCACTTATAAATAATTAGAAAATTATGTAAGATGTGAAAAAACATACCCCATCATTTGGGATTATGCATAAAATGTCATAGCACCGAGTAAAATCTTGATTTATGAGTGAAATGGAGAGGATCCCTTACCTTAAATTCGTTTGTGTTCTCCAATTATTATTAAATATCTGAATAAAAAAATTTAGTTTAATAATTAATAATTAAATGACCTATTATATATGTAATTGGTTTATTATAATAACTTTATGTTCATTTAAAACCATTTTGATTGGTTATGAGGTTCAATTTCATTGTTCGGGCTCGTTTGTTTACTTTGTTTTAATGACTAGTTAACTTATATTAATGTTTGGATAAACATGTAAGATGAAAGTGTTTTTACATAATTTAAGTTATGTGATAATAGTAAACATATAATAGATTACATGGTTTTAAATTTAATTTGGTTACATATAGTGAATTCAAATTATTATATAAATCCATAGTGACAACTGTTTTGGTTAATCGGTGGGTTTGATTACAAAGAACATTATTTTATTTATAACATAATACCATTTGTACAAAATGATTAAAGAACCAAAATAGGATTTATTAAATATATAATAATACGGTTCAACCATAACACAAATGGTTTCATGACCAGAATTAAAGATAATATAAATTGATAAACCGTTGTCCTTGAATGTGCTAAATTTGTACACCTCAAACGATGATTTCATTTCTTTCAAATAAAAGGTGGGGAAAGGAGAGAAGATAATAAAATATACCATTAGAATAAAAACATTACAGTACATGTATGTTAATCTAGTTATCACACTATTTGGGTGAAGTGAGGTGAGGAAAGAAACAAAAAGAAAAGAACTTAAAAGAAATGAACGAATTGGAAAGAGGAATTTACCTCTTCAGACTTCCTCCTTTGAGAACCTCTTAAGGGGAGAGGTTTTGGTATTCTGAAGAGGATAGGGGGGTTTGTACGTGGAGGGGGGATATTGGGGGATATTTGGACAGAATATTTATGAGGAAAAAGGCTTGAGAGTAGTGAAGAGAAGAGGTAAGAATGAGTGGTATTTATAATGGATGGGAGGAGAGTTTTCATAATATTATAATCATCAGCTTATTATTTCTTCACAAGACAACAAATATTAAGTGTTCCATGACCAATAATAGTGATAAATGCATGTGACTTCAAACCAAAGTTCATTTACACCATCCATGACTCAAGAATAATGAAAAAATTAAGGTTTTAGCATTTATTGTGAATTATCAGATTTTACTATTCGTCAAAAAATCAAGTATTTTATAAAAATCTCAAAAATTAACCCTAAACATTTTTCAACGTGAAGAATCCAAAAATTTATTCCATTTTTAAAAAATAATTTTCTAAATATGATTATTTTAATGTTTAATTAAAATAATAATTCATAATCAAAAACCAGTTTTAAAACATTCATTAACTTATTCTAAAATATAGGTATATCGTACTTTAAACTTGAATATTATTTATATAATATCATAGGTAAGATTTCTATTCATTAGGGTATATCACTATTCATAGGGGTATGTTACTATTCATAAGTGTAGGTTACTATTCACAAAAATTATGTTTTTCTTATCGGACTCCAAATAACTTACTGATAACAACTGTGTATGTCAGAATTTTGAAATTCCAAACATAAAAATTAAAAACTTATGTTTAAAGGTTACTTATAACTTATTAATACATTATGTTGTGTTTTAATGTGTTTTTATGATGTATTTATAAGAAGTGAATTTCTATTGAAAAACATCTGGTCGTTACATTCTTCCCCCCTTATGAAATTTCACTCTCGAAATTTCATTTTACATTCTAAGAAAAATATAGGTGTGGGTACTTTTCCTTCATTGCTTCCTCCAGTTCCCATGTTGCCTCTTCTTACTTATGGTTTCACCATAGTACCTTGACCAGATAAGTAGTCTTTTGTGTATAACTTTGTCTCTATAATTCAAGATCTTCACTGCATGCTCCTCATAAAAATATCACCCTCCAACTGTACCACCTTTTAAGAGAGTACATGTGAAAGGTATGGTATGTACTTCCTTACGAGGGATACATGAAAGACCTTATGTACTTTCAACATTGTAAGTGGATGTGCCAGTCGATAGGTCACAACTCTGACTCGATCAAGGATCTCGAAGGGGCCGATGTACCTAGGACTTAACTTCCATTTCTTCCCAAACCTCATGACCTTCTTCCATGGTGATATGCGTAGAAATACCATGTCTCCAACATTAAACTCAAGGTATCATCAACGTTTGACTGCATAACTTTTCTATCGACTTTGGGCTTCCGTAATATGTTTCTGAATGGTTTTCACCATCTCCATCATTTCTTCGACCATTTCAGTTCCAAGCAGCTTACACTCATCGACTTCATCCCAACACACCGGTGTTCTTCACCTATTCCCATAAAGGGCTTTATATGGTACCATTCAGATGCTTGAGTGTAAACTGTTGTTGTAGGAGAATTAAACCAGTGGAAGATGTTGGTCTCATCCTTATTTTAATTCCTTAGAACACGCTCTCAATATGTCTTCTAGTGTCTAAATAGTTCTCTTAGATTTTCCATCAGTTTGAGGATGATAGGTCGTACTGAAGTTCAGTTTAGTTCATAGAGCATGTTGGAGACCTTTCCATAACATTGAGGTGAATCTCATATCACAATCAGACACAATAGATATTGGTAATCCATGTATCCTTACAACTTATTTGATTTGAATACATGCATGTTGATCAAATGAGAAGTCCTCTCAAATCACGATAAAGTGATATGTCTTTGTAAGATGATCCCCAACCACCCATATAGCATTGTTTCTTATGGATGTCCTTGTAATTCCAGTGACAAAGTCCATGGTAATGTTCTCCCACTTTCATGATGTTATGTGTAGTGGTTTCATCATCCTCTTAGACTTTTTCCTCTCATCTTTCACTTTCTAACATACCAGGAACTCAGAGATCTCGATACATATTTTTTCTCCCTGGGTGGATAGAGAAGTTCGACCTATGTTATTCATTCAATAACTCCTTCTTTATCTCTATATAGGATGGTACACATAATCTTGTCCCAAATCTTACAACTCCTTCTTCATCAATTTTGAAATCAGAGGATTTCCCATTTCTGATAGCTTCCACCCTTTTCTGAATTTCCACATCTTTTCTTTGAGCATCCTTTATTTTAACCAAGAGGGATGGTTGAAAAATCATTTGAGAAAAGATTGATGATGTTCCCCCCTTAATGATTCTCATTTCCATCCTTTTCAAATCTAATAAGATCGAATCCTTTTCAATTCTCATCATTGATAAAGATGAAGGATCCTTTCTACTTAGAGCATATTCCACCTTGGTTGCCTTAGCGGGATGGTAGTGGATTGAGAATCCATAACCTTGGATGAGATATTTCCATATTTTCTGGAGCATATTAGGATCTTTCTATGTGAATATATATTTGAGACTCGTTTGGTCATTATATATCTCACACTTCTCCCCATAGAGATAATGCCGCCAGATTTTCAATGAAACAATCATAGCCGCCAACTCTAGATCATGTGTGGGATAGTTTTGCTCATGGATTTTCAGCTACCTTGAGGAATAGGCTATCACATTAGCATTTTTCATTAGCACATAGTCTAATTCCTTCTTAGATGCATCACTATACACCACAACGATTTCCCCACTTGTAGGGAGTGTGATTATTGGCGCAGTGATAAGCCTATTTTTCAAATCCTTGAAATAGTCTTCATGGTTTTGTGTCCAGACAAGATTTACTCCCTTCCGTGTTAGCTTGGTCATTGGGTTTGATAATCATGAAAAGCTCTTCACAAATCATCAATAATACCCATCTAGACCCAAAAATTTACAGATATCTATTACAGAAGATGTTCTGGGCCACTCTTCAATTGCCTTCATCTTGGAAGGGTCCACAGATATCCCTTTGTTGGTGATAAAATGCCCTAATAATGATACTTCCTCCATCCAGAACTCACATTTACTATAATTTTCATACAAATTATCCCTTCGAAAATTCTTTAACATAGTATTAAAATTCTCTTCATATTCCTCCTTACTCTTGGAGTATATCAAAATATCATCAATAAAGACTACTACAAATTTGTTGAGGTAATCTATAAAGACTCTATTCATTAAATCCATGAAAATTGTTAGATCATTAGTGAGTCTGAAGGGAATCACTATGAACTCATAGTGTCCATACCTTATTTGAAAGGTAGTCTTGGGAATATCTTCCTTACTCACCTTTAATTGGTGATATCCTGACCGAATGTCCACCTTAGATAAATAACTGGCCCCACGAAGCTGATTGAACAAGTCATATCTCTGTGGAAGGGGATACTTGTTCTTTGTTGTGATGTTATTGAGCTCATGATAATCAATGTAGAGGTGCATTGATTCATCCTTCTTCTTAAAGAAGAATACTGACACACCCCACGGTGAATCACTCAGGCGTATAAAACCCTTCTCCATATTCTCCTGTAACTTCTTCTTCAGCTCTTCCAGATCTACGGTGTCCATTCTGTAAGGTGTATTTGAGATAGGCAGAGTTCTAGGGATAAGTTAATTAAGAATTCAACATATCTATTAGGAGGAAGACTAGGAAAATCTTCAGGGAATACATCAGTGTAATCCCTCACAATGGGCATGTATTCAAGCATGATCTTCTCATTTGTCTCAATCATTTGAGCTAGATATACTTGCTCATAAGGCAGAAATATCCAAACTAGAGATGATGATTATAAAGGATATTCATCTTCCTCCTTACACTTTTATATAATTGAAGTTTGCTTTGGGATGTGAAGAGTGATCTCCCTTTTCCAACAGTTGATGTTGGCTTTGAATAAAGATAAACAATCCATTCCCAAGATAGCGTAGATCTTCACTAAAGTATGATGAGATTTTTTGGGAGGTTCAGTCCACAAAGTTTAATCAGGGAAGAGTTATAAACCATGGATGAAATAATTTCCCCATTTACTATTCTCACATATAACTTTTCCTACAAATTTTGAGGTGGTGTTTGAATAGTTATACTAAACATGAAAGATATGAAATAATGCGTAGAACCGGAATCAAATAGTACTTTCACTATTCATGAATGAATAAATAGTGTACCCATCACCACATCGTTTTCCAACTCCACCTCAACAGTAGTGATAGCATAAGACCTTCCTTGTTTCCTTGGAGGTTTTTATTGATTGCCTCTGACAACCCTCATCTTAGAGAAATTTTTCACATAATGCTTATGCTCCTTGAAGTTATAACACTGCCCTGCAGGATGAGTGTTGATCTGAACCTTCCTTACTTCTTCAACATTGGTGGGATTTTTCATATCCCTTCAACAGTTCTTGTCCAGATGACCAAACTTTCCACATTTGAAGCAATTATTGGTTCCCTTTAGATAGTTACCAGGATGCTTCTTCACACAAATTTTACAAGGGGAAAATTCAGGCTTCTTTACATCATGGTATTTGTTTGATGAACCACCCATGTTGTTCTCCATTTTCCACTTCTTGTCATTGGGCCCATGAGACCGCTGATAGTCTCCAATTTCCATTTCAACCTTGAGGGAACAACAGACAATCTCCTCATAACTGTCGAAGTCTTGAATCGCCAATGATTTTTGTAGAATCGTCTTTAGTATGATAAATAAGTGATCCACCTTAATTTTGGTGTTCATGAAAAAGATATAGGCATACCTTGAAATCCTTGTAAAGTTTTCTTCATACTCCCCGAGGGACTCATCTTTATTCTACTTGGGTCTGAGGAACTCTCTTTTTATCTTGAGACGGAGGGTTCGAGGAAACTATTTGTCGAAAAAAAATCCTCTTGAATTCTTCCCAATCCATTGAATCAATTTCCTCTTGGGATTTTATATTCTTGATTAGTTTCCCCCACTAATCAGCCTCCCCGTCAAAATGATAGACCACCAGTATAACCTTTTCTTCTTCCAAGCACCGGAGGAAAGTGAATATCTTTTCAATGGAGTTAATCGATTGTTCTGCGATAGGGGATCATAAGATCCACTAAACATGGGAGGAATTTTCCACATAAAGTATTATACGGAAACTTTCTCTTTCCTTGGAGTAGTAGGTTGTTCCACATGATTCAAGTTATTATTCATAACTTGATCCAGCTGAGCAAGTACTGTCATGATGTTTTGAGCACCCACTCCCATCATATCAGACATATCATTAGGGAAATCATCACATTACCTAACACATTGGTTGTTGAAACGTGTTCTTATATTTACCTCCATTAACTAAAAAAAGAAAATATAATTTGAGGCCCTGAATACTTAGCTATTAAGTATAAAAAGGAAACATTGAACATAAAAAGATAAACTTATAAAGAAGAACTATATCCTAACTTGTGATTCCTTAGGTTTATATCTAGGTTATGCTTGATCTATTTCTTAAATTATATTCTTATGGGATTTTTTTCCCCTTAATAATGGTTTGTACTAAGATCGTGAATCTACAAAATCATATCCCCGGGAGTGTCGTAACCAACAGTGCAACAAGGCTCATTGTCGTGCACCAGGATACCTCGAGTCAAGCCCGAAACTCCTTGTCGGAGTTTTCACTAATAGTTAAATTTGTGCCAGATCCACCACTACCTGCTCGTATCTAGACATGGATGTATTTTCTTGATAAATCACTTACTCAATACTAACCAAAATTTATTAATGTTTCCTTATACTTAGTCTCATCCTTATGGTTCTCACTAAGGTTCCCTATTAATAATCTCCAAAAATAACTAGACCATCCTCTGATACCGAAAATAGTGACCCAATCCTTTTATATATAATAATACATGATTCTAATCATAATTATACATCAGAGTATCATCCAAGGATCATTAATTTTAGTGTCTTGGAAGACTAGGTAAATATAACATATAACATGGGGCTAAAAAACACTTATTTATTTAACCTCCATAAAAAGAGCTCCTAACTTCCTTTGAGCCCTTAAATATGCATAGGGTATCTTGGGGAACACATGAACAAAGGGATGAGCTAAAAAACCCAGTATGGGAATTAACATAAGGATATCTCTTATGCACATGAGTTAGGAGGCATGACATAATGATATCTGAAGCATGGAACATATAAAATCGTATCATATAAGCATGGAATCATATAAACATGGAATCATATAAATGTGGAAGAATCATAAAACATGTCTTCAGTATAGGTCAAGGCTAACCATCAATCTCATTTCCTCTCTTAGTATGATTCAAGGATAATCTCCAATCCCGTTTCCCATTTTAGTACGGGTCAAGGCTAACCGCCAATCCAGTTTCACATTGCATCTCATGAGACTTAAATTTACCAAATGAATTGGATTGCTATCTAAGCACACCCATCTCAAAATTTTCATGATATTATTTCCACATAAATAATCTTGCCACATATATAATCATACATAATCAATCTTTCATAAACATAAAAATACACATGGAAAGAATTGGGTACCACAATCATGACATAAATCATAACCAATGAGTGTATCATGAAATTGTCCATGAAAGAAAGGGATTAGAATATACATGGACGTTCATAAGGTAAAATACAAATATAACATGGTAGGTGGTGTCAAATATAAGTGACAATATATAAGAAAGGTATTTTAGAAACATTATCATTAAAACATTTGTGTATGGTTTTAAGGAAAATACTATAGAGATTTTAAAAATAGAAATGAGGGAAATATTTTATATAAAACCAGAATTGAACCAATAAGTTTTTCATAATAAAAAAATGATTTTATAAAGACAATGGTGGATTAAAATAGAGGCTATAGTGCACTTGAAATTGGGTAAAAATTCAGGAAGTTCCCTTAAAACAGGTTTGCTTATCGGAAAATTCTAAGGAGAGAATCTTTTAAAAAACATGTATATCCCCAAAATAGAATGAGGAAAGGGTATTAATATATGAATTTTTTAAAACTATAAATAATTTATAATATTTACATAAACATATAAGATAACTCCACTTTGATATAAAAAAAGATAAGGCAACACGAATGAACAAAAGGGGTTCGGGTAGAATTCATTGCGGTTTATTAGCATGGTGTCGGGTGTACCTAAGAGGGATTGATGAGAGAGAAAAATGGTTTCTCATCAAATATAAATCATTAGGTAAGTATGGGAGAGGTGATAAAACATACCCCATCATTTGGGATTACGCATAAAATGGAATATCACAGAGGACAATCATGATTTAAGACTGAAATGGAGAGGATCCCTTACCTTAAATCTGTTGGTGTTCTCCACTTGTTATTAAAGACCTGAATAAACAAATTAGGTTTATTAATTAATAATTTCAGAACCTCTTATATATGTAATTTGTTTATTATAATCATTTTAATTTCATTTATAACCAATTTTATTAGTTATGAGGTTCAATTTCATTGTTCGGGCCCGTTTGTTTACATGGTTTTAATGAACGGTTCGCTTATATTCAAGTTTGGATAAAAATGTAAGATGAAAGTGGTTGTAAAAATTTGAATATATGTTCTATTAGTGAAAATATTATAGATTACATGGTTTTAAATTTAATTTCTTTACTTAGAGTGAAGTTGAATTATTATATAAAACCATAGTGACAATAGTTCTTGTTAATCAGTGGGTTTGATAACAAAAACATGTTTTTATTTATAACTTAATACCATTTGTACAAAAGGATTACAGATCAAAAATCATATATATTTTCTATAAAATAATCTGGTCCAACCATAACACAAATTATTTCATTACTAGAATTAAATATAATAGAAATTGATAAACCATTGTCCTTAAATGTGCTAAATTAGCACACCTCAAATAGTGCTTTCATTTCTTTCAAATAAAAGGTGTTGAAAGGAGAGATGATAATTAAATATCCCATTAGAATACAAAAATTACATTACATGTATGTTACGGGAGTTATCATACTATTTGGGTGAAGTGAGGTGAGGAAAGAAACAAAAAGAAAAAAACATAAAAGAAATGAAGGAATTGGAAAGAAGAATTTGCCTCTTGAGACTTCCTCCTTTGAGAACCTCTTAAGGAGAGAGGTTTTGGTATTTTTGAAGAGGATAGGGATTTTGAACATGGGGGAGGTTCTTGGGGAGATATTTTTGGAGAATATTTGTGAGGCATAGGGCTTTATAGTAGTGAAGATAAGAGTTAAGAATGGGAGGAATTTATAGTGGAGGGGAGGAGGGTTTTCATAATATTATAATCATTAGTTTATTATTTCTTCACAATACAAGGAATAGTAAGTATTCCATGACCAATAATAGTTATAAATTCATTTGAATTTTAACCAAAGGCCATTTACATCATCCATGACTCAATCATGATGCAGAAAATATGGTTTTATCATTTATAGTGAATTATCGTATTTTACTGTTCATAAAAAATTCAAGTATTTTAGAAAAATATCAAAAGTTCACCCTATCCATTTTTTGACGTATAGAATCTAAAAATGAAGTACATTTTTGAAAAAACAATATTCTATATATGATTATTTTAATATTTAATTAAAATCATAATTTATTATCAAAAACCAGTTTTAAAACATTCATTAATGTGTTCTAAAATATAGGTATATCATAATTTCATCTTGAATGTTATTTATATATTATCATAGGTAAGGTTTATATTCATTAGGGTATATCACTATTCATAAGGGAATGTTACCACTCATAAGGGTAGGCTACTATTCACTAAAAATTACATTTTTCTTACCGGGCTCCAAATAACATACTGATCGCAACTGTATATGTCATATTTTCGAAATTCCAAACACAGAAGTGAAAAACTTATGTTTAAAGGTCACTTAGAACTTAGTAGTTCATTATGTTGTGCCTTCAAGTGATTTTATGATGTATTTAAAAGAAGGTAATTTCCATTGAAAAACATTGGGTCGTTATATGGCATTCCTCTTCTGCTAGCACTGCAAACCGATTTTGAGGAGTCAAATTCGATCCCCCAAATGTAACCTTCTAAGCATAAGAAATTCTAGCATGTGTGACTTTATTTGACTTGTCTAAAACTTTTGTATATTAAAATCATAAAACTATAAATTATAATTGTGCTGAGGTGTTATCTAGTACTAGATGTTGGGAATCCGCACCAGTTTCTTGGTCCTCATAGACAACCTTAGTCACTACAGCTTCATTGGTTGAAATTAGAGGAACCATATACAATGCTTGTGTAGCATCCTGGTGGACCTCCCTCTCTTCCTGCCCAACCCCTTCCTGGTCCAGCCCCACATGATTGATAACCCTATCATTCTCAACATTTCACACCCCACTATCACACAAAGGTGCATCAGCATCCTCATACAAGCATGCCAAACCCAAATTTCATTTAAATTAATGAAAATTTTCAATGACTCTGGGGTTAAATTAGGAATTCAGAGACGGCTTCTGAGGAACCATGATTTCTTTGCATAGGTTCCCAGAAACAAGAGATCCAGTGCCATCAGTCCCTAAATATTGTTTGCCTTCAACATCTTGAGCCCCAAACACAATCCCAGCCGAGCTCGAGGGAGGGCCAGCAGCCCCAGAAGCCGACCCCCATAGAGCCCGCCTTCCTCACCAGAAAGAAGAATACATATGCCCAAGATGAAAGCATTGAAAATAGTAGTGTGTCCAGGACTCTAACACAATAGGTTGCTTCCACTAAAACTCATCTCCATCCAAGATCTAAAAACATTCAACATGAGTTTTAGAGGCGTCGACTTCAACACAGATACGCGGAGAAATTGGGTGAAAAATGAAATTAGTTCTCAAGTCCAAATATATATATCTACCAACCATGTTCCCATGAATGCATATAATATAGGGGGTATTAAATTGGAGATTAAGCTCAATAAATATTTCCCACAAATCCATTGGTGATGCATCCCACTTCATATGAAGATCAAGATTCCATCTTAACAAATCGAAGTGGAATCCGTCATAGGATCGAGGATCCCCATACCATGCAGATATCAGGTCTTTCGATGATGAGAAAAGAATCATGATATGCCACTTGTCCCAGAGACCCACCATCGCCCTTTCCTTAATCCACCAATAAGTAAAAAATTGATCGAAAGCATCAATTAATCGTCTCTACAAGCTGAAACAAGATATCAAGGTCTGGTTATGGAGAGATAAATCATCATTAAATTTTGAGGTCCAAAGTTCAACCTAAGGTAATTCATCATAAAGATCTGAGACCTTAGGGAAAATTGATATTTTGGGGAATATAAGGATGAATTTGGTATTAGATAATGGGATGAAAGAATGAGGAAACTCTATTACAGCAGGATGATTCCCCTCCCCCAATGATGGGGGAGGGGCAGTGGCGGCGACCATCACCACCTATGTCATGGGAGAGGAAACTGGGGTCATCACGGCTCGCTCCCCTATCCTTAAATCACCTTATCTTGGTTCATATCATATCTAAAGAAGTTTTTTTGTAGACATAGATAAAGTACATTCATTTGTGTTTTTTTAGAAGCTGAAGAATGTTTCAAATATCTATATTTTTTTAGTTTTATCTGGTTATTACCAAAGTTTAATCAAAGAATTATCCCATTTGGATAAACCTCTTTCGGGATTAACTAAACTGGGAATAAATTTTGAATGGTCTAAGTCATGTGAGAATGCCTTCAGGGAATTGAATAAGCGGCTAGATATTTTACTAGTTATGATTCTTCCGGAGATGAGTATAGATTATACTTTGTTTTGTGATTCGTATGGTGTTGGTCATGGGGTATTGTTGATTTATAAGGATCGGGATATAACATATGGGTCTCAATAGCTGATGAGACATGAATTAAATTACCTTACGCATGATCTTGAGTTGGCCACAGTGGTTTGTGCTTTAAATTTTTAGCAGCACAACTTGTTGGGAGAGAAGTTCACTTTGTATACCTACCATAAAATCCTTAATTATATATTCTATTAGAATGATTTGAATATTCATCAATGAGGATGGGTTGATTACATGTAGTATTTTGACTTTGATCTAGTTTACACACTGGGAAAGTGGAATAGTGTTTTTGATTTTTTGAGTTAAAAGGATCAAAACCAAGTAGTTTAGGAATACAGTTCTAAGTGGAGGATGATGGAATTGTTTATAAAAAATTAACTTAGAGGTTCAGTATGGGTTATGATAGATGACCCTTACATCCTTGGTGGTTGATTCCACTATTCTAGGATAGATCAAGGAGAGGTTGTATGAGGATATAGATTGTTTGGATTTGAGGGAAAGTCTTGAAGGTGGGGAGCCACCTTTTATCTAGATTGCTGGTAACGATGAGATATTTTATGTTTGTGGTCATTCTGTTGTGCCAATATTTATCCAGGATAAAATTATGTGTGAGTATTATTCCTTGAAGTGGGAAGTGCATCCTGGTTTGACCAAAATGTAATATGATCTTTGTAGAAAGTATTAATGGCTAGTGATGGAAAGGGAATTTGTAGGTTTTTTGACGTGATGATATACCTATCAGTATATAAATGTAGACCACCAGAAAATGGGTGGATTGTTATAGACCTTTCCAATTCTAGAATGGAAGTGGAATGACATGGTGATCAATTTTTTATGGGTATTCTAAGTATTCCTTAGAAGAATGATGTGATCTCGTTGATTGTGGATAGGATGAATATGGTGCCACATTTACTATTGTTTCGAGATACATTCATCGTAGAATAGTTGGGTAGGTTATATGTTTGGTAGATAGAATAGTTTCATGGGGTGCTATCAAAAATAGTTTCAAATATTGATCAATGTTTTACTTCATACTTCTGGAATGGGTTTCAGAAGTCACTTGGTACCCAGGTTTTTTTCAGTACGACATTCCACCCGTAGACAAATGGGTAGTCAGGTAATAATATTCCAGTACTAGGGGACATGTTGAGTGCTTGTTTCCTATATTTTGGTGGATTGTGGGAAAATAACATGTCTCTTTTTGAGTTTTCCTGCAACAATGGTTATCATTTTATGATTCATAAGGCACTGTATGAGGTACTCTAAGGGATGTCATGTAGGTCTTTATTATGTTTTATAGAGGCTGGAGAGTCATATTTTTTGGGTATAAGTCTCATGAAGGAGACATCAGAGAAAGTTTAGTTAATCCAGAAGTTGATGGAAATGACTCATAGTAGGCAGAAGTCGTATTCATATCATTATCATCGACCTACTTAATTTATAGTGGGTGATTCAGTGTTTCTTTAATTTTTCCAAGGTTGGATCACTATCAGATTTGGAAATATGGTAAGTTGTCACCTAGGCATGAGGGTCCCTTTGATATTACGGATAGGATCGAACCGGTAGCATACTGATTGTCTCTTCCACAGTGGTATAGTGGTATGCATGATGTTTTTCATGTGGCATAGATTTGGAAGTATCACCCTGACCCATCTCAGGTGATTTATGTTGGGTGAGTAGAGCGTGAAGATGATGTTTCCTTTGAGGAGTATTTGGTTAGTTTTTTGAATCATAATGATAAAGTATTACGGGGCATGATTTTTCCTTGGATTGAATTTTGTGGTAGCATGGTGATGTTCGGGAAGAAACATGTGAGGAGGAGTAAGATATTTGGCCTTAGTGGCCCTGAATCTTTACATAAGAAGCTTAGTGATGATTGGAAGTGTATCTTGAGGATGATCCATTATAAGGTGGGGAGGTTGTAAGATCTCTGACTTCATAGAGGTATGTCCCTTTTTAAATTTTGGTTTAAATCTCTTAATTTTTCTTAATTTAATGTTTACTAGGTCTATGAAGAGGCTCAAGGGTGTTCTGGGGGTTGGGTTCATTAAAGAAAGGGAAAATGGCCATCCGGTGCAGGTTGCATAGTTGTTGCATAGTTAAGAGTAATTGTGCGCCCAAACTATGCTAGTTGGGAGGAAGGGCACATGGTTAGGAAAACTATGAAAGTAGGAAGGCCAAACCATCCGATCCTAGATAGAGATATTCCATAAGGTTGGAAAAAATTGTGTTAGACCATATGGGAATCCCAAGGTAACCATGTGACCTAGCCCCACTTGGGCAGAGGTTGTTTCATGGTTGGCGCATGGTTTAGAAAATCATGCATCCAAATCATGCGCCCATGAAAAATTGAAAAAATGCCATTTTTTCCTTGGGGATTTTAATTTGTTTGCCCAATTTTCTTCCTCATTATTTGTCATATATCCCATGTTAATAACCTAAACAACCAAATATTACCAAGGGTCAATATCCCTCAATTCTAGGTTATTTGGAGTGTTTTTTGGTGTAGATCAAAGATCCAGGTAAGTTTAACACTCCATTTTGTTCTATTTTCTGGATTAGGTATTGTGGATCCATTCTTATTCTTCTGATTGACTAAAAAAATCTTTTTTCAATGGATCTTAGGTTGGAGCTTCTAAGAGTGCTTGAATCCGGATCTAAGGCTATGGTTAAGCAAGCTTTCATCTACGGATTCTAGGTTTGTGCTCTAAAAATTATATCCCATAGTCTTGAAGTAAATATGTGCATGTTTGGGTGGGTTATTTCTTGTCTCTTTTTGTAAAAATGATTCCTTTAGTAAGATTTTGTAAAACGGTTAGATAAATGATGAATTGAACCCCTCATGACCCCTGTCGAGGTTGACTAGACTTATTTAAGTCCACCCAAGGAGTGTGCCAACATTACCGAACATGGAAGATTGAAATGTAAAGAATAGAATTAACCTGTGATAAATTATACCCCATGATGAACATGATGATATGTTAATTGAATTGAAAAAAGAATATTTATAGTTGCATTTAGACTTTGATAATGTCGTAAGTTATTATTTGTCTTTTTATGAAATGGGTTTGATAAAATAAATGTGTTTGTGAAAAATGAATTATGAATTTTACTTGAAATGAAAATGTGGGTTAATTAATATAAAACCATGAACATGTTAAATGGGTAAATTATTGTGAATTGATGAATGTGTAAAATGGGTTAATGTATGGAAATTTATGAATTTGTTAAATAGGGCATGGTATGGGAATTGTTTATTATGATATTGGTTTAATACAAGAGAAAGGGAAATGGGTTAAATGGGCTACGTAATGTAATTGGTAAATGAGATAATGGGTTAAGGCTTGATATTAATTTACATGTTAAATAATTATGACATGCGAATGTTTTTTTATTGATCTTTGTACAGTTGTTATATGGTATATGTGGTAAATGGATGAATAAACATGTGCACAAGGATTCGTTTTTGCAGAGTATTGGACTTGAGGATCTATTCCCACAAGTCGGGTTAGACTGAGGCTCTAAACCCCACCCCATAATCCATGGGTTAGAAAAGGTAACTGGGGCTCTATTCCCCTAATGGTTTCATTTGATGAGGCTACCTAGACTAAGGCTCCAAGGTAAGTGTGTTGTAATTGTTTATGAAATGTTTATCCCTAGTGATATAGGGGAATTGAATTGCTCTCATATGCATATTAATTACCAGATTATGCTATTGTGTAAATGATGTAATTTCCAAACCCATGGAACAAGTGATGAAAATGGATTTAGTGATGAAAATGGTTAAAGTAAACATTTTTAACTAATGCCACCTGAGTTTTATTTTGTTTAATTGTTCATTTATTTATTACTTTAATGAAATATTCTTTTAGATTATGTTTTGTAGACATCATTGAAGGTAGACTAATGAGTGGTACTCACACCCTGCTCAGGCTGCCATTGGGTACTCGAGTAGATTTCATGGTTGTAGGTCAGTATAAGGGAAAGTGCCTTATTCTAGGGAGTTTACTAGGGCATGGGATGTACATGGTTGAGGATGATGGATTTGGATATAAGAACCATTTTGGGGATGCTTTTTTGGTATTTATTTTGGGTTTTATTCGCTTTTTATATTATTAGAATGAAATGGCATATTTAGTGTTTGGTTGTGGGCAGTGCCTAGTTTTTGGAAAACATTAGTAATTCATTTTTTTGGTTCATTTTTTATTTATTCCTTTATTTACCATTATTATCTGATGTTCCTTACTCTAATGAAGAAGTTATAGTCTCCCCATGTGTTCTTTTTAGACCCTAACTGCTAGTCAGAAGCTCTGGTGTAGTAATGAAAAATTGATGGGTTCTCCCAGGGTGGGACAAGCCTATGTGGGATAAAGTCCATTTTTGGATTGAAACCAAAAAACTAATATATCAAACTGATGGATTTATCCAACCTGGATTACCCCATAGTGGATGCGGGAAAGACTTCTTGAAACCCACATTCCTTATTATTTTTAAATTTGTTTAATTTTTTATTATGTCATCTAGACCTAAAATGTCTGTAGTCAAACACAAGAATTCATATAATATTAAAAAAAATATCTAGTATAAAAATTTGTGATAAAAAGAAAAATAAATTAATAAATAATTATAAAAATAGTATTTTAGGCACACTATTCAGTTGGACCACCATCCACCCACTACGGACCACCATCCTCCCACAATGGATCCCCCCCCATACACACACACACACATTGTTGGACCACCATCCTCCCACTATGGACCGTTGGATGACCTCTCGACCTTAAAATCTCATTATGTAAACCCCTGAATCTATCAACCGCAGTGCAGAAGAGAATATAAGATAAATCCTGATGTGAACTGAGATGGAAAGCGTGGGTGGGGGATGGCAGGCTTAGAGAAAATGCGAGCTCGGACAAGCAATGGTGATCATATGCCTGGTGAAAACTGTGAATGTGGGTGAAGGTGATGTTATGTTGGGTCAGGAGGAAGGAGGTAGATGACCATGTAATGGAGACCGGTGGTTATGCATCAGGGTGGAAGGGAAATGGGTAAATGGTGAAAAGGTGTGGTGATGATTCAGTTCTCGAGGGAGGAAGGTGTATACCAACTAAGAGATTTAGAAAGGTGAGGTGGCCATTCTAACTCAGATTTAGAGTGGTATGGACAATCAAAGAAGGGTAGAGGGTCACTATACAAGGGAGACCTAATGTGGTTAAATGAAATTTAATAAATGGGTGAGAGGGTTAATTAAAAACAATAGAAATCATTGGAAATATAATATTAAGGGGGGGAGGATTTTGGGTGGGAGTGTCGTGTATGCCAGGTGTAGGTCTCATAAATTAAAAAAATAATAAAATGAGGGCTTCATGTTTTTTAATTCAAATCAAAAACCCATAGGTTAACCCATATCTACATGGGTTTACCCACATGAGTTGTTTACTTATGTACTTTTTCTATACTGGACCATATTTAATACAGTTTTATTTTATCAAACCCACCCATCCCAAAACAACCCCAAGCCCACTTTTCATGTTGGCCCGTAGGCCATTTTTCATTACAACTCTGGCATACAGGGAGGTGTGCCTGAGGTCAAGTAGAAACATGACCTGGGGAATAATTTTAATGAATTCTAGGTTGGGGACATTACAAAAAGTATGACTAGATATTTTCCAAATTTGATGGAAACAAAAACATGAACTACTTGAAAATGTTAGATTATAGAATTTAATGAATCTAAAAGTTTCTTATACAATTTCCAAATAAAAACTTTTATTATTTTGTCAGTGGGTTTCAGATTTGAGGATTCCATATGGTTGTGTTTTCAATTTTGATAGATGTTTTATAAATGGTTATATTACTGGATTAAAAATTCATGAATGTCATGTTTTAATGAGAATACTTATACCGGTTGGATTTTTATGTTTGTTGAATTTTATGATTTGGGATATTTTAATAGAAATATCATATTCTTTCCAACACATTTGTGTGGTGACAAAATAGTACAATGCACTAAGTAGACAGTAAAGAGATGTTGTTTTAATTTTATATAAATTCAAAAAAAATATTGTCAACTTTATTTAATTTAATGGAAAATTTGATATTACATTTTACACATGAAGAAAAATGTGGAGGTTTGGTATTGTTCTAATAAATATACCCAAATGATAGATTCATTCCTAAATTATAGAAAAATGTATGTAACAAATCATTGTTTGAAGGATAAATTTCCTAAGCTTATTTATAGGAAGAAATTTATTTTTCTTCTCTCATTATTTCCAATCTAAATATCCCTCAAAACAAAACCACATGGGCCATAATAATGGAAATGTTGATGATGAAATGAACAATCAATTATCATTTTTTAATCAGCCTAAACTTTTCTTTTTTGGAGTTAATGAATGATGACTTTTAAATAATGAACATTTTAGGGATCATACATATGTTTTAATCAACAATGAATAAATGACACCATTTGTAGTATGATTTCTCCTATTACATATTCTATAAATTTTTGTAAAATAAATTAATATTTTTTTTGTATACAATATGATAATAAAATCTAGAAATGGTTTCCACAAATTATAGAATATTCTCTTGAATAGCATCAGCAAAATAATTTTTCATACTGGTTTCAAAACTAGTAAAGTAAATTTTTTATGGTTTAACATATGAAATCAAATTATTATTTGTTATATTTATAATTTCTTTTCAAATTTTCAGGTTTCTCAACATTTTGTAAAAATTTATAATCGATTGTGTGTATCGAGGAACCCACCATCCAAAATGGTTAAATCTTATAATTCATATGCGGTGAAGAGTTTTTGATTTTATACATTTGCATATGGGGAATAAAAATAATAATTTATAGTGGTTTTTTTAGAGGATCTCATCATAGAAAAAGTGAAGTTGAGTTTTATGGAATACTAGATGAAATAATTGAACTATGTTATATAGGAAAAAATTATGTAAATATGTTTAAATTTAATTGGTTAGATAATAATAAATGATTTCATGTTCATCCACACCGTGGAATTGTTAATAATAATATATATATATAAGATTTATTGCAGTAAACAACCCATTTTTATTGGTTCATCATGAACATAAAATTTATTATGAAAATTATTATGCTTATTTAAGAGATTTAATTTATTAATGGGGCCTAATAAAAATTAAATCTAATGAAAATCAGTTAATAAAAAGTGAATTTAGTTTTTCATATAAATAATTGAAAATTTTCAAGAGACTACTCTAAATCCATCTATTCCATGAAGAGACAAGAATATCTATGATGAGACCCCACATTTTTAGGTTGATTGTGACATTGATGTTATTAATGTAACAAATGGATTTGAAATATTAGGAGATGATAAATCTGAACTTCTATGGAAATTGATGATACTGAGGAGGAATATTAAGTTATTAACACTATCATATACAAAAATGAAGATGGATATGGATATTGAAACCATTAAAATCTATTTATAATCATATATAATGTATATCTATATATAATACTTGTTGTCAATTATTATCTGAAAATATTCATTTCTTTTTTTAGATTTTTGATGACTATTTATATGATCTATTTTGTGATTTGGATGAGGTTTCACTACCTGATGATTATATTGATGCTATATCATCTGACCCTCAGAATATTGTAGGTTCAAAAATGGCTTAGAGGGGTTATGGTCCTGCACAATTGATGATTCTGGACCCTATCTGTGAGCGACATCCACGTATTGAGTATTATATACGCATGTGGTGGTATGTTTAGTTGTGTATTTTAGTTAGTTTTCATTAATTTTCATAAATTTATTTATATACTAATTATTGGATTATTTATTCTATTTTATCAAAGATTTTCACATATAGTTGTTAGATAGGGGAGTTCTATATTGTGGAATTATTTTTCTAGAGCATGGGTGACATGTGATCAGATTTATATTGATGTTCGGCACCTCATGTTTCAATCATTGGATGGTACATAAATAAATAATAGTTATTTTGAAATTTGTTTAATTAATAACTTGATATTATTAATTATTTTTCGGGTTTATGGTATCCTGTTAATGATAGTACATGGGCCACTATCTGGGAGGCATGGGAGATCTATATGAGTGAGCATTGCCATCAGGTGTTTTTCAATATAAGGGGGAAAACCATGTGGAAAGCGAGAGAAAAATATTATTTTCAGTCTTGTTGTGCCCACCGACCATATTACATCTCATATTAGGTTTTGGATGTATTCTGTTAATATTGGATGGGTGATAGTTTTTAGAGGAGAGCATCATTAGGTCGACAAAACTGTGGTAGGCAGGAGGTGATGCATTGAGCTTGTAGTTGTACATTTAGTACGAATTAGTGACATATTTTAAGTACTCGTTGTAATATTTTATATAACTTTAAATATGATCTATTTTTTTATACTCATATAGGTATTTGAACACCCTGATATTATGAAGTTCAATGTTTATAAAAAGGATGTTCAATGATCCTATCATTAGAGAGATTATAGGTGGTCACCAGGGTTATATTATGATTAGTATAATTTTTTTTACTTTTAAAATTAACTTCAAATAATATTTTAACTATTTCAGTTTTCAATTTCAATATAAGGAGTAATATGTGGCCATGATTTCTCAGAAATAGGATGAGATTATGTGAATACTAAGGATCAAACCACCAGTGTAGTATGATTTGATGACGTAGCATGGATGTAGGAAACTGAGTATGTCTTTAAGAAATTCCAAGTTGTTGGTATCGGCTCTCAATTAATGTCTAAGAGGGATTATGGTGTTGTGATGTCGTCATCTGGATCGAGGGGATATCATGTATATTCATCATTATCTACATCAATGTATGAGGATCAGTTGTGAGCTCATAGTGACATTATAGAGACCATGAGTAGGGATCAGGAAGAGCACCATTGATATCATTACTAGTAGCAGGAAGAGATGCATCAATGGAAGAAACAACAAAACGAGTAGATGTTGGAGTACATGTGATGTATAACTCAGGGTTTAGGTATGAATTTTCCTCCACCGCCTCCTCCATATGACCCTCACTATTATTTATTTATGTATTTTTTTTATAAGTATTTTAATGTATATATTTTTTCTATATTTTTATTAATTCATATTTTTATAGTTCTATATAGTGAATTTTTTTAAATTTATGTAAATAATTTTTTTTAATTATTTTTTATGGGAAGATTCCCTCGTAGAAAATAGTTATTTTCGAAGGGCGAATCCTCCCATCACAAAAATACTTTTTTTATATATCATAGAATATTATTTGTGATAGGATACCTAACCATCACAAATAATTTTTTTTTCAACGGCCCATTGCCAATAATGTTTTTTTCGATGTTTTTTCTACAACGGGTCATTTTTTATGGGGTCTCATAACAAATATTTTAATTTCCAGTTGTGTTCATCTTCAGTTGGATCATATATATGATCCTTCTCCCAATGGTTTTCAAATCTCCATTCCTGGATATATCCCATAGATGCTATGTTCTAAGTAACTGGGGGCTATCAGCTAGCCAACACCCTCAGTAGGTGATTTAGGGGGGGTTTCATGGTACTAGAAGCCATGATTGATAGGAACTCACCTAGGAAACACCTAAACTAAGGTGAAGTCATTTTTGACTCCCCATTCCACAATCTTAAGTTAAGATAGGTACTATTTTCCATTCTATGAGGATAGGCTCTCGAAGCAATTAATAGTGTTGAAAAATTACACCATATTTGTTTCAAATATACTTGGATGTGATAGTCTCACAATATTTAGTTCTTATATACCCTTATGTTTAGCCTCTTAGGATGGTTCCATAATGATGTTACTCCTTCTCTATTTCATTTACTACCTGGTACTGAAGATTTTCAACTAGTAATGTTTTCCAACTGTTTCTAGTGGGTTGTGTCTCTCATAGCAGTCAAATCCATGTAAAACTTTCTTAATGATAAATTTATCTTCGTGGATTTAAGAGAGATCTTATGAAATGGTATATGAGATATAAATATAAAATAGACATGGATATTGATCAATGCATCATCATAAGAAGAAGAAAATTATTAATAATTGAATATGGGTAAATTAGTTTTTTCCCTTGATGAGAGTTTCTTGTTGGTTTCACAATTTTTATTTCAATCTAGGAAGGGGTGTCCTGAGACACTTGGTTGTAAGGTTTATATGTGCTTACAAAATTTTTATATTGAGTAACCAGTTTGATCAATGATAGTTTCCAATAGAGTTTGTTTTTGGAATTGGAAAAATACAATGGCTCTTATATATGTGATAATATATATATTTTCTTTCCAAATTCATGTGGTCAATGGGGTATCTTTCCAATAATTCTTAGAAACTAAATTTTTTTGAGAGGATGGGAATTTTGGCTCATCACACCATATTGGGTGGAAATTATTTCTTAATCTGGGACTCTCATAGATTTAAGTCGTGTTTATGAATCTTTCTCAAATCCTTGTATAGTATGTGCTACCCTAATGATAACAAATAATTATTGGAATATGTTGATGTGAATATTATTACATACAAAAATCATCTCATCGACAAGTAAATATGTATGTATAAAAGTTTCTTTATTTATGATAGAATATGTATGTATCATTGGTTCTCCATATTTATTTCATTATTACTTAGTGATGTTGTTATATATTTCACTATGTTTTAAATCCACACATTTGGTTTCTCTAGATTTTATCATCATCTAGTAAGGTAGTGGATGTTTATGCTGGTAGGATTGGGCCCATGAAATGGATTCCTATGTATCCTCATGAAAGGAATCAGAACCCAAGTAGTTCAGTTCCAAATAATGGAAAATGTCATTCCATTTAGGGTTGTTACACAAGGACCCATCCATGTAGTATGTCATCATGTTGTAAGTATAACTAGGAGAATGATTTCTAGTAATGCTTGGTGTGGTACTTTGGAATGATTATCCATTTATAGTTGAACTTAAGGGTAATATGGTTCAAATTGGGTGACTTTTTCTCGCAAGGAATATGTCCCTATAAAGATTGTTTCCTCTGAGAATATTTTTCAATGAGAACAATGTGATGAGACCATAAGGGAATATGGATATCTATTTGGGGTTATGGTACTTCTAGTAATACATCCTAATAGAGGGATATTCCATGAGTAATATGGACCTAATATAGGTGGAGTGAAGATTGATGATGTTGGTTTTGAGCCTCAAATATGTGTCCTATGTATCCCACTAAAATAGAAATCAAATCCTACATTTTTTGAAAGACACAGTTTATGGATGAGAGACAAGAGTGTGACATGTAGTTTAACATCATACGATGAGGATGATTTCATGTAGTTTAACATCATGTGACTAGTAAATTTTCTAAGTTGGTTAATGTCAAGTTATGGGGACTTATGTATCCTTAAAGTCATGATAACAGAGGTTCATTTGGAGCTTAAGCATATAAGGACTACCATATCAGGAATATAGTTATAGATCTCATGGATAATATAGCTCTATGAGTGGGGGTATCATATTTTAAAATTAATATGTCCTTGTGAAAGTTAGTTTGTTTAAAGTTTATAATATAAAGGAATATAATTTTGTTTTTGAACCTCAAAGTGGAATCCTACATATCCTATGATAAATTAGAATCATATCCCTTATAGTTTACTTTGATTATAACCCTTTAAGAATAGAAAATATTTATTAGGACTTTCACCATGGAGGGAGTCCCAAGGGTTAATTTCAAGGACACTAATTGCATGAACATATAGAATTTATATGATCATGTGAGTTATTTTCAATGTAATAAACAATAGATAATAGTGGATAAAGCACATTGTATGGCAGCATCACACTAGGTTTGAATAAGGATTATGCACTAAGGATACCAATATGAAATATTTATTGGGTCTTACACCTAGGGAGGAGTCTTTTTTGAGTTATATTTAACTTTAATGGGTATCTTGAGATTCTCATGGATGTATCGATATTATAATTTTTCATAAGAGGAGTTAGGTGGTCGCATCAATGGCTCAAGGTCAGGCAATCACATGAATGAACTATGGTCAAGTGATCACATAAGTCCATCATGTGAGTATTGATTGGTCCTGGAATCCCAAAACCTAAATAGGGCTATGTGATCATGTAACTAAACAATGTCTCTATAATCATTTGATTTAGGTGTAACCATAAGATCTCACAATTTAATAGGGGTCATGTGGTCAATATTCTTTCAAGAAAACATGCATTTTACTCTTTCTCTTCCCATCATGTTACTGAGGAGTATTTCATCCTTGTATGTATTAACCATACATATAATAATTACATGATGATTCCCTAAGTGGGATAATCTAAGTCTCTAAATCCTAAAAATCTATCTCCATTTCGTCTATCTCCTTCTTTATGTTTTTTCTTCTGTCGTTCTTGGTCTCCGTCTATGTGGGTGTGTGTCTTTACTCTTCAGGTTGGGGGGGTTTATAAGAAAAGGTATTAAATATCTATTCTTATTTATAAGGAAATAATTCCATAATTGAGGCTCAAAGGTGATGAAAAGAGCCTGAATGAACCATGTACATCACATGAATTTGACCAAGTATATGATCATGGGGTTGTGTGATCCTATATTGGTCACATGATTTCATAAACCTCTCATTATCAAACTTATATCTCTGATTTGTTGCATGAAGAACAACAAGCACAGATCCTCTCATCGCCGACTTTATTTTATGGATACATTACATAATTGGAATCCATCGCATTTTATGGTTCAACCAGGGATGAAAATTAATCTTGGGCGCATAATATATAGTGTCACATGACCAACAACAAGCGCAAACCTACCCACCATCAACATCCTATTTGGGGCATGTAGTGTTAGAATAAGTCTTTAAATGAATCAAGAAGTATCACGTGAACCATCGATTGTCCCATAAATGTATAACATGGTTGTATTATCAATAAAACATCACATGATTCTCAAGTATCCCTCTAATGGGACTCTCCTTTACACATTTTTACCATATCTTCCTCATCCATGCTCATCTGGCGGACGCTAACAAGCTCATATGCATACATGGATATATAATGTTATAAAAGATTAATATTGTTTAAGGATAGATAAGTGACATATTATAGTCTAAGAGAGTATGGTTGATTTAATATTAGATTTTATAACCTGAATGTTTAATATGTTATCAATAGCCTAACAAGCATTCATTAGTGGTGAATAATTTAAATTTTAACGATGTAACTTATTTAAGGAGGTAGAATGTAATGACTCGGGATTTTGGATTCTTTAAAGTAATATTTTATTCTATAGTTTGTGTCATACACAACACTGAAATAATATAACACCCAAATAAAAAAAACCAATTCATATTAAAATTATTGTAATAATACAATCATTAGTAAATAAAAATATAATAATCCATTAAAATAATTATAAATCATTACTTTCCTTTGATTAATGTTTTAAAAGGGATTCATTTTGAAGAACCAATTATAAAAAATATGTATTGTATTTTACCTTCATTTATGATAGTTAAATGTTTATCATAATAGGTAATATTTATATTTATAAAATGATATATCAATATTCATTTATTTATAAATTTATATGAAATAAGGTTAATGACACTTGAAGTATAAAAAGGATATTTTTCTTTAAAACCATTTTTATTTATATTTTGTATTTTTATTTAAAAGATAAATTTATTAATTTTATAATTTTAATTGGTTTAAATAAAATTCATTTATTGATATATCATTTCAATATTAACTACAGAAAATTTGTTGGTAGTTTTTTAAAACATTTTATTTTTAGGTGAATAGTGAAGAATAATTATTTTTACCAAAATTGTAACTTTTATTACTTTTTAATTTTATAATAAAGACCTAAAATTATATGAAACCAATTAACTAATAATTTAATGAATAAAATTTTAAATTTTAAATATAATTCTAATCTTATATAACCAAATTTTTAGAATTTATAAATTATGTAAGATTTCATTCAAATTTAAAAATTGTTTTGGTAAACTCTTTTTATTAAAAATTGTAATAGTAACATTTAGTTTTGGATCAACTTAAATGAAAAAAATGTTATTTCTATAATAAAAAAATTTATTTCATTTTTATTAATAAAATTGATAATTTTGACCAATGCATAAATTTTAAGCCATAATATAGACTTTTTCTAAAAACTATTTTGACACGTCATATATTTTAATTATGATATTATATTTTCTAAACCATGGATATTTTATATGATAAAATGATTTTATTAATTTAAATATTAATTTTAAAATATTTCTATAAGTATAATTTTAATTTTGGTCTATAAAATTAATTTTTGAGGTTAAAAACATTAGTTACCAAAGTAAAAGTAAAAAAGGGTAAAAACAGTTTTACTGATTATAAAATGCCTAAAACATTTAAAGCATGGCTCCAAGTGGGTGGATGATATGTAAATCAAACATCCATAATACACTACATTATTTTGATCTTTTCTATTCTTTGACCCTTCAATAGTGACATACCATTATTGAAATGTGATGAGTACTTCCAAAATTACCATTCTCTTCACTTATGAAAGGGGATCAGTTCCACCACTTCATATTACACCTATTCCTTAAAACATCATCCTAATAATCTTCCATTTTTATACTAATAGAATCATATCTTAATTTAGCAATCATGTAGTATCAATTATTTATCCCAAGGCTTCTATTTCCAAGGTTACTTCCAAGACAAATATCAAGTTATCAACATGGCTATTTCTTACTCCATAGTCTTTTGTTCTTAATATTCCTCTTCTAAAAAATTATTATCCACCAAAATATAATTAAATAGATATTTTTAATATATTTTATTTTTATTATATTAATTTATTTCCGATATTCAATCATTTCTATATAATAAGAAAAATATAATAGTGTTGATCGTGTGTGTGTGATGGCTACCTCTTCCATGATGCAATGTGGTTCATTTTTTCTCCCTACATCTCAAGGCAGGTAAAAATGATGGATTTTATGAATAAATATTTTTAATATGTAATTAATATAATTATAAAATGATTATTTATCTTATCCATTCATTTAATCACATTCTTTGATACATGAAAATGTTAATCGCTTGTACATGAAGACTACTGCCTCCACGAATGATGAATTTCATTTCTCATCACCACCCTTAATGGATGGTTCTAATAAATAATTGAAATAAAATATATGATATTTTTTAAAAAAAATATTATATAAAATTTATATTATCATTATATATAAAAAATTCCTAACTCATTAAACCATTGTAACACACTCTTGTTTGGATAATTTTTACCACATATGTGAATGATTTTTTAATATTTATATCATGAATAATTAAGGAATGTTACATATTAATAATATCATGAAATAATGATTTATTTAAATTTTTTAATTATTTCTTAATGGTGTTATTAATATTTAATATATTTATTAATATTTCACCTTTCATTTGTTAAACTCTCTAAAACAAGTTCTTCACAATTTCCATCTTCACAAACCATACTTTTATCATTCACAAATTAAAATTGGATATAATTAATAATTGAAAAAAATGGTTCAAGTATATTGGTTAATGTGGGAATGAATAACATTATATCAATAAATATTATTCATTATCACTATTATGGAACTTGTATGAAAAAAACAAAATTTATAACAGCCAATGAAGAAAAATAAACTAAAATCAGTGATCATATTTATAGTATATGATCATAAGTAAAGTATATTAAAAGGAAATAAATATGAATAAGGTTATAAAATAAATGATTTTGATAGTTAAATTTATTATATAGGTGGTTAGATCATGTTAATCTAAACAGGATTAAAGGTAATGGTTTTTACATCTCAATTTTTCCTTATTGAGATATGATGTGTATTCACCACTTGTTTCCTTTTTTAGTGTACATATTATCCATGAATTTATTCTATTGTAATTTTTTATTAAATATAAGAGATTTAAAAATCCATACCACATTCTACCTTTAATTTATTTTTAATTTGAAAAATTATGACATTTTATGAATTTTTCAGAAACATAATTTCCATTAATTAAGCTATGATTGTTCTTCTTGAACATATTTCATATAATCTAGTAAAATAATTCTATGTAATTTTATTATGTGATATTTTCTCGTTAATTTCTAGTTAATTAAATATGTACCACATAAAATCATTTCTAAATGTCTCTTACTTCATTAATTATGATATCTATTAGGGGTTTGGTCAACTCAAATTTTCTTTCTTTAAGTTAAAATTTAATTGATTTATTTAAGTTTGATAAATTATTATATTAATTATCTCATAATATATTTTCTCTTTTATCTCAAGGGAAATGGTTTTTTTAACTCAAAGTTTCTTTCTTGATTAATTTGTTTCTCCTAAAAGGGAAATTATTCTAAAAAATAATATCTCCATTAATGACAATTTTCCTCCATTTACATGTTCATTATTCCAAAAAATGATTTCCTTTATTTTTTTGAAATCCAACTATGTGTTTACTCATGTAAAATTCATATTTTATTTATCTTCTTTTCAAAATTAATTTTTCATTACTCTTTTATGATGTTGGTTTTTATCAAAGGTACTTTCAAATTTTTATAAGGTTTTCCATCATTTAAAAATAAAATGATTTATCTTCCACTCCACAATATTTTTTTACATTTATTCTTTATCAAGGCTCCATTATTGAAGATTCCTTTGAAAAGTAAAATTTTTAAAAAAATATATATTTATCATTTTGAATCCTTTATTTTATTTTTAATAATCCATTATTGAATATTATATTTTTAAATGAAAAAAGTTTTTAATATGTTTTCAAATTAACTTTTTTTAAATATTTATATCTTTTTCCAGGATAAAATATTAAAATTTATCCTTTAGAAAAAATTAATTAAAACTCTTTCACTTAAAATATTAAAAAAAAGATTTTCATGGTGACCATAAATTTATTTTTTACACCAAAGATGAAACTGTTTTTTAAAGACTATTTTATAATTTCCCTTCCATTTTCTCAATATCTCTAATTTCTTTATTCCCTTGGAAATTATTTTACATGAATCATCCTATAAATTTTCTTACAAAATACTCATTTTTTCTGGTTGAATTTTGGGTTATCAACCATTTACGTTCTTGAGGATAATTTTGGTGATACTATCTGGAAATGTTACAAAACTCATTTTTCTTCCATGGGTTATTTATGATGTCATGAATGCTTATTTTAAATTGGCACACATATGTATGGATTATTAATGGGTGGGTATTATATCACCCTACAATTAATTGGTTAAGGATTTATATCTCATGAGATAATTATGAGAATCAATTATTGATTATTTCTCTACTATAGGAATCAGAAAGTGGTGTTTTATCTACTATGTTATGGGAATCAGGTAGTGATCCACTACCAAAAAATAGGGCAAGGGAAGCACTGTCTTTTATTAGTGATAAAAAAAGAGTTGTTAAAGGGGTGGGCCTTTATTAGTGCTAGCCAAAAGCGTTGATAAATTCCCCGTTTATCAGCGCTAAAACAAACACTGATAAAGGTATACCATTTATCAGCGCTTTTCTTAGCACTGATAAAGGGTGCATTTATTATCCCAATTATTAGCGCTGTTAAAATTTTTTAATATTAATTTATATAAAATTATTATATTTATATTCAAAAATAATGTTTATTTGTATACATTATATAAAAAACTAATTTTTATAATTAATATATATTTTTTAATAGTTCAAAAATATATACATATTGTTTTAATTGAAAAAATTATTTCTAAGATTATAATATAATATATATATATAAACAAATAATTAAAATATTATAATAAATTAAATTTAATAATAAATATATTTATTATATTTATTATATTTTTTAGAGATTTATTAGATTTATTGGATTAATTCATTGTATTTATTATATTATTTATAATTAATATATTTATTTTATTTATAAATATATAATACCTTTTAATATATATATTTATAATTAAAATTATTTAATATATTTGTTTTTCTAATGAATTTGGTTAACAAATATATTTATCAAGTGCATATGTTATTGTATCATACATGAATTCATTTATACATTACATATCATTGTCCATTAATGTGGTATATTGATTAATTCAAAATTTTACCCATATAAACTATATATGTTCTAACTTATAAAATTACATTAAATATATTTTATTATATTTTTAATGATATATATAAATACTTTTCAAATAAATTTTAAATTATAATTTTATTAATATATATATTAACAATTGTATAATAATATTTATAAATATATACTATTTATAGTTATAATTATTAATAAATAAATATTTATTTATCATATATATAATTTTAAATAAATATATATAAATATAAGTAAAATTTTAAATTTATGCGTTTATCAGTGATTTTTTAGCGTTGATAAAGACCTGTATTTATTAGAACTAAAAAGAGATCATAAAATAAGTCTTTATCAGTGCTATAATTTTAGCACTGATAAATAGGTATTTTATTAATGCTAAAAAATCATTGATAAGGGTATGTTTTATCAGCACTTTTTATTTTTGAGCTGATAAAATGTACCTTTATAAGTGATTTTAACTAGCACTGAAAAAGGTTCCAGTCGTTTTTATAAAAGAACCCTAATAGTCTCCTCATCCCTTGGACCCTTTCAAGCCTTCATGGAAGCTGAACCCAATGTCGTTGACCCCTCCTCCATCGTGACCCCTCTTCCTCCTCCTCCTCTGCCGCCGTTACCTTGTGATCCTCCACCGCCACGACCCTCCTCCTCCTCCTCCATCATTGCAGCCTTCTCCTCTTCCACCACGACCCATCCTCCTCCATGACCCTTATCCTCCTTCTCCTCAACCATTGTTTCATCCTCCTCCTCCTCCTCCTCCTTCAGCTGTCGACTCATCCTCCTCCGCTATCATCGCCTCCTCCTCTGCCTCCTTCTCCTTCTCTTCATTGTGTGGTCCCCTTATCCGCGTGACCTGCTCTGGCGCCCTCTCCTCATCTGACGACCATCCCAGCAGCCTCCTCTACAGCGCACGGATTCACCCCAGTGAGTCTCTTATGTAATGAAATTTTACTGTTCTGCATTAGAAAGGAAATTGGTGTGAATATAAAGTCTTTGGGTCACCATGAAATCACAGGATACTAGTGATCATGTGTTTTTTATGAAATCTAGATGCCTTTTGGAATCCGAAAGGTTGTTTTTTTTTGTTATGATTAGGGTCTGAGAGTATATTTTGAGCTAGAGATAGATTACATGTTCAAGGAAAGATTCTATTGGTTTCATGCTAGCTCTCAGGTGATAGCATAATGGATAGTTTAATTGGGTCATTGTTTGACTATGGAATCACATCAGGGGTCAAATTTTACCATGATATATTAAGATGATCATTGGATTCCCATGATAAGCAAGGAATAGTTCTCTAGTACTTAATGAAATATTGGTGGTGGAAGTCAAGAATTATTTAGTTTGATTATCCGGGGTTTTAATTTTAAAATGACATAAGATGTTTGGTTCATTCTATGATGTATATTCTTAGAAGGTTTCTGGATTCCTTTAGAGTTTGTAATTTAGATTAGATAGTGAGATAACATGTTAGTGGCTGCCAACCCTTTTGAGGTAGTTCATGTGGATGATGTTTGACTTATGATATCATGTGATGTTATATGTAATGATTTTACACATTAATTTATTATTTAATATTGTTTGTGATGGGAAGTTTCAGAGATATATAAGGATTTACATGGAAAATATTTGTGTTTATGTTGTACTTGGATGGTGGAGACATTTCTGTGGAGTTCAGAAATTTGGAAATGAAGGAGAAGACTGAAATTGTACTATATTTCTCATGTGTGTTTGGGAAAGTTCCATTGTAAGTGGCACTAGGTGTGTCATTAAAAACAAGAGAATGGATTTTGGTAAGAGATTTTGTAAGTGAGAGGAACCATGGATCGAAATTGGCTTTCATGAGTTAGGTATTATGGTGGAGAGTGTCTTAGATCGAGTGATTGACTAAACATTTTCATGATCTTTTCTCAATATGGGAAATCTTAAGTAAGTACCATCTCATCATCTCAGTGATGGTTATGATCTTTGGCTCAGAATCACATGGCATTGTTTCTTCTATTGGGTGATATGATTTGAAATCATGTTGAGAGTTCAGGAATATAATGTTTTTTTACTCCAAATAGATAACCAATAGTTGTGATTCAATAGTATTACCACTAGGACATATTGAGTATGATAAAAACAATGGTGGAGAGTTTGTAATGCCTCATCCATATTTTCATTTTAATTTTCAGTAAGAGATAGAATTTTTTTTCAATTAGTGGAAAAACCATTTTTAAAAATGAGGGTTGGATATAGAACCTTGAATTTGGGACCTCTTAAAGGATGTGTTTATATAGTTTGAGGCTCGAAATGTGTCTTAGGTTCTTGAACAAGTCACAGAATCTTTAGGAGTTGAAATTTTGATTTTGGGGATAACATCCTAGGGAGCATGGTTTGCACATGAATAGTGATAACCATGCACCACAATAGTGAATATTGGTTTTCATAGGCGTACAGTTTATTTAAATCATGTGAGGGCCTTAGAAAAAAATAAAAAATTAATTAATAAAATTTAAAGTCATTTCTCATGGTTTTCACACTATTTGTTAAATCATGCACATTAACCATGTGAAATGGTGTGTCCTGGACAATGAAGACTATATAGTTTGCACATGGTTTTGAAAAACATATGGACAAACCTTGAACCCCTTTAAAAAGTGAAGTTTTACAAAAATTTCCCTTTAACCTTTTTATGTTTTACTTTATTTTTCCCCTGTTCTCATTTAGAACACCATCACGCTACGCCACCCTTCCCTCCTCTCCTATTAGGTGGTTCTCCCTCAACTAATGTATGTTTCATCTTTAATCACTTGTATTGGAGGTCCTAGGATAATTTTACCTCTCTTATTACTTCTATTTTAGTTTTATTTAATTTTCATATAGTGTTCCACTTGGTTAAGCTAATATGCCCTATTTTTTACATTTTTCAAGTTTCTCATTTTCACCCTTTTTAGGCTGAATCAGAGGATGATATTTGGTGTGGGGGGGCTTATAGTTTATGGTGTAGTGATGACCAATTCATCATAGTCCCTTTTCCCTATATTATGTGAACTCATTGTTCACCATGCATTTGGATTATAGATGTGTTTTTACCATGAACCATTATGGTGTCTCCATCTCCTTTTTGTCATAGTTCTTTCTCATTTGGGACCCATTATGGCATGGCCCTATGTGTTGTGTTGTGATGCATGTTTTCCCGGATTTAATATGTGTTGTGTTGTGATTCATGTCTTGTTATCCCTTATATTTAGGTCATTTTCTGATTAAGTACATCAACATCTCCACATCATTCACCCCCCCCAAGATTATCCTTTACACATTCCACATCCCTTGTAACTATATGATGAATGAAACCAAACCTATTAATATTCAATGAGTATTATAAGATATTTCCTATATATTTTTCCATAGGTTATAAAGCTGTCACATTAGTTTTAATCATGTATTAGTTTCTTATGTATAGTTCCCACACAAGGTTCAACAAACATTACTACCATACAAAGGAGGAAATCCTTAGCAGTGACTACTCCAATGTCCAATCTATAAAATATTTATCAGATATGATACTATCAGGACCCACCCCCATAGGAACATCAGTGGAGTTGGGAATATATTAGTGTCTGGACCCCACTCCCCAAATTCGATATTTAAATGGACAATGGTTAGTTACAATTGGAAATGTAATGATATGGCCCAGGCTGGAATCATAACCAACAATTGACCTAACTTTCCACTAAACTAAGAGGTGTTCATGATCCCTAAAGGATAGCAACAATCCCATGGGAAAAAGATTCAATTAATGCGGAATATTTTACCCCTAAATTAGTGTAAATTAAAAATGATATTTTTTCTGAAAACCATACATGTCCCATTCATATTTTGAAGATCTAGGAAAATAGTAGATATGCGAAAAATAAATAAACGGGAAGAAGATATCATAGATGGAAAATAAAATCCCACTATTGTGCAATAAAATTTTTTAACCAGACATTAATCATTCCTAAATCTCATTAGACCTATTTTGGATAGGTATCACATATTATTTATTATTTGATGTTTTCTTTTCAATTGGAAATATCTTCTACCACGCACCTCTCCTCTACCGTGAATGCACCTCTGTCGCACGTTGAATGACACCTTTGCAGTGAGTTTTCTCATCTTAATAATTGGTTTCCTCTTGTTCGCATGTTATTACTATTTGATATTGATGGTTATGTTATGAAATGTACTGGTTAAATGCCCCGCTGAAAATTTTGGTCGTTGGTGGTCCTTGTTTGGGCACTAAATAAATTTCATGTTGGTTGGTTCATGTTAAACATTTGAATATAAAAATTGGTAATTTACGTATACTTGGATAATGAATGAATACCCCAGGATGATAAAACATATGTGATAACCCCTGAATTAAGAAATTGAATTGAATAAGGGATGCTTTTTAAAATCAGAAATTGTGCTTGTTTGGTTTGTATGATGTTGCGATTGTGAGCACAATTGTGTGTTTGTATGGTGTTGCGATTGTTGGAATGATTGGTATGCCATTTGTTTTCCATCTTTTAGTTCCTCCATGATTCAATATCAATCTAAACCTTACCCATTTCAATGGCACCACCACTTTATTACTAGTACAATTCCACTGATTCTTAGAAAACCACTTCGCTAGAGGACTCTATGGGACACTTTATGGACACCCTAGTCAAATAACAATAACAGCACATGTAATGAATCCTTCCACCCGCAAGAACTCTATTGAAAATCATACCATCTATTACTTTAGTACCATAGTTATTGACTCAAGACATTATGTTTCTAGATAAATACTAAAAAAATTGTTTAAAAAAATGCATATAGACCACATGTGGGATACAAAAACATTCTAGTGAAAGGGCTTCTCATAGCTAGTTTCATTGATCAGTTGGTTAGGAAGATGGGTGTGATCTACTTTTTTCCTAAGTAATTCATGGAGAGGTAAGGGTATTGTTTACCATATCTAGTTTCATTGATTATAGTTGGATGATGGCCCTATTTGAACATCTTTTGTGTAATTATTTTGTTAAATATTAATATTACTGAATAAAATAGGATGAATATGAATAAATAATGGTTGAATATCAATCAATTGATAAAAGAGTATGAAGATGGTGTGAAAGAGTTTATCAAGTTTGAAAAAGATCATGCATATTACCCCTCTCAAATCCTTTTTTCATGTTTACGTTGTTGTTATTTAAGAAGAATTAGTCCAGAGGAGTTGAAAGAATGCATGATCTATTACAGAATAGAACTAAATTATACATGTTGGAATAAACATAGGGAAAATGAATGTAGGTAGTGGTTGGGATAACACTATGTTTTATGGATCACCTGATATGATTATAAGCATGAACAATGAAGAAGATCGTATGGAGGATGTGATTACAGGTGTATATGATGATGAAGATTGTATTAATAAAATGACAAGGATATTTGAAGATGAACTTTGTGATTGCCCAAAATTGTATTAAAAGTTAAATATTTGTGTGAAGATGTCATTGTTTTATGGTTGCACTAAATATAAATCATTTTTAGCCATACTGAAGCTATATAATTTGAAAGTAGGCAACAGGTGGAGTGACGCCAGTTTTACGGAACTACTTTCTCTATTAGAATGACATGATCCCATAAGATGATGAGATACCGAGCCAAACATATGACACCAAACAAATTCTACGCTTGATGGGAATGATCTATGAAATAATACAGACCTTCCCGAATGACTTTATACTGTTTCTCAAGGACCAAAAATCACTTAATGAATTCCCAAAGTGTGGTTATTCTCGATAAAAGAAAGATGAACCCAGTCCTATAAAAGTTGTATGGTATTTTCCAATCATTCCAATGTTTAGGCACCTATATGGAAGTGAGAATACTGCAGGACAATTGACATGTCATGTAGATATAATAATTAAATATGGAAAACTATGTCACCCAGTAGGCTCTCTTTATTGGAAGAGAATTGATCATGATTATCCTAAATTTGGAAACCATCCGAGAAACCTTCATCTTGCGTTATCTATTGATGGAGTGAATCTTTTTGGTTTTCAAAGCAGTAGTTACAGTACAGGGAAAGTTATGTTGCAAAATTATAACTTACCACAGTGGTTATGAATGAAATAAAAAATACATCATGTTATCTAGGTGTATATAAGGACCAAAATAACCAGGTAATGATATTGATGTTTATTTGTATCCATTGATCGAGGATTTGAAATTATTGTGGGATTCATGTGTTACATTGTATGATTCTTACAAAAATTAAGATTTCACTTTCAGAGCCATGTTGTGCGGAATGATAAATGACTTTCCTTCCTATGGAAATTTTTTAGGATATATCATTAAAGAAACTAAAGGGTGTCCCATTTTGGAACAAGATATACAGTCAATTTGGTTGAAACATTCATCAAAAACTATGTTTCTTGGACATCGTATATTTCTACCCCGATAGCATAAGTACTGATCTTGGACTACATCATTTAATGTAATTTCCTAAGAACGTACAACACCATCTCCACTAATAGGTGATCAATTGTTTGAGAAAGTAAAATATATGGACACTAATTTTGGTAAATTGTTTTCGAAAAACCTTACGAAAACTGATTGGAAAAATTGATCTTTTTTTTTTGAAATACCATACTGGAATTGTCTATATGTGAGACATTTTCTTGATGTTATGCATGTTGAAAAAAAATGTATATGACAGTGTCACCGGCACATTGCTAAATGCACCCAAAAAAAGGATGGAAT
Organism: Viscum album; assembly: GCA_963277665.1. NCBI lineage: Eukaryota > Viridiplantae > Streptophyta > Magnoliopsida > Santalales > Viscaceae > Viscum > Viscum album. The sequence goes on from OY728150.1 coordinate 1,044,742,157, forward strand.
TAAGACTATGTTGGACATGGTTGAGATGGAAATACAAGAAGAGTTGGCACCATTGAAGGGATAAAAATGAACATTTCATCCTCCTACTACATACACTCTTTCCAGGTAAGAGAGATATCAGTTTTTCAACTTCTTGAATGACATAAAGGTTCCAGAGGGGTATTAATCAAATATCAAGAATATCATGTCAATGAGTGATTTAATGTTAAAGGTTCTGAAATGACATGACTTCCATGTTTTGATGCAAGATCTAATTCCTATATCTTTACATTGAATTTTGCCCAAGAATTTCTACCATACATTAACGAAGCTCTATTTCTTCTTTAAAGCTTTATGCAGTAAAGTTAGAGACTCTGTGAAATTTCCAACAGTGGAAAGAGAAATTTCCATCATATTATGTGAATTGGAAATGTTCTTCCCGCCGACATTATTTGATATGATGGTTGATTTGTTGGTTAATTTGGTTAGATAGATTTGACTATGTGGTCCTATACATTATAGAAGGATGTAACCCATTAAAAGGTATATGAATATTTTGAAAGGGTATATCAAAAATCGAATTCGGCTAGAGGGTTGTATTGAAGAGTAATATATTGTTGAGGAAGCCACTGAATTCTATACCGAATACCTATCTGGTAATGAAAACATTGTCCTACCGAAATCTTATCACATTTTATGTCATGAGGGTGAAGGAATTTTTGGAAGAGAGGTTGTCACAATAAATATTACAGATCGGGAGTAGGCCCACCTTTACATTTTGCATAATAGTTTTGACGTTGACCCATATTTTCAAACCCACAAAAGAAATTATTAGGCATTTGAATCCATCTAGGGCTGAAAAATATATATCATATACACATAATTGACAGTTTATTGGATGGTTTTGGGACCATATTTTTAAGAAGTTAGATGAAAATCCAGACTCAATTTCAGAATGACTTCGATGGCTAGCCGGAGGACCAATTGTGTATATATTATCTTATAATTCTTATGTAGTTAATGGTTATACATTCTATACTAATGAACATGATGAAAACAGTACCATGTATAATAGTGGAGTTACACTTGTGGATAAAGCAATGCATATTTCTAGTACTAAGGAAAAAAATACAATTTATGTGAATATGTTATACTTTGGCATTATCAAACAAATATGGGGGTTGGATTATAAGAAATTTTAAGTTCATATTTTTCAATGCAAGTGGGTTGATAATATGAGTGTTGTTAAAATAGATGAATTAGGATTCATGAAAGTTGATTTATTTAAGGAAGGAGTGAAATAAGAACAGTTTATACTGTCATCACAGGAAGTAAAATTACTTTATGTTCCAGATCCTGCAAACCAAAACTGGTGAATTGTTTTATTATCCACCAAAACAACTGAAGGGTCAGATGAAATTTCAATGGAGGATGACTCTTTCATTGGTAATTTGAAATCATTTCACAGCGGTCCCAATGTAGATGGTGTTTTTTATGTCAGTGGAGACCACAATGAAGATATTATATAGTCGATAGAAAGGTCAAATCTCTCCTTCCATTAAAAAAAGAGTTCAATAATCAAGTAATTTTTTATTTTAATATAAATTGTGTTATGTTATGTTATTATATGTTCTTTTTTACTTTTATGTAATATAAATTAAATATTAAACCACTTCTATAGATGATGACTTTTGTACCTATTGATGTGCCCAATCCCAAGGCACAATAGGTCTCCAAACATGCTGTTATTGGTCCTAGTGTAGAGCAACAACAGGTTTCTCAACCTGTTGTTGCTGGTCCCAGTGATGAGGTACAACAAGTTTCTCAACCTGTTGTTTTTTTCCCAGTTTCAATGCTAGCGCTCTAGAGGAACATGAAGATGATGCTTAAACTGAGGAAATGGTAGGAAATGAAACCCTGACAATGCAAAAAAAAGAGCATTGTAGTTTGACAGTGTTATCCAAAATCCATAAGGAAAAAGTAATAGGCATCAAATTTATGGTTGGATAAAATAAGTGAGGCCATCATGTTAACCCCAAAAAATCCATGTTTCGTATCTATATTGGAATCGTCACTTGGAAACACTTGCCGATTTATGTATAGTTGTGGCACCATGTTGTCACTGGGATTAAGACAATAATGTGGAAAGATATTATGGTAAAATTATGATATCATTTCTTTAATTTATTAAAATAAAATAAAATACTAAAACATTGACTTACTCTTCATCATCCCTTACAGAGTTTATTTATAGTAGATTCCTCGCACAAGGAATATGTATTAAGAGTTGCATGAAGGATTCATAGAGGCTTCCACACAATTTTAATGAAATATCATCTTAAATATTATGAAGGGAAAATTAAGCCACACCCACCTCCTCTTTATGAACACTTGATATCCCATGCCATGTGCTGTGGAAGGGGGCTCATGTAAATAAATAAGGGAGACTGATAGATGAAAACACAAAACAAAAAGTGTGGGAAACATGTGTAAGTATGAAATAATATAAATTTTAGTTTCTTTAAATTCCTATTACATAAAAATGAATATTTATTTTCCTATATTGTCTATCTGACATAGTCACAAGAAAAAACAACACCCACACTGGATGTGGAGATACTTCTTGTAGCCTTCAAGCAGCCAGAACAGTATGGCCATGTCAGAAGTGCGGGTTTTGGAGTGAAACCCCCAACATATTTTCAAAAATAAAAACAAGAAGAGGATAAAACTGAGGAAATGAGAAATATGAGAGAACAATAGCTATTTTTCTAGAATAATTACAATACCAGAGTGAGATGATAGCAAGTTTGATGGGGGGAGGCAAAGAGAAGAAACAACTCAACAACAACCCATGCATGAAGATCCCGCCCTACCCCCCACCAGCTTTGAGGTGTGCCATTACCCTCAAAAACTTGACTTATCTAAGGTAATAAATGTTCTAATAATTTTTTCTGTGAAATGAAAATCATATAGACACTAATACCTTTCTTTTACTAATATTCTATAGGGTAAAAATGACTATGATTTATATTTATCAACTCCCAACTATTTCCTTATAGTGAGGGATATGGTGTTCAATATGAAGAAAGACATGCTACAAAATAGACCACATCCAATAGGTCATGTCAAAGTGTCAATTAATGTAGCTAATTATCCGATCCCTGAGCTACCTGTTCCAAATAATGATAAAAACATTCATATAGTCAAACAAGTTGTTGGAACCTTCATCGAATGGATGTTAATTCTTATAAAACACATATTGAAGAGGAGGTATTCATTTCCAATTTATTTTTCAAGCTGAACCTTTCACATTTAATGAAAAAAGGTATGAACCGATGAATATTATTACAGAATGAAAAAGGGAAGGGGGTGAAATGAAACATCAACTCAAAACTATCTCAAGTATCAACCAACTGATCGAAGTGATATATTGAGAGCACCCTCAACCCGCCTATTCTATATCCACATTTAATATCATTATAGGGTCATGTGGAATCAAATTTGATAGATGAAAATACTCACATAGCTGATTTTGAAAAAAAAATATATACAGAGATGAGGAATCAGATTTCATTAGTGCTCACAATGTAAATGAATTTCTCAAGTATTAATGGCTTAGTGCCTCAGTTGTAAATGTATACATGAGTTATGTTTTCATGATTTTATTTTACAAAAGGTGATATACTATGATAATTATGACTAAATACATTTCATATTTTTCACAGGCGTATATATGAAAAAAAAAATTGAAGCGATTTCCCCATGAACAAAAATTTGGACTCGTTAGTCCTCACATGACCCCTTCCAAAGAAGAAATAAATGATGATAAAGAGGGTGAAATAATTTCATCCCTACTCAAATTGTTTGAAAACAAAATTATGGATGAAAAAATATTTTTCATACCAATGATGCAGGGGTTAAACTCTATAATTTAATCATATAAACTATATTTTCATTTCTTTCATTACTTATTCCTTTTGGTGTTTTTAGGCAGCATTGGATGCTCATTTCCGTCAATTTTGATACTCCATATATTTATTTTCTAGATTCAATGCATGGATATCAAATAAACCGACCACACATGATTGAGTTTGTCAATTTTTAATACACTATATCCAACATTTTAAAACTAAACATCATGTTATATAATTTATATTATCTTTTAATGAGGATTATGTTATGATAGGGAGGTGCATCAATATCGTCTACTTAATGGAATGAATCTAGGGCCTAAGGATAAGAACACCCACAAGATCTACAATTGGACAAGTATCCTGGTATATATAATAAGATTTCACTATCTAAATACATACAAAACAAGTTACTTATTTTTCTCGATGTTTCTGCAGTGTCTAAAAAACAAATGGAAATGATTGTGGTTATTATGTTTTTAAATTTATGAAAGAGATCATACTTCATAAACAAACTAGGATCCCTGAAGTGGTATTTTCAAAAATAATTACAAGTTCATTTAAAATATTTATTAATACTTTTTGTATTTATATTTTCTTATTACTACCATGACTTTCGCAAAAACTCTTATTCACTAGATGATATAGATGTGTTTAGAAACGAATGTGTAGTATAGGTGATGGAAGAATGTACATAAATAGGATGAAGTTGAATTATTACTACTTATTTTATCCTTATAAGATTTTATCATAGAGATGGTGTGGGATGAGAGCATCATGGGGACACCAGATCAAAAGTTCAGATCTGATGCTATGCTAAGCGGTAGTTAACCAACAGTAGTAAAGTGCACAAAGATTCAATAGTTTTATTATTAGCTTATAAATAGACCAAATAAACCTTCTAGAAAGATGTAAAGGTAATGTTATGATATAATATCTCTATTTTAATAAAAAAAATTATATAATGAAATGTTGATTTTATTTTCATTCTTCTTTGTGAGGTTCATTTCATTTAGAAGATTTATGTCCATGTGACATGCCTTTGCAAGAAGAGAAATGACGTTGTGGATGCTCAACCATAGAGGTAATATTGATATTTTCATAGTAAAATCATTTTCCATAGAATTAATGAATTGTTTCATGTATATATTAAATTTATTTTTTTTATGTAAGGAATATTAATCTACTCATATGTGATATCAATGTATGAAATGTTTAGGTTATTATAGTTGGTATTAGAGTAATTGGTCTATTAAAAATAGAAAAATGCATTTAGATGTTTTGATACTTTAGGAGATGATCCATAAGTTCTGTATATGTGAACATAAATCGAACAACACATCAAACAACAAATTATTAGTGTAAATTACCAAAAAAACTTAATCCACATCATTCGACACCTCGTGCCCCTTTGACCATCGGTGTCTCTCGATGATGTTCTTGAAGAATTTGTCTTTAAAATACTTCTGAGACAGTCCCTTGTGTCTTCCCACCTATAAATATACATCCCATAAGCGTTATGATAAATATCTCACACCGATCAAGCAGAAAAATGACTTGTATTAATGAAAAATGATTATGTGTACCTGGAATTACAGCTTCCAAGAGGGAGGAATGAAGGTAGAAGATGATACTATAAAACCCTTGGGAGGCCCCTTGGCTCACCCGCCCAAGCTTGGAAGTCGTCTCAAAAAAATATAATATCCCTTCCCCCCTATCCATGTCCCTTCCCCTCTTAAAAATCCTTATCCCCACGCTAACCACTCTCACCATCCAAGAAACTCTAACCAACCCAAAAACCCTCCCTCCTAGAGAGTTATAATGTTACCCCTGTCCATTAATACCCTATAACCACTTGTGTACAAATCCTCCCTAGCAGCATTACTACTCAACCCCACCACCTAAATACCTATTACTTCCACCGTCTTGAAAATCACCTTGTCCTCAAGGTGAGAAACATGATGAATCGCTAGAGGAGTCGCCACAAATACAGATTTCATCCCTTGATCGTCTGGCCATACACTATGTTTTTTGCTTTCCTTATCTTCTTTTCTTTACTTGTGTTCATCATAAAGGTCTTGTTTGATAGCTCATTCCTACCCCTGGTCATCAACTTCTTAAAAGTTGGCATTACCCTGATCGAAACACCACTGTTTTGGTGGATACTTTCCTTCTGCATTCGTGTAGTGAAGTTACTTGAGCTTGCCAAGTACTCATCACACTCATACCATTGGTGGATGAAACCCATGTCTTGTTGTCATGTTATTGTCCCTATACTTCTCTCTTTCAGTAGCTCTACCTCATAAAGCAGAAAATCCTTCTTCATGTACTCAGAACAAGCTCATTTTGAAAATAAAAAATGATCTTACCTTTCTTTTTCCTCTCAGATAATTATGTTATATAAGCAGCTGGGCCACAAATTTGATGGGAACATTCATCAGACAAACTTGGATACAAACCCATTAGAGTATTAGCCATGTTTCTCTTTGGGTGAACTCTAAGTGGAACAAACAATCCCTCCACAAGTTGTCGGTGATCTAGAACTCCATTTATAGCAACCTATTCCTAACCCGCATGTAGACTGTGTCAGCTGAGCTTGTCATTAATTGTGTCCTTCATGGTCAAATAATATGACACCATAGTTAGTTCCTCAACTTCCTTTCCATTACAGTGTATCTTTTCAAATGTGTGTGACTGTGACAAGTCTTTCAACACATTAGTCACCACACCCCTGGAATCACAACTATTCTTTCTCAACCCCATCTTCCTCTTCTGATGTTCCAACACTTGGAACTTCTTTATTATTTCTTCCTTCAGTTGGATACAACACTGTTGAATTATAGTCATAATAAAAAAAATAAACCCACATGTATCATCACTGGTGTACTCTGTTCCAGCCTCTTTAAAAGTAGTTTTTATGTTCCTTGGCTCAAATATTTTATCAACCAACATTTTCCCTCCGTTTTTTATAAAATCTTCTAAATAATGTGCAAACATCAACAAAGAACATATCCAACTATCAAGATCTGATAAAAGAATGTCATGATAAGGTCAGATTATGAGATATACTACCATTAGCCATCCCTAACTAACTATTGTCACCTTCAGTCAGAAAACCCCCCAAGGAAATCATCTTAGGTAGCTTTAAATTGGTTAGGAAAGGAATGTAACTCATTATTACTTTCAAAATGAGTTCTAAATCTGTTGTGATGTTAACATATAGAGTAGTTTTCCAAGAATCCAAGTGCACAGCCTGCTGGTAAGAACTACTGAGTAAAGCCACAACTACACAACATGTCTCTTTCTGTGAACATATGGAACTATTTGAAGCATCCTCATCAATTTTTATCCTCATTTCTTCTTCCCCCATAGTAAACTTTTGGCATATACATGCTGAATATCACCATGAAATTTCTAGCCATCTAAACAAGAGATATAATTTTCAACCTTAGAGGCCTCCTTTGTAGTGAATCAAACCACCTAAATGCCATCATAATGATTCATCCCCATGTCATTCCCAACAAAGAAGTAACAAACCCCATGGTGGAAGTAATGGCTTGAGGATAGATATTTAAAACACAATTGTTGTGTGTATTGAATATATATCTCGTAGGTAGTCCGTACATTCCAAGTAGATCGATTGTGTTAATTCCAATTTTGTATCCTTACTAAAAAATTCATGTACTGTTTATTCTGAGGATTTTGTGGTTGAGTCGATAATCAATCTGACATCCCTTGCAATGCCAACCCTACCCCATAGAATTGATAACATAGAACTCACTCCATGTTGTGAACCCTATAACTGCTGAAATGTAGCTCGATACATATATCCCAAAATGTAGGATCAGATTCATTTCCCTCAAACATTAGGTTTGCAACTTGCTTCATACTAATTCTTATCTCACTCTTCGACTCTTCTATACTTTCACTTCCCTTGTTAATTTGTTCCTGGTTTGTGTCCATCTATGATATCTCCTTGTTAGTTCTTAACTTTTAGTCCAAAAACTTATTTTTCTAACATATCTTGGTCCCCTTGTTGTATTCTTTGTCTTGACGCATTCCGGTCTCCTCCCTCATTCAGTCGCCTTTTTTTAGAAGGTTCAAAGTATAATGTTCACCTTGCGTATTGCCTGAATTTTCTTTCACTAAGTATGCATTCTTCCCCTACACCAGACTAATCCAATTCGCTTCATCTCACCTAGATCCCTTTTTTACGCTAGTCCCCTTTGAATTTTGCTTCCTTTCAAGGAATTCCACCAGTAATGTGAGAATACGTAGGTCTCATTCACACTCTAGTCAACTCACATAGCTTTTTTAGAGCATGCCGTCTATATCCTTGTGTTGTTGGTCCACCATGTCGAGGCTAGTCATCTTCTCTTATCCCCTAAGAAGAATTTTCTGGAAGGCCATACCAAATGATAAAGACCTCACGTTGATCAAGTAGCAAAACAAATTGTATTAATGAAAAACAACTATGTGTATGTGGAATTACAACTTCTGGGAGAGAGGAAAGAAGGTAGAAGATGATACCGAGAAACCCTTGGGAGACCTCTTTGCTCACCCGCCCAAGCTTGGAAGCCATCTCAAAAAATAGAATATATCTACCCCCTATCCACATCCATTCCCCTCTTAAAAATCCCTCTCCCCATGCTAACAACTCTCACCATCCCAACAACTCTAAGCAACCCAACAACCCTCCCTCCAAGAGAGTTACAATATTACCCCTAGACAAAGATAGCTCATGTCCCTGGGATACCCTATCAATGCCCTATATGAAACAAACCAGGATAACTTTGTGCATGGGGATGAAAGTACCCAAACATAAGATTTGTACCTAGTCCTGACATACTCAAAAGAATAAGTGACATAATCAAAACTGAGAAATCCCGTTCATATTGTTTCAATATTTTAAAACAATGATCTATGACTCATTTTTTATGTGTAGGAATCAACCCCACATAAACACGATGCACGATGTGACTGGTATAACTCAAAATGTGTCTTTTTTATTAAAAATTGTCATTTTATTAAAGTATAGTTTCATAATAATGATTAATTTATTTTATTATTATATTACTAAAATAATATTTGTTTTCTTATATAGGTGGAATTTTTTTTTGAGTTTGGATGCTTTGTTCGGAAACTAATACAATGGACGATAATTTTTGAGAGGCGATCACGGATGAAAAAAGGATGAAACATTAATGTTTTTAACTGTGTGTTGGATAATTGTAATTGTAACCATATAAAAAATTGTTTTAAATTTATATATTATTGTATTTTTTGTATTCATTATTTAAATTAAATGTATAAAAAATTGTTTGCAAAAATCTTGTCTACGTTGTTTTGTTCTTATGTGCTTTTTTTGTGTGTATGTGTTGTTTTGTGTAGTTCTTCTATGTGAAGGTGATGTTTTGTGTTGTTTTGTGTTGTTTTGTGTTGTTTGTGTGTAGGTAAAGCTGTTGTTTGTGTCCAGGTGCTAGTGTTAGGTGTGCTATTAAATAAACAACACATCACAGGTAGTCGGCTGTTACCGGCTCTATTTTGAGCACTGCTAAAGGAGGACCTTTATCAGCTCTCAAAATAGCACTGATAAATGGGGTACCTTTATCAGTGCTTTTTTAGTGCGGATAAAGGGGCCCCTTTATCAGTGATTTTTTAGAACTATTAAAGGGGACCCCCCCCCCTATATTTTCTGCGATTAACAGTTCTTTTCTAGCATTGTTAAAGGTAGTTTCTAGCGCTGATAAAAGCCTTATTTGTAGTAGTGATGTCTGCTCCACTATGTTATGGGAATCAGGTAGTTATTTCTTCTTCACTATATTTAGGGGAATAATTCAGTGATTCCTTCTCCACTATGGGAATCAGTTAATGATGTATTCTCCCCCATGTTATGGAAAATAGGTAGTGATTCATGCTCCACTATTTTTTAATTTATACACATATTTTTGTTTCATAGTTTACTATTATACTTAATTTTCATGAATTTAGAAATGTTTATGCCTATAATTATGCTCCATGGATCATGTTTATTGTATTTTGTTTCTAGAATTTTATTCTATCATATATTTTTTCCCTTTTGATACTACATGTCTTGTTATCATTTCATATAGAAAACTATTATTGTACGATGTACATTTAATAATATATTTACACCCTACTTATGTTTTCTCTCATGCTTATTATCTAACCCTTGATGACATGTTGATGATTTTTCCCTTAGTAAGAATTTGAGCTCACCCATTTCTTATATTTTCATTCCAAGGGTTATGAAGATGAGTATATTTTATAGGAAGTCTATAAGGGAGTATATTTTGGATCAATTATGGAGAAATATTCACAGGTATTTTAATATGTGTTGTTTATGTATCTAGTCCTCAAAGACACTAAACCATTAATTTTATAGAAATGTGTGACTATTGTGAGATGTAATGTTTAAATTTTGGAAATGATGTAAAATAAAGATATAGTTATCTTAGGTTTCTATGATTTTACTTCACTATTTTTGAAGAATCTGACTATATTCAGTAACCACTAAGATCTAAAGTACCAAAATCATTCTTTTATAGACTATTTAATCTATATAATCTTTGATTGCCACCTATATGTATATAGAATTATAAATCCTAAGGATTTGTCAACAAAATGTAATAAAGTATCCATTCTTTCCACACTAGTGGAATGTAATAGATTTTATTTCTTCTAGTGCTAAAGAAAAACATTGATATAGTTTATTATAACCACCACTACTTCCCAATATTTTCTTTTCATTCTTATTTTTCTTTTACAAAAGGCCACCTTTATTACCATCCTAAGTATAAGAAGCATTTACCTTTCATAATAATCTTAAAAATATATTTCCACCATAAAAGACTTATTTATAATCATTTTAGAATAATAAAATACAAAAAAACATCACTCTATTATTTGGTTAAAGGAACATATTAAAATTGTGATCTTTTAAGTTAATTAGTGGCATGATTTAGAGTTAAATACAAAAGAACCTTAAAATGAGTTACATACTCCATGACTGAATGATTACACTGATAAAGGAAATGGAATTATATTTCTTTTACTAATATTATGGTATTAGCGAAAAAATAATTATAAAACATTATTTTGAATTGTTTCCAAGATAAAATCTCATATAGTTTAGTCTATGCAGTGAAATCCAGCATTTTTCTAGTATGGACATCAAGAAAAAAGGTAGGCCACTTTACCCCAGAATTAAGAAAATCAATGAATTCAAATATACTTTTTACCCAATTATAAAATTCATTTACTACTTGTGTAACCTTATCACCTCTATAAGAAATTTTATTGGTCCTATGGAATTATTAAGCTCGATATATACCTTGAATATAGCCTATGTACACTTCCCATTCCATATAAAAGATAGATCAGAAAAATGTTTCAACTAAACCATGATCAATAATAGATTTTACATATAGAAAGGTATTTGTCTCTCTCATATGAGGTTTAATCAAGACTCTTCTTGGAATAATAACACAATAATAATATTAAGAGTAGTGAAACATTATGCAATATAATGGAAGAAAATAACAACACCTAAAATAACATCAACTAAAGAACACATGACAAATCATCTCATAATACCATAAAAATGTTATTAAATTATAAAAAATAAAGGATAAATAATAATTAAGGTGATATATAATCATAAAAACAAAATTAAAATAACAGATAAGTGTTTTTAAGATATATGATTAACTCTCCATAATCCCAAGACTATACATCTATCCATGTAACCACCACTATATTATATAGAGATGGGTCCACATTCCCATTTAAAGGTTAATATCCTATGAAACTAAACTATATAACCTAGAGAATTATCAAATTTCCACCCCCAAACACATTATTTCTCATAGAACATCAATATAAAACAAAATAACATATACATGAGTCCAAATATTCCAAATATAATAAATAAACTAATATTAACACCAATGTATAAATTACTAACAGTCTATGATAACTAAATTTTTGACATAAAATATGTTGTCTAGAAATGTTCTCATAACCAACCCATTCAATTTTGAAAATCATATCTCTTATCTTCCTTATTTAGTAAAAAATGTAACAAAATCAATGTTTTGATACCATTTTATAATGAACCAACCCATGATAACTGATATAAATACCACATTTTATCTTCTACATAGACTAATACATTTTTTAAACTTCCATAGGATAACAACCAGCGCCCTAGGCATCAAAATTTTCCTTTTGGAATAATTTCACCCTATCTTAAATATAAAAATACGGAGTCTATTTATGAATATGGAATGGCCATTCATTGATTTATATTAATCACACTAATAAAATAAACACTATGAAATAAATTACTTAAAAAATTATAATAATTAAATCGAATAAAAAAGTAATAGTAAACCATAAAAATAATGGCACTAAATATAATCAAAGTCAGAATACATTAGATACAAAAACTAAAAATCATAAATATACCATAGATAAAATAAATAAATAATAAGGAATGAAGGAGATGGAAGTGTAGTAAGGATAAATACATAATGAAAAATACACAAAAACCCAAAAAATGATGCATTTATATGTGATAAGTGATCTTATGTTAATTTTCACCTCCTCCCTATTCCAAACCAAGTTAATGATCACCCAGTTTTTCCAAGTTGTACATTTTCTTTTAATGAATCACATTAATGAAAAACTACACATACACTAAAGTTTCTATATATGGTGTAGTGTATAAGACCTATAGTATATCACCCAATGATTCTATATAAATCCTTTTAGTTATGAAACCTTAGTATACTAGTTTGAAAATAGATATAATGTATGTAAATTTTAAATTTAATTTTAGGAAAACAAATAATGTAGGGACGAAAAATTTTAAATTTCCATGTAAAATAAATATGAGTTATTAATCTATAACAAAATAAGTCTCAAGATAGAATAAAAACATTAAAGTAACCATCCATTATGACATATCACACATCCACATGCATCAAGGGGTAATAACCTAGAAGTATAGGGGGATGTAGGACTCATGACCTATATATCCATCACACTCATGTATTGATGTCATCTTGACCATATATATGAAAGTTTTGAGGTGAGACAAAATCATTGAGTGGTGAACTGATTTTTATTTCATAATCAATGGATATATCTAGATAATTCAATTAACATATATGAAAATATTATAGAAAGTTTCATACAAATTTATTTTATAAATTACTTAAATATATATAATTTTATTAACTGTAGTTTTCTTCTTAATCAAATTTGTATCGCTAATCTTTTCACATTGTCATTGTAATGAAGAATCCAATTGAGGATCCCTCTATACATATCCACATGGGCTCCAAAAATATCCAAATGATGCTCTTTATTTTATAGGTGCTAATTTGGTGAAATTAAGTGCTTTATGTCATTCACTATTGATCACCAAAATTATCTTTATTTATTTCTCTATATTATTAATGTTCAAATGATGGAATAAATCGCTCTATGGATTTAAATAATTTTTTTGATTATTTTTAGGGCCTCTATTTAATTAAAAAATGAAATATTTTAAAATATGTACTTATTTTAAAATTAGGTAACCGTATAAATTCTGTTATACTATTATTTCACCCAAGTTATTCCCTAGATAAAAAAAATATTATTATTATTATTAAATTATATGAAATTTGATTCATCTAATATAATCTCTTAAATAAAAATAATAATATTTATTTAAATGGTATTAAATAAAATATATCATTTTCAATGGATTATTAAATTCAATCCACATTTCCGCATAAAATTTATCAAGCCATGAATAATAAAATATATTCACTAAATCAATAAATAAAATATTATATTCACTAAACTTATAAATAAATATTTATCTTAATATTAAAATAAATTTAATAAAATATTTTTTACCAAATTCAATAACCCTATGAATAAATAAATATTACATTCACTATCATATGATTAAATAATATAGGTATAAAATTCAACTAACATATTCTAAAATCAAATATCTCAAAATTGAATTTATATAATCAACATTAATTAAATAGATATTATTCATTTTTCTTCAAATAAATTTATTCATAATATTAAATTGAATAGAATTTAATGAAATTATAGATACACTAATTCTGGATAATTTAAGGCCCCTTTCTCAATGGAAAATTGTGATACTATCCTAAATTACCAGAGAAGAATTTAATAACATGTAAAGGAAACCATATAAAAAGAAGTTGATGTATCAATAATAATATCCTTTCTATAAGTGTTATAGTGTAATACAATTCCTTTTCCAATTGATATCTCATCAATTAGGATTGATGCTTTGGTCATCACCTTATATGCTACACTTATCTTTTTTTATCATTCTTAAATAATAATTTCTTTAAGATATTATGGTGATAGATTTTTCTATATAGTTACATTTCAATAAAAGGTATAAATATATCATATTCCACTAACTTGAAAGGAATAAATCATGTCTTGACCAATCAAGTAATTTCATATCATTTATGACTCACCCAATATATTTTTCCTCTTCATTATAATATTTCACCATGGTTTTCATCCATATAAAAGTATTTGAATCATGATACACATTGATAATGACCTTAATATAAGGATTAGTTCACTTATTAGAGGTTTTTTCCTTGTTACCTCCCTACTTGGGGATTAAAAGGTGTGAACATAATGTGAATAGTTCTCAATGGTTAAGATCCCCCACTACCTGATAGTCTCAAAATATCTTTTTCCAATAATATTTATGAATCTAGATCATATTTATTTAAGAATATTTTCATATCATATCTATGTTCTCATAATTTAAGGGAACTTCTATATCCCTTTAATGTTTAAAATATTCCTCGTACATTATCACATAAATGTTACACTTAGGAAAATTCATTTCATGATAATATATTTCTACTTGAGTAATCAATAATTAAAAAGTTTTTTGGTTCTAGGGAACCAACTATGATAATATATTATCCCAACTAATCCATACTCATCATAAGGAAATATTATATCTAGTGAAAAAACTAAACTAAGGGCATTAAAAATATATAATATCACTAGTGTAGTGCTAGTAATTAATTTCCCATTTAGTTACCCAATGTTCCCATGATAATTTAGAAAATCAAGGATTGAAAGAAAAATTAAATAAATCAAAACTCACCACTAAAAACTCTCTAAAATAATACCACATTAAAAAACATTATTCATCATGATATAATGGTATATTTATATAAAAAATAATAAGTCTCATAACAAGAAGGATATAACTATGATAACATATCTTTAGAAAATAGAAATATGCCATTTATATTGAAAAAACATAATTTAATCCATGAAACTCCATTTTAAAAACTAATAAAACCCCATTCTATGAATAAAAATTTATTTGTTTTATGAATAAACTATAATTGGAATTTTATCAAATTTATAGTTTGTGAAATCATATTTAAAACATAATTTATAAATACAAGATAGAAATACTCTTTGTAAGTCATATAAAATAGTTAAAGAAACTATGAAATCATTAAAAAATTCATGATTTATATATAATATAGGATTTATATGGGTACGTTCTTAATTTAAATATGAAAGAATTCATTTTTATGTAAATAAAAATTGAATGTGTAGAATCACCTGTAGGATTGAAATAGTATATATAGATGCTCAATTTTAAGAGGGGTGAATTGTAGATTTAAAAACATTCACTTTTTACCATAAGGAAATTTATGTTTAACAAATTTAAACAAGATAAATTCACAATCCCTCTTTAGTTTTTATCTATCAAACAAACTTTCTTAGGGTCTGAAAATATGGATCCGAGATAGAAACTTAAGAAAAATATACTTAGAAAAACATTCTACCTTAAAGCATACAGAATCTTATTTATTAGAGTAAGTAAAAATACAAGAAATTATAAGAAATTTATAATTTATTTATTTATAAAAATATAATGGAAATAAAAACTTGTAACAATAATCAAGTAGACAAGTAGTAAATATTTTAACCCAAATAGTAGGGTATCCAACAACCTTGGAGAAAGGATCCTTGATTTATACTTTCAATAAAGTTTGTCTTACCCACACCAGGGTAAGCCTTCGATAAGAATATCAAAGTCTGTCTTAATATCCCCACAAGACATCGAACATTAAGGTAGTTGGAACCTATCTCTTACTATCCACGGAATCCATCAAATTTACTTATCAACAATCATTGTTTCACGAAGCAATCTGAACAAGATGTTCACGATTGAACAAGATGTTCATAAAATACACAAGGCACGACATTCTTTCTCTCTCTAGGAATCACTTCATGGCATGTAATCTCTAGGATCTTGGAATGATTCCATAGATAGTGAGCTCATTCAAATGGGCTCATATTTGTAGGAAAAACATCAACGATCATCTCCCTCCCCTAACTTCATATTTTTCCTTGAATCTTGGAGGGACTTATACACATGTCACTCAAACAACACTTAGTTAGAAACAAATTGTATGACATATTTTTATATAGGAAAATCTTGGGAAGCATTAACATGATTAATAATTAATAATATGTAAGGAAAATAGCTTAACCAAAATTGAATAATCAGATTCTATGGAAAAAAATAATTCAAAGTCTAAACATATAAAAAAAGGATTCTAGAAACATGGATATTTGGATTCTCTTTTTCAAAGATTTTTTAGTATGAATTTGGATGAATTCAGAGTCTGAATTCTGGGAAATTCTTAGGAATTCAGAGTCTAAATTATTAGGAATTCATATTCTAAATTTTAGTGAATTCAGAATCTGAATTTTAGAGAATCTGGAGTCTCAATTTCAGAGAATTCGGAGTCTGGATTTCAGAGAATTCGAAGTCTGAATTTCAGAGAATTTAGAGTCTAAATTAGAGAATATGGAGTCCGAAAACAAAAAATTTGGAGTCTAAAAATAGAAAGACTTGATATCTAATAAACTATAATATTCTAAGTATTTTGATAAGAATCTGAATTTTTGACTTAGTAAAAAAATGTTTAGACTTTGTTTTGAGAAAACATTGAATAAGCCATTAAAAAATAAGGTAAGGATAAAACTTTTAGAGAGGTAAAAATATACATAAGAAATTAATTCTTAGAAAAAGATAATTTTCATTAAGAAAATGTGTTTGTGATTTTCAAAACAGAAATGAATAGAAAAGTCATAAGGAAACCTTATTGACTGAAAAATATCCCCCTTTTTGGAAAGCACAAACAAAATTTTGAAAAATAATATGAGGAATGTGTATTTTTCTTTTTGAACTATTATTGATGCCGAATTTTGGATAGGTACATGATTGGGCTCTTTTAAATAAACCAAAGTCATGATGATAATGAATGGATTATTCTATGACACTAGAGGGAGTTTTGTTCAAGAATTATGGGGTGCGCACAAGATTCCCAGTAGCGCGCAAACCCTTGCACGCCCAATGAGACGTTAAATGAATTATTCCACTACAACCCGCCACAAACCCACCAAGGCACCAGTGCACAAGAGTTTAGGCATGCGTGCAAGATTCCCCTTGGTGTGTAAACATTTTCACGCCCAATGCAGAGTCAAAGGTATCCTTTCGTGGCAACTATCTCAAAAGCTAGCCAATGCAATGGCGCAAAGAAAGTGAATCTAGAATGCAAGATTCCCCTAGGTACACAAACCCTTGTATGCCCAATGCGACATCAAATGGTCACTTGCCCACATCCCCTCTTGTGAACTACCTCTGGGGTTTTTGACTATAAATAGAAGCATACCCCCACCCTTCGAGGGTGGTTTTAGAAGATGAAATGTCACTCTACTTCATGAAAGAAACATCTTCCATGACCGCATGAAAAATAATATGGCCTCAAGGTATCGGATCTTTCGCGATAGGTCCCCCAATGGTCCTTCTTCGGGTGGGACCTCTTGGGCTTGATCCTCATCTATTTCCTTTTACACTAAGTCATTTGTGTGAAAAAGATCCCTCTTGCACACAAGTTCCCCTTGCATCAGACCTGTCTTGTGTGCTTCCATCCTGTTTGTGTGTAGCTGCTCTATCTTGCGTGCAACCTCTCATCTTACGTGCATCCCTCCTCATGTGCTTCATATACCGTCCTCACCCTAAGGCACAATTTCCAAGACAACCTTATATGTGACACCTCTATCGTACACATATTTCACTCGTACGACCCTCTAGGTTTGAACAAAGTGATTTCAAAGTCGCTTGGGTGGTGCTTCATGTTTTGTTGCTTAGCCTTATGCTTCTTTTCATAGGCACTCTAATAGTTATTGCGTTTCCACTTAACCATGATAACATGGGCCCTCAATGTATCACCCCACAAAACCACCTCACCGAGAAATTGTGGATGCCTTCCCTTTCCCAAGAGTGGTTGGGTATTAGTTATGTAAGTCCTAGGGGTGCAGAATGAACCCGCCTCATCCGAGCTGCAGGACGTTAACCTTCCAAGAACTATCGTCCTCCAAACATGATGTTAAACTGAGGCCTCGCCCCATGCAATATACATGGGGTGCCCAACCTCAGACACTCTCCATGCCCTCTCATATCCACAAGAGTGAGATCTTCCTCACATGGAATGAGATCCTCTTTTTTAGAGTGACGTCTGTCTGTGGGGAAGGGAAACCATCTTGGTGTAAGCCCCTATCCTTTCTTGCAGAAGGTATCATCCCTGGTCCTCCTCTATTATTCGATGCCAAAGACTAGAAGAGAGATGGGAACTGGGACCATAGATACCCCATACATCTCCCTCTAAGCTTAGTCACTATCCGGACTCCATCTTGGAGTAAGTCCCAATCTCTATCTTCCTAGGTTTCTAACCATGCGTAAGCCTCTGTTTTATCTTTGGACCGCTAACCACATGTCAGCCTCACTTCACTTCCCGTGTATGCACCTTTGACATCATGATCATCAGGTCTCTTCTACCTCTTGTTTCTCACACCAAACACGAACTACATGGGATTAGAGTAAGCATTGACCATGGCATACTTCCTGGTCCACCTTAGCATGTGATCCCCAACCCATACTAAACTATGTGGACTTTGATCCTTGTCTCCTAGGCAAGGTATGTAGGAATCCTCCAGGAGGTTCAATCCCAACACCTACTTGTTCTGACCCCTTCAAGTTGGTTCACCTTCGTTCCACATGACTATAAACTGCATCCCTCATACTGAACTACATGGACTTTGATCCTTTTCTCCTAGGAAAGGTATGTAGGAAGCTTCCCTGAGGTTAAAACCCAACACCTGTCGGTCCTGACCAATCCAAATCAGTCCACCCCTCATCTTTCATGACATTAAACTATACACCCCTTTTCAACCCCCAAGATGTTAAATTGTACACATTCGAACTATGTGGGATTTGATCCTTGTCTCCTGGACAGGGAACATAGGAATCCTCCCTGAGGTCCAATCTCAATCTGTAGTAAGAAGTTGGAATCCCAATCAGTGGTAAGCCATTGGAACACCAATCAGCGATAAGATATTGGAATCCAATCAGTGGTAAGATGTTGGAATTTTTAATTCAAAACTATGTGGACTTTGACCCTTGTCTTCTAAGCAGGGTGTGTAGGAAGCCTCCCTAAGGTTCAATCCCAACACCTACTTGTTCCAACCTCTTCATGTTTATTCACCATCATCCTGCTTGACGTTAAACTGTATGCCCCTTTTTTCTTGCAATACATTAAATTGTACCTATTCGAACAATGTGGGCTTTGATACTTGTCTCCTAGATATGGTACATAGAAAGCCTCCCTGGGGGTCCAATCCCAATTTATGGTAATCCGTTGTGACTCCCAATCGATGGTAAGTCGTTGGAACCTCAACCAGTGGTAATCCATTAGAATCCCAATCAACGGTAAGCCATTGGAACCCTAACCAGTGGTAAACCTTTGGAACCCTAGTTAGTTATAACCCATTGTCAACCCCAACCAGTGGTAAGCCATTGTAGCCCCATCCAGCGGTAAGCCGTTTTAGTCCACAATCAACGGTAATCCATTGTATTCCCCTTTTTCTGGGACCCATATCTCTGGTCTGACCATGTGGTTTCAGACCAGCCCAAGATGCTAACCACACATAAGTCCCATTATATCATTGGTTCATTGTCCTATGTGTACACCCCAATTCTATACCCCCCCCCCATCCAGAACTTCGTGGACTTTGATTCCCTATCTTAGAGATACGTAGGAAGCCTCCCTGAGACTCAAGCCCATCACTCGTTTCCCATCATGGTATCTCCCTCTAGCCTATGTGTTTCGGGAATTTCATGCCCCAACTCGGAGGTTCTACTTCCTCTAGATCACATCCATGTGTCCATTCTCACGGGACACCTCCTCAGGTGTCCCATCACCCCACCAAACTATGGGGACTTTGATTCCCTACCACAGGGATACATAGGAAGACTCTTTGAGGATCAATACCACAATCACCGTCATCCTCATGTCGGTTACATCACATTCTCCATCCAATCTCCACCATCCATATCCATCCTGATTCTTACCTGGGCTGCCACATCCAAATCCGATCATGTCACCTACTTTCTCACTACTCCTATCACCAATCAGGTAACTAACTGAGTGTTAGCCTGAGCATCAGTGTTCCCTCCTAGGGTTTCACCCATCTGATCCATTCTTAAAAGTGTTCTGATCAATCTGATCTATTTCCGCTAGAAATTAAACTCATGGAATACCCTGTGTTAAACATGGGAAGATGAGGAAAGACTCAGAGACATGCATGTGGAATATAATTCCCCACACTGGATGTTGTATGCCTTAGGATTCTGCACCCTCGAGAAGCCCTATCATAAAGGGAAGAAACCCATATGCATCAGTGTTCCAGTGTCCATACATGTCATCGATTTCCAACGTGACTACTCCCCCGATCGAAGGTTACTGCCCAGACTTGACCCCTTGGAATGTTCATATAGAAGTAGTGTAATTAACCAGTGTCCATGAAGACAAGGTATTGGTAAGAGTTTCACAAACAACTTCTTAATTCTATGAGGGAGACCCAGACTAGGAAACGAGTTTTGAGGAGGAATCCACAGAAGGAGGAACCAACATCCTATAATCCCATTTTGATGAAGGAGCAATGGTCCCTGAATAAGTGACGGATTCCACCCACCTTTGGAAAGAGATAATGCATGGAAACAATCACTGTGTCCTCCATAGACAGATGTGTGCCCTGAATAAAGCATCAGAAATAGAAATGGTGAGTCCGACGTGAATTTATTCTCCTCAATGTGGATATTAGTAGTGATCGATACATCAATGGATTAGCATGTCACCGGACCTATTGATACGGCACCAGGTCCTGCAAAGAAAATAGTGGGCTTGGCATGAAAATCACCAGAAATTGGGGCAGTTGAACATTGGAAATCTCGGTCTATGATGTTGTCAGTGTGGATCCTTATTACCAACCGTGGATGAAGGAATGGTATTGGGTCACTAGACATAACTTTCCTTATTTCATCACTAATGGTTAAATCTCCCTACTTTTCAAGACTCAAGTTATCATGATAGGAAACCAATCACCACCCACCCACCAACATAGGGGTAGGGGAAACATCAACGTGGAAATTATGTGCGGCCTTGTCTCTCCCATGGAAGCCTCCACATCCATGGATGTTGGGCTCCCACACCCCATCTCCCCATTTGGATTCATTCAGAGAAGGGTAAATAACAATCTCATTTGACGATACGAGGAGGAGGGGATTATCCCAACCCATGATATATCTTGACAAGACCTAGAGGCTTTTGAGACTCATCATCACTGCCACCCCCAAGGCCTGAACATGGATCCACTGCTCCCTACTCCGACGTATAATCATTTCGAGAGCCTCTCCATGAAATGATTCACTGAATCCCTCCCCTACTCCAATGAGGTGATGGATGTCCGGGCCAGCCCAGCTGGAATCCCATTCTAGGGGCTCCTAAAGAGGGCTCCCACCATACCGCGTCAGCGCCACCACCCGACCCCACGGGTAGAGGAGTATGTGAGTTATGAACCTTCACCACCGGCCTCAGTTCGGTTAACCTAACGCCAGTGTCGAGCATAGGCTGAGGGTGATTCCTGACGAGGGGCGTCAACATAAACGGTTACCATGGTATGTGCCATTGCTGGTGCATTCCACCAGTCCCATGTTTATGCCGAGCAGGGGAACTCATATGCATGTACTGGATTGAGACCCCAACCACCCAAAGGGTAGGCTAGTTCGACTCTCCTAGTCGCTGACACTAGTGGCGTCCATCACGGGCCGACCCGTAGCAATGACATCCAGTTCGGAGTTCCTCACCATAGCATTACCAATGAGAGCGTAGGTCCTTCGCACTCCTAAGATCTGCATGAAGGTCCTCCCCATGCCACCATAAATTCAAGCAGAGGTCCTCCCCACTACATTGACACCCAGTATGGAATCCTCTTCCACACCCATGACCTTAGGTATGGATTTGTTCCTCCTATCACTGGTTTCTGATGTAAAGATGCTACCCGTTCGGTCAACCGTCAGTGTGCGGGTCTTCACCACATCATTAAAGAAACTGACGAAGGTCCTCCTCATCCCAGAAATCAGAGAAGGGTAGGGTTTCCTTACTTCATTGGCACTCGACACGGATTTCCTACCCTTGTTTAGCTTAACAAGAATGAATACCCTCTTTGTACTGACGCTGCCAAAGGAAAAAATCATGGAGGCCCTGCCCATGCTTCTACCAACTTCAGTGGAGGTCCTACCAGTTACAGTGCTTCCCATGGAGATTCAATCTACATGTTAGATAGTGTACATGGAGGTCCTCCCCATGTTCCCTTCGACATTTTTCTAAGTGCTCCTCGCACTCTAGCTCGCCCAGGAGGAAGTCCTCTCCGCCCCAGCATCAGCTCGGCTAAAGGTGAACCTCAAGCCAGAAATCTACCATATCCCAAAGAGCCATCCTGGGGTAGGAATGCGGGTCTCTGACACTATAATGAGAATACCGGGATGTTTCAGACTTTGATTAAGCTCGTATGCTTCTCAGATTTTGAGGTGGAATGCGATTCGGCAATGGAACCCTCACCTTGATCATCTGTGTTGAGGGTCGGGGCAGGAACAAGGCACATAAGCCTCATCCTCCCATAATGTGAGGTCCACCATATTCATTCCTCCCTCCATATATACATCCAGGAAGAGGAAGATTTAGCCTCTTTTGAGGGTCTGGCTATGCAATCCTCCCTATCGTTAATAGGGTCATTCTCTACATCAACCAGAAATCATGGAGAGTTATTCGGGGGATCGATAAATGATGTAAAATAGCATTTAATACCATCAGTAACTATAGTCCATGTTCTAGAAGATGTGGTCGCTAGTCTGTCTTACCGGGATGTGGTGGCTCAGTCATTGAATTCATCGCAGGACAACCCAAGATACGGCATCTTGTGAGATTATTCGTCGTATTCTCCACCAACCAGTCTATCGTCTTAGCAGTCTGCTTTAGTGTCATTGATGGTCCCGCAGCCTCCCCTGGTAGATGAGTGGGGAAACCAAGGGCCAGATCCCGAGTCTAAGCCAAGGATATTTTGGTACATTCTTGCAGTGGATCATTTCCCAGAGATGTTTTGTCCAATCGCAACCACGAACTCCAATGCATCAGAATCACTTACTCTGGAGGAAGTTGTGTGCTTTATCCAAACCCTATAGGTGACGCACTTCCATCTCCATTATCAGTGAGTGTCTTACCCCAAGAGTCAAGAAAATTTTAAAGATATTGACCAGCGATACATTATGGTCAACCTGGTTGTGCTCTCTATGGCCCAACACCTTGAGTAGCTCGGTCACCATCGAACCCTCCAGCAATGATGCGTTCAGAGCTTTAAATTTCTCCACAAAATTATAAAGGAGGATTCCCCCATGTTCAGGTCCATGATTAGGGGTAGTATGCTTCCCTCCATTTAAATTTTAACTGTCACCATCCTGACTTTCTAGACGATATTGAGGATATGCCTCTAGGTAGAGTCATGATTAACATGGTCGATCTATCAGAGGAAGAGACTGAAATAGATATTGTTGGAGATAACTTTCCCCCTGGGGGAGTGCCACACCTATTGGATCCACTAGGAAGAGTTACTCACCAGCATAGAATTCTATTGGGTTGTCCAGTTCCCACCAAGTCATTAGTCATCAATTGGAATCCCAATAAGGGAAAATAGCATCTTAGGTTTGTCAAACCCTCTGACCCATCTGGCTTAGTGCAGAATACATAAGATGACCCCAAAAAGGGTGCGTTGCACCAACAACTTGTAGAGCACAATAAGATAGTTGATGAACTCCCTGAAGAACTTGTTGTGGAGCAGTGACCATACTACGATGATCCTCGTCCAGGGAAGTAGGGGAAGGTACAACTTTCCCCCAGTGAGTTGCCTTTGGGTGACCATGACCATCCTTCCCACATAGATAGGATAGAATCTGGAGCTTATGGAAAGAGGGTTTGGTATGTATTACCAACTCAACCTGAACTGTGCTATAATCCTTGAGACCCAGCTCAAGTTACCTCAACCACTCCGTAGTTCATCCCACCAGGAGATCCAAGAGCCACTGGGCCTACTTATCATGTTGAAGAACCTACCAATGCACTGGTAGTTAGGGATCCTCGTCAGTACAGGAATCCCTGCCCAGATGATCCAATGGTAGTGCTCATTTTCCACCTCGAGTCTTTAGAAACTCAACAAGTGGCAATTCCTCCTAACGGCAAGCCATATATGGCATGGGTCGATGATATGCTAGCACCCTCAGGATTTAGAAACCCCACATTATCCCCTTTTAATGGGACGAGTGACAAACTACAGCATCTATCCCACTTTGTATCAAGGTGTGGACCCATGCTGGGAACTCCAGCGTAGCAAGAGGCCACCAAACTCAAGTGTTTCGTACAGACATTGGAAGGGCCTGTGTTTGTCTAGTATAGCCAGCTACCCATTAGGTTGGTCGTCGGCTGGTAAGATCTCTATAGATAGTTCATGTACCATTTCATCTCTACCACCTACAATTTAAGTATTGTATACCTATTCAAGTGAAATAAGAGGCCGAACGAGTGCATCGTATACTTCGTCACCTAGTGGAAAGGCCTTATCTATTTCCTATATATGTCACTGACTCAAGAAAAGATGCGGACAACGTGTGTGGGTAATTTCAAAACTGAACTGGTCCCCTCTCTCATTACTCATAATTACCCTGGGGGATTTCAGAATTTCTCTAATAAGGCCCAAAATATAGAGGAATCCTTACAAAAGGCACGTTTGTTTCCTCCTGCAGTTTCCGCGAGAAGGGCCACTAAGGTCGAGCCCACTGTGGTGGGCCAAATAGAGGCTCCTAAGAAACTAGATTTTCTAACATTAGAGACACCTCTGCAGCCTTGTAGAGGCCTGCCACCTTAGGCATAGCCTTCATCCTAGCAGCACCCACCTCAGAATCGGCAGGTGCCCCCGCATAACGCGCCACCACCACCCATGCAAGATAATCAGGTTCCACCTCCTTGACAAGATCCTCCAGGCCCTCATCAGGGATAGCCTCCCAAGGCCCCCTTCCCAGATAGGAGAAACTATACCTACTCATTCAATGAGACTCAGGTCCCCAGTTATTTCTGAAGTGCCTTGTAATAGATAATTATATGGTTGTCCGAATACAGGAGAACTGAAGAGGCAGATCTCACTGCTCGCCCCAACTACTTCCCCTATCACCAGATCCTAGGGAACACCCTCATCAATGCTATGTGTTTAATGACTGGCTTAAAGACCTGGTTGATTGCAATATATTCAGGTTAGTCCTAGCTTTTGAATAGGTGTCATGTGTATTTGTGAGGCCATAGAGTGATAGTGACAGCAAATGTGAGTGGCATAAGGTTCATAAATGTTGGTCCCAAAATTATGATTACTGGATGGATAGTAAGGCAGTCTCTCATGCACATGGTATTATCCGTGCATGTATGAATCAACCTGATCCTTCAGAAGATTCTGCGTCACCCACATCCACTACTTCTGCATCGACGTCTCATCATCCCTCTTCTTAGAAGAGAAAGCATCGACGACACAAGGGAAAACAAAGTACCCCAACAATTTCATCATCATCTTGTACTCTTGAGGACTTCATGCCCCCAAAGATAGAGATTCCCCCTAAGATCCATCCATTAGTGGAATATTCTTCAATTGATGATCAAGGGTACTCTTTATTTATCACCCTGGAGCTGGTAAACTCCTACATGATTTAAGATGATAAAGAGCACCAGACAGATCCTCCAAACGTCTCCATCCATCACTAGTGTCGAGGGGGTTGTGGATATATGAGTCATCTGAATGCCTTGGTTAGTAATTCTAGTCAGGTTGTGCATTCCACCAAAACCAGACAGTATGTCCAGCGTAGATCTCAGCACCTTCAACCTTCTCATCTGGTGTTATCAGGTCTGCCTTCGCCGCCGTTTGTGTTAAAGGATTTGGCAGAGCCACCCCCACCGCGCTACGATCTACCACACCCTATTACAAACTGGACCCAGTCATCTATACCACATTAATTAGTCACTCTATTTTCTTTGACTATCGAGTAGCGAAACATTCCCAACACTAGTCAACCGTCGGTTCGGCTGGAAGGTCCCATCATACCCCCAACTATAGAAATAACTCCTATAAATAGAAGTTCATGCATGGAACAGAAGTATGATATCCTTAATAATCTTTACATCATTCCTATGAGGTTCTCTGTCCTTGAGGATCTCTTTCTGTCATCTGATATGTGTGAATCCCTTGACAAATCTTTAAGAATACCCCTCCAGTTTGATATGGAGGTAGAAGCCATAGATTCTATCCATGTTGAGTCAATCGAGCATGATGAATTTCTGTCCATTATCTATTTTTCTGGAGAAGATAAATGGTCTCCCATATAGGGGTACATCCGCCCACTATATATCACCAGCCACTTCAATGGTGTAGAGGTTCATTGTTGTCTTGTTGACATGGGCTCTGGGATCAACCTAATACCAATTCTGACACTTTGAAAAATTGGTTTGTCTGAGGATGATTTGAGTCCCTATGACCTAAAATTTCAAGGTTATGATAGGACGGAATAGACACTGGTTGGAAAGATCCGCCTCAATACTCAGTTCAGTGGTCTGTTAGCCAGCACCGAGTTCATGGTTTTTTTGTAGGACACCACTTACAATGCATTGATGGTTAGGCTATAGTTTCACCTGCATGTGTCGGTCCCTTCATCGTATCACTAGTTCCTTAAGTAGTCCTTTAATGGTTGAGTGGGATTACTACAAGGTGATGCATCTCCCTTTGCCTCTTTTGAATCTCTCTACCTAGATGCTAGCTATTATAAGATCAAGGAAAAGAAGATTCAGGCTAATGAGGTTAAACATGCTATGGTTGTGACTGACCCGTGGACAAACCTGGATGATGCTTAAATTTTTTCGATCCATCGATTAGAGGCTATGACCCTAAATTTGGGGAAATTTTTTTTTGTTTCTGGAATAAGGGGGAAGCACATTCCCAATTCTAGGGGATGCTAGAATATCACCTCATATTCTTACATGAATCAGGATAAGCTGATCCTAGATCCCCCTACTCCCATAAGGTATCAGGATGTCCTCCCTATGGCAATGACAATACATCATACTTTCTTTTTCATCAGACTAGAATAAACCAGCTCAATCTGATATCCCACTATTTCTTTTATATCATCAAGTGCGGCCCCTTGTTCTGAAGCCTATATGGGATTAGATCGACAACCTTCATCACTATAGTTTTGGCATCATAGGATCCCCCCGATGTAGTGTCCATCGCCGCTCAGGCTGGCACTAGTGACCCATTGAGATCTATCGACTTAGAGTAACTCCCTCCCGTTGGGGGTCCCTCCTCCATAAGTGAAGAAGATGAATTTGAGTATGCTTCTCCGACCTTCGAAGAGGGTGTCTCCACTATAATTGATGAATTGGTAAATGTGAACCTCGGTAACAAGATGGATCTGAAACCCACATTGATCAGTGTCAATATGCATGTCGAAGAGAAACGGCAGTACATGGACTTCATGAAACAGCATCATGATGTGTTTTCCTGGAGTTATAATGAGATGTCGGGAATAGATCCTCAGGTCGCCATCCACCACCTCGATCTTCCATAAAATTAGTGTGGGGTCAAACAGCCTCCAAGAAAGATGCATCCTTCTCATAGTGTCATGGTCAAGGATGAGGTTGATAAGCTTATTAGATCCAATTTTGTCAAGGTGGTCCAGTACACTAGATGGTTAACCAACATTGTTCCCGTCAGAAAGAAGAATAGACAAATCAGTGTCTGCATTGACTTTCGGGATCTCAACTGTCACAGTCTGAAAGATGATTTTCCACTTCCTATGATGGAAATGTTGATTGACTCCACCACTAGATTCCAAGATCTCTCCTTCATTTATGGGTATTTTGGGTATAAAAAATTTTAATGTACCCCGAGGATGAATACTCTATAGCCTTTAGGGCACCACAATGTACTTTTTTCTACTAGGTAATTCCCTACGGTCTAAAGAATGTGGGTGGCACCTATCAGCGTGCATGCATTGCATATTTAAGATGATCCTTAGGAAATTGGTGGAATGCAATGTTGAATACCTGGTGGTCAAATATCAACAACGTCAGGACCATCTCAAAGACCTTGAGAAAGTGTTCAGCTTCCTCTATTATCTTCATCTGATAATGAACCCATTGATGTGCACCTTCAAGGTCACCTCCAGAAATTTTATCAGCTTCGTTGTCACATATAGAGGCATCAAGATCGATCCATAGAAGATTAAGTCCACCAGTCAGATGTCTCCTCCGAGAAAATTTTGGGAACTTTAAGGATTTCACGGCCACTTGGACTACATATTCTAGTTCATCGCAAATTTGGATGGCAAGTGTAAACCCTTTTCTTGGCTTATGAAGAAAGGAATTTTTTATCAGTGGGATGAGTAATGTCAGACTTCTTTTGAAGAAATCAAGAAGTACCTATTACAGACTTCAGTCCTGATGCCACCTATTTTTGGAAAGTTGTTGGTCCTTTGTGTGACCACCCTGGAACAATCTCTTGATGCTCTTATAGCCCAGAAGAACAACGGGGGGACAGAGAATAGTATTTACTATCTCAGCCACATGCTCCTCAATACAGAGACTAGATACTCCTCCATCGAGAAGAGATGCCTTGCGATGGTATTCACAATGTAGAAATTGTGACATTACTTTCAGCACCATGAGATACAGTTACTGTCCTGAGTGGATCTACTAAAGTACATCCTGAACCACCCCATTTTGACAGGTCATCTAGCTCCGTGGGCATTAATCCTCTAGGATTTCGACATCAGGTTCATCCCCTAGAAGTATATTAAGGGGAAATCATTGGAAGAATTCCTTACCAACCATCCATCTCTCGTGGACCAGTCCTTGGACCTTGATTTTTTGGATGAGGTAATTCTTTGAGTAGACCAATCCATTCCTTGTTGGAAAATGCACTTTTATGGTGCTTCCTGAGTCCTACTGTTAGAAGAATCAATGATACCAGACTCAATAGGGTGGGGTTGGGTATCGTCTTCATCACATTGGTACAAGATATTTTATCATATTCATTCCTGTTTTCAGAAGGTTGTACCAATAGTGAGGAAAAGTATCAGGCCCCCATTACTAGTCTCAAACTAGCCCTTGAGATTGATGTTCCCCACTTACATATGAAAGGGGAATCCAAACTATTCATCAAATAGATCAATGGTTATCGTGTCATTACGAATCCAGATCTTGTACTATTGGTGGAATTTACCTGCCAGTTGATGGCCCAATTCCCATCTCATCCAGAAGTTAGTGATTCCCCTTGATCCCAGAACTTTTGATCTGACGCCTTGTCCAGCTAAGATGCATCCCCTATAGAACCTGATTAGGATGATAAGATTATCCACATGGAACACCATAGAGTCATCACCCCCATCACTTTGGATGACAAGGATATCCCACAAGTAGGAAATATTACTGCTAATGCCTCCACTTCAGGTTCCCCAGGTCCCCCTGGCTTAGTATTGGAAGTGACTTCTGACTGGAGGACCCCCTTTATCGACTACCTCCAAAATGGTAATCTCCCAGTAGAGTGATCTGAGTGCAATCAAATACGATGTCGCGCATTATAGTTTACCCTCCATAGTGGTCCCAGTATTAAGAATATCCTCTACAAATGTGGTCTTGATGGGGTTATCCTCTATTTCATTCGAGAAGGTTAGATTTCTCAGGTCATGTGGGAAGTTCATGCTGGTTCCTGTAGGGATCATCATACCAGGACGAAGCTATATCATCAGATCCAGATATTGGGGTATTTTTTCCCTCCATGATCCGCGACTATATCAAGTTTTCCAAGAGGTTTCATGTGTGGAAAATCCATGTCAATTTTGTGCATCGACCGCTAGATCCTCTCCACACTACCAAGTACTATTGGACCTTTGCAGTCTGGGGACTCGACGCCATGGGACCATACCCACCGACGACAGCTCGCTGGTGCAGGTTTATCCTGACTGCCACGGATTTCTTTTCTAAGTGGGCAGAGGTAGTTCCACTCAAGGAGGTCAATGACCATTCTATCATTGAATTTTTGATCTCTAATATCATCTATGAATTCGGAGTCCCTCACTCCATCCTCACTGATAATGACACCAACTTCCAGGTAACCAAACTAAATATGTTGTACACCAAGTACTACATTCATTCTAACCATACCTCCCGCTATCATGCACATAAAAATGGGAAGATCGAGGAATTAAATAAAATCCTCTCCAACATTTTGTAGAAGATGGTGGGTCAGAACAAGAAAAGTTGTCTTGAAAAGCTCCCCATTCCACTCTGGGCCTATCAAACAACAACTCGCAATTTTACTAAGGTGACCCCATATTCCCTGTTGTATAGAGAAGAGGCTGTATTGCCCATATAGATTTAGTTTTTTTCACTACGTACATCTGTCTACGATCAAAAGACACCCGATAAGGTAGCCAAAATCTATCTGGATGAACTAGAGGCACTCGACCAGAACATGATTTTTGCCCTACAAAATCTATAAAGTCATCAGAATAAGATAGTCAGAGAATTCAGCAATAAATTTACCTCCACTCTTTCTTGCAAGGTGACATGGTGTTGGATCTGAGAATTCCAATGATACCCAGTAGGAAAACTCACAAACTGGAGCCCAAATGGGAAAGACCTTACATCATTCACAAGGTTTACCCCACTGGGGCGTACTCTTTGCTTACCATGAATGGTGATCGAATAACTCCACCCACCAATTACAAATTCCTCAAGAAATACTTTTCTTGAATGAACGTTCCCTCATGACTATAAACTGTGACATCTTCACCACACGACATTAAAATGTGTGATTTGTCCAAGCTAAATGACATAAAACAGCTCTTCAGTTTTCCTATATGATAATAAACTACACGATAGTCCAAGATCTATGACCTTAAACTAAGATCTACTTGTATCCATCATCCCGCAATATGTTAAACTCCATCTTCAAGAACTATGTATGGCTTGATTCCCATACTCATGGGATACGTAGGAATGCTTGGATACCTCATCTTAGAGTCTAGCCTCGAAATTATTCTCTTTGACTATCCTTTGGGTGTAGTTCTTTTGGAAGATCCAACATGGTTTAGTGTAGGTTTCTTTAGCCCCACTCATGTTGGGGTTACAATAGTCACATCATGTGCCCCCCCCCTCGATCTTTTATCCTCCCACGTCCTCACTTCACGACGTTAAACTGCATGGACCTTTCAGAACTACATAAGGCTTGACTCCCATCCTTATGGGATACGTAGGAACGCCTAGACATTTAGTCTGTAAGCCCATCCCCAGACTTCAAGATATCCCCCTCGTTCGAAACACATGGTGTGGTGAAGTTTTTTGTCTTCATTCACGTCGAGTTAATCATGACCGCACCATGTATCCCTCTCCTTTGATATCTCTACTTATTTCATCATCCCACATGATGTTAAAACTACACAGGCATATTCATTCTTCATGCAACCCCTTTATTTGGGTCTTCATAATCTTTCACATCCAAAAGGACCCCCAAATGGCATGGATGCTAGGACCTAGGGCTCTCCTACCATTTCGGGCCAATGTCCTTGAGGATATCGAATGAAAAAATGATACATGTCCTGTGTTGAGAATATGGTCAGTGGTTGACACTCATTTTTTGTTCCCATTTAAGGTCACACAATGTGGATGGTGTGTTTGGAATGTGGTCAACATCTATCCACCATCATTAGCACCACCCCCCAAATGCCCCAAATATTGGGTGTAGTGGTTCATTTTGTCTTGTTATCCCTTAAAACATCAGTCTGCCTCGGGTAGGAGAGTTGATTTAGTTGGTATCAACCCTGCCTGATATCCTTCCCTCATTTCCATACCCTTATATATTGGGGAGATCCTGGTCCTTTTATTTGTTTACCACACTGATCATTGCTCACATGGTCTTAAGAGATTGGGTAAGGCAATACCCGCATAAAGGGTCTTGTCTCTATGGTTTGATCCCTATGACCTTAAACTAAGACCCTTACCCATCCTCACTACAAGACATTAAACTAAAAACTGGTTGGGACTTCCCATCTTAGGTCCCTCAACCTTCCCATCCCCCTAACCCAAGTTCTCGTTTAGGATTGTGCAGTGTGGTATGGAATCCATGTCCTCATTCACGTCGGGATATTTTTACCATGCCACACATATTCCCTTGAGACACCCACTCTTGTCTACCTATTTTCCTGTATGATGTTAAACTGCACTCATAGAACTATGTGTTGCTTTATTCCCATTCTCATGGGATATGTAGGACTTCTCGAACATTTAACCTCCGGTTCCAGCCATGTTTCTTAGAAATCTCATTATCTTCCTTGCCCTCTGGCCTGAGTTCTTCCAGGATATGGGTATGTGGTGTGGTATGTGATTATGTCCTCATTTAGGTTAGGTTTGTAACAATCATGCCACGTACCTCTCTCTCTTGAGAAATCTTCATCCCCCTATTATACACTCATCTTTTTGAGTCAAATTCTCTTGAAATGGGCCCTTCTCCTTTTTTGGTTGTTCACCAATGTGCCTATGAGCACTCTGGTCAGGACCTAGAGTGCTGGATTCTATATGGACATGTTATCCCACATTTTGATGCTTCATGTTACCCTTCATTTGGGATTTCATCATCTTTTACTTTTTAAAGGACCCCCGAATGACATGGATGCTAGGCCCCAGTGCTCTCCTACCACCTTGGTCCAACATCCTCGAGGATCTTGAAAAAAAATTGATACAGGTCCTGTATTGTGAATATGGTCAATAGTCGACGCTCATTTGTTGTTCCAACTTCAGGTCACGCGATATGAATGTTGTTTTTCAAACATGGTCAATAGTTATCCACCATCATCATTCCGCCCCATCAAGCCCTAAATGTTGGTTGCATGATTCACAACCTTTTCCACTCCATGATGTCCAAGTGTAATTTAGACACTCTTGGTGCTATCTCTCGGTGCATTTTTCCACATTAGGAGGAAAAATCCATGGTGAGGCATCATTCAGGGCTCCACACCATTTTCCCCTTTTCATGTATTCCACATGTTTCAAATACCTTCTCCGCCCTAGTTTCCCACAACGATCGTATCTCACTGTAGCTTGGGGATTTGGTCAAGGTTTACGCTCGTTCGAAAGAGTACCGCTTCTATATGGTTCGAGATCTAATACCTTAAACTAAGATCTCTCTATGTCATTTATACATGGTGAAAAAACCACATCTCCTAGAACTAAATCAATCTTGATTCTTATCCTCATGAGATACGTAGGAATGCACGAGCATCTCGTCTTCGGGTCCAGCTCAGGTTCCACTAATTACCTCTTTTGTTCAGCCTTTTGGACCTGACTTTCATAGGATTTTGTGGTGTGGCGTGTTTGGGCTTATGTCCTCATTCACATCAGGTTTTCAATAGTTTCACCACATACTCCCCTTCTAGGAGCTAGTCTCTCCTGCCTCTTGTCCCGCATGACATTAAAATGAACTCTCATAACTATATATGGCTTGATTCCCATCCTCCTGGGATACATAGGAACACCTAGATGCTTCTTCCATAGGCCCATCCCCATTTTCTATAACCTTTTATGGCCCATCATCCCAACTATTATTCCCCAGAATCATGTGTGGTGTGGTGTGGACCTCGTCCTAATTCACGCCGTGTATGCTTTATCACACCATGTGCATTCCCCCATAAAACCTTGTTCTTATGTATGTGTCCAATCCATATGACTCTAAACTATGTTATCTGGTCCCACATGACTTTAAACTGTTATGTCTTTACTATGTGACATTAAAATGCAGGGGTTGGTCCTATCATATGACCTTAAACTACAAAATTATTTTCCTGGATGCAAAGAGAAAAACAGCATTGCATTGTGATGTCCTCACTTGAGGGGACATCATGTTTGGTATCAGTTATCCACCATACCATTTTTCAAGGCCTACATATGGCTTGATTCTTAGAGAAACACCTGGATTTCCCATCCTAGTTTTTCTTCTTCACAAAAAAACAACAACACACATTTACCATAAGGGACAAAAAAGATTTATCAAATGTCACTTCTTTTGGTGTGTGGCCCAGAACCACACAGAAATGTTGTCCTTGGCAATGGTACCCTACCATGACACTTCCAGAACTATGTATGGCTTGATCCACATCATGATGGGGTGCGTAGAAATTCCCACACACTTTTCCTTAGGCCCAACCAGCTTTCATTTTCAGTTCCTCAACCTAAAACCTCCTCAAGAAGCACGTGATGTGATATGGACTCCTACCATCCTCATTCACGTCAGGTTATATAATTACCGCACTATGTGTCTCCCTTCCTTCTATCCATATATGGTTTGAGCTCTAAAACCATAAAACTAAGATATCTCTTCATCCTTTCTGTAAGATGTAAAATTGCATGACATTTACCAGAACTATGTGTGGCTTGATTCCTAGTCTCATGGGATATGTACGAATGCTCGAACATTTCATTCACAGGTCTAGCCCCAGGAATCTTAAATCCAACCCCATTATTTTCATCCCCTTATCCCAAAATCTTTTTGGATTATGTGGTGTGGCGAGTACCTCTAGGGTTCTCATTCACATCGTGTTTTGAAACACCGCACCATGTGTCTCCCTTGTCTCTCCCCAACCTGGTCTGTGTTCTACAACCTTAAAATAAGATCTTCCCACATAAACTATGTGTTGGGTTTGGATGCTTTGCTACCCAGTACGCATTCCATTAAACCAAGTCCTCTCTTAATGGTCCACTCTATGACCTTAAACTAGGAGCCTAAAGTCCGTGTAACATGACTTTAAACTATTAACCTCAGTCCAGGCAGTAAAATCTTAAAAATATGTGAAACATCCTATTCATATGACATTAAACTATTCCATTCATAATTTGTATCTGTATGATGTTAAACTGAAAGGCATTCTAGGTCCTCACCAAAGAGGTCCTGTCTAGAAGAAGGTATGATCTCAATTTAGACTAATGCACTCACCTAATGTATCTTCATTATGGTGTCATAATATCAATAGTGCTGGGATCCATTCGAACAACACATCACTCCACCCTCCATGCTTTTCAATCCATTTATTTTGGACCCTCATCCTCTTTCATGCCTGAAGGAAAACCCAAACAGTATGGATGCTCATACTATGGCTTGCCTACTGTCTTGGGCTAATGTTATGAAAAACTAATAGATGACATTTTGAGTTAGGTCCCATGTTTCGAACATGATCAGTGGTCGGCCATCATTTTTTATCCCCATTCCATGCTAACACAATAGGGATGTTTTGTTCCGAACACGGTCAATAGTTATCCTCCATTTTCATGACATCCCTATAGTGTTATGAATTTTGGGTATCGTGACTCACACTTTCCATTCCCCTATGTTCAGATTGATTCTAACACCCCTGGCGTTACCCTTCTCGTGCACTAGATCACATTGGGAAAACAACAATTCGACTATTCTGAGAATCTCATTCTCCAGTCAAGATTCCTCTTTCTTCCTGGAAACCGATATGTTTCATTTTTACCCTGGATGCATGAATATTGGTTGGCACTCCCATATTCAAATGAAGAAATCATGCATCCATCCCTTGTTTCTCACATCGGGTGTGACCCACGAAAGCTTAGGGATCGATCATTAATAACTTCACGATTGTGGTCAGAATTCATTGAAATAATCAAGAAAACAAATGATCCATCCATGCACATAGTACATAATAAAAAGAAAAAAAGAAGGGTAGGTTTATGAGTTTGGCCAAAACAGGTCCCTTAAGGATCAACGTCTTTGATATATTGCTCCATTGTTTCCACCTTTTAGATTGAAGCCTTTAGTACTACCTCCCACCCCCTGAGATCCATCTCTTCATCAGCGGCTATAAAGAACAACTCATTATCCCTTGGCTACGCTCGCATTTGTTCATCTTGGAGCTCAATCATTTGGTGACTCACCTATACTACTTGCTCCTGGGCATCCTCCAGCTGGTCCCTCAACTATTGAATGAGCTCAGAATGGTTTGTGATAAATGAATTCCTTTCTTTTGATTTCTCTTCAAGGCATCTGATTATTTTCTCAGCCTTAAAGAATTCATGGGTATTCTCTTACTCCTTCAGGCACCAGGTGATGTCGGAGCATTGGCTATTCTCTCGTATTTTTTCAGCCATGTAATCGTGAATCATTATATGAATATGGTGAGAATAAACCCCTCCAATATAAAGAAATTTTATCCATGTGCGAAGAGACTCCATCCGGTTTAGTCATTCTTTCTGTGGATGACTGGGAAAGAATTTTATGAACTTCCACAACTTGTGTCACATCATGTGGCCCTTCTTCAGCTGCGTCTGGGTTAAAATATTCTATCTCCTCAGGTTATGCAGGCCTGTACTCAGGAAAAGTATCCAGGAGTTCAGTGGTAGGGTCCTCTTATGGAAT
This sequence comes from Viscum album, assembly GCA_963277665.1. Classification (NCBI taxonomy): domain Eukaryota; kingdom Viridiplantae; phylum Streptophyta; class Magnoliopsida; order Santalales; family Viscaceae; genus Viscum; species Viscum album. Next base: position 1,044,779,077 of record OY728150.1, read on the forward strand.
TCTTTCTTCTTTAGTGACTTTTCCCTCTCCGGACTGGAATTCCACCCTAGTAGCATTATTGTCCAAGATTACAGCATCTAGCTCACTAAGTACTAGGGCAGGGAAAGCTCGAATAGTTAGCTCTGCAGGTGCTGATGTAATCACTGGCAGGGCTCCTACAAATGTTCTAGACCTGATATCCTATCAAGACTCCAACCTCACGATAACTTCATTGGGAATCAGTATCTTGGTTAGCTGAATTTCCGAATAAAAAATGAGATCCAATGAACATAAAGACTTCTGAGTGGAAAGAGTTGCGGTATCCAGTACCTACATTATGGTGGGATCCACCTCCATAAGAGATCCCCATGCACTTATTAACTCGATCACCAGCACCGGATCCTCATGAATTATGGAAATGGTGGGAAACTCGGAGGCCTCCATTTCGTATCTTCCTTCCAAATCATTGTCTCCTAATCCTACCTATAGTCGGTTCCCCACCTTCCTTGGTTCTTAGTACAGTTTCTTGAGGATGTTATCTTACCTCCATGGGTACATATTCATCCCCTGTAGGGAAGTCTTCCTGAGCACCATCATCCATGTGTTCTTAAATAGGATAAAATTTGGTCAATAGGTTAGGATTGGGAGAAGAGAATGGTCGGTGGAGACAAGAGTTAAACTCACCTTGAGCTTCTCAGTCAGTTCTTCATCATAGCCTACAATCTCGCCACTCTAACAGGGGATTCACTGGAAAGAAGGTGTTTCTAAAGGTCCTTCACCACTGAGAAGATCAACATATTCCTCATCATCTTCTTCTTAATTTGCATTTTCTTCATCTTCTTCCTCCTCTTCCTCTTCCACTTCTTTATCCTTTACATCTTCATCCTCAGATGACAGCTTTTCTGGGTTATCTTCCTAGTTGAGAATCACTTTCACCAAGAGATACGACTCTTCATACCACCCCCGCTGAAATGCGTACATATCCATGGTTGTCAGGTATGCATGTCGACAATGAACGTTTACACTATCCGCCACCTGGATGCACCCTATATCTAGAAAGTTGATCTCGGTATGCACTAGTCTCCACCACAGCTCTTCGGTAGACATGGATTATTGCAGATTCCTTTGAGCATAACAGAGAGATGTGAATATAACATCATAAGATGGATTCAGTAAGTTCCTGAGCTACTTCTTGGGAACTTCCCTGGCTGGCCCATGAGTTCGCCCGCAAGACCACCCCTCCTCAAAAGTTGGAGGCATATTATTCCCTTGGGGTGATCCTGCCGATGAAGTTCCAGCCCGTGTTGTGCTATCCACCTAGTCCATTATTCATCTCATCTATCTCGTAGCACTACGTCTACCTCCTCGCTCTTCAGGATCCAAACTAGCCACTTTGATTTTCCGAACGTGTTTTCATAGAATCGCCTCAGGGTACGTTTGCATCCAATTTTCAGCGTACTCTGTTGATAGGCTAGCACTAACATTAGTAGGGGGAGAGTGATGAATTAACCCAGGCATGTAGTCATGAAAATGATCCATAGTTGGTATAGAATGAAATGATGTCTCTCCTCCCAAACCTCTGTTTATACATTTTTGGGCATCTTCCGCATGCACCCAAACTGCCTAGAAAATCTGGTCTGAACATATGGTTCACAAAATATTTTGTCGTCAATTCGGGATACCTGCACACCACCCATGATGCTCTACAGGTACTCCCTCTACTCCAATGGGACCTAACCATTATCTACCATCTGACCAATGGGTATCTATAATGGTTTAAAGTAAAAATGGGTACGGATGTTGATTTTGAGCTTTATCCCTTCTTCTTTGAGCGTTAGTGGGCAGATTCCAGCAATGTTCAAGAGGGATGGTTGCATATTATCACCTAGAGGGATAATGGCATTCAGGAAGTCATACCTCCCACAGTTGGCTGCAACCCAGTCATGAAGGATCTGGAATGGTCTGCATGTCCTTCAAGGTGTACTTCCCCTCGAGATATACCCCATAATTCTGTATAGCCTGGCCAATACAGGCACCCCTAGGTTAACCTTGTTCTTCGCCGCCATGATCCTGACCATCACTGGTATCCCTGGGCAGACCCCCATCATCATGTATCTCACTGTAAACAAACACCCACTCAATAATGTAGCAAAAACCTAGAATATCATACATTTGGGTCTTGACTTTCATTTATATTGAAGCCCCATGATCAATACTCTCCTGCCTCCAAAACCATCCAATATGATCTCACCTTTCCCCTCTGAGATGTGTTTGGGAATTTATTTCCTCAGCCTAGAATCTTAATAGCCTTTTCCCACATAGAAAAATACTGAACCATCCCGAATAAGATATATCCTTCAAAACATATTTTATTTTCAACTTCCCCTTAGCTAGCTCCAGCAGATTCCAGGTCAGGATGGGGGTGTGTTTCCTATCCCCCAAGACGTTCTTTGTTGGGAGGAACTCGTCATATTGGTACCCCTCTAAGGGGATTCCCCCAATACAATGGATGTCCCACAAACTGATACATACCTCCCCATGGTGGATGTATAAGGTGTTGATGTCGGGAGACCAATGACTGAATAGTTTTAGTATGAGGTCCTGATGTCGGTAGAAATGAAATTGACATGTCCAAACAGCTTCAAAAAGACCGATAGACCGTAGCTCTGGACCGAACTCCTCATTTGTTTGTCTTACCCAGTACACCCATTCCCATTCACTTGTGAAGTTTCCCCCAGATCTGAAGTCTCATTCCTTCCAACCCTTCATATCATCAGTAATTCTACTTTTGAAGGTTCTCGCATAAAGAGTGGACGATTCCTCGGAAACCAGATCACTCCCTATGATAGTCCATGTCTTCGGATTCAGGATGTAGATGGTTTTGATCTGTGTTTCTCTAGAAGTACGTCCATTGTTCATAATGTTGAACTATGGGAGAGTATCCTCGCGTGTCACCCATGACCACATTGTATTAGTTTCAAAGCCAAGCATCAGCACATCCTCCAAAATGTCGAAGTTCCCTATCGTGAGGCTATCACTCAGGACGTAATATTTTTGAGCTTTCACAAGCATGCCAAAATGATTTTGATTATTAGATACAACCCTCCTCATGTGAATAATTTGGGGGTTCGTGATCATCTGATTCCTCCATGCAGCCGCAGTAGCCTCCCTCTCAGCATCGGTCCAGTGGACATCCATTTTTGTCAAGTTTTTATAAATCCAAAGGACTGTGCACAAAATAATGGAGAATTAGCGTGAAAAATAGCTGGTGGCACACAAAAATGTGCTAAAAAAATTCTGCATGAAAAAAATTGTTGACAGTGCGAAAGTGACCGGGGTGTGTGCAAAACTCAGAATCAGGCGCAAGAACTTATGCGCAAATATGGAGATTTTTCGCGCATGAGAGAAAAAGCATGTCGTACAGAAAAGTAAAAGTAGGGACCTAAAGTGGGGGACCAGCATATTTATAGGTGTGGACCACCCCTTTAATGCATGCAAAAGTTGTTTGCATGCCCAAACACCATTTTTGTGTGCACCGACTAGGAACTTCTCTACTTTTCAGTGTGACCCTCAGAATCTGACCTTTGGGCCCCCTTCAGCTCTGATTCTGAGGGGGTAATTTGTTGACGCAGAATTTTGGATAGGGCCATGAGTGGTCTCGTTTAAAGAAACCAATGGATTGATGAGAATGAATGGATTATTCTGCGACGCAAGAGGGAGTTGCGCGCAAGAATTATGGGGTGCATGCAATATTACTAGTGGCACACAAACACTTGTGCACCCAATGCAACATCAAATGAAGGATTCCGTAGTGACCTGCCAAAAACCTGCCAAGGCACTGGCATACAAGAGTTAGGGAATGTGTGCATTATTTCCCTCAGTGTTCCAACCCTTGCACACCCAATTCAGCGTCAAAGGGAGCCTTTCGCAGCAACCATCTCGAAACCCATCCAAGGCAAGGGTGCGAAGGAAGTGAGTCTGGCGCGCAAGATCCCCCTAGGTGCACAAACACTTTAATGTCCTATGAGACATCAAATGGTCACTTACACGCAGCCCCTCTTGTGCACCGCCTCTGAGGTTTTTGGCTATAAATAGAAGTGTACCCTCCACCACTTCGGGGAGGGTTACAGAAGATGAACCATTTCTCTTCTGCACGAAAGATACCTCTTCCACAACCGCGCAAAAAACCCTATGGCCTCAAGGTATTGGACCTTGAATGACAGGTCCCCAAGGGGTCCTCCTTTGGTTGGGCCCTCTTGGTCTTGATCCAAATCCATTTACTTTTACCCTAAGGAATTTTTGCACAAAAATCCCTCTTTTGTGAAAGTTCCCCCTACATCGAACATGTCTTGCGTGCTTCCATCTGGTTTGAGAACAGCTGGTCCATCTTGCGCACAACCTCTCTTCTTGTGTGTGTCCCTCCTCATGTGCTCCATGTTTCTTCCTCACCCTATGGCACCAATTCCAAGTCAGCCTTATATCTGACACCACTTTCGTAAAAATATTTCTCTCGTACGACCCTCTGGGTTTGTACAAAGTGATTTTAAGGTCCCTTGGGTGGTGCTTCATGTGGCGTTGCTTATTATTATGCTTCTTTTCATAGGAACTCTAATGGATATTGCTTCTTTTCATAGCCACGCTAACGTGGGCCCTCAGTGGATCACTCAACATCACCGCCTTTCCACAACACTGCTAATGCCTTCCCTTCCCCAAGAGTGGTTGGGTATCAGTTATGAAAGTCCTAGGGGTGCTGAGTGAACCTGCCTTGTCCGAGCTATAGGATGTTAAACTACCAAGAACCATCATCATCTGCACGCAACATTAAATTGAGGCCTCGCCCCATGCAATATACATGGGGTGCCCCACCTCGGACACTATCCACCCTTGCTCATCTCCATGGGAGTGAGATATTCCTCACAAGTAATGTGATCCTCTTTTTTGGATCGGTGTATGTCCATGGGGAAGGGAAACCATCTTGGTGTAAGACCATTGCCTTTCTTATGGGAGGTAGATTCCATGCTCCTCCTCTCTTCTTCAGTGACAAATATTAGAAGATAAATGTACACTGGGACCTTCGTTGCCCCCATCCCTCTCCCTTTGAGCTTGGTCACTATCGAGCCTCCATCTTGGAGTAAGTCCCTATCTCCATCTCTATAGTCTGCTAACCACATGTAAGCCACTATTTCCTCTTTGGGCCGCTAACCACGTGTAATTCCCATTTAACTTCCCGCATATGCATCTTTCACGACATGATCTTTAGGTATTTTATGCCACTTGTTTATCACATCGAGAATGACTCACGTGGGATTAGAGTAAGCATTGACCATGGAATCCTTCCTGGGATTCCTTAGCATGTAATCCCCAACCCATACTAAACTATGTTTAATTTTATCCTTTTCACCTAGGAAAGGTATGTAGGAAGCCTCTATGAGGTTCAAGCCTAACACCTACTTGTCCAGACCCCTTCACATCAGTTCACCTTTGTCCCACATGACTTTAATCCGCATCCCTCATACTCAACTACATGGACTTTGATCCTTGTCTCTATGTCAAGGTACAAAGGAAGCCTCCCAGAGGTTCTAGTCCAACACATGTCGGTCCCTATCACTCCACATCGGTCAACCCTCATCATGCATAACGTTAAACATTACACCCCTTTTCTTCCCACAAGATGTTAAATAGTACCCATTTGAACTATGTAGGATTTGATCCTTGTCTTCTAGACAGGGTATGTAGGAATCCTCCCTGAGGTATAATCCCAATCAGCAGTAATCCATTAGAATCCCAATCAGTGGTAAGACATTGGAATCCCAATCAGTGGTAAGCCATTGGAACCCCAATCATTGGTAAGTCATTAGAATCCCAATAAGTGATAATCAATTGGAATATTTCATTAAAAACTACATGGACTTTGATCCTTGTCTCCTAGGTAAGGTATGTAGGAAGCCTCAATTTGGTTCAAGCCCAACACCTACTTATTCTAACCTCTTCACATCAGTTCACCCATTCCTCACATGACGTTAAACTGTATGCCCATTTTCCCACAAGACATTAAACCGTACTCATTCAAAATGCATGGGCTTCTATCCTTGTCTCCTAGACAGGGTACGTAGAAAGCCTCCCTAAGGTTCAATCTCAATTGACGGTAATATGTTGTGACTCCCAATTGATAGTAAGCCATTGGAACATCAACGAGTGGTAAGCCATTGCAATCCCAATCGACGATAAGTTGTTGGAACCCTAAACAGCGGTAATCCATTGGAACCCCAGTCATCAGTAAGTCATTGTCAACCCTAACCAGCGGTATACCATTATAGCCTCATCCTGCGGTAATCCTTTGTAGTCTGCAATCAATGGTAAGCCATTGTAGTCCCCTTAGTGGGGACCCACATCTGTGGTCTTCCCCTGTGGCGTCATACCATCCCGGTCTTTTAACCATGCGTAATACCCAGTATATCGTTGGGTCATTGTCCTATGCGTACACCCCAATTCTATACCCCTTATCCTAAACTATGTGGGCTTTTATTCCTTGCCCCGGGGATACGTAGCAAGCCTCTCAGAGACTCAATCCCATCACTAATGTCCAATCATGGTCTCTCTCTTGAGCCTAAGTGTTTTGGGAAGGTCATTATCCAACACAAAGGTTCTACTTACTATAGATACCATCCATGTATCCATTATCATGAGTCGCCTCCTCAGGTGTCCCATCACCCCACCGAACAACATGGAATTTTATTCCCTACCAACTTTAAATGTAGGAAGTCTCTTCGAGGATCGAGCACAACATCATCATCTTCCTCACATCGGTTCCATCTCATTCTCCATCCACTCTCAACCATATATATCCGTCCTTATTCTTACCTGGGATGCCACATCCCGATGAAATCATGTCACCCACTTTCTCACTACTCCTAGAAGTAATTGGGTAACTAACCAAGCATTAGCCCCAACATTAGTGTTCCCTCCTAGAGTTTCACCCATCTGATCCACTCTTATTAGTGTTCTGATCAGTCTGATTCTTCTCTACTAGATGTTAAACTTGCAGAATACCATGTGTTAATCATTGGAAGTTGAGGAAAACCTCAGATACATGCCTATGGAATATAATTCCCCGTACTTGAGGTGGGATTCCTTGGGATTCCGCACCATCAATAATCCCTATCATAAGGGGAAGAAACCTATATGCTTCAGTGTTCCATCATCCAGACACGCCAACAATTTCCAACATGATTACTCCCCCGATCGAAGGTTGTAGCCCCGACTTGACCCCTTGGAATGTCCAGACATAAGTAGTGTAATTAACCGACATCCATGAAGACATGGTATATGGAAGAGTTTCACGAACAACGTCTTAAGTCTATGAGGGAGACCCGGACTAGGAAACAAGTTATGAGGAGGAATCCATGGAAGGAGGAACCTACAACCCATCATCATGTTTCGATCAAGGATCAAACGTCCCTAAATAAGTTATGGATGTCTCCCACCTTTGGAAAGTGGGAATGTGGGGAAATAATCAGTGTGTCTTCCACAGACCGATGTGCACCCCAGAGAAAGAGTCGGAAACAACTATAAAATAAAAACATACCTCCCTATACCTATAAACCATGATGAATATGACTAACTCTTCCTTGGGTTTTGAAATCCCTAACGATCATATTATTTTCTTTCATAGAGAAGTGGATTTTTCTTTCTTATGAAAATATTATTTAAGAAGACTCCCCCTTTCTTGGGGAATTTATTTCTTTATAATTAATATTATTTTGGTCATTATTTTCTCCCCCTTTTTGATTTTCAAAAATGAAATTAGGGGAAAAAATTTTACTTAAAAGGTTAGTGATATAAAAGAAAAAACAATTTAAGGATATAAAAATTTTCATTATGATAGAAAAAAATATTACAGGGTAAAAATACAACAAAAGATTGTCTTGAAATGAAAATCAATCATCCTTATTTTCCTATGTCATGATCTTTCTCAGGGTAGCCTTTAACTTCTTAAGCTCTTTGTGATCGTCCTCAAACCTCTTGAACAACTGATCCTGATCTTGAATCTTCTTTTCCAAAGCTTTTATTTTTTCTTCTTGAGACTTCATAATTTCTATCTAATACTTTAATACCTCTTCTTATTGATTGTACTTTTCATCTGAATGTTCCCTGAGCTTCCTTTCTCTCTTTAAATTTATGGAAACTAAATTTTACTTCCCATGCAGATCTACATCCTCTTTCTTTCGGGCTACTTGATCAAGATTGAGCTTTTTAGAAAAACTTGTTGAAAGTTTTTTGATTCTATCATATGAATTATCAAAAGCATATTTTATTAAACTGAAAATTCATCAAATATTATAATGTCTTCAATCATTCTTTTATAAAATTTTTTTATTTCCTTACATGATCTCCTATGAGCATCATAACCAATATAAAAAGGTTTGAAATCTGCCTCAAGATTAATATACTTTTCCATGAGCATACTTAATGAATCTGACTTCTAATTGAAAGAACTTTGAAGCAAACAACATCTTCAATCATTACTAGGGATCAAATTTATTGTGTTCACTAATTTCTTCAAAGACTAAACAATGAAATCCTGACCCATTGAAGTTGAAGATTCATAATTTTATTCCCGTGTAGGAGAGGACAATTTTTCTAGATCTTTATCTTTTCTCTTAGATGATCCACCTACACCCTTCTTGTCTTTTACAATCACAACCTTCTTAGGTATATCAACAACCACCTGTTTTACTTTATCTACTTTGGAAATAACCTTCTCAGATCTTTGAGACTCATGCTCACTGTCAGAGAGTTTAACTATCTTATCTTCATCAACTTATTCTTTCTCGACATCACCCTTAACATCATCAGGTCGGGTGAAATCCGGATTTCTACTCTCATCATTAGTAGTTTTTTCTACCTCTTCTTGTCCATCATCATATTTTCCTTGAGAAATAATTTTGGTTGACACAACCTAGGAAGTCAGGATTTATATCTTATTAGAAGGACATTCCTTCTCATGGTATTCTTCCACTTTATTTATCACATCATCACTTTCACCTTCTTCTTCTTCATGTTCTTCTTCTTCATAAACTTTATGAATTATCTCTTCTTCCACAATAGGTTCCAGAATTCAAATTTTCCTTCCCGAAGTTTCTAAAATAAATGTTTCTTAGAGGAAGGATTCTGGTACCGAAATATATTCAGATTCCTTCTATGTATATTTGAGTAAGTCTTGGACAATTTCAACTTCTGTCATTTTCTATTTTAGCTTACTCTCTTTTTATTTCCTTTCATGTTCTTCAGTAGTTTGGATTTTCAAGGCCTTTACCTCAATCAGATCTAATCCATATCTTGGATCTCCCACCTTCTTCTTCTTTTCTTTCTCTCTCCATTTTTCTACCACATCATCAGAGAATGTTTTTTTCCTTTTCATCTTCGGTGGAGTTGGATGAGTTTTTTGAACAGTATATTTTTCTTTCATTTCTAGTTCCTTATATTTTCTCTTCTTATGAGATTTCTTGGAAGTTTCTGATACATCCCCTTTCTTGATCAAGGCTTGAACTTCAATTTATTAAAGATAATAAAACTCTCATAATTTGGCACTAAAGCTGAATTACATTCTTCTAAGGGTTTCATCACTCATAAACATGATCTTGAATGTTCATGGTTTAGAATTGTAGGGAATTTTGATGAATTATAAACAAAGCACTATGATCTTTAACAAGATCACCATATACATGATAATATAAGATTTGAGAGTTCAATTTCTTATGTTGGTGATTTTCACAAGGATGTACTTCACCAAGTTTTCCTTTCTGAGGTTAACCAAAAAGTCCAATATTAAGATATTACTTTTCTTCAGAGAGTTCTTGTATAATTTTATTAGAATAAGAAAACAATGTACCCACAAGTATAAAATCCTGAAGTTCATTTAAATATGCTTGATCTTTGGTGATTTTATCCCATTGAGTCTAAGGCACTCAATTTCCTTTTCATTCACAAAGCTTCCTGACTTATTAGGTGACTTGTGAGAGCAAAATATTACCTAACCAACATAAGGAATTCCATGTATATTTTCTACCATATTGAAAGACATAGAATAGATTTTCCTAAACCTCTTAAAAGAAAACTTTTCCCTTCCCCATTCTTCATAAAAACTAATTGTATCATAACATTATATGAGAAGGTCAGGATAAACCGGATCCTGAATCTTCATCTTGGCAACACTAAAACTCTCCCATCCATTCAGTATGATATTATTCATAATCAAAAAAATTATACTTAGAAAATAAATTTAGTTCAACTAACTTTTCCCTATAGATTTTACAATCCTTGATTTCATTGGTTGAAGACATCTATTTCTATGGGGAATCTTGAAGTGACATCCGAAATGTAAGAAAACTTGGAAAACTGAATGACTTATTTGAAGAGGAGTAGAGCTTTAGTGCACAAAGACTTGAAAAAACCGATGTGGGACAAGGATTAGGGGGGCTTTATATAGTCTTTGAGGTGATGGTTAGAATTCCCAATTTTATCCAATAGATAAAATAAGAATGATATGATCTGACGGTTGAGATAAGTGCTGAATAAGGATTTGGTAGGTTCCGATATTTTGAGGTTTTAAGGAAAAATTTTATTTAAGGAAAGTGAATCCGATAGAGTTTTCTTAAAACATGATAAAAATACAAACATGTAAAAAATACAATTACGAAGATTTTAGTAAGGAAACATACCTTCCAGACTGCTTAAAAATAATTGTCAGTATTGATAAGGTTCTTAAAAAATTAGATTTTAGAAAATTTTATTAAGGAAAGGAAATTTTCGATTCTGGAAATTTTGGGTTCTCAAAAATTTATTAGTAAAAAATTGGGTTTCGAAAAATTTAATTAAGAAATAAAAATTTTGGGTTCTGAAAAATTTGATTAAGAAAGGAAAATTTTAGGATCCAAAAAAATTGATTAATAAAGAAAATTTTTAGAAAATAAACAAATGTACTCCCCCCATGAAAAAGAGTTTCTTTATATAAAGAGATAAGTTTCAAAAAAAATTAATATGGAAGATTAACTTATGGTTGTCATTCCTAACTTTTGTTTAATGTATTAAAATCTATCGGAGGGTAAAGATTTTGTAAAAATATCAGCTATTTGATCTTGTGTTCCAATAAATTGAAGAATGATATCTCTTTTTAGTGTGTGATCCCTAAGAAAGTGTTTCTTAATATCTATGTGTTCTTCACAAGAGTGATTTTTAGGGTTTTTATTAGGGAAATGGAATTTATGTTATAACACAATATCTGTGTATTGGTAAACTTATACCATAGTCTATGAGTGTGTGTTGCATCTATAACACTTGAGAACAATAACTTCCAGCTACTACATATTCAACTTCAGTAGTAGAAAGTGTTATTGAGTGTTTCTTTTTTCATGACCAAGAAACTAATTAATATCCTAATAAATGAAATGTTTTGGATGTAATTTTTCTATCCATTATACATCCACCAAAATCATAATCCGAAAAAACTTTTTGAAACAAAATCATCTCTAGAATAATAGAAAAGTCCTAAATCCATGGTTATCTTTAAATAGTGAAAAATTATTTTCAGTTCTTTTAAATGAGATTCCTTTAGATGAGATTGATATCTTTCCAATAAGAATACTGAAAACATTGAATCTGGATGACTAGATATTAAGTTTAACAAACTTTCTATAATACCTATAAAAGATGCTTGATCTACTGGTTTCAAATCTTCATCAAGACCAAGAAAATTTGAGTTACCAATTGGAGTGTTCATACTTTTAGTGTTTTTATATCTATACATATTAAGAAAATATTTAATATATTTAAGTTGAGATATATAAGTTAATTATGGTTTTTGAGATATTTGAAAAATTAGGAAAAATGTTAACTCACCCATCATACTCATCTCAAACTTAGATTTCACAAGATTCGCAAACAAATCTGTTAAAGATTGCTGAGTTGATAGGAATATAATGTCATCAACATATATGTGAACAATCAAAACATTTTTCTTATATTTATTTATAAAAAGAGTTGGATCATCAGTTCCCTTAACATAATTTTTATGTAATAAAAATATTATAATTATATCATACCATGCTCTAGAACTACAATATTAATATCCTTTTACGGCGGTTTTTTAGTGGTGGTTTACTAAACTACTGCTGATTTTTTATAAATGATTTAGTAGCAGTTTATTAAAAACATCCTCTAAACCTTTTTTTAAATTTCGACACTTCTACACCCCCCCCCCCCCACACACACACACACAACCCCCGCGAGACCCCCCTTCTCACCCCGACCCCCGCAAGACCCCTCCTAGCGATCCCCGAATCCCTAGCCCCTCGGCGCCTCATCGTCTCACCACCTCGTCGCCTCACCGACATTCTGGTAGGTTAGAGGTGAAATTTAATATTATTTATTACATTTTTGTATCATACTTATGGTGTGAATTTTTTGAGTTATCACCTAAAATATATATGGACAATACTGGTATTCTATTATATATTAGTGTGTTGGAATGAATACATCCTAGTTTCAATTATCATAATTCCTAAAGATAATTATATACCATTATTTGTATTGGTATTTGGGAAAAAAATTACATTCATGATCAATTTTTAATGAGGATTTTTTTATGAGTGCTTATATGTTCATTGATGATTTTTGGGCTCTAAATATGAATTATTTCTATTTATTATTCAGTATATTCATCTTGGTTACATGAAACTACTTATCATTTTTGGTTCCCCTAATTTTTTGGTTGATTTTCGATGTTCTAGGGCCCCATTACTATGCATACATGATTCAAGTATGTCATTAGTATTTTTAAAAAATTTCATCTAACAAATAAATATCAATTTTTTCTGAAAATAGGTATAATCTTTCCATCCTTGAATTTTGAATTAGATTAATTAACTCCTTACCAAGAAATATCATAATATCATTTACATTTATATTCTATGAAATAAATATACGTTCTAATATCCACTTCACTATTATTCTATGAAAAAAAGGAATTTTATTAATCTTTCATTTTATCTGACTCCTCATTGATTCCTTAAATTGTAAAAGTATTAAATTCTAATATATTATTAATATCAATTCATTGACATAAATAGAATAAAAACATATACCAACTTTTTTGTTTCATGTGATAAGGGGAATTCTTGAAACTTTGTTCCATTATATTAGTGGAAATATACGTGTACGAGGGAGAAAGTACCTTTTTTGACCATATAATTATTTTTTATTAAGTTAATGTTTTACCCATTTATAGTATAACAAAGTTTATTCTTTATAGAGACTTATTATTTAAAACAAATTTAATATTTAATAGATAAAATTTACATTGGATGTTAGTTTCAGGTAGTATGATCTTTCAGATGGTATCTATTATAAAAAATTATTAAAATGCCTCTAGATAATATTTGAATCATGTTTTAATGAGATATAAAATCATAAAATGTTTCATGTTTTGAAATAAAATGATTTTAAAGTAAATTCATGAGTTTTTTATAAAAACTATTTGATATTGGTTTTGGAAATGAAAGGCATGTTTTTGAAACTTTAACATGTAGACTATTTATTTGATTGATTGAATTACTGGTTGTATTGAATTATACCCAAATTATGGCTAATTTTATTGAAGCACATGGGATTAAAGGTAGTTAAAAGAAATAATATTCATGATAGGTAAATTAATATCTTACATCATCTTGATGATGAAAATTAAACAAGACAACTTGAGGGAAGGTAGTTCATTCATTGGGGTGTTATCATATTCCCCCTAAGCTTGTGGATATAAGGAGTTTGTGTACACCTAGAGGCATATTTCACTGAGATTTTGTAAATCCTTGTGACCGGTACTAACCCTAGATATTATCACCATGGTTATATTATTGAAAATGATGTAAAATTATTTATGTATGCCAATATTGATTGAAATTATTTAATCATGTTTATTTTGATAGAAATTCTTATTCATTCTTATTTTGAATTAGATTATTATGTCTCCCTAATTTTATGGAAATTCACTTTGAAACATGTTTTAACTTAGACATTGAAATGTTTTATCAAGAATTTTTTTATTCAAATTGAAAAAATATTTCCATGATAAATTTTATTTAAAAATGATAAAATTTGATTTATTTGTTATATATTGATTATGAAATACTTGGTGATATCATATTGATCTTTTTATCACATCCTACCTTTTCCTTTAGTAATTTAAATATTTAATTATTCATGGTCCAAGAATATGGAAATTGCCACTCAGAGGTGGTGGATGTTTTTAATTAGAGTGACCTGGGGTGTTAGTGGTGACTAGAGGAATGTGCAATCCACTTATTACATGGAGTTTATGGGTTGTGATATTAATGGTTGAACTGATGAAACATACCATTTTTTATACTTTTATCTGTTTACTTGTGCTTTTATCCCTCATGGAGTGTTTGGAATACCAACTATTTTTCATTCTATATTCTCTAATTTTTCTTGATTAGTTTTACTTATAGTAAAATCATTCCCTCTGGTTTATTTTGATTCTTAGAAACTAGTAACCAGCCTTGGGGGATTGGGAACACCAATCGGGATATGTCAAAACTAGATTATGTGCCTCTTAGGTAGGTTATCTAGGTTGGTTTGTGACAAATTGGTATCAAAGGCATTCATGCCTCTTCTTTGAAATTGAAATATAGTTTTTGATGTCTTGGTAGACATGATATAGTATTTTTGAGACTTAATAGGTATATTATGAGGAATTTTGGGGCCATATATCATCTTAAAGTGCCTTAAGTTACCATGGGATATTGGTAAAACGTTTCTTTGAGGATTTTTTTTAATATAATTCTAGACTTTTTTCCAAATATTTAACATATTTATATATTTTTTCAACTAGTATATATGAATATTTTTCCCTATTTATTAATAGTTATGTGTTTTAATTTTTTTTAAAGTTATGTAGGAGAATTGTGATATACATGGATAAAAGATGGATCACATTACCGAGGAATACACCTCAGTATGTTAAGGTTCTGGAAGAGTTTTTATATTTTTCAATTTCCAATCGATCCGTTGAATGGGGAATATTATGTCCATGTCCTAAATGTAAATTTAGAATATGGTTGAAGAGAATGAAGTTTATGAACATTTAATATTGAAAAAATTCCCTAGTCAATATTAGTGTTGGATTTGGGTTGGAGAATCAAACGTTACAGAAAGGTTGAAAACTGATGTCAATCCACAGAATGAGCTCCAACTTCATTGAAAAAGGAAAATGACATGAAAAACCTTATAAATGATGCATTTGGAACTATAAGACACCACCATCAACATCAAAACATATCAAAACAACCAGATTAGGGTTCTATAAATAGAAAAAAGGAAAGTGATGTTTTTGAGACTTTAGGACAACTAGATGAAGATTGTAACATATCAGTGGATCCTATTCTTGATTATGTGGAGACTAATGCAAGAGAAACTTCACAAAAAAAAAATATGTTTCATGATTTAGTTGAAAATGGAAATCAAGAGTTGTATAGTGGATTTTGTAAATATTCAAAACATTCTTTTCTACTGAAGTTGTACCATATAAAATGTCTATGTGTAATTACAAATAAGGTAATGTCCATGATATTTGAATTTTTGTGTGATGCATTTCTTGAAGAAAAAATCCCTGAGTATTTTTATGATATGAAAAAATCTTTTAATCGGTTTGGTTTGAATTATAAAAAAATACATGCATGTCCCAAGGATTTTATGCTTTATTGGCGAGAGGATTCAAGTAGATAGAATTGAAAAAAAATTATTCTTCTAGATGGAAGTCAATGGGTGATGTTGGAAGTTTGAATCAACATACTGCCATGAAGAAGAAGAAAAGGAACACACCTGCAAAGGTTTTGAATTACATTCTTTTAAATCCTTGATTGTAAAGATTATTCATGTCATCGAAAATCATTGAACACGTGAAGTGGAATTTTGTAGGTAATAAAAATGATGGGTTAATGCGACATCTACAAGATTCAAAATCAATGAAGACATTTGATTCATTACATCCATATTTCTCAGCTAATCCTAGGAATGTTTGATTGGGATTGTCTGTCGATGGATTCAACCTATTTTGGACTTTGAGTAACAGTTATAGCATTTGGCTAGTTGTTTTGATCCCTTACAATCTGCCTCCGTGGATGTGTTTGCAACAAACATATTTTATCATTTTAATGATTATTCCTAGAAACCAAATGCATATAAATGATATTGATGTATACTTGTAGCCTTTAATTGAATAATTATAGGAGTTATGGAGCAACGATGTCGATACATTTGATACTTCTTCTAAAATAATGTTCAAGATGCATGTTGATTTAATGTGGACCATTAGTGACTTTCCTGACCATGAGAATTTATCTGGTTAGAAAACATACACGGGTTTGTCTTTTCCTATTTGTAACATTGATTTTGATCCCAAATGGATACCTCACAGTAGAAAATGGTCCTTCTTGTTCCATCGAAGATTTCTCGATGAATCTCATAGATTTCAGCTAAAAAGATTAAAATTTAATGGTTTGATTGATCATTGACCACATCCAAAGTTGTTAAATGGTTCTAAAATATTGACACAACTTGGAAAAGTTGAAAAATAATATGGGAAGGTTTATCATTTGAATGATAACGGGAACGGGTTTGAGGTGCATCGTCAAGTGAAATCAGAATGCAACAATGTAAGAAAAATATTATATTCTTCAAACTTCTGTATTGGGAATTTAATTTGTTGTGGAAAAATATTGATGTGATGAATATTGAGAATAATTTCTATGACAATTTGATCTTCACATTTCTTAATGAGCATGGAAAGTCTAAGGATCGTCTCAATGGTCGGAAAGATTACAAGTAATGAACATAAAATGTGATCTCTGGCTAGATGAGAATGAAAAGTATGCTCTGGAAATTTTTTCAATGAAAAATAGGGATAAAGATACATTCATTATATTTTAAATCATGTGAAATTATCTGATGGGTATTCAAGTAACATCTTGGTGTGTGTTGACTTAAAGAATCATAAGTTACATGAATTGAAAAGTCACAATTCACATATTTTTTTACAGTAGTTACTACTATTGTCATTGTGTACATTATTACCTGAAAAAGTTACTTCTATTGTACTCCAATTCTACACATTTTTTAAATAACTATTTGAGAAATCTATGCATCCATTTGATCTTTAAAACCTTCAAGAGAGTTTGTATTTACACTTTTTGAAATGGAGATGATCTTTCCTCCATCGTTTTTTACTGTCATGATGCATTTAAATTTATTGAAGTGGGATACTATGGAAAGATGACTGATATAATTGAATTAAACTAACATGGGAATTTTTCAGTTGTTTTGTTCATATGAAATTGGTTCGAAATTATCAGAGGTGTTAAAAGAGATTCCTTGCAATTTAATTCTATGAAATTCTCTCGCTTGATAGATATTGATGATCATGAACTACAAGATTCATATATCTTATCCTCATAAGAAAATGGTATATTATGTGAATTATGTATTGGATGAAGGGTGGAGTGTAATTTCTCACGTAAAAAAAGATATTTCTATGACATGGGTGATGAAGTGGAAGATTTGACCTCTAACATTGAATCTCATCAACAATAAGAATCAAAATTATTTTTCCACCGTGAAATTGAAAATATTAGTCTAGCAAGGATGAATGAAGTCGATGAAGTAATGGAGTAGGAAACCGACATGATTAAAGGATAAAATTATTGTATGTACAGTTATCCATTCATTTAGAAACCACTTATTTCATTTGTGAAATCATTATTATCATTGTTATGTGTATTTTGTTTGCTAGTACTATGAATTTGTTATATTTTTTAATTTTTTTCTACATAATTGTTTTGAAATATATGTTCTGAACATAATTTTATTTGATAAAATGATAGGAATGCCAAGGAGGAAGCGATATACTGTTTCATCAACCACTGCGATAGATGATGATCCATCAGTCTCCCTCCCTACGACATCTGATCCATTATATGCTTTCCCCCCTTCACCATCTCCCCCTACACCATCTATCACACCCTCTGTGAGTGTCCCTTCAGTAGCTCAGTCATTGCCTCCTGCTTCAGGAGCATCAGTAGTGTGGGAGAGGTGTGCCACTTCTAGTTCTTCATGGGGATATTGGATGGTGACTGTTATAGGTAAAAATATTAATATGAATAAATTTGTTTCACTTTTTTTATACTAATTGTTTGTTCATTAAATATGGTATAAAATGCAAGTGTGGAGTAAAATATAAAATCATCATATGTATGAAATATGACTAGAGAGAAGATAGTCATCCCATTTGATTCATACGGGGTCCCTACAGATGACGTCGTAGGATTACTTGGCCAGATTTTAGGCCAACTGGCCATAGAGCCCATTTCTCTTCCTATTTCATATGATGATTAGAGAAATATCCCTTCAATTTGGAAAATTGAAGTTTTTGATTCCCAAATAATGTAATTTTAATACATTATGGTGTAATTTAATGTCATTTTATTAATATTTTTAAAATGAATTTCTGTGTATAGATGTTTTTCCATTTTACGGTTGCTGATGTGATAGCACAAAAGTGGTCATTGAAAAATCTTGTAAAAAATTTAAAGAAATTAAATGGAGATTTTGGTGCAATGTCAATGATACATCATTGGCCGCCCAACAGATATATGACAAGCTACCCGATGGGGTACCCAAAGAGAAATGGAAGTTTTTGTTGACAGACATCATGATGAGAAGCATATGGTATTTAAATATATATTACTATAATAATACCATTTTAAATTTATACATGTATATTAATAGGATATTACATTGAATACATTTCTATTTTATTGAATTTTATTTATTTTAGGATCTTTCAAGAAAGAATGCATCAAGTCTGGCTAAGCAGGTCATCCCTCACACTACGGGGTCAAAGAGTTTTTCTGGAAACCGATCTTCTCTCATAATCTTTTAATTAGTTTAAATATTTATAAAAAAAATATTATTTGTTTAATATAATAGATTTTTGATTTATGTTTGTTTCATTTAGTCACAAAGTTTAGTTCATGAAGCATATCGAACTGATTTGTGGTTGAATGTTCAAAAAAAATCTGATGGAAGTTTTTTTAATGAGTCTTCCAAAGAAGTTGGGGTATGAACTCATTTTTAATTATAATAAATTATTAACAGTTTTAACTATGTTAATATGTGTTGCTTTTAATATGACTGTTATTTTATTTTTAGGTAAAAATTAAAGGGATGACAATCCTGTGTAGTCTTACTCAGTCTCCTAGGATGACCTGGTTGCTAAAGTCCTTGGGAAGGAGCATCTTGGGAGAGTGCACGGGATAGGTTTGGGACCCATACCATCTGAGGTCTTTGGGATGCAACTAGAGATTGCAGCTGCATCTACTCCTAGTTTTAGTCAGTTCATACTCTGAGATACTCATAGAGATATTATTTCTCTATGAAACACAATTCAAGACCAGGGGGCTCAGATATCCGCTTTGCAGAAAGCGTTGATTGATTTATATCAGTAGATGACCAGATCTACCCCCTGGTGGTATTGCATCGACAGGTGGTGAGCAAGTAAATCACAAAAATTCAAAATCATTTAGTTTGAAAACTTTTATTGTTTTTAAGTTTAAATATAAATATACAACAGTATTTAATTTTAAATATAATGTTCTTTCAGGTGGTAGTAGGAAGTAGAGATGGAGGTGGAGAGGGTGACGAGTGGTATTCATCATCAGACCGTGATTAGTTATTTTGTTGATATGTTGGACAAATATGGTAACAGACGGTTTGTATATGTATCATTTTTGGCACATAGTTTCCACCAAACATTTTCATGACCTAACATTTTATTGTTTTCTCATGTTTCCTTTTATGTATTTTATTGATTTCTGATGTTTCCTTTTAATTCTTGATTTCTCAAGTGTGGTATGCACCATATATGTTGATTCTTTATTATAATGAAGCATTTTTTATGATTAATTTTAAAAAATTTATTAGGATTGTTACCCAAAGATGAATTATCAAAAAATATCCTATAGTAATAGAAATCAATCCATTCATAGTTCTTGGAAAAGGTCCTCTATAAAAATTTGTCTCGTGTATAGGAGGAGAAGGATGAGATGTATGGGAACCATTATGTGAGAAATAAATAAGCAAATTGATGTGAATGAGGAAGGGTCTCGCCTTTAGGGTATAACCAGTGTGATTATAATTTTCACCAAGACCTATTATAGGAGATCCCAACATGACTACATATATTGAAACATCATGAATCAATTCACGTATAGTTTTTATATAATACCCCAATGCTTGTTAGGAATTTTCCTAGGGTAAGAGTCATTTTTTTTATAACATAGGTTTATGGATAAAGAACCACATGCTTAGGATCCTAATATAGATTTGGATAATATGTAGAGGAGGACATGTCCTACTAGGTAGACTGCTCTATGAAGTTTCAAGTCTTACAATATGGACCATGCATCACATAGTTTAACATCATGTGAAAATGAATAAAATAATCTATAGTTTAATATCATATGAAAATACCATATTATATGAGGTTTTAGGTAGTTTAAACTCTTTTTTAAAATGAAATAAACTTTTCTTGGTACCAACCCTATGGATGGAAAACCAATGTGAATGAAGAAACCCAATCACTAAGATAAAGTGGGGTATTTTATATCGGTTTTTTGGTTGGGTTTGAGATAGGATACCTAGGAATAACTACGTATCACATGATAATAGGAATCAATCCACACATAGTTCTTATAATTTTTGGGAAAATGTGATCACCTTGACTTAAAATTGAGAAATAATAGGGAAACCAAAATAAATAGAATGATTGTAATGGTACATACCATTTATGGACTTCCCTTTGTGTATTATCAAGTCTTGGGGATGTTTAGGGAAATTTTTTTGGTGATTTTGAGGTTTGAGGTGGTGTTTTAGCCTTTTGAAGGCCACCACGGCTTGTGCAATGACTTGTCTGGATATGAAGAAGGTAGTTTTATGTTGGGCATGCACTTGTGTAAAATGGGATATATATAACCATGACTTGGGGATAACATGGTGCTATGAGTGTTTTCCTAGTGGTTTTCTTATGCACCATGAGAATCTTGAAATTCCCTTGGGTGGGCATGAAATCTCAGAGGACCACCTGTCCAAAATAGAAAACTTGAGCTCACCACATTGTAGCCTTGGGCATGGTGAGGGTAAAATGGTTAGGAAATGGGAACTAGGTCATAGATTCTATACATGTAATAATATAGAATAACCACTATGGATTAGACTTCTCCATGTTCTATGATTTTTGGGAGGCCAAATTCCATTTTAAAATGAAAAAAAAAGAAGATAAAATGACAATGAGGGTTCTAGATCACACTTTTACCAAACCCACCACATGAGTTTTGGATATTAACAATGTTTTGGTAGAGTTCAGTGTGATTCACTTATAAATGTGAGTTTTATTATTATATGTCCACACTTACTTGGTTTTCCAATTATGACTTATTTTGAGGTAGTGTGTTGTTTTGGTTTTTGTAAAACTTTCTATATATATTTGTATAACCTCACCACATATCAAAATGACTAAAAATATATATCAAACTATTAAATTGGTATCCTATGAAATATTGAATTTTTGTGTGAATACCCTTCATAATAATTTAGTATTTATGATAAAAACCCTTATTGAAACTAAATTATGTGTGGTGGTTGTGATGTGTAGTGATTATGATGTGTGGTGGTGGTGATGTAGGGTGGTTGTTATGTGGGTTCGTTGTGATGTGGGGTGGTTTCAATGTGTTGTGGTTATGATGTGTGGTGGTGGTGATGTGGGGTGGTTGTGAAATGGGTTTTTTTTGTAATGGATGGATGGTTTGTTGCATGTTTTGTTGTTTAGTTTCTCGATAACTATAGAAAAATCTCGTAATGTTAACATGGTTAATGAAATATAATGGGATGGAATGATTAATGAACTCGTATAATTAAATTAATAAGTGTGGTTAAAGTTATCATCTTTAAACATGAAATGAATGTTCTTATTGAATGAATATGGTTGGTAATTATAAAATCTTTAAATTGGTTGGATTGAAAAGAAATATAAAATGTGGCTTGTGGGAATGTCTTTTTTATACGGTGAAGTGAATTTATAAGTGGAAATGATAGTGGAGGCAATTGTTAAACCTTTTGGTGATGAGGTGATATATGTTAGTGTTCTTTATATAACACCCTATAACTCCCATTTTTTCTATTCCCTTGACTAAAATCTCACAATACCATATTTATAAATCATCAGCTATCATTAGAATCATCATTTCACATTCATGTATAGATCCTCTCATATCAAATCTCACAATATCATCTTCATGTTATATGTTATATCAATTGGAATGTTTTTTTTTCAGGGCATTGGTAATGTCCCTACACTATCAGCTTCTTCTTTTTTTGTATATATGGCTTTAGCAGCGGTTCTAACAACTAAAAAATAAATATAATATATTTAGAGGTGTTTTTAACTGCCGCTATAATAACGGTATTTTTCTATTTGAAATGGTTAAAACTACCACTACGGAAAATAATTTAGCAGTTGTTTTAAATTTTGCTACATAGTTTTCATATTCCTTTATTATTTCATGGCGGTTAACTTGGTTTATGGGTAGTTTTTTTTGGGTGAAACTAATTTTTCTTTTAGCAGCGGTTATAACAGCCGCTAAAACAAACACTTTTGCTGGAGAAACCACCACTAAAACCATAAAAATCTACCACAAAATGAACCCACAACAACGGTTACCATAAACTGCCACTAAATTGATGAAACCTCTATGCATTGTATATCAGCGCACACTTTAGCGGTGATTTTTTGAAACTGCCTCCATTTCCAAAAAAACACAGCAAAATGGTCATTTTCCTGTAGTATAGGGGATTTTTTTATTTCCATATAAAAATTTGGTTAGTTTTAAAACATTTTCAATATTTTTTGTGTCTTTAAATCTAGGAGGTTGTTCAAAATAAACTTCCTCTTGAACATACATGTTAAGGAAATCACACATCATGTCCATTTGAAAAAGTTTGAAATTAAATAATGTTGTAGAGACAAGTTGAATATGAATAGATTCAAGTCTAGCTACTGGAGCATAGGGTTCTTCATAGTCTATTAATTCTTGTTGATTATATCCTTTGACAACTAATATATCTTTACTTCTTACTATGATTAAATTTGCATCACATTTATTTCTGAATACCCATTTTACTCCAATTATGAAAGTTCCCTTAAGTCTTTCATCCAAGGTCCAGACTTTATTCCTTTTGAATTCATTTAGCTCATCTTACATGGTTTTAATCCAAACATCATCACCTAAATATTCATCAGTGTATTTTGGTTCTAATTGGGAAATAAATTCTAGATGTTATACTTTATTTCTTAAAGAACATCTAGTCCTTAGAGGTTGATTTACTTCACCAATGATACTATAACTGGGATGATTCTTAAGAAATGATTGATTTGGGTATTGTAAAACATGTTCATAAAAATATGGTAGAAAATATTTTGGGGTAAATACTTCAGAAACATTTTCTTGATAATTTTCATTATTAGAAGAATCTTCTATAAAAATGTTTATAATCAGTTTTTGAAAAGACATCGGTGGATTTAGGTTTGGGTTGTTTAAAAATAAAAGGATCAGTTTCATTAAATTTAACATGCACTATTTCTTTAACAGTACAAGTATTTTTGTTAAAAACTCTGTAAGCCTTAGAAGTAGTGGAATATCCTAGGAAAATTCCTTCAATGGATTTGGGTGGAAACTTATGTAAGTTATCTTTAGTATTCAGAATGTTTACTTTTCATATAAATACTTTGAAGTAAGAAAGCATAGGTTTTTAACCAATCCACAATTCATAAGGTGTTTTTTTAAGAAAAGGTCTGATTAGAACTCGATTTATAGTATAATAAGCATTACTAACAACTTTATCCCAAAAGTATTTAGCTATAGAATATTCACTCAAAATGGTTCTAGTTATCTCTTGAATAATTCAATTTCTTATTTTAAAAACACCATTCTGTTGAGGAGTTCATAGGGATAAGAAGTTATGAGTAATTCCTTTCTTTTTTCAGAAAGTTTCAAAATATGAATTTTGAAATTCTCCTCCATTATCACTATGAATAGTTATCAATGGAAGGTTTTTCTCATTTTCAACTTGGGATCTGAAAGTTTTAAAATAATAAAAGGATTTAGATTTATTTTCTAGAAAATAGACCCACATAAATCTGGTTTAATCGTCAACTAAAAAAATACATAATATTTTCCCCCAATACTTATAGTTTTTTTTGGACCAAAAGATCCATATGCACTAGCTATAATAATTCAAAAGTTGAAACTTCACTAATTGATTTAAATCTTTACTTATGTTTCTTGCTAAATTGACAAGGGTCAAAAACTTTTGAAGAATCAAATCTATGCTCCAGTAGAAACTTAAAAATTATTTTCTTCATGATTTTTCATAGGTTCCTAAGGTTATAGTATTTTATTCTTCTATTCCATAACCAAGATCGATCTTCCATTACACCAAAGCAAGGTAGTTCATGGCTTATAAGGTCTTCTAATTTTAGTGTATAAACATTCTCATGCCCATGGGTAGAAAGAATAAACTCTTCCTTGGAATTGTGTACTAAGAATTTATCATTCCTAAAATTCAAAAGGTAACCTTCATCACATAATTGACTTATGAAAATGAGGTTGTGCTTGAGACCTTTATTAAATAAAACATTTGAAATTATTTTTTTTTTCAGAAGAACTATGTAACCTATACCAACAATTTCTCCCTAACCATTATCTCTAAAAGTTATTTTTTCCCTATTTCATCTTGATAATATTTTCCAACAAGTTTTTGTTACCAGTCATATGCTGGGAATATCTACTATCCACATACCATGTATTGTTGATGGTACTTTTTTTATTTTCTTGAAAATAAAAGAGTTTGACTTTTGGAATCAAAAATTTATTAGATCTGGAAATTTTAGAAAGTAAAATATTAGGAATCACCATTTTCTTGGAAAAGTGAGCTTTATGAAAACCTAAAAATTAGGTTTTATTTAAAGAAAAAAAAATTCCAATGTCCACCACATTGAAATTTAGTAAAAAAGGGAGCACTTTGGGGTTTAAAATAGTTCTAACTTAAAACTGGTTTTGAGTGAGTATAACCAATTCATGAACCATTACTTAGAGTAAGAATTTGTGAATATATTTTATCAAATTCCTTCCTTCCCATATTAAAATTTGATAAAAGTTTCTTTAAGGAAAAAATTTTGGATTTTAGTCTAATGACTAAATTCTTATCCTCAAAGTCATTAGTTTTAGAACTTGTGTTATCCTCTAATATATTTTTATTAGAAATAACATTTTCAAGATCCTTAAAATGTTTATATTTCTCAAAATTAACTTCCATGAGATTTTTAGAAACACTTTTAAAATAAAAAGTTTTTTATCAACATATTTAGAAAGATCTGATACTTCTTTAGTTAAAACATAATTTCTAGAATTTTCTTTCTCTAACTTTTTTTATCTTAAAATTTTCATTCTCCAGTAATTTAGAAAACCTAGAAACTTATTCAAATAAAGTTAATGTACTATCTTCTGATGAAGAAGATTCTTCATCTAAAGATTCATAATATTCTTCATTTGGAAAAATTTTTATTTAAAGAAATATTAAGGATTCAAAATTGTGCACCTTATCTATAAGATAATGAATTTTAATAGGTACTCTTGCTATAAGACCAGTATTCTTCTAACCAGAAGATTCATATTTTGAATATTCATTTAAATAATTACCACCATTGGCACTCCAGGTATCATTGGATTTCAGTACCTTATTTCCCTTTGATTTTAAATACTTCTTTATATTTCTTTCGGAATTATTTTCCTTCCTTTATTTTCTATTAAGCATGGGAAAATCAGGTCTAATATGTCCATCCCTTTTACATTCATAATAGGTTACATCAGAATCTTTCTTGTCCTTTCTATTTATCTTCTTATATCTATACTGAAAATATTTATTTTCCACAATATTTTTCATCCTTCAAGTAAGATTAGCTAATTAATTTTTAGAATGATCAATGTCACTAGATTCTGTTATAACTATAGCTTTCTTATCTTTAGATCTAGTTATCCTTTCGGGTGTCGTGTCTTCCGATGTAGTAGTGAAGGATACACTTCCATTACCATTCTTCATTTTGTTGAAATTAGCATCTCTCTTCATTCTTGTTTCATGCTGAATAAGAGTTCCAAATAATTCATCAAGAGTAATGTTTGATACTTTCCTATTCCCATCAACAGTTATCCTTTTATATTCCCACTCATTGGTCATGATATCAATTATCTTATCCATAAGAACTTCATCATCAAGACCTTTATCTCTCATAGATTGAAGACTATTGACAATGTTCATAAATATTTTTGGTACACTGCAAATAGGTTCTCTATAAAGAAATAGAAATCCATGATATTTATCTCATAACATAACTATTCTAGTTTCTATCACTTTAGATGTTCCAAAATCTGTAACTTCAAGTTTCATCCAAATGCAGTTGTAAGCTTCATAAGAAGATGTATGACTATATATTTTCCTAATCATAAAACACAACAAAGTATTGTTTACCTTTTACTTTAGTTGATATTCTAGTTTCTTTTGATTGGTGAAGATTCTGACTTCTTGGTTTGGAATTTTTTAATCCACAGTGATCATTACAAATTTTTATACTCCTTTATTAATGAAAAACATTCTTCATTCTATCTTTCTAGTACTCATAATCATTACCAAAAAAATTGATGGTCTGTTAGGATTTACGTTTTCTATGGAACCAACATTCACACCTTCCATTCTATAAGATAATATCTTTTCCATAATACATGTTAATATTAAATGTTTATATTAAAAAAATCTTTAAGAGAAACATGAATAAGAAAAGTTAAGCAAGAAAAACTTGAGAAAGAAAACCTATATGTAAGTATAAGTATTTCAAAGACCTTTTATGATACCAATTGTAGGGTCAAAATAGTATATGTATATTCTCAATTACAAGAAGGGTGAATTATAGGTTTAAAAACATTCACTTTTAACCTTAAGGAAAACTATGTTTAACAAAGTTAGACAAGGTAAATTCAGAAACCCTCTTTAGTTATTAACTATAAAAAAACTTTCTTAGGGTCTAGAAATATGGATCAAGAATAGAAACTTAAGAATAGTTTACTTAGAAAAATATTTTACCTTAAAGTGTATAGAATCTTATTTATCAGAATATGTAAAAATACAAGAAATTATAAGAAAATTATAATTTCTTTCTTTATCAAAAATACAAGGGAAATAAGAACTTGTAACAATAATAAAGTAAATAGGTAGGAAATACTTTAACCCAAAGAGTAGGGTATCCAACAACCTTGGATAACGGTCCCTTGATTTATACTTTCAAGAAAGTCTTTCTTACCCACACTAGGTTAATCCCTCGATAAGAATATCGGAGTCTTTCTTACTATACCAACAAGACCTTGAACTTTAAGGTAGTCATCACCTCTGTCTTCTTATCCCTGGAAGCCCTCAATTGTACTCAGCAACTATCAGAGTCACATGTAGTAAGGTGAACAAGATGTTCATGGTTAAACAAGATGTTTATAAAATGCACAAGTATTGAGAGTCTTTATCTATCTTGAAATCACTTCACAACATGTAATCTCTAGGATCTTGGAACAATTTCATAGATAGTGAGCTCATTCGAATGATCTCCTATTAATAGGAAAAACTTCAATAGTCGGATCCCTCCTCTAATAGTCATATTTTTTTCTTGAATCTCATAGGGACCTATAAACCTATCACTCAAACAACAGTTAGTTAGAATCAAATTTTAGGACATCATTTTATATAGGAAAATATTTGGAAGCATTAACGTACTTAAGAATTAATAATATGTAAGGAAAATAACTTAACCAAAACTGAATAATTGGAGTTTATGAAAAAATTGAATTAAGAGTCTAAACATATAAAAAATTTGATTCTAAAAACATGGATATTCATATTCTATTTTTCAACGATTTCAAATTCGAAATATTGATGAATTCAGAGTCTGAATTCTAAGGAATTTAGAGTCTGAATTATGAGGAATTCATAGTCTGAATTCTGAGGAATTCAGAGTCTAAATTCTGAGGAATTATATGTCTGAATTCTAAGGAATTTGGAGTCCAAATTCTGGGGAATTCAGAGTCTGAATTATGGGGAATTTCGAGTCTGAATTCTGATGAATTAAGAGTCTGAATATCAGAGAATTCAGAGTCTGAATATCATATAATTTGGATCCTAAATTTTAGAGAATTTGGTGTCTGAATTAGAGAATTAGGAGTCTAAAAATAGAAAATTCAGAGTTGGAAAATAAAAATATTTGATATCCAATAAACTATACGATTCTGGGGATTTTAATAAGGTTCTTATTTTTTGACTTCGTAAAAAAATAGTTAGACTTGATTTTGAGAAGAAATTGAATAAGGCATTAAAAACCTGGGTAAGGATAAAACATTTAGAGAGGGAAAATTTTACTTAATAAATTAATTCTCATAAAGATAATTTTCCTTAATAAAATGTGTTTGTGATTTTTAAAACATAGAGGAATATAAAAGTCATAAGGAAACCTTAGTGACTCAACATCACCTACCATAATATGATAAAAATATAATAAATAATATAAATACATAAAAACAAAAAAAATAGTCCCTAGAAGATTATTACATAGCCTAGAATCTAGAAACCCCTAATTATTACTATTCGAGAAGGAAACCCTAGGCTGTAATAGATAAAAAATAAGAATAAAAAATGATAGAAATGATAGTGGAAGATAATTTAATGAAGATAAAGAAATGTACCTAAAGGAATAACCATGGAAAAATAGTAATCATCAATGTAATAAAATATATATAATATGATTTTTATTTAGACTACTATTGATGACTCAAAAATGATTGGGCATAATAAATAAGCTAAAATATTTTAACATATATTCAAAAAATATCCTAGTTTTACTGAAACATGTAACCCTACTATATGTTAAGTGGGACCAAGAAAGGGATCTCTCTACCCTCCCTATGAAAAATTTCTATAACCTAAATGTTTTTAATGTAATTACATCCCACAATGTTGACTCATCCTTCATTTTTGGAAAAATTCCATATTATAACATTTTTTGGTTTAAACACATAAAAAATAAATAATATAATTAAATAATCAAATAATTATCATCTACTGACATCTTTGGTGTCATTGATTTATATTTCAAGGAATAATTTTGTGATTTGATGATTATAAGATTGGGGTAATTGTTTGAAAAACAAATAAAAACTAAGAAATTATTTAAATAAAAGAGATTATAGTAATGAATATGTTTAATAAATCATGATTTGTCTTTATTGATTAGAAATAAATTTCAAATTTTAAATAGGATTATAGTTTTGTAATATTTTCCAATTTTTCTCTTATTTTCTAGTAGAGGATTTTTTTTGTTAATTTATATAAATTTGATTATTTCTAGAGGATACATCATTCGAAAAAAAAGATACCCCCCATTCTCAAGGAGTTGGGTTTCAATTTCAAATATTTTTATAAGATGAATTATATTTATTGAAATTCATTTATCATGATTTTCCATTTGGTAATATTAATTCATTCTGAATTTATAGTCCTTATGAATATTAATACTAGTTAATTATCCATTCTGATGAATTTGTGAGAGGTATATCCTTTTTCTATGTGATATCGAAATAATTGACGCAAAATATAAATGTATTTTGCATCAATTATTTGGATATCAAAGAGAAAAATTAAATAATGTGTTTTACTATTAAATAATTATATAGAATTAATTTTATCCTAAAGAATATATATATATATCTAATTGTATGAAAACCCAAAATAAGTATGTGTTTGTTTCATTCACAACATTTATTTGAAACAACTTCGGGTTGATACATGTTCAATTTCAATAAAATAAAGTGAAACCATGTGTGGTTACATACTGGTCAAAGACACAAATGATTCCCCTAAAAAATTATAATCACTAGACATTCATTTTCTTTATAACATATATCCTTTGAATTTATCATGTAAATATATTTTAGGATGAAAATAAACTAGGGTCTAAAGTTTCTTTTAAATGGAAGAAAATAATTTTTATAGACTTTATGTGAAATTATTTTTGGTTTTCATTAAATCCATCATAGATAAATATTTAAAAAATAATGTTTTTCTAATATTTAATTAGGTATAGTTGACTACCAATGGTCGCTATATATTATATTTAATTTACTAGTTTCTTAAATTCATTAAAATGTAACTAAAATGAGGTATTTATCAAAGAATTAATATTAGAATAATAATCTATAAAAAATCATTTTACAAGTATAATATTATACTTCTACTATATTGAATGTTTATTTTAAGATTTTGTGTAATTTTAATATCAATAAATTAATTTTATTCACCCATCATGCTCATTTTTAATTCACTCAGAGTGTATTTCATTAAATTTTTAATAATATTATTTCATGTTTTTCTATAAATAATACCATTTAAAGAGATACAAATAATTAACCTATCCTTAAAAATCAACTTGATAAATAATGAAAAAAAATCCTTTTATAAAAATATTTTCTAAAAGGTTGTTTTATAAATTTGTTTACTTGGCTCTTGGAGCATGAAAAAGTATATATAGATCTCTTAGAAGATTAAAAACATGATCTAGTATAAATTTATTTTTGAAACACATAGGTTTCCCATCATAAACATCATCTTGAATAAAACCATTTAAATTTTAACTTTTGTTATCTATTTTAAAAATGATTGAAATTCAAATTTCTGAAAAAGGGCATGTCAAATTCATTTAAATTCAAGAATAGTTACCAAAGACAAAATTTCTTCCAAATTTTTCTTTATTCTTTATTTTATCCTAATATAACTATCCTGGACTTATTCAAAATGATAGATCTATTTTCATCATAATTATTTCATAAGACCCACTATTTTTCTATTACTTGAGTCTAAAATTCTTTCCTTTTAAATAAATTAATATATTATTTTATTATAGTCATCTATTTTTTATCACTAATGTATTAAAATACTATTTTGGTATTAAAATGGAATAAAAATGTAAGATGATAAAATTTTATTTGTATATTACTTCTTATTGATACTATCTATTTGATATAGTAAATAAAATTGTTCATTGGATAATCCCTATATATTCATAAGTTCTAGGATGGAAAAAGATTTTTTCTATGATTCTAAAGAATTGACTTTTGGTTATTCATTTTCTTATTTTATACAATCAATATTCTAATTTTATAAATTAGAATAGAGTTTCAAAATCTCATTCGAAATATCTTCTTCAATTTTTGAAATATACTTTGTGGATGTCCCTATCACATTGAATTTCATTTTTATCATTTTTAATATATAATGTATCCTTTTATTGAAGTATTTTTAGGCATTATTAGTGGTTGAGAAACCTAGAAATGCACTTTTTTAGTTTCTAAATCAAATATTCCAAGATTTTTCTTAGTTTTCATAATAAATTCCTTAAATATAAAAACTATGAAGTCTCCAATCTTATTATTTTTATCATTCCATTTTTAAGAAGTTTTCATTAAAATATGATGTATTAAAACATAATTTATAGTGTAATATAAAATATTCATATCCTTATCCCATAAATGTTTTAAATTTTTTATTAACATAATATTTCTCATGTATAATTATATGGATTTATATTTCATTATTAAGTCATACCATTATGTTTTAAATATTTTTACATAAAACGTTATACTTGTTTTTCTTTTCCACTATAGAAAATTTTAAAATAAAGATTTTAAAGATGTACATAATGATCACTTAGGATAATATTAAATGTTTTGGTTCTTTATTTTAATCTAAAGTATAAAACATTTTATAAAACATGAGAGAAAATAGTTTTTGTAAGAGGAAAAATCCAAAAAATAATGAGATTAATCATCAAAAAAAACATATACATAGTGTATCCTACTAATAGATGTAGTTTATTTAGGCCCAAAATGTTTCTTATCCCTAATGTGAATTGGTTCATAAGTTGACATAGTGTTTATCAATCTTTGGTTGAAAATTTCATCTCCCATTTCCTTCATGTTTCTAAAATTAGACTTATGACAAGTCAAATACTAAAAGAAGCCACTATCCATGTACCAGATATTATTTATTCCACCAGTACATGAAATATTTTACTTCAAATTAAGTTATCCTATATTTTATTACAGATCTTTTCTTTGGTCCAGATAAATTATCAGATAATATTTTTAAAAACCACATTTATTTTAACTTCAAATTTTTGTAGCACGTGATGTACTTTTAAATAAAAGTCCTTTTTCCTATAAAAAATATTTTATTTTCAATAAATAGAATATATTTTTATAGTTCCTTTTGGTTTGTAATTATTTTAAAAAATTACTACTTTACTATACAAATTGGTAACTAGAAAAATTTTAACCAGACTATTTTAATATCATAGTCCTCTCTTAGTTCTAGTTTCTTTTTTAGAGTGTAGTAAAAAATTTATATATAAACATCCATGATTGAAAAATTCTAAAGACTTATTTAGGGTTTTATTACCTAATATAATATAAAATATTTTTAATAGTTAATATAGGTTTAGGATATGGTTATTCTATAAGAATGTTTAGAATTATGAGTTAAAACCCTTTTAATTTCCCTAAACAAATTGATTTTGAACTTTTAATACTTTTTCTCAAGAATCATGTGTGTAAATTTAGGATCATAAATATAACCATTGATTTATTTTACTAATGAGGGTCTTCATTATAATCCACATGTGGTTTTTAATTTCATGATATAGTGGTTAAATAGTAATGCACCATAGGCAAGAGGCACATGTTTTTTATGGAGGAAACAAAACTAGAAATATTTTTATCATCATCGGTTTTTGAACCTATTATACATAGTGATTCTTCACATGAATCCCTATATATTTCCTTTAGTTCCTTCATTTATTTTATCTTTTTCCTAATCTTTAATTACTACCATTTAATTGAGGGCAGTTTGACATGATATGTATAAGATTATTTCACTCTAGTTGTGTCCCTTTATTGGTCCCTTCCATATGTCTCTTTCAATAGATCATTAATATATATATACCTTTAATTTTAAAAATTATTTATTGAATATTTTATTTTAAACATTTGACCCATTCTTCTAGTAATTTATGTGAACTCATCCTCACCCATATTTGGCGCACTTTTATGGGTAGGATCCATTGTAATGGTTGATTTTAGTGTCATTATATTGTTATTATGGATACTATTTTCTTAATATAATTTTAAAAATTTATCATAAAACATGAGAGTGTTAATAAGGTCATTAATTTTGATACCAATAATACTCTTTGTGTGTCTAATATAATTTTCCTTTAAATATAACTCTCTGGATAAGATATTGAAGAAATTATATACAATATTTTCAACTCAAAATTCATTTTCTCCAATTTTAAAAATATTATTTACTATAGTGTTGAGATAAAGGTGCCTATTTGACACTAATTACAATGTTTTGATGTTGAATCATTAATATTAAGTGTATATCATTAGTCTTTTATCTTGAAAAAACATCTTTGTTCTATATTTTGTAGTCTCTAGATTGAACATATCTTGTAATTTATCCATATAAATTATATAAATTATTATAATTTCGTTATTTATTACCTATATGTTTAAAAAATATGGTTTTTCTACATGAATGAATATTTTAAGCACTATGTCCTTATTTTTCTAATCTTTTTTGAGTATAAACTAACGATCCATTATTGAGTTAACAATATTTTTCTAAATTTTATCTATCTACTAACCTAGTCTATTATGTTAAAAAAAGAGGTTTTTTAACATTATGTGACTTAATGTTTCCACAATTAAACTGTATAGACATTTAAATCATTTTCTCAATGATAGGTTAGTGTTGATCATATAAGATACAAAGACTTGATGTGATACTAATTTTTATCCAAGAATAGTGATTCTTAAGAGTGGGTGTATTGAAAAAATTGTAAAAAGGATTTGAATGAATGATTTTTAATTTATAAATATCATCATACTTCTATTTTTAAATAAATTTATAGCTGATAAATTTTTAAAAGATGAATAAAATGAAAAATCTCGGAATGAGATGTTTTGATAAAATTGATATTTTCAATTAATGTACTAAAAAATAAAAAAACTAATAGAAGTATCAATAAATAACAATTAGAAAATTAAAATTAAAATTTAAGAAAAATAATATTCTTAAAAATTATTGCGATAATAAGCCCTTGAATATTTTTTATTTACTATTAAATAAAAATTTAATCTTCTTTAAACTTCTTCACTTTAATCCCAAATTAAAAGGGGCATTATGCCTAGATATAATGGACCATCACTAAGTACATAATTTCATAGTTTTATAATTATTTTTTAAAAAATAATCCATTAAAATGTATGAATAATAAAGTGATAGAGTGTACAAAGAGTGGAGTGATTCATACTGATTTAAAAATATAAATAATAGAGAGAAATAATATGGAAAGAGTGATGATAAAAAACATAACCAAAATGTTTTTTACATTCAAATACTAAGATATCATAGTTATAATTAGTTTTTTTATAAAAAAAATACACTATAATAATAATTTTTTCATCGATAATGTGGGAGTAATTTATATGGTCAAAATTTTTCAATTTGGAATTAAATTTCAACTCTTATATATTTTATTTAGAATATTATTGTTGAAAAAGGTATAAATAGGTAAATATAATTTAAAATTAATTCATTTTTTTATTAAGGTATATAGAGTCTCTATAATAGAATTGGGATCTATTTTTGGCCATTAATATAATGATCGGACCTTAAAATTACATAATCATGATTTTTTAGTCAAGAAATAATTTTCTTGCATTCCTAAGGATCTTTACAATTTATAGTTTTAATTAATTAGTTCATAATTTATACATAATAAACCCTTAAATTACAAGTGTACACTTCTGCTCAGTATCCATTTCTACCCTGAAACAAAAAATTTAAAATAAAATATGTATTTTTTCATGAAATATCTTCACAATTTTCATCTTAACAACATTTTTTTCAAAAATCATCCTTAAAAACCTGTAAAAAAATATTTTAAAATGTGTGATGAGAAAAAAATCTACGTAACATAAAAAAGAAAAAAGGTATATATTAATTCATGATTACTTATAAAAATATTGCTTTTTAAAATAAACTTTGTGCTCAAATACAAATTTTTTTAGCCAAAATATCAAATTCTCTATAAAAATATTTTTATAAAATATTTCACAAGAAATATTAAAGAAAAGATAAAACTTATAAGGGTTTATTTTAAATCATGAGAAAATCCTAAAAACTTTTTCAAAAACTTATACTTTCACCCACAAGAAGTCACAAATACTTTTCTTTAAACATAAACTCATTATCTTACCCTATGAAATCATAATATATTTATAAAAAACATATAAATCATAAATAAATTAGGTAGGTAACTTGAGGCATCATTTTCACATCACTCATACACGTGGAGAAACCCTCATGGATATATAAGGAATAACCACCAATGTTGAACTTGGAATAACCATCATGGTTACACTTAGAATAACCATCATGGTTATACTTGGAATAACCGTCACATTTAACTTCCAAACATAATTATTACCCAATTCATTAGAGGGATATCAAAAAACCATCCATCCTTGGTTAATAAAAAAATCACTTATCATCATAAACAATTCTCAATAACCATAACATAATCATAAAAAATAAAATCTTGCATCATAGATTTAATGTCATAGATTTTCCGTTTATTATTTTTAAATATTATATGGAATTATTTCGAGACCGGGCACGAAGAAGGCACATCATTCCAAGGTCCAGTAAGCCTGGAATGGTGGTTTGAACTTTTTTTTAGTTAAGTGAGTCGGCACTTGTGCGCGGTTGTGGCAGTTTCCAAATGGATGACTAGATTAAAAATCTGAGCGCACCGTTGCGTCCGAGATGACGAATTTACCTAAGAATGAGGCTAACCTCGACCGGTGTGGGTCGAGGGAAAAAGTTAATTTTCGAACTTTTTAAGTAAAATAAAATAAAATAAATTAACAAGTTTATTTTATTTCATTTAAGGAAACATCCGCTGCAGCGCGACAACGGCGCAGCAGTTTCCTAAATTAATGGCATGTCTTAATGACTTCAAAATGGCAAGTCAAAGCCATTAATACTATCGCGTAATTAAATTCCAACTTGTTTCCCCTTTTTAATGGGTTAAGAAATTGTACATCATTGGCAACGTAGAGAGAGGAACCTATGTAGAATCCACATCGCGTTGGAGCAATTTCTTGACGACGAATGACAATGGATCAAAACCAAGGATCGTTGCGCTGACGTTGAAGGATCTCGATGGAAACGGCAGCACGACGCCTTCGTCAACAATCGATCCTTTCGAAAGGTAGGGGTTTTTATTTCAATTTCTTTTCCCCGTATTTTGAGTTTAAACGACGAACGTGGATCAACCACAAACAAGTTGATCCGCGGATTCGTATGTTCTTGCGGGAGGGATTTTTTACTTTGGGAAGACTATGGGGAATTGATCCATGCTTTATTTTGTTGTTGATTCTTGCCCCGTTTTAAGCCTATTAACGGGAGCTGATCAACTCCGTGATGAACGATGGTGAAGGTTCGTTCCTCAATTTTATATTTGGATTTTTCTTCCTCCTTTTTCCCTGTGTGTTCTTAGCGTTCTTCGCAGGGCGACAAACAACGGATCATTGCACATCCGTTCTGCGACACAATGATCCAAAATCAAAGGTTTGACATCGCAACGTCCTTGTGGAGGTGCGGCGATGATGGAAGACGAAAAATCGGACTGGATCGGAAAGAACGTTCTTCGAGCATTCTTCGTGCGGGAAGATCGGAACACGTTTTCAGAGCCGATCGGAGGCCTGAAAATGATGTAAGTGGCTTCGTGGGGTCGGGGAAACCAGAACCTGGAGGTTTTGCGGTGATCGGACGGCCAGATTGATGATTGGAGCAGCATGGGAGGCGCGCTGGCGAAGAGCACCGTTTCTGGAAATTTCTAGAATACACGGCGTGTACTTCCGAAGAACACGCTGTGTAGTTCTAGCGGTGGCAGCTAGGGTTTCGGGGTCAGAGAAGAATCACACGGCATGTGACCCCGGTCAAACGGTGTGTTGGACCTTCCCCGAAGGTCGGCGTGTACTTTGGGTAGTACACGGACACATGATGATCTACACGGCTTCAGGCGGCACGGCGTGTACACCTCGACAGAGGCGGCTACGTGGAGCTCGGCGTGTATCCCGGGGATAAACAGACACAGGATGGAGTAAACGACCATGTACTCCCTCACCCGGCCAGGTGAGGTAAACAGCGCGGGTCACCCCGTGTGCAGATTTCACGGGTTGGAGTACATGGGATGGTGACCGTGTACGGGCACATGGCCAGAGTACACGGAGCCAACCTCAGTTACCCAGACACAACGTGTACTCTGTACTACACGTCGTGTACTACGTTTTTCTACATGACCAGCCTCACGACATGGGTCATTGTACACAGGCAGTACCTAGGGTCAGATAACACAGCATGTATCATTTCTACACGCCGTGTACTTTTTGGAAAACGGCTTGGTCCCTTTTGTTCATCGTTCCTTGAACATCTTTCGTTTGGGTTAGTGCCCCTTCTTTTTGTTCCCCTGAAGGTCAGACATCATTCCCTCACGCAGGATTATGATCTCTTCAGTAGGAATTTCTATGATAGAGTCAGGCATCCATCCGAGAGGCCTGGATCGAGATCCTCTATCCATTCCAGACCCTAGTTAGAGTTAGGTATCGGCATGACCAAATTTAC
This sequence comes from Viscum album, assembly GCA_963277665.1. NCBI lineage: Eukaryota > Viridiplantae > Streptophyta > Magnoliopsida > Santalales > Viscaceae > Viscum > Viscum album. The sequence continues at coordinate 1,044,817,075 of OY728150.1, forward strand.
CGGGCGTTGATCCTCTACCTAGCAGGTGAATTCCGGATGAGTTGCGGTATCCTCCATGGCCCTGGAAGTGATCCTCATCTGTGTATTGAAATATTTCCCACTCAGGAGTGTGTCTCTCGTAATTATTGTAGCTATATCTCGTGACGGTTCCCAACGAACAGCTCTTCCCGAACGGACGTCATCAGAGCCATAAGACTCATGAAGTGTGTTCTCCCAGAACGAACGCATAACGGAATCTTCGGACGGAATCCCTTATGGGGTATGCGGTTGAGTGACTTATCTCTAGACCACGGGTTTGGGTTTTGAGAATATCTGGTTTGTTTTATATGTTCTGTAAACATATATTATACTTAGCTGATTGTACCTTTACTTTGTGTACTGCTTTGTGGTTTTCGGGGTCCTCTACTAAGTATTGTTATACTCGCCCCTGCACGGTCTTTGCCCGCACGTCTGGTGTCTTGTGCAGATGAGCAGCCTTTTGACAGGGTCCAGGGTGGACCAGGACAAGACCGAGCTTTCTGAGTTCCCTACAGGCCGAGGCGTTCATACGGCTACGAGCGACAGTCCTGGTACCTTTGTGCTTACAGGTTGGACTTTGCAGTTTTTCAGACTCTTGCTTTTGGTGGGCTTGTATTCTGGCCCAGTTTAATTTTATAGTACTCTACCTTTCGTCGTACTCTGTTGGTTGGGTTTAGTTGAATGGATGCATTTTTGTTCCTTAGTGTTTTACATTTCAACATTTGTGGGCTTGGATGTGTGTGTGTGTGTACAGGTACTTAGGCAATTCCTCCCATGTTATTGATATGCCTACTCGGTGCTAGTCACCAGCCCCTGGCCTATTGGAGGCGGGCTTGGGGAGTCACGGCGCGGGCCCTAGTGGGACGGGTCATGACAGAGTGGTATCAGAGCGGAGGTTGGTTATACCTTAGGACCAAGAGTCTGTGGGTTTGGTTAGGGGCAACAGTGTTGAGTGTTTCGGGTTTGGCTTTCAGTCCAGAGACTCCAGTGTTGGTGCGGCGGCCGACGTATCCATACACCAGGACTCTGATAACCTGCTTTTCAACCCGGTTCACAAAAACACTGGTTGCGGGGAAATAAAAGGTACATGCATCATATATGAATGGGTTGTGTTTTCCATGTCCTTGGTGTCAACTATCCAGATATACTCATTGACCATGACACATCTTGTTTCTTTACAGGATGCCTCTGCGACGCGTACCCACTAGGATTCAGCAGGACGATCACGAGGATGACCCCCTCAGTGACGAGACTTAGATACAAGGACCAGCTCCCCAGGCGTTGCAACCAGGTGGTGCACCTGCTATACCACCACCAGTGGAGCATCCAGTGGTACCCGCGGTACCGACCGGTGAGGAGAGCAGGATCAGCGCACTCCACGAGTTTCAGATATAGAGACCCCTCAGGTTCCGAGGCGAGCTCGACCCTCAGGCGGCTGAGGACTGGCTTGAGGTGGTGACCAGAGTTTTTCGTCTAGTGAGGACACCAGCAGACCAGATGGTGGTCCTAGGAGCGAGCCTTCTTCAGGGTTCGGCGGGACGATGGTGGAGTCTAACCACGCAGACTCACGACGAGGAGACTCTTTCATGGACAGAGTATGAGAAACTCTTCAGGGAGGATTTATCTCCAGTTACACTGAGAGCTGTGCGCATCAATGAGCTTCTTCAGCTCCAGCAGGGCAGTATGACGGTGGCTGACTATTCATCGAGGTTCATCAACCTCGCCAGGTACTCGATGGATATCGTCAGGGATCAGTACTTCAGAGCTCAGACCTTCGAGCGAGGTCTACAGCATGACATCCAAGCTAGTGACGTGCATCTATGCATTTCGACTTATGCTGGAGTGCTCAAGCAGGCCTTGGTGATCGAGAGCTTCTTGGCAGAGCAGAGACAGCCACCGGCAGTCAGCAGCAGACAGACAGGTGCAGAGACACCGGAAGTAGGTATTCGATGTCAGGCACAGGGATATAGATGTGGGAGACGTCATAGGAGGACCCAGGATAGGGGATCGATAGTCCCGGGCTCTCAGGCTGGATCCAGTCAGCCTAGGGAGAAGCGATGTTATGCATGCGATGGTAGGGTGAATCTCGCTAGAGATTGCCCGACACGTCGAGCTGCTGACAAGGAAGTGGTGGATGGACCACCGAGGCAGAGGTAGAGAATGGAGCAGGAAAATCCACCAGGCGCGGATGTGGAAAAGGAGCAGGGAGAGCTGCATGTGGTGGCAGACGCTTCGACTTACTTCCACCACCACCCCCCAGGAGGTCCGCACCAGGCTCAGGGAGCTGGGGGACAGGGACGGGGACAGCTGCATGCGGTCGAGGCATACGAACCAGGGGCTCCAGGGATGATTCAAGGTGCGATCTGTGTCTTTTCTACCTTAGATTCCGTACTCATAGACACAGGTGCCAGTCATTCCCATATAGCCACATGTCTTGTACAAAACCTCAAGATTTTGGTAGAACTGTTGACTCAATCCTTACGCTTGGAGACACCTACGGGAGGAGACTCGACGATCACACACCTTTAAAGATAGTGTGATCTTACCCTTGGAGGTGAGAGTTTCGGTTGGAACCTCTTGGTGGTAGCGTCGAGGCCTTACAACTTCATTCTCGATGTGGATTGGTTATCTTCGGTCCATGCCCATATTGATTGTTTTAGGTGAAGGGTGCGGTGTGTCCGCCATGATGGAACAAGGTTTTCCTTTGTCGGAGAAAATGAAACCCATGAAGCACAAAATGGGCTCATGCATAAGGGGGTGCAGCCGATCACTCATGAGTTGGCTAGCCTTACCCTCGGAACAGTAGATATTGTGAACTCTCAGTTCCCAGCAGTGGTGGCAGAGTATGAGGATGTCTTTCCCGAAGATGTTCCAGGACTACCTCCCCATCGGGAAATCGACTTCTGCATCGACTTACACCCTGGGACAACACCTATTTCCTCATCATCTTATCGGATGGCTTCCATAGATCTTCACGAGCTGAGGGTGCAGTTGGAGGATTTTCAGAGCAAGGGTTTCGTAAGACCCAACGTCTCACCCTGGGCGGCCCCAGTCTTGTTTTCCAAGAAGTCATACAGGAGTCTAAGGTTGTGCATGGATTACCAGCTCCTGAACCAGGTGATAGTGAAGAATAAATATCCACTTCCAAGGATCGATGACCTCTTCGATCAGCTAAGAGGGTAAAAGTGGTTCTCGAAGTTTGACCTTCGATCAGGCTATCACCAGCTACGAGTACTAGAAGAGGATATACCAAAAACGGCTTTCAGATGTCACTATGGTCACTATGAGTACTTGGTGATGCCCTTTGGCATGACGAACGCCCCCGCAGTGTTCATGGGGATGATGAACCAGATCTTCCATCCGTACTTGGACCGGTTCTTAGTAGTCTTCATCGATGACATCCTTGTGTACTCAGCGTCAGAGGAAGAGCACACGAGACACCTGTGGATGGTTCTGGACGTACTCCAGGAGCACCAGCTTTATGGGAAGCTCTCAAAGTGTTAGTTCTGGATTCAGGAAGTCCACTTTCTGGGACATGTTATCCCAGTAGATAGAGTGGCTATGGACCCAGCCAAGGTGGAGGCTGTGTTAGCATGGGAGCCACCTCGGAGCGTAACGGAGGTGCAAAGCTTCCTTGGGTTGGCAGGATATTACCGGAGATTCATCACTGATTTCTCCCAGATATCAGCACTGATGACGGCCTTGACCAGGAAGGTGAAACCCTTCGTGTGGACAGAAAAGTTCCAGTAGGCTTTTTAGCATCTAAGATAGAGTTTGACAAGCGCCCCAGTCTTGAGATTTCCGGAGGAGGGTGTCGAGTACATAGTTTTCTGCGATGCATCAGGGTCCGGGCTCGGCTGTGTCCTGATGCAGCAGCATGTAGTGATTGCTTATGGTTTGTGCCTACTTAGGCCGCATGAGAAGAACTATGCAACCCAATGATATCAAGTTAGTAGTGTTAGTCTTCGCATTGAATATGTGGCGACACAACCTTATGGGCAAGCGGTTCATTGTCTACTCTGACCACAAGAGCCTCAAGTACATCTTCTCACAGAAGGATCTGAATCTGAGGCAGAGGCGTTGGCTAGAGTTCTTCCAGGACTATGATTTTGAGATCATCTATACTCCTGGGAAGGGAAAAAAGGTGGCGGATGCTCTTAGCATAAGGTCGAGCTCACAGATGTTGAGTGAGGCGACACAACAATTAGTCACATTACAGTTATCCTTCATGGATGGAGAGGATACAACTTACCTACAGTCGATAGTTGTCACCCCTCCACTCTTACAGCGAGTTAGGGAGGCACAACTTGGGGATGTCGACTGTGTGGCCTTACGTTCTAAGTTATCCACCGGACATGCTCCTGATGGATATTCGCAAGTTGGGGAGCACATACTTATTTTCAGAGGACACACTGTTGTACCAGTGGCGTTGCAGGAGGAGGTCCTGAGGGAGTTCCATACATCCCCTTTGGTGGTACATCCTAGAGTGGAAAAGATGTACCAGGACCTCCGACATCAGTTCTGGTGGTCAGGTATGAAGAAGGCAGTGGCAGAGTTTGTTTCTCGATGCCTCAAATGCCAGCAGGTGAAGGCTGAGCACCGGGTTCTAGCAGGGTTAGCTCACCCTTGAAAGTTCCAGAGTGGAAGTGGGATGGAATATCGATGGACTTCGTGATGGGCTTACCACGGATGTCCAAGAGGCATGATTACATCTGGGTGATCATTGACCGAATCACCAAGTCGGACCACTTCCAAGCTATTAGAGAGCATAGTTCCGTAGAGAGATTGGGATGCCTCTACGTACAGGAGATAGTTCGGCTTCATGGCGTCCCCTCGACTATAGTATCAAACCGAGATGCCCGCTTCACATCCCGGTTGTGGAAGGGATTGCAGGAGGCTTTTGGGACTCAGTTGCTCTTGAGCACAGCGTTTCATCCCAGACAGATGGTCAGACTAAGAGGACCATTCAGGTTCTAGAGGATATGTTGCGAGCCTGTATCTTGGACTTTGGTCACAGCTGGGAGGACCACCTACCACTGGTGGAGTTTGCGTACAACAACAGCTACCACTCCACCATCGGTATGGCACCATTCGTGGCCTTGTACGGGAGACGCTGCCGGTCACCAATTTGTTGGACCGACCCCGGAGAGTCAGCACTCATGGGTCCAGAGTTAGTGTGAGCTTCTACAGAGAAGGTGCAGATCATCCGGGAGCGGATGAAGACTGCACAGAGATGGCAGAAGTCTTATGCTGACAGGCGACGGAGACCTCTGGAGTTCGAAGAGGGAGACCACGTCTTCCTTCGGGTATCACCTCGATGAGGGTTGTAGATATTTGGTCGAGGTGGCAAGCTATCTCTGAGGTTCATCAGACCTTTCCAGATCCTGGGCAGAGTTGGCGAGGTGGCGTACCGCCTGGCTTTACCGCCACAGTTGCATCGGGTACATGATGTCTTTCACATGTCACAGCTGAGGAGGTACGTGCATGACCCATCACACATCATCGACTGCGGCGAGCTGGACATAGAGGATGGAGTGACCCTTGCTGAGTACCTGGTGGAGATCGAGGATCGGTAGGAGAGGATCCTTCGTGGGCGATCAATTCCCTTAGTGTGCATCTGGTGGCAGCACGAGAATCTTCAGGAGAACACGTTGGAGCGGGAGGCCCAGATCCGTGCCCAGTACCCTCATCATTTTGAGTAGCCTTTGTTTTGGATTTTCAGGGACATAAATCCCCAAGGTGGGGAGAATGTAATGTCTCGGATTTTCCGTTTATTATTTTAAATATTATATGGAATTATTTCGAGACCGGGCGTAAAGACGTCACATCATTCCAAGGTCCAGTGAGCCCGGAATGGTGGTTTGAACTTTTTTTTAGTTAAGTGAGTCAGCACTTGTGCGCGGTTGTGGCAGTTTCTAAACGGATGCCTGGATTACAAATCTGAGTGCATTGTTGTGTCCGGGACGATGACTTTACCTAAGAATGAGGCTAACCTCGACCGGCGTGGGTTGAGGGAAAAAGTTAATTTTCGGACGTTTTAAGTAAAATAAATTAAATTAAATTAACCAGTTTATTTTATTTCATTTAAGGAAACATCCGCTGCAACGCAACAATGGCGCAGCTATTTCCAAAATTAATGGTGCGTCTTAATGACTTCGAAATGGCAAGTCAACGCCATTAATACTGCCACATAATTAAATGCCAATGGGTTTCCCTTTTTTAATGGGTTAAGTAATTGTACATCGTTGGCAACGTAGAGAGAGGAACCTCTGCAGAATCCACAGTGCGTTGGAGAAATTTCTTGATGACGAACGACAACGGATCGAAACCAAGGATCATTGTGCCGATGTTGAAGGATCTCAACGGCAACGGAACCATGAAACCTTCGTCAACGATCGATCCTTTCGAAATTTAGGGGTTGTTATTTCGATTTCTTTTCCCCGTATTTTGATTTTAAATGAAGAATGTGGATCAACCACAAACAAGTTGATCCGCGGATTCGTACGTTCTTGCGGGAGGGATTTTTTTCTTCGGGAAGACTATGCGGAATTGATCCATGCTTTATGTTGTTGTTGATTCTTTCCCTGTTTTAAGCCTATTAACGGGATCAGATTAACTCCATGACGAACGATGGTGGAGGTTCTTTCCTCAATTTGTTTATTTGGATTTTTCTTCCTCCTTTTTCCCCCCACGTTATTCACGTTCTTCGCGGGGCGACGAACAACGGATCATTGCACATTCTTTCTTCGACGCAACGATCCCAAATCAATGGTTCGACATCGAAATGTCCTAGTGGAGGTGAGGAGATGATGGCAGACGACAAATAGGACCATATCGGAAAGAGAGTTCTTCGAGCATTCTTCGTGCGGAAAGATGGAAACAGATTTTTGGAGCCGATCGGAGGCCCGAAAACGACGGAAGCGGCTTCATGGGGTCGGGGTGACCAGAACCTGGAAGTTTTTCAGTGATCGGATGACCGAATTGATGATCGGAGCAGCATGGGAGGTGCGCTGGCGAAGCTCGTCGTTTCTGGAAATTTTCAGAATACACGGCGTGTACTTCCAAAGAACACGCTGTGTAGTTCTGGCGGTGGCGGCTAGGGTTTTGGGGTTAGAGAAGAATCACACGGCGTATGACCCTGGTCACACGGTGTGTTGGAACTTCCCCGAAGGTCAGCGTGTACTTTGGGTAGTACACAGACACGGGATGATCTACATGGGTTCCGGCGGTACGGCGTGTACAGCTCGACAGAGGTGGCTATGTGGAGCTAGGCGTGTATCCCGGGGATACACAGACACAGGATGGAGTACACGACCGTGTACTCCCTCACCCGTCCAGGCGAGGTAAACAGCGTGGGTCACCCTGTGTGCAGACTGCACGGGTTGGAGTACACGGGTTGGTGACTGTGTACGGGCACATGGCCAGAGTACACGGAGCCAACCCCAATTACCCAGACACGGCGTGTACTCCGTACTACACGCCGTGTACTAAGTTTTTTTTACATGACCAGCCTCACGACATGGGCCGTTGTACACAGCTAGTACCCGGGGTCGGACAAAACGGCGTGTATCATTTCTACATGCCGTGTACTTTTTGGAAAATGGCTTGGTCCCTTTTGTTCACCGTTCCTTGAACATCTTTCATTTGGTTTAGTGCTCCTTCTTCTTGTTCCCCTGAAGTTCAGGCATCATTCCCTCACACAGGACTATGATCCCTTTAGCAGGAATTTCTATGATAGAGTCAGGCATCCATCCGAGAGGCCCAGATCATGATCCTCTATCCATTCCAGACCCTATGTAGAGTCAGGTATCGGCGTGACCAACTTTACCATGCGTTGATCCACTACCTAGTAGGTGAATTATGGATGAGTCGCAGTATTCTCCATGGCCCTGGCAGTGATCCTCATCTATGTATCGAAATCTTTCCCACTCAGGAGTGTGTCTCCTATAATGAGTGTAGCTATATCTCATGACGGTCCCCAACGAACAGCTCTTCCCGGACGGACGTCATCAGAGCCATAAGACTCGTGGAGTGTGTTCTCCTAGAACAAGTGCATCACAGAATATTCAGATGGAATCCCTTGAGGGGTTATGTAGTTGTGTGACTTGTCTCTAGACCACGGGTCTGGGTTTTGAGTATATCTGGTTTGTTTTATATGTTCTGCAAACATATATTATGCATAGCTGACTGTACCTTTACTTTGTTTACTGCTTTGTGGTTTTCGAGGTCCTCTACTGAGTATTGTTATACTCACCCATGCACGGGCTTTCCCCACACGTCTGGTGTCTTGTGCAGATGAGCAGCCTTTTGACAGGGTCCAGGGCGGACCAGGACAGGACCGGGCTTTCTGAGTTCCCTACAGGCCGAGGCGTTCCTACGGCTACGAGCGACAGTCCCGGTACCTTTGTGCTTACAGGTTGGACTTTGCAGTTTTTTAGACTCTTACTTTTGGTGGGCTTGTATTCTGGCCCAGTTTACTTTTACAGTACTCTACCTTCCATCGTACTCTGTTGGTTTATTTTAGTTGTATGCATGCATTTTTGTTCCTTAGTGTTTTACATTTCAGCATTTGTGGGCTTGGAGATGTGTGTGTGTGTACAGGTACTTAAGAAATGCCTCCCATGTTAGTGATATGCCTACTCGGTGCTGGTCACCATCCCCTGGCCTATTGTAGGTGGGCTTGGGGAGTCACGACGCGGGCCCCACTGGGACGGGTCATGATAATAGATAATTATTTTCACCCATAAGAAAGTATTTTGGATATTGATATATCCCTTTCCTTTAAAACCCAATTTTCAAAACTATAATTCCCAAAATAAAGTGAAGGATGGTTTTTCTTTGAATAATACATAAAAGTTATAAAGGAAGTTAGATATCAAATAAATTTTACAGTAGTGAGAAATTTTTTTTCTTTATATATGTTAAAATAGAACATTTCTTTTGTATTTTGTAAAGATTGTCAAAATGTTTTATATAAAATATGTAAAAAATACTCCTTTTAAAAACCTTTGAAAGAAAGTAAAAAAAGGAGACATAAAATGTCCTATATAATTCATTTATGTCCATATAAATACATCCATAATGTAATTATAAAAACATGGAATTTGAAGAAAAATGGTTAGAAGGGAGAATTTAAAAAAGTATTTTTAAAAGAAAGTCACTTACCTCGAGTCTCACTCATCACATACATTCTTTATCTTCCTATTCTTTGGAAAACCTCTTAAGTTTTACACCAAAATATTTCCTAGGATATTTTTCTGATCAAACCAAAGATTCTTGGACATGGTTAGTGATATAAGGAATGGATTTTTCTAGGGATTGGAAGAACCAAAAGGATTTTTACGTGTGAATAAAAGATGATATGTGGTGACCTTTTATAATAGAGGAAAGGGGAACTCTTAAAATTTCTTAAAGTATTATATTAATATAAATTAATTTTCACATTAAAATGGATAATATAGATAATATTTGAGTCTAATATGATTATGAGTCGAAATTATCCCATAAAATAAAAATTTAGACAAGTTTAGATTATATTTTTACCCTTATATATTTTTTAAACCTCTCTTAACTCTTTTGAAAATTATGGTGTTTACAGAGTTTATTACTCTTAATGGTTAAAAAAAGTTACTATAAATGGAAATTAGACCATAAATGAACTATGATTGATATTTTAAATTATATTCCAATCGCTTTCCCAAAAAAAAATTGAGTTTTAAATCATTTAATGAAATATTATTTATTATAAAATAGTGTTAATTTCAATTTTGGAACTATTCATTTAATTTGAAATTTAAAACTAAAATATAATAGTGTAATTTAAATTCAAACATTTAAAATCCATAAAATGTCTTATATTTTTCTATAAAATTCATGGGACACTATAAATCATATAATTTTATTTTTATAGTTTTTAAAATCATTTTATTGGTTTTAATACTATTAGCACAAGCACGATGTCAATGTTTCATATGCATTTAATGTAATTATTTCAACACTAAAAATTAGAAATAAATTATGAAAAAATAATTTATAATTAATATTAATATTTATAACTAAACATATCCTATATTTATCCCTATGTAAAAAAATTAAAATAATAAAACAAAGAGGGTGACATTTTATAGTTTTCTTTACATAAAATAACATGAATGTTAAAGTCATGGAAAACTAGAAAAAAATCCATTTATTTGACTTTTGGATGAATATTAAAAATATATAATTATCTAATAAAATTAAGAAAATTGTTAGGGTCATTTTTTAGTCCTTATAATTTTATTTTTAACCTTAATTACATGATTTACCCTTTACTGTGGTAACAAAAATTACTAAGGTAGCTATTCATAATGTAAAAAAATAAAAGGAAAATATTTTCCAAATTTGGAACTACTATACAAATATTAAATCTATTTGTCATGATTCAATTTATATAAATTGTATAATTTAATATAAAATTGTACCTGCAAAATGTGAAAAAATGGTTTTTCATAAAAATGATTTTTTAGTATAAAAACGTTTTTATATCAAGATAAAGTATAAATGTCATGATCCCATCCATACAAAGATACTATAATGAGGGGAGAGAGATAGTGACTACCTGATTCCCACCTTCACTTGGTCTCTAGTTGGTGACTATCACTGAGTGTATAGTAAACATGCATATTGGAGGTATTGCATTCTAATAGAAACATGCGGGAGAGAGAGATAAGACTGATACACCAATCAAAACTTTCTCATATATATATATATATTCCATTGGAAAACATGTAATGTTATAAAATACTATAACAACCTAAAGAAAATCTATAAGTAGCAAATATGTAAAAATGGCAGCAACAATGAAGCCCAAAACCAGTCATGTAAATGAGCTAGTAGTGCCCAGATCGATCTCCAACCTACTCAAGCTAACCTAAAAAATAATTTATAGATACATAGGGTGAGAATATTTTTATACTTAGTAGGAACCTCCCTAGATCCTCTGATGCATAAGATAGAGGAAACATGCTAAATTATAGTGAACAACTATGAAACTAACTCGTCATATAAATAGGTATACTAAGTTCCCAACCTCACTGTGGATAATTCTGACCAAGTATCACATACAAGAGAGAATATTATATAGTAATGAAACATCAAGGGTACTCCACTCCCACTACCCCAGTGGGTTTTTACTCTACCCCAATGTCGCATGTCCTGATCCATGTCTCCCCAAAATAGGCCAACTCGAACACACCTAGGCAAGGTATCACAACATGCACAACATGCATCACATCATCACATCATCCCATATCACATCAACATATAGTAACCATGTAGTTTCTGGTATCCACCACGTCCTGTGTGATGTGTATCAAACATTAGTTATTATACCTCAATCTATCACATCCAATACACCGAGTAAGTACCTCAATCCATCACAACCTATACCTATCATACATATAATAATAATTTGTATACTATATCTGATAATACATGTGTGTGAAATAACTAAAATCCATCATATCACTATACACACATATATGGTAAATCTAACCATCATGCATACCAGTATAAGTAACTACCAAGAGAAGAGAGAGGGGATAGAGGGGGTAGTCAACCATCCATCATCCCATTCGAATGATAGGGAAAACACCCTCACAAAGTCCATTGGGTGTCAATCTCCCAAACTAACAAAGATGGGGAAGCATATGAAATCATTTAATATTCAATATATAATATATCTCACAACAATACTATGGACATAACCTAGTCTTAGACTCAACTGTAGCTAACATCACTCGGACTTCTGGCTGCCACTACTAAGACCAGATATCCTATAACAAATCAAGAATTTTATGAGCTACGTTAATTAATTCTTTCATTTTTATGATTTCCTTACATTAATTAATTTAACAGTCATTAATTAATCATTAATCATTATTCCATGTTACATTACATTATTAATCTGATTAAATTACATTCCCTATAAGAATAATCAAAATCGATTCCATGGTTTGTCATGATTATCATATTTTGGAATTTTCATTCCAACAACAACCAACCCCATGGGTTATGAATTATTTATTCATTATTATCATCATTATATAAACCGAGTACTCTATGAAAACCATACTAAGATACCACTAAGAGAAAAAAAATGCAACTAATAACATCCAACTACCTCAAATAATAGATAGAAGAATAAAGATAAAACAAGAACAATGGTTATCTTCTATTTAACAGATTCTTAAGAGAGCATAAAAGTTCTTAATATTAAATCAATGGGTAAGCCTAGATTTAACCCATTCCATATTCTATGATTCCATCCTCAACACCCATATGCATATCCTGATTCATCTCACTATCATAGGTGTCAATTAATTCCATATAATTTGGGACTCCTTGAACCATATCACATCAGACGTCCCATGATCACATCACCTCCAAGACTCCCCTCCCCATATCACATCACATTTAAAATCTCACAACCAGAGTACATCACAAAAGAAACAGGAACAAACAAGCATAGAAAACACATAAATTTATGCCCTAAAATAAGGTATCTAGCCTTCACACATAAAGTAGATCCCATGGATCTAAATTCAAGTCACTTGGCCTTCAAACATTGAGGGATAAATCAAGTCCTATAAATTATATTTATCAAATAACTAGTTTATATTCCATTATAAATTAACCAATTCATTATTCACATGTTCCAAATATGGCCAACCTAAGGAATCAAGATATAACATGCTATCAAAGATCAAAAATGCTCTCTAGAGATTAAATGAGTTTCATCAAACTGAGAAAATTACCATTGTCATTTAACATATCTTTTTATTATTTTAAACATTCATAAACATGATTCAAATTATTTATCAATTACATTAATCACATAGAAGATAGCATTTAACAAAACATGTGCATTGTATCAATTTGATCATTATCAACTCACTTCAAACACAAAATTAAAAAAATTGGATCTTCTTTAATTATTAATCTAATTAATTATAGATTTTTGTTCTTTATCAACTTCAACATACTACTCTAAGCATAACAACACGCTAATAAGCATAGAATAGATATCACAATATCTAGAAAATCATAGGGAAAACCACTATCATGGTATAAAGAAAAAACATTATCAACATTTGATCGATATCCAATTTATTTAATCTAATTATATATTATTATTTTAATTACATTCCCATCCAAATGGATAAATCATGATCAATTTATGATTTCACATAAATAAAATAAGAGAAGTAATGAATCTCCTACCTCAAAGGCATAAATGTTCATATCATGAAAATAGACGAACATTGTGGATCTTGATCACCTCTCCCACAAGAATATATATCAAGGATACCATAGTACAACCACACCAACAAAAAACCAAGAAAATCCATTAGAAACAAGGAGATCAAGCACCATAACATGGTGAGAAGAAATAGGATAAAATGACACTAATTAGAGAGGTCCTTCTAGAAATAATGTATGAACACACCTTTGATCGCCACAAATCAAAGATGGGAATACAAGTATCAATCCCAATTGAAGGGATTACAAAGAATCTGAAGGGGGAACCACTGGATCACCCGTAATGAGAGAATAATTGTATGTTTTGGGTAAAACCTAAGGCACTCCAACCTTTATAGATGCATTGTACAAGGCATTTACATAGCATGTAAAGCTTATACATCATGTAAATTTTGAGTTTCATATATCACTAAAAAAATGTGTTGCCTCTAAGGATTCAATACCAAAAAAATTAACATCATCAAACTTTCTATCAACCACCATAAAAAATCCTTGAACTGCACATACACAACATAAAAACCCCTTACATATCATGTATTATTCCATATTCCAACTTTTTAGCAACCAACACGTTCAGGCTTACTTCGGACTTCTTACAAGCTCCAAAATCCTCAGAAACATGTAAAGGGTTAGATTAATATGATTTAGGCCCTTATATTAGATACCATTCAAAATGTTATCATCTTTGAGAATTCAAACCAAACCAGAGAGAAAATGAAGAGGGGTCATCTAAAAAACCACCTCATTTGATACCTCTCAAAGGTCTTGCAGTCATAAGAGCTCAACCACCTCATTAGAGGGGAAAAAACCTGAAACAGTAAAAAATAACTCCTAAACACTCAACTGGGGGAGATACCTCTCAAATAAGAGTCAATTCACAGCAATAAATAAGATAAAATCATATCATAATACAAAAAGAACAACATATTAAAAATAATCAATGACACAAGATAAGAGCTAAACATTAAACAGATCATGGTACTCAGTGTGTATCTACATCTCACATTCCTAGGTACTCTTTTCTATGCCACCACACCACTACAAGACAAAAACCAATGGAATATAATTCCCATGAAACACCAAAGGTGCTCCCCTAATGTCACATCATCATCAACATCAACCTCACCCCAATCAATTACATGAGAGTCATCATAATGATAACGATGGATCTACAACATCTGAAAAACATCATGCATCTTAATAATCTGTAGGGTAAGTGCTATCTGATATTCCATGGAACCAACATGATCTAACACCTCAAAAGGCCCAACAAACTGGGGATAAATCTTACTCCCATGGCCAAACCTTCACTGACCATGATAAGGAGTTGCCTTCAGGAACATGTGATCTCTAACATTGAACTCCTTAGGTCTCCTCATATGATTGGAATAATATTTTTGATGATCCTACACTGCCTCCATCATTTAATGAATTACATGAACCATATATATCATATTCTATATTAGTTCAAACCCAATAATTATTGCCTCTATGAACCTGGTCTAGAACAATGGAGAACAGAAAGTTCAACCATGCAAAGCTTCAAATTGAACCATATCAATGGTAGAGTGGAAACTGTTATTGTAAGAAAAATTGACCATGGAAAGTTACCTCATCTATAAACCTCCAAAATCCAGGATATAAGAGCACAACATGTATTCATGAGACCGGATGGTATTCTCTGTCAGACTATCTATGTGTAGATGAAAATCATTTCTAAGGCATTAATGAGAACCAAAATCATGTTGGAGACCTCTGTACACCCTGGAGGTAAAATGGGTATCTCAACCAGATATTATAATACTTAGGACTCCATGGAGTTACACCACCTTCTCCAAATACTCCCTCAAAAAAACTTCAAATGATATTAACTCCTTGATCACTATAAAGTGGGCTAGTTTCATCAAATTATCCATTATCACCCATAAAAAACATAGCCTCGTTGAGATCAAGTTGAATCAGTAATTAATTCCATGGAGATGTCTTTTTACTTCCACCAAGGAATATATAATCATTAGAGAAAACCAACTGGAACATAGTTCTTGGATTTCATCTTTTAGAATACTAAACATCGAAGGACAATCTTTGCAACCTCGTGATTCAACCTAGGCCACAAAAAAACTTACCTCTGAAATATTAGTACATATTTGTCACATCAGGATGTACCGCCAAAGGATAGATATGAAAATCATGGAGAACCATCTCACACATAGCCTAAGGGAAAAAATCCATCTTTGGAACAACACCCAGTATTATCCATCCTTATACGAACCATTGGGGGCATGGCCAAAAACAACTCAGTCCCTATAGACCTCCACCTAAGAATCCCCCAACTAGGCCTCCTCCACCTTCTCCAGCAAAGAAAATTTCACTTTCTTCTAGAAAATACAACCTATATCATATCTAGATTCATCACTAAGAGTTCTTTCAT
Organism: Viscum album; assembly: GCA_963277665.1. NCBI lineage: Eukaryota > Viridiplantae > Streptophyta > Magnoliopsida > Santalales > Viscaceae > Viscum > Viscum album. The sequence goes on from OY728150.1 coordinate 1,044,832,823, forward strand.
CACTCTCCATGAATACCCATATTAACACATGCCATCACTACAGAATTCCTTCTCGTCACATTAGCCACAACATTTACCTTCTCTAGAGTATATGAAATCTTGAATTCATAATCCTACAAGAATCTCATCCCCCTTCACTAGATAATGTTCAATTCATGCTGGGAAAAGACATACCTCATGCTCTTATGGTTAGTAAAAACAAAAAACACTCTATGGTGAGGTAATTTCTTTATAACATCAATGAAAACACAACAACCACCAATTAAAGATCATCAATGGCATAGTTACACTCGTAGGGATGTAAATTACAAGGCCCATAAGAAATAATTGATCCCTTCTATATTAGAAAACATACAAACCTAAAGCATTAAGAATTATTGAAAACTTCAAACTAAACTCTTCTCACTGGAAAAAAATGTATTACTGTGTTGACAAACTTCTCCTTCAAGTAATTAAAACTTTATTGACAATGTTCAGTCCATAAGAATGCCTGATCCTTTCTTTCCAAGGTTGTTGGAGAAATTATAACTCTAGATAAATCAGCTATGAACCATATGTAATAGTTATAAATACCTAGGAAACTCTATACCACTACCAAAATATTGGGGATTCCCAATAAATAATTTCCTCTATCTTCAAATAATCCATATCTAATCCTTGTTGGTACATGTAATTCCCCAAGAAACATACTTCACAATCCTAGAACTCACAATTTCACAACTTCCTAAATATATGCGCATGATTAAGAACTCCCAAAATGGAATGAAGATTATCTGCATGCTCCTCAACATATGTGAAGTAAATAAGGATTTCATTGATGAAAACCAACATGAACATATCCAGGAACTATATGAACACTACATTCATCAACCCCATGAACATATCTAGAGCATTCATCACACTGAATGACATCTCAACGAACTCACAATTCCCATGAAAACAATGTAAATTAGCCATTTGAATATCCTTATCCTTCACCTACATGTGTTGATATCATAACCATGGATTAATATTTGAGAACCAGCTTTCTCCTTTAAGCTGATTGAATAAATCATAAATCTGTGGAAGAGGATAGCATTTCTTCATCATCTTCTGGTTTAATAAAAAATATTCAATAAAAATCCACAAGATACTATCATCCTTATTCATGAAAAAAATTATTTTACCCCAAGGTGACACACTTGAACGAACAAAAACTCATTGTAATAGATCATAGAGATGTACTCACAACTCTAACAACTCAAAAGTATCCATCCTATATGGAGGCATTGAGATAGGAGACACACCTCAATATAGATCGATCCCAAACCTGATCTCCCATCGAGGGGGTAATGCTACAACATTCTCTAGAAATACATCAAGGTAATATTATACAACCTTAGGAAACATTGACTATTGAACCTTAGATGATTTTAGCATCATCTCATCCATCAAATATGATAAGTAACACGCCTCTAACCCATCTGAGGGTCTTACTCTCCAACAAACACTTCTGAATCTTCATGAGTATCATATAATACAAACTAACTTCTAGATAAATACATGATATAATTCAATGAATATAATCAATACATGATGATTATGAATTTATATAGTTATATCTACAAACATAGGAAATCTCCCCAAGAGTGGCGGTACCCCAATACTAGATCATAGTCTCTACATAATTCATGAAATTCATCTTGACATCCAACTAGTGTATCTAATTCCAAGAGCACTGGAAGCCTAAATACCCCAAGAGTGGTGGTACCCCAATACTGGCCCCCCGTTCTCCTCCCTTTGCTTGTTGTACATGGAAGAGGCTCTCTTGGCTCGGTCGTCGCTCACAGTGTGCTTGATTCAGCCTTTCATGGCGGTGCATTCGTTCAGAGACCGAGTCCTAGTTTCTGCGGGTTGAGGGAGCCATTCGTTATCGTCGGCAAGAAACAGGTGGTCGGGTGCGGTCTTCTCGGGTTGCCTGGTTGGTGGAAATGGGTTCTAGTTCTGGTTGTAGGTTTTTGGTGGGGTTGGGCTGCTATTTTGGGGATGATTCTGCTGATTTCGTTTCGCCATTGAAGCTACTGTGGAGGCAGGGATGTTTTCCTGTTTTTCGTTTCATTTCGTTATTCTATGTGTTTTTTTGTTTTATCGTGAAGGTTCTACGATTGATTCGATTATTCGAGATGGGGGTGAAGGTTTTAGGCCTTTTCTATGTTATCTTGGTGATTCGGGTGTTGAGGTTGGCGATCTGGTGTCGGATGGTGTCTCCGACGGTGAGTTCTTTGACAGCGGCGAAGCTCGCCAGTGAAGACGATGACGGCGGCTGGTGGAGACGTAGACGGTCGCCGGTAAAGTTGACGGCGGTCGGTTCGGAAAGCCCTTCCGGTGACATGATGGGTGGTGCGGCTCGAGACGTCTGAGCGGTGACTGACGCGTGATGGTTCGCGGATCGATGCAGGGCACGTGGCTCGTGTCTCGAGGCATCTGCATGTGATGTCTCCTGTGTTGTTTGAATTTCGTATTTTATTCTGAGGAACCTCCATGTGAGGTTCCCGGTTTTTCCTCAAACCGGGTTAGGGTACCGGATCCCTCTAACCACCTTATGAAAATGAAAAAAAGAGATTTGTGGTATTTCTATTAAATCAAATAAAGTATAAACCCATTTAAACATGATGCATGCTAACTACTAAAAAATTTTAGACACTCTCTCTATGAATTACCTTGTCCTCCAAAATAAAAAACATGTCTAATCCCTTGGCATAGGTCTAAGAGTCATCACCCCTGGATAAATGAGATGATATGGGCTGGGACCGACCCCCTTCTCTTATATCTTATAAACAAGGAACCTCGGAGCACAGCATTGATTCATGAGGAATACTGATGACTCGCCTCTCATGAAGATATGGTTCTGGACAGTGTACTCACAATAAATTATACTCTCTCCATCACCTCGAGATATGTATTCAACATAAATTAGGTGACCTAGCACTGGATCTATGGATGTAAAGACTCTTCAAAAGGTCGTGCCTTATACTCCTCATCTGGAAACAAATTCAAAGCATGTCACAGAAGGGTCCTGAAATGGATCCCAAACTCTCACACACTGGAACTCCCCTATCAAAGGGTAAGAAGATCCTAGAAATTGACCATCTTCACGGTTGAAGAATGAAAATTTAATTGTAACTAGTCTCATAACGTCTCCCACAAGACTGTTGACTCCTTGCAATACCTATGGAAAAATAACAACCACTACCTCATTGCTCCATGTTGCATCATCTCATCCAAAGAAACTCAGTGCTCTTTCTGAGCATGAATCAAACTGAAATCTATCTCAACCTCCTCCATCCATTATTATTTGAATAAATCTAAAATGGATCCCTCATACTTCTAAAAACTCTAGCACTGAAACTCTCAGAGTGTACCCCTTCGAGAGTCTTAATTTTCAACCTCCACTCTCTGTGATTTGCTGGAACATCCTTTTAAATATCTTTTGCATACACATGAAACATATGTCAACCTAGAGCCATGAATGAAAAAATAGAAAACTATTAGAGCTCCTAAACTTTGAATATGGAATACATAACATTAATTAAATAATTAATTAATTAACTTGTTAAGGTTTTAACCTATCTTAATGTCTACACATTTCAAACACAATCTCAAAGAATAATGATGCATGATCATTTTCAGGTTCTCTACCTTGAAACTAGTATCACTTTATTTAGTAGGCTTTGTAAACTTAAAGGTTTATCCATCATATCACAAGGGTCCATAAATACTCATGTCTCATCTGATCTCTCTTGTGTACATCACTTACTAATCTTTACTAATAATTTTTCTCTACTAACCCATGGAACCTCAACTATTCCTAACTCCAAACTCCGTCCTATCCCTAAACATGAAAATTTGATACCACTCTGTCATGACCTCCTCCAAAAAAAGATATCGCAATGAGAAGATAAAGATAGTGACTTCCCAAGTCCCACCTCCAGTAGGCCCCAAGTAGGTAACTAGCAATAAGGGTATAATAAACATGCATATGGAAGGAATTACCATCTAAGAGAAACATACAGAAGAGAGAAAAAAGATAGATACACCAATAAAAATATTCTCAAAAACATATATATAAATAAATCCCAAGTGTAAACATGAAATTCCATACAGTACTATAACAATCGAAGGAAAGCTACAAGTACCAAAAATGTAGAAATAGTAGAGACTATGAATCCCAAATAACTCCTTTAAAACCATGGTTCAATAGTGTTCAGCCTAATCTCCAACCTACTCCAGCAAACCTGAAAATGATTTACATATACATAGGGTGAGCATAACATTATACTTAATAGGATCCTCCCCATAGCTTATCATGAAAAAGATAAAGAAAGCATGCTAAATAATATTGAACAACGGTGAAACTAACTCATCACCTAAACTTGTATACTATGTTCCCATCCTCACCATGGATAACTCTCAATAAGTGTCGCATAAAAGAGAGAATATAATATAGTAATGAAATATCAAGGGTACCCTACTCACACATCTTCACTAGTTTTCCTCTATACCCCAACGTCACACATCCTAAGCCATATATCTCCAAAATAGGCTATCTCGAAGACACATGGGAGAGGGAACACAACATGAACCACGTTCATTACCTCATCCCATATCACATCACCATATAGTAATCAGTTAGTTTCTGAGATCCACCACAGTTCGTATGATGTCTACCAAACATCAGGTAATATACCCCAAGCCACAATAACTCATACACCAAGTAAGTACGTCAATCCAACATAGCCTATACCTATCAAACCTATAGTAATCCTTTGGATACAATATCCAGTAATACATTTGTGTGAAATAATGACAATCCAGAACAGCCTTCTATACACATATATGGGAAAACTAACCACTATACATGCCAAAACAAGTAACTACCAAGAGTAGAGAGCAGGGGTAGAGGGGTAGTCAGCCATCCATCCTCCCATCTGGATGTTAGGGAAAACACCCTCCTAGAGTCCACTGGGTGTCAGTCACTCTAACCAACATGGTTGGGAAGCATATGAAATCATAGAATATACAAGATATAATATAGATCAAAACCATACTATGGGCATAACCTAGTCTTATACTCAACTATAGATAATGTCGCTCAGACTCCCAACTATAACTACTAAAACCAAATATCCTATAAGAAATCAAGAATTTAAATAGATACATTAATTACTTATTTCCTTTTTATCATTTATATCCTTTAATTAATTAATTATTCATTAATTAACTATTAATCATTATTCCACATTATAATACATTATACATCTGAGTAAAGTTCATTCCCTCTAGGAAAAATCCAAAATGAGTCCATAGTTTATCATGATTATCATCTTTTAGCATATGCAATCTGGCATCAACCAACCCCATGGGTTAAGAATTATTTATTCATTATTAGCATCATTCCAAAAACTAAGTAATCAAGTAGAACCATCCTAATACACCACCAAGAGGAAAACATGCAACCAAGAACATCCAAATGCCTCGAGTAGTGGGGAAAGGAATGTAGATTAAATAAAAAACTCAATTATTGGCCATTTAATAGTTTTATAAGTTAGTATACCATATATCAACATCACATTAATGGGTAATCCTAGCTTTAACTAGTTCTGTCATCTATGTTTCCATCCATAACACCCACATTAATATCTTGATGCATCTCACAATTAGAAGCATCAACTCCTTCCACATCCTTTGGGCCTCCCCAACCCATGTCATTTTGGTTGTCCCAAGTTCACATCACATATGGGCCTCTCTGCCCGATATGAAATTTCATAGTGAAGATTACAACTAGAGTACATTATGAATGTTTCAGAAACAAACAAGCATATAAAATGAGGAAATCTAGGCCCTAAAATAAGGCATCTATCCTTTACACATAAATGATCTCTCATAACTCTAAACTCAAGGAACTCATCCTTTATAAAAATACAGGAAACTCATTCCCTATAAATTATCTTTATTAGATAACCAATTTTTATTCTATATTGAATTAACTTATTCATTATTCACATGTCCCAACTATAGGAAACCTAAGGCATCAAGATATAATAAGCTATCAAAGACCAAACTTTCTCTATAGAATTTAAACCAATTTTATTAAACTGATAGAAGTATCATTCTCATTTAACATGCCCTTTTATTATTTTTAACAATTATAACCATGGTTCAAAGTATTTATCAATTCCATTAATCACATGGAATATCACATGTAATTAAACATTTTCATTTCATCAATTTCATCATTATCAAAATACATCAAACACTAGATTAAAAAAGAACTTTTTTTAATTATTAATCCAATTGATTATCAATTGATTCTGACATTGTGTTCTTTTTAAATTTCAATATGATACTCTAAGAATAACAACTTTTTAACAAAGCTTAGAATAGATATCACACTATCTAGAAAATCATGAGGCAAACCGGTATCATGGATGAAAGAAACATCATCATCAACTTCCAATCACTATCTAATTTATTTATTCTTGTTTAAAATTATTGGGTTAATTCCATTTCCATTCAAAGGACTAAATCATGATCAATTTATGATTTCAAGTAAATAAAATAAGTGAAGTAATTAATCCCCTGACTCAAAGGAATCAATGTTCTTTATATGAGAACAGACTAACATTATGGATCCTAATCACCTCTACTATAATAACTTGCATCCACCCAAGGATGTCTTGGTATATTCACACCAACAAAAAACTAAGAAAAATCCATTATAAATATACAGATCAAGTGATATGACATTGTCACGACCCGCCCTCGGGGTCCGTGCCGTGACTACCCCAAGCCCGCCTTCCATAGGCCAGGGGCTGGAGACTAGCAACAAGGCGTAAATCCTGGTAAAAAGGGAAGGCATTTCCTTTGTAAAGTAAACAAACACCACAGAGTAAGAAAGCGGAAAGTAAACACTATGTAAAAACAGAGTACAACTGAAAGTGCGGAAAAGTAAATGGGCCATTATACAAACCCAAACTAAAAGTAAAGTACAACTCGAAAAGGAAAACAGCAACTGTAAGTAAAAGCCGCTACACCGAGCTGTCCACTGGAGATCCCACCTAAAGGGTGGGTACAGATAGCTCCACTGCTCCACGGGTCCCACCGTCCGCTCCGAGTACATCCCGCCCAGTGGTCCACCTCCAGGTACTGTCCTGCTCTGGAAGCCTCAGCCAAGATCAACGTTGTCCGTCGTCTGTAACCAACACAACGTAGTGCGGGCATAGCCCGTGCAGGGGTGAGTATAAGCTACTCAGTAGGGACCCCAAGACCCCCGAAGGTCTCCCAAAATCCACAAAGGATAAACCACAAAGGAAGATATAATCACGAAGTAACAACCGACACTGCTTAGGTATATGCCCATACATATACCTAAGTCATCAATTCCAATATGCTCCAACCTCCGAGCCCGAGTACAACTCAGTCCACACAGGAAAGTATACGTATTCCACACAGGAAAGCAAAACGAAATCCACATAGGATAGCTCAACACAATCCACACAGGAAAGTAACAGGATTCAGCTCACACAGGTATACTTCTTCAAAGGACGATAAATATGATCTCTGATCCATCTAAGTCGTCGGACCCACGAAGGATCGATAGGTAACTAACCCCCGCAAAAGACCCACACAGGATCGGGCCCACATACGACCTGTAGGCGCTGGTTCACACAGGACCGCTGAACGCAAAGACCTACACAGGATCGGACCCACACAGGATCGGGCCCACACACGACCTGTAGCACTGATCCACGTAGGATCGCTGAGTGCTGTAGTCGTCGTCGTCGAATCCACTAAGGATCTCTGTACTGTCGTCGTCACAGTCACAGTAGCAGTAGCAGTAGCAGTAACAGTAGCAGTATCAGTCACAGTCGCAGCCAGCACTAGGGTTCCCGCACACAAAAAGCTCGTTCGGGAGGGTCCGCTCCACGAGCCGAGAGGCTGATACATCAACTGTCACAAAGTCCAGAGTTGATGTATCCAAAAGTTCCGTATCGTCAACAGGAACTCAACGCAATAGACGGCGCGTCGATCGGACGCCCGGTTTGAGAGTTATTGGCGTTTTCGTCCCAGGGGCCCGGTTGGTTTTTAAGGAAAAACCAACCTGACCGTACTCCACCTGCGTCCAAACCTCGGGCGGAGTATGCCAAAAGATCCGTCTCACTAAGAGGAACACAACAAAGCTGACGGCACGTCAATCGGACGTCCGTAGCTCAAGATATGAGCGTTTCCGCTCCGAGGGCCCGGTTGGTTTCGTGTACGAACCAACCCGGCCGAACTCAAAGTATTCAGAAACATTGAGTGCGATATACTGAATCGACCGACTCGATCCAAGGATCGCATCTCCGCTGACGGTTCGTCAATCGGAGGTCCGTAGCTCAAGTTATGGCCAAAAGACCGAAATTGATTCGAAAACGGGGGGTCTGGGTCCGGGGCGACCCGGCCCGACCCCCCCCCCCCCCCTGGGTCGGCCCGAACCGGGTCGACCCCACTCGGGTCCGACCCGGCCCGGCCGGCGGCGCGGTCCGGCGCGGTGGCGCGGCCCGGCCGGCGGCGGTGCGGCCTGGCGCCGCACGGGTGCTACGCGCGGGGGGCAAGGCCCCCACCTCCTCTCTGGCGGCGCGGCTGAAGCCGCACCTTTGAGAAAAACCGGCCCCCCACGTGGGGGCCTACTCTTGAGAAAATGGGGGGGCGATGCCCCCCCCTTTTGTGTAACCGCGACCCCCCCTTTATGGGGGGCCGGTTTTGGCCAGCCGAGGGAATTTATTCCCCCAGTCCTTCTCCCTTCCGGCCGGCCCGACATGGCCGGCCGGTCCTTCCTCAACGGGACCGGCAAGGCCGGTCCCCTTTCCGGCTTCCGACACCGGCGGCCCGGCGAGCCGCTGGTCTTCTCGTTCCGCCGTGGCCCGGAACCGGCCGCGGCCTTCGTCGTCCGGCGCGGTGCGACGGCATCGCGCCCCTCCACCGCGCCTTTGATTTCCTTCGACGCGGCGCGACGGCATCGCGTTCTTGATGATCCTTCCACGGTGCGGCACGACGGCGCCGCGCAATACAACCGTGCGAATTCCCGCGTGGTGCGACGGCACCACGCCATCTCGTTCATCCACAAGAAAATAATAATAATCAAGAACAAGGGAGGGGGAAAGCGGCCGTGTTTGTGCGGTCCGACCCCCCTCTCGTTAGATGATAACTCTTAAATATTTATCCACAAGATTATCATGCTAGAACCAAGAACGAGAGTAAATAAATAATCCACAACAAACCCCTACCTTGGTTTCAAGATCGACGATCGACAACGACCCGCGGAAGACAACGTCACGGAGGTCGGGCGTCGCGGTAATCGTTCGTCAATTCTGTTGTCAAAGAGGTACGTCCGAAGAGGTACGTCGTTGGTGAATCTTCATAAGCTGACGAAGGAAGTCTGAGGAGGAAGCGGCGTTCCCTTTCATTGACACGGAAGGCGTCGTCGATCTTCGGAAACAACCAGCTACGAAGAAGATAGGAGCGGCGTTCTTCGTCGGAGCTCGAAGGTTCTTCGCGTTCTTCGTCAAAGCTTGAAGAAGAAGAAGGAGCTCCCAAATCCTCTCAAGATGGATAAACCAAATAAAATAAGCTAAGGCTTATTTTATTTCCACAAACATCAACTTGAATTTCAATGGTTTTAAATTCAAATCAATCCACCTTAATTAATTAAACCAAGTGTCAAACATTAATTAATGGGGGTTATAGGGGAGTTTTGAGAGAAGATGAGGAGTTGGGGTTCCTGTGGGCCCCACCACACTTAATCCTCCCAAGGGAGGTTAAGTGGATGTGGGTCCCACCTTTAACTCCCTTTGGGAGAAGTTAACCAACAAAATAAAAAAAAATAAAAAATGTTTCCACATTTTTATTTAACTTCTTATTATTTCTCCCAAAACTAACTTTCGTCCTGCATAAAACGCAACCTCAGAAAAGGTCTCCTTAAGCGAAAAACGGTGCTGCGAGTTCATCGGTGCCCTCGGATTTCAATTCCGAGCACCAGATCAAAAGTTATAAATTCCCGCTCGTTCGTTCACTGAACGTACCCGAGCCAAACTTCGGAAATTGATTCCGGGAACTCCGAGCCTCGGAATTAGGTGCCGTCAGAAACCGCGTTCTTGTAAAATTCTAAAGAAAATTAAGAAAAAAATTCCCTTGATTTTTACGGGTCTTTACATTACTCCCACCTCAGGGATTTACGTCCCCGTAAAGATACATCAAAAACTAGGGAAACAAATGAGGGTACTAAGCACGCATCTGAGCCTCCCGCTCCCATGTGCTCTCCTGGAGGTTCTCGTGCTGCCATCTGATATGTACAAGAGTAATCGATCGCCCACGTAGGACCCGCTCTTGTCGATCGTCTATCTCCACCGGGACCTCCGTAAAGGTCTCCCCATCGTCAACGTCAAGCTCCCCATGGTCAATGATGTGCGTCGGGTCGTGAACGTATCTCCTCTGCTGAGATACGTGGAAGACGTCGTGCACCCGGTGCAACTGAGGTGGTAGAGCTAGGCGATAAGCCACCTCGACAATCCTGCTGAGGATCTGGAAGGGTCCGATGAAGTGCAGAGATAACTTCCCGCCTCGGCCAGATCTCCGTATACCACGTCGAGGTGAGACCCGCAAGAAGACGTGGTCGCCATCCTCGAACTCTAGTGGCCTCCGCCTCCTGTCAGCGTATGACTTCTGCCAGCTCTGAGCTGTCCTCATCCGCTCCTGGATGACTTGGACCTTCTCTATCGTGGCCTGGACCATCTCCGGTCCCACAAGTGCTGACTCCCCAGGGTCTGTCCAGCACAAAAGAGATCTACAAGGTCGGCTGTACAACGCCTCGTACGGTGCCATCCTGATGGTGGAGTGGTAGCTGTTGTTATACGCAAACTCCACCAAGGGTAGGTGGTCCTCCCAGCTACGACCAAAGTTGAGGACACATGCGCGGAGCATGTCCTCGAGAGTCTGAATGGTCCTCTCTGTCTGACCATCCGTCTGAGGGTGAAAAGATGTGCTCAGACGTAGCTGCGTCCCGAACGCCTCCTGTAACCCCTTCCAAAGCCAGGAAGTAAAGCGAGTATCTCGATCGGAGACGATAGATGATGGCACACCGTGGAGCCGCACAATCTCCTGAACGTAGAGACGTCCCAAGCTCTCCACTGAGCCCTGCTCTCTGATGGGTAATAAGTGTTCCGACTTGGTGAGTCAGTCAACAATCACCCAGATGGATTCGTGACCTCTGGAAGTGCGTGGAAGTCCAGTCACGAAGTCCATAGATATGTCGTCCCACTTCCACTCCGGGACCTCCAAGGGCTGTACCAAGCCTGCTGGTACCTAATGCTTTGCCTTCACCTGCTGGTAGGTGAGGCATCGAGAAACGAACTCTGCTACTGCCTTCTTCATGCCCGGCCACCAGTGCTATCGTCTGAGGTCCTGGTATATCTTCGCCACTCCAAGATGTACCACCAAAGGAGAAGTGTGAAACTCTCTCAGTACTTCCTCTCGCAAAGCGACTGGTACCATGGTACGTCCTCTGAAAAGGATGTCATGCTCTTCTCCAAGGGAGAAACCATCAGGTGCCTGTCCCGAGGATATCTGTGCACGTCGTGTCTCACAGTCAGCGTCCTCTCGCTGTGCCTCTCTAACCTGCTGCAGTAGTGGAGGGGTGACTGTGAGAGACTGAAGGAAGGCTGCTCCATCTCTATCCACGAAGGATATCTGCAAAGAGGCTAGTTGTTCTGTCGCCTTCTCAAGTAGCTGAATGCCCGTCCTCCTGCTGAGGGCATCGGATACTACGTTCCCCTTCCCAGGAGTATAGACTATCTCAAAGTCATAGTCCTGGAGGAACTCGAGCCATCGCCGCTGTCTCAGATTCAGGTCCTTCTGCGAGAAGATATACCTGAGACTCTGATGATCAGAAAAGACTGTAAAGCGCTCGCCCATCAGGTAGTGTCACCATGTCTTCAGAGCGAAGACCACTGCTGCTAACTCCAGGTCATGGGTAGTGTAGTTCTGCTCATGCGGCCTCAAATGACGTGATCCATAGGCGATCACTGCCCGCTCCTGCATCAGAACACATCCGAGTCCGGTCCCTGATGCATCACAATAGACTACGTACCCTTCTCCCTCCTCAGGAAACCTCAAGATAGGTGCGCTATTCAATCTCTGTCTCAGCTCCTGGAAGCTCTTCTGACATCTTTCTGACCACACGAAGGGTTTACCCTTCTTCGTCAAAGTTGTGAGTGCTGCTGCAACTCTAGAGAAGTCTGACACGAATCTCTAATAGTATCCAGCTAGTCCCAAGAAACTCCGAACATCAGTCACGCTCCTGGGTGGCTCCCATGCTAACACAGCCTCGATCATCGCAGGATCTACTGCAAATCCCGCCTCAGAGATGACGTGTCCCAAGAAGTGGACCTCACGTATCCAGAACTGTCACTTCGAGAGCTTACCATAAATCTGGTGCTCTCGGAGTTTTTCTAGTACAACTCGCAAGTGATAGGCGTGCTCCTCCTCAGTCGTGGAGTAAATTAGAATGTCGTCGATGAAGACCACGACAAACCGATCGAGGTATGGCTGAAAGATCCTGTTCATGAGGGCCATGAACACTGCTGGAGCATTGGTTACGCCGAAAGGCATAACCAAGAAACTCATAGTGGCCATACCGACATCTGAAGTTTGTCTTCTGCACGTCCTCGTCTCTGACTCTGAGCTGATGATAGCCTGACCTGGGGTCTATCTTCGAGAACCACCGTGCTCCCTTGAGCTGATCAAAGAGGTCATCAGTCCTCGGTAGCGGATACTTGTTCCTCACTGTCACCTGGTTCAGGAGACGATAGTCAACACAAAGTTGCAATCTCCTGTTCGCCTTCTTGGCGAACAATATCGGGGAAGCCCAGGGTGAAACACTGGGTCGGATGAACCCCTTGCCCTGCAAGTCCTCCAACTATACCCGTAGCTCTCGAAGCTCGGCGGGGGCCATCCGATATGATGGAGTCGATATCGGAGTTGTCCCGGGGTACAAGTCAATATAAAAGTCTACCTCTCTGCGAGGAGGTAGCCCTGGAACGTCATCGGGAAAAACGTCTGCAAACTGATCCACCACTGCAGGAAAACCAGGACTCCGCACGTCAACTGCTCCAAGGATGAGGCTAGCCAACTGATGAGTAATGGGCTATCCTCTCCTCCGCGGAAGTCCATCCTGTGCTACAAAGGATCCCTTCTCGCCGGTGAAGGTGAACCTGCTCCCGTCGGTGCGTACACATCGCACCTTGCGCCTAAAACAGTCAATCTGTGTATGGACCATAGATAGCCAATCCATGCCCAAGATGACGTCATAAGGCCTTGACGCTGCTACAAGAAGATCCCAGCCGAAGCTCTCGCCTCCTAGAGTAAGTTCACACTGCCGGCACCAGTGCGTAATTATCGAATCTACTCCCGTAGGAGTCTCTAGCCGTAAGGATCGAGCCAACGGCTCTGTCGGAATCTCCGAGCTCCGAACAAGGGCAGCGGCTATGAAAGAGTGACTCGCTTCTATGTCTATAAGAACTGCAGCAAGGGTGGAATAGATACAGATAGTACCTCGAATCATCTCGGGTGCGCTGTGGTCGTAGGCCTCTATTGCCTGGAGTTGTGCCTGTCTCTGCCCGCCAGCTCCCTGTGGTCGGGGTGGACCTCCTGGTGGTGGTGGTGGTAGAGCCTCAAAGCGTCGCCCACCACCTGCTGCTCGGCCAGCTCCTCTTCCTCGTCCGCCTCCTCCCTGCGGACCGCCACGGTCGACCCTCTGCCTCTGCCTCGGTGGTCCCTCAACCGAATGTTGCTCCTCGGCACGGCGGGTCGGGCAGTCACGAGCCATGTGGCCATGCCCGCCGCACGAGTAGCACTGTCTGCCTCTCGAAAGACTGGCTTCGCGCTGTGTGTCCCACACTGCTGAGCCAGTGTCCTGAGGTCGTCTGCCCGAAGGTCTGGTATGCCTGGACCCCTAAGTCATCCGTCGACTACCTGCTGCAGATGACTCTGCCACGTGCCGCCCTGCGGTGGGTCTCGGCGCTGGTGTAGACTCAGCAAGGAAGCTCTCGATCAAAAGAGCCCGCTCCAGTACTCCTGTCTGAGTCGGTATGCTGAGGGAGATCAGCGATGCCCTGATCTCGTGTATCAAACCCTGCTCGAAGGTCTGGGCACGGAAGAATGGGTCTCGTACCATGTCGGTCGAGTAGCGCGAGAGATCGGTAAATATCGCCGAGTACTGAGCGACCGTCATGCTGCCCTGCCGCAGCTGAAGAAGCTCCTGGATACGCACCGCACGGAGGGTGGCTGGGACGAACTCCGAGCAGAAGAGGCTCTCAAAGTCCATCCATAGTAGAGATGCCTCATCGTGCACCTGGAGCATCAAGCTCCACCATCGTCCTGCTGCTGCGTGAAGTAGGCTCGCAGCAAGAATCACCATGAGGTCCGCTGGTGTCCTCACTAGCCTAAACACACGTACCATTGCCTCCAGCCAGTCCTCGGCTGCCTGGGGATCCGTATCCATGTGAAACCTGGGTGGTCGCTGGCGCTGAAACTCATGCAGTGCGCTGAGGCGATGTGCATCGTCAGCGGCTGGTACTGGAAGCATCGGTGGCTCGACGGGTAGAGCTACCGCCGGTGCCACTGCTGACAAAGGGCCCTGCACCGAGGCCTCGTCACTCGGTGGGCTGTCGTCACACTCGACTCTCGGAACCCTAGCTGGCTGCCGTCGTGGGGCCATCCTAAAAAGGAAACAGGTGCGGCACGGTCAGAACAGTATACCTGGTGAGCTGATATAAAGTAATCACAAAGAAAACTTTGAAACACACACACAATCAATGTTTTCGTGCATTAAGTCGAAAATCATAAGTCAGGGTCCTGGTGTACGGATACGTCGGCCGCCGCACCAACACTGGACTCCCTGGACTGATAACCACACTCAATACGCTAAACATTATTGCTTCACATAGAAAAGATCAGAGTTCGCGGTAGAACCGAACTCCTCTGATACCAATTTGTCACGACCCTCCCTCGGGGTCCGTGCCGTGACTACCCCAAGCCCGCCTTCCATAGGCCAGGGGCTGGCGACTAGCACCAAGGCGTAAATCCCGGTAAAAAGGGAAGGCATTGCCTTTGTAAAGTAAACAAACACCACAGAGTAAGAAAGCGGAAAGTAAACACTAAGTAAAAACAGAGTACAACTAAAAGTGCGGAAAAGTAAATGGGCCAGTATACAAACCCAAACTGAAAGTAAAGTACAACTCGAAAGGGAAAACAGCAACTGTAAGTAAAAGCCGCTACACCGAGCTGTCCACTGGTGATCCCACCTGAAGGGTGGGTACAGATAGCTCCACTGCTCCACGGGTCCCACCGTCCGCTCCGAGTACATCCCGCCCAGTGGTCCACCTCCAGGTACCGTCCTGCTCTGCAAGCCTCAACCAAGATCAACATTGTCCGTCGTCTGCAACCAACACAACGTAGTGCAGGCATAGCCCGTGCAGGGGTGAGTATAAGCTACTCAGTAGGGACCCCAAGACCCCCGAAGGTCTCCCAAAATCCACAAAGGATAAACCACAAAGGAAGATACAATCACGAAGTAACAACCGACACTGCTTAGTTATATGCCCATACATATACCTAAGTCATCAATTCCAATATGCTCCAACCTCCGAGCCCGAGTACAACTCAGTCCACACAGGAAAGTATACGTATTCCACACAGGAAAGCAAAACGAAATCCACACAGGATAGCTCAACACAATCCACACAGGAAAGTAACAGGATTCAGCTCACACAGGTATACTTCTTCAAAGGATGATAAAGATGATCTCTGATCCATCTAAGTCGTCGGACCCATGAAGGATCGATAGGTAACTAACCCCCACAAAAGACCCACATAGGATCGGGGCCACATAGGACCTGTAGGCGCTGGTTCACACAGGACCGCTGAGCGCAAAGACCCACACAGGATCGGGCCCACACAGGACCTGTATCACTGATCCACGTAGGATCGCTGAGTGCTGTAGTCGTCATCGTCGAATCCACTAAGGATCTCTGTACTGTCGTTGTCGCAGTCACAATAGCAGTAGCAGTAGCAGTAACAGTAGCAGTATCAGTCACAGTCACAGCCAGCACTAGGGTTCCCGCACACAGAAAGCTCGTCCGGGAGGGTCCGCTCCACGAGCCGAGAGGCTGATACATCAACTGTCACAAAGTCCAGAGTTGATGTATCCAAAAGTTCTGTATCGTCAACAGGAACTCAACGCAACAGACGACGCGTCGATCGGACGCCCGGTCTGAGAGATATTGGCCTTTTCGTCCCAGGGGCCCGGTTGGTTTTTAAGGCAAAACCAACCCGACCGTACTCCACCTACATCCAAACCTCAGGAGGAGTATGCCAAAAGATCCGTCTCACTAAGAGGAACACAACAAAGCTGACGGCACGTCAATCGGACGTCCGTAGCTCAAGATATGAGCGTTTCCGCTCCGAGGGCCCGGTTGGTTTCGTGTACGAACCAACCCGGCCGAACTCAAAGTATTCCGAAACTTTGAGTGCGATATACCGAATCGACCGACTCGATCCAAGGATCGCATCTCCGCTGACGGTTCCTCAATCGGAGGTCCGTAGCTCAAGTTATGCCCAAAAGAACGAAATCGATTCGAAAACGGGGGGTCCGGGTCCGGGGCGACCCGGCCCGACCCCCCCCCCCCCCCTGGGTCGGCCCGAACCGGGTCGACCCAACCCGGGTCCGACCCGGCCCAGCGCGGCGGCGCGGCCCGGCGCGGCGGCGCGGCCCGGCCGGCGGCGGTGCGGCCTGGCGCCGCACGGGTGCTACGCGCGGGGGGGCAAGGCCCCCGCCTCCTCTCTGGCGGCGCGGCTGAAGCCGCGCCTTTGAGAAAAACCGTCCCCCCACGTGGGGGCCTGCTCTTGAGAAAACGGGGGGGCGCTGCCCCCCCTTTGTGTAACCACGGCCCCCCCTTTATGGGGGGCCGGTTTTGGCCAGCCGGGGGAATTTATTCCCCAGGTCCTTCTCCCTTCCGGCCGGCCCGACATGGCCAGCCGGTCCCCTTTCCGGCTTCCGACACCGGCGGCCCGGCGAGCCGCCGGTCTTCTCGTTCCGCCGCGGCCCGGAACCGGCCACGGCCTTCGTCGTCCGGCGCGGTGCGACGGCATCGCGCCCCTCCGCCGCGCCTTTGATTTCCTTCGACGCGGCGCGACGGCGTCGCGTTCTTGATGATCCTTCCACGGCGCGGCGCGACGGCGCCGCACAATACAACCGTGCGAATTCCCACGTGGTGCGACGGCACCATGCCATCTCGTTCATCCACAAGAAAATAATAATAATCAAGAACAAGGGAGGGGGAATTCGGTCATGTTTGTGCGGTCCAACCCCCCTCTCGTTAGATGATAACTCTTAAATATTTATCCACAAGATCATCATGCTAGAACCAAGAACGAGAGTAAATAAATAATCCACAACAAACCCCTACCTTGGTTTCAAGATCGATGATCAACAACGACCCGCGGAAGACAACGTCGCGGAGGTTGGTCGTCGCGGTAATCGTTCGTCAATTCTGTTGTCGAAGAGGTACGTCCGAAGAGGTACGTCGTTGGTGAATCTCCGTAAGCCGACAAAGGAAGTCCGAGGAGGAAGAGGCGTTCCCTTTCGTTGACACGGAAGGCGTCGTCGATCTTCGGAAACAACCGGCTACGAAGAAGAGAGGAGTGGCGTTCTTCGTCGGAGCTCGAAGGTTCTTCGCGTTCTTCGTCAAATCTTGAAGAAGAAGAAGGAGCTCCCAAATCCTCTCAAGATGGCTAAACCAAATAAAATAAGCTAAGGCTTATTTTATTTACACAAAACATCAACTTGAATTTCAAAGGTTTGAAATTCAAATCAATCCACCTTAATTGATTAAACCAAGTGTCAAACATTAATTAAAGGGGGTTATAGGGGAGTTTTGAGAGAATATGAGGAGTTGGGGTTCGTGTGGGCCCCACCACACTTAATCCTCCCAAGGGAGGTTAAGTGGATGTGGGTCCCACCTTTAACTCCCTTTGGGAGAAGTTAACCAACAAAATAAAAAAAATAAAAAGTGTTTCCACATTTTTATTTAACTTCTTATTATTTCTCCCAAAACTAACTTTCGTCCCGCATAAAACGCAACCTAGGAAAAGGTCTCCTTAAGCGAAAAACAGCGCTGCGAGTTCATCGGTTCCCTCGGATTTCAATTCCGAGTGCCGGATCAAAAGTTAGAAATTCCCGCTCGTTCGTTCACTGAACGTACCCAAGCCAAACTTCGGAAATTGATTCTGGGCACTCCGGGCCTCGGAATCAAGTGCCGTCAGAAACCGCGTTCTTGTAAAATTCCAAAGAAAATTAAGAAAAAAATTTCCTTGAATTTTACGGGTCTTTACAGACATTGTGAGAAGAAATGGGAGGAGACGATACTGATTGAGGTAAACCTTATAAAAATGAATGAAGATTGCATCTTGGATCCCCACAGATAGAATACGGGAAGCCAAGGATTGATCCTCATCAGAGTGATTCTAATTCATCAGAAGTGGGATCCACTGTATCACTTGGAATGAGAGAAATGCATTAGATTTTAGATAATACTTGAGGAACTAAAACCTTTATAGCTGTGTTGTATATAGAATTTACATGGAATTTAAAATCTTACTTGTCATTTAAATGTATAGTTTTAAATCTCACAAAAAAATGAGTCTTGTTGAAGAATTTAATCATGAAAACTTTCACATTGTGAAACTCCCCATGAACCATTATGAACAAGATGTGAACCATACACACATGATGTGAAAATCCCTTACACTTCATGTATTATCCCATCTTCCATATTTTTAACATCCAACACCTTAAGGATCACTCCAAACCTCCTCTAAGCACCACAAGCCTCAGAAACATGAAAATGGACAAATTAAGAGAATTTGGGTCCTTATAATAAAACCAATTCCAAATAAAATATTATATTATTTTTTTCAAAATGAACTTATGAAATTTTAAAATTAATACAAAATATAATTTTACTTTGTAAATACTTTAAAATAAAATAAATTTTTCATTATTATTAACTATTCACTAAAAAATCAAACTTTATAAAAAATTGTCAAAATTTTACCTTAATGTAATTTTGATATGATAATTTAAAATTTAAAGTTAATTTTATCAAATACATTTTAAAAAATTTATATAAATTAATTGTTATATTTTTTCACAAAAAAAGAAATAAAAATTATTTATGAAGAAACCATATTTTTTAAGCGTAAAATGACTTTAATAAAAATTGATTTCTTATTTTGCAAGCATTAATCAATTAATTTATATTAAGTAGGACATTTATATGTATATAATAATGTATTTAATCTTATTCATACTTTTCAATTTAATGGATTTCTTATAATGGTCATATAATAATATTTCATGATTCGTTTAAGAATGGTGTTCCATATATTGTATGCTATTGAACATAGCCTTTCTCTTAAATTATCAGGATATTACATTCTCCCTCATCATTTGATAAATTAACTTCTAAAAATTTAAACATGTTCTAGATAATCAATGGTTTTACATTTGAAAATTACTTTATGGAAACACACATCATAAAAATGGTTGATAAAAAATTTTCTTAGGGAAATGGAAATATGAAGGTCATCTAAAATAACCAAATACTTGGTTTCAAAATAGTAAAACATTAATGGGAATTTAAAATATAGATATGGAAGAGAAAAATAAAACCCAAGGAATAGTAGAGAGTGATAGATAACATAGTCAGGAGAAAGTTAATGACCAAAAAATCCTAAATCTGTGATGGGTGAAGAGGCAGTTGATTCATCGAAAATGAAGGTAATATAATAAAAGTTTAATTTCAAGATACATTTACCTATATTTAGGAAATTTATTTACTATCTAGACTAAAATTATAATCAAATAGACTTACTTTTCAAGTGTAATTTCATTCTTTAATTAATTTCCACTAAAATATCATCTTTGGATCCAAATTATGAGTATTGAGGATGAATATTTCCTGACTGAAGCACTAAAATTAACTTCTAATGGATCACATAATCCAATAAAAGATAAAAATTTATTCCTTTAGTCCTTATATATTAATAAAAACCAAAATATTTAGAACTAGATAAGATAATTCTCAAAATGAATAAACCTTTATACAAAGAAATTCAACATTAATCTCTAAAGCCTCAATAATAACACTGAAAGTGAAACTTAGATCATTCAATAAATAACTAACCTTAAAGTTATTCGAAATTTTCCAAACTAAGATTGAAACCCAAAGATTATAATTATTTTATCACATATTATTATAAAATAAATTTATCATTTACCTCTAAATAAAATCAATCACTCTTAAAGTCTCATACCAAAAATTTATATTCACTAATCATATAATCTCCATGATATGCTTATATTTTTCATAAACGACCTAAATCACCATAAATCCACATCAAAATCATATAATCTTCCAAAAGATAATTCAACATTTATTCCTCAAATAAAATCAAATAATGTTTTGTTTACCTTAATCAGTTGAGGTTCCAAAAAAAAGTGAAATTATTCTAAAATAACATTAATCACCAAGACATCACATAGTCTAGTGGTTGGTGTTTCACCCTTATCACCCTTCGGTTATGTATTCAATCCATGTGGAATTTATGAATGTGACAGTTTTCCTTTTTTACAAAAATTATATATAATTCTTATAAAATCCCCATAGAAATGTTGAATATCTTAAAAAATATAATTAATCATCAAATATCATATAAACCCCAAATGTTATAAATACCTTTAAACATATGTCTATAAAATTAAAAGATAATTCTTCCTCAAATAACGTTTTCACATGTTAATATTAATGGTTACATATACCTCTAACATCTATCAAAACTCAATAAATGTCTCAAAAGAACTCTCATAACATAAAATATCAAAAGTGTATTAACTCTTTTAAACTTATGATCAACTTTAAATAAACCAATACAACATAAATCATTAATCCCTATATGTATAAACCTTAATCATTTAATTTTATTAATAATTAATTAACAATTATTTTCTATATTATTTAATTCTTCCTTCATACAAACAAAAATATGAATCATGTACTAAGATTCAACAATATCAAAACATAAGTCAAAAAATAATCCATATCTTTCATATGTAATTTTTAGTTTCCTCATCCTCAAAAAAATTAAAATAGGCATTGATAAAAATTTATTTGTATGGTCTTTCTGATCATGTTCTTCATATTTACCCTATGACATCAATTTTCATATTTTTTATTCTCCCCAAATTTAAAAAAATAAATGGATTCCTTAGGAGTAACTGTATTCCTCTTCATGGATTTAATTTAACTCTTCCTTTTTCCTTGGTATATTATTGCTTTTTTCCCCCCTTTACAACATACAAAACATATTATCATTCTTTTAAGGCATTTTCCTGGGTTCTTCTTCCCACATTCTTAACACATAAGTCATTGAATATTTTTAACTTCAGGACATTTATCACCTGAACTTACACATATATCCATTTCTCTATTAGATCATTTTTGGGTAACTCACCAAGGTTCAAGTTGATAATCATAACTTGTGATATTTTGTTAAGAATTAACATAAGATTTTTCACTACATATCTCATTCAATTTAATTTATTATTTAGGAAACCACCACATTTTTCTTCACATCCATTTTTATTTTAATTTCTACTAGATCCAATCATTTACTAAAACCAAAAATGTTAGTGTGATAATATTAATAAAATCATAATAAACCCTATTATGGGGAGGATAAACACTAATATATCCTTAACTATGTTATATTCAACTATTTCTATTTATCCAAAATAAACATTATTCTCCATATCATGTTAACCTTAATAGTTATATAGGACTTCTAACTTATTATCAAATGATATTCTAACCTATAAAGTAATCTAAACCTTTCCTCTGATATCAACTATAAGGAAACAGCCTTAAACATTACATAATTCTGAGTTTTTATTCAATAAATAATTTTCTTGCAATACCAAAGATATTTATGGTTTATAGTTTTAGAGAATTGGGTCATAACTCATACCTAATAAACTAATACATTACAAGTGGAAACTTCTTATCAGTATCCAATTTCTCATAAAAAAAATAAAAAAATTAAACAAATTCTATTTTCATGACATAAATTCACAATTTTCATCTTGATCTCATCATTATCCATAATCAACCTTAAAACCTAGTGAAAAAACATTTTAAAATGTTTGATGTGAACAAAAAACTCAGTAAGGGACTTAAAAAAGAAAGAAATAGACCATTATTCAATGATTACTTATAAAAATTCGCCTTCCACAAAACTAAACTTTGGTCTCAAAATACACATTTTCTTACCCAAAAAATCAACTTCGCATACCAAATATTTTAATAAAGCATTTTATAATATATTATAAAGAAAAAATAAAAATTATAAAGGCTTATTTTCAATCATTAAAAATTTATGAAAGCATTTTAAAAAATTTATACTTTTCACCCATAAGAAGTTGAAAATGTATTTATTTAAACAAAAACTCATTAGATAACCTTTAAAAATAATAATATTTCTATAAAATCATAAATAAATTGTATAGGTAAATTGATGCATCATTTTCATATCACTATTATATATAGAGTAACCCTTGTGGTAATACATGGAATAACCATCACGATTACGCTTTGAATAACCATCATAGTTACATTTGGAATAGCCATTAAAGTTACACATGGAATAACCCTAAAGATTAACTTCCAAACATAATTCTTACCTACTACATTGGAGGGCTATCCCAAACCCACCCATTCTTAGTTCATAAATGAACCACCAATTATCATAAAAAAATACCAAATATGATAACATAATCTTAAAAAAAATCTTGCATCATTAAAACATTATTTTCACCTGTAGGAAATCATTTTTGGATATTTAAATATCCCTTTCCTTTAAAACCAAATTTTTAAAACTAAAATTCCTGGAATAAATGAAAAGAAGGTTTCTATTTGAAGAAAACATGGAATCATATAAATAAATTAAAATATAAATTAATAGTTTTGGTGGTTATAAAAATGAATATCATCATATGAATTAAAATAAAACATTCCTTTTTTCTATTTAAAATAAAGTCAAAACATTTCATATAAAATATGTAAAAATATTCCTTTTGAAAACCATTGAATGAAAGTAAAAAATGAGACATAAAATTTCCTTTAAATTCATTTATGTCCATATAAATATATCCATAAAATAATTTTAAAAATATGGATATAAAATAAAAATATTTATAAGGGGGGATATAAAATTGGATTTTAAAAAAACTATTTTACCTTGAGTCTGACTCGTCACGAATGTTCTTTATCATCTTCTTCTTCAGAAAACCTTATAAATTTTACACCAAAATATCTCCTAGGATTGATTTTTAATCAGACCAAGTCCTTTATAACATTATTAGGGATGTAAAGAATGGATCTGGGTAATTCTTGGATAAAAAAAATGTGTTTTAATTGTGAAGAAAAGAGGATAATATGTTCTCTTTTATAAGATAGGGGAGTGGCACTCTTGAAATTTCTTAAAGTATTAAATTAATATAAATTAATTTTCAGATTAAAATGAATCTAAATTGATAATATTTTGAGATAATATTAGGATGTGTCTAAATTTTCTTATCCAATAAAATTTGGACAATTTCATATTATATATTTTACCTTATCGATTTGTTTTATCCCTTTGTAAACCCTTTTGACAGTTACGGTGTTGAAAAAGTTTATTACTCTTGAGGGGTCAATAAAGTTACTATAAATGGATAATTAGACCATAAATGGGCCATGGATGTTATTTTAAACTTTATCATAATCACTTTTTTAAACATATGATTTTTAATAGTTTTAAATCATTACAAAAATATTAATTATAAAATAACTTTAATGTTACTTTTGTAATGGTTTATTTAATTTGAATTTTAAAGCTACAAAACAATAATAAAATTTGATTATAAAATTTTTAAACACCTAAAATATCTTATAATTATCTAAAAAATCTATGTGAAACTATAAATCACTCAAATAGTATTTTTTTAAGATTTTATAAAATCATTTTATTTATTTTTTTGCTGCTTGAATAATCACTATTTCAGTGTTGCATAAACATTTAGGGTAATTAATTAATCACTAAAAATTAGAAATAAATCACAATGATGAAAAAAAATTATCCTTAAAATTAATATTTATAATTTAAAATGTCCCTTATTTATAACTATGTAAAAAAATTATATATAATAAAATAGTGGATAATATTTTTTTACTTTTATTTATTTAAAATAATATAAATGTCAAAATCATGGCCAAATGAAAAAAGGCCATATATTATATTTTTTATGGTTATTTATAATATATACTCATAAAATAAAATTTATATTATTATTAATGCCATTTTTTAGTCCTTATCATTTTATTTTTAACCTTAATTACTTGATTTACCCTTTATGATGGTAACAAAAATTGCTAAGGTTACTATTTAAAATGTACAAAAATAAAAGTGAGACATTTACCAAGTTCGTAAATTATGATTCCAAATATGAAATCCATTTTTCATGATTCAATTAACATAGTTTTAGAATTTAATTTAAAATTATACCTGTAAATCATGACGAAAAAAGGGTTTTCAGATAAAATGCATTTTTTAGGATAAAAATGATTTTATAGCAAAATAAGTTTAAAAAAAATCATTAAAAAGACTATAATTTTATTATATTTAATTAAAATTAACTAAATAAATTTTTAAACTAGTCTAAAATATAATCTAACTTTGTAAATACTTTCAAAGAAAATACAGCTCTCGTTATTGTTTACTATTCACTAAAAAATCAATCTTTACAGAAAATTATCAAAATATAAACTTAAGTTAATTTTTATATGATGATTTAAAAAATTAAGTTAATTTAATAAATTACATTTTATATAAATTCAATAAATTATTTATAATATTTTCTCACAAAAATAAATAAAAAATATTTTTAAAGAAAATATATTTTTAAAGCATAAAATGTATTTAAAAAAATTGAGGGATTAGTTCCTAAGAATTAATAAATATATTTATATTTATTAGTAACTTAATATGCATTTTATAAAGTATTTAATCATATTAATACCAATAAATTTAACGTATACCTTATAACGGTCATATAATAATATTATGTGGTGCATTTAAGATCAGTGTTGCGTATCTTGTACGCTATTGAACATAGCATTTTTTTTTAATATTAGGATATTACATTCAATTTTTATATATTTATAATTTTTTATAGCATTTTATTTTGTGAATAGGTTTATCCATTATGAAATAAAAGAATCAATGATTACTTTAAGGTAGATTATTTTATTTTTATTATAGATTAGATGATATTTATTATAGAGATCAGAACTCCTATAAATTATTTAATCATTAATATATTAATTATTATTACATCAAAATAATTTATTAAAAAAATTATGGTAATTAATAGATAATATAATATATTTATTTTTTTAGATTAATTTTCGTTCATCTTATACTCTCTCCATCTAATGAAGTGTTTGAGTTTAGATGATGAGTTTTTTAACTAAAGTAATACTCTAATAAAAAATTACTTTTTTATAATTATTTAAATTAAAAAATTTAGAAAAGTTCCATGTGTTTGTTATGATTATCTAAATCATCGAAACAACCCAAATGGTATGTTTTAGTAATTGGAATGATCATACTATTTAGTTTTACACACTATTTCATTTGAAATTCTATGTTGTGTACTTATAGACCTGAGTATATATTTGTTGGGGTATGTGATAAATATAGATTACTTGGTAGGTTTGATAACCCATAGAATCTTTATTAGGTTAGAATGCATAAAATTTCACTATATCATGATTGTATTATAAGGACTTCATTTTTTTATCATTGGGGTTAAATTATGTTTTAGTCTCTATTATTTCATATATAAAATATTTGTTGTATATACATTTTTTAATCTCATGATATATTTTATTCAATGAAGAATACATTTTTTTTTATTAGTGTTTTAATTCCATGGATCTGTATCTTTGGGAAAATGATAATAATTTCATGTGACTTGCCTTATATATTTTTTTCATCAACACTTGACTTATTGGTGATGGGATTAAATAAAAATTATAAAATCAATGGTTATTCACATAAGTTCCCTATAGTGTTAGGTAATTCAAAGATAAATTAAAACCTTGGTATAATTAATAGTAGATACACAATTGTGAGTTGGGGGAATTAATCTGTAATTGTGATATATCAGAGACTTTGGAATGAACTACTTGTCCAAGTAACCTAAAAATGATTTATATGGTTGTTGTGATCTTATAAAAATATTTTGATCACCTATATATAAATTTATGGCACTCAATGAAACGAATTCAATTTAGATATTGGGTGGTAATAGGTATGAAAATGGATTATATAGGTAATGATTTGTATACGTGTTTACTATTTCCTGAGATTTTTTTCCTATGAGGGTTTGTTAACAATCAATTATTATTTTTATATCATTTAGGTTATGTGTTAACCTAGATAGTTTTCTTTAAAATATTTTATTAGTGATATGACATCATGAATGAAAAGTGAGAGTGGATAAATTGAATATGAGGGTGATTTTTTCCTAAGGGAAGCATAGATGTTTTAACAATGACCCATGGTGAATGTTATTAGGAGAGGTGGGTGAGGAAAAATATATGTGATTCCTTGTGTTTATATTTTAGAGAAGTACCATGATATTTATGATTATGAAAGTTATTAATAGGGTCTGTTTTAATCATTAAGTTTTTGTTAAATATATTTTTAGAGCAGTTTCTATGTTTTGGTTTTTTATTTTCAAATTATTTCATTATATTTTTAGTAGATAAAAATTTTATTCATTCCTTATGTTTTTATCATTAATTTTAACAAATGATTTTATATTTTATTTATGGACGTCGCAAAATATGGTTATGAGTGTCAATTACACATTATGGATAATGCATTTTTTCTTTAATATTAAATATTTCAACCTAATTTTATATAAATTGAATTTCTATGGTTATGAAATACAGTTAAAGACTAATTTTCATTATATATTATTCTTAATGGGTAAAAAATATTGAATTCTATAGATTCAATGTACACATTGATTCAAAGTAATTTATATTCAAGGATAAAAATATTTTATAACAGTGAGAGTAGACAGGACTAGCTTTTTAGAGTTAATTACATTACATGTCATTTTTAAAATAAATATAAATAATTTAAAAATTATAATGTGTATCAAAAATTTAATTTGATATATTAATTTCACTTGATATATATTATTTGATGGAAAAAAATTTACCTTTTTTATCTTTTCCTTGATAGAGTCAATCAAAAATATAAATTATAAGGTTGTTAAGATAAAAAACTAATTTAATGGTTATTACTATATTTATATATATTAACTAGTGTTAAAATTTTAACTTTTGGGTTTATTTCCATTTAAGGGGACCTTAGAAGTTTTAATGGATCATGTTCTCAGGTGACAGAATTTGAGCTGGTAGTGGACTAACCATGTATAATTGTTTAGGTTTAATGTTTCTGAGGAGTCAGAAAAGTCTTGGGGTTCAAGTTATAATTCCCTAGTATTTTAGTATATAGTTAGTTTTAAAAACAACATTGTGGATGTTATCATATAACATACACAACATCAAGCTTGAACAAACCTTGAAATGGTATTATTTAAATATGTTTGTTGTAAACAAGGCATTAGGTTGAAGGGTATGAATAATAATAACCAAATTAAGAAAAAAAATTATAAAAGTTTGATATAATGAAAATTTATTGATTAATTCATAATAAATAATTACTCAATTTTTAGTAAAGTCATTTTATGCCCCAAAAATACATTTTCTTTAAAAAAATGTTTTTATTATATTTTTTGAGATGATGTTATAATTAATTACTAAATATTATATAAATTTTATTTTAAATAATACACATCATTTTTTAAATAAAAATTTCTTAAAATTCTTAGTATGAATTTTTTATATTTTTCTAAAAAAATGATTTTTGAGTGAATAGTGAAAAAATACGGATTTTACAAGAGTGACACTTTTATGAAATTATAATGATATAAGATTAACATGAAGGTTTACAAAAAAAATTATAGAAAAAATATGTATTTATGAATTAAAATAATTCATATAAAAATACAATTTTGAAAATTAAAAGATATGATAAACATTTTGGAAATCTATGAAATGTTTTTGTTCAACTAAAAAATGTTTTAGTTCTTCTCTTTTAATCAAGTATTTATAAGTTTACTTTCCATTTTGGTTGGGTTTTTAATAAAAATAATTCAAATTTTATTTAATAAAATCTAATTAATTACATTGTAATCATTATTATACATTATTTTTCTATAAAATCATTTTTATACTAAAAAATGTATTTTTTTAGAGTATCAGTTTTCATCGCATTTTAAGGGTTTCTTTATTAATTAATTTCAGAAATTTATTTAAATTAAATTTGATAAAATAGACTCTATATTTTTAATCATAATTTAAATACTTTTAAATTAATCCACTTTCATTATTATTCATTATGAATAGTAAATTTGGTAGAAAGTCAGTTACCAGGTAAAAGGTAAAACAATTTAAAATGGTTAAAACTAAATTAATAAGGTTTAAAATTTCCAAAAAATTTGAAAAATACTTTTTTATAGTCATATTTAAACCCTATATCATCTCCAATAAAAATATGATTCATTTGGTAGCTATTTGGATTGAGTGAGGCATGAATATATTTTAATCATTTAAAATTTTCTAAATGTTTCCACTCCCTCACTTATAAAAGTACACCCCCCCCCCCCATATTCTCCACACATAAAGAGAATATTAGATCAATAAATACATACCAAAAACAAATTAATATCATAACTCCACATGTAGAAAATACCATTTTTTATTATAATACTATCCTAATAAGGCTTTAGGTATAATCCTAAGGTGGTTGTCCAAAGAAGATTTATAGTTCTTATCTGATTGTTTTCTTTTAATTTATTCTTTTACCTCCTTCAAAACCCTCATAACCATTTTTATTTTATAAAAAAACAATATATCATATAATAAAAAAAATTTAAGTTAATGTTATAACATTTTTTATCTACTTATCAATCTAATGGAAAATGAAAACATCCTTTATGTGTACGTGCGGATTACCGCCTCGAGAAGACGATGTATTTAATTTTTCATCACTTCCTCTTATGGTTAGTCATAATGATCAATCCAAATAAAATAATATGATATATAATATATTTATAAAATATTTAATATTATTTAAATATAGTATATCATTTACCTTCTTACCCTCCCACCTAATAAAAAATGATAATGTCACTCATGCGTACGTGTGGAGTACAACCTCCATGAAGTGATGTGATTCATTTTTCATATCTGCATTCCAATAATGATTATAAATATAAATATAATGAATATATATGATATTTATTCCATGAATAAAATTATAGGTATTATTTAACCATGATCAAGATGAAAGGATCACAACTACCTTCCTGAAACTTACATGAAAAACAAAATAATTATAACTCATAAATGATGATTTTAATAAAAAATTATTAATAAATATGTGTTGAAATATTATAAGTGTATTATATATGATATTATAATTCTGTATATGGTTCTATTATATAATTATAATAAATTTTAATTTAATATACAGTAGTTTAAAATCAATTATGAGGTAACTCAAACTTGATTTTATGGATTTCTGTTACAATCTCATTTTATTTCAGGATTGTTTTTTTTAGATATCCTTTTGGAAAATTATATGATCCTGGTCTTTTAAACCAAATAAATTTTGTTCTATTTTGATTATGTTTGGGTTTACATATTTATTTTTCATTTCTTTTTTTGTTGGATCAAGAATAAATAATTAAGTAACTTGTAAGGGACTTTCTTTTAAAAATATTCTTTTGAGGTTTCTCTTTTAACTCTTTATTATTCCATGTCTATATATTATTTTAAAAAGTTTCAATAATATTTTTACTATTATTAAAATATTTATTAAAGTAATTTTTACCCATGTTTTACTTTCTATAATAAATATTATAAGGAATCTTCATTTCATTTTCCGAATGAAGTACTTTTTTCAAAAGGTGTGAAAAAAATATATTTTTTAACATACACCAGACAAATGACTTTTTACCACCATCATGGATACTCTTTTATTTAAAGATTCCTTTATTTTTTTCCATGGTTATTTTTAAAGAAATATTTTTTTAATATTTTATAAATTTTTATTTTAAATTATATCAAAAGAAAAGAGTAATATTTTCTTAAAGAAATGAAAATAATTTTTAAATTTTATTTATATCTCCATTCTTACATGAAGTATAAGGAATTTATTTTTAATGTATTGATTCTATTTTATTTTATAAAGGATTTATTTTATTATAGAACTTTTATTTCTACTGAATAAATGGTCTTTCTTTACTGGTAATGGATTACACCTTATTTTAAGATCATTCCCTTTCTTGTGATCAAGTTCTCTATCACTCTCCATTATTCATTAGACATTTTTTTCTCCTTCATGTCCATATTTTTAATATAATGAATAAATTTAGAATCATTTTTATTACTTTTATAATTTTTTTACCATATACCATTCATATATATGATATCAGTTCAAGGAATATTATTAAGTTAGTTATTTTATTTACTAGGGAAATATTTATGTTCTATATTCTTAATTCAATACGTATAATTATTTACTTATAAGGAATTTTTAAAATAAATTGTATTGATCATTGAAAATATGAGTAATTCATAGGATGTGAAAGTGATGGGTGCGGACTAGTTATAGATAGCCCCTTGATGCATCAATAGGTATCATGAGACAAAACAAGCTAGCATGATGTATTGATTGAAGCTATAAGGTCTTGTCATAATATTTGAGTATTTAGTGAATGATATCCCAAACAATGATAATTTTATGGTTGAGATTCCATGATGGAATGAAAATTATCTTGGTTAAGAGTCTGTTTTGTTAAGATTCATGATATCTTTGTTGAGAGGTCATAATCAATAATGTCTATAATTATAAAGTTACTTTATAAAGAATTCATTTTCCATAATACATGTGATTAATATGTTAATATTATCCATAGATGTTCATTAAACTCAAGTGATTAATTAAATGGTGTTTGTTTCAATTATCCACTTTTTCATATTGATTATTCCTTATTTACTCATGATAGCTTCTACTGTATGTGAGCCTTACAGAGCATATAAGCTCATCCCTTGTTTTTTTCCTTTCCCCGGGATATGAATATGTATACTATGAATGATTTTAAGGATAAATTACTATTTCATATGATATATTTTTATATTTATAATGAAATATTGGAATCATTTATATATATAGTTTTTTCAGACTGCTAAACCGATCAATCTTGGTTTGTGAAATACCTTGAATCTTGTACCAATTTAATAAGTAAAAATCAACTCTAGGTTACTGGAGTTGGGTTGTTACTATTGGAATCAAAGCAAGTTTAGTAGGAACCTTAGGAACTATATTTTAAATGAATATAGAAAACATGATATTTATGATAAACCATTAGGGTATTTGATAACTTTTACCATTATAGGGATTTTTATTTTATGGATCAATATTCATAATGATTTTTATTTAACTCATTGTGTCCCATTATTTATAAAATGAAGGGAATCAAAAAATATAGTCAATGTAGGGATTTCACTGTTTTGAAATATAATACAAATAGTGTTGGAACTGAGAAGACCATGGCCAAATTAGGGCGGTTGACTCAGGTTATGATGAAAAACCTTTCTCATATGGAGAAAATTGTTGTTCGGTAGAACGATGCACCAATTTTGGATCACTTCATACGATAGAAGCCTCTATTTTGTAATGTAACTACTAATACATTGGTATATGAATAATTTATTAATTCCCTCATAAATATATTTCTATCCTTAATAAGTAATGAAAAGGAAAATGTTATTATGAGAGTATATTTATTAAATGTAGATGATAATAAAATATTGCCACTGATCTAGAATACTAATGAAAATGATGAAATAGAAATTATGCAATAGAGAAATTTTAAGGTGATGATTTTTTATAAATATTTTACTTAAGTGAAACAAGCTAAAATAGAGAGTATGTTCCTCACTATAAAGTGGAAAGAAGAAAAAAAATATTATAGAGAATAAAAATGACTTTACAAGATTAGCAAGACATGTTATAGACTATATACATATTCTATAAATTAAGACTAACCATGTATTTTACGGTGTTAATTCAAGAATTTAAATGGTTATATTTTTAAAAATATTTTCATCATAATGATTATATGGTTTCAATTTCCAATAGGATTAAAAAATAATTCTCTTGGCCTTATATTTTTAAAGGAAATCAAGAGAAGAATAGGGTGACTAAGAACTAAGAAAAAAAAATAAAAGAGGAAAAGAAGAATAATGGAAGAATAAATATTTATATATTTGATAAATATGGAAAGGAAAATATGATTAAATTATTATAGGGAATGGGATTTTGTTAAAAGTGTGAAGATAAGGGCCATGTAGCTCATGAATGTAAGGGAAAGAAATAAACAACTGATATTTAATGTTTCAACTATAAGGATATGGGGCACTATTCAAACCAATGATCTAAATGTAAATGGTTAACTTGATAATTTAATTATGGAATTTATTGATATTATCTCCATATAATATAAAATAGATTAAGAGAATGAGAATAATTTTTGAATCATTCATGGGACTCTCATGGGAAGGAAGTAATTTAACATATTTACCATCTGTGAATCTTGGCTTCATAATGTTTATTTTCTTAGAAATATTATATATAAGGATAAAAAATTATGTTATATTTAAAATATAAGGAAGAACTTCACCATCATATATAACCTTTAGGTTTATTATTTTTTTCATTAAGAAATATCATAGTAATTGTTTGTGAATATATGATTATGTTGTATTCAAATTTGGTCTAGAAAATTATAGAGAGTTTATTGTTTAATGATTAATGTCGAACCTTGGGTGGTATTATCATGATTTTTAAGATTA
Organism: Viscum album; assembly: GCA_963277665.1. Taxonomy (NCBI): domain Eukaryota; kingdom Viridiplantae; phylum Streptophyta; class Magnoliopsida; order Santalales; family Viscaceae; genus Viscum; species Viscum album. Next base: position 1,044,866,053 of record OY728150.1, read on the forward strand.
ATCCTTTATTTTTATGGTTTACATTATTGAATATTATTTTTATTTATACTAAATATTTTTTATTTTAGTAAATTATTACAAACAGAAGGAATCAAAGGTTAGAAAATATTTCGTACAATAATGAAAATTAACATTTAATGGATCTCATACTATCTTAAAAGTTGATTTTAGTGATTTAGGAATGAAAAAATCATCGTGATCATGATAATGAAAATAAATAGATGAAATAATTCTTATATAATGGGTGGAAATTGAGTAATTAAAATTTATCATATTTTCTATCCAATGGTAAAATAATTTATAAAACATGAATGAACTGAAGATAAATCTATCGAGTATTATGTTAAAAGTAACACTAAAAAACCATGTTATGTTTTCAAAAACTTTTTTTCAAGTATTATTCTTATTGAGTTTAATTCATAATAAGTATCTTATTCATAACCTAGAAATTAAAGTTCGTGATAAAATTTATTCCTAATTTTTCTAGTATATTATATTTAGTTTATAAAAGAGAATAATTAAAATTATGGGGATGGAATTTTTATAAGGAGGGTAGAATATATTATTCCAATATTTTATATTATATTTTATTTTTAAAAGAACACTACATTCTATAGCATGTAGAAAATGAAACACCTAGCTTAAAAAATCATGAATTAATATTATTTAAATATGGTTGTTATAACCAATATCTTTGGTTGGATGGTATGAATATGAGTAACCAAATTATAAAAAATTTGAATAATATATATTATATAATTAAAATATATTTATTAATTCATAATAATAAGTAATCAGTTTTTAGTAAAGTCATATTACACCTCAAGAATACAATTTCTTCAAAAATGGTTTTTATTTCATTTTTTGCATGGATATTATAATTAATTGCTACCACATTTATAAATTGTATTTTTAACAACCAATAATTCTATCAATGTAATTTATATTTTGATTATATAAATGTGTCATATTTTCTAAATCACATACGCCACATGATAAAAACAATAACATTTTATTATATTATTTAAATATTACATTTAGAGAATAAATATGGCCATTATAATTGAATTTATTACAATGTACAAAAAATAAAAAATAAAATAATACTAATAGAAAATTTTAGATCTACTCAGTCCCCCATAATAATCACACTCACAAATAACACTGTAGAAATGAAGTAGAGTATTAATAATTTAATATTCATTATCAAAATATATATAAATTGGACAGAAAATCTAGCTGAATTAATAATGAATTAAATATGATGTATTTATATAAATTAAGGATCAAATATGACTTTTACTAATATGACCATTTAAATAGTAATTTGATTGTTGGTATAGTAACATGATCATTAAAATAGTAATATAACTGTTAGGATTAATAACCTAACAATTAGAATAGTATACTCACCTATAGAAGTGTAAAATAATATTTTTTATCTTATTGAATGATAATATTAAATATTTATAGCATAGTACAAGTAAATAAATGTTTTAAAATTGATAAAATAAGTGTTCTTAGTTTTATAAAACATATATTTTTCATTTTTATTTTTATAAAAAATATAATGATTCAAAATAAATTTTATTTTATTAAAATGTGTTTATAAATTAATATTATGTTTTATTATAATGATAATATAATTTAATTATTCCATAAGTAATTTTTTAAAGGGTCATAAAATTGATCATAAAATTAATTTTGTATTTTCCAAATAAATGAGGATTTTATTTAAAAATTAAATTTCTCATATATTAAAAATTGTTTTCATAAAATTGTTTTAATTTTTAGAATTTATACATAAAAAAATGGTTTTGGTGATTTCTTGTTATTTTTCTAAAATAGTTGAGTTTTTTGTGAGTGAAATGTGAAAAAATATGGTATTTAACATTATAAGCTAAATACATGATTTTTTGAGTCATGGATGATGTAAGAACCCTTTATTTAAAACTATCATGAACTAATTAGTGTATATATTCACAAGAATAAACGCTATTTTTGGTCTTAAATCAAAATAATAAATAAATGATTATAATATTCAAAAACACCTCTAACCTCCACATATAAATACCACCCCTAACAACCCCTTATACGCACAACCCCTTATCCTCACAACCTCTAAGAATTGTAACTTTACATATTTCTACCCAATTTACTTCCCAATACTCTCCCACACATCCTAGTTCTTTTGGTATCATCCAAATACCACCTCAATGGACCTTAAGGGGTAGCTTAAAAGGAGACAATAAAAATGAGAGGTAAACATTAAACTTAATTTATTTTAATTTTATTATTCATCTACCACACCTTATGATATCCATAAACCTATAAATAGTAGCATAATTATTCTAAATATAATTATATTTTAGGATTATGGTAGAATATCTATCTTCTACCCCCCTATATTCAAAAATGAAAATGATGTTTACAATATGGTTGGTTCATCGCCTCCATGAACAACATATGTTTTTTCTCCACCACCCTCAAAGATAGTAATAAAAACAATATAATTGTTAAATATGATTATAATAAGTATATTATATCTTATTTAATGTTATATAATCTTTTAATAATTATTTAATTAAATAAAATGAATCTAGTTTGTGACGGTCGGTAAAACGACCTAAATGAACTAACCGTATATTATTAGCATTTTTACTAAAATAATCATCCCTATGTTGAAATACATATATTTATTTTGGACCATTTAATTTTATATAAGTACATGAATTCCATTTCATTTCACCTTTGGGGTTTTATTTCCATTTAATTTTAACTTCAGTAATTATACACAAGTGATCTGACCATAGAACCATGAAATAAATGCCCTCAAAAAAGAAAAATGTATATTTATATCTGAAGAAAATTATTCTAAATTAACATAATAAATAATAATAAATAAAATATAGTTATAAAATTTTATTAATTGAGTAATTTATGGATTTAATTTTATTATTCATGTGATTAATTTCTTGTGAAAAATGATTCTATAACATAAGGTAAGGGATCTCTTCGAACTACCTTTTTTATTTCAGTTTTTAAAATTATCTCTTTAAATCACTTTATATCTCTCTCTTTGATATTATGGAATGATTAAAAATTATTTATATATGTATCTTACATAAATACATATCTTATTCCCACTTCCTTTTATGGGGTAATAAATTCCTTGATTTCATTTCCCAAATGCCTTCTTTAAAATCAAACTTGATTAGGGGGAAATTTTCTAACCCTTAACCCTTTAATGTAACAATAATTTAAATTATTTAATACTATTAAATATTTCATTAAATAAATTAATATTTAATATATAAAAAGAAAATTTACCTCTTATTTTCAAATAAATTTTCACATTGACTCTATCTCCAAAAGTATTTAACTGCTTCCTTAAAATATTATTTTGAAAGTTCATTTCTATTTCTGATTCTCTACCATTTATCATCAAATTGTTTACAAATGAGAACTATATTTTTATATATATGCTTATTTACTCATATATGAATATAATAAATATTTTTTTCATCTTCCCTTTGGAATCATTATGAAATATCATTTTATTATGATATGATTCCACATTATACTACCCATTTCTTTCTGTGGGTAATTCTTATGTTTATGGCTTATGATTGATTTCCTTTTGTGAAAAAAATAAGCATTTACATGTTATTATAGGTTAATATATATAGTTTTATAATGAATTAGGTAATGTTTTTTGTTTCATGAGATGGTATGTATGGGATTAGGGAGTAAACCTAAATCATGATGGTTCTTTCTCTACCTTGTGATGTTATCTTGGTAGTCATCCTTGAATTATGCTTATGTCATGTTTTATGTTGCTTCACTTTTCTATGTTTACATGATATTATTATACCATTATCTTTATGTTATTATCATGCGTGATTACCCCTGAAAATTCTCTTTTATGATATCATGTTATGTTGTTGAACTCACATGTTATGCTTCGTTATCATGTTTATTCCCTTACTGGGATTTATAGCTCACCCATTTGTTTTATGTATTCCCAGGATTATATTATTTATTTTTATGAGTTAAAATTGATTTATTAACTCATTAAGTAGGATAAAATAAAGATATTATGTTATAATTTCCTTTTTATGTATTATGAACCAAGTCTTCCAAAGACACTAGGACGCACAATCTTTCAGTTGTATTATTGGATATTTATGCCAAAAATCATGTAATAATATGTGTAAAAGGATTAGGTCACTATATTATTTTATAAAATGGAAAATATTTTTTAAATTATAATTTTATAATAGTATTAGGGGGAATTTTTTATATTTTTCTAAAAATACTGATTTTTGCATGAGTGGTGAAAAATTAAAGATTTTACGAAACTGTCACTTCTATGGAATTATAATTATATAAGTATAAATTAAATATTTATGAAAAAAAAATTATTGAAAATATATATATTTAATAATTAATATAATTCATATAAAAATATAATTTTTAACATGGAAATATATTCTTAACATCCTGGAAATCTAAGTAATGTTTTTCGTTCAAATAAAAAGTATGTTTAATTATTATCTTTTAATAAAGTATTTATAAGTTTCCATTAATAATTATTTTGGTTTAAAATAAAAATAAGTTTCCTTTTATTTTACATAATCCAATTAATTCCTATTTAATTTAAATTTAATTAAATGTTTTAGTAAAATAATTTTTATACTTAATAAGTCATTTTTCTGGAAAACTATTTTCCATCACGTTTTAAAGGTTTGTTTTTAAATTAATATCTTATAATTATGGAAATTAAATTTGATAAAATAGACTCCATATTTAGAATCATAAGTTACAAATTTATTAATTATTTCACTTTCATTTTTAGTTAATATGAATGGTAACTTTGGTAAAAATTTGGTTACCACAGTAAAAGTGAAAACATGATAAAATTGTTAAAAATAAAATGATAAGGGTTCAAATGACTTAAAAAATTGTATAAATCCTTTTTTATGGTCATTTTTATAAACTATATCATATCCTATTATAATATTATTCATAATGGAGCTATTTTTCTTGTGTAATATATTAATATATTTTAATTTTTAAAAAAATTCCAAGGGTGACATCTTCATCATTTGTAAAAGGATGCCACCCCTCCTCTATTATACACATTTAATAATCTAGTTAACTCAAAAAATACCTAACCAAATACTTTCCTAACATCCCTACCCACTTACTATAGGTAATTATTTGATCATAATACCATTCTAATAAGGCTTTATGTATAAACCTAATGAGGTTGTCTGAAGTAAAATTATAGTTATTAACCAAGTGTTTCCTTTTTATTTCTTCTTTTACATCCTTAAAACCTATTATAACCATTTTTATATAATAAAATAAGTTGAATGGAATTTTATTAAATAAAAAAGAAAACAATATAGGAAAAAATACAAACAAGAAACATCAAACAACCATAATCTATGGTTATAGTGAAAGAGAACAAAAACCAAAGCAATAAGAAACACCCATAAAAATAAGGAGGGAGTTGAATGTCAAGAAGAAAATTAGGCAAAAGGAAGTCTACAAAAGAAGGCTTCAGGTACATTATGAGCTCTGTGTGCGGTGAAAAAAGCATCATTCATAAATACTTCCTCCAGTGAAGCCAAATTCTTGGCAAGTTCCACTTCAACAAGGGATGATCCAACAGGAAACCCTTGAGCTTCGGATCATGCACTGCTTCCATGAGATAATTAATCTCCAAAAAATCAGCAACAATGAATTCCACTCCAGACCGGCACTCCATGAAAGATGCCCTGAAAAAATTTGCAACTTGAAAACTAGTGGAGGAGATAACAGAGAACTGAAATCATGCCACTTCATTCCTATAGAAAAAAAAGAAACAAACCACTCCAAAGAAGAAAAAAGGATTAAACTAAGAAAACAGACCCCAAAGAAATAAAATAGAACACAAGGATGAAAAAAACCTTACAAAACAGCCACAAACAGAGATAAAAGACATCTTACACAAGTATAAAAATGGGAGAACTGTCACATTCCTTTTTAAGAAAAGGAATAAGATCATCAGGAACTTGATCATACCAAACAAAATCAACTCCATTAACACATTTATTTTCCCAGCCATCAGCAACAAAATTGGATTCCCTATAAATGTGAGTGATAATATGATTCAAGGAAAATAGAGTCTCTAAACAATTAATCCAACGATTAGTTAGCTTCTAGGACAAGTGATAAATACTCATCCTTATGGTAGAAACAACAATAGTAGAATCACTCTTGATCCATAAATTATCCCAACCACGCTTCACAGCTTGATCCATAAAAATGATAATTCCAATCATTTCAGTCTCAAGTGAAGAGGAAAAACCACAAGAACCATGAAAACAACCAAGGACATTCCCTTTATGATTTCTGAAAACAGCACCATAACCAAAATGCCCCGGATTACCTCTAGAAGCACCGTCATAATTATCTTTTAACCAACCAAAAAAAGGTTCCTTCCAAAGAACTAAAAAAGTACCATGCAGAGGCCTGAAGTTTCCCTTAACACCTATCCGATTTAGAATAGACAAATCATGAACCGAGTTGAAGCAAAAAATGATTCCTAGGAATATCAACATTACGCATAGCAGTAAGAATAGCTGATAAAACCCCACTTACCGAGAAGGAAAATCTATCATGAATCACCTTATTCTGAGAAAACCAAATAAAATGAAGGGGTCCAGTAGCAGCGATACTAAAAAGATCCATCAATTGGGGAGAAAGCGAAATAGAATGCCAGCCTTGAAGGAAATTATGAATTGAAGACATACCAGGCATAGAGATTTCAAAAATATCATAAATAGCCTTCCATATTGAAGAGTCATTGACACAAATAAGAAACAAATGATCAAATATCTTCCCTATGTTGATGACAAAACACACATGAAGAACATAGAGAAATGCCACATTTTTTAAGGAAATAATGAGTAGGAAGCTTCCTATGAGCCAGTCTCTAGGAAAATGTTGTCTGATAAGGCGTAATAAAGTCCATATGAAGATCCCTCATCCACTTACAACCTATATTGCAAGAAAGAGAATGACTATAAAATTTTTTAGAAGTTAGCAGGCCATTTATAGTAGGTTCCCAAGCCCAAAAATCCTCTCTATTAGAGAAGCAATAACTATTGATAATAGTAAAAATATTATTAGGGAGACCCCCAATATTATCAAGATGATATTTAATCATAGCATCCAGATCAACCTTAAAATCATCATTCATAAAGGCATCGACTAGGGGACAGCCAGTCCAGTTTTCCTTCTAAAATAATAAAGATGAGTTCCTTGAAACAAGCCATCTGGCATGAGATTCAATGGAAGAAAAATTGGATTTAAAAGCATGCCAAACAGAGGAATCCAAATGATTAAAAAACCCATTCTTGATCCTATCCCTGAATATATTACGGAGGAAGTCCAAAGACTCGTAATTACTATTAACAAGCCTCTAAATGAACAAAGCCTATAAGGAATCATTAAACACATCAAGATTTTTAATACCAAGACCCCCAGTATCATAGGGTTTACAACAATTATTCCAAGAGACCTTAGCTAAATTCCTCTCCAAAATATTACCACTCCAAATGAAACTTTTAATAGAAAGAATAATTCTCTTGATGAGATATATCGGCCACTTATAGACCATGAAAGAATAAACAAACTTAAAAATGATCACAGCCCTAACTAAGAAAAAAAGACCCACCAGGTAGAGGGACTTACCCTTCCAGGTAGCAAGATACCTTTTGATTTTACAAAGAATATCATAAAAATAACATGATTTTGGCCTCCCCCAAAACATAGGAACACCCAAATATGTAAAGGGAAGAACTCCTTCATGAATACCCAAATCCCTGATAATTCCCGTCTTCCTAGAAATAGGAAAATTCCTACCAAAATAAACAAAGTAATTATTCTAACTAATCACTTTCCCATAGACTTTTTCATAATGAAAAAGGGCACGCTTAATATTTTTAATATTTCTCTTATCCCCTTTAGTGAAAATAATAATATCATCAGCATAAAATAAGTCAGTGGGAGAAACATAACCTCTACCATCACTAATAGACTTCAGTTTCCCATTGCTATCCATAATAGAAAGTAATATACTAAGATAATCCTCCTCAATAGAAAAAAGAATGGCTGAAAGAGGGTCACCTTGTCTCACACCTCTAGAACAAGAAAAGTATCCCTCAGGGGAACCATTAACAAGGAAAGAAATACAAGCTGTCTCAAAAATGATTTTAACTCAGTTAATGAAAACATCATTAAAACCAAAAAAAACAGAATCTTATAAATGAAATTCCAATTTATAGTATCAAAATCTTTCCTGACATCCAACTTGAGAGAAATATTACCATCCCTTGTGGATTTCTTAAGAAGGTTAACACATTCCGAGGAAGTAATAAGATAGTCTTGAATAAACCTACCCTTAATAAAGCCAAACTGATTAGGAGAAACAATCTTACTGGCAATAGAGGACAACTTCGTGGCCATGATTTTGAAAATAATTTTAAAAATCATATTGATCATAGAAAATGGTCTGAATAAATGAATCTCGTTAGAATTCTTTGTCTTTGGAATGAGGGCTAGGAATTGAGCATTAAAACCCTGATTAAGATAATCACCTTTAAAAAATTAGTAACCAACCTACAAACATCATCATGAACGACTTCCCAATAAGTCTGAAAGAAAACATTCCCAAAACCATCTGGACCAGGGTAACTGTCAGACTTTAGACTAAAGACTACTTCCTTAATTTTAAAGTCTAAAGGGATAGATATAAGGTTGTAATTATCCTCTTGATTAACAAGAGTCGAAATAATACTCTCCGCTGGATCAGCAAGAGAGACATGACCAGTAAAGAGATCCTTAAAATAAGTAACAACATGCTCAGAAAGATCCTTTCTATTTTCAAAGACATTATTCCCATTTCGGAGTGAAGAGAGAGGCCTGGAGACTTTCCTAATTCTCTACAATGAATTGAAAATTTTGTAATTTCTATCCCCATAACTCAACCAATTATCCTTAAAATTGTCTCTTTGCAAAGAATATTTGAGATTAAACAAATTATTAATCTTGGAAACCAGCTGAGTCTCACCCAAAACATCATTAGAGAATTCATTTGAAGAACTCTACTCCTGCATTTGTTGAAGATATTCCTCAAGAAATTAGATTTCAGAATCAAGGGACTTAAAACAAAATTTACTCCAGAATTTAAAATTTCTTTTAAGGATTTTGAGCTTGATGACATAAGCAAAATCGTTGACCTTACCATTCCAATAACTCCAAGTTTATTCAACAATAGTTCTACATTCAGGATTATTAACCCAAGCTTTATTAAATATAAAATACAAAGGAGGTTTGGTATCCTTACTCACAAGTTCAACCAAAATAGGATTATGATCAGAGTTAATTATAGAAAGAGTCATATAAGAAATAGAACTCCAGAAATCAAGACAAGCCTCATTTAAAAAATCCCTATCAATTCTACTAGAAACAAATCTATCCAAAACTTTCATGTACCAAGTGTACTTAGCCCCAACAAGATTAACATCAATCAACCCATTATCATCAATACAGGATTTGAAATCTCTTTAATAAATGACATTAGTCATAGCTCCAATCTTCTCATCAAAATTCATGATGGAATTAAAATCACCAAGGATAGACCACGGACAAGAGATCGAAGAGTTGAGAGATCCGATATCCATTCATAAATTCCTAAGACCCTGATAACAGTTATGGGCATAAATAAAAGATAAGAAATGTTGTATCCCTTGAAAATTGAAGGAGAAAGTGACATGCTGATTAGTATTAACTGTTAGAGAAATATGAGATAAATAATAATGAGCCAAGACCCATAACTGTTTAATATCTGATGAGGATATATTAGATTCCACAAAATGAAAACCAAGATTTTTTAAATTGGAAATATAAGGAGAAAAAACTCTTTTGGGTTTGTACAAACCAATGAGAATGGGCCTATGTTTTAGAATGAAGAGCCTAAGGGACCTCATGGTATCATGATTGGCCAGTCCCTGACAATTCTAGAATAGAAGTTTCATTTAAATCTAAGACCGGGATGATTTCCCCCTTTTTGACCCCCACAGTTACCTGTTTTCCAGACTTAGGAGGCCTTCCAGCCTTTCACTTAGGACTGGATGCCCCTTGTAAAAGATCACTTATATCCAAATTAATGGTGGTTCCATTTCCAATTTTAACACCAATAGTGAGGATGTCAACTGGTGTAAAATCCCAAGTAAATAAAGAATATGACATTTTCATATTTATTAATATTTATGAATGAAATGTTAATATTACTTTAAATGGAATTCTATGTTTGATGGAGTACCCAATACGCAACAACGAGTTTCTTTGAAATCTTACGTTGCACACTAATAATATAATAATATTATTTTAAATGGTAGTTAACGCCTAGCCGTTGTAATGGGGGAAATAAACAGAACTTACTAAAAAATGACTATATATTCTTGTTAAATATTTTAACAATTACCCAATAAATGATAGAGGCTTAAAATGCGAATGAATCCAATTTTAAGCATAAATATTCTAATATTCTTTAAAAGGTCGATTAACTACCTTTTGATGGAGAACCATTTTTAAAACTACTTTCTGTCAATTTTATATGTTATATTTGACAAAATAAAATCCCTCTTTATAATAGGTACATCAAAATGTAATTTGTGTAAAAAAAATTTATTTTTCCGATAAAGTTCATTTTTAATGAATAGTGAAAAATGTTGTATTTTAATTCAAAACCTCCTTTTAATCTAATTTATTTATATGGTTAGATTATGTTTTTAATTGGTTTTAAAGTGTAATTAGAATTTATTTTTACCATTTAATTCAATGTTGGTCATTGAAATTAATTTCACTTTGAAATTGGACATAAACAAGTGTCAATCTTTTGATAGATATTGTTTCTTAAAAATACGCTATTTATTTTATCAACGGGAATTAATTATCAAATTAATTAATGAAAATTCTATGTTTTTAATTTGGTAAAATGAAAATAGTTTTTTAATCTGGAATATCAAATTTACTTTGGATAAATTTTTGGTATTTTTCTGACAATTGTTCATTTTTAATGAATAGTGAAAAATACTGCATTTTACTTCAAAACTGCTTTTTCATCTAATTTAATTATATAGTTATATTTTAATTTTAATTGGTTTTAAAGTGTAATTGAATTATTTTTTATCACTTTATACAATTTTGGTCATTGTAAGTAATTTCACTTTTCAATTGGATGTAAAAACAAGGCAATCTTTTGAAAAAAATTACTTCTTAAAAACCCGTCTTTGGTTTTGACAAAGGGAATTATTTTTAAAATTAATTATTGAAATTTCTGTGTTTAGAATTTGGTAAAATTGATTCCATATTTGGAATCATAATGTCCAAATTATTTAATTAAGACTCTTTTGTTTTGGACATTATGGATAGTAATGACGACAATTATCTTTAATTATCGTGATTAATTAGTAATCGGGTATTTGAGGGTAATAAAATAATATCATAATAATATAAAATGACCCCAACATGTGTCCAAATTCTATTATTTGATTCATGGCCGACCATGGGAATATTTTCTCCGAACTTGAGGTCCCATGGAGTCACATGGGTGTGATAGTGACATTTATGACATTATTTTTAAAAAAGAAGAGAAATATACCAAAGGTTTGTATATCCTAAGTAAAACAATTTTAATTTTGTTTAAATAAATGATCTCTTAGACTATATATATTAATTGTAAATCTAAAAACATTTCCTACATCATGGTATTTTTTATAATTTTTAGACATTAAATAAATAAATTTATTTATGACACCATGATGATGCAGTGATTACCTCATTAATGAACGATTTAAAGAAAATGAAAAGATAAGGTAAAATCTAAGACTTAAACTTTTCAAAAACCTATTGGATGGGTTTATTTATAACCCTTATCACCTTATCCTCTAAATATATCATTTTGGGACCTTTAAAATCCGAAAACCATTTTATAATAAAGTAACATTTCAAGACTTTCCAAAAGTGACCCACCTCCCATTTATAAAAGGCCCTCACCTCTACCCCCTTACCCACACCTCTCAAGCCCTTGGATCTTCCAAAATCTGATCATATTATCTCTCCACATATCTCTATTACTCCTAGAATCCTCACTTTGGGTATAAGTATTTCCAAGGAAGCCTTTGGCTCAAACCAAAAAGAGTTACCCGATTTAGAGGTAATGTCTTCTCTCAAGTTTATTTCTTTTATTTACATTCTTCACTCACCAATATCTTATTATTATTTGATCCCATAATAACACCAGTATCCTCAATATACTAGGATTTTTTTATAATAATTATTCTACCTATACTTACAAACACCTCCATCTAATGGTTAAAGAACATACTGTTTCTGTGGGAGGTGAATTACTGCCCCACGAAACAATGATTGTTCAATATTATTTTAACACCTTTCATGGTGGTCATTATGATGTCACTGTATTTATATCTGATATATATGGTATTTATTTTTTTCTATATTCTTCTGAAATTTATTTTTAAATCACATCGTTATGCTTTTCATGTTGTGGAACTGCGATAATTTCATCTGAGGAAGTGTGGACTACCCCCCCCCCCTCAAGTGATGTGACTCGGTCATGCCAAAAATGGAATGTATAAAGAATGTTATTAATGAATTTATGTTACCTATATAAAATATATACTGTACTGGAATTATAATATATATATATATATGTCCCATTTAGTTTTAATTCCTTTAATTTGACAAAGAAATGAAAGTAGCGTTCATGCATACGTACGACCTACCATCTTCATGAACGGTGCATTTCATTTTTTATCTCCAAATGTTATGGAATAGTATAAAATGAATATATACTGGATATATATGATAATTAAATAATTAATACAATTCTTTATATGATGTACTTATAACTACATGGGAAATTCTTTTTAAGAAAGTTTATTTTTGACTCATGTACCGAACATCGACAAAACGTATGATATGAACTCAAATAATTAACTAATTATTATAACAAGATAATATGTGATATGAATCGAATAATAAACTTTAAAGGAAGTCCTTAAGCAATTATAAATTGACCAAAGTTTATTATTCAGGAATATAAAGAAACGAACAAGACAAGTCATACATGAGGTAAGGGGATTTCTTATCTCACTTTTAATTCCATGAGATTTACATTGTTTGCCACTTATTTATTACATGTGTTGTATTGTGTACTTAAATTTCATATATATTATAATGATTCTATTTATATTAATGGTATTGTGAGATTAATTTGGTGTTTATTATCTTTTGGTCATACGACTCGATTGATTACAACGAGGTAAGGGTTTTTATCTCACTTTTTATTCCTGTGAGATTCATGCTACATTTGCCACTATTTCCTTTTGGGTGGTGTATGTACATCCCATGATTGTATTATTTGTGTAATATAATTTATTTTATGGTTATTTACACCTTCATTGTATGAAACTTCTTTCATGGGGTGTACGTTTCGAAAGTTACCCAAATCGGTAAGGGAACCTTTCACCCTCCTCTTTTAAAATACTTCTTTTGTTCTGTCTTTTAATTTACATATTATTATGTTGGGATATGTTATTCAATATCCTTATTGATGTAAATTTTATGTCCAAGTGATGAGATACCATTTTCTCTCTCATCAACTCATTTTCTGAATTTTAAAGTGATGTCGTTAGGCTGTTGAATTTCTGTAAGGGAACTTCTTAACACAATTTCAATTCTTTGGGTTAAACCTCTACTTATTGATTATGTCATTCTATGAATATTTTTGGATGAACTCTGATTTTTTTACACGTAATATACACTTATATTGGGTGTATTTATATTTTTTCCACATAATTATGTAATTTATTTGTCCTTAATCTAAGAATATCATCTTTGTACGGGACTTCGTCTCCATCTCCTTTAATTGAGTAATATTTTGATTTCTACTCGATTTTATTTTATACAGTGTATAAAACCCTTTTGAATTTTCATTTTATTCAAAGGGAATATTTTCTCTACGAAGCATTTTACTAAATGAAAAAAAAAAGGAATGTTTCTTTTTTTAACGTAAGCGGTGACAACGATCTTTTCTGTCACTGCGAGTATTATTTGATCTATGGCTTCCTTAACAAGTCATAATGTTTTCAAAAGAAAAATAAATACCATATACTCTTTTTACATATTTTGGTATTGAAAATGGTTTTTATAATGGATTTATTATTTTAATATCATAAAATGTTATATTGTTATTGCAATGTGGAAATGTTATGTTTCCATTATGCATGTTTTATGTGATATGATTATGTTATGGTTCTTGGGAATTGTTTATGAAGTCGGGTGGTTTCGTGATAAACTAAGGGAGGGTGAGCCTGAGATAGCTCTCCAATGCATTGGGTAATGCGAAGGAGTTAAACGCTAAGGTTTCTCCAAAGATATTTAGGGAATATACTGTGATGGGTATTCCAAACATAACCATGGGGGTTACTCCCTACGTAAGAATGTTATGAATGCCTCAAGTTACCGTTATGTCTTATGATTTTTATGAGTTATTCATAAATCTTATGATTTCATGAGGTATGTTAAAGTGCTTATGATTTATGAGTAAAGTATGATTTCATTTATTCTTATGTATACATTGACTAATGTTTTATTTCCATATTTTTATATCCCTTACTGAGCTTTTTATGCTCATCCCAAGTTTATGAAATGTTTTTCACAGGACATAATGTGGAATAGGTTCAAGGATGGGATCAACGAAATGTAGTGCTCTCTAAAACATGGAACTAGACATGACTCTTTTGTTCAAGAGATTTTATTTTGTGAAAAACAGAAACTGAGTAGCTGTTTCTACTTTGTAATCATTGTGATGTAATAGTTATGTCCTAATTATCTAAAACTCTAAACCTGAAAAGATCTGCAATGTGAATTATTCATTTAATTCAAGATTATGTAATTTTATAAGGCTGAGTCCTTATAGTTAGTATTAAAGGGAGGTTTAGAAAACTTTAGAGGTTAGGGTATTATTTAAGCTTAAGAGACATTACCATAATGGTTAGGATTTTAGAACAAGTCATAGTTTTTTTTAGATAAAGTGAATGAGTTTAAGATAACATGAATAATTATATCTTAGTATTATATGATTATTTTACTGATATACTCACACTGACCTTTTTGGTTTTAGTAAATGGATGGATCTAATAGGCACCAAAGTAATATTGGATGTGAAGGAAACTGTGACAGTTTTCTGAAAAAGCAACTGAATGATATGGGAGCTGCAATGAGAACTCTTGTGGTTATTCTCAACCAACTATCTGGAGTCATGATTGACCACCTGAACCTTAGTGATTTTTATAAGGCATCATATATGCGAGATATAAATCCCTACAGAAGTTTAGTTAATTATCATAAAGGTAATAATGTTCAAAAACCTATGTGTCAAACATGTGGAAAGAAACACATAGAAAAATGTTTCAAAGGGATAGAAAGATTATATAGATGTGGAAAAGAAGGTCATAAAGCAAGAACCTACCATGGAAAAAAAGGAAGCATCTAGTTGACTCTAGGAAAGGGAAATAAGTTATTTCTGAAGGATAAATTGAATGTTTTAAATGTGGTGTGAATGGTCATTATGCAAACACATGTCCTGTTATGAAGTTTCGGGAATGGGATCACCAAGATTGTACAAATATTTTTTTACCAATACCTAATTCCATTCCGATTGAGGATGAAGAAACTGACAATGACCAATGAAAGGTATGTATTATTTCTTAACATATGCTTTCCTATTATTAAAATATTAAGATATGATTCATGATTCTGTTTGTAGGAAAGAACTATTTCAGAATAAGTTAGAAAGTAATGGTTATTGGATCATGAATAATGTAAAATGAGTAAGAAGTCAACATATAATGGATTCAAGAGTTACGGTAGATTTTAGGATAGTGAAATTCTTAAAATTATTAAGTTTCTTTTGATGATGAGATTGCATTAGAAGACTTTTTATAGTATGTTTAACCCTGATGTTTGATATATGGAAAATTTATTCAAGGAATAATTATCTTTTCTTTTGTGGATATAGTTATAAAGAACAATTTTGGTTTATATGATCCTTGAATTTTAGTAATTACTGGTTAATACATTTTGGGATGCAAAACAAAAGTTATTAGATAGCCTCTGTGGTTAAAATATGTTATGGTTATTTTTTATGAATTTATCTCTTCTTGGGAAAGTTATAAAATTATGTTGTTTTTGAAAAGGGACAACACGCAAACCGTGTGACAACCCGTTGCGTTGGATGAAGATGTGGGAATCGAACCCACAACCAAAGTGCGACTGGTATTTATCACCTACCACTGAGCTACGTGAATTCCCTGGTTAGTATGACTAATTATTTTTAGTTAGATGATCTTATGAATTAGGAATAAGTTTATTTTGGGTTATCTATGGAAATTATTAACCTATCATGGAGGATATGTGATTCGGTTAATTACTTTTTAGTACGAGACTTTAAGAGTAACTAATGTTATTTGGAGATAAATTTTAAGATTTACCTTGGAAGACTATGAGATTAAATCCTTCAGAGATTTGGGTTTCAATATTAGTTTGGATTACTTTGAAGAATTTTATGGATAGCTGTTTATTGAATGGTCTTTGTTAAACTTTGGGTGTTGTTGGACAAATTTTGGAGATTAAGAGTAGCTTTTCTTTTTGTAAAGGATTATCCTTTTGGGGATTATCTGATCTTGTACTAACAATTTTGGTTTTTGTTAAGGTCTAAAGACATGGTAAATATATAGTTTATCTTTTGTGGATTAGGTGATTCTCAAGAAGTTGATTATAGGGCTCTTAATGTGAACAAGTCATCCTAAATACTCATCTTTTGGAGAAAATGTGAGTTTGTGTAAGAAATCTAGTAAGAGATGAAAGTCTACATGACATGTAAGTATGTTTCCTTATGATTTAGTTAAGCTCATAAATAATTTCCTCGATGAAAAGTAACTTAAAAAAAAGATTGTCTGTTAACTTTTCCTACTTGGGAATCAAATATTGTTTAACCCATCACAAGTTTGTGATTTCCTCGTGGTTAACTTTCTCCTAAACATGTTTTCTATCACACTCCATCAGAACTTGACCCTTTTTTTCTCTTCCATATCCATGTTTTCCTACATGGAATCCTAGTATGGGTTAAATCAGGTGACCTTTTTACTTCTCTTTCTTTCTTTTTAAGTGATAGTTTTACTGACTCTTTTATCAATTTGGGACTTTCAATGAAGTTTCCGAGCCCAATTTTAAAATTGTGAGGACGTAATTCTCAAAAGGGGGGAAGGATGTAACATCCCAGGTAAATAAAGAATATGACATTTTAATATTTATTAATATTTGTGAATAAAATGTTAATATTACTTTAAATGGAATTCTATGTTCGATGGCGTACCCAATACGCAACAACGAGTTTCTTTGAAATCTTACGTTGCACACTAATAATATAATATTATTATTTTAAGTGGTAGTTAACACCTAGCCGTTGTAATATTGGGAATGAACAGAACTAACTAAAAAATGACTATATATGTTTTTTAAATATTTTAAAAATTACCCAATAAATGATAGAGGCTTAAAATGCGAATGAATCCAATTTTAAGCATAAATATTCTAATATTTTTTAAAAGGTCGATTAACCGCCTTTTGATGGAGAATCCTTTTTAAAAATATTTTTTTGTAAATTTTATATGTTATATTTGACAAAATAAAATCCTTCTTTAGAATCGGTACATCAAAATGTACTTTGTGTAAATTTTTGTTATTTTTCCGATAAAGATCATTTTTAATGAATAGTGAAAAATATTGTATTTTAATTAAAAACCTCCTTTTAATATAATTTATTTATATGGTTAGATTATATTTTTAATTGGTTTTAAAGTGTAATTAGAATATATTTTTACCATTTAATTAAATGGTGTTCATTGGAATTAATTTCACCTTGAAATTGGACATAAACAAATGTCTATCTTTTAGTAGATATTGTTTCTTAAAAACACGCTATTTGTTTTGACAGCGGGAATTAATTATAAAATTAATTAATTAAACTTCTATGTTTTGAATTTGGTAAAATGGACATCATTTTTGAATTTGTAATATCAAATTTACTTTGGATAAATTTTAGGTATTTTTCTGACAAATGTTCATTTTTAATGAATAGTGAAAAATACTCCATTTTACGTCAAAAATGATTTTTCATATAATTTAATTATATAGTTAGTTTTTACTTTTAATTGGTTTTAAAGTTTAATTGAATTATTATTTTATCACTTAATACATTGTTGGTCATTGGATGTAATTTCACTTTTCAATTGGATGTAAAAACAAGTCAATCTTTTGATAAATTTTACTTCTTAAAAACCCATCTTTGGTTTTGACAACAGAAATTATTTTTAAAATTAATTATTGAAATTTATGTGTTTATAATTTGGTAAAATATATTCCATATTTGGAATCAAAAGTTCCAAATTATGTAATTAAGATTCTTTTGTTTTGGACATTATGAATAGTAATGACTATAATTATCTTTAATTATCGTGATTAATTAGTAATCGGATAGTTAAGGGTAATAAAATAATATCATAATAATATAAAATGAGTTCAAAATATGTCCAAATCATCTTTTTTGAGTCATGTCCGACCATGGGGAGCTTTTTACCGAACTTGAGGGCCCATGAAGTCACATGGGTGCGATAGTGACATTTATGACATTATTTTTAAAAAAGAAGAGAAATATAACAAAGGTTTGTATATCCTAAGTAAAAAAAAATTAATTTTGTTTACATAAATGATATCTTAGACTATAAATAGTCATTGGAAATCTAAAAATATTTCCTACATCATGGTATTTGTTTTATAAATTTTATACATTAAATAAGTAAATTTATTTATGACACCATGATGATGTTGTGATTACCTCATTAATGAACGAATTAAATAAAATGAAAAGATAAGGTAAAATATAAGACTTAAACTTGTCAAAAACCTATTTTATGGGTTTATTTAGAACCCTTATCACCTTATCCTTGAAATATATCATTTTGGGAACTTTAAAATCCGAAAACCATTTTATAATAAAGTAACATTTCAAGACTTTCCAAAAGTGACCCTCCTCCCTCTTATAAAAGGCCCCCACCTCTACCCCCTTACCCACACCTCTCATGCCTTTGGATCATCCAAACTATACTCATATTATCCCTCCACATCCTTCTCTTACTTCAATAAGCCTCACTTTGGATAGAAGTCTTTCCAAGGAAGCCTTTGGCTCAAACCAAAAAGAGTTACCCAATTTAGAGGTAATGTCTTCTCTCGAGTTTCTTTCTTTTATTTTCCTTCTTCACTCACCAATATATTCTTATTATTTGATCCCATAATAACACCAGTATCCTCAATATACTATGATTTTGTTATGATAAGTATTCTACCTACACTTACACATACCTCCGTCTAATGGTTAAAGAACATATTGTTTCTATGGGTGGCAAATTACTGCCTCACGAAATGATGATTGTTCAATCTTCTTTTAACACCTTTCATGGTGGCCATTATGATGTCACTGTATTTATATGTGATATATATGGTATTTATTTTTTTCTATATTATTCTGAATTTTATTTTTAAATCACATCATTATGCTTTTCATGTTGTGGAACTGCGATAATTTCATCTGAGGAAGTGTGGACTACCGCCCCCTCAAGTGATGTGACTCGTTCATGCCAAACATGGAATTTATAAATAATGTAATTAATGAATGTATGTTACCTATATAACATATATATTATACTAGAATTATAATATAGATATATTTCTAATTTAATTTTAATTCCTTTAATATGATAAAGAAATGAAAGTAGCGTTCAAGCATACGTACGACCTACCATCTCCATGAACGGTGCATTTCATTTTTTATCTCCAAATGTTATGGAATAGTATAAAATTAATATATACTGGATATATATGATATTTAAATCATTAATATCATTCTGGATATGATTTACTTATAACTACATGGACAATTCTTTTCAAACAAGTTTATTTTTGACTCATGTACCGAACATCGACAAAACGTATGATATGAACTCACATAATTAACTAATTATTATAAAATGATAATATGTGATATGAATTGAATAATAAACTTTAAAGTAATTCCTTAAGAAATTATA
The DNA here is from genome assembly GCA_963277665.1 of Viscum album. Lineage (NCBI taxonomy): Eukaryota > Viridiplantae > Streptophyta > Magnoliopsida > Santalales > Viscaceae > Viscum > Viscum album. The sequence goes on from OY728150.1 coordinate 1,044,886,341, forward strand.
AATTTATCAAATTTTATTATTCAGGAATATAAAGAAACGAACAAGACAAGTCAGACTTGAGGTAAGGGGATTTCTTATCTCACTTTTAATTCCGTGAGATTTCTATTGTTCGCCACTTATTTATTGCATGTGGTGTATTGTGTACTGTCGTTTCATATATATTATCATGATTCTATTTATATTCATGGTATTATTTTATTCCTTTGGTGTTTATTATCTTTTTTTCATATGACATGATTGATTACAACGAGGTAAGGGGTTTTTATATCACTTTTTATTCATGTGAGATTCAGCCTACATTTTCCACTATTTCCTTTTGTGTGGTGTATGTACTGCCCATTATTGTATTCTTTTTGTAATATACTTTAATTTCTGTGTATTTACACCTTCATTGTATGACCCTTCTTTCATGGGGTGTACATTTCGAAAGTTACCCAAATCGGTAATGAAACCTTTCAGCCTCCTCTTTTAAAAGACTTATTTCGTTATGTCTTTTAATTTACATCTTATTATGTTGGGATATGTTATTATATATCCTTATTGATGTAAATTTTATGTCCAAGTGATGAGACACCATTTTCTCTCTCATCAACTCATTTTCTGAATTTTAAAATGACGTCGTTAGGCTGTCGAATTTCTGTAAGGGAACTTCTTAACCCAATTTCAATTATTTGGGTTAAACCTCTACTTATTGATTATGTCGTGCTATGAATATGTGTGGATGACCTCTGATTGTTTTACACTTAATATCCAATTATAGTTGGTGTATTTATATTTGTCACACATAATTATGTAATTGATTTATCCTTAATCTAAGGATACCGTCTTTGTACGGGGCTTCATCCCAATATCCTTTCATTGAGGCGTCTTTTCATTTCTACATGACTTTATTTTATACGGTGTATAAAACCCTTTTGACTTTTCATTTCATTCAAAGGGAGTCTTTTCTCTATGAAGAATTTTACTAAACGACAAAAAGGAATGTTTATTTTTTTAACGTAAGTGGTGACAACGACCTTTTCTGCCGCTGTGAGTATTATTTTATCTATGGATTCCTTAACCAGCCGTAATGTTTTAAAAAGAAAAATAAATACCCTATACTTTTTTTATATATTTTTTTATTGAAAATGGTTTTTATAATGGATTTATTATTTCAATATCATAAAATGTTATATTGTTATTGCAATGTGGAAATGATATGTTTCATTTATACATGTTTTATGTGATACGATTATGTTATGGTTCTTGGGCATTGTTTATGATGTCGGGTGGCTCTGTGATAAACTAAGGGAGGGTGAGCCCAAGATAGCTCTCCAATACATTGGGTAATGCGAAGGAGTTAAACGGTAAGGCTTCTCTGAAGAGATTTAGATAATATACTATGATGGGTATTCCAAACGTAACCATAAGGGTTACTCCCTACGTAAGAATGTTATGAACACCTCAAGTTACCTTTATGTCTTATGATTTCTATGAGTTATTCATAAATGTTATGATTTCATGAGGTATGTTAAAGTGCTTATTTTTTATGAGTAAAGTATGATTTCATTGATTCTTAGGTATACATGGACTAATGTTTTCTTTCCATATTTTTATATCCCTTACTTAGCTTTTTATGCTCATCCCAAGTTTTTGAAATGTTTTTCACAGGACATAAAGTGGAATAGGGTCAAGGATGGGATCAAGGAAATGTCTTGCTGTCTAAAATATGGAACTAGACATGACTCTTTTGTTCAATAGTTTTTATTTTGTGAAAAATGGAAACTGAGTAGATGTGTCTACTTTGTAATCATTTTGATGTAATAGTTATGTCATAATTCTCTAAAACTCTAAACCAGAAAAGATCCTCAATGTTAATTATTCATTTAATTCAAGATTATATAATGTTTTAAGTCCGGGTCCTTATAATTGGACCTCTGGATGAATCAGGAACACCCATATCCTGCAATGTCACATCACTACTGGATGAAATAGGATCCCCAATTTCCTCAACCATTGTAACAGTACCACCAAAAGAAAAAGGGACCCCAATAACCTCTTCCAAAGAAGCAGAATCTGGATTGAAAGAAGCAGTTTCCACTCCCTTTATAGTAGAATCTGCATTAAGAGAAGCAGGAGCACCAGCCACCTGAACTGGGGAAGTGACAGTAGCAATGGAGGGCATAACAGGATCAATAAGGACCTGGGAAATCCTAGAATTATCACTATCCTGAAAAGATACCACAAGCGCACAAATAATATCCTCCAATTCCTACCTCAATAAAAAATCATCAATCTCTTTTTCCAAAAAAAAATAGGTCATAAATCTCAGAAGAGATATTCTGATCCAAAATGTGATCCTCTATGCACGTTTATCCACCATATTTATCTATTTCCTGACCAATCTTAGCAAGAGGACAAGGCAGATTAAGAATCCTACCTTGTTCAACATCTTCAGAGATATATGCACAAGTTTTATTAGAAGTAACTATAACTCTGGAAGGACCTGGTGTATCCTTTGAGGGACCCTCCTTTTCCATAAATACCTTCTTATTTTTTTTATTTCAATTAACCTCCTTCCAATAATTCTCTTTGGGAACCTCATTAACATTCTTTTGAAGCATCCTAAAATTCACCACAGAATGACCAACAATCTTGAAAACCTCACAAAAATAAAGGACATGTTCATATTCTACTTTAACATCAATCTTATTACCATTAGCAATCAAAGTGACGTTATCTGTCTTTTATTTTCCAAATTAACATCAACCATAATTCTAGAAAAATATACAAAATACCCCTCCAAAGTTTTCTGATCCATTCTAATAGGAGTGCCAACACTTGAGGCAAGGTCATTAAGGATCTTAGGATTCCAATACATCCAATTCAACCCATGCAGTCTGTTCCAAAACTGGGCATTGGTTTGCTTAAGGTTAAAGGGATTAAAATTAACATCCCATTTAGATAATCTCAAAGTACCAGGTTTGAGATGTAGGTTTGAAAAATCCCATACTCTATTAAAATCCTCCCTTGATTGAAAAATGAGATGAAAAAACCCCTCCTAATAGGAATCAATTTCCAGTTAGCAATGAGATATTCTATTTTTAAGATCAAGGTAAAACCAGGGTTTATCACCCTTGGAATAAATAACACGACCAAGAATTGAAAACTTACAAAGATCAATACGTTGTTGCAAATCCTCCAGATACGCGACTATAAAAACCACCATTCTCAAGTTTGGTAATTTTAGAGGAACCAGACATACCTCTTTTTCTCAGATCATAAGAACCGGAAAGTACCTCGGAAAATGAGAATAACTTTCATGTATACATGTGGACTACTCCCTCGAGAAGATGATGTATTTAATTTTTCATCACCACCACTTATGTATGGTCATAATTATGGATCAAAATTAAATAATATTATATTTATGAAATTTATGAAATAATTATTATAATTATTTAAATATAATATATCATTTATCTTCTTACCATTCCACCTGTTAAAAATGATAATGTCGCTCGTGTGTACATGTGGATTACCACCTCCAGGAAGTAATGTGATTCATTTCTCTTATCAAAAATTCAATAATAATTATAAAAATGTACATAATGAGTATATATTATATTTATATCATTAATAAAATTTTGTATATTATTTAACCTTGATAAGGATGCATGGACTGAAACTTCCGTACAGAAACTTACATGGAAAATGAAACAATTAAAACTCCAAAATGAAGATTTTATTAAATAATTATTCATAAATGGGTGTTAAAATATTATAATTGGATTATATATGATATTATAAGTATTTATATAGTTATTTTATATAATTATAATAAATTTTAATTTATTATACATGAGTTTGAAATCACTAATGAGGACAGTCAAACTTGAGGTAAGGGATTCTTGATACAATCTAATTTTATTTTGGCCGTGTTTATGTTTAGCTTTTGTTTGAGAAAAATATGATATCCTAATATTTTAAAACCCATATATTTTTTATCTTATATTTATGTTGGGTTATACATGATTATATTCAATTTCTTCTCTTTTTGGATCAAGAATTTTCAAGTAAGTTACGTATAAGGGACTTTCTTTTAAAAATACTTTTATAAATTTTTCCTTCCAACTCTTTTTCTTACATGTACATATTATCTTTAAAATGTTATCAAGAATGTTTTTTATTATAAAAATATTTAAAAATTTGATTTTACCCATTTTTAAATTTCTATAAAAATTATTAAAAGGAACTTTCTTCTCATTTTCTAAATGAGGTGCTTTTTACTGAAGGTGTGAACAGAATTTTGTTTTAATATACATCGCATGAATGGATTTTCCCACTATAATGAGTAATATTTGTTTTCAAGATTACATTAAAATATTCCATGGTTATTTTTAAAGAATTTATTTTTCTCAATATTTTCATAATTTTGATTTAAAATGATATCAACATAAAAGAGTGTTGTTTTCTTAAAGGAATGAATAAAATTTTGAAAATATATATATAACTTCATTCTTACACAAAGTACAAGGATTTTTTTTAATTTATTGATTGTATTTTATTTTTAAAAGTCTTATTTTTATAATAAAACCTTAATTAATGATTAATTGGTGGTATTCCTTTACTGATAATGGATTATATCATATTTTTAAAGCATTCACTTTCTTATAATCAAGTTCTATATCACTATCCATTATTCATTAGACATTATTTTTTCCTTAATATTTATAATTTTAATATCTTGGATGAATTTAGAATAATTTCTATTACTCTGATGATGTTTCAATTGTATATCATTCCTATATAAGGTATCAGTTGAAGGAATCTTATTAAGAATGTTATTTCATTTACTGGGAAAATATTTATGTTTTATATTCTTAATTGAATTTGGATAATTATTTAATTGTAAATAATTTTGATAATTAATTACATTTATCATTAAAAATATAAAAAATTAATGGAATATAAAAGTGATATATGGGGGATGATTATATATATGCATCGATAGGTCTTTTTAGACAAAATAAGTTCCCCTTATGTATAGGTTAAAGTTATAAGATCATGTCATAATAGTTTGGTATTTGGTGAATTTCATCCCATACAATAATAATGTCCTGGTTTATAGGCCTTTATGAAATGAAAATTTTCATGGTTGAGAGGCCTTTATAGTAAGATTCACGATATCTTGGTTGAGAGTAATTAATCAAGAACTTCCATAATTATGCAGTCCCTTTATTAAGAATTTATTTCCCATTATCAATGTGATTTATATGTTGATATTAGCCATGGATATTCATTAAACCCAATTTTTTTATTTAATGGTATGTGTTTTGATTATCCACTCTTCCAAAATTATTACAACTTATTTACTCATGATAATTTCTGTTGTATGTAACCCTTAATGAGCATCTCATCTCCCCATTAATTAGTTTTCCTTTCCCTAGAATATAAAGATGGATATTATTACTGATTTCATGGATGAAATAATGTTTATTATTATATGAATTTATATTTCCAATTTAATATAGGAATATATATGTATCTATTTTTACAAGACTGATAAACTGATCGATATTGGGTGGTGCGGTCCCTTGAATTTTATAACAATGTAATAAATAAGAACCAACTCCAGGTTACTTGATTCAAGGTGTTACACAAGTTAAATAAAATAAAATGAGTAAAAAAATATCTTAAACAAAGAGTTCATCGTATTCATCGTGGGTTGATACCATGTACTTGGTGTGCATAAATGGGTTATAGGTGGATATATGAGGTCTAATTGACACTTTGTGATCATTGGGTAAGTACCTAGGGGCTAGTGGGTACCTAATAGAAGGGTACCAGTGTCCAGTTTATTTTGGGGTTTTTTTTATTTTTAGTTTTAATTATTTTATTAATTATGTTTATAAATGTTTAGTATGGGGTGCCTTCATCCAAAACATGTCCTTCCCCTATCCCTTTATTTCTCTCATATCTAAGAGTAGATTAATTCCATCGGTTATCTATTTATTATTTCATATATAATAGGGTTTTTCTATAGGTGATTCTAACCTTACTTATCTATTATTTATTATTAGTACTTGGTTTTGTCAACATTTTTTAAAATTTTGACTAATAAACATATTTTAAGGAATTATCATTGGTTATTTGATTTTTTCCTCCTTAGGTCAAATCAAAATATGGGATCAAATGTGAAAAACATTTATTGTATAAGGATAGTGGTTCCAAGTTATTTATTATGTTATATGTGTGTTTATTTATTTTGTGAAATGTGGGTGTGTGTAGGGTTTTGTGAGCTACTGAAACCAAAATAAGTCATGGTCAATGAGGAACCTGAGGTTTGTCCTATTGTACTATAGGGTTGTTTTATATTTATTTGGGTTTCATTTTATTAGTGAGATGATATATAGTGGTATTTAGACCAATTTTTTGAATTGTAATTCAAATTTTTTGTGTTAGGAATTGTTATTGGTTTCTTTTGATGATGTGATTCATGGATATGGTTGGTGTGGGAAATTTCGTAATGGATTGGGGTTATGTTTCTCATTGAGAATGGGGAGATGTAATTATACTTACAAATTTGGGTTATAGGTAGTTTATGTTTTCTACTAAACATGGGGTTATGGATTTTGGAATCATGTGTACAAAGGAAAAGGTCCATGAGGTGGTTTATACCACTAGTTGTTAGTGGTAACCTTTTTAGGTTGAGTGTCATAAGGATGATGGTCTTTACCATTTTTTTAGGTGAGGGGTATGTAGTATATGTCCACAATATCATGGGGTTGATTTTGATCATATTATGGAATGTAGATGCTCACCATAAATGAAATTCATGTTAAGGGAGGTGGTCCAAGGTCAGTGAAGGGTTCATACTGGTTGGGCCTTGGGTTTTTTGGGTTGTTGATATGGTGGCCAAGTAAAGTGTTCTGATATAAATGGTACATATGATATGATATGAGGATATTCTATTATATAATCATGATTGAATCATGTTGGATTCATATTTTATGATTATTTTTTAACGTGGTGTGACAAAAACTAAGGTGGAAGGCCAAAGGCTCATCTAGTATAAACAAACATGAGTTTCTCATCACACTCCAACACAAGTCAAAGGAGGTAAAGTTTCACTCAGTTTTGGTTTATTAGGGGTGGATTATATTATATGGTTTTCATTTTTCATCATAAATTTTACTTTGAAAAAACTAATATAAATATAGATACTACTTATACACATTATTGGTGGTGGACTATTGAGTTCATATTGACACACGTCACAGGCCCACTAAGTTGCATGAGGACTTTATGTCTTATGATACAAACACAGAAAATGGATCGATATATAAATATTAGTAGAGAGTGGTGTTCTGGATGGATTTAAATGTTGGTGATTCTTTTAGAGAAAGACTCGGTGGATCCTCAGGGCCGAGCAGGGTCGATCAATTCTATTTTTGAATTTCTATATGTATGAACAGACTATGGATGATCCAATTACCTATATTTTGGCTTGTATGAAACTGTAGATATTTTTTTTGTAACAGATTGTATGTTCTATATTGATATATTTACTATTTTTTTTAAATTATTCTATTTTTATTTTTTTTAATCTATATCCATAAGTTATAGTATCTCCACTATTACCCCTTTTACCCTTATTGTTAGACAGTAGCCTTTGGGGTATATAGAGTCACACATGAGATCAGTGGGTGTTCGTCTCAGTAATAAACCAACATATCCACCCCTTATTCAGTACTTGAGTCGTCCCAGAGGAAGTCCCGAAGGGAATTCCTAACCCCCACAGGTTGGAATCTAGTGCTTATGCATTGATGAAACATATTTGGGAACAGTTTAGCCTAACAAATACTCAAATGGATCCTAACCAAGAACCCAACAGGTTCATTCCATCTTTTTGGAAGTTATGCATCCAAATAAAATAAACTAAATCATAAATACCTCATCCAATAATACAAAATAAAGTTATATTAATAGAAAACATAATCACCATCAAATAAGTCAAGAACCAAAATATAATCTAAAGGAATAATATAGGGAAGTTTATTGGGTGATACATAAACCATATAAAAAAATACATGAAAATTATTTACCCATCACCATTTGTGTAACATCCTGAGTTTTAAGAAAAAACACTATGTTCAATAGCGTACATGATACGCTACATCGAGCTTAAATGAACAACTAAATATTATTATTTAAATGTTACCATTATAACCTAGTCGTTGCAATGCCCGGAATGAATAGTAACAATTGAATTATAAAAACATGGTTTACACATGTTTAAATAATGATTCGTTGGTTACTAAATTTAGTATAAATGGAAATAAAAATCAATTGAATATAAAGGATGTGTTTTGATGAAGACCTATTTAAAAAAGAATAATTGTGTTTATAAAATCATATCACTCTTTAGGGATTCTTATATGTTAAATATTTAATGTAATGTTTAAAATTAATCTTATATATTTTCTAAATATTATATAAGAACAAATCCAATTTTCTTTAATAAAAGAAGTATTTTTCAAATAAATATTATTTTACAGCCTTTTAATGGAGAATCATTTTTAAATCTAGTTTTTTGTCACTTTCATATGATCTATTTGAAAAAATAAAATTATTATTTGGAATAGGTACAACAAAATTTACTTTGGATTAATTTTTTGTATTTTTATGATAAAATTCATATTTTAATGAATAGCGAAAAATACTGCATTTTAATTTAAAACTTCTTTTTCATATGATTTATTTATATAGTTATATTATCATTTTAATTGGTTTTAAGTGTAATTGTATTATGTTTTTATAATTTAATAAAATTATGGTCATTTTAAGTAATTTCACCTTGAAATTTGATATAAACACGTGTCAATGTTTTGATGGTTTTTACTTTTTAAAACTCGTTTTATCATTTTGACAATAGGAATTAATTTTAAATTAATTACTACAACTTATGTGTTTTGAATTTGTAAACATGGATTCCATATTTGTAATCATATGGTCTAAATTATTTCAATATATCCCTTTTATTTTTGGACGTTATGAATACTAATTTCAGTAATTATTTTTATTCATCATGATTAAAGGGTAAATCAGTTAAATAAGGATAAAATATAATATTATAATAATTTAAAAATACCTTAAAACATGTCATAATACTATTTTATGATATATGTATGGCCGGGAGCATCATTGGGTCTATTTTAGGACCCCATGGATCTACTTGGATGTGATAATTACATGTTATAATAATTAATTTAAAGCAAAGAGAAATATAACATAGACATCTATCTTTTACTAAATAATTTTTAATATATGGTTATATGACTGATATATTTCACTATAAAAATTAATTAGAAATAAAAAAATATTTCCTACATCATGGTATTTTATTTATAATTTTTAGAAGTTAAATCATAAATTTATTTATGACACAATTATGATGAAGCGATTACCTTATTAATGAATGATTCAAATAAATGATAATATAAATATTAAAATAAATGTAATTTGAACATTTTTATGACATATAATGATTTTATGTATGATTATGACATATTATATTGGACTTAATGTAGTTTTTATAAATTAATAAAGTTGTTATGACTTTAAAAAAATCAATTACTAAATAGTCTCAAAATTGACATTAATGAGTTTTTAAAACAAATACTATTTTATTAAATGATATAATAGTCATAAAAATATTAAATTCATCCAAATAAATTATATAATGTTTAAAATTTAATTTATTATCCACTTAAGTTTCTATTGTTATTTTATAGTAAACATATTAACCATATAGTGTAAAAATACAATAAGACATGGTAAGAGTTAATTTATTTAAATAAGGGTTAAATCCAAAATATAAGGTTAAATTTGTGACCTAAAATTGTATAAAACCTATTGGTTGAGATTATTTATACCCATAATCATATTATCCTCTAAATATATCACTTTGGAACTATTATAATTAGAAAATAAATTTATAATGAAATAATATTTCCAGACTTTCCTAAAGTGCCCCTCCCCCCTCTTGTAAAAGGCCACTACCTCTACCCACTTTATCACACCTATAAAGTCCATTTAATCATACAACTTCTCCTAAAATAGGCTCCCAAAATCCCAAACTTATTCCTATAATCATTACCTTGGTAATATGGAAACTCAATAAATCCTTTTGGCTAAAATCAAAAGGAGTTACCCTATTTAGAGGTAACGTCTTCTCTTAAGCTCCTTTCATTTATTTTTTTTATCCAACCCCCTAACCTCTCTTTATTACATTTTTTTATAAAAAAATAAGTATAATAAATATACAATGATTTTTTTATTCAATGGGTTTGACCTACACTTACACACACCTCAATCTAATGGATATAGAACATATTGTTTCTATGTATGGCGAACTACTGCCTCACGAAATGATGATTATTCAATTTTATCCTACCACCTCTCTTGGTGTCCATTATGATGGAACTATATTTGTATATGATATATATTATATTTATATTGTCTCTATTATTATGTAATTTTTATTTACAACATACCTTTATTCTTTCCATAATATGTAAATACAATAATTTCATTTGAGGAAGTGTGGACTACTGCCCCCTCAAAGTGATATGACTCGTTCATGCCATACATAGAATGTATAAAGATGTTGTTAATGAAATTATGTAACATATATAACATATATATTATACTTTAATTATAATATACCTATATATCATTTAGTTTTCATCCCTTTAATATGATAAAGAAATGAAAGTAGCGTTCATGCGTACGTACGACCTACCATCTCCATGAATAGTGCATTTCATTTCTTGTCACCAAATGTTATGTACTATTCTAAATACATATTTTCTGAATATATATGATATTTAAATCATGAAAAATATTTTTTATATGATGTAATTTTTACCACATGGACAATTTACATCAAAACAAGTTCATTTTCAACTCAAGTACCGAATATCGACAAAACAACTGATATGAACTTAAAAAATTATATAATTTTTATAACATGGTAATGAAAGATATAAAAGGAAAATTAAACTTGAAAATTTTTCTCAATAAATTATAACTTAAATTAATTTTATTATTAAGGAACATAACGATTGTATGTGACGAGTCAGACATAAGTTAAAGGAACTTCTTAACCCAATTTCCATTCTTTGGGTTGATCTTATATTTCTTGAATATGTTATGATATGATTATGTGATAAATAAATTTTGATATCCTATATTGTATTTATAATTTATTTATGTTTATTTATATTGAGTACACATAATTGATCTATTTTAATAACAAAATTATCTTTGTAAGGAAAATCTTAACACAATCTCTATTCATTGATTTAAACATCCATGTCATTGGTTTTGTTTTTTCAAGAATATGTGTGAATTACCTATGATTATTTTACACTCAATATCCAATTATATTTGGTGTATTTATTATTTTCACACATAATTATGTCATTTATTTATCCTTAATCTAATGATATGATCTTTATAAGGGACTTTGTCTCAATCTCCTTTCATTGAGGCATATTTTGATAATATACACCTCCTTATTCTATAAGTTGTATAATTATTCCCTTTTTATTTTAATTTAATTCAATAGTTTTCAAAATGAATATTTTTCTATGAATAGTTTTACTGAACAAAAAAAGGAATGTATTTAACGTACGCGGCGACACCGACCTTTTCTGTTGCCATGACCATTTTTTGGTATTTGAATTCCTCTACAAGATGTAATGTTTTTAAAAAGAAAAATTAAATACCATACTCATTTTTTTAGGTATTTTTGTATTGAAAATGGTTTTTATAATGGATTTATTATATCAATATTTTGAAATTATGTCTTATGATTGTAATGTGGAAATTTTATTTTTCCTTTATGTTTGTTTATGTGTTATGATTATGTTATGGTTCTTAGGCATTGATTATGTATACGGGTGGTTCCATGATAAACCAAGAGTGGGTGATCCCATTATTTATCTAAAATTCATTGGGTAATGTGACAAAGGTAAACAATAAGGTTTCTCCTAAGAGATTTAGGGAATATACTGTGATGGGTATTCCAAACGTAACCATGAAGGTTTCTCCCTATGTAGCTGTAAAAACTATAATGTGAGTATGATATGGATTCCAAAAGTTACCTTTATGTTTTATGATTTCTATAAATTTTTGTATAAATATTATTATTAAATTATATAAGCTAAGTAGTTCATGTTTTATAGGTTAAAATTATTATTTTGTGAAAATGTTTTCATGGGTTTTAAATATTCATGGACTAACGGTTTCATTCCTTATTTTATATTCATTTCTGATCTTTTTATGCTCATCCCAAGATTTTGAAATTATTTCCACAATTTATAAGGATGGGTAATAGAAATAAATAATTCAAGAATATTTTTATCAAGAAAAAAATCCTGACTTGTTTAAAGGGTTTCCTTTGGTGTAAAAAGTGAATACTAAGTGTAACTATCCACATGTAATGTTTGGGACTATTATGTAATAGTTATGGCCTAATTCTCTAAACCTTTAAATTTAAAATGATCTTAAATGTTAATTCTTGACTTAACCCAAGATTATGTAATGTTTAAGGCTGGGGCCTTATAGTTGGTATCATAGTTTGGTTTATATAATTTTAGAGGTTATGGTGTTATTTAGGTATAAGTGACATGTTTTATATAACCATAATAGCTAGAATATTAGAAAGATGCATAGTTATTTTATATTAATTTAATGAGTTTTAGATAACATGAATAAGTATATCATAGTTTTTATCCTTCTCATATGATAGTATATGATGATTTTATTGATATACTCACACTAACCATTTTTTGTTTTAGTAAATGGTTAGATATAGTAGGAACCAAAGTAACAATGGATGTAAAGGAAATTGTGGTGGTTTTCTGAATAAGAAACCAAACGAAATGAGAACTGTAATAAGAACTATTATGGTTATTCTAAACCAACTATCTGGAGTCATGATTGACCACTTTAACCATGGTTATTTTTCTAAGGCATCATATATACGAGAAAAAAAATCCCCATGGAAGTTCAGGTAATAATCATAAAGGTAAGTATATTCAACAACCAGTGTGTAAAGGATGTAGAAAGAAACACCTAAGAAAATGTTTCAAAGGGACGAGAAGATTTTATAGATGTGGTAATGAAGGTCATAATGCAATAACATTCCATGGAAAAAGGAAGCATTCCCTTGACTCCAGGAACAGGAAATAAGTTCTTTTCGAGGGATCAATTTAATGATTCAAATGTGGTGTCCATGGTCATTAATCAAATGTATGTCCTATTAAGAAGGTTCGAGAATGGGATCATTAGTACCATACAAATATATGTTTACCATTACTTAATTTCATTCCAATTGAAGATGAGGAAACTAAAAATTACCTATGAAAGGTATGGATTATTTCTTAACTCATGTTTTGACATTATTAAATCTTAGGACATTATGCATGATTTTATTTTTAGGAAATAATAATTAAATAATAATATGTAAAAACATTTATGAAGGATCATGAAGAATGTTCGATGATTAATATGTCTACATTTTAGGAATTTAAGAGTTATGTTGGATCTATGGATGATTATATGTTTAAATATATTAATGATGAGATTACTTTGGAAGACTTATATTATGTGTAACCCTTAAGTTTGTTATGTAAAAATATTAATTGAGGAAGAATTGTCTTTTATTTTTTGTATATAGTTATAAATAACCTTTAGGGTTTATATTATCCTTAAATTTAAGGCAATTACGGGTTATTACATTTTGGGATTTAAAATTAAAGGCACGAGATAAACTTGAGATTAAAATATGTTATGGTTATTTTGTTGATTTTATCTCATGTTCTTAATGTTATAATACTATGTAGTTTTAGAAAAATGACAACCCACGGGATGGGTGACAACCCATCATGTTCGGCAAGGCCATGGGAATCGAACCCACAACCAAAGGGCAACAAGGGCACATCACCTGCCACTGGCCTATGTGAAGTCCCTTATTAGTATTAATTATTATATTTAGTTAAATGATTTTATGGATGAATAAAAAGTTGATTTTGGGAACTTATGTTTTATCAAATGGATATCCTTATTATAGGAAAATTATTTGGTGATTAAGTGATAAATACTATTTTGGAATACATTCTCTCTTTTGGGAACACTATATGCCTAAGGAAAATAGAATACTTTGGGATTTCATTTGAGGGGTAATGGTTAAATTTTATTTTGGAAGAATATATTTTCTTTATTATGGACATATGGTGGTTTGAGTTATTTATGGAAATGGTTAACCTATTATAGAGAACATTTCATTAAGTTAATTACATTTAAGTATGAGAATTTAAGAGTATTCAATGTTATTTAGAGATAAATCTTAATATTTATCATGGAAGACTATGTGACCAAATCCCTTTTAATTTTGGGTTTAAATATTATTTTGGATTATTTTGAATAATTTTAGGTACATTTTTTGGTTGAATGGTCTATGTAGAACTTCGTTATTACTGTTGAACTTTGGAGATTAAAAGTAGTCCTTATTATAAAGGATTTTTATTTTGGGGGTATTATCTGATCTTGTACTAAACATTTTGGTTTTGGTTATTATTTAAAGGTAGGATAAATAGATATATAACATTTTTTGGATGATATGAGTTTTTATAAGTTTATTATAGTGCTTCATGTGTAAAAAAAATTCATCTTGAATACTCATCGTTTGAAGAAAAAGATGAGTGTGAGGTGGAAATTAATTAAAGGATGATACTCTATCTTTCAAGTAATTATATTTACTTATGTTCTTATTCTATGTAGTAAAATAATGCCTCAATGTTATGAAAATTATCTTAAAACAAAAATAGTTTCCATTTACTTTTCCTACTGTGAAATCAAAGACCATTTATCCTATAATAAGTTTGTGGTTTTTTTATTGCTAAATTTCTCTTGATCATATTTCCTATCACTCTCCATTATAACTTGAAAGTTAGTTTTTCTTCAATATTCATGTTTTTCTATATGTAATCCTATTATGTGTTATCTTGGGTGACCTTTGTACGTTACTTTTTATCTTTTAAAGTGGAAGTTTTATTAAACCTTTTTCTGAGGTAGGTATGCAATAAAGGTATTTTGAAAAGTCATACCCTAGTTACTGACCCCAAATTAAAATTGGGAGGATAAAATTTATTTAAGGTAGAGGATGTAACAACCCAATTTTTAAGAAAGAAACAATATGTTCAATAGTATACATGATACTCTACATCGATCTTAAACGAACAAAAAAATATTATTATTTAAATTTTACTATTATAACCTAACCGTTGGAATGGAAGGAATGAAAATTATTAACTGAATTATAAAAAAAATGTTTAAACATGTTTAAATAATGATTAATTGGTTACCAAATTTTTTATAAATGGAAATAAAAACCAATTGAATATAAAGGATGTGTTTCAATGAAAACCTATTTAAAAGAGAATAATTGTGTTTATAAAATCATATCACTCTTTATGGATTTTTATATGTTATATATTCAATGTAATTTTCAAAATCAATATTATATGTTTTGTAGATATGATATAAGAACAAATCCAATTTTTTCGTATAAAAGAAGTATTTTTCCAAAAAAAACAGTTTTACCACCTTTTGATGGTGAATCCTTTCAAAATCTTGTTTTTTCCCTTTTATATGTTCTATTTAAAAAAATAAACTTCTTATTTGGAAGCGGGACATCAAAATTTACTTTGATTTAATTTTTGTGATTTTTATGATAAATTCATATTTTAATGAATAGTGAAAAATACTGCATTTTAATTCAAAAATACTTTTTTGTCTAATTTATTTATATAGTTATATTTTCATTCTAATTGTTTTTAAAGTGTAATTGGATTATTTTTTATAATTTAATAAAATTATAGTCATTTTAAGTAATTTCTCTTTGAAATTTGATATAAACACTTGTCAATGTTTTGATGGTTTTTACTTTTTAAAAACCCATTTTATCCTTTTGACAATAGGAATTAATATTAAATTAATTACAACAACTTATGTGTTTTGAATTTATAAAAATGGATTCCATATTTTGAATCACGTATTCCTAATTATTTAAATAGATCCATTTTATTTTTTGACATTATGAATAGTAATTTCATAAATTATTTTTATTTACCATGGTTAAAGGGTAAATCAGGTAAAATAGGGTAAAAATAATATTATAATAAAAATATCCTAAAACATGTCATAATCCTATTTCATGAGATATGTACAACCAATAGAATCCTTGGGTCGATTTTAGGATCCCATGGATCCACTTGGATGTGATAATGACATGTTATAATAATTAATTTAAAGTAAAGAGAAATATAACATAAACGTGTATCTTTTACTGAAAAAATTTAATATAGGGTTATATAACTGATATCTTTGACTATAAATAGTCATTATAAATAAAAATATATATTTCCTATATTGTGTTATTTTTTTTATAATTTTTATACATTAAATAAATAAATTTATTTATGACACAATGATGATGAAACGATTACCTTATTAATGAATGATTAAAATAAATGATATTATAAATATTAAAATAAATGTAATTTGAACATTTTGATGACATAAATTAATTTTATGGATGATTATGACATGTTATATTTGATTTAATATATTTTTTAGAATGAATCAAGTTGTTATGACTTTAATAAAAATCAATTACTAAATACTATCAAAATTGGCATAAACGAGTTTTTAAAAAAACTATTTTATTAAATGATATAATAGTCATAAAAATATTAGATTCAAAAAAATGACTTATACAATTTTAAAATTTTTATTAATGATCCACATAATTTTCTCTTTTTAATTTATAGTAAATATATTAACTATAATGTGTAAAAATACAATAAGACATGGTAAGTGTTAATTTCTTTAACTTAGGGTTAAAGACAAAATATAAGGATACATTTGTGACATAAAATTATATAAACCCAATTGGTTGATATTATTTCAACCCATACACATCTTATCCTCAAAATATATCACTTTGGAACTATTATAATTTTAAAATTAATTTATAATAAAATAATATTTCAAGACTTTCTTAAAGTGCCCATCCTCCCTCTAATAAAAGGACACCACCCATACCCACTTTATCACACCTATCAATCCCATTGGATCATCAAAAATCTGATCAAATAATATCCCAACATCCCTACCTTACTCATAGAAGACTTACCTTGGGCATAAGGTAATTAAAGAAACCCTTTTGGCTAAAATCAAAAGGATTTACCCGATTTAGAGGTATGGTCATCTCTCAAGATCCTTCAATTTATTTTATTTATCCAACCCCCTAACCTCTATTTATTAAATTATTTTATAAAAAACATTATACTAAATATACTAGTATGTTTTTATGATAATTTTTAGACCTACACTTACACACACCTCCATCTAATAGATATAGAACATACTATTTTTATGTACGGCGAACTACTGGCTCATGAAACGGTGATTGTTCAATTTTCCCATACCACTTCTCATGGTGGACATTATGATGTAGATATATTTATATATTATATTTATTATATTTATATTATCTATATTATTCTATAATTTTTATTTAAAACATACCTTTATTCTTTCCATAATGTGTAAATATGATAATATCATTTGAGCAAGTGTGGACTACCACCCCCTCAAAGTGATATGAATTATTCATTCCATACATGGAATTCATAAAGATAGTGTTAATGAACTTATGTAACATATATAACATAGATATTATAGTATAATTATAATATATAAATGTATCATTTATTTTTCATTCCTTTAATTTGACAAAGAAATGAAAGTAGCGTTTATGCACACGTATGGCCTACAGTCTCCATTAACGGTGCATTTCATTTCTTATCTCCAAATTTTATGGAATATTATAAATAAATATATAAATGAAATATATGATGTTTAAATCATGAAAAATATTCTGGATATGATGTAATTTTGACCACATGGACAATTTACATCAAAACAAGTTCATTTTTGACTTAAGTACCGAATATCGACAAAATAGCCGATATGAACTTAAATAATTATATAATTTTAATAACATGGTAATAAGTGGTATAAAACGAATAATAAACTTGAAAAGGTTTCTCAAGAAAGTATAAATTAACATAAGTTTATTATTTAGGACCATAACGATTGTACGTGATGAGTCGGACTCATGGAAAGGGAACTTCTTAACCCAATTTCTATTCCTTGGGTTGATCTTCTACTTCTTGACTATGTCTTGATATGATTATGTGAGAAATAAATTTTGATATCCTATCTTGTATTTATACTTTATTTAGGTTTATTTATAGTGAGTACACATAATCTATCTATTTTATTAACAAAATGATCTTTGTAATGGAAATCTTAACTCAATATCCATGTCATTGGTTTTCTTTTCCCAATAATATGTGTGAATGACCTATGATTGTTTTACACTGAATATACACTTATATTGGATGTATTTATTATTCTCACACATAATTATGTCCTTTATTTATCCTTAATTTAATGATACGATCTTTGTAAGGGACTTCGTCTGAATATCCTTTCATTGAGGCATATTTTGATAACATACACCTCCTTCTTTTATACAGTATATAATTATACCAGTTTTCTATTAATTTAATTTAGTGGTTTTCAAAAGGAATCTTTTTCTATCAATCATTTTACTAAACAACAAAAAAGGAATGTTTTTTAAATGTATTGTGGCGACAACGACCTTTTTCACCACCATGACCATTTTTTAGTATTTGGCTTCCTCTAAAATACGTAATGTTTTTAAAAAGAAAAGTAAATACAATACTCCTTTATTTAGGTAATTTTTCATTTAAATGGTTTTGATAATGGATTTATTATATCAATATTTTGAAATGATGTCTTTTGATTTCAATGTGGAAATGTTATTTTTCTTTTATTATTGTTCATGTGTTATGATTATGTTATATTTCTTGGGCATTGATTATGTATACAGGTGGTTATGTGATAAACTGAGGGCAGGTGAGTCCATGATAGATCTTCAATTCATCAGGTGAAATTACAGAGGTAAACGATAAGGTTTCTCCTAAGAGATTTAAGTAATATACTATGATGGGTATTTCAAATGTAACCATGAAAGTTTCTACCTATGTAGCTGTGAAATTTACAATGTAAGTATGATATAGATTCCACAAGTTACCTTTATGTTTTATGATTTCTATGAAGTCTTGTAGGAATATTATTATTACGTTATGTAAGATAAGGTGTTTATGTTTTATGGGTGAAAAGTGTGATTTTGTGAAAATGTTTTCATGGGTTTTAAATATTCATGGACTAATAGTTTTATTCATTATTTTATATTCCTTACTAAAAAATTTATGCTCATACCAATTTTTTTAAATTTTTTCCATAGGTTATATGAATGGGTAAGATAAAGTAATAAGTTAAGAATATTTTTATCAAGAAAAATAAATCATTTTTTGTTTAAAGGGTTTCCTTTGGTGTAAAAAGTGGATACTGAGTGTAACTATCCACATGTAATGTTTGGGACTATTATGTAATAGTTATGGCCTAATTCTATAAAACATTAAACCTAAAAAGATCCTAAATGTGAATTCTTGACTTCAATCAAGATTATGTAATGTTTAAGGCTATGGTCTTATAGTTGGTATCATAGGTTGGTTTAGATAATTTTAGAGGTTGGGGTTTTATTTAGGTATAAGTGACATGTTTTATATAACCATAATGGCTAGCATATTAGAAAGATTCATAGTTATTTTATGTAAATTTAATGAGTTTGAGATAACATGAATAATTATATCTTAGTGTTTATCCTCCTCATATGATAGTATATAATGATTTTATTGGTATACTCACACTAACCCTTTTTTGTTTTAGTAAATGGATGGATCTAGTAGGCACAAAAGTAACAATTCATGTAAAGGAAATTGTGGTGGTTTTTTTAATAAGAAACCAAATTAAATGAGAGCTGCAATGAGAACTCTTGTGGTTATTCTAAACTAACTATCTGAAGTCATGATTGACCACTTTCACCTTGGTGATTTTTCTAAGGCATCATATATGAGAGAAACAAATCCCTATATAATTTCCTGTAATAATCATAAAGGTAAGTATATTCAACAACCTATGTGTAAAGGATGTTGAAATAAACACCTAGTAAAATGTTTCAAAGGGGAGATAAGTTGTTATAGATGTGGTAATGAAGGTCCTAAAGTAATAACTTTCCATAGAAAAAGGAAGAATTTAATTGACTCCAGGAAAGGGAAATAAGTTCTTTTCAAGGGATCAATTTAATGTTTTAAATGTGTTTTTCATGGTCATTACTAAAATATATGTCCTGTGAAGGAGGTTTGAGAATGGGATCATTAGTACCGTAAAAATATATGTTTACCAATTCCTAATTTCATTCCAGTTGAAGATGAGGAAACTATAAATGACCTGTGAAAGGTATGGATTATTTCTTAGATCATGTTTTGACATTATTCAATCTTAGGACATTATGAAAGATTTTGTTTGTAAGAAATAATTATTAAATAATAAGATGTAAAAACATGTATAAGGGATCATGAATAATGTTTGATGATTAAGATGTATACATTTTAAGAATTGAAGAGTTATG
This sequence comes from Viscum album, assembly GCA_963277665.1. Classification (NCBI taxonomy): domain Eukaryota; kingdom Viridiplantae; phylum Streptophyta; class Magnoliopsida; order Santalales; family Viscaceae; genus Viscum; species Viscum album. Next base: position 1,044,907,021 of record OY728150.1, read on the forward strand.
TTGGACCTATGGTTGATGATATGTTTAAATATATTAATGATGGGATTACTTTGGAAGACTTATAGTATGTGTAGACTTTAAGTTTGTTATGTAAAAATATTATTGGAGGAAGAATTATCATTTCTTCTGTGGATATAGTCATAAAGAACCTTTAGGGTTTATATTATCCTTGAATTTGAGGCAATTATGGGTTATTACATTTGGGATTCAAAATGAAAGGCTTGTGATAAACTTGAGATTAAAATATGTTATGGTTATTTTGATGACTTTATCTCATGTTGGGAATGTTATAATAATTATATATTTTTAGAAAAAGGACCACCCGCAGGATGGGTGACAACCCATTGTGTCTGTCAAGGCCACAGGAATCGAACCAACAACCAAAGGGCGAAAATTTCCCATCACCTACCACTAGCCTATGTGAAGTCCCTTGTTATTATGAATTATTATATTTAGTTAAATGATTTTATGTATGAAGAATAAGTTGATTTTGGGAACTTATGTTTTATCAAATGGATATCATTAGTATAGGAAAATGATTTGGTGATTAAGTGATAAATACTATTTTGGAAGACATTCACTCTTTTGGGAACACTATATGCCTAAGGAAAATTGAATACTTTGGGATTTAATTTGAAGAGTAATGGTTGAATTTTATTTTAGAATAATCTATGTTTTTAGTATGGACATATGGTGGTTTGGGTTATTTATGGAAATTATTAAACTATCATGGATAATATGTCATTTAGTTAATTACTTTTAAGTATGATACTTTAATAGTAGTCGAAGTTATTTGGAGATAAATGTTAATATTTATTGTGGAAAACTATGTGACTAAATCATTTTAAATTTTGGGTTTCAATCTTAGTTTGTATTATTTTGAAAAAAATTTGGTACATTTGTTTGTTTAATGGTCTATGTAGAACTTGGGTATTACTTTTGAACTTTGGAGATTAAAATTTGTCCTTCTCATTATAAAGGATTATTATTTTTGGGGAATTATCTGATCTCGTACTTACCATTTTGGTTTTGGCTAATTTTTAAAGGTATGAGAAATATATAGATAACCTTTTGTGGATGATATGAGTTTTTATAAGTTGATTATAGTGCTTTAGGAATAGAAACAATTCATCTTGAATACTCATCATTTGAGGAAATAGATGACTGTGTAGTGGAAATTAATTAAAGGATGATACTCTACCTTTAAAGTAATTAGATTTACTTATGTTATTATTCTATGTATTAAAATAATTCCTTGACTTTATGAAAAGGATCTTAAAACAAAAACATTTTCTGTTTACTTTTCCTACTGTGAAATCAAAGACCATTTAACCCATCGTAAGTTTGTGGTTTTTTCTTTGTTAACTTTCTCCTGATAATGTTTCCTATCACTCTCCAACAGAACCTAACACTTATTTTTTCTTCAATATCCATGTTTTTCTATATGTAATCCTATTATGTGTTTTCCTGGGTGACCTTTGTACTTCAGTTTTTATCTTTTAAAGTGGAAGTTTTATTAAACCATTTTTTGAAGTGGGTTTTCAATAAAGGTATTTTGAAAAGTCATACCCTAGTTACCGACCACAAATTCAAATTGTGAGGATGAAATTTATTAAAGGTAGAGTATGTAACAACCCTATTTTTAATAAATAAAAACTATGTTCAATAGTGTACATGATACGCTACATCGATCTTAAATGAACAAAAAATATTATTATTTAATTGTTACTATTATAACCTAACTGTTGGAAGGGCGGGAATGAATTTTATTAACTGAATTATAAAAACATGCTTTAAACATGTTTAAATAATGATTCATTGGTTACCAAATTTTTTATTAATGGAAATAAAAATCAATTGAATATAAATGTTGTGTTTTAATAAAAATCTATTTAAAAGAGAATAATTGTGTTTATAAAATCATATCACTATTTATAGATTTTTATATGTTATATATTAAATGAAATTTTTAAAATTAATCTTATATGTTTTGTAGATATGATATAAGAACAAATCCAATTTTTTTCACATAAAAGAAGTATTTTTCAAAAAAATACAGTTATACCGTCCTTTGATAGTGAACACTTTCTAAATCTAGTTTTTGTCACTTTTATATGTTCTATTTAAAAAAAATAAACTACTTATTTGTCTGAGGGACATAAAAATTTACTTTTATTTAATTTTTTGGATTTTTATGATAAATTCATATTTTAAGGAATAGTGAAAAATACTACATTTTAATTTAAAACTACTTTTTCATATGATTTATTTATATAGTTATATTATCATTTTAATTATTTTTAAATTATAATTATATTATTTTTTATCATTTAATAAAATTATGGTCATTTTAAGTAATTTCACATTAATATTTGATATAAACACGTGTCAATGTTTTGATGGTTTTTACTTTTTAAAAACATGTTTTATCATTTTGAAAACAGAAATTAATTTTAAATTAATTACTACAACTTATATTTTTTGAATTTTTAAAAATGGATTCCATATTTGGAATCATATATTCCAAATTATTTAAATAGATCCCTTTTATTTTTGGACATTATGAGTAGTAATTTCAGTAATTATTTTTATTTACCATGGTTAAAGGGTAAATCAAGTAAATAAGGGTAAAAATAATATTATAATAATATAAAAATACCCTAAAACGTGTCATAATCCTATTTGATGATATATGTCCGACCAAAAGAATCCTTGGGAGGATTCTAGGACCCCATGGATCCTCTTGGATGTGATTATGATTTGTTATAATAATTAATTTAAAGTAAAGAGAAATATAACATAAACATTCATATTTTACTAAATAATTTTTAATATAGGGTTATATAACTGATATCTTGGACTATAAATAGTCATTTTAAATTAAAAAAAATCCTACACTGTGGTATTTTATTTATAATTTTCGGACATCAAATAAATAAATTTATTTATGACACAATGATGATGAAGCGATTACCTTATTAGTGAATGATTCAAATAAATAATATTATAAATATTAAAATAAATGTAATTTGAAAATTTTGATTACATAAATGAATTTTATGGATGATTATTACATGTTATATTTGATTTATTATAGTTTTTTCAAATGAATCAAGTTTTTATGACTTTAATAAAAATCAATTACTAAATAGTGTCAAAATTGACATAAATGAGTTTAAAAAACTATTTTATTAAATGATATAATAGTCATAAAAATATTAGATTAGGCCAAATTACTTATATAATGTTAAAATTTTAATTAATTATCCACATTATGTTTTATTTTTATTTTAAATTAAACATATTAACTATATAGTGTAAAAATACAAGAATACATGGTAAGAGTTAATTTATTTAACTAAGGGTTAAAGCCCAAATATAAGGTTACATTTGTGACCTAAAATTATATAAACCCTAATTTTTGATATTATTTAGACACATAAACATCTTATACTAGAAATATATCACTTTTTAATTATAATAATTTTAAAATAAATTTATAATAAAATAATATTTCAAGACTTTCCTAAATGTCCCTCATCCCTCTTATAAAAGAACACCACCTCTACCCACTTTATCACACCTATAAAACCCCTTGTATCATCCAACATCTGATAAAATAATATACCAACATCTCTACCTAACTCATAGAATCCTTACCTTGGGCATAAGGCAATACAAGAAATCCTTTTGTCTAAAATCAAAAGGATTTACCCGATTTAGAGGTATGGTCATCTCTCAAGCTCCTTCCATTTATTTTCTTTATCCAACCCCCTAAACACTCTTTATTACATTATTTTATAACAACACTAGTATACTAAATATACTATTATGTTTTTATGATAAGTTTTAGACATACACTTACACACACCTCCATCTAATAGATATAGAACAACCTATTTGTTTGTACGGTGAACAACTGCCTCACGAAACGATGATTGTTCAATTTTCTCCTACCACCTCTCATGGTAGAAATTATGATGTAACTATATTTATATATTATATATATTATATTTATATTGTTTCTATACTTATATAATTTTTATTTAAAACATACCTTTATGCTTTCTATAATGTGTAAATATGATAATTTCATTTGAGCAAGTGTGGACTACCACCCCCTCAAAGTGATATAACTTGTTCATTCCATACATGGAATGTATAAATATGGTGTTAATGAACTTATGTAACATATATAACATAGATATTATACTATAATTATAATATAACTATGTATAATTTGTTTTTCATTCCTTTAATTTGACAAATAAATGAAAGTAGTGTTTATGCGTACTGACGGCCTACCGTCTCCAGGAATGGTGCATTTCATTTCTTATCTCCAAATTTTATGGAATATTCTAAATAGATATATAATGGATATATATCATATTTAAATCATCAAAACTATGCTGGATATTATGTAATTTTGACCACATGGACAATTTACATCAAAACAAGTTCATTTTTGACTCTAATACTCAATATCGACAAAACAACCGATATGAACTTAAATAATTATATATTTTGAAAAACATAGTAATAAGTTATTTAAAAGGAATAATAAATTTGAAAAAATTTCTCAATAAAGTATAAATTAACATTATTTTATTATTCAAGAACATAACGATTTTACGTGATGAGTCGGACTCATGGTAAGGGAACTTCTTAAATCAATTTCGTTTCATTGGGTTGATCTTCTACTTCTTGACTATGACGTGCTATGATTATGTGAGAAATAAATTTTGATATCTTTACTTGTATTTATACTTTATTTATGTTTATTTATAGTTATTACACATAATCTATCTATTTTATTTAAAAAATGATCTTTGTAACGTAAATCTTAACTCAATATTCATTCATTGAGTTAAACATCCATGTCATTGGTTTTTTTTTCCCAAGAATATGTGTGAATTACCTATGATTGTTTTACACTGAATATAAACTTATATTGGGTGTATTTATTATTTTCACACATAATTATGTCCTTGATTTATCCTTAATCTAATGATACGGTCTTTATAAGGGACTTTGTCTCAATCTCCTTTCATTGGGGCATATTTTGATAACATACACCTCCTTATTTTATACGATATATAATTATACCCTTTTTCTATTAGTTTAATTTAGTGTTTTTCAAAAGGAATATTATTCTATCAATCATTTTACTAAACAAAAAAAGAATTTGTTTTAACGTACGTGGCGATAATGACTTTTTTCACCACCATTACCATTTTTTAGTATTTTCCTTCCTCTATAATACATAATTTTTTTAAAAAGAAAAGTAAATAATATACATCTTTTATTAGGTAATTTTGTATTGTAAATGGTTTTGATATTGGATTGATTATATCAATATTTTAAAATTATGTCTTTTGATTTCAATGTGTAAATGTTATTTTTTGTTTATTCTTGTTCAAGTGTTATGATTATGTTATGTTTATTGGGAATTGATTATGTATATAGGTGGTTCTATGATAAACTGAGGGCGGGTGATCCCATGATAGATCTTCAATGCGTCAGGTAACATGAAGTAGGTAAACAGTAAGGTTTCTCCTATAAGATTTAGGGAATATATTGTGATGGGTATTCCAAATGTAACTGTGAAAGTTACTACCTATGTAGCTGTGAAAGTTACAATGTAAGTATGATGTGGATTCCACAAGTTACATTTATGTTTTATGATTTCTATGATGTTTTGTAGGAATCTTATTATTACATTATGTAAGATAAGTAATTTATGTTTTATGGGTGAAAAGTGTGGTTTTTTTAAAATGTTTTCATGGGTTTTAAATATTCATGGACTAATAGTTTTATTCATTATTTTATATTCCTTACTGAGATTTTTATGCTCATCCCACTTTTTTGAAATTTTTTCCATAGGGTATATAGATGGGTAAGATAAAGGAATAAGTTGAGATTATTTTTATCAAGAAAAAAAATCATGTTTTGTTTAAAGGGTTTCATTTGGTTTAAAAAGTGGATAGTGAGTATAATTATCCGCATGTAATGTTTGGGACTATTATGTAATATTTATGGCTTAATTATATAAAACTCAAAACCTGAAAAGTTTCTCAATGTGAATTATTGAATTAACTCAATATTATGTAATGTTTAAGACTAGAATTTTATAATGTGATAAAAGGGTATAAATACTACAATGTTCGATTCATCACCAACCCAAAACTTCTTTCATGGGTACTCACTTCCTCCAAGTTATACCTTTACTTTTCCATCATATTTCAAAAAAAGGTCAATATATACCCATTAGATATATATAGGGTGTATGAAAATATAGTCTAGTAGGTTCTCACCAAGTGTTTAATGTGAATATGTTGTTTAGAAAAACAAGAAAGCTAGTTTCAAAACAATTTAAATAAAAAATAATCTTGAAATAATTTAAAATCAAGAGGGTAGAAAACATGATTAAATAGTTTAGAAAAAGAAAGGATATTTAGGGTAAATAAACATTTAATAAATAAGAAATATGGAAAATCCCTATGGTATCTAAAGTTAGGGCAACCCCAGGATCCTTATCCTCACTCGATGATCAAACCCATAATGATAAAAATATCCATATCTGTTCTTATGAATGATCCACTTGGGATAAATCCATCAACCTTCAATTGTAATCTATATCCTTATCATCATATCGTTTAGTTATTATGGCATAATTCTAAATATTGGGTAGGGTTTGGCATGCCTAGAGATACTTAACCTAGTATTACACTTAGGTACCACATATCACATGGGATATATCCATTTTAAAAATAAAATGTAACTAAAATGTTAAAAACGGATTCCATCCATGGGTGATCCTTGTCAACTACATGACAAACATCCTTAATTTCCACCTTTAAACACCATTTTCTAATACTTATGTCTACTAAAATTTAAGTAAAAACATTTAAATAAATTTCAATACATTTAATATATATTGAAAGATCCAAAATCATTCTTGAAATCATTCTTAAGATAGTATTTTAAAGAAATCAATCATTAAAGGTTTATTAAAAAAAATTACCCATGAAACCACTTACCTCAACTGATGAAACTACTATTAATATGGTGTAATCAAGTATAAAAATAGATTAAACCCCTATAATTAAAACCATAAGCATAAAAACCCCACTCATTAAATTCCTCAAAGATAAACAATAGGTTATAATGGCATTAGGGTAGAAGTAAAAGTAAGTGAAAATTGAGGGAATAACCAAGAGGATGGAAGGAAAGGATCTTATTTAATAATTCCCTAAATAAATGAGGTATAAATACATTTAGAAGTAATACAAATGGAATGAGGATAGGAATCTAAAGTGAATGAGGAAGATAAGTGTTTAGTTAGGGAGTAGATGGGGGAATTAGTGTATTAAATTTTGGAAGGGTAGAATAGACATTTCATTTTTTTTAATTTCTTGGTAGGTTGCATGATTTGGTCATATAGTTTTCTAAACTATGAACCAACTATGTGGGTATAACTATCTCACTGGAGTGAGTCTCATGGGTTGGTTACAATGTTATAAAAACTATATGCCAACTACCAAGATCACCCATGTTAAGGACTACATGTTTAATATGGTTTGGTCACATAGTTATCCCTAACTTTGTGTCAATTTTGTGATGGTTACTATATATAATTTTTCAATGTTTTCAAAGTGAAAATCACACAAATAAAAGGTAATAATTAAAACCAATAAATAATACATTCCATATCTGAAAATGGAATTCGTTGTGAAAATTCTACATACCATGAAAATTTCTATCACTAGAAAGTCAATTAAAGAATAAAATATCAGTAAAGAGATGAGGAAACTACTCCCTCATAAGAGATATTCACTCCCAATTATAATGGGAAACACTCTCATGCATCCAAAATACACACAAAATGATTGATTTACCATAAATAATTTTCTTATGAGAGTCAATAATATGAATCATTTACTCAACTAGTGAGACATCTGAATCTTTTTTAACCTACTTCATATTAAAATCATGAGAAGGTTCAGGGTGGTTTTTCTTAAACTAAGATAAATGGAATATTTGTGGTTTGAATCATCAATTACATATCATGAACTATACTCACTCCAACAAAGGAGGCCTCACCTACTCTAATCCAGCAAATAGTAAATTGGCATAAACTACTATACAAGACCAAAAAAGGATCCATTTTTATTAATGATTGGTAACTGTAATTATAGGAAAACTCGATCAATACAATATGGTTATCCCATGAACCATAAAAATACTATATTTAATCATAGTGTATAACTTTCAAAATCTAAATTTTCTACTATGGTTAGTCATTTTTTTGTGCATGGTATATTGTTCTCAACCTCACCTGAGATCCCATGGCCTCCTAAAGTCCATTTCAAAACTATGTCATGAATTAGTGGGTCCATATCAGAAATGATATAATAAGTTACCCCATATAACCTCATGATATATTTCATATACAACCTCCCAGGTTATTCCACTTTTTTGGTTCCTCTGATTTAGATAAAAGGAGATTATTTAGCTGACTGGTCAATCACCTCCCAAATTCTATTCTTTTCTCAGGGAGTCTAAGGTAATTCGATGAAAATTTTCATCACTACCTTGTCCTATTTCTAGTTTGGGACTAGAAAAAATCTAGAGAAACTATATGAATTCTATTCTTCATCCTTAATCCATTGACATATATAACAACATGAAACAAAATCAACTATGTCAAGTCTCAAACTTGTCCCCCAATAAAAATTATTCATGTCATAATATATTTTGGTGGTTATGGGGTGGAAACCCAATTAATATCAATAACATTAATCCATCACAAGTTTCCTTTTAGGAAAAGGAACAACATACCATTCATTAAAAAAGGATTCTCTTTGGTGATCTTAATAGTTCATTGTTGGTCTTCCCACCAAATATAGATTCCTTAATAATATGAATCTCATAATATATCTCTTTCACTTAATAAATGAGTTTGATTAAAGATGAAATCAATTTAATGATATAAAAGAACACACCACTCTTCCTTACCTCTCCTATAAATCCATTTTAGTGAAGAGACCCATAAGGTTCCATTCATCATCTGATTTATTCAAATCCTGAGAATAAGACTTCCTACTAAGGGCATCAGTGACAATGTTTTTCTATCCTGTGGTATAGGAGATGTAAAAATCAAATTACTGAAGGTATTCTACCAACTACCTTTTTCTAAGCTTCTAGTATTTTTGAGAAAAATGTAACTCAATATCTTGTGATTAGAATAGATCCTGAACTTCCCCCAATAAAGGTAGTGTTACCAACTGTTAAGGGTGTGTATATCCCCCATAAATTATAAATCATGGGTTGTATGATTTATCTTATACGGCCTAAGATTATGATATTCGTACACCACCACATGACTTCTCAGTATGGGAACAAAGCCTTATCTCAATCCAAAGGAATCCTAATAAAATGTATAACTCGATCCAACCTCTGAAATAACCAACATTGGTGTTGAGGTTAATGATGTATTCAACTTATCAAAGGATTTTTTGAAATAAAGGCTCCACAAAAATCTCACTCCCATCTAACTGAGAACTTTAAAGGGTGATTTGAGCCTTGATAAATAATTTTCTAATCATCATTAGTAATCGTTGAGGACAAAAAATCTTATTATATCAAATACATTCCATGGTTCATCCTAGGACATGATAGCTTAAAAATTTTCAGGAAAAGTAGAAATTTCATGTTTTAAAACCACATTCCCCAAGTATTTTACAACTTTAATATAGAAGTTTCACTTTAATAGAATGACATAGATATGACAATATTAAAAACTTTCTAGAATGGTCCTTATATGACTCTCATTCTCCTCTGTATTATTTGAATAGACTAAGATGTCATCCATGAATACCATAAAAAAAATTAAAGTTTCTAGTGAAATATTTGTTTAATGAATTCCATAACAAATACAAGAGCATTAGTTTCGGAAAAAACATATCACTAGATATTCAAAGTGGCCATACCTTCCCCATTAGGTAGTATTAGGAACATTCGACTCTTTCACCCCAAGATGATGATATCCAAATAGAAGGTTGATTTTGGGGAACCAAATTTCCTCCTTAAACTAGTCAAAAATATCATCAATACATGGAAAGGGTATATATTTTTAATATCCAACCAATTAAACATCCACTAGTATATACACAAATTAAGGGTTTCATCAGACTTATTATAAAAACACCAAATATACCCATAGAGATACACTCAGGTTTATGAATCTATTAGCTTCCAAATAATCCTACTAAATATTTAATTCTTTTAATTATAAGACACTATTAAATATGAAGGTAATGATATTAGTTACATATAATGTATTGGATCAATTAAAAACTCAACTTATCATTCCTAGGGTAAATTGGATAAGTCATTTGGGAACACCTAGAGAAATAGTTGAACTACCATGGGAAGCTCACTCCAAGAATTTTCTTCCATGACTTAAATAAGGAGGGATATTAATTGACATGCCAAGATATCCACATCTGGAAGAGGTATCCTTTCCTAAATTGATCATGGATCCCATTATCCTGAATATACATAGGAATTCATATCAGTAGTGGTAAATTTTATCTTCCCCTAATTGTTGCCAACATGATCCTTAAAGGAAACCATCCAATATATCCTAATAGTGACATTGAAAATATCCATATTGAGGATGATGAAATCCCATGTTAGCTCCATATTTTCTATTGAGATATCACATTAGATGAACTATAAACTCTACTCTTTCTTCTTTCTAAGGAGTATGGATAACTCCAAGACATAAAGCATGAGCTTAGATGAGAAATTCAGAAGATACAAAACATGAGAAAATATAAATATGTTGGACGTTTATATACCAAAAGTAATCATCATATTAAAGTCTATAAGAATATTTAATCTTATTTTTACTAGGTTAACATTAGTTTCTGCTTATATTTCTTCCACTACATACATTTTAATTACTATAGAGGTGGGATAAGGTTTTCTAGTTTCATGGGGATCAACCTTTAACTTGATTTTTTCATATTATGAATTAGTCTTAGTCCCATGCATTTAAGGTTGATGTCCCACATATTTTGAAGCATAAAACTAAAATATGGATCCTCCCTAAGCCAAAGTGACCACACCACCATAAAATATGAGCTAGCTTGAAAAAGTTTCTACATATGGATCAAGTGCCCATATGCATGATAAGGCTTCAAATACCCCCATCTTCCCACATTGATAAAAATTTAGAGGACCTCTTCTCACTTATATCAATGGTAATGTTAGATATTGATGTTCATATTCACCACTACCTCATCTTTTGAGGCACTTCCCACTTTATTTTCTTGTCCAAGGGTTAACTATGGTTTTCTATAGGTATGGATGGAGCCCTAACTATCCATTAAATTATTTCTTGATTAATTTATACCATTAAATATTGATCTAAAACCTTTTAATATATTGGGATCATCAACAAGGATTTATAAGATCAAATATCAGGCTGAAGGCCCATATCAAACCTCTAATCCTAAAATACATTTCTAGATACCATATTTGGTGAAAAGTGGACAGGCTTGGATAATTGGTTTTTATACTCCATGGTTGTCTTGTCACCTTGATGAAGGGTGAAAAACTTTTGAAACTTATCAAATACCATGGTATCCAACTAGAAAAAAAGATTGAATATATCCTTGAGGTACTTTCATTCGATATTTTCATGTCGTTTAGCTTAGACCACCATCTACCACTATCATTTTTTGGGATCTTTGAGAATAAAGGTTGAAAATTTCATCTTAATATAAGGAATATTCTTGAGTAACTCAAAGATATTATTAGTTTTATCCAAATGATTTTCCACCACTTGAGGGTTTCTAATCCCATTAAAAGATCTAGTATTGTGTTGAATACACTATTAAGCAAGATCCTTATCTCCACTCGATCTCAATTCTAATTCCTTAGATTGAGTAGGGGATGAACCCACACCTTGGTCCATATTATGGATTTTATGAACCATTTACTTGATAATATTTTGAGCTATAAGATGATTAAATCATATAAAATTCTCCATGATACCCCCTAAAGGATTCATGGGAGGTATTAAAGGGGGATAGAACTACATGAAATAAAATAAAAGGATAAAACCATTAAAAAAATTAATTGATCATCGATCAAGGCTATAAATAACTAGAAAATATTCAATTAAATTATAAGAAACATATTATAAAAAATCAAATACCTCCATAAATCATAGATCTTATACACAATATTTTCCCCATGCACTGAGCATAAATTAAAGTATAAATCAATCAATAATCAAAATATGATTCCAAAAAATCCTATAAACTCAACATATGACATTAAGAGTGTTTCATAGACACTCTTTTCACCACTTAGTCAATATCCAACAATACTAGATAATTTATAATTAACTTCCTAAATAATATAACTATAACCATGATTTAAAAAAATCATGAACCAACCTTATTCACCCCTCATCTGTGTACCTGAGCTAGAACATGACAGGACCCAAAAGGTAATTATATATCCACACAGGATGGAAAATGGTACTTGGGAATCAAATAAACACTTTTTGGAATGGTTTCATCCAATAAATAATAAAATGGACCATAACCAATAACTCATCATAGACTTATGAGATTTTGAGAAATTATGCATTCAAATATAATAAAAATACCACAAAAAACTCATATAAATTTAGAAAATAAAATCATAATAGAAAAAATCCTAATAAACAATGATTGATTCAAGTATAAAAATATAAAATAATATAATAGGATGGGGGATCCAATTATTAAATACATAAACCGTCTATAAATCAGAACTAAAAAATAAACCAAAAATGGAAATCCATCACTATGTGACATGTGGGTGTATATGTCACCATGTAACCACTGTCACTAATCTATCTCTATTAACATGAGTACCTAACATCTTTTATAAGAACCTTTCCTTTTCTCACATCTACCAAAACACGGTTTATATACACCCATTTGATTTATGTCATGTGTGAGTACATATATCCCAATAATATTTAATCAAGAATTTAATGATTATAGTTTGTTATAAAAAACAAATATTCTAGTTTTAAAATAATTTAAATGGAAAATAATCTTTAAAAAATTTTAAATAAAGTGATAAAAATAAAACATAAATAGTTTTGATAAAGAAAACATATGTAGGGTAATTAAAAATTTCATAAACAAGAACCATGGAGAAACCACTAAGATAGATTAAGTCATGAGTATCCTAGGATCCTTATTCTCACTTGATAATCAAAACTATAATCACAAAAATATCCATATCAATTCTCATTCACAAGCCACCAAGGATAAATCTATAAAGTCTCAATGGTAATACATGTCAAATTCATCATATTATTCATTTAGTGTAGTGTAATTCCAAAGGTTAGGTGGGGTGTGGAATTCTTATTTGGACTTATCCTTGTCATTACCCTAGGTATCCTAGGTTCCCATAGGTTTTCATCATTTAAAAAAACAAATTAAACCCCAATATTAGAAAAAAAATCATCTAAGGGGGATTTATATCAATTACATAGTAAACATACCTCATTTTCATCATTAAAACACCATTTCCACACTTTATTTTTCCAAAATTCAAAGGAAATTTTTTTAAAAAAATAATTACATATAGTAGTTAATTAATGATCAAATGGAATTATTGAAATAATTTTTAAAATATTATTTAAAAGAAACCAAAAATTCAAGGTTCATTAAAAAAAGGTTACCTATGAAACTGTCTACCTCAATCGATGAAACTTCTTGTAACCCAATGGAATCCACTTGAAAAAGATAGAAAAAAACTTCATGAGTTAAGAAAAAACCCTAAAAATCCTAACTATTCTATATAAATTTAGAAAATAAAAACCCTAGGTCATGATTTCTTTAGGGTATAATGAAAACCAAGAGAAAAGTGTGGGTATAACTAAGAGGAATGATGGAAAGGCACTTTGTTGGTGATTTTATGAAGAAATGTGCTAGATTTTCACCTGTAATAATTACTTAATGGAGGAGGATAGGTTAATTATGATAATAAGGAATATTATTGTCGATTTATGGAGTAATTAATGTTATTAAGGTATTAATTCAGTTATGGTTATAATAGACATTCACATTTTTATGTTTCTAGGTAGGCCACATGGTTTTCCAATATGTGTGTCTACTGTGTCGGGGGAATTGTCTCAATAGAGTTAGTTTCATGGTTTAGCCACATGGTTAGACAAACTACAATCTAACCATGTGTATTGATTCTATTAAGGATTATAGGTTTCAAATGGTTTTTCTACTCAGTTAGCACTAATCATGCACCAACCATGTGAAAGTACATGTACCCCATTTTTCAATTTTCCTCACCTAGAATGACCCAATAATAAATGAAATAAATTAAAACCAATAAATAATAATTATCATACCTAAAAATGGTAGTATGGGTGTGAAAATCCACCACACCATGCCATTTTTCTCCCAAAAAGTAATCTTTGTGACGATAAATAAATAAAATAGTTGATTCCATTACACCCTCGCAAGAGAATCTCACACACATGTATCATAAGAATCACTCTCATGCTTCCACAACACATGAACCAATGAAATTTATTTCTCATAGATCATTTTCTCCTAAAATTTAAAAATATAATTTATTTATTTAATAATCAATACATATAAATATAATTCGATCTCCTCTCAATTTAAAAAAAAGATAAGGGTCAGGGTGGTACTTTCTAATATAAGAGATATGTAATACATAATGGATCAATGTCATCTATGGAGGTAATTACAATTGACATACTACATTAACAATTCACCTAGTAACTTAGAAAGGTCTCATGCATCTCAAAGAAAGTTTTCATTATCTCCTTAGTCATCAAGGACATAACTAAGGTGACACCCTTAAGAAAACCTAATAACCAATTATACTTTCCAAATGAAAAAAATAGATCTACATAGGATTTATTTTAACTATTTGCATTCATTAGATAATGAAATATAGTAAAAATATTAACTAATGGATCATGAACTATACTTGTCCCCACCATAGAGGCCTCACCGGATCCAAGGAGATATTGGTATGACCTACCATATAATTATCAAAATGAGTCATTATTATTGATGATTAGTAGTTTCTATTATAGGTGAACTCAATCTATGCTAGATGGTTTTCTCATAAATCTCTAATATCTGGGATACATACACTAACCATTTCTTATAATATTTAAATTTATCAAACTATATGGACATTTATTTATGTATGGTATGCAGTTCTCAACCTCACCATAGATACCCTATCCTCCTAGAGGCCCTTCCAAAACATAGAGGTGGACTGGGGTCCCC
Source organism: Viscum album (assembly GCA_963277665.1). Taxonomy (NCBI): domain Eukaryota; kingdom Viridiplantae; phylum Streptophyta; class Magnoliopsida; order Santalales; family Viscaceae; genus Viscum; species Viscum album. Next base: position 1,044,922,383 of record OY728150.1, read on the forward strand.
TATCAGAAATGATAGTGTAAGGAACCCCATATAACCTCATGATATACTTCATATAAATCTTATTAGTTTCAACCAATTTTTTAGTGTATTTAATCTTGATGAAATTATAGAATTTTTCTAAATGGTCTATCATCACTTAAATGGAAATATTTCCTTGAGGAATCTAAGTTAATTTGATGATAGAGACCATCACTACATTTTCTTATTTCTAGGTTTGGATTAACATAGGCTATTACAAACCAAATGGATTATAATGTTTCGACATAATATTTTGGTTGATATAATAGCATGAAAAAAAATATCTAGGTCATGTTTTATTCCTGGACACCAAAAATAGTTATTTATAACATCATACATTTTGGTGATTCTAAAGTGGTTAACCCAAGGTGACTGGTGAAAATATTTCATCACTAATTTTATTATAGGTAAAGTAAAAACACACCATCCTTGAAAATAATAGATTCCCTACAATGATATAGAACACTTTCTAATGGTATCCCCACCAAATATTAATTCCATGATACTCCAAAACTCCTAATCTCATAACTTCTCTTAATGAACTAGTTTGGGAACACAAGGGGTCAACTAAATGACAGTATGGAATAAAAAATATTGGTTTTCCCTCACCTCTAAATTAATCCAAGTGAATTGTCTTGTAAGGTCTCATATATCTATAAATTTATTTAAATCCTAAAATGATGACTTCCCACTAAGGGGATTAGTGAAAACATTCCCCTTTCTTAGGGACTAAGTGATTTAAAAATAAAATGACTAAAGTAATTCCACCCACTACATCTATTTTAGGTTCAAGTAATTATGAGAAAATATATAACTCTAACTCTTGTGATTAGGATAAATCATGATCTTCTCTATATAAAAGTAATATTTATAACTTTTAAGGGCATGTATAACCTCTATAATCTCAAAATAATGGGTTGGGTAATTTCACTCATGTATTCATAGTTAGCGATAATCTTATGCCACCACATGATTTTCCTATAGGATTATGTCGGCTAAACCTAAGCCTTAGTAATCACACTAAAAAACATTACCTTGATTAGACTTGGGTATAATTAGAATGAGTATAGAGGTTAACCATTGCTTCAACTCATTAAATGATGACTGGAACTTATGGATCCACACAATTTTCAATACCTTTTGAGTGAGAGAATCTAAGGGTGATACGGGCCCAAATAAATCCTTCATGAGTTGTTGATAGTACTCGACACATCCCAAAAATCATTTTCTTTAAAATATGTTTTTTGGTTCCTCATATGACATGATATCTTGTATATATTTAGGATCAATGGAAATTATCTATTGTGAAACCAGATACCCCAAATAATTTTCCTATTAAATATATAAGTTCACTTTGATAGCTTTACATGGGGATGATGATCTCATAGAGTTACTAGAATGATCCTTAAATGATGGAAATATTATTCCACTATCATTAAAAAGAATGGATTCCATGCATGAACGCCATGAAAAAAGTATCAAGGTTCCAATAGAATATCGTTTTCATAACCTCCAAAAAAACTAAATGAGAATTATTTAGGCCAAAATAAGTCACTAGATATTCAATGTTTCCATACCTACTTCTAATAGTGGTCTTAGGAACATCTGGCACTTTTACCCTAAGATGATGATATCCAAACCAAAGGTCAATTTTGGATAACCACATTTTCTTGTTCAACTAGTTTAAAATATCATCAATACAATGGAATGGGTACTTATTTTTAATGGTCACCCAATTCAATTTTTAGAAGTTGATATAAAAAATGGAGGGTTCCATCGACCTTCTTAAAAAATCACTGGAGTATCCCATGAAAACATTCTTAGGTATATAGAGAACTTGGATTCCAAATAATCCAACTGAATTTCTAATTATATTATTTCCAAAATTGACATAATATAAGAATTCAATGATATTAGTCACATCCCTGGTACAAGATCAATCAAAAACTCAACATTCCACAATGGGGGTAAAGTTGAGAAGTCATCCTTGGGAAACTACCAAACTAGAGGGGGAAGCTCTCTCCTTGAATTTTCTTAGATTGAATCAGTAGGGATGCTAAGTGTCCCACTAAACTAACCACTTCTAGAAGATGTAACCCAACTTGACTCAATCATGGATCTCATTCTCATTGAAATGTAAGAAAATTCCCATCAGAAGTGGTGAAGGATACATTTTTTAGAAATAAATCAACATAATACCTAAGGAAAACCTTCTAATCTATCTAAATAATTATATAAAAAAGATATATATTGAGGATGAGGAATACCTATGTTAACTCTATGCCTACTATTGAGATAACACATGAGGGGAACTGAAACCCCTACTCTCTCTTCTTTATGAGTGGTTTGGATAACTCTATAACATAATTCATGAGTTTATATGATATATTTGGAAGGTCAAAAATAATAGAAAACATAAAAGAGTAATATGAAGCCATAAAAAATAAATCAGTCACCATATATGAAGCTATAATAATAGTATTACTATTTTCATTTTTCTCACATCCATCTCAACTAACATTTCCTCCACATCATGCAGTTTATTCACTATAAATAATGAAAAAGGTTTTTTTCCTATCTAGGTATTAACCCTAAAATATTTATGCCTATATAGAGAATTTCCCCTTTCCTAATTCCCTTAAGGATGAGGTTCCATGGATTTAGATGCATCAGACTGAACCATGAATCCACTTAGATCTAAAGATCATTTACCATCACATAGAGATGATCTAGCGCAACAAAAAAATTTCAAAAGTCCCAAATTCTTGCACATAAAAAATTATTTGAGGTTTCCAAGATATAAGGATGTGTATTCCCTATATCTTCACAATAGTAATAAGTGAGAGTATAATTTTCTACTATTATCAATTCTAAAGACAAATATTGATGTATAGAGCCACTATTTCCCTCATTTCAAGGCTCTTCCTAGTTCCTTTTCCTTTTCAAGGGGCCACTATGGATCTCAAAACCCATGGATAAATCCCAAAAAAATCCATGAAATTCCTACTTTATTAATTTTTAAAATCAAGGATCGATCCACAACATCATAGTATATTGAGAGCCTTAGTAAGAAAACATGATATCTAGTATCAGCCTGAAGGTCTATCTCAAAACTTTGAGTTTTCAATCAATCAATACACACTATATCCAGTGCGATGTGGATAAGATCAAAAAATATGTTTTTTTACTCTATGAATATCCTATCACCATGATGAAGGTTTCAATTTACATGATATCTTGATATAATTATTGAGTGAATATGGCCTTAAAGTCCTTTTATTATATATTTTTTTTGTTTCTATCTTGGAAAATTATCTCCTACCAACTTTGGCTGGTACCTTTGGGAATAAAGTTGGAAAATTTTACCTAAATAGAATTTGTAATGTTGAAGAACTCAATGATCCTCTATATTTTATCAAAACAATCCTTCACCTATTCATGGTTATTAATCCCTCAAGAATATGTAAGATTAAGGTGAATATAAACACTTGAGCGTGATTTGTATCTCCACCTGGTCCCACTTTTTCTTTGTTAGCCTTAGTAAGGGTAGGTTCCACATCTTGGTCTATTTTACAGACCATAAAATCTAATACCTTGGTAATATTATGATATATATAAGGATTTAATCATGAAAAATTATTCATTTCACCTTCTTGAGGACTCACAGGAGGTCTTTAGGGGGGAATGATACTACATAAAGTCAATTAAGAATATGAAACCATTAAAAAATAACAAATAATAAATCAAAACTATAAAGATACATGAAATGTTTTAGTAAATTATAATATAATTAATATAAAAAAATAAATCCTTCCATAAAACATTATTTAAGTGAATGGTATGTGGCCTATGCACCCAGATTTAATGGAAGGATAAATAAACCAAAAATCAAAATATCAATCTTAATTCCCCTATACAATTGATAGAGGACACTATGATTACTATACAGGCATTCTTTCACACCTAATACTCGATATTTGATAATCCTAGCTTCAATATACATGAATTCCCAAATAATATATCTAAAATCAGAATCTAATACTATTTTTTTATGAACCAACCTAGACTACCCCTCATCTAGGTACTTGATCTAGCTCGTGGTTGGGATCTAAGGGTGTTCCAAATCCAAACTGGATGGAAACTAGTGTATTTTCATTGTAGAACCACCATTGGGAATAGTTTCACCCAAAAAATCATAAAATGGTTTTTGACTAAGAATTCATCATGGTCTTTCTATATTTTGGAGATTCATGCACATAAATAAAATAAACCAAATCATAACTAGCTCATCTAATAATAAAAAATAATGTTATATCAAGAGAAAATATAATAAACATAGAATGAGTCAAGTAGTAAAATATAAACTAAAGGAATATGATTGGGAAACATATTAGGTGATATATTTACTATCTACAAAACCAAACCAAAAAATGGATACCCATAACCATGTGACGTGAGGGTTAACATCCCTATATATCACCATCATCGATAATCCATATCTTCTAATATGAGGACTAATCTCCTTAAATCATTTCCTTTCCTTTGCCTATTGTTTCCAAGAAGTTGTCTACATACACCAATTAGGTGTATGTAGGCTATGAGCACATCTATCCCAGTAGGATCCCACCAAGTATTCCATGAGTATACATTGTTAGACAAAAAAATAATTATAGTTTAAAAAAAATGTATAATATTTAAAAAAATTAAAAGCAATGGGGCATAAAAAATTATTAAACTATTAAGATAAATAAATAAAATATAGGGTATATAAAATTTTCTCAAACAATAACCATAGATAAACCCCTAAGGTAGATAATGTAATAGAAACCATAGTATCTTCATCCCAACTTGGTGATTGAACCTATAATCACAATAATAGCCATATCCAAACTAGTGCACAAGCCGCCAGGCATAACTTCATCAAATATCATAGATAATCGATATCCATTTTATATTACTGTTTAATTAGTGTGGCTTAATTACAAAGGTTATATAGGGTGTGGCATACTTATCTGGACTTGTCTTAGTATTCCCCCTAGGTACCCCACATTCCCATGGGATTTTTTCCATTTAAAAATAAAATATAACTTCAATATTAAAATAAAATTTGATCCAAATGGTATCCTCATGAATTACCTAATAAATATGTTATGACCCGTCCTCGGGACCCGTGTCATGACTACCCCAAGCCTGCCTTCCATAGGACAGGGGCTGGCGACTAGCACCAAGGCATAAATCCTAAAAAAAAAGGGAAGGCATTGCCTTTATAATGTAAACCAACACCACAGAGTAAGCCAGCAGAAGTAAAAAATAAGTAAAACTGGGTACAATAGTAAGTGCGGAAAAGTAAGTGGGCCAGAATAAAAACCCAAACTAAAAGTAAAGTACAACTGAAAATAAAGTACAACAACTAAAAATTAAAGCAGCAACGTTGAGCCGTCCACTGGAAATCCCACCTGAAGGGTGGGTACATATAGCCTCATCAGCTCCTTGGGTCCAGTCGTCCGCTCCGTGTATGTCCCGCCCAGTGGTCCACCTCCAGGTACCGACTTTCTCCACAAGCCTCAACCACGATCAGCGATGTCCATCGTCTGCATCCAACACAATGTAGTGCTGACATAGCCCGTGTAGGGGTGAGTATACGCTACTTAGTAGGGACCCCGAGACCCCCGACGGTCTCCTAGAATCCACAAAGGATAATCCACAAAGAAAAGATACAATCATGAAGTAACATCCAACACTACTTAGGTATATAACCATACATATACCTAAGTCATCAATTCCAGTTCGGCTTCAACATCCGAGCCCGAGTTCAACCTAGTCCACACAAGATAGCATAACCAATCCACATAGGATAACACAACCCAATCCACTTAGGATAGCAAGTCAATCATGTCGAAGATAATGATTGAAAGTCAAGACTCAGCTCACACAGGTATACTTCTTCGTAAGATGATAGAGATGATCAGATGTAGCCACTGATTCATCTAAGCTGTCGGACCCACGTAGGATACAAGACCAGCTAAGTCGTCATACCCACAAAGGATACAAGACCAGCTACTCTGTCAGACCCACGTAGGATACAAGTACATAGTCAAATACTGTCAGACCCACGTAGGATACAAGAACAGTAGTACTGCCAGACCCACATAGGATACAAGAACAGTAGTCATCATCGTCGACCCCACGGAGGATTTCAGTACGGTCGTCGTCGCTGCCGAACCCACAGAGGATTTCAGTGCAGTCGTCGTCGCTGCCGAACCCACGGAGGATTTCAGTGCAGTCGTCGTCGCTGCCGAACCCACGGAGGATTCCAGTGCAGTCGTCATTGTCGTCGGAGTCACAGCCAGCTCTAGGGTTCCCGCACACAGCATGCTCGATTCCGGGAGGGTCCGATCCATGAGCCAAGGGGGGTCGATACATCAACTGACACGTAGTCCGGAGTTGATGTATCCCAAAGTTCCATCTCGACAAAAGGAACTCAACGTGACCGACGGCGCGTCAATCGGACGCCCGGTCTGAGAGTTATTGGCTTTTTCGTCCCAGGGGCCCGGTTGGTTTTTATGTCAAAACCAACTAGACCATACTCCAACTACGTCCAAACCTCGAGAGGAGTAATCCAAAAGGTCGGTCTCACTAAGAGGAAACCAACAAAGTCGACGGCACGTCAATCGGACGTCCGTAGCTCAAGTTATAGGTGTTTCCGCTCCGAGGGCCCGGTTGGTTTCGTGTTCGAACCAACCCAGTCATACCCAAGGTTATCCAAAACCTTGAGTGTAATATACTAAAACGACCGTCTCGATCCAAGGATCGCATCGCAACTAACGGTCCTTCGATTGGAGGTCTGTAGCCCAAGTTACAGGTGTTTGAAAGAACCTGTCTGTTTTTAGGGGGTTTTGGGCCTGGACCAACCCGGCCCGAGACCCCCTGGGTCAGCCCGAACCGGTTCGACCTGACCCGGGTCCAGGTCCGGCCCACTAGGGCGCGGCCCGACCTGGATGGAGCGACCCGGCCCAGCCGGCGCGGCCCAGCCCGGTGCGGCTGGTCCCGCCCGGCGCGGCCGGTCCAGGCCAGCACAGGCACCGCGCACCGCGTGAGCACGGAAAGGGGGGAACCGCCACCCCCTTCAAACGAAACGGCGGACCCGCGGGGGGGTCCGCCCTGTTGCGCTATCCGGGGGGTCCAAACCCCCAGTTTTCAGGATCCGGCCGGCCGTAACGGCCGGCCAGCGCACCACACGGGACCGGTTGGTCCTGCCCTCCTTGCGCCGGTGGCCGGCGGTTCCAGCCGCCGCTCCCTACTCCGCCGCAGCCAAAGGTCATGGTCTTGGTCCGACCGGCGCGGCGTGGCGCAATGGCTCCATGCCCCTCCGCCGTGGCCCTCCCCGGCAGCAGCCCTTCGTGGTTTCCTTGTGCGGCGTGACGGCGTTATGCCCCTCCGCCGCGGCCCGACTCTGCCTGCGGCTTCTTTCAGCCTCAACGGCGCGGCGTGATGGAACCGCGCTTCTTCGCCACGTTCCTCCTTGTTTTCGCGCGGTGTCGTTGCACCGCGCTGCCTTTGTTCAAGTCGCAACGAATACAACAACAAAGGGAGAGGAGAATCGGCCTTGTTCGGGCGGTCCGACCTCCTCCCGTTAAATTGATAACAGGCGGCCCAAATATTTAAGGAATAACGCAATGAATAACACTTCGTAAATAACACACCCCTACCTTGAAGAAGTCGTCGAAGGAAAATTGTTGCAGGAAATGGTGTCGTGAGGGTGGTTTGTCGTCGGCGTTGGCGAGCGTCCGAGAAGATGATGTCGTTGCACACTGGCTGCAGAGAAGGGAGAGATCGGCACATCGTCTCTCCTTGGCGCTCCGGCGTTCTTCGCGTTCTTCAACGAGGAAGAAGACATTCTTTAAGGCTCGTGTATTTTCTCCCCAATCCTTCTCGCACAACAATTCGACAATAATAAAATAAGCGTTCCCTTATTTTATTACTCATGCCAACCTTTTCAAAATTCAAAATGAATTCACCGAATTAATTAACATGCGTTGTCAAATTAATGAGGCGTTTAATTGGCATGTTTTTAAAGTGGAGGAGTTACAAATTAATGGGGGTGTTTGCCAACATTAATGGAGGTTTGAGGAAATTGAAATGGTGGGGCTCGTGTGGGGCCCACCTCACTAATATCCTATCAATAGGAGTTAGGATTTAGTGGGTCCCACCTCAACTTCCATGCGTAGGTTATAATTACACAGAGTAGAAATAAAATCGCAATACGTATTTTATTTCACACTTTAATCAAACCACTTTATTTTTAACATCACCTCCCGAGCAAACGCAACTCCGGAGGAAGTGTTTCTAAGAAATTACTGGCACTTCGGTTCCATTAATGCCCTTGGATTTCGATTCTGATCAGTAGTTCAAAAGTTAGGAAAACTCGCTCGTTCATTCACTGAACGTACCCGAGCTAAACTTCGGAAATTGATTCCGGGCACACCAGGCCTCAGAATCAGGTACCGTCAGAAACTACGTACTCGTAAAATCCCAAAGAAACTAAGAAAAAAATTCCTTGAAATTTACTGGTCTTTACATTACTCCTACCTCAGGGATTTATGTCCCCGTAAAGATACATCGCAAACTAAGGGAACAAATGAGGGTACTGTGCATGCATCTGAGCCTCCCACTCCCAAGTGCTCTCCTGGAGGTTCCTGTGTTGCCACCTGATGCGCACTAGAGGAATCGACCACCCATGTAGGACCCACTCCTGTCGATCCTCGATCTCCACCGGGACCTCCGCAAAATTCTCCCCATCATCAATGTCCATCTCCCCATGGTCGATGATATGCGTCGGGCCGTGCACGTATCTCCTCAGCTGAGATACGTGGAAGACGTCGTGCACTCGGTGAAACTGAGGTGGTAGAGTCAGGCGATAAGCCACCTCGCCTATCCTGCTGATAACCTGGAATGGTCTGATGAAGCGTGGAGATAACTTTCCGCCCCAACCAAATCTTTGTAATCCATGTTGAGGTGAGACCCGTAAGAAGACATGGTCGCCATCCTCGAACTCTAGTGGTCTCCGCCTCCTGTCAGCATAAGACTCCTGTCGGCTCTGAGCTGTCCTCATCTACTCCTGGATGACCTGGACCTTCTCTGTCGTGTCCTGGACCATCTCTGGTCCCACAAGTGCTGACTCCCCAGGGTCTGTCCAGGACATAGGTGATATGTAAGGTCGACCGTACAATGCCTCGTATGGTTCCATCCCGATGGTGGATTGGTAGCTGTTGTTTTAGGAAAACTCCACCAAGGGTAGGTGATCCTCCCAGCTGCGACCAAAGTCAAGGACACATGCATGGAGCATGTCCTCGAGAGTCTAAATGGTCCTCTCCGTCTGACCATCCGTCTGAGGGTGAAAGGTGGTGCTCAGACGTAGATGCATCCCGAATGCCTCCTATAACCCCTTCCAAAGCCGAGAAGTAAAGCGAGCAACTCGATCGGAGACGATAGATGATGGCACACCATGAAGCCGTACAATCTCCTGAACGTAGAGACGTCCCAAGCTCTCTACTGAGCCCTTATCTCTTATGGGTAAGAAGTGGGCCGACTTGGTGAGTCGGTCGACAATCACCCAAATGGAGTCGTGACCTCTAGAAGTACGTGGAAGTCCAGTCACGAAATCCATAGATATCTCATCCCACTTCCACTCTGAGACCTCCAAGGGTTGTACCAAGCCTGCTGGTACCTGGTGCTCTACCTTCACCTGCTGGCAAGTGAGGCATCGAGAAACGAACTCTGCTACAGCCTTCTTCATACCCGGCCACCAATGCTGTCATCTGAGATCCTGGTACATCTTCTCCACTCCTGTATGTACCGCTAAAGGATAAGTGGGAAAATCCCTCAGCACCTCCTCATGTAAAGCAGCTGGTACCATGGTACGTCCTTTGAAAAGGATGACATGCTCTCCTCCTATAGAGAATCCATCAAGTGCATGTCATAAGGATATCTGTGCACGCCGCGTCTCATAGTCAACGTCCCCACACTGTGTCTCTCTGACCCACTGTAGAAGTGGAGGAGTGAATATGAGTGACTGAAGAAAGGCGGCTCCATCTCTATCAATAAAGGATATCTGCAAAGCGGCTAGCTGCTCTGTCGCCTCCCCAAGTAGCTGAATGGCCATCCTCCTGCTGAGAGAATCAGCTACTACGTTCCCCTTTCCAGGATTATAGACTATCTCAAATTCATAGTCCTGGAGGAACTCGAGCCATCGCTGCTATCTCAGGTTCAGGTCCTTCTACGAAAAGATGTGCCTGAGACTTTGGTGGTCAGAGTAGACTGTGAAGCGCTCACCCATCAGATAGTGTCGCCGCATCTTCAGAGTGAATACCACTACTGCTAACTCCAGGTCATGGTTAGCGTAGTTCTGCTCATTCTACCTCAACTAACGTGATCCATAGGCAATCACTGCCCGCTCCTACATCAGGACACATCCGAGTTCGGTCTCTGATGCATCGCAGTAAACTACGTACCCCACTCCCTCCTTCGGTAGCCTCAAGATAGGTGAGCTGTTCAATCTCTATCTCAGCTCCTAGAAGCTCTGCTGACATCTATATGACCACACAAAGGGTTTCCCCTTCTTCATCAAGGCTGAAAGTGGTGCCGCAACTCTGGAGAAGTCTGGCACAAACCTCCGGTAGTATCCCGCCAATCCTAGGAAACTTCGTACCTCCGTCACGCTCCTGGGTGGCTCCCAAGCTAGCACTGCCTCGATCTTCGTAGGATCCACCGCAACTCCCGCCTCAGAGATGACGTGTCCTAAGAAGTGGACCTCACGTATTCATAACTGACACTTCGAGAGCTTACCATAAAGCTGGTGCTCTCAGAGTGTGTCCAGTACAACCCGTAAGTGGTTGGAATGCTCCTCCTCAGTGGTCGAGTATATCAATATGACGTCGTTGAAGACCACAAAAAATCGATCGAGGTAAGGCTGGAAGATCCTGCTCAAGAGACTCATGAACACTGCTGGAGCATTGGTTACACCGAAAGGCATAACCAGGAAATCATAGTGGCCATACCGACATCTGAAGGTCATCTTCTGCACGTCCTCGTCCCGAACTCTGAGCTGATGATAACCTGATCTGAGGTCTATCTTCGAGAACCATCATGCTCCCTTGAGCTGATTGAAGAGGTATTCAATCATCGGTATAGGATACTTGTTCCTCACGGTCATCTGGTTCAAGCGATGATAATCGACACATAGTCGCAACCTCCCGTCCGCCTTCTTGGCAAACAAAATCGGGGAAGCCTAGGGTGAAACACTGGGTCGGATGAATCCCTTGCCCTGTAAGTCCTCCAGCTGTACCCGTATCTCCCAAAGCTCAGCGGGAGCCATCCAATATGATGGGGTGGATATCGAGGCTATCTCGGGGTATAGGTCAAGATAAAAGTCTACCTCTCTGCGATGAGGTAGTCCTGGAACATCGTCAGGAAAAACGTCTGCATACTGATCCACCACTACAGGAAAACTAGGACTCCAAACATCAACTGCTCCTAGGATGAGGCTAGCCAACTGATGAGTGATCAGTTGTCCTCTCCTCTGCGTGAGTCCATCCTATGCTGCAAAGTCTCCCTTCTCGCCGGTGAAGGTGAACCTGCTCCCGTCGGTGCGGACACACCGCACCTTGCGCCTAATATAGTCGATCTGAGAATGGACTGTAGATAACCAATACATGCCCAAGATGACGTCGTAAGGCCTCAAAGCCGCTACAAGAAGATCCCAGCTGAAGCTCTCGCCTCCTAGAGTAAGCTCACACTGCCGGCACCAGTGCGTAATCGTCGAGTCTGCTCCCGTAGGAGTCTCTAGCCGTAAGGATCAAGCCAACGGCTCCGTCGGAATCTCCGAGCTCCGAACAAGGGAAGTGGAAATGAAATAATGACTCGCTCCTATGTTTATAAGAACTGTATCAAGGGTGGAGTAGACACAGATAGTACCTCGAATCATCTATGGTGCGCCTTGGTCGTAGGTCTCTGCTGCCTGAAGCAGAGCCTGCCTCTTCCTGCCAGCTACCTTGGTCGAGGTAGACCTCCTGGTGGTGGTGGTGGTAAAGCCTCAAAGCGTCGCCCACCACCTGTTGCTCAGCCAGCTCCTCTGCCTCGTCCGCCTACTCCCTGCGGACTGCCACGGTCGACCCTCTTCCTCTTCCTGGGTGGTCCCTCAACCATCTGCTGCTCCTCTGCACGGCGGGTTGGGCAGTCACAAGCCATGTGGCCCTACCCGCCGCATGCATAGCACTGTTTGCTCCTCGGAAGGATGGCTCTGCGCCGTGTGCCCTGCACCTCTGAGTCAGTGTCCTAAGGTCGTCTTCCTGCTAGTCTGGTCCTCCTGGACCCCTGTGACATTTGTTGACTGTCAGCTGCAAAAGACTATGTTACGTGTCGCCCTGTGGTAGGTCTCACTGCTGGTGTAGGCTCATCAAGGAAGATCTCTATCAGAAGGGATCGCTGCAGTACTCATGTCTGCGTCGGAATTCTGAGGGAGATCATCGATGCCCTGATCTCATGCCTCAGTCCCTGTTCGAAGGTCCGGGCCCAGAAGAATGGGTCTCGTACCATGTCCGTCGAATAGCGCGAGAGATCGGTAAATCTCACCGAGTACTGGGCTACCGTCATACTGCCCTGCCGCAGCTATAGTAGCTTCTGAATGCGCACCGCACATAGGGTGGCTATGAAGAACTCTGAGCGGAAGAGGCTCTCAAAGTCCATCCAGAGGAGAGATGCCTCATCGTGCACCTGGAGCATCAGGCTCCACCATCTGCTTGTTTCTGCGTGCAGGAGGCTTGCTGCAAGGATCACCATGAGGTCAGCTAGTGTCCCCACTAACCTGAAAACTCTAACTATAGCATCCAGACAATCCCCAGCTGCCTGAGGTTCCGTCTCCCCACAGAACCTGGGCGGTCTCTGACGCTGAAACTCGTGCAGTGCACTAAGGCGACGTGAAATCTCAATGGCTGGGGCTGGTGGCATCGGTGGCTCGGTGGGTAGAGGTACCACTGGTGCCTCTGCTGTAAAAGGGCCCTGCACCGAGGCCTCGTCGCTCGGTGGGATGTCGTCTCACACAAAGCTCAGAACCCTAGCTGGCTGCCGTCGTGGGGCCATCCTGAAAGGAAACATGTGAGCCACGGTCAAAACAATATACCTGGTGAGCTGACACAAAGTAATCACAGAGAAAACTTTTGAAACACACATGCAATCAATTTTTTCATGCACTGAGTCGGAAATCAGAAGTCAGGGTCCTGGTGTATGGATACGTCGGCCGCCGCACCAACACTGGACTCCATGGACTGATAACCACACTCAATACCCTTAACACTATTTCTTCACATAGAATAAAGATCAGAGTCCTGAGTTCTGCGGTAGAACCGAACTCCTCTGATACCAATTTGTCACGACCCATCCTCGGGACCCATGTCGTGACTACCCCAAGCCCGCCTTCCATAGGCCAGGGGCTGGCGACTAGCACCAAGGAATAAATCCTGAAAAAAAGGGAAGGAATTTCCTTTATAAAGTAAACCAACACCACAGAGTAATCCAACATAAGTAAACACTAAGTAAAACCGGGTACAATAGTAAGTGCATAAAAGTAAGTGAGCCAGAATACAAACCCAAACTGAAAGTAAAGTACAAATGAAAAGAAATTACAACAACTGAAAAGTAAATCAGCAACGCCGAGCCGTCCACTGGAAATCCCACATGAAGGGTGGGTACATATAGCCTCATCAGCTCCTCGGGTCCAGTCGTCCGCTCCGTGTATGTCCCGCCCAGTGGTCCACCTCCGGGTACCGACTTGCTCCACAAGACTTAACCACGATCAACGTTGTTCGTCGTCTGCATCCAACACAACATAGTGCGGGCATAGCTCGTGCAGGGGTGAGTATACGATACTCAGTAGGGACCCCGAGACCCCCGAAGGTCTCCCAGAATCCACAAAGGATAATCCACAAAGGAAATAAACAATCATGAAGTAACATCCAATACTACTTAGGTATATGACCATACATATACCTAATGTCATCAATTCCAGTTCGGCTCCAACATCCGAGCCCGAGTTCGACCTAGTCCACACGGGATTGCACAACCAATTCACACAGGATAGCACAACCCAATCCACTTAGAATAGAAAGTCAATCATGTCAAAGATAATGATTGAAAGTCAAGACTCATCTCACACAGTTATACTTCTTCGTAAGATGATAGAGATGATCAGATGTAGCCACTGATTCATCTAAGCTATCAGACACACGTAGGATACAAGACCAGCTAAGTTGTCAGACCCACAAAGGATACAAGACCAGCTACTCTGTCGGACCCACGTAGGATACAAGTACAAAGTCAAATACTGCCGGACTCACATAGGATACAAGAACAGTAGTACTGTCGGACCCACATAGGATACAAGAATAGTAGTCATCGTCGTCGAACCCATGGAGGATTTTAGTACGGCCGTCGTCGCTGCCGAACCCATGGAGGATTTCAGTGCAGTCGTCGTCGCTGTCGAACCCACGGAGGATTTCAGTGCAGTCGTCATCATCATCGCAGTAGCAGCCAGCTCTAGGGTTCCCGCACACAGAATGCTCGATTCCGGGAGGGTTCGCTCCACAATACAAGGGGGGTCGATACATCAACTGACACGTAGTCCGGAGTTGATGTATCCCAAAGTTCCATCTCGACAAAAGGAACTCAACGTGACCGACGACGCATCAATCGGACGCCCAGTCTGAGAGTTATTGGCTTTTTCGTCCCAGGGGACCGGTTGGTTTTTAAGTCAAAACCAACCCGACCGTACTCCGACTACGTCCAAACCTCGAGCTGATTAATCCAAAAGGTCTGTCTCACTAAGAGGAAACCAACAAAGTTGACGTCACGTCAATCGGACATCCAGAGCTCAAGTTATAGGCGATTCCGCTCCGAGGGCCCGGTTGGTTTCATGTTCGAACCAACCCGGCCATACCCAAGGTTCTCCGAAACCTTGAGTGTAATATATTGAAATGACTGTCTCGATCCAAGGATCACATCGCAACTGACGGTGCGTCGATCGATGGTTCGTATCCCAAGTTACGGGCATTTGAACGAACATGTCTGTTTTTACGTGGTTTTGGGCCCGGACCGACCCGGCCCGAGACCCCCTCGGTCGGCCCGAACTGGGTCGACCCGACCCGGGTCCGGGTCTGGCCCACTAGGACGTGGCCCAGCCCGGCGCGGGCGCCGCGCGCTGTGTGAGCACGGAAGGGGGGGAACCGCCACCCCCTTCGAACGAAACAGCAGACCCACGGGGGGGTCCGCCCTACTGCGATGACCGAGGGTTCAAACCCCCGGTTTTCCTGATCTGGCCGGTCGTAATGGTCGGAAAGCACACCACGCGGGACTGGTTGGTCTCGCCCTCCTTGCGCCAGTGGCCGGCGGTTCGGGCTGCTGCTCCCTACTCCGCCATAGACAAAGACCGCGGTCTTGGTCCGACCGGCGCAGCGCGATGGCTCTGCACCCCTTCGTCGTGGCCCGCCCCAGCCGTGGCCCGCCCTGGCCGCAGCCCTTCGTGGTTTCCCGGCACGGCGCGATGGCGCCGCGCCCCTCCGCCACAGCCCGACTCCGACCGCAGCTTCTTTCGGCCTCAACGGCGCGGCACGACGGCGCTGCGCTTCTTCGCCGCGTTCCTCCTTGTTTCTGCGCGGTGTCATTGCACCGCGCCG
This sequence comes from Viscum album, assembly GCA_963277665.1. Lineage (NCBI taxonomy): Eukaryota > Viridiplantae > Streptophyta > Magnoliopsida > Santalales > Viscaceae > Viscum > Viscum album. Next base: position 1,044,938,126 of record OY728150.1, read on the forward strand.
CCTTCGTTCGAGCCGCAACGAATACAAGAACAAAGGGGGAGGAGAATCGGCCGTGTTCGGGCGGTCCGACCTCCTCCCATTAAATTGATAACAGGCGGCCCAAATATTTAATGAAGAACACAATGAATAACACTTCATAAATAACACACCCCTACCTTGAAGAAGTCGTCAAAGGAAGATTGTCGCAGGAAACGACATCGCGAGGGTGGTTCGTCGTCGGTGTTGGCGAGTGTCCGAGAAGAGGATGTTGTTGCACACCGGCTGCAGAGATAAGAGAGATCAGCACATCGTCTCTCCTTGGCGCTTCGGCGTTCTTCGCGTTCTTCAATGAGGAAGAAGACGTTCTTCAAGGCTCGTGTATTTTCTCCCCAATCCTTCTCTCACAACAATTCGACAATAATAAAATAAGGATTCCCTTATTTTATTACTCATTCCAACCTTTTCAAAATTCAAAATTAATTCACCGAATTAATTAATGTGCGTTGTCAAATAAATGAGGCATTTTATTGGCATGTTTTTAAAGTGGAGGAGTTACAAATTAATGGGGGGGGGGGGGTTGCCAACTTTAAGTGAGGTTTGAGGAAATTGAAAAGGTGGGGCTTGTGTGGGGACCACCTCACTAATATCTTATCAATAGGAGTTAGGATTTAGTGGGTCCCACCTCAACTTCCATATGTAGGTTATAATTACACAGATTAGAAATAAAATCGCAGTACATATTTTATTTCACTCTTTCATCAAACCACTTTATTTTTAACATCACATCCCGAGCAAACGCATCTCCAGAGGAAGTGTTTCTAAGCAATTACTGGTGTTGCGGTTCCATCGGTGCCCTCGGATTTTGATTCCGAGCACCGGTTCAAAGTTAGGAAAACCCGCTCATTCGTTCACTAAACGTACCTGAGCTAAACTTCGAAAATTAATTCCGGGCACACCGGGCCTCGGAATCAGGTGCCGTCAGAAACTGCATACTCGTAAAATCCCAAAGAAATTAAGAAAAAAAAATCCCTTGAAATTTACGGGTCTTTAAAAAATATCCATCATTACCATATTTAAAACACCATTTTCTATCACTTTGGTCTTCCAAAAATCAAGAAAAACATTTAAAATAATTTTAATGCATGTGTAAATACATGAATGATCAAACAGGGTTCTTGAAATCATTTTGATAGTAATTAAAATAAATCATGCATTCAAGGTTCATCAATAAAAGGTTTCCCATAAAACCACTTACCTAAATCAATGAAACCGTCTGAAACTAGTTTGAATCCACTATAAAAAGAGATAAAACACCATTAATGTGGTAAGATAAAATTGTAAAAATCAAAACCACTATCATTAAATATGACCAAGACAAACCCTATCTCGTATTTTCCTTATAGTATAATGAAAACCAATATAAAAAGGGTTGAATAACCAAGAGGGAGGAATAAAAGGATCTTACATGATTATTTCTTGAAGAAATCAGGTAGAAATCTACATGGAATAAATTCACTAGGGATGATAAGAGGTGCCTCATGCCAATGGAAAAGTTGAGTGTTGGGTATGGGGTAAATCATGGAGTTAATGTATTAAATCGGGGAAGGGCATAATAGACATTTAATATATTTATGTTTCTAAGTTGGCCACATGTTTTGGAAGTATGGTTTTCCATACCATATGCCAAACTTATAGTTTGAACTGTTTTACTAGACTGAATTATATGATTTGGATATATGGTTATACAAACTATGTTCTAACCAAATAGTTACCCTCTATTGAGGATTGACAATTTCACATAGTTTGGTTTCATATTTAACACTAACTATGAACCAACTATGTAACAGTTATTATAATCTGTTTTTTTTTGTTTTACTTAGTGTAATGGCTTGATAAAAAAATTAATAATGATAAAAATAAATAACACACTCAATACCTAAAAATGTAACCATGCGTATGATAATATAATGTTCTGTTTAAGCGATCTGGGTTGGGTCATAAAAATTGGTTCAAAGAAGTTTAAGATAAAATGGTATATAGTGAACCTCCTTTGTTATGTGGGATATGATAGATAGAGGTGTGGTAATGTGTTAAATACATGGGAAATGAATCCTATTATTTTTCTAGTCAACATGGTTACAGTCTAGAGTCCATGTTTCTAGGGAATTTTTAATTTTTTGTTTTTGATTTTTGAGATTATGGTTATGTAATTTGACATGGATAAATGAAGTATTTGTTTTATTGATTATTATTTTAATTAATTGGTCCTGATAGGAAAAATGTGTTGCTCATACATCATTATATTTGTATAGGGGTCATATAACATGATTGTACCTGCTTATGGTTTCTATGTTTATTCTAGTTTAGGAATAAGGAGGGGTTTAACTCTTTAATGTTTTAACAATAACCTATATAGTGTTTCCCCATATGGATTCTTGATAATACTATACACATCCTTAATATGTATGTGTTTATTGAGGTCGTTGATTGTTTCAATATTATGTATGTGTGGTTTATGTAGAACGTGACACATAGATATGGTATCTAGGGTTATAAGGCTGGATGATGTGTGATTTGGCTATACATGAGGTATTTTATAGGCTAGTGTGATGGGTTTCCTATTATATATTTACCCATTTGTGGTATTTATACTATTATATCTGCATTTGTCATGGTATTTTTTTCTCAGTGATATTATACATTTAAGGACTGTTGGAGGTTCAAGAGTACATAGATATATTGTCACTAAGGTGCGAATAGGTCAAGGCCCGTAAATGTGGAAGCAAGCATGAGTTGTAAGTAGATGCATCGAGGCGGACTAGTGGATATAGTGGTAAGAGGGACCGGTGTAGTTGTTTGAAGATCAAATCAGGGTGAACCTAGTGTGGGTTATAAATAAAATTTTCTAGGGTGCTCATGTATCTAGACTATTTTTTGCATATATGGAACTATATTTCTACACACACCTTAACCACTTGTTCTATGTAATTGGTGGTCCCAAGGTAGTATATTATTAGTTTGATTCCATTGATACGATATTTTATTAGATTGAGAAACCACTAGGGTGGAGGGTAAATATAGATACATGTATTCTTAGGGGATAAGTTAAACTTTGGTTGATGTGTGGGTATAGGAAGGTGGGCATGAGTTGATGACATGGAATAAAATCAAGGTGGGTTTTTTCAATAAATTTTTACCTAATATGTTGAGGGTCTATTGATCCCATGATTTAAAGGATTTATTTATAAGAGATACATTGGTCATGGACTATATTGTGAGGTTTATAAACCTGTTTTTTTTTTGTTCTGATATTGTTAGGAGATGTGATTTCCAAGGTGAACAAATTTTAGGATAGGATTCATCATTATATTAGAGAACATATTAAAATATTCTAGTTGACTTCAATTTTTAATTTGGTGAACCATTCATTAATATCTAAGAATAACTTAACATATGTTAGTGTATAGATTATGATATTGGAGTTAGGAGATATAGGTAGTAGATCTCTGGGTAGTCAGAAGCATGAACAAGAGGAGGCCTAGAAGGGTAGTCATAGTAGGTGATCAACATTTTTTTCATGTAGTGGGTCATTGAAAATATGATTCCATTATAGATATACATTCCATGTTTGATACTAGTGTCATTAGACTATAAAGGAGTGTGTATCTAATGGATAGATAGGTCATTTGAAATGGTTTTTCTTGATCACCTCATAGTGAGCTAGTGTTCACGGATCTAGTCCGGCATAGCCATGTAATGTTAGACTAAGAACAATGTTGGAAGGTAAAATCTGGGATTCTTTGACACATAAAGGTCATGTTAGTGGTCAAAATACCTAGTTGTGGGTTAAGTGGATGATAGTGAGTGTGACACTATAGAGAGTACAAGCATTAGATAGTCAAAATTAAATTCAGTTTTACATGATCTAAACAACATCTTTCGATCATTATAGAGATTCATTGACAGTAAGGGGTACATCATGAGTATATTGGCTTTTGGTTTTTTTTCATGGGTTATAGTGTGATGTAGGGTGAATATGGGATGTATAGGCTTCAAGTATAATTGGTAGTAATTCATGATGGTGGTTGTGTATTAGTGGCTAGTATATTTGGAATTCAAGATGATGATTGGGTATAGTACCATCGATATGTTGGCTAACTTAGGTGTGGGGTGATTAGGTTGGTCATACTTATGGTGTGGAGTTCCCATGGAAGGACTCTACATTTTTGAGTTGGTTGGTCAAGGTAACTGAGGAAAAACAGATGTGTTCTACATTGTCTCGGTGTTTCAGGAGTGTGATGAGTGTGACATTTTGGTTTCAGTAGAGGTTAGTAAGTTTTGTGACCTGAGATAGATTAGGGAAGAACTATCATATAGTGGGGAGTTTCTAATAACTCAATTTTGTGGGTGAGATAATTTGAGTTGAGATAGCCCTAACCATGTGTAATTTTCTAGGTTTTAGGTGTCATGGGATCAGAAAAGGCCCGATGGTCATGTTTGGGAAAATAACCCTGCTGCTGGATATTTTACTTTAAAGATAGAGTGAATCGGGTACCCGTTGGGTGTGTACCAAGTACGGAGTGGGCATGATAGGGGTGCAGGTGGCCCTATGATGTCCACTTGTCAACCTATGTGTAGCACCCCAAACTCATTGTCTTAATTTTCTAATTAAAGCTATGATATCTTATCTCCCACACAACATAATACTAAAATGAACATTGATTTATTTCATTAATGTACAAAATAATAATATAAAATTAAATAAATTACAAGAGAAATAAATGAAACGTAATAAGAAAAATATTAAAAAAAATAAAACCTCAAGTAATAAATATATATATAAATTAGAATTTATATTATATATTCATAGAAATGTGTTTGATAAGAGTAAATAATTATTTATTATTCATTTAATAGTAATGGATTTATGACATATATATGTAATCACTCATAGAAAAGAAAATATTCTTTTATTATAAATATATTTTTCTTTAAAATTTATTATTATTTAATGATTTTAGTTAAATATATTTTTAAAAATCAAAGAATTGTTTTAAAAATGGATTTATTATATTATAGTAATCCATGAAATAATAAATTTATTATAATAAATAAAATATTTTAATATTCATAGTTAAAAAACATGGTTTATTTATTAAACATTATTTTAATTTTATATTATAAGTTTTTATTTAAAAGATAAATTTCTCACACTTGGATTATAAAATTTAATAAAATTTATTACTATTATTTTTTAAATTTATAAATTATAATTAAAATAATAATTATTATACAGTAAGTAATAAAATAAATACATTTTTAAGATTAGAATTAAATTTCTAGTAAATTTTTTTTTATATGATATCCTTTTTTATTTTCAAAAACTAATCATATCATATTCAATGGATGCTTTTATTTAAATATAATATTTTTAAGTATAAAAAAAATATTTTATCACTCATTTGATGTATAGTAATTAATATAAAATAAAAATAAGATCACTTAATATTAAAAAAATAATTTTTCTATTAATAATAGTTTTATCTATATATTTTATTATTTAATTTAAAAAAATCTCGCATTAAAAAATTAAATTATATTAAGTAGATTATAGATTTTTTATCATAACATTAAAATTTGTTAAGAGGATTAATCTTATATTTTTAGTAAAAAAATAATTAATATGGTAAATAATTAAACAAGGTAAAAAGGGTAAATTAGGTAATTTAACATGGATTAAATTTTGTGTAATTAAAGTTGTACTTATAAATTCAATAAGTATTATTTTGATGTGGGATTAAATCTTATATATCTTAATAGAATTTTCTTTCCTAAATCGCTTAAATCCCTTTTAATGCTATCTTTACCTTTCACCTAACTCAAATTTCCAAAGAAGTGTCCCTCATTTTTTACAATAAAATGAGCTCTCTTCCACCCATTTCAAACCACTCATGTACTTTATTTCACTCATGAATACCAACCCATTATTCTTATTATAAAGTTTTATTAATAATTTTATATACTTTGTTTATAAGAAGGAGGCCTAAGTCCTTCAATATGAAGGAAGTTATCTTGAGAAGGTTTGATTCTATCAAAGTACGTAATGAGTTCTTATTCATTTCATTCATTAATATACCCAAATACATTATATCTAAATTTCATTATACACTCTAATGATGCAATATTAGAATCAATATTATTCTATTGAAATGATATTATCAAAATATATCTCTATTTTCTTACTTATTATTTAGTTATAACACGCTCTTGTTTAGATCGGTTTTACCATTTACATGAATGATGTTATAACGTTATAATCAGGAATTATTAAGATAACTTAAATTCTAGTAATATATTTTAATATTTATGAATTTCATTTGTTTTCTTTATTTTGTAATGGAAATGTGTGTGTGTGTGTGTTCATTAATGGTACCAATTCTTTTTATTGAATCTAAATTTACAAAAAAAATATATATATTAACTGGTCCTTATGAACCAGAACCATAACTACCATAAATTACTATTATACTTCATAAAAATATGAAAAACACATATGTGGACTTCATATCCATTCTAGAGGTGATTAACACATTAAAAGGGATTAAGGGCCATAAATGTCATACCGAAGCTAGCACAGAATAAACATGACAATTAACACCTGAATGTCAATTTTAACAAAAAATGATTAATAAGTGGGTAATAATAAATTCAAATTTAATGGTATAAAGTAAACAAAATATAATATAGTTTTAATATTAATTAATAATAAACCTAATTTGATTATACATAAAGTTAGAGGGCCTCCACCAAGTGGGGATCTGTGGTAATGGTTTTTCATCTTAAATGTCCCTTCATTAAGACATGTTTTGTATTATACACCTATTTTAATTTATATGGTATATATAAATCATATATTAATTTTTTTATAATAATTACTGTTTTATTCCTTGTATATGAATTTCAATTTAATGTTTTATCATTCAATGTATTTTGATTCAAAGTTACCAAAGCTGTAAGGGTCTTGTTGACTCAATTTTCATTTCATTGGGTTATAATCTTTATTATTTAACTATGTTTTTCAATGTTTTTTATATTCTATCATAATTTAATTCACATATTATTTTATATTTAAATCTTCTTAAATTAAATTTATATATCGATTGTTTTTTGATTTTTTTCTTCATAAAAATATGACATTGTTGAGAATAATTATCATCATCTCTATTAACACTTTCACCTCAATGTACATATTGTTTCTTACGATAAATTTTTTATTTTATTTTTTATAAATAAAAATATGTTTTATCTTATATACACCATATATTTCTATTTATGTATTTATAAAAATAAATTTTATAACTCTTTCATGGATATGAGTTTTCTATTAAACTATTTGAAAAGATTAAATAGACATTTCTTTTTTACTTTTATATCTTCTACTACATATTTTATTAAAAAAATATTTATTTTCAAGGTTCCATCAATAGGGTATCTTTTAAAATATTTTTTCCATTCATTATTTTGAAAATTATTTTTGAAAGTGTCTTATAACTTCTTATTTTTATGAAAAATATTATAAATGATTTAATAAAAATTATTTTTATGGTTTCATTTAATTTTTCTTCTCTATATCAAAGATATATATCTATGGAATAGTTAAGTTTCATCAATAAAGCCTATATTTTTTCTTATAATATATTATATTTCGTTAAATTTTTAGTATCAATCAATCTAATTCTTGATGTCATTTTATATACCGCCATTTGAAAATGTTATATAACCCATTTTCCTTTCAAGGGTTTTTCATTATGATATATATTATTGAATTTATATAGAATAAATATATATGATTTATCATTATGTGATGAGTGGATCTAATATATCTCTCCAATTCATTTGGTTAATCTACATATATCATAAGATAATGTTGTTATTTTTGAACCTAATTGCATTTATTCATGTTCATAATTCTATATGTGGACCTGATTACATGTTCAAAAGTATTTTTATAGACCTATTTTCATTTATAAATGTTTATAACTCTATGTTTGTACCTGATTTCATGTTCACAAAATTATATTTGGGCTTAATTTTTTTTAGATTTGTATGTAATGTTATGATTTCCTATGATTATTCTAACCCCACATTTCTATATTATGCCATGTCCCTATATTATACTTCAGGACTAGTGATTATTTTCTCTTGTTCCTATATTCTTACAACTTGGTATATATATGATTTTATGACAATTACTTTTGATTCTATATGACTTTATATTATGAAATATAAAAAACCTGTGATTCCTTTTAAATTTTAATTAGATATTTCTCGAATGTTCATATTTTCTCACATGATTATTATCAAACCCTTTATGACTCATTGATATGTTTTTTCATTTTTGATCATTTCATCTCACTCCTGGTAATTTTTTCCATTTCCCTGGGGAATTAAATACAAGAAAATTAATTAATATGTGAAGAATTTTTCAAAATATGAATAAGAAATAATGTGAAAAAATACATTCATGTAGCTATTATTCAAAGGTAATAAATTATTCTGTTTTGGGATTGTGCATTTATTTATAATATATAATCTAAAAACTATATAAATGATTAATAATATATGTAAGATGTGGTCGGGTCATATTAGTTTGTATTATAATGGATTTTAATTAATTTTTTTTATTATTAAAAGGATAAAACTTATGGAAGCCTATATTAAACTGATTGGTTTATAGTTTAGTCTAATTATGCTATAGTTTAACCAAAATTATAATCATATAAAATGAAGGCTTCCTGGAATAATATATCATTGGAATGATTTTTAATATTCAAATTATTATTTAATTTTATTTTCATAATATTGTAATATCTATTAGTCATGATAACCAATTTCATTTTATTAAATGATTCAAAAAAAATCATGAAATTGAGGAAACGACATGTTTTCTTATTAATGAAAATTATATTATTTGATTGCAGTGCTATGTGTTCATTCCTATATTTTTATAGTCAATAAGACTATTATTTCATATCCTTTAATAGTGGTTGTTAAACTATCCAAGAAAACATCTAGTGGTGTGATGATTGAATCCAAGGGATATATCTCTTCTATGTTTTAGGTTTATAGGAATATACTACCAAAAAATCTAATTATTCATCCATTGATATAATTCAATGTGATTTTTGGCATGTATTAGCTCTCCCTTGATTGATATCCTATAAATTATCAGGATAGGAAAATATTATTTCATATTTTAAATCAACAAATTATCAAATATTGATTCAAATATTATTATGAACTCCCTCTTGAAACAAATTAATTTATATGGGTTATGATACACAATAATAAGGGATACAATGATCAAATGGATGGAAAGAATCTAAATAATGAAAACAATCCATTTGTATGGGAATATATTAATGTATATACCAAATATGTTTATAATCTTCCCCTAAAATGTGATGTTTATTTTTAAATTGAAATTATATATTTTTTTATGCATATATAGTGGGAATCTTATATAATGAACCATATTGAATTGAAAGACTCAAAGAAGAAACTTTAGGAGAATTTGAACAATGGTTTATTATTCCCATGTGATTAACCATGGGGTAAACTAGATCTATTTGACAATAATAAGGATGGATCAATGTGAATTTATACTAATTATCATTAACATAACAAAATTGTGTTTGATAACGAGAATTCCATACCCTATATTGATTATTTGTTTGATAAACTTAGAGGGTTCGATACTTCTCGAAGGTGGATATTTGATTTAGATAGCATCAAGTAAGGGTAAATAGAGAATATATACCCAATATAGACTTTATCACAAGATATAAACACCTTAAAATAATATTGGGGATATTAAAAAATAAAAAATTCATGGTAATCTTTATGTATTTGATTAATAGAGCCTTTGTCACACCCAGTTTTTTTCTTTTCATGTCTTGGTTTTGATCTGGTTCATTGGAAATATAGATATTTTTCTTGGGTTTTTGGTGATATTAATTTTGATTTTTGAACTTCCATATATTTATAATCATTGTACCATTGTTTCCTTATAGATTTTTTGGGATTTTTGGAGAAAAGGGTGGTTACTTCATGATTTGGGCCAACCGTGAGCCCATTTCCAAATTTAAAAACCAAATTTTTTTTCTTTTATAAATCCTTCATTTTTTATCATTTTTCACTAATTACACTTCCTATTTTTCCTCCCCTAACATATTCAAGCCTGAATATCATTTTGGACCCATTAATAATTTATAATCATGGTGAATTTGGGTTATCTATTCAAGTATTGGGCCAGCCCATGGGCTCATTTCCAATTTTAAAAAAAATTGTTTCTTTTATATCTTTTTTATTTTTTGACATTTTTTGGTGATTCCCCCTTCAACTAGAGACCAAGATACCTAGGCGCACCCCCATTGTCTATTTTCACTATTTGTAGCTCATGTTAGATGAGTATTAAGGAGAAACGTCTCAAGATTCAAAAAATCATCCATATTTTCTAAGGGAAATTGTCCCTTTCATAAATCCTTTATCTTTCACTCTTTTTACCCCAAATAAAATTTTAATGTCTCTTCCATACCTTAGGATAATCTCTAGGAAGTTACATGCCATTACCTTTCCTCTAAGGGTGCATATCTAAGGGAAGTTGAAGAGTCCTTTAGTTTCCGAGGTGAGATTCCCTCCCCTTTATTCTCCCTCTTTCTTCTCCTTCCATTTTATTTTGGTTTACTATTCTCCCCTAGTCATTCTATACCTAGGGTATTGTTTTGGAATGATTTTTTATGGGGGTTTGGTTCGTTTATGGTGGGTATTCATAGATCTTGAGTGTTGGGAACCGCATCGGGTGATTTCGGGTGTGTATTTCTTTTTCACCATGGATTTGAGGTAGGATATCCATTGAACAAGCCTTTATCATTTAAGTTTCATCATTAAAATGCTGTTATAACCTTATTTATATGATATGTTCTACTTTAAAACACTGGTTTTAATTTTTTTGTGTGAAAATGATGTTTTATGCCTTATTTTGTTAAAAATATAGTTGTTTTGGTATAAATGTGAACTCCACTTGTTTGATAAATTATTCCATGAGCTTTTGCACTTGTTTTATGGTATTTTGAATATTTTTCCACATCTTGAATAAATTTATTGCATGAAAATGGTATTTTATACCTTTTAAGTTCTTAAAATAAGTTGTTTTGTTAAAGAGTGCATGTCATGTGTTCGGTAAATTGACCAGTTGGATTTTATATGTCTAGTGCAATTTAAAATGATTTTTTCGGATTTATAAATACATTGGAAGCATGGAAAAAATTATTTTTGGGTCCTTTTATTAATTTCCAATTTTTATTTGGTTTGAAAAACAAATGGGTTTTGATTTACAACATGTTTTGGCCTGAGTGGCTGTAAAATGGCTCGTTTCAAATCCTTATGAAAATGGTTGTGTTTTGAATATGTAACATGAGTGTTTTAAGAGATTTATGAATATGGTTTCATGATTTAAATATTTTTTATACACCTCCTTAATAAAATTTAAATGCATAACTTTGTCAAATTTTAGTTTTGAGAAAATGTTTAAAGACCTATTTGGCCTTTCCTCAAAATGAAGAATGCGTATTTTACATGTATATACCATGTTGTGTCAATTGAGATTGTTTTATGGTCCATGAAATGATTTTATTAAATTTTTTTAGGGATTTCAAATATTTTTTGGTATGTTTTTTTTTGTGTGTTTATACATAAAAGAGTATTTTTGAATGAGTTTTACGTGAAAAGCCTCAATACACTCCTTGAAACTATCTTACGAAAAAATTTAGTGGTTTATTGATTCGTGAAAGAAATGTGAAGCATGTTTGTAGGATTTTTGTGTGTTTATGGTTTGGGAAAGGAATTTTGATGTGAAATTTTTATTTTATAATATGTGTAACTTTATTGATCACTAAAGAGATTCTCAGGTATCTAGGTGGGAGGACGTGTACTAGTATGCTAGTGATCCCATGGGGTTTGGACCCTATTTCACGTAGTATGTTTAAATATGACTACACTAACTAAACTATTATGATGATGATGTTGGTAGATCACTAGGTTATGGGTATGCTCCCTACTAGTGTCTCGTGTGAATGAGAATGGATATTTATTATGGTTACTTTCACTGAGATACGAGGGAACTCCGGCTCACAACTAACTAGTTCCTAGGGGTGTTCTCGTGACTTGTTCTCATTGGATATTTTGTACTCACCATCGGTATACGGTGTGTTTGGTTGTTAAATTCAGTATTGTGTGTGATTTATTAAAAAGTGTACATTTTTTAAAGCATCCCCCTTGAAAACTAGTTTCATTTTGAAGTTTCATCTCTTTGAAAATTGTTACTATAATTCTTTTTTATAAAACATACATGTTTTTTTTTTGGTAATTTTTTTATAGAATGGGACCTCATTTGGAAAAACTATCATTATATCTTGTATTCAAAACTTGAAATTGATGTTTCTTTTATTTTAAAGGATGTGCATTGGGAACAGAATATCGGGCTAACCTGCTGAGTTTTAATACTTACACATATAGTCTTCTTCTTTTTTTAGCCCTTGTGCAGGTTTCAGCTTGAGTTTGATCGCCTTGCGCAACATGTGATCATTGTGTTGGAGAGTGAACAGAGGGGTCACATGGATGTAGGATCGAAATATGATGTATATTCTCAATTTACAAGAGTGGGTGAATTGTATTCTTTAAAAATTCATTTGGAACCTTTAAACTTGGTATAAAACTATCATTTTTATCCTTGAGAAAAACTATGTTTAACAAAGTTAAACAAGGTAAATTCAAAAGACCTCTTAATTCTACAAACATGCTAGGTTCTGGAAAAATGGTTCCGAAAATGAAACTTAAGAAAAGTTTACAATGAAAATATTCTACCTTAAAGTGTATAGAATATTGCTAATCATAGTATACAAATACAAGAAAGTATAAGATAGTTATACTTTCCTTATTAATCAAAATGCAGCAGAAAATAAAATTGAAATAATACAAGTAACAAGTATGAAATATTTTAACCCAAATAGAAGGGTATCCAAAAACCTTGGATAAAGGTACCTTGATTTATACTTTCAAAAAAGATTGTCTTACCCACACCAGGGTAAGACCTCTATAGGAATATTGGAATCTGTCTTGCTATCCCTGAAATCCCTTGAACTTCAAGGTAGTCGACACCTCTATCTTCCTAATCAAGGATGTCCTCAAACTTTAAGGTAGTTGGTACCTATGTATTTCTATCCTCGGAATTCCTCTAACTTTAAGGTAGTCAATACCTCTATCTTCCTATCCCCAGATTCCCTCGAACTTTAATATAGTTGTTACATCAGCCTTCCTATCCCCTAAAGCCCTCGAACATTAAGGTAGTCATCACCTCTGCCTTCCAATCCCCGGAAGCCCTCGATTGTACACAGTAACAATTGGAGTCACATGAAGCAAGCTAAACAAGATGTTCAGTACGCACAAAGCATGAGAGTCTCTCTCCCTCTCTAGAAATCACTTTAGTATCATGTAATATCTAGATTGATTGAGTCATTAGTTCATTGTGAACTCATTCAAAAGAGCCCCTATTTATATGCACTTATCCAATGGTCTGCTCCCTCGTCCAATGATCATATTTTTCCTTGAATCTTGGAGGGACCTGTACACGTGTCACTCAAACAACGGTTAATTAGAAATAGAATGAACGACAATGTTTTAAAACTATAACAGGGGTAAGAAAAATATGGTTGCTTAACCCAATCCATTTTTTGGATTCTAAGAAAAATAAAGTTCGGAGTTTAAAAAAATAAACATTCAGAGTCTATATTACATGGATATTCAGATTCTGTTTTTCAAGGAATTTGGAATCATAATTCTATAGAATTCAGAGTCAGAATTCCAATGAATTCAGAATCTAAATTCTGAAGAATTCAGAACCTGAATTATAAGGAATTCAGAATATGAATTATGAAGAATTCAGAATCTTAATTCTGAATAATTAGGAACCTGAATTATGAGGAATTCGAAATCTGAATTCTAAGGAATTTGGAGTCTGAATTATAAAGAATTTGGAGTCTGAATTCTAAGGAATTTAGAACCTGAATTTTGAGGAATTCGGAATCTGATTTCTGAAGAATTCAGAAATGGAATTTCAAAGATTTTAGAATCTGAATTTCAGAGAATTTGGAATCTGAATTTCAGAGAATTTAGAGTCTGAGTTTCAGAGAATTCAGAATCTGAATTTTAAATAATTTTTAGTCTGAATTCAGAGAATTCAGAATCTGAATTCAGAACCTAAAAACAGAATACTCTATATCTAAGTATTTATAGGATTCTGAGGTTTTATATATGAAACCAAATTTTACACTTAGAAATAAAACGAGTTATATTTAGAGAAACTATAACATGAACAATGAAAACGAAGGTAAGGGGAAAATTTCCTTAGGAAAGGAAAATTCTCTTATTAAGATAAATCTTCGGGGAAATAATATTTTCCTTGAGATAGAGTGTTTTTGATTTTCAAAACATAAATGAATAGAAAAGTTATAAGAAAACCTTATTGACTCAATAATATCCCCCTTTTTGGAAAGGACAAACATCCTTACTAAAAATAATCTAAGGACTTAGAAACTTTATAGACTTGAAAATAGAAATTTATCTCCTTTTACTTATGGATCATAGTGAATACGACCAACTCCCCCTTAATCTTTGGAATCACTAAGGATCGTATTCTTGATTTCCTGAATGATATTTTACATTATCTTGTATAAGAAAATATTCATTGATAAGAACTTTCCTCTAGATTAACTCCCCCTTAGGGAAATATCTTCTTTACTTTGTATTCTTTTTATTATTCCTCTCTCCCCCTTTGTGATTTTCAAAAATAAATAGAGGGTATGGAAAGAGAAAAAAAATGGTACCTAAAAATTTAGTACTAAACAACCACAAACAAAATATATAAAGAACTACCAGCATTTCATTAATTTTGAAAGAATTTGGACAAGGAAAAGTACAATAAAATATCAGAATGGAAAGAAATTATCCCTTTTTCTCCTTCGACATTAGCTTCTTCACAATTATTTTTATATTATTGAGCTCCTTGTGATCCTCTTTTTCATGCTTAAGAAACTAATATTGTTCTTCACTTTTCATCTCTAAGGCTTTAATTTTTTCTTCCTGATACTAAGACATTCTTCTTGAGCTTTCAACACTTCATCTTGCTTAACAAGATTTTCTTCAATCTTAATTCTGAGGTCTCTTTCCCTCTTCCAATTCATGGACATAGAATTAATCTTTCCATTCAAATCCTTAACTTCCTACTTCCGAGTAGTCTGTTATAGGTTTAACTTTTCCTCAAATCTATTTTTAAGATCCTTGATCTTCCCATAATTGGTGTCAAAAGCATCCTTGACATTATCATGAAATTCATCGAATATTATCATCTCTTCTATTGTCTTCTTTTCCCAGATTGTAATCTTCTTGCAAGATCTTTTATGAGCCTCATAACCAATGAGAAAGGTTTTGAAATTTGCCTCTAGTCTAACACGTTTTTCCATAACCATGGAAACTAAATCTGATGTCTGATTAATCGTATGTTGAAGCAATCGGAATCTTGAGTCTATTCTTGGGAATAAGGGAATAGTACCAGCCAGCTTTTTCAATGACTGAACAAAAAAATCATGTCCAAGGGAAGATGATTCTAAATCTGAGTTTTTGGTTGATGATGATTCTTTTTCTATATCTTCATCTTTCCTATTTAATGAAGCACCAACATATTTCTTCTTCACCATAGATTTACTAGGTGTATCTACTACCACCTACTTTCCCTTATTAGCTCTTGGAATGATATCTTGAGCTTTGGGAGATTAGTGTTCACTATCTGATAGTTGAACAATCTTATATTCATCTAATTCTTCTTTCTTGGCTCCTGCCTCAATATTCTCTGGCTGGATAAAATCATGATTTATACTTTTCTCTTCATACAATTTATTCACTTCTTTTTCACCCTTCTCATCTTTTCCTAGAGTATCAAGTTTTGAATACTTGACTTTAGAATTTCGGATTGATAATTTCATAGAAATAATTTTCTTCTCATGATAATCCTCTAATTTTCTTATCACATCCTCAGTATCACCACTTCCTTCTTCTTCTCATTCTTCTTCTACTTCTTCTTCTCATTCTTCTTCTACTTCTTCTTCTTCAATAATTTCTTTTTCAAGATGTGATTCCGGAATGACCACTTTCTTTCCCGGAGTCATAGGAAGTGATTCTAGCAAAAACGATTCTGGCACTGGGATTTGTTCATATGCTTTCTCAGCATCTTTGAGAAGAGATTGTACTACCTCTTCCCCAAACATATTCTTCTTTTTATTCTTATCTTTCTGTTGCTTCTCAAGTTCTTTAGCAAGCTTTATTTTTAAGTATTTCGCCTCAGTATGATCTACGACAAACTTAGGCTCCCCTTCCTTCCTGTTTTTCTTATCCTCTCTCCACTTAGACACTACTTCATCAGGATAATATTTTTTTTTTCTTTGGCTTTAGTGGTGCTGGTTGAGTTTCCTTAGCCATAAGGGTTTTTCTTTTCTCTTCTGGTTCTTTAGACTTTCTCTTCCTTCCGCCTTTCTTAGAGGTTTCAGCCACTTCCGGCTTCTTTGAAAAAGCTTCTACTTCTTCTTCAAATAGATCATAAAATTCTCTGGATTCATTTCAGAAGCTAGACTTCATCCTCCTTAAGGTATCATCACTCAAAAACATTACCTTGTAATTTATTGGCTTGGAACTGCATGGAATTTTGAAATATTCTAAACAAAGAACTATAATACTTGAGAGAATAGCTGGATACATAATGATTTGACATTTTATATTTTCATTCTTGATATTCTCAATCATCACCAAGATATATTTAACCAAGTTTATCTTCCTTAGGTTCACCAAGAAATCCAATATATAGATATCACTCTTCTTCAGAGTATCCTTATCCCCTTTACTTGGAATTATAAATCCTTGAACCCATAATTCAAGAATCTGTAAGTTCGTAGATAGATGAACAATCTTCGGATTCTTCACTCCTTTCAATCCAAGAGACTCTATAGCCTCTTCTTTATCAAAATATCCTGATAAATCAGGTAGTTTTTTAGTACAAAATTGTGCTTCTCCTTCATAAGGAATTCCAATCAGAAATTTTTCCTTGATGAAATAAAGAGAGTGGGTCTTTCCATAACACTTAAAAGTGAACTTGTCTCTTCCTTCTTCCTTTAGAAACTTGTTGTCTGATAGAACTCAATCAACAAGTCCGGATACACTAGATCCCATGCTTTCATCTTTTAAACACAAAGGATCTCCCATTAATTCAACTTAACATTCTTAGATATGATAGAATCATGTTTGTCGAACAATTTTGGATCAACTAACCTTTCTTGCTATATCTTTCATTCAGAGATTTTCTTAACAGCTGACATATCTTTCTGAGGAGAAGCTTCAGCAGAAATTCGGAACATTGAAAACTTTGGAGATTCAAAATGGCCTTAAGTATAGAGGAATATCTTCAACACGTGAAAGCTTGAAAAATTGATGTGGGACAACCATTGGAGAGGCTTTATATAGGAAATTGAGGCAATGGTTCAACTTCCTTGGTTGATCCAATGATTGAAAAAACTTCTGATCAAATCTGATGACTGAGATGATAACCAAAGAATAATTTTGATAAGTTCCGATCTTTTGAGGTTTTTTAAGATAAACATTTGGATTTAAGTAAAAGTGAATCCAAAAAATTTAAATCAAAATGAAAATACTAGCAAGTAACAAGATGGTTAAGAAAACTTAGGAAAGGAAACATACCTTTTAGATTACTAGGAGGATTATTCATAATGAGGAAGATTCTTCTTGAAAAACTTTAGATTCCGAAAAAAAATTAAAAACAATTTTAAAGACAAATTTTGGCTATGAAAAATTTGACTAACATGGAAATGTACTCCCCCTATGAAAAGGAGTTTCTTACTATAAGGAGATAGGTTTCAACAAAAAGTTAATATGGAAAAAATACCTTACGGTTATCATTCCTAACTTCTATTTAATATATTCAAATCTATCAGAGGGAAAAGATTATGTGAAAATATCAGCAAGTTGATCTTGCGTTCCGATAAATTAAAGAATGATATCTCCTTTTTGTGTGTTATCCCTAAGAAAGTGATGCCTAATATCTATGTGTTTTTCACTAGAGTGATGTGTAGGATTTTTAATTAAGGAAATGGAACTAGTATTATCACACAATATTTGTGTTTTGGTAAAACTCATACCATAGTCAGTGAGTGTGTGTTGCATCCACAATACTTGAGAAAAACAACTTCTAGCTACTACATATTCAGCTTCAGCAGTGGAATGTGATACTAATTGTTTCTTTTTTCATGACCAAGAAACTAATTAATCTCCTAAGAAATGAAAAAAAAATTATGTACTTTTCCAATCCATTCTACATCCACCAAAGTCAGCATCCGAAAAGCTTTTTAAGACAAAATCATTTCCAGAAGTATAAAAGAGTCCTAAATCCATGGTTCCCTTTAAGTAGCAAAAAATTCTTTTCACTGACTTTAAATGAGATTCCTTAAGATTATATTGATATCTTGTACATAATCATACTAAAAACATCAAGTCAGGATGACTAGCTATCAAGTATAGTAAACTTTCTATCATACCTCTAAACAATGTTTGATCCACTGGTTTCCTAGCTTCATCAAGATCAAGTGAATTTGAGGTACCAATGGGAGTAATAATACTTTTAGAGTTTTCATATCCATACTTTTTAATAAGATATTTAATATAATTATGTTGGGATATATATATTCCTTCTTGTTTTTAAGAAATTTGAAAACCAAGGAAAAATGTTAACTCACCCATCATACTCATTTCAAACTCAGATTTCATTAGATTCGCAAACGAATCAGTTAAATATTGTTGAGTTGAACCAAATATAATGTCATCAACATAAATTTGAAAACTAAAAACATTTTTCTTATCTTTATTTATAAAAAGGGTTGGATCAGAATTTCACTTAACATAATTTTTTTGAAGCAAAAATCATGTAAGTCTATTGTACCAGGCTCTAGGGGCTTGTTTACATCCAAATAAATATTTGGTAAGTTTGAAAACATGTTCAGGACATTTTTTTTCTTCAAAACCAACAAAAACTTGCTCTTCAACATAACCATTAATAAAATCACATTTAACATTCATTTGAAAAAGTTTAAAATTAAAGAATGTTTCAAAGGTAGGTAAAATATGAATATATTCAAGTCTAACTACTAGAGCATAGGTTTCTTTATAGTCTATTCCTTCTTGTTGATTATAACCTTTAGAAACTAATCTAGCTTTATTTCATACTATGATTCCATTTTCATCCCACATATTTCTGAAGACCCATTTTACTCCAATAATAGAGGTTTCCTTAGGTCTTTCAACCAAGGTCCAGACTTTATTCCTTTCGAATTAATTTAGCTCATCTTCCATGGCTTTTATCCAATCATCATCACCTAAAGCTTCATCAGTGCTTTTTGGTTCTAATTGGGAAAGGAATGCTAGATGTTCTACTTCATTTGTTAAGGAAATTCTAGTCCTTACTGGTTGATTTACATCACCAATGATACTATCACTAGGATTATTCTTTAGAAACAACTGATTTGGGTTTTGGAAGACATGTTCATCAACATATGGTAGGAAATCTTTTGGGGTAAATGCTTCAGAAATATTTTCTTGGAAATTTTTCTTATCAGAAGGATCTTATATCAAGGGTTAATAATCAGTTTTTAAAAACACAATTGTAGATGTATGTTGAGGGTGTTTGAGAATAAAGGTATTTGTTTCATCAAATTTAACATGTACTATTTATTTAAAAGTACTAGTATTTTTATTAAAAACTCAATAAGCCTTAGAATTTGTGGAGTAACCTAAGAAAATTCCTTCATTAGATTTGGGTGCGAACATATATATATTATCTTTAGTATTTAGAATGAATACTTTTCATCCAAATAACTTGAAGTAGTAAATACTAGGTTTTCTACCATTTCATAACTCATAAGGGGTTTTATTAATAAAAGGTCTAATAAAAACTCGATTTATAGTATAACAAGAAGTACATACAGCTTCAGCCTAAAAATGCTTAGCTATCGAATATTCACTAAACATGGTTCTAGTTATCTCTTGAAGAAATCAATTTCTTCTTTCAAAAACACCATTTTGTTGAGGAGTTCTTGGTGTTGAGAAGTTTTGAGTAATGCCTTTTTTACTACAAAAAGTTTCAAAATCAGATTTTTGAAATTCTCCTCTATGATCACTATGAATAGTTATCAATGGAAGGTTTTTCTCATTTTTAACTTGGGCTCTAAAAATTTTGAAATATGAAAAATCTTCAAATTTATTTGCTAGAAAATAGACCCACATAAATCTAGTGCAATCATAAACTAAGAAAAATACATAATATTTTCCTCCAATGCTTCCAGTCTGTGTTAGACCAAAAAGATCCATATGCACCAACTGTAATTTATCGATAGTTGTGACTTCACCGACTGACTTAAAACTTGATTTTGTTGCTTTCCATATTGACAAGGATCACAAACTTTTGAAGAATCAAATCTAAGCTCTGGTAGATCCTTAACAAGTCTTTTCTTAGAGAGTTTACATAGGTTCCTAAGGTTATAGTGTCCTAACCTTTTATGCCATAACCAAGAATGATCTTCCATTGCACTAAGGAATGGTAGGTCTTGGATCCTAAGGTCTTCTAAGTTTAGTGTGTATACATTCTCTTACCTATGGGAAGAAATAATAAACTCTTCCTTGGAATTGTGTACTAAGCACTTATCATTCCTAAAATTCACAAGGTAACCTTCATCACATAATTGAATTATGATAATAAGTTTATACTTAAGACCCTTAACAAATAAAACATTTGAAATCAAAGTTTTTCCAAGAAGAACAATGTTACCTATACCAATAATTTCTCCCTTATCATTATCTCTGAAAGTTACTTTTCCTCCTTTCATCTTGATAATCTTTTAAAATAAGTTTTTGTTACCAGTCATGTGTCGGGAACATCCACTATCCATGTACTATGTATTTTTGTTGGTATTATCTTTATTTTCCTGAAAAAGAGTGTTAGAATTTTGGAACCCAAACTTTCTTGGATCCAGAAACTTCAGAAAGAAAAATTTTAGGAATCCACATTTTCTTAGAAAAATACACTTTATGAAAAACTAAAGACTATGTTTTGTTTAATGAAAAAAAAAATTCCCAATGCCCACCAGACTGACATTTAGTGTAGAATGGAGCACTTTGAGGAACCAAATAATTATTCTTAAAAACTGGTTTAGAATGAGTATAACCAAAACCAAAATTATTCCTTAGAGGTTGAATTTTAGAATAAATTTTATCAAAGTTTTTCTTACCAAAGGTAAAGTTTGACAAACACTTCCTTAAGGAAAAAATTTATGAATTTAGTTTAATAACTAAGTTTTTATCCTCAAAAACATTGGTTTTAGCGCTAGAGTTAGTCTCTAAAACATTTTTCTTAGAAATTACTTTTTCTAGATCCTTATAAAGTTTATCCCTCTCGGAATTAACATCCACAAGGGTTTTTGAAATACTTTCAAAATCATAAATTTTCTTATCAAGATATTTAAAAAGATCTAATACTTCTTTAGTAAGAATAGAAATTCTTGAATTTTCCTTATCAATATTTTTCTTAACTTTAGAATTTTCATTCTCAAGAAGCTTAGAAAACCTAGAAACTTCTTCATAAGTAGGTAAAGTATTATATTCATCGAAATAAGATTCTTCATCTGAATATTCATAATATCTATTATCACTATAATTTTCATTTAAGGAAACATTGGTTATAGATTCAACATTATGTACCTTATCCATTATACAATGATTTTTTAATGGGTAATTTGGCTAGTAAACCAAGATTCTTCTTATCTGAAGATTCATATTATGACGATTCATCAGAAGAGTCTCCACCACTGGCACTCCAGATGTCATTAGCTTTCGAAACATTCTTATCTTTATCTTTGTAGTACTTATTTCTATTCTTCTCAGAATGTTTTTCCTTTCTATCCTTTCTCTTAAAAATAGGACAATCTAGCCTTATATGCCCTTCTCTTTTTCATTAATAAAAATTAACTTCAGAGTATTTCTTATCCTTTCTTTATTTCTTCTTATATCTATACTGAAAGTCTTTCTTTCCAACTATCTTGTTCATCCTTCGAGAAAGATTAGCTAGCTCATTCTCAGAATGTTAAATTTCACTTGATTTAGATAAAATAGTGAATTTTTTTGACTTAGATCTTGTAACCATTTCAGGAGTCTTTACTTTTTTAGTAGTAAAGGATAAACTTCCATTGCCATTCTTATTTTTATTCAAATCAGCATCTCTTTTCATTCTTGTCTCGTGTTGAAGAATAGTTCCAAAAACCTCATCAAGAGTAATCTGAGATACTTTCCTATTTTCATCAATAGTTGTTCTCTTATATTCCCACTCATTAGGCATGATATCTATAATCTTGTCCACAAGTTCCTTATCATCTAAACCTTTCTCACCTATGGATTATAAACTGTTAACAATAGTCATAAAATTTTTTGTACCTTGAACACTGGATCTCCATAAGGAAATAGAAATCCAAGATATTCTACTCTAAGCATAGCTCTTCTAGTTTCTATAACCTTGGATGTACCAAAATGAGTAACCTCCAATTTCTTCCAAATAAAATTTTTAGATTCACAAGAAGATATCTGACTATATATATTCCTAGTTATGGAGCACCACAAAGTATAGTGTACCTTATAGTTTAGTTGATATTCTGACTTTTCTTTATTATTAAAAGTTTTGACTTCCTTATCAGGAATCTTGTAATATTCAGTAAGTATAACAAAGTTTTCCACTCCAGTATTAATAAAAAAATTCTTCATACAATCTCTCCAATATTCATAATAATTCCCATTAAATGTAGGTGGTCTGGTAGGATTTAGATTGTCAATCGAACCAACATTCATTCCTTCCATCTAAAAGAAAATATATTTCCATAGAAACTCATTAATAGTAAAAGTTTGTAAACAAGGATAAGAATCCTCAGTAAGGAAAATATTTAGAATAATGAAAAATTGAGCAAGAAAACTTATATGTGAATATAAGTATTTCAAAGACCTCCTATGATACCAATTATAGGATCAAAATATGATGTAGATGATCAATTTACATGAGGGGGTAAATTGTATACTTTAGAAATTCCTTTGGAACCTTTAAAGTTGGTATAAAACTTTAGTTTTTAACCTTGTGAAAAACTATGTTTGACGAAGTTAAACAAGGTAAATTCACAAGACCTCTTAGTTCTACAAACTTGCTAGGTTCTATAAAAATGGTTCCGGAAATGAAACTTAAGAAAATTTTACAAGGAAAAGATTCTACCTTAAAGCATATAGAATATTGATAATTAGAGTATACAAATACAAGAAAGTATAAGATAGTTATACTTTCCTTATTAATAAAAATTCAGTGGAAAATAAACTTAAAACAATATAAGTAACAAGTATGAAGTATTTTAACCCAAAGATAAGGGTATCCAAAAACCTTGGATAAAGGTACCTTGATTTATACATTCAAGAAAGTTTGTCTTACCCACACCAAGGTAATCCCTCAATAGGAATATTGGAATCTGTTTTTATATCCCCTTCTGCCCTCGAACTTTAAGGTAGTAGGCACCTCTGTCTTCCAAATCAAGGAAGTCCTCTAACTTTAAGGTAGTTGGTACCTCAGTCTTCTTATCCCTGGAAGTCCTTGAACTTTAAGGTAGTCGGTACCTCTGTCTTCCTATCCCCAGAATCCCTCGAACTTTAAGTTAGTATGCACCTCTATCTTCTTATCCTCGAAATCCCTCGATTGTACACAACAAAAATCGGAGTTTCATGAAGCAAGCTAAACAAGATGTTCAGTACGTACAAAGCATGAGAGTATCTCTCTCTATAAATCACTTCAGCAGCATGTAATCTCTATGGGTGAATTTTATACTTTAAAAATTCCTTTTCAACCTTTAAAGTTGGTAAAAAAACTTTCATTTTTAATCTTGAGAAAAACTATGTTTAACAAAGTTAAACAAGGTAAATTTACAAGACCTCTTAGTTCTACAAACTTTCTAGGTTCCAGAAAAATTGTTCCGTAAATGAAACTTAAGAAAATTTTACAAGGAAAAGATTCTACCTTAATGAGTATAGAATCTTTATAATCAAATTATACAAATACAAGAAATTATAAGATAGTTATACTTTCCTTATTAATAAAAATTCAGCGGAAAATAAACTTGAAATAATACAAGTAACAAGTATGAAATCTTTTCACCCAAAGAGAAGGGTATCCAACAACCTTTGATAAAGTTCCGTTGATTTATACTTTCTAGAAAGTTTGTCTTACCCACACCAGGGTAATCCCTCGATAGGAATATCAGAATCTGTCTTTCTATACCTACAAGCCCTAAAACTTCAAGGTAGTTGGCACCTCTGTCTTCCAATCCCTGTAATCCCTCGAACATTAAGGTAGTCGGCACCTATGTCTTTATATCCTCATAATCCCTCAATTGTACACAGTAATAATCAGAGTCGCATGAAGAAAGATGAATCAGATGTTCAGTATGCACAAAGCATGAGAGTCTCTCTCTCTCTAGAAATCACTTTAGCAGAATTTAATCTCTAGATTGATCGAGTCATCAGTTTGTTGTGATCTCATTCAAAAGAGCTTCTATTTATAGGCACTTCTCTAATGATCAGCTCCCTCCTCCAACGACCATATTTTTCCTTGAATCTCGGAGGGACCTACACACATGTCACTCAAACAATGGTTAATTAGAAATAGAATGAATGACAGTGTTTCATAACTATAATAGGGGTAACCAAAATATGGTTTTTTTAAGCAAATCCATTTTCAGAGTCTAAGAAAAATAAAGTTCATAGTCTAAGAAAATAAACATTCGGAGTCTATATTACATGGATATTCAGATTCTTTTTTTCATGGAATTTAGAATCAGAATTCTATAGACTTCTGAGTTTGAATTCCAATGAATTATAAATCTGAATTTTTAAGAATTCAGAACCTGAATTATGAGGAATTCAGAATCTAAATTCTGAAGAAATCAGAATCTGGTTCTATAGAATTTAGAATATAAATTCTGAGGAATTCAGAATCTGAATTATGAGGAATTCAGAGTCTGAATTCTCAAAAATTTGAAGTCTGAATGTAACATCCCAGGTAAATAAAGAATAATACATATTTTATATTTATTAATATTTGTTAATTAAATATTAATTTTACTTTAAAGGGGTTTCTATGTTCGATAGCGTACCCGATACGCAACAACAAGTTTCTTTGAAATCTTACGTTGCACACAAATAATATAATATTATTATTTTAAATGGTAGTTAACTCCTAACCTTTGTATTAGTGGGAATGAACAAAAATAACTACAATATCATTATACATTTTTGTTAAATGTATTTACATTTATCCAATAAAAATTTAGAGGCTTAAAATGTGAATGAATCTAATTTTAAGCATAATTTACATTAAAATGTCGATTTACCGCCTTTTAAAGGTGAACCCTCTTTAAATATAGTTTTGGTCACTTTAATACATTCTAATTGACCAAATAAAATCCTTATTTAGAATTGGTACATCAAAATTTACTTTGTGTAAATTTTTTGGGATTTTTCTGATAAAGTTCATTTTTTAATGAATAGTGAAAATATTGTATTTTATTTCAAAAGTGTCTTTTAATATAATTTATTTATATGGTTAGATTATCTTTTTAATTGGTTTTAATGTGTAATTAGAATATATTTTTACCATTTAATCCAATTTTGGTCATTGGAGTTAATTTCACTTTGAAATTAGACTTAAACAAGTGTCAATATTTTGATAGTTATTGTTTCTTAAAAACACGCTATTTGTTTTAACAACGGGAATTAATTTTAAAATTAATTAAAGACACTTTTATGTTTTTAATTTGGAAAAATAAACATCATTATTTAATTTGGAATATCAAATATAGCTTAGGCTTAATTTTTGGTATTTTTCTGAAAAACTTCAATTTTTGACGAATAGTGAAACCACTTAGTAGTAGTTAAAAAAACTGACTTTTTCATTTAAATAAAATTTTACCACTTCTTTGAATTTAATTTCAAAAATCTGACATACATGGTTGTTATCAAGAAGTAAAATTTGGTTCAATAAGATGAAAATAATTTTTGGTGAATAGTAACTTTTGACTTTTATTTATCGCGGTTAAAGATAAATAGGTTATTTCAAGGTAAAAAGAATATTATAATATTTCAAAATTACCTTAACACTTGTCAAAAAATTATTGGATGAGTCATGGCCGACCATGGGCATCTTTGGGACGATTTTGGGACCCCATGGAGCCAATTATGAAAGATAATGATACTTTAGATTAATTAATTTAATGTAAAGGCAAAAATGACATAAACAAAAATCTTTTAGTAAATTAATTTTTATATGGTGTTATGTAAATTATATTTTCGACTATAAATATTAATTGGAAATATAAAAATATTTCCTACATCATGGTATTTTGTTTAAAACTTTTAGACATCAAATAAATTAAATTATTTATGACACAATAATGATGCAGTATTTACCTCATTAATAAATGATTTAAATAAATAAGATTATAATGATTAAAATATTGTCCAAAACATGTCCAATTTTTATTGGATGAATTTATTTCGAATATGAGTCATCTTATCTTCGGCCTTAATGATTTTTGGACCTTTTGAAACCGAATATGTGTTTATAATAAAATAATGTTTTTACACTTTCCTAAAGAGCCCCTCCTCTCCCTTATAAAAGGAGACCACTTCTAACCAATTCCTCACACCTCTCAAGCCATTTGGCTCATCCAAACTCTGCCCAATTAATCTCCCTACATCCCTTTCCTCTTCATAGAAGCCTTACCTTAGGCAGAAGGCACTTCAAGAAGTCCTTTGGTTCAAACCAAAGGGAGTTACCCAAATTAAAGGTAATGGTTTCACTTAAATTGTTTTCTTTTATTTTACTTCTCCAACCCCTAAACTCTTTTTATTCCTTTCTTTTGGAACAACACCAGTATCCTCAATATACTAGGATATTTTTATGAGAATTATTCAAACTACACTTACACACACCTCCATCTAATGGATGAAAAACATAATGTTTCTGTGGATGGAAAACTAACGCCTCACGAAATGATGATTGTTCAATTATCTCCTACCGCCTCTCATGGTGGCCATTATGATGGAACTGTATTTATATATGATAAATATTATGTTTATATATTCCTTATTCTTCTGTAATTTCCATTAATATCCTGCCTTTATGGTTTCCATTATGGGTAAACGTGATAATCTCATTAGAGGAAGTGTGGACTATTGCCCCCTCAAAGTGATATGACTCGTTAATGCCATATGTGGGACGTATAAAGGATGGAGTTAATGATATTATATATGATATTATATATGATATTATATATTAAATTATACTGGAATTATAATATACCTATGTATCATTATGTTTTAATTCCATTAAAATAAGAAATAGAAATGAAAGTAGCGTTCATGCCTACGTACGGCTTACCGTCTCCATGAACGGTGCATTTAATTTTTTACCTCCAAATGTTATGTAATATTATAAATACATGTATATACTAGATATATATAATATATATGATATCTAAATCATGAATATCATTCTGGATATAATGGAATATTAACCACATGGACAACTTGTAAATACAAGGTGCTCATTTTTTACTCAAGTACCAAATATCGACAAAATGACCATTATTAAATTGAATGATTACATAATTTTTACAACATGGTAATAAGTAATATAAAGGTAATAATAAACTTTAAAAGGGATCTTAAGAAAGTATAAATTAACTTTAGTTTATTATTCAAGAGATTAAAGAACAATCGAGTCAAGTCGGACATGAGGTAAGGGACTTTGTCTCAATCTCCTTTCATTGAGGCATATTTAATTTTATACACGACTTTATTTTATACGGTGTATAAACCCCTTTGCCTTTTCTTGTCATTCAAAGGGAATATTTTTATACTGAGCGTTTTACTAAATGAAAAAAAGGAATGTTTTTTTAACGTAAGCGGTTACAACGACCTTTCCACCACCGCGAGTATTATTTGATCTTTGGATTCCTTAACAAGACGTAATGTTTTTAAAAGGAAAAATAAATACCATATTCTCTTTTTATTTATTTTGGTATTAAAAATGGTTTTGATAATTTTTTGATTATATCAATGTGTTGTATTGATATTTTGTTATTTCAATGTGGAAATGTTATCTTTCCTTTATGCTTATATTATGTGTTATGATCATGTTATGGTTCTTGGGCATTATTTATGTATACGAGTGGCTCCGTGATAAACCTAGGGCGAGTGAGCCTGAGATATCTCTCCAATGCATTGGGTAACATGACGGAGGTAAATGTAAATGTTTCTCCTAATAGAATTACGGAATATACTGTGATGGGTATTCCAAAGTAACTCCCTATGTAGCTATGATAGCTACAATGTAAGTATGATATGGATGCCACAAGTTACCTTTTTGATTTATGATTTCTTTGTGTTATTCATAAATCTTATGTTTTAATGAGGTATGTAAAAGTGTTTATGTTTTGTATGTATTAATGAAAAAATGTTTTCTTTCATTGTTTTATAACCCTTACTGATATTTTTATGATCATCCCATGTTTTGAAATGTTTTCACAGGACTTAAAGATGAATAGGGTCAAGGATGGGATCAAGGAAAATTCATGTTGTCTAAAACCTGGAACTAGACATGACTCTTTTTTTCAAGAGTTTTTATTTTATGAAAAAAATGGAAACTGTGTAGAAGTGTCTACTTTGTAATCTTTTGAGATGTAATAGTTATATCCTAATTCTCTAAAACTCTAAACCTGAAAATATCCTCAATGTGAATTATTCATTTTATTCAATATTATGTAATGTTTAAGGTTGGGTCCTTATACTGAATTCTAAGGAATTCGGAACCTAAATTTTCAGGAATTCAGAATCTAAATTCTGATGATTTTGGTGCCTGAATTTTGGAGAATTCATAATCTAAATTTCAGAGAATCCAGAATCTAAATTTCATAGAATTCGGAGTCTTGGTTTCAGAGAATTCAAAATCTGAATTTCAGAGAATTCGGAGTCTGAATTCATAGAATTCAGAATCTGAAGTTCATAGAATTTGGAATCTGAATTCAGAACCTGAAAATAGAATACTCTATATCAAAGAATTTATAGGATTCTGAGGTTTTAGATATGAAACCAAATTTTACACTTAGAAATAAAAATATTTAGATTTAGAGAAACTGTAACATGAACAATGAAAACGAAGGTAAGGAGAAAAATTCCTTAGGAAAGGAAATTTTCATTATTAAGATAAATCTTTGGGGAAATAAAATTTTCCTTGATATAGAGTGTTTGTGATTTTCAAAACATAAAGGAATAGAAAATTCATAAGAAAACCTTATTGACTCAACAATAGAGTTATTTGGTTATCAGGTTTGGTCATTTGAGTTGTTAGTTTAGTTGTAATTTCAGTTTCTTGTACAAATAATGTTCAGTTCGATTTTTATGTGAATGTATTTTGGGATGTCCATTTCTTTTCGTTGTTTTTTTGATTGTTTATATTTGGGATAAATCATTAACTTGTGTACTATATTGATTCCCTCAATGCTTTCCGCCATCCCGGGAGGATCGGAAATGCCTCTCGGGACTTTTCATGGGATGGCCTATGTGATAGGTTCAGGTCGACTCGGGCTGGTTCATGACAAAATGGTATCAGAGTGGGTCGGCTCTTAGTAGACCTTTATTTTTAGAGTGCCCTTATTATTTGGGGGATGTCAAGGTAGATGGATTTTGATTTTTGGGACTTGAGGGGTAAGTACAAGAAGTGCGTCGTGAACTCTTTCTCATTATGATCCTCAAGTTTCCACAGGTTGTCTGGTTTTATTAGTGTTCTTTGTTCTTGTTGATTGTTTAGTATTGGGATATGACAAGGGGAGTCTGACTAATGGACTCCGTGAGCTCGTAGGGACTACAAAGCCATGTGGAGTTGGGGTATAGTCCTAATAAGTCTCTCTATGTTGGTATTGTGTTTGACATATGGCTGCCAACCATATGGTCAAGTCACCCACCGACACTAGTTCCCTTTTTTGGGTTTCTTGGACCTTTCTGGAATTCTGAATTTTTGTTTTGAAAACACTTATGTTATAATTATGGAAATGAGTTTTAAAGGAAGGATTGGATTTTGAAAAGTCTAAAAGGGGTTTTCAAAAATTAAATATAAGAATGGTTTTGGAAGGTTGTGTGTTTTTTTAAACAAATTTTTTGGAGGAAGTGAAAATGATTTAACGGTATTGGATTTTCCCTAATCTAAACTTGTTTTTTGTTAAAATAAAATGTTTTGAAAGTGTGAATCATTTTAAGATGATTAGGAATCTTTGTTTTAAATGGGGTGTTTTGGGATGTTGAAAAGTGTTTGAATCTGATTAATTGGTTTTTGAAATTGGTTTTGAGCAGTTGGTGTTTCCCTATAAAGGGTATTGGTCTCAATGGACATCATATTATGAAAAGATACCTTACTGAATTTTATAAAATGGGAGGAGTTTTTTGGAGTATCTTGGTTGTTTTAAAAGTTTTTAAAAATTAAAATGGGTAGGTTTTTAAGAAAATGGTTCTTAGGTAAGTGTGCTTTATTTTTTGAAATATAAAAAGGGTATTTGACTTTGTGGTTAGTGTTCCTTTGGAAGGTACATGATTTTTGTAATGATGTTTTTTTGTTTTATTTTTTTTGTGTTTTCATGGGTGATCACATGCATGGTTTTATTGATATCTAGAATTATCGATTATATGGAATGGTGGTTGGGTTCCTAGGGTGAAATTAAAATGTGAATTGAAGTGAGACTTGATGAAACACCATTTGTGAATGTGGAAATCCACCAAGTTTGTTTGTTTTTCAAAAGTGTTTTGAGATGAAAAATTGTGGAATTTGTTTATAAACG
This sequence comes from Viscum album, assembly GCA_963277665.1. NCBI lineage: Eukaryota > Viridiplantae > Streptophyta > Magnoliopsida > Santalales > Viscaceae > Viscum > Viscum album. Next base: position 1,044,969,238 of record OY728150.1, read on the forward strand.
GATGGTTATGTGGCTAGTTTTTTTCTATGTCTTAGAAGATTTGTTTATTAAGTATGATTCTTTGTGATATGGAATTCATACTCTTTTTGTGTATTGAGATGGGATATTGTTGGTGGCTCGGTTTTGGAGTAATGTTCAGTCAGTTTCTAAAGATGTGTTGGATGTTGTGATGTGGCCACAGATAGTTCTATGTTTGCAAGATTTCCAATTGATCAACCTAAGGATTATTTATCATGTTTCACAAGCTGGATCCACCTCCTCAAATAATTCGTCATCCCATTCTTTGAAATAGAGAGCTCTTTGGGATCGATTTATAGTGCCTTCATGTTATGATGATTCTCTCGGTTATAGCAGTTGTGTTCAGTGATGCTTGGTGTGTTTCACTATGTTACTCTTTCATTTCACTCCCTATTATAAGTAAGTTAGAATGGTGGTGTGTATCCCTCGGTTTATATTGTGTATTCGTGTTTTTTGAGCTAGTTCATTTCATGATATAATTTGATTTATAGCTCCTAACCACGGCACATCTGATGCTTGAAACATCAAGGCTCCATCTATAAGCCTCAGAGTAAATCTTTTCACGCAGTTAGGAAATTACCAGAGGTGTGGGGATCTCGACTAGGCACTAACCACCATTTTTATGGTAAGTTAGTTCTTATGTATATGTTGTGGTTCCTCATCACTGTGAATTTCCTCTTGTCACAATGAGCATGGTGGACTTACCCCTCACATAGTGTCTATGGTTATGCCTTCATGGATTTGGGTTTTCGATCAATGTCCCTATGTAGACTGCCTGTGTAAATCGGGTTCGGTCTTGGTGTTACCTCTTCCTAGGTAGATAATGTTGGGTATATTCTTTGATTATTTTGTAGTTTAAGTGGACTAATGATTGGGTCCCCTTCCCTTCCCTCCCTAAGTTATGGAGGTATGGATCCATGCAGAAAGTGTTGGCCCAGTTCTTGTCTCCTCCGTTCGGGAGTGGGTGGTTTAGATGTTCATGTTGTAACCCTATTAAATTTGGTTTTTAGGTTGTTGTGGGAGAGTTTTGTTCATCCTTTATGGGTGATCCTTAATTATAGTTCATGTTTAATTCTTTTTTGTTCATTTCTAGTTGGTCTTTAATGGTGGGGAGATCCACTATGGATCTTGAAGATCTTTCCTTTAAGGATTTATCGGATGGTAGTTGTGATTTAATGGTGGGGAGCCCATTCCAATCTCCCCCACCCCAAGTCATTGTCTTTCATGAGTGAAATTTGGTTTGGGTTATCATTAGATTCATTGGGAGAAGGCCCAATAATCTGGTTCTTGTCTTGGTTGTGAAGGTGGTGGCTTGATCTTTTTGCTGATTCGCAGGAAGTGGTTGTGAGTTGGTGTTTTGTTTGGGGAATAGGATTAAGTTATGTTGATGTTAAATGATTTTTCCTTGTCTTTAGAGTACGTATCATGTTGATAATGAATCCTAAGGTGTTGTTCTATCAGCTATAAAGTGTTATGGATTTCCAAGGGCGGAAATTTTTAATGGTGGGGAGAATTGTCACATCTGGTTTGTTTTTCTTTTCATGACTTAGTTTTGATCCGGTTCATTGGAAATCCCATTATTTTTCTTGGGTTTTAGGTGAGATTAATTTTGAGTTTTTAACTTCCATATATTTATAATCATTGTACCATTGGCTCCCCATATCTTGTTTGGGAGTTTTGGAGAAAAGGGTGGTTACTTCATGATTTTGGCCAACCGTGAGCCCATTTCCAGATTTAAAAACAAAATTTTTTGCTTTTATAACTCCTTAATTTTTCAACATTTTTCACTCATTCCACTTCCTATTTTTACTCCCCTAACATATTAAATCATACATGTCCTTTTGGACCCATTAATAATTTATAAGAATGGGTAATTTGGGTTATCTATTCAGGTATTGGGCCATCCTGTGGGCCCATTTATAGTTTTAAAAAATAATTTTTTTCTTTTATATATATTTTATTTTTGGACATTTTTCGGTGATTCCACCCCCCACTCGAGACCAAGATACCTAGAATCACCCCCATTGTCTATTTTTACTCTTTGGAGCTCATCTTGGCTGAGTATTAGGGATAAATTTCTAAAGATTCCTGAAATCATCCAAATTTTCTAAGGTAAATTGCCTCTTTCATAAATCCGTTATATTTCACTATTTTTACCCAAAATAAAAATTTCCTGGTTCTTCCATACCATAGGATAATATCCAAGAAGTTCCATTACATTACCATTCCTCTAAGGTTGCATATCTAAGTGAATATGAAGAGTTCTTTAGTTTCCAAGGTGAGATTCTTTCTCATTTCTTCTCCCTATTCCTTATCCTTCCATTTTCTTTTGGTTTCCTCTTCTCCCCTAGTCATTATCAAACTATGGTAATATTTTGGAATTATTTTAATGGGTTTTTGGTTCGTTTCGGGTGGGTCTTCATTTATCTAGAGTGTTGGGAACCGCATCCGGTGATTTCGGGTGTGCGTTTCCTTTTTACCATGGATTTGATGTAAGATATCCCATGAACAAGCCTTTACCATTTAAGTTTCATCATTATAATGTTTTTATAACCTTATTTATATGATATTTTCTGATTCGAAACCTTGGTTTTAATTTTTTTGTGTGAAAATGATGTTTTATGCCTTATTTTGTTAAAAATATAGTTGTTTTGATATAAATGTGCACTCCTCTTGTTTGATAAATTATTCTATAAGATTTTCCACTTGGTTTATGCTATTTTGAATATTTTTCAGTATATTGAATAAATTTATGGCATTAAAATGGTATTTTATCTCTTTTTAAGTGCTTAAAATAAGTTGTTTTATTAAAGAGTGCTTGTCATGTGTTCAGTAAATTACCCAGTTGGCTTTTATGTGTCTAGTGCAATTTAAAATTATTATTTTTATTTATAAATACATTTTAAGAATTAAAAAAATTATTTTTGGATCCTTTTATGGATTTAAAATATATATTTTGTTTTACAAACAAATGGGTTTTGATTTACAACATGTTTTGGCCCGAGTTTCCAGAAAATGGCCTATTCCACATCCTTATGAAAATGGTTGTGTTTTGAATACGTAACATTAGTGTTTTAAAGAATTTATGAATTTTTTTTATATTGTAAATGGTTTTTATACACCTCCTTAATAAAATTTAAATGTATAACTTTGTCAAATGTTAGTTTTGAGAAAAATTTTAAAGGATCATTTGGCATTTCCTAAAAATGAAGAATGGGGGGTTTACATGTATATACCATGTTGTTTCAATTGGGATTGTTTTATAGTCCATAAAATGATTTTATTAAATGTTTTTAGGGCTTCCAAATATGGTCAGGTATGGTTTTGTTGTGTTTTTATACTAAAAAGAGTGTTTTTGAATGAGTTTTATATGCAAAGCCTCAATACACTCTTTGAAATTGTATTACGAAACTTTTTAGTGGTTTATTGATTCATGAAAGAAATGTGAAGAAAGTTTGTGGGATATTTGTGTTTTTATGGTTTGGTAATGGAATTTTGATTTGAAATTTGTATTTTATAATATGTGTAACTTTATTGAGCACTAAAGGGAATCCCGGGTATCTAGGTGGGCGGACGTGTACTAGTATGCTAGTGATCCCGTGGGGTTTGGCCCCTGTTTCATGTAGCAAGTTTGATGATGACAACACTAACTAAACTATGATGATGATTATGTTGGGGTACCACTAGGTTATGGGTATTCTCCCTACTATTGGATCGTGTTCACAAGAACGGATATTTATTATGGTTACTTTCACTGAGATACGAGGTGCCTGGGGTCATAAGTAACTAGTGCCTATGGGTGTTCACGTGACTTGTGCTCATTGGATATTTTGTACTCTCCGTCATCATACAGTTTGTTTTTTTGATAAATTCAGCTTTTTTTTCTGATTTATTTAAAAGTGTACATTCTTTAAAGCATCTCTCTTGAAAATTAGTTTCATTTTGAAGTTGCGCCTCTTTGAAAATTGTTACTAGCATTCTTGTTTATAAAATATGTAAGTTTTTGTCTGGTAATTTTTTTATAGAATGGGACCTTATTTGGAAAACGTACCATTATATCTTGTATTTAAAACTTGAAATTGATGTTTCTTTTATTTTAAAGTCTGTTCATTGGGAATAGAATATCGGGCTAACCTACTGAGTTTTAATACTCACGCTTATAGACTTCTTCTTTTTTTATCCCTTGTGCAGGTTTCAACTTGAGTTTGATCGCCTTAGGCGACGTGTGATCATTGTGTTGGAGAGTGGCCAGAGGGGTCACATGGAGTTAGTTGTTTATCATGTTTTTTCATTTGAGTTGTTGGTTTAGTTGTAATTTCAGTTTCTTGTACAAATAATGTTCTATTCAATTTTTATGTAAATATATTTTGGGTTGTCTATTTCTTTATGTTGTTTGTTTGATTGCTTATATTTGGGCAAAATCATTCCCTTGTGTACTCTAATGATTCCCTTGGTGCTTGTCTCCATCCCAGGAGGATCAGAAATGCCTCTCGGGACTTGTCGCAGGTTGGCCTGGGTGACCGATTCGAGGTTAACTCGGGCTGGTTCATGATAGTATTTATAGATTACCATGAAAAATTTATGGTAGTATCTATTTATGATATTCTAAAATATTTTAAGATCAAGGAAAAACATGAAAAAAAAATTGTATTATATTAATGACCATATAAAAGGATAAATTTTATACTAAGTTTAATAAGTATAAATTTTTTCTACAAAAATTATCCTATTTAGGTCATTTAATTATAAGTGATGATATATCAGTTGATAATTTAAATGAAAAAGTGATTGAAAAATGTTCTAAACCAAAATATGTAATAAATTTCTATAGTTTTCTTTTATTGGTTGGATATTATTGGCTATTTGTGATGAAATTTTCATGATTTTTAAAACCATTAGTAATGTTAACATGGTAAGTTCATCTATAAAAATGAATGTGAAGAAAGATTTATAGAAATTAAGAAGGGATTGGTTACTGCACCTATGAATACACTACCCTATAGTAGAGAAGGGTTGTTGATATACATTGATGCTTTAGTTAAGGAATTAGGATATGAACTTATATGAAATAACATGGTGGAATCTTATACCTCATTTCAATTAAATACCCATGTGTTGGCGCCAAAAATGTGGCCCGAAAGGAAGGAATGAAAAAGACAGCCGGCGCGCTGCCTCGCGAAGCACAGCCGCGAAGCACAGCCGCGAAGCCCCGCCGCGAAGCGCCCCAACCCTGGCGGCGCCGTGAAGCTCCAGAGGCGGTGATCCTCCGCGAGCCTGTTTGACGTTCGCAAGCCGCCGCGAAGCACCAGAGGCGGTGATCCTCCGCGAGCCTGTTTGACGTTCGCGAGCCGCCGCGAAGCACCAGAGGCGGTGATCCTCCGCGAGCCCATTTGACGTTCGCGAGCCGCCGCGAAGCACCAGAGGCGGTGATCCTCCGCGAGCCCGTTTGACGTTCGCGAGCCACCACGAAGCACCAGAGGCGGTGATCCTCCGCGAGCCCATTTGACGTTCGCGAGCCGCCGCGAAGCACCAGAGGCGGTGATCCTCCGCGAGCCCGTTTGACGTTCGCGAGCCGCCGCGAAGCTCCGAAGGCGGCGCGCGAGCCCTGCATCGCGGCGCCCCTTCCCTATAAATACTCGACTCCCCCTGAGTCCCCGAGGACGGACAATCTGACCTTTCGGCTTCTCCTCTCCCGAATCGCGAAGTAAGCTTTGCCCCGGGAATCATGAGCTTCGCGAGGTATTTCTACTTCGCGAGACGACTCTGATTTGCTTCGTTTTGAGGACGGACAATCCGACCTTTCGGCTTCTCCTCTCCCGAATCGCGAAGCAATCTTTGCCCCGGGAATCATGAGCTCCGCGAGGTATTTATACTTCGCGAGACGACTCTGATTTGCTTCGTTTTGAGCCCCTCTTCCGAGAGGGATGCCCTTCGCGAAGCCCAAGGGCGTTCGCAAAGGAAGGGGATTCCCAAGGGAACCCGGGCATCCGCGGAGCACTCGTGCTTCGCGAAACACCCAACCCATACGATTAATCCCTATGCTAAGGCAGGATCGCTCCACTCCGCGAAGTACATTGCTTGGCAGGACCTTGCTTCGCGAACCATTCCTTCTTCGCGAGGCAGTGCTCCGCGAACATTGTTCCACTTCGCGAAGCACCACCCACTCCCACCTTTGCCCCATGCTAAGGCCAAGGCACCCCACTTCTCAAAGCACACTCCTCTGCTTAGCGATTCCTCTTTCCGTGCGACCCTCCAGGTTTGCACGATGTGATTTCAAAGTCCCATGGACAACACCTCCCGTAGCGTTGCTTCGCCTAATGCTTCTTCGCATAGGCACGCTAACGGCTATTGCTTCTTCGCATAGCCACGCTAACGTGGACCCCTCGATGGTTCCTCCCTCGACCCCCATTTACCATGGCCTTACCGGTACCTTCCCTTCCCCAAGGACCAGAGGGTACCGGTTATGTAAGCCCTAGGGGTGTGGAGTGAACCCACCTCGTCCGAGCTGCAGGACGTTAAACTGTCAAGCACCACGTCCTCAACACATGACGTTAAACTGTGACCCAACCTCGTCTCCCTCACGAAGGGTCCCCCCAGCTCGAGCATTCATTACACCGCTCGTCTCCACGGGAATGGTAACTCTTCCGCACATGGAATGAGATCCTCCTTGTCGGAGTGGTGTATGTTCGCAGGGGAAGGGTTGCCTCAGAGCGTAAGCCCCTAACCTTTGGTACGGATGATTGCACCCGTGCATCTCGGTACTTCCCCACTACCAATGTCAGTGGAGGACGTGATAGGGAACGAGCCACCCCGTTCTGGGCCTCCATCTTGGAGTAAGTCCCAACACCATGGGCCGCTCAACGCGTAAGCCCCTCTTCGCTTCTCACGGACGCACCCTTCGCGACGTGATCGTCAGGTCCTTGCGACCTCTTGTTTCTCACACCAAGCATGACTCACGTGGGCTTAGAGTGAGCACTGACCCAGACAAACCCATTTGAACTACGTGGTCTTTGATCCATGTCAAGGCATGGTACGTAGGAAGCCTCCACGAGGTTCAAGCCCACCCGTCGCTCTTTCACGTCGGGTCCCATTCCGGTCCAGCGGTAAGCCGTTGTGACCACCTGAACTACGAGGTCTTTGATCCATGTCAAGGCATGGTACGTAGTAAGCCTCCACGAGGTTCAAGCCCACCATTAGTGGACCAAGGTCTACTTTCACAACGTTTCACCGGTGAAACCAACCTGAACTACGAGGTCTTTGATCCATGTCAAGGCATGGTACGTAGGAAGCCTCCACGAGGTTCAAGCCCACCATTAGTGGACCAAGGTCTGCTTTCACGTCGGTTTACCGACAAACCCTTTTGAACTACGTGGTCTTTGATCCATGTCAAGGCATGGTACGTAGGAAGCCTCCACGAGTTTCAAGCCCACCATTAGTGGACCAAGGTCTGCTTTCACGTCGGTTCACCGGCGAAACCAACCTGAACTACGAGGTCTTTGATCCATGTCAAGGCATGGTACGTAGGAAGCCTCCACGAGGTTCAAGCCCACCATTAGTGGACCAAGGTCTGCTTTCACGTCGGTTCACCGGCGAAACCAACCTGAACTACGAGGTCTTTGATCCATGTCAAGGCATGGTACGTAGGATACCTCCACGAGGTTCAAGCCCACCATTAGTGGACCAAGGTCTGCTTTCACGTCGGTTCACCGGCGAAACCAACCTGAACTACGAGGTCTTTGATCCATGTCAAGGCATGGTACGTAGGAAGCCTCCACGAGGTTCAAGCCCACCCATCACCCAATTCACATCGTGTTCTACCTACGTCCAGTATGACGTTAAACTACATTCTGGTCCAGTGGTAAGCCATTGTGACCCAGCCCCATTTGAACTACGAGGTCTTTGATCCATGTCAAGGCATGGTACGTAGGAAGCCTCCACGAGGTTCAAGCCCACTAATAGTGGATCAAGGTCCCTCACTTACTTCGGCTCACCGACACCCACCACCCGTCGTTTATTCACGTCAGGGTTCATTTTCGTCCCGCATGACGTTAAACTGTATCATTTGAACTACGAGGACTTTGATCCATGTCAAGGCATGGTACGTAGGAATCCTCCCAGAGGTTCAAGCCCAACTCTCCTCGGACCAAGGTCCAACTTCACGTCGGTTTACCGGCACCATCCTGAACTACGCGGACTTTGATTCCCTGCCATGGGGATACGTAGGAAGCCTCTTCAAGGCTCAAGCCCAACTTCGCTGTCGCCCCCCTGCGATGGTCCCATTTCATTCTCAACCGTCTCCGCAAGACGTTAAACTCGCGCCCTACCTCGTGATAAACATGAGATGCCTGAGGAAAACCTCGGATGGAACGCCTTTGGCGTAACCGTCTCCGCAAGACGTTAAACTCGCGGCATACCCTGTGTTGAACATGGGAAGCTGAGGAAAACCTCAGATACGTGTCTATGACATGTAATTCCCCGCGCTCGATGTGGGATGCCTCGGGCTTCCACGCCCTTGAGAAGCCTTGTGATCGAGGATAACAGACAGACATGCCAGGTACCCCAGCATCCAGACACGCTACTGATGCCTCAAACGTGATTACTCCCCTGACCGAAGGTTGCTGCCCTGACTGGACCCTTTGGAATGTCCCGACAGAAGCAGTGTAATTAACCGGCGTCCATGGAAACATGGCACTGGGAAGAGTTTCACGAACTACGCATTAAATCTATAAGGGAGACCCGGACTAGGTGACGAGTTCTGAGGAGGAATCCACAGGAGGAAGAACCGACATCCCATCATCCCGTTTCGATCAAGGAGCAGACGTCCCTGAATAAGGAACGAATGCCGCCCGCCTTTGGAAAGCGGGAATGCGGGGCAACAAAGTCGCACGTCCCCCTCCTCCGCGGACGGATGCGCGCACGCCCCGGCGAAAGCGTTGGAAACAGAAATGGTGAACCCGACGTGAAATTCTTCTCCTCAGCATGGGGATTAGTAGCGTTCGAGACACCAGTAGATTGACGTGTCACCGGATCCAGATATCCGGTGCCTGGTCCCGCCAAGCAAATGGCGGGCCTATCGTGGAACTCACCGGAAGTCGGGGTAGTAGAACGTGGGGCGCTCCGCTCCGCAGCGTGTTGGCGTGGATCCTTCTCACAGACATGGAGGATGGAAGAACGCTGGGGCACTGGCTGTCAATCCTTTTCCTATCAGTACTGCTGAGTTGATCCCTTCGTTTGCCAGGAACCAGGTTGCTATTTCAGAGATGCGGTCACCATCCGCTCCTCGCCCGCGCAGGGGCAGGGGCAACACCACTACGCTCACTCCACATGGCGCCACTACCGCCACGACGGCTGCCACGTCACGGGATGCGGGACGTCCACGTCCCCTTTCCCGATCAGAGGTCATCCAACGAAGGGTGATCAACAGCCTCGTGCACAGGTATGAGGAACAAGGGGTCATCCCGACCAGGGATATGGCCCGTTTGGACCTGGAGGCTTCCAGGCCCCGCCGTCAACGCCGCCCTAACAGGCCGCGCAGGGAGCCCCCGCTCCCCACCCAGACATTCAATCGTTTCGGGAGCCTATCCCCGGAACGCCTTGACGAATCTTCGCCTTACGCTGAAGAGGCAGGTGTTGTCCGGCTCAGTCCGCTCAGGGCCCCGACCCGGGGCCCCCAGGCGAGAGCTCCCGTCCGGCCACGTCAACGCCGTCGTCTGGCCCCGCAGGAAGAGCAGGCAGACTACGTCCCTGCACCACCTGCACCGGCCCGCCTGACCCGACGTCAGCGTCGGGCCCGGGCTGAGGACGCTCGCCTAGGCGCGTCCACGTCGACAGTTACAGTGGCCCGAGCCACCGCCGGCGTACATTATGAATCCCTCGCGTACATTGAGCAGGGGCACCCCTTCGCCCAACCAAGATTGAGACCCCAGCCGCCCCATGGGCAGGCCGGGTTGACTCTCCGGGTTGCAGGCCCCAGTGATGATCGTCGCGAGCTAACCCGCGATGATGCCACCCCGTACGGAGGTCCTCCCCGTACCACTACTCCACAGAGCGTGGGCCTTCCCCGCTCCGAGGTTCGTCATGGAGGCATGCCTCGTGCTGCCCCCATCCTGCAGGAAGACCTGCCCCGGGGCAGTGATGCTCAGCGCGGAAACATTTCCCGCGCCCACTGTACAGGGTATGAAGTCCATCCTTCTGAAGGCACCGTCCATCCGGTCCTTCGACGTGGGGGCCCCCCCTACGTCCTCTCTGTGACTGGCGAAGGTCCTCCTCTCCCTAGCAACTCAAGGAGTGAAGGTCAGCCTCGCTCCACTCGCATCAACCATGGAGGCCTTCCCCATGCTCCTGCCGGTTCCAACAGAGGCCCCGCCCACGTGGGTACTGTTCATGGAGGTCCTCCCCATGTACCCTTTGATATTTTCCCTGGTGCCCCTCGCACCCCGGCTGTCTCAAGTGGGGGCCCTCTCCGCCACGGCGCTAGCGCCGCCCCAGGGCCGCCTGATAGGGGTCAACCCTGTCCCGAAGAGCCACCCAGGGGTAGAAGAGCGGGTCGTCGCCGCCACAAGAAGAATCCTGGGAAGGCCCAGGGGGAGATCAAACCTGCCCGCTTCTCCGATTCGGAAGCGGAATGCGATTCAGCGGTGGAACCTTCTCCCAGCTCCTCTGTATCAAGGACTGGGGCAGGAACCAGACGCGTCAGCCTCGTTCTCCCGGAATTTGAGGTCCACCAGATTCCCGTCTCTCTCCGCAGGTACATCCATGAGGAAGAAATCCTGGGAATTCCGCAGGTTTCGACCGCGCAGTCACCGCCACCGTCACCCGAAGCACCCTCTACCTCTACTCGGGATCATGAGGAGCTGTTTTGGGGGACAACAGTGGTAGAGCCACAACATGACCGGACACCGGTAACGGCAATTCCCGTACCCGAAGCTGCGGCTGTTATCCCGTCCTATCGTGACATTGTGGTCAGGTCACCTCGCTCTTCAGATGAAGGCCCAGAGTACGGTGGCCAGTCTGCTCGCTCGCCGTATTCTCCACCGCCGAGTTTGCTATCCTAGAGGTCCGCCTCGGTACCGCTACCGGTCCCTCAGCCACCCCCGGTTGATGAGTGGGGAAATGTAGGGCCGAACCCTGAGGACGAACCCAGGAGCTTCTGGAGTATTCTTGCAGCGGACTACTTCCCAGAGAAGTTCTGGCCCACGGCGGCGCTGAATTTTCGCGTACCCGAGTCGCTTACCCCTGAAGAAGTGGGATGCTTTTGTCGGACCCTGTGGGCGACGCACTTCCGCCTCCGTTGGGAACGGGTAGTGTACCCCAGGAGTCGAGAGCACTTCGAGGAGATTGGAAAACAGTGCCGCCTGATTGATGCAGCGGCGCTCCTTGCGGCCTAGCACCCCGAGTCGCCCGGTCACTAGAGTGCCCTCCAACGAAAATGCGTTCAGAGTTTCAAGGCACTCCGCAAGATCGTCAGGGAAGCCACACCCCATGTGCAAGTCCGTGGTTGGGGACGCTATGCCGCTCTCCTCTTCGACCCTATCCGACGACAGCCCGATTCGCTATGCGACATTGAGGATATGCCCTCAAGAGGAGTCACAGTCCACATGGCTGACATTGTGGATAAGGAAGATGAGCTTGAGTTCCTTGATGGGGACTTACCATCCGAGGGCGTACCGCCGCTTCTTGACTCGTCAGGGAGAGTTACCCGTCATCAGAGGAACCTGCTGGGCCTCCATGTACCCACCGAGTCACTGGCACTCGGTCGGAGCACTGGCAAGGGTAAGAAGCACGTCGGAATAGTCAAGCACTCCGACTCGTCCGCCTCTGTGCAGAAAACGGACGAAGACCCTGAGAAGGCCATGTTGCGCCAGCAGCTTGCTGAGCAGAAGAGGCTGGTCGACGAACTCTTGGCTGAACGCGCCGCGGAGCGATGACCCGACTATGGTAATCCCAGGCCGGGGCAGGAACAATTTCCCCCCGGTGAGATGCCTCCGGGAAACCCTGATCATGCTACTGCCGCGGACAGGGCGGAAGTCGGAACATACGGCAAGAGGGCGCGATACGTCTCGCCAAACCCCCCTGAGCGACGGGGAAATCTGAAGAACCCAACCCGGGTTCCCCCAGTCGCCCAACAGGTCGTCCAACCAGTCGACCCGCGAGCAGCAGAAGCCGTCTACCGTTTTGAAGAACCTGGCAATGCGCTTGTGGTTAGGGACCCCCGTCAAGACAGGGACCCCCACCCGGAGGACCTTATTGCGACACTCACAGCCCGCCTCGAGGCGTTGGAGACACGGCAGGTGGCGGTCCCACCGGATGGCAAGCCTTATCCCGCGTGGGTGGATGATATGCCCGCGCCTCCGGGTTTTGGGAACCCCACTTTCTCGCCTTTTAACGGGACAGGGGACCCACCCCAGCACTTGGCTCATTTCTCTTCCAGGTGTGGCCCCATGCTGGGGACCCCGGCTCAGCAAGAAGCCGCTAAGCTCCGATGTTTTGTACAGACGTTGGAAGGTCCGGCATTCTTTTGGTACAAACAGCTCCCCATCGGATCAGTGACCGGTTGGGAGGATCTTCGCCGGCAGTTCTTGTACCAGTTCAGCTCCACCACGCGGAAGACCAGCATCGCGGGCCTATTTAAGTGCAAACAGAGGCCTGATGAGCGGGTTGCAGACTTCATCGCCCGGTGGAAAGGACTTACGTATTCCCTCGATATGCCACTGACTCAGGAGCAATTACTGACGATGTGTGTGGGGAACGTAAAGACAGAGCGGGTACCCTCCTTGATTACCCAGAACTACCCTGGAGGGTTCAGAGATTTCTCAGATAAGGCCCAGCGCCTCGAGGAGGCCCTGCAACAGGCTAGTCAGGCACGTCTGCTGCCCCCTATGATCCCAGACAGGAGGGCCGCCAGGGCTGAACCCGCCGCAGTGGCTCAAATAGAAGCCCCGAGGCAGCTGGAATTGTTACCAGCGGCACCACCCCCGCAACCCCGCAGAGGTCCTCCACCTCAAGCACGGGCTCCTGCCCAGCAGCGACCGCCTCAGAACCGACAGGTTCCCCCGCGCAATGCGCCGCCGCCACCTAGGCGAGACAACCAGGCGCCGCCCCCTCGGCAGGCCCCTTCGGTCCCTCGACAGAACCAGGCCCCCAGGGCTCCTTACCCGGAAAGAAAGTACCATACCTATTCGTTTAACGAAAATCAGGTCCCTGGTTACTTCCGAAGTGCTCTAGAGCAAGGGATCGTGCGTCTGCCTGAGTGCAGGAGGCCGGTAGAGGCGCATCTCACTGATCACCCCAACTACTGCCCTTATCATCGGATCCTGGGGCACACCCTCAAGCGATGCTATGTGTTTAAAGACTGGCTTCAGGACCAGGTCAACAAAAACATAGTCAAGTTGGGCCCAGCGCCAGCGCAGGTGGCAGGCGTCTTTGCGGGATCAGAAATCGGCAGTGACAGCGAGGGTGAGTGGCAGCAGGTCCCTAGCCGCGGGTCCCAGAAATACGACAACTGGATGGCTCGAAAAACTGTCGTCCGTGCCTAGGGTATCATCTGGGCACGCCTGAAGTAGCCGGAACCCTCAGAAGAAGCATCCGGTGCCTCAGCATCGTCTTCACAGTCGACCTCTGCCCAAAAGGGCAAGCAGCGGCGACGCAAGAAGAAGCAACGTGCACCGCCAGTGTCGTCGTCATCCCGCACTCTTGGCGATTTTATGCCTCCTGAAATGGGAATTCCTCCCAGAATCCACCCAGCGGTGGATGACTCTTCGAGCGACAGTCAAGGGTACGCTTCTGTTAACACCGTGGAGCTGGTAAAGCCCTATATGACCCCCGACGAGGGGGAACCCCAGGCAGACCGCCCCAATGTTTCCAGCCGACGTCAACGTCAGCAGAATCGCACTCGCACCGGTCACCGAGGTATGTCAGCAGGCACTTGTGACCAAGCCGTGCACGCTACCGAGACCAGGCAGCAGGCTCAGCGCAGATCTCAGCACGCGCAGGCCCATCCAACATCCTCAGCTCTACCTCCACCGCCGTTCGTGTTGCTGGATCGGGGAGAGCCGCCTCGTTCGTATCACAGCCAGTCTCGCCCGGCGACGGGCCAGCCCCCGCTGTTCGATCTTAGCCCGGCGACTACTCTCCAGGCTTCTACTAGCAGGCAGCAGGATGTACCCAGTGCTAGCCGACCGCCAGTTCAACCAGCAGGACCCGCTATGCCGCCAAATGCCGAAAAACCCCCTGTAAGCAGAGGTTCGCGTTTGGCACGCAAGTATGATGTCCTAAAGCACCTAGCCGTCATTCCGGCAAGGCTTTCCATCCTTGAGGCCCTGCGCTTGTCATCCGAGATGCGCGAGGCACTTGCCGAGGCCCTAAGGAGCCCCCTCCAGTTCGAGACGGAAGTGGCAGCCGTGGAGGCCTTCCATACCGAGACGATTGAAAACGCCGAATGTCAGGCGGTTATCTCGTTCTCTGGTGAAGATGAAGACCCTCTTATACAGGGGCACATTCGCCCACTGTATATCACTGGCCACTTTAACGGTGTGGAAGTCTGTCGCTGCCTCATTGACACGGGTTCTGGAATCAATCTAATTCCGACCCGGACGCTGCGAAAGCTGGGTTTGTCCGAAGGTGATTTGACTCCCTCTGACCTCAGGATTCAGGGGTACGACAGGACAGAGCAAACCCCGGTCGGCAAGATCCACCTGAAGACCCAGTTCGGTGGCTTAATTGCCAGCACCAAGTTCATGGTTGTTTCTCAGGACACCGCCTACAACGCATTGATGGGTAGGCCATGGCTCCATCTGCATGTCGCGGTCCCCTCATCGTATCACCAGTGCCTTAAGTACTCGCTCAACGGTCGAGTAGGCATGCTCCAAGGAGACGCGTCCCCTTTCGCTTCTTGTGAGGCCCGCTATCTGGATGCGGGTTATTACAAAAGTAAGGACAAGCAGATCCTGGTCAGCGAGGATGAGCCCGCCCCAATCACAAGTGATCCCTGGGCGAGCATGGACGACGCCTACATCCTCCCGATCCACCGGTTGGAGGCCACGACCCCCGACATGGGACAATGTTTCGTTGTTTCGGGTATGCAAGGAAGGCATGTTCCCGCGTCCAAGCGACGGCGGAAAATCACCTCGTACTCCTACATCAACCAGGCTCGGGTCATCCCGGAATCTCCTACCCCTGTACGGTACCAGGACGTCAAGCTCATGACAACGGTGGTGCGCCATACGTGTCTATTTCGCCAGGCTGGAATCAACCGACTCAGGCCGACACGTCACCACTGCTTTGATATCATCAAGCGTGGCCCCTTAGGCCAAAGGCCGGATGGGATAGGATCAAATGCATTCATTGCTATGGTCTCGACGACAAGTGAGTCTCCTGATGTGATGACCGCTGCTGCCCAAGCCGGCACCAGCCGCCCCTCGGGTTTTGAAAGCCCAGAAGTATCTTCCGTCGCGGGAAGTCCCCCCACGGCTGGGGAGGAAGACTTGGAGGATGCTCCCCCAGCCTTTGAAGAAGGCGTCTCTACCACGGTCGATGAGCTGGTACAGGTGAACCTTGGTAGCGAGGCAGATCCAAGACCCACATTGATCAGTGCGGCCATGTCCCTCGAGGAGCGGCAGCAGTATGTAGACTTCCTCAAACAGCACTGCGATGTGTTTGCCTGGAGTTACGATGAGATGCCAGGGCTGGATCCCCAAGTGGCCGTCCACCGTCTGGGCCTCCCAGTAAAACATCGTGGGTTCAAGTAGCCTCCCAGGAAAATGCACCCTTCCCATGGCGCTATGGTTGAGGCCGAAGTTGATAAGCTAATCAAGGCCAACTTCGTCAAAGAGGTCCAGTACCCCAAATGGCTCGCCAACATTGTGCCAGTCAGGAAGAAGAATGGTCAGATTAGATTCTGCATCGACTTCCGCGATCTCAATCGCCACTGCCCAAAGGATGACTTCCCACTCCCAGTGACGGAGCTGTTGATTGACGCCACGGCCGGGTTCCAAGCCCTCTCTTTCATGGATGGGTATTCCGGGTATAACCAGATCCGGATGGCCCCCGAAGATGAGGAGTCCACTGCCTTCAGGGCTCCCCAGGGTACCTTTTTCTACCGGGTAATGCCATTCGGTTTGAAAAATGCAGGTGCCACTTATCAGAGGGCCATGCATCGCATATTCAAACAGATCCTCGGGACATTGATGGAATGCTACGTGGATGACCTTGTAGTCAAATCATGCCAGCGCCAGGACCATCTCAAAGACCTTGAGAAAGTGTTCGGTTTCTTCCGTTCCCGTCACCTGAAGATGAACCCGCTGAAGTGTTCCTTCGGGGTCACCTCCGGGAAGTTTTTGGGATTTGTTGTCAGATACCGAGGTATCGAGATCGACCCGGAGAAGATCAAGGCCATCAGCCAAATGCCTCCCCCGAGCAACATTCGGGAGCTTCGAGGCCTGCAAGGCCACTTAGCCTATATACGCCGATTCATTGCGAACCTGGCCGGCAAGTGTAAGCCCTTTTCCCGGCTCATGAAGAAAGGCGCTGCCTACGAATGGGATGAGGAGTGTCGGATCGCCTTTGAGGAAATCAAGCAGTATCTGCTCCAACCTCCGGTCTTGATGCCACCCGTCTCTGGAAAGCCGCTGGTCCTTTATGTGACCGCCCTGGAGAGATCCCTCGGCGCGCTGCTCGCCCAGAAGAATAACGAGGGCACTGAGAACAGTCTCTACTATCTCAGTCGCATGCTTCTCGATACGGAGGTCAGATATTCCCTTATCGAAAAGAGATGCCTTGCGCTCGTCTTCGCCGTGCAGAAGTTGCGACACTACCTGCAACACCACGAGGTGCAATTGATCTCTCAAGTGGATCCGCTGAAGTACATCCTGAACCGCCCCATGCTGACTGGCCGACTAGCACGGTGGGCGGTGATTCTCCAGCAGTTTGACATCAGGTTTGTGCCTCAGAAGGCCGTTAAGGGAAAGGCGTTGGCAGACTTTTTAGCTGCCCATCCAACCTCCGCGGATCAATCCCTGGACCTGGATTTCCCCGACGAGACGATCCTCTCGGTCGATCACGCTGTCCCATGTTGGAGAATGCATTTCGACGGCGCCTCCCGGAGCCCCACCGGTAGAAGGCTCAACGACCCCAAGCTCAACAGAGTGGGTCTGGGTATTGTTTTCATTACCCCGACGCAAGCCGTCCTGCCGTACTCCTTCCTGTTGTCAGAAGGTTGTACGAACAATGAGGCAGAGTACCAAGCTCTCATCACCGGCCTCGAGTTGGCCCTTGAGATCCATGTACCCCATCTACATGTGAAGGGAGATTCCGAGCTGGTAATCAAACAGGTTAATGGCGACTACGTCGTCAGGAAGCCAGAGCTTGCACCGTTGCTGGAGTACACCCTCCTCCTAATGGCCCAGTTCTCTTCTCGGCCAGAGGTTACCCATGTCCCGCGGTCGCAGAACGGCCAAGCGGACGCCCTAGCTGGTTTAGCCGCATCGCTCGCAGAACCCGAGCAAGATGATTTGGTCATACACGTGGCCCACCGGAGAGTCATTGCTCTCGTCACCCAAGAGGATCGTGATAGCCTGTGGGTAAGTCATCTCACCGCCGGACCCTCCGTATCAGGAGTCCCGGATTCGTCGGACGCAGTGGTTGAAACGACCCCTGATTGGAGAGCACCTTTTGTCGAGTATCTCCAAAATGGTCAGCTCCCGGACAACCGGGCCGAGCGCGAGCGAATCCGATGCCACGCACTCCAATTTACCCTCCAGAGCGGCCCCAGTCTTGAGCAGACCCTCTATAAACGGAGTTTTGATGGTGTCCTCCTCCGTTGCATCCAAGGAGTAGAGATACCTCAAGTTATGCAAGAGGTTCACGCCGGTTCCTGTGGCGCCCATCAAGCTGGGCCGAAGCTGTCCCATCAAATCCGGAGGCTAGGGTACTTCTGGCCCTCCATGATCCACGATTGTATTGGATACGCCAAGAGATTCCACGCGTGCCAAGTGCACGCCAACTTCTTGCATCGGCCGCCAGAACCCCTCCACCCCACCAAGTACTCTTGGCCATTTGCGGTATGGGGACTCGATGTAGTGGGACCGTATCCGCCGGCAACAGCCCGCCAGTGTAGGTTCATCCTGACTGCTACAGATTTCTTCTCCAAGTGGGCAGAAGCAGTTCCGCTCAAAGAGGTCAAGGCCCGTTCCGTCGTTGACTTTGTGAGCTCCAACATTATCCACCGGTTTGGAGTCCCTCACGCCGTCCTCACTGACAACGGCACCAACTTCCGAGCAGCTGAATTGAAGAAATTGTACGCTAAGTACGACATCCGGTCAAACCATACATCCCGCTACCACGCACAGGCGAATGGATAGATCGAGGCGTTCAACAAGACCCTCTCTAACATTCTGCAGAAGATGGTTGGTCAGAACAAGAAGAGTTGGCCGGACAATCTCCCCAACGCCCTCTGGGCTTACCGGACGACGACTCGCAACTCTACCCAGGTGACCCCATATTCCCAGGTGTATGGAGCTGAGGCCGTCCTACCCATTGAGATCCAGCTGCCGTCGCTACGCACGGCAGTTTATGATCACCAGACATCAGATGAGGTAGCCGAGATCCGTCTAGCTGAGTTAGAGGCACTGGACGAGAACCGGCTTTGTGCCCTTCACAATCTGGAAAGGCATCAGGACAGGATAGCAAGAGCTTTTGACAAGAAGGTTCGTCTCCGCTCTTTTCTACAGGGTGACCTGGTGCTGGCCCTGCGAGCGCCAATGATTCCCGGAAGGAAACCGCCCAAGTTAGAACCCAAATGGGAAGGGCCTTATATCATCCATAAGGTTTACCCCAATGGAGCATACTCCTTGGTGACCACAGATGGAGAGCGTGTAACCCCTCCCACCAATGCCAGATTCCTCAAGCGATACTTTGCCTAGGGAAAAAGTGGTCATGCATGACCCTAAACTGCGAGAGGGTCCTGCACGACATTAAACTGCATTGGTCCTGCATGACCCTAAACTGCGAGAGGGTCCTGCACGACATTAAACTGCATTGGTCCTGCATGACCCTAAACTGCGAGAGGGTCCTGCACGACATTAAACTGCATTGGTCCTGCATGACCCTAAACTGCGAGAGGGTCCTACACGACATTAAACTGCATTGGTCCTGCATGACCCTAAACTGCGAGAGGGTCCTGCACGACATTAAACTGCATTGGTCCTACATGACCCTAAACTGCGAGAGGGTCCTGCACGACATTAAACTGCAGTGGTCCTGTATGACCCTAAAGTGCGAGAGGGTCCTGCACGACATTAAACTGCATTGGTCCTGCATGACCCTAAACTGCGAGAGGGTCCTGCACGACATTAAACTGCATTGGTCCTGCATGACCCTAAACTGCGAGAGGGTCCTGCACGACATTAAACTGCATTGGTCCTGCATGACCCTAAACTACGAGACGGTCCTGCACGACATTAAACTGCATTGGTCCTGCACGACATTAAACTGCATTGGTCCTGCACGACCCTAAACTGCGACTTGGTCCTGCATGACCTTAAACTGTATCTCCGTCCTCACTGCAAGACGTTAAACTGCAAGTCAGTCAGTTCTTCCTGACCGAGGCTCAGCCTCAGGCCCCTCGGCCTCTTTGGGCCCCTAGCCCCGTCTCCACCGAGGTCTGGCCCCAGGCCCCCTCGTTTCTCTCCGACTTACCCTCTTACGGGATCGTACGGTACAGTGTAGGACTACGTTCTCACGTTGGGATCATGTACCGTGCCGCACACATCCCCGAATGAGATGCCCCTCGTCCCGCATGACGTTAAACTGCATGTCAAGAACTACGTACGGCTTGATTCCCATCTTCATGGGATACGTAGGAACGCTCGGACGCCTTGTCTTGAGCCCAGCCCCAAGCTTCTCTCTTCCACTATTCCCCCTGGGGATGGTCTCCTTGGAGGATCTTTGTGTAGCAGGGCGTCGGCTTTCTTGGCCCCGCTCATGAAACCCCACTCACGCAAAGATTGTGGGGGGTCGCACCATGCGCCCACTCCCGTTCTTCTACCCTCTTACGTCCTCACCGCATGACACTAAACCGCATGGCCTTCAAGAACTACGTATGGCTTGATTCTCATCCTTATGAGATACGTAGGAACGCCCGGACATTTCGTCCGTCGGCCCAGCCCAAAAGCCAAAATCTTCCCCTCGGGTCAAGACAGTGCAGGGTGCCCACTTTTGCCCCGACCCACGTCGAGCAAGCCTCGACCCGGCTGCATATTCCCCCCTGGAGGTGTTTGCCCCTTTCGTGGATGGATTCACACCCAGAGGGGCCCCCAAGAACGGCCTGGATACAAAGCCCAAGGGCTCTCCTACCGATACGGGCCAACGCCCCCGAGGGTTTCTCAAGCAACAAATCGATACAAGTACCGCGTTGCGAATTTGGTCAGCGGTCGACGCTCATTTGTTGCCCCCATGCGGGTCACCATAGGAACGCTGTGTTTCGAATATGGTCAACAGTGATTCATTCTGCCCCATCCTGAGGTGACAAACTTCCCCCAGGTGGTGCTAGTGATCGGGCCCACAGCCCAGGATTCCTCACCCGGAGTGTACGGTGTGGTGTGGGACTACGTCCTCATTCACGTCGGGATCATGTACCATGTCGTACCACTCCCCTTCCTGACTGAGCCTCAGGCCCCTTGGCCTCCTCGGGCCCCTGGCCCCCCGTCCTCATGTAAGACGTTAAACTACAAGCCAGTCAGGTCTTCCTGATTGATACTTGACCTTAGGCCCCTTGGCCTTTCCAGGTCACAGCCTAGGTCCCTTCTTACCCGGAGTGTACGGTGTGGTGTGGGACTACGTCCTCATTCACGTCGGGATCATGTACCATGTCGTACGACTCCCCTTCCGAGGCTCAGCCTCAGGCCCCTTGGCCTCCTTGGGCCCCTGGCCCCCCGTCCTCATGTAAGACGTTAAACTACAAACCAGTCAGTCCTTCCTGACCGAGGCTCAGCCCCAGGCCCCTCGGCCTTTCCAGGCCGCGGCCCAGGACCTATTTTATAGGATTGTACGGTATGGCGCAGGGCTATGTCCTCATTCACGTCGGTTTTTCTCCATACTGTACACCCTGCTTAGGGGTATGTTACTCCCCTCCTCGTCCGGTATGACGTTAAACTACATTTCAAGAACTACGTGTGGCTTGATTCCCATCCTGATGGGATACGTAGGACCACCTGGATGTCCAAGATCCGGGTCCAGCCCCATCTCTCGGGAATCCTCATCCCATCTTGGCCCCTTGGCCCATCCTTCCTCCATGAGGGGATCATATGGTGCGGTGTGGGATTATGGCCTCATTCACGACGGCCTCGTGATGACCACGCCATGCTCCCACCCCCTGCTGAGTTGTTTCGTCGATCCCTCTTTTTCGGCGGTTCTCCAATGTGCTTAAGAGTACTCTGGTCCATTACCTGGAATGCCAAGCTTTACTCGGACACGTCCGCACCCGCTTTCCAGGCTTTGCGTATCCCCGCATCAGGGCTTTCACCATCTTTCACACCCGGAGGGACCCCCAAGAACGGCCTGGATACAATGCCCAAGGGCTCTCCTACCGATACGGGCCAACGCCCCCCAGGGTTTCGGACAACAAATCGATAAAATCCCGCGTTGCGAATATGGTCAGCGGTCGATGCTCGTTTGTTGTTCCCACCTCAGGCTAACGCGATACAGACGCTGTGTTTCTGTCACGGATAACAGTTTTCCTCTGTCGTCACGCCAACCCGTTAAGCCCAAATGCCGGGTACACAATTCACACCCTTCGTCACTTCATCGTGTCCAAGTAGAGTCTCGGGATTCTTGGTACTTTTCCTCCGTGCACGTCTGCGCGTTTGAGGAACAAGCTACATCAAAGGTGTCCTTCGGAAATTTCTGTTGAATCCCCTTTAATGGATGCCCCAAGTATTGCAATGAGGATGCCCCCCTTGTTTCCCACACCGAGTTTATCTCACGTGGGCTTAGGGATTGGGCTGACATCTGTGCTTACTCGGGAGTTGTCACCATCCACGGTCCGAGCTCTAATACCATAAACTAAGACTCTCATCTGGAACTACGTTCAAGACCCCTTGTCTTTGGACCCAGCTTGAGTTCGGCAAATTTACCTCTCTAATCCTCTCTTCAGGACCCTGATCACAGGACTGCATGGCGCAGTGTAGGACTACGTCCTCATTCACGTCGGGTTTGCAACAACTGCACCACGCACGCCCCCATTCTGAGGTTCAGTCCTCCTGTTCTGTCCTGCATGACATTAAAAGGCACCTTTCAGAACTACGTGTGGCTTGATTCCCATCCTAATGGGATACGTAGGACCACCTGAATGTCTAAGATTCGGGTCCAGCCCCACCTCTGGGAGATATCCTGATTTCCCGGTCACCTAGGCCACTTGGTCCATCCCTCTCCAGCGGGGGATGTGCAGGTATAATACAAGGTTTTGGGCATCATGCCCCCCTTCCCCTGGGAATCTGCCATCTCTCGATCACCCTCAAGGTTGAGTCCTTTGACTCCCTGCAGTGGTTCACCCATGTATAAAGAGTACTCTGGTCTAGCACCAAGAGTGTCAGATTCAACTTGATCAAGTTCCTTCCACCTGTCAAGCTTCGTGTTCCCCTCTATTCGGACTTCCATCATCTTTCACACCCGGAGGGACCCCCAAGAACGGCCTGGATACAATGCCCAAGGGCTCTCCTACCGATACGGGCCAACGCCCTCCAGGGTTTCGGACAACAAATCGATAAAATCCCGCGTTGCGAATATGGTCAGCGGTCGATGCTCGTTTTGTTAGTCCTCATTTCAGGCTAATGCGACAGGATGCTGTGTTGCGAACATGGTCAGCAGTAATCCTCTGTCGTCACGCCATCCCCTTCAGTCCTTGAATGTTGGTTGCATGATTCACATCATTTTCCACCCCATCACGTCTAGGTGGAATCTCGACACTTTTGGCGCTATCCCTCAGTGCACCTTTGCATGCTAGGGGGACAAAGCTGCAATCTGGCGTCCTTTGGGACTCCCATGGTCCGAGCTCTAAGACCATAAACTAAGACCCATTCGGGACTACGTTCAAATTCCCTTCCTCATGGGACACGTAGGACCGCCCAGACGCCCTGTCTCCGGGTACAACCCATTCAGGAAGCCAGTCTCTCTCCCTGTTTTACCTCTGGATGGCGTACAATTTGATGTGGGATCAAGTCTCTGTCAAATGTGTTTTATAAACACTGCGCACATTTCCCGCCTAGCATCGTCTCTGCTACATCTGCGCTGCATGACGATAAAATGCATGCTTGGTCCTATCATACGACCTTAAACTGTGACATTATCGTCCTGGCCGCATGACGAAAAACGGCACCGCATTGTGGTGACCTCGCTGTAGAGGACATCACGTTGGGTATTGGTCATGTGCCATGCCATTTGTCAACGCCCATCACGGCTTGATTCATGTGGCGACATCGCGACCTACTGTTCTAGGCCTGTCGCTTCACAAAAAAAAACTATTCACCTTAAAGAACAAACAAGATACATCAAATTCCGCTTCTTTAGTGCAAGGGCCACGTCCGCACTCCCCTTTTCCCCTGGCACTGGTATCCTACCGTGCCACCTTCCAGAACTACGTATGGCTTGATTCTCATCCTTATGAGATACGTAGGAGCGCCCGGGTATTTTCCCGCGGGCCCAGCCTAACCCTGGTGTTCGGTTCCATGGTCCGAGTTCTATGACCCTAAACTAAGATCTCCCCAAGGGAAAGGAATCTGCTCCCTCTCTCTAATATGTTTCGTTGACGTATTTATATGTGTTTTGACAAAAAGCCCGAAGCATGGGATTTTCACAGGGACATTCCCCTCATCCCATGACAAAGCTTCGTGAGCTCGCTATTTGGATCCTCATCCTCTTCCACATCCAAAAGGACCCTCGGACGACGTGGAAATTAAGCTTGAGGGCTCTCCATGAATGCTGGACCTAAGGGCCCTTCAATCGTTTCGGGCCAACGTCCCCACAGATCTCTGACAACATTTGTGACACGGTCCCGTGTTTCGAACATGGTCAACGGTCGACCCTCATTTGTTTGCCCCCATTCTAGGCTAACGCGACAGGATCCTATGTTGCGAACATGGTCAGCAGTAATCCTCCATCGTCACGCCACCATCATTGTGATCTGAATCTCGAGCACCATGATTCACACATTTCCACTCCCTCGTGTTCAAGTGGAACTCCATCATACTCGGCTCTTTATCTTCGCGCATCTGGGTGCGCTGAATGATCGTGTTAGTGTCATTGGGCCGGTAGTCACCGAGCATCCCTTTTCCCTCACCTGCCCCTCTCTGCGTCGGGAAATTCCCACCACTACTGCTTGTTTCCCACACCGAGCACGACTCACGTGGGCTTAGTAATTTTGGCTGGATGTGTACCAACACGGCCAGGCTGCTCCTCGTCCAGTATGACGTTAAACTGCGCTTCAAGAACTACGTGCGGCTTGATTCCCATCATCACGTGGGATACGTAGAGACACCCAGGCACTTCACCTAGGGTTCAGCCCCTGGAATCACGAAATCTTGTTCCTCCCCATTTCCAGCCCTCGCCAGAGGCCCTGTCTGGAAGAAGGAATGATCCATGATCAGGCCAATGCGCCCAGTTTGGCGTACTCCCACCACGGTGGTGTAACTACCTAAGTGATGGATTCTGTTCAGACAGACCATCACTCCATATTCCACGCTTTGCGTGCCCCTTATTCGGACCCTCGTCCTCTTTCATGTCTGAAGGAACCCCCCTAACGGCCTGGTCTTATTCCGCATCGGCTCACCTACCGTCCTGGGCTAGCGTTCCAGAAGACTGGTCATGTCTGGAAGGACCCCCTAACAGTATGGATGTCTGACCTATGGTCCACCAACTGTCCTGGGCCAACATTCTGAAAGATTGATCGACAACAAATTGATAAAATCCCGCGTTGCGAATATGGTCAGCGGTCGATGCTCATTTGTTGTCCCCATTTCAGGCTAACGCAGTAAGGATACCGTCTTTCCGCCATGGTTAGCGGTTGTCCTTTATTGTCACTCCATCCCCGCAGTGTTCCGAATTTGGGCATCGTGATTCACACTCCCCATTTTCATCTGTTTGAACCGATTCCAGCGCCCCTGGCGTTGCCCTGTCCGTGCATAAGAGCACGTTGAAGAAACAGTGGTCCGGCTATCCTGGAAGTTCCTCCTCCGATCAAGCCTTCCCCATCTTTCGGGAATCTGGACTGGTTTGAGGGAATTGTCGTCAAACGTCCCGCAAACATTGTAGGGATGCAACAAGGCAATTCAATAGTGGAAATCGTGCGTGCTACAGAACTCAAAACAAAGGAGAAAGAAAGAGTTGAAGCACAAAAGTGTTAATAAAAGTTTCTTCGGGTTCGCTACAATACTCGGGGGTTGACTTCCCCCATGGACGGGTTGACTCCGTCAAAGGAGTGTTGCAGCTCCGCCACCCGTTGACTTGCGGCGTCCAAAGCCTGTTGCCGCTGATTCAACTCCCGCTCCTCTTCAGCAGCGGCGGGGCGTAATTCCTCAACCCTGGCCCTGGCCCTTTCCACCCCGGCCCGAACAGCAGCCATCCTTCCAGAGGCCTGCCCCATGTGCTCCTCAGCCTCTGCCAGCTGGGCCTTCAATTGTGAGATCAGCTCAGACTGCGCATCGAGAGTGGCTGAAAGCTCGTTGGCCCGGATCTGCATCTGTTGGACCTCGCCTTCAGCCTCCTGGAGCTTCCTAATGCTGGTCGCCTTCCTCCGCTGCCATCCCACGCTCAGCCCACGATCATGCTCCCGGATCTTCTCAGCCATGAGGTCTCGGATGAGCGCGTGAGGGCGTTGGGCGTCCACTCCCCCGGCACACAGTTCGCGCAACCGCGAGCGGAGCCTATCCATTTCGGCCAGCCATTGCGCTTGGGGAGTGTCCCTGATGAAGCGCGTGATCAGTTTCCATGACCGGTGGCGGACTATGCTGCTGTCTTCCTCATCAGAGGCTGTTTCGTCCCAATCCGCGCGGTCGGCAGGCTCGTACGCAGGATATGCCTGCAGGAATTCCTCAGCGGGATCCGCATCTGGTGTTGAGTCTGGTACGACACCTGACGCCGGCGCAGGCACGACAGGACTGGGACTGACCGGTTGATCCTCTTCCTTAGAGTCCACCTCGATGACTTCAGGTATGGCCCTGCTGGTGATCCCGCCAGTGATGGTGTGCGCCGCAGCTTGAGGAGGTGAAGGGACTATCGACACCATCACCGGCATGCCCCTGGGAGGGACGCCGCCAGACATCCCAACCAGCCTAGCTGCAGCAGCCCACTCCAGTCGGAGAACTGTATGACAGAAATAGATATAAACGTTAGTTGGCATGGCCCACGTGTGGCAACGAGGAGACCGGTGAAGGAGACTTACGAAGATCGACCTCCGAGCGCTGCTCCCGGACCGGTACCGATGGGACTCCAAGACGAGGCCCCCCGTATACTGTTGGAAGGCCTGGAGAGTCCAGAGGAGCCACCTCAGACCCCCTGGTCCCACCAGATGCAGAACTGGATGCAGCCATAGGCGCGGGTTCCGAAGGTCCCGCGACATCACCCGCCAAGGAGCGAGAACGAGGCCTACGAACAAGTTCCTCCTACATGGCTCGAACATTGGTGAGAAGTCCATAGGGATTCAAGAATAGATCGTAAGAAGAGGAGTTCGGAATGCTACCTCGAGAGCCTCCGCGAAGTCATCAGATTCTGAGCTTCGGTCTCCGACCTCGCCCTCCTCCAACGGGCTCCCTCCTCCAGCCTCGTCCCCCTGAGAAGAGTCCGCTGATTCCTCCGGCAAGGGGAAGCGCTCCCTCAGATCGGCAGCTGATAACTGTGGGGGCACCGTCTGATTCAACAGTACCCTCACCCGATCTGTCATTGGGCGAGGAACACCGCTGGAGTGGACGTAATCCTCTAGCTCGTTCAAGTATTTCTCCGCCTCCGCCGGAGACACCATGAATCCAGCCCGAACTGGGCCTATGCCCGGCAGTTTCATCCTGAGGCGGTTCAGGTGGTCCCACATCTCGGTTGGGCTGAGGAATTGCCGGTTGACATCCCAAATGTCCCAAGCTTCCGGAAAGACGGCATCTTCTGCCATGTCAATGTGACGCAGCCGCTTCCCCGGAGCCTGAGCGGATACCCGACGGAATCCCCTCGGTGGCCGCCCCTCCGGATGACCCTGCTCTCCCGGAACCACCGGATCCGCCGCTGCTGCCATACCTTCGGCCGGTGCGGGTCTCACTGCCATGGCAGCCCCGCTGCCACGGGCGGCCCTAGCTGCCCTCCGACCCCGACCTCGAGATAAAGAAGGCCCACCGTCACCAACCCGGATCGTTGGCTGCTTCAGCATCTCCCCGGGGTAAGCGGCCTCCCAGCTGATGGCGTACTCCTTCACTAAGCCGAAGGCGGCGGTGGACGGAGGCAATGTGATCTACATCTTTCCATCCTCACGTGTGAACATAAGCCACAGTTGCCTCATCACACACGGGTGCTCCTCGTGACGCACCTCCCAGTATATCTGCGGGGTCAGCCGCTGGAGGCACCGGAACTGCCTCGTGAAACGATGCGGGGTGTACGGTTCACAGATTGGCTCACGATCTATCCGAGCCACCAAAACTCTACCTCGGAAGGCCAGGAGGTAAGCCCGATGTTCTCCCGTTCCCCGTCCATCATCAGTAAGCCTCCCCGTCGGCAGTGGGAAGGGATGAAAGTTGAACTCGTCCGCCCTCCACACCCTATTCAGCACCATCGGAACGGCCAGTTTGAATGGGAAGCTCCCAACTGCGTTCAAGATGGAGGGGCGAAAGTCTGATCCCGGCGGCGAAATAGGGTTTGGATACTCGTAAATCCCCCTGATATGCGCCGCGATCCACCCATACAGGAGGTGGAAGGGCCCACATATTCTTGGCGGCTTCTTTCCCTCGCTAATACGCCGCATCATTCTGTATAGTTTGGCGAGCATCGGGATCCCCAGGTTGATCCGCTGCCCCATGGCCAACATCGATGCCATGATGAACGAGCTGGGCCGTACCCCCATGCTTGTATCTCTCACTGGTAGGATCCACCCACAGATGAGAGCCGTGATGAACGCCGCCAGCCTAACTATTGGCTGTTGTTCAGTGCTGACACTGAAGCCCCACGTCTTCCATTGGCTATCCTCCAAAGCCCGCCAATACGAGTGTTCCTTGCCCCGCTGGGCTTCCCTCGGACAAGTTCGAGGCCTTGGAGGGAACTCTCGATCTTCTGGGAAGTTCAGGAAGCATTTGAACCATCTTCTGAAGTGGACATCCCTCACTGCTTCCTTGTCCTCTCCGGGGACAAGCGCCATCAGCGCTGACGCCAGTCGCGGAATTTGCTCAGCATCTCCCCACACGCTGGCAACGGGGAGGAATTCGTCATACATGGCCCCCAAGATCGAGACCCCGGAAATCTGGTGGACATCCCACAGGCTGATGCCCACCTCCCCGTGATGCAGGTGGAAGGTGTTGGTTCGGGACGACCATCTACTCAACAGTTCCGGCATCAGCTGCTTGGTTTGGTAAATGTGGAACTGGGAGGCCCATGCCGCCTCGTACAATCCCACTCTCCTCGGCTCGGCCTCGAACTCCTCGCATGAGGCGCCTACCCAGTAGGCCCAGGCCCAGTCATCGGTAAAGTTGCCGCCCTGGCGCAGGTCCCACTCATCAGACCATCACTTCTTCGGATCCTGCAGAGCCGCCTTCAGTATAGTGAGGTAGAGAGGAGGGGACGTCTCCGGTTGCAGTGGCCTCCCGTCAATATCGTTCATATGATTGTAGAGGCAATCAGCGGTGACGGGTGTGAAATCCTCTTGTGCATGACCATCGGCCGCCCTGAACCATTGGTGCTGGCATGGTGTGCTCCTGAACCAGCAAGCTGGTTCATCCCTTCTCGCCTCAGGGATGAAGACGTCATCCCTCAGTCCGAAGCCGTACAACGGCAGTTTCTTGCACTGCGGATAATCCCTCTGACCTTCCGACAGCAGGTCTGTCAAGGAAGTGTGGTCCGAGTGGCTCCGAACCATTTCCCCCAAGCCCGGACGGTTGGCCATCTCATCCCGGTGAGCAGCATCTGCAAGCACTTCCCGCACAGCTTCTTGATGGGCCATTTTAACTCTGGCCCTCAGAAAAGGATTCTTCCGGATGGATCGCGAAGCTCGATCGCGAAGCCGGATCGCGAAGGTCGGTCGCAAGATCAAAACCGCGAAGTCCGGCCAAGACAGGCACGCAAAGGTTCGCTTGGCGCGGACGCGGAGTCAGAGACCCGCGGTTCACCGCGAAGCTCGATTCGAGGAGGGTTGTCGCGGAGTACGCGGAGCTTCGCGAAATCGAGAGCGCAAAAAGACAAGGAAGGCACGTAAAGACAAAAGAGGGCGGACCCCCTATTTATAGGCGACGACCCCGGAGCATCGCGGCGCGCCTTATCCGCGCCAAGCATCGCGGCGCGTCCGGATCTGCGGCCCCGGCGAGCATCACGGGCCTCCTTCGCGATGCTGCATCGCGAACCACCGACAGTTTTGGCGATCGTCCCTCAGACTTCGACCCTTCGCCCTCCGCGGCTCCAAGTCTGAGGGGGGGCATTTGTTGGCGCCAAAAATGTGGCCCGAAAGGAAGGAACGAAAAAGACAGCCGGCGCGCTGCCTCGCGAAGCACAGCCGCGAAGCACAGCCGCGAAGCCCCGCCGCGAAGCGCCCCAACCCTGGCGGCGCCGCGAAGCTCCAGAGGCGGTGATCCTCCGCGAGCCCGTTTGACGTTCGCAAGCCGCCGCGAAGCACCAGAGGCAGTGATCCTCTACGAGCCCGTTTGACGTTCGCGAGCCGCCGCGAAGCACCAGAGGCGGTGATCCTCCGCGAGCCCGTTTGACGTTCGCGAGCCGCCGCGAAGCACCAGAGGCGGTGATCCTCCGCGAGCCCGTTTGACGTTCGCGAGCCGCCGCGAAGCTCCGAAGGCGGCGCGCGAGCCCTGCATCGCGGCGCCCCTTCCCTATAAATACTCGACTCCCCCTGAGTCCCCGAGGACGGACAATCCGACCTTTCGGCTTCTCCTCTCCCGAATCGCGAAGCAAGCTTTGCCCTGGGAATCATGAGCTCCGCGAGGTATTTCTACTTCACGAGACGACTCTGATTTGCTTCGTTTTGAGGACGGACAATCCGACCTTTCGGCTTCTCCTCTCCCGAATAGCGAAGCAAGCTTTGCCCCGGGAATCATGAGCTCCGCGAGGTATTTCTACTTCGCGAGACGACTCTGATTTGTTTCGTTTTGAGCCCCTCTTCCGAGAGGGATGCCCTTCGCGAAGCCCAAGGGCGTTCGCAAAGGAAGGGGATTCCCAAGGGAACCCGGGCAGCCGCGGAGCACTCGTGCTTAGCGAAACACCCAACCCATACGAGTAATCCTTATGCTAAGGCAGGATCGCTCCACTCCGCGAAGTACATTGCTTGGCAGGACCTTGCTTCGCGAACCATTCCTTCTTCGCGAGGCAGTGCTCCGCGAACACTGTTCCACTTCGCGAAGCACCACCCACTCCCACCTTTGCCCCATGCTAAGGCCAAGGCACCCCACTTCGCAAAGCACACTCCTCTGCTTAGCGATTCCTCTTTCCGTGCGACCCTCCAGGTTTGCACGATGTGATTTCAAAGTCCCATGGACAACACCTCCCGTAGCGTTGCTTCGCCTAATGCTTCTTCGCATAGGCACGCTAACGGCTATTGCTTCTTCGCATAGCCACGCTAACGTGGACCCCTCGATGGTTCCTCCCTCGACCCCCATTTACCATGGCCTTACCGGTACCTTCCCTTCCCCAAGGACCAGAGGGTACCGGTTATGTAAGCCCTAGGGGTGTGGAGTGAACCCACCTCGTCCGAGCTGCAGGACGTTAAACTGCCAAGCACCACGTCCTCAACACATGACGTTAAACTGTGACCCAACCTCGTCTCCCTCACGAAGGGTCCCCCCAGCTCGAGCATTCATTACACCGCTCATCTCCACGGGAATGGTAACTCTTCCGCACATGGAATGAGATCCTCCTTGTCGGAGTGGTGTATGTTCGCAGGGGAAGGGCTGCCTCAGAGCGTAAGCCCCTAACCTTTGGTACGGATGATTGCACCCGTGCATCTCGGTACTTCCCCACTACCAAGGTCAGTGGAGGACGTGATAGGGAACGAGGCACCCCGTTCTGGGCCTCCATCTTGGAGTAAGTCCCAACACCATGGGCCGCTCAACGCGTAAGCCCCTCTTCGCTTCTCACAGACGCACCCTTCGCGACGTGATCGTCAGGTCCTTACGACCTCTTGTTTCTCACACCGAGCATGACTCACGTGGGCTTAGAGTGAGCACTGACCCTGACAAACCCATTTGAACTACGTGGTCTTTGATCCATGTCAAGGCATGGTACGTAGGAAGCCTCCACGAGGTTCAAGCCCACCCGTCGCTCTTTCACGTCGGGTCCCATTCCGGTCCAGCGGTAAGCCGTTGTGACCACCTGAACTATGAGGTCTTTGATCCATGTCAAGGCATGGTACGTAGGAAGCCTCCACGAGGTTCAAGCCCACCATTAGTGGACCAAGGTCTGCTTTCACGTCGGTTCACCGGCGAAACCAACCTGAACTACGAGGTCTTTGATCCATGTCAAGGCATGGTACGTAGGAAGCCTCCACGAGGTTCAATCCCACCATTAGTGGACCAAGGTCTGCTTTCACGTCGGTTTACCGACAAACCCTTTTGAACTACGTGGTCTTTGATCCATGTCAAGGCATGGTACGTAGGAAGCCTCCACGAGGTTCAAGCCCACCATTAGTGGACCAAGGTCTGCTTTCACGTCGGTTCACCGGCGAAACCAACCTGAACTACGAGGTCTTTGATCCATGTCAAGGCATGGTACGTAAGAAGCCTCCACGAGGTTCAAGCCCACCATTAGTGGACCAAGGTCTGCTTTCACGTCGGTTCACCGGCGAAACCAACCTAAACTACGAGGTCTTTTATCCATGTCAAGGCATGGTACGTAGGAAGCCTCCACGAGGTTCAAGCCCACCATTAGTGGACCAAGGTCTGCTTTCACGTCGGTTCACCGGCGAAACCAACCTGAACTACGAGGTCTTTGATCCATGTCAAGGCATGGTATGTAGGAAGCCTCCACGAGGTTCAAGCCCACCCATCACCCAATTCACGTCGTGTTCTACCTACGTCCAGTATGACGTTAAACTACATTCTGGTCCAGTGGTAAACCATTGTGACCCAGCCCCATTTGAACTACGAGGTCTTTGATCCATGTCAAGGCATGGTACGTAGGAAGCCTCCACGAGGTTCAAGCCCACCAATAGTGGATCAAGGTCCCTCACTTACGTCGGCTCACCGACACCCACCACCCGTCGTTTATTCACGTCAGGGTTCATTTTCGTCCTGCATGATGTTAAACTGTATCATTTGAACTACGAGGACTTTGATCCATGTCAAGGCATGGTACGTAGGAATCATCCCAGAGGTTCAAGCCCAACTCTCCTCGGACCAAGGTCCAACTTCACGTCGGTTTACCGGCACCATCCTGAACTACGCGGACTTTGATTCCCTGCCACGGGGATACGTAGGAAGCCTCTTCAAGGCTCAAGCCCAACTTCACTATCGCCCCCCTGCGATGGTCCCATTTCATTCTCAACCGTCTCCGCAAGACGTTAAACTCGCGCCCTACCTCGTGATAAACATGAGATACCTGAGGAAAACCTCGGATGGAACGCCTTTGGCGTAACCGTCTCCGCAAGACGTTAAACTCGCGGCATACCCTGTGTTGAACATGGGAAGCTGAGGAAAACCTCAGATACGTGTCTATGACATGTAATTCCCCGCACTCGATGTGGGATTCCTCGGGCTTCCACGCCCTTGAGAAGCCTTGTGATCGAGGATAACAGACAGACATGCCAGGTACCCCAGCATCCAGACACGCTACTGATGCCTCAAACTTGATTACTCCCCTGACCGAAGGTTGCTGCCCTGACTGGACCCTTTGGAATGTCCCGACAGAAGCAGTGTAATTAACCGGCGTCCATGGAAACATGGCACTGGGAAGAGTTTCACGAACTACGTATTAAATCTATAAGGGAGACCCGGACTAGGTGACGAGTTCTGAGGAGGAATCCACAGGAGGAAGAACCGACATCCCATCATCCCGTTTCGATCAAGGAGCAGACGTCCCTGAATAAGGAACGAATGCCGCCCACCTTTGGAAAGCGGGAATGCGGGGCAACAAAGCCGCGCGTCCCCCTCCTCCGCGGACGGATGCGCGCGCGCCCCAGCGAAAGCATCGGAAACACCATGATAAAAAGTACCCAACACTTGATCTAGATCTATCATCTATAATGTTTTCATTAATAATATAAAGGCATTATCTGTATGGTGAAAAGAGTGATATATATATATATATATATCACAAGATATTAAAGAATATATTCACACATAAGGAGTTTAACATTCACTAAAATATATGGTTGGAGTTAATCTTGAACAATTACTGTTTAATATATTACCAACCTGAGATAGAAAACAAGGTGGTTTACTCTTTGTGAATAAAGGATCATGCTACCCTATCCTTGATGAGGATTAAAAGGGACCCTATATTTAAGTATAATTAAATAATAGATATATAAATCATATTGTAAGGGATAAAATAATACCTTTGTCAAATTATTTCTCAACCATACATCTATGTGATGATTAAGAAGGATTAGAATGATGATTTATAGCTATAGAAGAATGTTTCAAGTATTCCATAGATCAACCTTGATAGAGATAGAGTTGTAATATTTTTAACTTATATATGTTTCTCATCCATACTATAATAGAAGAATGAGATTTTTGATGATAAACATAGCTCATCCATGTCTATTCACCCTATAATTAAGGTATAGATATCTTAGGAATCACTTTTGGTTGAATGGAATGAAGAAATAGATTTCAGAGTATATATCCTAATTCTTAGAGTGATAATAATTAAAGGATTAATTTCAAAATTTTAATGGGATGATTAAACTATTACCTATACCAGTATAGAAATGGAAGAACATCAATGTGGATTTCATCATCAGTATTCCTATGAATTCTAAAGGAAACAGTGTCATCTAGGTAGTGGTGGATCACCTTATGAAGTTATCAAATTTCATTAATATTTGGGATGATTTTTCATTGAATAAATATTTCAAATTATAAAATAAGGAATTGGTAATACTGTATGGAATACCCATATAAATTTTATCTAATAAAGCTCTTATTTTAGAATCAATTTTTTTATATAATTCTTAAATATGTATTGGATAAATATTTGTCGGGACTTGTGCCTTGGGCCTACGGGTCATGTTTGGGTTCCCCTTAAACCCTTAAAAGGGGGATTATCCATAATAAAAATAAAAAAAGAAGGCCTTCGGGCCATTCGGTCTATTGGATAAAGATCTGAGATTTGGCATGACTTATCAATCTCAAATTAATGGTCAATCTAAAAGGACAATTCAAATTCTACAAAATATATAGACATCAGAATCAATGAATTTCAAAGGAATATTTCATCAGTATCATCCTTGATTTGAGTTCTATATAAAAATAGTTTCAAATCCATCATATATATAAAATCATGTAGGGAAATACATAGGAATCGATGTATAACTCCAACATGTTGAAATGAAATTAGAGGGAGGAAGCTATTAAGGCATGATTTTATTTAATTAATTATGGTAATGTATCAAACCATTTAGAAACATATAAAAGTAGAACCAAGTAGATAGAAGACTTATTCTTATAATCATTGATGAGATCTTTATTTAGATATTGATGATAGAGTATTACTTTTAAATTCACCTTGAAATAGAGTTATGAGATTAAATAAAATGTGTAACGTCCTCAGTATTCAAGGTGATTTTTTTAAAATTATTATTTATATTTTGTATTTTTCTTCCATAGAGGTGTGTATTATGGGTAAAATGGGTTTTGGAGTTAGTTTTTTAGAGGATGGATGATTAGTGGGTTGTACATCAGCTGAAAAAGGCCATCATCTAGATAGTGGTGTACACCAAAAAAACCAGTGGTATTGGTAGTGGGTCATACATTTATACTAATCTGACTGACCATAAGATGGGAATCCACTGGCCCAAAAGTGTTCAAGGAATAATTCTTGAATTCTACCCAGGCACACCAACCCTCCCAAGGCCAGACACTACCCTACCAATGGGGCCACCAGCTAGTTGGTGGTGCCTAGAAATGTGCATCATTAAGGGAATTTTGGTCTTTTCCTATAATATGATTATTAACTCAACCCTCACCCTAATCCAATCATAATGTAACCATAACCTCCTATAGAAATCTCTATTGGTTCTCTAGGATTCCTCTTCCTCTCCACTTGGGTTATTGATATCTAGATTGATCCAAAGTCATCCTACAAGGTAATATTTATCCATTCTAAGCCTAATTGTCCTTATTTCTTTGTAATTGATCAGGTATCCAATCTATATTGACTAGATTTATGAATAACCACCTAGATATAATTGAAAATTCATGCTTGTTGATATATCAGTGTTGGATCATGAGAATTAGTGACCTATCCTTGATCGATCCTTGATCTTTTATTGTTGATGGATGTATTTTGGTAAGTTGATGTAAATTATACCTCTTGGAATGATATATTCCTTGAATCCCAATTCTAGAGACTCTATTGTGATGGATTGGGTCTTATTCTAGTGAATGTTGGTGTATGAACATGATATAGGTGTTATCCCTCAATAGATCTTGGGTATTAGAATCAACATATTAAAGGTGGTAAGTCCTTACCATCTTGGTCCTTTGTATAGATTTGTTAGACATTATTGTCTTGTGTGTATGTTCCTAGTGTATAGACCCTTTCATTATATGGTATATTGGTGTGTGTGGGTAGCCTTTGAGTACTTTTTTGTTTTGGATTGTGTGTTCCTTTCTATTTTTCAACTCATATGTGCTTATTTCATAATCATAGAGTATTTTGTATGCCATGATTATTCCTTGCTATATTGTGCCTTACTTTTTTATTATTTCATAGCCTATGGAATAATTATTTTCATATATTTCTCCTTACTATGTCATTTCTTACATGTTTATTTTTTTATTGTTTATGGAACCTCTATTTCATTTTTCAGGTTGACAGGTAGCCCTGAAGGATTTAGTCAGTACCATAGATAGAGATCTTGAATGAAATGGATGATAGATTGTAGATCTACATATAGGATAGATAACACGAGAGCTTGGAATTTTATTGGATCATGATGGGAGAGTTAAATTTTTTTTGGAAGAGGTTTCATAGGACTACAAGATATGATAAAGGGGAACTTCACTATGTATGTATAGAGTTTAATTAATTTGAGCATGCCAATCATGCATTCCATTGGAGGAAAGTAAATATCCATGAGTTAAGGGTATGAATTTCCCTTAAAGGTGTCATGGAGTTATTCCAAGAAGTTATAATGTGTATTTTACTTAAATATTGAAGAATCTATATTACATGAATTATTCCATGTGATTACCACTTATGACATTATTCTAGAATGGCCTCAAAGTTGGTACGATTTGGGTTTGTGGTAGTTTGGTTAGTACATGAAAACTCAGTATATGATTAGTTTTATGCTTTTATATGAATTTAATTTTCATCATAATATACAACTATATATACATGTACACTTGTTTTAATCATGCATTAGTAGTTTAATATTGGTTTTATACTCAATCCCTACACGGGTATCTCAGTTTGAATAAATACATCATGATTAGGGATCCATAAAAGGTTAAGGTCCTAGTGGTAGTATGTTGAGGATCATAGGTTAAAATATGGATGTTTTATCAAGATATACTTTGGACACCTACCACATTATCTTTATTTGTTTATTTCTAGTTATATTATTTTTTAACCTACAATAGTGGGGGATCATTTGGATTAATTTGGTATTACCAGACATGAAATCTATTATAGTACCTATTTTAGGTATTTTTCTATTATGTTGTTTAGTTGGTTTATGTATTTGTTTTTATATTCTGTCTTATAGCTATTATTGTTGATGGTATAGTCTCCCCATAGAATCTTTATTGCCTCACCACTATTTAGTAGCCTCTTTTATATGGGGAGGCATGAATCAAGTCATGTGGAACTTCATCTAGGACCTGGTGATTCAAGTTGCGGTGTTACAAAATGGTATCAGAGCCTTAGTTTCCTTTATTTTATTTTGGGATATTATTTGATAATTTATAAATAAGATACGATATGTGGAACTTGGGTAGGGGAGTTTCTATGTTTCTAGCCATCTCATGAGTAACAGACCTCCGAGTTACTATGATGGGATTGTTATTATAGTTTATGGGGTTTGGGTGTGTTCTTGAATCATGAATAGGCACATATAATCACATGTTATGTATATACCTATTGTTTTATGCATGTCAGTTCTTTAATTAAAATCCTTTAAATGTGTAATCTATTCAGTGATATAACTTCACTATCTACTTTTTTGAAATATTTGTACAAGAATTAGTTAGTTGAACTTGTGAATGCTATTATATTTTGTATTTATCTGATTGTGGCTAACGTGTAGGTATAGAGGTATAGGATTAATCCATGGGTAGAGCTATTAGGGTTATACCATATGTATAGGTATATCCTAGGGTAAAAATTCATATAGAAATATCATATGTGTGACTTTTAACTACTTAAGTTATACTCATTATCAATTATTTATAGGAATTCAAAATATTCATTTGGAATTTTAGAAATATTCTTCCTCAGAGATACTTGATAGATCCATCGAACAAAGCATGATTCAATTCCTCCAAAAAGGTTTGAATGATAGTTCCACCATTGGATATATAGAAGGATGAACCTAATAAAGCTTCCACACCCACTCTGATGGTTCATGTAGCAAACCAACTCCATCCTAGAGTCTATAAGATTGTGCCTTCTTAGGGTGGAGGGGGCACAAAAAACAATGGTTGACTATTATAAAGATTTCCATCTCTAACATCTTCTAGAATTCCAAAGAACTAGTGGTCCATAGGATGATGAGAAATGGGTTTAAATTTTAAAGGGATCTTTGATCTAGTAGAGACTCATAAGGATAGAAGGGTGAAATTGGTTTCCTTTACACTTTAAGGACCCACCAATAGATTTTGTGGAATTATGGATCTAGAAAGAAATAATGAGGGTCATACTTAGGATTCCTTAAAAGAGTTATTCTTCAAGGATTTATTTCCCATCATTATGAATCTAGATCAAGTAGAGGGGTTTATAGAGATTCAGTAGGTGGTGTTGTCTATTTCTTCTTACTCTGTCCATTTTATTGAGTTATTATGAGTTTCTCCTATTTTGGATGGTAATGAGTTATAAAAGGATACAAAGTTTGATATTGGGATTTTTCTAGATATTAGATGTCAAATTAGGGGCTTCTACCTGATAAGAAATGTGGAGTAATTTTGTAAGGCCTTGTCATTTTAGAAGTTATTGGAGAAGGACAAGCTTGTAGTTTATTTTATCTTTTAGTTATTTCATGACCAGACTTCCCAGAACTATAGTTAGTTTTTATTATGATGGTGGAAAGAATAAGGATGAGGAGGTATAGAAGGGTGGAAGATAGGTGGAGTAGAGTAGGGCCTCTTCTACTCTTTATACAGTAGGTGGTTTTATTAAGTGTTAAAACTATAGATGAAAGGGTTATTTTAGTACAATGTGTAAAAATCTACCAAGGTAATGTAACTGATCAGGAAATAGAGTGTTTTTGTTCTAATATTTGACATCCTAATTCAAGTAGTTCAGGTTAGGGTGTGGGAAGCGGTCCTCAATAGGTGACCCATACACCACAGACCCTAGTGACTCAGGCGATTTATATACCATAGATTCAAGGTTATTCTCCAAATGTAGGTAGGATGTATGTGATAGAGTAGGACACAAACATTAATAGAGAGATGAATTCTACAGTTAGAGGTGTGGTTTTGATTACCTCTATGTTATATACTATTTTTTTGATTCATGGGATTCTCATTATTTTATATATGATCAATTTCTTATTGAACTAAATTTACCAGTTATGTTATCTTCAGAGTTACTCTCTCTTGACACACCCTTGGGAAAGAGAATATACCATCTTCAGTAATTTCCTAAGTGTCCCTTATTTTTTTTGGCTATGGAAATCTACGGGACTTCATGATGATAGAGGTGACTAGTTTCAATGTGATATTCAAAATAAATAGGTTTACCAGTTATCAAGAACATATTGGTTACTATCAGATAAGTGTTTCTTTCAACATTCTTGAAGGAGAGAGATTCATGTTGAACTATGAGTGGGATATTATAGTAGGTGGGATGGGATTGGACCTGATAGTAGAATCAGTAGTATCTCCCTCTATCTTTCTTCTAATGGTAGATTATTATCAGGATGCCTTAATATATGAATTCTTAGGTCTTCCTCCATATAGAGGAATTATGTTTGATATTGATATTCTACATTGGGAATTATGATAGCAATACCTCTTTATCATTTTTCACCAACTGAGTTGAGAGAGTTGAAGTTTTAGCTTGATAATTTGAATAATAAAGGCTTTATCCTATCGAGTGCATCTTCTTTGGGTGATCCGGTGTTGTTTTATAAGAATTAGTATGGTATTCAATAGATATTTATGGATTATAGGAAGATAAATTAGGTAAAATTGAAGAACAAGCACCCTTTACCCCGGATTAGAAATATTTTTTATCAGTTTTGGTGATCTCATTAGCTTTCCAAAATTGATCTTCATTCAGGATACCATCAGTTGTGGATCAGAGAAGAGGATATTTCCAAGATAGTGTTTAGAAGTTTATATGGACTATATGAGTGTCTTTTCATGACTTTAGGGTTAAAAAATTCTCCAATAGTGTTCATGGAACTCATGAACATGATTTTCCATCCATGCCTTAACCCCTTCATAGTTGTATTTAGGACGATATCTTGATATATATAATTGAGGACTTCAGATATGCATGCTAGAAACCCTGATATTTTTTTGAGTACACTTAGAGAAAATAAAATAATGAAAAACTATCGAAGTATCACTTCTATATTTAAGAGGTAAAATTTATCAGACATGTAATTTATAAGGAGGTAATTTTAGTGGACCCAGAGTAGGTAGATGTTATGATGTCTTGGTAATACCCCATGAATGTGTTTGAGATTATGAGATTACTTGGTATTATGGTGTACTATGTAAGTCTAATCCGAAACTTTTCCAGTTTGGTAGTGTTGATGATGGATCTGACCAAAAATGTGGTAAATTTTGAGTGGTCTAATCAGTGTAAATAGGATTTCCTATAGCTTAGGAAGAGATTTATGATAGATATAGTTTTGGTCCTTCTATATATTGTGATTAGATACACGGTGTATTGTGATGCCTTAGGTGTTTTTTTTTTGAGTTTTTTTAATGCATAGGGGTCAAGTAGCCAACTATAGATCACATCAACTATAACCCCATGAGTGGAACTACCCAACACATGACTTAGAGTCAATAGTTTTGGCCTATGATTTAAATTTCTAGTGACATTATCTCTTCGGTGAGAGGTTTATCATCTACATAGACCACAAGATATTTTGATACATCTTCTCTCATCAAGATATCAATATGAGGTAGAGTATTTGGGTGAATTATTTGTAAAAATTTGACATTGTGATAGACAAGGATTTGAGAATAGTAAATTTTTTTCTAGATGCTCTCAGTGGGAAAATTCCATGGACATAGGAGCTTGGGGAGCAGCCTTCACATAATGAATTCCATCTGATGAGTTTAATGACTGATTGGATAGTGGATGCATTTGAGGATAATGGATTTATGACATATGAACCTTTAGTTATCATGTATTCTTTAGTGGATTGGGAAAATTCTATCCAAGAGTCACATCCTGAGTGAGTAGTGATATAAGATCTATTGGTTGGGGATGATTTAATAATAGGGTGGTCCTTAGATGATAACATTCTGATCTAGGTTTATGAGAGGTTATTTATTCTATTTTCATTAAGGCTAGAGCTAAAAAGAGACTCTCATGTTTCAAAATGGGTGGTGCATCTAGGATTTATGAAGTGTACCATGATATCCAACATCATTTTTTATGGAAAAGTATGAAGAGGGACACCATCGGTTTTATGCCTTAACTAGTATAGGGTAAAGGTTGAGCATTAATGCCCTTTTTCTTTTCTTCGGTCAATTTCTGTAACTATGTGGAAGTGGTATGACATATTTATATAATTCATGATAGGGTGACCTAGGACCTTCATAATGTTTTTGGGTGATAGTTGATCGACTAATAAATGCGGCCAATTTCTTACTGATCCCAGAGACCCTTTCATTAGATGAGGTGGGAAATATGTATGTACGAGAGATTTTATTCATTTATTTAGATCTATTGAGAATCAAATGAGACTGATATGCATGTTATACATCACATTTTTGGAAAGGATTATAGATTGATTTGGGTACCAATATGAAATTTATTATATCATATTATTCATGGACTGATAGATAGTGAGAGATAATGATTCAAATATTAGAGGATATACTACAAGCATGCATTATGGGTATTGGTGGAGCTTTATATAATCACCTATCCTTAGCTAAGTAAATGTACTACAACAGCTTCTCAAGGGTTTGATTTAGGCATCACCTTATGAGGCTCTTTATAGATGGTTGTTTCACTCAATACTATGTTGGCATGGGGTTATTGAGGCAGTAGTTATGGTGCAGATCTTGGTACAAGAGACCTCTGAGAGAGTGAAGTTGATCATTAATGGGTTAATTACTACTCAGATCATACATAGATCATATTATGACTAGAGGATATGATCTTTGGAGTTCTCTATGGGTGACTAAGTTTTATTGTAGGTTTCGCCTCGATTAGGGAATCGATGGTTACGAAATCAAGGAAAGTTAGTTCCAATATTTATTAGATTGTTTGAAATTTATGAGTTTATCGGGATAATGGCCTATTGTTTGGATCTTCTACCTTGGTATTGAGGTATAAATGATGTGTTCCATGTGTCTTAGCTTCATAAGTACATGCTCAATCATGTGAACTCAATCAACTATGAGGATATTGGGTTGGAGTCTGGCACATCATTCCTGGAGCACCTAGGGTGAATCAATAATAATAATAATAAATTTTTACAATGTAATATAGTGCCACTTGAAGATCCCTATGATAGCATGGTCAGATTCAAGTGAAGATTTGGGAATATGGTTCTAATATTTGGGTGCAATGGTATGATTTGTTTAATCAAGACCACTAGAGACACTTCTCAGGGAGAGAATTCATTGGAGGAGGAGAATTTTAACATCATAAACATTCAAGGTATATTTTTTTGAATTAGTATATATATTTTCTTGTTTGATTCTTTAGATGTGTATCCTATGGGTAAAAATATTACATAGTTTTTGTTTTAGAGATGGAGGCTCAGCGGGTTATGTGGTGGCTAAAAAAAGGACACCAACTAGTCGGTGGGGTGTATCGGCCAGCCAGTGGTGCTGTAAATGGGACCTATATTACTACAGATACCATCAGTGGGCTAGTGAGCTTGGGATGAATGCAGGCATTCTTCCTTGGTCATCGGTCCCCCGATGCGCTTAGTTGGATGGTCGGTAGCACCTAAATATGTCCATTATCATGGGAATTTTTTCTTTTTCTTAAAATATAATAATTAACTTAACTCTCACCCTAATACAACCCTAATATTACTATAATATCTTGGAGAGATCTCCCTTGGTGTTCTATAATTCCTCTTCCTCTCATTTTAGTGATGAAAGTCTAGATTGATTCATAGGAATACTTCAAGGTAAAATCTATCTATTTTAATAATAAATCACTTTATTTATATATAATTGATCATGGATACAAGACATATTAGTTAGATATATGAATCTACAACTAAATCTAATAGAGAATTCATTATTGATTGGTAGATCAATGTTGGAACATAAGAATTGGTGACCTATCCTTGATCAATCCCATATATTTTTTTAACAATAAATCTCTTTTAATAAGTTGATGTGGATTCCACCTCTTAGTATGATATCTTTCTTGAATCCAAGTTCTATAGACTATATTATTATTGATATGGTCTTGTTCTAGTGAACATTGGTGCATGGGATTGATTTGGGTGTCATCACTTGATCGATCCTGGATATTAGCATCAATGCATTAAAAGTAGAAATTTGATACTATCTTGGTAATTTTTATGTAGTTTTTTGACATGATTATCTTGTGTGTATGTGATTATTATAGATACCATTGTATGATATGATATTTTGGCATGTGTGGGTATCCTTTGAGACCTTTATTTGGTATTTCTTATGTGTTATTTTCTATATCGCACCTCATATGAGGTTATTTCATAGCCATGAAGTATATTTTATTCCATGCTTAATCTTTTCTATTTCATGCCTTACTTGTTTATTATTTCATAGCCTATGGAATATTTATTATGATATATTACTCATTGTTATGTTATGACTTACATGTGGATTTTTTCATATTTGGTGGAACCTTTATTTTAGTGTTCAATTTGACAGGTTTCCATGATTTATTTTGTAAGTCCCCTAGAGGGGGAGCTTATATTACATGAATCATGGATTATAGCTATAGAAAAAGGATTTATAACACTATAAAATGGATTTTGATTAGTTCATATAGGGATAATTACATATGATTTTGGTATAGGGTCCATAGGAAAACATGATATGATGAGAGGGAATATCCTTGTGTATGTGTAGAGTTTGATTGATTCAGTCATGCCAAGAAAGTGAGAAATCAAAGGAAAATAGATATTCATGAGCCATGGGTGTTAATTTACCTAAAATGTGGGTGTAAAGTTATTACTTATATTTGGAAATTTTATTTTCCTTTAAGGTTAATGGAGTTACATAGCAAGAATTATGTCATGCGATGACCACTTATGACATTATTCCGGTATTGCACTGAAGCAGGTATGTTCAGGGTTTGTGGTAGTCTGGATAACACATGAACACTTAGTATATGATTGGTTGTTCTTATATGTGAATTTACATTCCATCAGGACATACACCTATATAAACATGTTCACTTGTATTAAGGATTCATTAGTGGTGTCCTACTAAGTTTATACTCACATCCTAAATAGTAATCTCGGTGTTCATGTTGTAAAAACCCAAAATTGCACTTCTGAGTTCAGCACATATAAATGTTGTGTATTTTTTTATAAAACAAAACTGAATAGATGCACAACATTTAATAGATTCTAGTAACTTTTCTAGTCTAGGTTTTGGAAAATTAGACACATGTATTATAACTTAACAGAATTGTACAAAATAAAATGAAATAAAAAAAAGTCTAAGAAAATGTCCTCCTTATATAAAATATACATCACAA
Source organism: Viscum album (assembly GCA_963277665.1). Taxonomy (NCBI): domain Eukaryota; kingdom Viridiplantae; phylum Streptophyta; class Magnoliopsida; order Santalales; family Viscaceae; genus Viscum; species Viscum album. The sequence goes on from OY728150.1 coordinate 1,045,013,722, forward strand.
AGTAATCCATTAAAACTATTAAAAATAAATTTAAAAAATAGGGTGAGAAATTATTTTTCCCAATAAGGGGTTTCAAAACCTTTGGTAAAAACTTTTAAAATAAATATTTTGGATAAATAAATACTTAGAAATAGGTTTTCAAAATATTAGAATATAATTTCATGTTATTTTGAAAAGAATTAATTTCCAAAGTAACAACAGTTCAAAATAAATCATTGGATTTCTCCATTTGAAAATAAAAAATTTGGAGGATTAATTATTATACTCAACAGACCATAAGAAAATTATGAGCCTGCTAAGCCATATCTAATATGGGATAATCTCTCCTTAAGGTCAGGGGTTCTCTCCCCATACCATAACTTTAAATTTGATATACTGGTTCCAATTTTAAGAAAACATTTTAATGGTCTATAATTCTCAATCATAATCCAAAAAAAAAAATACATATAAAAATTATTTTCTTTAAAAGAAAATGATATCACATATATCATATCATGGCATATTCACTTCTTTGAGAATTTATTAAATCACATTTAGGAGAAATATGTATTTATAACAACTATTATTATTTAAAATCCCTAAAAATAAATTCATAATAAAATAAATTAATACTTGAATAAAAATGTACAGTATGTCGATGATAACTTAGATGATGGCCATATCTAATTTATGAATGACATGCATGGATGACTAGAAACATTTTTGTAAATGAAATAATAAATTTTACTTAAAATTAACACATAAAATGATAACATTTATCATTTTTAAATAAAATAAATACACATAAAATTATATTCTTAAATGATGCTTACTCCCATGGAATTTTTTACTTATAAATGGAATAATTTAAATAAAACAATAAAAAAAAGTTTTTTTATTGATTAATTTTTTTTATGAAATAATTATTAAAAGAATAAATAAAATATATAGATATACATATTCATATATATATATATATATATAAATCATACATAATTTGATAAGTTGAAAACAAAAAACAAACACTAATAATTAAATTTGAAAATAATTGATTAATCATTTACTTAATAAATTCTGGAAATAAATAGTGCAAAATATATAGATGGATATATATTTATAAATTTATAAATATACCTTTGTATCATAAAAAGATAGATTAAAATAAATTATAACCTTTGCGAATCCATAAACATAAATTGATAAAAATAACAATTCTCTTACATTCAAAATTTCTTAAAACAAATAGATTGATTGATTGTTATATATATATATATATCAATGTATGTATATATGTATGTGTGTATATATATATATATATATTTAATTTAAACATAACTAATAAAAATAAATTAAACCCCTACATTATTTTAAAGTGGAAGAGCTAGGCTACTTGACACACAGTAAGGAAGGAGAGTGTAACTTGAAAATAATTTGGGTGTTTCAAAGTGTGAATATAGGGGTTTATAAATAGAAGGATTGTATATTATATTGGTGTCTATATCACTTGGTAAGTATTGGAAATATTGGTATTGAAATAAGACAAACCAGTGAGTGTTATATTAAAATATATATATCTTTTATTCCTTACCGTGATATTTTAAAAACATAAAGTGGGTCAAAAATTTTGACAAAGAAAATCAATTTAGACTATTCACAAACTCGATCATTTGGTTTATAAAAATTGATAATAAAAATATATATTTATATACTTAGAATTCTTTGAAGAAGAATATGGGAAGATGGAGAAATCAAAATGAGTCAAAAGGTTTGGTTTATTTTAAATCACCCATGTTGTTCTAGAATAAATTGAACTTGAGATGGGTCATCGCTGAAGGGGACTTCGAAGGTGGAGGAGGAAAGGGGGTCGGAGGCGTAAACCTATGGGTTTGTGGAACGGAATGGGTATACAGTAAGAAATATGATCAGGATTTGAAGGGACGACCTAGATTGCATCCGGTCAAGGCCTATTCGGACGTCAACCGGTGTTGGTTCAGCGATGTTGTGGTCACTCAGTGGTAAGGGCCTTGGTCGAAAGTAGTTTTGGGGAGGTCAAGTTGCAGATGGATTGTAGGGGAGCTTAAGATGAAGATGACATTTCCCCCTTCATTGAGATCCCCTTTTTTGTAATTTTGTTTTATCATTTTCTTTTTATCTATTTTTCATTTTATTTAAAAACAAAACTAATAATAATATTATATTCTAAATTTAAAAAAATAATAACATTATCATAATTATATTTATTAATATATATATATATATATATATATATATATTATTTATAAACCAAGTTTTAATAAAATAATTTGATAATTACAAAATAATATTTTTAATATATTTATTAAATATAATACTCATAATTCAAAATAATTACAATTCAATATATTAAAAAGTTTTACCATTATTTTTTTATTATCATTAATTATAATTATCATAGTTGTAAGAAAATATATGTATATATATATTAGATTTTATTTATTTCAAACAAATAATATAATTTTCATTTTTATATATATGTATACTTTATTTTAAAAAAGTAATCATTTTAAATAATTAAAATCTTATTTTTATCAAATAAATATATTAATATTAAAATATTATTTTAAAAAAACTAATATTTATAATTAATTTCAATTTTATTTCTTTAAAAATATTATGAGACTTTAAAACAATAAAAAAATTATGAAAACATAATTATTTCAATGTTTTATAATATAATTTTAAACATTATTTTTATTTTAATTAAAATCATTTAGTTTATAACATAGATTATTTAATAAATTTATCTTATTTAACACTTATTTAATATTTTAAAATTTTGGGGATGTTACATTTTTTCCCCTTAAAATAATTGTTCTCTCGCAATTCGTTCATTGGATTCTATAAAATTATAAATTTATGTTTTATGAATGAAGAAAAGCTTCTAAACTTCTATACTCTATCGACAACATATAATCTCCAAAGTTGTCTAGATTTTTTCTTTGATTCCAACTGTAAAGACACAAATCCATGCTTCTGAGTTTAGCACATATAAATGTTGTGTTTTTTTATAAAATAAACTGAACAAATACAAAACATTTAATACATTCCATGAAAGTTTTCGGTCTAGGTTTTGGAGAATTAGATACATGCCTTACAACTTAACAAAACTCTACAAAATAAAATGAAATAAACAAAAATTCTTTGAGTGTTAAACCTACATATAAAAAATATAAATCACAAATTAATCCACTAAACCTTTGAAAAATAAATTTAAAACATAGGGTGAGCAATTATTTTTCCCAATAAGGGACTTTAAAACCTTTGGTAAATAATTTTAAAAATTACTTATGTTGGATAAATAAATACATAGAAATAGGTTTTCAAAACATTGGAATATATTAAGTTCATGTTATTTTGAAAACCATTAATTTCAAAAGTAACAACTATTTGAAATAAATAATTGGATTTCTCTATTTGAAAATAATAATTTTGGAGGATTAATTATGATAGTCAATGGACTATAAGAAAACTTTGAGGCCATTGAGCCATATCTCATATGAAATAATATTCTCATAAGGTCATGGGTTCACTCCCCATACCATAAATTTACATTTAATACACTTGTGCCAATTTTAAGAAAACATTTTAATGATCTATCTTTATCAAACATTTCAAAAATAATATGTACATAAATTATTTTATTTAAAATAAAATAATCTCACATATATCATAACATGGCATATTCACTTCTTTGAGAATTTATAAAATCACATTTATGAGAAATCCATATTTATAACAACTGTTCTTATTTAAAATCCATAAAAATGAATGCATAATAAAATGAATGAATACTTGAATAAAAATGCATGTTATATTGATGATAACTTAGATGATGGCCATATCTAATATATGAATTACATACAGAGATGAGAAGAAATATTTTTCCCAATGAAATAATAACTTTTAAATAAAATTAACACATAAAATGATAATATTTATCATTTGTAAATAAAATAAATACATATAGAATGATATCCATAAATGATGCCTACTCCCAAGTTATTGTTTATTTATAAATGAAATTATTTAAATTAAAGAATAAATAAATAAGTTTTGTTATTGATTAAAGCTTTTTTTATGAAATAAATCTTAAAAAAATAAAGATGATAAATAGATATACATATTCATATATATATATATATATATATATATATATATATATGTCATACATAATTTGATAAGTTGAAAACAAAAATCAAACTCTTATAATTAAATTTAAAAATAATTTATTAATCCTTTACATGATAAATTCTGGAAATAAATAGAGAAAAATAAATAAATTTATATATATGTATACATATATACATATGCCTTTGTAACATAAAACATAGATTAAAATAAATTAGAACCTTTTAAAATCTATAAACATAATTTGATAAAAATAAAAACTCCCCTAAATTCATAATTTCTTAAAACAAATAGATAGATGGATTGTTATATGTGTGTGTGTTTGTGTGTGTTTGTGTGTTTGTGTGTGTGTGTGTGTGTATCTTTTTAGTTTAAAAATAACTAATAGAAATAAATCAAACCCTTACATTATTTATAAGTGGAAGAGTCAGGCTACTGGACACACTGAAAAGAAGTAGAGTGCAAACTGAAAATAATTTGGGTGTTTCAAAAGTGTGCATATGAGGGTTTATAAATAGAAGGTTTTAATATTATATTGGCCTCCATATCTCCTGGTAAGTAGTGTAAATATCAGTATTGAAAGAAAACAAACTAGTGAGTGTACAATTAAAATATTTTTTTATTCCTTATCGTGATATTTTAAAAATATAAAGCAGGTTGAAAATTTTGACAAAGAAAATAAATTTATACTTTTTATAAACTCGATTGTTTGGTTTATATAAATTGATAAGAGATATATATTTATATAATTAGTGTTCTTTCGAAGCAGAATAAGGGGAGATGGAGAAATCTAAATGATTCAAAATGTTTGGTTTATTTTAAATCACCCATGTTGTTTGAGAAGAAATTGAACATGTGATAGGCCATGGAAGAAGGGGAATCTGATGGTGGAGAATGAAAGGGTTCAGTGGCATTGACCTACTGTTTCGTAATGCGGAATGGGTAACCATCAAGGAAGACGACCAGGATATGAAGGGATGTCCTGGATCACATATATTCAAGATGGAGCTGAACGTCGATCGGTGTTGGTTCAGCGACGTTGTGGTCGCCCAATGGTGAGGGCCTTGGTTGATGGCAAATTTGGGGTGGGCAGGTTGCAGATGGATTGCAGGGGAACATGGGAGAAATACGACCTCACCACCTTCATTAAGATCCCCTTTTTTATTATTTTGTTTTACCATTTTCCTTTTATCCATTTTTCATTTTATTTAAAAGAAAAACTGATAATAATATTATATTATAAATTTGAAAAAACAAATTAATAAAATTATCATAATTACGTTTATTAATATATATATATATATAAATGATTTATAAACCAAGTTTTAATAAATAAATGTGATAATTATAAAATATTATTTTTAATATATTTATTAAATAATAATACTCCTAATTCAAAATAATTAAAGTTTCATATAAATTTCTTTACCATTATTATTGTTATTATCATTAATTATAATTTTCATAGTTGTAAGAATATATATATATATATTGGATTTTATTTATTTCAACAAATTGATAGAATTTTCATTTTATTATATATGTATACATTATTTTAAAAAAAATTAATTATTTTAAATAATTCAAATCTTATTTTTAACAAATAAATATATTTATATAAAAATATTTTTTTAAACAAAAAAACATCTATTTATAATCAATTTAAATATTATTTCTTTAAAAACATTTTTAGATTTGAAAATAATAAAAAAATCATTAAAGCATAATAATTCCAATGTTTTATCATATAGTTTTAAACATTATTTTTTATTTTAATTAAAATAATTTAGTTTATAACTTAGTTTATTTAATCAATCCATTTTATTAAACACTTATTTAATATTTTTAACTTTTCAGGATGTTAAATTCTTCCTCCTTAAAAGAATTGTGCTCTCTCAATTCATTCGTCAGATTGTAGAAAATTCTAAGTTTCTATCTTTAGAATTAAGAAAAATTGCTAAACTTCTATACTCTACCAATAAAATCTAATCTCTAAAGTTTTCTAGACTATCTTTTTGACACCAACTGTAAAGACTCAAACTCGTGCTTCCATGTTCAACACATATAAATGCTATATATTTTTTTATAAAATAAAATGAACAAATACCCAACATTTAATACATTCTAAAAAAATTTCTAGTCTAGGTTTTGGGTAATTAGATACGTGCCTTACAAATTAACAGAACTGTGAAAAATAAAATGAAATAAACAAAAAATATTTGATTGTGCTACCTCCTTATAAAAAATATACATTGAAAATTATTCCATGAAACCTTTGAAAAATAAATTTAAAACATAGTTTGAGAAGTTATTTTTTCCATCAAGAGGTATTGAAACATTTTGTGAATACTTTTTAAATACTTTTTTTGGATTAATAAATACAAAGAAATAGTTTTTAAAAACATTGGAATATAATAAGTTCATGTTATTTTGAAAACCATTTATTTTCAAAGTAACAATAGTTTAAAATAAATCATTGGATTTCTCCATTTGAAAATAAAAAATTTGGTGGATTAATTTGATACTCAGCAGACCATAAGAAAATCGTGGGGCCACTAAGCTATATCTTATATGGGATAATGTTCACTTAAGGTCATGGTTTCACTCCCCATACAATAACTTTAAATTTTATACACAAGTTCTAATTTTAAGAAAACATTTTAGTGGTATGTCTTTCTCAATCATAATCCAAAAAAATCAAAAATAATACATACATAAATTATTTTCTTTAAAATAAAATAATCACACATATATCATAACATGGCTTATTCACTTATTTGTGAATTTGTAAAATCACATTTAGGGGAAATTTTTATTTATAAGAATTGTTCTTATTTAAAATACATAAAAATAAATTCCTAATAAAATGAATGAATACTTGAATAAAAATGCATGGTATGGCGATGATAACTTAGATGGTGGCCATATCTAATTTATGAATGACATCCATGGATGAGTGGAAACATATTTTCACATGAAATAATAAATTTTACATAAAATTAATAGATAAAATGATAACATTTAGAATTTTTAAATAAAATAAATACACATAAAATGATGTCCTTAAATGATGTCTACTACCAAGTAATTTTTTATTTATAAATGAAACAATTTTAATTAAACAATAACAAAATAAGTTTTGTTATTGATCAAAGTTTTTATTATGTAATAATTCTTAAACAAATAAATATAATATATAGATATAAATATTCATATATATATATATATATATCTTTATAAATCACACATAATTTGATAAGTTGAAAAAAAATCTAACTCTTAAAATTAAATTTGAAAATAATTGATTAATACTTTACTTAATAAATTCTGGAAATAAATATAGAAAAATAAATAAATGGATATATATATATATATATGTATACATATATACATATACCTTTGTAACATAAAAAGATATCTTAAAATAAATTCAAACCTTTGAAAATACATAAACATAATTTGATAAAAATAAAAAATCTATTACATTCAGAATTTCTTAAAACAAATATATAGAAATATTGTTATATATGTGTGTGTGTGTGTGTTTGTGTGTGTGTGTGTGTCTTTTAAATTTAAAAAATAACTAATAAAAATAAATTAAACCCTTATATTATTTGAAAGTGGAAGATCCAGGCTGTTAGATACACGACAAGGAAGAAGGAGAGTGCAACTCAAAAATAATTTGGGTGTTTCAAAAGTGTGCATATGAGGGTTTATAAATAGAGGGTTTTCATATTATATAATATTTTATATCTCTTATTAAGAATTGGAAATATCGATATTAAAATAAAACAAACCAATGACTGTATAATTAAAACATGTGTATTTTTTATTCCTTGTCATGATATTTTAAAAACATAAAGCTGGTTGAAAAAATTGATAAATAAAATCAATTTAGACTGCTTACAAAATCGATAGTTTGGTTTATATAAATTGATAAGAAAAATATATATTTATATACTTAGAGTTATTTGGAAATATAATAATGGAATATTGAGAAATCTAAATGAGTCCAAAGGTTCGGTTTATTTTAAATCACCCAGGTTTTTTTATAAGAAATTAAACCTAAGATGGTTCATGGCTGAAGAGGGCATCGATGGTGGAGGAGTAAAGGGAGTTAACAGCATCAACCTATTGGTTCGCGATGAGGAATGGGTATCCCAGCAAGGAAGATGACCAGGATTTAAGGGATGGCCTAGTTTGCATCTAGTCAAGGTGGAGCCGAACATCGACCAGTGTTGGTTCAGCGATGTTGTGGTCGCCTAGTGGTGAGGGACTTAGTTGATGGTGGATTTGGGGTGGTCAGTTTATAGATGGATTGTGAGGGAGAATGAGAGTAATATGACCTCACCTCCTTCATCTAGATCCCTTTTTTGTTATTTTGTTTTATCATTTTATTTTTACCCAATTTTCATTTTATTTAAAACCAAAATAATAATAATATTAGATTATAAATTTGAAAAAAAACAAATTAATAACATTATCATAATTATATTTAAAATATATATATAAAAATAATTTATAAACCATGTTTTAATAAAAGAATTTGATAATTATAAATTATTATTTTTAATATATTTATTAAATAATAATACTTTATTAAATAATAATACTTCTGATTCAAAATAATTACAATTTCATATAACAAAATGTTTTACCTTTATTATTGTTATTATCATTAATTATAATTATCATAGTTGTAAGAATATATATATATATATTGGATTTTATTTATTTCAAAAAATTGATAGAATTTTCATTTTATTATATATGCATACTTTATTTTAAAAAAAGTAATTATTTTAAATAATTCAAATATTATTTTTAATATTTAAATATATTTATATTAAAATATTGTTTTAAACAAAACAATATCTATTTATAATTATTTTAAATATTATTTATTTAAAAATATTATGATATTTGAAAGCAATAAAAAAATCATGAAAGTATAATTATTCCAATATTTTGCCATATAGTTTTAAACATTATTTTTATTTTAATTAAAATAATTTAGTTTATAACTTGTTTTATTTAATCAATTCATTTTATTAAAAACTTATTTAATATTTTAAAATTTTTGGGATGTTACATTCTCCCCCTTAAAAGAATTGCGCTCTTGCAATTCATTTATCGAATTTTAGAAAATTCAAAAAAAATATCTTATAAGTTAAGAAAAACTGCTAAATTTCTATACTCTAATGACAACATCTAATCTCTAATGTTTTATAGATATTCTCTCTAATACCAACTATAAAGACCCAAACCTGTGCTTCCAGATTTATCACATATAAATGCTATATATTTTTTTATAAAATAAACTAAAAAAATACCCAATATTTATACATTCTAGGAACTTTTCTGGTCTAAGTTTTGGAGAAATAGATACATACCTTACAAATTAACAAAACTATGAAAAATAAAATGAAATAAACATAAAGTATTTAAGTATTATTCTTCCTTACAAAAAATATACATCATAATGTAATTCACTAAACCTATGAAAAATAAATTTAAAACATAGGGTGAGCATTTATTCTTCCCAATAATGGGTTTTAAAACCATTGGTAGATAATTTTAAAATACTTATTTTGGATAAATAAAAAGAAATATGTTTTCAAAATATTGGAATATAATAAGTTCATGTTATTTTGAAAACCATTAATTTTCAAAGTAACAATAGTTTGAAATAAGTCATTGGATTTCTCCATTTGAAAATAAAAAAATTGAAGGATTAATTATGACACTCAACAAACCATAAGAAAACTACGAGTCCACTAAGACGAATCTCATATTGGATAATGTCCCCTTAAAGTCAGGGGTTCTCTCTTCATACCATAACTTTAAATTTGATACACTGGTTCCAATTTTAAGAAAAACATTTAATGGTTTATCTTGTAAAGACCCGTAAAATTCAAGGAAAATTTTTTCTTAATTTTCTTTAGAATTTTACAAGAGCGCGGTTTCAGACGGCACCTGATTCCGAGGCCCAGAGTGCCCGGAATCATTTTCCGAAGTTTGGCTCGGGTACGTTCAGTGAACGAACGAGCGGGAATTTCTAACTTTTGATCCGGTGCTCGGAATTGAAATCCGAGGGCACCGATGGAACCGTAGCGCCGGTATACGCTTAGGAACTCCTGTTCTGGAGTTGCGTTCATGCGAGTGTTGATAATAAAAATTGTGGATGTTTACTTTGTAATTACACTACAATTTTTTATTATTTTACTCTAAGTGATATCTCTTGTTGGATGTTGGGTAACCACCCAACCTCCCATGGGAGGTTATGAGGGTGGTGGGGCCCACACGAACCCCACCCCTTCATATCCTCTAAAACCCCCTCAACTCCCACTTAAATTATGTTAACTTAAGTTATAAACCTATGACTTAAATGTAATGAGTTAATGAGGTGAGTTGTGTGTGGTTATTGAATTTCAAACCTTTGAAATTCAAAGAGGTTTGGTTGTGTGAATAAAATAAGAAAGAGTCTTATTTTATTTTGTTAGAATTTTATTTCCTGGAGAGAGTAGGGAAGTCTTCTTCATCTTCTTCAAACTCAACGAAGAACGCGAAGAACGTCGTTCTTCAACGAAGAACTTCTCCGCCGAAGAACACGGTCCATCCGTGACGCCGTATCCGCGACGCGACGTACTTCTTCCGCGTCGTCTCTTCCGCGACGGATTTCCGCGACGAACGCCATCGACAACGACTCTTCCTCCGACGTCAAAGGAATTGACACCGATATTCCACGACTACGTCAACGTGCGACTATCGAGGTAAGGGTTCTTGAGTTCGTTGTTTTCTTTTTAAATGACTTTCCTCAAGACTTGACGAAGAATGCTCAAGTACCGACGAAGAACGCCGCTCCGCTCTTCTTCATCTTCCGTGTCAACGAGAGAGAACACCGCTTCTTCCTCGGACAACCTTCGTCGGTGAACAAGGTTTCACCAACGACGTGCCTCTTCGGACGCACCTCTTCGTCATCGAATTTGACGAACGACGACCGCGACGCCCGACCTCCGCGACGTCGTCTTCCGCGGAACGTAGACAAATCTTCGAACCTTATACCAAGGTAGGGGTTGTTTATTATTGTTTAATTATTCTATTCTTGATCATGAATTTTAGCAAGTTTATCGTGTGTCTTGGATTAATTTTAAGATGCGTTATTGCTTAACGTGAGGGGGCCGGACCGCATGAACACGGCCGAACCCCCTCCATCGTTCTTGTTGTTATTTCTTGCGGGTGGAATCAAAGTAGCGTGGTGCCGTCGCACCACGCGAATAATCGTGCAATTATTTTGCGCGGCGCCGTCGCGCCACGCCGAGGAAGAATCTTCAAGAACGCGTCGCCGTCGCGCCGCGTTGAAAGGAATCAAGTGCGCGGCGAAGGGGCACGGTGCCGTCGCACCGCGCCGGACGACGAACACCGCGGCCGGTTCTGGGCCGTGGCGGGACGAGGAGACCGCGGCCGGTTCCGAGCCGCGGCGGGATGAGAAGACCGGCGGCCGGGCCGCCGGCGTCGGAAGCCGAAGAGGGGACCGGAATTTCCGGTCCCGTTGGAGAAAACCGGCCGGCCAGCTGGCCGGCCGGATGACGTTAAACCGGGGGAATTAATTCCCCGGCCAGCATATAAAACCCCCCTCTTTAAGAGGGGGGCAGTTCCTTGAAGGGGGGGGGCAGCAGCCCCCCGGTTTCTTTCTTCAAACCGGCCCCACATGGGGGCCGTTTTGTTGCAAAGGCGCGGCACAAAGGCCGCGCCGCCTTCAATCAGCGGGGGCTTAGCCCCCCGCGTGCGCAGCCTCCTCGCGGCGACAAGCCGCCGTGGCTCCCCGCGCCGCCGCGCCGCCCCAGGGGGGGGGGGGGGTCGGGTCGGGTCGGCCCGGACCCGGACCCCCCAGTTTCGAACCAGTTCCGGTCTTTTAACCATAACTTGAGCCTCGGACCTCCGATTGACGAACCGTCGGCGGAAACGCGATCCTTGGATCGAGACGGTCGTTTCGATATATCGCACTCAAGGTTTCGGATTACTTTGAGTTCGTCCGGGTTGGTTCGTTCACGAAACCAACCGGGCCTTCGGAGCGGAAACGCTCATATCTTGAGCTACGGACGTCCGATTGACGTGCCGTCAGCTGTGTTGTGTTCCTCTTAATGAGACGGATCTTTTGGCATACTCCGCCCGAGGTTTGGACGCAGGTGGAGTACGGTCGGGTTGGTTTTGCCTTAAAACCAACCGGGCCCCGGAGACGAAAATGCCAATAACTCTCAGACCGGGCGTCCGATCGACGCACCGTCTGTTGCGTTGAGTTCCTGTTGTCGATACGGAACTTTTGGATACATCAACTCTGGTCTTTGTGACAGTTGATGTATCAGCCTCTCGGCTCGTGGAGCGGACCCTCCGAACGAGCTTGCTGTGTGCGGGAACCCTAGTGCTGGCTGCGACTGTTACTACTACTACTACTGCTACTGTGACTGCGACGACGACAGTACAGAAATCCTGTGTGGATTCGACGACGACGACTACAGCACTCAGCGATCCTACGTGGAACAGTGCTTCCGAACCTGTGTGAGCTGAATCTTCTGTTTACCTTGAGCGGTGGAGCGCTTGGTTGTAGCAGCATATCCTTGGCAGTGGAGCGCTCGGTTGTAGCGGCAGATCTGCGATACTGGAGACGAGCGTACAGAGTACGGAGACCGTGAAACCGGCTGAGACCTGAAGACTGCTCGACCGACTCAACTTGGAGTGAGTCGACTAGCCCAGTGGACGGAGCGCCCGGTATTCGGCGGCAGACCCACGGCGGACGGAGCGCCTGGTAGTTGGCAGCAGACCCGCGGTACTCGACTGGAGGAGTACCTCTGTAGGCTATCTGGGTGAGCGCCCGGTATTTGGCAGCAGACCCTCAGCGGACGGAGCGCCCGGTAGTTGGCAGCAGACCCGCGGTACTCGACAGGAGGAGTACTTCAGCAGTCTTAGGTTAGTGAGCAGTACCTCGGAGTCGTGACAGGACCACTGTACACTTCAGAGATGGGACTCTTCAACAGTTACGGTTTCGTTAATGAAAATCCTGGTTGAGATGAAACCTGTTGTTTTCCTGTGTGGATTGTGTTGTGCTATCCTGTGTGGATTACGTTTTGCTTTCCTGTGTGGAATAAGTTTACTTTCCTGTGTGGACTGAGTTGTACTTGGGCTCGGAGGTTAGAGCGTATTTGAATTTGATGACTTAGGTATATGTATGGGCATATACCTAAGCAGTGACAGTTGTTACTTCGTGATTGTACCTTTCTTCGTGATTTATCAATTGTGCATTTGAGAGACCTTCAGGGGTCTCGGGGTCCCTACTGAGTAGCTTATACTCACCCCTGCACGGGCTTTGCCCGCACTATGTTGTGTTGGTTGCAGACGACGGACAGCGTTGACCTTAGCTGAGGCTTGCAGAGCGGGACGGTACCCGGAGGTGGACCACTGGGCGGGACGTGCTCGGAGCAGACGGCGGGACCTGTGGAGTAGAGGAGCTATCTGTACCCACCCAACAGGTGGGATTTCCAGTGGACAGCTCGGAGTAGCGGATTTTACTTTTCAGTTGCTGTTTTCCCTTTCGAGTTGTACTTTACTTTCAGTTTGGGTTTGTATTCTGGACCATTTACTTTTCCGCACTTTCAGTTGTACTCTGCTTTTGTTTAGTGTTTACTTTCCTCTTGCTTACTCTGTGGTGTTTGTTTTCTTTACAAAGGCAATGCCTTCCCTTTTTACCGGGATTTACGCCTTGGTGCTAGTCGCCAGCCCCTGGCCTATGGAAGGCGGGCTTGGGGTAGTCACGGCACGGACCCCGAGGGCGGGTCGTGACAAATTGGTATCAGAGGAGTTCGGTTCTACCGCGAACTCTGATCTTTCTATGTAAAGCAATAATGTTTAGCGTATTGAGTGTGGTTATCAGTCCAGGGAGTCCAGTGTTGGTGCGGCGGCCGACGTATCCGTACACCAGGACCCTGACTTCTGATTTCCGACTTAATGCACGAAAACATTGATTGCGTGTGTGTTTCAAAGTTTTCTTTGTGATTTCTTTGTGTCAGCTCACCAGGTATACAGTTCTGACCGTGGCGCACCTGTTTCCTTTTCAGGATGGCCCCACGATGGCAGCCCGCTAGGGTTCCGAGAGTCGAGCGTGACGACAGCCCACTGAGCGACGAGGCTTCAGTGCAGGGCCCTTTGTCAGCAGTGGCACCGGCGGTAGCTTTACCCGCCGAGCCCCCGATGCTTCCAGCAGCAGCCGCTGACGATGCACGTCGCCTCAGCGCACTGCATGAGTTTCAGCGCCAGCGACCGCCCAGGTTTCGCGGGGAGACGGATCCCCAGGCAGCAGAGGACTGGATGGAGGCAGTGGTTCGAGTGTTTAGGCTAGTGAGGACACCAGCAGACCTCATGGTGATCCTCGCTGCGAGCCTACTACACGCAGTAGCAGGACGATGGTGGATCTTGATGCTCCAGGTGCACGATGAGGCATCCCTACTTTGGACGGACTTTGAGAGCCTCTTCCGCTCGGAGTTCGTCCCAGCCACCCTTCGTGCGGTGCGTATCCAGGAGCTTCTTCAGCTGCGGCAAGGCAGCATGACGGTCGCTCAGTACTCGGCGAGATTTACCGATCTCTCGCGCTACTCGACCGACATGGTACGGGACCCATTCTTCCGGGCCCGGACCTTCGAGCAGGGTTTGAGACACGAGATCAGGGCATCACTGATCTCCCTCAGCATACCGACTCAGATAGGAGTACTGGAGCGGGCCCTTCTGATCGAGAGCTTCCTTGCTGAGTCTACACCAGCACAGCGACCCACCACAGGGCGGCAGATAGCGGAGTCTTCGGCAACAGGTAGCCGACGGATGACTCAGGGTTCCAGGCAGACCAGACCTACCAGTGGCCGACTGCACGATTCAGGCTCAGTTGTGCGGGGAAGCCGGGGTGGAATCAGAGTCAGGCGTGCCGAGAGTGGGCAATGTTACTCCTGTGGCGGGATAGGTCACATGGCTCGTGACTGTCCGACCCGCCATGCTGATGATCAGCAGTTAAGTGAAGAACCTCCCAGGCAGAGGCAGAGGTTCGACCGTGGCGGTCCGCAGGGAGGAGGCGGACGAGGCAGAGGAGCTGGACGAGCAGACGGTGGTGGGCGACGCTTTGAGGCTCTGCCACCACCACCACCAGGAGATCCACCCCGACCGCAGGGGAGAGCTCAGCTTCAGGCAGCCGAGGCCTTTGATCATGGAGCTCTGGGAGCCGACGGACAGGAGCAGAACTAGTGGATACATCCTTTGTACTTCTGGTTCCTTGTTGCTTTTGTGTAGCGTCTTGTATTATGAGCTGCAATAATAAAATATGCATACCTTTATGATATTTTCGTTCCTGTCCTCTTTCGAGATGTTACTAAGAGGTTCCAGTTTTGGCTGTTGACTTGACCCTCACTTGTGAGACATCTACTGGAGGAGACCCAGTTACCACACACTGATGCCGACAGTGTGACTCAACCCTTGGAGGCGAGAGTAACGGTTGAATCTCTTAGTAGTAGCGTCGAGGCCTTACGACGTCATCCTTGGTATGGATTAGTATCATCCATGTTAGGATTGACTGTTTTAGGCAAAGAATGTGGTTCATCCTGGGGATGGGACCATATTTCTCTTATCGGCAAAGAAGAAATCTTGCAGCTCTGATGGGACCGGAGATGATCCAGGCCACGACAGAGAAGGTCCAGGTCATCCAGGAGCGGATGAGGACAGCTCAGAGCCGACATAAGTCTTACGCTGACAGGAGGCGGAGGCCACTGGAGTTCGAGGATGGCGACCACGTCTTCTTGCGGGTCTCACCTTGACGTGGTATTCGGAGATTTGGCCGAGGCGGCAAGTTATCTCCGCGCTTCATCGGACCCTTCCAGGTCCTCAGCAGGATTGGTGAGGTGGCTTATCGCCTGGCTCTACCACCTCAGTTGCACCGGGTGCACGACGTCTTCCACGTGTCTCAGCTGAGGAGATACGTGCACGACCCGACACACATCATTGACCATGGGGAGCTTGACGTTGACGATGGGGCGACTTTTACGGAGGTCCCGGTGGAGATAGAGAATCGACAGGAGCGGGTCCTGCGTGGGCAATCGATTCCTCTTGTGCGCATCAGATGGCAGTACGGGAATCTCTAGGAGAGCACATGGGAGCGGGAGGCTCAGATGCGTGCTCAGCTACCCTCTTTTGTTTCCCTAGTTTTTGATGTATCTTTACGGGTACGTAAAGCCCTGAGGTGAGAGTGATATAAAGACCCCTAAAATTCAAGGAAAATTTTTTCTTAATTTTCTTTAGAATTTTACAAGAGCGCGGTTTCAGACGGCACCTGATTCCGAGGCCCAGAGTGCCCGGAATCATTTTCCGAAGTTTGGCTCGGGTACGTTCAGTGAACGAACGAGCGGGAATTTCTAACTTTTGATCTGGTGCTCGGAATTGAAATCCGAGGGCACCGATGGAACCGTAGCGCCGGTATACGCTTAGGAACTCCTATTCTGGAGTTGCGTTCATGCGAGTGTTGATAATAAAAATTGTGGATGTTTACTTTGTAATTACACTACAATTTTTTATTATTTTACTCTAAGTGATATCTCTTGTTGGATGTTGGGTAACCACCCAACCTCCCATGGGAGGTTATGAGGGTGGTGGGGCCCACACGAACCCCACCCCTTCATATCCTCTAAAACCCCCTCAACTCCCACTTAAATTATGTTAACTTAAGTTATAAACCTATGACTTAAATGTAATGAGTTAATGAGGTGAGTTGTGTGTGGTTATTGAATTTCAAACCTTTGAAATTCAAAGAGGTTTGGTTGTGTGAATAAAATAAGAAAGAGTATTATTTTATTTTGTTAGAATTTTATCTCCTGGAGAGAGTAGGGAAGTCTTCTTCATCTTCTTCAAACTCAACGAAGAACGCGAAGAATGCCGTTCTTCAACGAAGAACTTCTCCGCCGAAGAACACGGTCCATCCGCGACGCCGTATCCGCGACGCGACGTACTTCTTCCGCGTCGTCTCTTCCGCGACGGATTTCCGCGACGAACGCCATCGACAACGACTCTTCCTCCGACGTCAAAGGAATTGACACCGATATTCCACGACTACGTCAACATGCGACTATCGAGGTAAGGGTTCTTGAGTTCGTTGTTTTCTTTTTAAATGACTTTCCTCAAGACTTGACGAAGAATGCTCAAGTACCGACGAAGAACGCCGCTCCGCTCTTCTTCATCTTCCGTGTCAACGAGAGAGAACACCGCTTCTTCCTCGGACAACCTTCGTCGGTGAACAAGGTTTCGCCAACGACGTGCCTCTTCGGACGCACCTCTTCGTCATCGAATTTGACGAACGACGACCGCGACGCCCGACCTCCGCGACGTCGTCTTCCGCGGAACGTAGACAAATCTTAGAACCTTATACCAAGGTAGGGGTTGTTGATTAATGTTTAATTATTCTATTCTTGATCATGAATTTTAGCAAGTTTATCGTGTGGCTTGGATTAATTTTAATATGCGTTATTGCTTAACGTGAGGGGGCCGGACCGCATGAACACGGCTGAACCCCCTCCATCGTTCTTGTTGTTATTTCTTGCGGGTGGAAGCAAAGTGGCGTGGTGCCGTCGCACCACGCGAATAATCGTGCAATTATTTTGCGCGGCGCCGTCGCGCCACGCCGAGGAAGAATCTTCAAGAACGCGTCGCCGTCGCGCCGCGTTGAAAGGAATCAAGTGCGCGGCGAAGGGGCACGGTGCCGTCGCACCGCGCCGGACGACGAACACCGCGGCCGGTTCCGGGCCGCGGCGGGACGAGGAGACCGCGGCCGGTTCCGGGCCGCGGCGGGATGAGAAGACCAGCGGCCGGGCCGCCGGTGTCGGAAGCCGAAGAGGGGACCGGAATTTCCGGTCCCGTTGGAGAAAACCGGCCGGCCAGCTGGCCGGCCGGATGACGTTAAACCGGGGGAATTAATTCCCCGGCCAGCGTATAAAACCCCCCTCTTTAAGAGGGGGGTGGTTCCTTGAAGGGGGGGGCAGCAGCCCCCCGGTTTCTTTCTTCAAACCGGCCCCACGTGGGGGCCGTTTTGTTGCAAAGGAGCGGCACAAAGGCCGCGCCGCCTTCAATCAGCGGGGGCTTAGCCCCCCGCGTGCGCAGCCTCCTCACGGCGACAAGCCGCCGCGGCTCCCCGCGCCGCCGTGCCGCCGCGCCGCCCCAGGGGGGGGGGGGGGTCGGGCCGGGTCGGCCCGGACCCGGACCCCCCCGTTTCGAACCAGTTCCGGTCTTTTGGCCATAACTTGATCCTCGGACCTCCGATTGACGAACCGTCTGCGGGAACGCGATGCTTGGATCGAGATGGTCGTTTCGGTATATCGCACTCAAGGTTTCGGATTACTTTGAGTTCGGCCGGGTTGGTTCGTTCACGAAACCAACCGGGCCTTCGGAGCGGAAACGCTCATATCTTGAGCTACGGACGTCCGATTGACTTGCGGTCAGCTGTGTTGTGTTCCTCTTAGTGAGACGGATCTTTTGGCATACTCCGCACGAGGTTTGGACGCAGGTGGAGTACGGTCGGGTTGGTTTTGCCTTAAAACCAACCGGGCCCCGGAGACGAAAATGCCAATAACTCTCAGACCGGGCGTCCGATCGACGCACCGTCTGTTGGGTTGAGTTCCTATTGTCGATACGGAACTTTTGGATACATCAACTCTGGTCTTTGTGACAGTTGATGTATCAGCCTCTCGGTTCGTGGAGCGGACCCTCCGAACGAGCTTGCTGTGTGCGGGAACCCTAGTGCTGGCTGCGACTGTTACTACTACTACTACTGCTACTGTGACTGCGACGACGACAGTACAGAAATCCTGTGTGGATTCGACGACGACGACTACAGCACTCAGCGATCCTACGTGGAACAGTGCTTCCGAACCTGTGTGAGCTGAATCTTCTGTTTACCTTGAGCGGTGGAGCGCTTGGTTGTAGCAGCATATCCTTGGCAGTGGAGCGCTCGGTTGTAGCGGCAGACCTGTGATACTGGAGACGAGCGTACAGAGTACGGAGACCGTGAAACCGGCTGAGACCTGAAGACTGCTCGACCGACTCAACTTGGAGTGAGTCGACTAGCCCAGTGGACGGAGCGCCCGGTATTCGGCGGCAGACCCACGGCGGACGGAGCGCCTGGTAGTTGGCAGCAGACCCGCGGTACTCGACTGGAGGAGTACCTCTGTAGGCTATCTGGGTGAGCGCCCGGTATTTGGCAGCAGACCCTCAGCGGACGGAGCGCCCGGTAGTTGGCAGCAGACCCGCGGTACTCGACAGGAGGAGTACTTCAGCAGTCTTAGGTTAGTGAGCAGTACCTCGGAGTCGTGACAGGACCACTGTACACTTTAGAGATGGGACTCTTCAACAGTTACGGTTTCGTTAATGAAAATCCTGGTTGAGCTGAAACCTGTTGTTTTCCTGTGTGGATTGTGTTGTGCTATCCTGTGTGGATTACGTTTTGCTTTCCTGTGTGGAATGCGTTTACTTTCCTGTGTGGACTGAGTTGTACTTGGGCTCGGAGGTTAGAGCGTATTTTAATTTGATGACTTAGGTATATGTATGGGCATATACCTAAGCAGTGACGGTTGTTACTTCGTGATTGTACCTTTCTTCGTGATTTATCCATTGTGGATTTGAGAGACCTTCAGGGGTCTCGGGGTCCCTATTGAGTAGCTTATAATCACCCCTGCACGGGCTTTGCCCGCACTACGTTGTGTTGGTTGCAGACGACGGACAGCGTTGACCTTAGCTGAGGCTTGCAGAGCGGGACGGTACCCGGAGGTGGACCACTGGGCGGGACGTGCTCGGAGCAGACGGCGGGACCTGTGGAGTAGAGGAGCTATCTGTACCCACCCAACAGGTGGGATTTCCAGTGGACAGCTCGGAGTAGCGGCTTTTACTTTTAAGTTGCTGTTTTCCCTTTCGAGTTGTACTTTACTTTCAGTTTGGGTTTGTATTTTGGCCCATTTACTTTTCCGCACTTTCAGTTGTACTCTGCTTTTGTTTAGTGTTTACTTTCCTCTTGCTTACTCTGTGGTGTTTGTTTTCTTTACAAAGGCAATGCCTTCCCTTTTTACCGGGATTTACGCCTTGGTGCTAGTCGCCAGCCCCTGGCCTATGGAAGGCGGGCTTGGGGTAGTCACGGCACGGACCCCGAGGGCGGGTCGTGACATATCTTTCTCAATCATAATCCAAAAAAATAAAAAAATATACATAAATAAATTATTTTATTTGAAATAAAATAATCTCACATATATCATACCATGTCATATTCACTTCTTTGAGAATTTATAAATTCAAATTTAGGATAAATCAATATTTATAGTAACTGTTATTATTTAAAATCCATAAAAATAAATGCATAATAAAATTAATAAATACTTTAATAAAAATGTATGGTATGTCGATGATAAATTTGATAATGGCCATATCTAATTTATGAATGACATACATGGATGAGTAGAAACATTTTTGCACATGAAATAATAAATTTTACTTAAAGTTAACACATAAAATGATAACATTTATCATTTTTAAACAAAATAAATACACATAAAACGATATCCTTAAATGATGATTACTCCCAAGGAAATTTTTACTTATAAATGGAACAATTTAAATTAAAAAATAACAAAACAAGTTTTGTTATTGATTAATGTTTTTTCATATGCAATAATTCTTAAACAAATAAAGATAATAGATAGATATACATATTCATATATATATACATATTCATATATATATATATACATATTGATATATATATATATATATATATATCATACATAATTTGATAAGTTGAAAACAAAAATCAAACTCTTACAATTAAATTTGAAATTAATTTATTAATTCTCTACTTAATAAATTCTGGAAATAAATAGAGTAAAATAGATAGATAGATATATATGTGTACATATATACATATACATTTGTAATATAAAAAATATAGATTAAAATAAATTTGAAACTTTGAAAATTAATAAACATAAATTGATAAAAATAAAAATTCCATTATATTCATAATTTTTTAAAACAAATAGATAGATTGACTGTTATATATATATATATATATATATATGTATGTATGTATTTATGTATGTATGTATGTATGTATGTATGTATGTATGTATGTGTGTATGTATGTATGTATATGTATATATATCTTTTTAATTTAAAGATAAATCATAAAACTAAATTAAACCCTTACATGATTTGAAAGTGGAAGGGCATGGTTCCTGGACACATGGCAAGGAAGAATGAGAGTGCAACTTGAAAATAATTCAAGTGTTTCAAAGTTTTCATATGATGGTTTATAAACAGAAGTTTTTTATATTCTATTGGTGTCCATCTCTCTTGCTAAGAAGTGGAAAGCTCGATATTGAAAGAAAACAAACCAGGGAGTGTTCAATTAAAACAAATATATTTTTTATTCCTTATTGTGATATTTTAAAAACATAAAGCAGGTTGAAAGAATTGAAAAATCAAATCAATTTAGACTATTTAAAAACTCGATCCTTTGGTTTATATTTATTAATAAGCAATATATATTTATATACTCAACTTCCTTTGGAATTAGAAGAATGGAAGATGGATAAATTGAAATGATTCAAAAGGTTCGGTTTATTTTAAGCCACCCATGTCGTTTTAGAATAAATTAGACCCAAGATGGGCCATGGATGAAGGAAACTTTGACAGTGGAGGAGCAAAGGGAGTTGGTGGCATTGACCTACTGGTTTGTGACGTAGAATGGGTATCCTAGGAGGAAGATGACCAGGATTTGAAGGGATGTCCTGGATCACGTCTGGTCAAGGTGGAGTTGGGCGTCGACTGGTATTGGTTCAGCGATGTTGTGGTCACTCGGTGGCGAGGGCCTTAGTTGATGGCAGTTATGGGGATGTCGGGTTGCAGATGGCTTGCGGGGGAGCTCTGGAGGAAGATAACCCATCCCCCTTCATTGAGATCCCCTTTTTTATTTTGTTTTATTATTTTCTTTTTATCCATTTTTCATTTTATTTAAAACCCAAACTAATATTAATATTATATTCTAAATTTAAAAAAAAATTATCATAATAATTTTTATTAATATATGTATATATAAATGATTCATAAACCAATTTTTGATAATAAAAAATTGATAATTATAAAATAGTATTTTTAATATATTTAATAAATAATAATAATACTCGTAATTCAAAATAATTACAATTTCTTATAACAAAATTTTTTACCATTATTATTGTTATTATCATTAATTATAATTTTCATAGTTGTAATAAAATATATATATATATATATATTGGATTTTATTTATTTCAAAAAAAATTATAGAATTTTCATTTTATTATATATGTGTACTTTATTTAAAAAAAGTAATTATTTTAAAAACAATCAAATATTATATTTAACAAATATATATTTGTATTAAAATTTTATATTTTTAATAATACAACATATGTTTATAATAAATTTAAATATTATTTATTTATAAATATTATGATATCTAAGAATAATAAAAAATTCATGAAAGCATAATTATTCTAGTGTTTTATCCTATAGATTTAAACATTATTTTTATTTTAATTAAAATTATTTAGTTTATAACGTAGTTTATTTAATCAATCCATTTAATTAAAAACTTATTTAATATTTTAACATTTTTTGGGATGTTACACATGCAGACATCATGATTAGGGATCCAGAGAAGGGAAAGGGTCCTGTGGTAGGTTTAAAAATAGATTTGGTTAAGAGATGGACATAGTACTAGGACAGACATAGGATAACTACTGCAACATATTTTACTCTTTTATTTTAAATTATATTATATATACTTTTTGACCTTCCATACTGGGGGTTTATTTGGTTTACTTTGGTATGACCTGACATTAAATCTATTATAGCATCTTATTTATGTTATTTTTTCATTGTAATGTTTAGTTAGTTTAGGTATTTGTTGTTATATTCTGGTGTATGGTTATGATTACCCTTACTGTTAGTCGATAACCTCTTTTATATAAAGAGGAATGAATGAGTTCATGTGGCACTCTGGATCAAACTCAGTTATTCAAATTGGGGTATTGCAATAAGGTAAGGTTGATCCCTAGATACATCTACTCCTTCAGTATTTCTAATTCTAAATGGATTGTTGTTTATTGCTTAGTGACTTCACTAAACCTATCAAAGGTGTATGATATTTTCCATGTTTCACTTTTGAGGTAGTACATAACAAATCCATCACATATAATAAACTCAGAAGTTGTGATATTGGAACATGATCTCTCTTAGGAGGAATAACTGGTGGATATCTTTGATCGTATAGGTAAATTCATGTGAAGCAAGACCACTTATATATTCAACATTTTATTGAAAAATAATATGTTTGGGGAAACTATGTAGGAACCTAAAGATATAATGTGAATAAATTATTCTCATTTGTTTTCATTTGAGTAATGAAATTTCAATGGTGAAATTTCATTAAGGGAGATAAAATGTGACACCCCAAACTTATAGTGCTAAATTTCCAAATGATTTTTTGATATCTTGTCTTACACACAACATCAAACTAAAATAAACAATGATTTATTTCATTAATGTATAAAAATACAATGTAAAATGAAATACATTACAAGATAGATAAATTAAACATAATTAGTAAAATTATAAAACGAATAAAACCAAAAGTAATAAATATGTAAAATTTAAATATTATATTATATATTCAAAGAAGTGTTTTTGATCTCTGTAAATAATTATTTATCATTTATTTAATATTTATTAAATTATAACATATATATAATCACTCATATAAAAAAAAGATAATTTTTATTATAAATATATTGTTTTTTTAATGTATTATTAATTAATGATAATAATTAAGTATTTTTATAAAACAAAAAGAATTATTTCTATAAAATAGAATGACTAAATTATAATAATTCATATAATAACATAAAAAATAAAAAAAATAAAAAATTTATTAAGTCGTTATTAATAAGGTATTTATTATTTAAAAACATATTTTTTTTATATTACATGTTTCAATTAAAAGGTTATATTTCTCTAACCTATATTATTAAATTTAATAAAATTTATTATTTATATACATATAAATATATAACTTATAATTCTTCTAATGATTATTACATGGTAAGGAATAAAAAATTCATTTTTATTCTTAAAATACACTTAAAAATATTTTTATATGTTAAGTATTTTTATTTAAACAAAATAAGTACATCACTGTTTAGGTAAAATATTATTAAAATATAATTTTTATATGAATAAAAAAATTTATAACTCATGTGATTATTAGTAATAAATATTAAATAAGAATAAGAACCCCTAATTTTTAAAAAGTAAACATTTTTATAAAAACCATTTTTCTATATATTTTATGATTTCATTTAAAAGTTGAATTTCTCACATTTAGACATTTGATGTGTTCTTTTGATTAGTTTTGAAGTAAATCCTGCATGTCTCATAAACATTTCCTTACCAAACTCACATAACTCCTATGTGATTACATCTTCGTCCTTCTAACTCAAGTTTTAAAAGATATATCCCTAATTTTTACCAATAAAAGGATCTCACTTTCACCCATTCCAAACCACTCAAATCCTAGAAAAAAATCTTGAATCCAGTCCCATTTATCATTTAATGATATATTTATAGATGTTTTATATCCTTTGGTCACAAGAAGGAGGCTTAAGTATTTTATTGACTTTATGAGATTGAGTGATTCAGTCAAAGTAATGAGCTCTTCACCATTCATTTCATTTACATTATCATATATATTCTTCCTGAATCACATTTTCCACTATAATTATGTAAAATTATCATATTTATTTTTATACAAAAATGAAACTATCAATATATCACATTGTGTTCTTACTCATTCATTAGTTATAACATGTCCTTGTTTAAGTTAGTTTTACCACCTATATGAGCAATTCTATAAAGAAAGCATCACAAATTATTAAGATAACATAAATACTATAATTATGATATAATAATGTTGAATATAATATTTTTTTATAATTTTGGAATTGATATAAATATATAATTGTATTCCTTAATAAAATAAATTCTTTTTATTGAATCAAAATTCAAAAAAATGATATTTAAAATTTTCTTCACAAACTATCACCATAACTTCCCTAAAATAAATATTAGACTTTAGTAATATATAAATCACTTATATTTGATATAAATGGCCATTATAGAGGTGAATAACACATGATAAATGATCAATTACTTGAATGTCTATACCAATGTTAGCACAAAACAAATAGAATAATTAATATTAAAATTGTAATCTTAACAATGAATATTTATTAAATGGGTAATCATAAAATATAAATTTATGGTATCAATAATTAAAAATATAAATATAGTTTATATTTATATTATTAATAAACTAAAATTGATTATAATGGAGTTTAGATCACGTTTGGTCAAGTAAAAATCCAAGGTAGTGGTTTTTCATCTTATATTTTCCTTCATTGATATGATCTTCGTATTATATTGATATATTCATTATATAGTTTCTATGATTCCTCATTGAAATATTTTATCATAAATATATTTTTATTCATGGTGTTTAAATTTCTATTTTAAGTTTTATCTTTTAAGGGAGTTTGATTCAAATGTAACCGAATCTATAATGGTTTTGTTGACTCAATTTCCATTTCATTACATCATAATATTTCTTCATTGACTTTATTCTTATTAGTTTATTATATTCTGATATTTCTCAATTTTATAAGTTATTTTCTCATTCTCTCTAAGGAAATTATATTCTCATTACAAAATATTATTTTTTTTGTATTTAATTCATCATAAATATATGATGTGGTTAAGAATAATTTGCATTCTCTTAATTAACCATTTATCCTCTATACCCATATTATTTCTTAAAATAAATATTTTCTTTAATTATTTTCCAATAAAAATAAGTTTTATCTTATTAACTCTTAATATTTATATTTATCTCTTTACAAATGGAAATTTTAAAACTCTTTTATCGATGTTAGTTTTCTATAAATCTGTTTAAAAAGATTAAAAATGTATTTATATTCACTTTTGTATATTTCAGTTCAGATTTAATTACAAAAACTTTATTTATTTTTATGATTCTATTAATGGGGACTCCTTGAAAATAATTTTTCAAACATTATTCTACTCACCACGTAGAAAATTATTTCTTAATGTGAATTGTAACTTCATTTTTATGACAACATTATAAAAGATTTAAGAAAATTATCTTTACATTATATATTCCATTTTCCTATCTATATCCAAAATATCTATATTTTATGGATTTATATATCATGAATTAACCCTATAAATGATCTTATGATATAATTATTTT
Organism: Viscum album; assembly: GCA_963277665.1. NCBI lineage: Eukaryota > Viridiplantae > Streptophyta > Magnoliopsida > Santalales > Viscaceae > Viscum > Viscum album. Next base: position 1,045,040,294 of record OY728150.1, read on the forward strand.
GGGTGAAATTTTTTTGGTATCAAATGATTGAATTCTTGATATAATTTTATGTGATCCCATTTGAGAATGTTATGTAACCCATTTAATTTTCATGAGTTTTTCACGATGAGATGTATGATTGAATTAATATAGAACATATATGTATAGTTTTTCATAATTTTATGGGTGGGTCCTATTGAGAATGCCTCATGAAACATCATTCATCAGAATAACATTGAGGCACCCCATAACCACACTCCTTATCTTAGTGTAAAAAATACATACTTTTAAAAATTAACATTGATACCAAGTGAGATTATCCAAACTAAACTTTCATAAATTTTACATTTTTATTACATCTGATATTAATCTCAAAAAAAACTAGAAAAATTATTTTGTTTAGTGTCTTTGAGGACCAGTTACATAGGAAACATAATTTATAAAACTTGTGAACATTTCTACATAATCGAACCATACTAGACTCTATTCTAGAATTCTCATATATTACACTCATCTTCATATTTTGGGGAATTAAACATAATAAATGTTTGATCTTGAACTCTTAATAATGGAAAATAACTCATCAATATGTAATAATGGGTCAGATTATAATAATGATAGAAAACATGACCAAGGGAGTAATAAGAGTTCTCTATAACTAACGATTAAAGGACATATGATCTCAAATGATCAAACATTTACCATTGAAAAAGTTTTATAAATCATGATACATTAAACATGAGTCAAGGAGAATAATAATAGGCACAATATTATTACATAAGAGTGTGGAATAAGCATAAGATTATAAATTATATGTCAATGCTACCCACCAATACATTGATCATGTAATAGTCTTGTACTGATCACCTTTGTACCTTCTTAGGCATCGAATAATCCTTATGTGTACCTTTGTTCATTGTATAAAACCTCTCATGTACCCCTTTAGATTGTGATAAATCCTTTATTTTACCATTTGGATTGGGATAAATCCTTATGTATACCCCTTTGTCTTGGGATAAATCCTCTCATGCACCATTTGGATTTCAATAAATCCTCTTGCATACCCTTTGGGTTGGGATAAATCCTCATATGTACTCTTTAGCTTGGGTTAAATCCTCATGTGTATCACTTGGCTTGGGATAAATCCTTCCAAGTACCCTTTGTCTTGGGATAAATCGTCTTGTATGCTATTTTTCTTGGGATGAATCTTCCCATGTACAATTTGGATTTGGATAAATCCTCTTGTGTACCATTTCTATTGTAAAAAATAATCATGTGTACCCATTTGATCTCATGATATATAAACTTTACCAATACATTAGAGGGTGATATAGGTCCCTACCCATCATAATCCTTACATATGTATTCCATAAGAAATTAATCAATTATCCTAAAGAACTTGTGGTAATAAAATGGGTTTTATATCTCTTTAAAATGGAATCATATAAGGAAAATATTTATATTTCCATCAATTAACATGATAAACTCATGGATTATAAATGGGTATTCAAATATATTAAGTAAATATCTAGTTAAATAGCCTTAAAATAATATAACAAATGGTATTTACACTATATGGATAAATTTAATTTGGTTTATTCAATACTTACCCAATTAATTGATGTATGGGTAACTAGTGAACACCCTTCAATCAAAGGAATCAAAAAAAAGGGTATTCATAAAGGAAGTGCATTGGAAGAAAATTATTGTTATACATCGACGATGATTAATCGGTATAAATTCAGTGATGGATCATTTAACTTATACATTTAAAAACATTTTTCATTTTTTAATACATAATTAAATCCTCAATAGGTAGTTAAAGAATTATTTTAGAATAATAGTATTATTTTACTTTGAAAAGTATGATGAAAATGACACTTTTTTCATAAATACCATTTTAAATAAAAATCATAGAATAAGGGGAAAATAATTTAATTTATAAGACCATGTAACATGGGAAATAATTTTCAAAATAATGGGAAATATGTTCTTGTGAAAATGTTTTAAAAATAAGTTTCTTTTCTTATTTTTATAAAGAAATTCTACGAGACAAATTGACCATTTTATTTTGAAAATAAATTTTACCAAATATTATAAAGAAAAATTATGAGATATATTAAAATATTAATATTTATAAAATCTACAATAATGGATTCTTATAAAATACATAATTATTTTATATAGAAAATGTGGGGTTGAAGATAAAACACTTGATTTTGAAAGGATGGAAATCTATTTTTAAAAATATTTTTAAACACCTTTATTTAAAACTCGCATCATAAAAAGAGTATTATATTTCCTTTTGAAAATATATAAAGATAATTATAATGATCATATAAAAAATCTATATTAGAGTTCATAAAAATAGAGGAGAACATTGTTTAGAAGGAAAATATGGACATAGATGAAAAGATATGTTGGAAAGAATGGGAGTTATTATTTCAAAATTAAAAATTTTATTTGAGAAGGTATTTCATCAAGGAAGTTGATACCAATGAAAAGAGGTATATTACTTAGAAAAAAAATATAAAGTAAAATAGATAAAAATAATTTTTTTGGATAAATTTTTCTTATAATATCATAATCATGTATAGAATTTATGACTCAAGGAGAAAGAATTTGAGTCGAGAAAACGGTTACGACTCAAGTAAGATTTTAATAGAAATACCATGAATGATAGAGGGGTTTCAAATGAACTTATGATATCATTAATGGAATATATTTGATGGTTTAATTAATCAAATAGGAAGCATATACACCATATAAACAAAATTTGGGGCATAATACAAATGTATCTTAATAAAAGGAATTTATTACAACAAACCCTACCTTGTTTCTGATTTGCTTTGTGCATGAGCCAAACTTCTTGAATGATCAAATTAAGTTTATTAAATTAATTATTAGGAACCTTATTCATATTTTTTAAAATTAATAATGACCATTTGTTATTATATTCTATTTATTTATCATAAAAATTTTCTTATGTTTTTTATTTGAGGTGGTTCAGTCGATTTCTATATAAAATTTTTGGTATGTTGACCATGGTTAAAGGTGTTATATAATAACTTAACAATATCTAGAATTTTAAGAATTTATTTACTTTTTATTATATTAACATAAAATTTATACAGTTATATAGGTTTTTATAAAATTATCCCAAATTAGGAAAGGTACTCTGATATGTTCATTTTAATTGGTTATGTTTACTATGATCGTTTTTTATTAATATCACTTATATAATGTTAAATATTATATTAATATAATATTAATAGTTTCATAAAAAAAAATTGTTACCTTAACTATATATTTAATTCCATCCATTTTAGGTGGTGATAGAAAACAAAGCACACTTCTTCTTGTAGGTTGTGGTCCGAACAAATGCACGATCGACATTCTTTTGTTTTCAAAAGTGGATGGGACGGAATAAATAAGGTTTTTTCCATTAACATAATAACACTTATATATATTAATTATACTTATTTCATTATGTAATTGTTTTTAGGATAGGTTTGGAAATCATTGAATAATAATAAAGGGTTAAGCATTGATAAACACCCACTTTGGGGACTTAAACTTCCTCTTGAAAGTCTCCTTAGAAATGAAGGGATTAGGATAATTAATGGTGAATAGGGGACATAGGATTTGAAAGATAATTCTATGAGAGGAAAAATGGAATATTTTTTGTAAGAATTTTTAATTAATATCTATATCATTAAGTGGTGGATCTGTTCCCCTTTTATATGTGAAGAAAAGGAAACTTTTGTGAACATTCATTATTTTTCAATAATGGAATGACACTATTAATGGGTCAAAGAATCCAAAATCTAGAGAGAGTGGTTTGAGAGGTGGCATGAGGTCATTAAATAATATACCTATCATTTGTAAACATGTTTTAAACATGTTTCATGTCATTTTCCATTAGAATTTTACATTTTATCATTTTTATTTTTACCTACTTAACTAGTTTTTAACTAAGTAAATATATTTTAATAAAAAATATAAAATTACTCCTCATACAAAATTTTATTTTATTAAAACTAAATATAATATATATATATATATAATCCAATTAACTATATAAATAATATAAAATTAACTTTGAAATTAAAATATTTAATATATAGAAAAACTCTTTTGTAGAAAATGTTGTTTTACCATGAAGTGTTATTAATCTTATTTAGTATTAACATCCAACTAAATGAGTGATAATATATTTATATATTGTTTTTAGAAATATATTATAATAATTTTTTAGAATATATTAATTCATTTTATTAGATAAAAATTACACAATATTAATAAAACAATGCTTTGAAAATAATAGTTTTACCATTATTACGGTAATTAACTTTAATATTAGTAATTATAATTTTATTCCAAAAAATTAAATTAAAATTATTAAATATCATGAACATTTCGACATAAAAAATGAAATAAATTTTTTAATATTTAATTTCTATAAGTGATGAAAACTAATTTTTAATATAAGTGAATAGAAACATTTTTTAAAGTAGAATATTACTTATGTTTCCAAAAACATTAAACGTAGATTTTATAAATAAAAAAATATTTTTTTAAATGATTAATTTTAATTTATAAATCTATATTTTAATAAAAAAATTAAAAATATTTTAAGTCTTTCTTCTATTATGATAATATCATAAAAGTTACAGTATTCGAAAAATCTCGATTTGTTTACTATTCGCCTAAAAAATATTATAGAAAAATATTATAAATTCACTTTAGGATAATTTTTTATGTGTGGAATTAAAAAATGATGTTAATTTTGTATAATTAAAATTCTAAATTTATAAATTTATCTTTTAAACAAAAATTCAATATATATAAATGTAACATCCCAAGTAAGTAATGAATAATAAATATTCTTATCTATGTATATTTATGAATTAGATAGTTTTTTAGAGGCTTAAAATGAGAATAAATCCAATCTTAAGAATGGAATACACTAAAATTCTAAAAAGATCGTTTTACTACCTTTTGATGGCAAACCATTTTTAAATCAAACTTTTGAAAATTTTATAATCTCTATTTGTCAAAATAAACTTATTATTTTTGATTGATACATTGAAATTTACAATGGATAATTTTTTGGTATTTTTCTGACAATGTTCATTTTTTTAAGGAATAGTGAAAAATACTGCATTTTACATCAAAACTGCTTTTTCATCTAATTTAATTATATGGTTAGATTATCTTTTTAATTGGTTTTAAAGTGTAATTTGAATATATTTTTACCATTTAATCCAATGGTGTTCATTATTATTAATTTCACTTTGGAATTGGGCATAAACTAATGCTAAAATTTTCATAGATATTGTTTCAAAAAAACCCGCTATTTGTTTTGACAACGGAAATTTTTTTTAAATAAATTATTGAAATTTATATGTTTGGAATTTGGTAAAATGGATTCCATATTTGGAATCATAAGGTCCAAATTATGTAATTAAGACTCTTTTTTTTACATTATGAATAGTAACGACGGTAATTATCTTTAATTATCTTGATTAATGAGTAATCGGGTAGTTAAGGATAATAAAATAATATCATAATAATAAACAAAGACACCAAAATGTGTCCTAATGCTATTGGTTGTCTCATGGCCGACCATGGTATTCCTTGTGCCAAACTTGGGGACCCCATGAAATCACTTTTGTGTGAAAGTAACTTTTTATCTTTTTATTTTTAAAGAAAGTTAAATATAACAAAGAATGTATCGCCTGAGTAAAACATTTTTAATTTTGTCTACATAAATTATATTTTGGAATATAAATATTAATTGGAAATATAAAAATATTTCCTACATCATGATATTTTTTTAATAATTTTTAGACATTAAATAAATTAAATTATTTATGACATCATGATGATGCAGGGATTACCTCATTAATAAAGGATTTAAATAAAATGAAAAGATAATGTTAAAACTATAACTTACACTTGTCAAAGACCTATTGTATGAGTATATTTATAACCCTTATCACCTTATCCTCGAAATAAATCAATGTGGGGCCTTTAAAATCCAAAACTCATTTGAAAATAAAGTAACCTTTTATAACTTTCCAAGAGTGCCCCTCCTCTCCTCTTATAAAAGGCCCCCACCTTTACCTCCTTACCCACACCTCTCAAGCCTTTTTCTCGGCAAACCCCTGCTCATTTTGTCTCTCCACATCCCTCTCTTACTCCTAGAAGCCTCACTTTGGGTAGAAGTCTTCCCAAGGAAGCCTTTGAGCTCAAATCAAAAAGAGTTACCCGTTTTAAAGGTAGTGTTTTCTCTTGTGTTCTTATGTTTTATTTTTCTTCTCCAACCCCCTAAACTCATTTTATTCATTTATTTTGTAACAAATCCAGTATCTTAAATATACTAGGATGTTGTTATAAGAAGAATTCGAGCTACACTTACACACACCTACATCTAATGGTTAAAGAACATATTGTTTCTGTGGATGGAGAATTTCTGCCTCACGAAACGATGATTGTTCAATATTATTCTAACACCTTCAAAGGTGGCCATTAAGACGTCACTATATTTATATATCATATTTTTATTTTTTTTCTTAAGCTTCTATATTTTTTCATTTATTTCATACCTTTATGGTTTCCATTATGGGTATACGCGATATCTTCATTTTAGAAGTGTGGACTACCGCCCCCTCAAAGTGATTTGATTCGTTAATACCATATGTGGTACGTATAAAGGATATATTTAATGCTATTATATATGATACCATACGGGAATTATAATACTATTATGTATCATTATGTTTTAATTCCATTAAAGTATGAGGTAGAAATGAAAGTAGCGTTCATGCGTACGTACGGCTTACCGTCTCCATGAACGGTGCATTTCATTTCTTATCCCCAAATGTAATGTACTATTATAAGTACATATATATAATGGATATATATGATTTATGTTACATATAAATGTTGAATATAATTCTGGAATTAAAATATACATATCTCTCATTTTGTTTTAATTCCATTAATATGACATAGAAATGAAAGTAGCGTTCATTCGTACGTACGGCTTACCGTCTCCATGAACGGTGCATTTCATTTCTTACCTCTAAATGTTATGTAATATTGTAAATGCATATATATACTAGATATATATGATATATATGATATATACATCATGATTATAACTCTGGATATAATGGATACATGAAAAACTTGTAATTTTAAAGAGCATATTTTTGACTCAAGTACCAATGATCATTAAAATGACTGTTATTAACTTAAATAATTACATAGTGTTCATGAAGTGGAAATAAGTGATATAAAAGGAATAATGAACTTGAAAAAAGTTCTTAAGAAAGTAGAAATTAACTCAAGTTTATTATTCAGGACTTTAAAGAACGATCGAGTCAAGTCAGACCCGAGGTATGGGACTTCGTCTCAATCTCCTTTCATTGAGGCATATTATGTTTTATACACAACTTTCTTTTATACGGTGTATAAAACCCTTTGACTTTTACGTTTATCCAAAATAAATCTTTTTATACGAAGCGTTTTACTAAATGACAAAAGGGAATGTTTTTGTCGTACGTATGCGGCGACAACGACTTCTCAGCCGCTGTGACCAGTATTTGAGTTTCGGTTTCCTCTACAAGCCATACCTTTTTTCAAATGAAAAATGAATACCATGTTTTACTTTTATTTTATTTTGGTATCGAAAATGGTTTTTATAATGTTTTATATCAATGTGTTGTATTGATATCTTGTGATTGAAAATTGGAAATGTTATGTTTCCTTTATGCATGTTTTATGTAATACGATTATGTTATGGTTCTTGGGAATTATTATGAAGACGGGTGGTTTCATGATAAACTAAGGGCAGGTGAGCCCGATATAGCTCTCCAATGCATTGGGTAACGCGAAGGAGTTAAACGTTAAGGTTTCTCCGAAGAGATTTAGGGAATATACTGTGATGGGTATTCCAAACGTAACCAAGAGGGTTACTCCCTACGTAAGAATGTTATGAATGCCCCAAGTTACCTTTATGTATTATGATTTCTATGATTTATTCATGATTTGATGAGGTATGTTAAAGTGCTTATGTTTTATGGGTAAAGTATGATTTCATTCTTATGTATATATGTACTCATGTTTCCTTTCCATATTTTTATATCCCTTACTGAGCTTTTTATGCTCATCCCAAGTTTTTGAAATGTTTTTCATAGGTCAAGGGAAAGGTACATGATATGATGATAGTGTCAAGGAAGTTTCAAGAAAAAATCCATGTTTTATTTTAAATATGTTTCCATTGATGGGAAAAATGAATACTATCTTTTATGTAACTACTTTTTTTAGATGTGGAATGTAATGCAAGTTTTATGATCTAATTCTCTAAAACTCTAAACCTGAAAAGATCCTCAATGTATAATCTTGTAATTACTCAAGATTAAGTAAGGTTTAAGGCTAGGGCCTTATAGTTTGTATCAGAGGCCAGTTTAGATAACTTTAGGAGTTAGAATTCTATTAAATGATTATCCAAAAATATTTTTTTTATTGTCAAATTGAAATGATATATCATTTGAAGATTACCATGTTGCTTCTCCTAAGATATTTCTGTGTTAAGAATGGTTTTTCATAGAGGGAACAGAATAGATTTTTTGGGAAGGCATACAGAGGGAAATGACCTTTCAAATCAGTATCTTGAGATGGTCAGAATCAGAACTAAGCAGTTTGTTGTAGTCATGGCTCAGTTGACTTAGGTGAAAAATGTTGGTTGTTTTCATTGATGATATTTTTGTGTTTTCTAAAAGTAAATAGGAGTATGAAAGACATTTAAGGGTTATTCTGAAAACATTAAAAGAAAATAAACTGTATGTAAAATTCAGCAAGTGTGAGTTTTGGTTGCAACAAATTTCTTTCCTTGGTCATATTGTTTCTAAAGATGGGATAACTGTTGATCCTACAAAAATAAAGGTTGTGGAATAATGGCCACGACCCACAAATGTAACTGAGATTCATAGCTTCCTTGGTTTGGCAGTCTATTACCGAAGGTTTGTTAGAAATTTTTCATGGTTATCTAGTCCAATGACTAAGCTAACTCGGAAGGGTGTTAAGTTTATCTAGACAAAAGAATGTGATGATTGTTTTCAGGAACTGAAAAAAATATTGGTGAATGCTCCAGTTTTGGCACTACCTTCCAGGAATGGGGATTTTGTCATCTACAGTGATGATTCATTGAAAGGACTTGGTTGCGTCCTAATGCAGAATGATCAGGTAATTGCATATTCTTCACGACAGTTGAAAACTTGTGAGGTAAATTACCCTACACATGATTTGGAATTAGTTGCTGTTGTTTTCACTTTAAAAATTTGGAGGCATCATTTGTATGGAGTAAAGTGTGAAATATATACTGATCACAAAAGTTTAAAGTATATATTCACTTAGAAAGAATTGAAAATGAGACAGAGGAGATGGCTGGAATTAATCAAGGATTATGATTGTACAATTCATTACAATCCAGAAAAAGAAAATAAAGTGGTTGATGCTTTGAGTCAAAAAAGTAATGCTTCATTAACAATATTGTGTTTGGAACATGATCATTTGGTTAAGGATTTGATAAACTTTGGAATAGAAGTTGTTGGTGCAGGAAGTTCTTCTGTTTTGTTTCAGGTATCAGTGAAATCTTCTCTATCAGAGAGAATTAAGCAAGCACAGAAGCAAGACAGCGAGTTGAAGAAAAAGGTAGAGCTGGTTTAGAATGGTAAGTTGACTGAATTCAACATTGATAATGATTGTGTTTTGAGATTTGGGAAGAGATTGTGTGTGCCTTATGATTCACAGTTGAAGAGGGATTTGTTATGTGAAGCTCATAGTTCTCCGTTTTCAGTTCATCCTGGCAGAACTAAGATGTATAGAGATCTTCAGGAGTATTACTGGTGGGACAGAATGAAAAGGGATATTGCTGATTTTACTGTGAAGTGTTTAACTTGTCAATAGGCTAAAGCAGATAGGTGGTTACTGAAAGGGATGCTTCAGCCTTTACCAGTGCCAGAGTGGAAATAGGAGAATATATTCGTAGACTTCGTTGTGGGATTGCCGAAGACACCTCGAGGTAATAATGAAATCTGGGTTATTGTTGATCGCTTGACTAAATCTTCTCATTTCCTTGCCATACGAGATAATTTTTCCCTAGATCAACTTTCCTGTTTGTATATTAAAGAGATAGTCAAGTTACATGGAGTTCCTCTCTCCATTATATCTGACCGTGATCCTAGGTTCACTTCTAACTTTTGGAAAGTCCTTCAGAAGTCGTTGGGTACTGAATTAAATTTTAGTACAGCTTTTCATCCTCAATCAGATGGGAAGTCAGAAAGAACGATTCAGACTTTGGAGAATATGCTACGTGCTTGTTCGATGGATTATCAGGGAAGTTTGGACCAACATCTTTCTTTGGTTGAGTTTTCATATAATAACAGTTTTCATTCCAGTATACAGATGGCAGCATTTGAGGCGTTATATGGGAAGCGGTGTCGAACTCCAGCTTTTTGGGATGAAGTGGGTGAAAGGAAGCTCATGGGACCAGAATTGGTAGAAGAGTTGGCAGAAAAAGTTCAGCTGATACAGAAACACATGAGCACAGCTCAGAGCAGGCAGAAGAGTTATGAGGACAACAGGAGGAAGGATCTCTCTTTTGAGGTAGGTGATCATGTTTTTCTCAAAGTCTCACCATGGAAAAGTGTGATGCGATTTGGTAAGAAAGGAAAGCTGAGTCCAAGGTTCATTGGACCATATGAAATTCTGGAGAGAGTTGGATCAGTTTATTACCGAGTGGCTTTACCTTCTAGTTTATCTCAGGTACACAATGTTTTTCATGTTTCAATGTTAAGGAAGTACATGCCAGATCCATCTCATGTTTTGAATCCAGAGGTAGTTCAGCTAGAAGAGAACCTATCTTATGAGGAGAAAATGGTCCAGATTCTTGACCACAGGGAGAAAGTGTTACTAAATAAGGTGATTCATTAGGTAAAGGTTTTTTGAAAAAACCACATGATTGAAGAGGCAACATGGGAATCTGAAAATGCAATGAGGGCTAAATACCCCCACTTATTCGATAAGTAAATAAATTGTGGCGACGCAATTTTATAAAGGGGGGAAGAATGTAACATCCCAAGTAAGTAATGAATAATATATATTCTTATCTATGTATATTTATGAATTAGATAGTGTTTTAGAGGCTTAAAATGTGAATAAATCCAATCTTAAGCATGGAATACACTAATATTCTTAAAAGATTATTTTACTGCCTTTTGATGGCAAACCATTTTTAAATCAAACTTTTGACAATTTTATAAAATCTATTTGTCAAAATAAACTTATTATTTATGATTGGGACATTGAAATTTACAATGGATATTTTTTGGTATTTTTCTGACAATGTTCATTTTTTTTAATGAATAGTGAAAAATACTGCATTTTACATCAAAACTGCTTTTTCATCTAATTTAATTATATGGTTAGATTATCTTTTTAATTGGTTTTAAAGTTTAATTTGAATATATTTTTACCATTTAATCCAATGGTGGTCATTAGGATTAATTTCACTTTGTAATTGGGCATAAACTAATGCCAAACTTTTCATAGATATTGTTTCAAAAAAACCCGCTATTTGTTTTGACAACGGGAATTATTTTTAAATAAATTATTGCAATTTATATGTTTGGAATTTGGTAAAATTGATTCCATATTTTGAATCAGAATGTCCAAATTATGTAATTAAGACTCTTTTGTTTTTGGACATTATGAATAGTAATGACGGTAATTATCTTTAATTATCTTGATTAATGAGTAATCGGGTAGTTAAGGATAATAAAATAATATCATAATAATAAACAAAGACACCAAAATGTGTCCTAATGATACTGTTTGTCTCATGGCTGACCATGGGATGCCTTGTGCCAAACCTGGGGACCCCATGGAATCAATTTTGTGTGAAAGTGACTTTTTATCTTTTTATTTTTAAAGATAGTTAAATATAACAAAGAATTTATCACCTGAGTAAAACATTTTTAATTTTGTGTAAATAAATGATATTTTGGACTATAAATATTCATTGGAAATATAAAAAGATTTCCTACATCATGATATTTTTTTTATAATTTTTAGACATTAAATAAATTAAATTATTTATGACATCATGATGATGCAGCGATTACCTCATTAATAATGGATTTAAATAAAATGAAAATATAATGTTAAAACTATAACTTACACTTGTCAAAGACCTATTGTATGAGTATATTTCTAACCCTTATCACCTTATCCTCGAAATAAATCAATATGGAGCTTTAAAATCCGAAACTCATTTGAAAATAAAGTAACCTTTTATAACTTTCCAAGAGTGCCCATCCTCTCCTCTTATAAAAGGCCCCCACCTCTACCTCCTTACCCACACCTCTCAAGCCTTTGGATCGGACAAACCCTGCTCATTTTTTCTCTCCACATCCCGCTCTTACTCCTAGAAGCCTCACTTTGGGCATAAGTCTTCCCCAGGAAGCCTTTGAGCTCAAATTAAAAAGAGTTACCCGTTTTAAAGGTAGTGTTTTCTCTTGTGTTCTTATGTTTTATTTTTATTCTCCAACCCCCTAAACTATTTTTATTCATTTATTTTGTAAAAAATACAGTATCTTAAATATACTAGGATGTTGTTATAAGAATCATTCTAGCTACACTTACACACACCTACATCTAATGGTTAAATAACATATTGTTTCTGTGGATGGCGAATTTCTGCCTCACGAAACGATGATTGTTCAATATTATTCTAACACCTTAAAAGGTGGCCATTAATATGTCAATATATTTATATATAATATTTTTATGTTTTGCTTAAGATTATGTATTTTTTTCAATTATTTCATACCTTTATGGTTTCCATTATGGGTATACGCGATATCTTCATTTTAGAAGTGCGGACTACCGCCCCCTCAAAGTGATTTGATTCGTTAATACCATATGTGGTACGTATAAAGGATAGATTCAATGATATTATATATGATACCATATTGGAATTATAATACTATTATGTATCATTATGTTTTAATTCCATTAAATTATGAGGTAGAAATGAAAGTAGCGTTCATGCGTACGTACGGCTTACCGTCTCCATGAACGGTGCATTTCATTTCTTATCCCCAAATGTAATGTACTATTATAAGTACATATATATAATGGATATATATGATTTATGTTAAATCTAAATGATGAATATAATTCTGGAATTAAAATATACATATCTCTCATTTTGTTTTAATTCCATTAATATGACATAAAAATGAAAGTAGCGTTCATGCGTACGTACGGCTTACCGTCTCCATGAACGGTGCATTTCATTTCTTACCTCTAAATGTTATGTAATATTGTAAATGCATATATATACTGGATATATATGATATATATGATATATACATCATGAGCATAACTCTGGATATAATGGATACATGAACAACTTGTAATTATAAAGAGCATATTTTTTACTCAAGTACCAATGATCGTTAAAACGTTCGTTATTAACTTAAATAATTACATAGTGTTCATGACATGGTAATAATTGATATAAAAAGAATAATGAACTTGAAAAAGGTTCTTAAGCAAGTAGAAATTAACTCAAGTTTATTATTCAGGACTTTAAAGAACGATCGAGTCAAGTCGGACCCGAGGTATGGGACTTCGTCTCAATCTCCTTTCATTGAGGCATATTATGTTTTATACACAACTTTATTTTATACGGTGTATAAACCCCTTTGACTTTTACATTTATCCAAAAGAAATATTTTTATACGAATCGTTTTACTAAATGACAAAAGGGAATGTTTTTGTCATACGTATGTGGCGACAACGACTTCTCAGCCGCCGTGACCATTATTTGAGTTTCGGCTTCCTCTACAAGCCATACCTTTTTTTCAAATGAAAAATAAATACCATGTTTTACTTTTATTTTATTTTGGTATTGAAAATGGTTTTCATAATGTTTTTATATCAATGTGTTGTATTGATATCTTGTGATTGAAAAGTGGAAATGTTATGTTTCCTTTATGCATGTTTTATGTGATACGATTATGTTGTGGTTCTTGGGAATTATTATGAAGATGGGTGGTTCCATGATAAACTAAGGGCGGGTGAGCCTGATATAGCTCTCCAATGCATTGGGTAATGTGAAGGAGTTAAATGTTAAGGTTTCTCTGAAGAGATTTAGGGAATATACTATGATGGGTATTCCAAACATAACCAATAGGGTTACTCCCTACATAAGAATGTTATGAATGCCCCAAGTTACCTTTATGTCTTATTATTTCTATGATTTATTCATGATTTGATGAGGTATGTTAAAGTGATTATATTTTATGGGTATAGTATGATTTAATTATTATGTATATATGTACTCATGTTTCCTTTCCATATTTTTATATCCCTTACTGATCTTTTTATGCTCATCCCAAGTTTTTGAAATGTTTTTCACAAGTCAAGGGAAAGGTACATGATATGATGATAGTGTCAAGAAAGTTTCAAGAAAGAATCCATGTTTTATTTTAAATATGTTTCCGTTGATGGGAAAAATGAATACTATCTTTTATGTAACCACTTTGTTTAAATGTGGAATGTAATGCAAGTTTTATGATCTAATTCTCTAAAACTCTAAACCTGAAAAGATCCTCAATGTGTAATCTTGTAATAACTCAAGATTAAGTAAGGTTTAAGGCTGGGGCCTTATAATAAATAAAAAAGTACTTTTATTTAAAAATACCTTTTTAAAACTTTATATGATATTAATTCTATTTTGTATTCATTTTAAAATTTATTGCATTATTTTTTATTTACTATAAATTTTATAATTCATAAATATTCTTAATAATAAATATGTCACGACTTGTTTTAGTTTGTTTTTGTGTGTGCAGAAAGTTATCAAAGATGGTATTAATATAAAGGGTCTAAAATATTTGGTTGTTACAATCATCACCATAAGATCACACTAGTGGAAATAGGTATCCAGATAGAATCTAGATAGATCCAAATTACCCAAACTAGGTAGAAAACTTTTACCCTAATCACAGTTTTGAATTGGACTTACTTAATAATATACTCCAACTTACATAAACATTCAACTGAAATAATGAGACTAAAAATAAAGTATGTAAAAGGACACCAAAAAGGTTTTCTACATGGTTCAGACATTCATCCTGCATCTATAAGGATAATTATCACAATGATTCATTTCATTAGAATTAAAAAGGTTATAATCTGTTGTTACTAGATAGTTACATATATCACTAATAAGTAAAACCACTAAACCTCAGCAAAGCTATACCACCCCCCTTTTATAAATGGTACCACTTAGTCATCTATTCACATATACTTCCTAAAATCCTATTCATCCTTCCATTTCATTGGGAAACTATCTGCTCCTTATATCTTTCCTCAATAGGAATTATAATCACCATTAAGTTAGTAGTGTTTCCAATAATTCACCATTTTCCTAAAAAAATGCCTCATAGTAATCTATAACTCACTATTTTCTTTTAGTAATAGCTATTCTTGTTGGACTTATGGTATGTTTAACACCAGCTAAACAACCCTCAAGATTTCACAAAATTCTGAAAACCTCACTACTACCTGCTAAAAATCCTATTATCACTAAACAAAAATGACCAAATAGTTTCACAAAGTTCCTATTTATAGTAAACTTAGTCCATTAATTAGAGAATCCTAAATATTATAAAAAACACCCACTTGAATACTACTTAAAGGATTCCATGACAACCTTCAGCACTTTGTAAAGCATTACCCTATGTACTTATGCAACATGCAATGCTCCTCCATCAATCCCTTTAGTTTATCCAAGTCTGACTAAGTCGTAGTGTTTCTAAAATATCTCCTAAACTAAATTCTTATTGAAAATATTAGTTAGGTTCTAACATCTAGAAATCTTATATAACCCAATAACTTCATCTTCAAAAAAATCATATAAAATGGTGCTTTGGGTCAATGTGCTTCATCCTCACACGGACCATTATATTTTTTTCCAAATTTATCACACTTTTACTATCATAGTAGAGAAATAAATTATCCTAGGTGATTAATAAATTCTAAATTATAGGTTTCATCCACACCATTTCCTTTCTTTATTCCATTTTCATAACATATTTAGATTCCATTTTAGAGAGTGCAATCCCTAGGTGTAGCCTTAACATCCATTGATCATGGTTTCACCAAAGGTAAATAAATACCCAGTTGTGTTTGTACATGATTTTGAGTCTCCACAAAAGTTTTTATCAATATACCCAAAACAAATATCATTATATCTGAAACAAAGGCTTATATATTCTATTCCATTATGTTATCTCAAGATCTACTAACAATTCCCTGATTTTATTTCATCGTATTTTCCATGAACCTACTCAGAACTCCCACTACATGGTAAATATCTAGCCAAGTACACACCATGGAAGACATGATAATTACAACTACCTAAGATATGAAATTATCACCACATGCTTTTTCTTTTGTTTTTTATGGTGTTTATTACTTTGATATTTTTAACTAGCAAGAAAGAGGATTCCAAATAGATTTGCATCTTATGATATTAAATTTTTCTAGGATCTTTTGTACACACTCTTTCTGAGATAAAACCAAACATAAAGCCTTATTATTTTACTCAATCCTTAATCCCAATATTGTCCCCTCTTCCCTAGGATATTTTGTTTCAATATTCCTCGACAAGTCTTTCTTGAGCTTTTAAATCTGTTGGATTGATGGAACCACCAGAAGTATATCACCAACATAAAACAGCAGAATAATGAAATTTCAATCACTATAAACAATTAAATAGAAATAATGATTTAATTTTATCTAAATAAAATAATTCTCTTACATGAATGATAATATCTAGTCCTCCTACCTTAGATCTTGTTTCAACTCATAGAGAATTTTCTTGATTTTACAAACCAAGTCCTAATTATATTCATCTATAAAACCATCATGTTTCTTCATTTAAATTTTATCTACAAAATTTATATGAATAAAAGTGATCTTTATGTTTGTTTTCTCTAGATATAATATTCTAGAATCAGAAAAGATAAGAAAAATTCAAATAATAGTACATTTAACTACTAGAGATAATATTTTATAGAATTAAATACATATTCTACTAAAATACTTAAACCATTAACCAAAAATTATACCACTTTTTATATTAATTGATATTTTAACCAGAAAACCGCTATATTTTCATATACCCTCTTTTTGATTGGTAAATTTGTTATCTCCTAGGTGTTATTTCGCATAAAGATAATTCAACTCTTCTTACATTTATAAATCCCACTCTATAGAATTACCAAGTGTAGTCATTTTTTCTCAGATTTCTAATTATCCTATATCCATTAAAAGTATGAAATTTAGGTTAAATCCATACCTCTATATTGTTCATCTGACCCTTGTTGATCTCTGAAAATTTACATGTGGTTCTTCTCTTTCTTGAACAGAAGCCTCCAAAATTTCTTTCTCTAGAACTCTAAAATTAGTCTCACCAGTTCTTAATCTTACTTTTATATCTTATAATAATTTCATCCTCAACATTATTATTCTACCCCTTGAATATTCCTCTATAATTTGTGAGCTTCCAATTGGTATAGATATTGAACTCTTCAGAATTTATGAACTTCTAATACCCCCATTAAAAACAATTTGAACAGAATTTGATTATATTCCTTCAACTTCCTTACCATTCAAATTTATGTCCCTATATAGAACTTTCTCATTAATGAAAACACACTAGTGTAGAAATGATTTTTAATGTCGGTTTTTTTTCTTTTTTACGTCGGTTATTAGCTATCATTATTAAAGGTGGCGTTGTAAATATGTATTTAATATTGGTTAAAAAATAAAAATGTTAAATGTATCATGGAATTGTTTTTTTACATCAGTTATTAAATAATTGAAATAAAAATCATATTCCACATTGGTTCGAACATAACTGATGTGTAAAAGCTTCATCATAGAGAGTTTTTTATGTGGGTTATTAAATAACTGATGTAAAAAATTCTATTCCATGTCGATTCCTACATAACTAACATGAAAAATCTTCAAAATGAAGGGTTTTTTATGTTGGTTATTAAATAACTGATGTAAAAAAATCCTATTCCACATCGATTCCTACATAATCGGCATAGAAAATCTTCAAAATTAATGGATTTTTACATCAGTTATAAAATTACCGACATAAAAACCTTATTCCATATCAGTTATTTAGAAACTAATGTGAAAACCCATAAATATAGGTTTTTAATTTTTATTATAGAATAACTGATGTGGGATTTTTTTTAATATTTAATTTAAACCTTACTCTCCACTTCCGACCAAAAAAACAAAAAAAACTAGAAATAGAAACAGCAACAAAACAACTATCAAATACACATTTACAATTACAACATTTATAATTAAAATATTAACTAAAAAAACTAAAATACAACCAAACCTGTAAAATGATTTTCTCATTCCACTTGTTAGTGTGTGAGATATTGTAAACTATAAGGGTGAGATTCATAAAAAAGTTACAAATTAAAAGGAAATTATTTAACATGTATAATTAATAAAACAAATGAAATATTAAGGAATATTTGATAAATAAATATAACCTTATTAAAATTCATAACTATTCCAGTTGTAATTATTTCATACATAAATATTAACACATAATATCTACATTCTTTGACACGTTTTTATATATGAAAATGTTTTTTAAATGAGTTTTTCAATTCAAAATAACATTTCTAAGTAATATATTCAAAATTTACTAATTATAAATTAAAATTCACCTTTACTTTTACATATTTGATCTTGGCGCTCTTTTTCTTTGTGGTTTTTTCAATGAAATTTCATCCCCTATTAGAAAATAATATGAATGAAATAAATTTAAAATTCATTATGATATAAACAACTATTAAGAAATTAAAACTTACAGTTCTAATATGTTCTTACAATTTCCTCACACATCACCATGGATAGAGAATATCCAGTAAAGTGTCTTCTCCCTTGGAAAAAAACACCTAACATCCAATGTTCACTAATATAAAATAAAATTTAATGTTAGTGGTTATTATGTTAAAAGATAAATAACACTTTTTGAGATATATGTTCCATACCTCTCAATATAAGTAAACATCCAACACTGAGTAATTATATTTTGTTTAAATCATTCAATAATATAAATTTTTCTTTCTTCTTAAGTCATTGTTCATGCTTCATGTGAAATGAATTGTGGGTCCATAAATTCATATACATATGTCTTTTCATTCTCTTCACACATTTTATAAATATACCTAATACAAAACATATATAAGTATAAATTTTCAATAAATTTAATGCAAGGAAATATTTATGTTAAGATTTACATGGAAAAAATTTTCATCATGTTGATGCCCAACTTATCTCTAATTCCAACCTCTATGATTTAATTTTTCAAAATCACCATAGTAATTGCAATCCCATATACATTATCTTCCATTTGAATATTATAAAAATACAATAAAAAAATTAAATATCTAAAAAATCTATCAAGACTACTAGAATATGTATCTGAAGTCATATCCCTTGGTATTTGTTATTGGCTATACAGTATTTATTTACCTTTAAAGTATTCCTATAAATAAATAGATAAATATATTAAATTTCAAATGTTAAAATAGATTTAATACAAAAATTAAATAAAAGATAAAATATACACATACCTCTATGGTAACATGTCTCAGAAGTCTAGATAGACAAACTAAAAAGTTTTTGATACTTTTTCCAACTATTGTCACCTCATATGTAGGTAAAAGTACTCTATCGGATATATATATAATATCTTTTACATTGAATCTATGATTCTCTATCTCTAAATATTGATGATGAATGGTATCTCCAATATAATATATCATCCCATACGAAACAAAATGATACTGAGGATCATCAACATATAACTCACAATAACTAGGAAGTTGTGGAGGAGGGGGTGTAGGAGTTGGATAAAAAGTGGGGTCTGCAGGTAGAGGTGGAGGAGTGGGAGCTTTCGGAAGAGGTGGAGGAGTGGGAACTTCAATATAAAATTTTCATTTTATTCCTACAAACATGAACTACAATGATGATTTGATCTTATCCTCCATCATCACATTAATATTATGAACTTCAGCCTTCAAATATTCTATTTTTTTTATAAAAACCCTCCATTGTAGAATCTGAAGAATGTGGTAACACTTTTCTCATTGATACACCTTTTAGGTATCCACATGCACAACCCGAGTGTTCATTATTTCCTAATGCTGAAGATAAAATATCCTTCCTCCCCTTAGCTATAAAGACACTATGTGTTCTCTCCTCCTCTAGATAATCCAGTATGAATTATTTAAAAAAATAATGATTAAAAATATATAAATACTTGAATTATATTAAATAAATAAATAAATAAAATGAGCATCTTATAATCTTCTCAACTACAACCCTCGATTATTCAGTAATATATTTCCCTATTTTCATCATTCGATCCCTCTTCCATTTTTTATATCTAGTAGGGGATAGAGGGAAAACATCTCCAGAGCTTGAAGACTCGTCTCTTAGTTTTTGAACTTTTCCTTCCATCATTTGTTCTTTTAAATAAGTATACCCTCTCTGAGATAAAGTATGAGGGTATACATTTCTATATTGGATCTCCTGATGAGATATCCTAGATTGATGTAAATTAAGAATAATAAATCATTAATAAGATCATTAATATAAGAAAACTGCTAAAAGTTTACATTGCACTTAACAAAATTTCTTCTTGTCTTCTACTTTCAAAAAATTGTTTCCATGTGTCTCTATCTATAAAAGGATATATATATATATATATATATATCCCATGGATTATTATGTTTCTTATGCCCAAAAATGAAATCATATGTGAGGGTTGATTTGAAATCCCTCTATCTCCTAGCAGCCAATGATAAACATTTCCTCCTAACTCTTCCAATGTCAGGTATATCATATGTCATCTAATAAGAAGGGGGAAAACATATATTACTATAAACATTTCAAGATTATTAAAACAATAAAAAAAAATCTTACCAAAATGGTCTCCCACAACTGAGATAGTGTTACTTTGTCAACACTTATCCAATCATTAATCAAAATACTGACTTTTCTTTTACCCTAAAATAATAAAAAACTCTCGAATTTTTTTTCATTAGGACCTCTTGGAATATCATTATCATCAAAGTCTACCACTATACTCTGGTATTGGCTACAAGAAACTGATAATTTTGGTAAATGTGTGATACCACATTTACCCCCTCAAACTCTTCTTTGGCTTTGTGGGACTATATGACTCTTGTAAAGAAGGGTGGAGATCATCAAGAGGATCATGTGAATGTTCCTCCATAAAGGTATGAGTATGATCATCTTTAGAAGTATGTGCTTGATTAGATAATTGATCTGTTATTATCCTTCAATTCAAAGTAACAAACAATTAGTACACAAATATACACATTCAACTATTACAATACTAATGTAAATTAAAAATAAAAAATTATGAAACAAAAATGTAAACTAAAACTTAACACATTATTATTCATATTTTTTACAGTTAACTAAAATTCTAGATATATTAATGATATATAAAATGTAATTTAAATGAATGAAAATAAATCCAAAAATGTTGTAGGAATATTAAAAATTTTCTAGCCTAATAAATCATTTTTTACACAAAAAATAATATTTTTTCAATATACTCTTATAAATTATTATTATTTATTTAAAATATTAGATTTAAAATAATTATATTTCAATAAAATCTATAAATAGATAAGTTGTGTAATGGATAACATGTTAAATTAAAAAAACTAATCTAATATAAATAAACATTTTAACTATTTAGTTTTAATATGTATTTTAATAAACAAAATAAAATTAACATATCTAATATTTTATGAAATTTATAAAAGTAAATGATAAATAAAGATATGTTACCTATAATATTAGGAATGTACTAAAGGGTTGTTTTCCCAAATTCCTTCATCATGATCGTTCCTTGTGGCACAAACCTTATCTACGATGTGCACATAATTATTATTTGTTAATATTTCTATAGAAGTAAGGATCTCACATAAACCAACATATTATTTAAGTTGATCATCACCAATAGATTTTTTTCATTAGAAAATAATAGACCACTGTGTATCAGATTGATCAAGAAAATAAAAAACAAAATTCATGTGTTTCCATTATAAAAGGATCAGTTTTTTTTTCCAATCTAATCAAATTAATAAGTGTCATTCCAAATTTATCATGTCTAAAACTATTGTTACTAATAAACCATTTGAAGATAAACACTATAACTTTAAATTTAATGTAATAAACCTACCATGTTTATTAAATGACTCCATAATATGCACTTGATGCATGAATTTGGGTTTTTTATTTAGAACTCAAAAAATTCATTGCTTATGTGAACACCAATACACTACTATTTTGAACTACACTTATGTTATTCTGGTCTTTCATATGAAATTTATATCCATTAATTTCATACTCATACCATGTTATCACATTTAAAATTGGACCACCAAATAACCATATTAATGTTTCTGATGCATCTAATATACCAAGCACAGTATTTTTAAACCTTGGAAAAAAAATTGTTATTATCATTCAAAATCAACATATCTTTCTTCATTGGATGACATTGTTTCAACACATTAATATCAAATGTTATATATGGTTGATCATGATCTATGTTATAAGAGATGTATAAATGTATTGTATTTATTTGTTCACTTGATAAAGATTTTACTTTCAAGCCATGAATCTCATTTCCCCAATAATTAACTCATTCATGGCGAGATGGAGGCAAACCAATGTGCTCCACTACAGATAAGTAGCTTGTAAAAAACTCTACAACCTCATCAGAAATATACTTTTCAAAAATGGAGGATTTTTTTTAATATGGATTCTTAACATACCCCTCCAATATCTTCATATACCTTTCAAAATGATACATCCAACATAGATATATAGGTATGCTAAGCTTTATTTCTCAAACCAAAGGAACCATTAAATGCACCATTATATCAAAAAAAGATGGAGGAAAATAAATTTCCAATTAAAAAAGTATTAAAATTGATTTGTTTTCCAAATTGTTTAAAGCATTTAGATTAATCACTATATTACATATTGAATTGAAAAAATAACACACCTTCATGATAGTCCTTCTGACATGTATGGGAAATATTCCACGAAATACAACTAGTATTATTTATTGCATCATGACGTGAAAATCATGAGATTTCATACCTATCAACTTCAAATCCTTTAAAGACACAAAGATTTTTATATTTGAATAATAACCATGTGGCACTTTGATATCATGAATACACTAAAAAAACTAATTTTATCCCTCTTGGATAATGTATGACAATCTAGGGGAATAAATGTTTTCCTACCATCAGGAGTGGGAGCTAACTTCAAACGTATTCCCATTAACAGTAAGTCCAATCTTGCATTCATCCCATCTTTATTCTTTACTTTAATATCTAACAATTTTCCAATCAAGTTGTCACAGATATTCTTCTCTTCATACATGAAATCAATGTTATGTTTCACCTCATAATATCTCCAATATGGTATATCAAAAAATATTTACCATTTCTTCCATATATTTCTATCATTACCAGATTTATGTGTCTTTACAAATGTCACATCAAGGTTTTGCACCCTCTCAAAATATTGATCAGTGGATAAAGGTTTTGGATCAATATAAAATTCTTGTGAGCTATTTAATGCCTTTTTAATCTTCTATAAGATTAATTCATAGACAAAAAAATTGACGACCCATGTATACTATTTTTCTCCCATGATTCAGTTGATAATATGAAGTCTTTTGTTCGCAAATTGGACACAATTTATGTCCCCTAACACTTTATCCAGAAAAATTTCCATATGCTGGGAAGTCATTTATAGTGAACATAATCATTTTATGCAGTTGAAAATATTCCATTTTGTAAGAATCATACACCCTAATACCATACTCTTATAATAGTTTCAAATCATCAATTAATAGTGATAAGAAAACATTAATGTCATCTTAAGGTTGTTTTGGTCCAGCGATCATTAAAATCGGCATGGAATATTTGGGCTTCATACAAAATTTAGGAGATAAGTTATAAATTACTAATAAAAAATTCCATGAACTGTGTGTGCTACTAAGGCTTTGATATGTATTCATTCCATCCATGAATAGTTCAAATCTGAGAAGTATAAATTCATTTCCTAATATAGGAAACTAGTTATAAATTTTTTTCCACTTTGGACAATCAGCTGGATGAAGTATTTTTCCATCACATATCTACTCATAATCATGGAATATTAACCTTTTTTCATCATGTGAATTAGAAAATAAACTCTTAAAATGAGTAATTATATGAAGATACCAAAATTTCTTGGCAGGGGTCTTTATAACCTCTAAATCATCCTATGATTTTTCTTTCAATTTATATCGTGATGTCCCACATTTAGGAAACTTTTATAGAAATTCATATTCCTTCCTATATAGAAAACAGTCATTTGGGAAGGCTTGTATTTTTTTGTACACTCATCCCATTGTGCATAGTATTTTCTGCACTTTATAATGTGAATCAAGAAGATCATTTTATTTAGGAAGAACATCTTTCAAAAATTATAGTAAATACGTAAAAATCGTATCATTATAACCATGTTTCTCCTTTAAGTTAATCAATCTTAACACTGACAATAAAACCATAAATTCTGTAAAACCCAGATACAATGGTTTTTTAGCATCACCATATAGACACTCAATTGTTAGTTCTTTCTCAATTTCCCCTACTTCAATATCATGAACCATTTCTCCAATTTCATCCAAGTTAACATCTTACAAAGCACCGTTATCATTATATCTGAAATTCTTCCTAGTTTCACCATACCAAATCCGAGGGTTGTAAATTATATTAAAACAATGAAAAATTAAATGATATTTGATCTCTATGATTTTTAATTTCTTTGTATTTAAAAATTTCAAGAATGGACATAAAAACATGTCATTTTTTGGAACATTTCGTTTAGAAAATTCCTAAAAAACATCGACACCCATCTCATATTCATCACTTATTCGATGTTCCATAATCCGACTTCGACTCATTATTATCTAAAACAAATATAAAAAAAATATTGTCAAAAGAATATAGTGGTGATAAAAGTAAGAATAAATTAATCAAGTCAAACCAAGTTTATATTTATATCAAATATTTCGTCATTTGAAAGTAACAAAACTTTGAAATTTAAAAAAAGAATATTTTAAAAGTATAATTATAAATTTCATACAATAATCTAATATAAGTTTAAATATAATTGATAAATAGGATGTAAACTACTAATCAAAACATAGAAAAATATTATAGTGACTCTAATTAATTATTGAACATATAATAAGGATTTTAGGAGAATTATGAATACTTCATGAGTTGTTATTTAATAAATCATAGACATTAATTTATAATAGTAATCATGAAAAATTAATGTAGATAACTAAATGTTCCACTAAATATAAGACATAAGATTAGTCACTAACATTTTCCCCCAAGTGGTTATATTTGTCTATTAGTCTGCAAGTAGGATGATTAATGGGACACATCTATCATTATATAATACATCATCAAGAATTACATTTATATGACACTATATGTTGAGTAAAATAATTTAGTCTATCTGTAACATATAAATAAAAATAAATACATGAGTATATATGCAACCATGTTAGGAACAATTATATGAGGCAACCAATAAAAGGGATTTTTAAAATTTCTTAACAGTACATGTTCAAAATGAAAATTAACATAATTATATAAGGGATTGAAAATAATTTACATTACACTAAACCACAAACAAGGTTTCCTATATGTAAATGTGATTTAATACTACATCAAATTTCAATAAACATCTATCAAAAAATTTAGTGCAAACACTCTTCTATATAGAGAAACACCATAACATTAATATATAATACCAAAATTTATGATCTAACATATAACATTAAAATGTAATGAAATGCACACCTTTCCACTTAAATCAATGGATAACTAATGAATATGAAGATGGTAATCCAAGATTAGCGATGATAAGATCTATATATGAATGTATAACGATGAGGATGATGAAACCTGAGTATTAATGGGATATTTTAGTAAATGTAATTGAGAAAACGAGATAGGGAACATGTGACTTTGAATGACTGGAATCGAGTGAGAATAAAAGTGTGATACTTACTTGAGAGTTGAGAGGTGAGAATATCAAATTCATACAATGACCCGATGAAACATGAAGATGTATACTAAAGGAAAATCAATATTTTAGGCCACTGGATCGAAAAAAATGTGCTTAGGGTTTCTGCACGTGAGAGAGAAGAGTTTTTTTCATGTGATTAAATAACACATAAATCAATCGAATCAAGAATTCATAAAATTTTAAAAGTTTTTTCACATCGATTATATAGTAACCAACATGGTAAAGTAATTATTTAATATTTTTCATGTAGGTTATACAATAATCGATGTAAAAAATATGATTTAACACATCGGTTAAAAAATAACTGACGTGATAAAGAAAATCTCTATGCTTTACCGCATTGGTTATTGTATAACTGACGTGGTAAATATACTTTATCATGTTGGTTATAAATAACCGATGTGATAAAGTTGAATACTAGTTTTTTCACTATGGTTATATAATAACCGACAAAAAATGTGATACTTATTTTTTGACATCGGTTATTAGGGAACTGTCATGAAAAAGCTATATAGATGGATTTTTCACGATGGTTTTAAATAACCAAAGTTATAAAGCCGACGTGAAAAATATATTTTGTACTAGTGACATTCATACTTCTAATTATTTTCCTTTTCTCATCATTCCAAATTAAAAATTCAAGTTTTTCATCTCTAGAACCTATGAAACAACATGCATGAGACATTTCTTCTAGATTATCTATATCTTTATCATCCATATGTTCATAGGATAAACTTTTGAAAGTCTTGAATTAATTAAAATCTAATGAATTTCTCACCCACTGATCTACTAGTAGATTATTTTCCATTGTCACTAAGGGGATTTTATTAATTACATATGTTGTGGAACCAAATTATTTATCCTAAAAGTTCTTGGAAACCACTGAATATAGCTTCATGAGTCATTAACTTTCCATTAATTTCTAATTCTTCAGTTTAGCTATATCATTTTTATTAGGTTTTCTATATACTATTGTCATGTTCCTAATGCCTCTCTATCTACAGAAGTTCCAAAAACTTCTTCTGGTGTACTCACCCACATTTTTATATTTTAAACATTACAATTTAAATATTATTTCTCTTTCAACTATAGAATTACATTACATGAACACTTTAAACACTTCATATTTATGTTTCAGGTTTTATATCCATATTTTCTTCATGTATTAGTCAATGAATGCTAAAAAATATTATAAACCACTAAGAAATTTTAAAGTGGTGGGTACCTATACATCTGTATGTACAAGCTTCATCTTATGGAATATGGAAATTCATCTAGGTTAGATTAAAATCTACCCTTATCTTAACTCTTACAACTTCTTAAGTCTGAATGTTCTATCCTAAGAATTAATTTTTCTGCTAGAGTCTATATACCTTTCTCATTAATATGTATAAGATGACAGTACCATAGATCTAAATTTTTTATTATTGATTTTCCAACAAGTGCATCTACCACTTCCCTTCTAGTCAGATACATTGTACCATACGTTACATCTATATCTATGATAAGATATCCCCAAGTAATTTTATACACTTTATCAGTAAATTTTGTTCCATATCCATCATCATCAAACTAACTAGTTGAAATCAAGTTCTTCTAAAGTCTTGGAATAGGTAAAACTTCCTTTATAAAAATAAAACATCCCTTATTTGACTGAATTTGGGCATCTCCCTTCCCCATGACATCAAGAGATTTATCATCTTCTAGATGTACTCTTCTAAAGCTTCAAGATACATAATTTTTCATTTGTCCCTTATCAATATTAGAGTGGTAAGATGATCTAGAATATATAATCCATTAATCCATTAGAGTGTTGGAACTTATAAGTAGATTTACACTAATTTCACCCATTGATTCAATTGATATTACTCATATAAAATTTGTTCTTCAAGAATTTTTCTTATGCTCATAGCAATCCTTATTGAGATGAACCATTTAACAATAGTTCTTGAATATTGGGTAAAGTTTGGTATATTTACCTCCACTCCTTTACCAATACTTATCATCTGATAATATTATACTTATTTGATGAGGTGAGTACCATCTTCCCTCTATACTAAATACATTAAATAAATCTTCTTATATATCCCTCATCGAAATATTTTCATTCAGAATCATGTTTTAAAAATATTTTAATATCAAGTCTTCTTATCCATAGGATTTATATACAATTGTTACTACTGCTTACCATGATTTAGAAATGATGAAAAATATAATATCACTCAAATATCATCTTTTATTTTTACCTTTATAGACTTAAGCTAGATTAAAATAATTTCGAAATCATTTACAAGATTCACCATATATTTTTCCTATAATTGCCTCATGTTGAACAACTAAAGCATTATACACACCTCATTTATTGTTGTTGGATTATCGTACATATTTACCAAGGCTAACATTATCTATCTTATCATCTTCTCCTCATAGTTGTTCAAATCCACATTCTAGGATAAGGTCATCCTAAAAACACCTAAATAATTTCAGTCATGCTTTTACCATTATTATTTCTCTATTTTCTCCATATTCTCAACTTTAAATGGAATTTAGCGATCATCTTGGATGAAATAGTCCTCTATATACATCCTTTAGAAACTAACTTCCTTACCATCAAATTTTTAGATCTAAAACTCACTATTTTATGATTTCATAACCTTACTGCAAAAAAATCTTCTGAATCAAAAACCATATGAGCAAGATGAAAATATTACATGGTTTTTTTAGAAAACCATTAATCCTATGAAAAATTCTCCTACTAAATTGATACCAATTATTGGGAATCCCACTTGAAACATTTCTCATCAAACGGTAATTACAAGAAGAACAAACTTTTTGAAATAGATCTCTACATGGAATCCTCACAAATCCAAAGTACTAGAAATAAGAAGAAAATTCTTCATCCTAATTATCTATTTGGATTTCACTTAATCATTATTATACTCCATCTCACATAAACATTCAATTAGAATAATGAAAGGTAAAATAAAGCATGTAAAAGGACACAAAAATAGTTTTTTTTATATTTGGTTTGGAATTTCATACTACATCCATGGGGAGAATCATTACAATTATTTAGTTCATCAAAAGTACAAAGGTTACAATCTCTTATAAATAGAAATCATTATAGATCTATTAGAATTAAAGCCATGATACTTCAAAAAAGTGGTCCCACCCTAATTTTTTTGAGGGTCCCATATAATTATCCTATCACACTAAATTCTTACAATAATATTCACCAATTTTGTACACCGTAAAAATTCAAACTCCCAATATCTTTGCTCAGTCGGACTACCAATCACCAATAATCCAAAAGTGTTTCATATTCTTACTATTTTCCTAAAAAAATAATTTTTTAGAGTGATACAAACACTAACTTTGTTCTTTTATTATTAAAATTGTCTATCAAACATCTGGTATACTGAACGCTATCTAAAAACCCAATGATATATCATGAACTCTTGATAGAATAACTACCACCTACTAAAAATTACAATTTTGTTGAACTAGAAAGACTAAAAGGTTTCCCAATGTTCCAATTTTTTGTAAACTTACTCAGTATAAGAAGAGTCTATGTAGTCTTAATAGGTCTAATATAGCCTTATAATTCATTACCTGGTCACATATTCACAAATCTATGTGTAGAATGGTTTTAATTTAGAAATTTTTATATCTCCA
Source organism: Viscum album (assembly GCA_963277665.1). Lineage (NCBI taxonomy): Eukaryota > Viridiplantae > Streptophyta > Magnoliopsida > Santalales > Viscaceae > Viscum > Viscum album. The sequence continues at coordinate 1,045,070,288 of OY728150.1, forward strand.
TGTGTGGACCTGATTATAAGTCATCAATTATATGTATGGACCATATTATGGTTATTTTTTTATAATTTTTTGACTTTATATAATTATTCTTATACCATATTTCCATTTTATTCCATGTGTTTATGTTATGTTTCATAGACCATGATTATTGTTTCATGTTCTAGTATTTATACACCATGGTATAAGTATGATTTCATGTTGATTCCCTGGATATTTTTTCCTTTTATCATTAAATATGAACAACTCTAAGGATTCTATGTTATTTGGTTAAATATTTCTCCCATGTTCATATTTTATCACATGATTATGATATAACCCTTTATGACTCATCGATATGTTTCTCCCTTACTGTTCATTTGATCTCATACCATCTTATGCTTCTCATTTCCCTAGGGAATTACATATATGAATATGTTTAGAAGGAATTCGTGTGTGGAAAATTTTGTGGGGGTGAAAAAGAAATAATTTGAAATAAGAAGTTTATATATATAATCTCAAAAGACACAAAACCTAAGGGTTTTTTAATTTTGTGATATTTTGGGAGATGAAATGTTTAAATTGTGGAAATTGTGGAAATTGTGTTAAATGTATGAATGATATGCTTTGTTCAACTCACTATAGACCCAATGAAAGTACCTGAAGGATAAAGGATACTTGATGGAAGGGTAAAAAGTACCCAATACCTTTAAGATATGTTCCTTTTTTATTTTTTATTTTAACTATTTATTTATTTATTTTTTAAAATATTAAGGGTTAAGGTAGTTCCATAGCCAAAATAATTAATTCTCCCACTCTATTTCATTCTCCAATCTCCAAGAATAGATTAACTCCATCAAGTATCAATTTCTATTTTTGCCTATTTTAGGAAGTCTCTGTATGCGAGGCTTACCTTAAATGGTTTTTATTTACTATATAATCTCTATTTTTTCAATTATATGGTGTGTTTTAGCTAATATCTATATTTTAGGTCATTTTATCTAGTTACTTTATTTATTCCTCCTCAGATTAAATAAGACCTTAGAATCATATTCACATCTCTCTTCCAGTATGTGGAAGGTGGTTACTAGATATTTCCTATTTCATGTGTGTGTTTATGATTGTGTAAAATGTGAGTGTGGTTAGGGTCATAATAGTGACTAGAACCAGAACAATACATGGATTTTTGGGTGACTAAGGGTTTTTCAAGGGTGGTTTAGAGATGTGTGTATAGATGTTGGTAGCATATTTTTAATATGATAGGGTAAAATTGTCATTAAATGGGTGGTTTTAATTGGGAGTATCCTTTAAAGGACTTAGAATGAGTATTGGTTGCTTGTGATAATGTGATTCCATGATATGGGTGGTGTGGGAAATTTTGGAATAGATTGGTGTGATATTGATCACTTGGAATGGGGTAAAATGGTTCTATAGTTGGGTTGTGGACATAGGTTGATGGTTATTTCCACTCAAAATGGTGATAAGTCTATTGGTTCTATGTAAAAACAGAAAAAGTACCACAAGATCGTTTAGCCACTTGTAGTTGGTAGTTTTCTATATATATTTAGTAATATAAGGGTGATATTTTTTACTATTGTTTTAGTCAAGGGGTACACCATAAATGTCCATCAGATCATGGGGGTGATTGAGATCACTGGATATGAGTGGGATGGTATCCATTTATATGGGACATGTTTGGATCGATGGGTCAGGCTTGGTGATTAACAGATCCTCTCCATGCCTTGAGTTTTTTTTGAGCTTGTAATCCAATGGCTTGGTGAAGGGTTCAGACATCTATGGGACATATGATATGATACAAGGATGTAACTTTAGAGTGTTGTGATTAAATCATGTTAGTTTCAAAGGGTTTTTTTGGTATGTAATTCCATGTGACATGAATTCAGTTGAAAGACTATGGGATCTTCTGGTATGATAGACCTTGGGTATCTCATACCACTCTATAACTAACCAAAGCAGGTAAAGGTTCACTCATGGCCAGTCGAGCATGAGTAGAGTATGTTGAGTTGTTTTCATTAGTGTTTATAATTTTCACTTTGTATACACTCATATATGTATGGATACTATCTTGGTAAACCATTTTTAGTGGCCTACTAAGTTTATACTCACATCATACATGATACTTTTAGGACATGTGATAAATTTATGCCTGATAGTGAAAGCTAGGGAAAGATATCGATGACTAGATCATAGTAGCTCGTGGTGTTGTTGATGCATGAGCTGGTTGGTGATGGTTTTTAGAGATGGATTCGGTGGATCATTAGTACTAATATAGGTTGGTCTTTTGATGTTTTGTACATGTATCTATATAATCAAGGTACATAAAATCTAGTTACCTATTGTTTGATATGTAGGACATTATAGATATTTTTTTAACGCGTATATATCCTAGCTTGATGTGTTGACTATTTATTGATATTTTTTGTTGTTTCTTGTTGTTTTTGTTTATATCTAGAGGGTATAGTCTCCCCACTATCACACTTTATTCCATTGTTATTATTAGGCATCCTATAGAATATAGTGAGGGGCACCTGAGGTTAGTGGCTCTCAAAATCATATTTCGTTCAGCTGATCTAGGATAGGTATTCTATAAAAGGTGTCTATATACACCACTTTTATTTATGAAACCCTAATTTATTATTATCATTATAAGAAACATGTGGGATCTAGAGAGTATAAAACTATCCATACCAAGAAAACATAAATGAAAATAGCATAATTTACTAAATTAATCTGTGTTTAATTTGAAATCGATATAAAAAAGTGTGTGTGTGTGTTTATTAGAACTTTTAAAAAGTAATAATTTACTAAAATATTATATGAAGTTTTTATTTTTGGAATCATGTGTACATTTTAATTATGGAATATATTATTCTTTTTTTAATTATTAATGCAAATGATTTTTCAAATCGAAATTATTATCAAGACGAATAAAATAACATATCCAATATTTCAATTGGACTTAAAATAAACCATAATTTTAAATGTAAAATTTCAACAATAAAAATATTAAAACTAATAATTCTATAAAACTATTTAGAATTTAGTGTTATAGTATTTAGAGAAGTTATATATTAATTTAAGATAAACCTGCTTATTGGGAATCACTACTGGAAATTGAATTTTTTACGATGGACTATTTATGGTTGGTTTTTATCACAGATAGTCATTTGCGATAGAATCCCATTGAAAAATCTATTTTTATGGTTCATCGCATTTTTTTATGATGGTTTATTCCTCTACTGCAAAAAGGTTTCACTGATTATATATAAATGAGAATTTACGATGATATTTTTTACCTATCGTAAATAATTATTTGAGGCAGAATAGAAAATATTTTCAATAATTATTTTTGATGGGTAAAAAACCCCACTGCAAATAATTTAAAAAATAAAACTATATATATATATAATATAAAAAAAATTAAAAATTAAAAAAAACATCATAATAATTTAAATATCTATATATATAATTGTAGACATCTAAATTAATAACAATATTACACATTATTTTTTCACTCAAATCTTATCATAATAAATGTGTCAGTAAAATACATTAATCACTATGAAGGGGGAGACTCATCTTGATAAGGTGGAGGAATGAAATTCATCTCTATATCCTGTGTCAATCGTCGCATGTACTCCATAATCTTATCATGTTTCTGCTTTTACCATTGACACTTATCATCCTACTCCTCCTGCTATAGTCAATAAAGCTCTTCCTACTCCATATGTAGGCTCTCTATAACCTCATTTTGATCTTGTAGCTTCTCCTCATACTCTATAGCTAATGATAAAAACTCTCCATGATCTCTCCTTAAGATAGATGATGACCTCATAGTTGTACCATAATAACTACTAGGAATCAATTGATAACCTACTCAAACAACTCATCCTTTCTCAAAATTATACTGAGTCATTTGCATCCATGTTGCATTATCAAATCCTGACACATGAGTGGAAGAACCCTTAGTTTTGGTCTAACTCTCATCGTGTGTGTGATAAGTCACGACCTCATATGACCCTTCAAACTCAATTTGAAACTAAAATAGTTAAAATATTATTTTGAGTTAATTTTAAAACTAAAAAATATATATAAACCACAATATGACACTGTCGACCACCAATAATATGTCAGATGATAGGATCATCACATTTCCTCTTATAAACATCAAACTCCATAATATCAGGATGCTCAACTGCATGTATGAATATAAAATAAATATTTTACATTTATATAAAAAATTAAATAAAAGTATTATCATATATCATCAATGAGTACTGAATGTATGACTACTAGCTCTATGTGTAACATCATGCCTCCCCTGGTTCTACTGACTAGATGATGATCTCCTATGAAAACTATCTCCCATACAGTATGAGCATAATCCATCCCAAGATTGAGAGGAGATGTAATCGGGTCAATTTTTATATTAATACTCATAAAAAACTATGGCTCTAGCTTTTTTCATGGCTCTCTTCATCATATTGTGAAAAAAATCATGAAAATGTTTATGAATATAGGCCTCCTAGATAGAGGTAATCAGGATAAATTTTATGTACTTACATAAACCCAACAAATAATTAATAATAAAAATTGAATAATTAAAAAAAATAAAAATAACTATTATTTATTTACATACCATCCAATGATCAAACATGTGGTGTCAAACATCAATGGGAATCTAATCTAACGTCACCCATGCTCCCAAAAGATAATTCCCCAGAATAACACTCCCATTTCTAATAGATATAGGAAAAAACTATGGGAAAATAGAATAAATAATCAAATAATTATTACATAATTAAATTAATAAAAATTAATGATAATTACTAAAAATTAACTAAAATACATAACTAAAAATACATATTCATGCATCAACTAAAATCAATATGTGGACATCTCTCAGGAATAGGGTCGAGAATCATCAATATCGCAAGACCACGACCCCTCTGAGTTGATGGTGAACTTCCAACAACCAAAGGGCTAGATAACAAAGCATCAAGGTCATCACCAGGAAGCATAGCCTCCTTGAGGCTATGGAACATCTCATCAAAATCCTTACTATCCATCTGAAACATGAAAAGAATATTGTTAGCAAATAATTGAAAATGAGAATTATATATATATTTATTATGACTATAACCATCATATAATTATGACATTGTTTATCTTTATTCTCATTTTTATATACAACAGTGTCAATATCTTTATCTTCCTCCTCGGTATCATCAATTTTAATAGGTTCTTTCTATTCATTATCACTTGTTATTTCAAATTCATTTGTTACATCATCAACATCATCATCAGTGTTGACCTATAAATAAGGGTTCTCATCATTTATATTTGTGTCTCTTCATTGATATTTGTGTCTCTTTATGTAAAAGATGTATTTGGAAATTTCTCTTGAAATTTTTCAATTCCTTTTACTTCAACGGAGCCACATTCACTTTGCATAAACTGATTTTAATGATATTTCATTTTTGTAATCTTCTACCAATCAATTAACTCTCTTGATGTAGAATAATAATTTTCATAATAAATTTGATGTTCTTGATGATCTTATAAAAATATTTCATTTATTTTAAGAAGAATTTTATATTTAATGTTAATGATTCCATGGTGCAGATGAATATACAATCCTTTATCAGTATTAAACCAATGACATTTGAACATAATTATATCATTCTTTCTAGGATAACATGATTCAGTTATTTCATACAACATGCCATAAAATTCAACTTCGCTTTCCCTATGATGAGATCGTTTTAAGAAAACACCATTATTTACTATTTTTTTAATCACCATATGCATGTGTATGAAATCTGAAACCATTCACCACATAAGAATTATAATATTTAACCATTTTGGATGGTGGGTTACTCAATACACACAATCTATTATCAATTTTATAAGAATGTTGTGATACCTAACATTTTGAAAAATAATTACCAATTTGAAAAATAATATATTGATTTCATATACTAAACCAAAAACAATTTACTTTACCAATCTTTAAAAGTAATTGGAAAAATTATTTTGTCGACGCTCTTCAAGAGCAGTTGGGGTAATTTGTGAAAACTATTTCTTGATATGAGCATAATATAATATAAAAAAATTTGTATAAATTTAGATAATTTTTTATATTTTTTGATAACTTTGGTAAATTATTACTGTTAATTTTTACTAATTTTTGCTATTTTTTAATGTCAGTCACTAATTTTTACTTATTGTCACTAATTTTTACCGATTTCTGCTAATTTTTTCTAATGCTGCTAATTATTAATAATTTTTACTAAAACCACTAATTACATCTATTTTTACTAATTAATGCTAATTACTACTAATTACCACTAATTATTGCTAATTACCACTAATTTTTACTAATTACTGAAAATTTCTACTAATTACCACCAAATTTTTACTAATTACCACTAATTTTTAGTAATTTCCTCTAATTACCACTATTTTTTATAAATTACCTCTAATTATCTCTAATTTTTACTAATTACTGTTACTTTTTATTGATTACCACTAATTACCACTAATTACTACTAATTGTTTTTAAAATATTAATATTTATTATTAGTTACTTATTGTTTCTATTTTTACTGATTTTTGATAATTTTTATTGAATGTCGCTAATTATTAATAATTATCATTAATTTCCACTAATTTTTACTAATTACCTCTAATTGCCACTAATTTTTACAAATTATCACTAATTACTGCTAATTTTTACTAATTACTGCTAATCGGCACTAATTTTTACTAGTTGTCACTATTTTTTACTAGTTACCGCTAATTTTTACTAATTACTACTAATTACCACTAGTTTTTACTAATTAACGCTAATAAACTCTAATTTTTACTAATTATCGCCAGTTTTTACTAGTTGCCGATAATTTTTTCAAGTTAACAATAAATTTTACCAATTATCGCTAATTAAAAGTAATTTTTACTAATTACGGCTAATTTTTACTAACTACACCTAATTGCCATTAATTTTTAATAATTAATGCTATTTTTTAATGATTACCACTAATTTTTACTGATTACAGCTAATTTTCACTGATTACCACTAATTTTTAGTAAATGTTTTAAATTATTAATATTTATCATCAAATTACTAAAAACTACTATTAATTGCAATTAATTACTAATTACTATTAATTATTATTAATTGCTATAAATTATTATTAATTATTACTAAGTTCTTTTAATTATTAGTATGTTTTGTTAATTAGTACTTATTATTTATCAATTATAATTAATTACTACTAATTATAAGCAGTTACTGATAATTCTAACTAATTATAGCTAATTGTAACTAATTAATTCTAATCATAATAAATTAATGCTAACTAAAACTATTTACTTCTAACTAATAATACTAATTTCTAATATATAATAAAATAAATAAATTAAAAATTACAAAAAATAAACAAATACCTCAAAATTGATGCTTTATCGGAATTAAAATACTAATCTGAATCTGAAAAGATTACTTCCCTGTAAAAATTAAAACTTCTAAAGGGAAAAAATCAAGGAATGGAGAATAGGGTACATGAGAGGAGAGGGAATAAGAGGAGATGATATCTAAAGAGAAAAAATGGTAGGGGTGATATATATATGTTAGATTATTAATGACGGTATTTTTTGTGACGGGATTCATGTCAGTAATAGATTTTTTTTGTGATGGGTTTCGTCGTAAATACTACCCACCATAAATAAAGGTAGCAGAGATATGAAAGTTATTTGTAATGAAACCCATCAGAAATAGTATTCTGTCGACATATTATTTAATACTGGTTATATATTCCCATTGCAAATAACCATTTCATCAAATAGTATTTGCGACGGGGAGCAGATTCTCATCATAAATAATGTTTCCAACTATATGGCACGTATGAAAGCCAAATATATTTGCAATGGGAAACATCTCCCATCATAAATAATAGTAAACAAATGATTATTTCTGATGGGAAACCCATACCAGCGCAAATAATCTTTACTACGGGAGGCTCGTCACAATTAATCGTTATCCCCATAGTGAATGTGCATGACATACCCCACTAATGACCAACACTAGCAAGGGATATCCCCCACCCATATTGGTTAAAATATTATATATATATATATATATATATATGTATGTATGTATGTATATATGTATGTATAAATGATAATGGTTTACAAAGTAAAGTTTCCATGCATCCCCTATATGTTATATATATATATATATATAAGTCAATTGTCTGTCATGTGGCCCAATGCTAGTTATTCAAACCATTTTCCTAATATACATTAATTTTAGGTCTAATTGATTCACAAAAAGTACTAATATCTTTATTTCTAAATATAGAATATATTGGAAGACTTTCCAAATCTAAATGGGTTAGATTAATGAATTATTTTTGAAATTTAATTTTTTAGGGGTTTGAGTTCAATAGGGATTGTGAAAATGAGGTTTTGGGTCATAAGAAGTTATTGGATGATGTTATAAAATTTTAAAAGAATTGTTAAATACGGTTTGATAAATTATATATTTTTGTATATGGTTGACCTTATTTTACCTTTATTGACCATATTTATCTAAATTTGATCCTTTTTTACCAAAATTGACCCTTTTCCCCTTGATGATTTTATTAATATATGGGATTATTTAAAAAAGGAATGTTAATTTTTAACATAATTTGACTAATTAAGGTTATGTTTAACTATATTTAATTTTTGTTTGACTAAAAATTTATAGATTACCTAGTTTGAATTAGATGGGACATTTTATTTTCATATTTTCCTTATAAAAAAATGATGTCATATAAAGGTGATGTTTGAGAATTAATGATTATTTTAGGTACTCTAGCACAGTTAAGACCTAAGTATAACATAGTTTAACTAATAAAATCCTTAATTACTATCAATGAGTGAGAAGGAGTAGTGTTAATAGGGTCATTAGAGATTGTGATATTTTAGAGGGTATCCAATATATGATAAGGGCAATGTATTTATAGGGATTTTATAGTTATGTATTTTATGGGAATAACATGTATGAAGTTGTTAAAGTTTGTAAAAAAATGTTATAAACTTAATATTTTATTGTGTTAAGAGAATAGATTATTTTTATCATGATTTTATATAGTGACACCTTTTCCTATAGAAAAAAAATCTTGGATGGTGTGAATTAAAAAAACATTGAGTTCATGATAAATATAGTGATGGATATGTTGATGCTAATGAGATGGTTCCCTCACCGAGATTTCATATAGTAATGATGTTCTAATAATTGATTGGGTGTCCATCATTTTTTCTTATAGTCTTCATTTTAGGGATGTGTCCTCTAGTTCAAAAAGTCTTTATCAAATATTTTTTATAATAGAGACTAGTCTTTAAGAGGAATGGTCCAAGTCTATATTGTTCTATATGGTTTTGGTGGTTCTATGCTATCACAGATTATCCCAAATAATATTATGCCAAAGTTATATAGTGGGTCCTATAATGACATGACTTATATGAATATAGTATGCATTGTAGTGACATATCCTGGTGAGTTTTAAATTTTATTCATCGTTTAGTTGGGGTATAATTAGTTTCTCATTGTGAGATAAATGTATCTAGGGGATAAGTATTGATCATTCATAGTTTATTATAAAATTTTAAAATATATTTGGGATTTATAATTTCCATGGAATCTAAGGATATTTTTTTGTGAAGGGTTACCTTATATTTTAGACTTAGGTTTTCTATTTTTCTTGATGATTATGCATGAGATATGGATAAATACATGTAAGGAATTTCCTTAGATTTTAGTTATATGGTTGTATGGAATGAAATCGCATAATTTTTCTTCTTCTATACACATGTTTTATAAGAATGAACATTCCATTATACTTGTAGTGAGTTTTTATTTCGGATGACCATATTGAGTTTTTTGTCTCTTGCATATACAAGATTTTTTATGAAAATATAATCATGTCTGTGAATTTATACTTATAATAACATTTAATATATCTAGTTTCCATGGTGGTGTTAGTGGAACTTATGATTTTATGGTAGGTCAAGATGCTTAGAGTGTACTATATAAAAGTTTTTCTAATGGGATTTAATTATGTATTATTCATTATTGATATTACATTATGTTTCATATTTGTTTATGTGTTTTCATTATTATTTTCTATACACATGACATATAAGCTTGACATGTTTAATTTAGTGATGCATATTTTTTTGTTTACAATAACTTGTTTGTTATTATATATGTATAAATTATGATAAAATTCCTAATATTATGTATAAAATCACTTATAATACTTTTTCTAAATTCTATTATTATTATATATTGTCATGTGGTTAGAATTTTTAATATCATTGGTGACCTTAGTGGGGTTCCATTTTGATCAATCATGTCATCAAGGATTTTTTTAAATGGAATTTTTAGTGATGGATAGAATACATCACACATTTTTTAAATCAATATGCTAACTATGTTTTTTTATCTGGTTTACCATATTTGTGGCAAAGAATTTTTTCCTATCAAAAATGATTTATACTGATAGATGAAAGAACTTATCACTCCTATATAATAGTGATTGATTCACACTATTTATAATATCCATCATTAAAAATATCAAGTCATGCTTGACGTATTTCAAGATTCATTCAAAATTTGTTAAAAAAATTCTCCAAAATATATTTAATTTTTAAAAGAGTTACATTCCTTATATGTAACGAATAGGCATATAAATATAAAGGGAAAAAAGTGAGAAAATCATAGTTCATGTTAGAGTTCTAAAAGGATTATCTATACATTAAGAGAAAAATAAAACTAAAAATAAGAAGATAGTAGCCAAAATATGTTAAAAAATTATACACATAATGGTAGATACATGTAGAAACCCAAACTGATTCACACCCACTAAAAGATGTGTAAAAACATATGATAAAATGATATGAAACAATCCAAACCTTATAAAAAAGTAAAAATATTTCAAAATAGTCTTAGGGGAATGTTAGGATAATTAGAAGTGTATAGTGAACCCTTCAAAATCAAAAGTTAAAATATAGAATTTGGGTTGGAGTTTAAACAACAGTTATATAATAAATTTTCTTATATGGGGTTTTAACATCAGATATTTATTACCTGACTTTAAACCCCTTACCACATAGGTTTTTAATGTCAGTTATTTAAATAACTCACATTAAATCTCCATTCATCACTACTACAAAAACAGGCAAGGGAAGCACTACCCTTTTATCAACACTAAAAAAAGCCCTGATAAAGGGGGCCTTTATTAGTTCTTTTTTTAGCGCTGATAAAGGCTCCCCTTTATCAGCGCTTTTTTTTAGTGCTGATAAAGGGGATCCCTTTATGAGCACTTCTTTTAGTAGCACTGATAAAGGGGGGATTTATCAGCGTTTTTTCTTACCGCTGATATATTTTATGTTTCAAAAAAAATCATGAAAAAAAAAATATTGTTATATAAGTAAATTTATATTGATATAAATAAAATATATTTTTTTAAATATGTTTTAGATAAGTATAAATAGACTATTACATTTCATATATAAGAAATTTAGTGAAAATGGATTTAAAATATTTTAAAAAATATTATTAATTAATAATTTGTTAATTATTTTTATTAAAAATCATTTAATAACAATTTGAAGACACAAAAAATCAAAAAAATTAATAAAATATCTAAAATAAGTTTAAAATGTAACTCAAGCTTCAAATGGTCATAACTTTTGATTTAGGTGTCCATTTAAGCTCTACAGCATATCAAATCGAAACCTATGATGAGATCTACGAGCTGGTGACCCAAGAAAAGATTTTGTCACAATTTTAGAGGCCAAAAAAGTCCCATAAGGCCTCCAAAATTGAGTTTTTAGTCGGGATACATCAATTTGGTAACATTCAAATAGGTATAACTTCTGATCTGGATGTCTGTTAGGCCTATACCACATATCATATAAATATTGTTTCATTTTATTTTATTTGACTGGCTATGGAGTTGAAACGGGCTTTTGGATTATATTTTATGGTCGTTTTAACAATCTATGGCTTTTCAAATACAGATATATATGTATTTATTCATAAATATATATGTGTTTGTGTCTGTGTGTGTGTCTGTGTGTGTGTGTTTGTTGTATATATGTATGTATTTATTTATTTATTTATTTATAGACATAAATAAAAAACATATTTCATAAATGTATTTAAAACTAATCTTATAAGTATATATTAATATACAAATAAATATACAGATAAAAAATTATAACTAAATATATATATATATATATAAATATATATTAATATACGAATGAATATATATATACTAATATATTAATAAATATATTTATATTAATATGAATCTATATTAATATATGAATAAATATAACTATATATATATAAATAGATATATCATTAAATAGAGAAAAAACAAAATGGCTTAGTGGTAAAGGTGTAGCAGCGAAAGGGGGAGGTCGCGGGTTCGATTTCGGGTGGAAGCAAAGGGGTGCGTGCGTGTGGGGATGCACGGGAAGGGCAGCGTGCGAGAGAGTGTAAGGGGGGTCCACCTAGTGCTGTTAAAGGGGCATTCAAGCACTGTTAAAAGCTCCCCCCACATTATATAATTCATTTTTATTTTATTTTATTTTATTTTATTTTATTGACTTTTATCAGTTCTAAAAAAAGTGCTGATAAAGGCCCCTTTTATCAGCGCTAAAAAAGCGCTGATAAAAGCCCCTTTTATCAGCGCTAAAAAGCACTGATAAAAGGGGCCTTTATCAGTTCTTTTTGGAGCACTGATAAAAGGGACCCCCCTTTATCCTCGCCTCGATTAACAACACTTTTTTTAGCGCTGTTAATTGACTTTTTTAGCGCTGATAAAGGCCATATTTGTAGTAGTGCATGGATGTTCTTAATTTCATTTATTAAATAGCCAATATTAAAACCTTTTCTAAGAAGTGTTTTAATGTCGGTTATTAAATAACTAATGTTAAAAATGTAACTCTAACACAAAACCAAAAAAAATAACATCTTACACATGTGATTTTACTTCATAGATTATAAATTTATCATGATTCACTTGTGATTTTTAATTTTTTTCATAACATAGACTATTTTTCTTGATATCATCTATAAATAAGTTCCCCTTTATACTTATTTTCACATTTCCTTAACAAACATTCATTTATCTTCCATCGATTAACTTATCATACCCATGAAATTTCTCTCCCAAGTTTTCATTTCTTACTATGTTATTCATTCATAGATTACAAATCATGTATTAATATCCATCATTGGTATATACAAATTTAAAATCTAGGAGGTAAATAGTGATATCAATGATGATAGAAATAATGGTCATCGATGATACCTACATAGGGGTATAATATATGGAATAATCTCTTTTATTGTAAATAGATTTTTTTTTATTTCATTCATTTTATATATTATATATTGATTATTATCATGGTTTCCAGGAAAAATTATTTGTTTTTGGATTTTTTAATTGATATATATTTTTAATTATAAGGTTTTTTGTCCTTTATTCCCCAAAATAATCATATAGGTTTTTCATTATATCATAATTTTTTTAAATAATATATTTTTTTACATTAGTTATTTTAAAAACTAACAAGAAAATATGCTTTCACATCATTTATTTAAATAATAAACATGAAAATTAATTTTTTACGTATATTTTTCAAATAAATGACATGGAAAATTTTAAATAATTGTATATTATATATGTTTTCTAAAATAATCATAATTATAATTAATTTTCATGTTGGTTATAAAAACTAATGTTAAAAATCTATTTACACTAATTATTAAAATGACAACACCTTAAAAATTAATGTTAAAACCCAAATAAAATTAGAGTTAGAGTTTTACTTTCACATAGTGAATAAAATATGGGTAAACTATGAGATAATGATCTCAGCTACATTTCTATTACACCAATGAAATTCAAACCATGAATGTAATATCCATTAAGATAGGGATAACAGTTTTCCACTAAGAATATGGTAGGATGACCTCACTCCAAAAACATATTTAATAAACAATAAATCCATCTGATAACAAAAATAAACAAACTGAACAAAAAACAAGTGAGGGTAACCAAAAATAGTAAAATTAACAGGATAAAGTGGGAGAAATATCTATGGACTTGCTCAAAGATCTATTATATGGAGTTTTCTTAGGTCACTCCATATAAGTGAGCTTAATATTAAGGAAAAAAATAATTTAAATTATATTCAGATGAATATTATATTTCAATTTGTAAAATATAACGGCATCATCAATGCCTCAAATGTGATAAATATATAATAGAAAATAAATTTTAAAATGAGTTTATGGGTTATTAAAGATCAAATGTAAGGGGAGTAATGATGAATAATATCAACCAAATAAAATCATATTGGAGATAAGAAAAGGGCATGAAAAATGGTTTAATAATTAGACAGTTTCAAAAAAAAGTCACTGATTTAAAATTTATAATGAAATGGGGGAAAACATGTTGAGTTCCAGTCTTATATTTAGAGAACCTACTGCAAGAAAAGTTTTTATTCTAATGAAAAATCTTGTAGAAAAATCCATAATTTTGAGTAAGAAATGTCACATATAAAATAAAATTCTAATGGTTCTCAAATAATGAATGATGAATGGGTGGAAAACCCCTTGGGAAGGGAGGAAAATGAGATGAGAGGGGTAGTGAAATATACCTATATATATTTGAGACTAAATGAGGTAAACCTCATTTAATAAAATTAAAACAAATAAAATAATTTAAAAAAAAACCCACTAGCCATTAGGTGCCAATTATAAGTCCATCGGGTGGCTGGGGATCTCACAAAACCACCCTCACCCCACATTTATGCACCATATACTTGGAACTATTCCAAAAGGTACCCTATGGAATTTTTTTCAAGGTTAGATGTCCCACTCCAAGATTACCTTTTTGAAATTGACCCTCAGGCCTTCACTGACCCCTCTAATGACTCAAATGCATCTAATTTCACAATATCAGTTCAATATTAGACTCAAATTACCTCACCCAAATTCTTGGTGATAAGATGAATTTATATATAAATATTGGATATATTTATATAATTTTTATTAATCTTTTGTTTGATAATGCACTGGGATTTTTTTTGTTTTCATATGAATTATGAATTTTGGAATAAAAGGATGAAATTCTGAAAATATAGAAAAAATAGGTTTTACACATCATGAACGATGTTCACAACATGTGTTCCTCATTCATAGTATTTATCATTTTTTTATGATCATGTTGAGAATGTTTATTATTTATTTTCTTTTGATCAACACCGTCATGTGTGTCTAATACTCTTAAGTGTTTCTGATCCTAATGATTCTAATAATTGAACCTTGGTAACCCTGTGTCTATTAATTAGGTTATAAATAATTTTTTATCACATTCTCTCACACATCCTTGACCATGAGAGGTGTAATTGAATAAACCTGACTGAAATTGAGTTGAGAAGGCTTTGACTATTAGCTTGTGGTGATGTATTCCATAGAATCTAAGCGTAATGAATCTATTTTGTTTGTTATACTAAGACTAAGGGATGTTTTCATCATATTTAAATCTAATTGGTTTGACCATAACCAATTGGTGACCCTTTCATCGCTTCACATCCTAATCCATAGAACTACTCCAATCTAGATTTAGGATTATATTTTTCCTGAAGTCTTGAAATTAACCCTAATTCCTTCATTGTTGTCTGATATAAATCCAAATAACCTAGTTCTAGTGAAACAAAATCTAAATATTGAACATGAATAATCCTAACATAGGATTCAAATCAATAATTATTGTGTCTATCAGTCATCTGTGGTATCGACCATGTACTTACCCTTTAATACATCTTTATAGTTGAGTGTATTTTGAGAACAATAAACATATAATCTGATAATGATTGGAGGTGTCGATGATGCCTTCTGGGAATATCAAATTTTGGTGTCATTTTCAAGAACCATTATTTCCTAGAAATGGTAACCTTTTGATCGAACCAGGGGTTACCTCACCTTTTACACATTTTTTTCTTTTTATATTTTTCTTCTTCAGATGTGCATGCTTCCTCTCTATCTTTTTCTCATCTAGTGCATGAGTTAGGGCCTTCTGACTCACTCAAGGAGCCTTGATTCTCAAGAAATACTTCTATTCCATCTTGGTATCGATCAACCCTTATCTGCATGTCGGCACTCCACAATGACTGAGCACAATGATCTTATGGCACCACACCCTCAAAACCTTCAATATGCACCACCTATAAATTAGGGAGAGCAACCAACACTGTAGGATTGCACCATTATGGATTTCATCCTGCCATCCATAAGTGGTTTTTCACCCATCATTGTGCGTCCTCCTATATAGGTGCATACTTTTGAGAACAAACCTGGAATTATCCACATGATCCAAAACATGGTTCAATTCAGTGGGATTCAGAGTGAAAACCCCCATGAGTACATTTCCAATTTTATCAAGGTTTGCGATAACTTTCGCAACCAGGGCATGTCGTCTAATGAAATTAGACTCTGTGTATTCCCACTCTCATTGTGTGATCAATCCAAGGATTGGATCAAAATCCAATCTCCCAAGTTGATCACAAACTTTCCTCCAATACGGACTTTGAATCTATAGAATGGAATTAATAACTTTTCCTAGATAGATGAGGAGTCCTCCTAGGAAGCCTGGGATCATTTTAAGAATCTCATTATAAAATTCCCACATCATGAACTTGATGTGTGGCTTAATCTTAAAACATTATATCGAGGACTTCAACCTATTACATGAATTGTAGTGGTCGACACTGCTGATGGAAGACTCATTATTAAAATGATAGAAGTCATCTAATCACTTCTAGATGAGATCTTCCACAATTACAGTCTATGATAGAGTGATAAAGGATTGCCTCAATTTAGAATACATCAATTGGGGGAGAGAACCCACCATTCATCACAAGTATAATCCCTTACAAATAAGCTCAACCCATTTTAGTTACCTACTGCACCACCACCCTCTCCTGCTCCTGTGATGGAAATCCAATCCTGCGAGATGTGTAGAGGCCCATACCCATACCAAGACTATGGTTTTAGGATAGAGGATCCTTAATCCCAAGATTTTAATTACATCAATTACAATCAACAAGGCCAAAAATACCAATAGTAGTAGTATTACCAGTAAAAATCAGCTCAGTATCCATAACAATAACCCACTTAGTAGTACTATTAGTAGAGTATTGGTCAAGAATCAAAAAGAAATTAAGTACCACCTATTTTTTCACTTCAAAATCCATCTAATTGAATCCAATATAAAGTACCTTAGAAACCCTTTCCCTAAAATATCAGCAACAATTCTATCCAACACTACAAAGACTACCACAACAAGTCCTACCTTTGTAGTATGATCTTAAAAACTTTCTCTCTACATTTGTTAAAAAATTGAATAAAATGATGACTAACCAATAGATTTATATAGAAAACCATATATCTTCCCTAAACAATTTAGAGCATAAAATGGGTCAAATATCGAAGACCTTATCTAACTAACTACTAAGTATGTATCCTAGTAACATTGAGATTCCCCTGAGAGAAGAGGAAAAAGAACTAATTATTAGGAGTGGGAATGTGATAGAATTTCAGAAACCATGAAATGGTAAGGAAAACATGACTAAAGAACTTAATAAACATGAAACATTCATCAATGAGGATGACACTAATAGCACAAAGGAAACTATTCAAGAAACAAATCTAGAATCAGAAGCTACTAAAAAAGATATTTTAAAAGAGAAGCCTAAAAAGGAAGAAGTTTATGTGGGACTGCCAGCCGATAAACCCCCTATTCCCTTCCCATAAATAATGATTCAAGGGAATAATTAATGGAAATATAAGAAATTTCAAGTTATGTTTAAACAATTACACATAAACATCCCCTTTATTGAATCCATTACACAAATGCCTACCAACACAAAATTCTTGAAAGAATTACTTTCTAAAAAAGGGAATATGGAAGACTTAAGAGTCATTTATTTAAATGAATAATTATTTTATATAATTTGTAATAATCTTACCCTTAATATGTGAGACCCTGGTAGTTTTTCAATTCCATACACTATAGGGGAATGAAACTTCGAAAGGGCATTATGTAATATTTTCATGAAAATCAATCTTATACCTATGATTGTATTTCGAAAATTAGGTCTCAAAGAATTGAAGATAAAAAAAGTTTTATTATAATTGGATGACTGGTCAGTAAAGTACCCTTAAGGTCTTCTTGAGGATGTTTTATTAAAATTTATAAATTCATCTTCCCTATGTATTTCCTTATCTTAGACATGGAAGAATAAGGAGAAGTTCCCATTATTTTAGGATGCCCATTTATTTCCACTTGGAATGAACTGATTTATGTAAATCAAGGGAAACTAATATTCATGGTAGTAGATGAAAAATTAGTGTTCATCTTAGTGAAGGAAAAAAATGATGAAACATTCGATTATCAATCCATATTTCTTACTAATGCAAGAGATTAGTTTATGGTCATCGAGGATGATAGAGAAAGTCTATCCTCTGATGAAGATGAAGGTAGTGATCATGATAATGTAAATTACTTTGAACCATTTACAAGGGATACTATCCCACCATTAATACTCTCATAAATCAAGCCATCAACATTGGAACTAAAACCTCTATCGAGCATGCTCAAGTACTCATCCCTAGAGATTGTAACTTCACTAGCAGTCATTATAAGCTCACAGCTAACCCAAATACAAAAGAAAAAGTTGATTGAAGTCCTAAAAAGGCACAAGAACTAAATTTCTTGGATATTGGATGAAATTAAAGGGACCAACCACACAATATAAACCCATAATATATTGTTGGAAGAAGTTGTTAAACCCAAATGCCAATCCCTGAGGTGACACACCCCACTGATGAAAGAAGTGGTTAAGAGAGAAGTGTTGAAACTTCTAGATGCTGGAATAATATTTTTAATATCTGAAAGCTAATGGGTGAGTCCACTACAAGTTTTACCAAGGAATGGAATCCTAATAATTGTAAAAAAACAATGAATATGATCTATTATCAACTCAAACCATCACTGGATAGTGAGTATGTATAGATTATTAGAACCTCAATATGGTAACTCAAAATGATAATTTCCCATTACCATTTATGGATAAAACTATAGAAATAATAGTAGGAAAAAATTATATTGATTCCTTGATGGTTATTCAGGATAAAATCAAATTTCAATCAATATATATGACTAATCCAAAAATATGTTCACTCTCCCCTTTATAACCTTCACCTATAGACGTGTGTAATTTGATATGTGTAATAAACCAGAAACTTTCAACGGTTCAGGACACATATATTCCATGATATGGTGGAGGAGTTCTAGGAGATATTTATGGATGATTTATTGGTTTATAGAATAACCTTTGAGGTGTGTCTGCTTAATTTGGTCCTAGTATTATAACGTTGCAAAGAACAATGCCTAGAATTAAATTATGAAAAATGGCAATTTGTGGTCTAAGGATGCATAGTCCTTGGATATAAAATCTCAAAGCAAGGAATGGAAGTGGATCTATAAAAAATCAAAGTAATAAAATACTTACCTAATCCTAAAATAGTAAAAGGAATAGTGGGCTTTTTGGGCCATGTAGGATTCTACCACCACTTCATTAAAGACTTTGTGAAAGTTTACCTCCCCTTGACACACTTATTGTCAAAAGACATTATCATTTAGTTTTATTAAGAGTGTCAATGGGAATTCAATACACTTAAAAAATCATGTTGGTGAATCCTTTCATCATTTCACCAGATTAGGATAAGTATTTTGAGTTGATGTGTGACACCAGTGAATTCGTTGTTGGTGCTATCTTAGGACAGTGATTCATACAAATATTTTTTCCAATTTCCTATTCCATCCACACACTGAATGACACTTAGGTAAATTATATGACTACTGAAATGGAACTTTTGGATGTTGTCTTTACATTTTAAAAGTTCCACTCATACCTTTTACTATCCAAAGTAGTGGTCTACACTAATCATTCAGCACTTAAATATCTAGTGAACAAAATGGATTCCAAAACACATTTGATATGGTGGATCCTACTATTGAATGTGTTTTACAAAGAAATTAAGGACACAAAAGGAACTGATAATTTTATTGGTGATCATTTATCCATAATTACACTACCTCGCATTAAGGATGGTGATAATCTTGAAATTGAAGATGAATTCCCCTATGAAACCATGTTTATGATAAATACCCAATCTTGACCATGGTTCTTGGATATTTGAAATTATCCTTCCATGATATCACTCTACCTAGACCTCACCTTTCATCAGAGGAATATATTTTTAGTCTAAGATTCACATTACTACTGGGATGACCCACTACTTTTTAAGCGTTATGTTGATTGATTATTGCAGCACTACATCCCAGAAAATGAAATAAAAATTGTTATATACATGTTTCATACATCACTAGTAGGAGGGAATCATATACCTGAATATACCATGGAAAAAATCCTTCAAAGTGGGTTATTCTAGCCCATTCTTCACCATGATGTAAGAAACCTTTGTCAAAGTTGTGATTAGTGCCATCAAACATGAACAATAGGGAAAAGAAAAGAAATTCCCCAAAATCCCATCCTAGAATTCAAAATCTTTGATGTACGGGGGATTGATTTTATAGTACTATTCCCTAATTCTCATGAAAATTGTATATCCTATTCTGCGTTGACTACATATTAAAATGAGTATAAGTTGAGGTGACCAATCATGATATAGAAAAAGTGGACATGAATTCTCTAAAGAAAAAAATATTATGAAGATTTAGATTCCTCTGATTACTCATTACTGATTAGGGTATGCATTTTGCAAATAATTTTGTCAAGGGACCGCTCAAAAAAGTATGAAATTAATTATAACACTATAAATCCCTACCACCCACAAAAAATAGAACAAGTTGAATTATAGAATAGGTAAATTAAACAAATCCTAGAAAAGTCAGTCAAAACAAGTAGAAAGGGCTAGAGTATTAAACTGGATAATGCACTTTGGGTATAATGCACATTATACAGGACACCTGTCGACACTACTCTATTCTAACTTGTGTATGGAAATTTATTCCATCTTCTAATGGAATTATAGAACTATTCTTATTTTTAAATAAATAAATTGAAAATTAATGATAAAAAATATGGGGAAGTAATAATGATATAGATATATGAGCAGGAAAAAATCAACAAGGACACCTATAAAAATTCTATAATTTATAAAGAAAATTCAAAGAAATGGAATGAACAAATAGTTACTTATCAAATATTCACATCAGAGGATAAAGTCTTGTTATTAAATTCTTAATTGAAATTATTCTCTGGAAAGATAAAATCATGATGGTTGGGTCCTTACCAAGTTTTTAAGGTTTTCCCATATAGATAAATTAAAATTTGTAAATGCGTAGAACCACTATTCAAGGTTAATGGATAAAGGTTAAAGATATGCCAAGAGAAATTCCATAAGGGGTGTGTCGTCACTCTCAAATTCACTTGAATTAAAAAGATTCTAGCTCTCTATGTTAAATGAATCACTGACTGGGAGGAAGCCCAGGGTAGGTATAATAGACTAAAATATGTTATTATAGGAAGGTTAAGTGTTGTTAGAATCTGATCAAAAGAACTTGGCCTAAAAGGGGGAAAAATGAAAAATAAATGCTATGTAACCCCTAAAAGAAATGTAAATGATAAATTTCTAAAAAAATAGTAAAAACCAATATTTAAACATCATGTATTCATTACATGACATGTAAGTTTTAGGAAGCTTTTAAATGTTGTGAAGCCTAGGTTCATGGCCATCCCCCCCCCCTTCTACTCAACTCATACACAACCCCTCCTATCCCAATGCCTCACCTCCTCCCATCATCTGGTCATCCCTCTTCTATCCCCCTCCCCTCACCACCATCTCTCTTCCTTCCTCCTTCCCACCTCTCTATTTCTTTCCTCTTCATCTCTGTTGTCATTCGACATGGCCCACACCAAAACCATTTTCACCTCTCCTACCAAATGTGTGCCCAAGCATGATGAGATGCCTCTGCCACCCAAGTGGTGGATAGATCCTCCACCACTACTTATAGATCCTTCCACCTCCTCTTCCACCTTTACCTCTTCTTTTGGTTCTACCTATGATAACTCACAGACTTCATTTAGCGGGTCATAGGTAACTAACCGTCTGCACCTCCATCCCTGCCTTCACTTCTTAGAACTTGAGAACAAGGTCAGGTTGGTCTATCTCTAGATGAATACCATGAGAAATAACAAGACATTGGATCTCACAATGATTGAGAGGATCCATATTCACTAGGAGGTCCTTAACCTCATCATCTGGCTGCACCTCTCCCCCAATACCTATGTGCATGAGGAAACCTTCAGGGAGCTTTTCCTTGGGTTCTTAGCCACCTTCAAGCTAGTCATTGATTCATACATGGAGTAAGGACATGGAATATCACCCTTGGAAACTTTGTCAATGGTCTTATAATTCACTCTTCTGACTTCATCACCTCTCCATTTTTTCAACCTTACAGCTCGAGCATAATAAGGAAGATACTGCACAGCTTTGGGAGAGGATATCTAGATACCAGAATATAATTTATGATCCTCATAGGATAAATCACACCCAGATATATGGTGATTCCCTTAAGATCCTTCATTGGGGCTTATCTCAATCTTGGATGGCTCGAGGTGATGCTCACAAGAGTGTGATCCAGATTGAGGTGATCATTCTTGACTCATCCATGGGCTGCCTGGCTGTCAACATTTCTAGGTAGTTATCCATGTTCTACCTAATACTAGATAGGAGGTCCCAAGGTATGTTGATGGGGGTATATTTCATTATGCATCTGTTCAGGTGCCTTAGTGTCTTTGACGTTTCTTGGCCTCACACCTCCCTTATCCAGATGGAGTGTATCGACCTCCTTTTTCTCCACTAGATGTGGCTGCTGACTAGGAGTAGGAGTATCTACCAATGATAATTGGGATATGATGAGGGTTTTGATGAGGCACCATACAACATACAGCTGACCCAAACTCACCTACCCATGTCCCCACATCCACTATTGCTACCCCTACCACCACATCCACCAAAGCCTCTACCCCTATTACCACTACCATAACACTAGCCACCACTACCCCTACCACTTCTTTTACCACTTCCACCACTACCCCTATTGTATCTACACCCCCCACCCACCCACCCATTCCCATATATTTATATCCATTTCTATTGGCCATACTAGAGAACCAGTGGCAGCTTTTTTTCGTCTTTGTATCCCATTTACCAACCCAACTCACTTCACTGCCCCTCCCCCTCCACCAGTACCTTCATCTTTCCACCCACACCCACCTGCTTACCCCACTTATACATCCATTCCCACACCAAATACCACCCTGGATGACCTAACTCTTGAGATTACTGACCCTACTACCTATCAGGAGTACTTATCGGAGCAAGATAGATGGGGAAAGGTCCTCGCTATTCCATCTCCATATAAGGTGCCTATGATCGACCCAACTACCTAACACATAGCCTCCATCTGGATCAGAACCTCTCATCCTCCATCCTCAATCGAGACAACTATATGCACCATGGAATATATCATGGTGATCAATCCTAAATCCCCTTCCAACATTGATGATATTTATTTGGAAGAGCTTCTCCAATCACCCACTTTTTAAGGGGAGACTACTAATGTAGAGATCGGTGAGCATACCCCAGCTATTTAGTTTTATCCTTATCCCTTCCCACGATGTACTCTATCTGAGTTCTATTTTTTATACTAAATTTATTCCATTTTTACCTATGTATCATTCCTCATATATATATATGGGACGTGATTTTCTTTAGCTATATTATTTACTATTCATTTTTATTTTACTGTTGTATTATTTTAGCCATGTCTATCTCTACTTAATCTTCTATTATCACTAAAAATCCTATCAATCAATCCTCTAGAATACTTCATTGATATCTATCAGTGTGTGTCTAACCTATAGATATAAGTTCAGGAGCTTAATCTACAGATCTATACTCAATGGGATACTCCTCTACAATGAGCATGGAATATTTTCCTACCATATGAGATTCATGGTTGATACCTTCATAATGTGTTTAATAACACAAAGTTCCCATGTGAGCTTGATGGTACTTCTACTAGTTCTTTAAGGAGGTATCAGACCTCTAAGAAGATGTATGACACTAATTGATTCCATTTTCCATTTTTCTGGCTGACGAAAAAAAATTAGCGCTTTATGGGAGGCGGAACATATTTTTTGTTTTCTTAATTTTTATTTAGTACTTAGGACCTATTTTTTATTTTTAGTATAATTTTTTTTCATAGGTCATCCCAAATTTCATTTTACTCAGATTCTTTCATTTATTTGAGTTGTTTTCCCCTGTTGTCAATTATTTGCACCTGCCTATTTATCTTCTTACAAATTGGTTAACCTCTATGGACTAATGGTTTATCGAGTATAGGTATTTTGTTTCTAACTATATTTTCAGGTAACTCAATTTATAATCACCATCCAATAAGTTTCCTTATGGAATTAAATTCACTACAGGGAGATCTTGATTCCCTAATTTTAAAATATCAATATCAATTTCATCTTTTTCTATGATTCTATTGATATATTTCCCAAGATTCATTCTAGAATAGTGTAGACAATGCCTCCTTTTAAGTGTGGGGGAGTCTTTCCTGAGCTTTATTATCGATACACTTAAATTATTTCTTATTTCAACTGGTCTAGAAGACATTTTTCATTGAAATCCTTCTTTAAACTTGAAATCTCATTATACCCATTTAAATAAAATAAATGGTTAGTTTGTAGATTGTTGAAAGTCATGTTTTATCACTATTTATATTTTTATCTTTATTACTAATATGAGTAATTTAATTTTAATTCTAGAGTCTTGAAATTTATTTTTATTGACTTATTACTGGATTTTACACCCTGAGTGATTTCCATTTATTTTTTTTAATACTCCCATTATTTATTGGATTCTAGAGATACACAATCATATTCTATTCTAATCATATTTCTTGAGAGATACTTAGGACATGTAAACCTATCAAAAATTTCATTGAGATATTATTGAGGCTATGATTGAATAAATACACTTTTAAAATGATTGAGTAAATCTTCATGATCCACTTTTTACAAAGGCACACTTGTACATCTTTCCTTATTTAGCCTATAGTATCCATGAATAACCTTGTTAGGATGGAGTTGTTTCAAGCCTATTATCCCTTTCTAAATTTCCCTTAGTACGATGTATGATTTTCCTTTGAATAAGTGTTGGGGAATTTTCACTAATTATGTACATGGTATATTGATACTAAGGCAATATATGCTAACACTTTCACTAGATTGATATGATGAGATTCATGATTATATTTTGAATTATATATTCACACCTTATTCCTTTGAAAAAATAAATATTATATATATATATATATATATATTAGTTTGTGTATTAAGAAATTTCGCCATCACCAGAGTGATGAATCTTATTATGGATCATATGTGGTTAGGTGATGGATGTGAGACCTATCCTATACCAGATTTCTGAAAAATAAATAAAAAAGAAAAATAAAGGAACAGGGTACATTCTTGATACCATCTTGACATACTCATGAGACCACTTTGAGATGTTGGAGCATGGATGCATTTTTTTAGGAGTCACTTTATTTCACTATTAATTATTATCTTTTATTTTACTTTAGATATTACCCTCCTTTTTAAGCTTGATTTCTATCACTTTACCACTTTCCCTTAGCCTCAGAGTCATTTGAACCTTATTGTCGAATCCCTCGTGATTGATTTTTTATTTATATTTATGAAGTGGAGGTGTTATAACCAATAAAAGCCTATGGTTAGGAACATGTATTCAGGTTATGATAATAACTCTAGTTTTATTTTAACTTGAGTTGTAAGAGAAAATTTATTTTAAGGTAAATTGAAAAATGGGTATGGAATTTAAGGAATAGTTATGAAATTGTAATTAAAGGAAAAAATAATATGAATAAAGAACTAAACTATGAGGCATGACTGATTTTCTATTAATATTTGATTCCGAAGGACTTACTTTTTCCTCTTACCCTTAGTTTTATTTGACTGGTTGTAATTCATGTTTCTTGTTTTAAAAATTATTTCATTTGTGATCCCTATTGAATATTTTTTTCTTGAGGAAAAGAAATTGTTCAAGTGTGGGGGAATTTGATAAGATGAATTTTTATATTCATATTGGATAAATTTGTCTAAATTTTATTCATGTTTTATTCAATAATGCATTGGGATATGGTTTGTTTTTTGTAGGAACTAGTAATTTTGGACTCAAATGATAAAATTATAAAAAGATAGAAAAATAAGTTTTATATGTCATGAAGGATGTGCATGACATGTATTCCTCATTAACAGCATCCCTTAAAACTAAATTCCATCCCGTGATAAACTACATGGTGTGAAGATTTTACATGATATGTAACTATATTACACATCATGATATTTTTAAATTCCATATCTCTCTGAAATTACACAACATGAAGGAAGTACAAGACACAAATCACATACATGATGTGTAGAGTATTCACGATGTGAAAAAATTTGAGATCACATCCAATCAAATATTTAACCTGAAGATCCCTGAGATTTAATATTTTCAAAGGATATTTTGGATCTAGAGTATATGATGTGTAAAGATTTCACATCATGTAAAAGTTGAGATAGAAGTCACTTAAAGTAAATACACATCATGAATTCTTTACATGTCGTGTATCTTTCATGACTATAAATATTTTAGTGATGCCTTCCATGCACAAAGAGTGGTGACCTACAATTTTCCTCTTTATTTTCTCCTTAGTTATTATCCATTTTCATTCCAAACTCAATTTAATTTATTTCTTTACCAAATTTATCAAATCCTTTTGTGTTTTGTGTTCTATGTCCATTCTTTAATTATTTCAATTACGTTTCTGTTATGACACTCATTTCAACACTGATTGTCATTCAACTTCAATGCTTGCATTGTTCTTTATTGGTTCTTCATTCATAGTAGATTTTTTATTTATTCTTACTTTTTGAAAGTTTGTATTTATTATTTATCAATTTTTTATGATTATGCTGAGAATTTTTATTATTTATATGATTTGTATCAACACTTTAATACATGTCTAATCTATTTTGGGTTAGGTGTTGAGAGTAGGGGTGTTTTTGAGCCTGATGAATCCATGAATTAAACCTTGGTAACCTTATGGCTAGTAATTAGGTTAAAAAACTATTTATCACATTCTCTTTCATAACCTTGAACATGGTAGGTGAAATTGAATGAACTTGACCTAATTGGATTTGAGAAGGCTATGACCATTAAGTTATGATGATTTCTACTATAGAAACTAAGCGTAATGAATCTTGTTTGTTAGATATACCCAGACCAAGTGATAGTTACAACATAAGTAGATCCAACTGGTTTGACCATAACCAATTGGTGACCCTTGAACCACTTCATAACCTAATCCATAGAACTATTCCAAGCTAGATTTTGGATTATCTTTTTCTAAAGCCCTAAAATTTACCTTGATCCCTTTTTTTTGTCTGATCTAAATCCAAAATACCTAGTTCTAATGAAACCAAATTTTAAGAGTTAATGTGAGGAATCCTAACTTAGGGTTTGAATCGATAGGTTGTGTATCTTCTGTTTGTCTCTGTGGGATCGACCCTGCACTTCCACTTTACTATGCGTTTGTAGTCAAGTGTATTTTGGGAATAATAAATATCTAATTTGATCATGTATGGAGGAATGAATGATGTTTTTTAGGTGCATCACTTGGGTTTTCATGTCCTTAGTATTATTAATTAGTGATCATAACTAATAATATTTTCCTTTAAGAATATAAATTGAAAGAGTTACCTTATGATGATATGAGAAACCTAGAAATTAAAATATATTCACTTGAAAATTTATCCATCCTTCAAGTGTCACTGGATCTTAGGTTCCATCAAATGTTGGAAGATTTTGTCGCATGAAATGTTCCACCATTAACATATTTTTTTTATTAAGATGAAAATAGGGAGGGGTGAATTGACTTTAAAAAAATAAAATTTATAAAGTGATAAAATTATGTGAGAAATAAAATTGAATAGTAAGTTCAATGCGATAAATAAAAGAAAACTACATACTAAATAAATAAAAGTAAAAAAATATAATAAAGGAGTTCAAAAAATACTTAATATGATTGCATATGTCTCTTCCCCTTAGAGTATTGATGGTTCCATTACCACTTGGCTTCAATGATATCCAAGAACCCAAATAACCTTAATTTTTAATTGGTTGTATCAAGAAAACCAATACAAAGTAAGAGGCACTTTATTTTCAATGGTTATAATAATAAACCCAAAAACACTTTATTTTAGATGGTGAAAGAAAGAAACCCAAAAAACCTCACTTTCGTGGTAGTGAGAACCCAAGAAAAAGAAGAATTATGAGGGTTTTGTTAAGAATAAACCCTTTATATCACACTCTCAATCCTATTAGAAAGATTTAAATATAAAAATGATAGAAATAGAGATAAATTGATGACAGAGAAAAACATTGCAACAAGTAAGCACAAATAGAGATCAAGTTAATCCAAAATATTAATTTTCAGTGTACAATCCTTCTTAGGTGTGTATTTATAGCCTATAGATATCCCATGGTGTTTTTAGAGGTATTGGTAGTGTAAAAGATAAATTGAGAGGTGAGGTACGTATGAGGGGACAAGCCATAATGGCTAGTTTGACAATCTGGAAAAGGGCCACTGGCTGGCCTCTAGACTCCACTAGCTAGTCGATGGGCTATCCTACCTTCATTATATGGCATGTAGTCGTCTACCGAGTATCTAGTGGAGTTGGTAGAGATTATGTGATTCTGTTTTTTCTAATACCTGGCCAGTGAATTATCTATGAATATTTAGTGGTTCTTCCTAGTGATAGCCTTCAAAATATACCTCTAGACTTTTCTTGAACTCGTCGATTGATCGATTAAATTCCTAAATTTATATTCAACCATAATAACTAAAATATAGTAAAATTAATTTTTTAGAAAAATAAATGGTGTTTATGATCATTAAAATATCTAAGAGAGTGAGAGTCATAATAATATTCCCATTTTTTATGATCTCAAACACTTGAAATAAAAGGTAATATAAGGAGTTAAATGAAAAAAAGATTCATTTAAAATAAATATATCCGATTTAATTTTGAAATGAATTTAAATATTTCATAATAAAATTCAAAATATATTTTAAATTTATTTTCAATGTTCAAAAATTTTAAAAGGAGATCAAAAAAATTGAAGTTCAAAACGCAAGATTGCATTTTAAAGAGATAATTTAAAATGAATTAGGATAATTAAAATTTTAAAAGAATTTTAAAAAATAAAATAACCTTAAAACCTATATAAATAAAATAATTGATACCATTATCCCCATTTTTTATTATCAAAAAACTCAGAACAAAGGTTATATACATAAAGAATAATGCATATAGAATAAAAATATATCCATGCATAAAAGAATTTTAAATTTTCATAATGAAAAATAAAGACAAATAAATATCTAAATAATAAATAAATATGCTCCCCCTTAAAATTTTCTTATCCATTTTAAGTCATTTAAAAAGATAAAATAGTGAGTATTTTAAAATTTTAACTCCCCTTTTGTAAAAATGTTTAAAACATAGATCCATGAAAATATGTAAAAGTATTTTCAATGATAAATAAAAATATTTTCAAAGAATTGATAAACATCAAGATTGACATAGTAAAAAGTGAGTGTCACAAGTGACCTATACCTAACTCTACCTTAATAAAATCAAAATGTTCTAATGCAAGGGTTTTTGTAAAAAAATTATCCAATTGAAGTTTTATGATAATAAATTCTAACACAATATCTCCCTTTTGAAAGTTATCTTTCAAAAATTGGTGACTAAGTTCAATGTTATTAGTTCATGAGTGTTCAATGGGATTCCTAGAAATACTAATCAAACTAGTGTTATCACACTTAATAGGAACATGATTATATGATATCCCATTATATAAGAGATTTTTTTATCCAAATAATTTGGGCACAACAACTCCCAATGTTTATGTATTCTGCTTCAACTGTAGAAATATAAATGGATTTTTTCTTATTGCCACTCCAAGAGTCTAATTATTTTTCAATTCGGTGACAAGTCCCACTTTAACTTTTCTTATCTAATCAGAATCCTCCAAAATAATAATTTGAAAAACTAGTAGGTTCAAATGAAATATCTTTTGGATAAAATAAACTAAGTTGTGTATAAACTTTTAAATAATTAAAAATTCTTTTAAGATATTTTAAATTATATTATTTAGGATTTTATTGAAAATTATAACAAAGATAAACACTAAACATAATGTTTTTTCAGTTCATGGTAAGGTAAAGAATAATCACAATAATATCTCTATAAATATTTTTATCACCTAATTCACTGGTTTCAAACAACATTATATTATAAGAGGTACTCATAAGTTTACTTACTTTTCTATATTCATGACAAAACATTTTAATAGTTCATTTTTTTTGTAAAAAAAATATCATCCTAATTTTGAGAAAATTGAAAACCAGTGAAAATTTTAAATTCTCCCATAAAACTTATTTCAAATTCATTTTTCATTAAATCTAAAAATTCATTACAAATATATTCTTTTGTGGAACCAAAAATAAATTCATAAATATATATTTTAACAATTAATAAAAAAATTGAAAAATATGTTTTAAAAAAAATTGAATCATCTTTTCTTATTTTAAAATCATTTGGTAAGAGGAATTTTTTAAAACACTCGTATCAAGCTCGAGGGGTTTTTTTAGACCATATAGAGACTTCGTTAACTAAAAAACATGATTGGAATTTTTTAAATCTTAAAAACTGGGAGGTTATTTAGTAAAAACCTTTTCATCAATGAAACCATTCAAAAATATCTTTTAACATCCATTTTAAAAGATTAAAATTTTAGTGGGTGGTAAATACCAATAAGTTTCTACTAGAATCAAGTTGTCAGATGGGTGTAAAGGTCTCATTGTAATCAATTCCTTCTTCTTGATTATATTCATTACCTAAGACTCTAGATTTATTACAAGTGATGTTACATTTCTCATATAAATTGTTCCTAAAAAGCCATTTGGTGCCAATAATGTTATGATCATCAGGTCCTTCAACAAATTTCTAAAAATATTTCCTTATAAATTGGTTCCACTCTTCTTACATTGAAAGTACCCAATTTTAATGATTAATATAATCATCAATATTTAGGGTTTCTAAGTGTGAAACAAAATCATGGTGTTCAACCTCATTTAAAACCAATCATCTAGTACGAGTAATGGCTTGCAAATCATTGATAACATTTTATAAGGGATGGTATTTATATTTCACCCATGCCTTGGGTAAAGTTAAAGATGGTGTTTCTTACTCAATTTCAATTTCTTAAGAAGTAGTTGATTCTTTTAAGGTAAAATTTTATAGTATAACCTCAACATTATCAATTTTAGGATGATTTTTAGGAAAATTATCACCAAATTTTATGGTAATTAATTCTTTTATGGTCTTGGTCATTTTATTAAATATTATGTAGGCTTTAATTGAGTTAGAGTAACCAAGAAAAATACTTTCATCAAATTTAAGGTTTAACTTTCTTATGTTTTCTTTAGTATTAAGAATATAGAATTGATACCCAAACACCTTGAAGTATCCAAATTTAGGTTTTTTTTCTTTCCAAATCTCATAGGGGGTCTTCATAAGTATGGGTCTTATGAGAACACGGTTCAAGGTATAAAAAGAAGTATTGAACACATCAGCCCAAAAAAAATTTATGGAGTTTAAATTCATTTAATAGAGTTCTCTAAATGTATTGTAGATTTCAATTACATCTTTCAACAACCCCATTTTTTGGGGGTTCCTAAGAGAAAAAAATAATGATTATAATCATTTTAATCACAATGTTCATCAAAATATTTATTTTTGAATTTTCCCCCTTGATAACTCTAAATTGATATGATCTTATACCCTTTCTTATTTCTTACCTTCTTAGTATGTTTAATAAAGACTTTATAAGCCTCATTTTTATGAGGCAAGGAATAACCCCAAGTAAATCCTATATAATCATCGATAATAACAAAAGTTTAATGTTTACTTCCTATACATGAAACTTGGGTTAGTCTAAATAAATTAAGGTCTATAATCTTAAGTTAATTTGAGGTGGATACTTCCTTTTTAGATTTAAAGGAAGATTTTTTTCTTACTAAATTGGAAAGGATCACACATAATGTCATTTTTGAAATTCAATTTAGAAAGATTTCATAATAGTTTACTTCAATTGAGTTTGAAAAGTGTGTGTGTGCTATAATTACCAAGGATACTAAACTAAATCCATGACTCACTATCTTATGCACTCATAAATTTAATGCATTGGCTAGTAAGAGATCTTAAATCAACAACATAAACATTTTAAAATAGAGGGGCTGAAAATAAAATATTTCCTTTGGAATAAAAAACATCACAAACCTCAATTTCAAAAGAAACTTAAAAACTACTATCATGAAATTGACTAATACTAATCAAATTATTTTTAAACCATCAACATATAAAACATATTTAATAATATTTGAATTTAAAAAACCAATTATACATATACTGATGATCTTAATCCTTGAATTATAACCAAAGGTGATATGGCCACCATCAATATTTTCAAGATGGTTGAACTCGTAGTATTCACCACACATGTGCCTCGAACACCCATTGTCTATATATCATGTATCTCCTTAGAATTTTATCTTGAGATATTTATCCAAAAAAATAATTAATATACTAAATCCTTTGGTGCCTAAATAAATTTGGGGCCACTAATGTTAGCTAAAATAGACTTCAGAACCCATATTTACTTTGTATATGATTTTTAAAGTGAAATATTGGGATAGATATGCACAATTTTGGGTCTACCATATCAACAATTTTTATAATCATATTTATAAATAAAAAACCTAGTTTTGTGAAAATAATTTCAAATTTCATTTTGAGAGTATACTCTTAAAAAATTAGTATTTTTATAGGTTCTAGATTGATTTTAAAAACCAATCCTAGAAGATATTTTATATGATGTTGGGAACATAGAATTGTATTTAAACACTCCTCACCTTGGGTGAACTTAGCAAGAGAATTTTTATACTCTTAAATAGTGGATTATAATTTTTATATATTTGGTTTCTCTTTTAATTTTAAGGATAATTCATCATTTTCTTTATAAAGTTGATCCTTCTCATTAATTACTTGATTATATTTCTTTTTAAGCTCTTTAAATTTGTCGTAAGTTCACAAAAATCCATCCTTAGGTTGATCTGTAGAATATTTATGATCTTCATAATTTAAATTACTTGAAGAATAATAAGAAATTATATAATTTACCTCATCATTTACCTCAATTTAGGCTATGATATTTTTAGCACTATCATCACTTGATTCTATTATGGAGAGGGAGTCATCACTGGAACTCTATATAGAAAACTTGAAGGTTTTATTGATTTGAATCTTTTATTTCATCTTATTTTTTAATTTAGGGAACTTTGGTTTTATATGTCCCTTTTTATTTCATTCATATTAAGTTTCCACCACTTGTCCATGTTGACTATCCTTTTTGGGATTATGATAAGGTTTTTTTATACCTCATGAATTTTTTCATGTTCTTGGATAAGTGAGTAATTTCAGCATCACTTCTAGAAGATTCATCATAGATTTACTTAAAATAAATAGTGTTCTTATCCTTTAATTCCTTGGATTCTTTTCAACTTGTAGCTTCATGGTAATATCATATATCATGAGAGACCCAATAATTCTTCTACTGGCATGTTCTTGATATCCTTTTCTTCTTGAATTTTCTTTACCTTGGGTGACCAAGAACTTGTAAATACCAAAATTATATTCTTAACAATCATTTTTTTTGTAAGAACATCACCAATAGATTTTATACCATTAAAAATATATTTAAAATGATTAAAAAATTAGTAATGGATTCATTATTATACATTATAAAACATTCAAAGTATTGAAAAAACATGTCAAATCTTATGTCTTTAAACTTGTTAGTACCCCTATGTGTGAATTAAAGAAGTTTCAAAATTTTATGTTTAGTTTTTCATATGGAAATATGATTAAATTAATGGTTTTATATCCTAAAATGAAGGGAATTCATGGATTTTATATAAATTTAAAAGGTTATAATATCATCAGGAGTCTATTTTTACTCTGCTTCCTTGGTTTGTGTATTACCATACATGAAAATTTTCTAAATGAGATAACTAATTAATTTTAAAAATATATACATGTAATTATTATAATAAATGTAATATAATCCATCAAATAATGGAGCTAGACACATTGAGTGTACTTCAGGATCACATTGGATGATAGAGGAAGTGTTTATCCTTTATAATCCTTCCTTAAAACTAGATAAGGTTTAAAAACCAAGGATGTCTCTAATACCAATCGTTGGTCAGATTAGGATGGAAAGAGGGGGTGAATATCCTTCTAAAAAATAAAATAGATAAATAGATAAAATTTTGAGTTGAATAAAATTAATTAGTAAGTAAATTAGAATAAATAAAATAAAAATTAAAGATAAATAAATAAACTGAAAGATAAGGATGATAAAGGAATTCAGCCAATACACAATATGAGTGCCTATATATCTTCCCCTAAAAGTATTGAGGGTTTTTTTATAACTTGAATTCAATGGTAACTAAGAATATGAAGAACCTTTCTTTTTAATTGGTTGTATCAAGAAACCCAATACAAAGAAAGAGACAGTTTCTTTTCAATGATTATATCAAGAAACCCAAAAACACTTTTTTTTATATAGTGAATGAAAGAAACCCAAAAACCATAAATTTTGTGGCAGTGAGAACCCAAGAATAATGAATAGTATTATGGTTATATTAATCAAAAAAACTTTATATTAAACTCTCAATTATCTCAATAATAATGAAATAGAAATATGATATAAATAGAGACAAAGGGATGATAAAGAAAAATATTATAATAAGGAAACACAAATAGAGATCAAGAGAATAGAAAATAGTAACTCATGGTGTCCAAGAATTATTGGTGTGAATTTATATCCTCTTAATCTCCCATAGTGGTTTTGCAGGTATTGAGAGTCCAAAAGCATTGTTGGGAGTTGAGAGAGGCTATAGAGGACAAGCCATGATAGCTAGTTTGACTTTCTATAGAAATACCACTGGATGGATAGTGGGATATCTCACCTTCACTGGATAGCTAGTGAGGTTGGATAGTGTGTTGGTACCACTATCTAGAACACTGTTTGGATGGTGTTCTTCTACTATGTAGTTAGTGGACTTGGTAGAGCTTGGGTGCTTATATTTTTTTCTACCATCTAGGTAGTGGTCTAGATTAGGGTATCCAATGGTTATACCTAGTGAGGGCCTTCAAAATGTCCCTATAAACTCTTCTTGAACCCATTGATTGATCAATTGACTTATTAAATTGATATCCAATCATATTAACTGAAATATAGTCAAATTAAATTTTTATTACAATAAATGGTGTTTGGGATAACTAAAACATCTATGAGAGTGAGAGGTGCAACAACATATTCCTTTTTGGAGAAGTTAATCATTCTCTTATGTGAGTACCACCATTTATAGCTTATGTCAATTGAGTTAACACGACTAAAAAATTAATAAACTCCAACTCTAAATATTTTAGATGTCTAATTTGGAATTTTATTTTCCACTTATTTCCTTTTTACTTGATTCACCTTGGCACCTATATGGTAATTCATTCTAAAATAAACATAAATTAGATGAAAAAAATTAAAAACTCTCATGAATTAGTTATCAAGAGAACTACCAAGCCAATGAAAACTAAATATAAATTTCATATCCCTATTTTTCAAACTAGAGTTTGTGATTTGTATTTATTATCAATTATAATTTTATATTTTTTAAATTTATAAATATAGTTGATATATTTCATAGATCAAGAGGTTTTTAATCATTGTTAACCCCATGGTGATATGATGGAAAGTGATGATGGTTACCATACATGGGAACTACATTAATTTAATGAAAATAAAATACATAGAACTAAATATTATATATGATCATGAGAAATATTTAGTGGAATTATTTAAGTCTCTATAGTGGTTATATATAGGTATTTGTGAATGAAGACACCTTTATAGTCATATATATAAAGTTCGTAGCATGAGGAGATCAAAACTTGAAGTATGATGATATATATGGAATTGATAGGTGATAGATTAGTTATAATATTTATATTATATTGTGGAAATATAATAAGTGTAAGATTATTTAGAAATTTATAGTGGAAGTTTAGTGAAGTAAGAAGTGTGAGATTATTTGTAAAAGGTTGGTTGAAGTTTAGTGGAGTAATAGAACATCATGCTTCAATGGTGTACATCACACCATGAAGGATCCTATATAAGATAATTAATAAAATTTAAAAAGGATGAATAATATAAACTCATATTGTATATAAATGCAACTCATTATTATAAATTTATCATAAGATTAAATCAAGGAAACATAAGGGTTAATCAATTTGTGAGTGTATAATTCTTGACAAAAAGATGGATACTAATGAATAAAAAAAATTGTAACTAGAATGATATTGGTCCAATAAGGAATATACCACATCACAATTGGTTCTTCTTAAGTGTAAATTCATATTATTCGATAATATATCTATTCTATATAAAAATAATTTGTAAGTACTAGATGCTTAGTTGTTCCATGAAGAGAAAAACCATGCCAAAAATATTCTTGTATAAGAATAACTCAAAGTTGTATAACAATAACTGAATGATTACTATACCAAAATACATATAATCATGTCACAATAAATAATTAAGTAAATACTATAGGATGAGACCATGATACGATGAGATGTTTGGAACATTAGTGTAGTTCTAAAATATGAATATTGAAGGCATCACACCACAACTTATGTACTATGATATGACTAAGAAAGAGATAAGAAGGTCCATTTTGTGATAAGGTGACTCGGATGACCAAAACATAACATATATACATATTACATTATTTTACATGAATATTTATTATATATCATAATAAATCAAACCCAAAAAATTATTTTTTTAGTGTATTTGGAGATTACATACTTAACCAACTTTTTTTACAAATATTATTCAATATCTCTCATAAAAATTCTTCACACGTGATACCCTTATAGACATATCATACATAGTAATATTTTTTATAACTTTCTGAATATAAGTATAAGAAAGGGTTATCTCAAATGCTAGATAAGGGGTGAATATAATACATATCAACCAAAGATTATAAGTGAGTATCAGATGAACATATGTGTATGAGAACATAATAAAGGTACATAAATATAACATAAAACATGGATTATAAATCAAGAATCATGACATAAGTCTTTCAATATATCATGTTAAATGAGGAATAATAATGTTGAATCATAAGATAAATATAATAAGGCATGGAAACATAACAAAATAATGTGTCATAAAAAAGAAATGTAGCAAAAACATAATCATAGAAAACCATTTTTTATGATGAGGCTCACTTCCAAGACCACCATCACATAGTGGATAGAATCCCATAACATAGAGGATTGGTGTTACTCCCCATTCCATTAAAAATAGTGGATTTATTTCACTCTACAGTTTCTTACAAGTCATCTCATGAGATATAAATATTTAGTTAATTCATTGGAGGGTGATATAATTTTTTTCCCACCCATTATATAATGAAAATTCATACATATATGTTCCACATAAACATGAAAACATTCATAATTCTATCATAGTTTAATAAAACTATGAGAAATGGGTTTCATAGAAGTCTCCAAAATACATGATCATAAGTCATACGGAGAAATAATGTGGGTGGTATCATTAGATTATATCCCAATTTAATCATATGTAATATTAAAGGATATTCAAATAGATGAAAAAACACTTTATAAGAGCATTAAAAAATTTCTTGTGAAAATAAGAATAAATATCCTTAAATATTTTATAACTTTTATTTTAAAAGGAAATATTTTATAAAACATTTTTTTATAAAAATGATGATAAATTATAAAAAAAATAATTTGAAAATTTATGAAAACATAAAAAGGAAGATTATTAATGAAAATAAAATAAAATAGTGGGAGAAAGTGACCGTAGGAAAAATGATAAAAATGATTTCTTTCATAATTTTGTAAAATAAATTCAAATTCAATAGGAAATGACTTTAATTATTCATAGAATTATGGATAATGACATCTAAAAATAATATAAAAACATGTGCATGAAGTAGAAGGATCCCCAATCGAAAAGAATGAATAAGGTCAGCTCTACTTACAAGAATCCATTCAGTTGAATTGTGAACAAAATGGAGGTAAAATTTTAAGAAAATGTGTAAACCTTATAAATAACCATATAAGAATAAAAAATGGTATTTTAGAGAGAAATAACATAAAATAAATAAAAATAGTAATTTAGACATGGAAAATCTTGATTTTAAATTGATATTGGAAAATAAACCCTTACCTTTACTCCTGACTTCCAGGAAGGTACTTTAACATACTATATAATAAATATAACCATATTAATAACTTATTTTATAACCATATGTTGTATATAAACTGGAGAAACAATGATGAATGATCACATAAATGAGAGTAAAAGGGAGGAAAATATAAAACAAATGATAAGAACAAAAACAAAGGGCATGGATAATTTACGTAGTTTGCGAATAATCCCTACATCCACAAAGAGGTAGAATCATTGCACTAAAATTTGGAGCAAGATTACAGGTTTATTTTAAATCATTTAAAAACCATATCTCAAAATGTATTCATAAAGTATAAATTAAAATATTTACACTGACCACATAGTAAGTCCACTATGCTACAGTAACTGGCAGTAGGAAGTCCACATAGCTATAGTACTTCTATCATTGAAGTCCAAGATGTTGCAGTTCTATGTTGACCAAGTCTTCACTGCTACGGTTCCTAGTTGATATCACTGGTCATCTCTATTATAGTTAATTAGAATTTATATAGTATCCAAAAAAATGGATATGGGGTCTTCAGCCCTCAGACCCCTAAGATGGGGCACGCTGCCACCTACAACCCCCAGCAACCTCACAATAGAGGTCAAACCATGGGATTTATGGAATGTTATGTGGTATGGTCCACCAATGGTTAGACCAACTATAACGACCCAAAGTTTCATTAATGGAAATCCCACTTGATCTAATTAAATATCTCTTTATGTAAAATGTTTATATAAAATGTCAACTTCTTTGGTTTTATGTTAAGAATTGTGACTATTGCTTTTATAGTCATTGAACAGTGATCACATGATTAGTATAAATATAGGGCTTTAACAAACCCAATTTACTCAGACAAAGGAAGTGATGGCCTCATCCAGTAGAATTTCTCCATACGAATCCCATTTGTCGGAGCTTGGAAAAGAGGTGGCATCTTTGGGCTTCACTCTTGACCAAGCTCAAGCTGAGCTTCATCATGTTAAGCTCGAACGGGACCGTCTATAGGAAAAGTGGAAGTTGATAGAGATTACCACTCAAGCAATGTTATCTGAGCCACCCCAAGAGTTTGTCACCATCGCACATCTTGCCCTTAGGTCTTATGTGGCTTTTTTAAGGGGTTATGTAACAAATCTCTAGTACTATGTTCATTTATATTATTTTTTGTATATAATAATGAATATACCTTCTTTTCATTATTGACACTTTGTAAATAGTTTTTTTTAAAGCACAAATAGTATTTTTTTTTAGTTAATATTTAGCTAAGAAATATATTTTGATGGATCAATGGATTCTTGAATTAAATAATATTTTAATAAAATATTATTATTATTATTAAATTAATTTTTATTAAATATAAATGATCTTATAATTTTATTAATGCAATTGTAATTTTTATTAAGGTTTGAAATCCATTTTTGTCAAAACCCGTGAATTTTTTATAAATATCGGTTTTTATTTTAAAAATTAAAATTAAAATATTTCAAAAATTATTTAGATAAAATAAATTTTATTTATGGAATCAGGATGTCGAAATTATCAAACGATGAATTTTTCATAATTTTCTGAGACAGTCAAATTTTTGGGTGAAAAATAAATACCGTTTAAATATATAATGTGTTTTATGACATCATAATGACTTAATAGTGATGTAATAAAATACTATAAGCTTTATGTTCGGCCAATATATTTTTTAACATTAAAATAATTTTATTTTGGGTTTGTTTGACTTATTTTACAAAGCATTAATGGACCCCTCAAGACTTATTAAACACCTTGTCTTTTTAAATTATTTTCCATGGGAGTGTGACTCACCTCCACATAAGAAACCCCATTATTTTAAGAATTTCAGACTTTGGCCTTATAAAATATTTTTTTCCTCTTCCCTTTTCCAAAAACTATGGGCAAAAACCATGAGCTGATTTGTGGTTTGGATTAGTTTAATGTAAGGGGTTCCAAACCTAAATAATAAATAATTCACTCACCTTTCCTATATAAACCCACCCAAGATCTCACTTCCTCCTCACTCAGAGCCTTTGGAGTTCGTCCAACCTCTTCCCTACTCTCTCTAGAATCCCCCGAAGGTGTCCCAAGCTCCCAATAAGCCTCTCTCAAGCCCCTCTCAAGCCTTTGGAAGCACACTTCCAAGTAAGGGTTTTTTCTTCCTTTCTCATTTTTGTCCAATTTTCTTTAAGTTGTTTTTCCCTTTTAATTTCAATTATGAATATTGGGGTATGGTTTAAAACCTCCCTCATACTTCCCTCTTTATGTTTTAATTATGGTAGACCCCTTTCTCTCTCACTAAATTCCTCCCATGTACACCCGTTTATTGCCGAAATTCCGAAAAGAACTTCTCTCTCCCCATTTACATTCAAGAAATACTTTTGTATCATGAATCTAAATTCCGTTAAAATTGTTGGGACATGTATCTATATGATCTCCTTACTTTCCATTACATGTAAATATGATTAGGAACCCCTTTATCTCTCATCAACCATTTTTATGAATTCTTATGTCACGCCGTTACGCTGTAGAAATTGCACCGATTTTCTAAGCCAATGCCTTTCTGTAGTGAATACCATGCCCATTTCTCCATCAAGGGTATTAACCTTTATGTACATTTACTTATTGATTATAAAGTTTCATGTATTAATTCCACATTCCTTTATTGTTTAATAAATGATTATTTTTAATGAATCCATGTTTTATGATCCATGTGGCACACTTATGCATGAAATGAAATGTTTAAGAAGGGTGCACCCTTATAGAGCTCCAATGCATTGGGTAAAGTATAGTATCATGAAACATCATGTGAAATGAGTTTTGAATCATGATAATTCAAGTGCAACTAGGGTTTACTCGTGCTTCATGTGCAATGAGGATTTACTCATGCTCCATGTGCAATGAGCCTTGGCTCATGGTAATTCCATGTTAAGTGTTGTTGCCACATTTCCATGTTATGATTATCATGCTTTATCATGCCTTTATGTTCATATTTCTCTTATGCTATATTGATATTCCTATTGTCTAACATGTATTGTACTCCTCATGTATTCCATTTTTATTCACTTACTGGGCTTTATAGCTCACCCCCTTTTTTATGCATGTCCTTAGGTTATCCCATGTAATGCTAAGTACGAGGGAATGTAGTGGTCATGTAAAGGAATTTTTCAATAAAGATGTTGTATTTAATGTTTTAATTTGTTATGTAATGATACTATGCCCCAAAGACACTATACCTATCGATCTTCCATGTTGTATCAAGTCAATAGTTTATGTAATAAATCATGTTTAAGTTTGTAAAATAAGCAGGGTTGTCATAGT
Source organism: Viscum album (assembly GCA_963277665.1). Lineage (NCBI taxonomy): Eukaryota > Viridiplantae > Streptophyta > Magnoliopsida > Santalales > Viscaceae > Viscum > Viscum album. The sequence goes on from OY728150.1 coordinate 1,045,112,320, forward strand.
TGGTATCAGAGGATAGGTTTAGTTATTTTTGGGATTAGGATTAGAAAACCCCAATAAAGCCTTAGAGACAAGACTGAGTATAATAAAAACATCCCTAAGTTTTGGTAAGTACTGAGTAAGTGGTTTATCTGACAAATACATCCATGTCTGGATACGAGCAGGTGGAGGCATCTCTGGCACAGATGTATCCTAGGGGTAAAACCTAAAAACACTGCTTTAAGCTAGACTCGAACAGGAAATGGTTCACGACAACAGGCCTTGCAGCACTCTTGGTTATGACCCCAGGGGATATGTTTTGATAAATTCACAAGCTTAGTATGAACCCTTATTAAGGGAATTAAAAAAAATTCCCCTAAGAATATATGTTAGAAGGTGGATCATGAAAAGCCTAGATTGAAGCCTATAGACTCATGAGTTAAGGAAATAAAAGTTTATTTATAAGTCATCAACTTTCATATTTGGATTAACTTTTATGTGTTACCCCCTAACTTTCCTTTTATTCCAGCCAATGGCCGGTAATAGGAGGACTTGGGCTAACAACCGATGTGAAGGTCAGTGTGATGATTGTACTAATAAGATGCCCAATCCAATGGGATAAGGAATCACGAACTTTGTCACGCTTCTCTCTCAGCTAACTCAAGATTTTAATAGAAACACGGGTCAAGAGGAATGTCCAAACCCCCCTAAGAAGGAAAAAGTCACTATCAAGAGCTTCATGAGACAAAGTCCTCCTACTTTTAGTGGATCATTCAATCCCACGATCGCTGAACAATGGATCAACTCCATTGAAAATATCTTCTCCATCCTTCAATGTTCTGAACAAGAGAAGGTCCTCCTGGCAGCTTATCGTATGGAGGGTGAAGCTGATCAATGGTGGACGTTGATCAAAAATATGAAGCCTGAGGAGGAGATCAAGGCATTGGAATGGAAGGATTTCCGGAAGATGTTTTTCGACAAATATTTTCCGCGCACCCTCTGGCTTAAGATAGAAAGCGACTTCCTTTCCCTCAACCAAAAAGAAGAAGAATCTGTTGGAGCGTACGAAAAAAACTTCACAAGGCTTGCATGATGCGCTTCCAGCTTTGTCATTACCCCTGAATGCAAGGTTTACCGCTTCTTTGGTGGGCTGAAGCCTAGCCTACAGAAATCATTAGCGATCCGTGACTTCGAAAGCTATGAGGAAATTGTCCGATGCACCCTCAAGGTCGAAATGGAGATCGGGGAATCACAGGTGTATCATGGGTACAAGAAGCATAAGGTGGACTTCAATGCTAGTGATCCAATGGATAAATCCAATGTTGCTAAGAATATCCAGCACCCCACTTTCCAAAATTGTGGAAATAAGCACCCTAGAAATTGCCTCAAGAGGACGAGGAAATGCTTTAGGTGTGGAAGATAAGGGAACCTAGCTGTTAACTATCGGCAAGAAAGACCCACAGCTGCGACAGAGGAGAGGAACGCTCCGTTCAAACCTCAACATGTTGTTAATTTATACAACTGCAAAGAACCGGGGAATTTTGCAAATCAGTGCCCTAATCCAACGGTTTTTGGAGGCAACCAACAACCTCCAAGGCAGTAAGGAAGATCTTTTTCCATCACTTATGCCGAAGTGAACCCCTACAATGAAGTGGTGATAGGTACGCTAGTTATTCATTCAATAATAACGAATGTACTTTTTGATTCAGGTTCTATTAATTCTTTTATATCTCTAAATTTTAGTAGAACAATCCCAGCACCACCAAAAATCATGGAAGTAAAGATGTTGGTGAGTACGGAAAATGGGGAAATCATTGCATCCCATGAATATAACTCCTCCCCTATCATAATCTGTGGATTGAATTTCTCAGCGAACCTCGTCATACTCCCTCTAGTGGAATTTGATGCAATTCTTGGCATGGATTGGATTTCCTTATATAGAGCCAACATAAATTGTCGAGAGAGGGAAATCACACTCCATATGGAGAATCGACCCCCAATTATTTACAAGTGTAAGGAGGAAGATGAATCTCCTTTAGCTCCATCATCTCAAGCATGGATATTACTGCCCTATGAGCACGCGTATCTGGCTCAGATGATTGAGTCCAAGGAAGAAACCATCCTTGAAGAAATTCCTATTGTGAGGGAATTTGCTGAAGTGTTTCCTGAGGAACTGCCTGGTCTTCCTCCTAAAAGAGACATTGAATTCTCAATTGAACTTATACCAAGGGAACTACCAATATCCAAGACTCCATATAGAATGGATGTCGTGGAGCTTGAAGAGATGAAGAAAAAACTATAGGAGAATCTGGATAAATGGTTTATACGCCCAAGTGCTTCACCATGGGGTGCACCAGTCCTCTTCGTCAAGAAGAAGGATGGGTCAATGCGGCTTTGCATCAATTATCGTGAACTTAACAAAATCACGATAAAGAACAAGTATCCTCTACCACGGATCGATGACTTGTTCGATCAGCAGCGTGGAGCACAATACTTATCCAAGGTAGATTTGGGTCGGGATATTATCAAGTAAGGGTGAAGAAGGAAGATGCCCCCAAGACTGCTTTTCGTACAAGATACGGGCACTATGAATTCATATTAATGCCTTTCGGACTCACTAATTCTCTAGAAATCTTCATGGACTTGATGAATAGAGTCTTTAGAGATTACCTTGAAAAAAATTTGGTAGTCTTTATAGATGATATTCTAATATACTCCAAAACCAAGGAGGATCATGAGGAGAATTTAAGAACTGTACTAGATACTTTGCGCAAGGAGAATCTCTATGAAAATTACAGAAAGTATGAGTTCTGGTTGAAGGTGGTATCATTCTTGGGCCATATCATCACAGTCAATGGGATATCTGTGGATCCCTCCAAAACAGATGCAATTGAGGGATGGTCGAGGCCAACATCGGTAATAGATATCTGTATATTCTTTGGGTTAGCTAGATATTATCGACCATTTGTGAGAAATTTCTCACGATTATCCAACCCTCTTACCAAGCTAACTCGAAAGGGAGTAAAGTTTGATTGGATTGATGAATGTGAAGAAAGCTTCAAGGAGTTGAAAAGGAGGCTTATCACTGCACCCGTGATCACTTTACCCATAAGTGGGGAAATTTTTGTGGTATTCATTGATGCTTCGAAGAAGGGATTAGGCTGTGTGCTGATACAGAATGATAAATTGATATCCTATGCCTCAAGGCAGTTGAAAATCCATGAGCAAAACTATCCAACGCATGATCTGGAGTTGGCGGTAGTGATCTTTACCTTGAAAATCTGGCGGCATTATCTCTATGGGGAGAAATGTGAGATATATACTGACCACAAGAGTCTTAAATATATATTCACACAAAAATAGCTTAATATGCACCAAAGAAGATTCATAGAGCTCATCAAGGATTATGACTGTTCAATACATTACCACCCTGGGAAAGCGAACAAGGTGGTAGATGCCCTAAGTATAAAGGACCCAACGATTCTATCAATGATGAGAATTGAGAAGGATCCAATCTTCTTAGACTTGATGAATATGGACATGGTAATCATAAAGAAGGGAACATCATCAATCCTTTCACAAATTATTGCTCAACCGTCTCTTTTGGAAAGGTTAAAGGATTCTCAAAAGGATGATGTGGGAATTCAGGAAACATTAGAAGCTATCAAAAAAGGGAAATCCTCGGAGTTTAATGTTAATGAAGAAGGAATTGTGCGATTTGGGAAAAGACTATGTGTTCCGTCAAGTCTGGAGCTAAAGAAGGAACTTTTGGATGATGCACATAGTTCAAATTTCTCTATTCACCCAGGGAGCACAAAGATGTATCGAGATCTCTGAGAAAATTTTTAGTGGGATAATATAAAGAAGAAGATCGTTGTATATACATCAAAGTTCCTGGTGTTCCATCAAGTGAAGGCAGAGAGGCAGAAGTCTAAGGGGATGATGCAACCATTTCCCATACCAGAATGGAAATGGGAGAACATCACCATGGACTTTGTCACTGGACTTCTGAGGACATACAAAGGCAATAATGCATTTTGGGTTGTGGTGGATCATCCTACAAAGACTGCACACTTCATTGCTATTCGGTAAGATTTCTAATTGGATCAACTGGCACAGATATATATTAGGTAAGTGGTAAGGATGCATGGAGTACCACTATCTATTATGTCTGACCGAGATCTAAGATTCACCTCTATGTTTTGGAAGAGTCTTTAACATGCTCTAGATACTGAACTGAACTTCAGTACAGCCTATCATCCTCAAACTGATGGCTAATCCGAGCGGACTATCCAAACACTTGAGAGCATGTTGAGAGCATGCTCAATGGACTTTAAAGGAGGATGGGATCAACATCTTCCTCTGGTTGAGTTCTCTTATAATAATAGTTTCCACTCGAGCATCCAAATGGCACCATATGAAGCCCTTTATGGGAAAAGGTGCATAACACCAGTGTTTTGGGATGATGTCGGTAAACGTAAGCTGCTTGGACTGGAAATGGTCGAGGAAATAGTGGAGAAGGTGAAATCCATTCAGCAGCATATCAAGTAATCCTATAGTCGACAGAAGAGTTATGCAGATAATCATCGACGAGACCTTGAGTTTAAATTTGGAGACATGTTTTTTCTACGCATATCTCCATGGAAGAGGTTCATGAGGTTTATAAAGAAAGGTAAGTTAATTCCAAGGTACATCGGACCCTTCGAGATTCTTGATCGTGTCAGGTCTGTGGCCTATCGACTAACACTTCCACCTACCATGGCCAAATTACATGATGTCTTTCATGTATCCCTCTTAAGGAAGTACATACCAGACCCTTCACATGTACTCTCTTCTAAGGTGGTATAGTTGGAGGATGATCTTTCTTATGAGGAGCAACCAGTGAAGATCTTAGATCGTAGATAAAAAGTTCTATGAAATAAGACAATGCCCCTCGTCAAGGTGTTGTGGCGAAACCACAAGTTTGAAGAAGAGACTTGGGAATCAGAGGAAATGATGAAGCTGAGTTACCCACATCTGTTTTAGTGTGGGAAAAGTAAATTTGGAGGGAAAAATTTCTTAAGGGGGGAATATTGTAACGACCCAAAGTTTCATTAATGGAAATCCCACTTGATCTAATTAAATGTCTCTTTATGTAAACTTTTTATATAAAATGTCAACTTCTTTGGTTTTATGTTAATAATTGTGACCATTTCTTTTATAGTCGTTGAATAGTGATCACGTGATTAGTATAAATATAGGGCTTTAACAAACCCAATTTACTTAGACAAAGGAAGCGATGGCCTCATCCAGTAGAATTTCTCCATACAAAGCCCATTTTTTGGAGCTCAGAAAAGAGGTGGTGTCTTTGGGCTTCGTTCTTGACCAAGCCCAAGATGAGATTCATCATGTCAATCTCGAACGGGACCGTCTAAAGGAAAAGTGGAAGTTTATAGAGATTACCACTCGAGCAATGTTATCTGAGCCACCCCAAGAGTTTGTCACCATTGCACATCTTACCCTTAGGTCTTATGCAGCTATTTTAAGGGGTTATGTAACAAATCACTAGTACTATGTTCATGTATATTATTTTTTGTATATAATAATGAATATACCTTCTTGTCATTATTGACACTTTGTAAATAGTTTTTTTTAAGCACAAATAGTATTTTTTTTAGTTAATATTCAGCTAAGAAATCTATTTTGAGGAATTAATGGATTTTTGAATTAAATAATATTTTAATAAAATATTATTATTATTATTAAATTAATTTTTATTAAATATAAATTATCTTATAATTTTATGAATAAAATTTTAATTTTTATTAAGGTTTGAAAGCCATTTTTGTCAAAACTCTTGATTTTTTTATAAATGTCGGTTTTTATTTTAAAAGTAAAAATTAACATATTTATAAAATTATTTAGATAAAATAAATGTTATTTCTGGAATCAAGACGTCGAAATTATCCAATGGTGAATTTTTCATAATTTTCTGAGACAGTCAAATTTTTGGGTAAAAATTAAATACTGTTTAAATATATAATGTGTTTTATGACATCATAATAACCTAATAGTGATGTAATAAAATACTATAAGATTTATTTTCGGCCAATATATGTTTTAACATTAAAATAATGTGATTTTGGGTTTGTTTGACTTATTTTACAAAGCATTAATGGACCCCTCAAGACTTATTAAACACCTTGTCTTTTTAAATTACTTTCCATGGGAGTGTGACTCACCTCCACATAAGCAACCCCATTATTTTAAGAAGTTTGGACTTTGGCTTTATAAAATATTTTTTTCCTATTTCCTTTTCCAAAAACCATGGGCAAAAACCATGAGCTTATTTGTGGTTTGGATTAGTTTAATGTAAGGGGTCCCAAACCTAAATAATAAAGAATTCACTCACCTTTCCTATATAAACCCACCCAAGCTACCACTTACTCCTCACTAAAAGCCTTTGGAGTTCATCCAACCTCTTAAATTGTCTCTCTAGAATCCTTCCAAGGTGCCCCAAGCTCCCAATAAGCCTCTCTCAAGCCTCTCTCAAGCCTTTGGAAGCACACTTCCAAGTAAGGGTTTTTTCTTCCTTTTTCATTTTTTGTCCAATTTTCTTTTAAGTTGTTTTTCCATTTTAATTTCAATTATGAATGTTGGGGTATGGTTTAACACATACCTCATACTTCCCTATTTATTTTTGAATGATGGTATACCCCTTTCTCTCTCATTAAATGCCTCCCATGTACACCTGTTACTATGCCGAAATTCTGAAAGGAACTTCTCTCTCCTCATTTACATTCAAGCAATACTTTTGTATCATGAATATAAATTCCATTAAAATTGTTGGGGAATGTATCTATATTACCTCCTTACTTTCCATTACATGTAAATATGATGAGGAACCCCTTTCTCTCTCATCAACCATTTTTATGAATTCTTATGTCACGTCGTTACGCTGCAGAAATTGCACCGATTTTCTAAGCCAATGCCTTTGTGTAGTGAATACCATGCCCATTTCTCCATCAAGGGTATTCACCTTTATGCACATTTACTTATTGATTATAAATTTTCATTTATTAATTCCACATTCCTTTATCGTGTAATAAATTATTATGTTTAATGAATCCATTTTTTATGATCCATGTGGCACACTTATGCATGAAATGAAATGTTTAAGAAGGGTGTGCCCTTACAGCACTCCAATGAATTGGGTAAAGTATAGTATCATGATACGTCATGTGCAATGAGTGTTGACTCATGATAATTCAAGTGTAATGAGGGTTTACTCGTGCTTCATGTGCAATGAGGATTTACTCATGCTCTGTGTGCAATGAGCCTTGGATCATGCTAATTCCATGTTAAGTGTTGTTTCCACATTTCCATGTTATGATTATCATGCTTTATCATGACTTTATGTTCATATTTCTCTTGTGCTCTATTGATATGTCTATTTTCTATAATGTATTGTACTCCTCATGTATTCCATGTTTATTCCCTTACTGGGCTTTATAGCTCACCTCCTTTTTTTATGCATGTCCTCAGGTTATCTCATGCAATGCTAAGTACGAGGGAATATAGTGGTCATGTAAAGGAATTTTTCAATAAAGATGTTGTATTTCATGTTTTAAGTTGTTATTTAATGATCCTAAGCCCCAAAGACACTAGACCTCTTGATCTTCCATGTTGTATCAAGTCAATAGTTTATGTAATAAATCATGTTTAAGTTTGTAAAATAAGCAGGGTTGTCATACCAACTTTATCTAAAAATTTGGGTACACCATTCTAACACCTTATTCATATCTATTTTCTATTAAAATCTTCAATTATAATCATTTATTACACATATATTAATTATTTATTTTTATTTTCATCATTAGATGTTAGTAATTTTGGTTATTTAATTCAAGTTTTATAATGGTGATGTGGATCCTCATTCTTTGATAAAAATTTCATCATTCCTATATTAGTCATGGTAGTGGAATAATTGTGTTATAATTATTTATTTTTTGTTTTATATAAGGTATGGGTATGTTTTTTGAGAATAAAATTTATAAAGAACTTGTTTCAAGTAATTTATAATGACCATTCATTTTTGTGTCAGCCTTACATAACCATATTCTTAACATAAATTACTCTTTAATTTTATATATTAATAGTATTAATGTCTTTATACTCATATAGGATTAAAATGATGGTGTTTTCATAGCATTGTTCAGGTAGGTGGTTGAACCAACCCAAACAAGAACATAATATACTAAAGAATGAGTAGGGTTATTGAGTTATATAATTTTAATATAAATTTCACAAAAGTATAATAGTTTTAATGTAAAATTATTAGAGTGTATAATGTGATTTATAAATATCTGATATGATATGGTAATTAAAATAGATGGTGAAGAACTAGATACTTAGATGAATTCCCTCCTCAAAATAAGATCCTTCAGAATGAAGGATTTAGGAATATTTCTTAGAACTAGAGGATAATAAATTATTAACAAAGATTTATGTGTGGTAATTTTGGCATGGAGTCAAAATATAATGTAACACCCTGACTCACACCACTAGATCTGGTTTGGGGTGCCACATGACCTCAAGTGTGCCTCCTCATACGCAAGAGGCTACCGACTAGCATCGATGGTTTAAGTTCACCAGTGGGGAGATTATACCCTCAATATCATGTATTGGTACAATTAATAATATAAAAAAATATAATAACCAGATTAAACATATGAAAGCTAAGTAGATGTAATACCATTCATAAAATAAATAAAATATCTCCCAAAGTGGAAGGCTAAAACAAAGTAAATGTGTGATAAGTAATAATAAATAAAATTGTGGTAATCCTCTATATTCTATCTCAGTACCACTCCTAACTTCATTATCCTCATAAAAATCATATTTCATAAGCCCCTTGACCTTTCTCGCATCCCTATGTATGATTTATACATGCGCATCAAAATTCTCATATAGGGTATGAGTAATAAAACCTAATAGGACACCACCAACACGTCTTTAAAAAAATTCACATATATAAAAAGTTTATTACATGATAATAATATATGAGTAATAGTCATAGAATCATAAAATCATATACCAAGTTTTTTTATGATAACCAAGCCATCACAAACCCTTGATCGTACATACTTCGGCTCCATGCTAGAAGGATAAATGGAGATGTCAGTAAAGATAGTAACTAGACACAAGGTTTTTGACATGAAAATTTGTATCCACAAGGGGCATCAAGTTGTCTACATTATACTCAGTATCCAAAAGGCGCATCAAGTATCGACATGTTACTTTGTATTCACAAGGTGCATCGAGTTGTCAACATGTTACTCAGTATCCACAAGGTGTATCAAGTATAAGCACATTACTCGGTATCCACAAAGTGCATCGAATTATTTCTAGATTAGAAGGATATCATGATCCACCATTATCATCATCATATATCATGTGCACCTTCCCTCTAAGGGGTAATCATAGATATCCCGTGTACCAAGAACCAAACCTTTAAAGGAAAGATAATACTTAACAAGATATATCATGATAAATAAAAACATAGCATGGCATCATGTGAAATAGAATAACACCATATGTCAACATGTCAATCAACATAAAGCATTCCATCAATTTATTCTTAAAACTCCCACGGAAACAAGGGTCATATAAGGGTATCATGATAATTCACACACCTTCAATACATCACTATCAATGGAGAACAAAAACCATGTTAACACGCGAGACATACCATAGCAATAAGTGTATACAAGGGCCCCAAATAGTAATGAAATTTCTACCTTAAAGACATTAATGAAGAAATTAAATGTTCATTAAGAAATCATCACCCGAATATCATCACCTTATTAGTCGATTCTAAACACTCTCTAAGGATTCCTAGAACCAATTAAATTATTTTACTTCTAAAATAATTAAAAAAATAACATGTGATAGCACTTTTACTCTCTTGAATAATTTTAAAATTATTGATTTTATCTATAGAATGAGCTAATCATTTCTTCCACAGAGAAAATCATAATTTACATGTGATACGAATTATATCTCTAGAATAATCCTAGATAAACTTGGGATAATAATTATTTATCATTTTTCAATAAATTCATATTATTATCATTTAATAATCTTTATCCAAATTTTCTAGAAGGAATAGAAAGAACTATATTTATATTCACTCATGATAAGAAGGAAAAAATAATATAAATTCCCACTTGTAATTATTCTTTTAAAATACTACACCCAAATAGGGGAGAGAATGTGAGTGTTCATCCACACCTATAAATCAAATGAAAACCTATTTTAATCAAATTTTTATTCATAGATCTCATGAAAATGAATTTTGAGGCTACTAAAACTCAAGAGTATCTTCCAAAAAACAAAGTTAGTAAGGGTTATAATATTTTTAGAAGGCATACCATGTATATATTAGCAGTATTAAAACCCACAAATTAAATTAGTCATTTAATTTTTCTTTTAATTTATTTTTAATTATGGAGTGTTTATAATATTAAATAATATGGTCTATTAATTTTAAAAAAATCCTTGATTTCCATGATTTTAGGCTTTTAAAATCATCAAAAATGAGTTACAGGTTCATACTGGGGAAGAATAAAAAAATAGGGTTTTTAAAACATTTACCCCAAAAAAGGTAGCTTTGTAAGGGTAACATGGTTTTACTATTACACATATTCTAGCCATTATGTGAGGGTATCAGTTTACCCTTAAACAACCTTTGAAAATTAAGGGTTACCCTTATGAAACTCAACCTACCCTTATGAAATAATTGGATTACCCTCGCATAACCTTTAGAATTTAGGAGATATCCTTACACAACTCCGAATTAACTTTAAAAAGTACCTAGATACCCTTACGCATCCTTTGAGAATTAAGGGTTACCCTTACACAACCCATATAAAACTAGGCTTACCCTTACGAAGTGTCTGAGGTAACCTTGAGTAACCTATATAAAATAGGTTTAACCCATATAAAACTAGTCTTACCCTTACGTAACATCTAAGGTACCCTTACACAACCTACAAAAAAACAGGGTTACCCTTGTGCATCATATAAAAATTCTCCTCACACTTACATAGTGGATGATATAACCTTACGCAACTCATATAAATAAGGATTTACCCTTACACAACTCCTAAAAACCTTCTTGTGTAAGGGTAGAGTGCACTTTCCTTTACATGGGCCTTATTCTATAAGTAAGGGTAAAAATAAAGCTAAAAATTATTAAATTTTCAAACAAAAAAAACTTTTTAATTTTAAAACAAGAAGGGTTTATAAAATTATGATGTTACAATTATCCCTCTCTAGATACTTATCATCCTTTAGAATTACCTTAAATTATTTTTATCAAATAACTCATTACATTAATAATGAACATCTACCCATCACTACCAAATCTTCTCCTGGATCTGCCCATGATGCCATATAACTTTGAAAAGTGGAACCATCTTTCCCTACAACACCTTCTCACTCTATTCTATAATCTACACTGGGCACTCCTCATAAGATGCATTAGGCTCCAACTGTACATCCTCGTAGTCTATAAAATATGTAGGATCAGTCATGTACCTCTAAAGCTGAGAAACATGGAACACATCATGCATGTCTCAATTACATGGAGGAAGGTCTAGATGGTACACCACTATCCCAACCCATTCTTTAAATACGCATCCTTATACATTACATATTATAGTGACTTTAATCTAGAATTCACTTTATTACATTCCAAAAGATAATTTAGGGTTGTATTTTTAGATAGTTATGTCATAACTCTTACATAAAAACCTCATATATTACAAAATGGACACTTTTATTAAGTATCTATTTTTACCATAAAACAAAACTTTTAAAAAGAAACATGTTTTATTTTCATGAAATATCTTCAAAAAAATTATATTGACCACATTTTTGTCCCTTAACATCCTTATAACCCTGTGGAAAAAAAATTAAACATGAGAAGAGCACAAAAATATTAGTAAGAAACATAAAAATAAAGAAATAAACTATTAAACCATGAATGATTATAATAATTTTCAATTTTAAAAATAAACTTTTTTCTCAAAATAAATATTTTTTTACCCAATAAATAACCTTCTCTACCCAAATATTTATATAAAACATATCATAATAAATATTGAAGGAAAAATAAAACTCAAAAAGGTTTATTTACAATCATGAAAACTCATAAAAACTTTTTCAAAAAGTTATACATTTCATCCTTAAAAGTAGTATATACTTTCCTTTAAACATAATATTGATATCTTACCTTGATTAATAATAATATTTCCATAAAAATCTATATAAATAATAGATAAAATGTGTAGGTAAATTGGGACATCATTTCCAAATCACTCTTATAATCACTCTTATAAATGGAATAACTATAAGTCGGACTTCCATACCCAATGCATTAGAGGGTTGTCACAGACCCACCCATGCTTGGTTTATCACAAAACCATCCATACTTGGTTAAACATGTTACTACATATCATTAGTTTATAATAGAACCACCCATCATCATAAATATTCCCAAGAGACATAACATAATCACAACACACAAAATCTTGCAATTTTATAACATTATACTCATAAAAATATTCTTTGCACCCATAAGAAAACATTTCTAAATATTAAAATATCCATTCCATTATAAAAACTTTTTTGAAAATAACCAGAATATTAGGAAATAGTTTTTTCCTTTAAATAAAATATGAAATATTTTAAAGGGATCCAAAAATCAAATAATTTTTATGGTGGTGGGAAAAAAAATTGTCATCATATACGTTAAAATAGAACATTCCTTTTTTCATTTTGTAAAGAATGAAAAAGAATTTTGTAAAAATATTCCTTTTTAAAAACATTCAAATAAATTAAAATAAGACATAAAATTTTATTTTCAATTATTTTATTTCCATATTAAAACATCCATAAAATAATTTTAAAAATATAGACATGGAATAAAAAGAGTTTTAAGGGAAACTTTAAAAGAGGGTTTTTAAAAGAAAGTCTCTTACCTCGAGTACAACCCATCATGTACGTTCCTTATATTACTTAATAATAAAATTATGTTATGTATTTACTTGATTAAGAAATTTTTTAAAGTTTATTGTTCTTTTTATTTTATCTATTACCATGTTATATATAATTACTTAATCAGTTAAGTTTACATCATATGTTTTGATGATATTTGATTTACAAGTCCAAAATGACTTTGGTGGATTGACTATGGTCAAAGAGGCCATTATCCCATAATAAATAGAATAATAATAATTAAATAATTATCTCTTTTATACATCAATTATAATTTTAAAACCAATAATTAAATATGGTTATGAAAAATGAACTATGTTACAATCATAGAGACAGTAGGTAATACGTACTCATGAGTGATGTTTCCATTTTTCAACGATTATTATGGAAAAAAGGTACATATTATTTTATCTTTAAATACTAATAATTATATCATAAAAAATCATATTATTTCCTTAAAAACATTTATATATATAATCTATGTGATTTGGTGATGAAAAAACGAATCATATCACTTCGTGGAGCTAGTAGTCCACACGTACACACGAACGATATTATCATTTTTCAGTGAATAGAAAGGTAAGAAATTAAATGATATATTATATTTTAATAATAATATATATTTCATTAATATAATATATAAACATTAGATCCATCATTATAACCAACTGTGATAGGTGGTGATGTAAAACCTATTACATCGGTCTGTGAGGCAGTAGTCACGCCGTACACACAAATGATGGATTATTTTCCCATTCGATAGAGGTTGGAGATAGATATAGGTTATGAAATTGAAATAATAAAATATTAGTATATTTAGGGTACTTTTTTATTATTTTATCATGGTTTAATAATATTTTAAGGAGGTGTAATAATAAATAAAACTAAAACATGTGTTTAAAAATTATACCTCTTCATTGAAAAATCTCCTTTATTTAACACCTTAAGACCTCTAATATTGGTATTATGACCAAAATAAGTCCTCTATAACATGGGGATGGATATTATTATTATATTTTTGTAATTATTTTATGGAATAAAATTATTATTAAGTGTTAATAATTGATAATAAGGGGTGTCATTTTATAAGAGAGGGGAGGGGAATTCTTGGAATTTCTTAAAATATTAAATTAATATAAATTAAGTTTTATGAAACAATAGCTTCAAATTGATAATATTAGAATATAATATTATTATTAGTCTAAATAATTACATAAAATAAAATTTTTACAAGTTTTTATCACATTTTTACCCTTGTATTTCTATTTTAACCCCCCATTAAGCCTTTTTACACTTACCATGATAACAAGGTTCTTTACTCCTTGAGGGTCAAGATAGTTACCATAAATGGATAAACATAAAATAAATGAATAATGGATGATATTTTAAACAATATAATAAAAAAATTATGAATATATTATTTTTAGGATTTTTAAATCATTTAATAATATATTATTTTCATAAAATATTAATAATGTCAATTTTAGAACTATTCATTTACTTGGACTTTATAACATCAAGAAAATAAATTAAATTAAAATAAAATATTTTATTAAATAAATATCATGTTATTTTTATCTATTTAATTCATGGGTCACATTAATTATTTCAAATTATACTACTTTTAATATTTTTAATATCATTTATTTTATTTTTACATTAATTGAATAATTACTACATCAGCGTTGTGTAAACATTTAAGGTAATTATTTCTTCACAAAAAATTAAAAATAAATTACCATGATGAATATAAATCATTTATATTTAAAAATAATATTTATAATTAAACATATCATCTGGTTATCTCCATGTTAAAAATATTATAGTTATTAAAAATAAGAGTGTGACATTTTTTACATTTCTCTACATAAAACATTATAAAGGTCATAATCAAATTAAAATAGAAGAAAAGGCCATATTACCGAATATTGGATGATTATGGATTAAATATAATAATAAAATAAAATCAATTCAAGCTTTTGGGTCATTTTCTAGTCTATATCATTATATTTTTAGCCCTTAATTACATGATTTACCCTTTATCGTGGTAACAAAAATTGATATAGTTACTATTCATAATGACTAAAAATCAAAGGGACCTATTTACCAAATTTGGACTTAATAATTAAAAATATTTAATACATTTTTAAAAAATAAAAACAGAAAAAATGTGGAATTTAATTTAAAATCAAACTGGAAAAACGTGATGAAAAAATAGTTTTTCAGAAAAAATGCCCTTTTTTAAATATAAAATGTTTCTATACAAAATTAAAGTATAAAATTCATTTAAAAAATAATAATTTTATTATTTTAAATAAAATTTAACTAATTAAATTTTAAAATTAATCCAAAATATCTTTTTTTTATTTGTAAGTACTTAAAAATAAAATATAGTTTTCAATAAAAAAAATATTTCTACTATTTATCAAAAAATAAAACTTTTTAGAAGACAAATTTGAAATGAGGAGAGGATTAATATTTCTATTTTAGCTGGAATAACTTCATTTGGAGTTATTTAGGTAGATATATTCTTCAATCATTGAGGTGGGGTCCATTCTGTCAGTAAGCAAACTTTTTTATTTAATTAATTTTTCTAGGCCATTGTGTGTTGAATTTAACCTTGGTCCAGAAGACAAAGTTGAATCCCATGAGAAAAGAAATAATAAAAAAATGAATTTCTCAATTTGGATCTAAATAGTAAAAGATATAACCAAAATAATTAATCTTCATAAAACTGATAAATATCCATAACTAACCAATTTTCACAATTAAGGCCTTAATTCACCAAAAACACTAAAATGATACAAATCAACTCAAATTGGTTAATTGGAAGGGGTTAAATCATTGAAACACACATAAAAAATAATGAAAATATTATCTCTACAAATTCCCCCACATTTATCACTTGGACTCTGGGACAAGTTAGCATCAAAATCAAATCAAAGAAAATTCAAAACACATGCCCATGAGATCCACCAATTTCATATCAAGACACCAAAGGATATCATGACTCATCAAAAAATATTATTCCAAGTTATCCATTTAGATCATTAAATATTTTTACTCTTAATTTCTCCTCCCATTCACACAAGACACCTACCTCACCTGAATTTTCTCTCATCCCACAAATATTAATTTTCAACAAAGTTTGTCTCATCCAAACCAATGCAAGGGTCGAACTAGGTTTAAAAAATTCCTAATTCTCTACAAAATTTTAGTCAAGGACATATCTTTATCATGAGGACTTTTCAGGGTTTTTCTGTGGATTCTGATTGGTAGGATTTTTATGTGAAAACTTATGAGGCTGAATGATGAGGGATTGGATCTTTTTGAAGAAAAATTGTACCATTATAATTTTCACTCAAGTATAGTATTCTCCTAAATAACATTAGTAGAAATGAAGCTTCATCCTCATTAAAACTCTAGGAATGTTCATATATCTCAGTATTTCATCAGAAAAAATTTCAATCATCACAAACATGATTTTTCTTGAAAGCTCCAAAAAAGGCATAGCTTTCAACAGAATGACTTTTTTAGTATCACACACATCTCTTCAACATTTGACTTTCTACCCAAAGTTTCACCAAATTAGGTAGAACAATAAAAGATAGTTTCCCACCACACTTAAGTTCAAATAGATCATTCAATTTCACTTCAAGAGTAGGTTGGATGGGGAAAATTGGCTTGAGATGTGGCTAACCTAATAGGATGTTCATGGATTCTAAGGGATACAAGGATTAAATGTACAAGGTAGGATAGAATGAAAGGGTTTTTCTTGAAAATGGGGATTTAAAATGAAATAAATTCCACAATAATTTAAAACACAAGTACCCCAAACCCTCAAGTTTTAAAAGAAATAAATCAAATTATGGTTAAAACAAGCATCGTTTAGTTCTCTCAAGAAGTGAGGTGAATGAAAATATTATAAAAATAATAATTCAGAAGACTCACAGGAAAGTGATTTCAATGATAAAGATAGTGATATGTGGCATGAGATTCAAAAATCAAAATACTTTTCATGAAATTCCAAAATAATTGTACTTGAAACAAAGTCATTTTCAGTATTCATTTAAGCTCAATTTCATGGAATAAACTGGTTCACTCATTGAAATGGATTTCAAAAATTGAAATAATAATCATTTCATCTCAAAAGTTTCAAAAACACACCAAAAATGAAAAAGAAACACACAAAAATTTTAAAAACACATTTTTTTTAATTTGAAAAAACAAACAACAAATGAAAATCCTAAACTACAAAGGTTCCCTCCCCCACACATAAATGATGCAGTAACCTCAATGCATTCAAATGGAATTAAAATATAATAAGAGTTTAAAATGAATCACAATAGTAAGAAAGTGTGAAGGATAGGTACAACTTGATGTCTTTATTGATAGATAGGTTGGAGGAGTTTGATCTCCTCCACTGGATCTCATAGAATGATCTCATGAAATTTCTTCATCCTTCATAATCTGTATAGAACCAAAAGGATATACATTAGTAACTATAAATGGAACCTCCCATCTAGAATGAATTTTACCTAGAATCAGATTGAGTCTTGAGTTGGATAACAACACTTTGTCTCCAGGATGGAATTTTTTTGGTTGGATTAGCTTATCATGAGATACTCTTGTTCTCTCTTTTTAAATCATAGAATTTTCAAAATATTCCCTTCTAATTTCCTCCAACTCCTGAAACTGTAACCTTCTATCTTTCTCAGCACTTTCAAGATCTAAATTCATCTTCCTAACATCCCAATATGCCTTATGATCCAATTCCACAGGTAGGTGAAAACTTTTCCTATAAATTAGCCTATATGGACTCATTCCAATTGGGCTTTTATAAGCTATCTTGTAAGCCCATAATGTGTCTTTTAACCTTTGGATCCAATCCTTCCTATTTGGTTTAATAGACTTCTCTAAAATTCCTTTGATTTCCCTATTAGACACTTCATCTTGACCATTTTTCTTTGGGTGATAGGGAGTTGATGTTTTATGATGAACCCCATACTTCTTCAGCAAATCCTCCATTATCTAATTGAAAAAGTGAGTACCTTGATCATGGATTATGGCTCTAGGAACTCTAAACCTACAAAATATGTTAGACCTGACAAAATCACAAACAAATTTATCATCATCAATCCTGGTGGATTTTTCTTCCACCCATTTGGAAACATAATCAACTACAAGAAAGATATAAAAATTTCCAAATGATATCAGGAAAGGGACCATAAAATCTATCCCCCAAACTTCAAAAATCTCACAAAAATTAAGTGGTTGTTTGGGAATTTCTTGTCTCTATGAAATGTTTCTAAAACTTACATTTTGACACCTTTTTCAAAATTCATGAGAATATTTAAAAAGGGTGGGCCAATAAAATCCAGATTCTAAAACCTTCTTTATTTTCCTTTGAGGTCCAAAGTAGAATCTAAAAGCTAATTTGTGACAAAACTCAAAGAAAAAACCAATTTCACTCTCAGTAAAACATCTTCTTATCACTTGGTCATTGAAAATATTCTAAAGAAATGGATCATCCCAAATTTAATATCTATATTCAGCTTTCAGTTTGTGAATTTGATGAGAATTGAAATGAGATGGGACCTAAGATGTTACCAGATAATTGACCATGTCATCATACCAAGGCACTTCTCCTATAACCAAGTATAACTGCTCCCCTAGAAGGTGATCATTCAATAGTTCTTTTTCTGGAATTTCAACTTTAGTAGTGTTGGGAAGCCTGCTTAAATGATCATCCACTTGGTTCTCAGATCCCTTCTTGTCCTTGATTTCTATGTTGAACTCATGCAGTAGTAACATTCATCTCACTAGACTCGGTTTAGCTTCATCCTTCTTCATCGTACCTAAGAGCTGCATGATCAGAAAAAACAGTGACTTTAGTTCCAATAAGATATGATCTAAATCTTTCAAAAGAAAAAAACGGCTAAAAACTCTTTTTCTATGGTTGTGTAATTGAATTGAGTTGTATCGAAGGTTCTTGAAGCATATGAAATGAATTGTGGTCTGCCCTCAATTTTCTGAGAAAGGAATGATCCAACTTCTTGGTTAGAAGCATCAAAAAGTAGCTCAAATGGTTCTTCCCAATGTGGTGGCTACATCACGGGTAGTATAATAAATCTCATCTTTAGATCCTCAAAGGATTACCTACATGCATCACTGAAATCAAAATCAGAATCTTTAAAAATCAATCTAGAGAGAGGGAGAGAAATATTATTAAATATTTGATAAACCTTCTGTAGAATCATACATGTCCTAAAAAATATCTAACATGATTCACAAAAGTTGGGTAAGGAAAATAATTTATCACTTCAATTTTTTATTTATCAACTTCAATTACCTTTTTATAAATGACATGCCCAAGTAAAATCCCTCTCTCAACCATGAAATAACACTTTTCAAAATTTAAAACAAGATTATTTTCAATGTAGGTTTTCAAAACTTTTTCTAGATTTTTCAAACAATGATCAAAAGAGTTTCCAAAAACTATGAAATCATCCAAGAAAACCTCTAATAAATCTTCAATGTGATCAGAAAATATACTTACCATACACCTTTGAAATTTACCTACAGCATTACATAATCCAAATGGAATTCTTTTATATGAAAAAGTGTAGAAGGAACATGTAAAGGTTGTCTTATCTTGTTCTTTAGGAGTAGTGGGTACCAAGAAATAAACTGAAAATCCATCCAAAAATCAATAATGAGTTCTCCCTGACAATATCTATAACATTTGATCAATTAAGGGAATGGGGAAATGATATTTTTGAGTGACCTGATTCAACTTCCTAAAATCAATGCACACTCTCCATCTATTCTAAATTCTCACAGGGATTAATTTATTCTTTTCATTCCTCGCAATGGTTAGGATAGTGTTTTTTGGAACTAAATGAATTTGGATAAACCAATGTGAATCTAAGATGGAACAGATGATCCCAGATTCCAATATCTTCTCAATATCCTTCTTCACAACCTCCATCAAAGTGGGATTCAACCTCTTTCAGGGTTGTCTGATAGGTTTAAAATCTCCCTCAAGAAAAATTATATGTGAGAATATTTTTGGGTTGATTCCTGAAATATCACCTAAGCTCCACCCTATCTCTTGTACATTCTCTCTCAAAATATCAATAAATGATTTCTCTTGGTTTTCATAGAGATTATTATCAATTATCACTATTAGTTTCTCTCCCTCCCTAAGATACACATGTTTCAAAGCAGTGGGGAGTGGTTTTAGTTCCAGATTAGGGGGATTCTCAAGGGAAAAAACTAAATTGATGTTTCCCACTTCCAAATTTTATACCTCCTTCACACAAGAAACCATATCATCTTCCTCATCATTTAACAAATCATCAAATAAATCGGATTTTACCTCTTCCTCCCACATGAAATCAGAATCTCCAGCATTTTGGGAATCCACATGTTCAATGATATTTTCAATGGAATAAGTCTCTCCTAAGTTAAAGAATTCATAGAACATACCTAATTATTTAATGGGTTCTACACCAACTTTATGGGAAAGTGAAAATATGGAGTGATCATCTGATGGGTACCTCGTGGATTCAAAAATATTAAAGTGGATGGTGCTCTATATAAACTTCATAGTGAGTGTCCCCTCATGGAAATTGATAATGGTTTTAGTCATCTTCAAGAAAGGTCTCCCCAAAATGATGGGTGATTGTGACGGGATCCTATCTTCTTCCATATTTATCACATAGAATTCAGCTAGGAATAAGAGATCTTTTACTTTCATAAGGACATCCTCCAGAACTCTTGTAGGGAAAACTGTGGATCTATTTTCTAGTTGGACCACCACTCTTGTGGGATTCAAGTATCCCATATGAAAAGAAGTGTATACTGAGTGAAGAAATACATTAATTGAAGAACCTATATCACAAAAATAATTAGATAAATTTAAATAACCAATGGTTCATGGGATGGAAAATTTCCATGGATCTTGACAATTGGTTAGAAATTATGGTGTTATAAGGGCTGAGACACTTCTTTCCAAGTTAATCCTTTAATTACCTTGAAGTATCCTCTTTTTGGTGAAAATATCCTTCAAAAATTTAGCATAATTTGGAATTTTTTTGACTACTTAAAGTAGGAGGATATTGATTTCCACTTTTCGGATGGTGTCTAGAATTTCTTTTTGAAGTGCTTCCTCTTACAATTTCTTTGATTAAATCATGCTTAATAAAAATGGTGGGGGTAAGTATTTCTTCTCTCTATATTTCCTTTTAAATTGTGTTTATTTTATCTTTTTCCTTGGACTACCCTTCTCTTCCTCCTCTTCCTTCTCTTCTATAGAGTTCATTTTTAAATGATTTTTATAGTTTACAACTTCATTCTCTCTCAACTCAGGTGGTCTTGTTTCAGGTTCATGGGATGCTGGTGGTGAGAGCTCTTTTCCACTTATTGTTGTTATCATGATGATATTATTCTTTGGTTTTGGGATTTTTTGGGAAGAAATATTCCTAGTATATTTTTTATGAAGTCCATGAGACTTTCAAACTTTTTGGAAAATTATTTTACAGCGTCTTTCAGCCCATCAATATCAGATATCTGATGTTGGTTCAAAATTATGGGTTGTGCACTAGTTGATGGATGCTCATAGGGTCTTGGGAAAGTGGGTGGTTGGTGATGTGAAGGTTGGTTATAAGATAGATTTTGTTGAAATGGTGGTGGGTTTTTGGAATTTTTGCTGGAATGGGGGTTGGTTTTTGAATTGGTTTTTGTTCGAGGGTCTAGCTTGATTCTGCTGATTTCCAAACCCATATTGAATATGGTTAGGATCTCTCCATCCTTGATTTTTTTGGAACTATCTTTGCTGAAAAGTTTCTGCACAAGTTTCCATTCCCTGTATTTTAGCACATTGGTCAGTGAAATTATCAGTTGATGAGCATAAACCACATACCCTAGTTGGTACTTGTTAGTCACTCACTTGCTTCAGGGCTATCTGTCTCACCATACTAGCTATATCATAAATCCTAGTTTCCCATAAAGGTGTTGGATTAGTATTTCTTACTTCATGAATTCCTCTTGTACCAATAACTCTTGATCCAAACTATTTTGAGTTCTGATAGATCTTCTCAATCAAGCCCTTAGCTTCTTCTGGTGACTTTTAAATCAATGCACCTCTAGATGATGCACCCAGAAGGTTTCTATCATTATCCATTAAGACTTGATAAAAGAATAAAAAAAGTGATGATCCTCAATTGCTTGATGTAGGCAGCTGTCACATATCTTTTTAAATATTTCTCAATACTCATAAAGGGTTTCTCTAGATGATTTTCTAATGGAATAGATCTCCTTTTTGATGGTTGTATTTCTAGAGGCAGGGAATAATATTTGCATGAAGCATCTCTCCAAGTAATTCCAATCATCAACATATCCAGGTTGTAGTCCATACAACCATTATTTGGCATCTCCTTCTAATGAAAATAGTAATTCCTTCCACTTTACTTGTTCCTCAGCTTATCCATGTGGTTTTAATGTTGAGAAGACATGTGTGAACTCTTTAATATATTTGTTGGGATCTTCGTCTTCCAAGACATGAAACTTTGGAAGCAATGGAATCATGTTAGGTTTCATCTCAAAATTATTTTTTAATACTGGCATGACAATTTGATCATTTTGATTAATGAATTTTGGGGCACATAGGTCTCTAAGGGTTGGGTTTTGATTTCCAACCATGGTGATAAGCTTAGAGTGAACACTTGAAGTTTCACTCAAGTATGTAAGAGAAATTTCCTCAAATTCAGATTTAAAATTGAGGTTTCTAAATATATTTAACAAGGTTCTTTCAATTTCAGGATCAAGGGAGAAATTCTCAGTGTTTAAGGTTCTAGTCATGCAATTTTGAATAGAAAATAATAAAAGAGAAAATAAAGATATAGAAAAAATAAAAAAATGTTGGCACTACCTCCCCAACAATGGAGCAAGTTTTTACATGTTCCTATCATACGGTGTGACAAAAACAAATATTACCTAATTTAAAATTTAGTAAAGTGGTTAACCTAGGTTTTCTCTAGAGAGGGGTGCATAAAAATTATGTTTTTAACTTAAATTAAATAAAGAAGAAGAGTTTGTTTTTTAAATTGTTTGAGTTGAAAAAATAAAGAAAGATATTAAAAAATAAAGGTTTAACACTAATAGATGAAGAGGGTGATGGGGTCAGGATAGGATCCCCTTTTTAAATTTCATGATATTCATAAATATTATTTCCCCTATCTTCCTATTGAATGATAAATTAAAGACTCCTCGATCGAGTTATCAATCACCCTTGGTTGAAGAAAGAAATGTAACTCACTCCTAGGTTCATGGAAGTTAATAAACAAATCCTAAATAACTAAGGAAACTTCTGATTAGTAATTTTTTTCTCCTTAGAACTCTAGAAAAAATTCACCGGTTCTACACACGTGCCAATGATCACTGGACACTCAACACCAAACACAATCTGCTCGACTGAGAAAAATTTCACTATGCAGAGGGAGATTAAAAGTCTTCAATAAAATCTATTAATGATGAATACACCAAACCCAAAAAATAATAACATTAATAGAATTTAGAAACAATAATAATATAAATAATTCAAAATAAAAGGATGGTTTTACATTTAATCACAAAACTCCAACATTACAAAAGTGAAATTCCCCCTTCCCTGGTCACTCAAAGGTTTTACTCCTCTATGTAAAGGGTAATAGAGTTGATTGTGGAAGAAAAGATCATACTAGAAATAAGCAAAAAAAAAGAGAATAAAAATAACATAAAGATTCCAATCCTCCATAACATCCCCTCTTGCACCTTCTTCAACCCATTTGAATGGAAATGAACACTCTTATTTATAGACTTGTGGAGTATAAAATTTCCCTCCCAAATTATTCCATCAAAATTTTGAGTCTATTTATCATATTAAATGGCATAATCTCAGGAATTTGTCTTCATAAATTTTTTTCCCCTATCTCTTTTTCATGTTACCTAAAAATATTATAATATTTTGACATGTTTCCCAAAATTTATGATCTAATTACTAATGAATAATTTTTCTACCTGGGGAGACTCTTGAACTTTCTCCTATTGGACCCATTGAAAGAAAACCTTAATAAGTGAATTTCTTTATGAAATTTAAATTGGAAATTATGTACGGAGTCCTATTTCTATTTTGGATATAATAACTTCATTTGGATGTATTTAGTCCAAGATATGCGTCAATCGCTGAGGTGGGGTCCATTTTTTCTTCCATTAAACTTTTTCCATTTGATTAATTTTTTGGGTCATTGTGTGTCGAATTTAACCTTGTTCCAGAAGAAAAAGTTTAAGCCAATGAGCAAGGAAATATTAAAAAAGTAATCACTCAATTTTGATCCAAATATTAAAAG
Organism: Viscum album; assembly: GCA_963277665.1. Classification (NCBI taxonomy): domain Eukaryota; kingdom Viridiplantae; phylum Streptophyta; class Magnoliopsida; order Santalales; family Viscaceae; genus Viscum; species Viscum album. Next base: position 1,045,136,727 of record OY728150.1, read on the forward strand.
ATATTCCAGAAATACTTAAGCTCCATGAAACTGATAAATATCCAGAATTAACCAATTTTCACAATTAAGCCCATAATTTACCAAAAACACTAAAATGATACAAATCAGCTCAAATTGATTAATTGGAAGGGGTTAAATCATTGAAACACACATGAAAAATAATGAAAATATTATATTTATCAATTCCCCCACACTTACCAATGTGGGATAGGTGTATATTTTTTTCAAAATGTGTGCATCCTGTGTGCCCCTCTATAGTTTATCTCAGCACCCTATATGGTCGTGTGGCCTCTTGTTCATAGTTAAACTAATTTTTCACCTCCACTTACTAGGTCTTACGGTTACTACTAATTGTATGCCAACCATACACATCATTTTGTTTCTCTAAAAAAATAGATAACTAGGCTCTGAAAAAGCAGTGAACTATCCCAAACTCTTCCTTAAACCTTTAATCACTTCCATTAAATTAAAATAGGATATTTATATTGAAATTTAAAATATGCATACCTCATTAAAAATTTGGGACATTACATTGAGTTTGGATCATCAAATACATTCATTATCTTCCAAAATAATATATGTATATTAATTATTAACTTTATTAAGAACATTTTCCAAGTTTATTATTCATTTTATTTTATCCATTATCATTTTATATAAAATTACTTAATCAATTAAGTTCACATCATATGTTTTGACGATATTCGGTTCATAAGTCCAAAATGACTTTGGTGGGTTGACTATGGTCAAAGAGGAAATTATTACATAATCTCTAGAATAATAATATTTAAATAATTATCATTTTTATATAAAAATTATACTTTTAAAACAAATCATGAAATATGTTTATGAAAAATGAAATTTATTGCAATCATAGAGATGATAGGCCGTACGTACGCATGAGTGATGTTTCCATTTTCCAATGATCACTATGGAAAGAAGGTTAAGTATTATTTTATCTTTAAATAATGTCCATTATATCATAAATACCATATTATTTATTTAAACACATTTATATATATCTTCTATGTGATGTGGTGATTAAAAAATGAATCTTATCGCTTCGTGGAGGTGGTAGTCCACACGTACACATAAATAACGTTACCATTTTTCATTGAATGGAGTGGTAAAAATTAAATGATATATTATATTTTCATAATGATAAATATTTCATAAATATCATATATAAACATAAATTTCATCATTATAATAATCTGTGAGCGGTGCTTATGGAAAATGAATTACATCGGTTTTAGAGGTGGTAGTCTATCATACACACAAATGACAGATTATTTTCCAATTTAATAGAGGTTGGAGATGTATATAGGTTATTCCATTAAATTAATAAAATATTAGTATATGTAGGATACTATTTTTATTATTTTATAATGGTTTAAAAATATTTGAAAGAGTTTGAAGAAGAAATAAAACTAAAACATGTGGTTAAAAACTATACCTCTTCTTTATAAAATCTCCTTTGATTAGCACATTAAGACCTTTAAAATGGGTATTATGAAAAAAAAATAAGACCTCTAGAACATGGTTAGGTAAGTCGGTAAGGGTTTTGGGTAGGGATTGTATGATAAACCTAGTCTTTATTACAAATAAAATAATGTTTTATTACACAGGAATACACATAATACAACCTAGAAGATTGAGAAATCAAGTTTCTTTGGGTAATTAGGTATATTAAATAAAAACTTAAAACATGGGGTAAATTGACATTATTGAAAACTTCCTTAACATGCTCATAATTTTCCATCGTTCTTAAAATTTTATGGGATAACCCGGGGACATACATAAGAAAGTGGTGAGCTATAAATCCTAGTGAGGGAATAAAAAAACATAACATAAATAAAGTATTAAATGTTAGATAATAGTTATTTAAATAGGACATAAATGGGGTGAGAATCATAAACATGAAAGAAAAGGAATGATATAGCATGATAACATAAAGGAAACATGGGAATGTGTAAATAACTTTAAACATGACATTATAAGCATAAGTCAAGGTTAACCACCAAGGCATCATAACATAATGTGCTTAGAAGAACCTCATATACAACAAACATGGAATCTCATGGGACTAAAACATTACCCAATTTATTAGAGTTCTATTTTGGCACATCCATCATAATCATATCATGTACATGCATAAGTGTGCCACATATATCATATAACATAAGAACATATTTCATCATAGTTAATCCCAATATTAAGTATTGTGGTTGAAATGCATGGAATACCCCAATAAATTAATTATAGGTACAAATAGGTGAATACCCTTGAGTGGAAATGTGTATAGGTATACACCTCACAAATGTTCGATATAGAAAATTGTAGTGACATTTAGGCAGCGTAATGGCAATACATGAGGATTCATAAAATGCTTCAATGAGAGATAAAGGGGTCACTCGTAACTTGTAAGTGAAAAATGAAAGTATTATATATATGTAAGAACATAATACAACAAGAAATTTTTTTAATTGATAGGCATAAGATAAGGAGGGTTCTTGAATAAAAACTTGGCATGGAAAAAATCACAGGATAATTTTGGTAGTGTAACGAGGGTACATAATGAATCATGGGAGGGATTAATGAGAGTGAAAGGGGTCAATAATAAACTTTAAATCATAAGGTTAGTAATAGGGAAGTGTAAAATCATATCCCAACAAAATTAATTGGAATACCAAGTGTATTTCATAAATAAGGTGATTGAATAAATAGTAGAAAGAGCGGATCCCTTAATAAATTTTATTATAGTAACAGCTTAGGTAAATGATAAAATGAGAAGGTATAAATGATATATAATCAGTATTAAATAAATTAGATGTTATATGTATCTTTATAAATTCATGAAAAAATAACCAATTTAGATTCAGATGGCTAAATACAAAGAAGGTTCTTGAATTGAAGAGAATACAGAAAGGTCCCATACTAGATTTTGGCATAGTAACAGCTTAGGTAAAGGTTATAATGAGAGGGGATAAATTATATATCATTATAATAACATAAATTAGATAGTAATTTTACATCTATAAATGAATGAAAACATAAGAAATTGATATTAAAAAGTTTTAATATAAATAAGGTTCTTGAATGGAAAAGAAGAGAGAGGTCCCTTACTAAATTTTGGCATGGTAATGTCTTAGGTAAAGGTCAAAATAAGAGGGAATAAATGATATATCATTCAAAGAAAATAAATTTTAAAGTAAAGGGATGTTTATAAATGTATAAAAATATAACCAATTGAGATTCGTATAATTTAAAAGAAAGTTATTGAATTAAAAAGAAGAGAGGAAGGTCCCTTACTAAATTTTGGCATGGTGACGGCTTAGGTAAAGGTCAAAATGAGAGGGGATAAATGATATATCATTAAAATAACATCAAATTAAAATTAAAGGTATGTTTATAAATTCATGAAAATATAACAAATTGATATTAAAAAGAAAAATTTCAAAGAAGGTGATTGAATTGAAAAGAATAGAAGAAGGTCCCTTACTAAATTTCACCATAGTAACAGCTTAGGTAAAGGTTATAATGAGAAGGTATAAATGATTTCTCATTTTAAGAACATAAATTGGATAGTAATGTTTCATTTATAAATGTGTTAAAACATATCCAATTGATATTCAAAAGGTTAAATATAAATAAGGTGCTTGAATGAAAAAGAAGAGAGATATGTCCCTTACTAAATTTTGACATGCTAACGGCTTACGTAAAGATCAACATGAGAGGGGATAAATGATATATCATTAAAATAAAATCAATTGGAAAGTAAATTTATGTTTATAAATTCATGAAAATATAACCAATTGAGATTCAAAAGGAAAATTTCATAAAAGGTTCTTGAATTGAAAAGAAGAGAGGAATGTCCCTTACCTTGAGAGAGTGATTCAAAAATCTTGGGAGTAGCTTCTTGAGATCTTTAGGGATCCTTGGGATGATTATAGAGAGGGTAGGGAAGAGTAAGTATGTGCTACAGTTTTTTTTAGTGAATAGGAATGGATGATTGGGTGGGTTTATATAGGAAAAGAAAGGGGAGTTCTTTATTATTTCCAAAACTTAGGTTTTGGACTCTATACAATAAAATAATCAAAACCACGATGACATAGAGGTGGTGGAAGGTATGGTTGAATCCATGTTTCATTATATTATTTCCAAAACTAATCCTAACATGAAAGAAGGTTATGAAAGAGTTCATTATGATATTTTTGATATAATTCCTCATGTGGTCTCTGATACTGAAAATAATTTTATCGGATCATTATTAGAGGAGGAGGAAATCAAGGAGGTTGTTCAATCTATTAATTAGGATAGTTATCCCAATCCTAATGGATTCCCTAGTTCCTTATACATGGCCTCCTGTAACATGGTGAAGGAAGATCTTGTTCAGTAAATCCAAGACTTTTTTCATGGGGTTTATCTTCCTAGAGTTTCTAATGCTACCTCCATTGTCCTTATTATAAAGGTGAAATGTCCATTTTCACTTATCCAATATAGGCCTATTAGTATATAAAACTTACCCTAAAAGGTTTTATCCAGTGTTATTAAAATAATAATTTCATTATACCTACCATATTATATTTTTAATGAGAAGCATGGGTTCATCAAACATTGGATTATACAAGGAACCATCGACATTATGTAGGATATGATCTCTAATATAAATAAAAAAATCATGTCTCTAACATGGAAATAAAAATTGACATGGGAAAGGGTTATGATATACTTGAATGGAGTTTTATTTTGAATTTATTTTCAACCATGGGACTCTCGGCCTAGAATTATGACTTAGTTTTAGATGCTTCATCTCTTCTTATTTGTCCATTTTATTAATGGGAAGGATATGTGGCTTCTTCAAGTCAGTCAAGGGTATTAGAAAAGGGGATCCTCTATATCTATGTATTTTAATTTTAGATAAAGACTATATTAGTAGGATGATTAACAAGAATCGCGTGCAGGGAACTATTATCCCTTGCAGATGCAGGTCTCGTTCTCATGGTGTTTCCCACCTCATGTTTGCAGATGATGTGATCTTTTTTCTAATTGAAACAGGAGGTCCATAAGAGGAATTAATAAAACCTTGGATGAATACTATAAATGGAGCATAAAAAGAATCAATCACAACAAAATTACCTTCTACATATCAATATTTTTCTCGGAAGGAAGGGCCCATAATATTGGGTCTAGATTATATATCCAAAAAAAGGAATTTTACAATGGAATACTAAGGGAATCCCATTTATTCATACCGCTTATGTATTCACCATTATGATAAAGAGATGTATAAGATTGTGTCTCAGATTAATAATTAGAAGAATATATTTCTTTCATATTTTGGGAGAATCACTTTGGTGAATTGTGTGTTATCCTTGATCCCTATACATATTCTCTCGATTCTCAGGGTGTCAAAGTCGGTTATCAAGGAGATTGAAGCTCTCATGTTCTCTTTTATATGGGATTCTCACTAAAAAATAAAAAATCAGTAGGATTATTGAAAAATAATGTAAAAATCCTATAAAGAAGGTGGAATAAACATCAAGTGTTTCAAAGAGGTGATGAAGATCCTGCATTCAAGAATAACAGGGGATAATATAGAAGGAAAGTCCCTCTAGGATATTGTTACAACTAATAGATATGGGAGATTTTGGAATTGATCTAGTGATATTTCTATAGTTATCTGGAGAAATATTTAAACTTATATGTTAAATATTTAGTTCCATTCACAGTGGATTATAATATAGGGAGAAATTAACTTCTGGGATAATAATTGGGTTGGTTCTAGGCATGATTTTTCAGGGTCCCCATCGCTTAGTATATCTTTCAAAAAAAACCAGTGATTACCCTAAATTCATTAATGATATTCTCAATTATGATCAAAAGAAGATCTAAAACCTCATTTACATTTCCATGGAATAGGATAGATGTTTTTTTACTATATCTTCTTTGGGGGGTTCACTACTAAGGTATATCAAAAATTAGTGAAAAACAATGATGCCCATAATATGTGGAGAGGAAGGCTTTGGTGATGAAGTATAACTTTCTTATCTGGAAGGTCCAAAATCACTTTTTTCACATGGAATATTCTATATAATTAAAGTTAATTCATTTTCATTCAAAATTTTATTATTGTTTCAATCCTAAATAATATTTGGTCTCTCATTTGTTTTTTATAGGTGGATGGGATAATTCAATCTGGTGGTATACATGTGTTTTCATGGGAATGGTGATGAATTCCACCAATAATAGAGAGTTCCTAAAATAATGGATTTACAATATAGGTAATAAAACCCATGAAATTAAGGTGAGGGTTGTCATATTTTTTTAGGGGTGCTGGTACATTTGGAGTAAAAAAAATAAAGCCCGCTCGGAAGGCATTAAATGCTCGAGCAAGGAGTTGATCCCTAGAACCAGATGTGTGGTGGAAGATCTATACATTTCTATAAAATTATGGGAGAATTATCCATCCCTTATAACTCTCAAGTTTAACATAAATAGTGATAATTTCAATATCCTTCCTCCCACACAAGGTTGTTGGGTGTGCTGGAAACCTCCTATTAACAGATTCAAACTCAATATGTATGGATATTGTCTGTATGGGGAAATGAGAGGAGGATTATTAGTCTTTTAAAATAAGGGATATATGGTGTTATTGTTCTCTACCTTATTCTATAGGTTTTATTCTCTTAGGGTGGAGGCATATTCCATGCTTCATGGCCTGGAATTATGCAGATCGAAGCACATTTCTTTAAAGGATATTGAGACTGATTCCCTAATTATTCATGATTAACTAAAGTTTTTGATCACCATTACATAGGATATTATATACCATATTATTCAGTCTAATAATCTCATCACTGATCGATTTGATATTCTTTGTATGAGGCATGAAGGGAATCAGGCAGCAGACTACCTCACCTCTAGAGTTGCTCAAGGGCATCCTTTCCAACATGGGTTCTCTTCCTAGTGAGTGTGTCAAAATTGTGAGAGTAAATAATATTAGAATACATTTTTATATACCCCCTTGAACTTATAAATCTTTTTTTTCTTTTCTATACCTCATCCATCCTTCTGGAATAAAATTTCCATTTTATTGTGGTATTTAATATTTACCCAAAAAAATTGATTGTCTCATAAAAATATGAAAAGTTAATTATTGGATAATTTAAATGTGATGATTCCAAAAATAATATTTATTTTATCAAAATAATTTTCTAATTATTTTAATTTTCTGTTTTAAAACTAGAATCTACATTTATTGATAAATGCTGGTTTTTTTACAATAATAGTTTTTGAACCCTTATAAAAATTATTTTTGAGGTCAGAAAATTATATTATCAACTATACTATATAAATACTATTTAATAATAATTTTTTACTAAAATATCATTTATTTCAAAAATTCATTAATTCATCAAAACTAATTCATTAATTGAAATTTCATATTGCACAAAAATACAATTTTTGTTTTATCGTATAAAAATAAAAAAACATTCATAATATAACAATAATAAGAAGTAAATATGAACACTGTTATATTGAAATTAAAATATTAATATTCATACTATTAGGGACATTTTTTTCTATTCCTTATTAGAATATTTTTACTCTTAATTAACCTATTTTCATTTTACCGTGGCAATAAATATTTATCATGGTTACTGTTAATATTGTATAAAAATTATATTGAATTTATTACCAAATATTAGTTGTGGTGATTAAAATTATGGAATCCATTTTATAAAAATAAATTCATAGGGTTGTAATAATTTAATTTAATATATAACTCACAAGTATGATGGAAATCGGTTTTCTAAAAAATGAATTTTTCAAGGAAAAGATGATTTTACTTTAAATCTATAACCAGTAATATTAATTATATGAATTTCAATTCATAAATATAGGTATATAATCTAAAATTTTCATTCAAATCATTCCTCATTAGGTTTTATTTTAATTAATTTTAATATATAAACATTATTCATTTTAAAATAGATTTCATAAAAAGGTGTTTTTTAGCCTAAAATTAAACTTATTTTAAAATTTGGTATAATGATGATTTAAATGTAATTAATTTGATTAAATTTAATTTAATAAAAATTATATTACTTTTAAATAAAATTAAAATAATGGGATATTTAAATTTCTTAATTTATCAAAAGAAATTATGGTTTTACAAAAAAATGGGTATTTTTCACTATTCATTGAAAAATCAATATTTTCTAAAAAATACAAAAAGTTCATGTTAAGTTAATATTGGTATATAGATATTATAAATGAGGTTAATTTTATCAAATATATTTTATAAAATTTTAATAAAATAATTATAATATTTTTCAAAAAAAATAAAAAATATTTTTGAAGAAAACATATTTTGAAGAACAAAAGGTCATTACTAAAAATTGAGTGATTATTTACTATGAACTTATCAATAAATTTATGTTGAGTATGATATATATATATATATCATAAAGTAGTTAATCCAATTCATACCTTCAAATTTAATAGCTAGGTTACAATAGTGATGTTTAAATAATCATGGTTTGTTTAGCTTCGATGTCGCATATCACATACACTATCAAACATAATTTCATATTTTATAAACTCAAGGAATTTAATTATTCCCCCTTTAATAAATTTAATCCTCTCAATTTTACATTTATCTTTTTAATAAATGTTTTAACACTTGAAAATATCTTTATTGAAAACCCACGTTGTAAAAATGGTTAATAAAACATCCACTTGAAAATAAAGATAAGTATAAAGATAATCATATAACTATGTTTCCAAGTATGATAAAATTAGTGGGAATTAAAAATATATACATAAAATAAAATCAACTGACATAAAAGAACTGGTAGAGAGTGATAGAGAACATGGTTAAAAGAGTGCCAATGACCACAAAATCAAAAGTTTATGATGGGTGAAAAAACCATCAATTCATAATATGAAAACATTTTTGTTTGATGATTATTTTCCTAGAGTTAATGATTTCTTTTACCATATAGACTAGTAACATAAGGAAATATACTTTCTTGACAAGTATTATTTCACTCTTTAATCAATTTCCACCACAATCTCATTTTTTCTCCAAAAAATGAGTACTCAAGATGGATTTTTTATTCTTGAAGAACTAGAATATTCTTATAACAAATCACATAATCCACCAAAAAATAAAAACTTATTCCTTCTATCTTTATTAAATCAAAAATTGTTAGCATAAAGTAATATAATACTAAAAATAAATAAACCTTAATACATTAATCTCCAAAATTCAAGAAAAAAATCCCAAAGGTTTAACATAGATCATTCCTTAAATAAATACCCCTATATCCAAAATAAAACCAATAACCTTGAAATTAAATAATGGTTTAACCTCAAAGGTTATCTCATAACCTTCATCTTACACCTCCAAAAATATAATATAATTCTTATCAAATAATCCTTTATATTAAACCTAGTGGGAATATATACCTCAACCTAATAAAACATCACCTAAAATATCATTAATTGCCTCAAAATGAAAAAAAATGATCTTGTAATATGTTTCCCAAAATATCCTTAATCATAATAAACTTCCATCACATAAATCTTCAAAAGTGGTATCAATGATTTTAAATATAATATTAAACTTATATACACTATATCAAGACTCTTTAGGTTTATCCCAACTTCAAACGCATATTAAGGGTTACCAATCCCTCAATAATGTGTTTTACAAAATGTCACCTTATCACTAAATCACTTTTATAGGTTATCGATACAATTCAATATATGTTTCAAAACCATAAGGAAAAACTACTGTAGAAAAATCCTTAGATGTTTTACGATTCTTATATATATAATTTCATTGATATACTACTTCTAAAAAATACTTATCAAATACCAATACATAAATACTTTAATCCTTACACTTCAATGATTTCCATACATTAGTTTTGTCCTTAGTCTAGGATTTAACCCTTGGATTAGGGAATTGACTCAGATGGTTCCCATATTCTCCACACATAATACATTGAACAAAAAAGGGTGTCGTATGATGTAATTTATTCCCTTCCATCATACTCTTTATTTTTTTATGGAAACTAGTTACTTTATGCCCTATTTTTTCACACTTAAAATGCCTTCAAGTTTCTTTATGGCATTTAATTTTGTGTTGATTTCCACATTTTTGAAATGTGGTAAATCGAATCATCTTTCCTTTATCACCTTTATCATATGAACTTTCTTGATACTTTTTCCTCCTATTCATTGATATATTTGGATATTAAACTATATTCTAGTTGTTAATTGTGATTTTTGATAGCTGGTTTGGCATAATCACAAGATATCTTACATGATCTCTCGTCATGTTAGGTATATCATTTGGGAATTAATCACATTTCCCATAAAATTGTTTGTTGACTTAATTCATCATATTTCTATCCATTTATTAGAATAAAAATAAAATTAGGGATGAATAATTTTAAACTACTAAACACACAAATGGAAATCCAATAACATTAAGGGGATAACTTATAAATGAACTTTATTCCTTAACTTATGAATTTATAGGCTTCAATATATGTTATCCATGATCTATTTCCTAACATTGACTATTATGGGTATTTTTTCCCTTAATAATGGTTTGTAATGATCTTGTGAATTTTCCCAAGAATATCCCTCAGGAGTGTCAAAATAATTATGCAGCAAAATGTATTGTCATGCATCGGTTCCCAATCGAGTTTAGCTCAATAAGGTTTTTTTGGGGTTGTCACCCCTAGGTACATCTATTCCAGAGCCACATCCACTTATAGATCTATAAAGGTATGTATTTTCTTGGAAACCACTTACTCTATAATTTACTAAAACTTAGGGATGTTTTCATATGCTTAGTGTTATCCTTAATTATTTCAATGGAGTTTTCTAATCCCAATCTCAAAAATAACTAGACTTCTCTTTGATACCAACTATGACAACCTTAATCTTTATTACACATAAATTAATGTTTTATTACATAATAATACACATAATATAACCTATAATATTGATAAATTTAGTATATTTGGGTATTTAGGTATATTACATAACAACTTAAAACATGGGGTAAATCAAAATTATTGAAAACTTCCTTAACACGATCATAATTTTCCATCATTCTTAAAACTATATGGGATAACCCGTAGAAATACATAAGAAAGGGGTGAGATATAAAGCCCAGTAATGAAATAAAAAAACATAACATGAATAAATTATTAAATGTTAAATAATAGATATTTAAATAGTACATAAATGGGGTGATAATCATAAACATGAAAAAAAAGGAAAATATAGCACGACAACATAAAGGCAACAAGGGAATTTAGCATCAACTTTAAACAAGACATCATAAGCATAAGTCAAGGTTAACCATCAATAAATCATAACATAATGTGCTTAGGATAACCTCATATGCACTAAACATGGTATCTCATGAGACTAAAACATTACCCAATGAATTGGAGTGCTATCTGGGCACACCCATTATAATAATATCATGTACATGCATAAGTGTTCCACATAGATCATATAACATAAGAACATATTTCATCACATTTAATCCCAATATTAAGTATTATGGGTTACATACATGGAAGTCCCAAATCAATTATGTATAGTTATAATGTGTTGAATACCCTTGATTGGAAATGGGTATGGGTATATACCTCATAAATTTTCAGCGTGGAAAATTGTAGTGACATTTCAGCAGTGTAATAGCATTACATAATGATTCATAAAATGGGTTAATAAGAGAGAAAGAGGTCACTAATCACTTTTAATTGAAAATTATAGTATGGGGATATGTAAGAACATAATCCAACATAAAAAATTTAAATTAATAGGCATAATACAAGTAGGGTTCTTGAATAAAAAATTATCATGGAAAAATCACAGGATAATTTTGGTAGTGTAACGAGGGTACATAATGAATCATAGGAGGGATTAATGAGAGTGAAAGGGGTCACTAATCACCTGGAAATCATAAGGGTGGTAAGAGGGATGTGTAAAATTATATCCCAACAATATTAATTGGAATACCAAGTGCATTGCATAAATAAGGTTCTTGAATATAGAGTAGAAAGATAGGAACACTTACTAAATTCCATCATACTAGTGGATTAGGTAAATTATATAATGAGAGGAGATAAATTATATCACATTTTTAAGAAATAAATTGTACAGTAGAGGGATCTTTATAAAGTCATTAAATATAAGGTATCATCCTTAAACATTATATATTCTAGTTATTTCATCTAGATTTCACTTCTTTATATTCCCAAATATATTTTTGGTTTAGAGTACAAGAAAGTTAGTACATAACTCATACATATCAACCCACAAGAATAAAAATTGGGTACCATTAAACCAGTATCCATTTCTTCCAAAATATAAAATTTTAAACACAAAACAACAATATGATTTCTTTGAAAAATCTTCATAACATTTAACTTGACTTCCTTGTTTCTCTTACAAATCATTATAACCTATGAAAATCATTTAAAAACTTGGGATAAGCACAAAAAACTTAGTAAGGGGTATAAAAATAATGAAAGGAAACATTATTCCATGAATACTTGTAAAGGTATGAAATCATTTTCAAAAATACATACTTGACAACCATATATACTTACTTTGTGAAACTTGAGATTTCCACGAGATTTACACAAAACATAAAGAACATAAAGAGAACCATAAATGTATCTTGGGTCATTACTTTAATAATATTATAAACCTCTTGGCTACCTTATAATTTGTAACCCTTATAGCCACCTTAAAATGTAACACTCGCGGCTACCTTATTGTGTAACCATCACAGTTACACTTGGAGTAATCATACGGCTAACCTCCGACTTACACATAACCAATTAATTGGAGGGATATATAGGTCACACCCTTCATCATAAACAATTCCCAATAACCAGAACATAATCATACAACATGAATAATTTCATAAAAACATTGATTTTTAATTTTCTAAAAATAGAATTTTAAAAGAGAATTTTAAAAGAAAATCCCATTACAAATATCATATAATTGAAGTGAGACATAATAGATTGGATAGAATATGTATATATACTATAAATAAAAATAATTAAACAAAATATAAACAAAATTTATCACACAAAAAAATTTAATACCATAAAATTAATGAAGTATAAGGTTAACCCAAAGAATGGAAATTGGGTTAAGAATTCTCTTACCTCGGGTTTGTCTTACTTAAAACATGTTTAAACCTCATGTATAATGGTTAAAAGAGTGTTATTAATATCTTATATAAAAATATTGATGTTTATAACACCTTATATGATCATTTCATAACATCATTTCACCCTTTAATTATTAGTATTTTGTTCCTTCCATTGTTTCAGGTGCGTTCTTTACATGATTTTCATGGTAGGTTTTGTATTTGATTTCCTTGTCATATGGAAATGAAATTACATAAGTGGAATTAAATGGTATTAATATGTTTCTAGTGTTAGGATGGTATGTTTGAGTATGATATACTCTATAATACCAAATGCAGGATCGAAATAAGAATGAGATTATCAGATACAAGAGGGGGGTGAATTGTACCTTTTAAAAATTCCTTTAGAACTTTTAAAGACATTTATGTTTAACAAGGTTAAAAAAATAATTCAAAAGACCTCTTATAGGTTCTAAACACTTGCTAGATTCCGGAAAAGTGATTCCAAAAATGAAACTAAACAAAAGTTAGAAAGATTAAGATTCTACCTTAAAGCGTATAGAATATAACTAAATCAGAGTACAAGAGTGAGAAGGTATAGGATAGTTATACTTTCCTCAACAATACAAAATGCAGCAGAAAAACTTGTAATAAAAAAAGTAACAATTAATAAGTCTTTTAACCCAAAGATAAGGGTATCCAACAACCTTGGATAAAGGTCCCTTAATTTATACTTTCAAGAAATTCTGCCTCACCCACACCAGGGTAAGCCCTCGATACGAAGATCGGAGTCTGTCTTGCTATCCCTGCAAGCCCTCAACTAGCAGGTAGTCGTCACCTTTATCTTACTTAGCAAGGAATCCCTCAACTTCAAGGTTTTGGAACCTCTGTCTTCCTATCCCCAAAAGTCCTCGATTGTACACAGCAACAATCAGAGTCGCACGAAGCAAGTCTGCACAAGGAAAAGTTTGAACAAGATGTTCAAACTTTCTGCACAAATATTGAGAGTTGATAAGAGAATCTCTCTCTCTATAAATTACTTCAACAACATGTAGGCAAAGATGTCAAATTAATATGTCAAAGTTATCAAATGAGATTCTATTTATAGGCACAGCTCCAACGGTCGGCTCCCTCCTCCAACGGTCATATTTTTCCTTGAATTTTATAGGGACCTATACATGTGTCACTAAAACAAAGGTTAGTTGATAACTGAAGTCACGACATCGTTTTATAAAAGATCAAGTGAAAGCATAACCAAAACTGATATTCAGAATGGAGGTAAATGAAAGTTCGGAATGTGAGTAAATATGGAAGTTTGGAATGTAAAAAAATGAATTCAGAGTCTATAGTACTAAGATATTCAGATTTTGTTTTTATAAGGAATTCGTAATGAGAATTCTGCACTAGAATTCATAATGAGAATTCTGTTCTAGAATTCGTAATGAGAATTCTGCACTAGAATTCGTAATGAGAATTCTGCACTAGAATTCGTAATGAGAATTCTGCACTAGAATTCGTAATGAGAATTCTGTACTAGAATTCGTAATGAGAATTCTGCACTAGAATTCATAATAATAATTCTTCACTATAATTCGTAAGGAGAATTCTGCTCTAGAATTCGTAATGATAATTCTTCACTAGAATTCGTAATGAGAATTCTTCTCTATAATTCGTAATGATAATTTTGCACTAGAATTCGTAATGAGAATTCTGTACTAGAATTCATAATGAGAATTATGCTCTAGAATTCGTAATGAGAATTCTACACTAGAATTCGTAATGATAATTCTTCACTAGAATTCGTAATGAGAATTCGTGATCAGAAAACAGAATGCTTCATATCTTAGTATTATGTGATTCCGAGGTTTTAGACATGAAACCGAATTTTATACTTAATAAAAATAATGAACAATGAAAAAACATGGTAGAGGTAAATTTCCTTTGGGAAGGAAATATTCCTTATGGAATTAAAACAAGGGTAAAATGATTTTTTCCTTGAAATAAGGTGTTTGTAATTTTCAAAACAAGAGGAATGTTAAAGTCATAAGAATACATTAATGACTTAACAATCTCCCCCTTTTCATGAAGGAATGGAAAATTCATAAGGAAAACCTTATTGACTAAACAATCTCCCCCTTTTTGGAAATCACAAACATCCTTATGAAAAAGAATGTAAGGACTTAGAATAAATTTCTAGACTTTGAAATTAAAGCTTATCTCCCTTTGTTTATGGACAATGGTGAATACGACTAACTTCCCCTTAGGCTTTGGAACTCTAAGGATCGTATTCAAGATTTCCAGAATGGAAAAATCTTCATAATGATCACTCCCCCTTATTTAGTGATGATCTTATTATACTTAGAAGCCTTCTCCTTTAGATTTTTCATCTCTCTTTTAGAATTCTTTCCCCTTTTTTCCTTTCTCCCCCTTTTTGATTTTCAAAAAGAGTTTGAGGGAATGGAAAACAATATGGTACCTGAAATATTAGTACAAGATACAAACAAGACAAATATCGACAAGTTCATTATGATTGGAAATATTAGTACAGGGGAAAAAACAACAAAAGATCATAGTGGTCTATTTTGTTTCTTTTTCCTTGGGCATTAGCATCTTGACAATGGTCTTCAACTTCTTCATTTTTTTGTGGTCCTCTTCTACTTACTTCTCCAAGGTTTTGACCCTTTCTTCTTGAGTCTTCAGGACCTCTGCCTGAGCCTTCATGGCCTCTTCCTGAACCTTTATCAATCCATCTTGCTTCATAAGTTTTTCTTACATCTCGCTCTAGAGCTCCTTCTCTGTTTTCAAGCTTTGAACAATATAGCTCAGCTTCCCATTCAGATCTTTTACATCCTGAATCCGAGTATTTTGTTCTAAACTTAGCTTTTCCTGAAAATTGTTTGAAATATTTTTCATCTTGGCATCTTCGGTATCAAAAGATTCTTTTACATCATTCTATAAGTGATCAAGCTCTGCCAAATCTTCATCGATTTTCTTTGACCATAAAGTCATTTTGCTGCAAGATTTTCTGTGGAACTCATAATTGATAAGAAAATTTTTATGTTATGCCTCAATCTTCACACATTTATCCATAACCATGGATACGGATTCTGACTTCTGATTTATGCTGTGCTGAAGCATTTGGAATCTGGAGTCTATTGTAGGAAAGATCGGAATTGTATCTACCAGCTTCTTTAGGGACTCAACAACAAAATCGTGTCCCAATGCAGATAAATCTGAATCAGACAACTTTCTAGGAGATTGTTCTTTTTCTATTTCCACCAGCTTCCTTTTAGAAGAGCCTCCAACTTCCTTCTTCCTTATAATATCTTTCGTTGGAGTGTCAATAAGCACTTTCTTACCCTTTCTGATTTTCGGTATGGCTTCCTTATCAGGGGATTCATTCTCACTCTCGGATAACTGTACTATCTTGTCTTCATTGGGTTTTTCTTTTTGAGCTCCAGCTTCAACTTCCTCAGGATGGATAAAGTCATGATTATGACTCTCTTTTGACAATTTGTTCACTACTTCGTCTTCTTATTTCTCATGAACTCTTAGAGTAACAATTTTTGAGGATTTGTCTTGAGAAGTCCGGATTGACAACTTCTCGGATGGGGTTCCCTTATATTGATATTCTTCAATTTGCTTAATTATATCATCAGAACCTCCACTCATCTCATCTTGTTGAACTTCCTCCACAACTTGCTGAACTTTCTCCATCACTACTTTCTCAATTTCCTTCTCCTTGGGATTTTCCAGAGTCTTCTTACTTGGAGTCTCAGGAAATGATTCCACAAGGAAATAATTTGGCACTGGGATGTTCTCGGATGCAATTTCTGTTTCCTTCAAAAGAGATTGAACAATCTCTGCCTTAGAAATTTTCTTCTTGAGCTTCTTCTCCTTGGACTGCTTCTCTAACTCATCAGCATCTTTTTCTTTTAAGGCCTTACCCTCAGCAGGGTCCAAGACGAATTGTAGCTCCCCTTATTTCCTCTTTTCCTTAACTTCCCTCCATTTTGCAACCACTTCATCCAGATAATCTTTTTGCTTCTTCGGTTTAGGAGGTGCAGATTGGGATTCCTTAGATTTAGGGGTTTTATCTTCAACTTCCACTTCTTTCAACTTCCTCTTCTTCCTGGCCTTCTTGGATGGTTCAACTTTTTCAACGATTTTCGGATTGGATTCTACCTCTTCCTCAGGTAGATCATAGAACTCATCTGACTGCTTTGAGAAACCAACCTTCATCCTCTTAAGAGTGTCATCACTGATTAGCATCACCTTACAATTCCTCGGCTTGGAACTGTATGGGATCTTGAAAGATTCAAGACACCAAACTATCAACTTATAAAGAAAAGCCAGATACATAATGATCTGAGCTCTAAGATTTCTATTCTTGATGTTCTGAATCGTAATGAGGATATGTCTCATGAGATTCACCTTCCTTAGATTTACCAAAAAATCTAGAATATACATATCACTCTTCTTAAGGGTATTCTTATCACCCTTTCTTAGAACAATGAATCCTTGCACCCAAAGCTGTAGAATCTGATAATTGGTTGATAGATGGGCAATATTCTTTGCAGTGTTGATATCAGAAAGACCAAGGCACTTTATAGCCTTTGCCTAAAAAAAACTACCATGAACTTCTGGCAACTTATGAGAGCAAAAATAAGCCTCTCCTTCGTAAGGTATGCCTACCAAGATAGTCGCCTTGGTATAGGATAAAGCATATGTCTTCCCATAGATTTTGAAGGAGAACTTCTCCCTTCCATCTTCCTTGAAAAAAATGGTTGACTCATAAAATTCTATGAGAAAATCCAGATAGACCACATCCTCAGCTCCTGTCTTAGAGATGGCTACATCTTCCCATCCATTGATCTTGATGTTCATGGAAATTAGAGAGTCCTACTTATTGAAGAAGTTTGGGTGTACCAACCTTTCCCTATAAATCTGTCACTCTGATATTGGCTTAACTGAATACATATCCTGAGAAGGTGCTTCTGCATACATTTGGACTGAGCACTTCTGAAGAATTCATAATGATCTTTTGTAGAGGGGCAGAGCTTTGAGTCGCGAGAGCTTGGAAACCGATGTGGGACAACCATCGGGGGTCCCCTTTATATAGGCGATGGTGGTGACCTTTCGACTTCCAAAACCAATATAATGGTTGAAGAATTATCTGATCTGATCTGACAGTTGAAAACGTACACACAAGGAAAAATTTAATTCGATCTTTTGAGGTTTTAAAAAAAACGGATTTAAGGAAAAAAGAATTTGAAAGATTAAAATACAAGAGAAAATACCAACAAGTAAAAAATGACTATGAAAACTTAAGTAAGGAAGTCATACCTTTTAGATTGGCTAAGAAGATTATTCGTAATAGGTGATATTCTTCTTGAAGAAAATTTGACTACGAAAAACTCACTATGAAAAACTCACTACAAAAAACTCACTATGAGAAACTCACTACGAAAAACTCACTACGGGAAAAAAACTTAAGATCGAAACGTTTTATTGAAAAAACTTTGAATAATAAAAAACGATTACGAAAATTATGAGTATGAGAATTCTCATTATGAAAATTATCATTATGAAAATTTCCAGTATGAAAATTTCCAGTATGAAAATTTCAAAAACAGACTGCGAAAATTTTCATTACGAAAAATTTTGAAAAACCAACTACGAAAATTTACTCCCACTATGAAAAAGAGTTTATTATTGTAAGGATATTGGTTTAACAGAAAGTTAATGGAGGAATATTACCTCACGGTTATCATTCCTAACTTCTTTTTAATGTATTCAAATCTATCAGAGGGTAATGATTTTGTGAAAATATCAGAAAGTTGATCTTGCATTCTGATAAATTGAAGAATGATATCTCCTTTTTGTGTGTGATCCTTAAGAAAGTGATGCCTAATGTCTATGTGCTTTTCACGAGAGTTATGTGTAGGGTTTTTACTAAGGGAAATGGTACTTGTGTTATCACACAAAATTTGAGTCTTAGTAAAACTCAAGCCATAGTCTGTGAGTGTGTGTTGCATCTACAACACTTGAGCACAATAACTTCCAGCTGGTACATATTCAGCTTCAGTAGTGGAGAGTGCTAAAGAATGTTGCTTCTTGCAAGACCAAGAAACTAAAGAATCTCCTAAAAAATGAAAAGTTTCGGATGTACTCTTTCTATCCATTCTACATCCACCAAAGTCAGCATCTGAAAAACTTTTGAGGAGAAAATCATTTCCAGAAGTATAAAATAGTCCTAAATCCTGGTTCCCTTTAAGTAGCAAAAAATTATTTTCACTTCCTTTAAATGAGATTCCTTAGGATTGGATTTATATCTTGAACATAAGAATACTGAAAACATTAAGTCTGGATGACTAGATGTTAAGCAAAGTAGACTTCCTATCATACCTCTAAAAGTTGTTTGATCTACTGGTTTCCCAGCTTCATCAAGATCAAGTGTATTTGAGGTACCAATGGGAGTACTTATACTCTTAGTGTTGTCATATCCATACTTTTTAAGAAGATATTTAATATACTTATATTGGGATATGTATATTCCTTCTGGTTTTTGAGAAATTTGAAAACCAATGAAAAATGTTAACTCACCCATCATACTCATTTCAAACTCAGATTTCACTAGATCCGCAAAGGAATTAGTTAAGGATTGATGAGTTAAACCAAATATAATGTCATAAACATAAATTTTAACAATCAAAACATTTTTCTTATCTTTCTTTATAAAAAGGGTTGGATCTGTGTTTCACTTAACATAGTTATTCTGAAGAAAAAATCATGTAAGTCTATCATACCAGGATCGAGGGGCTTGTTTAAGGCCATACAAAGATTTGGTAAGTCTAAAAACATGATCAGGATGTTTTGTGTCTTCAAAGCCAGGAGGTTGTTCAACAAAAACTTCCTCTTGAACATAACCATTAAGGAAAGCACATTTCACATCCATTTGAAAAAACTTGAAATTGAAAAATTCTACAAAGGAAAGTAAAATACGAATAGATTCAAGTCTAGATACTAGAAAATAGGTTTCTTCATAGTCTATTCATTCTTGTTGATTATAGCCTTTAGCAACTAATATAGCTTTATTTCTTACTATGATTCCATTTTCATCACACTTATTTTCGAAGACCCATTTTACTCCAATAATAGAAGTTTCCTTAGGTCTTTCAACCAAGATCTAGACTTTATTCCTTTCGAATTCATTTAGTTCATCTTGCATGGCTTTAATCCAATCATCATCACCTAAAGCTTCATCAGTGCTTTTTGGTTCCAATTGGGAAAGGAATGCTAGATGTTCTATTTCATTTCTTAAGGAACTTCTAGTCCTTACAGGTTGATTGACATCACCAATGATACTATCACTGGGATGATTCTTTAGAAACAACAGATTTAGGTTTTGTAAAACTTGTTCATAAATATAGGGTAGAAAATCTTCTGGGGTAAATGTTTCAGAAGCATCTTCTTAAACATTTTCCTTATCATAAGTATTTTCTATCAAAGTTTGATAATCAGTTTTTGAAAACACATCCGTGGATGTAGGTTGGGGTTGTTTAAAAACAAAAGGACCAGTTTCATAAAATTTAATATGTACTGTCTCTTCAACAGTACAAGTGTTTTTATTGAAAACTCTATATGCCTTAGAAGTTGTGGAATAGCCTAAGAAAATTACTTCATCAGATTTTGGTGCGAATTTGCGTAAATTATCTTTAGTATTCAAAATGAATACCTTACAGCCAAAAACCTTAAAGTAAGAAAGTCTAGGTTTTCTACCATTCCATAACTCATAAGAAGTTTTATTAAGAAAAGGTCTAATCAAAACATGATTTATAGTATAACAAGCAGTACTTATAGCTTCAGCCCAAAAATGTTTGGCTATAGAATACTCACTCAACATAGTTCTTGTTATCTCTTAAAGAATTCTATTTCTTCTTTCAAAAACACCATTCTGTTGAGGTGTTCTGGGTGCTGAGAAGTTGTGAGTAATACCTTTTCTACTACAAAAAGTTTCAAAATCAGAATTTTGAAATTCTCCTCCATGATCACTATGAATAGTTTTCAATGGAAGGATTTTCTCATTTTTCACTTGAGCTCTGAAACTTTTTAAATAAGAAATAGATTTAGAATTCTTTGATAGAAAATAGACCCACGTAAATCTAGTGTAATCATCAACTAAAAAAATACATAGTACTTTCCCCCAATGCTTCCAGTTTGTGTTGGACCAAAAAGATCCATATGCACTAGCTGTAATGAATCAGTAGTTGAGACTTCACCGACTGATTTAAAACTTGATTTATGTTTCTTTCCATATTGACAAGGGTCACAGACTTTTGAATAATCAAATCTAAACTCTGGTAGATCCTTAACTAGTCTTTTCTTAGACAGTTTTCATAGGTTTCTAAGGTTACAGTGAGCTAACCTTCTATGCCATAACCAATAATGATCTTCTATTTCACTAAGGCAAGGTAATTCTTGGATCCTAAGGTCTTCTAAGTTTAATGTGCAAACATTCTATTGCCTATTAGCAGAAAGAATAAAATCTTCCTTGGAATTGTGTACTACGCACTTATCATTCCTAAAATTCACAAGGTATCCTTCATCACATAATTGACTTATACTGATAAGGTTGTGCTTAAGACCTTTAACAAATAAAACATTTTAAATCAAAGTTTTTTCAAGAAGAACGATGTTACCTATACCAATAATTTCTCCCTGGTCATTATCTCTGAAAGTTACTTTTCCTCCTTTCGTCTTGATAATATTTTCGAAATAGTTTTTGTTACCAGTCATATTTCGGGAACATCCACTATCCATGTACCATGTATTCCTATTGGCACATTCCCTATTTTCCTAAAAATAAAAATAAAAAATAGGTTTTCAGAATCCATACTTGCTTGGATCCGAAAGTCTCAGAAAGTAAAATTTTGGGTACCCACATCTTCGTAGAAAAATAAGCCTTATGAAATACTAAAGATTGGGTTTTGTTTAAGGAAAAATTCTTTGCCCAGTGACCAACACACTGACATTTAGTACAGAATGGGTCACTTTGAGGAACAAAGTAATTGTTGCTAAAAATTGGTTTAGAACTTTTGTAACCAAAACCATAAGTATTATTTCGAGGTCAGATTTGTGAATACATTTTATCAAAATGTTCCTTACCTAGGATAAAGTTTGACAAACACTTCCTCAAGGAGAATATTTCGGATTTGAGTTTTATAACTAATTTCCTGTCTTCAAAAACATTTTAACTAGAGCTAGGCTCAAAAACATTTTTCTTAGAAATTACGTTTTCTAGATCTTTAAAAAGTTTATTCTTCTCAGAACTTACTTCCTCAAGTTTTTTTGAAATACTTTCAAAATCAGCATTTTTTTATAAAGATCTTTAGAAATATCTGATATTTCCTTAGTAAGAATAATATTCCTAGAATTTTCCTTATCAAGTTTCTTCATGAGTTTTGAATTCTCATTCTCAAGGATTTTGGAAAACCCAGAAACTTCTTCATAGGTAGGTAAAGTATTATCTACATCAGAAGAATATTCTTCATCCGAAGAGTTATAATATTTACTATCATTAGAATTTAAGGAAACATTGTTCATTGATTCATCATTGTGTACCTTAGCCATCAAGCAATGATTATCAATTGGTAGTCTGGCTAAAAGACCAAGATTCTTCTGTCTAGAAGATTCATAATCCGAAGATTCATATGAAGAATCTCCACCACTGGCACTCTATGTGTCATTGGCTTTCAACACTTTCTTCACTTTGGACTTGTAATACTTCTTTCTATTTTTCTTAGAATGTCTTTCCTTTCTTTCTTTTCTCTTGATCATAGGGCAGTCAGGTCTTATATGTCCAGCTCTCTTGCATTCATAGCATGTAACTTCAGAGTCTTTCTTGTCTTTCCTTTCCTTCTTCTTATATTTGGATTGAAAGTTCCTCTATCCAGCTATCTTGTTCATCCTTCGAGCAATATTTTCTAATTCATTTTCTGAGGATTCACTTCCACTAGATTCGGAATGGATAATAACTTTCTTAGATCTAGATCTAGTAACTCTCTCAGGATTCTTGGATTTCAAATGATTTGAAGTAGTAGAAAATGATACACTGCCATTTCCATTCTTCTTCTTCACTATATCAGCATCTCTCTTCATTCTAGTCTCATGTTGAAGAAGAGTTCCAAACAGCTCATCAAGGGTAATCTGAGTGACCTTTCTATTCTCATCAATTGCAGTCCTTTTAGATTCTCACTCATTTGGAATGATGTCGATGATCTTTTCAACAAGAGCTTCATCATCCAATCCTTTTTCACCCATTTATTGTAAACTATTCACAATAGTCATGAATCTCTGCTGCACTTTGCATATGGGTTCACCATAATGGAAACTAAAACCATGATATTCGGCTCTAAGCATGGCTCTTCTTGTCTCAATTACTTTGGAAGTCCCAAAGTGAGTAACTTCTAGCTTCTTCCATATAAAATTTGCTGCTTCATAAGATGAAATTTGGCTATATATATTTCTAGTAATTGAACAAAGTAAAGTATTGTGTACCTTATAATTGAGTTGATATTCATGATTTTCTTGATTTGTAAAGGCACTTACTTATTTATCAGAAATTTTGTATCCACCGGTAAACATAACAAAATTTTCAACCCCAGTGTTGATAATGAAAGTGTTCATGCGATCTCTCCAATATTCTTAATCATTACCATCAAAGATATGTGGTCTGGTTGGATTGAGATTATCTATAGAACCAACATTGACTCTTTCCATTTTTAATAAAAGTCTTTCCACAAAAACTTGTTAGTAGAAAAAGTTTTTAAACAAGGAAAATATTCTAAGCAAGAAAATATAGAGTAAAAGTATCTCTACGAAAAAGTGAATCTAAACTATGAGTTCGAAAAATAGATTCTAAAAAAAATATGAATCCGGAAGTGTGAATCCGAATATTAAATTCCGATAATTATCTTCTGAATCTAATCGTGAGATTAATTCAGATTGAACCAAATGCTATGATACCAATTGTTAGGATGGTATGTCTGAGTATGATATACTCTATAATACCAAACGCAGGATCGAAATAAGAAATAGATTCTCAGATACAAGAGGGTTGAATTGTACCTTTTAAAAATTCCTTTGGAAATTTTAAAGACAATTATGTTTAACAAGGTTAAAAAATAATTCACAAGACCTATTATAGGTTTTAAACACTTGCTAAATTCCAGAAAAGTGATTCTGAAAATGAAACTAAACAAAAGTTACAAATATTAAGATTCTACCTTAAAGCGTATAGAATCTAACTAAATCAGAGTATAAGATTGAGAAAGTATAGGATAGTTATAATTTCCTCAACAATAAAAAATGCAGCGGAAAAACTTGTAACAAAACAAGTAACAAGTAATAAGTATTTTAACCAAAAGAGAAGGGTATCCAACAACCTTGGATAAAGGTCCCTTGATTTATACTTTCAAGAAATTCTGTCTTACCCACACTAGGGTAATCCCTCGATATGAAGATCGGAGTCTGTCTTGCTATCCCTGCAAGCCCTCAACTATCAGGTAGTTGGAACCTCTGTCTTCCTCAGTAAGGAAGACCTCAACTTCAAGGTGTTGGAACCTCTGTTTTCCTATCCCCGGAAGCCCTTGATTTTATACAGGAACAATCAGAGTCGCACGAAGAAAGTCTGCACAAGGAAAAGTTTGAACAAGCTGTTCAAACTTTCTGCACGAATCTTGAGAGTTGATAAGAGCCTCTCTCTCTAGAAATCACTTCAACAGCATGTAGGCGTAGATGTCAAAGTAGTGTGTCAAAGTTGTCAAATGAGCTTTTATTTATAGGCACAGCTCCAACGGTCGGATCCCTCCTCCAACGGTCATATTTTTCCTTGAATTTCGGAGGGAACTGTACACGTATCACTCAAACAACGGTTAGTTGATAACTAAAGTCACGACATCATTTTATAAAAGATCAATTGAAAGCATAACCAAAACTGATATTCAGAATGGAGGTAAATGAAAGTTCAGAATGTGATTAAATATGGAAGTTTGGAATGTAAGAAAATGAATTTGGAGTCTATAGTACTAAGATATTCAGATTCTGTTTTTCTAAGGAATTCGTAATGAGAATTCTACACTAGAATTCGTAATGAGAATTCTGCTCTATAATTCGTAATGAGAATTCTTCACTAGAATTTATAATGATAATTCTGTACTAGAATTCATAATTAGAATTCTATACTAGAATTCGTAGTGAGAATTCTTCACTAGAATTCGTAATGATAATTCTGCACTAGAATTCATAATGATAATTCTGCACTAGAATTCGTAATGAGAATTCTGCTCTAGAATTCGTAATGAGAATTCTACACTAGAATTATTAATGAGAATTCTTCACTAGAATTTGTATTGAGAATTCTGCTCTAGAATTCGTAATGAGAATTCTACACTAGAATTTTTAATGAGAATTCTGCTCTAGAATTCGTAATGATAATTCTGCACTAGAATTCGTAATGAGAATTATGCACTAGAATTTGTAATGAGAATTCTTCTCTAGAATTCGTAATGATAATTCTGCACTAGAATTTGTAATGAGAATTCTACACTAGAATTCATAATGATAATTTGTGATCAGAAAACAGAATGCTTCATATCTAAGTATTATGTGATTCTGAGGTTTTAGACATGAAACTGAATTTTATACTTGGGTAAAATAATGAACAATGAAAAAACATGGTAGAGGTAAATTTCCTTTGGGAAGGAAATATTCCTTATGGAAGTAAAACAAGGATAAAATGAGTTTTTACTTGAAATAAGGTGTTTGTGATTTTCAAAACAAGAGGAATGGTAAAGTCATAAGAATACCTTAATGACTTAACAATCTCCCCCTTTTCATGAAGGAATGGAAAAGTCGTAAGGAAAACCTTATTGACTCAACATCTAGAATATTAAATTATTCTATAAATCATTTTTTTATATGGTATGAATATGAATCATTAGATAAATCCTTATTGATATCTGTTTAGATCATTTTTTTGCAATTCTTTGATAATCATGAACTAGTTTCATTATATAACATAATATTATGTATATATGTTAACTCCAGAACATTAAAGAGGATATATAATAAAATTTAAAATTCGTTTCAACCATTAAAATGGTTTTATTACCAGTTTTTAAGGAAGTAATAGAAATTAAAAGCACATCATCCACGATTTTGGTAAATCGTCACATCACGGATGGTGTTTTTATTTTTAGAATAAGAGGAAAAGAAGAGAAAGAATGATGATGAATTTTTTCCATAAACATGATAAAATCCAGAATATATAATATTATATAGCTTTAATAACTCTTAGATAAGGGGATGGGAAGGGATTATAAGAAAAGAAACTAAATTGAAAAGAAAACATAAGAAAATGAAAGAGGATTCTTACCACTTGATCTCTTCTCCTTGAGATCCTCCTTAAGGCCTTTGATTTTAGACTTTTTGTGAGACAAGTAGGTCTTGTAAGTAAGAAAGAGACTTGGTAAGGGGATTGGGTAGAACTTAGACAATTTAAAAAGCTTAATATATGTGAGAGGAAGAGGGGTGAGGTTGGTATTTATAGTGGAGGAGAGGAGGGGTTTTACATTATTTTAATCATTAGTTTAATATTTTTGCTCAAGACTATGAATAGTCTTGATTCATGTGACCCAAAATAGTAATAATTTCATGTGAGTTTGAACTAATTTCCATTTACATCATCCATGACTCAAGAATGATGCAGAAATTCATTTATTTATCATATTTCATAATTATCGAATTTCACTATTCACCAAAAATTCAAGTATTTCAGAAAAATATCAAAAATTCACTCCAACTATTTTTCGATGTGTATAATCCAAAAATGAAATCCATTTTTTAAAAATAATTTTATAAATATGATCAATTAAATTTTTAAATAAAATCATATTTTGTTCCAAAAATAACAATTTTAAAACTATAACTGACTTTATATCAGCAAGAAAAATTAATCAAGATATAATTATCTTATAACCTTAAGAAAATAAAATAATAATATGATTTACTCTTCATAAGGGTCATATTACTATTCATAAAGGTATGTTACTATTCACCAAAAAAATAAAGTTGGTTCTATAAGACTCCAAATAACTTACTGATCACAACCATATATGTGCATTTTTCTTAATTGATATCATAGAAGCAGCAAAATTAAGTTTAACAAATAGTTTACAACTATTTCCTTAAAAAAGTTTCCTTATGTAGAGAATAAATGTTTTATGCATTTCAATTTATTTTTAAAATCTTGGGGTGTTACATTCTCCCCACCTTTTGGAAATTGCATCCATGCAATTTTATTTACTTATTAAACAAATGAGGGTACCTTTCCCTCATAGCATTTTTAGATTCCCATGTTACTTCTTCAACCATGTGGTTTCTCCACAAAACCTTTACCTAGTGGATTACCTTATTTTGTGATACTTTTTCTCTTTGATCAAGAATCTGAACAAGTTTCTCTTTATAATAAAGGTTCTCTTCTAGCTGAACTGCTTCTGGGCTCAAAATATGAGATGAATCTAGCACATACTTTCTCAACATCAAAACTTGAAAAACATTATGTACCTGAGATAAACTCAAAGGCAAAGTTAATCAATAGGCAACTGGTCCAAATTTCTCCAAGATTTCATAAGGTCTAATGAACTATGAAATCAGCTTCCCTTTCTTACCAAAATGAATAACACTTTTCCATTTTGAGATTCTAAGAAAAACATGATCATCTACCTCGAAAGAAAAGTTTTTCCTCCTATTATTTGCATAACTTTTCTGCCTGCTCTGAGCTATCCTCATGTATTGATGGATCATCTTCACTTTATCAGCCGCTTCCTCTATTAATTCTAGTCTCATCAACTTCTTTTCTCATAATTCATCCCAAAATGCTGGAGTTCGACACCGCTTCTCATATAATGCCTCAAAAGGTGTCATCTGTATAATGGAATGAAAGCTGTTATTATAAGAAAATTTAACTAAAGAAATATATTGATCCCAACTTCTGTGCTAATCCATTGAACAATCTTGAAGAATATCCTCCAAAGTCTTAATCATCCATTCTGACTGCCCATATGATTGATGATGAAAAGTTGTACTGAAATTTAATTCTATTCCTAATGAATTCTAAAGGTATTTCCAAAAGTTATAAGTAAACATGGGATCACATTCTGATACAATGGAAAGAGGAACTCCATGTAACCTAACAATCTCTTTGAGGTACAATCGAGAAAGATGATCCAAAGACATAGTATCTCGAATATGAAAGAAATGAGCAGATTTAGTTAGCCAATCAATAATAACCTAGATTGAATTATTACCTCTATTAAGTCGGAATGGCTATGATGATGACACAAGAGGGGGTGAATTGTGTCCTTTTAAAATTTTCACAATTCTGTCACTTAATAGTAACAGACGATAGAGTGGTGTTTCTGTATGAAAGAATAATCAGTGAATAAAAGAAAAGAAATAGAACAAAGCTATTTATAGTGGTTCAGGGCATGAGTATACCCTACTCCACTCCACCAATATCCTTCTATGTAGGCTTGGTGAATTTCACTAGTAAGGTCCTCGTAACATAAGACCTATCCACAACTGGGTGCAGACAACTATTACCCTTACAAATAAGGCTAAAAAATAGAGACTTTTGGTTCTTTTACATGGAATTGAAGTATCCAAAACTTACCATGAGAATTTGACACTCCACCACGACTGAAACTGAGCAGCCTATACTCAAAAGAATCAATAGAGATCAATTTGATAAAATAGTTTAAACTTCACAGTTGCAGCAGCACGCAACTGAAAGAAGAAGGATCTTTGACTTCAGAAGAATAATAATCTTTGAAATATGTCTAAAGAGATCTAGTTTCACAAAAAATATTTGATTTTAAGAATAGGAACAAAAAAAGAGTATCGTGCTTCCAAGATTGAACATGTATATATCCAAAATATAGTCTTCGTTTCTGAGATGCTTGATCATTGTAGCACTATAAATTAATTTTCACAAGAAAACTCGAAGAATAAAAATTATCAACACGTCTAAGATAGATCCAAAACATCTGACATAGAAAGATATATATAATGATATATCTCATAGAAAGATTTATAATCTGCAAAATTCACCTAATAAATAGAGAGAATTCAAATTCAAAAACATACAGCTCAGAGTAGTCATAACTTCTCTTAAGAATATGAGAGAAAATCTCTGCTGAATATGACCCTTTAAAACAATTATAACAATATTTTAATCAGTCAAAATCAATATTTAAATTTCCCTGATATTTCTCAAATACTATTATAGAAAACTTTGATAAAATCGTAAATTCAAATCTCTGGTGATGAAAAGTCAAACGCAAGGTTCCTTCACAAAATGAAAAAATACCAAACGTAGGGTTCAACTACGTAACATAGGGATGATGATCCATACGTTCATCCTTGTCAGTATAAAATTATGAATGTAGCATTGAATATCCATACTTTCATCTTTTCAAACATAAGGTTCATCACAAAATTAGGGTTAATGATCCATACATTTTCTTCTCAAACGTAGGGTTCCATACTTACGTAGTGTTCTTTAACCATACTTTTTCTCTTTGAAAAACGTAAGGTTTCATTCAAATGTAATGTTCTTTATCCATATTTTTCTTCCAATGTAAGGTTGATTAATTATACATACTGATACTTTTCCATAAGCTTTAATACAAACGTAGGGTATGTTCCTTACATTACATTCTTCAGTGTAGGGAATGAATAGTGATTCCAAAAAA
The DNA here is from genome assembly GCA_963277665.1 of Viscum album. Lineage (NCBI taxonomy): Eukaryota > Viridiplantae > Streptophyta > Magnoliopsida > Santalales > Viscaceae > Viscum > Viscum album. The sequence continues at coordinate 1,045,166,751 of OY728150.1, forward strand.
TGACAAATAGTGAACAGTGTTTCCAGAATATGTTTGAGTGCATTCCAAACACTTTTAAGAATATTTCTCACGAAATAAATACTTTAATATCATTACAAAATAAGAATTATACATAAAATTAATTCCCTAAAATATACTTAAAGTAAAATCATTAGTAAAATAAACAAGGGTATTTGTGAGCATCAAAATCAATAATATTTATAGAGTATTGTTGGGACAATACATGCCCAAAAATCTCCCCCTTTTTGATGATCACAAAACCCCCAAATTAAAACTTATAAATTATAATTTTGCAAACATAAAGTGAAATAAATTTGATTGTGAAATAAATTTGATTTGACATAATTATTTTGATAAAAAGAAATATTGTGTTTATCTAAATTTCTCCCTCTTTTTGTGAGATCAGAAAGAAAGTAAATAAATAGATTAAAAAATATTTAATGTCAGACAGATTAGTAAATGAATGTTATGATAAACTGTATAAATAAATAAGACTATATTTTTGGCTTCTAGACATAAACCTAAAAGAATACGAAATAACGTACACAAAAATAAAAATAAAGAGATTTTATTGATCAAAAATTGAAAATTTACAAGAAGTAGTTTGACTTGGAAACAAGGTTGATCAATAGAAATTGTTTGGGTATAAATGAATTGGATAGGAGTTGGCTCAATTAAGGTTCTAAGGATTTCGAGCAGCTTCAAACATATCCTTCAATTCAGCCATCTGCAACCTCAATTTATTCATCAAACTATCACCCAGTTGAATAACCAGAATCCAAGAATCATGACTAACATATAGATTATCAACAATATTGACTTTTAAAAAATCATGTAGACTTTCTTCTTACTTCATAAACTATTCCAACTTCTTTGTAAACTGGTTAAGTAGAAATTTGATACTTGGTTCTCCTTGAGTCAACTGATCAACAAGAAATTTTTGATTCTCCAAAAGAACTGAAATATGAGAACTGTTGCATTACAGGTTCTCTAGATGAGAATTCATGTATGCCATAACAGATGTAATGGACTAAAATATTCTAATCAAATCTGGACTAGTAGTTGGAGTAAGAGTAGATGTACTAGTCTGACCAACACTGCTTTTGATTGATCCAAACTAACTTCCCAAATACCACTTGAGATCTACAAAATATGACTTAGAAACAACTTCAGACTTGAGTCTGCCAATCTCATTCAATATATCCCACTTAAAATTATCAAAATACCTTCTTGAAATAGTAGTCTCATGAAGTTAATTGATCTTGTTCATTGCACTTTCAATCTCTTTTCGCAGATTAACATTTTCTTCCTGAGGTTTATTAAACTTGACAAAAATATCTTCCACATGATGAGACAAATAATCAGATGCTTCTTCTTTTGGATTTGATGCCTGATCAAAAACAACAATAGGTAAAGGATTTTCCACTAATCTCTCCGCATATTTTTCAAATGAATAATATTGATTATCAAGCACTTCAGTCTTTCCTTCTGAAACATAACCTGACTATTCCATAGTTTTATTCACAACCACATCTGTAACTTTAGTTACTAATTTATATACAATTTGTTCTTCTTGAGAATCTTCTTTCTAAATATTTTCTTCTTGAATATTCACTTTCTATTGAATATTTTCTTTTAATTGATCACTAATCAGAGGTACAATGGGTAGCTCTCTAGCTTGACTAACTTCCTGAGTCTCCTCTTCAAGAATTGAGTCCTCAAGATGAACCGAACAGGTTTCCTATCCAGAACCTAACACTGGTTCTTCAATTTTTTGAATAGGTCTAGTCCTAGGTTTGAGAAAAAGTCCCTCCTAACTTTTTTCATCCTTTGTTTCTTATTCTTTATCAAACTGAAGCTTCCTCTAAGTCAGTTGAGAAATTCCATCAGTTCTAAATTCAGCTACACCTTCCTTTATAAAACCTCCTTCCTCTACCTAATAAAAATCTCATGAGCTCTATTCTTCCTTATCACCAATAGGTAAAAAATTTCCTTTGACAGTACTCCATAAAAATCCTAGGTTCCTTAGAGTTTTGGCATTAATCACATTACTGTAATGGAACTTAACTTTTGAATCAACTAACTGAATCATATCTTTTTTAAACAGGATTTGAGAAATTATCCTTTTATAAGGATAAAAATTCATCCTAGCATCTCATTGACAATAGTACCAAATATATCGAAACAAATATTGAGGGAATTTCAGCATGATATCACCCAAAAAAACATGATGTACATGCATGGGTACAAAATATTTTCCATCTCATCCATCCTTGGTGAAATTCTGGTCTGAATAAACTTAACCAAAATTTTATGATCTGCCTCGAGATCCTTAACAAACATTTTTCTTATGTTAATTATATTAAACAGAAAATACATAATGTCTTTTGATTAATTATCCTTATCTCTAATAGATTGAAGATCAAAATAGAATACTCCTTCATGCGGTCAGTTCAAAATTTGTAAAACTTCAGTGGAGGAAATAGAAAAGTCCTTATCTTCAATACTCGCAAAAAATCATATCTTCATAATCACCAAAACTAAACTGTACACTTTTATAAAAAGAGTTTATATCTACCTCATAAAGAAATTTGGAATTGACTTCATTGAAAGTAGTCTCCAGTCCTTGAAAATATAATGCGTGTTTCATAAGCAAATATGTCTGGTACAACCATTCTAAATCCTCTACTTTTCCTTGAAGAATATTTCATCTAGAGATGTGTTGTTTCTTTGGTTCACCGGCTTCACCCTCTTCAACTCGCTTGGTTTTTTCCATTTCTGAAAATATGAAGGTTGGAGATTTTTCACCTTTTAGGGTTTGGAAGAAGGACGAAGGTTTTCAGCATGGTGAAAGGATTTGGTAAACAAAGGTTTTAGTAGTTTAAAGGTTTCTAACAGATGACATATATCATTGTTTCCTATGTCATTATGTAAGATAATCATTAAACTTTTAAAAATTACACAGTGCAAATAAATTTAAAATTAAAATAAATTAACTAAAATGTAAAGTGAAAATAAAATATTAAAGAAATTTATATTTAAAGTAATCAGTAAATAATTTTAACATAAATAAACTAGAATAAATAAATAAATAAAATATTTAAAATTAAAAAGATTAAAAATATTATCATTTTAAAAATTAAATAAACCTAACTCCCCATTAATAAAATCAAAACTTTCAGTGGGAAGGGGTCTAGTAAAAATATCACCTAATTGATATTTATTGTTAACAAATTCTATTGATATATCCTTTTAAGAACATGATCTATTAGAAAATGATGTATAATATCAATATGTTTAGTTCTAGAATGACTTATGGGATTTTTTGAAATATTTATAGCACTTGTATTATCACAAAAAATAGGCGTATTATTAAAATTTAGTCCAAAATCCATCAGTTTGTTTTTCATCCACAACACTTATTCACAACAACTACCTGTATATACATATTCTGCTTCATCTATTGATAAAGAAATTGAGTGTTTCTTCTTACTCGACGAAGATACTAAATATTTTCCTAAAAAGTGATAGGTTCCTGAGGTACTTTTTCTATCTAATATACAACCTCCAAAATCAGCATCTAAATGTGATATTAAGTTAAAATCAGAAGTTTTTGGATAAAAAAGAGATTTAAAAACAGTTCCTTTCAAATATCTAAAAAAACTTTTAATGGTGATAAGATGAGATTCTTTAGGATTTGTTTGAAATCTTTCATATAAACATACTAAAAACCTAATATTATGCCTTTTAGCAGTAAGATATAATAAACTACCAATCATACCTCTATATAACTTGTTTTCCCCTGGTTTTCCATCTTCATCCAAATCAAGTTTTATATTAGTACACATGGGAGTTGTATATGTCTTATTGTTCTCAAGACCAAATTTTTTCAAAAAATAAGTAATATATTTACTTTGGTTTAATACATTTCCATAATCTTTTTTAAAAATTTGAAGTTATAAAAAGAAATTTAATTCTCCCATCATGCTCATTTCAAATTATTTTTTCATGAGTTCTGAAAAATCATTACAAAATTTTTTATTTGTCGATCCAAAAATAACATCATCAATATAGATTTATACTAATAGAAAATTAGAACAGAATATTTTCTTAAAAAAGGTTGGATTTTCCAAACCTACAATAAAACCATTTTTCAAAAGAAAATAACTTAATCTTTTGTACCAGATCTAGGTGCTTGTTTAAGGCCATAGAGCACTTTAATAAGTTTGAAAACAGAATCTGGTTTTTGAGAATTTTCAAAACCAGGAGGTTTATCAACATAAACTTCCTCCATTAAATAACCATTTAAAAAGGAATATTTAACATCCATCTGATATAATTTAAAGTTCATATGAGATTTATAGGCTAAAATAATTCTAATTGCTTCTAGTCTAGCTATGAGGGAAAAGGTCTCATCATAATCTATACCTTCTTCTTGATTATATCCTTTGGCTATTAACCTAGATTTATTTCTAGTTATAATCCCTTAATCATATTGTTTATTTCTAAAGACCCATTTTGTTCCTATTACTGGATAATTTTTTGGTCTTTAAACTAATTCCCAAACTTTATTCCTTTTAAATTAGTTTAACTCTTCTTGAATTGCTAACATCCAAATCTCATATTCTAAGGATTTTTTAAAAGATTTGGGTTCTAATTGTGATATAAAGGTAGATAATTCAACTAGGTTTCCTACACTTCTTTTAGTTTTAATGCCTGTATCTAGGTTTCCTATAACAATTTATAAAGGATGATCCTTTAGGATTCTAGACTATCTAGGTAAAACATGAAGGTTTTGGGCATAGAGGAAGCGTGGTTGGGATGGGACCCAATTTAATTTTTACCATGATCAATGATTATTCCAAGATCAATACGATGATGAATGTTAGTCTCCATAGAATATAATCAAAGATTTAGATAAAGAAGAAAGAGGCTCGAAACCTTTAGAGAGGATCTTGCGCATCATGTTTATAATTAATTTAATTAATTTTATAAAGAAAAATAATACCTAGATCTTTGGTATTTTTCTTCATTGATGATGTTGATCATCAGGAATGACCCTTATGGATTATCTCATTTCACTTGTAAGGATCCAAACTATAATCCCTCTAGCGGTGATCCACATGTGCTCTAATGGCCTCTGATCGACACTACTCATTCTCTGGGTGCTAGCGTGATGAATCGAGTGTCTTGTGTCGGTCATTCTTGATCTTCTTTTATTCATCCTTGAATAACGTCTCTCATTCTTGAGAGGGGAGAGAAGAGGATTCAAGAGAGAAATTGTTTGGCTCAACAATTCTCAATTCACCAGGCATGTGGTGTGGTGTGTGGCACAATAGGCATACTTGCCTATTTATATACATGGAATTTCAGTTACAATATTTAATTGCATAGAAACAATTAAATACATTCATGAACTTAGATAAAACTCATGCATTTAATAATAATACTGTGTCATTATTTATGGTGCGCCAACTTGCACAAAACGGAATTATAAATAAAATTCCACGTCACAAAATAATAGTAGTGTTATTTTAATTTGTGTCAACTGGTTAAATAATTATTTACCATATTGTAAATAATTATTTTACTACCGGACCGACCTTGATCTTCTTTAACTCCACTTCCATTTATTGAACACCCAAATAAATAAATAAATAAATTATTCTCTTAAATAAATATTTTATTTAAAAACTAGTAAATAAATATTTATTAAATGTTCAATAAAATAAATAAATAAGTTTTATTTAATTTATGCGATCATTTTAACTTGAATAAAAAAATTTCACGGTCTTGAGAATAATATTTATTTCATTAATTAAATTCAAATAGAATTTAACTGAGACCACCAAAAACACTTAGTGTGTGACCCTCTAGGATTCTTTCTCGTTTGTATTAGGCAGGCTTGCCTAAAGTCCAAGATTACTATCTAGGAATGGGTCAAGGAACCCAACAGAAAGAACATAAAGTCGCAATAATGAAATCCACATATGAACGGTCACTGTGTAATATAATCCCTTTTTCGTAATATCTCATCAAGCAGGTTTCATGATTGTGTCATTAACTTTTATGCTTGATACATTGTTCTTTGATTACCTGAAGTAAACTCGTCGTTACACCATGGCCATGGAATTTCGCATGACGGTTCTATTTCAATCAAAGGGCCTAGATATTAAGTTCCATAAATGGAAGGGACAAATCGTTCCTCGACTTATCCATTAATAACATGCCACTCATGACGCACCCAATGTACCCTACTTCCTACCAACTATTTGCGTGATGGTTTTCGTCAGAAAATAAAAGTGCGTAAATCGTGACACGTATTAATGATAATCTTAAAGTCTAAGGATCATTACACATGCTCGCAGATAGAAATATTTTATGACACCAAAACATGCGGAATTTCTACTAGTGGGTCTGTTCTCATAATCTTCTATCTTAGAGATTACCAAGTGAAAACTTCATGAAAGGAAGTCTCATATGCTTACGATTACTCGTACCTGACGGTCTACATGTTATGTTTCCCATCATAGCATGTCATCTAACCACAGAACTATATTTAAGAATATTGTTATATCATTTCAAGGTTCTCATCATAGCGGGGAACTGCCATGACCTTATCAATGCAACAAATACTCTAGGACATTATTACATCATAATCATGCAGAATAATGAAAAATATGTAATAATAAATTAAATATACATGTAATCAAAGTAAAACTAGTTGCTTTTAGGACACCAACTCTTACAAACTCCCACTTGGACTAGATCCAACTCCCTAAAACTTTCAGTTCTCTAAACCTCACATAATGATCATGTTTTTGCTGAGTCAAGGATTTATTCAAGGGGTCTGTCACTTTGTCTTCTGTGGAAATATTGCTCACTAAAAATTCACCTCTCCGAGAAAAATACCTCAAGATATGATACTTTTGAAGTATGTGTTTAGTCTGCTGATGTGACCTTGGCTCTTTTGTGAGATCCACTACTATAGTATTATCACAGTAAAGTTTGATGGGATCTTTACTGCTAGGTATCACATATAGCTCCTGGATGAAGATTCACATCCAAACTGCTTCTTTAGCTACCTTATAAGCTGTGATATACTCTTACACTGCTGTAGAATCTGCGACCACACTCTACTTTGAGCTCTTTCAGCTCATTACACCTCCCTTAAAAGTGAATATGTATCCCGTTTACGACTTCATGTCATCTTGATCAGTCTACAAACTAGAATCTACATATCCTCTTATGAAGAGTTTCTCATCTCCTCCATAAACCAGGAACATATCCTTAGTATGCCTCAGATACTTTAGGATAGTCTTGACTGCCATCTAATGGCGGTCACCTGGGTCATCTTGATATCTGCCTACCAAACTCAATGCATAGGCAACATTCTATCCTATTACATAGCATGTCATACATGAATGACCCAATTATTGATGTGTATGGAGTCCTTTCCATTATCTTTGTTTCCTCGTGTGTCTGAGGACACATTTTCTTGGAAAGATGAATGTCATGTGACACTGGCAACAATCCCCTCTTGGATTGTTCCATACTGAATCTCTTCAGTATATTATCATTTTATGTACTTTGACTTAGTATCATCATTCTCTTGGATTTATCATGATGTATCTTGATCCCAGAATATATTCTGCCTCTCCCAAGTCTTTCATGGAGAAGCATTGATTCAACCATGCCTTAACAAACTGTAAGACTGGTATCTTTTTTCCAATAAGTAATATGTCATCAACATATACTATTAATAAAATGATTGCACTCCCACTAAACCATTTGTAGATACAAGTCTCATATTCATTCTTGATAAAAGAAAATTATTTTATGGCTTCATCAAAACAAATGTTCCATGAACTGGATGCTTGATTTAATCCATAAATGGATTTTTGTAACTTTCATACCTTATTGGCATCCTTTGGAGTCACAAACCCTTCAGGTTGTGTCATGTAGACATCTTCCTAAAGGTTCCCATTAAGGAATTTTATTTTGACATCCATTTTCCAAATATCATAGTCATGTTAAGCTGCAATTTCAAGTAAAATTCTGATGGATTTCAGCATTGAAACTGGTGAGAAGGTTTCATCATAGTCAATTCCTTGACACTATTTAAAACCTTTTGCAACCAGTCGTTCCTTATAGGTACTGACTTGTCCTTCCATGTCCATTTTCCTCTTGAATACCCATTTTCAACCAACAGGCTTTACATCAATTGGAGTATCTACCAAAATCCAGACTTGGTTTTGGTACATGGAATCCATTTCAGAGTTCATGGCTTCTTGCCACTTGGCAACATCTGTGCCACTTATTGCTTCCTTGTAGGTTAGAGGATCATTATTATCAACTAATAAGAAGTCACCATCTTCAGTAACTAGAAATTTGTACCATTCCGGTTCTCTAACCTCTCTTGTACTCCTACGCAGTACTTGTGTCTCTAGAACAGATTTTTCTTCCACAGGGCTTTGTGGAATCTTTTCCTGTACCAACTCTTGTATACCTTGAGCCTCGACTTCATCAAAGTCTATCTTTCTCCCACTATCTATTTTGTATATGTGCTCCCTCTCAAGTAATATGGCATATCTTTCCACTATAACCTTTTTTTCCGAGGGGTTGTATAGGTAATATCCCCTTGTTTCCTTAGGGTATTCTATAAAGATACACTTTGTTCCTCGGGGTGAGAGTTTGTTACCTGAAGAGGACTTAACAAACGCTTCACTACCCTAAACATGTAAATTCGATAACATGGATTTTCTTCCCCTCTAGAACTCATATGGAATACCATTTATCGATTTATTTGGTACTTGGTTTAGTATGTGTGCCGATGTTTGTAATGCATACCCCCAAAAGGATAATGGAAGACTTGCATGACTCATCATTGATCTCACCATGTCCAACAGGGTGTGGTTTCTCCTTTCACTCACACCATTCCACTGGGTTGTGTTTGGAGGAGTGAGTTGGGATGGGATCCCAAACTACCATAAGTAATCAATGAAGTATTGATTATGATATTCTTTACCTCGGTCTGTGCAGATTTTCTTAATATTCTTACCAAGATGGTTCTCAACTTCATTCTTGTATTCTTTGAACTTATCAAAATAATCTGACTTATACCTCATTAAGTAGATATATCCATATCTACTAAAATCATCAGTAAAATTTATGAATTATGAGTACCCTCCCCTTTCTTTAACTAGAAATGGTCCACACACATCGGTATGAACCAATTCAAGAAGTTCTTTAGCCCTTTCACCTTTCCCACTAAATGGTGATTTGATCATTTTGCCTTGTAAACATGCATGACATACACCAAGTGGTTTTAGTTTGAAAGAATCTAAATATTTATCTTGATGTAACTTTGTCAAGAATTTATAATTTACATGACCTAGCTGGTGATGCCAAATTTGGGTGTGGTATGAGTCATGTGAAGTATCTTTGTTATCGATTTCCATTACTTGGTTTGTGTAATCCAACATGTAAAGTCCGTTGTATAAATGTGTCCTACCATATCAAATTCTATCTTTGTAAAAGAAGAAACATTCATTTCCAAACTTGAAAAAAAATCCATCTGTATCTAATCTAGATACATAAATAATGTTTTTAGTAACATAAGGCACATAATAACAACCCTTTAATACCAAGATCATCCCAGTTGGCAATGTGAGGTGGTAGTCCTCGACAGCTATAGCAGAAAGTCTGGATCCGTTGGCTGCTCGTAGATCTACCTCCCCTCGATCAATCTTCCTGAATCTACTTGGTTCTTGTATGTGGATGGATGCATATGTGATCACCACAAGCTGTATCTAATACCCAATTTATAGAACCAGATAGATTGAATTCGATAAAAAATTCACTTGAAGCTTCCCCTTGCTTCTTAGGCTGGGTGAAGTTCTTCTTCCAGTGGCCCTTCTTTCCACATGCAAAAAAACAGCCTCTTGTTCCCTTGACTCCCCTTTGATCTTCCTTTTCTTGGAAGGCCATGAAGAATCTTTGGGATTAAAGCTCTTCGTCTTCCCTTTCCTCTTATTCACCATAAGGACAAAAATATTTTCTCACTTCATATCTTTGGCCACTTGGTGAATGAGGATAAGAAGATCAGATAGAGACTTCTCAATGTTGTTCATATTGAAATTGATAACAAAGTTAGAGAATCTCTGAGGGAGTGATGCAAGAATGAGATCGGTGCCCAGTTCTTCAGGGAGTTTAAACCCTAGAACCTCCAGGCACTCAATGTAGCCAATGATCCTGACTACATGAGGCCCATCTAGGGAACCTTCTCCAAGATTACTCTGAAATAGTGCCTTAGATATCTCAAACCTTTCATGTCTTCCTCTCTCCTAGTAAAGACTATGGAGGTGCTCGATCATGCTATAAGCATCCATGTTTTCATGGGACTTCATGAGCTCACAAGACATTGATGATAGCATCAAACATTGAACATCGACCGCATCATTCATATATTTCTCATAGACCAGGAAATCCCCATCACTCACCTCTTTGGCAGGTAGATTAGGTGATGCTGACTCCAGCACGTAAGACTTCCGTTCATGGCGTAGGATAACCTGAAGGCGTCTAAACCATTCCTTGAAGTTACTGCCGGTGAGGATGTTGTCTTTATCTAGAATTGATCGTAGGTATAGTTTGGTTGACAAGTTTTTCATTTTTATTATACAATTAAAAGAGCATATCATTAGTACTTTATTGATTACATTTTATAAGAAATAATAAATTTTATTAAGTCTCCCACTATTTTATCAAGTCCCAATAGCCCTCACCATTGAAATCGGAATGTCTAGTTTCCATGGAATTATAGTGTAAAGGATCCATATTCCCCTTCTCATAACACCAACAAGGGTTGGTCAAGAGATTAGAAGGTATTTAGGTAGGAAGGTCTTTTCCAACTGTAGGCTTGCAACTCCTTGATATGTTGAGTGGACTCCCCAATCCTGAAATCATGACTTTGGATTTCCTCAACTCTTTCCTCCAATATTATTCCAAGTCTAGAAAGGGATACTCATCTTGATTTAATATGGTTAAGTCAACCCAAAACCTTTCATAAGGGATTCCTGTATAAAAGTAAGTGTCCCAACAAGGGTTGGTCAAACACATAGTTTTATTGAGTTTTTCCCTTAATCAAGTAACGGAAGGCTTTTTCTGACTTAATATTTTATTTGAGTGATTTTTTATCTCTTATGCATGAATTTCTTATTATCATTATCACACACTTGTTAATATTAAGTGGATATTAAGTGATTAACTATATCTTGATAATATTTACACATAAGTCTAATTTATTTTAGTTCCATATTTTATGCTTGTTTAATTCATTAATTATGTGATCATGACAACACATCCATAATGATAAACCATGAAACTGATAAAAATAAAATAAATTAAATGGCATTATCATGAGCTTTTCTAATGGTTAGCTTATCTAGCGGTTCATAAACTAACCCTGTCCTAGGGGAGAAACACCTTGAACCTTTTGGGTTCATGTTTACAACTTCCACCTGTCCACCTCTGTATCTCCTGGGATTAGTTTTGTCTTGGATCCAGCTTGAACCTCCTCCACTATCTTGGGAGTTCCATCCATTACATATACCTTTTTTAACTCACATGTAGGTGAGGTATAAAAAAGGGGTTTTATATAAAAGAAAATTTGGGCATTCAGTCCCTACATATTAATGAGGAGAAGGCTCGCAGGCCAACAAATTTAATTCAAATAAATAAATTAAAATAAACCATCCTCATACAAAGGTCTTGGTCTAGCTCATGATCATTCATACATTCAACGATATTTACACATAAATAAAACTAGAAATAAATTCTTTAATAATTCTTATTTAAGATAAATCTCACTTGAATCAATTAATTATCATCTTTAATTAATCAATCCTTTTATCTTAAACCCTTTTTTGAATTTCCTTAAGATTCTCATCCATCATAATTTTAAACAAATAAATTCATTTAAAATTATATTTGTATGTAACTTGTACCTTGGAGGAAACCCGGTGAATTATTATTCATAACTACCCAATGAGTAGAAATGAACATTACGCAGATGTTAAATTAAACACATATATATAAAAAACCTATCACATGTTGTTCCTCAGCTTTATTCCCACACGATGGTACACGTATCAAGGGTTTTTATAATATAATAATAAATTTTAACAATAAATCTACGTAATTTGGATGAGTACATGACGTGTAGTTCTAACTACATGGCGTGTATTATTTTTCACCATCTATCCGAAGTACACGCCCGGGGAAATGGCATGTGAGTATACTTCAGAAATCTTCGGAGTACACGGCATGTCCAGTGGGCCACATGCCATTTAGTTCCTTATTACATGGTCTCCAGCCAGGCAAGCCATGTACGGGGTACACGGTCCAACCCTAACCCAAAGAGACTACACGCTGTGTCCATTGGGACACACGGAGTGTAATCTAGAAACTGTGTGCCACCAATTCCTGGTCAACACACCGAATCATTTAAGACTTAGAAATACTCCAACACATGGATTGGTTTGGTGGACTATTTTGATGCATTGAATCTTGACTACACTGTGTGTACTACTGAATACACGCTGTGTGTTCTAGTGTTGTACGGCCAGAAATCTTTGGCACCTCTGGATGAGATCATGTATTCTATTTTAATCAAAATTAAAAGAAAAAGATTGTTTTTGTAAGGTGAATGAGAAATGAAAGAGGAGGAATAGATCTCGAGATTCATATTTGCATAATGATTAACTTGAATTGAAACAACTAAATTATTAAATGTGTAATTCATCAACGAAATATTTAAATAATTATAAACTATGATGTAACCCCTCTAATACCACTTAAAGGTTCCAGGTGTAGTAGAAGTGTGGTTGGGACGGGACCCAATTTTATTTTTACCATGATCAATGATTATTCTGGGATCAATACGATGATGAATTCCAGTCTCCACAGAATATAACCAAAGATTTAGATAAATAATAAAGAGGCCCAAAACCTTTAGATAGGATCTTTCACATCATGTTTATAATTAATTTAATTAATTTCATAAAGAAAAATAATAACTGGATCTTTGGTATTTTACTTCTTCGATGATGTCGATCATCCAGAATGACCCTTCTAGATTATCTCATTGCGCTTGTAAGGATCCAAACTAGAATCCCTCTAGCGGTGATCCACACGTGCTCTGATAGCCTCCGATCGACACCACTCATTCTCCGGGTACTAGTGAGGTGAATCAAGTGTCTTGTGTCGGTCATTCTTGATCGCCTGTTCTTCGGCCTTGAAGAACGTCTCTCTTTCTTGAGAGGGGAGAGAAGAGGATTCGAGAGAGAAATTGTTTGGCTCAAAAATTCTCAATTCACCAGGCGTGTGGTGTGGTGTATGGAACAATAGGAATACTTTCCTGTTTATATACATGGAATTTCAGTTACAACATTTAATTTTATAGCAAAGATTAAATACATTCATGAACTTAGAGAAAACACATGAATTTAATAATAATATCACGTCATTATTTATGGTGTTTCAACTTGCACAAAACAGAATTATAAATAAAATTCTATGTCACAAAATAATAGCAGCGTTATTTTAATTTGTGCCAACTAGTTAAATAATTATTTACAATTTTGAAAATAATTATTTTACTACTGGACCGACCTTAGTCCGCTCGAACTCCACTTCCATTTATTGAACACCTAAATAAATAAATAAATAATTTATTTTCTTAAATAAATATTTTATTTACAAACTAGTAAATAAATATTTATTAAATGTTCAATAAAATAAATAAATATATTTTATTTAATTTATGCGATCATTTTATCATGAATAAAAATTTTCTACAATCATGAGAATAATATTTATTTCATTAATTAAATTCAAAGAGAATTTAATAGAGACCACCAAAAACACTTAGTCTGTGACCCTCTAGAATTCTTTCTCATTGGCATTAGGCGGGCTTGCCTAAAGTCCAAGAGTACTATCTAGAAACGGGTCAAGGCACCCAAGAGAAAGAACGTAAAGTCGCAACAACGACATCCACATATGAACACTCACTATGTAATATAATCCCTTTGTCGCAATATCTCATCAAGAAAGTTTCATGACTGTGCCATCAACTTTTCTGCTTGATATGTCATTCTTTGACTACCTGAAATAAACTCGTCGTTACACCATGGCCATGGAATTTCGCGTGACAGTTCTATTTCAATCAAAGGGCCAAGATATCAACTTCTATAAATGGAAAGGACAAATCCTTCTTCAACTTATCCATTAATAACATGCCACTTGTGAAGCACCCAACATACCCTACTTCCTGCCAACTATCTTCGTGACGGTTTTAGTCAGTAAATCAAAGTGTGTAAATCGTGACACGTATTAATGATAATCTTAAAGTCTAAGGATCATTACACATGCTCACAAATAGAAATATCTGATGACACCAAAACATGCGGAATTCCTACTAGCGGGTCTATTCTCATAATCTCCTATCTTAGAGATTACCAAGTGCGAACTTCCTGAGAAGAAGTCTCATATGCTTACGAGTACTCTCACCTGGCATTTTGTATGTTATCTGTCTCATCATAGCATGTCATCCAACCGCAGAACTATATTTAAGAATATTGCTATAGCATTTCAAATTTATCATTATAGCGGGTAACTGCCATGACCTTATCAATGCAACAAATACTCTAAGACATTATTACATCATAATCATGCAGAACAATGAACAATATGTTATAATACATTAAATATCCATGTAATCAAAGTAAAACCAGTTGGTTATAGGACACCAGCTCTTACAAAACACTTTTAGGTTCTTCAGTATCATGTTATTCTAAACTGGACTGAATTTTATTCATATTTTCAAAATCATTTTTTAGGTTTTTAAGTCTCATGTTATCAGAAGATTCAGCAGTTTCATCAATTTGATATTTCTCTTTATTAAAAGGGTTAGTTCATCAAACTTAACATGAACTAATTCTTCAAAAATCCTTGATTTTTTATTAAATACTCTATAAGCTTTAGAAATCGCAGAATATCCTAAAATTATTCCTTCATCATCTTTTGGATACAACTTACCAAGATTATCCTTATTGTTTGGGATATACACCTTACATCCAAAAACATTAAAGTACTTTACCTCAGGCTTTCTGTTATTCCAAAGTTCATAAGGTGTATTTGGGAAAATAGGCCGAATTAAAACTCTATTTATAATATAGTATGTTGTGCTTACAGCTTCTACCCACAAGTAGGTTGGAAGGGTGTATTCATTTAGCATAGTCCTAGCCATTTCTTGAATAGTTTTGTTTCTTCTTTCAACAATTCCATTTTTTTGAGGTGTTCTTGGTGCAGATAAAGTGTGTTTAATACTCATATTTGAGAAAAAAGAATTAAATTCTTGATTCTAAAATTCTCCACCATGATCACTTCTTAATGAAATTATCTTAATACCTTTTTCATTTTGAAAACATTCACAAAAACTTTCAAAAATAGTAAAATATTCATTTTTTAGTTTTAGAAAATAGACCCATGTAAATCTAGAATAATCATCAACTAAAACGTATACATATAATTTTCCAGACAACTCGCTACTCTTGATGGCCTGAAAAAATCCATATGAATAAGTTCTAGGGGATTTGATGTAGCAATTGTTTTAATATATTTGAAGGAGGATTTGTGTTTCTTGCCAATTTGACATGCATCACAGAATCTATCACTTTCAAATTTAAGACTAGGTATGTCAGAAACTAACTATTTCTTAGTTAATTTATGTAAAGAATGAATATTGAAATGGCCAAGTCATCTATACTAAATCCATGACTCATTTATCTTAGTATTTAAACAATTCACTTTCTATTTACATATGTAATTTAAATCCAGAGTGTAAAAATTATCTATTCTGGGTGCTCTAAACTTGAGAAATTTATCTTTGAATGTAGAATAGGGATTGTTAGAAAAATAAACACAATATCCATCATCACAGAGTTGATAGATACTTATCATATTATGCTTCAATCCTTGTACATACAGTACTTTCTTAATTGAGATAGTCTTTGGATCTCCAACTATTCTGAGTCCAATTATCTTTCCTTTGGCATTATCACTGAAGGTGACTAGACCTCCATCTATTTGAGTTAGTGTGTTGAAGTTTGATGGATTTCCACTCATATGTCTGGAGCATCCATTGTCCATGCACCATATAACTTTTTTTTTCTATGACATGTTACCTACAAAGACATTTCAAACAAAAGTTTGTTTTGGTATCCATATATTTTTGGGTCCATAAGTGTTATCTAACAAAAATTTGGGAATCCAAATCTAATTTAATTTTCCATGAATTATGTCATTTACTTAGATAAACTCTTTGAAATAAAAGGCCTTTTAATCTCAATTATTTAAGGATTTCTTAAATAACAATTTTTTGCTATATGTCCTTATGTTCCACAAAAGTGACAAGTGATGGTTTTTGAATTGGAAAAAAATAATTCTTATACAGTTTGGATTTTTCACCCTTACTGTCTATACCAAATATTTCTTTTTTAATGAAATTATTGTCTATTATTTAATTCATTTTATCCTTTTAAAAAAATAAGAGCATCACTTTTATAAGTTTCTACTTCATCCTATAGTATTTTAATCTTATTTTCATGGTCAGTATAGTTTGCAGTAGATGAGATAAATTTCTCAACTAACTCTTCATGTTGTTTAAGTAAAGTATCCCTTTATCATAAAATATAATTATTAATATTCTTTAAATATTTGTGTTTATTTAATAAGGAGTCATATCTTTCTTCCAGCATAGATCAATAGGCATCTATTTTATCATTCAAATAACTAGAATCAGAATCATATGAATAGTAGGTTTGTACCTTATCTTCTTCTACCATAAATCACATATTTACTTTTAGATTTCATTGTTACTTATTTGAATCAAAAATATGTGAGATACTAGAGTCTTTAGAAACACTCCAAGTATCCTTCATTGCTCTTTTGTATTTATTTTCATAATTGGAATTTTTTTGATACTTCTTTTCTGTCTTTCTCTTCTCAATTTTTAGTTAAGGACAATCAGGGCTTATATGACCCAATTTTTTGAATTTGTATCATCTAACTTCCCTTGAGTATTTCTCATCCTTTTTTAAGGATTTTATGAATCATCTTTTATTCTTGTAAAACTTGATAAACTTTCTAGATAATTGAGCTAGCTTTACTTCAGAGTCAGATGAGACTAGATTCCTTTCTTCTATGACTTCTTGTTTCATTTTTCTATTTTTCTTTAGAGATGTTACCTTTAGATCAATATTATCCTTTTTCAGTATGACTTTATGATCTTCATCTTCATATTTCATTTCAACTTCATACATCATCAGTGTCCCAATGAGTTCTTTCATAGTCAGATTTTTGATAGGAGATGATTTTCGAATAGCAACTGATATACCATTCCATTTTGCAGGCAGTACTCTCGGTACTTTCAAAGATTGATCTGATTGATTGATAAGATCACCCAAAGATGTAATATTGTTAATAATTTCTGTAATCCTTCCATTAATTTGATTGATGCTTTCTCTATCAACCATTCTGAATGTATCAAATTTCAGTTTTTCTCTTATATACCTCATTTGTATTACATTTTTTGTACCTTCATAGGCAACTAAAATTGTCTGGAACACTTCATAAGCTATTGGAAATTGTGATACATGATTAAATTCATCTGGTCCAAGACTATAGATGTTAGAATTCATAGTTTTGTAGTTCATATCATATTCAGCTTCAGTTGTAGTATCCTAAGTTTCTAGTTTCTCAGGAATCTTATAGGGAGATAGGATTTTTGAATAAACTATGTATCCAAGATTTTTTAGATAAATAATCATCCTTTATTTCCAACAACCATAATTTTATCCATTGAAATATAGAGCACAAACCATTGTCATTCCCTCCCTTGGATCAGTCATTTCCATCTTTGTATATATATTATTATTTTAGATTCTTATAGCTCTATTGAAAAGCTTAACCTTTGATACCAAATTTTAGTTCAGAATAGCTATGATGATGACACAAGAGGGGGGTGAATTGTTTCCTTTTAAAATTTTCACAATTATGTCGCTTAATAGTAAGAGATAATAGAGTAGTGTTTCTGTATAAAATAATAAGTAGCGGATAAAAGTAGAGAAATAGAACATGGTTGTTTATAGTGGTTCGAGGAATGAATATCCCCTAGTCCACTTTACTAATCACCTTCTCTGTAGGCTTAGTTAATTTCACTAGTAAGTTCCTCATATCATAAGACATATCCACAACTGGGTGCAGGTAATTGTTACCCTTACAAATAAGGATTAAAACAGAGTCTTACGGTTACTTTACAGAGAACCAAAATATCCACAGCTTAGCATAAGAATCTGACACTCAGCCATGACTAAAACTGAGTAGCCAATACTCAAAAGAATCAATAGAGATTGATTTTATAAAACAGTTTAAACTTCATAGTTGCAGCAGCATGCAACTGACAGAAGATAGATCTTCGACTTCAAAAGAATAATAATCTTTGAAATATATATAAAGAGATCTGGTTGCACAAAAGATATTATATTTTAAGAAAAGGAAAAAAAATAGATCATCGTGCTTCTAGGATTGAACATGTATATCTCCAAAATGTAGTCCTCATTTCTGAGATGCTCGATCACTATAGCACTATAAATTAATTTTCACAATAAAACAATAATAATAAAAATTATCAACATAACTGAGAGAGATCCAAAACATCTGATGTAGAAAGATATATATAATGATATATCTTGTAGTAAGATTTTATATCTACAAAAGATTCCTAATAAATTGATAAAATTCAAATTCAAAAAAATACAACTCAGAGTAGTCATAACTTCTCTTAATAATATGAGAGAAAATATCCACTGAATAAGACCTTTTAAAAAATTATAACAAGCTTTGAATCATTCGAAATTGGGCTTTATATTTCCTTGATATTCCAAAAATACTGTTGTATAAAACACCAATAAAATTGTAAAATCAAATCTCCGGTGATGAAAAGTAAAACATAATGTTCTTTCACAAAATGAAAAAATACCAAATGTAGGGTTCAACTACGTAATGTAGGGATGATGATACATACATTCATCCTTGTCATCATAAAATTCTGAACATAGCATTGACTATCCATACGTTCATATTTTCAAACGTAAGGTTGAAAACATAAGGTTGATCACAAAATTAAGCTTGATGATCGATATGTTTGTTTCTCAAACCTAGGGTTCTATACTTACGTAGTGTTATTTAACCATACTTTTTATCTTTGAAAAACATAAGGTTTCATTAAAACGTAATTTTCTTTATCTATATGTTTCTTCCAACGTAAGGTTAATTAACCATATGTGATGATCCTTTACCATAAGCTTTAATACAAACATAGGGTATGTTCCTTATGTTACATTATTCAGTGTAGGGAATGAACAATGATTCTAGAAAATTTCAAATAGTGAACAGTGATTCTAGAATACATTTGAGAGCATTCCGAACACTTTGAAGAATATTTCTCATGAAATAAATACTTGAATATCATTCAAAAATAAGAATTATACATAAAATTAATTCCCTGAAATATACTTAAAGTAAAATCATTAGTAAAATAAACAAGGGTATTTGTGAGCATCAAAATCAATAATATTTATAGATTATTGTTGAGACGAGACATGCCCAACAACCTTCAGAACTATTTGGTAGTCCTGTAATGAAGTTCATAGATATATTTTCCCATTTTCACTCTAGATCTAGTAAAGTCTGAAGCATCCCCTTCGGTAAATGCCACTCCGCTTTAACCTGTTGATATTTCAAGCATTTTATGGTAAATATCTCTTTTCATTTCATCCCACTAGTAATAATCCTGAAGGTCTTTGTACATCTTTGTGCATCCATGATGAACTGAAAACGGAGAACTATTATCTTCGCACAACAACTCTTTCTTCAGCTGATAATCACAAGGCACGCACAATCTTCTTCCAAATCTCAAAACACAATATTTATCAATGTTAAATTCTAGAAACTTACCCATTTCAACCAATTCTACCTTTTTCTGTAGCTCCCCATCTGCGCTTTCTTAATTCAATCTGACAAATATGACTCCACTAAAACATGAAACAAAATAGAGAAATTTCTTACACCAACAACTTCCAAGCCAAAATTCATCAAATCATTAATCAAGGGGTTACATTCCAAACATAACATGGTTAATGATGCATGATGTTTTTGACTTAAGGTATCCACCACTTTTTTGACTTTTCTCAGAAGGTAATTTATCATGAAATCATAATCCTTTATCAATTCAAGCCATCTTCTTTTCCACATGTTTAGTTAATTCTGAGTGAATATATACTTCATACTTTTATGGTCGATATATATTTCACATTTGGATCTGTATAAATGATACCTCAAAATTTTCAAATAGAAAAACACAGCTTCTAATTCCAAATCATGTGTGGGATAATTTAACACATTAGGTTTTAGTTGTCTTGAAGCATAAGAAATTACCTGATCATTCTACATCAGAACACAGCCTAGTCCCTTCAATGAAGCATTGTTGTAGATGAAAAACTTACCATTTCTGGAAGGTAGGTCCAAAACTAGAGCATTCACCAATATATTCTTCAATTTCTAAAAACAAAAATCACATTCTTCTATCCAAAAAAAATTAACCTCTTTTCGTGTTAACTTATTTAGCAGGATAGATAACCATGCAATGTTTTCAACAAACCGTCGGTAACAACCTACTAGTCCAAAAAACCTATGAATATATGTAACATTTTTAGGTCTTGAACATTCATCTACCACTTTTGTTTTGGTAGGATCAACTATTATTCCATCATTATTTACAATATTCCCAAGAAAATAAATTCATTACAACCAAAATTCACACTTGCTGAATTTTCCATATAGTTTCTTTGCCTTTAAGGTTTTCAAAAAAACCCTTATATGTTTTTCATGCTTCGATTTACTTTTATAAAATACTAGAATTTCATCAATAAACACAACTAAAAATTTATCTAAGAAATCATGAAATATTCTATTCATAAGATCCATGAATACAGTAGGTGCATTGGTTAACCCAAACAGAATAACAAAAAATTCATAATTCTCATATCTAGTATGGAACATAGTCTTTGGGATGTTTGCTTCCTTTACTTTCAACTGATGGTACCTAGACCTCAGTTCAACCTTCGAAAAATATTGTTCTCCCTAGATATGATCAAACAAGTCATCAATATGAGGAAAAGGATACTTTTTTTTAACAGTGATGTTATTCAAGGCTCTATAATCAATGCAAAGTCTCATGGAAACATCTTTATTTTTAATGAACAAAACACGATCACCTCATGGTGAAGTGATAGGATGAATGAATCCTTTATAAAGCAACTACTGCAACTGGTTTTTCGATTCAAGAAGTTCAATTTCATCCATTTGATAAGGGGGATTTGAAATTATCTTAGCATCGGAAACTAATTTAATTATGAATTCAACTTCTCGATCATGTATAACACTAGGAAACTCATCAGGAAAAACATAAAGATATTCATTTACCACTGAAACATCATTAATCTGAAAATTACCCCTCTTTTAAACAATATGAGCAAGATATCTTTCATTTCTATATTTCGACAGTTTCTTATCTTCCTAATATGTTATCAATTTTATGGGATCATTCTTTTATACAAACTGAAACTCTTTCTGAAAAACAACTTCTTTATCTCTATAATAAATCTTAGCATGACAAGAAAAAAGAAAATCCATGCCCATAATGAAATCAAACTCTACTAAGGGGAAAACAAAAAGGTTTATAGGTAATGTATTTCCATATATAACAATAAAAATATTCATAAAATTCCTTTTTGGTGTAACATTTTCCCCTTGTGTTTTAATAATAAGTTATGGTCTCATTTGTTGAGGAGATATTTCTAATTTACCAAAGAATTTCTCTGAAATAAAGGAATGTGTTGACCCCATATCAAACAATACTTTAGAAAAAACTGAGCAAACAAACAAAGTACTTGATACCACTTCATTGGATGGACCAACATTTTCTTATGTAGTCGCAAAGGATCTCACTAAACCATTTTGCTTATAGTATGGTTGCTTCCCATTATTCAGATCTTTCTTTGGGAAGGAATTTTTATAATGACCCATCTCACCACATTGGAAACACTTTATAGTTTTCTTAGCATGATTAATCTTAGGATAATTTTCATTATAATCTCGGGCCATATTTCTAAACTTACCACATCAAAAACACTTCCCAGTTTTTGTAAGGCATTCCCCGAGGTGCTTTTTACCACACTTTTCACAAACTGGAAACTGAAATTTCTTTCCATCATATTTCTTTGATTGATTCTTACCCATCACTTTCCATCTGGACATCTTATTATCTGTGTTATCAAAGTACATGTGATCACCAACTAACTCCATTTATACCCTCTCATAACATAGGGAATGTTTCTCATAACTTTTGAACTCTTGGGAAGCCAATTCCCTTCAATATATTGTCTACAATCTGGAGTAAAAAACATTTGATTTTGCTATCAAGATCCTGAATAAGATTTGAAGAATACCTTTCCAGTCGGGTGAAGTTTTATTTATAAACGGTCACTAAATCTTCCTCCTTTTTCCTTAATTCAATGAATTTATTCTCCATCCTAATTCAAACCACCTTTGTAAAATATTTTTCAAGGAAAATATTTTTTAATTCATCCCACTCTAAGGCATCAATATCCTCTCTATCCTAGATATTCTTGACCATTGACCACCACTTATCATCTTCACCTTCAAAATGATAAATGTAAAGACTTACATTTTGATTATCTGAATATCCCATAACATTGAATATCTTTTCAAGGTCCCTAATCCATCTTTCAACCGCTACTAGGTTAGAAGATCCATTAAAAGAATAAGGGTGTTTCCTTATAAAATGTTCCACTGTCACCATGTTACTTTATGGTAGATCTAGTTGTTATATTGCATGGATTCCACTTCCATTTATTGCCTACATCAGCTAATCAATTACCATCACAAACTTCTCAGTTCCAGTTCCCAACTTTCTTGGTTAGGGATTCAAAAAGATATCATCCTCTCGGTTCCTTCCAACTTCAGCTTCCCTATTTCTTCTGTTGAAAACCATTCTGAAGAGACATATATTGGATGAATAAAAATTGTAATCCTTAAATTATATACCATTACAACATAAAAATAAGGTAAAAATCATTTATGGTGTTCTTTCAACATCATACTAACTCCTGAAGTTATCTAAACCATGCTCTGATACCAACTATAAGGTCTTATCCTTAAACATTACATATTCTAGTTATTTCATATAGATTTCACTTATTTACATTCCCAAAGATCATTTTGGTTTATAGCTTTATAAATTTAGTTCATAACTCATACATATCAAACCACAAGCATAAAAATTGGATACCATTAAAACAATGTTCATTTCTTCCAAAACATAAAATTTTAAACACAAAACAACAACATGATTTCTTTGAAAAAACTTCATAACATTTAACTTGACTTCATTATTTCTCTTACACATCCTTTTAACCTATGAAAATAATTTAAAAACTGGGTATGAGAAAAAAAATCTCAGTAACAGGTATAAAAATAAGGAAAGAAAATATCAGTCCATGAATACTTGTAAATGTATGAAATCATTTTCAAAAAGACATACTTGACGCCCATATATACTTTGTGAAACTTGAGATTTACAAGAGATTTCCAAAAAACATAAAGAACATAAATAGAACCATAAATTTATCTTGGGGAATTACTTACATAATCTTGTAACCCTCTCTGATACCTTATTATTTTTAACCCTCACAGCTACCTTACAATGTAACCCTCATGTCTACCTTATTGTGTAATCATCACAGTTACACTTGGAGTAACCATACTACCAACCTCCAACTTACATATAACCAATGAATTAGAGGGAGATATAGGTCCCAGCCTTCATTATAAAAAATTTCCAAGAACCATAACATAATAATACAACATGAATAATTTCATAAAAATGTTTCTTTTGAATTTTGTAAAATAGAATTTTAAAAGAGGATTTTAAAAGAAAATCCCCTTAAAATATCATATAATTGAATTGAGACTTAATAGAGTGTATGTAATATGTATATACACTATAAATACACATAATTCGACATAATATAAACAAAATTTATCACACAAACAATTTTAATACCACATAATTAATGAAGTAGAAGGTTAACCCAAAGAATGGAAATTGGGTTAAGAATTCACTTACCTCGAGTTTGTCTTACTTAAAAAATGTTTAAACCTAATATATAATGGTTAAAAGAGTATTATTAATATCTTAAATAAAACTATTCATGTTTATAAAACCTTATATGATCATTTTATAACATCATTTCACCCTTTAATTATTAGTATTTTGTTCCTTCCATTGTTTTGGGTGCTTTCTTTACATGATTTCCATTGTCAGTTTTGTATTTGATTTCCTTTTCGTATGGAAATAAAATTATAGAAGTGAAATGAAATGGTATTAATATTTTTATATAATATTAAATGATTAAATAAATCATTTTGGTTGTATGGTATGAGGATGAATCATTAGATAAATCTTTAGTGATTTCTGTTTAGATCATTTTGGCAGTTCTTTGATAATCACAAACTAGTTTCATTATATAACATAATATTATGTATATATGTTAACTCAAGAACATGAAAGAGGATATATCATAAATTTTAAAATCTTTTTAAAGAATTAAAATGGTTTTATAACCATTTTTTAAGGAAGTAATGGAAATTGAAAACACATCATCCACGATTTTGGTAAATTGGCACATCACGGACGGTGTTTTTATTTTTAGAATAAGAGGAAGAGAAGAGGAATAATGATGATTAATTTTTTCCATAAACATGATAACATCCAGAATATATAATATTATGGAGTTTTAATACCTCTTAGATAATTTTAGGGGAATTTAGTATATGAAAATAAAAATAATTGAAAAGAAAACATAAGAAAATGAAAGAGGATTCTTACCTCTTGATCTCTTCTCCTTGAGATCCTTTTCAAGGCCTTTGTTTTTTGGCCTTTTGGTAAGACCAAAAGGTCTTGTAAATGGGTAATAGACTTATTAAGGGTATTGGGTAAAAATTAGACAATGCACAAATCTTGAGAGTTTTGAGAGGAATATGGGGTGAGGGTGATATTTATAGTGGAGGAGAGGAGGGGTTTTACATTACTTTAATCATTAGTTTAATATTTTTACTCAAGACTATGAATATTATTGATTCATGTGACCAAAAACAGTAATAATTGCATGTGAGTTCAAATTAATGGTCATTTATATCATCCATGACTCAAGCATGATGCAGAAATTCGTTTATTTATCATATTTCGAAATTATGAAATTTCACTATTCACCAAAAATTCAAGTATTTCAGAAAAATCCCAAAAATTCACCCCAGCCATTTTTCAATGTGTAGAATTAAAAAATAAACTCCATTTTCTAAAAATAATTTTCTAAATATGATTAATTAAATTTTTAAATAAAATCATATTTTATTCCAAAAATAACAATTTTAAAACTATAACTGGCTTTATATCACCTTGAAAATTTAATCAAGATCTCATTATCTTATAACCTTAAGAAAATAAAATAATAATATGATTTACTATTAATAAGGGTCATATTACTATTCATATTACTATTCATAAGGGTATGTTACTATTCACCAAAAAAATCAAGTTGGTTCTATCATACTATATATAACTTACTGATCACAACTGTAGATGTCCGTTTTTTGAAATTAAAATCATAAAGCGGTAAAATTAAGTTTAACGGCTAGTTTACAACTATATCCTTAAAAAAGTTTCATTATGTAGAGAATAAACATTTCATGAATTTAAATTTATTTTTAAAACCTTGGTTTGTTACATTAAAACATAACCAACAGATATTCAAAAGGCTAAATACAAAGAAGGTTCTTGAATTGAAAAGAAGAGAGAAAGATCCCTTACTAAATTTTGGAATAGTAACAGCTTAGGTGAAGGTTATAAAGAGAGAGGATAAATGATATATAATTATAATAACATCAATTTTATAGTAATGTGACATTTATAAAGGCATGAAAACATAAGAAATTGATATTAAAAAGGTTAAATACAAAGAATGTGCTTGAATGGAAAAGAAGAGAGAGAGGTCCCTTATTAAATTTTGGCATAGTAACAGGTTAGGTAGAGGTCAAAATGAGAGGGGATAAATGATATCTCATTAAAATAAAATCAATTGGAAATTAAATAGATGTTTATAAATGCATGAAAATATAACCAATTGAGATTCAAAAGTCTAATTTCAAATAAGGTTCTTAAATTGAAAAGAAGAGAGGAAGGTCCCTTACTAAATTTTGGCATGGTAACGGCTTAGGTAAAGGTAAAAATAAGAGGGGATAAATGATATATCATTCAAATAAAATAAATTGTACAGTAAAGGGATGTTTCTAAATTCATGAAAATATAACTAATTAAAATTAAAAAGGGATAATTTCAAAGAAGGTTCTTGAATTGAAAAGAAGAGAGGAAGGTTCCTTACTAAATTTTGGCATAGTGACAGCTTAGGTAAAGGTTATAAAAATAGGATATAAATGATATATCATTATAATAAAATTAATTGGAAATTAATGTGACATTTATAAATTCATTACAACATAACCAATTGAGATTCAAAAGGTTAAATACAAAGAAGGTGCTTGAATGAAAAAGAAGAGAGATGGGTCCCTTACTAAATTTCGGCATGGTAACGGCTTAGGTAAAGGTCAAAATGAGAGGGAATAAATGATCTCTAATTAAAATAAAATCAATTGGATAGTAAATTTATGTTTATAAATTCATGAAAATATAACCAATTGAGATTCAAAAGGCTAATTTCAAAGAAGGTGCTTGAATTGGAAATAAGAGAGGAAGGTCCCCCTTAAGAGGGTGATTCCAAAAGATTGGGAGTAGCTTCTTGTGAGCATGGGGGAACCTTGGAAGGACCTTATAGAGGGTAGAGAATATTAAGTATATTATAAAATGTTATTTAGTGAATATTAATGGGATATTGGGTGGTTTTATATAGTAAAATAGAAGGGAGTTATTTATTATTTCTCAAACTTAGGTTTTGGACTCTATACAATAAGATAATCAAAAACACAAACCTTACCATGGTTTTTGACCATGTTTTCTAAAAAATAGGAGTAGTTTTAATTATTTTATAAGTAATAGTTCTTAAATAATTAAAATATTATCCTTGATGATGTGAAGTTGAGTCATGTTTATAAAGAAATGATTTTAAAAACTTAAAATATAATATAGGTTTTGGAGGATTCATAAAGGATTTATAAAATTAATCAAATAACATAAAAATATAATTATCGTAAATTAGAAACATATATTTTGTAATTGATAGCATATATATCATTTATTACATCAATTTTGTGTCATTATGATGTCATAATACACACTGTGTATTTATGCAGTATTTAATTTTTACCCAAAAATTCGACTGTCTCAGAAAAATATGAAAAATTCACTATTTGATAATTTCAACATGATGATTAAAAAATAATATTTATTTTATCAAAATAATTTTCTAAATATTTTAATTTTCACTTTTAAAATCTAAATCAACATTTATTGAGAAATGTTGGGCTTTCTGATAATAACATTTTTCGAACCCTTATAAAAATTATTTTTGACTTCGTAAAATTATATTATCAACTATACTTAACAAATATTATTTAATATTAATATTATATTAAAATATAATTTATTTAAAAAAATTATTAATTCATCAAAAGGAATGTCTTAATTGAAATTTAAATTACACAAAAATACAATTTGTGTTTTATCGTATCAAAATCAAAAATCATTTATAATGTAACAAAAATAAGAAGAAAATATAACTAGTAATATATTGAAATGAAAATATAAATATTAATACTATTAGGTATACTTATTTTATATTCCTTGTTAAAATATTTTTACTCTTAATTAACCTATTTTCCTTTACCGTGGTAATAAATATTTACTACAGTTACTATTCATATTGTCCAAAAATTATGTTAACCTTATTACCTAATATTAATTATATTGATTAAAAATATTTAATAAATTTTATAGAAATCTATTCAAAAATCTGGAATAATTTAATTTAATATAAAACCTACAAGCATGATGGAAAGCAGTTTTATAAAAAAATGAATCTTTTAAGGAAAATATGATTTTACTTTAATTATAAAAATATTAATGTTTATTATATGAATTTCAATTAATAAGGATAGATATATGATCTAAAATTTTCGTTTAAATTGTTCCTCTTTAGGTTTTATTTTAATTAGTTATAATAGATAAACATTATGCATTTTAAAACTGTTCTCAGATAAATACATTTTTAATCCTAAAAATAAACTTATTCTAAAATCTGGTATAATGATAATTTAATTTTAATTAATTGGATTAAATTTAACTCAATAATAATTATGTTACTTTGAGATAAAATTAAAATACTAATGTGACTTTTAAATTACTTAATTTATCAAAATAAATGATGCTTTTATAAAGAAAATGTGGTTTTTTCTATATTCACTGAAAAAACAATATTTTCTGAAAAATACCAAAATTTCACCCTAATTTAATATTTAAATTATGATATCAAAAATGAATTTAATTTTTTCAAATATATTTTCTAAATTTTCTATAAAATGATTATAATATTTTTTCAAAAAAATAAATAAATATCATTTTTGAAGAAAATATATTTTGAAGAACAAAAATATATTATTAATAATTGAGTGATTATTTACTAAGAATTTTTCAATAAATTTATGTTGAGTGGTACATATGAATATATATATACATCATAAAGTATTTAACACTATTCATACCCACAAATTTAATGGTTGGGTTAGAACGGTCATCTTTAAATAATCATGGTTTGTTTGGGTTCTGTGTTGCACATCACATATGTAATTGAATATACTTTTCTATTTTAAAAAATCAGGGCATTACATATTGTAAAAATCAAAAATATTTTTAAGTGTGAAGAATTTACAATAATAGGTTCCCTTTTATAAGAGAGGGGAGGGGAATTCATGGAATTTCTTAAAATATTAAATTAATATAAATTAATTTTGAAGTCCAAATGGTACTGAATTTAAAATATTAAAAGATAATATGAGGATGAGTCAAAATAATTTTGTAAAATAAAATTTAGAAAAAATTTTTATTAAATTTTTACCCTTATCATTTTTTTAACCCCCCATTAACCCTTTCACACTTACCATGATAACAAGGTTCTTTACTCCTCAAGGGTTAAGATAGTTACCATAAATGGAAAAATGACCCATAAATGGACCATAGTTGATATTTTAAACCATACCATAATAAATTGTCCAAATATATGGTTTTTTGGATTTTAAAATCATTTAATAAAATATTATTTTCATAAAATATTAATAATGTCAACTTTAGAACTATTTATTTACTTTGATGTTAATAACATCAAGAAAAAATGAAATTCAAATAAAATATTTTAATAAATCACTATCATGTTATTTTTATTTATAAAATTAATGGGTCACATTATTGATTTCAAATTATACTACTTTTAATACTTTTAATATCAGTTATTTTATGTTTTCAATAATTGAATAATTATTATATCAGTGTTGTGTAAGAGTTTAAGGTGATTATTTTATCACTAAAATTTAAAAATAAATTACTATGGTGAATATAAATCATTTATATTTAAAATTAATATTTATAACCAAACATATCCTCTAGTTATCCTTATTTTAAAATTATTATAGTTAGTAAAAACAAGAGTGTGATATTTTTTACTTTTCTTTACATAAAACATTACAAAGGTCATAATCATATAAAAATAGAAAAAAAGGACATATAAATTAATTTAGGATGATTATGGACAAAATGGACTAATGAAATAAAATTAATTCAAGTTATAAGGTAATTTTCTAGTCCTTTTCATTTTATTTTTAACCCTTAATTACATGATTTACCATTTACCATGATAACAAAAATTATTACGGTTATTATTAATAATGACTAAAAAAAGTACCAATTTACCAAATTTGGACCTAATTATTCCAAATATTTAATACATTTTTAAAAATTAAGAACATGTAATTGGAATAATTTAATTTAAAATCAAACCAGAAAACGCAATGAAAAACGGTTTTTCAGAAGAAAAAATCCTTTTTTAAATATAAAATGTTTTTATAATAATTTAAATTTAAAATTCATTAAAAACCCATAATTGTACTATTTTAAATCAAAATGAACTAATGATATTTTAAAACTAATCCAAAAAAGAATTTTACTTTGTAAGTACTTTAATATAAAATACAATTTTCAATAAAAATCAATATTTACACTATTCATTGAAAAATCAAACTTTTCTGAAGAATTTCAAAAGAAATACCTAGGATAATTTTGATATGATGATTTGAAAAATGATATTTATTTTATAAAATACAATTTATAAAAGTTTTATAAATTAATTATATTATTTTCTCACAAAAAGTAATGTAAAAACAATTTTTGAAGAAAACACATCTTGGAAGAATAAAACAGATTTACTGAGAAATTGAGTGCTTATTTATTAAGAATTAATCAATAAATTTTTATTGATTAAAAACATTATATATATTTAAAAAATTAATTAATCATGTTCATACCCACCAATTTAATGATTGTCTTATAAAGGTCATATTTAAATAATAATATTTTTCAGTTCGATTAAGCTCAGTGTTGTGTGTCATACACATTATCAAATATAATGTATTTCCTTTAAAATATTGAGATATTAAACATCTAATGGTCTCAAAGGGTCTAAAATACCTCATTTATATTTTCTCTAGATTGTGAAAACAGTGATACCCTAATTGAGGTGACACTCGCATGAAAACCCAATCGCCAACAGAAAACTCTAAAGATTGTCTCTTATGGTCTGTATATGATCACTTCTTATTTTGAGTGGTCACTAGATAATTCCTAATAAACTTTACCCTCTCTGAGGTCTCTTATACCATACTAGGCCTAACAACTTCTATATCACCTGCCTTATTCTAACACAATGATAAATATCATAGTTATCCATATAAAGCATCAAACAGTGCCATCTATAGAGACACCTAGAAACTATTATTGTAAGAAAACTTCATCAGGGATAGGAACTCATCCCAAGTTCATCTAAACTCTAGAACATAATCTTGGAGTATATTATCTAGTATGTGAATTATTCACTCCGAATATCCATCTGTCTGAGGATGGTACATTGTTCTCAATCTTAGCTGAGTCTCTAAGGATTTATACAAGCCCTACCAAAAGCATGACATGAAATTTGAATCCCTATCAAAAAATTTATCAAGGGAAATACATTTAATCATATTATATCACTGATATACATCTTTCTCGGTTCATCTACTGATTGATTCTTTCAGATTAATAAGAAGTGAGAAACCTTCTTCAGTCAATCGATAATCATGAAAATAACATCATGACTCCTCAGAATCCTAGGTAACTTTGTCAAAGAGTCCATCATGATGTCCTCCCACTTCCACATGGGCACTATAATGGATAGAGAAAACCACTAGGATATTGGTTCTTTGACTTTACCCTTTGTAAATCAAGGAATTGGGAAATAAATCCAAAAATGTCTCTCTTCATCCCAGGCCACTAGAACTATTGTCTGAAGTCATGATATATCTTTGTCCTACCATGATGTACCACCCATATAGTGGTATGGAAATCCCTCATCAAATCCTCTCTTATAGAAGCAAATACTACTACTCTCTCATGCACAAGGATCGTATCATCATCTCCCAATGACCACTTAGTTATTGGGTCACCTTCATCTAGTTATTCCCACATCACAACACACTATGGGTTAGTGTCCTATCTAGACTTTAACTGGTATACTAGAGAATATATGAACACAAAGGGAACTCAATTATTTGATTCTTGGTCCTCATAAGCATCCATCCTATGGCCATCAAATAAGCTCATCAAGTTTCACTACTCCTCTGAAGGCTGCTCACTAAGCTATGGAGCTACATGTATCTTACAGCTAAGATCATCTACTATAAAGTTACATTTCCTAGGTGCATATTATATTTCGAATTAAAACATCTGTAGATAATCCACTCAGCACCTCTTCCTCTAGTTTAAGTCTCATTGTGTGAAGATGGAATAGAGACTCTTATGATCAGTATATATAACAAACCTCTCTCTAATGAGATGGTGTTTCCAATACTTCAGATCATAAACCACAACATCCATCTCTAGGTCATGAGTTTGGTAGTTCCACTCATGGGGTCATAGGTTTTGTGACCCATAATATACTACATTCTATATCTACATCAGTACCTATCCCAATACAACACCTGATGCATCATAGTATAGAACATAATCGATCCCATGTTTGGGAATTATCAGCACCAAATCTATAGTCAACCTCCCCTTCATCCCAATAAATTCTTATTCACACTAATCTAATAACTAAAATTTTACTTCCTTTTTTATCAATGAATTCAAGGGTGATGATAAATGAGATAATTCCTAGATAAAAAATTGGTAGTATCCCAATAAACCCAAAAATCTCCTTATCTCTAACGTGTTATGAGGACATGTCAAGGACATCACTACCTCCACTTTCTATGGATCCACAAATATACCTACCTCAGAAACCAAATTCCATAAGAATTTCACCTCTTGAATCTAGAAGTTACAATTTGATAGCTTGGCATAAAGATAATGTGCTAAAATCATACTCAGGACTATCTCATATTCCAATAATATTTATCTAGTTTCAGTAAGTAGATGAAAATATCATCACCAAACACCACAAAAAATGATTCTAAGGATGAAATATATTTTTTATAAGGTCTATGAACACTATTGGTGCATTTGTTAAAACAAATAGTATCACCAAAAACTCATACAACTCATACTTACTCTAAAATATCATATTCAGAATGTCCTCTCTAACTAAAATTTGGTGGTATCCTAATCAAAGATCAATCTTATAGAACCACCAGTCACTCCATAACTAATCAAAAAGATCTTCAATACTAGGTAGAGAATATTTATTCTTCACTATTACATGGTTCAACTTACGGTAATTGATGCAGAGTCGAAGACTACCATCTGCCTTCTTAAAAAACAATACAAGTGCACCCCATGGTGAAATACTTGGCCTGATAAATCCCTTCAATCTAATTCCTCAATATCTACCTTGAGATCCTTTAAATCGGATGTCTCCATATGATGGGGGTATCAAAATGGTATGTTCACCCTATACGAGCTCTACCTCATTTCACTTGTCGATCCTTTAGAGTCTATACTAGGTAAAAGATTCCTATAATGATTTGAACTCATTCCACATCATTATAAGGGACTTTGGTCCCCTATAAAGACGAAGAATACTATATTTGAAAGTCAGAGAATATTCAACCATAACTCTGAACTCCTATACTTAGGATAGGCACTAAGCGAAAGATTATAGTTGAAGTGACTCTTCTACCTAAACCATAGAGTAGGTGCAGGGGCATGCTCAAATACATACTCCTACACATATGATGGTAAACAAAAGGCATCTTCACTTGTTGGATAATTAAATACACACTTTAAAATTAGTCCCATATTACTATGTTCAGGTGAAATATTCTGTAATGTAAAGTAAACACATCAAAAAAACTAAAACCATTAGGATAGGTCCTAATTAGGCTATGGGATCACACAAAGATTCTTCTAGGAGTCTACCCACAACCCAAGTTATAAACCTCCTATCACTAACCATAATCTCATCCCCATGTGTTATTCATAGTTATATATATACAAACAAAACATATAAGCATGCTCAATTAAACAAATTAATACCAAAAAAGATATATCAAAATAGCATGGAATATCACACAATAGAGAAATTATCCTAAACAAATAGTGCAATCATGGAATTAAATTAAAGAACTAATATTTAGAACATCAACAAGTATATATATGGAATATGATCCTATATTCCTTCTTATGATGCATGAACATGCCTAAAAATCACATAAAATTGTAATAGTAATCCCACCGATGGAATCTCATAGGTCTGTTACATATGAGCCATTCGGAAACATGGAAACTCCCCTACTTGAGTCCCATACTGATATCTCATTTCTACCATGTCTCAAGTTATTCCAAAAAAAATTATGCTCTGATACCATTTTGTAACACCCTAACCCAAACCACCAGGTCTAAACCAAAGTTCCACATGGCCTTATAGGTTCCTCCCACTACGCAAGAGGCTTCTAACTAGTAGTGAGGGTATAATTCCATCAGTGGAGAGAATATACCCTCAATATCATTTCTTGGATCAAATAATAATATAATATAATTTAAAAAATATATAATTACCAGAGTAAACATGTGTAAACTAAGTAAATGGAATACCATTCATACAATAAACAAAAGGGATCCCAAAGTGGAAATCCAAACCAGAGTAAATGTGAGATAGGTAATAATAAATAAAATTATGGTAATCCTATAGATTTTGTACCTATATCTCTCCCAAATACATGATCCTTGACATAACCATACATCATGGGCCCCTTACCCTTTCTCGGATCCCTATGTATGAATTCTTCATGCACATCTAAATTCTCGTACATGGTGTGAGTAATAAAACCCATTAAGACACCACTAATGAATCCTTAACAAATGTGTACATGTATAATAAGGGTATTCTATAATAATAATAAATTAGTAACAAGAATAAAATCACACAATCATGTAATGAGTGGTCATATTATAACTAATCCGCCACAAACCCCCGGTCATACCTACTTTGACTCCATGTTAGAAGGATAAATAGAGATATTGGTAAAGATTGGAACTAGATACAATATTTCAACATGAAAATTGGTATCCACAAGGTTTATCTATATTTCTATATGATACTAAGTATCCACAATATGCATAGAGTATTGAAATGTTACTCAATATCCACATGGTGTATTGAGTTGTCAACATGCTACTCGGTATCCACAAGGTGCATCAAGTATCAGCATGTTACTTGATATCCACAAGGTGTGTTGAATTATTTCTAGTACAAAAGGATATCATACTCCACCATCATCATTGTTTAACATCATGCGCTCTTCCCCTATAAGGGGTAATCATACCACGATGGCTACCTGTCATGTGTACCAAGCATTAAACCTCTAAAAGAAAGATAATACATAAGAAGGTATAGTATAATAAACAAACATATCATGGTATTATGATAAATATAATAGAACCATCTATCAACATGTTAATCAACATAAATCCTAGCATCAATCTATTCTAACAATTCTCATGGAAATAAGTTCCGTATAAGGGTATCATAAAAATGCACACACCCACAAGAAATCACCAACAATTGAGAACACAAACCATGTTAGCACATAAATTATACCATGGTAACAAGTGTATATGAGAGACCCAAATGGTAAGGAACTTCCTACCATGAATTCATTGATGAATAACTTAAAATTTCATCAAGGAATCATCACCCAAATCTAATCTTCATATTAGTCGGTTCTAACCACTCACCAAGGATCCTTAGTACTGATTTTAATTATTTTATTCCAAAAATAAATAAAAATACCACATGTGATAATAATTTCTCTCTCTTAGATAATTTAAAAATTATTAATTTTATCCATAGCATGATCTAATCATTTATTCCTTATAAAAAATAATAATTTACATGCGATAATAATTTTATTTCTCTAGACTAATCCTGGATAAACTTGGGCATTCTTAGATAAATCCATATTATTATAATTTTAGAGTCTATAAAAATTTTATAGAAGGTAAATGAAGAAATAGATTTATTTTCACTTCTAATAAGAAGTAAAAAAATAATATAAATTCACACCTAGAATTATTCTTTTAAAGCATTGCACCCAAATAGATGAGAGATGGTGAGGGTTCTGCCACACTTAGAAATTGTATGCAGAATCTAGCTTGATTGAAGAGGATTTACAGATATCATGCAAAGGAATTTTGAGGTTTCTTGGAATCAATAGGATCTTCCAAAAACCAAAGGTAGTAAGAGTTTTATTATTTTTAGAAGGAAATCTGTGTATGTATTTGAATCATTAAAACCTATTAATTAAATTCATTATTTAATTTGTATTTTAATCTTTTCTTAATTGTGGAGATTTTATAATCCTTAATAATATGGGATATGAATTTTAAATGATTCAAAGAATTTATTTCCATGATTTTAGGCTTTTAAAATCATCAAAACATGTTACAAGTGCATACTGGGGAAGAAGAAACAAAAAAAATAGGGTTTTTAAAACATTTTTTCCCAAAAAGGGTGTTGTGTAAGGGTAACATGTTTTTACCCTTACGTAGATCCTAGTCATTGAATAAGGGTAGATTTTTACCCTTATATAACCTTTGAAAAGGGTTACCCTTACATAGATCAACCTTCCCTTATGCAGCGGCCAAGTAACCCTCATGTAACCTTTAAAATTTAGGAGTTTCCCTTAGTAAACTCGATCTTACCTTTGTATGAAGTGCCTGGATACACATCCTTTGAAAATTAAGGTTTACCCTTAAGCAGCACATATAAAACTAGGCTTACCCTTACATAGTTTCTGAGGTACCCTTACATAACCCATAGAAAAATAAGGTTACCCTTACACAACCCATAGAAAATCAGGATTACCCTTGCATAGTGTCTGATACACCCTTACGCAACATGTATAAAAATAGGGTTTCCCTTACACAATGTATAGAAATTAACCTTACCCTTATGAAGTGGCTAATGTACCCATACAAAACTCATATAAATAAGGATTTTCCCTTATGAAACTCCTAAAAACCTCCTTGTATAAGGTTAGAGTGAACTTACCTTTTCATAATCCTTATGTCATACATAAGGGTAAAAATAAAGTTTAAAATTATTAATTTTTTAGAAAAAAAATCGAATTAAAATTAATAAGGGTTTATAAAAATGAGTATGTTACATATAACTAGAGGTAAATAGTTGTTTGGTATGGATAGAAGATGGTTCCTTTTATAGGTGAGTTTTGAGTGGTATTTTTGTGAATATTCATTCCCTAAGGTGTATGGTTGTCATTTTACTTAAAAATTGGATCCAAAGTGGAAAAATAATGGATATGGGTTGATAATCCACTTATAAACAGA
This sequence comes from Viscum album, assembly GCA_963277665.1. Classification (NCBI taxonomy): domain Eukaryota; kingdom Viridiplantae; phylum Streptophyta; class Magnoliopsida; order Santalales; family Viscaceae; genus Viscum; species Viscum album. Next base: position 1,045,204,051 of record OY728150.1, read on the forward strand.
ATTAAGAGATAATTTTAGAGATATTTTATTCTTTTTCCCCTTAATTTAACACTTTAAACTCATTTTACCTTAACTATAGTAACTCAATTTTTCCTCTGTAACTTTTTTCCAAAAAATGAAATTGACCTTATTTCCAAATTTCAATGCCCGGATTCTAAAAATGAAATCTATTTATTAAATTTAATTTATAAAAGTGATTAAAATTAATTTTAAAAAATAAACATATAATAAAATAAGAAATATATATTTTAATCATAAAAGTGACTTTATTCTTATTCCTTAACCAATGATAATCATTAGATAAATGTTAATTCATTTGTTTGAATGTATAAAAAACACATTTCAATAAAAAAATTACTCCAAATATGGGAAATTTATATTTTAAATAAAAAATATATAATATATAATAACAAAAATTTTATTAATTAAAACATTTATCTTTTACCATGAATTATTAAATTCTTATTATTTATAACTCATTTTTTATTAGATGTTATTTAATAATTTTACTAATAATTACTTGAATGTTTTCAATCTACTTTATTTAATTGATTCTTTAAAAGTGATAAATTTATTTTAAAATACATTATATACCAAAATATAATTTCATTAAATTAATATATATTTTCAAAAATGAATTCATATATTTTTATTTTATTCTAAAATTATTTATATCAATTACATGTCAAAAATTTTATGTGTAACACATTATTTACTACTAACTATAAAATACTCAATATACCTATTGGATATAAGTATACCCAATGACCACATATTTAACACCCATATATTCAAAATCCATATATTCAACATCCTTATATCCAACATCCATATAATCAATAACCATATATAAAACAACCATATTACATTACTATATATAGCTCTACATGATTCTCTAAAATCATTCATTCAATTATATAATTTTTTTGTCAAGATGTTTATCATATTTACAATGTGTTATAGTCTTTCTATAGTTATCATCAGTAATATGGTCTTAATTAAATATCATGATGATGATAATTTCAACCTTGTATTATTTTTATTTGCTTGTGGTTTCAATATTTTAGTAATTTTACTAATTGTATTTGATTTATTTATCTTATAATGTATTTCATTTTATATTGTAATATTTTTCCATTATAGAAAAAGTCATTGTTAATTTTATTTCAATGTTGTGTGTATCACAAGATATAAATCACATGGGATTAATTTAAAGGTAAATACATACTAAAATCAATAATTTCACCCTTAAAATTTTGTTACTCTAATGAAAACAAATGAGGGTACTTTTGTCTCATTACATCTTTAGATTCCCACATTTCTTCCTTAGACTTATGATTCCTCCAAATAACTTTAAACAAGTGAGTAATCATGTTTCATAGTACTTTATCTCTATGATCCTAGATTTATACCATTTATTCCTTGTAAGAGATATCATGTTCCATTTGTATTACCTATGAGTTTAATACATTTGAAGGGTCGGGCATATACTTCCTCAAAATTGATACATGGAACAAATCATGTACTTGGTATAGGTTAGATAAAAGAGAAATTGTATATTCTATTGTCCCCACATGATTAATGATTTTAAAGGGGGAAATATATCAAGGGATTAACTTTCCCTTCCTCCCAAATATCATAACCCGATTCCATGGTGATATTCAAAGGAGTATCTTGTCTTCTACTTCAAACTCTAAATATCACTAATACTTTTCATCATAGTGCTTTTATGAAATTTTTGTAGTTTTAATGTGTTTCTTAATGGTTTGGATCTTCTATAACATTTCTTAAGAAAGATCTAATCCCAACAACTTTTGATTTCCGACTTTATCTCAATATATTGGAGTTATGTACCTCTTTCCCAAAAAGATCCTCATATGGTGTCATTTGAATACTAGAATGGAAACTGTGGTTATATAAGAAATCTACCAAGAGATGGTGTTAATCCTAACCTCCATTGAAATACATTAATCAGTATTATAGAAAATCTTTTAAGGTTTGAATAGTACATTCAGATTGACCATAAATATAAGGATGATAAGAAATGTTAGATATCCAATGCTTGTTGAAGACTTCTCCAAAACTTTGAGTTGAACCTATAATCTCGATCAAATATACTTAAAATTAGTACTTTATGAAACCTTAACACTTTTATATGTATATATTTTCAAGTTGATCAAGTTTTAAATCCTCGTGGATATAAATAAAATGCACTGACATCATAAGGTGATCAATCACAACACAAATGGAATTATATATCCTTTAAAAGTATTGGGAAGTACTATGATGAAATCCATAGTGATTTTCTCCCATTTCTATATAGATATGGGTAATTTTTAAATCATCCCCTTATACTTCTGATGTTCATCCTTAACTTGTTTGTAAACCAAGCATCGAGACATATACCAATATCTCTCTTCAGGTTTTACCACTATAAATCCTCCTTGATACCTATATACATATTTGTACATCCATGATAGATAGATAATGATGAGATATGTGCATCATCTAACATCTCCTTCAATTTTGGTATTAAAGGGACACATATCTATTTACTGAATCTTATAATACTATCAATGTCAATTTTTAACTCTATAATATTCCTTACATTCCTTTTTATCTATATATACTCCTTTTGTGCCTCTTTGATCTTCACATGGATGGATGGTTGAGCATCCATTTGGGTAAGATAGTATTTATCCCCTTCTCTTATGATTCTCATGTCAATCATTTTCAAATCCATGAGTATTATGTTATCTTAAATCCTCATCATAGATAAGGTAGCATGATCTTTCCTAGTCAAAGCATCAGCTGCCTTGTTTTCCTTATTAAGGTAGACATGTATTGAATATTCATAGTCCTTGATCAACTCCAGTTATCTCCTTTGGTGCATGTTCAACTCCTTCTATGTGAATATATAATTTAAGATCTTATGATCAGTATATATTTCACACTTTTCACTTAGATATAATTCATCCATATATTTAATGTAAATATTACCATTTCTATATTCAAATCATGTGTTGGGTAATTTTTCTCATAAAATTTTAATTGACATGAGGTATAAGAAACCACCATATCATTTTTCATGAGGACACATCCCAATAAATTATTTGATGTATAATTATATATACTAAACCCTTATCCATTTCTATGTATGTGATTATAGTTTCAGTGGAAAACATTCACTTATTCTCCTTGAAATTATCTTCACATCCATCTATCTAGAGGAACTTAACTCTCATTTGAGTTAACTTGGTTAGTGGATTTGAAAATCACGAGAAATTTCTCACAAAGTGTCAATAGTATCCATCTAATCCAAGAAAACTAAGGATATATGTTATAGTGGTTGTTTTTTATGATTCTTAAATCATCTATATCTTTGAAGGATCCATATATATACCCGCACGTGTGATTACATGGCCTAAGACTGATATTTTTTATAGTCAGAATTTACACTTTCTGAATTTTGCATACAATTTATCCTTTTTCAAGATCTTTAGAACAATCCAAAAATTATCCTCAATATCATTATTTATATTGAAATATATGATAATATAATCTATTAAAACTACCAAAATTTGATTGATTTATTCTCTAAATACTCTATTCATAAGATCCATGAAGAATGAAAGGTCATTTTTATGTCCAAAAGGCATCACTATGAATTCATTGTGTATATATCTTGTATGAAAGGTTTTTTTTGTCTATGTCCTCTATTTTTACCCTTAATGATATCCAAATCAAATTTCAATATTTTATAAGTATTGAGACCATTATAGTTTATCAAAGAAGTTATCAATATGGGGTAGAGGATACTTATTCTTGATAATGATCTTGTTAAGTTCGTGATTATCAATGTAGCGACACATTTATCTATATTTATTATTAACAAATAGACTTGTATAGAGCCACTTCGGTGGTGGTGCGGTGGTGAAGGTGAGTTGCCAAAACAGGTTGTTCTTTGGGAGGTTCAGGGTTCGAATCCTGGGAGTTCGCTTTCAGGGAGAACCTCTCCCCCGGGATCCACCCACCTTGTTGGGTCGCCCGGACTCATCTGGGCGGGCAAAACGAGGCGCGGCCCAATTTTCTGAAGGATCGCTGTGATGAACCATCGTTGTTGAGACGTTACCCTCTGGGATGCTCTGCCATCTCGGCTGGAAATGGCTCCTTCCCCGGCTGGGGAGTTGCCTTCAGGTACTACCCCTTCGTGGGGGAGGGAGGTTTCTCTGTGTGGAGGGTTCGAAAAGGCCACACTGGGGAATTCCCTTTGAGAAAAGAAAAATATACTTTTATAGACCATGGTAAAGCACTTGAGAATATAAAACCCTTAGCTATATTATATTGGTGTTTTTTATTAAATTCCTCCAATTAAATAAAGGTCATTCTATAAGGAGTCTTCGATATAGGTATGGAACTAGGCATAAGTTTTATTGAAAAATCACCCTTATAATTTAGAGGAAGACTGAAAAAACTCTTTTGAAGATACATAGACATATTTATATAAAATATACATATATTAAATATTTAGTTATTCCCTAATCATTTGAGCTACATACACCTCATTATTAGGTAACAAGATTCATACAAAGGAAGTAACTTCCATAGGGAGTTCATAGTCAGCCTTGCATCTATAAATGATCATGGGTTGATTTGCGATATGAAATTTAATTTTATTATCTCAAAAATTAATATGGGATCTATGAAGTGAGATCCAATAAATTCCCAAAATAATATTAAATTCAACTAAAGGGAAAAAAATAAGATTTTTACGAATCACATTCCCAAAAACTTCTATCATAGAGGAGTTATATAATTGGGATGTAATCATCATACCACTAGAAATTTTCACTAATAATTCAATATATAATCATTAGTGATGAAAAATAATAGTCTTATATATTTTAAATATATGAAGTAATTCATATAACTAGGCTCAAATAATATGTTTTGAATATTCATTGTTCTTGTCACCACCCCAAATTCATGATTTTTTCTTCCCTCCCTTGCTAAAAACAAAATGGTTCATGTGATCATCAAGTAATTATAACTAGATTAAGAAATCATATGATAAAAAAATCCTAATATGTCCAAAATTATGACACCTTCATTTTAACATATAACATATATGGTTCAACTTATGATATTCTTGGTTCTAAACACTTTCAATTCATCGTAGGTTGCTTTAGTTTTCAGCCTATTATTCTTCATATCTTAAACACCAAAATTAATTAAACCCCACTTTGATACTAATTGAGATAACCCATCCATAAAATACATACATATTACATCATTTTACATGAAAATTCATTACATATCATGGTAAATCGTACCCCATAACCTATAGGTTTAGTGTCTTTTGAGATTAGATATGTAAATAACTTATTTTACAAACATTATTCTATATATCTCACAAATATTCTTTACACGTGATACCCTTCTATAAATATTATACATAATACTCTTTATTATAACTTGGGGAATGTAAACATGAGAAAGGGTGAGCTCATATGCTCAATAAGGGGTGAACATGTGAGATATAAATAAAAAATCATAAGTGATCATAAGATAAATATGTGGGTATGAGAACATAATCAAGTTACATGAATATAACATAATGAAATCATACCAAATAAAAAATGGATCATAAATATTGAATCATGACATAAGACATTCAAAAAAACATGTGAAATGAGGCATAGGAATGTGGAATCATAAGACAATTATCTTAAGGCATGGAATCATAACATAGGGATATGGAGTAATATATAATTATAACACAAACATAAGTATATAAAATCATTTCTTATCTTGCGTATCACTACCCAAACCATATTCATATGGTGGATAGAGTCCAATAACATATTGTATTGGGTTTACTTCCCATTCCCTTAAACATATTGGATTGGGTTCACTCCTCATACCTTTACATGTCATATCATGTGATATAAACATTTACCCAATGCATTAGAGGGAGGTTTAATTTTATTCCCACTCATTACATAATGAAAAACCATACATATATGTGCCACATTAACATGAAAACATTCATAATTATATCATTACTTAATTAACATATGATAAATAAATGGGTTTCATGAAAATTTCCACAATACATGATCATAATCGATCCAAAGAAATAATATGGATGGTATCAATATGTTATATCTGTTGAGAAAAGTATTGTTTTCAATGATACATGTTAATGTTATTTAAAGGGGGAGATTATTGAAAATAATACTTTGTCTCTTTATGATAATTTTGATTCTCACAAATACCCTTAGTTATTTTCTAATGATTTTATTTAGTATTTTGCAGGAATTTATTAATATATTTTACTCCTGAAAAAACGAGAATTTATTACTTATGCGGAATATGCTTTAGCGCATTCTGGAATCACTGTTCAAATATTACGTAGATAAATATAGCATGGAATCTGCTTTAGCGCGTTCTGGAATCACTGTTCATACCCTACGTGGATAAACGTAGTGTAAGGATGAAAAGCATGTATACTTTTTGATATAAGAGAAAATTATGGTTGAACAATCATACGTTTTCAGTAAAGTATGGAAGAAGAACCTTACGTTAGAAAGGAACCCTACGTTTTTTTTATCAGCAAAGTATGGAAGGAGAACCGTACGTAAATTCTAAACATTAGGTTTATTTCTCAAAAGTATGGTTCATCAACCTTACTTTTGTAAACAACCATACGTTTTTTGAAAAGTATGGATCAAGTAAAAGTATGGATCTTTTACCGTACGTTTGAGTGTTGAAGAAAAAGTATGGATGATCAACGCTACGTTTGTATTAAACCTTACGTTGTCAACCTTACATTGTCAACCTTACGTTGTTAAACTTACGTTTGAAGGCTATGTTATTAATCCTACATTTTGAGGCCACGTCATCAACCTTACGTTTGGCGTCGGAAATTTTGATAGACGATATTTATGTGCAATGATCAGTAAGCTGATTTTTGGGCGGATTTCAAGCCGGATTTAAAGTTGTTTTTAAAGTACGAATTTGACTGATTCAAAGCTGTTTTATTAATGGATTTAAGATCGAATTAAAAGGATCTTTTTATGCTGAGTCTTAAGGGAAGTTACGACCTCTCTGTAAATTCAAATTTTTGAATATCGTGAATCAGAAGGCGACTTTTATGGATATAAATGTGCAGGAGATATGCTTTATTATATATGTTCTCTTTGAAACACCAGGTACATGAGGATGTGATTGATCTATTTTTGAAAAAGGTGGAAAACAGAGATTGCAACTATTCACGATTGATCTGCTGATTCAAAAGGAGCGTAAAATCTCTGTTTGTTCAAGAAGAAGGAACTCGATAGAAGATTCACCTGTTCTACATCGAATATCTACTGTGGATCTACTACTGCTGAGGTTGTGAACTATATCTCTATATCTACTGCAACTGGATCAACTCAGAACTTCTTTGTCTTGAAGATCAATATTTCTAGAGACTTCAATCCATCTGTTTTCAATTGCATTCTGTTTCAATTGTGAAGATCAACTGGAAAATTTCTTTCTGAGATTATTTTTATTCTTGAGTAACCAGATTCTCGTTCTAAGCTGTGTAGGTTCTTGTTTGAACCAGAAGGCTTTTTTTTGCCTTGGATTGTAAAGGTATCAACTTCCTGTACTCAGTTGTGAACCGGTCTATGTAAAAGAGGACCAGATAGTGAAAATCATCAAGCTCGTGGATTTGAGCATTGGTGGAGTGGACTAAGGGCCTTCTGTTCCCCGAACCACTATACATCTTTGTGTTCTTGATTTTACTTATTCCACTGCATGATCAAATCTGATAAAGTATAAAGGACATAACTCATTCAAGAAAAGTGTTATCGAAAAATTGCAAAAGACACAATTCACCCCCCTCTTATGTATAATCTGTAGATTTAGATCCAACAATTGGTATCAGAGGAGGATCTTATGATAGAGCCTTAGAAAGCTAGAAGCATTTAAGGATTATACAACAGAGCATCATGACTGATACAAGAGAAGGGATGTCGATGGTCAGAGCACCATATTTTATTGGAGACAACTATGGTTGCTGGAAATCGCGCATGATAATATATCTGAAAAACCTCGGATATAGAGTCTGTTCAAAAATTCTGACTCCTTATGAAATTACTAAAAATCCTGAGACATGGAGTGCTGCTATAGAGGCAGAGTACGATATGAACTCGAAGGCTATGAATGCAATTATCTACGGTCTAGGACCAGATGAATTTAACAGAGTATCTCAATGCCCGACAGCATATGAGATGTGGCAAACAATAGTTGTGGCATATGAAGGAACAGACAATGTGAGGAAAATGAGATATGCAACTGCCAAATTAAAATTTGATACTTTCAAAATGGTTGAAGGTGAGAGCATTACCCAAATGAATGGGAGGTTGACAGAAATTGTCAATAACATAACTGCTCTAGGAGAACCTATCAAGTAGGCTGATCAAGTATTAAAAGTACTGAGAGTACTTCCTACTCGATGGAATGGTATCTCTGCTGCAATCAGACAATCAACACCTGTCAAAGATCTAACTATGAGAGAACTGATTGGTACACTGATGATGTATGAAGCTGAAATGCAAGATGAGGCTAATGAACATAAAGTGCTTATCAAAAGAAAAGATACTGCCTTGAAGGTAACTTCACAACAAAAGAATAGAAAGATGAAGAGAAAAGAAGTCAAAGCTAAATCAGAAAGCTCTGACTCATCCAAGTCAGATGAAGAACTGGCTCAACTAGCCAGAAAATTTAGAAAATTCTACAGCAAGAAAAGAGGATTCAAAAAATCATTTAAGGAAGATAATAAGTATGTAATATGTTATGAATGCAAAAAGATGGGACATATCATACCATATTTCCCACAACTGAAGGATGCAAAGAAGAAGAAATTATTCAAAAGAAATGACTTTGAGAAGAAAGACAATAAATCTATGAAAGCCACTTGGAGTGTATCTGAAGACTCTAGTAGCTCTTCTGAATCAAGCTCAGAGAAATAAGAAGTCAATCTAAAAGAAAACGTGTGCTTTATGGCAGAAATTTATGAGGTACACTTATATTACTCCTCTAAATAAAATTCTAAATCAAGCTACACAAATGAAAAACTCGCAGCTTACTGCAATATGCTTGAAGAAAGATATGACTCACTATTTAAGAAACATAATTCACTAAAAAATATACATAAAGTTGTTTCAGATGAAAGAGATACAATACTGAAACAACATGAGTAATTAACTGATAAATACAATTCGATTAACACTAACTATATTAATTTTGAATCAAGAATAAAAACACTGTAGGATGAAGTAAAATCTTACAAACAGGATACATTGGTTTTTACAAAAGGAGAGAATTCATTAAATAAAATTCTTGGAAAAACTTTCATTAAAAAGGAGAGATTTGGAATTGGCAGTAAAGGAGAAAAACCAAAGGTATATAAAAATTATTTTGTTCCTAGCTCTAAAAAGGTTGATTGTAATTTTTGTGGGACAAAGGGACATGTAGCTAAAAACTGTTTCTTAAGACAGCCTCAAATTTGTGGTATTAAAAAAGCCTATGTTTCAAAAGACTTGTATGATTCGGATAATTTTAAAATAACAAAGCAAATCTGGATACCCAGATCATTGCTAGCTAACACCCCTGGACCCAACAAAATATGGGTACCAAAGCAATTTGTTTGAATGTATTTGTGGGTAGCAGGTCACCAGAGAATAAAAGATATATGGTACATGGACAGTGGTTGCTCAAGACATATGAGTGGAAACTCATTGAATTTTTCTTCACTCACTCAAAAGGAAGGAGGACTTGTCACATTTGGTGACAATGCCAAAGGAAAAATCATTGGAATTGGAACTATTGGAGATCCAAAAACAGTCTCAATCAACAAAGTAATTTATGTACAAGGACTAAAACACAATCTGATAAATATCTCTCAACTTTGTGATGATGGATATACTGTTGATTTTACTAACAATTGTTGTATTGTTTCTAAAGATAAACTGTTTAAATTTAAAGCACCAAGAACTGAAAATGTCTATACTTTGGATTTAAATTCCTTGTGTAAACAACAAGTAAACTGCTTGACTTCTAAAGTAAGTGAATCATGGATCTGGCATAGAAGACTTGGTTATTGCAATGTATATGTTTTACATAAGTTATCTAAGAAACATTTAGTTTCTGATTTACCTAGTCTCAAATTTTAAAGTGAAAAATTTTGTGATGCATGTCAACTTGGCAAGCAACACAAATCATCCTTCAAATATGTGAATAATGTTGCTACATCTAAACCTCTAGAACTTATTCATATGGATTTTTTTGGACCTTCAAGAGTAGCAAGCTTAGCTGGTAAATTATATGTATATGTTTTAGTTGATGACTATTAAAGATTTACATGGATTTTCTTTTTGAAATTTAAAAATGAAGCTTTTACTTTATTTGAAAGGTTCTGCAAATCTGTTCAAAATGAAAAAGGTTTCAATATTATCTCATTGAGAAGTGATCATGGTGGAGAATTTGAGAATATGGAATTTAATTCCTTTTGCTCAAATATGGGTATTAAACACACCTTCTCTACACCAAGAACACCTCAACAGAATGGGATTGTATAAAGAATAAATATAACTATTCAAGAAATGGATAGAACTATGTTAAATTAATATAGCCTACCTATATATTTCTGGGCAAAAGTTGTGAATACAGCTTTTTATATAATTAATAGAGTTTTAATTAGACCTATTTTGAAAAATACACCCTATGAACTATGGAATAACAGAAAACCTAGAGTAAATTACTTTAAATTTTGTGGATGCAAGGTTTATATCTTAAACATCAAGGATAATCTTGGTAAGTTCGATCCAAAATCTGATGAAGGTATTTTCTTAGGATATTCTGCTAGCTCCAAATCTTATAGAGTTTATAATAAGAAGTAAAGGATTGTTAAAGAATCAGTTCATGTGAAATTTGATGAATATGATCCCTTTGAGAAAAGGACAGAACAAATGGATGAACTTGACTCTAATGATAACATGAGACTTGAGAATTTAAAGAATGATTTTGAAAATGATATAAAAGAAATTCAGTCCAGTTCAGAGGAACATGATACTGAAGAACCTTTAAATACATTACCTAGACAGTCTAGAACCCTAAAGAATCGTCCTTTAGAAACTATAATAGGTAACCTAGAAACTGGTGTTCAAACTAGAAGAAACTTAGGAAACCTAGTGGAATTTTCTGCCTTCCTGTCTCAACAAGAACCCAAGACTATAGAAGAATCTTTAGATGATGAAAGTTGGATAATAGCAATGCAAGATGAATTAAACCAGTTTAAAAGAAATGAAGTTTGGTAATTAGTGGAAAGACCTAAGAATTATCATGTAATAGGAACCAAATGGGTCTTTAGAAATAAACAGGATGACCAAGGCACAATAACTATAAATAAAGAAAGATTAGTAGCTAAAGGATATAATCAAGAAGAAGGAATAGATTATGATGAGACTTTTTCACCTGTAGCTAGGTTAGAAGCCATTATAATCCTTTTAGCCTATGCATCTTATATGAATTTTAAATTATTTCAGATGGATGTTAAATCTGTCTTTTTAAATGGTTATTTAATGGAGGAAGTTTATGTTGAGCAACCTCCTGGTTTTGAAAACTCTCAAAAACCTGATTCTGTTTTTAAACTTACTAAATCTCTTTATGGCCTTAAACAAGAACCTAAAGCTTGGTATGAAATATTAAGTTCTTTTCTTTTGAAAAATGATTTTACTGTTGGTATGGCAGACCCAACACTATTTAAGAAAACTATGAAAAATAATGTTTTATTGGTTCAAATTTATGTTGATGATGTAATCTTTGGATCAATTAATAAAACTCTTTGTCGTGAATTTTCAAAATCAATGCAAGAAGAATTTGAAATGAGTATGATGGGAGAATTAAATTTATTTTTGGGTCTTCAAATATTTCAAAAAGATTTTGTAAATGTTTTAAATCAAAGAAAATACATTACTGATTTACTTAAGAAATTTGGACTTGAGAACAGCAAGCCATTTACAACTCCTATGTGTACTAATATAAAACTTGATTTGGATGAAACTAAGAAATCAGTTGATAATAAGTTATATAGAGGTATGATTGGTAGATTGTTATATCTTACTGCTAGTAGACCAGATATAATGTATTCAGTATGTCTTTGTGCTAGATTTCAATCAAATCCTAAAGAATCTCATCTAACTACTATTAAGAGAATTTTTAGATATTTAAAAGGAACTATTTTTCAATCTCTTCTTTATCCTAAAACTTCTGATATTAATTTGATTTCATATTCAGATGCTGACTTTGGAAGTTTTAGGTTAGATAGAAAAAGCACATCAGGTACATGTCACTTTTTAGGAAAGACCTTAGTATCATGGTCTAGTAAGAAACAACATTCAGTTGCCCTGTCAACAGCTGAGGCAGAATATGTTTCTGCTGTCAGTTGTTGTGCACAAGTGTTGTGGATGAAAAACACTCTTATGGACTTTGGATTGAATTTTAATAATACGCCTATTTTATGTGATAATACAAGTGCAATTAATATTTCAAAAAATCCTATTAGTCATTCTATAACTAAGCACATTGATATAAGGCATCACTTTTTAAGAGATCATATTATTAAAAAAGATATATTTTTAGAATTTATAAATACTGAAATTCAATTAGCAGATATTTTTACTAAACCACTTCCCACTGCAAGGTTTCATTTTATTAAGGGGAAGCTAGGTTTATTTAATTTTAAATAATTTTTAAATTTTTTATTTACTTTTATTTATTTATGTAAATTTTGTTGAATACTGTTTAAGTTTTTCTTTCTTTCGTCATATGAAAAATTTATTTGTTTTTAAATATATGTAATGATTAGTGATTACATGGGAATCAAGGCTGTCAGAGCCTTTTCGACTTCTAAACCCTTTCAATTCTATCGAAACCCTTTCGAAATCTGAAAATCGCACTTCCTCTTCTGAAACCCTAACCTTCGAACCTCTGAAACCCTAACCTTCAAAACTTCAGAGACTCTCACAGAAATGTTAAGGACTAAAAGAGCCAATAAAGCCAAGCCAAGAAATGCCAAGAGACAACGCACCGAGGGAAGAAAAATATTACGGGGTAAGGTAATCAATCTCGACTGGTTATTTCAGACAAATCTGTTGTTGAAGCAAGCACTGTCGTTTCAGAATCTTGAACAGATGTTCAACAGTGAAAATACGGAATTTCTGTATGAAGTAGAACTTAGATACTTCTTCAAATTTGTACAATTTAGTCTGGGAGATACCGAGGACAGTATGATGGCTAAGATAGAGGATAGGGATTTCTCAATCTCTTTAGTAGAGATTAGTCAGATTCTCAACTGCCCTCATGAGGGAGTTTTTCATTTTAACTTGAAGAATATAGGATATTCTATGCATAAATCCAAAGACATCATGTCTTTTATTTTTGGTACTAAGACAATAAAGAAAATGTTTGTCAAGGATTTGGAGCCTGATCAGAAGATTTTGGTCAAATTTATCCAGACTAGAATAGCTCCACGGATGGCAGAAATGGAGAAGATTTTGTACCCTGATATGTATATAATGTTTCTTTTGTTAAGCGATATTAAGTTAAACTTTCCAAGATACATGATAAGGTATCTCAGTTACTGCTGTCAAAGCGAGGCCAGGATGAATTTCTACCCTTTTGGTAGATTTATTTCTAAACTATTGTTTAATAAATACATGGTGAGATTAGTGGATGCTAGAGTTAACTGTCATCACAGTAATACGTTTAATGCTGGAACTTTGAGGAAAGTTGGATATTTCTAGAGCACAATTAAAGGAAAACTTTTTCCAGTAGGATCTGAGGAAGACTCAGAGAGTGCTCAGGCTCAACCTGCTAAGTCCAAAGAGGGACAAGCTGAATCCAAATTCAGTAATGTAGCAAGAAGGATTCGCTTTGAAGTGGCAGATATTGAGGAAGACAGAAGCCATGAGGGATTTCAATCAAAAAGAAAAAGACCAGTAATTGAGGAAGTCACTTCCACTGTTTTGGAAACAACCACAGAAGCTTTATTTTCTTATTCTTTTGTGAGAGAAGTTTTTGTTGATAAGCCCATGGAAGATGTTGCTGAAAGAACAGCTCCAGTAGAGGAATCAGGAGCTCAAGAAGAAACTCAAAGGGAAAATTATGAACAGATTGTAGCTAATGTTGAAGTTGCACTTCAATAGGAACAAGATATGGAGGCAGTGCCTGGTGAAGAAGTGGCCAGACCTCAGGAAACTTCTAAAAATATTGTTCTTGAAATTCCAGTGGAAGAAAAAGATGCAGATAAATGTGATGAGCATGATTCTGAAGCTCAAACAGAGGTACTTCAAGAGGATTTTTCTGTGGAGGAGTTTGAAAACTCTAAGGAAAAATATGTGGACAAACCTTCTCAGGACAGAGAAAAAGAGAAATCTAATGCTGAATCATTGCCTTTGGTACTGCTGCATCAACTTGAGAATGTGAATCAAGCACATGGTGCATCTGATTCAAGGAAAGAAGAAGTTGAAGAATTGTACAGAAAGGTATCTCAATTGGAATCTGAGAATGTTTCTCTGAGAAATGCCTTAGATTTAGAACATTTAAAGTTTCAAAAGCTGAAGGAGTGTAAAGTTTCAAGGTAAGAAGTTGAAATGTTTAAAGATGATATGTTGACTGCTGTTACACAATTGAAATCCGAAATGGTTATGAAGTCAGATTTATCAGATCTGAAATTGTTTATGGAGAATCAATTTGCATCAGTTGCAAATAATGCTGTTAGTGGATCAGGTACTTCACCTAATTTAATCAGAAGGTTTTAGGCTATCACAGGTGCGTTGAGCAACATGAATGACAGGATACAAGATCTTCAATGTAATAGTGCTCCTTTTTCAGTGTTGTTGGACAATCATAAGTTCTTAGTGGATCAAATGACATCTAGTGGGCCATCGATCAGAATTCTGTTAGATCAGTTATCAGAGAAGCTGTTAGTATTTGTTGACAAAGAGGAAAGGATGCATGAGTTTTTCAGAGTCAATTTAATTAAGGATATTCATATGACTCAAGAGAACAGGGAGCTCATTATCAAGCTTGGAGATGGGATGATGAAGAGACTTCAGGAACAGTTTACAGAAATCAAGTCTGCAATCTAGAGGAGATAGACCCTATTGCCTATCTTACCCAAACCTTGATTCCTGTGTATATCATTGTCATGTATATACTGCTGTTTTTTGAATGAAAATTTCCTTCATTGTTTATTTGTTTCTTTCTTTATTTGTTTTACTGACTTTATTTTTAATATGCCAGTACTCCCGATTTAATTATTGATAAACAGTTCATAATAGCATTTATTAATAGTTTAGTGCAATATTAAAAGTATTAAAATCCATGATTTTTCATTCTTTTTGATATCACAAAAAGGGGGAGAATTTGGATAAACACAACATCAAAACCTACATTTTATTTGGGGGGAGAATTCATTTTATTGAGGGAGAAAATTAAATGAGAAATTTGAATTTATAATTATCTTTTTGGTGGAGAAGTTTTTATTTAAAACTTTATAATGAATTTTGAAAGTTAATTTTGTTTAAATAATTTTAATTATTTTATGGGTTTTGTGATCATCAAAAAGGGGGAGATTGTTGAGCAAAGTGTTGTTTTCAACGATACATGTTAATGTTATTTAAAGGGGAAGATTATTGAAAATAATACTATGTCTCTTTATGATAATTTTGATGCTCACAAATACCCTTAGTTATTTTCTAATGATTTTATTTAGTATTGTGCAAAAATTTATTAATATATTTTACTCCTGGAAAAATGAGAATTTATTACTTATGCGGAATATGTTTTAGCGCGTTCTGGAATCACTGTTCACATCTTACGTAGATAAATATAGCGCGGAATCTGCTTTAGCGCGTTCTGGAATCACTGTTCATACCCTACATGGATAAACATAGCGTAAGGATGAAAAGCGTGTATACTTTTTGATATAAGAGAAAAGTATGGTTAAACAACAATACGTTTTCAGTAAAGTATGTAAGAAGAACCTTACGTTAGGAAGGAACCCTACATTTTGGTTATCATCAAATTATGGAAGGAGAACCGTACGTAAATTCTAAACGTTACGTTTGTTTCTCAAAAGTATGGTTCATCAACCTTACTTTTGTAAACAACCATGCGTTCTTTGAAAAGTATGGATCAAGTAAAAGTATGGATCTTTTATCGTACGTTTGAGTGTTGAAGAAAAAGTATGGATGATCAACCCAACGTTTGTATTCAACCTTACGTTGTCAACCTTACATTTTCAACCTCACGTTGTTAACCTTACGTTTGAAGGCTATGTTATTAACCCTACGTTTTGAGGCCACGTCATCAACCTTACGTTTGGCGTCGGAAATTTTGACAGACGATATTTATGTGCAACGATCAGTAAGCTGATTTCTGGGCGGATTTCAAGAAGGATTTAAAGTCGTTTTTAAAGTACGACTTTGACTGATTCAAAGACGTTTTATTAATGGATTTAAGATCGAATTAAAAGGATATTTTTATGCCGAGTCTTAAGGGAAGTTACAACCTCTCTGTAAATTAAAATTTTTGAATATCACGAATCAGAAGGAAACTTTTATGGATCTAAATGTGCAGGAGATATGATTTATTATATATGTTCTCTCTGAAACACCAGGTACATGAGGATGTGATCGATCTATTGTTGAAAAATGTGGAAAACAGAGATTGCAACTATTCACGATTGATCTACTGATTCAAAAGGAGCGTAAAAGCTCTGTTTGTTCAAGAAGAAGGAACTCGATAGAATATTCACTTGTTCTACATCGAATATCTACTGTGGATCTACTACTGCTGAGGTTGTGAACTATATCTCTATATCTACTGCAACTGGATCAACTCAGAACTTCTTTGTCTTGGAGATCAATATTTCTAGAGACTTCAATCCATCTTCTGTCAATTGCATTCTGTTGCAATTGGGAAGATCAACTGGAAAATTTCTTTCTGAAATTATTTTTATTCTTGAGTAACCAGCTTCTCGTTCTAAGCTATGTAGGTTCGTGTTTGAACTAGAAGGATTTGTTTTGCCTTGGATTGTAAAGGTATCAACTGCCTGTACTCAGTTGTGAACCGGTCTATGAAAAAGAGGACCAAATAGTGAAAATCATCAAGCTCGTGGAGTTGAACATTGGTGGAGTGGACTAGGGGCCTTCTGTTCCCCGAACCACTATACATCTTTGTGTTTTTTATTTTACTTATTCCGCTGCACGATCAAATCTGATAAATTATAAAGGACAGAACTCGTTCAAGAAAATAGTTATCGAAAAATTGAAAAAGACACAATTCACCCCCCTCTTGTGTATAATCTGTAGATTTAGATCCAATAATATCCTTAGTGAAGCATTAGAAACATTAAAGGATATTCACATGGATGAAAAAAAAATTATAAGAGAATTAGAAAATTATTATGAAAAATAAAAAGAAATATACTTTAATTTTTTATAAGTTTTTTTTAAAAGGAAATATTTTATAAAACAATAGTTTTAAAAAAATGTGAAATTAAATAAAAATTACATCTAAAAAATATTAAAACTTGAATAGGAACTTTTATAATTAAAATCAAAGAAAATAGTGGGAGAAAGAGATCATACAAAAAATGTTAAAAAATATTACTTTCAAAATTTTGTAAAATAAATTCAATTCCAATATAGAATGAAATTAATAAATCATAGAATTAGGGATAATGAGATCCATAAAATAATATGAAAATATGTACATGGAGGTGAAATATTCCTGATCAAAAAAATATGTAAGGTCAGATCCACTTATAAGTATCCTTTCAGTTGAATTGTAAACCAAAGAGAGGTGAAATGTTAAGAATGCATTTAAAAACCAAAAATAACTATAGTAGAAATAAATAAATGGTTTTTAGAGATAAATTACATAAAATATCCCCAAATATAAATTTATACATATATAATCTTGATTTTAAAGTGGGATTAAAAAAGAAACTCTTACCTTTAAAACCGACTTTCATAATGGTGCTTTAACCACCTGTATAATAAATATAACCATCTTAATCACTTATTTGATAACCTTATTAATATTTATTACCTTTTATACTCTTTAATTATAATCATTTATTACACATATATTAGTTATTTATTGTTTATTTTCATCATCAAATGTTATTAATTTTGATTATTTTGTATATGTTCTATAATGGGGATGTTAATCCTCGTTATTTGATAAAAAATTCACCACTAAAATATTATTGAAATTATTTTAATCCTTTTATTTCAATGATTTATGTAGTACCATGTTCATTTTATGGAGTTCCAGGGTATGGCTTGTGGGAATAGAATTTATAACAAGCATGTTTCGGGTAATTTATTGATAACAAAAAGTTGCTTTATAATAACCATTACTTTTTATTTCACCCTTACAGATACATATTAATTACATAAATTTATCTTTAAAATAATATATTACTAAAATTAATGTCTTGGTACACATACGTGATGAAAATGATGGTGTTGTTATAGCATCATTCATGTAGGTTGTTGAACTGACCCAAACAAGAACATGTTATACTAATGAATGGGTAAGAGTATAAAGTTATATAATGGTAATACCATTTTAATAGAAGAATTATGATATTAATATAACATTATTATAGTGTAGAATGATATTTATAAGTATTTTATATGATGAGGTAATTGAAAAATATGGTGAAGAACTGGATACTTAGATGAATTAACTCCTCTAAATAGGTTCCTTCAGAATAAAGGATTTAGGCCTCTTTCTTGGAAAAAATGATATAAAATGTGTAATAAGGATTTATGAGAATTAATTTTATAATTTATTTATTATAAAACCAAAATAAAATATATTTTTGGGAGTTATAGAGGAGGGGTCCTTTTATAGGTGAGTTTTGAGTGGTATTTCATAAATACTCATTCCCTAAGGTGTAAGGTTATCATTTTACATGGGAAATGGATCCATAGTGGAAAAATAATGTATGTGGGTCAATAATAATCTCCTATAAATAATTTATAGACAATTTTAGAGTTATATTAATCATTTAAACCTTAATTTAACTATTTTAACTCATTTTACTGTTACCGTGGTAGCTCAATTTTTACTTCAGTAACTTTTTTTTTTTTGCTAAGAAATGAAATTAAACTTATTACCTAATTTTAATTCCCCAATTCCAAAAACTAAATCCATTTAATTTAATCTAGCTACTCTCACCTAATCTTTTCCAAGTCCAACTGTCCATCTCCCCTCAACTCAGGGCCTTATCTAATTATAATTAATTATTCATTTCATTATAGAAATTTATAATTAATTAATACATTTAATTAAAATACAAAAAATGCTTAAAATCTCATCAAAAACCATAATCACACTAAAAATATGAATAATCTCCCATGTAAGGTCTATTATGTACCACCTCCACCATATTGTAAAAAAACCCTAACATGAGACATCATTTCAGACACCAAATAAATTTAATTTAACCAAAAACCTAAATAAATTCATCTAGTGATGTACCTTCATTAAAAATTGTTTTTGATAGTGTACTTTCATTATCACCGGACATCCTATATCCATATTGATAAAAATACCCATGCTCTAGTGAAATATTTAATGAAACCCTAGGTTGTATGCATGAAATTGGAGAGAGGGGGAAATAAAGAACAAGAGGAAACAGGGGGAGTGTCTCGCCTCAAATCATGATAAAACTCCCAAGAAAATTACCCATCTAAATGGGGTTAAAGGAATCAAAGGAGGATATAACCCTAGGTATCAACTGTGTGTGAGGGATATGAGAGGTGAGGTGAGGGTTTTTTAAATAAAAATGGAAAATGGGTTTTCCCAAAAATAAATAGCACATGGTGGGAAAAGGAAAAACACCACATTATTCCCAACATCATGGTTCATCCCCATGAAACCTCAAAGGAGCCCCAAAATTCCTAGTGTAACACCTATATACATCCCTTCTCATCATTGCAAGCAGTTGTAGGACCCCCAATCCCATGGTACAAAATGACCAATGCCATGTTGAATCCTCAATCTACTCATCGTTTTCCACTACAGGGCCTCCCAACTAAAATGACCAGTGGGTGTGGATCATAGTGTAGTTGGTCTATTTCTCTCCCTAGAACTTCGGTTACACAGGTCGCTACCATGGTTGACCAAATACCCATCCTGATCATTTTAGTTGACTTTTTTTCACCATAACCACCCCCAGTATCCATAGGTATTTCTATGGTGTGGAGCTTCTAGTGGTCAGAAAAAATGGCCAAACCAAAGGCTCTATGGTACATCCTATACTGTAGTGATCCTCCATGACCCATGCTCTCACCTAAACTTTCCCCAATATTCACTCAAGCACCTATACTATTATACGATCCTCATTCTATATCTAAAATCATTTCTCAAAGATATACAAACACCCAAAAATCCCAACCATTTCTTCAGTTCTCTAATATAACTCACTCCAAAAACCAAAAATTCAAATTTACTTGGAATTTCACAACTTGAAATGGGATGACGTTTTATAATTTCATAGTTCAAAATAAAATAGTAATAATAATTTGTTTATCATAGTCATAAATCCTCACATTCTATCATAAATTATCATTTAACCATAAATATTTTAGTCCTAGATATGTGTAAAGAAAACTTTATGGTTTCTATAACTTTTTATTTTTTTAGAAAGAGAGAATTTGAAACATGGGTTGTAGAACCAGAAGTTTTTTAGTAGTGGAAAAACTTTTTAGAGTACAAAAGACAAAGTTTGGAAGGGTGTAAGGATGAGTTCCTAATATTGGATCATTTTTTACTAGAAGATACTAGAGTTAAATTCATTCAATAGCATGTTGGAGATATCAATTGATTATGTTAGTAATCCTAAAGGATTGAGTTGGATTTGTTGATAATAAAGAGTGTATCATTGAATTAGAGATTAATGGTAAAGTTTTATGAAAATATTAATTTTGGAATCTCAATGAAGTAATTTGGATTTGTTAACAATATAATTTTTTACATCACATGATTGAATATGACCATAGTGATGTCCAAATAAGGTTTAAGGAATCTTGAAGAAGGTGTAGGAAGACCATGCCTTAGAAAAAGGCATGTTGTGTTAAAGACTAAACAATATGGGAAAGGCCAATCCCTATAGGAAGTTGTGATGAATTTGGATAATGTTTCAAGAGAAATAAACACCTAGGAGTTGTCCACACCCATTTAATAAGCTGTGGTAAAAATAAAAGTCTAAAAATAGTTATATGGACTAGAAAAACACCTGTGGTGGTCCCCTTGGTGAACACTTGGTTCAGTTGTGCAATGCAGGTGAGCCCAAAATGGGCATAATGGAATCCATGGTCTTGGAGTTTTGTTGCATGGAACCTGGAGTTTTAATATCTACAAAGTGGGATTGACCACACTTGTGGTGAAATTTTTGTTGCTTGTGATGTCTACCTATAAGAATGGGGATGCCCAAAATAGTAATTGAGTACCGAAGGAGGTCATGGTCAAAATGTGATGACCTAAGGTTCAAAGGAGGCCAAACAGTCAGCACCACACCCATGGTTAAGTAATTTGTGGTCAATATGTGTTTCAACATAAAAAAATGTCTAGATTAAGGAGACCAAGCTGTAGTTCAAGGAGTGTCGAGCTGTAATGCATGAAAATTAACCTAATTTATTGAGGTAATTCTTGGAATGATCTTGAATGCTTCCATAATCAATAGATTTTGTTTTAGGCCATGATTTGAGAAAATTATGAAGGAGTGTGCATTATTACATTTTTTTGACTAAATATTAAATAATATAGAATTATTACACATTGTATGAAGAGAGAGAGAGATACCCTAGAGTAGTTATGTTGTAGAAATTATGGAATATTTCATGGGTATTTATTGAGGTGTTAATGAGTAGTTTATGGATCTCATTAATGAAATGAAAGGTTTCCCTTTTGGGGGGTGTTTTACCCTCCTATTTTTATAAGGGAGATTGGTTGAAAGAAAATAAGAAGAGTACACAAAACGAGAGAATAAATATAGGAAAGAATAATTTGTGCATTTTATAAGAGAATAACTCCTATAATGGGAGTTCATTAAGAAGGGAACACATGAAGTATGGATCATGAGGTAGTACATCTACATCAATTGAGGAAGACCTGATCTCTCATATTCTAGTGGGAGTTTCGATACCAATGGGATAAACATCTACATCAGGATAGTATATACTCCAGGGAAGGGAAATGTTGTAGCAGATTCCCTTAGTAGAAATTCCCAAACTCACTTAGTGTAGGAAGCTTCAGAGTAGTTAGCTTCCCTACAGTTGACCCTGGTAGAGCAGGAGGGTGTAGTTTTTCTTCAGTTGATGGTGTTGACTCCTTCAATTCTTGATCGCGTGAGAGTCCCAGCTGGGAGACATTGACTGTGAGGTCTTATGTGTTCATATATCCATAGGATACTCACCATATGGATATTTTGAATGAGGTAATCACGTCATCTTGTTCCATGGGTGAAAAGTGGTTCCAGTCACATTGTGGGAGGAGCTGATGCAGGAGTTCCACGTTTCTCCCCTAGTTTTACATCCTAGTGTGGGGAAGATTTACATAGACCTTCAGCAAAAGTTTTGGTGGTCCGGTATGAGATGAAGCATAGCTGAGTTCATCTCTCTGTGCCTCACCTATCAGCAAGTGAAGGTTGAGAACCAAGTTCTAGCGGGTTTGTTGTAGCCCCTTGAGATCCCAAAGTGGAAATGGGATGGAATATACATGGAAATTTTCACAGGGATTCCATACATAGTGAAGATTCATGAAGCCATCTAGGTGATAGTTAACTGACTCATGAATTCAGCACACTTCCTTGCAATCAGGGAGTAGAGTTCAGTGGAGATTTTGGGGAAGTTGTACATACAGGAGATTATTCACCTTCATATGGTGCCCTCAATGATTGTCTCTGATCATGATACATGGATTACGTCACGATTATAGAGAGGCATGCAATAGGAATTTAGGATCCAATTGTTGATGAGTACAGCCTTTCATCCCCAAACCGATGGGTAAACCGAGCACACTATCTAGGTGCTAGAGGATATGTTGAGGGCGTGTGTGTTGGACTTCAGTTGGATCTGGGAAGATCACCTACCCTTGGTAGAGTTTGTGTACAACAACAGCTACCACTATACCATCAGCATGGAACCTTTTGAGACCCTATATGGGAGACCCTACAGATCACCCTTATGCTGGACAGAGATTGTTGAGTCATCTCTTGTGGGCTCAGAGTTGGTGCAGGTAACAATGGAGAAAGTTTAGGTCATTCGTGATAGGATGAGGGAGACCCAGAGTAGACAAAAATCTTATGCACATCACCATCGTAAGCCCTTGGAGTTCAAGCAGATAGACCACGTCTTTCTGAGAGTATCCCCACAACATGGATTACAGATGTTTGGTCTGGGATTCAAGCTATCCTTGAGCTTCATCGGGTCATTAGAGATTGTGCAAATCATTGGTGAGGTTGCCTACCACCTCGTCCTACCCCCATAGCTAGAGCGGGTGCACGACATCTTTCACGAGTCACAGCTAAGGAGATACGTTCATGACCCCACACATGTCATCAACTGGGGTGATCTGAACATTGAGGATGGAGCCACCTTTACAGATCACCCAGTGGTGATTGAGGATCGGCAGAAGCGGGCCCTATGTGGACAATCCATCCTTTAGTTTGCATGTTGTGGTAGGATGGGAACATGTAGGAGAGTTATTGGGAGCGAGAGAGCTAAGTGTGGGCTTAGTATCCTAAGTTTTTTTCCTAGTTTTTTCTTTTTAGGGACGAAAATATTGAATAATGGAATGATGTAGAGACCTAGTTTTTTTCCTTTTAAGACTTTGAAATATTTTTATATATATTTACAGAGTTAGGCACTGAGATGATGTGCGATTTCGAGGCCTGGTGTGCTCGGAATTAATTTTAAAAACATATTAAATATATTTTATATTGTGCATTCATGATACCACAAAGAAAATGGGATAAATCTTAAACGGTTGATTAAATTAGAAATCTGAGACCACAATTGAGTCCAGAACATGTTCTTTTCTCTAGGTGTGACATAAAATGAGTCGGCACGAGATGTTTGGACCCCTCGCTCATTGGTGGTACGTTTAAGTGGAATGATTAATTAAATTAAATTCATTCATTCATTCATTTGACCTAATGATATGTTTATAAATATATCATTATGGAGAAATTTCTAGGGTTGGATCATAATTCCAAAATATCCGACAAGAGCTCTCTTCCCCCTTCCGTTGGCGAATCTTAATCAAACAATGACAAGGCTACAGATCCAAGCAAATCAAAACACAGCGAACGTAGCAGTGCCTCTTGAATTGTTCGAGGATTCATTCTTCATCAATGGTCGACCTGAAATCATGGTAGGACTCATCAATTGGTGTTTTTATTCCCTTTATTAAACTTAATTGTGAGAATCGATCATTATTCTTCGATTTGCGCCCTTTTTTAACCTTTTCATGCACTCAAGTACTGAAATCTAAATTTATTTCATTCGTTTTTTAATCTGGAATCTTTGTTCTTGATCGATTGACCAATAACTCTTGGAATCAATCAATTAACCTTTGTTGTGGTGCCTTTCTCCCCAATCTACTTCGCGTTCTTCACCAGTTGGATCCTTGCAGTCCTGGTTTGACTTTTATGGGAGGTACCGAGCTCAGTCGGACAATCGGATTCACAGTGAATTGACAAAATGAAAATGTTTTGAGGAACCAAGCATAGATCCGAAATCATTGCAAGGTAAGGATGACCGATCTGTTGATTATACATCAAGAAATCAATCGTTGAAGGTGCGGTGGTGTGTGGTTCGAACGACGAAACCCCCATGATGAACGGAGGGTGATTTCTGGTGAACGGAAGCCTGAACCACGATTTCCAACTGGATCCACCTTTTTTGGCCTTAGATAGTTCCATATTTGAAGTGGATTGAGCGGATTTGAATCATGGGACATGGATCTGTAGATTTGAGATTTCTGTCAAAATCTTGACTACACGTTGTGTTCCAAGATGAACACACATCATGTAGCCTTTTAGTTATGGAGGAGGCTAGGGTTTTGGAAACCTATAAGGATGGCACGGCATGTACAATCACCAACATGTTATGTACCACATTCCTGTGTGAGTAATCCATGTGATGGATCACATGACCAGGAACATGCCATGTGCCAAGTACACGACACGGGAAGATCACATGGGCGGTACCCCATGTGGATCGACACGCCGCGTACCAAAGTACATGGACACAAGGTCTAGTACATGGAAACGGAGATTAGGAAATGTCCCCAATCCTGGTTATCTAGGAGACACCATGTAGTCCACCTACATGGTGTGTACTACTAAAAGGGATGAAACCGTGTTCCATCGAGGGATAGGGCTAGGTGGTGGAGCGGGACCACATGTCATGTGGTCACCCTCACACATCGTGTACTCCTTGATCTCTTCTGAGGAAACTTTTATCACTCGTATATCCTTCATTTGAACTTATATTTTGGCCCGCAAGTAGCCAATCCTGAGTGTTTTTATATGTAGAATGTGATGGTTCCCTTGATTGTGGTTTTTAAGATATAATGTGAAATGTTCTGGGCACAACACCTTTTGAGGCGACGCTTGATAACGATCATGATCAGGCGAGATTACCATAGGTTCCTTTCCTAGTGAAACCCTCCTCTTGGGAAAGGCATGGGTCCTCAATTGCATAGAGTGGAACCCTCCATCTAGGCTAGGCATGGGTCCTCAACCTTCTGAGTGGAACCCTCCTGCAAGGTAGGTCATGGGTCGTCGATGACCTAGAGTGGAACCCTCCTGGTGGGCTGGACATGGGTCCTTGACCACCAGAATGGAACCCTCCTATCATACCTGGACATGGGTCCTATATTTAGAATTTGTGTCCCATCAACTATGTGGCACAGTGATGAGATGTGATTTAACATAGCTTTGGACTCATGAGGAAAAGGGATGTTTTCCCCACTGAGATGCGTTTTTTAGACGTGACCAAAAATTGTGTGGGCGAGTGGGTTCCACCCAAAGTGGATAGTGTCAAGTTGTGGTGAATGAGTTCCTTAGACTTGTGTGTTCAGGTCTGACATGTGGGATTTTGGGCATCATTGATGGACTTTTAGAACTGTTGGCTAGTCTTATTCTTAGACTGAGCTATGAGATGGATATCCACTTACTCTCTCATTTGGACTTCTTTGACTAAGAATATATATATATCCTTCTTATGTATCCACTCCTTGGATTTGGACACTCTCCTTCCAGGAGAGTTGAAGACGCATGGGGTATGCCATGTGCTTTTTGTGTTTAGATTCTCATGGTTGGATGAGTCTACTCTCCTGCTATAGGTGGAAAAGGTTCTATGGGTAGTTCGTTTACTCATCGTGTTTATCCCCTTATGTTTAGAAGATCTTACTTACACTCTTTGTTGGGTTGAGCTGTACTCTTTCATTGTACCATGTGATATTTGTTGTCTTTCTCTTCCTCTTGTATCTCTTACTCCCCCCCCATCTTTTGGGGTGTTGTACTGAGTATGTATGTATTCACCCATGTATGGGATTTTCCTGCACGTGTCATATCTTATGTAGACGACGGATAGGTTTATTGTAACTACATAGGAGCTTAGGGATACTGGGTGATTAGACTGTGTATGGTGGTCGTAGCTTAGGATTCAGGAGTTGGGCTCTTTCAGCTATTTTCTTTTCCAATTTTTTGTCAGTTTGGGACACATTTCTAGTTGGGCATATATTTTTTCCCTTTTACTTTTCAGTTTACACTACCGTACTTTTGTACTGTCTAGAGTTTCATGCATGTTGGGTTTACTTTACAGTAGTGTTGCATCTTTTACTCTTTCCCTCTACACTTCTGCATCAAGATGGTTGTGTGTGTACATACAGATACTTAGGCAAAGGCCACCCTGAGTTAGTTATGCCTTCAGTGCTAGTCGTCACCCCCCTAGCCTATGGAGGTGAGCTTGGGGTAGTTGCAGCTTGAGCCCCAGCTTGGGTCAGGTCATGACACCTACGAACAATGAAATATGCTCAGTTTCTCAAGTGTCATGGCCACTTGAGTAGGGTGTGACAATGGATATGTTTTTGGTTTTATGGATTTGGTTCAGTGTTCCCTCCTCAAGTCAGTGGTGAAGGTTTGTTTGTTTATTTCAAATTGTGATTGATTTGTTCGTTGCTTTTTTATGAAGGTTTTGATTTGTGTCTATGGTTTTGGTATTATTCATTTCTGGTTATGGTGGCGGTCATTGGTGTTGTTCATGACGGTGTTGCGTCGATGATGTTTTCACTTTGATGTGGTGAGCTTGCTCTACAATGGTGGTTTGAAGCTGCGACGGAAGATGGTTAGTGGGTCTCATCAACGTAATAGTGTCAATGATGGAAAGGACGTCTATCTGGGGGTGTAGCTTGAGGTGGCTCACTGCTCGAGATCTCGTCACCCGTGGTGGTTTGATTTTGATGGGTGGTTAATTTTGAATTTCAAATTTGAGATGTGTTTTTTTTAAGTTTGATCTCCTACATTTGAATGTTAAAAATCTGGGTGATTTGGTTTTTATTCTTTGAATGTGAGGTTACCACTTAACCATAAAGTAGATTTAAAAAATAAAAAAATGGATTTGGAGAGTAAATACGATGTATGTGCATGTGACATGTTCGGAATAAATAAATACAATAATGGTGGAAGTGTAAATAAATAACCACTATCGGTCCTTGGGTTCTAACATGACACCCAAGATCAATCCAAACCTACTTCAGTCAATGTTGGAGTGTCTCTGAGCATGTCATGTAATCATGCCAACCAATACCAAACCCAACAGCCATATAGTACCAAGCATAAACTCTAAATCCTAGGAAGTATCTCGGGAATCCATAAGTATTAAGCGTAATCTCTAGATTCTAAGAGCATATCCTAGGCATCCAATATAGTATCAAGTGTCATCTATAATCCCTATGAGGTAATCCTAGGTGATCAATAGTCATCAAGCTCCAAGTCGATCCCTATGAGGTAATAATAAATAATCAATAGTCACCGGGCATAAAGTTGATCCATGGGAGGTGATCCTAAGCGATCAATAGTCATCTAACATAAAAATAATCCCTATGAGGTAATCCTAGGCGATCAATAGTCATCGGGCATAAAGTCAATCCCTATGAGGTAATCCTAGGTGATGAATTGTCATTAGGTGTAAACACCAAATCCTAGGAGGTAATCTTGGGAATTCCATAGCAGTAGGCATGAAGGATGGATCCAAGGAGAAGGGCATACCATGTATGTAAATACATCTTAAAGGGCAATACGTTCATCTTGTAACATCTCATATATGCATCTCATCACGGTTGTCCATCCACCCGAACCCGTCTCACATAACTAAGGTTAGCCTCTCAAGTGCACAAACCATCCTCGTCAAAATGGTCATATAAGGCTCACACCATCGATTTGGGTTTAAGGTGACACCCGCAATCATCACTACTCATTTCCCATACGCACCCTCTCAGGGGTTGTTACATCATTGGGGCACCCTTTAGGGTCCCTTGGGTCACATCGTAGCACAATCACCCCACATGGGCTCCTCATCCTCAAACTCATCTCTCGGGTTGACGCTCTTCACTCAGAGGGCATCACACCCCTTAGCATCATTAGAAACATATCAAGTCCTCATTGGCCTCCTAGGAAAAGATGTACTGGAACCTCTCTGGAGAGAAGGCTTAAAGCTCATCTCAACACCCAAGTCATCACTAGGTCGGTCCCCACACTCAACCTATCCATAAATCTCCATAGGGTCTACCCGCCTAGGAAAACACAATCTCAATGGGGGGAACACCCGCCCCATTCTCATATTCATTGGCTCTAAAACTCCAAGGCATCACATTGTTCTCACATGGTGTCCACTGGGCAATTGTCCTAACCCAACAGTCTCCCCTACAAGAAGGTATCTAAGGCTCCTATATTAGGGACACTACATTCACATAATTCATTTAAAACTCACCCCTCATGGTCCGTGTATCTCAAGGTATACATTAATCATCTAGACCTCATGAATCGGTGGCCGAGGCATCAAGCCAGTGCACAAGAGTCCTTAGTGTCCCTTGGAACTTTGAGCAATCCATTCATAAACATTTGATTTTTATTAAACGATTTATATAATTTTAACAGATCGATCACCCTTAGTGTAGTGACCACACGTATCACATGCCACATAAATCATGCATAATACCATAGGGAAAATGCAGAAGGACCACCTACCTCAAGAATGAGGTTATTCTCATTGATCGCAACCTGACAACTCTCACTCAAGCTCGTCCAAGTCCATTCGGTCATTACCTGTCATCACGAGACTCTAAAACATGTCAAAGCAACCAAATTAATTAATTATAATCTTTTATATTGAATTAAACAATTTACAATTAATTATTTAATTTGGTACAAATAACCACAATGCCAAAAAAACTCAGTAAGCCATAACTGCTCACTGAAACCATGAGCAACAAGGTGCGGTCTACTCCCAACATGCACCCAAACCTAGGCCATGCAAAAGCCTCAATTCAATTAACCAATTCAACGTTCGATTTCATTTAATTTAAGCCAAATCCCTATAAAAGCATATGGTGACATACCTCAATCTAAACGATGAGCAACAACATGCAGACATCATCTCGGGATGTCCTCTAGCTACATCATATGAGAGCCCCATCAATCTTGGACGATCTCACCATGCTTGGGTGAAATTGTCACCAAAACCTATCCCAAAACCAAACCAAAATCTAGCAAGGAGAAACAAGAATGAAGACAAAACGGAGGACCATACCTTAGATTGTCATCGAATGCATTTGAAACCACCCCATATGAAGGGGAACCAAGAGAGGGAAGGGGGAGAGGAGGACTGACCAAAATGGCCTCCTCCCATCACTCGAAGCCCCCCCCCCCCCCCCACCAAAGCCTAACACCAAAAAAACAGTCTTTCCCTCATCTAAAAACACACCCATACACTCATTCACTGCGAAAACTAGGTGGTTCATGGTGTTAATGTCTTTAGGCAAAGGAGACATTCCTCTACCTCAACACTTTCAAGTTCACAATGCGAATAGATGGCGGGGGCTCGTCTCTTAGCAACCCCATTCATAGCCTGAAAGGCCAACGCAAAGGCCATTCATTATAAAATGGGTCTTTGTTAGATTTTAATGGAGTAATCTTCCTTATTGTAATCACATGATGATAAGAGTACATTACATGTGATTTAAAGTGACACATTCCCACTATGAACATAACTTGTCACACGAGGGTGTACCATGTAAAACATGTATGACCCTTGTATTTATGTTCTTCGTTTTTTTCACACAAAAAGGAGGGGGCCGTTCGCCATAAAAACGAAGGTTAAATTAAATATGGTAATAAAAAAATTAAAACATGTATTGATTCACTAGATTCCCCTCTCAATGTACAGACCCAAGGAACCCTTCATTTTACTACCTTATCTAGAATTTTGAAAGGCATTAGTATAGGGTGGCATTAGAGGCCTTCATGTATGATAACTAGGATGATGTGCAACAAAATGTGATAAAGTTTGTTAATGTATACGTATTCAATCATATTTCTCTCTCTTGTTGCCATGTCTAGTGATGCAAAGCGGGCCCGCGGGCCGCGGGCTTTGCGAGTATGGGGCGGATGTGGGGCGGGGCGGGCCTAAAAATTTTGACCGTTTATAGTGCAGGTCGATGCGGGTTGAGCCTGCACGGGTGCGGGTTTGCCCGCGGGCCTGATTTAAAAAAAAAATTATTTTTACAATATATGTTTCTTTAACATTTTAGTTTTTTTAATAAAAAATCATGGTTAAACGATGACATGTAATTTCTCACCGTAATGGTCATACTAATCCACCATTTATTCACATGTGAATTTTAAATAGGCCTATATTTATTGTTTTAATATGATATTATATTATTTATATCATAATTATTAACCATATTCACATGGTGTGTCAACCCATCTCTCGAAAAATGGAACTCATCGCTCGTGCGCATGCTTTCAATTCTATAAGAGTTATTATAATCATAATATTTTTTAGGTCGATTTAATTTTGTTATTATTTAATTTTATTTTGTTATTAAGAGAATATGATAGAATCTCGTGGAAACACTAATAGCTTCCTCTGAAATTGGTCGTTACCTGGAAAGATTTCATTCATTCACAGGTTTAGTTGTTCACATCACCACGCAACCAACATTATCATTCATCGTCCATCACCGATCACTCACCTACTTTCTATCGCAACAGTTCGTCACCACATCGGTGTCGCTGCATGCCACCATTAACCCACAAAAAAATGTTCAATCGCAACTCTTAGAACTCTAATTATTGTTAATTCATATTTCTCCTCTCAAATACCTTTAAGAATGATAAAAAATACAGTATTTAAATTATTATAAATAGTATTTTTTTTAAATGTGGGTAAACCCACGAGCAACCCGCTGGTTTATACAGGACGGGGCGAGCTTGAAATTTTTTGTTAGCATTATATGCGGGCTTTTGCAGACAAACCCGCACGACAAAGGAGACGACATGGCACTTTTTGATTTTCTTAAGTGGATGATAGATACCATATTAAATTGATATTTCATCCGTATTGATTTCATTAATATTTGTTCATTTATTTTATTTACATACAGTTTGATGCTAAAGTGTAGATCTATTCTTGTTCAAACTGAGAATTTATAGGTTAGTGAACCATTCATTTTCTCTGATTTCAGCCGTCATTTACTCTAATCCGCGAGGACATCATTTATAAGAGAGCTAAAATTGATTGTTTCTAAACTTTTAAATTGATATTTCATCCGTATTGATTTCATTGATATTTGTTCATTTATTTTATTTACATACAGTTTGATGCGAAAGTGAGATCTATTCTTGTTCAAACTGAGAATTTATAGGTTAGTGAACCATTCATTTTCTCTGATTTCAGCCATCATTTACTCTAATCCGCGAAGACATCATTTATGTCAATGAAAAACCATACATTGAAGCATCGTTATCTAACAGGGTAAGTGGATTGCCAAACGCACCCATTCCCTACAAAACAAAAACTAATTCATGCAGATTTCAACTTGGCCGATGCGGAGGCAAGGTGGGATAGGATTCCGTGCCCCACCACCACCAAAAACACGCCCAACAATCCCACAGCCTTCAGCGTCCTGAATAGATCCCACTGCACCACACCCACACAAACATCAACAAATCTCCCACTCATCCGGTAAGCGCCACAAAAAGAAAGGGATCCAACCTTTATCCAGAACAGTATAAAGACCATCAGCACAGCTGCAATACCAAGTTGGAACAGAATCCCAAACGTCGCGGGGACGGCTGAGGTTGGGAAGTTCTTCACGTCTACTCCCAGACGGAACAGCTGGCTCATCTCAACAGATTAGACATGCATGTATTCAAGAAACAAAATGCAAAATAACAACTCACCCCAATCAATAACCCAATAAGCGGCAACAGAGTAAGGCCCAAGAATGAAACAGAGAGCTCCTTGGGTGGTCGCTTCTCCGGAGACTTGAAGATGTGATTTATCTCGGCTTTGCCTCCATATCTCAAATAGGGATCAATGGGCACTGGGGGAGGGCGGGCTGCCTTCTCAGGTGCCTCGGGGAGATCTAATTCAACTTGACCCAGACCCCATTGAAATGAGTTTTCCATGACTGAATCACCGACAGTCAGTCCAATGTCATATGTACCCGATAGATAGAACAGCTTCTCAACAAGCCCAAGGAAATCTAGCACTATCTCTAATTTCTTTTCTGAGCCACCCACCAAAAATATATGTTCAACTTTGCTTTCATGTTTCAATTTGAGAAGCGCCTGCAAGTTAGCAAGGCTGTCAAGAAAGTGTTGTTGATACTTCGGTGAACAGAGCTCAATAACAAACCTGATGTGGCTCAAAAATATTTCCAAGAGGAGTGATCAATTGAAATGTCAAGCGCAGCTTCTGGAGGTGGTTTGCTGATAAAGAAACCGTGTTTTGTCTCGTTAAATCTAGTCTGATCACAATGAGCATGTGATGGATGAAATAAATAAAATTTTAAATAAAATTGAGAACAAAACAAATCAGGAAGCAGAAGAAAAAAAACAGGCACTTGGGGCCAAGAGGCATACTTCTTCAGGGTTTCTATGCTTCCAAGATCACTATCAAGGACAGAAATTTCTGCACTCTCCGTTTTGATTAATCCAGTTACAAATATTGGTACATGAATTTCACCTCCCGTAAAATAGAATCTTGCATGCTCCGGGTCTTCAAGCACGGCCTAAAAAAGATGGGGTTGTCATATCACAAATAGAAAAGCAGGTTAGGTGCGGATTGGTGTACTAAAATTATGGGACAAACATTTACCTCAAACACAAAAATATACTTTCCCACATCCACACTCTTTGGCAGGGTATCCAAGTAGAAAAACATATTCTCAGCGTCAAACATCAGTTCCTACATGCAACAAGAATGATTTTAAATTAAGTTCTGCGGCTCATTCAACCAAAAAGAGGAATTTTTCATTAGTCAGAAATACCTGACTCTCGGTTATGGAACGGGCCTTTGAATCAGAACTGAAAGCCTTCAAAAGCTTTACTGTTAGTGGAGGCGCACTGGAACCCAGCACAGTGCACACCTTAACCTGAAACAAAGATTTATACAAAACAATATATCATGTCTGGGTCAATTAAGAGAACCACTCCCGATCAAGTAAATTGAAAACAAAGATTACGGCAATAACTTATTTTCAAGACACAAAAAAGTGATAAAATAGACAGGAATAAGGCAAGTGAAAAATACTGCCAGCAGAATTATGCATATGAAGAAAAGTAAAACATTATATGATGAGTATTTAAAAAATATAATTAGCATGTTCACAAATAGCTGTTATGACTTCAATATGATATCAAAGTTAAGGTGAAAGCCTGGGATTTCTTAAAAAGTACTTCTGCTTCCACAGGAAACAGTGTTTTACTAATCTGAAAATAATTAGAAGTGCCGTATTACTCATCCTCTCTATTGCTTGACTCCAATCCCAAAAGTACTAATACGAATGTGGGCAACATAAAGGAGGGGGAAGGGGAATGTTAAGCAACTGCCAGGGCAGTGATGTGTTACATTAGATTGGTTGGATTGTTAGGTAGTAGCTTGGGGTTGTCAGGGAGTAGGTTGAGGGATTGTTGAATAAAGTTTCCAGCTGGTAGGGGGAAGGGTATTTGGATATTTTGGCTACAGCTTGGCTGATAGGAGGATTCATCCTCAGCCTCGGGGTGCATTTCCCAAGGAAGCTTCTTCCCCTTCTTATACCACTACTTCTGGAATGTTCTATACTACTAATACATTGCAGAGTATACGATTGATTCCAAGCCTTATTCTACAATTCTTTCTTGGATTCTTCTATATTTCCTCACACTAGCACCTACTGGGATTGTGAAGCCTTCTTCAAGGTGTCGGAATCAGTTAACTGGAAGGAGGAACCACGGAAGACTAGTCGGTCCGGTGAAGGTACCGGCAGCTGGGATCTTCAGCGATGGCAGTCGTCCAGATGTTCATGTTCCGGATGGTGTTGGTCAGAAGGAATGATCTTCCGATGGAAGCATGTGTAGCCAATTCTTGACAACGAAGTGGGCATCGGTTGCCTGGGAAAGTGATGCATTTTATTGACCAGTAATAGACGGTCAAGTCGAGAAATGCTACAGGGAATCGGCAGTTACTGTTGAGAGCGGATGGAACTCCGCAAATCTCAAAGGTTGGTGCAATCAGTTAACCAACAGGATCCCACTATATATAGTGGGTGGGACCACATACATGCAGGGGTGTTGTGCAATCATTTGAAGTTTAGTGATCTGCGTGGCTAAAAGTCACAGTAATTGTGAACTATATCTGTACTCCCGATGAGGTGACTAGGGTGAAGGTTTTAATTTTAATCCTTCCTAGTTCCAGTGCACTCACATTAGGAGAATTTCTTCCAGAACCTAATTCCGCATTGCTAGTGCAGGTGACCTTACTTCCGGTGGACGAAGTGAGCGAAGGATTATCCACAATTGGTATTGGAGCAAAAGGTTCTCAGCAATGCTCGGCAGTTCACTTGAAAACAGCTCAGGCAACATTCTTTCTTGCTCAAATGTTTTTTCAATTTAGTGGGAGTTATTACGTCAGAAGGTGACGTTGAAAGACAACAAGATCCACTGGGTTTGACACGGATATCATTAGCCCGGAACGTGGATCTGAATCTACGAGAAGCCTACTGCACTTAACAAAGTGTGTTTGATGAGGAGATTATTTAGCATAAGGCTATTGAAAGGTTAGTGGTGGACCATGTGGAAAACTGACTTAATCTTCTCATATGTCCGAAACTTGATTATGAATGAAGAACTCCAGAGGGAGAATCAAGCACCTTTGGGTGATGCATGAAATGCAAAGGTAAGGGGGCGCTCACCTCATCAAAGAAATCACAGAAGATCGGAAGATAAGTCAAGGGAGAGAAGCAGAGGTAAGTCTTCTAAACCCGGACCAGCGTGTTGGCAATTTGGTAAGAGGGGCCATCTCAATAAAGAATGTCACGGTCGCAATGGAAATTCGCAAGAACTTCTGGGGGATTAAATTTTGTGAACCCAGCTGTTGAGAGTAGTACCAACCTACTTTTGGGTGTCAACACACCGGTAGAATCTTGGATTATAGATGTCAGAGCATCTTTCCACTCCACACTCCACAGGTGAAAAGGGATACATGTCAAATTATGGTGAATTTCTTGACATTGTGGGGAAGGAAGATATGAAAGTTCAAATGAAGAATGGAAGTTTCCTTATGTTGAAGGATGTTCGGCATATCCTAGGTCTCAAAAGAATCTGATCTCAATTGGACAGCTGGATAAAGCAAACTACGAAACAAGCTTTGCGGATGGTGTGCGGAAGATCACTCGGGGCCCTAGTCATAGCTAGAGGTGTAAAGGATGGTACACTTTATCTAACCAAAAGGGCAATCGGGACTTCATTTGTCGGAACATCAACTTCCAAAAGTTCAGAATTGTGGCACTGTCGACTTGGACACCTCAGTGAGAAGAGTATCAAGGTTCTAACGGAAAAAGGCATGCTGAAGCCACATCATGCAAACTTCGAAAGTTGTGAGAGTTGCATACTTGGAAAGCAACGGAAGGTATCTTTCAACTTGACTGGAAGAATAACCAAATGCTAGAAACATGAACTTGTACATACAAATGCTTGGGGACTCCCCCCAGTCAAACCTCACAGAGGGTGACAATACTTTATGACATTCATTGACGACGCCACTAAAAAGATACGGGTATACTTCCTAAAACATAAATCAGAGGTGTTTGGAATCTTTGTTCAATGGGAAGATATGGTAGAAAGAGAGACCATAAACAAGTTGAAGTGTTTGAGGTCGGACTATGGTGGTGAGTTTACTGGAAGAAATTTCTAAAGCTTCTACAAGCACAGGGGAATTCGACATGAGAAGACTGTGTCGGGAATGCCTGAACAAAACGGCATGATTGAAAGGATCATAAGCGGTGAACACAATTGTATACTTAATCAACTGAAACCCTTCAACACCATTGGGACATGAATTCTCTGAAGCACTGTGGACAGGTGAAGCATCAGAATTAGCTCACCTCAAGATCTTCGAAAGCATAGCCTACGTTCATGTAGATGCCAAAGATAGAGACAGGCTTGAAGCCAAATCTTGCACATGCATCTTTGTGGGTTATAGTAATGAAAATTCTGATTTTTGGATTTAGAATGATGGCAAGAGACAAGTCATCAAAAGCCAGAATGCGCTCTTTAATGAGCAAGTCCTATATGGAAGGACGAAAACTTGGTGACAAAGAAAGTTGAGGACAAAGAGTCAACTCCAATTCAAGTTAATCTGCATAGAAGTTCCGAAGGAATTCATGACCCTGAGAATTCTGATGTTTTTGCATCTACAAGAAGTTCGCAAATTCCAAAGAATAGTTCAGTGGGAAGCACAGAAGGTTCAAGGGTTTGACCAACGGAACATATACCTGAAAGCTCGAGAATTAGTGAGGCTCGATCAAGAGTTCCAGGGGATGCTGTTTTGGGGGGCTTAGCTCCAAAGAGAGCAAAACCACAAGTTACGTTGTAAAGGTCCACGAAAGTCGGATGACCGGTACAGAGGTACACAGTTGACTTGAACTTCTAACATTTTGATAGACCAGCTATACCACTTAGAAAGAATAAGGGCTATGGGGTAATTGTTGGAGGAAGAGATTAGAAGAGAGAGAGAGTATAGGGGAAATATGTTGTAGGCCCAAGGGAATATCCAGGGGATATGCTATAAATCCCCCTACAAAAGGGATTAATGGGCACTACACAGAGGGGAGGGATTATTTCTGTTGAATGAGTCGGTCGTAGGCTTGGGACGCCGACCGTTAAGGCTTGGGTGGGGGTGAGGTGTCGCCTCCCGAGTTTCTTCTCCTCCATCCTCTTCTTCTTTCATTCATTCTCCTTTCATTTGTAATTCTGGTTCTCACATATGAAGTAGTTTTCTCTAGTGTCTATGTCGGTGCGGGTTCTATCAATTGGTCCAACCTGCCAATGCTTCTCATTCCATATCGCCTCTGAATTCCGTTCGAAAGAGGCGCGCGCTACCGTTGGCACGTTTTCCTCCAGCTACACCCTACCACACCGGTTTGACAATGCGCAATCTATCGGCTCGTGTTTGGGACAAGGAGCGAACTGGCGAGGCTTCGTTGTTTCTCCCTTGCTCACTGTGTGCACTCACTCTCACGGATAGAGCACATTGTTGTTCTTCCGCTTTCTTGTCGAACTCCTCTCGAACGAAGAAAAGATGCGCAGAATCATAGCTCGAGGGAGACGCGTCCAACTGACCCGTTTTCAAAGGGGGTGTGCATTGTCCGTTTGCACCGGACACACCGCGCACTGCAAATCGTCAAGTGGAAGCGCAGACGATTGTAATGAATTCAAAGGACGAGGTACACTGCATTGTCGGACTTCCTCCGCTCCTCATGATGCGGCAAGATCAGCTCCCATGGGAGAAAAAATGGGAACGCCACTGACAAGAGGAAACATACTCCAATAAAATTCTTTTGATGTGGGTGCATCGCCAAGAGGAGCCGTCGCAGCCCAACATGGCTCGCCCTTGGCGTCGGATGTGCGAGAGGTGCAGTCAGGCAAAGAGGAGCTGCAGCATCCCCAGCCAGAGGTGCGTGGTGGACCAACGATGTTGGCGCAGCATACGAACAATGTTTGGCCGATAGAGGATATGATGGAGATCAGTCCACATTCGGTCGAAGGCAATGATAACTGGACACATAAGGAGGCTCGACCCTCCTTAGTGTCCTAGTTGTTTGATGCGCGTTCCGAGGTAACTGACGACACAACGGTGCAGCATCATAGTGCAGCGGTTCTGTACGGAGGCGACCAACTACGGAGGCAACCAACTCACATTCAAACGACAACAATAACAAGGGTAACGCATTTCAGGAACTCAACGGGATGGTGTCGAGGCGCAACAATGCGACTGTTGTTGACTAGGT
The DNA here is from genome assembly GCA_963277665.1 of Viscum album. NCBI lineage: Eukaryota > Viridiplantae > Streptophyta > Magnoliopsida > Santalales > Viscaceae > Viscum > Viscum album. The sequence continues at coordinate 1,045,242,748 of OY728150.1, forward strand.
GTGTGGTGAGCCTCCTGCCTTGTTGCCAAAAGCAGCACGACCAACACGGGTGCCGAAATAGGTCGGCATGCGTTTGGAAGGCAACGACAAGGAGTTGTGAAAGCGGTCAACGATCTAGATGTTCAATGCATCTGGCTTGGACGCGACTTTGGCTGCAAATGCGGCAGCAACTATGGCTAGACTTGGGCAACAGGACACACGATCGGCCCACAACGCAAGAAAGATCATCTGGGAGATTACCTGGAGAAAGTAGGTGAAGATAGGGTGCATCGCCATAAAGCAAGAAGAACCATCTGGCAGATTGCTTGGAGACTACGTGCTGAAAGGGGGCAGGACCAAGTCGATCACTATGGTGACACAAGCCGCGACATACAGCACATTGGAAACAGTAGGGGTTATAGGGTAATTGCTGGAGGAAGGTTATAAGAGAGTATAGGGGGAATGTGTTGTGGGCCCAGGGGAATATCCAGGGAACATGCTATAAATCCCTTTATAAAAGGGATTAATGGGCACCGCACAGGGGGTTATTTCTGTTGAGTGAGTCTGTAGTAGGCTTGGGACGTCGGCCGTTAAGGCTTGGGCGGGAGTGTGGTGTCGCCTCCCGAGTTTCTTCTCCTTTCATCTGTAATTTTGGCTTATAGCAATACATACAAAATAGCCTTCTCTAGTGTCTCTGTCGGTGCAAATTCTATGCAGGAGAGCCAGAAAGTTCAGAATAAGCGGCTAAACCTTGGTGATTTCAGCAAGTGGGAGTTGGATGAAGGAGTTGGATTCACTTCATGTGAATAGCACTTAGGAGCTAGCGGAATTACCATACTGAAAGAAGGGACTTGAAAACAAGTGGGTTTTCTAGCTAAAAGAAGATGGAAGGAAGGCATAGATTTCTCTGAAATATTTTCTCCGTTAGTAAAACATACCACTATCCGAACTGTGCTAAGCTTGGTTGCTTCCAGAGAACAAGGAGCCACTGTTGAATGCCGACCAGAATATACTCTCGAGTAGTCTCGGTGGAGTCCTTAGTGTTGGCTTAGAGCAGATGATACAAACACAAGCGGCGAAAACTTTACAACAGAACGAAAGGTTGCAAAAACATGAAGATCGTATTATAGAAGTGCAGTCAACCATCAAAATTCTTGTCAAGGGACGGATGAAGCTCTTTCGTTAGTAAGAGTATGGGGCATTTGAGGAAAGCGGAAGATGAATAAGTGAGTTTCAAAACTCACGGGATTGGACAGGAAACGAATAATAAGGGGCGAATCGTTTCCAATCAAGAACAGCTAAATGGGGTAATTTTTTATCCTTCAAGTATAGATGGGCGAAACTGAGAAAAAGAAGTTCCTGGACTAAGCTCTCGATTGGGAAGAGGATACACGAGAGAGGAAAAATTGAGGGATGATTTGAGTGCCATAGTCGTTTTTTCTATTCATCAATCTACGCTTGGGACATTCTAAACCTATGTATGGGGAGGTAACCAATCTGATTAGTCAGAGAACTAGTCAGGATTGAAAATAAAAGGAGAAGTTTGAATCTGGACAAGATTAGAGTGACAAGAACAAGTATGATCATAGTTTGAGAGATGATGATCATAAAATTGCTCTTCTGGAGTAACTTCTGAGGATCAATCCACATGAAGTTGGTGCACAAGATTGTGGAGTGTGCTTTCCAATGGGGAAGGGAATATATTGTGTGGTTGACATTCCAGTGGATGAAGCAATTCTTTTGAAACCTGGTGAAAATGAAGGGCTGGAGCTTATGCACGAGGGGCTGGACCATATCAGTTTCGGCTACATACCAACGACCGATCAGCTTGCCGACATCTTCACCAAAGACCTCCCGGGAGCTCATCTGGACTCTCACAGTACCAAGCTAGGTATCCACAGCATCAGCGACCCAGCTTGAGGGGGACGTGTGTTTGGTCTTGTTCGATGTCGTCTTTCTTTTGTGGGACTCTTGGTCCAAGCTGAGCATGTCCATCTTGAAGGGGAGTGTTAAACCCCGTTTTATTATAAAGGGTATTTCCGAGTCCCACATCGGAATACTCCGCCGTGTAATCTATTTTACCCATCTATAAAAAAATATCTCCACCTCACCTTTAAGTGAGGGGAATTCGCTACCTACAATTTTCAAAACTTTTTATATGTATTTCAATGAATTAATCCCCACCAATTTGTCTTTTATGTGAAATTGCATCACTTTTGGAGTTTTGATAAGTTTTGAGGTTAATTGTGAAAATGCCCTAATTCTGAAATTTTAACAGTTTTTTGTTAGGTATCTTGGGCGTAACTTTTTTAATACCGATTCTATTAAACCCTCTTTTTAATTCTTTTTATTATTATGGGTATTTTCGAGTCCCACGTCGAAATACTCCTTTGTGTATTCCTCTTTCTCAATATATTGTGTGGTTGACATTCCAATGGATGAAGCAATTCTTTTGAAACCTGGTGAAAATGAGGGGTTGGAGCTTCTGCACGAGGGGTTGGACCATATCAGTTTCGGCCACATACCGACGACAGATCAGCTTGCCGACATCTTCACCAAAGACCTCTTGGGAGCTCATCTGGACTCTTACAGTACCAAGCTAGGTATTCACAGCATCAGCGACCCAGCTTGAGGGGAAGTGTGTTTAGTCTTGTTCGATGTCGTCTTTCTTTTGTGGGACTCTTGGTTCAAGCTGAGCATGTCCATCTTGAGGGGGAGTGTTAAACCCCGTTTTATTATAAAGAGTATTTCCGAGTCCCACATCGGAATACTCCACCGTGTAATCTATTTTACCCATCTATAAAAAAAATATCTCCACCTCACCTTTAAGTGAGGGGAATTCGCTACCTACAATTTTCAAAACTTTTTATATGTATTTCAATGAATTAATCCCCACCAATTTGTCTTTTATGTGAAATTGCATCACTTTTGGAGTTTTGATAAGTTTTGAGATTAATTGTGAAAATGCCCTAATTTTGAAATTTTAACAGTTTTTTGTTAGGTATCTTGGGCGTAACTTTTTTAATACCGATTCTGTTAAACCCTCTTTTTTATTCTTTTTATTATTATGGGTATTTCCGAGTCCCACATCGAAATACTCCTTTGTGTATTCCTCTTTCTCAATCTATAAAAGGTCTCCACCTCACCTTGAAGGTAAGGGGGTTTTCCCAATCTACATAGTATTAGAGGGAACCCTATTCCCGAGCCCTCCCTCTAATTTTTTTTTACTCCCGGCTCTGCCTTAAGTGGCATCCTTCCCTCCTATAAAAGGTCTCCGCCTCACCTTGAAGGTAAGGGGGTTTTCCCGATCTACATAGTATTAGAGGGAACCCTATTCCCGAGCCCTCCCTCTAATTTTTTTTTTCCTCCCGACTCTGCCTTAAGTGGCGTGGCATCCTTCCCTCCTAGGTCTACCCTACGCAGCACCCCCTCCCTCGGTCTGCCCTCCCCGCCCCCCCCCCCACCCAGTTCCCCCCTCGCTGCCCTCCTCTGCGCGCGGCGCCTCTCGCGGCCCCCCGGCGGCCCTCCATCGCGACGGCCCCGCTCTCCCCGCACGACGACCTCGCCCTCCATCGCGACGCCTCCCTACGCCGCTTCCCCGCACGACGGCCCCACCCTCCCAGCGCGCTCGATCGGCCTCAACCCGTTGCTCCCTGACGAACCGGTCCAGGCAAACCAGTCCAAGCGGCTCCCTCCAGGCGAACCGGCTCCCTCTAGGCGAATCGGCATCCACCCGGCTCTTCCTGCGCACGGCTTGCACCGACTCCTGACGCCCCTCCCGCTGTCCACTGCATCTCGCGGCTCTACACACTACTCGCCATTCACGGCTTCCCGACACGCCCGACCCCCTGCTGATGTCGGCGCTGCCCACAACTGCGTCTTAGACCGCGCTACCCGACGCTTCCACGGCAAACTCCTCCCCTCTGCCTCAGATGATCACCGCCTCCACCCGCCTCATCGATGACCGGTTGGACTCCACAAATTTCCCCATCTGGCGGAAGACTGTAGTGATGTCCCTGACCGGGATGGACCTTGATCATCACCTTAAGGATCCTCCCCCGGCTTCGACTGACCCCAAATACCGTTCATGGAAGCTTGCTGATAGCAAGATCTTCGCTCTGGTGGTCAATTCAATGGATCGATCGGTCAAGGATGTCACCCGCACGGCGAATACAGTCAAGGAACTCTGGGACTCCTTGAACATCATGTATTCTGAGACCAACAACCTGGCTCGGGTTTCCGATATCCTCCAGCGCCTGTCCCATATTCGACAGCAGGACCAGTCCTTCATATTTCATGGAATGGAAAGGGCTTCGTGATGAATTGCAAGAGTTGTGGCCCGTTCCCCAGACACCGGCAGAGGCTCAGACCCAACGGGACCAACTCCGCATCTTCACTCTTCTCAGTGGTCTCGCTCCGGAGTTTGCCACCACGGCAACCGAGCTGCTCGTCAGCCCTTCGTCTCTGGAGATCCCACAGGTTTATCATCAGCTGAGCAAGGCCCAGTGGGCTCTTCCCCTTCCCGCCCCGATCATCGACCACTCCGCTCTCGTCGGTCATGGCGGTGGACGCTCCTCGGGCCCTCGTGGACGTGGACGTGTGGAAGGCCGTCCACGTCCCCTCTGTAAACATTGTGGCAAGCTTGGCCACCTGATCGACCGATGTTGGGTTCTACATGGACGTCCATCTTAGCGCCCGAGGCAGGGACAGACAGCGGTCCAGGAGGCTTCCTCGGCAGTCGTCACTCTTCCACCATCTTTGGACCTGTCTATGGCCGACATCCGGCTGACTCATGATCCTCGGGACCCCGCAGGACCTGGTCCATCCTCGGCTTCTCTGGCCCATTATGTTCGCTCGGCTGCCTTTGTCGGTCATCGCTCCCCTGCATGGATGCTCGACTCAGGTGCCTCTGACCACGTCACTGATGATGCTGGTATATTGACCTCCTACTGCCCTTATACCGGTTCATCCGCCATCACCGTCGGTGATGGCTCCACTATCCCCATTGCGGGCTTCGGTGCATGCTCCCTGACTCCATCGATTCACCTACCATCCGTGGCACATGTGCCCCGCAGTCAATTTAATCTTCTTTCCATCAGTAAGCTGACAAAAGATTATAATTGTGCTGCCATATTCACCTCCTCTGGTGTTATATTTCAGGAGCGGACTAAGAACCGGAAACTAGGTAGAGGCAACTTCGGGACGGGGTCTACATGTTCGATGGACCGGCACCCATCGCTTGCACGTTTGCCTGAGCATTGGATCTTCATTGCCGGTTGGGACACCCGCCTGCCTCCACCATTCGTCAACTTTTTCCAGACTTTAGTCGCATAATTGTGCTGCCATATTCACCTCCTCTGGTGTTATATTTCAGGAGCGGACTAAGAACCGGAAACTTGGTAGAGGCAACTTCGGGACGGGGTCTACATGTTCGATGGACTGGCACCCATCGCTTGCACGTTTGCCTGAGCATTGGATCTTCATTGCCGGTTGGGACACCCGCCTGCCTCCACCATTCGTCAACTTTTTCCAGACTTTAGTCGCATAATTCTTTTCATTGAGAGTCATGTACATTTCTGAAACATCATCGCACTACATACATTCCTCACGTGGATACAAGGGCCTCAAACCCTTTTGATCTGGTTCATTCAGACATGTGGGGTCCTTGTACCATTTCGAGTCATTTGGGATATAAATATTATATATCTTTCATTGATGATTTTTCACAAATGACTTGGCTTTACCTCTTTCGAGAATGCTCCAAAGTGTTTTCCACCTTCCAAACCTTTTACAATGAAATTCAAAACCAATTTTTCATCTCTGTAAAATGTCTCCGCTCGAATAATGGGCGTGAGTATCGCTCCACTCCCTTTCGACAGTTTCTCCAGACAAAAGGCATCCTTCGTCAGACCACCTGTCCTGATACACCCCAGCAGAATGGCGTGGCCGAGCGGAAACACAGACACATTCTGGAGACTGCTCGTGCCCTCCTCTTCCACCGACAGGTGCCTCTGCATTTTTGGGGAGATGCAATTCTCACCGCCACCTACCTTATAAACCGTCTTCCTTCCTCTATCTTTCAGGGGGAGACTCCTTTCCAGGCTTTGTTCTCCTCTCTCCCTCTTCACTCCCTTCCCCTTCGAGTGTTTGTATGCCTCTGTTACGTTCGCGACACACGTCTTGGCCTCTCAAAACTCTCTCCCAAATCCCTCTGGTGCATTTTTCTTGGCACTCCCGCACTCAGTGCGGATATCGCTGCTTCTCACCCGACCTACGACAGTATGTCATCTCGGCCGACGTCACATTTGTTGAGAGCTCTCTGTTCTCCCTTCCCTCTCTGCATCCTGACCTCGCCATCGATGATTGTCTTCCTCTCATCATCCACCCTCCAACGGTGTCAACCCCTGTTGACACTCATTTTGGTGAGGTCTACTCCCGTCGTCCATCAACTGTATCCCCCGTCCCGACCAATGACACTGTCGTCCCCGCTTCGTCCGATGCTCATGCCCCGCCGCCCGAGGACTTGCCCATTGCCTTACGGAAAAGTACTCTCTCCTTCCAGAATACTCCTCTATTTGTATCTTCATACAGGGGTATGTCCGCTCTGGAAACGGTTTCTATTCCTCGCATAGTTAATGATGTCAAATCTCACCCCAGGTGGCTAGCAGCAATGCGAGATGAATTGCAGGCTCTGGAAGAAAACCATGCTTGGGATCTTGTCACCCTTCTAGCAGGCAAACAGGCAGTTGGTGTCAAATGGATTCACACAGTCAGGTTGAATCCCGATGGCACTCTCCATCGCCACAAAACCCGTCTGGTGGCGAAAAAACTCCGCGCAGACTTACGGTATTGACTACTTTGATACCTTCTCCCTAGTTGCCAAGATGGCCTCCGTTCGATTATCCATCTCTCTGGTCGCCCATCATCATTGGCATCTTCATCAACTGGATGTCAAGAATGTCTTCCTACATGGAGCAGCCCCCCAGATTTTGTGCCTCCGGTGCCGAGTCTCAAGTCTGCCGACTCTGCCGCTCTCTTTACGGCCTCAAGCAGTCTCCCCGTGCTTGGTTCGGCCACTTTAGCACGGTCGTCACCGATTTTGGGCTCTCTCGCAGCATGAAGGACCACACTGTGTTCTACAGGACGACCTTCGCTGGGTGCATCCTATTGGTCGTTTATGTGGATGATATCATCATCACTGGCAGCGACTCTGCGGGTATCACCCATCTCAAGAGGCATCTTCACTAGCACTTCCACACTAAGGATCCCGGTCCTCTCACATACTTCTTAGGCATCGAGGTCTCTTATTCTTAGGACATCGTCTACCTCTGCCAATGGAAGTATGTGTTGGATATTCTGCAGGATGTTGGGCTGCCACAGGCCACTGCTGTCAACACTCCACTGGAGCCTGGAGAACGGTCTCTTTATGCCTCCTCGGCATTGTATCCACATCCAGAGCGGTACCGTCGACTAGTGGGTAAACTCAATTATCTTACCATGACTCGTCCCGACATTGTCTGTGTTGTTGGCAAAGTGAGTCAATTTATGGAGCATCCGACCACCTCACATTGGGATGATGTCATCCACATCGCCAAATACATCAAGCGAGATCATGCCCGTGGTCTTCGCTACTCCCAGCATCCTCATCTGCATATTGAGGCCTTTTGTGATGTTGATTATGCTGGTTGTCTTGCTACTCGGAGATCTACTTCTGGGTTTGCCATATTCTTGGCAGGCAACCTCATATCTCTTGGAGCAGCAAGAAACAGACTGTCGTCTCCCGATCCAGTGCGGAGTCTGAGTATCGTGTCATGGTCACCATCACTACGGAGATCCTTTGGTTTCACCAACTCCTCCAGGAGCTTGGCTTTTCTCAGCAAACATCTGCTCACATCTGGTGTGACAATCAGGCAGCTACCAAGATTGTTTCGAATCCCATCTTCCATGAACGCACGAAACATATTGAGGTGAACTGTCACTTTCTTCGACACCACCTGGAGCACAATCAGGTCAGCTTTAGCCACATTCCGACGGCGGAGTCTTAGTACCGTGCCATAACCACCGTCACTACGGAGATCCTTTGGCTTCGCCAACGCCTCCAAGAGCTTGGCTTTCCTCAGCAGACATCTGCTCACATCTGGTGTGACAATCAGGCACCCACCAAGATTGCTTTGAATCCCGTCTTCCATGAACGCACGAAGCATATTGAGGTGGACTGCCACTTTCTTCGACACCACCTAGAGCACAATCATATCAACTTTAGCCACATTTTGACAGCGGACCAGCTTGCTGACATCTTCACCAAAGGTCTCCCAGGGGCTCGCCTAGCCTCGCTCAGTTCCAAGCTGGGCATCCACCGCATCTGCAGCCCAGCTTGAGGGGGCGTGTGTCTGGTCCTGTATGATGTCATTTTTTGTGGGACTTCTTGTCCAAAGCTGGGCATGTCCAGCTTGAGGGGGAGTGTTAAACCCTCTTTTTTATTCTTTTTATTATTATGGGTATTTCCGAGTCTCACATCGGATTACTCCTTTGTGTATTCCTCTTTCTCAATCTATAAAAGAAGGTATCTGCCTCACCTTGAAGGTAAGGGGGTTTTCTCAATCTACATATTCAATTGTCGCAATTCTTTTTCTATAGGAACCCTTGGCTCGTGGCCTTCATTTCTTCCAACTGAGCTGAGTGTCGAATCGGCCATTTTGAGGCCCAAATAAATCGCTCAAGTCGGAAAATCTTTTTTCAGCCAGAATTGACATGCGTTTTAAAGGAGGCATAACTCAGCCCACGGACCTCCAAATGAGGTGATTCCAACCGAAGAAGAAAGAGGACTCAGAGGCGAATCTCTCCATTAAATACTAAGTTTAAATTCGCTCATTAAGGTAGTGTTTGAATGCGACAAAGTGGAGGAAGATGAAGAGTCGCTTCGGCCAGAAAAAGTATTTTCAGTAAATCGGGCATATCATTTTCACCACGTGTCCAATGGCTCTCAAATTTTGTGGGTGAAAAGTTAAGAAATGTGCGAACAACATTCAAGAAGGCACCCCAGCAAGATTCGGCCTCCAACTAGGCAAAAATCGAGCAAACTTTCAGAGGACATAAAATGAACATCGGATTTTCCACCCTTCTTCACTATATATTTTCTCCAAGTGGTAGTGGGCAACGAAGATCCGATTGCATTTTCTTTTTGAGTCTGTGCTTTTCGTTATAAACTCTTTTCTTTTCAATTATCCTGGAAATTGTTTGCTTGGTTGAAGGAGATCTATTTCTTTCTTATTTACACTTTCTTCTATTTTTGTTCTGAAGTGTTTATCAACTTATGACTGCAAAATAATTGTCTTGTTTAAACTTCTTTGGGCAAAGTCCCCCCATTGAGCACAACAAGTTCAATTAGTTTTGGTTGCTCGGGAGTCTTTGGACAATCGAATCAATTTCATAAGCGGATAAAAATCCACATCTGAGGTCTCGCTATGGTATCTAGGCAATTTAAGTGTAAACTTTGATTTTGTTTTTCTTAACATTGTTTAACTCCTTTGAAATCCCCACTTTTAACACTAATTTTAATAAAAAACAAATTAACAAAGTGATAGTTGTTAACTTAGTCTACAACTTCCTTGTGAGAGAACCTCGTGGTTGTCATTGTGCTGCATTTTAAAGGGAAAATTATTAATCGAGGTAACACGACCGAACCCCTCATCGTCAAGGACCTTACCTTACCAGTGTTGAAGTGTTGAAGTGTTGAAAGGAGAAATTTCGAATAATAACAAAGATGCACAGAGTGCTCAAAAGTTGGGGGGATTCTTTTAGCAAATGGAGATTCACTTTGTTTTTTTGCAGCCTAAAGTACTAGATGATCTATCAGCAATGCAAGGGTTTCCAGTGGAGTAGGGGAAGCGAGAACTATGGAATCAACCATGGTGTCCTTGAGGACAAGGTGGCTTTTCCAAGTGGGCGGGAATGATAAGAATGTGGGCAACATAAAGGAGGGGGGAAGGGAACGTTAAGTAACTGCTAGGGACAGTGATGTATTTTAAATTAGATTGGTTGGTTGGGTTGTTAGGTAGTAGGTTAGGGTAGTTAGGTAGTGATTGGGGGATTATTAAATACGGTTTCCAACTAGTGGGGGGAGGATATTCGGATATTTTGGCTTCAGTTTGGTTGATAGGAGGATTCATCCTTGGACTCAGGGAGCATTTCTCAATGAAGTTTTCCACTTCTCCTTCTTCTTCTTCTTCTTCCTTCTCCTTCTACCACTATTTCTGGAATGATCTATACAACTGCTACATTACAGAGTTTACAATTGAATCTTCTATATTTCCTCACACTATCACCTATAGTCTTATTAAGTACCATCATACATAAAGATCCACCTTATTCCTAAAAGCCCCTAATTTCCTATAAAATAACTTGCCCCATAACATTAGCCAAAGATCCATGTTCTAATTAATGGAGTGGCTTCCCAATTGACAATTTATCCCAAATTTTAAGTGGTTTGTAAAAAATGTGTCGCAAATAGATGTATTACGAATTATGATTATTCAAGACCCATGTCAAATAGGATTGTGAATACTGAAGACACCAAGTTGAGCCACATTATAGTTGTCAGAAATGGTCCCCTGTGCCTTGGTGAGATAATTGGAGATGCCATGTTCGACCCCATTGCAATTATCAAAAATATAACACAAACTTTCATCAAAGCTTGTATTTTCATGGGTTTCGGTAATAACATTTGAAAATAAACTTTCACGTTATGTTGAATGATAGAATCGATAAATTCATCATATTTTGTTAATATTCAATTCATTTTAATAAATTTTATAAGAGTTTTTGGAATGAAATGAATCATTAGAAACTGATAAATGCGCACTTTGATGTTTTCAAAGTAAATTGTGAAGTTGGAAGAATCGTTTAAAGAAATCTGAGCATCCTGAGTTGGAAGTGGGAAAATGGCGGTCATCAACCCTACCTGGTCTTCATAGAGTTGATATGAATGTGAATCCACGTAGAGTTGATGCAAGTTCCTAGAGTTGATGGAATTGATGGACAATGGAACTCTACGTCGTCCAACGTAGAATTCCCACGAACCCTACATTGGAGCCCAGAAGGTTATCTAGAAGCAATGTAGAGTACAATCTGCCTACTTGAGGTTTCACAGCATATTCATATAGTCCAGCAAATGTAGAGTTCCACTTCATAAGGTGAAGAAGACTTTTATAGCAAAGGTCCTTTAAATTGATGAAATATAAAAAATTGGCCGGCTTAACTAGCACCGCAAGAGATCAGGCCAACCACCAGAGGCAGTTGGCCAATCATCAACTGTGGCGCCTGGTACAGGCGAGCATGGAGGAAGACCAGCGAGGGTCAGTACTGACCTGTGGAGAGCACACCCGACGCGGGGCAGCATTGAGTAAAGATCAGAATCACTATGCGGAGAGCACACCCGACGCGGGGCAGCATTGAGTGAAGATCAGAATCACTGTGCGGGACAGCATTGTGTGCGGTAGGAGCGAAGCACCTCAATCGGATTTGCATGTCCATCCTATGACGCACCGAATATAATAAAATGGTTGCCTCCCGGTTTACTTTCCGATGTGGGATCGTGAGCTGTGATGCACTGTGCACTTAACCGAGATGTGTGGGCGATATGCGCAACCTGACATCGTTAGACTCTTCTCTGTGAATTAGGGTTGCGTCGCCCGTGTGGTTTCCACGCCACGAGCATACCGCCACAGTCGAAGGAAGCACAAGCTCGATGACCACAACTCCATGTGCATCTACGAAGATCAAAGAAGCCATGTATAAAAGTATTAGAGTGGGGACTCAATCCCCAAGGTACTCTCTAAAGGAGGCCTTTAGGATTTTTTTATAATGAATAATAAAGACCACATCGGACTTGTGATGTGGGATGCAGTCTCCAACACTCCCCCTCAAGCTAGGTGTACCTAGCTTGGACACATAAAAAAAGAGACCGTAGCAAAGACAATACCAAGCAAACAAAAAACGCTGCAAACACCCCCTCAAGCTGGACATACCTAGCTTGATGACAAAACAAAACAAAACATAATAAAACAAAGATAAATTGCAATGGATGCCGCTCCCCCTCATGAAGATAGATGATGCTGCTGAAAAAGATTTGTCAAACCGCTCAAGCGGTGTCGGTCAACGGAGCGCCGGGAAAGCCACACTGGCGAGGCCAGTCGACCGAGCGCCTAGAAAGCCGCACAGGCAGGCCGGTCGTCAGAGTCGCCAAGAAAACCGCACGGACGGGCCGGTCGTCAAAGTTGCCAGGAAAACCGCACGGGCGGGCCCGTCGTCAGAGTCGTCGGAAAAACCGTGAGAGGAGGCTAGCATGGAGGGAGCAGCGGTGGACAAGGAGGGAGTCAGCGCAGGAACATCGCGCTCGGGGGGCCTGTGCAGAAGGCCGAAGCGGAAGCATAGGAGCCGCAGGAGGGGTTCCGCCGGGAGAGATGTGTCGGTCGTCAGCTTCGGAAGCAGGTCGGGAGTCGCGTCGGGAGGTCGTTGAAGGGTTGAGCGGATGAATGGGGGTCGCCTGGTCCAGCGAGCGTCGCGCGCACAGAGGCGACGTCGGGCGGTGCACAGGGAGCAGTGCGCGGGGGGGGGAGATGCCTCGTACGGGAATGGGGGTCGTCGCGGACTGAGGACGATCCGCAGGAGGCGACAACGGGTGAAGGACCGAGACGTCGCGGGGGTAGGCGGGGGGGGGGGGGGGGGTTCTACCTGGACGGAGGGAGGTCCGGGAGCCGCGACGGATGCGGGAGCACCGGGATCTAGCGTCAAGATCGAGAGTTGCGCCGTCTGGATTGGGAGGCGCAGCGGATTCGAGAGCCGCGACGGAAGGGTGGAGTCGGGCAGGACCGATGGACAGAAGGTCGTTCGCAATGGGAGGGCGTCGCTGGGGGGGTCGTTCGCGACGGGAAGAGGCCGCCTCTCAGGCGGGGGCCGGATCGTAGAGGAGCAGCGGATGGGAGGGGGCGGCGTTGCGTGGAGGTGGTCTTGAGGTTCTTTTATAATGAATAATAAAGACCACATCGGACCACAAGTCCGATGTGGGATGCAGACTCCAACAGACCCCAACACCATGCATGCATCACCGAAGCTCGATGTTGTTTGTGCAAATGTGAAGATTGCCATGGGAGCCACGACAGAGCGCGACGTTGTACCTGTGAGGCTCGAGAAAGTCATACATGCAAGTGCAAAGTTAGTGCCACCACTGTGAAGGCCAGATGATGTCGCAAACAGCCATGGATATGAGGGGAAGCTCACGAGAAGGCTTGAGGATGCCTCTGCGAAGCTGGGAAACGTTGTTGGAGTGAGACTACGAGCTCCAGGATGCCCAACACGACGACTAAAACGCAAAGGAAAATGCATTGCATGGCGCGACAGTGTTCAAAGCAAGCAAGAAATGATGAATGCCACATCGCAAAAGAGGTCGATTGTAGTTCATAGGTAGAATCCAAACACGAAATGGGGAGGTTGTCAACGCGGACGACATCATGGTTGCATACACAATGAAGAGAAGGTCCGATCATAAGGGAAATTAAAAATACAACTTCTTTGAGATTTTAGGAAGGAAGAATGCGGGTTTGACTACCGAGTTTTACATGCAAATTTAAAAGGACAGTTTTAGAAAGAAGTCGCATGGAGGAACTTGAAGCATATAAATAAAGGAGAGATTCCATTGATGTCGCGAAGAGGGGTTTGGATGGGCAAGCTAGATTAGTTTTCTTCTGTATTTCATTTTCTTCCCCTTACTCGCATGTTGCATAGTCTTTAATAAATTGTTACTGTTTTTCTCTTTGTTTCTCTCTTAATCTATTCTCTATCTCAAAATTCTTGCTCTTCAAACAGCATTCCCTCCCTTCTCTCTGGTATGTTTTTCATAAGATAAAGTTGAGCATGTTCGGGGGATGAAACGACATAATGATGGAGCAGAGCCTTGAAGGTGACACACTCTCGATCGTGGTGTATTCATCTTTCTTGACTATTGGAGGAGGTGAGATTTGTCATGCCGGAGAGATTTTCTAGGCATGTTAATTTTCACACTCAAAGTAGGGGATAGTAGTTCATGTAACAATGAGATGGACTGTCAAATAAAATTTAGACATTAATAATGGATAATGAAGGAACCTCAGTAGCCAACCCTGGAATCAAGTTATTTCTTGCTAACTGACGGCAAAAGCTCCTTAAGAGAGACGACCCTAGTCAACCGTTGTGATGCACTAGGAAAAATATAAATAATATTTTGTACCACCCCATGACAGGTGTGTCAAAATCCAACGTCATTACCGGGGAGCCAAGTCAGTCGATCACTATCCATTTCATTAACATTGTAAATAGTTTTTCTTTTTTTTCATAAAAAAAACATGATGTATTCAAATTCAGATTATTTTGCATGGATCAACTACTCTCAAGTGTGACCATAAGAAGAAGAAAAAAAATTATGTGAGGGAGGCTTAGCTGCAAGAGATTAGAAAAGTCATGTAAGAGGGAGGTGAGGAAAACCAAATGAAATGCATGGTTTAATGTCTCTTTTCATCCAATGAGCAGCAACTGGGGCAATAAAAACCAAAACCGGTAGTGACCCCACTAATTTTTCATGTCGAAGAACCTGAGGAGCTTGAAAATGAATTACTTGAAGATTTATCATCAGACAACACTCAGCCATTGCTAGAGGAGAAAACTGAAGACCCGCCACCTGATACACATGAGGGAGATCAAAAAAATTTGGATGAATTCTTAAATCACTTTTTAGAAGGTAATCTGGAACATCATACTCCAATCTTTGATGAAAAAGAATCGACACCACTATCATTCTCTGGTTTTGGAAGAACCTACTGAGGAGGTTAAATTCGAAGAGATGATAAGGCATACCGACTACCCGCCTCCATTCATTTAATTTCATTGAAACTGAATTGAGTATTATTTTCCACTATTAAGACTTTTCAGGTTTAGCTAAGTCGTGGAATGCCTTGGAGGATAAAGAAAGAAGAAAAAGATGCAATGATGAGAAGCACATTAAGCTCCCTGAACCAGTTGAACATCTGCTTGCAGGAGTAAATAATGAATTTCCAGTGGTTCTGCCCAAAGACACTAACTCACAATTCCCACTGCAAAAGAAATATCTGATCATGTACAAATCATTGCATACATCAAACTTCCTACAGCCAAAGCATAAGGCACCTACCTCACCCATGTCACAAACTTCTCTGTCCGTTGATGTTGTCTGTGCTTTAGAAAGTTTGAAGTGTCCGGTGAAGGGGGTTGGGACAGGATTACAACCGGTCATTCTGAATCTTTCGATGACCTTCCTTATGTATTCCTTCTGGGATAAAACCAAAGAATTGGTTTTTCTATCTCTCAATTCTCATCCCCAAGATCTTACTAGCTTGTCCGCGGTACATTTTTTACAGCTACCACTTCAATTCCTCAATCTGATGGAACTCTCGACCAGCAATTAACATATCATCCACATACAACAGTATGAGATATGTTCCATCACCCCACTACTTTTTGTAACAACAGTGATCAGAATCACGTCGACTAAAACTTTCTTCAAACATGAAAGCATCAAACTTCTTATTCCACTGTCTTGGAGCTTGCTTCAAGCAATAAAAACTTCATTTCAACTTACAAACCAAATCATCCTTCTGATGAACCATAGCCCTTCGATTGAGCCATGTAAACTCCTTCCTTTGGCTGAAAACCTTTCACCATCAGCCTTGTTTTGTGCCTCTTACTTCCATCAACTTCCTCTTTCAAACGAAAAGGTCATTTGCTTTCCAGGGCTCTCTTTCCTTCTGATAGCTCAGCTAACTCCCAAGTGTTGTTGAGGAACTCATTTCCTCATCCATGGTTGACTACCACTGATTCTCTAAGAGTAGCTGCTTCTTTCGACCTGACTGGTTCCCCTGCATCCGTTAGAAGTAAGATATTCATATCAACTCCAAACCTCTGAACTGGTTTTTTCATACGAGTGGATCTTCTCATCACAACCTCAGGTTCGTTCTGATAGCGCAGCTAACTCCCAAGTGTTGTTGAGGAACTCATTTCCTCATCCATGGCTGACTCCCACTGATTCTCTGAGTAACTGCTCTCTTTCCTTCTGATAGCTCAGCTAACTCCCAAGTGTTGTTGAGGAACTCATTTCCTCATCCATGGTTGACTACCATGGATTCTCTAAGAGTAGTTGCTTCTTTCGACCTGAACGGTTCCCCTGCATCCGTTAGAAGTAAGATATTCATATAAACTCCAAACCTCTGAACTGGTTTTTTCATACGAGTGGATCTTCTCATCAAAACCTCAGGTTCGTTCTGATAGCGCAGCTAACTCCCAAGTGTTGTTGAGGAACTCATTTCCTCATCCATGGCTGACTCCTACTGATTCTCTGAGTAACTGCTTCTTTCGGCCTGATTGGTTCCCCTGCATCCGTTAGAAGTAAGAAATTCATATCAACTCCAAACCTCTGAAGTGGTTTTTTCATACGAGTGGATATTTTCATCACAACCTCAGGTTCGTTCATTTGAACCTCTCTACCTAGTAGTCATTCGTCCAGTAGAGGTTTGTTCAATCATTCTCTGTCAGATACTTGCCTGACTGAACTTTCACCATCTTGTAACGGTATGTCTGATCCTCCTCTGTCCAGTAACCTGACTATCGAAGCGTCAGCCTCTAATGTTTCCCCTGAAATCTCGAGACTGAATTTTTGTCTGGTAACCTTTGTCTGATCGCCCTTAACTTCAATAGTTGGTCTTTCCTCAACTTCCTTTTCGGCCAAATTTTGATCTTTCCACAGAAATTCTTTATTGAAAACAACATCTCGACTCCGGATGATTTGTTTCTTTTCATCATCCTACAAGCGATAACCGAAGTTCTCATCACCATAATTGACATGGAAACATACTTTGGATTTCACCTCCAACTTCTTTGTCTTTTGCATCGATATGAACATACGTGATACTTCCAAAGATTCTGAGATGGTTCACCTCTTATCTCTTATCGGACCAAAATTCCTCAGGAAATTCTTGTCCCACAGTCACGGTACTTCTATTCACTAAATACGTTGTTATATTTAATGTCTTTGCCCAAATTCTCTTAGGCATTCCAAAGTGAAGCCTCATACTTCGAGCTTTCTTTGTCATGGTCTGACTCATCCTCTCAGCTACTCTATTTTGTGGTGGAGTTCCTGGAATAGTCACTTCTCATATCCGATGTCTTTCCTTCGACAAAAGTTACGAAAGTTGTGTCAGATGTATTCTCTGTCATTGTCTGTTCGGAGACATTTCAACTTTCATTCACACTCTTTCTCAGCCAAAACTTTACACTGAATAAATGTCTGAAACGCATCAGATTTATTCTTCAAGAGGTAAACTCAAACCTTTCGAGTGGCATCGTCAATGAAGGTCACAAAGTACAGTGATCCTCCATTTGAGTGAACAAGGGTTGGTCCCCACACATCGGAATAAACAAAAATTAACTTTGCCTTGGCTTTCAACCATGCACCCACGCTCACCAGTTGAATGAAAAGATGCATCAACTTCAATAACTCATGACTCCTCTGGAATGATCATACTAAATATCAAGTTGGAACCTTCGTCCGTTGTACAGACTGAGTTTGTTCGAAAGTTGAAGCCTCAGTCTGATTCCTACAATCTTTCTTGACATGTCCCCCCTTCCCATAAAGCCAACATGTAAGAACTGGACCAATCGATTTACCTCGACTTCTCCTCTGGGACATATCCTCTGAAGAATTCTTCTTCTGACGGTCCGTCCACTTAAGTGATCGTCCTCGTCTGATAGCATTGAGAGCACTTCCAAACAGAGCCTGAACTTCCTTTCGCCTCAACTCCTCATTCAAGATCAAGTTTTGAATGTCATCAAACACAAGATCTGTCTTCCCACTGGATTTGCTCACCACTATTACCATGGCATCCCATCTCTCTGGATGTGAGGAAAGAAGAAGCAAACCCCAAACATCGTTTGTGAAAATTACCTTAAGTGATCGTCCTCGTTCGATAGCATTGAGAGCACTTCCGGACGAAGTTTGAACTTCCTTCCGCCTCAACTCCTCATTCAAGATCAAGTTTTCGAATGTCATCAAACACAAGATTTGCCTTCCCACTGGAGTTGCTCAGCGTTGTTACCATGGCATCCCAGCTCTCTGGAAGTGAGGAAAGAAGAAGCAAACCCAAACATCATTTGTGAAAGTTACCTTCACTGATTTGAGCTGCCCTCGGATCATATTGAAATCACTCACATGATTGGTTGTAGTCCTTCCGTCTGATAACCTTAAGTTGAACAATCTTCGCATCATGAAGACTTTGTAAGAGTAGTTTGCTTTTCATACATTCCAACCAACGCTTTCATAACCTCTACAGTGGTTTTCTTCTCTCTAATGTAGAACGCAATATTCCGAGCTCGAGACATTCGGATCAAGGACAAAGCCTTCCTATGCAACCGCTTTCATTTTGCTTTGTCCGTTGTTTCAGGACATTTACCCGATAAAGGAGCATCCAGATATTTTTGTATCAAAAGAACCTCGAGATCCATTCTCCAAAAAGGCGAAGTCCGTTCCATCAAACTTGTCGATACGAACTTTTCCTTCCCCTGAAGTCATGCTTTAGATAACAGTAAAAACAACTGAAATCAAATAACTTGCAAGCCAAGGGCAGAAAATAACCTGAATGTTGCGAGTGAAGTGGAATCAACCGTACCCTTTGATACCACTTGTTAGGGAGGGAACCTAGAGGAATAACACAAGAGCAGCACTCCGTCAGTTAGATCCAATGGATAGATCTGTCAAGCAACACCTAAACCGAACAGAGTTTTGTCCGATCGCTTCAGCCTGCGCAGTGGAGAGCTCCACAATGTTACCAAACAAAGGTTTGTTCAATAATCTCCTCCCCATAAGTCGTGCACTGGAACTAGGATGAGAGTCCACCTAATCACCACACAAACTTCGCAAACACACTTCACACACACAAATAGCAAAACCAATAGAGACTTGAGCATCGAAATACAGCCAGGAAAGCATATTACAACAAGGGAGATAAAGAGAATCCAGCTGGCAACAATTAAAGATTCTAGAAGGGGGCAGGTTGGTCACGTGAGGGATGGGATAAGGTTGTTATAAAGGGGGGAGCTGAGGAGAGAGAGGGTAGAAATAATTCTGTTGAGAGGATTCGACCATTGGGCTTGGGACTTCGACCGTTAAGGCTTGGGCGGAAGTTTAGAGACACCTCTCAAGTGATCTTCTACATTCTTCTTCCAGTCTTCTTCCTCTTCATCTACTTTAGCTCTCTGGTTCATTGTTTATATAAATACAAGTGCTAGTCCTTTGTTCTTTATCAATTGGTCTGACCTGCCGTTTTGCATTATCTCCCTCCTCGGAAGCGCAACCTGTTGTTCATCGTCTCCCTCCTCGAATGCATGACTCGTCGTTCTTCATCACCTTCTTTTGTCGGGTCCATCGAAACTAGAGGAGGCACGCACCACCAGAATATGTTCCAAGGAGGTATGCACTGCACCTCGCTTTCTGACGCGTCATGCACTTCCGACTTGTTGTCAGACGCAACACGCGCTGCCAGCATGCCTTCAGCCATGACATGCATTGTTGTTTTTTCCTTGACCGGCTCACGCCAGGCACGATGAGGCGTCCTTCCAAACTCGCTCACACGACGCGCCCACTGTCGGCTTGTCTTCAACATGAGGCACGCACTGACGGATCGCTGCCAGAGGAGGCATGCATCGCCAATTTCTAAATTGCGCACTGTTGTTTTCATCTGGTCGAAATGCACACTGTTGTTATCACGAGACGATGACGATGGGGAGGGATGGGGTGTTTCGACAACTCAAGCAACACAACGCAACCCTTGCCTCGATCTGATAACGCCAGTTAGACCGCGAATAGGCGATGCACGTACAGGCAACTTCTGAAACGGCAGTCTGAGAATTCTTCGAAGCTACAGGGCGTTGTCGGGAAGAGACGTCGCAGCTCGCAACAGATGCTCAAACCAGTTACAAAGTTGGCAAGAAAGTGACGGGCCATGACAACGCGGTTACATTTAGTTAGGCGCTAGGGTGGAACATAGTTTTGACGACCAAAATTATTGGCACCAGTGAGTCACCTACTCTGTCACCTACAGACCACACAGTCAACAGCAAACCTAATGGCAGTCGTCACATCTATGTCTGGCCTTGAAGAAAAGGAGGCTCAGGCAAGGTTCTCATAACATCAGCCTTCTCCTGGGCCGCAAGTGCAACCCAGAGACAGCGGAGAGCCAACACAGCCTTCCCAATCTATCGCATTATCTGCAGTGCATCCTGCGACGACTGTCGACTTGAAGGTGCAGGGGTGTGATGCACCGGCACTGTTTTATTTGGTGACAACGATGGATTCAATTACGCTGAAAATAAAGGATCGGGTAGGATTCTGAAAATCTGCAAACTGTATGATGCAACGCAAGGAGGTGTCACTGCAGGGGTCCACTCCACATTGGACTTTAATTATGTTTTCTAACTTGGCCCTATCAGTCCTGAGTTGGCTACTGGGATGAGCTACTCGGGAATATTGTAACGGCGGAGGGATTCAGGTTCCAACTCCACGGGGGAGGACCACACTGCGTTTTTAAGCAAGAATGGAGGCAAATATGGGAGATTGTTTGGCATCCATGTGCGAGCAAAACTCTTTTTCAAGGACTTCAACAGAGTCCGCAATTAGTAGTGTTTGGCATCCATGTGTTGTGTAGTTCTGCGCGGAGGAGAATTTGGAAGATCGCTTGGCTTGATTGTTTAGAAAGGACACCTTTCTTCAATTTTGAGGACAAAATTGAATTTCAAGGTGGTGCGAGTGATTGAGACCTGAGCATCGACATACAACCTGGAAAGCATATTACTGCAAGGGGAATAAAAAGAATCCAACTGGCAACAACTGAAGATTCTAGGAGGAGGTAGGTTGGTCACATGAGGAGAGATAAGGTAGGAATAATTTTGTTCAGAGGATTCAGCCATTAGGCTTGGGACGTCAGCCGTTAAGGCTTGGGCGGGAGTGTTCAGACGCCTCTCAAGTCTTCTTCTACATTCTTCAAGTCTTCTTCCTCCTCATTTATTTTAGTTCTCTGGTTCATTGTTTATATAAATACAAGTGTTAGTCCTCTGTTCTTTATCAAAAACCAACGGACAAACAGGATTCACATGGTTCGGACAAAGTCTTACATCAAGGGGAGAACACTGCAAACATCTTTTATTAAGAAGATACAAGCAATTACAACACTCATTGCTCACTTCCTCTCCACTTTCAGGTCTCAAACAATTAAGTCAGAAACTCGCACTGTTCATACGCTTAAGTCATACATCATAGTTGGGCCACCACCACTATTTATAAAGGTCTCCAACCAGTTGCAACGACCTCTGAGATTCACGGTCAGCCTCCAGTTGACCTGAGCAACTGGAGATTAAATGCTGCACCACCAGATGAGACCGCCAACAGCTAGTCACCATGCAAACAATTCATGAATTGAGTTGCCACTCTCAGTGAACACCGTCTGTGAGTACTCCATCTGATGATCTTCATCCAGTCATCAAAGCCTCACCACAGAATCCTATTGTCCGATCACCTCTGCCGACGATTCTGCATCTGATCATCTCTGTCCAATGATCACTGCCCGATGGAAGTTTGTTCGGGGACAACCTTCTACCCAACCGCTCTGAAAAACAACACAGCAGGAAACACATTCGTCCGGTCATCACTGTTCGATGACCTCCGTCCAGAAAACTCAATCCGGTGAAATTGAAGAACTTTTCACAAAACCCAACAATTTTCACACTCTAAGTAGGGGATGGTAGTTCATGTACGATGAGATGGACTAAATAAAATTTAGACATTGATAATGGATAATGAATGAACTCAAGTAGCCAACCCTAGGACCAAATTCATTCTTGTCAACTCATTTTGCATCAGCAAGTTTCTTTTCCTGTTTTGCATTTCAATTTCAAAAACCCCAATATTTTCTTTAATTTTCATAAATATAAAAACACCAAAAATACAACATTAGTCTGTCACTGTGTTGCACACTATGAAAAATATAATATTTTGTACCACCACGCGACAGGTGTGTCACTGAATCCAAGGAATCATTTTTGAAGTGTGGACGAATTTTCATAAAAATGAATAAAATAATTTGGAAACATTTTCCTCTTCATATAAGACTTCCCAATCTGTAATCACGTGCACACCAGTATCACATCCTATCCTAAAAGGCTCAAATGGACATTTTTCCATTCATTCCCTAACATACAAAATCCTGTCCAGGAAAAAAAAAACTAAATTGTTCGACAAAGTAAATGACTGATAAGCTTAAAAAAACAATTATATCTAACTACGCTTGTTTTTAATGCAAACACAAACATGAAAGAACTTCATATAGGATCAAGCTAACCAAATATTCAACTTTGGTATTAAATAAGAAGGAAAACTTCAACGTCTTACAACACCAGAAATTTATGAGACAAAAAGATTTAGTAAGAGACCTTTAGCCGATCTTTCATTATATCTAACTACGCTTGTTTTTAATGCAAACAAAAACATGAAGGAGCTTCATATAGGATCAAGCTACCCAAATGTTCAACTTTGATATTAAATTAGAAGGAAAACTTCAACGTCTTACAACACCAGAAATTTATGAGACAAAAAGATTTAGTAAGAGACCTTTAGCTGGTCTTTCATTATATCTAACTACGCTTGTTTTTAATACAAACACAAACATGAAGGAGCTTCATATAGGATCAAGCTACCCAAATATTCAACTTTGGTATTAAATTAGAAGGAAAACTTTAAAGTCTTATAACGCCAGAAATTTATGAGACAAAAAGATTTAGTAAGAGACCTTTAGCTGGTCTTTCATTGATAAAGAAAGCACGGTAGCTGGAAGTGATAAAATCAATGGGATGGAAACCCTGTACCAGTAAAGTTGCATGTTAACTTGGAATATAGCAATATTACAGCAAAGCTTACTAATGCTTATTAATGATAACAGAAATTTTCAAAATACAATGCAAAATTTATGTTAAAAACACACTTTCATAAGAGAGGCCATCAAGAACAGCCAACTCCTTCCACATCAAGGTTGAAAATAAGAACAGCAGAAGTAAAAGGAGAGAAGAAATTAAATAATCTTATGGGACAAACAAAAGTGAAAGTAGAGTACTCAAAATTTTATTAAACAGACATAATTCTAGGAACATCAGCACTAATGAAATCAGACATGATATGTCAATTAAAATGAACAAAAAATCACGAAGTAAAAATGTCAAAGGAGTACTTGCCTGTTGCTTTCCAAGCAGGCTAGTGAATCTATTTGGTAGAACAAGTCCTTGGCGTTGCCAGGAATTCCCATTCCAAGGAAAAATTTGGCCAAACCCAGTATTTTATCCCCAGGAAGCTGCTAATTGGAACAAAACAAAAAAAAATCCAATTTAGCAAGGGAAAAAATAAGAAGATGGAACTTACTAGAATGTGTCCTGACTCACACTTAAGCTTCCAGAAGTAACATCTGAAAAGACCGTAATACCACGAACTACTGAAGCAGTTGTTGAAAGAGCACCCTTGTTCCCACGTGCATCGTCAAAGTAGAATGTCCCATCATCTATGGTAAGAAAGCATATTCAACAGCATGCATCACAAAGCAATACAATATATTTTACCAAAAGTATAAATACTCTAAGCTTCTAATCAAAGCAATAAAATACATTTTACCATAAGCATAAATATCTATAAGCTTCGGATCAAAACATCACATACAACATGCAGAACACAAATGATTGATATAACCAAAGTATTAAGGCATTAAATTGGTTGATTCATAAATAAAAATATTCCTTGAACTCTTTAAAAGGGATGACACGCCACTAGTTATCATATCAAGTAAGGAATTTACATTACCATCTGCCAATATTGTGAAAATATTATTCAACCTTAAAAAATAATGAAGACCATGGCACCACAACAGACAGTGTAAGCAGATTAGCTGACTCATAAAAAGTTACAAAATCTTGAACTTAGAAAATTTGAACACTTCAATTTTAAAGCATTTCTTAAATCTAATGGTGTAAAAAGAATTCTTAGGTCAAAATGCAAAACCAAATACAACCAATGTTCCTACATTTTTATTAAGCATGCAATAGGGTTTGAGGAACTGATGTGCCAGTTTAGAATCAGGGGAGCATGCTATGCCCACATTAAATATTACAAATTACAAATTACAAAATCATGAACTTCAGAAAATTTGAACACTTTAATTTTAAAGCGTCTCTTAAATCTAATGGTGTAAAAAGAATTCTTAGGTCAAAATACAAAACCAAACACAACCATTGTTTTTTTCTTTTTTATTAAGCATGCAATAGGGTTTGAGGAACTGATGTGCCAGTTTTGAATCAGGGGAGCATGCTATGCCCACATTAAATATTACAAATTAATAAAAGCAATCCAATAAGGTGTCCCAAAAAAAGGATTTTCTGTCTCAACCTTTAAGCATGCTTAATCATTTAATTCAATTAATATGATGTTAATATTTGAACACAACTGGGTAACCATTAAGCACAATTTCTACAGCACTTGACATGGACTCATCTTCCCTTCGGTACTAGGTGGGTCAAACATGTGCCAAAACAACATCAATATCCACCATTTATTCATCTACATAAATGTGCATGTGGTTTTAATAAATAAACAAAATTGTCTGATGGCATAACATTACTAAAATAATGACATTGTAGCTGCACACACCTCCCCCCATCGGCAATCAAAATGACAAAAATGATACTCGAATTTACCAAAAGATGTGTCTAAATAAAAAAATAGCTTTTTGTTAAAGAAGGCTGAAAACGCAGTAAGACCAACAATGTAAAACCATATCCAAGGCAATTTCAAACATCTTCAGACCCAAATCCCATCAATTCTAAATGTCCAACTACAGTGAAGATGAAATTCTTAAAGCAACATGAAAAATTCTCAAATGAAACACCAGTACTCCTCCGGCCCTCACTCTCCTGCACTTCCACTACATCTAGACACACACGTTCCCATTCACCAGCAAAAATTGGGAAGAATGAAAGAGAAGAGGTTGCACATACCATATTTCTCAATGCTATCAAACAGTCTGATTATATTTTGTTCTATTGATTCAATCTGCCAAAATACAATGAATGTAAGATATCATATGCATTTCAAGAAAATTTCAGTAACGGGCATGCAGCATTAAAAACAAGAAGCAAACAAAACGGCTGTCCATAACAATCATCAATTAAGCTTGCAGCAACTGAATAATGCACAATGATCCTATCAACAGAAAATAGCATCCCTTGAATGGTTATTGCTGCTGCCCCTGCAAACATTGCTGCAGTGATCTACAGTGCATGGGGCATTTAAATATAAATGAAACATGTGGCATTAATCAGAGCCCGTTTGGTATGAAGGGCTTTCAACTGGAAAATGGGAGAGGGAAAAGGAAGGAGCATGTTACCTTGTTTATTGCGTGGGAGGCCAAATCCTTAGGAAAGAAAAATGGCTTCCAGTGAGCGGGTGTTGGAATTTTTTGAGTCATTGGGAAGCCAAATGTTTAGTGTGTGGGAGACCAGATCCTATTTTTATTTCCTTTTTTATTTCCATACATGCGACAATAACTTCCCTAGTGAGAAATACATAGCCCATGTACAGTGTAGACAACAATCTTAGGCACAAGAATAGGAAAAGCACTTGATTTTTAGAGAGTAAAAGTTTTAATTGTCATTGCAATAATGAAAGAACAGTATAGCTGCAAGACTTTAATTCCAGGCATATAAAAGATGCAAAGGCTCTTGTGACCAAAGAATATCAAGGCATTCAAATTACCAAAGATTGATCTAACTCAGAAGATGCTACTGAGACCACTCCAGCAAGAGTCTCAAGTGCTATCCCTGCAAAAAAAGCAAAATAGGCCTAAGAATAAAAGACAACTTTTCCAGGGTAAAATTTGATAGTCTCATGAAACATGAACTGGCCAATAGCAAATACTAAAATTACAGGTGAAGAAAATTAATATGTTTTCAACATCCAAAGAAGTCTTGTTCAAATAATCACACACAGAAGAAAAAATGTTACCAGCAGCGTAAGTGCTGGACTCGAGATTGTCAGAACCATAACGCCACCTGCCATCACTCTGGCTAAGAGCCTGCCAAATTTTCATGGTAAACCCATCCATTAACACCACAAATCAAGCAAAACTGACATCCAAACAGGGAAAGAAAAGAATAGATGTCCAGCTAAGTTTTACTGATAAAACACTACTAATCACAATAAATGAAACATAAAGTGACATATATGGATTCACATCCCGTGTTGATTTACATGGGAACTAGATGCGCAATACTGCTAATGTTCCACTCCCAAATGAATTAAAAAACAGCTCTAGTGATGCAAACCTTGATAGAACGAAAAATTCCATTGGCATCTTCAAGTTGTGCGACATTTGAAGTCTGGTCCTGCACATGCAATAAAAAATTGTTCAACCAAGCGCTTCAATTAAAATAAGATACTTTATCCAACAGGTAAAAATATCCATAATGCAAAGTTTTTACAAAAGAATGTAGTAGAAAGCAAAATATCACATTGATGGCAATCGCGTTGAACTCAAAAAACGTGCAACAAATATTTCAGTATACTAAATCAAATCAAATGATACCTGAAAACAACAGAAGGAGAAAATAAATAAAATAAATTGGAGTATTTACTACCTTGACAAGTACCAAGCTCCCTATTGAATAGTAAAAGTCAAACAATGAATTTGCAGCAAGCGCAAAAGCTTGTAGCCTTGAATTGATACCCTTCAGAATAAATAAAAAGAATAAGCATTGTTGCCGTTAAATATCTAGAACATACATAAAAAAACATGGGATTTTTAAAAACTGAAAAAAATAAGTCGGGGCAAAAAAGCAACACATACCTCAAAAAAATCATCCTTAACCTCACATTTTAATATCCCATTCACCCGAAGTGCATAGAACAGATCTTTAGCACTTGAAGATGAGGAACTGAGCTTGGTAGAAATAATGGGGCAGGTTAAAGTTTTTATATCAGTCTTCCTTTCAATTCCTAGGATCTCATGTGTTCTTAGGGCCTCATATGTTTCCTCTAGACTGGAAAAAATTGAAAGGGAAATTAGAAACTAACTTCTCTTCCAAGAAAATCATATTATTCATAATCAAGATAAATTCATGTAAAAGAAAACAACAGAGAAAATCGTATAATAGAATATTCAACCTGGGAGTAGATTGATATTGCCAACATCCCAGTGGCAAATAAAGAGGGCCTTTGTTTTATATGAATGAAGCAATTAAATGCCATGTATGACAAAAACCAGCAGAGCTAAGCCCAATGTAAACAGCAACCAACGTAGTATTATAAATTTAAGTTGTGCAGTTATTCATGCAGACATTGAGAAATATTAGTATTTGATTCGGAAATATATCGCCTGTCGGTGAATTGAATGATTCAAAACGATAATCCCGTCCTGAAAATGAAAAAAATCGTACAGGTTATGGATGAAGAAATTAGGATCTGTGGGGTGTTCATTCACGCCATTGGTGATGATGGCTGATACTGATTTCCCAAACAGATTTGCTGGAATCTTCATTTTGGATTTCATTCGTCCAACGAGTCAGTGAACTAGTAATCATGTCAAGCTTCAATCAGAATTAAAAATGCATCATGTAGCGAGCCACCGAACTGGACGCATTACACAGATAATCAAACTAACGATGTCCAAAACACGGATAATGACACCAGCGACGACCAAAAAATAGGATTTTCTGACCTTACAGGGGCACCATCAGTCGGTTCAAACAGCTTTGCAGCAGCCGATCGGTGGGATTCCGACACTGGGTAAACGATCGAGGCCTCGCAGATCGACAGCGTCAGCATCAGAGCCAGAAATCTCGCTAAACCTCGAACCATTTCCGGAATGCAAAGCAATTTCAATTCAACATGCACTGAAAGCACACACGGATCGTGGAAATGGAACCCTAGGGTGGGATGATCGCAGAAGCGTCTACTCGACCGTTGACTCGACACCGTCTGAGCCCTTATCAGACAGCTCCAAGATGCCACGGGCATGTTACATATACACGTGGAGTGTATTTATTTGTTGCCACAAATCAATCAGACGGCGGAGGATGCACCACGAAACCCAAAAGGGAGACGTGGAGCATATTCACCCCATCGATGTTGCAGATCAGTGGTACCCACCCGTAAGATGAAGGTGTTTTTTTTTATTGGGTTTTTTTTTATTTTTTTTATTTTTTGATAAAGGGAATGGGGTTTGAGGTATTAGTAAAAAATGGTCCCGAGACGCGTGAACCGGGTTCACGCATCCTGTGTGAATTGCATGAAATAAGTGTGAACCCCGTCACGCTTCCTTCGATTTTTTTAATTAAAAAAATTATCAGTAATTATAAATACTAATTAAATATAAATACATATTAATTAAAAAACATCAATAAATATAAATAAATAATAATACATATTAATTAAATAATCAAATATATTAATTATAGTGTTCATGATCATTTTGATCAACTGGTCTGATTCTTGATTCACTGCTCGATCGCAAATAGTGTTTATTCATTATTCGTTGGAGTAGAGTCGTACATCTAAATTTCTTTCCAACTGAATATGTTGATATGTTGATATATCGACTTTACGTTACCAAACATTCATTCCACTTCCTCTCTCATATATTAACAGGAAGTAAAATGTTCAAGGGAAAAGAGTATCAGTTCATAGTTAAGAAACATGTCATCCATTATTTCATTCTAAATCTACGTGAGTCATACTCAGTCCAAAAAACAATGGGATTTGATTTGGGAAACAATGTTGTCCTCTACTAATTGATCATGATCCCACATGAAATGATAACTCATGTACTTATCATCAATGGGTAATCCAAATTTATTTCAGGATGAAGATATTAACAGAGATATTAAACTTTTATTAAAATAATCAACCTAAAACTCATGCACTCACTATAACAAATAGATCAAAAACATTCAAGTGAAATAAGAAGGATAAGTGGTGTTTGAGCGCATCCATGCTTCAACTTTTCTTGTGTCATTGATTAATTCAATTACAACTCATCTATTGAGTTTTTTTGTTGTTAACAAAGGAAGAGAGATTTAGAAAAACATGTCTTCTTTCAATAACATGGTCTTCCTGAACATTCTACGGTAATAAGATTTGATTCTAGTTGATATACTAATTCTTGTAGTAAATTCATATTTCTCTATTTACCTCCCCCCTCAAGGGAAACAGTCATAAACATCTTTATAACGGTGGATCTTTTCAATAATGGTTTTCCAATACAGAGAATACACTAGAATTCATCTTCAACTTATGATTGTCTAGATTTGAAAACATATATAACTTCACCAAGAATTGTCTTATTTTCAATACTTATTCTTTAGGAAACCAAAAACATGATTAAATAATGATTACATCTTCTTTATACTTATTTGTCTTGGATATGTTAACACATTCTTAAAATTCATCAATGATGATCATCTTTTGTTATTTGTATTTGAAAACCAATTGAGGAATCATTTAAGGATGATAACTTTTTCATATTTGTGATCAAAAATTGATAGCACTCGCAGCTTCTCATGTTCTCCCCTTGAGAACTCGGTTCACCATCAATTCCTTATATCATAAGAATAGATAAAATAAATAATGATTAAGGAAATATGGTGGATCTTCCTTACTTTTTAACGTGAATAGGAATGTTGAGTTTTTTTCTCAATAGAGTTGGTCCAATTCCTCTAGTATTCTTGATTGCATATCTGAACATTTGTTCTGATTTATATTGGTATAAAAGGGATCTTTTCACATTACATTCTAATTTTTGTGGATATTTTTTTCCCTTATTAGCCTTCATGGACGATGCAATCTCAACCCTCTTAAGGATTGTTTCTTATTCTGGAAGAATATCAAATCAATATTTTTCATAATGTCTATAATTTTATCGCCTAATGGAGGTATTTTAACCTTCAAATCCTCAAGTGAAGATTGTGAATCAGTAGAAATTGTGTCCTTTTATAAAGTGTGAATACATATCTTCTCAAAATTGGCCAAATGAACTTCTAATTTCATACATCTCATATTATAGTTTTTCTGATCTTCAATCATAATCATCTACTCTTCATAAATATCCATTATTCATTCATTTTCTTCTTTATGCAATGTTTTTTAACAAAGATTCATGTTCCACGATCTTCTAGGATTTTACATCTAATTTCAAATCATTGAGATCAATAATATTTTTCAAGATTTCTTCAAGTTCAGGGATCTTTTAATCCAGAGTAATTTTGAATTCAAAATAATTAATATTATTAATATTTATTAACAAATTAAGAATGTTATTTATTATACATATATAGATAATAATACGGAGTATTATTATGAATATCAAAAGCATAATTGTTGATTTTGGTAGATAATATGATAATAGTAAGACACTTATTAAAAAAAGAACATAACTCTATAAATCAGAACAGTAAGGAACATAAAACATGTATCATAAATCTAATATCAACCTAATCTACACCTCTGGCATGGATGCTCCTTTGTCCCACAGTCAGACGTATACTAGATGTGTCTACGATGTGTCTGTCTATGTCCCCGCTTTGGTGTACGTTGCTCCTATATATCATCACCGACAACCACCTATGCATCCTCCTGTGTGACAGGCGGTGGATGTACAGTCTCCACACCTATACCCTGTCCTACCTCTAAGGATAGCAGATGCTGGTTGGAACTCTCACCAACATGTGAATAAGATGGTTGTGTTGTGATTCAGATGTTTGCATAGCAGTGAGCAATAATGCATTTAGCTCAGTCCAGTCAACATCTATATCTGTCTCTGGTTGTGACTGAGAAGCTGGAGGAGCATCTAACTGATCATGATGAACATCCTGAACAACAACATATGGCTGATCATGATGAATGCCATCCTCCTGTGGAACAACAACATCCATAATAGGGTCATCACCCCCTGATACATCTATATCAGGCTCAACAAGATCTGCAGCCTCATCATCATGTGGTGGATCAAAGAAAATGTCACGATAAATCTCATTCATAGAAGGAAGTAACTCTATCAAAGCGTTGTGAAAATATGTTTGGTCAAATGCGCCTCTCTCTACTAGATCAGACATGTGAAGTAGATGACTGATACAGACATCCTGCAAAAACAAATTCCGTTGTTAAGTAATGTTAATAAAAAATCTGTTGAACAATAGAAAGAAGAACGTATATCAACTCGTGAAAGCTCTGTCCGCGTCGTGTAAAAAATATGACTGGGGACCCACAGTACCAGAACGCATAATCCAGCTGATCCAACAAATAAAAATGTATTATCCCCACCCCTCGTAACTGGGACTCATGTCGTATGTCCCATAGATTAGTATATGTGGCATGGTATCTCCTCCAATCAAAGTCTCTCTTCCCTAACATCTTCAAAGAATGCCGTGAAGCTAACTAACTGGGTGGGTCAGGAACAGGCTGAAAGAATTTGAACTGCCTCATAACTCTATCGGTCTGATACCACTCGACTATATGAAAATGAATCAATGGAACCATGTAGGAGCCGATAACAAGCATCACCGTACAATACGATGAAAGACTCTGGATGATATCATCTATATATGACATCCATGTAATCTAAAATAAAAAATGAATAATAAATTAATAAATGAAGAGATGCATAGTAAAGAATAAAGATTTAACAATATAAATAATAATCACTTACATCGTCTCGTCAAAGGTTGTCCAACATAAGTTTGTAGGTGTAGACGTCATGTCTGGCGGTATCTGAATGTCGATGGACCAGACTCCACATGTAGATAACATTGTTATAGTTACATTTCATAATAGAAATATATACAATTAAGTTAGACATTAGAAGAAAGGAATAACGTACCATCGTCCATGCAGAGCCTCTGTTACAATATCTCCAAGCAATGGTGTACAGGCATGTGGAACTAAATGAGGGATGTGTTCCTATACCCACATCTGTAGAAGAACAACGCATCATGTGATCTACATCTTATCGATGCGACATGCGATGTATAACACCCTGTATGTATATGCTAGACAAGCATACCCCAAGCTATACTGCCCTGCCTGGTCTAAATCCTCCAAAAAAGGTAAATACATCAGATGTATAGAAGTAATGGAGTGATCAACAAAAAACGTGCCACCGATCAACCTCAAAATATATGCACGTGAAAATCGCAGCACAATGATCTCGTCAGCATCCTCTGCTATATGTGCAAAGTGATGGTCTAACCAGGGCATGCATAATCTACCACCAACGATCAACATGACATCATCGTGAACCTCTATGCCTAATAATCTATGAACAAACTCGAACCAATCTGCTCCAACTCAGCCTGTCAGAGTCGCACTATCGATGGGGAGGCCCATCATATTGGACATATCCTGTAGGGTAATTGTCATCTCCCCCTCTCTAAAATGGAACATATGTGACTCTAGATTCTATCTCTCTACAAGCGCAATAACAAGCTAATGATCGACAAGGGTGAAGTCACACATCGTTACGTCATAGAATCCAACGCGATGAAGATAGGGGATGATAGCGGGAGGTGGTGCGACATGATGTAAATGATGAGATCTACATACACTCAAAGGAGGCACATGACATCCCACTAAAACCAATCGTGATGCATGAGTAGCATGGGATGTGAGCAATGCAAAACCTACCATCTGCACAAATGACATCATCGTTACTTTTTTTATAGTGAATTCAACAAAAATTGTAAACTTTTATTTAAAAAAACCACAACAAGCAAAATAAGGTAGAAAATATATGTGGGCGGTGTTGTTGGTTTAAGTTATGAATTTCTTGTTTTATTGATCTCTGATGAAATTTAATTTATTCTAATTTTTTATATAATGCATAAGTGATGAAAAACACACATTTAACATGTGGAAGCATGATATATTCATTTTCGTTGTATGTTTTTTTTTAATAGTTATAGTATCACAAAATTATTTATGATGGAATCTAGAAATGAGACAAATCAAAATTGAAACATGTCAGAAATGGAGAAAGTTAGAAATAAAAGGATTCATTACTGAAACGTCCACATACAAAACAAAATATACACATTCATGATAAAATACACAGTCTCGATCATGGATGGTAGGATGTAGAGCTATGCCCCGCTACTTAGGGACATCTCTTATGGGTACGTCCTTATGCGTGACAAATACTACATCATAGTCCCCCTCCTCGTTGCTGAGGCCAATCCATCTCATTTCTGATTTGAGTTGACTTTGGTCTTCCTCAGGGCCGCAACCTGGTATTATGAAGCCAAAAATTTTAAAAACGATAGAAATTGAAAAAAAACATAAATGAAAACAAAACCAACTTACTAAACCACAAAATATCAGGGATGATGGTCAGTTGATCAGTAGATAATGGGATGGAATGAAAGTCACCAACAGACATCCAAACAGCACTACAACAGTTAACCAAAGTGCTCATGTGATGCATCGGGTCAACATAGGGCTCCCATGACATATTTACCAAATCACAAGCTGTAATAACATGTACACATGGATATCTCAATGCTTGAAAGTTGCCGCAATCATAGTACCTGTTATCCAATATCACCACAAGCACTCGACCACTGGTGCATGTAGCTCGGTTGTAGCACTCTCTAACCTAAAAGCTTCTCTTTTCCCTATCAAAGGCTACAACACTCCATCTTGAAGCCTCATTTAGTATCTGATCAATATCACTTTGAAAATGTTGAGTAAAACGCATACCATTTTCCATCATCTAATAAGCCTTTTGGGACTGATCAACAAAGCAGTGAACACATCTATAAAATGTCTCTTACACTAACCTTATGATTGGGAGTTTTCGCAAACCCTTGAGGACCCCATTTATTCACTCCACTATATTAGTGGTCATATGACCATATCTCCTGCCACCATCATATGCTAATGACCATTTTTCCTTTGAAATATGCATCATATATTCATACACATCTTCATTAACACTTCAAATATATTCAAGACGTCAATCAAACCTTTTTTGTTGGGGATCATAACCTGAAACCATAAGAGAATAATGTATTAAAAAGGATATTAAATTTTCTTTAAAAAAAAGTAAGTTCAGAATAACATACCCAACTTGAGGATCGCCTTCTTTATTGCCTCATCTCTGAAATTTTTATGCACATTACTTGCAATATGTCTAATGCGATATCGATGATAAGAATTCAACTCAATACATGAAACCCCATTACTATTTATGGCATCTATAATCTCTCGATGGAAATCTGATATCAGACACACGCCCTGGTTTTGTGTGACATTAATGTGCACACATGCTAAAAACCAACTCCAGCATTCAAAATTATCATTTTCAACAATAGTGAATGCAAGTGGCAAAGGAGCATGATTACCATCCTGTGTGGAAGCAATGATTAGAACACCCATATACTTTTCATAAAAAAAAGTGCCATCGACCTGAATGAATTGTTTACAATAGGGAAAAACAGCGATGCATGGCCTGAATGCCCAAAAAATCCTATTGAGCTTCACCTTTGATCAATCAATTTGGTGATTAGGGGAAACAAACTCAACAATGTACAAATGATAAACAATTTTATTGTTGAGATACAAAAATTCCATAAGTCGTGGCAACATTTCATAAGATTCAACCCAACCACCATACACTTTTACAATTGCTTTTTATTTTGCATTCCAAGCTTTGTTGTAAGATATCTTATAGTTATACAACTATTGAATTATTTCCCAAACAAGGGCAATGGAAACATCCTGACATGTTCATATCATCTCAACAATAATAGTTGATATAAACTCAGCATCAAGTGAAGAGTGATCCTGCGACAAGCTTGGATGCACATAAGTGTGTGAGCCTTTTAATTTGGTAATCTTCCAACATGAAAAAAATTTATCATATATTGCCCTTAATCGAATTTTACATTATGCCCCATATTTTTCATAAAGAATGAGATATTTTGTCTTCTTTGACTCATCAACCACAAATGTGAAATGCCACTCTATGCGGTATTGCTTTCTCACATTTTTCATGGAAAATTTACTTTCAAACTCCCACCCGACATAAATGACATTATCATTTGATGCAGATCCATTCCCTATAATGATAGGGAATTCATAAGCTGGTGTAATGAAATCCCAATCAAAATGTTATTCACGCGACATTCCTTCAACTAAGGAACTCAATACTGAAGGATGATTACCACTAACTGGTGGATGTTGTGGATGCTTGTCTCTTATAGGAACCTCATATGGTTTATTCTCCACATCACCCTACTATGGAAGCCTATCTCTCAAAAGAACCTTAGAAGGTTCATTCCCCTTATCACCCTCACCCACATCATCTCCTGATTCCTCGATAAATTCTTCTTCCTCAGATAAACTTTCATTCACTATATCAGGAGTACACAAAAGGATGTCATCTACATTTCTTTCCAAATTCTGATCATCTTCTTCATAATTTGGTTTTATCACAGGAGTCGTATAAGAAAGAGGCAATGAATAAGACTATCGTGAAGGACCAACTTCTATATATCTCACAAAACAAGGTTCTGTAGTAATCAGTTACGTCGCATCAATATCACAAATCACCACATACAATTCCATTAGACCATTAGTACACTGTTTCCTGAATAACATAGATGCATCCATCCAATCCTCATCATCGACCATAGGGTACTCGGTGTGCCATAAATGTTCAGGATATTGAAGATGTTGATATGTTATTGAAGTGATGGATTGATCAACCCTTAGTTTTAACTGACTATGAATCTTATTGTGAACTTCATCCAATGCCAGACAACCATGAAAATTTTCCACTCTTACAGGTGGTAAACTATAACTAAAACCCTGCTCGGTATAAATTACCCCATCGTTGCAATATATTTGCGTAGACATGATTACCTAGAAAAAAATAATTAATAAAATATTATAAACTACATCAAAATTTTAAATTATTCAAATTGGTTATGATTAAATAATTGACTTGATCTTAAAACTTTTTCTATGTATTGGTTTATTACTATTGAGGTGTAGTGATGTTGATATTATCACCAAAGAAAATTTAATATAACATTGCCCCACCGTTGGTGGTGGGGTGGTAAGGGCTTGGGGGGGTGAGGGGCAGGTCGCGGGGTCAAGTCCCCGAGCTTGCGATTTACATGTAATTTTCTTCCTTGCGTGTGTGCCGCTTTCGCGGTTGTACCCAAATTTTTAAAAATTTAATATAACATTATATATTTTTATACCACTTATCAAATGTTCCATAAATTTTAATTACTTATGAATAAATAACCATGACTTGATCTTGAGACTTACTATGGATTAATTTATCATTATTTGATAAACTAGCCGAAACCTATGGGTGGACTCCTAGTGTCTCTATTATCAAATATTTCAATAACCGCTAGTCTTATTTCAAATATCAATGCCTCGTGTCGAACGACTCTTGTCGAACTCCTATTCTCAAACACCTCTTTGGGGATGCCTCTTGTTGATCGCCTTTTAATTACAAATTTACTCACATGCATATGAGGGGGTATAGGGATATGAAATACATAATTTTTTTAAGCATAAATGAAGGTCCTTACAAACTTAGTGAGAGATGACTCACAGGTCATCAATGCAGAAACAAAAATGCAATTATTACAAATTATATAACCCCATACACAAAACAAGACATGCAATTTCCATTATGCATTGGTCGGTCATCTCAAGATCAGTCATCACACAATACTCCTAACATGTTTTTTGATATATTTATTATGTTCTACATATTATATAACTTTATCTATTACTAGATGAAATATATATTAAATATCTACGCCTGTTTTCCAAAAATTTAACTTTTCAATTTGTATGAGTGTATATATATATATATTTAATAATAACATTTAATAAATTTAATTAAAACTAATATAATTTACACTAACATAACAACCATTACAATAATGGAAATTTATGTTATTTTCAATTTTATAAAATTACACACACACATATATATATAATGTTTTTTTGGCATTCTACTACTTTCCAAAATATAAGTAAATATATTTTATACTTTATTACTTGAAAGAATAATTATTTATACTTAATATTATTTAAATTTATTGATTAAAATTATTATTAGTAGTAAACAAAAGTAATATAATATACACTTACATGAAAACCATTAAAACAATATAAACTTATGTTATTTTCAATTTAATAAAATTACATATGTATACATTTTTTGTCAATTTTATACTTTAAAATATTTAATTAATTATATTTCATACTTTATTACTTCAAATAATAATTATTTACACTTAATATAATTTAAAATTATTATTTATAAAAAAAATGTTTTAATACCATTAACAAAAAGATTTTTTTTATATTTTTTATTAAATTTAAATATGATACTTAACATAACTAATATATTTTTAATAAATTATATAGATAGTGTATAAAATATTATAATTTAAATTAACATTACTTTCAAAATATCATATTTTATATACATATAAATATGTCATACTCGCCATTTAAATTAAAAATATATACATTTTTTAAAACAATTTTATTTCCCTAAATATAAATTATATTTTACACATACCATATTTAAATTTCTTAAATATTCAATATGAATTCATATAATAAAAAATAACTCATTCAAAAATTAAATCATACAAAAGACAGCAATTTACACATTCATACATGCATCAATACATATTAAATAATTAAACTATACACACAAACACTAATTTCTACACATCACAAATTAAATAAATAAACCATACAAATAAAATAAATAAATACAATTAAACAATTAAAATTTTAAATAGAAATTTTATCTTCTTAAAAGCAGAAAATATTTGTTGGGAAAGAAAATTTGTAGGGATTCACAATAAATTTCAGAGGAGAAGAAGGATATTTGAGGGGGGATCCTTTTATAAAAACTTGGAAGGAAGATGTGTGAACCCCATTCACACATCCTTTATCCAGTTCACGAAGGATGAGTAAACAGGGTTCACACATCCTATGTCGCGCCTAGGATGTGTGAACAAGATTCACATATCTCTGGTGGCAGAGAGAGATGCGTGAACCCTGTTCACACATCTTTCTCAGATCGGAGATGCGTGAACGGGGTTCACGCATCTCGGGTCCCCTTTTTAAAAAAATTAGGGACCCTATCCCATTTAAAAAAAATCAAAACTCATTTTAAAAAAAACCCTAAGATGGATCACGGTTTGGTGAAACATGGAATAAAATGAAAAAAGTGTTTATTGATTAATTAATCTGATTGGAATTTTGTAGAAGGATCATGTTATATTACATTAGTCAAGGGGAATAAACAAATGTAAATCGGGGAGGCTTGAAACCGAGACCTCCTAAACACAACCACTAGACCACATTGATTGATATTTGTATCTTATTATAGACATTTGGAATACGAATTACATTGATTTTAATTTATAAGGTAAACATTGGCGTACTTTGGAGGGAGAAGTTATTAATTTAAATGTTGATCCTTATTTTTCATGGCAGTGATAGGAATTGTGTTAGGGTTGTGTTGTGTACTTCTTCGAGTGCTTAATTGGATGTTGTTTCTAATATTATCATTTTTAACGATTCATGTGAATTCATAGAGGCGAACTCTATTCCATTTTAACTAGGAGATTACTATTTCTCATGTCATGTTTGATATTGTTGTTGAACATGATTATGCTCCCACAATTTCTCTTCTTTCGAATCAGAATTCATGTTTGGTTCCTTTTCGATCTATATTGCTATTGTATTGGTATCTGAATGTGCGACGGAAGCAAGTTGGGTATTTAAAATTTTCATCACCAGATCAACATAACTTCATCGTCTCTAGTAATCTGATTCATAGTAAAGATCCAAGGTTCTCATATGATTTTATTTAAGTAGATAAATAAAAAGAATGATTACCTCATTCATATTGATGACACATTCAACGATAGCTCATCACCAGTGATCGTTGCTCGAAGGATCCGATGTTGAATCTATCTAGATCATCCACACATGTTTCAAGATTTTGTGAGAACACTAATCATCAGAATTTGGGTGCGAGTGTGGAGATCCAATGACGCCTTCAACATCCCGATGATCAGCAATGCTTCATTCCTTTGATCCATGAAGGTGATTGAAGATTGAATGCTTGGAACAAGACTTTCTCTCCATAGGATGTGGGGAGGAGAATATAGGATCTCTAAAATTCAAGTGGATGAATAATACCTCATAAAATAGCTCATTATTGCTTATTTAGCAGTGGTTAAACATTTGGAAAGAGTTCCCTGACCCTCATATAAATAACATTCACTAAATAAGCAACAAATGACACATTATAAGCAATTAATTATGTAATAACATCATTTATATTTTTATCACTTACTTATAATATATAATAAATATATTACATGATAAAAGCAAGTTATTAACTTAACTCATAATTCCCACAAATATTAAACAAACATTGAATATTAAAATAACATTCGTTCGTATAATATTTTCATGTATTCACTTAATACCTTAGAAACACTTTTAATAAATAAATTCAAATCTAATTATTTTATACTTGAATAATAATGAATTTATTTATTCATTGTCGATCGTTTAATCCTGAACATCTCTTGGATCCCATGATGGGGCCCACCATGTCTTATTTTCCTATTCATCATAATAGAGTGGACTTTTGAATGTGTTATGTGTGTGACCATTTAGGCCCTTATTTTGATAACGATGAATATTATTCACAAACTAGAAGTGAAGTCTACCAACTCATCAAGACCTCTAAAAAGATAAGAAAAAATCATAGTAACGACAAATTTTCCTATGAATACACGTCGTGTAATATAATATTTTTATCATATGATATCTCATAAAGTTGGACACACACTTTGTGTCATCATAAATTTTTGGTTTATTATTTGTTGGTCTAACTGAACAAACTTACCTTCTTCCACCATGACCATGGATTCAGTGAAGGTACTACCATCCCAATCAATTAGGCCCGAGATATCACTTCCTTTCAGAAGTGCGAAATTCTATCTTGATTATTCAATCAATATAATCCTGTCAATGATGCACCCAACACAAGCCACCTCGCGACGACATCAATGTCATAGTTTTCTTCTTGAATCAAAGTGTGTAATCAAATAACATACACTGATAATAATCTCAAGTTAGGAGACCATTACACATGTTCACAGATAGGAACTACCAATGACACCTGAAACATGTGTTGATTCTATTGACAAGTCAGTTCTCATGATCTTATCTACTCGAGATCACCAAGTGTGAACTTAATGAGAACAAGTCACAATACTTATGAACCTCCGGCACCTAAAAGTCAAACATTATCTATATTATATCAATATAATACATATATACTATAATACATAACTTTAAGATTAACATCACGATATCTCTAGGATCTCATTATAGCATGAGAACTATTATATCCTTTTGATATGACATGTGACCTTAGGACATTACCATAACTATAGTGGATGTAGAAGTATCATCGCTATTACGGTAAGTTAAACACATGTATATATCAAACTGTATACATGTAATGGTAATCAAAGCACATACAAGGCATTAGTAGAAAAATGGTCTTTAACATCGATTTTTTTTAATTTTAATGTCAGTTTTTAACCGACGTTGAAGCCACCAACCTAAAAAAATAGGACTTTTGACATTAGTTTTTATAAACCAATGCCAAAAAGGATTTACATTTGTTTTCTGGTATCAGTTTTTTAAAAAACTGATGCCAATAATTTTAAAAAAAATCTTAATAAGTTTTAGATCATTTCCTATGTTTCGATTTGATTGGTTGTGAAGCTAAAAAGGAGTTATAAATAAAAAGTTATACCCATCGGAAGCTGGACTTCTCAAATTTTCTATAGATACAAATAGTTTCAAAGAAAACATGAGAAACATGAATGAAAATTACATACACCAAATGAAATAAAATAAACTTAAGGCTTCAAACATATTTCAATTCTTTTAGGAGTTTTCGTCAAAATGATATGTTGTTTATCATCATATCTCTTAATTTTAGGGTAGAACTCATGTGATAATGAAAACGGTGATTGGTAATGAATTTTGCACCTTGGTTGGTAAATCTATCCGAATGTTTTATATTCATAACTTCATCATAATAATAAATCATTATTATAAGTAAGATTATCAAGATGTTTAACAATGAAGGAAAATAATAATAAAGAAATTAAATGATTAGAATAGATATCGTATTCAAATCATCGTTTGAATTCGCGTTAAAAATTTGATTGAATCGAAGAGGTTGAAAATGGGGAATGAAAAAGAAAATGGATTTATATATAGTAAATAAAAATATTTTGTATACAAATTTAGGTAGGATTATAAAAAGTGAAATGTGCATTGTGAAAAAAAATTAAATACCGATCTCATATATTTGCAGATACCTTTTGGAATCAATTTTTAAAAAAACTGACACCAAAAAAGTAAAAAAAATTATTTTTTTCATCAATTTTTACAAAAAACAATACCAATAATTAAAAAAAATATTTTTGGAATCAGTTTAAAAAAAACCAATGATAAAAAGTAAAAAAAAATATTTTTGGCTTCGGTTATTAAAAAACTGACACCACAAATTAAAAAATATATATTTTTGGCACCAGTTTTTTAAAAAATCAACATCAAAAATTAAAAAAAAACTAACTAAGTTTTAGATAATTTCCTAAGATTCTATTGACTGGTCGTGGAGCTAAAACAAAGTTATGGATTAAAAGTTATGGCCTTCAAAAGTTGGACTTCTTTAGGACTTCTCTTCGAGAAGTTCAACTTTCGACATCCATAACTTTTAATCCATAACTCCATTTTAGCTCCACGACCAGTCAAATCGAATCTTAAGAAATGATATAAAACATAGTAAGATTTTTTTTTAATTATCGGTGTTGATTTTTTAAAAAATAACACCAAAAATATATATTTTTTAATTATTGGCATAGTTTTTTTAAATCGATGCCAAAAAACCAATTGATATCGGTTTTAAACAAAACTAATGCCAAAAAGTCTCCACAAACATATTTTGCATCAGTTTATAAGAAACCTACATCATATTTTTGATGTTAAAGACTATTTTTCTACTAGTTATGGTAGGGTTTAATACACCCACTTACAACACCCCACTTTCACTAGAGTCAACTATTAAGAACTCTCAACTCACTAGCTCTCACATGAGAATCATGCTTCCGCTGAGATACGACTTTAGTCAGGGGGTCTACCATGTTATCCTATGTAGATTCTCTACTAAATATGACTTCATCTCTCTAAGTAAAATCCCTCAAGATATGGAACTTCTAAAGTATATACTTTGTCCTCTAGTGTAGTATGGGATCATTGGCAAGTACCACTACTGCAGTATTATCACAATAAACTAGAACATTGTCAGCACTACTGGTCACAACACCAATATCTAAGACAAAATTATGTATCCAGACTGCCTCCTTATTTGTATTAGGATCCATGATATACTTAGATTATGATGTAGAATCAGCAACCACAGGAAGTTTCGAGCTTCTCCAGCTCACTACACCACAATTCAGACAAAAGATATAGCCTGACTATAATTTCAAATCATCATAATCTATTTGTAAACTAGCATCGGTGTATTCCCTCGCTATTAGTTCTTCATATCCAACATACATCAGGAACATATAATTTGTGTTGTGGAAACGCCGGGAGTTGCAGCGATAGAAAACGGCGAAAAACATAAGAGTAAAAAAGGAAAAAAAAGAACAAGGACAACGATTTATGTGGTTCGAGAAAAATCTCTACGTCCACAGAGAGGTAGAATATTCACTATAATCGGGTTCATAATTACAAAGTTTTTCAAGTTAGAAACCCTAGCCCAAAATGGGCTACATATGGAGAAGATGATCCAATGTTCCGAATAGGAAGTCCGCGTCGCTATAGTGAAAGGTGACCACCTTTGTCAAAAGTGCTACAATGGTTGTCAGCTGGAATTCAAAAGTGCAACAATATAGTTGAATCCGAAGTCTGCACTACTATAGTGTCTATCGGTGTTGGCCAGTCAGCTCTTCTACAGTGGTCAGAGATACCACAGTGCCAGAACAAATTGGGTTGGGGCCTTCGGCCCCCAGACCCCTGGAGCAGGGGCGCATTGCCCCCTATAACCCCCAACAAGCTCACCGTAGAGCTCGGCCTATGACAGTTATAGGACACAAGCATTCATTACAATCAGATCAAGCTACACCAATCCAACAATTTGTACATCTCAAGTATTTTAGGATAGTTTTTACAGTTTCCCAATGCAACTTTTCTAGATTGGATTGATATCTTTCCACCATGATTAAAGTAAAGGAAACATGAAACCTTGTACATAAAATGACATACATTATTGATCCAACTACTAAATTATAAGGTATTCTACTAATTATTTCAATCTCCTCCTATGTTTGTGGACACATTGTAACTTCCTGACCCAGGGTCCACTTAACTCGTGTCCCGAGCTGATGGGTCACATGGCCTCAAGCGTGCATTCCCATATGCCAGAAGTTGCGGACTAGTAGCGAGGGTGTAAAGGTGATACGGTGGGGAGACTATACCCTATTATCAGAAAGGCACAACAGAAACAACAATAAACATGTAACAGCGGATGCAAATGTAGTAAATAGACAGAATGAATAAACAAGTACCGAAGTGTAAATAACCAAACAACTGATAATAATATCAAAAGAATCTAAGGTAGTGTTAGATATATGGATGCATGGCATGAAAATATACAAAAGGGAAACAAGAGACACACATATATAAAAACTAAAAAAAGTACAAAAACTGCTCCAATATCGTCTCGAGTGAATGATCAATCCTCTAATCCTAAGATCCATCTATAAGAAACACATATCAACAACCTATAGCATGGCCCTTGACCTTATCCATTCCTATAGTCATATAATATTGTCGGGTATCAAAGGCATCTTGAGTAGGGTGTGAGATAAAAATCTCAGTAGTCCACTACCAATAGTGTTTAGTAGTAATCCAAGCAGTGCTTGTAACTAAACAGTGTGCAGGTAATAAATGAAATAATAAATAATGCTGAAATAATTAACTGGCCCACTTAGGTTTCTATAGGACACCTGGTGGATCTACCTGCTTCAGCTCATGGCTGGAATGAAGTCTGAGGATTAACCATATATACAGTAGTAATATATATATATATATATATATATATATATATATATATATTATAATTATATATATATTGAATCCACATATATGAACCAAGTATGTGAGAACGTAAGTGACCATATACCTAGAGTACCAGTGCTGATTGGAC
The DNA here is from genome assembly GCA_963277665.1 of Viscum album. Classification (NCBI taxonomy): domain Eukaryota; kingdom Viridiplantae; phylum Streptophyta; class Magnoliopsida; order Santalales; family Viscaceae; genus Viscum; species Viscum album. The sequence continues at coordinate 1,045,287,225 of OY728150.1, forward strand.
CGGGGCATAACTTAGGCGTCCATGACCAGTCTGACGAGCCTATAAGTTTAAGTAACAGGGTACATGTCCCACATCTCATAATGAGTGGGAGATGTCATGCTCATTACTCGAGATGGTGAGTGTTCCATCATGTCAACACTCTATAAGGAATGTGGCATGTAAAGCCCACATACTACTAGTGTCAGAGGTATGAGACATCATGCTAAACACCTGATGTAAGGGAGTGTGATACCTTCATGCTCAACTGAACCCTTACCATTATACCAAGACCTATATATATATAAACATGACATAATGGTTAAATAACAACTGATAAAGCATAAAAAGAGGCATGAGCTCACCACCCTTTATAAGTCACCCCATTTAATCCATTTCATTTTTTTTATGGAAAATAAAACCAACATGCATAAGCCATTCCACTTGATTAATCCATTAAATTTAGTAAATTCATTTAAGGGAAGCCACTATCATGAATGAGCTATCCTATATAATCCAATCCATTTAATTCATTAAACATGAAAAAACCATTTATAGGGCTCAAAAGGTCATTTAGGAGATGACTTGGCCATTATGGAAATTGACTACATGGGCAATTCCAAGGATAGGAGGGCCAAGCACTTAAGAGGTGCCTTTGTTCCACTAAACAATCCATATAATAAGAGAAATTACATTTTAAATCTAAGATGAATGCTTAGGAGGTGATCCGACATATGCACATTTATTCATGAGAGACAAAACCATTTGGTACACCCAAGGGGTGTCCATATATGATGTGAAAATACTCTAAATTACCAAACAAGGATCAACATGCATTTATTAAGGTGAAATGGTCAATTTGATATAAAAAACTCAATTAAAAGGAGATGCTTGGAAAAAGCCAACATGCGGCTCAACGACATAACAACGATATAGCGACCCGACCTTTTCTTACATTACTATTACATAATTTTAAAGATAAATATCATAATAGTATTACACATAGAGTATCCAACAGTTTAGTGTCTTGGGAAAACTAGGACCATACATAATAGTTACAACATTGAGCATAAACATTTATTCAATTTCTTCTTCTCTAGCTTCTTACTGGCACTTGACCTCTCCTTAGTACATGTAGTCACCTGAGGATATACATCAAAAGGGGTGAGATAGAAGCTGAATAAGTGTATAGATAAGAACAATATATCATGGGGTGAGAATACTCATAACATAGGTAAAGGATCATGAACATAAGAGGAATCATAAATATAAGACTTGAAATTTGGCAATGCATATAAATGAAACATCATGTCTTAGTGGTTAACTACCACACATACTTGTGAACAAAGATAGAATCTTGTTCACATAATTTCGCATTTACTCATGAGATTCATCACTTTATCCAATGCATTGGAGCGCTGTATAATTCCAGGCGCACCCGTCACATTCAAACATTCACATTGCGCTATATAATTTCGGGCGCACCCGTCACATCATAACATTATCATTATCATGCATGAAACATAGAACATATATCAATAATGAACATAACTAAACCATGTAAATGAATTAGTTTCATCTCATAAGAACACATTCATAAACTTTGGGTTCCCAAAAGAAAGAGGGAATAACATACTTGATACAAGAACCATCAACCTTGAATGAGAGGTAAGAGATGAGTTCTTAAAAGAAGAGTTCTTTTGGAAAACATTTTGTTTGACATAAACTTAAGTAGAAAACATGTATATCCAAGAAAAGGTAAGATAATTATGAAAAAAATATTTTTAAGGAGTGACCATACCAAATTTGGAGTGAAAGAGGGAGAACCCGAAGAAAGAAAATTGGGTTCGAGATTTTTCCCTTACCTTATATCTGAACACTTCCTTCAATTTAATGTCCTATATAATGACATTATATTCATTAATTAGAAATTATAGAACCTTTTATACATTAATAGGGTTAATTTTGTTTCATTATGTTATTTTATGGGCCTTTTGATGAGTTATAGGGTTTAAAAACATTGTCCGGGAATGTTCGTTTTTACGGTTTTCTTGAGCGGTTCACTTGTATTCATAAATTGAAGTTTCGGTAGAACATGGGTAAACATCCAGAACTGATATTACATGTTATTAATGATATTAAAGGAGTTTTCATTATCTTATAATGAATTAAATTGTATACCATGTAGATGTATCATTAGATAGGAATTAAATGATGATTGTTTGAGTTAATTTGGGCGGTTTTTCGACCACAATGAACTTGTTTTGTTTACTCATTTAGTAATATATACATAAGTTAGTTCCAGAACTTTAATTAGGATATAATACACATAAAATATTCTGGTTTAAACATAAAAATTGTTTCATGACCATATCTGAAGGTAGAAATGAAAAAAGAAAACATGTCGTTCTTGAAGGTGATAGATTAACACCTCACGAACAACGTTTTCTTTTATAAAATAAAAGGAAGATGAGAAGGGGGTTGGATGGTATAATATCCCATTAGTATCATAAAATTAAATTATATGTATTATAATGGATTTACCATACCATTTGGACAAAGATAGGTGGGGAGATAATAAGAAAAGAACTTGAAATTGAAAGGAATTTAAAAGAAAAGAAGGAGAGAAATTACCTCTTAAATCCTCCTCTTGAGATCCTCCTTAAGGGGCCTAAGCTTGGTATTTTGATGATACCAGAAGATTTTGGACTTAAGGGAGGGGCTAGGGAAGATTCTTGTGTAGATTTTAGACAAGTATTAAAGTTTGAGAGGTGTGAGGGAAATGAGGGTGTGAATGGTGCTATTTATAGTGGAGGGGAGATGCGTTTTCTTAATATAAAATTAATTAATTTATTATTTCTCCACAAGACAAGGAATAGTGAGTCTTACATGACCAAGAATGGTAATTTTATAATTTAATACCAAAAAAAGTGGGCTTACATCACCATAACATCATACATGACTCTATAATTAACTTATTTAGCTTATTTTGTATATTATGGTATTTCACTATTCATAAAAAATTCAAGTATTTCAGAAAAATCCCAAAAATTCACCCCTATAATTTTTTGAAGTGTATCATCCAAAAATTAAGTCCATTTTTCAAAAATAATTTTCGAAATATGATTAATTTAATATTTAATTAAAATCATAATTTACTTGAAAAATACAGTTTTTAAAATTAAAACTGATTTTATAATGCTTTCAAAAATTACGTAGGGTCTTATAAAATTATCTAAAAACTAGAAGACATAGATTTGTTAATTTATGAACACATTTTATGAAAATATATTTTCTTTTAAATTAATTAATTAATTATAATTAATTGTTTATGGCTTACAAAAATACCAAAATGTTTACTATGGTCAAATTGTCATTTTCTAAGATGCATAAATTTTATTTAATTATTTGTGGGTAAGGTTACTCTTATTTTGGACGATATAATATTCATAAGGGTTGTACTACTATTTATAAGGGTAGGTTACTATTCATAAGGGTAGGTTACTATTCACCAAAAATTAAGTTTTTCTTATTGGACCCCAAAAATCATCTTGAACACAACTGTGTATGTCAGATTTTCAAAATTCTAAACATAGAAGTGAAAAAATTATGTTTAAAGGTCACTTAGCATATAATAGTTCATTATGTTGTGTTTTCATGTGATTTTATGACATAATTATAAGAAGGAAATTTCCATTGAAAAACTTCAGGTCGTTACATTCTTCCCCCCTTATGAAATTTCGCCCCCGAAATTTCACTTTACACAAACAGGTGAGAGTACTTCTCCTTCATCGCCTACTATGGTTCTCAAGTAGCTTCTTAAAACTTATGGTTCCTCCACAACACTTTGACAAGGTGGGTTGTCTTGCTGCGTAGAACCTTATCTCTCCGGTCCATAATCTCTACTAGCTGCTCCTCATAAGAGATATCATCTTCCAGCTGTATCACCTATGAGTTTAGTACATGTGAGGGATCAGGTATGTACTTCCTCAGGAGTGATACGTGAAAAACATCATGAACCTGATCCATATTCGGTGGAAGTGAAACCTAATAGGCCACGACTCCTATACGGTCAAGGATTTCAAAGGGGCCAATGTACCTTGGGCTTAGCTTCCCTTTCTTCCCAAATCGCATGACTCTCTTCCATGGTGATATTCGAATGAAGACTTTATCTCAAACATCTAACTCCAAGTCCCTTCAATGGTTATCAACATAGCTATTTTTCCAACTCTCAGCAGATTTGATGTGTTTCTAGATGACTTGAACCTTCTCTGTCATCTCTTGCATAAGATCGGGTCCAAGTAGTTTTCTTTCTCCAACTTCATCCCAACAGGTTGTAGTTCTACATCGCTTTCCATACAGAGCTTCATATGGAGCCATCTGAATACTCGAGTGGAAGCTATTGTTGTATGATAACTCAACCAATAGGAGATGCTGATCCCATTCACCTTTGAATTCTATAGAGCATGCTCTTAGCATATCTTCAAGCGTCTGAATAGTCCTTTCAGATTAGCCATCGGTTTGGGGGTGATAGGTCGTGCTGAAATTTAATTCAGTACTCAAAGCATGTTGAAGGCTCCTCCAGAATTTAGATGTGAACCTTTGATCACGGTCAGAGACAATTGAGAGTGAAACACCATGCAGTCTCACCACTTCCTTCACATATATCTTTGCAAGTTGTTCAAGTGAGAGATCTTCCCGAATAGAGATAAAATGGGCAGTCTTGGTGAGTCGATCAACCACAACCCATATCGCATTATTTCCCTTCGACATCTTTGAAAGACCTGTGACAAAGTCCATAGTAATATTTTCTCATTTACACATGGGTATAGGCAATGGTTGCATCATCCCTTTGGACTTTTGTCACTATGCTTTAACTTGCTGACATACCAAGCACCTTGATATATATTCTGAAATCTCCTTCATGTTATCCCACCAGAAGTGTTCTCGGAGATCGCGGTACATCTTGGTGCTACCAGGATGGATAGAGAATGTTGAGCTATGTGCATTGTCCAATATCTCCTTCTTTATCCTGGGTGATGAAGGCACACAAAGCCACGTTCCAAACTGAATCACACCATCATCGTCTATATGGAACTCGTGCAACTTTCCTTCCTTTACTTCATTCACCCTCTTTTGTATCTCCACATCATCCCTTTGTGCTTCCTTAATCTTCTCTTGGATGGATGGTTTCATAATCATTTAGGCAAGGTATGATGTATCTCCTGCCCTTATGATTTCTAAATCCATTCTTTGCATATCCAAGAAGATAGGGTCTTTCTCAATACGTAACATGGACAGAGTAGCAGGTTCTTTTCTTCTTAGAGCATCAGCTACCTTATTCGCCTTTCTAGGATGATAGTGAATAGAGAAATCATAATCCTTGATTAGCTCTAACCATCTCATTTGACGCATGTTAAGCTCCTTTTGTGTGAATATATACTTTAAGCTCTTGTGGTCGGTGTATATGTCACACTTCTCACCATAAAGTTAGTGCCACTAGATTTTCAAGGCAAAAATCACGGCTGCCAGCTCTAGATCATGCGTTGGGTAGTTCTGCTCATGGATCTTCAACTGTCGTGAGGCATAGGCTATCACATTATCATTTCGCATGAGTACGCAACCCAAGCCTTTCTTTTAAGCATCACTATATATCACATAACATTCTCCACTTTTCGGTAGTGTGAGTACAGGTGCAGTGATTAGCCTTCTCTTTAGCTCCTTGAAGCTTCCCTCACATTCTTCTATCCAGACATACTTTACCCCTTTCCTTGTTAACTTAGTTAGCGGGCTTGACAATCGTGAGAAGTTTCTCACAAAACGTTGGTAGTACCCAACTAATCCGAGAAAACTACAAATTTCGGTGACACTAGAGGGTTTGGGCCATTCCTCAATTGCATTTGTTTTTGAAGGATCCATAGAAATTCCCTCACTTGTGATCACATTTCCCAAGAACGTGACTTGCTTCATCCAAAAGTCACACTTGTTGAACTTGGCGTACAACTTCTCCTTTCTCAATGTCACCAACATAAGTCTTAGATGTTCTTCATGTTCCTCCTTTATCCTGGAGTAGATGAGAATATCATCAATAAAAACTACCACAAATTTTTCGAGGTAATGTCTAAAGACTATATTAATCAAATCCATGAAGATTGCAGGGGAATTAGTAAGTCCGAAGGGCATAACCAGAAACTCATAGTGACCATACCTTGTACGGAAGGTAGTTTTCTGAATATCTTCCTTCTTCACCTTTAGTTGATGATATCCAGAACAAAGATCCACCTTTGAGAAGTATTGATCTCCTCTTAATTGATCAAACAAGTCGTCAATCCTTGGAAGAGGATACTTGTTCTTTATGGTGATCTTGTTTAGTTCCCGATAATTGATACACAACCACATTGTTCCATCCTTCTTCTTCACAAAGAGCATTGGCACACCCCAAGGTGATGCACTAGGGCGTATGAACCCTTTGTCCAGATGCTCTTGCAGTTACTTATTTAACTCCTCTGGTTTGATAGGAGCCATTATATAGGGACACTTTGAGATAGGAGTAGCTCCAGGTATGAGTTCTATTGAGAAATCTACCTCACAATCTGGGGAATTTCAAGTAACTCTTTGGGAAATACATCACCATATTCCCTCATGATGTCCATTTCCGCAAGGTTGGAACTTTCCTTTGACCCAACCATTTAGGATAGGTATGCTTATTCATAGGGAATCAACACCCATACATATGAAGGATTTTTCAAAGGAGATTCATGATCTTCCTTGCATTTTTAAAGGAGCATGGGATGGTTCAGAATATGAAAAGATATTTCCTTTTCTTGATAGTTGATATGTGATCTATATATCAAGAACCAATCCATTCCCATTATAGCATCAAATTTCACCAAGGGAAGTATGACAAGATTCACTGGAAGAATCTTCCCACATACACCAACAGGAGAAGAGTCAAACACTTGGGTTGCAATGATTGCACCACTTGGTGTTTTTACAGATATCTCTACTTCAAGGTTTCGGGGATTCGATTCTATAGTTCTAGAAAACTTGCATGATATAAAGGAATGAGTAAGAAGTGTACCTTGTAAGACTTCATTATCATGCTCCACTTCCGCAGTAGTGATGGAATAAGCCTTCCCTTGTTCCTTTGTCTTTGGTGGTTATTGACGCTGATTACCCTTGAGAACTCTAGGTTTAGTGTACTGGCTTGCATAGTACCCTAGCTCCCTACATTTGTAGCATTGAACCATGGGTGGTTCTCTCCTTTCTTCGGCTACATTCTCCTTCCTTTTCACATATTTTCGATACTCTTGATCACAGTTTCCTTCTTTCCCACACTTGAAGCATTTCCCCATCCCTTTAAGGCAGTTCCCATGGTGCAACTTCTCACATTTTTTGCATGTGGGTCGTTGAGTTTTCCTCCCACCTTTATCATTAGATCCACCGTCTTGAAACTACATCTTTTGTTTCTTATCACCATAGCCATGGGACCATTATCCAAACTCCATATACACTTTGAGAGCACACCGAAAAACTTCTCTATAACTCCCAAAGTCTCGAATTGTAAGAGCCTTTCGAAGGTGTGGTTTTAATCCACTAGGAATCTATCAATTTTGCTATCATTGTTGATAACAAAACCTGAAGCATACCTTGTAATACTTGTGAAATTCACTTCGTAGGTTGTGACAGATTCTCCTTTTTTTTGCTTGAGCTCTATGAATTCTCTCTCTATCTTCATGAAAAGATTTATTGGGAAATAATTGTTAAGAAACATTATCTTAAAATCTTCCCATTCAATCTCTTTAATTTCATCCCTTGTCTTGGTGTTCTTAATCAAAGCCCACCATTGATAAACCTCTCTATCTAGACGATAAACAGATAGTGTCACTTTCTTCATCTCAGAACAGTGAAGAATAGAAAAGATCTTCTCTATGGAGTTGACCCACTGTTCCACAACTAGTGGATCAGAAGATCCACTAAACGTTAGTGGTCGTTGCCGCATAAAACATTCGATAGCCAGTTGCTCTCTCTTTAGCGAAGGAGGTCGTTACCCATTATTATGGTTATTGTTCATAACCTGAGATAATTGGGTAAGCATCACTATGAAGTTTTGAAATTCACCTCCTAAATAATTGGGGATGTCGTTCGGGCAATCGTTGCATTGTCCCTCGCACGAGTTGTTGGCCCGGTTTCTCCTGGTTCCCACAATTTTCTAAAATAGAAAAGGTTAGAACAAAGCATAAGTCAAAAAGTCATAAATAAATAACTTATTCATTTTCAAAATTTATACTAAAATCATAACATATGGGATCCCTATGTAAATATTCTTGTGTGCATATTTGTACTTAGTCTCATGCTAGAGGTTTTCTCTAGGGTTCGCTAATCCTAATTCCCAAATTAACTAAACCTTTCATCTGATACCAACTATAGAGACCCAACCTTTTCTTACATTACGATTACATAATTTTAAATATAAATATCATAATAGTATTACACATAGAGGATCCAATGGTTTAGTGTCTTGGGAAAAATAGGACCATACATAACAGTTACAACATCGAGCATAAACATTTATTCAATTTTTTCTTCTCTAGCTTCTTACCGGCACTTGACCTCTCCTTAGTAAATGTAGTCACCTGAGGATATACATAAAAAGGGGTGAGATAAAATCCCAGTAAGGGTACAAATAATAACAATATAGCATGGGGTGAGCATAATCATAACATAGTCAAAGGATCGTGAACATAAGAGGAAGCATAAATATAAGACTTGAAAAGTGGCAATGCATATAAATGAAACATCATGTCTTAGTGGTTAACTACCACACATAATTTTGAACAAATATAGAATCTTGTTCACATTATTTCACATTTACTCATGAGTTTCATCACTTTACCTAATGCATTGGAGTGCTGTATAATTCTGGATGCACCCGTCACATTCAAACGTTCATATTGCGCTATATAATTCCGGGCGCACCCGTCACATCATAACATTATCATTATCATGCATGAAACATAGAACATATATCAATAATAAACATAACTAAACCATGTAAAGGAATTAGTTTCATGTCATAAGAATACATTCATAAACTTTGGGTTCTCAAAAGAAAGAGGGAATAACATACTTGATATAAGAACGATCAACCTTGAATGAGAGGTAAAAGGTGAGTTCTTAAAAGAAGAGTTCTTTTGGAAACCATTTTGTTTGACATAAACTTTAGTATAAAACATGTATATCCCATAAAAGGTAAGATAATGATTAACAAAAGATTTTTAAGGAGTGACCATACCAAATTTGGAGTGAAAGAGGGAGAACCCGAAGAAAGAAAATTGGGTTCGAGATTTTCCCCTTACCTTATATGCGAACGCTTCCTTTGCTTTAATGTCCTATATAATGACATTATATTCATTAATTAGAAATTAAATAACCTTTTATAAATTAATAGGGTTAATTTTGGTTTCATTATGTTATTTTATGGGCCTTTTGATGAGTTATAGGGTTTAAAAACATTGTTCGAGAATGTTTATTTTTACGGTTTTCTTGAGTGGTTTACTTGTATTCATAAATTGAAGTTCAGGTAGAACATGGGTAAACATCCAGAACTGATATTACATGTTATTAATGATATTACATGAGTTTTAATGATCTTATAATTAATTAAATTGTATAAAATTTGGATGAATCATTAGATAGGAATTAAATTATGATTGTTTGAGTTAATTTGGGCGGTTTTTCGACCACATCGAACTTGTTTTGTTTACTCATTTAGTAATAGGTACATAAGTTAGTTAAAAAACTTTAATTAGGACATAATAAACATAAAATATTATGATTCAACCATAAAAATGGTTTCATGACCAGATCTGAAGGTAGAAATGAAAAAATAAAACATGTCGTTCTCGAAGGTGATAGATTAACACCTCACGAACAACGTTTTCTTTTATAAAATAAAAGGAAGATGAGAAGAGGGTTGTATGATATAATATCCCATTATTATCATAACGTTTCATTATATGTATGATACTGGAGTTACCATACAATTTGGATAAAGATAGGTGGGGAGATAATAAGAAAAGAACTTGAAATTAAAAGGAATTTAAAAGAAAAGAAGGAGAGAAATTACCTCTTGAATCCTCCTCTAGATATCCTCCTTAAGGGGTCTAAGCTTGGTATTTTGATGAGACCAGAAGCTTTTGGATGTGGGGGAGGGGATAGGGAAGATTCTTGGGCAGATTTTAGACAAGGATTAAAGCTTGAGAGGTGTGAGGGAAATGAGGGTGTGAAGGGTGGTATTTATAGTGGAGGGGAGAGGGGTTTTCTTAATATAAAATTCATTAATTTATTATTTCTCCACAATAAAAGGAATAGTGAGTATTCCATGACCAATAATAGTAATTTTCTAATGTAATCCCAAAACAATTGGGCTTACATCAGCAGAATATCATACATGACTCTATAATTAACTTATTTAGCTTATTTCGTAAATTATGGCATTTCACTATTCATCAAAAATTCAAGTATTCCAGAAAAATCCCAAAAATTCACACCTACCATTTTTCGACGTGTAGAATCCAAAAATAAAGTTCATTTTTCAAAAATAATTTTCTAAATATGATTAATTTAATATTTAACTAAAATCATAATTTACTTGAAAAATACAGTTTTTTAAATTAAAACTGATTTTATAATGCTTTCAAAAATTACGTAGGGTATTATAAAATTATCTAAAAACTAGAAGACATAGATTTTTTAATTTATGAACACATTTTAAGAAAATAAAATTTCTTTTCAATCAATTAATTAATTATAATTAATTATTTATGACTTATAAAAATACCAAAATGTTTACTATGATCAAATTGTCATTTTCTAAGATGCATAAATTTTATTTAATTATTCGTGGGTAAGGTTACTCTTATTTTGGAAGATTTACTATTCATAAGGGTCGTACTACTATTTATAAGGGTAGGTTACTATTCACAAGGGTAGGTTACTATTCACCAAAAATTAAGTTTTTCTTATTGGACCCCAAAAATCATCTTGAACACAATCGTGTATGTCAGATTTTCGAAATTCCAAACAAAGAAGTGAAAAACTTATGTTTAAAGGTCACTTAGCACATATTAGTTCATTATGTTGTGTTTTCATGTGATTTTATGACATAATTATAAGAAGAGAATTTCCATTGAAAAACTTTGGGTCGTTACATACGAAGCATCAAAACTTATGGGAAAAATGACGAAACCAATTACTTAAAGGTCATAGATGGCTCCTCACTTGATATCGAACTCAAATTCGGAGTAGGTTGAAAGAAATCTAAGAAACAGTCCAACATCCTAAAAATAGTGAAAATGATCTTACACCAAAATAGCATCATGGATTCAAAGATAAACTTAGATCAAATGTAAGATACTAGAAGAGCTTACCGAGATGGATCCTATGCTTCCAAAAGATCGTGATTTAGAGTTCGGATGTGTGAGCTACCTCAATGCCTAGATTGAGGGGTTTGGGAGCTCAACAAGAGAAAGATATGTCCATCCACTAGAGAATGGGAGAATAATAAAGAAAATGTGGGTTTAATATTTCATTAAGGGAAAAAATGTAAATTCACCCTCAAAATAAGGGGTGCGCGGTTTGGCCAAACCGTGATCAAGCCCACTGCTTAAGGAATGCCCCACACGAATAAGGCGCACGAGTTCTCAAACCATGTGCAAACCATGCGAAATGACTCTATTAAAAACTTGCAGTTACTTGTTTGGTCATGCACCCTAGGTCCCATGGTTTTAGACAAACCGTGTTGCCCCAGGTCTCCATTGTCTGCAACTGCACGGTTTGGGGAAACCATGCGGGCTGGGTGACACAGCTTCTCCTAACCATGCGGCCTCGTCTTTTCTCCCCCTTTGGGGATCCAGGCTCCAAACGAGTCTCAGAGGCACCCAAGACCTCCTTGACTTGATTATACATCCTTATTAAGGTCGTTTAAAGGAATTTAAATCAAAACAAAATGATCCGTACCTTTGTGAAAAGATGGGTCATTACAACCTCTCCTCTTTAAAGCAACTTGTCCCTGAGTTGGTCTTCTGAGGGTAAAGATGTGTCATCAACAAAGATCTCCGACCACTGAGCTCGTATATCAGCTTCCCATTCCCAGGTCTAATCATGTACTCGACCTTGCTTTTATAACACCCGTACCAAAGGAACATACCTGCCTCGAAGTGTTTTCATGCTTCGATCCACAATACGAACATGATACTTCTCAAAGGAAGAATCTATATCAAGCTCAACCTCATTAGGTTTAAAGACATATGATGGGTCTGGATAGTATTAGTGAAGTTTAGATACATGAATGACATCACGCATATACCAGTATCTGCAAGGAAGTGCTATTTGGTAAGTCACTGATCTAATCTATTTCACAACCTCAAAGGGTTCAATGAACCTCGGTGAGAGCTTACCCTACCTTAAAAAATGTCTATAGATCAACCTGGGTAATACTCACAAGAAAACCCCATCTCTGACCTCAAACTAAATAGGTCACCGATGTTTGTTGGTATACAACTACTGCCTAGATTGAGTTGTCATCATGTGCTTTTTGATCAGCTAGACCTACTCTATAGTCTCCTGCACGAGACTTGGTCCAAGAATATTTATATCCCCTACCTCTAGCCAACACAGAGGTGAACAACAAGACCTACCATATAAGGTTTCATAAGGATCCATCTTGATGGTAGGCTGAAATCTGTTGTTATAAGTGAACTTAATGGGGGGAATGTGTTTCTACCAGGAACCACTAAAGTTAAGGACACTTGCACATAGCATATCCTCTAGAACCTGAATCACACTCTCTGTATGTCCATCGATATGAGGGTGATAGGTCATGATCAGAATCACCTACTTACCCAAGGCCTTCTATAACCACTACCAAAACTGTGACATAAAGCGAGTGTCTTTGTCAGAAATGATTTCCTGTGGATCTCCATGAAGACGTAAAACCTCCCGGATGTACAGTCTTCCTAGCTCATCTACTAAGAAGGTCTCTCGAATAGATAATAAGTGTGTGAAATTCATAACCCACACCGTATCATTCCCACAAGGTGATCTAGGTAAACCAGTCACAGAATCCATCGAAACATCATCCGATTTCCACTTGGGAATGGAAAACGACTGTAAAAGCCCTGCCAGTCACTGATGTTCCACCTTCACCTGCTTACAGGTGGAACACTGAGTGATAAATCCAAAAACCTCGTGTTTCATACTAGGCCACCAATATTGGCGTCATAGATCTCAATACATTTTGGTGACATTGAGGTGAACCACCCATGCTGAGGTGTGAGATTCCTACATCAGCTCCTCTCTGATGTCTATTGGGACCTATACATGCCCATGGAATAGTAAAGTTACATCCCCATCCACATTCCAACCTAAAGTGGTATCATCATCTGAAATGATTTCCCTTAGGACAAGGCCTTCAAGATCAGATAACTGTCTCATTCTTACCTGTTCCAGAAGTATAGAATTCACTACTAAGGTTGAGAGGATGGTTTTACCATGATCCTCCTGAACCTCAATGTGAATATCTGAGAATAAGGCCATGAGCTATCATTATCCATTGGATTCCTAAACTACCTGCACCTGATTCTTTCAGCTTAGAGAATTGGCCACTGCATTACCTTTACTAGGTGTGTAGGCAAGCTTGAAATTGAATGGCTATAGGTAATCAACCCACTTGCACTGTCTGAGTTTCATATCTCACTGTATAGAGATGTACTTGAGGCTTTTGTGATTAGTGTATACCACAAAATGCTCTCCAAGTAGATAGTGTCTCCAACAATATAGAGCATGAACTAAAATAGATAACTCGAGGTCATGAGTTGGGTAATCTTGCTCATGTGTCCTCAACTAACGAGACTCATATGTGAAGACTCACTTGTCTTGCATAAAAACAACTCTAATCCCAATACCTGATGCATCACAGTATACAATATAGCTTCTTCCTGGCTCTAATAGAATTAATATCAGTGTTGAAGTAAAACAAGCCTTCAAATCCTGAAAGGATGCTTCAAAAGATTCTGACCATATGATTTCACACCCTTTTTTTCAAGCCCAAGCAGCGTTGTAAGGAGTGAGAAATCCTAGATGAAACATCTATAATATCTGGATATACCCAAGAAACTATGAATGTCAAATACATTATTGGGATGCTCCCAGAAAACTACAACTCTCACTTTCTTTGGTTCCACTAAAACTCCTGACTACGAGATGATATGACCCAGGAAGTGGACTTCATCAATCCAAAAGTGACATTTACTAAGCTTAACATGGAGTTGATGTTATCTTAGTGTATTCAACATGATATCAAGATGGTTGACATGGTCGCATCTGAAGAATGAATTCATTAAGGTATCATCAACAAATACTACCACAAATGAATCCATATACAGGTGGAAAACTCGATTCATAAGAGCCATAAAAACAGTAAGTGTGTTTGTGAGATCGAACAATATAACAAGGTGATCGTATAGACCATACCTACTCCTAAAAGCTATGCGAGATATGTCTAATGACCTGAAACACACCAGATGATATCCCGACCTCAAATTTATCTTTGAAAACTCTCTCTCTCCTCGGAGTTGATCAAATAGTTCATCTATTCTAGGTAGTGGATACCAGTTCTTTATTGTGAGATGGTTCAAATAATGGTAATCCACACAGAGTTTGAGGTTACCATCAAACTTATTAGTGAAAAGGAGTGGTGAACTCCAAGGATAAGTGTTGGGGCATATAAATACTTTAGCCTCCATATCCTCCAACTATTTCTTGAGCTCTAGAATCTCCTTAGGTGTCATCTTATAAGGAGGAATGGTCACTGGTATTACTACTAACACAATATCAATGGTAAAATCTACCTCTCACACAGGAGGTAGACTAGAGAATTTGTCAGTAAAGAAGTCCCTAAAATGCACCACTACAGTAGAAAAAATAGCGGGTTATAACCCCTGGTTATATAGGTAAAGACAGATGGTCTGAGTTGTCACATCACTTAGCCTATGTAGTTCGAGTCCATATATAGTTACACTAACATCCCATTATCCCTTATGCATGTGCCTAATTACCTCTGGTAATGTAAACATCACCTTTCGATGATAATAGTCAATATGAATCAATAGGGAACTAACCAATCCATCGCAATGATTACATCAAATCCCGTCAGGTTGAGGACGAACATATTTCACACAAAAAGGTAACCACCTATCTTAAGGGAACAATCCTTACAATGAAAAATGCCCTTAGATCAGATACCTAGTGAATAATCTAGTGTCATAATGCAATATAAGTGCTCGATCTCAAGGCCTAGACTCTCTATAATGGTCTCAGATAGAAACGACTGAGACGTACCTATGTCAAATAAAGTAGACATTAAAGTGGAGCTACTAGAATAATACCTCGTACAGCAGAAGGTTCAATTCTCTTATCCTCCAACACTAGTACAATCATGACCTTTAGCGGCCGCCAAAAGCCGTCGCTAAAGGTCTATAGCAGCCGCCTAGCGTCCGCCAATCGGCGGCAGCTTTTGACCCGTCACTGTTGCTATCAACGACCGCCATTTGGAGGATGTTGTAGGCAAGCCGAAATAGACTTTAGCGGCCGCCAATCGGCGGCCGCTATAGGTGGCGATTGAAACACCTATAACGACCTTTTTTAAAAAAAAAATTCAATTGCACAATAAAATATACCCAAAAAGATCTCATCACTCATCTTCCAAGCTCTACATACATCATCAAATATAACTGCATAACAAAATTTAATTACAAAATTAGAACCGAATAAAAACTAGAAAAC
This sequence comes from Viscum album, assembly GCA_963277665.1. Classification (NCBI taxonomy): domain Eukaryota; kingdom Viridiplantae; phylum Streptophyta; class Magnoliopsida; order Santalales; family Viscaceae; genus Viscum; species Viscum album. The sequence continues at coordinate 1,045,303,047 of OY728150.1, forward strand.
AAATAATTGAAACAAATTAACATATTTCAATTCAAACTTACTGTAACAGATCTAAAGTATTTGATTTTCAAAATATATTCATAATTTGGAATATCATTTTAAAAATTTAAGATCATTAATTCTATGGTTGTAATTAGATTTTTTCTCTGTGATTTCAGGTCAATCCGATGTCGTCCGCTATGAATTTGACCGTTAAACGCCCGTTTTGGCCGTTTATGACACCGGAACTGCGTTCTCGGTCACTGCGGGCACATGGCACGTCCGATTGACGTGTCGTCTGCTCGACCACATCAAAATTCACTCACCCGTTGATTTAGTCTAATTTCAGGCCATTCCGACTTTGTTCGGCCCGTTTGGACCCCCTCACGCGCGTTTATGAAGCGCGCCCAACACTTAAAAAACACATATTGAGCCGTACCATGCAAACCACACGTCCTATTGACGTTTAGTCTATGCGTACATGTCACGAATAATAATTATATTGTTTCCCTGTGATTTCAGGTCAATACGATGTCGTCCACTATGAATTTGACCGTTAAATGCCGGTTTTGGCCGTTTATGACACCAGAACTGCGTTCTCGGTTACCGCGGGCACACGGCACGTCCGATTGACGTGTCGTCTACGCGTACACGTCATGACTGATAATTAGATTTTTTCTCTATGATTTAAGGTCAATAAGATGTCGTCCTCTATGAATTTGACCATTAAACGCCCGTTTTGGCCGTTTATGACACCAGAACTATGTTCTCGGTCACCGCGGGCACACGACATGTCCGATTGATGTGACGTCTACTCGACCACATCACAATTCACTGAACCATTGCTGACATCTGATTTCAAGCCATTCTAACTTCGTTCGATCTGTTTGGACACACTCACGCATGTTTATGAAGCGCGCCCAACACTTAAAAACACATATTGAGCCATACCGCGCAAACCGTACGTCCAATTGACGTGTCGTCTGCACGTACACGTCACAAATAATAATTAAATTGTAACTGTGATTTTAGGTCAATCCGATGTCGTCCTCTATGAATTTGATCGTTAAACGCCCATTTTGGCCGTTTATGACACCAGAACTGCATTCTCGGTCACCGCGGGCACACGGCACATCCGATTGACGTCCCGTCTAATCGAACACATAAAAATTCACTAACCCATTGCTTTCGTCTGATTTCAGGCCATTCCGATTTCGTTCGGCCCGTTTGGACCCCCCACGCGCGTTTATGAAGCGCGCCCAACACTTAAAAAATGCATATTGAGCCATACCGTGCAAACCGCACATCCAATTGATGTGTCATCTATGCGTACATGTCACGAATAATAATTAGATTGTTTCTCTGTGATTTCAGGTCAATCTGACGTCATCTGCTATGAATTTGACCGTTAAACGCCCGTTTTGGCCGTTTATGACACTAGAACTGCGTTCTCGGTCACCGCGGGCACACGACACATCCGATTGACGTTCCGTATTCTCAAACACGTCACAATTAACTAACCCGTTTCTTTCGTCTGATTTCAGGCCATTCCGACTTCGTTCGGCCCGTTTGGACCCCCCATGAGCATTTATGAAGCGCGCCCAACACTTAAAAAACGCATATTGAGCCGTACCGCGCAAACCGCACGTCCAATTGACGTGACGTCTGCACGTACACATCACGAATAATAATTATATTGTTTCTCTATGATTTCAGGTCAATCCGATGTCGTCCACTATGAATTTGACCGTTAAACGCCCGTTTTGGCCGTTTATGACACCAGAACTGCGTTCTCGGTCACCTTAGGCACACGGCACGTCCGATTGATGTGACGTCTGTTCGACCACTTCAAAATTCACTCACCCATTTCTTTCGTCTGATTTTAGGTAATTCCTACTTGGTTCGGCCCGTTTGGACCCCCCACGCGCGTTTATGAAGCGCACCCAACACTTAAAAAACGCATATTGAGCCGTATCGCGCAAACCACACATTTGATTGACATGCCGTTAGTGCGTACACGTCACGAATAATAATTATATTGTTTTCCTGTGATTTCAGGTCAATCTGATGTCGTCTGCTATGAATTTGACCGTTAAACGCCCGTTTTGGCCGTTTATGACACCAGAACTGCGTTCTCGGTCACCGCGGGCACACGACACGTTCGATTGACGTGTTGTCTACTCGACCACATCACAATTCACTAACCCATTTTTTTTGTCTGATTTTAGGTCATTCCGACTTTGTTCGGCCCGTTTGGACCCCCCCCCGCGCGCGTTTATGAAGCGCTCCCAACACTTAAAAAATGCATATTAAGCCGTACCGCGCAAACTGCAGGTCCGATTGACGTTACGTCTACGCGTACACATCAAGAATAATAATTATATTGTTTTCCTATGATTTTAGGTCAATCCGATATCGTCCGCTATGAATTTGACCGTTAAACGCCCGTTTTGTCCGTTTATGACACCAGAACTGCGTTCTCGGTCACCACGGGCACACGGCACATCCGATTGATGTGCCGTCTACTCGAACACGTCACAATTCACTAACCCATTGGTTTCGTCTGATTTCAAGCCATTCTGACTTTGTTCGGCCTGTTTGTACCCCCCCACGCGCGTTTATGAAGCGCGCACAACACTTAAAAAACGCATATTAAGCCGTACCGCGCAAACCACACGTCCGATTGATGTGTCGTCTGCGCGTACACATCAATAATAATAATTATATTGTTTCTATTTTATTTCAGGTCAATCCTATGTCGTACGCTATGAATTTGACCGTTAAATGCTCATTTTGGCCGTTTATGACACCAGAACTGCGTTCTCGGTCACCGCGGGCACACGACACGTCCGATTGACGTGTCGTCTGCTCGACCACATCAAAATTCACTAACCCGTTGCTGTCGTCTGATTTCAGGTCATTCCTACTTCATTTGACTCGTTTGGACCCCCCCACGCGTGTTTTTGAAGCACACCCAACACTTAAAAAACGCATATTGAGCCATACTTTTCAAACCAAACGTCCGATTGATGTTCCGTCTGCGCATACATGTCACGAATAATAATTAGATTATTTCCCTATGATTTCAAGTCAATCCGATGTCGTACTCTATGAATTTGACCGTTAAATGCCCGTTTTGGCCGTTTATAACACCAGAACTGCGTTCTCGGTCATCGCGGGCACACGGTACGCCCGATTGACGTGAATTATGCTCGACCACATCAAAATTCACTAACCCATTGCTTTCGTCTGATTTCAGGCCATTATGACTTTGTTCGGCCCATTTGGACCCCCCACGCGCGTTTATGAAGCGCACCCAACACTTAAAAAATGCATATTGAGTCGTACAGCGCAAAACGAACGTCCGATTGATATTTCGTATGCACTTACACGTCAAAAATAATAATTAGATTGTTTACCTATGATTTCAGGTTAATCTGATGTCGTCCGCTATGAATTTGACCGTTAAACGCCCGTTTTGGCCGTTTATGACACCAGAACTGCGTTCTCGGTCACCGCGGGCACACAACACGTCCGATTGATATCCCGTCTACTCGAACACATCACAATTCACTAACCCGTTTCTTTTGTCTGATTTCAGTCCATTCTGACTTTGTTCGGCCCGTTTGGACCCCCCCACGCGCGTTTATGAAGCGCGCCCAACACTTAAAAAACGCATATTGAGCCGTACCACGCAAACCGCTTGTCCAATTGATGTGTCATCTACGCATACATGTCACGAATAATAATTAGATTGTTTCCCTGTGATTTCAGGTCAATCCGATGTCGTCCGCTATGAATTTGACCGTTAAACGTCCGTTTTGGCCGTTTATGACACCAGAACTGCGTTCTCGGTCACCGCGGGCACAAGGCACGTCCGATTGACATGCCGTCTGCTCAACCACATCACAATTCACTAAACCGTTTCTGTCGTTTGATTTCAGGCCATTCCGACTTTGTTTGGCCCGTTTGGACCCCCCACGCGCGTTTTTGAAGCGCGCCTAACACTTAAAAACGAATATGGAGTCATACCGCGCAAACCACACGTCCTATTGATGTACTATCTATGCGTACATGTCAAGAATAATAATTATATTGTTTCCCTATGATTTCAGGTCTATCTGATGTGGTCTGTTATGAATTTGACCGTTAAACGCCCGTTTTGGCCATTTATGACACTAGAACTGCGTTCTCGGTCACCACGGGCACAAGATACGTCCAATTGACGTGATGTCTACTTGACCACATCAAAATTCACTAAACCGTTGCTGTCATCTGATTTCAGGCCATTACGACTTTGTTCGGCCCGTTTGGACCCCCCACGCGCGTTTATGAAGCGCGTCAAACACTTCAAAAATGCATATTGAGCCATACCGCACAAACCACACGTCCGATTGATGTGATGTTTGCGCATACTCGTCAAGAATAATAATTAGATTGTTAATCTGTGATTTTAGGTCAATATGATGTCGTCTGCTATGAATTTGACCGTTAAACGCCCGTTTTGTTCGTTTATGACACCAGAACTGCGTTCTCGGTAACCGCGGGCACACGGCATGTCCGATTGATGTTCCGTCTACTCGACCACTTCAAAATTCACTCGCCCGTTGTTGTCGTCTGATTTCAGGCCATTCCGAATTCGTTCGGCCCTTTTGGACCCCCACACGCGTTTATGAAGCGCGTCCAACACTTAAAAAATGCGTATTGAGCCGTACCGTGCAAACCGCATGTCTGATTGATGTTCCGTCTATGCGTGCACGTCAATAATAATAATTAGATTGTTTACCTATGATTTCAGGTCAATCTGATGTCGTCTGCTATGAATTTGAACGTTAAATGCCCGTTTTGGCCGTTTATGACACCAGAACTGTGTTCTCGGTCACCGCGGGCACACGACACGTCTGATTGATGTGCTGTCTACTCGACCACATCACAATTCACTAACCCGTTGCTTTAATCTGATTTCAAGACATTCCGACTTTGTTCGGCCCGTTTGGACCCCCCCATGCGCGTTTATGAAGCACGCCCAACACTTAAAAAATGCATATTGAGCCGTACCGCGCAAACCACACGTCCGATTGACGTGTCGTCTGCACGTACACGTCATAATTCACTCACCCTCGAAATCTACAAATATCGAAAGAGTTCTTGGGCTTCTCCCAAGAAACAACTGCCTGAAGTTTCTCTCCATCCACTGACACACCTTCCTCTGAGATTATTTGACCCAATAACTATACCTAATCAATACAAAAATGAGATATATATAGCTTGGCGTATTGTCGATGATTTATAAGTGTAATCTGTATGATGTCAAGATATTGGGTATGATCATCATCATTCTTGGAGTGCACAAAGATGTCATCCACAAATACTAAAACAAACTAATCTAGGTAAAAAAGGAAGATTATATTCATCAATGATATAAAAACTTCTAGAGAATTAATCAACACAAATGAAATTACCTCATGCATGGGGTTCATTTTCATATAGATCACCAATATCACTGCGGTGTCCACCAGTTGTATTCAGAGCCTACAATATATATCAATATTATGTATCTTAAACATATCAATAAAAGTCAATCTGAGTATGGTTTTAATATTGTTTACCTGTGGCGCCACTTGTTGCGTCGTCATTTCATCGATACGTGATGACATCTATGACAACCTCTCCTGATACTTTGCACGTAACTGCTGAAACTGTGCATAAAAATTGCGTTGTATATCTTGCATGGAAGCATCTATCTCAGCTTGTGTGCGCATCCCCGACTCTCTACATGCACCCATCACATCTGCTCTAACAAATGCACGTCGTGGGACACCACCGCCATAAGTCAAAGAATAACCATGACTGTCATGCCCCATGACACGGTGAAATATTTCATCTCTACGCACAATACTACGATGTTGCTCCTCTGTCAACTCTGCTAACTGAGCGTCAAACTGAGCCTGTAGCATATAATGAATCAATGAACAAATATGAATAATTTATATAAAATAAAAATACATTTATTAGTAAATAATTTGCTTACTATAACACCAACAACATCGGGATCACCCGCCCTACGAGTCCTCACCCATATGGACATCCGATCGATTGGATCGCCATGTTGGTGTAACTATGATAAAGGGTTTCACCATGTTATACTACAATATTTTAAAATATGAATGAAATAGCGAATTCTAAACTTACATAATGTCTGAGCTATGACACATGTCGAGAGCCAAGTCTGGAATGCATGTCATGCATCACCCGATTATGTGAATGATGAGCAGACTCGGTCTACATTCAATGTATTTACTTAATAGACATTTGAAAAATTAGTCATTTATAGATTAAAAGTAATAAATCTTACCATCGCTGCCTCACTTGACCAAAACGCAACCAAATCCTTCCACCGCGCAGGAAGAATGCCCAGAGGGACTCGCTGTAGAATGTCTGGAACACCTGCAAATGGTGTCCAGTGATCTCTCTTCACCCTTGACTTGTAATCCTTCCATAATTTTAGGCATTTGGACATACATACAGCCCGAAACTCATCTGGAAAGAATGTAAAATTATCCTGTTAAAAAAATTGTCAATAGATGGGACAATAATAATAACAATATCATGAAAAATTAAACATTGAATTTACCTGAACCTCCCTCCATAATATGTCCATCGTATCCTGGGGGAAAGAACTCCATTCACGAGTCGTCAGAGGGAATCTGTGTGAGTCTCGTATCATATTCCCAAACTGACGACTCAATAAAGTAGCACCATCTCCAACTGGATGAAATGTGTCATCAAATAACACATCCAATCGGGCTCCAGAATTCCAGGATCGAACCCCTCTACCAGGACCCCTGTGTCTGCTAGAATACGTACTAGATCCTGATAAACATAAATTCATAATTCAATTACAATATAAATTAATGATTAGAAACAGTTAGGGAAATGTACACGGAAAATTACAATCAATTAATTTAGAAAAATGAAAACATACATACCGACAACATCAGGTGAACCACTGTGACCACCCTGTGACATACCTACATTAAAAGAAATTATAGTTAAATCAAGAAATTTTTATACATATATAACTCATAAATATTTTTACAAATAATAACTGGGGATATAATTACAATTTTCACTAATCATGCAAGTCTATCGTATCTCCTTCAACTGTCTCTCTGGCCCATTGTATATCTTCATCTCGTACAACTACTGTTGTTTGGTCAAGTGTTTGATCAGGAAATGCAACAACTTCAGGTTCCTCTTGGTCAATCAGAAAAACCCCTCTTCTAGACATTTTCACCACAACTTTCCAATCAGAATCAATGCCAACAAAGTAAACTTGTTCTACCTGCGATGTCATTATGAAGAGCTCATTGCTAACTCGGTCATCTTTATATAGCATATTGTTAAAGTTTACTAATGTAAATTGGAAGTTATCAACTTTCGTTCCACGAAATGGATCGACCCAATCACACCTTAACAATATGAGTTTTAATCCACGACCATAAATAACCTCAATAATATCTCTCAACAATCCATAATAATAGCCCACACCAACAAAAGAACAACCAACACCACTATTTTGTGTGGATCAGTTCATGTAAACATCGATAATACGAAATCGGAATCCGTTAGAATCCAAAGACTTGTAGCGACGAGCTGTAATAAATAGACCATCAGCTAGTTGGTTGAGTTCTTCGCTCACATTCTGGGTTAAATCACGTAACTTTTGAATCTACAAATTTCACATATATAGTTTAATAGATAAAGGATTGTGAAAATACAACTAAGTTGCACTATAAAAATATTAAATCAATTATACGTACACAAGTCTTGAACCACTCATGAAATGTGTTGAAATGATGTTTTTGGATTTGATAGTCAGTTGCACGAGGCCTTTCACGTTTCAACTCAGCGATATGAATCCTAAATCACAACACAATATAAGGTAAGCAATAAAATAAATATAGAAACAAAATACACATCAACTATGAAACTTACTGTAACAATGACATAACTGATGGAGTGTTGAACAACACATATCTATGAGCTTGAACCCACTCGTCGTTCCGCATATCAAATGTTATTCCTTCTCCAATTGGACCCTCATCATTCTGGGACGGTTTATCTATCTTTGTTTCAACCTCATCAATATATGAAGCACATAAATTAGTACACTCATCTATTAAATATCCCTTGGCAATTGAGGCTTCTGGACAAGCTTTGTTGCGCACATATCGTTTCAATGTATTTAAGTATCACTCTATTAGATACATCCACCTGAATTGCACGGGACCGCCAGTAATGACTTCACCAGTTAAATGCACGGTCAAGTGAACCATGACATCAAAAAATGATGTCAGAAAGAGTTTTTATAGGTGACATAGTGAAAGTACAATCTTATCCTCTAGCTTTTTCAAATCACTCATGCGATGATTCCTAGAACAGAGCTGTCTGAAAAAATTAGAAACTCTAATCAACGGCTCAACAACCTGGGAAGGTAAGCAATCATGAATTGCTATAGGAATTAACTGTTGAAACAGAATATGATTATCATGACTTTTCAAACCCTGTAATGTCATGCTTATCAGATTCACATGCTTCGAAATATTAGAGCAATAACCATCTGGCACCTTAACGATCTTCAAAATTGATATAAATGGTTGTTTCTCTTTTTTACTCATTGTGTACTGTGCATCAGGCATGTATGCCCAATTACCTTCACCCAACTGTAAATGTAAAGGTTTTATCAATCCCATTTCTTACAAATCACATCGAGCATTAGCATTGTCCTTTGATTTCCCCTTGACGCCTAAAATAGTGCACAAAATATTATCACATACATTTTTTTCAATGTGCATCACATCCAAATTATGTATTAAAATATTATATTTCCAATAAGGCAATTCAAAAAAATACTTTGTTTCTTCCAATTATGACTTCGCTGTCTATTTGCATCAGGAATAGAAGGCATTGCAGGAACCAATAAATCTTGAAAATCATACATTGTATGGATGTTTTCTTGATCAAGTTGTGCACAAATTTCAACCCCAGACAGTATTTGTGGTGATGGGTCATACTCTCTATTCCCATCAAACGATATACTATCTTTTCTGAACCTGTGCAATGGAGGAAGAAAGTTTCTGTGACCAAGATATACCCACTTTCTATAGTGCTTAATCCATATAGATTTCTTACTCTTATTACAACAAGGGTAAGAAAATTCTTCTTTTGTATTCCAACCTGATAAGTTAGCATACACTGGGAAATCATTAATTGTCCATAACAAAGCGGCCCGAAGTCTAAACATTTCATTAGCTACTGAGTCAAAATTCATTACACCATCGGCCCAAAATTCTTACAGCTCATTAATCAAAGGTTTCATATAAACATTGATTTTATCACCAGGTCCTCTCAGTCTATCAATTAGAATTGACAGTAATAAAAAAGGTTTCTTCATACATACCCATGGGGGAATGTTGTATGGAACCAAAACCACTGGCCATGTACTATGTGTCACACCAACCATGGACCTAAATGGGTTAAAACCATCTGCTTCCAAACCCAGTCGAATATTAAGATCAGCTCGGGAAAAGTCTGGGTGTCTTTGATCAAACTCTTTCCATGCCAAAGAATATGTCGGGTGAGTTAATTTATCAACCTCTTTCTTTCTCTCTGAATTACAAGTCATCAATTTAGCAATTTTAGTGGACAAGAAGAATCTCTTCAGTCTCGATTTTAGTGGGAAATAAAACATCTATTTAGCGGCAACTTGTTTCCCTTGATTCAAGACTCTCCCAGGAAGAATCTGACTACCTAGATTAATCTCATTGGTCTTCCACCTGGATGTATAGAAAATAGTACAAATATTTAATTACGCATTCTCTTTTTTTAAAAACATACAATTATTGTGACACACATCAATTGTATCATATGTAAAACCAAGATCATTGGTCAACTTGCGAGCTTGATAGAATGACTCCGAAATCTTCTCTCCAGTAGGAAGTACCTTCTTCAATAATACCAAAAACATGTCTAATGAGGTGTATGACCACTGGTTCAAGGCCTTCAGGTGTAAAAATTCAATGATGAACGATAGTTTACTAAATTTAGTGCCTCCAGGATATAATTCAGTACGCACATCATCAAGAATTTCAAATAATTTCAATGATTCTCCATCTGTAGAAGAACGAGGATTACTCAATCCAACATCATCATTTACGACATTACTGTCTTCAGGTTGAAACTGACGCATCATATCACTGAGCATTATGTTCATCGGATCAACTGTTCTTGAATCAATATTCATATGAATACTTTCTGAGCGATGACATGAAACAGAATCTTCTCCATGACGTGTCCATGTCTTATAGTTTTTCAAAAAACCATTCAAATATTTTTTTCTCTAACACTATCTCGTTTGAAGAGATATCTATTTGCACATTTTCTGCATGGAAAACTAATCATATCGCTTGGAAATCTGTTGGTGAAATCTATAAATCGCTTAATCCCCTCATAATATTCAGCTGAAAATCTATCTTGCATATCAATCCAGCTCATATCCATATCTGTATTTAATAGAAATCAAAAGTGAAATATCTTATTTAAATTCTAAAAAAACACATATCATTAAAATTTAAAAACCAAATTTAAAGGATAAAAAACATTACCTATAAAGGACTTGACCGCGGGTAACAGGGCGTGACTCGATTGCGGATCCATGACAGCGCAGTGACTTGACGACAGGGGTTCGATGGCCGGACTCGAAAGGATCGAAACCGTTGGATGAAGCGTGGGAGGGTTCTACACGGCAGGGCATAACGGACCGGGAGGGTCCAACGGAGGCAAGAGGACTTTCCGAAGGGATGCAATGGGACCGAGAGGGGACGACGACGGTAGAACTTTCCAAAGGTGCAGCGCGGAGGCAGTGGGTGAGGGTTGCCAGGTCGCGGGGGTGTCGGGGTCACGGGGGGCGCAGCGTGGAGGCAAGGCGGTGGGGGTCACCGGGGTTGCGGGTTGCGCAGCACGGAGGCAAGGGGGTGGGGGTCGTCGGGGGTTGTCGGGGTCGTCGGGGGTTGGGGTCGCCGGAGGTCGGGGGTCGGGGTTTCCGGGGTCGGGGTCACCGGGGGTCGGGGAGGGGTCACCGGGGGTCAGGGATGGGTCACCGAGGGTTGGGATCACCGGGGATCGGGGTCGCCGGGTCGAGGGGTCGGGGTCGCCGAGGGTCGCGGTCATGGGGTCGGGGAGGAGTGGGTCGCGGGGTTGGGGAGGGGATAATGGGGGGAGGGATAATTAGGTTTTTTTTGGTATTAAAGTGTAGTGACCGGACAGCCGCTATAAGCCCCCTGCCTCAAAAGCCAAAAATTCTAGTAGTGCAACATAGGTTGGACTGCATGTAACTGGCATGTACCATGACCCTGAGTCACTGCCTGACTTCCCTAAGCATTCCCACTCTACTAGCACTGAGTATCATGAGTTTGACTGCCTTTGCCTCAACTTCCACCCCAGCTAGTGATGCAAAGCAGGCCTGCGGGCCGTAGGTTTTGCGAGTATGGGGCAGATGTGGGGTGGGGCGGGCCTAAAATTTTTGATTGTTTAGAGTGCGGGCCAATGTGCGTTGAACCCACATGGGTGCAGGTCAATGCGGGTTGATCCCGCGTAGGTGCGGGCTTGCCCACGGGCCTGATTTAAAAAAAATATATTATTTTTACAATACATGTTTCTTTAACATTTTAGTTTTTTAATAAAAAATCATGGTTAAACGATGACATATAATTTCTCACCATAATGGTCATACTAATTCACCATTTATTTACATGTTAATTTTAAATAATCCTGTATTTATTGTTTTAATATGATATTATATTATTTATATCGTAATTATTAACCATATTCACATGGTGTGTCAACCGATCTCTCGGAAAATGGAACTCATCCCCCGTGCGCATGGTTTCAATTCTATAAGAGTTATTATAATCATAATATTTTTTAGGTCGGTTTAATTTTTTTATTATTTAATTTTATTTTGTTATTAAGAGAATAGGATATAACCTCATGGAAACACTAATAGCTTCCTCTGAAACTGGTCGTTACCTGGAGAGACTTCATTCATTCACAGGTTTAGTTGTTCACATCACCACACAACCAACATTATCATTCATCTCCCATCACCGATCACTCACCTACTTTCTATCGCAATAGTTCACCACCACATCGGCGTCACCGCATGCCTCCATTAACCCACAAAAAAATGTTCAATTGCATCTCTTAAAACTCTAATTATTGTTAATTCATATTTATCCCCTCAAATACCTTTAAGAATGATAAAAAATACAGTATTTAAATTATTATAAATAGTATTTTTTTTAAATGTGGGTAAGCCCGTGGGCAACCCATTGGTTTATGCGGGGTGAGGCGGGCTTGAAATTTTTTGTTCGCATTATATGTGGGCTTTTTCAGACAAACCCGCACAGGCTCAAACTCGTGCAGGTTTGGCCCACCCTACCCCGACCTGCCCATTTCACATTACTAACCCCAGCCTGATTGGTCAATGGTATTCTAGCTGCCTGCCTGTCATGATCCTACTTTCCATGATCCTGATCATGGAGTGAGTGTAGATCCCTATTCTCTAGGAATTGAAGCAAAGGTCCTATAGAAATGCTGAATATTCCCCATCCTACCAAAACCTTTTCATTTTACAAGATCTCATAAGCACTGGGGCTTCATTTGTCCTGAATTCTCGTACTTTTGACATACTGAAAAGATATCATCATGACGAGCCTAACTGTTACTACCTCCACAAGTAGACTCAAAACATCTCTTTCACCCAGAAGAAGAAGTACCGATAGATCTCAGTATTGAACCACCTTAACTCACACCATCAAATTCCCTCAAATTTATCTCTGTGACAAGGTCTTGGTTGACTATTTTATAAATAGTGGTCAACCTGAATACATTGACCTATGGACGGATGGTGTATACCATCCCATCATCAAATTTCCTGACAGTCATAAGATCACCACCCGTTAGAGTAAGAGAGAGCTGCTACAACCCTATAAAAAGAGCAGAGTATTCCATAACAGTCATACTTCCCTACTATGGGTGCATGATTTCTCTATATCTATCAACCCTTAGAGTCCGGGAAAAGAAACAATCATAGAAGATCATCTATAAATCTTTCTAGACCATATCTCTATGTCGATATGCATAGTTGATTACATCCCACCACCGCTTGGCTGATTCGTGCAACATATACCCATCAAGTTTGAACCTATGGTCTAGAGGCATCTCTAGATGCTCAAATATAGAAAATATATAGTTGAGCCAAGACTCAGCAGCACATGGTTTGTCATCCTCTAAAAAGGTGGTAGGATGTTACTGCTAGAATTCCTGAGTCAACTCTGCCATACTTGGGGCAGGTCGAATGACACCGTGCATCGACTGCAACATTCATAGAAATCCCTCACAAAACTATGTGTTATTACCCATATTAGGTATAGGAAGAGGTGCCACAGGCGGTACTTCAGGATGAATCAATGGAGAATTAGGGCCCTCCACCTCAGGAGCATGGTCGTTACTGCCTTCATGGCATACGATTAGAGGAATTCATGGCAGCATAATGCTAAAATTCCAAATGCAAACCTCAGAAGAGATTTAAGAAATTTATAAGATTTCATATGGGAAACTATGATAAGTATAAATCCTTCCTATAGAAATGTTCACACCTCTATGTCTGCTACAAAATCTAGGAATAGATAGTAGAAGAGACCAAAAAGGATATAAGAACGTAAGAGACACCAACTACCCACTACTAAGATCGGGTTCAGGTCTAAGTCTCTACATCAGATATATAAGATGACTGTTCTTACGTTAAAAGTCATATTCAATTTAAATTTGTGCTTATTCAAATATTTAAACCACTTAATTGGTTGAATTAGGTAGGAAATCATTTCTAATCTATAAGGGTCCATACTCCTTATGAACCAAAATATAGCATCCACTTAACCCACACCATAACATGTTCTAGCCCATGTGACCAAGGGTCTGTGGCTCAACATGCTATAATTGACTGCTTAAGGTGTCTACTTTAACCTACTCAGGAAAATACTATTAGGTTAATGAATGCACTTTAAGTATCAATTATGTTTTTCAATCCCTACAAGAAGTGCTCGAACAATTCAATACATATTCAAGACACTAATAATATAAAATAGGCAAATGCATGCTAAAAATAGATGTGGCATGAAAAAATGTATGGAATATTAGTCCTATTGTGCCTATAATGATGCATGTTATGCATTTCCCACATCTCATTGGGCCATGGTAAATAAATCTTATTTCAATCATACCAATAATAATAACATCATAACACAAGTGCATCACCCAATAGTGAAGTTGTATCAACTGTAAATGACATAATCAATAACATAATTTCCCACCCCAGGTAATTTGGGTTTCCCCTATACATGAGTTAGCTACGTCCAAGCATGGGGTCAATTCCAAATTCCATCAACTCCTAATCTCCTATCCAATGCCCAAACAATAAGACAAAGGAAAAATTACCTATAATACCACTTTGTAATATCTCGACTGGGGTCGACTTAACCCGTGCCCCAAGCCGGTGGGTCACATGGCCTCAAACGCGCCTCCTCGTATGGTAGAGACTATTGACTAGAAGCAAGGGTGTAAAGGTGGTACAGTGGGGAGACTATACCCTCTTATCATAAAGGCGCAACAAAAACAATAATAAAAATGCAACAACGGAAGCATATATAGTAAACAGACAGAATGAATAAACAAGTGTGGAAGCATAAATAACTAAACAACTGATAATAATATCAAAATCTTCTAAGGAAATGTTAGATATATGGATGCATGGAATGAATATATGCAAAAGGTAAACAAAGTACAAGCATATACAAAAACTACAAAAGAGGAAAAAAAACTACTCCAATAGCATCTCGGGTGAATGATCAGACCTATACTCTTAAGCTCTATCTATAAGTAACACATATCAACAACCTATAGCAGGGCCCTTGGACTTATCCATACCTGTAATCAGATAATATTCTTGGGTACCAAAGGAAAATTGAGTAGGGTGTGAGATAAAAATATTAGTAGGCCACCACCAACAATGTCTATTATTAATCCAAGTAATGATTGTAACTAAACAATGTGTAGGTAATAAATAAAATGACAAACAATGCTAGAATAATTAACCAAACTTCTCAGGTTTCTCTAGGAAACCTAACGGGTCTACCTACTTCAGCTCATGGCTATAATGAGATTCTGAGGAATAACCAAATATATATAGTAGTAATATATATATATATATATATATATATATATAATATAATTATATATATATATTTCATCCAACTATATGAACCAAGTACGTGCAGGCATAAGTGACCATATACCTAGAGTACTAGTGCTGGTTGGACCAGGGTGTAACTCAGACATCCATGACCAGTTTAATGAGCCTATAAGCTCAAGCAATAGGGTACATGCCCTATATCTCATAATGAGTGGGAGAATTCATGCTTGTTACTCAAGATAGTGAGTGTTCCATCATGTCAACACTCTATAAGGAATGTGGTGAGTAATGCCCAATGTCCAACTAGTGTTAGTGGTGTGAGACGTCATTCTCAACACTCAATGTAAGGGAGAGTGATGTCTTCATGCTCAAATGAACCCTTACCATTGTACCACAACCTATATTAAGGCATCATCTTATATGTATTATAAGAAATGAGGCATTACCTCTCATGTGACATTTACATCAAGCCCACACATATATATATAAATATAGCATAATAGTTCAATTTAGCAATTGGTAAATCATAAGAAGAGGTGTGGGCTCACCAACATTTATAATTCATTCCATTTAATCCATTTCATTTATTTATGGAAAATAAAACCAACATGCATAAACCATTCCACTTGATTAATCCATTCAATTTAGTCAATTCATTTAAGGTAAGCCACCATCATGAATGATCCATCATATATAATCCAATCCATTTAATTCATTCAACATGGAAAAAAAATTATAGGGCTCAAAAGGTCATTTAGGAGATGACTAGGCCATTATGGCAATTTCCTATATGGGCAATTCCAAGGATAGGAGGTCCAAGCACTTAAGAGGTGCCTTGGTTCCACTAAACAATCCATATAACAAGAGTAGATCCATTTTAAAGCTAAGTAAAATTCTTATAAGGTGATCTGGCATATGCCCATTTATTCATGAGAGACAAAACCATTTGGAACACCCAAGTGGTGTCCATTTATGAGGTGAAAATCCTCCAAATTACCAAATAAGGATCAACATGCCTGCATCAAGGTGCAATGATCAATTTGATATGAAGAACTAAATTGAAAGGATACACTCAGTAAAGTTGGCGTGCAACACAACAACATAGTTACAATGCATAAAAACTTATGGTAAAAAAGAAAATATCACCTACCTCATGGCCACAGATGACTCCTCACTCGATATCAGCCTCAAATTCAGAGTAGTTTGGAAGAAATCTAAGAAACGGTCCAATGCCCTGAAAACAGGGAAAATGATATTGCACCTAAATAGCATGATGGATTCAAAGATAAACCTAGATCAAAGGTAAGAGACTATAAGAGCTTACCGAGATGGATTTTATGCTTTTGACAGATCATGATTTGAAGTTTGGATGTGCGAGCTACCTCAATACCTAGATTGAGGGGTTTGGGAGCTCAACGGGAGGAAGTGATGGAAATCTGCTGGAAAATGGGAAAAGAATAAAGAAAAGGCAGGTTTAATATTTCGTGAAAATTTAATTTCACCCTCAAAATAGGGGGTGCATGGTTTGGCCAAACCGTGCTCAATCCCACTGCTTAAGGAATGCCCCACATGGTTAAGGCACAGAGTTTCCCAAACCATGAAAAATTACACCGTTAAAAACTTGAAGTTCCTCACACAGTTGTGTACCCTAGGTCACACAGTTTTAGAAAAACTGTGCATTCCCCAAGTCTCCACTATCTGCAACCGCATGGTTTGGGGAAATCGTGCGGGTTGGGTGGCATGGTTTGTCCTAACCATACGACCCAGTATTTTCTCCCCTTTCAAGGATCTGGGCTCCTAACGAGTTCTATACACACCCAAGACCACCTTGACATGATTAGAAATCATTATTAGGATTGTTTAAAGGAATTTAAACCAAAAACAAAATGATCTGTACCTTCATGAAAACATAGGTTGTTACACACATTTTCTTGGAGAAATTTATACCATGTGACATTAGTAAGAACTCTCTCTTAGATTGATTCATATTATACCTTTTGAGTAACTTGTCAATATATGTACTTTAACTTAGCCCAAAAAACCTCTGATATTTATCTCGATAGATCTTGATCCCTAGGATATAGGCTGCTTCACCTAAGTATTTTAGGGAGAATCATTCATTTAACCAATTCATAACTGGTTATAATTCTTGTACTTTGTTTCCCATAATTAATATGTCATAAACATATAATACTAGAAAAATGATGACATTCCCACTAACCTTCTTATAGAAACATGGCTCACTTTCATTCTTGAAAAGGCCAATTTCTCTTATGGCCCCATCAAAATGAATATTCCATGATCGTGATGTCAGCTTCTACCCATAAATGGATCTCTATAGCTTGCATACTTTATTAGCATTCTTTGACTTAATAAACCCATCGGGTTGAGTCATATAGACATCTTCAACCAAATTACCATTTATAAAATTAGTCTTTACTTCCATTTTCCAAATCTCATAATCATATAATGTTGCTATTACAAGTAATATTTTGTTGGATTTTAGCATCACTACTGGTGATAATGTTTCATCATAATCTATGCCTTGACATTGCCTAAAATCCTTCATAACCATCTATGATTTATAGGTATTTACTTTACCATCCATGCCCAACTTTTTCTTGAATACCCATTTACAACCAATGGATTTTAGATTATATGGAGAGTCTACCAAAATCCAAACTTGGTTTTGGTACATGGACTCCATCTCAGAATGCATGGAATCTTGCCATTTAGTAGTATACTTGCCTACTACTACCTCTTTATGGGTTATAGGTTCATCATTATCGAGGAGTAATGTGTCACTTGACTTTGTGATAAGAAAACCATATCACTTTGGTTCTCTAACCTCTCGAGTATACCTATGGAGTACTTTTGTCTCAAGAACTTCTTCATCTCCCACTGTCTCTTATAGAGATTATTATCGTACCAACTCCTATGCATATGTAGAATCAAATTCATCAAAATCAATCTTGCTCCCACTATTTCCATTGAAATTGTGTTCCCTTTATAGAAATATGGCATGTCTTTCCACAATCACTTTTCTATTTAAAGGTTTATATAGGCAATATCCTTTGGTTTCTTTAGGATACCCTATAAAGATGCACTTTGTGCTTTAGGGTGTCAATTTGTCACTAGTTATAGTATTGAAAAAATCCCCGCATCCCTATACACATATGTGTGACAGCTTGGGTTTCTTTCTATACCACAACTCATATAAAATCTCATCTGTTTCTTTAATTGGAACTTGATTAGGGTTATATGTCATTGCCTATAATGTGTACCCCAAAATGATAATGGAAGAGTCGCGTGACTGATCATTGATATGACCATGTCAAGAAAGGTCCAATTCCTCCTCTCACTAACACCATTCCATTAGGGTGTATAATGGGGAGTGAGTTGGAATACTATCCCACACTACTTTGAGTGATCACTAAAAGCTTGTTTAAGATACTCTCCGCCTCAGTCTGATCAGGGTGTCTTAATCTCCTTACCAAGCTGGTTTTCTATTTCATGTTGGTATTCCATAAACATCTGAAAGGAATCTGACTTACATCACATTAAGTATATATAACCATACCTACTATAGTCATCGTTAATAGTAATGAAGTACGAAAGCCCACCCCTTTACTCTACTGGAAACAAACCACAAACATCAGTATGAACCAATTCAAATAATTCAGTGGCTCTTACTCCTTTCCTAGACAAGGGTTTTTTGGTCATTTTCCCTTATAAACAAATGTAAAATACATCTAGGGGTTTTAACTAAGTTGAGTCTAAAAACCCTACATGATGTAATTTTTTTAAACTCTTCTCATCTACATGACCAAGCCTGAAGTGCCACAGGTGGGTGTTATATGAGTTATTTTTTATGTTTTTGCAAATGATTTCCATTACGGGGCTTTTGAGTTCAATTATATACATGCCATTGTTAAGATACGTCATTCCATAACATATGTTATCCTTATAAAAGAGAAAAAATATATTTCCAAACTTGAAATAAAATCTCATGGTGTCCAAACTCGACATTAAGATTGCATTTTTGGCAACTGAAGGAACTTAATAACAAATATTTAATACAAGAATCAAACCACCAGGAAAGGTTAGATGATAACCTTCCACTGCCAAGGCTGCTTGTCTCGCACCATTTGCGGCTTGAAGATCCACCCCACCCTTTGTAATCTTTTGGAATCTACTTGGTTTCTGTATATGAATATAAATGTTTGAGTCACATGTTTTATCCAATACCCAACTTCTAGATAATGACATATTGAAATTTAATGAAAAAAATACCTAAGGTATAAGCGCTACCTTTATTATTTTTCCAAACTATGAAATTCTTCTTCCAGTGGTATTTCTTGACACATGAAAAGTATAAAAACTCCTACCCATTTCCCTTTATATTTTTAGATTTTTGGAAGGATGGAGCATTAATGTATCTGGTTTGAGTTTATCCTTAGACCCCTTAGACTTTCCCTCCCTCCTTCTATTCACCATAAGGACTGAATAATTAGTATTATTAATATCCTTATTATCTTGGTGAACTAAATATAATAGATTTTGGAGCTACTTTTCATGTTATTCATGTTTTAATTAATAGTAAAAGTCGATAAGCATGGCAATAAAGAGTCAATAATGAGACCACTTTCTAGTTATTGGTTCAGTTTAAACCTAAGAGATTCAAGTCTCTCAATGTACCCAATAATATTGAGTACATGATGTCCTTCTTAATTCCCTTCTATTGGATTGCACCTATATAGTGCACTTGATATCTCATACCCTTCTTACCTTACTCCCTCCTGATATAACTCTTTGAGATGAGTTATCATCTTGTAGGAATCTTCTTCCTCGTGTATTTTCTACAGTTGACTAAAAATCGATGATAACATGATAAATTGTACATATAGCGAATCATCTACATGCTTATTATAATTATCTTTATTTTCCATGCTTTCTCCTTAAGGGGGATCAACAGGAAGTGAGGACTCTGACACATAAAGTTTCCTCTCTTGACGTAGTTTTATGTACAAGCACTTGTACCACTCCTGAAAGTTATGGTCGATTGTGATATTTTCTTTATATAGAATTTATACTAATGGTGTTGATTGATATTTTATCTACAATAAATAAATTTAGAAGTTATTAATTTAGATTTATTACCATTTAAACATTAGTGATTAATTAAATCATTAAATGCGTACCACTATTTTATCGAACCCTGGTAGTCCTCACTACTAGATTCAGAATACTCCATCGCTTGAGCATTCTAGTGGAAATGATCCTTGAAACCTATCCTTATATTCCAAGTTATGGCTATGCTACCACTCATATAGTTTTAAGGTAGACACTAGACTAACCAACCACATTGACTTGCAGTTCCTCGAACTGTTGAGTGAAGTCCCAGCTTCTCAGAATCTCAACCTTGATTCCCTCAATGCTTTGCATATAAAGTAGCAACAAGCTATCCATGACTACTTATTTAATATCAAATTTAATTAATTATACTCATCACTCTCATAATAACTCCCCAATGGTAGGAGGTACCATCAACTAGGGCTGATGAACACCTCATACACCCAATTTTGTTCAAATTTAAGTTACGAAATATGTCACAACTTAATATTTCTTCGAGGGTTTTTATTATTTCTTCATGAATACAATCCTTTTCTATTAAATATGTTCATACTATGTGATCATGCTTGCTAATAAACAATACGTTGATAGAAAATATTTATCACGTCTTTATGCATTGTTTGTTTATTATTTTTGTGTTCCCACAAACATGCATAATCATACAATAATAAACAATGCATAAATGAAATAAAATACCCAAATGATCTTAATAATTTGGTATTGATTAATACATTTATACTCAATGGATCAACTGTGAGCCTAGGGGTATAATACTCGAGTCGGTCTTGACTCGTATCACAACTCGCACCCCGATCCATTATTTCCACGTCTCGTTTGGGATACTGCCTCATCTTGGTGTGCTCCGTGTCTTATAGTGTCATCGTCATAATACATCAATACTAGCACACAGATGAGGGGGTATCAAAAAGTGAAAAATACATAAAAAACTATACTGATGGACACACAAATCCTTATACATATTAAATGAAGATAGTCAGTGCAAATATCATCAAAAGTAAATAAATATTACAATCATCACACACGGTTGTAATAATTAATTAAATAAATTAAACTTAAGAAAACAATGGTCGGTCTATACTTAAGACCAGTCAAAAGATAAATTAAATGTGAAATAAAATTAAAATGTGATAAATTAAGTCAAGGAAAATTAAATAAATTAAAATTATTTTAATTTAAATAATTTTATTTCGTTCAGTCCCACGATTAATTTAATTTTTATTCCAAAAATTAAATTAATTTTCAAATGTTAATTTTTTAATCAAAAATTTTAAATTAATTTTTTTATATTTTGAAAAAATCTTCAGGCCTCGAAACCCACCCAGACCCATTGTAGGTCGAGCCAAACCCACGCAAGCCCATTCTGAGTTGGGCAAGACCTGGCCCATTTCGGGTTTAGCTAGCCTGGTTTGGTTGTGGTTTAGCCGATTCGTGGGAGGACACAAGGGGGAAGCCATAATAATTGGCCTCCAGGGTTCAACGATCGCAGTAGGGGCTTCCAGACACAATGTCACACCCTAACCTATGAGATTATTTTATTTTAATTATTTTTCTACTTTTAAATATTTTTACTGGGGTCCAGGGTGAGTCCCGAACAAAATTTCTAATCTTATGTTAAAAAGTGTGTGTTTTGGGTTCGACGTCATTGGACGCACGGACGGAGCACGTTGCCGCACGGCTTCGCCTACGTGGCCTTTTCATCTTTGAATAATTAAAATGAATAAGTAAATGTTAATTTATTATGTCTTTTAAAATTTTATGGTTATTAAGAATTTTAATATTTTTATTTTAGATGAAAACTAAAATTGTTAATTTTATTATCATTAAAATGAAATAAATACTTTTATTATTTTTAATTTTACCATCATGATATTATTCTTATTCTTATTCTTATTCTTTTTATTCTTATTCTTATTCTTATTCCTTTAATTACCATTATTATTATTATTATGATATTAAAATTACAGTTAGTTTTCATTTCATTTTATTTTAGATTAGTTTTTTTTTTCATTTTAGGGTTCCTAGGCGCCGACTCCTCTCTCTCCCTCTTTTCTCCTACATGCGGTGTGAGCCCCCCATCACCACCTCCCTTGTGTGCGGCACGCCAACAATCTCCTCCCCCTCACCTCAGCCCTTAGTTCTCTCCCAGCGCATCACCCAACACTCCCCCTCCATTCACAGTAGCACCACCGGCGCGCACTCCCTTCCAGAGCACTCGGACGCGACCTCCGGCGTGGACCCTGTTTCTCATCATAGAAACCCGAGCCCCTCCTGTGCACCAACAACGACCCCCGACCGACTTCTTCTCCAGGAACACATCCTCCCTCCTCCTTTAGCGCACACATCCGCTGCTCACCCCCTTGGCCCTCCTTCCTGGCGCACCTAGGCACCTTCTCGGCCTCCCCCCTGTACCGACCTAGTTGGCTCCTCTCTCCCTTACAACACGCCCCAACACCCCCCTTGGACCCCCTGCTTCCCGATTCCTTTCTTCCCGACTGGCCAGCTGCCTCCCTGACCTCCCATATGCCTCATCGTCATGTGCCGAGTTGCCGACTGTCCTCCCTATTCAGCGACACAACACCTATCCCCTAACCAGCCTCCTATTTCTATTGTCGCAGCCCCGACTGACCCCTCCTTTTGGCATGCACAACTACCATCTGATGGGTAAACCATTGTTCACCCATTTATTTCATACTCCATTTTATATTTCCATTTGATTAATATTTTTTTTACCATGGTTTGATTAGAGGTTTTGGTTAATTAAGTGTTTTTTGGGGTAGGTTTGAGATTTTCAGACCCGCGTGAAGCATCTTCGAACGTGCGTTCTTTCGTCGCACCTTGGTTCCAAGGTAGGATTCCCATGCACTAGTCCTTTTTAATTTAAGAATAATCAATTTTTTGATTTTCTCACCTTCTATGATTAATATGTGTTAATGTAAAGCTTTGGTTTAAATTGATTTTGTGCGCAAGCGTTGCTTTAAGCTTGTCTGATGATTTTTGATCTTGTTTTGTGAAATAGCGCACACTGAATGTAGGGTCCTATTGTGCTTGACCTTATAATTTGATTTTCATATATTTATTCTTGTTCTACCTTTTTCTAGGTGTTAATTTTCATTATGCAATGTTTGTTTAATTCACTTTGTTTAAAAAATAGGCAGTTTCGACCTTATTTTATGAAAATGGTATTGTCCAGTTATAGTTGTGAACACTGTTTTTTTAATTAAATGTTTTGTTTGGTTCATACCTAATTTTTGAGTTTTAGAACATGGTTTATCATTTTCAATAAGATACTGGCATGAAAATTGGTGTTTTATAACTTTGTGAGTGTCAACTGAAATCGTTTGCTAAGCATTGCATGTCTGGTCTTCAGAATAGTTCCTGGTTGGATTTTATGTGTCAAAAGCGATATAAAATGTTTTTTTTGTTTTTGTTAAAGTGTTGGATGCGTGTGAAATTATGTTTTGGGGTATTTCTATGGATTTCCAAAGTGGTTTTTCATTGATGATAAATGTATTACTTGTAAAATAATGGATTTTTGGGTTCTTGAAATGGTTTTAAATGTTTTAAGCTAAGTGAAGTGTGAAGTTAGCTTTCTAAAAATTGGTTTGTTTTGTGACAAGGAATTGGATCTCGGTTGTAATTTTCACAAAGGTTGGTTTTTGTTTTAAAGTGTGCCATAAATGTTTTAAAGGGGTTTTACAAATGCTTTTATACGGTAAATGGTGTGTCTTGCACCTCTTTATAAATTGGTTTGCATCTTTGGAAAGGAGTGATTTTATAGAATGTTTAAGGGACAATTTGAAAACTTTGAAAAAAAATGATAAAAAAGTGTTTGTCATAAAACCCCTGAGGATGTTCCTCATGCCTTGTTGACATGGGATGGTTGGGATGTCCTCGGTATGGAATCCCCAGGTTCCATTATCTAGGTCCCTTGGTTGGGAACCCTTGGTAATCCACTGAATTTAAGGCATGGGAGAAATCCTTGGGGAGACTCAGGGTGTCACGCCCCGACCTAACGCGCTGTATTTTATTTTATTTTATAACATTTTGGGTTATTATTATTATTATCAGTATAATTATTATCTTTTATTATTATTATTATTATTATTATTATGTTTTTTATTTTTTTAAATCAATTGAATTAGATTTAAAAAATTAAACCCTAGTTGAACACCCCCTTCCCCTTCCTATTACGTGACCGAACACCCCCCATTCCCTCCTATTCATGCGACTCACCTCCCCCCCTTCTCAGACCTGCAGCACGCTGACCCCCCCTTGCTCTCCTTCCGGCCGAACTGCTTTCTCCACAGCGACCCCCTCTCCGAGCTCCCCTCTTCGCGACCTCCTCTCCCGGCTCCCCCCCCCTCAAACCCACACAACACAACCCCCCTCTCCGAGCTCCCCTATCCACGACCTCCTCTCCCAGCTCCCCCCCTCAAACCCGAACGACACCCCCCCCCCCGGCCGAGACCCTGCTCGCACTACCCCACAAACCCTCCCTCCTCCCGACCGTCCGGCCTCCTCCGGCTGGCGTGAACCTCACCAGTGTTATCCGTCTGCCTCGCACCAGACCCGTCACACCCCTGCTCGACCGGCGCAACATTCTTCCATGGACTATTCCACTCCCAGTAAACTCATATTCTCCTTCCACTAGTGTTTTGGTTCTTACTTTTGGGATTTTAGGTTTTCAGTGCATATGGAGTACATGCTAGGGTTTAATCTTGTCGTTTTTGGTTGAATCATGACTTCTTAGGGTTTTCTTTTGGTGCGTTTGGTGTGCGATTGAAGTTTCGCACAGTGTGTTGGAGTTTTCAACACGTGAGAAAGGTGATTTTATTCTTATCATTTAATTGATGAATTTTTATGCTTGCTTGAGTGTTTTTACATGTTCTATGATTATCTTGGGTGGTGAAAAAATGATTTGTGAAAGGAATTGAGGTGGATTTGGTTTTAAAGTGGCGATTTTATGTGAAACATTGTTTGTTGTATGTGGAAAACTTAGTCGCGTCACTGCTTATGATTTTATAAACCATGCATGTAGTTTATTAAATTATGTGTAGGATTGAAGTTTTATTTTAATAAGGCTTTGATATACAGTTGTTTTTTAGAGGGTTCGGGTGCTCTTTGGGTTTATAAGCACTTAGGGGTGTTATTGAGGTTGTTTTATAAGTTGTTTTAATTGTGTTTTTATTTGTGTAAAAGGTGAAAACCATGTTTGGAAAATGTTTTGAGGTGTGTTTGATTTTAAAGAGAGGAAATGGAGTATGTTTTTAGGGTAAATCCTTGTTGTGCATTTTAGAAATGTTTTATTATTTATTGAAATGATTTATTTATTTGTGAGTGTGATGCGAATGATACTTTGGGAAGGTTTCAGTGCGCTCTTGGTTTAAAAAGTGGATTTTTAGTGTGTTTTTGGTGTATAACCTTGTGGAGTTTTATGGAATTGTTTTATCAAGTTTCTAAATGATATATTAAATTATGAAAGTGATGCGAATTATGATTTGAAATGGTCATAGTGTGATTTTGGCCTCAAAAGTGGAATGTGAGTGAGTTTTTTTGTGTACAAAGCCTTGCGATGCCTCTTGAAATTGCTTTACAAAATTTTTAAATGGTTCATTTAAATTTCTTAAATGGTGAAAGTCATGTTTTGGTATGGTTGTGATGTACAATTGGTTTTAATGTTACGTTTTGATATAATTTGGGTGCGTTTCTTTTGTGTAAATTTTGTGGTGCTAATTTTGAAGTGTTGCATAAATTGTTCTATTAATTTATTAAATGATATGTGTAGTGCACTGGACCTCGCTATGATAGTTTTGGAATGCGGGTGTCGAGGTATCCTACATGTACATGCATAGGGTAAGGCATATATATATATATATTCCCTCTTTGAACATATTCCCTCATGGTGTGGGTAATATGTGCAATGCATCTAGGGGTGTATATATATATATGTATGTATAAACGAATGTGCGTGTATGCACCAAGTGTCAGTTTGAGGGGTCGTCGATGAGTAACGGCATGTTTGAGGTAGGTCCCCTATGCCCTGATCTTTAATTAGAATTTCCATAATTTCTTAGTGTTTTATTAAAAGTGAATCTTCTTCTTATACATGAAATACATATGCAATATATATATATATATATATATATATGTAAATGGTTTTGGTTCTTGAAAAGTGATTTCTTTAATGTTTTGAACATAGAGTTGGTATTTCCAAAGACACATGGTCTTTTGGATGATTTTGTTGTAAAGGTGAAATGACACGTTTTCCAAAGAAGTTCCAAAATGATCTCCAAAATGAGTTTTGGGTGAACATGTTTTATAAAGAAAAAATCATTCCTGTGGAGTAATGAGGCCCGTTTGGCACCTTGAAAATGAATAGTAAAAGTGAAAAACCCCTCTTAAGGCATGCCCCGTTATTTTAGAAACATGATGTGTATGTTAAATGTGTGATTTGTGATATGTACCTAATGAAGAGGCTTATGCGATTTTTTGTGACATAAAAAGGGGGATGCGCTTAAGGAGGGAGAACAGTGGTGAGAGGTTGAATGATTTTTGGATAAATAAAGTGTTGTGTACATATATGTTTTCTTGAAAAAAACTCACCACCACTTGAAATAGATCACAATGGGAAACCTGGGTATCTAGGTGGGGGAAACTAGGACTTGTGGGCTAGTGGTCCAGAGGTGACTTGACCCGATTTCACTACAGGTTTGACGATTGCAACACTAACTAAACATATGAATGACTGAGGGTCGTGGTCTTCTAAACCACGTTTTCCGAGGGTTGTGGTCTTCTAAGCAACATTTTCTGAGGGTCGTGGCCTTCTAAGCCACGTTTCACCGAGACATGAAGATCCCAGGTCCCCAACTAACACTATCTACTTAGGGACTTCCCATGGTTATTGTGATCCAATTTTCAATTCAGTTGTTTCATGATTGTTCCCTCTTTTGTGAAAACCATATTTTTTTTAAAAATATAAATTGGTCTCCTTAAATTTTGAAATTTTAATTCATGCTCAAAACCTATTTTTAAAAGGGAAGAGAAACGTTTTCCTTGGAAATGGAAGCTTGTTATTTGAATTTTAAAAGAGATAAAAAAATTATTCTATTATGCCTTATTTTCAAAGTAGCATGATTTGGATTTCTTATTAAAGATAGTGGCTTAGGGTGTTGTTGTACTTTGGCTTTCCTACTGAGAATCTCGGTTCTCATGCCTACTTTATCTCTTCAGTCTCAGGTTTTAGTTTTGGATCGCTCGAGCTTGGATTTATGTTTGGTGATGACCCATGGGGTCACTTGGAGGTATGTCTAGTTGGTCACCTTTATTTTATTATTATATATTTTTTTCACTGTTAGTGTTTACCCATTTGTTCAGTTAATTTATATTTATCTGTCTTTTACTTTCTGAGCTAAATCATTCCCAACTGCTTGTTTTGATACCCGACACTGGTTTCCAGCCCGTGGGGATCGGGAACGCCCTTCGGGCCATGCCGCAGACTGACTCGGGTGACCGGTTCAAGGTTAACCCAGGTTGGTTCATGACAAAATGGTATCAGAGGCGGTTTAGCCCATGTCCTTTGGGGATGTCTGATAGTTTGGAGTTAGGATTGTCAGAATCCAAGTGGTTAATTGCGGGTAGGTGCCTGATCACCATCTATTTATAATGACCCTTGAATTTCTAGGGTGGTCCAGGATGGTCTTGCCTCAAAGTCCGCATGTGGCTCCCGATTGTTTTCAGGCACCTTAGTTCTGTTTGCATGCTTCTGGTTAGTTTTGAGATTTAGGGGTCATTTTGGAGGGGTGCATGGATGTTGTGCATGGCCTGGAAAGCCATGCGCAGATCATTAAATTGCCTTTGATGACTCCCTATGTGCTCACCCGATTGGTGCACTATCAGCCAAACCGTGTGACCAAATTGTGTGTTGTAGTTGTTTATTTGAGAATTTGAAATCTTGATTTGTTGATTGAATTGGTTGTTCTGGAATGTTCTTGGTGTGAGTTTTAGTTGGTTTTGGGGTGTTTCTCTTAGGGTGCAAAATTGATGATTGGTCCTTTGAAATTGGATTTCCAAAATGAAAATATTGGTGTGTTTAAAAATGCAATGAGTTGTTTTGAAATGGATGTTCTTTTGGGAACTGTTTTGGGATATTTTAAATCTTTTGTAAAGTGTAAATAGAAAGTGGATTTGGAAAATGTTTTTGGGGCTTTTGAATTTTTTTGAAGTATGAAACTAATGTCTCTTGAAAAAATAGGAATTTGGAAATGACCTGTTTGACCTTTGGTATTTCTATGGATGCCCACGTGTATGGATGAATATAACTGGATGTTGATGGTTGTTGGTATGCATGGATTGGTGCCCAAGTTGGCACAATAATGTACACACGTCAGGTTTCATGGAATACCAATGGTGGGTGCTCAGTTTCAAGGCATGTTTTGTTTTCCAAGGGCATGTTTTGATTAGCAATGTGTTGGGATGATTTTTTTTAAGATTTTTTTTAAAAAAGTGGGTTTTAAAAAGGGGTTTTTAGCATTCGAATGGTTTGAAATGGGACAGTTTTGAAAATTTCTATTTGTGAAAGTGGGGTTATGGTTTGGTTTTGTAGTGTATTATTCTATGGGATTGATGCTTGTTTTCGAGCTTGTGTTTCAAGGTTGAAATGATGTTTTGAGTTTGAGTGAATGATTTATGGTTAAATGTGGAGGCTTGTTTTGTGTTGTGCTTCAGGTTGGTTTTGTGCTTCTTATTTAAAGTATGCCGCCCAGAAATGTCCAGAGGTCCCCAAGGGGTCATTTCCAGACATTAGTTTTACATATACTCCTAGTGGAGTGGTGGGGTTATTTTCTTTTCCTCGTTGATTCTTTTCTCTGTGGCGGACGAGGTTTGATGGAGGTTGTGGTGAAACTTGAGGAAGTCGAGTGCTTCTTCCGGTCTTTAGGAACTCTAGATGTCGTGAAGGGTAAGTTGTCCTGGTTTTGTTTGAAGAGTCATGTTCGGGCTAGAGAAGGGTGATTGCTACCTTCTCCTTACAATTTGGGGTCGCAGATTGGGACAAATGACAATCTTGTTTTTCAAGGTGCTCGTGAAGGGTTCCCCATCCGGTGTAGAGAGTGAACTGGAGGAACATGTTCTGGGCATGGGTCTTCCATCAGTTCTTGTCTCTCATTCCTAATACCACACAATCGTTTAATTCCAATGTGGTCAATTTGGGCACTCAAAGCTGTTCGTCGCAATCTTCTGAAGGCTTATCAACAGCGTAGCTATTTGGGTCACCTAGGGAATGAAGTCTGTAAGCAGTCTTTCCAGAAGATAAAGGCTCAGTTGGAGGTTGTTAGTTCCTGAATGCGGTGCATCAGATGCTTCGATACATCAGAGCTCTAGCCATAGGTCTCAGAGTGAGGCTTTTCACGTAGTCGGGCGGCTTTCAAGTGTGAGGGATACGCTTCCAACCTGTTGTCTTTATTGATGGGGGAGAGACCAGTTGAGTTTTTACTTCATGTGGTTGTTTTTTGGGAGGGGGGATTGTTTTGGAGGTCTTGATGGCCTCTTTCATGAAGTTTTCGTCGTTGTGTCTCGTGGGGTATGAACTCTCTAATGTCTAGTCTTTCCCTTAAGCAGTTTTGGGTTTTGGGTGTTGCCTATTGGGGATGCTCATGTCCTAGGGAAGTGGTGAGTCTGGAGTCAATGTTCATTTCGGTCTCCTCCTGTTTGGACCCCCCCTCTACTGTGTCGGAAGCCACCCCATGTCGGTGGGTTCATAATTAGGAATTCAATCTACACTTTTGAAACTAAATTGAGAGCTCCCATGCAGGTGCTTTTGTACTACCCAGTTTCTAATATGGTGGGGAGACCCACAATGGGTCATGCCAATGTCTTTCCACAAGCTGGTCGGGTGTGACTCAGAATGTTGAGGGGTCACACCAGTATCAGCATTCTTGATTGGTTTTCTGCTTTGTTTTGATTTGGGGAAGTAAGTTTTTGGTTAGAGTCCTAATATGATGGGGAGACCAACATAGGACAAATTCGCGGAGAACTTAATCTTCAAGGTGTTCTTGTCGGGGCAACTCTTTGCCTCTGCTCCGCCCGACCCTGATCAATGTAGATGTTTATCCCAAACGATGGGTCGTATGGTGAATGCTCATTGGAAATCTTGAGCGGACTCTAGTGATTTCTAAGTTAGGGGTCTGGGTGTTACAGGTTGTGGTTGTGTTTGGAAATGCGAGTCATGTATCGTTGGTTCTTTTTCCTGGTAGTCTGGGTCTCGAGGTTTCAGGTCTTGGGTGGTAAGTGAGTGTTTGATCCTCAAGTGGAAGGGGTTTAGTTTTGAGAATCTCTATGTCCCTGTTTTGATCTTTGAACAACCGAGCCTTTTGGGAATTTCTGGGGGCATAAAGTGTCATGGTGGGGAGAATTGTCACGCCCTGACCTGACGCGCTGTATTTTATTTTATTTTATAACATTTTGGGTTATTATTATTATTATTATCAGTATAATTATTATCTTTAATTATTATTATTATTATTATGATTTTTATTTGTTTAAATTAATTTAATTAGATTGAAAAATAATAATAAATAAATAAATAAATAAACCCTAGTCAAGCACCCCCTTCCCCTTTCTATTGCGTGGCCGAACACCTCCCCATTCCCTCCTATTCGCGCGGGTCACCTCCCCCCCTTCTCGGACCTACAGCGTGCTGACCCCCTTGCTCTCCTTTCGGACGAGCTCCTTTCTCCACAGCGGCCCCCTCTCCAAGCTCCCCTCTCCGCGAACTCCTCTCCCAGCTCCCCCCCTCAAACTCGCATGCCACAACCCCCCCCCCCCTCGGCCGAGATCCTGCTCGTGCCACCCTGCAAACCCTCCCTCCTCCCGACTATCTGGCTTCCTCCGACCAGCGTGAACTGCACCGGTTCCATCCATCTGCCTCGCACCAGACCCGTCGCACCCCTGCTCGACCGGCACAACCTTCTTCCATGGATGATTCCCCTCCCAGTAAACTCATCTTCTCCTTCCACTAGTGTTTTGGTTCTTACTTTTTGGATTTTAGGTTTTCAGCGGGTATGGAGTACATGCTAGAGTTTAATCTTGTCATTTTTGGTTGAATCATGACTTCTTATGGTTCTCTTTTGGTGTTTTTGGTGTGCGATTGAAGTTTCGCACAGTGTGTTGGAGTTTTCGACACGCGAGACAGGTGATTTCATGCTTATCTTTTAATTAATGAATTGTTATGCTTGCTTGAGTGGTTTTTCATGTTCTATGATTATCTTGGGTGGTGCGAAATGATTTGTGAAATAAATTGAGGTGGATTTGGTTTTAAAGTGGCGATTTTATGTGAAACAGTGTTTGTTGTAAGTGGAAAACTTAGTCGCGTCACTGCTTATGATTTTATAAACCATGCATGTAGTTTATTAAATTATGTGTAGGATTGAAGTTGTATTTTGATAAGGCTTTGATATGCAGTTGTTTTTTAAGAGGGTTCAGGTGCTCTTTGGGTTTAGAAGCACTTGGGGGTGTTATTGAGGTTGTTTTATAAGTTGTTTTAATGGTGTTTTTATTTGTGTAAAAGGTGAAAACCATGTTTGGAAAATGTTTTGAGGTGCGTTTGATTTTAAAGAGAGGAAATGGAGTATGTTTTTAGGGTAAATCCTTGTTGTGAATTTTAGAAATATTTTATTATTTATTAAAATGATTTATTTATTTGTGAGTGTGATGTGAATGATAATTTGGGAAGGTTTCGGTGTGCGCTTGGTTTAAAAAGTGGATTTTTAGTGTGTTTTTGGTGTATAGCCTTGTGGAATTTTATGGAATTGTTTTATCAAGTTTCTAAATGATATATTAAATTATGAAAGTGATGCGAATTATGATTTTAAATGGTTGTAGTGTGCTTTTGGCCTCAAAAGTGGAATGTGAGTGGGTTTTTTTGTGTGTACAAAGCCTTGTGATGCCTCTTGAAATTGCTTTACAAAATTTTTAAATGGTTCATTTAAATTTCTTAAATGGTGAAAGTCATGTTTTGGTATGGTTGTGATGTACAATTGGTTTTAATGTTACGTTTTGATATAATTTGGGTGCGTTTCTTTTGTGTAAATTTTGTGGTGCTAATTTTGAAGTGTTGTATAAATTGTTCTATTAATTTATTAAATGATATGTGTAGTGCTCTGGACCTCGTTACGATAGTTTTGGGACGCGGGTGTCGAGGTATCCTACATGTACATGCATAGGTTAAGGCATATATATATATATATATATGCCCGATTTGAACATATTCCCTCATGGCGCGGGGAATATGTGCAATGCAGCTAGGGGTATATATATATATGTGTGTGTGTGTGTGTGTGTGTATAAATGCATGTGTGTGTATGCGCCAAGTGTCGGTTTGAGGGGTTGTCGATGAATAATGATATGTTTGAGGTAGGTCCCCTATGCCCTGATCTTTAATTAGAATTTCCATAATTGCTTAGTGTTTTATTAAAAGTGCATCTTCTTCTTCTACATGAAATACATATGCAATATATATATATATATGTGTGTAAATGGTTTTGGTTCTTGAAAAGTGATTTCTTTAATGTTTTGAACATAGAGTAGGTATTTCCAAAGACGCGTGGTCTTTTGGCCGATTTTGTTGTAAAGGTGAAATGACACGTTTTCCAAAGAATTTCCAAAATGATCTCCAAAATGAGTTTTGGGTGAGCATGTTTTCTAAAGCAAAAATCATTCCTGTGGAGTAATGAGGCCCGTTTGGCACCTTGAAAATGAATAGTGAAAGTGAAAAACCCCTCTTAAGGCATGCCCCATTATTTTAGAAACATGATGTGTATGTTAAATGTGTGATTTTTGATATGTACCTAATGAAGAGTTTTATGCAATGTTTTATGACATAAAAAGGGGGATGCGCTTAAGGAGGTAGAACAATGGTGAGAGGTTGAATGAGTTTTGGATAAAGAAAGTGTTGTGTACATATATGTTTTCCTGATAAAAACTCACCACCACTTGAAACAGAGCACAATGGGAAACCTGGGTATCTAGGTGGGGGAAATTAGGACTTGTGGGCTAGTGGTCCAGATGTGACTTGACCCGGTTTCACTGCAGGTTTGATGATTACAACACTAAATAAACATATGAATGACTGAGGGTTGTGGTCTTCTAAGCCACGTTTTCTGAGGGTCATGGTCTTCTAAGCCATGTTTTTTGAGGGTCGTGGCCTTCTAATCCACATTTTCTGAGGATCATGGCCTTCTAAGCCATGTTTCACCGAGACACGAAGATCCTAGGTCCCCAACTAACACCAGATGCTTAGGGACTTTCCATGGTGCTTGTGATACGATTTTCAATTCAGTTGTTTCATGCTTGTTCCCTCTTTTGTGAAAACCATATTTTAAAAAAAAATCTAAATTGGTCTCCTTAATTTTTGAAATGTTAATGCATGCTCAAAACCTATTTTGAAAAGGGAAGAGAAACGTTTTCCTTGGAAATGAAAGCTTGTTATTTGAATTTGAAAAGAGCGAAAAACATTATTTTATTATGCCTTATTTTCAAACTAGAATGATTTAGATTTCTTATTAAAGATAGTGGCTTAGGGCGTTGTTGTACTTTGGCTTTGCTACTGAGCATCTCGGTGCTCACGCCTACTTTATGTCTTCAGTCTCAGGTTTTAGTTTTGGATCTCTTGAGCTTGGATTTATGTTTGGTGATGACCCATGGGGTCACTTGGAGGTATGTCTAGTTGGTTACCTTTATTTTATTATTATATTTTTTTTGCTGTTAGTGTTTACCTGTTTGTTCAGTTAATTTATATTTATCTATCTTTTACTTTCTGAACTAAATCATTCCCAACTACTTGTTTTGATGCCCGTCACTAGTTTCCAGCCCATGGGGATCGGGAATGCCCTTCGGGCCATGCTGCGGACTGACTCGGGTGACCGGTTCAAGGTCGACCCGGGTTGGTTCATGACAAAATGGTATCAGAGGTGGTTTAGCCCATGTCCTTTGGGGATTTCTAATAGTTTAGAGTTAGGATTATCGGAATCCAAGTGGTTAATTGTGGGTAGGTTCTTGATCACCACCTATTCAGAATGACCCTTGAATTGCGAGGGTGATCTGGGATGGTCTTGCCTCAAAGTCCGCGTCTGGATCCCGATTATTTTCAGGCACCTTAGTTCTGTTTTCATGCTTCTGGTTAGTTTTGAGATTTGGTGGCCATTCTGGAGGGGTGCGTGGATGTTGTGCATGATCTGGAAAGCCATGCGCAGACCATGCAATCACCTTTGATGACTCCCTATGTGCTCACCCGGTTGGTGCACGATCAGCCAAACCGTGTGACCAAACTGTGTGTTGCAGTTGTTTATTTGAGAATTTGGAATCTTGATTTGTTGATTGAATAGTTGTTCTGGAATGTTCTTGGTGTGAGTTTTAGTTGGTTTTGGGGTGTTTCTCTTAGGGTGAAAAATTGATGATTGATCCTTTGAAATTGGATTTCCAAAATGAAAATCTTGGTTTATTTAAAAATGCAATGAGTTGTTTTTAAAATGGATGTTCTTTTGGGAACTATTTTTGAATCTTTTAAAGCTTTTGTAAAGCGTAAATCGAAAGTGGATTAGGAAAATGTATTTGGGGCTTTTGAAATTTTTGTGAAGTATGAAACTAACATCTCTTGAAAAAAAAGTAATTTGGAAATGATCTGTTTGACCTTTGGTATTTCTATGGATTCCCACGTGTATGGATAAATGTAATTGGATGTTGATGGTTATTGGTATGCATGGATTGGTGCCCAAGTTGGCACAAGAATGTATACATGTGAGGTTTCATGGAATACCAATGGTGGGTGCTCAGTTTCAAGGCTTGTTTTGTTTTCCAAGGGCATGTTTTGATTAGCGATGTGTTGGGATGAATTTTTTTTAAGATTTTTTTTTTAAAAAAGTGGGTTTTGAAAAGGGATTTTTAGCATTCTGATGGTTTGAAATGGGACGGTTTTGAAAATGTCTATTTGTGAAAGTGGGGTTATGGTTTTGTTTTGTAGTGTATTATTCTATGGGCTTGATGATTGTTTTCAAGCTAGGGTTTCAAGGTTGAAATGATGTTTTGAGTTTGAGTGAATGATTTATGGTTAAATGTGGAGGCTTGTTTCGTGTTGTGCTTCAGGTTGGTTTTGTGATTCTTGTTTAAAGTATGCCTCCTAGAAATGTCCAGAGGTCCCCGATGGGTCATTTCTAGTCATTAGTTTTACCTAGACTCCCAGTGGAGTGGTGGGGTTATTTTCTTTTCCTCGTTGCTTGTTTTCTCTTTGGTGGCCGAGGTTTGATGGAGGTTATGGTGAAACTTGAGGAAGTCGAGTGCTTCTTCCGGTCTTTAGGAACTCCAGATGTCGTGAAGGGTAAGTTGTCCTGGTTTTGTTTGAAGAGTCATGTTTTGGCTAGAGATGGGTGATTTCTACCTTCTCCTTGCAATTTGGGGTTGCAGATTGGGACAAATGACAATCTTGTGTTTCAAGGTACTCGTGAAAGGTTCCCCATCCGGTGTAGAGATTGAACTGGAGAAACATGTTCTGGGCATGAGTCTTCCATCAGTTCTTGTCTCTCATTCCTAATACCACACAATATTTTGATTCCAATGTGGTCAATTTGGGCACTCAAAGCTATTCATCAGAATCTTCTGAAGGCTTTTCAACAGCGTGGCTATTTGGGTCACCTAGGGAATGAAGTCTGTAAGCGTTCTTTCCAGAAGATGAAGGCTCAGTTGGAGGTCGTTAGTTCCTGACTGCGGTGCATCAGATGCTTCAATACATCAGAGCTCTAGCCATAGGTCTCATAGTGAGTCTTTTCACGCAGTCAGGTGGTTTCCAAGTGCGAGGGATGCACTTCCAACCTGTTGTCTTTAATGCTGGGGGAGAGACCAGTTAAGTTTTTTACTTCATGTGGTTGTCTGTTTAGGAGGGGGCTTGTTTTGGAGGTCTTTTTGGCCTCTTTCATGAAGTTTTTGTAGTTGTGTCTCACGGGGTATGAACTCTCTAATGGCTAGTCTTCCCCTTAAGCAGTTTTCGGTTTTGGGTGTTTCCTATTGGGGATGCTCGTGTCCTAGGGAAGTGGTGAGTCTGGAGTCAATGTTCGTTTCAGGCTCCTCCTATTTGGACCCCCCTCTACTGTGTAGGAAGTCGCCCCATGTCGGTGGGTTCATAATGAGGAATTCAATCTGCACTGTTGAAACTAAATTGAGAGCTCCCATGCATGTGATTTTGTACTACTCAGTTTATAATATGGTGGGGAGACCCACTATGGGTCTCACCAATGTCTTCCCTCAAGCCGGTCGGGTGTGACTCAGAATGTTGAGGGGTCACACCAGTATCAGCAGTCTTGATTGGTTTTCTGCTTTGTTTCGATTTGGGGAAGTCAGTTTTCGGCTAGAGTCCTAATATGGTGGGTAGACCAACATAGGACAAATTCATGGAGAACTTAATCTTCAAGGTGCTCTTATCGGGGCAACTCTTTGCCTCTGCTCTACTCGACCCCGATCAATGTATATTTTTTTCCCAAACGATGGGTCGTATGGTGAATTCTCATTGAAAATATTAAGTGGACTCTAGTGATTTATAAGTTAGGGGGTCATGGTGTTATAGGTTGTGGTTGTGTTTGGAAATGTGAGTCCTTTATCGTTGGTTCTTTTGACTGGTAGTCTGGGTCTTGAGGTTTTAGGTCTTGGGCGGTAAGTGAGTGTTTGATCCTTAAGTGGAAGGGGTTTTGTTTTGAGAATCGTTGTGTCCTTGTTTCGAGCTTTGAACAGCCGAGTCTTTTGGGACTTTCCAGTGGCAGAAAGTGTCATGGTGGGGAGAATTGTCACGCCCCGACCTGACGCGTTGTATTTTATTTTATTTTATAACATTTTGGGTTATTATTATTATTATTATTAGTATAATTATTATCTTTTATTATTATTATTATGATTTTTATTTGTTTAAATCAATTGAATTATATTGAAAAAAAATAAAAAAAAAAAAAAAAATAAAAAATAAACCCTAGTCGAACACCCCCTTCCCCTTCCTATTACACAGTCGAACCCCCCATTACCTTCTATTCACGCGGCTCACCTCCCCCACCTTCTCGGACCTGCAGCGCGCCGACTCCCCTTTCTCTCCTTCCGGCTGAGCTCCTTTCTCCACGGAGGCCCCCTCTCCGAGCTCCCCTCTCCGCGACCTCCTCTCCCGGCTCCCCCCCTCAAACCCGCATGCCATAACCCCCTCGGCCGAGACCCTGCTCGCGCTGCCCCGCAAACCCTCCCTCCTCCCGACCGTCCGGCCTCCTCCGGCCAGCGTGAACCGCACCAGTGCCATCCATCGGCCTCGCACCGGACCCGTCACACCCCTGCTCGACCGACACAACCTTCTTCCATGGACGATTCCCCTCTCGGTAAACTCATCTTCTCCTTCCACTAGTGTTTTGGTTCTTAATTTTGGGATTTTATGTTTTCAGTGGGTATGGAGTACATGCTAGTTTTTAATCTTGTCATTTTTGGTTGAATCATGACTTCTTAGGTTTCCCTTTTTGTGTGTTTGGTGTGCGATTGATGTTTCACACAGTGTGTTGGAGTTTTCGACACGTGAGACAGGTGATTTCATGCTTATCCTTTAATTGATGAATTGTTATGCTTGCTTCAGTGTTTTTTCATGTTCTATGATTATCTTGGGTTGTGTGAAAATGATTTGTGAAAGGAATTGAGGTGGATTTGGTTTTAAAGTGGTGATTTTATGTGAAACAGTGTTTGTTGTATGTGGAAAACTTAGTCGCGTCACTGCTTATGATTTTATAAACCATGCATGTAGTTTATTAAATTATGTGTAGGATTGAAGTTATATTTTGATAAGGCTTTGATATGGAGTTTTTTAGAGGGTTCAGGTGCTCTTTGGGTTTATAAGAACTTGGGGGTGTTATTGAGGTTGTTTTATAAGTTGTTTTAATGGTGTTTTTATTTGTGTAAAAGGTGAAAACCATGTTTGGAAAATGTTTTGAGGTGCATTTGATTTTAAAGAAAGGAAATGGAGTATGTTTTTAGGGTAAAGACTTTTTGTGCATTTTATAAATGTTTTATTATTTATTTAAATGATTTATTTATTTGTGAGTGTGATGCGAATGATACTTTGGGAAGGTTTCGGTGTGTGCTTGGTTTAAAAAGTGGATTTTTAGTGTGTTTTTGGTGTATAGCCTTGTGGAGTTTTATGGAATTGTTTTATCAAGTTTCTAAATGATATATTAAATTATTAAAGTGATGCGAATTATGATTTGAAATGGTTGTAGTGTGCTTTTAGCCTCAAAAGTGGAATGTGAGTGGGTTTTTTTTGGGTACAAAGCCTTACGATGCCTCTTGAAATTGCTTTAATTTTTTTTAAATGGTTCATTTAAATTGATTAAATGGTGCAAGTCATGTTTTGGTATGGTTATGATGTACAATTGGTTTTAAAGTTACATTTTGATATAATTTGGGTGCATTTATTTTGTGTAAATTTTGTGGTGCTAATTTTGAAGTGTTGCATAAATTGTTCTATTAATTTATTAAATGATATGTGTAGTGTGCTGGACCTCGCTACGATAGTTTTGGGATGCGGGTGTCGAGGTATCCTACATGTACATTCATAGGGTAAGGCATACATACATATATATATATGCCATCTTTGAACATATTCCCTCATGGTGCGGGGAATATGTGCAATGCAGCTAGGGGTGTACATATATATATATATATATATATATATGTATGTATAAATGCATGTGTGTATATGCACCAAGTGTCAGTTCGATGGGTCATCGACGAATAACGACATGTTTGAGGTAAGTCCCCTATGCCCTGATCTTTAATTAGAATTTCCATAATTGCTTAGTGTTTTATTAAAAGTGTATCTTCTTCTTTTATATGAAATACATATGCAATATATATATATATATATATATATATGTAAATGGTTTTGGTTCTTGAAAAGTGATTTCTTTAATGTTTCAAACATAGAGTAGGTATTTCCAAAGACGCGTGGTCTTTTGGCCAATTTTGTTGTAAAGGTGAAATGACACGTTTTCCAAAGTAGTTCCAAAATGATCTCCAAAATGAGTTTTGGGTGAACATGTTTTCTAAAGAAAAAATCATTCCCGTGGAGTAATGAGGCCCGTTTTCCACCTTGAAAATGAATAGTGAAAGTGAAAAACCCCTCTTATGGCATGCCCCATTATTTTAGAAACATGATGTGTATGTTAAATGTGTGATTTGTGATATGTACCTAATGAAGAGGCTTATGCAATGTTTTATGACATAAAAAAGGGGATACACTTAAGGATGGAGAACAGTGGTGAGAGGTTGAATGAGTTTTGGATAAAGAAAGTGTTGTGTACATATATGTTTTCTTGATAAAAACTCACCACCACTTGAAATAGAGCACAATGGGAAACTTGGGTATCTAGGTGGGGGAAATTAGGACTTGTGGGCTAGTGGTCTGGAGGTGACTTGACCCGGTTTCACTGTAGGTTTGACAATTACAACACTAACTAAACATATGAATGACTGAGGGTCGTGGTCTTCTAAGCCACATTTTCCGAGGGTCGTGGTCTTCTAAGCAATGTTTTCTGAGGTTTGTGGCCTTCTTAGCCACGTTTTCTGAGGGTCGTGGCCTTCTAAGCCACGTTTCACCGAGACATGAAGATCCTAGGTCCCCAACTAACACTAGCTTCTTAGGGACTTTCCATGGTGCTTGTGATGTGATTTTCAATTCAGTTGTTTTATTCTTGTTCCCTCTTTTGTGAAAACCATATTTTTAAAAAAAATCTACATTGGTCTCCTTAAATTTTGAAATGTTAATGCATGCTCAAAACCTATTTTGAAAAGTGAAGAGAAACATTTTCCTTGGAAATACAATCTTGTTATTTGAATTTGAAAAGAGCGAAAAACATTATTTTATTATTCCTTATTTTCAAAATAGCATGATTTGGATTTCTTATTAAAGACAGTGGCTTAGGGAGTTGTTGTACTTTGGATTTCCTACTGATCATCTCGGTGCTCATGCCTACTTTATCTCTTCAGTATCATGTTTTAGTTTTGGATCGCTCGAGCTTGGATTTATGTTTGGTGATGACCCATGGGGTCACTTGGAGGTATGTCTAGTTGGTTACCTTTATTTTATTATTATTATTTTTTCTCTGTTAGTGTTTACCCGTTTGTTCAGTTAATTTATATTTATCTGTATTTTACTTTCTGGGCTAAATTGTTCCCAACTGCTTGTTTTGATGCCCGACACTAGTTGCCAGCCCATGGGGATCGGGAACGCCCTTCGGGCCATGCTGCAGACTGACTTGGGTGACCGATTCAAGGTCGACCTGGGTTGGTTCATGACACGGGGTGAGACCTGCTACGCAATATTATTATAAATATAGGTTGTGATTTGATTATTGGTGAAATCTGTTGGCTCACCTCCTTTTATACTTGCAACATATGAACCTGGCATATTGAGAGAATTATCTGAGACGAGTACTGCACTGGTAGGTTATGGTACTGACCAGTGGCCCATAATAGGCAGATATGTATGGGTTTATTGCTATGGTATTTTACCTCATCCTACCTAAGAAAGGATGGTCGAGCATTTTGGAGCGTTTGATTTCACCGTATGTGGCATGCTACTATAGATGGGGTCATAGGTATCAGTGTCGTCTGGATTATTCTCGATCTCTCAGGTTCGCCTATTTTTAGTGGTTTTTATCTATTGAACTATTGTTGAGATAATTGCATACCTATTTACATTGCCCTTGCTGTATCTTCCTTGGTACCCTTGTGTGGTGTTTTTCATGAAAAGTGACATTTTGGTTTCTTAACTCCTATGATTTTTTTTTAAAAAAAAAGTGTTTCAAACTCTTTTATTATGATTTTTAAATGATTAAGGGAAATGGTTTGTACTTTTTTTTTCAAGTAAAAATTGTATAAATGCATACTTTAATATATTGTATTTCAAACTTAGAGTTGATGTTTCTTATTTTTAAAGGTAGTGCATCGGGAAATAGTATATCAGGATAGCCTACTGAGTTTTAATACTCATTTCTATAGTTCTTTCCTATTTTTAGTCCTTGTGCAGGTTACAGATTGGGTGTGTTCACCTTGGGAAACATTTGATCGTTGAGTCGGAGAGTGACCCGCGGGGTGACACAGAGTTAGTTTGGACATTGAGTTCAGTTAGTTTTATTTTACTTTGTTATTATTTAGTCATTTTATTTGGTTTATTTATTCTGACCTGCTCTTTATTATTTCTATTTATTTATTTATTTTCTTTGGGTGAAATCGTTCCCATTCGTTCTCTACTGATGCCCTGGCACTTGTCGCCAGCCCGAGAAGATTGGGAATGCCTCTCAGGCCTTATCGCGGATCGGCTCGGGTGACCGGTTTAGGGTCGACCTGGGTTGGTTCGTGACAAAATGGTATCAGAGGAGGCCAGCTCTTAGTGTACCTCACTTTTTCAGAGCACCCTTTATTATTTGGGATGTCAAGGTAGATGGAGTAGGATTTTCGGGACTCGAGGGGTAGGTGCAGGAAGAATATCGCGAACTCTTGCTCGTTCTGATCCTCAAGTTTCCATGGGAAGTCCGGTTTAATTAGTTTTTTGGGGGGTTTTATGGAATGTTTTGTGATTGGTATATGATAAAGGGAGTTGGGCTAATAGTCCTCATGAGCCTGCACGGTCTGTAAATCTATATGGAGCTAGGGGCATGGTCCCAAAAGGCTCTATGTGTCAGTGATGTGTTTGGCATATGACCGCCAACCATATGGTCAAGTCACCCACTAACACTAGTTCCCTTTTTGAATTGTTTTGGGTCTCCTCTGACTTTTGAAAGTTTTTTGAATCAGAAAAAGTTGGTTTCAAAAAATGGTTGTTTGAAATGACATGTTTAATTTGTGGATTGTTTTAAAGAAAATGGGATGAATTATTTGTTTTTGGAAAATGAAGTTGTTTTTTTTGGACTTGGTGTTCCTAGGGGTGCTCACATGCATAGTGGTATGTTGGAATATGAATGGAGTTATGGTATGGAAGATAGATGAATGGGGTGGCACAAATACATGCATGTGTATGAGGCTCTAAAGAATACTGATGGTGAGGGTTTAACCCACCAAGATTGTTTTAAATTAAAGATGTTTTCAAAGAGGAAAGTTTTAATGTTATGATAGTTTGTTTTATTTTGTTTAGAGCTTGTCACCTATGCGGTGTTTGATTTGAGGATTTTTATTTATTGAGTTTGCCTTGATTGAGTTCTTGACTTTTTTTGTCCAGTGGTTACCCCCTTTAAGCTTCGATGGGTGATCTCAGTGAAATTGATCAATCTAAGGATTTTATGCTTGAATTTCAGAAGCTAGATCCACCTCTCTTTTATGGTCAAGAAGAACCTTCTGTATCAGAGGAGTGGATGTGAAAGATCGAAATGGACTCTAACCTCATTGAGTTTCCCAAGTTTTTGAAGGTTAAGTTTGAAACCTTCATGCTTGAAGGTTCACCGTGGAGGTGGTGGGAGTCAGTGTCTCGGAACAAGACTTGTCAAGAGCTTACATGGGAGTTTTCAAGGCTTTGTTTATCCATTGTTATTTCTCTGAGAAATAAAGGGTGAGAAAGGGAATGGAGATGTGTTATCTACAAAAGGGCGATGGATCAGTGTTGGATTATTTCCAATTCTTTGTGGAGCTAGTCCCTTATGATTCAGGGTATGCCACAGATGACTTCATAAAGGCTCGATGTTTCAAGGTGGGACTCTATCCCAATCTACAATTGAAGGTGTCATTGTAAAACCTAACTTCATTTGCTGATGTGGTGAGACAAGCTTTTCATGTCAAAGCTGTGACAATGAGAGTACTCGAAGTAGTCCTCCCTCCTTCAATTCCTAGGAGTGGTGGTGAAGATTTTGGAAAGAAGATGAGTAAGCGATTGAAAGTTGATAGAGAAGGTTGTGGAATCAAAAGGCCTTGGGATCTTTTATCAACCTCTTCGGAGTGATAAATCCTCATGTGTTATCAGAGTGGAAAGTTGGGTCACAAAAAGTTGTCGTGTGTAAATGCTCTTAAGCCTTTCCAGGCGTGTGGACGCCTGGGTCAATTGCGGCGATTCTGTTGGGGCGTTGCTAGAAAGCGTCGTAGAGGAAGTTATCATAAGTGATGTGATAGAGATAATATTTTAATTATTTTTCATATGTGTTTCAATTATTTAACCCCTTCCAATTAATCAATTTGAGCTTATATGTATCATTTTAGTGTTTTGGTTAATTATGGGATTAATTATGGAAATTAGTTAATTCTGTAAATTTAACAGTTTTGTGGAGATTCTGTATTTTGGGAATATCTTTTACATTTTTGATCCAAATTGTGTTATTCCTTTTTTTATTATTTCTATGCTCGTGGGATTCAACTTTGTATTTTGGACCAAGGTCCCATTTGACACATAATGGACCAAAAAAATTCATGAAGTGGAAAAAGTTTTCTGGCTGACAAAATGGACCTAACCTTAATTAAATAGGAATATCTCAGCCTACATGTGTCCAAATGAAATGATTCTAGCTGTAAGAGAAATAGGACTCTGCGAATCTCTTTAAAATTAAATTTAATGAAGAAATTTGGTCATTGAGGCACCCATTGAATGCGACCAAAAATAGAAAGTTGAAGAGTCACCTCGGGCAAAAAAGTTGTCATTAGTAATTCGAGGATAACTTTTGTGAAACTTGTATAAATTATC
Source organism: Viscum album (assembly GCA_963277665.1). Taxonomy (NCBI): domain Eukaryota; kingdom Viridiplantae; phylum Streptophyta; class Magnoliopsida; order Santalales; family Viscaceae; genus Viscum; species Viscum album. The sequence continues at coordinate 1,045,347,215 of OY728150.1, forward strand.
TGATATTTTGAGGAAGCATGAAAAAGAAATATATAAACAACATTTATGAAGACACCTTCCCGATATTTGTCCATTTATTATACTAAACAGACTCAAACTTTCGGTGGAGTAATTTTGGAGGGAAATTTTCTACTCCACAAGCCTATAAATAAGAGTGTTCACTTCCATTCAAAGGGGTTGAAGATGGTGCAGGAGGGGCTATGCTAAAGGCTTGAGTTCTTTAAGTTCTTTTTATTTTATATTTTCTCTTTTCTTTGTTTTATCATGCTCTTTTCTTCCCCTTTAAACTCTATTACCCTTCACATGGAGGGGTAAAACGTTTGAGTGATCGGGGAAGGGGGAGCATCACTTTTGTAATGTCGGAGTTTTGTGCTTAAATTTAAAAACCTGTTTTTATTTTTAATGACTTCTATTCTCAGTGTTTCCCAATTCTCTTAATGCGATTGTGTTTTGGGTTTTATGTATTCATCATTTATAGATTTGGTTGAAGATTTTTAATCTCCCTCCGCCTAGTGAAATTTGTCTCGATCGAGCAGATTGTGTTAGGTGGTGAGTGTCCAATGATCATTGGCACATGTGTGGAACTAGTGAAATTTTTTTAGAGTTCTAAGGAGAAACAATTCCCAACCGGGACTTGCCTTAGTTGTTTAGGAATTTCTTATGAACTTCCATGCACATAGAAGTGAGTTCCATTTCTTTCTTCAACCAAAGGTGATTTATAACTCGATCGAGGAGTCTTTAATTTTTCATTCAATAGGAAGAGAGGAAAAATGATCTTTATGACTATTATGACATTGAAAAAGGTGATCCTACCCTTACCCCATCACTCTCTTCATCCATTAGTGTTCAATCTTTATTTTCAATTTCTTTCTTTATTTTTCAACTCAAACAATTTCAAAAACAACCTCTTCTTCTTTCTTTAATTTAAGTGACAAGTTTAATTGTTGTGAAATCCTCTTTTAAGACAAACTAGGTCACCCACTTTACTAAATTTTAACTTAGGTATATTTGTTTTTGTCGCACCCCACGATAGGCACATGTCATGATGTGTGTTTGGTTTTTGTTTAAAGTTTCCTGTGCATGTTTCCTTCTAGTGTAAGGGATCTTTTGTCGTGGCAGTTGTACTGATGGTGTTTTGGGTTTTGAAATGTATGGGAATTTCATGGGTCTTTTGATGAACTCTGGTTTTCAATGCCAGTGTGTCTTTCATTTCAAAATCTTGTCCTTTCTTTTGTCAAATCAAAAGATGTATGTTTCTTATTGGGATTATCATAATCTTACTACGAGGTAGGAGATGATTCATCCATCAGGGCTCCAGGCAAAAGGCATCAGAGTGAAGCCGACACGTAATGAGTAACCCTGGGGAAATTTTAAGGAGTTTGGTTAAGGTTGTGCCACTATCATTGTGGTGAGGTAGTTTTAGCGTGTCTCTTGTGGTTTCTCCGTCGTTGTAAATTTTCTCTCATCACAAAAAGTGCGATGGACTTATCCCTCACGCAATGTCAGTAATTGTGCATTTTTTGATGTGAGTTACTGATTAGTGTTCTTGCGTGGACCACCCATGTGGATCAGTTGCGGCTTTAGATTATGTCCATCCTGAAGTGGTGAGTCATGAGTAGTTGTCTGTTGTAGTTTCAATGCTCCAATCCTTGGGCCCTCCCTCCCCGCCCATGGGGTGAGGGTTTTTGGTTCGTGCAGAGTTTTCGGTTCAACTCTTATCCTTTTCGGATGGGAGTGAATGGTTTAAATGTTTTTGTTGTGTTTCTTTTATCATGAGTAAGGCCCAGTTCATGTCTAAGTTGGATTTCTGTTTGGCCATGTATAGGTTGATTCTCTATGGTGGAGAGACCCACCGTATCTTTGGGTTTTCTCTTAAGTCGTTACTAGAGGCAGTTAAATTCTTATGGCGGTGAGTCTGGTCAGGCCTCCCCTCTGCTAGTGATATGTTTCGGACAATTAGGTTGAGTCCCGTTGGTGGTTGTTGGAATTTCTTTGGGTTAAGAGGTTGGATTGTGTTTGTATGGAATCCTTAGGTGTTGATCGATCGACTAGATGGTGTTGTGGCTTTATGGGGACAAAAAGCATTATAGTGGAGAGAATTTTCACACCCCAACTTATGAGATTATTTTATTTTAATTATTTTTCTGCCTTTAAATATTTTTTTTCTGGGGTTTTGGGTGAGTCTCAGATGAAATTTCCGAGTTTATGTTAAAAAGTGTGTGTTTTGGGTTTGATGTCATTGGACGCACAGGCGGAGTGCAATGTCGCACAGCTTCACCCAGGAAACTGCATGGCCTTTTCATCTTTGAAGAATTAAAATGAATAAGTAAATGTTAATTTATTATGTCTTTTAAAATTTTTATGGTTATTAAGAATTTTAATATTTTTATTTTAGATGAAAACTAAATTTTTCATTTTATTATCATTAAAATGAAATAAATAATTTTATTATTTTTAATTTTACCATCATGATATTATTATTATTCCTTTCATTAACATTATTATTATTATTATTATGATATTAAAATTATAGTTAGTTTTCATTTTATTTTATTTTAGATTAGTTTTTATTTATTTATTTTTTCTTTTTAGGGTTCTTAGGCACTGAATCCTCTCTCTCCCTCTTTTCCCCTGTATACAACGCGAGCCCCCCATTACCGCCTCACTTGTGTGCAGTGTGCCTGCAATCTCCTCCCCCAAACCTTATCCCTTGGTTCTCTCCCAGTGCAGCAGCCAACACTCCCCCTCCGTTCACAGCAGTGCTGCCGGCCCAAACTCCCTTCCAGCACACCCGGAAGCGACCTCTGGCACGACCCTTGTTTCCTATCACAGCAACCTGAGCCCCTCCTGCACACCAGCGCCGACCCCCCCCAGTCAGTTTCTTTTCCAGTGGCATGTCCTCCCTCCTCCTTCAGTGCGCACAGTCATTGATCACCCCCTTGGCCCTCCTTCCCGGCACACCTAGGTGCCTCCTCGGCCTTCCCCCTATACCGACCCAGCTGACTCCTCCCTCCCTTACAGCACACCCCAATACCCCCCTCGGACCCCCTGCTTCCTGATGCATTTTCCCCTGACTGGACAACCACCTCCCCGACCTCCCGGATGCCTCCTCGTCACACACCGAGCTGCCAACCGTCCTCCCTATTCAACGGCACAAAACCTCTCCCCTGACAATCCTCTTGTTTCCCTTGTCGCAACCCTGACTGACCCCTCCTTCCAGCATGTGCAACTCTCATCCGATGGGTAAACCATTGTTCACCCATTTATTTTATACTCCATTTTATATTTCCTTTTGATTCATATTTTTTTTACCATGGTTTGATTAGAGGTTTTGGTTAATTAAGTGTTGCTTGGGGTAGGTTTGAGATTTTAAGACCTGCGTGAAGCATCTCCGAACACACGTTGTTTCGTCGCGCCTTGGTTCTGAGGTAAGATTCCCATACACTATTCATTTTTAATTTAATAATCATCAATTTTATAATTTTCACACCTTATATGATTAATATGTGCTAATTTCAAGCTTTGGTTTAAATTGATTTTGTGCGCAAGAGTTTCTTTAAGCTTGTCTAATGATTTTTGACCTTGTTTTGTGAAATAACTCACACTGAATGTAGGGTCCTATTGAGATTGACCTTATAATTTTAGTTTCATCTATTTATTCTTGTTCTCCATTTTTCTAGGTGTTAATTTTCATTGTGCAACATTTGGTTAATTCACTTTGTTTGAAAAATGGGTAGTTTCGGCCTTGTTTTATGAAAATGGTATCATCGAGTTATAGTTGTGCACACTGTTTTCTTTAATTAAATGTTTTTTTTGTTCCGCACCTGATTTGTGAGTTTTAGAACACAGTTTATCATTTTCAATAATATCTTGTCATGAAAATTGTTGTTTTATAACTTTGGTAGTGTCAACTGAAATCATTTGCTAAGCATTGCATGTATGGTCTTCAAAATGGTGCCCGATTAGATTTTATGTGTCAAAAGTGATATAAAATGTTTTGTTTATTTTTGTTAAAGTATTAGCCATGTGATAAATTAGGTTTTGGGGTCTTTATATGGATTTCCAAAGTGGTTTGGATTTGATGATAAATGTGTTTCTTGTGAAATAATGGATTTTAGGGTTCTTGAAAAGGTTTCAAATGTTTTAAGATAAGTGAAGTGTGAATTTAGCTTTCTAAAAATTGGTTTGTTTTGTGATAAGGAATTTCATCTCACTTGGCATTTCCAAAATCATTTTCAAAAGGTTGGTTTTTGTTTGAAAGTGTGCCAGAAATGTTTTAAAGGGGTTTTACAAATGCTTTTATATGGTAAACAGTGTGTCTTTCACCTATTTAGAAATTGGTTTTCATCTTTGGTAAGGAATGATTTTATGGAATGTTTAAGGTCTAGTTTGTCCACTTTGAAAAAAATGATAAAAAGTGTTTTTCATAAAACCCCTAGAGATTTTCCTCATGCCTTGTTGGCATGGGATGATTGGGATGTCCTCGGTATGGAATCCCCGGGTTCCATTATCTGGGTCCATTGGTTGGGAACCCTTGGTAATCCATTGAATTTAAGGCATGGGAGAAATCCTTGGGGATACTCAGGGTGAGACCTTCTGTGAAATATTATTATAAATATAGGTTGTGATTTGATGCTCGACGACATCTGTTATCTCACCTCCTTTTATACTTGTGACATATAAACCTGGAATATTAAGAGAATTGTTTGAGACGAGTACTACACTGGTAGGTTATGGTACTGACCAGTGGCCCATAGTAGGTGGATATGTATGAGTTTATTTCTATGAGATTTTCCCTCAGCCTGCCTAAGAAAGGATGGCCGAGTGTTAGATTTCATCGTCTGTGGTATGCTACTGTAGATGGGGTCGCAGGTATTAGTGTCATTTGGATTATTCTCGATCTCTTGGGTTTGCCTATGTCTAGTGGTTTTTAGCTATTGAATTGGTGCTGAGATACTTGCATACCTATTTACATTTCCCTTGTCGTATCTTCCTTGGTACCCTTGTGTGGCGTTTTTCATAAAAAGTGACATTTTGGTTTCTTAACTCCTATGAAAATGTTTTTCAAAAGAAAACGTATTTCAAAATCTTTTGTTTTGGTTTTTCAAATGATTAAGGGAAATGGTTTGTACTTTGTTTTCAAGTAAAAATTGTAGAAATGCCTACTTTAATATATTTTAGTTCAAACTTAGAATTGATGTTTCTTATATTTAAAGGTAGTGTATTAGGAAATAGTATATTGGGCTAGCCTAGTGAGTTTTAATACTCATGCCTATAGTTATTTCTTGTTTTTAGTCCTTGTGCAGGTTATAGCTTGGGTGTGTTTGCCTTGGGTGACATTTGATAGTTGAGTCAGAGAGTGACCCGTGAGGTCACATGGAGTTAGTTTGGACATCAAGTTTGGTTAGTTTTATTTTCCTTTGTTCTTGTTTAGTAATTTTATTTGGTTTATTTATTCTGCACTTCTCTTTATTATTTATGATGCTTTATTTATTTTCTTTGGAATAAATCGTTCCCATTCATTCTCCGATGATGCCATAGCACTTGTCGCCAACCCAGAAGGATCGAGAATGCCTCTTGGGCCTTGCCTTAATCAACCCGGGTGACCGGTTCAGGGTCGACCTAGGTTAGTTCGTGACACACAGGGTCACTAACTATGTGAGGATACAGGATCTCGGAAGGAAGCCGACCGCGGATGATGGCACACGACTAGGGAACCCGACCAATGAAGGTACCAGGGTCATAATGGAAGCCAGTGGTCTGGGGAATTTAAAATTTTTCATCATCAGGTTGAAGAGACTTGTCATTATGATGATATGAGCCCTGATACAGTCTAAGGATATCACACAAATTAAACAGATCACAAAAAAAATGTAAACCAAAAACATACCTTTTTAGATCTAAAGCTGCAGTCGACATATGCTTGTCACCGATGACCGTTGAATAAAGGATCCAAATCTAAATCCCTCTATATCATATGCGCACACTTCAAAAATCCTCTAGAACACCGATCATAAAATTTTAGGTACTAGCGTGGAGATTCGAAAACGCCTTCAACGCCCCGATGATCATCACATCAACGTGCCTTCGATGCATGAGGAAGAACTCGATTTGATCACCTGGATCGAGATATTCTCTCTCTAGGAAGCATAAGAGGAGAGAGAGGCTCTAGAATTCTTACTGTTAATAGTACCTAGTGAGAGCCTCTCTCTACCTATTTATAGTGGATGTCCAAAATACTCGGTAGGGTTCCCCGACCCTCGATTATTTAACATCCACTATATAAATAATTATGATGAACTAAATTGCATCATAAATATTATTTATTATTTTATCACACACCTGTAATATATATAAAATATATTACATGATAAACCTAAGCACTAACTCAACTTGTAATTCCCACTTAATATTAAATGAACCCGGAATATTAAAAAAATATTCATTCAATTAATATTATTCCTTATATTTACTTAACTTGTAAATACTTTTAATAAATAAATTCAATACCAATTATTCTTTACTTGAATAATCTGAATTTATTTATTTATTGATGATTTATAACTTAGAAAACAATCAGACCCTATGGTGGGCCCCATAATGTTTGATATACCTATTTAATTGAATATGGCGGATTCTTGAATACGTTATTGTGTGTGAACCTCTAGACCCTTATCCCGATAGTATTGAATAGAATCCATAGACCAAGAGTGGAATCTAGCAACCCATCAAGGCCCCTAAAGAGATAAAGATAGTTATAATAATGACAACCAGCCTACAGACACGTAATGTGTAATATAATCTCTTTGTATTTATATATCTCATAAAGTTGGACACACACTTGTGTCATTGCCCTTGATTTATTATTTGTTGATCTAACCATATGGATTTACCTTTTAACTACCTTGGACAAGTAATTATAAAGGTACAACCATCCTGATCAATAAGGCTCAAGATATATAACTTCCTCAACCCGGAAGTGACAAATAATTTCTTTACCATTCAACTAATTCCATACCACTAATGACACACCCAAAACAAGCTACCTTGCCATGATTTCAATATCATAGTTTTTACCTTACATCAAAGTATGCGATCAAATGACACACACTAGTAAGATCTCAAATAAGAAGACCAATACACATGTCCAAAGATAAGAACAACCAATGAAACCTGAAACATGTGGTGTTCCTATTGGTGGGTTTTTCCTCATGATATCACTATTGGAGATCACTAAATGTGAACTTCATAAGAAGAAGTCTCAATGATTATGATCCCTTAGCACCTGATAGTCAAACATCAATTGTGTCTAGTCAGTATGATGTATCTAAACCATATGACCTTTTTTTAAGATTAATGTCATAGTATCTTGAGATTCTCATTATAGCCTAGGATCTTCTATAACCTTTTGATATGATAATTAATCTATAGAAATTACCATTAAATAGTAGACGTAGAAATATCTACACTATAATGGTAAGTAAACATCATGTATATCTAACTATATACATGATATGGTAATCAAAAGTACTATTTAGTTGGGTTTAGGGACCCCACTATTAAAACACTCCCACTTGCACTAGATCCAACTTGCAAATGAACCTTGTTTTCTCTCACATGATAAAGATCATTTTTTAAGAGTCACAACTTTAGTTACTGGCTCTACCATGTTTCCACTATGTGGCTATTCTGTTATATGCGACCTCATCTGCTTGAGTAAAACTTCTCAAGAGATGGTATCCCCGAGTATATTTCTTTTGTTCATTGTCAAAACTTGACATATTGTCTAGTACCCGTAACAGAATTATCATAATGAAAAACCTTTACTTACTAGTTGTGATTCTAAGAATTGGAACAAATCATTGTATTTAATAACTGATTCTTAGCTGCCTCAAAATCTAAAACATACTTGGTTTTTGTAGGTATGGCTACCATTGACTTATATGATCTTGTCTCACTCATAAACTTAATTTAACTATGATACTAGATCAAATGGATCAAAAGAAATACTAGTTTGTGTCCCACCATAACCAATATCCCTTTTTCTCCACATACCATGTACATATCTTTTGTACTTGCCCAAGTACAATCAGATAGTTCTGACTACTTCACTTATAGTTATCCTAGATATAACTGATATTTTCCTATTATAAAGTATATGTTGTCAATATCATTTTTTATACATATCATGACATACGTGATTGATCCATCGCTAAAGTGTATGGAACTCAACTCACCACTTAATCTCCTCATATGCCCATGCATGCCAACTTGGAGGGATTTATGCCATGTGACATTAGTAAAAATTCTATCTTGAATCATTCCAGCTTGTATTTTTCAAAACCATGTCACTATATGTATGATTTACTAGGTCCAAGAAACGGTTATATCTACCTCAATATATCCTATTCTCTAGAACTCAGGTTTCTACTTTAATTCAATCTCTGGAAAATTACTTTCATCCTGGTCTTAACTAATTATAAGATTGATATATGTTTTACATATGTTGTTGAACATATTTTACTTGGAAAACAACAATGTTACCACTAACCTCTAATAGAAACATGAAAAACATTCATTCCAAATGAATACTCTAAGATCCTACTGCTTACTTTAATCCTAAACTAGATTTCAGTAACTTGCAACCCATATTGGCATCCTATGGTGTCTCCACCCCTTTATGGTTGCATTGTATAGACACCTTTAAGAAATCTGGTCTTGAAATCCTATGGGCAATTAAATTATCTTAGAAATTAGCTATGATAAGTAAAAATCTAATGAATTTAGGCATAATGACTTGGTATAACCAATCAGGCCTTATTGGTACTATGCTTGTACCATCCATGTATCATCTCACTTGAATACCCATCATAGTATTCAATTTATAATCCCCTTTTCACTTTGATACATGGAATCCATTATTTAATTTTAATTTACCTTGTCAATCTTGGATGATTGTCATATACTACCTACTTGTAGGAAATATTATTCACAATGAATAATTTATCACCGGTTACGATGAAGACAAAATCATCACTATAGTTTTAACCTTCCTATGAAGTATGTGTCTCTAGAACATTCATGTCCCACATAATCTTGTGGAACTAGTTCCTATGCCAACTACATGTGAATATGTGGCATTGACTAAATCCAAGTCAATTTTGGCTCTCACTATCTCTAGTAGAGATGTGAAACCTTATATAGAAATAGCCTATAACTTGACTATATATTTCTATATTAGGGAGTTATGTAATATCCTAAGCAACCATTAGGATAATTACTTATATGAACAATGTGTTTAACTTGATGCAAGTTTGTTTATATCCTAATAAACTCTTTTCATATAAACACATGTCTTATGACATAATGGATTTCCATAATATTATGACTTATATGATATCCATTTTTCATGATAGTTGGGATATGGTTATGGGATTTCACCTTTATTTTCAAACCACATCTTGAAATATAATGGAAGTTTCTACAAGTTGAAACATTGATACCAATTACATCATGACTTTGATGTATGAAATGTGCGTTTAGGAATTTCTCCATGCTATATTTTTTTATCAATTTTAACATGTAATAATCATCATCGATCCTCCTTATTAGCATAAATTTTGTGATTCAGATAAGGTAATGCACATTTAGGAATCACTCCATGCTACATTATATTGATCGATGAATGCTTGGTCAAGATATTCTTCGACATGCCGGCCTGAAGCTACTCATATCTTCTGACCATGCATATATTATACTTCATCTCACCATTCCTTAATTACTTAAAGGAATCTTATGAAGCACATATATTTCACTAGCATGCCCTTAAAATAATTCACACTCACTAACTGAACTAATTCCGAAAGCTTTGTGGCATACCTTTATTTATAAAGGTTTCTTTATCCAAACTAAATACATCGATAATAAAAAAGGTGTTTAGCTATACCAAGTCTAAATACCAAACTAGGTATATCTTTGACATCTACTTTTAGCATTACTTGAAAAAGAATTATCTTTACACAACTGGGTATATGAGTCTTACATTTTTATATTCATCACATATTTCCTATGATTCAAGTATCACAGAACTATTGGTTAAGTATGAGACACCACAAAAAAAATCCATTCCTGAACCTGGAATAATGTCTCCTAGTGTCCAATGGACATATGAGATATTTTTTTTTGGTTATACTCAATAATATTTTGACTTAAATCATCAACTTGGAAATTAGAAATTATGTGTTTCTCACCATTGACTTAGGAATCACCATTTCCCAGCCGCTTGGAGAGTACACCTTAATTCTTGTATTATTTCTATTACTTACTTGGTTACTGTATTTCGATACACATATGTGAAAGGAATATTTTATTTAATACCCACTACAAAAAAATAGTACATTATAGGGGTTATTTAGAGGGGGTTATGCACAACCCCCTCTAAATTTATTTTCTATAACATTAGAGGGGGTTCTGCACAACCCCCTCTAATCATCGAATTTAGAGGGGTTTATGAATCCCCTTTAAATTCATTTTCTATAAAAATTAGAGAGGAATTATGTACAACCTTCGCTAATCATCAAATTTAGAGGGGGTTCAAAACTCCCTTTAATATCTTTAAATTAGAGGTGGTGCAAACCCCCTACTAATGTCTTTAAATTAAAGGAGGTTAAAACCCCTCTATAATGTCATTAATTTTGAAGGGGTTCAAAACCCCCCTCTAATGTCTTTAATTTATAGGAGGTTCAACCCCCCCCTCTAATATCTTTAATTTAGAGGGGGTTCAAAACCCCCTCTAATTTAAGAGATTAAAGGGGTTTTGAACCCCCACTGTTTTAAAAAAAGAAACTTCTATAATATATGTATATATATATATATAATTAAAACACAATATATAAATGTATTTAAATACATTATATGAACATATTATATAAAATATTTATATGATTGTATTTAATTGTATTTATATGTATACATAAATATAATTGTATAATATTATGTAAAATAATATATATTTATTTGTATAAATTGTATTTTATATAATATTAATTATTTATAATATAAAATCATAAACATATTATATAAATATATACATAAATATAATTTATCTAAAAAATATATCATATAAAAACCCAAGCTTGTAGTTTTCATAAATTATATTATTATAATAATAAATATATTTTTATCTAATAGGTTTATGCCTTTATATTATATATATAATTAATATTATTGAAATATAATTTATACAAATAAATTTATATTAATGTATATTTATTTAAATACTAATATATATTAATGTACATAATAATAAATATATGTATTTAAATACATTATATAAACATTTTTATAAATTGTATTTCATGTAATATTAATTTTATATAATATAAAATGGTATTTCATATAATATTAAGTATATTTTTCTATAAATTGTATTTAATATAATATTTATTATATATTTTTAGATTTTGTATCTGAGAACTAACTATTTTTACTTTGATTACATGGATATTTAATGTATTACATATTGTTCATTGTTATGCATGACTATGATGTAATAATGTCCTAGAATATTTGTTGCATTGATAAGGTCATGGAAGTTCCCCACTATGATGAGAACCTTGAAATGCTATAACAATATTCTTAAATATAGTTCTGCGATTGGATGATATACTATGATGGGACACATAGGATACAGACCGTCAGGTGAAAGTACTCATAAGCATATGAGACTTCCTCTCATGAAGTTTGTACTTGGTAATCTCCAAGATACAAGATTATGAGAACAGACCCGCCAATAGGAATTCTACATATTTTGGTGTCATCAGATATTCCTATCTGTGAGCATTTGTAATGATCCTTAGACTTTAAGATTATCATTAATACGTGTCACAACTCACGAAATTTGATTTACTGACAAAAACTGTCATGGTGATAGTTGGTGGGAAGTAGGGTACGTTGGGTGCGTCACGAGTGACGTGTTATTAATGGATAAGTCAAGGAATAATTTGTCCCTTCCATTTATGGAAGTTGATATCTTTTCCCTTTTATTGAAATATAATTGTTTCATGAAATTTCATGGCCATAGTGTAACGACGAGTTTATTTCTGGTAGTCAAAGAATGATGTATCAAGCACAAAGGTGATGACGGTATCATGAAACCTGCTTTATGAGATATTGTAACAAAGGGATTATATTACATAGTAAGTGTTCGTATGTGGATGTCGTTGTTGCGACTTTAAGTTCTTTCTCTTGGGTGCCTTGACCCATTGCTAGACAGTAATCTCGGACTTTAGGCAAGCCCGCCTAATGCCAATGAGAAAGAATCCTAGAGGGTCACACACTAAGTGTTTCTGGTGGTCTCGGTTAAATTATATTTGAATTTAATTAATAAATATTATTCTCAAGATAGTGGAATAATTTTAATCAAGTTAAAATGATTCAATAAATTAAATAAATATTTATTCACCAGATTGTGGGTAAAATATATTTATTTATTTTATTGAATATTTAATAAATATTTATTTACTAGTTTATAAATAAAATATTTATTTAAGAGAATAATTTATTTATTTATTTATTTGGGTGCTCAATAAATGGAAGTGGAGTTCGAGCGGACCAAGGTTGGTCCGATAGTAAAATAATTATTTCTAAGATGATAAATAATTATTTAACTAGTTGGCAAAAATTAAAATAACGCTGCTATTATTTTGTGATGCAGAATTTTATTTATAATTCTATTTTGCGCAAGTTGGAGTACCATAAATAATGATGTAGTATTATTATTAATAGCATGGGTTTTCTTTAAGGTTATGAATGTATTTAATTACCATTATGAAATTAAATATTGTAACTGAATCCCCATGTTAATAAATAGACACATACGTCTATTGTGCCATGTACCAAAATGCACACCCGGTGAATTAAGAATTATTGAGCTAAATAATTTCTCTCTCGAATCCTCTTCCCGCCCCTCTCAAGAATGAGAAACTTTCTTCAAGGCCTAAGAACAAGCGATCAAGAACGACTGACACAAGACACTCGCTTCGCCGCGCTATCACCCGGAGAACGAGTGGTGTCGATCAGAGGCCATCGCAACACATGTGGATCACCGCTAGAGGGATTCTAGTTTGGATCCTTTCAAACACAACAAGATAATCTGGAAGGGTCATTCCAGATGATCAACATCATCAACGAAGAAAATACCGAAGATCCATGTATTCTTTTCTTTATAAAATTAATTAAATTAATTATAAACATGATGTGAAAGATCCTCTCTAAAGGTTTCGAGCTTCTTCCTTATTTATCTTAATCTTTGATTCTATTCCATGGAGACTGGATTTAATCATCGTATTGATCCTGAAATAATCATTGATCATGGTAAAAATAAAATTTGGGTACCGAACCAACTACCTTTCTGCTGTTCCCAGAACCTTCAAGTGGCATCAGAGGGAGGTTACATCATATAGATTATAATTATTTAAATATTTCATTGATGATTTACACATTTAATAATTATTTGTTTCAATTCAAGTTAATTGTTCTGAAAATCTGAATCTCAAGATCTGTTCCTCCTCTTTCGTTTCTCATTCACCTTACAGAAACAACATTTTATTTTAATTTTGATTAAAATAAAATTGAGGATCTCATCTGGAGGTCCCAATATTCCTGGCCGTACAACACCTAAACACACGATGTGTATTTGGAAGTACACGCCGTGTAGTCAAGATTCAATGCATCAGACCGGTTCGCCAAAACCAATTGTGTGTTGGAGTATTTCTAAGTCTTAAATAACTCTATGTATTGACTAGGAATAGGTGGCATGCGGTTTCCAGATCACATGCCGTGTAGTCCACTGGACAAGGCGTGCAGTCTCTTTGGGTTAGGGTTGGACCATGTACCCTGTACACAACTTTCCCATTTGGAGACCGTGTAACGCGGATACTACATGGAATGTGGCCCACTGAATATGATGTGTACTCTAAAGATTTATAAAGTACATCTACACGCCATGTCCCCAGGAGTGTACTTCGGATGGACGGTGAAAAATAGTACACACCGTAAAGTTGGAGCTACAAACCATGTACTCATCCAAATTACGCAGATTTATTAAAATTTATTATTATATTATAAAGACCCTTGAGATGTGTACCATCGTGCATGAATAAAGTTGAGGCACAATATGTGATAGGTGTTATATATATATATGTTTAATTTAGAATCTGCGTAATGTTCATTTCTACTCATTGGGTAGTTAGGAATAGGAATTCACCAGTTTTCCTCCAAAGTACAAGTTATGTACAAAGATAATTTTAAATGAATTTATTTGTTTAAAATTATGATGGATTAGAATCTCAAGGAAATTCAGAAAATGGTTTAAGATAAAAGGACTGATTAATTAAAGATGATAATTAATTGATTCGAGCGTGATTTATCTTAAACAAGAACAATTAAATAATTGAATGCTAGTTTTATTTATGCGTAAATATCGTTGCATGTATGGATGATCATGATCTAGACCAAGACCTTTATATGTGGATGGTTTATTTTTAATTTATTTATTTAAATTAAATTTGTTGGCCTGCGAGCCTTCTCCTCATTAATATGTAGGGCCTGCGTGCCCAAGGTTTCTTTTATGTAAAACCCCCTTTTACCCCTCACCTACATGTGAGTTAAAAAAAGGCATATGTAATGGATGGAACTCCCAAGCTAGTGGAGGCGGTTCAAGATAAAGCTGAGATGAAACCAATCCCAGGAGATACAGAGGTGGACAGGTGAAAAGTTGTAAACATGAACCCAAAAGGTTCAAGGTGTTTCTTCCCTAGGTCAGAGTTAGTTTATCAACCGCGAGATAAACTAACCATTATAAAAGCTCATGATCATGCCGTTTGATTTATTTTATTTCTATCAGATGCATGGTTTATCATTATGGATGTGTTGTCACGATCACATAATTAATGAATTAAACAAGCATGCAAGATGGAACTAAATAAACCAGACTTATGCATAAATATTATCAAGACATGGTTAATCACTTAATTAAGTTCCACTTAATATTAACAAGCATGTGATAATGATAATAATCAATTCATTCATAAGAGATAAAAATACCTCAAATAAAATATTAAGTCAAACCAAGACTTCTGTTACTTGATTAAGGGAAAAAATCAATAAAACTATGTGTTTGACCAACCCTTGTTGGGACACTTACTTTTATACAGGAATCCCTTATGAAAGGTTTTGGGTTGACTTAACCATATTACATCAATAGGAGTATCCCTTGCTATACTTGGTGTAATATTGGAGGCAAGAGTTGAGGAAATCCAAAGTTATGATTTTAGGATTGGGGAGTCCACTCAATAGATCAAGAAGGTACACGCCCGCAATTGGAAAAGACCTACCTACCTAAATACCTTCGAATAGCTTGACCAACCCTTATTGGGGTTATGCGAAGGGGAATATGGATCCTTTCCACTGGAATGTCATAGTAACTGGACATTCCGAGTTCAATGGTGAGGGCCATTGGGATTCGATAAAATAGTGGGAGACTTAATTTATTATTTATTATAAAAATCTAATCAAGAAAGTATTAATGATCTACTCTTTAAATTGTAGAATAAAAAATTAAAAGCTCATCAACCCCACTATCACTACAATCAATTCTGGATAAGTACAACATCTTCACTAACAGTAACTTACAGGAATGGTTTAGATGCCTTCAGGTTATCCTACGCCATGAATAGAAGTTTTACATGTTGGAGTCAGCATTACCTGATCCGCCTACCAAAGAGGCGAGTGATGAGGATTTCCTAGTCTATGAGAAACATATAAACAATGTGGTCGACGTTCAATGTTTGATGATATCATTAATGTCTAGTGAGCTCATGAAGTCTCACGAAAACATGGATGCATATAGCATGCTTGAGCACTTTTGTGGTCTTTTCTAGGAGAGATAAAGATAGGAAAGGTTTGAGATCTCCAAGGCACTCTTTTAGAGTAAACTTAGAGAGGGTTCTCCAGATGGGCCTCATATAATCAAGCTCATTGGGTACATTGAGCACATGGAGGTTATAGGGTTTAAACTCCCTGAAGAACTGAGCACCGATCTCATTCTCGCATCACTCCCATAGAGATTCTCTATCTTTGTTGTTAATTTTAACATGAACAACATCAAGAAGTCTCTATCTGATCTTATTATCCTCATTCCCCAAGTGGAAAAAGATATGAAGCTTGAAAAGCCTTCTGTCCTAATGGTGAATAAGAGGAAAGGGAAGGTGAAGAGATTTAAGCCCAAAGCTTCTTCACAGCCTTCCAGGAAAAGAAAGATCAAAGGGGAGGAAAGGGAATAAGAGGATGTTTGTTTCACATGTGGCAAGAAAGGCCACTGGAAGAAGAACTTCACCCATCCTAAGAAGCAAGAAGAAGCTTCAGGTGCATTTGTTAATGAATGGAATATATCTGTTTCTATAAATTAGATACAATATGTGGTGATCACATATGTATCCAAATACAAGAACCAAGAAGATTTAGGAAGATTAATCGAGGGGAGGTAGATCTGTGAGTATCCAACGGATCCAGACTTACTGCTATAGTTATCGGGGACTACCACCTCACGTTGCCAACTGATATGATCTTGGTGTTAAAGGGTTGTTATTATGTGCCATCAGTTACTAAAAAAATATTTCTATATCCAAATTAGATACAGATGGTTTTGTTTTCAAGTTTGGAAATGAATGTTGCTTATTTTACAAAGATAACATTTGTTTTGGTATGACACATTTATACAATGATATTTACATGTTGGATTACATAAACCAAGTAATGGAAATCTATAACAAAGATACTTCACATGACTCATACCACAACCAACTTTGGCATCACCAGCTTGGTCATGTAAACGAGAAACACTTGACAAAGTTACATCGATATGGATATTTAGATTCTTTCGAACTAAAACCAATTGGTATATTTCATGCATGTTTACAAGGAAAAATGACCAAATCCCCATTTAGTGGGAAAGGTGAAAGGGATAAAGAACTTCTTGAATTGGTTCATATCGATGTGTGTGGACCATTTCCAGTTGAATCAAGGGGAGGGTACTCATACTTTATAACTTTTACTAATGATTTTAGTAGATATGGATATATATACTTAATGAGGTACAAGTCAGGTTATTTTGATAAGTTTAAAGAATACAAGAATGAAATTGAGAACCGGCTTGGTAAGAAGATTAAGAAACTTCACTCAGACCGTGGTAGAGAATATCTTAATCAATACTTCATTGATTACTTATGGGATTTTGGGATCCTATCCCAACTCACTCCTCCTTACATGACCTAGTGGAATGGTGTGAGCGAAAGGAGGAACCACACCCTATTGAACATGGTGAGATCAATGATGAGTCATGTGAGTCTTCCATTATCCTTTTGGGGATATGCATTACAAACAATGACACACATACTAAACCAAGTACCAACTAAATCGATAAATGGTATTTCATACGAGTTATGGAGTATAAAGAAATCCATGTTATCAAATTTACATGTGTGGGGAAGCGATGCGTTTGTTAAGGCCTCCTCAGGTAACAAACTTTCACCCCAAGGTACAAAGTGTACCTTTATAGGATACCCCAAGGAAACAAGGGGATATTACCTATACAACCCCTCAAACAAAAAGGTTATAGTGGAAAGGAATTCCATATTCCTTGAGAGAGAGAAAATATCTAAAAGAGATAGTGGGAGAGAGATAGAATTCAATGAAGTTGAGGCTCAAGGTACACAAGAGTTGGTATAGGAGAAGATTCCACAAAGCCCCGTGGAAGAAAGAACTATTCTAGAGACATAAGAACTGCGTAGGAGTACAAGAGAGGTTAGAGAACTGAAACTGTATAGTTTTATAGTTACCGAGGATGGTGACTCATTATTAGTTGATAATAATGATCCTCTAACCTACAAGGAAGCAATAAGTGGCACAAATATTTCCAAGTGGCAAGAAACCATGAATTTTGAAATGGATTCCATGTACCAAAACCAAGTCTAGATTTTGGTAAATCCTCCAGTTTATATAAACACCGTTGGTTGAAAATGGGCATTCAAGAAGAAAATGGACATGGAAGGACAAGTCAGTACCTATAAGGCATGACTGGTTGAAAAAGGGTTCAAACAACATCAAGGCATTGACTACGATGAAACCTTTTCACCAGTCGCAATGCTGAAATCCATCATAATTCTATTGGCCATTATCGATTACCATGACTATGAGATTTGGAAAATGGATGTCAAAACAACATTCCTTAATGAGAACCTTCAGTAAGATGTCTACATGACACAACCTGAAGGGTTTGTAACTACAAAGGATTCCAATAAGATATACAAGTTGCAGAAATACATTTATGGATTAAAGAAAGCATCTAGGTCATGGAACATTTGTTTTGATGAAGCCATAATGAAATTTTGTTTTATCAAGAACGAATTTGAGCCTTGTGTATACAAATGGTTTAGTGGGAGTGCAGTTGTTTTCCTAATAGTATATCACTACTGGAATTTTACCCTTTACCAATAGTTCAGAACTATTGGTAAAGGATTGGAAACTGTTGGTATATTATATACCAACGGTTTACCAAACCATGGCCAAGTAAGCCGTTTGTATAGTCTTATACCAACAGTTCTATGTAAACCGTTGGTATATGTGTTAAAGGAAGAGATACACCAACGGTTTCACAAACTGTTGGTATATGTTACCCTTATACCAATGGTTTATAACCGTTGGTATATAGTGTACAATATACCTGAAAAGGATATACCAATGATTTTGAAAATCGTTGGTAGAAGTTTATACCAATAGTTATAACAAACCTTTGGTATAATATATATCAAAAGGATATACTAACAGTTTTGAAAACCGTTGGTATACATATGCTGTAGCTCCATAGTAGCAACAACCAGTAGCCACCCCCAACCTGCTCTCCATGACCTGTAAGAACACATACACCCAGAATCCAAAAGGCTACATGGGATGTTTAAAATTCATCCCGAATTCTGAAACTTAGAAATTTAAATTTCATTCCTCACTCAAACCACAACACAAGAGAAAAATCCAGAATCCAATACATCCACAATCCAATACATCCGGAATTAAAATGAAATAATGCCCATAACACCAATAAAAATTTAAAATCCAATAAATCCATAATCCAATACACATAACACTATTCAAAATTTAGAATTCATTACCAATACAGTCAGAATCCAATACATCCATAATTCAGAAATTTAGAATTGAAAAGAAACAACACCCATAATAGTATTCAAAATTTATAATTAAATCCTCACTCAAACCATAATACCAATAAACACAAGAGAAAAAACCTACATGTTATAGGAAGAACATGGGATGTTTACTCATGGTTTTGGGTTGACTATCTTAAAACCAACAGAAAAACTTGGGTAGAGTGGACAAGGATCATGATACCCATAAGATAGACAATGGTAGTGGTCATGTTCTTAGACCTAGGATGAGTTATAGGAAGCACATGGGATGTTTATATTCTTCTAATGACTATGTATCCATGTATAAATGGTTCCTGATGTGTTAGTGGAAAACATTGTCCAATCTCGAAATATGAGATGATTTACCAGAATAGCCTACATGTTTTTCATAGACTTTTCAATTGGAATAAGGGGGTATGTGGCTAATTTTAATTTGGTCTCCTGGGTGTGATATGAGATGAATCCCCATTTTGGGTAGTGGATATGAATATTCAATTATGTCTTTGGTATTGGGTTCCCAAAGGGACTTTGGTTTGGTCCTAGAACTCACTATTTGAGGATGGGATTGGCGTATTAAATGTCATGTGTTTTAGAATAGGGGTAGGAGTTCCTCACATGAGAAGTGGATTGTGTGAGGCTGGACCATGGATCCTTGTGATAAAGTATCAACATAATCCGAATACGTTTGGTTGGTTTTCCGTATGCAAGTTGTTGTTTTCACTTAAAATCCTATCCATTTCAAATTAAATTGAGACAGTTTGAGTGGTACCGGCTACACTGTGCCTCGGATTGAGGAAAGGTTGACTCATAAACATCACAAATGACCCATGGATCATTGTCATAAAGTATCAATAGAATCTGAATGCGTTTGGTCAGTTTTCCGTATATCAGTTGTTGTTTTCACTTCAAATTTTGTCCATTTCAAATAAAAGTGAGACACTTTGAGTGGTACCGGACACACCATGCCTCATATTAAGATAGGTTTGACTCGTACACGTCACAAATTACCCATGGATCCTTGTGATAAAGTATCAACACAATTAGAATATGTTTGGTTGGTTTTCTGAATGTTTGTTGTTTTTACTTAAAACATTGTCCATTTTAAACAAAAGAGAGACACTTTGAGTGATACCGACCACACCGTGCCTTGGATTGAGGCAGGGTTTATTCATACACATCAAAAAATGACCCATGTATCGTTTTCCTAAAGTATCAATATAATCAGAAAATGTTTGGTCAGTTTTCCGTATGCAAGTTGTTGTTTTCACTTAAAATCCTGTCCATTTCAAATAAAAGTGAGACAGTTTGAGTGGTACTAGACACACCATGCCTCAGATTGAGGAGGGGTTGATTTGTACATGTCAAAAATTATCCATGGATCGTTTTCCTAAAGTATCAACAGAATCCGAATGCGTTTGGTCAGTTTTCCGTATACCAGTTGTGGTTTTCACTTAAAATGTTGTCCAATTCAAATAAAAGTGAGACACTTTGAGTGGTACCGGACACACTGTGTCTCAGATTGAGATGGAGTTGAATTTTACACGTCAAAAAATGAACCATGGATCCTTGTGCTAAAGTATCAACACAATCTGAATATGATTGGTCAGTTTTCCATACGCTAGTTGTTTTTACTTAAAAGGGTGTCCATTTTAAACAAAAGAAAGACACTTCGAGTGATACCAGCCACACCGTGCCTCATATTGAGGCGGGGTTGACTTGTACATGTCACATATGACACATGGATCATTTTCCTAAAGTATCAACACAATCCTAATGTGTTTGGTCGGTTTTCCATATTACAATTGTTGTTTTCACTTAAAATGTTGTCCATTTCAAATAAAGGTGAGATACTTTGAGTGGTACCGGCCACACCGTGCCTCAGATTGAGTTGGGGTTGACTCTTACACCTCAAAAATGACCCATGGATCCTTTTTCTAAAGTATCAACACAATCAGAATACTTTTGGTCAGTTTTTCATATGTCTGTGGTTTTTACTTAAAACAGTGTCCATTTTAAACAAAAGAGTGACACTTTGAGTGATACCGGCTATACCATGCCTCATATTGAGGCAGGGTTGACTCTTAAATGTCACAAATGACCTATGTATATTTTTCCTGAATTATAAATACAATCAGAAAATATTTGGTCAGTTTTCCGTATACAAGTTGTTCTTTTCACTTAAAATCCTATCTATTTAAAATAAAAGTGAGACAATTTGAGTGGTACCGGCCACAACATGACTCGGATTAAGGAAGGGTTGATTCTTACATGTTAAAAATTACCCATGGACCGTTTTACTAAAGTATCAACAGAATATGAATGCATTTGGTTGGTTTTCCTTATGCCAATTGTTGTTTTCACTTAAAATGTTGTCCAATTCAAATAAAAGTGAGACACTTTGAGTGGTACCGGCCACACCGTGTCTTGGATTGAGGTGGAGTTGACTTGTAAACATAAAAAATGAACCATTTATACTTGTTATAAAGTATCAACACAATATGAATATGATTGGTCAGTTTTCCGTATGCCAGTTGTTTTTGCTTAAAAGGATGTCCATTTTAAAAAATTGAAAGACACTTTGAGTGATATAGGCTACACCGTGCCTCGGATTGATGTGGGGTTGACTTTTACACATTAAATATGAACCATGGATCTTTTTCCTAAATTATAAACACAATCTGAATGCGTTTGGTCAGTTTTCCATATGCTAGTTGTTGTTTTCACTTAAAATGTTATCGATTTCAAATAAAGGTGAGACACTTTGAGTGGTACCAGCCACACCATGACTCAGATTGACTCAGGATTTACTCATACACATAAAAAATGACCCATGGATCCTTGTTCTAAAGTATCAACACAATCATAATACGTTTGGTTAGTTTTTCGTATATCTGTTGTTTTTACTTAAAACAGTGTCCATTTTAAACAAAAGAGAGACACTTTGAGTGATACCGGCCACGACATGCCTCAGATTAAGGTTGATTTGACTCGTACATGTCAAAAATGACCCATGGATAGTTTTCCTGAAGTATCAATACAATCAGAAAGCGTTTGGTCAGTTTTCCGTATGCAAGTTGTTCTTTTCACTTAAAATACTATCCATTTCAAATAAAAGTGAGACAGTTTGAGTGGTACCGGCCACACCGTGCCTAGGATTGAGGCTAGGTTGACTCTTACATGTCAAAAATTACCCATGGATCATTTTTCTAAAGTATAAATAGAATCAAAATGAGTTTGGTCGGTTTTTCATATGCAAGTTGTTGTTTTCACTTAAAATATTGTTCATTTCAAATAAAAGTGAGACAATTTGAGTGGTACCGGCCACACCATTCCTCAGATTGAGGCGGGTTTGACTCATACATGTCAAAAATGACCCATGGATCATTGTCCTAATGTATCAACAGAATATGAATGCGTTTGGTCAGTTTTCCGTATGCCAGTTGTTGTGTTCACTTAAAATGTTGTCCAATTAAAATAAAAGTGAGACACTTTGAGTGGTACCGGCCACAACGTGCCTCAGATTGAGGCGGGGTTGACTCATACATGTCACAAATGACCCATGGATCCTTGTTCTAAAGTATCAACACCATCAGAATACATTTGATCAGTTTTCTATATGCCAGTTGTTTTTTACAAGGGTGTCCATTTTAAAGAGAGCTTAGATTAGGATCCAAGACACCGAATAAAGAGTGCGATTATATCTAGAATAATGGTAGGTGGTCTTTATCCTTTCTTGAATTGTCATGATGTTTTATATATACTGAATCGCCACTCGCCCAATGTTGGGATGTCGGGTCGGGGGGCTGTCCGGGGTCCAGGGAGGAGGGTGGGGGGGCTATCAAAGGGGGTGTCTGGGGGGCTGTCCGAGGGGCTATTCGGGGGCTGTCCAGGGTCCAGGGAGGAGGGGGGCTATCCGTGGTCCAGGGAGGAGGGTGGGGTGTTGTTCGGGGTCTAGGGAGGGAGGAGGGTGGGGTGGGGGATATCCGGGGTCCAGGGAGGAGGGTGGGGGGCTGTCTCTAAGGAGGAGGGTGGGGGGGGGGGCTGTCAGGGGGGCTGTCCGGGGGGCTGTCCAGGGGGCTGTCTGGGGGGATGTCCGGGGGCTATCTGGGGTCCAGGGAGGAGGGTGGGGGGGGGGGTTCTAGGGTCTAGGGAGGAGGGGGGATGTCTAGGGTCTATAGAGGAGGGTGGGGGGCTGTCCGAGGGGCTATCTGGGGTCCAGGGAGGAGGGTGGGGGGGATGTCCGGGGGGCTGTCCGGTGGGTTGTCTGGGGGCTGTCTGGGGTCCAGGGAGGAGAGGGGGGGATTTCCAGGGTCCAGGGAGTGGGGGGGGGGGGGGGGGGGCTGTCTGGGGTCCAGGGAGGAGGGTGGGGGGCTGTCCGGGGGCTGTTTGAGGTCTAGGGAGGAGGGTGGGGGGATGTCAGTGGGGCTGTCCGGGGAGGAGGGTGGGGGGGGGATATCCAGGGTCCAGGGAGGAGGGTGGGTGGGGGGGGGCTATCCAGGGGGCTGTCTGGGGTCCAGGGAGGAGGGTGGGGGGCTGTCCGGGGTCCAGGAAGAAGGGTGGGGGCTATCTAGGGGGTTGTCCGTGGGGTTGTCCGGGGTCCAGGGAGGAGGGTCGGGGGCTGTCCGTGGGGCTGTCTGGGGTCCAGGGAGGAGGGGGGCTTTCTGGGGTCCAGGGAGGAGGGTGGGGGGATGTCTGGGGGTTGTCCGGGGTCTAGGGAGGAGGGTGGGGGGGCTGTCTAGTGTCCAGGGAGGAGGGGGGTTGTCTGGGGTTCAGGGAGGAGGGTGAGGGGCTGTCCGGGGTCCAGGGAGGAGGGTGGGGGGATGTCCGGGGTCCAGGGAGGAGGGTGGGGGGTTGTCCGGGGTCTAGGGAGGAGGGTGGGGGGGCAGTCCAAGGGGCTATCTGGGGGGCTGTCTTGGGGGTTGTCCAGGGGCTATCCAGGGTCCAGGGAGGAGGGTGGGGGGGCTGTCCGGGGGGCTGTCTCGGACACATGGGATGGTATTTACATATTTTCTAAGCAAATTCTTTCAAGGTTAAAAAAATAATTTCAATATATCAACTTCTAATCAGACTATAAATTTTATAAATTCCACTAAAAAATTACAATTTAATTAAAATAGATAAAAAATAAAGATAATGTGACCTACATAATCACACATATATTTAGGCACAATAAATCAATAAACATCAAAGGTCAGCAATATCAGTCAAAAATGTAGTGGATCAATCTGTCTCTCATCACCATCACTATAATCACCATCATAGTCACCCTCACCCTCATCCTCATCATCATCCCCATCATCATCCCCACCCTCCTCCTCACCCTCGTACTCAGCCTCGGCCTCCTCATCGCCCTCCTCCTCCGCCTCGACCTCCTCCTCACCCTCCTCCTACACCTCAGCCTCCTCCTAGCCCTCCTCCTCCTCTGTCTCAGCCTCCTCCTTTCCATCATCTTGACCACCACTAGAACTTCCACCTGGTGCACCATATATAGAACGCATCGATGACATATATTCATCACAAGCAGTGCTGGCCTTTGGTGGAAGTTTTGGACGTAAAATTTCCATCAGTTTCATAAATGCAGTGCTTTCCCTAGCAGACTGTTCTACCATCTCTGTGGCCCTTTTTTCAGCCTGTTATGCCTGTGACTTAACCTTCTACAACTCGGTGGCACTAAAAATCATACCTGAGGAGGGCCAATACCTCGTCGGAACTATACTCTTCCTAGGTCGGTAGTGTACTCTACTAGGGTACTCATCTCCCAACACCTGATGTAAGTGATCGTTTGGCCCAAAATTGTCAGGTTTCTGGTAATCAAGGGCCTCTAAAGAAACCTGTTACAAATATAAATAGATTATTAAGTTAAAAATAGACATTAAAATTTTAAATCTACAAAGTAAAACTTAAAATTTTCTGCTGAGTCGGCTCATTAACCGCACTTCCATCTTTCTTCTTTCTACTCGAGCAAAACAATTTTTCTTGAGGCACACATCCTTCTATATTCAATTTATGCCTCTACAATTACATTGAATGTAGAAAACCATAATTAAAATTAGGATATGAAAAAAATATAGTAATTTCATAACTAAAATTATATAACAACTTTAGCAATCGAATAAATTATGGAGGAAGCAATAGAAAGTTCAAGTCATAAAGAAAGATTACAAACTATCATACCTGCTGTCTCTCATGATCTGGAATCGTAGTACATCCCAATGTGTGGACGTATTTCTTAGCATCAATGTTTTTTTTTGCAGATTCATCCTAAATAAATTTCAATAATTAGTATTAATGAAAAACATGAAAATTTTCATTTAAATACTTCTAATTTGATTAATACCGTAAATTAGCTAGTCTCCCAATGAGTAATCATCTGTTGGTATTATTCTATTGGACAATCATCCACGACAGGGACCGCCTCTAACTCTGTGCCCACTCTAGCATGCCAACCAATGTACAAATCATGCTTATAAGCTCTCAAAAGCTCACCCAAATCCTTTAGACATGCTGGCCTTGCACCCTCACTATCGGGGAAATTAAACCGCAGCTGAAACCAAAATATTAATTCATATAAATATGAAAATTAATATATTGCATTAAATACAATAGATTTTTTTACCCATATCTCTACCCAGACTTTATTCTTGACTTCATTTGGAACCTGTCTCCATGAGAACGAGCTGACATGAATGATGTCGAAGTATTTGGCAAGCATCGCCAAAAAACTCCGACATTTCTACCCTAATTTTTCAATCATCTGACTATCTTCATTGTATTCCACCATCAACTACGTGCGGCGATTCCACACCGAACACATGCATGTACGGCCCTGCCCCCACCTCCTATCAGTATATGTATCTGTTATGAAAGAAAAACAAATATTTTATCAATACATGTTATAATGAAAATAAATAATGGTGTAACAATTTGTTAGGGTTGTATAAGTATACCTGCAGTAGTTTGATCAATGGGCGCCGCTGGATCCACAGAAACTGAAGGAATACCCTATACAGATGGAGTGGGTCCCAATGTATGTTCCGCAGGGATAGACTCTGGTAGAGTAATAGTCGAAGAAGATGGAATATAAAATCCCAGAGAGACCGAAGCAGTAGTAAAAGAAGATGATAGGGATGGCTGGCCAAATGCTGGATGGGGAGTGGGAATCATCATCAGATATGATACAAACGAGTGAGGAGGGTCAGATGTAAAGGGTGGTGAAAACATGAGAGGCCTAAATATCTCATGTGTCCCTAACAGCACACCGGGATCAGAATGTGGGATGAATGGTATGTCAGTGGGAGGGGCAGAGTCTAATCAGTTACACTGACCAGATCGTCTAGCTCCCGTACCACCCCACCTCATACGGACACCCCGAGTACTGGGACCACTACTCGGATGCTCCTCAAATAACTGTCGCCTAATAGATGGATCCTGAAAAAATGTTTAAAAAAAATTAATCACATGACATTATATATAACTTAAATAAATATATTTGAAATAAAATACTCACTGTAGGCACTAGTGGTGGAATGCCCAGCTCGGTCATGCGACGATTGTTGTCCATAATCTGTTTCTATCTCCTCTCTTCAATTGGTTTCATTTCCTGTATTTGAAAACAAATATGGAAGTAAATAGAAAAGGATAACTAATGTGCAACCCAAAAAACAAAATAAATGAGAGGGAATAGGGGGATTCATGGATAATTTAACTAACCATTGTTTTAGGTGAGCTTGAAAAAATATATAATGAAGTTAATAAATCATACAAGATGTAATAAAGAAATTTAATTTTTAGTAGGATGATTATTTACTAAGTTTCATCAGTCTATTAAAGTCATGGAACATTGATTCTACCAGATTCATAAGTGGAAAAACAATTGTCAAAATTAATGAAAACCATTGGTATCTTTAGCTCAGGCAGATGATGTAGGTTTCAATATTAAATCAATTTGAATATAACCAACCTTAACAACCCAAATCGAGGTAAACCAAAAGAATTGAGAACATGAATGGATGATTTTATATATTTCCCACCATAACTTCAGGTTCACAGTCAACTCTGAAAATTGATCTATTAGAGTCATCAAAAGAAATAAATGGATTGGTTCCAATGGTAGTAGGGATGGTGTCAATTCCATCATCACCATCATCAAAAATATGTCTTGTAATTACTTCAACTATGACACCAAATTCAGGTCGAAGTTGGTCTTTGACATAAAAAACTTGTTTAGCCATTGATGCCAATACATATGGTTCTTCAGTAGCAAGAGTGCGAGTCATATTAACTACTCAAAATCCAAAATCATCAATAAATGTGCCTTGTATCATCATCGAATCAAACCAATGGCATTTCATCATCGTGACTCGTCCATGAGAGTAATAATCCAACATTATTATTTTTTCAACGACTCTATAATAACCCACATTTTCAAATTGTGGTCTACTATCTGATGCACTGACATAACAATTTTTTGTGGTAGTAACCATAACACCATCATGTTGTGTTCTCATGTTCTTTGCTCGTTCAATGATAATAATTTTTTACCCATTGATAACAATTGATTTACAGTCACAAACCACGATATTATGACCAAAATCCAAATCTCTTATTTCCTCAGAGACAGAGTCAGCAGGAAAACTCAATAACTGCAATATAAATGAATATTAAACTTAATTAAATATTGATTTAATTATTTTAAATAGTAATATTTTTACCTTCAATTTTAACAAAGCAGAAAACTCTTTGCTATGAAAAGTCTCCCTCCTTCTCAAAGATAAAGAACAATGCTTTCTATTTATCATTGTTTTATGTTACCTATAGATAAAAAATATGAATAGTTTAACAGATATATATATAAGATATACATATTCAATTTAGTTACCTGATGTAGTCATCAAACAAATCACAGTTGAACAAAACTGTGCGATCTTCCATCTCCCGCTCTTCAAGGATTAATGTCTTCAATGTATATGATCCAAGAATTCCTCCTATTTGAGAAAGTGATGGAAAATTGGGTTCAATTTTCTCATACTGTTCTTCTTCATTTCTCATTGGTCTGTTCATTCTTGTAGTATAATCAGACAAATACATTGAGCAGAAATCCATACATTCTTGGGCTAAGAAACCGTTCATGATAGAACCTTCGGGATGATTCCTGTTTCCAACAAAGACTTTAATGTGTACATATTTCTTTCAGTTGGATACATCCAATGAAAATAAACAAGTCCTTCGAGAAGTATTTCAGTGGGAATATGGACAATCAGATGCAACATGCATGTGAAAAATGATGGAGGAAATATTTTCTCTAACTCACACAAAATTAATAGGGCATCTGTCATCATTTTTTGCAAGAAATATTTGAACAAATTCTTAGCACAAAGATCTCTAAAAAAAGGCACAACCAAATAACAGTCACCCTTACATTATTGGACAAAGGATGACGGATTACTATTGTCATCAACTCATATAGAAGAACGTGATAATCACAAGTCTTCAAAGATTTTATCTTCAGCTCTCTTATGTTGACAAGTTTAGATATGTTGCTTGAATAGCCATCAAAAACTCCAATAGTCTCTAATAATTCCATAAATTGTTTTTTTTCATAGTTGTCATCACATAAGAATCACATGGAACTTTCCATTTATTTTCCCTAATACGCACAGGATGAAATTCTGGTTTGATGCCCCAATCCACCAAGTCACGCCGAGACCGTAAATCATCTTTTGTCTTTCCCTTAACATTTAGAAGTATCTAAAGCAACATTTCACATATATTCTTTTCAATATGCATTACGTCTAAGCAATGATGTAACAAATTGGTTGACCAATAAGGAAAATCAAAAAAGATACCCCTCTTCCTCCAATTGTAATAGGTTTCAGTGGAAACATTCTTTCTCTTTCCGAATTTCATTTGACCCTTCCCGAATAAAAAACTAAAATCTTTCAATTCATTAAGCACATCAGTTCTAAACATACAATGAGGTGGATCATTGGTCTCTATGGTATTATCAAATCTTTGATGATTATTTCTATATGGATGGTCCATTGGTAAGAATCGTCGATGTCCCATAAAAATGAAACTACAATGATGTTTCAGTCTTCTGGATTGTGTATTCTTCATACAAATAGGACATGATAGTTTTCCCTTTGTTCTCTATCCAGACATCATTGCATAAGCCAGAAAGTCATTGATCGTCCACATAAGCTCAACACACATCTGAAATATGTCTTTCGAATATGCATCATATGTGCGAAAACCCACATCCCAAATAAGTTTCAACTCTTTTATTAAAGTTTGCATGTATACGTCAATATCAATGCCAGGATCAGAAGGGACAGATATGAGAATACTTCTGAAAGTGAAAGGTTTTTTCATACAAAACTGTGGAGGAAGATTATAAATGTGTATAAAACTGGCCATGTGCTGTGCGAAGTAAGCATCTTCCCAAACGAATTAAAACTGTCGCATGAAAGACCCAGCCTCACATTACACACGTCAGCTACAAAATTAGGATATTGAGAATCAAATCTCTGCCATGCAAATCCATCTGCAGGGTGAACCAACTCATCAATATTCTTCTTTCTCTCGGTATCATTCCATCTCATTTTTATTGATATTTCATCAGACATAAAAATATTCTGGAGTCTGGGGATCAATAGAAAGTTCCACATTACTTTTTGTGGTACGCATGATGGTGTTCCATCAGATTTTAACTTCCAGCGGGATGTGCCACATTTTATACAATCATTTCATTCAGCGGTTTCCTCCTAGAATAAACTGCAATCTTTCGGGCAAGCATGAATTTTGTTTCTTGAAAATCCAAGTTCCTCAACTAACTCCCATGCCATATAGTGGTTTGAGGGAATATTTGCATCATCTGGAGTAAATACTTCAAGAAAGTAAGAATGTAATTGAATGCTGTATTAAAAATCCCATACATAGTTTTCCCAAGAAACAATCGGATTAAAAATTACAACATTTTCATTTTATCGCACTGTCGATATACTGGAGTCATGGCAGCATCAATCAATTTTTTCACCCTGACAATATCATCATTTTAATTAGATGCATCATCTTTCATCATATCTAAGTCTTCTTGAGTCGAAATCCTTTCTTTTTCATGATGATGAATAAATGGAAACCGGCCATCTCACAAATTCTCCAGTCCAGTCCTGTCATTTTGATCATCAGCAATTTGAGATTTCATCTTCTCCCCATTATGATACCACACATAGTAGTTTACTTGAAAACCATATTTGGTTATGTGGTAGCTGACTTATTCACGGCTCAACCAAGGTCTACCAACACAATTGGAACATGGGCAGTGTATACGACCACTATCTGAAGCATTGTGAAATGAAAAATCTAAAAAGCTCTTCAAATTGTTTTGAAAATCGCTTGAGATCCGATCGATTTCATACATCCAAATTCTATCCATTATATAGAAAGAATTGTTATAAGTCATTTTGTCATAAGCAATTCAATAATATTGAAGTTTAATCAAAAATATATTTAAGTAAACGATAAAGGAAGGAGTTTCTAGTTGATGTAGTGAACTATTAAAACAATGTAAAAATATACTAATTAATTCAGTTATGTGTGCCTAAATTTGAGGTGAGATGTGTTTTGTAATTTTTTCATTTATCACATACCAAGAAGACACCATAGACCTGATAAAACATTGTTCAAGATATTACAAAGTGAAGGCTTTTCATGAAAGATGCAGAATGTGTAAAGAGAGTTTTAAATAAGTTATTGATGCTAAAAAATGGAAATATTGTGAAAAGTTAGTACATTTCATAACACCCAAACTAAAGTCCATAGAAAGTACTATATCACCCCACTAAAAAAAGGAAAACCACCTAAAAGGAGTGGCTATGAAGACTTCAAATCAAGTTGATTCATATAATCATGACACTTGAATTGTAAAATGAAAATAGAAAACAAATCAAACTAAACTTATTGGGAGCGCTGTCCAGGGGGTGGGGTGGTGTCCAGGGGGGCTGTACAAGGGGTGGGAGGGCTTTCCAGGGGGTGGGGGTTGTCTAAGAGGGTGGGGTGGTGTCCAGGGGGGCTGTCCAAGGGGGTGGGAGGGCTGTACAGGGGTGGGGGTGGGGTCCAGGGGGGCTGTCCAAGGGGGTGGGGGTGTTCAGGGGGTGGGGTGGTGTCTGGGGGGGGGGGGTTGTCCAAGGGGGTGGGGCTGTCCAGGGGGGGTGTCCGGGGGGGGGGGTGTCCAGGGGGCTGTCCAGGGGGGTGGGAGGGTTGTCTAGGGGGGTGGGGTGGTTCCCAAGGGGGGTTGTCCCTTTCAAACACATTCCATGTACTACATGAATAAAAAAACTAAGGATGTCACCATATATCTTCTTATAAAGATGTTTCACTACAAAAAGGCTACCAAAACAAAACCACACTAAGACAACATCTTAAATTTATCAATAGAGACAACAAGATAAATAATACAAATCAATAAAATAGGTTATCACATTATACATGAAATTGATGAATCATATTTCTACTACACTATACATGAAATCCCCCATAAAAATAGATTCATTATACAACCAATACCTCTCATAATTGACATAACATAACCCACAAAAAACAGAACCACAATTATTCAACACCTCAAATGAGTTTTCACTATCCACATGGCACGCTAGAATGCCTTACTGTACAAATGGAAAGGATTCCACTAGAATGAACATCTACCCAAGGCCCCCATCACATTAAATAATATAAAACCTCACTCTCATGATCAACTCTTGCAGAAGGGTCTTGTGGCAAGGGAACATGATAGGTAGGAGAAATAGAAATAGAATTAGACCACGTGGATCTCGTTTAGGCGAAATCAAAATAAATAACAAACAAAAATAGATGCACGACATTTGACTTAAAAATTAGAAGTGTAGAATTAAAGAATTACCTGATTATAGAGAGAGCTTCGAGAGATACCTTGGGGTGAAGAGAGAGCATCAACAGATTAGGTTTATGGATACAATCGGGCAGAGGGATTCTGGAAGTGCTGGTATTTGGGGGAAACTTTCCCAATGGTTTGTTAAAACTGTTGGGAAAGATTGTATTTACCAATAGTTTTTAAAAACCATTGGTATATATATAGATTTTCCAAGATTTTCCCAATGGTTTAAGTAAACCATTGGGAAAATCTAATTCTCATCCCATTATCCCAATGGTTTCTTCAAACCGTTGAGAAATATTAAGTATACCAATGGTTTATTCAAACCATTGGTATACAAGTGTTGGGAAAACACAATTTTCCAGCAGTGTATGTTGATGACATATTACTTATTGGAAATGAGATACCAATCTTACAGTCTGTTAAGGAATGGTTGAATAAATGATTCTCCATGAAGTACTTGGACGAGGTAGCATATATTATTGGGATCAAGATCCATCATGATAGATCCAAGAGATTTCTAGGCCTAAGTCAAAGTACATACATTGATAAGATACTGAAGAGATTCAGTATGGAACAATCCAAGAGGGGATTGTTACCAGTGTCACATGGCATTCATCTTTCCAAGAAAATGTGTTCTCAAACACATGAAGAAATAATTATAATTGCAAGGACTCCAAATGCATCAGCGATTGGGTCAGTCATGTATGTCATGCTATGTACTAGGCTGGATGTCACCTATGCATTAAGTGTGGTAAGCAGATATCAAGATGACCCAGGTGACCACCATTGGACGACATTCAAGAATATCCTAAAGTATCTGAGGCGTACTAAGGATATGTTTATGGTTTATGGAGGAGATGAAGAACTATTTATCATGGGATATGCAGATGCTAGTTTCCAGACTGATCAAGATGACATGAAGTCATAAACGGGATGCATCTTCACTTTGAATGGAGGTGTAGTGAGCTGGAAGAGCTCAAAGTAGAGTGTGGTCGCAAATTCTACAGCAGAGTATGAGTATATTGTAGCTTCTGAGGTAGCTAAAGAAGTAGTTTGGATGCGAATCTTTGTTCGGGAGCTAGATGTGATTCCTAGCAGTAAAGATCACATCACACTGTACTGTGATAATACTGCAGTGGTGGCTCTCACAAAAGAGAAAAGGTCACATCAGAAGACGAATCACATACTTCGGAAGTATCATCTCTTGAGGGATTTTTCTTAGAGAGGTGAAGTTGTAGTGAGCAATATTTCCACAAAAGACAACATGGCATACCTCTTGACTAAAGCTTTGACTCAGTAGAAACATGATCATCATGTGAGTTCTAGCGGACTGAAAGTCATAGGCAATTGGCTCTAGTCCAAGTGAGAGTTTGTTAGAGTTGGTGTCCTAGAACCAACTATTTGTACTTTGATTACATGGATATTTAATATATCACATATTGTTCATTGTTCTACATGACTATGATGTAATAATGTCCTAGAATATTTGTTTCATTGATTAGGTCTTGACAGTTCCCCGCTATGATGAGAACCATGAAATGCTATAAAAATATTCTTAAATATAGTTCTACGGTTGGATGATATACTATGATGGGACACATAGCATACATACCGTTAGGTGTGAGTACTCGTAATCATATGAGACTTCCTCTCATGAAGTTCACACTTATTAATCTCCAAGACAGGAGATTATGAGAACATACCTGCCAGTAGGAATTCCACATGTTTTAGTGTCATCAGATATTACTATCTAGGAGTGTTTGTAATTATCCTTAGACTTTAATATTATCATTAATACATGTCATGACTCGCACACTTTTATTCACTGACGAAAACTATCATGAAGATAGTTGGTGGGAAGTAGGGTACGTTGGGTGCATCACGAGTGACATGTTATTAATTTATAAGTCGAGGAAGAATTTGTCCCTTCCATTTATGGAAGATGATATCTTGACCCTTTGATTGAAATAGAACCGTCGCACAAAATTCCATGGCCATGATGTAACAACGAGTTTATTTCTGGTAGTCAAAGAATGACGTATCAAGCACAAAGGTTGATGATAGTATCATGAAACCTGTTTGATGAGATATTGTAATAAAGGGATTATATTACATAGTGAGAATTCATATGTGGATGTCATTGTTGCGACTTTAAATTCTTTATCTTGGGTACCTTGATCCGTTGCTAGACAGTACTCTTGGACTTTAGGCAATCCCACCTAATGCCAACGAGAAAGAATTCTAGAGGGTCACACACTAAGTGTTTCTGGTGGTCTTGGTTAAATTTTATTTGAATTTAATTAATAAATATTATTCTCAATACAGTGGAATAATTTTATTCAAGTTAAAATGATTTCATAAATTAAATAAATATTTATTCACCAGATTGTGGGTAAAATATATTTATTTATTTTATTAAAAAATTAATAAATATTTATTTACTAGTTTGTAAATAAATTATTTATTTAAGAGAATAAATTATTTATTTATTTACTCGGGTGTTCAATAAATGGAAGTGGAGTTCAAGCAGACCAAGGTCGTTCTGGTAGTAAAATAATTATTTTCAAGATGATAAATAATTATTTAACTAGTTGGCATAAATTAAAATAACACTGCTATTATTTTGTGACGCAGAATTTTATTTATAATTCCGTTTTGTGAAAGTTGGCACATCATAAATAATGACACGATATTATTTTTAATAGCATGAGTTTTCTTTAAGGTTATGAATGTATTTAATTGCTGTTATGAAATTAAATATTGTAATTGAATCTCCATGTCAATAAATAGACACATACGTCTATTGTTCCATGTATTGAACCGCACACCCGGTGAATTGAGAATTGTTGAGCTAACCAATTTCTCTCTCAAATCATCTTCCTTCCCCCCTCAAGGACAAGAGAGGTTCTTCAAGTCCGAATTATAAGCGATCAAGAACGACCGACACAAGACACTCACTTCGCCACACTAGCACCCAGAGAACGAGTGGTGTCGATCATAGGTCATCTGAGCACGTGTGGATCACCGCTAGAGGGATTCTAGTTTGGATCCTTACAACTGAAACAAGATAATCTATAAGGGTCATTCCAGACGATCAACATCATCAATGAAGAAAATACCGAAGATCCAAGTATTATTTTCTTTATGAAATCAATTAAATTAATTACAAATATGATGTGTAAGATCCTCTCTAAAGGTTGCAGGCCTCTTCCTTCTTTATCTAAATCTTTGATTCTATTTCGTGGAGATTGGCGTTCATCATCGTATTGATCCCAGAATAATCATTGATCATGGTAAAAATCAAAGTTGGGTACCGGCCCAACCACGCTTCCGCTGTGCCCGAAACCTTAATATATAATATACATATTAATTATATATAATATACATATTAATTATATATAATATAAAATTTTATTTCATATAATATTGATTATATATAATATACATATTAATTATATATAATATAATATTAATTACATATAATATTAATATTTGTATAAATTGTAATTTATATAATAACAATAATATATTAATTTTATATAATATTATACAGTTTATAAAAATAAATATATTTATTAATATAAATAATAATAAGCATATATGTATTGAAAGACATTATATAAATATATTTTTAAAGACCTTATATCAATATATTAGGTAAATACTTATATATATATATTCTTTAAATATATATATATATATATAATATTAATATGTATTTAAGTATATAAATAATTTACAGAAATATATAATATAAATGTATTTAATATAATATATATTTTATATAAATCATAAAATAAATGTATAGTATTTATAAAACCAACATATAATTTTTATAGATTAAAAAATAGATTTTATAAGAATAATAATAATTAATAATATTATTGTTATCACATGCACACACACACACATATATAAGTACAATATATACATATATACTTGTGCAATATATTTAGGTGATATATAAATATATAATATATAATATATAATATATAATATATATATAATTGCATATACAAATAAATATATTAAATAAATATAGTAAATAATATATATATATATATATATTATTTAAATGTATATAAATATATTAATGTAATAATATTTATTATAATAAATAGCCAAATATATATAAATACTATAATGTGTAACATATATTTCAAAAAACATTTGCTCCAGTGGTGCGCAGGTAAATTCCATCAAAGGATAATGCGGGGTGGTGCAGGTTCAAATCCCAGTGGCATTTATTTTTCTATTGGTGGGCTAGAGGTGAGGTTCAGGAGGTGGGATATTGGAGGCGGGGCTGGAGGTGTGGTTCGGGATGCGGGAACCGAGGCTGGAGGTGGGGAACTAGAGGCATTCCCGGAGGCGGGGGGAACTAGAGGCGTTCGGGAGGCAGGAACCGAAGGTGGGCTGGGGGTGCGGTGAGGGAGATGGGAACCAGAGGGATGGTGTGGGAGGGGGAGAAAACAGGGGATAGGTCGGGTCATTTTAAAAAAAATGTAAAAAACTTTAGGGGTGGTTGTGAAAACCACCCCTAAAGTAACCCCTTTATTAGGGGCAGTTTGAACTTCCCATAAAGCATTTCAACTAGTGGTGGTTGTGGCGCTGATGAGTTTATGTCAAAATTAGAGGGGATTTAAACCCCCTCTAATGTAACCGTCGCTAAAGTCATCATGAATTTAGTAGCGCTTACTCAAAACCTCCACTAAAGGAAGTGGGTGACCACATTAGCGGCGGTTCCTCACAACCGCCACTAATGTCTTTAGAAGGAGTTATAACCCTTTCTAATGTCAAAAATAACCCCTTCTAAAGTGCCCATTTCTTGTAGTGACCCAAGAAGTATATTTTAAACATTACATTTTATTTTGATGAATATACCTAAAGAAGAATCAAGTAATTTCTTCTTTAATTCAGTTTGTTGCATTTAAACTTCCATAGAATTATTTCATGTTATGTGATGAAAATAACCTCATGTTTAATAACCCACCTCTTTTAATTGAAATACATTGAAAATTTTCCTTTGGAATTTATCTTTCCATTGGCCTTATCACCTTGTATTTAAATTTTTTCACCATAAGAATAAAAGATTAATCTGTCATTAATATTTTTATTTCTTGGAGAACCTTACCTAAAAGGCAATGAATCATTTAATCCATCCTGTTTAGTTTTGTAACCTAAAATGAGATTGAAGTAAATGGGAGAAAATTATATGAGAAAGGGATCCATTGAAAGAGTGTGATCTTCCTTTAATTTACATAGGACCCGTGTAGTTATCACCTATTCATATCTTGCTTCACTTTTTCCTCGAATATTTCTCAAAGACGCGATAACATGTTAAATCATCCATGTTTTGATATAGTGGCCACAAATGACATATGAAGTTGATGATATCATGATGAAATAACCATTATATGCTTTGTACATGGGCCTCCTATAAGCATTTTTAGCACCCTCACTTCCTGAGGTGTCTTAACAAGTATAGGGACACAAGCACCTGGAATTTCTTATATTATAGTAGTGTGCTCAAGTGAATGTACTAAACTTACAAATTTGTGATAGTTTTTACATTTAATTTGTCCAATATTTATCACAGTGTATTTTTGGTATTACTTTCCATTTTTCTACAAAAATAAAAAACTACCAGATTATTACTTTTATATCTTGATTACCGATTTAGACATTTTGATTAATTAATTAAATCATTAAATGTCTCCCACTATTTTATCGAATTCTAGGAATCCTCTATACTTGAATGTAAATATTCCATCGCTTGAGTATTATAGTGGAAATGATCATTGAACTTCTCCGCATAGTCTACAAGCTATGGCTACACCACTACTCGGAGAGTTCAATCTAGGCTTTTGACTGATCAATCGCATTAACTCGCGACTCCTTGATTTGTTGAGTGAAGTCCCAAATTCTAAAACTATAAATTTCCTTTCTCAATGCTTGACTATAAAGTGATATCAAGTTATATATGACTAATACTTACTACCATTTTAGTTAAGTCAACCCATCGTTCACATAAGAACTCCTTGGTAGTATGAGACACCCTCAGTTATGGCTAACTGAGCACCCCAAATACCTGGTTGTGTTCAAATTCAAATGATGGAAGGTGGTTAATGAATTAATATTTCTTTGATGGTTTTTGTGTTTTTCTCTTGATGAATGTAATCCATTTATATTAATCTTTTTTCATCTATGTTTCCATGCTCACAATTAAACATTAATAGAAAAAACATTCACCGCTTCTTTATGCATTTTATTATTTATTATTTTATGTATTTTACCACTATTATAAAATGAATAAAATAATAAATAAATGAATAAAATAAATCTACTACCCGAATGGTCTTGAGCATCTAAAACAACCTAGGGGGATCAGACCTGATTCGTAGCTTGACTCTTAATACAGCTCGTCCCCCATCCAGTGCGTCCACAGCTCCTTTGGAGTACCGCCTCGTCTTGGCGAGGTCTACATAACGTTTGAAGTACTGACTCATCTTGGTGGGGTCCATGTCACTTCTGGTGCACCACCTCATCTTGGAGGGGTCCGCATCATGTCTGGAGTACCACCTCGACTTGGCGGGGTCTACGTCACATCTTACACCATCTTCGTCAAAAGTGCAATTATACTCGCTTGCAAGTAAGGGGGACTAGGGGTGAAATGTACATTAGATAAATTAAACACACAACCCCTTATACATTTTGACAAAAAATAAATGATGGTGCACAAACTATCTTAATTAATTACAATAATCGCACATAGTTAAATAATTAATTAAATAAATGCAGATACACACATACGTCGATGATCAAGACTGATCAAGGGTAAAACAAAGCATGATAAAAATTAAATTGCAATAAATTAAAGTATGAGGGATATTAAATAAATTAAATGAATTAAAAATTCAAATAATTTATTTAATTCATATTCATATTCGGTCATTTAATTAATTTAATTTTAATACTAAAATTAAATTAATTTTATACCTTGTATTAAAAAATTATTTTAAATCAAAATTAATATATTAATTAATTTATTTTAATACTAAAATTAAATTAATTAAATTAATTAATGTTGATTATTTTAAAAACTGACTGGGCCTCAAAACACCGATTTGGCCCATTATGGGTCGTGCTAAACCTGCACAGACCCGTAATGGGCTGGACAAAGCTTGTTTTGGGATTTTATGGGCTAGACCGATATGCCCAAACCCATTTCGGGTTAGGCAGGCCCGCTCAGGTCTGTATCGGGGAAGATTTGATCTGACAGGGAGTTACCTCAGCTATAGATGGGGCTCCCAAGGCTGTTCATGCTGGATCTGGGTGGTTGGATCGTGGTCAGTCAAGGTGGAGGGTGAAGGGGTCCGATCGAGACCCCATAGTGGCCGACTTCCATCGAGATGTCGTGACAGGGTGGCGTTGGTCAAGCGATGATGGGGTTGGCTCAGATAGACGGAGACCAGACCTGCCATAAGGGAGCTCGCTGAGGTGGTCCATGGTAGGTCCCCAGTGGAGATGAAGACCAGATCCGCACAGGATGACTAGTGGACTTTAGTTGGATAAAAGTGGTCGGCGGTGTTTCCAGATCTGAGAGACAGCTGGTCCGAGGGGATTTGGAGGTGGCTGATGGCTGAAGAGGGGAGGTGGTCCACTGCAACATGTCGGTATTCACCAGGGAAGAACATCAGTTAGTAGTGCACCCTAGATCTAGGGTGACATTCGGGGAGGAGGCGCGACAGCTCGCCGATGCCGCTAGTTTGCTGGATAGGGTGGAGGTGGAGGTTGAGGTGGTGGTTTGGTGGAGCAGGGATTTTCACTAACGGACGTTGCACAAAATATCTAAATCATAATCCCTCTAGATCATCCAAACATGCTTCAAAAATCCATTTGAATTTTGATCATCGAATTTTGGGTGCTAGCGTGGAGATCTGATGACGCCGTCGACATCCCGATGATCATCACATCAATGTGCCTTCGATGCATAAGAGAGAACTCGATTCAATCGAATGGATCAAGATATTCTCTCTATTGGAAGTGG
Organism: Viscum album; assembly: GCA_963277665.1. Taxonomy (NCBI): domain Eukaryota; kingdom Viridiplantae; phylum Streptophyta; class Magnoliopsida; order Santalales; family Viscaceae; genus Viscum; species Viscum album. The sequence continues at coordinate 1,045,387,437 of OY728150.1, forward strand.
GATAGGAGAGAGAGGCTCTGGAATTATCGATGTGAATAATACCTAGAGAGATCCTCTCTCCACCTATTTATAGTGGATGTCCAAAATACCCGGTAGGGTTCCCTGGATCTTGATTATTTAACATCCACTAAATAAATAATTATGATAAAATAAACCGCATCATAAATATTATTTATTATTTAATCACATACATGTAATATATATAAAATATATTACGTGATAAACCTAAGCCACTAACTCGACTCGTAATTCTCTCTTAATATTAAATGAACCTGGAATATTAAAATAATATTCATTTGATTAACATCATTCATCGCATTTAATTAAATTTTAAATACTTTTAATAAATAAATTCACTACCAATTATTATTTACATAAATAATATGAATTTATTTATTTATAGGTGATCGATAACTTGGACAACACTCGGACCCCGTGGTGGGACTCACTATATCTGAAATACCTATTCAATTGAATAAGGCAGATTCTTGAATATGCTATTGTGTGTGACCCTTTAGGAACTTTTCTTGATAGTAGTGAATAGAATCCACAGACCAAAAGTGGAGTCTATCAACCCATCAAGGACCCTAAAGATATAAGGATACTCATAACAATGACAACTAACCAACGAACATGTACTGTATAATATAATCTCTTTGTCTTTAGATATCTTGTAAAGTAGAATGCACACTTGTGTCATCACACTTTTCTTACTTTATTATTTGTTTATCTAACCAGATGGATTTACCTTTCGACTACTTTCTCCAAATATTTATAAAGGTACTACCATCCTGATTAATAAGGCTTGAGATATATAAACTTCCTCAACCCGGAAGTGACAAATCCTTTCTTAACCATTCAACCAATGTCATACCACCAATGATGCACCTAACATAAGCTACCTCACCACGATTTCAATATCATGATTTTTGTCTTGCATCAAAGTAAATGATCAAATGGAACACACTGATAATGACATCAAGTCCGTAGACCAATACACATGTCCGTAGATAGGAACAACCAATGACACCTGAAACATGCGGTGTTTCTATAGGTGGATTTATCCTCATGATCTCAATACTAGAGATCACCAAGTGTGAACTTCATGAGAAGAAGTCTCGATGGTTATGAGCCCCAAACACCTGATAGTCAAATATCGAATGTGACCAGTCAATATGATGTATCCAGACCATAAGACCTTTGTTTAAGATTAATTTCATAGTATCTCTAGGTTCTCATTATAGCCTAGGATCTGCTATAACCTTTTGATACGATAATTAATCTATGGATATTACCATTAAATAGTGGACGCAGAAATATCTACACTATAATGGTAAGTAAACATAAAGTATATATAATTATATACATGATATGTAATCAAAAGTACTGTTTAGTTGGGTCTAGGGAACCCACTATTGAAAAAACCAGTATGATGAAACACACGAGGAAACATCCAGTGGGGAAGCAACACCGATAGGGGGCGGGGCTTGGGAAGTCGATGATGTGGTCATGACAAGGAGGTCGGTGCGTGCGGCAGGAGCGGTGTTCAGGAGGGATGCAGTGGTGGGTGGGGATGCCGACCAAAATAGCGGTGGTAACATAGCTGTAGTAACCGACCAAGACAACGGTGTCAGGTGGGTGATCATGTAGGTTCATTTATGAAGTAAGATCATTGCGGGGCGATGCTACACTGAGGGGAGAAGGGTGGCACAACAAGGGTGGGAGATGGCGGGCCACCCTTTGATTTTTTTAAACACTGGATTCTAATAAAAGCCAGTCAAAACTTTAAGAAAAGATTTTTATTATATTAAACCTACACAGTCATCCCAATTTGTCTTTGTTGACCTACCCCACCCCATGTTTTTTTTAATTTTGTCTTCTTTATTTTTTTCATAGCCTGTGATTGCAGAATTTTGAAAATAAAAATTTTATATGGGAATTTCCCCACTGGTCAGAATTGTTCCGGCTATTAGAATCCAGTTGGAAGATGGGGGGTCACCATAAATTACCTTCGGCCACTGTATCAGGGTAAAATTAACACATATGCAAAAATAAGTTCTTAAAAAAACCCTTATTTCGGTCTGAATTATTTTTTCAGACGACCATAACTCAGTCATCTGAAAACAGATCGATGCGCAGTTGAATATTTTGGGACCAAAATGAAGACCTCTACTTAAATTTAAGGCTAATTTATTTTTTCTTATCTTAGAAAATTCACGTGATCACTATGATACTAATTATTGATATCGAGGCGACCAATAAAAGTAGGTGGAATAGAGATTTAAAATTTTCATCACTGGATTGACGTAACTTCATCATCTATAGTGATTTGAGCCCCGATAAAATGAATAATTACCTCATTCAAATTGATGGCACGTTCGACATAATCACATAATTAGAAATCTTTGCTCGAAGAATTCGAGGTCGAATTTCTCTAGATCGTCCACACATGCTTCAAGAGTCCACAGGAACAACGATCTTCAGAATCCAGGTGCCAGTGCAGAGGTCTAATGATGCCTTCGACGTATCGAAAACCACCACTACTATATTACTTCAATATGTGAAGGTAATCAAAGATAAAATGCTTAGAATGAATATTTCTCTCTCTAGGATGTGAGAATTAGGGGAGAGGAGCTCTCAAATTCGAGTGTATGAATAGTCCCTCAGAAAAGAGCTCCCTCTTGCCTATATATTGGAGGTTAAATATCCAAAAAGGGTTCCTCAACCCTTGTATAAATAATTCCCACTAAATAAGTAATAAATGAAATGTTATAAACAACTAAATATGTCATAATATCATTTATATTTTTATATTTTTTTTGTAATATATAATAAATATATTACATGATAAGGGAAAGTCATTAACTCAACTCATAATTCTCACAGATATTAAACAAACCTTGAATATTAAAATAATATTCATTCGTATAATATTTTCATGTATTCACTTAATAAATTATGAATAATTTTAATATATAAATTCAAATCCAATTATTATATACTCAAATAATAATGAATTTATTTATTCGTTGCCGATCGTTTAATCTTGAACATCTCTCAGACCCTGTGGTGGGGCTCACCACATATTATTCTCATATTCATCAAAATATGGCAGAATTTTGAATGTGTTATGTGTGTGACCCTTTAGGCCCTTATTTTGATAACAGTGAATACTATTCATAGGTTAGGAGTGGAGTCTAACAACCCATCAAGATCTCTAAAGAGATAAGAAAAATTCATAGTAACAACAACCTTTCTTATGAATACACGCTGTGTAATATAATCTCTTTATTGTATGATATCTCATAAATATGGATGCATAGTTTGTTCCATCATCCATTCTTGATTTATTATTTTTTGACCTAACTGAATAGACTTACTTTTTCTACCATGACCATAGATTCAGTGAATGCATTTCCATCTTGATCAACTAGGCCCAAGATATCACGTCCTTTTGGAAGTGATAAATTATATATTTATTATTCAATAAATACCATCCTATTATCAGCACACCCAATTAAAGTTACCTCACTATGAAATCAATTCTGTAGTTTTCATCTTGAATCAAAGTATGTAATCAAATAACATTCACTGATAATAATCTCAAGTCAGGAGACCATTAAAAATGTCACAGATAGGAGATACCAATGACACTTGAAACATGTGGTGTTCTTATTGGTAGGTTAGTCCTCATGATCTCATCTACTCAACATCACCAAATGCAAAATTCATTAGAAAAAGTCTCAATTATTATGAGCCCCAACACCTGATAGTAAAATATCATCTATATCATATCAACATGATGTATCTAGATCATATGATATAACTTTAAGATTATGATCATAATATATCTAGGTTCTCATTATATCCTGGGAACTACTATAACATTTTGATACGACATGCAATATAATGAAATTACCATAAATATAGTGGACGTAGAAGTATCATCACTATTATGGTAAGGTAAATACATGTATATATCAAACTATATACATGTAATGGTAATTAAAGTACATACAAGAGTTGGGTTTAGGTCACCCACTTATAACATACAGGTCAAGCATTTGGCTGAAAAAGGTATTTGAGTTATTAGTTCTAGTGAATTTATTATGAGGATAACTTGGTGACTATGTTTTTTGTTATGAATGTGTTTAAAACCCAGATTCAAAGCAATATATATCTCATGTTAAAGGTTTTATTGTATTGAATAATACTTATCCAAGTAGTGGAAGCCAATAAGAAACCCTAAACCAAGATCGTTCATGCTATGAAACCAAAAACATGTATACTATAAAATGAAGAACATGTGTGTATCTTACACCGTAATTGACCAAATATCATGTCTTCAAATATGTTTTTGATGATTATACATAAGAAATAGCCTAATGAAACCTCCTCCAAGGTGCATCCATGGGTTGTCTTAAATCACCTAACAAATGGGTATGATGCTTCTCAACTCCCACGATATGCTAATACCTTTCAATACAAGGGGAGAATGAAGAAGAGAGATTCGACAAGGATAATCAACATAAGGATTACACCACATATTCATGGTCTTTGATTGCTTTATATAGGACATGATATTATCCTCGAGTTGTTATGCATTTACTCATATATTACATAACATACAAGTAAATGGTATGTTAGTTAAAAAATTTATAACCTTCATCCAACCATGCATTTATCACATAAATTAATTTTAGTATCTCTCATACATTTAATCTAATGAAACATGAATGATATCCAATGAAGAAGATATTTTAACATTAAGACTTAATGTTAAACCGCCTTTTATCAATCATAAGATGCAATATGAATCATACAATATAATTCAATACATTGAATTATGATATTCCCATGTTGTATAACATGACTAGGTAAGGTAGTTTCATGATATCATATATCATACCTTATGATATAACCTTCACCAAGGCATGTGATATGCCTCCAATCACTCTATGTCATACCATACAACACACATATATCATGCACTATTATATAAGTCAAAACATCACCTATTTATAGGATTTAGGGCATATATCCATCAATATCCCACTTGAACTAAAGCCTCATGGACTTTGTGTCATTTCACCTTATATTGCTTCATACACAATCGATAAAAACATATCCAAAACGCTTTTTGAATATATTTCAAAACATTTTTTTGGAAAGATATCATCAATCTCACTGTGTGTCACATCATAAGTAATAACTTAGAAATATCCATCCAAAACTTGTCTTGGATAAACTTTAAAACACTTTTATAGTAGCCCTCTAGGTTTTATAAAACTCAATACTCATCCAGTCAACCATAAAGTGTGACCCCATAAACCTTTATAGAATTGGAAAAATATAAATTCCCAAATTCATAAATGTAAACAAATATGACCTATAACAAACCATCCATGATACTCAACCTATAAAGGAATCTAACATGTTCTCCATCAAACACATTCGAGGTGAGATTAACATGCATATATGTTACATCATTTTATATGAATATTACTTATATATTACATTAAATCACACCCCATAACCTATAGGTTTAGTGTATTTGGAGGCTAGATATATTTCCAAATTATTTTACTATATTTTCAATATCTTCTATAAATAGTATTCCTACATGTTTCCCCTTTATACACATCATAAATAATATCCTTTTTCATAATATAGGGAATGAAAAAATAAAAAAGGGTGAGCTAAGATGCTTGTTAAGGGTAAACACGAGATATAACAATCATAGATGTGACAATACTAAAAATTGACCGTATAACAAAGGTTTGGAATCATTGGTATATCCCTTGGAATTGTTGGTATAGGCTATACCAATGGTTCCTAAAACCATTAGTATGTCTGCTGTCAGTATTTCCCTATACCATCGGTTCTCAAAGAACTATTGGTATAGGCTACCTAGAATTACCCTATACCAACAGTTACAAGTGAACCACTGGTATATATATATGCCAACTATTTTATAATCATGGGCATAATTTTATATCCAAAATAACTGAATACAAACAGTTATATGTAAACCATTGGTATAAATGTATACCAATGGATCCACAACCGTAGATAATTCTGTTTAGAATAACTTTATACCAATAGTTTAGAAAACCATTTTTATAGCCTCCTTTACCCACCAAACATAGAAGGCCCTTCCAGAAGCTCTGCCACTCTTCCAGAACCTAAGAAACAAAAAAACCGCACTGTAAGATTCTATCTGTACAAGAAGGAAGAGTTGGAAATAATTTCTACTCGAGTGTCCAAAGAGAATACTTTAACCTTTTATGAAACATGTTAGGAATTATGTTTAAATACATAAAATTCAAATAACATGTTGTGATCTCCATTAGTGTTTATTGAATCTTTTTTTTTTGTATTTTGAATACCATTATGCTATTATATTAGTGAATGTTAGTATTAGAGCATGTCTATCATTGTTAGTTAAACAACATAACGATTTATTTGTTTTTAGCGTGGTTACTACTTTGATAGTTGATAAGTATGATAGAGAGGTGGTGTATGTGTCTATGTATTCCTACCATATAAATTGTTTAAGTAGATACATATTATTATAGAGGATTATGATGGGATAGGCTTTCAATTCCATGGATTTTCATATACCTTCCCCTATTACATGGGATGGGCCAAGGCCCTTAATTTTTATACCCCTTCCCCTTTCCATAGGATGGGATTTGTCCCCAAATCTAGATGTTATCATAGGTGGTATAGGCTAAAATATTTACCTACCCCAACCTGGATGGGAAAGGATATGAGAATTCCTTACCTCTAGCCTGATATCGATACCAATCTTTCTCGGAGTAGGCAAACCCAAGGTAACTTTAGGTGAGAATCCTCTCGGTATAGGGAGTAATTTGATATTGATTCTAATTCATTAGTTAACTTCTTATTTTCTATTTTATAATTTTCCATAAATTTATTTTATTATATATGTAAGTAAATGAGTAGACATGTTTACACATACACTAGATTATTTTTTACTATGTTGAGGCTTGTTTATGTGCCATATTGAGTATATATGTGCTCACACCCTACATGAACACTCTACTAGAAATGAATCCATTATTATGATGATTTTAAGGTACCTCATTAGGTGTGTAGTTTTAATGCTTCTTCTAGATATGGAAATCTAAGGAGTTAGACCCTCGTTTAGTCTGGAGATTTGGTGGGGTCTCTTGGAGTTCTTAACATATGTGGGGAGTTGATGCACATAGGTTGTATACTATTGTCTTAATGAGGATTTCACATACGAAATAGCTCCCCTATTTTTCCATAAGTTCACATTTGTCTTTCCTTCTTATGTATAGTAAATTTTTGGTTTGTTCCGTTCATTTTTTAGCTTTGCGTGGGTTTTTGGAACTTGTTTGATTGTAAGCATGTGTCATCTAACTATTATCACAATGGAATTATATGGGAGGTTCTTACATTAGGAGTCTCACATTTACCTAGAGGTGTCCTCTAAATGTAGTAGCCGATGCTCACTAGCCTCTGTTATTCTCCGCCATTCTCTATATCCAACCTTCTTCTTCTACCCCTCCCTCATTTGTGTTTTTTGAGTTGGATGGAGGTTTATATATATAGGTAGAGGAGGCATGATATATCTCCTCTTTGAACAGGAATGATACTTCATGCAATGGGTTGAGGCCATGAATGCTTCACACGATCAACATCATGCAACAACAAGAATGCTTCTTGTGAATGCATACATTATGGCTATCGAAGCATAGTGTACTAGTTCCAAGGGTTCCAAATTATAGTTATTTATTCACAAAGTTATTTCTTAGGAAACTTCTAAGGTATTCACATGATTGGATTCAAGGTGCAACATGATCATGAGTTGTTTATGAATTGACCATCTGGAAAATCACTGAGGGATTCATGTGACATCTTAGAGGATTCATGTGATATGGTTACTTGTACATGGATAAACCATCACCAACAACTTCATGCAAGGAAATAATGAAAATTTCAAAAGACCTGAGTCTCTTATGTTATTTTATTTCATGTGGCGCTATCATGGAGTCCACATTTATTCACCTAATAATCATCAATGGATCATGAAATATCTCTTGGTATGACTTCTAGTAGTTCACATGAATGGATTCACATTATGATATCTCAAAAATTGGTTCTTTAAAGCACCACATGCATAAAAAATAAGTTGCATGTATGAATTATAGACATCAAGAGAGTCCTATATGCATTATTTTATTGATAGAGAGGGATGATCATAGTATTCATCGAGTGGTGGGATCATATGGAAGATGTATGGTGTGCCTTGCTGTGTCAAATGAGGGGTGTTAATGTGTGGAAGGTGGGAAGAGGTTGAAGATGATCACATGAAAGGATCAGATGACACATGACACATTGATCGAACATCAATTATTATTTATCTATGTATTTAAGGTGGAAGAAAAATTTCACCTCTTTTCCACATCCTAAAATGATCTCCTAAATGAAATTCCCATGCTTAATAAACAAACGCAGAACCAATCATCTCTAGAAATGAGTACCGAGGTCTACTCCCAACCTTCGCCCCAATTATTACATGTTTCCTAGGACCTCCCATGGTTTAGACATAGTAATGACCCAGTTAGACTCTAATATAGTAATGACTAGGATGGATTAAGGTGGTTGGGCTATGCCCACAGGCTGATACAAATGTTCGAGCATCAAAGAATCACCACTTGGGAACAATTTCAACCACAAACAATTAATCAAAACTGTAACGACCCGAAATTTTTAAATTATATTTGTTTCCCAATTTTGTGTGTTATTTTATTTTATACTCAATAAAACTATATCCTTTAATTAATTAAGTGAGTATAATTAAAATGAGACCGTTGGGTTTCGACTGTTATATGACCGTTGGTCAATATGACCGTTGGTCAATATGACCGTTGGTCAATATCACCGTTGGTCAATATGACCGTTGGAAACTATAATCTTAACATTGTGTTTTTATAAATACGGTTGTCTTGGTTAATTAATATAGAAAGAATATTAAATTGCCTCATCCAGTAGACTCGATCCACATGAAGCCCATCTGTCGGAGCTTGGGAAGGAGGTATCATCATTGGGCTTTGCTCTGGACCAATCCCAAGCCAAACTTCAATGTATAAAGCTTGAACAGAATCACCTAAGGGAGAAGTTCAAGCTGATAAAAATCAACACTCAGGCAATGTTGTCCGAGCCACCCCAAGATTCTATCACCATAGCACACCTTACACTTAGGTCCTATGCTAGTGTTATAAGGGGCTATGTAATGAGACCTTAACTGATTTGTGTAATCCTTTTATATAAATAAATTTTTTATTTCTTCTTATGGAAAAGTTTGTGAATTTCAAATATCCGGATAAATATAAGATGTTTATTATTGATGAATTTTGAAAAAAGGGTATTTTAAAATATTTTTGTATTCATTAAATAATTAAAAATGTAAAATTATTTTCAAAAAATGGTCTTCTACAGTTGTGATCAGTGAGAAATTTAGAGTCTAATAAGATCAAATTGGTTTTTAGTGAATAATAAAGTAGGAATAGTAACATACCCATATTAATAGTAATAAATAGCAATTTGACCAAAAAAATAGAAACTTCACCCATGAATGTATAAATACATTTTAGACACCTTAAAAGTGAAAAAATGATCATAGTTTAAGTTTTGGTATTTTTATACGCCATAAATATTTTATTTACAATTTTATAATTAATTTAATAATTTAAAATGGAAATGTATTTTCATAAAATTTAATCATAAATTTTTAATTTATTTTCTTCTGGGTATATGATATTTTTATGGGACCTTGATTACTTTTTTAAGGTGTTACAAAATGAGTTATAGTTTTAAAGTTGTATTTTTGGAATAAATAATGATTTTATTTAAAAATTAAATTAAAAATATTTAGAAATTTATTTTCATAAAATGGAATTAATTTTTGAATTCATAGCATTGATATTAGGTTAGGGTGAATTTTTAGGATTTTTCTGAAACAATTGATTTATCGATGAATAGTAAAAATGCAGTTTTGAGTTTCAGGTGTTTAATGACATCATTAATGATGTAATAATGATGTAAGATTTATGGTAGACTTATGAATAGTGATATATGATATGAGGTGTCCCAAGTGGCCAATACCGTGGGAAAATACCATGGGAAAGCCCATGGTTTTTCAAATACCACCGATGAGGTGTCCATTGGAAATTAATAATTTATTCACTCACTTTTCCTATAAATACCAAGACATTTCCCTTATTCATTTCATTCCAAAATCACCCTCAACGAAGTTATGGTCTCCTTACCTCCCAAGGAGTCCTCCCAAGGTCCCGACCTTTAAGCTTTCTAAGTTACTCTTCAAGGTAAGTGATCCTTTCACCCTCCTCTTTTAAGTCATGACTTCCTTTATGTTGTGTCTTCTAGTTTCATATCTTTATGTTGAGAGTATGTTCTTATATGTTCTCATTATGGTCCATTTAATGTATAATTTTTGATATACCCTTTCCTCTCTCATCAATTTGTTTTCTGAATTTTTAAGTGACGCTGTTAGGCTGCCGAATTTCTCGTGAAAGAAATAACATCTTCCCTTTCCTTTCATGTTTCCTTTTTTTGTGGTATGTCATTAAAATATCCATACTATGTTCTTATCTCCATGTTATTCTGTATTTATATTGTAATATTATTTATTTATTAGTGGGTTACCCTTGTACCCTCTCTTTTTATTATTTTCTAAAACTATGTTATATAGACATTATGCTGTATAATTTTCGTCTCAAAATCTCTCTCTTTTTCTCAAGAAGTTATCTTGTATTAATTATGAGAATAACCAAATCTATTTTCATTTCTAGGGGTATTCATCAATACATATAATTTATCTATTTTATTCTGGAATTGACATACATATAACCCTCACTCCCTTTCCATGGGTTATAAATGACATAACGATCAAGTTTGTAAGTACTTTTTAAACATCACGATTTTGACATGAAACCCATTTCTTTGATTTTGTTTGGGTTATTTATGAAATGATTAATTATGATATTTGTGGGTCACATGAAAATAAAGACATATTAAGGGTGTGCCCTGATATCACTCCAATGCATTGGGTAAAGAATTAATCTCTAGATATGACAAGTTTCACGATACCTTGGTGAATAACCTTGGTAATTTTTATGACACCTCGGGGATAAACCTTGGTGATATGTTCATGAATGTCTAAATGAAATGTTGTAGCCACATATTAATGTTATGATTCAAGTTATTTTTATTATGATATTATTATTCTTCCATTTCTCATGCCTTGATGACTTTTATCATGTTCTTATTAATATTGCTCAAGATCACATGTCAACTGTTTCACTTGTTTTCCTTACTGAGCCTTCTGCTCACCCTTTTCTTTGATGTATGCCTCCAAGATATGAGATGCAGTAATTGTACATAGTATGAACCTATGATAAATCCTTAAAAGTGGATTAAAATAATTTTTTATGTTTTTTTCTTGTATTATGTCCCTGATTTCCAAGACACTAGACTTTAAAGATCCTTTTTTGTAAAATATAATGAAAAGTTATGTAATAAAAAGCCGGGATGCCATAGTTGGTATCAAAGGATAGTTTAGTTATTTATGGAAATTAGGATATGAAAACTTTAGAAATAATCCTATAGAAAAGTTTAAAAATAGGAAAACTTCCTGGTATTTTGGTGAGTATTAAGTAAGTGGTTTATCAAGAAAATACATCCTTGTTTGGATACGAGCAGGTAGAGGAGACTCTGGCACAGAGGTACCTTGGAGTGAAAACTCTGACAAGGAGTTTCGGGCTTGACCCGGGGTATCTTGGTACATGACAATGGGCCTTTTTTCACTCTTTTTTATGACACTCCTGGGGGATATGTTTGGTTAATCGCAATATTTTTATGAATCATTATGAAGGAATTATTGAGAAAAGTAATTGTATAAGCATGAAGTTTTAAGACATAAAATCCTCTATTATTAAAAGATTCGTAAATGAAATAAGTTTCTCGCTAAGGTTTTATTCTTTTAGAAATGGAGATCAATAGGAGGAACTGTGTAAATGGTGACCGCAATGGACCATGCACTGACATTCCTCCGATGGAATCCGGAATGGAAACATTCATGTGAATGATGAACCAACCGACTCAAGTGATGGAAAATAACTTGAATCAAGCTGAGAGACCAATCTCACCGCGAAGGGAACAACATTCTATTGAGTCCTTTATTCATCAAAGACCACCAACATTTAGTGGATTGACTGACCCATTGATTGCTGAGTAGTGGATTAGCTCTATCGAGAAGATCTTTTCTGTGCTCTGCTATTCAGAGCAAGAGAAGGACAACCTGGATATATATCACTTAGAAAGAGAAGCTGATTAGTGGTGGGAACTGATTAAAAACACAAGGAAAAGAGTAGAGGTTGAAGCTATGGAGTGGGAAGTGTTCAGAGGGATCTTCTTCAGTAAGTATTTCCCTCGTTCCATGAGAACAAGAATGGAGAAGGAGTTTCTAGAGATGAAGCAGAAGGAGAATGAATCTGTGGGAAGCTATGAGATGTACTTCACAAGGCTTTCACATTACACCTCTAGCTTTGTCATGGATCCAAATAGCAAGGTTGATAGATTCTTCTTTGGACTAAGACCTCATCTGCAGAAGATTCTAGACAACCGAGATTATGAAATCTATGAGGAGATTGTGCGAAGTGCGATGAAAGTCGAACTAGAGTTTGGTGAGACGCAATGGTCTCATAAATCCAATGACAAAAAGAGATCAATAAATCCAAGATTATGGAGGATCTTTGATCAAGGAATAGGAGGCAAGTAAGTTCAACTTCCCACATGTAATAAATGTGGGAATAAGTATTCAGGGAATTGACTGTTCAGGAGTGGGAAATGCTACAAGTGTGGAAGAGATGTCCATATTGCGAGGAATTGTTGTAGTGAGGTGAAACCTCAACTTCCAAACACTAAAGACAAGGGGAAGATGGTTCAAGCCCTACCTGATGTCCAGTTCTTTAAGTTTGAACAACTTGGGTACTTTTCCAATCACTGTACAAATCCGAGGGCTGTGGAGGGGAACAACCATCAGCCTTAGCAAAGGCCAAGGGAGAAAGGTCGTGCTTTTGCTATCACGACAACTGAAGTTGAAGCTCCAAATGATGTGGTATCAAGTACTCTTATTTTTATCTCAAAGATATAAAGTACTTTGTTTGATTCTTATTCTACACATTTTTTTTATTTTCTCCAAGTTTGCAAAGAATTTAGAATCAACCCCCAACTTGATAAAAGTAGAGTTATCAGTCAAGACTCCTAGTGGGATTATCCAAGCATCATCAGTGTTTAGAAACTCTAGTATTTACTTTGGTGAGTACAATCTTATTGCAAATCTAGTAGTCATTCCCATGCTAGAATTCAACATCATACTAGGGATGGACTGACTCTCAAAGTATAATGCTAAGATCAAATGAATAAGTAAGGAAATCTCGGTAGTCTTGAATGGAAAACCTACAATTATCTTCCAAGGAGAGATATCTCAACCTGATCTTTGTCTAGAATAACCTACTATATCCTTCATTATGGAATTGATCGGTGAAGAAGAAGAAGGAAATGAGAGTTTGAGGATAAAAAGTGTACCCATCATTCAGGAATACATTGACATATTTCTTAAGGAGTTGCCTGGACCTCCCCCAGAAAGAGAGGTAGAGTTCTATATTGAACTTGTACCTGGATATCATCCTATATTAAAGACCCCATATAGGATGTCAAATGCGGAGTTGGAGGAATTAAAGAAACAACTCCAAGATCTTTTGGAGAAGGGGTTTATCGAACCAAGTGTGTCTCCTTGGGGAGCTCTTGTTCTCTTTGTGAAGAATAAGGATGGATCAATGCGGCTATGCATTGATTATATAGAACTGAATGGGATCAAAGTAAAGAACAAATACCCTCTTCCAAGAATTGATGACTTATTTGACCAACTTCGTGGGGCTCAATTCTTCTATAAGATTTATCTTCGATCTGGTTATCATCAATTGATGGCGAAGAAAGAAGATATTACAAAAACTCCATTCCGATCAAGATATGGGCATTATGATTTTGTTGTTATGCCTTTTGGACTGACTAATGCACCTGCTATTTTTATGGATTTGATGAATAGAGTCTTTAAAGACTACCTTGATAACTTTGTGGTAGTTTTTATTGATGATATTCTAATATATTCCAAAAGTTGTGAGGAGAATGAGGATCATCTAAGGGTTATTTTTCAAACTCTACGGAAGGAGAGAATTTTTGGAAAGTTCAGTAAATGTGAATTCTGGTTACAATAAGTTGCTTTCTTGGGGCACATTGTTACCAATGAAGGAATCACAGTTGACCCTGCAAAGACAAAAGTTGCAGAGGAGTGGCCTCAGCCTACAAAAATAACTGATATTAATAGTTTCCTTGGATTAGTGAGATATTATAGGAGGTTTGTGAAAAACTTTTCATGACTTTATAATCCATTAACCAAGTTAACTTGAAAATGGTTCAAGTTCATCTGGACAAAGGAGTGTGAGGAAAGTTTCCAAGAGCTGAAGAAGAGATTGGTTACTGCACCTGTGTTAACTCTGCCCTCAAGTGGAGAAGGATTTGTTATTTTTAGCGATGCATCTCTGAAAGTGCTTGGGTGAGTCCTCATGAAAAATGACAAGGTCATTGCTTATGCATCTCGACAGTTGAAGACTCATGATCAGAACTATCATACGCATGACCTGGAGTTGGTTGCAGTCGTTTTTTCTATGAATATATGTAGACACTATCTTTATGGGGAGAAATGTGATATATACATAGACCATCAAAGTTTGAAGTATATTTTCACACAAAAGGAATTGAACATGAGACAAAGGAGATGGTTGGAACTCCTTAAAGACTATTATTGTTCAATTCATTTCATCTCGGAAGAGCAAACAAAGTCAATGATGCATTAAGTAGGAAAGACCCAATTGTTCTGTCCATTATGAGGATTTAAAGAGATCCTTTGATCAATGACCTAGTAAAACTGGACATGATAATTATAAAACAAGGGACATCATCAAACCTAACCCAAATTATTTCTCAACCATCACTACTAGAGAAGATCAAGAAAGCTCAGAAAGAAGATCCTTTATTACAGAATAAGTTTGAGGCTGTGAAGGATGGGAAGTTTCCTGAATTCAAAACTCATCAAGAAGGCATACTGAAATTTTGTACAAGACTATGTGTTCCATCTATTCCAGAAATAAAGGAGCTGATGCATGAAGCTCATAGCTCTACTTTCTCTATACATCCTGGTAGCACGAAAATGTATAGCAACCTTCATGATCATTATTGGTGGGATAATATGAAAAGGGAGATTGCTGACTACACTTCAAGGTTCCTAGTATGTTAGAAAGCGAAGGCAGAGCGAAAACTTCCTAAAAGGGTGTTGCAACCACTGCCCATACCAGCATGGAAGTGGGACTATATCACTATGGAATTTGTTACTGGTCTCCCAAGAACTTCCAAAGTAAATAATGTGATATGGGTTATTGTGGACCATCTCATCAAGACTGACCATTTTATCTCCATTAAGGAAGATTTCTCTCTTGATCAACTTGCCAGGATTTATGTGAAGGAAGTGGTAAGGCTGCATGGAGTTCCACTTTCTATCGTATCTGATCGTGATCCAAGGATTACATCAAAATTCTGGATAAGTCTTCAACAATCTATGAGCACTAAATTGAATTTTAGTATGGCCTATCACCCCTAAACTGATGGCCAATCTGAAAGGACTATTCAAACACTTGAGGACATGCTGAGAACTTTCTCAATAGAATTTAAAGGTGGATGGGATTAACATCTCTATTTTGTTGAGTTATCTTACAACAAAAGCTTCCACTCGATCATTTAAATGGAACCCTATGAATCTCTATATGGGAAGCGATGTATAACTCCTACTTGTTGGGATGCTACTAGTGAGAGAAAGCTTCTTGGGCCTGATCTTGTGCAAGAGATGATAGACAAGGTCCATGCCATCCAAAAACACATTAAGGCTGATCAAAGTCGGCAAAAGATCAATGCCGACAACTGTCGAAGGGACTTGGAGTTTGATGTTAGTGACAAAGTCTTTCTTCGGATTTCACCTTGGAAGAGAGTCATGAGGTTTGGGAAGAAAGGGAAGCTCATACCTAGGTACATTGGCCCCTATGAAATCCTTGATCATGTGGGAGAAGTGGAATATCGGCTTAAACTTCCTCCAAATCTAGCACAAGTTCATGATGTCTTCCACGCATCCCTCTTGAGGAAGTACATACCCGACCCTTCACATGTACTAAATCCAGAGGTGGTACAAATGGAACATGAACTCTCATATGAGGAGCAGTCGGTGGAGATCTTGGATCGTAGAGACAGGGTTCTACGCAACAAGACTACCCACCTTGTTAAGGTGTTGTGGAGGAACCACAAATGTGAGAAGCCACGTGGGTACCAGAGGATTCCATGAGACAAAAGTACCACACCTTTTCCCATCAGAGGGTACGATATAAAATTTCGGGGACGAAATTTCTTAAGGGGGGAAGAACGTAACGACCCAAACTTTTTAAATTATATTTGTTTCCAAATTTTGGGTGTTATTTTATTTTATACTCAACAAAACTATATCCTTTAATTAATTAAGTGAGTATAATTAAAATGAGACTATTGGGTTTCGACTGTTATATGACCATTGGTCAATATGACTGTTGGTCAATATGACCATTGGAAACTATAATCTTAACATTGTGTTTTTATAAATACAGTTATCTTGGTTAATAATATAGAAAGAAGATTGAATGGCCTCATCCAGTAGACTCGAGCCATATAAATCCCATCTATCGGAGCTTGGGAAGGAGGTAGCATCACTGGGCTTTGCTCTGGACCAAGCCTAAGCCAAACTTCAATGTATGAAGCTTGAACGAAATCTCCTAAGGGAGAAGTTCAAGCTGATAGAAATCACCACTCGGGCAATGTTGTCCGAGCCACCCCAAGATTCTATCACCATAGCACACCTTACACTTAGGTCATATGCTGGTGTTATAAGGGGATATGTAACAAGACCTTAGCTGCTTTGTGGAATACTTTTATATAAATAAAATTTTTATTTCTTCTTATGGCAAAGTTTGTGAATTTTAAATATCTGGATAAATATAGGATGTGTATTATTGATGAATTTTGAAAAAAAGGGTATTTTAAAATATTTTTGTATTCACTAAATAATTAATAATGTGAAATGATTTTCAAAAAATGGTCTTCTACAGTTGTGATCAGTGAGAAATTTAGAGTCTAATAAGATCAACTTGGTTTTTAGTGAATAGTAAAGTAGGAATAGTAACATACCCATATGAATAGTAATGAATATTAATTTGGCCAAAAAAATAGAAACTTCACCCATGAATGTATAAATACATTTTATACATCTTAAAAGTGAAAAAACAATCATATTTTAAGTTTTGGTATTTTTGTATGCCATAAATATTTTATTTATAATTTTATAATTAATTTAATAATTTAAAATGAAAATTTATTTTCATAAAATTTAATCATAAATTGTTACTTTATTTTCTTGTGGGTATATAATATTTTTATGGGACCTTGATTACTTTTTTAAGGTGTTACAAAATGAGTTATAGTTTTAAAGTTGTATTTTTTGAATAAATAATGATTTTATTTAAAAATTAAATTAAAAATATTTATAAAGTTATTTTCATAAAATGGAGTTCATTTTTGAATTCAGAGCATTTATATTAGGTTAGGCTGAATTTTTGGTATTTTTCTGAAACAGTTGATTTATTGGTGAATAGTAAAAATGCAGTTTTGAGTTTCGGGTGTTTAATGACATCATTAATGATGTAATAATGATGTAAGATTTCTGGTCTACTTATTAATAGTGAGATATTCTATGAGGTTTCCCAAGTGGCCAATACCATGGGAAAATACCATGGGCAAGCCCATGGTTTTTCAAATACCACCGATGAGGTGTCCCTTGGAAATTAATAATTTATTCACTCACTTTTCTTATAAATACCAAGCCATTTCCCCCATTAATTTCATTCCAAAATCATATTAAACGAATTTATGGTCTCCTTAACTCCCAAGGAGTCCTCCCAAGGTTCCCTCAATCCTCCCAAGCTTCCGAACTTCAAGCTTTCGAAGTTACTCTTCAAGGTAAGAGATCCTTTCACCCTCCTCTTTTAAGTCATGACTTCCTTTATGTTGTGTATTCTAGTTTCACATCTTTATGTTGAGGGTATTTTATTATATGTTCTCATTACTGCCCATTTCACGTATAATTTTTGAGATACCCTTTCCACTCTCATCAATTTGTTTTCCGAATTTTTAAGTGACATCGTTTGGCTGCCGAATTTCTCGTGAAAGATATCACATCTTCCCTTTCCTTTCAAGTTTCCTTTTTTTTTGTGGTATGTAATTAAAATATACATACCATGTTCTTATCTCCATGTTATTATGTATTTATATTGTAATATGTGTTATTTATTAGTGGGTTACCTTTGTAACCTCTCTTTTTATTTTTTTCTAAAACTATGTTATATAGTCGTTATACTGTAGAATTTTCGTCTCAAAATATCTCTCTTTTTCTCAAGAAGTTCTCTTGTATTATTTATGAGAATACCCAAATCTATTTTCATTTTGTGGGGTATTCATAAATACATATAATTTATCTATTTTATTCTGGAATTTACATACATATAACCCTCACTCCCTTTCCATGGGTTATAAATGACACAACGATCAAGTTTTTAAGTACTTTTTAAACGTCAGGATTTTGACATTAAACCCATTTCTTTGATTCTATTTGGGTTATTTATGAAATGATTGATTATGATCTATGTGGATCACATTAAAATAAATAAATATTAAGTTTTCACCTTGATAGGGCTCCAATGAATTGGGTAAATAATTAATCTCTAGAGATGACAAGTTTCACGATACCTTGGTGAATAACCTTGGTAATTTTTATGACACCTCGGGGATAAACCTTGGTGATATGTTCATGAATGTCTAAATGAAATATTGTATCCACATATTAAAGTTATTATTAAAGTTATTTTTATTACGATATTCCTATTATTCCATTTCTCACACCTTTATGACTTTTATCATGTTCTTATTAATATTGCTCAAGATCACATGTCAACTGTTTCACTTGTTTTCCTTACCGAGACTTATGATCACCCTTTTCTTTGATGTATGTCTCCAGGATTTGAGATGCAGTAATTGTACATTGGTTAAACCTATGATGAAGCCTTACAATTGGATTAGAATAATGTTTTATGTTTTTTTCTTGTATTATGTACCTGATTTCCAAGACACTAGACTTTAAAGATCCTCTGTTTGTAAAATGTAATAAAAAGTTATGTAATAAAAAGGCGGGATGCCATAGTTGGTATCAAAGGATAGTTTAGTTATTTATGGAAATTAGGATGTGAAAACTTTAGGAAAAATCCTCTAGAAAAGTTTAAAAATTGGAAAAATTCCTGGTATTTTGGTGAGTATTAAGTAAGTGGTTTATCAAGAAAATACATCTCTGTCTGGATACGAGCAAGTAGAGGCGGCTCTGGAACAGAGGTACCAAGGAGTGAAAACTCCGACAAGGTGTTTTGGGATTGACCCGGGGTATCCTGGTACACGACAATGGGCCTTACTATACTCTTGGTTACGACACTCCCGGGGGATATGTTTGGTTAATTGTAATCTTTTTATGAATCATTATGAAGAAATTATAGAGAAAAGTTATTGTCTAAGCGTAAAGTTTTAAGACATAAAATCCTCTATAGTTAAAAGATTCATAAATGAAATAAGTTTCTCGCTAAGGTTTTATTCTTTTAGAAATGGCGGGCAATAGGAGGAACCGTGCAAATGGTGACCGCAATGGACCATACGCTGACGACCCTTCAATGGAAGCCAGAATGGAAATATTCATGCGAATGATGAACCAACTGACTCAAGTAATGGGAAATAACTTGAATCAAGCTTAGAGATCGATCTCACCATGAAGGTAACAACATTATGTTGAGTCCTTTATTCATCAATGACCACCAACCTTCAGTGGATCGACTGACCCATTGATTGCTGAGTAGTGGATCAGCTCTATCGAGAAGATCTTTTCTATGCTCTGCTGTTCAGATCAATAGAAGGTCACCCTGGATATCTATCACTTAGAAGGAGAAGATGATCAGTGGTGGGAGATGATTAAAAACACAAGTAAAAGAGTGGAGGTTGATGTTGTGGAGTGGGAAGAGTTCATAGGGATCTTCTTCAGTAAGTATTTCCCTCGTTCCATGAGAACAAGAATGGAGAAGGAGTTTCTTGAGCTGAAGCAGAAGGAGAATGAATCTGTGAGAAGATATGAGATGAACTTCACAAGGATTTTACGTTAAACCTCTATCTTTGTCATGTATCCAAATGGAAAGTTTGATAGATTCTTCGGTGGACTAAGACCTCATCTGCAGAAGAATCTTACCAACTGAGATTATGACAGCTATGAGGAGATTATGCGAAGTGAGATGAAAGTCGAACTGGAGTTTGGTGAGATGCGGTGGTCTCATAAATCCAATGACAAAAAGAGATCAATGGATCCAATATTAGGGAGGATATTTGATCAAGTAATAGGAGGCAAGCAAGTGCAACATCCCACGTGTAATAAATGTGGGAAGAAGCATTCGAGGAACTACCTTCTTGGGAGCGGGAAATGCTACAAGTGTAGAAGAGATGGCCATATTGCGAGGAATTGTTGTAGTGAGGTGAAACCTCAACTTAAAAACACTAACGAAAAGGGGAAGATGGTGCAAGCCCTAACTTATGTCCAGTTCTTTAAGTGTGGACAACTTTGGAACTTTTCCAATCACTGTCCAAATCTGAGGGCAGTGGAGGGGAACAACCATCAGCCTCAGAAAAGGTCAAGGGAGCAAGGTGGTGCTTTTGCTATCACGACAGCTAAAGTTGAAGCTCCAAATGATGTGGTATCAAGTACTCTTGTTGTTCTCTCTAAGCTAGCAAGTACTTTGTTTGATTCTGGTTCTATGCATTCCTTTATTTCCTCCATGTTTGTAATGAATTCAAAATCAAACCCCGACTTTCTAAAAGTAGAGTTATCAGTCAAGACTCCTGGTGGGATTATCCAAGAATCATTAGTGTTTAGAAACTCTAGTATTTAATTTGGTGAGAACAATCTTATTTCAAATCTAGTAGTCATTCCCATGCTGGAATTCGACATCTTACTAGGGATGGACTGGCTCTCAAAGTATAATTCTAAGATCAAATGCAGAAGTAAGTAAATATCAGTAGTATTGAATAGAAAACCTACAATTATCTTCCAAGAAGAGATATCTCAACCTGATCTTTGTCTAGAAGAACCTCCTATATCCTTGTTTATGGAATTGATCGGTGAAGAAGAAGAAGGAAATGAGAGTTTGAGGATATAAAATGTACCCATCGTCCAGGAATACATTGACGTATTTCCTGAGGAGTTTCCTGGATCTCCCCCAGAAAGTGAGGTAGAGTTATCTATTGAACTCGTACCTGGATATCATCCAATATAAAATACCCCATATAGGATGGAAAATGTGGATCTATAGGAATTAAAGAAACAAATCCAAGATCTTTTGGAGAAGGGGTTTATCCGACCGAGTGTGTCTCCTTGGGGAGTACCTGTTCTCTTTGTGAAGAAGAAGGATAGATCGATGCAGCTATGCATTGATTATAGAGTACTAAACAAGATCACAGTAAAGAAAAAATACCATCTTCCAAGAATTTATGACTTATTCGACCAACTTCATGGGGCTCAATTCTTCTCTAGGATTGATCTTCTATGTAGTTATCATCAATTGAGGGTGAAGAAAGAAGATATTCCAAAAACTGCCTTCCAATAAAGATATGGACATTATGAGTTTGTTGTTATGACTTTTGGAATGACTAATGCACCTGTTATTTTTATGGATTTGAGGAATAGATTATTTAAATACTACATTTATAACTTTGTGGTAGTTTTTATTGATGATATTCTAATATATTCCAAAAGTCGTGAGGAGCATGAGGATCATCTAAGGGTTATTTTTCAAACTCTACAAAAGTAGAGAATTTTTGGAAAGTTCAGTAAATGTGAATTCTGGTTACAACAAATTTCTTTCTTGGGGAACATTGTTACCAATTAAGGAATCACAGTCGACCCTGCAAAGACAAAAGTTGTAGAGGAGTGACCTCAGCCTACAACAATAACTGAGATTCGTAGTTTCCTTGGATTAATGAGATATTATAGGAGGTTTGTGAAATACTTTTCATGACTTTCTAATCCATTAACCAAATTAAATCGAAAAGGGGTAAAGTTCATCTGGACAAAGGAGTGTGAGGAAAGTTTCCAAGAGCTGAAGAATAGATTGGTTACTGCACCTGTGTTAAATCTACCCTCAAGTGGAGAAGGATTCGTTATTTTTAGCGATTCATATCTGAAAGGGCTTGGGTACGTCCTCATGAAAAATGACAAGGTCATTTATTATGCATCTAGACAGTTGAAGACTCATGAGAAGAACTATCCTATGCATGATCTGGAGCTAGCTACAGTCGTTTTTTCTCTGAAGATATGGAGGCACTATCTTTATGGGGAGAAATGTGATATATACACAGACCATCAAAGTTTGAAGTATATTTTCACACAAAAGGAATTGAACATGAGAAAAAGGAGATGGTTGGAACTCCTTAAAGACTATGATTGTTCAATTCATTATCACCCCGGAAGAGCAAACAAAGTTGCTGATGCATTAAGGAGGAAATACTCGGTTGTTTTGTCCATTATGAGGATTCAAAGAGATCCTTTGATTAATGACCTAGTAAAAATGGACATGGTAATTATAAAGGAAGGGACATCATCAACCCTAACCCAAATGATTTCTCAACCGTCACTACTAGAGAAGATCAAGAAAGCTCAGAAAGAAGATCCTTTGTTACAGAAGAAGTTTGAGGCTGTAAAGGATGGGAAGTTTCCTGAGTTAAATACTAATCAAGAAGGTGTACTGAAATTTCATACAAGACAATGTGTTCCATCTATTCCAGAAATAAAGAAGGATCTGATGGATGAAGCTCATAGATCTACTTTCTCTATACATCCTTGTAGCATGAAAATGTATAGGGACCTTTGTGATCATTGTTGGTGGGATAATATAAAAAGGGAGATTGCTGACTACACTTCAAGGTGCCTAGTATGTCAGCAAGTAAAGGTAGAGCGAAAACTTCCTAAAGGGGTATTGCAACCACTACCCATACCAGCATGGAAGTGGGACAATATCACTATGGACTTCGTCACTAGTCTCCCGATAACTTCCAAAGGAAATCATGCAATATGGGTTATTTTGGACCATCTCACCAAGACTGCCCATTTTATCTATATTCAGGAAGATTTCTCTCTTGATCAACTTGGCAGGATTTACCTGAAGGAAGTGGTAAGGATGCATGGAGTTCCACTTTCTATCGTATATGATCGTGATCCAAGGTTCACATAAAAATTCTAGAGAAGTCTTCAACAAGATCTGCGCACTGTATTGAATTTCAATACGGCATATCACCCCCAAAATGATAGTGAATCTGAAAGGAATATTCAAACACTTGAGGACATGCTGAGAACTTTCTCAATGGATTTTAAAGGTGGATGGAATCAACATCTCTCTTTAGTTGAGTTCTCTTACAACAACAAAATCCACTCAAGAATTCAAATGTCTCCCTATGAAGCTCTATTTGGGAAGCGATGTAGAACTCTTATTTATTGGGATGAATTTGGTGAGAGAAAGCTTCTTGGGCCTGATCTTGTGCAAGAGATGATAGAAAAGTTCCATGCCATCCAACAACACATTAAGGCTGCTCAGAGTCGGAAAAAGAGCTATGCCGACAACCGTTGAAGGGACTTGGAGTTTGATGTTGGTGAAAAATTCTTTCTTCGGATTTCACCTTGGAAGAGAGTCATGAGGTTTGGGAAGAAAGGGAAGCTTAGCCCTAGGTATATTAGCCCCTATGAAATCCTTGATCGTGTGGGATCAGTGGCCTATCGACTTGCACTTCCTCCAAATCTACCACAAGTTCATGATGTCTTCCACGTATCCCTCTTGAGGAAGTACATACCTAACCCTTCACATGTACTAAATCTAGAGGTGGTACAACTGGAACATGAACTCTCTTATGAGGAGCAAATAGTGGAGATCTTAGATCGTAGAGACACGGTTCTACGCAACAAGACTACCCACCTTGTTAAGGTGTAGTGGAGGAACCACAAATTTGAAGAAGCCACGTGGGAACCGGAGGAGTCCATGAGACAGAAGTACCCACACCTTTTCCCATCAGAGGGTACGAGATAAAATTTCGGGGCCGAAATTTCTTAAGGGTGGAAGAATGTAACGACCTGAAATTTTTAAATTATATTTGTTTCCCAATTTTGTGTGTTATTTTATTTTATACTCAACAAAACTATATCCTTTAATTAATGAAGTGGGTATAAT
The DNA here is from genome assembly GCA_963277665.1 of Viscum album. Taxonomy (NCBI): domain Eukaryota; kingdom Viridiplantae; phylum Streptophyta; class Magnoliopsida; order Santalales; family Viscaceae; genus Viscum; species Viscum album. Next base: position 1,045,411,994 of record OY728150.1, read on the forward strand.
TAAAATGAGACTGTTGATTTTCGACTGTTATATGACCATTGGTCAATATGACCGTTGGAAACTATAATCTTAATGTTGTGTTTTTATAAATACAGTTATCTTGGTTAATTAATATAGAAAGAAGATTGAACGACCACATCCAGTAGACTCGATCCATATGAAGCCCATCTGTCAGAGCATGGGAAGGAGGTATCATCACTAGGCTTTGCTCTGGACCAAGCACAAGCCGAACTTAAACATATGAAGTTTGAACGGAATCGCCTAAGGGAGAAGTTCAAGATGATAGAAATAACCACTTGGGTAATGTTGTCCGAGCCACCCCAAGATTCTATCACCATAGCACACCTTACACTTAGGTCATATGCTGGTGTTATATGGGGCTGTGTAATGAGGACTTAGCTGCTTTGTGTAATCCTTTTATATAAATAAAATTGTTATTTCTTCTTATGGAAAAGTTTGTGAATATCAAATATTTAGATAAATATAGGATGCGTATTATTGATGAATTTAGAAAAAAGGGTATTTTAAAATATTTTTTTTATTCATTAAATAATTAATAATGTGAAATAATTTTCAAAAAATGGTCTTCTAGAGTTGTGATCAGTGCGAAATTTAGAGTCTAATAAGATCAACTTGGGTTTTAGTGAATAGTAAATTAAGAATAGTAACATAACCATATGAATAGTAATGAATATTAATTTGGCCAAAAAAATATAAACTTCACCCATGAATGTATAAATACATTTTAGACATCTTAAAAGCGAAAAAACGATCGTAGTTTTAGTTTTGGTATTTTTGTACGCCATAAATATTTTATTTACAATTTTATAATTAATTTAATAATTTAAAATGGAAATTTATTCTTATAAAATTTAATCATAAATTTTTACTTTATTTTCTTATGGGTATACGATATTTTTATGGGACCTTGATTGCTTTTTTAAGGTGTTACAAAAATGAGTTATAGTTTTAAAGTTGTATTTTTGGAATAAATAATGATTTTATTTAAAAATTAAATTAAAAAAATTTATAAAGTTATTTTCATAAAATTGAGTTCATTTTTGAATTCAGAGCATCGATATTAGGTTAGGGTGAAGTTTTGGGATTTTTCTGAAACAATTGATTTATCGGTGAATAATAAAAATGCAGTTTTGAGTTTCGGGTGTTTAATGACATCATTAATGATGTAATAATGATGTAAGCTTTATGGTAGACTTATAAATAGTGATATATGCTATGAGGTGTCCCAAGTGTCCAATACCATGGGAAAATACCATGGGAAAGCCCATGGTTTTGCAAATACCACCGATGAGGTGTCCTTTGGAAATTAATAATTTATTCGCTCACTTTTCCTATAAATACCAAGCGATTTCCCTCATTAATTTCATTACAAAATCATACTCAACGAATTTATGGTCTCCTTACCTCCCAAGTAGTCCTCCCAAGGTTCCCTCAAGCCTCCCAAGGTCCCAACCTTCAAACTTTCAAAGTTACTCTTCAAGGTAAGGGATCCTTTCACCCTCCTCTTTTAAGTCATGACTTTCTTTATGTTGTGTCTTCTAGTTTCATATATTTATGTTGAGGGTATGTTCTTATATGTTCTAATTACTATACATTTAATTTATAATTTTTGAGATACCCTTTCCTCTCTCATCAATTTGTTTTCTGAATTTTTAAGTGACGCCGTTAGGCTGTTGAATTTCTTGTGAAAGAAATCACATCTTCCCTTTCCTTTCAAGTTTCCTTTTTTGTGGTATGTCATTAAAATATCCATACCATGTTATTATATCCATGTTATTCTGTATTTATATTTTAATATGATCTATTTATGAGTGGGTTACCCTTGTACCCTCTCTTTTTATTATTTTCTAAAACTATGTTATATAGCCATTATGCTGCAGAATTTTCATCTCAAAATCTCTCTCTTTTTCTCAAGAAGTTCTCTTGTATTATTTATGAGAATACCCAAATATATTTTCATTTCTATGAGTATTCATCAATACATATAATTTATCTATTTTATTCTGGAATTTACATACATATAACCCTCACTCCCTTTCCATGGGTTATAAATGACATAACGATCAAGTTTTTAAGTACTTTTTAAACGTCACGATTTTGACATGAATCCCATTTATTTGATTCTCTTTGGGTTATTTATGAAATGATTGATTATGATCTATGCAGATCACATGAAAATAAATACATATTAAGGGTTCACTCTAATATCTCTCGAATGTATTGGGTAAATAATTAATCTTTAGAGATGACAAGTTTCACAATACCTTGGTGAATAACCTTGGTAATTTTTATGACACCTCAGGGATAAACCTTGGTGATATGTTCATGAATGTCTAAATTAAATATTGTAGCCACATGTTCAATTTATTAGTCAATTTCTTTTTATTATGATATTCTTATTCTTCCATTTCTCACGCCTTTATGAATTTTATCATGTTCTTATTAATATTGCTCAAGATCACATGTCAATTGTTTCACTTGTTTTCCTTACTGAGACTTCTGCTCACCCTTTTCTTTAATGTATATCTCTAGGATATGATATGAAGTAATTTTAAATAGTATGAACCTATGATGAATCCTTACAAGTGGATTAGAAGAATGTTTTATTTTGTTTTCTTGTATTATGTCCCTGATTTCCAAGACACTAGAATTTAAAGATCCTCTATTTGTAAAATATAATGAAAAGTTGTGTAATAAAAAGGCGAGATACCATAAAAACACCAGTGGAAAATAAATAAAATTTCAGCATGACCCATCCGTATGTCATACATCCACACTAAATAAAAATAAAATAAATAGAAGTAACATTGTATAAAGGTAGACATAAATGGAACACACTAATTAATCTCTCCACTACCCTGATCTCCCTCCCCCGCAAAGAAAACCATGTAGCTGTCTCTAGTGCCCTTTTGTCCCCCTTCATAGAATATAACTACCCTTCATCCGTAGAAAGTGGTAAAAGGCCTAAGTGGATTATGCGATAAATAAAATAAAATAAAAACTAAACTGCAACATACATGTCTCCTGTGACTATACAAGTCACTGCCCAACATATAATAACCACAACGCCCCATGGGCCAAATCATGTTCCTGCAAGAAAGGGGGAAACATATCCAAGTTTTAAAATGATATTATCAAATATTAAATTCCTATTAATTGAAAATTACTCTTCCTATTAATGGTATACAATCAATTTGGCTCAAATTTCAGCTTAGTTTGGTTTTGTTCGATACAATTTTGTTTGAGAAATTTTCATTAGATTTATTTTTTCTTGTTTTTGTTTATATTATCTTGGAAAATTTCATTCATTCGGGTTCTAATTGATTCATTTTGATTATATTTGGTTCATATCAATTTGGTTTAGTTCAGTTTAGTTTATGTCGGTTACAGTCATATAGGTTTGAATTCATTATATTTGGTCCAATATGATTCATCATTTGTAATATAAGATTAGTTCAGGTTATATTAGTTTGACTTGGTCCAATTTAGTTTCATTCAATTTTTTTCTATTTGGATTATATTTTCTTGATTTTGATCATTATAGATCTATTTTGGTTGATTTGATTTACATTTATACTATTAAGGTTCGATTATTTTGTGAATGTTTTTTTAACAACATTTCATTATATTTTTTATTTGGTTTTATTCTATCCATTGTGGGCTTGTATAGTGCCACTTTATTTAGCTCAACTCATTTTGAGTTTACTCTTCATAATCTTATTTGGTTTGGTTTCTTATGGTTCATCTTGGTTTGTTATGTTTGATGCAATCCTAACTAAATCATGTCGGGAGAGGTCTAAATGGATTATACTGATTATGTATGATTCAATTTGGTAGAACATGATATGATTTGTTTTAGATCTGGTTAGTTTTAATTTATTTTTTTGGTATATGATAATTTAACTTATTATATATTCATTCAGGAATATTCATCTTTACTCTTTATAGGTTAATAAAATTCAGATTATTTTGTTTTTTCCTACTTATATTAAGCCATATTTCATTTAATTTAGTTTGAATGAGTTCATGTCAGTTTAATTTAATTCGGTTTGTTTTGATTTGGATCAGGTTAGGTTGATTCGATTTGATTCAATTTGGTAAACACTTCATTTCATATCAAACAATTATTCTAATAAATATATATCATTATTTAGTCCAAAAACATGGTATGAAATACAAGTAATGAATGATTATTTAAATTTAAAGGCCAATGCATAAGGGAACTTACCTCAAACTCAAGGCACTCTGCTTATGAAGAGGAAAACTAAAATCTTCCATTTATTGCTTACACAAATATGCACTTTTACACATATATAAGGAAAATGAGCCCCTATATACATATTTTCACAACCAAATATGTACAAGGGGATCCTTATATATATGCTTATACATTCATATACCTTTTTACCTTACACAAATATTCATTTTTCATATATACACATAATAACACCTAGCCCCAATATATATATTCATACTACCATGAGTGAATATATATATGTGGGGGAACTTATATATTTATATTCCTACTTATTAATACATTTAAAAGTCACCTTTGACAAAGGCAACCCGAAACCACCGCAGTGATGTCCAAAATACTCTAGAAAAACACCAAAAACTCAAAACCCCCAAACCCCTAAATTAAAAAAAAGAAAATAATTGAAATAGAAAAAAACATACCTGAAACCCATGGAGAATTTTCAGTTAAAAAAAATTTATTTTGGGATAAGGACACAAATTTTGATAGAAATTTGTGATCCTCCATAAAAATAGAAAGGAATAAAGTTTCTTTACAATCAATAGACAATCCAAAAAAGAATGATTAGGGAAAATAAATGGATTGGTTTAGGACAAGAGGTCCATTGGAACTATTTAATGGATGTGGAATTCAATACATCAAGAAATGGTGACTATATACATTCAATTGCAGTGATCAAAAATGAAATGAATAGTGGAGAGGAAACCACAAGTATCACATAAGTCGGTTCATCATAAATAAAACACATGCTAAAGAAAACACTACTCCTTCAAGAATTTTACCATCGAGAAATAAAGAAGGAGCACCCAATAACACGATGTCCCTAAATTTCAAAAAATTATTAAGAGGATTATATAACAAACCCTGTCTATAAAAAATCCTATTGAAAAAACTGACTTAAAGATACTCAAACATCCAAAAATGATAACATGAAATAGTAAGCTACATGGAATTTAGATGTAGATTATACTAAGACATCATTTTTTAAAATTATAATAATGAAAATGTATTTCAAAACTTATAAAGTGTATTAAAATTTCATTTCTAAAAAAATACAATAGAAACAAATAATATATTAAGAGAAACCAAACAATCATTCATTTTTGTACATTGGGTTTTGAATTTGAAATGTATTTATAAGAGTGAGTACTTGGGTAGATACCCAAATTTGGGAATATTCCTATACATTACATTGAGATACAATAGTATATGGGATAACTAATAGATGAAGGACATGCCCATTTATTCCTATACATTTCAGTAGATGGGATAAATAATAAATCAATTAAGTATTAAAAAAAAGGCATTCTATGATTTATTAGCTATCACATCCAAAAATAAATAAATAAATGGGCAGGTCCTCCATTGAAATTAATAAATATCAACAACACCAAGTATTTAAAAAAATGATAGTGCATAACAGTATAAAAGACATTAAATAGGTAGTTTATAATAGTTGAGAGTATTAAATGACAGTGTATAACAATATACAATATTAAATGATAGTGTATAATAGCAGGCATTAAAAAAATGATAGTGGATAATAGTTGATAGTATTAAATGACATTGTTTAACATTAGACATCAGAAAAATGATAGTGTATAATAATATATAGCATTAAATAAAAGTGTATAACAATAGAAATAAAGTATGCATTCATTGAAAAAAATCAAACCACCAAGAGAGTAGAGTGGTTATGAAAAATCTATTGGTTGATTTTATTTTTGTTAAAAGAGTCCCTTGATGATGATGAAAGTGAGTCTATTTTAAGCATGAAGATGTTTATTTTTGTGCAATATGTGATGAAATAGAATATCAAATATTAGAGAAAATAATAAAATGTATATAAATTAACATAAAATAAAAAATTTTCAAATTATAAATATGTATAAGGGTTGAAATTACAATGTTAATAAATAGAAACAGTAAAAACTTAACAAATGATTGTGGTTAGAGACACCAATTTGCTAATCAAAGCTCAAAATCCAGTTTATCTCATCATATGTATAATTACCATGGAAAATAGGGAAAGGTTAAAATAGTTACATGGGTTTAATGAGGGCCTCATACACTTCATAAAATCACTTCAAGTGTAAAACAAACCATTAAAAACATAACAATCATAATTCTGAGCTACTTTACACATTTCTTTAAATAATTTAAAATATCATTTCAAACATCTCTTAAAAACCAACCATTTCAAAACATATTGAAATCCATTTTAAAAAACACCCTGATTATCCAAAAAAAATTGGGCAATGAAAATTTATCCCAAAACCTCCATGGTTTCAAACATCATCCTTTAATTTAATTCATGACCTAAATGGGATCAAACCATTTGAAACCTTCACATTTCTTTTAAAAAAATTCTTGAAATATTTTTACAATAGATGGAATTTTAAGTATCACGTGAAATTCAAAGTGATACCTTTGAGAAATTACTTTGAAATACTAAACTTATTTTTAAATTTCAAATACTATTTTCAAAGGCCATTTGAGAAATCTCATAAATGCACTATATGACCAGTCACATAAAATCAGATTTAGATGGGGCCTTAAAATGGTAAAAACTTTCTCTTTCAAATAAATCTAAGAGAAATATAACTTTTTACCTTGGAAATATAATAACCTTAATTAAAACTATAATTTAATAATTAAAACATAAGTCCAAAACACTAAGGAATCGATGGTTTCAAAATTAAAAGTTAGGGCATGGGAAAACCTACCTCAAATCAATGACACATAATCCAAAATGCATTGCATCTGACGGTAGATAGACAAACAACAAATAAGAAACTACCATGAACCCTAAACACAAAATAAACCACACAAATCAGGTCAACCCCTTGAATAAGGGTTTGACCAAACCAAACATGACAATAGGGAAGGAGAAACCCACAAGGAAACAGGAAAAAAAGGAACTAGAGACCAAACCTTGGTGATCCAAACCACTAAGGATTTGACCATTAACGGGGAGGATGGAAGCCAAAGCTGGAATGATGGAATTGGAAGGAAGCAAAACATTGAGGTAGGGTTTTAACTTTGAGTGGTATGAGCATGATGGATTATAGAGGAATTATGGGAGAAGAGGGTTGGCGGGGGATAAGAGAGGCTTCATGCCGAGGATGATCACATTGGATAGTCGGGGGAGAAGAGGGTTTGCGGGGGAGATGAGGTTTTTCGAGGGATATGAGAGTTTGTGGAGGAGAGGCATGAGAGGATGAGCATGAAAAAATTATAAATAAGGGATGATATACTTATGGATTTTTTTAAAGCCATAGGGATAACACATCTATCCAAACAGTTTTTTATAAACCGCTGGTATAGGTGCATGGGTATAGAGCTATTTTACAGTAGTGTGAGCATAGGATAAGCATGTGGGTATGATAATATAATTAAGGTTCATGGATATAACATAAGATAATCATACCCAATAAAATATAGATTATAAAACATGATTCATTACACAATGATTTTTCCACAACATAAGAAATAAGACATATAAAAGTGGAAACATGAGTTAATTTTCATGATCCATGGAAACATGAAACAAGTATAAGAATGTGGCATATAAAAAATCATGAAAAATCATATATTATATTAGGGATTACTATCAAGAACATAATCACATAGTATAAAAAATACCATAATGTATTGGGCTTACTCCCCAATCATTGACATGTCAACTCATGTGACATGAGACTTTACCCAATGCATTTGAGGGATTTATAATTATGAGACCACCCATCAATTAGTAGAAAGAGTCCCTTATAGGTCAGGGTTCACTCCCCATTCTCAACTATCTCATGATATCCGACCTTACCCAGTGCATTGGAGGGTTATAGGATGCTGGCATAAATGAAAAAAATTATAAGAGCATTAGGAATATTACTTTGAAAATAATAAGAAATACCCTTTGCTTTCTGAAAACATTTATTTAAAAGGAAATATTTTATTAAACAAGGATAATAGAAATTAATTTCTGAAAGATATGAAATATTGGAAAGGAATATTGATAAATAAAATTTACAAAGAATATAGGAAAATGCGATCCTATGGAAAGTATTAAAAATGAAGACCCCTTTCAAAAATTTTGTAAAGAGTGTTCAAGTTAATAGAAAATGACTCATGTTGAAAATTTCAAAAATATTCCTTTAAAACTTTTTAAAAGTAAGTAAAATATGGTATAAAATGATATTAATCAATCATTGAATTATATAAAATGAAATTTCATAAAATAGTTTAAATAATGTGGTTACAAAGGAGAAATATTTCCAACCGAACAGAAAAGATAAGGTCGAATCAACTTACAAGCATACTTTCAATTGAATTGTAAACAAAAGAGAGGTGAATTGGTAATAATACATATAAAACCCAAGAAAAACCATTTTAGAATAAAATATATAGGGTTATATAAAAAAATAACATACAATTTTTCCATATGAAAATTCATTCATAAGCAACTTCGATTTTAAAATAATATTAGAAAAGAAGCCCTTGCATTTAATTATGAATTCCATGAAAGCACTTTAACCTCATGTATAATAAACATAGTAATATCAATAAATTATTTCATAACCTTATTCACATATACTGACTTTTATACTATTCAATTATAACCATTCATTACACATATATTAGTTAGTTATTATCTATTTTCATCATCAAATGTTGGTAATTTTGATTGTTCCATAAAAGTGTCAAAAATGGAGATGTTGATACTCATTATTTGATAAAAAATTCATCATTTATAAATTATTAAAGGTAGTGGAATAATTTTGTTTTAATGATTAATGTATTACCATGTTCATTTGATGTAAGGTATGAGTATGGTTTGTGAGAATGGAATCCATGATGAACATGTTTTAAGTAAATTACTGATAACAACATGTTACTTTATAAGGACCATTCACTTTTTGAATCATGATTAAAAAACCATAATCATAAAATAAATTAATTTTTAATATCATATATTAACATTATTAATATCACGATACTCATTCATGTTGGAAATAATGAATATAGTATAACATCATTCATGAAGGTGGTTGAACTGACCCAAACAAGAGCACATTATACTAATGGATGAGTAAGAGCGTAGAGTTTTATAATTATAATATCATTTTATATGAAGAATAATGATGTTAATATAACATAAATATGGTGGATAATGAGATTCAAAAAGAATAAAGTGGATGAGGTAATTGAAAAATATAGTGAAGAACTTAGTACTTACTTTAATGAACTCTCTCCTTGAAATGGGATCTTTCAAAATGTAGGAATTATGATTCCTTCTTAGAGCCACATTCTACAAAAAATATAACAAAAATTTAGGATAGAAAAAATGTACAAGTATTAAATAGGTTTTATAAAGAAAATAATGGCTTGGAATGGGTAGAGGTGGGGTTTGTTTATAGGTGAATTTTGAGTGACATTTTCACAAATATCCATTTCTTAATGTGTAAGGAATGTCTTTTTTACATGTAATGTGAATACAAAGTGGAAAATAATGGATATGGGTTTTTCATAACCTCATAAACAATATTTATATATAAGTTTTTATGATTTTTTAAAGTCTTAATTGTTTTTACCACATTTTACTTTTACCCTAGTGGCTTAATTTTTACCTCAATGACGTATTTTTTTTCCAAAAAATAAAATTAACCACATTACCTAAATTTAAATTATTTATTAAATTTTTTGATTCAATTTAATCTAATTCAATTTCTAAATATTATAAATTCAAAATTTAAATGAAAATAACATATATATATATATATAAATTGTTTTGATAAAAAAACGACTTTTAAAACATCAAGTGTTCTTAATATTATTTCATATTAATTACTAATTAAATAAGTGTTAATCCATTTGTTTATAAATTTAAGAATTAAATCATATTTATCATTTAAAATGATCAATTTAATTGGATAAAAATACACAACAATTTAAAAATAGTTATTTGAAAAATATCCATTTTTAACATTAAATGATTTTAATCACATCCCCTTAAAATTAATTACTTATCTTTTAAACATTAAATTTTATCAATAAATGTGTATTATAATATTTGTATGAATTTTATAAATACATAAAATCATTTATTATTAATAATATTAATAATAATAACATGTAACACATACAATTATATTTTTATAATAAAATAATTTAATTAAATATTATATTTTTACTTCATTATAAAATTATTTATTATATAAATTGTATTATTTTCAATTTATTACTAATAATTACATAACTTTAATATACCTATCAGATAAATTCATATCTAACAACCATATTTCCAATGACCATATTTCCAATGACCCTATTTCCAATTTCCATATTACCAATGACCATATATATAATGGTCAAATTTCATTATTATATATATTATTATATACATAACTAAAACCATACATCATATTTATTTACTTATCTATCAATATGTATATTATATTTTTAATTACTTACCTTACTTCCATGGTTGCAATTGAGGTGATAATATTTTTGGAAAACCACAAGGATAAAGATTTTATATTTATGGTATTTTTATTTACTTGTGGATTTATGCCAATTATAATTTTCTTAATGATGTTTAATATTGTATTCTCATAATGTAATATTTTTTTATCTTTCATTATAATATCTTATCTCAATAAAATGTATCACGATTTGTTTTAGTTTGGTGTTTCATGTGGAACAAGCTCTTCAATATAGTATTTATTTAAACAAAAAATATATTGTAAAATCATGGGGTGTTGCAACATGTATATTCATACTTGTTTCTACCACCTGTATCGTATAAAAGCATGAATTTTTATATTATTATTTTATAAAAGATATTGAGTAACCATGAAACATGATGTATGCCAATCTTGTATAGCTACTCATACATTCTTGATTCTTTAATTATAGACCGAATGGATGGATAAATATGTCATATATCATCCAACTAGATAAATAAGAATATCACATTATCCTCATCCAATAGATAAGTACATCACATGTAACTTATATTGGTATGACCTTACACTTCTCTAGTACATCTCAATCAAGATCCCATATGTACTACTCATCATACAAGATGACAAATATTATCTTAATTAAAGTCAACTAACAACATGATAAACAACATACCCAACCACCCTTGATTAACTTAGTCACAAGACTGGTGCAAGTAAGTATCAAACTATAAAGTTTCTCATGCTAGGTATCTTGTTTAACATTAAGTAATAGGTAAATATAAATATAAAACATGAACCCCTAGTATACCAAAGAGATGTTGTATGATACTTCATGTGATATACTTTGTGGATTATTCAATACACAAAAATTAATTTTGTGTATCATGAGAATATTTTATATCTCTACATGAAATCATACCCACACTAACCTTAAAATTTCATCACAAAATACAATACTCCATGAAAAACATTGGTTAGAGATAACTCAAAGTCATACTTAAAGAGGTTAATTATCATTTTTCTTCACATGTCAGATGTATCCAACATGAATGAAAGTTAAAGTGGAGATGAATTATGTATGACATGTTAAATTTTATCATATTATTAAACCCTTTTAAGAATATATCAATAAAATCATACATCATCACTGGTCACATATCTCACATGAATGACTCCCAAAATTCCTTATGTTTGTTTTATTTTAGTTTTTTTTAAACTCATTACATCCTAATGAAATTAATTTCACATATTCATGTGAAAATTTGATAAAACTCTCCCACTTAACTCATTTAATGAGAAAAATATATAAAAAAATATAGTTTTAATAATGGAAATATTGGAAATCAAATTACTTATATTTAACTCTCTGAACATAGTATCCAAACTTATTTACTTTACAACATCAAATATTTTGATGTTAATAACTTATATTGTCTACTTATAACTCTTTATAAGTTTATAATTATTATAATCTTTAAAAATATTTCCATTCAAACATTTCCTTAGATATCAGTTTGGTAACTAAATATGAATCTTTATATTATATATCTTTACCAACATACCCTAAACTATTTTAGGACATAAAGTGAAATTTACTTTGAATCTTGACTATTATAATCCTTTATTTATTAATTTTGGTCTTATTTAAGTCCAAATATATTTATAATTTCCTTTTATAAACCATATTATCTTCAAAATATCATGATAAGAAACACAAACTCTGTTGTGCCAGGAAACAACTCTTATTTCCATTAGTGGGAATATTTTAAAAATAAACTATGATGTGCCCTTAGAATTGAAGAAGTTTTATTTGTTATAAAATATATATTTAAGGTGTTTTTGAGATAATTTTGATGATATTAGAAAGTTTTTAGGTGATTATGGAATTATTTTGTTAAGCCTAAAATTGTCAAGCTTCTACTAAAAATGGCTAAGTATGAGTTTTCTTAAGGTTGATATGAATCTTGTAAGGTTGATATGAGTTTTCATAAGGTTGAATAGTGTTTTTATAGGGTTTAAAACTAATCCTGTAAGGTTGAATTATAATCCTCATAAGGTTGATCCTAAGAATAATTTGAGAAAATGAAAAAGGTATAAACTTCATAATGTTCAACCGAGGCTTCGTAATGTTGAGTCAAATCTTTATAAGGTTCACAACTTGAGTTCATAAAGTTTATTTCAATAATGAAGTAAAATTCATAGGGATAATAGGGAACCTATCATGGTTGGAAGGGAATTTATAGAGTTCTCACACTTTATTAAATTCAAGTGTATGGTGAACTGAAAAATATTTATAGAATTTTAGGGATGAATATTTTGAAGAAATAACTAAATTAGGTGATTCTTAAGTTGAACTTAAATGGATTAAATATCACAAAATTAATATGTGATTCAAGAAAAATTTCAAGATTAAAATTCATGGTGATATGACATAATTTGTGAGTGAATTATTGAACAAAAAATTGATTTATTTTCTGAATTAATGTTGTGATTTGGTGGAAGAGTTCTTGCACTGATCTACAGAGTTTTAAACATTACAAAATCATTTGTAATTCAAGCTAATTTATAAATAAATGATCACTTATTTATGAATATGAAGATAGTTTATTGAATATGGTTTGAGATATATTATTCCATGAGGAATTTTATCATGCTATGAAGAAGAGATGGTAGTAGTAATTTATGAATATCCTTTTTATTTGCTAAATGTGGAAATGGAAGAGCTAGTATTTCACAAGAGGTGAAAATTTAATTGAAGAAGAGAATATTTGGTGACCGTGGATGCACACCCACACTATCCATTGATTAAAGAAATTTCAGAGGATCCTTCTATGCCATTCAATTATCAAAAATTTATTAAGAATGCAGGAACATGTATATGTGACAATTTCAATTAGAAATTTATTGTCTTGAAATTTCATAGATATATTTTTTCTATATTTTCAAAAATTAAAATCCTAAAAAAATATATAAGGGTAAAGTCTCAATGAAATTGAGAAATATATGAAATTGAAAAAGAAGAATAAATACTAAGAGAATAAAAAAAAGGCTAATACTGGAGTTCTTGAGATAAAAAAAACTTTTATGAGCCTGAGCATTCAATGATTGAGAATAAAACCATTAAACTGATTATTCATAAAGTGGTAAAGAACTAATACATTCATTTTTCATTAACTGGTATCATACAGAGCCATAAGTTCTTGAAGAGGTGAGCATAATATAATCTAGTTATCTTAAAAATTTATATAGGAAGATCGATATAATCAGTTGTAGAAGAATCATGGAGGCTAAAGCGGTCTTTCTCATCTTATTTGATTTTTTTGTTCTGCATCGAGAAGCCTCTACAAAAAAACTTACATTTAGAAATGTTTTTTTAGATATGATTTCTCAAAACGTTGCTAACCTTTTTTTGGAAAATGTAGCTAAATTAGTGATTTTTTTATCAACATTTTAAAACATTAATAATTTTTAATTTAACATTGTTTAAAAAAAAGGCTAATTTAGTCACATTTTTAAGAAAACATTGCTAATAATATTTATGTGTATATATATATATGTTTGTAATATATTAATAATATATTTTTATTTATTATTATTAATAGTGTATATATTGTATGTATTAATAGTATATTAATAATATATATTTTTTATATAATAATAATATATTATATACACACAATAATATATTATATATAAATACAATAATATAAAATATATATATATTGTATATGTTAAAAATAATATTGTATATATTGTATATCGTATACAATATATATTTTATGTATATATTATTGATGTGATTAATTTATTTATAACTTTTTTTATCTTCTCCACTTACTGATTTCAAGGAAAAGTGCACCATTGGTGTGAAATGCCCATGTTTTATTATCAAATATAATTAGTGAGCATTTTTTGAATTAATCCAGATTTGAGTAATTTTACTATTTTAATCATAATTCTCAACATAGTTATCAAAATTATGTGATTATTATTTTTTAGGGTTCCTAATTCAATTCAATACAAATAATTCAACTGGATATTTGGATAATTTTACTATCTAAAGGGTCATATGGACCGCACAAGAAGGCCTAGAGAATCTGTGATAAAAATTGGACTTTCCATGAAGATTGAATTTCTAGGCTCAATACAGAAGTCAAAATTTTATGTAACTCCATAATAAGTTCTATGATATCCAATAAATTTTTGGATACAAATTTTAAGGCTCAAATAAACTTGTAAGGGCCCCAATTGATGCATGTAAGTCCAGCCCAGAATTCTGCCTAGGATTTGAAAACAACCCACAATTCATGAATTTTCTCCCAATATAGAAGTACAATTGACTTATAATTTTGTGAGGAGAAAGTTAAGATATAGGATACCAACTTTTAATAATAAATTGTTTATATTTTAGATCATATTTATATCTATAAATTCATTCATATTTAGTCCATGTAAAAATTATGTATATTTTAGGACAACAACACATGGTTTCGAAAAAAATGCATAACTTTGGCTCCAAAAGTCTAATGACTGCCAAATTTTTAGGGTGATATTACCATATAAATATCTAAAACTTTAAATAATAATATATTTTGAGATTCGGCTATATAAATTGTAAAATTGGTGATCCAACTTGAAGGGTAGTTTTGGAAGTAAAATAGTCCACCACCTCTAGCTATAAATCCATCTCCCTCTTCTCCTTGCAAGAGGTTGGCATTTCAAAATTGAAGGAGTAGTATTGGAATAAACATATAATTTCTAAATTCCTAGGATGGATTTTCATACCATTGTTTCAAAAAGATAAACCCCTCCTCTACTTTTTATTTCATGTTTGTTTTCACTTGTTTTCAGTTGTAATCGTGTAAGTTTTTTTTCATTTAAATTAAATATTAATGCATATTTCTTCATTATAATATATAATTCTAATTAACAATATGTTCTATGAAATTAATTTTCTTAAAATTGTTTAAATAAATTTAAAAACCATTCCCTTATTTCACTTTCTTATTCAATCAAAAGTTTGTGTTTAAATTTCTTCACCGTTCGTGTGTGTGTTCAGCGCACTAATGTTATCTTATCCTGTTATTTTTATTATATTTTTAACTCATCACCCAAAACATAATAAACTAGATTAATAACCATATTAATGTATGAGTAAATATCCCATTTGGGTGATTCATAATTTTGGGATGTTAAGTGATTGAGATCTTTTTCTCATTAAATATTCTTTAGGTTAACATTATGTATGTTAAACTTAAAATGTCATCAATTAATGACATGTTTTGTATAAAATGTGGATTTAATGGATTATTGAAACCATAATTAAACTACTATAAATAGTTTTTTATTGAGATTAGAACCTTAGTTAAGTTAAGGCTTGTATTAAAGCCTAAACACTTGGGAATTCCGCTCAAAATCATCTTGTGAAGTGGGTGTTAATTTAATATAATATATTGAAAAGCTCAAGGATACAATAAGATTAAATCCCCAATAATGAACTCACCCCAATATTTATCAAATTTTTAAATAAAACTTCATCCATAAATAAATTTAATTAATCTCTTTAAACAAACCCCCCATTTAAAAGACAAATAAAAAAACAATCGATTCTAAAAATTAGTACCATCACCAAGGATTCGACTCGAGTGTCATTATACAAATTAGCAGAACATCGAACCTTTGAATGTTCGATATAAAACAATCGACCATTCTTCAAATAGCACTGTTTCTAGGGATGGTGCAATAAGTAGTCTATAATTTTTTATTTTTGTAAAAAAACAATAAAAAAAAACATAAATAAATAAAAATATAAAAAAACACAAAGAAAAACCCGCCTTCCTCATCCTTCAAAATTTCTATGAAGGCCTCTTAGCCTCCCAAAAAATCCATCAGATTTGTTTGACCCAAAAATAAAGAATACTATTCACCAGATTAAGAGAAACATTAGGATAATCAAATCACTCTAGAACCATTAATTTCCCATATAATTGATCTAGATATGGCCAATCCTAGGGAACAAACCCTTAAGGAAATCCTTTCCCCTATTATGAATTACCAACCCCTTGGTATTAAATATCTAAATATCGAGGCTGATTTCTAACTCAAATATGGTTTGATTCAGCTTTTAACTCATTTACATGGGCTATATAGTGAGGATCCTAATCTTCACCTCAAAGAGTTTCAAGTGGTATGCTCTACTATGAAGCCTCAAGGGGTTTCTGAAGAACAAATAAAACTTCAAGCATTCTCTTTCTCCATAGATGACTCTTCTAAGTAATAGATCTATTACCTACCTAATGGTTTCATAAACACATGGAATGACATGAAGGTACTCTTCTTAGATAAAATATTCCTCGCTTCTTAAACTACTTCTATCTGAAAAGAAATTAGTGGTATCTATCAATTCCCCAATGAATCACTCTATGAGTACTAAGAGAGGTTCAAAAATCTTATAACAACATTCCCATGCCACCAAATCCCAGACCAAATATTGATCTAATACCTTTATAATGGGTTATTGGATATTGGGAGAACTCTCATCGATGCCGTAAGTGGTGGCAATCTTATTGACAAAACTCCTATAACTACATGAGATATCATAAGAAACATGGATGAAAACAAGAATCAATTCCACACTTGAGCACATTCTCAAGTTAAACAAGTCTAAGAGAAACAATACATAGTGCCTAACAAGATGACTGAGTGGATGAGTGAACTTATAGGTCTTTTGAAACAAATAGTAGTGGATTATAAAGACTCAACCTCATTTTCTCTATAATCTCTATTACTTGGACCTATAAAAAATTGTGGAATTTGTAGCTTACCAGCTCATCCAATCAACACATTTCCACAAATTCAAGATGATCCATCAGATTCATCTAGAACAATGGAGATCAATGAAACATATGATCAGTGGAACACCAACCCTCAACAATTAGGTCGGTTCATTAGAAATTCCAACCAACCCCAGTTTGATCCCTTCTCTTCCACCTATAACCAAGGATTGAGGTATGACAATATTGTCTCTCATACACCTCAATTACCACCTCAATATCTAAACCAATTCCATCATGGTCAAGGTGGTGGTAACTTCCAACAACCTTATAATTTTATACCCCAACATTAAAGGATAAATCCTATTCTTGCTCCTCCCGGCTTCCACTATCCTAGTAATCCTTCACAATTCCCAACCGAATACAAGAACTTTCCCAAGAACCAAAATCAAGGAAATCATAATAAGAGACATGTATCTTATTCTATACAACCCTAGATTTTTTTTTGTGGAGATATTGCCTCATCCATCCATTCTAGCCTCAAAAAAATTGAAAACTAAATTGGTCAACTTGTATACCACATAAGTCAGAAACAACAATCCAAATCTTCCCAACTCCCATCTCAACCATTGACCAACCCCAAGGGTAATGTAAGTGAAATTTCACTTTGATCTGGAAATAAAATTGCTATGCCTCACGATGAATCCACAAAATCCACTTTGAATGTTGAGTTTGAAAAAGAAAAGAACAAAAATCTAGAAGAAGAACTTGAAGCCACTCCCTTACCTTCTTCTATTACTACTAGGAAACCAATTCCTTTTCCTCAAGCCATATACAAGCCTAATAATCCCTTTGATCCTAGTTGTTAAATTATTGACATGTTTATATGTGTTGAAGTCAACATTACTCTCTTAGATTCTATTAAACAAACCCCTAAGTATGAAAAGTTTCTTAAGTAATTGTGCACCCATAAGAAAAAACTTAAAACCATTGAAAATGTTTCAACCCAGTAGTCTATACCCATGAAGTGAAAAGATCTAGAGACCTTTATGGTTCCATGCCAAATAAGGAGTTCCAAATTTGATAATGCACTCATAGTCCTAGGAGTATTGATAAATGTCATTCCCAAATACATCTTCTCCAGCCTTGGTCTAGGTCCCTTGCACCCAATAAGTGTTGTAATCTAGTTAGCCAATCAATTCACTACCAATCCCGAGGGAATAATCAAGGATGTTATTATCTAGGTAAATGATCATATCTTCCCAGATGATTTCTATGTCCTTTCTATGGAAGGTGAGATGAATTTTTTTCGATATCTCCTAATTATAGGAATACCATTCCTCATGATAGATAAAAAAAATTTATGTCTATGCAGTCATCTTATCCATGTAATTTGGTGACCAACTATTCAAGTTCAATATTTTTTAAGACATGTGATACCCATCAGAGGATCACTCTACCTTCTCTATCCTTGATTCTGAGGAAACTAAGAGTGGATTAACCCCCATTCCATCAAGTTCATCATGTTCTAATGAAAGATGAGTTTATGAAATTTTCACCATAATTTACTAAGTAATAAATGTGTAAGTTAATGTTGGAATTTCATTCATAGACTCCATCAATATAAAGGATCTTTAGAACTCTATATAATCCCATATCACCTCTGATATCTACTGATCCATCTTGGATAGTATTAAGAAAAATGAATCAAAACCAATTTGAATCATTTTCTCTATTCCTAAGTTTTCTGGCCCACAAATGAAGGATGAAACTGAGCTGAAACATCTTCCTGTGCAACTAAAATATTTATTACTTTTCTATGATCACTATTATCTTGTAAATATTTATGTTCTACTTTCTAAAACCAAGGAGTCTAAACTTGTTCTGGTGTTAGAGGAAAAAGGCCATAGTTTGGACCCTATATTACATACCATGCATCAAAACTTCCCTTTTAATGAATCTCATACATCATGAATAATCATCCAAACCTATTATAAAACCTCAAATAAGACTCAATCCACTCATACCTGAGGTAGTTAGGGAAGAAATTATCAACATTCTTCAAGATCGTATTATCTACCCAGTTTCCTATAATGAATGGGTTAGTCCAATTCAAGTGGCACCTAAGAAGGGTGGGATAACTATCATCATAAATGAACATGAAGTGGTGGTCACAACTAAAGTAAAAAAAATGGAGTGTTTGCATAGATTATTGAAAATTGAATGTTGAAACATGAAAATATCACTACCCTATTACTTTCCTTGATCAAATACTATAAATATTTTCTAAAAATTCACATTATTGCTTTCATGAAAGATACACTGGATACTTATAAATCCTAATATCACCTAAGGACCGAGAAAATACTATATTCACTTGCCTATTTGGAATAAATTCCTATAGTAGAATGCCTTTTGGCCTTTGAAATGATCCCGCAACATTGAATATGTGTATGATGAGTATCTTTTAAGAATTAATTAAGAATTGCATGGAGGTATTCATGGATAAATTTACCATTTATGGTGATTCATTTGAATCCTTCTTGCATTAACTCTCTCTAGTTGTACAAAAGTGTGTCAAATATAGCCTTGTGTTAAATTTTAAAAAAATTCATTTCATAGTTTCAAATGGGATTGTTATAGGACACATAATTTATCAAGAGGGTATTCAAGTCGATCCTGCAAAAAATTGAGGTAATACAATCACTTCTTAAACCCACATCAGTTTGAGACATCCATTCATTCCTTGGTCATTCCAATTTCTATCGGTGATTCATCCAGAACTCTAGTAGGATTTCTCTCCCACTCACTTGTATATTCCAAAATAATGTTACATTCCAATTTGATGAGGCTTGAAAGAGTTCCATCATTTAACTCAAATATGTTCTTATATCTACCATGATAATACAACCCATAGATTGGTTCTTACCCTTTGAATTGATGTGTGATGATTTTGATAGGGCTATTGGGGACATTCTTGGTAAAAAAAGAGAAAAAATTACTCATTTCATATATTATGCCTCAAAAACACTGGATGAAACTAAATCTCACTACACTATAATTCAAAAGGAACTTTTATCTTTGTTTTTTGACTTTGATAAATTTTGGCCCTATCTCTTAGGTTCCAAAATCATCATCTTCACAAACCATTTAGTTTTAAAGTTATCACTCAAGAAAAGTGATTCCAAACCATGGATAATAAGATGGATCATAATGCTCAAATATATTGACCTTGAGATCAATGATAGACCTATAAAAAAAACCTTATGGCTGATCACCTGATTAAAATTTCTAATTCTTATCATTATGAAATCATTAATCCTAAATTTTCTATTTAACACCTCTCATCTCTCACTCCAAAGTCACCATGATATGCCCTATTTGTAAATTACTTGATTGCTGATGTTTTTATTTATTTTTTTAAAATAACAAAAAATAAAGCTGAAAAGTGATTCAAAATACTATTTTTGGGAAGATAATAAACTTTGGAAAACTAGGGCTGTCATGGTGGTTAGGAGATGTGGTAATGAAGATGAGAATTCCTCCAGCTTATAATTCTACCACTCAATACTTGGTGGTGGCCACTTTGTATAAAAAAAGACCTCCTGAAATGTCATTGATTCTAGATTCTCTTGAAATCCACTCTTCAAGGACTCAAATGAGTTCTATCAATCATGTTCCACTTGATAAAAGTTTGGCATAATTTCAAAAAGAAATGAAATTCCCCAGAAACATTTAATTTTTTGTTTGATATTCAATGTTTGGGGCATCAAATTCATGGGACCATTCCCCTTATAATAGATTATCCTACATTCTTCTTGTGGTCAACTATGTTTCTAGGTGGGTCAAGGCTAAACCCACTAGAAAGGATGATGCACATAATATTAGTGAGTTCCTCAAAACCCATAGATTCCATTGATTTGGAACTCCAAGTGCCTTGTTAAGTGACTTAGAACCCATTTCTATAATCAGACCCTAGAATCTCTTTTGAAGAAGAATGAGGTTGTACATAAAATATCAACTGCATATCAACCCCAAAGAAATGTAATGGATAAACTTTCCAACAGATGAGTGAAAAGAGTGAATGATAGAATTTTTAAGCCTATAATAAAGGACTGGTTTGAAAGACTTAGTGAAGTGATTTGGGCTTATCGAACTGAAGGTTCCTAGTGCAACATAAGCGTGGTTGGGATGACACCCAACTTTAATTTTTACCATGATCAATGATTATTCTGGGATCAATACGATGATGAACACCAGTATCCATGGAATATAATCAAATATTTAGATAAAGAAGAAAGAGGCTTGAAACCTTAGAGAGGATCTTGCACATCATGTTTAAAATTAATTTTATTAATTTCATAAAAAAATAATACCTGGATCTTCATTGATGATGTTGATCATCTGGAATGACCCTTCTAGATCATCACATTATGATTGTAAGGATCCCAACTAGAATCCCTCTAGTGGTTATCCACACGTGCTTTGATGGGCTCTGATCGACACCACTCGTTCTCCGGGTGCTAGCACGACAAAGTGAGTGTCTTGTGTTGGTCGTTCTTGATCGCTTATTCTTCAATATTGAAGAATGTATCTCATTATTAAGAGGTGAGGGAAGAGGATTCAAGATAGAAATTGTTTGTCTCAACAATTCTCAATTCACCAGGCGTGTGGTGTGGTGTGTGGTACAATAGGCGTACTTGTCTATTTATATATATGGAATTTCAGTTATAATATTTAATTGCATAACAACAATCAAATACATTCATGAACTTAGAGAAAACCTATGCATTTAATAATAATACCACATCATTATTTATGGTGCACCAACTTGCACAAAATGGAATTATAAATTCTGCATCACAAAATAATAGCCACATTATTTTAATTTATGCCAAATAGTTAAATAATTATTTACTGTCTTACAAATAATTATTTTACTACCGGACTGAACTTGGTCCACTCAAACTACACTTCCATTTATTGAACACTCGAATAAATAAATAAATAATTTATTCTCTTAAATAAATATTTTATTTACAAACTAGTAAATAAATATTTATTAAATGTTCAATAAAATAAAAAAATATATTTTATTTAATTTATGTGATAATTTTAACTTGAATAAAATTAATCTACGGTCTTCAGAATAATAAAAATTTCATTAATTAAATTCAAATAGAATTTAATTGAGACCACCAAAAAACTTAGTGTGTGACCCTATAGGATTCTTTCTCGTTGGCATTAGATAGACTTGCCTAAAGTCCAAGAGTACTGTCTAGCAACGGGTCAAGGCACCCAAGATAAATAACTTAAATTTGCAACAAAGACATCCACATACAAACACTCATTGTGTAATATAATCCCTTTGTCACAATATTTCATCAAGAAGGTTTCATGATTGTGTCATCAACCTGCTTGATACGTCGCTCTTTGACTACCTGAAATAAACTCATCGTTACACCATGGCCATGGAATTTCACACGACAGTTCTATTTCAATCAAAGGGCCAAGATATCAACTTACATAAATGGAAGAGAAAAATCCTTCCTCGACTTATCTATTAATAACATGCCACTCGTGACGCACCCAATGTACCCTACTTCCCGCCAAATGTCTGTGTGACGGTTTTTGTTAGTAAATCAAAGTGCGTAAGTCGTGACACATATTAATGATAATATTAAAGTCTAAGGATCATTACACATGCTTGTAGATAGAAATATCTGATGACACCAAAACATGCAGAATTCTTACTAGCGGGTGTTTTATCATAATCTCCTATCTTGGAGATTACCAAGTGCGGAATCCATGAGAGAAAGTCTTATCTGCTTACGAGTACTTGCACCTGACAGTTTTCATGCTATGTGTCCCATCATAGCATGTCATCCAACCGTAGAACATTATTTAATAATATCATTATAGAATTTCAAGGTTCTCATCATAACAGGGAACTACCATAAACTTATCAATGTAACAAATATACTCTAGGACATTATTTCATTATAGTCATGAAGAACAATGAAAAATATATAATAATAGATTAAATATCCATGTAATCAAAGTAAAACCAGTTGGTTCTAGGACACCAACTCTTACAAACTCCCCCCTTGTACTAGAGCCAACTGCCTATGACTTTCAGTCCTCTAGACCTCACATGATGATCATGTTTCTGCTGAGTTAGGGCTTTAGTCAAGGGGTCTGCCACGTTGTCTTCTATGGAAATATTGATCACTGAAACTTCACCTCTTTGATAAAAATACCTCAAGAGATGATACTTATGAAGTATGTGATTAATCCATTGATCTGACCTTGGCTCTTTTGCGAGAGCCACCACTGTAGTATTATCACAATACAATGTGATGGGATCTTTACTGCTAGGTATCACATCTAGCTACTGGACGAAGCTTTGAATCCAAATTGCTTCTTTAACTGCCTCAGAAGCTATGATATACTCTAACCCTACTGTATATTCTACAAACACACTCTGTTTTGACCTCTTCCAGCTCACTGCACCTCCATTCAAAGTGAAGATGTATCCCATTTGCGACTTCATGTAATCTTGATCAGTTTGGAAACTAGCATTTTCATATCATCTGATTACTAGTTCCTCATCTCCTCCATAAACCAAGAACATATCCTTAATATGCCTTAGATACTTTAGGATAGACTTGACTGGCATCCAATGGTGGTCACCTGGGTCAGCTTTATATCTGCCTATCACACTCAATGTGTAGAAGAAATCCAGCCTAGTACATAGAATGGAATACATGACTGATCCAATTACTGATGTGTATGGATTCCTTACCATTATCTTTATTTCCTCATGTGTCTAAGGATATATTTTCTTGGAAATGATAATTCCATGTGATGTTGACAATAATACCCTCTTGGATTGTTACATACTGAATCTATTCAGTATCTTATCAATGTATATACTTTAACTTAGGCCCAAAAATGTCTTGGATCTATCATGATGGATATTGATCCCAATAATATAAGCTACCTCTACCAAGTCTTTCATGGAGAATAATTTATTAAACCATGCCTTAATAGACTATAAAACTAGTATCTTGTTTCCAATAAGTAATATGTCATCAACATATACTATTAGGAAAATGACTGTACTCCCACTAAAATGTTTGTAGACACAAGGCTCACATTCATTTTTGATAAAACCAAATTATTTTATGGCTTCATCAAAACAAATTTTCCATGACCTGGATGGTTGATTTAATCCATAAATGGATTTCTGAAACTTTCATACCTTACTGGCATCATTTAGAGTCACAAAACCTTCAAGTTGTGTCATCTAGACATCTTTCTTAAGGTTCCCATTAAGGAATGATGTTTTGAAATCCATTTTCCAAATATCATAGTCATGGTAAGACACAATGGAAAGTAGAATTCTGATGGACTTCAGTATTGCAACTGGTGAGAAGGTTTCATTGTAGTCAATTCCTTGACGTTGTTTAAACCCTTTTGCAACCAGTCGTGCCTTATAGGAACTAACTTGTCCTTCCATGTCCAGTTTCTTCTTGAATACCCATTTTCAACCAATAGGCCTTACATCAACTGGAAGATCTACCAAGATCCATACTTGGTTTTGGTACATGGAATCCATTTCAGAATTCATGGTTTCTTTCCACTTGGTAATGTCTGTTCCACTTACTACTTCCTTGTAGGTTAGAGGATCATTATTATCAACTAATAATGAGTCACTATCCTCGGTAACTATAAAACCATACCATTCTGGTTATCTAACCTCTCTTTTACTCCTACACAATACTTATGTCTCTGTAATTGATTCTTCTTCCATGGGGCTTTGTGGAATCTGTTCCTGTACCAACTCTTTTGTACCTTGAGCCTCGACTTCATCAAATTATATCTTTCTCCCACTATCTCTTTTGGATATGTGCTCCCTCTCAAGGAATATGGAATGTCTTTCCACTATAAACTTTTTTTCTGAGGGGTTGTATAGGTAATATCCTCTTGTTTCCTTGGGGTATTCTCTAAAGATACACTTTGTTCCTCAGGGTTCCAGTTTGTTACCTGAAGAGGCCTTAACAAATGCTTCACTAACCTACACATGTAAATTCAATAACATGGCTTTTCTTCCACTCCAGAACTCGTATGGAATACCATTTATCGATTTAGTTGGTACTTGGTTTAGTATGTGTGCCACTGTTTGTAATGAATACCCCTAAAAGGATAATGGAAGACTTGCATGACTCATCATTGATCTCACCATGTCCAACAATGTGTGGTTCCTCCTTTCTCTTACACCATTCCATTGAGGTGTGTAAGGAGTAGTGAGTTGGGATAAGATCCCAAATTCTCGTAAGTAATCAATGAAGTCTTGATTAAGATATTCCCCACCTCGGTTTGAGTAGAGTTTCTTAATCTTCTTACCAAGCTGGTTCTCAAATTCATTCTTGTATTCCTTGAACTTATCAAAGGAATTTGACTTATACCTCATTAAGTAGATATATCCATATCTACTAAAATCATCAGTAAAAGTTATAAAGTATGAGTACCCACCCCTTTCTTAAACTAGAAATGGTCCACACACATTGGTATGAACCAATTAAATAAGCTCTTTATCCCTTTCAACTTTCCCACCAAATGGGGATTTGGTCATTTTTCCTTGTAAACATGCATGACATACGCCAAGTGGTTTTAGTTAAAAAAATCTAAATATCCATCTTGATGTAAATTTGTCAAGCGTTTCTTGTTTACATGACCTAGTCAGTGATGCCAAAGTTGGGTGTGGTATGAGTCATGTAAATTATCTTTGTCATCGATTGCCATTACTTGGTTTGTGTAATCAAACACATAAAGATCATTGTATAAATGTGCCCTACCAAAACAAATTCTATCTTTATAAAAGAAGTAACATTCATTTCCAAACTTGAAAAAAAATCCATCTATATCTATTCTGAATACAAAAATTATGTTTTTGGTTACAAAAGGCACATAAAAACAACCCTTTAACACCAAGATCACCCCAGTTGGCAAGGTGAGGTGGTAGTACCAACAGCTACAACAAGAATTATGGCTCCATTGGCCACTCGCAGATCTACCTCCCCTTGATCAATCTTCCTAAATCTACTTGGTTTCTGTATTTGGATATATATGTGAGCACCAAAAGTTGTATCTAATACCCAATTTGTAGAAACTTATAGATTACATTCGATAATAAATGTACCTGAAGCTTCCCCTTGCTTCTTAGGATGGGTGCATTTCTTCTTCCAGTGGCCCTTCTTTCCACATGCGAAACAAAAAGCCTCATGTTCCCTTGCCTCCCCTTTGATCTTCCTTTTCTTGGAAGGCCGTGAAGAAGCTTTGGGCTTAAAGCTCTTCGCCTTCTCTTTCATATTATTCACCATAAGGACATAAGGATTTTCGCGCTTCATATCTTTGTCCACTTGGTGAAGGAGGGTAAAAATATTAGATATAGACTTCTCAATGTTGATCATATTGAAATTGACAACAAAGTTAGAGAACATTTGAAGGAGTGATGTGAGAATGAGATTGGTTCCTAGTTATTTGGGGAGTTTAAACCCTAGAACCTCCAGGAGATCAATGTAGCCAATGAGCTTAACTACATGAGGCTTAGTTGGGGAACCTTCTCCAAGATTACTCTAAAAGAGTTCCTTAGAGATATCAAACATTTCCTTTCTTGCTCTCTCCTA
This sequence comes from Viscum album, assembly GCA_963277665.1. Taxonomy (NCBI): domain Eukaryota; kingdom Viridiplantae; phylum Streptophyta; class Magnoliopsida; order Santalales; family Viscaceae; genus Viscum; species Viscum album. The sequence goes on from OY728150.1 coordinate 1,045,439,199, forward strand.
GTAAAGACCACAGAGGTGCTCAATCATGATATAAGCATCCATGTTTTCATGAGACTTCATGAGCTCCCTAGACATTGATGATAACATCAAACATTGAACGTCGACTGAGTCGTTCATATGTTTCTCATAGACTAGAAAATCCTCATCACTCGCCTCTTTGGCAGGCGTATCAGGAAATGATGACTCCAGCACGTAAGACTTCCGTTCATGGCGTAAGATAACCCGAATATGTCTAAACCATTCCTGGAAGTTACTGCCAGTGAGGATGCTGTCTTTATCTAGAATTGCTCATAGGGATAGTGTGGTTGATGAGCTTGTCATTTTTATTCTACAATTAAAAGAGCAGATTATTAGTACTTTCTTGATTACATTTTATGAGAAATAATAAATTTTATTAAGTCTCCCACTATTTTATTAAGTCCCAATGACCCTCACCATTAAACTCGGAAGGTCCAGTTTCCATGAAATTCTAGTGGAAAGGATCCATATTCCCCTTATCATAACCCCAATAAGGGTTGTTCAAGCTATTAGATGGTATTTAGGTAGGAAGGTCTTTTCCAAATGTGGGCTTTCAGTTCCTTGATCTGTTGAGTGGACTCCCCAATCCTGAAATCATGACTTTGGATTTACTCAACTCTTGCCTCCAATATTACACCAAGTCTAGCAAGTTATACTTCTCTTGATGTAATATGGTTAAGTCAACCCAAAACCTTTCATAAGGGATTCTTGTATAAAAGTAAGTGTCCCAACAAGGGTTGGTCAAACACATATTTTTATTGAGTTTTTCCCTTAATCAAGTAATTAAAGTCTTGGATGACTTAATATTTTATTTGAGGGATTTTTATCTCTTATGCGTGAATTGCTTATTATCACATGCTTGTTAATATTAAGTGAAACTTACTTAAGTGATTAACCATGTCTTGATAATATTTACGCATAAGTTTGGTTTATTTTAGTTCCATCTTGCATGATTTGTTTAATTCTTTAATTATGTGATCATAACAACACATACATAATGATAAACCATGCAAATGATAGAAATAAAATAAATTAAATGGAATGATCATGAGATTTTCTAATGGTTAGTTTATCTAGTGGTTGATAAACTAATACTGTCCTAGGGAAAAAATACCTTGAACCTTTTGGGTTCGTGTTTACAGCTTCCACCAGTCTACCTCTGTATCTCCTAGGATTGGTTTCGTCTCGGCTCCAGATTGAACTGTCTCCACTAGCTTGGGAGTTCCATTCATTACATATGCCCCTTTTTTTAACTCACATGTAGGTGAGGGATAAAAGGGGGTTTTACATAAAAGAAACCTTGGGCACACAGGCCCTACATATTAATGAGGAGAAGGCTCGCATGCCAAAAAATTTAATTCCAATAAATAAATTAAAATAAACCGTCCACATACAAAGGTCTTGGTCTAGCTCATGATCATCCATACATGCAACGATATTTACGCATAAATAAAACTAACATTCAATTATTTAATCATTCCCATTTAAGATAAATCACGCTCAACTCAATTAATTATCATCTTTAAATTATCAATTCTTTTATCTTAAATACTTTTCTTAATTTCATTAAGATTATCATCCATCATAATTTTAAACAAATAAATTCATTTAAAATTATCTTTGTATATAAATTGTACCTTTGAGGCAACCCGGTGAATTCCTATTCATAACTATCCAATGAGTAGAATTGAACATTACACAGATGTAAAATTAAACACATATATATAAAACACCCATCACGTGTTGTGCCTCATCTTTACACCCACATGATGGTATACATCTCAAGGGTTTGTATAATATAATACTAAATTTTAATTTTTTTTCATAATTTGGATGAGTACACGATGTGTAGTTCCAACTACATGACGTGTAGTTCCAACTACACGACGTGTAGTTCCAACTACACGACGTGTAGTTCCAACTACACGATGTGTACTATTTTTCATCATCTATCTAAAGTACACTCCCGGGGAAACGACGTGTGAGTGTACTTTAGAAATCTTCAGATTACATGGCATGTCCAGTGGGCCACATGCTGTGTAGTTCCTCATTACATGGTCTCCAGTTGGGAAAGCCGTATACGGGGTACACGGTCCAACCCTAACCCAAAGGGGATACACGCCGTGTCCATTGGACCACATGGCGTGTAATCCGAAAACTGCGTGCCACCTGTTCCTAGTCAACACATGGAGTCATTTAAGAATTAAAAAGATTCCAACACATGACTTGGTTTGGCGGACCGATCCGATGCATTGAATCTTGACTACACGACATGTACTACCGAATACACGCCGTGTGTTCTGGTGTTGTACGAACAGAAAGCTTTGGCACCTCCAAATGAGATCCACTATTTTATTTTAATCAAAATTAAAAGAAAAGATCATTTCTATAAGGTGAACGAGAAATGGAAGAGGAGGAATAGATCTTGAGATTCATATTTGCAGAATGATTAACTTGAATTGAAACAACTAAATTATTAAATATGTAAGTCATCAAAAAATATTTAAATAATTATAAACTATGATGTAACCCCTCTGATACCACTTGAAGGTTTTGGGTGCAGTGGAAGCATGGTTGGGATGACACCCAACTTTGATTTTTTACCATGATCAATGATTATTCCGGGATCAATAAGACGATGAACTCCAATATCCATGAAATATAATCAAAGATTTAGATAAATAAGAAAGAGGCCTGAAACCTTAGAGAGGATCTTACACATCATGTTTATAATTAAATTAATTAATTTTATAATGAAAATATTACATGGATCTTTGGTATTTCATTCATTGATGATGTTGATCATCCGGAATGACCCTTCCAGATTATATCGTTGCGCTTGTAAGGATCCAAACTAGAATCCCTCTAGCAGTGATCCACACGTGCTCTGATGGACTCCGATCGACACCGCTCATTCTCCAAGTGCTAGCACGGTGAAGAGAGTGTCTTGTGTTGGTCATTATTGATCACTTGTTCTTCGGTCTTGAAGAACGTCTCTCATTCTTGAGAGGGGGGAGAAGAGGATTCGAGAGAGAAATTGTTTGGCTCAATAATTCTCAATTCACCAGGCGTGTGGTGTCGTGTGTGACACAATAGGCATACTTGTCTATTTATATACATGGAATTTCAATTACAATATTTAATTGCATAGAAACAATTAAATACATTTAGGAACTTAGAGAAAACCCATGAATTTCATAATAATACAATTTCATTATTTATAGTGCGCCAACTTGTGCAAAATGGAATTATAAATTCCACATCACAGAATAATAGCAGCATTATTTTAATTTGTGTCAACTAGTTAAATAATTATTTACCATATTTCAAATAATTATTTTACTACCAAACCAACCTTGGTCTGTTCGAACTCCACATCCATTTATTGATCACTCGAATAAATAAATAAATAATTTATTCTCTTAAATAAATATTTTATTTACAAACTAGTAAATAAATATTTATTAAATGTTCAATAAAATAAAAAAATAAATTTTATTTAATTTATGTGATCATTTTAACTTGAATAAAATTATTCCACGGTCTTGAGAATAATATTTATTTCATTAATTAAATTCAAATAGAATTTAACTGATACCACCAAAACACTTAGTGTGTGACCCTCTAGGATTCTTTCACGTTGACATTAGGTGGGCTTGCCTAAAGTCCAAGAGTACCATCTAACAACGGTTCAAGGAACCCAAGAGAAAGAACATAAAGTTGCAACAACAACATCCACATATGAACGCTCAATGTGTAATATAATCCCTTTGTCTCAATATCTCATCAAGCAGGTTTCATGATTGTGTCATCAACTTTTATGTTTGATACGCCATTCTTTGACTACCTGAAATAAAATCGTTGTTACACCATGGCCATGGAATTTCGCACGACAGTTCTATTTCAATCAAAGGGATGAGATATTAACTTCCATAAATGGAAGGGAGAAATCCTTCCTCGACTTATCCATTAATAACATGCCACTCATGACGCACCCAACGTACCATACTTCCCACAAACTATCTGTATGATGGTTTTCATTAGTAAATCAAAGTGCGTAAGTCATGATATGTATTAATGATAATATTAAAGTCTAAGGATCATTACACAAACTCGTAGATAGAAATATCTGATGACACCAAAACATGTAGAATTTATACTAGTGGGTTTGTTCTCATAATCTTTTATCTTGGAGATTACCAAGTGAGAACTTCATGAGAGGAAGTATCATCTACTTACAAGTAATCTCCGTTGACGGTCTACATGCTATGTGTCCCATCATAGCATTTCATCCAACTACAAAACTATTTTTAAGAATATTGTTATAGCATTTCAAAGTTCTCATCATAGCAGCGAACTACCATGACCTTATCAATGTGACAAATACTCTAGAACATTATTACATCATAGTCATGCAGAACAATGAATAATATGTAATAATACATTAAATATACATGTAATCAAAGTAAAACTAGTTGGTTCTAGGACACCAACTCTTACAAACTCCCACTTGGACTAGATCCAACTACCTATGACTTTCAGTCCGCTAGACCTCACATGATGATCATGTTTTTACTGAGTCAAGGATTTAGTCAAGGGGTCCACCACATTTTCTTCTGTGGAAATAATTCTCATTGCAACTTCACCTCTCTGAGAAAAATACCTCAAGATATGATACTTCTAAAGTATGTTTTTCATCTAATGATGTGACCTTGGCTCTTTTGTGAGAGTCACCACTGCAGTATTATCACAGTATAGTGTTATGAGATCTTTATTGCTAGGTATCACATATATCTTCTGGATGAAGCTTTACATCCAAAATGATTCTTTAGCTACCACATAAGCTACGATATACTCGGAATCTTCCATAGAATCTGCGACAACACTCTACTTTGAGCTATTCCAGCTCACTGCACCTCCATTCAAAGTGAAGATGTATCCCATTTTCGACTTTATGTCATATTGATTAGTCTGGAAACTACCATCTACATATCCTCTGATGACTAGTTTCTCATCTCCTCCATAAAATAGGAACATATCCTTAGTATGCCTCAGATACTTTAGGATAGTCTTGACTGCCATCCAATGGCGGTCACCTGGGTCAACTTGATATCTGCCTACTGTACTCAATGTGTAGGCGACATCCAGCTTAGTACATAGCATGACATATATGACTGATCTAATTACTGATGCGTATGGAGTCCTTGCCATTATATTTCCTTAATCATGTGTCTGAGGACACATTTTCTGAATTAATGTTGTGATTTGGTGGAATAGTTCTTGCACTAATCTGCAGAGTTTTAAACATTAAGAAATCATTTGTAATTCAAGATAATTTATGAATAAATGATCACTTAATTATGAATATGAAGATAGTTTATTGAATATAGTTTGAGATATGTTATGCCAGGAGGAATTTTATCATTCTATGAAGAAGAGATGGTTTTAGTAATTTCTAAATATCCTTTTTATTTTCTAAATGTGGAAATGAAAGAGCTAGTATTTCACTAGTGGTGAAAATTTTATTAAAGAAGAGAATATTTGGTGACCATGGATGCACACCCACACTATCCATTGATTGAGGAAAATACAGAGGATCCTTCTATGCCATTCAATTATCAAAAATTTATTAAGAATGTAGGAACATGTATACATGGAATTTTCAAGGATAAATTTACTGGATTAAAATTTCATAGATATATTTTTTCTATATTTTTGAAAATTAAAATCCCAAAAAAAATATATAAGGGTAAAGTCTCAATGAAAGTGAGAAATAAATGATATTAAAAAAGAAGAATAAATACTAAGAGAATAAAAAAAGGCTAATACTGGAGTTCTTGAGATAAAAAAAACTTTCATGAGCCTGAGCATTCAATGATTGAGAAGAAAACCATCAAACTGATTATTCATAAATGAGCAAGAACTCGTACATTCATTTTTCATCAACTGGTATCATATAGAGCCAGAAGTTCTTGAAAAGGTGAGTAGAATCTAATCTAGTTATCTTAACAATTTATAGAGAAAGATCGATATCATGAGTTGTAGAAGAATAATGGAGGCTAAAGTGGTCTTTCTCATCTTATTTGATTTTTTTTGTTCTCCAATGAGAAACCACTACAAAAAAACTTACATTTATAAATGTTTTTTAGCTATGATTTTTCAAAAAATTTCTAACATTTTTCTTGGAAAATGTAGCTAAATTAGTGATATATTTTTTATCAACGTTTTAAAACATTACTAATTTTTAATTTAACATTTTTTTAAAAAATGGATAATTTAGTCACATTTTTAAGAAAACATTGCTAATAATATTTATGTGTATATATATATGTTTACAATATATTAATAATATATTTTTATTTATTATTATTAACAGTATATATATTGTATATATTAATAGTATATTAATAATATATATATTGTATATAACAATAATATATTATATATACACAATAATATATTATATATAAATACAATAATATACAATATATATATATTGTATATGTTAAAAATAATATTTTATATATTGTATATCATATACAATATATATTTTATGTATATATTATTGATGTTATTAATTTATTGATAACTTTTTTATCTTCTCTGCTTACTGATTTCAAGGAAAAGTGCACAAATGGTGTGAAATTCCCATGTTTTATTATCAAATATAATTTTTGAGAATTTTTTGAATTAATCCAAAGTTGAGGAATTTTACTATTTTAATCATAATTCTCAACATAGTTATTCAAATTGTGTGATTATTATTTTTTAGGGTTCCTAATTCAATGAAATACAAATAATTCAATTGGATATTTGGATAATTTGACCATCTAAAGGGTCATATGGACCACACAAGAAGGCCCACAGAATCTATGATGAAAATTGGACTTGCCATGAAGATTGAATTTCTAGGCTCAATAAAAAACCCCAAATTTTATGTAACTCCATAATATGTTCTAAGATATCCAATAAATTATTGGATAAAAATTTTAAGACTCAAATAAGCCAGTAACGGTCCCAATTGATGCATGTAAGTCCAGCCCAGAATTCTGCCTAGGATTTGAAAACAACCCACAATTCATGAATTTTCTCCCAATATAGAAGTACAATTAACCTGTAATTTTGTGAGGAGAAAGTTAATATATATGATACTAAATTTTAATAATAAATGGTTCAGATTTTAGATCTTGTTCATACCTATAAATTCATTCATATTTAGGCCATGGAAAAATTATGGATATTTTTGGACAACAACACATGGTTTCAGAAAACAGGCATAAATTTGGCTCCAAAAGTCTAATGACTACCAACTTTTGAGGCTGACATTTCCATATGAATATCTAAAACTTTAAATAATAATATATTTTGAGATTCGGCTATCTAAATTGTAAAATTGGTGAGCCAACATGAAGGGTAGTTTTGGAAGGAAAATAGTCCACCACCTCTGGCTATAAATCCATCTCCCTATTCTCCTTTCAAGAGGTTGGAATTTCAGAACTGAAGGAGTAGTATTGGCATGAACATAGAATTTAAAAATTCTTTGCATATATTTTTATACCATTGTTCCAATAAGAGAAACCTATTATCCACTTTCTATTTCATGTTTGTTTTCACTTGTTTTCAGTTGTAATCGTGTAAGTTTGTTTTCATTTAAATTGAATATTAATGCATATTTCTTTATAATCATCTATAATTATCATTCACAATATGTTTTATAATATTAATTTTCTAAAAATTGTTTAAATAAAGTTAAAAACTATTCCCTTTTTCACTTTCTTATTCAATCAAAAGTTTGTGTTTAATTTTCTTCACCGTTCGTGTGTGTGTTCACCGCACTAATGTTATCTTATCCCATTCTTTTTCTTACATTTTTAACTCATCACACTAAAAATAATAAACTAGATTACTAAACATATTAATGTATGAGTAAATCTCCCATTGGGGTGATTCATAATTTTGGGATGTTAAGTGATTGAGTGTTTCTTCTCATTAAATATTCTTTAGGTTAACATTGTGTATGTTAAAATTAAAATTTCATCGATTAATGACATGTTTTGTTTAAAATGTGGATTTAATGGATTATTGAAACCATAATTACACTACTATAAACAATTCTTGATTGATATTATAACTTTAGTTAAGTTAAGGCTTGTATTAAAGCCTCAACACTTGGGAATTTTGATCAAAATCATCTTATAAAGTGGGTGTTAATTTAATACAATATAACGAAAACCTCAAGGATATAATAATATTAAATCCACAATAATAGACTCAACCCAATATTTATCAAATTTTTAAATCAAACTTCATCTATAAATAAATTTAATTAATCTCTTCAAACAAACCCCCCATTTAAAATACAAATAAAAAACAATCAATTCTAAAAATTTGTATCATCACCAAGGATTTGACTTGAGTGTTGTTATAAAAATTAACAGAACATCGAACCTTTGAATAGTCAATATAAAATAATCAACCATGATTCAAATAACGCTGTTTCTGGGGATGGTTCAATAAGTAGTATATAATTTTTTATTTTTGTAAAAAACAATAAAAAACCATAAATAAATAAAAATATAAAAAAAACACAAAGAAAAACCCACCTTCCTCATCCTTAAAAATTTATATGAAGGCCTCTTAGCCTCCCAAAAAATCAATCAGATTTGTTTGACCCAGAAATAGAGAAAACTATTCAACAAATTAAGATAAACATTAGGATAATCAAATCACTCTAGACCCATTAATTTCCCATATAATTGATCTAGATATGGCCAATCCTAGGGAACAAACCCTTAAAGAAATCCCTTCCCCTATTAAGAATTACCAGCCCATTGGTATTCAATATCTAAATATTGAGGCTGATTTCAAACTCAAATATGGTTTGATTCATCTTTTAACTCATTTCCATGGGATATCTAGTGAGGATCCTAATCTTTACCTCAAAGAGTTCCAAGTGGTATGCTCTACTATGAAGCCTCAAGGGGTTTCTGAAGAACAAATCAAACTTCAAGAATTCTATTTCTCCCTAGCTGACTCTTTTAGGTAATGGATCTATTACCTCCATCCTGGTTTCATAAACACATGGAATGACATGAAGGTATGATTCTTAGATAAATTATTCCTCACTTCTTAAACTGCTTCTATCTGAAAGGAAATTAGTGTTATCTATCAATTCCCCAATGAATCACTCCATGAGTTCTGAAAGAGGTTCAAAAGGCTTATGAAAACTTTCCCACACCACCAAATCCATGAACAAATATTGATCTAATACCTCTATAATGGGTTATTGTCTATTGGGAGAACTCTCATCGATGCCGTAAGTGGCGGTGATATTATTGACAAAACTCCTATAACTACATGAGATATCATAAGAAACATAGATTAAAACAAGATGCAATTCCACACTTAAGAACATTCTAAAGTTAAACATGTCTAAGAGAAATAATACATAGTTCCTAAAAAGATGACTGAGTGGATGAGTTGTCAAGATGATCCATCAGATTTATCTATAACAATAGAGATCAATGAAAAAAATTCTTAGTGGAACACCAACCCTTAACAATCAGGTCAGTTCATTAGAAATTACAACCAACCCGAGTTTGATCCCTTCTCTTCCACCTATAACCAAGGATTGAGGTATGACAATATTTTCTCTCATCCACCTCAATTCCCACCTCAAAATCTAAACCAATTCCATCATGGTCAAGGTGGTGGTAACTTCCAAAAACCTTACCATTTTATACCCCAACATTAAATGATAAATCCTCTTCTTGCTCATCCCAACTTCCACTATCCTAGTAATCCTTCTCAATTCCCAACCCAATACAAGAACTTTCTCAAGAACCAAAATCAATGAAATCCTAATACGGTACATGTCTCTTATTCTATACAACACTAGGAATTTTTTGTGGAAGATATTACCTCCTTCATCCGTTCTAGCCTCAAAAAAACTGAAAACCAAATTGGTCAACTTGCATCCCACCTAAGTCAGAAACAACAATCCAAATCTTCACAACTCCCATCTCAACCATTGACCAACCCTAAGGGTAATGTAAGTGAAATTTCACTTTGATATGGAAATAAAATTGCTATGCCTCATGATTAATTCAAAAAATCCCCTTTAAATTTTGATATAGAAAAAGAAAAGGACAAAAATCCAGAAGAAGAACTTGAAGCCACTCCCTTACCTTCTTTTATTACTACAAGGAACCAAATTCATTTTCCTCAAGCCATATATAAGCCTAATAAGCCCTTTGATCCTAGTTCTGAAATGATTGACATGTTTATATGTGTTGAAGTCAACATTACCCTCTTATATACCATAAAAAAACCCATAAGTATGAAAAGTTTCTTAAATAATAGTGCACCCATAAGAAAAAATTTAGGACCATTGAAAATGTTTCAACCCAGTAGTATATACCCATGAAGTGAAAAGATCTAGATACCTTTATGGTTCCATCCCAAATAAGGAGTTCCAAATTTGATAATGCACTCATAGTCCTAGGAGAATCAATAAATGTCATTTCCAAATACATATTCTCCAGCCTTGGCCTAGGTCCCTTGAACCCAATAAGTGTTGTAATCTAGTTATCCAATAAATGCACTACCAATCCCGATGGAATAATCGAGGATGTTATTATCTAGGTAAATGATCCTATCTTCCCAGCTGATTTTTTTGTCCTTTCTATGGAAGGTGAGATGAATTATTTTTGATATCTCCCAATTATAGGAATACCATTCCTCATGATAGATAGAATAAAAATTTATGTCTACACATTCATCTTATCCATGGAATTTGGTGACAAACTTTTCAAGTTCAATATTTTGTAAGCCATGCGATACCCATCAGAGTATCACTCTACCTTCTCTATCCTTGCTTCTGAGGACACTTCTAAGAGTGAATACACCCCCATTCCATCATGTTCATCATGTTCTAATGAGAGATTATTTTATGAAATTTTTACCATAATTTACCATGTAATAAATGTGTAAGTTAATGTTGAAATTTCATTCATATACTCCATAAATATAAAGGATCTTTAAAACTATATATAATCCCATATCACCTCTGATATCTAATGCTCCATATTGGATAGTATTAAGGAAAATGAATCAAAACCAATTGGAATACCTTTCTTTATTCCTAAGTTTTCTGGGCCACAAATAAAGGACAAAACTGATCTTAAACCTCTTCTTGTGCAACTAAAATATTTATTACTTTTCCATGATCACTCTTATCTTGTCATTATCTATGTTGTACTTTCTAAAACCAAGGAGTCCAAACTTGTTCAGGTGTTAGAGTAAAAAAAGGTCATAGTTTGGACCCTAAATGACATACCATGCATCAAACCTACCCTTCTAATGAATCTCATCCATCTAGAATAATCATCCAAACCTCTCATAAAACCTCAAATAAGACTCAATCCACTCATACTTGAGTTAGTTAGGGAATAATCTACCAACATTATTCATGATGGTATTATCTACCCAATTTCCTATAATGAATGGGTCGGTCCAATTTAAGTGGAACCTAAGAAGGGTGGGATAACTATCATTACAAATGAACATGAAGAGGTGCTCACAACTCAAGTAAAAAACAAATGGAGTGTTTGAATCGATTATTGAAAATTGAATGTTGAAACATGAAAATATCACTACCCTATTCCGTTCCTTGATCAAATACTATAAATATTTGCTGAAAATTTACATTATTGCTTTCATGATGGATACAATGGATACTTCTAAATCCTAATATCACCTAAGGACCAAGAAAATACTATATCCACTTGCCCATTTAGAACAAATTCATATAGGAGAATGCTTTTTGGCCTTTGAAATAATCCCGCAACATTCCATAGGTGTATGATGAGTATATTTTCAGAATTCATTTAGCATTTCCTGGAGGTATTCATGGATAACTTTACCATTTATGGTGATTCATTTGAATCCTTCTTGCATTCTCTCTCTCTAGTTGTATAAAAGTGTGTCAAATATAACCTTGTGTTAAATTTAAAAAAAAATTCATTTCATGGTTTCAAATGGGATTGTTCTAGGACACATAATTTTTCAAAAGGCTATTCAAGTCGATCCTGAAAAAATTGAGGTAATCCAATCACTTCCTGAAACCATATTAGTTTGAGACATCCATTCATTCCTTGGTAATTCCAGTTTCTATGAGTGATTCATCCAAAACTTTAGTAGGATTTCCCTCCCACTCTCTTGTATACTCCAAAATAATGTTACATTCCAATTTGATGAGGCTTGAAAGAGTTCCTTCATTGAAATAAAAAATGTTCTTACATATACCATGATAATCCAACCCATATATTGGTTCTTACCCTTCTAATTGATGTGTGATGCTTCTGATAGGGCTATTCGGGCCATTCTTGGTAAAAGAAGAGAAAAAATTACTCATTCCATCTATTATGCCTCAAAAACACTGGATGAAACTAAATATCACTATATTATCTTTCAAAATGAACTTTTATCTGTGATTTTTGACTTGGATAAATTTTGGACCTATCTCTTAGGTTCCAAAATAATCATCTTCACATACCATTCAGTTTTAAAGTTATCACTCGAGAAAAGTGATTCCAAACCATCGATAATAAGATGGATCATAATGCTCAATGATTTTGACCCTGTGATCAAAGATAAACCTTGAAAATAAAACCTTGTGGCTGATCACCTGATTAAAATTTTTAATTCTTATCATTTTGAAATCATTGATCTTGAATTTCCATTTTAACACCTCTCATCTCTCACTCCAAAGTCACCATGGTATTAACTATTTGTAAATTACTTGGTTGCTGATGTTTGCACTAATTTTTTTAAAATAACAAAAAATAAAGCTGAAAAGAGATTAAAAATAATATTTTTGGGAAGATAATAAACTTTGGAAAACTGAGGTTGGCATGGTGGTTTGGAGATGTGTTGATGAAGATGAACATTCCTGCACCTTCGAATTCTACCACTCAATACTTGGTGGTGGACACTTTGTATAAAAAAGTACCTCTTGAAAGGTCATTGATTATAGATTCTCCTGACATTCACTCTTAAAGGACTCAAATGAGTTCTATCAATCATGTACCACTTGATAAAAGTTTGGCATAATTTCCAAAAGAAATGAAATTCCCCAAAAACCTTTAATATTATGTGATATATTTGATGTTTGGGGCATAAAATTCATGGGACTATTCCCCCTTCTAATAGATCCTCCTAAATTCTTCTTGTGGTCAATTATGTTTTAGGTGGGTTGAGGCTAAACCCACTAGAAAGGATTATGCACATACTATTAGTGAGTTCCTCAAAACCCACAGATTCCATTGATTTGGAACTCCAAGTGCCTTGTTAAGTGACTTAGAAACCCATTTATATAATCATACCATAGAATCTCTTTTGAAAAAGAATTAGGTTGTACATAAAACATCATCTGCATATCACCCCCAAACAAATGGAATATATAAACTTTCCAATAGATGAGTGAAAAGAGTGCATGATAAAATTGTTAATCCTATAAGAAAGGACTGCTCTGAAATACTTAGTGAAGTGATTTGGGCTTATTGAACTTCCTATAAAACACCCACTGAGATGTCTCCATTTAGGCTAGTTTTTAGTAAAGATTGTAATTTACCTGTTGAAATCTAACATAAGTCATTTTGGGATGTGAAAACATGTGATTTTGATCGTGAAAAATTTGGTGAAGAGATTTGTTACAATTTAATGAATTGAAGGAGATTAAACTTGATTCTTATGATAAATCCAATATATATAAATAAAAATATAAGGTACTCCATAAAAAATACATCACGCGGAAGTTATTTTATGATAGTGAAAAGTTAATACTCTTAAATTCTCGATTTTAGCTTCACCTAGATAAGCTTAATTCTCATTGGGAAGTTCCTTCTATTTTTACTAATGTTTACCCATTTTGTGTTGTTAAAGTACAAAACCCTTCTTCCAACAGGACATTCACGGTTAATAGGCATCAGTTAAAGCATCACCATGAGAGGATACTCACCTCGGGAACCACATCGACTTCCATCAGATCCAAAAATGCTGGATTAGACCAACCAATTGATGGAGACAGTGACCTACTAGATACAAACTAGGGGAACCTATTTCCCATTAACTCTCTCTCTATCTCTTCTTCCTCCTCTCTTTTCTCTTACCCCTCCTCATTATATTTCTCTCTTTCTCATTCTTCCTCTATTATTCTCACATGTTTTATTTTTTTACTACTTTCCTCATAAAAACCATTTTTACTCTTTCTCTTTTGTGTGGGTGTGTATTTTAAAAAACTAAAAAACTAAAAAAAACTAAAAAAATAAAAAAACAAAAAGAGTCAAAATTACTTACCATTGAATTTTGACATTTTCCAACCATTTTGAGGAGTTAAAAGACTTTTTTTAATCTCAAACATTTTTTATTTTCATCCTAAACTTGGATAAACAATTTTTTGTTAATACCAATAAATTTTGAATACCCAATTTTTGATTTGGAAAATGATTCTTCCCCAATTGCAGAGAACAAAATTAGATTTCATACCAAGGTCGCCTATGACCATATTTTCATATTGTGTGTTTTCACCCCTGATTATGATTATTGATTTTGTGGGCCTTCAAGCTGAATTTTCTTCTTTATCATACATTAATATGATAGAGGAATTTTTTGGACCACATGAGAATCAAAATATCCACATAGCCTCTCATTAACCTAACATCAATACTCCTTTTAAAATCCCCACCAAGACTATGAAAACCATTTTTTTATTTCCACATTACAATCCCAATACCTTGTCTCACCCAATATCTACATGTATTTTCATTACATAATTTATTTAAATTTAAGTGTGTGGGGGAATGGATTTCATTTTGGGTATACTTTACTTTATTTTAAATATGCCATCATATGCTTAAGGGAAATCATCCATTTAAGTGTGGGGGTGAGGTTCTCATTAAACGAGGTTTGTAAATGTATATATGTTTTTTTCATTTTGTACAAAATTTATTGAAAGGTGTTAAAAAAAGTGAAAAAAAAGAAAAAAAAGATTGGATTATGTCTTATGTGGGTTAAAAAGCACTCTTCCTCAACCTTTGATCTTATTATAACTATTAAAATTAGTTTAATGAGGAGCTAAAACATGGGTTGGGAGATGAGTGTGAGATTTGTTCCAATTTTAACTTCTAAAAAAGAGAAAAAATAAAAAAGGAAAAAAAGAACACTTGCATCATCTTTTCTTATATCGTTGGGAGAATTTGTGTGTTTTATACATATTTCATCTTTTCATCCTCTTTAAATTTTCTATATCTTTTGTGTATTCCTTTACACATTCACGCCCTTGTAAATATGTGTTTCCATAACCTTATATGTCTTATTTCAAAAATTGTGCATTACTTTTTCTATAGTGGTGTTTTACCCCTCTTTTACACTCTTTTAGACATTATATTCCTATCACCCCATAGCCACTGAACCCCCCTTAAAAATACCTCTTTATTCTTATGCATGTTAGAATAAGGAATGAAAGCTGGTAGATCTTAAAAACTTTATGATTTCACTTTTGGTTGGTGAATTAGTGAACCTCCATGAATTAATTTAAATCATCTTGAGAGGTGTGAGTTTTGAGTGCCCAAATTTTCCAAATCTATTTTTGATCATGAAAAATGAATCATTTTTTGAAAATTGTTGCTATAAAAATTTGTGATGTAATTAATTATGGAGAAGTGAACTAGTCTAGACCCCCCTTATTTGAGAATTTTTTTAATATTTGTTGGTGAGTGAAAATGATTTAGTTTCATTTTTATGTTTTTTGTACACAAGAACATGAACAAGACTAAGTATGGAGGATTTTATGTTATTAATTTATTCATAATTTTTTTATCTTCTCCCCTTAATAATTTTCAAGGAAATATTCATCAATGGTGTGAAATTCCCATGTTTTAATATCGAATATGATTTGGGAGCATATCTTGAATTAATCCAGATTCAAGGAATTTTACTATTTTAATCATAACTCTCAACATACTTATAAAAATTGTGTGATTATTGTTTTTTAGGGTTTCTTATTCGATGTAATACAAATAATTAAATAGGATATTTGGATAATTTTTCCATTTAAAAGCTCATATGGACCACACAAGAAGGCCCATCGAATCTGTGATGAAAACTGGACCATCCATAAATATTGAATTTCTGGACTCAACCCATAAGCCCAAATTTGATGTAACTCCACCATATGTTCTAGGATATACAATAACACATTTAATAGAAATTTTAAGTACCAAATCAACCAAAAAGGATCCCAATTGATTCATGCAAGTATATACCATAATTCTGCTGGGGATTTGAAAATATCTCACAATTCATGACTTTTATCCCAATATAGAAGTCCAATTGATCTATAATTTTTTGGGGAGAAAGTAAAGATATAGGAACCCAAATCTGTAGAATAAACATATTGGATTTTAGGGCTTATTTATAGCCATAAATGCATTCACATTTAGGCCATGAAAAAATTACAGATATTTCTAGACAACAACACATGGTTTGAGAAAGCAACCATAAATTTGGATCTAAAAGTCCAATGACCTCCAAATTTGGATGTTGAAATTTCAACATCAATATATAAAACTTTTAATAAAAATATATCTTTAGATTTATCTTTCTAAATTGTAAAAGTTTCAAGCCAACTTGAAGGTAAATTTTGGAAGGAAAATAGTCTACCACCTTTGGTTATAAATTCATCCCCCTCTTATCCTTAAAAAAGGATGGAATTTCAGAACTAAAGGAGGATAATTGGAAAAAAATATACTTTCCAATGGCCTGGAAGGACTTTCCATACTCTTGTTTCAACAATATAAACCTATCCTCCACTTTCCATTTCATGTCTGTTTTTGCTTGTTTTCAATTGTAATCGTGTAAGTTTGTTTTCATTTCAATTGAATATTAATGAATATTTATTTATAATCATCTATAAATATCATCCAACCTATGTTTTTAATATTAATGTTCATAAATATTTTAAATTAAGTTGAAAATCATTCCCTTCTTTTTCTTTCTTATTCAATCAAAATTTCATGTTTAATTTTCTTCATCATTCGTGTGTGTGTTCAGTGCACTACTCTTATCCTTTTCCATTTTTTTTCTTCTCTTTTTAACTCATCACCCTAAACATCATAAACCATATTACTAACCATATCAATGGATAAGTAAATATACCATTGGGGTCAGTCATAATTTGGGTATGATAAGTGATTGATATCTTTTTCTTGTTAAATATTCTTTAGGTTCACACTGTGTATGATAAACTTAAAATTTCATGGATTAATGACATGTTTTCTTTAATGTGTGGATTCCATGGATTATTAGAACCATAAATACACTACCATAAATGAGTTTTTATTTATATTATAACCCTAGTTAAGTTAAGTCTTGAATTAAATCCTCAATAGTTAGGAATTCCAATCAAAATCGTCTTGTAAAAAGGGTGTTAATTTAATGAATTATAACACAAAGTTCATAGATATCATAAGATTAAATCCATAATAATATACTCACCCCAATATTTATCAAAATTTTAAATCAAACTTCATCCATCAATCAATTTAATTAATCTCTTGAAACAAACCCCCCATTCAAATGATTTTTAAAAAAAAAAGTCAACTCTAAAAAATAGCACCATCATCGAGGATTCGACCCGAGTGTCACTATACAGATTAGCGGAGCACCAAACCTTTGAATAGTAAATAGGTGATAATCTACCATGATTCAATTATACATATATTGTATATTGATTATATTGTATCTATTGTATATTGTATATTTTATATTCTATATATTAATAATAATATATATATATATATATTTTAAAAGGTTGGGGCTGAAGCCTCATTTTATTATTTAAAGCAAAGAAATCTTTAGAATAGGTAGAGGGAGACCCATTACATAGCCCAAAGGCCCAAGGCCAAGTGACATGAATACTAGGCTTGAAAGCCCATTTTTTTGGCCCAAAGGGCCCCTCGGTGAATAGTACTGCTACAGTACCCGGGCTGCTGCAGTACCTTCTACAGTACCACCACCGCTACAATCCCTACTACAATGCCTCTACCACTACAGTGTTGCCACCGCTATAGTCTGCTGCTGCTATAGTACTGCTACAGTGATGCTATAGTCCCCGGAAATTAGTCCCTGCCCGGATTTAACAATCATATATTATATATATGTTTATAACACCTTATATATAATATATATATATGTGTGTGTGTGTGTGAATGTGTGTTTATAATATTATATATATAAAATATATGTTTACATATATATACATAGTATATATTTTATATATTAATAATATTTATGTTTATATATATGTGTGTTTATAATATATTAATAATATATTTTTATTTATTGTCATAAACAATATATATTGTATATATTACTAATATATTAATAATATATATATTGTATATCTAAGCATTATAATATATTAATAATATATATATTGTATATCTAAGCGTTATAATATATTAATAATATATATATAGTATATAATATATTAATAGTATATTTTTATTTATTAATAATAATAATATTTTTGTATATATATATATATGTTTATAATATATTAATAATATTTATGTATATATATATATGCGTGTGTTTTTATTTATTATTATCAATAATACATATCAATAATATTATATATTAATATATATTTAACAATATACATTACTAATATAATATATTAATATATTATTAACCATATATATTAATAATATAATATATTAATAGTCACGTTGTGGTGATCTCACATGAAAACCAATGTGGGACTAGTTGACAGTTATTAAGGAAAGAGGGTTGGGGGAGTAGGTGCGTGGGGGTGAGGGAGGTGGGGGTTGCCAGGGCTGGGGTTGGTGGAAGTGGGTGGGGGTCACCAATTTGTGGGGTCAGAGGTGGGGATGGTGAGGTGGTTACAGTGGGGTGGCGATGGGGCTAGTAGGCGGTCATGGGGAGCGTGTGGGGGCGGGAGGTGGGGCTAGCGAGAGGGAAAATAAAATTCAAACAGGAGGTGGGTGGGAAATAAAACTCAATAAATGTCTAATTCCCAACTTTTATAGAAACACTAGGAAATAAATAAGCCCAGCTAATTAGTGACACCACATTTACCTATGTTTTTCAGAAATGTTGGTAAATAAAATTTCTGATTCCCAACATTTCTAGAAATGTAGGTAAATAAAATGTAATTACCTTTGTTTCTATAAATGTTGGTAAATGACTAATTAGCGGCATTTATAAACATAGATAATTAATGATTCCACATTTGGTGACATTTTGCAGAAACATAGGTAAATTATTTAGTTACGTTTACAAATGTCTCTATAAAAAACATAGATAAATTAGGTTTTTATTGCAATGGACTTTTCTATCCAATGTAATTCTGGAAAGAATAGTGAGAATCTATGTTTATGTGAGAATCATTGTAACCACTTAAGTATTTAGTGGAAAATCCATGATAAAGGGGCACATAACCTATCACAATAAGGAGTAAACATTTAGAGAAGGATATAAACCTTGTAAAAATTATATATTCTCTATTATTTTATTTTATTCACATTTAGGTGAGATTAAGAATTCTATTTGAGTGGATCGGATCCTAACAGGTCACATAGGTTGGTTTTAAAATTAGAAAAATTATAAAAAATCTCCACTGATTCATCCCCCATTCTCAATGGAGCAATATCTCCCTGGGATCTTCAACCGATCTTAGGGAAAACCTAGGTTCCTCTATAAGATCCAATTAGGTTATGAAGATAGACACTCAAAATTATACCAATAATAAGTATGTTTCTATATTTTTTGGGAAAAACCATCACAATTAGAAGAATAAGATGTTGCATTATCTTATGTCTCTTGGACTAAGTTTGAGATTCAATAATAGTGGGATCCCCACATATCGATAAGTATTATCTAATGTACATTACTGATAAAATAAATATGGAATTTTATGAAAAAACATAGAATGTCATTCTTATGTCTTTATCAAAAATGGTTTACGCCAAATTCATGGGGATTCATACTCCTAATGAGATTTGGGGTAAGTTGGAAAGTATCTATGAAATAAATGTGAAGGTAAATAAGGCTAAATTACAGATCTAGAGAAACAAATTTGAGGATATAAAGGTGGTTTATAAAGAAAACATTGATGACTATTTTACCAAAGGCAATGAAATTATCAGCAATATTTTGGGGTTTGTAACAAAGATTAATGATCCCACTATTGTCAAAAAATTGATGAAAAAATTTCTATATAGTTTTGATAATAATATTTTAGCATTAGAAGATTGATAATATATTTCCATTGATGAATTACACAACATTTAATTGCTTATAAAATTAGAAAACTCATAGGTGGGACCCAATTGGATGATAGCATTGAATAATACAAGGAGAAGGATCAGAAGGTGAGTGCGATGGTTCAAGGTGGAACCCAATTGACTGATAGCATTGAACAATAAGTTGGATGTATGATGGTAGAACCAAGTTTGATTCAGTAAGCCTTAGTGGTGGTGGTTGAGAATAACACTGACCAAGTTGATCTCATTAAGGGTGTGCCTAATGTCTAGTAGATGGAGGCTTGCATAAAGGTTCCAAATAGTGTCAACCTTTGGGAGATGATTTTCCACTCCAAGGAAGAAATGATGGAGTAATCACTTGTGATTAATTCTTCATAAAAGAATATAGATAAGATGAATGATATAATTCTACTCATGGATACTAATAAGGAGCATACATAGTAGATTAATAAGCAAGACCTTATTCTAGTAAGAGGTTTTAATGTAGGGAAATTAAAAAAGGAGGAATACATCCAAACATGGGAAAAGATAACATATTGGTTCAAAGATCTTATCAAAGATGACCTGGATATATAGGAAAAAAATCTTCACTAGAAATTATTTAATAATAATGTGTCAAATAGGCTCAAATTAGACTTTAATAGTTCCTCCATTTCATATGTTTTTTGATGGTCTGTATTTTATACTTGCATGGGTTCTCACTTTTCTCTTAAAAGTGTTTTAAAAATAAAAAATCTAATTTTCATTCATATCCTTCATTAATAAGATTAAATATGAAATGAATTTTGAGGCCATGAGAAAGCTAAAAATCAATGAAGACAATGATGCCAATTCAAATGAATCCAAGGATAAGGAAGAGTATGAAGATTATCATAAAATCAAATCTATTATATTAAATAAGTTCAAGAAGATAAAGAGTAAAAATAAAAGCATACTTCCACCAAGATGTTACAAGTGAAATGGGATTATATATTTTTCTATAAATTTTACAAAAATATAAATACTAAATACAAGTTAGAAGAACAAGAATATAAACCTCAAAGAAAGAGATAGAGTAAAATTTCAAAAGAAATACCCAAAACTGGTGGTATTAATAATAAATTCTCTAGAATAAAAAGGAATAGTTTAATGAGAAAAGAGGAAGAATACTAATTCTTATCAAGTAGTTATTTATAAAGTGAATATGGTGAGAAATTTACCAATTTCATGGGTCATATTGAGAGATCATTTGATACTTCGAGCAGTGACGAAGATGAAAGTGAACCAACAAATCTAGATCACATACTGAAAGGAAAATTAGAAGCTTATATTGATAAAAAATACTAATATAAAGAAGGATACAAGATTGTTAGTGAAAATAATAATAATTGAACTAAATAAAAGGAAATTCATGTCAAGGGAGAATCAACATACACTAATGAAATCAAGAGACTCAAGTTGAATGTATATAAACATGATAAAATGGTGAAATATCTTGAAGATAAACTCTCTCTAAAAAAACAAGAATTATCCAAGATAAAATATAAGTGTCTTGAAGCCGTGAATAGTCTGAAGAAGATAAGATATGGCTTCAACAAGGCCGTTGAGGTCAAATCTAAATCATCACAAGCTGGTGAAGAGAAGGGTCTGTAGAGGTAGGCTAATTTCTCTCTAATAAAATCTTAGAACAAATATGATGCCTCTAATAATGTAGGTTTTAAAACCATATCTATACCAATTTAGAAAAATAATACTAGTGAGAAAATCTCTTAAATATTAGAAGAAGAGAAAAATATTGTAAGTTTAACTTATATCCCTAGAAAAAAGTAGGTTCAATAGTTGACAAGACAACAACAATTGTTTTTGGAAAAAATAATTATTAGTATGGAAGATCTATATTTTAAGTCTATTACTATTGTTATATATTATTTGGACACAATGCCTACTCATGCTGGTTCAATATGTCACCACCAAGAATGAGGTATGAAACAAGGGGGAGCTACTCTGATATGATGAGACTAGATTTTCAAATAAGGTAAGCAATGACCATAAATTCCTCTAATCTTCCAACACATAAAATATTTGAGTACTTAGAAGATATTTATGGAATATTTGATCATTATTGTAACACCCCAACCCGACCCACTAGCTTGGGAAAGACCAGAGTACCACTAACCTTACGTGACATCCCTCAGACACAAAAGGATGGAAATAAAGTCCAAGGAATTACCAAATCATGGGGGATGATTTTACTTGGCATATATAACATGCATGAGAGAACTCCATGACAAAGAATATGACACGATGCATGTATAAATACATGAAAAAATTCCAATATATAGATCTAATATATAATAATCCGTATGTAGCAAAAAACAAAAATATAGGACTATAGGACTAAAATAACCAAAAATAAAGAAAAATATCCCATATGGAACACTCCCAAGATCTTCATGAAAACTAACACCAAGCTCCCTACTCCATCCTAGAACAGATCAAAAACACTACTCCACTAGAATGTAAGAGTTCCTCCCTTTACCTATATCCTAAATAATGATATCTGTATATTCACCAAAATGTATATGTAGGGGGTGAGTATATCGAATCAGTATCCAATCCCCAAGACATCCCATGTACTCCATATAGATAAGAACAAGTTAGATTATATTTTATATAAAACAAAAAAGGAGTATGATACCATAAAAATGTTAATAAAATCAAGGAAGTAACTCACACTGAAATACACTTTTCCTTTAAATCCATAGTTTTCAAAAAACCACCCACACATGCCATGAACCCACACACCCAGTGTATGAATCCATAACAAACCCAACTCAAGAAAAAATATTGTTCCTCTAACCCAAGATATCAGTTGGAGGGTTAATAATTTCCTATTCCCTCTACATTCGACAACATCATCTAAGTCTATATCAACAAGGCCCCGTACAATGCATCATAAACACACACCAACCCATGTGGTCCTAAGTTCCCCCAAATCATCACGACATCCAAGTTTATATCAACAAGGTCATGACCACATGCATTCATAATCACATGAAACTCATGACAATTCCAGTCTACCAATCCAATTTCATAACATCCCAAAATCATCACCTTAAAAACAAATCACCGAATAATAATTTTATCAAACAAGTTATGGAAGTTTCCTATAATCTTTATTTTAAAACCATTTTCCACTAAGAGTGTATCAAACAAGATTTATGCAAGACAGGAAATAGAGACCAGAGAAATCACTTTAACTTTTAAAACCATAATCTTTTAAGTTCTTAGTAAAGGTAGATAGAGTTATAATCCACCTACCTCTAACATAATCTCACAACAAGGGCCAAAATGAAGATATTTGGCCATAATGGGAAATATCCTAGAATTGTCTTAGAGAACTATTGGATTGAGAGTAAAATCAAAGGAAAAAGAATGGTGGAATTTACCAAAGAGTAATCGATTCCAATTTTTTTTAATAAAGACCCCAAAAAAAATCACACACAGTTACTCATCAAGGTATACAATTTCCCTCAAGATTCAGCGGCTGAATCAAACATTTCAAAACCCATATTTACTGGTACCAAACCTTGAACCATGATGTTTTGAATTATCCTAAACTATTTTGAAAAACCTTATTACACAAGGTCAACCACACATCAACCCAACCAACACGATGTGGAGTGTAATACCCCGACCCCTCTAGGCTGGAGCCAATGCATTACTTGTGATATTGGCATGGTTAGAAGGAATGAAAATCCTGAAGGAACGATCAGTTTAGTAGTCTTGAAGAAACTAGATACATTGATATAACTCAAATTACATTGGAAAAGGTTATAAAGTACAACACATAACAAAAACTAAAAAAAACTGTATCCACAAGTACTCAATAGAAGATCTTCTCTTCATCACCTGTTGAAGGTAGACAATGAAAGGGGTCAGCTAAAATGCTCAGTAAGGATTACAAATAGCAGAAGCATGAGTACAATAATAAGTGAATCACAATCAATCTGACATAATCAATATGGCATAGTGAATAAATGAACAACTAATGCCATTAATAAACTAAAAATGAAACTACGTCCATAGATTTTGTCATAGTGAAAACCTAATGGCCAATAATAATAATTGATAATGAATAAAGAGAATTATTATTAACTGGACGTCATGTATCTGGCACATGAAACCATAATACCATAAAAATAGTTTAGTTCTGTGGGTAGAAACCTGTCTGATTTTTGGAAACAAACTCAAAGGGTTTGTCGCCAACTATTTTGTCTCATGAGACCTACCGATGCATCGAGGGGCTATAGAGGGACCCAACCGGCACTGAATGTCCAAATCATTCTTTATACATTGATTCAATACAAGAGAAATATGCCTTTTCAATATCCATATAGAGTAGAGTATATAGATTCATCAATATTTCCATAATTAAAATAACTTTCCAAATAAACACCGTATGTAAAATGGTATACAGTTTAGACAACGAACATATCCATGATATGAGATTATGGATATTTAATATAAATATAATTTCAAATGAATAGTGATATCAAATGGGAAGTAGGTACACCACATAAGGATTATTAGGTGCACCACACAAAGTTAGTCACAACAAAATAGTAGTTGAGACAAAGTCTCTTACCACAATGTAATCAGTTGGATCATATGACCAGAACTTAATAACCCTCAGATGAATCATTGAATAAAATGAATATAAAGAGAATCATGTTATTATATATCAAATGGAAACACACATATACCAAATATAAGGAATAATTAGTGAACAATGGAAATCTCACAGAAATAAAAGTGAGATGAGAAACCCCTTACCTTATGCTCGAGTGTGTTCTTCGTTTGTTTTAATGACCTGAATAATCAAATTTAGATTCATTAATTAATATGTACAGAACCTCTTATACATTTAATGTATTTATTATAACCTTATTATGTTCATTCATGGCCCTTTCTATGGGTTCAATTGGTTCAATTTTCATGTTTTGGAAGCATTTTTTCCTTGATTTTCATGGTTCGTTACTTGTTTCCATGAATGGAAGTTCATTTGAAACATGGTTAAACATCCATAATTTTTAATAAATATTTTTAATGAAATTATGGGGATATAAATGATCTTATAATGATTTTGGGTTATATACCATGTTGATGATTCATTAGTTAAAACATTAATGATGTTCGTTTAGATCGTTTTAGTGGTTCTTTGATAATAACAACCTCATTTTGTTTTATAAATTAGAACCATGAGTACCAAAGAATTACAGAACCATGGGTGAGTCATAAAACATATATTATAACCTGGTTCAAACATATAAATGGTTTCATGACTATACTTGAAAGAATGTTTTCAAATTGAAATCACATCGTCTATGATGTTGGTAATTCGACACGTCACAGACAATGTTTTTAATTCCTTGAACAAGTGGGGGAAAGAAGAAGATTGATGATGAATTTCTCATGAAAATTAGGAAATCCAGAATATACAATATTCTGGAGATTTAATTCTTCTTGGGTAAGAAGAGATGAAGACAGAATAAATAAAGAACTCAAAATAAAATAATAATTTTGAAATCGCTTACAAAAATTCGGCAGCCTAACGGCTACGCAACATGGTTTTAGAAAATATTAAAAAAAAGAGAGGGGACAAGGGTCACCTATCTAGAAATGAATCATAATATATATTATATAAATAATAAGAAGAAAAATAAGAACATGGTATGGAAACTTGAAAGATATACCACATAAAAGAGAACTTGAAAGGAAAAAGAAAGAAATTGAGAATTTTCTTACCTTGTAGAGTAACCCTTAGAACTTGAAGGTTGGGATCTTGGGGGATTGAGGAAACCTTGGGAGGACTAATATGGAGGTAAGGAGGCCAAAACTTTGTTGAGTGAGAATTGGGAAGGAATTCAATGAAGGGAAGAGTTTGTATTTATAGGAAAAGTGAGGGATTATTTTAATAATTTTCAAGGGACACCTCATGAGTGGTTTTTTGCAAAACCATGGGCTTGCCCATGGTATTTTCCCATGTTATAATCCACTTGGGACACCTCACATCTTATTTAACTATACACAAGTCGACTAGATTTATGACATCATTATTATATCATTAATGATGTCATTAACACACCGAAACTAAAAACTGTATTTTTTACTATTCACTGAAAAATCAACTGTTTCAGAAAAATTCCCAAAATTCACCCTAACCATTTATCGAAGTGTATATTTAAAAAGTAAAATCCATTTTGCAAAAATAATTTTCTAAATATTATTAATTTAATTTTTAAATAAGGTCATAGATAATTTGAAAAATAACAATCTTAAAGTGCAACTAGTTTTATTTCTCATTGAAAAACTAATTAAGATCTCATTATCTTATTACCTTAAGAAAATAAAATAATAATAATATTTAATATTCATAAGGGTATGTTACTATTCATATTACTATTCATATTACTATTCATATGGGTATGTTACTATTCACCAAAAATCAAGTTTATTCTATCAGACTTCAAATGACTTACTGAACACAACTCTAGATGACCATTTTTCAAAATTCAAAACATAGAAGTGAGAAATTTATTTTTAATGGATAGGTTTTAACTATATCCTAAATAACCTAGTGTTGTTTCAAAGGAACACAACGATGAATAGAATGTAACTCAGTGATGAATAGAGAAACACAACATAAAATGTTTGGGGTACTACATAGAGGAATCCCCTTAGCTATTTTCCAAGGACCAAAACTTCCACCATGTTCTAGTGAGTCTGTGCTCTTCGTTTCTAACTATCCTATCTAGATATCCCTTTTCTCGATGTTTCCAAGTCCAAACATAACTATGGACACCCCTGTGGTCATGGTGTTATTCCCATTTCCCATAGAAAAACTCCCAATGCACTATTCTAAAGTCCACACCTAGTCGAATCATTGTTTCATACCCCACTACCCCCATGCACACTACGACTTAACCCTATGCCCACAATGAAAACTCGGACAAGACTACAGATTCCACCATGACTATCATTACACCTTGGTGAATACCAAATAACAAAAAACCCTCCCTATCAAACCAATATCCCATAAAAATATTATCAAAACCAATAAAAACCACCACAATACATGAAATAACTAATAAATATAGAAATGACACAAACTTGGGGTGTTTCATTCTCCTCACCATTGGGTTTTCCATCCTTAGAAAGCTTCATGTGTCTATTTAGACCTAAACCCAGGACATTAATCCAACAAAACACTATCACATAATTTATTATAAACCCAAAAATTCTACTACAACAGACATACCAATGGTGCGCATCGACCCTTTAAGAGATTATCATGCCCACCCCAAGATACGATACTCGATGATGACTCGAAGGGAAATCAGTTTAAGAGAAAAATGATCCCAAACAATTATGTAACAAATATTGAATCACACTTTGACAACAAGGTAAAAGGCACTGTCGCGGTCACCCTCAAATGATTAGTGGTTTTTGGGTTACTGAGGTGCAGTAGAGTGGTTGAACAAGGTTGTCTCTCAAAGGAGGAAGTAAATTTAACAACTTATTAAAGGTATTTTAAAAATAAAATAAATGGAATTAAGAAAACTAATTTAAATGATGGGTTTTTTTTTATAATTTATAAAACTGGAAGAAGTTTTTTGGAAGAAGATTGCATATTTTTTTGTTTTTATTTTTGAAATGTAAGTTGATCAACAAAGCACAATGGGAAGATGTTTTTTTAGAAAACTATTTTTAGAAAGTGTAATTGATATAACTCTACCTTTTCAATAATTTATTAATCATTATCATTTAAATTAATATCCACTTAATTATGATACCTTAATTTGTTAAATCTTGAACCCTACAAGAATTAACTTTACCACAAAGATGAAGTGAACTTAACCCTAGGCTAACTTCGAAACATGCAATCGAAGCACCCTGCTTTTATTGATGTTATAAGGTTAGATTATGGTTAGTGGTAAATTAAGGCACATATACTCTCTAGAAATTAGAATTAATTGAGTTTAGGGATTATATTTTAACACTACAAATTGATACCGTGTGGTTTTGAATTACCAATTAAGTTCGCACTCTCACAATTCACACAATTCTCAACTTCGCGTGATTTGTGTTTATTGTTCAATTACTTGCTTAGTTTCATTTAAATTGAAAACTCAATTAATATATCATATTAAGTGAATTAAATTATATCATTAATTCAAAATAAATGAATGAATAAGGTAAGATATAGATCGATTACTAAAAAGACTACTCTTCCATGGGTGGCGTAATCATCATAGAAGCAAATTGCATTTGCAACGGTTTATAATGGGTATAACCAAATAACGCTTCTACTAAAGAATTCCAGACCAAAGAGGAAGATTAATAGAGAAATAAATTTGAATAAAACATAATAAAACAGAAGAAATAAAATAAGAACAATGAAGTTTAACACACAAATGAAAATATTACAACATGAAGAAGAGAAGAAGGCTTCGATGAGGGGATCCTTGATTCAAGAGCTACCCCTCTTACAATGGTTTGATAATTTGGGTGAAAAAAATTATTATCTTCTTCCAATCTCCTAATACACATACCAACCCCTCCAAATGAGAAAAACACTAATTTATAGAGTGGATGGGAGGCTAGGTTTATAAAGGTTTCAAGTGTGAATGGGGAATCTTGGACAAATATTTTAATATAAATTACACCGACAATTTGACCTAAAAAATGCGTGAACCAGATCTCCTTTTAGAATGATTATTTGTGAAAAAATGAATCCCCAAGATTCTCTCAAAATTTGGACCTAATCCAAGCACGAATGAAGAAGGTATGGCCCAAATACAGAACCCATGTCCATTCTGGCGAGTCCAGTCCAACTTTGACTTTATGGCCCATTTGCACCGACCAAATGCACTCTTTAGATCTAGTGTCCTGAATAAAAGTTGTATAAAATTAAGTTAGTAACACTTTTATAAAAATTTAAGTTCAAATAATTCCTATTAAAATATTTATGTGGAAATACTACAATTCATTTTAAATAGGTAAAACTAGAATTTTAATCAAATTTTCAAATGAATGATCTAATCCCAAATATTTCATAAATGAACATATTTAGAACAATATGAGGAAATTATGCCATTTATTATTAATAAAATATTCAAAAAAATAGTGTTTTATCAACTCCCCCACACTTACCCTTTTTCACTCATGGGAAAAACTTCATATCAAGTAAAGATCAATATTAAATCAAAACAATTTTAAAACACATATCCTTGAGATCCAACAATTCCACAATAAGAAATAGAATATATAATGCCTCATAAGAACCATTATTTCATGTTATCCATTTATATCATTCAATATATTTCCACTTCATTTATCCTCCCATGCACAAAACACTTTCCTCACTTGAATTTTCTCTTATCATACAAATGTCAATTTTTTTGCAATGTCTTTATCATCCAAACTCATAAAAGGGTCACCATAGGCTTGATAAATTCCTACATCTCCACTCGATGCGAGTCAAGGACATATGTTTATCATGAGGACTTTTCAGGGTTGTTCTGTGGCTTTCAGTTGGTAGGATTTAGATGTGAAAAAATCTAAGGCTGAATGAGGAGGGCTTGACTCTTTTTGAATCAAAATTGCATTAATCTAATTTTAACTTAAATATGGTCTCCTCCTAAATAACAATAGTATCAATTCAGCTCCATCATCATGAAAAGTCATGGAAAGTTTACACCATTCATCATTTTAGCAACCAAAATGTCAATCTTCTCAAACATGATTTTCTTGAAAGCTCCAGATAGGCACAACTTTCTACCTCTATTAGAAGCTCTAGAAAAGGCACAACTTCACTTATCATGAAAGCTCCAGAAAAGGCACAACTTTCAATATAATGATTTTCTTCAATAGTAAACACATCTATTCAGAATTTAATTTTCCACCCAAAGTATCACAGAATGTGGTAGCACAACACAAGACAGCTTCCCCCACACTTAAGTTCAACTAGATTATGAAATTTCACTTCAAGAGTTGGTTGGATAGGGAAAATTGGATTGTAATGTGGCTAACCTAACAGGCTGTTCATAGATTCTAAGGGATACAATGATTAAATATTCAAGGTAGGCCATTATAAAAATGGATTCTTTGAAATAGGGTCTTTGATACCAAACAAATGCCTCAATCATTTAAACATAAGTACCTCAAACCCTCAAGTTTTAACAGGAATAAATCAAATTTTGGTTAAATTAAGCATGGTTTGGTTCTCTAAAGAAGTGAGGTGAATGTAGATAATATGAAAATAAGGGTTCAGAATCCTCACAGGAAAGTTATTTCAAATATAAAGACAGTGAGATGTGCCATGGGATTCAAAATTCAGTGTACTTTTTGTGAAATTATTAAATATTTGAACATGAAACAAAGTCATTTCAGCATTCATTTAAGCTTAGTTTCAAGGGATAAATTATTTCAATTATTGATATATATTTAAAAATTGTTATGAGAATCATTTCAGCTCAAAAGTTTAAAAACACACAGAAAATTGAAAAATAAACACACAAAATTTGAAAAACACACATTTTTTTTTGTTTTTTTAAAACAGGAAAACAATTAAAATTACTAAACTAAAAGGTTCCCTCACCCACACTTATAATATTGTATTGTCCTCAATGTGAACCCTTGAGATGATATATGCACATGAAATGTATAATTTTAAATAGGACAAAGAATAAAAAAGTTAATGGGTTAGGATCAGCCTAATGTGCTCAAGTGATGATGGGGTCATGCAGTGTGATAAAATCCACTACATCAGCAGGAAGTCCCTCAATGTATCTCCTCAAACGTTTCCCATTGACTGTAAAGCTCCTTCTTGTGTCCTCTTGTGTGATCTCCACTGCACCATAAGGGAAAACATTAGTCACAACATAAGGACCTAACCATTTAGAACACAACTTACCAGACATTAGCTTCAGTCATGAAATTTAGAGAAGGACTTTCTCTCCAACATGAAACTCCTTTTGTTAGATCATTCTATCATGAGCTGCTTTTTATTTTTCCTTATAGAGCCTTGATTTCTCATATGAAGACAATCGAATCTCCTCAAGCTCTTGAATTTGCAGCTTCCTTTGGATTCCAGCTTGGGCCAAATCCATGTTGCATTTCTTTATATCCCAATAATCCTGATGCTCAACCTCCACGGGGAGATGACATGCTTTCCCCAAAACAATACGAAATGGGGACATACCAATGGGTGTCTTGTATGCTGTCCTATAATCCCACAATTCATCATCCAAGTGCTTGCTCCAATCTTTCCTATTTGGCTGCACATTTTTCTCCAAAATTTGTTTCAATTTCCTATTTGAAACATCATCCTGAACATTTGTTTGAGGGTGGTACAATGTTGATGTTTTGTGTGTCACCCCATAATTTCGAATAAGGGAAGAAAAATTCTGATTGCAGAAGTGTGTCCCTTGGTCATTGATGATGGCCTTCAGTACTCTAAACCTGCAAAAAAATCTATTCTTTGACAAAGTACACAACAACATCAGTCCTGGTGGCCTTAGCCTCCATCCATTTACTCACATAATCAACAAAAACCAAAATATATAAAAATCCAAATGAACTAGGAAAAGGACCCATAAAAGCAATGCCCCATACATCAAAAATCTCACAGAATAGTATGGGTTGTTAGGGCATCTCATGTCTCCTAGAAATGTTCCTAGTGTGTTGGAAATGAGAGCATGACTTACAAAACACATGAGCATCATGGAATAATCTAGACCAATATAATCAAAAGTACAAAACTTTCATAGATGTCTGTTGGGGTCCAAAGTGTCTACCACAAGAAAGTGTATGACAAAAATGTAAAATAGACTCCAATTCATGATCATGAACACACCTCCTAATAACTTGATCACTACACATGCGCCAGAGGTATGGATCATCCCAAACATAATACCGAGACTCACTTTTTAACTTTTGAACTTGACGTTTCTTTAAATTTGCAGGGATTTCAGATGCAACAAGGTAGTTCACTAAATCCGCATATTAAGGATGAATACCTGAGATGGAATAAAGATGATCATTAGGGAAAGTGTCCCTAAGTGGTACCTGGTCCTAGGTGTCATCCTCTAGTGTGTGAGTGAGCCTACTCATGTGGTCCGCCACCAAGTTTTCTAACCCCTTTTTGTCCTTTATCTCAATATCAAATTCCTGAAGGAGCATCCATCGGATCAGCCTGGGATTTGCATCTGTCTTCTTCAAGAGGTACCTCAGAGCCGCATGGTCAGAAAAAACAACTACTTTAGAGCCCAATAAATATGAACGGAATTTATCTAAAGAAAATATGATAGCAAGAAACTCCTTTTCCGTGGTTGTGTAATTTTATTGGGCCGAATCCAATGTCCTCGAAGCATAGGCGATCACATGTGAACGTCCCTCCACCCTCTGAGATAAGACAACTTCAATCGTGAAGTTGGATGAGTCACACATAATCTCAAAAGGAAGCTCCCATCACAGGGGATGTATGATAGGTGTAGTGGTAAGAAATTGTTTATCTCATCAAAGGAAGTCCTGTAAGAATCATAAAACACAAAATCATAATCCTTTTGAAGTAATTGTGACATAAGAAGAGCAATCTTACTAAAATATTTGATGAAGCACCGATAAAATCCTGCATGCCCTAAGAAAGATCTAACATCACGCACACATGAAGGATATGGTAAGGATAAAATAATATCTACCTTAGATATATCAACCTCTATCCCATGTTTTGACACTACATGCCCTAAGAAAATGCCATGTTCTACCATGAAATGAAACTTTTCAAAGTTCAAGACCAGATTCTTCTCAATACAATGATTCAACACCTTTCCCAAACTACTTAGACATTCATCAAATGAAGAACCATACATTATAAAATCATCCATGAATACCTCCATGAAGGTTTCAATAAAATCAAAAAAATACTCACCATGCATCTCTGGAAGGTACCTGGGGCGTTGAAAAGTCCAAATGGAATCCTTCGGTAGGAAAACATGCCCAAGGGATAGGTGAATGCAGTCTTCTCCGGATCCTCTAGAGTTATAGGAACCTGAAAATATCCATAAAATCCATCCAAGAAACAATAGTGTGTTTTCCTAGCTAGTCTCTCAAGCATCTGATAAATAAATGGGGGGGGGGGGGGGAAATGGTCTTTGCGAGTGGACTGGTTTAGTTTCCTATAATCAATACACACACTCCAACTATTTTGTACCCTCATTGGAACTAACTCCTCTTTATCATTTTTTACAACTGTAATAACACTTTTCTTTGGCAAAAACTGAATAGGACTCACCCACTGGGAGTCTGAAATGGGATAGATTATACCCGCCTCGAGCAATTTTTCAAGCTCTTTCTTAACAACCTCTAAAAGTGTCGGATTGAATCTCCTTTGTGGCTGCCTAACCAGTTTATCCCCATCCTCCAAAAGAATCCTATGCATGAAAATGGAGGGGATAATACCTGATATGTCAGCCAAGGTCCACCCAATTTCCCTGATATTCTCCCTCAAAAGATTCAAAAGTTTTTATTCATGTTCAAAAGGGATATTGTTAGCAATGATAACAGGTAATTTCTCACCACTTAACAAGTATGAGTATTTGAGATTTGGTGGAAATGGCTTGAGTTCCAGTGTAGGGGGGTGGTTTATGGATAGAGACATAGAAAGAAATAAAACATGTGCACAAAGAGCATCAATATCAGAATATACATCATCAAAATCAGAGAATAAAACATCAAATCCATCAGCATAATCAACAGCCATGTCATAATTAGATTTCACATGATCAAAATCAGAATATAACTCCATTTCAAAATCAAATCTAAGAGAGTATTTTGAATTATAAATAGGTGTGGAAGTACTCTTAGACATCAAACTAGAACCAATACTCATTCCCTAAGCATAGGACAATCAAATTCCATGGGGTTTTTATTTGGTGGTTCAAAATGGGAGATAACAAATGAAGAATGATCCTTTGAGGGGTACTTCATGGAATCCATAACATTAAATATCACAACTTCATCCCCAAATTCCATGGAAAGTGTACCCTTGTTAACATTTATGATCGTTTTTGTAGTTTTGAGGAAGGGTATACCTAAGATAATGGGGGCATGAGAACTTACCTGATCATCCTCCATGTTAATCACGTATAAATCTACTAGAAAGATCATGTCTCTTACCCGGAAAAGTACATCCTCAAGGACTCCCGCTGGATATTCTGCAGCTCTATTTACCAACTGTACCACTACTCTTGTCGGTTTCAGCTCACCAACCTACAAAGAAGAGAATACAGAGTGAGGCATCACATTTATGGAAGATCCCAAATCACAAAGCGCATCAGAAAAGTGCAACTACCCTATGGTGCATGGGATGGTGAATGTCCCTGGATCCTTGCACTTTTTCAGCATTACTAGAGTTGGTGCAATGAGTGCTAACACATTCCTTCCAAGATTGATCCTTTTATTTCCCTTGAGGCCTCTTTGATTGGTAAAAAGTTATTTTAAGAATTTTCCATACCTTGGAATTTTCTTAATGGATTCAAGTAGAGAAATGTTGATCTCCACATGCTTGAATGTGTCCAAAACCTCCTTTTGCATTGCTTCTTCAGCCATCTTCTTGGTTTGAACAACCCTGTTTGGAAAAGTAATGGGTTTAGGAGGAAAATCACTAATCTTTTTCTTACCTTTATCTTTCTCCTTGGGTTTCTCATCAGTTGATGTGGAATTGGGATTTTTTGGAGTTGAGGTGAATCCCGGTGGAATGGTAGGTGGAGAAGCATCAGTTGTTTGCTTCCCACTTCTCAATGTGATGGCACTGACATTCCCCTTTGGATTTGGAGTGGGTTGTGAAGGTATATTTCCAGAATTCCTACTTACAAGTTCATGGAGGGTGGTAGAAATCTGGCTCATTTGAGTCTTTAACTCCCTTAGCTCCGAAACATGACTCTTCAGCTCATTCTGTTGATTAAGAAATTTTTTTTTCAAAAGATCATCAGTATTAGTATCTACCTTTGGTGGGGGATTCCCTTGTTTTTGGTTTGTTGATGTTTGGGATTCAAATCTTCTTTGGGGTTGTTGGAATCCCTACTCATAAGGAGGAGGCTGCTGGATGTTTTGTTGAAAGGGTAGAATTTGTTGTTGTCCAGAGCCATACCTCATGCCTAATTGATCCTTCCACCCTTGGTTGTATGTTGGAGCAAATGAATCAAACTTCTTTTGGGGGTATGTCTATTGTTGCTGCTGATATGGTCTCCTTGGGAATACTGCTGCCCAATCCTATGTCTCTTGTAGTTGTGGGAAACAATCAGTTGGGTGGCTTGTCTCAGTGAAAATGCCATAAGGCCTTGAAGGAGGGGGTTGGGATGTCTTTTGTGCCAAAGAAATATGCCTCACCATAGTTTTAAATTCTTCTAACTTGGTATCAATCAAATGACTCTCAAGAGAAGAATGACTTACCTGATGTACTCCCCTGACATGCGGTGTACCTCGATCGCCAAATTGTCGAGAGTTTTGGGACATTTTTTCAATAAATTCACATGCAGCTACTGGTGTCTTGTACACCAATGCTCCTCTAGCCGCGACATCTACTATACTCCTCTCCCTAGGTGTGATTCCTTCATAGAAGTATTGGATGAGGAGTTTCTCACTGATTTGGTGATGTGGGCAGCTTACACACAACTTCTTGAATCGCTCCCAGTACTCATACATTGACTCCCCTTGGGCTTGC
This sequence comes from Viscum album, assembly GCA_963277665.1. Classification (NCBI taxonomy): domain Eukaryota; kingdom Viridiplantae; phylum Streptophyta; class Magnoliopsida; order Santalales; family Viscaceae; genus Viscum; species Viscum album. The sequence goes on from OY728150.1 coordinate 1,045,475,331, forward strand.
TTAATACCCGATATCTCCTTACGAATGGAAGTGGTTCTTGATTCCGGAAAAAATCTCTACAAGAAAAGACGTTTCAAATCATTCCAACAAGTTACATATTCAGGTTGTAAATAATACATCCAGTCTTTCGCAGCTCCATCAAGTGAGAATGAGAATTATCTTTGTTTGATTTGATCTTCAGAAACATTTCTAGGTTTAAGGGTTGAGAAAACCACATTAAATTCTTTAAAATGTTTTTTTGGATCCTCACCATATAATCCATGAAACTTTGGAAGAAGATGAATTAACCCAAATTTTAGTTCAAAGTCCGATTCGAGATTCAAGTATGCAATACAATTTGGTTGATAGTTAATATCCAGTGCAACCAATTATTGAATAGTTATATTAAGTTAATTTCAATTATTTTCAGCCATTGGTTCTTGTTTTATGTTGTAATTATAAGTGTTTCCAATTTCAATGTTCTTGTAGTGGATAAATTCTCCAACTGTTTGAATGTTGAAACTTCCCGTAGATTGAGGATGTCTGATTCGAGCCCTAAGGCTGCATTAAATCTCAGGGTCAAGATCTAAGAGATATTTGGGATTAGTTTGTGTCATAAATCAAATAAAAATGAAATGTAAGAAATTGGACCATAGTAAAATAAAAATAAGAAGTTTAAGTTGATGGTCCAAAAAGAAGTAGAAGAAAATAAAAGAAGAAGAAAAAAAATTCAGATTGGGTAAAGAAGGAAGAAATAAGAGAGGAAGAGAATAAAATGTAAAATAAAATAAATACCTCTAATTGGTTGAAATAATTACTTGCCTCCCTGGAAACAATGCCAATTTGAAAGGCTATGTCATGGGTGCCCTCAAATGATTAGTGGTTTTTGGGTTAATTAGGTGCAGCAGAGTGGTTGACCAAGGTCGTCTCTCAAAGGAGGAAGTAAATTTAACAACTTATTAAAGGTATTTTGAAAATAAAATAAAAATAATTAAGAAAAATACTTGAAAAGATGGGGGTTGTTTATCATTTATAAAACTATAAGAAGTTTTCTGGAAGAAGATTGCATATTTTTTTGTTTTTAATTTTGAAATGTAAGTTGATTAACAAAGCACAATGAGAAAATGTTTTTTTGGAAAACTATTTTTAGAAAGTGAAGTTGATATAAATCTACCTATTCAATAATTTATTAATCATTATAATTTAAATTAATAACCACTTAATTATTATCCCTTAATTTTTTAAATCCTGAACCTTATTAGAATTAACTTTACCACAAAGATGAAGTGAATTTAACCCTAGGCTAACTTCAGAACATGCAATCGCAGCACCCTGATTTGATTGATGTTCTAAGGTTGGATTATGGTCAGTGGTAAATTAAGGAAAATATCCTCTATGTAAATTATAATTAATTAAGTTTAGGGATTATATTTGAATGCTACAAATTGATCTCGTGTGGTTTTGAATTACCAATTAAGTTCGTGCTCTCACAATTCACACAATTCTCGACCTCACGTGATTTGTGTTTATTGTTCAATTGCTTGATTAGTTTAATTTCAATTGAAAAATCAATTAATATATCATATTAAGTGAATTATAGTATATCATTGATTCAAAATAAATAAATTAGGAAGGTAATAGATAGACCGATTTCTAAAAAGACTACTCTTCCATGGGTGGCGTAATCACTGTAGAAGCAAATTGCATTTGCAACGGCTTATAATGGGTATAACCCAATCACGCTTCTACTCAAGAATTCCAAACCAAAGAGGAAGATTAAGAAAAGAATAAATTTTAATAAAACATAAGAAAATAGAAGAAATAAAAGAAGAACAATGAAGTTTAATACACAAATGAAAATATTACAACATGAAGAAAAGAAGGAGGCTTCGATGAGGGGATCCTTGCTTCAAGAGCTACCCCTTTTACAATGGTTGGATAATTTGGGTGAAACCAATTATTCTATATCTCCAATCTCCCAATTCATGTACAAACCCCTCCAAATGATAAAAACACTAATTTATAGAGTGTATGGGAGGCTAGATTTAAATAGCTTTCAAGTGTGAATGAGTAATCTCGGACAAATATTTTAATACAACTTGCACCAACCATTTTAACTCCAAAACGCGTGAACCAGATGTCCTTATAGAAATATTATTTGTGCGAAAATAAATCCCTGAGCTTCTTTCAAAATTTGGTCCTAATACAAGCACGGATGAAGAAGTTATAACCCAAATACAGAGCCCATGTCCATTATGGTGAGTCTAGCCCAAATTTGACTTAATGGCCCATTTGTACCAACCAAATGCACTCTTTAGCTCTAGTGTCCTTAATAAAATTTGTATAAAATTAAGTGAGGAACACTTTTACAAAAATTTAAGTTCAAATAATTCGTATTAAAATATTTATGTGCGAAATACTACAGTTCATTTTAAAAGGGTAAAAATGGAATTTTAATCAAATTTTCAAATGAATGATCTAATCCCAAATATTTCATAAATGAACATATTTAGCACAATGTGAGGAAATTATTTCATTTATTATCAATAAAATATTCAACAAAATAGTGTTTTATCACAAGGATATATGAGAATTTTAAGTAAGACATTGAATCAGGAAAGAAATTCTACCCAAAAAACAATCTCAGTGATATGGTCAAGAATCTCTAATAGTTTAAGACAATGAGGAGACAACTATTCTTGATTAACTAGATGATAACTCATTAATAAATAAAATACTCATGATAATCAATGATTTACCATATTAAAACTATTAAAAAATGATATTCCTATTAAGGTATCACCAGTTCGGGGCTATATCTATGATTTTCCACATAGTCATTGTTTTTGAATCTTACTAGAGAAGACTAACTTCAAGGTAAGGAATTTTCAAAACCACCACATGAATAGTGGGGTTTGACCTAGTGGACTATAAAATTATTTAAATATAACTATACAAAGCATTTTATAACAACCCACCATGGATAAACAGGGTCTCTATTAGAGAAGATGGAAATCAATATATGATGTAAGGTTAACATTTCCCAAAAATACCCCACTACCAGATCATTAAAAACAATCCCTGAATAGGAAATAAATGAACCGACTCAATCTAGTTGGTAAAGTACCATGTTTATTACATCCTCCTCCTAAATACATGTTGAATTCAAATCACATGAAAATTTATTCCAACTAATAGAAAGGTATAGGTACAGTCGCAACATACCCATCGGTTGATGTCCAACATTCATTAACTTGTATACTAACCCAATATCTAAATAAAAAACCCATCTGAAACTATTTTTGTATAATATATAACCAGAATTGGATCCCATAATTCAAGATATAATTTTTATTCTCTCCCACCCATTGATGACTCCCCACTATTAAGGTTTCGATTAATGATACGACTATTAAAATTCACCCACTAAACTTCCTAGGACTTGGTCACCCAAGTCACGAATAAGAGCCACCTAATGAAAACCATGAAATAATATTGATCCAAACAACCAAATTCTAGGTCATTGATTCAACACATGAACCATAAATGTCCCAAAATTTCACTATCCTAACACCTAGAGACTTGAGAGTTAAGACATTGATCACCCCATCAATTATGAACTATAATACCTACTTAGATCCATCCTCAATGAGGCTAATCATGAGAATACATGAATAAAGATTTGAAAATGACCCATGAAACACAAAGGGTAGGATTTATTGAGGTATTTAGAAATGATACCATGAAATTTTTCTAAGATAACATCTCAATCATTACTAAATCCATAGACACAAATATGTACTCAGCCATATGATAAAAAATTCAAATGAAGTTAACTATCCTAAAAATACTCTTAATGAATCCCACTAAATTTATAAATTTGAACTAGTATGGTTCTTTAATAGAAAGGAGAACCTTGATTCTCAATTCCTCTAATGGAACCCTCAATTTACACAGTTTATCCAGTGATTAGAAAGATGTAGTTACTAACTCTTATCATAAAGACTCTTCCTCAATAAAATTTTCATCCCATCCCCATTGAAAAGATGAAAAATAATTTTAAATATGAGAGAGTGACTCTCAAGGTGTAGAAATCAATATGAAATTGAATGCTACTCAGTAACACATTTCCAAGGTTACAACAAGAACACTTATGAGGCACCTAATACCACTAAGGTTAGACCTTAATCAATTGTAATTGAGCATAGTGACCAATATAGACCCTATAAAATCCCACTAGGAATGATATTTCTTGATTATCATCCCATGAGATAACACTTACCATAAAATTATATTTCCCTTCCACTTGTTACATCTATCGCAGAACAACAACAACCAGTGCAACTAACACAACAATAACAAGCATCACACAAACATAACTAGGATGAAAAAAACAAATCCACCATCACAAAAACACAACTATCATAACAAGAACACAAAACATAACAATCACATCAGACATGATCTACACTATAAGTCCACCAAGTTAGTATCCAACAACATCATTTTCAAGAACTGTGCATTCATACTACCCATTCCAGTAAGCTACTATAAGGTTCCCATTCACTAATTCACCATGTAATAATATTTAGAAAAACTATACTCAATTTTCTATAATTTCAAAAATAATTACAAGGTTTTTATTAAACATTTACTTTTGTAAAAACCCATTTAAAGAAACCTTGGTAAAATCTAAACACTAGTAAAAGCATTCAAGAAAATACATTTTTATAAAATCTATTGAAAATATAAAATAAAATAATGTCACCATTATAAAACAAAACTTTCTAAAGGACATAAAATTATAGGTTTCACAATAATAAAAGGACCCCTTTAAGCAATTATTCCCCCTAAGGTCTATTTAAAGAAGTGGAGTATTTAAATATTTTTTCGAACCCAAGATACCTGAATTTTTTTATAAAACATTCTAGAAAATCCTTTGGTAAAACCTATTTCAATTTGATAACATCTTTACAAAACAAAATTTTCCAATTACTTTATTTATTTACAGATATTCCCATCAACAAAAACATGGCCTCATTAACTAGATCACATTAAAACTGATAATAAATCATGCGAATTATAATTAGTAATACTTTAACCATATATAGGTATCATTTCATTTCAATGAAATAATCACTAATTTTGGTATCAACTCATGATCTAAAAAATTAGCTATTATAGAGACTTGTTAAATTATTTTCCAAAAATTGTAACATACTAATTTATTTCCAATGAAAAGAAAATAGTTTTGGGCGATAACTAACCTAGTTCCATTTTTATTCCATTATGCTTTGAAAACATCTTGTTGAAAGGATTTTGTTATTCAATAATCATGCTCAATAATTTAGACAAACCCAACTACAAAATTCAACATATTATATACTTTAATTACAGTCTCATGAAGAGTAGCCTAAAAGTCATAAGAATCACAATACAAATTGAACATTACAAAAAACTATACCTTTTAACATATTCTCAAATTGGAATTTTATTTTACTCATTGCACTAAACATTCTTTACTAACTATATACATATCATGAAGTTACTACAAAATTTTATTATTTATTATGTTTTCAAATTAACAATTTTTTTTCAACTTCTAGCATGATCTTTGTTTAATTATATTTAATATGTGCTAAAATTTAAAATTATTAAATCAAAATAAACACATGGCGCACGATGAAGATCATAAAATGTCAGGCTAAACAGAAATTACTCAATCATGTGTAAGGGTTTTATATAGTATATACATGTTAATAATCATTAAGTAAGAAAGATAGTAAACATGGAAACAATTATTCATTTAAGTACTTATTCTAAAATTGTTGACATTATTTTAAATTAGAATGGATTTTCACAACCATTTAATTAATTAATTCTAATTAGAGACATTAGTAGATTAAGTTCTAATTTCCATCTAATTTTATGTTCCTTTAATATATAGAACACAAGGAAATCATTAAAAAAACACCATGCTAGAAAAAATCAACACACAACACAAAACAAAACCATATTCAACATGTTTTGTAGATCATTTTTTAGAAACTCTTAGTTTCAAACCTAATCAAGACTGGCCTTTTCCAGTAAAAAAAGTCACAATGTTACCATTTACCAATTCATGGAAATATAATACCATGTTAATGATGGAATCATAGTAGGAAGTATCTTTACTAATTCTTGATACTAAATTCCCATCAGCTACACCCATGACAATGAGGCGACAACAAGCTTAGAAGTTATTAACAATACTTTTTGTACCTATACCACCCTATTAACTTGAATCTCAACATAAATAGGTTAGATATGACTTTTTTATGCTCTAAAGTTCAATTACCGACACATCCTATCTCCACACCTACCATCCAAACTAAAAAACTTTACCAAATTGAAACCATTTGTAACACCTGGACCCAACCCATTGGGGATAGGATCGAAGTGTCACTAACCTTAGGTGACCCGCCAGACACTAAAAACTAGTAATAAATTCCAAGGTAATTACCAAACCATGGGTGACAATTAAACCTAGCATGTATAACAACCTGAATGAGATAAATCCAAGATAAAGTATATAACATGATGCATGGATAAGTATAACAACCCTTCCTTTTATTACACACTTAAACATGATTTATTACATAGAAAAATTCACTTAACAAAACATAGAATATTGACAGGTCTAGTGTCTTTGGGGATTAGGAATATTACATAACAACTTAAAACATAGGATGAAACATCTTATTGAAAACTTCCTTTACATGACCACTACATTATCTCGTACTTAGCATTGCATGGGATAACCTGAGGACATGCATAAGAAAAGGGTGAGATATAAAGCCCTGTAAGGGAGTTAATGAGGCATAACATGAAAGATAAAATACATGTTATGAAATAGGTATATCAATGGAGCATAAGATAAACATGAACATAAAGGCATGATATAACATGATTAACATAACATGGAAATGTGGCAACAACATTTAACATGATTTTTGAACGAGCCAAGGGTCATTGAACATGGAGCATGAGTAAACCCTCATTGCACTTGAATTATAATGATTAAACCCTAATTTCACTTGAATTAGCATGATTAAACCCTCATTTCACTTGACGTATCATGATATTAATCTTTACCCAATGTATTGGAGCGCTATCAGGGCGCACCCTTCTTAAACATTTCATTTCATGCATAAGTGTGCCACATGGATCATATAACAGGGAATCAATCAACAACATAAGTTATTCCATGATTAAGTAATATGGAATAAATACATGAAAGTACCATTCAATATGTATATGTGCATAAAGGTGAATACCCTTGATAGAGACATGGGTATGGTATTCACTACACAATGATCTTGGCTTGAAAAAATGCGGTGCAATTTCGGCAGCATAACGACGTGACATAAGGATTCATGAAAATTGTTGATGAGAGAGAAATGTGTGTCTCATCATATGTACATGAAATGTACAGTAAGGTGGTCATATATATACATTTCCCAATAAACGCAATGGAATTTAGATGCATAATACAAAAGAATTACTTAGATGTAAAAGAGGAGAGAGAAATCCCTCAGGGAATTTAGGCATGGTAATGAGTGTACATGGGAGTCATTAATGATAGATAAATGGGTATCACATCATATAAAAATAAATAGGGAAGTATGGGTGAGGTTATAAATCATACCCCAACATTTTTAATTGAAAAAAGGGCATAAAAACTTAAAGAAAATTAGACAAAAATGAGAAAGGAAGAAATCCCTTACTTGGAAGTGTGATCCCAAAGGATTGAGAGAGGCTTGAGAGAGGATTATTGGGAGATTTGGTCACATTGGAAGGATTATATAGGGAGGGGGGCAGGGGTTGGTCGAACTCCAAAGTATTTTAGTGAAGAGGAAGTGGGAGTTTGGGTGGGTTTATATAGGAAAGGAGAGGGAATTATTTATTATTTAGGTTTGGGACACCCCACATTAAACTAATCAAAAACACAAACCAGACCACAATTTTTTCAAAAGGGGAGTTTAAAACAATATTTTATAAGTCCAATGTCTGAAATTCTTAAAATAATAGGGTTTATTATGTGGAGGTGAGTCACACTCTCAAGGAAAACAATTTAAAAAGACAAAATGTTTTATAAGCCTTGAAGGGTCCACTAAAGCTTTGTAAAATAAATAAAACAAACACAAAATCACATTATTTTAATTTTAAAACATATATTGGACTATCATAATGTTTATATTATTTTATTACATCACTATTGGGTCATTATGATGTCATAAAACACATTATATATTTAACTGGTATTTAATTTTTACCCAAAAATTTGACTGTCTCAGAAAATTATTCACTGTTGGATAATTTTGATATCCTAATTCCAAGAATAATATTCATTTTATCTAAATATTTTTATAAATATGTGAATTTTTACATTTAAAATAAAAACCGATATTTACTAAAAATTCATGGGTTTTGACAAAAACAGCTTTCAAACCTAAATAAAAATTAAAATTGTATTCATAAAATTATATGATAATTTATATTTAATAAAAAGTAATTTAATAATAATAATAATAATATTTTATTAAAATATTATTTAATTAAAAAATCTATTAATTCATCAAAATAGATTTCTTAGTTGAATATTAACTAAAAATACTATTTGTGTTTTAAAAAATATTTACAAAGTAACAATAATAAAATGAATGAAAATTATTTATACAAAAATAATGTATATAGTCATAGTGATAGGGTCTTGTTACATAACCCCTTATAAAATGTAACACCCCGAGCTTCCACGATACGCTTCTCATTCAATAATGCAATAGATTGCATTGTACGCAACTTCGAGTTCTAAAACACCGCGACTAATCAAAGTAGCCGTTATGAATAGTAATAACCACTTTTTAAAATTATAGAAATTTTATATTTCAAAATGGACTTCATTTTTGTATTCGGAATATCGAAATTAGCCTATGTTGAATTTTTGGTATTTTTCTGAGAACTTCTAATTTTTATGAATAGTGAAAAATACTTAAAACAACTTTTTAATCAAAATAATTTATTGTGATAAATTATACTATTTAGTGGTTTTACGGTATAATTAGAATATATTTTTACCATTTTATCCAATGGTGGTCATTAGAATTAATTTTACATTGAAATTGGACATAAACAATTGCCAATCTTTTGATATAAATTGTTTCTTAAAAACACGCTATTTGTCGTAACAGCGGGAATTAATTATAAAATTAATTAATGCAACTTATATGTTTGGAATTTTGTAAAATAGACATCATTTTTGAATTCGGAATATCAATTATAGCTTAGGGTGAAATTTTAGCCTTGTTCTGAAAAACTTCAATTTTTGATGAATAGTGAAACCACTAAGTGGTAGTTAAATAACTGATTTTTCGTTTAAATGAAATATTACCACTTATGTGATTTGATTTTCAAAAATCCGACATACATGGTTGTCATTAAGAAGTAAAATGTGGTTCAATGAGATCAAAATAATTTTTTGGTGAATAGTAACTTTTAAGTTCTTAATCGTGATTAGAGGTAATTAGTGTAGTTTAAGGTACAAATAATGTTTTAATAATATGAGATGAGCATGACACTTGTCCTAATACTATTGAATGAGTCATGGCCGACCAAGACAACCCATGGGTCAACTTGGGGACCCCATGGAGCCACTTTAGTTGGAAAATGACATTAATATATATTTATTTAATGTTAAAATTAAATTGACACAAACATGAGTTGTTTTACTAAAACAATTTTTAAGTGGGGTTACACAAGTCCAAATTTTGACTATAAATATTCATTAAAAATCTAGAAAGATTTCCTACATCATAGTATTTTTTTTATAATTTTTAGACATTAAATAAATTAAATTATATATGACATCATTGTGATGCAGCGATGACCTCATTATTTAACGATTTAAATAAAATGAGAAGATAATGCAAAATCCAAGGCTTACACTTGTCCAAAGCCTATTGGATGAAGAGATTTCGAAACCTTATCACCTTAGCCTCGAATTATATAAGTGTGGGACCTTTATAATCCGAAAAGCATTGTGTAATAATGTAACATTTCAATCTTTCCAAAAGAGCCCCTCCTCTCCACTTATAAAAGGCCCCCACCTCTCCCACCTTATTCACACTTTAAAGCCATTTGGCTCGGCCAACCTCTGCCCAAATACTCTCCCAAATTACCCCTATTACTCCTAAAAGCCTCACTTTGGGCAGAACTCTTCCCAAGGAAGCCTTTGGCTCAAATCAAAAAGAGTTACCCGATTTTGAGGTAATGTCTTCTCTAATGTTGTTTTGTTTTATTTTTCTTCTCCAACCCCCTAAACACTTTTTATTCATTTCTTTTGTAACAAAACAAGTATCCTCAATATACTAGGATGTTGTTATAAGAAGGATTCGAGCTACACTTACACACACCTACATATAATGGTTAAAGAACATACGGTTTCCGTGGATGGCGAAATTGTGCCTCCCGAAACGATGATTGTTCAATACTCATTTAACACCTTCAAAGGTGGCCATTATGATGTCACTATTTTTATATATGATATATAATATGTTTATGTTTTACTTATGCTTCTTTATTTTTCATTTGTGTCTTACCTTTATGGCTTCCATTATGGGTATACGCGATATCTTCATTTTAGGAAGTGCGGACTACCGCCCCCTCAAGTGATTTGAATCGTTAATGCCATATGTGGGATGTATAAAGGATGGAGTAAATGGTATTATACACTATATTATACTGGAATTATATTATACATTTATATCATTATGATTTAGTTCCATTAAATATGAAATTGAAATGAAAGTAGCGTTCATGCGTACGTACGACTTACCGTCTCCATGAACGGTGCATTTCATTTCTTACCTCTAAATGTTACGTAATATTATAAATGAATGTATATACTTGATATATAATATATATATGACATCTAAATCATGAATATAATTCTGGATATAATGGATATTCTACCACATGAACAACTTGTAATTATAAGAAGTTTATTGTTGACTCAAGTACCAAAGATCGACAAAACGACCGTTATTAACTTAAATAATTACATAATGTTCATAACATTGTAATAAGTGATATAAAAAGGATAATGAAATTAAAAATGGTTCTTAATAAGGTATATATTAACTCTAGTTTATTATTCAGGAGGTTAAATAACGGTTGAGTCAAGTCGGATACGAGGTAAGGGTTTACTTCACAACCTCTTCATTATCCAAGGTTGTTTATACATAATTATCTACTGGGACCTCGTTATCATCCACATCCATGTTTCTTCAAAATGTATTTCAAAACATTTTTATTATTTACAAGAATATGGGTTAAAGTCATTTATACCCTTTTTGACTTTTTATAAGAGGAATCTTTCCGTCGTTTTCAAAACAAGGTCCTTTTTAACCTTTTCGACAGAATTGAGGTAAGAATGTTTTTTTAACTTATACGGTGGGTGCGGTTATTTTCTGCCGTTATAAAATCTTCAAAGCTTTCCTTACAAGCTTATAAGAATATTTTCAAGAAAATTTTTTGTTTTATATGGCTCTTAAATGATTTGAAAAATAGAAAGAGATATTTCTCTAAAAAGTGTTTTGATTTCATCTATGTTAACATCCTTTGATGGATTTTACGCTTATTTGAAGTTGATTTATTATAATACAAAACTTCTATATTATATTGAAGGTTTTTGCGATATGTTTGACTGTGGATGTGCTATTTTATACCATTCATAGTTTATGGTGAAATTATTGACATTTCGTATGCTAGTTTTAATACGAATGTTTATGTTATGTTTAAACCTTTTCATATGGGAATGCATTGGACTTAATATGTGATGGGTGGAGCCCGCTATAGCTCCTCGATGCATCGGTAGGTCTCATGAGACAAACTAGTGTCTTGGCACAAGGCCTTGACAAAATCTTATTTGTAGTCTTGGCACGAGGCCTTGGCTATTTGGTTATGATAGTCTGGCATTATGCATTCCAACATTATGAAAGTGGTTAGTGATTTTGCATGTGATTATTCGATTAGTAGAATATCCATGTGAATGAGTAAATGGCGTTATTTCATTTTACTTTTGCCCTATTATGTTTATATTCAAGTTTAAAAGGCTTTTGTTTTAGTTATACATTGCCTTAAATGTTATTCTTATTTATGAAAGTTTCCGCTATATTGTTATCCTTACTGGGCATTTGAGCTCACCCCTTTTCTATGTTTTATTTTTTCCCAGGAAGTGAGGAAGTAAATTATGAATGACCTGCAGGGATATTATGAGGGGATAGTGTGGACTGTGGAGACATTATGTTGTTGTAGTAGTTTTTCATTTTATGATGTAATGTAAAACCTATGAATGTTTCTAGTGTTTCCAAGGCTACTAAACTAATCGGTCTTTCGAGACTTGATCTTTTGTGATCATGCCAATGTTACGAAGTAATGCACCGGCTCTGGGTAGCTGGGGTTGGGGCGTTACAGTTGGTATCAGAGGCAGTTTAGTACTAACCTTGGAAGCTAGATTTAGATAAACTCTGATTAGAGCACATAGCCCAAAGATAGACTTTGAGGATTAGTATAGAAGAACTTCCTAGAATTTTGGTATTATAGAGATGTTATGAGTTTTCCGAGCAATACATCCTTGTCTGGATACGAGCAGGTAGAGGAGGCTCTGGCACAGATGTACCTAGGGGTAAAACCCGAAAACACCGCTTTGAGCTAGACTCAAACGGGAATTGGTGCACGACAACGGGCCTTGCTGCACTCTTGGTTACGACACTCCCGGGGGATATGCTTAGGATAATTCTCATTTTCTTTACAAACCACTATGAACAGTTATGAGTATATACTTCCTCAAAGAAAACCTTTTTATGATTATGGATTATATCCATAAATAGTTCAATTTATTTTAAGTATTTTATAAGTATGGAATTATTTATTTTTATTCATAAACTAATCTAGTTTATGGCATTGTATAGAAATGGCGCCCAGTAGAAGGAATGTGAACTCCATCAATACGTATGATCCAAAGAGTAAGAAGGATCATATATTTCATGGTATTAAGCCAACATTTAGAAGGGAAATATTCTCCCATGTGTTATCAACATATGAAGAAATAGTATCATGTGTTAATAAGATAAGTAGAGAATTCTCTGAGTCTTATGGATTTGAAGGGATGAAAGAGAAGAAAAGGATGGAAGAGAGAATGATGGATAAAGGGACGAGGGAAAAGAAGAATTTTCCAATATGTGATAACTGTGGGAAGAAACACCTTGGAATTTTCCTGAATGGAATGGGAGTTTGTTATAAGTGTGGAGAAAAAGGACACCAAGTGCGTGACTGCAAGGGTAAGAAAAAGGATTCAAATGTACAATGCTTCATCTGCAAGGAGTGGGGACACTACGCAAACCAATGTTCAAATCATCAGAGTATGCCCCAAATGATGTTATTGGATAATAATCGAGTTATGATACTACCACAGATGAGGAGGAATGATTAGAGTTCTTATGTTGTTATTAAAGAATTTTTCAATTTGAGTGTTGTATCAATGATGTACTTGTTATAATAATTATGGAGTATATAATGATTGTACTGCAGTACTATTTCTTCTAGGACTTGAGATTGTGTGGAACCAAGAAAAGTGACTCCACAGTAGGTTAAATTTTTGGAAAATATATGGTTGAGAGAAAGATAAACCATAATATGGTTCTGATACCAAGATAGTGATTTTGGAATAAGACATTATTGATTCGGATAAATTATGTTGGATATTCTTAACATCCTTGAAACTGATTAATGATTTGTATACATTTTTGGATAGAAGGAGTATATCTTGTTTTCTATAAGGAATAAGGGATCATGAATGTAATAAATAAGGATTTATGGTAATACAGTATGTTGCAGTGTTTTAAAAGAATACATGATGAAGGTGTTCACATGTTGTTACGCAGAAAAAAAAGGAGCTTCATTATGTTTACCTTCCTCATAAAATCTGGACTGTGAGTTGGACAAAAGTATTTTGGATAACTATAAAGGTTGGAATGGATTATATTGTTAAGGTTATTTTTGGATATTTATAAAAAGGACAACACACAGACCGAGTGACAACCCATCGCGTCGGATAAAGATGTGGGAATCGAACCCACAACCATAGTGCGATTGGGATTAATCGCCTACCACTGGACTACGTGAAGTCCCTGGTTTTTACAAAATAGTTTTTCTAATCTAAATGGTATGTGTTAAAATTTGGAACCTTATACAATTAGGATAAGTATAATATTTTTGAGTTCTATTATCTTTTTGAGTGAAAGATGAGTTGAAGGTTGAAACTCTAATTGTCAAGCATAAATATATATATACCTATCTCTTATTCAATGAATAAATTAATTCTTAAACTTTAGTAAAGGGATATTAAATCAAAAAATGTGTTATCCTAATACCTTATGTCTTGTTGAACTGATGATATTTTAAATAAACATAGATTGAAGGCTTTGAGGCCCTCAATTTGACAGTTGATTAAGAATGATGACCTCAATCACTCCCTACAAATATTTACGTTTTTCCTCCAATTATATGTCTCTAATTGCCACCAATGTTCTCCTTATCGAGATTATAATTTGGTGGTGACTTTCTTATTTCCATTTCCCTCTTATTAAGACTAAATTTTATTAACCTTATTTCTGATGTGGGGTTTCCAAAAAGGTATTTTCTCTTTTCAACCTTTTATTTTCAAAGAAAAATTTCAAATTGCGAGGACGCAATTTATTGAAGGAGGGTAGAATGTAACACCCCGAGCTTCCACGATACGCTTCTCATTCAATAATGCAATAGATTGCATTGTACGCAACTTCGAGTTCTAAAACACCGCGACTAATCAAAGTAGCCATTATGAATAGTAATAACCACTTTTTAAAATTATAGAAATTTTATATTTCAAAATGGACTTCATTTTTGTATTCGGAATATCGAAATTAGCCTATGTTGAATTTTTGGTATTTTTCTGAGAACTTCTAATTTTTTATGAATAGTGAAAAATACTTAAAACAACTTTTTAATCAAAATAATTTATTGTGATAAATTATACTATTTAGTGGTTTTACGGTATAATTAGAATATATTTTTACCATTTTATCCAATGGTGGTCATTAGAATTAATTTAACATTGAAATTGGACATAAACAATTGCCAATCTTTTGATATAAATTGTTTCTTAAAAACACGCTATTTGTCGTAACAGCGGGAATTAATTATAAAATTAATTAATTAAACTTATATGTTTGGAATTTTGTAAAATAGAAATCATTTTTGAATTCGGAATATCAATTATAGCTTAGGGTGAAATTTTGGCCTTGTTCTGAAAAACTTCAATTTTTGATGAATAGTGAAACCACTAAGTGGTAGTTAAATAACTGATTTTTCGTTTAAATGAAATATTACCAATTCTGTTATTTGATTTTCAAAAATCCAACATACATGGTTGTAATTAAGAAGTAAAATGTGGTTCAATGAGATCAAAATAATTTTTTGGTGAATAGTAACTTTTAAGTTCTTAATCGCGATTAGAGGTAATTAGTGTAGTTTAAGGTACAAATAATGTTTTAATAATATGAGATGAGCATGAAACTTGTCCTACTTCTATTGGATGAGTCATGGCCGACCAAGACAACCCATGGGTCAACTTGGGGACCCCATGGAGCCACTTAAGTTGGAAAATGACATTAATATATATTTATTTAATGTTAAAATTAAATTGACACAAACATGAGTTGTTTTACTAAAACAATTTTTAAGTGGGGTTACACAAGCCCAAATTTTGACTATAAATATTCATTAGAAATCTAGAAAGATTTCCTACATCATAGTATTTTTTTTATAATTTTTAGACATTAAATAAAGTAAATTATTTATGACATCATTGTGATGCAGCGATGACCTCATAATTTAACGATTTAAATAAAATGAGAAGATAATGCAAAATCCAAGGCTTACACTTGTCCAAAGCCTATTGGATGAGGAGATTTCGAAACCTTATCACCTTATCCTCGAATTATATAAGTTTGGGACCTTTAGAATCCGAAAAGCATTGTGTAATAATGTAACATTTCAATCTTTCCAAAAGAGCCCCTCCTCTCCACTTATAAAAGGCCCCCACCTCTCCCACCTTATTCACACTTTCAAGCCATTTGGATCGGCCAACCTCTGCCCAAATACTCTCCCAACTTACCCATCTTACTCCTAAAAGCCTCACTTTGGGCATAACGCTTCCCAAGGAAGCCTTTGGCTCAAATCAAAAAGAGTTACCCGATTTTGAGGTAATGTCTTCTCTAATGTTGTTTTGTTTTATTTTTCTTCTCCAACCCCCTAAACACTTTTTATTCATTTCTTTTGTAACAAAAAAAGTATCCTAAATATACTAGTATGTTGTTATAAGAAGGATTCGAGATACACTTACACACACCTACATCTAATGGTTAAAGAACATACGGTTTCCGTGGATGGCGAAATTGTGCCTCCCGAAACGATGATTGTTCAATACTCATTTAACACCTTCAAAGGTGGCCATTATGATGTCACTATTTTTATATATGATATATAATATGTTTATGTTTTACTTATGCTTCTTTATTTTTCATTTGTGTCTTACCTTTATGGCTTCCATTATGGGTATACGCGATATCTTCATTTTAGGAAGTGCGGACTACCGCCCCTTCAAGTGATTTGAATCGTTAATGCCATATGTGGGATGTATAAAGGATGGAGTAAATGGTATTATACACTATATTATACTGGAATTATATTATAAATTTATATCATTATGATTTAGTTCCATTAAATATGAAATTGAAATGAAAGTAGCGTTCATGCGTACGTACGGCTTACCGTCTCCATGAACGGTGCATTTCATTTCTTACCTCTAAATGTTACGTAATATTATAAATGAATGTATATACTTGATATATAATATATATATGACATCTAAATAATGAATATAATTCTGGATATAATGGATATTCTACCACATGAACAACTTGTAATTATAAGAAGTTTATTGTTGACTCAAGTACCAAAGATCGACAAAACGACCGTTATTAACTTAAATAATTACATAATGTTCATAACATTGTAATAAGTAATATAAAAAGGATAATGAAATTAAAAATGGTTCTTAATAAGGTATATATTAACTCTAGTTTATTATTCAGGAGGTTAAAGAACGGTTGAGTCAAGTCGGACACGAGGTAAGGGTTTACTTCACAACCTCTTCATTATCCAAGGTTGTTTATACATAATTATCTACTGGGACCTCGTTATCATCCACATCCATGTTTCTTCAAAATGTATTTCAAAACATTTTTATTATTTACAATAATATGGGTTAAAGTCATTTATACCCTTTTTGACTTTTTATAAGAGGAATCTTTCCGTCGTTTTCAAAACAAGGTCCTTTTTAACCTTTTCGACAGAATTGAGGTAAGAATGTTTTTTTAACTTATACAGTGGGTGCGGTTATTTTCCGCCGTTATAAAATCTTCAAAGCTTTCCTTACAAGCTTATAAGAATATTTTCAAGAAAATGTTTTGTTTTATATGGCTCTTAAATGATTTCAAAAATAGAAAGAGATATTTCTCTAAAAAGTGTTTTGATTTCATCTATGTCAACATCCTTTGATGGATTTTACGCTTATTTGAAGTTGATTTATTATAATACAAAACTTCTATATTGTATTGAAGGTTTTTGCGATATGTTTGACTGTAGATGTGCTATTTTATACCATTCATAGTTTATGGTGAAATTATTGACATTTCGTATTCTAGTTTTAATACGAATGTTTATGTTATGTTTAAACCTTTTCATATGGGAATGCATTGGACTTAATATGTGACGGGTGGAGCCCGCTATAGCTCCTCGATGCATCGGTAGGTCTCATGAGAAAAACTAGTGTCTTGGCACAAGGCCTTGACAAAATCTTATTTGTAGTCTTGGCACGAGGCCTTGGCTATTTGGTTATGATAGTCTGGCATTATGCATTCCAACATTATGAAAGTGGTTAGTGATTTTGCATGTGATTATTCGATTAGTAGAATATCCATGTGAATGAGTAAATGGCGTTATTTCATTTTACTTTTGCCCTATTATGTTGATATTCAAGTTTAAAAGGATTTTGTTTTAGTTATACATTGCCTTAAATGTTATTCTTATTTATTAAAGTTTCCGCTATATTGTTATCCTTACTGGGCATTTGAGCTCACCCCTTTTCTATGTTTTATTTTTTCCCAGGAAGTGAAGAAGTAAATTATGAATGACCTGCAGGGATATTATGAGGGGATAGTGTGGACTGTGGAGACATTATGTTGTTGTAGTAGTTTTTCATTTTATGATGTAATGTAAAACCTATGAATGTTTCTAGTGTTTCCAAGGCTACTAAACTAATCGGTCTTTCGAGACTTGATCTTTTGTGATCATGCCAATGTTACGAAGTAATGCACCAGCTCTGGGTAGCTGGGGTCGGGGCGTTACATAAAACCCGCATAAGACTGAAGGGTAAGGTGTGCGATGACGATAAACTCTTGGGGTGGCTGAGATAACATCGCTCGGGTGGTAATCTCTATTAACTTCTACTTATCCCGTAGTTGGTTCCACTCAAGATTAAAATGTTCAAGATCGGATTGGGATTTTTCAAGAGAAAAACCCAATGACGCAACCTCCTTTACAAGCTCTGACAAATGGGCTTTGTACGGGGCAAGTCTACAGGATGAGGGCATCGCTTCCTTTGTCTGAGTAAATTGGATTTGTTAAAGCCCTATATTTATACTAATAATTTGATCACTGTTCAACAAATATATTAGCAATAGTCACAATTCTTAACAGTATTTTAAAATCTATAAACATTAAACCAATGAAGTTCACATTTTATATAACCATAATAAGACATTTAATTAGATCAAGCAGAATTTTCATTAATTAAAGTTTGGGTCATTACAATCTTCCCCCTTAAGAAATTTCGCCCTCAAAATTTTCTTTTCCCACACTAAAAAAGATTAGGGTAACTCTGATTCATCACTTCCTCCGATTCCCACATCGCTTCTTCAAACTTTTGGTTTTGCCACAACACCTTCACGAGGGGCATTATCTTATTTCGTAGGACTTTTTCCCCACGATCTAAGATCTTCACTGGTTTCTCCTTGTAAGAAAGATCATCCTCTAATTGTACCACCTATAAAGAGAGTACATGTGAAGGGTCTGGTACATACTTTCTTAAGATGGATACATGAAAGACATCATGTACTTTGGCCATGGTAGGTGGGAGTGCTAGTCGATAGGCCACAACCCTAACACGATCACGAATCTCAAAGGGGCCGATGTTCCTAGGACTTAACTTTCCTTTATTTCCAAACATCATGAATTTCTTCCATGGAGATATGCATAGGAATACCATGTCTCCAAATTTAAACTCAAGGTCTCATCGATGGTTATCAGCATAAATCTTCTTCTGACTCTGGGCTGCCTTGATATGCTACTGAATGGTTTTCACCTTCTCCACCATTTCTTAGACTATTTCTAGTCCTAGAAGATTATGCTCACCGACTTCATCCCAACATGCTGGTGTTCTGCACCTCTTCCCATATAGGGCTTCATAAGGTGTCATTCAGATGCTCGATTGGAAACTGTTATTATAGGAGAATTCAACCAGAGGAAGATTTTGATCCCATCCTCCTTTGAATTCATTTTACCATGCTCTCAACATGTCCTCAAGTGTTTGGATAGTCTGCTCGGATTGGCCATTAGTTTGAGGATGATAATCCATACTGAAGTTCAACTAAGTATTCAGATCATGTTGAAGAATCTTCCAAAACTTAGATGTGAATATTGTATATTGATTAGATACAATCGATAGTGGTACCCCATGTAGCCTTACCACATCTCCGATATATATCTGTTCCAGTTGATCTAATGAGAAATCCTCCCAAATTGAAATTAAGTGTGCATACTTTGTAAGACGATCTACAACAACCCAGACTGCATTTTTTCCTTTGGATGTATTTGGAAGTCCGGTGACAAAATCCATGGTGATGTTCTCCCATTTCCATGCTGGTATAAGCAATCGTTGCATCATCCCCTTAGACTTCTGCCTCTCTGCCTTCACTTGCTGACACACTAGAAACTTTGATGTATACTCAGCGATCTCCTTCTTCATATTATCCCATTAATAATGCTCTTGGAGATCTTGATACATCTTTGTGTTTCCTGGGTGAATAGAGAAATTTGAACTATGTGAATCATCCAAAAGTTCCTTCGTCATCTCCATACTTGATGTAACACAGTATTTTCCCAAATCTCACAATTCCTTCTTCATTAACATTGAAATCCAAGGATTTTCATTTTCTGATAGCTTCCACTTTCTTCTGAATTCCCACATCTTCCTTTTGAGCATCCTTTAACCTTTACAAAAGAGATGACTGAGCAATCATTTGTGAAAGGATTGATGATGTTCCCTTCTTTATGATTCCCATGTCCATCTTCATCAAATATAAGAAGATTGGATCCTTCTCAATTCTCATCAATGATAGAATCGCTGGGTCCTTACTACTTAGAGCATCTTCCACCTTGTTCGCTTTCCCAGGGTGGTAATGGATTGAGCAGCCATAGTCTTTGATCAGATCTAACCATCTTTGTTGTTACATGTTCAAATCTTTCTGTGTGAATACATACTTGAGGAATTTGTGGTCCGTATATATTTCACACTTCTTCCCAAAGAGATAATGCCGCCAAATTTTTAAAGCAAAGATCACAGCCAACTCCAGATCATGTATTGGATAATTCTACTCATGAAATTTTAATTGCCTTGAAGCATAGGCAACAGCTTTTTCATTTTTCATCAACACACAACCCAGGCCCTTCTTCGAAGCATCACTGAATACCACAAAAAGTTATCCACTTGTGGGTAAAGTGAGAACGGGTGCAGTGATAAGCCTTCTTTTCAACTCCTTAAAGCTTTCTTCACATTCATCAATCCAAGAAAACTTTACTCCCTTTCGAGTTATCTTGGTAAGAGGGTTGGAAAATCATGAGAAATTTCTCACAAATCATCGATAATATCCAGCTAACCCCAAGAAGTTACGGATATCCGTTACCGATGTTGGCCTCAGCCATCCCTCTATTGAAGTTGTCTTGGAGGGATCCATAGATATACCATTGATTATGATGATATGTCCCAAGAATGATACCTCCTTCAAATAGAACTCACATTTTCTATACTTTTCATAGAGCTCCTCCTTTATAAAGGTCTCTAGTATAGTTCTTAGATGCTCCTCATGATCTTCCTTGGTTTTGGAGTATATTAGAATATCATCTATAAAGACTACCAAAAATTTGCTGAGGTAATATCTAAAGACTATATTCATCAAGTCCATGAAGATTGATGCAGAATTAGTGAGTCCGAAAGGCATTACTATGAATTCATAGTGCCTATATCTTGTATGAAAAGCAGTCTTGGGGATATCTTCCTTCTTCAAACTTACTTGATAATATCCCGAAATAAAATCCACTTTGGAGAAGTATTGTGCCCCATGAAACTAATCGAACAATTCATCAATTCATGGGAGAGGATACTTGTTATTTATCATGATTTTGCTAAGTTCATGATAATCGATGCAAAGGCGCATTGACCCATCCTTCTTCTTGACAAAGAGGACTGGTGCACCCCATGGTGAAGCACTTGGGTGTATAAACCCTTTATCCAGATTCCCCTGTAATTGTTTCTTCATTTCCTCAAGCTCCAAAAAACTATTATATATAGAGTCTTGGATATTGGCAATGCCCTAGGAATAAGGTCAATTAAGAATTCAACATCTCTTGTAGGAGGAAGACCAGGAAATTCCTCTAGAAACACTTCAACGAATTCCCTCACAAAAGGCATGTCTTCAAGGATGGTTGACTCCTTAGACTAAATCATATGATCCAGATATTCATGCTCATAGGGAAGTAATATCCATTCTTAAGATGATGGAGCTAAATAAGATTCATCTTCCTCCTTGAACTTGTACAAAATCAGGGGTCGATTCTCCACATGGAGAGTGATTTACCTCTCACAACAATTTATGTTGGCTCTTTATAAGGAACATCAATCCATGCCAGGAATTGCATCAAATTCCACCAGAGGGAGTATTATGAGGTTCTCCAAGAAGTTAAATCCACCGATTATGACAGGGGATGAGTTATATTCATGGGATGCAATGATTTCACCATTTTCCGTACTCACCGACATCTTTACTTCCATGATTTGAGGTGGTGTTGGGATTGTTATAATAAACTTTTGAGATATAAAAGAATTCGTAGAACCTGAATCAAAAAGTACATTTGGTATTCTTGAATGAATAACTAGCGTACCTATCACCACTTCATTGTTGGGGTTCACTGGCGGTAGTGATGGAAAAATCTCACCCTTGCTACCTTGGAGGTTGTTGGTTGCCTCCAAAAACCCTTGGCTTAGGGAACTGTTTGAAAAGTTCCTCAGTTATTTGCATCTGAAGAAATGAACAATGTGTTGAGGGTCGAGAAGATCCTTCCTCTCCTCTGTCATAGCCACATATTTTTCTTGCCGATAGTTAATAGCCTGGTGCCCTTCTCTTTCACACCTAAAGCATTTCCTCACCCCCTTGAAGCAATTTCTAGGGTGCTTCTTTCCACACCTTTGGAAAGTGGGGTGTTGGATTTTCTTAGCACCATTGGATTTATCCATCATAACACTATAATTGAAGTAAACTTTAAACTTTTTATCCCCATTATACCCCTGAGATTCTCTGATCTCCATTTCGACCTTGAGGGCACAACGAACAATTTCCTCATAGCTGTTGAAGTCATGGATTGCCAGTGCTTTCAATAGGCTAGGTTTCAACCCACCAAAGAAGCGGTAAACCTTACATTTGGGGGTAACGACAAAGATGAAGGCATATCATGCAAGCCTTGTGAAGTTTTCCTTGTACACTCCGAGAAATTCATCGTCTTTTTTTGTTGAGGGAAAGGAAGTCCCTTTCTATCTTAAGTCGGAGGGTGTATGGAAAATATTTATCGAAAAATTTCTTCTAAAAATCCTTCTACTCCAACACCTCGATCTCCTCCTCAGGCTTCGTATTTTTGATCAAATTACACCATTGATCAGATTCACCCTCCATACGATAAGCATCCAGAAGAACCTTTTCTTGTTCAGAACATTGAAGGATGGAGAAGATCTTTTCAATGTAGTTGATCCATTGTTCGGCGATTGAGGGATCAAATGATCCATTAAAAGTAGGAGAACTTTGTCTCATGAAGCTCTCGATAGTGACTTGTTCTTTCTTAGGGGGATTGAACATTCCTCTGACCCATGTTTCTATTCAAATCTTGAGTTAACTGAGAGAGAAGAATGATAAAGTTCACGATTCCTACTCCCATTAGATTGGGCATCTCATTAGCACAATCATCACATTGATCTTCACATCAGTTTTAGCCCGAGTCCTCCTATTACCGGCCATTGGATGGAATAAAAGGAAAGTTATTGGTAACACATAAAGAGTAATCCAATGGAAAAACTGAATACTTATAAATAACTTTTATGTCTTTAACTTATGAATCCATAGGCTTTAATCTATGCTATTCATGATCTATTTTCTAACCTATATTCTTAGGGGAATTTTTTTTAGTCCCTTAATAATAGTTTATACTAAGCTTGTGAATTTACCAAATCATATCCCCCAAGAGTTTCATAGCCAAGAGTGTAGCAAGGCTCATTGTTGTGCACTAGTTCCCATTCGATTCAAGCTCAAAGCGGTGTTTTCGGGTTTTACCCCTAGGATACATCTGTGCCAGAGCCGCCTCTACCTGCTCATATCTAGATGGGGATTTATTTGCTTGATAAACCACTTAATAAATACTCACCAAAACTTAGGTATGTTTTTATTATACTTAGTCTTGTATCTAAGTCTTCACTAGGGTTTTCTAATCCTAATCCCAAAAATAAATAAACCTATCCTCTGATACCAACTATAACAAACCTTCCTTTTATTACACACTTAAACATGATTTATTACATAGAAAACTTCACTTGATAAAACATATTAGATAAAGAGGTCTAGTGTATTTGGGTATTATGAATATTACATAACAACTTAAAACATAGGGCGCAACATCTTATTGAAAACTTTGTTTACATGACCACTACATTCCCTCGTACTTAGCATTGCATGGGATAACCTAAGGAAATGAATAAGAAAAGGGTGAGCTATAAATCCTAGTAAGGGAGTTAACAAGGCATAAAGTGAAAGATAAAATACATGTTAGGAAATAGGTATATCAAGGGAGAATTAGATAAACATGAACATAATGGCATGATATAACATGATTAACATAACATGGAAATGTGGCAACAACATTTAACATGATTTTAATATGATAAAAGGCTCATTGAACATGGATCATGAGTAAACACTCATTTCACTTGACGTATCATGATACTAATTTTTACCCAATGAATTGGAGCACTATCAGGGCACACCCTTCTTAAACATTTCATTTCATGCATAAGTGTGCCACATGGATCATATAACATGGAATAAATCAATAACATAAGTTATTCCATGATTAAGTAATGTGTAATAAATACATAAAATTACCATTCAATATGTATATGTGCATAAAGGTGAATACCCTTGATAGAGACATGGGTATGGTATTCACTACACAATTATCTTGGCTTGAAAAAATGCGGTGCAATTTCGGCAGTATAACGGCGTGACATAAGGATTCATGAAAATGGTTGATGAGATAGAAATGTGTGTCTCATAATATTTACATGAAATGTAAATTAAGGGGGTCATATATATACATGTACCAACAAACATAATGGAATTTAGATGCATAATACAAAAGAATTACTTGGATGTAAAAGAGGAGAGAGAAATCCCTCACGGAATTTCGGCATGGTAACGAGTGTACATGGAAGGAAATAATGAGAGAGAAAAGGGTATAACATCATCTAAAAATAAATAGGGAAGTATGGGGGAGGTGAAAAATCATACCCCAACCTTTGTAATTGAAAACAAAAGGGCATAACAACTTAAATAAAATTGGAAAAAAATGAGAAAGGAAGAAATATCTTACTTGGAAGTGTGATCCCAAAGGCTTGGAAGAGACTTGAGAGAGGATTATTGGGAGATTGGGAAACCTTGGGAGGATTATAGAGAGATTAGGTCAGGAGTTGGTCAAAATCCAAAGGCTTTTAGTGAAGATGAAGTGAGATCTTGGGTGGGTTTATATAAGAAAGGAGAGGGAATTATTTATTATTTAGGTTTGGGACACCCCACATTAAACTAATCAAAACCAAAAACCAGACCATAGTTTTTACCCATGGTTTTTCCAAAGGGTATTGAAAAAGAATATTTTATAAGGCCAATGGTCTAAATTCTTAAAATAATAGGGTTTCTTATCTGGAGGTGAGTCACACTCTCAAGGAAAACAATTTAAAAAGACAAAATGTTTTATAAGCCTTGAAGGGTCCACTAAAGCTTTGTAAAATAAATCAAACAAACCCAAAATCACATTATTTTAATGGTAAAACATATATTGTCCGAAAATAATGTTTATTTTATTTTATTACATCACTATTGGTTCATTATGATGTCATAAAACACATTATATATTTAAACGGTATTTAATTTTTACCAAAAAATTCGACTATCTCAGAAAATTATGAAAAATTCACCGTTGGATAATTTTGATATCCTGAGTCCAAAAATAATATTCATTTTATCTAAATAATTTTATAAATATTTGAACTTTTACTTTTAAAATAAAAATAGATATTTACCGAAAATTCATGGGTTTTGACAAAAATATCTTTCAAACCTTAATAAAAATTACAATTGCATTCATAAAATTATACGATAATTTATATTTAATAAAAATTAATTTAATAATAATAATAATATTTTATTAAAATTTTATTTAATTCAAAAATCCATTAATTCATCAAAATAGATTTCTTAGTTGAATATTAACTAAAAATACTATTTTTGTTTTAAAAACTATTTACAAAGTAACAATAATAAAATGAATGCACATTATTTATACAAAAATAATGTGCATAGTCATAGTGTTAGGGTCTTGTTACATAACCCATTATAACACCCACATAAGACTGAAGGGTAAGGTATGTGATGGTGACAGACTCTTGGGGTGGCTCGAATAAAATCGCTCCGGTGGTAATCTCTATTAACTTTCACTTATCCCGTAGTCAGTTCCACTCAAGCTTAACGTATTCAAGCTCAGATTTGGCTTGGTCAAGAGAGAATCACAATGATGCCACCTCCTTTCCGATCTTTGAAAAATGGGCTTTGTATGGGGCAAGTATACTGGATGAGGCCATCACTTCCTTTGTCTGAGTAAATTGGATTTGTTAAAGCCTTATATTTATACTAATAATGTGATCACTGTTCAACGACTATATTAACAATGGTCACAATTCTTAATAGTATTTTAAAATCGAGAAACATAAAACCAGTGAAGTTCACATTTTATATAACCATAATAAGACATTTAATTAGATTAAGAGGAATTTTCATTAATAAAATTTTGGGTCGTTATAATAAGCATAAGTCCAAAATCCAATATATAGATCTAATATGTAATAATTAGAGTGTAACAAAAAAAATACAAATACAGGGTTATAGGACTAAAAGACCCAAAAAAAGAAAGGTAAGGTTCCCATATGACCCATTCCCAATCTCCACATGATAACTACCACCAAGCTCCCAGATCTATTCTAGACCACAACAATAATAAAATCCAACTAGAATGCAAGAGGTTCTCCCCTTACCTATATCATAAAGAACGATGTCTATATATGAACCAGAATGCATATTCAAGGGGTGAGTATATAGACTCAGTATGCAATCCCAAAGACTTTTCATGCACGTCAAATAATCAAGAACACATTATCTCTCATTTTATATAAAATAGGTAAGGAGTATGATACTAGAAACATATCAAGAAATCCAAGTAAGTAACTCACATAAAAATACACCTTTTCCTTGAAATCTATTTTTTTCACAAAACCAACCACACATGCCATGAACTCACAAACCGAGTGTATACATCCATAATATACCCAAATCATGATAATACTCATGTTCCTTTGACCAAAACTATTACTTGGTAGAGTAATAATTTCCAATTACATTTATATTTGACACCAATGACTAAGTATGAATCAAAAAATCCCCATACAATGCATCATGAGCACACAAAAACCAATGTAATCCAAAGTTCCCCCAAATTATAAAAGATTCCAATTTTGAATCAATAAGTCCCTAACTATATGCATTAATGAACACATGAAACTCACCCCAATTCCATGTTACCAAGCCAAGTTCATAACATCCCAAAATAATCACCTTGAAAATAAATCATCGAATAAGTATTTTACCAAATTTGTTTTGGGTGTCACTATAGCATCGTGGTTTAAGGTACACCCCCTTGAAATTTTTAAAGAGTTATTTTTACGAGTTTAGAGGTATTTGGGAGTTTCTTTGTGGGAATTAGGTTGGGTACTTTCTACATGACCATTTCACACCGTGAATATGATTCACAACATGAATACATAAACCAATATAAGCCATGAAATAGTTTCATGAAATGAAAATAATTCAGTATGTGAATTAAATTCACATCGTGAATTGGTAAATATTGGGATTTTAATCCTGAGGCGATGCCTTTTTCAGAATACATGACACTAATAATATTCACATCATGAATCAAAGATTCATGTCATGAATTCCTTACGCCCAATGAGTTTTTATGCACCGTATCTTGAAATGATTTCTTTTTTTCTTGTAGCCTCTTCCCTCAAACCCCTAGGGCTACACCAGGTGATTTTTGGATGATTCCTTCCCTTCTAGGCATCTCAAATTGAAGTTTTATCTCTAGTGAGTTTCTTAATTATGGTTTTCTCCTTCTTTATAGTGCCCTGTTTTGATAGTAGTTTGATCTCATGTTTTCCAATTGAATCAGAGTTTTATTTTTATGATTTATGATATGATATTTCCTTGATGATATCCTTCACATTCATTTTTCATTGGAATTTCCCATTGTGGGTGTTGATCTGATCACTGATTAATGGTAGGTAGTTCCATAAGTCTTTACCCTATAATAAAACCTTGAATTTCTATATTTATTTAAAATTAGTTTTTAAATGATTTAAAAACCTATATTCAAGATGATTGATGTTTGATTTTGAAAATGGCATGAAAATTGTGAAAACCCCCAATTTCAATGGAATTGAAATTGTTGGGTGTATTTGAGAAAAATAGATGGATTTATTTAATGAAATGATTTAATGTTGAACCTTTGAGAAATTTATTAAATTGAAAGATGATTTGAAAAGACCTGAAATGATAAAAACTTATGATTTTGTTTTAAAATGAGGAAGGTATTTTGTAAACAGAAATTGGGAAATTATATTTTGAATTGATTGAGAATGATTTATATTCCCAAGATTTATTGATTTATTTATTGAATCACATGTGATCTTGAGTAGTTAGTGGGTAATTAGGATAGGCATGTTAGTATTTGACCCCTAGTAATGGATTGACAATGACAAAATTGACATAAACTTACTATTTCATGACCGAATCGATGGAGAGTTAAGTATTGATGACCTATGTTGAAGGATGTATGCCCACATTGAGCCAAGATCACTTATTGAGTAGTGTGCAGATCCTATTTCTAGAAACTAAAATACTTCAAGGATTATTACATGGCACTAAAATATGTTTGACTTGATGATTACATGATATTAATTATGGAATTATTTTATTCGTTCCAACTACTTTATATAATTTTTTTATATAAAATGTTCATTTAATACTATTTTAATATATCTTCCATCATTTTGATTAAGAAATAATGTTTTTTTTAAATATATGAATGCCATGCCATGCCTTGTTTTATTTAAATTAAAATCATTAATGGTTTATTGTTATAGTACTGCTTATGGAACACTTGGTGACACCCTACTAAAATTTTTATCTCACAACATACATTTACCTTCATAAGTTTTTAGATTACCTTATTCTAGGTCCAAGAAAAGGGAAGGCACCTCTTAGAGGAGGTGAGTGTGGTTGATTCGAGGGTCCTTGAGTGATGGAGGTGATAAGTAGAGATGTGATCCACCTGTTATATGGGTTTATTGAGATTTTCCTTGAAATATGTTGTGTATTTTGATGAAGTACTACTTTGGTTATTGTTATACGTATTTATTTCTAGTAATTTCTCCTCAAGGAGTGTTGATAATGCTAACTTATTTGGTTATCTTCCACTGCTTTATGAAAAAATTCTTCCCTCTTGATCTTGATATGATTCCAGGTGCTAGTCACCAAACCATGGGGGATCAAGAATTCCATTTGAGTAATGTCATGATAATATTGGGTATTAGAGTAATGGGGTATCTAGGATGGTTCATGAAAAAATGGTATCAAAGGTACAAGTTGTGCATCTTTCCTTGAAGTTGGTATATAGTTGGGATGTCTTGGTAGACAAGAGGTGGGATTGTTGAGACTTAGGAGGTATTTATGAGAATGTGCTTTGATAAATCTCATCATAATTAGACTTAAGTCACCATGGATGTTTGGGGAAAGTGTCTTTGAGGAATTTTTCAACTAATTATACTTTTTTACCAGTTGATCCAAGTACTTGGATATTCTTATGACTCTTGATTGAGTTGATGATCAGTGTATTCTTACTGATGTTTTAGTATTTTATATTAATGTGTATAGAATCATTCCTCTGAAAAGAACTTTGAATAGGACCTAAGAGGAAGTTTTTGGTTAACCACAATGAGCGAGTCCTCTAGTGGATCAAAATCTTGTTGAGATAGTGGTGCATTCTTTTCAAGCTTTGGGATAGGTACCCACACCCATTCCCATTCAGACTCCAGTGTGGAACCTCAAAGTGTTAAATCTTGGAATCATGATCAATAGTTTCTTTTCTTGAATCCACCAACATTACAAGTATATAATTATCCTCAAGAGAATGAGTATTGGTTAAAAAATAGAGATTTGTTTTTTGAGTTCTAGGAAATTACTGATTTGATTAAAGTGAAATGTGTTACCTTCAAGATTGAGGGACCTAACCAGAGATAATGGGATTCAATGGTGATGGTGAATAAGCACAAAGGATTTAAGTGTTAAGGGTTTAGATTTATTTTCATTGATTAGTTATATAAAAATTCATTGGTCTTGGAGAAATATATAGAGTTTCTTAACCTCCAATATGGTGACACGACTGTGACATAGTATGCAAATCGTTTTGCTGAGCTTGTTCATTTTTCTCCTAAGGTGGTAATGAATGAGAAAATAAAGGCTCGAAGGTTTGAGATGGGTCTTCATGATGATATCATATCTCAATTATTCATGTTCAATGTCACTTCCCATGTCAACTTACTGGATATATCGTTAATGGCTGATCTTGATCTGGCTGGAAAGTTAGGGTTAACGGTAGTTCCTTTTTCTCCTAGTGACAGTTTAGTGATTTCCTTTAAAGGAAAGAGAAAACATGATGAGTCTTGTAGTAGATCTTGATAATAGTAATCATCTATAACTTCTAAATTTCCTAGAATAGGTCCTTTTACTTGCTTCTAGTGTGGGAAGGTTAGGCATTCTAGGTAGGTTTTCACTGAGGCACCCAAGATCTATAGTTCTTGTGACTGCTCAAACCACTTACAAAAGTTCTTCCATATATTTTATTATCTTCATAGTGGAATGGGCTCATCAAAAACTAAAATATCTATGATGAAATAATATAATTCAAGAATAAAATGGTTACAACCACATTCATCCAGGACAAAGCTTCTTCACATAGTGGAAGAGTCTCCAGAGGAAGCTGACGCATGTCTAGTGACTGTGAGAGGTACCATCACTATAACTTCATCTTTAGTGACTAATTTATTTGATACTGGTACATCTAACTTGTTTATATCAACTCATATTATGAACCTACTAAATCTTACTATGAATCTTTTGTCTTATGTGATGGGTATTACTATACCCCTCAAAGCAAAGAGAGAATATGGAATATGTTTGACCTATTGTGGTTTATATATATATCAGAGTTTGATCTTAGCTGGAATTTTCTATTTGTCTACACGAAAACTCTTGAAATAATTTTTAGAATGGATTATATGATTACTCATAAAGCCTATATTGACTATTATCTTTGACGAGTCTCCTTTACTTCACCTGATGGGGTGTTCCATGTTTTCCAGGGAGAATGGGACCCGAGGTCGAGTAGAGCCAGAACTTATTTTCTAGATATAGGAAAGGTAATATCAGTGTTTGATTTTGACTTAGAATTTGAATATTTGAGTGATTATCTCCCTCTAGTTTTCATCAAGTCTCTCAATGTTTTTCTCTCTAATTTCTCTAGCTTGACACTCAGTAAGAGAGGCAGAGTTTTCTATTGATTTAGTACCCAGTACTCAACTAGTGTCTATTATTTCTTATCATATAACACCATAAGGGTTGATAGAGTTGAAATATTAGTTATATTATCTACTATATAGAGTATTTATAATCTTGAGAGTGTCACCTTGGGAAACACCTATTCTCTTTGGGAATAAAGTTGATATAACACTTCACATATGTGTTGATTACAGAAAAATAAATCAATTTATGGTAAATAATAAGTATCCATTACCACAGATTGATGATCTATTTGACTATTTAAAAGAGTAAAATTGGTTCTAAAAGTTTGATTTTTGGTTTAATTATCACTAATTGAGAATAAAATAACCAGACATTTCAAATACCACCTTTATGAGTAGGTGTGGCAATTTTTAGTATATTGTTATTCCCTTTTAGTATAACAAATTCTCATAAATTATTCATGGAATAGATGAATAAAATATTCCATGAATATCTTGATTCATTCATGGTGTTATTTTTGGATAAAATTTTGGTTTATGCTAAGTTTGAGGAGGACGCGTGTCATTTGAGAGCAGTTATGGAAATATTGAGAAATCATTGACTTTACATGAATCTTTTGAAATTTTATTTATGGATTAGAGAAATAATGTTATTGGGACACATGGTCTCAAAACATGGTATTTCTATTGATCCTAAGAAGGTGAAAGCTATTATGACATGGGAGAAACTACAAAATGTTTTCTAGATTCAGAGCTTCTTGGGCTTGGCAGGGAATTACCATAGTTTTTAAAAT
This sequence comes from Viscum album, assembly GCA_963277665.1. Taxonomy (NCBI): domain Eukaryota; kingdom Viridiplantae; phylum Streptophyta; class Magnoliopsida; order Santalales; family Viscaceae; genus Viscum; species Viscum album. Next base: position 1,045,507,587 of record OY728150.1, read on the forward strand.
ATTTATTGAAGTCAGTTTCTCCAATGACTTATTTCACTTGTAAGGGAGTGAAGTTTTTGTGGGATCTGAAATTTTAGAGTTCTTTTATTGAGTTAAAGTGTATCTTGACTTTTCACCAGTGTTGACTCTTCCAAAGGCTGGGTAGGGCTATGCAGTCTTTAATGATGAATCGAGTTTGTGTTTGAGATGTGTTCTTATGAAAATTGATCACATGGTAGCCTGTGATTAATTTTAGATTAGGATACATGAGAAGAACTACCCGAACCATGGTCTCAAACTCACATCCATGAAGTATGCTCTCAATATTGGCATCATTACCTTTTCAGAGAAGGTTTAGCATTTATTCTGACCATAAAATGATGAGTTATACCTTCTCTAAAAAATATTTGAACCTTTGATAGAGTCATTGGGTAGAGTACTTGTAGTCTTTTTATTTCAACATTTCCTACACCCTTGGTAGGGTGAATTTTATTTCTGATGCATTGAGCAATAAATTTCCAACCCATACCATGAAAAAACCAGCAGAAGAGTATGATATGATGGATCTATTTTCTTAGTTTCATTTGGGATTCCAAGAGGATGATATTGAGGTTGTATTGGATAATGTTCAGTTGACTTCTGCTCTTATCAAGATGATTATTTAGGAGAAGCATCTTGATGATAAATTAAGTGACATTAGGTACTCTATTTATGGTGAGGAGACAATTAGTGAATGACCATTCTCTTCATAGGGTATCCTATGTTTTTGAAAATGATATGTTGTGAATTTTCATACGAGAAAGGCTATTATGGGGTATTTTCATAATTTCTAATGGCCGGTGCACCCCAGAACCATAAAGATGTTCTATGATATTCAGTGACGATTCTGGTGGCTAGGTATGAGATAATACATCACTTATTTTGTTTATCATTGTTATACCTTTATTTAGGTCAAAGACGAGCATTAGAGACCTTTGGGTTTACTTCAACTGCTTCCAATGCCGACTTGTAAGTGAGACAATATTTCTATGGATTTCGTGGTTGGGTTGTCATGTACCCCTCAAAAGAATAATTAAATATAGGATGTGATCAATATATTGACCAAATTGGATCCATTTATACCCATTAAAGATATAACAAAAGTTGAGGATTTGGGAAATCTATATGTGAAAGAGATTTTATGTTTTTATGTGGTTCTGTATGTTATAGTTTCTGATAGGGGTCCTCATTTCACTTCTCACTTTTGGAGATGCCTCTAGGAGGAACTGGGATCCTAGGTTAGATTAATCATGGAATATCATCCATAGACAGATGTCCATAAAGAACGATTTATACAAATCTTTGAATACATGCTACATACTTGCGTTCTCAACTTTGGTGGTGCTTGGGATGACTATTTGAGACTGGTTGAGTTTTCCTACAACAATAGTTACTAGTTCACTATCAGAATGGATCCTTTTGAGGCCTTTTATAGATAACCTTTTAGATCTTCATTGTGTTGGCCAGAGATTGGTAAAGCTTCCTTGGTTGGACCGAGTTTGGTCTAAGAGACAATGATGAATATTTAATTGTTTTTTTGATAATGGTGATGTAATATATCTAATATAAATCCTATGTTGATCATCATTGATGAACATCAAAGTTTTAAATTGGTGACCATGTGTTCTTGAGAGTTTTACCTTGATTGGGTCACCGACGTATTAGAAAAATGGAAATATTCTATCGAGTTTTGTGGGTCCTTTTAAGATTTTTGAGTGGATGGGGAAAGTGGTTTACTATTTAGCACTTCCACTATAGTTGATGTCAATCCACAACATGTTTCATATATAGTATCTCATGAAGTATCTTTGTAGCCATTTTCATGCCCTCAGTTGGGAAGATATTGATGTTGAGCCTGATTTATCCATGACTCAGCTTTAGTCAGGACTGTTGATTATGAGATAAAGGTTCTTTGTGGGAAGTTGATACCTTTGGTCTATGTGCTTTGACATCGCGGATCTGATTCTCATGAGATGTGGGAGTGTGAGACACTAATTAGAGAGAAGTGACCTAATCTCTTTGATATGAAATCTTATTGACAATTTTTATGGGGATAGAAAGTGTTTATAGTGGGGAGTTTGTAACATCCTTGTTTAATCCATACCCCTTGAAATGTTTAAAGAGTTATTTTATGGGTTTAGTGGTATTTGGGAGTTTCCCTATAGGAACTAGGCTAGGAATTGACTATAGGACCATTTCACACCGGTAATATAATTCATGATATGAATAATCCACCTAATAGAATCCATGAAATAGTTTCATGACATGAAAATAATTCAATATGTGAATGAAATTCATGTAATTAATTGGTATATATTGGTATTTTTAATCTGATATGACACCTTTTTTTATGTACATGACACTCAAGGAATTCATGTTGTGAATCAAGGATTCACGTCATAAATTACTAATTCCTAGTGAGTTTTTATGTAATGTAGCCTAAAATAATTTCTTTTATTGTGAAGCCTCTTCCCTTGAACCCCTAGAGACACACCAAGTGATTTTTGGGTGATTCCTTTCCTTCAAAAAATATCAGTTTGGTATTTTATCTCTGGTTATTTTTCTCATTATAGTTTTATCCTTCATTCCTTAGCTCGTATTTGACAATGGTGTGATCTTTTGTTTTTTGATTTAATTAGAGTTTGATTTTGATGATTTATGACCTAGGATTTCCTTATTGATCTCATTCACATTCATTATTTATTGGAATTCCCCATTGTGGGTGTTGATCTGATCACTGATTAAATGAAGGTGGTTCTATAAGCCTTTACCCTAAAATCAGAACCCTTAATTGCTTGATTGATTTGAAATGAATTTTTAAATGATTTAAAAACCTGGATTTGAGATGATTGCTGTTTTTTAAAAGGGAATGAAATTTTGATAAAACCATAATTTCAATGGAATTAAAATTGTTGGGTGGATTTTAGAAAAAACGATGGCTTGATTTGGAAATTAATTTGATGTTGAACCTTGAAAAAAATGGGTTAAATTTAAAGATGATTTGAAAAATAATGAAATGGGTAAAACCTATGATCTGGTTTTAAAATGAGGAAATATGTTGTAAAATTAAATTGAGAAATTATATTTTGAATTTATTGGGAATGATTGATTTTCCCATGATTTATTGATTGATTGATTGATTGAAACACATGTGGGTTTGAGTAGTTAGTGAGTAATTAGGACAAGCATGATAGGAGTGATAGAGGTGACAAGTGTATACACGATCCACTCGTACATGGGATACTAAGATTTTTCTTGATAGATGTTGTGTTTTTTGAGGATGTACTATTTGGATATTTTTTACCTGTTTATTTTTTGTACTTTCTCCTTGTGGAGTGTTGAGCATGTCGACTTGTTTTGTTATCTTCCACTGCTTTGTTGAAAAATTGTTCCCTATTAATCTTAATATGATTATAGGTGCTAGTTGTTAACCCATGGGGATTGGGAACACCCTTTAGACTATGCCAGGATTAGATCAGGTATCAGAGTACCAAGGTATCTGGGTTGGTATATGAAATTCACCCATAATCTTTATTTTAAAACCATTTCCCAATAAGATCGCATCAAACAAGATTTATCCAATATATGTAGTAGAGACCAGAGAAAGCACTTTAACATTTAAAACTACAATCTTTCAAGTTCTTAATAAAGGTAAAGAGAGTGAGAATCCACTAAATCTAACACAATCACATAATAAGGTCCAAAATAAAGAGATTTAACTGTAATGGGGAATCACCTAGAATCACCTTAGAGAAGACTTGGATTGAGATCCAATTTTATAGAAAAAATAAATGTTTTTTATAGAGATTGATCAGGTATAAAACATATTAATGAAGTCCCCAAAATAATTTCATGTGGTTACCCATCAAGGTACATGATTTCCTCCAAGATTCAGTGGCTAAATTGTTCATTTCAAAAATCACTTTAACCAACACCATGACTTAGACTATCGTATGTCACATTCACCCAATCTGTTTTGAAAAGCTCACTCACACAAGGTTAACCACACATCAACCCAACCACCATATAAATACACCATAGCATAAGGGAACCCATTAGCTATTTTCCAAGGACTACGACTTCCACCATGGTGTGGTGAAGCAATGTTCCCTGAAACTAACTCACCACCTCAGCTCACTCTTCACTTAATGTTTTTAAGTACAATCTCCACCATAACCACCTCTATGACCATGGTGTAATTATTGTTTCCCACAGGAAGACTCATCGCACCCAAGGCCATGCCTAAACGACTCACCATTTCTCTCCTCACTTCACCATGCACACTAAGACCTAACCCCATGCCTATAATTACAAACTGAACATGACAACAACTTCCACCATGGCTATCGCTATGTCATGGTGAATCCTAGAGAACCAAAACCCTCCCTATCAAACCAAGGTCCAATTAAAAGCTTTTTAGAACCAACATAAACCACCAAAAGACACAAAATAAATAATAAATAGAGAAATACCAAAAATTAGAGGTGTTTCAAATAGTGTAATTATGCTTAAGAGTTTATTACTAGATTACATACACAGATTCCTTATGGTGATAATGGAAAGATAATGTAGAAGGAGAAGGAAGAAAAGTCTTGTTTAGCTGAAGTTTCATTAAAGGCTAGTAAGAGGAGTAAGACATGAATTCTTGATAGTGGGTGTTCTTCCCACATGATCTGCGACACAAGAATTCTAAATAACATTGAGAAACATGAAGGGGGGGGGAGTCACTTTTGGAAATGACTATTCTCTAAAAATCAAGGGAGTTGGATCAACTGAAATAGAAGCTCATAATCTAAAGTCAAATGATGTGTTGTATGTTTAAGGGATGAAGCATGATTTATTGAGTGACAATCAACTATTTAATGATATACATGAGTTTATATTCAAAAAATATTGATCTATCATTAAAATAAAAAAGGATGGCGGTATCATTTCTCAAGGAAAAAGAATAAATGGAAATCATTTTCAAGTTGGTAATCTTACCAAATCTTGTTACTTGAGTTCCAAATATGAGAATAATATATAGAATAGAAGGATTGTTAATCTTAGAAAAATAATCCCAAGTAATATTCTAAATCATGATGTTGTGAGAGATAATCCTAAGTTTAAAAGAGAAAAGGATAATATTTTTGAAATTTTTCAGAAAAGTAAAATGACTCAAAGTTCTCATAAAAAGGTGGATATTATATCTACCAAGACACTTGATCTCATACACATTAACTTGTGTGGATTAATGAGATGAAATTATTCCAAAGTGATCTTTATTTCATAACCTTCATTGATGATTATAATTGGTTAATAAATTATATATTTATAAAGAAAAAATCAGAAGTTATTGAGATTTTTATAATTTTTATAAGATATGTTAAAAAAATTTGGATTCTATATCAAGAAACTAAGATTAGATAATGGAAAATAATATACATGTAATTATTTTGAGACCTATCTTGCTAAAAATGGAATAAAAAATCAATATAACAAACCATATACTTCCTAATAGAATAATGTTTCAGAGATGACGAATATAAGAATAGTTGAGATAGCCATGACGATGCTAGCTGAAAACAAAATCTTAAAATATTTCTAGAGAGAATATATATGTACCATTGTAAACATACAAAACATGTATATATTGAGACCTAGAACACATATGACACTGTATGAAATATGGTATAAGAGGAAGCCAATTGTTAAATACTTTAAGGTATTTGTTAGTCCTTATTTTATGATTATCAAAAATAATAATCTAGGAAGGTTTGAAAAAAAGTAACCTTGAGGAAGATCCTAGATCTGGGAATTCAAAAATTATATGGTTGCTTAAAATAGATGAAATTCACTAAAGTGAGGGTTGGCAGTAATTTGTATGTAAAGTAGATTCACACATTTACTTTGATTACAATAATATATATTTATGATATAATATTTCTTGGTGAAAAAGAGTTTATTTGTGAGGATTTTTTTGAGTAGATGTAAAATAAGTTTTAGATGTCTATGATAGGGGAAATTACATACTTTTTGGGATTAAATATCAAGTATAAAGTTGATTGTGTATTTTTATCTCAAGAAAAACATGCTATAGAATTTTAGATTTTTTTTGGCATGGAATATTCAAGAGAAGTTTTGATTCCCATTTTAGTTGGAACAAATCTATACAAAATGTGGTTAGAAATAATGTTAATATAACTAAGTTCATAATAATTATAATAATCCTATTTTACTTAATAACTTTGAGGTACAATATATCCTATGTTGTGACATTATGTTCTATATTTTAGTGTAATCCAAAGGTGTCACATATGTTGGTATTAAAAATAATTCTGAGATAAATAAAAGGTTCATAGAACTATGGATTACCATAAATAAACAGTGAATATTTGAACTTTCTAGGCTTCATAAATATAGATCGAAAAAGTGATTATACTGATAAAAGATCCAATGCATGTGTTAATTTCTTTCTTTTAGAGGGTTGTGTGAACTGGTGCAACCAAAAGTAAAATCCGCTGACATTAAGAACAATATAAGGTGAGTATATAACTGTTATACATGCATGCACTTAGATGTTATGGATTCAAGTACAACTAGTTATTCTAAAAATTTAAATTGAGAGGCCACTAAAGATACTTTGTGATAATCAGAGTGATATAGATCTCTCAAATAATCCTATATAACATTAAATATCTAATCATATTGAAATCAAATATCACTTCATCAAATAAAATGTGGTCAATGGAGATATAAAGTTGAAATATGTTTCTACCAGAAATCAGATTGCATATATCTTAACTAAGTCTATGCCAATAGAAAGGTTTACTAAATTAAGTTTTAAACTTCATGTTTGGACTTATCTTATCAATTAAATATGTATGGAAGTACCCCCACAATTATTTGGATGATGCTGTTAAAGGGGGAGAGATAAAAGTTCCACAACTCTTTTAGAAGTTTTCAAAGGAGGAAAATCCTCAAGTTGTTAAATGGGGAGATTCATAATTCAAGAGAAAGTGTGAAATATATTTATTTCTATTAATATAAAGTTTTTGTTATTTCAAAAAGGGGGATAATTTTGTGACGAGTTTAAGAATAAATAATTTAAGTCACTTTGGTCAAAATTTTCTTATCATTGAAAGATGAATTTCTCTTAAAAACACTATAATATCCTATGTTGTGGTGTCAAGATACATATCACATTAGATATAATATTATTTAATTATTCTTTATTTAATTATTTATTTTTGGACATAAGTGAGTTTAGGTTTATATAAATTTGAAATTGAGGAAGAGTTGTAAGTGATTTAAAACAAATCTAAAGGGGAGATTGAAGTTCCCTTGGAATTATTTAAGAACTTGTATTTTTTTTCAACTATGTATTTAAGATTATTTTGAGATAATTTTTATGTAGTTAAAATGTATTGAATAAATTATGGAATTATTTGGTTAATATTGATATTATTGAGTTTATATTGAAAATTGCTAATTTTGATTTTTTCTAAGTTTGATCTAAATTTCATAAGGTTGATTCGAGTTTTCATAAGGTTGATCGATGTTTTTGTAGGCTTAAAAAACAACCTCGTAAGGTTTAATTATGATCTTTATAAGGTTTATCTTGAGGATAATCTAATAAAATAGAAAAGGGATGTACTTCATAAGGTTTATATGAGGCTTCATATGGTTTAGTCAAATATCCATAAGGTTTACAACCCGAGTTTGTAATGTTGGTTTTATTGAAAAAGTAAAATTCATAGGGTTGAAAGGGAACCTCATAAGGTTGAAAAAGACTTTTTATAGTTCCCAAACTTTATGAAATTCTAGAGTATGGTGAACTGAACAACATTTCTATGATTTTATTTTTGAATATTTTGAATAAATAATTAAATTAGGAAACGCTTAAGACAAACTTTAGTTGATTAAATATCACAAAATAACTTGTGATTCAAGAACAATTTCAAGAGGAAATTTCATGGTGAAATTACATAATCTATTATTTAATTCTTAAACTAAAAATTGATTTATTTTCTAAATTAATGTTATTATTTAGTGGGATTATGCTTACATGAATCCTCAGGGTTTTAAATATCACAAAATCATTTATGATTCAAGATAAGTTATGAATGAATAATCACTACAATGTGAATATTAAGATTTTTTTTAAGTTTATTTGAGATGTGTTATGTTGCAATTTATTTTATCATGCCATGAAGAAGAACTAGTTTCAGTAATTTTTTAATATCATTTTTATTTTCTAAATATAGAGAGGGTAGGCTGGTATTTTATTAGAGGTAATAGTTTAAATGAAGAAGGGTATATTCATTTATCATGGATACACACCCACATAGTCCATAGATTGAGGAAATTCCTGATGACCCCCCTATACCTTTTAGTTATGGAAAATTTACTAAGATCATATGAACATGTATACATGGCATTTTCAAGGATAAATTTTCGGGCTTGAAATTTCATAGATATTTTTTCCTAGTTTTTGAAAGTTAAAAGATTATAAAAATATATAAGGAAAAGTAATAAATGAAAGTGAGTGATAGATAGTTATAAAAAAAATAATAAATATTGAGAGAATAAAAAATCTTGAATCCATAGTTCTTGAGATAGTATAAAACTTGTGTGAGCTCGAGCATTCAGTGATTGAGAAGCAGACCATCAAACTGATTCTGTATAAAGTGATTAATAAATGAAACATTAATTTTTAATCAATTGGTATAATCTAGAGTTACAATTTAAGAGTATATCACAATCTAATCATATTATCTTAATGGTTTGTGGAGAAATATCGATATAATCATTTCATAAGAAACCTTGAGGATGAAGTGGTCTTTATCATTTATTTGAAATTTGTTGTATCTTCCATGAGAATCTTTATTTTCTAGTGTGGATCTAGAAATCATAGTGAGAAGTTGTGATTATGTAAGAATTATTGTAACCACTTGTGCATTTAGTAAAAAATTTGTGACAAGGGACATATAAACTATCCCAACAATGAGTAATCATTCTGAGAAAGGTTCAAAACTTATAAAAATTATGTATTCTATGATCTTTTATTTTATTCACATTCGAGTGTGGGTGAGAATTCTATTTGACTAGAGAGGATTATAATAGGACATAGAAGTTTGTTTTAAATAGAGAAAAATTATATAAAATCTCCATTGATTCATCCCCCTTTCTTAGTAGAGCAATATATCCCTTGTAACTTTAAACTATTGTATCCATATTATATATAGTATTTTATGTGTTTGGATAAATATTATGAAAATAATACTTTTATTCTTTAAAAAATTCCACTAATGAGTGTTAGGATCTCTTTCCCTCATATTTTAACAAATATTTTGGATAATCTCCTTTATCTTGGATAAAACATTTTTATACCTGTTTCTTTTTTAAACTATGTTATAGATTTTAATGAATCATAAACCATGTGTATCAAAACATCATATCATTTTATTTATAACAACTATTTATTAACAAATAACCACTCTTATCCCATAATATGAATGACATAAGAACATTAATCCTTTATATAGACCCTTCTAATATTGAAATATTCATTTTAATTCCTTATATTTATAATAACAACCTTACTATATTCGAATAAAAACTACATGTTTCATCAATTATTATATTGATTTTATACTCTTGTATATTTATAATGTTTTCAAAGTATACATTTGGTATCATACACCTTTCAAAATCAAATAATTTATTTTCATAAAATAAATACCCTATGTTAACTCTCTATATATTTTCATAGAACCCTTTTGGTAATATATGAAATTCCATCTAATGGAAACACTGGACCTATTTACTAACACTTCCTTTATCTTTTAATGTATCATTCTAATAATTTGATAATCTAATATTTTTATTATGGCTTAAAATTTTACCCAACTGTACTGAAAATATAGTACTAGAGTTTGGACATCTCATATCCTACTTATCCACCCTCAACACTTTGAGAAAATTTGGATAACTTTTATTAAACACATTCATTTTTTAGAACATTTCCAATGAAAATTATAGAATGAATTACACATCATGACCAAACCATAAATGAAACCTTTTGTCTCTCCAATTCATTAATGTAACCAATCATATTGATTAAATGATTGGAGACTATAGTTCCTATGGTCATTTTTCATTTAAAAATTTCCTTTGAAACTGAAATTTGAATTATTTTATGCTTCTAATAAGCATCTAGATTCATATATTTAATGAATTTAATTTAGTTTTTCCTTCTCTAAGATTGATATTAAAGTTATTTTTAACAATGATGATGAAATTGTATTTATAAAAAAATATTTTATCATATGAGTATCATATTATTTATTTATTTAATACATAATTTTTTTAAATATCCTCCCTCTAAATTGATGAACCATTTTAAATTATATCATATATATTAATGGTTCAAGATACATATTTCATCACAACTAATCCCAGCTAATCTTGTAACATAATTCATGACTATTTTTGGTAGATAATTATGCCAATTATATTAGATATGAATCTTGAATAATTCAGTGGATAACTTTTTATCCCAATCCATCATACAGATTCACTCAAATCTATTCCCCTAGAATCCTAATAACTAAGGTTTCCCAGCTAATGTAACCCAAATATTACATCAGATATAGGCACCTAATAGTTATGGTCACCTATAATATTATTTCCTTATATAAGATGATTCATTGGAACTTAACAATTAGGTTTACTCATAATGAATGATAAATGTATCGACACATGTTTTCTTTGGAAGGAATCTAACATTTATATTTTTTGAAGGGGGTTTTAAACATCTCACTATTTTATCTAATGTATTTTTTTCATGTATGCATGCATATAATTATTTAGTTTTGAATCATATTACTTCCACCAAACTAATATGTTTAAACCATATTTATTTATAATTCTTCACACAACTCATATCTTGTGTTAGTTACCCAAAATAAAATCCATCTATATTTACACATATTCAAATGCATCTAATTCATAAGGTACATGTAAATACTTCATGTAAAGGATTATAATCATATGAAACCAATAATACACATAATAGTAAGCATGGATAGAAAATTATACACCCCCACTTAGCCCAAATTCCCTATACCCATGGTTATTTACTCAAGAGAGAACTTAATTTCATTACAATTATAACACCTAATATGTATAAACTATAATTAACTTATTAATTTAAGATCATAAATCAATATATTCATAATTCAAGGGAAATGAATACTAAATCAATTATCATACCTAGCATGAAAATCCTTAAATTCATCTATAATAATTTATATAAGTAATTAAATACTTTAAACTAAATCATACACCCATTCATAATATAATATTTACATTCATGAATAATGCAAGGAATAAACAAAATAAATGAAAAATTCATAAATTTGTACACGAGATATACATTTATGAACAATTAATATATAAAGAAATTATAAACATTTTATAATTTAATCATTAATTATGAGGATTCCATAATCAAATAAATATAAACACTTTATATTTTTTCTAATATTAACTCCTTAATATAATCCTTTGTATGGAATTTTACTTAAATATATGATATTTAAAATTTAAAAATTTTATATTTAATATCCATTGTTCAAAAATTTTACACAATCAAAATATCACACATTTAATATTATTTGAACCTCGATCATATCAATTATCAAAACTCCTTTTGACATGGTTTAAATAATTTCTCAAATAAGGCATTTCAATTTGAACATTTCAAATTAAAAATTATGAACAATTCACAATTCAATATAAACTCCATTATATTTAGCCTTGTTTTGTAATTTATAATCATTTTATAAATTAACTTATAATTTCTATGTAAACACTTTATATCAAAATTATAAGTCATACCATATAAATAAAAGGTATTTAGTATTAATAATTAATATCATGGATTTTTTATTTATTAAATGTTTCATAAACATTTAATAATTAATTATAAACACTTTATAATTAATTAATTTATAAAAAATATATAAATTGAATAGATATATCAAAATACCCTTTTCTATAATTTATAAACATTTTAAAAATTATCAAATTCAATTCATAATTGAAAATTGGAAAAATATATATTTTTCATATGTCAAATTCTGTAATATCTCTATATTGTAATCCATGATTCAGTTAAAAACTGATATTGTGTTTTATGACTAGCACACCGTAAACCATGATAAGTAATTTAGGCATTATAAATCATAAATTACTACATTATCCATGTTATAAAGTCCAAATTAGTTCTAAAACTATACCACTCTTTATGATAGGGGTTTGCGATGGCTTATGATATCTTCATTTGGTGCCTGAGATTCATATCTTATGATATCACCTATATCATAATGATAATTAAATGCTTTATTTTCATCCACATGAACAATTTATATCAAAACCATCACATGTTAAAATTCCCCATGTCATATTTTTCAATATGTTAAAAACTGAAGTAATACACCAAATCACCTATTATGATATCCTATCTCGCATGACGTAATCTAATCACAAATTATGATATCTCATATCATAAAACTAGACACAAAAATTATATTTTATTTAATGCTACTAAACATAATATCTAATTCTTAAAGGAAATTATGTATCATATTATTCAATTCAAACATGATATACATAATTTCTTCATTTTAAACATGATTTTAAAAATTAAGAAGCATGAAATTTCTCTAATACCACTAAAAGGTTTCTTAAGATTGAATAAAACATGTTCAAGTAGTGGAAGGAAACAAGAAAACCCACACTACGATCACCCATGATATGAAACTGAATCCATGTATATTGTAACACCACTAGAGAAAGGGCTATGTCTATGGGAAAAAACCATAGCCTTAGGCTCGATGATCATGGTTGTAGCCTATATCCATGGGCCTTCATCCCATAGAGGCTATTATTTTTGCAGTCGCACCAAGACCAATTTCCATGGATTGTTTACCTAACAATAGGTCTCTAGCCATTGGTTTAGCAATATCCAAAACTATCTTTATGGGTAAGGTCCCCAACCAAATCCCTATATCCATAGGTATGAACCGTGGCTATAGGTCTTTTAATTTTTTTAAAAACATCAACATGAGGTTTTAATCCAAAAACCTCACCATTATTCTAAAGTTACTTTTACCAATTCACCATAAGACAATTCATATACATATATATATATATCAATTTATGTATGTATGTGTGTGTGTAAATAATTAAATATTTACCTTTATAATTATTATATTTTTTAAAAATATTAATTATTTAATATAATGAAACCTCACCTAAGTGAGTGGCCTACGACCATGGGAAACATGGATCATGGTGGTGGGCCCCTGCCACATGGCCTTACGGTTATTGGCCATATGGAAAGTGGTAATAGTCCACTCCCGCATGAAACCACCACCACATGCCACATTGTCCATGGTGAAAGGGTCTTCCTATGAGTCCTTATGACCATGGGATACCTAGCCAATGGCAATAGGCTAACCTACCATTTTTATCCCAGATTAGCTGGTACCTAAACACTACAAGATGGGGGAGGGTGAATTTTAGTCATAAAGAACACATATAATATTCATCCCATTAAAGTATTAAGTTGATCAAAATATATATTTTCCAACCACACCAGAGTATTAAAATTTAAAAAAGTGTAAAATAAAACCCTCCAAAGATGAAACTTAATAATTTTTAAGAAGTATAGAAAATGCTGTAGAAATAATGAAAATGATACATATAGTATTGGATGATAATATAAATACCCCAAAGGATATTATTAAATGAAAAAAACTTTCAATCATGAAAGTATTCACTTTTACCCAAAGTGATAGGAGTATTTGTATACCTAATCCTAGGTATCCTAGTTCCTCAGTTAGAATTACATCAAAAAACTATTAGAAGATAACAAGATCCGCATCTAAAAGATTCTTAGACACACTATTAGGAGAAAGATAATCTATCCTCGAGCTCCTCTTTGAACACCATGATTGGTAGCAGATTCTACACTAGAAATATTGTTGAAAAACCCATCAAAAGAATACATAGGTTTCTATCCTTGAAACCTCCTTGATCACAATGATCAAAAAATGTAACAAATCAACCCGTGTCGACATGAAACATCACCCTAGAAGGCCCTCTATAAGGTGGAGATTAACCAAACAACCAAACAAGTCTCATGAATAAAAAAAGGGGATACACCAATAGAGTTCAATGTGGAAGAAGAGTACATATCCATGAGACATATAATACCAACCCAAAATTCTAAACCTGAAAAACAAAACATGAAAAAACAAACGCTAAGTCTCTATGTGACCATTCTTCACCACCAATCCATCTCACTAAGAAAGAGACGACAACCCGGAGAAGCTAATGAACTACATGTCACCCTTCCCTTTCCCCATGTCCTATAAAACCGTATCTACAAATTCCTAAAGGAAAAAGTAGGATGTGATCACAAATCCCAATAGGATTCTACCAAATAATCTATAGAAAGTATAATACCATGAAACTATTAGTTATAGATTTTAAAAAAATCTAGTTTATAAAGAAATTTCAAAAGAGAATAATTTCATAAAACATCTTTTATTTTTTATAAAAACATATCATATTCACATAAACCAGTAATATGACAAGTACATGTAGAACACCATGAAAGCATAAACAAAACTATCTATGGATACACCATGAGATAAACATGTGATCAACCAATCATGAAACAATACCATAATGTATAAAATTAACCACAAGTAGTCTCTATACTATGGTAATACATACTTGGAAACATGAAGGAACACTAATCCAGACATAACGTAAATCCTACTAATATCGAGTCTTGCCATAGTCTATTAATATTAATAAAATAACCCATAGTTGTGTCACACACACTAAGGTTGCATATGTCCATTTCCTGATGCACCCAAGGTTCCCCATGTTATATGTTTCCCAAAAACCATTTAAAAACCATGCTAAAAATTTATAAAACATTTTCACAATGAAACATCATCGCTCCCATGCTTAAAAATTCATTTTTGAGTCAAAATTACATTTGAGACATTTCATCAAACATATAGTGTGTATAAATCCATTTTAAAGAAAAACCCCTTAAAAACCCATTTTTATGCCATGATACAATCAATTAATCCATTTAACAAAACAAACCAAAGTAATTGACAAGAACATTAAGTAATTCATGATTTTTAACATTTGTATAGAGACACCTACCTCAAGAATAGAGGAAAAATAGTCACCTTTAAAAATGAAGATTGGAAGTAAGTAGACCGGGTCCTCACAAGCCTAGATCCATTGGAAACATTAACAATTATCTATCAAACCTATAATTACCCAAGCCTTTAACACATATTATTACATGATTTTAAGTATAAATATCCATTAAATACAAAACCAAGGATCGAAAAGCCTAGTATTTTTGGAAGACTAGGTACATAGTTAGAAAAAATGAAACTAAAATAAAAAATCATTTTATTAATATTAATAATCAGATCCTAGATCTATTTGAGATCCTATAAATACATAGTATAACTTAGGGAATACATATATAAAAGGGGTGATCTAAAAATCCCAGTAATGGAATAAACATGGAAATGAAACATGACACATGAGTCAGAAGGCAAAACATGATAACATAAAAGGCATGGATCATGAATAAACACATAGAGGCATAAAATATAGAACATGGAACAATATGATCATGAAAATATAAAAATGTGGTATCAACACATAAAATGACATAAACATGAGTCAAGTCTAACTAGAAAGATGATATCACATGGTGGAAAAAGTCTCATAATAGATCAGGTTTACTCCCTAATCCCATACATAAAGTCTCATGAGACAAAAAATTACCCAATGCATTGGAGAAATATCTTGAAACAACCATAAAAACATGTACACGCACATGTGTTCCACATAAAGAAATAAAACATAAGGAATAAACATAAGAGTTTCCCATGGAAAGAAATGGGTTTTGTAATCATGTTATACGGCATAACCAAAGGACGTATCATAATGGTATCCATAAAATAAGGGATTTAAATAATTATTGGACTTTAATAAAAGAAATATAATAATATATCATAAATAATGATTTCTTATTGATATAAAAAAAATTAAAAATAGTGTTTAAGAAATTTTAGAAATGTTCCACTTAAGCATAGTTTTAGAGAAAATAATGAAGATTCTTTAAATAAGGTAAAGACATAATTACTTCCATAAATAGATAAATGGAATAAAATGTTTTTTAGTGATAAAATGAGTTATTTTATAAAATATTTTTTTCTTAAAACATTTTATGGGGTGTACTTGAAAATGGGAAAGAAATAGAGAAGTTCCCTTTAATTGAGTTTGCATATCAAGAGGAATAAAAAGGGAACCTTTTAAAACATGCATTTCTCTATCAAAGAAAGATAAATTGAGATATATATATATATATGTGTGTGTGTGTGTGTGTGTGTGTGTGTTTGAAACATATATAAAAAATATATGAGAAGTATATTTGAATAATTAAGAGATAAATTGAGGTAAAGGGAGATAAAGCATTACCACAAAGAAATATGGAGGTTCAGAGAGATCCCTTACCTTATGTCTGAATACATTCTATACTTGCACTTAATTTCATGGATAATAAAATTGGATTAATTAATTAATTAATTAAAAAAAAAATTCACATATATTTTGTTTATTATAATTTTATTGAGTTACTTTATGGTCATTTCGATGAGTTATAAGGTTCAATTTTGTTGTTCTTAGAGCGTTCAGTTCATGGTTTCATTGTCGGTTCACTTGTGTATAATTATAGAAGTTCTTTTCAAATGAGTATACTATTCCAAAAGTAAAATTAAATTTTATTAATTAAATTAAAAAAGTTTAAATGGTACTATATATCATTTTTTTGTCATGATGATTACTCATTTGATAAAACTTTAATGATAAATGTTTAGTTTATTTTGGAGGTTTTTTCGACCAACCCAAAATAGTTCTATTTTATTTAATTTTATGGACATATACTCTTTCTAGAATGTGAAACCACATATAATATACACAATTAGTTAATTTTTAATAATTATAAGTGAATTTAAACCTTCCAGGAAGGCATTAGTGGAAAATGAAAACTCATCATCCAAAAATGCGGTTAACCGACATAAAATGGACAATGGTTTCATTTTTCTTTGAATAAGAGGAGATACAGAAAGGGTTAGTGATAATATATTCCATTTACAATATAAAATTCTAGTATATAAATTATACTAGAGTTATTATTATTTTATGGATGAATTAGTTGAGGATATAGTATAAGAAGAAAATAAATTAAATGAGGTAGTTTGAGAATGTTACCTCTTAAATATCACCACCTTGAACGACCCCTTTAGGAACTTGGAATTGATATTTTGGAAATAACAATAGAACTTGAAAGTGGGTAGAGTTAGGAGGATATTTTTGATGTATATTTGGAAATATTCAAGGCTTGGAAGGTGTGAGGAGAAGGGTTGGTATTTATAAGGGGAGGAGAGGGGTGTTTTTGATTATTATATTCATTAGTTTATTATTTTGGATCAATAATATAAATATTATTGATTATTATGAATATATAAAATAAATGGTGAATTTTATTTTAAAATAATGGGTTATTACATCATCCATGACTCAAAAATTCAATTATTTTAGAAAAATACCAAAAATTCACCCTAACCATTTTTTGATGTGTAGATTTAAAAAATAGACTCTATTTTATGAAAATAATTTTTTAGATACAATAAATTTAATTTTTAAATAAAATAATCATTTATTCAAAAAAAAAATAATGATTTTAATATTATAATCGATTTTATGACCCTTTGAAAAATTACTTATGGTATCAGAAAATTATATTATAAATATAATAAAACATAATATTAATTTATGAATCCATTTTATTAAAATAAGTTTTCTTTTAAATAATTATATTCATTGTAAAAGTTCAAATAAAACATTTACGTTTTACAAAAATACTAACACTTAATTTATCATTTTTAAAACATATTTTTACTTTTACCATGATATAAATATATCATATTTTCATTTTTTAAGATACCTAAATATTATTTTACATTTACATAGGTGATTTTACTATTATATCACTATGATTACTATTAAAATGATCAGGTTACTATTTCAATGGTCATATTACTATTACAACGATCAGATTTATAACAGTCATATGGGTTCCCTACTTCCTATAAATACCTCTTATTACATTCATTATTCATTAAATTATATTTTATATCAAGGTTATATATAATTTCATCTTCAATATGAATATTGTATTATTAATATTATGTTTTATTTCTACAACTTTGTTCGTGAGTACGACCATTCTGGTGAATCAATCAGATCCAAATTATCCTATGCTTATTCTCTTATTTTATATTTATTTCACCACTGTAATATTTGGAATTATTATTAGTTTATTTGTTGACTAATTTATCATTATTCATTTATGATAATAATTTTTCATTGGTTTCTCTATGTGATGTATATGTTTTATACTACATGACATAATTATAAGAAGGTAAATTTCATTGATAAAATTTTGGATTGTTACATTCTTCCCCCTTATGAAATTTTGACCTCAAAATTTCATTTTACATACTAAGGTGAAGATAGGTGAGGGTACTTATCTTTTATCACTTCTTCCAATTCCCATGTCGCATCCTTGACCTTATGGTTTCTCCAAAGTACTTTGACTAGGTGAGTTATCTTATTGTGTAGAACTTTATCTCTACGGTCCAAGATCTTCACCGATTGCTCCTCACAAGAGAGATCATTTTCTAGATGTACCACCTTTAAATTCATTACATGTGAGTGATTTTCCATGTACTTACTCAAGAAGGATACATTGAATACATCATGTACTTGAGACATGGTTGTTGGAAGTTCTAGTCAATATGTCATGGATCCGATGTGATCAAGAATCTCAAAGGGGATGATGTACCTGGGACTTAGCTTTCCTTTATTCTCAAATATCATAACTATCTTCCATGGAGATATGTAGAGGAATACCTTATCTCTAACCTCAAACTCCAAGTCCATCGACAATTGTATGCATAGATCTTTTGTCAACTTTGGGTAGCCCTGAGGTTCTGTTTAATAGTATTCACCTTTTCCACCATTTCCTTGACCATTTCAGGTCCCAGCAGCTTGCATTCACCAACTTCATCCTAGCATACATGTTTTATGAATATTTTCCCATAATGGGATTCATATGGAGCTATTTGGATGCTTTATTGGAAACTATTTCTGTAAGAGAATTCGACCAGAGGAAATTGTTGGTCCCATCCTCCTTTGAAGTCCATTGAACATGCTCTCAACATATCTTACAGTGTCTAAATAGTTCTCTTATACTGTACATCAGTCTGGAGATGATAAGCTATAATTAAGTTTAACTCAATATTTAGAGTATGTTGGAGGATTTTCCAGAACTTAGAGGTAAATATCAGATCTTGATCAGATACAATTGATAATGGTACTTCATGTGGCCTCACCACTTATCTGATGTATGTTCGTGCAAGTTGATCGAGTGAGAAGTCATCTAAAATTGAAATAAAGTGAGAATTATTTGTAAAAAAATACTCAACAACCCATATAACATTATTTCCTCTGGGTTTCTTTATAAATTTTTTCCCACCAATAGTGTTCTTAGAGATCTTGATACATTGTTATGCTCCCTGGGTGGATGGAGAAGGTTGAGAAATGTGAATAATTCAAAAACTCTTTCTTTATCTCAGGATTTTATGGTACACATTATCGTGACCCAAATCTTATGATTCCTTCCTCATCAATTTTGAAATCTAAGGATTTCCCATTTCTAATATCTTCCAACTTCTTCTAAATTTCTACATCATCTCTTTGAGCATCCTTTATCTTCTCTAAAAGGGATGGTTGGGAAATCATTTGAGAAAGGAATGATGATTTTTTTCCTTTATGATTCCCATATACATCCTTTTAAGGTCTAATAATATTGAATCATTATGAATTCTCATCATTGATAAAGTTGGATGACCCTTTTAACTTAGAGCATCTGACACTTTATTCGCTTTACTGGGATGATAGTGGATTAAGAAGTCATAATACTTGATGATTTACAACTATGTTTGTTAGATAATATTAATATTATTTTGTGTGAATATATATTTAAGGATCTTGTGATCAATATATATCTCAAACTTCTACCCATATAGATAATGCCTCCAAATTTCCATTGCAAAGATCAGAACTACCAACTACAAATAATGTGTTGGATAGTTTTGCTCATGAGATTTTAGTTGTATTGAGAAATAGACTATCACTTTATCATTTTTGATTAGTAAAAGTCCTAATCCTTTCTTTGATGCATCACTGTATACCACAAAGAGTTCCCCACTTATGGGTAGTGTTAGCACTAGTGTAGTGATAAGCCTCATTTTCAACTCTTTGAAGCAGTCCTCACATTCACTAGTCCAAAAAAAACTTTACTCCCTTCCAAGTTAGCTTGGTTAGTGGGTTTAAAAATCAAAATAAGTTCCTAAAAAATCATTGGTAATACCTATATATACCAAGGAAACTATTGATTTCCATTAAATATTCTGGCCTAGTCCCCTCCTCAATAGCCTTTATCTGAGAAGGGTCTATAGATATCCCTTTATTGGTGATAACATTCCCTAGAAATGATACTTCCAGCATCCATAACACACATTTACTATACTTTCATGTAGTTTATCACTTATCAATTTCTTTTTCATAACATTCAAATGCTCCTCATTCTCCTCCTTACCCTTGGAGTATATCAAAATATCATCTATAAAGACTACCAAATTTTTTTCAAGGTAATATCTAAATACCAAATTCATTAATTCTATGAAAACAGATGGTGCATTAGTGATTCTAATTGTTATAACTATGAAATAATAGTTTCTATACCTTATTTGAAAGGCAGTCTTGGTAATATCTTTCTTCTTTACCTTTAATTGGTGATATCCCAACCAAAGGTACACCTTATAGAAATACTTGTCCCCATGTAGTTGATTGAACAAGTAATCTATCCATGGAAGGGGATACTTGTTCCTTATCATGATTTTTTGAGCTCATGATAATCAACATAGAGGTTCATTGATCCATACTTATTCTTGAAGAAGAGGACCAACACACCCCAGGGTGAAGCACTCGGGCATATAAAACCCTTATCTAGATTATCTTGTAACTATTACTTCAGTTATTCTAACTCAATGATGGCTATCCTGTAGGGATTATTTGATATTGAAATAGATCCAAGTATAAGTTCAATTGAGAACTCAACCTCTTGGTCTGGAGGAAGAATAAAAAATTCTTCAGAGAACACATTGGTGTATTCCCTTACAAGGGGCATGTCTTCAAGCATGATCCTATCCTTTATCTCAATCATTTGAGTTAGATATTCTTTCTCATAAGGAAATGATATCCACACTTTATATGAGGGTTATAAAGGAGATTCATCCTCCTCCTTACACTTGTAAAGAATTGGAGGATACCTTAGGTTATGAAGAGTGATCTATATATCTCGACAGTTAATGTTGTATTTTTATAAAGATAGATAATTCATGCCTAATATAGCATTAAAATCCACTAAAGGAAGTAAGAAAAGATTTTATGGGAGGTTCAATCCACAAAAAATGATCGGGGAGGAGTTATATACTTTAAATGAAATAATTGACCCATTTTCTATTCTCATGGATAACTCAACCTTTATATTTTGAGGTGGTGTTTGAATAGTTCTACTAAACTTGAAATATATGAAATAATGTGTAGAACCAAAATAAAATAGTACGTTTACTATTCTTGAATGAATAAAAAAATGTACTTGTCACAACATCATTGTCGGGATCCACCTTAGTAATAGTGATAGCGTATTCCCTTTCTTTCTACCTTGGAGTTTGTTTTCATTGATTGTCTCTGACAACCCTTAGCTTAGGGAATTGGCTTGCATAATGCTTGTGTTCCTTATAGATGAAACACTCTATTACGAGATGAGTTTTGATCTAAACCTTCCTTTATTCTTTCACATTTGTGGGATTCTTCATATCCCTTCATCAATTATTAGCAAGATGACCCTCTTTTTAACATTTGAAGAATCTCTCAGTTCCCTTTAGACAGTTCACAGGATGCTTCTTACCACACTTTCAACACATGTGATATTGGGTTTTCTTGCCTCTATGGAATTTATCTATTGATACTCCCGTATTAAACTCAATGTTCCTATTTTTATCACTGATCTCATGAGACCACTGAGAGTCTCTAATCTCCATCTCAACCTTAAGGTCATAATGATAAATCTCCTCATACTTTTCAAAGTCTCAAATCATCAAGGATTTTCATAGAATCATCTTTAATCCACTAAATAATCAATCCACCTCATTTTAGTGTTTATGAAAAAGAAAAAGGTGTATCGTTCAAGACTTGTAACATTTTACTCATATGCCCCGATAGACTCATCTTACTTTTTCTTAATTCAGATGAAATCCCTATCTATCTTAATATAGTTATTTTAGGGAAAATATTTATTGAAAAATATTTTATTGAATCCTTCCCATTAAATAGAATCAGTTTCCTATGTAGACTTTATGTTCTTGATCAGTTTTCACCAATTATTGGATTCACCATTAAAACAATAGACCACCAGCATGAATTTCTCTTCTTATGAGCACAAGAGGACAAAGAATATATTCTCAATGGAGTTAATCCATTGTTCTATAATGTGGGGATCAAGATATTTACTAAAGATATAAAGCCTTTGTCACATAAAGTATTCAAACACAACTTACTCTCTCTCAAGAGAAGGAAGGAGTTCCAAAAAATTCAAGTTATTATTCATAACTTGAGCCATTTTAGCTAGCACTATCATGAAGTTCTGAGATCCCGTTTCCATCAGTTTTGGCATCTCATTTGTGAAATCATCACATTTCCTATCACATTGGTTGTTATTATGGGTTATCCTATTTACATCCATTAAATAAAAAAATAAAAAAAATAAAATTAGGGTGGGGGTGGGGATTGAATACTTATCTAATGAGAATATAAAAGGGAAACTATGAACATAGTAGGATAAAATTATAAATAAAAAATATATCCTAACTTATGTTCCCATAAGTTTAAATATAGGTTATCCATGGTGATATAATTATCTATATGGTTATTACTAAATTATTCTATTCCTAGTCCCCAAAAATAACCAGACCCCCTCTGATAAAAATTATAGAAACCCAAACCTTTTACACATATTATTACATTATTTTAAGCATAGATATCCATTAAATACAAAATCAAGGATTGAAAAGCCTAGTATATTAGTAAGACTAGGTATATAATTAGAAAACATAAAACTAAAATAAAAAATCTTTTTATTAATCTTTATAATGTTCTTCTAACTCCCTTTGATATACTATAACTTTATAGGATAACTTAGGGAATACATAGACAAAATGGGTCAGATAAAAATCTCTATAAGGGAATAACAATGAAAAATGAATCATGGAACATTAGTTAGAAGACATAACATGATAACATAAAAGGTATGGATCATGAATAAACATACGGAGGTATAACATATTTAACATGGAATGATATGATGCTAAAAATATAGAAATGTGATAGCAACACATAACATTACATAAAAATGAGTCAAGGATAGCTTCCAAAATGATATCACATGGTGTACAAAGTCCCATAATGAATTATGTTTACTCCCTAATCCCATACATAATGTATCACGAGACAAAACATTACCCAATGCATTGGAGTGATATCTGGGTGCTTCCATCATAATATGTACATGCATATGTGTGCCACATAAATAAATAAAATATAAGGAATAAATATAAGGGTTACCCATGGAAAGATATGGGTTACTTAATCATGTTATAAGGCATATCCAAAGGTTATATCATAATGGAATCTATAAAAGAAGGTATTTAAATAATTTTTAGAAATTCATAAAGTAAATATAAGAATATATCATTAATAATGATGTCCAACTGATGTGAAAACATTAAAAAGAGCGGTTAAAAAACTTTAGAAATGTGACACTTAAGCATAGTTTTAGGGAAAACAATGAGGAGTATTTAAAGAATGTAAATTAATAATTATTTACATAAAACCAAATATTAACTAAAATGTTTTTTTCATGATAAAATGAGTGATTTTATAAAATATTAGTGGCTTAAAACATTTTATGGGGTGTACTTGAAAATGGGTAAGAAATAGAGAGGTTCCCTTTAATCGGGTTTACTTATTGAGAGGAATTGAGAAGGAAAATTTTAAAACACGAATTTAAACATAAAATATAACACCTCAAGATACTATAGTATTCTTCTTTAATTCAATAGCTTGTGTTTCACACAATACCAAGTTCAAGCACACCATGATCTATTAAACTAGCCATTTAACTAGTGATTATGAATAGTATTAACCACATTTTGAATTTTATATATTACATATAATTTTAAAATTCATCTTATGTGTTTCTTAGACATGATATAATAATAAATTTAATTTTTCCAATAAAAGAAGTATTTTTCAAAAAAAACGAAACTTTACCGCATTTTAATAGATAACCCTTTTTAAATATAATATTTCAAACTTTTATATATTAAATTTGACAAAATAAACTTATTATTTAGAATAGGGACATAAAAATTTAGCTTTGACAAATTTTTAGTATTTTTCTGATAACTTTCATATTTTAATGAATAGTGAAAAATACTGCATTTTAATTCAAAACTACCTTTTCATATAATTTATTTATATTGTTAGATTATAATTTTAATTGGGTTTAAAGTATAATTAGATTAAGTTTTTATAATTTAATATAATTTAGGTTATTGGAATTATTTTCACATTAAAAATAGATATAAACACATGCTAATCTTTTGATAGTTTTTACTTTTGAAAAACCCATCTTCTTGTTTTTCTAACAAGGATTAATATAAATTTAATTACTGAAATTTATGTGTTTTGAATTTTGAAAAATAGATTCCATATTTTTAATAATTATGTCCAAATTATGTTAATAGATTACTTTTATTTTTTTGGATATTATGAATAGTAACTTTAGTAATTTTTTTATTACCACGGTTAAGGGTAAATCAGGTAATTAAAGGTAAAAATAATATTACAAAATTATCATAACACCTATAAAAATCCTATTTAATGAATAAATTAGACCCTTATAACCTATTTTTCTATATTTAATCATTTAATGGACCATTTTCCAGGAATATGACATGAATATTATTAAAAGTAATGAATCTGAAAAAATATCACACTCTCATTTCTTATAAGTATAATAATTTTAATATAGAGATATCTAGGAGATAAAATCTATTATATATAGTATTTATAAATATAAAATAATTAAATACCTTATATAAATTTATTTATAATTTTTAGATATTAAATAATTACCATTAATTATGACACAATAGTGAAGTGGAAATTATTTTATTAATAAAAATATCAACTAAATAATATTAAAAATATTAAAAAAAATATAATTTTACTTAATTAATAATATACACAAATTTTATAGATAAAAAAGACATGTTAGTGATATATTTTAAGTAATGGTTCTAAGTTATCATATTGGTTCGATATTTTTAAAAATGAAAATAACAAATAGTATCAAAATTGACATAACTGATATTTTAAAATAAATAATATTTTATTAAATGTTATAAAATTCATAAAAATATAAGGTTTGTAAAAATAAATTTAATAGTGTTAAATATTTTATAAATTGTCCAATTGGGGTTCTTTTGGAATTTTATAGTAATTTTGTTAACCCTATAGTATAAAAAGACAAGTAGACACTGTAAGAGTTAAACTGTTTAACTAAGGGTTCATCCCAAAAGATAATGTTACTTTTGTAAGATAAAAATGACTAAAATTAATTATTTAATTATATTTAGACCCATAATCATACTATAATTGAATAAAATCACTTTTTATCCATTTTTAATTGAAAATTAATTTATATTAATTTAATATTTTAAGAGTTTTTTAGAGTGCCCCTCCCCTCTCTTATAAAATGGCACTTCTCCTTATCTTTAATTCACACATCTAAATACCTTTGTATAAGAAAAACCATATCCATTTCCTCTCCAATATTCCCTAAATACATCCTATAGGCCATACTTTGGTCAGAAATCCATCCTAAGGAGTCCTTTTGTGAAAATCAAAAGAAGATACCTGAAAAGGAGGTAATTGTTTTATCACATCTTTCAAAGTTATTTTCTTATTATACTTACTCTTTCTATGTTGTTTACATACCAAATTAATAACTATAGTATAATAAATATATTGATATGTTATTATAATAATTGTACAACCATATTTATCATTTTATCCTTCATACAAATAAAAATATCGCCATGCATGCGTACGTACGAATTTCCGTCTCCACGCCGTGGTGTAATTTTTTATTCAACACTACTTTATTTTGATGGTTATAATGATGAGTATAATGGATATAAATAATTAATATAAAATTATAATTATTATTTATAATTAATATTTCATCCAATTCTATACCATTTAACCATCAAGGGAATGATACCATTACTCATGTGTACATACAACCTATTGTCTCCATGATAAAGTGAGATTCATTCTCCATGTTAACCATTAAAGAATGATTATAAAATTTATATGATGAGTAAAAATAATAACTATGAACTTAATTTTATTTTGGATATGAATAAAATACATTCCATGCATAACAAACATGACTTACATGACAAAATTGGAATGAAAAAACGCAGCAGTTAACACCCAAAATAACGATAATACTGAAATATTATTACCAAAAGGATATATGAGGATAATTTATGATATCATAAATATGGATATGATCCTGGTATAATTTAATAACATTATTTAACCATTATATATAATGTTAACGTACCCTCAAATAAAGGAAAGTACAAGGTAAGGGTTAATTATACAATCTCTTTATTATCTGAGATTGTTTATGCATAAGTATTTATTGGGACATATTTATCATCCATTTACAAGTTTCTTAAAAAAATTCAAAAAGAATATTTTAAATGACTTATCCAAGAGAATCTTTAACTAAGACATAATTTTAAATTTTTTAAGATTTATTCCTCTAAATATTTCTCATTCATGTCCATGTTTTCAAAATGGGTTTTATGGATTTATTTATAAGGACGTGAATATTTTTAAATGTTAATTTTTGAATTCCTCTAAAATTTTTCAAATTGGTATGGGACACTTTGATTCAAAAATCTATTTTTAAATGTCTTATTTTATAAATTCATGGATTTTGAGTAAATTATTTTAAATAAAAAGGGTATTTTTCTCAATAAATTTTAATGGTTTTAATAGATTATTTTCATCTATGTCAACATCCTTTGTTGGATTTTATGCTTAATTGAGGGTGATTTTTTATACAATATACCATATTATATTTAAGGTTTTATGATATATTTTACTTTGGATATGCTATTTTTATACCATTCATGTTTTATGGTTAATGTATTAACATTTCGTTTGCTAGTTTTAATATGAATGTTTCTGTTGTTTTTGTTTCACCCTTTTCATATGAGGAATGTATTAGACTTAGTAAGTGATGGGCGATGCCTGATATAGCCCCTCGATGCATCAGTATGTTTCATGAAAAATATATATATGGTTTTGGCTAAGGTCTTACCCATTTATTAGATTCTTGGCATGAAGACTTGAAAGTATTAGATTCTTGGCATGAAGCCTTGACAATATTAAATTCTTGGAATGAAGCCTCAATGGTAAGTTTCAAATGCCCAACATTATGCATTCCCTCATTATGAGATTAGTTATTGATATTACATGTAATTATTTGACTAGTATAATATCTATGTGAATGTTTAAATGAAATTATTTGATTTATTCTTTCCATATTATGTTGAGGATTGTGTTTAAAAGGATTTTATTTTAGTTTTATATCTTTCCTTAAAGTTTATGGTTATTTATGAAAGCTTCTGCTATATTTTTTAACCTTATTGAGCATCCGAGCTCACCCCTTTCTTAAGTTTTATTTTCCTAGGATTCCCATAAGTGTATTATGATTTATCTACCAGGTTAATCTAGGAGAATAATGCTGTTTTCAAATAATTATTCACTACAACAGAATCACCGTTTAGCGGCGGTTTAAACCACCTCTAATTTGTTTGGCAGTGGTTTACAGAAACCACCACGAAATAGGGCGTCACCAATCTATTCACAGCAGTTATTTGCGTTTAGCAGCAGTTTCAGGAAAGCGTCGTCACTGACTCATATCGCGGTGGTTTTTCTGAATTTAGCGGCAGTTTTATGAGCCCTGGATATCACTTTATTCGCGGCGGTTATAACTGTCGTGAATAAACTCAAATTCCAGTGGCCGTAAAACCGCCGCTAAATCCACAGTAACCGCCGCGGAATGAGGCAGCCACAATGCTCCTATTTAGCGGTGGTTATAACTACCGCTAAATGTAAATTTTATTTTACGTTTAGCGGTAGTTTTAACTATTTAGCAGCGGTGTAAACCTCCGTGAAACCACCGCGAATATGCATGTAGCGGTGGTTAAAACCCCCGCGAAAAGATGCCCAGAATAAAAAAAATAATTCTTTGCTTCAGCTGCACCACTGCCCTGAAAAAAAAATAAAACCAGAAATCAAAAAAAACAATATGGTGGTAAATGACGGTCGGGTGTGTATAGAAATCACAAAAAATAATATGTTCATATACATATAGATAATCAAGCAGTATCCCAACCTATAGGTTTCAACCAAACAATGAACAACCCAATAGTAACACTTTTGTTGCTACCGCTATATGCAAACCCACACAACAGATACTTCCAAACAATAATCTAGCCACTTTTTATTTAACCACGTTCTATTCATTTATTCAAGGGATTCACGTTATATATTCCATTACTACCAAAAAATAAAATCCCTAACCAACTCAAAAATGAATGAAAACCATTCTTGTAGTCCCACTGCACAACACCACCAATGCCACATTGCAGTCCCCATATAGAAGCCTGTATGATGGACACAGTACAACCAAAGTTAGTTCAACTGCCTACAAGTTCTTCCATTCAAAAATCAATCCCACAAACATAGATAGAATTGTCACTTCAATTCACAAAAATTCCACATAAACCATAAAACCCAACCATAACACACATTACATGAACACACCCATCAAACAGGGGTAAATTCAGATTTAGCCAACACTGTTCTTGAATTACATTTTTTTACTAGGGTATCACATAATGGTTCTTATTCATCAAGCATCCATTTAATTAACCATGTGTACACGATTAATCAGTTTTCACATTACAACATTTTTCCCCAGCATTATAACCAATAAAAATATTAATAGTGTGTAAGAAAAGACAACTAATTCCCATGATTTTTATAAGGCACACATCCACAACAAGTCAGAACAATAATAAAAGATAACAAGTAGAAATAGTAAATGTAGTATAACCCCTTCTAAGGAGGAAGGACTCTTTCCACACCTTGGGAGAAGGAAAAGAATCCACTGGACATTAGAGGATCTTGGATTAAGAATGGGTGAGATCCTAATAACAAGGGATATAATTTCAATGTGCTGGATAAAACAGATCATAGATTGACCATTCTATTTGAATATCTCAAATCCCCGAGGACATTAGGAAATTAAATATATAAAAAATATCCTTAAAAAAACTCTTAAAAACACCCAAACATAGCATCAAACTATTTCTTTGAAAACATATAACTATAAAATTAGAGAGGTGACTTCAAAATACTTGAAATAAGTGTTGTGGTCAACACCACGTATCATTAATTTGGTTTTTCCAAATTTAAGGGTGATTACAGTTTGGAGAAACAATAATTCTCCTTGAATATAGTGGAAAAAGATTTAAGCAAAGTCAAACTCAATAGGTAACATATTTTTTGTTAAAAGAAAATCATAAGGGAGAGACTGGGATATCTGGGGAAAACATGAAATGACTCACTGATGGGTGGATCATTGATACCCTATCACCGATGCCATGAAATTGTCACCCTGGCACCAACACCCTAGCATCGATGCCCTAGAACTGATTCCATGTGAGCAACAACCTTGTACCGATGCCCTGGAACCGACCCCATGACACTGACACTGACGCCCATGAATCATAGACACTGACACCCTCGACTCACCGACACCAAATCACCGAGTCAATGATAGAATGATTCACTGAAACCCTGACTCATTGATAGGCTGACTCATGGATAGTTAAAAACTATATTTTTGAAAAACTCCCGGAATGAGTGAAAAACATCCCCTAGAACACCCTAATCACTGAAGTTTCACAATGTAATTAATCTAAGAGGTTTACTCCATTACATCATATAGATCTTAAAATAGACTCACCCTATAGAATAAAAAACTACCCAAGAAGAGAGTAGTCTGAACAACCACCCTGTAACATAACTATCAGGTATAAACCACCATGATTTGTTCTAAAACTGGAATGAAAACCTCGACATCCCAGAACCCCTCCTCAATAGTTATCTTTCTCCAAAACAATTGTGTAATCCCCAAGGCCCCACACTACACCTAACAACCATGTAATCACATATGGTCACACCATCTAGACACATGGATTAGAGAGCTCCTTGCTCCATTTCAAGATACAACATATCTTATTTCAAAACAAGGTCAGATATCACTTCAATGAAAATTAAAAAATTAAAACATCAAAGTAATGCTCAAAACATCAACTCAATACAGATTAGTTTACTGAGAACGCATATTCGCTTCTCACTCCCTAGTACTCTCCTCATGGAAAACATTCCTCCACAACACGTGATCCTAATGAATCATCCATCCACAGAGAACTTCATCCTTATGATCCTCAATTATTAACAGTTTTTCAATGAACATTGCATCATTCTCAACATCCGGCTCTCCCAAGTATCAGAGGTGAGAGGTATCATGTAGATACTGATAGATCTAGGTGTCTTGGAAAACATCATGGATCCTCCCCAAATGAGTTGTAAATTCCAGATGATATGCCACCACACCAACTCACCCAAACACTTAGAAAGGTATAATGAACATGAAAGAGAGATTTCTCACCTTACTAAACCTTTTATACCCGAAGCTGCATTCATCATATCTTATATGATATCAAAATTATCTGTTGTGCTCTGCACTAACTCTGGGCCAAGAACACCTGCCTTCCCAATGCCTATCTAGAACAATGCTTAACAACACGACCTTCCATAAAAGTCATAAAATGTACATTCTAATTGTATAATGATAACTATTGTTGTATAAAACTCTACTACATGCAACTGTTGCACCCACATCAACAATGGGTTTAACTCCTAGTCATCCAAAATCTAAACTACCAATTCAAACACAAACCTAAATGGAATGATATATACCACACTCGAGAAATAAATAAATAAAAAGAAACATCAGAAATCAATAAAATGCATAAAAAGAAACATGAGAAATCAAGGAAATTTTAGGACATGAAAATGTGTGGTGGAAACTATGTGCCACAAATGTTATATATACAAAACAACTATTTCCATTTTTGTTCAACACATCAACAATACAACTACTCAGGGTCCGATGATGCATCGTCACCCTCTCCACCTTCATTTCCACTTTGTGCTGTCACCTGTAATAACATTATATTGAAAATTAAATATGGTTACATATTTATATTAAAACTTAAAACCAATGAAAGTTAGCAAACTAAATGATTTTGATTTTATGTGATTTACCTGCATACCACTAATCGATGCACTCCCACCGGGGGCATATCTGCTCATTTGCTAATGTATTTCAGTCAACTCTTTCTATAATGCAGATATCTGATCCCCCTGCTGGTGAACTATGTTTCGTAAAGAAACAATCTATTTCTTAGCATCTCCGGGTATGGGATGACTAAAGTCAGAAGTAGATGCAGCAACTATCCCCGGTGGCCTGCTAAAAACCTCAGATGACACAGGTCCCAAACCCATCCCGTGCACTCTCCCAGGATGCTCCTTCCCAAGGACTTTAGCAACCGGGTCATCATGGGAGACAGAGTAGGAATGCGCAGGATTGACATCCCATAGTTCTTTAATTTTGACCTATAAATCAAATATCAATATATATTAACACAGTAAAAACTGATAATAAGTTATTATGATAAAAAATTGACTTCATACCCCAACTTCTTTAGCAGGCTCATTAACAAAACATCCATCTGATTTCTTATGAACATCCAACCACAGTTCAGTTCTGGATGCTTCATGGCCTAAAATCTGTGACTGAATTAATCAAAGATAAATGAACAATTCAATATATTAAACAGATAATATTGTCTTATAAATATTTAAACTAATTAATATATTACCAATGTCATTCGACTTCTAGAAAAACTTTTTGAGCCCGCAGTGTGCGGGATGACTTGCTTCGCTCGGTTTGATGCATTCTGTCTTGAGAGATCCTGAAATAAATAAAATGCAATTTAATACTGATGTATTGAATGTCATTTCCTTTTCATATACATGTATAAATGTAAAATGAGGATAATATAATAATATATATATTTCAATACCATTCGCTTCTGATCCCGATGCCTGTCAACAAACACTTTCCACTGCTCTTTCGGTACCCCACTGGGTAGCTTCTCATACATTTGCAGCACGGTCAATGAAGCATCATTGACATCACACCACAATCTCCATTTAAAATATTTCCACTTCTTACCTGGATTATTCAATGTCCACTTCCGTGCTATCACATCAGTAATGGTAAAATGGAAGAACATCTGTATATAGAAATTCATTTTGAACATATTAGTAACATGACATTCAATTAAACCATAATGTAATAAATTTACCTTGATTTGAGAATCAAACACTTCATTTTTCCAGCTTGGAGGCATATGTCTCCAATCGTCATATGAAATGGGAAGGGAAATGGGCTCCGCTGCCAGCTGGCCTAGAGTCTGGCCAAGTAACCCACAACATCATCCGTAGGGACCCTGTAAGAATGAAATGGCACAAAAATCTTCTCGCTATTCAGATTCCAATCATCTGAACTTTTTATGTTTTTCTCCACAGTTGCATTTTTTTCATCTTCAATGAGAAAACAATTAGTATAAACAAAATGAAATAAATTTATTTAATTAAAATTTTTACCTATGATAGTGACACTCCAGTATGTCCGGGATGAACTGGAAGGGGCGCGTCACTGCCCCACTACTGAGGCTCATGAAGGGGGATTCAACGACTCAGCCTCTACTGGGACATCCACAGATGGTGTGAGAGATGGTGCAAGGGGAGATGGTGCAAGGGTGTCGGCAACTGGTGCCTCAGATATCGTGGGGAGGGAGCCAGATGGATAGTCATCTGTCACAAAACTGGATGAAATAATGTACCGCTTCTTCCTTGGCATTCCTATCATTTAATCAAATAAAATTAAGTTCAAAATATATATTTCAAAAAAATTATGCAGAAAAAAAATTAAAAATGATAACAGATGGAGTACTAATAGACAAAATATATATAACAATGATAATGAATGACTGCAGAAATGAAACAAGTGGTTGCTGAAAAAATAAATAATTGTACATACAATCATTTTCCCCTTCAATCATGTCGGTTTCCTGCTCCATTTCTTCATCCACTTCATTCATCCTTGCTAGACTAATATTTTCAATATCATGATGGACAAATAATTCTGCTTTCTGTTGCTGATTAAATTCAATTTCAGAGGTCAAATTTTCCACTTAATCACCCATATCATACAAATCTCTTTGTATTATGTGAGAAACTACACTCCACCATTCATTGGCAACATCATTCATATAATATACCATTTTTTCTTGCGATGCTAAGATATATGGATCTTGCAGTTCACGATCACCAACATCCATCAAGCGAGAGAAGTTCATAGAAGTAAATTGCAAGGAACCTCTTTTAACACCTATGATAATATCGACCCATTTGAATTTGAATAAAACAACCGAAAAATGTCTGTGGTAGTTTAATTCAATAATATCATGCATCTTTCCATAGTATTCCACTTCAACAAATGTAAATATACCACTATTTTGTGTTCTCAAACCCACTTATCGATCGACTGTAAGAAATATAAAGCCATTCACATTATAAGCGTCGAACTTTCTAACTTCTTTTAGAGGACCTCTAGCAAGAAACTTCAAATCTTCTAACACCTCTGATCGAGTATTAGTATTCATGATCTGAAAAAAGAAATATGCTTTATTAGATTTACAAAATGTATGTGTCAAACTAATATTAATATTTATTGCAATATTTATGAACTTACACGTCGTGTAAACCATTCTACAAGCTCTTTATTAACAGATTTTGTTATATCTTTCTCATTTCATGTTCAGCCTCTCATTTTTTTCTTTGTTTGTATCCTCAACTCTTCAATAAATGGATTTTCAATTTCACTATTCAGCATCACATATCTATGTACCTGTAATAATTCCAATTCAGTCAGTGTCACATTTGAGGTCCTCCCAACTGATCGACCAATAACAGGAAATATTTTGGATTTATGATGTATTTGAGATTGAGTCGATGTGTCGTCAACACGTCCAACTCAATTAAATCTTATCTCAATATCATACAAGTATCGAGAACAAAAGGTAAGACACTCCTCAACCACATAGCTTTCAGCAATTGAGCCTTCTGGTTTAGCTTTATTTCTCACGTATGATTTCAAATGCCCAAGATATCTGTGAAATAAAATAAACATAATTATGCATTTAATTAAGTACCAAAAATTGTTTACTTAACTGGAAAACATATAAATTAAGTACCTCTCAATTGGATACATCCATCGATAATGAACAGGGCCTCCTAATTTAGCTTCCTCAACCAAATGCACAGTTAAATGCATCATTACAGTAAAAACGGATGGAGGAAAGATCATCTCCATTGTGCAAAGGGTCAATACAAACCTCTCCTGGAGGTTTTCAAGCTGAAATGGATGTAGATATTTCTCACATAGTTTTCTGAAAAATGTGCAGAACTGGAGTACAACAACAATAATTTTTTTAGGTAATAATGTACGCAATGCCAATGGTAGTAACTGTTGTAACAAAATATGTGAATCGTGGATTTTCAATCCATGTAACTTACGATTCTTCAAGTCAACAGACCTCGAGATGTTACTTGAATACCCATCAGATACCTTAACATTCTTTAACATTCAAAGGAATGTATCTTTATCCCTATTTTTCATTGCAAAAATTGCTGGAGGATACTTTTCATTCTCATCTGGCCAGAGATCGTGTTTTATATTCATTGCTTGTAAGTCTTTGCGAGCATTGAGATGATCCTTCGACTTTCCATGCTCATTAAGCAATGTGAAAATCAAATTTTCAAAGACATTATTCTCAATATGCATCACATCAAGATTATGCCGCAACAAATTAAATTCCCAATACGGAAGTTTGAAGAATATACTTTTTTTCTTCCATTGTTGCATTCCGGTTTCGCTTGATGATGCACTTCGGACCCGTTTTCCGCTATCATTCAAATGATGAACCTTCACAAATTCTGTTTCAACATTTTCAAGTTGTTCCAATATTTCAAAACCATTTAACAAATTTGGAGGTGGTCTACGATCAATGGAACCATTAAATTTTGATCTGTTTAGCCGAAATCTATGAGATGCATCGAGAAATCTTCGATGGCACAAGAAGCACCGTTTTCTACTGTGAGGTATCCGTTTGGGCTCAAAATCAAAGTTACAAATAGGACAAGCCAAACCCGTGTAAGTGTTCCAACCAGATAAATTACAAAGCCCAGGGAAGTCACTAATGGTCCACATTAAAGCAACATGAATTTTGAACATTGTTTTAGAAGAAGCATCAAATGTATCAGCACCGTTGCTTCATAAATCTTGCAATTCTTCAATCAAAGGCTGCAAGTATACATCAATATCATTTGCAGGAATTTGTTTTCCAGGAATAATCATCGAAAGGATAAAAGATGTTTGTTGCATACACATCCACGAAGGCAGATTATAAGGGATCAAAACAACTGGCCAAATGCTATAATTGGTACTCAAAGTCCCAAATGGGTTGAATCCATCGGCAGCCAATCCCAATCGAACATTCCTAGGATCAACTGAGAAATTGAGATGTAATGAATCAAATGTCTTCCACGATTGGGAATATCATGGATGTCTCATTAACCCATCATTATTATTATCTATAGAATGCCACTTCATGTGTTCGGCGGGTTTCGATGACATGAATAATCTTTGCAATCGAGGTTTCAAAGGAAAGTAACGCAAAACCTTTGCAGGTGTGCTCCTTTTCTTCTTCTCCATGAAATTATGTTCATTCAGACTTCCAACATCACCCTTTTCCTGCCATCTAGAAGAAGAAAATTTCTTGCAATTCTGTCTACTTGAATCCTCTCCCTAATAAAGCATACAATCATTGGGACACACATATATTTTTGTATAATTCAGACCAAGCTTGTTAACAACTTTTTTCATATCATAAAAAGATTCTGAGATTTTTGCTTCAGGAAATGTATCAGGAATCAATTCCAATATCATGGACATTGCCTTATTTGTAATTCCACATAGACATTTGATATGGTACAACTTCAGAAGAAATGAAAGATTTGAATATTTCAAACACCCACTATACAAATCTTGATTTCCATCATCAACTAAATCATGAAACGCATTTTCCTCAGTGAAGTTTTCTCTTACATTTGGCTCCACAGAATCAAGAGGAGGATCCAATGATATGTGACAATCTTGATCTTCCTGTGTTACAGTCTCAAAAACATCACTTGTCACGTTGCAATTTGTAGCACCCTCTTCTGGTTGTTCTGATATGTTTTGATGCTGATAGTGGTGTCTTGCAGTGCCGAATGCATCATTGATTAGGTTTTACATTTCATTTTCCATTGTCGACGAACTTGGGACCTCATTCTGCGGATTAACATCAGTGCTCAATCTTTCTGTAACGTTCGATTCTCCATTCCAAATCTAACACAAATATTGACAAGGGAATTGCTTCAGTATTAAATGTTCATAAACCTCATATCTCTTCAAACATGTTCTAAATTTACATTTAGGACATGGAAATTTTATTCTCCCTTCAACAGATCGATTAGAAATTGAAAAATCTAAAAACTCATTCAAACCCTTAACATACTGAGGTGTGTTCCTCAGTAATGTGATCCAGCTTTTATCCATATATATCACAACGTGCCTACACAATAATAAAAAAAATTAAAACACATAGTTACTACTAAATAGAGAAAGAGATTCATATATACGATAGTGTAAGATTACAGAAATATAATATAATAAAGATGACCAATTGATCATAAAGTTTGCATAATATAATAAATATGATACATTGATCACATTTACCACTTACTTAGCATGTCCAGACAAACCGAACAAGTCTGGTCCCTAGGAGACAACGTCAACACCTCATTGAGGAGTAATAATAATATCAAGTTACACACTTACCATAACACTGTCGATCACACATTTATGTTGCCTCAAACAACACCCCATTGAAAGTGATGTCATTGAACACACCAAATATTCACGATTTTTATACCATTAGTACAACGACATTACTAGAAATATTTAGCCCTTATATGACACCCTTTGAGACTTATCATAGGATAGCTTGGGTACTTGGATTATGGGTAGCCTAGGTCAGTTCATGAAAATTGGTCATGTTTCATTGCTCTTTATGTTTTTCAATCTTTTCACTATCTATTTGAATTTACCTCTCTCTTGAAATTTGATACTGTTTCTTATTTCCTTGAATTTGGAGAGATATTTTTTATTCATTATATCATTAGGTTGTGCAATTTTAATTCATCCACTTGGATTTATATAGGGGGGTTATCATTAAAATCTATTTTAAAAACTAATGAATGATGTATGTTATTTTCACTTAAATATGTTTTGTGTTTAGTACTATAAAAATTTATCTTCAATATTTCAAACAACTCATATTAAAAAAATCATGCAAACCATAAAATTTGGATTTGAAATAATACAAAGGACATGTCCAATTTTTACTTCAAACATTTATGTATATTTAAAGTCCTTAAACAAAGTGAATACTACCCTATTAGGGGTAATATGAATTGGTATGGGGCAAAAAAATTTAGGTAGGGACAGTTTTTCTTCTATGTTGAATATACGACCTCACCTCTGTGGTCTAAGCTATAAAACTATAACCCCCTATAAATTTTTGTCTATGAAATATAAATTTAATCTATGTGAACCCATAATTGAGTCTTTTTGTATTAGTATTAGGCTCTTAATCTTACTTGGGATTACCTTAAACTTACCACTGTAGAGAAAACCTCATACTTTCATTAAATCTTTATAAAGTTAAGCCTCAACCACACATTGGTATACAATGTTTGAACTTAGACATAAAATACATTGGTACACCTTAAAAGTCTATAAGCTACTAATGTAAAGATAATTGGCACTCTCGACATCAAAAACCCATAATAGGTGACATTGGAAAAATCTAGTCTCCACTCACAAGATATTTACCTTGTATAGATAGGGAATCATTTTGATCATCTGAAAATTTGAAAGGAAAAAAAATTTCAGGTTGAAAACTTTCAAAGGGGGAACTACGAAAAATCAAAGTTTCTTTCCCCTAAGTCCTTTACAATTCACTGCTAAGGGAAATATCAGGGATAAATTCAAAAGACATAAACCTACTAGAAATCACCACTCAACCCTAGAAAAATTCATGGTATACCCTATAGGCCCATCAACTAGGAATATGTAAGATAACACTTATGTTCCTTGATTATGATAGTGCATATTATTTTAATAGAATGCAAAAATATGCAATAATAGATTCACCATAAAGTGATGTCATTGAACACACAAAAAAAAACCAAACCGCTACCGCAATCCCCATGTGACCTCAAGTTCACCACCATTCTCTACTAACCCATGGATGTTCCCACATCCAATGAAACCCTTTAACATCCATGAGACACCCAAAAATATTTTTATAATCATCACTTTCCTTTCAAACCAAACTCATCCATTTCATATAATTTCCAAAGGACCAACAATTATCTTTAAAAACTAAGAGAGGTTTCCAAAAAACACTTTAACCATACTATAAAAATTACCATGTTCCACATAAAAAATTCCAAACACCATCCAATCAATTAAATAAAACATTAATAAGGTAAAGAACCATCCAAATCATCCAATTTCACTATTAAATACCAATTAACATTTAACCACACACATTAGGCATAAGAAAACATAGTCATAATTTAAGATTCACTTTGAAAGCTATTTTTAACAAATCATATCACAAATACAACACCATAATAATTTAACCAAGTAGATTAACAAGGTGTAAATCATGTTTTAAAAATTATTTAGTAACACCCAAGGATCATATGGATTGAATTAGAAAGAAAAGGTAGGGAAATGCCCACTACTTGAGTGTGAATGCAACGAAACTTCAACAGGAGGGAGAACAAGGCCCCACATACCAACCACATACCCTAGATCCAAAGAAAAACGAACTAAACATCAACCCTAACATCTAGGGTCTGGCCAAGACCTAAAAGGAAACCAAGAAATAGATAAGGGGGAGAGAGAAAGGTGTAAATGGGAAAAAACCCCTAAAAATTACCTTGGATGTGAAGAGGGGGTCGCTGCGGGGTTGCGGGTTGCCGTGGATGGGGTCGCCGGGGTCGCGGGGTCGTGCGGGGTCGCCGGGGGTCGGGGGAACAAGGGGGGTCGGGGTAGGGGGGAAGGGTCGGCTGCGTAAAAAAATATGGAGGGTTTAACCACCACAAAACCATTTAAACGAAAGGTTCAGTGACGTTACTAGGTATATTAGGGTTCCTTCACTAGTAAAAATGAATCAAGATAAAGTGACTTTTTGTAAGAAAAACTCACACTACATGAATTTACAAAAAAAAAGTTATTTTTACTTAGAGTTTTTAATATTAACCTTACTTTATCTTATTTACCTTTATTAAATTCATAATATATCAGAATATAATCAATAAAGACTACTTAAAAATTTATCAATATACTCCATAAAGTCTCTATTTATCAAATATATATTTATGGATGGAGAATTTTTCAATCCACAATATGTAGAAAATAATCATAAGGTCCATATCATATTAAATGGGATCTTTTTGAGATATATTTTTTCAATAACCTCATCAAATGATACCCTTATGATAGGTCAATCTTAGTGAATAATTGATCCCCATTTAGCTAATCAAAAAAATTATCAATACTTGGAGTAGGTTACTTTTTCTTCACTATGATCCCATCATATTCTATAAAATCAATGAACAACTGTAATGATATATCCAAATTTTTCACAAAGAGAATAGGTCTCCCAAAGATGATTTGATTGGTTGAATAAAATCCTTCCCTAAAAGATCTTTCTTTTTGTTCTTTAATTCCTCTAACTCTGCATATGATATTTTATATTAGGTATTTATTATTATGTTGGATCTTTGTATGATATTATGTAAAATCAAACAACTAGAATTGCCGCCATGTTTTTGGAGAGATTATACTCACCAATGATAATAAGGGAATCATTATATATCTTTGATGCTTGGATAGTTACTCTATGATTTTTAACTGATAAATCCACAACTAGCAGACTTGGGGTTTAATTATTTTTCATTGTAAGATTTAATGAAATTAATGAATACATATAACTAGAATAAAATAATATACATTCTATATGTGAGTGTACAATGATTGTGACTACCACAATATCATTTAGATCCTTATCATTAATATATTAAAATTTCAATACCATAAAATTGTTCTATTAGCCTATACTTTGGTTGATGGTTGTTTACCTCCATTGTCTTCTTATATAAACATTAATAATAAAAATTTACATTCA
The DNA here is from genome assembly GCA_963277665.1 of Viscum album. Taxonomy (NCBI): domain Eukaryota; kingdom Viridiplantae; phylum Streptophyta; class Magnoliopsida; order Santalales; family Viscaceae; genus Viscum; species Viscum album. The sequence continues at coordinate 1,045,548,608 of OY728150.1, forward strand.
CTCTACACTTGTATCATTATAAATGCACTGTCATCCCTATGTCAATGTCATTCAAATTTTAATTATTTAAAACTCTTTAAAATTTTCATGATATATGTCTATCTCTTCTAAAATTGTATCACTTTACACATTCAAGAACACAATTACCCACGTGAATTTTTCTATATTAGATTCACATGGAATATTTTACTTTATTCCTGCCCATTCAATGTCTAAATTCCTCTAAATAATTATTTATCCATTTATTCTTATCATTATATCCATAAGTCCACTGGGAATCACTGAAATCCATTTCAACATTGACAACACATTATATTATCCCTTTATAACTTTTTAAAACTATGATTTCCCATTAATTCCATATATGGGGTATCCATAAACTAAAAAATTTATCAATAATCCTATTAGATAGGATGAAAAACCATGTTGTGTACTGTTAAATATTTGTAAAGTACATCTCTAAATTCCACACTTATTAATTTTACTTTGGCATCAATGAAAATAATTCCATATCTATCCTAGTTATGAAATTTCATAGCATAATTAAAACAAATCATGATTTAAATTTAATGGATGGAAATATTTAAAACAAATTGATTCATTAAAATTTATTATAAGAAACAATAATAATAAAGAAATAACTAATATAAAAAAAAAATTAGAAATCAAACCCTAGGGTTCTTATAGATCGCTGGGGAAGCAGGGCCGCCGGGGTCACGGGGTCTCCGGGGTCGGGGGGGGCCGGGGTCACCGAGGTCGCGGGGTGGCCGGGGTTGCGGGGAAGCCGGGGCCGTGGGGGGACGGGGTCGCGGGAGGCCGGGGTCGCGGGGGAAGTGAGGTATAGAGCAGTCGAGAAAGAGGAGGGGGAAGGGTCGGGACTGAATTTTTTTTTCGCAGCAGTTTTTTATAAACCGTCGGGAAACCTTTTTTTAAAAAGGTTTAGCGGTGGTTCCTTGAACCACCGCTACAAAACCGCCGCTAAACGGTGGTTTTGTTGTAGTAATTTATGTTGCATGTTATGTTTTGAATTGTAATGTACAGTTCATATATGTAATCTATTTTACAAGACTACTAAATTGACTGGTCCTTTGAGATTTGATTCTTTGTAATTATGCCAATGTATTAAAATAATGCCCCATATCTGGGCATCTAGGGTTGGGGAGTTATAGTTAGTATCAGATAAAGTTTAGCAAAAACCTTGGAAATTAGATTTAGAAAACATAGATTAGGGAGAAAAACCCTAATTTTGAATTTTAGGATTAGTATAAAAGAACATTCTAGAATTTTGGTAAGGTAGAGATTATGTGTGTATTCCTATAAATACATCCCTGTCTAGATACTACAAGTGGATGTGGTTTTGACACAGATGTACCTAGGGGTGAAAACTCCAACAAGGTGTTCTGGACCTGACTCGGGGTAACCTGGTACATGACAACGAGCCTTATTGCGCACCTAGTTTAACACTCTCGGGGGATATTATTAGGATAATTCACATTTTCTTTACAATCCATTATAAAGGATTTATGAGTAAATATGTCCCTAAAGAAACAATTTTTATGATTATGAGATTATATATGCATACATTTTTCAATTTATGTTTAGTATTTTACTAGTTTAGAATAATGCATTATGATTCATAACTTAATCTAGTGTATTCCATTGTTTATAAATGGTTACTAGTGGAAGGAATGGAAAATGTATCAATGCACATAATACATGTAGTAATTTCTATCCTATGAAAGATAATGGTAGTATATATAGTGATACAAATGGTGCTGAATAACTTATAACCATACTAGGACAGTTAACTCAAGTTATGAATAATAACCTTACCCGTATGAAACACCTTGATAAAAAATGTGGAGGAACAATGTTAGACCGCTTCATGAGACAATAACCTCAAACACTCAATGGGACTAAAAATAATTTTGTATCTAAGAAATAGATAACTTTCGTAGAGAAAATATTTCTTGCTTTGGGAAGCAACTAAAGGGAAAAAGTTGTCATGGCAGTTTATCGCCTCTCAGAAGATGCAGATCAATGGTCGTAATAAATTCAAAACACAAATGAGGATGAAGATGTAGAAAATATGAGATGGAGGAATTTTAAAGAACTTTTCTTATAAAAATACTTTCCTCGTGAACAAGAGCTGATATGGAGAGATAATTTTTGAGTCTAAGGCAGATGGAGGACGAGAATGTTGCAAAGTATGAAGATAACTTCACAAGGTTAGCAAGGCAACTGCATACTATATACATAACACAAGGAGTAAGATTGATAATTTATTTGATGGGTTAAATCCATTTATCTAAAAGTCATTGGTCTCCCAAAATTTCTCATCATACGAAGATATAGTCTCATGTGCTATCAAGATGGAGAAAGAATTTTTTAAGTCTTATGACTTTAAAGGAAAAAAATAAAAGTAGAGAACAATGAAGCAAGAGGTAGATAATTGAAATAAGGTAAAGAAGGATTTTCACACATGTGAAAATTGTAGAAGGAAAAATCCTGGTGGTTTCTTAAAAGGAAAATGAGTTTGTTTCAAGTGTGGAGAAAAAGGACACCGTGCTCATGATTGTAAGGAAAAGAAATAATTTATCAGTGTGAAATGTTTCCACTGCAAAGATTTGGGGATCTATAAAAATTAATACCCCAAGCGCCAATGAAATATAGCTTAGAAAAATAAAAGGGACCAAGGTCAATATTATGATATTACTATGATCAAAGTGAAGTAATTAATGTATTTATGTTTTTTGATTCAAGAATTATGTTATTATATTGTAGTTATAATAATAATGTGATATATAAGGATTATACTGCAGTACTTCTTATTTAAGGATTTGTAAGCATAAGAGTTTTCATTAAGTATTTAAAGGTGATCAAATATTTGGTATGTAAAAATAATAGATACATTATGTTGTTTGGGTAATCAGATGTTAAGATTGATTTTTGGAAATTTATAGACCTTTTTGGATAATGAATTTGAAGGGAATTATTTTGGTCGAGTCTTAAGGTTGGAATGGAGTAAGTTAAACATTGGATATTATTATTTTAAGATAAAAAATTTATTTAATATTGAACATAAAATGATTATTTATGGAATTTTATAATAATATAGTTTTAGAAAAAGGACAACCTACAGGTTGGGTGACAACCCATCACGTCGGACAACCCATAACCAAAGTGTGACAAGGATTTATTGCCTACCACTAGCCTATGAGAAGTCCCTAATTAGTATAACATAGTTTTATTTATTTAAATGATATAATTTAATTTTTAGAACCTTAGACGATTAAGATAAATAGGATATTTTTGAGTTTTATTATCTTTTAAAGAGAAAGATGAGTTTGTGGTAGGAATTAGTTAAAGGATGAAACTCTACATGTCAATTAATTATACTTCCTTGTGTTCTTAGTATATGAAGTAAATTAATTCTTCAACTCTAGGGAAAGAATCTTGAAACCAACAATTTTATCCTAGTACTTTCTTCGATGAATCAAATGGTCCCTTAGATCATAACCGATTTCTAGCTTTGTGATTTTTAACTTTTTCCTCATCATGTTCGCTATCACTCTCCATCAGAACTTGATGGTTAGATTTTCATTTCATGTACATGTTTTCCTACATGGAACCTAGTATGTGTTATCTCCAGTGACCTTCATACTTCCCTATCTTTATTTTAAAGTGGAGGTCTCATTAATCATTTTCCGATGTGGGATTTTGATAAAGATATATTGAAAAGTCAAAACCCTAATTTTTTATCCTGAGTTCAAATTGCGAGGACATAATTTATTTGAGTGGAGAATTTAAAACCCCAAGATTCTAGCCAATGAGACTGTACCCAAGTGGTTTATTCTCTTTCTTGGAATCCAAATGACCTTGGATCCATTCCTAGCAGGGACGGAATTCCAGAGGTACTGTAGTAGTAATGTAGTAGGGAAATATAGTAACATTGTAAAAGTGACAGAACTACAGAAGTGGTGAAACTGTTGCGGTATATGTATTGTAGAAGGAATTGTAGTGGCGGTGGTACTATAGAAGGTACTACAACATCCTGGATATTGTAGTATCACTATTCACAGGTGGGCCCTATGGGGCCTTTGGGCTATGTAACGAGTCTCCCTCTGCCCAGAAAAAAAGTGGTCTTTTATTTGCTTTAATAATAAAATGAGGCTTCGACCCCAACCTTTAAAAAAACACCCCAAGATTCCATGGTATGCTTCTTTAATTCAATAGCTTGTGTTGCATGCAATACCAAGTTCGAGAACACCATGATCTACTAAACTAACCATGTAACTAGTGGTTATGAATAGTGTTAACCACATTTTCAATTTTATATATTCTATATAATTTTAACAATCATCTTATGTGTTTCTTAGACATTATATAAGAACATATTATATTTTTCAAATAAAAGATGTATTTTTCAAAAAAATGTAGTTTTACATCCTTTTAATGGAGAAACCTTTTTAAATAAAATATTTGAAACCTTTATATATTAAATTTTACAAAATAAACTTCTTATTTATAAGCGGGACACACAAATTTATTTTGGATACTTTTTTGGTGTTTTTTGGATAACTTTCACATTTTAATGAATAGTGAAAAATACTACATTTTAATTCAAAAATTCTTTTTCATCTAATTTATTTATTGTAGAGACCCGAAGCCTGACGTACATGGACATTACATTACTTTTGCGGAATACTTAGTACATAACAAACACACACACAAGGATCGTAATAGTTTAGTGTCTTTGGAAACTCGGAATATAATCTTCTAATCGTGGTGAAAGATCTTCAACATCTCCCATAAAGGTCTTCCCTTTTTTTTACCTAAAACATTTCTTTATATCCTGGGGAAAAGTAAACATAAAAGGGTCAGCTCAAATGCTCATTAAGGGTAAACAGAATAAATATCAATCACATCATATTCATAAGAACATAACATTTTGGAAATCTTAACCTGCAAAAGAGAGCATAATTTCATAACATGGGAAAAATCATAGTAGTGAAATGAAATCCCAATAATCATAACTTAAAACATGAAACTTTGTGGAATACACACATAATCATATAGAATCATATCTTATTAGTCAAGACTCATTGCCAAGACTATCTTAGTGGACAAAGTCCCTTTCTGAACCGAGTCACCCTCGTTTCAGTCCTGTTTCACTGAACCGGTATAACCTACCGTTCCAGCCATGTCTATCTCATGAGATATAAAATCTTACCCAATGCATTGGAGGGATATATAGGTCCCACACATCTCATAATGATACCATTATTATGTGTGCCACAAAATCATAAATCATACATCATTGCATAACCCATGTAACAAAAATGGGAATCTTAAACATCGTGACATCATAAAACAATTCATATAAGATAAAGGAATTCATAAAAATATTTCCATCACAACATAATCAAATCAATGTAATGATAGGGATAAAAACAGAACCCTTTATTATCTTAGATGGAAAATAATTTTGATAAAACACTTGAACTTTATTCTTGAGGAAAATATCCTTTCTTCTTCAAAAACATTTTTCCTTTCTTAACATGTCATACAACTTTAAACTAAAATAAGTTGATTAAAAATAAACTTGAAAACTTGTAAAGTATACTTCTTAGAAATAATGTTTTAAAAATCCATTCATGTCGTATAAGTTAAAAAAAACATTCTTCGTACTTTTGTCGGAAAAGTCAAAAAGTACCTCGTACGAAAAACGACAAAAGATTCCTTTCATATCTTTTACTAAAAACTCACCGAAGGGTAAAATTGGATTTAAACAATTGTAGGTGGATGGAAATAATATTACATATTGAGGAAACATGTATGTGGATGATAAAATACACCCCAATAAATACCAAAGTATAAACAATCTCGGATAAAAATGAGATTGTGATATTTCCCTTACCTTAGGTCCGATTTGCTTCGTAAGTGTCTGAAACTCCTGTATAATGATTTAAATAATGTCATTGACTTATTATAGAATCATATTCATTGTTATTATATCATATATGGTTCACTTATGACTTTATATTACCCGTTCTTTTGTAAATTCATGTTAAAGTAGCGTTTTGGGTAAAATCGTCTCATTTGTCGTTCGTGTTTTAACTTGTAATTATTCATATGATTACTTAGATCATTATTACTTAATTATAGAATATAAAACATGATTTATATATAATATATATTCAGAATATAAATATATATAATGGATCAATAAATGGAAAGAAATACACCGTTCATGGAGACGGTAGGCCGTACGTACGCATGAACGCTGTTTTTGTTTCCTTATTGAATTGAGTGGAATTAAGTAGATGACATACATATATATACACATAAATCCAGTAGCTTTATAATGTCATATATTTCATTATTATTGCTTATATATACTTTATAATCATTCTTAAATGGTTAACATGGAGAATGAATCTCATCGCGTCGTGGAGACGGTAGTCCATACGTACGCACGAGCGATGATATCATTTACATAATTATTGAATTGAATTGGAGTGGATGATAAAATATATCAGAATCATTATGATGTTATAATAACTATGTATAGTTATTCTTTACACCATAATACCCATCCATGTAAGGTGTTGGTGGAAAAACAGATTACACCACGGCGTGGAGACGGTATTCCGTACGTACGCACGCGCGGTGATTTCGTTTTGTTTCATACTTATAATAACATATAAGTATATTAGTGATACTGATGTTATTACTTCATAATGAAACAACCTAATAAGAATAAGTGGAAGAAGAAATAAAGGTGAAAGAATTGGTAACGGAAATTACCTCTTCTTTGAAGCGCCTCTTTGAGACCTCCTCTTAGGGCACTAAAATTGGTCTTTGAGGAAGACCAGAACCTCTAGGATGTTTCTAGGGAAGTGGAGAAGAGATTTTGGCAGGGTTTGGCCGAGCTTTAAGGCTCAAAGTTGTGTGAGGAATAGAGGGAGGAGGTGTCCTTATATAAGGGAGGAGAGGGGCACCTTTGGAATAACGAAACATATTATTTTATTATAAAGTCAAGTTCGGTTTTAAATAGCTCCAAATTGATTTATTTAGAGGCTAAGGTGGGGATGGGTCTAAATCCTCTCATCCAATATAATTTAGACAAGTTTAGGTTCCTATTTTAACCTTATAATTTAGATTTAACATTAAGTTAAATAATTTTACTTTTACCGTGTCTTCTTGTGTTCTTACACTATAAGGTTAATAAACTTACTAAAAGAAGCCAAACGAATACCAAATTGTTTATTATTAATATATTTAACCTTATCTAAGTCATTTTGCCGAACCTTAGATTTTTAGGAATAACATAACAATTAATAATATAATATTTTTTTAAAAACTATTTTATGTCAATTTTGACACTATTTAGTAATTGATTTTTGTGAAAATCCTAACAGAATGATAAGTTCGAAAAACGTTAATTAAATCAATACTAACATGTCATATTAACCTATAAAATTAGTTGAATTCATAAAAAGTCTCAAATTATATTTATTTGAGTATTTATAACATCAATTATGTCAATTATTCATTAATAAGATAATTACTCCATCATCGTTGTGTCATAAATAAATTAAATTATTTAATATCTAAAAATTAAAAATAAACTACCATTATGTGGGAAATCTTTTTAGCTTTCTAATGAATATTTATAGTCGAATTTATCTTATGTATAACCCTATATTAATATTGTTTTATTAAATAAACTTTGATTTTAACTCTTTTAACTCTTCTTTGAATTAAATAATAATAAATGTCCTAATCTAATTCAAGTGGGCCTAAATGGTCATATTTTATTCCTAAGCTTGTTTTTGGTCGAATTACACTTATCCAATAGAATTTGGACATGTGTTAGGGTAATAATAATATCATTTGTACCCTTAATTACCCTATTTACTTTTAACCATGGTAAATAAAAGTAAAAAGTTACTATTCACCAAAAATTATTTTCATCTCATTGAACCACATTTTACTTACTGACATCAACCGTGTCTCTAGGATTTTTTAAATTCCACTCACAGAAGCGGTAAAATTAAGTTTTATGAAAAATTCAGTTTTTTTAACTACCACTTAGTGGTTTCACTATTCATCAAAAATTGAAAGTTTTCAGAAAAATACCAAAAATTAGGCCTAAGCTATATTTGATATTATGAACTGAAAAATTATTTCTATTTTACCAAATTCAAAACATATCAGTTGCATTAATTAATTTAAAAATTAATTCCCATCGTCAAAACAAAAGGCGTGTTTTTAAGAGATAATAACTATCAAAAGATTGACACTTGTTTATAACTGTTTTAAATGTGAAATTACATCCAATGACCAAAATTGTATTAAATTGTAAAAATATATTCTAAATATAATTTAAAACCACTCAAATTAATAATTTATCACTATTAATTATTTCGATTGAAAAAGTTGTTTTTAATTAAAATTTAGTAATTTTCACTATTAATCAAAATTTGAAAGTTATCCGAAAATCACCAAAATTTCACCCTAAGCTAATTTCGATATTCGGAATCCAAAAATTAAGTCCATTTTGAAAAATAAAATTTACAAAATTTCAAAAAGTGGTTATTACTATTCATAACGGCTAGTTTTAATAATATTTTAATAGCATATCGTTGTTTAGCGAAACTTGGTGTTGCGTACAACACACACTATCGTGGAAGGTCGCGATTGCGTGTAATTCAAGCTGGGTCAGAGATGTGTGTTGTGAAATCTCCTTTTGGTGTAGCGTATAACACAAGACATTAATGAAATTAAAAAGAATATTTATCATAAAATCTCGGTGTGTTACATTCTACCCCCCTTAAAATGAATTTCGCCCTCGAAATTCGTCGGGGTTATAAATGGTTTACTATTCGAAAGTTTATTTAATAGAAACCCACATCGTAAAAAGGAATACCAAAACCAATCTTTAAAAACAAAAGTATGAAACGTAACGGTTACCCAAATAAACTAATCACTGGGTTTCCACATAGGTGAAAATATGGATATAGAAGAAAAATCTAACCATCATGTTCTGATGAAGAGTGGTAGATAACATGGCTATGGAAAAGCCAACAATCACAAATCCATAAATTTGTGACGATCTAAGGTACCATCTGATTAATCAGATATAAGAGCACTAGGACAACATTTTTTGTTTTCAAGATCATTTCCCTAAAGTTGATGAAATTGGAATTAGAAGAAATACTTTCGTGATTTTGGTATAGTCACACCGTTTGTCGTTCTTTGGACAATTTCCACTTCATCTCTTAAAGAAATGAAGTTGAATTTGTCATTCGTGATGTGTTAGCAGATCATGTGATAGAATGATGGGTCATTCCATCTCTTTCAAACAAAAGGTTAGCAAAAGTTATAAGTCCATCTTATGGTTAATCGTATATGGTTCCAAAAATGAACTTATACTTCATATATCATACCGCTTAATAAAATAAAATTAGTTTATACTAACCAAGGACTTCCTGTAGGCCAGTGGTAGGCGATAAAGGCCAGTCGCACTTCGGTTGTGGGTTCGATTCCCACAGCCTTGTCCGAAGCGATGGGCTGTTGCCCGTCCTGCAGGTTGTCCTTTTTCTAAATCTATATTACTATAACATCCCATCAATAATATAGAAAAACGTTTTATCCTAACTTATGTCCAACATAATCCATTCCAATATTTAGGCTTATCCATAATACTGCAGTCCACTCTCATTATATAGTGAAAATGATTACCAGAGATTTAATACCATCGTTGATCCCTATATATCATAAGATATGTCTTGTTGGTCACATTCCAAACATTCAAAGGCCTTAATCATGTACTCTCTTGAATACCCATTGAAACTTAGTGAAAACATGAATGCTGTTAAAAGTTAACTCTTTCCACATACCAAAATCCTCAAAATTCTATATACTCTAACCATGATATCAATAGTCCTTATGTCAATCATGAGCTCATGAATACTGTCAAACATTTCATTTTCTCCTTATCCCTTCATTATGTGCATATCATCTACTTTCCAAAGTATTTGAATCACTTTTCATGGTTACCGGTACCTTAAAATTATTTAAAACCACAATAGACCATTACATAAATATTTCAATACACCATAAAAGTACCTCAACAACATTATTCTTGAATACCAATACATAAAAACTTCAGTCCATCCACTTCAATGATTGTCCTGGAATAATTCATTCCTTGATTTAGAAGCAACTTTTTAGGTCAGGGCATTGAGTTGGGTAATGCCCATATTCTCCAAAAATAAGACATTGAACTCCATAACAGTCTATCACTCTATGACCCATTTCTCCACACAAATAACATCGGTCCCTCCATTTGAGATATTCCTCAAGGTTCTTCTTCCCTTCTTTAGAAATCTCAATCTTCCTTTCTTTATGCTCCTCAACATGCGAACATGCATAATAGTTTATCTTCCTCTTCTTTGATGAATTAGGGATACCACTAAATTTCTCCTTGTTAATCATATATCGAGATGACTGATTTGGCATAATCACAATATCTTTCTCTCTAGGAATTACACAATTTTGTTGCTCATAGTCACCAATTTGTCCATTGGATTCAATGTTAACCGAATTCCTTCTGGTTTGCTCCATTAACTAAAACACAAAAAGAGTCTTGTGAGAGGCGAAAATCATACTAGAGAAAACAACATAGTAAAGGGGGAGTATCCTCAATATCTAACATCTTAGGTTAAAATCTATGATCGTTACCGTAGTTCTAGGACTGTATCCTATACGTATACTTATCCTTAGGGACATCCCTAGACATACCTTAGAAATATCTCTAGGGATCTCACTAATGTTTACGCATCCTAGTTTCCAAAGGTTGACTAAACCTCCCTTTGATACCAACTTTAGAGACCCGAAGCCTGACGTACATGGACATTACATTACTTTTGCGGAATACTTAGTACATAACAAACACACACACAAGGATCGTAATAGTTTAGTGTCTTTGGAAACTCAGAATATAATCTTCTAATCGTGGTGAAAGATCTTCAACATCTCACATAAAGATCTTCCCTTTTTTTTACCTAAAACCTTTCTTTATATCCTGGGGAAAAGAAAACATAAAAGGGTGAGCTCAAATTCTCAGTAAGGGTAAACAAAATAAATATCAATCACATCATATTCATAAGAACATAACATTTTGGAAATCTTAACTTGCAAAAGAGAGCATAATTTCATAACATGGGATAAATCATAGTAGTGAAATGAAATCCCAATAATCATAACTTAAAACATGAAACTTTGTGGCATACACACATAATCATAGAGAATCATATCTTATTAGTCAAGACTCATTGCCAAGACTATCTTAATGGACAAAGTCCCTTTCTGAACCGAGTCACCCTCGTTTCAGTCCTGTTTCACTGAACCGGTATAACCTACCGTTCCAGCCATGTCTATCTCATGAGATATAAAATCTTTACCCAATTCATTGGAGGGAGATATAGGTCCCACCCATCTCATAATGATACCATTCTTATGTGTGCCACAAAATCATAAATCATTCATCATTGCATAACCCATGTAACAAAAATGGGAATCTTAAACATCATGACATCATAAAAAAATTCATATAAGATAAAGGAATTCACAAAAATATTTCCATCACAACATAATCAAATCAATGTAATGATAGGGATAAAAACATAACCCTTTATTATCTTAGATGGAAAATAATTTTGATAAAACACTTGAACTTTATTCTTGAGGAAAATATCCTTTCTTCTTCAAAAACATTTTTCCTTTCTTAACATGTCATACAACTTTAAAATAAAAGAAGTTGATTAAAAATAAACTTGAAAACTTGTAAAGGATTCTTCTTAGAAATAATGTTTTAAAAATCCATTCATCTCGTATAAGTTAAAAAAAAATTCTTCGTACTTTTGTCGGAAAAGTCAAAAAGTACCTCGTACGAAAAATGACAAAAGATTCCTTTCATATCTTTTACTAAAAACTCAACGAAGGGTAAAATTGGATTTAAACAATTGTAGGTGGATGGAAATAATATTACATATTGAGGAAACATGTATGTGGATGATAAAATACACCCCAGTAAATACCAAAGTATAAACAATCTCGGATAAAAATGAGATTGTGATATTTCCCTTACCTTAGGTCCGATTTGCTTCGTAAGTGTCCGAACCTCCTGTATAATGATTTAAATAATGTCATTTACTTATTAAAGAATCATATTCATTGTTATTATATCATATATGGTTCACTTATGACTTTATATTACCCGTTCTTTTGTAAATTCATGTTAAAGTAGCGTTTTGGGTAAAATCGTCTCATTTGTCGTTCGTGTTTTAACTTGTAATTATTCATATGATTACTTAGATCATTATTACTTAATTATAGAATATAAAACATGATTTATATATAATATATATTCAGAATATACATATATATAATGGATCTATAAATGGAAAGAAATTCACCGTTCATGGAGACGGTAGGCCGTACGTACGCATGAACGTTGTTTTCGTTTCCTTATTGAATTGAGTGGAATTAAGTAGATGACATACATATATATAAACATAAATCCAGTATCTTTATAATGTCATATATTTCATTATTATTGCTTATATATACTTTATAATCATTCTTAAATGGTTGACATGGAGAATGAATCTCATCGCGTCGTGGAGACGGTAGTCCGTACGTACGCACGAGCGATGATATCATTTCCATAATTATTGAATTGAATTGGAGTGGATGATAAAATATATCAGAATCATTATGATGTTATAATAACTATGTATAGTTATTCTTTACACCATAATACCCATCCATGTAAGGTGTTGGTGGAAAAACAGATTACACCACGGCGTGGAGACGGTATTCCGTACGTACGCACGTGCGGTGATTTCGTTTTCCGTAGGATAGATAAATGGTGAATTAGGATTGTTTCATACTTATAATAACATATCATTATATGAGTGATACTGATTTTATTACTTCATAATGAAACAACCTAATAAGAAGAAGTGGAAGAAGAAATAAAGGTGAAAGAATTGATAACGGAAATTACCTCTTCTTTGAAGCGCCTCTTTGAGACCTCCTCTTAGGGCACTAAAATTGGTATTTGAGGAAGACCAGAACCTCTAGGATGTTTCTAGGAAAGTGGAGAAGAGATTTTGGCAGGGGTTGGCCGAGATTGAAGGCTCAAAGTTGTGTGAGGAAGAGAGGGAGGAGGTGTCCTTATATAAGGGAGGAGAGGGGCACCTTTGGAATAACTAAAAATATTATTTTATTATAAAGTCAAGTTAGGTTTTAAATAGCTCCAAATTGATTTATTTCTAGGATAAGGTGGGGATGGGTAGAAATCATCTCATCCAATAGAATTTAGACAAGTTTAGGTTCCTATTTTAACCTTATCATTTAGATTTAACATTAAGTTAAATAATTTTACTTTTACCGTGTCTTCTTGTGTTCTTACACTATAAGGTTAATAAACTTACTATAAGAATCCAAACGAACCCCAAATTGTTTATTATTAATTTATATAACCTTATCTAAGTCATTTGGCCGAACCTTATATTTTTAGGAATAACATAACAATTAATAATATAATATTTGTTTTAAAAACTATTTTATGTCAATTTTGACACTATTTAGTAATTGATTTTTGTGAAAATCCTAACAGAATGATAAGTTCGAAAAAAGTTAATTAAATCAATAATAACATGTCATATTAACCTAGAAAATTAGTTGAATTCATAAAAAGTCTCAAATTATATTTATTTGAGTATTTATAACACCAATTATGTCAATATTTCATTAATAAGATAATCACTGCATCATCGTTGTGTCATAAATAAATTAAATTATTTAATGTCTAAAAATTACAAATAAAATACCATTATGTAGGAAATAGTTTTAGATTTCTAATGAATATTTATAGTCGAATTTATCTTATGTATAACCCTATATTAAAAATGTTTTATTAAATAAACGTTGATTTTAACTCTTTTAACTCTTCTTTGAATTAAATAATAATAAATGTCCTAATCTAATTCAAGTGGGCCTAAATGGTCATATTTTATTCCTAAGCTTGTTTTTGGTCGAATTACACTTATCCAATAGAATTTGGACATGTGTTAGGGTAATAATAATATCATTTTTACCCTTAATTACCCTATTTACTTTTAACCGTGGTAAATAAAAGTAAAAAGTTACTATTCACCAAAAATTATTTTCATCACATTGAACCACATTTTACTTACTGAAATCAACCGTGTCTCTCGGATTTTTGAAATTCCACTCACAGAAGCGGTAAAATTAAGTTTTATGAAAAATTCAAATTTTTTAACTACCACTTAGTGGTTTCACTATTCATCAAAAATTGAAAGTTTTCAGAAAAATACCAAAAATTAGGCCTAAGCTATATTTGATATTATGAACTCAAAAATGATTTCTATTTTACCAAATTCAAAACATATCAGTTGCATTAATTAATTTAAAAATTAATTCCCGTCGTCAAAACAAAAGGCGTGTTTTTAAGAGATAATAACTATCAAAAGATTGACACTTGTTTATAACTGGTTTAAATGTGAAATTACATCCAATGACCAAAATTGTATTAAATTGTAAAAATATATTCTAAATATACTTTAAAACCACTAAAATTAATAATTTATCACTATTAATTATTTCGATTGAAAAAGTTGTTTTTAATTAAAATTTAGTAATTTTCACTATTCATCAAAATATGAAAGTTATCCGAAAATCACCAAAATTTCACCCTAAGCTAATTTCGATATTCCGAATCAAAAAATGAAGTCCATTTTGAAAAATAAAATTTACAAAATTTCAAAAAGTGGTTATTACTATTCATAACGGCTAGTTTTAATAATATTTTAATAGCATATCGTTGTTTAGCGAAACTTGATGTTGCGTACAACACACGCTATCGTGGAAGGTCACGATTGTGTGTAATTCCATCCAGGTCAGAGATGTGTGTTGTGAAAGCTCCTTTTGGTGTAGCGTATAACACAAGACATTAATGAAATTAAAATGAATATTTTTCATAAAATCTCGGGGTGTTACATTTATATTATTAGATTTTAATTTTAATTGGTTTTAAAGTATAGTTAGATTAAGTTTTTATAATTTAATATAATGGAGGTCATTGGAATTATTTTCACATTAAAAATATATATAAATACATGCTAATATTTTGATGGTTTTTACTTTTGAAAAACCCGTCTTCTCATTTTGTCAATGAGGATTAATTTTGATTTAATTTTTAAAACTTTTGTGTTTTGAATTTTGAAAAATTGATTCCATATTTGGAATCATTGGGTCCAAATTATGTTAATAGGTTACTTTTATTTTTTTGGATATTATGAATAATAACTTTAGTAATTTGTTTATTACCGCGGTTAAGGGTAAATCAGGTAATTAAAGGTAAAAATAATATTATAAAATTACCCTAAAACCTGTAAAAATACTACTGTATGACTAAATTATACCCTTATCACCTATTTTTCGAAATGGAATCATTTAATGGATCATTTTCCCTGAATATAACATGAATACTATTAAAAGTAATGAATGTGGAAAAATGTCACACTCTCATTTCTTATAAGTATAATAATTTTAATATAGAGATCTCCAGGAGATAACATAGATTATAAATAGTTTGTGTAAATCTAAAATAATTAAATACCTCATAGAAATTTATTTATAATTTTTAGAGATTAAATAATTACCATTAATTATGACACAATAGTGAAGAAGAAATTATTTTATTAATGAAAATATCAAGTAAATGATATTAAAAATATTAAAATAAATAAAATTTGACTTAATTAATGACATACACAAATTTTATAGATAACAAATACATTTTAGTGATATATTTAAAGTATTGGTTTTAAGTTATAACATTTTATTGATATTTTAAAAAATAAAAATAATAAACAGTATCAAAATTGATATAAATGATACTTTAAAATAAATAATATTTTATTAAATGTTATAAAATTCATAAAAATATAAGGTTTGAAAAAATAACTTTAATAGTGTTAAATATATCATAAATGGTCCAATTGGGGTTATTTTGGAATTTTATAGTAACTATATTAACCCTATAGTAAAAAAGACAAGTAGACATAGTAAGAGTTAAACTATTTAACTAAGGGTTAATCCCAAAAGATAAGATTGATTTTGTAAACTAAACATGTATAAAATTAATTGTATGATGATATTTAGACCCATAATATTCTTATATTAGAATCAACTCACTTTTTATCCATTTTTAATTAAAAATTAATTTATATTAATTTAATATTTTAAGAGTTTCCTAAAGTGCCCCTCCCCTCTCTTATAAAAGGCCACTTCTCCATGTCTTTAATACACACCTATAAATAACTTTTTCTCAGTAAAAAACTACGCTTTTACTCTCCCAACTTCTCTAAATACATCCTAGAGTCCATACTTTTGGAAGAAATCCATCCTAAAGAGTCCTTTTGTGCAAATCAAAAGGAGATACCCGAAAAAGAGGTAATTGTTTTATCACCTCTTTCAAAATTCTCTTCTTCTTATACTTAATATTTATATATTGTTTCCATACCAAAGTAATAACTCCAGTATCATAAATATACTTATATTTTATTATAATAATGGGACAAACATATTTCTCATTTTATCCATCATACGAATAAAAATATCACCATGCGTGCGTATGTACGACTTACCATCTCTACACCGTGGTGTAATTTTTTATTCAACACTACTTTATTTGGATGAGTCTAATGATGAGTATAATGGATATAAATAATTAATATAACATTATAATGATTATTTATAATTAATATACCATCCAATTCCATACCATTTAACCTTCTAGGGAATGACATCATCGCTCGTGCATACATACGGCCTACCATCTCCACAACACGATGAGATTCATTCTTCACATTAACCATTAAAGAATGATTATAAAATTTATATTATGAGTAAAAATAATAATAATAAACTTAATTTCATTATGTATATGAATAAAATACATCCTATGCATAACAAATATGACTTACATAACAAAATAGAAATGATAAAACGAAGCAGTTAATACCCGAAACAATGTTAATAAAAAAATATTATTAAAAAAGGATATAAGAGGATCATATATGATATAATAAATATAGATTTGATCCTGGTATAATTAAATAACATTATTTAACCATTATAAATGAGGTTAACACACTCTTCACTAAAGTAAATTACAAGGTAAGGGTTAAATTTTCAATCTCATTATTATCCGTGATTATTTATGCGTAAGTATTTATGAGGAAATATATATAATCCATTTATATTTTTCTTAAAAAAAAATTCAAAAGGAATATTTTAAAGGTCTTATGTAAGGGAATCTTTATCTAATACATCATTTTAAATGTTTCTAATATTTATTATTCTAAATATTTATCATTCATGTTCATGTTTTCAAAATGAATTTTATAGATTTATTTATAAAGACATTAATATTTTTAAATGTTAATTTTTGAATTCATCTCAAAATTTTCAAATTGGTATGGGAAACTTTGATTAAAAAATATATTTTTAAATGTTTTCTTTTATAAATTTGTGGATTTTGAATAAATTATTTCAAATAAAGAAGGGAATTATTCTGAAGAAATTTTAATGGTTTTAATAGATTATTTTCATCTATTTCAACATCCTTTGTTGGATTTTATGTTTAATTAAGGTTGATTGTTTATACAATATACCATATTTTATTGAAGGGTTTATGATATATTTGACTGTGGATGTGCTATTTTGATACCATTCATGTTTATATGGTTAATGTATTAATTTTTAGTATGCTAGTTTTAATATGAATGTTTGTGTTGTTTATGTTTCAAAATTTTCATATGAGGAATGTATTAGACTTAGTAAGTGATAAGTGGGGCCCACTATATCCCCTCGATGCATCGGTAGGTTTCATGAAAAAAATAGATATCGTTTTTTCTAAGTCCTTACCCATTTATTAGATTCTTTGAATGAAGCCTTGAAAGTATTAGATTCTTGGAATGAAGCCTTGAAAATATTAGATTCTTAGCATGAAGCCTCAATGGTAAGTTTGAAATGTCTATCATTATGCATTCTTTCATTATGAGATTAGTTATTGATATTACATGTGATTATTCGACTAGTAGAATATCCATGTGAATGTTTAAATGGAATTATTTGATTTATTCTTGCCATATTATGTTGAGGATTGTGTTTAAAGGGCTTGTATTTAAGTTTTATACATTGCCTTAAAGTTTATGGTTATTTATGAAAGCTTCTGCTATTTTTTTAACCTTACTAAGCATCTGATCTCACCCCTTTCTTATTTTTTATTTTACTAGGATGCCCAGAAGTGTATTATGATTGATATGCAGGGTTAATGTTGGAGAATAATAGCATTCTCAAAGAATTATAGATGTTTCATATTATTTTTTTAATTGTAATATAAAGTTCAGGTATGTAATCTATTTCCAAGACTGCTAAACTGATCGTTCCTTCGAGATTTGATTCCATGTAATAATGCTAATGTATTAAAATAATGCACTGGATCTGGGAATCTAGGGTTAGGGCATTATGTAAAATAAATATTAATTGAGCTATATATATATATATGGAACATATATATAGAATATAGAGGAATTATATTATAATAATTAAGAGATAAATTGCAGAAAAGGGATATAAAGCGTTACCCAAATAAAATATGGAGTTTTGGAGAGATCCCTTACCTTATGTTTGAATGTGTTATTCACTTGCACTTAATATCCTAGATAATCAAATTATATTCATTAATTACTTAATTAAGAACCTCTTACACATATATATGATTTATTATTATTTTATTAAGTTAATTTATGGCCATTTTGATGAGTTATAAGGTTCAATTTCATTATTTTGGGAGTTTTTGTTTCATGGTTTCAAGGTCGATTAACTTGTATATAATTATGTAAGTTCTTGTTAAATGGGAATACTATTACATAAGTGAAATGAAATGGTATTCATGCACTTTTAAAAGTTTAAATATTTCCAGATATCATTTTGTTTTCTGACATGAGGATGATTCATTTGATAAAACATTAATGATAAACATTTAGTTTATTTTTCTATTTTTTCTAACAATCCAAAAATAGTTCTATTTTATTTAATTTTATGGAGATATCATTTTCATGAATTTTAAACCACTTATAATATTCATAATTAGTTTATTTTGAACAATAATAAGTAAATTTAAACCTTCCATGAAGGAATTAATAGAAAACAAAAACTCATCATCCATAAAGGTGGTTAATCGATATTACAATATATAAATGATACTGGAGTTATTATGATTTGATGGATAAAGGAGGTTAGGAGAGGGTAGAAGAGTAAAAAAAAAATAAAAGAGGTAGTTTGAGAATGTTACCTCTTGAATATCACCTTCTTGAAGGACCCTTTGAGGAACTTAGAATTGGTATTTTGGTGAGACCAGTAACACTTGGAAATGGGGAGAGTGGGGAGGAGAGTGTTTGGTAGAGATTTGAAAGGATTCAAGTCTTGGAAGGTGTAAGGATAATGGGTGGTATTTATAAGGGGGGGGGGAGATAGGTGTTTTTGATTATCATATTCATTAGTTTATTATTTGGATCAAGACTATAAATATTATTGATTATTGTGACTATATATAGTAAATAGTGCATGTTAGTTTGAAATAATGAGTTATTACACTATCCATGACTCAAAAAATCATGTATTTGAATTTTAATGTTAAATACTGTAAATTACCATTTTTTACTATTAAAAAAATTCAACTATTTTTGAAAAATCAAAAAAATTCACCCTAAGAATTTTTGGCGTGTATATTTAAAAAATAGATTCCATTTTATGTTTTTTTATAAATATGATACATTTAATTTTTAATTAAAATCATCATTTATTCAAAAAATAATGATTTTAATATTATAATCGATTTCCCAACCCATTGAAAAATTATTTATGGTATCATAAAATTATCTTATAATTATAATAAAACATAATATTAATTTATGAATCCATTTTAAGAAATTAAATTTTATTTTAAATAACTATATTCATTATAAATTGAAAATAAAACATTTACATTTTACAAAAATGATAACACTTAATTTATCATTTTTAAAACATTTATTTACTTATAACATGATATAAATATATCATATTTTCATTTTTTTAAGATAATTAAAATATTATTTGACATTTTCATAGGTGAGGTTATTATTCTATTGGTCAGATTACCATTCTAACAGTCAGATTACTATTCCAACTGTTAGGTTACTATTCCAATAGTCAGATTACTATTCCAACGGTCAGATTTATCGCAGTCATATGGGTTTCCTAATTCTTATAAATACATATTATTCCATTAATTATTCATTTACTTATATTTTATCTCACTGTTATATATAATTTCATCTTCAAGATGAATATTGTATTATTAACATTATATTTTATTTCTACAACTTTGTTCGTGAGTACAATCATTCTGTGGATCAATCATATCCAAATTATCTTATTATTACTCTACTATTTTCTATTTATTTTCCTATTATAATATTTTTCATTTATATTAGTTTAGTTGCTGACTAATGTATCATTCTTATTTTATGATAATAGCATTTCATTGGTTTCTCTTGTGATGTATGTGCTTTATACTACATGACATAATTATAATAAAGGAAATTTCATTTAAGAAATTTGGGTTGTTAAATAAACCCTTAGATCTAGAAACCACAACCTAATTGGGTTTCAATAAGATAATGTGAGAATAGACCAAACCAGAATCTAAGAAGAGGAGATAAAACTAGGAAAAAATTAGAACATACCTTGAATAGATCCACCCAAAGTGAAGGTGTGACACCCCAAGAACTTGTGTTTCTTGTAATGATAATTTCTATGTTTTTATATTGTCAATCACCTAAACAAAACTTATCTATTATGGAAAAATAATAATATGATGCAATGAAATAAGCACATGAAATGGATGCAAGGATGATTATTAAAATAAGAAGAATTTAGTGGTTACAATAAGCCATGATTAAGAGGGAAATCAAACTAAACAAATATACCTATTAAGAACACTATCAGAATTATAGGGAGACAACTTAAAACAATGAGAACCCCAAGGAAATAATATGGATCTTTAGAGTTTGTCATAATGAACATAAGAATGGCAGAAGCCACCACGGCCACACTAAGCACTAAAGGTATGACATGAACTATCTTCTTCTTCTTCAGTCACCTTAAGCTTAAGACACCCCGAGACAAGGTTTTATATGGCACCAATCCATCCGTTACCTCGAGTAATCGTTGGGAACCCAAAAGCTATAATTATAGCTGTTAGTCTTATGATGTTTTAACTAAAGAACAACTAAGTACAAATTCATGATATGATTTGAAAATTATAAGATAAAACCCCAACTACAATATAATACTTTGAGTTGCATTTAAGTTTTGAGAAAAATAATAAGTAATTCAAATTTTTTTTGTAAATATTTCATTTTTTTATGTAAAGAATTTCATTTCTTAAATAGTGTTAAAAATTATGTTTTATATCTTCTAATAAAATTATGTTTTTTATACCTAGTTTCTATATAAGAGTTATCATATAGGTTAGTAAATCTCAATTTATAATTCTCATGTTAAAAATTTAGTGTTTATACACAATTGTCTTCTAGAAAACAAAACTCTATTTTATGCGCAGATTTACCTACTAATATTCTTAATAAAAGCTATATTTTAAAAGAAAAATTTCTATATAGGATTACTACCCTTAAGATTTCATATTTTAGATTAGTTTTTTATAAAAATTTGGGCCCGCTAGGGCCAACCCTTAATGGTCGGGCCAAGGGAGGCAGCTCACTCAAGGTGGCCAAGCCTGGCCCTCAGCCCAAGCCTGGGCCAGCCTGAGATCAGGCATGAGAGCACGTAGGAGTGCTTGTGTGCACGTAGCGCGGGCGCAAGGCCGCATATGCATGGGTAGCCCGATGCCTACGGGGGAGGCGGAGGCCCGTGTATAAGGCCTCCTGTGTGTGTGCTGTGTTATTTCCAGCATTACGGGAGGCCGAAGCTTATAAGGGAGGCAAAAACGGATCCCTGTTTCGATGTGGGAAGAAAAATTTCGGATGAAATGAGATCCTGGCTGTCAGATCGCGCACGCGCAATCTAAGACACTAATCTAGATCCCGCGTCCGGCTTTCAGCAATCACGGCATATCACCCCAATTATGAGAGTCGTTTGATCAGGCTTAGATTAAATCTGAGCCATCCTTACCTTTATAAACTACGGTCGTACCCCATCCCTCATATCATTTCAGACGCGATCTGGACCATCCATTTTTCTCCCGATTTTTTCTCTAGCGTCGATGTCTTCTTCCCCACAACGTGCCCTGAAACAGTGTCCATACACCATATTTTATCATCATTTTCTTCACTCCTACCGCCGATGGACCCTCCACACCCCCAGTTTCCATAGAGGTCATTTTCCTCGGTTTTTAAAGGCAAGTTTCCTCAGATCCCTTCTTCATGCATTATAGGTATAATTTATAAAACCTCTTCTAAGGCATTCAAAGGACCTCCCGACTCCTTGCACCAAGCTTTAAGCAGACCTTGACTCTTCCTCCTAGTTCTCCAGTGTCTCTCGAGCACCTCCTCCTCCTCCTCCTCAAGCTAGGTAAGGGATTAGTCTTTATATTTCTTGGTTTTAATTTGTATGAATATATACATACATACATATATATATATATATATTAGAATTTACTTATAAAATTATCAAAACATCTCCATATGGTTTGAGATTATATTCCTTAAAAGTTGCAAGAATTTGAGTTATAAGGTATTGACAACCCTAAACAGGGATACCCCATGAAAACCTATTTTATGCCTTAAAACATAATCGGTTATATACATATACTTGTTTATGAAAACATATAAGAATAACGTACACAACCCTCATATTTTCATAACCTTCATATTCCCATGTTAAAGATTTCTAAGTTTTAGAGTCAAGTTAATGAAGAACCAAGACGTATGGATTCACTTTGTGTATGGAAGTTTCATACCTAATCATGTATGCTTGTATACAAATAATGTAAATTATGTTTTTGAAAAAAATAAATATTTTTACCCTACTAATTTAATCCATGTTTTGAAAAAGTTACAAGTGTGAAATTAACTTAAATAAGAACATTGTGTATTCTTGCTTTGCATAATCGACTACGTGGGTACGTGCACATGAATACCAATATGATCCTCTTATGTATTTATAGAATTTCTATAGTTTGAAAAGGGAGTATTAAACCTGGGAATTCAAATGTATTTTTTTCTTTTTTTTGGCTTGAATACTCACTACTTTTTATGCATGTCCCGTTGAATGAATGTTTTATACAAAATGAAATCCTCACCATAGTTTTTCAAATGTTTTCTTTAATGTGCTTAGTTCATGAGTATAAATATTGGAGGTTTGCAATTTCATACTAACATGTATGAGTTACTCTCCAATATTTATAATAAATGATGAAGGTTACGATTGAGTCTCATACTATCAGCTCGTTTATAATAAATGTATGAGGAAATGTGAAATTAACACCCCACACAGAACATTGGGTTTACCTTTTATTCATTATGCACCCAGTAGAAAAGTTCATTAAGCAATTGGTCAAAAATGTTTCATGAACCATCATTTTATTTGGTAACCTCATCCATTCATTATTGGAGTGTTTTAATTCAATATCACATGTGCAAGTAATTTTTACTATTTTATGCATATCGATGGGGACAATTATCATTTAAATATTACCTAACATATTATGATTTTGTCTTTTCCAATTCCTTTTATCAATGAATGAATTGAGCATGGATAATGAACATGTTTATTAATGAATTAAATGTTTTCTACTGTGGAAAAGATTAAAATTTATTATTTTATGTGATAATCAAACAATTTAACACTAATAAAGTATCCAATTATTCAGAGTGGTCTGTGACACTTTGAATAATGTGAAATGAGAAACCATGTAATATGTGTCCTGGGATTGAGAAGTGATTTAATAAATCAAAGTGGTATGTGCCCTTTGATTTAGAGTTATGAGGAATGCATTGGACCTAGTATGTTCTGGGGTGGGGACCGGTAAAAGTAAGCCCTCCGGGTTGGGGTCCGGTTACAGCAGACCCTCCGGGTTGGTGTCCGGTTATTAGAGGCACTCCAGGTTGGATTATGGTTACAGAGGCTCTCTGGGTTAGGTTCCAGTTCCAGTTATACCCTAGGTTAGCACGAGGCCTTGACATGGTTCGACATATGAACTTCCTTCATTATGAATATGTAATTTAATTAACCAGGAAAATATTCAACTAGTAGAATATTTGGTTAAAGAGCTTATGGGTTTTGGTCGAGGCATTAATCATTAGACGTCTTGGCTGAGGCCTTAACAAAATGATTCAGAATGTCCTACATATTCACTTTAGTAATTATGTGTATGTTAATTACCTAACCAGATAGGCATTCGACTAGTATAATGTCCATGGTTAAGAACCTTATAAGTAATTAGAAAAGTAAAAGTTTATGGCATGACATATGTATAGCACTCAGTGATTTTAGTATTTGATGTTTGAAATTAAAGTGATTAACTTCATGCGCAACTCTGATCATTCATTACACTTAATTGTTTTATTTGTGCTTACATATATTCTTATGTCATACATGTTAGAATTTCTTTTATTCAACATGCCTCTATTTGAATGGATTATCCTTATAATTCTGATATCATGTTTTAATTGAGCACCTTTATTATGTGAACATGTGATATAGATTTTATTTAAGAAGAATGTTTTGTGAAATGGTTTAAAGAATGTTTTCAAAAGTTTTAATGGTTATTTTAAAACCCCTTACTGGGCATTCGTATGCTCACCCTACGTTTTATATGAAAAATTTTCAGGTATCAGTCATGTCTTCAATGAAGTTTCAGAATGTAGCTGGTTTCCCAGAACCTGAACCTCATGGTCCTCTGTAGAATGGGACATGATGTGATATTTGTAAATGAATGTGATGTAATAATTATAGTTATGGTATATCATGTCTCATGGGCACTGGCTCCGGGCACTCAGGGGGCTGGGTCCTTATAGTTGGTATGAGACGATAGGTTCAGACAATCCTGGAAATCCAGGTAATAAAAATAATATAGCTATGACTGAACCTTACTAAGTGATTTTATTTAACTTTCAGATGGTAGATGAAAATGTGCCTACCAATCTACTATCACTCCCCACCGAGGCTCTAGAGACCATTGTGTCTTTAGCTAGCCAGGAGAATTTTCTTAACTATGCTCATATCTGCATGACATTGAAACACCTGTATGATGTGTCAAACTCACCTCGGGTGCTTCAACTACACCTGGGGTTATGATTTTATTACCATCTTATGATGATGACCCAATTCCCCTCCTATGTACGTCGGGGGAGGTACCATGAGAGACTTTTCCTAGTGTTCATGGTAGGAGATGAATTTGGCTTTATGTCCTTCAACACTTTTCAAGAAGCTACTGCTGCCAGTGACCTCCAAGTGGCCTATCTTTGTCAAATCTTGAACTATGGCTTTTGGGGCTAGTTGTTGGACTTCAAAATGTTAGAAGATGAGTCCACCAGACTGTGTTGTAGGCAAAAAGTGTATTTTGATGTCTCCCAACTTCATACCCCTCATTCTACACTCAGGAGACGTCACAGGTGGCCCCATGAGTTTAACCTTGAATGCTCATCCTGTGTTTGGTTTGAGGAGATAGGGAGTTTTTCTTCTCTGTGTGGAGTTCGTGTAGTAGGTCAATAGATGAACTCAGGCACCGATGTTTAGTAATAAACTTATGTTTTATTGAAATATTATATTTCCCATTCCTGTCTTTACTTTCTCTGAACTTTAAAAGTGAATTCTCATGAATATGTTTTCAGATGGCCAGACGAGCAAATATCTCATCCATACCCAATGAGATATTGGAGGATATCTTAATCAGAACTTGCCCTATGGACTATTCTTCTTTACTGAACCAGCGAGGGTCATGCCAATGCATTTTTGTCCTGTCTAACAGCTCTGAGATCCTTCATTCCTGTCAAGGTAATGACTATGTATTCCACTTAATCAACTTTACCCAACTCCCCTATTATAGGGGAAGGGGGAGATACTTCGAGGGTCTTTTTCAGTGTTTCACCCTGGAATATAATTTTTTTTCCAGAGCATGTTTCATAGTGGCTTCCCAAGATGGGAACCTCAGAGCAAACTTTATGTTCTAGATCCTAAACCTCAGTCTATTTAACTGCATCATTCCAATCGAATATCTCGAGTGAGATGTAGTCTGACGGGGCATCAGAGAATATGTCCATTTAGAGATCTCTGAACTTTGTACCGCTCAAGCCTCCCTGTGTAATCCTGAGTGTAGAATTCATGAGCCGGAGTTCAAAATGTACTGCTTGAGGTGTATCTGGGCCATAGAAGTAGAGGAACTCAATAACAACCTAGGAATTCCATTGACCGAGCCAAATCTCCTGTTTTGGTGATGATAATCGTCTGGAAATTTCTTTTCCAGTTTATGAATAAAATTGAGAGGATGAAATTCTTTGTAGGGGGGACTAATGTGACACCCCAAGAACTTGTGTTTCTTGTAATGATAATTTCTATGTTTTTATATTGTCAATCACCTGAAAAAATCTTATCTCTTATGGAAAAATAATAATATGATGCAATGAAATAAGCACATGAAATGAACGCAAGGAGGATTATTCAAATAAGAACACTGTAGTGGTTACAATAAGCTGAGATTAAGAGGAAAATCAAACTAACAAAATATACCTATTAAGAACCCTATCAGAATTACAGGGAGACAACTTAAAACAATGAGAACCCTAAGGAAATAATATGGATCCTTAGAGTTAGTCATAATGAACATAATAATGGCGGAAGCCACTGTGACCACACTAAGCACCAAAGGTATGACGTGAACCATCTTATTCTTCTTCAGTCACCTTAAGCTTAAGACACCCCGAGATAAGGTTTTATATGGCAGCAATCTGACCGTTACCTAGAATAACCGTTGGGAACCCAACGACTATAATTATAGTTATTAGTCTTATGATATTTTAACTGAAGAAAAACTAAGTACAACTTCATGATATTATTTGAAAATTATAAGATAAAACCCCAACTACGATATGCTACTTTGAGTTTCATTTAAGTTTTGAGAAAAATAATAAGTAATTCGAAAAATATTTTTGAAAATATTTCATTTTTTTATGTAAAGAATATCATTTCTTAAACAGTGTTACAAATTATGTTTTATATCTTTTAATCAAATTATGTTTTTTATTAGACCAAGTTTCTATATAAGAGTTATCATATAGGTTAGTAAATTTCAATTTATAATTCTCAAGTTAAAATTTTAGTGTTTATACACAATTGTATTCTATAAAACAAAACCCTATTTTGTGTGCACATTTACCTACTAATACGCTTAATAAAAGCTATGTTTTAAAGGAAAAATTTCTATATAGAATTACTACCCTTAATACTTCATATTTTAGATTAGTTTCTATAAAAATTTGGTCCTTCTAGGGCCAGCCCTTAATGGCCGGTCCAAGGGAGGCAGCTCACTCAAGGTGGTCGAGCCTGACCCTCAACCCAAGCCTGGGCAATCCCGAGATCGGGCATGGGAGCACGTAGGAGTGCTTGTGTGTGCGCAACATGGTCGCAAGGCCTTGTATGCATGGGTAGGCTGAGGCCTCTGGGGGAGGCGGAGGCCCGTGTATAAGGCCTCCTGTGTGTGTGTTGTGTTATTGCTAGCATTACGGGAGGCTGAAGCTTATAAGGGAGGCAAAAACAGCTCCCTGTTTCAATGTAGGAAGCAAAATTTCAGGCGAAATGAGATCATGGCTGTCGAATCGCGTCGCGCGCGATCTGATCCACTGATCTCGATCCCGCGTCCGGCTTTCAGAAATCACGGCATATCATCGTGCTTATGAGAGCCGTTCGATCAGGCTCAGATTAAATCTAATACATCCTTAACTTTATAAACCACGGTCGTACCCCAGCCCTCAGATCAAGTCAGACATGATCTGGACCATCCATTTTCCACCCGATTTTTTCTCCAGTGTCACTGTCTTCTTCCCCATGGTGTGCCTTGAAATAGTGGCCATACACCCTATTTTATCACCATTTTCTTCACTCCTACCGCCGCTGGACCCTCCACACCCCCGGTTTCCACAGAGGTCTTTTTCCTCATTTTTTAAGTCAAGTGGCCTTAGATCCCTTATTCATGCATTATAGGTATAATTTATAAAACCTCATCTGAGGCATTCAAAGGACCTCCTGGATCCATGCACCAAGCTTTCAGTGGACCTCAACTCTTCCTCCTAGTTCTCTAGTGTCTCCCAAGCACCTCCTCCTCCTCCTCCTCCTCAAGATAGGTAAGGGTTTAGTATTTATCTTTCTTGGTTTTAAGTTGTATGAATATATATATATATATATATATTAATTTACTTATAAAACTAGCAAACATCTCCATACAGTTTGAGATTATATTCCTTAAAAGTTGCTGGAATTTGAATTATAATGTGTTGACAACCCTAAACATGGACACCCCAAGGAAACATATTTTATGCCTTAAAAATATAACCAGTTATATACATATACTTTTTTATGAAAATATATAAGAATAATGTACACAACACTCATATTTTCATAACCTTCATATACCCATGTTAAATATTTCTAAGTTTGAGAGTCAAGTTAATGAAGAACCAAGACGTATGGATTCACTTTGTGTACGAAAGTTTCATACCTAATCATGTATGCTTGTATAAACATAATATAAATGTTGTTTTTGAAACATATAAATATTTTTACCCTACTAATTTAATCCATGTTTTGATAAAGTTACAAGTGTGAAATTAACTTAAATAAGAACATTGTGTATTCTTGCTTTGCATAATCGGCTACGTGGGTACGTGCGCATGAATACCAACATGATCCTCTTATGTATTTATAAAATTTCTACAGTTTGCGAAGGGAGTATTAAACATGGGCATTCAAATGTATTTTTTTTCTTTCTTTTTGGCTTGACTACTCAGTACTTTTTATGCATGTCCCGTTGAATGAATGTTTTATACAAAATGAAATCATCACCATAGTTTTTCAAATGTTTTCTTTAATGTGATTAGTTTATGAGTATAAATATTGGAGGTTTGCAATTTTATACTCACATGTATGAGTTACTCTCAACTATTTATAATAAATGATGAAGGTTACAGTTGAGTCTCATACTATCAGCTCGTTTATAATAAATGTATAAGGAAATATGAAATTAACACCCCACATGGAACGTTTGGCTTACCTTTTATTCATTATGCACCCAATAGAAAAGTTCATTAATAAATTGGTCAAAATTGTTTCATGAACCATAATTTTATTTGGTCACCTCATCCGTTCATTATTGGAGTGTTTTAAGTCAATATCACATGTGCAAGTAATGTTTACTATTTTGTACATGTCGATGGGGGAAATTATCATTTAAATATTACCTAACATATTATGATTTAGTCTGTTCCAATTCATTTTATCAATGCATGAATTGAGCATGAATAATGAACATGTTTATTAATTCATTAAATGTTTTCTACTGTGGAAAAGATGTAAATTTATTATTTTATGTGATAATAAAACAATTTAACATTCATGAAGTATCCAATTATTCAGAGTGGTATGTGACACTTTGAATAATGTGAAATGAGAAACCAGGTAATATGTGTCCTGGTATTGATAAGTTATTTAATAAATCAAAGTGGCATGTGCACTTTGATTTAGAGTTATGAGGAATGCATTGGACCAAGTATGTTCAGGGGTGGGGACCGATAAAAGTAAGCCCATTGGGTTGGGGTCCAGTTACAGCAGACCCTCCGGGTTGGTGTTCGGTTATTAGAGGCACTCCAGGTTGGAGTCCGGTTACAAAGGCTCTCCAGGTTGGGTTCCAGTTATAGTTATCCCCTAGGTCTTGGCACGAGGCCTTAACACGGTCCGACATATGCACTTCCCTCATTATGAATATGTAATTTAATTATCCAGGAAAATATTCAACTAGTAGAATATTTGGTTAAAGAGCTTATGGGTTTTGGCCGAGGCCTTAATCATTAGATGTCTTGGACAAGGACTTGACAAAATGATTTAGAATGTTCTACATAATAACTTTACTCATTATGTGTATGTTAATTACCTAACCAGATAGGCATTCGACTAGTAGATTGTCCATGGTTAAGAACCGTTACTTAAAAGTAATCAGAAAAGTAAAAGTTTATGGCATGACATATGTATAGAACTTAGTGATTTTAGTATTTGATGTTTGAAATTAAAGTGATTAGCTTCATGCACAACTATGATCATTCATTACACTTAACTATTTTATTTCTACTTACATATATTCTTATATCATACATGTTAGAATTTCTTTTATTTAGTATGCCTCTATTTGAATGGGGTATCCTTATAATTCTGATTCATGTTTTAATTGAGCACCTTTATGATGTGAACATGTGATATAGATTTTATTTAAGAAGAATGTTTTGTGAAATGGTTTAAATAATGTTTTTAAAAGTTTTAATGGTTATTTTAAAACCCCTTACTGGGCATTCGTATGCTCACCCTACATTTAAAAAAAAAAATTCAGGTATCAGTCATGTATTCAATGAAGTTTCAGAATGCAGCTGGTTTCCTAAAACCTGAACCTCACGATCCTCTGTAGCATAGGACATGATGTGATATTTGTAAATGAATGTGATGTAATAATTATGGTTATGGTACATCATGTCTCATGGGCACCGGCTCTGGGCACTCGGGGGGCTGGGTCCTTACAGAAGGGATATCACTAATAAAGTAAGGGGAGAAAACTCTAGAGAACTGGGGGGGAGTTTAGTTTAATCCAAATAGAGATTAGGAGGTGATTAGATATAAAAATGACCAAGTTAAAAGTGGTAAATTTCATTTTTTAGAGGTTCATATTGGGGAACATGGTTAGGCCTCACAGTTTAAAAAATAACGTGCCTACCATGCATGGAATCCATCAATTTGAAAACTAGAGGTGCAAAAATACCTAGGTGGAGCTGAATAGTTTGGTAAAATTGTAATTAAGCTACATAGAACCTTTGAAAAAACACCTAGATGACTGCATTATTTCATTGGTGAGTGGCACAGTTTGACTAACCATGCTCAAACCATAAAAACTGTACTAGAGACTCATAGTTCCATACTGACCAGTTATAACACAATTAGTACCAACCATGTGCCTAAACCATGCACCTATCCCATTTTATCCAAAAATATAATTTTTCAACCTCTAAATCCTAGAAACCTCTAGAATGACCCAAAGGATCAACCAAGATCAAAATAAATCATACTTGTGACACAAAGGGAGTCCCAATTCAAACCAATATAAAATATTTTTGTCCACATAAACTAATCAAGATTTTGAACTTACAAAAAGATAAGGCCACTAATACTTAATAAATGATCCATGATCCCACATCTCATAGCTATCCCATTCACACTTCCATAGTACATAGACCAAGAGAATTTATTTACCACACAATACCTTATCTTGGTGATCCATAATCTGAACCAGTGGTTTAACTATAGAGGTGTCGGGCTTAAGATCAACATCTTCTCATTCAATCACATGGGAAGGTTCTAATTGATACCTCCTTAGCTGAGAAATATGAAACATTTCATTAATCAATTTAAATCATGATGGTGAGTCCAACTAATAAGACACATTTCCAAGTCATTCAATGGTGTCAAAAGGGATAAAAAACATCGATGCTAACTTACCCTGCTTACCCAATCAATGATGTCCCAAGCATGGTGAAACTTTGAGAAAGACCTAATCACAAACCTCAAACTCTAGAAGGTGATGAAAACAATTTTCATAGGATTTATAATGATTCTGAGTATTCAATAACCTCTTACGAATCAACTATACTTTATTTATCACCTCTTAAACAAGGCTCAGTCCAACCAAGGACCGCTCTCCCAACCCTACCCAGCACAAGGGAGATCTACCTGGAAACCCATAAAATGATTTTAATGGTTCCATTTTATCAAATACTGATAATTTTCCCATGAACTAATAAAATCAAGCACACACACACTCGAAGCATATCCCCTGAGGATCTTAATAACTCTCTCAATATGCCATCTCTCTATGGATGATATGGCGTTCTTAATTTCAATTGGGAACCCATCACCTCTTGAAAAATTTCCAAAAACCTTTATGTAAACCATAGATTCTTATCATAAATAATTATAGAGGGAACTCTATGGATCCTTATAATCTCTCAAATATATAAGTTCCTAAGTTTCACTACCCACATCATTTCTTTAATAGAGAGGAAATGAGACGATTTCATAATTTGATCAATGATAACCCAAATATCATCATTCTTTCTAGGATTATATGGTAAAAAATGATAAATTCCATAAAAATATCAACCCACTTACATACTAGAGTGGTAAAGGGTTTCTATAAACTGGAAGGTCTCTACTGCTCTGCTTTAATTCTCTGATAAGTAAGGCACCGAGATATGAAGTCTGTAATAAATTGCCTCATCCCCATACACCAATATCAAAATCTCAAATCAAGATATATATTGGTATATCTAGGGTGTATGAATAAACAATATCGATGTCCACCATCCAGTAATTCTTGCCTCATAGATATAGGAATAACCATCCTACCTCAGAAACACAACGCATTAATGGGAGACCAAGACCAACCACCTGAGGTCTCCCCACCATTTAAGATATTACTAAAGTGATGGAAATTAGTTCTTGTTATATGTTCATGCTGAATTTGATCATCAAATTATGATTAATCCTTTATATAATCTAATAACACCTTCCCACTAGCCTCTTCCACTCCCAAGCTTATCTTAGCAAACAAACTCATCAGAGACCACTCCTCCACTGACCATAAACTTCACTTATTGGATCCAAAATTCACATTTATAAATAATATCGTATAGGTGATGTTCTTTCAATATTCTAAGGATAATATACAAATGATCCACATATACCTCCTATGACTTAGAGTACACCAAAACATCATCCATGAACATGACTATGAAAGAATCTAAGAACTGATGAATGTCCTGATTCATTAATGCCATAAATACTGTAGAGGAGTTAGTGTAGCCAAATGATATAACCAAAAACTTAAACTTTCCATACTATCTCTTAAAAAGAATATCTTAGGTATATTCTCTTCTAATACTCTCAAATACTGGTACCCTAACCGCATGTTAATTTTATAAAACTAATAAGTCCCTCTTATTTGATCAAATATACCATCAATTCTTGGCAAGGGGTATTTGTTCCTAATGATCACATGATTTAGCTTTAAAAAATAAATGTAATGTATGAGGCTTCCATCTTAATTATTGTAAAAGAGAATATAATAATCCTAAGGTGACATTATAGGATGAATAAATACCATGTCCTCAAGGTTCTTAAGCTAAAATTTAATCTCCTTTAACTCAATAGGTGCCATGTGATAAGATGACATAGAAATGGGCATCATACCAGGGAGGAGGTCAATAATGAAATCAGCCTCTCTATGAGGAGGTAACCTAGAAAAATCACCAAGAAAGACCTTGGGGTATGTACTCACCACTATTGGAAGTGGGCAACTCAAGTGAGAATCAACAACATCAATGAACATCACTGACAACTGACATAAGATCACTCTAGTATAAGAAAAAATTGGCCCCACTCACCCTGATCGAGAATCCCACTCACCTTGAAAGACATGAGAGACTTCATCAGGAGATAAAAACTGAAATCAAAAACCATAATAGTCAATCTAGGCCTTAATTATGATAATCTAATCCATGCCAATAATAGGGTTGAAGATATCAAGATCAAGAACCAAGAAATCCCATACCACTTCAAAGTCAACTATCATCACCTGACAAGTGGGACATTTAAAACCTTATTCGGACCTCCTTTCTAAAGGTATGGAAAGATCCCACAAGAATGACATAAGCTATAATGACCTAGTATTTCATCAATTGAATTTACCTTCAAATTATATAAACGTGCAATATTTAATAAAGAACATGCACCACATGATAAAACCAAAAAAGTTTTATTTTAATAATTTGAACATTAAATTTAGAGTATACAAATGGAAATAATAATTGATATTATTAAAATGGTTCAATAAATATAAAATAATACTATAAGATTATAAAATTTTGGATATGATTGATCCCCCAGAATAATCTCACTCATAGAAAACACTGTAGAAATAAAGCAGAATTTTAATAATGCAATAAGCATTTTGAAAATGAAAATATATGAAAAATTGATAGAAAGTAAGAGTGAATGAGGAATTAATGTAATATGAAGTATTTATAGGTTGTATGGAACCCATATGACTATTATAAATTTGATATTTGGAATAGTAATATAACTATTAGAATATTAACTCAACCATTGTAATAGTAATATGACCGTTAAAAATAGTAACATGAATGTTAGAATAATATCATCACATATGGAAGTGTAAAATAATATTTAGGTATACTATAAAATGAAAATATGATATATTTAAACCACGATACAAGTAAATAAATGTTTTAAAAATGGTAAATTAAGCGTTTGTATTTTTATAAAACATTAATGTTTTAATTGTACTTTTATAATAAATATAATGATTTAAAATAAAGTATATTTCCAAAAAATGGATTTCTAAATTAATATTATATTGTATTATAATTATAATATAATTTTATTATATGTTAATTAATTTTTCAAAGGGTCATAAAATTGATCATAATATTAAAATTGGTATTTTTCAAATAAATAAGGATTTTAATTAAAAATTAAATTTATCATATTTAGAACTTTTTTTATAAAATGGAATTAAATTTTTGAACCTAAACATCAAAAAATAGTTAGGTATATTTTTTGATATTTTTCTAAAATAGCTGTTTTTTTGGTGAATAGTGAAATACGGTAAAATACAGTATTTAACATTATAAGCTAAATACATGAATTTTTGAGTCATGGATGATGTAATAATACATTATTTAAAAATAACATGCACCATTTACTATATATAGTAATAAGAATCAATATTATTGGTAGTCTTGAGCCAAAATAACAATCTAATGAATATAATATTCAAAAACACCCCTCTCCCCCTTATAAATACCATCCCTCACCACCCCTTATCCTTAAAAATTATAAGACTTATATATTTAAAAATTTTAAAAAAAATATCTTCTAAAACTTATCCCCATGTATTAGTTTTATTTTCTCACCAAAAGACCGATTCTAAGTGCACTTAGGAGTGTTTCAAGGAGGTGACATTTAAGATGTAATATTCTCAATTTACCTCTTCTAAATTCATTTATTATTCTAAATTATCCACTCATCCATCATCCAAAATTTCATAATAACTCTATTATAATATATATTATATAATTTTATGTTGATAATGGAATATCAACCATCTACCACTTTCTCATGTCCTTTTATTAAAATAAAAAAACAATTGTCCATATAATGTCTGTTCACCGCCTTCGTGGATGTTAAGTTTTTATTTTCTATTACCACATTCATGAATTGTTTAAATCCACTTATAATTGTTTAAAATTAAATAATTATGTATATTATATTTTTTTCACATTTTCAAATAAATATATGGCCTTAATATTAAATAAAATGAAACTAGTTCGTGATGGTCGGTAAAATCACCTCAATGAACTAACTATATAATGTTAACATTTTTATTAAAATAATCATACATATATCATAAAAAATATGGGTATTTGGGCCCATTTCAATTTATGGAAGTATATGAAAACAATTTCATTTCACTTCTTGATTTTTAGTCCCATTTTATAATAAATTCAATAATTACCTACAAATGATACAACCTTGGAACCATGAAACGAACGCTTCTAGAACAACAAAATTAAACATTATACCTCATTGAAATTATTATAAAATGATATAATAAAAATTTAATAAATAAAATATAAATTTAAAATGTTTTTAAATAAGTAAATAATGAATCTAATTTGATTATCCATGAAATTAAGTGTAAGTGCAGAATGATTTTTTATATAAGGTAAGGGATCTCTTCAAACCACCATTTTTCTTTGGGTTATGATATTTATATCTCTAACTCAATTTATCTCTCTATTTGATGTTATGAATTTATTATAAATTATGTATATATGTATCTTACATATATACCTATCCATATCTCCCTTACTTTGATGGGGTAATACATTCTATAAATTGTTTTCTAAAATGAAACCCATTTCCTTCCATGGTAATTTTTATATTTATGCCTTAAGATTGATTTACTTTTGTGGAGAACATAAGCATATACATGTTATGATGAGTTCTAATAGATAGTTCTCCAATGAATTGGTTATTTTTTTCTTCATAATACATTATATATGGTATTAAGGAGTAATCCTAATCCATTATGGGACTTTGTCCACCATGTGATGTTATCTTTCTAGTTATCCTTGACTCATGTTTATGTAATGTTATATATTATTTCCACTTTCCTATGTTTCCATGATTCTGTTATACCATGTTCTTTATGTTATTCTCCCATGTAATTATTCATGATCCTTCTCTTTTATGATATCCTTTTATTCCATTTGACTTAAATTTTATGCCTCATTACCATGTTTATTCCCTTCCTAAGCTTTATAGCCTATCCATTTATTTTATGTATTCCCCAAGTTATCCTATGTTGTTTTAGGATCTCAAAGGGATTTAGGAGCTAATTATGTAGAATAAATTAAATATGTTATGTTTTACTTTCCTTTTTATGTATTATGAACCCATTCTTCTAAATACACTAGGACTCATGGTATTTGGGCTGTACTTATTGTATATTTGTGTTAAAAATCATGTAATAATATGTGTAAAAGGTTTGGGTTTCTATAGTTCGTATCAGAGAAAAATCTAGTTATTTTTTGGGATTACGATTAAAATAATTTAGTGAGAACCCTAGTGATAAGTCTAATTAAAGGAAAATATCTTGGAATTTTGGTGAAGTACAGAGTGAGTGATTTCCAAGAAATTACATCCCTATCTAGATACTATAAGTAGCTTTGGAATAGTTCTACCTAGGGATAATAACCCCAAAAGGGAACATTCAGAATTGAATTGATCATCACTGAGTGTAGGGAAAAGAGGCATTTTTGCACACCTAGTTTGAAACTCCCAAGGGATATTATTTTGAAAATTCACAAACTCTTTATGAACCATTTGAAGGACTTGGATAAATTTTTAGGTTAGAAAACCTAATAGGGAGATTTACATGGATAACCTAAATTGAAAACCTATAGACTCATAAGTTAGTATTTGCAAGTCATTTATAAACTATTACTTATAAGTTCATAGTTTTCCTTTTATATTATTTTAAGTTTGAGTATTCTCATCACATTTTCCCTTTATTTTAGTTAATGGTGGTAAAAAGGAGAAATCATGAAAAAAAACCAACATGATAGATAATGTGATGATTACCTTAATGACATGCCTAAACTTATGGGAGTAAGAGTTGGTAATTTCATGGATATACTAGCTCAGTTGTCTCATGCTATGAATAATAACTTGAATCATGTGGAATGACCTCATTCAAACAAGAAAAGGAAAGTTATGGTAGATTCCTTTATGTGACAAAGGCCTCCTATATTTAGTGGATATTATAATCCCTTAATCACAAAAAATGTATTAAATCCATTGAAAAGATATTATATGTCCTCCAATGCTCAGAACAAGAGAAATTCATGTTGGATGTCAATCGTTTTGAAGGAGAAGTCGATCAATGGTGGAAACTGATAAAAAAATGAAGTCCAAATAGGAAATTGATTCCATGGAATTTGAGGATTTATAGAAAATATTTTTAAATAAACTCTTTCCCTAAAATCTCCATCTAAAAATTTAGAGAGTTTCTCAAACTGAGGTAAAATTAAGATGAGTCTATCAGGGTGTATGAGGAAAATTTCACTATGATTGTATGGTAAACCTCTGACTTTGTCATTAACCTTAAAAGTAAGGTGGAACAGTTATTTTGTGGGTTAAAGTAAAGTCTATGGAGAGATATATTAATTCAAAACTTTGACAACCATGAAGAGGTTGTCCATTATGGAATTAAGGCTGAGATAGAGATTATAGACATTAAATGGTCTCATGGGGTTAGAGATAAAAATAAAAAAATAGAGTTTAATTTGGGAGGATAAATGGATAAATACCATAGAGAAAAGAAAATCCCACATGTCAAAAGTGCGGGAAGAATTATCCTAGAAACTATCTAAAGGGAATCAGGATATGTTTGAAATTTTGAAAATGGGTGCATCAGGATAATCAGTGTTGAAAGGAAATAAAGAAACCCACTAATGAGGAAGAAGAAAATAAGGATTAGATCAACACTCAGCCTAAGGTACAATTTTTTAACTACAAGGAACATGATAATTATGCAAGATAATGCTCTAAGACAAGGGTTTTCAGAGACAATCAATGAAAATAACCTTTAAGGCCTAGAGAGCAAGGAATGTCATATGCTATCACTACTACTGAGGTGAATCTTGAAAATTATGTGGAGATAGGTATGATGGTTATTAATTCAAGAATAGTGAAAATATATTTTTATTATGGTTTTATGAATTCCTTAATATATTGAAAGTTTAGCAGAGACACTCAAACACCACCTCAAAACATGGGGGTTGAGGTATTTGTGAGAGAAAAAACTAAAGAAATTATTACATCCCAAGTATATAAATCCCCCCAGATCAATTTTTTTGGGATGAACCTTCCAAAAACTCTTGTATTTATTTATTTAGTAGAGTTTTATTCTATATTGGGAATAGATTGGTTGTCCTTATATAAAGACGACATCAACTGTCAAGATAGGGAAATAAATCTTTGCATTTGAATTCATCCTCTGATTTAGTATAAGTGTAAGGAGGAGGATGAATCTACTTTGAAATATTCATTTGAAGTGTAGATATTATTGCCTCATGAGATAACATATTTAGCCCAAATTATTGAGAAAAAGGATAAAATCATTCTCTAAGGCATGCCCATTACGAGGGATTATACTGATGTATTCCCTAAAGAGTGTACGATCTTCCTCCTGAATAAGAGGTTGAGTTCTCAATAAAACTTATGGATGGATCTCTTCCCATATCAAAGAATACATATATAATTACCACCATTGAGTTAGAAAAATTTAAGAAGTGGTTACAAGAGAATATATACAAGGGTATTATATGCCTGAGTACTTTACTATGGGGTGCACTGGTCCTCTTCATCAATAAAAAGGATGGGGCAATGTGTTTATGAGTTAATTATTATGAGATCAACAAAATAATAATAATGAAAAAGTATCCCCTTCCATGGATAAATGACTTGTTCAATCAACTATGTTGGGCCCAAAATTTCTCTAAGGTGGACCTTTGATTGGAATATTTCCAATTAAAGGTAAAGAAGGAATATATTCCAAATAAATACCTTTTGAATGAGTTATGTACAATATGAGTTCATAGTGATTCCATTAGGATTAATTAAAATTCCAATAGTTTTTAAGGACTTAATGAATAGAGTCTTTTAATATTACCACAAAAAATCTATGGTTGTATTTATAGATGATATTATGATATACTCTAAAAGTAAGGAGGATCGTGAGGAGCATTTAAAAACTGTACTAAGGACTTTGAGAAAGGAGAATGTATATGAAAAGTATAGAAAATGTTTGTAATAGATGGAGGAAGTATCATTATTAGGGAATGTTATTTCTAGTAAAGAGATATCCATGAACCCTTCCAAGACAAATGCAATTGAGGAGTGAACCAAAAAAATAACTGTAATGGAGATCCATAGTTTTCTTATACTAGATGAGTATTATCCACATTTTTTGAGAAAAATATCATAATTCTCAAAACCTCTAACCAAGATGAATATAAAGGTATTAAAGTTTTTATGAAATGATTAATACAAAGAAAGTTTCAAGGAATTGAAAAATAGGATTATCACTACACCATTCTTCACACTAGCCTCAAGTGGGGAACTTTTCATGGTATACAACAATGCTTCAAAGAAGGGATTGGGCTGCAGATTAATATAAAATGATAAAGTGATATTCTATAATTTAAGATAGTTTAAAGTTCATGAGTAGAACTATAAAACACATGATCTGGATTTGAATGTAGTGGTATTCACATTGAAAATTTAGTGGAATTATATCTATGGGGATAAACGTGAAATATATACAGATCATAAGAGCCTTAAGTACATATTCACACATAAGGAGCTTTATATGTTCTGGTGAAGATGGTTAGAGTTGATCAAGGATTATGACTTCTCAATCCACTACCATACTGGTAAAGAAAATAAAGTGTTAGATTCTCTAACTATAAAGGATCCAACAACCTTATAAATGGTGAGAATTGAGAAGGATTCAATATTATTAAAATTGAAAAGGTTAGACATGGGTATCATAAAGGAAGGAACATCATCATTACTTTGTCAAATAGTTTCTCAAACATCCCTTCTGGAGAAGTTAAAAGATACTCAAAGAGATGATGTGGAAATATCTAAGAAGGTGGAAGCTATAAGAGAAGGTAAATCCTTCGAGTTCAAAATTGATGAAGAAGGAGTTGTGAGATTTGGGTCATGACCATGTGTACCATCATATCATGAGATAAAGAAGGTTATTTTGAATGGTGCACATAGATTGACCTTCTCCATCAACCCAGGGAGTATGAAAATGTATCAAGATCTTTAAGATCACAATTGGTGGGACGATATAAAGAAGAAGATCATAGAGTATACATCAGTTTTCCTGGTATGTCAACAAGTTAAGGTTGAAATGAAAATTCCAAGGGAATGATAAAACCATTACCAATACCGATATGGAAATGTGAAAACATCACCATAGATTTTATCACCATTCTTAAAAAGATATAAAGAGGAAATAATGTTATATGGGTTATGGTGGATCATCTAACAAAGAATGATCACTTTATTGTAATTCAAGAGGAATTCAAACTCGATCAACTTGAATGGATATACATTAGATAAATGGTGAGGTTACATGGAAAATCACTATCAATTGTATCTGATTTAGATATGATATTTACCTCCAAAGTTTGAAAGTTTCCCCAACATTCTCTATACACTGAGTTGAACTTTAGTGCGACTTATCACCCCCAAAATGATGGATAATCTGATAGGTCTATCCATACACTTGAGTAAATGTTGATAGCATGGTCAATAGACTTTAAAGGAGGATGAGATCAACATATTCCTCTAGTAGATTTATCCTATAATAAAAGTTTCCAATCAACCATCCAAATGGCTCTATATGAATCCCTATATGAGAAGAGATGTAGAACACCTCTATTTTGGGATAATGTTGGTTAATTTAAGTTGTTGGGATCTAAAATGGTTA
Source organism: Viscum album (assembly GCA_963277665.1). NCBI lineage: Eukaryota > Viridiplantae > Streptophyta > Magnoliopsida > Santalales > Viscaceae > Viscum > Viscum album. Next base: position 1,045,590,183 of record OY728150.1, read on the forward strand.
AGTAAATGTTTGAAAAGTCTATGTCCATTCAACAACACATCTGGGCTACTCAAAGTCAGTAGAAGTACTATGCTGACAATCATTGGTGAGACTTGGAGTTTGAGATCAAGGATAAAATGTTCCTACACATATCTTCATAGAAGAGATTCATGAGATTTGGGAATAAGGGAAAGCTAATTCCTAGGTACATCGGCCCCTTTGGGATCCTTGATCATATCAATGATGTGTCTTATCAACTATTACTCCCACCAACCCTCTCTCAATTACATGATGCATTCCATGTATCCCTCTTAAGTAAGTACATACCAGATCCATCACATGTACTAAATTTAGTGGTGGTACAACTAGAAAATGATATCACTTATGAGAATCATCCAGTGAAAATATTTATCCATAGATATAAAGTTCTATGCCATAAAACAACTCACCTAGTCAAAGTACTATAGTGAAACCGTAAGTATGAAGAGGTGACATGAAAATCAAAGGAAGCCACTAAATATAAGTATCCTCACTTGTTTTCACCTTAATATGTAAAATGAAATGTTAAGGGTAAAGTTTCTTAAGGGGGAAATAATTTAACAACCTAATATTTCATCAATGGAATTTCCTTTATGATTATATAAATATGTTATATTTAGTAAAGCACACACACAACTTGATAAAATCAAAAAAAATTATTTTAATAATTTTAACATTACATTTAGAGAATAAAATTCTCCATAAGAATTGAAATTATTACAATATAAAATAAATAGAAAATAATTCAATAAGAATAATTTAATTTGGATCCTCTTAATCCCCTAAAATAATCACACTCATGAATAACACTCTAGAAATAAAGCAGAATGTTAGTAATGAAATATGAATTTTAAAAATGAAAATATATGTAACTTTGAGAGAAAATGGGAGTGAATTAGGAATTAATGAAATATAAGGTATTTATAGAAATTAGGGAACCCATATGACCATTATAAATCTGACTATTGGAATAGTAATATGACTGTTGGAATAATAACCTGCCATTGGAATAGTAATCTGACCATTAATAATAGTAACCTGACTGTTAGAATAGTATCCTCACCTATGTAAGTTTAAAATAATATTTATGTATCCTATAAAATAAAAATATGATATATTTAAACCATAATACTAGTAAATAAATGTTTTAAAAATGATAAATTAAGTGTTCGTATTTTTGTAAAACATAAATATTTTAATTTCACTTTTATAATAAATATAATAATTTAAAATAAAATTAATTTTCATAAAATGTATTTATAAATTAATATTATAATTTATTATAATGATGATATAATTTTATGAGACTATAAGTAATTTCTCAAAGGGCCAGAAAATTGATCACAATATTAAAATTATTATTTTTTCAAATAAATGAGGGTTTTAATTAAAAATTAAATTTATCATATTTTGAAATTTATTTTTATAAAATGGAATTAATTTTTTGAATATAAATATTGAAAAATGGTTAGGGTTAATTTCTTATATTTTTCCAAAATAGTTGAATTTTTGGTGAATAGTGAAATACAATAAAATATGATATTTAACATTATAAGTTAAATACATGAATTTTTTAGTAATTTATGATTTAAGAACCCATTATTTAGAACTCACATGCACCATTTAGTATATATAGTCACAATAATCAATAATATTGACATTCTTAAGCCAAAATAATAAAATAATGGATATAATATTCAAAAACACCTCTCTCCTCCCCTTATAAATACCACCCTCACTACCCCTTATCCTCACAACTTATAATCCTTGTATCTTTCCAAATTTATATAAACATATATTTCCAAACCTATCCCCCATGTCCTAGTTCTTTTTGGTCTCACCAAAATACCAATTCCAAGTTCCCTATGGAGTATTTCAAGGAGGCAATATTTAAGAGGTAATATTTTTAATTTACCTCTTCTAAATTCATTTATTCCTCTACCTTCTTCTCACCTCCATAATAAAACATGCCATAAAAAATATAGTGTCAGATATATACCATAATTATATGTTTATAAGTGAATGTATACCATCAAACCCTTTCTCATCTTCTCTTATTCAAAGAAGAATGAAACAATTGTCAATATCATTTCAGTTCACCACCTTCATGGATGATGAGATTTTATTTTCCACTAACACCTTCATGGATGGTTTAAATTCACTTATAATGTTTTAAAATGAACTAATTATTTATATTATATATTTTTTCACATTTTGTAATGAATATATGACCCTAATATTTTATAAAATGAACTGGTTCGCGATGGTTGGTAAAACTGCATAAATGAACTAACTGTATAACAATAACATTTTTACTAAAAGAATCATCCTTATTTTATAAAAAACATGGTTATTTGGAACCATTTAAATTTATTTAAGTATATTAATACCATTTCATTTCACTTTTTTATTTTTAGTCCCATTTGAGAAGAACATAAATAATTATCCACAAGTGATCCGACCTTGGAACAAGGAAACAAGCACTCACAGAACAATAAAATTAAACATTATATCTCATTGAAATGATTATAAATGAACATAATAAAATTATAATAAAATATAGATGTAAAAGGTTATTAATTTATTAAATAATGAATCTAATTTGATTATCTATTACATCAAGTGCAAGTGTAGGACAAATTCATACATAAGGTAAGGGATATCTCTGAACCACCCTTTTTCTTTGGGTTATAAAATTTATCTCTCTAACTAAATTTATCTCTTTATTTAATGTTATGAATTTATTAAAAATTATGTATATATGTATCTTGCTTATAAACCTAGCTTGATATCCCTTCCTTTTATGGGGTAATATGCACCATAAGTTCTTTTCTCAAATGAAATCCATTTCCTTTTATGGGTAATTTTTATGTTTATGCCTTAAGATTGTTTTCATTTTGTGGCACACATAAGCATGTACATGTTATGATTTTTGTGCCTAGATATCTCTCCAATTAATTTAGTAATTTTTTTTTTCTCATGATATGTTATGTATGAGATTATCGAGTAAACCTAATCCATTATGAGACTCTGTCCACCATGTGGTATTATCCTGGTAGTTAGCCTTGACCCATTTAAGTCATGTTATATGTTGTTGCTACTTTCCTATATTTAAATAATCTTTTGATACCATGTTCTTTATGTTATTCTCACATGTGATGTTTTATGATACTTATCTTTTATTATTTCTTGTTATCCCATTTGACTCACATGTTATGACTCATTACCATGTTTATTCCTTTACCAGGATTTATAGTTCACCCCTTTATTTTATCTATTAGCTAGGTTATCCAATTAATTTTTAGGATATCAAATAGATTTATGATCTCATTATAGAGAATAAATTAAAGATGTTATGTTTTAGTTTCATTTTTTGTATAATGAAGATATTATTCAAAAGACACTAGCCCTATTGATATTTGGGTTGTAATTATTAGATATTTTTGTTAAAAATCATGTTATAATATGTGTAAAAGGCGTGGGTCACTATACAAGCCCAATGAATCAATTAAATTTGATGATATAAAATAATGAGATACACCTATATAAAATAATTATAGTACCATAGAAGATGAAATTATAATCATAAGTCTAACAATAGCTAGCCCTGCCTCTGATTCCTCCTATGCATACTCCGCTATATAAAGATGTACGGTCTCAACTCCTCCATGAGACTTCTTTTCTGCATGAATATCCCCCTTGTAATGAGTATGAGACCCACAACCCTTGTAATAATTAGAACAGACCTGAGAGGCTTTGGTGACTGTAAATCCAGCTCTACTATCTTGGGAAATATTTCTATAAAAACACCTAAGATGACTAGATTTATTATAACAATGACATGTTTTGGGAACCTACATATAGTTTGTCTGGGTATGACTAGGCCTCACACACTAATATAAAAATACCTAATACTCTCCCTAATAAGTCCTTGAAACTAGTCCTAATGTAATCTGGTTACCCTCATGTTTCCTTTTCTGGCTAGAAGACACACCTTGGCTACCACCTACAACAACCAAATCTCCACCTAAACCCATTTTACTCACTATGTATACCTCATCCATAGTATATTTAATGAATTCCTACATAAAGGTTGGGATGCATAATAAAATTGACATCGACTGAATATCATCCTAAAAACCCATTTCAAGCCTCCAATATTTAAGGCAATCATTAGTAACAAGCTTGGGTGCTCGGTAAAACAAATCAATAAAACTATTGGCATACTCAAAAACTGAAAACTCCCCTTACTTTTAGGATATAAATTACTATGTATTTTCCACTCACTATGATTTCTTGGACCCAATTCACTCAACAGTAGCCAAACCTAGTTGGCTACATGGACTCAAGTGTGCCTCCCCGTATACTAGATGTTTCTGACTAACAATGAGGGTCCATGGTGAAATAGTCAGGAGACTATATCCATATGACCAAAGTGTAGCGCAAAGGTATAATCATAAAAAAAAATAGTGAAAGTATACAAGATAATTGAACAAATGAGGAATAAAAATCTATCATATAAATTACCAAGAAATATTATCTAACAATGTCATATACAATGATGATCATGTAATGCTATAAAAAATATAATAAATAAATGAAAAGAGGCATCTGATACTATACATGTATCAAAAGTAAAAAAAGACCAAAAGAAACTATCCCAGATATCATCAGGATTCATATCCTGGTCTTGTGCTCTCATTATCCATTATAATAATCAATCAAGCATCTGCAAGCAGGTGCTTGTCCCTACCCCTACCTACATTCATGAAGTTTGTCAGAGTACCCAACATTGGCCTGAACAAGGTGTAAGATAACACTCAGTAGGCCACCACAAAAAATTTCTATAACAATTGTATTCTATTCATATAAGCTGAAGCAATGTGCATATATAATAGAAGTACAAGTGATAATAACAAAAGAAATAAAATCCAGTCTATCAAGTCCCACTGTGATCAAGATACAACACAATAAGGGATATCTATAAAGCATAAAAAGCATCAACAATAACATCTTATTCCATGTAATCATGTATTAGACCTACATGGTGTAGGGTCCAAGGAGTAGAAATGTCCAAGGAAACCAAATATTATAAGTAAAATAGGTAACCAGATCCATGGAGTAGAAATTTCCAAGTAATCCTAGTGAATTAAGTAAACCAAATGAATCAGATTCAAGGATTAGAAATGTCCAAGACATACTAAAATGATCATTGGATCTAAGGAGTAGAAATGTCCAAGGAATTATAGCATGTCATTAAATCAAGTAATAAGATCCAAGGAGAAGAAATGTCCATGGAATCCAAGTAAGCTAATTAAATAGGATACAAGGAGTGGAAACATCCAAGGCATCCTGATATACTGATCTTTGGAGTAGAAATGTCTAAGGAATCCAAGTTATCCAAATCCATGGAGTAGAAATGTATATGACATCTAATAGGGATAGATCCATAGAGTATAAATGTCCATGGCATCCAAATAAGACACATAAGCTGAATTCTCAGAATAGAAATGTCCAAGGCATCCTAATAGGTCACCAGTTCCATACCATGAACCCTGCATTATCATTATAACAAATTCATTCACCATTTCATAAAGAATTTCATTAATCAGTTCCTTAATCCCTTCTTAATCATGAAAAATCTAAGGAATTATTAATTTAATACCTTTAATATACAAATGAAAATGTGTTTTAAGATACTTAAAACCTTTAACTCACTCAATATGCCATCTCTCTATGGATGATATGGTGTTTTTAATTTGAATTGGGAACCCATCACCTCTTGAAAATTTTCCCAAAACCTTTATGTAAAACATAGATTCCTATCATAAACAATTATAGAGGGAACTCTATTGATCCTTATAATCTCTCAAATATATAAGTTCCTAAGTTTCACTACCCTCATCATCTCTTTAATAGAGAGGAAATGAGACGATTTCATAATTTGATTAATGATAACCCAAATATCATCATTATTTATAGGATTATATGGTAAAAAAAATGATAAATTCCATAAAAATATCAACCCACTTCCATAATAGAGTGGTAATGGGTTGCTATAAACTGGAAGGTCTCTACTGCTCTGCTTTAATTCTCTGATAAGTAAGGCACTGAGATATGAAATCTGTAATAAATTGCCTCATCCCCATACACCAATATCAAAATCTCAAATCAAGATATATATTGGTATATCTAGGGTGTATGAATAAACAATATCAATGTCCACCATCCAATAATTCCTACCTCATAGATATAGGAATAACCATCCTACCTCAGAAACACAACACATTAATGGGAGACCAAGACCAACCACCTGAGGTCTCCCCACCATTTAAGATATTACTAAAGTGATGGAAATTAGTTCCTGTTATGTGTTCATGCTGAATCTGATCATCAAATTATGATTTATCCTTTATAGAATCTAGGAACACCTTCCCACTAGCCTCTTCCACTCCCAAGATTATCTCAGCAAACAAACTCATCGGAGACTACTCCTCCACTGACCAGAAACTTCACTTATTGGATCCAAAATTCTCATTTATAGATATTATCGTACAGGTGATGTTTCTTCAATATTCTAAGGATTATATCCAAATGATCCACATATCCCTCCTCTGAATTGGAGTACACCAAAACATCATCCATGAATATGACTATGAAAGAATCTAAGAACTGATGAATAACCTGATTCATTAATTCCATAAATACTATAGAGGATTTAGTGTAGCCAAATGATATAACCAAAAACTTAAAATTTCCACACCATCTCTTAAAGAACATCTTAAGTATATTCTCTTCTCACGATCTCAACTGCTGGTACCCTAACCGCATGTTAATTTTATAAAATCAATGAGTCTCACTCTGGCGGTGAGATGCTCTCGGGCGTCGGTGGTGGCTGGTTCTGGTCCATGGGTGTAAGACCGGTCTTGGTGACGGCATACTCTCCGGAGCGCCCGTGGATCAGATCTCGGCAGCTGTCTGCTGTCCGGTGGTGTTTTATTCGCGTTTGAGGGCTGCGCTCATGCGGCGGCGGCCTCCTGCCTCCTCCCAGGTGAGTTTGCTAGGGTATACCTTTGTATGACGCGGTAGGTTTGTCTGTTCGCGGCGGGTTCATTCGTTCCTTGGGTGTTTTCTTGGTTTTTGTGTTTTGTGTTGCGTTTTTGTGGTTGTTTCTGGTGGTTTCGTTTTGGCTGTGATGTTTTGGCGTTGTGTCGTGGGGTTCTACCTCGCTGTTACTAGTGACGAGGTTTCTCCCTCGTTGAAATCGGTGAAGGGTTCCACCAGCGGTGATGCGCTCTGTTTCTCGTCGCCGGCGCGGATGATTGCGTGATGACGAGCATCGGTGAAGCTCATCGGCGTTCTGGTGTTGTGGATATGTCTGAATGGTGTGATCCGTTGTTTTTCGACGACGTCGATGGATGAAGATGGCCGGAATCTCTCGTCGGCGATATGGATGGAGGTGGTTTGATTTCTGTCAACTCGTTTCTCGAGGTGGTGTGCGGCTCGAGGTGGCCACGTGGAACGCATCTCGAGGTGGCGTGCGGATTGGGGAGACGCGTGGTTCGATTTTAGTTTGAATTTGGATTTGCTCCGCTGAATGTGGTTTTCTCTCTGAATTTTGGATGTTGTGAAATGTACCATGGGAACCGGGTACCCTCAAACCGGCCTTCATAAAATCAAAAAAAATGATTTGCGGTGGTACTAGGGAGCAGGTCAATAATGAAATCAACCTCTCTATGTGAAGGTAACCTAGAAAAATCACCAAGAAAGTCCTTGGGGTATGTAATCAACACTATAGGAAGTGGGATACTCAAGTGAGAATCAACAACATAAATTAACATCACTGACAACTGACATAAGATCACTCTATTATAAGAAAAAATTGGCCCCACTCACCCTGATCGAGAATCTCACTCACCTTGAAATACATGAGAGACTTCATCAGGAGATAAAAACTGAAATCAACAATCATAATAGTCAATCTAGGCCTTAATTATGATAATCTAATCCATGCCAATAATAGGGTTGAAGATATCAAGATCAAGAACCAAGAAATCCCATACCACTTCAAAGTCAACTATCATCACCTGACAAGCGGGACATTTAAAACCTTATTTGGACCTCCTTTCTAAAGGTATGGAAAGATCCAACAAGAATGACATAAGATATAATGACCTAGTATTTCATAAATTGAATTTACCTTCAAATTATATAAATGTGCAATATTTAATAAAGAACATGCACCACATGATAAAACCAAAAAGTTTTATTTTAATAATTTGAACATTAAATTTAGAGTATAAAAATGGAAATAATAATTGATATTATTACAATGGTATAATAAATATAAAATAATACTATAAGATTAGAATTTTTTTGATATGATTGATCCACCAGAATAATCTCACTCATAGAAAACACTGTAGACATAAAGCAGAATTTTAATAATGCAATATGCATTTTGAAAATGAAAATATATGAAACATTGATAGAAAATAAGAGTGGATGAGGAATTAATGTAATATGAGGTATTTATAGGTTGCATGGAACCCATATGACTGTTATAAATTTGATATTTGGAATATTAATATAACTATTAGAATATTAACTCGACCATTGTAATAGTAATATGACCATTAAAAATAGTAACATGAATGTTAGAATAGTATCATCACATATGGAAGTGTAAAATAATATTTAGGTATCCTATAAAATGAAAATATGATATATTTAAACCATGGTAGAAGTAAATAAATGTTTTAAAAATGATAAATTAAGAGTTTGTATTTTTATAAAACATTAATGTTTTAATTGCACTTTTATAATAAATATAATGATTTAAAATAAAGTATATTTCAAAAAAATGGATTTTTAAATTAATATTATATTGTATTATGATTATAATATAATTTTATTATATGTTAATTAATTTTTCAAAGGGTCATAAAATTGATCATAATATTGAAATTGGTATTTTTCAAATAAATGAGGATTTTAATAAATGAGGATTTAAAAAAATACTTAGGTATATTTTTTGATATTTTTCTAAAATAGCTGTTTTTTTGGTGAATTTTGAAATACGGTAAAATAGAGTTTTTAACATTATAAGCAAAATACATGAATTTTTGAGTCATGGATGATGTAATAATCCATTATTTAAAAATAACATGCACCATTTACTATATATAGTCATAATAATCAATATGATTGGTAGTCTTGAGCCAAAATAATAATCTAATGAATATAATATTCAAAAACACCCCTCTCCCCCTTATAAATACCATCCCTCACGACCCCTTATCCTTACAAATTATAAGACTTATAGATTTAAAAATTTACAAAACAATATCTTCTAAAACTTATCCCCATGTATTAGTTTTATTTTCTCACCAAAAGACCAATTCTAAGTGAACTTAGGAGTATTTCAAGGAGGTGACATTTAAGACGTAATATTCTCAATTTACCTCTTCTAAATTCATTTCTTATTCTACCTTATCCACTCGTCCATCATCCAAAATGTCATAATAACTCTACTATAATATATATTATATAATTTTATGTTGATAATGGAATATCAACCATCTACCCCTTTCTCATATCCTTTTATTAAAATAAAAAAACCATTGTCCATATAATGTCACTTCACCTCCTTCGTGGATTTTAGGTTTTTATTTTCCATTACCACATTCATGAATTGTTTAAATCCACTTATAATTGTTTAAAATTAAATAATTATGTATATTATATTTTTTTTTCACATTTTCAAATAAATATATGGCCTTAATATTATATAAAATGAAACTAGTTCGTGGTGGTCGGTAAAATCACCTAAATGAACTAACTATATAATGCTAACATTTTTATTAAAATAATCATACATATATCATAAAACATATGGGTATTTGGGCACATTTCAATTTATGGAAGTATATGAATACCATTTCATTTCACTTCTTGATTTTTAGTCCCATTTTATAAGAACTTCAATAATTATCCACAAATGATACGACCTTGGAACCATGAAATGAACGCTTCTAGAACAACAAAATTAAACATTATACCTCATTGAAATTATTATAAATGGATATAATAAAAATTTTATAAATAAAATATACATTTAAAATGTTTTTAATTAATTAAATAATAAATTTAATTTGATTATCCATGAAATTAAGTGTAAGTGCAAAATGATTTTTTATATAAGGTAAGGGATCTCTTCAAACCACCCTTTTTCTTTGGGTTATGATATTTCTATCTCTAACTCAATTTATCTCTCTATTTGATGTTATGAATTTATTATAAATTATATATATATGTATCTTACATATATACCTATCGATATCTCCCTTACTTTGACGGGGTAATACATTCTATAAGTTATTTTCTCAAATGAAACACATTTCCTTCCATGGGTAATTTTTAAATTTATGCCTTAAGATTGATTTAATTTTGTGGAGAACATAAGCATATACATGTTATGATGAGTGCTCATAGACAGTTCTCCAATGAATTGATTATTGTTTTCCTCATAATACATTATATATGGGATTAAGGAGTAAACCTAATCCATTATGGGACTCTGTCCACCATGTGATGTTATCTTTCCAGTTATCATTGAATCATGTTTATGTAATGTTATATATTATTTCCACTTTACTATGTTTCCATGACCTTATTATACTATGTTCTTTATGTTATTATACCATTTAATTATTCATGATCCTTCTCGTTTCTGATATCCTTTTATTCCATTTGACTTAAATGTTATGCCTCATTACCATGTTTATTCCCTTTCTAGGATTTATAGCCTATCCATTTATTTTATGTATTCCCCAAGTTATCCTATGTAGTTTTAGGATCTCAAAGGTATTTAGGATCTAATTATGGAGAATAAATTAAATAAGTTATGTTTTACTTTCCTTTTTATGTATTATAAACCCATTCTTCTAAATACTCTAGGCCTCATGGTATTTGGGTTGTACTTATTGTATATTTGTGTTAAAAATCATGTAATAATATGTGTAAAAGGCTTGGGTGTCTATAGTTCGTATCAGAGAAAAATATAGTTATTTTTTGGGATTACGATTAAAATAATTTAGTGAGAACCCTAGTGATAAGTGTAATTATAGGAAAATATCTTGGAATTTTGGTGAAGTACAAAGTGAGTAGTTTCCAAGAAATTATATCCCTATCTAGATACTATAAGTAGCTTTGGAATAGTTCTACCTAGGGATAATAACCCCAAAAGGGAACATTGAGAATTGAATCGATCATCACTGGATGTAGGGAAAAGAGGCATTTCTGCACACCTAGTTTGAAACTCCCAAGGGATATTATTTTGAAAATTCACAAACTCTTTATGAACCATTTTAAGGATTTGGATAGATTTTTAGGTTAAAAAACCTAATAGGGAGATTTACATGGATAACATAAATTGAAAACCTATAGATTCATAAGTTAGTATTTACAGGTCATTTATAAACTATTCCTTATAAGTTCATAGTTTTCCTTTTATATTATTTTTAGTTTGAGTATTCTCATCACATTTTCCCTTTATTTTAGTTAATGGTGGTAAATAGAAGAAATCATGAAAAAAACCAACATGATAGATAATGTGATGATTACCTTAATGACATGCCTAACCTTATGGGAGTAAGAGTTGGTAATTTCATGGATATACTAGCTCAATTGTCTCATGATATGAATAATAACTTGAATCATGTGGAATGACCTCATTCAAACAAGAAAAGGAAATTTATGGTAGATTCCTTTATGTGACAAAGGCCTCCTACATTTAGTGGATATTATAATCCCCTAATCACAAAAAAATGTATTAAATCTAATGAAAATATATTATATGTCCTCCAATGCTCAGAACAAGAGAAATTCCTTTTGGATGTCAATCATTTTGAAGGAGAAGTCGATCAATGGTGGAAACCGATAAAAAATTGAAGTCCAAAGAAGAAATTGATTCCATGTAATTTGAGGATTTATAGAAAATATTTTTAAATAAATAGTTTCCATAAACTCTCCATCTAAAAATTTAGAGAGTTTCTCAAACTGAGGTAAAATGAAGATGAGTCTATCAGGGTGTACGCGGAAAATTTCACTAGGATTGTACGGTAAACCTCCAACTTTGTCATGAACCTTAAAAGTAAGGTGGAACAGTTATTTAGTGGGTTAAAGTAAGTCTATGAAGAGATGTATTAATTCAATACTTTGACAACCAAGAAGAGATTGTCCATTATTCCATTAAGGCTGAGATAGAGATTATAGACTTTAAATGGTCTCATGGGGTTAGAGATAAAATTAAAAAAATAGACTTTAATTTGGGAGGATAAATGTATAAATACCATAGATGAAAGAAAATCCCATATGTCAAAAATGCGGGAAGAATTATCCTAGAAACTATCAAAAGGGAATCAGGCTATGTTTCAAATACTGAAAATGGGTGCATCAGGATAATCAGTGTTGAAAGGAAATAAAGAAACCCACTAATGTGGAAGAAGAAAATAAGGATTAGATCAACACTCAGCCTAAGGTACAATTTTTTAACTACAAGGAACATGATAATTATGCAAGATAATGCTTTAAGACAAGGGTTTTCAGAGACAATCAATGAAAACAACCTTTAAGGCCTAGAGAGCAAGGAAGGTCATATTCTATCACTACTACTGAGGTGGCTCTCAAAAATTATGTGGCGATAGGTATGATGGTTATTAATTCAAGAATATTGAAAATAATTTTTTATTATGGTTTTATGAATTATTTCATATATTGTAAGTTTAGCAGAGATATTCAAACACCACCTCAAAACATGGGGGTTGAGGTATCTGTTAGAGGAAAAACTAAAGAAATTATTGCATCCCAAGTATATAAATCCCCCCAGATCAATGTTTTTGGGTTGAACCTTCCAAAAAATCTTGTATTTATTTATTGAATAGAGTTTTATTCTATATTGGGAATATATTGGTTGTCCTTATATAAAGATGACATCAAATTTCAAGATAGGGAAACCAATCTTTGCATTCGAATTCATCCTCTGATTTAGTATAAGTGTAAGGAGGAGGTTGAATCTACTTTGAAATATTCATCTAAAGTGTAGATATTATTGCCTCATGAGAAAACATATTTAGCCCAAATTATTGAGAAAAAGGAGAAAATCATTCTCTAAGGCATGCCCATTGCGAGGGATTATACTGATGTATTCCCTGAAGAGTTGTACGGTCTTCCTCCTGACTAAGAGGTTGATTTCTCAATCAAACTTATGGCTGGATCTATTCCCATATCAAAGAATCCATATATAATGACCACCATTGAGTTAGAAAAATTTAAGAAGTGATTACAAGAGAATATAGACAATGGTATTATATGCCTCACTACTTCACTATGGGGTGCGTCGGTCCTCTTCATCAATAAGAAGGATGGACCAATGTGTTTATGCAATAATTATTATGAGATCAACAAAATAATAATAATGAAAAAGTATCCCATGCCATGGATAAATGACTTGTTCAATCCACCATGTTGGGACCAAAATTTCTATATGGTGGACCTTTGATTGGAATATTTCCAATTAAAGGTAAAGAAGGAATATATTCCAAAAAAAATACATTTTGAATGAGTTATGGACAATATGAGTTCATAGTGATTCCATTAGGACTCATTAAAATTCCAATAGTTTTTAAGGACTTAATGAATATATTCTTTGAAGATTACCTCAAAAAATCTGTGGTTGTATTTATAGATGATGTTATGATATACTCTAAAAGTAAGGAGGAGCGTGAGGAGCATTTGAAAACTATACTAAGGACTTTGAGAAATGAGAATCTATATGAAAAGTATAGAAAATTTTTGTAATAGATGGAGGAAGTATCATTCTTAGGGAATGTTATTTATAGTAAAGAGATATCCACGAACCCTTCCAAGACAAATGCAATTGAGGAGTGAACCAATAAAATATCTGTAATGGAGATCCATAGTTTTCTTATACTAGATGAGTATTATCAAATTTGTTTGAGAAAAATATCATAATTCTCCAAACCTCTAATCAAGATGAATATAAATGTATTAAAGTTTTTATGAAATGATTAATACAAAGAAAGATTCAAGGAATTGAAAAATAGGATTATCACTACACCATTCTTCACACTAGCCTCAAGTGGGGAAATTTTCATGGTATACAACAATGCTTCAAAGAAGGGATTGGGCTGCATATTAATATAGAATGATAAAGTGATATTCTATGCTTTAAGATAGTTTAAAGTTCATGAGTAGAACTATAAAACACATGATCTGGATTTTAATGTAGTGGTATTCACAATTAAAATTTAGTGGAATTATATATTTGGGGATAAGTGTGAAATATATACAGATCATAAGATCCTTAAGTACATATTCACACAGAAGGAGCTTAATATGTTCTGGTGAAGATGGTTAGAGCTGATCAAGGATTATGACTTCTCAATCCACTACCATCCTGGGAAAGCAAATAAAGTGTTAGATTCTATAACTATAAAGGATCCAAAAACCTTATCAATGGTGAGAATTGAGAAGGATTCAATATTCTTAAAATTGAAAAGGTTAGACATGGGTATCATAAAGGAAGGAACATCATCATTACTTTCTCAAATAGTTTCTCAAATAGTTTCTCAACCATCCCTTCTGGAGAAGTTAAAAGATACTCAAAGAGATGATGTGGAAATATATAAGAAGGTGGAAGCTATAAGAGAAGGTAAATCCTTCGAGTTCAAAATTGATGAAGAAGGAGTTGTGAGATTTGGGTCATGACCATGTGTACCATCATATCATGAGATAAAGAAGGTTATTTTGAATGGTGCACATAGATTTACCTTCTCCATCAACCTAGGGAGTATGAAATTGTATCAAGATCTTTAAGATCACAATTGGTGGGATGATATAAAGAAGAAGATCATAGAGTATACATCAATTTTCCTGGTATGTCAACAAGTTAAGGTTGAAAGGAAAAGTCCAAGGGGATGATAAAACCATTACCAATACCGATATGGAAATGTGAAAACATCACCATAGAAATTATCACCATTATTAAAAAGATATAAATAGGAAATAATGTTATATGGGTTATGGTGGATCATCTAACAAAGACCGATCACCTTATTGTAATTCAAGAGGAATTCAAACTCGATCAACTTGCAAGGATATACATTAGATAAGTGGTGAGGTTACATGTAAAATCACTATCAATTGTATCTGTTTGAGATATGATATTTACCTCCAAATTTTGAAAGTTTCCCCAATATTCTCTACACACTGAGTTGAACTTTAGTGCGACTTATCACCCCAAAAATGATGGATAATCTGATAGGTCTATCGATACACTTGAGTACATGTTGAGATCATGCTTAATATACTTTAAAGGAGGATGGGATAAACATATTCCTCTAGTAGAGTTATTCTATAATAATAGTTTCTAATCAACCATCCAAAGGGCTCTATATGAAGCCCTATATGGGAAGAGATGTAGAACACCTTAATTTTGGGATAAATTTGGTTAATTTAAGTTGTTGGGACCTAAAATGGTTAAGGAAATGTTTGAAAAGTCCATGTCCATTCAACAACACATCAGGGCTACTCAAAGTCAATAGAAGTACTATGTTGATAATCGTTGGTGAGACTTGGAGTTTGAGATCAAGGATAAAATGTTCCTACACATATCTTCATAGAATAGATTCATGAGATTTGGGAATAAGGGAAAGCTAATTCCTAGGTACATCAGCCCCTTTGGGATCCTTGATCATATCAAAGATGTGTCTTATCAACTATTACTCCCACCAACCCTCTCTCAATTACATGATTCATTCCATGTATCCCTCTTAAGTAAGTACATACCAGATCCACCACATGTACTAAATTTAGTGGTGGTACAAATAGAAAATGATATAACTAATGAGAAGTAGCCAGTGAAAATATTAGTCCATAGATATAAAGTTCTATGCCACAAAACAACTCACCTAGTCAAAGTACTATAGTGAAACCGTAAGTATGAAGAGGCAACATCAAAATTAGAGGAAGCCACTAAATATAAGTATCCTCACTTGCTTTCAACTTATTATGTAAAATGAAATGTTAAGGGTAAAATTTCTTAAGGGGGAAATAACGTAACAACCTAATATTTCATCAATGGAATTTCCTTTGTGATTATATAAATATGTTATATTTAGTAAAGCACATACACAACTTGATAAAATCAACAAAATTTTATTTTAATAATTTTAAAATTACATTTAGAGAATAAAATTCTCCATAAGAATTGAAATTATTAAAATATAAAATAAATAGAATATAATATAATAAGAATAAGTTAATTTGGATCCTCTTAATCCCCTAAAATAATCACACTCATGAATAACACTCTAGAAATAAAACAGAATGTCAGTAATGAAATATGAATTTTAAAAATGAAAATATATGTAACTTTGAGAGAAAATGGGAGTGAATTAAGAATTAATGAAATATAAGGTATTTATAGAAATTAGGGAACCCATATGACCATTATAAATCTGACCATTGGAATAGTAATCTGACTGTTGGAATAATAACCTGCCATTGGAATAGTAATCTGACCATTAATAATAGTAACCTGACTGTTAGAATAATATAATCACCTATGTAAGTTTAAAATAATATTTATGTATCCTATAAAATAAAAATATGACATATTTAAACCATATTACTAGTACATAAATGTTTTAAAATGATAAATTAAGTGTTCGTATTTTTGTAAAACATAAATATTTTAATTGCACTTTATAATAAATATAATAATTTAAAATAAAATTAATTTTCATAAAATGTATTTATAAATTAATATTATATTTTATTATAATTATGATATAATTTTATGAGACGATAAGTAATTTCTCAAAGGGCTAGGAAATTGATCATAATATTAAAATTGGATTTTTTTTCAAATAAATGAGGGGTTTAATTAAAAATTAAATTTATCATATTTAGAAATTTATTTTTATAAAATGGAATTAATTTTTGGAATCTACATATTGAAAAATGGTTAGGGTGAATTTCTTATATTTTTCCAAAATAGTTGAATTTTTGGTGAATAGTGAAATACAGTAAAATACGATATTTAACATTATAAGTTAAATACATGAATTTTTTAGTAATTTATGATTTAAGAACCCATTATTTCGAACTCAAATGCACCATTTAGTATATATAGTCACAATAATCAATAATATTGACAGTCTTAAGCCAAAATAATAAACTAATGGATATAATATTCAAAAACACCTCTCTCCTCCCCTTATAAATACCACCCTCACTACCCCTTATCCTCACAACTTATAATCCTTGTATCTTTCCAAATTTATATAAAAATATCCATACAAACCTATCCCCCATGTCCTAGTTCTTTTTGTCTCACCAAAATACCAATTCCATGTTCCCTATGGAGTATTTCAAGGAGGCAATATTTAAGAGGTAATATTTTCAATTTACCTCTTATAAATTCATTTATTCCTCTACCTTCTCCTCACCACCATAATAAAACATGGCATAAAAAATATAGTGTCAGATATATACCATAATTTTATGTTTCTAAGGGAATGTATACCATCCAACCCTTTCTCATCTTCTCTTATTCAAAGAAGAACGAAACAATTGTCAATATCATTTTAGTTCACCACCTTCATGGATGATGAGATTTTATTTTCCACTAACACCTTCACAGATGGTTTAAATTCACTTATAATGTTTTAAAATGAACTAATTATTTATATTATATATTTTTTCACATTATGGAATGAATATATGGCCCTAATATTATACAAAATGAACTAGTTCGTGATGGCTGGTAAAAATGCATAAATGAACTAACTGTATGACAATAACATTTTTACTAAAAGAATCATCATTATTTTAGAAAAAACATGGTTATTTGGAACCATTTAAATTTTTTTATGTATATTAATACCATTTCATTTCACTTTTGTATTTTTAGTCCCATTTGACAAGAACATAAATAATTATCCACAAGTGATCTGACCTTTGAACTAGGAAACAAGCACTCACAGAACAATAAAATTAAACATTATATCTCATTAAAATGATTATAAATGAACATAATAAAATTATAATAAAATTATAATAAAATATAGATGTAAAAGGTTATTAATTTATTAAATAATGAATATAATTTGATTATATAGTACATCAAGTTCATGTGTAAGATAAATTCATACATAAGGTAAGGGATATCTCTGAACCACCCTTTTTCTTTGGGTTATAAACTTTATCTCTCTAACTCACTTTATCTCTATATTTAATGTTATGAATTTATTAAAAATTATGTATATATGTATCTTGCTTATAAACCTATCTTAATATTCCTTCCTTTTATGGGGTAATATGAACCATAAGTTCTTTTCTCAAATAAAATCCATTTCCTTTTATGGGTAATTTTTATGTTTATTCCTTCAGATTGTTTTCATTTTGTGGAACACATAAGCATGTACATGTTATGATTTTTGTGCCTAGATATCTCTCCAATTAATTTAGTAATTTTTTTTGTCTCATGATATGTTATGTAGGAGATTATCGAGTAAACCTAATCCATTATGAGACTCTGTCCACCATGTGGTATTATCCTGGTAGTTAGCCTTGACCCATTTTAAGTCATGTTATATGTTGTTGCTACTTTCCTATATTTAAATAATCCCATGATACCATGTTCTTTATATTATTCTCACATGTTATTTTTTATGATCCTTATCTTTTATTATTTCTTGTTATCCCATTTGACTCACCTGTTATGCCTCATTACCATGTTTATTCCCTTACCAGGATTTATAGTTCACCCCTTTCTTTTATCTATTATCTAGGTTATCCAATTAATTTTTAGGATATCAAATAGATTTATGATCTCATTATATAGAATAAATTAAAGATGTTATGTTTTAGTTTCATTTTTTTGTATAATGAAGCTACTATTCCAAAGACACTAGCCCTCTTGATATTTGGGTTGTAATTATTAGATATTTATGTTAAAAATCATGTTATAATATGTGTAAAAGTCATGGGTAACTATACAAGCCCAATGAATCAATTAACTTTGATGATATAAAATAATGAGATGCACCTATATAAAATAAATATAGTACCATTGAAGATGAAATTAGAATCATAAGTCTAACAATAGCTAGCCCTGCCTCTGATTCCTCTTGTGCATACTCTGCTATATAAAGATGTACGATCTCAACTCCTCCACGAGACTTCTTTTCTGCATGAATATCCCCCTTATAATGAGTATGATACCCACAACCCTTGTAATAATTAGAACAGACCTGAGAGGATTTGGTAACTGTAAATCCAGCTCTACTTTCTTGGGAAATATTTCCATAAAAACACCTAAGATGACTAGATTTATTATAACAATGACATGTTTTGGGAACCTACATATAGTTTGGCTTGGTATGACTAGGCCTCACACACTAATATAAAACTACCTACTACTCTCCCTAATAAGTCCCTGAAACTAGTCCTAATGTAATCTGGTTACCCTCATGTTTCCTTTTCTGGCTAGAAGACACACCTTGGCTACCACCTACGACAACCGAATCTCCACCTAAACCCATTTTCCAAACTATGTCTACCTCATCCATAGTATCTTTAATGAATTCCTCCATAAAGGTTGGGATGCATAAGAAAATTGAAATCGACTGAATATCATCCTAAAAACCCATTTCAAACCTCCAATATTTAAGGCAATCATTAGTAACAACCTTGGGTGCTCGGTAAAACAACTCAATAAAACTGTTGTCATACTCAAAAACTGAACACTCCCCTTACTTTCAGGATAGAAATTAATATGTATTTTCCACTCACTATGATGTCTTGGACCCAATTCACTCAACAATAGCCAAACCCAGTTGGCCACAAGGCCTCAAGTGTGCCTCCCCGTATACTAGAGGTTTCTGACTAACAATGAGGGTCCATGGTGAAATAGTCAGGAGACTATACCCATATAACCAAAGTGTATCACAAAGGTATAATCATATAAAAAAATAGTGAAATTATATAGAATAATTTTACAAATGAGGAATAAAAATCCATCATATAAATAACCAAGAAATATCATCTAACAATGTCATATACAATTATGATCATGTAATGCTATACAAAATATAAGAAATAAATGAAAAGAGGCATCTGATACAATACATGTATCAAAAGAAAAAAAAGACCAAAAGAAACTATCTCGGATAACATCAAGATTCATATCCTAGTCTTGTGCTCTCATTAGCCATTATAATAATCAATCAAGCATCTTCAAGCAGGTGCTTGCCCCTACCCCTACCTACATCCATCAAGTCTGTCAGAGTACCCAACATTGGCCTAAACAAGGTGTGAGATAACACTCAGTATTCCACCATAAAAAATGTCTATAACAATTACACTCTATTCATATAAGCTAAAGCAATGTGCATATATAATAGAAGTACAAGTCATAATAAAAAATGAAATAAAATCCAGTCTATCAAGTCCCACTGTGATCAAGAGACAACACCATAAGGGATATCTATAAAGCATAACAATCATCAAAAATAACATCTTATTCCATGTAATAATGTATTATACCTACATGTTGTAGGGTCCAAGGAGTAGAAATGTCCAAGTAAACCAAATATTATAAGTAAAATAGGTAACCAGATCCATGGAGTAGAAATTTCCAAGAAATCCTAGTGAATTAAGTAAACCAAATGAATCAGATTCAAGGATTAGAAATGTCCAAGACATCCTAAAATGATCATTGGATCTAAGGAGTAGAAATGTACAAGGAATTATAGCATGTCATTAAATCAAGTAATAAGATCCAAGGAGAAGAAATGTCCATGGAATCCAAGTAAAATAATTAAATAGGATACAAGGAGTGGAAACGTCCAAGGCATACTGATATACTAGATCTTTGGAGTAGAAATGTCTAAGGAATCCAAGTTATCCAAGTACATGGAGTAGAAATGTATATGACATCTAAGAGGGATAGATCCATGGAGTATAAATGTCCATGGCATCCAAATAAGACACATAAGCTGAATTCTCAGAATAGAAATGTCCAAGGCATCCTAATAGGTCACCAGTTCCATACCACGAACCCTACATTATCATTATAACAAATTCATTCACCATTTCATAAAACATTTCATTAATCAGTTCCTTAATCCCTTCCTAATCATGAAAAATATAAGGAATTATTAATTTAATACCTTTAATATACAAATGAAAATGTGTTTTAAGATACTTAAAACCTTTAACAATCCACTTTATTACTATATTCAATTCCAAATAATATAAAGAAACTCAACACACTCCAAGGGTTACATGATCACAATAAAAAGGTAGAACCCACCCCATGGGTGGTTTAATATGAGGTCGACAACCTACAACCTTGATGAAAGGTGTCAGCGAACGTATCAAACATGTTTTCAACATTCAATTCAAGGATTTATCAATTTAGGATGCAAATACTAGAAATTATAGCATGCGTCACAATGAAAAAAAAAAGATATAAACAACTTTACTTTTAGGGAAAACATATAGACAAACTACCTTAAGCACATAAAATAGTATTTGTCTAGTCTTAGCCTCTAATTCAACCCAAAATCAGAAGAAAATGAAAGAATGAATGAACATAATGAAAATAGGGCATAATAACCTACACAAAAATAGCATCGCTGATATCAAGGAAAATGAATAAAGAAGGATAAGGAATGAAGAACTCATCAGTGGCTATCTAACGAGACTAACATTGTTTGAATCAGATTCTATATTAGAGAGATATTTCAAACCATAGGTTAGTATTCCATGGGATATCTCAATGTGATAAGAAGGGTTGGTTGCTGAAAAATAGAAAGAAGGCCTCTTTTAAAAGGGTTAGGGGAAAAAAGGTAAAACCACCCAAGTTTTAAAGGGAACATGGTTTGGATGCATGGTTTTCCAAATAATGCACTAACTGTGTGCCTGCCATTGTCTAAGAGACGTGGTCCGCACTATTAGGGGATAACGATTTTCCAAACTATGATTTACCCATGTGCCCCACTCTTCCCAGAGTGCACACCCCGCACAAGCTATAACGAATGGTTAGAAAAATTGTGTACAGCTCGTAAGCTCCCCTCTATGGAGCCCTGCATGACCCCACACAATTTTTCCAAACTGTGCGGCCTCCTATGCAAGGTTTGGTTAAACCACACACCCCCCGTTTCCTCCACAATTCATAGTTTCGGGCTCCAAACAAGCCCTATACACTCTAGATTTCTTTTTTAGGTGGTTAGACATGTTTACAAGGATAAAACTAAGGATTCAAACTGAAATTTAAAAGACCTATAACTCATAGAAAATCTGGGTTCTTACACTCATAATGGTTCATGATAGAATTGTTATTTGACTATCTTTTTGAAAGAAGTTTAGATAAGATCCTCATGTAACTTAGATTACATGATATGTTCCCACCATTTCCTTCTCAGTCCTTTAATCATGTAAGTGGAAGAACCCACTTTAGTGTCTTATAGAGTTTTTATAAAATGGAAGATCCTTTCAATCTAATCGATCCACTCTTTAGATTCTTGGGGTCCTCTTTCACCATAGAAGATAGTTGGATTATGATTGGTAAATTCGGAGCCATGATCTACCACTCACCCATAATTTTTAACACATACCCAACCTAGAGTCTATATAGTGTGAAAAATAGCTTTCACTAAGGAAGGTTCCACTAGAGGATTTTCCTACAGAACTTTTCTCAAAGATACATCTCTTGGATTCAAAAGATCTATTTTAGGAGGAATTTTCTAAGAAATAAATAAGACAAAATATAATTATCTTAATAGAAAATTCCCAAATCAAATGAGAAAATTCAAGAATAAAAAATTTAAACCTTTAAATGATAAGGATTTAAAGTAATCATGAATTCTATAAATGGGAGATAAAACATTAAAAAATAATAATTTATTTTAAATAAACCCCAAATCATGTTCATTTAAATAACCTTAAACACCAAGTCTAAAGCTTGGAAAAAATCCCTGACCACCCATGGTAACTCAATTTTAGACATGGAAGTGCTCTAGCTAGATACTGTCTTGTACTTACAACTAGAATCTCGACAGTCCTAACTTTTTTCTATCATAGACCCTAAACCAAACCCAGGAAGTTTCATAACACTTATAATTGGGTAATCCCTCTAATAACAATTTGTAATGAACCAACCTGGTCCAACATCACACATTACTTGAGAAGGCCTTCCACAAGGTGGATATTAACCAAAAAACCAATTAAGTATCCTCAATAACCAAAAGGGGATAAACTAGTAGATTACAACGTATAAGATGAGTACATATCCATGAGATATATAATAAAAATACAAAAGGATAAACCTAAAAAATAAAACATGATAAAATGATAAAATAAATGCCAATTATTCATGTGACCATATGTCACCACCAATCTGTCTCACTAAGATAGTGATGAAAACCCATATAATTTGGTGAACTACATAATTCCCTTCTTTTACCTGTTTCTTGAAAAAAATCTATGAATTCTCAAATGAAAAAGTAGGGAATGAGAAAAAATACCAATAGGATTCCACCAAAGAATCAATATAAATCCTAATACCATGCAACCATTATTTCTTTCTTTAAAACAAATATAGTTTATAAAGAAGTTTCAAAATAGAATAATTTTGTAAAACATATCTTATTTTCATAAAAACATCTCATATTCACATAAATTAGGAATTTTGAATATACATGTAGAATTACATGAAAGCCTAAAATAACTATCTATTTATACACCATAATACAAACACATGAGAAGAAAAATATGAAAATATATTCATATATAAAACCAAGCACAAGTGGCCTCTAGCATATGGGAATATGTACCCAAACATTCAAAGGAAAACTAATCCATGAATAATGTGAACCCTACAATATCGAATACTGCCACAGTCTATTAATATCAATAAAATAACCCATAATGGTTTCATACACACTAAGATTGCATATGTATATTTCTTGACACACCTAAGGTTACCCATGTGCTATATTTTTTTCAAAATCCATTTGAAAACCATGATCTAAATTTAGAAAACATTTTCACAGTGAAGCATCACTACTCCCATGCTTGAAAATCCAATTCTATGTTAAAATTACCTTCAAGTCATTTCACCTAACACATAGTGTGAAAAAAATCCATTTTTAAATAAAAACACTTTAAAAATACCTTTTTATGCCATTATATAATCAATCGATCAATTTAATAAAATAAACCAAATGAATTCACAATAACATCATGTAATTCATGAATTAGAACCTTTTTATAGTGAAAACTACATCAAGAATAGAAGAAAACTAACCACTTCCAAAAAAGGATATTGGAAATGAGTAGATCTAGTACTCACAAGCCTAGATCCATTGAACACATTAAATATTCTCTATCAAAATCCTTAGATTCTAAAAAACACAGCTCAATCGATTTCTAATGAGATGAGAAGAGAAGATATCAAGCGAGGATATAATAAGAGGATAAAAAACTAGATAAAAAACTTAGCTTACCTTAAAGTGATCCACCAAGAGTGAAGGGATATCACCAAGTAAGAAAGGGGAGAAGCTGCTAGTGTGCTGGTGGAAGTTTAGTTTAGGACAAATGAAGATTACGAGGTGTTTAAATATAAAAAGGACCAAGGGAAAATATGTAAATTAAATTTTTTTATAGGTTTAGATTAGGGTTCATAGTTAGGAAATATGGTTTAACAAACCACCCACCAACTGTGTGTGGCCTATATCCCTTTTAAAACTAGAGAGAAATATCTACCTAGGTAGATCTTCATGGTTTGGGAAAACCAAGATCAAGCTGCGCAACACCTCTGTACAAGCACCCAGACAAGAATATGGTTTCCTTAGCGAGCCACACAGTTTGAATAACTATGATCAGACTGTGAAAAATACCTATGGAGCCTCACAGTTCCATACTGCACAGTTACCACACAATTAGT
This sequence comes from Viscum album, assembly GCA_963277665.1. Classification (NCBI taxonomy): domain Eukaryota; kingdom Viridiplantae; phylum Streptophyta; class Magnoliopsida; order Santalales; family Viscaceae; genus Viscum; species Viscum album. The sequence continues at coordinate 1,045,615,240 of OY728150.1, forward strand.
ACTAACTATGCACCTAAATTGTACACCTAAATTGTTTTAAAAAAATACAAGTTTTCAAACCATGACTCCTAGAAACCTATAGAACAACCTAAAGGATCAACCAAGCTCAAACTAAAGCATACTTGTGACTCAGAGGGAATCATAGAAAAACAAACACTTACTAGACCTAGAATATCATCGATCATGAAAATTGAAATAGGAATGATTACAATCATAAATTTTAAGCACTTTTATAATGAACCTCACACAATTGGAAGCTCTTAGAAAAAAACACTGAAAAAATTAAAATTAAAAGCACTCTATCGAAAAGTTAGTGAAATATTAAAAATGACTACAATATTTCTCAATAGTGAATTTATATATTCTGTCCCATTCCTTGAATCCATGATTTCAATTTATAATCATCATTATAAAAAACTTTAATAGTCATATTATGCATTCTTTAGGGTTGTTTGTAACTGTAATACAAGATACTTCACTATCTTATAATGGATTCAACATAGCTCCTCATCTTCTAACAGATTCAATATAGTGCCATTACAATTTCCATCCACTGGTAACTTTAATTCAACATGTAATTTAAATTATTTGTAAAATGATTAAATAGATTAATTAATAAAAAATTATTTATTCAGGAATTTTTTCATCAAATGTTAAGTCTGTATAATAAAAAATTAACCAAACTTTAAGTTATTTCATGAAATAGAAAATTGTGTTGTGATTCATCAAAACAAATATGTCTATAAGTAGTTATTAACAAACCACTTCTATAACCCCCTTTTGATAATTATAATCACATTACAAAAAAAAACCTAAATTAAAAAGTAAAATTCTTAACAATCTTACCTTTAAAAAAAGTAAATAAAAAAATCAAAGAAAAATTACCTACAACATTCATTAGTATTAAATTATAAGTTTTTCTGAAATCCCTTATTTCTATTTGAATGTTGCAGTATAATTATGGCCTCCCGATGTGTCTACTGTAAGAGGCAAAAGGAGGAAATCTCGAATCATATATTCTTTGAGAGTGATTTGGAGAAAGAGGTTTGGGAGTGTTTTAGCACTTTCTCTGCCTTCTATATCCCAAACATGGTGGACCAATCCTTTTTTGTTCAATGGTTCCATGGATCAGGTGGTCAGGGCCCAGAGAAAAGGGCTCGCTCTTCAGTTTTGAACATAGGCTGCTTGTGCTTATGATAGACATTGAATAGATATATTCATGATTGGGTGTCCTCATTGAAGGTTCCAGGCGCAGAGGAAGCGCGTGGGTGGATGTTCCCACTTGGCCTTTTGTCATTAGCAATGATCAATCCAGGATCAATACGACGATAAATTCCAGTCTCCACGGATCGAATCATAGAAAAAGACAAAGAAGATGGTTTGTCCTGGAACCACAAACAAGGATCGTTGCAGGTTGATTATAATTAATTTAATTAATTATAAAGAAATAACTTTTGGGTGTTTTTTCTTCATTGATGTTCTCAATCATGTTGTCGATGTGATCCATCGTTGCACCGCAGAAGCCAAGTGTAGACTCCCTCTAGCGGTGATCCACACGTGTACCTCGTATCTCTAGACGTCGCCAAAGGATTCTCCGGGTGCTAGCGTGGAGAATCCTTTGCTTGCATTGTCTACCTTAGATCGTCTTGATCCAATGGAAGAGGACCTCTCTTGGTCTTGAGAGCGTTCTTGTAGGAAGAGGTTCTTTCGGCCTTGAAAGAATTCTCCAGAGATGTTGTTCACAACGATTCTCTTGTGTGTAGGAAAAGAGTTGGGGTTGTGAGGATATTTATAATCGGGTGTGTGGGGTTATAGAGTTATGACAATAAATAAACGCGTTACGTGTTTTATTTATTTCATTGACTCTTATTTAAAAACTCCCATGTCGAATAGATAATTCCTTGACATGCGCCCACGCTAATTATAATAAATATCATTTAAAACAATATTATATCCTAAAAATACCGACTGGAAAAACTACACGGCGTTTAATAATAAATACACGGCGTGTACTTGTTTTTCATTGAAAACTACATGGCGTGTACATTAAATGTACACGGCGTGTATATCTTGTTTTCATTTATTCATTTCCTTTCCAAAATAAAACTACACGGCGTGTACATTTAATAATACACAACGTGTACTTGTTTTATTTTATTTTTCCTCCATCATTTAAAACAACTTAGGCTTCCTTGAATAATTATTAAACCACATACGAGAATAATCTTTATTCAACTTGAGATACTTGGATACACTTAGTGTGTGACCCTCTAGGCCTCTTTCTCGTTGGCATTAGGTAGGCTTTCCTAAAGTCCAAGATTACTGTTTAGCAATGGGTCAAGGCACCCAAGAGAAAGAAGTTGACACCTCATTGACGTATCACCTCATACGAATGCTTACTATGTAATTTAATCCCTTTGTCTCAATATCTCATCAAGCAGGTTTCATGGAAGTGTCATAAACCTATATGCTTGATCCGTCATTCTTTGACTACCTGAAATAAACTCGTCGTTTACACCATGGCCATGGAATTTAATGAGACAGTTCTATTTTAATCAAAGGGACGAGATATCAACTTCCATAAATGGAAGGGAAAAATCCTTCCTCAACTTATCTATTAACAACATGTCACTCGTGATGCACCCAACGTACCCTACTTCCTGCCAACTGTCTGCGTGATGGTTTTCATCAGTAAATCTAAGTGCACGAGTCATGACATGAGTTAATGATAATCTTCCAGTCTAAGGACCATTACACAGGCTCGCAGATAGCAATATCCGATGACACCAAGACATGCGGAATTACTACTGGCGGGTCTGTTCTCATAATATCCCATCTTGGAGATTACCAAGTGCAAAATACATGAGAGAGAGTCTCGTCTTCTTACGAGTACTCGCACATGATGGTCTGTATACTATGTGTCCTATCATAGTATGTCATCCAACCACAGAACTTTATTTAAGAATATTGTTATAGCATTTCAAGGTTCTCATCATAGCGGGGATCTTCTATGACCTTATTAATGCAACAAATTTTCCAGGACATTATTATATTATAGTCATGCAGAACAATGAACAATATATAATAAGTGAACATTCATGTAATCAAAGTACAAAACAGTTGGTTCTGAGGACACCAACCCTTACAAACTCCCACTTGGACTAGAGTGAACTGCCCATGACTTTTAGTCTGCTAGACCTCACATGATTATCATGTTCCTACCGAGTCAAGGATTTAGTCAATGGGTCCACCACGTTGTCTTCCGTGGAAATACTGCTCACTGCAACTTCACCTCTCTGAGAAAAATCCCTCAAGAGATGATACTTCCGAAGTATGTGCTTTTTCCGCTAATGTGACCTTAGATCTTTTGCAAGTGCCACCGCTGCAGTATTATCACAATAGAGTGTGGTAGGATCTTTACTGCTCAGTACAACATCCAACTCTTGGACGAATCTTCGCATCCATACTGCTTCTTTAGCTGCCTCAGAAGATGTGATATACTCAGACTCCGCTGTAGAGTCTGCCACCACACTTTGTTTTGAGCTCTTCCAGCTCACTGCACCTGCATTCAAACTGAAGATGTATCCAGTCTGCAACTTCATGTCATCTTGATCAGTCTGGAAACTAGCATCTACATGTCCTCTGATTACTAGTTCCTAATCTCCTCCATAAACCAGGAACATATCCTTAGTATGCCTCAGATACTTAAGGATCGTCTTGACTGCCATCCAATGGTGGTCTCCTGGATCAGCTTGATATCTGCCTACCACACTTAATGTGTAAGAAACATCCAGCCTCGTACATAGCATATCATACATGACTGACCCAATCGTGGATGCGTAAGGGATCCTTGACATCCTCTTTCTTTCCTCATGTGTCTGAGAACACATTTTCTTGGAAAGATGAATACCATGTGACACTGGAAAAAATCCCCTCTTGGACTGTTCCATACTGAATCTCTTCAGTATCTTGTCAATGTATGTACTTTGACTCAGGCCCAACATTCTCTTGGATCTATCACGATGGATCTTGATCCCAATAATATATGCCGCCTCGCCCAAGTCTTTCATGAAGAATCATTTATGAAACCACACCTTAACTGACTGTAAGAAAGGTAATTTGTTTCCAATTAGCAATATGTCATCAACATATACTGTTAAGAAAACGACTGCACTTCCACTAAACCTTTTGTAGACACAAGGATCACATTCATTCTTAACAAATACAAATTCTGTAATAGCTTCATCAAAACAAATGTTCCATGAGCTTGATGCTTACTTTAATCCATAAATGGATTTCTGCAACTTGCATACCTTGTTGGCATCCTTTGGAGTCACAAACCCTTCAGGTTGTGTCATGTAGAAATCTTCCTGGAGGTTCCCGTTAAGGAAAGCTGTTTTGAAATCCATTTTCCAAATTTCATAGTCATGGTAAGCAGCAATGGCCAATAAGATTATAATGGACTTCAACATTGCAACCGGTGAAAAGGTTTCATCATAGTCAATTCTTTGACGCTGTCTAAAACCTTTTGCAACCAATCGTGCCTTGTAGGTGCTGACTTGCCCCTCCATGTCCAGTTTCTTCTTGAATACCCATTTATTACCAATAGGCTTTACATCAACTGGAGGATCTACCAAAATCCATACTTGGTTTTGGTACATGGAATCCATTTCAGAATTCATGGCTTCTTGCCACTTGGAAACGTCTGTGCCTTCAACTGCTTCCTTGTAGGTAAGAGGATCATCATTGTCAACCAATAATGAGTCACCATCCTCGGTGACAAGAAAACCATATCGTTCTGGTTCTCTCACCTCTCTCGTGCTCCTACGTAGTTCTTGTTTCTCTGGAACAGATTGTTCTTCCACGGGGCTTTGTGGAATCTGTTCTTATACCAACTTCTGTGTATCTTGAGCCTCGACTTCATCGAAGTCTATCTCGCTCCCACTATCTCTTTTGGAGATGTACTCCCTCTCAAGGAATATGGCGTGTCTTGCCACTGTAACCTTTTTGTATGAGGGGTTTTATAGGTAATATCATCTTTTTTCCTTGGGATATCCTATAAAGATACACTTTGTGCCTCTGGGTGCAAGTTTGTTACCTGAAGAGGCCTTAACAAATTCTTCGCTACCCCACACATGTAAATTCGATAACATGGATTTGCGTCTACTCCATAATTCGTATGGAATACCATTTATCGATTTAGTTTGTACTTGGTTTAGTATGTGTGCTGCTGTTTGTAATGAATATCCCCAAAAGGATAATGGAAGACTCACATGACTCATCATTGATCTCACCATGCCCAACAGGGTGCGGTTCCTCCTTTCACTTACAACATTCCACTGAGGTGTGTAAGGAGGAGTGAGTTGAGATAGAATCCCAAACTCCCGTAAGAAATCAATGAAGTCCTGATTAAGATATTCTCCTCCTCTTTCTGAGCGGAGTTTCTTAATCTTCTTACCAAGATGGTTCTCAACTTCATTCTTTTATTCTTTGAACCGATCAAAAGAATCTGACTTATACCTCATTAAATAGATATATCCATATCTACTAAAATCATCAGTAAAAGTTATGAAGTATGAGAACCCACCCCTTGCTTCAACTGGAAACGGTCCACACACATCTGTGTGAACTAATTCTAGAAGCTCTTTAGCTCTTCCACCTTTCCCACTAAATGGGGATTTGGTCATTTTGCCTTGTAGACATGCATGACATACACCAAGTGGTTTTAGTTCGAAAGAATCTAAATTCCCATCTTGATGTAATTTTGTCAAACGTTTCTCATTGACATGACCTAGCCGGTGATGCCAAAGTTGGGTGTGGTATGATTCATGTAAATTAACTTTGTTATCGATTTCCATTACTTGGTTTGTGTAGTCTAACACATAAAGGCCGTTACATAAATGTGCCCTACCAAAACAAATGCTATCTTTATAAAAATAGCAACATCCACTTCCAAACTTGAATATGAATCCATCAGTATATAATCTGGATACTGAAATAATGTTTTTGGTTACAGAGGGTACATAATTACATCCTTTCAAAACCAAGACCATCCTCGTAGGCAATGTGAGGTGGTAGTCCCCGACAGCTACAACAGCGAGTCTGGCTCCGTTGGCTGCTCGTAGATCTACCTCCCCTCGATCAATCTTTCTGAATCTACTTGGTTACTGTATTTGGATACAGATGTGAGCACCAAAAGCAGTATCTAATACCGAATTAGTAGAAACAGATAGATTTCATTCGATAACAAACGCACCTGAAGCTTCCCCTTACTTCCTTGGCTGGGTGCAGTTTTTCTTCCAGTGGGCCTTCTTGCCACATGCGAAACAAACAACATCCTATTCCTTTGCCTCCCCTTTGATCTTTCTTTTCTTGGAAGGCCTTGAATAAGCTTTGGGCTTAAAGCTCTTCGCCTTCCCTTTCCTTTTATTCACCATGAGGACAGAAGGCTTTTCACGCTTCATGTCATTTTCCACTTGGCGAATAAGGATAAGAAGATCAGAAAGAGACTTCTCAATGTTGTTCATGTTGAAGTTCAAAAAAAAGTTCGAGAAGCTCTGGGGGAGTGATGCAAGAATGAGATCAGTGCCCAGTTCTTCGGGGAGTTTAAACCCTAGAACCTCCAAGCGCTCAATGTAGCCAATGAGATTGACTACATGAGGCCCAGCTGGGGCACCCTCTCCAAGCCTGCTCTGAAATAGAGCCTTGGAGATCTCAAACCTCTCCTATCTTACTCTCTCCTGGTATAGACCACATAGGTGCTCGAGCATGCTGTAGGCATCCATGTCTTCATGAGACTTCATGAGCTCAGTAGACATAGATGACAACATCAAACATTGAACGTCGATAGCGTCGTTCAAATGTTGATCATAGACCAGGAAATCTTCATCACTCACCCCTGGGGCAGGAGAATCAGGAAGTGAGGAATCCAGCACGTAAAACTTCTGTTCATGGCGTAGAATAACCCGAAGGTGCCTAAACCATTCCTGAAAGTTACTGCCGGTGAGGATATTGTCTTTATCCAGTATTGATCGCAGAGAAAATGTGGTTGAAGAGTTTGTCATCTTGATTCTACAATTTTAAAAGAGCAGATTTATTAGTACTTTCTTGATTACATTTTTATGAGAAATAATAAAAAATTAATTAAGTCTCCCACTATTTTATCAAGTCCCAATGTCCCTCACCATTGAACTTGGAATGTCCAGTTGCTTTGACATTCTAGTGGCAAGGATCCATATTCTCCTTCGCATAACCCCAACAAGGGTTGGTCATGCTATTTGAAGGTATTTAGGTAGGCATGTCTTTTCCAACTGTGAGCTTACAGTTCCTTGATCTGTTGAGTGGACTCCCCAATCCTGAAATCCTGACTTGGATTTCCTTAACTCTTACCTCCAATATTACATCAAGTCTAGCAAGGGCTACTTCTCTTAATGTAATATGGTTAAGTCAACCCGAAACCTTTCATAAGGGCTTCCTTTATAAAATTAAGTGTCCCAACAAGGGTTGGTCAAACACATAGTTTTATTGAGTCTTGCCCTTAATCAAGTAACGAAAGGCTTGGTCTGACTTAATATGGTATTTGAGGGATTTTATTATTTATGCGTATTTTTTGCATTATCACATGATTGTTAATATTAAGTGATGCTTGCTTAAGTGATTAACCATGTTCCGATAATGTTTATGCATAGTCCGGTTTTTTATTTTATTCCATCTTTGTATCCTTGTTCATTTTATTAATTATGTGATCGCGACAACACATACATAATAAATAAACCATGAAATCAGACAGAAATAAAATAAGATGGCATGATCATGAGCTTCTATTGGTTAGCTTATCTAGCAGTTTTGATAAGATAACCCTAACCTAGGGAAAACACCTTGAACCTGTTGGTTCGTGTTTTTCAGCTCCCACCTGTCCACCTTTGTATCTTCTTGCGTCAGTTTCACCTTGGATTCGGGATTTGAACCGTCTCCTCTGGCTTGGGAGATCCTCTATTACATGGGTTTACATTAAAGAAACCATGGGCATGCATGACCTACATTTTATTGGAAGAAGGCTCGCAGGCCAAAAAATTTAAATTAAATAAATTTAAATGAAACCATACACATACAAAGGGTCTTTGGTCTAGCTCATGATCATCCATAGTATGCAACGACATTTACGCATATTTAGAATTAAAATTCTTTTAATCGTTCTTTTATTTAAGATAAGACACGCTCGAATTCAATTAATTATGATCTTATAATTAATCAATTCTTTATCTTAAATTACTTTATGAATTTCCTTGAGATTCTTCTCATCCATATTACTTGTACGGGTCTTTGTACATTGGAGGAAACCTGGTGAAATTCCATTTCTGTAAAGTACACGGCGTGTAGTTTATAATTACACGGCGTGTATTTTTCTTTTCACCCTTTATCCAAAGTACACGCCGGGGCTTTGGCGTGTTTTCTATACTTTGGAAATTTTAGAGTACACGGCATGTAGATGAATCATACATGGCGTGTACTTCCTTGTTATGCGGTAACCGGGCTGGCGATCCCGTGTACGCGGTACGCGGCTTATCTTTGTACATGGTTTCACCTGGGTCGGAACGGACTACAAGACGTGTTTCTCCAACATACACGCCGTGTATTCCGGTTTCCACGCGCCGTTCAATTCTGGTCAACACGGTGTGATTAAAAATTAGGTATAATCAATTCACATGGCGTGGTTTGGCGGACCAGTGCCGGTTCGTTGAACCTAAGTACACGGCGTGTAGTTTTAATTACACGCCGTGTAATCCCGTGTTGTACAGACAGAAAGAGCGGCTCCTCCAGATGAGTTCCCCATTTTTATTTTAATCAAAATTAAAATTAAAAGGTCATTTCTGTGATATGAATCGAGAAACAAAGGAGGAATAATAGATCTCGTTAATTCAGATGTATAGAACGATTTATTTCAAATTGAATTAAATATGAAAGCGTAAATTATCAACGAAAATTAAATAACTATAATCAACGTTGTAACCTGGCTCTGATACCATTTGAAGGTTCCGAGCGCAGCAGAAGAACGTGGGTGGATGTGCCCACTTGGCCTTTTGTCATTAGCAATGATCAATCCGGGATCAATACGATGATAAATGTCAGTCTCCACGGATCGAATCACAGAAAAAGGCAAAGAAGATGGTTTGTCCCGGAACCACAAACAAGGATCGTTGCAGGTTGATTATAATTAATTTAATTAATTATAAAGAAATACCTTTTGGGTGTTATTTCTTCATTGATGTTCTCGATCACGTTGTCGATGTGATCCGTCGTTGCGTCGCAGAAGCCAAGTGTAGACTCCCTCTAGCGGTGATCCACATGTGTACCTCGTATCTCTGGATGTCGCCAAAGGATTCTCCGGGTGCTAGCGTAGAGAAGCCTTTGCTTGCGTTGTCTTCCTTAGATCATATTGATCCGATGGAAGAGGATCTCTCTTGGTCTTGAGAGCGTTCTTGGAGGAAGAGGTTCTTTCGGCCTTGAAAGAATTCTCCAGAGATGTTGTGCACAACGATTCTCTTGTGTGTAGGAAAAGAGTTGGGGTTGTGAGGATATTTATAATTGGGTGTGTGGGGTTATAGAGTTATGAAAATAAATAAACGCGTTAAGCGTTTTATTTATTTCATTGACTCTTATTTAAAAACTCCCATGTCGAATAGATAATTCCTTGACATGTGCCGACACTGATTATAATAAATATCATTTAAAACAATATTATATCCTCAAAATCCCGACTGGAAAAACTACACGGCATGTAATAATAAATACACGGCGTGTACTTGTTTTTCATTGAAAACTACAGGGTGTGTACATTAAATGTACACGGCGTGTATATCTTGTTTTCATTTATTCATTTCCTTTCCAAAATAAAACTACACGGCGTGTACATTTAATAATACACGGCGTGTACTTGTTTTATTTTATTTTTACTCCATCATTTAAAACAACTTAGGCTTCCTTGAATAATTATTAAACCACGTACGGGAATAATCTTTATTCAACTTGAGATACTTGGATACACTTAGTGTGTGACCCTCTAGGCCTCTTTCTCATTGGCATTAGGCAGGCTTGCCTAAAGTCCAAGATTACTATCTAGCAACGGGTCAAGGCACCCAAGAGAAAGAAGTTGACGCCGCATTGACGTATCACCTCATACGAATGCTTACTGTGTAATTTAATCCCTTTGTCTCAATATCTCATCTAGCAGGTTTCATGGAAGTGTCATAAACCTATATTCTTGATTCGTCGTTCTTTTACTACCTGAAATAAACTCGTCGTTTACACCATGGCCATGGAATTTAATGCGACAGTTCTATTTCAATCAAAGGTCCGAGATATCAACTTCCATAAATGGAAGGGACAAATCATTCATCCACTTATCCATTAACAACATGTCACTCGTGACGCACCCAACGTACCCTACGTCCCACCAACTGTCTGCGTGACGGTTTTCGTCAGTAAATCTAAGTGCGCGAGTCATGACATGAGTTAATGATAATATTCCAGTCTAAGGACCATTACACATGCTCGTAGATAGAAATATCCGATGACACCAAGACATGCGGAATTACTACTGGCGGGTCTGTTCTCATAATCTACCATCTTGGAGATTACCAAGTGCGAACTGCATGATAGAGAGTCTCATATTCTTACGAGTACTCGCACATGACAGTCTGTATACTATGTGTCCTATCATAGTATGTCATCCAACCACAGAACTTTATTTAAGAATATTTTTATATCATTTCAAGGTTCTCATCATAGCGGGGATATTCTATGACCTTATTAATGCAACAAATTTTCCCCGACATTATTATATTATAGTCATGCAGAACAATGAACAATATATAATAAGTGAAAATTCATGTAATCAAAGTAAAAAACAGTTGGTTCTGAGGACACCAACCCTTACACTCATCTGTGCATGTGATCACTATATGAACTAAAAATTTACTCATTAATATGGTCAGAGATCTCAGCATCTGGAGGGAGACTCTTACTCTACAATGACTCTTTCATACCCATCAATATCCTCCTTCTCTCACCAACTCCATTTCTGGTAATTAGGTCAGATGGTACCCTCCGCCTTGGGGATTCAAACTCAATATAGACCGGTCCTGTGTCTCAAGTATCATGCGTAGTGGGGGGATCGTTCGTGACACTAATGGCTCATCCATCCTGGATTTTTCTACCCAGTTGGGCCACGGTACTTCGCTTATAGTTGAGGAAAAATTCATTCTGGTTGGTCTCATAGTATGCCGACAAAGTGGGATGGGTATTGGGAAGGTTGAAACTGATTCCATGCTTGTTTCCAATACACTCTAGGGTCTCGGAGTTATTCCTTGGTCTATTGAATATGTAATCTATAAATTCCATGGCATCCTCGATAATGACATCAAAGTATCCCACACCTGGAAGGAGGGAAATAAGGTTGTGGATTATCTAGCCTTGCTCGACGTCCCTAAATCGGAGAGCTCATTTTTTAATGACTTTTATATCCTAACACAAATGGGAAATATTATTATCAGGGGAGACTCCCTTGGTATTCACCATTTTAGACCCTTGTAGCCTTGTTCAGCCCAACCTACTTCTTTGTCCCTTGAATTTACTCTTCTTTCTCTTTGAATAAAATTTTCATGATGATGATGCATGATGATTTGATTTTTATTCACTTATTTATAAAATAAACACAAAAAACATTCATCCAAAGAAATGCGAGTGAGTGGTATTTTCAAAATACATTACCCCCCCTTTGATATTATAAAAAAAAAAATAAAAAAAAAAGAAAATGTAAAAAAAATAAAGTCAAACCAGAAAAGAATTCTCCCACTTAATTTGTATTTTATTCTTTTGGGATTACTCACTTGATAAAATTGTTAGAATTATTTTTATTTAATATTTTGATACTTTATATAAATATCCCCCTCTTTGTATGTTCTTTTCTTATTCCAAAAAAAAAAACACAAAATATTTTCTTACATAGAATTATTTGTTAAATAAATTCTCCCCCTTTTAAAAGAAATAAACATTACAATTATAGAACATAAAATTTTCTCTCTTTTATATTCTCTAATGATTCTTTCCGTGGATTTTTTATTTGGTGAATATATATATTCTATTAATGTATCATCCATTTATTATAATCTTTTATTCTTAGATAGATTAGCTTCCCCATTGAATATATAGTTTTTCTTTAAGTTAGACAAACTTTCTTCCTATTTTTTACTAAAATGATACAAAAAAAACCTTTCTTCTCATACATATTAGAAATAGGTAAGAGATAAATTTTAAAAAAAAATTAAATGAATAAAAGTGAATATTGAGTAAGAATCATAGAAATTTTTTTAAATATTTAAAATTTTAAAGTAAAATATACCTTACAAAAGTTTGATTCCCCTTAAACTTATTGGAATGAGTATCTTTTGAAGGTATAGTTTTTGATGAATGATCAAAAATTTAATTTTAAATTTTTGATGATATCCTCAGAATATATGCGATATCTTCAGGTAAAGTTAGTACAGTTCTATATACATAAAAATTCCATCCTAATTTCTCAAGGAGTTTTTCAATTCCCATAGATATATTTGATATAGATGTAAAATTATCATTTAATACTGATCATGCCCAAATTTTTCTTATATATTCGAATCTACTAGAATTTAATGGTTTATTGAAAATATTAGCAAACTGATATTGTGTTTCAATAAAATAAGGAATAATATATTCTTTTTATGGGTTATATTGAAGTAAATAATGTCTTATATCTATGTTCTTCACTCATGAATGAAGTTAAGTGTTTCTAGATAGATAAATTGATCTATGAATGTGTTCTACACACATAACACTCAAGTGAAACAACTTCCAACTATCACATATTTAGCTTCAAAACTGGAGAGTTCAACCGAATATTTCTTCTTGATAGACCCTGAAACTAAATATTTACCTAGGAAATGAAAATTTTCAGAAGTGAAATTCTGATATAACCCAAAACCTTTGAAGTCAGCATTTGAGAAACTCTTAAGTATAGATTCAGTTATGAAAGAATAAAAAATTCTAAGATTTGATGGCCCTTTAAGGTAATAGAATATTTTATTAACCACTTTAAGATGTGATTACATCATATTTTCTTAGAATCTCGTACATATACACACTAAAAACATAATTTCTAGTCAACTATACACAAGGTAAAGTAAACTTCCAACCACCCATTTATAAATATTTTGCTATACTAGCTTTCTGAATTCATCAAGGTCAAGTTTATAAGAGGTACCTACTAGAGTAATAATACTTAAAGCATTGTCAAAACCAAAATGATTAAGTAAATATTTTATGTACTTATGTTGAGTTAAAATGTTTCCTTATGGTTTTTGGGTTATTTAAAAACCAAGAAAAAAATATGTTCACCCATCATGATCATCTCAAACTCACTTTTCATAAGTTTTAAAAAGAAATTGTAAAGAGATTCATGAGTCGATAAAAAATGATATCATTGATATAAATTTGAATAATGACAGTGTCTTTAAAAAATTTCTTGATAAAAATAGTTGGATCAACTGCACCCTTAACAAAATTATTTTGAAGTAAAAATATAACCAATCTACCATACTAATCTTTTGGAGTTTGTTTAAGTCTATAAGTTCTTTGGTAAGTTTATATACATGTTTTAGAAATTTACCATCTACAATGCCATGGGTTTTTATATATAAACTTCCTCATTAACATTTTCATTAAGAAAATTTCTTTTAACCATCCATTTATAATAAAGTAAAATTTATATGTGCTATGAAGGATAATATGATTCATATATACTTAATTCAAGCTATCAGAGTAAATGCCTCTCCATATTATATGCTTTCTTCCTGACAATATCCCTTAGTAACTTTTCTTTTCTTACTCTTAAAAATTATCCCATTTTAATCATACTTGTTTTTAAAGACCCATTAACTCTTATCACTGGAAGATATTTAGGGTGCCTAACCAAGGTCCAAACCTTGTTATGTTCAAACTGATTATTGTTTTCATGTATAACCCTTATCCAAATTTCATCACCAAAAGAATTATTTATTGATTTAGGTTCAAATTAAGATAATAATGCAAGATTCTCATATTTATTTCTTAAGTAACTATGAGTTCTAACTGGTTTCTCTATATCTCTAATGATGTAATCAATGGTATTATTCCTTAAAATTGACTAACTTATAGGAAAAAAGGATGGTTTCTACTCAATTACTGAATGTTTAACTTCTGTTAGTCTATCTTTTAGATAAAAAAAATTCAGTTATACTAGATTCCAGATGATTAACTATCAGTGGTTTTGGTTCAGCTTTTGGAAATAAAAAAGAAGAGTTTTCAAAACCAAAATCTAGAAGGGTAAATTCTAAACATTTTGAAATCATATAAGGATCAGTCTCATCAAACTTGACCTGTACTATTTCTTTAACAACATTAGTACATTTTTTGAAAACATGATAGGCCTTAGTAGTTTTATGATAACCTAGAAAATACCTTTATCATCCATAGGACCAAATTTATAAAGATGATATTTAGTATTCAAGATAAATACTTCACATCCAAGGACTATGAAGTATGAAATTTTTGGTTTTATACCATTCCAAAACTCATAAGGTGTTTTATTTTAAAAATTATGAGGTAAAATAAATTTTTTAGCATAACATGAAGTATTCATAACCTCAACCCAAAATTATTTATAAAAAAATATTCACTCAAAAAGTTCAAGTAATTTCATGAAGGGTTTTATCCCTTTGTTCAACTACACTATTTTTTGTGGAGTTTTTGGTACCAAAAAATCATGTGCAATAACTTTCTTACTATAAAAAGTTTCAAAATTAGAATCTATAAACTCACCACAATGATCACTCCGTATAGTAAACAAGGGTAGTTTTGTTTTATTTTTGAATAAAAGAGTAAAACCTTTTGAAATGAAAGAGTGATTCTAAAATAACTATGAGAAAATAAACACAATTTAATTAAGTGTAAAAATTAACTAAGACATACACATAATGTTTTCCTCCTGTACTCTTGGTTTTCATAAGACCAAAAAGATCCATGTGAATTAACTAAAAATCTATGTAAGTTGAGACTTCACTGATATGAATAAATCTATATTTACATTACTTACCAAATTGATATAAATCATAGACTATGGTAGATTTAAACTTAAGTTTTGGTAAATATCTTAGAATTCCCCTATTATAATGTTTAGCTAAGGTTCAACCATAACATTTCTCTTAACACTAATTCAAAATCCATGATAAATCATCAAAAACACTTAAAAAAGGTAAATTTCAATTTCTAAGTTCTTATATGTCTAGAATGTAAAAATTATCATGTCTATCGATAGATAAAATGAATGTTCCTTCTGAAATTTTAATGGTATATTTATCATTCTCAAAATTCACAAGGTATCCCTCACTACATAGTTAGATAATGCTAATAAGGTTGTTCTTAGGTCCTAAAAAATAAATTATATTCAAAATTAAAGTCTCACTAAGGAATATTACATCACATATTCTAATAATTTCACCCTGGGTGTTGTATCCAAATGTAACTTTTCCATATTCAATTTTTATAAGTTTTAAAAGTTAGAATTATTTCTAATCACATTCCAAGAGAAACCCCTATCATTGTACG
This sequence comes from Viscum album, assembly GCA_963277665.1. NCBI lineage: Eukaryota > Viridiplantae > Streptophyta > Magnoliopsida > Santalales > Viscaceae > Viscum > Viscum album. The sequence goes on from OY728150.1 coordinate 1,045,630,915, forward strand.
ATATTTTTCAGTCACCATTGCACAACCTTTTATCCTAAAATCATTAAAACTAAGATATTGGTACCCAAACTTCCTTGGGTCTCGATATCATAGAAAATAAAACATTAAGAACCTATATCTTTCTAACTCTATGATGTTAAAAAACTATCAGTTCTTCAAAAATAAAATCTTTATCAAATCCTAATGTTTGAAATTTTCTCAAAGAATAATTTATTCACTAGTGACCTCCTCTTTTAAATTTATTATCAAAAGGTGAAATTTTCAGAATAAAATAACTTGGATATAAATGTGACTTTTCAGAAGTATAACCTATTATAAAAATGTTATATATGGTTTCAACTATCTATAAATCTTATCAAATTTCTACCTACTAGAAGTAAAATTAGATAAAAATTTTTTAGACCAATGATTATATCTTTTATTTTCAAAACTAATTATCAATCACCTAAAGATGAACTTGAACTAGATTTAACATCTAATTCAAAAGAAAGTTTACGAATATTAGATGCATTTTTTGAAATTTTATCATTATCTTGAATAATATTTGACTCAAATTGATCATAACATAACATTCCATTAAATTTTTATTTTCATTTTCCATAAGAGTTTCATATCTAGTCATTTATTCAAATGATGGGATATTTTTTATATCTTCCAATGAAGATGAAATAATTTAATCATCCAAAGCATAGGGATAACTAGAATCTAAATTTAAATTCATAGGGAATGTAGCTAATATTTTGGACATGAAACATTTTCATTAAATCACATAATCTTCTAACTTTCATCACTATATTTTAATTAATTATCATAAGTTATTGATGTCTCACTAGCACTTTAGGTGTCTAGTTCCTTCAAATTGTTCTTTACTTTATACTCTAAAGGTATCCTTGATTCCCATTCATTAATCTTTAATATTGGACAATCTGGTATTATTTTCCTAAGTTTCATTATATTCATAACAAATAATATTAGCAGAATCCTTATCACATATTTCCTTTATATATTTCTGGTTATCATACTAGAAGTTCTTATTTCCAATAATATTATTCATTGATCTTGCAAGATGAGTTAGTTCACCCTCACTGGTTTCTATGTTGCTAATATATGATGAATTTTTAGACTTATCCCATGATGTAACATGTTTAAATTAGCTCCAAAATTTATTACATTGGAAGTTGTAGCATTATAAATAGAAACAAAAGCTACTTAATTATTCTGATTCACTTTATCAACACCCCTTTTCAATCTACTATCATATTTAATACGAGTGAATATTATATCATCAAGACCCATATTTTTCAAATTTTTAGTATCATCAATATATATCTATTTGGGTTATAATTATTTTAGAATAATATCAATAATCTTTTCTTCAATTTGATTATTTATTAATTACTTTTCTCCCAATGAAAAAGACTATCCATTGTTGTATAAACTGATGATCCATCTAATTGAATATCCTAGATGAACATCAAATTCTTGATAATCCACTCACAATATAGCTATTCTAGTTTCTAAAATCTTATATGTCTTGAAGTGTGAACCATATAGCCTTTTCCAAATTCCATTATCTATTTCACATGATGCAATTTGACTATAGAAATTCCATATCACTAATCATAGAAAAGTATTTAGAAATTTGAAATTAGCATGATTTTAAAGTTTTTCTTCACGAGTAAACACTAATATTCCCTTATTTAAAATTCTACAATTTCTATTCATAATTAATAAATGATCTACTCTTGTATTGATTAGAAAGATATTTATTCGACCATTTTTGTATTTTTAATTATTCCTATTGAAAATCAGTGGTTTTCTTGGATTCAGATTCTCTATAGTACCAATAGGTATCCCTACCATGTAAAACATAACCTTTTCTCTATAATGAAATTAGAATAAGGATACCAAGATAAATCTTAATAAATAAATGAAAAACATAAAACTCATTCTCAATCTCAAGTATAATATATATATATATATATATAAATGGGTTGAGGGTCACGCCCCATTTATTAAATATAAAAAAGAGAGCCCCTTTTAAAAGCTGTGAAAAGAGGAAACCATTACATGACTTTTAGGATCATAGGAATATATTCTTAAGATAAATATGACCCAAAGGTCCTAACATGGTCTAGGAGACCCAAGGACCCATGGTCTCAGACTTAAAGGCTAGTATCCCATTATTAAAGGTTTCCATCAGCCCACACAATCTCAGCACCATCAACACACACCCTGGATGACCCAAATTCACCAAAAGGATGCATGAATGCTGAAAAGAAATAAGAAAATGTATCCCCCACCAGACAATGAAGCAGTTATCCAGTCGAGGATGTTGCATCACCCCCTACCAAGAAGTTTCATCATGATAGTAACACAATGTGTAAGAGAACCCATCCATCAAACATGTAAAGTGGGGGTAGGACTAGATGATAGGATCTAACACACCTATCACTCTTTCAAGTTTCTAACCCGATGAGGCTTACAAAGATATCACTGTAGTTTCAACCTAATGTTTTGCGCCATCTGACTGAAATAAATTTGTATAAAAATCTATAATAGGGTGCCCATCTATCCCTTAATGAGTGATGAAAGATGAATGAATGATGGGTGCCATCACACCCATACCTCTTTCAAGGTCTCCCAACCAATGTCACTTTCAAGAAAACAAAGTTGTACCACTTAAAAAATGTTTCAAGACAAAATCTCAGTCCCACCATGACACATGAAACCCCTCAAGACCAACAAGCTTAAAAAATAACTCTAAGGTCCAAGGGTATTGTAAACCCTAATTAGTGTGGCCCAAGCCACCACCGAACAACTGGATGCTGAATTAAATGCCACTGAAAATTCCCCATCATCCACTAACATATCACCATCCATCGACCTGAAAACCAAATTTAAGTTTCCAGCCACTGAACAAGATATTATCATCACCCATTATATGAAAATATGAATACCAAAAAGGATATTATTAAAAAAAACACCTTTCAATAATGGAAGTATTCACTTTTACCCAAAGAATGAGGAGAATCTATAGACCTTACCCTAGGTATCCTAGTTTCTCACCTGGAACTCCCTCAATAAATTATTGGAAGATAACATATTGCACACCCAGAAGATTCTTTGACATTATATTGGTAGAAAGATGATCTATCTCAAAGATCTTATTTGATCACCATGATTGATTGTAGATTTCACACTTGAAATTTCATTGATAAACCTGTGAGAACAACACACAAGATCCTATCCATAGAACCTCCCTAATCATAATGATAAAAAAATCACCCACTTCCCAACCCTAGAAACTCCTTGATCATGTAGGATCAAAATATGACTGATTAATGTAATAAATGATAATAACTTTTATAATGAACCTCACACAATCAGAATCTCTTAGAAAGAAAAGGCTGAAGAAAAATTAAAAATCAGAATCACTCTATTAACAAGATGGTGAAATCTTCAAAACGATCAAAATATTTCTTAGTAGTGCACTTTTTATACTACCCAATTCTTTAAATCCATTTTTTAATTTATAGGAATCATTTTAAAAAACTCTAATGGTCATATTTCACATTATTCAGGGTAGGTTGTAACTAGATCAAAATCTGCATCACCATCTTTTGATGGATTCAATATAGCTCCTCAGTTTCTGATGGATTCATCCCAATATCATTACAACACTCTATATTCTAGTAAATTTAATTCAATAGAATTTTTCAATTATCTAGAAAATGATTGAGAAAATAAACTTAGTGAAAATTAGTACTTATAGAAATTTTTCATCCGAAGTAAAGTCAGCATAATAAAAAACTTAACTACACTTCTAGTTAGTTCAAGAAATAAATGAGTGTATTTTGATTCACCAAAAAAATACATCTGAAAGTAGTTATTAATAAAATTTTTTAATAACCACTATGGTACCATGGTCATTGATCCACATGGGAAGGTCCTATGGCCATAGGTTACATAGATCATGGCCTTAGGTTCTTCCTAAATACTTATAATATCAAAGACGACTTTCTCACATCAACATATCACTATGGGCCACATCATTTATAAAAATAGGTCTATCGCTATAGGCCGCATGGACTATGGTCATAGGTACCCTATAACCACCGAATATTTTTATCCATGGATATATACAGACCTTAGTCCATGGTTCTACCAACGATGGATGTTGAACTATGAATGTATGATAATTTTATTATAGTTTAAAATTAAGAACATGTGTATTCCTTACACCATAGTTGGATAAAAATATTGTCTTCAAACATGAATTTGATGAATATCTCTAAGAAGTAGCTAAAAGAATCTATCCTTTGGGGTGTGTCCCTGATCTAAACTAAATCACCCAACAAATGGGTAGGATCCTTCTTAACCCCCATGTTATTCTAGTATCTCTCTATATAAAGGGAGAATAAAGAAGAGATCTTCAATAGGGAGAATCAACATAAGGTTTCCATCACATTTTCATGGCCTCAACCTCTTTATATAGGTCCCAAGATACACCCTGAGTCACCTTGAATTAACTTATATGTTACATAACATATAAGTAAATGGAATTTCAATCAAAATGTTTGTAACCTTCATCCAACCATACATTTATCATATAAATTCATTTTATAACCCCCCATATGTTTCATCATATAAAATTATTATGATAAGCAATGTGTAATAGATCCAAATGTTATCACTTAACATTACACTAACACTTATCAATTTTATAATGCAATATATATCATATAATATGGTTTAATAAAATACATTTAAATATTATCATGTCGTAAAATATTAATGAGAAAGGTAGTGGAATTATATCCCATGTTATACCACATGATATACTCTTAACCAAGGCATAAAATATACCTTGAATCCCTATATGTTATACCATAAAACATACATATATCATACACCATGATATAAGCTAAAACATCACATTTTCATAAACTTTGAGGCATGTATCCATCAATAATAGGGGTGAATCGGGGTATGAAAACTTATTATAATTTAAAGTACTTTTTTATTTAAACTTTCAATGCCCCAATATATCTTAACCTCTTGATTAGTGGGGAAAATGTCAAGTTCTTTTTATAATAATGACCCAGTTCATATTCCTTATAATTGTTTTCCATTGATTAATATATTAAATTATTACTTAAAACACACATGACCATACATACCATTTAACAAGATAAAGTAGACACATGCATGATGGAATGATTTTACTCAGTTCACTTATACTAAGTTATCACCAAGGAGTATAAAATGACAATGTGTTGATGTATTAGCATCCAATAAAGTATTTTTAGTGATGTGTTTAGGAAATATCACTCTAAGTAAAGAGTAACCTTATTTACAAAGGTTTTGGGATAATGCACCGCCTTCTAAGTGAAACTACTTATATAATCTCCTTACAATCACTGCTCAAAATATAATAAATTAGATTAAATTATATTATAAGAATGGAAACAATATCACCATTAGTGTAATTGCACTAAGTATGGATATATGATCCTTAATCATCCTGTGTTTTTTACTATTTACATGAAAAGTGTGATTATCACAATAATGAATACCTCACATTACTTAAATGGTACTTTAATATTTCTCCATAGAATGAAGCCTTCTCATTCTTCATCCTTTGGTAATATCTATCAACGAGTGTCAATAATATCTTCTACCCTTCATTTTTTTCACTTTAATTCTCATATTTATCAATATTAGCTCTTCATTTTCCCCTCTCATTCAACATGACTTCAACTCCTCTATTTATAGATATTCATGGTATCTGCATATCTCCTATATCATCCTCCAATTATTACACTTTAATAGTGGGTAAAACACTATTAAAATCATTTATAAAAATCAAGTAACATGATTCAAATATATCTCCAAAGTTTTTATACCATGATAAGATATGAAAAACAAATAAACTATCATAGATGAAACCATTACAATATAATGAAGTGTATTATTATGTAATACATTAAAATATCATGTTACTCTAAAAATCATATCCAAATACATATCTGCATCACAAATTTTATGGCATGATTAAATTCCTAAATATATCACTAAAATATGTTTTGGTGTAATAATAATCACCATGACGCAATTATCCATCTCAAGGAACTTCACAACTTTCAACCACCACATGAAGTACATGTCATAATACATAACCTTACACACCCTTGATGATAAAAGTCTCCACTAGTAAACGATGATGTCCAGTTGAAATGTGATCATTAGACTATAATATTTAACCTTAAACACATCCTCTAATATTTAACCATGAATAAAGAAACATAGTGAAATTATTATCCATTACAGTATAATATTTATTTTCCTTTATTATAAAATTTCCACCATAAAATACTAATTAATTTATTATAATAACCATGACACAATATTTAATCCTAAATTCCATCCCTTCAATAAATATATTATGACATAATCAATATGGCGTTGTAGCAAGATTTTTTAATATGTGTAGAAACCCATCCAAACCCTACCAAGAGTTCTCCAACTTATTCTAGAAATTATAAAATATTAATATATTCCTTTCATGAAATATTTGTCATATTTTTTCTATTATTCTTTTGAAAACTGATTTTTAATTTAGATTGATAATTTGGAAGGAGTGATTCCAAATTCAGGGTTTGGAATATGATTAATGCAGAATCAAAACCACAGTCTATAATAGAATTAAAAATAACTTCCAGAAGTGCAGATGTGGGAGGATGTGTTTCAAATTCATTCACTATTAAATGAAATAATATGTTATGTCAGTGTGATTAATAGGTTGATATCAGTGTCTATGATCACGCAAAGGATCATTTGTAAATATTGAATGGTGGTGTAACCGACCAGACCGAATGGTTTCTATAGGAGACTATCTATAAATATATGGGTGAGGTAACTTTCACTGCACATGTCATTTTCATGATTAATATTCTATTATCATTTTCTTTTAAGTGACTAAAAATTCTTGTATATTTATATTTCTATTATTTCTATTCTATTGAAGATGTTTGCTTCTTATAGAGTATGACTTGTTTTAAACCATTTATATCCTTGAGTTCCTTTATTGAGTGCGTAACTTCCATGTCACTTTATTTTATTTTAGTTGTTTACTCTGAGTTCTCAATATCAAGAAGGTGTGTGGATAGTTCATGGATGGAATGTGGGGCTTCTTAGTTCTGGATACACTAATTCATGGAAGCATGCATTTTAGATATTATGTATCTCTTTTTTGTAGGTTTTAAAGGCTATATCATCTTGAATAACTAGTTTAAACCAAAAAATATGGTATCAAATATTGTAATTATGGTGTTTGGGTAGCTCTAATAATTACTTCAAGAAAGTGGTGTTTCCTATCATTTACACTTTTCTTTTTCCATGGGAGTTTTCTATTTTGGAAGGATGACATTGGAAGAAGGCATAATGAAACCAAAAAAAGTTAAATGAAATAGATTTTGGATTCTAGAGAATTAAATTTTAGGATTAATTAATCTAGATCTAGAGCATCTATTATTAGGGTTAAATCTAGAAGTAATGTCAAAGGAATAATGGGAAATATTTGATAGGAAGGTAATGGTTGTGATCAGGATGAAGTTGACCCAAAACATGGACTTCAAAATCTGTGAGGTGAAGACCACTTATGAATTGATGAGAATGTTTATAAACATGCATGGGAATCCTTACATAATGAACAAGATATTTTTAATATGGATAATGTTTGGCATGAAGATATCATAAGGAAGGTTAGTGGCTGATAATGTGAATGACTTCTGCATGATCCAATGTTAGATGGATTTTTTGGCATGAATTTTACTGGAGTTATGTAGGTATTGATACTTCTACCATCACATCTAGAATTATGGGATACAAAGGTTACTATTGTGAGAAAATCCATTAGTAAAACTGACTTGGCATCTGAGAAGATCAAAGATCTAATTTTAAATGAATAGATCTAGAATAATGAAGTACCAAGTGATACTGAAACAACTTTTAGTGAAGAAGGTGGGGGGAATTTCATTTAATGAAGTTAGAACAATAAATATGAAGATGTAATAAACAATAAGAAGTTGACTGGTCCTATTGGATCTATAAAATTGCACTATAAAAATAAGGGAAAATTATTGAAAGACTATCAAGAAAGACAAGTTAACTATGGAAAGCATGCTTCCATTTCATCCATGAACTTTGCAACTGAATGGGAGTGATTTTTTTGATCTTAAGTGTCATGAATTTGATGGTGACATGGATTATAGACTCTAGTTTTTTATTTCACTCAATGTCTGAGAATGGCACATGATGAATTATTTATATTAAAACTTCAAAAGGTTCACCATGTGGATGAGAACATGATAAAAATTATTAACAAAGTAATTATGAATATTCAGATGAAGAATAGATATTTTCTATATCTTCAAGGGATTCATCACATCCCAGGTTTATGGAAGAACTTGATTCCACCAATCAGCTTGATGATGCATGATTTTGTACTATCTTTAAAGACGGTGTGTGTAATATCACATAGGGTTCCTTGATCTAGTCCTCTAGAGTTAAGTATGGTACATTGTACCTAACTGAGATTTCATAAGGTATAATTCATATTAGAGAAAAAAATTCTGAAATATAAAAGTTGGGGCATGGACACCTTGGGAACATTGGAGAGTAAGGTTTACAAACCTTTATTATAAAGGTATTATCACAATGAGACTTTTTTTCTAAGTCCTAATCAATTTTTTCCTTAATAATTCAACATAGAAATCCCAATTTGTCTCTCATATAGGTTTCTAAGTAAGTTATTTAACACTTGAAAGATTTGTTTCCTTTAGATTCCGAATAATAGAATGGTTTTAAAACAAATTTCAAGAAGTGGTTGATTAAAAATGGATTAAATAGAAGTTTTGAAGAATGAATAAAAATGAAATAATAATAATTGGGGGGGGGGGTTTAAAGGAATAATTCAAAATTTAATAAATATGAAATCAGATTTAGAAGCAATGAACTTAACCTTGTTTGAGCTATGAAAATTCACCACTCAATTGTGAAGTTTTTTTTCAAGAATTAATGCTCAATACCATGTTTAAGATTATAAACAGGGAACATATATGTTTAAAGTTGAAATAAATTCTCGCTATAATCTTAGAAAGTCAATCTTATCCCAATGAAAAAGATAAAATATTTAGTAATCACTGTAATGTTTAATGAATTAAGATTCCATACTCAGTAATCCATCTGATAAAGAGAAATTTAAAATACATGAAACCATTGAATAATTATTACTTAGGTATATCAATATAGAACTAAAATTATTATATACAACACTTCAATTGAATGAATTCAAAAAATTTATTAGAAAATAAGTTTATTAAAAATGATGAAAGAAATACCTATAAAGGAAAAATTATTTAGAAATTATAAGCATTATAGTATTGATATAAATGAGTGAAAAATATATAAAAAAATGGTTTGACATGAGCCTTCCAAATATCAGTTCATTAAGATATTTATCTAAACATAGAGTTGCAACAATCCATATTTATCTTCCTTCTCCTAAAAATCCCTCAAACTTTCTCTGTGTGTATCTGAATGCCCCCCCCAAAGCCTTGGGTTCTTCCTCTTTATTATACACTCAAATATTATATTCATTTATGTTTATAGATGATTCCTAGTCCATACTAGTTCATCCCCTCTCCAAGGTTTGGTCAAACCTTCTCAAATCCTTTGATTATTCTAATTTCTAGCTAATAACTATCAGTTAGTTTGTTATAATGACATAAACCTTCCAAGTATCTTACTTAGTAAGACCTTTTCTATATAATCACTCCTCAGTTATGATCAAGCTTACAAAAACTCATGTTAAACAAATTTAATGGAATCCTTAATATATTGTCCTTCCTTGATTCTAAAAATTATTATCCCCTAATGTTTCAGATGAATCAGATTGACTTGTCTTAGACCAAGTTCGACTTTGTCTCCACCATGTGTTGTTATTCTTATGTATCCCAATGAATATACAAACTACTCTTATGCGAGCACTTTTCTTTGAAATTATTCTGACACAATACTTCATTGATGGCGGTATTGTTATGTATCTTATATGGTTGTGATATTAATCTAACATTAGAGACACCATTTATTACGTGAATGACTGTAAAAGTGGGGTTATTGTTATGTATCACTTCACTTACACAGGTTAATCTCATATAGATCTTTTTTCAAGAATTTATTCATATATAGAGACTAAATTTCTATTACGCATGCAAACTTTCCCTAAAATCTCTTATTTAATCTTATATAACATTTACAACACCTAGTTTAATGTTATGTAAGTGTTTGAGATATGAATTAATATTATATATCCCTTAAAATTAAATTTAAAAATTTAATAAACCATTGAAATAATTCAAAGATAACATTCAATAAAATCCACAACAATATTTATAATAAATTGATCATATATTATATTAAAATCAAAGCTCAAAACATTGATCCATTAAAACACAAAAAAATTCACTATATTCACAAAAGTAAATCAATTTCCAATTAAATACACTATTGATAAAATCTATAAAATTCATCAATAATCCTTCAATTTTGATAATAAAATTTATTAAAATAGATAAAAATATAATTTTACAAACATATAAAATAAAACCACATCAAATTCCCTCACACTTAAGAAATATTTTTCCTCAAGTAATCAATAATATTATTCAATAAGATAATGTTTGAGAATAAATTTAACTGAGTTTGAATGATAGTGGGAAATTTTAAAATTATCAAATATTAATGTAATTTAATAAGTTAAATCAAATCATCATGATCTCAATAAAAATGAAATGATTAGATATTATTTCCAGTTTGAAAATGATAATCAAAGCTGAGATAAAATGATAAGAATCAGAATTTTGATCCCTCTTCTCAAAATTTCCTTCAAAATTCCATTTTTATGATGATTAATCACTCACACACATAATAATAAACTCAATAATTAACTATGTCACATTTATTTGATGAATGAATCTATTTTATAATCACGGATTAAGAATGAATCTACCTTTAATTCACATAGTTGATTTCATCCCAACTCCTCTCATGCTTTTCCAAAAAGTGAGATTAATCACCCCTAACTATACTTGTTTTTTATATAGTCCCCAAATATACAAATTAGAATAGATATAATAAGAAATATTTAATCCATAATTGAACTAGATATCAAACCACTCATACCCCATTCAAGTGATTGATATACTAACTTTTGTATCAGGAAGCCCATTAACCTTTTATATGAATTCAGAAACACACACCTTTTCCTTATCAGAAATTTTCAAACATAAGAATAGGAAAATTATTGGTTGATCAATGATAATTCATCATCATTTTTTATATTTAAACACACATAAAAAAATCTTGGGTTAAAGTTTATTATTCCAGATTTCCAAAAAATCATAATTTAGAAAATTGATTATAATAAAATTCTTCAAATTCAATTAAAAAATATAGAACATACTTTTAAATTTCTATAAAAAGGATTTTTGAGTGTATTATATGAAGAGATACTTAGTTATCTTCTCTGAGATAATGAAAAACAAGTGATCACCCAAGAGAACACAAGTATATATATAAGTTTCTAGATTGAACATGTAACCAAACTATTGAAGATATGAAATTATGAAAAATTTAAAGATCATTTGAGTGAAAAAAGTAATGATATGGTTTAGCACACAAATAATAACCCCCACTTATTTTAAACCATATCCAAAATAGTGAACCTAAGGTGAGTATAAATTTCTCAAATAAATTTTAGAAAATATTTTTTAGTTTTAATCACATAAAAGAGAATGCACAAACTATATCTAAAATGGATTTTAGTATTGAATAGTTGAAAGATTCAGATTAGTATCAATATGATTTGAAAAGGAAGGTATATCTAATTTCAAGAAAGAAATACTCCCTTGTTTCTAAATATTAGTTTATTAAAATCCTTATATGAAAGCTAATCTCTTTTATCAAGCATTATAGCATGGTTTCTCTCATTATAGTACCTATAAGGAGAAAAATTTACCATTTAGTATAGTGTTTATTTTAATGGATAATATAACTAGTTTAAGTAAAGATAAGTGAAGTATTTAAACCTTGTGAGTATCAAGTTATGTAATTGTAATCCTAGTATATTTTTTTTTTCATTTTTCATTTTTTTTAAAGCGAATAGGATGAAAAGATATAAAAATGAAATAGAAATTCATAAAAACAAATAACTATAAAACTAAAAAGAAAATCCTAACTAAGTGAATTTGATCTTTTTCACCACACTTGAATTAATCCATCTCCTCAATTTATTTCAAAAGAATATTTCAAATCCAATTTTGAATAGTGGATAAGACATACACAACTAAGAAGGAAAGAAACAACCTAATCCCTAAAAGGAAAAAATGATTTAGAAATAAGAGCTCCTCTATCAAATGATTATATATATTTCCTCAAAATATTTTCAGCCTATGATTATTAATAGTGAATTATTTATATTTTATTTCTTATTTAATATACACAAAACCCAAAGGAAACACATTATTTATTAGAAAAGGACCATACCATTTGGATTACAACTTACCTAGATGGATGCTTAATCTTGAATTATAAATTTGTACTTGGTAAATATTTTAAATTACTCATTCAGGATCCTTTTGGCATGGAAAACCTTTTTTTTCCATTATAATTTTTTTTGATTTTTATAGGCATTCTTCCTGATTTATTCCAACTCTTATAAATAGAATTTTTTTTATTTCCCTACTAGGGACAGATTAGAATTGAAATTCTTTATAGCCTAATATTCCATATTTTTTACCTCAACATAGAGATGAAATTATCTTACATAAATCCTCCTAAAATGATAAATTATTATGGTGATTTTAAAGGATGTTCTGTAATCCCAAATAACATCATCAATTCTTAATATATAATCCTTCATATTTGGTTGTTAAGTCCACTCAAGAATGTTTTTGATTTTCCTATTAAAAAGACCAACCATTACATTTTTTTTGGGATTTTAAGGTGTTTATACTTTATATATCACCCAATATTTCCTAGAAATATTTTTAAGGGTTTTATTAATAATACGAGTGGATTGGTTGGTCAGAATAAATATGGGGACACCAAATCTACTAAATAGATTACTCCAAACAAATTTAACTACAACTTTAGTATTTTAAAACTTAATTGGGATTATAAGATCCTGACTCATAGATAAGGTATGTCCCAGATTTAATTTTGGCATGTGTAAGGTTTCCTAAGATTAAGATAGGTCTTGGGGGTGTTCTAGGGTTCTGAGACATGAAAAAGGGGGGAAAGGCCAATCTGTGCTGAGAGTATGGTTTGCACATGGCTAGTAGTAACCATGATCCATAACCATGCGACCTGTAGAAGGGGTGTTCATGGTTAGGGAAACCATGTAGGGTGAACTAGGAGACTATGAAACTCGATATCCCCTTGGATATTGGCGAACACGCATCCAACACATGTTTTTTCAAACAGTGTGGGTGGCTAGGAAAACCGTGTGGTTCAGTTTTCTCTTATACAAAGGGAACCACACAGTTGTCACATGGTTTGAAAAACCGTGCAGCCAAACCATGTGACTCATTAAAGGTGGGGTTTTTAATATTTTCTCTCCTGATATTATTTCTTTCTCCCCCAATTTTCTCCCCCATTCCACCCCCAACATCTAGGGTGAAAAACCAGGAGCTCCTCCCTCCACTATGGATGATTATCCCTTGTTTCTTTGGTGTTTGGAATGTTGTTGGGTGCGAATCAAAGATAATAATAAATATTTGAATATGTTTAATTCAATTTTCTAGAATATTCTTGGTGTATTTTTTCCTCTACTTTTGAATATCTAAAAACTTTTTTTCCATGGTTTTCTTTATTGTGGTGTTTTAGATCATGTTATCTCGAATCAAGGGCTGAGGTTGGAAAAGTGGTTGTCTATGAACATGAGGTAAGTGTTCTGTAAGATTTTCCCCACAATATTAGTATTTTATAAGTGTATGTGGTAGTGAAAATGTACTAACTTACTGAATTTTTATGTATTTTACTGAGGAAATTATTTTGGTCCCTAAATTGAGGTGTGAGACCCCTCATAGACCCTGGTGGGTCTATTGATGATTTGAGACTAGATCAAGGGATACCCGTGGGGTACGCTAAATCCTTGTAAATGGGGAAAATTTTTGGTAAACATTGAGATAGGGTGATTATGAAAGATAATGGGTTGTGAATTGTGGTTTGGATGTGGGAATGGTTAATGGTATAATTGAAATGTTTAATTTTTAGCTTTTTTGAAATCCTTAAGAGGATTTTGAAATAGTTTAGATGATGTGCTTTGGATTTTTATCCAGTTATTGTTTTTAATAAAGGAACATGTTTTTTTTGAAAGTGGGTAACATTTTTAAAGGATGTGTTGACCTAAAAGTTATTTTAAAAAGGGTTTCCTTATTATATTTCCAATTATTATTTTTATTTTGTGTGTAATGGTCTTATTTTGAGGTTCAAGAGAAATATTGTAACACCCATCTTTTTTATGACCCTTTTTTCTGAATAAATTATTTTTTATTTGATGTATTGAATTGAACACTACACCAAGTTAATATTTAATTATACTATACAAAAATTTAACCTTGAACTACATGAAACACCAACTTGGTTTTAATTACACGCAACACTGAGTTTCTACGAAGCAAAATTTTATTATTATAATTATTTTAACAAGATAGTTATAACATAACCATTAAACATAGTAATATGAATAGTGATAAATAATTTTTTAATATTATTTATAATGGTTTTATATATATAAAAAATATTGATAATAATACATGTAATTTTTGGTAAAGTCTTTATATGTTTTAAATACCATTTTCTCAAATAAACTGTTTTTTATTTCTTTCTCTGAACAATAATAAAATTAATTTTAGACAATTATAATAATTTAATTTGAGAAAATAAAAATAAATTTTTAATTCATAATGTAAAAATTATATTAGGGTGAATCTTAGGTATTTTTATGGAAGACTTCATTTTTGGATGAATAATGAAAAATACTAAATTTTAATTCAAAACTACTTTTTCATCTAATTTATTTATATATTTAAATTATATTTTAATTTGGTTTTTAAGTTTAATTAGATCAATTTTACATAAATTAATTAAATTTAGGTTATTTTAACCAATTTTACATTGAAATTTTATATAAAAACATTTCAAACTTTTGAACTTTTTACTTTAAAACCCCGATTAGTCGTTCTGTCTGTGTGATTAAATTTAAATTAATTTCTATGAATTATGTGATTATAATTTGGAAAAATGGATTCCATTTTTTGGAATAATCATAATTTATAATGTCTAATAACTTCAACATAGTTTTTGACAAAAAATATTAGTGAAAGTGATTAAAATTAATTACAACAATTAAGAGAAAAATTATCTTAACAAAGGACTAAACATTAAACTTAAGGCCCAAAATAACTTAGAAACTTGTTCAAAATTAGTTTAATTTTCATATTTTGACCATATAATCACGTTTTTATTTATTTTTACCATTATTGGAGACACTTTACATGGGAAAAACATGGGCGGAATTACCTTTTCCAAAAATTACTAGAATGTCACTCATCCTCCACTATAAAAAGAAACTCATACCTACCACTTATTCACACCTATCAAGCCCCTTTTATTGAACAAAATATACTAAAATATCCTCCCAAAATCCCTAAATTAATTCTATAATCCTCCATTTTGGTGGAAATCCAATCATGGAAGCCCTTTGTTATAAACCAAGAGGAGTTTCCCAAAGAAGATGTAACATCCCTCCACAAGCTCTTTTGTTTTATTTTCATTATACACCCCATAAAATCTTCTTATTAAATGATTATATAATAAATTCACTATAATTAATATACTGAGATTATTTTATTCTAATGGTTCTACCTATACTTACACACACTTCCATCTAATGGATAAAAAACTTACCGTTTGTGTATACGGCAGACTACCGCCTCGCGTGATGATGTTGTTCATTTTTCCATTACCACATCTCATGGTGGAAATTAGGATATAAATAATATTTTTATATGATATATATTATATTTATTATGTATTTATGTTTCTATAATTATTATATAAAACATACCTTCATGATTTCCATTTTGTGTAAATACGACAACTTTATTTGTGGACATGTAGACTACCACCTTCTCAAAGTGATGTGACTTGTTCACACTTTACATGAGATGTATTAAAAATGGGTTTAGTAAATTTATATGATATATATGAAATAATAATTATAGTATAATTATATTATATATATATATTTCATTTACTTTCTTTCTTTCAATACTATAAAAAAACAGAAACAACATTTATGCGTTCATACGACCTACTGTTTCCATGAACGGTGTATTTCATTTTATATTTATATATTTCATATATTATTATAAATAAATATATAATGAATATATATGATATTTATATCATGTTTTAAATTATTTAAATCATTATTTAAGTGTGAGGACTAAAAATATATCAAATTAAGACATGCGAAAAACAAAGCGGTTATTACCCAAAACACAAACTTAACATGGAATTGTTAATAAACGAGTAATATAAAGTCATAAGTGAAATAATATATGGTATTATATATAATAATATGGTTATTTAAAAGATTTATAATAAAATTATATTTATTATATAGGATATTTTAATGAGTATAATGAGAGTCAATACATAAGGTAAGGGGATTTTTCTATTCTCACTTTTAAATCTGTGAGATATATGCCTTATTCACCACTAGTTTATTTTGCGTGGTGTATATAATACCCATTAATATATTATATTATGATTATACATAAATTTATGGGTATTTAAATATCTATTTTATGAACTCTATTTCATGGGTTTTATGTTTCAAAAGTTACCAAATCGGTAAATTAATTTTGTCTCAATTTGCCTTATTTGAGGCACATACCATGTTATGCACCTATATGTTGAAAGTGGGTTCCCTATACCCAACTTGTATTATACTTTGATTACCACTACATGTATATAGTTGGTTATATATACATGTGTTTACCTTTTTATAATCATGTATATATTTCTTCATCCACTTTGTTTATAGTAATGTCCTTAGATTACATGTCGTATCAAAGGGTTATAGCAGATCCCAGGCTATAATGAGAACCCCGAGATACCATGATAGTAATCTTGAAGTAACTTCCTATGGTCCCGTTACATCATTCTGAAAGGACACATATGATGTGTGACCATCAGGTGTTGGGGGCTCATAAGCATTGAGACTTCTTCTCATAAAGTTCACACTTGATGATCTCCAGTAGTTGAGATCATGAGGAAATACCCACATAATAGGAACACCACATGTTTCTGGTGTCATTGGTCATTCCTATCTACAGACATGTGTAATGATCTCCAAAGTTGAGATCATTATCAATATATGTTATTTAATTATGTACTTTGATATAAGGGAAAAACCATGTCAATTAAGTCGTGGAGAGGTAGTTTGTGTTGGGTACATCATTAGTGATATGACATTGATTGAATAATCAAGATAGGATTTGTCACTTCCGAGCTGAGGAAGAGATATCTCACGCCTAGTTGATTATGATGGTTGAACCTTCATTAAATCCATGGCCATGGTAGTGGAAAGTAAGACTTTCTGGACAAATCAACAAATAAAATAATGTAATATAAAAGATGATAACACTAGTGTGCATTCTACTTTATTGAGAAATCGATGATGAAGAGATTATATTACACAGACAATGTTCATAGGAAGGTAGTCATTTATTTGACTTTACCTTATCTCTATATGGGCCTCAATGGGTTGTTAGAACCCACTCTTGGTCGGTGGATATTATTCACTACTATTGAGATAAGGGTCTAGAGGGTCACACACTATAGCACTTTGAGAATATTCTCTATTATGGGAATAGGAATATAGAACTTGGTGGGCCCTGCTAAGAAATCTGAGTATTATCCATGTTCTATGGATCACCAAGTAATAAATAAATTCATTAATTATTCAATTTTGAATAATTTTCTGAATTTATTTATAACATGTATTTACAAGTGATAGTAAAGACAAAGATAAAATATTATTTGAATAGATTTAAATATCCAGGGTTTGTTTAATATTTTCAGGAGAAGTGAGTCAAGTTATAGACTCAAGTTTATCACAAAATATATATATTTAATATATATTTTAGTTAGTGATAAAATTATAAATATTATTTATGGCATAATTTAATTTGACATAAATAAATATTTATAAAACTTTTAATGTGAATATCTATTACATGGGGGTCAGGAACCCATACCGGGTATTCTAGATATTCTCTATATAAGTAATAGAGAGGCTCCCTCCATGTAACTATTCATGTGTCAAACTTGAGAGCCTCTCTCTCCTCCTAGATTCAAGAGAGATATTCTCTCAAGTAAGGAAGAACTTCAAGATTATCCTTCTTGGATCAAAGTCTCTTGCCTTATAGTGATCATTACTGCGTCGAAGAGATCATTGGTGTACCACGCTAGCAACTAGATTCCTACGAACAATGCACGTACAGATTTGAAAGGCGTGTGTGGATGATCTAGAGGACTTTGATGTCAGAGTCTTCGAGAAATGGTCACCAGTATCCTGCGACACACTTGCAAACATCAAATACGAACAAGGTACTTGTTTGTTTTATTTTTGTGCTATGTTAAATCCACACATGGTCCTCAGACCATACCAATATAGTTCATTGGAGTCAACATTGTAACATTACTCTGGTGATTCAAAAAATTTTAATTTCCTAGCCCATCAGCTTCTGCTGCCCTTCCTAGTACCTAACAGTGGTATCAGAGGGATGCGTGATTTTTCAGAGCCAAATAAGAAAATTAAATTGCATTAAATTTAAGTACAGTGCATTAAATCAGTTCCACGGATCTGACTGCACGTCGATCCATTTCTGAATGGCCAAGTTATGGAAATTTAAATTTTTTTAATGAGATCGACATTGTCAGTTTTAAATTTTTAGATTTGTTTTATGAAGAACAAATTTTAATTTTATTTATGCATTCTTCAAAATAGCGAAATTCAGCCACGCTTTTGCCAAAATCCGGTCGCCATAAATTTTCCAAAAGGTTTATTTTTAGAAGATAAATAAAACATATTATACTATAATATTGTTTTATTTTTCTCAAATAAAATAAAAATTAAAATATTAATTAAAAGGGTCAATGAAGACTTGGGGTAAATTCTTTTTATTTATTTATTTAAATTTTTTATACTTTAAAAGTTAAAATTTTAAAAAAATTAGAGACCAAGACCCCATTTTGGGTCTTCTCCCCGTTTAATTTTTTTAAAAAAGGGAAAAGAGTTTTATTTGTACACAGATTTTTTTTTAAAAAAGGAAAGAAGACCCAAGGTCTTCTTCCTCACCGAGAAGCGCACCATGCACATCCCCCCCCAAACCCAGGTCGCGCCAGCGCCGTTGGACCCCAGCCGCTGGCGGCTCCAGCACCCAGGCCTCCTCCCTTAGAGCTCGGGTTCCACCCGCTGTCGGGCCTACCCAGATCCCTTGCTCATGCGGCTCCACCTCTTAGCCACTACTAGACCACGCCACCCAAAACCCCACACTGTGGCCTCCTCGTTGTTGCCGACCCGCGCCGCCCTACATAGCAGCATCATTCCCCTCGGCCGCCAAACTAGGCCGCTCCGGACATCACCCTAGTTCACCGCTACCGGACTAGACCGGCTTTCCCCGGGTCCCCTCTGCCTCGCACCATTCCCGCACTGTTCCCACCCTAAAACCCCTGCGGCTTGCCGTCACTGGACCAGGCCGCTGCTCTTGCGACTGGCTGAAGCAACGGGCATCCTCCCTTGCGACTGGCCGGAGTAGTATCACGCTACCTCCACACCCTGTCGGAGGAGTCCGCTGCCGACTGGAAGATTTTGTGGCTGCAGGTGCTGTTGAACCAGGTGGATACGCCATGATAAAGCCGCAGTCAGGCTGCGGTCACGCCACGGTCACACCGTAGTCACGCTGTGATTTGGCCCTGCTTAAGTAAGATTCCCTTACGGCGGTTCGCAGTCCTGCCAGACTCCTCCCCGGCTAGAGGTAACCCCATTATTCAATTTTAATTAATTTAGTTTTTTTAATTAAATTAATTAGAATTATATTTTTGTTTAAGTTTAATTTAATTCAAAACATTAATTTAATTAGAATTAAAATTAAAATAATAGTTTAATTTAATTTTATAGTTAAAATTAAATTAATGATTTAATTTAATTTTTGGAATTAAAATTAAATTAAACAGTTGGAATTGATAAAAATAAATTAATTTAATTTTTTTAAATTAATTTAATTTTTTAGAGCGCCCTCATACTATTTCAATTTTACTGTAGTTTAATTTTCAACTGCACTTTATTTATACCGATTGGTCTTGAGCAAGTGACCAAACCGTGCATGTTTGGTTTATTTATTTAATTATTTATTCAATACGTGTGATGATTGTAATAATTAATTAGATAAATGATGGTCTGTGAATCGTCCTTTAATTCAAATATGTATAAGGGCCTACATGTCCAATGCAGAAGCTTTATTTTGTACCCCTATACCCCCTCTCCTATGTGCGAGTAAATTTGTAATTAAACCTCGATGATCTAAGACACATAACCTGCTAAGTCGAGGTGGTAAACTAGACGGGAGACAAGCGCATTACACTGGGGATAACTGAAACTTGAGTTAGGCGACGACTCATGTATGAAATCCCATAGGTCAAGATTGATCCATTATGGATTTATTATAATAGAATGTTCAAGATGAGTCAGATTGCATGATTTACCTTTATGAATTTTTTATTATTTTATGAGAGTGCATGATTATTTCTCGATCACATAGAATAGTAAACAATATAAAAAATTCATAAAGAAGTGATAAATATATTTCAATTGCATGTTCAGTTGTAAGTGCAACAATATAGTTTGAACACATAGATATAAAAAGATTATATTCGTCAATAAATATTAAAATCCATCAAATATATATTAAGTCCAAAAGCCTTCCATTTCTCACATCTACAAAAAATTAGGTGTTTGGGATGCTCGTCATCCATAGTTGAGAGTTCCTCTTACTATCGGGGCATTTTCATGAGAGAACTGGGTCGACTTAACTAAAGTGAGTAGTCAAGGATTAGTCATAGCTAACTTGCTATCAATTTAAAGGAAAATTTTTGAGGAAATCAAGTTTGGATTCCAAAAGTTGGGACTTTACTCAACAACACAAGGAACCACAAGTCAAGTGGTTGGACAACCTAGTGCCTACCTTAAAACCCTCCTAGTAGTGGCATATCTATAGCTTGTAGACTATAAGGGAGGTTATGAGGATCCTTGCCACTAGAATAATCAAGTGACAGAGTATTCTGAATCTAATAGTGAAGGATATTAAGGTTCATTAAAATAGTGGGAGACATTAAAATTATATAATAATTTATTAATCATAAATGTCAAAAGGTAATCAAGAAAAGGTACTAACTGATAAATGTTTATCTGATGTAGATTTAAGAAGGAAATCACCAACACTACAAGTACTTTATCACTACGATCAATTCTGGATAAAGAAAATATCCTAACTGGCAATAACTTCCAGGAGTGGTATAAGCACTTGCATATAGTACTACACCATGAAAATAAGTTATATGTGCTGGAATCCCAAATTCATGCTGATCCTCCTCAGGGAGAAAGTAAGGCATAAAAAGATAAATGGAAAAAGCATATAGATGATGCACTTGATGTTCAATGCATCATTTTGTCATCCATGTCCATCCAATTGTAAAAAATACATGAGGATGAGGATTCCTACAAAATGCTTTCACATCTCCAAGAATTATATCAGGAGAGGGATAGACAGGAAAGGTATGAGATCTCAAGTTCCCTTTATAAGTGTAGGATAGCAGAAGGGCACCAAGATGATCCCCATGTACTCAAGATGATTAGGTTTATTGAGAGGCTTGAAGCCCTTGGGTTCAAATTGAACCATGAACTAGTAGTGGATCTCATTATTTCCTTTTTACTATCAAGCTTTTCAACTTTTATTGTCAATTATAACATGAATGATATGAAAAAGTCACTCATAGAACTTTTGGATTTAGTTCTCCAATCTGAAAAGGATATGAAAAAAATCTAATTCATCTGTAATTATGGTGAACAAGAAAAACAAGGTCAAGGCAAAGGGGTCTAAGGCCAAGTCAAGGCCAAAGACACCAATTCATCATCTTGCAAATATGCAAAAGATTCAAAAGAATAGTAATGAGAAGGAGGATATCTACTTTGGATGTGGAAATAAATGACACTAGAAGAAGAATTGTAGAGCTGGGAAGAAGAAGAAAAATGATGCTTCTACTTCAGGTATTTTTGTCATTGACTGCAATCCATATTTATCTAAAAGTTGGGTATTGGATAAAATATGTGTCTCACACATTTTTATTCATATACAGGAACCAAATAGGTTCAATAATATTGAAAAAGGTGAAGTGGATCTCCGAGCTGCAAATGGTTCAAGTCTGGAAGCCTTGGCAATGGGAGACTATCACTTAACCTTGCCAAGTGGGTTGGTTATAGTTTTAAAGAACTGCTATTATGTACCTTTTCTAACTCAAAACATTATATCTATGTCAATTTTAGAAATTATGGGTTTTTATTTCAAGTTTGGAAATAAATGTTCTCTTTTATAGGGATAAAATATGTTATGGTATGGAACATATTGACAATGGTTTTCAAATGCTGGAACTTGAGAACTCTATAATGGAAATCAATGAAAAAAACAACCAACATGACTCATATATCACCTACCTATGGAACTTTAGGCTTGGTCACGTAAACGAGAAGCAATTACAAAGATTACATCAAGAAGTGTATTTAGACTCGGTACAATTAGAACCCTTGGATGTATGTCAAACTTTTTTACAAGGAAAGATGACCAAAACACCTTTCTCAGGAAAGGGAGAAAGAGCTAATGAAGTATTGGAATTAATACATACTGATGTATGTGGTCCATTTCTAGTAGAGGCAAAGGTTGGTTTTTCATACTTTTTTACTTTTACTGATGACTATAGTAGGTATGGATATATCTACTTAATGAGGTATAAGTCTGATTTCTTTCATATTTTTAAGGAATACCAAAATGAAATAGAAAACCAACTTGGTAAGAAGATAAAATCACTCCACTCAGGCCGAGGTGAATAATATCTTAACCAAGATTTCATTGATCACTTGAAGGAGTGTGGGATAGTATCCCAAATCACTACTCTTTATACACCATAATGAAATGGTGTTAGTGAAAGGAGGAATATGACCTTTCTTGACATGGTCAGATCAATGAAGAGTCATGCAACTCTTCTATTATTCTTTTGGGGATACGATTTGTAGACAAAAACATATACCCTTAACCGAGTAACAATTAAAGCTGCAGATGGGGTTCCATATGAGTTATGGTATGGAAAGAAACCCAGTCTGACACACATAATTGTATAGGGATGCGAGTCATTTTTCAAGACTTTACCAAGTGAAAAATTAGCATTTTAGAAGCAAAAAGTGCATATTTATAGGTTATCCTAAGGAAACCAAAGGATACTACCTATGTAACCCTTTAGATAGAAAAGTTTTTGTGGAAAGATATGCCATATTTCTATAAAGGGAACACATTACTATAGGAAATAGTGGGAGCAAGATTGACTTAAATGAAATTAATGCTCTAGATGCGCAAGAGTTGGTAGAGGTACAATCTCTACAAGAGAAAGTGGAAGACAAAGTTGTTCCTGAGACACAAATACTATGTAGGTCTACACAAGAGGTTAGAGAACCAGAGCTTTATGGTTTTTTTATCATTGAGTTAGGTAACACATTATTCCTTGAGGATGATGAACCTCTAACCTACAAGGAAGAAATAAAAGGAAAAGAAACTGTGAAATGAAAAGAATCCATGAATTATGAGATGGAGTCCATGTACCAAAATAAAGTTTGGATTTTGGTAGACCCTACAGCCAATGTAAATCCCATTGTATGAAAATGGGTATTCAAGAAGAATATGTACATGGATGGTGAGGTTAATACCTTTAAATCAATACTGGTTGCAAAGGGTTTTAGGAAACTTCAAGGAATTGACTATGATGAAACCTTCTCACTAGTAGCAATGCTTAAATCCATCAGAATATTTCTTGCAATATCAACCTTTCATGATTATGAAATTTTGAAAATGGATGTCAAAACTAATTTTCTAAATGGGAAGTTGGTTCAAGACGTCTATATGACTCAACCTGAAGGGTTCGTTAAGTCAAAGAATTCCAATAAAGTATACAAGTTTTAGAGATCCATTTATGAATTGAAGAAGGAATCATGGTTATGGAATGTTTGTTTTGATGAGGCCATAAGAGAATTTGGTTTTTTCAAAAATGAAAGTGATCCTTGTGTTTATAAAAAGGTTGAAGGGAATGCCATCATTTTTCTATTATTATATGTTGATGACGTATTAATTATGGGAAATGAGGTACAAATATTACAGTTAGTTAATACTTGGTTAAATGAACACTTCTCCATAAAAGAACTAGGTGAAGCAGCCTACATTCTAGGGATCAAGATCTATTGAGATATATCTCAAAGGATGCTTGGGATAAGTCAAAGTACATATATTGACAAGGTACTCAAAAGGTACAATATGGAACAATCCAAGAGAGGATTATTTCCTATGTCACATGGTATAAATCTCTCTAAGAAAATGTGTCCACAAACATAGGAGGAGATTGAAAGAATGAGTAGAATACATTATGCCTCAGTAGTGGGTTATATCATGTATATCATGCTATATAATAGGTTTGATGTTTCCTTTTCTTTAAGCATGGTGGGTAGATATCAAGCCAATCTATGAGAGCTACATTGGATAACTGTTAAAACTATCCTAAATTACTTGAGGCATACTAAGGATATGTTCCTGGTGTATAGAGGAGATGAGGAACTAGTAGTGAGAGGATACACTGATGCTAGTTTCTAGACAGATCATGATGATATGAAATCATAGTCGGGCTACAGCTTTTGCCCGAGTGGTGGTGCAGTGAGATGGAGAAGCTCGAATCAAGATGTGGTTGCTGATTCTATAGTAGAGTCTGAATATATTGCAGCTTCCTATGTAGTAAAGGAAGTAGTCTAGACACACATCTTTACCTCATACATTAGTGTTGTGCCTAGAAGTGCATACCTTATTCTAGTATATTGCGATAATACTGCTGTAGTGGTTCTTTCCAAGGAGCCCAGGTATCACTAGAGGACAAAGCATATTCTTAAAAAGTTTCATCTATTGAGGGATTTTACTCAAATAGGTGAATTCATAGTTATTAGATTATCCACAGAGGACAACGTGGCAGAACCCCGGACTAAATCCATCTCTCAACAGAAGCATTATTCTCATGTGAGAGCTAGCGGATTGAAACCTATTAGCAGTTGGCTCTAGTGCATGTGGGAGTGTTAAAAGTGGGTTCCCTAGAACCAACTTGTGTTGTACTTTTATTACCACTACATGTATGTAGTTTTTTATATATACATGTGTTTATAGAATATCCTAGGCTATAATGAGAACCTTGAGATGTCATGATAGTAATATTAATGTAACGTTCTATGGTCCAATTACATCATTTTGAAAGGACACAAATGATATGTTACCATCTGGTGATGGGGGATCATAAGCATTGAGACTTCTTCTCATGAAGTTTTCACTTAATAATCTATAGTAGTTGAGATCATGAGGACAAACCCACATAATAGGAACACCACATGTTTTAGGTGTCATTGGTCATTCCTATCTACAAACATGTGTAATGGTCTCCAGACTTGGGATCATTATCAATGTATGTTATTTAATTGTAAACTTTGATACAAGGTGAAAACCATGGAAATTAAGTCGTGGCAAGGTAGTTTATGTTGGGTACGTCATTGGTGACATGACATTGATTGAATGATAAAGATAGGATTTTTCACTTCCGAGTTAAGGAAGAGATATCTCGGGCCTGGTTGATTAGGATGGTTGCACCTTCATTAAATCCATGGCCATGGTAGTGGAAGGTAAGACTGTCTGGAAAAATCAAAAAATAAAATAAATAAAGATAAAGGATGATGACACTAGTGTGTATTCTGCTTTATTAAGATATCGATGATGATGAGATTATATTACACAAAACATGTTCATAGTAAGGTAGTCGTTGCTTTAACTTTACCTTATCTCTATAGGGGCCTCGATGGGTTGCTACACCCTGCTCTTGGTCTTTGGATATTATTCAATACTATTGAGATAAGGTCCTAGAGGGTCACACACTATAGTTCTTTGAGAATCTGCCCTATTCAGGAAATAGGAATATAGAACATGGTGGGACCCACCAAGAGGTCTGAGTATTATCCAAGTTCTATGGATCACCAAGTAATAAATAAATTCTTTAATTATTCAAGTTTGGAATATTTTTTTTGAATTTATTTATAAAACATATTTACAAGTGATTAGTAAATACAAAGATAAAATATTATTCGAATGGATTTAAATATCCAGGGTTTGTTTAATATTTTCAGGATAAATGAGTTGAGTTATAGACTCAAGTTTATCACACAATACATATTTAATATATATTTCAGTTAGTGATAAAATTGTAAATATTAATTATGGCATAATTTAGTATGACATAAATAAATATTTATAAAACTTGTAATGAGAATATCTATTAAACGGGGTCTGGGAACCTATACCGGGTATTCTAGATATTCTCTATATAAGTAAGAGAGAGGATATATCCATGTAACTATTAATGTGTCAAACTTGAGAGCATATCTCTACTCCTGGATTCAAGAGAGAGATTCTTTCAAGCAATGAAGAAATTCAAGATTATCCTTCTTGGATTGAAGTATCTTGCCTTGCGGTGATCACTACTACGTCAAAGAGATCATTGGTGTACTATGCTAGCACCTAGATTCCTACAAATGACACACGCATAGATTCAAAAGGCATGTGTGGATGATCTAGAGGACTTCGACATCAGAGTCTTCAAGAAACATTCACTGGCATCCTGCGATGCACTTGAGCATGTCAAATCAGAAAAAGGTACTTGTTTGTTTTATTTTTGTGTTCTGTCAAATCCACGCATGGTCCTCAGACTATACTGGGATAGTTCACCAGTATCAACATCATGAAATTACTCTGGTGATTCAAAAAAAAATTAATTTCCCAGCCCATCGGCTTATGCTGCCCGTCCCAGTACCTAGCACTATATTTTTCTATGAGGTGTATACACTACCCTTTTACATGTTATATCATGAATATAATTATTTTCATGATATTTTATGCTTCATTTAATTTCATTTCCTAACATGGGGAGTCAAATTAAAATTTACCAAGTTTTAAGAGTTTATTGGAACAATCTCATCATTTATCAGGATTATTTATGATTATACTTCCATTAATGAAACATTATGATCCATATTTAAAGAAAAATCATGAATTTTATTCTCCTATATTTATTCATGATTTATTCATGTATTATTACCATTTTTACACTCTTTGGTACTTAAGATAATTAAGAAACATTTTTAAGAAAATCTGGCCTTATTTCTCTCTTCAGTCAGATACCTGTTTTATTCAAAAACCATGTTTTTAAAAAATGTTTTAAAAAATGATTTTAAAAAGATATTTTGATATAATTTATGAGTAAAAATGATTTTAATTTTTTTATTGTTTTCAAAACTTACTTTATAAGTTTTCAATATATTTTTAAATAAAAATGTTTTCAAAAATGTTTCAAGTTTTAAAAAACATTTTTCAAAGAAGAAAGGATATTTTACTAAATAAATGTTTTTTTAAAAAATATCCCCAAATTATTTTACATATAAGATAACATTTATTTGTGTTACTCATTAATTCTTTGGGAAATTATCTAAAGGTTCTATTCATATTATTTCTATGAATAGTTTATGTTTTGATGGAATGATGGTTATGAAACCCATTTCTCTTTCACAGGTTATATGATTATAAAACCCACTTATTTTCATGGGTTATGATTTGTTGGAAGGATTATGAAACTTATATATTTTTTCACAGGTTATGATATGATTACATTTTTATGACACCGATTTCATTTCATGGGTTATGATATGACTGATTATGATCTTGTAGAACATGTATGCATGATTTCATTATGATATGGGTGGGAACTATATCCTCCTCTAATGTATTAGGTAAAGATTTATATCTCATGAGATAATTATGAGAATCAAGTTGAAGGGATTGATCCACTATGGAAGATGGGGAAACCTGATCGACTATGAAAATATGGGGAAACCTGATCCAATATGGGTAGATTGGGAAACCCGATCCATTATGGGAATATTGGGGAAACTCGATCCCTTATAAGGAAAGAGTTGCAACTAGGGATGTTGGTGTGTCCCGCCGAGTAGGTTTAGTCTCCATGAAGTTCCTTAATAAGTTCTAGAAATGTTCCTTGACTTATAGGGAATGATATTATATGTTTATGTGTCTTCCAAAATTCCATGTCTTATTCATATGTTTTTCTTTCATGAATTATGATCTTGATTACCTTATGATTCATGTATTATGAATTTCCAATCTTTTTTCCCTGATTCATTTTTATAATCTTTGATATATAGGGTATGATCTTCTAATGTTATTAAAACATTCTCATACCCTTATGCTCATGTTTATGCTTATATATCTACCTTATTTACCCTCACTGAGCATCTAATCTCACTACTTTTTATGTTTCCTTTCCATAGTTTATGAAGATATGTATTATGTATGACATGTTTAAAAAAGGTGATAGTTATGGAGAACCTAGTGGGAGATAATGTAGACCACTTATGTACTGGTGTTTATGATTTTATATTTTTAAATTCACTAAACTAATATGGTATTTGGGTGTCTGTTTGTGTAATGTATTAAGTATTTCAAAAAACTATGTAATGTTAATGTATGTTAAGTGAGGGTCACTATAGTTGGCATAATTTTAAAATTTTATCTAACCTTTGGAAAATATGATGAGAAAACCTTGGTGAGAACCCTAAGGAAATGTATAAGGATAAGTCTAAGGTGAGTAAAATTATTGGAAAATGTCTTGTAATTTTAGTAAATTATAGATCGATTGGTTTCCTAGAAATACATCCTTTTATGGATACTAAAAGTGGATGTGGCTCTAGAACAAATGTACATAGGGGTAACAATCTTGAAAAAACCATACTAAGCTAGACTCGATTGGGAATTCATGCACGAAAATGGGCCTTGGTTGCACACCTGGTTTGGATATCCTGGGGGATATGATTTGTGAATTCACAAAATCTTCACAAACCATCATAAAAATTTAAATATAAGTTGGATATAAATAACCTATTATAAACCTAAGGTGTCATATATTAAATAAGGTTTCATAATTTAGACATCATATAAGTGGTTTTTCATGATTATGTAGTTCCTCACTATGGAAACTATTTCTTACTCTATGCTTTTTGGTTTTAGTCAATGTATGGAACCTGAAGGAATCATGTTAATGGTGCTTATAATGGAAAATGTAATGATTTTAATCCTGAGTAATTGAATGATATGGGAGCTAGAATGCATAATCTAGTTGCTATGTTCACCCATCTTTCTCAATCTATGAATAATGCTGGAATTAAAAATGAGCAAAGGAGGGAACGATATTCTGTTGAGTCCTTCACGAGGAAACTTCCCCTTCTTCTAGTGGATCATCTGATCCAATTGTTTCTGAAAAAATTAATTAGTACCACCTAAAAGATATTATCCATTTTCCAATGTTCAAAACATGAGAAATTCATTCTAGATATTTATCATTTATAAGGTGAAGCTGACTAGTGGTGGACTCTAATCATGAATAAGAGGAAGCAAGATAAAATTGAATCCATGGATTGGGATGAGTTCAAGAAATTATTATTTAATAAGTAATTTCTTCATTTTCTTCATATAAATATGGAAAATCAGCTCCTTGATTTAAGGTAAAAGAATGATAAATATGTTGGTACCTATGAGACTAATTTCAAAATACTTGTGAGGTACACTTCTAGTATTATCATCCAACCAGAATGTAGGGTTGAGAGATTATTCAGTGGATTAAAGCCAAGTCTTATAAGGGAGTTATCTATAAGAGGCCTTAGTAGCTACAAATATATTATGAAATGTGAAATCAAAGTTGAAATATAGGTTGGAGTTATGTATCAATCTCATGTTTTTAATAAGAAAAGTAATACGGAGTTAAAAAAACCATTGAGAGAAGAAGACGACCCTTTATTTATGCTCTACACGTAGAAAGAAGCACATAGGAAATTATATTATAGGGTCTAGTAAATGTTTTAAGTTTATAAGGGAAGGTCATTGGGAAATGGATTTCCAAATTGATGGGAAGAAGTTGACCAATGATGAAAATAGAGGGAAAGCTGTATATAATGTACTTCCAACACTTCAATGCTTCAAGTGTAAGGAGGATGAGAATTATTCTAACTAGTCCCAAAACCCAATGGTTGGTGATGATGATCATCATCCGCAACCTCTTAAACTAAGGGAAAAGGGGAAATCTCATGCCATCACTATTTTTAACAAGGGGTGTGATAACTACGTGGTGAAAGGTACACTTACCATCCACTCTAGAACCGCTAATGTATTATTTGATTTTGGATCTACCACCTATTTCATATTTAAAGAATTTTCTAAGGGTATTAATATTCCACCAAAATGATAAGATGTGGAATTAGTAGAGTCGAACCCTAATGGTATGATGATTTCATCTCAAGTATATGATCCCTCCCTAGTTTAAGTTTTTGGGAATGTGCTTCCTAAAAATCTTATCATTCTTTATTTGGTTGAATTTTATGTCATCTTAGGCATGGATTGGATTTTTGTGAATAAATACCACATCAATTTTCGAGGAAGGGAAGTTATAATTATATTTCAAACCAAACTATGATCGTCTATTGATGTGACAATAAATATGAACTTCCTATGGAGATTACATCCAGTGTATGGGTCTTAATTCCCTTTTACAAGGTGTGTTTGTCTCAAATGGTTGTGGAGAAACTCTACATAGATGATATTCATATTGTTTGGAAATTTGTGGATGTGTTCCTAGAAGAGTTTTCTAGACTTCCACCAAAATGTAAACTTTACTTGTCGATAGAACTCACACATGGTTCAACACCAATTTCAAAGACTCCCTATAGAATATCCCCAATTGAGTTGTTATAATTGAAGAAGAAACTCTAAGAAAACCTTGAAAAAGGATTCATTTAGCCAAGTGTGTCACCTTGGGGTGAACCAGTTCTATTTTTCCAAAATAAATACGGATCAATGCAATTGTGCATTGATTATTGATAGTTGAACAAGATCATGATCAAGAACAAGTTTCCTCTTCACCGTATTTATGACTTTTTTGATCAAATATGAAGAGATCAATACTTTTCCAAGATTGAACTTCGTTTGGGATATCATCAATTAAGGGTCAATAAAGACAATGTACACCAAATGTAATTCCATACAAGGTATGAACACTATGAATATATTGCGACGCCTCTTGGTCTTACTAATATCCCTACCATCTTCATGGGTTTGACGAATAGAGTCTTTAGATATTAACTCAATTATTTTTGGAAGTATTTATATATTATATCCTTATCTATTCGAAGATCAAGGAAGATCATGATGACTAATTGGGAATTGTACTAAAGACCCAAAGGAAAGAGAATCTATATGAAAAATTTTTAAAGTGTGAATTTTGGCTAAAAAAGATTTCATTTTTGGGTCACATAATTTCAATATAGGGTATAATAGTAGATATATCAAAGATAGAGGCTATTTAATGTTGTCCTAGAGTAACCACGATGACTGATATCTATAGTTTTCTTGGTTTAGCTGGATATTATTGATGATTTGTGGAGAATTTCTCATGACTATCTAATCCTCTGACCAAGTTAACTATAAAGGGTGAAAAGTTCCTCTAGAACGATGAATGTGAGGAAAATTTCAAGGAACTAAGTAGAAGTTTGGTTAGCACACCTATACATACATTAACCTTTAGTTAATAAGGGTTTGTAATATTTAGTGATGCATCCAATAAGGTATTGGGATGTGTAATTATACAGAATAACATAGTTATCACTTATGTATCGTGAAAGTTGAAGATCCCCAAGAAAAATTACCCAAATAATTATTTGGAGTTAGTAGTTGTAATTTTTTCATTAAAGATATGGAGGAATTGTTTTTATTGAGAAAAGTGTGATATATATACTAATCATAAAAGTTTAAAATATATATTCATACAGAAGGAGTTGAACATGCACAGGAGAAAATGGTTAGAGGTAATAAAAGATTATGATTTCCCAATACATTACCACCTTGGTAAAGGGAGAAAGTTGGATGATTCTTTGAGTCAAAAGGATAATGCCAACTTATCCATGATGAGGATTTCAAAAGATCCAATATTCTTGGATTTACAAAGGATGGGTATGGAAATCTTGAAGAAAGGAAAAAATATTATCTTACTCAATTGAATGTCCAAACCTCTATCCAAGTGAAGATCAAAGAGGCGCAAAAGGAAGATGTAGAGATAAAAAATAAGGTTTGAGATGTTTTGGAGTTTAACCTTTTTTTGTATGGAATGATAAGGTTGAGGAACCATGTATGTGTTCTATCCATATTGGATTTGAAGAAGGATCTATTAGGAGAATCTTATAGATCTTCATTATCTATTAATCATGGAAGTACAAATATTTATAGAGACTTGAAAGAATACTAATAGTGGGATAGAATTAAGAGAGATATCACAGAGTTTGTATCTCGATGATTAGTATGCCAACAAGTTAAGGTTGGAAGAAAAAAGTATAAGGGGATGTTGAATCCATTACCTATAACAGAATAGAAATGGGATAACATCACTATGAATTTTTTCATTGGACTTTCTAAAACCTCTAAATGGTTTAATTCTATATGGGTGGTATTCAATATCCTTAATAAGTTAGAACACTTTATTTCTATCAGGGAAGACTTCTCTCTAGATCATATTTCCAAGATATACATTAAAGAAGTGGTAAGGTTGTGTGGAGTACCTCATTCCATTTTATCTGTTCAGGATCTGAGGTTTACTTGAATGTTCTGGTGAAGTATTAAATAATCAATTGATATATAATTGGGTTTTAGAACTACTTATTATCCTTATATGGATGGTTAGTCAAAAAGAAAAATTAAAACCCCAGAGGATATGTTGAGATCTTGTTCATTAGATTTCAAATGTGGTTGGGATCAACACCTTCCTCTAGTTTATTTTTCTTAAAAAAATAACTTTAAATCAAGCATTCAAATAGATCCTTATGAATCCATATATGAAAAAATATTTAGAGCTCCAATGTACTAGAATTAAGTTGGATAAAGAAAGATATTGGGACCTGAGATCACTGAAGAAATAGAAGACAAGTTTAGACATTAAAAAACATATCAAGGAAGCTCAAATTAGGCATAAAATTTATGTTGATAACTAATGACATGATTTAGAATTTGAAGTTGGGGAGAAGGTGTTTCTATGAATATCTCTCTCGAATAAGGTTATGAGGTTCCAGAAGAAAAGGAAACTAAGTCCTAGGTATATTGGACACTTTGAAATTATTGATCATATCGGGATGGTAGCCTATCGCTGGAAACTTACTAAAAATATCTCTTAAGTCCATGATGTGTTCCATGTATCTATCTTGAGTAATTAAATACCTAAACCTTCACATATATTGAACTCATAGGTCATACCTCTAGAGCATGATCTTTTTTACGAGGAATAACCAGTTGAAATTCTGGATCATAAAGGGAAAGTTCTAAAAAAAAGACCACTCACCTGGTCAAAGTTTTGTGGAGAAACCAAAAGTTAGATGAAACTATGTGGTAACTTGAGGATATGATGAGGCATAATTATCCTCATTTTTTGTATCAGAATGATGGATTTTGAGGGTGAAATTCATTGGGGGGGGGTATAATGTAACACCATGAGTTTTTATGACCCTTTATTCAAATAAATAAAATTTTATTTGATGTATCATGTTACACACTACACCAAGTAAATATTTAATTATACTCTACAACAAGTTAATTTTTCACTACACGCAACACCAACTTAGCTTGCATTACACCTAACACTAAGTTTCTATGAAACAACATTTTATTATTATAATTATTTAAATGAGATAGTTATAACATAACCATTAAAATTAGTAATATGAATAATAATAACTACTTTTTAAATATTATTTATAATGTTTTTATATAAATAAAACACATTTATAATAAAACATGTAATTTTTGGAAAAGTCTTTTGTAACGTCCCGGTCCCTGGGTGCCACTCAACGGGTGCCCCGAAGCCGGTTTTCCACAAGACCTCAAGCGCATTTCCCCAAACTCCAGAGGCTGCCGACTAGTAGCGAGGGCCTAGGTCTGATAGTGGGGAAACTATGCCCTCATTTGTCAAAGTGTAGCGCAGCGGAATACAAAATAAACATACAACGACAGCAGAAGCAGTAAACCATACACAACTGAAATAAACTACAGTAGTGGATATAACAAACAATATATAAATGATGATGCTATATGTTTCAAGTTCTAAGAAAATAGACAGGTCATGTTATACATCAATATAGTACAACAAAATACAGGGTACAAAAAAAACAAGCAAAACAGCTGGCAGCGGCATCGTGAGCCTAGGCTCAGTCCCATGCCCTCCTACTCCTCAGCAAAAGTCAAGTGTCTGTATAGGGACTCTTGCCTCTATCTACACCTACAGAAACGTAATCTGTTTGCGCCAAAAAGCATGGCCCAAACCGGGTGTGAGAAATATATCTCAGTAGGAACCCACCAAAGGCCCGTGCCCAACTGCGTGTAAGCATGCAACAACATTGTGCAATAGTAAAATTCAATAAAGTAAGTAGTACTAAAAAGTAACTAACTTAACAATAAAATTGCCATTTTATTATTCATTTAATTTATTTAATTTAGTAACATTCTTGTGCTCAACAGCACCAAGCCCTCAGGCCAACCAGAACCCTGCCCTCAGGATAAAATAGTAAACCACACCCTCAGGATTGCCCTCAGGACATACAGAATCCAACCCGTAGGTATTGCCCTCCGGCGTAACAGAAATTACCCTCAAGCGCAGGAAGTGTCGCCCTCAGGCACAGAAGTCAAGCCCTCAGGCACGAAAGGTTGCCCTCAGGAAAAATAGAACGTCACCCTCAGGCTAAAACAGTCACGCCCTCAGGCTAATCACAACAACGCCCTCAGGCTAAATAGGTAACCGGGCCATGCCAAACTTTTCAAAAGCAATAAACAAGAAATTCCTCTCAAGGAAATTCTACGATTACTACTTTAAAGACATACCCTCGGGTATCCTGTCCAAATGACTAAACAGTGAAACACACCCCTGGGGTGGTTCCAGATCTAAGAAACGATCCCAACCAACATTTTATTATCACAATTTAATCACCTATGCAATTCTAGGCATTAAATATAGCAATATCCTCAGCCACACGACACCCCAACATGGGTTCATGGCATAAAAATGCACAAAAACACACCAAAGTTGGAAAATAAACACAAAGCCACCTACCTTATACACTAACGAACGTTATAACCGAATGTTGACTCCAGAAACGCCCAAGAATGGTGTATATCTGACGAAGAACAAAACCCAAAAAAATGTAAATAACTCCTGTTAGGAGAAGAATTGGTAAGAACCATCCAAGGAGGTGGAAGCCCTTACCCGTGCGGTTCCAACGAGATAGTCCGAGGTGGAAACCGATTCCAGATGAACACCTAGTGGATCTTCAAAGGTCCGGCCTCCTCCTTTGGCTCCAAATCAGCTCAAGTGTCTCCTCTGCCAAATGAGGAGGATACTACCTGTTTTAAGCCGAAAAAACAATGTACACGGCATGTAATTCTGAGTACACGACATGTACTTCTTTCATTTAACTGTTCATTTGGCGGCACCGCCACACTGTTCAACCGTCGACATGAGTACACGACATGTACTCTAAAGTACACGGTGTGTACTGTCGCCCAGCTATCGGCTGCTCCACTGCCTTACTCTTTAGGCCTGCTGACTGACTACACGACGTTTAATGTACCACTACACGACGTGTAGTCATTTCTTACACCTTTCATCATCGGCATGGCTACACGCCCCATGTACCCATCCCCACATGGCCAGAAGTACACAGCGTGTGGAAAAAGTACACGGCGTGTAGTTCCAAAATTTAGGATTTTTCCCCATTTTCCATATTTTTCAAAAACACTTAAGTAAAAGGAAAAATAAGAAGCCCGTACCTCAAAAAAAAAAGAACCGGGTTCTTACATCTTTACATTTTTGAAAATACTATTTTCTCAAATAAACTACTTTTTATGTCCTTATGTGAACAGTAATAAAATTAATTTAGACACTTTTAGAAATATAATTTGATAAAATAAAATCATTTTTGAATTCATAATTTCAAAATTATCTTAGGGTGAATTTGAGTTATTTTTCTAAAAAACTTCATTTTTTGGATGAATAGTGAAAAATACCGACTTTTAATTCAAAATTGTTTTTTCAAATAATTTATTTATATAGTTAAATTATATTTTAATTTATTTTAAAAGTTAAATTAGATCAATTTTTTATAAATTAATCCAATTTATATCATTGGAACCAATTTTAAATTTAAATTAGATATAAAAACATTTCAAACATTTGAACTTTCTTACTTTAAAAACCAACTTTGTCGTCCTGTCTTTGGGATTAAATTTAAATTAATTTAACCACTTATGTAATTATAATTTGAAAAAATGGATTCTATATTTGGAATCATAATAATTTATAATTTATAATAAGGTAAAATTTGTTTTTGACAAAAAAATATTATTGAAAGTGATTAAAATTAATTACAACAATTAAGAGAAAAATTAGCTTAAGAAAGAACTAAACCTTAAATATAAGGCCCAAAATGAGCTATAAAATTGTCAAAAATAAGTTTTATGTTTATATTTACATCATATAATCCCTTTTATCATATTTTTACCATTATTATATCTACTTTTTATGTAAAAAATATGGTTGGAATTCCATGTTAAAAAATTTTCAAGAATGCCACTCCTCCACTATAAAAAGGAACTCACCCTCCCACTTATTCACACATATAAAGCCATTTATCTTGGAAAAAATCTCACAAAATCTCCACCACAAATCCTTAAATTAATTATATAATCCTATCTTTTATAATAAATCTAATCAAGGATGCCCTTTGGTGAAAACCAAGAGGAGTTACCCAAAAAAGAGGTAACATCCTTCCACAAGCTCTTGTTTTATTTTCATTCTACACCCCCTAAAATATTATTATTAAATGATTATATAATAAAATAAGTATCCTCAATATACTTATATGTTTTTATTATAAGGTTTATACCTACACTTACATAATCTTCCATCTAATTGGTAACAAACTTACCGTTCATGTGTATGACGGACTACCGCCTCACGAGAAGATATTTCCATTTTTTACTTTACCACATCGCATGGTGGGAATTATGATGGAAATACTATTTTTATATTATATATATTATATTTATGATTTATATATGCTTTTGGAATTATTATATAAAATACACCTTCATTCTTTCCATTTTATGTAAGTACGATAACTTTATTTGTGGATGTGTGGGCTACTACTTCCTCAAAGCGATGTGATTCATTTACAATTTACATGGGATGTATTAAGGATGAGTTTAGTAAAATTATATGATATATATGAAATAATAATACTAATATAATTATATATTATATATACATACATATATTTAATTTAATTTCTTTTAATATGATAAGAAAACGGAAACAACGTTCATGTGTACGTACGACCTATCGTCTCCATGAATAGTGTATTTCATTTTATATTTATATATTTCATATATTATTATAAATACATATATAATATAATATTTATATCATGGTTTAAATTATGGAAATAATTATATAAGTATGAGGATAAGAAACATAACAAATTAAGACATGTGAAAAACAAAGTGGTTATTACCCACAATGTAAACTTAACTTGGAATTGTAAATAAATGGGTAATTAAAGTCATAAGTAGAATCATATATGATATTAGATATAATAATATGGTTCTTATTTAGATTTATAATAAACTTATATTTATTATAAAATATTTTTGAATGAGTATGATGAGAGTCGATACATAATATAAGGGGATATCTGACGTCACTTTTATTTCTATGAGATTTATGCCTTATTCACCACTAGTTTCTTTTATGTGGTGTATATAATGGACAATAATATATTATATTATTATTATACTTAAATTTATGGGTATTTAAATATCCATTTTATTACCTCTATTTCATGGGTTTTATGTTTCAAAAGTTACCAAACCAGTAATGTAATTTTGTCTCAATTTGTATTCTCCGAGACACATGTTATGTTATACACCTATATTATTGTAAGAGGTGTATAAAATGACCTATAACATGTTATATCATGAATATAATTATTTTTATGATATTTTAAGATTAATTTAATTTTATTTCCTTATATGGAGAGTCTAATTCAAAGTTACCAAGTGGTAAGAGTTTATTGCAACAATCTCATCGTTTATTGGGATTATTTATGATTATAGTTTCATTGCTGAAACCTTATGATCCATATTTCAAGAAATCTCATGATTTTTCTTCTCCTATGTTTATTCATGATGTATTCATGTATTAGTAAAATTTTCCCACACTTTTGTATTTAGGATAATTCAGAAAATATTTTTAAGAAAATCTAACCTTATTTCTCTCTTCGGTCAGATACTCGTTTTATTCAAAAACCTTGTTTTTAAAAATGCTTTCAAAAATGATTTTAAAATTATATTTTGATCCCATTTTCAAGGAAAAATTATTTTAAAAAGGTTTTATGGTTTTCAAATATTTCTTTATAAGTTTTCAAGTTATTTTAAATAAAAATGTTTTCAAAAATGCTTCATGTTTTAAAAAGATTTTTCAAAGAAAAAATGATATTTCACTCAAGAAATGTTTTTTTAAAAAATATTCTCTAATTATTTTCCATAAAAGATAACATCCATTGGTTTTAATAATTAATTTATGGGGAAATAATCCAAATTTTCTATTCATATTATTTCTATTAATGGTTATGTTTTGATGAAATGATGGTTATGCAACTCATTTATCTTTCATGAGTTATATGCTTATGAAACCTGATTCTTTTCACGGGTTATGATTTGATGAAATGACTATGAAACCTATCTCTTTTTCCATATATTATGATATGATTACATGTTCGTGACACCCATTTCATTTTTTTGGTTATGATATGATTTTTTATGATCTTGTGGCACACATATGTATTATTTCATTATGAGATGGGTGAGACCTATATATCCCTCCAATTAATTGGGTAAAGATTTATATATCATGAGATAATGAAGGAAATCAAGTCAACATGATTTATCCACTATGGAAGATGGGAAAACCTGATCCACTATGGGAAGGTGGGGAAACCCAATCCACTATAGGAAGATGAGGAAAAATGATCCCTTATAAGGAAAGGATTGCGACTGGGGATGGTGGTGTGTCCTGTCCAGTAGGTGCAGTCCCCATGAAGTGCCCTGATAAGTTTTGGTAATGAACCTTGACTTATAGGGAATGATATTACATGTTTATGTGTCTTCCACAATTCCATATCTTATTCCTATGTTTTTATTTCATGGATTATGCTATTCATTCCCTTATGATTCATGTCTTATGATATGCTAATATTTATTTCATGATTCATGTTTATGATCTTTGATATACAGGGTATGATCTTATAATGTTATGAAAACATTATCATACCCTTATTCTCATGTTTATTCTAACATATCTCTCTTATTTACCATTACTGAGAATTTTAGCTCACCCCTTTTTATGTTTTCTTTCCCCATGTTATAAATATATGCATTATGTATGACATGTCTAAGAAGGGTGCTAGTCATGGAGAACCTAGTCGAAGATAATATAGCTCACTTATGTACCAATGTTTATGTTTCCATATTTCTAAAGGCACTAAACTAATACGGTATTTGGGTGTCTATTTGTGTAATGTATTAAGTATTCTAAAAAAATGATGTAGTGTTAATGTATGTTAAGCAAGGGTCACTATAAAAAACCCTTATTGAAGTATAGTTTTGAAATGTTTTAATTAATTGATTGTTTTTTAAGTACCTATAAATTTTTTGAGTGGTGTTTATGAAATTGTGGGAAAAGGTGGATGAGACTTGTTGAGACATGTTTGGTTTAAAGGTCTGTTAGGACCATTGAAGTTGAAGAATTATTAATGATATTGAAATTTGATAAATTTTGTGATAAAGATGGAAATGGTTGATAATAAAATGGCTGGGGATGGTTTGACATGACGTATTGAATACCAATTGGATTCATGGAATGATGAAACATGTTTTATAACATGTGACTGATGGTTTTGGATTTTGGGTTGACACTCCACTCCCTAGTTTTTGGTGGGCCAAACTGATTCTCCAGGTGCCCCATTGCACTGTAGTTTTTCAGGGAAAGGAATGATTCTATTGAACCCAAGGGTATGGACATAGTTTTCCATATCAAGGTTGGGATGGGCATATATGGAATTCCATGTCCCAGTTATATTCATGTATTGATGCTCCATGTTTGCTGACTTGTGACCTAGTGGTTGGGATGGACGGACATGATGTACCAGATCTTGGTTGGATTCTTGGACTAAGACTCGTTGATTTCCAACTTGTGACCCCTGTGATATATAGTATGGGTAACCAGACTGATGATCTATGGTATACTAGATTAAAGTAATGGAGAAATGAACTCCCTTTGAAATAAAATGGTAGATTCCCATGGTGTTGATATGACATAACTTAAGGATGTAAAAAACTAATTAATTAATGTTTAAAAGTAAAACCTATTTTCCCTTGTTGTTTATTTATTTAATACACCTTGATTACCCACATAAACTATTGTATATAATGACTATTGATTTATACACCATTGGTGGTGACCTACTGATTTTTACTCACTCTGCATAAGAAGCCATGACACTTGGGTACCTGAGAAGATGCTACTTATTTTCTATCACTAGTTTAAGATAGGGACCTGGTGTTTGGTTTATGCATGAGTTGATGCGTTGGAAAATGGGATTTCAGGACTGGGTTGGGTCTCAAGACCATGTTTTGTATTTTTTTATGGTTTTGGTATTGGTAATTTTATTTTTATGACCACTTGAATTTAAGTGTATTCATCATATTGTTATAACATGCGTTACTTGGTTACTTTTTGGTTTTTATCATATGCTATCCATTTATTGTTCTTGATGGTTATTAAATTAGTTGGTATTATTTATTCTATGGTTTTACTTTGATAAGTGGTTATAGTTTCCCTAATGAATCTTTATAGACCCTCACTACCATTCAACAACCTCTAGCTTACGAGGAGGCGCACCTGAGGTCATATGGAAACCTGACTTGGGGAACCAGTTATAGTGGCTACTTGGTCAGGGTGTTGCAAAGTGGAATCATGGGTAGTGTCTTTTGTATTACTATTTTGGAAAAGTAGACAAGAGACTAGGATATTGTCAGGGCTTGGTAATGGGATTGTACCTGGGTGCCTATAGCCCCATATATGAGGGAAAACCCAAGTCGTCAAGGATGGGAATTGATGTTATATTTTTCACTTCTACATTTGATTGATATTTCCACCTTGAGTAGTTCACTTGGATGTGATGTTATTTATTTATGAGGTTTCTCTCTAGGCTTAGTATGTAAAGAGAGGGTGTGTGGGTCCATGTATCATGCTAGGCACATAGTATTGATATGTCATTCATATGTTTCATGTGAATGATTTATAAATAACATGATATTTAACCAAATGGGTATAAAAAGTGAAAGAGAATAAAGATAAGAATTTTTAATTATGGGTTAAAAAGGTTTTGTAAAGTGTAAATGTTTGGGTTTTAGAAATTTAATGTTTTAAAATGTAATTTCTCAAGTTTTAAAATGATAAATTTAATTAAAAAAGAATTTATAATGATAAAAATTTAGGGACATCGATGGTGAGTATTCCCTATTTTTTTATTGACCTTATGTATGAGTGGTTTTCATAGTGAGAGTTCTTTAGTTTGTAGACCTTGAGTTATGGGATGGGAGGCCTTGTTGGTTTTGATGTGCCA
This sequence comes from Viscum album, assembly GCA_963277665.1. NCBI lineage: Eukaryota > Viridiplantae > Streptophyta > Magnoliopsida > Santalales > Viscaceae > Viscum > Viscum album. The sequence goes on from OY728150.1 coordinate 1,045,673,285, forward strand.
AATAGTGGAATATTGCTTATTGTGCCTTTAGTCAGGTCATGTCCTTGAGGTAGTATAATTTTTTATAACATATATATGATTAAACCTTGTGGTTAGTGATCATGTGGGTTGTGTGTTGGATCTTGAAATGGGTGTCTTGGTGGTGGTACTGTTATTAGTGGTTGTGTTGTTATGGGTGTTGAACCTAGAGTAAATGTTTGATTGGGTGCATTGTGAAGGTACCAGGCATCTAGAGGAAGCCCTGAAAGTGGGATTTTAAAAAAAAATCACTGACGTACGACATGAGATCATTGACGTCGATGAATCGCTACCCAGTATAAGCGTAGAATCTCGTATGAAGAGTTTTAAGTACAAAATTAAAACCATAAAATAATTGGATTAAATCCAAAGTTGCACATGACATCCGCTAGTTATTGGTGATAAATTATTGAAGAATCTGAATCTTAATTCTTTTAAATCATCCACATGCACTTCAAGAAATTGAGAGAGCACCAATCGTCGTAATCTAAGTGCTATCACGGAGTTCCGATGATACCTTCGACTCTTCGATGATCACTGCATCACAGTACTTACAATGCCTGAGAGAAAGAGCTCAATCCGAGGTCCTGGATCCAGAGCCTCTCTTTATAGAATGCAGGATAGAGTAGAGATAGAGAGAGGTTGCAAATAGTTCATGGAAAACTCATCTCCTTCTTTATTTATAATGTGAAATATAATTACCCGGAAATGCCGGCCCAACCCCCTGAATAATTAACACACTATACAAATGATATTACGACTACTATACCAAGCCATAAATATCATTTATTATTCTTATTATCACATTTCTTATAATTTAATAAATATATTACTTGATAATACTTGAGCCATTAACTCAGCTCATACCCCTACAAATATTAATTGAACCTTGAATATATTAAACTTCTTTCAATTAATATTTTCATGTATTTACTTAAAACTTTTAAATACATAAAATAAATTCAATTCTCATCATTCTTAACTTGAATAATATTAATTTATTTATTGCATTGATGGTCATATCTCATTGGACAAATACCAAACCCCAGTGGTGGGTCCCACCATGTTCAAAACTCCTTTTCAACTGAATAGCGAATATTCTTAACTACACTATTGTGTGTGAACCTCTACACCCTTACCTCGATAGAAGTGAAAACTATTCACATATAAAGTGTGAGATATAGCAATCCATAATGGCCCCTAAAGAGATAAGGATCGTCACAACAATGACAACAAACCTATAAACATGCACCATGTAATATAATCTCTTTATATTTAAATATCTCATAAAGTAGGATGGACACCTGTGTCATCATCATTTTTCTTACTTTATTATTTATTGATCCAACTGGATAGATTTAACATTAACTTCCATGGACATGCTCTTATTAAGGTACTACCATCCCTATCAACATGTCCTAAGATATATTACTTTCTAAATCTAAAAGTGACAAATACTTTCTTTACCATTAATCCAATGTCATGCCACCAATAATGTGCCCAACATGAACAAAATTACCCCGATTTCAATATCATAGTTTTCATCTTACATCAAAGTATGATATCAAATGACATACATTGATAATGATCTCAAGTCAGGAGACCATTACACATGATCGTAGATAAGAACATCCAATGACACCCAAAACATGTGGTGTTCCTATTGGTAGGTTTTTCCTTGTGATCTCAATACTAGATATCACTATGTGCGAACATCATGAGAAGAAGTCTCAATGCTTATGAGCCCCCAACACCTGATAGTATAACATCTACTGTGTCTAGTCAGTAAGATGAATCTAGACCATATGACCTTTGTTTAAGATTAATTTTATAGTATCTTGAGGTTCTCATTATAGCTCGAGATCTTCTATAACATTTCGATACGATAATTAATCTATGGACATTACCATTTCAATAGTGGATGCATAAAATTCTACACTATAATGGAAAGAAAGCATCATGTATATCTAACTATATACATGATATGGTAATCAAAAGCACTGCATAGTTGAGTCTAGGGAACCCACTACTACAACACTCCCACTGGAACTAGAACCAACTTTTTAACCAACCTTGTTAACACTCACATGATTCAGATCATGTTTATGTTGAGTCACACCTTTAGCTGCTGGGCCTACCATGATTCCACCGCATGGAATTTATTCTATTTGAGACCTCATCTACTTGAGTAAAACTTCTCAAGAGATGGTATCCCTGAGTATATCCCTTTTTACACTATCAAAACTTGAAATATTGGCTATTAATAATATCATAATTTACATTATGATAATCCTCTTCTTACTAGGTTTGATTCTAAGAAATGGAACAAATCATTGCATTTAACTACTTCTTAGCTACCTTAGAAGCTGCAACATACTCAGTATATGTTTTCATGGATACTATTGGATTATATGATCTTGTCTCTGTCATCACCTTATCCTAACTACGACATTAGATCACATTGATCTATGGAAGACTAGTTTGTGTCCCATGAAAACTAGTATCCTTTCTTGTCCACTTACTAGGTACATATCTTTTGTACTTTCTGAAGTACAAATGAATAGTTCTGACTGAGTCACTTGCAGTTCTTCTGGATATAACTGATATTTTCCTACTATCCTAGAAATATCAATCCTTGTACATATCATGGAATTGTTTATTAATCCATCACTTAAACATATGCATTTAAACTCACCACTTTAATCTCCTCCCATGTCCCAGAAATGTTAACTTGGAGAGATTATACCATGTGACATTGGTAACAATTCTTCTCTTGAATTATTCCAACTTGTATTTTTCAATACCATGTAACTATATGTATGATTGGCTAGGTCCAAGAAACCATTAGATCTACCTCAGTAGATCCTGTTCCTTAAAACTTAGTTTTCTACTTTAAGTGAATCACTGGGGAATAAATTTCATCCTAGTCTTGTCTTACTGTAAGACCAATATCTATTTTTTCATATTTTGCCCAACATATTTTTATTATAAAACCTTGACACTCCTATTAACCTTTGGTAGAAACATTTATTTTTTTTAATGAAAATGTATATTCTATGATATCATTGCTTACTTCAATCCTATACCAAATTTTAGTAACTTGAAACCTTTATTAGTATTCCGTGTCATGACCATCCCTTTCTAGTTGCATCATATAGAAACCTTCCACGATTGGTGGTCATGAAATCCAATGCTAAATAAATGATCTTATAAGTAAGCTATAATAAGTAAAATTCTAATGGATTTAGGCGTAACAACCTAATATTACCAATCGAGCCTTATTGGTACTACACTTGTACCATCCATGTATCATCTCATTTGAATACCTACCACTATATTCAAAATAATAATCCCCTTTTCACTTTGATACATAGAATCCATTATTGAATCTTAATTGATCTTGTCAATTTTAGCTAATTTCTATATACTGCTCACTTGTAGGAAATATTATTCATAATGAATAATGTATCACCTCCCATAGTGAACTCAAAACCATCACCATGTTTTTAAACATCCTATGAAATATGTGTCTCTGGAACATACCTATCACACATGCACTTGTGGAACTAGTTCCTATGCCAACTACTTGTGCATATTAAGTATTGACTAATCTCAAGTCAACCTTACTCCCACTATCTCTAATAGAGATATGCACCCTTATATAGAAGTGTAGTATATCACTTGACTACCACTTTTCTATCTTAGGGATTTAAGTAATATCCTAAGAAACCATTAGGATCATTATAGTGGATGCACAATGTGTTTTTTACTGATGCAAGTTTGTTTATGTCCTAACAAAATCTTTGCATCCAAACACATGTCCTTATGACATAATGAATTTTCATCATATTATATCTCATATGATATCCATTTTTCATTATAGTTTGCATATAGTTATGGGATATCACTTTTATTTGTGAATAACATCATGAAATATAATGGAAGTTTCTTTAAGTTGCAATATCGATACTCATGACATAATAACATTGATGTATAAAATTTGTGTTTAGGAATTACTCTACGCTATATTTTGTTGATCAATGTTGAAATGTAAGACTTCATCATATATCCTACTTATAAACATCAATGTCATGATGCAGATAAGGTAATGTGTATTTAGGAATTACTCCACACTAAATTATCATGATTGATGATTTCTTGGTCAATATATTCTTCAGCCTACCATCCTAAAGTAACTTATATCTTCTGACCAAGCACTTACTTCACCTTTTCATTACTTAATTACTTAAAGAAATAATATGAAGTATCTTTACCACTATCTTTATCTTGAAACAATTCATGCTCACTTGATAAATTAATTCTAAAAGCTTTGTGACATACCTTTATTTCTAAAGGTTTCTTTATCCAAACTAAAGACATCGATAATACCGAATGTGTTTAGATGTGCTGAGCCTAAATACCATACTAGGTATAAACTTGATGTCAACTTTTAGTTTTACTTTATAAAAAATTATCTTACCATAAATGGGTATAAGTCTTACATTTTTATATTCATCACTAATTGCCTATTATTCATGTATAAGTGAACTATTTGTTGAGTATGATACACCACAAAAAACATTCATTCCAGAACCTATAATAATACCTCCTTATGTCCAAAAGGACACATGAGATGGTTGTTTGTGGTTATAATCAATAATAGTTCTACCTGAATCTTATAGTTGGCAATAAAGAAGTCATGTACTTATCACAACTAGGAATAACCCTTTCTTAGCCGCTTGGAGAATACACCTGACTTCTATTAATGTTTATGAAATCACTTGGTTACTTTATTTCAATAAACATATGTGAAAGGAATATTTTATTTAATACCCAAGTAGTAAAAATAAAACATTACAATTTACTTTTGATGAATAAACATAAAGAAGAAGTGGTAACTTGATTCTTTAATTCAGTTTATTGCGATTAAACTTCCATAGTTTTATTTCATAATATGAAATGAAAATAACCTCATGTTTATACCTATTTCATTGAAGGATAGTGAAAATGTGCTTATGGTGTTACTTGCATCTGGATTTTTTGCCTTGTATTTCAATTTATTCGCTATAATAATTAAATATTAGATTTTCTTTTATATTCTTATTCACTTGGAGAACCTTACCTAAAAGGTGATGAAGCATTTACTCAATAATTTTTTGTTTTGTATCTTAAAACAAAACTTGATTAAATGGGTGAGAATGATATTTTAATCGGATTTATTGAAAGATCATAACCTACCTTTCAATTTACACAGATCCAGTGTAACTATTACCTATTCTTATCATTGCTTCACTTTCTCCTCATAGTCTTCTCAGAGATGAGACTACATATTATATCATCCATGTCTTGATGTAGCGACCACAACTAACATCAGATGTTGATGAAAGAATAATGAAATAACCATCATATGTTATATATATTAGTCTCTTTTAAGAAAATTCACTCTCACCTTCTGAGGTAGTTAAGTGTTGGGGATACTGGAACCCTGAGTTTCCTATATCATAGTACTATGCGCAAGCGCTCGTGCTATTCTTGGATACTCATTCCAGTGAGGAAATTTACTTTGTCCATTATTTATCATAGTTTATTTATTATGTAATAACTTTCAATTTTTCTAAAAAAGTAAATTTTAGCAGATTAGTACTTTTATCATGATTACCGGTTTAGAAATTTTGATTAATTAATTAAATAATTAAATGTCTCCCACGATTTTATCAAATTCTAGGAACCCTATGTACTAGAATAAAAAAATCCGTCGCTTGAGTATTCTAGTGGTAAGGATCTCTGAACCTCCCCTCATAGTCTACAGGCTTTGGATACACCACTACTTAGAGGGTTTAAGGTAGGAATTTGATTAGACAACCACATTAACTCGCAGTTCCTTGATCTGTTGAGTGAAGTCCCAAATTCTTAAATCGTAACTTGATTTAATCAACACTTCACTCTAAATTTTAATAAAACTAGCTTTGGATACTTATTTTTTGCAACTTTAGTTAAGTCAACCCATCACTCTCATAATAATTCCACAGTTGTAAGAGACACCCTCAGCTTTGGCATGAAAAACATCCAAAACATTTGGTTTTGTTCAAAATTAAATGATGGAAGGCGGTTACGACTTGGTATTTCTATGAGGGTTTTTTGTGTTTATGTGATGAAATAAATCATTTTATATTTTTTAAGCATGTACTATGTGATCACACACACAACTGACTATGCATGAAATAGAAAAATTCACCGCGTCACAAGTTCATTTTATCTGTGCATGCTTGTTTATTATTACTCTATGCGTTTATGCTTTATCTACACTTACACAAAAATAATAAACCTTGAAAAAATAAAATGATGACCTGATCATAATCCGTTACTAATGTTTGATCCATTGAGTTAATAACATACCAAACTAGACCATAGGGGAAATACCTTGAGTCGCGTCGCTTGCAACTCGGATTGCAGTATCTAAACCCCAAATACATCAAGATATTGTCTAGTGCATCATCATAACTCAGAATGAAGTGTGTCACTGGTCGTATTGTCATTATACAACAATACTCACTCACAGGCGAGGGGAACTGGGGAGTATAAATACAACTCTGAAAGTGGATACACATGTCCTTATACATATAATGACTTAGAGATGATACTCAGATCACCATTTTTAATTAATTATTACAAACCAGCATGCGATAATAAAATAATAAATAAAATGAATCAAACATACATTAAATGGTCTTAGGATCATGATCAGTCAATATGCATTAACTTTTGTATATACAATAATTTCATAACTTAAAAATCAAACTTTCATTAAAAATTATCCAAGAACATTTTTATTGAATTAAAATTTCACACATATTTTAATTCAACAAATGTCATCGTTCAGTCCCTCTAATTAATTTAATTTTAAAACCAAAAATTAAATTAATTAATTCATTTAATTATCAGCAAATTATATTAATTAATTATTAATAATATTTAAACCAAAAATTAATTATTTTAATTAATTTAATTTTATATAAAAAATATAATTAATTTTTTATTACATTAAAATTACCCGAGCCTCGAAAAACTCAGGGAGGGCTTTTGCGGGTCGGGCCAAACCTACGTAGGCCCATTTCGGGCCGCACTGACCCTGTGCAAGGGTGTTCTGGGCCATGTAGGTTTTCCCATGCCCGTTCTTGGTTGGGGAGACCAACCAGGGCCCATTTCAGTCACTAACTAGTTACCTCTCTCACCCAAAGGGATGGTCAACAGTGGAGAAGGCCTAATCTTGGCCTTGGAAAGTGCATGGATCGAGGTGGTAAAGAGACTAGTAAAGCGGTTCCGACGATGGTGGTCCAATCAATTCTGGGGCATCTGGCTCGCAGTGGATCCACTAGAAGCAGCCAAAGAGGGGTCCGATTGGGTCTTACTATGCAAGAGGAAGCACCTATGGGAAGCGACCACTAACTAGATCTGGGTGGACAAGGGCAGCAACATCGCTGTGGCCCGGTGCTGCTGGTGCGAGGGGGAGGCACCATGACAGAGGGAGGTGTGGCCTACAGAGGTGGCTGGTTGGACAGAGGGAGGCGCAAGGGAGATCGACCAGAGGCCACATATCGAGGTCTGGTGCAGCGGCTGACCCACGCAATGGAGGGGACCTTTTTTTTACATTTTAAATCTTTTTTTACAGAATACTTTTAGGGCCAATTGTTTTTTCAAAAAGCGGCATAAAGGCAGCATCCGCGATGCCGCCTTTCCCCTATTTTTTTTTGAAAATTTTTATTTTTATTTTTTTTGTTTTATTTATATATATATAAAAACAAAATAAAAAATTTCAGCAGAATTTATCTACTATTTAAAATCTAGCAGTACTACCATTACACCAGTCTAGATTCTAATAGAACCTCTCACCCAGAGCACCCTTTTATAAGAGAGCTTACCCTGAAAATCATTCTGCATTTCCGATGTGGGATTCTGGTTCTCCATTTCCTGCGCAGAACATTCTGCATTTCCGATGTGGGATTCTGTTTCAAGTACTCGACTTTAAAAGACTATAAAATATAAATTATAATACCAATATAAATGAAACTTAAAACATGGATTAAAAATATAAAAAATAGTTGAAAACAAAAAAAAAATCATAAATAATGATGATAAAAAATAATTTATAAGCTTTCAAAACCACCTAATTGAAACTTAAAAAGTTTCAAGTACGTTAATTTAGAAGCCTATAAAATATAAACTAAAAGACCAATATAAATGAAACTTAATACATGGATTAAATATATAACAAATAGTTGAAAATAAAAATAATTTCGTAAAAAATGCTGATAGAAAATAATTTATAAGCTTTCAAATACACCTACATGAAATTAAAAATGTTTCAAGCACATGAATTTAAAAGCCTATAAAATATAAACTATAAGATCGATATAAATGAAACCTAAAACATGGATTAAAGATATAAACAATAGTTTAAAATAAAAATAATTTCGTAAAAAATGTTCATGAAAAATAATTTATAATCTTTCAAAACCACCTACTTGAAACATAAAAATGATTCAAGTATGTCACTTTAAAATACTAAAAAATATAAACTATAAAACTGATATAATTTAAAGTTAACACATGTATTAAACATATAATAAATTATTAAAGTATTAAATTAATATTATTAATAATTAATTATATAATAATTAATTAGTTAATTATTAATTATTAATAATTAATTATATAATAATTAACCAATTAATTAGTAATATAACGACTTTTAATAATTACAATTTAACAATTATAATGAAAAATTATAATTTATAACTATATTACTAATTAACTAATTAACTATTATATAATTAATAATTATATTACCAATTAACTAATTAATTAATATATAATAATTTTTAATAAATACTAATTAATAATTATTATGAATAATTATAATTTATAATTATATTACTAATTAACTAATTATAAAAAGAGTATCAGATCTATCTTTCTCAAAAAGTTAACTAATTAACTATTTATATATTTAATAATTATATTAATAATTAACTAATTAATTATTATATAATTAATGATTAATAATTACTGATTAAATGACTACAAGTTATATAATTAATAATTATATTACTAATAAACTAATTAATTTTTATATAATTAATAATTATATTACTAAGTAACTAATTAATTATTAAATAATTAATAATTATATTACTAATTAACTAATTATATTACTAATTAACTAATTATATTACGAATTAACTAATTAATTATTATATGATTGATTATTAATAATTACTAATTAACTAACTAATTATTATACAATTAATATTTATATAATTGACATTTTCATGATGTTTGTATACATTCTTAACTCAGATATATAGATAAAATCTCGTTTTGATAGGACTGTTAATAATGAACTCGGATTTTTGACGTGATTGAATTTTTTTATCTATCCGCAAATCTAACTCTATAAATCAGGTTTTATTCTTGTTATATGATATATATTTTGTCATATTATTTGAGTTTTTTTAGGCTTGACACATGTGTTTATATCATATAGTATGTTATATTTTCACTTTATTAAACATATGTTATGTGTTTACATCGATAAAAACACTAATATTTTATAAAAATGTGTTATAAATATTAAGAGAACATATGTAAGTAATGTTATCATTATATATATATATATATAACATATTTGTTAACATGATATATTTAATGATAACTCTGGACATAGTCTGCTATTTTCAAAGGGTGGTGACAAACTCTAAAGTATTTGAGTGATGCTAAATAATGATTTTATATCCAAATAAAATAAATCATGAATTAGTCTCATATATAAATAAATAAACGACCACCATTATTAAAAAATCTAAATCAAAACACAAATTAAGTCTTTTAAGAATGAATACACCTACAAAATAATATACAAATCTAGAATACAACCTTTGTTGGATATGTGAGTGATATTAGATAATGATTTTTTATCTAAAAAAAATAAACAAAGAGTTAATCATATAAGTAAATAAATAAACACCCACCATAATTAATAAATGTATGCTAAAAAATTCAATTGTCTACACTACCACAAATCGTTCATTTAACAACACACAAAATGGGTTTTAACAGCGTTAAAAAAACAATCCTATCCTAAACATTGTTAAAAGGGGAGGTCTTTATCAATTCTAAAAACACACTGATAAATGTAAACCTTTATTAGCTCTAGTTTAGAACTGATAAACATCCCTATTTATCAGCACTAGAAATGGTGCTGATAAATTCTCAACTGCAACAATGTGTTGTTTGAATTACAACACACTACAACAACAACCTGTATATGGAAAATTAATAATTTAATTGAAATAAAAATAAAATCAAAAATACATAAAAAACACTATATTATAGACATTTCAAACAATTTTTTGTACTATTTCATTAACAATTACTATCACAAAAATACAAAAACATAAATGTTTCATTGTCTTTGGCACCTGACCTCCTCTAAAAAAAGCACAATCATGATTTCAGTTGTTGAACAAACCACCCCAACTCAAGAAAAATAATCCACTTGTATAATAAAAAAATTCTTATGTTAGTAATACTATAACGAAATAAATTAAACATAATATGAAACAATACATGAATAAAATGTTAATTTAAAATAAAAATATGCATTTATAGTCATACAAGTCACACCGTGTATCAGATTGAGATAATGTTGATTCCTACACATCGCAAAAAACTTATGGACCGTCTTCCTATAGCATCGAAACAATCTGAATAAGTTTACTTAGTTTTGAGTATGTTACTTTTCTTTTTACTAAAATGAATGATATTATCATTTTTTTATGAATGGAAATATAATAACATAAATTATATATAATCTTTTAATAATGATAAATATTTCATGACTATACTATATAAAATTAACTCTATAAAAAAACTAGTCTTTAGAGATGGATATGGAAAATGAATTACATCGGTTCATGAGGTAGTAGTCTATTGTACACATAAATGTTTTTTATGTTTCATTTAAATTGGTGTTATATTTTATATTTTATAGTGTTTCGAATTCACGTACTTGAAAAATTTTTTATTTTCAAATAAGAAATTTTGAAAGATTATAAATTACTTTTCATCAACATTTTTTTGGTAATTACTTTTTTTTTCAACTATTTCTTATATGTTTAATCAATGTTTAATGTTTCAATTATATTGGTCTTCTATTTTATGTTTTATGGTCTTTCAAAGTCACGTACTTGAAACATTTTTTAGTTTCAAGTAGGCGGTTTTGAAATCTTATAAATTATTTTTCATCAACATTTTTTAGGAAATTCCTTTTTTTTCAATTATTTATTATATGTTTAATCAGTGTTTTTTATGTTTCATTTATATTGGTGTTATATTTTATATTTTATAGTCTTTTGAATTCACGTACTTGAAACATTTTTTAGTTTCAAGTAAGTGGTTTTGAAACTTTTTAAGTTTAAACTATTTGTTATATGTTTAATCCATGTATTAAGTTTCATTTATATTGGTCTTGTAGTTTATATTTTATAGGCTTCGAAATTCACATACTTGAAACTTTTTAAGTTTCAAGTAGGTGATTTTGAAATCTTATAAATTATTTTTTATCATCATTTTTTATGATTTTTTTTTGTTTTCAACTATTTTTTATATGTTTAATTCATGTTTTAAGTTTCATTTATATTGGTCTTATAGTTTATATTTTATAGTCTTTTAAAGTAGAGTACTTGAAACAGAATCCCACATCGAAAATGCAGAATGTTCTGTGCAGGAAATGGAGAACCAGAATCCCATATTAGAAATGCAAAATGATTTCTAGGGTAAGCTCTCTTATAAAAGGGTGCTCTGGGTGAGAGGTTCTGTCAGAATCTAGACTGTTGTAATGGTAGTACTACTGAATTTTAAATAGTGGATAAATTCTGCTGAATTTTTTTTGTTTATATATATATATATATATATATAAACAAAACAAAACAAAATAAAAATAAAATAAAAAATAAAAATTTTCCGAATTTTTTTAGTTGAAAGGCGGCATCGCAGATGCCACCTTACACCCAAAATGCAAAGGCGACATCGCGGATGCCACCTTTATGCAGCATTTTGAAAAAAAAATTCCCTAACCGTTTTTCACAATTTTTTTTAAAACGTAAAAAAAACTCAAGATAGGGGGACCGCTTAGCCCCATTTTCATTTCACCTCTTCACTTTTCATTCATAGCATTGATGACCCATGAAAAACATGGGTCAAACCTAATGTTTTTTTGAAATTAGATTTTAGACTTATCAAAGTGAGGAAATAATTTTTCCCACCAAAGACTTATGTCCAAGACATGTATTATTTTTAAACATTGTTGTTTTGGCCGATTTCCACAATACTTATCCAATTAGACAAATTTAATTATTGTTAAACCATTCACCGATGAAAAAATTGGCCACTAGAAAAAACTATTCCGACCAACTGATTATCGTTGGAAAATGGGTTTAATTGAAATTAATTTCCATTAATAGTTATGAGTAAATGAAAAACATATAATATATATATATGACAGTTTTTAGAGAGATTAGACTATCTCTATCTAAAATTCTTAGGAGTTTAGGGTTCCTTCGCCCTTCCTCTTGATCTCACCCCTCATGGTAGATTCCTTTCTCTGGTCTGGGAGGTTCGAATCTCATCGATTTGTGCCTCTTTGTTCAAATCATCCCATTACGGACCAAAATATCAACGCCGACAATCAAAGAGTCAAAATCCCGGATGCAAAAGTTCGCAATCAAACACCCCTTGGAAGAACCCAGGGGATCTCTTTTTTGGATGCTCTGAGGGACACCGCATTGGGAACAGATGATGCATCCAAGGCACCTCTCTTCAAAAAACTTGATGATGGAGGATAATTGGTGGAATTGGACCTGAATGATATTCTACAACGCACTCAAATGTGCAAATATTCTGTTATGGGTTGAATATCCTACCTCAAAGGTGATTGTCCCTAGAACCTTACTGATTTACATTCACATATTGCTCACTGTTGGATTCTCTTAAATTGGAAAATGATACCGATAGGAAAATGGTATTATCATATTTTGTTAAGAACATAAGAGGATATTGATAGAGTTTGGAGGGCTAGAAATATGGATAAGAGACTAGTTTTTGTCAGATTATCTGAGTGGGACTTTTTTTTCAACCCACATAAATATAGGAACATAATGGCACATGTTTGGATGAGACTTCATGGTCTGAATTGGTTCTTTTGGCCTCAAAAAATTTTAAATGACATTGTCTTCTGTATAGGAACCCCTCTCAAAATAGATCATAGAAATTTAAATGCAGACTTAAGGATTTTTGGGAGGGTGATGGTTGAAATAAACCTTCATTCAAAATTACCTAATTCTATTACCTTTAATGCAAATAATTACAAAACAGAAATCAGAATAGAATATGAACAAAATCCCCCCTTTTATGATCTCTATAAGATCATTGGTCATAACATTTCTAATTGTAGGGTGGTTAGAAAACAAGTTAACCCAAAAATTGAAAATGAATGGAAATAATTTAAGAAAAACAAGAAGGATAAATATCCTATGATAGAATTACTAGAAAAAAAGAAAACTGAAGTCTGGGTAAAAAACACACAATTTGACACTCATAGGTGAATCGTCGGGGGTCACTTGGGCTGATGTTTCTGAAGAAGAAGAAAATTTCAATTTGGACCAAAATTTTCTTGTTGAATTGGAAACTCTGGTTCTTGATACCATCAGATTCTACAACCAGGAACTAAAGGGAGAAAATATTGATACCTATGAGAAAGTATCATGCTATAAATCCAACAAGGATGTCACTAACCTAGGTAGTAGGTATAAACTCTCTCCACTTTTCCAATTAAAATGTAATTCTTGTAGTGCTTCCACTGCACCTAGTCATGGAACAGGTTTCCAGGGGTCAACTCTTGTGCAAACAGAGAAGGATCAAACCTAATCAATTCTTGGAAATGGACTAGTCAAGGACACACCCTCATTGGAGTCCTCTGCTGCACTATGGGTTGGAAATAAAAACATTAACAAGAAAAATGAATCTGATTCTAATAATCATACTCTTGTTTTCTCTCAAATTAGCAATTTCACGGGTAGTAATGTTAACACTGGAACTATTATCTTGAACTAAACTGTTGTTCATGTGAATAAATGGCCTACTACTGTTACCACAATCCATGCTAGTGATAGTCTCTCAATTTTTATGAACCCCACTACTCCTGTAGAAGAATACCCTATCTCTATATAGGGTATTATGCAAGATATTTGTCCCTCTATTTTCCCGGTTATGAAAGATAAAACCTACCCCGTGGTGGAGTCACACTCGGAATTGGAATCTGCTAACACTTCAGATAGTGATACACATCCGGCTATCTACCTACAACAGGTCCGGGAATCCAAGGACATGATACCGGCTACAGAGGCTTCTGGAAATGAGCAGATGATTAAACACAACACTGGGTAGAGCAATGCCTCTCACTATTTGAACACAAAACAATGGTCAATTGACCTTACTGGAAACTAAGTAGGTATTCCCGCTCTGAGCGCCATACCATGTACCTACAATACTTCTGTTCAACATATTTCTTTGTATGATAAATTTTTAGATTCTATTAACAACAAGGATATTAGTAATACTATGTCAACATTTACTAATAATAACATGCAAGATATTGCCATCCAAACTATATCTGTAGGTTATACCACTAACTTCTTGGATCTCACTAAAGGCAAGAAAGGGTCTAATACAAGCCCTAATATGTCAAAAAAAGTTAGAAGATCAACTAGTCATAAAGGATAGTATATTAAGAAAAAAGGGAGTTCTAACTCCAAATGTAGGTATAAATGAAGATTTTATATTGGAACTGTCAAGGTATTGCAAACCTTGACACCTTTATTATTTTAAAATGAATGGTTAACATTTAGAAGCCTTTAATTTTTTCTATTTCTAAACCTAAAATAAACTTTTCCACTGATTTAGTTCATTTTTCTCGTTTTGGATACACCTTCATCGGTACATGTCAAAACAACAACAATCTTGATACTCTTTGGAATTTTTCACATTCCTCTCTCTCTAATGTTAATGTTTTCCATATTTATGATCAAAGTTTCACATGTTACTTAATGATATATAACACCCACATCTTTTTCTCCTTTATCTATGCCAAGAATAAATATCAAGATAGGAGGACTCTCTAGAATTACCTCTCCTCCTTGAGCTCTAAAATTCATTCCCCCTAGATTTTTGTGGGTGATTTTAATGCTATTATTTCTGCTAGTGAAAAAATTGTCACTCTTCATTCAAGTATATCTATGAGGGATTTTAAGGCTACTATTGAAAACACCAATCTAACTGAAATTTCTCTCCGAGGTTCAAAATACACCTGGTACATGAATCATTACAATAGAGTGTTTGTGAGAAAACTGGATAGAGCCTTTACTAATGACCATGCTTTAGATATATGGGATAACATTTCCAACACCAACCTACCAAAAATTCATTATGAAAATCATCCTATCTTGGTCACTATATCTTAAAAAACTCTGAAACCCTCTCTTCCATTCAGATTCAACAATGCTTGGTTCTCTGATCTTGAATGTAGTAATCTCATAAACCATTTTTGGACCTCTACATCTCACTCTGATGATGTCTTTTCCTATCCTCTTAAATTAAAATATCTCAAATACAAGCTTAAAATTTGGTGCAGCATTAAATCCAAACAAATCAATAATTACATCCTTTCTCTTATGAATGAGCTCCATCAAATTCAAAATAATAACACTCACTCAGACTTTTCTTTGGATCAAAATCAAGAAACTAACATTACTGCGAACCTTAATTCGCTTCTCACTTTCAAAGACAACATTCGTAAACAAAATTTTAAAATCAAATGGTTAACTGATGGTGATCGTAATAAAAATTTCTATAATTATTTTCAAAGAGTTCAGAAAGATTGTAGACCCCTTTCTTCCCTCAAATATGGAGATAACCTTTTGGATAAATATGAAGGCATTGCTAATCATGTTGTCTCTTACTTTGAGTCTTTATTCAATGGTCCTAGCATGAACAAGGACCTCATTAATGACATCATTCTGACAATTGTCACTTATGTTGATAATAATTTTCTCCTTGGTGTTCCCCTTGATCATGAAATTAGAGACACTATTTTTGGATTGAATCCTGACAATGCCCCAGGTCCTGATGGTTTTTATAATGGCTTATATAAAAAATATTGGGTTATTATCCAAGCTGATGTTTGCAAACTAGTTAAATATTTCTTTTCTAATTGCTTTTTACCACATGGGTTAAGTGCCCAATTCCTCAATTTGATTCCCAAAGTTGATAATGCCTCTGAAATTCATCTATTTCATCCCATAGATCTTATCAAAACACTATACAAAATTATCACCAAGCTGATTATGAATAGACTCTACACTATTACTGATAAGATTATCTCCTGGAATCAATTTGGTTTTATCAAGGGGCGATCCATACAAGACTACATTTGTCTTTCCTCAGAATGCACTAACATGTTAAATAATAAATATAGAGGCGGTAACATTTCCATTCAACTAGACATTAGGAAATATTTTGACACAATGGATTGGGATTTCATCTTCAAAGTTCTACATGGCTTTGGCTTCAACGACGTCTTCATATCTAGAATTAAAACCCTCTTCAATTTAGCTCACATTTCTATATTGATCAATAGATATCCCAAAGGTTACTTCAATTGCTCTAAACGAGTTATACAAGGAGATCCCCTATCTGCAATTCTTTTTTCCATTGCAAAATACTATTTAAGTCGTATGCTCACTTGACTGGTTGACCAAAACAAGCTCAAAACTATTCATGCTTACAGAAATGTGAATGCCCCCACTCACCTCCTTTATGCATATGACATAATTCTGTTTTTAAAGGGTGATATAAGAAACATCAGAACTCTTAAAACTTCTCTCATTCACTATGAGGAGGTCTCTGGTCAAGTCATTAGATGGAATAAGACCTTAATCTACTTTGGAAAAAACTTTCCAGCTGGTAGGAAAAATGGTATTATCAATGATCTTAAAATCAAAGAAGGTACTATTCCATTCAAATACCTTGGGGTTCCTATTTTATAGGGCAGACCCAAAGCTTTCAACTTCTCAAACATTTTTGATCAAATTCTTAATCAGATCTCTACTTGGAAAGGATAATCTCTTTCCATGGTGGGGGAGTTTGCCTTATCAAGTCTGTCATTGTCTCCAAATTGGTTTACTCGATGATGGTCTAAAATTGGCCAGCTGGTCTCATCAAAAAAATGAATGTTCACATTAAAAATTTTGTCTGGACAGGAAGCACCTTGGACATGAAACTTGTGACTATTCCTTGGGCTAAATTTTGTAAACCTTTAGACATGGGCGGTCTTGGTATTAAAAACATTAAACTCTTTAATGAGACACTTCGAGCCGGATTAACTTGGAATCTCATTCAAAATTACTCCCCCTCAATTTCTTTCATCAAAAATAGGTTCATTGATAGATTGAAATGAGGTAACAAGAATTTCATAACTTCTTACATTTTTCCCTCTATTAGAAACATGTTTGACAATATTATGTCCAACTCTAGATGGATGGTCTCTAGAAACTCTTACATGAGATTATGGTTGGACAACTAGAAAGGTGCTCCTCTTATCTCTTTGACTCCCCTAACCATATCCCTGATAACATCAACTCCACTCTTAGTAATGTTATTAATTCTCATATTGATACCCTTCCTAACAATATTATTCAAATTATTGATACTTACCACTTTTATACCTCAGATGATCTTTTGATTTGGGAACCTGATCATAATGAGATTCTAAATTCAAAAAATTTCTATAACTACTTCTTAAATAACCCTAAAAATGACCTTAAATGGTTTAAATTTTTTGAAAAACCCTAGATTAAACCCTCAAGACTCACTCTTATTTGGAGTATCGCCTACAATAGAGTTCCCACTAACTCTTGTCTACAAATTTTTGGAATTAATCTTTGTTCAAAATGTCATATTTGCAATCAACATAGAGAATATATTAATCACCTTTTTCTATCTTGTGTTACTACCACTTCCCTTTGGTATAACGACCCATAATTTACATACATTGTTATTACTTCAGAATTGAAGCATACTTATTACAACATATAACAAAACCATGATAGGACCGTATAGGTATGGTGTCTTTAGAAATTGGGAAACATAAACAACTGGTTCATAAATCATCTACATTGTATCCCACTTATTTCATAATATCTATAGTCTCTTTTGGCATATCCTACTTAATACCCTTATTTCTGACCTGGGGAAAATAAAACATACCAAAGGGTGATCTCAAATGCTCAGTAAGGGTAAACAAAAGAAATATCAATCATATCATATTTATAAGAACATAACATTTTTAAAATCTTAACCTGCAAAAGAGATCATAATATCATGACATGGGATAAATCATAGTAGTGAAATGTAATCACAATAATCATAACATAAAACATGAAAATTTTTGGCATACACACATAATCATATAAAATCATTTCATATTAGTCAAGACTCATTTCAAATACCATCATAGTGGACAAAGTCCATCACTAAAACCGAGTTCACTCCTCGTTCCAGTCCTATATCACTAAACCAGATTAACTTGTCGTTCCAGCCATGTCTATCTCATGAGATATAAATCTTTACCGAATTAATTGGAGGGAGATATAGGTCCCACCCATCTATTAATGATACCATTCTTATGTGTGCCACAAAATCATAAATCATACATCATAGCATAACCCATGTAATAAAAATGGGATTCTTAAACATCATGCCATCATAACATAATCCATATAAGATAAAAGGATTTCATAAAAATAATTCCATCATAAAATAATCAAATCAATGTAATAATAGGGATATAAATAGAACCCTATATTATCTTAGATTGAAAATAATTTTGATAAAACACTTGAACTCCATTCTTGGGTAAAATATCCTTTCTACCTCAAAACATTTTTCCTTTATCAACATGTCATACAATTTTAAACTAAAAGAAGTTAATTGAAAATAAACTTGAAAAACATGTAAAGGAAGCTTCATGGAAATAATTTTCTACGAAATAATAAAAATCCATTCATGCCATATAATTTAAAAAAAACATTCTTCTCGTACATTGGCCGGAAAAGTCAAAAAGTATCTCATACTGAAAATGACAAAAGATTCATTTCATATCTTTTACTAAAAATTCACCAATAGGTAAAATTGTATTTAAAAATTTTTTGGAGTATATAAATAATATTACATATTGTGGAAACATGTATGTGGATGATAAATATTCCACAATAAATTCTGAAGTATAAACAATCTCGGATAAAAATGAGATATCGAGATTTTCCCCTACCTTAGGTCCGATATGCTCTGTACATATCAGAACCTCCTGTATAATGATTTAAATAATGTTATTGACTTATTAAATAATCATATATATTGTTATGATATCATATATGGTCATATTCTTATCTCCTTATTAGTAATATTTTATTGCTACTTGTTATTCGGGTGTTCATTGCTTTATGTTCTTATGCGTGTTTTGTTGAATAAATTATTATTCCTATTTTTAGGTTATAGCTACATCATTTACAGAATGGTATTAGTATAATATATATCAGATTTATTCATTCAATTCATTTATATAATCATGGTTTAATGAAGATCATGTAGAATGAATCACATCGCACTGTGGAGACGGTAATCCGTACACACGCATGAGCGACAATATCATTCCCATAATTATTGAATGGTATTGGAGTGGATGATAGAATATCTAAGAATTAGTATAATGTTATAATAATCATATATATTTATTATTTACACAATTATACCCATCCATGTAAGGTGGTGGTGGAAAACAGATTACACCACGGTGTGGAGACGGTATTCCATACGTACGCACGCGTGGTGATTTCATTTTCTGTAGGATGGATAGAAGGTGAAATAGGTTTGTTTCATATTTTTAATAACATATTAGTATATTAGTGATACTTATGTTATTACTTTATAATGAAACCAATAAATAAGAGGAAGTATAAGAAGAAATAAATTTGAAAGAACTGGTAATGGATATTACCTTTTCTTCGACGTGCCTCTTCAAAATCTCCTCTTAGGGAACTAAAGTTTGTCTTTGAAGAAGAACAGGAACTCTAGTATGTTTCTAGGGAAGTGGAGACGAGAAATTGGCAGGGTTTTTCAAAGCTTAAAGGCTCAAAATGGTGTGAGAAGGTGAGGGAGGGGGTGTCCATTTATAAGGGAGGAGAGGGGCACTTTTGGAAACCTCTAAAATATTAATTTATAAAAAACTCAAAACCCATTTAAAACCCTCTAAAAATGACTAAAATCCGAAGATAGATGATATAGGGTAGTAATCTCATCAACCAATAAAATTTATACATGTTGGTAATTTATTTTAAACCTTATCAACTTGATTTATCCTTATTTAATCTATTTAATTTTATTTGTGGTAATAATATTCTAAATTTTAAATTGATATAAATAGTTACTTATGTGTTGTGAATTGTCTATAATTTGATACTTTATGACATCGTAGACCATATAAATTTAAATTTATAATTTTTAAATATTTTTTTATGATTTTTAAATAATTTTATAATTTTTTATTTTTATAAAATAACAATAGTGTCAATTCTGACACTATTCATTTATTTGAATTTAAATAAAATCCACACAGAGGATATATTCAAACCAAAATATTTAATAGATTCCTAATATGCCATATTCGTATAGAAAATTCATGCATCACATTAAATAGTTCATATAATATTTATTTTAATATTTGTAAAACCATTTATTTGATATTTCAATCAATAAAATAATTTTAACATCACTATTGTGTCATCATTAATGATAATTATTTAATCCCTAAAAATTATAAATAAATTTATATGATGTAGATAATTTTATTATTTTTCTTGAGACTATTCATGTTAGAAGTTTTTTGAATTTTATCACTAAATTAAAATTATTACACTTATAAGATATAAGAGAGTGACATGTTGTCACTTTCTTTGGTTTTAATTATAATTATATCATTTTCGTGGTCAATAGTCCATGAAACGAATCTATTCTGACTGTTAGGTGATATGGGTTGACTTTTATTCATCAAATATAATTTTGGAAGGTGTTATGGTAATTTTATAATCTTATTTTTACTCTTAATTACCCGATTTACCTTTTAACTGTAGTAAATAAAAATTACCGTAGTTACGATTCATAATGTCAAAAAAATATAAGTAACCTATTAACATAATTTGTACCCACTGAATCCGAATATGGAATCCATTTTTCAAAATTCAAAACAAAAAAGTTGCAGTTATTAATTTAAAATTAATCCCGTTGTTAAGAAAAAGGGTGTTAAAAGTTAAAACTTTGTCAAAGATTGAAATGTTTTTACCTATGAATTCAATGTAAAATTAATGGTAATGATATAAATTATATTAAATGGTAAAAAAATATTATATTTATACTTTAAAACCATTAAATTTTATCATTTAACCATATAAATTATCTTGATGAAAAAAGTTGTTTTTAAGAAAAAATTAGCGTATTTTTACTAATCATCAAAATATGAAAGTTATCAGAAAAGTATCAAAATTTTATCCAATGTAAATTTTTATATCATGATTCAAAAGAAGAAGTTTATTTTTTAAAATTGAACTTATAAAGTTGTCAAAAATTATATTTAAAATGGGTGTGCCATCAAAAGGCGGTAAAACTGCATTTTTTAAAAAATACTTCTTTTATCCGAAAAATTGATTTTGTTTTCATATCACATTCTAGAAAATGTGTGAGATGAATTCAAAATTAGGTTAATACTATTAATAATGGCTAGTTCTTAGTATTATAACAATATATCATTGTTTTTTGAAACTCGGCCTTGCGTACAATGCAAGCTATCAAGGAAGGTTGCTCTTACATGTAACGAAAGCCAAGACAGTGTTGTATGTAGTGAAAGCTTATATTGGTGTTTTATATAACATAATACATTAAAAAAAATATTTATCATAAAATATTAGGGTTTTACATTTGGAACTATATTTTTGACACTTTTGATTACAGATGGCTAATTCAAAACTCTATCAATGCTCTGAAAAATCGTTGTGTTGTTATGGATAACTCCCAACTAATCAAAAATTTGTTCTTTGCTGGGGTTGTACAGCTGCTTCATGAGATTTTTTATGATAGAAATAAAATTCTTCACAATAATTGCGCACATAACATTAATTCAGGTAAAATGGTAATTCTCATAGCTATTCGAGAAGCTACGTTGATTCAAAAAGGGAATTACAACAACTCCGTGGGAGATTTTATGATCTTGAGACGTCTTCGGGTTGATGCCATTTTCTTAAAACCAAAACACAGTTTCGTGGTTTTCTAGAGACCTCCACTACCAGGTTGGACTAAAATCAATTTTTATGGAGCCTCTAAAGAAAATCCAAGACCCGCAGGGTGTGGCACCATCTTCAGAAATCATCTTGGTCACATCATTGGGTGCTTTTTTGGAGGCTATGGTATTGAAACCTCTCTGGAAGATGAAATGCTGAGTGTGATTCATTCCATATCTTTCGCCTTGTGCCAAGGATGGAACAACTTGTTGATTTAAAGTGATTCTACTACTATAGTGCAGGCCATTTGGAAGGGGAGATTTATCTAGCTTGGACGATTACTACTCACTGGATGAATTGCCTTCACTCTCTCCATGACATCAAATTCATTGCAACACATACATATCGAGAAGTAAATATGGTTGCTGATGGTCTCAACAATAAAAGAGTTTCTCATGACATAACCTAGCTAGAGGAGCTCCCAGAAAACTTTCTTCCTTTTCATGTTAAAGATTGTAATATGATTCTGTCTTTTAGACTCATGTAACCTCTTTTTTCAAAATAAAATTGCTTTGGTCTTTTGACCAAAGCACCACCTTTCTAATATATATATATATATATATATATCTATTCTATTTGAAAACAAATACATGTTAATAAAATTTCAAAATGTATTAAAACTTTGGATAGCTGTAACTTGGACATCCGTAGTCAGATTTAAGATCCATCTGTGACGATGGGACTATTACAATAGCCTGGTTTAAATTTAATGAAAATTTTATTTTTCTTTGGCTTGAAATTTTCACGCATCCCTCTAATACAAATTTAAGGTACCAAACACGCAGCAGAAGCCTCAAAATTAGGATTTTTTTAAAAAATTCACCAATATACGACATGAACTCATCGACATCGGCAAATCGCTACCTGATATAAGTCGAGGATCTCACGTGAAGAGTTTTAAGCACAAAATTGAAACCGCAAAATACCTAGTTTAAATACAAAGCCGTGAATGATGTATAATCATTGTTGGAAATCACTGATTGAATAATCCAAAGCCTAATTCTTCTAGATCATCCACACGTGCTTCAAGAAATTAAGAGAGTGCCAATCATCAAAATTCAGGTGCTAGCGCGGAGATCCGACGATGCCTTCGATACTTCAATGATCACTATATCACCATACTTATGATGCTTGAGAGAAATATCTCGATCCGAGCTCCTAGATCAAGAGACTCTCTCTCTAGAATTTAGGATAGAGGAGTAGAGAGAGATAGACTATAAATAGTTCATGGAAAAATCTTCTCCTCCTCTATTTATAGTGTGAAATAGAATTACGCAGAAATACCGGCCAAACCCTCTAAATAATTAACACACTATACAAATGATATTAAGACTACTATATTGAGCCATAAATATAATTTATTATTATTATTATCACTTTTCTTGTAATATAATAAATATATTATGTGATAATACCCGAGACATTAACTCATCTCGTACTCTTGTAAATATTAATTGAACCTTGAATATATTAAACTAATATTCATTCAATTAATATTTTCATGTATTTCTTAAAAACTTGTAAATACATTAAATAAATTCAATTCCCATTATTCATAACTTGAATAATATGAATTTATTTATTGTATTAGTGATCGTATCTTCTTGGAAAAATCCTAGACCCTAGTGGTGGGGCCTACTATTTCCAAAACTCCTATTCAAAAAAATATGACAGATTATTGAATACGCTATTGTGTGTGACCCTCTAGGACCTTATCTCAATAGTAGTGAATATTATTCACAGACCAAAAGTGGGATCTAGTAACCCATCATGTCCCATAAAGAGATAATGATTTTCATAGCAGTGACAACCAACCTATGAACATGCACTATGTAATATAATATCTTTGACTTTAAATATCTAATAAAGTAGGATACACACCTTTGTCATCATTATTTTTATTTCTTTACTCTTTGTTGATCCAACTGGATGGATTTACCCTCAACTTCCATGGCCATGGTATTATGAAGTAACTACCATCCTGATCAACATGGCCCGAGATATATTACTTCCTAAACCTGGAAATGACAAATCCTTTCTTGACCATTCAACCAATGTCATGACACCAATGATGCACTGAACACAAACTACCTCGCTATGATTTCAATATCATGGTTTTTTCCTTTAATCAAAGTGAAAGATCAAATTAAATACATTGGAAATGATCTCAATTCAAGAGACCATTGCACGTGATCATAAATAGGAACATCCAATTACACCCAAAACATGTGGTATTCCTATTGGCAGGTCTGTCCTCATGATCTCACTACTATAGATCACCAAGTGTGAACTTCATGAGAAGAAGTATCAATTCTTATGATCCCTCAGTACCTGATAGTCTAACATCTACTGTGTACAGTCCGTAAGATTCATCTAGATTATAAGAGCTTTGTTTAATATTAATGTCATAATATCTTAAGGTTCTCATTATAGCCTAGGATCTACTATAACCTTTCGATATGAAAATTAATCTATGGATATTACAATTTCAATAGTTCATACAGAAAATTATACACTACAATGGAAAGAAAACATCATGTATAACTAAATTTATACACGATATGGTAATCAAAAGCAGTGCATAGTTGGGTCTAGGGAACCGACTAATTCAACACATTGGGCACAATGTGTTTCAGAAAGGGGGTAGGAGTGTCTCCCATGAGGAGTGAGTTATTGAGGTTTGATGTGTATGGATTATAGGGAGAGCTAATGGATCTTGATAAACATGGCTTCAGTTTTGGGAGTTAGTGTTGTTTGACCTTCTAGGATGAACCGTGAGAGGGTTCGGTTGGGTTGCTAGTGCATTTGGGTGCATATGGAATATGTGGATGTTTTGGACTTTGATAGTGGCAGATAGAGAGTTATATCAATTCTGGGTCTGTCCTAGTGGGTGAAGTGGGTAAGCCAATGTTTTTGGTGATGTAACTTGAGTTTTGGTCATGCGATGGTGGGTAACCTTGAGGGAGGTTAGCCCAGTGTTATAGGTGACTTGGAATATAAAGCATGGATGGGTGATTTAGAGGTGGAATAAATGCATGGTGGGTTCCATAAAATTTTTATAAAGTGCATGGTTATGCCTTGGTTTCTTTTTTAGTAATACACCTATGTGCTTGTGGTTGGTTATAAGGTCAATTTTGGAAGAGGTGGGATCATTTGGTTGTCTAACCCATTTAGTTGATGATGATTAATGAAGGAACCGATGTTGAATTTGGATGGATGATCCAGGGTTGACCAAAGCATGGATGTATTCTTTTATTATGAAAATGACACTCGGGTTGAGGGGCGGTCACATGGTTGAGCTTGTTTTTAAGAAGGGTTGGGTTGCTGGATAAGAATTCTGAGAATTCCTGGAGTCCAATGAGGCTTATGGACTAGGAGACATGGTTAGTTGTGTGAATGAGCATTTCTTCCTAGCTTTGATAAGGTACATATCATGGAATCTTGGGTATATTTTAGTAAAAAACTATTGGAAAGTGTGTGACCTTGAGGATTCTAATGAGGATCGATGCTGGGAATATGCTATAGATTCATGATTCCATTTGGGTTGTGTAAATAGGTGGATTAGGGGAAAGTGCCTACCATTCTCATGAAATCAAAGTAGGAAGTTCTAGTTATGTGAGATTCCATTTAATTTTGGATCAGTTGTGGTAGTTTCATCAATAATTTCTTGGTGTAACTTCATATTCAAGATGATCATGCCTAATATCTTGACATCATCTGGGCTAAACCAATAATGTATTGTCTATACTCTATAGTACTTAAGGTTTTCTTATTATGGGGTAAGGGCCTCTTTAAGGTTTTTACCTTGTATAAAGTTAAAAGTGATGCTGTTTTGTGGGAGGTTCACCTCCAGTTTTCTTCTAATGGGATACATGTGATAGTTTTCACGTTGGTGAATTAGGGAGATTCCATTCTTGGAAGTAGGGTATGTGTTATGGTTTGCATTTTTTTGTCGGTCAAGTTGGGGTGAGATAGCCACATCCACTTTTGGGGATCCACAATGATGAAAACATTATCCATGGTGGTTGAAATTGGTTGGGCGACATGGTGAAAATGGCAATCCTATGGTGGGGAGAGATGTGTCAGTCATGGATATGTGGGATGGGATGTGGGTTGGATGTGATGGAAATGAGATTCTAATGAGAAACCTATGAGGTACATGTTTTGGTTTCTTGAGGAAGTCTAGGTGGCCTCGAATGTGATGGTTGATCAAGCCAAGCATTTTCTTTGGGATTAGGATGGTTAAAAAAAGTGATCTGAGGTGCTCATGTCAAATGTGTTGATGGTGAAATGAGACACAATGGAAGTTCATGGTAAATGGATTTTTGGTTTCAGGACCTCATCGGGAGTCGTTCATGGACTCTAGTAGGTGTGTTTGAAATATCTTGGAATGTACTTATGTATAAAGGTATCTTAACCAAGTAAGGTGGGGATGTGCTGAAAATAAAAGTAGGGTGTCTCTAGGATGAGTTGGATGGAGATGGATCAACTCAACTAGGTAAAAGGAATGGATGTTGTGAGTTATGAACCACCTCTATTTGGTGTTTTGAAATGATAAGTGCGTTTTGGGAATGGAAATAGGTTGAAGGTGGAACCAAGTTGCCTTTAGTTAATGTATGAACAGTGAGGGTGCTCCCATCTCGGGTGGTTTTGATGGAATGGTTGGACACCAATATTGGATGGTGTCCTCATGAATGTTTGGGAATGGTGAGTTGGAAAATGCATTGGGGGTTCTGTGGAATCTTGGTTTGAGGTTTAAGGTTACTTTTCCAATTATAGAGGTTCCAAAAACCAAAAGATGGTGTTTGTAAACAAAAGAATATCATGGGGAGAACCATAGAGAGTATGTGGTTAGTTGATGATCTAACTAGTGTTTCAGGCTAGATTGCATTATGAAAAATGAACCTTGGTGTTTCAGGTTGTGAAACATGTGTTGGATCAGATTTTTACTGATTGAGTGCTTGAGATGAGTGTTGTGCTTTGGTTGTGTTTCAAAGGTTTAGATTTGGAATGAGGCCATTGGGCCTTGATTTGTGGACCAACATAAGTTGGGGGATGTGTTAAAAAATCATATGATCCTTTGGTTGATTCCATGTGTGTTGAGATGATTTGATTGGGAGTGTATTGATTGTCTCTCCCTGGGTAGTTTAGTGCTTGCTTGATGTTTTCTTATGCTATAGTTTTGGTGGTTTTTCTCTAGTTCCCTCCCTTAGATCATATGGTTAGTGACGATAAAGTTGAGTTGAGGATTATGTGTCCTTTGAGGGGCATTGGGTTCGTGTTGTGGACCTCAATGAAAAAATTATTTAGGGTAAGACTGTTTCTTTGGCCTGATTGTTGTGATAACATGGCTGTATTTAGAAGGAAACCTGGGAGATGAAATTTGATAAGTGTTCTTGGTGGTCTAATTAGTTGTCTTGGAGGATTGGTGATATTGGGTAATGTATATCAAGGATGATCTGTTATAAGGTGGGGAGGTTTTAAGATCCCAACCCAGAGATAATAAAGGCATTGGGGTACACAACAGAAGACAATGGGCTGAGGATTTAAAATTTTTCACTAGCGATCTCTGATTGAAGAATATGATGTTGAATTACTCTATATCATCCAAAAATGATTAAAAAATCTCTAGGATCATCAATCATCAAATTCTGTGTGCTAGCGTAAAGATCCGGTGAAGCCTTCAATGTCATGACGATCACCGCATCGACGATCTTGCGATGCATGAGGGAGAGATTGATCCAAACACTTGGATTAAGTGTTTTTCTCATTATAAATCAATATAAGATAGAGAATCTTTGATGAACTCATAGTAAATAGTAATCATGTAGAAAAGGATCCCTAGCCCCTAAATATTTAATAATCACAATATAAACTATAAAATATATATTATGACTACTATAATGAATCATAAATATCATTTATATTTTTATCACTTTCTTCTAATATAATAAATATATTACATGATAAAAATGAAGCCATTAACTCGACTCATAATTCCTGTAAATATTAAATGAACCTTTAATATTAAAAAAACATTCATTCTTATAATATTTTCCATGTATTTAATGTAATAATTATAAATAAATTTAATAAATAAATTCATTTCTAATTATTCTAAACTCGAATAATATGAATTTATTAATTCATTAGCGATCATGCATTCTCAAAAAATCCCAAACTGCAGTGGTGGGGCCCACCATGTTCTATATATCTATTTACCAGAATATGCCAAATTCTTGAATATGCTATTGTGTGTGACCCTCTTGTCCCTTATCTCAATAATAGTAAATAGTATTCATATACCAAGATCCGAGTCTAGTAACCCCTCAAGGCCTCTAAATAGATAAGGTGTAGTCATAAAAATGACAACAAACCTACGAACACGCATTGTGTAAAATAATCTCTTTATCTTTAGATATCTCATAAATCAAGATGAACACTTATGTCATTATCCCTTATTTCTTTGATGTTTTTTGATATAACTAGATAAATTTACCTTTGACTACCATGGACATGGATTTATAAAGGTACTACTATTCTGATCAACCAGGCCTGAGATATTACTTCCTCAACTCGAAAGAGAAAAATTATATCTTTACCATTCAACCAATGCCATTCCACCAATGAAACACCTAGCACAATCTACCTTGACACAATTTAATTATCATGGTTTTTCCTTACATAAAAGTATGCGATCAAATGAAACACATTGATAATGATCTTAATTCAGAAGACCAATACACAAGTCTGTATATAGGAACATACAATAAAAATGAAAACACGTGGTGTTACTATTGTAAGGTTTTACCTCATGATCTTAACTACTAGAGATCACGAAGTGTGGACTTCATGATAAAAATTATCAATTATTATGAGACCCCATGACCTGATAGTCAAACATCTATTGTGCCCAGTCAGTATGTGTATCTAGACCATAAGACATATATTTAAGATTAATTTCATAGTATCTCGAGGTTCTCATTAAATCTTGAGATCTACTATAACCTTTTGATATGACAATTTTTTGTGGTCATTACCATTTAATATTGGATGCAAAAATATCTACACTAAAATGGTAAGTAAAATTCATGCATAACTAACTTTATATATTAAATGGTAATCAAAACCACTATTTAGTTGGGTCTAGGGAACCCACTATTACAACACACCCACTTGAACTGAATCTAACTTGAAGACCATCCTTGTTAGCACTCACATGATTAAGATAATGTTTCTTATGACACAAGAATTTAGTTATTGGATCTTCTATGTGTTTTCTGTGCGGTTATTCTGCTATGTGTGACCTTTCCTCCTTGAGTAAAAACTTCTCAATAGATAATATCCTTGAGTATATCACTTTTGTCCCCTTTCT
Source organism: Viscum album (assembly GCA_963277665.1). Taxonomy (NCBI): domain Eukaryota; kingdom Viridiplantae; phylum Streptophyta; class Magnoliopsida; order Santalales; family Viscaceae; genus Viscum; species Viscum album. The sequence continues at coordinate 1,045,703,177 of OY728150.1, forward strand.
AAACTTAAAATATTGTCTAGTAAGGGCATAATAATTTATATTATGATAATAATTTACTCATTAGGCGTGATTCCAAGAATTTTAAATTATCAATGTTTATTTTACACTTCTTCTTAGTTGCCTCAGAAGCCACAACACACTTGGAATTTGTAGACGTGGCTACCACTAGATTTAATGAGTTTTCCTTCATCATTATCTTAGCCTAACTATGATATTATATCATGCAGACCTTATAGGAAAACTAGTTTATGTCCCCTTGTAACTAGTATCCCTTCCTCTCCACATACCAAGTACATATCCTTTGTACTTAACAAGTACAATTGGATAGTTATAACTACTTCCCTTGCAGTTATCCTAGTTATAACTAACATTTAACAACTATAAATTATATATTGTAAATATCATGTCTTGTACATGGAATTTATGATTGATCCATCATATAATAACATGTAATTAAACTAACCACATTAATCTCCTCCTATTCTAATTCATGTCTTCTTGGAGAGATTTATGCCATGTGAATTTGGTAATAATTCTCTCCCAAATTATTCCAACTTATATTTCTCAATACCTTTCCTATATATGTATGATTAACTAGGTATAAGAAAATTTTAAACCTACCTCAGTAGATCCAATTCTCTAGAACTTAGGTTTCTAATTTAAGTCAATATCTATAGAGTTACTTTCATCCTGGTCTTAACTATTGTAAGACCAATAACTGTTTTCCATATGTTATCGAACATATTTTACTTGAAAACAATGTCACTGCCACTAACCTCTAGTAAACACATGAAAAATATTCATTCCAAATGAATTTTTTATGATCTTGTTGCTTACTTTAATCCTAAACCATATTTTAGTAACTTTGACCCTTATTTTAATTCTTTGATGTCACCATGTCATTCTAGTTGTTTCGTATTGACACCTTTAATGATTGGTGGTCTTGACATACAATGTTGAATAAAATGATCATTGAATTTATTTATGACAAGTAAAATTCTACTGGATTTAGGAACAAAAACTTGAAATGACCAATCAAGCATTATTAATACCACACTTGTACTATCCACATAAATTCTCACTTGAATACCTGCCACAATATTAAAATAACAATACCTATGTACTTTCGTACATAGAATCCATTATTAAATTTTAATTGATCTTTCCAATTTTAGAAAATTTCCATATACTTCCTACTTATAAGAATAATTATTCTTAATGAATAATGTTTCACCAACCGTGGTGAATATAAAACCATCACCATGGTTTTATTCTTCTTATGTAGTATGTGTCTCTGGAACATTCCTTTTCCACTTGCTCTTAAAGAACTTGTTCCTATGTCAACTAGTTTTCTATCTATAACATTGACTAAACCCAATTCAATATCTCTCCCACTATCCCAAATAAATATGTGCACCCTTTTATAGAACTGTAGTCAATTACTTTGAATATCAATTTTCTATATTAGTTATTTACTATAATATCCTTATAAAATTTTAGGATAATTACATTTATATGCACAATGTGTTTTTTCTTAATGCAAGTTTGTTTATACCATCAACAAACTATTTTCATCTAAACACATGTTGTTATTACAATGTATTTCCATCATAATAAAACTCATATTATATCCATTTTTCATTTTAGTTGTCATATGTTTATAGGATAATTTTGTTATTTGTGATGCATGTCTTGAAAAATGGAAGTACATGAAATGCATGAGTTTTAATATCGATTATCCTTATACTTACATCGTGAATCTGATTTTTATAAGGAAATGCACATTTAGGAATTACTCCATGATACATTTTGTTGACCAATGTTAACATATAATAATTTTCATCAATCTCATTAACATAATGGATTTTATGTGGATAAGGTAATATATATTTAGAAATTAATCCACGTTACATTATATTGATCGACAAATGCTTGGTCAAGATATTCTTCAGCATGCCAGCCTAAAGCATCTCATATCTTATAAACATGAATATACCATACTTTACTCTAAAATTCTTTAAATATTTAAAGGAATTTTACAAATTATACTTACCACTAGCTTACCCTTGGAATATTTCATGCTCTTTAGTTGAACTAGTTCCAAAAGGTTTGTGGCTTACATTTATTTTTAAAGGTTTCTTTCTCCAAAACTAAATACACAAGTGTACCAATAACACCTAAGGTTTTAGCTATGATGATTATAAAATCATATTGTTTATATACTTGACAACTAATTTTAGTTACACTTGAAAAATAATTTACTTGACACAACAGTGTATATAAGTCCTGCATTTTATATCCATCATGTATTGCCAATGATTCAAGTATTACCAAACTATTGGTTGAGTATTTGACACCACAAAAAACATTCATTCCTGAACTTGGAATAATGTATCCTTGTTTTCAAATGACATGTGAGATAAATTTTTTGGTAATACTTAACAAAAGTTTATCTAGAATCATTAACTTGGCAATTATAAGTTGCATGCTTCTCACCACTGACTTAGAAGCCACCCTTTCTCAGTTTCATGGATAATACACCTTACCTCTTGTAATGTTTCGTTTATTACTTGGTTACTATATTCAAATACACATATGTGATTAGAATATTATATTTAATAACCAATAAATATTTTCAAAACATTACATACATTTTATGAATATTACTGAAGAATAAGAGACGACTTTCTTCTTAAATTCAGTTCATTGCACTTATCTTCAATAGAATTTATTTCACAATATGTGAATCAAATAACATCATATTTAAAAGATATTTATTTGAAGTAAATTGAAAAGTTTCCTTTGGTGTGACACATTTTATTGGCCTTTTCACCTTATATTTAAAATTTTTCTCCATAAGAATTAAATATTAATATTTCTTTAATGTTCTCATTGCTTGAAAAAAACTTACCCAAAAGGTATCAGAGCATTTTCTCCATACTGTTCGTTTTGTAATATTAAATGAAATTATAGAATATGGGTGAAAATGATATTAGAATAGGATTTATTAAAATAAAACAATCCACCTTTCATATTTACACATATCCAATGGAATCATCACATATTCATATCAACACTTCACTTTCACCTCACAAGCTTCTCGAAGATGATACTATATGTAATATCATTTATGTCTAGATGAAGTATCCAAAAATCACATCAGATGTTAATGATAACATTATGAAATAAACATAATATTCACCATTCATGATTCTCCTGTAAGAATATTTTACACCATCTCTTCCTGAGGTGTCTTAACGGGTATTAGGGACACCGCCACCTTGAATTTCCGATATCGTAGTATTTTTCACAAGCACCTGTATTACACTTGGAAACTTATGCGAGTGTGGAAATTTACTTTTTTCATTAGATATCATAGCATGTATTGTGGAATTAATTTCCATTTTCTATAAAAATTGAATCTATCATACTAGTACTTTTTTCTTGATTACTGATTTGGACATTATTGATTAATTAATTAAATCATTAGATGTATCAATTTTTTTATCAAACTCTAGAAACCCTCTATACTAGAATAAAAATACCTTGTTTCATGATTATTCTTGTGGAAAGGATCCTTGAAACTACCCTCATAGTCTACAATCAATGGCTACACCACTACTTGGAGAGTTTAAGGTAGGTGTTTGATTGGTCAACCACATTAACTTGCAAATCCTTAATCTTTTAAGTGAAGTCCTAGATTTTAAAATCATAAATATTATTTACTCAATGCTTACCTCTAAAGTTGAAAAATATGGATTTGGATACTTATTTGCTTCCAAATTCAGTTAAGTCAACTCATCACTCTCATAAGAACTCCCTGGTAGTAGGAGGCACCCTCAACATAGGTTGACGAGCACCCTAAACACCAGATTTTGTTCAAATTAAAATGATGGCCGACATTTGTAACATTATATTTATTTGAGGGATTTTATTATTTCATGAGTAAATGAAAACATGTTTTATCTAATAATCATGTACTATGTGATAACACTCACACCTAACCATGTAATAAATAGAAAATATCCATCGCGTAACATGTTCATTTTATCTATGCATGCATGCTTATTATTTTATGTGATCACGCGTAAAACTACACATACATAAAATAATAAACCATGAATAAATAAAATAATATGACATGATCAAGAGACAATACTAATGGTTGATCAATTGAGTGTGTATTGGATCAACCTATACCCTAAGGGTAACTCCTTGAGTCACATCGCTTGCAACTCGAGTTGCAACACTCACCCATCCAACACGTTAATTTTATATCTGGTGCGTCACAAAATCTTGACATGAATTACATCATGTATCATCCTTATCATTATACAACAATACTATCACATATGATAGAGGGTATTAGGAATTTGGAATATAGATAAAAACTTTTATCTGGGTGCGCAGACCCTTATACATATAATAATGCAAAGATGACATACATGTCATCATTTATTATATTAATTATTACAAAAATAAATTGTAAAAATTAAATAAAAAAAATAAAAAAACACCATACATGCATTGGTCCGTCTATAGATCATGATCAGTTAATACACATTAAACTCACGTAGAAAAATAATTTCACAAACAAAAATTAATTCTGCAATAAATTATTATGGAGGATAAATTTATTAAATTAAAAATTTATTCATAATTTTAATTCAAAAATTTATATCATTCAGTCCTAATATTAATTTAATTTTAATGTTAAAAATTAAATTAATTAATAAATTTAATTTAATACATAAATTAAATTAATTTATCATAGGGTATTAAAATTATTTTTTAAACCAAAAATTAACATTTAATCACTTTAATTTAAAACTAAAATTAAATTACCTAATTCAATTAATTTTGATCATATAAAATATATCCATGCACCGAAACCCTACCTAGGGCCTATACGGGTCAGGATGAACCCTCGAAGGCCCATACCAGATCACTCATACCCTGTGCATGGGTGTTCTGGGCTATACAGGACCACAAAGACCCCTATCAGGTTGGGAAGACCCGCTCAGGCCTATTTAGAGATGTATCGAGTCCAACAGAACCTAAAACAGATTACCTATCATGAACGAAAGTTCTAACGGTGATGATAGGGTGGTTGGGTACCACACAATAGTAAAAGTTGTTATTTGGTTTGAATAGTGAGCTAGACTAGGGGGTTTGGCTGGTTGGTTGTCAGCTGAGGGAGGGTGCAACATCAGTCTGACTGGGAGAGGGTGAAGTCATGGTGGCTAGCTAAATCTTTGTGGTATGAGGCATGGAGGCAGTCATGGAGAGTGGGTGTTGCACGATGATGTAGTGAGGGGAGGCTGAGGTGCCACTTTGGATGCCAGATCTAGCCAAAGGATTCAACCACGATATAAGATGATGGATGTAGGAGGGGAAGATCTAGTGGCACGCGACACACGGTGAGGCGGTCCAGTAGTCATGCCCGAAAACATGTGTCTTTTAGGGACACTACTTGAGGAAGGTGGACGGTGTGGAGGCACATAGTGGTGGGGGCTCGTGTGTGATAACTCAATGAGGGAGGATGGGATCTGGGTTCCGGTGTGTGTGCTGTCTAGCGGAGGTAGTGACCAGGTGCAGGGAACCCGCAGGTGGCCAACGAGCTTCAAATTGCATAGAGGGGAAACCGTAAGTGGTATAGGAGGTTGCATTGGGCTAGGGTGTGCCAAAGGAGAAGGAGGAGAAGATCTAGTTGAGGGATGGCCTAACAATTGAGTAGAGGAGGATCCACGATGGTCCAACAATCAGAGAGGAAAGGGGAACATGGGGGACCTAGCGTCTCCCTTTCATACTGGTTGTTTCTTTACTTTTTTTTTAAATAAATAATTAATCCTATTTCCTCATATTTGTACTTTTGTAGAACAAGTTAGATAAAAACTATTTGTTCATTTAACATTTAGTGATCAATAAAATCACCCCTTTATTAAATTGTCTTGTTATTATTTTCTTAATCCTATCAATTCGGTTTTTGATAAAATAATAATAATATAAAATAATATAAAATAATATAAAATAAATTTTTTAATGAATTGATTGAAATATTCCAATTACTATTCTAACCATGAGTTCTTAGGATGAAATACAACGGTTTATTAAAATTCACTCTCACAGATAGTTTTGAGTAAAAAATTTGAGTTCAAAATATAGGATGTCCACAGACTGGTCATCCGAGGTTGGATTAAAACACCGTCTGTAGCGTTGGGACTGAAAAAACACCCTCTTCAAAATTTAATGAAAATTTAATTTTTTTTCTTGGATTAAAAGTTTCATTCATCGCTCTGATACAAATTCAAGTTACTGGGGCATGCGGTGGAAGTTGGTGGGCCAACGATTTAAAAAATTTCACCGATGATCAACACAACAATGTTATCACCAGTGAAGCGCTTCCCCAATTTAAGCCCAAGGATCACATGTGAAGATGTTTAAACACAAAAATTAAACCATAAATACCCAGTTCGATATAATGTTTCATGTTTATCATCCATTTTTTACCTATGATCACTTCTTGAACAACCCAAAGTCAAATTCCTCTAGACCATCCACACATGATTCAAAAATATGTGGGATCAGCGATCATCTAATTCTAGGTGCTAGCACAGAGATCTGACAAAGCCTTCGATGTCCTGACGATCATTGCATCTATGATCTTGCGATGTGTGAGGGAGTGATCAATTAAAACACTTGTATCAAGATCTTCTATCTCTAGAGAGTGGGAGAGATGATAGAAGCACTTAAAAACTCATAGTGAATAGTTATCATGCTAGAAACTCTCTCTTCCTATTTATAGTGAGTTGTGTAATTACTTGGAAAAGGCTCCCCGGACCCTGGATATTTATTACTCGTTATATAAACTATAAACGATATATTATGACTACTATACTGAATTATAAATATCATTTATATTTTTATCACGTTATTGTAATATAATAAATATATTTTGTGATAAAAATGGATCCATTAACTCAACTCATCATTCTGGAAATTATTAAATGAACCTTGAATATTTAAATAATATTCCTTCATATAATATTTTCCATGTATTTAATTTAATACTTGTAAATACAATTAATAAATAAATTCATTTATAATTATTCTAAACTAAAATAATATGAATTTATTTACTCATCAATGATCGTACATCCTCAAACAAATCCCAGACACCAGTGGTGGGACCCATAATGTCCTCTGTACCTATTCACTAGAATATGGAATATTATTAAATATGTTATTTTGTGTGAACATCTAGGAACTTATCTTGATAGCAATAAATTATATTCATATACTAAGAGAAGTGTATAATAACCCATCAAGGCCCCTAAAGAGATGGGGAGTAGTCATAGAAATGACAACCAACCTACGAACACATATTTTGTAACATAATCTCATTTTGTTTAGATATATCATAAAGGATACACAAAAATGTACCTTTGAATACCATGGTCATAGATTTATAATGTTACTACTATCCTGATATACCAGGACCGAGATAATACTTCCTCAACTCAGAAGTGAAAAATTATATCTTGAACATCCAACCAATGTCATACCACCAATGAATCACCCAACACATGATACCACACCATGATTTAATTATCACGGTTTTTGCCTTGCATCAAAGTATGTGATCAAATGGAACATATTGATAATGATCTCAAGTCTGGAGATCAATACACATGTCTGTAGATTGGAATATCTAATGACACCCAAAACATGTGGTGTTCCTATTGGTGGGTCTATCCTCATGTTCTCAGCTACTAGAGATCACCACGTGCAAACATTATGATAAGAAATATCAATACTTATGAGCCACCATCACCTGATAGTCAAAAATATACTATGCTTAGTTAGTATGATGTCTCTATACCACATGACATATATTTAAGATTAATGTCATAGTATCTTTAGGTTCTTATTATAGACTTAATCTTTTATAAACTTTTGATACAAAAATTCATATATAGAAATCACTATTTCATAGTGGATGTATAAATTTATACACTAAAATGGTAAGTAAACATCATGCATAACTCACTGTATACATGAAATGGTAATAAAAAACACTATTTAGTTAGGTCTAGGTCACCCACTATTACAGCATATATGGTACATCCTAGATTGAATTTTGGATTGTGGAAGCTTTCCCAGGATTAAGATAGGTATTAGGGTGTTTTGGGGGTTTAGGACATGAAAAAGGGGTAAAAGAGGCCAATAGTTGATAAGAGCATGATTTGCACATGATTAGTAGTAATTGTGCATCATAACCGTGAGACATGTAGAAGGGGTGTGAATGGTTAGGGAAACCATAGAGGGTGGCCTAAGAGACTGTGTGGCTTGAGATCTCCTCATACAGAGGAGAATGCATGACCACCACATAGTTTTTCAAATAATTTAGGTGTCTACTTAAATTATGTGGCTCGGTTTCCTCTTGGGCAGAGGCAAACACACGGTTGACACATAGTTTGGAAAATCATGTGGCCAGAATATGATCTTCATTAAAAGTGGAGTTTTTTTTACAATTTTCATATCGATCTTATTTATTTATCCCCCATTCAACCCTTAGTAGCTAGGGTAATGAACCAAGAACTCCTCCCTCCACCATGGATGATTATCCATCATTTCTTAGGTGTTTGGTGTGTTGTTGGGTGCGAATCAAATATCTAGGTATGCATTCGACTCTATTTCCTTCTATTTTTCAAAAAAATATTCGTTTATTGTTTCCTCTAATTCCAAATCTTTAAACCCTTGTATTCTTAGGTGTTATTTATTTTGGTTTTTGAGGCTATTTTAACATGAATCAAGGGTCAAGCTTGGACACGAGGCTGTATACGAGCATGAGGTAGGTGGTCTATATGCTTTTCCCCATAGTCTCATTATTTTATAATTGTATGTGGTTGTAACAATATACTGCCTTACTGTGTTTTTATGTATTTGATCAAGTAAATAATTTTGGGCCCTAAATTGAGTTGTGAGACCCCTCACAAACCCCGTTGGGTCTATTGAAAATTTGATACCGGAACAAGGGCTACTCATGGGGTATGATGGACCCTTGTAAATGGTGAAAAACTTTGGTAAACATTAATATAGGGTGATTATAAAAGGGAATGGGTTCAAAACTGTGATTTTAATGTGGGAATAGTTAATAGGATAATTGAAATGTTTAATTATTAGATTTTGTGAAATGTATAAAAGGATTTTGAAATAGTTTAGATGATGTGTTTTGGATTTTTATCCAATTATGGTTTTCAATAAAGGAAAATGGTGTTTTAGAAGTGGGAAATGTTTTGAAAGGAGGTGTTGAACACAAATTGATTTGAAAAAATGTGTTCTTTATTAGATTTACAATGATGATATGAATTCTGTGGGTAATGGTGTCGTTTTGAGGTTCAAAGAGAAAGACCCCTGTTAAAGGGTAGTTTTGAAATTATTTAATGAAGTAAGTGTTTTGTTAATGCCCTATAAAAATTTTAAGCGCTGTTTAAAAAATTGTGGGAAAAGGGGGATTGAACTTATTGAGACGTGTTAGGTTTAAAGCTATGTTAGAACCATGGCAGATAAATAATGATTAATGATATTGAAATTTGATAAATGATGTGATAAAGATGGAAAATGTTGATAATGGAATGATTGGGGATAGTTGGACATGACATGATGAATCCTAGTTCGATTCATGGATTGATGTTCTATGTTTGATGACCTATGACTAATGGTGCAGGATGTTGTATTGATACTCCACTCCATAGTTTTGGGTGGGCCGGAATGATTCTACTGGCACCCTAGAGAACCATAGTTTTTTAGGGAAAGGGATGATGCTCTTAAAACCAAGGGTTTTGACATGGAATTACATATCAAGGTTGGGATGGTAATACATGGCATTCCAATTCCTGGTTGGATTCATGGACCGATGATCCATGTTTTTTGAAGTTTGACCTAGTGGTTGGGATGACAAGACATGGCGTACCAAATCCCAGTTGGATTCTTATACTGAGGCTCCTTGATTTCCAACCTATGAACCCTATGATATATTGTATGGGTAACCAGACTGATGCTATATGGTACACTAGACTAAAGTAATGGGTAAATGAATTCTCAATTAAATAAAATGGTAGGCTCCTATGATGTTGATATGATAGAACATAAATATATAAACAAATAATTAATAAATGTTTAAAATTAAAACCTATTTTCCTTACTATTTATTTATTTACTACACATTTATTATCCATATATACTATTTTATATACTGGTTATTACTTTAGACACTATTTTTGGTGGTCTATTGAGTTGTACTCACACCCTGCTCAGGCCGCCATGGCACTTGGGTACCTGGGCATATGCTACTTTTTTTTGTCACGAGTTCAGGACAAGGACATGGTGTTTGGTTTATTCATGGGATGATGGTTTAGATCACGAGATTTTAGGAATGGGTTGGAACTCGAGACCATGTTTGGCATTTATTATGGTTTTGGTATTGAGGATTTTATTTTTATGAAAACCTGACCTATAATGTATTCATCATATTTTTATAGCATGTGTAACTTGGTTACTTGTTGTTTTTTTATAAGTTTTCCATTTATTGGTCATGATGTTTATTACATATGTTAGTATTATTTATATTGTGGTTTTACTCTGATAATCGGGTATAGTCTCTCTAATGTATCTCTATAGACTAGCTGTGCTAGTTGGTAGCCTCTGGCATATGGGGAGGTGTGCCTGATGTCATATGGAGATTTGGATCAGGGCACCTTTTATAGTGTCTAATGGTATGAGTAATTATAGGAATGAGTTCTAACCACCTAGACACATAATCTAAAATAAAGGTATATGCAGTCATAACAATTTGGGAATGGACCTAGGAAATTCATCACCCACACATGAAATACAACACAAAAGATAATTGGTTTTCATGGAATCTCATATCTCTGAATTATTTTTCCTTAAAATTATAATTTCTTATACATTTTAAAAAATTCATGAGATTATTTTAAATGATAAGTCTAAAATAATTCTATATCTAACAGCTTTCTTGTTATCCTTTGGGGTAAAAAATGTCCCTTATAGCTTTATATATGGAAAAAATTATGAACCGAGTTAAACTCATGATTAGGCACACATATATATACGATTTGTTCACTCTAAAAGTTCTAAAGGTATAATCCATCCAAAATATAATTCAAAAAACAATTTAATAACTTATTAGTCTACTATTTGTTAGACTAGTGAGGCATTTATTTGGTTTACAGGAATTTAAAATGTCAAAAAACCCATGGTTTTCAAATATGAATTGTAGTATAAATCTTCTCATATATAAATACCTATTTAATGGGTTATTATAATCCTATTAGATAGATTATTTTATTACGCGATCAACTACAATTTTTTCACAGCCTTTCCTACCCTAAATATTTAAATTAAACTCTAAGATCAATAAAATTCATCTTAAAAGTCTTGGTTTTTATTCTTTCTTCTTCATGATAAGTTTAATGGATGAGTGTTTATTAAATATCACTACTTTGGATCTTAAAAGGTAAAACCGAAAATTTTCAAAAGTAAAAACAATGGAAAATAGAACCTTTTCAGTGGTGATGTAATTTTCTCAAGAAAAATCTAAATTCCCAGAGACATAGGCAATAACATGTGATTTATTTTCAACTTTATAGCCTAAAAAAACCCTAAATACTAGTGAAATACACTATTCATCAACTCAAAAGGAAGGTCCCATATAAGTAGAAAATTAATGGGTGGATAAATGAGTTGTTGCTTAAAGTTCTCAAAAGATTATTGACAGTTTTCATCAAAGACATAGGGGCCATCCTTTTGAAGTATTCTAGACAAGGGAGTGAAATTTGTTCTAGAATAATTTATGAATATTATATAAAATCTATAATTTAAAAATAATTATCTCTCCTCCTTCACTATATTTGGATAATTTATTGAGGAAATTAATTCAACTTTGTATTTATCGATATGAATTTATTCATGAGAAATAATATGTCCTAAAACAATTTATTTATCCACTATGTAGTGACACTTTTCAAAGTTCAGAACAATGTTTTTATCAATACAAGTATTTAGGATGACTCCTAAACTTATTAGATATCTCTAAAATGAAATCTTATAAATGGTTAAGTTATCCATAAATACTTCCATGAACTCTTTCAAGAACTTAGAAAAGTTACCCATCATACATCCTTGGAAAGTTATAGAAGAATTACATAACCCAAAATAAATTCTTCTCTATGTATAGGTATAAAAAGGGAATGTAAAAGTAACCTTTCCTTAATCCTTGGGTGAAATATATATTTGGAAATATCCCAAAAAACTATACAAAAAATAGTAAGGAGATTTTCCAGATAACCAATCTAATATTTGATCAAGAATGGGTAGGGTAAAGTAGCCTTTTATGGTCACTAGGTTCAACCTCTTAAAATAAATTCACACTCTCAATTTATTAGGAAACTCAGTGGGACTATGTTCCACAAATTCATTCTTGACTATCATGAAGTTACTTTTATTGGGAATAATTTAAACTAGACTTACCCATTGGCTATCCAAAATTGGTAAGATGATTTCATCAGTAAAAAGTATTATGACTTACTTTTTACCACATCTAAGAGAGTTAGGTTGAGTCTTATTTTCCTTTAACCTTTTGTTTTTTTTATTTTCCTCTAAGTGGATTTGAGGAATGTAAGTTAAAGGTCTTATTCTTGAATTATTATCCAAAGTCAAACCCATAACATTATTGTTTTCTATAGAACTACTGAAATTTTATTTTACCATTCTATGGTAAAACCCTTTGGTATGATATTAAGATTATTTTCATACTCTTATAATAAGACATATTTTAATTTTTTAGGTAATGTTTTGAGATCCAAAGTGGATGGGTTGTCTACACTGGGCAACATGGGTTTCACAGACTCCACAACATCTATCCCAACTATCTATAAAATTTCCTCAAAATTAGATACAATAATCCATCTATATTTAGAAAAGAATTAAATGTTTTGTGTATCATTGATAATTTCAACAATTTTTGGAGTTTCAAAATATTATTTCAAAATAGGATTTTCTAAATAATTCAAATGGGTTTTATAATTATTTATAAAAGAGCCTATGTTCTCACCAAAATATTTTGGGTGGATAGTAGTGTTAGAATTTTTTAGAACTTTCAGTAGTGTTTTTAGAGTGATTCACAAAAAGAATTATCATGTTTAGTAGATTTAAAAATATTTCTGTATAAATATTATCATTTAAAATTTTTGTTCCATTTTTAGTGCACTAAAAAAAGAGTATTTTGAAGATTCTCATAAGCATGTTTTTAAGTTATATATAGAAAAACATCCAGTTTTTTCCTTCATTCATAGAAAATTTCATGATACTAAAAATTGGGTTTCAAAACATTAGTTTTATGACTCATTTTAACTTCAAATTAGTTTAAAAATTCCTTATTCAAGTAGTTTTTAGTAGAAAGAAACAATTTATTTTCACTTTGAATCAATAAATATTCACAAAATACATAATTCAGAAACATATCAGTAGAGAACTATCCAATCATGTTAACTTGTTAAGTTTAATAATCAATATTGGATGTTTCATGGATTTAAAAATGTAAAAATAGGAAACTTTGCTACTAATTTTCATTAAAACTGTTCCCTTATGAACATTAATGGTTTTCTAAGCAATTTTAAGGAATGATATTCCAAAAATTAATAGTGCATGAGTATTGAATCATTCATCTTCTATGTTTAGTACATAGAGATTAATAGAGAACATTAAGTCTTTTAACCCTAACAAAACAACCTATAAACTCCCAACAGACCTAATAGTACTTCTATTTGCTATTTATATCAGTATTACTATAAATTTAAGTTATACTACATGATAAAAGTATAAAACTAATGTGGAATGAAATTTATGGAATCACCATAGTCTAAAATTGCATCATTGAATTGATATTTCCCTATTATACAATGAATTGAATTTTTTTACTTATCTTTACGTTTAGTAGGGAGTTCAGGTTGTATATAACACCTTGTAACTTAATCAACCCATAATTACAAGATTTATAAAAAGGGTTTCTCTTTCTTACATTTTCACAGTCTTTTTAGTTTAGAGTTTTAGATAATTATAAAACAAATTACATAAAATAGGATATTTCTACAAATTGGACATTTTTTCCACAAAATAGGTTCTTATGTTCACATTATTATTTCATTAATGAAACTTTTTCTTTATTTAAGATATGTCATCATTAACCTTGATATAATCCCTACACATCCTTAAGTCATGTGAATTACATTTGAAAACATGGGATGAGAAAAAAATATTAATAAGGAATATAAAAATAAAAATAAAACTCATTAGGCCTTTGAAATATTTGAAAACTATTAAAAATTTCTTTCCATTATTCAAATAACTTTGAAATTATAAAAAAAATTACCTTGAAATATGAAAATCAACTTCTTTGAACAAAATATTTCATAAAAACAATTTCATAAAAAATCATAAATCATGAAGGTTACATGGAAATACTATATTTATAAAACTCATAATGGAATACATGAACTAGTTAATTACAACGTAACCTTGTAACAGAATTAATTAACTAGTTAATTAAAACAAATACTCATTAAGAAATCACTTAACTAGTTAATTTAAACATAAATACTTAATGGAATTAATTAACTAGTTAATTACAATATAAACTCATAATTAAATAATCTAACTAAATAATTTCAACCTTATCTTATTAGTAACTTTTATCTAGTTAACTCTGTTATCATTACCAGAAGCATTGGAGAGATATATCATAATCACCCATCATCAGAGATATATCAAGCTGAACCATCATCATATAACATATACAAGAATAATATCATGATAAAAATATTTAAAATATTTAATTTACATCATAAAAATACGAATTTTGTCCCACAATAAAAATTACTTTTAGTTATCTCATAAAATGAGAAGAAATATACTTTTTTTTTGAAAACATTTAAGAATTAAAAAAAAAATAGGAAACATATCTTCTTTGAAAAAACAAAGAAACTTTTAGAGGAATATTAATAATTTATAATGTATATGATGGTGAAAAAACACAATAATGTAGTTAATTATAAAAAAACATTTTTTTTCACTTTTGTAAAGAATATCAAAAATGAATCATAATGAAATCATTGAAAAATTTCATTTAAAAACATTTAAAATAAAGTAAAAAATAGTCTAAATTTATCATTAATAATATTTTCATTATAAATAATAACATTCTTACAACATTTAAAACAACATGGATATAGAAGATAAAAAAAATTATTGTAAGTTTTAAAGAAAAACCCTTTATTACTTTGGTAACTTTTGAATCAAATTGACATTGAAGAAGAAAAATTAAAAATTATTTTTAAATAAATTGAATTTCATTAAATTAATTATAAAATAAATTATTATGGAAGTTTAAACACCACACAAAATAAAATAAGTGGTGAAAAGGACATATGTCTCAAAGAAAGGAAATGGAGATGATAAATCCCTTACCTCGAGTCCTGACTCATTTCATATTTTCTATAACCCCTAAAAAATAAATTTATATTAAATATTTAATTGATTAATATCATTTTTCATGTTCATTCAATTATCATTATTCTTTTTATTTCATTTATTATCATGTTTTATTTCGTTACTAAAATAGTTAAGTTCGCATTGGATGTTTTGGGGTTGTTCAGTTTATAACCTTAAAATAACATCGATTTGTTAAACATTATCAAAGATGAAATGGTTAAATAATATTAAAATATTAAACATACTAAAATTTTTAAACATTAAATATAATTTTTTAATCATCCATATAAGAAGATCATGAAAAATGAATCACATCATTTCGTGAAGATGATAACTCATACGTTACATGAACAACATTTTAATTTTTCTAATGAACGAAAAGAAAATAAATTATATGAATATTTAACTTTTTATAATAATAATAATATTAAAAATATCATATTTATTCATTAAATACATTCTTATAACCATCAATGTAAGGAAAAAAAATGAAAAATGAAACACATCTCTTCGTGGAAGTGGTAGTCCACACGTATGTATAAGCGACGTTATCATTTTTCAATGGATGAAAGTGTAAGATGGTAGATAATAAATTATCTTTAAATAATAATAATAATTTCATAAATATCATATATATTCATTAATTCTAAATTTATAACCATACATGTGAGGTTGTGATGAAAAACAAAACACATCTCTTCATGGAGGTGGTAGTCCACACGTATGCATGAGCAAAATTTTGATTTCCCATAGGATGGAAAAGAGGTGGAAAAAGACTATTTCATAATCATAATAAAATTTAATTATAGTAAATATAATTATTTAATTATTTTATTATGTTTATAATATATTTAATGTAGGTATAATAATAAATACTTGAAATAATTTGGTTAAGACTTATACCTCATCCTTGGGTATCTTCCTTTTCCTTACACCTTATGACTTCTAGGATAAGTATTTTGGTGACACCAAGACCTATAGTAAATGTTTAGAATATTTGGGGTGGTATTGTGGTAGATATTTTTTTATATATGATGCTCATGGAGTGTGTAAGAGTGTGAAGGTGAGGGAATTCTTTTTTAAGTGGGAGGAGAGACAGTCATGTAAATATAATATCATAATATAAGAAGGGATTCCATTATTAAGGAGAGTGGAACCTAAATTGATAATTAATGTATAAAATATTATTTTAGGGTTTTAAATCAATTATATACCCATTTAATTATTTGGTTTTTTTATATTCAATGACTTACCTCTTGATTAAACATTTTTACCTCAAATTAAATGTTATCGTGGTGACTAATTTTTACCTTAGTAACTTATTTTTATAAAAAAATGAAATTATCCTTATATTTTTCTGGTAATATTGATAAAAATATGGAATCTATTTTCTAAGATTAAATTTCTAAAATTTTCATAAATTAATTCTAATATAATCATAAAAAAAACGTTTTGGAAAAAAATCATTTTAAAAAATAAATTTATAATTATTTAGGCCAAATACTCTTGAGTTGTGGTGATTGACATGAATTTATTTTAATATTAATAAAAAAATTAAGGTTATTTTACATTATAACCATAAAAAAATTGAATGGTACCATCCAACCACACTATTAAATGCAAAGAATGATAAATAGTTTTTTATTAGATTAAAATATAACTTAGGTTCAAAAAATCCATGGATGGGTTTCCAAATTCAAACTAATATATTTAAATGATTTATTTTAATACTTAAATAAATACTTGTTTGATAAAAAGTTTTTATATATTTTTAACTTTTTATTATATCATAATGATGTCACAAAAGTTTCGGTATTTGTAAAATCAATATTTTTCAGTATTCATCCAAAAATCATATATTTTAGAAAAATCCAAAAAATCACCCTAATATAATTTTGATATGTTGATATAAAAAATTCTGTTTATTTAATAAAATTAAAATTCTGAAATTTATAAAATTAACATTTAAATAAATCTATATAATTCATGAAAAAAAATTTGGTTGGAATAAAACTATTTATTTTTCAATTTAAAAAATTATTAGAATTACTATAGTGAATATAAATCCATAAAATCAAATCATTAATATTAATAAAACATAAATTTTAATTATTATTAATATACCTTGGGTTTTCAAATTATCTCCCCATAGATAAATGGAATCCCCATAATTTTTATTTATCGATAAATAAGATAAAAGAAAATAATTCATATCTTAAATTCATACATTTAGGTCTTCTTTTACATTGATGACATTTAAATAATCTTTTGGCTTGATGTTTATAACTCTAGTAGATAATTGGTCAAGTTTGTTTTGGTTTTTACTTTTTTGAGTGAGTTTAAAGAGCTAAGATATTGAAATTAAATAAAACAGATACCATGATTCATAGAAATTTTTGAGAAATGAAAAGTTATTGGATATATCAAATAGTTTTTTACAAAATATTTTCATTTTTGAAAATATTTTAAGATAATTTAAAATATATTTTGAAATAATAGTGATAATTAAATCATATGGAAGGGATAATAAGGTTATTTGAGATATTTTTCCATCCATCATGATAAGTGATCATTAATATATTGAAAATAAAATAATCAAAACATGAAAATAAAATGGTTTATATGAGTAATGAAAATTCTCAAAGAAATTATATAATAATTGAAGCTTATAATCCTTCATTATAAAAAATACTACTAGTTCAACATAATTTGATTAAGGTTTTTATCATTGTTAATGTAATCTCCAAAAATAAACACAATTATACTTAACATAATAACCACTAAGGTTATATAATACTTCTATCATATGATCCCAAACTAATATATTAACCCATTAAGTTCTCTAAATATTTTAAATTATATCCATATAAACCATCCTAACATCTAAATTTATCTAAACCTTTACTACGATACAAAATATAAAACCTTTAATAAACCCATAATTACAATATTTATGACAAGGTTTTAATTTTTTTACATTTTTAAGATCTTTCTAGTTTATATTTTTAGAGAATTATGAAAACAAATACATAAAAAATGGATATTTTCATACAGTGAACAATTTTTCCCATAAAATAGGTTCTTATGTTTACACTCTTATTTCATTTATGACACCTTTTTTTATTTAGGATGTGTAACCATTGACTATGATAGAGTCCTTACACATCATTATGTCTTGTGAAATACATTTGAAAAAATGGAATAATGAAAAAAATATCAGTAAAGGACATAAAAAGAAAAATAAAATTCATTAGGACTTTGAAATATTTGAAAACCTTTTAAAAAGACTTTCATTTAATAAAATAGATTTCATCTTGTATAAAAATCACCTTAAAATGTGAAAATAAACTTATTTGATAAAAATGTTTCATAAAAAAATATCATAATAAAGAATAAATCATGAAGGTTACTTGGAAAAACCATATTCATAAAATTTTTAATGCCATGACTTAACCAGTTAATTCTAACATAATCTCATAGCGGAATAAAAACTAATAATGGAAATAATTAACTAGTTAACTCCTACATAAACTCATAATAGACTTACTTAACCAGTTAATTCAAATATAAACTCATAATGGAATCACTTAACTAGTTAATTCCAACATAAACACATAATTTAATAATCTGACTAGATAATTCCAACATTCTATTATGAGTAGATTATATCCACTAAACTCTATCATCATTACCCAATTCATTGGAGAGATAAATCAATCTCATCCATTACTAGAGATATATAAATCTCACCCATTATCATATAAAATTTCCAACAAACACATCATGAGAAAAAAACATAAAATATTTCATTTCCATTATTAAAGTCATAAAATTTTCATTTTATCCAATAAGTAAAAGTAATTTCGGTTATCTCATAAAATGATAAGAAATATATATTTTTTTGAAAAATTTTAAGAATTCAAAAAATAATTGGAAAAGGATATTATTTAAAAAACAATATAAAATTAAAGAGGAACCATGATAATGAATAATTTCTATGATAGTGAAAAAATGTGGTCATGCGACAAACTTTAAAAAAACATTCTTTTTACAGTTTTGTAAAGAAAGTGAAAAAAAACTGATACATAAATAGTTTAAATAAATTATTTTAAAACCTTTTAAAGGAATGTAAAAAATAGTTAAAATTTAATCTTAATAATCCTTAAATAATAAATAATAATATTCTTAAAATATGTAAAAAAACATGTATATGGAAGATAATGAGTTTAAAACATTTTAAAAAAGGTTTTAAAGAAAAATACCTCTATACTTTGGTGAATAAAAATTTAAAAGGATTTGTAAAATATTTTAATTTCATAAAAATAATGATAAAATAAATCCATATGTAATTTTATACACCAAAAGTATATAAAATATGTTGTGAAAATGGTTTAAGTGTCAAAGAAAGGAAATTGAGATTAGAATTCCTTTATCTCGAGTCCTGACTCATTTTGTACGTTCTATAACCCATGAATAATAAAATTATATTAATATTTTAAATTATTAAGAACATTTTTCATGTTCATTACATTATCATTATTTATTTTATTTCATTTATTATCATGTTCTATTTAGTTACTAAAATAGTTAAGTTCATGTTGGATGTTTTGGGGTCATTCAGTTTATACCCTCAAAATAACATCAGCGTGCTGACCGTGGTAAAAGGGGTAATGGTTCCATAATCTATATAATCTTATAAAAACATAATTATAATTTTTACATTAAATATACTTTTAAAACTATCCATTTAAGGTTTTCATAAAAAATGAAGCATATTGTTTTACGGAGATGGTAGTCCATACATACACATTAACGATGTTTCCATTTTTTAATGGATAAAAAGAAAATAAGTTAGATAAAGGTTTGACTTTAAATAATTATATTAATATTATAAATATAATATTTATTCATGAAATCCATCATTAAAATCATTCATATAAGGTGTAAATGAAAAAATAATCATATCACTCCATGGAGGTGGTAGTCCACACGTACGAACGAGAAACATTATTATTTTACAACCAATAAGATATTAAGATGGTAGATAATAAATTATCTTTATAGAAACATAATAATGTCAAAATATCAAATATATTCATTAATACTATCTTTATAACCATCCATGTGAGGAGGTTATGGAAAACTAAACACATCACTTCATGGAGGTGGTAGTTCACACGTATGCACGAGTGCAGATTTAATTTCCCATAGAATGGAAAGGATGCGGGAAAAGTTTTTTACATGATCATAATAACATTTAATTATAGTGAATATAATTATTTAATTATTTTATGATGGTTATAATATATTTTAAGGAGGTATAAGACAAAATAAACATGAAAGAATTTGGTTAAGACTTATACCTCCCCCTTGGAGTTCTTCCTTTGGCTTATACCTTAAGCCTTATAGGGTTGGTCTTTTAGTGAGACAAAAACCTCTAGGATGTGGGTATTATAGTTGGAGAGGTATTTTTTAGATCTTTTATGTGATATATTTCTCAAGGAGTGTGTAGGAGTGAGGGGGTGATGGGTTACTTTTATAAGTGAGAGGAGTAACACTCTTGTAAATATAATTTCTTAATATAAAAAGGGATGTCATTATTAAGGAAAGGGGAACCTAAATTTATAATAAATGTATAAAATATTATATGAGGTCATTAAATCCCTTATATACCAATTTAATGATTAGGTTTTGTAATATTTAGTGACTTACCTCTTGATTAAACATTTTTACCTCAAATTAACATTTATCGCGATGACTAATTTTTACCTTAGTAACTTAATTTTATGATCAAAAATGAAATTGAACTTAATTTGTTTTGGTAAAATATGATTATAAATGTGTAATAAATTTTCTAAGATTAAAATTCTATAATTGGTGTAAATTAATTCTAATATATGCACACAAAATACATAAAAAATATTTTTAGATTAAAAGTATTTTTATGTGTAAAAATAAACTTCTACTTATTTAGGAAAAATAATATTGCGTTGTGGTGATTCAATTGAATTTATTGGATTATTATTAAAAAAATAAAGGTTATTTTACATTATAACCATTTCATAACCAAATGGAACTTCCCAAGCACACTATTAAATGAAAAGAACCAAAAGTATTTTTCGATTAGATTAAAATATAACATAGGTTCTAAAAATTCATGAATTGGGTTAAAAATTAAAACTAATGTTTTACAATGATTTATTTTACTCATTAAATACGTATTTGGTTGATAAAAATGTTTTATATATTTTTAAGTCATTATTATATCATAATGGTATCACAAAAGTTATGGTGTTTGTAAAATCGATATTTTTCATTATTCACCCAAAGATTGACTATTTTATAAAAATAAAAAATAGCCCAAAAATAATTTTTTTTATGATGATATATAAAATTATTTTCATTTATTCAAATTAAAATTATAAAATTCAGAAATTTAACTTTTAAATAAGTCTATATAATTCATGAAAAACAATTTTTTTAAATAGAACAATTTCATTTTTGATTGAAAAAGTTATTAAAATTACTATAGTTAATATGACTCCATAAAATATAATAATAAATATTAATAAAACATGGAGTTTACTTATTATTAACATTACCCAGGTTATCACATTGTATCATGGAAGAGTAATTTCTTCCAAGGTTAATCTTACCTTAAATTTCCTTTTATGGGTGTACATCACTTTGATAAATTTAGCATACTTTGGGATTTGTTTCACTACACCAAAAAGTGGTATATTGTTCTATTTTTTTTTGAAAGTTTCATGAATTTCTCTAATTGGTGGGTGGATTTTTGGATATGTGAGTGGTGGTTTAGGCACTATTTTTTTATCAACCAATTCATTAGTACCATCCCAAGGTTTTAAAATTTTCTTTTATCGATTAACATTCCCCTCTAGTTGTAATTCCTATTTTGAAAGTGAATTTTCATTAACAATGAGTTCCAAGAGTTTTAAATGAGATTTTTTTCAATTTTTTAGAAAGTGAGATATATATTTCAGCATATTTTGTTTCAAAAACTTCAGTTTTGAGTTTTTTTATCAAAATTTCTAGATCATGAAGGGTTTTATTCAATAGGTTTTTGTTCAACAACCCTTGACCCATTGGTTTCAGTACCACTAATAAAGACGATATACACCTTTTCTTTTCCCTTGGTTATAACCATAATTTATAAAGGTAAACCCCCAGTACCTTGATTTTTAAAACTACTAAAATCAATTTTAAATTTACCTATTTGAGTTAATAGGTTTTGAATCATTATTTCTTATTTTTTCAATAATTTATTAAAGGGTTGATTTATATTTTTATAGTTTTCGGTAGGGATAAAAATTCCTAGATTCTTGGTTATTTGATATTTCTTGAAAATATATATGTTTTTAGTTATTGTTTCGACCTTTAAATAACCTAACTTGTTATTAATTATATCTAAAACTTGTGTATTATTAGTCATTCAAGTTTTAGTTATAACTAGCCCTTATTTGGAAGGGTTTGGATTGTGAATTCTTTTTAAATAAAATATTTTTGAAACACCACACTATAAGATTTAGATGAGTCTTATATCCATGGGCATTAATCACTGAAGTGATATTGTAAAGAAAAAATTTCATAGTAATATTGAGGTTTAATTTTTGGTTCAAGTAGTGTTTGGGTATTCTTGGGTGGGGTATGAGAAAACATCAATTTAGTTACCATGGTTGTAAGGTCAGTCAACTAACTTGTTAACTGGTTCTTCTAAAAATTTTCTACAAGCACTTATTAGTAATATTTTACATGGATTATGAATTTATTACCAAACTAATGAGATTTTTTAGAAATTTTTCTATGAGATTCCTATAAATAATTGGTATTTTGTCTAATAAAGATCCCCAAAAACTACATCAATCATACTTCTATACATAGTGGAAATATCTCCATATAAATTTTAAATGAGTATTTGGTCACTTATTTGGTGATGAGAAACGTTTTAAATATTTCCAAATACCCACAAAACTCTCATATGGATTTTATCTCACCCTAAAAATTCATTTTCATAAATTTAATATCTTAGAGTATAGAAAAAAAATATTTCTAGGAAACTTTTATTATCTCATTAAAATTTTCCATAGGATATGAATGAGAGTAGTAAAACCACCCTTTATCAACCCATCTAAATAAAATAGAAATGTTATCATTTTTATTTGATCTTCATGGACACCGTATGGTTTCATTATAACACACAAAAAGTAGAACTCTTTGAGGTGTTTATATCAGTATTCTTTGGGAAGCCCATGAAATTTATACAAGAGATGAATTAATCCATATTTAAGTTTAAAACCACCCTCAAATTCTAGTTAACATAATAAATATTAGTGATTATCTAGGTTTGATGAAACTAATTCCTTTAATGTTATTTGTTTAACCATGTTTTCTTAAAATTTTAGACACTCAAGGTCTTGTGTTTCTACATTTTCAAATATAGAATTAGATGTTTCAGGATTTTCCTCAAGGTTTTTAAGATTAAAAGTATCTTCTAAATAGATTAAAATATTTCACTCTATATTTTTTTCTAATTAAACTATGAAAGTAGTTATCAATATCATGTGCATACTACTATAAATCAGGGTGTGAGTGTATTAGAATGGGATTTTATAAGAAAAAAAATATTAATCTTAAAATTATAATATGAAATTATTAAAATTATTTTTTAATTTTTTTTGAATCAAAATAGATACCATTCTTTAGATAAGATCTAGATGGGGATGACAAAAAAAAATCAGATTCTTAGGGCTACCATATTGGGATAAACGAGAGGGTATATTATCTGCCATTGGTATCAGGCATTATACATCTCTACATGGTGAAATGCTTGATTTGTAGCCTTTAATGTTTGGGTATTTGATAAAAAATATAGATATATGATGGGTGGATCTGGTCTTGTGATTTCAAATCTCTAGGGCCTTCAGGGTAATATTTGAGGCTGAATATGCCTTCTAGAACTATGGGTCATGTAAATTTCCCCCTCAACCATTAAAAGGGGATTATCCCAAAATAATAAAAATATTTATGAACTTTGAACTTTTAGGTAATAATATGAAATTATTAAAATTAAATTTTAAAAAATTTTGAATAAAATTTTTTAAAATAGTGATCTTGCTGGTAACCTCTCTATAAGTAATGTTAATTTTATAAAAGAAATTTTATTGGTAAGTCTTGATCAAAAAAATTTTCCCTATAAAGAATGAAATATAGAAATCCCAAGTTGTCTTTTTTGGTGGTTTATAAGTAAATTCTTTATCATTTGAAAGATTTTTTCCCTTTTGATTAAAAATATAATAATGGGTTTAAAATGAAGTTCAAGTGGTGGATAAATGAAAATGGGTGAAACATGGGTTTTTAAGAATGGAAAAAACGAAACAATGACAAGGTGAGCATTGAAATTAATAATTCATAAATGTAGAAGTAATAATTCATTTCAGAAGTAGTGAATTTAACCTTATTTGAGGTATGTAAACTCTCCTTTCAATTATTGAAGTTTTTCTCAATAATTAATTCTCAATATCATGTTTAAGGTTATAAATAAGGTATTGAAATGTATAAAGTTTTAAAAAATTCTCACTATAATCATAACAAGTCAATCTTATCCCAATAAGAAAGTTAAAAGATCCAGTAACCACTGTAATGTTCAATGAATTAATGCATAATTCTCACTAATCCAAATAGGAAAGATAAATTTAAACAATATGAACTCATATTATTACTCATCTCTATTAACATATAACTAAAATTATAATCCATAACCCTTTCATTGAATGAATTCAATTAAGTAATTGGAAAATAAGTTTATTAAAGATGATGAAATATTTAACTATATAGTGACAATCATTAATAAAATATAAATACACTAGAATTAAAAAAAATTGTGAAAAATATAAGGAAATGGTTTCACTCCATCCTTCCCAATATTATGTTACCTGGATATTTATACAGACATGCAGCTGTGACAGTCCTTTTACATCTTTCTTCTTTATAAAATCCCTCCCACTTTCTTTGTGTTTATCCAAATTTCCCACAAATCCTTGGGTTACTCCTCTTTATTAGTCACTCAAAACTTCTACTCCTCTATAGTCACTGATGATTCCTAGTTCATCCCAATTCATCCCCTCTTTTAGGTTTGGTCAAACCTTCATAAATCCATTGATTATTATGCTTTCTAGATTATAACTATTGGAATATTTGTTATAATGGTGTAACCCTTACAATCATATTCCTAAGTAATCCCAATTCCATTTCATCACTCCCCAACTATGATCAAGCTTCCACAAACTCATACTGAATAAATTCAATAGAATCCTTGATATATTATTCTACTTTGATTCAACAAATCACTGATTATCAATGTTTTGAATGAATCAGGTTGATTTGTATCTGGCTAGGTTGTAATTTGATTTTAATAATTCATGATCAAATTCCCCAATGTTTTATATTTAAAACTATTTATTCATATTATAATTGAATTATTTTTACCTAATTTAATCTTCCATAGGTTGGTCTAAGTTGATTTACTATTATGAGAGCACCAGAATTCCTTACACAATTGATGTTTTAATGTTTCACAACTTCTAATTATACCTAAAATACTCATACATGATAACTCATCATGTTTTTTTATTCTTATGTTACTTAGTGTGTTTCCAAACTAACCTTATGTGATCACTCTTCTTTGAAATTATTCCAACATAATGCTTCACCCATAAGAGTATTTTGACATTGCTTACATGGACATGATATTAATACAACATAATTGAAACCATTACTTATGCGAGTGACTAGAGAAGTAGGTTTACTATTATACACCATTTATATTATTCATGTTAATATCACATTGCTCCTTTATTTAGTGTTTTTTCATATATACAGAATTTATTTCTCTTAATCAATCCTAGCCACATTTAAATTTCTTATTCAATATCATGAAACATATGAAATTATTAGATTAATCCTATATAAGTGATTGTGACATTAATTAATATTATGTAACCCTTTAAATTAATTTTAAAAGTCTCATAAACCATTAAAATTATTCAAACATTATATTATATAAAATACACACCATGACTTCCAAAAATTGTTCACAGACTATATTATAATAAAATATCAAAACATTTATTCATTAAAATTTATGAAGTAATTTATCACAAAAATATTTTAATTAATAATTTTTAACTAAAATTTACCATATTAGAACACCCTAAGTTGATCTAAATGAGGATTTATATCTCACAATTATTTTATAATGTCACTTTATTTATGAGTATATGAAAAACATATGGGGTTTTAAAGAAAAACTATTAACAAAAAAAATAAAAAAATAGAAATAGAATTGATATTAATTTTATAAATGAAAAGATATCTAATTTTTAAAATTCACTTAACCAAGATTGAATCAATTATTTCCTTTCATTTAAAGTCTAATAAATCCTCTCAAGAATTTATTTTCAATTAAATAATCCAAAACCATGAACCAAAAATTTACATGGTTAAAGAAACAAAGGGTTCCCTTTGGCAATCACAATATTCTATCTATTTTTCTATAAGAACATATTACATGTTTAGTAACCAATGATTACATTACAAATGAAAACAAACTAATCTTAAAAGCCTGACTAAGAGTTTATAAATTTAAGTAGTGTATAGATAATTGATTCCATTCTTATTTTTCCTAAATGATAAAACCATATTCATCAAATCAGAACATATAAAATGATTACACTCTAATATATAAATGGGAAATAACTAATGAAATATGTGTAATAAATTTGATAGAATTAGAAACAATAATCATTATTATATATATTCAACTATCCAAAAAATTATAAAATAGGGAGTAAAGTGACGTAAAAAAGAATATATCCCCAAATATCTCCCAAGTTTGGGTTAAAAGGAAGATCAAATCTCCATTATGGAAGCATACCATCCCTATATTATAACTTCTCTCCTTTTATTGAGTGGAAAATTCAATGATTCCCCCAAAAATACAATTTTCAATCTAAAAAATATATGAAAACTCCAAATTTTCATCCCTTTTCCATTTATGGACAATTGTATATTTATCTCCTTTAATTTATCTATTTGATCATTTAAAAAATTCAATTATAATAGTGCCTAAACTCATATAAGCTTCTTTAAAAATCTTTCTCCACGCAATCAACTAACACTTCTTGAATCATGAATAGAATCAATGGAAAACAACCCTCTTGTGTTTATGAATGGTTGAAAATAATCCATGTCATTACTCCAATTATTCTCAATTTTGGATATCATAGGATACTTTCTTTTTCTTTAGTTTATTTCAACAGTTCATCAAATAAGCATCCTCAATAGATTCATTTAATCACTAGATTGAATGCCTACATCAATTTTACACATGGGAATTTTTTTTACTCTTATGTATGGGTTCACCAAGGATCATATTATTTTTATATGAGCACTTATTTAATTTTTCTTAGCTTTGAAAATTTAGAATTTAATCTCATGCTACTTCCCTTATATGAAAAATATTATGATGCAAAAAATCCGGTGACGTGGTGCTAATCTAGCATGAGATATTTTAACAAAACCTATTTTGATTTTATCTATTCTTAAATGATTTATTCTGATGTGAGTGATCATCTATAGCTTTACTCATATATAGGGTTTTTCTTGACTTATTTATTCTCACATAGTTAATTATGTTGGATGAGGATTGTTGGGGAGTTAATCCCACATGATATTAAAGAACACATGAGGTAACCCTTTTGAAATTCCTTACACTCAACATATTTATATTTCATAGTGAATTGATCATGGCTTTAATCTAACAGAGAACATAAAATTACTTACATGAGAGATGAAGTTCCGGTTTAATCTCACATAACATCTACAATGCCCATTTTAATCTTATGTAAGTTTTTTGAAATTTATTTATGTTATGTAGCCCTATAAAATTCCAAGACCAAGTATATTATAAGAACCACATCTATAATTAAAAAAATTCAGATCATGTATTCATGAAATCCCACAATATTAATTTCATATAATTATTCATATATTATATTAAAATTAATGCTCAAAACATTTCTCCATTAAATCAATTACTATTTAATACTTTTACATAAATATAACAATTTATAATTTGGAACAAATTTAATATAATTCATCAAATTCATTAATATCATCCAATTTCAATAATAAAAATGATAAAAATGTGAAAGAATAATATGTGTAAAACACATCAAATGGAGCCACATCAAATTCCCCCACACTTAAGCATTTCTTTTCTCCAATTAATCAATAATCATATTCAACAAGATAAAATATAAAAATAAATTTAATTCATATTTCATAGTAGTGGAAAATTTAAAAATGATCATCTCTCTGTGAAATTCAATAATTATAAGAAACATTATCATTCTATCCATGAAAAATACATTGGATAGATCTATTTTCCAGTTTCAAAAATAATAATCAAAGTCGAAATAAATAAAAATAATTGAAAATTGATTTATCTTTCTAATATTACCTTAAAAACTACATTTTCACCATTATTGATCATTCTCAAACATAAAAAGTAACCCAATAATTAATTCCCACATTTTTATTTGATGGATGGATTTAATTTTTATTTTTGGATTAAAGATGATTTATCTAAATTTCTTATAGTCAATTGAATTTCATTTCGCCTTAAGATTTTACCAATAAGTGAGATTAACCACCCATAGCTTGGCTTGTTTTTTATAGAGTCCACAAAGTGTAGAAAGGTGAATAAATATAATAGGAAATATTTAATCCATAACCAACACTCAAACTCAATTTAAGTGATCAATATACTACCTTTTGTCTCAAGAGGCCTAATGAATTTTCCAATGAATTCGGGAACACTCATATTTTCTTTAACAATAGTTTTTAATCAAAAGAATAAATAGTGGATTAGTTAATCAAGGATAATTAATGATTATTTTTATCATGAACAAACCCTAGTCATCCCTAAACTAGACACCCAAGCCGTCTTGTGGTAAGGCCTAAATCTTGTTCTCGATCCCCAAGGTCTGGTGAAATGTGCCTAGGTGTCATGAACTACATTTGGGAATGCTTTTACTACAAAGGAAAACCAAATTAATTAGAAATTTTATATATAAAATGAAGTCAACATGCTAATATAGAGTCATACATTGGAAGACTAAGAGTACAAGGAAAATAAAAGTGCCAATCCGAAATAGATAAAACCATGTTTATGAGATAAATGAAAACCCATATCCATATGCTATGTGGGTTAATATCCCACCATGTCACCACAAAAATCCTTCACCCTACTATCATAGATATCAACTACCCCCATTCAATTCCTTTCCCGTTTCCTTTATCAGATAAAACAAGGCCCACATATGCCCAAAGACATATGGAAGGTGTGAACAAAATGTTCTTAGTAAGATCCCACCAATTTTTTCATAGGTAGTTATTAATAAATAAAATAATTATGATCATTTAAATAAAAAAAGTCATTAATTATAGTTTTTCATAGTTTTAAAAAAACATTTAAATTCACCATTTCATAGTTATTTATAAAACATTACCAAATAAATATAGTTTTTCAGAGCATGCATAACTAACCATTTCAAAATGGAGAAAGATGGAAACTAAATCCTATGATACATTAGGTCTAAGTTAGCTAGGATATGCATACCTCAGTGAATGGATGAAGACTTGTGCATTAATCCCTAGAAAAACAAGCCTAGAGATAAGAGGACAACCCAATAATTGAACCCCCTATCACAATATAGTTTAGTTATAGCTATAACATAAATCCAGGCTAGGTAGATGAAAACCATCCTAACATTATTTTCCCAAATTTATCCACTCCCAAGTACCCCAAGTT
Source organism: Viscum album (assembly GCA_963277665.1). Classification (NCBI taxonomy): domain Eukaryota; kingdom Viridiplantae; phylum Streptophyta; class Magnoliopsida; order Santalales; family Viscaceae; genus Viscum; species Viscum album. Next base: position 1,045,733,643 of record OY728150.1, read on the forward strand.
CTCATGTGCCATATCCCACACTTAGAGGATTTGATTTCCCAGTTTAAATCATTTCAAGGGAATATAATACATAAATAATCAATCTACCCAAATTAAAAATAAATCATGATTTGAAATCCATTTTCATCATCAATACCAAATGGGAAATCCATTTTACAAAATAAGCTCAAACTATCACATTTCAAGAATATTAACCATGCCATTAAAAAATTTAAAAAACCAATTTAAAACAATAAATCAATAATGATTCATAAAATAAGGGCTATTCATTAAACAAACCACCAAAACACTTTTAATTTACAACAATTGAATTGGATCCTCAAGATGAAGAGGAAACATGATCCTAAGAATCAATATATATACCTAAACCACAAACCCAACATCAAAAAAATTTAATTTAATGAATTATAAAATGAAATATCCTTCTGATAGAAAGAAACTTGAAAAATGGATAAAATATCAAGGGATGATAAAAGAACTCATACATTAAAAAACCCTTGAAGATCTCAAATGAAACTTCCCCAAAATCATACCATGATGGGGGAGAGTGGACATACTAAATTCAAATTAAAAATAATCCAAATCTGAAATATATAAAAAAGAGGGAAGGTGAGATCAATACAAGGATGTGTTAAAAATACACTATAATGACTATACATGCCTCATTCAATACGCGCAACTCCAACCTAAAGACTAGGTGGTTGATTAGAACATTTCAAAAATCTGGAACTGCTAACACCACGATGTGGTGGTATCCACCATGAACATGGTGGATTAAATCATAGAACACCTAAGATTCTTACCAAAGAGACATACCACAACATATTGGAAAAAAACTTTTCCATTTTGGACTCACCGTGCCTTGCACCACGATGTAGTGAGGCTATCTTGATCGTAGTCTACAAGGAGACTCCCTGTGCTCTTTGTTGATGACCATGCCCAGCTAGGGAATATTGATATTTCTATTTTACATAGGTGATCTTTAGAAAAAACATGGCTTGGACCATTTCATGGTTCAACTTGGGTTGCACTATAAAAAGACCAAAACCCCATTTAAAGTCACCAAGAATTAAATAAATTTTTTTGAACCCAAATAAAAACATCAAAAGGATAAAAAATATATAACTTAAACCCAGGATATGACAATCTCTCGACAATAATACTTTTTATCCCCTAAAATTTTCAAGGACAATGATTGATCAAGTGGAAGAATAAATTCACCGCTCAAGGGAAAAAGGCAATTGAGACCAAAATTCTAAACTAAGACACCATTCCAAAATCCAGTCAACTCCAATAATCAATGAATCCTAAACCATTAAATATAAAGAAAGAAACCACTCATTTTAAGACATCCAAATAAAATCTATTTTCAAAAATCAATACAAAATTTTCAAAGTCTCTTTTCTAAAATCCTCCCAAAACCATTAAGTTTTCAAATCTTTTATTTTATTCATTGAAATCAACTTTACCATTTGAATTAAATTTTTTTATCATATTTATTTTGAAGTTTAATAATTGAATTTGAAAATCAACTTACAAAAAAAAATTAACACTTTAATGATATTTTGAAAATCTAAATGCTTAGTTTATTTTTAGTTTATATTAGAAATTCACCATATTAATTTTAAATTTACCTTAAAATATATTTTTTCATTTTTTTTTCAAAAATTCAACCTTTGAAACCATTATAAAATCCAATTATTTTGACACATTTTAAATCAATTTTGAAAAAATAAATTTTCACTTTATCATAAAATATGAAAATTTCCATACAAACCTTTGAAGTTTATATTCAATTATTTAAATTTTATGAATTTTAAAGCTTCATTATTAAATAAATTCGCAACATAAAACCCCATTATAAATTTTCAAAACCAGAATAGTTTTTTTAAAATCCAACACATGACATTAGGTTGTCTTGAAATTGAGATCACTCAAACAACCCATAGTGGAACAATCTCTAATATAAACCCTAAACCATAGTGAAACTAGAAAATACTCACTCCCCTCTCAATCATTTAGGATTATTCGAAAACTGAAGAGAAACCACTAGATCACGGGAAGGAAGAGTAAGTGAAAACCAAAGAACTGGAATAGGTAAGAACATCCATACTTGTTTGAAAAATAAGAACAAGTGAATAAGGTTAAAGGAAACTATGATTCAGTTTAGGGTACACCAAGACACAATTATCGATCCTCAAGGAATAAAATGAGTCAACTCTTTAACACAAGAGTCTCACTAATGGTGGTCTACCCACCACATTTTAACTCCACTAAACCACTAGATCTACAAAAACCACTAGTCTCTCCCAAATAAATAACCAAGGAAAAATACTCAACAGTGATGGAAATGAATCCCAATAGGTTTCACTAACTGGACCTTCTTCATATCTATATGATGGTCCATTAATCACTTCATTGGAACACAACCCTTAATAACCTCAAGTTCCATTTCACAAATCAGATCGATCCATCCATCCATCAGATGTCAGAACCATTCCATAACTACCTAGAGGTGTGTTCCCAATCACCCATGGGTGGTGTTAAGCTCTAGGTCATAATATAGAAGAAATAAAAATGATTTCACTTAGTAAATAATTAAAGAAAAAGTAGTAAAAATATAATGAAAAACTAGCCTGACCCGTACATACATCAGACATTTGTGCCAAATATGATATGTAGAAATAAATGAATTAGTAAGGAAAATAATAAAAATAAACAATCCCTCCACTCATTCCCAGTCTCCCACCCATGTAAATAAAATCATATCTGAATTCGGTGCCCTCCTAGCTTCCCATAGATAAAGCTACCCTTCATCTGTAAAAAGTAATAAAAGCCTAATTGGATAAAGTAAATCATATAAAAGGGTCACACACCATTAATTATATAAATATAAAGGAAATTCATATGCAATAAAGTAATGGTAACACTTGTCTTGATGTAATATAAATAAAACTAACCTAAAACCAGTCAACGCTCTCAGGAGTGGCCAAAAACAGATCCATGAACCCGAAATTGAAAAGATGATAGGCGTGAAAAAATGATCTTAATAGGCCACCACCCACCTTGAGACATGTTTAATTTTTAATAAAATATCCATTTAAATATTATTTGAAATACAAATAGAAAATATGTTTTTATTACTTAATTACATTGAAATCCGATAACAACCCAAATAGTTTTAAAAATATTTCCACTTTATATATTTTAAATGAAAATAATCACTTAAAAACATTTATTTATTAATTAAACATGTAACATAAGATAAAAATATTTATTCAATTTAAAAATTCCTTTAAAAAATATTTCCTAAAATATTATAGAAAATAAACACACACTACAAGAATGTAAAGATGAATTAAGAAAGGAACCATGTCTCTAAAAAAACCAATACACGTTATAAAGAAAAACCAATCAAGGTGACATGCATATCAAATACAAATATAAATATAATAAAACATGAGTACCCCCTATATCAATCTATGATATTAAGGAATGGGTTCCATGGGCTATACCCTACAATTACTATGTATAGGTAACCTAGACTAATTCCACTAACTAGGATCACACCCTCAATTAATGGAATATACCATCATATCACCATCCAATGGAAAATAATATTTACTTCACTAGTATAGCTAGTGAAAAGGGATCCCATCAAAACTAAGTTAATCTACCCTAGAAACTGGGTTCCCATGACCAAAATATAGCATGGGTGAGTAAAGAAGCATTGAGCACAATCAGTAGTAAGAATGCATTATAAATAGAGTAATACAAGCATGAATAATAATAACAGATAACTCTCCCTTGCCTCTAGATCCATCTCAAGGAAAATACCAAATCACACATCCACCACATCATAGATAATTTAAACATTTTATAAGGTACACCATCAATATCAATCAAAAATAATGGGCTTTTAGAGGGATGTGCACACATTCTCATTTTATAAAACACTTTAAAGTTCAAAACATACCTTTATAAAAATGGTCTTGGGATACCAATCAATTTTATAATGGTTTGAAATCAAATTTCAAATCATTATTAAAACTTATACTTTAAATTATATTTGAAGACCCCATTAAATAAATAAATTATTTTTTAATAAAACCTATTTAAAATCATAAACATCATTCCTTTATTTAAACTATGACCCAAATGGGGTCAAATTGTTTTGAATACCACTTTTTATAGAAAAAAATATAAAAAATATATAGATAATTTGAATTTAAAGTATCACTTGAAATGTCAAGTAAAAATATTTGAATATTTAATTTGAAAGCATGAAACAATTTTAACAACTTCAATATAAATTTTAAATATCTGACCGAGAATCATAATTTTTTTTAGAAAATACGGTTTAATGAAAACAAATTTAAACCATACTTTAAAATTGGGAACCCACTCATTATCAATGAAAAGTAAGGTAAAATAAAATTCTATATTTATAAAACCAATAAACAAAATTAATATTAAAATTTAGTAATTATAACATTAATTAAAAAAAGTCAATCCACAAGCGACTATAAAATTAAAGGCTAAACATGGAGAAAACCTACCTCTGATTGATGAAATATGGTCCACATCTCAAATATGGGTTGAAGAAAACTTGTAGAAGACATATAATTCCCTATAAATATAAAACCCCCACAAATTAGGTCAATTTAAAAACCTAGGTTTTGGAAAAAAATGGTGTGTAGCGATTGGGAAAGGAAAAAGAAGAGAGGAATGGAGGAAGAGGAGAATTGGAGGGATTATCTAGGGTATCCAACAATGAAACATGAATTATATGAGGATAAATTATTTAATAAGAGTGGATATTAGGATAGGTTAGGATAAATAAAGGGAGGGGGATAAGGAAATAAGATGAAAGAAAAATAATAAAAGGAATATATATATTAAAATTCCTAGCCATCGTACACGGTTAGGCCACATGGTTTAATAAACTGTGATTCGACCATTTATTGGACATTGGAACCTAAAAAAACATGTTGTATGGTTTTCCCTAATAGTCAAAATGGTTTGATAATTGTTTTCTAATCATGAAAATATAACTACCCTTTACAAACTGGTATACACATTTGCTGGATGGTTTTCTACATTGTGATCGCTAACTATGTGACCCTTAAAATGCATAATATTTTAAAATTTTAAAATCTATAAATTAAAAAAACATAAAATAACTTAATAAAAAAATAAAATAACATAGATTAAATTAAATTAAAAGGATACAATTTCACATGGGTGTGATAATTCTCCCCACCATGCCTCTATTTTCCCTGTAAAGTCTTTGATCAAAATAGAAGGCATAAAAATTTGAAAAATTAGTCCACTTTAATTCATGAGGTGCATGGGTGGGTGAAAATGATAGATAGATAAAATTGATATGAAAACCAAAAGATGATCTCTAGAGAAAAATACCTATCCTAAATCTTTAAAACAACTAAACTAATCTCCCAAAACCATAATGCATCTATAAGAGTAGAACGATCTAACCAGAAACCTCATAGTCTTAAGATAAGGGAGACTGAACATGGGTCTCCCCACCATTTATAATCATTATAAATAATGAGACATGGAACTAAAAATCAATAAAAAGGGTAAAACCACTAAAAAATAATTGGCTCCATAAAACAATCACAAGAAAAAATCATCAAGGAACCAACCAAAATCCAAGAGAGGAACATCAAAAAAGAAGACTTATGGACATACAAAACAAAGTCACCAAGAAAACCAAAATCATAATCAAACCTAGAAAATGACACAAGATTTAGCCCTAGTCCTTATATAGAAGTGCAGTCTAGGGTCTCAACAATAGTACAACACCATTTGGTGAACCTAACAAAACTAGAACATACACCAGCCTTCTTATAACTCAAACTAGTGCCATATAAACCATATCCACTGTAGTACACACCCAATGTTCTTCCCATACACCTATAATGATACCCAAACCTTAAGTAAACCAAAATTTCATAAGAACATTTCAAAGAGATCCTGAAGAAAATATCTCAACAAAAACCTCAAAAACAGAAAAACCACCAATCACCAACACAACCCCACAACTCAAGAGAGGAAAAAATAAATAATGAGGCACACCCAGGAAATCAACACCCATCAAAAAACATAAAATAACCATCCACTAAATTCCCAAAGTTCAACCGACTCTACAACCATTGAACAAAGGTCATAAGATGATGTTTTAGAGAAAACGGGTTCTAATTCCACCACATTATTCAGAGTCTGGGTAGAGATTGTAATATAATAAATATAATCCAAATTAAAGAGAACTCATTGAGATTATCATTCTAGGAGACCAACCCTATAATATTTTCCTTGACCATTATTAGAGGTAAAATTTTAAATAATTTAGGTCATGAACTCATTCAATTAACATCTCAATATGTAAACCAAAAAACCTCATCATGAAGGGAAAACCCATGAGCTAAAATTACCAAATCAAAACACATCATTCACATATTATAAAACACATTTTTCTTAAAAATAACCAACTTATAATACATGTTTTTTTAAAACTACTTACTTTAATGAGAGAAAAGTAAAACCATTTCATAATTTTATTAACATTTGAAATCATTTAAAAAAAAAGGTAAATATAAAAACATTTCCATAAAATCCATTTCATTCCTTTTTTTTTCATTTTACCTAAACTCTATAATGAAATAAATTAATTTTTAAAATTAATTTTTAATAAATAGTAAATATCTTTTAAAATAACCTCTCTAAAACAAATTTTGAAACTAGAAATTTCTTAAAAATATGAAAATACCACTTTTCACCCAAAATAAACATTTAAAATATTAAAATACACTAAATAACATATAAAAATCCATATCAAAACAACTCTAATAACATTAAACAATTTCATTATCTCTTTAGTTCCCCTATAACAAGTGAAAAACCAATTTAAGAGAGATTTGGGAATAAAATGAGGTTGATAAAAATTATATAATGATGATTAAACCTACTTGAGAGTTTAGTGGAGTCCTCAGAACCAAATACATGGGATCTACATGGTTGGCTAGTCTATGGAGGAAAACTGTGTAGCTTCATCTCTTTTTCCACCATCACTTTAAGCTCAAGAGAATCCAAAAATCACTTAAAACTTATTGGGAATTAAAATATTGATTTTCATATCAAACACATCAAACTAATCACCTGAACTACCCCTATAAACTTGACGTTCCAAATGAAAGACATTTCATGATTATATCCCCTACATGTACATCTTGAGTTCCAAAAACCTTTCTCCACACTACCTTTATTTTGAAAATAATAAATGGATGTTTGAAACTTAGGAAATTTGAATAACTGAATATCTGATGCTATTTTTCACAAACTATCCCAAGTTGTCTATCGATCAAACTCCTAAACCATCCCATAAATACCCTAAGGGAAGTTCCCAATTTCCACATGGTAGCATAAAGGTCCATATCATTAGATATAAGTAATGATAATGATTTCACCTAGTAAATAATCAAATAAAAAGTAGTGAAAATCTAAAAAAACCTGGTATAACCTATATGTATGTCATACATTTATGATAAATAAGATATGTAGAAATAAATAAAGTAGTAAAGAAAATAATACAAAAAAAAACAATCCCGCCACTCACCCTAATCTACCACCCTAGAAAAGAAAAATATAGCCACCTCCAATTCCCTCTTGGCCTCCCAAAAATACAGATACCAATCATATATATAAAGTAATAAAATAATAATTGTCCAAATTAAATCATATAAAAGGGAAAAAACTAGACATTATATAAAAGTAAAGGCGATTCATAAAAAATATAGTAATGAAACACATATCCTAATGAGATATAAATAAATCTAACCTCAAACCAATCAACACTCTCAAGAGAGGAAAAATGATGAGCCAAGAACCTAAAAATAAAAAGATGATAGGCCGGAGAAAAAGAGATCAGTAGGCCAACACCCACCTTGCCATATGTTTAAATTTTAATAAAATACCCATTTAAAGCTTTATTGAAACAAAAATAGGTTTTTATTACATAATTATATTTAAAACCTATAATAACTCAAAATTATTTTTAAAATATTTCCACTTTGTTTTAAATGAAAACAATCACTTAAAAAACTTTATTTAGTAATTATACATACCACATATGATAAAACCCTTTTTTCCAATAAAATGTTCCTTTAAAAATCATTTATTTAAATATTATAAAAAATCAATACACACTGTAAGAATGTAAATAGTAATCCGGAAAGAAACTATCTCTCTAAAAAAACCAATATGAGGAATAAAAAAAACCACTAAATTTTCTATTCACATCAAATGCGTAGGAAAATTTAAAGAAACATTAGTAACCCCTATGATAATCTACCAAATTGAGGGATGAGTTTCATGTGATCTACCTACATTTACTAAGGATAAGAAACCTAGAGTAATGTCCCTAAATAGGGCCATACCCTCAAGTAGTGGAATATACCATCATGTCACTGACCAGTAGAAAACTTCTTTTAATACACTAGCATAGATAGTGGAAAGGGAGATTGTCCTAACTAAGTTAACCTACCTTAGAACCTGGGTTCTCGTGAAAAAAAAACAACGGGTGAGAAAATAATCAGTTATAATTTTCTATAGTAATAATGAAAAATAAACAGAGTAGTACAAGCATCACAAATAATAACAGACAACTCTACCTTGCCTCTAGATCCCTCTTATGAAAATTTCAAATCACACATCCACCATACCATATAAAATGTAAAAATTACACAAGGGATACCATCAATATCAATTAAAACCAATGGGATTTGATAGGTTTGCACACACACACAAGTTTTAGAAAAAAATTTAAAGATCCAAATGAGCTTTTATAATAAGGGGCTTGGGTTTCCAAGACATTTTTTAATTGTTTGAAATCCAATTTCAAAAAATTCTTAAAACTTATCTTGTAAATTACATTTTAAAACTCCTTTAAATAAATCAATTTTCTTTATATATAAACCCTTTAAAATCTTAAACATAATTACTTTATTTAAACCATGACCCAAAAGGGTTCAAATTATTTTTAACACCACTTTTTATTTAAAATAATTCTATAAATAATTTATAGATACCTTTCATTTTAAGTGACACTTTAAATGAAAAGTAAAAATATTTGGAAAGTTAATTTTAAATCCCAAATTAATTATAATAACCTTAATATAAATTATAAATAGATGACCATTCATCATAATCAAAATTAGAAAATACAGTTTAATAAAAATAAATAAAAACATACTTTAAAACTGGGAACCCTCTCGTTATCAACAGAAACCAAGGTAAAATACAATTATATCTTTTGAAAACCAATAAAAATAATTAATATTAAAATTTAAAAATTAAACATCAATTAAAAAAATGGTATGTTATAAATGGTTTTAAAATTAAATAATAAACATGGGGAAAACCTATCTTGGATTGATGATCAATAGTCCAAAGCTCAAATACAGGGTGAACAAAATCTGTATATGACATCACATTCAATAGAACCATAGAAAACCCAAAAATAAGTAAAATATTAAAAATTAGGGTATTTACAAAATGGTGCATAGATATGAGTAAATAAAAAGGAATATAGGAACATAGGTAGAGGAGAATTGGATGGATTACCTAGGGTAGCTGATTGAAAAATGTGAAGAATCTAGGTAGAAATCACTAGAGAATATATAATATTGAGAGAGGTAAGGCATCACATGAGGAGGGTCGACTAGGGAGGGGGTGTTTCGCAACTGGGGGAAATAAAGGGAGGAGGGAATGAAATAAAATAAAATAAAATAAAAAAAAAATAAAATAAAATATAAAATATTTTCATTAAATTCATGGGCATCATGCACAGTTAGGATACATAGTTTAATAAACTGGGCACTAACCATGTAGGGGATACATGAAACTACAAAAAAAAATCACATGGTTTTACATAAGAGACCATATGGGTTTTTAACCATTCATTGACTGTTAAATTACAGTTCCCCTTTACAGGATGGTATGCATGGTTTCCATATTGTTTTCCAATCTATGATGGATAACCATACAACCCTTAAAACACTTAAAATTTAAAATACATAATTTTAAAAAACATAAAATAACTCAGTAAAAAATTAAATATTGAAAATTAAATTAAAATAAAATGGTACAGTTGCATGTGGATGTGACATGCCACACCTAATAACCCTCAAAAATTGCACTAGAACAAGATACCTAAAAATATTAACACCTCGAGAAGAGAAAACAAGATAGATCATGAAATATAACAGTGGAAAAAAATTAGGAATTCCTCAAATGGAACCATTACTCAATTGAAACTATATATTTTAGCATTTAGTCAAGTGAGGATAACCCATGAATATTCTTCTAGAACACCGGCTCCTGGTGAATCCAACAGAACATCAGTTCACAACCAATACTAGCTCTTGATCAACCCAACACCTACCCAAGCATTATATTGTAAAATAATTCAAAATTAATGGCCTATTTAAAATCCCACATTTCAGCAAAATAGGACCAAAAAAATTACTAATCCTTGAGAATTCCCAATATAACCACATTCCATGGGGGATAACTAAATGAACACACAAAAAAATATCACACTTAGATCATATATAAGGTATTAAAATCCCAAGAACTCTCTTATTTTATCCCTAACTAAAAGAGAAAACTCCTTAAATAACCAAATTCAAACTAAAGAATGTCTCGCACTAGGGATCACTCCTAGGTATATATATTCCTCCTAGAAATAATTTTCTAGGGAATACTCAAAATAACATAGAATAAGAACCTAAACGATCCAAATTTTTCAGAAACATAAACCATAGAGAAACTAACAAAACATGAAAGGTCATGGTTAGGTAAAAGATATGGAAAATATTTAAGAATAGATATCCACATAATTATTTCACTTAGATCCAAAATATTTAAACTTAACTTTTAAAAATCCAAAAATGGAAGAAAAGAAAAGATCACATAAATAATCATACAAACTAGATTCTTTAATCACCAAGATAGAATCCATCTATGACACTAGAAATTTAAAAATTATATCATAGTAATTTTATAATAACCAAAATAAAACTCTCGGCACCACAAGATCAATTGGTGTAAACAAACTGCTTCAAAATAAATCTCAAATAGCATACACACCAATATCAAAAAATAACTTCCCAATTAATCTCTCCTTGAAAATCTTCCAAGAGCATCCCTTCAATCACTTAAAGAAAATAAAAGAGGGGGATTAGGTTTTGAAACTCTTGGGAAAATTCATCACGCTGGGGAAATAGACGAAGAACTCCAAGATATGAGACTAGAGTAGTTGGAATATATATACAAATAAAATATTGATCAACCAGAGTCTATTAAATCTGAATGGGGGTGTACTCTAAAAAAAGAAACACAAACACTAAAAAAAAAATTCCAAAACTCAAATTTTATAAGACAAAACAAAAGTCAACAAGAGATCTCAAATCACCAGGTAAATAGAACTAAAATCTATTTTTTTTAAATTCATGTAAAATCCATCAATTACAATATTTATTTTTTTGAATAAGAAAAATAAATTAACCTCTTTTACCTAAGAGGATTTTATAAAAAAAATAAAAAAATTCTATTTCTATTAATTAAACCAATGTTTTTATCCAAAATATTTTCTAAAACTCATTTCATGAAAAAGAAACTTTATTTATTTAGGAAAACATTTAAATACATTTATATGTTTTGGAAAAATACTCTTAACATTCAAATATTTCAAAACTATCCATTATAAAAGTAATTATGAATTAAATCCCCTTTGAAGTTTCCAATTAAAATTTCTCAAAATCACTTGAAAAAAATGAAAATAATTAAAGCTATCAATTTTTCAAAAGGTATTAATGAAATTTAAAAAAATCAGTCATCATTTTAAATCAAAAAAATATTAAATGCATTTCCAAAAAAATATCATTTTTAAATTATTCTAAAATTTTCTATAAAAATTGGTTCCTTTTTATTTTTTTCCTACATTCCCATTTAAAATTTATATTTCAATTTAATTTTAACAATATAAACACTCTTAAAATACCATACGTGTAATTCCTTGACCCAAATCTCCTAGATTAGGCTATAGTACCACATGACCTCATGCATGCATTCTTATACATAAGAGGTTTATGATTAGAAACATGGGACCCAATATCATTAGTGGTGATACTATACCCTCAATATCAAAAGCTATACAATAGAATAATATTAAGAAAATAAAAATAACATGATATGTCACAATGAAAGAGAATAATAAAAATTATATACCACATGTCAGGATATGTATTTCAAGTCATACAAGGGATTTTTTTTTTAATTTTTTTTTGAAAAAGCTCTTAGGTTAATTTTTTTAAAATACACTATAAAGGAGAAATTAGAGATGTTGTCTTTGTGTTGAAGCACAAAGGCGACATCTACAATGCCGCCTTTTGGGTTAAGTGGAAAGGCAGAAACCCCGTTGCCGCATTTCTACTAAAAATAACACAAAAAACTATTCTTTTTGTTTTAAAATTTTTTATTTTTATTTTTATTTGTTTTGTTTTGTTTTGTTTACATATATATATATAAACATTCTGTGGGATTCTGGTTCTCTATTTTCTGCAGAACATTTTTCATTTCCGATGTGAGATTATGTTTCAAGTATGTGACTTTGAAATAATATAAAATATAAACTATAAGACCAATATAAATGAAACTTAAAAAATGGATTAAAAATATAAAAAATAGTTGAAAAAATTAATTTTATAAAAAATGATGATAAAAAATAATTTATGAGCTTTCAAAACCACCCAATTTAAACTTAAAAAGTTTCAAGTACGTGACTTTATAAGACTATAAAATATAAACTACAAGACCAATATTAATTAAACTTAATACATGGATTAAAAATATAACAAATTGATGAAATAAAAATAATTTCGTAAAAAATGTTGATGGAAAATAATATATATGTTTTCAAAGACACCTACTTGAAACTTAAAAATATTTCAAGAACGAGACTTTAAAAACCTATAAAATATAATCTATAAAATCGATATAAATGAAACTTAAAACATGGATTAATCATATAATAAATAGTTGAAAATAAAAAGAATGTCGTAAAAAATGTTCAAGGAAAATAATTTATAATCTTTCAAAACCACATACTTGAAAATTAAAAATGTTTCAAGTACGTGACTTTGCTGGCCTATATAATATAAACTATAAGACTAATATGAATGAAATCTTAAAAATTGCTTAAACATATAACTAATAGTCCTAAATATAAATAATTTCTTAAAAAATCTTGGTGAAAATTATTTATAACCTATCATATCCACCTATTTGAAACTTAAAATTTTTTCAAGTACATGACATTACTGGCCTATATAATATAAACTATTAGTGTGATATGAATGAAATTTTAAACATTGCTTAAACATAAAAATAGTAGTCCAAAATAAAATTAATTTCTTAAAAAATCTTGGTGGAAATTTATTTATAACCTATCCTATCCACCTAATTGAAACTTAAAAATGTTTCAAGTACATGACTTTTCTGATCTACATAATATAAACTATAAGACCAATATGAATGAAATTTTAAACATTACTTAAATTGGAACTCAATTCACCCCCCTCTTGAGATTCCACTCTGATTAATAAGTAATAATAGTATTTTGATTTTAGTAGACATAAAACATGTAAACAATAGTGTACAATCAATGCCTATGTCTGTGGGGAGGAGATTCCGTCCCACATGGTGGTCTGCGAATAGGACGTCCGCGTTGAGTGCGCAGTGGATTATGATGACCTAGAGAAGGCTGATCCTTAGGAACTGGAACGTCGACTGTCGCATCCTCCATCTGTGTGTCAGTGTGAGGAGTTGTCAACTGCATCTCGTATGGCCATCTAGATCTTTCTCCCATTAGGGTGGTAGAAGGACCTGCCTCCATCGAAGTGGGTAACAAAGCCTATGATGAAGCTATACCCCAATATGGTGATGACTCTAGAATCCAAGGTTGTGAAGGATCTGGAACCCAAGATGGAGAGAACTATGGATATCCTATCAGGATAGAAGGATCCCATGCCACCTGAGGCACATCCTGAATTGGCTCATCCTGGAATACTAGAGGGCCGACCTCTGCCTGTGGAACAGGTGAGGCCTTACGTGCAGCACGACGCTGTCTGCGTCGTTGTGGTCATGGATCTCAACACTAGCAGTAGCTGCAAGATGTGCCTCTGAGGAAGAAACCGCCTCTCTCCGAACCGAATGCGTAAATATTCTCCCAAAAAGTGCACGAAAAGATGCCCTCGCCTCCAGTGCTGTATCATGGATGACTGCCCGACTAAAGACCCCTTCCTCCTCTTCATAACTCATGCGAACAAGCTTCTCTATGTGACTTCCCTGTAAATATATTCAAATGGAATTAGAGCATAATTCAATAAAAGAACTAATAAAAATTTATTGACTTACCATCCTCTGCATATCTATATAGGTTTGGGTAAGATACAGTATATACTTCAGTCTATACCACAGCGCATAGCCAACCATCTCTGAAAGGGAGAATCGATTCGAATGAGAACCCTGAATATGTAACTCTGCACATCTGTGTCAGTAGTCTATAAAACTGGAATGTACTTGGGACCAGTCATCATCCTGCCTCCCTGTCAGCTTCATTCTATGAAGCTGGTCTGTCTGTCTCGATGGTAATGGAATCGGCTGAGTACGGAAAAACTGGCGCATGACCCTGTCATGATGCTGCCACTCAATAATATGAAAGTGAATGAGGGGTACTATAGCCATAGCATCCTCAAGCCCAATAGTACAGTATGCTGGAAACTGGTCCATAATACTCCAGTATGGAATCCATACAATCTAAAATGATAAGTTATTTTGTCAAAAAAACACCTAGCTAAAAACCAAAATTGATGTTATTATTAAATATGTTAGACAATGAGTATATACAAACCTGATCATGTAAGAGACAATCCAACTGTAGCCGATATACACCCAAATGATATCTTGGAACCACGCCAAAATTGTGTCGCTGACACCACCTGTAAAATACATCAACGATAGTGACAAATAATGAGAAATTATAGTCAATAACTCATAGTAGAATCAGAAACCAATAGAAATGACTTATCATACCAGCGTCCACATAGAGCATCATGCAACACCTCCATCTCGACCGGCGGACCAGAAAGGTCATGGTGGAAAGCTGGGATGTGCTCCCTTTCCCACATCTGAATAAGGATGATGCATCCTCTGAGAACTGTATGGTCCCTATGGGATAGCCTTCATAATGATCTATACGTGTAGGACAAGCAGGATGATCTCCGACTGTACATCCCAGCCCGATCAAAGGCCTCTAATAGGGGTAGATACATCATATGCACATGCATCCCTGAGTGATCAGTACACATGGTCCCACCAATGAGCCGTAAGATATATGCATGGGCATAATGCATGACAGTCTTCTCATCGTCATCATCATGTAAATGTGGAATTTGCGACTCCAACCAAGGCATAGATATAGACGATCCATCTGTAGCCCTATGGTTGGACAGAATATCAACGCCTAACAAGTGCTGAGCAAGGTCTGGCCAAGCTGCACGAGTGAGTCTAATAATGGGTCTCCCCTGGATAGGCAGACCGAGAAGCACTGCGACATCCTTGAGGGTGATGGCCATCTCTCCTGTAGCAACTCGGGTTTTTGGCCCTCACAGACTTTGTAATATTTCTACGAAGAATTCCAGAGCTAGGCGCGAAGACGGCGTGCGATTCCGAGGCCCGGAGTGCCCGAAATTAAATTTTATAAAAATATTAAGTATTTTAATACTATGCACGTGGTGGGGGTGTTATATATCCTAAACGGTAGCTCAGAATGAGAATTTGAGGGCACAATTGCGTCCGTAACGTGACGTTTACCCTAGGCGAGGTCTAAACTTTGCGGGCGCGGGCTTGCGGTGAGAAACGCCACCAGGGGCGTTTCCGTAAATAAGTGAAAAGTCCATTTACGAGCGTCGGCTCGAATAACTTCTGAACGGAGTCTCAGATCGCAAATCCGAGTCCGTCATTGCGTTCAGAACGGCACGTTTACCCTAGGGGTGACCTTACCTTTGTCTGCTTCGGGCGCGAGGTCGGGAGCGTTGCGTTGCTGGAGGTTTTTAAATAAAAAAAAAGAAAATGAAAAAAAATCTATCTCCCCCCCACTCACCTCCATCATGCAATGCCAGACAAACCCCTACTCACCTCCTCCGTTCTTCACCAAATCGAGCTCCGGGTGTTCGTTTTCAGCGCCGTTCGTCAGCAGATCCAGCTTCAGGGCGTCGCGAGCGCCGTTCTGCATCCAAAGCGTCGGCGATCCACCAACAGGTAGGCGTTTTATGTTTTGAAAATCTTGGGTCCCAAATTTCTACGTTTTTCTCTGTTTTGAATCTGAAGATGGGTAGATCGGGTTCTGGGGGGCGCGCAGATTCTTCCGGATCTGCGTTTGGACCCCCGATGGGCCTCCGGCGGACCTCGGAAGGTTCGCTGGCAAGGCACTGGCAGAGGCCGGCGGCGGTGCCAAGCACCGCGTGGTGGAGAGCCGCCGACCAGGGCAGGCTGGCGGCGGCGGCCGGTCCGACTTCTTTTTGTTATACGGAGGTCTTTAAACCCCCGTATCTTGCAATCCGGGAGTCGGATTCGCGTGCTGTTTGCGGCGACGCGACCCTGACGATGAGGCAGACCCTCTAGTGTTGGTTCGAGGGTTTGAAGGTTCAGGATCATGGCCCGAGAGTTAGAAATTTCGTACAAAATAATAATATTTTATTATTTTACGACTTCGGGCCGTTGTAACTTCTACTCGGAGCGTCCGAATGACATGCCATCAGTGGCGTTGAGACCCTGATGGTAAGAAGGACTTTTTGAGTTGGTTTTCGGGTGTTGGGACTGAGAACGGGGTGCAGACCCCACGAGGCCGAGTTTTGGCGTTTGCGGAGAAACACAGCTTTTGCACCAAGAGTCTGATTTTGGCGGATGATTAGTCGATCCTGTGGGTTTTTCCGAGAGGACCACAATGGTGCGATCTGGGTGTCTGTTTCGGATGAGCGATTAGTCGATTCTGATTGTTTTTCCGAGGAGATCGCCGTGGTATGATCTGCTCGATGGGTTTTAGGATCGTCGTGTGGGCCCCCCACGAGCTAGCTACGGTGAATAGTGCCTTTTTCACAGGTGCTTCATTTCGGGTGAGTAAGCAGCCTATCCTGCGTGTTTTTCCACGTAGATCGCGATGGTGGCATCAGTATTGGCCTTGGATGTGCGCAGTGTGGCATTGTTGTGAGTTGCTTGGGTTAGCAACGTTTTGGACCAGTAGTGGTTGAGGGTACTCCCTTGGTTCGTTCCCACGAGGGTTCGTGTGGCATCACAACCTTCGTATAGGTTTGTGATCCTCTACATGGGATGTTTTAAACTGTTAGAGTTGTGGCATCCCTCCGGTGGGCCCAGAGCAGGATCCTCTAGCATCTTTTCCCTAGACCAGGTTCTTGGTATCGCTGCGACCGTTTATCCACGGGCGGAAATCCCCTATCTAGCTGGTTAACCCTGTAGGGTTTGTGGAATCATCAGGATTATGATCTCCTACGCGGTGGGCCGTGCTCAGTAGGGTTGTGGCATCGTCGGGTATACGATCCCCTGCTTGGCATGAGGTGTATAGTAGGGTTACGGTATCGTTGGTTATGTGATCCCCTACTTAGCGTGTGGTTTTGGTAGGGTTGTGGTATCGTTGGTTATACGATCCCCTACATAGCGCGTGGTTTTGGTAGGGTTGCAGTATCATTGGTTATACGATCCCCTACTTAGCGCGTGGTTTCGGTAGGGTTACGGCATCGTCGGTTCGATCCCCTACATCGCGAGTTATACCAGGTAGGGTTCCGGTATCATCGTGACCACCTTTATATGGGAAATGATCTTCTATCTGAGTGATGTTCTTATGTCGAGCGCCAGATCGGGTTGTGGTATCCCCCAGCGGATCCTAGGTGTGATCCCCTATCTGTGAGAACTACGTATGCCAGATCGGGTCGTGGTATCCCCCAGCGGACCCTGGGAGTGATCCCCTATCTGTGAGCTACGTATACCGGAGTGGGTTTTGGTATCCCCTAGCGGACCATAGCAGGGATCCCCTATCCGAGGAGTTTGGTAGTTATGTTTCTTAGGTGAGTTATCCTCAGTGATGACAACCGACGAGCGTGATCTCTCGGGTGGGGGTCTGAGAGGATTATGAGAAACCCGATGGAGTGTATCTCTCGGATGAGTGTCATCTGGGATGGCAGTGATCATGGGGTGTACTCTTCTGGTTGTGGATAGTTGCTGGCGATGAGGTCGGTACCTCTTGTGGCTTGGTGCATGAGCTGAGTATATCTGGGTTGTTCAAGGTGTATGTATGGGCATACACATGAGCTGAGCTGACTAGTTGTGTTTAGCCGAGGATGGTCACGAGATGGAGTTTCTCTCTCGTCTGGGTTCCCTCTGGCTGGGATGAGCGGACTTTTGCCTTTCAGTTTCTCTCTTTGGTTTTGGGTTTTTGGGGTGCCTACTGAGTATGTTTATACTCACCGCTGCACGGGCTTTGCCCGCACATGTTTGTGTCTTGTGCAGACCACAGGTCTTTCGACGGAGTCCCAGGAGGACCCGGAGCGGGCGGTGCTGAGTGAGCGAGACTGACCGGGGTGTTTGCCAGTGCGGTGCCGAGGGAGCTTTCCGGCGGTGTTTTTGGCATCGTTCCCATTCTTCAGAGCAGGTTGGACGCGCTTTTGTAGCTTTCTTTTGGTGGGACCTATTTTTCCCTTTTTGTACTTATACTGTACTCTGGGTTGGGATAGATGTATGCATGCATTTTCTTTTCAGTTTTATATATCTCTGCACTGTTGCATTGAGGATTAGGTTTTAGGTTTTATGGTTAAGATTTTTAATATTAACGTTCAGGAAGCATGTTTATGGGTTAATAACTTTTACTTTACAATGTGGGTTAAGTGTACTGCTTTTGGATTTATGCAATAAATTCTATTATATCAGATTTAAAGTTATTTCTTGAAAGAAAGAATATTATTATAAAATAAGTTATATTATCTAATATATTGTGTCTTGAATTTGGTTACACATATTTTGGGGGATCTTTACGATTAACTACTTATGGATTGGATTAAGATAAACCATGTCAATTAGTAATGATGTTTTTGGAATTTATCTAAGTGTATGTATTCAATAACTTGTTCTAATCATTATGATACTATAATTTCATTATAGAATAGTTTACTAAAATATCCTACATGTTTAGGTGGGGGTTTAGGTTTGCGGGTTTAGGGATAAATTTTTTAATATTAACGTTCAAGAAACATGTTTATGGGTTAATAACTTTTACTTTACAATGTGGGTTAAGTGTTCCACTTTAGGTCTTATGAAATAAATTCTATTATCTCAGATTTAAAATTATTTCTTGAAATCAAGAATATTAATATTAAATAAGATCTATTATCTAATATATTGTGTCTTGAATTTGGTTACATATATTTTGGGGGAGATTTATGATTAACTACTTATGGATTGGATTAAGATAAACCATGTTAATTAGTAATGATGTTTTTGGAATTTATCTAAGTGTACATATTCAATAACTTGGGATAATCATTATGATACTATAATTTTTTTATAGAATAGTTTACTAAAATATCCTACATATTTAGGTTTGGGTTTAGGTTTGAGGGTTTAGGATTAAAATTTTTAATATTAACGTTCTGGAAACAAGTTTATAGGTTAATAACTTTTACTTTAAAATGTTGGTTAAGTGTTCCACTTTTAGATTTATGAAATAAATTCTATTATCTCAGATTTAATGTTATTTCTTGAAAGCAAGAATATTAATATGAAATAAGTTCTATTATCTAATATATTGTGTCTTGAATTTGGTTACACGTATTTTGGGGGAGCTTTATGATTAACTACTTATGGATTGAATTAAGATAAACGATGTCAATTAGTAATGAAGAGATAACAACATTTAGTTTACAATATGGGAATGTCACAATGAAGACAATACATAATTATGGATGAGACTGTGAACTCTACCCAACAACGTTAGGGCATCGTTTTCGGTTATGACCTTCTTTATGACATATCATGCATCACAAACTCTGTCCATGTTCTTGAGGCCAGTACATCTCATTATGCATCCTACTTACCTTCGGTCTGCCACGAGGACGTAGCCGATTCATGTCAGGTATCACTATCGACTGGCCTTCAGGCATTGGGAAATAACAATACCCCCCAATAGGTGTCCATGGTGCAGCATAACAGTTAGCAATGGTATCCATCTGGTACACTAGATCAACAAATGCTTCCCATGAGATGTTTACAGAGGCACATGTTGCGATGGCATGTGTACATGGAAACTGTAAGGCCTGAAAGTTTCCACATTGATATTTCCATGTTTCCAGTAATACCATCTTTTTTCACTGACATGATTTGGGATGGGGTCTAAACGCTCTTAAACTTCAAATTGGGAGCCTTCTCTTCGAAAGAGACAGATGTGATAACCGGAAGCTTCTTCAATATTCTTTTCAATCTCTCGTTGAAAGTGTCTTCCGTATCTTATCCCCTATTGTATTCTGTATGATGCTACTTTTTGTCTATCCAAAAAGTAATTCATCCATCGATATAATGTCTCCTGAACTAAAGTGGTTATAGGTAGCTTGTGAAGCCCTTTGAAGATACCATTGATGCACTCCACAATGTTTTTCGTCATGTGTTCGTACCTCTTCCCCCCGTCATTTTCCAATGTCCATTTCTCTTTTAGAATCCATGTCATATAATAATAAACTTCATGATTAGCCTAAATTTTTTTTCAAAATGTTCTTCAAACCTCTATTGGTCCGACTCATATGCTACAAATCATAGATGATATTTCACATAAATTTATTTTATCTTTATATTGAAATAGTGAAACAGAATGAATAGAATGCGTACCAAAACTTGTGATTTCTTCTTCATCAGTTCGTTGTGGAATTTTTTATGCACATTGCTAGAAATGTGTCTAATGCAGAACCGATGATGTTCATTTGGGTATCTTCATGTATCAGGATCTGCAATGATTGCCTCATTAATCACTTGATGGCGATCTGATATCAAACAAACACCCTGAATGTTGGTGAAATGGTTGCTGATACATGACAGAAACCAACTCCATGATTCATAGTTTTCTTTCTCTACAATGTAAAAGGTAAATGGAAGAGGTGAACGATTTCCATCTTGGGTTTCCGCAATCAACAATACGCCCTTGTATTTTCTATACAAAAATGTTCCATCAATCTGAATAAACTATTTTCAGAAATGAAATGCAGAGATACAGGGAAGGAATGCCCAGAACAAACGATGAATTTGAACATGAGATGGATCAAGTCGGTTATCGTGAGGAACATGTTAGTTTGTATCCAGATGGATACAAATTGGTTATGATGCCTCAGTATGGCTAGAAATTGCGGAAACACCCGATATGAGTCATCCCAATCACCATATACCTTCATAATTGCCTTCTGTTTTGCCATCCATGCCTTATTATAGGAAATATTATAACCGAATGTCTATTGAATCCTCTCTTGCACAAGGGCTATTGGAACATCTTGACATGTCCTAATCATCTCAACAACAATAGATGACACAAAATCTGCATCCAATGAGGTATGATATTGTGTGAGGCTTAGCTGGACGCAAGTATGAGCCGCCTCAATCCTCAAGATTCTCTAACCTCCAAATGTAATGTCTGGAATCACCCTTAAGCAAAATCTACAATCATCCCCATACTTCTCACACTGTATAACATATTTACTATGGCATGATTTGTGAACTACATAGTTGAAGTGTCTCTCAATATGAAATCTCTTTAACGTGCTTTTTAAGGCATCTTTACTAGGAAAATTACTTCCAATATATAAGGTTTTTTCCACCTCACTAAAAATATCTGGTATAACTCCAGGGAACTCAGTTTCCGGTGTGAGAATAGTATTGTCAAATTCAAGCATGCAAGTCATTTCTTCTGACCAAGATGAAAAGAGTGGTGGATGATTTATTGTAGGTCGAGGTTGATGGAAAACTACTGTATTTCTCAAAACCTCCTCTCTATCTTCCGTTGGTCCCTCCTCATCAGCACTGTTGTAACCATATAATCCATCATTACGAAACTCCTCATCGAAATCCAGATTGACATGTATATTGGGGAGATCATTTAGGTTGTCCTCTTCTACTGCATCATTTAGAATACACTCAATTTCATGGGGTGGGCTGTCTTCAACCACTCTTGTAATATTATATCTGCGTACTGGTGGACGTTGTTATCGTACAGTAGCAACATCAATGTATAAATCCATCATGGTACCATCTGACCATTGAGAAAATAAACGAATTGCTTGGAACCACTACGCATCAGCAACCAATGGACAAGCGAGATGCCATAGAGTTGTCATAAATTGCAAATGTTTATAGCTCATAGACATGATCTCTTGATCGGGTCCCAGATTTAAGGAAACATGAATTCTCTCTTGAAGGTCACTAATGGTTACACAATCAGCTATACTAACCACTATAATTGGTTGTGCACTGTAAGAAGCTCCTTGGTCATTTTGAATAATCTCCCCATAGTAGTACACACATGAAAACCAGACTCTCTATGTCAAAAATGTTTCTTTCATCAAAATTGTGATAGTGTAACAAATATTAACAATTTTGTTTGACCATATGATGTCAATTAGAATGAAATTTTAGGGAGCCTTTATATACCCTAAACTAAGCTACTAATGTTTGACCATATGATATTTATTAGAATGTAATTTTAGGGTGCCTTTTTATTTAATGTGTTTTTTCTTCTTCATTTCACTTTATATGTTCGTTAGTATCATTAGCTAATCATTATATGGATCCATGTTTTAATCCTATGTTATTTATTAATTAATATATAATTAATTATGTCTAATAGTAACTATTATTTATAAACGATATAATCTTTAAATTTTAAAACATTTTCTTCTCCATTTCATTTAAAATAATTATAATTTTCATTTCAAAATGATTTTCTTCATACAGTTTTTAACTAATAAATCATTATTTAATCACTGTTTTATCATTATTAAGTTATTATTTAATTATTTATTCTTTAATCGTTAATCATATTATATTCATTAGTTAATTATAATTAACTAACAATAACTTCAATTCATTAATTCTTATGTCCTTATTTGATTCTATAACATTATATTTATCATTTTATCATTGATAAATATACTTATTTGATTTTTATTCTCTTAGATATTTTAGTAGTTTATAAGGAAAATATGAATCATCTTAAGCATATTCCTTGGGAGTGTCAAACCAGGATGCAACAAGGCATGTTATCATGCACCAGTTCCCGTTCGAGTCTAGATCAAAGTGGTGTTTTTTGGTTTTACCACTATGTACATCTATGCCAGAGACACATCCACTTGTTTGTATCCAGACAGAAATTTAATTTCTTAGATAATCACATAATCTTTAAGCTACCAAAATTTCAAAATACCTAAGTTAATCTATACTTAATATATAATACCTAACAATAATTATTTTAAACTATATATAACTAATTATAGAAACTAAATAACCAAATATTATGAACTACCTAAACTACTTCAAAAATGAAATATTGAAAACGAAAATAAATTAAATTAATTAAATAAAAACATTAAATTAAATAAGGAAACATACCTCTAAATGAAGCTTCATAAAAACCCACACAACAAATGATTTTTTTAGAGAGAGAGAGAGAGTATTTAGGAGAGATAAAGGCAAGATCATGTGAGGAGAGGGGGGGGGGGGTGGCCACCCTTTTATAGGGAGTTCAGGCCAAGGCGACATCGTGGAGGCCACCTTTCGCCTCTGCGTAAGGCCAAAGGTGGCATCATAGAAGCTGCCTTTTGCCTTACGCAGATGCGAAATGTGGCCTCCCCTCGGCCGCCTTTTCCATGTCATCGATCCAGGCCAAAGGCGGCATGGGGGAGCAAAGGCGGCATCGCCGATACCACCTTTGTGCACTAATACAATGGCGTCATCTTAGATTCCACCTTTGTAGCGTGTTTTTAATTTTTTTTAACCTAAGCGGTTTTTACTTTTTTTTTCAAAAAACGTATTTAAAAAAAAATCTCCTTAAAGTAATAAACCAAGTTCCCCAAAAGTGGAAGGTCAACCCAGACTATGAGAAAGAAACTAGAAAATAAACATGACACTAAAAAATCACTCTAGAGTCAATCTTGTTGGACTCATCATGTATTAATCATGTTTTAATGATCACAAATCTTATTCGACCTAGTTAACTCCTATAAATTATATCCAATCATGTGTATTTATGTTTAAAGTTTTCTCATGCTTTAAGAATATCCATGAAAGATCTTAATTGGTCTATATTCAGTTTACTTACTTTATACTATCTTTGATCTACTCTCATAATACCTTCTTTGAAAAATGCTTAAGTCTAATCCATTCTATTATCATCATTACTTAAGTCTGAAAACTGTTACTTTGAAAAGTCCGAGACACCATGAGTCTACCACTGGCTATGTCTTTCTGGCACCGTGAGGCAGACACCATGACCGTGAGACACCGTGAAGCAGACACCGTGAACAAGACACCGTGAATAAGACACTGTGAACAAGAAATTGTGACCGTGAGACACCGTGAAGCAAGACATCGTGAATAAGACACTGTGAACAAGACACCATGACTGCAAGACACCATGACCATGAGACACCATGACACTCAGACACCATGATCAATCTAGAAACTGTGTGAAGGAGAAACTGTTTCCATGACTTACTGTGACACCATTTCTTAAACTATTTTTTCATCTTTCAATTTAATTTCTAACGGTCATATTTGATGATTTTAATGTGCTGACATAATTAATGTTTCTTTGTAGACATGTCATCAGACAGTACGAGGTATGAGGTGTAGAATACATGCAACCTACCGTCTCCAATACATGCATTTCCAAGATAAAAGCGAAGTGTGACCAAGAATAAAGAGTGCGATACAACAACAAAAAAGCCAGGTCATAAGCACGATAACGAAGAATATACTTAGATCAAGTTTCAAAAGAAAGGCCCACAACATGAAACTCAACACTACTGAAGAACACACGAAGCATATTTGAGGCTTAGAGAACATCTTCGCCCTCTTAAACCATACAAAGAACACAAGATGAATCGCCAAACTCTGTTTTACATACAAGTACTCAAACTCTACATCTTCTTCATCTCAGAAGTCCAAAGCTGCAAATACAAACACTCAGAGCATCTCTAAACCCATATCCATATTTATGATCTTTTGTGTATCTATTTATTACCTTTCGATTAGAGTGTGTACTAGTAGAACAACACACTATATCTCCTGCATTAAACTGAAGGATACAATATATCCTTACTCAACCTTTCTCTTACTCTTGTGTATACCCACAAATAAGTGTGGAAGAGGTCCCTATGTGGCCTGGTTATTTTGTACCCACGAAAACTGTAAAAGAGGTCCCTATGTGGCCTGGACAGTCTGAGTACTATTGTTAACCCTGATCCAGGGTGTGGATCAAAGTTTATTTATATAAACTTTTTGGTGGTAGGTGATCACCAAGTGGAGTGGATTAGGTCTCATCTTAAGACTAAAACACTTGTTTTATATCCACTATGCTGGTTAAATTTGTCTTCTATGTTTTATTTCTTTACTATATAATTCACAAATATCTAATTTCACTTTGATAAATAGTCTTGGAAAGAAGTTATAACTAGATTTTCTTAGTAGAATAACTTCAAAAGTAATATTAATAAAAAATTAAGATTACTGAGAATTAATCAATATTCTAAGAAGTTATTTAAATAGTTGTTTCCTCTGGAAATGGGAATGACCTCAATGATTTAAGGTTCAAACATTCTAAGCAGTTTCTAACGGGTTTGTTCATAGAACCGGAAACATCCAATGATTCCATATCTATTTGGACCTACTTTCCAAATGTAGGTGCTCATTAGTTGTGAACCGATGAGGCCTAAGAATTTAAATTGGTCGAGAGGATGGGAGGTCGGACTCATCACACCTTTTTGAGGGGAATTATTGTCTACTCTGGGACTCTCTTTAGAGATTTAAGTTATGTTCGTGAATCCTTATTAAATTACCAAGTATGAAAATGAGCTTTCCTTTAGATCTGACAATCAATAATTAGTATGAATGAGATTTAGAGAATCTTTTATATGTATTCGAGGTTCTTCATCGATAGAGAATCATCTATATTTGTTAGAGATTCTTAGTCAATGGTATCCCTCGACACATTATATAGATATTTCTTGGTCATTATGATAACCATACTAGTTTTAAAGCCACTCAGCGGAGAACTTGAAGTTTATTTTCATTCAGAAGGACATATATTATTTTAGAGTTGGGATCATACACACAGATAGGCTACCTACATATCCTTTATTTTAGAAAAGGAATCAGAACCCACGTAGTTCGAGTAAAGATGTATGAGGATTATGCATGATTGATGGCTCAAAGAAAGATGTCATAATTACTTTTACACTCTAAGCTCACGTAAGTCATGATCGATGTGAGAAACAAGAGGTATTGGTAATACCAGACAATTTTTCCATGAAGGATTCAATTATAAGAAATGATGTGGGGCTTATGTATGTATGACCGCCCAGATAGATGAATATTGGGATTTACTTTAGGGAAGAAATCTGGGAACAGGGTCCATAAAAGTATATGTGATTTTATGGATATTTGGATACTCAAACATGGGGCTTACTCCTAGGAATATTCCCAAATTAGGAGGGGACTTGGGGCTTACTCCTAAAGAGGATGCTCAAATCAAAAGAAATTAAGACTGGTTAAGAGAAATTATGACTGGGGCTTATTCATGAGAAGGAGGCCCAGGTTAAAGGGACTTGAGATCTGGGGATTATTCCTAAGAAGGAGGCCCAGGTTAAGGGGAATTATGACTGGGGCTTACTCCTAAGGAGGATTCCCAGGTTAAGGGAAATTGGATTTTGGGGAACTTAGACTGGGGCTTACTCTTGAAAAGGAGGCCCAGGTTAAGGAGACTTGAGACTTAAGGATTATTCTTGAGAAGGAGGCCTAAGTTAATGAAATTTATGACTGGGGATTACTCTTGAAAAGGAGTCATAGGTTAAGGAACTTCTCATCTTAAAGGATAAGGTTGAATGAATGAAATCTCTCACCTTAGTGATATAAAGATATATAAATCACTATGTTTTGAGAGATGTTCCATAGAATTCCTATCAGATAAGGAAACCAACAAAGGAACCATGCCATAAATGGTTTTGAAGATGGTTATGAAGGCCAAATCTTGAAAAGGAGAGGTGGATTTGAAGAAATCAAGTGAATAGGCAGGAGGGGCACCCAAAAAGAGAGAGGCACACAAGTCCTGCGTGGGCGCACAAGTCCTGCGTGGGCGTGCAAGTCCTGGTCGCGCAAGTATACTTTCGTGACACATGGGTACTTGCGCGAAGGTCAACCCTTATGGTAATACTTGGGCTTGGCTTGGCTCAAGCACTTAGTATTATCCCTAAAGACTTTTAAATGAGTGGCACACAAGTTCTGTTTAAGGGATAAGGCGGCGTGCAAGTGTCTTCAATTCCCTGAAGGGTTAGACACTTAGGCGCGTAGGTGTTGATGAATTTCAACACTTAGGCCTTTTCCCCTCTTTTTAGACCTTCTATTCTAGGTAAGAAATTACCTTAGAAGTGTTCGGAAGGCTTCAATCAGATACTAGGGTGACCAGAGATTAAATCTGACTTTTGGAATTTTTCTGTCCTCAAAATGGGGGGCCCACAAGGGGTATTTATTTGCTACTAAAGACCTTGGGAGAAAATCAAATAGGGCGCGCAAGTCACCTGTGCACCCAATATGTGGCGCACAATTATACTTGCACGACCATGATGAAACTTGTGCGACCCTTACATAATGGAATCCTTGTTCATGCCTTTATAAATTTTTGATATTTCTTCAAAGGATAAATCTCTTTGTGCTAAGGTCTTTCCCTTTTTTCAGTAGTTAGAATCTATGATGGAAAGAAGTGTCAAAAAAAGTCCTACCTCAGAGTTGCATCTAAAAGGAAGGAGGATTTGACTTTGAGGTAAAGGAGAAAAACAAGGAAGGGCGGCACAGAAGTTGTGATCTGGGACTTGACTTTCTGTTCAGAGTTCCATTGTCTTTTGTGGGTAGTTTAAAGTCATGCACGTCGGACATAAAAAGGATAATATTTAAGGTCGAAATATCTTTGACCGAATGGATTAAGATTTACTCAATTCCTTGATAATTTATCTGAAAACATATTACCATATTCAAGTATGGGGAAAAAATATGTAAACTATGACTTAAGAAATTTTGAATCTGAGGAATGATGTGAAAAAGGGATAAGAGGCATTAGAGGAATTATTTCTCATGAATGAAGTTACCACTATTTAAAAAACCCATTAGGGGGTTGAATTATGCAGGGCCACCTAAGGGCATTGGCTGCATAGTCAAATAATAGCATCTTTTGGCTGACATGTCTGTTATGTAGACTACTTATACAAGCCTTCCTAAGGGCACATGCTGCATAGTCAGACAAAATAATTCTCAAAAATTTACTTTTCTACTGCTCAAAACCCAGAGGAAGTTTATGGAGATTCAAATTTTTCAAAGCACAAAGTCTGTTGTATGGGGAGAGGTACTTGAATATGGAGAAGATATTTCCAATCAATATTATCTAATAATTGGATTAATGTTACTCTTGTGAAGGTCTGACCGAAATGTAGGGAAGGGAAATATAAACCATAGACTTGAATACTTTCAGATCATGAAAAATAGTATGGGACAAATATGTTAAAGATGGCTATTTTTGTGGATCCCTATATATTTTCATTAAGACTAATAATAAAAAAAGAGGTTTTCCTCCCAAGAATGAAGTTACCACTATTTTTCAAACCCGTTAGGGGGTTGAATTATAGAGGGCCACCTAAGGACATTGGATGCATATTCAAATAATAGTATCTTTTGGATGAAAAGTCTATTACGTAGACTATTTATGCAAGGCCACCTAAGGGCACGTTCTGCATTTCCAGGCAAAATAACTCTCGGACATCAAAAATTTTGTGACCAGAAGTCAAGAAAAGGGTTATGGAGATCTGAAAGTATCTAATGTTAGGATTATGACATATGAAAAATGGGCATTGTCCAATGCATATAGAGATACACGGACCAATGCTAACCATAATCATGTTGTGGCTAGGTCCTGAATTGAGGTGTTGGACTTCACTACATATCTCATCAGAATGATAATCAATCCAAATGTAGTTTTTGAAATACAGTTTAACGTCATGTGGGATGAGAGGTTAGGAGATCTTAGTTTAGGTTCATAGAGCTCGGACCATAATGAGGAACACACGTTGTGTGTTTTATAAACCTGATGTGAATGAAGACCAGGGTTTTTATACCACATCCATGTTTTCACAGGGCACTTTTCAGCTAAGGGACTGAAAGTGGAATTTGGGGTTAAGTGGAATTTGGGATTAGGCCCAAAGACTTGGGGTTGGATTCGAGGGATGCACGAACATTCCTACGTCTCCTATAAGGATGGAAATCAAGGTGCACGTAGTTCTTGAAATACCCTATGTACAGATTTGGTTTGTACAAATGAAGGGTGAAAGGGGACTTTAGTGCAATGATGGATTGACCCAAGATAAAAAGTTTGGGCATTTCCATGTATGCATGTAGTCTTTGGAATATAACATGATTAGAGATCAATGTAAATAATTATTCCCTCTCAGGTGAGTGAGTCAAAGAATGTTGTAGTTTATTGTTGTACATGACAAAAGTGCGAACAGTTTAATGCCATATAGCAAGGATGATGGTGAACCAATGTAAAAAATATTGGTTCTGGGGGGCGGTTTCATGAATTAACATCATATGAGACGAAGGTGAACTAATGTGAAGATTTTGATTTTGGGCTTGAAATTCAAGAGGTAGCCTACGTACCCAACCTAGAAGGCAAGGATCAAAGTCCACATAGTTCAATTAAATAATGAATTGGTAATCAGGTTGTTCTTGAGGACAACAACCCAAAACAAAATGGTGTTGGGAATTACACATGGTTAGCGGCCCCGAGAGGGTGTTATGGTTGAAGTTTAATCTAAGCTCACGTGAGTCATACTCGGTGTGAGAAAAAAGAGGTAGCAACAACCTTAACGATGCACAATTTAATGTCATGTTGGACACATGAAGGGACTGTGCAGTTTAAAGTCTTGTAATGAGGACTATTGGTGCTACACAGTTTAGTGTCATGTAGCTCGGACAAAATACAGTTTAACGTCATGTAGGACAATTAAGGGAATTTGTTCAGTTTTACGTCATGTAGGACAAATATAGGGACACAGTTTAATGTCATGTTGGACGTGAACACAGTTTTGCGTCTTGTTGGACAATAAGGGTGATGTAAAGTTTGGCACCCTGTAGCTATGATGGTGGGGACAATACAGTTTAACGTCATGTTGGACATAAGGGGGACTGTGCAGTTTAATGTAATGTTGTAAGGACAACAGAAGACATAGTTTAACATCATGTTGGATGTATTAGGGAATTTTTCACAATTTAACGTCTTTCTGGATGTAAGGGAGTTCTGTACAATTTAGCGTCATGTAGTTAGGATGTCACAATTTAATGTCACATTGGACTATGGTATAGTTTAACTTCATGTTGGATGATGGTGAGAATAGTTTAAGGTCATATGCATAGACCAATGATGTTGTAGTTTAATGTCTTTCTGGACGTCAAAATTTAACGTCATGTTGGACGATGGTACAATTTAACGTCATGTTGGAAGATGGTGCGAATAGTTTAATGTCATATTCATAGACCGACGATGGTGCAGTTTAACATCTTGATGGACATCCCAATTTAACGTCATGTTGGATAATGGTACAGTTTAACGTCATGTTGGATGATGGTGCGAATAGTTTAAGGTCATATGCATAGACTGACGATGGTTCAGTTTAATGTCTTGCTGGATGTCACAATTTAACATCATGTTGGACGATGGTGAGAATAGTTTAAAGTCATATGCATAGACCGACGATGGTGTAGTTAAAAGTCTTGCTGGACGTCACAATTTAACATCATGTTGGATGATGGTATAGTTTAACGTCATGTTGGACGATGGTGCGAATAGTTTAAGGTGATATGCATAGACCAGTGATGGTGCAGTTTAATGTCTTGCTGGACGTATAATTATTTGTGTTACACAAAATACTTCTTCAGAAATCTAGCATTGGTTGGAGTAGTGGTGAGTTCTCCATCCATTGAGATTGAATAATAAGCTCCATTGGAGTAGACCTTATGTATTGAGTAAGGTCCTTCCCATTTTGGTTCCAGCTTGGGTGGTTTCTTTCCTGGTATCATTGGAGTTCTGAGAACTAATACCAATTCTCCCTGAATGAATGAAGGAAGACAAAGTTTTTTGTTGAAATCTCATGCTATTCTATTTTGATAGACTTCCAAGTGGTGCAAGGTGCACAATCTTTTCTCGTCTAATCGTTCCAATTCATCCAATCACTTTTGAGATTGATCATCCGTAGATGACTGATCACAAATGGCTACCCTGAGTGAGGGTAATTGAAACTCGATGGGCAAGACTGCTTCTATTCCATATAGCAATGAATATGGAGTTGACCACGTTGCATTGCGGGTGGTGGTCTGATAAGCCCATAAAGCATGAAAAAGCTTATCAGGCCATGACCTTTTATCTTTATCCACCATCTTTTGCAGTATATTTGAAAGAGTCTTGTTGAAGGCTTCTATTTTTCCATTGGCCGCTGCATGATATCTAGATGAATGATTGGATTTGATGTTGTATTCTGGATACAACTTCCTCACCTTAGATGAACAAAAGATGGTGCCATTTTCCGTCAATATGGTATGAGGGATACCAAATCTGGTAATGATGTTAGACTTGATGAAGCTAACAATCAATTTAGATCTGACTTATTTGAGAGGTATTTCCTCTACCCATTTGGAAAAGAAGTCAGTAGTAGTAAGAATGTACTTAAACTGCTTGGATGTAGCCGAAGGATAAGGTCCTACTACATCCATTACCCATATGGAAAATGGACATGAGTATTTAGCTGTATGAGCAACTCTAGGGGTTGATGAATGAAGTTAGCATGTACTTGGAAAGAATTGAAATCAACACAATATTGTATCATTGAAGGCCAAAAATATACAAGCCTTCGAATTTGATCAGATAGTCTGTGTCCAGACTGATGGGCACCACAAACTCCTACATGTACTTCTTTCATGACAGCCATTGTCTCTTCACCATCAATGCATCTGAAGAGAACTCCATCAAAACCTCTTTTGTATAAAATTTTCTCTAGGTGGTCTGGGCTATCATAAAGAATGAAATTGACCACACATCACCGGATTTGTTCTTTCCCAGCTCTATTAGGTGGAAGTGTTCCATTTTGAAGGTATACCCTGATAGGTGTCATCCATCCTGTAGTATGACCTTACGGTTTGGGAATAGGAATAATTTCATTGATTTCCTCTATTCAGATTTGAACATAAGGTGAAATTGTACAACGGTGGGCAATACTAATGCTTGTCTCGTCCCAATTTAGATCTGCCAAAGCTGTGTCTATATTATCCAGTGCATCAGCTTAGGCATTTTGTGATCGCGGGACATAAGAAAATGTCGGTTCCGAAGGAAATTCCACCATTAACTCTATGACGTAATCATACAAAGGGATTAACTCTTCTTTTCTGATGGCATAATCCCCATTAAATTGTTTGATTACCAGATCTGAATCACCTTTCACCTTTAAGTGATTCACTTGTTCTTGAAGCGCCAACTCTAATCCTGCGATGAGAGCTTGATATTCTGCTTCGTTATTTGTACCGCCTCCCAACAATGAGAAGGAATAAGGTAGCACTGCCTTTTCTGGGGAAATGAGTACAATTCCTAACGCAACTTTATTGAATTTAGGATCTTCCATTTTCTTCCCTGTTGGACTTCTGGAAGCACCATCAAAGTACATTTCCCATGTTTGAAGACTATCTTGAATAGAAAAGACTTCCTCATCAGGAAGTTCAATATCTGAATATGTATCTTCTAATGAAGGATTTTCAGCAATGAAATCAGTTAGAGCTTGGCCCTTTATTTCCTTTTGAGACACATACTGAATATCAAATTGCTGCAAAATAACTACCCACATTTCCAGACATCCTGTAAGCATTGGAAAACTAAGGATGAATTTGATCGTGTTATTGAGAGATACCAATTGGACCTCGTGTGTTGCAGGTAGTGTCTCAACTTCTGAACTGAAAAGATTAATGCTAGGAATCACTTCTCAATATTCGAATACCGGGTTTCTACTTCAAGCATAGTCCGATTGAGATAGTAAAGGCTATTGTCATTCCCAGCATCATTCTTCTGAGAAAGAAATGCACCCAATGATCGCTCTAAAGCTATCACATAGAGGATAAGTTTTCTTACTTCAACAGGTGGCATTAACACCGGTGGACTCAAGAGATATTTCTTGACATTCTTCAGTCCACTGGTAAGTGACTCCCTTTTTCATCAATTTGGTGAAGGGTAAACTTTTTCCTACCAAATTGGCGATGAAATGCCGAATATAGGCTAAGTGTCCTTGAAGTCCTCTCAATTAATTCAAATTACGAGGAGGTGACATACCAAGGATTGACTTTGTCTTCTCAGGATCGACTTCGATACCATGATGGCATACAACAAAGCCGAGAAATTTTCCTGAGGTTACTCCAAAAGCACATTTCAAGGGGTTCATCTTCAAATCATGTTGTCATAGTTTGTGGAATATGATTTCCAAATCAACCAAGTGATTAGAACTTTGTTTTTATTTAACCACCAAATCATCCACATAACATTAAACAAACTTCCCTAAAAGGGTTTGAAGATACGAAGCATGGCACACTAATATGTTGCGCCTGCATTCTTCAGGCCAAAGGGCATTACCCGGTAGCAAAACACACCCTGAGGGGCTTTGAAAGCTGTAGATTCTTCATCTTCTGGAGCCATTCAAATTTGATTATATCCAGAATATCCATCCATGAAGGAAAGTTCTTCATATACAGCTATTCAATCAATTAAGAGTTCTGTAATCGGAACTGGAAAATCATCCTTAGGACAATGCCAATTAAGATCTCTGAAGTCGATACAATCTCAAATTTGTCCATTATTCTTTTTCACAGGGACAATATTATCCAACCACTTAGGATATTGAGCTTCTCTGACGAAGTTATCTTTGATAAGCTTATCCACTTTAGCTTCAATTTTGGAAGCATACGTTGGGTGTGTTCTTCTTGCAGCTTGCTTTAATCCTCGATGTTCTTCTGGAAAACCTAAATGATGAGTAGCAACATCAAGATCAAGCCCTGTCATCTCTGTATAGTTCCTAGAAAATATTTCTTGATTTTTATTTAAAAATGAAATATACATTTCTAGCTCTTCAAGAGTCATGGCCGCACTAATTAAAGTGGAGTGTGGATCTTCTTTCTTACCTATATTTATTTCTATGAGTTCATCCACAGTGGTAGAGATACCCTCTTCAAAAGCGGGAGGAGCATCCCTGAGATCTTCCTCTTCTTCTTCAACATGTGTTACTTCTTCTATTTCTACTTGCATAGTGGATGTTGAAGTAGAATTTTCATGATCAGAAGAGATGTTAAAATTTGAACATCTTGAAGAAGAAGCTTCCATTTCTGACCCAATTGATGATGAAGGGTCTTCCTTGGGTAATAAAGAGGAGATGATGGATTGAGAATCGACATCATCGTTCACCTCTGTTATTGTTATAACTTCTTCTGGCCTGGTTGGTGAAGTATAGACTTTCTGGATTTTAGCAGATGAAATGAAGACATCCCCATTTGAGCTTTCATCATTTCTTGGAGAATCACCAATTTATCCCATGCTGTCTGGGTTAATTGCTGTAATTGAAATTATGGAGGTTTCCATAAGAATATTTTGATTTGGGTCTATCATGTCAATTTGACTGATAGGAAACACATAATCTGTACTCACATGTGTAAATGTATTTATTGGAATATTTTCCAAACCAAATGGAGAATTAACCTTGGTAACCTCCCTTACTGTGGATTTCTCCTTACCCTTCATGTGATAGAATTACACCTCAATATATTGAGATTCACATGTTTTGAATGGGGATTTATCACCATATAATGTCCCTATTTGACCATCGAAAAAATATTTGTGACATTGATGGTATGATGAAGGGATAACAACATGTTGATGTAGCCAGGGTCTTCCAAGAAAGATGTTTAAGGCTGTGTCATGGTCAACAACCATGAAATCTAAATTGGATACAAGATCTCCAAACTGAGTTTTGAGTGTAATCTTGCCCAGTGGTTCTTGTTCATTTTTATCATATCCTTGTAACATAAAAGTAAAAGGAGATACATCAGATTCTGTGAGGCCCAATCGACGAAGTGTACGAATGGGGATGAGGTTGACTCATGAACCATTATCAAGGAAATCTCTTAGGACTTCCACACCATTGACCTTTCCAGATAAGTATAAAGGTATAATATGTCCATGAACAACATCATCTTAATCTTCATCTATAAAGGATATCATTGCATGTCATTCTGCAAGATTATTCTCTACATGATAGACTTCAGCCACAAAAAATTCAGTTTTGAACTCCAGAGGACTTGAAAAAGACTTAATGAGTGCCTCCTGAAGATTCTTTGATAAATTCAATGCATCCAGGAATGATAACTTGTCCGGTACTTGGTCCAAATGTTTCAAGACATCATACTTTTGGTCCAAAGGTCTGTGTTTCCTAACATGAACATGGGGTTTCACAGGTTCCTTAGAATTTGATGATTTGGATGTAGATGCTTCCTGTATTAGGGTAGGAGTTGGAAATACTCATGGATTTGGAAGATTAGACCAAATAGGTCTATTTACTTGCTCAGAGGAAGAAGGTGGAATCTTTAACCGATCCTCCAAAATAACTGTACCAAGGCTAAATCTGCCTTGCGTGGAAGAATTCTATTGTTCTTGTTGAGCCCACTGAAGGGATCTACCACGAGTTTCTACTTCATACACAGTTCTAGCAAGGGTAGAATTGGAATAGTGGTTTCTGGGATATCCATGTCTTCCTCTATATCCCAGACCTCTGGAACTCACTCTATTTCCTCTGTTTGATACAGGGAACTCAGGATCATCAAGATCGAAGCTGTGACTAGCATAAGGATATGTTAAATGAATCATGTTAACAGAACCAAAGATCAAATCTTCATTTGATGAAGATTCTACCTGATTAGCCCGTTTAGGCTATGCCGTTTGGCAGGGCGGTTCCCATTTAGGCTTTGAAGTAGATGGCATAAAATCTACCAGAGTCAAAGACAACTTGGGCTTTGACACGATCTCATATTATTCTGATTGTTCCTCTTTCATTGAATTATGCCATTTCATTGAGGATTTTCCCTCTGATGAAGAGGGTTTTGATGTGGCATTCATAGCAGATGACACAATTGGTTTCTTCAATTGCGTTTGCAAAATGGCATGAGTTTGGTTGATTGTTTTTCTGACCATCCAATCATCATATTTCTGCACATTTTTGTTTTTTACTTCTTTCCGCTCGCCTTCTTCCTCTAGATTTGTAGCAGTAACACATGCTACCTAAGATGAAGAACCTTTCAGTTTGACTTTTCCTGAGTCCACCATCTTTTGCAGGAGGTCTTTAGAGACAAAACACTCTTGAATGGGATGCCCCAACATCTGATGAAATGGGAAATAGTTGGGATGGTATTCATCTCCTTCCTTGTTCTTCCTTTTGGGCCTTGGCAATTGAACCAAATTATTTTCCAGAGCCGAAATGATGTAACCAGGAACTTGTTCATTTCAGAAAGAATAAACTTTTCTCTTCAGATCCTCAAATTGTTTCCGTATTTGATCTCTTTGATCATCTTGATGAAATGGCCTCTGTTGTCGATGCTCAGGAGGTGGAACCCTTCGAGAAGATTAAGGTTTTAAGGTGAAAGCAGGTACATGTGCTTGTTTAAACATAATTGTAGCAGTCTCTGCTTTACCCATTCTCCTTCCAGGAGATGATGGAATTACACGAGTTTTATCCTTAGTCTTTATAAGAGAGTCTTCAATCTGCTGAGCGATTGAATTAAGGTCTTGAAAACCTCCTTTGTATTTCAAAGGGATCAATGGTGTGCGTAAATCATCATGCAAATTTCACACACATATTGGAAACAATTCTTCTTGAGGGAGTGCTAATCTCAAGGAATATGTTAATCCCTTCCAGCGAGCAATGAAATCTGAAACCCTTTCATTCTCCCTTTGCTTACAGTTTGTAAGATAAAAAATTGTTGTCTTTGGAAATTTTGATCTTAATTGAAGAAGGAATCATTGATGGATATCCTCTCATCCGGTAATTGACCGGGATTGCAAGCTTTTATACAAAAAAAGAAGGTCCTTGTAATGACTGTACAAAACACTTGAGCTTAACTACTTCATATTGCTGAGGGGTTCCCATCATTGGATCAAAATGAGAAACAAAATGTGTTAGGTGTTGCTCTAGGTCTCCCGAACCATTAAATATTAGGAATGTGGTACTTGCAAAATTTAATGGGGGAAGAATTTCATCAACCCATTCAGGGTAAGCTCTCTTTTCTCGTTGAATTTGAGCTCGTTTTCCCTTCATAGCTTCCAACCGAGCTGTTAATGACTCAATAGTAGTTATTAACTTTTGAGAAACATCTTGTTGAGCTTGGACCTAAGCAGGTGCAATAACTAGAGCTTGGACAGATGTGGTGGCTGGTACTGCAACTGATGATAACACCACCGGTTTTTGTTGCACCTGACCTATAGGATTAGAACTGTGAGGGCATACTGGTAAAGGAGGATACTCTTGATCTATCTTAGTATCCGCAAAAAATTCCCTTGTCTGAATGACTCCAACATTCTTCGGAGGAAGACTACCTTGAATTAGTTCTGCGTTCAACCTCCTTAATTCCTTCATCTCTTCCTCTTGTTGTGCGAATCTTTACTTTAGTAAGAGTGATTGGACTTTTCCAGAGGAAGGGTATGTAACCTAATTCTTCCCTTTACTTTTGTTTGATGCCTTTTGGAGAAGGGGAAGTTGGTTATTTGAAGGAATACCCAGATTTTGTGTAAACCTTTGATTTCTTGTACGCACACCTTCTTCATTGGTGTCTGTGTGTACAACTTCTTGAGCAGGAACCTCTTAATCTGATCCCTTTGAGTGAGCCTCATCTGGGGAATTAGAAACAACGACATTGATGACATTAATTGATGCATAACGCATTCCATCCCTTCTATCTAAATTTCTGTGATATTTTCTTCTTCCATGTCCTTGATGAGACATTGCCTTTTGTTGATTTGATCCCACAGGAACTTCTTGACGAACTTTAATTTGGACGGACTCTCCTAATAATTCATCTCTTCGTTCTTCTTGGGGATTCTTCCCTAATCCATAGAAGACTGAATTTCTCTGAGGTAGAGATTGAGGATTTGAAAAAGTCCCCAGTCCTGTGGACTGGGGCTGTTTCTGCTGTTTTTTCTCAACTCCTCGAATCCTATTTGTTGATTCTGAGGGTTGGGCTAAAAGAGTCCCCATTCTGGAAAGCTTGGGTGGCTCTTGAGATGGTACATCTGAAACTTTCTTGAAATCTGTCCTGATCATGCGGACTTTAGTCCGGAAATTTGGTGGATGCATCAACCTACATCCACTCTTATCACCCGACTCAAAATACCATTGGATGATTTCTGACACTTATGTAACTTGATGATGTGCACACTCCAAACGAGAAGCCTTTTCAATATTCTCATTCTCTTGATGCATGAGTAATTCAACAACTTGTTCTCTGTATGCTTGATTTTGAGAAGAACTAGTTGATGCCTGTTCTTGAGCGAGCCTTTGATTACAAATAAAGCCAATTGGCCACGGCCGTCCATGGGCAATAACATTGCATGAAACCATTTTTGGCGGGCTTTGCTGGCCAGAGATTACAGTGAAATGTAGTGCTCCATGGACACTCCATCCCCTGACATGAATACCAGATGGGGCATTGGCAATTAACTGGTGCAATCTTCTTAGTGCACCAAGGCATGAACGCTGAAGGGCTCTCTGCTGCTTTTCAGCCTTCGGATATGAAGAAATTGAGAGAGATTCCAAGTCAATTTGGCGTTGTAACCCTTATATTATCTTGACATTATTTTCATATTCATCATAAGATAATATTTTCTTTTTCAATTGACAAAGAGTTTCCCACATGTTGAGGCGAATATTTTGAATACATTATAGCATCAATATTTCTGGAATGTCATACTGAGAGTCATCCAAAGGCCAAAACATGACTGGAACTTCACCTTTTTCTAGTTGTTTTCTCATATTCAACACTTCCTCTTTATCATTCAATGAAGATTTGTCTACCTGATTGGACCAGAGCTGGTGCTTCCTTGTTGCTTCATCAAATTCAACAATATTGGTAGAGAATTCATTTACCAAATTAGAAGATTCATGACTCAGGGGTGTTTTGGAGAATGATCTACACCCAGGGCTATCTT
The DNA here is from genome assembly GCA_963277665.1 of Viscum album. NCBI lineage: Eukaryota > Viridiplantae > Streptophyta > Magnoliopsida > Santalales > Viscaceae > Viscum > Viscum album. The sequence goes on from OY728150.1 coordinate 1,045,773,358, forward strand.
TTGGTTGAGAAAGTGTTTCACCTACTAATGGTAAAGAATTAGACATGACTGGCTTCACATTTGAAAGTGCCTCTAGATAAGAGGGCTTTCTCGTTACTACATTGTCCATTGGAGTATTTTCCGGGAAATGTGAATTACTACTGCAGAGAGGAATTTCGCAGCTAGATTCATCATCATGGGGAGGACCACCATGGTGGGTTACAGAAACAGATGAAATCTTTTTCTCCTTAGTCTTCTGGCCACATAGAGGGTTCTTGTGGCTCTCATCTGAAAATGAAACTTCAAGATCGACCAAATTTTCATGAAGCAGACCTTCATGAGGAAGTGTCTAATTAAGACCTTTAGAATTAATGTTCCCACTATTGGGAACTTAGAGAGTAGAATATTGAGTTGCAAGAGATAGTTGTCTGAGTGCATCAAGAACTCCAAAATCAAGTAAGGCCTTATTATAGATTGGCCCTTGGTTTCTTGACAGTGCTGGATGGATATTTTCCTTAGATGCCTTATCACTCACTTTAGGAGCCAATTTTTGATGAAAGTGGTTATTATGGGCATGTTTATGTTCCTGCTCATGAGAAATAGTCAGGTTAGACTAATTATATCCACTCAAATCAGTTGTATGTGCCTGACTTGGTTGTCCGAATGACATGAGGGAGTATGCCCCACAACCCTCTTGGACTGGAACAAAGGTGTGTGTCGATTCTGGAGTGAACTGTTGATGTGTCACTCCACTGGTAGGGATAGATTTGCATTTATTTCCCTATGATGCTGCTGAAGCTGTTATAATATCCTGACAGGCATCCAGAATATGAGCAGAGATTTGCTTCTGCTCTTTCACCATCGTCATAATGTGTTTGGTGACTTCAGCTACCAGAACAGGAATACACGTCCATTTCGTGCTTGGAGTAGGTGTGTGTTCCTATTCCTGTCCTCCTTTTCCTTTCAGTGAATTCTGACAATACTCAAGTGTGGGGGCAAAGAGTTGAGCCTGCCTCTTGTTTGTCATTGGGGATTTCCAATTGACTTCTTCAGGTGCTACCAAACGAGACTGTTGGTAGGCTTGATCAATACTAGCAGGTGTATGTGCCTACTGATTGCACTCCGTCGAACATGATTGATGAACTTCCTTAAATACTGGCAGACGAGACTGCTGGCAGGATTGATGAGTGTAAGCAGGTGTATGTTCCTGTTTACCAATTGTCAACATATTGGGTTGGTGGGATTCATCGTATGTAGTCATACGAGCCTGCTGACTAGCTGAGGATTTATAAACTGGTGTATGTTTCTGTCTATAGTACTCTACCGGAATTGCCTGGCGGTAATGGCATGTTGCTGCTAGACGAGTCTGCTGGACAGAAGAATTAAAATGGACGGGTGTTTGTGCCCGCTCGTTTCTTTCCACCAAGTTAGGTTGGTGGACTTCTCCGGAAATGGCAGAGATAAGAACCTGCTCACTGTTGACCGGTCGTCGCCTTTGGTGGTTCGTCTTGCTTGCTCGGGTTCAAGGAACCTGAGCCAAACGCCTGTAGAAAACACCCTCATCATGTTGAGGGTGCACTGCCACACGAGTCTGTCAGCGATTATTGATGGGAGCCCTCAGGAAGGACTCATGTTTCCTTGAATTAAGGCCTTCAGTGACCATCTCACTCACCTCCCCAAAATATGGGAGGGACTTATGATTGCCTTCTGGGGATAATGACCCTAAACGGTTGGAAACGGTGGTTGGTATCACCTGCTTCTTGATCGCTGGTCATCACTGTCCGGACGACCAGGGTGAATTATTGACATGGAGGGCATGTCAAGCGGCCTCCAGAGTCAGAATAGTACCGTTTTAACAGTATTTCTTAACCAGTGTATTTGATACCTAGTGTGAAGACGCTGAGTAGGTGATGTCATCCTCAGAGCGGACGATGATCCAGCAGGAGTAGCAGCAGAGGCATTCACAACAGAGGTATTTACAGACATGAACTTAAGAGAATCCATTTCTGTAACGCAGAAGATCTTAGAAAAGAGTTCCTATTTGATATAACAAACATAATCAAGATAATTTAGGCCACTACATCTTTTGGATGAGAACATATGTTATTGATTGTTCTGTTGGCCCTCTCATTGAGTTTAAATAGTGGCCTAACAAATAAGTAAAACATCATTTTAACTTGGTTAAGTATTCACGTCGGGTTCACCATTTTTTGTTTCCTATGGAAATGGGAATGACCTCATTGATTTTAGGTTCAAACATTCCATGTGGTTTCTAATAGGTTTGTTTGTAGAACTAGAAACATCCAATGATTCCATATCCATTTGGACATACTTTCCAAAGGTAGGTGCTCATTAGTTGTGAACCGATGAGGCTTAAGAATTTTCATTGGTCGAGAGGATGAGAGGTCGGACTCATCAAACCTTTTTGAGGGGAATTATTGTCTACTCCGGGACTCTCTTTATAAATTTAAGTTATGTTCATGAATCCTTATTAAATTACCAAGTATGAAAATGAGCTTTCCTTTAGATCTGACAATAAATAATTAGTATGAATGAGATTTAGAGAATATTTTATTTGTATTATAGGTTCTTCATCGATAGAGAATCATCTTTATTTGTTAGAGATTCTTAATAAATGGTATCCTTTGACACATTATATAGAAATATCTTGGTCATTATGATAACCATACTGCTTTTAAAGCCACTCAGCGGGGCACTTGAAGTTTATTGTCATTCAGAAGGACATATATTATTTCAGAGTTGGGATCGTACCCGCAGATGGGCTACCTACATATCCTTTATTTTATAAAAGGAATCAGAACCCACTTAGTTTGAGTAAAGAAGTATGAGGTTTATTCATGATTGATGGATCAAAGAAAGATTTCATAATTAATTTTACACTCTAAGCTCAAGTGAGTCATGCTCGGTGTGAGAAACAAGAGGTATTGGTAAAACCAAACAATTGTGCCATGAAATATGCAATTATAAGAAATAATGTGGGGATTAAGTATGTATGACTTCCCAGATAGATGAATAATGGGATTTACTTTAGGGAAGAAATCCGGGAACAGGGTATATAAAAGTATATGTGCTTTTATGGAGATTTGGATACTCTAGCTTGGGGCTTACTCATAAGGAATATTCCTAAATTAGGAGGGGACTTGGGGCTTACTCCTAAAGAGGATACTCAAATCAAAAGAAATTAAGACTGTTTAAAAAAAATTATGATTGGGTCTTATTCCTGAGAAGGAGGTCCAGGTTAAAGGGACTTGAGAACTGGGGCTTATTCCTAAGAAGGAGGCCCAGGTTGAGGGGAATTATGACTGGGGATTACTCTTAAGGAGGATGCACAGGTTAAGGGAAATTGGATTTTTGGGAACTTGGAATGGGGATTACTCCTGAAAAGGAGGTCCAGGTTAAGGAGACTTGAGCCTTAAGGCATATTCTTGAGAAGCAGGCCTAAGTTAATGAAATTTATGACTGGGGATTACTCTTGAAAAGGTGGCCCAGGTTAAGGAACTTCTCATCTTAAAGGATGAGGTTGAATGAATGAAATCTCTCACCTTAGTGATATAAAGATATATAAATCACTATGTTTTGAGAGATGTTCCACAAAATTTCTTTCAGATAAGGAAACCAACAAAGGAACCATGCCATAAATGGTTTTGAAGATGGTTCTGAAGGCCAAATATTGAAGAGGAGAGGTGGATTTGAGGAAAGCAAGTGAATAGGTAGGAGGGGAACCCAAAAAGAGAGAGGCGTGCAAGTCCTGGTCGCGCAAGTATACTTGCACGACACATGGGTACTTGCACGACGGGCAAAACTTAGGGTAATACTTGGGCGAGGCTTGGATCAAGCCCTTAGTATTATCCCTAAATACTTTTAAATGAGTGGCGCTCAAGTTGTGTTGAAGGGATAAGGAGGTGCGCAAGTGTCTTCAATTCCCTGAAGGGTTAGACACTTAGGTGCGCAAGTGTTGATGAATTTCAACACTTAGGCCTTTGTCATTTTTTGATATTTCTTCAAAGGATAAACCTCTTTTTGCTAAGGTCTTCCTCTTTTTTCAGTAGTTAGACTCTGTGATGGAAAGGAGTGCCAACAACAGTCAAACTCTTATTACAGTATAACCTTTATTAACTGGGATATATTTAATCTTTGGGGAAACCTTTTTAGAAATAATTTTTACAGAAATTTTTATTGTTACTCAATTCACCACTCCCCTCTTGTGTAATCTACTCTGACCAACATTTGTTATCAGAGGTTTTTTTATTAAGACTCTGTGTAATCTTATTCAACTGTGATTGTAGTTGTACTTTAAAGATATATAAATTTCTGTTAATTCTAAATTTGTATCTCTTTTAAAGTAATACATTATTATGGATAATAGATTGGAAGGTGCTGCAACTAACAGACCACCATTATTTAATGAAACCAATTATGCTCAATAGAAAATTAAAATAAAAATGAATTTAGAGAGTATGAGTTTTGAAATTTCTTCATCCATTATAGCTGAATACAAAATTCCTACTACTGATAGAATCACATGGGATGAACCTACCAAAACTGACTATAATAACAATAGTAAAGATTTGAATGATTTATACCGCTCCTTAGAAGATAAAGATTTTAATAGAATTTCTTCTTGTAAGACTGCTCATGAAATTTGGGATACCTTGTCTTTTCTCACATGAAGGAACATATAGTGTAAAAGATATGAGTCTTAATACTTATACCATCAAATATGATAATTTTAAAATGAAACCTGATGAGACTATTTGTGACATGTATCTTAGGTTCAAAGAGATCATCAACATAATTATTTCTCTTGGAAGAGAAGTCACTACCAAGGAATAGATCATGAGAATACTTAGATGTCTACCTGACAGATGGAGGGGAACCTCTGTCTCTATTAGATAATCGTGTGACATCAGCAAACAACCTGTAAAAGAACTCATTGGGAAACTGATGATGTATGAGGAAGAGCTGAAAATCAATAAAGAAGAGGATGAACCAAAGAGAAAATCTGTTGCATTCAAGACCACCACCTCTAAGCACAAATAAAAAGGGAAACTGGAAGCTTATGTAGAAATCTCCACCAGTGAAAAATCATCATCTGAAAGTGATGAGGAGATGGCTCAACTAGCCAGAAGATTCAAATGATTTTACAAAAAGAAGAATTTTTTCAGAAATCTTAATATCAAGGGAAAATATAACCAAAAAGGAAACTGGAAGAAGGACTGGAAAAGAAGTGACAAAACTGATGAAATTTTCTACTATGAATATAAACACAAAGGATATATAAAGGCTGACTGTCCAAATCTCAAGTACAAAAAGAAATATGGGGACAAGGACAGGAGGTAAAAAAAGGAAATGAAAGAAACATGGGGTTCTTTTGAGGATAGTTCAAGTGACTGAGAGACATCACATGATGAAAAGGATAACAAAGCCAATATGTGTTTTATGAAAAACACATCTGAGGTAACACTCAACCCTTCTATACATAACCCATACTATTCTGAAGATGAAAGTGTCTCTGAAAAAATGACTAATGATGAAATGTTTGAATACTGTAACATGCATGAAGATACATGCAATGAACTAAAAGATAAATATAAATCATTGAAGAAACAACATGCTCTGACTGTGAATGTTAAATATGAACTTACTACTAAAAAGGAGAAAAATTCTCAACTTCTCAAAGAAAAAAATGAGTGGAAAATGTCTAATGAACAATTAAATAGTGATTTAGAAAAGTTTACTAATGGGAAAAATACCCCTACCCAAATGCTAGGAAAACACATTTCCCCTAAATACAAGAGTGGAATTGGTTATCAACCTGGTAAAAGAAATCTTGGTAGAACAAAGTTTGTTTCAAGATCTAGGACATATAGTTTTACTCCCAGCTCTGGACTTAAATCAACTAATTCAATTCATGATACATGTTCTACTGTTTCAATATTTTCTGGACCGAATATAGCTTATTTTTCAAATACTTTACACAATGATTATAGGAAACCTATGAGGAAAATATGGGTTCCTAAAGAACTTATTACTAATATTACTGGACCCAAACAAGTATGGGAACCCAAATTTCTTTTCGCCTAATATTTTTATAGGAAAACTACTTAAAGAGCTCCTGTAAAAGTCTATGGTACTTGGACAGTGGATGTTTAAGTCACATGACAGGAGACTACTCATGCTTTAAGAACCTAATAAAATTTGATGGAGGACATGTCACATTTGGTGACAATGCCAAGGGAAAGATTATTGTCCTAGGCCAAATCGGTAACTCTAACTCAATTTTAATTTCTAAAGTACTGTTTGTTGAAGGTTTAAAATACAATCTACTTAGTATCTCACAATTATGTGATGATGGATTTCATGTTAAATTTGAAAATAATGCCTGTAATGTCTTCAATTCTAAAGATGAATTAGTGTTTTTTGTATTAAGAAATGACAATGTTTATTCTTTTAATTTAGATTCTTTAGATTCTCAAAATGCTTCATGCTTAATTGTATTTCATAAAGAATCTTGGCTCTGGCATAAGATACTAGGACACTGTAATGTTCACTCCCTTAGAAAGCTATCTAGAAAAATCTTATTTAAAGACTTACCGAAACTTGAGTTTCCAAATGACAAAGTGTGTAATCCCTGTCAAAAGGGAAAACAACACAAAGTATCTTTCAAACCAAAGAAATAAGTGTCAACTTCTCAACCTCTCGAACTGGTTTACATGGATTTGTTTAGACTATCTAGAGTTTCTAGTCTAAATGGGAAGAACTATGTTTATGTTCTTGTATATTACTTTTCTAGATATACTTGGACCTTCTTTATGGCTCACAAAAGTGAAGCTTGATCATATTTTACCATGTATGCCAAGTCTGTAGAAAATATTAGTGGACTTAAAATGAAATCCTTAAGAAGTGATCATGGCCATGAGTTTGAAAATCAAGAGTTTGAATCCTTTTTCTCACAAAATGGTTATAATCACAATTTCTCTGCCCCTAGAACACCTCAACAAAATGGAGTTGTAGAGAGAAGAAATAGAACCCTTCAAGAGATTGCTAGAACAATGCTTAATGAATATGACTTACCTATTTATTTTTGGGTTGAAGATGTCAATATAGCGTGCTACATAATCAATAGAGTGTTGATCAGACCTATTCTTAAGAGGACTCCTTACGAATTATGGAAAAATAGAAAACCCAAGGTTAGCTACTTCGATGTTTTTGGTTTCAAAGTCTATATTCTTAATACCAAATACAATCTTGACAAATTTTCATCCAAAAGTGATCAAGGTATCTTTTTAGGATATTCCATGTCTATTAAAGCCTATAGAGTGTTCAATAAAAGAACTAAATCTGTGGAAGAATCTATTCATGTCGAATTTGATGAAATAGATCCACATGAGCCTAAAACCATCCTAGAGAATCTGGAGGATGATGAATCAAATATGAAAATAATTTCAAAATCCTCATATTGTTCTATGAAAGAATCTATGAAAACTTCCAACTCTGAAAATTCCCTAGAATCAAGTCACAATGAACCTGACTCTGTTGATGAACCTTAAATCACTAGTCCCTCTTTTTCTGGAACTGTTAGAACCCTTAAGAAACATCCCTTGGATGCGGTTGTTGGAGACTTAGACAAAGGAAATCAAACTAGAGCTTCTCTTAGAAATCAGGTTGAACATCAAGTATTATTATCACAACTTGAACCTAAAAACATTTATGATGCTATCAATGATGAATTTTGGGTGATGGATATGCAAGAAGAACTTAATCAGTTTGAAAGGAACAATGTTTGGAAATAGGTTGAAAGACCCAAGGACACTTTTACCATAGGCACTAAATGGGTATTTAGAAATAAGGTAGATGAAGCTGGTAACATAGTTAGAAACACGGATATACTATTTGAACAAGGACATAGTCAAGAAGAAGGAATTCACTATAAGAAGACCTTTTCACCAATAGCCAGACTTGAAGCCCTCAGAATCCTGCTTGCCTATGTAGAAAATATGAATTTCATACTTTATCAAATGGATGTTAAGAGTGCATTCATAAATGGGTATATAGATGAGGATGTTTTTGTTGAACAACTCCCTTGATTTACAAACCCCCATTTTCCAAATCATATTTTTAAACTATCAAAATATTTATATGGTTTAAATCAAGCTCCAAGAGCTTGGTATGACAGATTGAGTACTTTTCTTATTTCCAAAGGTTTTACAAAAGGAATATCTAATCCTACCCTTTTTATAAAAAAATTTATAATGATGTTTTAGTTGTTCAAATCTATGTAGATGACATTATTTTTGGATCTTCGAAGAATTCTTTATGTGTTTATTTTTCTAAAATGATGCACAACGAATTTGAAATGAGTTTAATGGGTGAACTAAAATTCTTTCTTGGATTTCGAATCTTTTAAAATAATGATGGAGTTGTTTTAACCGAAAGTAAATATACTAGAGATCTTATAAAACGTTTTTGATTGGATGGTACTAAAATTAGTGACACTCCCATGAGTACCACTTGTAAGTTGGATCTTGATAAAGATGGAAAATCTGTTGATCAAACCACTTATAGAGGAATGATTGGAAGTTTACTTCACTTAACTGCTAGTCATCCTGACATTGTGTTTAGTGTGTGTATGTGTGCTCGTTTTCAAGAAAACCATAAGGAATCTCATTTAAATGCTGTAAAGAGAATTTTCAAATACCTCAAGCATACACCCAATCTAGAACTATTTTATCCTAAAGGACAATCATTTGAATTAGTTAGTTATTCTGATGATGACTTCAGTGGTTGTAAGTTAGATAGAAATAGAACCTCTGGAACATGTCACCTTTTAAGAAAGTCACTAGTATCATGGTGTAGTAAGAAACAAAATTATGTTTCATTATCTACTGCAAAAGCTGAATACATAGCTGCTGGCAGTTATTGTGCACAAACTTTGTGGATGAAACACACATTACTATATTATGGATATCAATTCAGACATGTACCTATAAATTGTGACAACACAAGTGCTATTAACATCTCAAAGAATCTTGTTTCACATTCTAGGACAAATCACATTGATGTAAGACATCACTTTTTGAGAGATCATTATCAAAAAGGTGATATCACTTTGGAATTCATTGGTAATGAATATCAACTTGCTGATATATTCACCAAACCATTAAATTCTGAGAGGATAGACTACATCATAAATGAACTAGGCATGATAAATATCAAATAGATACCTTACTAGTTACTGTTTTAGGTCTTACTGTTCGATATCATACAGTGTTATAGTTTATTGTTTCATGATTACGGTTTCTCAGTTACTGTCTCTCATGTTTACTGTCTCATCGTAAACTTTTATGTTTACGGTCTCACAATTAGTATTTTGTACTTACTGTCTGGCGTTTACTGTATCACCATAACGCACACTGAGAAATTCATTCACGGTCTCACCGTGAAGCTCATTTACTATCTCACCGTAATGACTATACACTGTCTCACCATAAAAATTCTTTATGTTTTTCTTTAAACCCATATCACAGTAATTATCCATTCTGCCTTTTTTATTTTCCCGCGTTTTTATTTTTTGCGATGTTTGGTATTCCTAAATGATAAAACAAAGAATGTATCACTCGATTCTTCACTCAAGGTTTCTTCTACATACTATTTTCAAACCCTTATTTATCCCTCCAACCCTTCTCTCACTTGAACCTTCAGTGAATTCCAAGAATGAAATGTCTGTCATCATCAACACTTGAGAAGCACAACTCGAAGAAGAAGAAGATTGCACCTAAGCTGACACCTGAAGGACCTTTAAATCCAAATCTGGTAAACCACGTTGTTGTACCTGAGAAAGAGGTTTTCCCCAAATGGATTCTGTCTAGAAAGTCTCTGGTATTAAAAGTGTTAGAAAAACAAGGCTGGTTAGAATGGTTCTTGAAAGAAGATAAACCCATATACCCTAGGTTAGTGTCTCAGTTTTACCAGTACGTTCAATTATCCTTCGATTATGGTGATAGTTATGTTGTAAGAAGATGGTTCAATGGCTAGATATGTTCATTCTCTTCAAGGTTATGGGCTGCATGCCTTAGGATACCTCGTGAAGGCATCTATGAGGATTATCAGAGAATACCTCCACCTTCAAACAAATGGCACCCAAAGGATGGCCATTGTTGCTGAATTAGATGGAGAATCAAGGCTTCTGTTCAAGTTTATACAAAATTTGGTTAGTCCAAGAAAATGTTATTTTTCTATTTTAAAATATCAAGATGTTTTTCTGATTCACCTCATGAAAAATGGGCATAAGATCAACCTGTGAAAGTATATCATACACCATATGTGTGAGTTGATTAAAGTCACATCCAAGTCAACTTATCTGTTTTACTCTCAGCTAATCTTAGCCATGCTTCTTACTAAAGGTATGGTTGGAACTAATGAGGAAGTAATTATGGATTGTGGGTACTGTATCTAAAAAGCCACTACCAAAAGAATGAAGATAAACTGAAATCCTTGGAAAAAGGAATGGGTGGAAGAAAATGATAGAGTTTTTGAGAAATTCAATCCTATGGATTATCCCTCAAGACCAAAAGAAATTCTTAATCCTGATTTAGAACCAGATGGGATTGTTGAGTATCCTGAAGAAGAGGAAGAAGAGGCTGTAGTTCCACCTAGGGAAGCTATTATTGTTGAGGAAGATAGGAATAATGCTCCACCTGAAATTCTTGAAGAAGAAGTCCCTGCTTCTAAAGAAGCTGTTAATCTAGAAATTCAACCCGAGGCTGAAACATAATCAGTTGTCAAAGAATCTGAAAAGCAATCCATGGAAGAGCCTATAGTGGGTGAGCCACCTATTTTTCAAGAGGTCAATCTTGAGGAACTCTCTGTGGAAGAATATGTTCCTGAAATCATACCTACAGATGAAGAACAGATAGAGCTAGCTTTTCAGCTGGCTAGACATGAAATGAGTGAGGAACTTATTTCCAAGTCTATGGAATTAGACCAAGATCCTAAGCCTCTCTGTCCTGAAAAGGAGGCACCTGTTAAGGGGGAGAAAACCCCAAATCTTGAGTCTATTGAAGCCTCACATCCAACTATGTCAAGTCCTGTAGACACTCAGTATAAATTTCCCAGTTTCTATGATGTGGATGACTCTCAGAAGGTTACAACAACCAGAATTGATCTTTCATCTTTATTTCAGTTGAAATCAGTCTCCAATACTGCACCTGAGAAGGAACCTGGGACTATACTTGTCCGTACTCCTGAACACTTATCTGAACAACCATATTTTCTGAGTAAGGATGATCTGAAGGAATTTGGTGATACCCTCCTATCTAGAGTTGAGAAACTCATGAATACCCAACCTCGTCCTGTGAAAAATTTAAGTGAGAGATATTCCCCACTATTATTGGAGAAAATTATTTTCCAAATAAAACCTAAGATGCTTCATGAGATTAGAGAAGTAAGAGTTGAAAATAAGATGCTCAGTAATGAAGTTAAGACCCTAAGAAGTATGGTTGAAGACATGCAGAGAGAGCTACATTCGAGATCTGAACCTGTTACTCCTCCTGTACCACCTATTGCTCCTCAAATCCCACAGGTTGGTGTGTCTCAGATTCAACCTTATCTAGCTTCCTTAGATTAAAAGATCACTGAAATGAACAAACAAATTGCGAAGTAAATGAAAGAGCTTGTTGCCAATCTTAATAAACTCACTGATGAGTATACAAGGTGTCTCCAAAAGGTGCTGAATCAACTAAAATCTCTGACCACAGCTATCAAAGCATCTGGTAAATCCTCTAAACCCTCCTTGGATAGTGATCTTCTTAGAAATGTATTCAAAGTAGAGCTTCAGAATATACTCAGTGGTTTCAATATGGCTTCTTTATCTAAAGTGGTCAAGAACAGTGACAGAGTTCTTGAACTAGTACAAATCCCCTCCAAAATTTCAAATGATGCTCAACAAGAGATTTCCAAGAAAGTGGATTTCAACTTTAACAGAATCTTGTCCAAGACCGATATGACAAACCATTTCATGTACCTTGTAGAAAATCTGTGGATTCCTTCTGTGACTCAATATTTCAAGACCCAAGTCTAGAAGCTCACAGAGTTTACTCGATTGTTGGACAAGTTTATGGAGAACAAGTATGATTTTGAAAAATCCATGCAGTATAGTGGAGAGATCGTTACAGATTTCATCGAACTCCTGAGACCATATCTTCATGTCCAGAGTACAACCATTGTTGCTCCAGTGGCTGCACCTCTTAGACCTGGGCTACCTACCTTCACCTCTTCCCTAGCCTCAGCCACCATGTCTGTCGTCCAAGAACAAAGTCAGATCAGGTCAGTGATTCTTGATCAACAACCGGCTAGATCTTCTACTGCTCCTACCTTGGCTCCCTCAGTCTTTGAAGGCCTTCCTTTAACCTCTTTATCAACCACCTCTCTACCTTCTTCTACCTCGACCTCTACCCCTATGGATTCTTCTTTTGCTACTACTAAAGGCAAAGAGAAGCCTATCCCATGAAGAAGAACAATGATTACTCTTTTTTTTGATAGGGATGCTTTTGCTTTTTTATTACTCTTCTGTTTTGTACTGTCACTTATTTTCTATTAATGGAATGTGCACTTTTTGACTTCTCTTATTCCATCTTTTTGATAATCCCAAAAGGGGTATAAATTTCTATATGTTAGCCATATACACTTTAACTTTACATGATTTGTGATCATCAAAAAGGGGTATATTGTTGGAAACCTCATGTATTAATCATGTTTTAATAATCAAAAATCTTATTCAACCTAGTTAACTCCTATAAATTATATCCAATAATGTGTATTTATGTTTAAAGTTTTATCATGCTTTAAGAAGAGCCATGAAAGATCTTAATTTCTCTATATTTAGTTTACTTACTTTATACTATATTTGATCTACTCTCATAAAACCTTATTTGACAAATGCTTAAGTCTAATCCATTCTATTATCATAATTAATTAAGTCTGAACACAGTTACTTTGAAAAGTCTGAGACATCGTGAGTCTGCCATTGGATAGGTCTTTCTGGCATCGTGAGGTAGACACCGTGACCGTGAGAAACTGTGAAGCAAGACACCGTGAAGCAAACACCATGAATAAGACACCGTGAACAAGACACCGTGAACAAGAAACTATCACCGAAAGACACCGTGAAGCAAGAAACTGTGAAGCAGACACCGTGAACAAGACACTGTGACCGCGAGACACCGTGACCATGAGACACCATGACACTCAGACACCATGATAAATCTAGAAACCGTGTGAAGGAGACACCAGTTCTATGACTTACTATGACACCATTTCTTAAACTATTGTTTCATATTTCAATTTAATTTCTAACGGTCATATTTGATGATTTTAATGCATTGAAATAATTAATGTTTCCTTGTAGACATATCATCGGATAGTATAAGGTATGAGGTGTAGAATACATGCAACCTGTCGGCTCCAACAAATGAATTTTCAAGATAAAAGCGAAGTGTGACCAAGAACCAAGAGCGTGATACAAAAAAAAACATCAAGACTGTGAGCACGATAATGAAGAACACACTTAGAGAAAGTTTCAAAGGAAAGTCCCAAGGCATGCAACTCGACACTGCTAAATAACACATGAAGCATATTTTAAGCATAGAGAACATCTTCACCCTATTGAACCTTACTAAGAACACAAGATGAATCATGACACTCTTTTTTATAGACAAGGACTCGAACTCTGCATCTGCTTCATTTCAGAAGTCCAAAGCTATAAAGGCAAACACTCAGAGAATCTCTAAACCCATCTCTATATTTGTTCTCTATTGTGTATCTGTTTATTAACATTCGAGCAGAGTGTGTACCTATAGAACAACACACTATGTCTCCTACATTAAACTTAAGGATACAAGATATCCTTACTCAACCTTTCTCTTAATCTTGTGTATACCCATGGATAAGTGTGGAAGAGGTCCCTGTGTGTCCTGGATAGTCTGAGTACTGTTGTTAACCCCGATCTAGGGTGTGGATCAAAGTTTATTTATATAAACTACTTGGTGGTAGGTGATCACCAAGTGGAGTGGATTAGGTCTCAACTTGAGACTAAACCACTTGTTTTCTATCCACTGTGCTGCTTAAATTAATCTTCTATGTTTTATTTATTTACTATACAATTCAGAAATCTCTAATTTCACTTTGATAGTTAGTCTTGGAAGGAAGTTATAACTGGCTTGTCTTAGTAGAATAACTTCAAAAGTAATATTAATAACTAATTAAGATTACTGAGAATTAATCAATCTTATAAGAAGTTATTTAAACAGTTAAACTCTTATAACAATATAACCTTGATTAACTAGGCTGTATTTAATCTTTGGGGAAACCTTTTTAGAAATAATTTTTAGAGAAATTTTTATAGTTACTCAATTAACCCCCCTCTTAAGTAATCTACTCTGACCAACAAATCCTGATACTATCTTTGAACCCAAGCACTATATCCTCATCTTATTATCACCAGGTCCTTACCCTTTCCTGGATCCCTAATTATGAAGTTTTCATGCACATCAAGATTCATGTGTAGGGTGTGAGTATAAACCCTATAGGACATTATCATGACCCATCACAACATAGCCCAAACCATGAATACCCCAAGCCCACCTCCAATAGGTCAGGGGTTGGAGACCAGTGTCGAGTAGGCATATCACTCACATGGGAGGCCTTAGCCTAATACACATATACATATAGACATATCTAAGCCCATACAATGATGAAATGTAAAACAACTGAAAAACCATACATGCATTCATCTAAATACCACTATCAGAGTATGATAGAAAGTACTAAAAGAAAAAAAGAGGCAAATACATGCCCACCAAAAAGAGTTTGAAAACTAGTCCAATATGAAAGTATATATGGGGAATACTATCAAGATAACTGTAGGAATACACCTCAGTCAGTATATATCACAAAGAAATTACTGGTCCTAGTACCCCTAGGAATCTATTAAAAGGCCAATCATTTTCATAATACATAACACATACAGGGAAATCCAATACAGGGGTGAGTATAAAAATACCTAGTAGGACACCCTGAAATCACTAAGAATATGAAAATACGAATAATAGTCGTTTCAACATAGGTATATGTATATATCATATATAACAAGAATATCTAGATATAATTAATAAATAAACACAGTCTCAAAGTAAATTAACAACCGTAATACTAGTCTAGGAATATTGTACAAAGGTTTCAAATAGCACTCATCCCAGAGAACACACTCCATGAGTCACATAGAACTGATGGAATATATATAACGTATCATGATCATCAGATCTCACCATAATAAGTACACACTAGAAGTCTAAATAGAACAATACAGAGATCAAGATCACACCCAAGGCCATGGGGTATAAAAACAACTCAATATAGAGTAACATGATAAGTAGAGGATCGGCTCCCACGTAGTGTTGGCCACAGTGATACCAAGAACACTACTTATAAAAATATAACGATATAGGATCTCACTTTAGGACTCCTTTAAGGATTCATACAACTCTATCCAAGAAGTCCCATTAAATGGATCACTATCCTATGTATAGAATATGATTCCATACCATACCTTAAGGAATGGGTCAAGGGTATGAACCCTAATGAAACTTGTCCATGCTGAAGAGGATAAGGGATCCAAGAAAACTTTGAAGGGGTACACGACATGTACTAGTGGTACATGGAATTTTACATTGACATTGGGTTCTAACTATATAAAATGGCATGTGTCCATGTTCATGTTTGTGCTTAAGTACACGGTGTGTCCGAGCCCGTGTACTCTTGGCTATGTCTGTTTCTAGTTGGCCATGACCGTGTACAACTAACTATGTCTATGTATAGATGGAATTGTATCCTCTAGGATACATTCCAAATTCCAAGTGATGGGTCGCACACCGTGTGATATGTGTCACATGACATATGATACTTAACTTCACACGAAAACCCTATCCACCACTGTGAGGGTCCCACACGGTATATTGTTCCTTAATACATTCTGTGTACTGTGGGATTTTTCAGAAATAAAAAATATTCCTCTACATTTTCATCCACTCATCCAGCCCCCAAATTCACTATGAATTGCATTGGGAAGTGTATATCTACTCCTATCAAGCCACGCCGTTGCCGATTTCTAGAATCCGGCCATCCGATTCGCACGAGAATCAGTTATCATTCATCTTCATCTCCATCGCACATACCATTCAAATTGTAGGTCACCAATACAATAAAATTCACTCATTACTACTATCTTTTTTTGATCTCCATCCCATACCAATACCGTACATGCAATATCAAACCGGTATGCCATGAATTGGGCATGTAATGGTTGATTTTTTGGTACTTTGGTCAAACCATCGATCAATCAAAACACTAGTGATGAATTCACATGAAAGATGGGAGAAGTACAAAAAATACGCAAATAGAAAAAAACTTATACTCTGTTTGATTGGACTCAATCCATTACCATTAGAAAAACTAACTAAGAACCAAATAAAAATAAATAATTCACCTAATAAAATCACTTCAGATAAACCCATCCCATAATATGGCCGATCTGGGAATCAATCTATTAGTATATTGATTTACGTTCATCATATAAATAAAAAATAAAGAAATAAATAAAAATAAAACAACATCCTACCTCAATTTTAATTAATCACTGATAAAGAACAAAGCTACGTCATTATCATTGGTGATATCCTCAAATTCTGTTTCACACTGATTGTCAATCTTTGATCCATTTGTTGTTCTCCAATGGAAGTTCCTCCAACATCTCCTCTAAATATCAAAGGTTATGTGTCTAACCTTGATATTTTACCCTATCCATACATTTATATAAAATAATTAGGTTTTCACTTCATTTTAAAAATATAAATAAATAAATTTTGTTAATTTATTGGTTATGAATACCTGTGATGACTTTTCCACAAATACCCCACGCTGACAAAGGTTGTGTCATGCATAGGGTAAAACGCATGATATAAACTAAAAAATAGCCCCAAATTTTAGATCTGAGCCTCTGTTTATAAGTTATTACACCTTTATAGGAAAACTATGTGTGCATTAATTTAATATATTTAATATTTTTTAAAAATTAATTTCGGCTACATCAGACCTCAGAATGTCATTCTATATTCATGTTTGGTCTTGAAAATATTTCTAGATATATTCCAAGAATTAATATGAAAAAATAGAGACATTACATTCTCCCCACCTTGGGGATTTATGTCATGGAAATCCAAAACAAAAGTCTACACAAAGAGATATGGGTACTGAGTATGCATTTGAGTCTCCCACTCCAAGGTGCTCTCCTAAAGATTTTTGGTACTACCATCAGACACACACTAGGGGAATTAATCACCCATGAAGGATCCTATCATGTTGATCCTTTATATCCACTAGGTACTTAGAAAAGGTATCTCCATCCTCGTTTCCCAACTCTCCCTAGTTGATAACGTGCGATGAATAATGCATGTACCTCCTCAGCTACAACACGTGGAAGAAACTGTATACCCGGTCTAATAGTGGTAGTAGAGCTAAGTGGTATGCCACATTTCTAAATCTATATAATATCTAGAAAGGGATGATGAATCAGGGAGATATCTTACCACCCCATCCAAATCTCCATAATCCTCATTGATCTGAATATTATAAAACACATTGTCTCCCTCCTCGAACTATAAATGCCTCCATCACCGATCAACATAGAAATTATGATGGATTTGTGTAGTCCTCATATAGTCTTGGATGACCTGCACCTTCTCTGTAGTGGCTCACACTAACTCTGGACCCATAAGTGTTGACTCTCCTTGGTCAGTCCCACAAAGTGGTGACCTATAGGGTCACTCATACATGGCCTCAAATGGTTCCATACTAATGGTGGAATGATAGATATTTTTGTTCAAAAACTCCACCAAAGGTAAGAGATCCTCCAAAATATGGAAAAATTCCAATATATAGGCTCTCAACATATCCAAAGAACCTGAATTGTCCAGTCAGTCTGGCTATTATTATTGGGGTGAAAAGCCATGCTCAAATGCAGTTGTGTCCCAAAATCCTCATACAATCCCTTCCATAACTAATATTTGAATAAATATTCATGGTCAAAAATGATCATTGAGGGAACTCCATGGAGTTAGACTATCTCTTGTATGTAGAGGAATCCTAAGATCTCTATTTAACTTTGATCCTGAATAGCTAGGAAGTGGGATGACTTGGTGTGTCAGTCTAAAATCACCCAGATGAAACTGTTTCCCTTGGACATATGTGTTAACCCATCACAAATTCCATGGATATATCATCTCACTTCCACTCTATAACCTCAATGGGTTGAGTTAAACTGGCTGAGACCTAGTTCAAATCCTTTACTTATTAATAAGTAAGGTATTGAGAGACAAAATCTGCAACTCCCTTCATCATCCTTGACCACTAAAATAGATGTTAGAGATCCAGGTACATATTTTCTACACCTATATATACCTCTAATGGAGTTGTATGAAACTCTCTCATAACCTCCTCCTGTAATGTCACTGGTACCGTCGTGTGTCCTTTAAAATAATGTCATGCTCTCCACCTTTAGAAATTCCACCAGGAGCATTTCCAGTGGATATCTTAGTATGTAGGGTCTCAAAATTAGTATTTTCAATCCATGCCTCCCTAACTAATTATAAAAGGGGAGGGGTAAGAATAATCAACTGGATTTAAGATGATCCATCCCCATCTATAAATGATAATTGTAATAAGACGAACTACTCTAATGCCTTTCTTAGAAACAATGAACAAGATATCCTGCTGAGAGAATATACTACCACATTCCCCTTCCTAGGAGTATAGAAAATATTTAAGTCATAATAATGGAGGAAATATATCCATAGAATTTGTCTCAAGTTAAGTTTCTTATGAGAGAAGATACAATTGAGACTATTATGGCCAGAATAGATGACAAACCACTCACCCATAAGGAAGTTTCACCACATATTTAATGAAAACACTATCACTTGGAATTCAAGATCATGGGTTGTGTAGTTTTCATCATGTGGTATCAAATAATGCGAGTCATAGAAAATCAAAACCTACTTCTGCATCAGAACACAACCAAGGTCAATTCCTAATGCATCACAGAACACTATGTACTCAACACCCTCCTTTGACAATATCAAGATGTGAGAGCTTGTCAATCTATACCTCAAATCATATAAAGCCTGCTAGAACCTCTCTATCCATGTGAAATTATTCCCCTTTTGGGTTAAATATGTCAAGGGAGAAGATATCATGGAGAAATTAGGTATGAATCTATGATAATAGCCTTCCAACCCAAGGAAAATGTACACCTCTATGACACTGTTGGGGGACTTCCAAGCCAATACTACCTAAACCTTCACCAGGCCCGCTATCAAACCATATTTAGAGATAAAATGAGTAAAGACCCGGATTTTCCATGTAATTTTTTTTAAATATATGGAATTATTACGAGTTTGTGAAAATTGACGGTGCATGGTTCTAAGGCCCAGTGTGTCCAGAATAAATTTCTAAACTTTTTTAGGTACGTTTAGTAAATGCACAGGTGACATTTTCTATCTTTTGAATCAGTGATCAGATTAAAAATCTGAGTGAACTGTTGAATCTGCAATGCCGAGATTTTCTTAAGGGAGGTTTCACTTCGACTGTAGTAAGTCTAGAGGAAAAGTTAGATTTTGGAATTTTTAAAAGAATAATAAAATAACTTTGTTATTTTATTTATTTATTTATTTTCCTCTAATGGAGAAGCGGTAGTGGATGAAACAACGATGTGTCAAACCATTAAATAGATTTACTCCTCAAGTCCTTTATAATAGTACTATTGGAATTAGGAAGGTTTATTTTAAATGAACCCCCATTAATTCCACGAGTGTTACTCAAACTCCCCCTCTCCTATTTATATATATCTTGGGGAGAGGTATTGGCACAGTTTCACCAAGCGATGAAGTTTTGATAAAGTGACAAGACACTAAACACTTGGAGGACGAGACTGGTTCTAGAGTACGGTGACGAGTGACATCTAATCATGAACCGAAGGATGATGATTGAGAGGCAATGTTAGGGTCTTTTTACGGGGACAACGTACACCGACTCCTCCTAAAGCACGAAGGCTCTCCAACAAAATTACGGTAGGGGGTTTGTTTAAAGTTCATCTTTGATCTCTGCCTTGCTTTCATTCATTATCATATTAACACAGAGGGTTTGGGAGAAACGAACAAGGTCCAGACCCCCCAACGCTCTGTTTAAGTTTTGTTCTTCAGGGATGTTTTCCTCAGGGTGATGGCAGCGTGAAGACGATGGAAACGCAGGAGAAACCGCTGAACTGCTAGCACGCCAAGTCAGTGGAGGCTAGAGGAAGACTCGTGGAAGTCGACCGTAGGTGTTGGAGGGTGGAACACGATGACACGCTGCGGGGGACGAAGGTGGCCGACACGAGCCAGCTGCACGGGATAAGGGGAGGTGCCCGCAGGCACCGCCAACGGCTATAGCTACGGCAGGTGGAGAGCGACGCGGCCCTGCACTGCCCCGGGTTGGCGGACCCCCATTCAGCCAAAACAGCTGACTGTTACACAGTTGGGAAGCGCCCCACTGTCTGGACGAAACGGACTTGCACCCACGGGGCCAGCTGGGAATACTGGTCTACTTTATGGCGGATGTGGGCTGGCCGAGTGGGCCAAACTCACCCAGTAAACCAGACCCGCCTAGTGGGCCGGGCCGGACCTACCAGTGGGCCGGGTTGAACCCGCGACCCAATGGTTCAATGCAGGTGGGCTCAACCACACCCACCAGGCCTGTCCAACCACAACTCAGGCCTGTGAACCGAACTGGGCCGACCCCAATGGGCCAGACCTAGTAAACTGGGCCGACCTTTAGAGGGTCATACCCGAGTGGGGTCAGATAGACCCTAGGACCATTGCGTCGGGCTGGATTGACTAAGTCAGATAGGGCCCAGACCCAACTGGTCCTCAAATAAACAAACACCCTTTATTGAAGAACCAGGTGTCCATTCGACACGACATCAGTCTATTTGGGATCCATTTTGGGAAGCGGTCCCTTTGAAATATTCTGACGGGCATGGCCGCGCCGGTCTAGACCGAGGTGTGATCACCCCCATTTCACAGAAAGGGGTGTAACTAATAGACCGAGCATCCGTATGAAAAACCATCTGTGGCACCAGAACCCTTAGGATGAGATAGTCCATTTGGTATACTCAACTTGAATTTTGGAGAAATTTAGAGTAAGGATGAGTTGGATTGAACCTGAATCCAACCGAGCCATCAGAACTAAAATGCTTATAAGTCACAGACCGAGTGTCCTATTAACGTGCCGCCAGTCGTGTTGGAACCCTTACGACATGGAGGTCCTTTGGGATACTTATTAGTGGGGATTAGTGTAAGTTGAGATATGAATAATGTCTTGAGGAGTGGATCCTCCCGGAATCAAGCGTACTATGAGCGGGAATCTAGTGGCTGGCAGTGAGGCGGAGGTTGGAGACAAATTATACGAAGGTTAGTACCGAGAAATCCTGTCTGGGTCATCACTGATCCTTTGTTGGTTAGATCCTGTGTGGGTCAGTGCTCAGCAATCATGTGTGGGTCAGTACATACTGATCGTGTGTGGGTTAGATCTTGTGTGGGTTAGCGCTCAGTGATCCTATGTGGGTAAGCACATACCGATCCTGTGTGGGTCAGATCTTGTGTGGGTTAGTGGGGGTTATTACCTATTGATCCTATGTGGGTCAGAATCCTTATAGTCAGCAGTAGTGCCTCTCGATAGAATAAAATGATATAGCTTCTCGACTAATCATCTGTACTTCTGTGCTTTAATTATATACCTAGTGTAACAATTTCATGGTGTTACCTATGTGAACTTTTACCTTCGTGGTGTTACCTGTGTAGTACTTTTACCTTCATGGTGTTAACTTTGTGGTATTCTTCCCTTGTGGATCAGTTGTGCTAATGGATTAGAAGTTGGAGCCTTATGTTTCCTCATGTATGAGATGATTATAACTTGATAACTTAGGTATATGTATGGGAATATACATAAGTAGAGTTTATGACTACTTTGTGATTTGTGTTTGATGTCTTTCTTTGTGGTTTATCCTTTGTGGAACTCTAGGAGACCTTCGGGGGTCTCGGGGTCCCTACTGAGTTTGTTATACTCACCCTTTCATAGTCTATGCCTACACCTTGCTGTATCTTGTGTAGACAACAGACAACGTTGATCGAGGCTATGGGAGAAAGGACTAGACATTGCTCAGAGCTGGACCATTTGAAGTGACGTGCTATAATGACTACTGATCATGAGTTGTACCTACCCTTCAGATGATGAACAACATTGATCAAGGTTGAGGGAGCTAGGACTGGATGGTGCTCAGAGGTGGACCATTTGACGTGATGTGCTACAGTGACTACTAATCGTGAGCTATACCTACCCTTCAGGTAGGATCCTTGGTGGATGGTCCAGGAGTTGTTTTCTCTTTTTAGTTGTACTTTTACTTTTTAGTTGGGCTTGTATTCCGGCCACTTTACTTTCAGTACACTTTTTACTAAAGCAGTTTACTTCGTGGTTGCTTCTTTTTATGTTCTTGGATTGTGTGTTTGTACATGTTTAATGGAAATGCCTTCCCATTTTATGGGTATTCCTTTTAGGTGCTAGTCGCCAGCCCCTGGCCTATGGAAGGCAGGCTTGGGGTAGTCACGGTGCGGGCCCCGGGGGATGAGTCGTGACAAAGTGGTATCAAAGGAGTTGGTTCTACTGAAGAACTAGGACTCTGATCTTTTCTATATGGAAATATTGTTAAGTGTTATGAGTGTGGTTTTCAGTTTAGGGAAATACAGTATTGGTGCAGTGGCCGAAATATCTATACAATAGGACCATGAATTCCGATTTCTGACTCAGTGAATGAAAAAACTGATTGTGTGTGTTTTGAAAAGTTTTTCTTATGATTTATTTGAGGAAGATCACCAGGTATAACTTATTGACTATAACACACCTGTTTTATTTCAGGATTCTACCACATAGACATCCAGCCCCAGATTCCCAAGAGAGTACTTGATGACGGCCCATCGAGCGATGAGGCCTCAGTGTAGGGCCCTCTTACAGTGTTAGCACCTTCGGGTGTTATACCAGCAGCACCACTACCCGTTGGGTAGCCTTTTCCACAATCCCCACTAGCATAGGGTGCACGATTACTGAGTGCGTTGCACAAGTTTCAGCGACAGAGAGCTATGAGGTTCTGAGGCGAGATGGATCCGTAGGTGGCTTAGGGCTAACTGGAGGCTGTGGCTAGAGTCTTTCACTTAGTTGGGACACCAGCTGATCTGATGGTGATCCTAACTGCCAGTATATTCCAGGGAGCATTTGGGAGATGGTGGAGTCTGAAACTCTAGATATAGGATGAGGCGACCCTCACCTAGGCGGAATTCGAGGGCCTTTTCAGGGAAAAGTTCATCCCAACAACCCTATGCTTAGTGCGTATACAGGAGCTGCTGCACTTACAGCATGGAAACATGACTGTGGCCCAGTACTCAGCGACATTCACTGATCTATCCCATTACTCCACCGACATGGTAAAATACCCTTTATTTAGGTCCTGAGCATTTGATCAGGGTATTCTATGGGATATCAAAGCATCAATTATATCGCTCATCATTCTGATTTAGGCTGGGGTGCTAGAGTGAGCGCTTTTGGTGGAGAGCTTCCAAGCTGAGCAGGCACCGACACCGAGAGCCACCACCGGATTTCAGGTAGCAAAGTCATCTATAGCAGATAGTAGATGGATGATGTAGGGGCCCAATTGGGCCAGAACTTCTAGTGGATGACCTCAAGATACTGGGTCTGTGGTGAGGGGATCACAGGACAGAGGAGGACAGTTGAGGATTAGGCAATGCTACTCATGCAGCGGGCAAGGCCACATGGATCGCGATTGCCCGATATGCCATAAATATGAATAGTAGACGGTCAAGGGACCACTGAGGAAAGGGAAGAGGTTTGAGAAAGGAGGTCCTCAGGGCGGCAGACGTTCCAGAGGAGCTGGCCGTGCAGCAGGTGGTGGGTGGCGATTCCAGTTTCTACCGCCACAACCTTCATGTGGTCCACCCCGACCATAGGGTGCAGGTGGGTAGGGATGAACTTAGATTTAGGAAGATGAGTCCTATGAACATGATGATCTAGAGCTAATTAGAGGTATGATATGTGTCTACTACACCTTAGCTGCAATACTTATAGACACAGGTTCTAGTCACTCTTTCATCACCACAACTCTTGTTCAGAGATCGAAGATTCCAGTGGAGTTTTTGGATCGATCCATGCGTTAGATACTTATACGGGAGAATATTCAAGGATTAAACACTGGTTCCAACAGTGTGAGATTACTCTAGGGGGTGAGAGCTTTGGCAGGGAACTTCTAGTAGTAGCGTCGAGGCCTTACGACGTTATCTTGGGTATGGACTGGTTATCCACATTCCATGCTCAGATTGACTGTATTAGGCACAAAGTGTGGTGTGTCCATGAGGATGGTAATAGGGATTCCTTCACCAAAGATAAGGGAACCTTTTTAGCATAGGATGGACTTACCTAGAGGAGGTTACAACTGATCACACATCAGTTGGATATCCTTACCCTCGGAGTAGTTGATGTTGAGAGTCCGAGCTATCCTATAGTAGTGGACCAGTATACCAATGTCTTTCCTAATAATGTTCTGGGATTACCTCCACATAGAGAGGTAGAATTTTACATCAACCTGTACCCTAGGATGGAACCAATATCTACACCAGCATATCAGATGGCTCCTGCGGAGCTTCAGAAGTTATGGGAACAGCTGGAGGACTTGCAGAGGATGGAGTTCATAAGGCCCAGTGTGTCTCCATGGGAAGCCCTGATTTTGTTTTCCAAAACGGCAGATGAGAGTTTGAGACTCTATGTGGATTATCGGTGCTTGAACCAGGTGACCGTGAAGAACAAGTATCCACTTCTGAGGATTGATGATCTCTTTGATCAGTTGAAGGGAGATCGATGGTTTTCGAAGATAAACCTCAGATTAGGCTATCATCAGCTCAAGGTATGAGATGAGGATGTGCATAAGATGACCTTAAAATGTTGGTATGGCCACTACAAGTTCCGGGTTATGCCATTCAGCATGACCAGCACCCCAACAATGTTCATTGGACTCATGGACATGATCTTCTAGCCATACCTCGATCGCTTCATTGTGGTCTTCATCGACGAGATCTTGGTGTACTCAACGTCAGAGGAGGAGCATGCCTATCATCTATAGATAGTTCTGGATAAAATATGAGAGCACTATCTTTTTTATAATCACTCAAATTGAGAATTTTGGATTTGAGAGGTTCACTTTTTGGGACACGTTATCTCAGAGGATGGAGTTGCAGTGAATCCGGTGAAGATAGAGGTCGTTCTAGCTTGGGAGCCACCCAGAAGTGTGACTGAGGTGTGGAGTTTCCTAGGGTTGGATGGGTAATACCAAAGATTTGTACCTGACTTTTATAGAGTTTCATAACCCTTGTTAGCATTGATGAAAATGGGACAGCCCTTCGTGTGGACGGAGAGATGCCAACAGATTTTTCAGGAGTTGAGGTAGATACTGATGTGTTCCCCCATATCGAGGATACCAAAATATGGTGTTGGGTATGTAGTCTACTACGAAACATCATGGATCAGGCATGGATGTGTTCTGATGTAGGAGTGAGTATTGATCACTTATGGTTCATGACAGCTGAGACAACATGAGAATAACTACGCCACCCATGACCCGGAGTTTGCAGTAGTGGTCTTCGCTTTGAATATGTGGTGACACTACTTGATGGGTGAATGATTTACAATAAAATCTGATCAAAAGAGTCTCAGGTATATCTTCTCACAGAGGGACCTAAACCTAAGACAACGATGTTGGCTAGAGTTCCTCTAGGAGTACGACTTTGAGATAGTCTACACTTCTAGGAAGGGGAACGTAGTAGCCGACACACTCAGCAAGAGGTCTAGTCTACAGTTGCAGAGTGAGGCAACAGAGCATATAGCCACATTATAGATATCCTTTGTGGATAGAGATGGAGGAACTTATCTCCAGTCTATTACTGTCACTCCCCCACTTCTTCAGAGAGTTAGGGAGGAACATCTTGGGGATGTTGACTGTGAGGATCGACGTGCTCAGATATCCTCAAGATAGACACATGATGGATTTTGTGAAGGTGGGGAGCACGTCATCCTCTTCAGAGGACATACTATGGTACCAGTGGTGCTATGGGAGGAGGTGTTTAGGGAGTTCCATATGTCCCCTTTGGTGGTACATCTTAGTGTGGCGAAGATGTAACGGGACCTCCGACACCAGCACTGGTGGCCAGGGATGAAGAAGGTAGTGACAAAGTTTTTTTCATGATGCCTCACTTGTCAGCTAGTGAAGGCCAAGCATCAGGTTGTAGCAGGCTTAGCTCATCCAATAGAGGTGTCAGATTGGAAGTGAGATGGTATCTCTATGGACTTTGTGACAGGGATTCCATGTACGTCCATGGGCCATGATTCCATCAGGGTGATCATTGAAAAAATCAGCATGTCGGACCACTTCCTACCCATCTAAGAGTAGGGAGCAGTAGAGGGCATGGGATGCCTCAACATATAAGAGATTGTCTGACTTCATAGGGTTCCATCGACGATTGTCTCTGACCGTGACACACGTTTTACATCTCGATTGTGGAAGGGATTTTAGGAGGTGTTCGAGGCTCAGCTACGTTTGAGCACCACCTTTCATCCTCAGATGGATGGTCAGATAGAGAAGACCATATAGACACTAGATGACATGCTTCGTGCATGCGTCCTAGATTTTGGCCTCTATTGGGAGGATCACTTTCCCATGGTGTAGTTCGCATACAATAACAACTATCACTCCACCATTGGTATGGAACCATTTGAGGCCCTGTACGGTCGACCATGCAGATCACCTCTATGCTGGACTGACCCAAGGGAGTGAGAACTTATGGGTCTAGAGTTGGTACGGGCTACCACTGAGATGGTGCAAATCATCCGAGAGCAGATGAAGACTGCACATAGCAGACATAAGTCTTATGATAATAGGAGATGGATACCTCTAGAGTTCTAGGAGGAGGAACATGTATTCTTGTGAGTCTCCCCTCGATAAGGACTACAAAGATTTGGATGAGGTAGCAAGTTATCTCTGAGGTTTATCAGACCTTTTATGAAACTTCAAAGGATTATCTAGGTGGAACAACGCTTGGAACTGCCACTGCAGTTGGAGAGGGTGAACGACATCTTCCACGTATCCCAGTTGAGGAGATACGTGCATGACCCATCTCACATCATCGACCATGGCGAGCTGGACTTTGATGAAGGGGAAATGTTTACGGAGGTTCCAGTGGAGGTTGAGGATCTATAGGAGAATGTCCTTCTTGTATGATTGATACCTCTAGTGCGCATTTTCTGGAAGCACGAGAACCTCTAGGAGAGAACTTGGGATATGGAGGCCCAGATTTGTGCTCAATACCCCCATATGTTTTCTTAGTCTATGTTATGGATTTTGGGGAAGAAAATATATAAGGTGGGGAGAATATAAAGACCCTAATTTTCCATGTATTTTACTTAAATATATGGAATTATTATAAGTCTAAAAAAATTGACGGTGCATGATTCCATGTCATGGTGCTCCCAGAATAAATTTATGAACTTTTTTTAGGTACGTTCAGTAAATGTGCGGGCGGTGTTTTGTATCTTTTGAATTGGTGATCAAATTAAAAATTTGAGGGAACCATTGAATCCACAGTGCCAGGATTCACTTAAGGGAGGCTTCACTTCGACCGTAGTAATTCTGGAGAAAAAGTTAGATTTTGGTCTTTTTAAAAGAATAATAAAATAACTTTGTTATTTTACTTATTTCTTTCTTTTCCTCCAACGGACAAGCGGTAGTGGCGGGACCAATTATGTGTCAAGCCATTAAATGACTTGAGTCCTCAAGTCCTTTATAAAAACACTGTTGGAATTAGTAAGGTTCCTATTAAATGAACCCCCATTAGTTCCATGGGCGTTAATCACCCTCTCCCTATCCTATTTATATGGAGCTTGGGGAGAGGTATTGGCATAACTTCACCAAAAAACAAAGTTCTGATAAAGTGCCGTGATGCCAACCACTTGGAGGATGGGACCAATTTTGGCGTGTGGTTACTAGTGACACTAAATCATGAACTGAAGAATGACGATTGAGCGACAACATTGACGGCCTGTTGCGGGGACAACGAACACTGACTCCTCCTCAAGTGCGGAGGCTCCCCAACAAACTTGAGGTAGGGGGTTTGTTTAAAGTTCATCATTGATCTTTTCATTGCTTCTGTTCGTTATCATATTAATGCGGAGGGTTCAGGCCAAATGAACAAGGCCCAGACCCCCCGCTGCTTCGTTTAAGTTGCGTTCTTCGGGGAAGTTTTCCTCATGGTGACGTCAGTGAGAAGACTGCGGCAGCGCGGGAGAAACCACCGAACCACCGGTGTGCCAAGTTGGTGGGGGATAGCGATGGCTGGAAGAAGACCCTTAGAAACTGTCCATGGTTGGTGGACGACGGTGTGCGATGGTGTGCCGTGGAGGACAGAGGCGGCCGGCCTGAGCCAACCACGAGGTACATGGGGCGGCACCCGCAGGCACCGGTGGCGACTACTGTCACAGCTGGTAGGCTGCTGTAGGTGGAGATCGATGCATCCCAAGGCCATGCAAGGTTGGTAGACCCCCGGTTAGCCAAAATGTCTGACCATTACGCGGTGGGGCAGCACCCCACTGGTTGGTTGAAATGACCCTGCACCCATGGGGCTAGCTAGGAAGACCAGTCCACCTTCTGGTGAACCGAGCCGGACATGGGCCAGACGAGTGGGCCGAACCCACCCAGCGAACCGGACCTGCGGCCCAGTGGGCCGGACTGAACTTGTGGCCTAGTGGGCCAACACAGGTGGGCTGAGCCCCACCCGACGGGCCGATCCAACCATGGCCCAGACCCGCGAAATGAACCGGGATGACCCTGATGGGCCAAACCCAGTAAACCGGGCCAACCCTTAGTAGGCCAGACCTGAGCAGGATCAAGTAGACCCCATGACCGTTGTGTCGGGCTAACCTGACAGAGTCAGACCCGATCCAGACCCAATCGGTCCCAGAATATAGAAACACCTGTAATTGACAAACCGAGCCTCTGTTCGACACACCGTTAGTGGTGTTGGGATTATTTTTGAGAAGTGGTCCCTTTGGAATATTTCGGTGGCCCGACTGAGCCGTTTCGGACAGAGGTGAAATCACCCCTGTTTCACAGAAAGGGGTGTAACTAACACAACATGCTTCCGTACGACGAACCGTCTGTGATGTAGGAACCCTTAAAATGAGATGGTCCTTTTAGTATACTCCAATTGAGTTTTAAAGAATGTTAATGTATGGCCGGGTTGGATCGAACCTGAATCCAATTGAGCCCTCAGAGATAAAATTCTTGTAAGTCACAGACTGGGCGTCGGATTAACGCGCCTCCTATCACGTTGGAACCCTTACAACATGGTGGTACTTTGGGATACTTTTTCATAGATAATCATGGTGGTTAGGGTATGATCGATGTCTTGAGGAGCGGATCTTACCGGAATCAAGCGTATTATGAGTTAGAATCTAGTGGCTGGCAGTGAGGTAGATGTTGGAGATAGATTATACAGAGGTTAGTACTGATCAATCCAGTGTGGGTCAGTACCGATCCTGTGTGGGTCAGATCCTATGTGGTTCATCGCTCTGTGATTCTGTGTGGGTCAGCGCATACTGATCCTATGTGGGTCTAATCCTGTGTGGGTCAGCGCTCAACCATCCTGTGTGGGTCACTACTCAGCGATCCTGTGTGGGTAAGTTCATACCGATCCTATGTGGGTTATCAGGGGTTTGTACCTATCGATCCTGTGTAGGTCAGACTCCGTATAGTCAGCAGTAGAGCCTCTCGACAGAATAAGATTATCTAGCTTCTCGACTAATCATCTTTAATTCCGTTCTTTACTTATATACCTGGTGTGAGGTGATTCTTTTACCTTCATAGTGTTACATATGTGGTACTTTTACCTTAATGGTGTTACCTGTGTGATAATTTTACCTTCATGGTGTTACCTATGTGGTACTTTTACCATTGTGGTCTTACCTTTGTTGTATTCTTCCCTCATGGATCAGTTGTGCTAATGGATTAGAAGTTGGAGCCTTATGTTTCCTCATGTATGAGACGAGTATAACATGATATCTTATTAATATTTATTGGAATATACATGACTAGAGTTGATGACTGCTTTGTGATTTGTGTTTGAGGTCTTTCTTTGTGGTTTATACTTTTTGGAACGCTGGGAGACCTTCGAGGGTCTTGGGGTCCCTATTGGGTATTATTATACTCACCCCTACATGGGCTATACCCACACCTTGTTGTGTCTTGTGAAGACGATGGACAGCATTGATCGTGGCTGAGGGAGCCCAGACTGGATGGAGCTCAAAGGTAGACCATTTGACGTGACGTGCTGTAGTGACTACTGATTGTGAGCTGTACCTACCCTTCCGATGACAGACAACGTTGATCGAGGCTAAGGAAGCCAGGACTGGATGGTGCTCAAAGGTGGACCATTTGACGTGATGTGCTGTAGTGACTACTGATTGTGAGATGTACCTACCCTTCAGGTAGAATCCTTGGTGGACGATCCAGGAGCTATTTTCTCTTTTCATTTGTACTTGTACTTTCTAAATGGGCTTGTATTACAACCCATTTACTTTTAGTACACTTTTTACTACAACAGTTTACTTCATGGTTTCTTCTTGTTGTGTTCTTGGATTGTATGTTTATACAGGTTTAAAGGAAATGCCTTCCCATTTTAGTGATACTCCTTTTCAGTGCTAGTTTCCAGCCCCTTCCCTATAGAAGGCAGGCTTAGGGTAGTCAAGGCGTAGGACCCAGGGGACGGGTTGTGACAAAATGTCCTGGAAAGTGGACATAATGAATCCAAAACTTGCACTTCAAGAGCTTCTTGTAAATCTAGTTCTCTCGACGTATGTCTAGAACCATCCTCAAGTTTCTCATGTTATCCTCCTTAGATACCGAGTACACTATGATATCATAAATTAATACTACCACAAACAGGTTTATGAAGGGTTAAAAGATCTTGTTTATGAGTCCCATGATCACTCCTAGGGAATTCATCACACCAAAGGGAACCACCAAGTACTCATAGTGATCGTAGCAACATCTAAATTCTATCTTTGGTATATCCTCATCCCATAGTTGCAACTGGTGATAACCTGGTATGAGGTCAATATTTAAGAACCATCATTCCCCTATTAACTTATCAAAGATCTCATAGATCCTTGGTAGTGGATACTTTTTCTTTATAGTCACCTGGTTTAGGAAACAATAATCAACACATAACCTCAAGATACTACCTTACTTATTGGCAAACAATACTTAGGATACCCATGGTGAAACCCAGGGTCTATAAAATCCCTTACCTTAAAATCCCTCTAACTACAACCTTAGATCTCAAATCTCTGTGGGAGCCATTCAATATGGTGACAAAAATATCAAGGTCGTCCCATAGTGTAGATTAATGAAGAAATCTATTTCTCGATAGGGAGGTAAGATTGAAACATCCTCATGATACACCACCAATGTAGGGAACTGAAAAGTCATAACATCTAGTAGACCAAGGTCTATGCTATATAATTGATGAGTAATTGGATGCAACCTCCTACAAATGAGTCTATCCTACGCTGCTTGGGTTTCCTTTTCACCCACATAGAAAAGCCTAGTCCTAGAGTTATGGACACACCACAACCTCCACCTAAAAAAGTCTATCTAGGAATGAACTTTAGATAAACATCCCATACCTAATATGATTTCATAAGGCCTCATCACTGCTACAAAGAGATCCCAATAGAAACTCTCACCTCTAATAGTTATATCACACTCTTTGAAGAAGTGTGTGATCACTGAGTCACTTCCCATAGGAGTCTCCAAGCGTAAGGGTAGAGCCAAAGGCTCAACTAGAATCTCTAAGTCTTGACCATATAAGAAAAAAAAATGGAATGACTCATACCTATGTCTATAAGTATTGAAAATATAGTAGAGAAGAGATATGTTATACCTTGTATCATTCCTAGAGCCTTTGGGTCATAAACCTCGACTACCTATAGCCTCCCTTTCCCCTTTCCTCCAGTTCCCTAAGCTTTTCATGGAATACCAGGGGGTAGTTTTGGTAAAAAGTTGAATCATATACCACATATAACTACTCTCCCATCCTCCCTACCATGTACTCCACCCTATAAACCTTCTGTTCCTACTACTAACTCTACATAGGTGGACCATCCACTATCACTATATTAGCCATATAGAGGTCCGAAAAATCTTGTGCAATATGTCCCTTACTGTTACAAGAGTATAAATACCTCTCCTTAGGCCAAATAGACCCATCCTGTGAGTCTTAAAACATATACCCTCTATCCTAAGATCACCTCCTAAAATTCCTTGCATGCCCTTGTCCCTGAGATTGATGTCGTCTCCCTACTCCTGAAGTCTTAGCCCCGGAGTTCCCACTACCAACAACAAATGTCTGTATCTAATCATCTAAAAAACTCTCAACCACCAAAACATGCTCTAGTAACTGATAATAAGTAGGAATTAATAGAGTAACAATTCTATCTAAGATATCCCTAAACAGTCCTCACTAAATGGTTTGAGCTTGAAAGCACAGATCATGAACCATATACATAGAGTGCCTAGAGGGGTTGGTGAACCTTGATGAATACTCAGACACTATCGTAAATACCTACTGAATCTATAGAATCACCTGGATTCATAGATCCATCAACGTAGCTAAATATAACTCATATCTGAAAAGGTGATCGAAATTTGACCATGGAAGAGTTTCCTCATCATAAAACAAGGTCAATAAACCCCAACATCATCCTGTAGATCCAAGGATAAGGCTCACTACAAGGACCACCATCTGATCTTTTAGTGTCATAAAAAGACATGAAACTCACATAACAGTATCAAGACAGTCCTCATAAACCTATGGGTCATGCTCAACTCCGAACCTAAGGGGTCATTATCACTAAAACTCATGAAGAATGCTTAGTGTGCATACCTCATCTGTCGGTACTGCACATAACATCTACTACTCAATAGGTGCTGGTATAAATAGTGCACCACCTGGTGGTAAAACCTCTAGAAAAGGCCCCTATATCGATGGATTGTCACTGAGGGGATCATCCTAATGATCCTGATGCTGAATCCTAAGTGGAATATGTTCCAGGGGAATTATAAAATACATAAGATGACCCACTATAATGAGTATATTTATAGATATGAATCAATAAGGATATGGAAATCACAACCCCTTCCAATATGATGCATGTACCAATGTTTTCCCTATAACTAATGTCTACATTTACCAAGTTGAAAGGCAGGCAATTAGAGTCCTGATGTATGGATACATTAGTCACCGCACTAATGCTAGAGTCCTTGGAATAATATCCAAACTAAAAACACTTAAAATTATTTCCCCAAACCAATATCATCTACTCTAGTCCTAAGGTAGAATCGATTACTTATAACTCTTTCATGACCCATCTCAATGGGGACTGAACTGTGACTACCCCAAGACTACCTCCAATAGGCGGGGGGCTGGCGATGAGTACCAAGTTTGCATATCACTCACATGGGAGGCCTTTTCCTAATGTACCTACACACACCCACACCCACATCTCCAAGGCGATATAATACTAAAATGAAAAGTAACTGACAAACCATGCTTGCATAAATCCAAATCCCAATATCAGAGTACAAAAAAAGTACTGAAAGAAAATGGACAATATAATCCCACCATAAATAGTATAAAAAAATTATAACCTAAAAGTATAAATGGGGACTACTATCAAGATAATCATAGGAAAACACCTCGATCTATCCGAATCACTAAGAACTGCCTGGTCCTAGCCCCTCTAGGAATCTGTCAAAAGGTCAATTGTCTGCATAAGACAAGACACATGCGGGAAAATACCATGAATGGGTGAGTATAACAATACCCAATAGGACACCCAGAAATCACTAAGCATATAACAACACAATTAATAGTTAGATCAACATAGGTATATGTATATATCATATATAATAAGAATATCTAGATAAAATCAACAAAGACAGACAATCTCAAAGTAAATTCACAACCATAATCCTAGTTTAGGAATTCAGCTCAAAGGTTTCACATAGAACTCATTGAGGATAACACACTCCATGAGTCACATAGCGCTGATGGAATATATATGAGGTATCATGCTTGTTGGGTCTCACCATAATAAGTACTCACTAAAGGTATGAATAGAATGATGCACCAATGAGGATCACACCCAAGGCCATGAGGTTTACCAATAAGTCAATTTGGAGTAATCTACTATGAATAGGATCATATATCATGTAGTGTTGGTCATGATAATATTAAGAACCAACCTAGGGAAATATGATGATAGAGGATTTCACTCTAGGACATACATAAGGATTCCGATATATCTATCCATGAAGTCCCACTGATGGAATCACTATCCTATGTGTTGGATGTGATTCCATACCAACCCTCAGGGACTGGATAAAGGGTATGAACCATAAAAAAACATTTTCAATATGAATTGAAAAATGATATAATCAAAATTTTTAGGGGTACACGACATGTCCCACCGACACCAGGTTCTGCCCGTGTAAAAATGACCTTGTTCGTGTATTTGTCTGTGCCTGAGTACATGACATGTCCAAGCCCATGTACTCCTGGTCATGTCTATTTCCAGCTAGCCGTATTTGTGCATGAATAGACTTGTACATGTATGGTTTTCCATGTATACTCTATGATACACACTGATTTCTAGGTGAGGGGTCACATTCTATATGAAAGGGGTCACACGCCATCGAATACTTAACTCCATATGAAAACCCTATCCACCATTGCGAGGGTACCACATGGTGTGTAGCTTCGCAATACACTCCAGTACTACAGAATTTTATAGAAATCTAGAATCTTTCCATAAGTCTTAGCTCACTTCATCATCCCCCATATCCACTGTGAATCACACATGGAAGCATATATATACTCTTAACTAGCCTCTCCACCGCTGCTTGCTGGAATCTGGTCATCCAATTTGCATGGGAATCAGTTATCATCATCATCATCACCATCATAAGTACTATTTGAACTGTAGGTCTCCAATATAATATGATTCAATTTTCTTTACCATCTTCATATGATACCCATGACATACTAAGTCTAGATATGCAATATCAAACTATTGCACCAGGAATCAGGCACACAATGGTCGATTTCTTGAAATTTTGGTCAAACCACTAGTCAATAAAAACATCGATGATGAATGCGCAAGAAATATGGGAGAAATCAAAAAAAAATTAAAAGAGTAATTAGCCTATTCCATGTTAAGTTTTCCTTGATCCATTTCTATCAGAACTAAAAATAAATAATTAGATAAAAATAAACAATTCTCCCCAAAAAATCCCTATAGATAAACTCATCCTGCACCATGACCAATCTATGAATCAATCTATTGGTCGATTAATTCACATCAGTCATAGAAATAAAAAATGGGGAGATAAATAAAAATAATACAACACCATACCTTGATTTGGATTGATCATTGATGGAGAACAAAGTTGTGTCATCGTTGCTAGACAGATCCTCGAATTCCGTTGCACATCAGTTGTTCATCTTTGATCTGATTATCATCCACCAATAGAAGTACCTCTAATGAATCCTTTAAATATAAATAGTTATGATGTTAAACCTAAGATATTCCCATATCCACACATTTATAGAAAAAAATTAGGTCGATGCATCATTTAAAAATAAATAAATAAATTTTAATAATTTATTAGTTATCTATGACCGCAACGACTTTTTCTCAAACACCCACAATAACAAATGTTCTATCACTCCTTGGGTAAAAACCATACTATAAACTTAATAGAGGCTTTAGATTTCTGATCCAGGCCTTTTTAGAAGTTATTACACTTTTTTAGGAAAAATATGTGTGTGTGAATTTAATATATTTAATATATTTCAAAAATTAATTTCAGGAACACCGGGCCTAGTAATCTCTTGCCGTCTCAGCACGTGGTCACAAAAATATTTCTAGATATATTTCAAGACTTTACATGAAAAAAGATACATTACAAAAACCACAAATTCTTTGTTAATATAAATTCACTTGCATAAGAATTGTATTCCTTGATAATAATAAAATGTTAAATCAAGAAAAAACCAATCATATACCAAGCGATTGTGCGCTAATCAATCTTCCACGAAAAACGACCATACATGATTCAGATATATACCGGAAGGAACTTAATAAAGAAATTAATAGTCATGGTTAGTCCATAAGGCCACCATGAATCATTAATAATTCATTAAGACAACATGTATCAAGTCAGGCCACAAGTCCGTCATGCCCATCTTTGTCATGGGTCAGACCATAAGTCTATCATACCCCGTCTCAACCTTGGGTTAGGCCACAAGGATATCATATCCTACCACTACCTAGATTTTGAACTAAAGGTCATATCACCCCTACACTACCTCAGGTCATGCCTCAAGGTCATCGTACCCCTTCCCAGTGTCTAAGTATATCATCTTCATTATCACATGTCACACATGCCCCCCTTTAAGGAATAACCAAGCCATGAAATCCCACATAATGTGTTCTACTAGAATAAAAATATTAATAGAACATACATTCACACATAATAGGGTATGATAAATATAGTAAAAAAATACCATATAAATCAATGAGTATTAGAATCCACACACATACACACATGAGATCAATATCAAACATAGGCCTCACGGGCTGCACACACATGCATGTTATCAATATCAAACATGGGTATCATGGATACATGTCCACAAACATGTGATAAAAATCAATAAAATAACATATAAAAGTCCCCTTAATGGTAAGGGAATTCCTACCACAATAGAGTTGATTCCAAAAATAATAACCCACTAAGATTTTTCACCAAAATATGCCCACACACCAACTATATTAACCCCTCATGCTAAGGATACATAAAAACAATCCCAATTCATCAAAAAAGGTGTTTTAAAAAAATAATCAAGAATGTAATCTCAATATAATATTATAACCAATTCATATTACCTAATGAGATTCACTGTCAATGGTAGATATAGATTCGTTCAAGGGAAGGATCTCAATTCTCTAGATCTACCCACATATACAATGAATAAATGAGAAATTATCTTCAGATCACATTAGAATTCATAGATATATCAATGATAGATTAGATATATGATTAATTATAATAATAGGAGAATATATCTAGAAGAAACATGAAGAATAGAGGAATAACGACCTCTCACCTTCTGTCTTTATGGACCAAGCCTCTAGATCCACTAGAGTTGAAGTTTAGAGGGAGAGGAATCACCAAGAACCACCAATGGAGTCTCTAGATTCAAGATACATAGGTGTATGAGGAATAATTAATGTTTTTGGATATTTTTCAGGTTAATATAAATAAATTTTTGATTAATTGAATCTTTGCATTGGGTTTGGTCACATATTTTACTAAACCTTGCCCTAACAGTGCGAGGATAACTACCTTTTCAAGGAACCCACATGGTTTGTCCATACGGTTTAGATACACAGTTTAAAAAATAGTTCACCAAACATTATTTTGAATTTATACCAAGTCATATAGTTTCCTAGAGAATGTATCATAGTTTGATATAACCATGTTCCAACCATGCACTATCTTCTATCCCTCTCCAACAGGGCACACGATGTCCTGGGAAGAACCACATGATTTTCCCATTCCATGAACTCCCTTAAAGGCCTATAAAACCTTAAAAAACCATAAAAGGATACCCAATAATTATCCCATGAAAATAATAATTGAAAATATCATTAAAAAAGTTTAAAACAAATCATAAAACACCTATAAAATTCAAGGTCATTATAATCTACCATTCTAAGGAGTTATTATCCTTGAGAACTGTCTCTTGAATTAATTCTCA
Source organism: Viscum album (assembly GCA_963277665.1). NCBI lineage: Eukaryota > Viridiplantae > Streptophyta > Magnoliopsida > Santalales > Viscaceae > Viscum > Viscum album. The sequence continues at coordinate 1,045,811,496 of OY728150.1, forward strand.
ATTAAATCATGTCACTGAGCTCACACATCAAATTCTCACTCCCAAGTCTCCTCATGTATATAACCATGTTTCCATAAAAATAAAACTAGGGGCACTGACTTCCCACATAGATCCTTCTTTCTCTAGTACACAATCCAAACTGGTTGCTCCATAAATGATGCATTTTATTCCCACTTAAAGTTCTTATTGTTGATCAAATGAAAAAGATTAGGATCTTACTTCTAAATATGTGACACATAGAACATGTTATTCATACCTTGATATCAGTGAAGAATAAATAATTTATAAGAAACTACATTGATATGTTTTATGATCTCAAATGATCCCACAAACCATGATGTTAGCTTCCTTAGCCTCCAAAACCGATGATTCAACAACTGAGGTGACACCCGTAAGAAAACCCAGTCACTCATAATTAACTCCAAAGTTAATCTCCTCCAGTAGATATATGATCACTTTATACTATGATAGGTAACCATACAATTTTGTATTAACTACACCCCCTTAGAGTTCTCCTACTTCATACTCATCCCAATGATTACTACCTCACTCGCCTAATGCCAACACATAAGTGAGCGGTATGACTGATCCTCAAATTGTTCCATTTGAATTAAATCCTAGAAAATTTTATTTTATGTGAAATTCAGTTTGTCAAAGTGATCATACTATGATCACCTGAAGTATAAAATGAATGATCCAAGCATATCCTCTAAGATTTTGGTTGTCGTCTCCGATGGTCCATCGGTCTATAGACGATATGACATACTTAGCTTCAACTATCCCCCAAAGTATTATGAAATACTTTCCAAAACCATGATATGAAATGTGAATACTTAAATTATATGTTACTAAAAGGAATCCCATACATCTATATAATCTCTCAAATATAAATATTTCCCAACTAATCAATAAAGTGAGTCTATTGGATTGAAAATAAGTGTGGTAATTTTGTTAGCCGATCAAATATTACCCAAACATCATCTCAACTCCTCAGGGGTTTAAGTAACCCCATCAAATATTATATCATTAACTCATCCCACTTCCACATAGCTATGATAAGTGGTTAAAGTAATCCTTATAGTCACTCATGCTCCTCCTTGACCCTCTAATAGGTCATGCAATGAGTGATGAAACTCATTATGTCTCTCTTCATTCCTAGCCACCAAAAGCATTTATTGATATCCAGATACATATTCATTAAACCTAGTTTCATTACCTACTAAGAGGAATGGTAGTACCTTATCATATCTTCCCACATGGGGGTAGGTGCAAAAATCGCCAATGAATAAAGATCACGTCATCACTGTCTGTTGGCCATCCTAGAACCAAGTCACTTCCTACCAACAATTACCACATCACTACGAATTTAGGATTCGAATAATGGATTGTATTTTCACAATCCACTACCATTGATGTAATAACCAAGGGATCACATTCCATCACCCATTGGTTCTTTGATACATCCACCAACCATTCATCTAACAAGACCATCAATCACCATTCAACTACTGAAGGTATTTCTTCAAGCTCCTTCATTTTTCCTTTGAGAGAATCTACAATGAAATTACCTTTTCTTGAAGAATAATCCATATCAAAATCAAATTTCTATAGATAATCCACCCAACATATCTACTAGAGATTCAAGTCCCATAGAGAGAATATGTAAAACAATCTATTGTGTCCTGTGTATATGACAAATGTCTCACCAAAGAGATAATAACACATCACTATAAATCCTTGACTATAGTTTCCGACTAAAATTCATGTGTAGGATGGGTTTATAGTTATAAAGACACATAAGCTACTACTTTATCCATATTCATTAACATAACTCCTAAATCAACACCTGAAGAATTGTAATAAATTGTATATCCAATCCCATGATATGGTAATATCAGGATTAGAGCCATCATCAATCTCCAATTTATCTCAAATATGGCCTCTTCACATTGATCTATCTACTAAAACGTAAACCCTTATTAGTAATATCTATCATAGATTCTTCCAAATGGGAGAAATTCAGTATGAAATATCTATAATACCAAGCTAGATCAATAAATCTTTTGATCTTGAACATGTTTCTAGGGCATTCCAAAGACACAATGTCCTGTAATTTCTCGAGGTCTATAAAAATTCGCACCTTAGAGATTGAATTCCAAAGAAATCATACCTAATATAAAGAATAAATATTTTTATATATAAATATCACATATTTTTATATTAATATTCAATAGATTTTAAAAATACATGCCCAAAGACCAAAAAGGTTTAGTGTATTTGGATATTAGACATATAATCTTCTTATTTCTTGAAATATATTCAATATATCCCATAAAGATCTTCCCATTTAGAAATCTTTATAGACATAACCTTTTTAAAACCTTTCATTATAACATGGGGAAAGGAAATATAAGAAAGGGTGAACTTAGATTATCAGTAAGGGTAAACATGAGAGATATCAATCTATGATCATAGAAAAGCATAAGATAAGCATAAGAGTATGATATCATGACCATAACATACAAAGTTAATACCTAGTCTATGAAAGATCATAAATAAGGGTCATGGAATAAATCTTCATCATTTCAAAATAAATGAATCATATAAAAACCTAAGCTTAACATACATATACATTACATATTTTTTTAGAATACTTAAAACATTACAAAAAAATACAACCAAAGACCATATTAGTTTATTGACCTTGGAAACATGGAAACATAAACAATGGTATGTGAGTGACATAAATTATCTCCCATTAGGTTCTCTAATACCATAACCCCTCTTAGGAATATCATACATAAAATTCATCTTCGTAACCTGGGGAAGGAAACATAAAAAGGGGTGATCTAAAATACTTAGTAAGGGTAAATAAGGGAGATATGTAAGAATAAACATGAGTATAAGGGTATGAGAATGTGATAATAACATTAAATGATCATAACCAACATATGAAAGATCATAAACATGAATCATCGAATAAATATTAGAATTTTATAAGACATGAATCATAAGGGAAACAAGAGCATAATCCATGAAAGAATAACACAGGAACAAGACATGGAATTGTGGAATTCACATAAACATATAATATCATTCACTATAAGTCAATATGAATTTCCATAACTAATAACAGGAACTTCATGGGGACTACACCTACTAGGTGGGACACACAACCATCCCCAATCACATTCCTTTCCTTATAATGAATTGGATTTTACCATATTCCCATAGTGAATTGGGTTTCCCTATCTTCCTATAGTGGACTGGGTTTCCCCATATTCCATAGTGGATTAAGCCCATAAATTTGAATCCCATTATTATCTTAGGAGAAATAAATTTTTACCCAATGCATTGGAGCGAGACATAGGTCCCACCCATCACATAATAAAATCATGCATACATTTTCTACAAGAAAATAAAGCTTTCATCATATCATTACCCATAAAAGAATATGGGTTTCATAAACATTATATCATAACCCATTAAATGAAATGGGTTTCATAAAAATTTCATCATAACATTACCTATGGAAAAGAGATAGGTCTCATAATCATTTCATCAATGCATAACCCATGAAAAGAAGTGGGGTTCAAGATCATATAACCCATGGAAAAGAAAAGAGTGTCATAAACATCATTACATAAAAACACAAACCACTCAAGAGATAATATGAATGGTATTATTGGATCATATCCCTTGTAAAAAATAAACTATAAAAAAGTATATTATCTTATATAGAGAAGGATATTGAAATATCACATGAAACATTTCTCAAGGAAGATAACTTTTATTTGAAAATTATTTTTATAAAACCATTTCAAAATAATTTTCTTATAAATAAATATGTACAATTTTATTTAAAACATTTCTTGAGAAAAATATAATTTCCTCTATAAAAAATTATTTTTAAAATTTAAATCATTCTGAAAACAATTTTATTTTAAAATAGATCAGAAAAATTATAAAGGAAGATTGAAAATATTTTCAAAATTTTTTCTTTGAAAATACCTTTAACACCTAAAATTAAGGCTTTAAATCATTTTAAAACTATTTTCTAGAAAATAACCTTTTTAAAACATATAATGGAAGCTTTGAAAATCATTTAAAACACTTTTAAACAAAAAAAATTTGAAAACCTTTTTCTTTGAAAATTATTTTAAATTCAGAAAATCTCCATAATATTTGAGAAAAATTTTCTTTAAAAACAAGCTTGTAAAATTAAAAATTAATATTCAAGTAAATGATGGTCATGACTTCGAGTAAGTCTGTACATGCCGAACATTCCTTTTGCACCTTAAAAGTTTAGAAAAGTGCCTTAGTCATAAAAAGAAATGAAGATAGATTTTATAACTATTTTTTAAAAAGATAAAAAATGGGTAAAAATGTTATTTAAATATCATAGGATAAAAGTAAAGCATTGTTTAAAACATTTTTATAAAACACACATATGAAATAACACTACTTTTCGACCGAAAGGATAAATAAAGTTATATTTTCATAATTTGTTTCTCAATTATATTAAGTACCAAAGAGTGAAAAAATAGTAATAATAAATGAATAAATCATGAATATATATAGGGGAATAAAAATCATGAGTTATATAGAGATATTTCTCATAATATTTCATCAATAGAAGAAAAATCATATACAATCTTGATAAACTATAAGATTGTTTTAATAAACTCTTACCACTTGGTAACATTGAATTATACTGTCCATGTAATAAAATGAAATTAAATAAAGATTAAAATATAATAAAAAATAATTATGTTAATGATATAAAATTTCAAATGGAAGTATATACACCCTGTAAAATAATATAGGTGTATAACATGACATGTGTCTCAAAGAAGGAAAATTGAGACAATCTTACTTCACCAATTTGGTAACTTTTTAAACACAAACCCCATGAAATAAAGATAATAAAATGGATATGTAAATAAAAATAAATTTAATTATAATAATCATATAATATATACATGGTAATTATATACACCACATAAAATAAATGAGTTGTGAATAAGGCATGTATCTCTTGAAAATAAAAAGTGATATGAAATTCCCTTACCTGGAGTCCAACTTGTCATGTGTGTCTTTATATTTTTAAATAATGAAATTATTTTAAATAGTTAATTTATTAATAACATTTTTAAAATTTATTATTACTTTTAATTCACTTATTACAATGTTTTTTATGACTACTTAAAAAATTAAGTTTACGTTAGGTGTTTTGACCAAATTATGTTCATGTGTTGAAATGACTTGTGTAGGTCGACTATGGTCAAAGGGGTCACTATATAAAAATCTAAAGAATAATAATATTGAAATAATTATCATATCATTGATCAATTACAATTTTAATACCAATCATAGAGTATGGGTATGAAAAATTAACCAATGTTACGATCATGGAGAAGGTAGGTCGTACGTACGCATGAGTAAGATTCCCATTTTTCAATGATCATTATGGGAAGAAGGTAAGAAAAATTATATCTTTCCATAATGATAATTATATCATAAATAAAATTTTATTTAATTATATAGACTTATATATATATATAATTATTATTATGTAAAAGGAATCACATCATGTCGGGGAGGTGGTAATACACACGTCCACGAACAATGTTATCATTTTTTAGTGTGTGGAAAGGGTAATAAATAAAATGATATATTATATTTATATAATGGAATTTATGTAATTAATATCATATATATTTCATTTATTTCACATATTTTATTAAAACCATCTTTATACGTTCCATGTATAGTTTGAACGAATCACATCACTTTGAAGAGGCGGTAGTCTACACTTCCACAAACTAAGTTATCACGTTTACACAAAATAGAAAGCATGAAGGTATGATTTATATAATAATTAAAGAAGAATAATTACATCATAAATATCATATATATGATATACAAATATATTTTATATCATAATTCTAAATCCTGATAGGTGGTAAAGGAAAAAACGAACAACATCGTTTCGTGAGGCAGTAGTTCGTCGTACACAAAAACTATAAGTTCGTTACCCATTAGATGGAAGTGTGTATAAGTGTATTTAAAAACTTTAGAATAAAAACAGTTTAGTATATTTAGTATACTTAGGTTATTATATAATCATGGAATAATAATATTTTAGGTGGAGGAGAATGAAAATAAACTAAAGAGCTTGAGGAAGGATGCTACCTCTTCTTTGGGTAATTCCTCTTGGCATGCAACAAAGGGATTACTTGTATGGATTTATTCATGAAGGGAGTATTATAGAATAAATGGAGATATTTTGGGATATTATTGGATCATATTTTGGGTGATCAAAAGGTATATGGATTTGTGAATAAGTGGGAGGGGTGAGTGCCTTTTTATAGTGGAGGAGTGACATTTTTGTAAATTTTTGAAAAGGGAATTCCACCCACGTTTTTCCCATGTCAAGTGGATCCAATAATGGACCCAATTTTATAAAAGAGATTATATGGTAAAAATATGTTCATTATATGGATTTTTGAAAAGTTTTTAGGTCATTTTTTCCCTTATGTTTAAGTTTTAGTTCCCTATTAATCTTAATTTTACATTAATTACGGTAATTAATTATAATTACATTCAATCACATTTTTCGTAAAAAAATATGTTGAAATAATTAAAAATTAGAAATTATGATTATTAAAAGTATTGAATCCATTTTTACAAATTCAAATCACATATGTGGTATAAATTAATTTAAATTTAATCCCATAGACGGGATGCCAATGTGAATTTTTAAAGTAAAAATGTTCAAAAGTTTGCTAAGTTCTTTATATCAAATTTCAAAGTGAAATTGATTTCATTGAACTATATTGGATTAAATAATTTATAATTTATCTAATTTAACTTTAAAACTAATCAAAAACATAATTTAAACTTATAAATAAATTATACTACAAACTAGTTTTGAATTAAAATTTAGTATTATTTACTATTCATAAAAAAATGAAACTTCACAGAAAAATACTAAAAAATAACCCTAATATAGTTTTATGTTATTATTACAAAAATAAGATAATTTTTTTTTCAAATAAAAATTATAAAAGTTTCAAAAATAATATTAAAAATTGTTTCTTTATTAAAATATGCTAAAATTACTTTTTAGAAGAATACATCTTTTATTCATAAAATTTGATTGATTCTTATCTTATACCTATAAAATATATTGGAAGAGTATAAAAAATATTGATTGAATATATAATATATAAATTTTATTTAAAACATTACTCATAAGTGGATTGTTTAATTTATTGAGATAAAATTGTGTTTGTACATAGAAAAATAGTTTTCTTAGAAATGTAATTTCTTTATTTTTGAATAGTTATTACATCCAATTATAGTAATTGATAACCAAAGGATTCATTTCATATACACATGTAAATCATATAAAATTTAGTTAATATTATTCATAACTTCCATTCCAATGTCTAGGTGGTAACTATAATAATATTTTAATAATAATGTTAATAGTATATTATAGTTTGGTAAAACATGGCCTTTAGTGTAATGGAATCTATAGAAGAGACTTGGTACTATGTGTAATAAAAGAAAAAATAGTGTTTCTTATACCAGAAGATAATCTAATTGTTGCATTTAGTGCATGATTAACTTGGTGTTGCGTATAATGCAAGCCAAATTTAGTGCTTTAATATAAAAAAACTATATCCACTGTTTCATGAAATGAAAAATATCAAAAATATTAAATTAATTTGAAAAAAATATTTCAAAAAATATCTTGGTGTTACATTATACTCCCCATAAAATGAATTTTACCCTCGAAATTCATCTGGGTTCTTATAGGTTTAATATTTGAAAGTTTCTTTCATATAAAACGACATCGTAAAAATGAATACTAAAACTTAATTTTAAAAGGAATGTTGGAAACATGATGATTACCAAAATAACTCATAACAAGATTTACACATGGGAGAGAATTGGTGAAAAGTGAAAACATGGACATGGAAGAGAAATATAACCATTATGTTATGATAAAGATTGATAAAGAACAAGGTTAGGATAAAGTTAACAATCACAAAGCCATAAATCTATAATGATCTAAGGGGTTGTTTGATTCATCAGAAAATAAGGTACTAGGATAATCGTTTTGGTTTATAGATCCTTTCACTATAATTGAAGTATTTTCATGAGAATATATACTTACTTAATTCATTAAAATCTCACCCTTTTTTGTGCCTTGACCAATTTCCACTTCACCTCTTTCTCCAAAAAGAATGGTGATTTTTTTCTATTTCTAAAGAACTAAAAGATCATGAGATCCATGAAAAGACATCCTATATTTCATCAGTTACTATAAAAACATTTGTTAGAATAAGTTATCAAATATGAATAAATCCTAATGTAGTGAGATAATACTTTAATCTCCCAAACTTCATCTAAAGTTTGACTTAAACCATTACATAAATGGTTAACCATATAAACCTTATGTAAAATGAAAATCCAAAACTTTAGAAATAAGTTCACTATATCAGCTTAAAATTAATCTCATATATATCGTAAATTATCTCTTGGTTGTCACATTCCAAACATATGAATACCCTCATCATATATTATCTCGAAACATGGTAATAACTTGAATTACCATAAATTCTTTTTGAAAACATGCATGATTCCTTATTACAAATATTAATGGATATATTACTTGAATACATGAATTTTTAAACTTAATACATGATAAAATAGATCACTTTTTGAACAAATCCTTGATCAGTTTTGATGTCATAAATAGTATCCAATTTACTTTATCTATATCATCACCTCTTTATCCATATAAAATATCATTTTCTCATCCTCAAGAACATGTTAAAGGTTACCTTCCATTTATGTAACCTTTCCATTAAATTAATTTTCTAAGACCTCAGTATAATTTAACACATTTTTAGAAAAATTTAATGAAAAACTTCTACAAAAAATCCTTATATACTTCATGATTCATATAACATATTCTTTAAATTCCAAAACATATACACCTCAATCATCCAACTTTATTATTAAAATATTAATCAAGCTTCATTAACTAATTCCTTATTACCTATTTCATTGAATATGAAATATGAATCATATCTAAAGGTTCCTTAACCTTAATCTAATCACGCTTCTTGTGTTTAATGTAAAACACATTGCAAGAACATTTCATACCTTTCACATTTAGTTTGTGGTCTCCTTATCTTCAGAAGTATATCCAATAATCATACCACATTCCTCATTCTCTTAATTAGGTTTACACTTAGGACATATATTTCTATAATTAACATACCTTGAATATATAAAACATTAAATGTTAACCTAGTTTATTATAGTTATTTCTATTTACTATGACAACAAAGTATAGGGTGAGAAACACTTATCATAGTAGGAAACTGCATAATCATGAAAAATTACTTATAGTACGTGTAAATTATGACACCCAATTCTTTAATATATGACACCTGAGGTTTATCCTAGTCAAATTATATTAATTTTCAATTTAAATCCTTCATTATGGTTAAAAAAGAGTTTGTGAATTCCAAAAGCATATCCCCTAGGAGTGTCAAACCAGATACACAATAAGGCCTGTTGTCGTGTACTAGGTTACGATCGAGTTAGGCCCGACGTACATTATTAGAGTTGTTACTCCTAGTTATATATGTGTTAGAACCACTTACAATTTTAGTATCCAAATAGGGATTTATTTCTAGGAAACCACTCTCTCTATCCTTTACAAAAAATACAATACATTTTCCTATACTTTTCCTAATACTCAGACTTATTCTTAGACAAGTACTTAGAGTTATCTCTAAGGTTTTAGCATCCTAGTTTCCAAAGGTTAACTAAAATTTTAGTATGATACCAACTATAACAACATAATATTAATTTACATAGAAATTATATCATTTTTTTGTAATACATAAAAAATTACATAAATAGACGCCTAAAGACCATATTTGTTTAGTTCCCTTAGAAACATAGAAATGTAAATACTGGTACATGAGTGAGATAAATCATCTCCCACTAGGTAATATAAGACTAGAACCCCCTTATACATATCATACATAAAATATATCTTCATAACCCGAGGAAAAAAACATAAAAAGGGGTGATTTCAGATGCTTAGTAAGGGTAAACAACGGAGATATACAAGCATAAACATGAGAATAAGGGCATGAGAATGTGATAATAACATTATAAGATCATACCCTCCATATCAAAGATTATAAAAAAAAATCATGGAATAGATATAAAGAAGTCTATGAGACATAAATCATAAGGTAAACATGAGTATAATCCGTGAAATAATAACATAGGAATAAGACATGGAATTGTGGAATACATATAAACATGTAATATTTTTCCCTATAAGTCAAGATTAATTCTTAGAACTTATCTGGTAAATTCATGGGGACTAAAACTACTGGGAGGGACACAACACCATCCATAGTCATAGTAATTTCCTTATAATGGATTGTGTTTCCCTATCTCTCCCTAGTGAATAGAGTTTCCCCATATTCCTATAGTAGATAAGGTTTTCTCAAATACTAGTGGATTAAGCCCATAAAATTTAATCACATAATTATATAATGAGATATAAATATTTACCCAATGAATTAGAGGGAGATATAGGTCCCAATCGTCACATAATAAAATCATGCATACATGTTCCATAAGATATTAAAACTTTCATTATATCATGAACTATAAAAAAATATGGATTTCATAAACATCATATCATAACCCATGAGATGAAATGGATTTCATAAAAATTTCATAATATCATTATCTATGGATAAGAGATAAGTCTCATAATAATTTCATCAAATCATAACCCATGAAAATAAGTGGGTTTCAAGAGAATATAACACATAGAAGAGAAACAGGTGTCAAAACATCATTCCATCAAAACAGAAACCATTGAAGAGAAAAATAATGGTATTATTAGATCATATCTAAAGTAAATAATAAACTATAAAAAGTATTCCCTTGTATATTGTGAATTATTTTTAAATATCACATAAAACATTTCTTAAAGAAATATCATTTATTTAAAAATCCTACTTATATATCCATTTCAATTTTTTTTCTTATAAATAAAGCTTTATAATTTTATTTAAAACATTTCTTGACGAAAATATCATTTCTTCTATAAAAAATTCTTTTTTAAAATGTAAATCATTTTGAAAACCTTTTTCTTTTAAAATATATTTAAAAACTTATAAATTAATCTTGAAAATTTTTTGAGAACCTTTTTATTTGAAAATAATTTTAAAAACAAAAAATAAGGCTTTAAATCATTTAAAACCCTTTTCTACAAAATAACTTTTTTAAAACATATAAAGGAATATTTTAAAATCATTTAAAACACCTTTTAAACATAATTTTTTTTAAAAGAATTTTATTTAAAAATAATTCAAAATTCAAAAAAATTCCAAAATATTAGAAAAAACCTTTCTTTAAAAATAACCTTGTAAACTTACAAAGTAATATTCAAGGAAATGACGTTCATGATAGTGGGTAAGTCTGTACATGTCGAATATTCTTTTTTACATTAAAATTCTCAAAAAGTTCCTTAGTCAAAAAACAAAAAATGATTCATTTTAAAACCATTTTGTGAAAAGGAAAAACATGGGTAAAATTTTCATTTAAACATCATCGGAAAATATTAACATATTTTTGAAAACATTTTTAGAAAACACATTTTTTAAAGAACATAGATTTCTGACCAAAAGAAGATATAAAGTATGATTTTCATTAAAACGTTTTATTGATTATCTTATGAATAAAAGAGTGGGAAAATGGAAATAATACATAAAGACAGAATGGATATATATATGGGAATAAAATTCATGAGTGATCTTGAGATATGGATCATAATATTTCATCAATGGAAGCATAATCATAAACAATATTGATAAACAATAAGATTGTTCCAATAAACTATTACCACTTGGTAACTTTAAATTATACTGCCCATGTAAGAAAATTAAATTAAATGATGATTAAAAGATCAAAAAAATAAGTATTTTCATGATATAATAGGTCAAATGGTAGTATATACACCTTGTGAAAGAATATAGGTGCATAACATGGCATGTATCTCAAAGAAGAAAAATTGAGGCAAAATTACATTACTGATTTGATAACTTTTGAAACATAAAACCCATGAAAGAAAGATAATAAAATGGATATTTAAATAACCATAAATTTAATTATAATAATAATATAATTTATCCATTGGAATTATACACATCACCCAAAAGAAATGAGTGGTGAATAAGGCATGTATCTCCTAAAAATAAAAAGTGAGATGTAATTCACTTACCTTGAGTCTGAATTGTCATGTGTGTATTTATATTATTGGATAATAAAATTATGTTAATTTTTGACTTTATTTATAATTTTTAATCTTGTTATTAATTTTAATTCACTTATTATAGTGTTGTACAACTACTTAAATAATTAAGTTTACCTCGGGTTCTTTGACCAAATTCGATTCATGTGTTAAAATGACTTTGGTAGGTCGACTATGGTTAAATGAGTCATTATATAAAAATATATAGAATAATAATAATGAAATAATTATAATATTTATACATCAATTATAATTTTAAAAACAATCATGGAATATGATTATAAAAAACGAACCAATGTTACAATCATGGAGATGATAGGTCGTACGTACAAATGAGTAACATCCCCATTTTTCAATGATCATTATGGAATGAAGGTGTGAAACATTATATATTTAAAAAATGATAATTATATCATAAATAAAATTTTATTTAATAATATATAATTATATATGGAATTCCTATGACTTAAAAAAATAATCACATCGCGTTAAGGAGGCGTTAGTCCACACATCCACAGACAACGTTATCACCTTTTTAGTGTGTGAAAAGGGTAATAAATAAAATGATATATTATATTTTCAGAAATTTAATTTTGTAATTAATATCATATATATTTCATTTATGTCAGATATTTTTATTAAAACCACCCTTTATATGTTCCATGTATAGTGTGAATGAATCACATCTCTTTGAGGAGGTGGTAGTCAACACTTCCACAAATAAAGTTATCATGTTTACAAAAAATAGAAAGCATAAAGGTATGATTTATATAATAATTAAAAAAGTATAAGTAAATCATAAATATAATATTTATAATATAAAAAAAGAGTTTCTATCATAATTACTAATCATGATAGGTGGTAAAGGAAAAATGAATAACATCATTTCGTGAGGTAATAGTTCTCCGTACACAAGAACAAAAAGTTTGTTACCCATTAGATGGAAGTGTATATAAGTGTAGGTATAAACCTTATAATAAAAAATATAAGTATATTGAGGATACTAAAGTTATTATATAATCAAGGATTAATAATATTTGAGGTGGTCTATAATGAAAATAAAATAAAGGATCTTTAGGAAGGATGTAACCTCTTTTTTCGGAAACTCCTCTTGGTTTATACCAAAGGGATTCCTTGGATGTCTTTCTACCCAAAGGTGGGATTATAAGATTAAGGTAGGTATTTTCCAGATTATATTATAATATTTTTGGATATCCAAAGGGATTGAGAGGTGTGAATAAGTGGGATGGGTGAGTTTCTTTTTATAGTGGAGGAGGAGTGACATTATTGAAATTTTTTGAAAAGTGAATTCCTCCCACATTTTCCCATGTAAAGTGGATCCAATAATGAATAAAAGTATATAAAAGGGATTATAGGGTATAAATATTTCCATAAAATAGTTTTTTAAAAACTTTATAGGTCATTTTTTCCCTTAATTTTAATCATTAGTCCCTTGTTAAGGTTAATTTTATTTGAATCACTATAATTAATTTTAATTACATTCACTAATATTTTTTATTATAAAATAATTTTAACTCATTATAAATTATAAAATATTATAATTATAAATATGGAATCCATATTTCCAAATTAAAATCACATAAGTGGTAAAAATTAATTTAAATTTAATCCCACAGATAGGATAGTAATACATGTTTTTCAAATAAAAACGTTCAAAATATTGTTAAGTTTTTATATCCAATTTCAAAGTGAAATTTATTGAAATAACATAAATTGGATTAATTTATGTATAATTGATATAATTTAACTTTAAAACCAATAAAAGACATAATATAACCTTATAAATAAATTATACAAAAAAGCAGTTTTGAATTAAAATTTAGTATTATCTACTATTCATCAAAAAAATGAAACTTCACAGAAAAATTCCAAAAAATCACCATGATCTAATTTTTATATTCCAATTATAATAATTAAGTATATATTTTAAAATTAAAATCATAAAGGTGTCAAAAATAATATTTAAAATGGGTTCACCATTAAAAGGCGGTAAAATTACTATTTAGAAAAATACATCTCTTATTCATAAAATTGAACATATTATTATGTTATAAATATAAAATATATTGTATTAGTATCAAAAATATTGATTGAATATATAATATTTAAATTTTATTTAAAACCTTAATCAAAAGTGGTTTTTTAATTTATTTATATAAAATTGTGTTTGTATATAGAAAAATAGTTTTCTTAGAGAAGTAATTTCTTTATTTTCAAATAGTTCTTTGATTCACTTCTAGTAATTGAAAACCAAAGGATTAATTTTATATACATGTTGTTGACCTCACATGTTTTGATAATCCCAATTATATGTTAATACGTGTCTATAATCCTATGTTGACAATAATATCAAAATAATCATTGGAATATGTTAATCACTGTTTCTCTATGTTTATACATACTTTGAAATAGTTCTAACTAAATCTGGATGTGTTTTGCATAGAACAGAAAGTGTTAAGTCCACTGATATGCTCAAATCTACTGATACAAACAAACATATATACAACTACTGATAAGGTCACCGATACGGTTAAGGTCACCGATATGCATATCTGTTACCGATAGAAGCATAGATACCGATAGAATAAGTCTACTAGTATGCACAAGTCTACCGATATACAAGTCTACCATTACAGAAAGGTCACCAATACACATAGCTACTAGTATGTATAATTCCACCGATAAGAAAATTCCACTGATAGATCAAGTCTACCGATATAGACTAGCTACCAATATGAAGTCCACCGGTAACGAGCTACTGATACAAAGTCTACCGATAAGTATAGTTACCAATACAGACAAGCTACCGATATAAAGTCCACCGATAAAGAAAGACAAAGTCTACCGATATGAGATACCGTTAGAGTAAGTCTACTAATATAAGGAAATAACTACTCAAGTCTACCGATACAAGGAGCTACAGTTATAAGGGATAATAGCTACCGATATAGAGGATCCACCGCTACAAGCTCACTGTTATAAAGAGCTACTGATGGAAGATGACTGTTAACCAGTCACTGTTACTCAAACTCTACACTTTTACAATATTATTAAAATAATTCTAACGGTCATATTTGATGATTTTAATGCAATTAATGTTATTTAATGATAGTTGTTGGCATGTCAGGGAATCGTACCTCGTACCTGTCAAAGGTAATCATTCCCATTGTCTGACCTCAAGGAATAAAAGGGGATATCAAGCTAGTGGAAAAAAATGAGAAGAAGATACGAACACACGTACATGCAAAGGAGAACAGAGAAGAACTCTCATACTCATCAAGAACATAAGTTCAAAGTAGAAGCTTAAGTGCTACAAAGAATACTCTCCCACTCAAGTTGAACACCTATACTGGAAGTGAAGGAACAGAACTACGACACTCTGTTTTTCTTGACAAAAACCAGAGGACTCAAAGCTTCAACTGCTTCAAACCAAGGAGTCTAGAGCTTCACTCACAACACATAGAGCATTCTAAACTCATCTTTATTTGTTTATCTCTGTCGAGTTTCACTCATTCACATTTTGAACAGTGTGTACTCTGTATATTCTATACACACACTGTCTCCTGTGATGAACTGGAGGAATTCTAAATCCGCATACAAAACTTCTATAACTCTTTTGTATCCCACTGTGGATAGTGGTAGAGGTCATGTGTGACCTGGATAGCCTATGTGCTATTGTTCTTGTTCGCACAAAGAACTATGGTAGAGGTCTTAGTACCTGGACAGTCTTTTCACTGTTGTTTACCCCGATCTAGGGTGTGGATCAAAATTTATATAAATTGTTTTGAGAGGACTAAGTCTCAGCTTGATACTGAACCACTTGGTTAGAACTACTGTGCTTATTTATTTTGTTTTAAAATATTAAATATTCGGCTGCTAAATACTCTAAACTCAAATCTATTTTAAAGTAACTATGATAGTTAAACTAGAAAGTGTTTGTATTTATTGTAAAGCATTAGGTTATATTCAAAGGTTAATTTATATTTAGATTGGATTAACTGAGAACTAATCAATATCTTGAGAAACTAACTGACCCTTCACTGTATTAAAAATTCACTACAATTTATCTTGTTATTTCATTTAGGGGATTTTAATAAGAATCTTTTTAACAGAAATTTTTAACTGGAACTCAATTCACCCCCTCTTGAGTATCCACTCTGACCAACATTTGGTATCAGAGGAAGGTTGTTTTGTTTCTTTGTTGTTTATTTATAAAGGATTTCCAAATACTATGTTTTTTCAACTGTGATTTTTGTTGTATCTTAATGATCTTCAATTTCTGTTAATTCAAAATTTTATCTCTTTAAATATTTTTCTAAAATATAATTATGGATAATATACTTGAAGGTGCTAATACCAACAGGCCACCTTTCTTTAATCGTATAAATTATGCCTAGTGATAACATAAAATGAAAATTCATTTAGAGAGTACGGGATTTGACATCTGGACTACTATAGAGACTCAATATAAAATTCCAGAAACTGAAAGAACTGCTTGGGATGAACCTACTAAGACTGCATACAATAATAACTGTAAAGTAATGAATGCGTTGTACTGTGCTCTAGGAGATGAAAAATTTAATAGAATATCTACTTGTAAAACTGCTTATGAAATCTGGTACACTTTGGCTATTTCCTATGATGGAACAAACAATGTTAAAGAAATGAGATTGAATACCTACATTATTAAGTATTGCAATTTTAAAATGAAGTCTCATGAACCTATTTATGATATGTATATCAGGTTCAATGAGATTGTCAATACTATGAGCTCACTTGGAAAATCTATTCTTGTAAAGGAGAAGATTATGAGAATACTACGATGTCTGCCAGAAAGATGGAGAGGCACATCAGGTTCAACAAGAGAATCGTGTGATATAAGTTCACTGCCTGTTAAAGAATTAATTGGTAAGTTGATGATGTATAAAGAAGAATTGAAAGTAAACAAGGAAGAAGATGATGAACCTAAGAAGAAGGTAGTAGCCTTCAAGACATCAACTTCAAATAGCAAGGACAAGGAGAAAGTTCACATACCAATAGAAAGTTCAAGTAGTGATGATAGTACATATAATAGTGATGTAGAGATGGCTCAGATAGCCAAATGGTTCAAGAAGTTCTACAGAAAGAAAAAATTCTCCAGAAAACCAAATTATAAAGGAAAATATGACAACAAAGTTAATTGGAAGAAGGATTGGAAGAAAGCTGATAAAGATGATGAGATAGTGTGTTATGAATGCAAAAGGGAAGGACACATTAAGGTAGACTGCCCAAAGTTAAAGTTCAAGAAGAAATATGTCTATAAGAACAATAAGTACAAGAAAGATATGAAAGGAACTTGGAGTGCTTAAGAAGATAGTTCAAGTAATTCTGATTCTTCTCAGGATGAAAAATCTCAAAAAACTAATATTTGTTTCATGACAAATGCATCTGAGGTAACATTGGATACTTCTGCTTTAAATTCATATTATTATGGAGTTGAATCTGATTCTGAATCTGAAAACATGACTATTGAAGAGTTGTTTGAATATTGTAATATGTTATAAGAAACCTATAATGAATTGAAGGACAGGTATAAAGCCTTAAATAAACAGCATGCTTTGACCAGCTCT
This sequence comes from Viscum album, assembly GCA_963277665.1. Classification (NCBI taxonomy): domain Eukaryota; kingdom Viridiplantae; phylum Streptophyta; class Magnoliopsida; order Santalales; family Viscaceae; genus Viscum; species Viscum album. Next base: position 1,045,829,496 of record OY728150.1, read on the forward strand.
GTTAAATCTTCACTTGATATAGAAAAGGAAAAGAATGCTCAATTACTTAAGGAAAATAATGATATGAAATTGTCCAATGAGCAATTAAGGAAGGACTTAGAGAAATTCAAAAATGGAAATAATACTCTAAATCGAATTCTAGGAAAACAAGTGGCACCAAAATATACCACTGGAATAAGCTATCAGCCTAGATAGAGATAGATTACTAAAAATAGATTTATTCATAAATATGGATAGGATGCTGCTAGTTCTAATTCATGAAATTTATATGCTTCAACTAGTTATTCACATGGATATAGATTAAATAAAGTTTATCTTTCAAAATCATTTGAATCTATTGATTGTATGAGATCCATTAGACAAATTTGGGTACCTAAAGCTTTTCTTGCTAACCTGTCTAGACCCAAGAAAATCTGGGTACCAAAATCATTTTCTTTTTAAACCTATTTTGTAGGAAACCTGCTTAAAGAGTTATCATAAGAAGGTATGGTACTTGGAAAATGGATGTTCAATGAATATGTCTAGAGATTACTCATGCTTCAAGAGTTTAATCAATGTTGATGGAGGCCATGTCACCTTTGGTGATAACTCTAAAGGAAAAATCACCGGCCTAGGACAGATTGGTAACACTGATTCAGTTTGAATTTATAAAGTATTATTTGTTGATGGACTTAAATATAACCTGTTAAGTATTTATCAGTTGTGTGATGATGGTTTCAATGTTAAATTTGATAATGATTCTTGTAATGTTTTTAATTCTATTTTTTTAGTATTTTCTGCTTTGAGAAAAGAAAATGTTTATGCAGTTGATTTAAATTCTTTAGCTAAACAAAACATTACATTCTTAAATGCTTTTCATAAAGAGTCTTGACTATGGCACAGAATATTAGGATACTTCAACATTCATTCACTTAGAAAACTAACTAAGAAGAACTTAGTTAGAGACCTACCTCCACTAAAATTCCTAATAGACAAAGTGTGTAATCCCTGTCAAAAGGGAAAGCAACATAAAGTTTCTTTTAAATAAAAGAAAGAAGTTTCAACTTATCAACCTCTCAAGTTGGTTCACATGGAATTTTTTGGACCTTCTAGAGTCTCTAGTTTAAATGGGAAGCACTATGTCTATGTCTTAGTAGATTACTTTTCTAGATACACATGGGTATACTTCTTAGCTCACAAAAGTGAAGCTTGTTCCTACTTCATTAAATACTCCAAGTCTGTAGAAAATCTTAACGGACTTAAGATTAAGACCCTCAGAAGTGATCATGGTCGTGAGTTTGAAAATCATGATTTTGAATCTTAATGCTCACATAATGGCTATAGTCATAAATTTTCTGCCCCTAGGATACCTCAACATAATGGTGTAGTAGAGAGAAGAAACAGAACCCTTCAAGAAATTGCAAGAACTATGCTTAATGAGTATGACCTACCTATTTACTTTTGACATGAAGCTGTAAACACATCTTGCTATATTATAAATAGATTCTTAATAAGATTTGTTCTTAAAAATACCCCTTATGATTTGTGGAACCATATGAAACCTATGTTTAATTACATCAGAGTTTTTGGATGCAAAGTCTTTATTCTCAATACTAAGGATAATCATGACAAGTTTGCTTCTAAGAGTGATGAAGGAATTATCCTAGGTTATTCAATTACTAGAAAAGATTATAGAGTCTTTAACAAAAGAACAAAATGTGTGGAAGAATATATTCACATCAAGTTTGATGAAACTGATCCACATGAAGCTAAGTCTTCTATTGAAAATCCTAAAGAAGATTTGTCTGTTTTGAACCTTAATGATAAAATCAATAAATCTTTTGTAAAGACATCCAGTTCTGGAAACTTTCCAGAACCTGTTTTTGTAGAACCTGAATCTAGATAAGAACCTGAAATTTCCAGTCCCACCTTTACTTGATCAACTAGGATTCTAAATAATCATCCTTTATATATTATTGTTGGTAATCTTGATAGAGGGACATAGACTAGAGCTTATATAAGAAACTAGGTTGAACATCAAGATTTTATTTCAGAGTTAGAACCTAAAAATATCAATGATAATTCAATAAATGATGAATTTTGGGTAATGAATATGCAAGAAGAATTAAATCAATTTGAAAGAAATAAAGTTTGGGAATTAGTTGACAGACCTAAGAACACTTTGACCATAGGCACTAAATGGGTTTTTAGAAATAAAGTTGATGAGTCTGGAAATATAGTTAGAAATAAAGCAAGACTGGTTACACAAGGGTGTAGTCAAGAGGAAGGAATAGAATATGAGGAAACCTTTACCCCTGTATCCAAATTAGAAGCTATTAAGATTCTACTTGCCTATGCTGCTCATCTGAATTTCAAGTTATATCAAATGGATGTTAAAAGTTCTTTTTTAAATGGTTTTATAATTGAATATGTTTATGTTGAACAACCACCTGGATTTACTAATCCTCATTTTCCAAATCGAGTTTTTAAGATATCTAAATATTTATATGGTTTAAAACAAGATCCAAGATCTTGGTATGATAGACTTAGTAATTTTCTTATTTTAAAAAGTTTTTTCTAAAGGGATTTCTGATCCAAATCTCTTTATGAAATTAATTTCTAAAGATGTTTTGATTGTACAAATCTATGTTGATGATATTATATTTGGATCTTCTAAAAATACTTTGTGTATTGTTTTTTTAAAGAGTATGGGAAATGAATTTGAAATGAGTTTAATGGGAGAACTCAAATATTTTCTTGGATTTCAAGTTTTTCAAAATAAAAATGGTATCATTTTAAATCAAAGTAAATATACAAGGGATCTTTTAAAACGTTTTGGTTTAGATAGTATTAAGGAAATTGATACACCCATGAGTACCACCTGCATGTTGGAAATTGATGAATCTGGGAAACCAGTTGATCAATCCAATTATAAAGGTATGATTGAAAGTTTACTTTACCTTATTTCTAGTCGACCAGATATTATGTTTAGTGTGTGTTTGTGTGAAAGATTTAAAGATAATCCTAAATAATCCCATTTTCTTGCTATTAAAAGAATTTTCAAATATCTTAAACATACTACAAATTTAGGCTTGTTTTATCGAAAAGGACAATCTTTTGATTTAATAAGTTATTCAGATGCTGACTTTGCTGGTTGCAAGTTAGATAGAAAGAGAACATCTGGAACCTGTCATATTCTAGGTAATTCTCTAGTATCATGGTGTAGTAAGAACCAGAATTCTATTGCATTGTTTACTGCTGAAGCAGAGTACATTGCTGCTGGTAGTTGCAGTGCACAAATTCTGTGGATGAAACATAATTTGTTGGACTATGGATATGTTTTTAGACATGTATCAATAAATTTTGATAGCACTAGTGAAATCAACATCTCTAAGAACCCTGTGTCTCACTCTAGGACCAAACACATTGATGTACGTAACCACTTTTTAAGAGATCATTACCAAAAAGTTGATATTACTCTTGAATTTATAGGTACTGAACATCAATTAGATGACATTTTCACCAAGACTTTAAGTTCGGATAGGTTAAGGTACATTAGACATGAATTAGGAATAATAGACTCTGTTCATATGAAACCTCACTGTTATACCTCATCGGTATGAAACCTCACTATTATACCTCACCGGTATGAAACCTCACTGTTATACCTCATCGGTATGAAACCTCACTATTATACCTCACTGGTATGAAACCTCACTGTTATACCTCACCTGTATTAAACCTCACTGGTATACCTCACCGGTATGAAACCTTACTGATATACCTCACTGTTAGTGGACCTCACCATTAGGAATTCTCACTGGTATACCCTACCGTTAAGTTGCACTGTTTTCAAAGTATTTATCTCTAGCCGTTGGAATCTATATCATTTATCTTTAAATTATTATGTTTTATTTATTTATTTTATGATTCCTAAATGATAAAACACAAATTTTAATCTCTCTCAATCCACCTCAAGCCCTTACCTTCAAGCATTAGCTCTCAAACCTTCAAACCTTAAGCCTCGTGATTCAATGAAAAGAGTAAAGAGACCTTATGTCAGTGGGAAGGAAGCTGAACTGAGTGCTATGAGACTCAAAGGAGAGTCTAGCAGTAGAATTGAAGTAAAGAAACCTGCAAATCCATATCTTGTTCAAAGGGAGATAGTATTTGAAAAATTGTTGCGCACATAATGGCTAATGTCCAGTGAATCATTAGTTCTAGAAGTTCTGGAAGATTAGAAATGGTTAGAATGCTTCTCGAATAACAATGGACCCTACTATCGAAAGCTGGTAAAAGATTTCTATGAGTGTATTCAATTTGAGAAATCAGAAGTTGAGAATAGGATGGTATTTGTTGTGAATGGAAAGGAGATATCTTTCTCTTCTATTGAGTGAGACGAATGCTTGAGGGTTCGACATGAAGGTGTTTTTGGATATTTCATGAAATCAATACCTCCTACCAATAATATCTTTAAGTATGAAACTGCCTTGGAAGAGCTAACAGGTGATGGTACTCCTAGAAAAGTAGTGGCTGCAGAAATGAATAGAGAGAACAGGTTGCTGTTTATGTTCATTCAGTATGTTTTAATTCCAAGGAGAGATGATTTTGAAAATATGAAATACCAGGATATTTACTTGCTACATTTGCTGAGACATGGTGTTAAAGTGAATTTGTGCAGCCTGTTAATGATTCAGATTGAGGATATGACCAAGCCAAAGTCAAAAAATAATGCCTTATTCTTTTCCAAGTTGATCTCGGTTATGATCTAAGTAAAAGGAGTAACTGAGTCTTAGGATGAAACAATGCTGTTAAGGAATAACTTCTGTATCACAAGCACAGTATGCAATTACATGAAGATTATATCGAATCCATGGAAGAGAGAATGGGTCAGTGATGAAGAGAGTATGTATGATAAATTCAGTCATGTGGATCACCCTTCTAGTCCTAAGGATATGAGGGATCTAGGTCTAGGACCTGATGAGGAGGAGCCCTAGTATAGTGACGATTCAGATGAGGAGGATTCCTCTACATCAGAAGGAGGAGATCCGGACTTTCCTTCTAGCCCTGCTGCTGAAGTTGTATCATCTATAAAGGAAATAGTTTTATAAGTAAGCAATGAAGAAGAAGCACCTGTTGATGAGGAAGACCAGCCTGCCCCAGAGAATGGAGAAGAAGAAGAATCTGAATCTGAAACATCTGCTTCTATTTTCTCAAGTATGAGTCCATTGATTGGAAGCTCAGTTGAGCATGCTGAGGAGGTTTTGGACGAGATAGATGGACCTGTACCTATTCATGAGGAGCCTCCTACTATTAGAGAGATGGAAATGGTCGTGGAGGATTATTCTAAGGAAGAAATAGTTTCTGAATATGTTGTTGCTATACAGGATATTGCACCTATTGAGGGGGAGCATCACACCAGGCTTGGTAGTGCTTCAGTAGATGTTGAGATTGAGGACTGGGCAGAGGACCCAGGGATTGTAGTTTGTGGATTGGACTACCCTGACTCTGAGGATGAAACACCTATCAGCCAACCTCAAGTCAACTATAATATCTCTTCTGAATTTTTACCTGAGGATGTAGTCAGAAAACCTGATATGGACTAGTTAAATTCTGAGCTAAAGGCCATCTTTGTGGAGGAAATAAGAAGAATGGTAGTATCCTTAGTGTCATCAATTCTATATGTTATGAATGACTCGGTGGATAGTATTGTGTCAGAAAGAACATATGTTTTTTTGCCTGCTAATATAGTCACCAGGGATGAATTGGAATCTTTGAAGGATGAGATGAAAGAGTTTTTGAGTGCTTCTGTTTCCGAGTTAAAGAGTCCCTTTGTTAAAGAGATGAGAAATATGAAAAAGTATTTTGAACTCTCTCTTGGATGTAATGTGTCAACCTTTGTGGCAGAGATAGTGGATGAAATCACAGCTTGCCAAAATCAGGTTTCTATCTTGGCAAAGGATGTTGAATTTCTAAAGAAATTAGCTGTCTCTCTGGAATCCTATATGAGTTCTAAATCTCAAGCAGACAAGGATTTGGTTTATGTGAAGAGTGTGGTCAGCCAAATGGTCTCTGTTTTTTATGAGTTTAAACATTCCATAACAAATAATGTTAGCACCCAAGATTCTGCAGTGAAAAATATTATTAGTGGGCTAACTAAGAGTTTCACGGAAACTGTGACTTTTTCTACTGGTTCTCTTGCTTCGATACCTTCCATAGAATTGGATCAGATTAGAGATTTGATGAAGGAGGAGCTTGGTTCATCTTAAAGTAGTAGCTCTGTGGACTCATCTTCCATGACCCAAGTGGTGTCTACCACTAGAGATATAATGAAGATTGTCCAAGATTATATGAGAGAAGCTTATGCTTCTCAGAAATAAGTGAAAGATAAGGTAGATTACTATTTATAAAGGTTTTACACCAAGCATCATCTCAAAAACCATTTCAAGCTCTTGTTAGAAAACATTATGTTACCTCCTGTCAATCAAGACTTCAGAGAACAAGTAAGCAAGCTCAGGGAGCTGACTCCGGCCTTGGATAAGTTTTTGGAAAACAAGGATGATTTTATTTCTGCTATGGAGAGAGGATGAGGAATCATTATGGATTTCAGAAATCTCTTATTTCCCTTCTTGCATGTTGATACTCGACCAGTGATTATACCTCCAGTCTTACCTGCATCTGCCTCTACTACTTCTCCTTCTCAGATGAATCCAACCCAAGCCATCTGAAGCCTTACTCTTATGATTACTCAGAGATATAACCAGTATAGTCTAGGAATAGTTTCAGTAGCTCAACCTCCTCTGATCATTTATGGTGTTCCTAAGCCTCCACCTGCATCCACACAGTCTGAGTCTACCTCGGATCCCAAAGGAAAATCCCAAGTGGACATTCCAGAGGTGGATTGATTAAGTGGCTAGGATATTCGATAGGAATCACTTATCTTTCTTATTTGTTTCATTTTTTATTTATTTGTATCTGTTTACTCCAAGGACTATATATGTTCTTACTTTATTTTCCCCTCTGTTGCTTCTCTTTTCATGTCTTTCTTTTTTGTCCCACTTTTTTCAAATCACAAAGGGGGAGAAATAATATATAACGGAAACATATCTGGGGGGAAATAATATCTAAGGAATAATAGGGAAAACTGATATGAAATATCATTATATTTTATGAGCAAAATACATTACCCTTTGGTAAATTTTTTTTTCCCTATGATACATGTGTTTTATAATATATTTTTTTCTCTGATTCATTTGTTTTGTAACTATAATACATTGTTTTTATTACCTCAGATACAATTTACTTCAATACTATATCCTCTAATATTATTTTAAAATCTCACATTTGAAAATTTCATTACTCACACGGAGAAATTAAAACTATTTTATTTTTTACTGATACTTTACTGATTATTTTGGATTATAATACAATGAGTTGTGATTATCAAAAAGGGGGAGATTGTTGACCTCACCTATTTTGATAATCCCAATTATATGTTAATATGTGTTTATAATCCTATGTTGACAATAATATCAAAATAATCATTGGAATATTTTAATCACTGTTTCTCTATGTTTATACATACTTTGAAATAGTTCTGACTCAATCTGAATGTGTTTTTCATAGAATATAAAGTGTTAATTCCACCGATATGCTCATATCTACTGATACAAACCAACAGATATACAACTACTGATAAGGTCATCGATACGATTAAGGTCACTAATATGCATATATATTACCGATAGAAGCAGAGATACCAATAGAATAAGTCTACCGGTATGCACAAGTCTACCGGTATGCAAGTCTACCGTTACAGAAAGGTCACCGATACACAGAGCTACCGGTATGTATAAGTCCACCGGTAAGCAAATTCCACTGATATATCAAGTCTACCAATACAGACAAGCTACCAATATGATGTCCACTGGTAAAGATCTGCTGATACAAAGTCTAACGATAAGTATAGTTACCGATATAGACAAGCTACCGATACAAAGTCCACCGATAAAGAAAGACAAAGTCTACCGATATGAGCTACCGTTAGAGTAAGTCTACCGATATAAGGAAACTACTACTCAATTCTACCGATACAAGGAGATACCATTACAAGGGATAATAGTTACCGATACAGAAGAACCACCGCTACAAGCTCACTGTTATAAAGAGATACTGATGGAAGATGGATGTTAACCAGTCACTATTACTCAAACTCTATACTTTTTCAATATTATTATAATAATGCTAATGGTTATATTTGATGATTTTAATGCAATTAATGTTATTTAATGATAGTTGTTGGCATGTCATCGAACCGTACCTCCTACCTGTCAAAGGTAATCATTCCCATTGTCTGACCTCAAGGAATAAAGGAGGATATGAAGCTACTGAAAAAAAATAGAGAAGAAGACACGAACACATGTACATGCAAAGGAGAACATAGAAGAACTATCATACTCATCAAGAACAGAATTTCAAAGTAGAATCTTAAGTGCTACAAAGAATACTATCCTACTCAAGTTGAACACCGACAATGGAAGTGAAGGAACAGAACTACGACACCCTGTTTTTCTTGACGAAAACTAGAGAAGGACACAAAGATTCAATTACTTCAAACCAAGGAGTTTAGAGCTTCACTCACAACACATAGAGCATTCTAAACTCATCTTTATTTTTTTAGCTCTATTGTGTTTCATTTATTCACATTTTGATCAGTGTGTGTACTCTGTATATTCTATACACACACTATATCCTATGCTAAACTGAAGGATTTCTAAATCCTCATACAAAACTTCTATAACTCTTTTGTATCCTACAGTGGATAGTGGTAGAGGTCATGTGTGACCTGGATATCCTATGTGATATTTTTCTTGTTTCCACAAAGAACTGTGGTAGGGGTCTTAGTACCTAGACAGTCTTTTCACTGTTGTTCACCCCGACCCAAGGTGTGGATCAAAATATATATAAATTGTTTTGAGAGGACTAAGTCTCGGCTTGAGACTGAACCTCTTGGTTAGAACTACTGTGCTTATTTATTTTGTTTTAAAATATTAAATATTCCACTGATACATAATTTATACTCAAAACTATTTTAAAGTAACTCTGATAGTTAAACTAGCAAGTGTTTGTATTTATTGTAAAGCATTGGGTTAGCTTCAAAGGATAATTAATCTTTAGATTGGATTAACTGAGAACTAATCAATCTCTTGAGAAACTAACTCACCCTTCACAGTATTACAAATTCACTATAGTTTAGCTTGTTATTTAATTTGGGGGATTTTAATAAGATTCTTTTTAACATAAATTTTTAACTGGAACTCAATTCACCCCCTCTTGAGTATCCACTCCGACCAAAACATGTGTAAATAATATTTTCATAATTTAGTTAATCTTATTTTTAACTTCCATTCCAATGGCTATGTGGTAACTATAATAATAATTTAATAATAATATTAATAGTATATTATAGTTTGAAAAAACTCAGCCTTGTATGTAATACAAGCTATATAAGGGACTCAATATTGTGTATAATAGAAGAAAAACATAGTGTTTCATGTACCAAAAGATATTATAAGTGTTTCATATAGTGAACGATTAATTTTTTTGTTTCATATTATGCAATCCAAACATAGTGATTTAATTTATAAAAAAATATATTTAGTGTTGCACAAAATAAAAAATATCAAAAATGACTAAATTAATTAAAAAATATATATTTCACAAAATATATGGATGTTACAAATCATAAGAGTGATAAATCATAATAAATAAACCATCAACCATAAGTTCATGTCATAAAAGTTTGGCACCATCATAGGTATAGAAATAATTTTATATGTTATGTTTAAATACTAAGACCATCAAATAAAAATAGATCAAGCCTCAGAACCTATTTACCATTGTAGATCAAGAAAATAAACTTGTTTCTCATAATGGATTAATCACACCATCTTGTATCCCATAATAAATCAAGAACAATGACTTGTTTCATATAATAGATCAAGCACATCGACTTGTTTCCCATTGTTATCTCATGAGATATAAAACTTTTTCCAATGCATTGGAGGGATTTATAATTTCATAACCACCCATAACATAATGAAAAAATACATATGTGTTCCAAAATATCATAAAAAATTCATCATATCATCATATCATAACCCATGCAAAGAAAATGAGTTTTATAAAAATATCATAATCTCTTCATAGAATAACCTATAGAAAATAAATAGGTTTTGTAAATATCTCATAATAATAATAATAATAAATAATCTATAGAAATAATAAGGATGGTATCATTGGATTACATACCTATTAAAACATAATTAACATCAAAGGATGTTATTATAGATAAAATTACTTTAAAATAATCACTATAATATTTCTTAAGTAAAATACCATTTCCATTTTAAAATCACTTATTTAAAATATAAAAAATTCTCAAATATTAAAGATTTTTTTAAAAAATAACCTTGGAAACTTATAAAGGAATCCTAAAATCATTTATGATGGTGGGAAATTCCATTCATTTCAAGTACATTAAAATAATGAATCATTTTACATTTTTTTGTAAAATGTAAAAAGTACCTCATTAGGAAAATTAAAATAAGATTACTTTGATTTTTTTTATAAAAAATAAAACATGGGTAAAAATGACTTTAAATAATCATATGATAATATTAAAACATTTTATAAAAAACAAAAACATGATAGAAAATAGACTTTCAAACGGATAGTAAAACAGTCAGTTTTACTTTAAAATATTATTGTGATATCTTGACTAATTGAGGTGAGTAAAATGATAATAAAACATGTATTATCTAGAAATAAATATAGAAAAATAAAATAAAATAAATTCATTATGTAAGGATCACATAATTTTCTTGATGAAAATTCAAGCATAAACAACCCCAATTAAAATAGGATTGAAACATAAATCCCTTACCTCAAGTCTAGCATTTAATCATATGCATTAAAGACTCTTTCATAATAAATTGAGATTTATTATACAAATATTACATATCCATACTCATATATTTCATACCATATATGGTTCACTTATGAAATTTTATCACTCATTTATAAAAAAATATTTATTAAAATTATTGTTCCGAGTGATATCTGCTTCATTTTTCATGCATGTTTTGGTTCAGTAGTTTTTGTACGTGTTCTTTAATCATGGTTAAATCATATAAAGAATTTTAATCATGATATAAATATAATATATATTAATTATATACATTTTTATAGTCATACATAAAATTTATAGATAGAAAAATTAATTACACCATTCATGGAGACAGTAAGTCGTATGTACACGTGAACGCTGTTTTCACTTTTCAATGAATGGAAAAAAAGAAATATAAATAATAATTAAAATTTATAGAATAATTATTATATTATATAATTAATTTATATTATTAAAATACATCCTTATTACCATATAAGTAAAATAGAAATGAAAAAAATCACATCGCTTTATGAAGGTGCCACATATACGCACAAGCAACATTATCATTTTCTAGCAGATTAGAAGGTAAGAAGATAGATATGATATTATAATTATATAATAATAATAATTTTATATATATCATGTATAAATATTAAAAAAATCATAGTACCCATACATGAAAGATGATTATAACAAATTAATTGCATCGCTTCGTGGAGATGGTAAGTTGTATATAGCACAAACGATACTTTCACTTCCCATTTGATAGAAAAAAGGGTGAATAATAGTGGTTAAATAATAATAATAAAATTTAAGTATATTTTGGATAATAAAGGTATTATGTTATTAATTATATAATAAATTTAGATAAATTATAATAATAAGAAAATTGAAAGAGGTTGCGTTAGATGATTACCTCTTCTTCAATAAGCCTCATTTAAATCCCCTCTTAAAGACACTTGGAATGATATTTTAAGAATAAAATAAACTCAAATAATTGAATAGGAAAGTTTATAAGATTAATTTTTAGTGTTTTTTAAATATATAAGGCTCAAAGTGGTGTAAAGAAGTGAAATTAGGGGTGTCCTTTTATAAGGTAGGGAGAGAACACACTTGGACTTTCTTCAAGATTAAAATATAAAAATTTATTATTAATCCAAATGATTTAAAATGTCCATTAAATAAAATAAAAATTGTGTAGGTTATAAATAAAATCATCTAATTAAATTTAAATAGGTTTTGGTGTCATTTTAAATCTTATCATTTGGATTAACACCTTCGTTAATCATTTTTGACCTTAATTGTGTTAACAACTATTTCAATATTAAAGGGTTAAGAATGATACCATAAATGGATAATTGACTCATAAATGAACCATGGTTGATATATTCATATATATTCCACTCATTTTGAGGAAGATAAGTTTTTTATGAATTTTAAATCATTTAATAAAATATTATTTATTATAAAATAACATTAATATCAATTTTAGAACTATTCAATTAATTTGACCTTAAAGACACCAAGAAAAAAATGGAATTAGAATATAATAATTTAATAATTTACTGATATGTTATATTTATCTAAAAATTTCTTATAACATAATAATTAATCCTAATTATTTGGTTTTTAATATTTCTAAAAGTATTTATTTTATTTTTCTATTAATTGAATAATTACCGTGTCGATGTTACATAAGAGTTTAAGGTAATTTTCCATTAACTAAAAATTAGAAATAAATTACCATTATAAAAAATAATTTTTTTTTTCAAATAGATATTTATAACTGAATATATTCCATATTTATTAATATGTCAAAAAATTTAGAGATAATAAAACCAAGAGAATGATATTTTTGACTTTTCTTTTTATAAAATGTTATAAATGTCAAAATCATGGAAAAATGAAAAAAGGTCATATATTTTAATTTTGTGTAATTATGTATGATATATAATAATCCGTTAAAATTAATTCAAGTGTTAGGGTCATATAATTTTAAACCTTAATTACTCGATTTAGCCTTTACCGTGGTAATAAAATTACTACAGTTACTATTCATAATGATGAAAAATAAAAAAGAAATATTTACCAAATTTGACCATCCTAATTTAAAATATGAAATTATTATTTTTGAATTAATTTTCTATATGTTTAAGAAATTGATTTTAAAATAAGTGCAAAAACACGATGAAAATAATTTTCTAGAAAAATACATTTGAAGCATAAAGTTGGATTTATTCCTATATCATGCCTAAAAAACAATAGATGTATGATAAAACATTTTATTTAATATATAATATAAAAATTTACTTAAAATAATTCAACAATAGTGATTAATTTAATTTATTAAAATAAAAACATGTTGTATGCATAAAAATGGGTTTTTAGAAAAACTTATCTTTTACTTTAAATTGTTTTTTTATTTCAATTTCTAATTAATTGATAACAAATGAATTAATTTCACACATATGTTACCATAAGTTCATAATTTATTTAGTCTTATTAATACCCACCAATTAAATAGTTAGGTTATAATGGTAAAATATGTTAAGTTTTATTTAAACTCAGGGTTGTGTGCATCACAATCTACCAAAAAAATTATTTGAAGGGAAATATATATTAAAATATTAGGGTGTTACATTCTACCCCACTTAAAAAATAATTTTTACCTCAAAATTATATCACTTTGATATAAGAAAATGAGGATATCTCTATTTTATTAAATCCTTAGGTTCCTAATTAGCTTCTTCAAATTTCTACTTCCTCTAGAGAACTTTAAACAGGTGGGTAGTCTTGTTTAGTAGAAGTTTGTCTCTATGATCTAATCTTTTTAATGGATATTATTAATTTGATAAATCATCCTCCAGTGGTATGAAATCTATGTTTTTTACATATTATGGATCATGTATTTACTTCCTTAGGAGAGATATATGGAACATGTCATGATCTTGAGAGAGGTTCGGCGGAAGTGCCAAGTGATAAGCTATAGTCCCTACTCCATAAAGAATCTCAAAGGGGCCAATATATCTAGGGTTTAACATTCCCTTATTTCCAATTCTCATTAACATTTTCCATGGATAAATCCATACAAAAAAATTCTCATCAACTTCAAAATCCAGATCATGCCTACGATTGTCAGCATAACATTTCTATGAAATCTGAGTTTCCTTGATGTACTATTGAATAGATCCAACTTTCTATGCCCTTTTATTAGTTATATTAGTTCATAATAGCTTTATTTAGATAAAATCATCCCTAAAGGTTGTAGTTATACACTTCTTTCTATATAGGGATTCATAAGAATCCATCTAATTTCTTAAGTGAAAGATGTTATTATAGTAAAACTCATACAGAGGAATGTGTTGATCTAAACCAACTTTGAAATCCATATAACAAGATCTCAACACATCATATAGGATTTTAATGGTTCTATTAGCCCAAACATCTATATTAGTATGGTAATTGGTACTAAAACTTACCTTTGTATCTAGAGAATACTGAAGACTTCACCAAAACTTTGAGGTAAACATTAGATTCTGATCAGATATAAGAGAATATGGTACTCCATGAAACCTTTCAACTTCTTTAATGCATATTATGGAAATATGATTAAGATATAAGTCTTATATAATTGAAATATAGTGTGATAACTTCATAAGATTATAAACTATAACCCATATGGCATTATAACCCATATAATTTTAGGGGATTCTGATGAAAAAGTCCATAGTGACTTTTCCCAATTTCCACTCTGGTATGGGTAGTGGATGTAACATCCCCTTAGAATTATGTCTCCCAGCCTTAACATTCCAACATACTATGCATGAATATGTATACTAAAAAATATTTCTCTTAATTATATCCCCCATAAACACTCTTTTAGATCTCTATACATCTTCATAATTATAGGGTGAATAAAGAATGTTGAACTATGAACCTCATCCAATTGATCATTTTTCAAATATGGTATTGACAAAACACATACAGAGTTCGTGAACTTATCATTCCATCACAATAAAGGTTGAAATTAGGAACATTTCTAACATACTTTTATAACTCTACATCTTCCTTCTACACCACTTTAATATTCACTTGGATAGATAGTTGAATGCTCATTTGAGAATGATAAGATTTCTACCCTTTAAGATTTCAAGATCCATCCTTTGAAAATATAGAAATATGGGACCTTTTTGATCCTCATAATAGATAATCCAGAATGATCCTTTCGACTCATATCATCTTCTACCATGTTCTCTTTCCCTAGGTGGTAATGTATTGAGTAGTCATAATCATTAATCATCTCCAACCATCTTCTCTGGAACATATTCAACCTTTTCTATATGAATATATACATTTAAATTTTATGATCAATAAATATACAACACATTTCTACATAATGATAATGCCTCTATAACACCCAAATATTTTAAAGTATGTCTCTTCTTAAATAAATTCAATTTCTTTGATAGTTTACATTTCACACAACACCGAGCATAAATAAACCACAATATACTATTAATATTATTATTTAAATTGAAATTATAACCAAGCCGATAAATTGGAGGGAATGAATTATATTAGATAAATTATGGAATTTATATATTATATATTTAATAAAATGTGTTTATATTCATACAAATGATTTTAGAGGCATAAGATAAGAATGAATCCAATTTTACGCATTTAAAGACTATATTTTTCTAAAGGCAAATTTTCTGCATTTTAATGGGGAATCTATTATAAATCCAATTTTTGACACTTTTATATGTTTTATTTTAAAAATTAACTTATTATTTTAAATTGGGATATAAAAATTTACATTGGTTGATTTTTTTGGTATTTTTCTCAGAACTTTCATAATTTAATGAATAGTGAATAATACTACATTTTAATTCAAAATCACTTTTTCATCTAATTTATTTATATAGTTAGATTATACTTTTATTTTGTTTATAATTATAATTAAATAAAGTTTTTATTATTTAATTAAATTCAGGTCTTAAGAATAAAATTCACAATGAAACTGGATTTAAAAACGTTGTGAAATTTTAAACATTTTTACTTTCAAAACCCATTTTCTCGATCCATCAACAAGATTAAATTTAAATTAATTTTAGCCAATTTTGTATTTTGAATCTAAAAAAATGGAAATAAATTGTTTTTATCATTAATAAATCTATGATCTAATAGTATCAATATAATTTTTGGAAATTATGAATCATAACATTAGTAATTATTTGTTTTACCACGATTAAGGGTAAATCCGATAATTAATGGTAAAAATAATATTATAACTAATATAAAATCACTATAACACTTGTCATGATTTCATTGTATGGGTTTTTTTAGAACATAATAATCCTTGAGTCTAATTTATACCATTTTAAATCTATTTGGGTTTGAGTAAGACATTTATAATATTGTATTGAAAGAGAAGACAAATTTTGTCACACTCTTGTTTTTAACAAGTAATTTTTTTTAATATGGGGTCATATAAGGGATATATTCGAATATAAATAGTTTTTAGAAAGATAAATTTTTTATCTACATCATGGTAATTTATTTATAATTTTTAGGAAATAAATATTTAAATTAAATGGCGACACAATGATGATGCAGTAATAGCTTTATTATTGGAAGAATCAAATAATTGATATTAAAAATATAAAAATAAATATAATTTAATATAATTGATGTCATAAACTAATTTTATGGAACAATTTTACATGTTAGGGATGTGTTAATGGAGTTTTTTAGAAGATATAAAGTTGTTATGATATTTTTTAAAAAGTCAAATGTTGAATAGTGTCAAAATTGACACTACTAGAAATGTGACCTATACCCACGATTCAAAACTGTGGGTATAGCCCCGAAAACCGTGGGTATAACCTATACACACGGTTTTGGAAACCGTGGGAAATCGAGGCATCAGGATAGGACCCCAACCTATACCCACAGTTTGGAGAACCGTGTGCATTGGTTTTTTTCCACCGTGTAATCCCCAATTTCCAGGCTGTCAATGCCTAATACCTACGGTTTTAAAACTGTGGGAATAAGTAGTGAAAAAATGAATCATATAGTATTGAACCCGATACCTACATATCACAATAGCGGTGCCTAACAAATCAATATACGTCAATTTACATAATATATATATATATATATTGTTTAATATATTAATTCAGGTTCATATTAAAAAAATACGGTGCAGGGGATCGAACCCGCGTTGTTCACATTTAATTCCAATGCCTTACCAACCGATAAAGCCCGATTATCTATAAATTAATCTATATATGTATTAATATATTAATAACGCTTAATATATTAGAAAAAAAACAGAGAGTGGGTTTCAAACCCAAGATCGCACAATATACAAATGACGCTTGACCAACTAACCCGCACAACTTTTATGTTCATATATTTGTATATAAAGAAATATATTAACCAAAACCATGGTTATAGGTTTTCCTACCAATTTTTTTTTTCCCACAGTAATTTGTTTTATGCCATAACACGGGAAATCTATACCCACGGTTTCACAAAACCGTGGGTATAGGTCTTCTAAAAAAGAACCCTATACCCACAATTTGTCCAAAAACGTGGGTATAGGCCTTGAAAAAAACACCTATACCCACGGTTTTGACAAAAACCTTGGGTATAATTGCTTTTTTTCCACATTTATGGAGAAATATGGTAATATGTCTTTAAAAAAACCTATACCCATGGTTTTGGCAAAAAACATGGGTATAGGTGACCTATACCCACGATTCTTCAAAATTGTGGGTATATGTTTCCATATTACCTATATACCCAGGGTTTTTAAAAACTGTGGGTATAGGAGTGACCTATACCCATGGTTTTTGGAAAAACCGTGGGCACATGGCTATTTTATAATAGTGTGACACTAATGATATGTCAAAATATAAACTATTTTAATGAATGATATAGAATTTATAAAAATATAAGATTCAAAAAAATATTTGGGATAAGTCTTATAATATCATAAATGTCTCAATTGTTTGTCTTTTTTCATGTTATAGTAATTATATTAACACTCAAAGTGTAAATTACATGATAGCACAGTAAGAATTAATAATGGGTAAAACAAAAATATAAGGATTAAAAAATAGACAAAAATTATCTAATTTTTATTGGTTGAGAGTATTTAGACCCAGAATCAACTTATATTTTAAATAAATAAATTTTTATCCATTTTTAATAGAAAAATAGTTTATAGTAATTTAATAGTTTTAGAGTTTCCAAAAGTACCCCTCACACCCATTATAAAATGACACCACCTCCCTCACTTCCTCACACCTGTTTGAGCCTTATAGATCAAACAAAACATGTCAAAATAAGCTCCCAAATTAACTATCTATATCCTATAGTCCTCTTCTTGGGAATAAATCCATCCAATTAATCCTTTTGGTTAAAAGAAAAATAAGTTACCAAAAATAAGGTAACGTTCTTCAATGATCACTTTAATTTTATTTCTTTCCCCACTGCATCATTTCTTATTATTTCATGTTTATATAATAACCAAAATATCATAAATATAAGAATATTTTTTTATATTAATGTTTATACATACACTTACACACAATTATATCTAATGGGTAATGAACATACGGTTTCCGTGTATGGCGAACTACCACCTCACGAAACAATAATTGTTTATTTTTACTTTACCACCTTTAATGGTTGGTAATTATGATGGAAGACTTATTTATATATTTTATATATTATATTTATTATTTATTTATGATTATTTAATTATTTTATAACACATACCCTTATTATTTCCATTTTTTTGTAAAGAAGATAACATCGTTTGTAGAAGTGTGGACTACCGCCTCCTCAAAGCGACATGATTCATTCACGCTATAAAAACAATGCATAAAGGATGGTTTTAATAATAATATGTGACACATATGACATAAATATTATATTTTAATTATAATATACAAATATTTAATTTATTTTTCATTTTTTTAATATGAAAAATAAAGGAAAGTAGCTTTCATACGTATGTACGACCTACCGTCTCCACAAACGATGCATTTCATTTCTTATCTCCAAATTTCATGGATTATTACAAATACATATATACTGAATATATTAATATTTAAATCATGTTTTAAATTATTTATACTATTAAACCATTATCTAATTCATAATAAAAACAATTAACAAGTCAAAATATACTCGAGAAACTAGGAAATTAACACCTGAAATAGTGAAAATGATGAATGATTACAAAAAAATGTGTGATAAAATATTATAAAAATATCATATATGATATCATAAATATGAATAAGGTTATGATATAAGTTTATAACATGCTTAAAATAATTATACATTAGGTTAAAGAATGTTCTCTTAAAAGTAAATGCAAGGTAAGGGATCTTTGTCTCACTTTTATCTTTTGTGATATACAAGCCATGTTCACCACCTATTTCTTATATGTAGTGTATTTATTTCCCATTAATATATTTTATGAGTATTATCCTGAATATTATTGTATTTTCATATCTATATAATTTTCTTTCTTTTATGGTCATACAATTCTACAAATTGTAAAGTGATATTTATTTATTTCACAATCTCATCATTATTCGGGATTGTTTGTGTTTAAGTATCCACTAAGGAATATTTATCTTCCACATTAGTGTTTTCTATTTTTTTAAAAAAATGTTTTTACTATTCTCAATTGGTTGTTTAAATTAATTTTAACCCTTTTTTACTTTTTACAACAAAATTTAAAATGGAATCTCCCTATCATTTTCTAAAACAAGGTGCTTTATGACTTTTATTAAAAAAGTAAAAGGAATGTTTTTAACTTATACAACATGAATGGAATTTCCTGTCATCATAAAACCATAATGTTTTAAAGCTTCCTTTATAATTTTACAAAGCTTTTTTCAGATAAAATATTTTCTTATATAATTCATAGACTTTTAAATAAATGACTATAAAGTGGTAAGGGATTCCCTCAAAAATTTACATTCCATTAAGACTTATTTGTTATTACACACCAATTAACTTTTATATGGTGTATATACTAAAATTTTAAATTTTATATCATGAATATCCTTATTCTCGTGATATTTTAAGTTACAATTATTTCATGGTGAATTATTATATAAATGTTTCAAAGTGGTATGAGACACTTTGAAATGTTTAAAGATTATTTTTCCTCAAGAATGTTTTAATGTCAACAACCCATGTAGTTTCTTATCCTCCTATGAGGTATTATTAATAAACCTATATTATTTATTAAATATGGATATTTGATAAGTCACATTGTTTATTTGATATATGAGGAATTATTTGGACATGCTATACATGGGTTGAAGACCGTTTAAGGAAATCCCTATGGGTTGGGGACCGATTAATGCAAGACCCTTGATGTATCTATAATACCATGAGATGAATCAATTGGACAAATAAAATTAGATTAAACTATATTATATTGATGGTAAAGGTATTAAGTTCCTGAGAAACATGACTTCAAATAATTAAGCATTAGCTTTATTGATAATTTATTTATTTATTATTTTCTAAGATATTTTTTTCATTGAAAAATATATAGATGTATTTCATTGTATGTTTATTGATTAAACGTAATGTGTTTGAGTTTATTACTTTTCTATATTGATTATGCCTTATCTAGTTTATTTTAATGACATGAGTTTTCAGTTATTTACTTTACCATGTTTAATTACTCTCATCAATTCATTATTACTTCCTTTTTACTTATCCTTACAAAGAATTTTTACTCACCCTTATTTTTTTCTTTACCAAGGTTATAAAGAATAATTATTTTAATAAATTTAAAGGATGATGTTTATTTTATTTTATATATATCATATTTTATTTTCTATTTCCCAATGAAATATGGGTATCATGTATGCAATTTTTCTTTCCAAAAATACTAGGCTAATCAGTCCTTTGAGATTTGTTCCTTGTAATCATGCCAATGTAATAAAATTATGTGGAAACTTCATACCTCTATAGTTAGGGCGTTACATTTGGTATCAAAGTAAGTTTAGTAGAATCCTTGGAAACTAGATTTATAAAACTTAGATTAGGTAACATATTCCTAATATAGATATTGAGGATAAGTTTAGAATAACATCCTATAATTTTGGTAATGTAGAGATTATGTGAGTATTCCTATCAGTACACCCTTGTCTGGATACAACAAGTTGATGTGGTTATGGACCATATATACTGAGGAGTAAAACATCTGACAAGGTGTGTCAGGCCTGACTCAATGTAAACTAGTAGATAACAGGCCTTATTGCACACTTAGTTTGACACTCCCAGGGGATATGATTCAGATAATTCACATTTTCTTTACAAACCATTATATAGGAATTAAAAGTTAATATTTACCCAAATAAACCATGTATATTCTTATGAGATTAGATATGCATAAAATTTTCAATTTATGTTTAGTGTATTATGAGTTTGAAATTATGAATTATGATTCATAACAAAATCTAGTGTGTGCCATTATTGAGAAATCTCCCCTAGTGGAAGGAATGAAAACCTCACCAACACACGTGATCTAAAGAATAAAGATGATAACATCTTTTCTAATCTTAATCCAATCTTTCAAAGGGAACTAGTCTCCCAAAAATTCTCTTCATATGAGGAAATAATAACATATGCTAACAAGGAAGATAAATAATTTTATAAGTGTTATTACTTTTGAAAGAATCATGAGAAAAATAGGATGATAGGGAAATAGATGGATAAAGGTAAGAAGGGAAAGAAGAAGTTTCCCGCATGTGATAATTGTGGAAGGAGACACCATGGTATATTATTAAGATGAAAATGAGTTTTCTTTATGTGTTGAGAAAAAGGACACTATGCTAATTATAAAAAGGGAATGAATGAATTATACAATATTCAATGATTTAACTATAAGGATACATGGAACTACATAAGAGAATGTCCCAAGCATCAATAGAATATTCCTTAAAAGAAGATAATGGATCATGGTCAAGCCTATGATCTTAACACAGATGAAGAAAAATGATGCATAGATTAAAGAATTATGTATTTTTAGTATTTTATCAATGATGTATTAGTTATATGAATTATGGAAATAAATAAGGATTGTAATGAAATAATTTTTCTTTAAGGATTTGAAAACATGAATATTTTATTATGGTTTTGAAGGTGATTAAATATTTGATATGTGACAATAAGAGCTACATTATGTTTTTTGGATAATTTGATGTTAAAATTGATTTTGGAAATTTAGAGACCTTTTTAGACTGTTAATTTAGATAGAATTATTTGGGATGAGTCTTAAGATTGTAACAAATTAAGTTGAACATTGGTTATTATTGTTTGAGGATAAATAATTTCTTTAATGTTGAATATATTAAGGTTATTTATAGAATTTTATATTAATATAGTTTTTGAAAAAGGAAAACCTACAGGTCGAGTGACAACCCGTCGCATCTGAAAAGGCAATGGGACTTGAACCATAAATCAAAGGGAGATAAGGGTTCATCACCTACTACATACCTACGTCATGTCCTGGTTAGTATAATATATTTTTCTTTATTTAAATGGTATGACAGATGAATTATAAGTTCATTTGTGGCAGAAATTGATTAAAGGATGAACCTATACTTGTCAAATAAATATGTTTCCTTATGTTCTTAGTCTATGAAGTATATGAATTATTTGACTCTAGGGAAAAGATCTTGAAACCAAAAGTTTTATCCTACTACCTTCTTTTCTAATGATTTGAATGGTCTCTTAGATCATTGATGATTTCTATATTTGTGATTGATAACTTTCTCCTAACCATGTTCTCTATCATTCTTCATCAGAACAAGATGGTTATATTTCTCTTCCATATCCATGTTTTCATATACAGAACTATATTTTGTGTTATATTCGATGACCTTTATACTTACGTTTTCTTATTTTAAATTAGAGGACTCATTAATCTTTTTTGCGATGTTTCATTTCAATAAATATATTTTATAAAAGTCAAACCCCTAGTTTTCAATCCTGAGTTCAAATTGAGAGGAAAAAATTTATTGAAAGAGGGGATACTGTAACACCCCAATATTTTACAGTATGTATTTTATTAAAAAAATTAAAATTATTCTATATCCTATGCTTCATGCAAAACCGATCTTAAACAAACCACGATATAATATTAATATTATTATTTAAAATGAAATTATAACCTAGACAATAAATTAGAGGGAATGAATAATATTTTTTTTGAAATTTATATATTATATATTTAATAAAATATTTTTAAGTTCATACAAATGATTTTGCAGGAAAAAAATAAGAATGAATCTAATTTTACATATTAAAAGACGATATTTTTCTAAAGGTAGTTTTATTGCCTTTTAATGACGAACCAATTTTAAATCCAATTTATGAATCTTTTATATATTTTATTTGGAAAAATAACTTTATTATTTTAAAGAGGTATATAAAACTATTCTTTTTTTTTTGAATTTTTGGTATTTTTATGAGAACTTTTGTATTTTTATTAATAGTGAAAAATACTACATTTTATTTTAAAACAACCTTCTTGTATAATTTATTTAAATAGTTAGATTATCCTTTTAATTGATTTTTAATTACAATTAAATAGATTTTTTATCAGTTAATTCCATTTAGTTTATAAGAATCAATTTAACATTGAAATTGGATATAAAAACATTGTGATCTTTTGAATTTTTTACTTTAAAAAACCCGTTTTCTCGATCCGTCAACGAGTTTAATTTTAAAATAATTTTAGCCACTTATGTATTTATAATTTTTAAAAATGGATATATATAGTTTTAATAAGTATGAAATTTATTATCTAATAGGATAAACATAATTTTTTGAAATTTTTAATAGTAACTTAAGTAATTATTTTTATTACCACGGTTATGGGTAAATCATGTAATTAAAGGTAAAAATAATATTATAACTAATATATTATCTCCTTAACACTTATACTAATTTAATTAGATGATTTTTTTCGAAAAAAATAATACTTGTGTCTAAGTTATACCCTTTTTAATCTACTTAAGCGTGATTAAGAAATTTATAGTATTTTATTCAAGGAGAAGACAAATTTTGTCACACTCTTGTTTTTAATAAGTAATTTTTTTAATAAGGGGTTATATAAGGAATATTTTAGACTATAAATATTATTTATAAATTTAAAATGTTTATATAAATAATGTTAATTTATTCATAATTTTTAGGTAATAAATAATTAAATTTAATGTTGACACAATGATGATGCAATAATTGATTTATTAATTGAAGAATAAAATAAATGATATTAAAAATGTTAACATAAATATAATTTGATATAATTGATGTCATACAAGAATTTTATGGATAAATTTGACATGTTATGAATTTTTTAATGTAGTTATTTAGAAGATATCAAGCTGTTATGATATTTTTTAAAAAGTAAAATATTGAGTAGCATCAAAATTGACACTAATGATATTTTAAAATATAAAATCTTTTAATAAATGATTTAGAATTTATAAAAATAGAAGATTCAGAAAAATAGTTTTTATTAGTATTATAATTTCATGAATGTCTCATTTATTTGTCCTTTGGCATGTTATAGTAGTTATATTAACCTTCAAAGTGTAAATTACATGATATCACAATAAGAATTAATAAGAGGTAATACAAAAAGATAAGGATTAAAAAATAGTAAAAACTCATCTAATTTTAATTTTTTGAGAGGATTTAAACCCATTACCATATTATATTATACATAAAGGATTTTTTATCCATTTTTAATATAAAATTAATTTATATTAATTTAATAGTTTTAGAGTTTCCAAAAAATTCTCTCACCTTCATTATAAAAGGACACCTCCTCCCTCAGTTCCTCACACCACTTTGACCCTTCTAGATCGACCAAACCCTGAAAAAATAATCTCCCAAATTACCTATATTTATTCTAGAAGCATCCATTTTATATTAAATACATAAAAGGAAGCCTTTTGGTTTAAACCAAAATGAGTTACCCGAAAATAGAGTTACATTCTTCAACGATCACTTTAGTTTTATTTCTTTCCCCACTACTTCATTTATTATTATTTCATATTTATATAATAAAAAAATTATATTAAATATACTAATATGTTTTTATATTAAGTTTTTTTCCTACACTTACACAAAATTATATCTTATGGGTAAAAAACATATGGCTACTGTGTACGACGAACTAACACCTCACAAAATGATGATTGTTCATTTTTCCTTTACAATATTTTATGGCTGGGAATTATGATATAAAATATGTTTATATATTTTATATATGATATTTATTATATATTTATGCTTATTTAATTATTTTATAACACATACCCTTATGATTTCATTTTTTTTCAAATATGATAACATCATTTGTGGAAGTGTGGACTACCGCCTCCTCAAAACGACGTGATTCATTCACGCTATACACGGAATGTATAAAGGATGGGTTTAATAATAATATGTGATATTTATGAATTAAATACTATAATATAATTATAATATCCATATATATCATTTATTTTTCATTTTTTTAATATGAAAAATAAATGAAAGTAGTGTTCATACGTACGTACGACCTACCATCTCCATGAATGGTGAATTTCCTTTCTAATCTCCAAATTTTATGGATTATTACAAATATATATATATATATATAATGAATGTATTAATATTTAAAAAATGGTTTAATTTTCTTAAATTATGAAACCATTATATAATTAACAATTGAAACAATTAATAAGTGAAAATATACTGGAGAAACTAGGTAATTAACACATAAAATAGTAAAAATGATGAAAGATTATTAACAAATGAGTGATAAAATGATATAAGAAGATAATATATGATATCATAAATATGAATAAGGTTTTTATATAAGTTTATAACAATATTAAAATCATTATACATGACGTTAAAGGATGTTCAACTAAAAGGAAATCCAAGTTAAGGGATATTTACCTAACTTTTATTTTCTGTGAGATACAAGCCATCTTCACCACCTATTTCTTACATATAGTGAATTTATTGACCATTAATATATTTTATGAGTATTATCCTGAATATTATGGTTTTTTAGTATCCATATAATTTTCTTTCTTTCATTGGTATATAATTCTTATAATTGTAAAGTGATATGTATTTATTTCACAATCTCATCATGGTTTGGGATTGTTTGTGTTTAAGTCTCCACTAGGAAATATTTCTCTTACATGTTAGTGTTTTCTAAAATTGTTTTAATTTTTTTTCTAATATTATCCATTGATAATTTAAATTAATTTTTACCTTTTTTTACTTTTTAATTTTTTTTTAAATGAATCCTCCTATCATTTTCTAAAATAAGGTACATTATGACTTTTCTTACAAAAGATAGAGGATTATTTTTTTTAACTTATATGGAATGAATGGAATTTTAAACCATCATGAATACCTAATGTTTTTAAGATTACATTAAAATTTTACAAGTTTATTCTCAAATAAAATAGTTTCTTACATAAATTAACATCCTTTTAAAAAAATTATTATAAAGTGGTAAGAGATTTCATCTCAAATTTATATTCCATTGTGACTTATTTGTTATTAAAAACAAATTCACTTTTATATGGTGTATATAATTCCTTTTAAAATTTTATATAATTAATATCCTCATTCTCCTGATATTCCATGTTATATTTTATTTATAAAGAATTATTATTAAAATGTTTCAAATAGGTATGGGACCCTTTGGAATCTTTAAAGATTATTTTTCCTCAAGAATGTTTTAATGTCAACAACCCATGTTGTTAGTTATCCTCCTATGAAGTATTATTGAAAAACCCATATTATTTATTCAATATTTATTTTTGATAAGGCACATTATTTATTCGATACATGGGGAATGATTTAGACATGAAATACATGGGTTGGGGATCGATAAAGGAAATATCTTTGGGTTGGGGACCGGTTGATTCAAGCCTATCGATGCATCGGTAATCTCATGAGATTAATTAGTTGGAAAAATAAGAATAATTTAAACTATATTATATTTATGGTAAAATTATCATGTTCCTAGGTAACATGACATCAAATAATTAAGAGCTTAATTTATTAATAATTCTTTTATTATTATTATCTATGATATTTTTTCATCGATAAATCTATGGATGCATTTCATTCTTATTTTGTTGACTAAATGTTACGTGTTTTAGTTTCTTACTTTTCCATATTGAGTATTCATTATCTAGTTTATTTTAATTTCTTGTGTTATAAGTTATTTACCTTACTATGTTGAATTACTCTCATCAATTCATTATTGATTCCATTGTACTTACCCTTACCGAGTATTTGGGCTCAGCCTTATTTTTTTCTTTTTCCTAGGTTATGAAGAAGAATTATTTGAATGAATTTCATAGATATTTTTCATTTAATTTTTTTATGTATCATGGTTTATTTTCTATTTCCCAATGTAATATGGCTACCATGTATGCAATCTGGCTTTCCGAAACTGCTAAAATGACTTGTAATTCAAGATTTGATTCCTTTTAATCTTGCAAATGTAATAAAATAATGCACACACTCCAGGACTCTAGGGTCGAGAAATTACAACCTCTATATATTTAATGAAAAAATGAACATAAATAACTCTAAATCATAATTTGGGTAATTTTTCTTATGAACCTTAAATTTTCATGAGCCATAAGCTATCACCATAACATGCTTTATGAGAATTCATCCTAGTTCCTTTTTTTATTACATCACAATAGATTAAAAAACCTTATCTACTATAGGGTAAATTAATAATAGATGCACTGACTAAAATTCACTTCATTTACTTGAAATTTTCATTATATTCATTTGTCCAAACGAACTTGGATACCTTCCAAGTTAACTTGGTGATTAGATTAGATAACCGTGATAAAATATACACAAACACCCTAAAATATCCAGCCAAACCAATAAAACTATAGGCCTCTGTCACAATATTTTATTTGGGCCAGTGTTCAATAACTTTCATCTTTGATGAATCCATTGATATACCCCATCTTGAGATTATATGACCAAAAAAATGAAACTTTTTGTAGCCAAAATTCACAATTTGTAAAATTTTCATACAACTTATCCTTCCTTAAGGTTTTAAAGAAAACCCTCGAATGATGTTACTTATATTCCTTTCTCTTTGAATATATAAGAATATAATCTATAGAGACAACCAAAAAATTATCAAGTTAATATCTAAAGACCCTATTACTTAAATCCATGAAGATAATGGGGGAATTAGTAATAAAAATTGGAACTACTATAAATTCATAGTTTCTATAACTTGTACGGAATACTCTCTTGGGTATATCCTCATTCTTGACACTCAATTGATAATATCTAAAATGAAGGATAATCTTAGAAAAGTAGTGAGATCTATGTAATTAACCAAAAAATTCATCAATATAGGGTAGATAATACTTGTTCTTGATTGTGATCTTGTTAAGTTCTTGATAATAAATATAGAGTTTAATAAATCCATCTTTATTCTTAATAAAAAATAATAGGTTCACCCTAAGGTGATAAACTTGGATGAATGAATCCCTTATCAATATTATCATGTAGTTGCTTCTTTAATTCCAGAAACACAATTGGGGCTATTATTTATGGAGTATTTGAAATAGGTGTAGCACTAGGTATGAGTTCAATTGAAAACTAAACTATGAGATTTGGAGGAAGACCAATCAATTATTTTGGAAAGACATCCAAAAACACTCAAATAATAGGAATATCATTGATATTGAGTTAATACCAACCATCTAAGATAAATATCCTTCATGGATAGGACTTAAGACACAAAATAAAGATTTAATTTCTATTTGTTGTTTATATTCATCCTCATACCAATAAACAATCATAGATTAATTTAGAATATGAAATATGACTTCCCTTCCTCAAAAATAAATATCAGATCTATATAATGAAATCCAATCCATTCCTGTAATCATATAAAATTAAACTAATGGGAGAATCACAAGATTTGTAGAAAGCACATTCCCATAAACTTCAACTAGAGAAGAATCATAGACTTGATATGTGATCATCATACCATTAGTTGTTTTTACTACTAATCAAAAGTATATCTATTTAGGATATGAATTAACATTCTTTCAGAATTTTCCTAATATATATAAATTCATATAACTAAGGTCCAATAGGGTACTTTAATATTTGGGAAAACCTATTACCACCTCAAATTCATCATTCTATCTCTAATACCATAATAAAACCAAAATAGTTTACATAACTATCATGAATATTTAATCAAAGTGATCATTCCTGAAAAATAATTTATAGGATGTATAAACATGAACCCTTATTTTTTATCACATGAAGCCTTAGTTTTAACCTATGTTATGCATGGCCATTACTAAAAACTTAGGTTGTTATCCTAAACTTGAACTTATCCCTAAGGTTTTGACTAATGTTTTCTAAACCTAATCTAAAAATATCGACTAAACACTACTATTATAAAAAATATAAAGGCCCCAGATTTTCATAGATAAATATTACATCTTTTTAGATGAATATTCAATACATTTAAAAAATTCATTGCTGAGGACCATAAAGGTTTAGTGTATTTGGAGCACCGACACAAAATTTTATTATTTCATGAATTATATTCAATATATCCCAAAAATATCTCCCCATTTAGCATGTTTTATAGAAATACCCTACTTAAAACCTTTCTTCATAACCTTTGTAAAGGAAACATAAGAAAGGGTGAGCTTTGATTCTTATTAATGGTAAACATGAATGATTTCAACTGACGATCATATGAAATAATAAGATAAACATGAGAGTATGAGATCATGACCGTAAATTACAAAGTTTATAACCAATATACCGAAGACCATAAACAAGATTCATGGAATAAAGATTTATCTTTTCAAAATTCATGAATAATAATATTGATAAATCATCATAAATCAATCATTAACCATAAGTTCACTTCATAAAAGTGTGTAACAATCATAGGTATAAAAACCATTTCATATGTCAAGGTTAACTAATAAAACTATCAAATCATAAGGTATCAGCCCTGAATACCTATTTCTCAGATTATATCAAGCACAAAAACTTTTTTCTCATAATGTTTGAAGTATATCAACTTGTTTCCTATAATGTATCAAGAAAAACGACTTTTTCCCTATAATGGATCAAGCATATCAACTTGTTTCCCATAATTATATCACGAGATATAAAACATTACCCAATTAATTGGAGGGATAAATAATCCAATTACGACCCATAAAATAATGAGAACCATAAATTTGTGTGAAAAAATATCATAAAACATTCATCATATCATAATATCACAACCCATACAATGAAAACATGTTTAATAAACATTTCATAATCTCATCATAACATAACCCGTAGAAAATAAATGGGTTTTCTAAAAATATCATAATAATAATAATAAACCACCTATATAAATTATAATGATGGTATTATTAGATAATATCAACATTATAACATAAGTAACATCAAAGGATGTTATCAAAGATGAAAATTCCTTTAAAATAGTCACTAGAATTTTTACTAATAAAAACATCATTTACATTTTGAAATCACTTGTTTAAAATATAAAAATTTACCAAATATCAAGGAAAATATTTTATTTAAAAATAAACATAGATTATTTCAAATTAATCATCAAATCATTGAGCGGCCATGACATATGAAAAATTATATTCATGCTAAGTATTTTAAAATAATGATTCCTTTCACATTTTTTATAAAAAATTACCTCATTTGAAAATGACAAGAAGATTCCTTTGAATAATTTTTATAAAAATTAAAATATTGGTAAAAAATTAAATAATTATAGGATAATATTAAAAAATTATTTTAAAACATTTTATAATAAACATGGACATGGAAGAAAAAGTATTTTCGTTCAGATAGTAAAACATAGTCGGGTCTCCTTAAAAACATTATTATGATATATTGAGTAATTAAGGTGATAAAAATGAAAATAAAACATGTATTTTATAGATATAATTAGATAAAAACAAAATTAAATGGATTAATAATATAAAGATCATATAATTTCCCCAACATACATTCAAGCATAAATAATTCTGATTAAAATAGGATTGAAACATAAATCTATTACCTCAAGTCTCACCTTTCTTCATGCGCATTCAGACATAATATATAATAAATATAGATTTATTATAAATACATTACAGAATAATTTTCATATATATAATACCATATATAATTTACTTATAACCTTTTACCATATGTTTATTAATAATTCTTCATTAAAATCACTATTCCGGGTGATATATGCCACATTTTTCATTTATGTTTTGGGATCAGTAATTTTGGTCCTTATATTTTTATCATGGTTACATAATATATATAATTTTAATAATTATATAAATATAATATATATTTATTATATAAATATTTAGATTCATCCATAAAATTATAGATAGAAAAATGAATTACACTATTCATGGAGACGGTAGGTCTTACATACACATGAACATTGTTTCCAATTTTTGATGGATAAAATGAAAGAAAGTAAAATAATACTTCACCTTCCAAAGAACATTATTATATCATATAAATCATATATATTCATAACATCCACCCTTATTACCATTGAAGTAAAACAGAAATAAAAAAAATGACATCGCTTCGTGGAGGCCGTAATCCACACATACACATGAGTGAAATTATCATTTTCTAACGGATTTGAAGGTAATAAGGTAGATGTGAAATTATAATTAAAGAATAATAATATTGAAATAAATATAATTTATAAAAATTAAACCCATAATAGTACCCATCCATGAAATATACTTTTAAAAAATGAATTGTATTGCATTGTGGAGACGGTAAGCGGTATGTACACACGAGCGATACTTTGTCTTCCCATTTGATGGAAAAGAGAGTTAATAAAGGTGGTTTAATAATTATAATAATATATTAGTATATTTAGGATATTTAATTTATTATTTTATGAATAATATTATATATTTAAAGTATATATTAGAAAAAAAAAATTGAAAGAGGTTTGGTTAGACGATTACCTCTTCTTCAGTAAGCCTCCTTTAGATCCCTTATTCAGGACCCTTGGAATGGTCTTTTAAGAATACCAGAACCTAAAATTAATATATAAGGAATTTTAAAAGTGTAATGTGGATGGGGTGGTTTATATATATGGATCAATGTGGTGTAAATAAGAAAAATAAAGGGTGTACTTTTGTAAGGGAGAGAGAGAACACACTTAGAATTTATTAAAAGATTAAAATATTATAAAGTCAATCTTGAGAAATATTCTTCCAAATGGAATTGAATTCAAATAAAAAGAGTATATTTTCTAAATAAAACTATATAATGAAATTTAAAAAGTTTCTTGTTTAATTTTAAACATTATATTTTTTATCAACCCCTTCATTAATCATTTTTGAACATAACTCCAATAACAACTATTTCAATCTTAAATGGTTAAGAATGATATAATAAACGAACAAGTGACCCATAAATAGATAATGGTTGATATTTTCAGCCATATTAAACTAACTTGTTTTAAGATAACATTTTTCTGAATTTTAAATCATTTAATAAAATATTATTTATTATAATATATCAATAATATTAATTTATGAAAAATTAAAATAATTTGACATTAAAGCCACCAAGAAAAAGATATAAATTGAATATAATCTTTTAAAAAATTCTTAAAAGGTTATATTTATCTAATTTTTTTGGAACACAATAATTAAAACTAATTATATTATTTTTCACATTTTTAAAATTATTTATTTTATTTTTATATTAATTAAATAAATATTGTGTGAGTGTTTTATAATAATTTAAGGTAATTATGTACTCACTAAAAATTATTAATAAATTCGCATGATAAAAAATAATTTTTCATTCAAATAACTATTTGGAGTAGAATATATCCTCTATTTATAACTATGTCAAAAATTGTAGATAATAAACTAAAGAGAATGACATTTTTGACTTTTCTTTTCATAAAATAATATAATGGTAAACATCATGGAAAAATGAAAAAAGGTTACATATTCTATGTTTGGATGATTATGAATGAGATATAGTCATCCAATAAAATTAAATCAAGTGTAAATGTGAATTACCCATTACTGTGGTAACAAATATTACCATGGTTACTATTCATAATGAACCAACATAAAAGGGGCCTATTTAGCTAATTTTCCCTTAAGATTAAAAATATGGAATCTATTTTATCAAATTAAATTTCCATAAATGGGATAAATTAATTTTAAAATAAGTGTGAAGAACGCAATGAAAATCATTGTTTAGAAAAAATAATTTTTAAGCATAAAACTGGATTTATACCTATCTCATGACTAAAAAATATTAGATGAATGTTAAAAAATTTTATTGAATATATAATATAAAAATTTCATTAAAATAATTCACAAATAGTGATTAATTTAATTTATTAAGAT
Source organism: Viscum album (assembly GCA_963277665.1). Taxonomy (NCBI): domain Eukaryota; kingdom Viridiplantae; phylum Streptophyta; class Magnoliopsida; order Santalales; family Viscaceae; genus Viscum; species Viscum album. The sequence goes on from OY728150.1 coordinate 1,045,862,946, forward strand.
AAAAACATGTTGTGCGCATAAATACAATTTTTTAGAATGACATCATTTTAATTTTAAAGGATTTTTATTTCCATTTATTATTAATTGAGAATCAATGAATTCATTTTACACATATGTAACCATTAATTTTTCATAATTTAGTTATTAATATTCATACCCTCCAATTTAATAGCTAGGTTATAGTGGTATACTATATTTTTTTTATTTAGACTTGGGGTTGCATGTATCGTAAGTTGTTAAAAACATTTAAAGAGAAATATATATTTAAATCTCAATGTGTTACATTATAAAACCATTAAAAATATTTTTTACCTTGAAATTATATCATCACGATATTAAAAAATATGGATATCTATATTTCATTACATCCTTGAGTTCTCAAGTAGCTTCTTCGAATTTCTGATTCCTCCAAAGAACCTTGACCATGTGGGAAGTCTTATTCTATAGTACTTTATCTCTACAATTCAAGATATCTAATGGTTGTTATTCATATGACAGATCATGATCCAGTGTTATGACCTTTTATTTCAGTACATGTGATGGACCAGGAATTTACTTCCTCAGTAGAGATACATGGAACACACCATGAACTTGAAGGAGGTTCAATGGAAGTGCCAAGCAATAATCTACCATCCCTACTAAATCAAGAATATCTACGAGTAAAATATACCTAGGTCTTAGCTTTTGATTCTTTAAAAATCTCATAAACGTTTTATATAGTGATATTCAAATAAAAACCATCTCACTAACTTCAAACTCCAGATCATGGTGATGATTTTTAGTATAAATATTCTATCTACTCTAAGATACATTGATGTTACATTTAATGGATATGAATATCACTACAATTTACTTATATAGCTCAAGTCCCAATATCTTTTATTATCCAAATTCATCCTATAAGTTTGGAGTTCTACACTTCTTTCTATAGAGGTATTTATAGGGTGTCATCTAAATGATCTAGTGAAAACTATTATTATAAGAAAACCTGACCACCTTTGAAATCCATAGAAAAGATATAAATATATCCTATAGGGTTTTAATGGTTCTCTTAGACTAGAAATATGTATGAGGACAATAATTATGTAGAATACTCCAGGTTATGTCAGTTCTACCACCTGGACCACTAGAGTAGGTATAAGAGCATGATCAAATATATCCTCCTGCACATCTGGTGGTGGAACATGGGAATTTTTCCTTACAGGAGAATTCTGACCTACTTCCATTAGTGGTTTCCTCAGACGTCTCCTATGTGACATTGTTTATAATACCAAATGAACATTTATAACTCTTATGAAAGTTTAATTAAGACAACATCATAAGAAGTTTATACGAACTCATAAGGGATTTCTATAGAAAACCTATCAAATGAGGATACCCACAACGATTAGGTATAACCATCCTAGTACTACTAAAGTCCTATGCCTCATATTCTATACCTGGATGTTAGTCACTATCATGTATACATATAACAAGAAAAATTCTCAACCTTAATTAATTTAAATTATGTAGTAATAAATCACATAATCATAAAGAATAAACCAAGAAATTTAATTAATTGAACTACCATGCATAGAAAAATATATACATATATATGAAATATGATCCTACATGCCTAGTTATGATACATGAACTCACCCAAATCCCATAAATTATAACAACATAACATAATCATGATCCATATGAAACTATAAAGTTGCAACTGCAATAATAGTCCCATCATCGGTAACTTAGAGGTGTATCACATAAGAGTTGGATAAGAGCTTACGTGACTCCCCAACTTGAGTTCCACATAGCTTATATTCTTTATACCTTTCCCCCAAACATATTCAAGAATAAATAATTTAATACTTCCTCTAATACCACTTTCTAATTCCACCATCCAAATCAACTAGTTTAGACCGATGTGCCACATGAACTCATGCGCACCTCCCAGTACACAAGAGGTTGTTGACTAGCAACGAGGTATTGAATTTCATTAGTGGAGATACTATACCATCAATATAAAAATACATACATTAGAATCACATCAAGAAAAGAATAAAACCATGATAGGTAAAAATTAAAGTGAATAATAACAATTATATAATTGATGACATGGATGGTATATCAATTCATACAAGTAATAAACCAAGGACTTAAAAAATTGAGGTCAAAACCAAATTTTGAGAAAGCAACATGAAAATAGATAATACAATATAACATCACTCTCATGTCCATCCTGATACTGCCTCCAAACCTAAGCTTCACTTACTTATCTCTTTATCATGGGTCCCTTTCCCTTTCTCAAATCCCTAATCATGAAGGCTACATGTCCATCGAGATGCCCTTGCAAGGTGTGATTATAAACCTAGTAGGACACCACCAATACATACTTAACATAAATTCTCATGCATAAGAGGCATATTCCATTATAATATGTAAATTTACAATAAAGTAACAATCAATCATATACCAAGTGATTATACACTAACCAAGTTTCTAGGAACCTCAACCATACTTACTTTAGCTCCATGCTAGAAGGAAAGTGAAAATAAATTAATGGTCATGGGTCATCCACAAGACCACTATATTTCTTTGAGAAGTCATATGGACAAACAGTCTTGGATCGATCCACAAGGCCTCATGCCTGTCTTTATCAAGGGTGAGACCAAAGGCCATCATACACCATATCTACCTTGGGTCAGGCCATATGGTCATCATATCCTACCACTTCCTTGGGTTCGACCTCAATAACATTATACCCCTCCACTGCCTTAGGTCAGAACTTAAGGCCCTTATACCAATTCCCCATGTCGCAGTCCATTGACTTTATTATCACATATTACACATGCTCCCCCTCTAAGGGATAACTAATCCATAAAGGCCCACCTCTCACTCTCCACTATAAGAAATAATTTCCATATATTTACACACAGAAAGGTATATAACATATAAAAAAACATAGAATATCAATCAGTGAGTCTCCACAACCACACACACACACATGCGATTAATACCAAACATGGGTCTTATATGACACACACACACACACACACATGTGATCAATATCAAACATGGGTCTCATGACTACATAAGCACACACATGTGATTAAAATCAAGTAAATAACACATGCAAGTCCCCTTGATGGTAAGTAACTTCCTACCAAAATTTTGTCGATTCCAAAAATCAAAAGCAACCATGAGTCATCAACAAACTACCCCTTCACACTAACAAAATTAATACTTCACACCAAGGATCCCTAGAACTAAACCAAATTCATCATAAAAGGATTCTAAAATAAGATTCAATAAGAAGATGTAAACATAAGAAAATAACCAATGAATCTTACCAACAAGATCTTCCACAAATGGTATATCAAAATATGTTCAAGGGAAGGTTTTCAATTCTCTAGATCTAGCCACATATCCAACCAAAAAAATGAGAAATCCAAATTAGATCACGTTATAATTAATATATCTATCCATGGAAGTATAAATCTATAATTCCTTATAAAAAAAGGAGGGGAGATATAAAATAAATGTGAAGAATATAGAAATAATGACCTCTTACTTTGAATCGTCATAGACCAAGCCTCTTGATCCATAAGAATTGGGTTTTAGAGGGAGATGAATCACCAAGAACAACCACTAGATCTCTTAGGTGTTGGTGTATGAATAAAGTATTTTAGAAAGGTTTCAAGTTAGATTTTTTTGGATTAATTAAATCTATACACATTATTTGATCACACAGTTTACTAAACGTTGTGCCAACCATGAAAAGATCACTACCTTTTAAGGGTACCCACATAGTTTAGTCACACAATTTTAAAAACCGTGAAACAACCATGAATTTTACTCTACCTTAAGTCACATTATTTCTTAGATAATGTCTCATGGTTAGCTATAAGTGTGAACTATATTATACCCCTCTATAGAATGTCACATGGTTTCCTAGGGAGAACTATATAGATTTCCCAAACCATGATCATACCATGCACCCCATTAAAGGAATCTAAACCATCCAAAACCATAAAGAATCGACCCAATAGTTCACCCAAGTTAATTATAACTCAAATAACCATTAAATAATATCAAAAAAATTCATAAATCATCTAAAAAATCAAAGGAAACTATAACAATCCAAACTTAAATAAAATTAAAATAGCTCAAATTCCATAAATAAATACATACTTCATTGTCATGGAAGCTCATGAAAATTTAATTATTAACTAAATAGAATTTCTAAACTTATGATTACCATATGAATATTAATATAAATCACACATGTCACATTATCTACATAAGGTTTTACAAACCATGTATAGGCACCACAATCCCTTGAATTACTATCCACTTCAATTAAAACATATAAATAATAAAAAATTAAAGAATAAATTTTCCAAATTAATGAGAACCAAGATCGATCACATAACACACATATCCCAAACAACCGTAAAAAAGGTGATGATCAGACACTTACTCATGATTTAACACCTGAGTATTGAAAATCCACAATCCTATCTATTATAATTCCTCAAGTAAAAAGTCAAAACTCATATGATAAATTTTTTTCAAGAATCAACCCGGGTCATCCCTAAACTAGACACCCAAGATGGCCTATGACAAGACTTGAAGGGCATTCCCAATCCTCACAGGATAGCAAAAAGTGTATATGAATCAAGAAATACCTTTTGGAATGATTTTTACCACAAATAAAAAAAATAAAAGAATCAATAATGGAATATATAAAACAAAGTCAACATGATAATATAGAGTCATACAGTGGATGAAAAATAGTGGAATGAAAACACAAGTGCCAATCCCAAATAGATAAAACCAAGTATATAAGATAAATAAAAACCCATATCCATGTAATATATGGATAAAAATCACAATATGTCACCACTAAACCCCCATGCACTACTATCATAGATTTCTTATACCACCATGAAATTCCTTTTCTTTTATTATGTAATTTAAAACAAGACATACATACACCTAAAGGTATATACAGGGATTGAGAAAAAAATTCCCAATGGGATCCCACCAAGTGTTTCATAAGAAATATTTAATAACTAAACTAATTATTATCATTAAAATAAAATAAAGGCATGAAATATGAGTTTTCATTATTTAAAATAAAACATTTAAATTCAACCATTTATAGTATTTTACAAAAAATTAGGAAATAAATCTAGTTTTTCAAAGCATGCATAAATAACTATCTCAAAACAAAGAAACACGGAAATTAAATCATAGGATACATTAAATATAGGCCAACAAGGATCCTCACACCTCAAGGTGTAAATTATGATAGGAGCATGAATCTAAAGAACAACGAGCCTAAGGATAGAAGAACACCCCAATAAGTGAATCCCCTATTATAACATAGTTTATTTAGAGTTGTATCATAAGTCTAATCTAGGTAGAAACTAACCATTATAGAGTTCTTGTAAAAAATATATCCCCATCCTATGTACCCTAGGTTCCCATGTGTTATATCCCATACTAGGAGGCATAACTTTCCCAGTTCAAATCAGTTCATGGTCATATTATACATCAATAATAAATTTACCCAATTCATTATAAAATACTCTCTGAAATCCATTTTCATCAACAATATCATAAGGGAAATCCATTTTACAAAATAATACCAAACTATCACATTTAAAGAATCAGAATCATGTCATTAAAAAATTTATAAAACCAATTTAAAATGTTTAGAAAATCACATTTCATAAAATAAAGACTTTCCATGAAAACACCTATTAAAAACACTTAGAAATAATAACAATAAAATGGGATCTACAAGTAAAAGGGGAAAAATGATCCTAATAATTAAGAGAGACCCCTAGAAAAAATCGCATGTCAATGAAATTATATTGAATGAATCCTAGGATTCTATACCATTTGGGTAAGAAGAACCATGAAAAATAGGGGTAAAATATCAATGGTTGATGAAATAAATCATATACCACTAAAAACCTTGAAGATATTGGATAAAAATCCACAGAAAATACACCATGATAGGGAAAATTAGACATTTATAATTCACCCAAGAAATCATCCATATTTTAAAGTACTAACAAGGATATAAGTTGATGTGTTTGAATAGAATAAATAAAGACAAAGATTCATTAAAACCCCCTCATAAAAAGTGAACATGCCTCATTTAACATGCATAAATCCTCTCTAAAGACCAAGCATCCAATTCAGACATTGAAAAAATTTATAAATACCAATACCAAAACATACAGGTATCTATTATGTCCATGGTGTCTTTGATCAAGCCATTATTATGAGAAAAACTCTGATGATAGAACATGATGTAGGGAAAAAACCTGGCCATTTTGGACCCACCACACCTTGCACCATGACATGGTTATTCTATCTTGGTTGTGGTCCAAATGGTATTTCCATGAACTCCATGATCATGGACACACCCATCTTTTATAACAAAACAGACATAAAATACATAGATATTAAATCATTTTAGATGAATATTAATTACATTACAAAAAATACACGCTTAAGGACCATAATTGTTTGGTGTCTTTGAAAATTAGTAATGCATTCTTCTAATTTGGGGAAAGATCTTCAACATCTCCCTTAAATATATTTCCCTTTCGTACTCCTACTTAAAACCTTTCTTCATAACTTGGGTAAAGGAAACACAAGAAAGGGGTGAGATTAAATGATCAATAAGGGTAAATAAAAGAGATACATAAGTGTAACATGAACATAATGGTATGAGAACATGAGAATAACGTTTGAAGATCATACCCTATATATCTAAGAACATAAAAATGAATCATGAAATAAATATTAGTAGTTCATAAGACATTAATCATAAGGGAAACATGAGCATAATAAATGAAAGAATGACATAAGAATAAGACATGGAATTATAGAAGACATATAAACATATAATACCATTTCCGATAAGTCAAAGATCATTGAAAAAACTTATCAAGACACTTAATGGGGACTACAAAAACTAGGATTAACACACCACCATCCTCATTCACTATCCTTTTATTATAAGGGACAAGGATTCCCCATCTTCCCATAGTGGATTGAGTTTCCCTGTCTTCCCATAGTGAATAGGGTTTCCCCATATTTCTATAGTGGATCAAGCCTATAAACTTGATTCCCATCATTATCTCATGAAATATAAATATTTACCCAATTCATTTGAGGGAGATATAGGTCCCACCTATCACATAATAAAATAATACATACAAGCGCCGTAAGATAATAAAACTTGCATCATATCATAACCCATAAAAAGAGATGGGTTTCATAAACATTATATCATAACCAATGAAATGAAATAGGTATCATAAAAACTTCATAATATCATTACATACGAAAAATAGATATGTATCATTTTCATCAAAGAATAACCTTTTAAAAGAATCAGGTTTCAAAAGAATATAACATGTGGTAGAGAAACATGTGTTATAGATATAATTCTATAAAAACATAAACCATTCAATAAACAGTATTAATGGTATTCATGGATCATATCCCCAGTAAATAATAAACTATAACAAATTATGTCATCTAGATAGAGAAGTATTAAGAAATATCATATGGAACATTTCTTAAGTAAAGTGACCTTTCTTTGAAAATTATTTTCATAAAAAAATTTCAATTTTTTTTCTTATAATGAAAGTTTTACAATTTCATTTCCATAATTACTTGAGGAAAATAAATTTTCTATTTTGAAAACCCCATAAATAATTTTGAAACTAATTTTCTTTTAAAATAGATTTAAAAACTTATAAAGAAATATTAAAAATATTTTGAATACATTTTTCTTTGAAAACACTTTGAAACTCATAAAGAAATATTAAAAACCTTCTGAAAACCATTTTCATTGAATATAATTTAAAAAATTAAATATTAGGATTAAAATAATTTTGGAAACCCTTTTATAGAAAATGTATTTGAAATTTTAAAAATAAATCTTGAAATCATTTAAATATATTTATTTTAATATAACATTTTGAAAACATATAAAGGAATATTTGAAAATCATTTAAAGAAATTTTTTAAATATAAAACATTTTTGAAAAAAATTTTCTTCAAAAACCACTTTAAAATAAAAAAATTTCTTGAACATTAAGAAAATAATCTCTATAGAAATAAAATTTTAAACTTACAAAGGAATCTTTAAGTAAATGATGGTCATGAGAGTGGGTAAGTCTGTACATGCTGAACATTTCCTTTTCACCTTAAAAAGTTTAGAAAAGTGCCTTGATCAGAAAAGGACAAGAAGATTCATTTTAAAACTAATTGTGAAAAGGTAAAACATGGGTAAAAATTTAATTTAAAAATTATACGATAATAGTAAAACATTTTTAAAACATATTTAGAAAATATAGTTTTGAAAGAACACATATCTCTGATTGAAAGAAGAAATAATGTTATATTTTTGTAAAAACATTTTCTTAATTATTATAAGTACTAAAGATTGGGAAAAATTTACCATTAATTGGATATAAAATTAATTTACATAGTATAATAATGTTCATTATATTTCTCAATATATTTAATATAATATTTCCTTAATGGTAGCATAATCCTAAACAATCCAGATAAATAATGAGATTGTAGTAATAAAATATTGCCACTTGGTAACTTCAGGACTCCCATAAGAGAATAACACTAGATGAAACTTATATTTTAATGAAAATAATAACATTGATGGTATAACATGTAAAAGATAGTATATACATCTCATATAAAAATATTGGTGTATAACACAACATGTATCTCAAAGAAGAAAAATCGAGATAAAATTACTTTACCGATTTGGTAACTTTTGAACCACAATCCACATGAAGGAAAGATCATAAAATAGATATGTAAATACACATAAATTTCAGTATAATAATTATATAATATATTCATGGGAAGTATATACACCACAAAAAAATAAATAAGTGGTGAATAAGGCATGTATCTCACAGATATAAAAAGTGAGATGAGAAAACCCTTACCCTAAGTCTTGAATTTCTTCATAAAAATTCAAGACTAATGTATAATAAATATTATTTTATTATAAATCTAACATTGAACCTTATTATTATATATAATACCATATATTATTTTTATGACTTTAAATTACCATTTAATTAACAATTCCATGTTAATGTTACGTTTCAGGTAATATCCATAATGTTTTTTGTATATGTTTTGACTTGTTATTCTTGATAATCATAATTATATCATGATTTAATAATTTAAGGAATGTAAAAAATGATATAAATATCATATATATTCATTATATAAATATTTATAATAACCTATATAATATATATATATGAAATGGAATACACTTTTTATGAAGAATGTAGGCTATACTTACGCATGAATGTTTTTTCCATTTTTTGTTGTATTTAAAGAAGTAAAGTAAATGAAAAATACACACACACTGAACCCATCTTTAAAATATACCATGTAAAGTGTGAACTAATCACATCACTTTGAGGAGGTCATAGTCCACACGTCCACAAACGAAGTTATCATATTTACACAAAATAGAAAGTATGAAGGCATGTTTTATGTATTAAATAATGAAGAATAAATAAATAATAAATAAAATATATATCATATAAAATAATTATATCCGTCATAATTTCCACCATTATAAGTGGTAAATGACAAAAAACAATATCATTTCATGAGGAATTATTTTACCGTACACACGAACAATAAGTTTGATACCCATTAGATGTAAGTGTGTGTAAGTTTAGGTATACAAATTAGAATAAAAACATATAAATATATTTAATATACTGAGGTTATTATATAAGAATTAAATAATAATATTTTAGGGGATGGATAATAAAAATAAAACAAAAGATCTTGTGGAAGGATGTTACCTCTTCTTTAGGTAACTCTTATTGGTTTTCACCAAAGGGATTCCTTGATTGAATTTATGCCCAAAGAGAGGATTATAAGATGAATTTAGGGATTTTGGGAGGATATTTTGGAATATTTTTTCCAAGATAAATTGCTTTAGATGAGTGAATAAGTGAGAGGGGAGAGTGTAGTTTTATAGTGGAGGAGGAGTAGCATTCTTGTAAATATATGAAAATGGAATTACAACCATGTTTTTCCCATGTAAATTGTATCAAATAATGATAAAAATATGACAAAAGGGACTATGTAATATAAATATGAACTTAAAATGTATTTTGGACAAGTTTATAGATCATTTTGGGCATTAATTTTAAGGATTAGTCCTTTGGTAAACTAATTTTTCTCTTAATCGATGTAATAAATTATAATCACTTTCACTAATATTTTTGGTAAAAAATAATTTTACCTCATTAGAAATTATAAATTGTTCTTATATAAAATATAAAGTAAATTTTTAAAAATTAAAAAACACAAGTTAGATAAATTAATTTAAATTTAATCCCACAGTCAGAATGATAAAATTCTTTTTTTAAAGTAAAAAATGTTCAAAATTTTGTAATGTTTTTTATATCCAATTTCAATGTGTAATTGATTAAAATGACCTAAATTGGAAGAATTTATTTAAAATTTATCTAATTAAACTGTAAAATTAATTCAAAATATAATTTTTCCTGATAAATTATTTAGACAAAAAAGTAGTTTTAAATTAAAATTCAGTATTTTTCACTATTCATAAAAAAATGAAACTTTTCAGAAAAATAAAAAAACTAAATTAAAGTAAATTTTGATATTAAAATTTCAAAAAATAATTTTATTTTTTCAAATAAAAATTGTAAAATTGTCCAAAATTATATTTAAAAAGGGTTCTCTATTAAAAGGCTATAAAATCGCCCTTTTGAAAAATACATCTTTTTGTTCATAAAATTTGATTTATTATTATCTTATGCCAATAAATATTTTGGATGACTATAATTTTTTTTATTTTTTTTTATCAAAAGTGGTTTTTTTTAATTTATTAATAAAAAATAGTGTTTGTATATAGAAAATTAGTTTCCTTATAAAAGAAATTTCTTTATTCTAAAATAGTTATTTTAATTTATAATTAATTAATAAACAAAGTATTCATTTTATATACATGTGTAAACCATAGTTTCATATTTTAGTCAATATCATTCATATATTCAATTCTAATTGCTAGGTGATAATTATAATAGTATTTTAAAAATATTATACTGCAGTTCGGTATAACTCGATTTTGTGTGTAACATAAGTGGTCAAAGAAACTTGGTATTGCGTGTAACACAAGCCAATAATAGTGTTGCATGTACTGAAAGTTACTCTATGTGTTTCGTGTAGATAAATATCGACTTGGTGTTGTGTATAAAGAAATAATTACTTGGGGATTTCAGATAACACATGATAAATTCAGTGAAATGTAAAATATCAAAAAAATTAAATTAATTCAAAAAAAAAATTCAAAAAAACTCGAGGTATTAAATTATACCCCCGTTAAAATGAATTTCTCCCTACAAACTCATCCAGGTTAACAAAGTTTTATTACTAGAAAGTTACTTTCTTAGAAACCGACATTATAAAACTGATTACTAAAACTTCCTTTTAAAAAGGTAATGTTGAAACCATAAGGGTTACCCAAAGTATACTTATAACTAGGTTCATGCATATGATAACATAGGTTGGGAGTGAAGATTAGACATGGATGAAAAGTGTAAATAATTATAAATATTGATAAAGATAATTGATCACAATAAAGTGGGTGATCTAGAGAGAGTTAACAACGAAAAAACCATAAACTGAAGAAGCATGAAAGAGTTAATTGATATCATAAAAATGGTGATAATAGGAAAAAAATTTATTTTAAGACCCTTATCTTGAAGTTAATTTTTTTCACATGAAGATATATTTACTTGATTTCATTCCCTTTCATAAGAAAAATACCAACCTTTGGTTCTACCTTGATAAATTTTCACTTAATCTCTTACTCCAAGAAATGAAGGTGATTTTTTTTATTTTTGAAGTACTAACAGATCATGAGATCCAAACATATAATGATAATTCAGTCCGTATATCACTAGTTATCATCACAGTAAAATGGTTAGCACATGTTTTATAAAATACATAAATCCCCATATGGTGAGATAATAATTTAATCTCTAAAACCTCATATGAAGTTTAACATAAACCATTCCATAACTCGTTAAAAATATATCCCTTCAAAAAGATAAAATTCCCAAACTTTAGAAATAATTTCAATAATGTTCTCAAAATCAGCTTAACATTGATCCAAAATATATCATAAAGTAGATCTTTGTTGTCACATACCAAACATGTGACTACCGTTATCATGTATCCTCATAAAACATGGTAATAACTTGAATTACCATAAATCCTTATTGAAAACAAGCTTTATTTCTTATTCCAAATATTATTATATATATTCCATAACTCTAAAAATGCAATAAAATTTATCAAATATTATATAAAACACTTTTTTAATGAAACCTTTATTAGTTTTGAGGTCATAAATACTATCCAATTTACTTTATCAATATCAAAAATCTATTTATCCTACTAAATACAATTTCTACAACATCAAAAACACATTAAGGGTTACTTTACCTTAATCACAATATCACATTTACATGAAATCAGTTTTCTAATTCATCAGAACCATTCAATATATCCTTTCAAATCCTTAATGAAAAAATTATACTAAAAATACAAACATATTTCATGATTTTTATAATATAATATTTGAATTCAAAAACATACACTTCATTCATCCCACTTCCTTCTCAAACAATTAGCGACTCTTAATCACCATATTCCTTAATACCCACTTTCTAAAATATGAAATACATATCATGCCTTAACACTTATAAAACTCAAATTAATCATGATTATCAACAATACAATTAGAAAAACACATACCATTCATATTTCATTTTCGTTCTGTTCATCATCAGCAGTAAAACCATTAATTGTACCACCCTTTCGATCCTATCCACGAGGCTTCCACATTGGATATCAATTTTCATAATTCCCCTAATTTCCACATTTAAAGAATTCATCAATTTATAATAGGTTAGGGAGGCTAATATTTATATCCATTATGTTAACTGAACTTTTTATTTTCCCTTTTCAGTTAATTTCTTTGTGTCCTTATCTTCAACATTTGAAACATCTTTCTGTTCTTATAAGACATTCACTTGGGTGTTTCTTTCCAAATTTTTGACATAAATGAAATTGAATCTTATTTCCTCGACGATCTCCATTACCCTAAACCTTAGATAAATATTTATTTATCTTCTTTGGTGAGTTTAAGAGTTGGATAAGGAACACATTGTTAATCATGTTCAGTGAAAACTGATTAGGAATGATTACAACATCCTTCACTCTAGTGATCATACCATTTGACTGCTCATTAGAAAATTTTCTATCACATTAAATGTTAACCTGGTTTCTTCAGGTTTCCTCCATTGACTAAAACAAGAAATCATAACCTGAGCCATAATTATCATAGATGAGAACTACATAATCATGAACAATCACTTATATGATTCTAAATTATTATACATTCCTTTAAATCTTTTACACCTCAGGCTCATTCTTATAGACATCCCAAGACACATCCTTAGAAATATACATAGGGATATTACTAAAGTTTTCTCATCCTAGTTTCCAAAAGTTTACTAAACCTTCCCTTTGATAACAACTATAACAACCCTGACTTAACATACATGAAAATTACATCATTTTAGATGAATATTTATCACATTATAAAAATACATGCATGAGGACCATAGTAGTTTATTACCTTTAGTAACTTGGAACACATCCTTCTAATTTGGTGAAATATCTTCGATATATCCTTTAAATATATTCTCCTTTAGTAATTATACATAAAACCGTTCTTCATAACCCGAGGAAAGGAAACATAAGAAAGGGGTGAGCTGTATTTCTTAGTAAGGGTAAATAAAGAAGATACATAAGCATTACATGAACATAATGGTATGAGAAAATGAGAATAAAATTTAAAGATAATACCCTATATATTAAATAATATAAATATGAATCATGGAATAAGGATTGGTAGTTCATAAGATATGAATCATAATGGAATTAAGAGCATATTTCATCAAATCACAACATATGAATAAGGCATGGAATTGTGGCAGACATATAAATATGTAATCTAATTTCATAAAACTCAAGTATAATTTCAAAAACTTATCAGGGAACTTCAGGGGGACTATATATACTTGGAAGGATACACCACCATCTCTAGTCACAATCCTTTACTTATAAGGGATCTTATTTCCCCATATTCACATAGTGGATTGGGTTTCCCCATCTTACCACAATGGATCAGGTTTCCCCATATTACTATAGTGGATCAAGAAAATTAAAATGACTACCATAATTATCTCATGAGATATAAATATTTACACAATGAATTTTATAGAGATATAGGTCCCACCCATCACATAATAAAATCATACATACATGTGCCACAAGATAATAAAACTTGAATCATATCATGACCCATAATAACAAATGGGTTTCATAAACATTACATAATAACCCATGAAATGAAATGGGTATAATAAAAATTTCATCACATCAATTCCTATGGAAAATTGATAAGTATAATTTCTATCAAAGTATAACCTATGAACAGAAGTGGGATTCAAAATCATATAACCCACAGAAGAGAAACAAGTTTCATAAACATCATTCCATCAAAAAATAAACCATTAAAGAATGAATAAGAATGGTATTCTTGGATCATATACCAAGTAAATTATAAACTATAACAAAGTATGCCATCTTATATGGATAAGGATTTTGTAATATTACATGGAACATTTCTTAAGTAAAATATCCTTTCTTTGAAAATCCTTTTCATAAAACCATTTAAAATATCCGTTTATTATAAAGAAAGGGTTCCAATTTCATTTAAAAATTTTCTTGAGGAAAATATCTTTTTTTTATTTGAAAAAAACATAAAGAATTTTGAAAACCATTTTCTTTTAAAATATATTTTAAAACATATATTGTAATATTTAAAATATTTTGAAAATATTGTTTTTAAAAACACCTTAAAATCTTAAAAAGAAATCTTAAAAAAAATTTGAAAACCTTTTTCTTTGAAAATAATTTGAAAAATTAAAAAGAAGGATTGAAATAATTTTTGAAACCATTTTATTGAAAATGGATTTTAAAACATATAAATAAATCTTGAAATAATTGAAATCCATTTCTTTGAAAATAAGATTTCGAAACATATAAAGGAATATTTTTAAATCATTTAAAACACGTTTTAAAAATAAATTTTTTAAAAACCTTTTTCTTTGAAAAAAAATTTAAAATCAACAAATTTATAGACTATTAGGAAAACAATTCTTCAATTTTTTTTAGATATACAAAGGAAGCTTCATTGAAATGATGGTCATGATGGTGGGTAAGTCCATACATGATGAACATTCCTTTTTCACCTTAAACTTTTTATAAAAGTGCCTTTATTGAAAAATAACAAGAAGATTAATTTTAAAACCATTTTTAAAAAGTTAAAAAATTGGTAAAAATATCCTCTAAAAATCACAGTTTAATAGTAAAACATTTTTGAAAACATATTTAGAATATATATTTTTTAAAGAACAAAAATTTCTGATCGAAAGGAGAAATAAAGTTTTATTTTTAAAGAAACATTTTATTAATTATATTATATGAAAAATAGTGTAAAAAAGTACTATTACTTGGATATAAAATGAATAAACATAGGATAATAAAATTCATGATATTTATTAAGATATGGATTATAATATTTTATCAATGGTAGCATAATCGTAAACAATATCGATAAATGATGAGATTGTAGCTATAAATTGTTACCACTTTGGTAACCTTAAACCATGACCCCATTAGAGAATAAAATTATTTGAGGATTATAATACAATTAATAGAATAAAATTCATGGTATAACATTTCAAATTCAGTATATACATTCCCTAGAAAAAATACATGTGCATAACATGAAATGTATCTTAAAGAAGGAAAATCAAGGCAAAATTAGTTTACTGATTTGGTAACTTTTGAATAAAAAACTCATGAAAGAAATATCATAAAATGGATATTTAAATACTCATAAATATAAATATAAGAGTCATATAATACATTAATTATAAGTATATACACCACACAAAATAAATGAGTGGTTAATGAGGCATGTATCTTATGGATACAAAAAGTGAGATGTGAAAACCCTTACCTTAAGTCTTGAATTTATTTTTACATGTTCAAACATCCAGTATAATAAATATAAGTTTATTATAAATATTGAAAATAAAAATATTATTATATATAATACCATATTATATTATATTATGACTTTATATTACCTTTTTATTAATAATTTCAGGTCAATGTTACATTTTTGGGAAATATCTGCGCTGTTTTTCGTATATGTTTTGACTTGTTATTCTTGATACTCTAAATTTTATCATGATGTACTTATTTAAAGAATGTAAAACATGATATAAATATAATAAATAATCATTATATAAATATTTATAACAATATATAAAATATAGAAATATTAAATGGAATACTCCATTCATGAATATGGTAGGTCGTACATATGCAGTAACGTTGTTTCCGTTTTGTTATCGTATTGAAAGAAAGAAATAAATTAGAATATATGTGCATATATATATATAAACTATCATTATAGAATAATTTTTATTTAATATATATAATATAATTTTAATAAACCTATCCTTAAAACATTCCATGTAAAGTGTGAATGAATCACATTGCTTTGAGGAGGTAGTAGTCCACACATCCACAAATAATGTTATCATATTAAAAAAAATGGAAATAATGAATGTATGTTTTATGTAATAATTAGTGAAGAATAATGAAATCATAAATATAATATATAAAATATAAAAATATTATGTCCATCATAATTCCCACCATGAGAGGTGGTAAAGAAAAAACGAACAACATCGTTTCATGAGCCAATTGTCCGCCGTACACACAAACGGTAAGTTCGTTACCAATTAGATAGAAGTGCGTGTAATTATATGTAGATACCTAAGAATAAAAAGAAATAAAGGTATACTGGATATACTTATTTTATTATATTATAATTAAATAATAATATTTTTTGGGGTGGATAATGAAAATTAAACAAGAGTTTCTGGAAGGACACTATCTCTTCTTTGGGTAACTCCTCTTAGTTTTCTCCAAAGGGATTCTTTGATTGGATTTATTCCCAAAATGTGGATTCTTGGATTAAGGTAGGTATTTTAGGAGGATATTTTGGTATATTTTTTTCAATAAAATGGGCTTGAGAGGTGTGAATAAGTTAGAGGGGTGAGTGTCTTTTTATAGTGGAGGAGGAGTGACATTCTCATAAATTTTTGAAAAGAGAAATACACCCACGTTTTCCCATGTAAAGCAGAACCAATAATAGTAAAAATATGATTAAAGTGATTATAAGGTATTAATATGAACAATAAATGTATTTTAACATGTTTCTAGGTCATCTTGGGCCTTATGTTTAAGGTTTTGACCATTGTTAAGATAATTTTTCTCTTAATCATTGTAATTAATTTTAATTACTTTCAATAATATTTTTGGTAAAAAATAATTTTACCTTATTGGAAATTAGAAATTTTTCTAATTAAAAACATGGAATATATTTTTAAAAATTCCAAAAATATAAGTGGAAGAAATTAATTTAAATTAAATCCCAAAGACTGGACGATAAGGCAAGTTTTTAAATTAAAAAATGTTCAAAAGTTTGAAATGTTTTTATATCTAATTTAAAAGTTAAATTGATTTAAATGAAATAAATTTAATTAATATATTTATAATTTATATAATTAAACATTAAAATAAATTCAAAATATAATTTTACCCTATAATTTTTTTAGATGAAAAAGCAGTTTTGAATTAAAATCCAGTATTGTTTCCTATTCATCAAAAAACGAAACTTCTCAGAAAAATACCAAATATTGACTCAAAGTAATTTTTTTTATTCCAACTTCAAAAATGAAGTTTATTTTTAAAAATAAAAATTATAAAAGTGTAAAAAATTATATTTAAAATAGGGTTTTCATTAAAAGGCGGTAAAATTACCATTTTGAAAAATACATATTTTTATTCATAAAATTGGATTTATTCTTATTGTATGTATATAAAATATATTGGATGATTTTTAATTTTTTTCTGAATATTTAATATATAAATTTTATTAAAAAAAATTCATCAAAAGTGATTTGTTAATTTATTGAGATAAAATGATGTTCGTATGTAGAAAAGTAGTTTTCTTAGAAATGAAATTTTTTTATTCTCAAACTTTTATTTTCATTTATAACAAATTAATGAAAAAAGATTAATTTTATATACATGTATAAAAAATAGTTTAATAGTTTATTAAATATCATTCATATCTTTAATTCTTATGACTAGGTGATAATTATAATAGAATTTTATAAATAGTATATTGTGGTTCGATAAAACTCAGTCTTGCGTGTAACACAAGTTATCGAAGGAACTTGGTATCATGTATAACACAAGACATGAATAGTGTTTCATGTACCACAAGCTACTATATGTGTTGTGTGTAGTGAAATATAGACTTGGTGTTGCATATAAAGCAAGAATAACTTGGTGATTTTATATAATAGAAGATAAATTTAGTGTTTTGTGAAATGGAAAATATAAAAAAGATTAAATTAATTCAATTTTTTTACAAAAAAAATCAAGGGTGTAACATCTTAGGTATGTTGATCTCCCCATTTTATATAGGCTATCTCTAAGAGAAACACAACTAAGACCACATCATGGACCAACCTATGTTTCACCATAAAAATATCAAAACCCCATTTAAAGTCACCAAGATATATATGACATATTCAAAACCCGAATGAAACCATAAAAAATATCAAAAATATATACTTAAACTAAGTAGGTGATAATTTCTATCAATTTAAACACAAATAGTAAAAATCATGGTTAAATGTATATTATTATAGAATTCTAAAAAAACATAATTTGAAAAATTTATTCTCATTAAACATTATATATTCAATTTATAAGTATGAAACATACTCTTAAACTTTTTTCAAAAAGAAGATATTGAGAATATGATATAGAAAAATTTACTAAATGCTCTATATGAGATAATAAAATAAATAATTATTTAAATTTATACAAATATATAAAAAAAATCAAAATTAATTCTTGCTAAGTATGAAAATTAATTATTAAGGGAAAGAAATTTTGATAATTTTAAGATTCATTTTAGTGAAAAAGATTGTAAAAATATAGCACATAAATATAACCATTCCCCCACACTTATTTTCAATATTTTTCATAGTTTTGGATCTAAGGTGTGTATGTATTAATTGAAAAAATTTTCCAAATAAATTTCAACAATTTTTCTTATCCTCTTATATAAATTGAATGGATAAGAAATTTCACATATGAATTTCAGCATTGATTACTTGACGAATTGAAATCAAGTTTGGAATGATTTAAAAAAGGGTTTCTTATTAAAAAGAAATAATTATTCCTCTATGCTTTTATCTTATTATACTAACTCCAAATATGAAAATCAGTCTATTTATTCATTAAGTTCCATCATGGTTTCTATCATTAATTTACCTACAAGAAAAAAACAAATTAAATATTTTATTTATCCCTAAAGTTTAAACAAGTACCACCAGGTTTGAAAGTTAGAGTGTTTAACAGTAAAAATAGGTCCAAAATAATAGGTTCACAAATTAGAATTCTTATTTTTAGTGGTTGAAAGTAGGTTGGGTTAAAGAAACATGGAGGTAAAATAATGGAAAGGTGTGATGAGTCATGTTTTATTCTAAAAATAAACAAAAATAAAATAATAGAATGAAAATTTAATTTTATTAAAATCATAAAAACTTTATTATTATTATAAAAATATTTATTTAACTACTAAGAACTAAAAGAAATGTCCATATAGGAGTGGGTTAAGATAAATCTCTATTAGGGTTAGTTTGTGCATCCATCCACTGATGTCACAAGAAAGTTAAATCCAAACATATAGATTGAAATATTTTCTGTTATCTCACTATAGTTAGATTATATAATACATTTTGAAACTAAAAAAATAATTTGAATTTATTTTTAGAAGTTTGAAACAAAAATAATTTCTAAACATCATATAAAAATCATCCCTTTCAAGAAGTATCAGTGTTTCTTCAATGAATGGGTATTTTGTTTAAAATTTTTCATTCATTCAAAATAACATAGGCTTCAATTTATAATGAATTTGAAAAGATAAATCACGACTCAAAACATATTCATTGAAAAATCAAGAATGAAATTTCATTCCTCTATTTTGAATATATGCACATCCAAATTTAGTCTCCTTAGTAATGTTCATGTGTTCTTGAAATTTAAAATAAATTCTTATATTGTCATTTAAACACAAGAATTATTCAATATCAAATATATGAAATGTTATATTAGTGGAAAGTGGTAATTCAAACTGTAATTTATCTACATTAATAAGGAAATCATTAAAATGTTCAAAGGTATTCAAATCAGAAAAATTAATATCATTAAATTAATTAAAGAAAACTTCTTTAGATTAAATACCATCACTAAAGAAATAAAATTATTTTAAATCAATAAATAATTCAAAAACTTTGGGGATATTATTTGAAAACAATTATCAAGTTAAAAAAGTATGTTTTATTTAAAACTGAGGTGAGTTCCCAGTTTAAATCAATTTAAAGATTTTATTTTATAATTTAAACAACATGTTATATTAGAATTTTCTACAAAAGAGTAAATTTAAACATATCCAAATTAAATTTCAATAATAAAACCTTAACTTTTAATAGAAAATAAACGTTCATATATCAATTAAAAATAGTTAAATTCATTTTTAAATTGAATATAAAATTTATAAAATAAAACTTAAAAATTTAATTTAATATGTTCATCTTGAAAACTAACTAGATTAAATGTGTTATTATCTTTGACCAATGAAATGAATATGGGTAATAATTTTTTTTATTAAAAATTATAAATTAACTTGGAATTTAATTATCAAAAAATTAAACCTAATAAATATCTAAATATTCCTGATCTACAAAACCAAAATAAAGTGGTAAGTGTTTTTCCATATCCTATCCTAAGTGAGAAATAGATAAAATTAAGTCTATTTTATCTAATAGCTCATCCTCATAAGGTTCCTCAATGTAATAAATGGTTAGGATAAGTTTCATTTCTTCAATATCTCTTTGATATTTTAGTTCTTTAAAGGCAATGTAAATATTTACCAATTTTTTATTCATTTCTTCAATATCTCAAATTCATTTAAATTTTTACTATGATTGATAATATTTTAGGGTAGAATCATTTATTTTTGAGTGGAATTTCCTAGAAAAATATTGATCATATTTATTTTGGTTTTGAAAATAATTTTGATTTTAAAAATGTGTTGGTTTGGAAAACTATGTTTATTTTGAAAATTAATTTAATTTTTAAGACTATTTTAATTTTAAAAATTGTTTTTTTAAAACATTTGTATTTTTTGGATTTTGAAATTTATTTTAGTTTTTAATTTATTTTTGAATTTGAAAACCCATTGGGCCTATAAAAACTACTCTTTAAGTTTTTTTTGAATTGATTAAAGTTTTATACTTGTGGTTGGTTCATTGAATACAATTTTAAATTAAATTTATATGATATATAATAATTTTTATTCATTTTTTTAATAGGGATAAAAATATATATGCATATTTTATAATCAATTTATACAATAAGTGATGAAACACTCAAAGATTTATTGTTACACCAAGTAAGAACTATGAATGAATGATTCACACCAAGAAATTTATCAACAATGATAAGAAACGACTTTAAACAGGTGGTAAATAACAATTATAAAGAATCTAACAATGAATTATTTTTGAACAAACTTATATACTTTTTAGTTTTTTTTTTTTTTTAATTTTTTAATTTATTTTATGAAAAATAGTATGAAGAAAGTATAGCGCCTCTGTGAAAATATTTCCAAATTTATGAATTAAAATATTTATGAAAATAATTAATTTTCATTCAATTCTAAGGATAAAAATGATAAAAATTGGTAGTTATAAAATATTGAAAACACATAAAATAAATCCATATAAAATTGTTGAATCTTGATCATGTGGAGTATAGAATATATAAAAGTTACATCTTTGGGAAGTAGTGAAATATTTAATATGCATCTTTAGATAAGATAAAAAATAATTAGAATCTTTAGTTGATTCATATAGTCATATGAGGACAAGAATTGGTTTGATCTCATAGGGACTTACTGTACTCTGTTTCCTTCATCAATTATTACACATAGAAGGCATGGGTATTTTTCCTCAAACACAAGTCCAAGGTTTTTATAAATTTCCCCATATTAAGATCTTTGGTATAACCTAGGACTATAATGAGTCAAAAATTAATTAGGTCTAATTATGATGGTTTGTATGTAGGAAAAGAGTTTCATATATTTTATTGGATGGACATAATTCAGATGGAGAAGACCGTTCCTAAAACAACTTAGAAAAAAGTTGTTTTAGAATGGATGAATTATAATTTAAATGAGAGATCCAGAAGCATGTGGTTATGTTTTGGTTTCCTAAAGGAGTTTTATGCAAAATAAATTAAAAATGTTTCTTATCTCATGAATCATAGTCCTTCTAAACTAATAATAAAGAAACTATTGGAAGAACTATGTACTGGATAATCATTCAATCTGACTCACCTGAAATTTTTATGATCAATCACATATTCCCATGTTAATTTCATGGAGAGGTATAAGTTATAATCCATATATAAGGCATGTTTATTTATTATATTTAATAATGAAAACATTGGATTTCATCCCTGATATAATAATTAGTTAAAGATTATTAGAGTTTTAAATTTACTCTTTAATAAGAAGATCCCTTGGGAAGATTAAGACTAGGATAAAGATACAGTTGGGTGTAAAGAAATAATATAAGTTAATGTTGACCTTATCAGAGGCTAGTGGGTTCCAGATTGTTCATATATCTTGATATTTTTAGGCGAACAACCAAGTTTTAGTATGAAATAAATTGATACAGTTTGAAAATTTCTTGTGACCAATGTATTGGAATGCTCAAATACTATGGAAGCTCAGTGTAGAGGCGTGGAAATGCACGGTCTAGAATGAGATGAACCAATAGGGTTGAGATGATATACAAGGGTTAATAGACCAGTTCAATTATTAAAGGATATGTTCCCTAAATAGTTTATAAATACGATACATCTTATTCCATATCATATGAGACAATATAAGGGATATTATATTGTATGATTTATATGTTGAACAAGGTATAATTTATGATTTATGGGTATATTATTACTTATGATATAATGATATCATAGCTAATTCTATATCCAGTTTTATTTTATAACATGGTAATATCTTATTTCACTAAAACTTATTTCATGACACATAAAGAACTATATAATTGAGGATGGAATTGAAATATTAAGAGTTAATGTTCAAATATATTCCACATTGGATACCATAAATAGTATACATTTCATGAGATTAAATATAAAAGAGTTGTATTAAAAATGGTTACAAAGTATTATAACCAGCAGGAGATGTACTCATACATTGATAACATATGATTAAATGCATGTAAGACTCTAAAAGTATCGCCAAAACCTATATAAGGAGGTATAAAACATTGAGATGGTGTGTGAGAAATACTTTACCAATATATCTTTTTCAAATTTCCCCTATTAAAGATCTATCCTTCTCATCGCTTTATCATATGAGTTTCTTGAATAGTATCATTGTTCGATGAGGGTACCTATTGAGTATCAGGTGATTCTAATAAACTCATGGATACACCACAAAGGGAAGAGTCTATTGGATATTATTAGTGATCTTCATTTATAAATGATTGAGGAAAATTAAAATAATCATCTTTGGTGCGAGGTTCACATTCTTAATTTACAATATATATGATTTCATATTAAATGCATGATGATTTTAAAATTTTTGTTTCTATTGTCTTTTGATGATTATAAAAATCATTTCTAAATTTTTAAAAACCCTTTAGTGGTATTAGAGTAAAGGTTAAAGATTTGAATAATTTATAAGAAATCTCACACATGAACGATGATGAAGTGAGGCTCTCTGATCATGAGATCTATACTAAAGTTGGTGCCTTATAAAAAATTACCTTTTACTTTATATTAAATTTATATTCATATATTTTGAATATTAAAGAATATATTATCACATAATAAGTTTTACTTTGTGTGACATTTAGTGTGATAATGTTAAAATTGTATTTGTCATGCTGAAAGGATATAACAGTTCCCTGATATGATGAGATCCATGAATTTCCATGAAAATATTATTTAACATATGTTATATATATGAATGATATCTTCTTATTAGATAAAAATGATATAATATATAAGGGGTGGGAGGCTCATAAGAAATTGGTACTTCTACTCATGAAGTTTTCCCTTGGTAATCTCCAAGATCGGAGGTTATGAGAACAGACCCACCCATAATAATTCTACATGTTTTATATGTCATTGGATATTCCTATTTGTGGATGTGTGTAATGATACTTAGATTTGATATTATTATTAATTCATATCATACATTTTTGAATTTGATGTATTGATGAAAATCATGATGATATATGAATATAGTGAGTTAGGATATATTGGGTGTGTCACAAGTGATATCACATTAATGAATAATTCAAGACATGATTTTTACCTTTAGAACTTATGGTAGATGATATCTCAAGACCATTTATTGGAATATAATTTACTCCTAAGTTTATATACTTGGAAGTTCTATCAAGAAGTTCAAAAGAAAAAATTCAAATAAAGATAAATCGAGCCTATAGGTTAATGACAGAGTATGTGATCATCTTGATTAGAGATATCGAGACAAAGGGATTATGTTACAAAATGATCTTTCATAGGACTGTATTTTTATTTTTACATTTAACTTCTTTCTCTATAGGTGACTTGGATTGATCCTAGAAAATAACCTTATAATATAGGAAATTTTGACCTAATGTCACTAACAAAGATTTCTAGAGGTCCATACACTAAGTGTATCCAGAACCTTAGTTAAATTCTATATGAATTTTATATTAAAATAAAATATTATTCCAAAATTTTGAAATTAATATTTATTTGGGTGATTTTATCATAAATATTTAATCACTAGTTATTTGAAAGAAAATCATGTGAGTAGAATATTAAATAAATATTTATTTTTGAGTTTAGTGAATATTGAATTTACTTATTTATTGATTAATAATAAAATGAAATTTATTTATCAAAACCAAGTTATTATTAAAGGTTTGATAAATATCTAGGATGAATGGAGAATCAAGTCAAGGTTCTGGTGAAAATGATATACTAAATATCATTTAGATTAATATTAATGAATATATTAAATAAATGATATTTATATTATATATGGGTATTGTACACATTAAATAAATAAATAAATAATAATAATAATAATAATAATATTAATAACAATCAACATGAGATTTTCTTAGGATTAAAAGATTGGATAAGGGCCAATGTGCAATTTCTAACTCTTAACATATCTTAATATAAACTCAGTTAGATCATTTTAAGGATAGATTCTATTGTTCACAATAATTATCTATATAAAATTCTATCAATAAATTGAGATAAATCTCCCAATAATTTTCTTAAGAATAGAGATCCTCAATCCTCATCCTCTTTCTAATATTATTAAGAGAACCCGAATACTCCTTTAGTATATGAAGGAGTTCTTTCTATGATTATTAGCAAATAATTCAAGCATTAGAATCATCTGTATTAACACCTATAAATTTCTATGAATATGTTCTAAGATTTTGGTGTAATTTTGGATCACTATTAGAGGGATTCTACCCTTGAATACTTTTTTATAATAACGGTATTATAACGACTTGATATTTCAATATATATTTTCCTTATAGAAAATTATTTTTAAAACATTATCTACATAGAAATCCAAAATAAAAAAACCAAGATATGTTTAGAGTGTTAAAACTTGGATTCTGAATTAGTAGGTATGAATTGGAGTAACAAAATTATGATATATATATTTATATAAAGGTTATTTTATACAAATTTATTTTTTTCATTAATGTGTTTGAAAATAAATATTTTTATGTGTTGTATTTTTGTAAATAATACATAGTATTTATTGTTAAATAATTATTTTAATAAAATATAATATTTATTGATTAATTCTATCTTTATTAGTGTTTTATATAAATTAACAATAAGAAAAAATAGTATTTTAAAAAGTTATTTCCCTCTAAAAATTGTTTTTGGTTATATTTTATGAATTTATTTAAAAGTTAAAATTGAGAATTTTTGAAATTAAATTTTATAAAACAAAATTATTTATTTGTATTTACGATATAAATATTTTTTATGATTAATTTTATGGTTTTTTCTAAATTTTCTTTCAGTTAATAGTGAAAATATCATTTTTGTAAATAAAATGAATTTTATGAAATTATTAGTATATAAGTATGAATTATAAATTGATGAAACATTTTTAAGAGAAAAATGTGTCTATTAAGTGAATTTATAATGTTAATTTTTTTTAATTTTCAAACCCGTATTTTACTATTTATAACTTAAGTTACAATTTTCAAAGAATTGTTTTTAATACATTATACAGTTAGTATTTTAAAATTTATTTTTCTCACTTTTATAAAATTAATATAATAAAATGGATTTTAAATTTGGAATCATTAGGTCCAAATTATATAATAAGGACTAATTTATTATCATGAATAAATAATAAATTACTTTGGTGAAAACTAGTTATCTCGATAAAAATAAAAAGGGGTAAAAAGGGTTTAACCAAGAATTAAAGACCATATTTTTAAAAAACATGTGTGAGAATGGGGTTCTGAGGCCTTTATTTTCCTTATACCTTACCTTATCCATTATTTCTAAATTTTTTTATCAAATTTAGTTGATATTTACTTATCATTATTAAAATATATTGGGTATTTACAAAAAAATGTCATCCCCTTTCACTTATAAAAGTTCCCCCTTTCTCTTAACATCCCCATACAACAAACCAAATTAGTTTGTAAAAAATATAGCAAAAACTATTATAAAAATTACTATACATATTTGGATTTTTTTCTTCTTCTAAAAGACCATCCCTCAAAGGCTTAACCCCCTTTGCAACATAGATAATACAAGAAGTAAGGTATAAATTTCCAAACGCTCGTTTCTCATTCATATTTATTTATGAACACTTATTATTCCTAAAATTAAATTAAAATGTATTAAAAATATAACAATAATATAATTATTATACTGGTATGTTATTATAATTAAGATACAAACATTAACCACCTTTACCTTTTTTATGAAGAAAAATAAATTTGTCATTCATGTGTTGTGCAGACTACCACATCCATGAGGTAACATCATTCGTTTCCTTCATTAAATTAAAAGGACAGTAAAAATAGGTAATTTAACAAATAAGTATGATATTTATGAATAAATTTATATTCTTAAACGATAAGTCATATTACTCCCTTTCCTTGTTCTATGGAAAATAGAATCACCATCCATGTGTATGTGTGGACTACCGCCTCTATAGAGCGATTGATTTCCACTTTTATTATAATAAAAACCTTAAATGAATGGTAATTTGAATGGGTTTAATGTCTAAGTATTATTTTTATGATATTTTAATGGTTTTATAAAGAAAAATTTGACAACCTATTAATAATATGATTAATAAACAATCGTGGTAAATTCAACCACCCAAAAGAGTGTTCTAAGAGGAAAAAATTATTTCATAATACTATGAAATAAATTCATATATGATATATTATTCTTATAATTATTTAAAATGATAATATATCGCAATACAAAACACTAGATATGATCATTATACTTATGTTATAATGATATTAAACTGAAATAACTTTATAATCATCCATTAATTATAGTACATTATTGACTGGGTTGGTTTAACCACTTAGTGAATAAATGTTATAAATTTATATCTTGAATGACTATGGGTATTTAATTTCTTGTAATATATTATATAAATAAGTAAATAATTAGTTTTTTTAGTTTTTTAATGGTAATATAAAAATTTAACACATTATTTAAGAAAACACCCTTCATTCGCTAAGAATCATCAAAACACGTTCATTACCAAATTCAACTTTTAAGACCATAACCAAAAATACCATAGAATAAAATTATAACATTATAAATAATTAAAAAACATAAATTATAGTACCTTGTATGATATGTTAATGATGAAATTTTGGATAATAATAAATAGCAACACTTCTACTACACAACTAGTTCAAAATAATCATGATTACTCACAACCAATATCAAAAATAGATAATAACTAACTACTATGAATTTATAGAATAATTATTAATGAAGTTTATAAGAAGTTATATGTCATGACCTTTCTCCCGGGGCCCGTTCCATGACTACACCAAGCCCGCCTTCCATAGGCTAGGGGCTGGCGACTAGCACCGAAGGTGTGTTCCCTAAAACTGGGATGACATTTCCTTTATAACCAGTAACTCACGCAACCAAGCACACAACATGATACGAACACAAGTAAACTAAATAGTACAAAGAGTGTGTAGAGTAAGTAAAAGGGGATAGAATACAAGCCCAACTGGAAAGTACAAGAAGACTGGAAAGTAAAACTAAAGAGAACAAATCCTGTGAACACCCGCCAAGGATCCTACCTGAAGGGTAGGTACACCTCTCGAATGGTCTTCTCTACAGTACACCTCATCTATGGTCCACCTCTGAGCAAAATCTAGTCCATGTACCCTATTCCTTAGTTAGCGATGTCTGTCATCTGCACCAAACACAACAAGGTGTGGGCGTAGCCCGTGCAGGGGTGAGTATAACAATACTCAGTAGGGACCTCGAGACCCCCAAAGGTGTCTCAAAATCCACAAAGGATAAACCACAAAGCATGAAAACAACTATCAGCCCTAATTAGGTATATTACCATACATATACCTAAGTTATCAATTGTACCCATCTCATTCATGAGGAAACACAAGGCCAAAATCCATAGCCCAAGTCTCAACTGTTCCACAATGGAAGAAATACCATGAAGGTAACACCAAAAAGGTAAGCACCACAAAAGTAACACCACACAGAAGAATACCATAAAGGTTTCACCACGAAGGAAAGTACCACCCAGGTATGCCACACAGAATAATACCAAAAAGTTATCACCATGAAGGAAAGTACCACACATGTATGCCAAATAGAAGAATACCACAAAGGTATCACCCTGAAGGTAAGTACTACACAGGTACACCACACATATGAATACCACCAAGGTATCCCCACAAAGGAAAGTACCACACAGGTACTCCACACAAAAGAATACCACAAAGGTATCACCGTGAAGGTAAGGACTCATCTCACACCAGGTATAACTTAGGTAAAGTAATAGAGATTCTTATATGTAACTACTGAATCATCTTACCCTGTTAAGAGGAAAATCCACGTAGGATCCTAAATCATTAGATCCGCATAGGATCCTAGTACATCATCAAACCCACACATGATCATAGTACAGCAGACCCAGATAGGATCCTAGTACACCATCAGACCCACACAAGATCCTAGTACAACAGACCCACATATAATCCTAGTACATCATCAGACCCACACAGGGTCTTAGTACAGCAAACCCATGTAGAATCCTAGAGTAGTCCCACATGGATTCGTAGATTAGTCCTACATGGATTCCTAGAGTGGATCCAAGTGAGTGTCTTGAACAAAAACCCATAAAGTATCCCAAGTACAGACCCACAAAGGATCCATATCTCATGTTACAGCCAGCTATAGGGTTCCCGCACTAAGTTCTCTTGATTCTGAGAGGATCCGCTTCTCAAGCCCCAGGTCGATACTACAATTACCATGAATTACCAGGAATAAGTATTCTAAAGGACTTCCATGTATAAGGGGTCTCAACGCAACAGACGGTGCGTCAATCAGACATCTGGTCTGTAAGTTATTGACCTTTTAGTCTTGAGGGCTCAGTTAGATTCGTGTTCGATCCAACCCAGCCATACAACAACTTTATCCAAAACTCAAGTGGGGTATAACAAAAGGTATATCTTATTCTAATGTTTTAGACACTACTAACGGTTTGTCGAACTGACATCCGTAGCTCAAGATATGGCCGAAAGAGCGAAAATGGGGTCGAAGTTGGTCCGGGTCTGGTCAGACCCGATCGGACCGACCCAACCTAGGCCGACCTACCCGGTTCAGGTCGACACAGCCCACCACGGCTGGCCAGATGGCTGTCATCCTTCTCCATGCGGTGCATCATGCGTTGAGCCTTTGCTAGTGGCCGGATCGGCCGTCTTCCCTCCCTTTTTCACCGCAACACAAGATAGTGGCTCTCGCTCGCTGGGCAGTGCTGACGCGCGCTTCCGTCCCCTTCACGCGGCCGACCTTTGTTGACTGCCACCCTTGCTCCGCCATGCCTGATGGGTCGTGGCCCTTCTCTGGGAGCGTGGTCACACCACTTCCTTCGTTGCAGCCGTCCGTGGTTCCGGCTGCCGTTCTCGATCCCCGTCGGTGTCGGTCACCATCCTCATCCATCACGAAGAACACATCAAGAATCAAAAAGAATTGTGGAGAGGTCGGGCCATGTTCATTTGGACCGCACCCTCTGAGTTAGGGTTGTAGGAAGTGGCTCAAAATTCTTGAATCACAACGAACTTCAAGAATGGGTAAGGGGGGATATAAGTCAACAACAAATCCTACAAGATACCCCACAACAACCTCTTGCAAAGATGGAAGAATCGTGGGACAACCCGTTAGTCAGTTGAACCGCGTTCTTCGTATAAATTCAAGAACAGGGAAGAGGAAATCAAAAACACTCAAACGAATTAACCCCCTCCCCTGAATGTCATATAATTTTCCACACATGCTGGTGGAATGTGTTCTTAGTTCCTGTGACTGGCTCCCAAAGACGCCACTCGCACGTCGCCCATTGGTGGTTCGATGTCGTCCGTCACCTCCCACTGGGCAGGCTTCGTCTTCTAAGTGTCGGGCGTCGAAGTACTTTACCATAGCTTCGTTTCTTGGTGAAGCTGTTCCAAATCCTCCCCTAAGATCCATATAAATAGGATAGGGGGAGGGTAAGTAATGATCATGGAATTTATGAAGGTTCATTTAATTGGAACCTTCCTAAATTCCAACGACGCTGTTACTTAGTATTTGAAAGTCAAGCCATTTAATTTACGTTGGCGTAATTAAATGAGAGGTTTCCCAAGGGACTTACCCATATTAAATAGGGGTTTGGGTGGTCCCCACCACTATGAATTCTGAAATGGGAGTTTTCTTGGTCGGGTGGTCCCTACCTCCAAGCATTCAATTGGGAGGTTAAAAAAAGTTATTCTTTGTTTTATTTTTATTTCCACGAAAAACACAAAAACTAACTTTCACCCTCGACCAACTGCAGTCGAGGTGAAAGTCTCCTTAAGAGAATACCAGTGCTACGAGTTCAATGGTGTCTTCATATTTCAATTCTGAGCACCAGTTCAAAAGTCACAAAATTCCATTCGCGCGTTTACTAAACGTACCCGAAAAAAAGTTTGGAAAATTATTAACAATCACCCTCAACCCAGGCCAGTTGAGGTTAGGCTTTGGCCAAGTGAAAAATGCCCTAAAGAACCCAACGCTACTCTTATATTTCCAATCCGAGTTACCATTTAAATGTTATCGATTTTACAATAAAATAATTTTTACTTAATTATTTTATTTATGGACAAAAACTAACTTTCACTGGTGGCCCACTCCGGTCAAAGTTAGTCTCGGCATAAATAAAGCATGCCCTCACGAGTTTAGAAGTGGTATCATATTTTTAATTTGAGATAATTTTTGTGAGTTATAAGCATTTGAAAAATAAAATAATTTATTTAATTATTTTATTTACAATTATGCCATTTTTGGGTTTTCTCACAGGAGGCCCGTAGTGACTAAACTTAAGTCGCCCCTAGGGTAAACCTGCCATGCTGAGCACAACGGTGCCCTCAGATTTCTGATCTGAGTAACCTTTTAAGAGTTATTCCAATTTTTCAGGAAAACTTCTTATGCACACTAATTTAGCTTAACAAAACTTCGATGGATCATTCTGGGAACTTAGGGCCTCAGAATCCCAGACCGTCAGATTTCACAGTCTCAAAAAATTACCATATAATTAAAAAAAATTACATGAAATTTCTAGGTCTTTACATTCTCCCCACCTTAGGGATTTTCATCCCCGAAATCCACATTACAAAAAACGAGGAAAACAAGTGGGGGTACTGAGCACTAATTTGAGCCTCCCGCTCCCATGTGATATCCTGGAGGTACCTGTTCTACCAATGTACACACACCAAAGGTATTGATCTCCAACGAAGGACTCTCTCCTATCGATCCTCAATCTCCACAGGAACCTCTAAAAATGCCTCCCCATCCCCGATGTACAGCTCGTCGTGGTCGATGACGTGAGATGGTTCATGCACGTATATCCTCACCTGGAATACGTGGAAGTCATCGTGCACCCGGTATAACTGAGGAGGAAGTGGTAGGTGGTAATCCACCTCACTAACTCTGCTAAGGACCTGGAAAGGGCCAATGAACCTCGAAGATAACTTTCCGCCCCGACCAAATCTCCGCAAACCTCATCGAGGTGAGACCCATAGAAAGACATGGTCACCATCCTCGAACTCCATAGGTCTATGTCTCTTATCAGCATGAGACTTCTATCAGAACTGAGCATTCTTCACTTGCTAACAAGTGAGACATCATGATACAAAATATTCCATTGCTTTCTTCATCCCTGGCCACCAGTACTGATGCTGAAGGTCCTGGTACCATGGTACATCCTCTGAAGAGGTTGACGTGCTCCCCACCTTCAGAAAATCCACCAGGTGCCTGACTTGAGGATATCTGAACATGTTGAGCCTCACAGTCAGTGTCCCCACGATGCACCTCCCTGGATCGCTGAAGAAGTGGGGGGAGAGTGGGTGACTGTGAGAGACTAAAGAAAAACTGCTCCATCTCGGTCCACAAAGGATATCCGTAAAGAAGCTAGTTGCTCCATCACCTCACATAGCAGTTGTATACCAGATCTCCTGCGGGGTGCATCTGCTACAACATTCCCCTTCCCTAGAGTATAGACTATCTCAAATTCATAGTTCTGGAAGAACTCCAGCCAACGTCATTGTCTCAAGTTCAGGTCCTACTGAGAGAAGATATATCTGAGACTCTTATGGTCCAAGTAGACTGTAAAACGTTCACCCATCAAGTAATACCACCACACCTTCAGCGCAAAGACCACTGCTACTAACTCCAGGTCATGGGTAGCATAGTTCTACTTTTCAGTCTCTGTCTTATCTTTTGAAAGCTCTGCTGACACTTCTCTGTCCACAGGAAAGGCTCCCCCTTTTTCTTCAAAGCAGACAAGGGTGTCACTACCCTAGGAAAGTCGAGTACAAATCTATGGTAGTACCTATCCAAAGTAGACACCCACTCCCTTTGAGGAGGTAATCCTGGAAACATCTTTTTAAAAGATGTACCCAAGCTCTACCACTCCTGTTTAGAACAGAAAACTCAAAACTCTTGCTACCACAAGGGTACGTATGGCTGACTCATGATTGATCGGCTGCACCCTCCTATGCCTGAGTCCATCCTATGCTGCCTTGGTTTCCTTTTTTTTGAAAAAGGAAAACCCTATTCCAACATTGTAGAGACACCACAACCTTTTTTCCTAATAATACCAATTTGAGTATGAACTGTGGATGCCCAGTCCAGACCCAAACTAATGTCGTAAGGCCTCGACACTGCCACCAAGAGATTCCAACCGAAACTCTCGCCTCAAGTTCCAAATCACACCATCGACGTAAGTGTGATTATCAAGTCTCCTTCCAAAGGTGTCTCCAGATGTCAGGGGCAAGTCAATGATTTAATCAGAAACTCTAGGTCTTGGACAAGATTCATGGAAGGAAGGAATGATTTGTTAGAACCATGGTCTTATATGCATGAATTTTAGTATGGTTTGTGTTTGTTGAAAATATGTAGTGGAAGTTCAGAATGTGTACCAACAAAGTGGTCATACAGTTCAAGCAGATAATAGTATTAATGGTGGCATCGTTTCCCAGTGTTTGCCAAATTTTTGGGCCTGAAAATCGACAAATGGAGAAAAGTGATTTTGGAAAAGAGACTTGCATGCTGTGTACTTGAAGGAGAGGGAAATTGCGCGCCTAGAGTTTTTCAAGATCAGAACGTGGAAAAATGGCAAAGTGATAAGGGACGCGCAATTATTGGTGTGGTTGTGCAAGTGACCTGTGCGCTGAGAAAGGACTTGCGCGCTGGTGCCTTGGAGGATTGGAAACTTGTGTGCCTATTGTTCTTCATGATCAGAACGTAAAAATATGGCAATGGAAAGAGGTTCATGCAAGTATTGGTGTGATCGCGCAAGTGAGTAGCGCGGCAGAGGCTTGGGCGGTTGGAGATGCGTGCCGGGACTTGCGCGCCACCGCGCAGGGGGTCCAGTTTGCCTATAAATAGAGGACCACCCCCCTCATTTATAATGAATTTCAAGAATTAGAGATTTTTTGAGCTCTTGTCGCGCAAGTGCTTGATTCACGCAAGTGGTAGTTAGGTCGTGCAGGTAGAGTCTGCACGTCGATTATTGGTTGTGTGACCAAGGCGGTTTGGGAGTTAAAGGCATAGCGTCGCACAAGTTTGGATTTGAAAGAGGCAGTGTCGCACAAGTGGGTTGGTGACACCTACGCGCCGAATTTTTACCACACAAGTGAGTTGCGCGCCATTTTTGAAACTTGCGCATCGGTCTTGGAGAATCACTCTAGGAGAGGTTGGAGTACACTGGTCTTTTTGGAGCTACAAGAAAGATGGATGATTGCCCGATATCTTCGGTGCAAAGTGACATTAGTCTATGAATAAAAGTTGGACTTCAATAGAGCATCTACACACAACAGAAGATGTATTCTCTTACAATGATGAAGAGACTTTCACGTCTATAAATTGAGTGTGACTTCAACAAGGGTAGTGAGCCAGGGGGAGTCAATGGGAGTGACCCAAGAAACGCTGTGAGCTATCCCTGAACCTTTTGTAAAGGCAGTGATCCTGGGACAGAGTGACTATTCCCGAAAATTTTTAATCCACATCTAGTGAAGTTTAGTGGAATTAGGTACGACCAAAAACCTATCGGCGTATGCTCCTTGGACGTAGCCCTTAGTAGTGAACTAAGTAAAAAGTGATGTGTATTCTCTGTGCATGTGAATGTTTTCCTTCTGATCATATTCATCATACAGGTTCAACAAGTTCCTACCAACGTGGGAACAAGATCCATCACATTAAAAGAAAAAGTTGTCACCCGGATTCAACCCTCCCCTCTCAGGGTGTCCCGGGGTCCTTCATGATTGGTACCTATGTCTATTGATATGGCAGCTAGTAGTAGACATATACCATACCTCTAATCATTCCTAGAGTCCTTGGGCCACACTCCTTGACCGCATGCAGCTACTCCCTTCCCCTTCCCTCTAGCTCCCTAAGCCTGGTGGGGATCACAAAGGGGGGAGGTTGTAATATATCGAAATGTACACCACCTCATGCTGCTCCCCTAAATCTTCTTCTATGTCTGCAACCCTATAGATTCATCCATCCCTAACACTTCTTCTTCCTAAATCATTTTTACATGCCCAAGTCTCTGAGACAAGCACCAGTATCCTGTTTTCCCACTACTATCACTCACTGGCTGTATCCACTCAACCAAAGAAAATTCAACCACAAAGGTACTCTCTAGCACCCCAACATAAGTAGAAATTCAAAGAGGAATAGTGTTGGCTCAGATGTCCTTAAACACAATGCGCTCGAAAGTACGATACCCAAAGCACTAATTGTATCGTATTCATCGAGTACCAGAAATGATCAGTACACCTCGATGAATACTCACCTACTGGCATGTCGTCCTACTGAGCTGTAGAAGCTCTAGAGAACTCTCAGCCACCTCCTCTAGCCAGTCCTTAGCCGCTTTTGAGTCGGGATCGCCCCAAAACCTAAGGGGTATCTGATGTTGAATCAAGCGTAAGGCACTAAGCCTATATGTGTCCTCTACCGGTACCACCGATTGTAAATGCTGACCAATGGGCAGTGATATAGCTGACACACTACCTGAAGGTACTATCTCATATAACGGTCCATGTACTGAAGCCTCATCACTATGTAGACCGTCCCTATGGTCACTCACTAAAAAATTCTAGTAGCTAAGATCACCATATGCTCTACTGGTGTCTCAAAAGGGTGGAAAACTCTAGCAATCACCTCCATCCAGCCCTCATCTACATGGGAAACTGTCTTGCCTCGAAAACTTGGAGGCCACTGCTGCTAGAACTCATGCAATGTGCTGAGTCGGCGTGCACTGTACGCCAGTGTAGCTAGTGGTATCTACTACCCAGTGGGTGGTGGTGCTGCTAGTACACCACCCGAAGGTGCCAACATAGTAAGAGGGCCCTGCACCGGAGCCTCATCGCTCGGTGGGCCGTCATCATGTACTCTCTCAGGAATCACAGTTGTATGTCTACGCAGTGATATCCTGATAAGAAACAGGTGCACCATGATCATTTAGTTATACTTGGTGAGATGACTTAGGAAAACAAAATAAAACTTTTCAAAACACACATGCAATCAGTGTTTTCATGCACAAAGTCAGAAATCAGAAGTCAGGGTCCTGGTGTATGGATACGTTGGCCGCCACACCAACACTGGATTCCCTAAACTGATAACCACACTCACTACACTTAACATTATTACTGTTAGAAATATTAGAGTCCAATGTTCTCTGGTAGAATTGACTCCTATGATACCAATTTGTCACGACCCGTCCCTCGGGGCCCGTACCGTGACTACCCCAAGCCCGCCTTCCATAGGCCAAGGGATGACGACTAGAACCAAAGGCGTATTCCCTAAAACTGGGAAGGAATTTCCTTTATAACTTGTAACTCATGCAACCAAGAACACAAAACGATATGAATATAAGTAAACTGAGTAGTAAAAAGAGTGTGTACAGTAAGTAAAAGGGGCCAGAATACAAGCCCAACTGGAAATTACAAGAAAAATGGAAAGTACAAGTAAACTGAACAGCTCCTGTGAACACCCATCAAGGATCCTACCTGAAGGGTAGGTAAAGCTCTTGAACGGTCATCTATGTTGTATGCCTCGTCTATGGTCCACCTCCGAGCTATCTCTAGTCCTGGTACCGTCGTTCTTAGTCAACACTATCTGTTATCTGCACCAAACACAACAAGGTGCGGGCATATCCCTTGCAGGGGTGAGTATAATGATACTCAGTAGGGACCCCAAGACCCCCCAAAGGTCTCTCAAAATCCACAATGGATAAACCACAAATCATGAAAACAACTGTCATCTCTACTTAGGTATATGCCCATACATATACCTAAGTTATCAAGTATACCCATCTCATTCATGAGGAAACAGAAGGCCCAAATCCATAGCCCAAGGCTCAACTATTCCACAAAGGAAGGAATACCACGAAGGTAATACACAAAGGTAAGTACCAAAAAGGTAATTCCACACAGAAGAATACCAAAAAGGTTTCACCATGAAGGAAAATACTACCTAGGTACTCCACACAAATGAATACCACAAAGTTATCACCATGAAGGTTAGTACCACACAGGTATACCACACAGAAGAATAACACCAAGGTATCACCCTGAAGGAAAGTACCACACATGTATGCCACAGAGAAGAATACCACAAAGGTATCACCATGAAGGTAAGTACCACATAGGTACGCCACACAGAAGAATACCACCAAGGTATCACTACAAAGGAAATTACCACACATGTACGCCACATAGAATAATACCACAAAGGTATCACCCTGAAGCTAAGGACTCATCACACACCAGGTATAAGTTAGGTATAGTAGTAGATATGATTAGATGTAACTACTGAATCATCTTACTCTGTTAAGAGGCAGACCCACATAAGATCCTAAATCATCATACCCACACAGGATCCTAGCACATCATTAGACCTACACATGATCCTAGTACAGCAGACCCACACATGATCCTTGTACATCGTCAAACCCACATAGGATCCTAGTAAAACAGACCCACACATTATCCTAGTACATCATCAGACCCGCATAAGATCCTTGTACATAAGACCCACGTAGGATCCTAGAGTGGTCCCATGTAGATTTCTAGAGTATTACCATGTGGATTCATATAGTGGATCCAAGTGAGACTCTTGAACACAGACCCAAAAAGGATCCCAAGCACAGACCCACAAAGGATCCCTTTATCATGTTACAGCCAGCTACAGGGTTCCCGCACTATGCTCGCTTGATTCCAGGAGGATCCAATCCTCATGAAACAGGTCGATAATCCAACTTCCATGAAGTCCCATTAAGAAGTATCCCAATGGAAGGCCACGTAAAAGGGGTCTTAACGCAATAGACGGTGCGTCAATCAGACGTCTAGTCTGTAAGTTATTGGCCTTTTAGTCCCGAAGGCCTGGTTGGATTCATGTTCGATCCAACCCATACATACCCCAAATTTATTCAAAACTCAATTGGGGTATACCAAACGTTATGTATCACTCCATGGTTTTCAGCGCAGCTGACGGTTCGTCAAACAGATGCCCGTAGCTTAAGATATTGCCGAAAGAGTGAAAATGGGGTTGAAGTTGGTATAGGTCTGGTCTGACCCGGCCCGACTCGACCCAGTTTGGGTCGACCCAGACTGGCCTGGGCTGACGATGTGGCCCGGAACACGGTGCGGTGGCCTGTTGGGATCTCGGTACGGCGGCCCACTGGGCTGGCGGTGCGGCGGCCTGCTACGGCTAGCCGGATAGCCTATCACCTTCTCCGCGTGGGGCGTCATCCGCCACACCTTCACCGGAAGCTGGCTCGGCTGACCATCCGCCCTTCACCGCCGCAACACAAGGCTGTGGCTCTCGCTCACTAGGCGTTGTAGACGTGTGCCACCGTCCCCTTTGTGTGGTCGGCCTCCGCCGACCGCCACCCTTGCTCCGCCATGGCTGACGGGCCGCGACCCTTCTCCGGCGACACAGTCATGCTTCTTCCTTCGTTGTGGCCGGATGTGGTGCCAACTTCCATTCTCGAGCCCCACCGGTGTCATTATCCATCCTCCTCCATCTCAAATAACACATCAAGAATCACAAATAATTGAGGATAGGTTGGGCCATGTTCGTTTGGCCCGCATCCTCTGAGTTAGGGTGGTAGCAAGCAGCTCAAAATTCTTGAATCATGAAGAACGTAAAGAATGGGTAAGGGGGTATAAATCAACAACAAATCCTACAAGATAACCCAAAATAACCTTCTTCAAAGATGGAAGAATTGCGGGACAACCCGTTAGTCGGTTGACCCGCGTTCTTTGTATAAATTCAAGAACGGGGAAGAGGAAATCAAAAACGCTCAAACAAAATAACCCCTACCTTGAATGTCGTAGAATTTTCCCGCACTTTATGGTGGAATGTGTTCTTAGTTCCCATGAACAGCTCCCAAAGATGCCACTCACACGTCTCCCATTGGTGGTTCAATGTCCTCCGTCACCTCCCATTGGGTCAGCTTCATCTTCTAAGTGTCGGGTGTCGCGACACTTTACCAGCGCTAAGTCCCTTGGTGAAGCCGTGCTAAATCCTCCCCCCAAGCTCCATATAAATAGGAGAGGGGGAGGGTAAGTAACGATCATTGAATTTATGAAGGTTCATTTAATAGGAACCTTCCTAAATTTCCACAATGATGTTACTTAGTATTTGAAAGTCAAGCCATTTAATTTACGTTGGCGCAATTAAATGGGAGGTTTCCCAAGGAACTTCCCCATATTAAAGAGGGTTTTGGGTGGTCCCCAACACCATGAATTCACAAATGGGGGTTTTCTAGCTTGGGCAATCCCCACCTCCAAGCATTCAATTGGGAAGCTAAAAATAAAATAAGAAGTTTTTCCTTATTTTATTTTTAATTCCACAAAAAACACAAAAACTAAATTTCACCCTCGAACAACTACAGTCGAGGTGAAAGTCTCCATAAGCAAATACTGGTACTACAAGTTCAACAGCATCCTCAGATTTCAATTTCATGCACCAGTTCAAAAGTTACAAAAAGCTGCTTGCGCGTTTACTGAACGTACCCAAAAAAATTCCGGAAAATTATTAACAATCACCCTCGACCCGTGTCGGTCAAGGTTAGGCTCTACCCTAGTGAAAAACACCCCAACGAACCTAAAGTTACTCTCGGATTTCCAATCCAAGTTACCGTTTAAATGTTATGGATTTTACAATAAAATAATTGTCACTTAATTATTTTATTTACGACCAAAAACGAACTTTCATTGGTGGCCAACACTAGCCAATGTTTGTATCTGCCTAAATAAAGAATGCACTAATGGGTTCAGTGGTGGTATCAGATGTTCAATCCGAGCTACCATTTTTGAGTTATAAGAATTTGAAAAATAAAATAATTTATTTAATTATTTTATTTACTGTTATGCCATTTTTGGTTTTTCTCACAGGAGGCCAGAGCCGACTAAACTTAAGTCACGCCTAGGGTAAACCCATCATCCTGAGCACAATGGTGCCATCAGATTTATGATCCAATTAACTATTTAAGAGTTATTCCTCTTTTTAGGAAAACTGCTTACTCCTACAAAATAATGCTTAACAAAACTTCAACGGATCATTCCGGGCACTCTGGGCCTCAGAATCGTGCGCTGTCAGATTTCGTAGTCTCGAACAATTCCCATAATATTTATAAAAAATTACATGGAATTTATAGGTTTTTAAATTATATACATGATAAAAGAACTTATATGGGTGATTGAGATAATTATTTTTGTTATACCTAAGGTTAGAATATATTTCGACTAAGTAGGAATTGAGGTAAGGGGTTCTTTGTCTCAAATTTAATTTCCTAAGACATATTTATTAATGTGAACCATGATAAATTTAATATTGTGTGATTAATGAACAATGGTTTTTTCACCATGTTCATTGGGTTTTAAAGTAACATATCACATTACCTTATAAATGGATTTTGGTTCAAAATATTCCAAAGTTAAAAAGGGGGTCTTGATTAAAAAGTTACAAAAGGGTTTTGTTTCCAATATTATTTTCAAGCCATGATTGTTTTTGAAAGATAGTTTATATGTGTAGTTTTTGTTCTTTATAAAAAATATCATTATTGTATTTGGATATTCATGGTATTTTTCATGTCCTATTAACATTTCATTTCCCTTTGACTCATATTTTTACCCGAAGTGTTTCTTGAAAGTGAAACTGAACCCATCTTTTCCACTCAACTAAGAACCTCCATTTCTCTATTTTCATATTATTTGGATGATTTTTTTAATTTTTATTATCTATGAAAAAATAATTTAGGATGTTCATTTTCTAGTTCCTGACCTTATTTTTAATGTTTTTATTTTTTTAACATTTTCTATATGGGTCATTTTTATAAAAATGTGAAAAGATTACCTTTTAATGTATACATGTTAACACATAATTTCCCAAAATTTATCATTTTATATAAATATTTCTATATATTTTTTCATGTTTTATAAAATATATTAATTTATCTTAGATTTACAAAATATCAATTTTAAAATGATTTCAAAATATTAAGGATATTTATAATTTCAAATGTGATTTTCCTAAAACTCCTAAAAATTATTTTTGATCTAGGTCATTATACTTTGAAATATATTATTCTTGGTCAAGGATATTATTATAATATATCCATAATACTTCTTTCTCCATATGAATTCGTAAATTTCCTTATATTATGGAGAAATGATCTATCACTACCTTTGTATTGCCTTATAATTTTTTTTGTATAACAATAATTTTTCTTGAAATTCCTTTCCTTTGTAAATACCCTATTTTTTATTCATTTAAATTAAGGGTGTTAACCTAGGTTCCATACATCAATTTATTGATGAAATTATTATCTTAACCATGCAACCTTTATATATACAGTTGAAATACTGTATTCTTTATTATATTAATTGAATGGAATTTACCTAGAGAGTTAATTGATGTAATTAGATGACCATTTATTTTCCATGGGTATATCATGTTATGATTATTGATATATTTATTAATTATTTCCTTATGTTAATCCATTTAAAAATGATAAGAATCCATTTTATTTCCATGGTTTTTTATGATGTGATAAGTGAATGTTTTATAAGTGGCACACAAAAGTATAGATGAATGATGGGTGGTGTCCTATATAGCCCTCTAATTCATTTGTTAAGATATTATATCTAATAAGATAAGTATTTTAGAGTAAATTTTATTTACTAAAAAGAGTGGGTACTGATGGTATGACTCATGAATGTAATGTTTCCCTTTATTAGTATTTGTTCCATATTTGAAAATGTCACAGTTTTATGCATAATATAATTCATATATTATGGTCTAATGACTAATGTTTGTTGACTCATTCATGTATTATGTTATAAAATTCCTTATGTCATGATTTATGATCTATGATTTATTGGTCACAAGTTTCTTATGTATCATGATTATACCCATATGATCATATTATGCTAACCAATGATATTCGATTGTTATCAATTATGTTTACCCTTAATGAGCATCAGATATCATCCCTTATTTTGTTTCCCTTTCCCTAGGTTTTGAAGATAGGAAAACTATAAAGTTTATATAAGAGGTTATTATGTAGAGAATTTATGGGAGATGTTGAAGACTCATTATATATTAAGTTGTTTTGTATATAATGGAAAACAATTTCTGATGGATACAAAAAATATAGGGTTTGTTAGTTAATTTTTTTGTCATAATTCCATAAAAATATAAACCTAAAAGGTTAAGGTAGTGTATTGTAATGAAATATTTACTTCAATTAATGTAATTTTTATGATCACATATGCGAGATATTATAATTTTTTTAGAGTAGGTTTTATATACAATTAGAGATTAGGATGATACCAGTTGAGGATAATTTGGGATTTATTAATGTTATCAAAGATTGATAGGTTAAGGTTGGTTATAATTTCAAAGGAATATATAACCCTTTAGGGAAATTGAGGTTATATTTTAGTGGTTAGGATAAGAGAGATTTAGTGGAAGCCCTAGTAACAAGTCTAAGAGATAAGTCTAAGCCTAGGATACCATCATGAAATTTTGGTAATGAAGTGATATCAAGATTTTTATAGAAATAACATCCCTTTATGGATACTATAGGTGTATGAAAGCTTTTCTATAGACGTAAGCAGAGATAATAACATGGAAAAGGATATATTGGGTATTAACTCAAAAATCACCCGGTTCACTACAAAGACGCCTAACCGAACACTTAGTTTGATGCTCCCAAGGTATATTATTTAGATAATATCATTCAATTTATGAACCATTATGAAGCATTTATTGATTAATTACCTTTTGGATTATGTTAAGAAGTATAATAGAACCCATATTAAAAAAAGTAGTTTGAATTTAAAGTATCAAAAGATAAAATGAAGGTTCCATTAGAGAAGATTGATTTTTCATATTCATATGATAATTTAATCTGATTCTTTTTGATATTATCTTAATTATTTTGGGTTTAGTATTTGGTTAAAATCAGTTCATTAAAATAAAGTTGAGAAATGTATGTATCGAGA
Organism: Viscum album; assembly: GCA_963277665.1. Lineage (NCBI taxonomy): Eukaryota > Viridiplantae > Streptophyta > Magnoliopsida > Santalales > Viscaceae > Viscum > Viscum album. Next base: position 1,045,906,691 of record OY728150.1, read on the forward strand.
AACCATTATTTCTTATAACTGAAAAAGGTAGCATACTTTAATGGTTGAGAATATTATCATATTCCCTTTATGGTTGAAATTATGAGTGTCCTAGAATTACAAATCTAATGAGAATGGTATATTAATATAAATTAATTTGTGATACTTTTATCTATTTTATCTAGTGAGTGATATTTATTGATTATATTATGCTATATTCTAAAAGTTACGAGAATTTCGTGAAATATTTAATGATTTTTATATACTGATTTTTCTTTAAAGGATTAGAACTATATATTAAATGGTATTAATAACCTAAAAAATAGATTTTATGAAAATGTTATATGTTGAGGATAATTATTGGAGAACACATGATTGAGGTATGCTAAACTATTTGGTTTAACATATGCCTGATAATGAGTTAATAAAGGGTTGATTTATTTTAAGAAAAGTGAGTTAGATAGAATTGGTAGACTTTGAATTGATTATTGATTAAATTAAAAATTAATCCCTGATATTTTTTGGTGAAGATTATTTAATTTTTTGGATTATGATATATATTGACTAGTGTGTGATTTTATGAAATAGTGGTTGAAGATAAGAGTTATTTTTAAAGGAATATATGATTTCATTGTGGATTAATGTCATGGACAATAAAATGGTTTTGAAAAAGGAATTTTATAGAGAATATATTTTTATGGAATATAAATAATGGGGAAAAAATTATATTTATTATTAATATTGTGTGAGGAAAGATAAGTAACTTTTTATAGCATAATAATGTAAGTTAGATTTCATATTAGATATTATAACCTGAATGATGAATATTTTAAGAATACCCTCACATAATTTCTTCAATGTTTAGTAATTAAAATTAAGAAGATGAATTATATTTGGGGTTGGGGGGAATATAACCTCCTAATATTTCCACATAAAATTTCCTTAAATAAATAATGTGTTTGATAGGTTGCTCCACATGCAACATCGAACTAAAACAAAACTATGATATGTTTAGACTGATAAAACTTTCCTATTGAATTTTTAGGTATGAATAGAAGTAACTGAATAATTAAATATATTTTAAACAGTTATTTCAATTATATATAACCTTGATTGATTAATTCTATCATTATTAGTGTTTTATAGAAATTAAGAATATGAATAACTAGTATTTTAAAAAGTAATTTTCCTATATAAATAGTTTCTGATTATATTTATGATTTTATTTAAAAATTTGTATATAAAATTTTTAAAATTTAATTTTACAAAATAAAATTTATTTTTATATTTATAATTTGAAAAATAGTTCAAGACAAAATTTGGGATTTTTCAAAAAAGATTCATTTTTTCGTGAATAGTGCAAAATACTATTTTTGAAAATAACATGAATTTTTTGAAATTATTAGTATATAAGTATAATTTTTAAATTAATGAAACCATTTTATAAGAATATATATATTTTTTATAAGTCAATTTATAATTTTATTTTTCTAATTTACAAACCGATATTTAAAATTTTAGAACTTAAGTTATATTTTTCAAAGATCAATTTTTTATTACATTATATGTTTAATAATTTAAAATTAATTTTAACAAATTTATAAAATTTATTTCAAATTTGGAATCATTAATTCCAAATTATGCAAAAAGAACCAATATATTTTAAAAAATAAAGGATAAATTACTTTGGTAAAATCTAGTTACCCCGATAAAAATCAAAAGACATAAAAATGGTTTAAACAAGAGGGAAAGACCAAAAAATTGTTTAAAAATGCATGTTAATGGGTGTTTGAGGTTTTTATAGACCTTATCCATTAATATATCCATTATTTCTCTATTTTGGAGCTACTCAACTTGAGAGTGACTTCCCATTATAAAACCTTTCTGTGTATTTACAAAAATGACATCCCTTTTAACTTATTAAATTTCCACTCCTCTCCTCAATTAACCTGACACCAAAACCCACTTAGTTTTAACCAAAATCTTACCAAAAATCTACTAAAAAATCATATACACCTTCAAGAGGCACCACTCTTCTCAAAAGACCATCCCTAAAAGGCTTTACCCCTTTGTAAAGGAGATAATCCAAGAAGCGATGTTTAAATTTCTAACCAATCCTTTCTCATTTATATTTATTTATATACACTTATAATTACACAAACTACATTACACCATCTTAAAATTAAAACATAATTATCATTTTTATACTGGTATTTTATTAAAATGATGGTACATGCATCAACCACCTTTCCCTTTTCTATTAAGAAAAATAAAATAAGTATTCGTGCTTTGTGAGAAATATCACCACCATGACTCAACATGATTTTTTTCCTTCACCACCTAACAAGGATTTTAACACCCTAATATTCTATATGTTTTTCCTTTTAAATAAACTGAAGGCATTCGATAACTTGCATTACATACAACCCCAAGTCTATATAAACCATGATATAATGAACTGTTATAAGCTAACCATTAAATTAGAAGGTATAAATAGAAATAAAAAAGTTTATAAAAATATTTATAAATGTTTTTTAGTAATTAATAATTATTTATTAGTTTATAATAAATAAATACCAAATTTTCAGTAAGGTCATTTTATACTTCAAAAATACATTTTCTTGGAAAATGATTTTTATCACATTTTTTCATATGAAAATTATAATTAGTTTAAAATATTTTTTGAAATTTTATGTTCATAAATTAATGAAAATTTTTTAAATAAAAATTTCAATATTATATTATGGTGAATTTTTAGATTTTTTTTAGATTTTTAATTAAATAGTGAAAAATATTGATATTTTGTGAAAACTATCATTTATTTTATAGTAAAATTTCCATTATGTTTTGAGTTTTATATTAAAGTAAAATAATTATTATTTTATTATACATAATATAATTAATTACATAATCATAATCATTATAATTTATTTTTATATAAGTTCATTTTTGGGCTTAAAAAATACATTTTTTTAAAAATTGTTTTTATAAGCACCATGTGTTTTCATATTAATAAATTAAATTAATAACTATTTATTAATGTTTTTAAGGAAATTTATATATTATATATTAAATAATATATTTTAACATTAATTTTATGGTTTTTACAAGGAAACTAATGTAGGTGAATTATGTTTTATGCTTGAAGATTTATTCCTTTAAAATGGGTTTTCATTGCGGGTTACACGTTTATTAGAAATTAAAATTTTCCACTTATAGAAATTGTATATGATAAAATGGATTAAATATTTGTAATGATAATAATTAATATAATATAACATGTTCAACTTAATTTTTGGTCATAGTGAATTGTAAAATAAATAAAATTTTATTACCACAGTTAATGTTAAAACAAGTTTATCGGGGGGGGGGGGTGGTGATTAAACCAAGAGATAAGGGTATGATTTCATCCAAAAAATAACAAATTATTTCTGTATGAAAATATTTCAACCTTATATTATATTAACTTTAAATACTTGGAAATTTGATTCCACTTTCCAATAAAAGTGACCGTATATCATTGAATTTTTTTAAGAAATTCCAGTTGTGTCCCTCCCCTCATTTATAAAAGGAAGACTTTTATCCTACAATATTCGTAGAATTTGAGCATTATAGATAAGAAAATACCACTAAAAACGTTCTTATATTCATTCCATTCATTATAGAGTTTATTTTCTTCTCTTAATACCAACCCTTCAAGGCTTAAGAAGTAAGCCAAAGGAGGTCTCGCAAAGATGAGGTATAGATCTTAACGAAACACTTCAATTTCTTTTCTTCTTCTAATTCCTATAAAATTATTTTATACATAAAAACATGATGAATAAATTATTATAAATATAATTATATTTTATCATGATTATGAAAAAATTACCAATTTTTCTTCATTAAATGAGAGATGAAAGTATAGCTTGTGCATACATGTGGACTACCGCCTCGATGTAGCGATTTGATTTATTTTCCATCTCTTTATTTATTGTTTAGTTATTATTTCAGATTTAATATATATATATATATATATATTATTTATGATATAATAATTATTCTTTAAAGGTGAATTAATATTTACCCTTTTTTTGTTCCATCAATCAAAAAGTGGAAACATCACTCATGTATACATACAGACTACCATATTCAAATCAATGATGTAATTAATTTTTTCATCAAAAATTTAAATAAAATGTTATAAATGGGTATATAATTAATATATATGGTATTTATATCATTATTAAAATTCCATATATAATGTAACATTGATCAAAGTTCAAGGACTATAACCACTAAACCAAAACATACATAAAAAAAGAAGCAGTTAACACCGAAAATGATGATGATAATGAAAGATTATTAATAAATGAGTGATAATATGTTAGAATTAATTTATTTTTTGTATTGTAGGTATTATTATGGTTGTATTATATAATTATTATAAATTTAAACTAATTATACATGATTTTAGAGATCTTATGAAGCAAGATAGACTTGAGGTAAGGGTTTTATGTTATAATCTAATTTTTATTGGGATTTTTATGCTTAAATTTCTTGATAATGAAGTTTTACAATATATATCTTCCAAATATTATGTATTTCCTTTTTATCTGGTTATTTCTATATTTTTCATATTTTTCTTGCATTTTCCTCTCTTTCAGTACTCAAGATACTAAAATAATTTTTTAAGGAAAACCAACGTTGTTTTTCCCTTCGGTTAAGAATATCTTCTTATATGTATATATTTTATTTAAAATGTTTGAAATAATTTTTTATATATTATAAATTATTATTTAAATAATTTTTTTATATATTTTAATTCCCTACAAAGGCTTAAAATTAACCTTCTTATCATTTTCCAGACATGGTACTTTTGAGTTTTTATTGAAATTGTGAAAGAAATTTTTGTTTTAACATACAACGAATGAATATATTTTCAAACCATCATGAATTATATTTTATTTAAATTTTAATTTAAAAGTTTAATTTTTTATATCTGAATAAAATTTTTCCCTTGTATTTTAATTTTATTATATTCTAAATAAGTGATTTCAAATAAATATATTATTTTTCTCAAAAAATATTCTAGTGATATTATAAATGTATTTTTATCTATTAAAACTACCTTTTAAATTTATTATGATTTAATGGCGATATGATATAATTTTAACATATTTATTATTTATTTTAAGAATTAATGATTAGTATTATGAAATGTTTATGAAACCCACATCCTTACTACGAGTTATTATTTAATGACATGATAAATGTTTTACGATATTATGGAAGACATATGTATGGTTTTCATTATGTAATATGTGAGATTGGAATTATATATAACAACAATGAATTGAATAAATAATAGGGGTGTCCAGACCCAGCCCGGCCCGATTGACCCGACCCGACCCGACCGGGTTGGGTCGGGTTCAAGATTTCATATTCACGGGTCGGGTCATTTCGGGTTGACCCGTGATCGGGTTGGGTCGGGTCACGGGTTGGGAGAAAAATTACCCAACCCGACCCAACCAACCCGTCACTACCCCTGCACATCTTTTGGACCCGCGCGCTACCTCGCTCCATCGTCGTCTGCGACCACCGCAGACCCACACGCCGGAGTGATCCGGGAGCACGGGACGCCGATGGGATTCCCCGGTGCGGAGGTTGAGCCGGATCTCCGAGATCACGTTGCGGAGACTCTCCTCGTGCTCGTTGAAGATGGAGTCCGCCGGCGTCATGTAGGATCCGATCACGACTACCTCGTCGGAGCCGGCCTCCTCCCACGCGTTCCAGAAATGGAAACAGAAGCAATCCGGAACCTCGATCCACCTGATTCCGCTACCGTCCATCGCGTTCTTGCTCAAGATCCCGAACCGCGACGCCTTGTTTCCGTCGTACACCACCGGAGATCCGCCGCGAATCATCTCCCGCAGCCGGAACACCACCTGCTGGTCCGGAATCACGATGAAGTTCTCGGTGATGGCGAAGTCGTGCACCATTGTGGGCTCGGCCAGGGGGACCTCGACGTCTGGGGATTTCGCCGTCGCAGGAGAATCGGAAGTACCTGAGGTGCGGTTTCCGGAGAACGTCATAGGTGAGCGAGAACAGCTCACCGGAGACGGGGTCGATCGTAGGGTGGGCGATCATGGCGGTGGTGAGCTGGCCGTTGAAATCGAACCGGCCGGTGGTTCGGAGGTCGCCGGAGGGCGAGACGTGGACGTGGTACGGGAGATCGTCCTCCGACAGGGCGAGGAGGCGGCGGTTGAAGAAGGCGAGGCCGGCATTGGCGACTCTGGTGCCGTGGCGGTGGTCGAGGAGACCGAGGAGGCCGCGAGCATAGAATAGGAGGAGGCGGGCGATGCCGGAGTGGCCGTGGAGCTCGCCGATGGCCTTGGGGAAGACAGGGCGGCCCAGTGATTTCTCCTGGACCAGCCGCCGGGTCTGTGTGAATCGGCAGCAGTAGCCGACGGAGCCGTCGCCGTGAAAGCGGACCGCGTGGATCATCCCGTCGCCATCGAATAAGTGGTGGCCGGCTGAGGCTGGAACTGGGGGTTGGCCCCATTGCGGACATGGACGCCCTTGATGAAGCAGATCACCCATCAGTGGCGACGATTTTTTTTTACATAACCTGATCGACCCGTTGACCCGATCAACCCAACCCAATGTGATACGGGTTGGGTCGGGTCGGGTAAAAAAAAATGAATATAACCCGACCCGACCAAAAATAGGTCGGGTCGGGTCCAAAACCCCTCAAACCCGACCCGACCCGACCCATGGACACCCCTAGTAAATAATGATATCTCATGAGATAATAAGGACTTTAATGGGGAGTGAACCGAGTTTTGTAAGGGACTTTGTATAATAAAATGGTATTGTGAGTGAACCTCGACTATGGAAATAATAGAATATGGAGTAAACACAATCCACTATGATAGTCTTGGAAGTGACACTTGACTAAGGGAATTTTTTTATATGATTATGTGAATGAGATGAACTTATGTATTAATATTATGATATGTTCTCATGTATCATGATTTATTATTAATGATTATACATTCTTATGTCTTAGGTATTTTTATTAATAAAACTTTATGTCATTTTTCATGATTATGATATATGAATTTATGTGTATAATTTTCTTATTTTAAGATCATGTTCTCATACCCTCATTGTTATATAGTGACCACTCATGATCATTGATTGATATAAGTTTTATTTACTACTAAGCATCTGAGTACACCCTTTCTTATGTTTCCCTTCCCTAGGTCATGTAGAATGATTTTAAGTATTTTATGTACAAGAAGGTTTCTAGTTGTTAATAACTTAATGATAAATGATGTAGATCATTTATGTACAACTTTTTTATGTATCCATGTTTCTAAAGACACTAAAACATTATGGTTCTGGTGGGGATTATGTTGATATGTAATAGATATTTCTGCTAATAAGATGTAGTATTTACGTATGAAAAGTATGGGTCACTGTAGTTGGTATCAAAGTAAGGTTTAGTGAACTTTAGAAACTAAGATGATGAAACATTAGTGAGAACCCTTATGATACGACTAAGAATATGTTAACACCCTAATTCATAGTGAATAAACGAGTGTGGTTTCCCTAAGAAAATACCTACCTACCTGGTTAATAAAATTGGAATTTATTTTAGCATAGATTCATATAGGGGAGATAACCCTACAAATAGTTGGCCGAGTAGATCTCCACCATCATTATAGTGCATGGTTAATGAGCCATTATTGTGAAACTAGTTTGACACTCTTGGTGGGTATTATTTGGTTAATTTACATTTTCTTTAAGATACATTATGAAATATTTGAATAGGTAATGACTTGGATAACATAGGTTAAACCTAACATGCCATAGATTGATAATAAAGTGTCATGAATTTAATATCCTATAGATAATTTTCACGATTTTACGATTTCCCATATTATTATTATTTCTCATACTATGACATTTGGTTTTATTCAATGTATAAAACTAGAAGGAATCATGTTAATGATCAATGTGATGGACAATAAAATGATTTTACACTTGAGAAACCAAATGTTATGGGATATTGAATGAAAAATATTGTTTCTATGCTTATGAGACTTTATCAAGCCATGAATCATGCTGATATTACAAATGAGAAAATGAAGGAAAAATATATTTTTGATTCCTTCATAAAGAAACATCTACTCTCTTATAGTGGGTATGCCTATCCAATAATTGTCAAGAAATGGATAAGTACCAATAAAAGGAAATTCTCAATTATCCAATGCTATAAACATAAAAATTTTATCTTAGAAATTTATCATTTGGAAGGTGAAGAAGATCAATATTGGACTCTTATCAAGAATATGAGGCCAGGAGAAGAAATTAAATCCATGGAGTGGGATGCATTTAAGAGCTTATTTATGAAAAAGTACATTCTCTATTTTCTATGTACTAATAAAGAGAGGTAATTCCTTGTGATTAATAAGGAGGATGAATCCATTGGTACATATGGGGTAAATTTTATAATACTTGTGAGGTATGATTATAGTATTATTATTGAACCATAAATTAAGAATGATAATTTCTTTAGTGGATTAAAAATAAGCCTCTGACATGTGTTAAGAATAATATACTTTAGTTTCTATAAATTGATCATTTTATATACCATCAAGGTGGTAATGGAGATTGGAGTCACTCATAAATCTAATAGTTTTTATAATAAAATAATGATGGAATTTAAGGTAAATTATAATAACAAAAACCATAGAGTGAAAAAGATGTGTTTTACTTTATGCCAAAATTGTGGAAATAACTATGGTTGCAATTTTCCTATGGGGACTAGTCAAAGTTTTAAGTGTGGAAAAGAAGGCTATTAGGAAATTTAATGGTGAATTAATGTTAATAAGTTGTATAATGATTTGAATAGAGATAAATATTCGCAAAATTCACCAACCACACCTGAATTATATAATTTCAATGTGTATAGACATTATTCTTACCAGTGCTTGAATTATAGGGTTAATGATAATGATAAACATCAAAAACCTCTTAATACTTGTGAAAAAAGGTAATCTCATGCGATCAATATTGGTGATGTGGGGTGTGATAAAAAATTGGTAAAATATACACTTACCATCCACTCTAGAGCTACTAATGTCTTATTTTTTTTATATTTCTACCAACTATTTTATATCTAAAAAATTTTCTATGGGTATCACATTACCACCTCAATGAATAGATGTTTAAATAGAAGTAAAAAATCCTAATAGTATGTTGATCTCATCTCAAGTCTTTAAATATTCTCGAATTGAAATTTGTGAGAATATTCTCCCTATAAATATTGTTATTATTCCTCTAGTTTAATTTGATGTTATTCTAGACATTGAATAGTTTTATTTTTATAAATCACTTATAAAACATACAATGGAAATTATATCTGTTGCATGGGTGTTCATTCCAATTCAAAAGGGGACCTTATCTTATATGTTTAGTAATAAACTCAACATCAAATATATTCTTATTATGAGAGAGTTTTTTGAGGTATTTCCATAAGACATTCCTAGTATTACTATAAATTTTTATGTTTAGTTTTCAATCATATTTATACCCAGTACTATAACTATTTCAAATATTTCATATAGAATGGCCTCAACTGAGTTGCAGTAATTGAAGAATAAAATCCAGGAGAATTTGGGTAAGGGATTCATTCATTCATTCAAGTTCATCACCTTATAGTTCACCTATTGTTTTTTAAGAAGAAAGATAAATTGATGATACTCTACATTTATTATCATAAACTTAACAAGATAATAATAAGGAATATATATCCTTTGTCCCATATTGATGATTTTTTGTGATCAATTATGAGGAGATAAATATTTTTATAAGATCAATATTGAATCTAGATAATATAAATTGAGGTTAAAAAGAGAATAAAAACCCATGAAAACCTTTCAATCGAGGTATGGAGACTATTAATTTATATTTATTCCATTTTATCTTACTAATTCTATGACTATCTTTATGGATTTAGAGAATAGAGTTTTTATAGATTACCTTGACTGATTTTCGGTAGTCTTTATAAAATATATAATTATATATTTCATGATTAAGGAAGAACATGAAGATCATTGAGGATTGTATTGAATACTCAAAGGAAGAAGAATATGTATGAAAAATTTACCATGTGAGAATTTTTCCTATGGAAAGTTATATTTTTGAATAATATAATCTCAAGAGATTGTATATCAATCGATCCATAAAAGAAGGAAGTTATTGAAATTTGGCCCAGACCAACCACTATGATTGAGATCCAAAATTTTCTTAGATTGGCTGGATATTATTAGTTCTTTGTGAAATATTTATCATGAATATCTAATATAATCACTAAGTTAAAATAAAGGAGAGTGAAGTTACTTCATATTGATGAATACGAATAAAATTTCAAGGAACTGAAGAAAAGGTTGATTGTGAACTTGTGCTCATACTACTCTATAGTAGAGAAGGGTTTCTGATTTAAATTGATGAATTAAAAATGGTATTGTGTATATTCTTATATAGAATGATATGTTGATAGATTATGTCTCATATCAATTGAAGGTCCATGGACAAAGTTACCCGAATCATGATTTAGAGTTAGTTGTAGTTATATTTTCATTAAATATATAAAGGGATTATTTTTATAGAGAAAGGTGTGAAATATATAATTATAATAATTTTTTAAAGTATATATTCACCCATAAATAGTTGAACATGTTCCAAATAATAAGGCTGTAGTTAATCAAGTATTATTACTACTCAATACATTACCACCCAGGGAAAGTGAATAAGGTGGATGATGCTTTGATTCAAAAGGATTATGCTAGATTATCTTTTATGAGGATAAAAAATGATCCAATATTTATGGATTTACAATAGAAGGACCATGAAATATCAAAGGAAGGGAGATAACTTTATCTTACTGAAATTAGTGTTCAACCATCAATACATGAAAATATTAAAGAGGCATAGAAAGAGGATGTTTAGCTATAAAATAAGCCGAGAAGTGTTATTGAATTTAACCTTGATTATGATGGATTGATAGGGTTCATGAATAAATTATGTGTTACATAGATACAATACCTGAAGAATAAATTGTTATAAGAATCTCATAGATGATAATTATCTACCTATCCTAGAAGTACAAAGATTTATAGAGGTATGAAAGAGTATTTATGGTGAGATTACTTGAATAGAGTTATTGTAAAGTATGTATCTCAGTTCTTGTAATTTAAGAAAGTTAAAGTTGAGAAATAGAAGTTTAAGGGGATGTTATAACCATTACCCATAATAGAATGGAAATGGGAAAACATCACCATGGATTTCATCATCGGACTCCCCAAAACATATAATGGCCATAATAATATTTGGGTTATAGTAGACCACCTTATGAAGTCAGTGCAATTAATCACTATAAAGGAATATTTATCTCTTGATCTTATTTCCAGGATATACATTTAGGATTTCGTAGGGTAATATATGGTACCACAATATATTGTATCTAAATGGGTCTGATTTTTACCTCAAAGTTATGGATAAGTCTTCATCAATATCTAGATACAGATTTTATTAACTTTTCTATTTAACATCCTCAGATATATGGTCTATATGATGGGAATATTCATATCCTAGAGTATATTTTTAGATCCTTATCTCTATATTTTAAAGGTGGCTCAGATCAACACCTTCCCCTAGTTGAGTTTTATTACAACAATATCTTTTACTTAATCATTCAAATGGATCCTCATGAATACCTCTATAGAAATAAGCATATAAAATTTTTATATTTGGATAAAATTGGATAAATAAATCTATTGGGACCTATGTTAGTTGATGAAATGATAAAAAAATTTATATCAATTCAACAACATTTTAAGACAAATTAGAGTCAGAAAAAGAATTATGATGAAAATCATTAGTGATATCAGAAATTTGATGTTGGTGATAATGTTTCCTGTGAATTTTTGCATGAAATAATTATATGATATTTTTAAATAAGTAAAATCTGATCCCTAGGTATATGTTTCCCTTCAATATTCTTGATCAAGTAGGGACTTCTTCTTATCGATTAGAACTCCCACAAAAAACACTTAGGTTTGTGATGTATTTCTTATATATCTCCTGAGAAAGTACATACCTGATCATTAACATGTAACAAAATCACAGGTTTTACCACTGAATAAAGATCCTTACTATAAATAGTAACCAATATAAATATTGTATCATAGAGACAAATTTATACAAAAAAAGTTTACTCACAAGGTTAAAGTTCTTTGGAGGAATAAAAAATTTGCAGAAGATACATGAGATCTTGAGAATTTGATAAGAAAATATATCCTCATTTTTTTTATACGAGTAATGAAATATTTAGTGAGAAATTCATTTTATTGGAGGTATAATTAAATTTTATAATATTTTATATGTATTTCCTTCGAAATAAACATGAGGTATTCAATATCTTACCTTACACACAACTCTAAGTCTATATAAACCATGATATAATAAACTGTTATAAGATAGTCATTAAATTTATAGGTTTGAATAGTAATAAAAAATTTATAAAAAATATGTATAAATGTTTTTAATAATGAAATTTATTGATTAATGAATAATAAATAAGTACTAAATTTTTAGTAAAGTCATTTTACATTTCAAAAATATATTTTCTTTAAAAATGGATTTTATTGAATGTTTACACTTGAACAGTATAATTAATTAATACTATTTATTGAAATTTTATTTTATTAAATTAATATCATTTTTAAAATTATCATGTTAACATTATCTTAGGGTGATTTTTTTGGGTTTTTCTAAAAAATATTTATTTTCAGTGAATAGATATTCTGATTTTTTAAAAGATGCCTTTTATATTTTAGTAAAAGTCACATTATGTTTTTAATTTGATATTAAATTTACATAATTATAATTTAAATATAAATATTCTTATTTATTATATAATAATAATTATTATTATACTTATTTTATATAAGTTCATTTTGGAGGTTAAAAACACATTTCTCTAAAAAACAATTATGTGGAAAATGTGTTTCTATCTTAGTAAATTAAATTAATATTTATTTATTTATTATTTTAATAAAATTTATAGATTATATATTAAATAATATATTTTATTATTCATTTTATGGTTTTTATTAATGTAAGTAAATTATTTCTTATTCTCAAATATTCATTCTTCTAAACCAAGTTTTTATTATGGGCCATGCGCTTATTTAAAATTACATCCTTCCACTTACAAAAATTGAATATGGTAAAATGGGTTCTTTATTTGGAATAATAATAATTAGTATAATGTAATAGTTTTAACCTAATTTTTTTCATATTGAATAGTAAAAATCATAAAATTATGTTACCATAGTTTAGGTTAAAACTAGTTTACCAGGGGGAGTTATCCAATAGATAAGAGAAAGTTTTCTACTGATACCTATAAAATTATTTTTTGATTAATATATTTCAAACATATGTTATAATAACTTCTAATAACTATCCATTTGAGCCACTTTCCCTTAAAATTGACCTTATATCATTGAAATCTTTTAAAAAATTCCATGTGTGCCCTTTTCCTCACTTATAAAATGACAACTCTTATCCTCCATTATTAACACCATCTAATACTTCTATATTGAAAAATAAATACTCAAAATACATCATATATTACTTCCTTTAATCCTATATATATTTTTTCGAACATTAACAATTCTTCAAGGGCTAAGGAGTAAGCCAAATGAGGTCTCTCAAAGAAGAGATATAGATCTTAACCTAGCTCTTTCAATTTTATTTCTTATTATATTATCTATAAACTTTTTATTTAAACAAAAACGTGATTTTTAAATTATAATAAATATTCTTAGATTTTATTATTAAGATTTAACTACATTTTACCACCTCTTCTCCATGAAATGGGGCATGAAAGTATTGCTCGTGTGTATGTATAGACTACTGTCTCCAATTAGTGATTTAATTAATTTTTCATCAATGATTCATATGAATGGTTAAAAATATGTACATAATGAAAATATATTATATTTATACCATTATTAACATTATTTATATGATGTATCCACGATCAAAGTGCGAGGACCATAACCACCGAAAAAACCTATAAGAAAAGACGAAGCATTTAACACTTGAAATGATGACGATAATGAAATATTATTAATGAATGGGTGATAAGATGTTATCAGTAGACCATATATGGTATTATAGGTATTATTATTATTATTATCATATTATAAAATATAATAAAATTTAATTTATTATATAGGAGGGTATATTACTCATTAAGAAAGATAGACTTGAGGTGGGGGTTTAATGTTACAATATCATTTTTATCGAGATTGTTTATTCTTAGATTTTATGACGATGAAATTGTATAATATGTCTCTCCAAAATATCATGTATTTTCTTATAATCTAGTTTTTATAGTTACTTAATGTTTTAATTTCATTTTATTCACTTTATGTACTAAAGAGACTGAAATAATGTTTTTAAGGAAAACCAACCTTGGTTTTCTCTTCGATTGGGAATCTTTTCTTCTATGTCTATATTTTATTTATAATATTTTCAAGGATGTTTTTAATATTATATAAATATTATTTAAAGTCATTTTTTACTACATCTTACTTTTCATACCAAGTTTTAAAATTAATATTATTATTGTTTTCCAAACATGGTACTTTTGAATTTTTAATTAAAATGTTAAGATTTTATGTTTTAACATACATCGCATGAACAAATTTCCCCACAATTATGAATACTATTTTATTTAAATATAAATTTATAATTTCCATTTTTATTATCAAATAAAATATTTTCCATAATATTTTATATTTTTTTTATTATTAATAAGTGATTTCAAATGAATATGATATTTTCCTCAAGAAATGTTCTAGTGATATTTTAAAGGAATTTTTTTTATCTATAACAACATCTGTTGATGTTTCTTATGATTTTCTATAGATATGATCCAACATTACCATCTTTATTATTTATCTAAATGTTTTATGATTATGATGATGAAATTTTTATGAAAATTGTATCCTTTTCATGGGTTATGATTTAATAATATGATGAATGTTTTATGATATTGTGCCCCAAATATGTATGGTTTTAATTATATAAAAGTCAGTCTAGGATTTATATATACCTCTAAAGAATTGGGTAAATAATGATATCTAATGAGTTAATAAGTACTGGAATGGGGAGTGAACCTAGTTTAGTAAGGGACTTTGTCCAATATGATAGTCTTGGGGGTGAATCATAACTAAGAAAATGATGGAATATGGAGTGAACCAAATTCAATATGATAGTATTGGAAGTCATACTTGGATAAGGAAATAATTTCTTATGATTATGTGAATGCTAAAAACTTATGCCTTAGGATTATGATATGTTATCATAGATCATAATTGATTATTGATGATTCCATACTATTATGTCTTATTTTTTGATTGTTAAATATTTATTTCATGTTTCATGATTATGATTTATGAACTGATGGTTGTGATTTTATAATTTTATGATCACATTCTCATACCCTTATTCTTATATTATGATTTCTTCTGATCATTGATTGATATCTCTATTTTTTACCTTTACTAAGCATTTGAGCTCACCCGTTATTATTTTTCACATCCCTAGGTCATGGATAAAGGTTTTAAGTATTTCATATATAACAAGGGTTATATTTGGGAAGAACTTAATTTTAAATGATGTAGATAATTTATTTGATTTTTTTTGTGTATCATTGTTTCCAAATATACTAAAACTTTACTATTCTAGCGTGAATCATAATGATATGTAATGGATATATCTACTAATAAAATGTAGTATTTATGTATGAAAAGAATGGGTATTTATAAAGATGGTCATGATAAGTAATTTAATTTATATATATTATATTTAAGACATATTTTACATTAAAAAATGATAAACTATATTACTCCTTCCCCCCGTTCTATGGAAAATGAAATCATAATCCATGTGTATAAATGGACTACCACCTCCATGAAACCATCGATTTCAATTTATCTTTTCACCGCCACCTTAAATATATGGCCAGGATAATAATTTTAATGTATAAATATGATTTTTAATAAATTATTAAGGTTGTGGAAAGAAAAATTTGACAACATAGTAATAATATGAGCAATAAAAAATCACAGTAAATTCAAGCATCCAAAAGAGTGTTCTAATAATATAAAATGATTTCTTCATACCATGACATAACTTTTTATAGATTATATTATTATTATAATAATTATTTATAATTATGATATATCACACTAATAAAAACTAAAAAATATCATTATTCTTCTTTTATAATGATATTATATCTAAATTAATTTATAATTATCCATTGATTGTGGTATATTCTGGTTTGGGTTGGTTTAACTAGCTACATAAATAATGATATAAATATATATAATGGATGAATATGAGAATTTAATTACCAATAATACTTGAAATAAATAAGTAAATAATTATTTTTTTGTTGGTTCTGTAATGGTACTATAATAATTTAACTCATTATTTAAGAAAACACTCTTCATTCCCTAAGAATTATAGAAATATGTTCATCACCAAATTCATATATAAATATCATAAAAAAACTACCATATAATTAAATTATAATATTATAAATAATTATAAAAATTCAATTCTAGTAATATTTATGATATGTTAATTATTAACTTTTGGAGAACAATAATTAACAACACCACTATTACGAAACTAGTTCAAAATGATCAAGATAACTCACACTTGATATCAAAAATAGATAATAAATAACTAATATACATGTAGAGAATAATTATAAATGATTTTTATAAAATTATATATATATATATATATGAAATATATTTTTAAATGGTTTATTAAGATATTTACTTTTGTTAAACAATATGTTATATCACATTTTTTTCTAAGTAGGAATTGAGGTAAAGGGCTCTTTATTTCAAATTTAATTTCTTAATACTTATTTATTAATGTGAACCATGGTACCTTTAATATGGTTTTATTACTAAAAAATTAATTTATTTCAAAATATTCATCAATTTTTGAAGATCCATATCATGTTCTATTATAAAATGATTTTTATTCAAAATATTCCATAGCTAGAAACAAGTTTTTGATTAAAAAGTTATTCAAACCATATGGGTTTCATTTCAAATCTTATTTTCAAGTCAAGATTATTTTTTTAAATATAGTCCATCTAGGAAATTTTTGTTCTTCATAAAACATATAATAATTTTATTTAGATATTAATGGGTTTTTTACATTCCCCCATAAAATTTCATTTCCACTTTTCTCACATTTTTAATCAAAGTGTTTCTTGAAAGTGAAACTGGCCTCATATTTTATTCTCAACGAGGAACATAAAATTTTCCATGTATGTATTCATTGGATAATTTCTAAAGATTAATTATCTAATAATAAATAATTCATTAATTTTATTTTCTAATAGTTGACCTTCTTTTTAAAATTTTAAAAAAAATGTTGACATTTTTTGTGTGGGTCATTTTTCTTAAAATGTGAAAAGATTCTCTTTTAATGTTTATATATGAACAAATCATTCCACTGAATTTATCATTTTATAAAAAGATTTATCTCTCTATTTTCATGGTTTTTAAAAGAAATTATTTTTATCCTCGATTTATAAAATATCTCTTATAAAATTATTTCAAAATATCAAGGATATTTATTAATTCCGAAGAGATTTTCCTAAAACTCTTAAAAATTATTTTTCATTCGAGTCACTATACTTTGACATATCTAATTCTTGGTTGATTATATTATTTGAATATAACAATCCAACTTATTTTTCTATATGGATTACATAATTTCATTCTCTTTTAGAGAAATGACCCATCACTGTCTTTTTCTTGTATAATCATTTATGATGTATAACCATAATCTTTATTACAATGGATTTCCCCTATGAATACCATATTTTTGATTCATTTAATTGAATGGGTTCACCTAGGTTCCATACATCAATTTTTTGGGGAAATTATTTTCTTAATTGTATATCCTTTATCTATATAGTGTAAATATCATATGCATTATTATCTTAACTAAATATTATTTACCTAGAAAGTTAATTTTTTTAATTTTATACCCATTTATTTTCCATAGATTTATCATTTTATGATTATTTATGGAATTGTTAATGATTTAATTATGTGAATCCATTTTAAAAAGATATAAAACCCATTTTATTTCCATGTGTTCTTTATAACGTGATAAGTTAATTATTTTTAAGTGGAAAATATAAGTATAGATGAATGATTGGAGGAGTCATGTATCTCTCTTCAATGAACTGGTTAAAAGTTTATATCTCATGAGATACATATTTATGGGTACATTTTAGTTTCTTTTAATAATGTTTACTCATATTGTGACTCATGAAAGTAATGTTTCCTTATACTAATATTTATGTGATATTTGAAATATGTCATAATTTTTTACTTATTATCATCCTTATTTTATTCTATCATAGCTCATGTATATTGACTCATTCATACATTATTTTATTCCAAGCCTTATGAAATGATGTATGATCTATGATTTTTTGGGTATGAGTTTCTTATGTATCTTTATTATGTACATATTATCATCTTATGATCACTAATGATACTTGATTTTTATCAATTATATTTACCATTTTTGATCATTTGAGGTAAACTATTCTTATGTTTCTATTTCCCAAGGTTTTGAAGATAGGAAAAGCATGCAGTGTATAGAAGAGTTTCTTATATGGGATGTTTTTTGCGAGATTTTGAATACTCATTATGGATTAAGTAGTTTCATATATAATAGAAAAAATGTCTAATGTATAAAAAGAATATGTATCTTCTAAGTTAAATTTTTTCCTTAATTATCTAATACTTTAAAACTAAATGGTCTTTAGAATGTTTTATAATGAAATATTTTCTTTATGTCATATAATTTTTATGGATATGTTTGCATTCTACAATAGGTATGATAAAACTGGTCAACCGATTAAATAATGAAAGTATAATTCAACATAAGCAAATTATTTATCTATATAAATTAATTATAAATTATATGAAAACATTCTTGTCTCTAGGATTCCAGGATTTATATTAATCAAATTTTGAGGAGGAATATGAGGAAACTGATAAAAAGATATTGTTGGACATGAGTTTGATGGACTTCCTCCATACCTGAAAACCTTAAAGTAGTATCAGGGTAGTCACATGTTACTTTACAATTATTTATTAATGATTGATCAATTTAAACATTTTTATTAGTTTTCATTTATAGTTTATTTATTATTTAATCCAATATTCGATATTACATGTTTTTTCACATTCATATGATGAAAAATAGATTAAGAAAAACTAAATAATGAATAATGATACAATTTAGAGGTGCCAAAGGTTTTGGTCAGACAAAATAGAATTACATGATGTGTAACTAAATGTACACTCAGTGTACCTTGGTTCACCACATTATCATAGAGCCTCTATGTACATGGAAGAATGTCTGGGAGAATAGTATGTAATGTGAAATTACACATAGTATATTAGATGTCCATATAACGCATAGTTTTATAGATTACATGGTTTGTAGCTAGTGTAAATTCCTTGAAATCATGTATGGTTTACCCCATGAATATTGTAGAAATTTTGTTTTCAAAGTTCCTAGTATGTATAATGACTCAAAACTGAGAAACATGGATTTTTCTGACTATCAAATATGTATCCAGTGTATATGAATTGTATCACAAAAATGTTTCCAATTTATAGGCATGTGTTGTGGATGAACACATAACAAATTATATATTATATAGTAAGATATACATGTATCTATTTACATAGAGTACATATTGGGCCTAACTGTACACCAAATAAATTAATTATGCAGCATAAAATCAATTTTAGTATATAACAAAACTATATGATGTGTAACTGTTGTATACACATTGTGATAGGGTTTACAAAATATTAAATGACTAATTAATTTCCATGTCAATTTTAGAACTACATGCCAAGTATTTACATCATACATTCTATGTATGTTATATGATAATTAAAAATGATACATTTAGTGATTATTAATGTGTTTCATGTGTCATAAATACTGAGATATATAGTCATTTTAACATGTAGAATTGCATGTCATTTAATTGGATGAAGCTCCGTGTATACTATAAGTTGTGTAAGTTCACAACATATGATAAGGACCATATGAGATGCTGTGTAGGATAGACTGGTACACACTGTGTTGACTCCAAGAATACATTTTGTATTAATTTATTTAAATTTATAAAATATGTGGTTCTCCAAGATATTTCATATAGAAATTATGATATAATGAATAAATTAATTAATAAGATAATTAATTGGATTAATTTGAGTGAATTTTAACTTAGTTAAAGGAATAATTTAAATGAATGTTTGCGAGTTTACAAATTCATATTCATTGCATTCATAGACTATTATGATCTTAGATTAACATATTTATGTGTTGTATTTAATTTAATTTAATTATTATTGTATGGATTTATAATTGTTGTTATTAAATTAATATGTCAGTATTCATGTTATTCCCTCTTTTATATTATGTATGTGTTTGTGTGTCCATGATTTATTTTATATAAAAACCATAAATAATCAATTGGTTCCCCTCACAAGTGTGTGAGTTAAAGAATATGTAAAGGATAGAGATACTAAGAATTTAGAGGCGGTTCAAGATCAAATTAAACATAAAAACAACCAAGGAGATTCATAGGAGTATGGGTGGAATGCTACATCTTGAACCATTGATTGTTCTAGGAGTTATTCTCCTAGGGTCAAGTGTTAGTTTATCATCAACTTTATAAAATAGATATTAGAGATCTCATGATCATTCCGTATTAATTTATTTTATTTCTTTCAAGTGCATGGTTATGTATTTATATTTATTATATTCTTATCACAATCATATAAAATAAATTAATTAAAAAGCATACAATATAGAATAAAATAAATTGGGTTATGTGTAAATTATTTTAAAAATACATGGTTAATCACCTATGTAAAATCCACATAATATTAACAAGCTTGTAAAGGGATAAAAAAAGAGTATTTATTAATAGAGATAAAATCCCTCAATGAAAATATTAAGTCAGGATAGACTTCCATCACCTGAGTAAAAATAGAAAAATAGTTTAAAGTACTTATCTTGCCTATGTTAGAGTGTTTCGAATCATTAAGAAATTTTAATAAGAGTTTTCGGTTGAATTAAACTAGTTCACATCAATAAAAAATCAGCTTTATGGGACTTAGTGAAACTTGGTGTCAAACGATGAGGAAATATGAGTCTAGGATTTTAGTATTGGGTAGTCCACTCAATGGATCAAGGAACCATGAGTCAATGTAGTTCGTAGTACTTGAATACCTAAATTCCTTTAAATAACTTTTCTGGACCCCGTATGGGTTATGAGAATGGAAATATAGATCCTTTCCACTAGAATATTGACATGATAGGATATTAAAAATCCAAAAAAGAGATATATTTAGATTTGATAAAATAATGGGAGACTAATAAATAAAATTTATGATATCACCTTTGGTAATGAAGTAAAATTACTAAAATATACTTTTATTTTGTATTGTAAAATTTAAAGTAACTCAATTTCAAAATTATCATTACATTACATTATTCTGAAATATAATCTCTTCTCTGATAGTAACTTTTTGAAGTGTTATAGGTGTTTGTAAACTTTACTATGCTAAGAGTATAAGTCATACATGATGGAGTACCATATTCCCAAGACACCCTCTAGGGAGGATAGTAAAGAAGATATTTCTCATTTTAGAGACAATTGGATGATATAATAGATGCCTAATTTCTTATGCTCTCATCCATGACCATTGAGCTCCAGAAGCTACATGAGGACGTAGATTTGTACACTATGTTTTCCCATATCTACGATCTTTATGAGGGAAAGGTGAGTTTGGAGAGATATGAGAGCTCCAAATAACTTTTCACATGAAATATTTTAGTTCTAGATTGGCCTCATTTATTCAATATCATTATCTATATTGAGAACGTATATATCTTGGGATTTATGATTTTAGATGAGTCATTCATAGATCTCATACCTTCCTTTATTCCTCATAAATTCTCCAATATAATTATAACTTACAATATGAGAAATAATAATAATACTCTCATAAAACTTATCACCTTGATTCACCAAGTAGATAAGGACACCAGGTATGAAAAATCATGCTCCTTATAGTGAATAAGATGAAGAAAAAGGAAAAGGGCCACAAGATTAGGTTTTTGAGAATCATCCTTCCCAGAAGGGGAGATCTAGAGGTAGGAAAGGGAACAATATCTATAATTTTTTTCACATGGTAAGAGAGGACACTAGAAGAAGAACTACACCATTGTTAATAAGTAAGGGGAAGCTTTAGGTGATTTATTTAATGAATGTAGACTTTCAATTTCTAAAATTTGGGTATTTTATATAGCTTTTGGTGCTTAAATTTGCATCCAAATATCCTATCCAAGTAGATTCGGGAATATTAACAGAAGTGAGGTGGATCTGCAAGTTTCCAATGGAGAGAGGATAACTACTCTAGCCATAAGAAACAACCACGTAACATTATAAAATATCTTGATCTTGGTGTTAATGAACTATTATTATGTGTTTAGTTTTACCAAGTACATTATATCCATGTGGAGTTTAGATATGGATGTATTTGTAATCAAATTTGGAAATAAAATCTATTAAATTTTCAAACATAGGATATAAAATGGTATGAAACAATTTAATAATATTATTTATGTATTAAATTATGAGAAAATGTTTTTTTAATCAATAATAAATCTAGTTCACATGACTCATAGGGCACACATTTTTGAAACCACCTACTTGGTCATCTAAAAGAGAAGAACTTAACAAAGCTCCATCAATATGGGTATTTATGATCTTTTTAACTAAAAATACTTGATATATGTAATGTCCATTTATAAAGAAATATTACCAAGAAAACGTTTAGTGGATAGTGTGAAAGGGATATAGAGTTTCTATACTTGGTACACACATATTTCTATCGACCTTTTCTAGTAGAATCTAGAGGTGGATACTCATAATTCATTACTTTTACCAATGAATTAATTAAATATGGATATTCCTAATTAATGAGGTATAAATCATAATCATTTGAGAAGTTTTAGGAGTAAAATAATGAAATAAATAATCAAATTGGTAATAAAATAAATAAAATTTGATCAAATCAAGTTTAAGAACATCTTAACCAAGAGTTTATTGACTAATTTCAAGAGTATGGGACAATATCTGAACCCAATCCTTCTTATACACCATAGGTGAATGGTGATAGTGAAAGGATAAACCAAAACCTTATTGGTTGTGGTTATATTGATTATGAGTCATGTAGATATTTCATTATTCTTTTCGGGATATTCATTAAATGCTATAACACACATAATATACCAAGTAAAAACTAAATTGTAAAATAATATTCCTTACCAGTAAATGCATAATACAAAATTTATTTTATTGTATACTAATGTATGTTGTTTTAATAAATTTGTTAAGGCCACTTTTTGAAACAAACTAGCATATCAGGGAATGAAGTGTATCAATATAGGATATCCCAAGGAAATAGGGTGATATTATCTTTATAACCCTTTATAAAAGAAGGTAATACTGGAAAGACATGTCATATTCTTTGAGAAGAATCACATCCTAATAAAATATAGTGGCAGAATGATTGAATTTGATAAAGTTGTTACTCAAGATATAAAGAAGTTGGAATAAGAAAAAATTTAATAATCCCCAGTAAAAGAGGTTGTTCTAGTGACACAAGTATTGTTAAGAGAACTAGGGATGTTAGAGAACCAGAGAGATATAGTAGTATAATAACTTAGGATGGAAACTCATGATTAGTTAACAATGGTGAACCTCTATCCCACAAGGAGGCAATAAGAAACTCATAAGATGAAAAATGGAATAAAGCCATGAATTTTGAGATAGATTCCATGTATTAGTACCAAGTTTTGGTTTTATTCAATTATACTATTTATGTAAATATCATTGGGTATAAATGGGTAATCAAGAGAAAACTAGAAATGGAAGGTAAAGATAGTACATATAGGGCACAACTCATGGAAAAAGGTTTTACACAACATAAGAACATATAATATGAAAAAAAACATTTCCCTATTTTCTATACAAAAATCCATTATAATTTTTCTTTGCATAATATATTTCCATGTTATAATATTTTTTAGATTGATAAAAAACTTTCCTTAACAATAACCTTATATAATATGTTTGTATGACAAAATAAGAAGGATTTGTGACTCAATATAATTCCAATAATGTATAAAAGTTGTAAAAATATATTTATGGATTGAATCAAGAATCTAGGTCATGGAATATTCACTTTTATGATGACATAAGAAAATTTGGTTTCATAATGAATGAATTTGATCCATGTGTATATAAATGGTTTAACGGGAGTGCATTCATTTTATTTGTTGTAAATAGAAATGACATATTACTTATGAAAAATGAGATACTATTCTTACAGTCTGTTAATACATGTTCGAATACATGGTTCTCAATTAATGAATTTGGAGAAGTATTCAATATTATAGGGATCAAGATAATTCCTGATAGATTTAATAGGTTTATTGTAATGAGTATAGGTTCAGACATTGACTATATATTGAAGATACTTAGTATAGAGAAATCCAAGAGGGGATTGGTTTTAGTGTCACATGGTATAAATATCTCCAAGAAAATGTATATTGGGACACAACATGAGAGAGAGATAGAGAGTATGAGTGGAATACCTTATTCTTCTAGAATATTTTTTATCATCTTTGTAATGTGATGTACCAGGCTTGATGTTGCCTATGCTTTGTGCGTGGTTGGATGATATCAAGTAGACTGTGGAGAAGAGCATTAGACCACAATGATGGATATCCTTATGTATCTAAGGTGTACTAAAGGATATGCTTTTTATTTATAGAGGGTATTATGATCTTTTCATAATTGGATATAAATATTATAGTATCCAAATAGACAAGAATGTTCTAAAATCACAATCAGGATATGTTTTTTATCTCAATGGAGGATCCTTGAACTGGAAGAGCTCAAAGCTAATAGTTTTCACTGATTCTAAATTAGATCCCAAGTATATTATAGCTTATTATATAGCTAAAAAACAATTTAGATATTAAGATTCATCCATGATCATGATTTGGTTATTTATAGTAAAGAAACTATAACATTGTATTATGATAACACTACAATGGTGGCTCTATCTAAGGATCCATGGTCACATCAAAGGAAAAAACACATGCTTCAGAAGTTTCACATATTGGTAGATTTTTCTCAAATGGGTGAGTTCATAGTACAAAGAGTTTCTATGGAGGAGAATGTGGTGGACCCCTTAATTAAATCCTTATCTTAACAGAAGTATGAATATAACGTGAGATCTAGCGGACTAAAGGTCGTTAACATTTGGTTCAAGTGAAAGTGGATGTCTATTAGAGTTAGTGACCTAGAACTAATTACCTTGTACTGTAAATTAAATATATTTTTATGCTGTTTTAATATTAATAAATATAATATCACTTGATAAGTGTTAATTTGTGACATGTTTAATATGATAATATCCTTAGATTATTTTTCATACTGAAAGGACATAACAGTTCCTCGCTATGGTGAGATCCTTGAAGTGCTATGATAATATTCTTGAATATATGTTATATGTCCAAATAATATCATCTAATAGGTCATTGGTGATAAAATATATCATTATTATGGGGATCATAATACATTGTGACTTCATCTCATGAGGTTCATGTTAGGTAATCTTCAATAGATGAGGTTACAAGAATATACCCACCCATAATAATTCCATATGTTTTATGTGTAATTAGATATTACTATATGCTGACATATGTGATGATCCTTACACTTGAGATTATTATTAATTTATATCAAGAATAATGTAGATTAATGTATTGATGGAAAGTGTGATAAAATATTCTTATAGTGAGGTATGACACATTGGCTGTTTCATAAGTGATATAGAATTAATGAATAAGTCAATACATTATTTTTCCCTTATGAGTTTATAGAAGTTGATAACTCATTCCCTTTGATAGGAATTAAACTTTTTATAAGTCAATGAACATGGATTCTATATTGACATGTTCATTTTTTAAAGGTCATATAAAGATAAATAAATTTTATTAGTTCATGACGCAAAGTATGAAACCTGGTCAATTTGAGATATCGAGACAAAGGGATTATACTACATAGTGTGTGTTTGTAGGAGGCTATTGTTATTTCAATATTTAACTTCTTTCTCTAGGGGTTCCTTTTTATATTTCTAGACACTAAATTTAGACTTTAGGAATGTTCAACTTAATTACACTGAGAAAAAGGTCTAGAGGGTCACAGAGTAAGTGTTTTTAGAACCCTAGCTAAATTCTTTATAAATTTAATATTATAATAAAATATTATTATTAATTTTTGAGATTAATATTTATTTTGTCTATGTTGATCACGAATATTTAGTCACTAATTATTAGAAAGAATATTACTTAAGTCAAATGTTAAATAAATATTTATTTGTGATTTTAGCGAATATTATATTTATTTATTTATCAATGAATAATGTAGTGATATTTATTTTAATAAATAATCATTATCTAATTTTTGATAAATGATGAGGAGGAATAATGAGCAAAGTCAAGGGTTCCATGGAAATGATATAATAAATATTATTTAAATAAATAGTAATTTATTTATTTAAGAAATGGTATTTAAATTATCCATGGGTATTTCAAACATTAAGTAAATAATAATTATAATAATATTATTATTATTCAATGTGTGGTTCACTAAGGATTAATAAATTGATTAAGGGACTATATAAAATTACTAACTCTTAATTTAAAACTATATAAATATTATTATATCATTTTCATGGTTATATATTATTGTGCACAATAATTATCTGGATATAATTCTATAAATATCTATAGAGAAAACTCTCATGTATTCTATCAATAATAGAGAGCTCTAATCCTACACCTCTATCCCAAGTTATCAAGAGAACCTGAAGAATCATCCATGTTTGGAAGGATTTATTATTGTAATCCTCTGAAAATGACACAATAAATATAATCATCCATGATAACACCCAACGTTTTATATTGTGATGTTATGAGGTTTTAAAGAATGTATGGATAATTTCTAGAGACCCTTTTTCCTTCATCGTAATGATGGTATGATAAGAGTGGTCAACTAATTTGGCAACAAAGAAATAATTGAAAGATAATGTAATTATTTATTTATATAAATTAATTATAAATTATATGTGAAATGTCACATCATTAGGATTCAAGGATTTATAATCATCAATTTATAAGTATAAATATGAGGGAATCAACGAAAAACTATGTTGTACATGGACTCGACACACTTATGTTATTCCCCGAACCCTTCACTCCAAATTCCCTGAAAATAGTTTCATAGCTTAGAGATTTTGGGAAATATAATTCTTTGATAGGTTCATATGGATGTTACATTGTATATGTTCATATGATATATTTTATCCCACCTTAAGTGGAATTAGAGCTTTCCTTTCTTCTAAATTCAAAAAATTATGTTTGAAAAAATAAGCGAATGTGTGTCATTTTTATATTGTATTGGATATCGTTAAAAATAATAATGTTAAAATTGATTTTTTTCGTACATTATAATACAGAATATCATAAGATGTGCTATAACTGTTTTCTCGTGGATGGATTTCATACATTGGATGTCATAATCTATGATTGGGTTGCACCATATGACATGTAATATCATAGCATGAAATCTAGTATAATCATTCAATTTTACATAAATCATATCATATTATATGAGGTGTACTGCAAGAAAATATCATTGATTTATACATATAAAATAATGCATTTTATTTCCTTAGTGATATTAATACCTATCATAAAATATGACAACCAGGTGCCACATGATATATCGTGGGTTATCTACTGCTTATCGCTAACTATGACAAGATCCCAACTTATGATTGATAATTTAATAATTAAATATGATTTATAACATTGATGGGAGTTTTTCACACTATAGTTCCCCAATCATAAATTTAAAAGTAGTTGATATCATTTAATATGATAAATAGAAAAATAGGATTTTTCTAAATCTTAAATTAATAATTGAATTATATGATTTATAAATTATTTATCAATTATCGAAGAAGGTATATTGGGATATTTATTTAAATTATAAACTATTTATAAATTAATTAATTATAAAGTATTTATTATTCATTATTACGACAATATATAAAAAAAATTATATTAAATTATGAATTTTTAAAATTTAAATCCCTTATTTGAGTAATTATTTATACCATATAAAAACGAGTTTTGATAATTGATATGATCAAGACTTAAACAATAAAAATGTTATTTTTTGGCTGTTTACATAATATTTATGAATATTTCATCTATATAATGTTTATATTTCATGACTTTATATATTTGAAATAAAATTCCATATAAATAGTAGTATCAAGGAGTATATATTAGAAGTAAACTTTTTATATTTATTTAATTATGGAATGAACATAATTCATGGTTAAATTATAAAGTTTTTATGATTATTTTTATTTATAAATGGTTCATTAACTATTTCTTTTGTTTAAATATTTTAATTTTACATTTATTTAGTATTATTCCCAACTTTATCCCTATATATAAAGTTTTTATATTATGTGTTGTTGGATGATTTTGTTTAAAGGGTTAAACCATTTATATAAATTGTTATACATGCATATAAAGTGTTTTATGCCAGGCATGATAATAAATTTAGTTTTATTTTACCTTAACTTTGACATGTTCATTAGTTGTTTAAAGGATACACATAAATATGGTCTGAACCTATTGTCCTAGTGGAAGGAATAAGGATTAAAAACATAATAATTAAAACCATGTATACATTTAAGAGAATAAATGAGATAACATAGTGAGCTTAATACTAACTTTAACGATACAAAGTGTGAGATTCTTTTCAAATAAAACAATTATCAAGACCTTGATCATCCAACCAGGTATGTTGATGCCAAATTATGGTTCCCCTAGATTATCATGTATATGGTATGAAAGTAATGAGGTGATCCTAAGAGTGAGGTGAATTATTTTTGGTTTTTTATTGGGGTTATACTTATTTTGTAAACCCTAAGAGTGAGGATAACATAGGAATGATATTGAGTTTATCCATATGATGGATTATGAAAAGAGTTGTTTGATCAACCATCCAAGAGTCATATATGATATGATTCACATGATTTTATTATTAAATAACTATAGTTATGAAGTTCACACCAAAGTTATGTCATTGATTAATGAGATATGTATATTTTCACACAAATGGATATGGTGTATTTTAAAATGGGATCATTATTTCAATGGGAGTGACTTTAATAAAAATTATTTTAAAATATATGTAAATAAAGATATGCATATGATAAAATATTTTTTATAGATAAATGGAATAATCATTATTTAAAATTTCATTGAGAATAATCTTATCAAAAAGATTAGATTCATGTAAGAAAATTCTAAGGCCGGTATAAAAACTTAATAATTGTTCTTAATCTAGAAGGAATATTCTATGTGTTAGAGAAATACCTTCTTGATTAACCAAATATTAAAGTAGTTCAAAAAGTGTATATAAATTCATATGAGAATCATCAATGAATTTACATAAGGTTTTAAAGTAATTATATTCTAGATAGATATATGGACTTTAGTCTCCACTCATATACTCTATGTGACTGACGGTGATAATGACTTGGGGAGACTGAAAATTTCTTTTAAGGCTTGATCTAGCCATGGAATTCATTCTTGAATCATCATCAGAAATGTTCCAACAGTGTGAATGTGTTCAATAAAAATTTATCCTATTTTATCAATGTGATGAGGATAGATAAAACTTTAATGAAATATTTAGGTTCTTGTGTTTTTTTGATAATACAAAATTATGAAGGTTTTAAATAGAAGAAGATTTTTTTTCAATAGTCTACCTCATTCATCAAAACCTAAAAGAGTTTTTGTCAAGGAGGATCAATATTTATATATGATATGTATTTTTTCAAGATACCTAAATGGGTTTCAGAAACTATAAAGAGAGTCCATGTTAGGTATTTATTCTATAGAAATCAATTCATTGGTTTTAAATAATATATAATACCAAATGTATATTTTATAGATGTTATAAATATACAAAAGTTTAGAATAAATTTATTAATTGATGAATCTTACAGTTTTAATCCATTTTACAAAGAAAAGGGTTGCTAAATTTGAGTGCACGAGATGAAAGGGAATATTTCATGCTTATATATATCTAAATAAAGTATTTTTATTATTTTATCACCCATGGTTCCAAGTATGTAACCATTTATTTATGATTTTTTAATATGTAAAGTGTTTCGGTGAAGTTTTGGAGGGTTTGAAAGAATTTTGGAATGTTTTGGGGATTTTATAAAGGTGAACTATGGGTGAAATGTTTGTAGAAACTGTGAAACTCCTATAGGAAACCATAGACAATGAGACATGGGATAAGGTGAAGGAATACAATTAGGCACATGGTTTTTTTAAAAACCATGCTGCCACCAAGGAGAAACTATAAAAAGCGGGATAGTGAAATTTTTCATTATTGGTGCATGATTTGTCTAACTATATGGGCCCACCATGTGAGGTTCTACTTAGGGCAGAGGCTGGTGCACGATTAACCCATAGTTATCCTAAGCATGTGACTAACCATACACGATTTAAAAATTAGATTCTTAAAAAAGTGGATCTAACATGTTTTCAGATCTAATCCACTCTTTTTTACTCCAAATCGACCCTAACTCAAGATTTATCCCTCCTAAAGGATGTAGAATCTTTCCCTATGGACTTGGAGCTAATCTGAAGGCATTTATTGGTGCGTTAAAGCCAGATTCACTTGGTAAGTCTCTATTTTTTGTAGTTTTTTGTGTGGTTTTTTAGATATACTTTTCCCCCTCTCTAAAATTATTAGACATAGTCTGATATAGATATATATAAGGTAGTTGGTGACAATATTGTTTAGATTTGGCATTTTTTATGTTAGGGGGATAGATTTAAGGCAAGATTTTGAAGATTCATCCTGGTTGTGTGGGATTTTTCGTGACGTTCTTCATTTTCTACATAACTTATAAGGTTGGTGGAATCAATACTGACTCCTCTATTTAGAACATGAAGGATTAGTTTCAAATTGATTGTTTTTATTGAAATTGGTTATGAAATTATTGTGTAAGGTATGGTAAAAACCATCTTTTGTGAGGGTTTGTGGATTCTTATTGAATTGTGGAATTGTTGTGCAAAGTGATTTGATAAATGATTTTTAAACTGTTGATTTTAAAATAGTTTCTTGGTTTGATTCATAGAAAAAGGTTTTCAATAAAAGTATTGTTTTATTAAAATGGTTTTAGAAGATTTTAATTGGAATGGTTTTCAAGAATACATGTTGGCGTGTGTTTATGTTGCATTTTATAAGGCCTTGCTTTAATATGACATAGTGCTTAGTACCAAAGGTGTAATGAAACATGGTATTTTAATTACCTTTTGAAGACTTGGTATATCTCCAAAAAACACTCATGAGTATAGAACTTTTGTAATGAATCATGAATGTGTGTATGCATGAGTTTCTAGATTGGAATGGGATATGACAAAAAGGGAATATGAAATGCTGTAGCAGAACTTACTTGGTTAATTCCTTGGAAAAAAGGGTTTTGGTCTGGAAAACTATTGTTCTTTGAAATATTTTTGGTTTTGTGATAATCTATTTTAAACTATTATATATATATTGTTTTATATAACTTTTTTATATAAATTTTTTTATATAAATGTTCTAACTTGTTATATGCTAGTTGTGTGAGTATGGAAGTCATTTAGGGAAAACATACCGAGTTTCATTACTCACCCTTTCATTGAAACTTTGGTACTTTCAAAAAAATAATTCATTAAGAAACAATAAAAGGTAATGTTTCACATTTATTTAGTGCTTCATGATACTCAGACCATTTTTTGGAGTTAGAGCATGGAGAATGTGGGAGTTTTGAGTTATGTTGGTGTTTTTTAGTCTTGTTGGTTTTGTTTTACATTGTGTACTTTCATATTGTATCCTTCTACTATGGTACTCTGTTGTACTTTTGTTTTTTATATAATTGAAATTATTTTGAGTTTGTTTACATTGTTAACATGCATCATGTAGTGGTTTTGGTTATGGTTATTTTAATTTTAAAGGGAAAATCATCCCCAAATTTTATTGAAGCCCTTGGAATTTATTTCTAGCATTTGGTGCCTTGGGGATGTCGCTTAAGCCCAAATGATGTCCTTCGGCCTTATCAACGTAATGAGGTGTGGTAGGATTTTAAAAGTGGTATAATCTTGTTTGGTCCTTGACTAATAGGTGGTCACTAGTTCCTTCGGTCTTGGAGTTGAAATTTATTCAGGTCTATTCCACAAGCCAGGTTGATAGAAAGGAGTAGGATTGTAAAAAAATGAAATGTAGAGAAAAAAATATGCTTCTAACCTTTTTTTGTCAAACTTCAAGTTACCAGGGAGTTGGGTACATAACTATTTTGAAGACACTTATAGGAGATGGAATCTCATTGTCATGTGTTTAGCTAATGCGAAAGGCATGACATGCATTATTGAAATGACCTTCCACTAGGAGTGCATATTTCATTTTGAGTAATATTTATTATTTGTTACAAAAGTGATAATTTATATAAATTGTTAAAGTTGTTTTATAAAGTGATATTTTGAAAAGGCATGAAATGGTTATTTTAAAAATTATATGATTTTCAAAATCAAGGTGAAATTTTCAATAATGTTTGAACATGGAAATTGTTGAATTTTGGAAAGCAATGTTGTGATAGTTGTGATGCGGTAGAATTTGAAATTGTTAAGCCTTCAATTGCAAGTGAGTGAGGCTTATGGTATTTGTTGTGTTTTAGAAAATGGAACCTGGTCAACGTCAAAGAAACCAACTGGTTGAAGCTACTAAGAATGTGGTTGCACCTGAGCCACAAGTGAACCAAAAGCGGGATTAGAGTATTTTCCAAGCTTTTTAAGATGTGGATAGAGAGAACATAGGGGATGAAACAAGGAAAGTGGATCATTCTGTCCAGTTCCAAAAGTAGAATCCACTTATCTTTCAGGGTGATTCAGAACCATAGAAAGAAGAAGTGTGGATGAATAGGATGAATCAAATATTTAATATCCTTGGTATACCAAAAAAGATGAAATTCAAGTTTACAACGTATATGCTAGAGGATCTTATATTCTAATGGTGGGATTTAGCAGTTCATGCTAAATTGTACCAAGGAACTAGTTGGGAGGATTTTGAAGAATTATTCAAATAATAATTCTATCATCATACATTCAGAATATCAAGAATGATAAACTTATTTATCTAAAAGTAAGTGAGAATCACAGTGAAAGAGTATGCTGCTAAATATATTAATTTAGTCTTCTTTCACCTGAAGTTGTTGTAAGTTTGTCCTTGAAGGCACACATTTTTGAATCGGGGATGAGATAGTTTATTCACTCAAATATTTTTGTTCTCAGTATTACAGATTATATAAAGATGATAAATAGAGAGACAATGGAATAAAGAGACATCTCAGGAGCTACGGGTGGATGGATCATGTTATTACCTATGGGAAATGGTAGGAACTCTAATGATGGTAACAAGCGGAAGAGGGACACATTTTTATAAGGTAGTGGAATGATGAAGAATCAAATGGAAAGATCAATAAATATTCCTCCAAGACACAAAATTAGAGATGGATGTTTCCAATGTGGTTCCTTCAACCACATGAAGTGAGAGTGTACAAAACCAACAAGATCATGCCACAATTGTAACAAAATGGGGAATCTTTAGTGTTTTTTTCACATTGCTATGAGGTTGGGTGTTTATAACACTTATCAGGTGTCTTAGGAGTCGTATGATTCAATGGGATGATGGAAGAAGAATACCTATTGTCATTAGAAGAGAGCTATCCATGGTGATTCTAGAAATACCATGAATCCTCAGAAAGGGCTATCTCAATTGGTAAATAAGGAACAAAGTGTAGAGAGTAAGAAATTATATGAAGCAGAGAAATTTATTATGGATGATTAATCTAGACCATCAATGATAATAGGAATGATTCTTTTGAATTATACCCTTATGAAATATTTTTTTGATATGGGTGCTTCCTATTCCTTTATTCCTTCTTGTGTTGTTGATCTTTTGGGTTTACATGTTGAGATGATTTCTTCTATGTTAAAACTTCAAACTCCTCTTGGTAAAAGAGAATGTGGATCCCTTATGTATAGATAATGTCGAGACCATATGTGTAGAGAATGTTCTATAACTATTGATGGAGTGGAGTTGATATGGTATTTCCCTATTTTTGAAATTTATTTCTATGACATAATAATGGGTATGGATTGAGTGAAAATTATTAGGGCTCGCATATACTATTATAAATGAAGGGTCAATTTTAAGACTGAAGATGGTGTCAAGAATCTCTTTAAAAGAGGCTGGAATGTAAAGGCAGGTGCAATATGCGTGTTGGCACTGACAGTTTGAATGAACTCGTACCAGTTGGAGGCTTTGAATTTGGCATCAATGGAATAGATCTAAGATAACAGGTTTCCAATGGGTGTGGATTAATATCCAGTTGCCTTTCCTGAAAATTTCTCGTGGTTACTATGTATAAGGGATTTAGATT
Source organism: Viscum album (assembly GCA_963277665.1). Classification (NCBI taxonomy): domain Eukaryota; kingdom Viridiplantae; phylum Streptophyta; class Magnoliopsida; order Santalales; family Viscaceae; genus Viscum; species Viscum album. The sequence continues at coordinate 1,045,941,538 of OY728150.1, forward strand.
TTATGATTGATCTTCTTTCATGGAACAGTCCTATATCACTTCCATATTATAGAATGGCACTAAAAGAATTAAGGTAATTGAAATTGTAGTTGTAATTGTTGGATTGAAAAGTGTTCATTTGGCTACGATCATCTCCGTGGGCAACACCAGTCTTTTTTTAAAAAAGGTGGATGGAACTACTTAGTTTTGTATGGATTATCATAATCTTAACCAAGTTATGATAAAGAATCAATACATAATTTTATACATTAATGATCTATTTTATTAATTTTGGAGATATGAGTGGCTCTCTAAGATTTAATTACGATCTAGATATCACCAATTGTTGGTTTAGAAGGAGTATATTCCAAATATAGCTTTCAGAAGTAGATATGTCCATTTTGAATATTTGGTTATTCCTTTTGGTCTTACGAATGCACCATCGGTATTTATAGGATTTATGATTTAGATATTTCAAAGGTATATGGATTCTTGTGTGGTGGTGTTTTTGGATAAAATATTGGTGCATTTAAGGATAAGGTATTAGCATGAGAAACACTTGGAAATAGTGTCAGGAATTTTGAGAGATCATCATATGTATTCTAAATTATCAAAGTTTTATTTTTGGACATAAGAGGTACATTTCCTTGTCCTTGTAATCTTTGAAAGAGGTGTTTATGTAGATCCAGAAAAGATAGAGGATGTTATCTCATGGAAACTTATAACGCCCGACCCCAGAATCCAGGAGATGTTGCATTATTTTAATACATTCTCATGATTACAAGGAATCGATTCCCAAAGGACTGATCAGTTTAGTAGTCTTGGAAAATAGATTACATACATGAATATTACATTACACATTAGAAAATAAAACACAACATAAATTATCCTTTGATAACTCCATTAATCCCCTAGCTTAACCCTGAATATCAATCATAATACACTTCTTGGAATCATGGGAAAATAAAAAATAAGAAAGGGGTGAGCATAGATGCTCAGTAAGAGTAAGCAATACAACGGAAGATAACCTAAACATTAGGCATGATGAATAATTGAAAACACATGCCTTTAAAAATAATAAACATGAACACTTTATGGAAGGAATATGAGATGAGTAAATAATTGCATAATAAAACATAGTCAAGGGTATTCTACTAGTTGAATAACCACATGAAATATCAATAGCTAATATCATAATGATGGAATGCATATTGCCAGACATCATAACCACATAATCACGAACTTGTGCCAAAACTACAAATAAGATTTTGTCAAGGCCTTGTACCAGACAATATTTTGTCTCATAATACCTACTGATGCATCGAGGAGCTATAGTAGGCTCCACCTATCACTTACTAAGTCCAATGCATTCCCCATAAGAAAGGGTGAAACATAATCTAAAAAATCTTATTAAAACTAGCATACAAAATGTCAATACTTTAACCAGAAACCATGAATGACATAAAAATAGCACATCCAAAGTCAAACATAACTCATTAAATACAATATGGATTATTTTATTATGATAAATCAGCCTCAATCAAGAATAAAATACACTGAAGGATATTTACATAGATGAAAATAGTCATTAAAACTATTAGAGTGAAAATCCCCGTTTTTCTTGAAAACAATTAAAAGTCTCAATATTTATCAAGAAGTTGTGTAAAATAATTTTTTTAATCAAAGTTTCCCATAAAATTTTGAATCTTTTAAAAGGAATTTAAGTTTTAAAACATTAATTTCCATATAAATAAAACCTTAAAATCATTTTTAAAACATGGACATTAATGAGAAATATTTAAAAGAATAAAATTTTAAAACATTTAAAATGATATTTTAGTTAGAGTTCCTAACCAAATGGGAGATGCTTGAATACAAATAATTGAGGTAATATCATGAGAATAAATTTATTCATGATATACTATGCCAAATTATATTATATACACCAAATAAAATTGAATTTGCGCATAATAACAAATAAGTCTCAATGGAATATAAGTTGAGATGAATTCCTTTATAAAGACCGTATCCTTAGGTGAAGGACAGATCAATGACATAATTATGTGTGAAAAATATAAATACACTCAATATGATCGGATATTCAGTGTAAATAAATCATGTTACATTCACATATATTCTTGTAAAAACAACACCAATGACTTGGATGTTTAACTCAATGAATGTAAATTGAGTTAAAATTACACTTATCAAGTTTATATCGATGACTTGAGAATTTATAAATGGAGTGATTATGTGTATCAAAAGTACATCCACAAAAAAGGGGAGTGGTAATTACTACATAAGTAAATAATTAGTGATTTCACACATAATCTTGGAGTAAATTAATCAATGAAGTTTGCATAAAACTGAATGAGTAGAAATTAAAATTAGAAATTTCCTTACCTATTTGGTAACTTATGAAACATACACCCCATGAAAGAAGTATCATCCAATGAAGATGTAAATAACCATAAATTAAATTATATTACACAAATAATACAATCATGGGCAGTAAATACACCACACAAAAGGAAGTAGTGGAAATATAGCATGAATCTCACGTGAATAAGAAGTGAGATAAAAATCCCTTACCACATTTTAATCAATCGAGTCGTATGACCAAAAGTCAATAACCACCAAATGAATCATATAATACCAAGAATATAAAGATAATAAAGATAATATATATCAAATGGAAGTACACAATACACCACATGCAATAAATAAGTGGCGATCAATGGGAAAATCACAGAATTAAAAGTGAGATAAGAAACCCCTTACCTCAAGTCCGACTTGTCTTTTATGTTACTTATTCTTCATCAATAATAAACATAAGTTAATTTATAATCTATTAAGAACATTTTTCAAGTTTATTATTCCTTTTATATAACTTATTACCTTTCTATAACAATTAGTTAATTATTTGAGTTCATATTGGATATTTTATCGATGCTCGAAACTTGAGTCAAAATGAACTTGTTATAATTACAATTTTTCCATGTGGTCAAAGATAAATTACCTCCATAATGATATAAATTATTTAGATATAATATATATATATATTATATATCCAGTATATATATTTATTTATCACAGTACATAACATTTGGAGATAAGAAATGAAATGAACTATTCATGGAGACGGTAAGCCGTACGTACGCACGAACACTACTTTCATTTCTATTTTGTATTTTAATGGAATTAAAACATAATTATATGTAGGTATATTATAATTCCAGTATAATATAATATATAATATCATTAAATCCATCCTTTATACATCCCACATAAGGTTTTTACGAGTCATATCACTTTGAGGGGGCAGTAGTCCGCACTTCCTCAAATGAAATTATCGTGTTTTACCCATAATGAAAACAATAAAGTAATGATATAAATGGAAAATACAAAATAATAAATAAAACATAAAGATAATATATATCATATATAAATATAGTTTTATCTTATTGTCCACCATTAGAGGTAGTAGGATATAATTGAACAATCATCGTTTCGTGAGGCGTTAGTTTTCCATCCACAGAAAAAATATGTTTTTACCCATTAAATGGAGGTGTGTGTAAGTGTAGTTCGAATAATTATCATAAAAACATCCTATTATATTTAGGATACTAGTTTTATTATAAAATAAATGAATGAAAAGAGTTTAGGGGTTAGAGAAGTAAAATAAAAGAAAATAATTTAAGAGTAACTGTTACCTTTAATTCGGGTAACTCCCTTTGGTTTGAACCAAAGGGACCTCTTGAAGTGCCTTCTGCCTAAGGTAAGGCTTCAAGGAGAAAGATACGGATATTGAGAGATTATTTGAGCAGGGTTTGGATGAGCTAAAGGGCTTGATAGGTGTGAGGAATGAGTTAGATGTGAGAGATTTTTATAAGTTGGAGGAGGGGCTCTTTAGGAAAGTGTGAAAATATTATTTTATTATATAAATATATTCAGTTTCTAAAGGTCCAAAACAAATTAAATTCGAAGATAAGATGACTAATGGTCGAAATAAAATCACCCAACAATAATTGGATAGGTTTTGGATGTTATTTTAATATTTATAATCTTATTTATTTAAATCATTTATTAATGAGGTAAATACTGCATCATTTTTGTGTCATAAATAATTTTATTTATTTGATTTCTAAAAATTATAATAAAAATACCACGATGTAGGAATTTTTTTATATCTAAAATTAGTATTTATAGTCGAATATATAACTTGTATAACCCCATGTAAAAATTAATGTACTAAAAGATATTTGTTTGTCATTTTGGTCTTTACTTTAAATTAATTAATCTAAAGTGTCATTATCACTCCCAAGTGACTCCATGGGGTCCCAAAGTCGACCCAAAGATGCCCATGGTAGTAGAAGACTCAACCAATAAGGTTAGGACAAGTGTTAAGGTAGTTTTGTATTATTATAATATTTCTTTTACCTTGAATTACACTATTTACCTTTAACCGCGGTAAATAAAAGTCAAAATTTACTATTCACCAAAAATTATTTTTATCTTATTGAACCAAATTTTACTTACTAATAACAACCATGTATGTAGAATTTTTGAAATCCAATTCACAGAAGTAGTAAAATTTCATTTAAATGAAAACTTAGCTTTTTAACTTATACTTAGTGGTTTCACTATTCATCAAAAATTGATGTTTTTTAGAAAACTACCAAAAATTCAGCCTACGCTATATTTGATATTTAAAATTCAAAAAGGATGCCTATTTTACCAAATTAAAAACATAGAAGGTGAATTAATTAATTTAAAATTAATTACCGTTATCAAAACAAATAGCATGTTTTTAAGAAAGAATAACAATCAAAGGATTGATACTTTTTATGTCCAACTTCAAAATGAAATTAATTCCAATGACCAACATTGGATTAAATGGTAAAAAAATAATATAATTACACTTTAAAACCAATTAAAAAGATAATATAACAATACATATAAATTAGATTAAAAGGCACTTTTAATTAAAATATAGTATTTTTCACTATTCATAAAAAATGAATTTTATCAGAAAAATACCAAAAATTTACCCAAAGTAAATATTGACATCCTAATTCTAAAGAAGAATTTTATTTTGTCAAATGGGACATATAAAAGTGACCAAAACTCATTTTAAATAGGGTTCTCCATTAAATGTCATTAAATCAATCTTTTAAAGTAAATTATGTTTAAAATTTGATTCATTCACATTTTAAGCCTCTAACTTTTATTTGATAAATGAAAAAACATTTAACAAACATATGTAATCATTTTGTAGTTAGTTATGTTCATTCCAGACATTACAATGTCTAGGTGTTAACTATCATTTAAAATAATAATATTATATTATTATTGTGCAACGTAAGATTTCAAAGAAACACATTGTTTCGTATCAGGTACGCCATCAAACATAGAATCCCCTTTATAGTAGAATTTAGTTCAAAAATATTAATAAATTTGAAAAATGTTATGTTCTTTATTTACCTGGGATGTTACATCCTTCCCCCCTTTTTGGGACTTATGTCCTCACAATTTTGAAACTAGGATTCGAAACTTCATTGAAAGTCCCACATCAGAAAAAGAGTCAATAAAAATATTACTTTAAAAGAAAGAAAGCTAAGTACAAAGGTCATCTAAGATAACCCATACTAGGATTACATGTAAGAAAACATGGATATGGAAGATAAACTAAGTGTCAAGTTCTGATGGAGAGGGATAGAAAACATGATCAGGAGAATGTTAACAACAAGAAAACCACAAACTTGTGATGGGATAAACAGTCATTAGTTTCCCAGTATGAAAAGTAAACAGACAATGTTTTTTTGTTTTAAGTTCCATTTCATAATGTTGAGGAATTTATTTATGATATTGACTAAGAAAATAATGATATATTCTTACTTTTTAAGTAGAGTTTCATTCTTTAATAAATTTCTACCACTAACTCATCTTTTTTCAAATGATGAGTATTAAAGATTATTTGGTCACACCGGAAGAGATAGAATCAAATTCTAGAGAATCACATGATCCAAAAAGGAAAAACAATTTATTTACCTTGTCTTTAGAGATTAAGTATAACCAAAATGGTTAGTACAAGATAAGATGATCCCCAAAAGGATAATACTTTAGAGAATGAAATACTAATCTTAATTTATAAAATTAAACCAACAGTAACCCAAAGTTAAATAAATACCCTTCAATAAACAATTTTCCTCAAAAACCTTCAATATAATCCAAACTAATATTGAAACCCAAAACATAGAAGAATTTGGTTATGTAGTCTTCCACATTAAATTGTATCTCCAAATGACATCGACTACTCTTAAAGTCACATACTTAAAAGTAATTAACCTAATCACATATTCCCTATGATAGGTTAAACATTTCCATAAATAACCCAAATCACTATAAATCCACAATAAAAACATATATAAAAATATACCATTACTCCTCAAATAAAATACCATAGTATTATATTTTCCTTAAGCATATAGTGTTCCCAAAAGAGCGAACGTCTTCCAAAATAACATTTATCACTTAATCACCAAATCGTTTTCCTATACTAAGGATATACATTTGATAATAAATAAGGTCCCAAATCAACTTAATAAAATCATTTAACTAAAAACAATTTGTCACACTAACCAGGGAATTCACGTAGTCCAGTGGTAGGTGATAAATCCCAATCGCACTCTAGTTGTGGGTTTGATTCCCACATCTTTGTCTGACATGACAGGATGTCACACGGTCTGTGTGTTGTCCTTTTTCAAAAAATATATTTAATAAAATTACCAAAATGAGATAAATTTCTCAAAACAACCATAACATAATTTAACCAAAAATGTTTTATCATACCTCCCATTTTCATCCCCAAATTTAATAACTTGTAATTGCCTCAAACTCAATGATCATTTAAAACTAAATGGTTACTTATAACTATATTCACAAGAGAAAAGATTACTCTTCCACAAATATCATTTTCACATGAAAAACTGTAGGGTTACAAATATAAGAGAAAAATCTTCCAAAGTAATCCCATCAACAAAGAGCACTAATACTTTTAAACATTTTTCCACCCATTTATTTCCACATAGCTTCTTCCTTGACCAAGAGGATATCCTATAGAAATGGGAATTCACTCGGGTAATGGCCAGGTCCCCTATATTTAATGCAAATGACTGTAAATGGATTCTTGGGAACATTTTTATTTTCTTTCATTGTACTCTTCATTTTTCCTCGATAATTCTTTACTTTATGTCCTTTCCCACATGTAAACAATTTCTTTTTTTCCACTAAGACACTTTCCTGGGTTTCTCCTTCCACATTTCCTACATGATGGAAATTGATGTTTCTATTCTCCTTGGTCTCCACTACTGGAGCTCTTATCATTCATCACCTTTATCTTTTTTGTTGAGTCCGAGAGGTGGTTAATATATATGTTGTTGATCATATTTTAAGAAAACTGATTCGGCATGAACACAATATATTTTACACCTATCAATATTACATTTTTTTACTCATTTCCACCACCATTCCCACCTTGTACATCATGCTCAAAGTTACTATGACTTCCTCGGAATCCAGCCATTGACTAAAACTATAAAGAATTTCGTGGGTAACAATAGTCATAAAATCATTTAGAGAATACCATGACACCTTATTTTTAAATTAAAACACCTTAGGATTAACCAAGGTAATTTATTCTCATCTTATATTAAAATACTTCAAATTTTTTTGTAAAGAAAATGTAAATTATCCTAAACATATCCCTCAAGAGTGTCGTAACCAAGAGTGTAGAATGTCTCGTTGTCGTGTAGCAGGATACCCCAGGTCAAGACCGAAACTCTTTTTCGGAGTTTTCACTCGTAGTTACATTTGTTCCAGAGCCACCTCTACTTGCTCGTATCCAGACAGGGATGTATTTCTTGGAAAATACACTAAATCTCTACATTACCAAAATTCTAGGAATTTTTTTCTATACTAATCCTCAAAGTATATCTTAGGGTAATGTGATCTAATCAGAGTCTATCTAAATCTAGTTTCCAAGGTTTGTACTAAACTTCCTCTGATACCAACTGTAACACCCCGACCCCAGAATCTAGGAGCTGATGCATTATATTAATACATTGGCATGATTACAAGGAATTGAGTCCCGAAGGACCGATCAGTTTAGCAGTCTTGAAAAATAGATTATATACATGAACTTTACATTAAAAGTTGTAAAATAAAACACAACATAAATTATCCTTTGATATCTTCATTAATCCCCTATCTTAACCCTACATATCAATCATAATACACTTCTTGGAATCCTGGGAAAAGAAAACATAAGAAAGGGGTGAGATCAGATGCTCAACAAGATTAAGCAATACAGCGGAAGATAACATAAACATTAGGTATGGTGAATAATTCAAAACACATGCCTTTACAAATAATAAACATGAACACTTTTTGGCAGGAATAGGAGTTGAGTAAATAATTCAATAGTAAAACATAGTCATGGGTATTCTACTAGTCGAATAACCACATTAAATATCAATATCTAATCTCATAATGATGGAATGAATAATGCCGAACATCATAACAACATAGTCAAGGCCTCCTGCCAAGACTACAAATAAGATTTTGTCAAGGCCTTGTGCTAAGACACTATTCTGTCTCATGAGACCTACCTATGAATCGTGGAGCTATAGAGGGCTCCACCCATCACTTACTAAGTCCAATGCATTCCTCATATGAAAGGGTGAAACATAATCTAAAAATTTGTATTAAAACTAGCATACGAAATGTAAATACTCTAACCACAAACCATGAATGCCAGAAAAATAACACATCCACAGTCAAACATAACTCATTCAATACAATATGGATTATTTTATTATGATAAATAAACCTCAATCAAGAATAAAATACACTGAAGGATACTGACATAGATGAAAATAGTCATTAAAACTATTTGAGAGAAATATCCCCTTTTTCTTGAAAACAATTAAAAGTCTCAATATTTATCAAGAATTTTTTTAAAATAGATTTTGGAATCAAAGTGTTGCAAACCACGTTGAAAATTTTAAATGGAATTTCAATTTTAAAACATTAATGTACATATAAATAAAACCTTAAAATCATTTTTAAAACATGTACATTAATGAGATATATTTAGAAGAATAAAATTTTAAAACATTTAAAGTGATATTTTAGTTAGAGTTCCAAACCAAATGAGAGATGCTTTAATAAAAATAATTAAGGTAATCAAAACATTATAATATCATGAGAATAAAGGTATTCATTGTAAGATCAAAATAATGATGTAGATGATCAATATACAAGAGGGGGGTGAATTGTATACTTTAAAAATTTCCTTAGACAAGGAAAGATCTATGTTTAACAATGTTATACTAAGAACATTCACAACACCTCTAATCACCAATTGGGGAATTGGAACCAAAGTTTACAATATGAGATTCTAACTTAAAGCGTATAGAATCTAAACTAATCAAAGTATAAGTGTAAGGAAATATAATAAGATTATACTTTCCTTACAATAAAATATGCAGCAGAAACAAACAAGTAGTACAACTACAAGAAACAAACAATAACTCTTTTAACCCAAAGAGAAGGGTATCCAACAACCTTGTATAAAAGTCCCTTGATTTATACTTTCAAGAAAGTCTATCTTACCAACACCAGGGTAAGCCCCTGATACGAATATCGGAATCTCTGTCTTTCTATCCCCGCAAGACATCAACTTTAAGGTAGTTGGAACCTCTGTCTTCCTCTGCAAGGAAGCCATCGAACTTCAAGGTAGTCGGACCCTCTGTCTTCCTATCCCCATAAGTCCTCGAATGTAATCACAAACATTTGGAGTCGCTCGAAGAAATATGAACGAGCAGTTCAGTATGCACAAGGCATGAACATATTCTCTCTCTAGAAATCACCTTAACAGTGTGTGGTCTCTAGATCGATCAACTTGTTTTTGAGCTCTTTCAAATGAGCTCCTATTTATAGGCCAATTTCCAACGGTCAGCTCCCTCCTCCAATGGTCATATTTTCCATTAAATCCAGAGGGACCTGTACACGTGTAACTCAACCAACGGTTAATTAGAACCAGAATAAACGAAATAGTTTAATAATAAATCATGTATAATTGAATGCACGACATCGTTTTGAAATGAGGCATATGTAAGTAAAATCCATACAAAATTTCGGAGTGTATGAAAATTAAAAGGTTGGAGTCTAACCAAAATTAGATTCAAAGTCTATGTTAAGAAATGTTCGGATTCTATTTTATATGAATTCGGAGTCTTGTTTCATTAGAGATCGGAATCTGAACATGCAGAGTTTGAAGTCAAACTAGTAAAAATTCGAAGTGCAACTTCATAAGAGTTTGGAGTCGAACTACTTAAGAGTTTGGAGTCGAACTTCATAAGAGTTTGGAGTCAAACTACTTAAGAGTTCGGAGTCAAACTACTTTAGAGTTCAGAGTCAATCTTCATGAATGTTCAGAGTCGAACTACTTAAGAGTTTGGAGTCAAACTACTTAAGAGTTCAGAGTCGATCTTCATGAAATTTCGGAGTCGAACTACTTAAGAGTTCAGAGTCGAACTCATGAAAGTTCGGAGTCCAGAATTAGGATTGGAACTTCATTACAGTTCACATCTAGAATTCGGAACCTAAAAACAAAATGTTCCTAATCTTTACATTATATGACCTTTGGGATTTTGGGAATGAATCTGGTTTTTTTACTAAAGAAAAATAATGCTATGTATAAGAAAATCTAGGTTAGGGTAAATTTACTTAAAGAAGTAAATTTTCCTTATGGAGTTAAAATTTATATTTTCTTATGTATAATGTTTTTGTGATTTTGAAAACAAGAAGGAATGGAAAATTCATAAGGAAAACCTTATTAACTCAACAATTTCCCCCCTTTTGGAAAGCAGAAACATCCTTACGAAAAATAATATAAGGACTCTGAAAAATTTCATTAGACTTTGAAATTAAAACTTATCTCTCTTTGTTCATGGATAAAAATGAATACAACTAACTCCCCCTTAGGCATTGAAACTCTAAGGATTGTATTATGAGTTTCCGGCGTGGAGTTTTCATTATTGTAAGAATGAAAAAATTCATAGTGATAAACTCCCCCTTTCTTTAAAGATATTTGTCTTAGAAATTTTTACTTTCACCTCCTTAGGAGTAGTTCTTTTTCCTTCTCCCCTTTGTTATTTTCAAAAATAATTGAAGGGAATGGAAAACAAAGTATGGTACCTGAAACATTAGTATATGAAAAGATACAACCAACCAAATAATCATTTCATTAGAGTTGGAAAATTTTAAAAAGAAAGACAATTACAACAAAAGATCAGAGTTGGTTCATTTGTCTTCCTTTTCTTTCGGGATGAGCTTCTTTAACAAGGTTTTGAGTTTCTTCAAGTCTCTTTGGTGTTCCTCACCTTGCCTCTCCAAGGCTTTTACCTTTTCTTCTTGGACTTTTAAAGCTTCTGCCTGAGCCTCCAAGGCTTCTTTCTGCAACTTTATTATTTTATCATACTTTTCCAACTTCTCCTGAAACTCAATCCAGAATTCTCTTTCACTTTTCCAATTCTGAAAAACTGAGTTAAGCTTCCCATTTAGGTCCCTGACCTGTTGATTCCGAGAATTTTTCTCTTGGGTCAGCTTTTCATAAATCTCATTAACCTTTTTATCCTCCATTTCAAAAGTATTTTTAACTTCAGCCTGAAAACTCTGAAACTGAACTAAATCATCATAAACTCTCTTAGAATACTTTTTTACCTTAATGCAGAACTTTATATGCATACCATAATCGATAAGAAAACTTTTCTGTTCAGCTTCTATCGTCACAAACTTATCCATGACCATGGATAAAGAATCCGATTTCTGATTCATACTTTGTTGCAGCATTTGGAATCTGGAATCTATAGTTGAAAAAATTGGAATGGTGTCCACCAACTTCTTTAGAGATTGAACCAAAAAATAATGCCCATGATATGATGATTCTGAATCAGAAACTTTGCTTGGAGACTGATCTTCTTCAGCTTGCACCAACATTCTTCTAGAGGTGCCACCAACCTCTTTCTTCCTGATGAAATCTTTTATAGGTGTCTCCATGAGAGTTTTCTTCCCATTATCAGCTCTTGGAATGGGTTCCTTATTAGGGGATACTTCCTCAGATTCAGACACTTGAATAATTTGGTCTTCATCTAGTTTCTGTTTCTCTTGTCCTTCCTCAAGAAAATTCATCTCATAAGATTCTTCCTCATCATACAAGACATTTTCTTCTTCTTCTTCTTCTTGCTATTGCTTATCATCATTCTTACTAGCTTCCTCATCTGTCTTTCCTGGAGTTACTGACTTTGCGGATTCAGAATTATCATTATAGTCTTGTACATGCTTGATCAGGGTATCCAAATCTTCACTTTCCCCTTCTTCATCTTCTTCTTCTTCCTCAACATCTTCCTCTCCTTATTCAGCAATTTATTTCTCAGCTTCTTCAACTACTTATTTACCCTTGGATCAATACAGAGTGACATAGTTCTTGGCTGGAGTTTCTGGTAAAGAAGGTTCAGCACCAAACATTTCTGGAATGGGAAGCATTTCGGAAGCTAACTCTGTAGCTCTCAGCAAAGATTGCACCACTTCAGCTTCATACAATTTCTTTTTCATTTTCTTCTACTTCGCATGTTTCTCTAGATCCTCCGCAGCTTTTTCTTTCAAGGCCTTTGCCTCTGCAGGGTCCAATCCGAATTGTGGATCCCCTTCTTTCCTCTTCTCTTTATCTTCCCTCCACTTAGCTGCGACTTCATCTATATATGTTTTCTGCTTCTTCGGCTTGGGGGGAGCAGACTGAGTTTCCTTATCCTGGGTATTTTCTTTATCAGCAACCACTTCCTTGACCTTCCTCTTCTTCCTTGTCTTTTTGGATAGTTCCAGATTCTGTGTTTCTTTCTAAGCTGGTTCAAACTCTTCCACAGATAGAGGATAAAATTCTCTGGATTCACTGGGAAAACCCATCTTCATCCTCTTCAGGGTATCATCACTAACCAGCATAATCTTGCAATTCCAGACATTTGATTTTCATGAAACCTTGAAGGATTCTAAGCACCGAACTATCAACCTCGATAGTAAAACAGGGTACATAATTATCTGAGCCCTCAAATTCCCTTCCTTGATGTTATTGATCGTAATCAAGACATGCCTCATCAAATTTATCTTTCTTAGATTCACCAAGAAATCTAAAACATAGATATCACTTTTCTTCAAATTAACTTTGTCGCCTCTTCTTGGAACCAAAAAGCCTTGCACCCAAAGTTGAAGAATTTTGTTATTCGGAGTGAGATGAGAAATCTTAGCCATTGTAGCATACATAAGTCCAAGAAATTTTAAAGACTTCACCTTGTTGAAACTTCCTTGCTCATCTGGAAGCTTGTGTGAGAAAAACTCAGCTTCCCCCTTATAGGAAAAACCATCCAAGCTCGCAGCCTTGGTGTAAGATAGCTTATAAGTCTTCCCATAAGACTTGAAAGAAAACCATTCTCTTCCATCTTCCATCTGAAAGGAAACAAACTCGTAGAACTCTATCAAAAAATTAGTATACTCCAGATCCTACTTTTCTAACTTGAACAGGAAAATATCTTCCCAACCATTCAACTTTATATTCTTGGTTACAATAGAATCAAGCTTGTAGAAATATGGATGAACTAACCTTTCCCTGAAGACTAACCACTTAGAGATTGGTTTCGTAGTTGACATATCTTGAAAAGTTGCTTCAACAGACATTCAGAGTGAAGAATTATGAAAGATTCAGAATGGCTTTGCAAAGTTCGGAACCAGTCTTAAGAAGTGCAGCAGGGATTAAAGACGTAAAAGCTTTAAAAACCGATGTGGGACGAGTATTGGGGTCCCCTTTATATAGGCGATGGATGTGACCTTTGGTCTTCCAAAATCCATCTAACGGTTGAAAAATCTTTGACCTGATCTGACTGTTGAAAACACTCCTTCAAGGAAAACTTGACTCCGATCTTTTTAGGTTTTAAGGAAAACATCCGGATTTGAGGAGAAAACTAGAATCCGAACTTTAAAAAAAACACAGGAAAATACCGACAAGAAAAATATGATTACGAAACTATAAGTAAGGAAATCATAGCTTTCAGATTGGCTAGAAACATTGTCGGTAATTGGTAATATTCTTCATGAAGAAATAAATTTAAAAACAAACTCATTACAAAAGTTCCAGTATGAAAATTTCGTTCCAAAAAATCTAGTACGAAAATATACATTCCGGAAGTTTTCAGTACGAAAATCCCATTAAAAAAACTCTAGTATGAAAATCTCCATTCCCGAAGTTTTCATTCTGAGAATTTCAATCCTGAAAATTTTAGTTCCGAAAATTCCCATTCTAGAAATTTAAGTTTCAGAAATTTCCATTCCAGAAACTTCAGTTCCAAAAAGTTTGAAAAACTAACTACGAAAATTTTAGTTACACTAACAATCAAATGTACTCCCCCTTTGAAAATGAGTTTATTACTGTTAGGAGAATTGTTCAACAAGAAGTTAATGAAGAATGATTAAATTACAATTATCATTCCTAAATTTTGTTTAATGTATTCAAATCTATCGGAGGGTAATGATTTTGTGAAAATATCAACAAATTGATCTTGCATTCTGATAAACTGAAGAATGATATTTCCTTTAGTTGTAATAATCTTTTCAAAATAGCTTTTGTTACCAGTCATGTGCCGGGAACATCCACTATCAATGTACCATGTATTGTTGTTGGTACTTCATCTATCTTCCTGAAAACAAGAAAAGAATTAGACATTCGGAATCCAAACTTCCTTGGATCCGAGATTTCCAGACAACAAAATTTTAGGAACCCACACTTTCTTAGAAAAATAGGCTTTATGAAAACCTAGAGATTGAGTTTTATTTAAAGAACAATTCTTTGCCCAGTGACCACCACATTGACACTTGGTACAGAATGGGGCACTTTTTGGAACAAAGCAGTTGTTACTAAAAGTATATTTTGCATGGGTATAACCAAATCCGAATTTTCTTCTTAAAGGTCGTATTTGAGAATACATTTTATCAAAATTTTCTTTACCATGGGTAAAGTTTGATAAACACTTATTTAAGGAAAAAATTTCAGACTTGAGTTTTATAACCAAGTTTTTATCTTCAAAATCATTAGATTTAGAACTAGAGCTAGGCTCGAAAACACTTTTCATAGAAATTACTTGTTCTAACTCTTTAAAAAGTTTGTTCCTCTCAGAACTTACTTCCTCAAGATTTTTTGAAATCTTTACAAAATCATCATTTTTCCTATCAAGATATTTAGAATGATCTGATATCACTTTTGTAAGAATATAATTCCTAGAGTTTGTCTTATCAAGTTTCTTATTGAGTTTAGACTTCTCAATCTCAAGAAGTTCATAAAACCTAGAAACTTCTTCATAGGTAGGTGAAGTATTTTCTTCATCAGAAGATGATTATTCATATGAGGAGTTATAATACTTACTATCATTATAATTTAAAGATACATTGGCCAATGATTCAGAATTCCATACCTTACCCATAAAGCAATTATTGTTAATAGGTAATCTAGCTATAAGACCAAGATTCTTTTGTCCTGAAGATTCAAAATCAGAAGATTCATCTGAAGAGTCACCACCACTGGAACTCCAGGTGTCATTTGATTTCAGAACTTTCTTAGCTTTGGTTTTGTAATAATTCTTCTGGTTCCTTTCAGAATACCATTCTTTTCTTTCTTTCTTTTTGAGCAGTGTGAAATATGTTCTAATATGTCCAGCTCTCTTGCATTCATAACAAGTAACTTCTCCATCTTTCCTTTCTTTCCTTTCCTTTTTCTTATATTTGGATTGGAAATTTCTCTAACCATCTATCTTGTTCATCCTTCAAGAAAGATTTTCTAACTCATTTTTTGAGATTTCACTTTCACTAGATTCTGACGGAATAACCATCTTCTTAGACTTGGATCTGGTTACTCTCTCTGGAGTCTTAGCTTTCATATGATTCGATTTTGTTGTAAAAGCAAAAATACCATTCCCATTCTTCTTTTTGATGTTGTCAGCATCTCTCTTCATTCTTGTTTCATGTTAGAGAAGAGTTCTGAATAATTCACCAAGAGAAATTTGAGTGACCTTCCTGTTCTCATCTATAGCTGTTCTCATTGATTCCCCCTCATTGGGAATAATATCAATTATCATATCTACAAGGGCTTCATCATCTAGCCCTTTTTCTTCCATAGACTGTAAGTTGTTGACTATAGTCATAAACCTCTGTTGAACTTTACAGATTGGTTCTCCATATGGAAAATTGAATCCATGGTATTCATCTCTAAGCATTGCTCTCCTAGTTTCAATAACTTTAGAAGTGCCAAAGTGTGTAACTTCTAACTTCTTCCAGATACAATTAGCTGCTTCACAAGAAGAATTTTGTCTATATATATTTATAGTCATTGAACATAGTAAAGTATTTCATACCTTATAACTGATTTGATACTCTTGATTTTCCTGGTTAGCAAAAGTTATAACTTCCTTATCAGGAATTTTATAATCACCAGTAAGCATAACGAAATTATGCACTCCAGTGTTGATAACAAAAGTCTTCATTCGATCTCTCCATTACTCATAGTCATTACCATCAAATATTGGTGGTATTTTAGGGTTTATATTGTCAATAGAACCAACATTGATTCCTGCCATTCTTAAAACAAATTTGGCAACCAAACTAGTTAGTAGAAAAAGTTCGTAAACACAAAGTTCGGAATGACAATTCAGAACGATAAAGTTCGGAATGACAATTCAGAATGACAAAGTTCGGAATGACAATTCTGAATGACAAAGTTCAGAATGACAATTCGGAATTACAATTCGGAATGACAAAGAACTTTCTAAGCAAGGATGAAGAAGAATAAAAAAGTGAGCAAGAAAAACTTATACGTGAGTACAAGTATTTCTGAGAATCTCTCTGATACCAATTTTAGGATTGGTATAGAGTATGAGGTTTCCAACCTTTGATACCAATTGTAGGATCGAAATAACGATGTAGATGCTCAATATACAAGAGGGGAGTGAATTGTATACTTTAAAAATTTCCGTAGACAAGGAAAGATCTAAGTTTAACAATGCTAAACTAAGAACATTCACAACACCTATAATCACCAATTGGAGAATTGGAACCAAAGTTTACAATATGAGATTCTACCTTAAAGTGTATAGAATCTAAACTAATCAGATTACAAGTGTAAGGAAATATAAGAAGATTATAATTTACTTACAATACAATATGCAGCGGAAACAAACAAGTAGTACAACTACAAGAAACAAAAAATAACTCTTTTAACCCAAAGAGAAGGGTATCCAACAACCTTGGATAAAAGTCCCTTGATTTATACTTTCATGCAAGTCTGTCTTACCCACACCAGGGTAAGCCCTCGATACGAAGATCGGAATCTGTGTATTGCTATCCCTGCAAGCCCTCAACTTTAAGGTAGTTGGAACCTCTGTCTTCCTCAGCAAGGAAGCCCTCGAACTTCAAGGTAGTTAGCACCTCTGTCTTCCTATCCCCGGAAGTCCTCGAATGTAATCACAAACATTCAGAGTTGCACGAAGCAATATGAACGAGTAGTTCAGTACACACAAGGAATGAAAAGATTCTCTCTCTAGAAATCACCTTAACAGCGTGCGGTCTCTAGATCGATCAAATTGTTGTTGAGCTCTTTCAAATGAGCTCCTATTTATAGGAAAATTTCTGAAGGTCATCTCCCTCCTCCAATGGTCATATTTTCCATGAAATTCATAGGGGCCTGTACACGTGTAACTCAACCAACGGTTAATTAGAACCAGAATGAATGACATTGTTTAATAATAAATCATGTATAACTGAATGTATGACATCATTTTGAAATGAGGCATATGTAAGTAAAATCCATACAAAATTTCGGAGTGTAAGCAAATTAAAAGTTTGGAGTCTAACCAAATTGAGATTCAGAGTCTATGTTAAGAAATGTTCGGATTCTGTTTTATAGGAATTCAGAGTCTGGTTTCACCAGAGATCGGAATCTGAACTTGCAGAGTTCGAAGTCGAACTAGTAAAATTTCAGAGTCCAACTTCATAAGAGTTCTGTGTCAAACTAATTAAGAGTTTGGAGGCAAACTTCATAAGAGTTCGCAGTCAAACTACTTAAGAGTTCGAAGTCGAACTACTTAAGAGTTCAGAGTCGATCGTCATGAAAGTTTGGAGTCGAACTACTTAAGAGTTAGAAGTTGAACTACTTAAGAGTTCGGAGTCGATCTTCACGAAGGTTCAGAGTCGAACTACTTAAGAGTTTGGAGTCAAACTACTTAATAGTTCGGAGTCGAACTCATTAAAGTTCGGAGTCCAGAATTCAGATTGGAACTTCATTACAGTTCACATCCAGAATTCGGATCCTAAAAACAGAATGTTCCAAATCTTTACATTTTATGACATTTGGGATTTTGGGAATGAATCCGGTTTTTTTACTAAAGAAAAATATTTCTATGTATAAGAAAATCTAGGTTAGGGTAAATTTACTTAATGAAGTAAATTTTCCTTATGGAGGTAAAATTTATATTTTCTTAAGTATAAGGTGTTTGTGATTTTCAAAATAAGAAGGAATGGAAAAGTCATAAGGAAAACATTATTGACTCAACATTCATGATATACTATGTCAAAATATATTATATACACAAAATAAAAGTGAATTGGTGCATAACAACAAATAAGTCTCAATGGAATGTAAGTGGAGATAAATTCTTTATAAAGACTGTATCATTATGTTAAGGATAAATAAATGATATAATTATGTGTGAAAAATATAAATACACTCAATATGATTGGATATTTAGTGTAAACCAATCAGGGGACATTCAAGCATATTCTTGTAAAAACAACACCAATGACTTGGATGTTTTACTCAATGATTGTAAATTGAGTTAAAATTACTCTTATCAAGTTTATATCAATGACTTGAGAATTTATAAATGGCGTGATTATGTGTATCAAAAGTAAATCCACAAAAGGGGAGTGTAAATTAATAAATAAGTAAATAATTAGTGATTTCACACATAATCCTGGAGTAATGTAATCAATAAAGTTTGTGTAGAACCGAATGAGTAGAAAATGAAATTTAAAATTTCATTACCGATTTAGTAACTTACAAAACATACACCCCATGAAATAAGTAGCATCCAATAAATATGTAAATACCAATAAATTAAATTATATTACACAAAGAATACAATCATGGGTAGTAAATATAGCACCCAAAAGGAAATAGTGGAAATATATCATGAATCTCACAGGAATAAGAAGCGAGATGAAAACCCCTTACCACATTGTAATCAATCGAGTCATATGACCAAAAGTTAATAACCACCAAATAAATTGAAGAATAACATGAATATAAATAGAATCAAGATAATATATATCAAATGGAAGTACACAATACACCACATGCAATAAATAAGTGGCGAACAATGGAAATCTCACGGAATTAAAAGTGAGATAAGAAACCCCTTACCTCAAGTCTGACTGGTCTTGTATGTTCCTTGTTCTTCTTGAATAATAAACCTAAGTTAATTTCTACTCGATTAATTTTTTTTTCAACTTTATTATTCCTTTTATATTACTTATTACCTTGCTATAACAAATAGTTAATTACTTGAGTTCATATTGGATATTTTATCGATGTTCAGAACTTGAGTCAAAATGAACATGTTATAATTACAATTTTTCCATGTGGTCAAAATTAAATTATCTCCAAAATGATATACATGATTTAGATATCATATATCCAGTATATATATTTATTTATAACAGTATATGACATTTGAAGATAAGAAATTAAATGCACCGTTCATGGAGACGATAAGCCGTACATACACATGAACACTACTTTCATTTCTATTTTTGTATTTTAATGGAATTAAAACATAATGATACATAGGTATATTATAATTACAATATAATATCATATATAATATCATTAAATCCATCCTTTATACATCCCACATAAGGCATTAACAAGTCATATCACTTTGAGGGGGCGGTAGTCCGCACTTTCCTCAAATGAAATTATCGCTTTTTACCCATAATGGAAACCATAAAGAAATGATATAAATGGAAAATACAGAAGAATATATAAAAAATAAACATAATATATATCATATATTAATAGAGTTACATCTTAATAGCCACCATGAGAGGTGGTAGGATATAATTGAACAATCATCGTTTCGTGAGGCGTTAGTTTTCCATCCACAAAACAATATGTTTTTTTACCCATTATATGGAGGTGTGTGTAAGTTTAGATTGAATCCTTTTAATAAAAAAATCCTAGTATATTTAGGATAATGTTTTTGTTATAAAAGAAAAGAATGAAAAGAGTTTAGGGGTTGGAGAAGTAAAATAAAAGAAAAGAATTTAAGAGAAACTGTTACCTTTAATTTGGGTAACTCCCTTTGGTTTGAACCAAAAGAACCTCTTGAAGTTCCTTATGCCTAAGGTAAGGCTTCTTGGAATAATATAGGGATATTTATAGATTATTTAGGTAGGGGTTGGATGAGACAAGGTGCTTTAGAGGTGTGAAGAATGTGTTAGAAGTGAGGGATTTTATAACGGGGAGGAGGGGCTCTTTAGGAAAGTGTGAAAATATTATTTTATTATATAATTATATTCATTCTATAAAGGTCCAAAACTAATTAAAGTAAAAGATACGATGACTAATGGTCGAAATAAAATCATCCAATAAGAATTGGACAGGTTTTGGATGTTATTTTAATATTTATAATCTTATTTATTTAAATCGTTTATTAATGAGGTAAATACTGCATCATTTTTGTGTCATAAATAATTTTATTTATTTGATATCTAAAAATTATAAAAAAATACCATGATGTAAGAAATATTTTTATATTTCCAATTAATATTTATATTCGAAAATATAACTTATATAACCCCATGTAAAAATTAATTTACTAAAAGATATTTGCTGGTGTCATTTTGGTCTTTACCTTAAATTAATTAATCTAAAGTCTCATTATCACATCCAAGTGGCTCCATGGGGTGCCAAAATCGACCCAAAGATGACCATGGTAATAAATTACTCAACAAATAGGGTTAGGACAAATGTTAATGTAATTTATTATTATTATAATATTTTTTTTAGCTTCAATTACCCTATTTACCTTTAACCACGGTAAATAAAAGTCAAAAGATACTATTCACTAAAAATTATTTTTATCTTATTGAACCACATTTTACTTACTAATATCAACCATTTATGTCATATTTTTTAAATCCAATTCACAGAAGTAGTAAAATTTCATTTAAATGAAAAAGTTAGTTTCTTAACTACTACTTAGTGGTTTCACTATTCATCAAAAATTGAAGTTTTTCAGAAAACTACCAAAAATTCAGCCTACGCTATATTTGATATTTCAAATTCAAAAATTATTCCTATTTTACCAAATTAAAATCATAGAAGTTGTATTAATTAATTTAAAATTAATTCCCGTTATCAAAACAAATAGCGTGTTTTTAAAAAAGAATAACTATCAAAGGATTGATACTTGTTTATGTCCAATTTCATAGTGAAATTAATTCCAATGACAAAAATTGGATTAAATGGTAAAAAATAATATAATTACACTTTAAAACCAATTAAAAAGATAATATAACCATGTAAAAAAATTAGATTAAATGGCACTTTTTAATTAAAATATATTATTTTTCACTATTCATAAAAAATAACTTTTATCAGAAAAATACCAAAAATTTACCCAATGTAAATTTTGATATCCCGATTCTAAAGAAGAATTTTATTTTGTAAAATATGACATATAAAAGTGACCAAAACTATATTTAAAGAGAGTTCACTATTAAAAGGCGGTAAATCAACCTTTTAATGTAAATTATGTTTAAAATTATATTCATTCACATTTTAAGCCTCTAACTTTTATTGGATAAATGTAAAAACATTTAACAAACATATATAATCATTTTGTAGTTAGTTATGTTCATTCCCGCCATTACAACAACTAGGTCTTAACTACCATTTAAAATAATAATATTATATTATAATTATGCAATGTAAGATTTCAAAGAAACCAATTTTTTCATATTGGGTACACCATCTAACATAGAGTCCCCTTTAAATTATAATTTAGTTCCCAAATATTAATAAATTTTAAGAATTTCATGTTCTTTATTTACCTGGGATGTCACAAAACCACCAAAGAATTTCTTCATGATACAAAGTTTCTTTGGCCTAGTTGGTTGTTACCAATGCTTTGTTCATGATTTCTCTTGAATAGATTCACATATAATAGTTTTTACATGGAAGAATGTATCATTATAATGGAGTGAGGTATATAAAAAATCATTTCAAGAGTTAAAGGTTCTCCTTACATCTGAAACAAACCTGATTTTCCTAGAATCAAGACAAGGGTATGTGGTGTATTACGATGCTTTGGAATCAGGTTTGGATTGTTTTCTCATGCATAGAGATCATGTTGCTACTTATGGTTCAAGAAAATTATAGTTTCATGATAAGAACTACCCCAACCAAGATTTTTAGTTAGCTTCTATAGTCCATGCTTTGAAGACTTGTCTTTATTACCTCTTTGGTGAGAAATTTATAGTGTTTATGGATCATAAGATATTGAAAAATATTTTTTCACAAAGGGATTTGAACCTGATACAAAGAATATGGATGTAGAAACATCAAATGTTTGACTTTGAATTGATGTATACACCAGGTAAAGGTAATTCAATGGAAGACTTATTAAGTAGAAAGTAATATACTCATTTGGAAAATGAAACATCACATAAGTGGTAGTTGATGTCATTCCTAGCTGACATGCAATTGGAATGTGAAGACCAAGGTGATGTTTTGGTTTTATTTCCAATTTAATTTGTTCCTGATTTGGCGGAGATGGTTAAATGGATACATATATCCTATTTTGAATATGTTTCTATGAGGATAAAACTTAATGGTGGGGAGGCCATTAAGGGATGGAAGATGAATGCGAGTTTAGTGTTTTGGTTTCAAAATCAGATGGTCATACCTATGGCATGTAAATAATAAATTCTTCATGCTTACCACTATTCAAGATGGTCAATTCATCCTAGAATAACAAAAGTGTATAAAGTAGTGAAACCACAGTTTTATTAGGATGGAATGAAAACAAAAGTGGATGAGTTTATTTTAAGATTCCCAACTTTTCAAATGTTAAGGAATAACATCAACGACCAATATGTATGTTGTAGTGTTTACCTCTTTTTCTGTGGAAATGGGAGAATATAGGTATGTATTTTGTAATAGGTCTCCCAATAATGGTTCAAAAACATGATTCCATATGGGTGATAGTGGATTGACTCACAAAGTCAGATCATTTCATCCCTATTCATGAATCTCGTACAACGGAGGACTTGTCAAAAATTTATATCCGATAAGTTGTAAAGAGGCATGTTGTACCTGTTTTGATAGTTTCATATAGAGATCCTAGGTTTATGTCTCATTTATATAAATCCATATTAAATTCCTTTAGACTCAGTTGACTATGTGTACAGCATATCATCCTCAAACGGATGGGAAATCTGAAATAATGATAAAAACTGTAGAAGTCATGTTGCGGGTTTTGTAATTGATTTTGGTGGCTCAAGGGAAGAGAAAATACCATTAGTGGAGTACTTATATAAAAAAATTTATCAGGCCTTGATACATATGGCTAATTTTGAATCATTGTATGGGAATCATTGTCATTCTCCACTTTTTTGGGTGGAAACAGGTGAGACTTCACTGGTTGGGATGAGCCTTGTCCATGAAAGAACAAATAATATTTAGTTGATCTAGATGAGAAACGATATGGATCAAATTCATCAGAAATCATATGTGGATCATCGTCGAAGACCATTTTCATTCAAGGTGACTGATCATGTGTTCTTGAGGATCACTCTAAGGCTTGGACATCGTCATTTTAGAAATAATGAAAAGTTATCTCCAAGATATATTATCCCTTTTTAGATACTTTAATGGGTTGGTGAGGTGGAATATTAGTTATATTTTTTACTATGGTTTAGTGATATGCATAATGTGTTTCATGTATCTCATTTGAAGAAGTATCAGCCTAATACTAACCATGTTTTTTGATGGGATCAATTGGACTAGATCTGGATGCTTCATTGATATGTGTACCAATAAAGATTGGGGATAAGGAAGAGAAAGTATTTCATGAAAAATAAATCTACCTCGTGAAGGTTTTTCAGAAACATGTTCAGATTAAGGAAGAAACTTGGGAACAAGAGAAATAAATGGTCGAGGAATAACCCAAACAATTTTAGGGAAATATTGATTTTCAACATTATGGGAATAGAAAGGCCAATGGTGGGGAGAATGTTTCACCCACATTTTAAAGTAAGTAACCCTTAAATATTGAATTTTCATGTGTAAACTGTTTGGGTTAATTTTGGGGTGGTTTGGAAGATGTTTGGATTGTTTTTGGGTATTTTATAAAGTTTCACGGTTGGTTTAAAATTTTTGGAAACCATACAATTCATATTGGAAACTGTGCACAATTAGACATGGGGTAAGGGGAGGGAACATAGTTGGGAACATGGTTTTTCCAAACCAAGTAGACACTAAGTAGAAACCATAAAAATTGGGACAGTGAGCTTTTGCATGGTTGGCACATGGTTTTTTCTAATTGTACATGTCACAAAACAAGCTAAGAAGGTTCCTAACATGGTCTTCAGCAAGGAACAAAGGGTGTTCCTGACCCCCACGAGTTGGCACAAGTGTCCTAGTATAAAATAAAACAATAGTTAACACTTTACATGAATTAATTATATTATCATGAACAACAAAAACGAAAATTTCATATATAAAAATTCAACCAAAGGCACCCTTAAAAATTACCAAATTTTATGTTTACAAACTAACAAAAACCAAAAAGGTTCAATGATAAAATGGGAAAACCAAAACATGACCCCAAACCTTCATGCAACAAGAGGAGAACACCCTCAAGCTACCACCACCAATATCAACCACATGATCCAAAGAAAACCCAACCTACCAACAGTAAAAGTCATACCTTTACCTAAAACAGATAGATAACAACGTCTAAATAAACCTAAAGGTGTATATAGGGTGTGAGACAATGCATAATAGTATTCCAACTGGGTAAACATATTCCATACCAAAATTTTTTAAAGACAATCTGACATGATCATTTAAAATTAATGCTTTTAAAAATTTCAAGAAATCATTTGTGAGCAGAAATTTTAATGAAAGGAGACCACTAACAAAGAAAACCAATACAACCATTTTATTAAAAGAAAAAGGGCTTCTGAAAGTACACACACACACACATGATAGGTCCACCGTATAATGACATATGACACCCCAACATATAAAGTAGGGAACCATGGGTAAATCCCTGGGGTTAAACTAGCTCAGGTGGGATTCTAGGAACCTAACATCTTGGTGAAAATGTGGTATAAAAACCTTGAAAACCTATGTTATCATGCATGAGCCACTAGTAGGGGACATCTCCATAAACCTAGTGGTATCTAGTAATCATCCAAATATTTATTTAGTGTTGTATTCATCAATCCTGATAAGTGAAACTAGGCTGTAGCCCCTTCTGAATCACTAGCTAGCTAGTCCCAGTCCATCCACCTAGTTACCTAGGAATCCTTTTTTTTTGTGCCCAATAAAGTTTCATATTCACATATATCACACACCAGTAAATTTATAAAAAAAATTCAAGCATGCCAACGATGTCTTCAATTTCATGAACAAACCACTTCTCATCTTACACATGCCAAAATCCCCTTCTAGATACGTTTTCATTTCATAAAATCCATTTATAATGATGCAAAAAAGTACAAAAATCATCACTCAAACCATGGATTAAGAACCCATAATTTAATCCACGTGAAAAACAAGTTTATTTACAAAACAAGCTTCCAATTATTTTAAAAAACTCACAGATCATACTAAAAAGTTCACAAAAAGATCTACATGCTCATAGTAATCCATTTTTTCCATTTTACTCACCAAAAACCCATTTAAAATATCTTACTGTCACCTACAAAATTTATATAATTACCTTTTAACAAATAGAAGAAAAACAAACAATTAAACCAACTAATGGTATGGATAAACCCCTCTGTAAAATCATACTCTAACCAAAATTCATTTTAAAAAACATGATTTTCATTACTTGATTTAGTTACAATTTAAATTCAAAGGTGCACAACAAGTTTAACATTCAAAATAATACACTTTTCCTCAAAAATACCATTTTGACACACTCTCATTTTAATTTTCTTATAAAACATGATTCACACCTTTCAAAATAATTCATAAAATATTTCCCTAAAGCATCACACCGAAACACCCACATGAATATAGCCAATTTCTTTTATAAAGTGAAAACCCAAAACCTGGACATTCCAAACCCTTAAAAACATGTTCACATCACTAAAACTATTTTAATAAACTATTTACACAATTTATAAATGGATACCAAGAATCCAAACAATACTTTACACATAAAATACACACAATTTTCTGCAAAAAAAAACAATTTCCAAACCAATTTATTTCCAAATATATTAAAAAACCAGTTTAACACCCCTAAATAATATTTCATGGTTCTAAAAAAACCAACATACCAAAATTATTTTCTTTATTTTAGAAAAATCAGTTTAATCACACTCGCAACTCAAGCGCTTTTAAAAACACATTTTTCATACCTTAAACACTTAATTAAACACATCCAAAAATTTCCACAAAAAAGCGCATATAAGATACATGGATATTTATTTTAGAAAATATAATTAATCATATATGCATGCCAAATTATATCCAAACCAGAATTCTCCCAACGTAATTAAACAATATAACAAGATAAATTTAATTATACAGACAAATTAAATCATCAAAAAATATTAGGACATGGAACCACCAACCTTGGTTGAAGAATTTTCACGAAAAATGTTGTGAAGCCCATACTCACCACAATCTCACCTCAGGAAACCAAGAACAAACCAGAAAAGAAATATTAAACTGAAAAACTCAAAAATGAACCCATAAAATGAAACCCTAGCAACTAAAAAAGGGAACCCCAACCAAGAGAGGAAGAAACTATCGGAGGGGGGGGGAGCGCTAGAGGAGGAAGGCACTGGTGAGGTCACAACCACTAGAGGGAAGACCAATTGGTTGGTTGGTATACTATAAAGGGATTTGTTGGCAGGGGTCAAACAATAGGGAGGACCAGGGCTGGCTGGAGTGAGGGCGACGTGAGAGAGCAGGGAACCAGAGATGTTGTCGCGCCCGTGACAGGCCTTGCCGAAGGAGTGGTACGATGAAGGATAGCCATGAGGGGGGGGGAGTGGTGCGACGGTAGTGTTACAGGGGGGTCATAAGAGAGAAAAGAGAAATAGGGAGAGGGGTGAGGTGATACACACCAAATGGGTGGAGTCAAACCCTAACAAAGGGAAAAAATAATAAATAACAATTAATAATAATATGAATAATAATAATTATAATAATAATGTTCTTCTTAATAATAATAATAATAATATAATAATAATAATAATAATAACTTAATAAAATTTATATTCTTAACACTAATAATAATATTAATAATATTCTCAAATAATATTAATAATGATCTCAAATAATAATAATATTTTTATTAAATGAATTATTTAAAATTTATTACACTTTTCTTATTTAATTTTATTTTCATTTAATCACTCATTTAATAATACTTATTTATTGTTCATTTCACTTTATTTAATTATATTGAACATCAGGTAGGTCAAATAGTGACCTGGGTGAAGCCGCATGGTTTCCAAACCGTGCTCTTCCCATGCGATGGATGCTGCCACACCCAAAACGAGCATTTATCAATAAAAATAAAAAATTTAAATCAGGATCGACCCGAACCTTGAAAAAATACTTCAAAGAAAGATAAAATAATAAAAAAAAATTATTTCACTTGTCTGGGTTTGTTAATTCTCCCCACCATAATGCTTTTCACCCCAATAAATCTATCCCATGGTTGATTCAAAAGAAAGAAATAGTACTTCTTAACAACACAAAGAGATTCCCGAATGAACAACAAATGAAAATATCACTAGAACACTATCAACAAGAAAAGAGGATTACAAGTCAAACTCAGGAGGCTGAAATGGACTCCTTGCTACAAGTCGCCTACCACCAAGATTTTAAACCACTCTAGTTGATCAATCAAATAAAAGGTAACTTTCACAACGTGATATCCAAACTCTTGAGACAAAACACACTAGACATAACCAAATGAAACCCACACCACTTGCCTGAATCAAAAAACAATATCAACAACATCCTAATGAATACTCCCATAAACTTTATCCGTCGAAACCATTGGGAAAGCACTAATCCCAACATTCACTCAAGGAAGGGACATTAAATGTGGCATCTCCAACAAGGCCACCCATTTCCAAGTCAACATCAGAAACTCAAAAGGATCACCAATATGGGGAGGCCCACACAAACTCCCCACCATAAGTAATGGGATAACAACAATTCATTCCATAGGAATTTTAGAGAGGCCCACATTATGTCTCCCCACTATAAGGACCAACTATCTTAACAGACCAGTACAGACTGAAATGAGACACCAGACATGGGGTAACTTGGGAGCTTCCCACAAAACCTAATCTACTCCACAATAGACCTGATTAACACAACTCCAAACCAAATAGAAGACACTATGTGGTTCACCACACCACATGCATTACCATTTTTGGATGAGGCCAACCAAAATGAAATCAAAATAGACTTACAAGGTTGTTCATACATAGACAACCATACAGAGAGTCCCACCACTGGGGTAATAGAACTAAGGTTCATGAAAATTAAACATCGCCACCTACTTATAACCAAAGAGAGACTCCTCCACCTATACAGGTCAAAAAATTAAGAAACAAGGTCCCCATGTCTATTCCACCACACATGACCACTTGAAATGAAACTGCCACATCGAAAGCTTAACTGTCCCCATTTTATGACATTAAAGAAAGGAATTGGACCCAGATCCCTTATGATCTTAGGGGTTCCTGACTACACACTAGCCTCAATCTAGGACCTATGACTGGAGCTCTATTGATAGAATCATATGCTGCCTCACAACCAGGTGTTAAAACCTCTAACAGAACTCCTCTTACTAGTTCAATAAGAAACCATACCGCAATCTAGAAAACACCAACACACATAACACACTCCAATATCCACTTTCTCCCACACGACACTTTTTCTAAAAAGGGGCTTAAAATATGAATAATCACCATCCATTTCACTCAAAATAAGAAGTAGAAGGAGAAAGAACACATGGAAGGCACCTTCACTCAGAATAAAGAAATTCATAGTTTTCTGAAGGCAAACACCCTTCTTGTTAAAATAAATATTCTCAAAAGATTTCACAATATTTACCCTTGTAGTCGAGCTCCAAAGTATCGCTAAACATTACCATTTCAACTAAAAAAATTGTAAGTAGAGGGACCTTGAACCGAGTACCTACCAACATGATATTATTGCAAGCGGATATAAAAAACTCTTATAACCCGATTTTCCACAAGAGTGGCTTAACACGATCTCTTAATTAGAAAAAAATAATGAAAACCCCAAAGGACCTTTGAAATAACAACCAACATAGAAAGATCTATAATTCTTCCATATTTTATCACTAGAATTCCCTTCACCACTTCCAAATAGAGCCTTCAGACATAACGATATCAACTTCAACTTTATGACCACATGACTCAAGGAAATCCAAATGTCCTTCCACCCCTCTTGTTTCCTCTTCCCCACTGCACGAGGATTCGCTTATCCAAAAAATAATAGGGGTAGACTCAACCCTAAAATCAGGAAGAATATTCTCACTTTGACCAACTGGAGGATCTACCAATGGAGAATTACCCACGACCGCACTTCAGTCACGCATTAAGTCTTTATAGGGGTGTACAATAACTAGCAGGGAAAAAGCCCAAGGACCCAATCAAATAGATCTATTAAAAAAACATGCCACAAACCCAAACCAAACAGATGAGGGAATCCACCACTTAGGCTTCCTGAAATAACTCTCTAAAGAGACCAAAAACCATTATTCAATCCAACATATCGATGATACACAAACCAAAAAAATCATTCAAACAAAGGGGTTTCAAACTAAATACATGCCATAAAAACATCCACAATAATATAAGAGGACACATGATGTTGCATGAGGAAACTAGTGTCGATGGGTGACCTATACATATGTTCGGCAACCATACTCTAGTTACACCACTATAACGAAGAGTATTCTGGGACCATGTCCAAAGTTCCCCATGGATTTTCAGGCCCTATGAGCTTTATGAGACTATTTATCCATCCATCTTTTCATTTACAAAACAATGAAAAACAAAAAGGACCAAAAGAATAAAAAAATGACTTCCCCTCATAAATTTAGTCGCATCACGATGTTTGCTGGCCAAAAACCCTACTCGTAATCAGAAAGTCTTTTTCCAAAAATCCTAGCTTCGGTCTACCCAGAATTTTCCCCAAGGGACATGACCCAAAAGAGAATAACCTCCCTTTGATACCATTTTATAATGAAACAATTCGATATTTCAACCGACCTGACACCTGACCCAGTACGCGACAAGGATCGAAGGGCGTTCCCAATCCCCACGGGCTGGCACAAGTTATTGGGTTTCAAATAAAACACGAGGTAACAATTTACCTTAATTAATTATATTAAAATGACCAACAAAAACTAAAAATTCAGATCTAAAAATTCAACCAAACTCACCCTTAACAATTATCGAATTTTAAATTTACAAACTAAAACAAACCAAAAAGGGTCAATGAAAAAAAGGTAAAACTAGGACATGTACCCAAACCTCCATGAAACCAGAGGAGCACACCCTTAATCATCCACCACCAATATCCACCAAAATATCCATAAGAAACCCAGCCTTCCAACACTAAACTTCTTGCATTAACCTAAAAAAAATAGATAACAAGGTCTACATACACCAAAAGGTGTATGTAGGGTGTGATCCAATGCCCAATAGGATTACACCTGGTTAAAAAGATTCCATGCTAAATAATTTTAAAGTCAATCTAACATGGTAATTTATAATTAGTTATTTTAAAACATTTGAAGAAATCATTTGTGAGCAAACATTTTAAAGAAAAGAGACCCCTTATAATGAAAACCAATACAACCATTTGCTTAAAATAAAAAGGGCTTCTAAAAGTACACACACACATTAGAGGTCCATTGTATGCCGATGGATTTCACTCAATCATATAATATAGAGCACTATGGATAAATAACTAGGGTCAAACTAGATCAAGTGGGATTCTAGGAACCTCACATTTCAGTGAAAATGTTGTATAGAAACCAAGGAAACATGAATTATCATGAACAATCCAATAGTAGGGGACATCCCTGTAACCCTATAGGTATCAAAAAATCATCCAAATATTAAGTCAGTGCTGTAGTCTTCAGCCCCGATAAGTGAAACTCAGACGTAACCACTTCTGAATCACTACCTAGCTAGTCCTAGTCCATCCACCCAGTTACCCAAGATTACCTTTTTGTGCTCAGTCAAGTTTCACATTCACATATCACACACACCACTACTTTCATAAACCAAAGTCAATCATGCCAAAGATGTCATCAATTCCATGAACAAACCAATTTTCATCTTACAAATGCATAGATCCTCTTCAAGATACATTTTTAATTCATAAAATCCATTGGAAAAGATACATAAAAGTACAAAAATTATCACTAAAACCATGGGAAAAGACCCCATATTTGAATCCACATTTAAAACAAGTTCATTTCCAAAACAAGCTTCCCATTATTTGAAACAACTCACGAATCATAATAAAAAATGCAACAAAAATATCTACATGCCAATACTTATCCATTTTTTCCATTTTAATCAAACAAAACCCATTTCCAAGCTCTACCCATCACCTATAAAATTCATACAATTCACTTTTAATAAAAATAAGAAAAATACACAACTAAAACCAACCAATTCTATAGAAAACCCCATTTGTAAAATCGTACTCAAACCAAAAGTCATTTTTAAAACATTATTTTCATTACATTATTTAGATCAATTTAAATTTAAAGGTGCACTACAAGTTCAACATGCAAAATAATACACTTTTCCTCCAAAATCCCATTTTCAATACACTCTCACTTTAATTTCCTTTGAAAACATGATTCTTATATTTCAAAAAAATTCTTAAAACCTTTCCCTAAAACATCACACCGAAACACTCACATGAATATAGAAAATTTCTTTTATAAAGTGAAAACCCAACACATGGACATGCCAAACCCTTCAAAACATGTTCGCATCACTAAAATAATTTTAATAAACTATTTACACAATTTATAAATGGCTACCAAGAAGAAAAAAAATACTGTACACTAAAAATACACACAATTTCATTTATAAAAACTGTTTCCAAACTAATTGGTCACCAAATCTCTTCAAAAACCACTTTCACACCCCTGAATCATATATCATGTTTCTAAAAAAACCAACATACCAAAATAATTTGGTTTATTTTGGAAAACTCACTTTAATAAAACTTTCACCTCAAGTGATTTTGAAAACACATTTTTCATTCCTTAAACACTTAATTAAACACATCCAAAAATTTCCACAAAAGACACATATAAAATACATGGTCATTTCCATTATAAAATCTAATTTATCATATATGCATGCCAAATTATATCCAAAACAGAATTCACACCATGAAACTAAAGTATAGAACATGGTAAAATTAATTAGATAGGAAAATTAAATCATCTAAAAATATCAAGACATGGAACCACATACCTTGGGTGAAGAATTTGATGAAAAAATGGTGCAAAGCCCATCCGCACCTCAAATTCTCATAAAAAACCAATAAAAGACCCCAACACAAATATTAAATCGAAAAACTCAAAATTGAACCCCTAAAATGAAACCCTAGCCACTGAAAAAGGGAACCTCAACCAAGAAGAGGAATAAACTACCAGAGTGGGGAGCCGTTGGAGGAGTATGATTCTAGTGAGGTTGTGATCATCGGAGAGGAGGCCGACTAGATGGTTTTCACACTGAAAACGGATTCAATGATAGGGGTCACATAATAGGGAGGAGTAGGGCTCACTAGTGCAAGGTTGGTGAAAGGGAGAAGGGCGCTAAAGATGGTTTTTCACTGGTGACGGGCCGCATTGGAGGAGTGGTGCGATGGAGGATGGCTAGTGGGGAGGGATGGCACAATGGTAGGGTTATAGGAGGAGGGTGGGTCATGAGAGAGAGGAGAGAAAAAGGGAGAGGGGCGAGGTGCTACACACCAAAGGGGGGATCCAAACCCTATCAAAGAGAAAGATAATAATAATAATCAAATTATAATAAAAATAATTATAAGAATTATAATAATTATTATTTTCATAATAATAATAATACTAATAACTTCTTAACACCAATATTATTATTATTATTAAAGCAATTCTTTAAGTTTTATTACATTTTTCTTAATTTATTTTATTTTCATTTTATCACCCATTTAATTTTATTTCTTTATTGTTCATTTCACATAATTTAATTATTTTGATCATTGGTAAGGTCACACAGTGACCTGAGAGAAGCCGCGTGGTTTCTAAACCATGCTGTATCCGTGTGTCTGATGCCGCCCCACCCAAAACAAGCCTTTATCAACAAAAACAAAAAATTTAAATCAGGCACTACCTGAACCTTGATAAAATATTTCAGATCTAGATAAAATAAAAAAATATTTTTTTCAGAAGTAAGATTGTGACAGTATGGGTCAACCATTAAAGGTTCTCCTTGAGGCAAAGGTTGACACATGGTTAGCGCACAGTTTTTCTAACCATGCACAATTTAAAAATTATATCCTTTAAAAGTGGGTCTTGCACGTTTTCACCTCTAATCTTCTTTTTTTGCTCCAAATAAACGCTAACTCGATATTTCTCCCTTCCAAAGGATGAGGAAGATTTTCCAATTAATTCAGATCCAATATGAAGGTATTTCTTTTTGCGTTGAAGCCTGATTCCCTTTGTAATTCTCTATTTGTTGTAGTTTTTAGTTGTTTGTTTAGATATAATTTCCTCTACCTCTCTTTAATATTTTTTAGATCTAATACACTATGGATATATATAAGGTTTTCGATGCCAATCATGGTTATATTTGGTCTTGTTAATGTAAGGGGAAGAGATCTAAGGTGGGTTTTTGGAGATTCCGCTCGGTTTTGTGGGTGTTTTCATGTCTTTCTTCATTTTCTCCATAATTCCTGAGCTTGGTGGTTTAACTCTTGACTTCCCTATTTAAATATTGAAGGATTAGTTTCAAATTTATTGTTTTGTTAGAAATTTGTTGTGAAAATGTTGTGAAATGTACGGTAGAAACCCTATTTAGTGATGGTTTTTGGATTTTGTGGAATTGTGTAATTGTTGTTCAAAGTGCTTTGATAAATGATTTAAAAAAAATTTATTTTAAAATAGTTTCTTGGTTTGATTCATGGAAATTGGTTTTATGAAAAGGGTTTAAATAAAATGATTGTTTTATTGAAATAGATTTTTTATATTTGAATTGGCATGGATTTTAGGCATACTTGGTGTTGTGTGTTCATGTTGCATTTTAGGAGGCCTTGTTGAAATATGACTTGGTACTCGATGCCAAAGCTTTAATGGAACATGGGATTTTAATTATCCTATGATGACTTGGTAGATCGATGAGAAACCACTCTTGAGTATGAAACTTTCATAACAATGAATGCATGTGAGGATGCATGAGCTTGTGGGTTGGAATTGGATATTCCAAAAAGGGAATATAAGATAGTGTTGAAAAGCTTACTTAGTTTTTTCCGAAGAAATTTTTTTTGGTCCGTAAAACTATTATGATTTGAAATAGTTTTGTTTTTCTGATAAAATATTTTAAATTTTTTTATATAATTTTTTTTATATAATTTTTTTAAATAAATTGTTTTATATAAATGTGATTACTTGTTCTATCTTAGTGGTGTGAGTAAAGAAGTCATTTGGGGAAAACATACTAAGTTTCATTACTCACCCCTACTTTGGTACTTTGGTTATTTTGCAAATATTGTTCCTCAGGACATAGAAAAAGTTAAAGTATCACACTTCTTTAGTGATTCATAATACTTGGGCTATTTTGTAGAGTTGGAGCATGGAGCATGTGGGAGGTTAGAGTTATATTGGTGTCATTGAGTCTTGTTGGTTTTGTTTTTAGTTATGTACTTTGATATTATAGTCTTCCTTTGTGGTACTCTATTGTAGTTTTGTTTTGATATCAATGAAATTTATTTTAGTTGGTTTACATTGTTATCATGCATCATGTAGTGGTTTTGATTATGACATGTTTAGTTATGGTTTTTTTAATTTCAAAGGGAAAATCATCCCCCAATTGTATTGAATGTTGGATCCTAGGATATTCTTTGTTGAAAATGGAGCATGGTTTGTGTTTTTTATCAATAATGACATGGATTATCAGGGAGATTGTAAGTAAAGTGATCATATAGTTCAATCCATTAGCAGTACTGAAGGTGGTTTCGTTTCCCAGTGTTTGCCAAATTTTTGGGGTCTAAAATTTGGAGAATGGAAAGCATTGTGAAAAGTGATTTTTCTTGAAGGCCTTATGAAAATATGGTAATTTCATGAGTTTCATAGAGATTTGCTTTATGAAGTGTGTTTTTCAAATACATAAATAATTATTACATTGATCTCTATGAGTATGACAAGCTTTACAAATGATGAAGGTGAAGAGCATTGTGAGTAGAGCATTGTGGCGACGCGAAGGGTTTGAAAGGGAGAATCGTGAAAATGTCATATTTTATTGGTGATTTTCAAAGGGAGGAGTGTCATGAAGTCATTTTTGACTGATTCAAAAAATGAGCTATAGGTGGCGGAGCTTCGCGATTGGACGTGCCTTTAAATAAGAGGCTACCCCTATTTATTTTTTATGAATCTTTTCATAGAAAATATTGATTTTCATTGATTTCACAAAGAAAGGAGTGCTCCAAGAAACTAAGAATCTATGCACACTTTATCTTCATGAAAAGACTATTATAGTCTTGACCAAAGTCAATGCTTCTAATTATTGAGTGCTTTGCGAAGATGGGTTATTCCGCATTGTCTTAGTGAGCTTCACAAAGGAAGGTTGTTCTGTGAAGGTAGTGTGCTTCGTTATGACATGTTGTTCCACAAAGGAGAAAGAGCTTTATAAAGTTGAGGGATTTGTGAAGTAGTGAAATTTTTGAAGTAGTAAACATTAATAAGGAGCGAGCTATGTGAATAAGTGAGATCTAAAAAGGATTGATCTTCACGAAGGATCTTTGTGAAAGGTAGTATTTGAATATCACGTTTTAGTGGATAGGGATTTCAGTGTACATCAACCTAGGGCTATAGTGCAAGTAGATTCTCGTGCTATGTTAGGGACAAATAATTTGTTGCCAAATAACTAAAGAGACCTTCAATTTGATAAACTAAGTTAGACTTCTCTCAAATCAAATGGCTAGGATGAGTTAGTGGAAGTATTCTAAGGGACACAGTGAGCTATCTTTGAATTCTTATAAAGGCAGTGTGCTTGGCACAGAGTGACTGTGACCAAACCTTTGTATTCCAATGCTAGTGACGATTAATGGAATTTGATATGACTGACACAGTTTTGGCATATGCTCCTTGGATATAGCACAAAGTTGTGAACCAAGTAAACGTCTTGTGTCATATCTGTTCATGTGAATGTTTTATTACTAATCATATCCATCATGCACGTTTAACGAGTTTCTATAAATGTGGGAATAAGATCCATCACTTCAAAAAGAAATTGACACCCTGATTCACCCCTCCCCTCTTATGGTGTCCTAGGGTCCTACACGTGATATTAGAATATAAAGGTTGCTGGTGTTAAATTTTTTCTTTATTGTAATGGAGAATCAGTAAACATCATTCGATTTCCACTATTTGATGGAATAAACTTTTAGATATAGAATAATAGGATGAGATCCCTTCTAATATCTCTTATAATGGAAGTCCTATTTTCTACAGTGCATGGAATACAAATAACTGATCCAACAGGGATGTCTATGACTAATACAGATAGGAAGATGCTTGATGTAGATGCTAAAGTGTAGAATTCTCTCACTAGGGCACTTTATGATCATATCTATCTAAATGTGACGAGTTTAAATTCCGAAAAGTCTATGTGGAAAAAATTGGAGAATATATATGAAGTAGAAAACAATGTGAAGGAGGTGAAACTACAAGTCCTACCCAATAGGTTTGATAATATAAAGATGAATCCTGATGAGAATGCATATTCCTTCTTAAATTTTATTACTAATGTAGTAGGAGAAATTAGAGGGCATGGGGAAGAGATCAAAGACACTGATATTATGAACAAAATTTTGAGAAGGCTTCCACCTATATACAACCCAAAAGTGTCAACCCTTGAGGAAAGGGATCTATATAAATTCTATCTGGATGATCTTTTGAGTAGCCTGATGGCATATGAGATGATAGTAAATCCAGAAGATGAGACAACCCATGCCAACAAGGAAATGGCATTCAATTCCATGGAAAAACTATAAATTTCAGGAGATAATGTTGACGAAGATAATGAGGGAGGTGAAGTTCTTTCTCTAATTTCCAAGAAATTCAGGAAGGGAAAAGGGAAATTCGAAGGTAAGTTACCTATGGCTTGTTTCTATTGTGTCAGAGTTGAGAACATTTTCTCTCGGTGCAGAAGAAAGTTTGATAATGAAGAAAATGAAGCTAGAGACATACCGGAGCTTCAAAAAAGGTTTTTCAAAATGGGAGACTTCAATTCTGTTAATTAATAACATAGAAAATTTTTTGTCTATGAATAATTAGATAAATATAGGTGAATACATTTAGGAATAAGAACCAAAACTTAAATCTGGAACCCATGAATCAATGATGGATACCTTTGAAAAGACATAACCTTCAGGATATAAAGCTATAGATATTCAATTAACCGTAGATTTTGATATCAAGCTGCAACCTAAATATTCTTTTAGTAATATTGATAATCAATGGAATAGATGTAAAATGTGAAGAGAAATTGTGAAATAATCATAAAAAAATGTTGATCATCTTGATGTTGAAATTGAACGATTGGAAGAAGTATAGAATTTATAGTCAACAACCCTTGAAATCAAAAAAGAGGTAGTGGAACTAAAGATAAGAATTTCAGAATAGGAAAAAAGTCATAAATTACCTCACCTCTATACTGGAAGAGAAGTCCAAGACTATCGAGGGTCTTGAAGAAAATGTTTTTACTATTATGATTAGACTTGAAAGTGAATCAATTTCAAAATAAAAAAAGAAGAAAATATAGTTTGGAAGATTCTCAAATGCTGAATTGCTTGAGAGAGATAAGAATGGTTCTAATGGATGATTGCAGTTGTTGAGTGTCCGAATCGATATTTGAATAGTATATCTAGAACTATGATGATTGGGATTCATATCTCTCACCATTATTGTAAAGAGTTCGTTCAAGATACAATATATATTCAAAATTGAACAGCGCTTTATATGGGTGAAACCAAGACACCATATGAGTTGTGGAATGGAAGAAATTTTTCTTTTAATTATTTCCATGTTTTTAGATGAAAATGTTTAACAAAAATTAATATGGAAATCAAGAAAATTATGGTGACATGGTAGAAGATTGAATATTCCTTAGATATTCAATGAATAGTAAATTCTACAAATGCTTCAATAAGAATTTTGGAAAAATTGTGGAAATAAGTGATGTAAATATCATTGAAGATAAAACAAAAAATGCCTCAAGTAATTCTTATACTGATTTAATAGGAGATGAGGAATAATGTGAACATGGAAGTAATACAAATATAGATGTAGATTAAGGAGTATAAAACTCTCAAGAGTCACAACATGATGTTAACTCTGAAGAAGAATCAGAAGAGGAAACCATGGATGAACTGAATTCTTCTAAACCTGAAATGAAAAATTGAAGAGTAGAGATTGATCAATACAACATCTACATGGATTGGAAGGAACCCACACAAACAGGGATAATGAAAAATAAAGAAAAATCTACCTTTCTTTCAGTTGTGGAACCATCCTAAATTGAAAAAGATACAATGGATGAATCATGGGTTAAAGCCACGAATAAAGAGTTTGATCAGGTTGGAAAAAACCAAACAAGGGATCTAGTCTAGAGACCCTATGTTCACAATGTTATTGGAATAAAGTTGATTTTTGAGGATAAATTCGACGAGCACGGTAATGTGATCAGAAATAAAGAGCAATTGGTGTGTAAAAGATATTCCCAAATTGAAGGTGTCGATGTGGATGACACATTTACTCCAGTGGATAGACTGGAGTCAATCAAGACATTTCTTGACATAGAGATCCAAATAAGATATAAAGTATATCAAATGGATGTCAAGACAACATTATTTAATGGTGTTCTTGAAGAAGAAGTCTACATTGAACAACTAGTGGTTTTGTTTCTTGGAAATAATGAAATTAAGGTTTAAAGATTTAAGAAGGCACTCTATGGTTAGAATTTGGCACCACCGGCATGGTACTCTTGGATGAATTATTATTTGAAAAAGAATTAATTAAAAAGAGGAGGTTTGGATCACAATCTCTATATAAAGAATTCTTAAAAATATTAGTTCATGGTACTAGTGTACGTAGATGATATTATCTTCAGTGGAAACAGACAGGGATCAGTGGATGAATTTTCTAATCACATGAAATCA
Source organism: Viscum album (assembly GCA_963277665.1). Classification (NCBI taxonomy): domain Eukaryota; kingdom Viridiplantae; phylum Streptophyta; class Magnoliopsida; order Santalales; family Viscaceae; genus Viscum; species Viscum album. The sequence goes on from OY728150.1 coordinate 1,045,981,421, forward strand.
GAATTCAAAATGTCTATGATTGGTGAACTGGCATACTTTTTAAGGTTTCAAGTGATTTAGAGGAATGAATACACTTTTATTTCTCAGGAAAAGTATTCTCGAGAGTTTCTGAAAAAGTTCAATTTGCATGAATCCAAACCAATATTGACTCTAATTTTGGTTGGAACTAAAATAGGAATTCATGAGGATTGGACACCTATAGATCCCACAATATATAAGAGAATAATTGGAAGCTTACTATACTTGACTGCAACATGACCATATATTGTCTTTTTAACATGATTAGTGGCTCTGTTTTAGAATAATACAAAGGAAGAATATATCGTGGAAGTGCAAAGAATCATGAGGTACATTCAAGGAACTCAGAATTAGGGTTTATACTTTGCTTCTGGAAGATTTAGTGAACTCTTAGGGTTTTCTGATTCTTATTGGGATAAATATGTGGTGGATAGAAATTCCACAAGTAGTGGAGGATCCTTTACTAGAACGAAGTGTATGGGTTGGTTAAATAAGAAATAGGAAAGCGCTTCCCTCAGTACTTCTGAAGCTAATTATATCTCTACTAAAAAATCTTGCACTTAGCTCTTATGGATGAAGCAACAACTAAGTGATATTGGAGATGAGGTGAAACAACCTTTGGTGATTCACTGTGATAACAAAATCACAATTGATTTTAGGAAGAGTCATTTTCAACAATCTCATATGAAACACATTGAAATTAGATATCACTTAATCAAGGAAAAATTTGAACAAGGTTTGACTAAAATGGATCATGTGGGAACATATGAGAAGGTGACTGATATTATGACCATGCCCCTATCAATGACTGTTTTCGAGAAGTATTGGTTGAACCTCGATGTTCAGACACCTCCCAATGAATGAGGAGGTCATGATATTCCCCATTCCCTAGTTCAATTAACTTTTTTAATCTCTTATTAGAAGTGATGCAGGTTTATAGGGGATATACGATTTTGGGGGAGTGTGTTTTGAGATTTATAATGTTCAAATACAAGTATTTGGGTTTATTTCCAATGAGTGAGAGGAAAAAATTCAACGATACGAAAAAAGGAGGATGATTTTTTTTATGGTTATATGAGAATTGGGAATGGAGAATGATGGGAATTTGGTGTTATGAGGAAACAATGTAATAATTCTATGTCATGATGCGAATTAGATGTTAGGAAGAAATTATTTAGTGCATGTAATACTTTTGTGACATGGTTTTGATAGTGGATGGTTCTCTGTTGAATTTATCTACAGATTTCTAACAAACCCAATAAGGGAGATTATTGGAACCAAGGTTGTTAATTGCAAAAAATAGAGCATGGTTTGTGTTTTTTGTCAATCCTCATATGGATGATCAGGTAGATTTCAAGTAAGGGGATCATATAGTTTAATCTATAATCAGTAATGAAGGTGGTGTCATTTCCCTATGTTTTCCAAATTTTTGGGGTCCAAAATTTGGAGAATAGAAAGCATTATGAAAAGTGGTTTTTCTTGAAGGCCTATGAAGATATGAAAAAGTCATGAGTTTCATAGATATGGGATTTATGAATTGTATTTTGCAAGGACATAAAAAATTCTGATAGGGATATCTATGATTACGACATTCTTTGCGAACAACGAAGGTGAGGAGCATTGTGAGTGAAGTAATATGGAGACACGAAGGGTTTGACAAAGAGCATTGTGACAATGTCATAGTTTAGTTGTGATTTTATAAGGGATGAGTGATGCGAAAATGTTCTTGATTGATCTAGAAAACATGATAGAGGTGGTGGAGCTTCAGGATCGGCCATGCCTATAAATAAGAGGCTAAACATCTTCATTTGTTATGAAAATTTTTAGAGAAAATCCGAAATCACTTTGATTTCATGATGAAAGGGTGCTCTGTGAAACTAGGATTCTATGTGAGCTTGAGCTTCACAAAAGACTATCTAGTCATGACCAAAGTCAATGATTCTAAGTATTGAGTTCTTCATGAATATGGGTTTTTCCACACTGGCTTAGTGTTCTTCATGAAGGAAGGTTGTTCTCTGAAGGTAGTGAGCTTCACGATGAAAAGTTGTTCCATAAAGGTGAATAATATTTTCAAAGTAGAGGGCTTTGTGAAGTAATGAAATTTGAGAAGTAGTGAACATTGAGAAGGAGTGAGCTCTAAGAAGGAGTGATCTTCATGAAGGAGCTTCATTAAGGATCTTTGAAAAGGGAAATTTGTGAATATCAGGTTTAAGTGGACATGGTTGTCAGTGTGCATCAACTGAGGTCTACAGTTAAAGTAGATTCTCATGATTTGCCAGGGAGAAAGAATTTAATACCAAATCATTTAAGTGACCTTTAAGTCATTAAAATGAGTTATAATTTTCTCCAAGAAGTGAGCTAGGGGGAGTCAGTTGAAGTGTTCCATGGGACACAATGAACTATCCCTGAATTCTTGTAAAGGAAGTGTGCCTAGAATAGAGTGACTGTGACTGAACATTTGTATTCCATAGCTAATGAATATTAGTGGCTTTTGGTATGACCGACATATTTTCAGCATATCCTCATTGGACATATCCCTTAGTGGTGAACCAGGTAAAAGTTTTGTGTCATCTCTTTGCATTTTAATGTTGGAAATTATGATAATATCCATCATATAGGTTTAATGAGTTCCTATCAACGAGGGAACAAGATCCATCACTTTGAAAAAAATTGACATCCTGATTCACCCATCCCCTCTCAGGGTGTCCCAAGGTCCTATATTGAAGCCCTTTGTATTTATTTATAGGCTTTAACTCCTGAGGTATTTCTTAAATAAAAATGATGTCATTATTCTTTCTCAAGCTAATGAGGATGTGCGAGATGTTACAATTGTTATCTTGTTTGTCTTATATGATCTGAGAATATATTTATTAATAATATTTTTTATAAAATATATGAGATGATGGATTTTATAAACATGGTTTATGATTAATTAGACTATATAACATGATTTAAAATAATGTATAGATACACGTTTTTTATCTGGGGAAAAGAGTTTATCCTATATATTTGTTAAAATATGAGTAATTTTGATTCCAGCAACCATCAATGGAATATTTTAAAGAATATATTTTTTTGAATAATTATATAAACATATAGAATACTATATAATATATGGATAAAATATTTTATTTTTTAAATATCCCACTAAAAGAAATAATTATTATTTACTAACACAAAAATGTTTTTATATATTAAGAAGATATTATGAAATATTATAGTTTCTATGAGATTAATGGAAAAAAATTTAGAATGAAGTTAGTTGAAATATTAAAAGTAAAATATTATGCAAGTGAAAATTGAAAGTGAATCTCACTAGATATCCTAATTTTTTGTATATATTAGTAAAGATAAATGTAAAGAGTTATTTTTATTTATAGTAACAAAGTTAATATCACTTTATATCCTGAAGGAGTTAAAGACACCTTTGTAAAATAATAATAATGTAAAATCAAATTTTTTACCAAGATAATCTCAAGGAAAAATTTAAATGTAAAATGTTCGAAGAATAATGATGATGATGAACTTAAAAGGAGTTCTAAGAAGACAACAATAGTGATAAACATCATAACATTTGATATTATGAAGTAAAGAAGTTCGAATAAGTTTTTTATGAGTATAACATTTGGAATATGATTACCAAGTATCAATATTATTGAAACAATTTGTTTTTATAGTTTTTACTCACTAAGGAGTTTAGTGGGAGGGTTTTTCTAGATGGTCACATAGAGATGTTGTAGGAATTATATAGTGATATAATGAGTTTAACAAGACCCTAAAAGTGTAGCATACATAAGGACAATATAGTAGTATTTCATATGGGATATTATTAAGCACACACTAATGTATGGTTATATTAGTATTATTAAAGTATTTTAATACAATGAAATGTATCTTGTTATATAGAATAAAATCTCCAAATTATAATCATTTCATAGGGGTTTCACATACAATGTGAAGATAAATTATAATTGACCTTTCAAAGTATGAATTTGAGTTATTCCCAATAGATGTTCATCATGAAGAACTGGAGGATGTAATGAACTGTTAAGGTCAATGTGAGAAAGATTTCATTTAGAGATATAAAAATATGATCATGAGGCACAAAAGTAGTTTTGTGTGTTGGATGACCCAAAATATTATACCACATGAAATGTCATACACTAAATATTTGGTATAACCGAGGTGTATGCTTTATATTGACTCCCCATACCTGAGTTTAGAGACAAACCTAGCATGAAAACATTCACAGTTTTCTACCTTTCTTATATAATCCTTGAGGGGATTATCTAAGAAGGGGTTAGTTTGGAATGTTTCTAATATTGTTTTCAAATGATTCTTAACTAAGATGGGTTTTATTCTCTCATATGATGAGTAGAGAATATGTTCCCTCAATTGATATAGATTTAGGAAATGTATTTTTATACTTAGATAAGGTATGTGTGATGTTCTTATTAACTTAGATGAAGAGAATGTGATGCACTCATCCTCTTTGATGAATGAAATGTGATGTATTCATCAACCCTGTCAAGCTATACACAGAGAATTGAGAACATAAGAGGAGGAAATATGGGATTGACATACTATATTTACCATGGTTTCTCAATGTCTTATACAGAGGGACTATATGATTATGAATGATTTTGTATGATTTAGTTGGTGGAAATAGGTATATAGATACATGTTTTTGATGGAGATCATGCCATATACCTTTGTATCCTGAGTATCATCGATTATTTTCTAAAGGATAATATTTTCTTATGTTTATAAATTCAAGAATTTATATTTGTTTTCAATGCTAAAAAGGACCATGAGGTTACACTTTTTGGTTAAATGAATGAGTATTGGGTTTTACAAAACCCAAATAGATACCCTAAAATGAGTTTTAGAGTCCATCTAAAAGGTTTTCTGGATGGATACTAACATGGTATTTTATATGATGTGATACAAGTTAAATTTATGGATAGATTTCCAAAATTGTTTAGAATATATCTAAAAAAAGGTTTGGATATTATTTAACATGTTATTATATATGATATAATATAATATGAGATGAAACAATATCTATATGTCTTTTGTTAAAGTGATATATTGAAGGAGATATTCCCTAAATTCTTTATACATATGATGTATTTTAGGAAATATCATAAGATACTATATATGTGATATCATATTGTATGATTTCCATAGTGAAAAGGGAATAATTTATGATTTTCGAGTATATTGTTTCTTATGATTTATTGAAATCATAGAAACTTCCATATCCATTCATACTCTGTACGTGGTCATATCGTAGTGAACTAGATCATATCTCATGACACACAAAGAAATCTAGGACTGATAATGACATTATTAATGGATATATGCCCTAAATTGATATATTTATATATTGTATATACAGTACATTTTATATTTCATAAAAAATAAGATTTGTGTTCACATAAGGGTATATTATTTTAAGCAATATGTGACTAAAAAAATGATAAAAAATTATCATTTTGTGTTTAAAGCATGTAAGATATCATCAAATAAAATTGTTTCATATTTCTATGTAACATATAGGGAGTAAATGAATATGATGAATTTATACATACTCATACAAACTATGGTATTTTTTCATGCATTTCGATGCATGAATAAATGGGAAAATAATCATGGAGTGTCCTTCATTGCCTATATAATTTACTACCATATGATGGAAGTGTGTGTGTGTGACTTCCTCATGCTTGGACGATACTCCCGGACCCATTTTTCATGATCCCCTCCCTATAAAGTTACATATCCTAGGACAAAAATGAGATAACAGAGATAATGACTTCTTAAAGCCTACCTCTAATAGACCATGGGTTGGAGACAATCACCAAGATTATATCATATATACAAAAGGGATGCATTAAGATTTAGGATAACATGAGGAATGAGAGATAATACAAGAACACCAATCAACTCCTTCTTATAATGGTAAAATAAAACCCAAGTAAATATATGTATTTTCATATAAAACTAATATAACTGAAAAGGAACTAGAAATACCAAAAGATAAAATCGGAAGTGACAATGAACGATAATAACTATTAAAAAACTACAAGAAAGTAATATCCATCATGATCTCTAACCTTCTATAGTGGGAATGAATAACAATTTATATATATATAAGGTGATAATAATCAGTATACTCCGTAGGATCCTCCTTAGATCCTCTCATGAAAAACAAAAATAAATCATACTAAATCACAGTGAACAAAAAGTGAAGTTAACTCATCACATAAACATGTATACTAATTTCCTATCCCCACCATGGTTATATCTCACCATGTAATGCATACAAGAGATTATATAATATAATATAATATAAAGGTACCCCACTACCACCTCCACAATATTTTTTTCTACCCCAATGTCATACATCCTAAGAGATATCTCTCCAAAGGATCCAGCCTGAAGAAACATGAGCTAAGTATCACAACATGAATCTCATGCATCACATCATCTCATCATCCCATCAAAATTTCCATATAGAAATTTAGTAGTTTTTGGGTTCCACCATAACCTATATTTCATGTATTATAAGTCATATATTATACGTCAATCTATCATATCATATACATCGAGTAATGTAACTCAACCCATCACAGACCATACACATCATACCTAGAATAATCCTTATGATACTATATCCAGAGTTACATTTGAGTGAACTCACCACATATAATTATATCCCTCCACACACATATAGGGAAATATAACAACCATGAATACCAGTATATAATACTACTAGGAGAAAAGAGAGGGGCCATAGGGGGAAGTCATCAATCTGTTCCTCACCAACCTAGATATTAGGGAATACACCCTCCCAGAGTCCACTGGGTGTCAGTATCCCTACTGAAATGGGGGAGTGGGGGGGGGTATCATATGAAATCATAAAACATATAGGATATAATATATCTCACAACTATTATATGGTCATTAACATAGTCTTAGGATCAATTGTAGCTATCGTCACTCAGGAGCCTGATCGCCACCACAAAAAGCAATATATCCAATAAGAACACAAGCATTTAATAATACTAGAAATCAATTAATTATTCCAATATTATAAGTAAAGGTATTTTAATTAATTCCTTATCCATTATTTAACATCATTTTGTTTAAATTTCATTATCCATAAGAGAGAAGTCCATGCCCTTAAAAAATAATCCAATAGAGTTTAGTGGTTTTCAATATTATCAATATCTTCATTATAGAAAGAACCATCCCCATGAGTTAATAAATTAATTATTCTTTCACCATTTTTATAATTATAGTCAGTATAGGAAATATTCTAAAATACCTTCAAGATATGTTTAACCAAGCACAACCAGCCCCCATAAGAAGTGGGGAATGGAATATAGGTAAATAAGAAACTAAACCATATTGAATTTAAATAGATTTAACAAGAAACCATTCCATCCTTAGTAAAAAAAATAGAAAAGCATATCTTCAACACATTCCATAAAAATTGTATCCATCCTTGACACTATAATGCACATCACTATGCATCTCACCATTACAAGTGGGAACTTCTACCATAAACTTGGGACTCTCCACAAGTATCTCATCAACCATCAACCATATTAGGATCATATCTTATCACATAATTAGTCCAACATCTAGAGAAACATGAAAGTTTGAAAACGAAAAAAAAATTCAATAGGGAAACTAGACCCTAAAAAAGGAATCAATCCGTTAGATGTAAATAGGATCACTCGATCTTAAACACAAGGAATTCATCCTTCAAGACAATGGGTTCACTCAACCCAAAAAATATATCTTTATCAAAAAATATATTTTATTCCATATTGAATTAATTTATTCATTTATTACAGGTTATGACTATAGTTAACCTAATCCATCTGTTATAATAAACTACAAATTCTTTAAAAATTATTTCCTGTATAACATACAATTTTAACAAACCATGAGAAGAACAATTATCATTTAAAATGAATTTTTATTATTATACAAAACAATAATTACCAGATTAATTTTATTTATCCATTAATATTTGAATATGATAGAAAAATAATAATTAAAAATGTATTAAGAATCAATTTGATTCCCATAAAATTTCCATAATATTGTAATTCATTAATCATGCCTCTTAAGTTCTTTTTCCAACCAAAAATTTTAATATCTTTATGGTCGTTATCGATTTCATAAAATCAATATTATAATCCATGCATAAAAAATATTCTATTAATACATATACCTTTAGAGAACACTATACAGTAAAACAAGATGCAAACCGTTGTCAAGGTGGAAGAACATAAGATTTCTACAACCATAAACCATTCATTTTTTTAATATAGTTCATTATTTATTAGGTTTAATTCAACCAAAACTCAAAGAAGATAAAAAATGACAAATTTATGATTACACATAAATAAATAAGAAGAAAAAACAAACTATCTCAAGGAATCAATATTCTTCATGTCAGAATGTAACAACAACACAGATCTCCAATCACATATCTGGTAAAGAAAGCTATATAATTTAATGAATTCCATACAAACACCACACCAAAAAACATAAAAATAAACTCTTTATAATGATAGTGATCAAATTACATAACATGGAAAGTGTAAATAGGAGAAAACGAGACCAAATAGAGAATAAACCACAAGAATAAAATAAGAACTCATCACAGATCATCACAGATTGATCTTGGGATGCTAGGGATCGAATCTGATCTAATAGGGCTTTAAAGGCCTTAAAAACGATCACCCGTGTGCCCAGTGTTTGAGATATAAAATTGGTATAAAATTGGGTTTGGATGGTTTTATTGTATTTATAGGAATTGTGTAAAAAACAACACCATGACACAACACTATAAATAAATGCCACAAAATTTGATAAAACATGATAGACTATAGTGTAATGGATTGGACAATGTCACATCCTTCCTAGTCAAGCCCATGCCTAAGGAACATGACACCCTACACACTATAGATCCTTTAAACCCTGAGAGGGACTACATCACAGTGAATACCACCACACCGAAAACCCATTTTCTAAGAGGGGAGGCTTTTCTGCAACCTTATTCTATAATGAAGTTGCCCCGTATAACAACCCTCAAAACCCTACACTATAGCATGACTCTTCACACCGCAACACTCAACTAACCTATACCATAGACTTTCTTCACACCGTAGATATGAAAAATATGAAATTAACTCTAAAATCCTTCTCCTAGGACACTACACCAAAGTTAGTCTATCCATACTACAACAACCAACCTTATAGTTCAGTATAGCCCTACACATTATAAAATCCTCTACAAATGAAATTTTAGTAAAACTTCCCTACTTCATCCTCTAGGAACCTCCAACACACAAAACTCACAAATGAAAGGTTACTAGGAACTGATCCCTTATATTAGATACCTCCCAAAATATTCTCATTATTGAGAATTTAAAACAAACCCTAAGATAAAAGTAGGTAAACATGGATTTTCATAACAACCACCCCTTGAGATACCTCTCAAGAATCTCTTTATCATAGGAACTCAACCACAATGCTCAAAGGAACCAAGCATGAAACCACACAATAATAATAAAACCAACTCCTAAACACTCTATTGGGGAAGATACCTCTCAAAAAAGATCAAGGTCACTAATAAAACATCAAGAAGAGGGAACCATCCCATAAAATAAAAAAATTTCAACAACCATAATGAGCATCACTAAAAGAGAAAAGCTAAAAAAATAGTTAGTGATATTGACCTTTTTTATATTGACTCATATTCCAAGATAATCTACTAAAATTCACCATATCACCGCAAGAAATGAACAGAGGGAATAGAATTCCCATGAAACACCTTACCCTTGTGGCCATAGATCTTCATAAACTACTCCTTGAATGTCGCTTCATCATCAAAATCAATATTTCCTTGATCAATATTTTTGAATCGTCATAAAGGTAATAGAAAATATGTGACACATGGAAGAAATCATGTATCCATATCATCTTTAGGGGAGTGAAATCTGATATACTATAACTCCAAGATGAGTTAAAATAATGAAAGGCCCAAAACCAAGGAGAAATATTAATCCTATGATCCAAACTTCACTGCCCATAATGAGGAGTTACCTCTAGAAACACATGATCTCCAAAATCAAATTCTAGAGGGATCCTCTTATAATCAACATAAGAATTATGACAATCCTATTTTTCTTTCATCCTTTCATGAACTAACTAAACAATCTATGTCATGTTCTACACTAGTTTTGGTCTGAGAATTTCTAACACTCTAACCCTAGTCCATCGTAATGGGGAAAAAAATCATCCATACACAGCTTCAAATGATTCCATACCAATGGTGGAGTTAAAACTATTTTTATAAGAAAACTCGACCAAGGGTAGGAACACCATACATGAACCTATAAAATCTTGAAAACAAGAACCCAACATGTCTTCAAGAGTCTTGATGGTCCACTATGACTAATCATTCATCTGCAGACGAAAAGTCATTTTAAGGCATAACTAAGAGACAAAATCATGTTGGATACCTCTTCATAACCTAGAGGTAACTTGAGGATCATAATCAGAGATAATTGTACTTAGGACTCCTTGGATTCTCACTACCTTCTCTAGATACTTCCATGGAAAAACCTCCATTGAGTTAGACACCTTAAATACAATAAAGTGAGTTGATTTCATTAAAAAGTCCACTATCACACATATAACATAAAATCCTCCATGGAATCGAAATAAATTGGAATAAAATTGCATTGAGATTTCCACCCACTTCCATTGTGGAACATCTAATGACTAGAGAAAACCAACAGGAATATAATACTCAACCTTCACCTTCTGGAAGACAAAACACCAAGACACAAACTTTGAAACTTCAATATTAAACCCAAGCCACCAAAAATGCCCTCTCAAATCTTGTTACATCCTTATCTCACCAGGATGTACTGCTAAGGGTGAGATATGGAACTCATAAAGAAACATATCATGCATCTCTAAAATTATGAAAAACCTCCTTTAAAACAACACTTAATGATGATAATCCTCATATCAAACATCATGGGCTTTACAAAAAACAACTTAGTCTCTCCAGACCTCCACTCAAGAATCCCACAATTGGGACTCATCCACCTTCTAAACTAAAGATGAATCCACTATCAAATGAAAAGGAAAACCTCTTCTACCAACCTCTTTCTTATAAATTTGAATCACTGAGTTCTCTTCCATCACTATCCAAAAATCTCCCGAATCAGGAACGATATCACTACATGACTTTCCTATCATCACATCAGCTAAAACATTACCCTTGTATGATATATATGTAATCTCAAAATATTAAAATAATTCCAACCATCATCACTATTGGAAGTTTAAGTCACAGTTGGATAAGACATAAATTTGGCTCTTGTGATTGGTAAAACCCATAAAATGATCATTGATGAGGTAATTCCACAAAAAATTCAAGGAACACTATTGTTTCCAACTTGAGATCATGAGCGGCATAATTATCCTGATGGGTATTTAACTACTAATACCAATAAGAAACAACTAATATCTACTTAATCAAAACACAACTCAAACCAAGAAAAAAATCATCATAGAAAACCATAAATTGAACTCTACATGCTAGATAAGAAATCAATAAAACATTGAATTACTTATCCATTAAGTACTCAAAAGTTTATTGACACTAGTCCATTCATAAGAAAACATGATACTTTATAGTAAACGCTACCATGGGGGTCTCAAACTAAGATAATCTAGCTAAAAACCTCTTATAACAACCTATAAGACCAAATAAACTCCAAACCTCCATGATGGTATTAGGGGATTCATAAGAAAGGAACGATTAATTATTTAAAGGATAGAACACTACCCCTCAATTGGGAAAAACATTTCCTAAGAAATGAAATTCATAAGACCAAAAAATCACACTTCTATAACACTCCAAAAAGTTGATGATGACGAAGAAATTCCAAAACTACTCACATATGCTCTATATTCCCTTCCTCAGATGAAAAGTACACAAGGATGTCATTGATAAGAACCACAAAAAACCAATACAGGAACTTCTGAACACTACATTCCTCAAACCCATGAACAAGGATGGATATATTATCATGAATAACAATATCACAATGAACTCATAATTCCCATAATGAAATTGGAAATAAGTATTTGAATTATCCACATCTTTCACATATATCTAATGATATGCTGATCACAAATCAATCATTAAGAACTAAATAACACCTTTAAAATGATCAAATAAATCATCAATCCAATGAATAAGATAGAAGTTATTCACCATCACCTGGTTCAAGTGAAGATAATTGATACAGAGACATAAAATTCCATCCACCATCTCTATGAATAAAACCAGTGCACCCCAAGGTGATACACTCTTCCAAACAAAACAGCATTGTAATAGATCACCAAGATATACCACTAGCTATAAAAACTAAAAAGATGATATCCTATATAGAGAAATAAATATCAAACAAGTTCTCTTATGAAGATATATCCCAAACTTGACCTCTCATTGAGGGGGTAATGCCATAACCTCATCAAGAAAAACATCAGGGTACTCTTCTAAAACATTGGGAAACACTACTGGATGAACCCATGATGAACTCATAATTAGATCGACCATCAAGGAAGATAAGAAGGGAACATGCATCTGAACCATATAAAGATCTCACTCACTAAAGAACATGGTAGACTCACCGTCAGTATCATAAAACACAACCCATATCTTGAAGGAATCCAAAATAGACTTCATTGAATATAATTAGTCTATATCATGGATGATTTTGTTGGATTGTATATGTAAACATAGGAAGTCTCCCAAATAGGGGTGATTCTTCAGTACTACATCATATTATCTACATACATCATATAGATATGCTCGAACTCCAATTGGAATAGTAAACACATAAAGAATTGTAACCCTCTCCACCTTAATTACCAAAGAATAGTCTAGGGTAGGTGATATAAAGGAGTGAGTAGATCCTGAATCAAACAAAGAATACACCCAAGTAGAAAACAAGAAAAGGGTACCTCTAAATACATCTGGTTCACTTGACACTAGTAATGCTAGGAAATTCAACTATCCATGACCTACTCTATGACCTCCCTGAACTTGATGATGACCACCTCCATGACTACACTATAAAATATTTGAATGAGGATCATCTTAGGGCTTTACTCTATCTTCCACATCTCCTCTCTGTAGATCCCATGTTGGATCATCTTGTTGTCGGTGCCTTGGATGAAACTGCCTTATTAGAGGAACCTAAAGCTAAACACCTAGTATAAGCTTTTTTCTCACACAATTCAAGCTATCTCACTACTGATGACCTCAACGTCCAAATGAAAAACAATTACATGATCCCTTGTTAAGGCCTAAAATCCATCACTCTCAAAGAAACCGGGTGATGAGGGATGAGACCTACCCACATCTATCTGAAAGCTCTTTTGTCTATGAAAATAAGAACTCCATACCATAGCTATAATTCATGAAGAATCTTAATGAATCCCCTATTGTGATGAACTGGTTATGATAGTGTCATTTAAACAATCTATACTCTCCACATCACCTTAAGATACATCAATAACATAATTAGGGTGACCTATAACTGGATCTTTGGATGAAAATCCTCCTCAAAATTCCTCACCCGCGAGTCCTCATATAGAAATAGTTCTAAATAATATTAGAGAAGGTTCCTAAAATAGATCTTGAACCCTCGCATGATAGAAATATCCTATAAAAGTGAAAGAATCTCCAGAAGACTAGACACCTTAAATATTTAATAAAGAAACTTTTCTTGGAACTGGACCCTAAACTTCTCCAATGAGACCTCTAACTCATTAAAATATCTATGGAACATGATCCACCAATACCTATATACTTCACATAGCATCTTCATGACCAATGAAATATTGTGCTCCTTCCAAGCATGTATTGAATAGAAAACCATATCAACCTAATTCAACTATTATTTTATCATTATGTTAACAACAGATCTCTCATACTTATGAAGACTCTATCACTAAAACTCTCTGAATTTCCTCCTCTATGTTTCATCATCTTCAACCTCTACTCTACGATGATCTGATGGAATTTCCAACTAAAAGAATTTGGTGAGAACCCCAAATGGACGTCGACCTGGATCCATACCTATAAAATAAAAAAACTATTAGGGAATCCCAAACCTACAATATGGAATATTTAATTTTAATTAATTAATTATTGCATTTAATGTTTAACCTAAAAATAAGGTCTAACCATTTGAACCACAAGAACAAAGACAAATGATGCATAATCCTTTCCTAGGTCTATACCCCACAACCAATATAAATTCTCTTAGTGCACTCAGTAAACTTAAAGGTTTGTTCATTAGATCATAGGGGTCCCTGAATACCTATGTCTCAGACATTCTTCTTTATTTACATTTCCTTTTAAATTTAGTTGACACTATTTCCCCGCCAACCCATGCAGTCTCAAATGTGTCTAACTCCAAAATTTATCACATTATTTAACCTGAACCTTTGATACCAATCTATTATGACCCTCCCCCCAAAGGTACCCCTCTTGAGACGATAATGGGATAAGGGAGATGGTGACCACCCAAATCTCACCTCCAATAGGCCACTGATTGGAGACAACCACCAAGGGTATATCATACATATAAAAGGTAGGAATTACCCTTTAAGAGAAAAAGGGGAATGAAATATAAGACAAGCACACCAATCAAATCCTACTAATAAAGGTAAAAGAAAACGCAAGAACATACATGTAATTTGATACAAAACCAATATTACTGAAAAGGAACTACATGTACCAAAATATAAAGGCAACACTGACCAAGAATCCCAATCTCTCTTAAATAACCATGAACTAGTAATATATATCCCAATATCAGACATAATCCTACTAACCTGAAAAATATTATATATATATATAGGGTGATAATAATAGTTATAATCCATAAAATCATCCCCAAATCAAATCTTTCAAAAGATAAATAAAGCATACTAAATCCCATTGAACAAAAAGTGAAACCAAATCATACCTTAAATAGTTATACTAAGTTCTTTACCTCACCATGATTATCTATACCCAAGTAACAAATATAATTGATCGTATAATATAATATCAAATAAAGATACACTGCTTCCACTTCCTTTTTTTCACCACTATACCCCAACATCATACATCCCGATCCATCTCTCTCCAAAGGTTCTGACCCAAATACACCTATGATAAGTATCAAAACATGAATATCTTTCATTAAATAATCTCAATATCCCATCCACATATCAATATAGTAATCGAGTAGTTTTCATGATCCACTATAGCATGTATATCACGTATCATATATCGAGTATTGTACCTTGATCCTTCACAACCCATACACTGATTAATGTACCTCAAGCCATCACATGACATACAAACCATACGTATAATAATCCTTAGGATACTACATCTGGATATAACAGTGTGTGAATTAACCAAAATACATTATATCCATCCATACACATATGTGGGGAAAGATAACTGCCATACATACCCGCACATAATACTACCTAGAGAAGAGATCAATGATATAGGGGGTAGTCATCCATCCATTCCTCATTAACTGTGATGTTAGGGAATACACCCTCTCAAATACAACTAGGTGTAAGTTACCCTACTAACATAGGTAAGGTAGCATACAAAATCAAAAAATGTAAAGGTTATAATATATCTCAAAACCACACTATGGGAATTAACCTAGTATTAGTCTCTACCATAGTTATCGTCACACAAAGACCTAACTTCCACCACTAAGAGCTAGATATCCAATAAGCACACAAGCATTTAAGACTAATTGAATTCAATTACTTATATTCTATTTTCCAATTAACCATACATTAATTAATTCATTATATATTATTTAACATCATTCTATTAACATTTCATTAACCATTATAGTAATGTCCATGATCTCTAGGTATAATATAACAGAGTCCACAGTTTCTCAAGATTATTAACATTTTTATTATAGTAATAACCAAACCCCTAGGTGAAAACAATAATAATTATTTAAACATTATATAATTATAGGTACTCTAGGAAACATCCTAAGATACCATCAAGAGAGTCATAACAAAACATAACCATCTATCTCAAGTAGTGGGGAAAGAAATACAAGTAAACAAGAAACTATACCATTCAAACTTTAAATATACTTATAGGAAATCATCCTAAATTTAAGAATAAAAATAGAAAATACCATATTCAACCCATTCCATAAAACCTAGCTCCATCCTTGATACCGTCACGCATATCGATAGGCATCTCATCAGCACATGCCTTAACTTCTTCCAAAAACCCATTCTTCTCAACTATATCTTATCAAACAATTAACCATCCTAGGATCATATCTCATCACATATCAAGAATCACATATAGAGAAAAATTAAAGGAAGAAATCAAAAAACGGTCAACAGAGATACTAGGTCCTAGAAATAAGAAATTTAGCCATTAAATACAAACAGGCTCACTCATACTTAAACATATGGCATTCAATCTAAAATCAAGTGATCTCACTCAGCCCCAAACAATTATCCCTATAAAATAACCAATTTTATTCCACCTTTAATTAACCAATTAATTAATTATAGATTATGACTATGGGTAACCTAAAACATTAGTAATAACAAGCTATAAATTCATTAACAATTATCTCTAGCGTAACTTCCCATTTAAATAAATTGTGAGAAGAAAAATTTTCATTTAACATGCCATTTTATTATTATCCACAACAAGAACTACTAGATTAATGTTATTTATCCAATAAAATTAACATGTGTAAGAACACAAAAATTAAACAAGCATTAAGAATCAATTTGATTACCATCAAATTACCAGAATCTAAGGATTCCTTAAATATGCCTCTTAAGTTCTTCAGCAAACCAATAAGTTTACTAGATTAACTTTATATACCAATTTCATTAAATAAAAATGATAACCCCATAATAAAAAATATATACTAATTCATAGAAATAGATAAAACACTATCTAGTAAAAAATATGCAAGTCAGTATCATAGTGGAAGGACATACGATTACTATAACTTTAAACCATTAATTTTTTTTGATCGAGTATATAATTTATTAGGGATAAATATATATCCAATCAAAGAAGATAGATCATGATATATTTATGATTTATCATAAATAATGGATAAGAAAAAAATACCATACCACAAGGTGGTAATTCTATTCAAACTAGAATGGAACAACAACATGAATATCTAATCACCTCTCCCACAAATAAAGCTACACCCTTCCAAGAACATCGTACCATAACTGAGCTAATAAACATAAAAATAAACTTGATTATAATGGTGGAGATCAAACACCATAACATAGAAAGAATAAATGGGAGTAAATGAGATCAAATAGAGAATAAATGAAAAAAGGAGAATAATAAATCATCTCATTTCACTATAGATAGAACATAAGAATTTGGGGATCAAATCAAATTGAAAGTGGATTAAAAGGCCTTAAAAAATATAACTTGGGTGCCTAGTCTTTTAGAGATAAACTTGGTAGAAAATTGGGTTCCCAGGTGTTCAATGTATTTTTATCCATTCTGTAAAACACAACACCACAAGACAACAGTACACACCATGCTGATGAATTAGAGGAAATAGGATATGTTATGATATAATGGAAGGGAATACATCCAATCCTACTTGAAAAAACTCACATCCAAGGAACAAGAAATGATATATACCAAAGATTCTATAAACCTGAGGAGGTACTGTGGAATATGTAAAACCATGCAGCAGAACCCATTTTATAAGAAGGGAGGCTATTTCGTTGCCTACTTCTATAGTGAAGCTACCCTAAAAATGACAGAACAATACTAGATCCCCTACGATATAGGATTACTCTCCACATCTTAGTGCTAAATCGACCTATACTGTATCCTTTCTCCATACTGTAGCTATGAAAATGTTGAGAGTAACATTGAAATCCATCTTTTGAGACCCTATGTTCTATCCAGTTTCTCTACGCTGAAAAAACCAATATTACCTTACAATATAACTATCTATTCCATAGAATCATTTACAGATTAAATTTTATCCCATCTTCCATACTTCCTCCTCTAGGTACCTCTAACACCCATAACTCACACAGAAAAAAGATACTAGGGTGTAGGAAATTACACATCAATCTATTTCATCTTACCCCTTTTAATATAGAGGTACTAGCATACAATGGGGAAAATGTGAATAAAATATATATGTTAGATGATTTATTTTAGCTCATAGAAACTTTCATAGGTGGGATGTTATTTGGATGACACTTAACGATCTTTATAAAACCCATGTGATGGAGTTTTAAGACGATGTAGTGGTTTATTTGGTGTATGGTAAAAATATTTATATTAGTTTCTTCATTTTAGTATTTTATACATAGTTTCATATTATCAAGCACGGTCGATCCTTGGAAATGTTTTTAATCTCTTCTGTTTGATCTGATAATTATTATTAAACACTAAAAAAACCCTTCAATGATATCAGAGGGATTCTGATGATTTAGATTAATGAAATCATACATGGAAACAAAGAATAAACCAAGAATATTTCACTTTTCAGGTTATTAAAAAATCTGAGAGATTGGTTTATCCTTATGCAGCTAGGATATGTAAAGCAACAAAGGATTTACACTTACATAGAGTGGTCTATGAGAGGGTCATTACGCCTTAAAATCACATAAGATTGGTCTACATAAGGGTCAAACAATCTTATCCTTAAATAAATTAAATATAACACATTGTGTAAAGATTACACAAATGGTTTGTATAAAGGTATTACCCTTACGAAGCAGTGCTTGAAGACCCACCCTTACTTGAAGAATTCAAGTAAAGGTAATTTCTTCTACACCCTTATCCAGAATGAGCCTCATAAAGAAAATATTTGTATTTTCTTTACAAAAAGTTTTATATTCAAGTTTCATAAAAGAAATTAGTGGCTTACCTTTAAGTATGGGATTCGAGACTACCTACATAATGGTAGAAGGCTTTAACCTTACATAGGAATACCCATTTACAAAAGGATAATCATAATTGTTTAAATTTTTTATAAATGATTTTTAACATAGAAAATTAGTTTAATGGTTTATAAAATGTTTATAAATAATTTTAAAAGGAATTTTGGTATATTTTTATTTATAAAAGTTTTATAAATTAATTAATTATAACTTGTATATAATTAATTAAATTTTTATAAAAAACTAATATTCCAAAAATATTAAATGTTAATATTTGAAATACCTTTTAACAAAATTATATGATATGTATTATAATCTATGAATAACATTGTTTGTATAGAAATCATAAGAAAATAATTTATAAACAACTATAAATTATGAAATAAGTCCAAAATATTAAATTTTTATATTTAAATTATGAATTTTCAATAATAAATTATTTTGAATTATTCAAAATAAAATGTGGGACTTATTTGGATATTATTTTTGCCACATCAAAGTGTTTTTAGGATTGATATGATCAGGATTTTAAATAATGATTATTTATATAATATTTATATTATATAAAATTTTTACACAATAGAAATTGGATGATAAATTGTCTATAATTCTTAAAATATAATATATTAAAAATATAAATTCCAAGTAATGATAAATGTGAAAGAGTTTATATTGGAATGAATATAAAATTTTTATATCCGAAATCCTGGAATGTCAAAAATTTTAGATCTAAAATTATAAAATAATTATAATTAGATTTTAAATATGATTTGTTCACAAATGTTTATCTCAAGTTTAAATATCTGAATAGTTCATTTATTTAAAGGTTATTACCTATTTTTATTCATACTTAAAAATTTGTTATAATATGAATGTTTGTATGAAAAAAGTTATATGATAATTTTTTTCTTGGGAAGATCCTTTCATTTTTATGCTAAAAATGAATCAAAAATAAATTAATAAAAGAATAAATACATTAAGGAAATAATATGAGATAAGATGGTGAGATTAAAATACAATCCAAATACTCAGTGTGATAATCCTTACAAAACAACACTTTTCAAGTCCTCGATCATTCAACTAGGTATGTTATGCCATAGAAGGGTTCCCCTAGATTATATTGTTTAAGAAAATAAAGTAAGCAGTGACATTGGATCATTATTGGGTGGGTTATTCCTTAGAGGGGTGACCCCAAGTTGTCATTTGTCAATTTTTAGTTGACATTTTGTTTATGTTAAACTTATCCAAGAAACACTTAGGAAGTATACTAAAGGAATATTGTTGAGTGAAACTATATGATGGATTTGGATAAAGAGTTATTCACTCAATAATCGAAGAGTCACAAATATTGTGATTGGGATGATTCCCTACCTAAATAATTAAGTGATGAGAGGAACTCCCTAACAGACTCATTACGTAGTCAAATATAGATATTGGACCACTGATGGATATGACGTAAATTTAAAGGGGTCTATCATTTTAAGTGGATCCCATTTAATAAAAATAATTATTAAATGGTTAATAATACATTATACTCGTCTAATAAAATATTAGATTATAGATAATATCATCATTATCATCATCAAGCTAAAATTTTAAATTAATCCTTGAAAAAGAGAAAATTAATGTAATTAGTTCTTAAGATTGGTAACTTAAGAAAACTTATTTAGTAATATTAGTGATTTAATAAAATTTCCTAAGGAAAATTTTAGGTGTTAAAATAGTTCCTTCCTTAGTAACCAAGTGTTGATGTTTTTCAATAAGTGAGTATACATTCTTATGGGAGCATAGTGTGATTCATTTAAGTTTCAAAGGAATATAAAATGACCAAATGAATCTTAATATCAACTTATATACTCAATATATTTGGGTATTTCATTGATTTAAGGATATTTTTTGACTCATATACTCCATATGATTGGGTATGTGAAATGATATTAAATATGATTGAATATATTGATGACTCAATCAGACTAAAACTTCCTTAAAACATTATTGGTTATAGAATTAAATTATATTATTTTGACATATATATGATTTCAATAATAAGATTTGAAGAGTGATTTAATATACAGAAGAGAAAAAGTTGTGAAAGAGTTGGAGCATGAATGTTTTTTTGATGTAATGGAGAAAAAGAGTTGTTGCACTGATAACTGGGATTCTTCAATCTTGGATAAACTAATAATAAGATGTGTATTTTTTCTCATTTTTCTCTTAATAAGTGAATGTAAACAGTATTTTTTTATATGAAATGAGATGGTTTTTTAATACACATGATTAATGGGTTTTTATTACTTTTTTTTGATTTAAGGTGAGACTAAAAATGGATTGTTTTGGTTAGGGGATTTATCTTATTTTTATATATATAAATTTTCCAAAAAAATGAATGAATTAAATTAAAATTTTCTTGATATTATCAAAGTGTTTAAAATAGATGAAATGGGAATATTATGAAAATATTTTGAAACTTATGGACAATACATCTGGGTAAAAGTCAAAATCAGAAGAATAAGAGTTAGTTAAAAAGTTCAATAATGTTTCTTTAAGAATACAATAGAGGTTATTGAAACCTAGGGTTTTCTAAAAGGAGTAGTAATAATTCAATATGATTGGATTATTCAAGATATACTTAAAGGAGTTTGTGAAACTCTGTGGAATATCCATGTAGGGTATGGATATTATAGAAAGTAATTTTTTATTTTTGATGTGTATATGATACCGAATGTATATTTTACAATTATTTTAAAAATACAGGGGTTCCAAATCAATGGAATGATTGTTTGAGATTTTAGTTTACATTCATGAATTAAATATTTGATGCATATGAATATAAAGGATAGTGTGAAGCTCATATTAATATAATTAAAAAATATGTGTCTTCATCTCATTTCTCTTATATGATAAGAGAATCTATTTTCATAAAAAGAGTTGTTATGAAAAACAAGAGGTGATTTATTGAATACAATCTAATTATGATTCATTAGGTTTCTTTAAAATGTTTTGAGAAGAATTTTTAGATAAAAGTGTTTATATAGGATAAATTGTTTTTCTAGATGTTTGTTAAAATAACTGGGAATGTGTTCTTACCACCCATTGGTGGTATATTTTAATAAATTATTATTTTTAAATGAAAAATGTTCCAAACACATAAAATTACATTTATGATATGGAAAATATCATTTTTTATTTAATATTCATACTAAAAGAAAATAAAGTTTCTATCATGACAAAAAAATGTTTGTGTTTCTTGGTAAGATATTTTTAAAAGAATATAGTTTCTAAGAGTCTTGTGAGAGTATATTTGGGATTATAAAAGTCTAAATTTTTAAAATAAATGATTATAACATTATAAGTAAAAAGTTAATTTTACTTAATCTCTTAATAGAGTTAGGATATATTAGTAAACAGTAATATAAGTAGTTAAATTATTTTGAGAAAAAAGTTTGATGGAATTGGTTTCCAAAGATTATGATGATAAAATTATAAATATTTCTAAGTAGACTACATAAGTTTATATCATGACATTTGATGTTGTGAAGTTAAGATGTTTAAATATGTTCTATAATTTAAACAGTTAGGAATATGATTTCTAAGTCTCACCATTATTCAACATTAATTTATTCATTGATGTTTCTTACCAAAAGGTTTAGTAGTTGGGTTTTATTATATGGACACATAGATACATGAAATGAATTACATATTATTTAATTAGTTAACAAAACCTAGAAAATGAAATAAACATAATGTTAATTTGGTAGTTATTCATATATGATATTATAAATTAGTGCTTGTGTTAGATTTGTTAAGTATTATAAAAATTGTTTAAGAGTTTGAAATATATCCTATTAAAAGGAAATATTCACTTTATTATTATTTCAAGTTGGTTGAAAAATTTTATATATGGGTATAAATTTCATGAAGTGTATTGATAATTTAACTCTCAAAGTATGAGTTTGAGTGTATCCCTATTCAGTATTCATCATAGAGTATTATAGGTTATGATAAAATTTTAAGGTTAGTATAATTAGGATTATTGTATAGAGATACATAATATACTCATGAGGCACAAAAAAAGATTCTTTGTGTGCATTAGATGACCAGATAATTATACAACAAGGAGTTTAATATATATTTATTTGGTATAATAGGGGTTCATTGATCATATTTGAGTCCTCATTACCTAAGGTTGGTGATATACCTATCATGAGAACTTTCATACATTAATACCCAACTTACAAAAGTCTACATAGCTAATACGAGGTTGTTTAGCTATGATGTTGATCATTTCATTGGTTGGAGCTTAATAATGATGAGATTTCCATATCATATTAAGAGTATGAGATCCAGGACCTCGATTTATATAGGTTGTGGGAGTGTGTGACCGAACCTAGATACTATTTATCTATCTATATAAGGGACATGTGATGTGATTTTTGGAAATGATGAATAATATCTAGTGTATTCATCGATCAAATCAGTATACACTCAAAGAATCAAGGAAAAATGAGTTGGGTAAATGGGATTGACATGTTCTGTGTCCCATAGTCACTCGATGTCTTATAAAAAGGAAAAATATGAGAATTTATATTTACATATGATGTAGATTGGTGGACCTGAGTATAGAGAAACCTATGTTTGATGGAGATCATTCCAGATACCTTTATAGATTGAGTAGCATTGAATCTTCTGATAATCCTCTCTTTGTTTACATATATGGATCCAAAGATTCATATTTTTTTTTCAGAACTATATAGGCTATTGGGGTATCACTATGTGGTTGGATGAATGGGGATTTAATTTGGATCTGAGAGATAATCGAAAAGTGTTTTAGAGTTAATCAAAAAATGTTTTGGACGTGTATTCACAATTTAGTCTATATGGTGTAATAAAAGGTAAAGTTAATGATATATTTCCAAAAGTTTTTTGGAGGATATCCAAAAGGATATTTGGATATGATTTCACAAGTTATTATATACGATATAATATACAATGAAATGACACAAATTATTTTAGGATTTATTAAAAGTGGGATTTTCATGGAGATATTTATTAATTATATGTATATATATAGTGTATTTCATATTGTATGAGAATTATGATTTCCATCCATATAAGTGTATATTATTTTATGAAAGATGAAATCATAGAAAAATGATAAACAGTTGTCATTTTATGTTTCACCCATATAAGTTATCATTAAATACAATCATCTCATATTTATATGAAACACATAGGGAGTAAATTCATATGATGAATTCATATATACTTTTACCAACCATGGAATTTAATTATGCATTTAAACACATGAATAAATGAGAATCCTTGATTGACTATATAATCTATTTCCATATGATGGAAGTGGGTGTGTGTCTTCCTCAGGCTTGGCCAATGCTCCTCGACCCATTGTTATCTTTCATCTTCTTCCTTTTCATATAGAGGCACTAGATTACCACGGTGAAAAGGTCAATCAAATCTGAACATATAAATATTTAGTTTAGGCTATGGATACCTCTATAGGTGGTATGTTATTCTTCTACCACTTAGTTATCTGTCTCAAACCCATGTGATGGTGTTCGAAAATGATATAGTGGATTCTTTAGTGTATGGTAGAAAAATTTATAGAAGGTTATTTATTTTAGTATTTTATATGTAGTTTCATATTATCTTGCATGGGATATCCTTAGAGTCATGTTTTAATCACTTCTTATTGATCTGATAATTTTTATTAGACTCTAGCTATAACATCTTGGTTAAATGGTACACCCTATTTTATGTTTAAGAGTGTTTTTCTCAAGTTAAGAGGGACTCAAAAATGTTTTTGGGAGTTTTTAGCATATCCTGGTATGGGTGCTATCTAATGGATATTTTTACACCATAAGACTATATATTATTATGTAAAAAAATCATGGGGAACAATCCATGAAAATATTTTGTAGACAAAATAAATTTCAATCATAAATATTTTTATTACGCTATGAATATTTCACCTAGGATAAATTACCCCAAGGAAATGTATTTTTCAGTGTATGTGAGTTATGGGGAGTTTACATTGTAAATATTTATTTATGATATAAAGCCCTCATGATCAGTAGGTTTTATGCACTTCAAGAATGAATCCTAATTCATTTACTTTTTTTCATCCCTTCCTCAAACCCTAGGAACTTCTAGGATATTTTGAGTGTCTCATACTATTCTAGATCACTTTTTTCAATGATTGATATATGGATTGGTTGCATTGATTTTATTTAGGTAAGTGACCTTTCTTCTTCTTTTTTACTCTTATTGCTGCATTAGTGTTGTGATTTGTTTACATATCTATGATCACATGGTGATGTGGTCATATTGTACCTTCTATGGATATCATGTTCTTATCTCCAAAGGGTCAGACCTTGTGTTGGTTTTGGTGCATCATGTGTGTTCTTGGGATATGTTGTGATATATCCTCCCCACAGAATGTTTCGTTTATAAAATTGATTCCAAAATGTTGGAATTGATGCTAGGGAATCAATTTATTATTCTACATTCCTCCCAGTATTCGGATCCCATCAACTTTGTTATGCTACATGAGTTTGAGGTAGGTGGTTCTATGATTAATCTATGTTTGATGAACCTTAAATTATTTGGTTTTATAAATTGATTAATAAATTAGTTGGAATGATTTATTGATGTGTGTGTGTGTGAATGATGTTTTCTATAAAATATGGGGTTCCCTTTTTTTTCTAAAGGAAAAATGTATTTTCAAAGAGTCATGAAATGGATTTATGAAATGGTTTTTAAATAATGGGTTTAGTGAAATTTTTAAGAAAATATAGAACATGAGAATCTTTGGTTACTTATGTGGAAGGTGTGGCAATAAGCCTCATCAATTAATACTATCAGGAGGGTTCACTCATGAGGTGTTCATCTACTTCCCATGACAAGTGTCATAGGTACTTGTTAGAAACTATTGTTGGGGTTCACTTTCTAGGGTGTTTCTATACTCCCAAGATTCTATGAATATGTCTAGGGACTTGATGTGCACATTTTTATATGTTGGTGTATGAGTGATATAGCTTGCGTGACCTATTATGAACCTTAGAGTGACTTACTTGTGCTTTGGTTTGTACTATTTTTTATTTTATTACCTTATCTGATAAATATGATATGATTTTAAATTGTCTTACCGAGATGGTTTTATAACTATGTAAAGGGGGATTTATTTATACTGCTTTCAATATAAAAAATATTTAAGTGCTTATCATGAAAAATTTTTCAATAAATTAAACATGTTTGGATTGTTATAAAAATATGTGATATGGAACAAATGTCATAATCCTACTGATCCTATTTTTCTCACACCCTACACACCCCTTTGGTAGTGTTCATACCTTGTTTTTTATTTTGATGAAGGAAATTTAATGGCCTGAAATTATATAAATTTAATTCCATTTGTGATTGAATTAAATTCCTTATAATGTAATGTGGCTATAGAAAAAACATGAACTTATTAGTTTATATCCTATCAGATTTAAAATACCATTAATAATCATAACCATTTATAATATATCCATTGATGAGTGATCATATGATTATTATATATTAAGGTTTGTGATAAAGTCCTGTTGACACAGATAAAATAAGTGATGGCCTCAACCAGTAGGGTTGTACCCTATAAAGCTCATATATCATAGTTTCCAAGTGAGATAACATATCTAATATTTTACCTTTACCAATAATAAGTTTATATTCAAAAACTAAAGCTCGAGAAAAAACAGTTACATGATATGTTTAAGCTCATTGAGATCACAAACCAAACCATGTTCACCGAACCACCCTAAGAAAATATCACTGTCACACACCTTACCCTTAAAGAGTTTACTGGTGTAATATTGGGTTATGTATATCAACCCTAAATATATATATATGTACATTTTCTTTTAAATAAAATAATTATTAAATTTCTTTCTTAATTTTTACTCTATAAATTATTAAGCATTGAGTTAGATAAAAATTATATTTTAATACCACAAAACTCAAATTGTATTTATAGGTTTCAATTAATACATTCCTTTTAATGAATTCATGAATCTTTGAAATAAATTATATTTTAATAAAATATTATTATTAAATAGTATATATTAAATATAAAAAGTTAATATAAAATTATTAAGTGAAAATGTAATTTTTAAAGGTTCCGAAACTATCATTGTAAAAAACCCCAGTATTTTTTGATAAATGGGTATTTTAATATAAAAGTGTGATTTATCATATTTATAAATTATTCTGATAAAATAAAAATTAATTTTAAAATTATCACTTAAAAATTATCTAAAAATAATTTTTTTTATAATTTTCACAGATAGTTGATTTTTCAGGTAAAAAGTAAATACAACATAAATATACACTTTTTATTATGACATCATAATGACTTTAAAGTTATATAATATGTTACATAAAGGTATACACACCCAAATATTTGTTTCCATTTTAAAATAACATTTATTTTAGGTTATTTTATTTATTTTAGAAAACATTTATGAATCATCCAAAACCTATATTATATTTTAAGGTTTTAAAATAATTTCTTTTTAAACATGGCTCACTTCCAAATCACAAAGGGTATTATTTTAATATTATCAGTTAATATAATTACAAAATAATAAAAACCTATCCTATTTGGTTGAAACAATTTTAAAAAACGATGGTATGGTTTGTGGTTTTGAATACTTTATATAGAGTCCAAAACCTATGTTTGGAAAATAATAAAGAACTCCCCTCTCATTTCCAACATAAACCCACCCAATATATCATTTATCTTCACTAAAAACCATTGCATCCATACTATAATATATAATTTAATCTCTAAATACCTCCTAAGTTTTCCCCAATCTCTCAATAAGATCCTTCCCAGCTTTTTGAAACACTTTCTCAAGGTAAGGGATCATCTCCTTCTCCTCTCCATTAAAGCACTTTACTTATGTAATGCATTTTATATTCCAATTAATATTTATGGGATATGATTTTACACATACCTATTACCAAAATTATTAATTAAAAGTAATTATAGACCATTTTCACTCTCATTTATCTCTCCCATGATTCATTATGTACCCCCATTATTCGGAATAAATTATCCCATGTTTTTTCTATTCCAAACCTTTGCAATGTGAATAACATCTCCATTTCCACTAAACGGAACTCACTTACACATACATATACTTATTTTATTATGGGATTATATATATATATATATATTCCACAATATTTAATTATGTAATTAAATGTGATTAAATATGATCATTTTTTGAATAATATATGTGGAACTCTTATGCATGTACATGACATGAGAGCAACAGGTGCACCCAGAATTATATAACACTATAATACATTGGGTAATGTTTTAATCTCATGAGATGTCATGTATGATATTAGTAAGTAAATATAATCCATTATGGGACTTTTTACACCATTTTATAATGTCTTGGAAGTTATCCTTGTCCTATGTTTATGATTTCATGTTTAATGATTTTCCCATATTCCCTTGTTGACTTCATACTATCATATTATATCACGCCTCATTGTGAAAGATTACTATTCTCACCAATTTTATGTTACATTGAATTTACTATTGACTAAAATGAAATAATTTCATCATGTTATTCATTATTTATTCCCTTACTAGGATTCATATCTTTCTACTTTCTTATGTATATCCCAAGTTTGTCCCATTTAGTTTTAAATGAGAAATGGAATATTTGAAGCTTGTTAAGGAATTTTTCTTTAATTTTGTTTTATTCATGTGTCAACTTGATGTTCTATGTACTTAATTATGAAAATGAACTAGTATTATCAATCTTATGGGTTTTACTAATGGTGCTTTTATGTAATAAATCATGAAATGATGTTTATTAAAGGAAAGGGTTGTCATAGTTGTTATCAAAGGAAAGGCTATTTATTTTACGTATTAGGATTAGAAAAATATAGTAAAATAATTTGGGATAATACTAAACATAATAAAACATCCATAAATTTTTATAAAGTATAGAGTAAGTGGTTTCCAAGAAAATAAATCCCTCTCTAGATATTACTAGTGAATATGGCTCTAGCATAGAGGTACCTAGTGTAAATAACCCCAAAAAGGGAATATTGAGATGGAATCAATCGTTACCTAGTACAAAACAATGTTCCTTAATTCACACGCAGTTTGACACTTCCATGGGATATGGATTTTTAAATACACAAGCTCATTATGAACCAATTTGAAGGGATAAAAATCCCTATAATATTTTATATTAGTAAATAGATCATTGATGACTAATATTGAATCATTGAAATTCATAGGTTAAAGAATATATTTTATTTATGATTTATAAATTTAATATTAATTTTTTATCTTTTATGTTTTTAATAATTTAAAAATTATTATCCCTAATTTTATTTTTTATTAAAGTCAATGGATAGAAATTTGAAGAATCAAGTCAATAAATAATGTGTGGAGAAATGTGATGACTAAACATATGAGATGCCTAATATTATGGGAGACCATGTAAGACATCTTATTATTATGCCAAACCATCTATAAAAAAGCACGATTAACAAATGGCACATAGTTCAGTTTTCAAATAAATCAAAGAAGAGGATAGTCATGTATCAAGTAAGTTCATATAATAAAGGTTTTAATTAAAGGAAGTACCAATTTCTTCTGTGAAAAAATGTAGGAGTCACCAATGGAAATGTCAAAAAGAATATGGTAGATGTATTAAGTGTGTAAATATATGGCATAAAGTTGTAAATTTCCATGGAAAAAGGATTAACATAATGGATTGGAATAAATTTAAATCTAAGGTAACATATATATTTCTATGTCATAAATTTTGTGAAGTTGGGAATTATACATGCCGATGCTCTATTATCATATCTTATAAGTTTTCTAAGAACATTGAGTCGCCACCCCAAATAATTTTATATCATCGGGGAAAAAATTATATGATTATTGTATCATAAGTTTAATTTTTTAGGAGTGTTCTTTTTGAGAAATATTATCAATCCCCATTAAGTGTAAGTTTATGTTATCCTAGTTATGGAATGGTTTTCCTTTTATAACGCCAAAATAAATTACTGGTATAAGTAAATTACCCTATGTATCATGAATTGACCTCCAATTCTATACAAGTGAAAGGAAGAGGATGAATCTTTTTTGGTATCATAATATCAAGAATGGATATTATTTACCTATGAGAAAGATTATCTAGACAAAATTTTTGAAACTAAGGACACGATCATCCTTGAAAACATGCCCGTTGTAAGGGGATATGCTGATGTGTTTCCAGAAGAATTTCCCATTATTCCTCCAAACTGATAGGTTTATTTTTAATCAAGCTTATGAATGGATATTTTCCAATATCCAAGAATCCATATAGAATATCCATTGGTAAACTAGAGGTGTTGAATAAAAAACTACCAGAAAACCGAGATAAAGATTTTATATGCCCAAGTGCTTCACTTTAGGGTGCACCAGTTCCATTAATCAAGAATAAGGATGGGTCAATGCACCTTTGGATTGATTATCGTGAGCTCAAGAAAATCATGATAAATAAAAATTATACTCTTCCATAGATTGATGACTTGTTTGATCATCTATATAGAACCTAGTATTTCTCTAAGATAGATCTTTGGCTAGGATATTATCAAGTATATGATAAGAAGGAGGATATCCTCAAGATGACTTTTTGTACAACGTATGGGAACTAAAAATGTATAGTTATTCCATTTAGACTCATTAATTATCCACAAATATTCATGGATTTTATTAATATGGTCTTTATGGATTACCTCAAAAAAATTGGTAGTATTTATTGGTGATATTCTTATCTACTCAAAAAGTAAGGAGGAAAATGTCGAGAATTTGAATAATATATTTAAGACCTTATGGAAGGATAATATATATGAATGGACTAATAAATGCGAGTTATGGTTGGACCAAGTAACATTCCTGGGGAATGTCATCACCATTAAAAGGATATATGTGGAACCTTAAAAATGGATATGATTGAATGGTGACCTTGAACAACCCTATGAAATAAATCTACAATTTCTGTGGATTAGCTAGGTATTATCATTGATTTGTGAGAAAATTATCATGATTTTTAATATACATAACCAAGATAACTCTAAAAGGAGTCATGTTTTTAAGAATGATGAATGTTAGTAAATGTTTAATGATCTGAAGAAGAGGCTAATCATTACACCAATACTCACATTACCCACCAGTGGGGAAGAATTTTTGACCTAAAGTGATGCATCTAAAAATGTATTGGGTTGTATATAGATATAAAATGGAAACGTTAGAGCATATGCCTCTCTCCAACTAAACATACCCTAGTAGAACTTCCCAACTCATGACATATTATTTTCTGTAGTGATCTTCTCATTAAATTTTTGGAGACAATATCTCTACCGGGAGAAGTTTGATATATATATATATATATATATATATATATATATATATATATGGACCATAAAATACTCAAGTATACATGCACAGAAAATAAGATTAATATACACCAAAACGGGTGGATAGAGCAGATCAAGGATTACAATTGTTCAATCCATTTTCATATTGGGAAAGTAAACAAAGTAGAATATGCTCTGAGTAGAAAGTATTCAACAAATCTATCCATGATTAAGATTTCAAGGGATCCAATATTCAAGGAAATAAAAAATATAGATATGGGAATAATAAAAGGATATTAATCCTACATTACTAAAATGTCTCCACAACCATATATTCTTTAGATAATTGAGGAGGATAATAAAGATGATGAATTGCTACAAAATAAGGAAGTACATATTGTAGAGTTCAAATTTTTTGAATATGGAGTTATAAGGTTTGGAATTCAGATATGTGCTCCATCTAAACAAAAAAATAAAAAGGGAACTTCTAGATGATTCACATTGCTCAACATTCTCTATTCATCGAGAAATAACTAATATATATTGAGATCTGAAGCAAAATTTCTAGTGGGATAGCATAAAGAGAGAGATTATAGAGTTTGTATCTCGATTCTTGGTATACCAGCAATTCAATGCCAAACAAGTCATCTATATTACTTGGTACTCAATCTTGAGTAATGAGAGACCCATTTAAATTACCCAACTATTAATGAGACACGATTTTACACATCCATATTACTTTTCTTATGACTTCTAATTAATGTGAGACCCATTTTAATCTCATTTATCCCTACCACGATTCATTATATACCCTCATTATGCTACCAATTTTCTTTTGTGATTTTTCCATGTCAAACATTTTTATTATGAATACCATCACCGTTTATACTCAATGGTACTCACATAGACATACCTATCATTAATTTATCAGTGGATTCCAATTATTTATTCCACAATCCTTAATTGTGTAATTAAATGTGATAAAATATGATTCTATTTTGAATGATCCATACAGTACACTTATGCATGTACATGATATGAAAGGGATGGATGTTCCTAGAATTATATATCTCTTCAACATATTGGGTAATTTTTTATTCTATTGAGACATCATGTATGGCATTATGGAGTAAAACTATTACATTAAGGGACTTTTTCCACCATGTTATAATGTATTGGCACGTATCCTTGACCTATGTTTATGATGTCGTGTTTAATATTGCTTACACATTCCCATGTTTTTTTATGCTATCATGCTATATCATGACTCTTTGATCAAGATTATGATTCCGACCCCTTTTATATTCCATTTATATTCTTATTTAACAACATGTAATGCTTTCATCATGTCATGATTTGTCTATTCCCTTACCTAGATTTATAGCTCACCTCTTTCTTATGTATATCCCCAGGTTATCCTACGTAGTTTTAAATGAACAATGGAATATTAAAAGCATATTAAGGGAGTTTTCAATTATGTTGTTGTATCTATGTATCAAGTTGATGTTTTATATACCTAATATCCAAAAGAAACTAGGATTATTAGACTTCGGGGTTGTATTAAGTGTTATTTTATGTAATAAATAATGAAATCAATTTTATTAAAGATAAGGGTAGTAATAGGAAAAGGAAATGAGACACAGTGGCATGGATAGGTTCATGTATGATACATATTTGTAACTAGTGGTGAGATAGTGGGACATTCCTCACATATCATATAGAGTAATGGTTTCTTGTTATGGTTGTTCCTTTTTCTTTTGTACTTTTACCCTTTGATTTTATCTAGATTTAGAGTTGTATCACTACCACTCTTTCTATTTGGTTGTGGAATATATTCCTTTTATATTTATTTATATATTTCATTCCACTATGTATATATGCCATGTATCATATTTTAGGTTTGTTGAAATCATTCCCTTTGGTTTTTTATGCCTGGGTGCTAGTCTCTAACCCATGGGGATTGGAAATACCCCTAGGTATGTGGTGGATTGGGTCAGATACTAGTGTTAGAGGTTAACCTAGGTTGTTTCTCTATATATTGGTATTGAAGGATAATTATTTGTGGTGTTGGGAATTTGGTATACCTGATATATGATCTTTGAAACTTTAAATATAGGTTGCGTCAAGTGCCTAATTAGATATTTCTGTGATGAGCCCCAAGTTACCATGGGATGTTGGATTGTGTACATATAATGTGATGAGTTTTGATGTTAATATAATTTTTTTTGGGTTTTATGATGTGAACTGAGATTATCCCATTGTCTAATTGTTTCCTCCTATTTTAAGTGTGAAACTGTATGCCTTTGAGATGCATTCCATGGGTTCTATATAAGAGTACAATGGATGATCCCCAAGGGAATCCCCCCTTAGATTAGAATCTCATAGAGGCTATCATGAAATTAGTTCATTTCATGGACCATAATATACCATGTGTTCAGGAACTAGATGTGGAGGCACAACCAGGAGTTAGAGTAGACATTGATCGATCACTAGAGTTATTACTTGAGAAGGCCCCATGTTTTAAGGGCATATATTAAACCCAAGAGGTAGAGTATTAGATAGAAAATATTGATAATATATTCTACTTCCTAGAGAAATATGAGGCAATAAAGGGAAAGTGTTTAACATTATGACTTCATTGTCCTAATAAGTGATGTCTAGATTCCATGTTATAGGGGATCAACATATGGGATTGGATTGGAAATGTTTCAAAAACCAAAACATTTATTATTTCTTCCTAGAGAATGTGATGATGGAAATGTATCTGGAGTTCCTCTCTTTGTAGAAGGGAGGGTGATCAGTGTCAATATAAAACAATAAATTTATAGATATTGTTTTTTTCTTAAGAATGATCAGTTGAAATCTTAGAAGTACCTATAGGATTTATAAAAAGATATCTGATCACATGTGTATATACAGATGATTTATACCAATATTGACTTGGGGGATAGGGATATGATTATAGATATGGATATGATGGGAAATATTGGTTACATTACCCCACATATTCCACCCAATGGATGTTTTTGTGGAGCATAAGGGACGAAGAGGAAGTGGCTGGATAATAATTTGAGTGGGGGAGGTATTTATTAGTAGAGGACCTCTTCTACATAATTACCTTGAGCCATTAGTCTTCCATACACTTGATATTTATGCAGTACGGTAGGTCATATGAAGCATAATTTTCATGCACCCCTGAATATATGAAATTCTTGTGGCTGCTATGGCCATCTACATACGTTCTACCAGGCCATGCCTATACCTCATTATGGAAAGGTATCTTTAGATGAAAAGAAAACCGTGGAATCATAAGAAGATTCAAATTCTACAGGTATCCATCCACATGACTTAGGAGTTAATTACCTTTACTAAGTGGATGATTTTCCAATAGAGATTGATGTAGGTCCTTCTATAGCAGGTGGTATCATTTTTATTGTATATTTTGTAGAAATGGATTTCTTGATACATGTGCCTCAACCTTGTTTATATCTACCTTTTTTTGATGTGATAAAACATAAAATAGAGCTTATGTACTTTGTTATGAAGTTGGAGACATCTCTTATAATGAGAAAAGAGTATGGTTTTTTTTTGTATATTTTCTTTTTCTATCGATAGCTAACATAGTGTTAGTATGGTATTTCATAGTTATTAATTTGGATCCATTTGGTATTATCCTCAAGATGGATTAGAATATTTTTCATCATGATGATATTGATTGTTATTGTTAGTTTGTTTTGTTATTTTATATCGATATGAGATATCAGGTTTTTAGGGAGAGTGGTATATGTTGTCTGGTCTTACAAGATCTTATTTCCCATTCATCAGGATTTTTTTTATGCCATTGTAGTCAATCCCAATAACATATAATCTTTTGGTGATTTTCCTATGGTTGTCTAGGACTTTCCTGATGTCTTCTGAGATGAATTATCTTACCTTCCTTTGGAGTGGGAGGTGGATTTTATAATTAATTCAATGTTGAGTACATATACTATCTTGATAATTTTATATCATATGGAACCTATAGAGCTAAAGGAACTCAAGATCCAGTTGGATGATTTAATGGAGATTTGTTTTCTTCTCCCTAATTTTTTAATGTGGGATACCCCCATGTTATTTTCCAAAAAGGATAATGGTTCAATTTGATTGTGTGTCGAATATCAAAAGTTGAACCGAGTGAAATTTAATAATAAGTACATTTTTAGTGATGTGTATGGGTTGTTTGATTAGTTGAAGGGGGATAAGTTGTTTTCAAAGACAGATATTTGGTTGGGTTATCATCAGCTCAGGGTTTGGGAGTATGATATTCTGAAGACTACTTTTAGGATAATGTATTTTCATTAGGAATATCTTGTGATTCCTTTTGGTTAGACTAAATATTATTCAGTTCTTATGTATTTTATGAACCATATATTTCTCTAGTATATAAACTCTTTTTTCATTGTGTTCGTAGATGATGTCTTAGTTTATTCTACATTAGAGTGTAAGCATAAAAACCAATTGAATTTTGGTTTTAGGAATATTGAAGAGCCATTGGATTAATGGAGATATTTTGAAATTCAATTTCTATATTTAGGAATTGAATTTATTAGGTCATGTGATTTCTGAATGCGTCTTATCAGTCAATCCTATGAAGGTGAATACTATTTTTCATGGGATGAGCCACAAAATGTCTTTGAGATTTGAAGTTTCTTAGGTATTGTTGTATATTACCAAGAGTTGATAAAGTATTTCTAAATGATTTTATCACCCTTGAATAATATTAGAAATAAATGGCTGAAGTTCTCTTGGGATGAAAAATTTCATACTTCTTTTGATGAGTTGAAACGAATTCTGACATTAGCTCCTATTTTGATCTTACCTGAGCCTAGAAAGGGGTATGTAGTATATTGTAATGTTTCTACTATTTCTCTAGGTTATGTGATTATGTAAGATGATAAAATTGTTTCTTATGGTTCTCATCATAGATAGGAACGTGATAATTATTACCCCACTGATGATTTGGAACTTTCTGTGGTTATATATACACGTATGTTTTGGTAGAACTATGTTTTTTGGGAGAGGCTCACAATATTTTTTTCTTAAAAGACTTTTAGATATATATTTTCTTAGAAATACTTGAATCTTAAATATATAAGCTGGGCGGAATACCTTCAGAAATTTTATTTTGACACACTTATATCCTAAATAATGTGAACGTAATCACATACACTCTCAGTAGGAAAGATCGACCACATTCTATATTTGAATCAAAATAAGAGTGGAACATGATGGAACTATTTACTTAGTTTCATATAGAAAATTGGAAGGATGATTAAGGTATGGATTTTAAAAGTTTTTCTTTGTCATCCTCACTCTTAGAGTGTATTATATAGAGACAATAACATGATGATGATTTCAGAGGAATCATAGAAACCTTATATGGTGGAGAGACCAGTTTTTGTTCGTCTCTCCATACTGATCATATTATCCCCTTTAGGAATTGGTTTATTGTCCTAGAATAAATGTGTTATTAATTATTTACTTATTGATATAGTTTTTTATATATTGTTTATCAAGGAACTGTAAAGATGTATTATGAAATGAGATGACGTTTCTTGTTGTCGAGTATGAAGTGTGACATTAATAATTTTGTGTCTCACTGCTACACCTACTAACAAATAAAGGCAGAGAATTTGAAGCCTTATAGTATACATCATACTCTTCCGATGTTAGTTTTTAATTTGATGATATGTATATAGAATTTGTTTTGGTTTTCTATAGAATTCTTGTGAGAATAATGCTATTTGGGTGGCGGTTAATAATGCACTTCGTGGAATATTATTACTTATTGCGACTATTCACTTAATTTTTATCAAACATGTTTTTTTCAAAATGATGAGTGGATAATCTAAATACATTTCCTCATCCACATGAACTTCCCTCATAATATTTTTCAATGATATTATAAGAAATTACAAGTGGATGGTAAGAAAATAATCCAACCTGAACAGCTGGAGTACACCTTGGACTGACAGGCCACTTGAAGATATCATAGATGTGCCACCAACCCAATAGAATATATATATTTATAAACTCATTCGTAGTAGCAATAACATGATTGTTTTAATTCTATCTCATTTATCCTCTGATCTAAAAATATATTGCTTTTTTACAGGGATACACTTATCTGAAAACCAAATGTAGTTGGACTCTTTAACACGAGGGAGAATTACAGAATCATCTATGAAGTTAGAATTGCCACCCCTCATGGATGTTTATATTTTATAAAACCTTCATATATGCCTCTAAATGTATTCTTATATAGAGATTCTAATAGGCCTCTTTCCTACTACCGATAGGCTACAAGGGGATAGTATCTAGATGGACTTGGTATGCCATTTTTTTTCTAGAATTCTAAAAACTGTCAATATATTTTCATTAGTAACATGTTTGTTATAAGATTTTAGGAACACCTACATGATCTATTTAGAGTTAAAATTTTCATTAATCAAAAGATCCATAATACCCTCCAATCCATCACTACTGCACACATGATTGAACATGTTTATAAGATATTTCTAGAATATTCTATCTCTACTATTTTTTCCATTAGGAAAGATCAGAATGAGCTGGTTTTTGATAGTAATATTCCTTCCATTCATATGGTAATGATGAAAATATACATGGATGTTTTCATATCATCTAAGATAAGAACTGTTGCGATGGAAAATAGAATTTATTATCTTAATATTCTAAGGCCATTGGGTGTTAATAGTAGGTCTAGAAAACTACAAGTGTATAAATCCATCCAGTGGATTACTCCAATTACCTCATGGATAAAGGTGAATGTCAATGGTGATTACTTGAGCATGTAGAGACCCTCTACTTGTAGGTGTGTCTTTGAGATACATAGAGGCTTTGTAAAAGGGTCATTCTACCATTATATTGGGCTTGTAAAAACATGTAAGGCTTAATTATTGTCCATGGTAAATCCTATCAAGCATGCTGGTTAGTAGAAATAGAATTATCTTTGTATCGAATCAGACTAAAGTATTTATAATGAATCCATCAATGGCAGATCCTAGAGTGTCCCTTTGTAAATTGATTCTTTAATGTATTGATTTTCTTCATGTCACTAATCATCGCAACTTCTTTATCACACAGGAATATAGGGAATCCAGTCAAGTTGTGGATTACCAATAAAAAAATCATGGAAATGATCTTAATTTGTTCCTTAGGATATTGACTTTGTTTATATTCCTCTTGGATATGGATACATGGGATGAGATTCACTACTACCTTTGTAAAAACCCTTGTAATTTATGTCCCTTTCTACTTTTAATTTTTCCAAATAAATCATAGGATCATGCTTTCCTGGATCCTGAAACTTTTGAAGGGACACCACTAAAGATGAAGATATGGGAATGTTGTATGTATAAATGATCATGAGGTTTCATGGGGTTAAAACTTCCATTGTCTTGGGAAGGGACCCTCGGTTCACCTCTAGATTTTTGAAGAGTCTTTAAGAGGCAATGGGGACTCATTTTTTATTGGTTACAACTTATCATCCACTGACAGATGGTCAGATGAAGTATTATATTCAGATCACAAAGGATATGATACATGCTTATGTCTTAGATTTTAGTGGATTGTGGGATAACCATCAGGGACTGGTTGGATTTTATTATAATAAAACTTATCAATCATTGATCAGAATGGTTCCCTTAGAAAATTTTTCTATCATCCATGAATGTCACCCATGTTTAGAAAGAGGTGGATGAGACATCTATTTTGGGAATATGTATCCTCAAGAGATGTTATAAAGGATCTATGATATATTTTGGAACCTGGTTATAGTTCCTAGTTAACATAAATCAAATGTGGATCTTCAATGCTATGCATTGGATTTTTCTGTTGGTGACCGAGTTTTTCAAAAGTTTCTCCTTAGTTGTGTCACCCTTATCTTGGGAAATAAGTAATTATGGCTTCAAGATATATTTGACCATTTTATGTCACTGAGTTAGTTGGGAAGGTGGCTTATCAATTTGAATTTCTATCTTAGTTGATGGTTATCCATGATGTTTTCTACGTATCATAGTTCATGAAATACCATCTTCCCCATTCCCATGTTCTAAATAGGAAAATATTCATTTGGAGAAAGTTGTTTTTGTTTTTGAGAAACTAGTGGAGATCGTTGATACCCAAGTGAAAGTTTTTCATGGGAATTCTATTTCATTTTTCAGAGTGTTATAGAGACACAAATCAAGTATCCACATGAATTGGGATCATGAATCTTTGATAAGGTAACAATAGTGTCACATATTTGTAGAGTACAATTCTTCTTCATGACTTCCTATATATAAAAATTCCTATGGTGGGGAGATTATAACATCGTGGATAAAATGTTTTCCCTATTTTTTATTTAAGAGCATGTTTCTTAGGGTTGTAGGGAATATGAAATGTTTTAGTGGGGTTTTTAGAAAATCCTAGGTTGGGGTGTACCTATAGGATATTTTCACATCATAAGATTGTATCTTATGGGATAAATAAGTAATAGTATAGAAGCTGTGAGAACATTTTTTTGATGTAAATCCATTTACGCCATATTTTTTTTATTATGAATATGTAACTCGGGATAAATTAACCCAAGATGAAATATTTTTCTATGTATGTGACTTATGGGAAGTTTATAATTTTAAATATATTATTTATGATTTAAAACACTGATTCCTAGTAGGTTTTATGCACTTCAAGAAAAAATCCAAATTAATTTAGTTTTTTTGTTCCCTTCCTTGATCCCTAGGATCTTCTAACTAGTTTTGGGTGAATCTTTCTCTTCTGTATCCCTTCATTAAATGATCAATCACCAACTTGGTTTTGTATATTCTCTTTGGGTATATGAAGCTTATCCTTCTTTATTTATCTCATTATGAAAGTGTTATTGGTTTTCCTTTTTTGGTTATTTGATCATGTGGTAATTATCTCCTATAGTCCCTCCTTGATCTATTGTGTTCTTATCTCTCGGGGTCAACTGTCATGTTGGTTGTGGTGCAAAATGTTATTTCTTGAGGTATATTGTGATCTATCCTCCCCTCCAATCATTTCATTTACTGATTTGAATCTAAAATGTGGGAATCGATGCTAGATAATTCATTTTATGTAATGAGTTTATCCTTGAGTGCATATACCATCTCTTTTGTTGTGTGACCTGAGTTTGAGGTAGGTGGTTCCGTCTCAAGACTATGTTGGATTAACCTTGAATGATTTGGTTTTTTAATTTATTTTATAAATAAATTGGCATGTTTTATAGTTTTTTGTGTGTTTAAATGGATTTTTAAGAAAATATGATTTTACCATTACTTTAGTAAAGGATAATGGTATCTTCAAAACATCATGAAATGGATTTATGAAATGGTTTTTAAATAATAGAGTTGATGAAAAGATTTGGGAAATTTAGCACATGGGAATCCTTCCATACTTTTGAGGAAAGTGATGTAATAGGCCTCATACGTTGATACTGTCAATGGGTTCCCTCATGGGGTGTTCCTATACATACTAGTCCCAGTGTCCTAGGTGTTTGTTAGACACTATCATGGGGTTCACTCTATGGGGTATTTCTATGCTCTCTAGATTCGATGCATATACGTAGGGACTTAATTCAAATGTTTGTCTATGTTGGGGTATGAGTGATCTAGCTAGCCCGAACTATAGTGATCCTTAGAATGATTTAACAATGATTTGGTTTGTATAGTTTTTTCATTCATTACCTTATTTGATAAATTTTATATGATTTGAAATTGTTTTATATAGATAGTTTTAGAACTATGGAAAAAAGGGGATTTATTTACCACAATTTAGATATAAAAACTGTTTAGCTGCTTATCAGGCTATGTTTTTTTATAAATCAATAATATCAGGATTATTTTATAGAGACATGATATGGGAAACCTAGGTGGGATATTTCTGAGATTTTTATCTCACACTCATCACACCCATTTGGCAGTCTGTAGAGCATGTTTTGTATTTTGATGTATGAAAGGGTAAGGTAATATAGTGAGGAAGAGAGGTTCATGTAAGATGGATATGGGTAACTAGTGGTGATATAGTTGTTCATTTCCCTCATATCATATGGATTAGTGGTTTCTTATTATGGTTATCTCTTTTATTGTTGAACTTTTACCCTTGGGTTTTATCTAGATTTTGAGTTGTATCACTACCGCTGTTTCTCTTTGGTTATGGCATATATTTATCTTATTTTTCTTCCAATATTTCTTTATTCTATGTATATATTCCATGTATCTTATTTTAGGTGGGGTTGTTCCCTATGTTTTTTGTTTTATGGCTGGGTGTTAGTCACCAGCTCGTAGGGATCAGGAACACCCCTTAGATATGTGGTGGATCAGGTTAGGTACTAGAGTTAGAGGGTAACCTGGTTCAATTTCATTAAACCAACAAAAAACTTAAATTATATCATCAAGAGTTAATGTTTTGTGATCTTGTATGTTTGATATCATTAATAATATATGTTTTGTACGGTGAAGTGTGTGTGATTTGTATCAGTAAGGGTTAAAAATATTTTTAACTGATATTTAATTTACTCATATGTCGAGAACATATGATTAAATTATTGGGATGCTCAAGAAGCTTCCATAACCCCAATATAATAAGGTATAAATCCCTGATATGGTGTATATGTGACCCTTACCGAAGACCTCTTTATTAAATTCTCTCCCCTAAATCTGTCTTCATCTCCTCCCTTTTCCATATAAGTTACTAGCATACTGTGGTTATGAGGAGGGTCCTAAATGAGTGTTGGGAGATTATAATCAACTTGTGGATACACCATTGATGAAAGATTTTATTTTTTATTCTTATTTATATTTATCAAGCATTGATTAAAGATAGCACTAATAGTAACATTCACTATAATTTATACATTCTTTATTTATATTATATATGGTTTTAGTTTTAATGCATGGTGAATATGGAATTATGGTTTCTAATGTAATTCATTACTTATAAAAAGTGTTTTCTATCCTTAAAAACCCTCCAAATGTTTTATTATGAAATTTTCTATTTTCTAATTACAAATAATGGAGAACTCAAAAGCCTGGATGAGGTGAGAAATCTAGGTGAATCATTACATTGAAGGTTAACAAAGAAGGAAGAGTTAGATTCCTTGTATATTTTTTATGCATGATAGGAAAGAGAATTACTTCATGGTAAAAATTCATTCAATGGAAATTGGGTTTATCATCTAAAGGAGAAAGTAGATTTTAGGAAATGGTACAATGAATGGTTGGTTGTGAATGGATTTCAAAAAATTAGATGAGTTAATTTTAGTGAGGTAAAGAACATATTTAATGGAATTATACTCAACTTGGTTACCATGTAATTTATATTTATTGAATTATTTAATGTCATGTTGGCATTAATTCAAGAATATTTAGAGAAAGAGACTTATATAGAGAAATTGGAAGGTTTTTTATTGAATAAAATGGAAGGTTTGGTTTATAAGATCAAACAGAGTTTGTATTGGTGTAAGAAGTCAAGAAGATAGTGGATCCAAAATTTTAATACATTCATGAAAAATATAATTTCTTTTATTTAAATTAAAATAATTACTACCACTAGAAGGTGTTTGATTATGAAATATTTTCCATTTTTCTTCTCTATATTGATGACATTATCTTAATAGAATTAGTTAAGTAATTTCTATAATAATTGAAGATTTATTTTTTTAGAATACTCCAAATTATGGATCTTATTTCCTTATTGGGATTCATTTAATAAGTATCATAAGATATTTGAGTTATGAAATATTGTCCTTTTCATAAATAGTGATCATCAATAAGACATTGAAATGTTTCATAATATTTTTTTCATAATTTTCTAGCACCCCTCTAGTAAAGACCTTAAAAATTTCAATGGAGAAGGAACCTAAAATAGATTAATAGTTTGTTTTCATGGATAAGGTTCTATATGAATCTACTATTGAATGTTTTATTCATGTCATGGTTTGTATAGGGGATGATATCTCATATGTGATTAGTGTGATTAGTAGGTTCATAGAGACTCCAAGATAGGAACATTGGGAGGTAGTGAAGTTAATTATTTGATATATAAAAGTTTTATAGAATCTTAACACTTATTTTGGAATGGATTATCTGTTAAAAAGGTAAGTAGATGCTAAATTTTGAGGATATACAGACTCAAGAAATGGAACCACTAGTTATCGTGTTTACTTTCAAAGGTAATACTATGAGATTGATGTAAAGAATTCAACCCATAGTAAAATTGTCAATATAATAGTTTAGAACATTATAATTAAAAAACTGTGAAATGGGTTGGTGTGGATTAAGTTTCCATTGAAATAGATTAGAAGAAGAAAATAAATCAGCATGTTGTTTCGTGATATCCATTGTTTGATTTACTTTGCTCATAATTTTGTGTATTACTCGTGGATGAAGCATATTCATCTAGATAAAAACATCATATGGAATCTTGTGGAAGAAAAAAATTATATAACTACAGAAAGTGAGTGGGAGTTATAATCTATAATACACACTGACTAAAATCATATTCTGGGAAAGTCTAGAGTGATGTTGTGATTTAGTGGGGCTTGAATGATTTGGTGGTTGGAAGATCTTGAAAGAAAAAATAGAATAAAAGAGTTTAAATATAGGATATGTTTTAAAAAATTGTGACTTCTTAACATAGATTATTTGGTGGTGAAGCCTTTGAAAATATTTTGTGAGTGGGATATAGTTAGGATTGTGAAAATTGATTTCCAATTTTATACCTTTTAATTCAAAACAAGAGATTTTGAATTCAGGGTTCAAAATCTAATGGAGTGATAATAATAACCACAATCTAGAATAATGGATATGATATATTTAGAAAGTGTATATGTAGGAAGATTAATTTGATAATCATTTAATGTTAACTGACAGTGGAGGATAAGTTGGTTCAATCAACAAGTTGATGGCATTGTCCAAATTGATCATATGGTCATTAATATAGATCAGATGGTGGTCTAATTCACTAGATTATATAACTACTATAGGATATGATCTATAAATATATGGGTTGGGTCACATTCAATTCACATTCTATTATCATGATTAATATTTTGATATATTATTCTTTAA
This sequence comes from Viscum album, assembly GCA_963277665.1. Taxonomy (NCBI): domain Eukaryota; kingdom Viridiplantae; phylum Streptophyta; class Magnoliopsida; order Santalales; family Viscaceae; genus Viscum; species Viscum album. The sequence continues at coordinate 1,046,026,060 of OY728150.1, forward strand.
AGTGATTCTAAAGGATTGTCCATTTTCTTTCTCTAGTTTCTCTTTTGTTGAAGTCACTTGTTTTCCACAGAGTAAGTCTTTTTATGATTTACAAAGTTTCCTAGGTTCTGTTATTAAGTGGTTTTGTTTCATTTCAGTTATTTAATGTGAGTTATAAATGTTAGGAAGGTCTGTAGACATTGTTTGGGTGGGGTATAAGGCTTCTTAGTTCTCCATACACTAATTCCCAATGTCATATTTTTCAAATATTTCAGATCTCTTATTGTCACATTTATAGGTTCTAGAGGTTGGATCATTCATAATCATGGGTTATGTTAGAACATTTTATACCTTTTATAAATAATCACTTTTTTTCCTAGTTAGTCTTTATGTGAAAACTCAGACAACGAAATTATGTCTTATCATCTTTCTTCTACAACCGTGATCTTCTTTTCCATTAATATACTTCCATAACGAACTCCTTATTTCCTTCATTGTTCACCAATTATTTTAAAAGAAATAAAATACGAAATATTTGGTTAAAAATACATCCATAACTATATAAAATTAATTATTATGAATTATTAATAATTTTTTACTTTAAATATATAGACAATGATATCATGAATCATTATCATTCTTACCAATAACATTCAATATCAACTTCTCAAGGACTCATGATGTTTCTTATACTCTTTTTATATCAAATCCAAATCAATAATTCATTAAAAAAACTCACCCTTTTAAAAATTTTCCTTAATATACATGGGTTTAACAATATAATTTAAAAAATTGATACAATTCTCCCCCAATATTCAAGATATAAAACAACACAAATCATCCCATAAAATTGTTATTATCAGTGAACTTCTGTTTATTTATTTCTAAAAAAAATCATCAACAATTTCTTTTTAAATATCTCCTTCTCTAAGATTATCCATATTTAACATTAACTCCTTGAAGTTACTCAACATATACTATTTTAACTTAATGAATTTACAGTGAGTAATCCCACAACTTTGAAAAGAAATGTTAACAAACCCTATAATACCACTGAGTCATAAATTTATATAGGAAACTATATAATAGAATAAAAAATATATTTTATCCCTTACTCTAACTTATATAAATAACATGAAAATATAACACTAGATTCCATCAAATAATTCATCCTTTTATCTTAATGTCACTTTTAAAAAAACTACCCTTAATTAATCACTAGATACTAAGTGTGTGAGTAATACAAATTTTTATTTGATAGATAACACTTAGTTCAATTATTAATGTAAATTTATCGCTCTATATGTTCTTCCTTTGTTTAATGGGTTAGAAACCTTTGAGTCTTTATATCAACCTTTCCTTCAATTCAAATACCAAAGACTAAATATAAAATTACCATCATCATAGGAGTTTCTTGTATTTATTAGTATAACATATCCTTTAATATAGATGATACAAAAAGTAATAATAAGATAAAAAATATATGAATTCCTTTTTATTTATTGTCATTGTATCTCTCAAAAATATATTATCCCCTGTATGATAAAATAAATACTACTCAATTATATATTTATTGTGTCTTCCATCATGTCTTCCTCATGGATCATATCCCATATAGAGATTGAATCACATTAAAAAAAGTTACTATAATAAATAAATTTTGATAGGGGATACTATAATTACCTAAATTTGAGAAATATGCAAAACCACTATGAACCAACCCTTTTCCATTACACTTCACTTTGAAATATACACTGAATTTTTAAATATTTTTGATAGAATCCAATGTCTCCTTAATCTCCTTATACTTCATATTTTCTCTATAATCCAATACAAAAGTTATTTCTCCTTGAGTATTATTATTATAAAATAATTCTATACTTAATACTTGACCACCCTATGGAATATATTTCTTGTTATAGAATTTATTATTATGTAGATGGTTTTTAGAATAATAAGCGTAAATTATTATTTTTGGTTATTAATGACACCTTCAAAAGTTTTATCAATTATCATAAAAATATATATTTCAATGCATAATAAAAAACTTATAAATATGACCATGAATACCATTATAAAATCATACATATTGAAACATTTTACCTTTAAAAACTATCTATTTTTTCTTATGTTTCACTGAGATATTTTTATCTATACTGTAATCATGCTCTTTATTTTCTAATTGGATTATATAGAGGGTCATTTACTTTTTCTTGGGATCACATAAGTACTAATTATTATATGAATTTAAGGAGAATCAATCATAATTACTAATGGGATTTCTAATTATGTGGGTCCTTTGTTTAATGAAAGATTCACTATGACCATTTTTTGATTTATCATACCTTTATTTGATATAATTATTTAAATTTGAAGGATGATACAATAATAGATTGAAGGAGTATTTTAAAACCAGGATACACTAAAATTTTTATTGGCCATCTTACTTCATGGTTGTTACTAAATCCTCTTCAATATATTACATAATTTTTATTTTCTCATTAATATAATATCTCTTATCTCTTTTGAGTACTATTTCACTAGAAATTTTACCTTTCAAATTACAAGAATGTTTACCTAGAATATCACATTCCCCATTCATCTTAGTGTTCATTTGAGTAATGATCTTTGTTAAATTCAATTTCTCTTAATTCAGTATTTTATTTTTTTTATATAATTATGTTATGTTTATAGGTAGTTTAATATTATTGATCTTCAAGTTTTTAGATTCTATAGAGTTGGTTACTTTCTTTATGTAAATAATTTTTAGTTTCTATAGTTTGGAAGATGTTTCATTCAACTATTTTTCTTGGATAAAAAAACTTTTGGTATTTTTAATGTTATTAGACTTAATAGAGGTGTATATGAAATCATAATAAAATGAAATTTTAGATGTGACTATGAACAAGTCCAACCTCAGTCTCCACTTTGAACAAAAATTTCAAAGTCCATGTTTTCACTTATATCACCCTGAACACTCATAATCAACTAATTCCATTATTAAAATAAAAATCATCCCCATAATCCCACATAAAATGAAAATATATATACATATGTTCCTCTTCATTGATTTAATTAATAAATTCTTGATTTAACATTTACTATCCAAACTATATTTATTATACCATTCATTAATCATATTTAATAATGAACCATTCATAATATAACTCATGATTATTTAGCCTATACCCATTACTTTCATTCATAAAATGTATTGTAAAAATCCACCAATCATTTAATTCTAGTCCACTGCCCAACATTTATGTAGTTTTCCACATAATAATATATTTCATCCCATGCCATGAGGAATCATATAACAAAATCCTTTAACACCTGCCATCTACCACCATAAATACCATCAAATAACCATTCCATCAACAATCATAATTACCACTAATACCTTCCCCTTTCAACATACCATTTCTATAGTCATTACCACATAAATTTCCATCCAAGACCTCCTAATCACATAAAAATACTCAATAATCCTTGAAACTTCACATCCAAAACCAACAACAATCGCACAAGTAATCAAATATAAATTATTTTTTCATATATTCCATTTAGAACCAATATAGGAATTACCATTTCTTTTCAAATTTTCACATAGAAATTTTGATAATGATTTTATGTATTTATCCTTTTATGATAGGTGATTTCAAAAATAAAATTTTAGTAACAAAATTTGGGATAAAATAGTAGATTACAACACAATTGAAATGATAAAAATCAATGAATATTGGAGATTATAGGAACCTATATAATCATATGTGATTAAATCCACTATTAACCTCTATTTTCTATCAAATTAAATCCTTATATATTTAATAATATTATTATCATTATTATCCAAATAAAATAATGGCATGGAATGTATAAATTTTACATAAATAAAAAAAATCATGAATCCATTACCTCTTTGAAGCTTCACTATATAATAAATTAAGATCCAAGGATAGACCACCACCAAAACCAAAAATCAAGAACTCCAACACCTAACCATAATAAACCATCATCATAAAAAACTCATAGACCAACCAAAACATAAAGAAATCCTACTTCCATGAAATTCAAGTTATAAGAAAAACAAAGGAGAATAAAAATGATGGAGAAGAGGGTACTTCAAATCAAAAGAGTTTGGTCCCATAAAAATAATATGTTTGAACCTTATAGAGAGATACCTAGAGATATATTATAAAACCTAGGGGTAATCTAAGATTCAAATTAATGGGTGTAAAAGTGTAAAAAAATAACCCACAACCTCTTATTTATAAAGAGAACTCTAAATGACTTCACCCCAGTGTGGTGATAAGGGAAATGATCATAATGACCTCAGTGAGATGTGATCCTCATTTCAAGATATATTAAATGTCCGCTTTCCCTCTAAGGTTTATTCTCATTTAAAAATGATTTGAACAATTTTTAACAACACCATGATTGGAAACATGGTGTGGTAAACTTCATTTTGAAACCCATACTATCACTACAACTTCCCACCACTACATATAGGAATCCTCATTGCTATTTTAATCTCACTATGTTTAGAACCATGAAATGGAGTGACCTCACTTTTAATTTCCAACTTACCCACCCAAATCGACCATGTATCAACACAACACTACACTCACACCCATGGGTGTCTCCCATATCCTTTTTTTTCTAGAGGAATTCCACTACTACTTCTTCAGAACCACACTCCCCAAAACAATTTATTCCATGGCATAAAGGAACACGATAGCTACAACACTCACCAAATATGATAATTTACACCCCAAAAATAATATCCTATCCAAAATTACCATCTCATCATGATCATAATTCCAACATTTCCTACAACATTGGATAAAGCATTATGTGGGGGCCTCTAAAGATTCAAAACAAGACTTTTGGGCTTCAGAACTCCTCTCAACTACATCCTAGACTCTTCTAACACAAGTAAGACACAAAAAAATGGTTTTGGGAACCTATAAAATGAAATTAGATACCTATAAAAATGATTCTCATCCCAAAGAATAAAAAACGCCCTAAATAAGAAGCAATGATATCTTCCAAATATAAAAATTACTCTATGGATGATATCTCTCAAACAGATTGACTCCATCAATAAAAATATATATAGAATGATAATTAAATAATATAAAACAAATATGTCATCAATATCATTTCTAAAATTATATCATAATGGGGTTGAAATAAAATCGGGATACTGATCATGCATTTGTGACTCAGATTCTGTGTTAGTCTCCTCTAAGCCACTATGCCTCCACAAACCTAAACTAATGGAATGACATGTCACCAAAACACCTTTTCTTGATGATCCTAAATCTTTATTAGATTCTCCATGAACATCATACCATCCTTTATTTTCAACCATATCAATTAATTACATGGGGTTAATCATGAAGTTATAACTGAAGCTATAATACATAGAAGTTATCATAAACCTAGTCTAACTATAAGAGAAAACTGATATGACACCTTACCAACATTATTTAACACATCAAACAGTACGATAGATTGAGTATATAACTTATTTACACAACCATACATCCACTACCCAAGATGAAGGGATGCCCTCACCAAAACATGATCCTCGAACTCAAACTCTAAATGTATCATCTTTTGATCTACATAAGATTTATAAATGTACCACATATCCTTCTTCCACTCATAAACTATATAGTATATTTTCATTATCTACACACTATTTGTCCAAATAGATGTCTTCTATACAACATCGGTCCAATACAATGATGACTATCATAGCCTCTTATATAATTACTTAAAAGGATCCATGCTAATAGAAGAGTGATATATATTATATGAAAACTCAAAAAAATAGAATGTTTTTCACCTAAGATCCAAAAAAATCCAAGATAAAATATCGTGAAAATTCTTATATTATTTGGATGATTCGTTCAGCGTACCCATCTGTCTGATTATAGAAAGTAGTGTCATGGAATAAATGATATATTAAAACATACTACAATACATTTCAAACTCATGTGGTAAAACAACGATCCTTATTGTAGATGATGGTCCTTATCACCCCTTGAAACCAAATGATCTCATCCATATATTTCTTGGTCAGATCATCCAGGAAACCTGACTCCCTAATCAATAGTAAGTGAGATGAATTCATAAATTGGTCAATAATAACCCAAATAGAATCCTATTCTCCCTCAACCCATAGTAACCTAGTAATGAAATCCATTGAGATGTCCTCTAACTTATACTCAGGAATATCCAATGGTTGTAATAAACATATAAGAACCATATTCTCTAATTTCACCTACCAACAAACCAAACACAATTTTAAAAACTCTACCACATACTACTTTATCATAGACCATCAAAATGTATTCCTCAAGTCATAGTACATCATGAATATTCCAAGGTACACTGCTAATGGTGATCTATGAAAATCATGTATAACCTTCTCAAGCATTGAAAATGGAATTAACAGCCTCCCCTAAAACAACATATGATGCTAGTAAGTATTTGAACAACCATTAGGGGCATCTATATGAGTAACACACTCCCACATCACCTTAACCTCAAAGTCTTCCAAAAAATACTTTTTAACCTACAATAATAAGAAGGATTCTATTGTAATCGAATATAGAAAACCATTAACACCATCATCTTATACATCATGAAAAATTATTTGAAGCTCTTATATCACCCTCCAAGTATCTCAAGATTCCCAAATATAATATCATTGTGACTTCCTACTCAGCGCATCTTCCACAACATTCCCTTTTCTTGGGGTATTGGAGATATCAAAGTAACAATCCTAAAAGAACTCCATCCACTTCCACTATTATAAACTTAGATCATTCTATGAGAAAATATACATCAATATCTTTTAATCTTGAAATACCATAACAGTCTCACAGATGAGATAATGGAACCAGAAAAATATGGAAAACACAACCACTACTTACTCCAGATCATTGGTGGCTTAATTACACTCATAAAGACATAAGAACCTAATTCTATAAGATCTCATCTACCTTAGTTGCATCATGAGCCATCCAAAAATTAGGTAGTAAGGGTCATATAATACCTCAAACATCACTCTATCCATTGTAATCCAAATAATTAGGGTACTAATATATTTCTCAATTAGGTAGTCACATGACACCGGTCACTGATCATCCCAGATAAACATCTGACCCTATTTGGTGAAGGGAATTAATGGGGTCAGAATCCAAAAGGAGTCAAACATGAACATATAGTAATAACTGGTGAGACCGAGGAATCTAGATACCTTCACTTTATTCTTAGGTTCTTCCCAAGAAATAACATCATTGGTGTTTTTTGGAGACACCATTATTCCCTACCACAACACTATATATCCTTGGAAATATACCTCGTGAACCTATAACATGAATGCTAGTAAACTTCACACAAATATTATGGTTTTTAGAACCTATAATAATGCTATAAAATTCTAAAAATAGACCTCTCATAATTTGAGAATACAAGTATTTCATAGATGAAAACCACAGATAAATGATCTACGAACTCACAGAACATCTAGTTCATGAGTCCCATGAAAATAAATTGGGTGTTCATGAAACCATATGGAATTATCAGGAATCAAAATTCATATATCAATATTGGAAAGTTATATTTGGGATATCCCCCTCTTTCACCGTCAACTAACGATACCCAAACCATATATAAATATTTGAAAACTAGTTACCTCCTTTAATTAGTCAAGTAGATAATCTATCCTTAGGAGGGGATAACAGTTCTTTACCATTGATAAGTTTGAATTATTATAGTATATGTATATCATTATAATACCATCTGATTTCATTGATAACAACACTAGAGCGCCCCATATTTACACACTAGGCCACATGAATACATTCTACAACAAATAATCAACCTGAATCCTAAATTACCATCACATAGAAGGTTCTATATGATAATTATCCATTGAAATACAAGAAGAATCAGGTTAAATTTTTTTTCCAATCTCAATGTCCTATGAAGGTGGTAGGGTATAAAATGGTTGGGGAGGGAATCTATATACTCCTCAACAACTATTGGGATCTCCACAACTTGAACCTCAAATAATCCCAATGATAACTCTACTAGATAAGATAATTGGGGATCTACATGCCTATTGCCCATATGATAGTCCCATTAACTAATGAAAACTAGAAATTATCATTCCAAATCATAAAACCCAACTAACCTTTAGAAAAAAAAGCTATCATATCATAAAAAAATACAACCAATCCATGCTAAGGGTGAAATTTTATGGTTTCATCTATAGTAAAACATAATCCCCCTAATTTATGGTGTATCATTATCAATTAACAACACTAACTCACACCAAGAAAATAAGTTCAGTCTCTAACTAATGTAGTCAATGGTAGGGGAATGAGAAGCCTCTCCATCTTCTATCCCAAGGCATGGACCATTGAGGGTACAATAAATCAGTACAATGCCTCAAAATCAAACAATGAAAAATCTTAGATAGATAATAAACTAATATTACCTTGGATGACCTCTGGACCCTATAGAAATAAAACCCCCATAACATGCAACAATCTATACCCAAATATTCTGCACCCTCTACTGATAAACACCTCTATGACCATGATCACCTCATCCCGACTCACCTTGAATAGTAAATGGACTGGACCTCTAGATGAACTCAGGCATGCATCCCCAAATTTCAAAGGCTACCAACTAGTTGTCAGGGTCTGTGGCAGTACCGTGGGGTGAATATAAACCATGCTTCAATGTGAACAATCACCAATAAAACAAAACAAAAATCATATATTATAGTAAATGAATTTATTGCATAGAAGCAATATAATACAACCCTAAATAATGAAAAGGATGTGAGGAAAATAGTGATATAATAACCATCACCTCTCAGGCCGATCACATATACAGATTAAAAAATACAAGAGGGATCCATTGAAACTCCAATACATACCCTCATACCAACCTAAAAATAAATTCCCAAGTGATTTTGCTCAATCAAATTGGTCCATGAACCAACCTATTCCTGTGACCATGTAATATTCTACTTGGTTCCCCTAGTAAAATGCTGTCCTGAGTAGGGTGTGAGTATTAAACACAATAGGTTACCACGAAAATATCCTTGCACATAAATGAAAATGATATGGTATGTTTAAGTTACATGCTTAGAATAGATAAATGAACTTCTGAACAAAAATAAAATAAACAACCCAAAATAATTTCTTCAGCAAGTGCTAGAATGTCTATGAGAATATTGCATGGACCATACCAACCCATGTACCACCAACCATTGTCAAACCTTAGGTCAATATCTCGATCGACCGTTCCATATTTAGAGACTTTTGGGTTCTATCTGAGCACACCATGATGACCATGACTTTATAAAACATACTATAGTCTTCTTGGTATATAAATACGTAACATGGATATCCACTATTAGAGTTTTATTAGCTTCACATAAGCCATAAGAATCACAGTCCTATGGATTTATATTAAAATTCCCTATTACGGTATATCAGACCATCCTAGGCTCTATATCAATTATATCCCCACCAATAGTATAAAAAAACTCCCTTATAAGAGTTATCTCATCCAAGGGTACAACCCATCAGTACAACATACATCCCCTATGGTATTTTCCATATCCAAGTATCGTAAAATAAATCACCATCCCTTTGTAATTTTCCAAAAAAGGTAAATGATCACCCTTAAGGGTGTTTTCTATTACATAACCCAAACTGCTTGGAGTGATCACACCACAACAGTTCATAAAATAATAGAAATGGATGGCTAAACACCTAACCCACCATCATTTCTCATATCCAGGTACACCCTCTCACTAGGGATAATGTGTCATCGGGAACCCACTAGAACCCCCTAGGTCACACTAAGCACGAAAACCCAATGTGGGTTCCATAATCACAATCCTATGTATCAAGTAATAATTATTTCATGAAATCATATACCAACAAGGTTATACCTCATGGGAAACTCACTAAAGAGATGGCATAAATCCCACCTTAAACTCCATGAATGGTCAAGGTTACTCACTCACTTAACCCATGGTCATGCTCCAACCTATTAACGATAAATAATCCAAACCAATGATTACCTTTATAAGTAATATCCAAGGAACATAAAATAGGGTCTTATTTCTAAGGTCTAATTCTTCTCATTTGGTATCACCCCTCATAAGGGTCTCCATGTTTCATGGTAGTCAACAGAAGAGGCCTCAAGCATAGATGACCAAGGCATAAGGCAAGTGAAAAATTCCCAATGTGTTCTTAGAACTTTTTACATCATGGGAATATAAATTCATTTGATAAATATTAATTATACCCTAAAAATTTAAATAAATATGGCCAATAACCCTAGTAGTGTCGCACCATGTCCCATGAATCATTACTAAAATGAAAAAAACCATAGGGAAACCACTTAGGTCCACCTTCCTCATTTTAATCTTTTCCCATTTATTCCCAAAGGATAGTAATTACTACCCCAACCTACCATGCCTTTTCTAAGTCTAATCTAAGCTCACATCGATTCTTAATCCCCTAGATAATGCCCAAATAGAAAAGTTAATTAATCATAATCAATTCAAAATTAATGAATAATTTATAAAAGGTTAATCAATTAATTTAAAAAGGAATAATCACTTATTAGCTGACAAACCACACACCACTCAATAAAAACTCATGTAATCACCAACAAGAGTTCCAAAGAAGACTCCTGACACCATTATCCATAAAATCCTAAGAACACATATCTATTTCAAATGATAAATTAATTTAATTTAAATGATTATCCATAAATAATTTTGTGGCTCCAAATACCATAACCCAAATGAAAATAACGAATATAAAAATAATATCTCAGGACACTCTCATCATAAGAAGAATGAAATCCTGATCAACATCATCCAATTATAGTACCCTTCAATGCAATTAGAATAAAAATCCTAGATGTACAACATAAAATTAATATTGAATGAATTAGGATAAAAGAAGAGATCACTGGGGGGATGATTGCCTTGAATCACCATGAAAACTCAATAGAAACCATCCTATATTAAGATAGAAATAAGTAGAGGAGGGTATGTTGTTGGTTAGGTCATGTGTGAGGGGGAGGAGAACAAATTGGGGCTATCCCTCTTAAAATTCAAAAGACGAAAATGTAAAAATCCACTTTTAATGACCCACATAGTTTTCCAAACCATGAACCAACCATGAAGCATGCTCTAATTAAGTAAACCCTTTTCTTTTAGCTGGGTTGTATGATTTGAATAATGGTGTGCCAACCATGTGGATTGGTACTTTCTTGATCTACAATATTTTTTATGGTTTTTATATAACCATTTGAAAACCATGAACCAAGACAAAAATCTAAACCAAGGTTCATGGTTTAGTTTTAGATTAAAAATATTTACACCAAAAAATGTGATAACCATGCCAAAGAACACAATATTATAGAATTTAAATTGAAACTAATCTAATATTAGGGTGCACACAAGTTTTTCACTAAACCAGGTGTCCCAAACCTTGAACCCTATTCATAGTTCTAAAAAAACCTTATATATTTAACCTCATGCTATGAAGAAATTCCCAAATAATTGAAGCTCCTCTTATACCTAAAAAATTATCTAATAAAATCATCTTACGATGCCTTAACTTTCAGAATATCGATTTTAATCTCTGTTCTTAAAACAAACCATGCACCAAATTAAAAAATTCAAATTCCTCATGAATTTTCAAACCTATCAGTGAACAAGATATATTATAAACTCTATTCTATAATATTTATCATCCTTGATAATTATAAGTGGTCATCCAACCCTCCAAAATAACCTACTTTGGTTAATAAATTTCCATCACCTAGCCACATTTCATATTTGAATTGACAATGGACTTCAAAAGTGAAACCTACAAATTATGGTGATTGATCCACCAAAAAATTAGATAGTGCTTTTAACCATTACTGAAACACTTAGATAGTTCTTACCCATGTTTTTCATCCCAAGAAATTAAAGGTTTCATTGTCTAATTCATCATTTGGATTGGTGATCCACCCCATAGAACATAACTCATAACAACCAATTCTAATACTATAGTGGTTTCACCATTATAATATTATATTGAACTCCATACCCATGTTGTAACTACATTCCAAAAATAGTTTCCAAATTACTACACTAGAACATACATGGGAACACTATATGAATTCTAATACCCATTCTCATTACCAAATTCCAAGCCATAATAGACAAAACCCCATCATTCAAGAACTGTACCAACATACCAACCTTTCCAAGAAAATCCCCCGTAAAACATGAAACATACCTTTCACATACAAAATGTTGCACCTGATATAGGTATCTTCCCACTAAATCTTATTACATGAAAAAATGCTAGTTGGGACTCTTCTGGTCAACTCTTTTGAAATCCACTCAGTCGCAACCACTGATATGTTTCCAAACACCTTATCCTGGTGACCTTACTCCAGCTGGAACCTCTTAATCACCCTTATATGATCACCTAAGTCCATACCTAACTCTCAATAACATTATATGGATAAAATACCAATTATTAAGAATTATTCTTCATGTCATTATATACCAAGATTATTGAAACACCTCTAATCAAACACATTCTGATCTTTATTAACTATCCTAATATTGATGCCCATACATGGACTCCACTCGATACCATATAAAATTTATACATAGAAATCATTAAGGAATCAAAAATTACTCAAGATACATGCCCACGACCGATCATCTAATGATTTTTACCATACACCCCTAACACTTCTCACATGTGGGTCACATGCCCATGACTAACATACCACTTACCACCATAGGATTATTCTTTTCATCACACCACTAAACTGAAATTCTTGATCATGTCAACTCATGCCTTTTCAACCAATGAATATAATGACTACTGTAGCCAAACCCACCCATACACAAGTTCCATTAGAAACATAAACACAACCGGTTCATGATTTATGATTATTATACCCCCAAAATCCATTGAAGTATCATCCCGAAAAAAGATACTTCCTATAAAAACCAATGGTAAACTCCCTACCATATGGTTTATCTTATACAACTCCTCAAGAAATACCCCTGAATCTTACATTTCATGCATAGAGTTTTTAGTATTTGAAATTATGATATTTGTCATTTAATTGACCATTATTTTTGATATATAATTCGTTTCATTAATTTATTATAAGGTAAAAATGATTAATGAAAAATAATAGAAATTTTAAAGGTAGACCAATATTTTCATCATGATAACACATTAATCGATTTGGGGTTTTTGTAGGATGTTTACAAGGCTTGAAACTGAAGAAATAGGGTAAAAAGTATCCAAATTCATTGAAAATACATCATTCACATAGTGAATATACCATTCATGATGTAAAATTAATGAGGAATCATAACATGAATAAAATCAAAGAAAAGAAAATAATCCATGATGATAGATTAGAAATTCATAGCACAACACTATGTGTCACACCATGTATCTTGTTGATGGGGAATTCTAGATTCACTTTTCTTAAAAATTAAAACCTTATGGCGTGTTATCTAACCCTAAACCATTACACAACCATAGGATTGATTAGGGATTTCTCAAAAAACTAAATTAATGGATACTTAAATACAACTTGAGTAATTTAGATGCATATAAATTGATGATTAGGGTTTTTCTCTAGGGATCATTCATTTAGAGATCAACTCTTAGGGTGAGGTTCTTTTCTTATACAGATTCCCCTACTATTTCTTCTATTCCTTTTATTTTCCATATTATTTTCATTACTTTTATCTATTACTCCTTGATGACCATTGATTTAAGAATGTGGAATTACCTCTTTAATTGTGAAACTAATTACCCAAAATTATGCATTACCATTTAATGGTTTAGGGTAATTTTTTTAAAAACAATATCGAGATAAATTAATTCTTTTATTCCCTAAAATACCTAACCCTGGGAAATAGATAATTTATGTATTAATAAGGGGATACCAAGACCACATATCTTTCTATTCCTAACTTCAATACCAATCATGATGAACCAATTAAATTTCTATATTCTTTATCACCTGAACATAGAATCTAAAAAACCCCAACATATTTTCTCCAAATGTTTTCCAAATAAAAATCTACTTCATTCTCTACATTTCTTATAAACCACCAAAAACATTTTTTTTAAATTCCTAAAACTCTACATTCATATTTTCATGGGGTTTTCCTTGAACATACCACTTAATATATTTAATTAGTTAGAAAAATTCATTTGAGTAAATATGAATTAGTAAATTTAAGTTTCAACATAGAAAATTAACAACACCCTTCAAGATATCAAATTTATGGCATTGTTTCCATGTATGGGGAATAAATAGGATATATTTTTTATTTAATTTTATTAATTTTATTTTAATTTTCCTTTTTACACTAGGTGTGTTTGTGTTGTGGTTTTTAGGTTCTTAAATTCTAATGCACAATTACCACATGTAGGATAAAAGTAAAGAGATACTTGGATTTGACCCTAAGATTGAACAAAACCTAAGGAAGGGAATATCTACAACCATGGATAATGAATAATTAAATCAAGATGCTGAAGGTATGAAAGAAATAGATCCTAAATTATGACCACTGATAGATTATGGCAGACCATCAAACATTAGAGATCAACTAAGCATAATCGCACTACCGATGGCTGAAACACACTTAGATATCAATTTATCCATTATACATATGATCTCTAATATGGTGAAATTATCTAGGATACCTCATTGAGATATAAACATTTATCTAGGTACTTTTCTTGATCTTTGTGATACCTTAAAATTTTCCTACGTTCCAAGAGATGTGGTAATACATTGTTTACTTCGATTTTCATTAATAGAGCATACTCAAGAATATATCTAGAGATCACTAGCCATTCCATCACCATATGGGATGAGTTGGAAATAAACTTTATTACCCAATTATTACCTCCCTATAAATCTATATACATTTGGTTCAACATCATTAATTTTAATCAATATGAGGATAAGTCATTATACAATATATGGGATAACTTTAAGTATCTAATCAGAAATTCCCAAATTATATCATTGAATTTTGGTTTCTAATGAAAAAATTCTATAAGGGTGCTTCATAGGAAATCAAGTAAATTTTAGATAATGTAACTAGATGATCATTGATTAATAATTCAAAAGTGGAGAGCTACAACTTACTAGATGATATTGAGAGAAATACTTTCCAATGGAAGGAAAAATGAACATAATGAAGAGGCATCCAAATTTTAAACAATAATGAATGGATAGTGGTGAAAATAGAAGAAATGATGAAAAATATGGGTACAATGATGGTAAAACAATTTTAACCCCAAGTCATGTATGTAAAATAATATAATTACACTGATTACAATCATTGAAACCAATTTCAGGGTTTGTTTCCATAACATCAACAAGGTCAAGTGTAATAGCAGAGGGATCTATATGATTTCAAACAAAATAAGGACCATCACTATAGAGCCAAGACCACAAACTATATGTGACCTTAAATACCACTAGATAATTCATAAAATAACTAACCGCTTACTCAAAAAACTAAGGGACATATATCAAAGAGTTCAAGGATGATTGTAGAAACCATACGACTATACTATGGAACATGGAATTTCAAGTAGTCCAAATTATAGATTAACATAGAGAAAATAATGGGGAATATTGATATGGTACCTAGACATAAAACCATAAAGATAAATGAAGGCCCTAACCCATAGAAATGAAAAAAACCATAGGATTAATTAATCATTGAACCCATAGAAGAAAATGATGAAAGAGAAGAAGAGAAGCGAGGAAAGAGTAAGAAAAAAGAGGAAGTATAAATTTAAATAGCAAGATAGTAACCACCACTATAAAAAGACTAGATTACTTTATATTGTGTGGCTAGTGGAAAATAAAATTGATTCATAAGAAGGTAATTTTATTGAAATTTTCAAAAAATATCTCATTAATATTTAGTTCATTGAAATCCTCACCAACGTACCGATATATTATAAATTCATGAATGATATGGTGACCAATAATAATAAAATCGAATTAATTATAGGCATACCACTAAAACATGAGTTTTCGAGTGTTTTATCAAAAGACTTACCGAATAATCATCAAGACCCAAGTACCTTTACAATTAAAACAAATATTATGTCTAAAAAAATTGGGAAAAAACAATGCAATCTATGTGAAAGTGTAAACATCATGTATTATACCACGTTTAGGATACTAGATTAGAGAAGATGAAGAATAGAAGAGTTTCACCCCATCTATAAGATTCAATGGTAAATTAAAACTAGGGAATGATTGGAGAAATTATAACAATGTGGATAAATTCTACTTCGTAGTGGACTTATTAGTTCTATACATGGAAGAAAAGAGGACTCCCCTATATTGGGAAGACCGTTCTTGGTTACTAGATAAGGTTTGATAGATGTGAAAAGGGGAGAAATATTCAATAGAGTTGGAAGTGAAAAATTCAGTTTCAACATTCATCATTTGAAGAAGAATTATTATGTAAAGTATGACAATGAGCTAGCATAGGATAATATACTTAAAGATGAAGATATTTCTATAGTCGAATAAAAGTGAAAGGTGGAAACTTTTATAAAAAGTGAGAGTGTTAAAAATAAGTAATAAAAAATTAATGACCCAAAAGGAGCATCTGATTAAACTAGGATTAAAAAGGGTTAGAATTTATGGTTGGTGCACAATATTACATTTAGTTTTTCAAGATTAAATAGACACCAGTGGATTAGTCTGAAATAAATTGATAAAGTACTAAAATAAGTAAGGTTTAATCTAACTTTAGAGCATATAAAGGGGATAAAATATTTTGATAGGTTACAAATGAGTCCATTTATGGTTACAGAACAAGTATATTATTTTCAATCATTCATTACCTGAGCTAATTAAGGTAATTCCAAGACATTGACATTAAACAAAATCACTTCTAGGAGGTAACATCTGTTTTTTAGTATCTTTAATTTTCTATTTTTAGGCATATAAACCGTTCAAAAAATATTTTAAATTTCATTAGAAAATGTATGTACATTAAATTGATTCATTTCAATTTCATGTCTAAAATAATGTAACTAGAAAGCTAGTTGGTGTAAAAAAAAATAAGTAAGCTTTATATAAGTGATTAATGTCATGAGATGCTGATTCATGTGGTGAAATAACACAAACCGAACCAACTTGACCCAAGTTTGAAAGTGTTAGGGGAATGAGAGTACGAGTTTAAATTTTTTAATTTTATTTTTCCTTAATTATTTTTAATTTTATTTTAAATTTTTTAATTAAAAACTACATGATCTGCCTTAGATATTTCATTAATCAATGGTTTATGAAGAAAATATTATTAGGATAATTTCTCTACCTTATTTTAAATTTATTTTCCAACAATTTTGAATGATAAAAATGATAAAATATGTAATTAGAGAAATCATGGGGATTTGGATTTGATGATTCATCATTTAGGAAAATTGTTTTTTTAAATGTTTTTTCAGAAATTTAACATACATTGAATTTATGATATTTTTGTTAATTGATTTTATTATTCATATGAATTTTCATGATTGATTATCCCAACCTTTTTTTCTCATTCCAAATATATTATCTATGCAGGATATTTCCCATTATTATATTTATTTTATTTATTGACATAATCTTGGGAATGCTTTCTTCTCGAACTTTCTTTGCATATTTTTAAAGATATGATTGTAAAAAATCACTTTTAATATTATTGATTCATATTTTTATTATCATATATCCTGAATTGCAACTGTATATTAATTTTTTGTAAGCCTGTAGAACCCATGGATAACCTTATTAGTGAAGATCCATATTTCAAGACTATTTTATTCTTTCTTAACCGACTCTAGATATTTTTCATCATTATCAAATGATAATTGTGTGGGAGATGGTGACACCATTGAAGGAATGTTTATTATGAAAAAATAAGTTTTTCGATGATTTTATAAGACTTTGGTAAAGGCTAATAATGGTCACATATTGTACTCATGGCTCACCATATTCTAAAAAAATAATAAGAAGAAAATGAAAAAATTGATCCATATCTTGGGAAATTTTAAAAAAACCATTTCTTGGTTGATGATATTTTTATAAATATTACAAATAGTGTTCTAAGGTTATCACTTGGGTTTGGATTATGGATGTGATATTTTTCCAAATAAGTACTTTTAAAAAAATAAAAAAAGAGAATGAAAAAATAAAAAAAGTTGTTTCATTCTTTTTACTTCATTGTTTCATGAGCTTGTTTGAGAATTTGGGGGGGGGAATGGAATATGACTTTTGTAAATGGAGAATTTTTCATTAATAAGTTTTTTTATTACCATGAAATGTAACTTAGAATCAAACCTTACTTTTTAGATATACATGTTTTACATAATTTCCCTACCTACCCAAAACCCTCAAAGTTATTTGATCATAACGGTGAATCCATCATGATGATTTTTTTATTTTTTCTCTATAGGGTGGAGAGAGATTATGCATTTCAAAACTATAGTAATGATTATGATTCAAGGTATGTGAAGAAACTCCATTAACATTTACACCCAGATGATGTGGGAAAATATATTAAGATCGATAAATTAATATTGGAATGTATATTTATAACTAATTAAAAAATTTAAATGGAAGAATTAAGATGAAGGGTTAATTTAAAAGAGAAAATTAAAATACATGGTTGACTTTTTCTTTGAAAAGTAAGGAGTTGATGAAATTTTACTTTGTGATTATTGAAAATTTAATTCCACATTTAATTAATTTATTTTATTAAAATTTCATTGAAACCATGGTAAAGTGATTTTCCTTTTTAGTATGTTGATATTTCACTCATTAGGGAAATCTTGAATTCATGTGTGGGGGATATTTTATTCATACATTTCATGAAAAAACATTTTAGTATTTAAAATTATTATTTTAGTCATTTAATTGATCATTATTGATAATATATAATTTCTTTGATTCATTTATGGTAGGATTAAAATGATTGATGGAAAATAAGAAATAAATGAAAAGCGGGCTAATATTTTCACTATGATAAGAATTTATTCGATGTGGGGTGTCCGAAAGATGTATATAAAGCTTGAAACTAAATATCCAAAATGAAACAAAGCCGAATGAATTCGAAATATATCATTCACGTCATTAATGAAATATTCAAGATGTGAAACATGATGAAGAATCATGACATGAATACAGTATTTAAAAAAACATACCCAAGAGAACAACTCAAAAATTCAAGGTTTTCCACTATGTGTCACACTATGAATCATCTGGATAGAAATTATTAGTTCATTGATATTAAAAATTTAAAATTTTATCATGCATCTTGACTCAAAACCACTATGATCCCCAATATCGATTTCGGATTGATCAACGATCATATTAAGGGATAATTGAATCCAACTTGAGAACTTTGGATGCCTATAAATTGAAAAACAAGGTTCTTCTATAGAAAGAATTCATTTAGATATCAAATCTTGGTGTGATGTACTGTTCTGCTGTAGAGTCCTCTACTTTTTCTTCTTTGTTTTTTCTTTTTCATATTATTTTATTTTATCCTTCACTCTTACTCTCTCATGGATATCATGAGGGGGTAACTTCAAATCTATGCTATGTGATATAGATAAATGGGGATGGTTATTTTAATTTTATTTATTTCATTTCGTTCATGTTCCAGGTTTCTGAAATTTTATTTCAATTCCAATTTATTTATTTTTCCTATCTCATGAAAATTGATTTAATAATATAAAAATTAATTTTTCTAATTTCTCAACTAATTACCATAAATTAGGCATGACCATTAAATGGTTTAGGGTAATTATGTTTAAAAATGGTATCAATATAACTTAATTCATTAATACTCAAAATTACATAACCATAGTAAATGGTGGATTTCTATGTTAAAGAGAGGATATTAAGACTAAGGATCCCCCTCATATTGAATTTGATAAAAATATTTATCAACCAATTAAATTTATAAACACATTATCACCCAAACCAAAAATCAACAAAACCTTGGAACACTTTCTCCAACTATTTTCAAAATAAAAATATGTTTAATTATCTAAATTTATTAAGAAAACATCAAATCAATTGTTTTTAAATTCCTAAATTTGTACTTTCATTGTCTCATGGGGTTGATCTTGAACTCACTAATTACTATATTAATTTAGTTAGTCACATTTGTTTAAGTAAATATAAAATATTAAATTTGTGTGTCCCTATAAGAAATTAACAATTCCCTTAATGATATCAACCCCAAATGATTCCATAAATTCATGTGGGTCTCTCCTCTCGATCCATGATCATTTTATGTCAAAAATCACCTGCCTAAATCTTGGATCCATCATATCACTATACTTGATCTATTTTTGAAAATATCATTCACAATAGGGGAACCCCTTTTATTTCGTCTCATGCTCCAAGTCACTATTCCCATAATCTTCTCATAAATTGTTTCCATTTTTCATCGTCCCACATACAACAACTCACTAATTCACTCCTCAAAAAGCACCACACATACCCATAACCTACTTCCTGATCTAATTTAAAAAACAACAGATGTACACTCTCATACCACCCTAAATAAAAACACGACTCACACCTCCATGAGTTACACACCACCATAGCCAATATCAAATGCCTATCCACTGACCATTATCTTCAAGAATGTTATCCCCTTCTATCCAAGATCTCAATTCTCAATCCTCTTCAAAATTGGTCACTTCACATGTGCGAAGATATGTTAAAAAACCACCCACCAATCAACATATTCTTATGACCCAAGTGTCTACCCAAACTCTTACTACATAACTAAGAATATATTGAATCAATTGGATAGGTAGTAGACTAGTATTTACCTTGAAATCTCACCCTAGTACTAAAACAACTCTAAGTTCTTCACTTCATCAAGTAATATTATTCAGGATCCTAACTAGTTCCCCGTACCTATCCCACTTGTACATGTATACTTGTGGAATTTCCATGCCTGAACCTCAAGATAACAACACATCCCATACACCAGTTCCAACCATAAGTATATAAACAATTTCCCCATCTCAAAGGAGATGAAAAATAAGGCTAACCCCTCTTGTGGGTTTCCCCAAAAATTAATTTAAACATAAACCGACTATGTTCCAAGTCAAGTATAAATGTCTCTTGGACACCCACATAGCCCAACAGGTGAGGTCACTCAAAAGGGTCATAACTCATGGTAACACCACACAATTCCCACCCATAACCATATGGTATCTCACATTGCCAACTACCTATTCAAGTGTCTAATACTTGTATATTCATTAGGCATAACATGCAATACCATCCACCCACTAGGAACTAGTTCTCATGAGAACCTATACATAGGATTTCCCCTGGGGAATCAAGATCTCACCGTTCACCACATTCCCATCCAATGGAATTTTCCTAGATATTATATACCCAATAATTCATAACCACTTATTTTAGTTACATATAATTCCATTCTGAGCTATACGGGAAAATTACATATAGGCTCTTTCTGGAATTTTAAGTAACCCAACCTGAATACTAACAATCCAAGAGGGATTTATCATAATGGAATGAAATTTATACATCGACCTACAAGGGTCACTACATACCCCATAAACTGAGGGAATATGTTGTTTTCATCATGAGAATATCACTATCAATCCACATGACTTGGAATAAAAAAGAAATGCATATAGGTCGGCACAACTGAGTAGAATGCCACTAAGTACTTATATAAGAAAATGATATACGGGTATTTTATGAAACATTAAATAGTAGATCCTCAATTTTCATTAATATAAATCACACTAGAATCCTTCATATATTTTATAGGAACCCAATGTGTCTGATATGATTCATGAGATACCTCTTTGATCTATAGTTCAAGAGCCAAATCCATAACTGGATTCTTGCTAAGTCGATAAGATATAAAAATAAAATAACTCATAAATCATAAAGTTTAATGATCATATACATCATGATAGGTGAAAATAATAAATAACCATAATAGATCAAGACAAAAATGTAAATTTTGTACACAAGTAAACCTGAACTTCCACAAAGAAAGGTGTTTGCAGTGCTCCAGTCTAGGTTCCATCAAAAGAAAACAACACATTCCCAATTATCCCATTTACCATACCATGAAACAACAAGGAAAAACTAAAACAATCACTCTGAAACCACTTTATAACCCAACAAATAGGACCAACCTGAATAGTGTCTGGACCAAACCTCTATGTGACCTCAGGTGTGCCTCCCAAAATACTAGAGGCCTCCTACTATGAGTGGGAGTCTATGAAGGTCCCAAAGGGAGGAAACACCCCATATTATATAGTGTTCAATTGGCACACAAATATCATGGGGGTGGAAGAAATATTATTTAAATTACCTAAGTATACTTTAGAGATTAACACAAGGTAGTATCATGATAAAGAGTACACACAAAATAGTTTTTCACTTTTTAATTAGAAGAAAAATAGGATGTTTTTAAATTGGTTTGGTTTTGAAAATAGGTAAAAAGGAAAAAATTTATAAACAGATTAAATAAAAATTTGAAACTCCATTGATTAAAAATTACTATATGAGAAAGGTGATTAGGTTGTGGTTAGTTTTATAATTTCAATACTATCAATGTTCCATTTCATTCAATCCTTTTCTCTAAGTCGATTAAAGTGATATTCCATGATCATTTCCACTCACTCCCTTGGTCGAAAATTTATAGTGAGAGAAAATCTTAATAATATCCCAATTTGACATAATATCTTACCTTATGTGAGAGATTTTTAGTGAACATCCTCAATTAACTTGAGAAATTGCTGATCGGGTCTTGTTTATCTCAAAAAATTAATAACATCCATTACCCCTCCCTCACATACTGAGGATTGTCAAGTACTTCACCACTATGTCCTAATCTATTCCATCATATATAGACCAGAATCTAGTTGTGGGAGATGATGATAATTTCACAAATTGAAAATCAATAATTTAATAAAAAACCCAATTAAACACACATGATAATAAAAACCTCTAAATGAAATTGAAAACAACTTTACAAAAAGATAAAGAGTTTTTATTCAATAAATTTCAAGGACTCAAGCTTTAAAAAATTAAAAACCTACCATTAATCAGTCACTTAGATATTTACCTCACCATGTTAAGGGTAATTGAGAAGAACAGGGAAGAAGAAGGAATGAAAAAACTAAGAATAAGAAAAGAGAGAAAATAAAGAACAAAGTTTTCATCTAGAATCTGTCCACTAAAGTTTTATTTAGTTCTATCCACTAGATGGATGAAACATGTTGAGTTCCCTTATTATAAGTTGTCAAAAATTGATTTATATGTATAACATTGAAATTTAAAATCATTTGGACACATTTCAAATATGTTATGGCCACCTTAAAAGAATAGACTTTTTATAGCCACTAAACACTATTCCACCAACCCCACTTTGACTAGATTAAGGGCAGACTTAAGGAAATATATTATCCTTGAAATTTAATTTAAAAGTTAGACTTTGAATAATGTTTCTAACACACATATAATCATCCCATATGAAGGTCGGTATCCCAAGACATGCCTCATTGAATGAGGTAAGGTCCTTTCTGCCGACTATAATTAGTTTTCACATTGATTTATTTTTTTGGCTTGTGGAAATTCAAATGGGCTCTTGGTACAGAAGAATAATTTGTATCCCATGAACCATGTAAGACTAAAAAAATGAACCACATCAATTGAATCAAAATTTTGGATTTTATTCATGAAAAAATATGTAATAAAAAACTACTAAATTTAAAGAATTAACCAATTTTCACATTTAAGCACAAAATCCAACAAAAATCATAAAATGATGAAAATCAGCTCAAATTGATTGTTTTTTGGGCATTAAATATTTGAAAAACATATGTGAAATATGAAAAAATTATCTTTATCAATTAACCCATACTTAAAACTTAGACTCTGGAATAGGTAAAGATCAATATCAAATGGAAAAAGTTTTTAAAAACATATCCCTGAGATCAAACAATTTAACACCAAGAAACAAAAGATATAATGAATCATAAAAAACTATTTTTTCAAGTTCTTCATTAATATATTTAAATATATTTCCACTTCATTTATCCTTCCATTCACACGAAACACTTACCTCATTTGTATTTTCTCTTATCACTCAAATTTTAATTTTTCAGCAATGTCTTTCTCATCCAAACTCAAAAAAGGGCCACCACAGGATTGATAAATTTCTACATCTCCACCTGATATAAGTGAATGAAATATTTTTACCATGAGTAGTTTCTATGGTTGTTCTATGGATTTCATTTGGTGGGCTTTTTATCTGAAAAAATCTGAGTTTGAATGAGGAGGGCCTGTATCTTTTTGAATAAAAATTTCATTATTCTAATTTTCAATTAAATATGGTCTCCTCCTCAATCCCTTTACCAGAAAATAACCTCCATCTTCATAAAAAATAATCAAAATTTAACACCTTTTAACATTTTAGAAGTAGAAAATGTTAATATTCTCAAACATAATTTTTCTTGAAAGCTCCATAGAGGCACATATTTCTTTCTATATTGAAATCTTAAGAAAGAAACAACTTATTTTATCATGAAAGCTCCAGAAAAGGAAAAAATTTCAACATAATAAATTTTTCATTTGAAAAATCATCTCTACGACATTTTATTTTCACCTAAAGTATCAAAAAATGAGGTAGCATAATACAATATTTCTTCCTCATACATAAGTTCAACTAGATCATGAAATTTCACTTCAAGTGAAGGTTGGTTATAAATTTTTTTCTTGTAATGTTGCTAAACTAATTGTAAGTTCATGGATTACAAAGGATAAAAGGATAAAATTTGAAAAGAATGCCATTATTTAAAAAGTTATTATGAAATAGGTGGATTTAGAACCAAATAAATGCCTCAATCATTTCAAACATAAGTACATAAAACCCTAAAGTTTTGATAAGAATAAATAAAATTATGGTTAAATAAAGCATGGATTGGTTCTCTTAATAAGTGAGGTGAATGAAAGGAATATGAAAAAAATGGTTTAGTGGAATCAAAGGAATATAATTTGAAATATAGAGATAGTGATATGTGGCATGAGATTAAAAAATTAGAGTAATTTTCATGAAATTCTCAAGGTTTTAATGTTGAAACAATGTAATTTTTAGTATTCATTTAATCTCAGTTTAATGAGATAAATTGTTTCACTCATTTATATGAACTTATAAAAATGGAGATAAGAATAATTTCATATCAAAAGTTTTAGAAACACACAATAAATCAAAAAGAAACACACAAAAATTTTAAAAACACAAAAATTTGTTTTTTTTATTGCTTTTTTGTGAAAAACAGAAAAGAAAACCAAAATTAAAAATCCTAAATTAAAAATGTTCCCTCCCCCACACTTAAATGATGTAGTTTACTCAATTAAATCAAGTGTATTTGACATGTCAAAATATATGAAATTAAATCATAGTAATAAAGCAATTATAAAGTAGAGGTATTACCTGATGGATTTATTGATAAATTTGTTGGAGGAGTGTGATCTCCTCCACTGGCTTTAATGGCATGGTCCTAAGGAATTTCATTAGCATATGCACATTAACAGTGAATTAATTCTGGTATCCATCCTTAACAATATTCCCAACACCGAGAGGATATACATGAGTAACTATAAATGGACCTTCCCATCTAGAATGATGTTTTCCTGGAATTATCTTAAGTCTTCAGTTGAATAATAACACTGTGTCTCCAGGAAGGAAGTCTTTAGGCTGGATTATCTTGTCATGAGCCACTCTTGTTATCTATTTATAAATCCTATAATTTTCCAATGATTACCTTATAATTTCTTCCATCTACTATAATTTCAATCTTATCTCCTTACCAGAAAATTCAAGATAAAAACATATCTTCCTCAAAACCAAATATGCCTTTTGTTCCAATACCACTGATGGGTGATAACTTTTTCCATAAATCATCCTATATAGACTCATTATAATCAATGTTTTATAGGCAACCTTATAATCCCATAGTGTGTCTTCTAAACTTTGGATCTAATACTTCATGATTGGATTAAGAACCTTTTCCAAAATTCCTTTGATTTCCCTATTGGACACTTCACCTTAACCATTAGTATATGGATGACAGGGAGTTGATGTTTTATGATTGATCCCATAATTATTTAGAAAAGACACAATTTTTCTATTGAAAAACTGAGTCCCCTAATCACTGATGATGGATCTCTGCACTCCAAACCTACAAAATATGTTATCCCTAAAAAAATAAAAACAACTTTAGCATCCCCAGTCTTGGTGGCTTTTTCTTCTACCGATTTGGAAACGTAATCAACTGAAAGAAAGAGATAATAATTTCCAAATGGAATTGGGAAAGGGACCATAAAATATATCCCTTAGACTACAAAAATTTCACAATAATTAAGTGGTTTTTGGGGAATTTCTTGTCTCTTTGAAATATTTCAAGAAAAATGACATTTTTCACTCCTTGGGAAAAAATCATGAGCATATTTTAAAAGGGTGGTCCAATAATGTCCATATTCTAAAACCTTTATTATAGTACTTTTTGGTCTAAAGTGGCCTCCACAAGCTAAAGTGTGACAAAACTCAAAGGAAAAATAGATTACAGTTTTAGGATAACTTCTTTTTATCACTTCATCATTGAAAATCTTCCAAAGAAATGGATAATCCCAGATATAATATCAAGATTCATATATCATATTTTTATTTTTTTGGGAATTTAAATAAAATGGGAACTGAGATGTTAATAGATAATTTACCATATTAGAACAACAGGGAACTTCACTTTTGATTATGTAGAGTGGTTCTCCAGGACTTTCATCATTAAGTGGGCTCTGATTTAGAATTTCTGCTTCAATGGTCTGGGGTAGTTGACTTAGATGACCATAAAACTGATTTTCAATTCCCATTTTATATTTAATTTCCAAATTGAACTCTTGTAGGAGTATAATTTTTCTCCCTATGATTGTCTTTTCATATTCCTTTACCATTAAATACCTGAGTGCTACATGATCAGAAACTAAAATTTAGTGCTAAGAAGATATAATCAGAATTTATCTAGTGAAAAAATGATGGCAAGGAACTAATTCTCAATGGTTGTGTAATTAAAATTTGTGGAATCTAAGGTCTTTGATACATATGATATTACTTGAGTATTTTTATAAATTATTTATGATAAATATCTCCCACCTCTTGGTAAGATGAGTTGCAAAGAAACTCAAAAGGGTACTCCAAATCGGGTGGTTTTATTATTGGATGTGTGATCGACCTTTTCTTTAATTGTCAAATGACATCCTTGATTCATAATAAATATTAATTTCATCTTCCTTTAGTAGTAATTCTGAGAGAGGGTGAGAAATATTACTAAAATATTTTTTGAATCTTCTATTAAATCATACATTTCCTAAAAAGGATATAAGATGTTTTAAACAAGGTAGATATGGAAAGGAATTTATTTCTTAAACTTTCAATTTATCAACCTCAATACCTTTTTGTGAAATTCTGGTCCTTGACAATATTCACTTTTCAACCATAAACTGATTTTTTTTTAAATTTAAGACAATATTCTTTTCAATTCATTTTTTCGAAACTTTTTCCAAATTTCCCAAGTAATGATAAAATTAATTACCAAAACTTTGAAATCATCAAGAAATACCTCCAAGAATTCCTCAATATGATATGAGAAAATAGTCACCATACACCATTGAAAGGTACCTTGGGAATTTCATAGCCTGAAAGGCATCCTTTTGTTGGTGAATATGCTAAATTGATAGGTGAATGTCATCTTATCGTACTCTTCTGGTGTGATCGGTACCTAGGAGTATCATGAAAATCCATATAAAAAATAGTAAGGAATTTTTCCAACTAACATTTTAATCATATGATCGATGAACAAAATAGGAAAGTGGTCATTTTGGTTAACATGATTTAGAATCCTGTAATATATACACACTCTCTATCAATTTTTTTACTCTCATGGAGATCAGTTCATTTATATAATTTTGAACAGTGGTCAGACCAATTTGTTTTGGGATTAATGAATGGGGTTGACCCACTGAGAATCCAAGATTTGGTAAATGATTTAAAATACTATCAATTTATCTATATATTTTTTTAATAACCTCCATGATGGTGGTATTGAGTCTTCTTCGATGTTTGATAACTGGTCAGACATCACTTTATAAAAATATTCTATGAGAGAAGACCTTGGGATTGATTCTGGGTATATCACCTAAACTCTATCTTACATATTGGACATTTATTTTGAGTAGGTCAATCATATTTTTTTCTTGTGAATGGGATAGGTTATTTTTAATGATTACCAAAAATCTATCTTCTTCTATTAGGTAATAATACATCAAATCTCTTGGAAATATCTTAAGTTTCATACATGGGGGTTGTTCAAGTGATGATATTGAATTTATATTTCTTACTTCTAAGGATGTAATCTATTGTATCATCTCATTTTATTTTAATAAATCATCTAAAAAGTTAGATTTTACCTCCTCTTACAAGAGATCATGATTTTTAAGTTATTGGGAATTGGAAATTTCAAATGAAAAATGTTATCCTATGGATAAGAAATCCTGAAGCATACCTGAATCTTTAATTGTTTCTATACCTTTTTCATTGGAGTTCGAATATAGTGAGTGATTATTGGATGGATGTTTCATTGTATCAATAATGTTGAAGTGTATTGTTCTATCTCTGAGTTCCATTTTGAGTGTCCCTTTAGGGACTTTGATGGCATTCCTTCCTATTTTCAGGAAGGGTATCCCTAGGTTTATGGGAGAGTGACCTGGGGATATATCTTCTTCCATAGGAAGGATGCCAAATTATGCTGGAATGATCAATACTATTACCCCCATGAGTACATATTCTACAAATCTAGTTGGGAAAATGGTGGATTCGTTTGCTAATTAGACCACCACTAGAGTTCGTTTTAGTTCTCTAATCAACAAGGATGAAAATATTGAGTGAGACATTAAATTTATTTAATCTCTTAGATCACATAGTGGATTAGAAAAATTTAAAGACCCAATGGTGCAGAGAATAGAGAATGTCCTTGGACCATGATATTTTTTGGTATCATTGGTGTGATCAGTGCTGAGATGCTTCTTCCTAATATTATTCACTCATTTACATCCAACATACTTTCTTTTGAAAATAACTATTTTGGAGATTTCTCATACTTATGTATTTTTCAGATTGCATCTAATAGTTGGGTGTTGATCTCAACTTTCTAGAATTTTTAATAAATTTCCCTTTCAAATATCTATTCTTTGAATTTATTCTAATTAAATAATGAAGATTGGAATGGTTCTTGGATATCCCTTTTCTTCCTTTATTGTTTTTAAGGTGTTTCTATACATTCCTTCCTAAACATAGTTATTTATCCTTTGTGTTCTAGTATCCTTCTTTTGGATGGATTGGTTGAGCTTTTTTAGGTTTCATATAATCATCATTATCACTTTTTTAGGTGTTATGATCTCTTTTCTAGTTCTTGTTATTATCATGTCGAAATATGATTTTGTTTTGGGATTTTAAGGGATGGTAGTTTTCCTTGATTATTTTTCAAAGTTTCCATAAAACATCCAAATTTATCATTTATCATATCAATATTATCTTAAAATCCGTCAACTTTGGTTCATAGATTCTTATCTTTATTAGTTGGCGCACTTGTGGAAGGATTCTCATAAGTTTTTTGTTGGAATAGTGGTGGATGAAATTATTATTATTAGTGGAAGGTCTATTTATAGGAATGTTGGAATAGAGGGGGAATCTAGTATTAATGTAGAAAATGAGGTCTGTTCTGGTTTTTTAGGAATCCATATCACAGTTGGGTTTGGGGTTGACGTGGCTAATTTTGTTGAAATTGACATTGCTTATAGGTTACAACACAAATTTCAATCCCCTGCACTTTTGGACACTGATTAGTGTAATGATAAGTTGAAGAGATTAATCCACATACCTATGGTAGGACTTTTTGTTCCTTAACTTTTTTTACAACAAGTTCTGTCATAAAACTAGTTATTTCTGTAAGTGTTTATTCATGTAAGGGTGAGGAAAAATCAGAATCACTTACCTAATGGATTCCCATGGAGCTCGTACCTGTAGTTATGAATTACTGCAAGTTTTTCATAATATTTTCAATGAGACATATGATATCAATATATTAATTTTCAATAAAGTCTCTTCTAGATGAGGCATCTAGAAGATTTCAATCATTTTTTAAAAATCCTTGGTAGAAGAACATAAGGAATTGGTTCTCTTCCATTTTATGGTGTGGGAAGCTTGGACATAGTTTCTTTAAATGTTCCCAATATTCATAGAGATTCTATATGGTCTACTGATGTATAACATAAATATCTTTTTTTATTATTGTGATCCTAGATATAGGAAAGAATATATTTAAGAAGCTTCTTTTGAGATCTTCCCAATTGTTTATCTCCCTGGTTTAAGACCATAAAACCATTTTTTTCTACTCGCTCAAGTGAGGAAAGAAATTCCCTACACTTTACTTTCCCTTCTGTGACTCCTCGAGGTTTGAAGCTGGAGAAGATGTAGGTGAACTCTTGGATGTGTCAATTTGGGTATTCACCTGCAAGAACATGAAATTTTGGTAGCACTTAGATGATATGAATGTGTTGTTCAAAATTATTTTCTATGACATAGATATTGATTTGGTTAATTTGATTATAAAACTGAGGTTTTTAAAGATCACATAGAGTTTGGTTGGTATTTCCATTCATTATTGTAGGTTCAGAGTGGTCATTGAAAGTATCACTTGAATATGTGAGGTGTATTTACTCAAAATCTCTTTGAAAATTTTGTTTTCTCAAAGGGTTTAATGTTCATTCAATTTTAGGATCAAATTCAATTAAATGGTTATTTGAACTACAGGTCATTCAAGAAGTTTTTTTTATTTTTTGTGTTTTAAGGAACAAACTCCCTAGAAACAATGCCATGTTTGACACAAACCTTTTATGTGCATACAAAATAATTTTATTTAAGTTACCTAATTATTGTTTAGTGAATAACCTAAGGTAGACTCCCAATGAGGATTGCACAAAAAATAATTAACTATTTTTAATTAAGGGAAACATTGGGTGTTTTTGAATTGGTTTGGTTTTAAAAATGAAGAAAACCAAACAAAAATAAGATATTAATAAAGAGATTCAAGAAAATTTTATAACTCAAGTGATTAAAAAGTTCAATATGAGAAGGGTGATTAGTTTAGGGTCAGTTTTCTAATTGTAATGCTCTCATTATTCTATTTTATTCAATTCTTTTCTGCTAAGTCAATTAAAGTGAAATTATATGATAATTTTCTCTCAATACCTTGTTCAAATGGTGATGGTGAGGGAAAACCTTATCAATATCTCAGTTTGATATAATATCTTTCCATGTGTGAGAGAGTTATAGTGAACATCCTCAATTAACTTGAGAAATTATAGATCATGTCTTTTTTATCTTAAACAATTAAGAACATCCATTACCCTTCCCTCATGTAGTGATGATCATCATTTACTTCAACACTATGTCCTGACATTTCCATCGAATATAGACCAGAATCTAGTGGAGGGATATAGTGATCATTTAGGAATGAATAGAATCAATAACAGAATAAAAAGCTGAATACGATCACACTTGATAATAAAAACCGCTAAATGAAATTGAAAACAACATTACAGAAAGTTAAAGAGTTTTTATAATAAATTAAAAGGAATCAAGAATTAAAAATTAAAAGCCTACCCTTTCCCAATTACTTATATGTTTACCCAACCATGGTAAGGGTAATTGAGAATAATGTGGAAGAATAAGGTATTACAAAACTAAGAAGATGAAAAGAGAGAAAAAAAGAACATAAATTTTCTCATAAAGAATCTATCCCGCAGAAGTTTACTTTGATTATTCCCACCAGATGGACAAAACATGCCAAGGTCACTTATTATACGATGTTCTAAATAGATTTGGAATTATACGATTGAAATTTAAAAGAATTTGGAGCAGTGTAAGAGATGTTATGTCCACCTTAATAGAACTAACTTTTTATAGCTGACAAACACTATTCCACCAACCCCATTTTGACCATTTCAAGGGAGGCCTTAATGAAATACTTTCTCCTTGAAATTTATTTATAAGCTTACACATTGAATAAGATTCCTATCCTTGTTGGAATAATATTATATGGTGGTCGTTAGCCCAAGATATGCCTCATTGAATGAGGTATGGTCCATTCTGTTGTAATGAATATGTTTTCACATTTATTGATTTTTTTTGGGATTCTAGGGGTTTGAATGGGATCATGGTCTATAATAAGAATTTGTAGCCCACAAACCATGAAATCCTAAAAAAAATGAACCACTATAATTTAATAAAAATTATGGATTTTATGCATAAAAAATATAAGAAATTGTAAGCTGCTAAATTTCCATAATTAACCAATTTTTACATTTAATCCCATAATGCACCAAAATCATAAAATGATGCAAATCAACTCAAATTTATTAATTGGTTGGGTTTAAATCATTGAAAAAATATGTTGAAATATTAAAATATTATATTTATAAATAAATCACCTATAAAATAGACAAAAAATAATCCACATTAGAAAATAAATAGTGTACACATATGTATTATAATACAACCATCGATATTAAAAATGATTCATGTCATACAGTGATACAAAAATGAAATTTCCCCCTAGATGATCACATATTCCGATAAAAAAAACAAAATACATTGAGTCTCAACTTCTTCTCTAATCCAAACCCTTATCCCAAACTCCAAATAAACACTTGAGTTATCCCTCTTGATCAACCCTGACCGTGACCTGACTTGTTCTTGTAGCATAGTTAGTGTCTACTTGGGTACCCAAGTACAATGATGGACCAAGTAGGGTGTGAGTACAAAACTTGGCAGGGAACCACCAATGCAATCCCATACATAACCGGTAATGTTATGATATGTGTATGTGGACTGTTCATAATATGTAAATAAATATTTGAAATAATAATAATAAAAAACACACAATACTTTCTTTGACAAGTTCCAGAATGAATTTGAGCACATCGCATTTACCATGCCAACCCATATACTAAATACCAACCATTGTTGATTCTTAGATCTATGCCTCTAATCAAATATACCAGCTTTGGCTAGTTCCATGGTGTCTCTAAATATGTTGCGATAATCATGCCTTCATATAATAGACTAGAGTCTCCCCAGTATACAAATAAGTAAAATGGACCTCCCATATATGAGGTTTCTTAGCTTGAAAAATTCCTTATGAAATAAAGGCATGATGAATTCTTCTAGAAATATATATCCTAGTATAGTTTATCAATCCTAGATCCATATCCATGGATGAGCCACCAATAGTATAACAGACCTACCCTAGATGAGTTTTCTCAGCCAAGGGTATAGCTCATCAATATCACAGACCTCCCCTATGGGATTTTTATCATCCAGGTATCACAAAGTAAATCACCTCCCCTTGGGCATCTAACATACTGAGTAAAATACCATCATAAATGGAATTTTTCACTTCATAACCAAAACCAACTAGAGGTAAAAAAATCACAACACAATATAAACAAGGAACCAGGTTTGTATGAACTCTTAACCCATCATCGCTACTCATACCTGGGTACACCCTCCCATCATAGTCTACATGTCGCAAGGGAACCCATTGGGGTCCCCTAGTTTACACTATGTATGGAGACCCAAGGTTGGTTTTATTGTCCCAATCCCATGTATTATGTCATAATCATGGAAGGGCCTTATAGTAAACCCCTGGAATACCTCATGGGAAACCCATTGAAGAGATGGAATAAAGCCCATCTTGAACTCCCTAGCCACTTAAGGATGGTCACTAACATAAACCATGGTCATGCTCTGACCCATTAGGGAAAAGTAATCCAACCTACCACTTACCTACATAGGGAAAGTATAAGGAACTTATACTTGGGAATTTTATCTTAATTATAATTCATTTATTTTGTTATTACCCCTTATAAAGGTCTCCATGTCTAGGGTAGTCAGTGGTTGAAACCTCTATCATCAATGGTCGAGGCACAATGGTAGTGCACAAGGCCCAATGTGGAATTAAAACTTATTCTATCTAGGGACTATAAATTCATTTAATGAAAATTAAGTATACATTAAAAAATTTAAATTAACTAGTAAAACTTCCCCTGTGGTGTGGTCAAACATCTCGTACATCCTCGTTAAAATTCCTAAATCCACATGATAAGTATCAAGGACCAATTAAATCATTTGGATATTTTCCCATTTATTCCCATAGGCTAGATTTCTCCTCCCCAACCCACCAATTCTTGTCCAAGTCTAATCTAAGATTTTGTTGATACCCAATCCCCTAGTTCATTCCCAAACACACATGTTAATTAATTATAATCAATTCATTATTAAATATCAATTTATAAATGAATAACAAATTAATTCAAAAAGGATTAATTATTTATTAGATCACCTATGAAATTTTTCTTATTGAAACCCCAAGAAGTCACACTTCGGATCTCTACAGAGGACTCTTATCACCATTACATGGAAAATACCTAACATGCATCACCATTTTAGATTCCAAAATAATTTAATTTTAAATATAAACCATAAATAATTTGACGACTCCCCATACCTTGACCCAATTGAAAAGAGGTGACATGTAGATGAAATCTAATGATTCCCTATTCATAATAAGAATGAAATCCCCTTTGGTATCTTCTGATTTCACCATGATTCAATGGAATTAGAATCAAAAACCTATCCAAACAACTCAAAATTAAAGTAGAATGAATAAGGATTTATATAGAGATCACCATAGGTATATGATTACCTTAAATTGATTAAAAATTCTATAGAATCCACCCATAATCATGGGAGAATTAAATAGAGGAAGGGAAGGATTCTACGAGGTCACATATGATGGGGAGGAGATGAAATGGGGGATACCCCTCTTCAAATTTGAAAGAAAAAAGAGGTACAAATCCACTTTTCATGAGCCACACAGTTTTCCAAATTGTGCACCATGTGATAGGATCTACCCAAGAACCCCTTTCTTTCATGATTTTTCCACATGGGTTAATAAGAAATATTACAAACATGATAATTCACATTGAATTGATCTACAATATTTCGCATGGTTTGTCTACAATAGTGCAAAAACCATGAATCAATCCAAAAGTAGAAAATATGCTACATGGGTTACTATGAGATACACATAGTTTCAATAAAAATGTGTTCTAATAGTCCATGTATCCATTCCTTAATAAATTTTAACTGAAACTCCACATGCATAAGGGTAAATGAATAGTTTGATCTAAACCATGTAGCCCAAACTGTGTAACCTAGTCGGAATAATCAAAAAACCTAAAAAATTAAACTTGAAACTCCCATGATTTACATGAAAACTATAGGAACCCCTTGGGTCTCAGAACATATCTAGAAAAATCATCTAGGGATGCCAAAAAATTTAAATTATCGATCTGAATCTTGGTTCTTACAACAAACAATCCACTGTATTGAAAATAATCAAATTTCTCCAAAATTTTCAAACTTGTTTATACAAACATGATATTACAGGAAGCATTGTAAGGATAACCATATCCATATATTCTTTTCCATAAATAATATAACATCCATTGATATTGATATTGTATTGGGGGTATCTTATTCTTAGTATTATATGGGATTTGACTACCAATACCATCCTAACCTCTATAAACAACTCTGAACTGGTAGCGATGGTGACCAAAACTTATTCAAGTGAAACATAGGGGCAGTTATCCATTAGTATAAGCATGAGAAATAATATCTCTAAAAAACATGGGCTATATTTCTGAGGCCCACTCTATCCTAACCATAACCATTACTTCCCTAACATCCAAGATCTACCATATATGGATTTGATTCTAGAAAAGATATACTGACTCCCTTCCAGAGATACACTTTCTTTAGAATGAATCCAATCAACCACCTCATCCATTTATACACCTAAAAACACATATAAAACATAAAAAGGGTTAATATATATCTAATCACTAGATTCATCGCCTCCTTAAGGAATTATACTGTTGACACCTCATTAGAAAAAAGATCTGGGGTAGATTTCAAGAGAACCTTGAAAATGATCTCCAGATCCTCCACAGTTAAGATCATCTCCTTAAGGGAGATACATTATTTACTATTAAACTCTCTAATTGTCAATGATAAAATAAATATATGTGAAATTATCACTAAAAATTGTTCCATGAAACATATTTATTATTACTCTCTCTAAGATACAATATCCACCACTAATGAGATACTCTACTCATCAAACTAACAACCAATGAAACTCAATACTCTACTCTATCTTGAATCAGATTGAAATATATCTATAACTTCTATATCTATTGCATCATATCTAGATCATAAGTTTTCACATTATAATTTTACAAGATATTACATTAGAACTCCTACATCCTCCTCCTCAAGAACTTATCCTCCTCAATCGAATCAACCATATTATGGTTATATAAATTATCTTGCCACACTTAACCACTCTACACCATACTCAAATGATAGATATGATCCATATATACAATAATGATAGGGAAAATACTAATACCATTATCCTAAGGTTCATTAATATTAATTTTATCATGTTTATTTAATTTTCTCTTTAGTCACCCAATTTAATCACATGTACAAAAAAACATGATGCATATACATATACAAGGTCTCCACGTTTAAAGAACAATCGCTTTTCTCAACAAATTAAAATATATTTAAGTCTTTTCACTGGATAATAGGGGTAAACAAAATCTTGTGTCCTATCCAGTCTCAATTTCTTACATAATGTGCCAAGTGAAACTGATACCATTTTCCTACAAACCCCTGCAATACTCATAAATGTATAACTATATTCTCTATTGTAACTCAATACTAAATCTTTTCTAATAAAATCAAAACATTATCCCATTGGGAACCCATCCCAATCCTATAATGATGATTAGAGTGTCCCCTGAAGCCTTCCTCTAATATGATATGGGTTTGAGACTAGAACTGAGGGTATTGATCACAAAAATGTGAATAATTACCCTCATTAAACCCAATAATATAAAAAAATAAAACCAAAAAACACTAATATATAATATAAAACATTCATTCCACAGTGCATGTATATGTCAAACATGTATAAAATTCAGCCTCTAAAATGAAATACCAATGGAATATTAAGGAAGTGACCCCTCAATAGAAACTTTAATCTCCAAGATTTTAATGTCCAACATGGTTTATGAATCCTTCATGGAGGCCTAAAAGATAGTTATATATATATATATATATGGGGTGACCATACATGTATACTCAGTAAGATTATCATCAAGAACATTCAAAAAAAGTTGGAAGAAGTATAATAATGACTTAGTGAAGAAATAAAAAGATCTAACAAGCACGTACATAGGGTCAACTACCACACAGCCTCACCAAGACCCTCTCAACAATTATCTAATATAATGTAATAAATAGTATCAAATGAATACTATCAATGGAACCCTATAACCACTTTCCCTTGTTTTTTCACTCTCATTCCCCAAAAAAATGTCTTGTACAACCATCCTCTTTAAATATGTTCCTGAACACAATGTAATCATATCACATCTCAACCATACCATCATTAGAATTATCACATATCTGTCATCACACACCATCTCACAATCAAAACTTCATATATATAATTTAATATCACATCCCATCTACATATCACATCATATCAATACCATGTGGGTTTTTTTACTTCAAATACCTCATGTATTACTATACTAATCGTAATCCATAACTTTCCATACTACACTTGGAAGGGAGAGTGGGGAAGGAGTAGTCATCCATACATTCCCACTCCATCCTAGATGTTGGAAAAAATACCTAGAACCCAATACTATTGGGATTCGGTAAGGTTATCTGAATCAGGTGGGGTGTATATGAAAACATAAGAAAATACAAGTACAAATTTAACTACTCAAATCCATCCCATGTTTCTTCACTAAACATCACTTCCAATGTCCACATATATGGAAACTCAGTCATTTCATACATAAATATTACATCTTTTTAAATTAATATTCAATACATAACATTAAAATCCACACCATAAATGTAATGTTTAAGTGTCTTTAAAGATTAGTTACATAAAAATTTTATTTAGGTTCATTAATAATTATCTATCACGATGTTCTTATCACTTTGTACCATTCTTAACGTACCCTACATAAAAAATTTCTTCATAATCTGGGGAAAGGAAATATATGAAAAGGATGATCTTAAATTATCAGTGGGGGTACAAATGGAACATATCAATCAATGACATTATGAAATTATATGATATTCATAATAGGATTTGATCATGGCCATACATTAAAAGGTTCATTCTAAATATTTCATGGATCATAAACATGATTCATATAATAAAACATTATTATTCAAAAACATAAATCATAATATTGATGAGTCATTATAAATAAATCATGAACCATAAGTTCATAGCATAAGCATAAAAGATATTTCAAAAGAGTGTGAAACTATTAAAAGTATATAAACCATTTCATATGTCAAGGTTCATTATGAAGACTATTAAATCATAGTATATTAGGCATCAATAATGTTTTCCCATATCATAATGGACAGGGAATCCTCACCAATTCCCTATAGTGGATCAAAAATCTCTTTTTGTTTCCCATAATGGATCAAGCACATCGACTTGTTTTCTATAATCATACCGTGAGTTATAAATATTTAACCAAAGAATTAGAGGGTTATATAATTTTGGTCCCACCTATGACATTATTTTAACCATACATATTTGTTACACAGGTTCATAAAACATTCATCACATCATCAAAACATAACATGTGTAAATAAAGTAAGTTTTCTAAACTTTTCATCATTTCATCAGAGTATAACCGATGGAAAATAAATGGGTTTCATAAAAATAAAATCATTATAATCATAAACCATATAAATAAATAATAATGATGGTATCATTGTATCTCATCCCCAATAAATCATAATTTACATCAAAGGATGATATTGTAGATGATAATTTCATTAAAAAGACACCAAAATATTTCTTGTGGAAAATAACCTTTTCATTTTAAAATAACTTATTTAAAATATAAAAACTTCCAAAATATTATGTATTTTTTTAAAGAATCACAGAAAATTTTAATGGAAGACTCAAATATTTGGGAGATGATGATGAGAGAAAATTCTATTCATTTCATGTATATCAAAACAATGTTTCCTTTCACAAAAAATCAAATAAAACCTCATTCAAAAAACAAAAATAAGATTAATTTAAAAAAATATAATAAAAATTTAAACATGGTTAAAAATTAAATTTAACAATAATTTTATAATAATATAAATCATTCTTGAATCCATTTTAAATAAAATATGGACATTAAAATAAAAATTCACAACTGAATAGTAAAGTATATATGGTTTTCCATAAAACATTATTTCGGTCTCTTGAGTAATTATAGTTTATAAAATTAAAGGATAAAATGTATTCCATTGAAATAAATAAAAGAAATGAAAATTAACTGTATTTATTAGATAAGGATTATATAATTTCGTCAATGTAAATTCAAGTATAAACAATCCTGAATAAAATGCTATTGTGATGTATATCCCATATGTCAAATATCATATTATTTCATACATGTTATAAAATCTTGTATAATAAATATAGATTTATTAAAAATTTATTAAGAACCATAATCATATATATCATACCATATATGATTTTCTTATAACATCTTATCACCTTTTTATTAATAATTTGTCATTAAAATCACTCTTCCGGGTGACAAATGCTTCATTTTTCATGCATGTTTTGGTTCGAAAGTCCCATTAAGTATACATTTATTAGGGTTCCATCATCTCTATAATATTAATAATGATATAAATTTCATATATATTCATTATTTATATATATATATTCATCCATAAAAGGTATATATAGAAAAATGTATTACACCATCCATGGATATGGTAGGCTGTTTGCATGCATGGAGGCTGTTTTCGCTTCTCAAAAGATGGAATGAAATAAATATAAATACTAATTAAAATTTATATAATAATAATTATTTCATATATATTATATATATTTACTAAATTTATCTTTATTACCTTTATTTTAAAACATAAGTTAAAACATAATCACATCGCTTCATGGAGGTGGTAGTCAATATATATACACGAATGACATTATCATTTTCCAAAAGATAGGAAGAATGTGTATAATGTTTGTAAAATCATAATAATAAAAATTAATTATATTTAGTATAGTTAATTAATTAATTTATAAATTATTCCATATATTTATAGGTGGTATAATAATATGTAAAATTGAAAACACTCGGTTAAGAGTTATACCTCTTCGTTGAGAAACCTTCTTTGGCTTATAGATCAAGCCTTTAAAGGATAGTATTTTGACAGGAAAATAAAATCAATAATGTGTTTAAAGAAGATATTATGATATTACAATAGGTATGGAATAATATATAAGGCTCAAACTTAGTGAATAATGAAGAAGAGGAGGTTCCTTTTCATAAGAGAGGGGAGGGTTACTCTTGGAGTTACTTAATATATTATATTAATATATATTAATTTTCATGAAAAATGGATAACAAATTAGATATTTATAATATAGGATTATTATAAGTAAAAATAATATCATAGAATAATATTTATATAATTTTAAGTTATCTTTTAACCATTATCACTTAATTGTAATGTTTGTTAACCCTTTTTACATTTACCACACTATGAAAATTTTATACTCTTTAAAATTCAAGAATTTTATGATAAAATTCCAAGTGACCAGTAAATGGTCCATGGTTAATATTTTAAACCATACATCATTCACTTGGATGAATATAGTACATTATGAATTTAAATAATTTAATGAAATATTATTTATTATAAAATATCATTAATATCATTTTTGGCACCATTCATTTAATCTAGCTTTGAAAGAAATGTGAAAAAAGGAATTAAAATATAAAACATTAAAAAAAATTAATATGTTATATTTATCTATAAAATTATAATTACATAATAATTCATCCAAATTTTATTACTTTTTAATATTTATAAAATAATTTATTTTACTTTTCTATTAATTGATTAAATAATGTGTCATTGTTACATATGCATTTAATGTAATTATTCAATAGATAAAAAATAAAAACAAATTAAAATGATTAAATAATAATTAATATTTCAAATAAACATTAATAACTTAAATTTTCATCATTTTATCTTAATTAATTTTTTAGAGATATTTAAGTCAAGAGAGTAAAATTTTATATTTATTATTTTCTTTAATTAATATTAATGACATAATAAAATAAAAATGGGACCAAGTGGACATATATTAGAGAAATATATTAAAATGGACAAAATAAACTTATCCAATAGGACAAAGAATTATTTTGAATGAAATTTAAGCCTTATCCTATTAGTTTGAACCCTAATTAACCCATTTTACATTTACCATGATAATAAAAATTGTCTATGGTTAGTATTCGGAAGCCTTTGGTAACTATAAACACTCTGAGGAAGCACTCACTGTCAATTCCCCATGTGGTCTCGTATTGGTAACTATAAACACTCTGAGGAAGAAATCAACATCCAGTTCCCCCTCTGGTCTCGCAATGTGTAATTTTAGATGCTTTGAGGGAGAAAAAATCACATCCCGCCTATGGTATCACAACGTAAAGTAAACATACACTCTAGAGAAGCCCTCATCGTCCATTCTCCCTATGGTCTTCTACACCAGGTTCACACTACCCTATGTAAGTAAATCAGGCACAAAGATGTCCAAATGACAAACTAAACCTTAAGAACTACTAGGATAAAAACTTTCAAGAACTACTTAGGTAAATAGATACAATAATATAACAACATCAGATAATATCACTCCATCCAAATGACACTAGGTATGAAAAAAAAGCAGCCTAACTGAAAAAGCTAGAAAAAATGGTCAATATCAAAAACAATGTGGGAAAAACATCCATATCATGGAGAATAACCCTATTCATAATAAAAAACCCCTACTCAGGCACACAAGGAATAAAAAGCATTAATAGGGCTAAAATCCCTAAACACGCAATACCCAATTCTAGGGTATTAGGCACTTTTTCACATAATATTCAAAGACTAACTACAAAAAGCCAAAAACCACCTACCTACTCATTTTACAATTGATATACTCTATAATAGGCCCTTAAATTGCCCTATAATGTGGTAGATATACAAAAATGTCTAAAACGTTCAACCGGGGATATCTCAAAAAATGATTGAAATCGGAAAACAAGGCTCTAGAAGAAGGAAGAGCTCACCGTGATGATTTCAATGCAATCGAAGGAAGTTTAATTAGAGAACTGATGATCAATCATGGTCTCCGGGAAGAAACGATGATTTTTGGTTGCTCCAAGACAAGACCAAACCATAAGAAGGGATTTCTATGAACGAGACGTGACCTCAGTCCGTTTAATGAAATAAAAGAAAACATACATAGAATTTCTTTTAAAAGTACACAATGTGTATATGCCTTTACCAAGCCTCAATTTAGGTGGTCTCTAGGTCAACCCACATGGCCATGTACTCGGCTCTTACATGGTCAGTACATGGTCACCTGCGACAACCGGGTACACAATTTATACTCCATAAATTTCTTGAAACTTCTCTTTTTCTCAAAAACACCATAAAATAAGATACATAGCTAATATAAAGATCCGGGTTCCTAAAAACTTCCCCCCTGAAAGAAATTCATCCCCAAATTTGCCTATCAAGGTAGCATAGAAGAAGAATCATTGAACAACTCCAGCCACCGCAGTCGTACATTGGCCTCCATCTCCCAAGTCTCATCCTGTACTTTCCCTTGCTGCCATAACACCCATACTAGAGAAACATACCAACCATGAAGAACCTCAGTGTTTTGATAAACAATCCGGATAGGATTCTCCTCGAACAAGGCGTCCCCCTCAAACTCAACCTCCTCAGGTTGAAAAACATGAGATGAGTCTGAGAAGTAGAGTCATAGCTGAGAAACATGGAAGACATCGTGCATATCCCGGTACCTATGAGGTAACTGTAATCGATAGGCAACTGGCCCGACCCTTTCCAAAACCTCAAACTATCTAACATATCTCAGTGAAAGCTTTCTATGTCTCTTAATCCTCTTGTGTCCCAACCTCATTATGACACACAAAAAAACCTGGTCTCCGACATTGAACTCCAGTTGTCATATTTATCGTTTAGCATAAGACTTATGTCATGATTGTGTTGTATTCATACTATTATAAATCAAATCTATCTACTATGTGGTCTCTTGGATAAGACGAGGTCCCAACAAAGATTCTGCTCCTGCCTCCAGCCAACACAAGGGTGATCAAAATGGATTACCGTACAAATCCTCATAATGATCCATCTGA
This sequence comes from Viscum album, assembly GCA_963277665.1. Taxonomy (NCBI): domain Eukaryota; kingdom Viridiplantae; phylum Streptophyta; class Magnoliopsida; order Santalales; family Viscaceae; genus Viscum; species Viscum album. The sequence goes on from OY728150.1 coordinate 1,046,069,701, forward strand.
ATAGTTGCATGAAAACTATTATTGTTTGTAAACTATAAAAGATGTATGTGATTCTACCAATAACCTCCAAAATCTAGGATTCATGCTTGTAGCATGTCCTATATCTCCTGTATTTTATGTTTGGACATGCCATATGTATGATGATGGTAAGCTATACTCAAAATTACTTGTGTACATAAAGCTCCCTGTAATCCCTACCAGACCCGAGAAGTAAAATGAGCATTCCTGTATGAAAAAATGGAGTGTGTAACTCTATGTAAACATTCAATCTACCGGATGTACAACCTTCTTAGCTCTTCAATAGTGAAGGTCACGTTGATCATCAAGAAGTGAGAAACCTTCGTGAGTATTTCAATGACAACCCAAACTACATCATTCCCTCGAGGAAACCTTGGAAAACCTATCATGAAATACATTGTGACATTGTTCCACTTACACTCGTGAATGGGTAACTGCTGAAAAATACATACTGATCACTGATGCTTCACCTTCACCTGCGGACAGGTGGAGCACCTCATGACAAACCCCACAACACCTCTATTTATATGAGGCCACCTGTACTGGCCGTGTAGATATCAGTACATATTGGTGACACCAGGATGAACTCCCAAAACTAAGGAATGAATGTCCTATATAAAATCCTAGCGTATGGCTGCTAACACCCATACGCGCCCACGAAAATGCAAGATCTCATCCTCACCTATGGTCCATCCAGGAATAGGGTCCTCTCCTGACACACTCTCTCATAGAACTAGGCCTTCAAAATCTGATATCTGCCTCATTCTCACTCATTCAAGAAGAGTAGAGGTAAAAATTATAGATGAAATAAACGTATTCCATTTCCTGTCTTGCACCTCCGAATGCATCTCAGAGAAGAGACCCATAAGCTGCCACTAACTGCATGACTTATGAACTGCCTATATCTGAGTCCTCCTGCTCAATGCATCATCTAATGCATTGTCTTTCCCAAGTTTGTACAAATGCTCAAAGTCAAAGGAATGAAGGTACTCAACCTACCTTTGTTGTCTCAAATTGCGATCATGCTGAGGGAGGATATACTTGAGACTTTTGCAAATGGTGAAAACCACAAAATTCTCTCCCAAAAGATAATGTATCCAACATCATAAAGCATGAATGACTACAGCCAACTAAAGATCTCGAGTTGTTTAATTCCTCTCACGTGGCCTCAAATACCAAGACCTATATGCAACTACTCCTTCCTAGTGCATAAGAACTACTCCCAACCAGATACCTGATGCATCACAATACAGAGTATAACTCTTTCTCAAATCTAAAAAAACTAGTATCGGTGCTGACATCAACCTTCCTCTCAGCTCCTGAAAGGCTGACTCCAAAGAATCCGACCACATGTACTTCTCACCCTTCTTAGTCAGGCCTATCATTGGCGCTGATAAGCGTGAGAAGTCCTATATGAAACATCTATAGTAACTAGATAGCCCTAGAAAACTCTATACCTCAAATACATTCTTCAGCTGCTCTCAAGGAACAACATATCTCACCTTCTCTGGGTCTACTGATACTCTTACACTTGAGATAACATGACCCAAGAAGTGAACTTGGTCCATCCATATGTGCCATTTTGAGAGCATAGAATATAAATGATGCTCTCTAAATGTACAAAAAACAATCCCAAGATGTGTGGCATGGTCGTGTTGAGTGTGAGAGTTCACTAAGATTTCTTCTATGAAAACTACCATTAAAGAATCAATTTATGGATGGAACACTCGATTCTTTAGTGCCATGAAAACTGCAGGCACATTCGTGAGACCAAATGGAATAACCACATACTCTTATAGACCATACCTTCTCTAAAAGGATATAAAAGGTATATCTGATGGTCTAACATGCAACGAATGATAACCAAATATTAAGTCAATCTTCAAGAACACCTAGTATCCTCAAAGATGATCAAATATATCATCAATCATTGGAAAGGGATATTAGTTATTGAATGTAAACTAGTTCAATTTACAGTAACCCACACAAATTCATAGGGTACCTTCGGCCTTTTTCATAAACATGAAAGGTGAACGCCAAGGAGAAGTACTGGGTGGGATGAAACCCTTTGACATTAACTCCTCAAACTTTTTATTGAGCTCTTATAACTCTAGTGTATCCATAATATAGGGAGGAATGGACACCAGTTCTACTACTAGCACAAGCTCAATATAAAATTATACCTCTCGCTCTAGAGGAAAACCTAAAAATTCATCCGAAAAGAAATCCCTGAAAAGATTCACCATTGGAAGAAATTCCATCTGTGAAGTCCCCTGGTCATCTAGATATTGATTGGAAATATTGACTATAATTCCTCCCAACCCATGATGCTCAGGTTTTTCTCTGCTCACCTGGACATCCCATTCACCCTTATGAAGAAATAAACATCCCTTTGGTGATGTGAAACTCACTCTATGGAGATAGTAGTCAACAACAGCCTGGAAGGGAACCAAACAATCCATTCCAAGAATAACATCATTGCCTGTCATCTTTAAGACATAAAGGTCTCATAAGAAATGACACCCTCCAATCGCAAGAGGGAACTCCTTGCACCGATGTACACTACCCGTTCTAGTGCCCAAAAGAGTGTCTAGTGTCAAGACATCAGTAGAATAAAAGATTCAGAGCCCAAGGCTATCCAACACAACAATAGATATGAAACTATGGGAAGCCCCTGTATCGAAAAGTACAAAAGCTAAAACTGAGGCAACTAGAATCATACCTCAAACTGTAGAGGTTCTAGGATCCTTCTCCTACTAGGTTTGCTCCACTAAAAAAGTATGCCCTATTCCATGTCCCTATAACCCTACCTAAACATGTTGAACTGATACACCCAGTTGTCGCTGTGCCTAGAGACTGGATACCACAGCCACGACCTCCACCATGGCCTGAACAATCGAAAGAAATCTAGTTCCCATACTGATGAGAAACTGGTGGTTCTGCTCCTGAATGAGGAGTCATGGAAGAACCTCTGTCACCCGCTGCTAGTGAAAATATCTGATAAAAATGCTAAAGATGACCCATATTATCGTAATATCATCACTCCACTGCGTCTCTTGGGAAATGTGGCCTCATATGTCCACTCTTCCCACACTGGTAGCACACCACCTGACAACCAGAAGAAGTATTACACCTACTCGGATCCCCACACATAGACTCCCTATGATGCTTCCTACTATTAGTCAGAGGGGTACCAACTCTGGATGTTGGGCCACCCTGGATCATAGTCCCAGAATCCCTCAGATTTTGCTCCTTGATTAGTGCCTGGTTGACCATAGAGGTGGTGGGAGTCAACCTAAAGATGTTTACCTGAGATCAGATGTCATGCCTAAGACCATCCTCATACTCCCTCACCAGAAATAACTCATCAACTCCTAGGATGGGTGTGAAGCACTTTAGATCTATGAAGAAATAAGAATACTCCATCACTGAGAGAGTACCCTAGTCCAAACTAATGAACTATTAGGCCCAATCGGCCCTCAATGTATCCAAGTAGAAGTAGTCATAGATGGTACACCAAAACTCATCCCAAGCCATAAACTACTAGAGTGTCTCTTGTGAGATCACATCCCACCACATCTTGGTGGAATCCCGAAGCATATATGTAGTAAGCTTCACCCTCCTCTCTGGTGGTGTCTCCAGATGCTCAATGATCAACATCATTACTTCTAACCATGACTCTCTAGACTAAGGTACTCCTTCCCCTGAGAAGGTGGGAGGGTGCTTCTGCTGAAAGACCCGCATCAACTCTTCCATAGATGGGTCAAGAGTTGGTACTCCTCATAAAGTCAGTATAAAACTCATAAAGCCCTATTGAAACTGTGCATCGACACCAATATCCAGAATAATGGCTTATAAGGACCCGACCTTAAATATTACATAATTATGAATTAAATGAATAATTGACATTGAGGATATTTTAGGTGTATATTTTTATAGAATTAGGAAATAACTATTACATATCAACTTGAAAATTAAATTTAGAGACTACTACTCAGTATCCATTTTTTTCATAAAATAAAATCTCTTAAAAAGAAACATGTCCATTTCCAGGTTTTAGATAGCATGACTTTTCCTTGATCCCATCCTTGACCCTATTCATCATTAAGTACTATGCAAAACATTTCAAAAACATGGTATGAGCATAAAAAACTAAGTAAGGGTTATGAAATATGGAAGGAAAAAATTATCCCATCATCAAATACAAATCAATGAAACCATACTTTTCAATCATAACATTCCTTACGAAATAATAAGATTTATGAATAACATACAAAAATCATAAATCATAAAGGTAACATATGGTATTAATAACATACTTACATTTTAGCTATCACAGGTACATAGATAGTCACATTTGGAATACCCATCCCAGTATATTCCATAAATCTCTTAGGAGAAACATTAACGTTTACCTCCGTCATGTTACCCAATGCATTGGAGAGCAATATCAGGCTCACCAACCCTAGGTTTATCACAGAACCACCCGTATATGTAAATAATGACAAATAAACAAAACATAATCATAACACGTAACACAAGTATAATGGAAAGATAAAATTTCCACATTCTAATATATCAAATCTAGATATTGAAATAAACAATGCTTTATCAAACCATTTTCAAAACCATTTAAAACATTTAATAAAGATATTTTTGAAGCAATGTGTCGCATACCACTTTGATGGTTTTAAATACATTATCATTTTAAAAAATTAATATCCCAATAAATAAATCCTTAAAACCATTTTTAAAACATGGACATTAATGATAAATATTTAGAAAAATAAATCTTCAAAACATTTAAAATGATAATTTAGTTAAAGAGTTTTTAACAAAATGTGAGACTCTTGAATATAAATAATTGAAGAATAACATTGAATCAGAAATTTATAATATCATGAGAATAAATGGATTCATGATATAATATGCCAAAGGACAATATATACACCATATAAGAGTGAATTAGTGCATAACAACAATGAATTCTCAATGGAATGTAAATTGAAACGAAATCCTTTAGAAAAAATGTATCCTTAGATTGAGGATAAATCAATTACATTATAATGTGTGAAAAATATAAATACACTCAATATGTGTAACACCCCGAGATTTTATAAGATATATTCTTTTTAATTTATTTCATATCTTCTGCTGTACACTACACCATGATTATCTTGTGCTATACGCAACACCGTATTATCTTACAGTATACGCAACACTAATCTTGGATCGTGTTAAACACAATTTCACATTTGTTTGATAGTAATTATTCAATGCAACATTGAGTGTATATATACATATATATTAAATGTATAAATGAAATATGGTTGGATTTTTTTATACACAACAACAGATGAGTCTTGCACTACATGCAACCCTGACTTGGCTTGTATTACACGCAATCATGACCTTCCTCAATAAGGTGTGTTGTACGCAATACCGAGATTCACTAAACAATGATATATAGTTATAATATTATTATGGACAATAAATTATGAATAATATTAACTACTTTTTTAATTTTATAACATTATTATTCATCGTACACATTTTCTAGAACATGGTATGAGAACAAGATAAATGTTTCAGGTAAAATAAGTATTTTTCAAAAAATGTAGTTTTGCCACCTTTTGATGGCGCACCCACATTAAATCTAGTTTTTGACATGTTTATAAGTTCAATTTGACAAAATAAAATTCTTCTTTGTAATCAGGATATAAAAATTTACATTGGATAAATTTTTCATATTATTTTGATAACTTTCATATTTTAATGAATAATAAAAACATGCTATATTTTAATTAAAAACAACTTTTTAAATTGTAATAATTTATATGGTTAAATTATAATATTTTTTGGTTTTAAAGTATAAATAGAATATATTTTTACCATTTAATATAATTTATGTCATTATCATTTATTTTACATTGAATTCATAGGTAAAATCATTCCAATCATTTGCAATGTTTTAACTTTTAAAACTCACTTTCTTAACAACGTGATTAATTTTAAATTAATTTCCAAAACTTCTGTGATTTGAATTTTGAAAAAGGTATTTCATATTTAGAATCAGTAGTTCAAAATTATGTTAATGAGATACTTTATATTTTTCGTCATTATGTACAGTAACTACGGTAAACTTTATTTACCATAGTGAAAGGTAAATCGGGTAATTGAGGGAAAATATAATATGATAAAATTACCCTAACACTTGTCTTAATATAATTGGATGATTATATTTTTTCCTAGGTAATATTTTGGTCTAAATGGAATCCATTGGAACCCACTTCAATGTGATTAATACCTTTAATTTATTTTATTTAAATGAAATTGAAATATGTCTCACTAAATCTTTAATAATTAACATATTTTTAATATAAGGTTATACAGAATATAAATTTGGTTATAAATACTCATTTGAAAGGTAAAATGTTTTTATCATGGTAATTTATTTTTAATTTTTAATAATTATTTATTTACATTATTAGATTATACATTAATGATGCAGAAATTATTTATTTTGTAAAAAATCAATAATATATTTTTTATTGAAATAATAATACACATCAAAAGGCCAAAAAACCGGACCAAGACTTATTTTTATGGTATATATAAACCATAATCATCCAATGGCAGAATTGGTGACCATTTTGATTCTTATAAAGAATATTATGACACTTATATTATTTTATTTTAAATTATTCCAAAGTTGTCACCATCATAATTTAATAAATATAAAAACTTACATGTTGTCATTTTAAGATGATAAAATCTAGTAAAAGTATTATTATAAAAGATATGAGATTTATCTTTATTATATGATTTTATTTTTAATTTTTGTGCAACAAATTAGTATATTAAATAATTATATACAAAAATGTTGTACTAATTATTTTATTAAGAGATATACCAAATAAATGGTTTCAAAAATATTAAAATAAATATTATATGAACTATTTAATGTTTCCCACGAATTTTATAGACACATTTGACATTATATGAATCTTGTAAATATATTTTTTAGAATATATCCTCTGTGTGGATTTTATTTAAATTAAAATAAATGAATAATGTCAAAATTGACACTGTTGTTATTTTATAAAAATAACATATTATAAAATTGTTTAAAAATCACAAATTTTTTTAAAAATTATAAATTGAAATTTATATGGTCGAAAATGTCATAAAGTATCCAATTATGGACAATTCACAACACATAAGTAATTATTTATAACAATTCAAAAATTAGAATTGTATTACCACAAATAAAATTAAATAGATTAAATAAGAATAAATCAAGTTTATAATGATTAAAATAAATTCTCAACATGTATAAATTTTATTAGTTGATAATATTTCAACCATATATCATCTAAGCTTCGGATTTGAGTCATTTTTGGAGGTTTTTAAGTGAGGTTGAATTTATTATAAATTAATATTTCTTGTGTTACCAAAGGTGCCCCTCTCCTCCCTAATAAAAGGGCACCCCTTCCCTCTTCTCTTCACACCCTTTTGAGCCTTTAAGCTCATCCAACCCCTGAAAATTCATCTTCTCAACATTTCTAGTTATATCATAGAGGTTCTGGTCTTCTCAAAAGACCAACAGTAGTTCCATAAGAAGAAGATTAAAGGAGGCGCGTCGAAGAAGAGGTAATCTCTTCTACCGATTCTTTCAAGTTTCTTTCTTCTTCGACTTATTCTTATTTAGTTGTTCCATTATAAAGTAAAAAAATCAGTATTAATTATATAATGATATTTTATTATAAATATGAAACAACCCTATTTAACCTTCTATCCATCATACGGAAAACGAAATCACCGCGCGTGCGTACGTACGAAATACCATCTCCACGCTGTGGTGTAATATGTTTTTCCACCACCACCTTACTTGGATGGGTATAACGGTGTAACGAATAAATATATATGGTTATTATAACATCATATTTATTCTAAGATATTATATAATCCACTCCAATTCCATTCAATAAATATGGGAACGATATCATCACTGGTGCGTACGTACGGATTACCATCTCCACGATGCGATGAGATTCATTTTCCAGGTTAACAATACAAGAATGATTATAAACTATATATAATAATTAATCATGAAATATATGACATAATAATTATACTGGATTTATTTATATATGTATGTCATCTACTTAATTCCATTCAATTCAATAAGGAAATGAAAACTGCGTTCATGCGTACGTACGGCCTACCGTCTCCATGAACGGTGTATTTCATTCCATTTATCGATCTATTATATATATGTATATTCTGAATATATATTATATAAAAATTATGTTTTACATTCTGTATGTAATTAATCATGATCTATGTAATCATATCAATAATTACAAGTTAAAACACGAACGATAAATGAAACGATTTTACCCAAAACGCTACTTTATGATGAATTTACAAAAGAACGGGTAATATAATGTTATAAGTGAACCATGTATGATATCATAACAATGAATATGATTCTGTAATAAGTCGATGATATTATTTAAATCTATATACAGTATCTTCAGATATATATGAAGCATATCAGACTTAAGGTAAGGGATAACTTTTCAAATCTCGTTTTTATCCGAGATTGTTTATTCATAAGTATTTACTAGGGTTATATTTATCATCCATATACCTATTTTCTAAAAATGGTTTCATGTATGTTTAAAGTCATTTTTACCCATTTTCTACTTTTACTACATGATATGTAAGGAATCATTCTTTTGTTTACCATATGAGGTACTTTTTGAATTTTCTGAAAAAAGTACAAGAAGAATGTTTTTTTAACTTATACGGCATGAACATATTATTACGGTTTCATAACGCCTTATTTTCAAGAAGTTTAGTCTACAATATTTAATGATTATTAAAAAAGTCCTTTTATTTTAAAATTTCATGGCATTTTGTGAAAAGAAGATGATTTTGAAAAGGAATGGATATTTTCCTCGAGAATTCATTTCAAGTGTTTTATCAAAACTAATTTCCATCTAAGATGACATTATTTAGTATCTTTATGTTTCAAGTATAATGTCTCCATTATTTAGATGGTTTGATTCTTCTTATGATGAATGGTATCCATTTGTTTTGTATGGATTATGTTATGATGGGATGATTCTTATGAAACCCATTTTATTCTTTGGGTTATGATGGATGATTGATGTTTATTTTGTGGCACAAGTAAGAACGACTTCATTATGAGATGGGTGGGACCTATATCTCCATACAATGAATTGGGTAAAGATTTATATCTCATGAGACTGACATGGCTGGAACGAAAATTAAATTTGGTTCAGTAATACAGGGCTGGAACGATAAGTAAACCCGGTTCAGTAAGGGACTTTGTCCACTAAGATGGTCTTGGCAGCAATGTCTTGGCTACTATGGAAATCATAACATGTGCTTAATGGTTACCACAATTACATGTTTTATTACCATGCTAGTTTATCATGATTGATGTTACATTATGATCTATGCCTTATGTACTGCCATGCTTTATGTCATTGCTCAAGCTTTTGATGTTTAAACATTATGTTCATGTTTTTAAGTTCAAATGTATATGGTTTATTTTATTCTCTCCATGCTTACCCTTATTGAGAATTTGAGCTTACACTTTATATGTTTTCTTTTCCCCAGGATATAAAGAATGGTTTTAGGTAAGAAAAAAAGGGAGATCTTTATGGGATATGTTGATTATCTTTCACCAAGATTAGAAGGTTATATTCAGAGTTTCCAAAGACACTAAACTATTACGGTCCTTTGGTGTCTGTTTTTGTTATGTATTAGATATTCCGAAAACGTAATGTAATTTCTATGTATGTAAAGATTTGGGCCTCTACAATATGATTGGATATTCAGTGTAAATCAATCATAGAACATTCACACATATTCTTTTTAAGAAAAAACCAATGACTTGGATGTTTAACTCAATGAATGGAAATTGAGTTAAAATTACTCTTATCATGTTCATATCGATGACTTGAGAATTTATAAATGGAGTGATTATGTGTATAAAAAGTATACCCACACAAAGGGGAGTGGAAATTACAATATATATAAATAAATAGTGATTCCATAAATAATAAAATCATGACATAATAGTGAATTAGAAGATTAACCCAAAGAATGGAAATTGGGTTAAAAGGTTCCCTTACCGATTTGGTAACTTAAAAAACATACAACCCATGAAATAAGGATCATAAAATTAAGATTTAAATTCCAATAATGTGAATTATATTACAAAATGAATACAATCCTAGTCAGTATATACAGCACACAAAAGCAAATAGTGGAAAATATAGCATGAATCTCATGAGAATAAAAAGTGAGATGAAAATCCCTTACCACATTGTAATCAATCAACTCGTATGACCAAAAGTTAATAACCACCAAATGAGTCAAAGAATAAAATGAATATAAATATAATCATGATAATATATACCAAATGTATTTACACAATACACCCCATGCAATAAATTAATGGTAAACAATGGATTTCTCACAGAATTAAAAGTGAGATAACAAACCCCTTACCTCGTGTCTAACTTGACTCGTTTGTTCCTTGTTCTTCCTGAATAATAAACTAAAGTTAATTTATACTTTCTTAAGAACATTTTTAAAGTTTATTATTCCTTTTATATCACTCATTATAATTTTATAAACATTATGTAATAATTTATGTTAATAATGTTCGTTTTATAGATATTTGGTACTTGAGTAAAAAATGGACTTCTTATAATTACAAGTTGTTCACATAGTCAAACGTTCATTATATACATAATGATATTCATAATTTAGATATCATATATATCATATATTTTTTTTATATACATGTATTTATAATAGTACTTGACATTTGTAGTTAAGAAATCAAAATGCACCGTTCATGGAGACGGTAAGCCGTACTTACGCATGAACACTACTTTCATTTCTATTTCTTATTTTAATGGAATAAAAACATAATGATACATAGGTATATTATAATTCCAGTATAATATCATATATAATATCATTAAAGCCATCCTTTATACATCCCACATATGGAATTAGCGTGTCATATCACTTTGAGGGGGCAGTAGTCCGCACTTCCTCAAATGAAATTTTCGCGTTTACCAATAATGGAAACCATAAAGGTATGCTATAAAAGAAAAAATACAGAGGAATAAAGAAAAAATAACAATAATATATATCATATATAAATATAGTGCAATCTTAATGGCCACCATAACAGGCAGTAGGGGATAATTAAAGAATCATCGTTTCGTGAGGCGTTAATTTTCCATCCACAGAAACAGTATGTTCTTCACCCATTAGATGGAGGTGTGTGTAAGTGTAGTTAAAAATAATTTTCATAACAACATCCTAGTATATTTGATATACTGGTTTAGTAATAAAATAATTGAATGAAAAGATTTTAGGGGTTGTATAAGTAAAATAAAAGAAAAGAATTTAAGAGAAACAGTAACATTTAATTCGGAAAACTCCCTTTGGTTTTAACAAAAAGGACCTCTTGAAGTGCCTTATACCTAAGGTAAGGCTTCTAATAGGAAGATGCGGATCGTTAGATCTTATTTATGTAGGGTTTGGAAGAGACAAGGGGCTTTATAGGTGTGATTAATGGGTTAGAAGTGATGGCTTTTTATAAGGGGGAGGAGGGGGCTCTTTAGAAAAGTGTGAAAATATTATTTTATTATCTAAAGATATTTGGTTTATAAAGGTCAAAAACTATTTAAAGTCAAAGATAAGATGAATAATGGTCAAAATAAAATCATCCAATAATAATAGTACAGGTTTTGGATGTTATTTTAATATTTATAATCCTTTTTATATAAATCATTTATTAATGAGGTAAATAATACTTCATTTTTGTGTCATGAATAATTTTATTTATATGATTTTTCAAAATTATAAAAAAAAATTCCATGATGTATAATTTTTTTTAGATTTACAATTAATATTTATAGTCAAAAAGATAACTTATACAACCCCATGTAAAAAATAATTTACTAAAAGATATTTGTTTTTGTTATTTTGGTCTTTACTTTAAATTAATTAATCTAAAGTGTCATTATCACTCACAAGTGGCTCCATGGGGTCCCAAAATCGAGCCAAAGATGACCATGGTCGTAAATGAATCAACCAATAAGGTTAGTATAAGTGTTAAGGTAATTTTATATTATTATAACATTCTTTTTACCTTGAATTATCCTATTTTTCTTTAACTACGGTAAATAAAAGTAAAAAGTTACTATTCACCAAAAATTATTTTCATCTTATTGAACCAAATTTTACTTACTAATAACAACCATGTATGTCATATTTTTGAAATCCAATTCACATAATTAGTAAAATTTCATTTAAATGAAAAAGTTAGTTTTTAACTACTACTTAGTGGTTTCACTATTCATCAAAAATTGATGTTTTTCAGAAAACTATCAAAAATTCAGCCTAAGATATATTCAATTTTTTGAATTCAAAAATGATGTCTATTTCACCAAATTTATAACATATAAGTTGAATTAATTAATTTAAAATTAATTCTCGTTATCAAAACAAATAGTGTGTTTTTAAGAATCAATAACTATCAAAAGATTGATACTTGTTTATGTTCATTTTCAAAGTGAAGTTAATTCTAATGAAAAACATTGAATTAAATGGTAAAAACATAATATAATTAAACGTTAAATCCAATTAAAAATATAATCTAACCATATAAATAAATTAGATTAAAAGGAACTTTTGAAATAAAATATAGTATTTTTCACTATTCATAAAAAACGAATTTTATCAGAAAAATACCAAAAATTTACCGAAAGTAAATTTTGATGTCCCGATTCTAAAAAGAATTTTATTTTGTGAAATGGAACATATAAAAGTGACCAAAACTAGATTTTAAGAGGGTTATCCATTAAAAGGTAGTAAATCAACCTTTTAAAGTAAATTATGTTTAAAATTACATTCATTCAAATTGTAAGCCTCTAACCTTTATTGGATAAATGTAAAAAAATTAACAAACATATATAATCATTTTTTAGTTAGTTCTGTTCATTCCCGCCATTACAATGGATAGGTGTTAACTAACATTTAAAATAATAATAATATTTTATTAGTGTGCAATATAGGATTTCAAAGGAACCCATTGTTGCGTATCGAGTATGCCATCGAACATAGCATCCCCTTTAAAGTAGAATTAATATTTAGTTCACAAATATTCATAAATTTGAAAAATGTCGTGTTCTTTATTTACATGGGATGTCACATGGATAGTTTCGAGATGGGCATGACTAGAGGATCTGTTGGTAGTTCTTGATCTTCCATGTTTGGTGTCCGATCACTACCCAATAACTAACGTAAAACCAGAGGACATCTCGGTGGCATGACTCTGCAAAGTCAAACAAACACCATAGATCATGATTAACAAGGAATGAAACTTATAAGTTCATGAAGGGAATAGGAGAAAGAAAGCATTCAAGATTTCTAAAAGGTGGTTATACGGCATGTACAACTCTTACACGACGTGTTCCCTTAAAATTTCACATGGGCGTGCACTCCTTCCATCATTGGTTGTGTAACACCATATACACATGGTGTGTTCATACCAGACATGGAGTGTTCTAGAATGAACTTCACAGAATCATGTTTTTAGTCACATGGATGGTTACACTGCTGACTCAACATGGCGTTTTTGTGCCAGAAATGGCGTGTACTAACTACCCATAATCCACTTGTGTCGTTAGGCACACGACTGGAAACATGGTCTATAGACACAACATGTATGTCCAGTACACGACGTGTTCCACCAAGGATTTACCAACCCAGTGTCTCTGCCCACACAGCTAGTGACACAGTTAGAGACTACATGGCGTGTACATACATTACACTGTGTGTACCATTTCCGTTCCCAAACAGAAGGATGCATGGCTTGTATTTCACAATAATCACCATGTATTATCAGTTTTTACGGACATTAAGCCTCAGAAACTAATCTAGAAGCCCATAAAACACTGAAACGAAAATAAAAGTTCTAAATTTTGTTCTGTGGTGGCCCACACTCCCCACAAGTCAAATCTTCACATCATATTCATTTCATATACTAGGAATAAAAAAGCAATGATCCACCAAATCCTGATCTGTGAGGGCCCGTAACACCTCAAGAACCATAGTTTGGTTCTCATTCGAACGAAAACTTTCACAAACCAATACCCCATCAAATAGAAGGTATTTTATCAAGTAATCTATCACAACAACATGCATATCTTGCAAAACATCTATCAAAACAACATGCATTCAGTAATGCACCTTAAATGGAATGACAAGAATGAATAATATGTGATTTATAACAAGTGACTATATGATGAATTAGATGCCATAACCTCATCTCATTGGGTTGTAACAAAAATAGAACCTCAAAAATATCAACGATAACAACACAAAACATATGGATCACCCAACGGTGAAATAAAATCAACTATAATAATTGTAATGCCAAAAAATTGAAATAATCGAGGTAAATTAGCTTTTCCCTATACACGGGTTAGCTACTCCGGGGAACAACTTATTACCAACTACATATTCTATCCTATCCCTGACTATAGGAAACAAATAGTATGTCAAGAAGAATAGAACCTCCCTTTGATACAACTTTGTAACGTCCCAGTTCCAGGTGCCACCCAGAGGTGCCCCGTACCTAGTTGGTCACATGGACTCAAGAACATTTCCCTAAACGCTAGAGGCAACATACTAGAAGTGAGGGCCTTGGGTGTGATAGTGGGGAAAGTATGCCCCCATTGGTAGAGTAACATAGTGGAAATAATAGACAATAGTAGCAGAAGAATTAATAATAACATGGAATAGTGAACAATGGAATACTGCAAGTAGATAAACAACTAGATCACATATATAAATGATGCACGTCACATATGTCTAGGAAAAAATACAAACACATTACAATGATAGAATAAAGTACAAAACCAAAGAACAAAGGAAAAAGTAAATAAATCTAACAACACTGTAAGCCTCAGCTTGGTCCCCTGCTCTCCAGCTCTACAACAATCAAGCACCTGAAGTAGAAGGGCGCTTCCCCTTATCTATACCACCAACAATATAATCTATTTGGGCCCAAAAGCATGACCCAAACAGGTTGTGAGATAAATATCAGTAGTCAATGACCCAAATATCTTTTCCTAATAGTCAATGAATATATATGGAAGGTAATACAAAAAATGAAGCAGTAAACAAGGAAGTACTTAAAAGTTAACAAACCTACAGTTTCAATTGAATTCATTTTCATATATCAAGTAAATAGATAATAGAATACAAGTAACCCTCTAGAATGTACTCACAGCCTAACCCCTCTCGTTCAACCAATCAAACACAATCAACCCTATGAGATGTAATCATAGAGTAACCCCTTTGGTTCAGCTTTAGCAAAGACTCTCTAAGGAAGCACTCATCCTTAATTCCCTATGTGGTCTCATATCAGTAACTATAGACACTCTGAGGAAGCACACAACATCCAATTGACCCTATGGTATCACAACATGGAACTACAGATACTCTGAGGGAGCACAAAGTTCACCCCCCCTATGGTATCACAACGTAAAGAAAACAGACACTCTAGAGTAGCCCTCAACATCCATTCTCCCTATGGTCTTCTACACCGGGCTCCCACAGCCCTGTGTAAGTCAATCCTGCACAACGATATTCAACAACCAAATTAAAAATTAAGAACTACATGGCTAATAGATTTCAAAAACTACTTGTATAAATAGCTACAAGCATATAACAACACCAGATAATATCACTCCATCCTAAAAACACTAGGCATGGAAAACAACCAGTCTAACCGGCAAAGCTAGAACAAATGGTCAATATCAAAAAAAAACATGGGTAACACATGCATAACATGGAAAATAAACCTATTAAAAATTCAGAAAACTCTTCTCAGGCACATAAGTCATAACATGCATTAATTGGGATACAATCCCTAAACACAAAATACCTTGTTCTAGGGTATTGGGCACTTTTTCACATAATATTCAAATAATAACTATGAAAAGGCACAAACCTCCTACCTAGGCATTGTACGATCGATATAATCCGACGTCATCCCTTGAATCGTCCTAGAACGTGGTATATCTACAAAAATATCTAAAACGTTCAACCAAGGATATCTCTCGAAAGGATAGAAATCAAAAAATGAGTCTCTAGAAGAAGGAAGAGATCACTGTGCCGATTCCAACTCAATCAACGATGGTTGAATCAATAAATGGATGATCTATCGGGGGCTCCGGGAAGAAAAGAAGATATTTAGTCACTTCTAAAAGAGTTGGAACCAGAAGAAGGGATTTCTGTGAATGAGATGTTACCCTGGTATTTTTAATGAAATAAATGAAAAAGTAAACAACATGTCTTTTAAAAGTAAATGGCATGTATATGACTTTACCGGGCCCCAATTTAGGCGGTCTCCAGGTCACCCCACACTTCCATGTACTCAGCAATTACACGGTCAGTACACGATCACCTGCGACAACCAAGCACACGACATGTACTTATAAGTACATGACATGTACTCTTTTAAATTTCCAAAATCTCCTCTTTTTCTCAAAACACAAGAAAACAAGATCCATACCTCATATGATGATCTAGGTTCTTACCAAAACTATTTAAAACATTTGTACCTCAAGATTAATATTATGTAACAAAAATTTTAAGATTCAATTTCTTTAAGTAGAATAAATTTATTTAAGGCAAAAATGTAAAACACAACGAAAAACTATTTTTATGAAAAATACCTTTTTAAATATAAATTTTTTTATACCAAATTCATCCCTAAAATTGATTCCAATGATCTTAACTGGATAATTAATAATATAATAAAACTAATTTTACTTTGAAATCATTTTATACAAAATGTAGCTTTTTAAATTCTGGAAACAAAAATACATTTTTAAATAAAAATAAATATTTTTCACAATTAACTAAAAAATCAATATTTTCTTAAAAATTAAAAAAATTCACCATAATATGAATTTTATATTTCAATTCCCAAAATTATATAATTTTTATAAAATGAAATTTATTAATGTTATATAAATCAATTATAATATTATCTCCAAAGAAAAAATAAAAACCATTTTTGAAGAAAAAGTACTTTCTGAAGAAAAAATGACATTACTAAAAATTAGTTTATTATTTCTTTAGAACTAATTAATAATTTTTTGTTGAGTAGATAATTTATATATATTAAATAATGTTTTTAAACCTACTAATTCCTTCCAATTCAATGAATAAGTGATAAATTTTATATTAAATAATATTTCAATAGCATAACGTGGTTTGTTTAAATTCAATGTTGTCAGTAGAGAATGATATCAAATAAATTAAATTTATTTACGAAGAAATATATCATAGAATCTCAGGGTGTTTCATTTAACCCCCCTTAAAAAACTTTCACCCTCAAAATTATATCACTCTAATACAATAAATTGAGTATTTGTCTGTTTCATCACATCCTTAGCTACCTAAGATACATCATCTAATTTATGATTTCTCTAAAAAAACTTTGACCAAGTGAGTGGCCTTATTTCATTGAAATTTATCTATATGATCTAGAGTCTCTACTATTTTTCCTCATAAGAGATATCTTGATATACTGTTATGACCTCTAAGTTCATTATGTGTAAAGGATCAGTTATTTACTTCCTCAAGAGAGATATATGGAACACATAATGAACATGAGATAGATTCAATAGAAGTTCCAAATGATAGGCTACCATCTGAATATGATCAAGAATTTCAATGGGACTAATAAATATAGATATAAATTTTCAATTATTTATAAATAAAATAACCTTATTCAAGTAAATATTCATAGGAATACCTTTTTACCAACTTTAAACTCTATATCTCACCTATGATTTAAAGAATAAATTTTCTATCGTATCTGAGATACCCATACATTCTGCTAAATGTATCTGACTTTTTCTACCATATTCTATTCAAGATCAGTCACAATATCTTTATTTTTCTAACTTCATCCCAACACAATTGGCATCTACACATTCTACCACATGGGGATTCATAAGAAGTTATCCGAATGATCAATTAAAAGATATTTTTGTAAGTAAACTTGACTAGAGGAAGGCATTGATCCAGAACACCTTTGAAATCCATATAAAAATATCTAAAAATATTATCCATAGTTTGATTGGTTCACTTAGACTGACTATCCTGATGAGGATTATAAGTATCACTAAAACTCAATTCTATATCCAGATCCTACTAAAGAATTATCAAGAACTTAATGGTGAACCATGAATCCCAGTCAGATATAATATAAATTTTTTATCAATGAAATATCATCATTTAATGTATAATCTAAAAAAATGATCAAGATATAAATATTCTCTAATATAAAAAAACTATACTGAATTCCTAAAGTGATCTACTATATCCTAAATAAAATTGTGCCATTTATATTTTTTGGGGAATTTGATGATGAAATCAGTTATAAGTATTTACTATTTCCATTCAGGTATGAGTAATGGTTTCCACAACCCATTAGAATTATTTCTCTCATCCTTAACTTTTTGGCATACCAGACATCAAAATATATACCATGAAATATCACATTCCATGTTGTCCCACTAGAAATATTATATGAGATGTATATACATATTTGAAATTCTAGTATTTATAGAGAATCATGAACTATGAGGGTCATCTAATAGATCCATATTTAATTCTAGAAATGAAAATCCACATACTCTATTTTTAAATTTTATCATTCCATCACTATCATGGTTGAACTCAAGAACATTTTTAACCATCTTCTATAGTTCCATATCTTCCTTCTATGCCTCTTTGATCATCACATGGATATATTGTTGAAAATTCATATAATATAGATAGGATTTTTCACCTTTACTCTATATTTCACGTTTTATATTCAACATTTCCATAATTATTGGATCTCTTTCAATCCACATCATGGAAAAAAAGCATGGTAATTCTAACTTAGAGGATGAACCAACTTGTTTTCCTATACAAGGAGGTAATATATTGACCAATCATAATCTTTAATCAATTCAAACTAACTTTTCATGAAAATATTCAACTGATTATATGTGAACATATACTTAAAACTTTTATTATTTTTAAATATGTCACACATTTTACCATAACGATAATGCCTCCATATCTTCCAAAACAAATTACCACTTTTAGATCCAAATATTGAGTTGGGAAATTTTGATAAAGTATTTTTAATTGGAATGAGACATATGTTATTAGTATATCATTATGCACGAGGAAACATCCTTTTCCCTACTTTGATGTATCACTATTGCTCACAAACCCTCCTCCACTACAGGGTAGTGTGAGAATTGGAGCACTAACAAACATTCTCTTCAATTCCTTATAATTCTCTTCGCATTTATCTATCCACAATAACTTAAAACCATTCTGATTCAACTTGGTGTGCAGATTATATAGTAGTGATAAATCTCTCACAAAGTTTAGATAATATCCTTATAACCCAATAAAAATATAGATCTTGGTTATTATGGTTGGTATATGACATTTATCAATAACTTTTTTCTTAGAAGGATCCTTTAATATACCCTCACTTCAGATTAGGTTACTCAAGAATGAAACTTTATGAAGCCAAAATTCACACTTCGTAAATTTTTAATACAACTTATCCTTTTTTAAATCTTCATGGTCTTACTAACTCTTTGAATATATAAGAATATAATCTATAAAGGCTATCAGAAGCTTATCATGTAAATATCAAAAGACTCTATCAATCAAATCCATGAAAATAGTAGGGGAATTAATAAGTTAAAATGAAATCACCATAAATTAATTATTCCCATACCTCATATGAATGGTTATCTTGGGTATATACTATCTATTAGTCCTCAATTTATGATATCTATAATGAATTCAATTCTTGGAAAAGTATTGAGATCATCACAATTGATCAAAAAATAATTGATATAGGATATATAATACTTCTTCTTGATACTGATCTTGTTAAGTTCCCAATAATTAATAAAAAGATGAATCAAATCATTTTTCTTCTTAATAAAAAGATCAGGTGAACCCCATGGTGATGAACTTGGTCATATTAATCATTTATAAAAACTAACTTAATGTTTCTTATTTAATTATTGTAACTCAAATGGGTTTATTCAATAATGGGTCTTTGAAATAATTGTAGCACTAGTATGAGTTCCATTGAAAATGGAACTTCATGATTCAGAGGAATACTAGGAAAATATTCTTTAAATACATAAAAAACTCCCATAAAATAGTTTTATCCTTAGTATTGAGTTTCTCCTCAACCATTTAAGATAAATACCCTTCATGTATTGGAATTAAGACCCAAAAAATTAAAGTAATTTCCATTGGAATTTAGTATTCATCTTCACATCGACAAACCATCATAGTTTCATTTGGAATATGAAATTTGACTTCCCTTACTCATAAATTGATATGGGTTACATATAAATAGATTCAATAAATTCCCAGAATCAAATAAAATTAAAATAGGTAAATAATCAAAATATTTACAGGTAGAACATTCCCACAAACTTTTATTGGAGAGGAACTATAGACTTGAGATATGACCATCGTTCTGTTAGTATTTTTTCCCATTAACTAAACATCTATCTATTGAGGATATGAATAAACATTCTTTGATACTTTTCATAATATAAATAAATTCATAAGAATAATCTCAAATGAGATACTTCAAGATTTCAGAGTACCTATCACCACCTTAACTTAATTGTTCTATCACGAATCCCTTAATAAAACTAAAAATAATAGCATAAGAATCATGCTATAATAATCAGAGTGAGCAATTATATTATAGTTAAATTTCATTAATAGTATGTTTAAATCATGAAACTTTATTTTCAGTCTATGGAACCATAGTTTTAACCTCGTTTATCCATCGTAATTACCAAAACATTAGGATGTTATCCTATACTTAGAATTATCTCCGTCGATTTTTACCAAAGTTTTCTAACACTGATATCAATATTAACTAAAAGATACTCTAATACCAACTATGGTGACCCAATATTTTCATAAATAAATATTACAACTTTTAAGATGAATTCTAAATACATAACATTAGATCCATTCCATAACTATAAAGGTTTAGTTTCCTTGAGACTAGATACATAAAAATATTATTTTGGTACATTGTTCATCATATCTAATGATGATCTACCCAATTTATATCCTTGTTGACATACCCTAATTAAAACCATTATTCATAACCTGGGTAAAGGAAACATAAGAAATGTGTGATATATGATGCTCTGTAAGGGTAAATGGGTGGTATCAGTTGATGATCTGATAAATCCATAAGTTAAGCATAGGGGTATGTGATTATGATCATAATTTAAAAACCTCATACCCAATATTTCATGGATCATAAAAATTATTCACTGAATGAAGCTTTTTCGTTTCAAAAGACATGAATCATAAGAATTAGGAATCCTCATAAATCAATCATAGACTATAAGTTCTTATCAAAAGCATAAAGATATTCCATATGAATATGTCAGCATAATAGGCTTAGAAACCATTTCATACGTCTATTGAGATGATGAAATAATAGTGGACTAGGAATGAAAACCTATTCCTCATATCAAAAAGGATCAGGCGCCATCAACAATTTACCATAGTGGATCATGCATGCCTAACTATATACCATAGTTAATCAAGCACATCAAATTGTTTCCCATAAAAATCTCATGAGATATAAAGCTTTACCAAATACATTGGAGGGATATATAATCTCATTCCCACCCATCACATATTGAATAACATTAATATTTTTTCTACAAGATCATAAAATTTTTATTATATCATCATAATATAACATGTGAAAAGAAAAAATATTTCATAAACATTTCATCATTTTATCATAGAAAAACCCATAGAAAATAAAAATGTTTCCTAAAAATACCATCATTATAATCATAAACCATATAGAGAAATACTAATACTGGTATAATTGAATTATATCCCTAGTAAATTATTATTAACATCATAGGATGTTATCATCGATGAAAATTACTTTAAAGATCATTGAAATATTTATTTAGGAAAATAATCTTGTCCTTTTATAATCACTTCCTTAAAATCATAAAATTTCCAAAATATTATGGATTTTTTTATTTTAATATAACCATTGAAAATTGTAAATTAATCTTCAAATCATTAAGTGTCCATTATGGTGGGAAATTATATTCATTCCCTATATGCTAAAACAAAAACTCCTTTCACAAAAATTCAAAAGTACCTCGTTTGAAAAAAGAAAAAAAAATTCCTTTGAAAAATTTTCGTAAAAAGGGAAACATGGGTAAAAATAAATTTTAACATTCATAGAAGAATAATAAAAAAATATTTAAATTTTTTTAAATAAAACATAGACATATAAGAAAAATATTCATGCTTGAATAATAAATAATAATCGATTTTTCTTAAAAAATATTCTTTCAGTTTATTGAGTACTTAATATAAGAAAAATGAAATTAAAGAATGTATTAAAGAAAAATAAATTGAGGATATGAAAAAGTAATTTTTTATCAGATATGTATCATATAATTTCCTCAATGTAAATTAAATCAGAAGCAATCCTAAATAAAATGGGATTCGGACGTAAATCCCTTACCTAAAATCTCATCTTCCTTTATACATTTTTGAACCTCCTGTATAGTAAATAAATATGTATTATATATGTATTATAGAACCGTAATCTTATATATAATATCATATATGATTTAATTATAACATCTTATCAAATATTTGTTAATAATTTGTGTTTAAAATATCTGTTCAAGGTGATAATTGCTTCATTTTTCATGCTTGTTTTCGTTTGGCAATCCTGATCCTTTTAATTTGATCATGGATTAATAATATATATAATGTTAATAATGATTTAAATTATATATATATATATATTAATTATATATATAATCATCTTTTAATGTTAGATATAGAAAAATTAATTGCACCGTTCATGAAGACCATGGGCCATACGTACGCATGAACGCTATTTTCACTTCTCAACGGATAGAATGAAAGAGAGGTAATTAAAAATTATAATTTAAATAATAATTACTATATCATATAAATAATATATATTTATTAAATTTATCATTATTACCATCCATGTA
Source organism: Viscum album (assembly GCA_963277665.1). Classification (NCBI taxonomy): domain Eukaryota; kingdom Viridiplantae; phylum Streptophyta; class Magnoliopsida; order Santalales; family Viscaceae; genus Viscum; species Viscum album. Next base: position 1,046,092,938 of record OY728150.1, read on the forward strand.
AAAAGGATGTAAAAAATGAATCGCATCGCTTCATAGAGGTGGTAGTCCACACGTACACATGAGTGAGATATCATTTTCCAATGGATGTGAAGAAGATGGATTATGGTTGTTACATAATTAAACTAAAAATTTATTATATTTATGATAATTAATAATTTATTTTATAATAGATACCATAGTTTTGGAGGATTTATAATGATAAATAAATTTGAAAATGATGGGTTAAAAGTTATACCTCTCTGTTGAGAAACTATCTTTTTCTTATACCTTAAGCCTTGAATGGATGTTCTATTGTAAATACCAGAGGATCTAGGATTAGGTTAAAACATTTATGATTATATTAGGGTAGGTATTGGGTGATATAAAAGGCTCAAGCATTGTTAATAATGAATGATATGCGGTTCCCTTTTAAAAGTGAAGGGAGGGGAACTTCAGGAATTACTTAAAGTATTAAATTAATATTAATATTTTCCTTATTAAAATGGAACAAAATTGATATATTTATAATACAGGATGTGGATATGTAGAAATAATATCATATAATAATATTTATACGTGTTTTAGGTACACTTTAACCCTTATCTCTTAATTGTAACCCCCATTAAGCCTTTTTAAAATTACCACAATATCAAAGTTTTATACTCTTTAAGGTTCAAGAATGTTACCAGAAAAGGAAAAGTGACCAATAAATGGAAAATTATAGATATGTTAAACAATATATATTTTTATTGGCTGAATATATGATGTTTATATATTTTAAATAATTTTAAAAAAATACTATTTTTTATAAAATATTATTAATGTCATTTTTGGAATTATTCATTTAATTTGACTTTGGAAACAAATGAAATCAAATAAATTCAAATATAATCCTTTAAAAAAATATATAATATATATTATATTAATATATAAAATTCATAAAACACAGTAATTAGTCCAAATTTTATTACTTTTAATATTTTTAAAATCATTTACTTTATTTTTTTATTTATTGAATAAATAATATGTTGGTCTTATGTAAAAATTTAAGATAATTATTAAATAACAAAAAATTAAAAAAAATTAACATGATAAAAAAATTAATTTATATTTAATATAAACATTTATAATAAAAAGTATTATATTTCTATCCATATGAAAAAATGTATAGTTATTTAGGCCAAGAGAGTGACATTTTGTATTTATTCTTTTCTTAGATTAATATAGAGGTCATAATCAAATAAAAATGGGAAAAAGTGGCCAAAAATTCAAGAATTGGATGGAAATTTCCGAATTATTCTAAAATAATAGATTATAGAAAGGTTTTTGAATGAATTTAAGGCCCTATCACATTAGTTTTAACCATAATTAACCTATTTTACCTTTACTGTGGTAACAAAAATTTTCTGTGGTTACTATTCACATTGAACAAAAATAAACGGTGGATATTTGAATAATTTATAAATAATTATTTAAATTATAGAATCAATTTTTAAATATTCAATTTATATAATTGTATGAAATTAATTCAAGATAAGAAATGAAAAAATGCAACGAGAAATTTTTTTATAGAAAAATGCCTTTTTAAGTATAATTTTTTTAAACCAAATTAAACTATAAAATTAATTTATATAAAATTAATTAAATTATTAATATTATAATATAACAAATTTTATTTTTAAACCATTTTAGGACCAAATCTATCTTTTTAAATTCTTGAAACAAAAATATAATTTTCAATAAAAATCAGTATTTTTCACTATCCATTAGAAAATCAATATTTTCATAAAAATATAAACAATTAACCCTAAGACAATTTTGAAATGTTTATTTAAAAATTCATATCATTTTTTATAAAATATTTTTAAAAAATTTTCCATAAATTAATTATAATATTTTCTTACATAAAGTAATAAAAACTATTTTAAAGAAAAAATATTTCTTTAAAGAATAAACAGACTTTACTAAAAATTGATCACTTATTTATTAATCCTTAATTAATATATATGTATTAATTAGTACCATTATATATTTTAAATAATTTTTTTAATCCTATTTATATCTTCTAATTTAATAGCGAGGTAATAACTATCACATTAAATAATATTTTAATAGCATAATGAGGGTTGTTTAAACTCAATTTTGTGGGTAAAGAAAGATATAAAAGAAATAAATTTTATTTATAGATAAATGTATCCTAAAATCTTAGTGTGTTACAACATCATCCTTCATATTACCCCAAACACCCATAAACTATCGCTTCCATCACTATAATAAAATTTGTCCCCTGTATCCCCACAAAATAGCCACAACAATAAAAATATGTTCATATTTAATGATTTATTCATCAAATTAAATATTTACCATTTATCAGAAAATTATGTTTATTATACCATTCATAAACCATATTTATTAATTAATAATTAATAATATAACTCCCACTTTTTTTAGATTCTACCCATACTCTTCATTTGTAAAATCTTTTATGAAATGCCACCACTCATTTAATTCAAGCCAACTACCATACATTTATCAAGTTATTCAAATAATATTATATTTTATTCTATACCAACAAGAATTATCTAAAAAAATCACACAACACCTATAAAATACTTCCATAAATTACATTCAAAACCATTTCATAAGCTACTATATTTAACACAAAAATTGACCCCTCTACATACACCAATTTCACTATCATTTTCACATTAATTACAATCCAAGATCACCCAATTACAATAAAAAACTGAATAACCCTTTAAAATACATAACTAAAACCAATAAAATCACTTAATAAATCTTCTATAAATTAGGTTTTCATATATTCCATTCAAGGCCAACATAGGCTCTACCAGTTATTTTAAAATATTTAAACAACAATTTTTTTTACTGATTTTTTAAATATACATTTATAAAATGATATATCTACTATTTAAATTTTGTAAAAAATCATATGTTAGAATATTATATTACCTCATGGGTGAAATTATAGAAAAAATGAATATAATCAATAATATGAAATTATATAATCACATGTGATTTACTCCTCCTTTCCCTCTAATTTTTGCCAAATTCATTCCTTTATATTTATTATGTTTATTATATCTATTTATCTAATGAAAAAAAAATTGTTCAATTTAAACATTTCAAAAAAATAATAAGAAATAAATAAATCTATAATCCCTTACCTCTTCAGTCCTATTAAACCATGAGGTTTGAACCTTCACGAGAGATTCCTGAAGAGATATTAGAAATCCCAGGGTTCATCTAGGGTTGAACGAAATGAAAGGAAATTCAATATACAAAAATAAAAACCCACTATTTATAAATATAATTCATTAATCCATTAATATATTATGGTGATAAGGAAAATTTCCATAATATTCCAATTTAAACACGATCCACATTTCTAGTTATTTGAAATATCCACTTTCCCTCAGAGTGTCGTGATTATTTAAAAAAAATTTAAACATTTATAACTATCCCCACCGTGGTCACCATAAAATGGTAAACAAAATTTCTAAGGTAATACTATCAATATGACTTACCACCATTGAATTAAGGAATCCTCCTCACTGTTTTCAACTCACTATTAATAGAACAACAAAACAGAGGACCTTGTGCACAATTTTCCAACTTACCTATGCAACCCAAACATGCCCTGGCAATGTATTAGGATAAAACCCATATGAATTTAACCAATATACATATTATATGGGAACTTAGAGCACAATATACGAGGAACAAAACTCACTTAAACTTTCACTTCTATGGCTTGAAGGTCCACTACGATAACAATAATCTCCCAAAATGGATATTTACAATCAAACTTTACCAATCACTCTAAAATTACCAAATCATCATGCCTATAACTCTATCACACCATCAACCATAGGATAAACCACAATTTTGTTCCCCCTAGATATACATATCATTACTTTTTACCTTGATAACACATCTTAACTCCCCCCTCAAATCTTCCAAAACAAGAAAAAATAAAAGTAAAGGTCTAGGGAACCTGGGAAATCACAGAATGGATTCTTTATATATGATCCAATTGTTAATTATATTATATAATTAAATTTATAAATATGATTGAATGAGGTTACATTTATACATATTATATTGAATTTAAATGTAATCAAAATGAAATATGTTTTATCTATCAACTTGATATTTTCATAAAACTCCCATAATTATTCATTGAATACCAAATAATTATCTATTCATTTGATTACATTGATCCAATTATGAGATGATATAATATAAAATAATATAACTTTTAATTATTTAATATATTATGTACTAAACATGTTCCAAAATATGATCTTCTTACTTGTTTATTTAGCATCAAATTCCTCTCACAAAATAGTGTTATTTCCCAAAGGCTAAGAAAATGTAAGCTTCATTATAGAATGATTCTCCATCAATGAGGTAAAAAATACACTCTCATTACCCATACAAACTAGATTAATAGATTTTATTTCTTTATAAGGGTCCTCAGTAGGCTCTGAAATAGTCAAGGAATTATCATTTCTCTTCCCTGTAACTGTAGAATCAAATAATGAAAAAAAAACATAGAACTAGGCATGATATTTTATGATTATAAAAAAACATAAAAAAGAATGAGAGAATGAGAAATAGTCATTTCAAAAATATCTTTAACTGTAATACTAATATGAATTTTTTTTTCAGTGATTCAATATTATTCAAAATAAAAACAAAAACATTCCTTCATATTTATTGAGAAGTGATCTAATAATGGTTAAAAAGATATAATGTTCTAGGATTTTTGATATAATTTGAACATAATTTTTAATTATAATGATAATATTTGTCTCATATGTCAATAATAACATGAATTTTTAGTTAAATACTCTTTAATGTATCTTAATACCATGTCACTACATTGACATAGTCTGTGGTATCTATTTAGAAAATATTTCCAACCAACAGATCCTATATTTCATCTCTATATTATATCTAATCACTTAAAAATTATGGATATATCCACTAGAAAATTTTATAGATATTTATCCATGTTAAGGTTATTCCTCGGATCCATGCCTACAATATTAAGTGACAATATGTGCATTCTAGATGACATAAAAAAACTAGAAAATTTGGTAGTTCCCCATGAGTCAATTCATATAATGTTAAAACCATTTCACTAATTATTTATTCTATGTACTCAATTTCACTATCTAGATCCATGTATAATAACATATAATTATATAATTTAAATATAATTCATTTATGAGTACAAATAAACACCATGTGATTCATATAACACCTTATCAAACTCCAATGTAGACAACGTTGTTTGTCTAACATTAAAAAATAATAGAAATATCAATTTTTTAGATTTTACAAAAATTATAAAAAAACCGAAATAAAAAAAAATCTATTCCCTTTAAAGATATATATTTATAGATTCCAGAATAGATTAATCTAGGGAAATAATGAATATATCATCTAATTAATCCTTTATATAAACAAAATTTTATTAAATATTCCCTTTTTCTACATGATTCTTAATGAAATGGTATCATGCCTCACATTTCATTGTGTTTGAATAATAAAGGGTATTATTTGGAAATGATAGAGTAAAATAACTATCATATAGAACTAGTTTTTTCATAGGGAATACTAAAATATGATATTGTTTTGTTGATTCAAAGTTCTTCTATAAAAACACTAGCGTATACCATATATTTTTCCCCTATTGTAGATAAATCTCCCAAGTAATGCTTAATTTAACATTAATAGATAAGTAATTTTATAATAAAGTGTTACTTAAAACTTATAATTTTACTATTTTTTTCTTACATCCACCAAAATTTTATTTAGAAAACATACCAAATCAAATGATATCCTCATATAGTAGAATAACTCAAGATTGTTTATACCATTCACTTATATAATAATCCTATTTAAAAATATCATATGGGTTTCATGGGGATATGCTTAATGTATTTTACACATACATACACTATATATGATATCTATTATTATTTTTGTTATATATAATTGTCTATTGATTATCCCTCTAATTGTATTATGATAAATATATGTCCTAGTAGGGATTTCATCCAGACTATATATAGTATTAAATGGTGAATCATTATTTTACTTGAGTGAAAATCTAACTTCTTCACTAGATCTTTATATTACTTAATACGGGTTAAGAAGATGAAATTGTCAATTTCATGTATTTGAAACCCAAAAACAACATGATTTCCCCCATGAGTATTATTTTACATTCATTTTCTATCAAATTATAAAACTCTATTCAAATAGAATAACTAGGTGATACAAAAATAATATCATCTATATAAATTTGAATTAGAATAATTCAATATAATACCTATTTATATATTTTTAGGGATCCCTCTATTCTATTATAAAAATGTTTTTATTAGCGAAACTATGAAATCCTATTATAAAATTCTTATGTTGACTATTTTTATCCATATAGAGACTTAGAAATCATAAAAACATGATTTCATATATCTCATTCTCAAATCCTGGGATTTGACTACTAAAGAAATTTTTTAAATAAAATGATAAAAAATAAATATTTAAATCAATATGATATAACTTAAATCCATTATGCACAACATATTCCTAGATAATATAAATAAATTCCATCATTTCTACAAAAGAAACTATATATTCATAGTCAATTCATTCCTCTTAAAATATATATATATACCTATCCAGCTTATTTTTTAAATTTTGATGGGATACTATCACGACCCAACCGATGGGGGCCTATATGGTCGGTGGAAGGTTGGGTGTCATAAACAAAAGAATTATTCCAATAGGATAGGGTATGAAGATAAGAACTATGAAAGCATAAACTATAATGGGGTCATGGACTTGTACACTTAGCACATGGATAGACATGCCATGTGTAGAAACACAAAGTGTATGTGGAGTACATGACATGTATGACCACCTAAGGTCCCGGGGTGAGTAAAGTTGTGACATGGCTTAGCTACCTGGGTAGAGTCATGTGGTGTGTGGGCCTGAACCAATGGTGTGTGATCCTTAACTCAACCAAAACCGTAATCACTATAGAAAATTAATTACACAACATGTTTTATTTTTCACTACACGACATGTAGTCAAGTTTCCTATGGAAAAAAATTTCCATTCATACGGATCTCAGATATTACTTCACTTACCTAAAAACCGTCGTTTGGAATCTATAAATCTTAGGTAAACAACTCTTTCCATTGATTTATAGCTTCTAGTGGCCAGAAATTAGAATCCAATCATCCACCGATGAGTCACTTCACGTACCATACACCTCTCGTCACCTGTCTCCACTCATAACCCTTGACCCACACAACATCATGAGTGATATAACTTTATCTATACACAAATCACCATCCATTTCATTTTCCACACACCCACAATTAATTTAGGGGTTTGATCTCACTCCAATCCACCCTAAAAATGTTGAAACGTGACCTTGTGGACTAATTGTGAATAATATGAAGTACGATTGGGAGAAATGAACAATAATGATTTAAATAATTTACTGGACAAGCATTTCTATCCAACGATCACATAAATGGGGAAATCTAGGGGTGATTTCAGGTGTAATAAGATAAGAAAATTGAATCAATAAAATTGAGTTGCGACAAGGCTCATTAGAAAATCAAAATATCATAGATCAAAATAAGTATATAACTAAATCCATCCATGGAAAATCAAATAGGGAGGGAATACATAAATAATGTGCCCCACCTTTATTATGGATTAATATTTGTGAAGAGTTCATTCACTAGAGATGAATAAGATTAACTACAGTCATTACCTACCTATCGATCTACCTCGATCCAATCACAATTCATCATCAAATCCTAATCTTCCAATGAAGATTGATAATCCTACTACCAAATATTCTTAGGGTTATGTGGTTAACCCAGAAAATTTTCAGTAAAATGGTATTTAAAGAGGGAATTAGGTTTTGAGTATTAAATTAATGAATGAATTAAATAAATTAATTAATCCAGTTAATGTACCATCCCATAACAACCTCAACCGAATGTCTGATTTCACCAAATTTGGATCATTCCTAAGGTAAACCCCACATTCTAGAATCAACCATGGTTTAGATTTCTTATTTGAGGTCTCCAAAAATAGAAAACCATTTATACTAAAATGAAAAGAAAGCATGCAACAAAATATATTAATTATAGGGTACCAAGACACCCAAACGCCATGACAACTCCAAGGATAAATCTAGATATATACATAGAAATATTAAATGGAATAATCCATAAAAACCAGAGTAATTACATTATCCCCTAATTCAAGTAATTTTGGCCTAAAAATTAAAATATCAATAAAAAGGTGGGGATATTGAGTCCACATCGAACTCTATTTCCCCCAGGATCACTCTTGCATATCCTGTGATGCCAAATCACATGATCCAAAGTAATGGTCCATCCACATAGGATCCTCTCCTACCAATAATTGATCCCCATTAGGTACTCCATGTAAGTGGATCCAGCTTTGATGTACAACTCTCCCTATTTAATAACATGCATATGTTCATGCATGTATCTCCTTAGATACGACACATGGAAGATGCCATGAACTCAAAAAAACTGAGGAAATTCTAGGTGGTATGAAACCTTTCCAACCCTCCAAATGATCTCAAATAACCTGATGAACCTTGGGGATATCTTGAAACCTTGGAAAAATCTCTGGAATCCTCACATTTGGGAGACTATCAATAAAAAACAGTGTCCCAAATTGAATCCAAGGGCCTATGATATTGATTTTCATAATATTTTAGTTTACTCTGTGATGTCCTTATATGCTCATGAATCAACTAAAACATCTCCATCGTCACATGTACCATCTATGAACAAAAAATATATGTCTCTCCAATCTTATCATAGCATAAGGGTGACTATCAGGGTCTTTTATACATGGACTTCAAAGGTTCCATACTGATAATAGAGTGATATCTATTATTATAAGTAAACTATACCAATAGAGAGTGATCCTCATATCTCTAGCCAAAGTCCAAAATACTATCCCTTAGTATATCATCCAACACCTAGATAGTATGATTGGACTATTCATCTTTTTGGGGGTGAAATTTTGTGATAATCTCCAACTCGATCCCAAAATACTCTTATAGGACTCTCTATAACCATGAAATGAGCCAATAATTTTGATCAAAGACAATCATTGAGGGTATCCCATGAATCTAGATGATCGATTTTAAGTACAACTACCCTGAACTCTCAACTGAACTCTTCTCTTGGATGAAAAGGGTGTATTCCAACTTGGTAAGTCAGTAAAAAATCACTCAGATAGTATCATGGACTCTCGATATCTATGGAAACTCCATCATAAATACCATGGAAATTCTTTCCCATTTACACTTTGAAATATATAGCTGTTTTGTCCAACCTACTAGAACCCAGTGCTCAGTCTTTACCTCCTTACATGTGAGACACCATGGGATGAAATCATCATTTCTCTACCTAAAAAAAAACTCACGAAAACTACCATTGAATATCCTTGTACATATTTTTCACATTGATATGTACAACCATTGGGTAAGTGTGAAAATCTATCATTACCTTCTCACACAGCATGACAAAAACCATTGTCTATCCATAGAAAATAATGACATGCTCCCCCCCATTAGAAAATCCATCTGATGCATATTCTAAGGATATATGGTCATGTATAACCTCACAGTTGATGTCTACCAACTAAGGCTCTCTCACATGCTGTAGAAGTATATGGGTCACCACCATAGACTGAAGAAAAAACATAACCACTCTCTTATTTTAACATTATTTGAAATGAACCAATTGCTCAGATTCCTTCTACACTAGGTAGAATCAGAACATCCTACTAGGTAACCTGCCACCATGTTGACCTTACTAGGAGTATAGACTATCTTGAAGTGATATTCATATAAAATCCCTATCCAATACAAATTTCTCAGGCCATGATCTCTTCATGTAAAGATTTACTTGATATTTGGTGGTTGAAGTAAACCAAAAAACACTCAACCATAAGATAGTTCCTCCATATCTTTAGAAAAAAGACTACCACTACCAATACTAGGTCATGATTTATAAAGTTATACTAATGTGGCATCAACTACCTTGACCTATATGTGATCACTTCCAACATATGCATCAATACACAATCAATCTTATCGCCAAAGGCATTGAAAAACACTACGTACTCCACACCCTCCTCTAGTAGTATCAAAACAAGGTAATTGGACAACCTTAGCCAGAGACCATCCAAGAATCTATGAAACTTCTTAGTATAGATAATAAATATTACTTTTCGCATTAGGATAGTTAAAGGGGATGAAATATTCCGGCAGCGTTGGTGTATTTTGAGCAGTATTTTTATTTGCTTCGTTTATTTTTCTGGGATTTTGTAACATCGATGATTTGTAAAGGGGATGAAATATTAGAGAGGTACTCCATGAACCTGCTATAGTACCCTACCCATCCATGGAAACTTCGCACCATAAAAATTCTCTTGGGTGGATCACAAGAAAGAATTGAATCAATGATTATTAGGTCCACAACTATACCATGATCAGATATGACATGCCCCAAAAATTAAACCTCACTATTCTAGAACTAGATATTTGAGATATTTCCCTAAATTTGGTGATCCCGGAGTATGTTTAGGACCATCCTTAATAGATCTTCATGATCCTCATATGAAATTGTGTAAATGAGTATTCCATCAATTAATACAACCATAAATCGGTACAAGTATGGTTATAAGATCTAATTTATAAGAGTTATAGAAACGGTGGGGGATTATTTACTCTAAAACAAATCATGAAAAACATATAGTTTCCTTAGGAACATGGGAATTCCATCTTCAGAATATTATCCTCATGAACCATTAACTACTGGAAGAAAAACATGATATTGATCTTTGAGAACTAACTGACACCTCTCAACTGGTTCAAGAGGCCATCAATCTTTAGAAATGGGTATTTTTTCTTTATCATGTCCTAGTTCATGTAATGACAATCAACAAAAACCCACAACTCCCATCCACCTTTTTTTAAAAAAAACTAGAGATACAAAGGGGGACAAACTGGATCTGATAAAATTATTCTCTGAAAGGTCCTCCAATAGCACCCTCAACTCCTAGAGCTCTGTAGGGTCCATCCTATATTCCATGGAAGATATTGGTGTAGTCATGGGGTAAAATTCAATGTATAAATCCATATCACACCATGGAGGTAGGCCTAGAACATCCTTAGAAAAGGCATCCATAAATTCCTTCAATTCCAAAGGAATCTAAATGCTTGAAGTTACCAATGCGCCAAGGGATAAACTCACCAACTGATGGGTGACAGGTTTAAACTTCCTACTTATAAGACTTACTTTCATAGACATAATATGTCTCTTTCCAGAAAATGAGAATCTCATCCCATTATTATAATTAAATCAAACTCATTTGTGGTGATAGTAAATTTGGGCCCGAACTGTGGACAAAATTTCAATACCCATGATGATGTCAGTTTTTTTTGTCTTGATGATCAAGAGGAACCATGATAAACTCTTTCCATATAGATCTAACTAACACTATCGATAAATGTCCAATATCAATGAATTTAACCCAGTAAAAACCTTTAGAAAAATTTTCTAGGATAAGGTCTCAATTAGGATATTTATCTCTTTTATGAGGATTGTGGAGATGAATTAATGAATCACTTCTATTCCTAAAAGTACTGGTGAATGAGAATAAAATAAACAAATCAAACCTAGAATCATCTCATGTGTGGCATGGTTATAACCCTCTATAGCTGATAGCTTCCCATATCCTCGACCACCAGTTCTATAAGATTGTTATTGAAATCTTGGTGGTGGTGGTGGTGGTGGAAGTAGATCATAACATCACCCTACACCAGTAGCTCATCCCTCTATAGATCAACCCGCTCCTCTATCTACACAACCTCCCTAAGGGCCACCCTGACCACACTTGGGAGATCCCTGATCATGATTCCACCTCTAACATGGTGGTCCATCCATATTCTACCTATCTTTCTTTGGATTAAGTATCAATAAATTAGGTTATAGTGACCCAAGACTTTTATATATAACATTACATGATTTTAAGCGTAATTATACATCAGAGTACAAGACAAGGATCATTAAGTCAAATTTCTTGGAAGACTAGTAACATAAAACCTAAAACATGAGGCTAAAAAAACATTTCATTATTTAATCTTCATAAAGATCTCCAAACTCCCCTTGAGGCCTTACATCTGTATAGGGTACCCTGAGGAACATATGAAAAAAGGGATGAGCTAAAAAGACCATTAAGGGAATGAACATAAGGATACATCTTAAGGACATGAGTTAGGAGGCATGACATAATGATAACAAAGCATTGAACATATGAAATCATGTCATATAAGCATGATATCATATAAATATAGAATCAAATAAATGTGGAAGAATCATAAGAAATTTCTTTAGTACGGGTCAAGGCTAACCGCCAATCTCATTTCACATCACATCTCATGGGACTTAACTTTAACAAATACATTGGAGCACTATACGGGTGAAACCATCTCATAATTCTCATGAATACTCTTTCCACATAAATAATATTTCCACGTAAATAATCTTTCCAGACCAATAATCATACATAATCAACCATACATAAACATAAGGGTACCCATGGAAAGAATTAGGTACCACAACCATGGCATAAATCACAACCAATGGGCGTATCATGAAAGTTTACATGAAAGAAATTATTTATACATGGACATTAAATAGGAATATATCATGGTACGTGATGTAAAAAAAGGAGTGACAACTTGTAAGAAATGTATTTGGGAAATTTTAGTAATAAAACATTTTGTGCGGTTTTAAGGAAAATACTACAGAGCTTTTAAAATAGAAAAGGGAACAATATTTTATATAAAACCAGAAGTGAACCAAAAACGTTTTAATAATAAAAATACTGATTTTTTAAAAAATAATGGAGTCTTAAAACAGAATATAGAGTGCACTTGAAATTTGGTAAGAATTCGGGAAGTTCCCTTAAAACATGATTGCTTATCGGGTGGTATCGAGTTGGGAATCACTAAAAACATGTATATAACCAAAAGCGAATGATGGATGGATCTTGGAACATGAGTTTGGATCATATAAATAGTATTTAGAAGTTGTATATAAAAATAAAAGACAACTTTATTTGGTTAAAAATAAATATAGAGAAACCTGATGGAGTAAAGGAGGTTCGAGTAGAATTCATTACGGATTGTTGGCATGGTATGGAGTGTACCTAAAAGGGATTTTTTGAGAGATAATGGGGTTTCTAATAACTTATAAATCATGAGGGAATTATGTGTATGGTGTTAAACAATATCCCATCATTAGGGATCACACATAAAATGAAAAAACATAGAGGACAATCTTGAAATAAAAGTGAAATGGGGAGGATCCCTTACCTTAAATCCGTTGGTGTTCTCCACTTGTTATTAAAGACCAGAATAAAAAAATTATTTTTATTAATTAATAATTCAAGAAACCAATTTATATTTAATTGGTTTATTATAATCATTTTAATTTCATTTATAACTATTTTGATTGGTTATGAGGTTCAATTTCATTGTTCGGGCTCGTTTTTTTACTTGATTTTAATGTCTGGTTCACTTATATTTATGTTTGAAAAAACATGTAATCTGAAATTGGTTGTCCATAATTGAAGTTATATTAAATAAGTGAAAATCTAGAAGATTTCATGGTTTTAGATTTAATTTTTTTATTTAGAGTGAAGTCGAACTATTATATAGAACCAAAGTGACAACTGTTTTTGTTAATTGGTGGGTTTGATTACAAAGAACATGTTTTGATTTATAACTTAATACCATTTGTATTAGAATATTATAGATTAAAAACAAGATATATTACATATATATAATCTGGTTAAACCATAACAAAAATGGTTTCAGGACCATATTTAAAGATGATAACAGAAGTTGAAAAACTATTGTCCTTGAATGTGCTAAATTAGCACATCTCAAACGGTTCTTTCATTCCTTTCAAATAAAAGTTTGGGAAAGGAGAGAAGATAATGAAATACCCAATTAGCATAAAAAAATTCTAGTAAATGTATTTTACTGGAGTTATCATATTATTTGGGTGAAGTTAGGTGAGGAAAGAAACAAAAAGAAAAGAACATGAAAGAAAAGAAGGAATTGGAAAGAGGAATTTACCTCTTGAAACTTCCTCCTTTGAGAACCTCATAAGGGGAGAAGTTTTGGTATTTGGAAGAGGCTAGGGGATTTTGGACGTAGGGGAGGGGCTTGGGGAGATATTTGGGGGGAATATTGGAAAGTCACAAGGCTTGATAGGAGTGAAGAGAAGAGGTAAGAATGGAAGGTATTTATATTAGAGGGGAGGAGGGTTTTCATAAATTTTTAATCATTAGTTTATTATTTCTTCACAAGATAATGAATAGTAAGTATTCCATGAACAATAAAAGTAATAAATTTATGTGACCTATAACCATTTAGGATTACATCAGTATATCATCATCAATGACTCAATTAATCCATTATTTATCATTTATTGTGAATTATCGAATTTTACTATTCCTAAAAAATTCCAGTATTTCAGAAAAATCCCAAAAATCCACCCTAACCATTTTTTGATTCGTAGAATCTCAAAATGAAGTCCATGTTTCAAAAATAATTTTATAAATTTGATTAATTTATAATTTAATTAAAATCATAATTTATTATTAAAACACATTTTTAAAACATTCATTTACTTATTCTAAAATACAAGTACTTCATAATTTCAGTTGAATATTATTTTAATACTATCATATGCAAGGTTACTATTCATTAGGGTATACCTCTATTCATAAGGGTATGTTACTATTCATAAGTGTAGGTTACTATTCACAAAAAAAATTAAGTTTTCCTTATCTGTCTCCAAATAACTTGCTGGTGACAACAGTGTATGTTAGATTTTCGAAATTCCAAAAACATAAGTGACAAACCTATGTTTAAAGGTCACTTAGTACATAGTAGTTCATTATGTTGTGTTTTTATTGGATTTTATGACATACTTATGAGAAGGGAATTTCCATTGAAAAACTTTGGGTCATTACACAGGTTCCATGTGACCCCTCTCATCACAAGTATAGCACTATCCATGATCTGGATGGTTAGATCCTCTACATGATACAAAATATATAGATCCATGCATCTGAGTCCAAGAATGAGAATTCCTTTTATGCATAGAACGTGATGTCTGACACCTTCAAGATTCTGTAGTTGACTCAACCACATGGTGTCCTCTTCCGACACCAACCACCTAACATTCTAATTCTAGGAAGCTCACAGTGGCCATATCCTACTCTAGCACTCTACTATATGTTGAAAGTCATAAAAAGATTACCCTAGAATGAATGTCTTTACAAATACCCTACTCAATCTTGTATTTCCGGAAGAAACCATCCAACACCATATACAAGGAGTAACATGTGAGGTCAATGAACCTCATAGTGCACTATAAAATTATCAATTCACCCTTATATAGTTATAGAAGCTCCTGAATATGTATAAAGTATATGCACAAGAGGTAATACTGATAATGAAATAGCCATTGGTATTCCAACAATGAGAGCATCATCTCATCATTGATCAGTATGATTGGGCTACGTCAACCCAATGATGCTCTCTAAAGATGGATGACCATAAGAAAATACATCTAATCGATCAAGGTATGAACAAACATCAAGGATCAGACCACTGACTCAAGTCGATCCTCTACTACATGCAGTTTTGGATTTCCAAGGAACCTCAGTGGTATCTGATGTTAAAACTCACATAGATTGCTAAGAATACATGCATCATTGTCCGACCCTATTAGGAATATCCAATACTTGAAAGCTTCGAGAACCATTCCCTACCCACTTGGATAAAAAACCTAATGATATGGCCCTTGAACTGATGCCTCAACACTCAATGGATCATTGTCATCATCTTGTATCAACAACCTAGATGGATTTCTTCATGAAGGAATCTTGAAAGTGATCAAGACATTCCATGGTTAGATTAACACACCCACACACACACACATATGGGGATATGACTCAAGAAGGATAATAAAAGGACTTAATCCTAAATAATAATGTAATATTTTTTCCTCGTAACTGATGTCTAGAATGAAGAGTTGACAATAAGGGAGTTAGAGTTATGGTGAACGGTTATGTTAACCGCTTCACTAATACTAAGTATCATGTCCTGAAATCCACACTTGAGACACTCCAGCAATGTTTCTCTAAGTTCAAAACCAATCCTCATGATGGGTCAAACTCCAACACTGCCCCGAGGATGAACTTCTCTAATTCTACTATTTCTTGAACAGACCCATTGTGGCCCTCCTAGATGGCAGAAGACTGAGTGTGACGAACCTAAGCCTTCCTTCAATAGGATTGGAAATGGATACATGTACCAATAAGGAATAAACTATAATGGGAGGCCTTAGACTAATGCACCAATATGCACACACCAAACCATATCCATGAAAAAGTGAATAAGAATATAAAAGACTACAACATCTAGTGTAAAATCATGCATGTAATAACCTTTAAGAAATACATCAGAGTATGAATGTATAATGACAAATCATAAAGGGGAAAAATAAATGACCAACCAGTAATATAGTCCCAACATAAAATTTGGAATAAAAGAAAATTTAATAGAGCCTAGATCCTGAACTTCCAATCTGACCACTGTACACATTCAATTCACCCAGTATCACTAAGCTCAACCAATTTAACCATCATCCTACCTATCTTAAACATAATATGTGACATGTGTTGGAAACACCCATGTAGGGGTGAGTATATACATACCCCGTACGACACTCTGAAAACCATAAAGTGGGAAATAGAAAAATAAAATAGAAATCATATCAACCCATAACAAGAGGGAAATGGAAACTAAATACATACACACATACATACATACATATATATATATGTATATATATATATATATCTGCTAAAATGGAGACATAAATGATATAGAAAGAGGATATCCATCTTCATATCCTAGCAAAAAATGAAGAGTCTATCTAAAACTGCAAAAAAACTTATTTGATGCCAAAATCATTTGCATCCTCAAAAGAGTCTATGTGGAGGGTCCCATTCCTTGCAGTTATGCTCCACAGTTGAAGGATCTACAATCCCAATGGAGGAATAACTCCCCACCATAGTACAAAGGTGAGGGAGTACTACTCCATTGATAGAGGACCCAAACCCTAATGTAGTATGGGTAAGTACCAAATCAGAGTATGGGTGGCCTGATCCCTGGTGCGATAAGGGAATACCAACCCTGAAATCACTCCAATGATCTTTCCATTATCATGGCCAACATCAAGCATCACAAAAAGAATCATGCTAAAAAACCTCAAATCATGACTTTTAAACCATAATGATGGATACCATTAGGTTTTAAATAAAACAACTCATGGTAGGCTACCCATGGGATGAGATCTGAGTCATAAAGAAGGAGATATAGAAGGATAACATTCCTAGGAGAAGTACCTGGTGTGTATGGGGTTCTACATGGTATGTGAACATTCCTCAACACCTGAGTGCTTTATCCCCTAGAAATGGAACAAAATCCATGTCATACTATAAGGATTTTATAGGTGGTTCACAACGTGTATGTACAATCAGGGTCCTAGGCGTGTACACCTATCACAAGGCTCGGTGAGCCTTGTGAATACATATGGTTTGTATGTGGAGAACACAACATGTCTCACCATTCATAGTCTCAGGGTGTGAACATATAGAACATGGATTATCTATTTAGATTGGGTCACACAATTTGTGGTCTTGGCTACATGGTGTGTGATCCTTAACATAGACAAAACCCTAATCATCATGGAAAATGAAGTACGTATCATGTGTTTTTCTGTACTACTTGGCATGAAGTTGGGTTTCCCATGGAAAAAAAATTAATTTCATTTGGATCCCATATATAACTTCTCCAATTATAAAACCTCATTTTGATGGACTAAAATCATAGGGTAATTCCTCTAGCCATTGATTCTCAACCTCAAGCTGCCGAAAATTGGAATCTGATTATCTGCTAATGCTCTGCTGCATGTCCAGTGTGCCTCCCATCACCTATCACTGCTCTTAATCCAAGATCCACAAATAATAACCAATGATACATCCTAATCTATCTATAAATCATCATCTCATCCATTTTTTTCACAACTTACATGAATTTGGGGTTCAATAATGCTCTAAACCACCCCATAAATGTCGAATCGTGAACCCATGGGCCAACATTGAATAACAGAATGAAAGATGGGGAGAAAGGGATTAGAATGATGTAAATTATTCATTAGAAAACCATTCTTGTAAAATTATCCCATAAATAGTAATATCCAGGGGTGACAGTTGGTTTAATGAGAGAATAAAATTGAATCAATAAAATTGAATTATATTAGGGCTCATGCGAAGATCAGGAAATATTAGATCTAAATAAGTTGATAATAAAATACATTATTAGAAAATCAAATAGGCTATAAATCCATAAATAAGATACCCTACCTTGATTATTGATTGATCGTTGTTGAATATTTCATTCTCTAGTGATGAAGAAGACATGCTGCATTCACCAGATGCCTCTCGATCTACCTTGATCCGATTGTCGTTCGTCATCCAATCCCGATCAACAAACACAGAATGATGCTCCTACTCTCAAATCCTCCAAGGGTTATGTGTTTAACCCTAGAGATGATATTTAAAGAGGTAATTATTTAATGGGTATTATATTAATTATATTAATTAATTATTTAATTTACGAACATAATTTACCCATCAATGGCTCCCTTGACTGAATTTCCAACGTCAAACAACATAAGGTCATACCTAAGGTAAACCCTAAATTCTAGAATCAATAATGATTTTAGATTTCTTAACCAAGGTATCTAAAAATAGAAAATTAATTTATAATGAAATGATGCATGAACATATGATAAAATATATTAATATTTTTAATATATTAAAACAGGGGTCCCAATACACCTAATCACCACACTGACTCTGAGAATAAATCTAGATATGTAAATTGAAATATTTAAATGGATAATCCATAAATCCAAAGTCCTTATAGTTCCAATCACTTTTTTATCCCCATGTGGATTAAATGGTTCCCATAAGTATTTCTCATACTATATTTATGGTGACCCTCTTTAACTCTTGTTGTATTAAAATACCCAAAAGGGTACCTTAAAGATTTTGAAATATCAGATGGAACAATCTGTGAAATGAAGTCACAATTATTAAAAAGTGTCCACATTATATTAATTATTTAAATTATTAAATTAAAATAACCAGTCACCTTATCAATTAGATAATATCTATGTGTCTTACACATTATTGGCTTTTTAGACTCATAATCCCCGATAAAAAGTTTAAATTCTCTTTGAATTTATTTTATAACTATTTAAGAATCTCCCATATTATTATCCCATGGTCCTATTCAAATTCATTCATTATATTAGATATCTCCATAGAACACTTTTTAATGAATTTGACATTAATAGCCTCCTCCACTACCATGGTCCTTTTATTATAATCTCTATAATACTTACTATGAATTGAATAACCAATAAATGATTCCTTTATTTGATATGGAATCGTAGTTTTTAAGAACATCATTAGTAATAATGATAAATACCTTTAGTACAAAAAAGTCTAATATACCTACCTTCATATTCATTCCTTTAAAAAAACAATTACTAAATTTCTTGAGAATTTATCTTAGTAAAATCATATGATAAACATATCAAACATTTATCATAGTTATTTCTCAATGATATTTTGGAAACTAATATTTATTTATCATAGTCTTTACTATTTATTAATTTTTTTATTCCTTTGATTTGATTCACTATTTTTTTTAGATTCCTTGGTATTGATAAATTATGAGAATATTAATTATTCTCAAAAAACATTATAAACTCTAGGTTTTATAACTCACCTCTATAATAACATATGATTGAGACTATCATAAAACCTTTCTCATTATACACTATAATTCAATTAGTAGTGAACTTAATAAGATTCTCACTATTATGTTCGTGGAATTATATCCACAGAATCTTATGATATCATCTACTATAATAAAATTATACTTCATTTCACTAAAAATTTCAATAAATATCAGTCTAAATAAATCAAGATGAACCAAATAGAGTGGTATACTATTGTATAATTTCTTTATTAACATGAAAGAAACCTTGTGTTTCTTTCCTTTTAAACAAGGATCACAAAACTAAAGCTTATGAACATTTATATCAAAAAATGTATAACTATTTGGTTCTTAATTATCTTTTTTAGTTTAATAAATTTGTTATTCCCAAGCCTTCCATGGAATAAAAATTTATTTTTGTTGATTACAATTACACTTATTCTTAGATTCATAAACATTTTTATTGGTTCCAATTCATCTCTTGAATTAGTATCTTCATTTTAGATCCATGAAATCCTTATTTAAATTTTATCTATCTTGTTATTAATATCATTCATTTCATTTTTATCCCTTTTTAAACTTTTTTATATGAATTTTCTTCATGAAATTAAAACATTGACATTATCAAAATTATAATTTGAATTTGTTTGAACTTTTCTATTACCTTTTCAATCATACCTTTTATTTTCACTTCTAGATCATCTCTAGTAACATTCCATTTTCCTCATTAAACCTTTAATAATCTTTAATAATCATTCTAGATAATCAGTTTTAGTAATATATGAAACATAATCAGGAGATTCAAAATAGATAAAAATAATAAATTGAAAAAAAACTTAATTTCTTGGTAGTTTCAACATCTATGATATTTGTCAAATCTAACATGTATTTCATTAAGTAACCAATTAACTCTTTTAATGTGTAGTGTATGAAATTATTTTTACTATATAGGGTTACCTTTAAAAAATGTCATTTATTTTGTAGTTTTTTGACTACTCATTTTATAATTACTAAATTTTCCAAGATTATCCAAGTGCACTCATCCTATTAAATATTCTTATTAATATATTTGAATAGATAATATAATTTTTGAATTATTTTATTATTTATTTTCAATAGTGTGTGATGATAATTTTAAAGTAATTTAGAATGTTTTGAGTGAAAATAAAGACACTAAAGTTTCATAGAGTGGAGTTGAAGAGGTATGAATATAAATTCTGAAAGTTTTGAGTTGCTGGTTTTAAAAAATATGAAAATGTGTTTTATATGTATGAGTCAATTTGTCACAGAAAATTATAATTCCATATTTATTAAGGATATATAAAATCTCACTGATGGTATATAATATATTTTATATAAATTTGGAAAAGTACTAAAATATATAGGAATAACTCTGATGCTCATTGTCGTATGTAAATTTAACTTGGAGAACATATAAGAGTAACATGGTAATACATAATATTTACGCTAAAGTTTCATTGTATTAATAAGATTAAATTTGAGTATGTGCAAAATTATCCTCTGTTTTCTACAAACATGAAAGATATTTTTGAAGTCCATGTAATTTTAATTTAGTAGATACATAATATGAAAATCAATATTTTTTTGGAAAAGTGATAAAACACACAAGAATAACTCCAAATCTCACTATCATAATTAAGATTAACATGGAGAATATGTAAGATTAATCTGAAAATAAATAATATTTACTCCAATGTTTCATTGTATTCCTAAGATTAAATTTTATTATGTGTAAAATCATCCTATGGTTTCAACTAATTTTAAAATATTTTTGATCGTCAAATTAGATGAAAACCATTTTTTAAGAGTTACATAATATGAAAATATAACGATTCTTTTCTAATATTTAAGTCATAAATATCACGATGCATTTTGATTAAACCGTGATTCATGATTTGATGGTAATGTTTTGTGAGATGTGATTTGGAAGGTGAGAAATGATCTCCATGAAATTATTCACTCATAGAAAGGAAGTTCAATATATTAGAATAAAGAATGTGGGGAGAAAATACTATTTTTCTAGGAGATTTAAATAAACATATTAAAATAATATTTTAGGTGATATTATAATGATAATTATGAGAATTTGAAAAGTTTAATGTTTTTCATAATTATAATGATTGAAGTTTGAATTTTTTTACTATGAATATTTTACTAGTTTAAAATATTTTAATCATGATCCCATACATTTTCTTTGGAGTTTCGATATTTTAATTATGGTATATATCCACATTATTTTTCTAGATATTTAAATAATATAGACATGATCTATAAAAAGGTAGATAATAATTGAGATAGAGAGAATAATTAATGTTGAGAAAAGACCAATGATCTACTTCTATTATAAATATGTTTGGGTCTTAAAATTATCGATGAGTACAAAGCCCGAGATCATATAGAATATTATATATTTTGTAAGAAAATAAATTTTTATTAGTGATAAATAATCTGAATATTTTGAAGGAGATATTTTTTTTTGGTTTGAACACAATTTTATAAACATGAGAGATCCATAATAAATAACTATTTAGTATAATAAGTGTTGGGAAACACTATTAAGTTATGGATGATACCTTGCCTCTAATAATCACTTTATGATATTATAGATAAATCTATATCTCAAAATAAAAAAAAATTATAGAAGGAATTAATCACCCACAATAGGGGGGAGGGGGTGAAAATTTTATGTTTCCTTGTTCCTTTTATTTTAGATGCATATGGGTGATGGTGAGATTTTATGAATGAAAAGATCATGAATCTAATCAATCAGATAGTTTGATTCCATAGAAAAATTATAAATAAATACCACTTATTCTATCCTCGATTCTCAGTGTTACATCATAAATCACCGAGGTACTTCAAATGGTTTCATATTAATCCATTCTCCATATTAAAGTTATTATATTGACAAAAAATGAGATTGTGAAACTCAATCCTATAAATATTGGATTAAATTCTATTTTTGATGGAAATAATTACCATATATGGAATTATATGATGATACCTTATCTTATTTCACTTTAATCATAGGTTATTCATGCTGTAACTATTTTTCTTACACTAAATAATAAATATGTTCATATAAAATAGTTAATAAGAGAAATTTAGATATTAATTGAAAGGTAGGTAGTAAAATATTTATGTACCTATATAAGAAGTTTAATATAATGTTTATGGGATTTGAAACTTCCAAGGATATTTGGGATAATCTTAAAAATATTTTTGAAGGAAATTTTAAAGGGAAGGAATCAAAGTGGTGGATATATGGAGAAAGATATAAACATGTTAGATTGTCTTATTATGATAATATTTTTTAGTATATCCTTTCCACTTTGTCGTGTTATAAACAATACAATTCCCCTCTCATTATTTTTTATTCATTATTCAAAATTAATAATAATAATAATTTGGTATTATTTATTATTATTTTGTATTATTTTTATTAATTATGTTTGTGTGGATTAATATTGTTAATTATGTTTAATATGGGTTTATTTGTTACATTTATGTTAAATATTAATTAAATTTTTTAATTAATAAATTTTTTAATTAATTAACTTAAAATCAATTCATTTATTTTTTAGATTTTCTCAAATGGATTTATCCTAATAGATTTATCATATTTTGAGTTTAAGAAATTACTAAGTACACAATATCATGTATTTAATAGTATATATTAAATATATAGTGAAGGTTTATTTTTTTAAGTTAAGAATATTATGTATTTAAAATTTTTTATGTCATAAATCTTGCATATGAAAGATATTTAATTATGATTCTTAAATGTGTTCAATATTTTTGAGTTCATATGACACGGAATTCAAAATAATCTTATCAATCATATATATCTTGAGAAGTGTTTTGAAACTATGATAAAATAAATGATAAATACTATGTAATGAAATAAAAGAAGTCATTAAAGAGTAATTATATATATGGATATATAAAATAACTTCCATGATTTGATGCATGATAAGAATAACCTACAGAAGATGAATCCCATGTATGGAGAAGCATTAGTTTTTGAAACCTGTGTCATAATAAGTGGAACATGCATCGAGAAATGAAAAATTAAATTATGTGAGCTAAATCATTCCAATAAATAAATCATGTGGATGTTGTATTACGTCAAATTCAAACAAAATCAAAGAAACTCATGTGATATTAACTCTAAATATTCAATATCATTTCAGATTAACCTAAAAGTAGAGGTGCGCAATTATGATTAAATCATTTTTTTAAATTTAATATTTAGGTATTTCAGTGATGTTGTGTATTTGTTAAGAATATCACTAGAATTATTCGAAGAGTTAAAATAGGATTTTCATGGATGTTTTGAATGAAAAATTAAATGTGATTTTTATAAATAATTAAATTCCAATTTAACTATATATATTTGTTACTATTTTTTTGGAAAATAAACAATAGAATATATCAATATAAATCTAAATATTTTTATGGAAAAATAAAATGGGGACTCTAGTATATAGTTAAATAAATATTACAATTGATTAAATTTAGGAGATTTATCAAAGATGGTTTTTAAGGAAAATTAAGGCTCTAAATGTGTATACATATATATATACTGAAGGAATATTTTACAACTATAAAATAGTTCATTATCAAATATTTTGACCCCATATTTATTATCAAATATTTCTATAAATATAACTAAGTGTTCCAAATTATAAGGAGTTTTTTACATGAATATTCTCAAAATAATTATCATAAAATGGGAATCTTCATAGAAGTAAAAAAAATTAATATATCATATACATATTTTATCAGAATAATGATATAAGATACAAGTTATATGAATTATTATATCAAATATGTGGACAATATACACTTACATCTACCATGCTACTACTCAAAATTTTATTAGATTGTTTTTCATATGTTTTAATTATAGGTTTCTTGTGATATTTAAAATTAATAAGATAAATAATATTATTTATTCTACCACTATATATTGAAAAAAAGTATAAAAATACTATTGAGACTATACTACCTTTAAGATACAACTGAGAAATTTTTTTAAAGGACTAATCAGGATCCAAATAAAAATTGGGGGAGGGGGTGAACCAGTGATCTTATCGTTCTTATGTTTTTTATTTAAAAAAATTCATCGTTAGTTAGATATAATTAACTCTATAGAAAAACACATAAGAACACCCAAATGAACAAAATAATTTAATAGGTACACTACTCACTAAGATTAGCTAGTCCTTGGCATGACCTAGAAATAATATGAGACCACATATCCAATAGAAAAAAATCTTTTATGGTTTATAGAAATAAGGTAATATAGATAACTTTATGAGAACTATAGTACTTTAAAAATAAATTTTCTCATTTCATAAGTAATACGATAAATTATTTTTTAAAACAAAAAAATGAACCTACACCAATAGACTTTAACACATCATAACTATAATACATGAATTATTTTCACTGTTTTATGCATGTTCTACTTCTTCCTCTTTTATAATTTTCACAAAAATGAGGAAAAAATTCTTTTTGAACTTCTTTGTTTCAACCTATCTATATAATAACTCTTTCATATGGTAGATGTTCTTTTAGTAACCTATGTCTGATACCCTCGATATGATACCCTTAATCCGATACCCTCTTTCTAGTATCTTTATATCCAGTACTTTAACAAAAAGAGAACTCAATATCCTTGGTCAACACCTAACTTATTAAATAACTATCTCATTAGAAACAACAAAAACCCAACAATCCTTCTCCCCTTTACATACTCGTAGTTTCTCTAAAAACAAGGGAGGAACATGATCTTTAAATTCATATTTTATTCTTGAAATTTTAATTTACCGATCAAATCATTCTTTAGTTGACTAAATTAAAACCTCAGAATAAATAAGATTCAACAAAATTAATAAATACTTTCCCTAAAAACTTGTTTCCAATTTTCTTAAAACTTCCTAAAATATAAGCAAGAATCATGATTTTCTTTCTTTATTACTGATTCATTGAACGTCCACCTCAACATATCCATAATGTGGGTCTTTATAGAATCATTATTAATAGGATAAATTATTTATCTAATACTTTTTTAAACAAACTACTATATTTGATAATGTTTTTTATAGAAACCTCAATTTTATCATTAAATCAAAAACCTCTATTTGATTCCTTTAAAAACATTATTCATCTGGTGGTCCCTCAAAGTTCATCCTATAAACTACATATTTCTCATCATATGACAAACTATATCTGATAAACTTGATCTAATGACTTAACTTGGGAATATTAGTTTTATTACCTCACTCGAAAACCTTTATCTAATGAATTCATAAATATTATTCACCTAGTGGAATCTCAAAATTAAATATATTTGATAAAACGTTTTCTTATAAATATGAACATTGAGTAATCATGTTTTTTTAGTAATTATTAACTTTGATTAATAATGATAAATACTTTTCCATTTGATGCATCTTTTAATAATCATATTTTTTTTCTAATTTTAAGAACAACAAACAATCTCTTAATTTTTTTCTAGAAAACTGAATCTGGTAAAGTCATTATTCTCCATCCAATTTACTCAGTCTACTAGACTCTATCCAGTAAATTTTGTTTTCTACCCCCAATCTGATTACCTATTTCTTATATCCTCCTTCCAATCACATAGGTATACTATCCACATATATCTTTGTCTGTAAAACTTTATACACAAGTCTAAAAAAATTACATGTGATTTATATATTGGTAATAAAAGACAATACCATAAATAATTATTCCACCAGAAAGCTAGCTTAATTAAAAAATCCAAAACCTCTTGATCTCAAAAATCTCCCTTTGTATTTATTAACAACCAAGGATCATAAGTCGCTAAATATATGAATGCAAATAAATGAATCACTATAAAAAAATCTAATCCTATGTGAGAAAACTCAATTTAGAAAATAAGAATCATTAAATGAAAATACCCTTTTGTCTATAAAGAAGTGTTTATAATGTTATCCAAAATTATTCCATTTCCATATCTTTATAATAAAAAATTTCTCTAACCTATAAGAAATAATTCCTACAACCACTTCAATAAATTGTTAAAACAGTTCACACATGCTGACATCACAACTTACACCTTTTAAAAACTCCCATAAATATATGATATCCCTTGAAAAGTAAAACATATATCAATGGATAAAATTATGATTTTATTTTTATGCCCCTTTGAAAAAAATATCTAAATAAAAATTTATAGAGGGGGAAAATATCACATAGTTATCCTTGAAGCGAGTGAGGTTGAACACCCATAATCAACCTCATCTTCTGAAATGTTTCCATTAACAATTGTTTAGAGAATATATCAACTACCCACTCTTTTATAGGTACACACCCGCAAATGAGTTTTTTTATTTCCACATTTTATTTTATAAAGTGATATTTAATATCAATGTTATTATATCTTGAATGATATCCTATATTATTTTTGAGATTTATAACAGTTTGATTATCACAACTCATGAGAAGGGGTAGGTTCACATCAACCAAAAAATGTTCCAGCTATGTACTTATCCACATTAATTGTGTTTTATCCTGAATGATTGAAAAATACATTGATTATGTAGTACTGAGATCCATTAAAATTTATATATTTATAAGATAACTTACACATATTTCTCGTAGAAAAAAACTCCACTATATTTGTATCTTCTGTCATCGACATACCCTGCCTAGTCTATATCTAAATATAAAAATAGATTCAAATTTCCATTACTATTACAATTTATCCTATAATATTTAGTGAACTTAATGTATCTTATAATTAGTTTTTCCTACCAGAAATGATACATTTTTGTGCAATATAAAATTTAATACATAGGGTAATAACATAAAACAAATCAGTTCCATGGGCTGTTAAATATAGCATGATTCTAATAAAATCCCTAAATTATATTGGATCTATATTCCATCCAATTTCATCCTTTAATAAATATGTTACCAATGAGATAGGAGTGAAAATTGGGTCCAAATCTATAACACCCCAAGCTTCCACGGTACGCTTCTCTTTGATTAATACAGTAGCGTGTGTTGTACGCAACTTCGAGTTCTAACACACCTCGACCAATCAAAGTAGCCGTTATGAATAGTAATACCAACTTTTTGAAATTTTATAAATTCTATCTCTCAAAATGGAATTCATTTTTGGATTCAAAATATCGATATTATCCTAGGGTGAAATTTTGGTACTTTTCGGATAACTTTCATATTTTGATAAATAGCGAAAATTACTAAATTTTAATTAAAAAAAACTTTTTTAATAAAAATAATTAATATTGATAAATTTTGAATTTGAGTGGTTTTAAAGTATATTTAGAATATATTTTTACCATTTAATTCAATGTTTGTCATTGGACATAATTTCACAATTAAACCAGACATAAACAAGTGCCAATCTTTTGATATTTATTATCTCTTAAAAACACGCTTTTTGTTTTAACAACGACAATTAATTTTAAATTAATTTCTGGAAATTCTGTGTTTTGAATTTGGAAAAATGGATTCCATATTTTGAATCAGGATTTCCAAATTGTGTAAATAGGTAACTTTTATTTTTAGACATTTTGAATAATTACTTTGGTAAATATTTTATTTACCATGGTTAAAGGGTAAATCCGGTAAATAAAGGTTAAAAAATAATATTATAATAATAATAAATTACCCTAAAACGTGTCATAACATAATTGGTGGATACATGTCTGACCATGGTCATCTTTGGGTTTATTTTGGGACCCCATGGAGACACTTGTAAGTGATAATGACACTTTATTTTAATTAAGTTAAAATAAATACAAAAATGACATAAGCATATATATTTTAGAAAAACAATGTTTACATTGGGTTATATATGTTGGATTTTCGACTATAAATATTGATTAGAAAGATAACACGATTTCCTACATAATGGTAGTTTATTTATATTTTTTAGAAATTATATTAGTTAATTTAGTTATGACACAATGGTGATGCAGTAATTACCTAATTAATGAAATATTAAAATAATTGATATTATAAATATAAAAAAAATGTAATTTGAGACTTTTTATGAATTACACTAATTTTATACGTTATTATGAAATATTAGTATTGATTATATAAACTGTGTTCGAAGTAATAATGCTGTTATTAATTTATCAAAAACAAAATATCCAATAGTGTCAAAATTGACATGAAGGAGTTTTTAAAACAAATATTATATTATTAATTTATATTCAATTCCTAAAAATCTACGGTTCGGACAAGAGACTTATATCATGATAGGTGTATCATTAATGGACCATTTTGGGGTCTCTTGGATGTATATGGTAATTTTATTAACCATATAATATAAAAATAAAAAGAGACATTGTAAAAGTGAAACTAATTAACTAAGAGTTAATACTTAAAGATAAGGATAATATAATGACCCAAACCTGTCTAAGTTCTACTGGTTGAGTGATTTTCGACCAATCCCCACCTTATCCTTTAAATAATCCACTTTGGAGCCATTAGAAACCGAATATGAATATATTATAAAATAATATTTTTTGCTTTTCCAAAGGTGCCCCTCACCCCCCTTATAAAAGGGAACCCCCCCTTCTCACTAATTAACACATTAAAAGCTTTTTGGTTCGGACAAAACCTACCCAAATACTCTCTCAACTTCCCTCAATACAACATAGAGGCATTAGTTTGATCATAAAGCCAACCTGAGAATCCATTTTGATCAAATCAAAAGGAAGAACCCGAAGAAGAGGTAATGTGTTCACCACCCTCTTTCAAGTTCCTTTCTTCTTTAACTTCTTCATTATTTACCATTATAAAATAATAACTCCAGTATATTATATATAATGTGATTTTATTATAAATATGGTACAACCATATTCAGTATTATATCTATCCTTTGAATAACATGTCACCATACGTGCATACGCATGGCTTACCGTCTCCACGTCGTGGTGTAATTGTTATTCAATAAATTATTATTTGGATGGGTATAATAATGATTTGAAATTCATGTAAATAATAAATATAACATGATAATTATTTTTTATATATGATATACCATCCAATTATATATTATTTTAATATCAAAAAAATGATATTGTCGCTCGTGCGTACGTACGGACTACCGTCTCCACGAACGTGATGAGATTCATTCTCCATCGTATCCATTCAAGTATAATTCTCCTTTGATGATTAATAATAGTATCTAAGGACTTGATATAATTCTTGATATGATTAAGATACACCATATCCATGACAAAAATGTCTTACGTAACAAAATATATAAAAGAAAACAAATTATTTAACACCAGAAACAATGATAATACTAAGATATTATTAGCAAATCAATGTTAAAAGATCATATATGATATCATATTAATGTATATGATTCTTGTATAATTTAATAACAATTATTTCACCATTATAAAAGAGTTTAACCTGCCCCAACCAAGGAAAATTACAAGGTAAGGGTTTATTTTGCAATCTCTTCATTATCCGAGGTTGTTTATACGTAATAATATACTGGGATTTCTTTATCATCCACATCCATGTTTCTTAAAAATGTATTTCAAAACCTGTTTACTATTTACTAGAATATGGGTTAAAGTCATTTATACCCTTTTTGTCTTTTATAAGTGGTTTATAAAGGAATCTTTCCATTTTTCCCAAACAAGGTCCCTTTTAACCCTTTCGACAGAATTAAGGTAAGAATGTTTTTTAACTTATACGGCGGGTGCGGCTATTTTCCACCGTTATAAAATCATCGAAACTTCCCTTATAAGATTATAAGAATATTTTCAAAGAAAATGTTTTATTTTATAAATATATGACTCTTAAATGATTTCAAAATATAAAGAGATATTTATCTAAAAAGAGTTTTTATTTCATCTATGTCAACATCCTTTGATGGATTTTATGCTTATTTGAAGTTGATTTATTATGAAACAAAAATTCTATATTATATTGAAGGTTTTTTGATATGTTTGACAGTGGATGTGTTATTTTTATACCATTCATGGTTTATGGATGATGTATTTACATTTCGTATGCTAGTTATAATACGAATGTTTATGTTATGTTTAAACCTTTTCATATGGGAATGCATTGGTCTTAATATGTGACGGGTGGAGCCCGCTATAGCTCCTCGATGCATCGGTAGGTCTCATGAGACAAACCAGTGTCTTGGCACAAGGCCTTGAAAAAATCTTATTTGTAGTCTTGGCACGAGGCCTTGGCTATGTGGTTATGATAGTCTGGCATTATGTATTCTATCATTATGAATGTGGTTATTGATGTTTCATGTGATTATTCGATTAGTAGAATATTCATGTGAATATGTAAATGGAATTATTTCATTTTATTTTTTCCATACTATGTGGAATTTTAAGTTTAAAAGGCTTTTGTTTTAGTTATACATTACATTAAATGTTTATTATTATTTATGAAAGTTTCTGCTATATTGTTATCCTTACTGAGCATTTGAGCTCACACCTTTTTCTATGTTTTATTTTTCCAAGGATGTGAAGATGTATTTTATGAATGACCTACAGAGATAGTATGAGGGGATATGAAGAAAATATGTTGTTGTAGTTTTTTCACTTATTGATGTAATGTAAACTTTATGAATATATCTAGTGTTTCAAAGGATACTAAACTAATCGGTCTTCCAAGACTTGATCTTTCTTGTGATCATGCAAATGTTATGTAATAATGCACCGACTCTGGGTATCTAGTGTTGGGGAGTTACAGTTGGTATCAGATGAAGTTTAGTACAAACCTTGAAATCTAGATTCAGATAAACTCTGATTAGAGCACATAAACTTAAGATGGACTTTGAGGATTAGTATAGAAGAACTTTCTAGAATTTTGGTATTGTAGAGATTTTGTGAGTTTTCCGAGAAATACATCCCTGTCTGGATACGACCAGGTAGTGGCGGCTCTGGCACAGATGTACCTAGGGGTAAAACCTGAAAACACCACTTTAATCTAGACTCGAACGGGAACTGGTGCATGACAACGGGCCTTGCTGCACTCTTTGTTACGACACTCCCGAGGGATATGCTTAGGATAATTTACATTTTCTTTACAAACCGATTTGAAGAATTATATATAAGATGAGAGTAAATGACCTTGGTTAATCTTAATGTGTTTCAAATTGAGAATATGGTGACATGATATTCTATAAATGATTTCATGACTAATGTTACTCACACAATGCTTTCTGGTTTTAGTCAATGGCTGGATTCCAAGTAAGTCATAGTGACTTTGAGAATGATGTACAAGGTGGGAACGGTGGTGGCAATGAGCAACAAAATGGAATGTTGATAGGTGTTAAAGATATAGTCTTCATTCCAAATCAATTTTCCAAAAATATGATCAACAATATATATATTATCCAATTCTCGGACTCAACAAAGAAGAGGAAGGTGATGAATGATAAGCGCTCCAGTAGTGGAGACCATGGAGAAACGAATCCTCAATTTCCATCATGCAGGAAATGTGGAAGGAGACACCCAAGAAAGTGTCTCAATGGAACAAAGAAATGCTTTACGTGTGGGAAGGATGGACATAAAGTAAATAATTGCCAAAAAAATGAAGAGTACTATGGATGAAGATAAAAATCGTCCCAAGAATCCATTTACAGTCATTTTCTGTAAATGTAGGGGACCTGGCCATTACCCGAGTGAATTCCCTATTCTATAGGATATTTTATTGGTCAAAGAAGAATATATATAGAAATAAATTGTTGGATAAATGTTTAAAACGTATTAGTGCTCTTTGTTGATGGGTTTACTTTGGAATAATTTTCTCTTGTATTTGTAACCCTACAGTTTTCCA
Source organism: Viscum album (assembly GCA_963277665.1). Lineage (NCBI taxonomy): Eukaryota > Viridiplantae > Streptophyta > Magnoliopsida > Santalales > Viscaceae > Viscum > Viscum album. Next base: position 1,046,125,846 of record OY728150.1, read on the forward strand.
TGTGAGAATGATATTTTATGAAGAATTATCTTTTATCTTGTGGATATAGTTATAAATAACCATTTGGTTTTATATGATCATTGGGTTTGGGGAAATTACAAGTTATTATAATTTGGGATGAAAATGCAAGGTATGAGATAACATTTGTGGTTAAATTATGTTATGGTTATTTTGAGGAATTTATCTCATTTTGGTAATGTTGTAAAATATTGTTTTTGAAAAAGGACAACACGCAGACTGCGTGACAACCCGTCGCGTCAGACAAAGTAGTGGGAATCGAACCCCCACCCAAAGTGCGATTGGGATTTATCGCCTACCACTGGACTACGTGAATTCCCTGGTTAATATGACTATTATTTTTAGTTAAATGATTTTATTAATCAATAATAATTTTATTTTGGATCTTATTTCTTATCAAGTGAATACCCTTAGTATAGGAAAATGATTTGGTGATTAAGTGATAAATGTTATTTTGGAAGATGTTCGCTTTGTTTGGGACACTATATGCCCAAGGAAAAAAGAATACTATGGGATTTCATTTGAGGATTATTGGTGGATTTTTATCTATTTTTTTATTGTGGATTTATAGTGATTTGGGTTATTTATGGAAATGACTAACCTATAAAAGAGAATATGTGATTAGGTTAATTAAATTTCAGTATGTGACTTTAAGAGTAATTGATGTCATTTGGAGATACCATTTAACATGGAAGACTACATAACCAAATTCTTCTATGTTTTGAGTTTCAACATTATTTTGGATTTTATTAAAAGATTTTAAGGAAAATTCTTTATTGAATGCTATTTATTTAACTTTGGGGAATTATTGGTTTAATTTTACAAATTAAGATTAGTGTTTCTTTCTCTAATGGAATATCCTTTTGGGGGATCATAAGATCTTATAATAACCATTTTGGTTTTGATTAATCTCTAAATACAAGTTAAATATATAGTTTATCCGTCGTGGATCATGTGATTCTATAAAATGTTTATTCTATCTCTTCCAGTGTGACCAAGTCTTCTTGAATACTCATCGTTTAAAAATGAGTTAGTAGTAGTAATTTATTAAAGAATGAAACTTTAAAAACAAAGTATATTTCTTTATGTTCTTAGTCAATCTCAGAAATTAATTCTTCATCTTTATATAATGTATCTTAAAAAAATTATAAAAATATTTTCCATTTAATTTTCATACTGGGAAACTAATTACCGTTTGTCCCATCACAAGTTTGTGGTTTTCTTATTGTTAACTTTCTCCAGATCATGTTTTCTATCCCTCTCCATCAGAACTTGACACTTATCTTATCATCCATATCCATGTTTTTCTACATGGAATCCTAGTATAGGTTATCTCGGGTGACCTTTGTACTTCTCTTTCTTTCTTTTAAAGTGATAGTTTTATTGAATCTTTTTCTGATGTGGGAATTTCCATTATATTCCAATGCCCAATTTTAAAAATTTTGTGGATTTAATTGATTGAGGTAGTGGAGAATGTAATACCCCAATCTTCCACGGTACGCTTCTCTTTGATTAATACAGTAGCATGTGCTGTACGCAACTTCAAGTTCTAACACACCTCGACCAATCAAAGTAGCCGTTATGAATAGTAATACCCACATTTTAAAATTTTATAAATTCTATCTCTCAAAATGGACTTCATTTTTGGATTCGGAATATCGATATTAGCCTAGGGTGAAATTTTGGTACTTTTCGAATAACTTTCATATTTTGATGAATAGTGAAAATTAATAAATTTTAATTAAAAACAACTTTTTTAATCGAAATTATTAATATTGATAAATTATGAATTTGAGTGGTTTTAAAGTATATTTAGAATATATTTTTACCATTTAATTCAATTTTTTTAATTGGACATAATTTCACAATTAAACCAGACATAAACAAGTGTCAATCTTTTGATAGTTATTATCTCTTAAAAACACGCTTTTTGTTTTAACAACGGGAATTAATTTTAAATTAATTTCTGCCAATTCTGTGTTTTGAATTTGGAAAAATGGATTCCATATATGGAATCAGGATGTAAAAATTGTGTAAATAGGTAACTTTTATTTTTATACATTTTGAATAATTACTTCGATAAATATTTTATTTACCATGGTTAAAGGATAAATCCGGTAAATAAGGGTTAACAAATAATATTATAATAATACTAAATTACCCTAAAACGTGTCCAAAACTTATTTTTGGATACATGTCTGACCATGGGCATCATTGGGTTGATTTTGGGACCCCATGGAGCCACTTGTAAGTGATAATGACACATTATTTTAATTAAGTTAAAATAAATACAAAAATGACATAAGCATATATATTTTAGAAAAACAAATTTTACATAGGGTTATATATGTTGGATTTCCAACTATAAATATTAATTAAAAAGATAAAAACATTTCCTACATAATTTTAGTTTATTTATATTTTTTAGACATTAAATAATTTAATTTAGTTATGACACAATGGTGATGCAGTAATTACCTAATTAATGAAATATTAAAATAATTGATACTATAAATATCAAAATAAATGTAATTTTTGACTTTATATGAATTCCAATAATTTTCTAGGTTAATATGACATATTATTATTGATTATATAAAATTTTTTGGAAGTAATAACGCTGTTAAGAATTTATCAAAAACAAAATACCCAAAAGTGTCAAAATTGAAACAAAGGAGTTTTTGAAACAAATATTATATTATTAATTTATATTAAATTCCTAAAAATCTAAGGTTCGTCCAAGAGACTTATATCATGATAGGTGTATCATTAATGGACCACTTGGGGGTCTCTTGGATGTATATAGTAAGTTTATTAACCATATAATATAAAAATACAAAGAGACATTGTAAAAGTGAAAATAATTAACTAAGAGTTAATACTTAAAGATAAGGTTAATATAATGACCCAAACCTGTCTAAATTCTATTGTTTGAGTGGTTTTCGACCCATCCTCACCTTAAACTTTAAATAATTCACTTTGGAGCTATTAGAAACCGAATATGAATTTATCATAAAATAATATATTTAGCTTTTCCAAAGGTGCCCCTCACCCCTCTTATAAAAGGGCACTCCCGCTTCTCACTAATTCACGCATTCAAAGCTTTTTGGTTTCGGAAAAACCCTACCCAAATACTCTCTCAACTTCCCTCACTACAATTTAGAGGACTTCGTTTGATCAGAAAGCCATCCTAAGAAGCCCTTCTGATCAAATCAAAAGGAAGAACCGAAAGACGAGGTAATGTTTTCACCACCCTCTTTCAACTTCCTTTCTTCTTCAACTTCTTCTTTCTTTACCATTATAAAATAATAACTCCAGTATATTATATATACTGTGATGTTATTATAAATATTGTACAACCATATTCAGTATTCTATCCATCCTTTGAATAACATGTCACCATACGTGCGTACGTACGGCTTACCGTCTCCACGTCGTGGTGTAATTGTTATTCAATAAATTATTATTTGGATGGGTATAATAATGATGTGTAATTCATGTAAATAATAAATATAACCTGATAATGATTCTATATATATGATATAACATCCAATTATATATTATTTTAATATAAAAAAAATGATATTGTCGCTCGTGCGTACGTACGGACTACCGTCTCCACGAACGTGATGAGATTCATTCTCCATCATATCCATTCAAGTCTAATTCTCATTTGATGATTAATAATAGTATCTAAGGACTTGATATCATTCTGGATATGATTAAGATACAACCTATCCATGACAAACATGGCTTACGTAACAAAATATATAAAATAAAATGAGTAAGTTAACACCCAAAACCATGATAATACTAAGATATTATTAACAAATCAATGTTACAAGATCATATATGATATCATATTAATGTATATGATTCTTTTATAATTTAATAACAATTATTTCACCATTATACAGGAGGTTAACCTACCCCAACCAAGGAAAATTAGAAGGTAAGGGTTTATTTCGCAATCTCTTCATTATCCGAGATTGTTTATACGTAATAATCTACTGGGATTTCTTTATCATCCACATCCATGTTTCTTAAAAATGTATTTCAAAACATTTTTACTATTTACTAGAATATGGGTTAAAGTCATTTATACCCTTGTAGGCTTTTATAAGTGGTTTATGAATGAATCTTTCTATTGTTTTGCAAACAAGGTCCTTTTTATCCTTTTCGACAGAATTAAGGTAAGAATGTTTTTTAACTTATACGGTGGGTGCGGCTATTTTCCGCCGTTATAAAATCGTCGAAGCATCCCTTACAAGCTTATAAGAATATTTTCAAAGAAAATGTTTTATTTTATAAATATATGACTCTTAAATTATTTCAAAATATAAAGAGATATTTCTCTAAAAAGAGTTTTGATTTCATATATGTCAACATCCTTTGATGGATTTTATGCTTATTTGAAGTTGATTTATTATGATAAAAAACTTTTATATGGTATTTAAGGTTTTGTGATATGTTTTACTGTGTATGTGTTATTTTTATACCATTCATGGTTTATGGATTAAGTATTTACATTTCATATGCTAGTTATAATACGAATGTTTATGTTATGTTTAAACCTTTTCATATGGTAATGCATTGGACTTAATATGTGACGGGTGGAGCCCACTATAGCTCCTCGATGAATCAGTAGGTCTCATGAGACAAACTAGTGTCTTGGTACAAGGCCTTGACAAAATCTTATTTGTAGTCTTGGCACGATGTCATGGCTATGAGGTTATGATAGTCTGGAATTATGTATTCCATTATTATGAAAGTGGTTATTGATATTATATGTGATTATTTGATTAGAAGAATATCCATGTGAATAAGTAAATGGAATTATTTCATTTTATTTTTTCCATACTATGTTAAAGTTCTAGTTTAAAAGGCTTTTGTTTTAGTTATACAATACCTTAAATGTTTATTCTTATTTATGAAAGTTTCAGCTATATTGTTAACCTTACTGGGCATTTGAGCTCACCCCTTTTTCTATGTTTTATTTTTCCCAGGATGTGAAGAAGTATTTTATGAATGACCTGTAGGGATAATATGAGGGGATATGAAGAAAATATGTTGTTGTAGTTTTTCACTTATTGATGTAATGTAAACTTTATGAATATATCTAGTGTTTCTAAGGCTACTAAACTAATCGGTCTTTCGAGACTTGATCTTTCTTGTGATCATGCAAATGTTATGTAATAATGCACCGACTCTAGGTATCTAGGGTCGGGGCATTACAAAATCATTCATTAAAAATATACTAAGTAATTTCTTGGAATATTTTTCTCATGATAAAATAATTTGATCCTTATCTTAATAAATTTAGAATCCAATAAAGTGCCTCATTTTTTCCAGTATAGACATTTTAATCAACATCCTTATTTCTCTCTAAAATCTATCATAATATTTTTCATTATTTCCTAAAATTATGATATCATCCATATAAATAATCACAATGAATAAACCTATTAATTTTATTTTGTAGAGGTTTTTCTTTCAACTCTTTTATTTTTAAAATTTAACCTCTTCAATCTTGTATCTATCTTATAATACCATTCTCTCAGAGCTTTTTTCGACCCTTAAAAATACTTCATTAACTTAAAACATTATTTTTAATTGTGATTAAGAAATAATATACATGTATTCTAAATATAAACTTATTCTTATAGCTCTTCATCGAGAAAATAAGAGTTGAAATCCATTTGGAATAAATTATGTCATCTTTATATATAGAAACAACAAAAAGATTCTAATGGTTTCAAATATTTATACTAGGGAAAAGGCCTTATCAAAATCGATGTCTTCAACCTTTTAGTATCCCTTAGATACCATTATTTCTTCATTTTTTTTATCACTTTACCTATTTTATTTAACTTATTCTTGAAACCACACTTCGTTCTCATAAAATTTTTATTTTTAGGTTGGGAACCAGTTCCCATGAATCTATTTTCTCAATCTGATCCAATTTTGAATTTATATAATCAATTAAATCTTGACTTTCCCATTCTTATTCAACATATCTTAATTAAACCTGTTAAAATATAGAGGTATGCGAATCCTTTTTTAATGTTCTTCTAGTTTGAGACTTTTTCCCATGATCTCTAATGATATTTTGGACCTTCCCCCTCTTCCCCATCCTTAGATGTGATGAACATTATTCCCCTCATCAATTTAAATGGTGTAATGAATATATTCATATTTTATAGTTTTTATGTCATCACCGATGTTAGAAAATTATTCTTGTTGTTTAACTAAAATAGGTATATCTTCACTTCCAATTATATTTTTAGATGATTATAAATCCTTTCTATCAGAATGTTCTACCACTTTCAAATCTATAGAGTCAATAATTCATCCAATTTTCTTGTATCACATATATCATTTTCCATTAACCTCTTTGATAAAACTTTCAAATATTATCACCATTTACATTGATAATTCAAGGGATACCAAACACCCTTAAGTATTTTAAATTTAAGGTTTCTTTATAATACATATCATATAGAGTCATATCAGAGTTGGGCCAATAGAAAAACTAATTCTTAATGTGATTTTCTTCTCGAATAGCTTGTCATCAAGAGAATTGGGAAGTATCATGTTTAAGAAATATGTTTTAGTCCACTTAAACCAAAATGATATTATTTATTTTAGCAACACCATTATTTTATAGTGTCTATGGTTCATTAGGTTTATTATGAATTCAATGTTTTCAAGATAATATTTAAACTTATCATTTATATATTTAGTATCATTATTGGTTTGAATCTTCTTCACACGGTATCCATAGATCTTTTCAGCACTTATCCTAAAACTATTAAACATTATTAGAGCCTCATTTTTATGTTTAAAAAACATAATATATCTAATATGAGTGAAATAATAAATAAAATAAATAAAATAGATATCCCCATTTTATTATTTCTTTCTTAGAGTCCCACATATGTCATAGTGAATGGGATATAAGGGATGATTTGTTTGTATCTCAACCTTCTTATATACTGAATTTGAAATATTCTATTTATGGAATATCGAAAAACACTAATATATTCTTATTCTCATGTTAAGAACATCATTGATAATTTTTCTTATTATTATATTGTTCATATTCCTCAGGAACATATGTCTAAGAATTTTATGTTATAACTAATTTTATTTCATAATTCCCAAAGAGCATAAACCATGTGCATATCCAACTTGAAACATATTTCCCTCTATTCATTTTCAACTTGCTAAAAATTTCTCATCTTCAATATATTTAAATAAAATTTCATCTCTTTTTAAAACTAATTCCTTTATGTTATCGAAAACCCATGAAACACTGATTTTTTGTTTTAATCAATTATGAATTAAGAAACTTCTAGATTTTCATTTTTATTTTCTAATGACAGCAGATCTGATGACTTCGATTATGAGTAAATCAATATTTCCAAAAGTTACCATCCATTATTTATAATATTTCATATTCTTTAACAGCTTAAAATATCCATTCATATATAATGAACACCCATTATATAATATACATTGCCATTATCCTTTTTTGTCCTTGAGAGCAGTTTCAACAAGCAAGGTATTTTTTTCTCCTTCACATTAATCTTTTGATATTTTTATATAAAACTTGGTGAGCTGGAAGCATAAAAGATATCCTTTAGAATGATTTTTGGGTTGATCACATATTTCATAAAAAATTTCTAGTGGTTGAAATATATTTTTAGTTTTCAAACTAGATTTTTTAGGTTTTCATGTTTGAGTGGGTTGACTCCGCATTAAACCTTTCCTCAAATACACTTTGGTTTCATTGTAGTGTCTATTATTGAACCAATATAATTTTATTATTTACATATATCAACTACAATTTAATCAATATCCATAGAAATTAAATTTCCCTTTGTAACATTTATGATGTCTAGAGTTGTGTCTCCATATTCTAATAACTTTATAAAGATCAATCTTGATTATTTATTGCGAACCGAAATTTTAGTAGAATCATAAAATAATCGTTTTGGGCTTAATAAAATCTCCAGTTATACCGGTATTTACTTCAATGTTATATATCTTATAGATTATATAATTTTTCAATAATTGTGTTAAACTATATACCTGGTATTATTGGATTTATTCTTATTTTGATAATATTATACATTTTTGTTAATATATAAGGATGATATTTATTGAAACTTATGATATTTACAATTCTTAAAGCTTTCACCAACTCCTATAATTATGTTTTGGAATTTTGATATTCCTTGTTTAGATTTAATTAGTTTCTATTGAATAATGTAAAATTATATCTCTTTCCTGCTTTCCCTTTCTTTAAGTTTGAATTTGATATTATTTTCTTTATCAAGTAACTTCTTCAGATCATCAATCTCTTTTTATAACATGTACTTTTCTTATTCATGCACTGTTTTTTAATTGTCAGTAAATTGACCATAATTCTTCAAATTATTTTTTTCTTTCTCAAGATTAATTATTTTTTTAAATACATTATTTACCTTTGAAAAGGCAAAACTCTAAAATTTACTACATCAAATTTTTTACTTTAATCACATGTAAAAATCTCATCATTTTTCTTTGCAATAATTAGCTTTTAAGCATCATAATCATATGAATATTAACTTCCACTTCACTATCATCATCTTTCTCACATCTGGATAAAAGTTTCTATTTTTATATTTATATAACTTCTTGTACTTTATTTTTTAATGTGAATTTCATTTCTCTATATTATTCATTAGAGATCTTTTTAACCTTCCATATTCTTCATCACTATATTAATCTTTCTTTATTCTTGGATAGTTTTCTATGAAATATACAATGGCACCATAGTTAAATCACACGAATGAAAAATTTAATTTATACTTACCTATGCCTATTTTCACATTTATAGAAAAAAAATGCGTGAATTAATAATTTTTTTATTTACTAAATCTTCAATGTCAGATTCAGTGACTTCCTTCTATAGAATATTATCAGAGTTTCGTTACTTAATTGGTTTAAAAGATATTTCGTGATCAAATTTTTGTTTGTTCTTGAAATATTTTCTTATTCTCATTTCATATGTGATGGGAATAATATAAAAGTAATATAGAGAGAGAATTAAAGGAACTATATCATCCAAGGATGATAAATTGGCATCAAATTTATGATGAATATTTTTTATAATCTTTTCAATAATAATCGAATCATCAAAATATTTACTGAAACATCTTATAGTGGTTATAATGTTATTGAAACTTATAATGAAATCAACAACATATTCTTCATCTCACATTTTGAGGTCTTAATAATTCAATCTCTATATCTAAAACATTCTTTTGTTCAATTTAATATTTCCTTCATAAATATTTTTCATCATTCTTAATTTTTTTTATTTTTAGTTTTAAGGGAGAACCCTTAGTAATAGAACTAAATCCATATGAAAAAAACTTCAAGAACTTCATAGACAATGGATAATAGATTAGAATGATTTATATGTTTCTAAATATGATAGTTACTCCCATCAAAAATAATAATCTTATTATTATTAACTGAGATCTGAATATCTTTGAAAATGTTAATTTTGTCGAATCTTCACAAATACAAGTGTCAATGAAAGAACCTAGGATATAAGACCAATTGAAATGACCAGTCATGATTTTTATAATAACTTGGTATTTGGGGGGGGGGGTGGTGAATCAATGATCATTTCATTTTTATGTAATATTTAATAAAACAATTACATATGTCTAGATAGAATTGAATTCACTAAAACAAAAGATGAAATCATTCCTGTAGAAACATAATGATTTATATGATTCACTACGCAATACTAGAAACTAATCCTTGGCATAATGTAGAAACAATACAAGAACACACATCCAATAGAAAAAAAATCATTTTTTGGTTTATAGTATGTAGGGAATATCCATAAATTTTATAAAAATATAATTATTTTATAGTCTATATTATACTTGAATAGATATTATAATAATAAAAAATTAAACAAAGAAATGAAACTTCTCAAATAAGTTTCAACATGTCATATCTTTGCGTGATTAATTATTCACACTTTTTATCCTCCAAGTTCTTATTCTTCTTCATTGATTTATTACATTATAGTGAGAAATAAATATTATATTAAATTATTTTCCCAAATCTATCCATCCATTAAATTATTCATATAGTATTCATCCATCATGTACCCCATCTCCGATACCCTTTATATTGTATCCTCTGTCCAATACCCTATGTGCAGTATCTCTATGTCCGATGATTCGATAAAAAGATCACTCAAGCTCCTTATACCACACCTCACTTATTCAATAACTATCATAGAAGTAAAAAATACAACCCATCACATCTCCTTCTATTTATATAATAATAGAATCTCTAAAAAATAAGGGAGGATAAAGATCATAAAATTAAAACTTCTTACTTCACATTTGAATTTCCCACTTGATTCATTCTTCTATTGGCCTCCTTCAAACCTTTGAGTAAATTTTATTAAAAAAAATTCATAAACACTTCCCACAAAACTCAGCATAAAATTTCTTCAAACTTATTGAAATATTATATAGAATATTTATATTTCCTTTATGTATATTTTTTCATTGAACATCTATCTCAACATCCTTATAATATATGTTTTTTGAAAAACATTATAAAGATCTTAAATCATTCATTAAAGTATTCTTCATAGGGACAAATCTGTCTACATATTATATGGAAACCTATATATGATAATTCAATCAGAAAACTATATATTATACATTTGAATTAATTCTTCCTGAGATGGTCACCAAATGTTTTTTTGTTTGACTTAATATTTATCTATGTCTGGTAAAGTACATCCAAAGAACTCTATTTGAGGACTTCAATTAGAAACATCAGTATGATGACCTCAATTAAGAACCTTTTCCTAATGAGTTCTTAAAAATTATTCATATGTTATAATCTCAATGTTCTCTCTATCTGATACAAATTCATCTTATCTACTCATTATACTAAACATAGCTTATGACTTGAAATTTTATAGTTTTCATGATGTTTGTTACTTTGAATAGAAAAAAAGAAACAACAAATTTTGTTTTTTCAAAAAACATAATCTAATAAATTCATTATTCTCCGCTATATTTCATTATTCCACTAAACTCTACCCAAACAGATTTTTCCACTAGACACTATCTAATTACATCTATCTAATATCCTTATAACCATCATCATCATTATTCAATAATTTTATTTTAAAAAATATTTCTTGTAAATGGTCTATCTACTATCCTTATATGTCTTTGTTAGGAACACATTATAATGAAGGATAAACATATTTATTTGATTTATATTATAACTAAAAAAAGGCAACACCATAAACAATTCTTATCCAGGAAAAACCACTTCTTTAAACAACTAAAAACCTCTTAGTTTCAATTCCTTTTCTATACTTACACATATAGGATTTAGATTTTATTTTGATAATTTCCATCATTAGTAAATTGGTGAGACAAATTTAAGGTATCAACATTAATAAAAATTCTATATATCTTTTATTAATTTTATATATATACAATTCATATGCCAAGTTTGGGAGTGAGGCCTTATAAAATCCTTACGCAGGATATCTTAATAAAATCTATTGTAACATTATACACTAAGTTCCAATTTCTTACACTCATATATGAGATCCATAAGAAAATGATATGAATACTAATAATCAAACTTATATTGAGTATTGGTAGACTAAATAAAAGAATTTATTTAAAAACCTGAATCATTATAAAAATCTCTTGTTACTTACTCCTTAATTTATTTTAATTTTCACAACATCTTCATTTAAAAGAGAAAGGAAAAAAATTAAATCATTATAAATAGGTATGTCTTTAAAAAGTTAATGTTTGTAAAGGTGAAATTTAAAGTAATCAATTCAACACCTATTGAGTTTTTTTTCTACCATGGAATAAGGAAAAAACTTGATATCAATGTAAAACTCTTAAGTTCTACATAGATTCTAGCTGATGTTCAAAGATAATTTCCTAGTTTTTTATCCAAGAGAAGGTATGATAATGAAAAAAAAACCTTATTTATTGAGATTTTTTTGGAAAACCACAATTAATATATAATTGAAAAATCATGGATTAAAAATTTATATAAAGGTAGTGAAACCTTATAAAATTACTACTAGTTAACTTGAATTATAAAGTATTGATAAATAGGAAGATTATGATTTAAATAAAAAATTAGTGAATGTTTTCATCTATGGGCCAGGGCCTAATGGGTTCAATTGAGTCTCTCAATTTGAAATAACTTATGATGTGTGGGAAATAATTAATGTTTCTTATGAAGGTACTAAAAATGTAAGATAATTATGGTACAATAATATAATTACAAAATTTCATAATTTTAGTATATATTATTGAGAATGCATAAAAAATGAACAAAAGGCTCACTTAGATAATAATTTTTTTAATTTAGTAATTTCAATACTAAAAAAGATAAATCTTGGAATTTTATAGAATTATACTTGATATATGGAGTAGAATCTCAACTTCAATTAGATAATCTACACTTGTAAAAAATATAAAACTGAAAAATTTGATCAGAACACTCATGATGTATAGAGATGAAATATAAGCTAAAGATGATGAACATGAGTTTTTAAATAAGTATAATTATCTTTTTAAATTCACTTATTCAAAGGGTAAGGTACGAATCAAATAAGTGTCCCTCATTTGGTGAAGGAAAATGAGTTTATTCATATTTTAGTCTTTAGATTTCTCAACCATTAAAAATATTTAAAAAAATTATAATAGGAGAAAATAATTTAGAAAATCCTATAAAAATTTCAATAATAATTATGGAAATACAAAGAAATACAGAAACTATGAATAAAAGAAACATGGGAATATGAAGAGTGATTTACATCAACTCATGAATAAAAAGAAATCTTAAAAATATATTAATGGAGAATAAAATTATAAAAATAAAGGAAAATGAACTATAAAGGCCCCTTGTAGTGCTTATAAGCATTTTTATGAGGAATATCATCCTTAATTGGAAGCTAATAAATTTAATCATTTTAAAAATATGTATTTTATACAGAAAAATGAAGAGGAAGAATCCTTTTTCTTATATACTTAACAATAAATAATTGTTATTTTAATGAGCTTGATGAATATGTTTTATTCTTGAGGATAAACATGATGATTTATATAAAAGGCATGAAAATATTAATAAATCATACGACTATGTTATATCTGAGTCAGAAAAACTGTCTAATCAGTTTATAGAATTAATATCCAAACATCATAACGATAAAACTACTTGTGCTATACATGATAGTAGAATTAATGATTTTTCAATGAAGATGAAACCTTGAAATTGAATATGGGTATGTTTTCTTAGGGGAGAAGTATGCCTCTATAAAATAAATGGGAGTCACAAGTATAATAAAAAAACAATGTATAGTAAGAATTTACCAAAATCCAAACCATTAAAGAAATTACATTTTGGCTATTTAGAATAGAAAATCATGCATACAATTATTTATTTTCACTATGGTATTTTTAGACATTATGCTAATTATTGTTATTTAAAGATTATCAATTTTGTGGGTTTAAGAATTTATTTATTTTAAATTATTTATCTAACTTTAATGATCGAATTTATACTCAAGAAAAACTATTTTATTACGTAAATCCATTACAGATAACAATTCAAAACCCAAAATAATATTTGTGTTTGAAATTTTTATAGGGTTGGAATCATAAAAAAAATAATGGTAAATGATATATGGATACTACATTATCTATATATATGAGTGTAGATTTAATAAATTTTGTACACTATAAAAAAATAACAGTGGTCAATTTATATTTGGAGATAATGCTACAAGAAACGACTATTATAGTTATATTAATTGTAAATATTGAATCATTCATAATCAATAATGTAATCTATATTAAAGGATTAAAACATAACTAGATAAATATTTCACATGCTAAATATTTTATCTGTTTTCACCCAACAAGCATATTCTTTAATGTTTCACTCAATAAAATTTTATATTTAATTGATCTATTATATATTTTTATGTCGAATACGTACCTATTTATATTTACTATATATCACATGGGACAATATGTTCCTATTAAATTCCTTGAATAACTTAGATATGTTTAGTTTGAGTAAACATTATTTGTTTAATGAGGAATTGTATTATATTTTAATATATCCTTTTTTTCACTCTTTATTTTCTCAATATTTTTACTATACTTCTTAGTATGTTGGCCTGGGATAATCGGCTAGTTATTTTTTTGGATAAGTGTTCTTATATTAAGAATTTTATTTTCTGGTTTAATAGATGTGATTAACGATTTATTACTTATCTAATTTGTTTAAAATATTTTATGAATTCTTTAAATATTTTTAACATGTTTTGTGGCTCATTATAGTTAATTGTATAATACAAGGGGGTTTTGAATTAAGGGATCAAACACTACTATCATTTCAAAAAGGAAGAATGGAGTAAGGGTAAGATTCATTTTAGGATAAGAATTCGATTTAATGTTTATCATTTACCATCTAAACATAATAATTATTGTGTATTTAATGAGTTTTATTCTCTTTAACATTGGGGGAGATGATAATTTGTTATATTTTTCTCCATTATGAAATTTAATTTATCATTTACTATTTATTGTGCTTTAAGTGATTAATAAATGAGTAAAAATTTAATTACAACACATGCCCCAATTTCTTATGTCATATTATATGTGGTTGTTTTTACATGATATGAAATTGTATTATATTTTTTATCTTTACAAAAATAGGGAGATCATGTTCAAGGTATTTAATTATTAGAAAGGGAAAAAATGTTGTGTGGATACTTGCCACTTTTTTGTGCTATGACAATTAATATTTATATCATGCATTCTTATTTATTATTATTATTTATTTAGTAATAACATTTTTTATTATTTAATGTCATTATGATACATTTGTGTTAATTATGTTCATATAATTTAGTATAGTTTATTAGTCATAATATGGTTTTATTTTTTACATTTCTAAGTTATTTAGGTAAGTGAATTAAGTTTTGTTGTTAATAGTGTTTTATTTCTTAATTAATTATTTTGATTTTAATTAATCAATTTAACATTTATTTTTAAATTTTTTTATTTGAGTTTCCAAAATGAAATTTATATTTTGGATTTTTTGAGTTCATAGTATTTTGAGTTGATGAAATTACTAAATACTGAACCAATCATATTGAAGAGAGTATCTTGCCTATCTAGTGAAGGTTTTTTTAAGTTAAAAATATTATGTATTATAAACTTAGATAATTTATGAATTTTAGGTATAAAACATATTTACTTATGATTCTTACATAACTTCAAAATGTTTGATTGGACCTCATGTATCACCTAGAATATCCATATTAATCGCACAAAACATGGGAAGTGTTTTGGAGAGAGATCCGAATGGATGAGAAATATTATTCATTTCATAATAAGATATCTTATAATAGGAAAACTACTTAATAGATATCATATAGATTTTATTATTTGAGGATAAATATGAATCTTCCATAGAATATAAGTTCTATATAAGGTTAAGTACTTGGTTTTTAAGCTAATGTCAAAATAAGTAGAATGTGTTCTTGATTATGGTAGATTAAACTAAAATCACTAAAGCTCATGTGTGAATAAAAAACATGTAGGATGGACTATGTCAAATTACACTAAGAGAAAATAAACTCATATGATATTAAATACAAATTACCAAATATCATGTCATATTAATATAATGGAAAATATATTCAGGTATACTTAAATTAAATTGTTTCAAAATCCAATATTATGGTATTTCATAGGTGTTGTGGATTAATGTAGATTATTATTGGGATTATTCAATGAGTTAAAAGATGATTATCATGTATATGATGAATGTAATTATGAGTAGATAATTTTTATGGAAAATTAAATGGTGAATTAATTATAAATATTTGTTTCTATATTTTTATGAAATTACATAGAATAATAAATCACTATAGATCTCGGAATTTTAGTGGAAAAATCAAATAGGCTTTTTTGTACATGATTAAATAGATATTTCAATTTATTAAATTTAGGATATGATTCAAAAATGATTTTTAGGGAAAATAAAATCTCTTAACAATAGTGAATATTTAAAGGTTCATTTTCCAACTATGAAATAGTACATTATCAAAGATATTTACCATATATTTATGATCACATATTTTTTAGAATAATAAAAAGAATTCACAATTATAACCTGATTTTTTATTGACTCAATTATTCTAAAATTAATTATAAAAAATTCTAATATTTTCCATGGTCCAAAATATTTGTATATTATATATAATTATATATTCTTGTTACAACTATAGAAGATATATGGACATGTATTATAAAATGAGATATAAAGAGAAATATATACCAATATTTGTTGTACAACAACTATGAGTTTTCATATCTTATTTTTTAAGTGCTACAATTATAGATTAATTATGATGTTGAAAATATAGAATAAAAAATAAATTAATGGTACTACAAATATAGATTAAAAATATCTAATAAGAATAATAAAAATATTTTTGCTGCAATACTACCATAAAGATACATACGAAGAAACTTTTATAAAGTTTCAATTAGAATATTTACATGTTCTTTAGATAAGTACAATCATCTCTATCAGTTGTTGAGATAATTTTGAGCTATCCGATATAGTCTAAATTTTATATCTCTTCTATTTCATTTTCAAGTATACAATTTTTGTAATAATTTTAAGAGTGAGGGCTTATAAAATCATTATAATGGAGATTATGAAACAAATAAGTAGTAAACTTATACATTGAGTGTAAATTGTTTTCATTCAACTGTAAAATACATAGGAATAGTTTTTGAATATAAATAATTTAACCTATATTGTGTATTGGTGGAGTGTATTTGGGGGATCCTTTATAGCTCTGAACCACTATAGAAATATCATGTTTCATATATTTTCCACTAAATATTTTATTAAATGTGAAAAGATATAGTTGAATTATTTCAAAGAGGGATATTCTAAAATAGATAATTTTTTTAAAGTGAAATTTATAAGGATTAATTCTCCCCCATTTAAGTCCTTTTCTATCATAGAAATGGGAAAATTATTTTTTATTATTTATTCAAAGGAATGAATGAGATAGTTTATAATATCAAGTGTTTTGGAAATATTTTGAAGGATTATAATTTTTTTAATAAATTAAAATTAAACTTCCCTCATATATTTGATTGACAAATTTCACCTCTAGAAGTCACAGATGAACTGTCTCTTAATGATTTACATAATATTATTATTTTATATGAAATGTAAAAAACTATTACATAAAAAAATAAGATCAATAAAGTGTATTTCATGGAATTTAAATCTATTAAAAAAAATAGAATCATGGAATAGAAAGAAAAGTTATCAAATGAGTTTGAAGGTAATAAATAAATGGATGAAAAACATGAGAGAATAAAATATCCTTAATTAAAGAGTTTTGTAAAAGGAAAAGGTAAATTAAAAGTTAAACTCTCGTTAAAATGTTTCATTTGTGGTGGAATTTGAAACTTTGAAATTTATTTTACAAAAAAATAAAGGTAGAGATTGTTATGTTGATAAGATATAAAAAGGTTTTTAGAAAAAATTATGGAGTTAGAGATCTAAAATAGTTAATAAAACCATTAATAGAATAAAATGTTTTATAGGAAGAAAAATAAGAAGTATGCATTGAAAAAAAGAAAATATGTTTATCTATAAATAGTCAATTAGAAAAATATACTATTGAATGGTTTATAAACCTTATTCTATTATTGAAAAAAAATAGAAACCTCAAGAAATTATGAATAAGGCGAATCATATTCCCTATAACAACAAATCCATATCTACTTATAAGCATATAAACTCCTCACACATAACATGGATTAAAAAAAATTCCCAAGATCAAAATTTTGATGTCTTTGAGAACGAGGTAAACATTCATCTTAACTAAAATTATAATTTATATTTATTCTATAAAAATTCTATACATATGCATCTATATTATACATACCCTTTTATGGAATTTTATGGGAGGTGGGGAATTATAAGATATGAATGAGATAAAATGTTCAGTTAGGGGTAAAACATTAATGATATATAGATCCTAAAGCATTGAGATAATTTATAATGATATAAATGTAATAAATATAATATTAAAATCATTAAATCGTGAGAGTTAAAATGAATCATGAGAGAATAATGATAAATCAAGGCATAAAAATGAGGTGAGATGATATGAGAGTGAATAATCATAACATAGAATCATTCATAAAAACATGGAAGTTCAGAAAATTTATCATAGAAAATTTTAATTTTTTAAAAAATAAGAATGTGGAATATTAATAAGGCATGTAATTATAAACATAGGTCAAATATCACTGCCAATACATCATAAAATAATGTGTATTGATCACTAACTATGCATTATACATAATATCTCAAGAGATAAAAGAATTACCCAATCTATTAAGAAGGATATATATATATATATATATATATATATTTAAAGGGAATACCACTGTGTGGCCTTTTTGAACACCCCACACAAGGGAACCCCCTCACCATGAAGGGGTCACTCGGGAGAGAGCCCCAGCCGAGAAGGTGTCGTTGCCAGCCGAGATGGCAAAGCGTCCCTGAGGGTAACGACCCGGCAGTGATGGTCTGTCAAGAGATACGTCAGCGATTGGGATGTTCCTCATTTTTCCCTCCTAGAAGAGACCAGGTGACCTGTAAAGGTGGGTGTATCCTTGGGGAGAGGCTTGCCCCAAAAGCAGACTCCCAGGATTTGAACCCTGAACCTCCCAAAGAACAGCATGGATGTGCCACTCACCTTTACCACCACACCACCACTGAAGTGGAAATTAAGAAGGATATATAATTAAATGCCACTTAACATCATAAAATATCACACATATGTGTCACACATGCATTTAATCATACATATTATCATAAAAACCAATTAAAATAATATGGGTTACAAAAAAAATTCAAATGGTATCTGAAAAGATAAAATCATGAATTGGATTGGTTGATTCCAAAAAATAAATCACAAAAAATAAATATATCATAAGATAATTTATAGGTTCATTCAATTAATATGAACCCATAGGTGATATATCCATTAGATTCAGAGAAAAAATAAAAAGAAAATCATAACTGTAATTTATTAAATCTTTTGTAAAATTATCAAAAAATTGAAGTTATAAGTAACATATATTACCTCTTAAATAGAGATAATGTGAAAACAGAATGGTTTAAAAAATAATAACCATATATCATTAAAAATAATAAAATATATCATTTTTAATATGATATAACATGGATATCTAGGAGAAAAATAATGAATAAATAGATGGGGAATTATTCTTAACATCATCGTATTCTATGAAATAACAAATTCAATGATGAATAAGAAGAACATGACATAAATATCTAATTTTACCTATAGATAAATATAATA
The DNA here is from genome assembly GCA_963277665.1 of Viscum album. Classification (NCBI taxonomy): domain Eukaryota; kingdom Viridiplantae; phylum Streptophyta; class Magnoliopsida; order Santalales; family Viscaceae; genus Viscum; species Viscum album. The sequence continues at coordinate 1,046,145,383 of OY728150.1, forward strand.
TAAAATTTGAGAAATATAATGGTAAAATATATTATTCATAGAAGTAAATGGTCAAATAATAAACATTATAATTTAAGGAAAAGAGATTAAGTCAAGAAAGACATGTTCAAACAACATAATGTCGTAACTATAAATCCATAAGAGAGGAAAAGAGGTCTTCAATTCATCCAAAATGAATATAAAATAATAATGTATTCATTTCAAGATATTTTATTTTATTTATAGATTAGAATGTGTAAAATAAAAGAAAAATACTTTAAAATAATGGGTACTTGGAAATAAAACACTTTTTTGAGTTCTGATTCACTTTTATGTCCTATAATATTTTGATTAATTAAATTATATTAATTATTTAATTTCTTAAAAAACCTTCATGTTCACTTCCTTATTATTATTCTATTTAATTTATTTATTATCATGTTCTATCTATTTACTAGATTGGTATTGATTAAATTGATCATTTTTGAGGTTATTTAGTTCACAATCTCTAAAACCATTACAGTATAATTATCATAGAAAAATTTTTGTAACAACAAATAGGTATGTACACTACATGAGGGGGGGGGGGGTAATTGAAATTAAAGAAAACTATTAATTTTATATCACCCTTGGGTTTTATGTTATTAGAAAATATAATCTTTTGATCATGTTAAAAAATATTAGAGTATGTGACAAAGAACAAAAGAAATTAATATTATAAAAAAAATTAATAAATTTCTATGAAATTTGTAAATATATTAGAATAAATGTATAAATATTATGTGTATATTTTCAAATCAAAATTTAAATACTCATAAAAAAATATTATAAATATAAATATTTTACCCAAAGTGTAGGGTGTATAATTATACCATATCCAAGGTATCTATATATCTTTCTATCCTTAAAATGCCTTGACATAACCTATTAGAAGTTATATTATTATAACCCTAAAAACACTATATTTATATCCCTAATTTTCTAAACACACAGGTCAGTTTCATACTTCACACACTGAAATCCCTCTCTTCTTTACCAAAAAACCTCAATCTCAATGTCAAGAATAGGATGATTACAAGGGAATTAAGATATTTTTTAAAGGAAACCTCACACAATGGTAGGTATTAGTGAAAATTATTAGAAAGAAAAATATACATTGATTAAAAGTGCTCTCATGAAAACAAGAAGTTATGTAGATTTAGAAAAATTAGATAATTTCAAATTTATGAATTAATATATTCTTTTAAACCTTAAAGTTGCTTAAATATTTATAGAAATACCACAAATGGATATATTATTGAATATTTTTGATCGGTTATAACTACATAAGAATTAGATTCATTATAAATTAATGATCTAAAAAACACTTCATATCGTCTGTTGAAGTTATTCATGCACCACAACAATTCATGTATATCTGATGACTGTAATCTTTTATGAATCCTCACATCATTGGATTTTTATATTTAATTTCAAGTGATCCAAAATTTAATTTAAAAGAAATTAATTTCTATACATAAAAGAAAACTAGAATAAGACTTTAAGTGAAATAGTATTATTATAAAGTGTATTTTGATTTTCAAAAAAAGGAAGTGAGTAAATCATTAACTCAATAATCTCAAACATTATGTAAAACACAAGACATGTAATAAAAGATGACCAATTACACTAAATTTTAAACAAAAACAGTTTATAAGTATTGATGAAATAAATTTCTTCCCATGGACTTAAAACATTAAAAAATAAACACATTAGATACAAATAATATATTTAGAAAGATAACACATATCTATTTGTATATCATCCTTCATAAAAAATTATCAAGGATTCTCATTTTTACTCATTTGTATAAATTTAATGCATTAATTTTTTAACCCTTAATAAAAACATACAATCTTTCAAATTTCATATTTTCTTGATTTTCTTCTCTTTTGCGATTTTAAAAATCATGACAAGGATTTTTTTTTAAAAATAAGTAAAATTTGTAAAGATTAATCCATTTAGTGAACCCCAATTAAATGTATTCATCTCCCTATTAGTTTAAAGAAAAAATTCATTGGGATAAAATTTTAAATTCAATTAATAGAATATTGGGATTTATGAAATTGAACCTCCCAGAAGTTATCTTATGATACAAATATGATCTTCCACTTCCAATATTGTTTCCCAAAAAGATGTCCAACTTGAAATTTATTTTCCATTGAAAATATTAAATAAAATCATGCTTTTCAATAATAGAATAATTAATATAATATTTGAAGTTTAATTAGAACATGAATAATATTTAAAGGTAAATTTAGTAAATATAGTTAAATTTACAATATATCATTCATTAAATATAAATATAATAAAAGTAAAATTTAATTTATATATTGAAAAGTAAAAAAAACTCATAATATAAATTCCAAAAAAAATGTCATCCTCCTTTATAGATGTGTTTTTCAATGTCATGTGGTAGGTTAAAGAAGATGTGAATTTAAGATAACTTTAGGTTTATAATACCTTGTTTATTTAATTTATTCGAATCTTTCGGAATTTAAATGTTTTTCAAAAATATTACCTAGATTATTTTCCATTTCAATAAATTCCAGAAGAATATATCCTCTTTTGTATGATCCTAATAAAAATATTGTCTTACATATTTGTTATTATTATGTGTGTGATGTGATGTGTTATTAGACAATGAAATAACACTCGTATTATTATAAATAATTAAAGTTCAAGAAAAACTGAAACTGAAATCCAAGATTTTTTTGCATCTATAACACTTGTGCATAATAACTTCTAGTTTATATATATTCAACTTCAACAGTAGAGAGTGAAACCAAGTATTTAATCTTACTTGAACAAAAATAAATAAATATTCTCTTAGGAAATGATATGTTCCAAAAGTACTCTTTCCTTATAAACTACAATGTCTAAAGTATTCATTCGAATAACATTTAATAAATTATTTTTTTAGAAGTTTAAGACAAACCAAATTTTGAGGTACCATTAAGAAATTAGAAAAAAAAATTATACTAATTTTACATGTTATTCCTTAGTATTTTCTTGAAATCATGCACATAAAGATATTGAAAACATTATATTTAGTTGACTAGGTGTTAAATATAATAAATTTCTGATCATACATCTGGAAATATTTTGATCAACTAATTTTTTAGATTGATCAATAATAACTTTGATAGAATTTTTTATTAGAGTACTACATTAATAATTTTCAACACCAAAAAATTTGAGTTAGTATATAATATATTTAATTTGAGATATAATATTTTATTTATTTTAATAGTTATTTGAAAATTTAAGGAAAAGTCATGTTCTACAATCATTCTCCATTCAAACTTATGTTTTATAAGTTCTGAAAAATCATTGGAATGAGATTGTTGAGTATAACTAAAAATAATATCATCGAAATAAATTTTAAAATTGGTGGTGTCTTTAAAAAAACCATTTTATAAAAGGAGTGAATTGAAATTTACCTTAATATTATTATTTTGAAGATAAAATCTAATAAGTCCATCACACTAAGATATTTGGGATTGTCTTAGTCTGTATAGTTATTTAATAAGTTTAAATACATTTTATGGAAATTTAGCATGTTAAAAACAATGAGTCTATTCAATATTAACTTCCTCTTAAAAAAATATATTTTGAAAATCACTTTTAACATCCATTTGAAATAAATTTAAATTCAGATGTGTTGTAAAATCTAGTAAGGTATAGATAAATTCTAGTCTAACTACTACTACAAAAGGTTCACTATAGTCAATGCCTCCATCAAAATAACCTTTATAAACAAGCATATCTTTATTCCTTACTATATTTCCACTTTCATCATACTTGTTTTGAAAAAGTCATTTTACACCAATCACTGGAATTTATTTAGTATACTCAACCATGGTCCCAACAAGATTACCTTAAATTGAATTAGCTCTTCCCACATAGCCATTATTCAACTTTCCTTGCCTAAGATATAATCCAAAAATTTATAGTCAAATTGAGACCAGAATACATGACGATCACATTGATTTATTAACAAACTTATAGTTTTGACTAGTTGTATTAAATCTATTATTATATTATATTTATAATAACTCATTATGATTTAATTTTTCTTAGGTAAAGTGGTAAGTTGACCCTAAACTATTATGTTTACATCTTATATTGAAAACTTTTCTGGATATTGAAAATATGTTGAATTTACTTCTAAAGGGTTTTCAACTAGTGGTTATGAATCATTTTATAGTAAACAAACTAGATTGTTCAAAAACACTTTCTTAGGGATTAAAATTCAGATGTTTTAGAAAAATAAAGGATTACTTTCATCAAATTTTATATGAGCAGTTTCTTTAAAAATATTTCTATATTTATTAAAAACTCTATATTATTTAATAGTTATAGAATAACCAAGGGAAATTACTTTTTTTCCTTAGGATAAAATCTATGAAGTTAGACTTTGGTATTTATGAGTAATACTTTATACCCCAAGACTCTAAAGTATGATAATTCTATCTTTTTTCGTATCCATAACTCATTATAAGTTTTATTAAGAAATAAATGAAGTAAAACATGATTTTTAGTATAGAAAGAAGTACTCAATGATTCAAGAAAAAAATTTCTTGTAATAGAACACTCACTTAGATAATTTTGATTAATTCTCAAAATAATTCTATTTTTTCATTCAACTATACCATTTTTTGTGGTGTCCTTAATAATGACTTATTATGAGTAATACCTTTCTTACTTAAAAGGTTTCAAAATCTATTTTTATATACTAGACACCATGATAACTATAAAAAATCATAAATGGTATAATTTTTTCATTTCTAACAGAAGAATTAAAAAAATCGAAATGATAAACTTTTTCATATTTTCATATGAGAAAATGTACCCATAAAAATCTAGTGAAATCATCAATGAAGATATACACTTAGTATTTTTCCTAGTTCTCCAAAGTTGTATAGAACTAAAAAAATACATGTCCACTAAATATAAATATTAAAAAGTTTTGTATTAACTTTTATGTGTAAAAGTAAACTTATGTTTCTTACCAAATTGCGAAGGATTATGAAAACTCGTAGATTTAAGATTAATTATTGATAAATCTATAACATATCCTTTCCGGGAAATTTTAGCTAAAGTATGAATGTTATAGTGTCATAGTCATATGTACCACAGCAGAGATAAATATTTATTTTCACATAAAAAATTAAATTATGATATATTTAGCCGTATATGCCAATTTTATATGCATTCCCATGATTATCAGTAGATAGAATTAATTTACCTTTAGAATTTTTAACATTAAAATTTTAATTCATGAAATTAAAAAGTATAATCCCATCACATAATTAAATAAGACTGATAATGTTGAGATTAAGTTCTATAAGATATAAAAAATTCAAAAATAACATTTTTCCAAGAAAAGAATCATCACTGCTTCTGATGATTTCACCATGTTCATTGTCTCTAAAAGAGACTTGTACTTAATTTAAAATATTCAAATTGTAGAATTTGGACTTATTTCTAGTCATATTTCAAGAACAACCATTATCCATGAACCATTTATTCTGACTGCTGGTACATAGTATTTTCATTGAAAATAATAAAACTACTTTTTTAGTACCCAAAATTTCTTAGTTCTATTTATAATAGAAAACAAAATTTTATTAACCTATATCAATGAAAATATATTATATTGAGCATTTGATAGTTCTTGAAAAATAAATTTACTTTGTAAATAAAAAGATCAAACTTGGTTTAAAGAAAAATATTTTTCTCAGTGACCTCCCCTTTGACAATTAGTACAAAAGGGGTCACTTTTAGGTACAAATTAATTTATAGGAAATTATATTTATTTTAAGTAATATTCCATTAGAATTTCTAGAGTGTTTTATATTATAACTTTTTGAAAATTTATTTTATGGTGGTAATGTTAAATTAGATTATTATTAAAATACTAGATTTGAATTTAAGTTTAACAAATAAATTATGATCATATAAATTTACAATTGTATTACACATATATATAATTATTTAATGTTTAGAAACTTCATAAGTGAACTTTGAATATTTTTATTATATTTAATACTATGTTCCTATTAACAACCATATTTATTTTTTATTTTTTTATTTTCCCCATCTAGTAGGATTATATATATATAAATTTCTTCAAAATCAGTTATATCATATTAATCACTCAATTAATTTTTCAGTATCCATTGAATTATCTTATTCATTTTATGATCATGTTGAATAATCATCATTATAAGTGTAATAAAATTTATAATCTTGAGTTAATGTTTTCAAGGATCCTGTAGTTACCATTTCTATGAAGCATATTTTATAGTTCAGAATGTTTGAATAAAAAATGGATCTTCTTAAATTCACTAACACTATCTTCTGATGAGATATTATAAGTAGTATCACCATCAGTATCACTATTGGTGTCTAGAGATTATAAAATATTTTCCCTTTACTATTATTGTTCCTCTTTTATTTTCTCTATTCTTTAATTTTTAACAATCCAGTATAATATGACCAATCTTTTTTACATTCAGAGTAAATTACATATGAATACTCCTTCTCTTAATTTCTATCCTTTATATATTTATAATGAGAATTAAAAATGTTATAAAATCTAAAAATATTATACATTATTTAAGAAATTTGATTATGTTCATTCTCACTATCATCTAAAATACGTTAATTTAAATAAATATTATACGTTTTGGAAATATTATTTTGTGATAATTTTTCTCCAGAAATATTATTACTGAAATTTCTATTACCAAAATTAGAATAAAATGATACCTTATTTTTACTATTATCTTTCTCATCATATCTCTTCAATTTTTTATTTCAATGTATTAAACTATTGATTAAGCCCTTAAGATTTAACTTTACAAGATGCTTTGCATCATCTATAGTTGTTCACTTAGATTCCCACACTTTTAGAAGTATATAAATTATCAATTCTAGAAGTTTATTATCTGATAAATCATTTACATGAGATTTAATACCATTCAATAATTTTCTAAATAACCAAATAATTTTAGAAATAGATTCACTTGGTAAGAATTCAAAATCTTGATAGTCTTCTCTTAAAATTTCATTACATGTTTTAGGAACATTGGAAGTTCCAAAATGAGTAATCTTTAGATTGTTACAAATTACATTTTCTATTTAATAGGATAATATATGACTCTATATAATCATGTTCATAGAATATAAAAATGTATTAAGAACTTTATCATTTACATGATATTATAGTTTTTATTGATAATAAAAATGAAAAATTTCTTTCTCTAGAGATTTATAATTTCCAGTCATCCTGAGAAAATTTTAAACTCCAATATTAATAAAAAAATCCTTTATATGATCATGATAATATTTATAATAGTGTACATAAAAGATAGGGGGTCTACTTAGATTTAAATTCTTGAGACTTCCAATAAGAAGTCCTCTAACCACAAAAAAAAGTTCTAGATAGGTACACTATAATAAAATAGTGAATTATAGTTTAAAAACTACTTAAAATTTTCAAATACCCTCAGGTTTTATGTTGATACAAAATATTATATTCAATTAATGTTGAAAATTATCATAGTGTATGTGTAAGAACAATATAAATTAACACTATTAATAATTTAACATATTTTTATGAAATTAATAAACATAATGGATGCAAAGTATAATAATATACATAGAATATTGAATCAAAATTCAAACACACTTCAAAAGGATATTATAAAAACAACACATTCACCCAAATAGTAAAGATGATATTTATATTGGATTCAAATTATATATCTATCTTCACAACCCCAATATCCCTTTAATTAACCTATCAGAAGGTATTGTGTTATAGCAATGAACACTCGATATTCCTATACCTAAAAGTCCTTAACACACAAGTCAAATATATAATTCACACACTAGAAGCTCAATATTACTTACTGAAATGACTCAATCTCAATGATTATAAACACAATGACTACAAATAAGCTAATTTATTTTATAAGTAAAACATTACACGATGATAGATCTTAGTGAAAATACTCAAATAGTTAAATATACACTAAATGGAATCTATTTCAGGACAACAAGAAATTGGACCTCTTCAAAAAGATTACGTATCTTTAAAATATTTAAGTAATTTCAACTTTTGAACCTAAAAGTTTTAGTTATATTTATAGGAAATAAATTTAATGGTAACATTCCTAAAATTTAGTATTTGTTGTAACTATATCAGAAGCATCTTCTTTACCTTCTGATGAACTCAGCAAAACATCACATCTTCCGATGAAGCTATTGTTGCACTACTATAGTGAATATACATATGATGAATGTAATATATCCTGAATCCTAAGATAATCATATTTATATATTTATTCTTAAATGATCCAAGATACCATTTAAAATAAATTTAGTTCTACACACTAAAGACAACTGAAATAATATTTTCAAGTTAAACTATATTATTATAAAGTTTATTGCAATTTTCAAAACTAATAAAGAAAAGGGAGTTATTAAATAGAAAAATTCAATGTAAAATGGTTCTATGAGATCTAAAATTTTAATATATTTATGTCTATATCATTAAAAAATACAATGTGTTAAATGGATCATGATATAGTTACCATTAAGATAATCTTCCTCGATAAACTAGTTTTTGATTGTTAAAAATAACTACGTTTATTTACTTTTAATTTAATTATTAGGATGATAATTGTACCATTATAAAATAAAAAATATAAAATTTCTTGAATTTAAAGGTTTTATTTAATAATAAATGTAGTTTTTAGAAATATTCATGAAATATGAAATCTTATAAAAATATCATCATTCAATTAGGTGACATAAGACCATTATAGTGAGAATTTTGTTTCATAAGAGTTTAAAAGAATATAATAATAAATTAATATTATAATTATTCATCTTCTTTATGGTTTATTTTAATGATTACTTATTTTATTAAAAATATTAAGTGGATAATTCAAGCTATTGACATAGTATTTGAAACCCATATTTTGACATTTTAATGGCTTATAAAAAAGAGTTCAGTGGGAGGTATTGAATGATATATCATAATTTATGGATCAAATTTATACCAATATAAAGATAATGGAATCATAGTTTTAAAATAAGCATATATTTAATATATTTTTAAGATAATGATTCACAAAAAATATGAAAAAAGGGGAGTGGAAACCATGATGATGCTCTATGAGTTGCCTCCTTAAGATTCATCTTAAAACATTCAGAAGAGGGTATTTTGGACAAAATAGGGTTTAAAGGACCTAATAATTGAATCATAGAGTGAAGTTTGGGAAAGTATGGGAAAAGGAATTTTGGAAGTGAGGAGAAAGGGGTAGAGAAGGGGTGTTTATCTAGACAAGTGGAGGATAATTTTAGAAAATGTATTGAATATTTTATCTAGTAGGACAATGACGATGAGTAGTAATTATTCCCACACAATTTATTTGTTTATGATTAATAAAAGGAAGTTTCATCAGAATTTAATCTATGAAAATACAAAGTGTAGTATTGGAAACACTCCAATAAATGTAATGAACCAAAAATAGTTTTTCACTAGAATAAAATATAACTTATGTTCCAAAATTTAATATATAGGTTTATAAATTCATTATATTATTTTTAATTTCATTATTTTACTCCATAAATCCATTTTAAGTATAGAAAAAGGTTTCAAAATGTTTTAATTCATACCTATATACTGATTATTTCATAAAATTTACAGTATTCATAAGAACATTTTTTCTAATATTCACCAAATATCAAAATTTTCATAAAAATACAAAAAATCAATTCTAAGATAATTTTGAAATTTTGAATAAAAAATTAATTCTATTTTATCAAATTCAAATTATAAAATTTAGAAATTTAGACTCTAAATACAAATATATAATATTTGGAAAAATAATGGATATTCATTATTTTTTTATTCTGAGTGATTACATTTATATTTTCTATTATCTATAATTTATTATATGATTTCTAATTAACTATATATACATGTTAAACAATTTTTTTATGAAAATTATATTTTAATTAAGCGTAATTTTGATTTTAAATACATAATTGTAAAAATAGTTATATTGGGACGAACACTATCAACTATGATTACAATATTATATCAAAAACAATTTTACTTTTCCAAAAACACATTATAAGGATTTAATGACCATTTTATTTTTCATAAAATATCTATAAATAAAATTAATTGTAAATATGGGATGCTATAGTGAATAGATTCAAAATGAACATATATTGAAAATTGAGCCTGAAGATTATCTTTAGCAGTTTATCAAGATTAATAAAGAAATAAAATTGTTAAATAAGGAGGATTATTATAAAAAGTAGTGTGAATATTTATTATTCAACATGGAATCTAATTTTATATAAGAACTAAATCCTCTCAAAGTTATTATTCCCAAAATAGAAAAAATGTTAAGCAATCATGAAGAAAACTATTTTACCAGGAATGAGATTTGAGAGAGGTGTAATCAAGATGTGGAGATTTAAGAATAAATTAAACAATATTGGGAAAATTTACCATAATCCTATTGAAGTATAGACTAAATTGTATCAGTCCAATTATCTTTATCCAAAAAAAGAGAGTAAATTAATTTTCTAAAAATCCAAAAGTTGTTAAATAAATTTTTACTAATAGTGTTGGTTTATAAGAAAAATATATGATTGTTTTTCTTGATAATAATCATAAAAATCTGATCTATTATATAAAGTATATTTGAAGAAAATTTGAGAGGGAGAACCTCCCAAAGACAAATCCAAAAGGAAATGCAGAATCTGTCTGGAAAACACCACTATTTTTCATGAAATAATTCGTACTATAATGAATGATCCAAATTTAAAAGCTATTATTAGAGTTATGGAACCTATAGAAATAATTTATATTTATTGTGGTATAATATATATTTTCCCTATTGTTAAATAATGAAACAAATTGAGTGGGATTTAATCTAATAAGATTAGAAATAATTATATGTAAAGGAAATTTATGAGAAGGGATCCACCAAATCTTTATAGAAAAATGATTTGATTGATTTAAATAAATTTATCTAATATGTGACCCACCAGGTCATTTTTATAAAAAAAATTATTAATACTCTTCCAGGACAATCAGCTCAACCCATAAGGGTTGAGAAATATTAGTGAAAATAAGAAACTGATAAGACACTTCTTATTCATGTGGATTTAAAATTAATAAGTATAAATAACCCATGAATACTTGATATTGGATATTCATCCAATATGACAAGAGAAATAAAAACCTTGAAGTATATAGAAGTTCATAATGGATGTCAGGTTACTTTTGGAAATAAGGGTGACATGAAAATTAGAGCAATTTATATAACTAATATTGAAGCTCTCAAAATAAAATCAATTATAATATATTTAATTATTATCTGAAACCCAATATTTTGATTATTGGATAAATTGTTGATGAGGGGAATGAATTTATTTTTATAAATATCTCATATATCTTTATGTTATTAAAATTTGTAAAAATTATCACTATGAAAGAAATAACCATTGATAACTTATTCCAAATTATCAATTTTAGCGAGTCTTTATATTTGAGTTCAAGAGATTGTAATATTATTTTTCAAATAATAATTTTAAATTTTATTTAAAAGAGTTCAATAAAGTTATAAAAGGGATATGTTATGAGGTAATTTTCTAAAATAATGAAATAAAGAGACACCATTTATTAAAAATTAAAAGAAATCAAGAATTGTGCAAAGAGGTAATAAAAATGTGGAAATTTAGTACACCGGGCTACATGAATTTATGAATTCTGATTTATGTGGGCCAATGAGACATCAATATAATAGAGGTTATCTTTATTTTATTAGATTCATTTATTATTTCAATGTGATGAATAATGTTATGTTTTTTAAGTACATGTGTGATGTAGTGGAGTTGTTAAAAATATTTAGAGGAAAAGTTAATAAAGGGGTAGAAGTCTATATTAAGAAATAAGAAAATTATCAGGGTATATAGAAACATGTAAAACAAAGAATATTATTAAAAATTAGAAGGAACTAGTTCATGCTAGAAGATGAATTATTATTAAAATGAAAAAAATATCTAGTATTATATATTGATCCATTATCAGTTATTATGGTTGTTAACCATAAGTAATGAATAAATTTTATGAATGTCCAGATGGATCAAATTAAAAAGAATTATACCAATGATATTGTTCTAATACCAAAATGGAATACGATGAATGAAACCAAGTGGGTTTCCAAAAAATATCATAGAAAAATTTGATATTTCAATAAATAAGGACTGATTATTGTTCAAAGTGTAATCTCAAGATGAAGGAGTTAATTATAAAGATACTTTTTATCCTATTTAAAAAAATGAAGTAATAAGAATTGTCCTGACTTTTCTAACACATAAACTTTATAGAGTCATTCAAATGGACATGAAATATACTTTATTGAAAATATATATTGATAAATAAGTTTGTTTAAACAAATTTAAGTATTTATCTATGATAATTAAGGTATAAAGATATGAAAATTGAATAAGACCTTGAATGGATCGAAATAGGCCCCCATAGTTTCGTATTCTAAGATGGAAAATTGGATAAAATAAAAAAACTTTACCAATGGGATGGAGAAAAGAAACCTATATGTGAAGGGGATGAGAAAATGTACTATCATAGTTCTTATACATTTTTATGAAATAATTTTTTATGTTGACATAGAGTACGCCTGTGATGATTTTTCAAATCAAATGAAGAGAAATTTTTAGATTTCCATGGTTGGTGAAATAAGATTATTTATGCAATTAAAAGTTGTGTATAAATATAAATATATTGTATTATCTCACGAAAAATATTCTTATGAATTTTTAAATAAATTTGACATGGAAGACACTAAATAAGTGTCTAAAATCATTAATGTTGGTGTGAATATGATTAAGGATAATGCAAGGAAACGTTTGAATTAGTAGGAATTTAATGGTCTGATAAGATTATTATTGCATTTAACTCACTCTGGACTAGATATTGCTTATACAATGATCTTTTATATAAAGTAACAATGGAATAAAAAATAATCAAACATGAAAGTTTATAAAATAATAATTTTATACATAAAATTACCATCAGTTGTGGTCTAATATACATATGAGTTAAATAACTTAATTTATTTTTGGATATATAGATGTGATTTAGTTGTAGATTTTAATGATAAAAATACAACAATATGAGGTAAATAATTTTTGTGAGAGAGTTTGATAGTTATAGAAACAATATTTTTTTTATCAAACTATTTATTAAAGAGGATGGGTATGTGTCTTCTACATATCCTTGTGCACCAATTATTTGGTTGGAATAACATTTGGGAGAATTAATTTGATTGTTAGAAATACATTGAGAATTTCCGAAGAGAATCATAGTGTAATTGGTTAATCTAAGAATCCATTATAACACTCTAGATCTAAATATAATAATATCTAATATTATTTTATTAAGGCGATGGATTAAAATAGTTATGTGTGGATGGAATAAATTTCTATAGTGGATCATATTACTGAAATTTTCCCTAAGGGTATACAAAAGGATATATTTGTAGATTTAACGATGAAAATGAATGTTCAAACATTATTTATTACATGAGGGATATAGGTTATGCCCTACAATTATATGGATTCTATTTTCAAAGAGGATAAAAAATACATAACATATATTATACCTGGTAAATGAATCCAAAGTGGGATTTATTATTGAAAGTGGAATATTTTTTTGAGTTTACTAATGGGGATAATACCAAGTTCACTTGCCCGAAATTTCTTATCACTAAGGGATATAATTCTCTCTAAAAGAATAATCTATTTTGTAGTGTGGTGTAAATATGTTTCTCTTTGAGAAATGATATAATTTAATTTCAATTAGTGAGTTACTTTAATTTATAACTAATCCAAAAGGGGATATTAAATAACCCATATAATTTTAGAAGCCTTGTAGTATTTGTTTTTAATAGTGTGTAAGGATCAATGTAAAACAATTATTCTTTTTTCAAGTTGAAGTGGATGAATATAGTTAGAGTAGTGTTAAATTAGGATGTAGTTGATATTTTAATGTTTTGAGTTTCATATTTTTATGATTTTTGTTGATATATAAGAGTAACCTTATAGGAAAGCTTATTTTTGATTTTGAACACTTAAAATATTTCATATAATATTTTCAAGATTGTTAGCTGAGCTGTTTTGTTAATTTTTACATCAAAGAGGATTGATAATAATATTTTCAAAAAATATATATTATTTACAATTTTCACACACATTTTTTGAGAATAACTTCTTATACCTATTAAATAAAGAATCCAACATTAATTATATCACCATCATTGTGTCCAAAATTAAATGTTTTCCTTAGGATTGATATAATTTTGCTTATATTTAATAGGATATTGGATTGAACCTATGGTGGTGAGTTGAAAAGGTCCTAGTGTCGAGACTCCACGTCTGCAGATTTTCTTTCCTTTGTTCCCCTCCCCTGGACCTACCATGTATAATATAATTTGAAATTTTACCATAAACCATAATTAGAGGAGATGGGAGCTCAGGATAAAGAGATCAATGGTGATGCATTTTTATGGAAGATCGATATATTTCATGGTTCATATAAAATCCTTACTAATAATAAATCCAATATGAGTTATTGATTCTTATTTTTGTTATTAATTCAATCTTTTTAAATTATTATTTTGGGATTATGATTTTATACCCATTATTTATTATCGATCCCTCAAACAATGATTTTTTGAGAAGAAATATTATACCCATTTTTGTTAATATTTTTGGTCATGTTTTTATAGAATATTGTTAAATGGGGGATATCAACCCTTTCACCTAGCCACTGGATCATTAATCTCCATTGGAATGTAATGGATCCATTAGCTATGGTTGGTGGTGAAATTAGCGTGGTTGGATTTCATGGATTCTATTCTTCACTCCCCCTCGCCATTTCTCTCCCCTAAATATATTGATGGATGTACACTAGCATGGATAGTAGATGATAGTGTTTATGGAGTTAGTGAGGTGTATTTGGTTATATTATTAATAATTATAGTGTCCAAAACAGGAAACAGTGGTAGTGGGGAGAAAAGGATGGGTAGTGGCCAACTAGGCATTGTGGTTGGCCAAAGCAGGTGAATACTGCATGGAGGTAGGAACCAAGCTCAGAATACAATGTAATTGAGGTCACAGTTAGAGGTGGGATTAAAAGGTACCTTCCCAAACTATCAAATGATCCATGATCAGGTTTCCATCAGCACACAATATTGAAGGTGGTGTTGTGTGGGATATTGAAGGTGGTGTTGTGTGGTGCAAACCATTAAGAGAGATGGGTGGTGTAGAGCATCCACATGGGTTTCCCATACACTTCATACAGATGAGTATTAGAGAGTTAGTTTATGACCATAGTTCTTTCAGGTGGTTGAGTTGGATGTTGATCCAGTTTTCATCCATGCTACCTGACCCAGGTGATAGGGTATTCCACGCACCACCACACACATAAGGCACACCATTCTTAGTGTGGGAAAACCCTCCCCCTTCCATACATTCCAAATAGTGTTCCCATGGATGATAATGTGTCAATATTTAACCGACATGAGAATATTTGTTTTGTAAAATTCACTCTGTGGTGGTTTTGGGATGGTAAATAAGCTATGCAAGGTGTTTTTATATGTAGACTACAATGGCATGATCCATCTACAAATAAAACACCCTTTACGATGAAATAAAGGTATAGTTGGGACTTATATCCATATATTCAATGTTAGGTTTCATGCATAGAGAGAGAAGCATACCCCATGGTCCAGTGGCCCCTGTATGTATGTTGATAATTGGGAATGAGTCCACCACATGGTTAATAATTACAATAGTCCCCACTTCCTTAGGGTGTGTGTCCCCTGCATTTTTTAAATGAGGTTATAACACCCTTACACCTAAAAATTCATGACCCCCTCACATAGTCAATAGATTTGTAACACCACTGATCAACATATCATGATTTTATTGGGAATTGGTACTCTATATAAGTAGTTATATTAGTCCTTGATCAATATGTGCTACTCAGTAGGGAGTGGGTCCTCAACCAAGGATTGGTAATCCATTAACCAATACTTAATACAGAAAGGTGAGAGTCCCACAATATAATTATTATGATGATTTGGGTCAATGATCTAGGCAATTTTATATCATTATTACTTGTAGAGACTAACCGTTGTTATGGTTGGTCATTGAAAATTATGGCATAATGTCCATAATTCTCTTGAATTATCCTTTGTAAATAAAGGGCACCAGTTAGTTTTTTGAGGCAAGAGACTAAGAATATGTAGATCATAACTATAAAAAGTAAAAAAAATTATAGTATCATGAGAATTTTGAACCAAGGGCGTGTCTTTGAAAGGGGTGGAAGTGAGATCCTTTTATATGTGAAAAGTAGGAGAAAATATTTGAAAAAATTTTGAGGTATGTGGTAAGAATATAATTTCATGATATTTAGGTGAGTTAGGTGGGGAAATGTTGGTGAGACATGTAAGAATTACTTTTAAACCTAAAAAAGTATTCAAGAAGGTGAAAGTGTCAGATTGATTTAGTAAAATTCATTCCACATTAGATTACCCATTTTAACACTTATTGGTCATGGTTATTATTTTGTCCCTAAAAATATAAGAAGAATCTTCCTAAGAAATTTTCAAGTGATAAATCATTATTTGGACTCTATTTAATTTAATTAAATTTATAAATATATGAAAATTAACTTTTAAACTAAAACCTATAATGTGATGAAAAATAATTGTTGTAATAAAAGGCCATTTTAATTGTTATGTATCATTATTATTATTTAACATTGATTACCAATTAAATAAGAATTAATTTATTTTTATATATTCTTAAACATGATATTAGAGTCTTAATTTAGAAGATATCCATTTAATTTTAAAAGTCATAATATTTAGTAAATAATCATTCATTGAAAAAATTGCTTTATCACGGTAACTAATATTTACCATGACTACTTAATTTTATGCATACAAATGAAATTGACCCCATTGACCAATTTGAAAATTATTATTATAATTATAAAAATCATTATATGTGATTAAATTTCTAAAATTTATAAAAATAAATTTTAATATAATTATTCATAACACATAAAAATAATTTATGAAACATGTATCTTCTAAGAATAAAATGATGTTTGTTTTATTATACCTTATATATATATTATAAAATATTTACTTATAATAACTGCCAAAAATTTAATAGTAATAATATAATTGTAATTTTTAATAATTTTATTAAGGTAACATAATTATTTTTTAGTACATTGTTGTGTGAAATATAAGATACACACATGGTATAATTAATGAAAAAGTATTTACTAAAAATCACAGGTCTTTACATTGTTCCTCTTAAAAAAATTCATCCTTGAAATTTTATTACTTAGATGAGAAAACGTGATGGTAATTTTATCTCATTACATATTCAAGTTCCCACATATCTTCCATGAACTTATGATTCCTCCATAGAACCTTGACCATATGAGCGGTCTTGTTCCTCAACTCCTTATCTATTCAATCAAAAATTTAAATTGGTTGTTTCTCATATAAGATATCAAATTATAGTTTCACATATTCCATGTTCAGTTCTTGTTATGGTTCGGGTATGGTCTTTTTATAAAGTGAAACATTGAACATATCTTTTACTTGGGAGAGGTCTGGAGGGAGAACTATTCTATAAGCTACCACCCTAACATGATTAAGGATCTCAAGGGGACTGATGTACTTAGGTATCAACTACCCCTTATTCATAAATTTTATAACCTACCTCTATAGAGATATCTATAGTAGAATATTCAAAAAAATTAAACTCTATATCTTTTCTATGATTTTTTCATAACTATTCTGTAAACACTGTGTTTCTTTCACATGTTGTTGAATGTTTTGGGCCTTTTTTTTATTAAACAAGTTTAGGCCCTATCAAATTTCTCTATCCAACATCATACCAACATGTTGGAGTGAAAAATAACGTCCTGTAAAAAACAACATATGGTTTATATTCTAGAATCTAAACTATTATAAAATGAGAACTCTATCATAGCGAGGTGTTCATCCAAAATTCCTTGAAATTCCATTAGTTTTTTTGGGTGATCAGTTGTGTTGAAGCTTAACTCTATGTCTAATTATTTCTAAATACATCCCTAGAACATTGAGATAAACCTCAAATACCAATAATATATAATGGAGAGTGGTAACCAATATAACCTTACCTCCTCCTTATGTATATATTGGTGAGTTGGTCAAGATAGAAATCTTATTCGATGGAAATAGCATGCACTGAATAAGTATGCTAGTTTACTATAAACCAAACAACATTATGGACCATAAATTTTTTTTGGGTTAATCTATGACAAAATATTTGTTAATGTTTTCTGATTTCACTACTAGAATGAGTAATGGTTACAACATTCAATTAGAATTCTCTCATTTAGCCTTAACTTGATAGTATACCAACCATCAGGATATGTATTCTATGATCCCTCTTTTTATGTTATCCCACTAGAATATTCTCTATAAGAACCTGGTTGTTACAATCAGGTATGGATCCTTGAAATTTAAGTCTAAATATTTTACTTTGGACATTATATGGATGCATAAGAGGTTAGTAATGGTCTCAGGGGTGTCTGGGGAAAGTTTGAAACTTGGAACCGATATTTTTGGGAAAAGTGGCCAAGTCGCATGGTTGATGCATATTTTTCCTTATAGTGGAGATGGTTTTTTAGATAGATCTACCTCACACAGTTTGTGAATGGTTGTGTGTATTAACCATACAATTTCCCCTTTTCCACATAACGGTTCCTAGTTTGCACATGGTTTTTCAAACCGTGCCCAAGTTAATTTTATGGGTAACATGTACTATTTTTCCTTAATGATCTAATTAGATCCCTCCTTCTTCCCTAATCCATATTTATGTGGGATTTACCTTCAAGGTTCTCATTTTTGATCTTTTTGAAGGCCAAATCTAGGGATAGAAATATCTCCTTCAACCGGGATTCGATTGAGAATCTGTTTATCATGTTGGATGCGAAACGGCAAGTACTCAAATCCATTTACACCTTTCCTCTTCTTTATTTCTCTCAACCTAGTCATAGAGGTTTGATTATTTTTATCCTTTTATTAGATTTAATTAGATCATATCCAAATCAATGGATAATACCGAAGGAATAAATTCATACAAACCTAAGGTGGGTGGTCAATAACTCATCCCTCAAGTTTCGTTATTTTAGAATTAACGTGTGGGTTCAAAAAATTTGATCAGGTGGTTTTTTTAGAATTTATATGACATACTTATAATCCTTAAAACAGTAGGCTTATGATCTTCTCACATATGTGATTAATTTTTTGTGGTTACTCCCACAACTCCATTCACCATATATAAGTTTTTATTCTATAATTATGGTTTTATTGTTTTGAAACATTTGAGCCACCATTCGGGTGTTCCTTGGATTGAGCATTCTAAGGGTAATATTTTATATATTAAATGTATTGATTTAAATTTTGAATTTAATAATTTATAGTACCATGTATTCTCACCAATTGAACTACCTATGGTAAGTGATTCATTGATAATTAAATGTGAAATAGAAATAGTAAAGTATACTAAGTATATGACTTGGATAGATTAAATGTGAATGATTAATAGGTTTTATTTCCATAGAACCCCTTACAAAATTAATGTAAGGTAGAAGAATGAACCTCAATTATTGAATAAGTATTAAAGGGAATTAATAATGGTTTCATGATACTTAGACTTATCACACTAATGAAGGGAATGGTTTGGACCAAATGAACTTATTGATTAATTATGACTTGATTAAAAGGTTCCATGATACTTAAACATACAACTATAATGAAAGGAAAAAATTGAACTAAATGGAAAATTACATGAATTTATAATCAAATAGGAATGTTCAAACTCAAGTTTGCCTTCGATTCTAATTAGAGAATGTCATGAGATTTTGGGAACCCCATTCCGATTCAAGGATTCGACCAGGCTAGGTTGAGACCCACCTAGATCTTGAACCTTGTATATTATTTGGATTCCTGGTATGAAAACATATGATGCATTCAATATCATTATAGGGTTCCTTGGATACACTCCTTAGATCCATCATTGAAAAGAAGCTTCCATGGTTAAATCCCATCAATCCCAATCAACACATATACCCATTTTACATTGGATGAAATATTTAGACTCGATAGGCACCTCATTGTGGAATTCCATGCACTATGATACTTGGATTTCACTCTTACCCCATGAAAGGATATAGTTATTATTAATTTGGTGACCCTTGAGGTCTATGTCGCCTTAGTTATTACCTTGGGACTTCACTATTAAATATCATTATAGTTTTCCTTGTAATAACATGAAACATTCACTATTGTTAACATGTGACTTATTTATAAAACGGTAATAATAAAATAATGAATTGTTTAAATGTTTAGACACTATCCAAGGGATGAATAAGGTACTTGGGTATTTAATAATATTGTACTTCTTTACTTCATATATGCATGCTTTCACACTGTTACATTTATATTACACATGATGGATGTTATGGAAACTATGGGTGGTGGACCGCTGAGATTTATCTCAAACCTATCTAAGAGCCATTTTGTACCCAAAGAAGATTACATGGTAGAAGAAGTTGAAAAAGGGAAGCGTACAACTTCAAACACTTGACTAGTTGCAGTTTAGTATGGAACTTAATAGCCGATAATCTAGTTAGAGCTCGGGATTCTTGGGATAGTCTTTGATTTCATTTTTACTTATGTGGAACATGTTATTCTTGCTATATTGTATGAATGTTTTCATGTTTTCTAGTCAAATGATATATCATCAGTTGTAGAATTCTATTCTTGTTGTTTTAGTTATTGTTATTGCTGTCTGTATTTTCTGTTTTGTCTTCTGTTTAATTTATTTACTTCCTCTATTTTTCTATGTTTACATTTATCCTCTACGATACACTTTGGTAATGAGGGAATAGTCTCCCCACAGACACACCCTAGTCCCTCATTTCTAGTTGACAGCCTTTGGCATTCGAGGAGATGTTCTTGAGGCAATGTGGCCCACCGAGCTTAGGGCACCCATTAAGTGGCATCTAGGTCTGGGACACCACAATGTGGTTTCAGAGGAGGTTATTTTCCTACTTTACTATTTTTTGACAATAAATTGGATATTAGGAATGCTTGGGACTTGGTCATAATCCATTCTTAGGAATCACAAATCCATGTTCAGGGTAAAAGAAATGTTACCCTAAATTATAATTGTTGTTCTTCTTTTTCTATTATAGCTGATATTATTTCACAATTGGGTGACACACATGTTGTGTGGAGTTGTTGATTATTACTCTGATTTAGGATTTTCTTTCATCCCTATCTTGAAGATATGAGAGAGAGGATCATTGTTACATGCATCATTATAGGTACATAAAATTTTCATGTCAGGCATATTTCCATGAAATATATGTGCATTTCAATGCTGTGCAATTCTTGATATTCTTGTGATAGTTGAATGATGTTGTGATAGTTATCTTATGAGTGTATTTATCTTATTTGCAATTTATTTCCTACATGTCTCAATTAATTAGGTGTATGGGATCTCATTATTTGGGATGAGTAATTTAACAAGTCAATCCATTATTCTATAAATAAATGTGTGTCATTTCTAGTGATAGGTGTATGGGTATTGATTCAATAGAAATAAATATCCATTATATAGTGAATCATGAAATCTAAAATTAAGTGGTTATATATCCTTATCCCAAATTTTCATGTTTATGAAAGGTAAAGGAGTGAACCAGGTAATTAAATGTAAAATTAAATAGAGCATATACTTGAGAACTTACCGATACCTTGCCATATATGCGGGTAGTTGGGGTAGTATGCCATAGGTAGTGAGTTTTCTTATGTTTAGCTTCCGCTAGTGATGTTATCATTCAGTTTAATCTTGTTATGAGGTGTGTTCTTGGATATTGTAGACCAATTCTTACATGATGTCCTCATATCGTATTCTTGGAGTGTATTAAAGACCATGCTCTAGACATGGTCGGCCCTGAGCCGCCACTCTTACCTCCAGGAGTGCCACTTGAGTCACCACCTATTGTACATAATCAGGGAACTAATACCAAAGTTTGTGATAGTTTCCAATGCCTGATGCAGTACATGCATGGTGCTACACAAATTTAACCAATGATGGATGATCTAACTCATGTGTCATAGTCGCAAAATCCTCCTACCTTTTCAGGGGATGGAGTTCCACAGGCTCCTGAGTCTTATCTAGATTCCATACTATCTATCTTCGTGTAGATGGAAACAACTCCAGATAAGAGATTCATTCTTTCTATATACATGCTTCTGGATTTGGCAAAGCATTGACAGGATGAGTCTTCCCAAGAGTGTTTTCATAAGGGAACATTATGGGTTGATTTCTAGACTGACTTCTATGATCAGTTCTTTCCTCAGAAACTAGGACCTGACATAACGAAGGAGTGCATGAATCTTGTGTAGGGTTCTATGTCAGTTATGGAATATTCAGCACGTTTCACGGATTTTCAAGGCTTTGAACCACTTCTAGATGGTGATGATATTTTTCATGCTAGGATATTTTAAGATGGGATCCATTATACCATCCATATAAAGGTATATTTTTCCTACCTACTTTTTGGGAGATAGTCAATCAGGATCTTATCACTGAGTTCCACTTGAAGGATGGCAATAGTACCAGGTATAAAGGATCAGTGCCACAGAAGTCCGATAGTTCTTCCGGTTCTAGGAAACATTCCATCAATATTTATAGTCAGAGTAGTGTCAACCAGTGTGCCCGTATTCAAAGCCCTAAAGTGTGTCAGTAGTGTGGATGAAGGGGGAATTCGAAGCCTCAGTGTGGTAGAGACCCACTATAGTGTTAGGGTTGTGGTCGTATGGGGAATCTATAATAGTTTTATAAGACCTTTCCATCAGATTCAATTGGAAAAGGATCCAAACCAGCTCAACCTTTAAGAGTGAGTTCATTTATGCCATGTCAGGAGGGGAGTTGGAATAACACCGATAGGTCTGGCCAAGGAGGAGGTCATGGTCTTGGTGGCCATACCCCTGGTCACCAGAAGTGACAACAGAGTAGTTATGATTGTGGTAGACTATCTGTTTCATTGGGTCATGGATCAGGTCAATTTCATGTACTACAGTGGATACCCCAAGACCAGGTTGTGGGAACATATATAGTATGAGGTATTATTATACTAGCATCTACCATAATATCTTCTTTATTTGATATAAGCGATTAGAATTATTTTACCTCTGTATCTATTGTGGAAATTCTTAGACTAGATATCCAGTATTATAAGGGTGTAATGACCCTAGATACTCCATTAGGGATAAAAATATGCGGGATACACCAATTTAGGGAATTTCCCCTTGAGGTATTTAGTCACCTTTCCTATGGAACTTATATGTTCTCAAGTGACATGATTCGATATCAAACTTGGGATGTACTGGTCAGTTCATTATCGTATTTTTGTAGACTCCTATCATCACATGGTATCTTTTACATCACCATAGGGTAGAATTTATCTACATAAGGTTGAGTGGGATGTACTTGATGGTAGAGCAGGACCAGATCATCAGGGTATTGGTGGAGTGACTGCCCAGATTAAAAAAATATTTCATGGAGGATCAGAGTTTAAGACAAGATGATTTTCCTCTAGTAGTGGTTCATTTTAGGGATGTATTTCTAGATAACATTTCTGGATTACCTTTTGAGAGAGAGGAAAAGTTTATTATCAAGATTTTTCTAGGAGTAGCTCGAGTGTGCATTCATCTATATAGGATTGAACCAATAGTGCTTCAAGAGCTCAAGTGGTAGTTAGAGGATTTAGAGGCCAAAGGCTTTATACGTCCTAGTACATCTTCTTGGGGTTCTCCCATGATTTTCTCATAGAAGGAGGATGGAAACTTATTTCTATTCACGGATTCTAGAAGGTTGAACTAGCTTATGGTCATGAACTGATATCCACTTCCTCGAATAGATGAAATCTTTGACCAGCTCCAAGGAGTAAAGGACTTCTCTAAAATCGACTTCAGATCAGGTTATCATTAGGTGTGAGTAAGGCTATTAGAAATACCTATTATAGATTTCCATAAAATGTATGTTCTATATAAGTACCTTGTTATGTCCTTCGGTCTTATGAATGCACCCACCATTTTCATGGTTCTGCTAAAAAGGGTTTTCCACCCCTATTTGTAATCTTTTGTTATGGTACTTGTGGAAGAAATCTTGGTGTATTCTCACACTCGTAGCAACCATGAAAAAATCTAAGGATTATTCTGAGTACACTGAGAGAGAATCATATTTATGAAAATCTTGCTAAGTGCCACTTTTGGATCAATAAAGCTCACTTCTTGGGTTATTTTATCTCACATTCAGGAAAATCAATTGACCTAGAAAAGGTTATTATTGCAGTTTAATGGTAGAAACCCAAGCAAGTATTTGACATATAGTGTTTCTTAGAGATAGATAGATATTATAAAAATTTAATAAAAGACTTATCATGTCTTGATTCACCTCTTACTTGTCTTACAAAGAAGGGTGTCAAGTTCATATGGTCATAAGCATGTGAGAAAGACTTTTAAGAGCTTAAAGTGAGGTTTGTATAAGCACCTATGCTGACTCTTATAGAGTTAGGAATATGTTATACCATCATCTATGATGCATCAGGAATTATCCTTGGAGCAGTGCTGATGTATGAAGAAAAAGTCATTTTTTAAAGATCATGTCAATTGAGTCATCATGATAGAAAATACCCAACATACAACCTTAAGCTAGAAGAATTTTTCCACACCTTACATTACTAGAGACATTATCTATTGGGTGAGCTCCTTGTGGTGTGCACAGAACACAAGATCCTCAAATACATCTTTTCTTAGTATACCATAAACCTTAGATAGTGAATATGGGTTGAGTATCTAAAATTCTTTGATTTTGAGCTTGCCTATATGCTAGGGAAGGGAAATCCGGTTGTAGATGAACTGAGTCAGAAAACTCTGGCACATGACGTATGTGAATCCAGTGATGAATGAATGTTAATGGACATATTTTATGGGCTACATCTAAAGATTCTTGATATTCATGATCAGTCTTACCTCTCATCCTTCACTATTTCCTCATCCCTCCTTGAGAAGGTTAAAAGTATACAGTTTTCAGATCTTAAAGGCTTGGTTATCCATGACAGTATATAAGGAGATAACCCACCTCTATATTGATTTGTGGACATAGATGACGTCATGCATCTATGTGGACATATCTGGGTTTCTATAGATATGAGAGAGAATTTGATTCACAAGGAACAAACTTCTTCGTGGGTAGTTCATCAAAGAATCTCCAAGATGTATTGAGATATGTGATGCCGGTATTGGTGGAATTTAATAAAATATGAGATAACATGATTTATCACTATGTTTTCCATCTATCATCAGGTGAAGGTGGAGCACCAGATACTTGCAAGATTTCTATAGACACTTCCAGTCCCAGAATGGAAATGGAATGATATTGCAATGGATTTTATAGTTGGATTACATAGGTCACATAAGTGTAGTAATTCTATTTGGGTAGTCATTGAATGACAAAAAAAATCATCCCCCTTTATTTTTATTTGGAAGACTTTATTAGTTGATGAGATGAGAAGAATGTATGTTTGTGAGATCATACGACTACACGAGGTTCCATGTACTATATTTTCATAAAGGGATGATCGTTTCACATCACGATTGCAGAAGGGTTTGAAAAAGACTTTGGGAACACATGTGATTCTATGAACAACTTTTCACCCTCAGACCGATGGATAATTAGAACTAAAAATACAGGTTCTAGAATATATTCTATGAGCATGTGACCTTTATTTTGGAGGTTCTTGGTATAATCATATCCCTCACATTGAGTTCTCCTATAATAATAGCTTCCAAGTGATAATTCATATGGCTCAGTTTGAGGCCTTATATGGTAGGACATGTCGTTCGTGCATATGCTAGCTAGAGGTAGGTGAGGCATCCCTACTAGGTCCTCATCTCGTTTAGGAGACTTCAGAGTAGGTTCTGCTGATGAGGAAGTATATGACTACTGCTCAGTCAACAAAAACATTATACTGATATCCATTGACAAACTCTTGAGTTTGAGGTCAGGGATCATGTTTTTATTCAGGTATCACCTAGGATAGGGAATAGACAGTTATGAAATCATGGAACGATATTTCTATGTAATGCAGGGACTTTTGAAATTATAGAGAGAGTCAGGATGATAGCCTATCAACTGATATTACCTCAAAGGTACCATGCCATGCATGACATCCTCCATGTTTCAAAGATTATCTAGTGTCATGCTAATCCATCTTATACCTTTGGTCCTAATGAAGTAGAGTTATATGCTAATTCTACCATTTAGGAGTATCTAGTATGCATAATTGACAGGATCATGAAGGCTCATATGGCCAAGTTTATCCGTCTAGTATGAGTGCTATAGAATCATGGATGAGTAGAGGACCCAACTTAAAAGAGGGAAGCTGATGTATGTGCCCAATTACCAGAGTTTTTCTCATACAATGTTTTTCCACCCATGTAATGTGAACTCCGAGACAAGTTCTTTTAAAGGGGGAAGATTACAAGACCTCAATTTTTACAATCAAGTATAGATCCCTTAAATTTCGGTCTAAATCATTACTTTGGAACTAATATGGATGAATAAGTGATTATTAAAAGTATCAGGTGTGTTTGACGCAAGTTTAAAGCCCATAACCCTTCTTTTTTGTTAAACTATATTAGTCGCATGGTTAGCACATGATTTTCCTAACTGTGGAGATGGTGTTTTTTCGAATAGAGACACCTTGCACAGTTGGTGCATGACCATTCCGCCTAACCATGGAAGTGCCCCTTCAGCCTAGGTATTTGTGCATGTTTTGTGCACAGTTTTTCAAACCGTGTGGAAAATCCATGAACATGATTATTTTCTGGATAAAAATGTAAAATTTTCCCTTAATGGTCTAATTACATACCTCATTCTTCCCTAAATTGAGTTTATGCTGGATTTACCCCCATGGCTCTCATTTTAGATCTTTTAGATGGTCAAATATGGGGATTTAAAGATCTCCTTCATCCAATATTTGATCGATCTTCCATTCATCATCTTGGTTGCGCAACAGTAAGTACTCAATCTTGTTTAAGTCTTTTATCTTCTCTCTTGCTCTCGACCTAGTTATCAAGGTATGAGGATTTTTCTCATTTTATGAGATCTAATCTGATCTAATCCAAATCATGGGCTAATTCCATAGGAGGAGAGACATACAAGCCTATAGTGGGTGTTCTATAACTCATCAATCAAGTTGGTTTATTTTGGAATTGTTGTGTGGGGCCCACCGATTTCATTGGTTTCCATTTATAGAATTTATATTCCATTATTATAATCCTAAGAACTATATGATAATTATATTTCCATATATACTATTAATTAATGGTCATTAATCCTAAAAATCCATTCATCCCATGTAGGATGTTATGACATAATTGTCATTTTAGTGTTTTGACACGTTTGAGCCACCATTCGGGTGCGCCTTGGCTTGACCATTCTAAGTGTAAGACTATATATATAAAATGCATTGATTTATATTGTTAATTACATAATGGAAAGTACCATGTATTATCACCTCTTAAACCACCTAAAGTAAGTGCTTCAATTGATATTTAAATATGAAATGGAAATTGGAAATTATACTAAGTATACGAGTTGACCATATTAAATGTGAATGATTAATAGGTTACATGTACGTATCACCCCTTACCATATTAATGGAAGATATCAGAATGAACCTTAATTATTGAATATTACTTAAAGGGAATAGTAAAGGTTGTATGCTACTTGGACTTTTCAAACTAATGAATGGAAAGTATTGGAACAAATGCAATTATTTATTAGTTAGGATTTGATTAAAAGGTTACATGTTACATGACCTTATCACACCAATGAAAGGAATGGACTGAACCAAATGAAACATTACATGTATTCATACTCAAATAATAATATCTTGACTTGAGCATGCCTTAGATTCTGATCAGAGAATTCCATGAGCACTAGAGAACCCCATTCTGACTCAAGGATTCAACTTGATTGGGTTGAGACCCACCAAGATTCTGATCCTTGTCTATTATTTGTATGCCTGATATAACACCGTAAGATACCTTCAATATCATTACAGGATGCCTTGGATACACTCATTGGATCCATCATTGAAATGTAGAGTCCATGGTTAAATCCCTATTATACACAGTCATTTCTTAGCCCCATTTTCCTTGGATGAACTCCTTGGGCTCAATTGGCCCCTCATTATAGAATTACTTGGACTATGATCCTTGGATTACATTCTTACCCCATCCAGGGTATAATTATTACTGATTTGGAGACCCATGAGGTCTATTTCACCTTGGTTATTACCTTAGGATTTCACTATTAAAAATCAATATAGGTTGCTTTGTCATAACATGGATCCTTAAATATTGTGAACATGTGACTTACTAATAAATTGCTAATAATAAAATAATGAATTGTTTACATGTTCATACACCAACTGTGGTCTGAATCAAGTACTTGGGTATTTAGCTACATTGTACTATTTTACATCTTATATGAATGCTTTCACACTATTACATTTCCATTAAACAGGCTGGATGTTATAGAAACTATTGGTGGTGGCCCATTTAGATTTATCTCATACCCTCTACGGGTGTCGTTTGGTACCCGGTGTAGATTACATGGTTGCAGGTGTTGACAAAGGGAATAATACAAATTCAAAAACCTGATAGATTTCTATTTAGTATGGATATTGATATAATATGAATTATTCGGAGTTCGGGATGCTTGGGATGGTTTTTGATTTCGTTTTTTACTTATGTGGAACATGTTACGAATGCTATATTTTATCCATGTTTTCCAGTTTTCTAGTGACATGACATATCATCAGTTGTTGGATGCTATTCCGAATATTCCATTTATTGTTACTGCTATCTCTATTTTCCTCTATGTCTTAAGTTTAATTATATTTCTTCCACTATTTATCTATTTTTACATTCATCTATTTCTCTACACTTATGTAATGAGGTCATAGTATCCCCACAGAAACAGCATAGTCCCTCACTGCTAGTCGACAACCTCTAGCATTCGGGCAGATGAAGTTGAGGCCATATGACCGACCGAGCTCAGGGCACTCGTTAAGTGGAATCTGGGTCAAGGAAATCACATTTTATTTATATATCTATAAGTATATGTGCTTCCTGGATGAATAAAGAATAATTATCTATGAGCATCTTCCAGAATTTCCCTCTCCTATTCTAGTTTTGATGTGACATAAATCTACTTTCCCAACCTTATAACTCAATCTTGATCAAAGTTAAAGTCCAGAATACTCAATATATTTTTTATAGATATAAATCATCCTTTTGGTTTTTATTAATATTCAAGTGAATTAATGTTTGATCAATAATTTTTGAAATATATGTTTTATCTCCTCCCACTATGACATCAAGATTCATGATTTGAAAATCTATGAGTATGGGGTATCATTCAGTCCTCATAATTGATAAAGTTTCATGTCAATTCCTACATAGAGAATCAACCAACGTTATTTATTTTCAATGGTGGTAATATATTGAGTAATCATAAAAATTAATCAATTCCCACTTTCTCCTTTAGCGCATCTTCAAATACTAGGTGAATAAATATTTCAAGATCTTGTGATCAGTATATATATCACACTTTTCTATGTAGAGAGATTGTCACAACATATTTAATGAAAAGATCAATATCGCGGGATTTAAATCATGCATTGGGTAATATTTCTTATGATTCATTAGTTGATGTGAGACATAAGCAATTACCTTATCATTCTACACAATAACGCATATAATGACCTTTTCTGAATAATCATTATATATTACAAAACCTTACCCACTATACATTAATGTAAGTACATGATTAGTTTCCAAACTCTTATTTAGTTCCATGAAAATTTCCTCACATTCCTCCATCAAAGTAACCACACTCCATTTCATCTTAAATGTAACACCCCATGATTTCATAGTATGTTATCTTATTAATTTAATTCAATAGCTTGTGCTACATGCAACACTGAGTTCG
Source organism: Viscum album (assembly GCA_963277665.1). Classification (NCBI taxonomy): domain Eukaryota; kingdom Viridiplantae; phylum Streptophyta; class Magnoliopsida; order Santalales; family Viscaceae; genus Viscum; species Viscum album. Next base: position 1,046,175,671 of record OY728150.1, read on the forward strand.
AGCACACCACAACTTACTAAACTAACCGTTCAAAAAGTGGTTATGAATAATATTAACTGAATTTTGAATCTTATATACTCTATATAATTTTAAAATCCATATTTTGTGTTTTTAAGACATAATATAAGAACAAATCCATTTTTTCGGATAAAATAAGTATTTTTCAAAAAATGCAATTTTACCGCCTTTTAATGGCGAACAATTTTTAAAACCAATATTTGACACTTTTATATATTCAATTTAATGAAATTAAATTTTTCTTTAGAATCAGGATATAAAAATTTTCTTTGGATAAATTTTTGGTACTTTTCTGATAACTTTCATATTTTGATGAATAGTGAAAATACTATGTTTTAATTGAAAACAACTTTTTTAATCAAAATAATTTATAGTGACAAATTATAAATTTTAATGGTTTGGAAGTATAATTAGATTATATTTTTATCATTAAATACAATTTAGGTCATTATAAGTAATTTCACATTTAAATTTGACATAAACACATGTCAATCTTTTCATAGTTTTTACTTTTTAAAAACCTGCTTTTTTGTTTTGACAACGGAAATTGATTTTAAATTAATAAATTAAACTTATATGTTTTAAATTTGGTAAAATAGAGTTTATTTTTGAATTCTTAATATCAAAATTATCTTAAGGAAAATTTTTGGTATTTTTCTAAAAACATTCAATTTTTGATGAATAGTGAAAACACTACGTTATTATTTAAAACCAAATTTTTATTTAAATAATTAACTATTTTATATTAATTTATTTCAGGTTAAAATAGATACATAATACCTATATATGTTCAACTTAATTCATTGGAGTCATTTTAATATATGGTTATATATATATATATATAATTTTATCGATCATTTTACCATCTTTTACACACCTTCTAGGAGCATTCACACATTTGCATAAAACATAATTTTACCGCTTCTGTGAGTTGAATTTAAAAAATACAAGATACATGGTTGAAATATTTAAGTAAAATGTGGTTCAATAAGATGAAAATAATTTTTTTTGAATAATAACATTTGACTTATTTACCATGGTTAAAAGTAAATAGGGTAATTAAGGGTAAAAATGATATTATAATTACCCTAACACATATCCTAATTCTATTGGATAAGTATAATTCGGCCAAAAACAACCTTAGGAATAAAATATGTCCCTTTTTGGTCCACTTGGATAAGATTTAGAAATTTATTATTAATTTATTTAAAGAAGAGATAAAAGAGTTAAATTCAATGTTTAATAACTAAAACATTTTCAATATAAGGTTATACATAAGATAAATAAAATATGAATATTAATTGTAAATCTAAAAAAATCCTACATAATTTAATTCTATTTATAATTTTTTAACCTTACATAAATTAATTTATTTATGACACAATCATGATGCAGTAATTACCTTATTAATTAAATATTAAAATAATTTATTTTATAAATATCAAAATAAATGTAATTTGATACTTTTGATGAATTACAATAATTTTATAGGTTAATATGACATGTTATGGTTGGTTAAATAAATTTTATTTGATGTTATAAAGTTTTTATGGCTTTCAAAAAAATAAAATACTAAATAGATTCAAAATTGACATAATTGAGTTTTTAAACCAAATATTATTTTATTAATTGATATAATATTCCTGAAAAACTAAGGTTTGGAAAAAGGGATTATATAAGGTTATATATTTTAATAACTAACCACATGGGGTTCTCATGTCTTATTATAGTAAGATAATTAACTATATAATATAAAAATACAAGAGACATGGTAAATGTCAAACTATTTAACTAAGAGTTAAATCTAAAAGATAAGGTTAATATGATGACCTAAACCCGTATAAAACCTATTGGTTGAGCGTTTTTCGACCCATCCCCACCTTATCCTCTATATAATTCATTTTGGAATCATTATAAACCTAAAATGATTTTATTATAAAATAATATTTTGTGCTTTTTCTAAAGTGACCCATACCTCTCTTATAAAAAGGAACTTCACCTTCTCTTTATTTAACACCTCCATAGCCTTTTGGATCAGTCAAACCCTACCCACATATCCTCCCAAATTTCCTCACTTAATCCTAGAGGACTTCCTTTGGTTAGAAAGCCAACATAATGATCTCTTTTGTTCAAATCAAAAGGAAGAACCTGAAGAAGAGGTAAATATTTCATCACCTCTTTCAAGTTCTTTTCTTCTTGCACTTCCTCTTTCATTGTTGTTTACATTATAAAATAATATCTCCAGTATCTTATATAAACTATGATGTTATTATAAAAACTTTACAACCATTTTCATAACTCTATCCATCCTATAAATGAAAAAGTCATCATAGTTGCGTACGTACGGATTACCGTCTCCACGTTATGGTGTAGTTTGTTATTCTAACACTTCAATATTTGGATGTGTATAATAATGAGTATAACTAATGTAAATAATAAATATAACATGTTAATGATTATTTATATATTATATACCTCCCAATTACATATGATTTCACCATCAATATAATGATATTGTCGCTCGTGCGTACGTACGGATTACCATCTCCACGACGCGATGAGATTCATTTCCCCGTTCACCATTCAACGATGATTATAAAAATATTTATCATTAATAAGAATGTAACATATGAAATAATAATTATATTTGATATATATATATATATATATTTATGTACTTACATATATCTTATTCACTTAGTTCCATTCAATACGATATGAAAACGGAAACAACATTTATGCCTATGTAAGGCATATTGTCTCCATAAACGATGTTTTCCATTTCATATATATTTCTATTATAAATATTTATATTATAAATATATATGATATATAAATAATTTTTTATGTTTTGGAAGTATTTAAATCATGATCCGAGTGATACAATCAAGAGTAACATGTTAAAACATGTACGATAAAGAAAGCGATTATTACCCGAAATGTTAATTTAACATGGAAATTATTTTTAAATTGGTAGTATAAAGTCATAAACAAATAATTTATGATATCATAAATATTAATATGGTTCTTTTATAATTTAATAACATACTAATGTCTATATACAATAGGTTAAATGTACCCTCGATTAAGGAAATTACAAGGTAAGGGTTAATTTCACAATCTCTTTATTATCAGAGGTTGTTTTTACGTGAGCATCTACTGGGAAATATTTATTATTCATGTCCCTATTTTATAAAAGAGTTTTAAAAGGGATTATTTTAAGGGAGTTTTTTACTAAAACATCATTTCAAATGTTTAAAATATTTATTCTTCTAAATCGTTCTCATTAATGCCCATGTTTTCAAAATGGTTTTTATGGATTTATTTATATAGACAAGAATTTTTTAAAATGTTAATTACTTTCAAAAGTTTCAAAGTGGTATGAGACACTTGGATTCAAAACTATATTTTAAAATTATATCCTTTATAAATTATGTGACTTTTAAATTATTTCGTGAAAAAGGTATATTTATCTCAAAGATGTTTACTGATCATTTTCAACTATTTCAAAATACATTACCGGATATTATTCTTGATCAAGGTTGATTTATTATGATACAAATCTTACATATTGTATTGAATTTTTTGTGATATGTTTGACTTTTGATGTGTTATTTTTATACCATTCATGGTTTATGGAGAAATTATTGACATTTTTAATGCTAGTTTTAATACTAGTGTTTATTTTATGTTTAAAAATTTTCATATGAGGAATGCATTGGACTTAGTAAGTGACGAGTGGAGACTGTTATAGCTCCTCGATGCATTGGTAGGTCTCATTATACAAACTAGTTTCTTGGAACAAGGCCTTGACAAAATCTTAGTCGTAGTCTTGGAACAAATCCTTGACTATGTGGTTATGAAGTCTGGAATTATGCATTCTGTCATTATGAAAGTGGCTATTGATATTGCATGTGATTATTCAACTAGTAGAATATCCATGCGAATAAGTAAATGGAATTATTTGATTTTATCTTTTTCATATCATGCTGATGTTTAAGTTTAAAAGGTTTTGTTTTAGTCTTATACATTTTCTTAAATATTTATGCTTATTTATGAAAGTTTCCACTATATTTTTATCCTTACTAAGCATCTGAGCTCACCCATTTCTATGTTTTATTTTTCCCAGGATTCCAAGAAGTTTATTGTGATTGATATAATGGGTTATGTTAAGGGAATAATGGAATTCATAAAGGATTTTTTTATTATGTTATATGTTATAAAGTGTAATGTAACATTCATGTATGTAATCTATTTTCCAAGAATGCTAAACCGACTAGTCCTTCGGGACATGATTTCTTGTATCATGCCAATGTTGTGTAATAATGCACCGAATTTGGGTAACTGGGGTTGGGGAGTTATAGTTGGTATTAGAGAAAGTTTAGAAATAACCTATGAAACTGGATTTAGAAAAACTCTGATTAGAGAACATTACCCTAAGATAGACTTTGAGGATTAGTATAGAAGAACATCCTATAATTTTGGTAATATAGAGATTTCGTGCCTTTTCTAAGAAATACATCCCTGTCTAGATACGAGAAGGTAGAGGCGGCTCTGGAACATATGTACCTTGGAGTGAAAACTCCGATAAGGAGTTTCAGGCTTGACCTGGGGTATTCTGGTACACGAAAACTGGCATTTCTATACTCTTGGTTACGAAACTCCCAGGTGATATGCTTAAGATAATTCACATTTTATTTAAAAGCCATTATGAAGGATTTAATAGTAAATACTTTTTCAAAGAAATTGTTTTTATGATTATAGATTATATTCATAATCTTTTCACTTTACGTTAGTTTTTTTACAAGTTTGTAATTATTCATTGTGATTCATAAACTAACCTATTGTATTCCATTGTTTATAAATGGTTCCTAATAGATGTAATAAGAACTCCAGAAATATGCATGATCCAAAGAGCAATAAGGATCATATATTTCATGGAATTAAGCCAACATTTCGATTAGAAATAGTCTCCCAAGTATTATCATCATATGAAGAAATAGTATCATATATTAATAAGATAACTAAAGATTTTTTTGTGTCCTATGGATTTGGAGGGAAGCCAAAGGAACAAAAGGATGGTTAAAATAAAGATGGATAAAGGGAACAAGGGAAAGAAGGATTTTCCCATATGTGTAACTGTGGAAAGAATCACCTTGGAAAATTCTTGAAGGGAATGGGAGTTTGTTATAAGTGTGGAGAAAAAAGACACCAAGTATGTGATTGCAAGGGTAAGAAAAAGGTTTCAAATGTACAATGCTTCATCTGAAAGGAGTTGGTACACTACTTGAATCAATGTCCAAATCATCAGAGTATACCCCAAATACTGCTATTGGATAATAATCAAGTTATGATACTACTGAAGATGAAGAGGAATGATTAAGAGTTCTTATGTTGTTTTTAATGTATTATGCCATTTGAGTATTGTATTAATGACGTACATGTTATAAGAATTATATAGTATATAAGGATTGTACTATGGTACAATTTCATTAAGGACTTCAGATTGTGTGGAACCAAGAAAAGTTACTCAATGGAAAGTTAAATTTTTTGGAAAATACATGGTTGAAGGAAATAAAAAACTTTAATAAGGTCATGATACTGAGGTATTGATTTTGGAATAATATATGATTGATTTGGATAAATTATATTTGAGACGATTGACATCCTTGGAACTTGTTAATGGTTTTTTTATTCCATCATTTTTGGAGTATACAACATTTTTGGATATAAGGAGTATATCCAATATTATATAAGGAATAAGGGTGCATGAATGTAATCATTACAGTTATATAATAATTCTCGGTGTTACCGTGTTTTAAAAGAATACATGATGAAGGTATTCAAATGTTATTACGTGGTAAAAAGGATCTTCATTGTGTTTACCTTCCTTATAAATTTTGGACTGTGAGTTTCGACGTAAGTGTTTTGGATAACTATAAAGGTTGGAATCAATTCCGTTTGACATTGGATAATATTTTTAATGTTAATTAATTTATTGAGATTATTTTTCAATTGTCATAAAAAGGACAACCCGGAGGTCGGACGACAACCTGTCATGTTTGGCAAGGCCGCGAGACTTGAACCCACAACAGAAGGGTGACAAGGGTGCATCACCTACCACTAGCCTATGCGATATCCTAACTTTTATAATCTAGTTTTTTTAAATAGTATGACAAATGAATTATAAATTCATTATTTTTGGAAACGTATACAATTAGGATAAATAGGATACTTTTGAATTATATTATCTTTTGGAGAGAAAGATGAGTTTTTGGATGGAATTTGTTAAAGGATGAAACAATACTTGTCAAGTATATTTTTTCCTCTTATTCTGTGAATAAATTAATTCTTAAACTTTAGATAATGGATCATAAAACAAAAAATGTGTTATCCTAAAACCTTATGTTTTTTTTGAACCGATGATATTTTACATCATCTTAGATTGATGGCTTTGAGGCCCAAAATTTTATACTTGTCTGTGATTGATGACCTTAATCACTCCCTATAAATATCTACATTTTTCCTCCAATTATGTGTCTCTAATATCCACCAATTTCCTCCTAATTGAGATCATTATTTGGTGGTGACTTTTTCATTTCAGTTTCCCTCTTATTAAGAGTAAATTTTATTAAACCAATTTATGATGTGAGTTTTCCACAAAGGTATTTTTCTATTTTTAACATTTTCGAATAAAAATTTCAAATTGCGAGGAAACAATTTATTGAAGGATGGGGGAATGTAACACCCCAATATTTCATAGTACATTATCTCATTAAATTAATTCAATAGCTTTCGCTACATGAAACACTGAGTTCGAGCGCACCACAACTTACTAAACTAGCCGTTCAAAAAGTGGTTATGAATAGTATTAACTGTATTTTGAATCTTATATACTCTATATAATGTTAACATCCATATTATGGGTTTCTTAAAAATAATATATGAACAAATCCGTTTTTTATATAAAATAAGTATTTTTCAAAAAATGCAACTTTATAGCCTTTTAATGTCGAACCTTTTTTAAAACCAATATTTGACACTTTTATATTTTCAATTTAATGAATTAAATTTTTTCTTTAGAATAGGGACATAAAAATTTACTTTGGATTAATTTTTGGTACTTTTCTGATAACTTTTATATTTTTATGAATAGTGAAAAATACTATGTTTTAATTGAAAATAACTTTTTTAATTGAAATAATTTATATTGATAAATTATGTATTTGAATGGTTTGGAAGTATAATTAAGTTATATTTTTATTATTTAATATAATTTAGGTCATTATTAGTAATTTCACATTTAAATTTGACATAAACACATGTCAATCTTTTGATAGTTTTTGCTTTTTAGAAACCCGCTTTTTGGTTTTGACGACGGGAATTAATTTTAAATTAATAAATAAAACTTATATGTTTTGAATTTGGTAAAATAGAGTTTATTTTTGAATTTTTAATATCAAAATTATATTAGGGTAAATTTTTGTTATTTTTATGAAAAATTTAAATTTTTGATGAATAGTGAAAACACTGCGTTATTATTTAAAACCAACTTTTTATTTAAATAATTAGTTATTTTTTTAATTTATTTTAAGTTAAAATAGATACCAAATACCTATATATGTTCAATGTAAATCATTGGAGTAATTTTATAATAAGTTTATATATATATAATTTTATCGAATAATTTACCGTCTTTTACGCACCTTCTAGGATCATTTACATATTTACATAAAACATAATTTTACCACTTTTTTGAGTTGAATTTAAAAAATCCGAGAGACACAGTATACATAATTAATTAAGATTTGGTTCAATAAGATGAAAGTAATATTTGGTGAATAGTAACTTTTGACTTTTAGTTACCAAGGTCAAAAATAAATAGGGTAATTAAGGGTAAAAATGAAATTATAATTACCCTAAAACATCTCCTAATTCTATTGAATAAGTATAATTCGACTAAAAACAACCTTAAGAATAAAATATGACCCCCTTTGGTCCACTTGGATAAGATTAGGACATTTATTATTATTTTATTTAAGGAAGAGTTAAAAGAGTTAAATTAAATGTTTAATAACTGAAAAATTTTTAATATAGGGTTATACATAAGATAAATTTGACTATAAATATTAATTAGAAATATAACAAAATTTCCTACATAATTTTATTTTATTTAAAAAATTTAGACCTTAAATAAGTTAATTTATTTATAACACAATGATGATGTAGTAATTACCTTATTAATGAACTATTAGAATAATTGGTATTATAAATATCCAAATAAAAGTAATTTGAGACTTTTGATGAATTAAACTGATTTTATAGGTTAATATGACATGTTATGGTTGGTTAAATAAATTTTATTTGAAGTGATAATGTTTCTATTGATTTCAAAAAAATCAAATACTAAATAGTGTCAAAATTGACATAATAGAGTTTTTATACTAAATACTATATTATTAATTGATATAATATTCTTAAAAATATAAAGTTCAGAAAAAGTACTTGGATAAGGTTATATATATTAATAATAAATCAAATGGGGTTATCTTGGCTTGTTATAGTAATATTATTAACCATATAATAAAAAAATACAAAGAGACATGGTAAATGTCAAACTATTTAACTAAGAGTTAAATATAAAAGATAAAGTTAATATGATGACATAAACCTATATAAAACATATTGGATGAGAGGTTTTAGACCCATACCCACCTTATCCTCTAAATAACTCATTTTGGAGTCATTATAAACCGAAAAGTATTTTATTATAAAATAATATTTCATGCTCTTCCTAAAGTGACCCTCACCTCTCTTGTAAAAGGGCACTTCCCCTTCTCTTAATTTCACACCCCCAAAGCCTTTGTATCGTCCAAACCCTTCCCAATTATCATCCCAACTTTACTTACTTTATCCTAGAGGCCTTTTTTTGTTCATAAATCCAACCTAAGGATACCTTTTGATCAAATCAAAAGGAAGAACCCAAAGAAGAGGTAAATATTTCATCGCCTCTTTCATGTTCTTTTCTTCTTCCACTTCCTCTTTATTTATTGTTTTCATTGTAAAATAATATATCCAGTATCTTCTATATAATATGATGTTATTATAAAAATGGTAAAACCATTTTAATTACTCTATCCATCCTATAAATGAAAAAGTCACCATACTTGCGTACATACAGATTACCATCTCCACGTCTGGTGTAGTTTGTTATTCAAACACTTCATTATTTGGATTGGTATAATAATGAGTATAACAGATGTAAATTTAAAATATAACATGTTAATTATTCTGTATATATGATATACCATCCATTTACATATGATTTCACTATCAATATAATGATATTGTCGCTCATGTGTATGTACGGATTACCGTCTCCACGACGCGATGAGATTCATTTCCCCATTCACCATTAAACGATGATTAAAAAAATATATCATTAATAGGTATGAAATATATGAAATAATAATTATATTGGAGATATATATATATATATATGTACTTATATATATCTTATTTAATTAGTTCCATTCAATATGATATGAAAATGGAAACAACGTTTATGCGTACGTACGACCTATCGTCTCCAAAAACAGTGTTTTCCATTTCATATATATGTCTATTATACATATTTATATTCTAAATATATATGATATATAAATGATTTTTTATATTATGGAATTATTTAAGTCATTATCTGAGTGATACAATCAAGAGTAATAATTTAAAACACGGATGATAAAGAAAGAGATTATTACCTGAAATGTTAATTTAACATGGAAATTTTTATTAAATGGGTAGTATAAAGTCATAAATAAATCATGTATGATATAATAAATATTAATATGGTTCTGGTATAATTTTATAAAATACTAAGTTTTTTATACCAGAGGTTAAATGTACCCTTGACTAAAAGAAAGTATAAGGTTAGGGTTAATTCCACAATCTCTTTATTATCCAAGGTTGTTTTTACGTAAGTATCTACTGGGACGTATTTATTATCCATGTCCATGTTTAATAAAATAGTCTTAAAAGGGATTATTTTAAGGGACTGTTTTACTAAAACATAATTTTAAATGTTTAAAATCTTTATTCTCCTAAATAATTCACATTAATGTCCATGTTTTCGAAATGGTTTTTAAGGGTTTATTTATATGGACAATAATGTTTTAAAATGTTAATTCCTTTCAAAAGTTTCAAAGTTATATAAGATACATTGATTCAAAACTATCTTTTAAAATTACTTCCTTTATAAATTATTTGACTTTTAAATGATTTCACTAAAAATGATATTTCTATCAAAGCTTTTTACTGATCAGTTTCAACTATGTCGACATTCTTTTAAAGGATATTATTCTTGATCGTAGTTGATTTATTATGATACAAATATTCCATATTTTATTGATTTTTTTGTGATATTATTGACTGTGGATGTGTTATTTTTATACCATTCATGTTTTATGGATAGAGTACTGATATTTCGTATGCTAGTTATAACATCCTAAGATTTTATGAGAAGTATTTTTTTAATTTATTTGATGTCTTGCGTTTTATGCTACACCAAGATTATCTTGCGCTATACGGAACACCTTATTATCTTGCAGTATACGCAACACTATTCTTGGATCGTGTTACACAAAATTTCAAGTTCATTTGACAGAAGTTATTCTATGCAGCATTGAGTGTATATATATATATTCAATGTATAAATGAAATATGGTTGAATTATATTATACCCAACAAAAAATGAATCTTGCACCACACGCAACCCTGACTTGGCTTTCTTTACACACAATCGCGACCTTCCACGATAGCGTTTTTTGTACGCAATACCGAGTTTTACTAATCAACAATATGTTATTAAAATATTATATAAACTAGGCGTTATGAATAGTAATACCCACTTTTTGAAATTTTATAAATTTTATCTTTCAAAATGGACTTCATTTTTGGATTCGGAATATCGAAATTAGCCTAGGGTGAATTTTTGGTAGTTTTCTGAAAACATTCAATTTTTGATGAATAGTGAAAACACAGGGTTACTATTTAAAAACCGACATTTTATTTAAATAATAATTTATTTTATTTAAATTTATTTTAGGTCAAAATAGATACATAATACCTATATAAGTTCAATATAATCCATTGGAGTAATTTTATAACAATATAGATATATAAAAATTTTATTGAACTTTTCACCGTCTTTTAACCACCTCCTATGAGAATTTTAAAATTACATAAAACATAATTTTACCGCTTCTGTGAGTGGAATTTTGAAAATACGAGAGATAAAATTAATATCAAGGAGTAAAATATGGTTAAATAAGATAAAAATAATATTTGGTGAATAGTTACTTTTTACTTTTATTTACCACGGTTAAAAGTAAATAGGGTAATTAAGGGTAAAAATGATATTATTATTACTGTAACACATGTTCTAATTCTATTGGATATGTGTAATTTGACCAAAAACAATATTAGGAATAAAATATTACCCTTTAGGTCCACTTGGATCATATTAGGACACTAATTATTATTTTATTTAAAGAAGAGTTAAAAGAGTTAAAATCAATGTTTAATAAATAAAACATTTTTAATATAGGGTTATACATAAGATAAATTCAACTATAAATATTCATAAGAAATATAAAAATATTTCCTAAATAATTATATTTTATTTATAATTTTGGTCATTAAATAATTTAATTTATTTAAGTCACAATGATGATGCAGTAATTACCTTATTAATAAAATATTAACATAATTGATGTTATAAATACCAAAATAAATGTAATTTGAGACTTGTTATGAATTATACTAATTTTATAGGTTAATATGACATGTTAGTATTGATTTAATTAATTTTTCTTGAACTAATCATGCTTTTATGATTTTCCCAAAAATCAATTACCAAATAGTGTCAAAATTGACATAAAATAGTTTGTAAAAAACATATTATATTATTAATTGTTATTCTGTTCCAAAAAATCTAAGTTTCGGCCAAATGACTTATATAAGGTTATATATATTAATAATTAACCACTTTGGGTTATTTTGGCTTGTTATAGTAAGTTTATTAACCATATAGTGTAAGAAAACAAGAAGACACGGTAAAAGTTAAATTATTTAACTTAGAGTTAAATCAAAATGATAAGGTTAAAATAGTAACCTAAACTTGTATAAAACCTATTGGTTGAGAGTATTTTGAACCATACCCACTTTATCTTAGAAATAAATCAATTTAGAGCTATTAAAAAATGAATATGACTTTATTATAAAATAATATTTTAAGTTGTTTCCTAAAATGCCCCTCTCCCCCCTTATAAAAGGGAACATCCTCCCTCTTCTCTTTACACAATTTTGAGCTTTCAAGCTCGGAAAAACCCTGCCCATTTCCATTCTAAACTTCCCTAGAAACATTATAGAGGTTCTGGTCTTCTCAAAAGACCAACTCTAGTGCATTAAGAGGAAACTTAAAAGAGGTGGGTCGAAGAAGAGGCAATCTCTTCTTCCGATTCTTTCAAGTTTCTTTCTTCTTCTAATTCTTATTCTTTAGTTGTTTCATTATAAAGTAATAAAATCAGTATCACTAATATACAGATATGTTATTATAAATATGAAACGAACCTATTTCATCTTCTATCCATCCTACATAAAACGAAATCACCGCACGTGCGTACGTGCGGAATAATGTCTCCACGCCGTGGTGTAATCTGTTTTCCACCACCACCATACATGGATGGGTATAATGGTGTAAAGAAAAAACATATGTGGTTATTATAACATTGTACTGATTCTGATATATTATATCATCCACTCCAAATATATTAAATAATTTTGGGAATGATATCATCGCTCATGCGTACGTACGGACTACCGTCCTCACGACGCGATGAGATTCATTCTCCATGTTAACCATTCAAGAATGATTATAAAGTATATATAATGAATAATAATGAAATATATGACATAATGAAGCTACTGTATTTATGTATATATATATATTTCATCTACTTAATTTTCACGACCCATCATCGGGACCCATGCCGTGACTACCCCAAGCCTGCCTCCCATAGGCCAGGGGTTAGCGACTAGCACCAAGGAATAAATCCTGACAAAAATGGGAAGACATTGCCTTTATAAAGTAAACAAACACCACCGAGTAAGAAAGCAGAAGTATACACTAAGTAAAACTTTGTACAATATTAAGTGCGGAAAGTAAATGGGCCAGAATACAAACCCAAACTGAATATAAAGTACAACTAAAAAGAAAGTACAGCAACTGAAAGTAAAGCAGCAACGTCGGGTCGTCCACTGGAAGTCCCACCTGAAGGGTGGGTACAGATAGCCTCCTCAGCTCCTCGAGTCCAGCTGTCCGCTCTGTGTACATTATGCCCAGTGGTCCACCTCCAGGTACTGACTTGCTCTACAACCCTCAGCCACGATCAACGCGGTCCTTCGTCTGCATCCAACACAACATAGTGCAGGCATAACCCATATAGGGGTCAGTATATGCTACTCAGTAGAGACCCTGGGACCCCCGAAGGTCTCCCCGAATCCAAAAAGGATAATCCACAAAGGAATGATACAATCACGAAGTAACATCCAACACTACTTAGGTATATTCCCATACATATACCTAAGTCATCAATTCCAGTACGACCTCACATCTGAGCCCAAGTTCGATCAAGTCCACACAGGATAGTACAACTCAATCCACACAGGAAAGCACAACACAATCCCCATAGGAAGGAAGTCAATCATTTCGAATATAATGATTGAAAGTCAAGACACATCTCACACTAGTATAGTTCTTCGTAAGGTGATAGAGATGATCAGATATAGCCACTGATTCATCTAAGCTAGGACCCACGTAGGATACTAAACCAGCTAAGATGTCGGACCCACATAGGATACAGACCAGCTACTCTGCCAGACCCACGTAGGATTGCAAGAACAAAGTCAAACACTGCCAGACCCACGTAGGATACAAGAACAATAGTCATATCAATCAAACCCATGGATGATTTCAGTACGGTCTTCATCGCTGCCCAACCCACAGAGGATTTCAGTGAAGTCTTCATCGCTGCCGAACCCAAGGAGGATTACAGTGCAGTCTTCATCGCTACCGAACCCACGGAGGATTTCAGTGCAGTCTTCATCACTGCCGAACCCCCAGAGGATTTCAATGCAGTATTCATCGTTGCCGAACCCACAGAGGATTTCAGTGCAATCTTCATCCCTTCTGAACCCACGGAGGACTTCAGTGCAGTCTTCATCGTCGTCGTAGTCGCAGCCAGCTCTAGGGTTCCCGCACACAACATGCTCGATTCTGGGAGGGTCCGCTCCACGATCCAAGGGGGTCGATACATCAACTGACATGTAGTCTAGAGTAGATGTATCCCAAATTTCCCTCTCTACATAAGGTACTCAACGCGACAGACAGCACGTCAATCAGACGCCCGATCTGAGAGTTATTGGCTTTTTCGTTCCAGGGGGCTGGTTGGTTTTTAAGTCAAACAAAACCCAAACACACTTCAACTATGTCCAAAACTTGAGCGTAGTAATCCAAAAGTACCGTCTCACTAAGAGGAATCCAACAAAGATGACGACACGTCAATCGGACATCCGGAGCTCAAGTTATAAGTGTTTCTGCTCCGATGGCCCAGTTGGTTTCGTGTTCGAACCAACCCGGTCGTACCCAAATTTCTCTGAAACCTTCAGTGTAATATACCGAAACGTCCGTCTCGATCCAAGGATCGCATCTCAACTGACGGTGTGTAGATCGGAGGTTCTTAGCCCAAGATATGGGAATTTTAAATGAACTATCCGAAAATAGGGGGTTTGGGGCCTGGACCGACCCGGCCCAAGACCCCCTGGGTCGGCCCGAACCGGGTCGACCCGAGCCAGGTCCGGGTCCGGCACGGCCGGGGCTGCCGGTTGGCCTGGAGCGGGCGCGGCCCGCATGGCCAGCTCGACGCTGGTCGAGCCGCTGCGGAAGGGGGGGGGGGCTGCCCCCCTGTTTTGTAACCACGGCCCCCACGTAGGGACCGCTCCTTTGGACAGCCAGGGGTTATGGCCCCGGCCTTCTCCGAGCGGCTGGCCCGGCTGGCCGGCCGAAGCCGCCGCGGGACCTCGCGGTCCCGCCCCTCCGATGCGCCAGCGGCCGACAGTCAGGCCACCGCTCTTTGCTCCGCCGCGGCCTTGGTCCGACCGGCGCGGCGCGACGGCGCCGCGACCCTTTTCCACGGCCCGACATCGGCCGTAGATTCTTTCGGTCTCAATGGCGCAGCGCGACGACGCCACACTTCTTTGCAACATTCCTCTATGTCTCCGCGCAGTGTCGTTGCACCGCACTGCCTTCTTTTGAGCCGCAACGAACAACATCAAAGGGGGAGGAGGGTCGGCCGTGTTCGTGCGGTCCGACCTCCTCCCGTTATAATGATAACAGGCGGCTCAAAATAAAATATGAATAATGGAAAGAATATTCACAAACATAACTTAACCCCTACTTCGATGAATTCGTCGAACGAGGTTCGTTGCGGGAAAAGGACATCGCGGAAGACGACGTTGTGGAAGACGACGTCGCGGAAGACGACGTCGCGGATCGATGCTCCGTAAGCGTCATTGGCGTTCTCCCGAACAAAGATGTGGCATGTCGTCATTCTCCGAAGAAGGCATCTCTCACCGGCTGCAGAGAGGAGAGGAGACGGAACGATGATTCCCTTGCGGTGATGGTGTTCTTCATCGAAGTCTTGACGTTCTTCGCGAAGAAGATGAAGTTCTTCAGGGATGCGCCCAAGAATTCTCTCCTCAATTCCACCAACAACAAGCAACCCAAATTAAATAAGGTTTATCCTTATTTTATTAACTCATTACATGAATTTAAAAATACAAAATTCAAACTCTTACTCACTTAATTCAATTAAGTGGATTGGTATGTAATTAATGAGGGTGAGTTACAAATTAAAAGTGAGGGTGATTAAAGGGAAGTTAGAGAATTGAAAGGGTGGGGACTCTTGTGGGCCCCACCTCATCTTAAATCCTCTCAAGGGGAGTTAGAACATCAGTGGGTCCCACATCAACCCCCTCACATGGGCTAAACCACGATGTATCGAGAAATTAAGTTGTGACAGAACTTAATTTCACTTAAACCGCTTATTAAAGGAATTAAAATAAAATAATTTTATTTTTATTCCCCACCTTTTTAACATCAACACCTGAGAAAACGAACCTTCGGAAAAGGTGTTCCTAAGCAATTACCGGTGCTGCGGTTTCATCGGTGCCCTCAGATTTCGATTCCGAGCACCGATTCAAATGTTAGGAAAACCCGCTCGCTCGTTCACTAAACGTACCCGAGCTAATCTTCGGAAATTGATTCTGGGCACACCGGGCCTCGGAATCCGGTGCCGTCAGAAACTACGTACTTGTAAAATCCCAAAGAAAATTAAGAAAAAATTCACTTGAAATTTACAGGTCTTTACATTACTCCCACCTCAGGGCTTTACGTCCCCGTAACGATACATCACAAACTATGGGAACAAATGAGGGTACTGAACACAAATCTGAGCCTCCCTCTCCCATGTGCTCTCCTGGAGGTTCTCGTGATTCCATCTGATGCACACTAGAAGAATCGAACACCCACGTAGGACCCTCTCATGTCGATCCTCTATCTCCACCAGAACCTTCGCAAAAGTTTCCTCATCATCAATTTCCAACTCCCCGTGGTCGATGATATGTGTCGGGTCGTGCACGTATCTCCTCAGGTGAGATACGTGGAAGACGTCGTGCACCCAGGTCAACTAAGGTGGTAAAGCCAGGCGGTAAGCCACCTCCCCTATCCTGCTGAGAACCTGCAATGGTCCGATGAAGCGCGGAGATAACTTGCCGCCCCAACCAAATCTCCGTAATCCACATCGAGGTGAGACCGGCAAGAAAACGTGGTTGTCATCCTCGAACTTTAGTGGTCTCCACCTCCTGTCAGCATAAGACTTTTGCCAGCTCTGAGCTATCCTCATCTGCTCCTGGATGACCTAGTCCTTCTCTGTCGTGGCCTGGACCATCTATGGTCCCACAAGTGATGATTCCCCAGGGTCTGTCTAGCATAGAGGTGATCGTCAAGTTTGGTTGCAAAATGCCTCGTCTGGTGCCATTACAACGGTGGTGCGGTAGCTGTTGTTGTATGCGAACTACACCAGGGTAGGTGGTCCTCCCAGCTGCGACCATAGTCGAGGACACATTCACGGAGCATGCCCCCGAGGGTCTGAATGGTTCTCCCCATCTGACCATCCTTCTGAGGGTGAAAGGCGGTGCTCAGACGTAGCTGCATCCCGAATGCCTCCTGCAACCCCTTCCAAAGTCAGGAAGTAAAGCGAGAATCTCGATCAGAGACGATAGATGATGGCACACCATGAATCCATACAATATTCTAAATGTAGAGATGTACCATGCTCTTTTCTGAGCCCTGCTATCTGATGGGTAAGAAGTGGGCCGACTTGGTGAGTCGGTCGACAATCACCCAAATAGAGTGATGACCTCTGGAAGTACGTGGAAGTCCAGTCATGAAATTCATTGATATCTCGTCCCACTTCCACTCCGGTACCTCCAAGGGATTCACCAATCCTACTGGTACCTGGTGCTCCGCCTTCACCTACGGACAGGTGAGGCATCGAGAAACGAACTCAGCTAGAGCCTTCTTCATACCCGGCCACCAGTGCTGTCGTCCGAGATCCTGGTATATCTTCGCCACTCTTGGATGTACCGTAAAAGGGGAAGTGTGAAACTCCCTCAACACCTCCTCTTGTAAAGTAGATGGTACCATGGTACGTCCTCTGAAAAGGAAGACATGCTCTCCTCCTATAGAGAATCCATCAGGTGCCTGTCCGGAGGATATTTTGCACAATCCGTGTCTCACAGTCAATGTCCCCATGCTGTGCCTCTCTGATCTTCTGTAGTAGTGTAGGAGTGACTGTGAGTGACTGAAGAAAGGCTGATCCATCTCTATCCTTGAAGGATATCTGCAAAATGGCTAGCTGCTCTATCGCCTCCCCGAGTAGCTGAATTTCCATCCTTCTTTTGAGAGCATCGGCTACTACATTTCCCTTTACAGAAGTATAGACTATCTCAGAGTCATAGTCCTGGAGGAACTCGAGTCATCGCCGTTGTCTCAGGTTCAGGTCCTTCTATAAAGATGATGTACCCGAGTCTCTGGTGGTCAGAATAGATTTTAAAGCGCTCTCCCATCAGATAGTGTCACCATATCTTCAGAGCGAAGACCACTGCTCCTAACTCCAGGTTATGGGTAGCGTAGTTCTGCTCATGCTGCCTCAACTGACGTGATCCATAGGCGATCAATTCCCGCTCCTGCATCAGGACACATCCAAGTCCGGTACCTGATGCATCACAGTAGACTACGTACCCTACTCCCTCCTCCGGTAGACTCAAGATAGGTGCGCTGGTCAATCTCAGTCTCAGCTCCTGGAAGCTCTACTGACATCTGTCTGACCACATGAAGGGTTTCCCCTTCTTCCTTAACGTTCTGCAAAGCTGCATAGATTTCTCCTTTTCCGAAAAGAAAAATCCGGTCTCATCCCCTGGATGAACCACGTTCCTTGCCTAATACAGTCAATCCCGTCATGATCAGTTAATTCATTCCATGGATGGCGTCATAAGGCCTCGGCGCTTCTACCAAGAGATCCAACCATTACTCTCACCTCCAAGGGTTGAGTCACACTGTCGGCATCAGTGCGTGGTCACTGGGTCTCCTCTAGTAGGAATCTCATATGTGAGGGTTAAGTCAACAGTTTTTTTAACCGGAACCTCTTAGTATTTACATACAAAAGACAAGAAAGCAAACGTCACTATTGAAAGTTTCTTTTATTACTGCAACTCAAAGTACAAGGACAAAAAGCAACACAAACAACGAAGATAGAGGCATTATGGGCAAAGGCCTCCATGCCTGGAGCTAGTTCCGCACGTTTCCACCCACTTCCGGAGCTCCATGATCGTAAGCTTCATCTGCCTGAAGCTGTGCTCTCCCCTGTGGTCAGGGTGGACCTTCTGGTGGTGGTGGTGGTAGAGCCTCAAAACGTCGTCCACCACCTACCGCTCAACCAGCTCCTCGACCTCGTTCACTTGCTCCCTACGGACCGCCACGGTTGAACCTATGCCTCTACCTGGGTGGTCTCTCAACCATCTGTTGCCACTCTGCATTGCGGGTCGGGCAGTCACGAGCCATGTGGCCCTGCCCGCCGCATGCATAGCACTGTCTGCCACTCATAAGACTGGTTCTGCTGTGTGTGCCCCGCACCTCCGAGCCAGTATCCTGTGGTCATCTGCCTGATGGACTGGTCCTCTTGGACCTCTGCGACATCTGTCTACAGTCGGCTGCATAAGAATCCGCTACATGTCGCCCTGTGGTAGGCCTCGCTGCTGACGTAGGCTCAGCAAGAAAACTCTCAACAAGAAGGGCTCTCTCCAGAACTCCTGCCTACGTCGGAATGCTAAGGGAGATCATCGATGCCCTGATCCCATGTCTCAGTCCCTGCTCGAAGGTCCGGGCCTGGATGAATGGGTCTCTTACCCTGTCCATGGAATAGCACGAGACGTCAGTAAATCTCACCGAGTACTGGGTGACCATCTTGCTGCCCTGCCGCAGCTGTAGAAGCTACTGGATGCGAACCCCACGGAGGGTGGCTGGGACGAACTCCGAGCGGAAGAGGCTCTCAAAGTCTGCCCAGAGGAGTGATGCCTCTTCGTGCACCTGGAGCATCAAACTCCACCATCTTCCTACTGCTGCATGCAGGAGGCTCACTACAAGGATCACCATGAGGTCAGCTGGTGTCCCCACTAACCTAAAAACTTGAACTACAGCCTCCAGCCAATCCTCGGCTGCCTGCGGGTCCATCTCCCCGCGGAACCTGGGCGGTCTCTGACGCTGAAACTCGTGCAGTGCACTATGGCGATGTTCACTCTCAGCTGCTGGGGCTGGTGGCATCAGTGTCTCGGTGGGTAGAGGTACCGCCGGTGCCTCTGCTGTAACAGGGCCCTGCACTGAGGCCTCATCGCTCAGTGGGCTGTCGACTCGCACAAAGCTCGGAACCCTAGATGGCTGCCATCGTGGGGCCATCCTCAAAAGAAACAGGTGTTCCACGGTCAAACAGTATACCTGGTGAGCTGACACAAAGTAATCACAAAGAAAAATTTTGAAACACACATGCAATCACTGTTTTTGTGCGTTGAGTCAGAAATCAGAAGTCAGGGTCCTCGTGTATGGATACGTCGGCTGCCACACCAACATTGGAGTCCCTGGACTGATAACCACACTCAATACCCTTAACACTATTGCTTCACATAGAAGAAAGATCGGAGTCCTGAGTTCTGCGGTAGAACTGAACTCCTCTGATACCAATTTGTCACGACCCATCCTCGGGACCCATGCCGTGAGTACCCCAAGCCCGTCTCCCATAGGCCAGGGGCTGGCGACTAGCACCAAGGCGTAAATTCCGACAAAAAGGGGAAGGTATTGCCTTTATAAAGTAAACAAACACCACAGAGTAAGCAAGCAGAAGTATACACTAAGTATAACTGGGTACAATTGTAAGTGTGGAAAGTAAATATGCCAGAATACAAACCCAAACTGAAAGTAAAGTACAACAGGAAAGAAAGTACAACAACTGAAAGTAAAGAAGCAATGTCGGGCCGTCCACTGGAATTACCACCTGAAGGGTGGGTACAGATAGCCTCCTCAGCTCCTCGAGTCCAGCCGTCTGCTCCGTGTACGTCCCGCCTAGTGGTCCACCTTCAGTTACCGACTTGCTCTAAAAGCCTCAGCCACGATCAGCGTTTTCCATCGTCTTCATCCAACAGAACGTAGTGCGGGCATAGCCCGTGCAGGGGTGAGTATACGCTACTCAGTAGGGACCCCGAGACCCCCGGAGGTCTCCTAGAATCCAAAAAGGATAATCCACAAAGGAAAGATACAATCATGAAGTAACATCCAACACTACTTAGGTATATGCCCATACAAATACCTATGTCATCAATTCCAGTTTGGCTCCAACATCCGAGCCCATGTTCAATCAAGTCCACACAGGATAGTACAACCCAATCAACATAGGAAGTAAGTAAATCATATCGAAGATAATGATTGAAAGTCAAGACTCAGCTCACACAAGTAGACTTCATCTTAAGGTGATAGAGATGATCAGATATAGACACTGATTCATCTAAGCTAGGACCCACGTATGATACTAAACCAGCTAAGCTGTCAGACCCACATAGGATACAGACCAGATACTCTGCTAGAACCACGTAGGATAACAAGAACAGAGTCAAACACTGCCATACCCATGTAGGATACAAGAACAGTAGTCCTCGCCATCAAAACCATGGAGTATTTCAGTACGGTCTTCATCTTTGCCGAACCCACGGTGGATTTCAGTGCAGTCTTCATCACTGTCGAACCCACAGAGGATTACAGTGCAGTCTTCATCGCTGCCAAACACACAGAGGATTTCAGTGCAGTCTTCATCACTACCGAACCCATGGAAGTTTTTTGTTCCATCTACATCGATGCCGAACCCACGGAGGATTTCAGTGCAGTTTTCATCGCTGCTGAACCCACGGAGGATTTCAGTGCAGTCTTCATCATCGTCGCAGTCGCAGCCAGCTCTAGGGTTCCCGGACACAGCATGCTCGATTCCAGGAGGTTCTAATCCACGAGCCAAGGGGGTCGATACATCAACTGAAATGTAGTCCGGAGTTGATGTATCCTAATGTTCCGTCTCGACAAAAGGAACTCAACGCGACAGACGGCGCGTCAATCGGACGCCCGGTCTGAGAGTTATTGGCTTTTTTGTTCCAGGGCCCCGGTTGGTTTTTAAGTAAAAACCAACACGAACGCACTCCAACTACGTCCAAACCTCGATCAGAGTAATCCAAAAGGTCCGTCTCACAAAGAGTAATCCAACAAAGTTGACGGCACGTTAATCGGACGTCCGGGACCCAAGATATAAGTGTTTCCGCTCCGAGGGCCCGGTTGGTTTCGTGTTCGAACCAACCTATCCATAAAAAAATTTCTTATAAAGCTTGAGTGAAATATACCAAAACCACTGTCTCAGTCCAAGGATCGCATCGCAACTGACGGTGCATCGATCGGAGGTTCGCAGCCTAAGATACGGGCGTTTGAACAGAAATGTCCGAAAATAGGGGGTTTTGGGCCCGGACTGACTCGGCCCAAGACCCCTGGGTCGGCCCGAACCGGGGCGACCCGACCCATGTATGGGTCCAGAAAAATAGGGTGCGGCCCGGCCTGGTGGGCCTGGCCCGGCCCCATCGGCGCGGCGCGACCCGGCCTGGGAGGCCGTTTGGCCTGGCGCGGGCGCGGTCCGCATGGCCAGCTCGGCACTGGCCGAGCTGCCACGGAAGGGGGGGGGGGCGCTGCCCCCTATTTTGTAATCGCTTCGCCCACGTGGGGGATGCTCCTTTTGTTAGCCAGGGGTTACGACCCCCATCCTTATCCAATCAGCCGACTCGACTGGCCATTCGTGCCGCCGCGGGACCCCGCGGTCCCACCCCTCCGACCCGCCGGTGGGCGGCGGTCCGACCGCCGCTCCCTGCTCCTCTACGGCCAAAGGCCGCACCCTTGGTCCGACCGGCGCGGCACAACGACGCCGCGACCCCGCTCCGGCCATGGCCTCTTCGTGTTTCTCCAGCGCGGCGTGACGGCGCCGCGCTTCTTCGTCGCATTCCTCTATGTCTCCGCGCTTCTTCATCGCATTCCTCTATGTCTCCGCGCGGTGTCGTTGCACCGCACCGCCTTCTTTCGTGCCGCAATGAACAACATAAAAGGGGGAGGAGGGTCATCCATGTTCACGCAGTCCAACCTCTTCCTGTTATAATGATAACAGGCAGCCCAAAATAAATGACGAGGAAAGATAAGAATATTCATGAACAAAAATTAACCCCAACTTCGATGAAGTCATCGAACGAGGTTCTTCACGGGAAAAGGACGTCGCGGAATATGATGTTGCAGAAGACGGCGTCGCGGAAGACGGCGTCGCGGATCGATGCTCCGTAAGCATCGTCGGCGTTCGCGCTAAGAAAGATGCAGCGTGCCATCATTCTCCGAAGAAGGTGTCTCTCAACGGTTGCAGAGAGGAGAGGTGATGACATGGTGATTCCCGTGCAGTGACAGTATTCTTCATCGAAGTCTTGACATTCTTCGTGAAGAAGATAAAGTTCTTGAGGGATGCACCCAAGAATTCTCTCCTCAATTCCACCCACAAAAACCAACCCAAATAAAATAAGGTTTATCGTTATTTTATTAACTCATGCCATGAATTTAAAAATACAAAATTCAAACTCTTATTCACATAATTCAATTAAGTGAATTGGCATGAAATTAACGAGGGTGAGTTACAAATTAAAAGTGAGGGTGATTAATGGGGAGTTAGAGAATTGAAAAGGTGGGGACTCGTGTGGGACCCACCTCATCTTAAATCTTCTCAAGTGGAGTTAGAACATCAGTGGGTCCTACCTCAACCCCCTCACATGGGCTAAACCACAAAGTAGAGAGAAATTATGTTGTGACACAACTTAATTTCACTTAAACCGCTTAGTAAAGGAATAAAAATAAAACAATTTTATTTTTATTCCCCACTTTTTTTAACATCAACACCCGAGCAAACGCACCTTCAGAAAAGGTGTTCCTAAGCAATTACCGGTGCTGCAGTTTCATCGGTGCCCTCAGATTTCGATTCTGAGCACCGATTCAAAAGATAGGAAAACCCGCTCGTTCGTTCACTGAACGTACCGGTGCTAAACTTTGGAAATTGATTCCGGGCACACCGGGCCTCGGAGTCAGGTTCCTTCAGAACCTGTGTACTCGTAAAATCCCAAAGAAAATTAATAAAAAAATTTCCTTAAAATTTATAGGTCTTTACATTACTTCCATTAAATTCAATAAGGAAAGGAAAACAGCGTTCATGCATATATACGGCCTACCGTCTCCATGAACGGTGTATTTCATTTCATTCAACTATCTATTATATATGTATACAGAATATATATGTTATATAAATCATGATTTACATTCTAGAAGTAAGTAAATCATTATATAAGTAATAATTCTATCAAGAAAAACAAGTCCAAACACGTACGATAAACGAAACGATTTTACCGAAAATGTTGCTTTAAAATGGAATTTACAAAACAATTGGTAATATAATGTCATAAGTGAACCATATATGATATCTTAACAATGATTATGATTCTGTAATAAGTCAATGACATTATTTAAATCATTATACAGGAGGTTCGGATACATACGAGGCATATCAGACATAAGGTAAGGGATAACTATTCCAATATCGTTCTTATTTGAGATTGTTTATTCTTAAGTAATTATTGGGGTTATATTTTTCATACATGTCCATAAAAATGTTTTAATAAAGTATTTAATATTCTTCCATGTATGTTTAAAGTCATTTATACCCATCTTGACTTTTACATTACGTTATGGAAGGAATCCTGCTTTTGTTTGCCTTACGTGGTACTTTTTGACTTATACGTTAAAAGTACGAGGAGAAAGTTTTCTCTAACTTATACGGCATGAACAAATTTTTATGGTTTTATAATGCCTTATTTTCAGGAATCTTACTCTACAATATTTCATGACTATTTTCATCAAAATGATTTTCTTTTAAAATTTCATGGCATTTTGTGAAAAGAAAATGATTTTGAAGAAGAAAGGATATTTTCCTCAAGAATTATTTTCAAATGTTTTATCAAAACCATTTTCCATATAATATGACTTTATTTAATATGTGTTTGTCTCAAGTATAATGTCTCTATGATTTACATGGTTTCACTTTTCTTATGATGAAATGATATCCATTTGTTTTATATGGATTATGTTATGATGGGATGATGTTTATGAGACCCATTTTATTCTTTGGGTTATGATGAATGATTTATATTTATTTTGTGGCACAAGTATGAATGGTTTCATTATAATATGGGTGGGACCTATATCTGCCTCCAATGAATTGGGTAAATATTTATATCTCATGAGATAGACAAGACTGGAATGGTAAGTTAATCCGGTTCAGTGATACAGGACTGGAACGAGAAGTGAACTCAATTCAGAAAGGTACTTTGTCCACTAAGATAGTCTTGGCATCAATGCCTTGGCTACTATGGAAATCATATCATGTGCTTAATGGTTTTCCAGAATTAAATGTTTTATTCCCAGGATATTTTATCACGATTGATGTTCCTTTATGATCTATGCCTTATGTACTGCTAAGATTTATGTCATGTTCATGTTTTTATGTTAAAATGTTTATGGTTTGTTTTATGTTCTCCATGTTTACCCTTATTGAGCATTTGAGCTCACCCTTTTTATGTTTTCTTTTACCCAGAATATAAATAATGGTTTTAGGTAAGAAAACAAAAGGGGAAGATCTTTATGGGAGATGTTAAAGATCTTTCACCATGATTAGAAGATTATATTCCCAGTTTCTAAAGAAACTAAACTATTACGGTCATTCAGTGTTTGTTTTTGTTATGTATTAAGTATTCCGCAAAAGTAATGTAATGTCTATGTATGTCAAGATTCAGGTCTCTATAGTTGGTATCAGAGGAGAGTTTTAGTCAACCTTTGGAAACTAGGATGCAAAAACTTTAGTGAAATCCCTAGAGGTATTTCTAAGGTATGTCTAGGGATGTCTCTAAGGTTAATTATTAGTGTATGTTATAGTCCTAGAATTACGGTAACAATATTATAATTAAACCCAAGATGTTAGATATTGAAGGTACTCCCCCTTTATTATTATTTTTTCTACTCACACTTTTTTTTGGGTTTTAGTAAATTGCTGGAAAAAGGAATATTCACGATAATGGAGGATATAATTGAAAATGGAATGATATTATTCATGAGAAACCAAATGAAATTGGATATGGAGGTCCAGATATCATTATTATTCCTAATCAGAAATCTCATAATATGATCAATAATATGAACTTTGGTAAGTTTTTTGACTCAGCTAATAAGAGAAAGATGGAGTTTCATGATGATCATAGAGGAAAGAAAGTTCAATTTCCATCATGTAAATCATGTGGGAAGAGGCATCAGGGAGAATGTTTCAAATGAACTGGAAGATTCTTTGGGTGTGGAAAAGAAAGACACAAAGCAATTATGTGAAAAGGAAAAGCTTCAGTTAACACCATGGACAAGGATAATGGTATTGCAATGCCATCAACAATGATTAAATGTTTTAAATGTGGAATGTATCAGCATTATACAAACCAATTCCCTAAGGTAAAGTCTCATGAAGAGAATCAGTATGGTCGTATGGGTAGTATTTATGTTGATGATGATGAACAGACTACAAATGATATGTGAGATGACATAATTTTTGAAGCTCAGTCAATGGTTTAAGAAGGTAGTGGAATGATTTATTTTCATCAAGAGTTATGTTGTATAGGTTATCGTAATATGGAATAAAGACACATCTAAGGATTGTTACACTATTATTTTTCCTAAGGTATTTGAAAGTATATGTTGAATGGTACGAGTAACCATGAAAAGTTATTCAGATATTTTTGGAAAGTAGATGATATGCGCATAATGAAGGGATAAGAAGATAATGAGAAGTTTGATAGTATTAATGAGCTCATGACTGATATAAGGACAATGTGATATCATGGTTTGAGTATATAGAAACCTTGGGATTTTAGTATGTGGAATGAGTTAACTTTTGACAGAATTCATTTTTTCACTAAGGTTCTGTGGTAATTTATGTTTCAAGAGAATACATGATTAAGGTATATGTTTGGAATGCGATCAACAAGATATATCGTATGATATATGGGGGATAAATGATGGTATTCACGTGATTTTTATGTGACCTTTCTAGTAATCGTTTCCTTTATACTATGAGATTGAACAAATGTATTTTGGATAAGTCTAAAGATTTGAATGCATTAGGTTGGACATCAGATAGTATTGTTTAAGGCTAGAAATTTTTGATATTATTTCTGGAATGCTGTAATAGTATAGTTTTAGAAAATGGGCAACCTGCAGGACGGGTGACAACTCATCGCGTCAGACAAGGTTTCGGGAATCAAATCCACAACCAAAGTGAGACATGCCTTCATCGCCTACCACTGTCCTACAGGAAGTCCCTGGTTAGTAGAAACTAGGTTAATTTTATTAAGCTCTATTATAGATGAATTATAAGTCCATTTTAGAAACCATATATGATTAATCTCAGCATAGATGGACTTATGTATATTTAATAAATTGTGCTAAACTTTTTGTGATAGAAATATATGGAATGACCTAAAATTATATCGCATGATCTGCTAACACTTCACGAATGACAAATTCAACTCCATTTCTTTAAGAGATGAAGTGGAAATTGTTCAAGGCATGAACAACGGTGAGATTGTACCAAAATCAAGTAATTATTTATTTTAATTCAACAATTCTTCAACATTAGGGAAATGATCTTGAGAACTAAAAACATTGTCCTAGTACCCTCATACCTGATGAATTAGATGGTACCTTAAATCATCACAAATTTATGGCTTTGTGATTGATGGATTTTTCGTAGCCATGTTCTCTACCACTCTCCATCAGAACTTGATAGTTAGATTTCTCTTCCATATCCATATTTTCACCTATGTTGTCCTATATGGAAACCCAGTGATGAGTTACTTTGGGTGACCGTCATGATTCTAACTTCCCTTTTTAAAATGATGTTTTTGTATTCCTTTTTATGATGTGGGTTTCTATGAAAGAAACTTTCATGTAGTAAACCATTTATAACCCCGATGAATTTTGAGGGCGAAATTCATTTTAAGGAGGGTAGAATGTAACACCCCAAGATTTTATAAGAAGTTTTTCTTTAATTTTTTTGATGTATTGTGTTGTATGTTACACCAAGATTATCTTGCACTATACACAACACCGTATTAGCTTGTAGAATACGTAACACTATTCTGGAGTCGTGTTACACAAAATTTCAAATTCGTTTGATAGAAGTTATTCTATGAAACATTGAGTGTATATATATATATATATTCAGTGTACAAATAAAATATGGTTGGATTATATTATACACAACAACAAATGAAACTTTCACTACATGCAACCCTGACTTGGCTTGCTCTACATGCAATCACGACCTTCCATGATAGCGTGTGTTGTACGCAATACTGAGTTTCACAAAACAACGATATGTTATTAAAATATTATATATACAAGCCATTATGAATAGTAATACCCACCTTTTGAAATTTTATAAATTTTATCTTTCCAAATGGACTTCATTTTTGGATTCAGAATATCAAAATTATCCTAGGGTGAGTTTTTGGCATTTTTCTGAAAACATTCAATTTTTGATGAATAGTGAAAACAATCTGTTACTATTTAAAAACCGACATTTTATTTAGATAATCATTTATTTTATCTAAATTTATTTTAGGTCAAAATAGATACATAATACCTATATTAGTTTAATGTAATCCGATGGAGTAATTTTATAACAATATAGATATATAAAAATTTTATTTAACTTTTCACCGTCTTTTACCCACCTCTTAGGAGAATTTAAAAATTAGATAAAACTTACTTTTACTGATTCTTTGAGTGGAATTTAGAAAATCCGAGAGACATGGTTAATATCAAGGAGTAAAATTTGGTTTGATAAGATAAAAATAATTTTTGGAGAATAGTAACTTTTTACTTTTATTTACCACGGTTAAAACTAAATAGGGTAATTAAAGGTAAAAATGATGTTATTATTACTGTAAAACATGTCCTAATTCTATTGGATAAGTGTAATTCGACAAAAAACAACCATAGGAATAAAATATTACCCTTTAGGTCCACTTGGATTAGATTAGGACACGTATTATTATTTTATTTAAAGAAGAGTTAAAAGAGTTAAAATCAATGTTTAATAACTAAAACATTTTTAATTTTGGGTTATACATAAGATAAATTCGACTATAAATATTAATTAGAAAGATAAAAATATTTCCTAAGTAATGGTAGTTTATTTATAATTTTTATACATTAAATAATTTAATTTATTTATGTCACAATGATGATGCAGTAATTACCTTATTAATAAAATATTAACATAATTGATGTTATAAATACCCAAATAAACATAATTTAAGACTTTTTGTGAATTACACTAATTTAATAGGTTAATATGATATGTTAGTATTGATTTAATTAATTTTATTAGAACTAATCATGCTTTTATGATTTTCACAAAAATCAATTAGCAAATAGTTTCAAAATTGACATAAAATAATTTTTAAAAAAACTATTATATTATTAATTGTTATTATATTCTTAAAAATCTATGGCTCAGAAAAATGACCTAAATAAGGTTATATATATTTATAATTAACCACTTGGGGTTCGGTTCACTTATTATAGTATGTTTATTAACCATATAGTGTAAGAAAACAAGAAGACACGGTAAAAGATAAATTATTTAACTTAGAGTTAAATCTAAATGATAAGGTTAAAACAGTAACCTAAACTTGTCTAAAACCTATTGGATGAGAGTATTTCAACCCATACCCACTTTATCATATAAATAAATCAATTTAGAGCTATTATAAACCGAATATGACTTTATTATAAAATAATATTTTTTCCCCTAAAGTGCCCCTCTCCTCCCTTATAAAAGGGCACCTCCTCCCTCTTTTATTTACACAATTTTGAGCTTTCAAGCTCGAAAAAAGCCTGAAAATTTCCCTTCTCAAATTCCCTAGAAACATTATAGAGGTTCTATTCTTCTCAAAAGGTCATCTCTAGTGCATTATGTGGAATCTTAAAAGAGGTACGTCGAAGAAGAGGTAATCTCTTATTCCGATTCATTCATGTTTCATTCTTCTTATACTTATTCTTCTTTAGTTGTTTCATTATAAAGTAATAACATCAGTATCAATAATATACTGATATGTTATTATAAATATGAAACGAACCTATTTCATCTTCTATCCATCCTACAGAAAATGAAATCACCGAGTGCGCGTATGTACAGAATACTGTCTGTACGCCGTGGTGTAATCTGTTTTCCACCACCACCTTACATGTATCGGTATAATGGTGTAAAGAGTAACTATATATGTTTATTATAACATCATACTGATTATTAGATATTATATCATTCACTCCAATTCTATTAAATAAATATGGGAACGATATCATCGCGCGTGCGTACGTACGAACTACCATCTCCACGACGCGACGAGATTCATTCTCCATGTTAACCATTCAAGAATGATTATAAAGTATATATAATGAATAATAATGAAATATATGACATAATTAAGCTACTTGATTTATATATATATATATATATATGTCATCTACTTACTTCCATTCAAGTCAATAAGGAAAGGAAAACAACGTTCATCTGTATGTGCAGCCTACCGTCTCCATGAACGGTGTATTTAATTTTATTCATCTATTTATTATATATATATATACTGAATATATATGATATATAAATCATGATTTAAATTATGGAAGTAATTAAATCATGATATATATAATAATAATATCAAGAACAACAAGTCCAAACATGTACGATAAACGAAACGATTTTACCAAAAACGCAACATTAACATGGAATTTACAAACGAACGGGTAATATAAAGTCATAAGTGAACCATATATGATATCATAATAATGAATATTATTATTTAATAAGTAAATTATATTATTTAAATCATTATACAAGAGGTTCAAATACATACGAAGCATATCAGACATAAGGTAAGGGATAACTATTCCAATCTCGTTCTTATCTGAGATTGTTTATTCGTAAGTATTTACTGGGGTTATATTTCTCATCCATGTCCATAAAAACTTTTTCATAAAGTGTTTAATATTCTTCCATTTATTTTTAAAGTCATTTATACCCATCTTGAATTTTACATTGAGTTATGGAAGGAATCTTGCTTTTGTTTACCATACATGGTACTTTTTGACTTTTCCGTTAAAAGTATGAGAAGAATTATAGAGACCTAGAGCTTGAAGTACATGGACATTACATTAATTTAGAGGAATACTTAATACATTACAAAAATAACACCTAAGGACCATAATAGTTTAGTGTCTTTGGAAACTCGGAACAAAATCTTCTAATCATGGTGAAAGATCTTCAACATCTCCCATAAAGATCTTCCCTTTTTTTCTTACATAAAACCATTCTTTATATACTGGGGAAAAGAAAACATATAAAGGGTGATCTCAAATGCTCAGTAAGGGTAATCATGAAGAAAATAAAACAAACCATATACATTTGAACTTCAAAACATGAACATAATAATTAAACATCAAAATCTTGAGCAATGACAAAAAACATGGCAGTATGTAAGGCATAGATCATAAAAAGACATTAATCATGATACAATAGCATTAGAATAAAACATGTAATTGTGGAAGAACATGAAGCACATGATAAGATTTCCATAGAAGCCAAGACATTGCTTCAAAGACCATCTTAGTAGACAAAGTCCCTTTCTGAATCGAGTTCACTCCTCGTTCCAGTCCTGTATCACTGAACCAAATTAACTTACCATTTCAGCCATGTCTATCTCATGAGATATAAATCTTTCCCCAATTCATTTGAGGGAGATATACGTCCCACCCATCTCATAATGAAATCATTCATACTTGTGCCACAAAATAAACTTAAAACATTCATCATAACCCAAAGAATAAAATGGGTTTCATAAACATCATCCCATCATCACATAATCCATATAAAACAAATGGATATCATTTCATCATAAGAAAATTGAATCCATGTAAATAATAGATACATTATACTTGAAACATACACATATGAAATAATGTCATCTTAGATGGAAAAATGGTTTTGATAAAACACTTGAAATGTATTCTTGAGGAAAATATCCTTTCTTCTTCAAAATCATTTTCTTTTCATAAAATTCCATGAAATTTTAAAAGAAATGGATTTTTTTGAAAATAGTCATGAAATCTTGTAGAGTAAGCTTCATTAAAATATGGCGTTATAAAACCATAAAAATCTTTTCATGCCGTATAAGTTAAAAAACATTCTTTTTCGTACTTTTTTCAGAAAAGTCAAAAATTTCCTCTTATGGAAAACAAAAGAAAGATTTTTTCCATAACATGTGGTAAAAGTAAAAAATTGGTAAAAAGGACTTTAAACATAAATGATAAAATTTTTAGAAAACACGGACATGGATGATAAATATAACCCCAGTAAATACTTACGAATAAACAATTTCAGATAAAAACGAGATTGGAATAGTTATCCCTTACCTTAGGTCCGATATACATTGTACGTATCCGAACCTCCTGTATAATTATTTAAATAATGTCATTGACTTATTAAATAATCATATTCATTGTTATGATATCATATATGGTTCACTTATGACTTCATAATACCCGTTCTTTTGTAAATTCCATGTTAAAGCAGCGTTTTGAGTAAAATCGTTTCATTTATAGTATGTGTTTCGACATGTTGTTCTTGATATTATTACTTATATAATGATTTAATTAATTCCATAATTTAAAACATGATTTATATATAATATATATTCAGTATATAAATATATATGATAGATTGATAAATGGAATGAAATACACCGTTCATGGAGACGGTAGGTCGTGCGTACACATGAACGCTATTTTCGTTCCCTTATTGAATTAAATGGAATTAAGTAAATGAAACATATATGTTCATAAATCCAGTATAAATAATATGTAATATATTTCATGGTTATTTATTAAATATACTTTATAATCATACTTGAATGGTTAATCATGGAAAATGAGTCTCATCGCGTTCGTGGAGACGGTAGTTCGTACGTACGCACGAGCGATGATATCATTCCCATGATCGTGGAATTGTATTGAAGTGTATGTATAATATTTCATAATCAATATCACATTACAATAATCATATATAGTTATTTATTTACACCATTATACCCATCCATGTAAGGTGGTGGTGGAAAACAGTTTACACCACGGAGTGGAGACGGTATTCTGTACGTATGCACGCGTGGTGATTTAGTTTTCCGTAGGATGGATAGAAGATGAAATTGGGTTTTTTAATATTTATAATAACACTTATGTATATGAGTGATACTGATGTTATTAA
Organism: Viscum album; assembly: GCA_963277665.1. NCBI lineage: Eukaryota > Viridiplantae > Streptophyta > Magnoliopsida > Santalales > Viscaceae > Viscum > Viscum album. Next base: position 1,046,208,886 of record OY728150.1, read on the forward strand.
TTTTTGATGAAACAGATAAATAAGAAGAAGTAGAAGAAGAAATAAATTGGAAAGAATCGGTAAAGGATATTACCTCTTCTTTGACGCGCCTCTTCTTAACCTCCTATTAAAGAACTAGGGTTGGCATATTGAGGAAACCAGAACCTATATAATGTTTCTAGGGAATATGATAAGGGAAATGGTCAGGGGTTGTCCAAGTTTCAAGGCTCCAAAGGCTGTGAAGAGAATAGGGAAGGGGTTCCCTTTTTATAAGGGAGGAGAGGGGCACCTTAAGAAAACTTAAAATATTTTTTTATAATAAAGTAATATTAGGATTTTAATAACTCCAAAATTTATTTATTTAGAAGCTATTGTGGGGATGGGCCTAAATAATCTCAACCAATATGTTTTATACATGTTTAGGCCACTATTTTATCCTTATCATTTAGATTTAACTCTATGTTAAATAATTTAACTTTTACCGTGTCTTTTTGTTTTCTTACACTATATGGTCAATAAACTTACTATAACAAGCCAAAATAACCCCAAGTGGTTCATTATTAATATATATATCTTTATCTAAATCATTTGTCTGATCCTTAGATTTTTAGGAATAAAATAACAATTAATAATATAATATTTGTTTTAAAAACTATTTTATGTCAATTTTGACACTATTTGGTACATGATTTTTGTGAAAATCATAACAGAATTCTTAGTTAAAAATAAGTTAATTAAATCAATAATAACATGTCATATTATCCTATAAAATTAGTTTAATTTATAAAAAGTCTCAAATTAAATTTATTTGGGTATTTATAATATCAATTATTTTAATATTTCATTATTTAGGTAATTACTGCATCACTATTGTGTAATAAATAAATTAAATTATTTAATTTCTAAAAATTATAAATAAAATACCATTAGGTAGAAAATCTTTCTAAAATTTTAATGAATATTTATAGTCGAATTTACCGTATTTATAACCCTATATTAAAAATGTTTTAGTTATTAAACTTTGATTTTAACTATTTTAACTCTTTTTTAAATAAAATAATAATAAATTTCCTAATCTAATCCAAGTGGATCTAAATGATAATATTATATTCCTAAGGCTTATTTTGGTCTAATTATACATATCCAATAAAATTATAACATGTTTTTGGGTAATAATAATATCATTTTACCCTTAATTACCCTATTTACTTTTAACCGTGGTAAATAAAAGTAAAAAGTTACTATTCGCCAAAAATTATTTTTATCTTATTGAACCAAATTTTACTCCTTGATATAAACCGTGTCTCTCAAATTTTCGAAATTCCACTCACAGAAGCAGCACAATTATTTTTTATGTAAAGTTTCAAATTCTCCTAGGAGGTGGGTAAAAGATAGTGAAATGTTCAATAAAATTTTTATATATCTAAAATTATTATAAAATGACTCAAATGAATTACATTGAACTTATATAGGTATTATGTATCAATTTTTACCTAAAATAAATTTATATAAAATGAATAATTTTTTAAATAAAATGTCGTTTTTTTAAATAGTAACACAGTGTTTTAACTATTCATCAAAAATTGAATGTTTTTTGAAAAATACCAAAAATTCACCCTAGGCTAATTTCAATATTCCGAATCCAAAAATGAAATCCATTTTAAGAGTTGAAATTTATAAAATTTCAAAAAAGTGGGTATTACTATTCATAACGGATAGTTTATATAATATTTTAATAACATATCGTTGTTTAGTGAAACTCGGTATTGCGTAAAACATACGCTATCGTTGAAGGTCGCGATTGCGTGTAATGAAATCCAAGTCAGGGATGTGTATAATGAAAGCTCCTTTTGGTGTTTCATACAACACAAGACATCAATGAAATTGAAAAGAATATTTTTCATAAAATATCAGGGTGTTACATTCTACCCCCCTTAAAATGAATTTCACCCTCGAAATTTGTCTGGGTTATAAATGGTTTACTACTTGAATTTTTTTTCATAGAAACCCATATCGTAAAAAGGAATACTAAAACATCATTTTAAAAAAGGTAGTTATAATAATAACAGTCACACAAAGTAACTTAGCACTGCGTTTCCACATAGGACAACATAGGTGAAAATATGGATATGGAAGAGAAATATAACCATCAACTTATGATGAAGAGTGGTAGAGGACATTGCTATGAAAAATCCAACAATCAAAAAGCCATAAATTTGTGATGATATAAGGTACCATCCAATTCATCATATATAAGGGCAGTTGGACAACATTTTTGGTTTTTAAGATCATTTCCCTAAAGTTGAATAATTTCTGAATTAAAAGAAATACTTACTTGATTTTGGTACAATCTCAACGTTGCTCGTGCCTCGAACAATTTCCAATTCATCTCTTAAAGAAATGAAGTTGAATTTATCTTTCATGAAGTGTTAGCAGATCATGCGATATAGTGATAGGTCATTCCATCTGTCTCGAAAATTGGGTTAGAAAAAGTAATATACATAAGTCCATCTATGGTGAGATTAATCGGATATGGTTCCAAAATGGACTTATACTTCATCTATCATCCAGATTAGTAAAATAAAACTAATTTCTACTAACTAGGGACTTACTGTAGGCCAGTGGTAGGTGATAAAGGCCCATCGCACTTCGGTAGTGGGTTCAATTCCCACAACCTTGTCTGACGCGACGGGTTGTTTCTCATCCTATAGGTTGTCCTTTTTCTAAAACTACAATATTATAACATTCCAGAAATAGTATCGAAAAAAGTCCTAGACTTAAAAAATTATATCTGATGTCTAACTTAATCCATTTTAAATTTTAATCTTATGAAAAATACTTCCGTCCAATCTTATAGTATAAAGAAAATGATTACTAGAAATGTCATCAACCAAGCATGTGAATACCGTCATTTATCCCCCATATATCATACGATATATCTTGTTGGTCACATTCCAAACATGTGAATACCTTAATCATGTAGTTTTTTGAACCATAGTGAAAACATGAATACTGTCACAAGGTAACTCTTTCCATATACCAAAATTGAAAAAATTCAATATACTCAAACCATGATATTAAGTTTTCCTTATATTAGTCATGAGCTCATTAATACTATCAAACATTTCATTATCTCTTTATCCCTTCTTTATGCGCATATCATCTTCTTTCCAAAATATTTGAATCACTTTTCATGGTTACCGGTACCATATAGTTATTGAAAACCACAATAAACAATTACATAGATATTCCAATGTTCCACAATACTATAAATGAGATTCCACAACATTATTTTGGAATCCCTTTACATAAACATATAATAATCCCACCAAATCGTTGTCATACTCAAAATTGATAATATTGATCGCATGTGACTTCCCTTTGTCCTTTTCCATAAGTGGTTTCTCACATTGATCATCATTAACCCTTGGATTAGGGCGTTGATTAGCATAATGCCCCATTTCCTTGCACTATAATCATTGAAGAGTTAGTTGTGCATTCTCTGTAGTCTTTTCTTTATTAACATCATTAGAAACCCTTTTTCCATTACTTCTACACTCATCTACTCAATGACCTTATTTTCCACACTTAAAACATTTTCTAATCCCTTTAAGAAAATCTCCACCATGATTCTTTCCACACGTTGAGCATAAAGAAACATTCATCTTCTTTTCACCATTATTCTAAGATTTCTCCATGAACTCCATCTTTTGTTTCTTGTCAAAACCATGAGATGGATATGTAACACCAACTTCCATTTTTACCTTGATATCACAACGCACAATCTCTTCATAGCTACTGAAGTCTCTTATAGCTAATTCCCTTCGAAGAATTGGTTTTAAGCCACTGAAGAATCGATCAACTTTACTTTCAGGTTGGATGATAAATAAAGATGCATACCTTGCAAGCCTCGTAAAATTAACTTCGTATATACCAATAGATTCATCATCCTTTTTCTTAAGCTCAAGGAAATATTTTTCCATCTTTGTTCGAAGAATACGAGAGAAGTACTTATTGAAAAATAAGTTCTTGAACTCATCCCATTCCATGGATTCAATTTCATCTTGGGGCCTTGTATTCTTAATTAGTGTCCACCATTGATCTGATTCACCTTCTAAACGGTAAATAGCCAGAATGAATTTTTCATGTTCCTAAAAACAAGGTATGTAAAATATCTTTTCAAAGGTACCGATCCATTGTTCAGCAACAAGTGGATCATAAGACCCACTGAAAGAAGGTGGACGTTGCCTCAGGAAGGACTCAATTGAATATTGTTCCCTTCTCTGCTCATTTGAAAGTCCAGAATGATTCATAGCTTGATTAAGTATAACAACAATATTTTTCACTCCATTTCCCATAACATTTGGTTGTTCAGGAGGACAACCATTACATTGTCCATTACATTGATCAAGACAGATCTTTTGGGTTCCAGCCATCATCTAAAGCCCAAAAAGAAAAGTGTGAAAGGAAGAAATCATTCTAGGAAAAAAACTTAATAAAGAGGAAGTACTTTCAATATCTAACATCTTAGGTTTAATTCTATGATCGTTACCATAATCCTAGTACTATATCCTATAGGTATACTTCACCATAGGGACATCCCTAGATATACCTTAGAAATATCTCTAGGGATTTCACTAAAGTTTTCACATCCAAGTTTCCAAAGGTTAACTAAACCTTCGCTCTGATACCAACTTTAGAGACCAAAAGCTTTATGTACATGGACATTAAATTACTTTGGTGGAATACTTAATACATAACAAAAACAAACACTGAAGGACTGTAATAGTTTAGTGTATTTGGAAACTCGGAACAAAATCTTCTAATTGTGGTGAAAGATCTCCAACATCTCCCATAAAGATCTTCCCTTTTTTTTCTTACCTAAAACCTTTCTTTATATCCTGGGGAAAAGAAAACATATAAAGGGTGAGATTAAATTCTCATTAAGGGTAATAATGGAGAAAATAAATCAAACCATATACATTTGGCCTTCAAAACATGAACATAATATTTAAACATAAAAATCATGAAAAATGACATAAAACATGGTAGTACGTAAGGAATATATCATAAAGAAACATTAATCATGATAAAATAGAATGTTAATAAAACATGTAACTGTGGAAAAACATTAAGCACATGATATGATTTCCATAGTAGCTAAGGCATTGCTGCCAAGACCATCTTAGTGGAAAAAGTCCCTTTCTGAATCGAGTTCACTCTTCGTTCCAGTCCTGTATCACTGAACCAGATTAACTTACCATTTCAGCCATGTCTATATCATGAGATATAAATCTTTACCCAATTAATTGGAGGGAGATATATTTCCCACCCATCTCATAATTAAATCATTTTTACTTGTTCCACAAAATAAACTCAAAACATTCATCATAACCCAAAGAATAAAATGGGTTTAATAAAAATCACCCCATCATCACATAATCCATATAAAACAAATGGATATCATTTCATCATAAGATAATTGAACCATGTAAATCATAGATACATTATAATTGAAACATACACATATGAAATAATGTCATCTTAGATGGAGAAATGGTTTTGATAAAACACTTGAAATGGATTCTTGAGAAAAATATCCTTTCTTCTTCAAAATCATTTTCTTTTCAAAAAATGACATGCAATTTTAAAAGAAAAGTATTTTTTTTAAATAGTAATGAAATCTTTTAGAGTAAGTTTCATGAAAATAAGGCGTTATAAAACCTTAAAAATCCGTTCATGCTGTATAAGTTTAAAAAAATATTCTTCTCGTACTTTTTGTCGGAAAAGTCAAAAAGTTCCTCGTATGGTAAACAAAAGAAAGATTCTTTCCATAACATGTGGTAAAGGTAAAAAATGGGTAAAAAGGACTTTAAACATATATGATACCATTTTTATAAAACATGGACATGGATGATAAATATAACCCCAGTAAATACTTACAAATAAACAATCTCGGATAAAAATGAGATTGGAAAAGTTATCCCTTACCTTAGGTCCGATATGCTTTGTATGTATCCAAACCTCCTGTATAATGATTTAAATAATTTCATTGACTTATTATAGAATCATATTAATTGTTATGATATCATATATGGTTCACTTATGACTTCATATTACTCGTTCTTTTGTACACTCCATGTTAAAGCTGCGTTTTGAGTAAAATCGTTTCATTTATCATACGTGTTTCGACATCTTGTTCTTGATATTATTACTTATATCCTGATTTAATTAATTCCAAAATGTAAAAAATAATTTATATATAATATATATTCATTATATAAATATATATGATATATCGATAAATGTAATGAATTACACTGTTCATGGAGATGGTTGGTCATGCGTACGCATGAATGCTGTTTTCGTTCCCTTATTGAATTAAATGGAATTAAGTAAATGAACTATATATGTACATAAATCCAATATCATTATTATGTAATATATTTCATGATTATTTATTATATATACTTTATAATCATACGTTAATTGTTAATCATGGAAAATGAATCGCATAACATTCGTGGAGACGGTAGTCCGTACGTACGCACGAGCGATGATATCATTCCCATGATCGTGGAATTGTATTGAAGTGTATGTATAATATTTCAGAATAAATATAAATTTAAAATAATCATATATAGTTATTTATTTACACCATTATACCCATCCAAGTATGGTGGTGGTGGAAAACAGATTACACCACGACATGGAGACGGTATTCCGTACGTACGCACACGCGGTGATTTCATTTTCTGTAAGATGGATAGAAGATAAAATTGGGTTGTTTCATATTTATAATAACACGTTAGTATATGATTGATACTGATGTTATTAATTTTTGATGAAACAAATAAAGAAGAATAAGTAGAAGAAGAAATAAGTTGGAAAGAATCGGTAAAGGATATTACCTCTTCTTCGATACGCCTCTTCTTAACCTCCTCTTAAGGCACTAGGGTTGGCCTATTGAGGAGAAAAGAACCACTATAATGTTTCTATGGAATATGAGAATGGAAATGGGTAGATTTTGGCTGAGCTTAAAGGATCAAAAGGGTGTGAAGAGTAGAGGGAAGGGGTGCCCTTTTTATAAGGGAGGAGAGGGGCACCTTAGGAAAACTTAAAATATTATTTTATAATAAAGTCATATTTGGTTTTTAAAAGACAAAATTGATATATTTAGAAGCTAAGATGGGTATGTGTTGAAATCCTCTAAAAAAATAGGTTTTATACAATTTTAGGTCACTATTTTATCCTTATCATTTAGATTTAACTCTAAGTTAAATAATTTAACTTTTACAGGGTCTTTTTGTTTTCTTACACTATATGGTTAATAAACATACTATAACAAGATAGAAGAACCCCAAGTGGTCCATTATTAATATATATATCCTTATCTAAGTCATTTTTCTTAACCATAGATTTTTAGAAACAAAATAACAATTAATAATATAATATTTGTTTTAAAAACTATTTTATGTCAATTTTGACACTATTTGTTACATGATTTTTGTGAAATTCATAACAACATGATTAGTTATAAAAAAGATAATTAAATAAATAATAACATGCATTATTAACATATAAAAATTTTAATTCATAAAAAGTCTCAAGTTACATTTATTTGGGTATTTATAATATCAATTATTCTAATATTTCATTATTTAGGTAATTACTGCATCACCATTATGTCATAAATGAATTAAAATATTTAATTTCTAAAAATTATAAATAAACTACCATTAGGTAGGAAATATTTTTTTCTTTCTAATAAATATTTATAGTCGAATTTATCTTATGTATAACCCTATATTAAAAATGTTTTAGTTATTAAACTTTGATTTTAACTATTTTAACTCTTTTTAAAATAAAATAATAATAAATGTCTTAATCTAATCCAAGTGGACCTAAATGATAATATTATATTACTAAGGTTTATTTTGTTCAAATTATAAATATCCAATAGAATTATAACATGTGTTAGGGTAATAATAATATCATTTTTACCCTTAATTACCCTATTTACTTTTAACCGTGGTAAATAAAAGTAAAAAGTTACTATTCACGAAAAATTATTTTTATCTTATTGAACCACATTTTACTCCTTGATATTAACCGTGTCTCTCGGATTTTTGAAATTCCACTAACAGAAGCGGTAAAATTTTGTTTTATGTAAATTTTCAAATTCTCCTTGGGGGTGGGTAAAAGACAATGAAAAGTTCAATAAAATTTTTATCTATATAAATTATTATAAATTGACTCAAATGAATTACATTGAACTTATATAGGTATTATGTATCAATTTTGACCTAAAATAAATTTAAATAAAATAATTAATTATTTAAATAAAAATTCAGTTTTTTTAAATAGTAACCTAGTGTTTTCACTATTCATTAAAAATTGAACGTTTTCAGAAAAATACAAAAAATTCACCCTAGTGTAATTTTGGTATTAAGAAACCAAAAATGAAGTCCATTTTGAAAGTTAAAATTTATAAAACTTCAAAAATTGGGTTTTACTATTCATAACGACTAGTTTATATAATATTTTAATAACATATCGTTGTTTAGTGAAACTCAGTATTGCATACAACATACGCTATCATAGAAGGTCGCGATTGCGTGTACTGAAATCCAAGTCAGGGATGTGTGTAGTGAAAGATCTTTTTGGTGTATTGTATAACACAAGACATCAATGAAATTAAAAAAACATTTCATAAAATATCGGGGTGTTACAAGAATGTTTTCTTTAACTTATACGTCATGAATGGATTTTTACAGTTTTATAACGCCTTATTTTCATAAATCTTACTCTACAAGATTTCATGAAAATTTTCAAAAAAATATGTTTCTTTTAAAATTGCATGGAATTTTGTGAAAAGAAAATGATTTTGAAGAAGAAAGTATATTTTACTTAAGAATTATTTTCAAGTGTTTTATCAAAACCATTTTCCATCTAAGATGACATTATTTCATATCTGTATGTTTCCAGTATAATGTCTCTATGATTTACATGGTTTCACTTTTCTTATGATGAAATGATATCCATTTGTTTTATGTGGATTATGTTATGATGGGATGATGTTTATGAAACCCATTTTATTCTTTGGGTTATGATAAATGATTTATGTTTATTTTATGGCACAAGTAAGAATGATTTCATTATAAGATGGGTGGGACCTATATCTCCCTCCAATTAATTGGGTAAAGATTTATATCTCATGATATAGGCATTTCTGGAATGGTAAGTTAATCCAGTTCAGTGATACATGACTGGAACGAGGAGTGAACTCGATTCAGAAAGGGACTTTGTCCACTAATATGGTCTTGGAAAAAATGCCTTGGCTACTATTGAAATAATATCATGTGATTAATGGTTTTACACAATTAAATGTTTTATTCCCATGCTATTTTATCATGATTTATGTTCCTTTATGATCTATGCCTTATGTACTTCTAAGATTTAGGTCATTTTCATGTCTTTACGTTCAAATGTTTATGGTTTGTTTTATGTTCTACATGTTACCCATACTGAGCATTTTAGCTCACCCTTTTTATGTTTTCTTTTCCCCAAGATATAAAGAAGGGATTTAGGTAAGAAAAAAAAATGGGAAGATCTTTATGGGAGATGTTGAAGATCTTTCACCATGATTAGAAGATTATATTCTGAGTTTCCAAAGACACTAAACTATTACCATCCTTCGGTGTTTGATTTTGTTATGTATTATGTATTCCACAAAAGTAGTGTAATGTCTATGCATGTCAAGCTTCAGGTCTCTACACTAGTTTTAATATGAATGTTTATTTTATGTTTAAAACTTTTCATATGAGGAATGAATTGGAATTAGTAAGGGACTGGTGGATCCCGCTATAGCTCCTCGATGCATCGGTAGGTCTCATGAGACAAACTATTATCTTGGCATAAGGCCTTGAAAAAATATTATATGTGGTCTTGGAACAAGGCTTTGACTATGTGGTTATGAAGTCTATAATTATGCATCCCATCATTAAGAAAGTGGTTATTGATATTTATTTTGATTATTCTACTAGTAAAATATACATGTGAATAAATAAATGTCATTATTTGACTTTATCTTCGCCATATCGTGCTGCTGTTTAAGTTTAAAATGCTTTTGTTTTAGTCTTATACATTGCCTTAAATGTTTATGCTTATTTATGAAAGTTTCCACTATATTTTTATCCTTACTGATCATTTGATCTCACCCCTTTCTATGTTTTATTTTTCCCAGGATTCAAACAAGTGTATTGTGATTGATATGTAGGATTAAGATAAGGGAATAATGGCATTAATAAAGGATTATTTATGTTGTGTTATATGTTATAAAGTGTAATTTAACATTCATATATGTAATATATTTTCCAAGACTGCTAAACCGAGTGGTCCTTCGGGACATGATTCCTTGTATCTTTCCAATGTTATGTAATAATGCACCAACTTCGGGTAACTGGGTTCGAGGATTTACATTAAAATAGTTAATATATAGATAAACCTTTTTTATAGAAAAATGGTGTTTTTACCATTAAGTGTTCTTAATCTAATTTATTATTGAATATCGATTAAATTATTGATAGTAAATTTCTATATATTTATTAAAATCACCTTAAATTTATTATATATAATATATAAATTAAATTATTTAGCTAAAAACTACACCACATTAATAAAATAATTCTTTCAAAATAATTGTTTCACCATTATCATGGTCATTAACGTTAATCTTAGTAATCATAATTGTACGCCTAAAAATGATATTGAACTTATTTTATAATATGATAATGTTTAACTAAATAAAATAATATATATTATTATATTTAATATATAGAAACGATGAAAAGTAAATTTTAATATAAATGAATAAAAATAGTTTTTTCAGAGAAAAGTATTACTTATGTTTCCAAAATGTTAAACATGAGTTTTATAAATTGAACATAGAATATTTAAATGATATGTTTTATTTATGAATCTATATTTTTATATAAAAATGGTTTCAAATATGTTTATTTCATAAATGAGATGATATTAGAAAGTTAGTATTTTTTCAATATTAACTAAAAAATAATTAAGTTTAGAAAAATACAAAAAATTAAACCTATGTTAAATTTTAAATTATAAATTAAAACATGAAGTTTTTTATCAAATCAAATTTATAAAAATAGTAGATTAATTTTTTATAAATGATTTTTTTAATGAAACTGCTTTTATCAGCAAATGTCCTTTTTGATCATTAACTATTTTTTACTATTATTTCACATAAATATCTAATTAAAATAATTTTAAAATATTATTTCCTAAATTTAAATATAATATTTTATTATATTAATATTTTAAAAGTGGCCAATTTAATTTATTGGGGTAAATTGAAAAATATTTTAAAAAATAGTTATATAAAAAAACAACTCTATTTACTATTAATTATTTTTCTTTTATGAGATGCACATTATTAAATATAATATTAATTTAAAGGATCCAAAATCTAAAGTCATTATATTATAATCCCCTTAAATAAATTTCTTCCTCAAATTTTTTTAGTTTTACTTTGGATGAAAGTATGTGGGGGTATTATAAACATATTTATCATTCAAGATATAAATTTAAATAAAACATCTTACCATAAACACTTAAGATACATAAAGTTACTTATCTTTACTTAAAAACATTAATCATTCATACAATAATATACTCATGTATTTATATACCTTGATAATAAATATTCCTTCCCTAAAAACATTTAAATTTATAAGACATTAAACCATATAAAAATCATATATTCCACCCAAAATTAACTCTATATTCAATCCTCAAATGCATTACCCAACAGTTTATAAAGTCACACACCATTAAATATATATCATAATAACAAAAAATGAGATATAATTTAGGAAATGTATCATGGAAAACATTTTGATTAAATCAATAATAAATTAAAATGCTATCAATTATATATAACACACTTTTTAAAAAATAAAAAAACCCTTTATTACCTTAACATAAAGAATATACTAAACTTAGGAATTTCTCATACCTTAATCAATAATTCTAAAATATTTATACCTAAAAATATAACCTTTTCATAAAATCAATTTCTATGGTTGTTTAATATTTGTTTCCAAACCTTTATTTAAAAATTAATGAAGAAAAATCCGTATATGTTTCACATAACCACAAAACTTTTAGAATATTACAGAATATCATAGAAAAATATCACTCATTAATCTAAATATATAAGAGTTTCAAGATTTAATTTATATTAATATATCAACCACACAACATTAAGTATGACTAGGAAACTAAAATTTACCATCAGAACATGCATATATGAATATTCTCAATAGTTTATGTATGTTTCCATATTCGTTTATAAGACATAGTTGTTTATGGATACAAACCATTCATATCTTTATTTTTTTGGTCATATTTTAATAAAATGCTAAAACCAAAATTGTTATGATAATATCGAAAATATGAATATGAAAACTAAAATCTAAATATGTATTCCATTATAACACCTTCATTTTTAACGTATGATACCTATGGTTAAACCTATGAATATATTTATTAAATCATTTGTTATCCATGGAAATATTTATATTTTGTTCTCTAACTTAATTAGGTTACATCATACTCAAATACTGCAAATTTCTCATTATATATAATGTGAGTTAACCATACTATATCACTCATGAGTGTCAAATCAGGTGTGTATTTAGGCCTCTTTTTCGCACACCATGTATCCATTGAGTTAATACCCAACACGACCTTTTTATGTTTATTACCACAAGATACACCTATAAGAAACTCTATATTAACTTATAGTATGCATACATGGATGTTATTTCCAATAAAACCACATAATCTCAACCTTATAAAAATTTCATGATGTTATCATATAATTGGAATTATTCCTTATATTTATACCTAGGGATTAAATAAAATTATATTATCCCAATTGAAAATAACAAAATTAACAACCCCAAAAAATATAAACAACAGTTGATACCAACTGAGTTTCCCTATATGAACACTCCTAGGTATGGTGAAACAAACACATACTTTTAGAAATTAACATTGATACCAAGTGAGATGATACATGCTATAATTTCAAAAAAATTACATTACTATTTTATCTCATAATAATCTCACAAACCTTAGAGAACCTTTTGGTTTAGTGTGTTTGAGAATGAGTTACATAGGTAACTTATTTTATAATTCTGTTGAATATTTATCCATAATAAAACTATACTAGACTCTCATCTAGACTTCCTACGGGTTACACTTATCTTCATAACTTGGAGAATGAAATCATAAGAAAGAGGTGAGCTCAGATGCTCAGTAAGGATAAAAATATGTGATAACAATCAAATATCATAACTATTAGTAATATGAGAATATGGGTAAAATCAAAATATATATTAAAGTTATACCCAATGATTCATATATCACACATCATATAATGAAGAAAAAGTAAAGAATAAAAATATCTTGGAAACAATGTTAAATAAAAATGTTCCATGAGATCATAAAATTAAGACACCTTAGAATTGTTTTAAAAAATACTAGTATATGGAGCATTAACTTCATGAGCCACTACATGAGATTATAAGATACGAATGTGTAAAATATTTTAAATATGGGACATATATTATTATATGGACCATTACTTTCATGATCCACACTTCTATTGAATTTTTTTACAAGAAAACAATGCATACATTAGAATAATTTATCTTATGAGATATAAGATTTTAACCGATGCATTGAAAGGAGATATTGGACTAAACCCATCATTTCTTCATAATTACATATACAATAATAATCCAATCATTCATTACATATCAAAGAACCCATGAAAATAAAATTTGTTTCATTAAACACATCATAATGGATCCATGGAAAGAAAATGGATTTTATTCATCAAGTCAAAAATAACCAGTAGAAACAAAATGGGTTTCGTGTTATTTTAAAATAAAATCCTATAAATAAATAATTCATAATTATAACAAGATAATCCTATGGAAACTAAATGGGTATCGGATTATATTTATTAACTTTCTAGGTAAATACCATTCCAGAAATCTAATAAAGAATATGGTATTTGAACCATATAGATATAGAGTATATGGTTAAGTAAATAATTTCCCCAATCAATTGATGTATATAATCTATGTGAACAACCTTCAACCAAAAGAAGGAAATATATAGAGTTCACATAGTAAAAAAAATTATAAGATAGGTTGTATTTATACATAGTGGATGATTAGGAAATACAAAGCTTGTGATGGATCATCCTCTAAAAGAGAAATACATTACATAATTCGTATATAGAAATATGTTGGATTGTATCATTTAAATAATACACTTGATTAAGCATAAGATATATCAAAGTACAATAACTTACATAAAAAACACTTTTAGGTGTTTAAAAAAATCAATTTGGATATAAGAAATATATTTAACCTTATTAAATCATTTTAATGAAATACTTTATAAAAATATAAGAAAAATAATTTATTTTAAAAATCATTGAAACATAGAGGGAATGTTTTATAAAGAATGAAAAACAAAACATAGAGATATGTTCTCATGGAAATTCTAAAAGAGATTATTTTTCAAAAAATAACCCATAGTGAAAATGTTAAAATAATTTTATTTTAAAACATTTACAAATAATTTAAAGTTTGTTCAATATTAAAATTTTCAATTTTGAAAAAATAGGAGTATCTACAAAAACTAGAATCAAAGATAAAATATGAGCATAAAAAATTCACTTTTTTTATATTTTAAAATAATTTTATTGAAAACAACATCAATTAAAAATACTATAAAACATTCATTATAAATCAAGGTAAATATAAAACAAAGATAACCAAATATAACTAGATGGGAGTAAAATTACTGTGACATTTGAAATAAAGAGTTTATTAATTATCTACATGGGTTATCATATTTGTGAGATCTCAATTTTAAAAAGAGATAGGAAAAAAACCTTATGAGTTGAGGAACATTTAAATAAAAACCATTGATGGGTAAATATATTAATACTGAAATCAAAATACCATGAATAAAATAAAATTCATGAAATATTATAAAAAATAGGTAGTATATACACCATATAAAAGTAAATTAGAGTATAATAAGAATTCTCTCTCAATAAATATGAATTGAGAACAAGAAATCCTTTCAGGCAACATAATCTATGAGTTAAGAATCATTAAAAAATGAGTTTATAATGAATAATTATAATTCCCCAAAAGATAATAAGGAAATATTATAAAATTAATTCATTAGTTAGAATAAATCATTCTTGGAGTAATTAATTTCAATAACAACGTTTTTAACTCAATATATGAAAATTGTGTTATCACAAACCATTACAGCAAATCACCAGACTAATTAATATCCCTATAGGCCAACTCATTTTCCTTTAGTGTTATTTTTCCTCACTCTCACACCAATAATAATTTTTTCAACTTAATGGAATACAATTTAGTTATCAAAAACCCATACAATTTTTTTTTCATTTAGTTTATAAAAAAACAAGTGAAAATAAAAAACATAATAGAAGTGGATTTAAATTAAAAATAATCTCCCCATAGTTAAAATATATAATACTATTTAAAATTTATGAAGTAAAAAACATGTGGGAAATAAATTAAATAAAAAATTATATAACTAAATGGAATAATTTTGATTTATCAATATCCCTCACTTCTACTGTTGATTTTCAAAGAAGTGAATTTACTTCCTATATCATTAAGATAAACATTTTAATAACCTATAGCATAAAATTATTCATATAAATTACCATTTATATATTTAATTTAGATAATTTATATTTATTTATTTATGTTCATGTTTACATACTTTAAAAAATGGGTGTTCTTTAGTTGATTATTTTACTAGTTTCATAATAGTGGTGTCGATATACTTTCACATCCCAAAGTTAAATATTACCAAACAATTAAAGGAAAAAGAATTTATGTTTTATAATTCACTATAATTTCATAATTCCATTACATGAGTGTTTTTTCACATTGATGAAGAGAAATTCAATGATGAGATAAATTTAGGTTATTAATCAGCATCGATGGATCAACTTATAATGATTGTTAATCTTTTGTTATCCATTAAAAAATAATTAAATTATTATTTACTTATTATTATCATATATCATTAGATTATATATTATAATAATAATCAATGATATAATTTTATGGTGTTTTTCAATTTTTTGGTTAAACTGACCGAATAAGAATATACCATAATTTAATGTATAAACATGATTATTGGTAATTATGTTATAATATCATTGTAAAAAATTTGAGTTTCAATGCTGCTTAACAACCCCAAATAGATGGTCAATTAGAGAGTATGATTCAAACTTTATAGGATATTCTAATATCCTATTCAATATAATTCCAAGTATTTTGGAATCAAAACTCCCCCTTGGTAGATTTCACTTATAATAAAAGTTTCTATTCAATAATTCATGTGGAACCATTTGAGGATTAGTTTGATAAGAGATATAAGACTCAAAACTGATGCGATGAAGTTTAAGAGAGGAAGGTAATATGTCCTAGCCTTGTCTAAGAAATGATGGATAAGTATCAAACCATCCAATGGTATTTTAATGCGGAAAAAATTTGACAAAACAGTTATGCGGAAAATCGCTGATAAGATCTAGAGTTTGAAATTTGTGATAAGGTGTTCCTTGAAATATCTCCATGGAAGGGGATTATGAGATTTAAGAAGAAGGGATAACAGATCCCTTGGTACATCAGTCCCTTCCAGACACCGGATCATGTTTGGGTGGAAACTTATTATTTATCACTCCCTCTATAACTGTTCATGTTGATGATATGGTCCATGTATTAATTTTGTGAGAGTATATAGAAGAACCATCACATGTATTGAAATTTTAAGTCATGAAACTAGAACATGATCTCTAATATGAGGAACAACCAATGGAAATTTTTGATCAAATAGATATGGTTATTTGGAACAAGGCCACTCATTTGGTCAAAGTTATATGGAGGAATCATAAGTTCAATGTAGCAATACGAGAACTAGATGATGTAATGAGACCAAAATACACTCATTTTTTCATCTAAGTAATAAAATTTCACGTATAAAATTATATTAAGTGGGTATAATGTGATAAACCAAGAATTTAGTGAAATATTCATCCTTAAATAAATATTATATTTGATAGCTTACCACACACAAAACAATGATCTTTAATATACCGTGACATATGTTAATAAAATAGATATCGACCAGTATAATGTATCCTTTAAATCAGAAGATACAAACAGTTGTAACCACATTATGAAATGATGGTCCCTTTTAATACTGTTTCAAATAGTGTAGCTAAGTATCTAATAAAATATTTTTCATAAATTATTTATTTTATAAAATTGATACTTTTAATGTATGATATATTTTTAGTTTGCACTTACTTTAGAAGAATTGTTAATATACTTAAAAGATGACTCCCTATAAAAATAGTTTTTCATCATACTTAATGAATTTATTTAAATGTAAAATATATGAATTATAGAATGTGAATATGATAAAAATAAATTTCTTTTTGTATTCATCATGAAAATATAAACTTAATTACTTTTTTTTATTTTTGTAAGAAATTAATTCTTAGATGAATAGTAAAACATACAGTTTTTGTCAAAACAATGACTTTTATTACATAAACAAGACCGATATTATTTATTCTTATTAAATGTATTTAAAGAATAATGTTATGAATTTTAAATATATTTTTTATAACACCCTAAAAATTTGGTTTAAAATAACATTATACCTGATATCTTGCTTAACACACAACATCGAGATTCAAGCGAAATATCATATACAATAAAAATAATATTATTTAAATATAACCATTATAACTTAGAAGTTAAATTTAAGATTGTGAACAGTAATAAATACATTATAAAATATATGTAGAAATGTTTTAAATAATGAATATTTATTGATTTATTTATAAGAATTAAGTACTCAATTTTTAGTAAAGTCATTTTATGCGTCGAAAATATGTTTTTTTTAAATGGGTCTTATTACTTTTTTGCGTGAACATTATCATTAATTTTTAATTTTTTTTTTAATTTTTTTTGGAATAAATTTCATATTTTAAATTATCATTTCAATAATATCTTAGGGTTTATTTTTGGTATTTTTCTAAAAAAGATTTATTTTTTAGTAAATAGTGAAAAATACCAATTTTTACCAAACTATCATTTCCTTTCATTAAATAAAATTTTTTAAAATTAAAATTATATTTTGAATTTTATCTTAAAATAAATTAGGACTCCATTAATTATAGATAATCTAAATAATTAAATATTAATAAGTATTGTATTAGAATTTTGTATAAATTCATTTTTGGACTTAAGAATACATTTTTTCAAAAAAAAAATCATGTGTGAAATGTGTTTTTTATCTTAATTAATTATTTAAATTGAAGTACCCAAATTGATTGAATTCATAGTTATGTATTTTTTCAATGTTTTTCTATGATGAAAGTTCAATGTGATAGTGATTTAGTGACATCCCTTGAATTATTCTTGATAATTATTCATAAGTTGGTAAGGATGTTTTGACTTGAGGAGTTGTAGCATTAAATAAAACATCATCAATGGTCTTGACCACATATCTATTTTTAATTCCAAATAAATTTTCTAATTCCATTAGGATAATTCACACTGTTTACAACATTTGAATAATATTTTTGTAGGATTTTTTATCAATCATAATTACAATTGGGAAAATATGAGCAGTGGAGATAAATCATATTTTAATGATCTTGAATATTATTCATAATTTAAATGATGAATTGAAAAGTTATAATAATTTTTAAATAAATTTAAAATCATATTTAGAAATATAATATGTTATTATTTGTAATTCCCATTTGGCATGGAATTATTTATAGATTATAATTGTTTTAATATTTTTTTAAAAATTGGCCAACCAATTGAGCTAAAGAACTAGCTCAATCCCAAAAATATGAAAGTAGACCTTTACCATGTGATAGATCCATCTCACATAGATTTCATGGAATTTATAGTGAAAATATTTAACAGGGGATGTGCATATGAATATGCACATAGTGTAGGTGGAACCATCATGCATGGAGACCTAATGGGAGAGGGGTGCCAACATAGATCGATGCTAGTTGAATCCAGGATCAGACCCAATTACTCGCATCTATTAAATCAAGGATATAAGATAATTTACTAGGTGGAGATATATTGAGATATAAATTGATGTGTCTTGTGGTATTCACATGAATCATTGCTCCACCTCAAAAATTACATAAATATCTTCGACCATCCAATCCATTACATCTGAGCCATACAATTATAGACTCAATTTTCTTAAACCACATGCCTAATCTGAGTATTTCCTGTATGTGATAAAAAATGAAATTTTAGTTCTTGATATTGGACCATGTTCATAAATACAATGTGATTTATCAATAAGAAATCCTGAGATTGTTTTCATTGTTAAACTAAGTCCATCGGTTGAATCCATTATGAAATATAGGTCCATGAAGAAGTTATATTATATTTAAAGTGACTAGTTCAAACCATCTGAAGGATTGAATTATTATTATTGAAGTAAAATTATAGTGTAATATAAGGAATATTCATGAATAATGAATTTTAATGATAGCATGTAGTAGCGTTTTCATGCAACATGAAATAAGATTCATTTTGTGATAATAGTGATTCTCCGAAGCTACATTGCAAGAGTTATGGTAGTTCATGTAGATTAGTAAGATGGTGAATGTAACATTTTAGGTAGTAGATTATTTCAGTGCTATTAACCTATAAATATCCCATAACTATTTATATTCAAAAATGAAAATTCTATTTTGAATAAATAGATACTTGAGGAAGCTATACATTCATGAGAGAATGTTTTGTGATGTTCGAGCTATGACCCTTCTCATCCTTCTCGACATCTTTATAATGAATGTGATGTTCTACGAACTCATGACTATTTAAACCCCACCCAAGAGTTTTTTAGGGTTATGCATGTATAAAACCTTACATGAATAAGAAAGTGGTCCATGTATAATATTTACTCTTACCTGATGAAGTAATGTTATTTCATGAGCTTAAGAGATTCATAATGAATAGTTTACACATCTTCATGTGAGATGAATAATTGTGTTTCCATATATAGTACTTATATGAATACTATTTGAGTTGTTAATTCATGTGATAATATACAAGAATAAAGTGTTTCTATGAAGCAGAATTGTGAAGATATTTTTTTCACAAAGAATAAGTAAGTGAAGAGTATGTGAAATAATAATTGCATGAAAACATAAGAACAAAAAACTATAATTATCTGAGTTATGAAAAGTTTTAATTATAAAATCCTTTAATATGACACATAAAATATATGCATGAAATATTCTTTGTGTATTTGAAAATAACTGAAATATATAGTGATTTTTTTGTGTGAACCAAATGGTTCAGTCAATTGTGAATAGTAGAAAAAAGAAGACATGTTTAATTGTTTCTAGAAGGAGAGACCATAAATTCAATGCACTGAAAATATTAGTGAGGTATCTAAAGCTAACAAGTTATAATGATTGAGAAATGGATTTAGTTATTCTGAATAGATTTTTTCTATGTGAAGAAATAAGACCCATGGATACACTACATCAGTAATCATAAGTAGTTGAAGACATATTCAAGAGTTGCTAAATTTTTTTTGAAGAACTAATGGGAGAATATTATAAATGATCTATGTATAAGCTTTTCAGGTTACAACATTAACTAGTGGGATCCATTGTAAATAACATAGTGGTATTCATGTCTAATGACCCTATTGGGAGATGAACACTATAGTGATTAGTGATATGAAATTTCAATAGTTTTTATGTTAGTAATTTAAATAGATTTTTTGTATTTGTAATCACTTTACTTTACTAGTGGATAATCTATCTTCCAAATAATCTTAAGCACTATAGGAATGTAGTTAGCCATATTGGGGGAGAACATTGTAAAAATATAATTTATTAGAATTCATTTAATTTATGTCTTGTATATGGTATAATTTTATTGATTAAAAGGGATGATATATTCATCCAAATAGATTTATAGATTCAAATTTAAAAGGTGGAAAAATTAAAATAAAAAAAATAGTAAAACTTGTGTGCACTAATTCTCCCACCTCTTAGGGTACCAGTATGATCCATTGAGCATTTAAATCAGTATTAGAGATAATCTTCCACCTCATGTTATATCAACCTTATTTTCCTAGTTTTTTGTATCATACATATGTGATGATCATATTTGAATATGAATAATAGTCATTGTTGATTCAGATAGAAAATTCAATTCCTACTTCTTTCAATTACAACAAGGTGGTTTTTAAAAAGACCTTGAATAACATACTAATTAAATAGGTGAGGATGTCATGATTGAATTTTAAGAAGAAATTATATTCACCATAAATTTAATATAGGTAGAGTTGTATTCTATTAATAGTATATATTAAATTAGTTAATAATGATAATTTTTATGATTTAAATACAAGTTTTGGCATCAAATAATTTATTGAATCACTCGGTGTTTTTTACCTATAAGCCAAATATTATAAAAAACGTTAATATCAAGGTTTTGACTTACATATATTAATTTAGCAATGAACTATATGATGATAAATTATAGCTAGAAAAATATTTTATGGATATAGAAAAAGATTTAACTAAGAAATTTCAAAGATGAAAAATTCTCAACTAACTCTCAGAAGCTAAAGAAAGAATTATATTACATTTAAATTTATATCCATTCCCTGTTGAATAATATTTTAAAATAAATTAATGTGAAAAATTAATGATGAGAAAAATTCTTACTAATATGATGCATACACATAAATAATATCATAAAGCTACCATGAGTGTGAAAAAATCTTCATTGGGAATTAAATCCAAGGAAGATACAATAGTAGTATATAATGAAAGATTCACTCGCATTAAAGATAAATTAAAATGGGTCATTTGTGAGAAGGATGTGATTGATAAAGTTTCTATATAAGTGATTTATGCTTTGGAGAAACTACACAAAACCACTATGATTATTTAAGAATACCGGTAAGAGGTCAAAGAAAAGAGAATTAAAGAGGTAAATAATTCTCTACTAGAGGAACATAAAATACATTAATATTAGATTCAAAAAATTAAGTCTGTGGGAATAATAATTAAAATAAATTAAATATGAGATTATTACTCTCAAGATGCATTGTCTTGACTTGGAAGACATAATGATATATCATGAATTGAAACAAGCCGAGACATCCCAAGATACTGAGATCCAAAAGACTACCAAGACTAGTTGTAAAAATAGTATTACTTTTAATGAGTAAAATTATAGTGGTAAGAATATAATGAAATTATCAAAAGGTAAATATAATACATCATCACTGAAATAGGTTACCCATTTCCTAAAGGTTTCTATTTGTATTAATATTTTTTCATCTGCTTATATAGATTCCAAAATAAATTCTTGTCAAACATGGGTGAATAAGCCTGATGAAAAACATACTATATCATAAAATGTGGATGTGAAAAATATTAGTAGTTATTTTTCCTCAAAGAACTATCAAATAAATAACCATGTTATCCAAAAAATCAAAATGCCAATGTTATCCAAATTGAACCAGAGAAGAATAATTTAATATTTCTTTCTATTGTTGGAACTCGTAGAGATTTGGGAATGGGGAAATTAACTATTTAAATAATATTTCAAATCCTGATATTTATAGAAGTCTATTTTTAATTGGTAATATATCTATTTTGATGATAAATCCTAGAAAACTAACGAATTTCACACAAATTAAGATGAATCTTTTTTTAAAGAAAAAAATTTCTTGACTTAAATACTTATATAATTATTTCAATAGTAGTGATCACAGTTATGATTATTTATAGTATAATCTAAAAATAAATTATTCATATTTTTATAATAAAAAGGACAAAATAAAAAACAAAATAAAAATATATAAGAGAAAAATTCTTCCATGGGGTATAAATAGAATAAGTTAGTCAATAAAACTGTGAAGTAGACTACACTGAAGATGAATGATAAAATGTGTGTTATAATAAGAAAAGGTTATTTTACTGTGGTAGAAGAGGTAAAATAATATACAATTGTGAATAGACAAAAAACACCAGGGTTAGTGGAATAAATATAAAAAATAAAGAGGAATAAATCTCAGAAAAAAAATAAAATGGTTGATTTGGTGCATGAAATCACAGATGAAAAACATTAATTTCTTGTGATGTTGTCTAGAAAGGATAACTGAAATGTTTCTGAAAAGTTTTTTGGAAGGTGAAAAATGTTTGTACACACTTTTGAAAGTTGAATGACATGGATAAAAATTCATAAAAAGTTTTCAAAAAGTAATGGGAAATCACCAGTGAATTCTTGTTATAAAAATGTTAGTACAAAGAAGGGGCCTACACACAAGAAGAAAATGGAGAGTTCCCAAATAGTTTTTAATCATTTGGATAGATCAACATAAATTGTCTTGAAATTTAGACTCAGAACATAAGAATGAATGTGAATTTATTTATACTGTGAGGAAACATATTTCATCTAAGATAAAATCTAAATAGATCAAGAATTTCATGATACCCTTAAATAATAAAGGCTCGAATGTCAAATAAGAAATAAGCATGATGAGTTTTTTTATATCTTGAGTTGGATTGAAAGGATTTTCTAGGATAAAGAATGCATCTCATCCCTATGGATATAATGGAATGTAATTGAAGAAACACTTTATTCCCATATATATTTTGGGTTTGATTTTTATATATAGAGAATTTAAGGTGAGGTTTATATTTAGGGAGAGATGTGAAGAAATTAATGAAAAAAACCCAAACTCCAGTAACCCAGATCCAATGCCTAATTTATTACAATGGAAAAAAATACGATGGATATCACAACATAGGTTATATTAGTTTAACAGTATTAAAAACCCAAATAAACACATGATTCCCATATTACTTAAGAAATATAAAATACATAACACAAGAAACATTGTGTAATCCTTGATATTATTCATAATACCCTTATTCATATACTGGGGAATATAAATAAAATAAAGGGTTAGTCTATATGCTCTACAAGTGTTATATACAACAAAATGTATCATTGGTAAATAATTCATAATGATTATTGAAATTTAAATATCTTAAATCACATTCTATTTAATTAATAACTTAAGTACAAAATTTATCCATGGATAATATCAATGTAATAATCTCATGGATAATAATTAATAAATACTTAGTGAAGGAAATTCTTAATGTTGGACATCATGGTCTCAAACATCATGATATAATTACCATAAAGGCCTTATACCAAGATAGTATATTTAATGGGTAACTATACACAAAAAAACCATTTAATAAGTTTGGCTAACTAGTTTCTCTCACGATACCTATCAATACATCAAGGGTCTATCTAAAATCAGGCCCCACCAATCACTGTATTTCCAAAGAATTCATCATTTATTGAATGATGAATTACATTAATAAGAATTATTTCATATCCATAAATATCAATATTGAGTAATGAATACAAAATTTTACAATTTCCCTAGTCAATCGAATAACATTAATAGTAAAACCCTATATGCATAAATGGTATATTTTTTAGGAAATAATGAAATACATGATACAAAGAATAAGTATAATTAAGATAAATGTAAAGTATAACGAAAAATTATCTTAATAAAGTGAACATTTCAATAGAAATTTAATGACCAAAAAATTAATAGGATAAAAAACTTTGCAATCAATTCATCAAAACAATAGTAAAATCATGTATTTTAGATAATATAATAAGATTGAATAAAAAAGTTTAAAACAAATTTTCAACAAAGAACATTATTTTTTTAGAAAAAGAAAACTTATAGATAAAGGTAAATAGTATATAACTGTTATAGTGATGAGAAAATCCATTAACACTGAATACGCTAAAAATAAAAATTACATTGGTATTTATATAAATAAATTTGAAATTGAATGTTTAAAAAAAATTAAAAATATACCTTTCAAAAATGGAAAATGGTCAACCATAAGAGAAAACTCCTTGAAAATCATTTTAGTAAATAAAAAAGGAATTTCTAAAATAATTTTAAAAAATATAGACATAGAAGAAATACATACCTAAATAAAAAGAGAAAAAATATTATATTTTATTTTAAATAATTCATTACTTGATTAAATTTAAAATAATATGAAAATTTTAATGAAAACAAGAATATTTATTATATATCAAGTATGTAATAAAATATATTGATTTTATGAAGAATAGATTATAATATCTCTTTCATGAAAAATACAAGAAATCCAGGAAATATGATATTGTAAAATAAATTCTTACCTCATTGGTAATTATAAACTTGTAACTCGTTAAAAGATTAAAAATTAATAGAAACTTTAATAATAATTAATGAATATATATTAATGTTAAATAAATCACAAGTGATGTATATATACAAATTTAAATTAAATAGGTGTATAAATAAATTATATCAAGTTTAACATTCCTCATAAGTGATTTTAACCTCTAGTATGATAAAATTATACTTATTATACTTATGTAATTGAACCATATAAATGTATATAATATCATATATGATTCATTTATGACATATTATCACTCATTTTTGTACAATAATTAATTAATACCGTTATTTTGGGTGTTAAGTGCTCTGTTTTTCATAAGAATTTTGGTTCGCTGGTTTCGGTCCATATACTTTGATTATGGTTCCATAATATTTATAATATAAATTTATATATAAATATAATATATATTAATTATATATGTATATATAAATTCATCTATAAAAGGAAGATATATAAAAACAAATTACACTATTCTTTGATATGGCAGGCAATATGTACGCATGAATAATGATTTCACTTTTCGAAGAATGCAATGAATGGAAGGAAAATATAATTAACCACTATAGAGTCATTATTATATTATATATATATATATATATAATATTTATTAAATATATCCTTATTATTATTCATGTAAAGCAGAAAAGAAAAATGAATCACATCACTTCATGGAGTGGTAGTCCACATATACGCACGAGCGACATTATCATTTTTCAACGGATTGGAAGAATATGAGGTAGATTTTATATTATAATTTAAGAAGAATATTTATGTAATTAATATCCTAAATATTAATTAATTATATCTTTATAACCATTAAAATAATTTAGTGATGAAAAATGTATTACACCATTACGTGGAGACGGTGAGTTGTATGTACACACGAGCAATGTTTTTGCTTTTCATAGGATGGAAAAGAGATGGAAAATGGTTATAAAAAAAAAATAATAGGATCTAAGTATATTTAATATATTATATTTATAATTTTACCATGGTTATAATTAATTTATAGGAACTATAATAAGAAGTAATCTTAGAGGAGTCGAGAGAGGTGATTACCTCTTCTTTAAAATATTTCTTTTAGATACCTTCTAAATAACCCTTAGAAATGTATTTAAAGAAGAAAAAACCTCTAAATAATGTAAAGGGATGTTTATAAGATAATTTGGTAGAGTTTGGTTGATATATAAGGGTCAATGTGGTGTAAATAAAAGTGATAATGGGTGTCCTTTTATAATTGAGGTTAGTGGCACACTAGAAATTTTTCAATGTTTTAAAATATCTTGAAGTCAGATTCAGGGGAAAATTGACCCAAAATGACCCATATTAGAGTTTTAAAAGTGTAAGGTCAAAATAAATCTAACCAATTAGGTTTAATAAAAATTTATGTGGTTTTAACCCTTGTATTTGGGTTTAACCCCTTTGATAATGAATTTTAACCTTAACTGCAGTAACAAAATCTTCAATGTTAAAGGGTTATAAATTTACATATAAGGTAACAATTTTTTCATAAATGGGCAAGGAAAGAAATTTTTTACCATTTTGACAAAAATTTTCATATTTAAAATAATTTATGTTTTTTAAAATAATTTAATAAAATATTATTTTTCATAAAATATAAAAAATGTCATTTTTGACAATATTCTTTTAATTTGAATTTAAAGAAATCAACACAAATATGGAATTTTATTATAATAGTTTTTTAAAAAAATAATAAATTTTTATTAACCTTGAAATTATTTGGGCACAATTATTGTTCCTAAAAATACAAGTACTTGTGTTTTTAAAATTATTTACATTTTTTCCACTACTTGCACAGGCACTTTGTTGCTGTTTTATAAACATTTAAGGTAATTATATAATCACTACAAATTTGAAATAAATTACCATATTAAAAAATAATTAATATTTAAATTAATCCTTTATAATTTAATATAATTTGTTTTCATCCTTGTCAAAAAATATTATATATATATATATATTAAATGTAAGAGAGTGAAATTTTTTACACTATACTTTACATAAATATAATATAGTTAAAAATAAAATTTAAATGATAAAATATCATATATTCAATGTTTGGATTATTATTTACAAAATATATTCATCCAAATAAATAAATATATTTTTTTGGAATAATTTTAAGCCTCATCACATTAGTTTTAAACCTAATTAACCTATTCACCCTTTACTAGGGTGATAAATTTTTCCACTATTACTATTAATAATTTTTAAAAATAAAAAATAAATACTTACCAAATTTGAACCTAATAATTATAAATATGGTATAAATTTCAAAAAACTAAATTCCTATAAGATTAAAAAATTAATTAAAAAATAAACTTGTAAAATGAGATGAAAATCAGTTTTCCATAGAAATGCGTTTTAAGCCTAAAAACTGACTTATATCAAAAAAATATAAAATATTGATCCCAATGGAATTTATAAAATTATTATAAATCAAATGAATCTTATATAAATTTAATTAGAATTCCTTAATAGAATGGTAATTTCTAATATATTTTTTTAGTGAAAATAAATGAGGGTTTTATAAAAATCTATATTTTTTCACTTTTTACTAAAATAAATCTTTTTAGAAAAATCCGAAAAAATGAAACCTAATATAATAATGAAATGGTGATTTAATAAATTATATCCTTAAAGTTTAATTTTTAAATGTGTATCAAATTGATTATAATATTCATCGACAAAATGCAATAAAAATCATTATTTGAAGAAAACATATTATTATAGCATAAATTGGATTTACTCAAAACTGAATACTAATTTTGTAAGTGTTAATAAATAAATTTAAATAAAATATTATTATATTTTTTATAGTGTGGTTAATCATATCCATACCCACCATTCCAATATCTAGGTGATGACTACTATATGAAAATATTTTAATCATTTTTCATTGCTTGTTTACAATCGATGTTTCATGTGTTTTAAGATATCAATGAAATGAAAATTATTTGAAGAGAAATATGTAATAAAATATTGTGGTATAACATTCTACCCCATTGTTGATAATGTTAACCTAAAAATTACATCATTGTGATATAAAAAACATAGGATTCTTCTACCTCATCACATCACTAGGTTCCCACATAGACTCCATAATTTTATGATATTGCCACAAAATTATGAACTGGTTAGTGATATTTTTTAGATAACTTTATCTCTATGATCCAGAACCTCCAACTATTATTCCTCAAAAGGTAGATATTGCACCAGTGGTACAACCTCTAATGTAAATCCTCTAACCAGTGCTTCTAAATTAATTACATAGGAATACTGTGTATTTTTTTATAAAAGAAAAAAATACCCAGAACATTTTTCATTCTAGGAAAATTTCAAGTCTAGGTTTTAAATAATTATACAAATATTTTACAACAAATCAAAGAAGTATAAAAATATAACATTATATTCATGTTTTCTGCCTCATTAACTAAGAAAAAAACAATTTATATTATACTACACCTATGAAAAATAATTTAAAATATAGGGTGAACATTAATTTTCCCAGTATGGGGTTTAAAAAACATTTATAATTATTTTTCTTAAAAACTATAAATCTCTTGGGAAACAATACTAATTTGATAAAATCAATTTTTTGAAATAGTTCTTTCACACATTGATACATTATACAAATATCAATAAATGGTTTATAATACTTTGAATACCATATATTTTTAAAATAATAATTATTTTTGAAATACATATTTGGTCCTATCCATATTGAAAAATAATAATTTTAATGGATTATTTATGATACTTAGCAGGATATAAACAACCATAAGGGTACTTAAGCGTATCACATGTGGGACAATATCCACTTGTGTCCATCAGTTTATTTCCCATTACATAACTTTTCATTTGATACTCTAGTACCAATTTCATGAAAACATTTTAATGATCCTACCTTTCTCACTCTTAATATAAAAAAATTCAAAATCATAAATAAATTATTTTCAAAGGAGAAAATATTCAAACACATTTATTTACATGGAAGAGTCTTTTTTTAATGAATTTATAAAAATAACAACGATAAATCCATACTTATAAATAATTTATTATTTTTAGAAAACATAAATATAAATTCTTAATTAATTAAACAAATTATTTAATTAAAGTGCATGGAATGTCAAAAATGTCTTAGATGATGTCCATATCTATTTTTATGATTGACAACCATGTATGTGTAAAAATAATTCTAAAATAAAATGATATCTTTTATCACTTACAACTTTTCAAAAATGGATTTTACACGTAAAATGATATCCTATATGGAACATATAAAATAATTTTTTTACTCATATAAATTTATTTATAAAAGAAACAATTTAAATATAATAATAAAACAAAAATGGTATTTATTGTTTTAAAATAACTCATTTAAAATCATAGAATTAATATATATAACATTAATTCTCTTCATAATATATTTATATATAGAGTTCTTTTAAAATAAATAAATAGATTATTGAATTTGAAATGATTACCTTATAAGGGATATAATTCAAATAAAATATTGAAAAAAAATTGAGAATTTGTTTTCTAAAACAAATACATGATAAAATTTTGAAGTGATAACATCATTATATTATTGAATTTAAAAGTATATACGAATATATATATATATAAATATATTTACACACACACATATATATATATGAAATTTTAAATCAAATATATACCTCAATTTTATAGAGGATGAATCGAAGGCTGTTATCTTCTTGATGCAGAGAAGAAGAATGGGAGAATAGTTTTAGGGAAAGGATTGGGTCTTTTGGGTGTGAAAAAAATGTGGCTAATATATATAGTTTTATTATACATATTTGTTTTTAATCTATTTTTGGTGAGAAAATCATGATATTTTGTATATCTTTCTGAAAATTAATTTGTTGTTTTAAATTGATATGTCTAGGTGTTTGGTTTTCTTGCTTGATATATAATATAATAATATATATATTTTTATTTTTCATCCTACTTCATTTGAAAATAATTAATGGTGGTTTGAAAGATGAAAGATAATAACTAATAATTGTTCAAATTATGCTTTTATCATACTTATAAACTCGACTATTTGGATTATTTTGAAAGATAGGTAGTATATATATATATATATATATATATATATCTTGCTAATAAGTTGTAGGAGGGAATTATAAAAATTATAATCAAAAGCTGATTCAAGGGTTATATTTTTATATTAATCAGGCCACTTGAAAAAACAGACAAAGATTGGGCCATGAATTCTAAGGGGAATAAAACTATGTAAAAGATCACAAATTATTCAGGATCCACTGGTTTGAAGATATGGGGAAGATGAACCAGCGGAGAAGATGATCATAAAAAAGAATTAATAACACAGATGAACCTGATCTCAAACGGACGACTGAGATTAAATCCCAGGGTTCTAAAACTCAACCCACATTAAAATGGGGAGAGTTAGAGAGATTTTTTATACTAAAACCCATGCATCCTGTGTTCTGAAATCACAAGAACACACACAAATGGACATACACATGGGCTGATTGGGTGTTGAACTACCCTCTCTATGGACTACATAAGGCCCTATACATGGGTCCTCACCTAACCTTGGTGGGTACTATATTTATAGCTACTGAATCACTGTCTTACATGACTTATTGGACCGATTACTCCCCAATTAGTTGTATGTTTAGAGAGTTCTCATCGAAAAATTGGTTTCACTAGCTAACTTTGGTGTTGGGTAAGTATTAATTTTTTTGTTAAGTAAATTTTTTAATACAAAACAAATTAAAGAAAAAATAATTTTCAAAGTAACATTGTTTTACTTATTTTATTTAGGTCACATGCACTATTTATATTACTATTATTTTGATTATTATTTGAATCTATCTTTTAAATTTTAAATACTAGATATTATATTTTTTTTAAATTCTCAAATCCATATTAAAAATTATATAATGTCTTCTATTTTATTAAATTATATCATTTTAAATATTAATTTGTCTTTTAAATAAATTTTAAATTTCTTTTTTAGTCGCCTAACGGATTCGAAGACCCAAATGACTATATTTCCAGTAGAAAAAAACAAATTCTTATAAATACCTATGTTAAAGGTATACAAAAAACATAAAAATTACCCAATGTTCATTTCTTGATTCTATAATGGTTCTATAATTACCTCTTGTTCTTAGTATTTTTTCTACTCTACCTGATAGAAATTGTTTTAATTATGGATGATTCAAGGGAATTACGCTACAAATTTGGAAATATTTTGTTAATAGGTGGTGTTTAAGATGTATTTATAGAACTTATAGGGTTATTGTTAAATTATCAATTGTTTCCAGTTTTGTAGAGATATATTGAAACCAGTTTTTTATTAATAAAACATTCCTGGTTTATTCTTAAATTTTGAATTATTTTATAGCGATTTCAATTATTAAAAATAAAAAAAAATATGCATCAAAGATATGGTATGTTATATTCTTCCCTAATTAATTGAATTTTACCCTCACAAATAATTCAAAGAAACACCCCATATATCCTTCTTTCAACCATGGCGTTCCTACATAAAAATATTATTATTATTACTAATTATTAAAATTTCATTGTAAAAATTATTTCATACCTTCACAACAATATCCAATGTTGGAGATTCTCATGAAAGGGAATGTTTCTTATAGTAAAACCAAATCTTAGAGAAGAATCATGTTATTTGAATTATTTTTCACATATGAAATTTGAGGGATCTTATTTAAAGTCATGTAAACACCGATAAGATATTGAGATAGAATTATGAGGGTTATAAAGTCTAGAGACATATCACTAGACTTGATTTCTATTTAACAATTGAACTAAATCATCTTCAATTATTTTAAACTCTTTAATTATTCCATATAAAATAAAACAAAAATATTGAAATATATATATACAGTGTGGAGATCACCCTCTTTTACAACTATGGAAAGTCTAATAAAGACTCAAGATGATTAAATTGGTTAAAACTCTTGAAAATATCCTCATGATATTTTCATTATCATTCATAAGATAGAACTTTTTATGCATGATAAAATAATAATAAAAACTAGATCTTTAAAATAATCAGAGTATATCAGGTGTATTGGATATCCTATAAAGGATTTTAAAAGAGACTCAATGGTTTTGAGGGGGCGCAAAGTCATTTGAGCATGATTTTTGAAATATCATTTTGAGTAATTAATCTGGAAGAGAAAAAAATTATGTTCATGTTCTTCTTCATTCCATCTAAAAATATTAAGGAAAAATTATTTTATACAAGAGGTATACTTAAATTATTATTTATTCATAATTTTTAAAAATTATCTAGGTCATTTCTCGAATACCAACACTAAATTTCTGAACACATGCTTTTAGATTCATTACATAAAAATGTTGTGTATTTTTTTATAAAAGGGAACCTAAAAATAAAAAGATAATTTTATATATCAGGACCATTTTTGATATAGGTTTTAGATAATTAGACAAATTCATTACAACTAATAAATGCAGTGTAAAATTTTATTCACTTTTCTTTTCATGCATTTCCTATTTATATGAATAAAAAAACAATTGATATTCTACTAAACCAATGAAAAATAATTTAAAATCATTATTTTTCTAAGGTGTTTAAAAATCATTTGGAAATTATTTAATTGAAAACTATACATATCTTTTGAAACATTTATCATTTGATAAAATAAATTCATTGAAAAGGGTTTTCAAACATTTAAACATTTTATAAATATTATTAAATAGTTTATTCTACTTTGAAAACCATAAATTTTTAAAATAATAAATCTTTTAAAATAATTTATTGGATATTTCCATTTTTATATTAATAAATTTTATGGATGGTTTATGATACTTAGGAGTACATAAGAAAACCATAAGGACCCTTATCCATGTCACATGTGGACAACGTCCCATTAAGGACAAGGGTTTACTCCCCATTCCATAAATTATCATTCAATACTCTAGTACCAATTTCATGAAAACATTTTAATGGTCCTGTCATTATCACTCTCAACCCAAAACTATTTTAAAAACCATACATAAATTATATTCATAGAAAGAAATATTATTAAAAATTTCTTTACATGGCATAATATTATTTTGAATAATTTTTAACAATAACCAGGATAAAGCTATACTTATAAAGAATTTATCTTATTTTAAAGATATAATTATAACTACTTAATAAATTAAATGAATTCTTGAATTAATGTTCATGAAATGTTAAAAGTATGTTTGATTATGTCCATATCTAATGTTACGACTAGAATTCATGGATATGTAAAAACAATTCACATATAAAATGATAAATTTTATCTTTTACAACATTATGTAAATGAATGGAACAAATAAAATGATATCCTACAAAGAATACATTAAATATTATATTTTATCATGGAAATTTATTTGAAAAATAATCAATTTGAAGACAATAATAACAAAACGTTGTTTTTTATTATTCTAAAACAACTTATTTAAAATCATGGAATAATTATTTATACATTAATTCTATATATAATAAATACATATAGATTTATTTGAAAATAAATAAATAGTTGATTGGATTTAAAATGATTCCCTTAGAAGGTTTATAATTCAAATCAATGTTTGAGAATAGAATAGTGACTTTTTTTTCACCAACACTTACTTGATATAAATTTTTGAATTAATAACATCCTTATATTACAGAATTTTAAAGTAAACATATATATAAACATATATGTAAATTTTTAAATCAAATATACACCTTACCTTAAATTAAGATTAATCAAAGTCCATCGTATTATAGACACCGAGAAGAATAATGAAAGAACAGTTTTGGTGAAATGATCTGGTCTATTGTGTGTAAAACAATGAGTGTAATATGTACAGTTTTATTGTATATATTTTTTTACATCAATTTTTATAGTGAGAAAATATTGATTTTGGGTACATATTATTGGAAATTCATTTGAGGGTTTGGATTTATATGTCCAATTTTTAATTTATTATTCTTGATATATAATATAATATAATATAATATAATATATTTTATGTTTCACACTGTTGAATTTGAAAATGAGAATGGGGGTCTACAAATTGACACAATCACAACAAAAAATGATGACAATTATTCTTTTATGATACTCATAAATTCAATTATTCATATTATTTATAAAGATAAGAAATATATATATATAGATATAAATAATTTCCATCAAAAGTAGAGGGAGGGAAATAAAAAACAATAATCAAAAGCTGAGTCAAGGGTTCTGTTTATATTTTAATCATGCCACTCAAAAAAATAAACATCTATTGGGCCATGGATTTTAAGGGGATATAAATGGTGGATAAGATCCTTATTACTTTGAGATACACTGGTTTTACAATAAGTGGAAGAAAAACTAGTTAATAAATTGATCTGAAAAGTGATGAATGGACCAGATGAGATGGATCTCAAACAGATGACTGAGATTAAATCCTTGGGTTTCTAAAACACATTCCACATAAAAGCAGGGAGAGTTAGACCGATGTTTTATATTAAAAATGGCACCTACTACATCTGTAAATCACAAGAACACACCCAAATGGCCTTATGAACAAGCTGAGAGGGCTTCGAGCCACCCTATCCAAAGAATACATGGGGACCTATACATGGGTCTCCACCTGAACCTAGTGGGAACTATGCCCATACCTGCTGGCTTGTTGTCTTACGCACCTTGTTGCATTGAGTACTCCCAACTTATTTGAAAGCTTAGGTGGTGCCCAACTAAGAAATGGTTTCACTGGCTATCTTTGGTGTTGGGTAAGTACCAATTTTTTTCAAAAGTAAATTTTTTTATACAAAAAGAATGTGAAGAAAATATAATTATCAAAGTAAGAATGTTTTTGTTATTTTGATTAGGTAACTGATAGAATTTATATTATTATTATTTGGATTATTATTTGATACTATCTTTAAAAATTTAAATACAAGATATTACATTATTTTTTAAATTCTCAAATCCATATTAAAAATAATTTAATGTAATTATTTTCATTAAGTTATACCATTTTAAATATTTATTTATCATCATAAATTTATTTTTTAGTAACCCAATGACTACTGAGGCCCCATAAACTACATTTACAACACTCAAAAATAAAGTCCTATAAATATATATGTATAATGTATTTGAAAAACATCAAAATCCATCAAAGTTCATTTCTTGATTCCTTAATGGTTATCTACTACCCTTTTATTGTTAGTATTTTATCTATTCTACTCTCTACCACGTTTCTAATTATGGAATATTTAGGTGAAGTGGTCCAGACATTCATAATTTTTGTAATAATAATAGGTGTTCTAGTTGTGTTGATATCACATATATTTAGCTTACTAAATTAACTGTGGTTTCTAGTTTTGAAAATATGTAATGAAATCAGTGATTTGTTAATAAAATATTACTTATTTGTTATTACCTTTTTAATTCTTTTGTATTGAAAACATTTATTAAAAATAAAACAATATATCAAAGATATGAGATGTAATGTCTAATTTTAGTGCATGTAAAGGGTCAAGTATGTACTTCCTTAATAGATATACATGGAATACATCATGAACTTGGGATATGTTTGGTGTAAGTTCTACAGATAAGCAACCAACCTGATACGATCCAGAGTTTCAAAGGGACTAATATATCAAGTGATCAACATGACCTTATTTTAAATTATCATAACCATATTCCAAGGAGATATTCATAGGAATAATTTTTTACCAAATTTGAACTCAAGATATCTCTAATGATTGTCTTCAGAAAAAATTTATCGACTCTGAGATGCCCTTTTGTATTGTCGAATGGATCTAGCCTTCTCTTCCACTTCCTTAGATTTATCAAGTATCAATAGATTTATATATCCAAATTCAACCCTACACTTTTGTGTTCTACAATTAATTTCATAAATGGATTTATAAGGATCCATATAAATTCTTGATTTAAAGATATTGTTTTAAGAAAATTATACCAAAATAATGGTGTTTATTACAACCACTGTTGACATATATAGAGAATGATATTAACATATATTTTAGAGTTTGAATGGTCCTATCAGACTAACCATATATCCAAGGAAGATTAGTAGTACTAGAACTCAACTCTATATCCATATTCAACTGAGTGCTTCTCTAAAACATTGAGGTAAACCTCAGTTCTTGATCAGAAATTATTGAGAGTAGTACTCGATGAAATCTCAAAACTTCTTTAATGTAATACCAAGTAAACTATTCAAGATAGATATCTTATCTTATGTAAATTAAATGCACTAATTTTATAACGCAATTTAATGAAGCCCAAATATTATTATTCCCTTTAGATGTTTTTGAGAGTTTCATGACTAAATCCATGGTAATGTTTTCACATTTTTATTTTTATGGGAAATGGTTATAATTACCCTTAGATTCTATCCCTTAACCATAAATTTCTAACAAACAAGAAATATATATACATACTCTATAATATCAATTTTTATGATATCCCACCTGAAATAATCTTTTAAACATATATACATTTTTTTACTTCTAGGGTGAATAGGGAATGGTGAACTTTTTATTTCTTTTAATAGTTCCATTAAATATGGTATTTATGGTACACATTATTTGTTTCTAAACCTCGTCATTCCAGTATAATCATGGTTGAACTTAGGAACATTCTTCACATTTTGTCGTATTCCACATCTCCCTTCTATCCATTCTGAATCCTCTCATGGACGGATTGTTGAAAATTCATATGATAATGATAAGATGTGTCCCCTTTCCTCAATATTTCCATATAAGACTTCTATAATTTTATAAATATTGGATCTCTTTATATCATTATCATTGAAAAACTAATATGTTATTTCAGAATAAGAGCATAAACAACATTGTTTTCCTTCCCAGGGTGGTAATGTATTGTGCAAACATAATATTAGATCAATTATATCCATCTTTATTGGGAAAATATTCAACTTTTTCTATGTTAATATATACATAATGATATTATTATCAGTATATATATCACACCTTTAACCATAAATATAATTTATCTAAATATTCAATGCAAAAAATTACCATTTCCAGCTCTAAATCATGTTTCCAAAAATCATGGTCATGAATTTTTAATTGGTGAGAGGTTTAAACTATCACCATATCATTTTCATGAGTAAACATCCCAGTACCTTCATTAATGCATCATAATATATCAAAAACCTTTTTTCAATGTAGGCTAGTGTATAAACATGCATGATGACCAACCTTATCAGTAGTAATTTAAAATTCTCTTCACATTTATCTGTCCATAAGTACATAACCCTGTTATGAGTCAACGTTGTGAGTGGATTATATAGGCAAAAGAAATCAATCAAAAATCATTGATATTATCTAGAAAACCAAAGAAAAAATGGATCTTAGTTACTATGGTAGGTCTATTCCATTTATCAAAAACTTTTTTTTGATGGATCCACCTATATACCCTCACTTGAGATTATATAACCCATGAATGAAAATTTTTGAAACCAAAATACACACTTGGTAAACATAGCATATAAATTATTTTTCCTCAGAGTCACCAGCCGAATAATAAAATATTATACATGATCTTAATTTGTCTTTAAAAATAAAATAACATCGTCTATAAAGACAATAATAAGCTGATCAAGGTAATCTATAAAGATTAAATTCATTAAATACATGAATATATAAGGATCATTCATAAGTCCAAATGGAATTAATATAAATTCATAATGAAAATAAGTCATTCAAATTTTGTTATTAGGTATATACTCTTCTTTTACCCTTAGATTATGATATCTAGATCGAAGATCAATCTTTCAAAAATATTGATCTCCTTACAATTAATAAAAATTTTCATTGATATAAGGTATATGATACATGTTATTAATTATTATGTTGTTATGTTCTAGATAATCAATAAAAATACAACATGACCCACCTTACTTCTTTAAAAAACTATTGTATAATAGAAATATATTCATTATTGATTTTCTTCCCAACCATCTAAGATAAATATTCAAAAATTATTGGTAGTAAAACCCATAATACGGAAGTATTTTTTATTGGGATTTAAAGTTCATTTTAACACTGATAGACAATTATAGGTTGATTTAAAATATCAAATGAAACTTCTATTCCTTGAAAATTGATATGGGATATTTAATAAGAGGGAGAATCCATGTCAAAAAATATATCAAATTCAATTAGAAGAATAACAACAATATTTTCAAGAAGCACATTCCCACAAAATTACATTACATAAGAGATATATACTTGAGATGAAATCATCCTAACATTAAGATATTTAACTTCCAAATAAATATCTAATATTTTAGGTGATGATGTGATACCATGAGAACAATATTCAGATATGAGAGATTGTGTATAACCTAAATCAAATAAAAATATTTGAACTTCTAAAGTGGATGTGGAGTGTACCATTCACCACATCATATAGAACTTAAACATTGGTTGTAGTAATTTCATATATTTGGCCTTATCCCCATATATTTTTTATCACAAGTTCCCATACTTTTTAGGTAACTGGTTTGAATAATGAACCACATGTTTATAGTTAATGAAATGAAAATTAGTGATTTCTTTATTTTCTTTACAATCACTATCTAGTTGACTCTTATATCAGCACTTATAATAAAATCCCAATCCTTTCAATTATTTTACAAGATGTTTCTTTCCAAAAAAATTACATGATGGAAATTACTTCATTCACTTATTATTATTTAATATTTTTCATTTTTCTTATTTCTCAACCAAACGTTTCTCCTCTTTATTTGCAATGATGTTATAGGATCTATACAATTATTCCTCTATCCTAAGATCACTTGATACTCTATCATCATATGATGATTTTTTAAGAAACTAGTACCCTTTGGATACTCAGATTAATCCCACAAAATAAATGGTCAATCCTTATTTCTAGATTACATATGTTGTATCATGAATTCCTAGCTAATCTGGTGAGGCTAGACTTAAACTTTGCCACACTTTTTTATTCATTATCCTTTAAATTGAGGAACTTCCTTTTTATGTTAACATGTTTTTCTTGAGGGATGTATTTCTCAAATAATATGACTTTAAAAGTAATTCGTTCAATGATTTCAATTTCATCAACCTATTTAGTAATATAGATTAATTTAAAAAATTTAGAAACATATCCTCTAAAAAACTATGCTTACATAATAACCTTTTTACTTTAATTATATCCCAAATATTAGAATATGTATTTTAGAGACTTATTCTCTTGTTCTCTACCAATGGATTAGTAGTTTCCTTAAAATATGGAGGTTTTTATAGCATGAAATGACCCAATTTAGGTGAATCATGTTATGGAGTAATTGGGTACAATAAACAACCAAGGTTGTTTTTCATACCCTGAGTCATTTTCCCTAATATAGGAATGATATACTCATTTCCAAAAACAGTTTCATTTTCTTTCATAGCAGGGAAATATCTAAACTGTTTATAGATGTTGATTCCCTTTCTTCCTTTAGGTTTCATCACTAAATAATTAAATAAAATGAGTTATCTCAAAATCATCATGAATATTGAACAATAAAATAAAAATACCTCGTAGAGTAAAAGTTATCAAATACTATAAGGGATTATTATAATTATCATTTTAGATGTGTTTATTTAAAATCAAGTTCCCATGGTTTCTACTAAACTTCCTATAATACCAACTATAACTACCCTTAATATAGTAGCCCATAGATGGTGCATTATTTATTATGATGGTATATGATGAAATTGATATCACCATGCATGGTCGATCATTTTAGTAGTCTTGAAGAACCATATAATATATGATTCCCATATTACATTGAAAATATAAAATACATAGCATAATAAATATTATTGTATCCTTGATATTATTCACAAATTTATTATTCATATATTAGATAATGAAAAAAAATTGTGTGCTTAGATGCTCAATAAGGGATACTTATAATAGAATATATAAGGCGTAAATAAGGAATAATCAATGTGGAAAGGAAAATAATTGAAATAACATTCTATTTATTCAATAAGATGAGAATAAATGAATCCATGTACAATATCAATGTAATAATATAATGGATTATAATAACAGAATTCACAATAAAAGATATGATTAACATTATACATCGTCTCAAACATCTTGACATATTTACCAACAATGGGGTTTTTTCTAATATAATTTAACTGATAGGAAGATATACACAAAAAACCCATTTAATATGTCCTACCAACTGGTTTGTATCATGAGGCCTATCGATGCATCTAAGGGGATACCTATAATGAGGTCCCACATACCACTATATATCTAATACATTCCTTATATATTGAATGATCTATTTAATTCATTAACAATATTTCTTATCACAAAATATTCATATTGAGTAAATAATATTGAATATTAATATTTCCCAAATCAATTGGATAATTGTCATCGTAATACACCATATGTAGAAAAGGTATGCAATTTATTAAGTAACCATATTAATGATACAATGCATATAGATATATTAGATAAATATAATTTCCAAAGAAAAATTATCACAAGAAGGTGAATTCATTGAGGGAAAGTTAATGACCATAAAATTAATAATATAAAAAATATGACCAACAATTCATCATAAAAGTATATTTTATAATAAAATCATGTCTTTTAGATAATAGAAGAAGAAAAACAAAAACATTTAAAAATAATTTTCTTTAAAAAATTGTCTTTCTAAAAAAATGAAATTTCATAGAAAAATCTATATAAAATATAATATTTATGGTGGTAGGAAAAATCATTAATGTCACATACATTAAAAAGATATGTTCCTTTTGGATTTTTTCAAATAAATTTGAAAAAAAAATTGAAAAACAATATATATATTCATTCTAAACCTTGAAAAAACTCAATAATAACATAATTCCTCCTTGAGAATTAATTTTATTTAAAAAGGTAGTTTTAAAAATTGATTTTAAATATTTTGACATGGAAGAAAAATATTCCTGATCAAAAAGAGAAATAACATTGAATTTTATTTATAATGTTTATTTGATTGATTCAAGTGAAAATTAGAGGAAATATTAGAATAAAAAAGGAAATAAATTAAATATCTAAAGGACAAGAAAATAGATGTATATTTTGGAGGAAATATTATAATATTCCTCCAATGGAAAATATATGCAATCATATAAAAATGATATTGTAAAACCAATTCTTACCTCTCTGGTAAGTTTTAAATTGTAACCCCTTGAAATATTAAACATGTATTGAAAATTTAATCATCATGGAAAAATTTATATTATTTTTAAATACATCAAATCGGTATTATATTACCCTCATAAAAATAAATTGGTTCGTAATTCCAAATATGTCTCAATGGAGTGGAAATTCAGATGAAATCCCTTCCTCAAGTTCGAATTTCCTTGTAAGTGATTTTATAATACTATATAATAAATTTATATTTATTATAATTAAATAATATAAGAACACATATATTTATATAATATCATATATGATCCATTTATAACATCTTATCACCTATTATTTACAATCTATTATTAATATCATTGTTTCTGGTATTAACTGCTTCGTCTTTCATGAAAATTTTGGTTTGGTAGTTCCATTCCTTGTATTTTGATTATGGTTCAATAATAAAACCAAATTTTATAATCATATAAATATAATTTCTAATAATTATATATATATATATACATATATATATATATTTAATGTTATCCATAAATGGTAGAGATAGAAAAAAGAATTACACTGTTCCTGGAGATGATATGTCGTATTTACGCATGAATAAGGTTTTAACTTTTCAACAGATGGAAATAAAGAAAATTAAACAATAAATCACCTTTATAAATTAATGATTATGTAATATATATCATATGTATTCATTAAATATATCCGTATTACTATCCATGTAAATAAAAAATGAAAAATGAATCACATAGCTCCGTGGAGATGGTAGTCTACACACACACACAAGTGATATTATCATTTTCTAATGGATTTAAATGTAAGAAGGTGGATATGATATTACAATTTTAGAACCTTAATTATGTCATAAATATCATATATATTCATTAGTTACATATTTACAACCATCCAAGTAAACATTTTATGAAAAATGAAGTACACTACTACATGGAGACGTTAAGCAGTACGTACACACAAACGAAATTTTATCTTTTACAATGATGGAAATGAGGTAGAAAATGGTTTTAAAAAAATCATAATAATATCTAATTATACAAATTTTTTATAGATATTATTTTTTTATGGTTATAAAATAATTATAGGAAGTATAATTAGAAATAAACT
Source organism: Viscum album (assembly GCA_963277665.1). Classification (NCBI taxonomy): domain Eukaryota; kingdom Viridiplantae; phylum Streptophyta; class Magnoliopsida; order Santalales; family Viscaceae; genus Viscum; species Viscum album. The sequence continues at coordinate 1,046,251,699 of OY728150.1, forward strand.
TGGAAGAATCAGTAAAGATGATTATCTCTTCTTCTCTAGACTTTGATTATATCCCTTCTTATGGACCCTTGGAATGGTATTTTAAGATTAAAAAACCTATAATTAATTGATAGGTATGTTTATAATATAATTGGGTAGGTTTTTGTCAAGATAGGTTTCTCAACATGGTGTAAATAAAAGAAGTAATGGCTGTTATTTTATATTTAAGCTGAATGACACACTTGTAATTTTATAATGTGTTAAAATACAACTATCATTTTCTTGAAAAAAAGGCATCAAAATGAATCATATTTTAATTTTATATGTTAAAGGTTTAAATAAAAGCAAAAAATTAGGTTTAATAATGGTTTTAGGTCATTTTAACCCTTATCTTTTGGTTTAACCCCTTTGTTGATGAATGTTTACATTAATCGTAGTAATGACTTTTCCAATATTAAAGGGTATAAATTTTAAATATAAAGTAACAATATTTTCATCAATTTTTAGGGGATGATATTTTCTAAAAATTATAATCCTAAATTTCTTATTGAATTTTTTTAATTTTTTAAATAATTTAATAAAATACTATTTTTCATAAAATATAAATAATGTTATTTTTGACACTATTCATTTAATAAGACTTTAGAGACATAAATATATAGATAGAATTTTAATATAACAATTTTCAACATAAATAATAAATTATTTTTAATTTTAATTTTTTGGAACCATAATTCATTCAAAAAATATAAGGTTTCTTGTTTTTAAAATCTTTTACTTTGAATTTTCCACCGGGTTTACAAACACTATGTCAGAGTTCTATACGCATTTATGGTAACTATATAATGAATAAAAAGTTAAAATAAATAAATATAATAAAAAAATTTATTCATATTCATATTAGAAATTTATAATGGGACAATTTTTTTCAACCTTGTCAAAAAAATTATATATTAAAATATGAAGAGTGACATTTTTGACTTTATCCTTTACTTAAATATTATAAATAACAAATTCAAAGTTAAATAGAAAAAAATTACATATTTTTATCTTTTGAATAATTATTAATGAAATATAATAATCCAATTAAATAAATATATTTTTTTTAAATATTATCAAGACTTATCACATTATTTTTAACCCTAATTAACCCATTTACCCTTTACTTAAGTGATAAATTTTACCAATATTACTATTCATATTGTCTAAAAATAAAAGTGACCTATTTCCAAAATTTGAACATAGTGATTCCCAATATGGAATCAACTTTATAAAATTCAATTCCTATATATTGTAAAAATAAATTTAAAAATAAACTCAAAAAATGTGATGAAAAACATTTTTATAAAAAATTGCCTTATAAGCCTAAAAATTGACTTATATAAAAACCATGTAATTTTTTTACTAATGACATTAATTAAATTATGTTTAATCTAAATAATATTATATAAATTTAATAAAAAATCCATAATATAGTGATTCCTTTTAAATTATATTTTTTACAAAAAATAAATTATAGTTTAACAAAAATTGGTATTTTTCACTATTTATAGAAAAATAAATATTTTTAAGAAATCCCAAAAATTCAACCTAATATAATAATTAAATGAAAATTTTATAAATTATATAATTAAATTTAAACTTTCAAATATACTAACAAATTAATTATAATATCAATGTAAAAATTACAATAAAAATCATTTTTGAAGAAAATATATTAACAAATCATAAAATGGATTTAATAAAAATTATTACTTATTTAATATGAGTTAATAAATAAATTTAAATGAAATATTTTTACATATTTTTCATAATCTAGTTAATCTTATTCATACCAACAAATCCAATTAATATATAATGACTATCATATAATAATATTTTAATCATTTTTCATGGTTGGTTTAAACTCTGTGTAGCATGTATAAAAAGATATCGGTGAAATTAAATTTATTTAATGAGAAATATGACATAAAATATTAGTGTGTTATAATAAATGTTGTGAAATAATATATGGTATCCTTAAGGATATCTATCATGGGTTACATTATATCTATTGGTTTTAGAATTTTTCTAGGATTTCTTTCTTGATGTAAGGAAACCATGATAAAGAAGATAGATAAAATCTACCCCTTTACGGAGAGTTAAGATAAACAACCTCCACATTTAAATATATCAAACAATGTCACATGAATATTTTATTTCATGGTTCAAGACATATCTAATGATTTTAAATGTTTAAATTTTCACAGTTTAAGATTGTTATTAAAGAGGCATGTTCTCTTATATTTATGTGAAATGTAATTTTCAATCTAAAGGGGAGAAATTTATTGTTTGATGAAAAAGTAAAATTTATTGAAAAATGGGAGATACATGTTTTTAATTTATTTTTTAAATATATTTTTAATATGAATGCATGGAATTAGTTGAAAATACTTTAAAATTCACTAAAATAAGTTTTTAGTTTTTGTATCACTTTCTAAAAATCTACTGCTAGCTTTGTTGTCTACATTGTCTCTTCTTATTTTCCACATAAGGGTTTTACATGTAGACTTAAATTTTTTTAATTAATGACTAATTTCTTTAATAAAATTTATTTCATATTTCTATAAAAATGTTGATTTTGTATTTCTGTTAAGTGTTGCATCTTATAAAATGAGGAGATAGAAAGATATAATATGAAATTTATGGGCATGAAAGAAATAATATTATTATAATATTACCTATCTATTGATATTTTAATTTATTGTAAATAATTGGGAGAATAACACATTTAGTTTAGAATTGAATTGGGTATTGAAAAAAATCCAAATTGGGAGATTAAAAAACCCAAATGGATTGACGGAATAGTTTTTTATTTGATTTCAATATGTTTTTACAATGGAAAGTCAATTATAAAGTGATTGAAGCATGAAGTTGACTCTATTTAATTATTATTGATAATTATTCATATGTTAGAACCGATTTGTTCACCTGAAGAGTTGTTGTTTTATATAAAGAAACATTAATTTTCATGATTGTATAGAAATATTTAAATCTAAAGGAATGTGTTAATTAAAATTGGTGATTGTACATTATTTACAACATTTTAATAATATCCTTTGATGACGTTGTTTATCAATCATCATTTGTATTAAAAAAATGTGCAAAGTGGAGATATATCATATTTTGAGGATCTTGAATAATTTTTCATCATTTAAATGATGAATTGTGATGTTAGAATATATTATTTGAGAAGAAAAAAAGGAGATGAATAAATATAGGGATGCATGTTTTATAATTATAATATAAAATTGAATTATTTATGGATACCATTTTGGTTAAAAAGTCATTAAATAATGAACAACTAATCGTCATAACGAACCAGATCAATCCCAAACATGAGGGAGGAGACCTTGCCAAGTGGGATATCTATATTATAGAGCATGAATTGTTTTTGTGAAGTAAATATTGGGTATTAATTGTGAATGTAGAGACATGTACAGTTTAGGTTTTACCAACATGTAGGGAACACAATGAAAGATGGGTGCCTTTATAGGTAAGTTCTAGAGGAAGGGGTGGAAGGACCCTATTAACCACATATCTAATTAAAGGATCTTGTATCGTTTATTAATTAGAGCCACACTATGTACACAAGAGACATGGGATGTGGTCAAAGTGTACATTATTTCCTCTCCTTAAATTTTTTTAAAGATCTTCGTCCATTCGACCCATTGTATCTGATTTTTCTGATTACAGAAGTGATCATATTAAACCTATAGACTATCCCAATGGTTTTTGATATGTGATAATGGTCTATGATGTAGTTCCTGAGATCAAACATGGTTCATAAATACAACAAAATTTATCAATATGAGATCATGATAATATTTTAATGCTAGGAATGTGTCCATCAATGAAATATTACATAAAATATAGTTCCATGTTAAAGTTATGGAATATTTCAATCTATTGTTTCATGTAATGTGAAATATTTAATACCTAAATTTTAATTGACCATATAGTGGAATATGATGATCAATCAAACAAAGTGAATTTGAAGGATATGGAACTTGAAAAAGCATCTGCGTGCAACATTAAGAATAAAATATTTTGGAAAGATTATGTTTTTTTAATCCACATCGTAATATGTGTGGAATTGCACACATAATTTTAGATGGTAGATTATATTGGAGGTATTCATCAATAAATATCCCCCACTATTTCCATTAAATATTGAAAATTATTTGAACAAGAAACAGATAAATGAGGAAGCTCGGTATTCATAATAGAATGTTTTGTGTTGTTTGTATTGTGCATCTTATAATCCTTTCCAAATTTCACATGATGAATGTGATGTTCCAGGAACACATGAATGTTTAATCCAAAACTTAATAGTTTTTTTATTTTTTTCCGTATATAAAACCTTATTTGAAGAAGCAAGAGCTCCACATACAACATTTATATTTACACAAAGAATCATTATTGTTACAAGAGTGTGAAATATTTGTTAAGTATAGTTTATAAATCTTACTATTGTGTGAAGAATTGGGATTACATTAATAGTAACCATGAGAAATTTTTTGGAGTAGTTAATGCATTTGATAATCCAAATTCATGAAGAATGCTATGTGAAATAGAATCACAAATATTTTGGTTTCAAAAAGAAGAAGTGAGAGGATAATACATGAAATAATAATTTCATGAAAACATAAGAATAATAATATGCACTTATTTGATAGGTTAAAAGTTAATAGTATAAAATCTGATTCATGTGATATATAAAATACATTTATTAGATATGATTTGGTAATTTTAGAAGAACCATAATCTATAGTACAGTTTTGTGTAAACCAAATTTTGTAGTAAATTTTTCATATCAAACTAGAGAATACATATTACATTGTTTCTAGTAAGTGAGATAATAAATCTATTGCATGGAAATATCAGTGACATATCAAAAGGTGAAAAGTTTTAATAATTGAATGTGAGCTAGGAAAACAGTTATTTTAAAAGAATATTTAATAATGTAAACATTAAAGGAATAAGACCAATGTGCACAAAACATCATAAGGCATACGTAGTTGACGGTATGTTAAAGAGGTGGATAGGATGATCATTGAAGAACAATTAGGATGTTAGTAAAAACAACCTATAGAGATTCTATTCAAGAGATAACTACAATTAGTGAGAGTCAGTATATAGAACATTGGTGGAATGTGAGTATAAATATCTTGTTGAAATGTGTCACACTGTAATCATTAGTGATTTGGAATAATGAGACATTATGTGTAATTTATGTTTGGATAATGTCTATATACACAATCACTATTCTATACTAGTAGATAATTTGGATATCATATCATCCTGAACATAACAATGATGTAGTCACCAATAATGGGGGTGAATCTTGTAAACATGCATTTTTCTTATTGTTCATTTACTTTTAATCTTTTATATGTTATAATTGGTTTTGTTAACAGAGAAACTCTATTCAACATAACATGAGTATAGGTTAAAATTTAAAAGAGGGTATAAAGTAAATGAAATGAAATCAGTAAATATTTTGTACATTGATTCACCCCCTTTCAGTGCACTTTCATAATCCACTAGGAATTTCATAAATCACTATTAATTAATGAAGTTAATGAAACATAAATAATATATATAAAATTTATTGTTTTAATGTTCATCTAATAGTTATTATAAGGCAAATAATATAAGTAAATTTAGTTTTATACTTTTTAATATGGGGGATGAAGCCTAATTTTTTAATTAAAATAGACCATTTTTTATTTAGGTATAGGAGACCAATTACATGGCCCATAGGAATAGAGGGAATTAAATCCTAATAAATTATTACATGTAGGCCTTGGGGCTAGGAAATTCTAATTATAGGCCTAAAGTCCCCTTTATTGAATAGTAATTCAATAGCTTTTGGGATACTTCAATACCTACTATACCACCCTCTACCACTATATAGTGATACAGTTCACCACTACCATAGTACTGCTCCAGTATTCTGCTACACTAATATACACCCAATGATTTTTTCTCACTTATTTTATATTTAATTTATACCAATTATAGAAATTGAATCTGATATAATGGCTTCCATATTTTGGATTAGAAAAATTAATATAATGTAATATGTTAAACTCATTTTTTGTTCACAATTAATAGTAAAAATAGTAAATTTTTGTTACCATAGTTATGGTTAAAATGGGATCACCGAGGGGGGGGGGGTTAAATTAAGATATAGATATAAGAGTAATAATGACCCTCAAACCTATATAATTATTATTATTTAAATAGATTTTTAACTTATAGGATCATATTATAAAACTCATGGCCATTTGGATCCACTTTCTTAAGAAAGTTACCTTATATTATTTAAAGTATTTGCATAACTCCACGTGTGCCCATCCCATCACTAATAAAAGGGAACCTCTATCCTCCATTATTAATAAAATTTGAGCCCTCTAGATTAAAAAATCCATAAATGAAAATCATCTTGTATTATTTAACTTCATATTATATCTAGTTTTTTATACTAAGACCAGTCTTTCAAGAAAAATGGTTTAAGCTAAAGGAGGTATCTCAAATAATTGGTATAAATATCAATTGAGTTATTTAAATTTTATTTATTTTTACATATACTCTATGTATTTGGTATTTATCTTATGAGGGGATGAGAGAGGACTGATTGTTGAGTTAATGGGCCTTTAAAGGGATTCATGGCACTCGAGTTTCCTCCGTGCTACCATCCTCTCCCCCATTGTGGGTTGGATATAGGTCCTCTCATCAGCGCTTCTCTATGAAGAGTTCATAGTGTGTAAACCCTCATATTGTGGGAACATTAAGGGTTAGAGATCCAGGCTATTGTGGCATTGCTGGTTTGAGATCCATGAGCGGAAGGTAGGAATTTCAAACGAATGTCACATAATGTATGTTGTATAGTGATGATGGCGTGTTTGTGGGATCATTCTCTTCTTATCAGTACAATAAAGGCCCAGTGGTCAAGATCCTATTTTCCTTGGTTTGATGGTTTCCACCCCATTACACGTCAGTTTTGGGTTCTTTAAGTGTTTGATGTGTCCTTCTCTGGTGGGATTTATGGTGGAGAAAATTTCTTTTCAGATTGTGGCAAGGCCTCATTCCGACGTAGGTTCTGGTGTTTGGGAGGCTGATTTTGTTGTGATGGCTTCTGGACTTTTTGACTTTTTAATCTACTTTTTTTGCGAATCTAATATGTGAATAGGTTGTGTTGATTTGATCTTTTGTGTGTCCAAGGGTTCAAGGTTCTATGCTTCTAGATCTTCTTTTGAGGATTCTCTAGATGAGGTTTACATTTTGGAGTTTTCACTAGATCAGGGATTTCCAGAATTTTATGTTTGTGAGGGTATGAAATTTTCCATTGGTATTAAGCCTGTTAATCTCTGAACGAGAAAAAAATCCATGAATTTATGAGAAGGTGGATTCTAGAATGATTTTTTTATGCTAGGGAGGGGCTATCCTTTTTTGATTTGATCTAGTTTTATGGATTTTAGACCTTTTGGAAACAGTTTTATCTCTTATGTCTTTGAAGTCATGTTGGGTTACCCCTCATACCTTAAAAGGGGGCTTATGATAATTAAAGATTAATTTTAAGTTATTATTTATCATGAAATAATGAATCCAGTATCGTAAATATATGATATATAATTATAATGATGCCACAACCATTTCTCTAACTTTTCCATCAAATGGTAAATGAAAGTATCGCTCGTGTGTATGTGTGGACTACCTCATTCATGGAGAGATAAGATTCATTTTATCTCTCTACCACAAATTTATGGATGTATTGATGGATTTAATATTTATATATTATATTTATGAAACAAATATATTTTTTATAATATATTATCTACCTTCTTACGTTCTGATTCATTTGAAAATGATAACTTCGCTCATTTGTACGTGTGGACTACCACCTACACAAAGTGATGCGATTTATTTTTCACTTACCCTTAACATTAATGGTAATAAGGATATTTTTAATTAATATATATGAAATTATTTAGATAATAATGATTCTTTGATGTTGAATTATTACTTACCTTTCTTTCATTCCATTCATCAAAAAGATGAAACATAACTTTTTCATACGTTTGGACTATCGTCTCCACGATGTAATGTTGTTCATTTCTATTAAAAAACTTATTTGGATTATTATAGAATTTTATATCATGAATAAATATGATTACTATAAAATTATTATGACTCTATAGATTATGTCACCATGATAAAAGTGTAAGTAGGGGAACTACTGAAATGAAACATTCATGAGAAACATAACTGTTAATACTTATAAACAAGTATTTTAGTAATGAATTATTAATAAATTGGTATTAAAATATTAAAATATGATAATATATGATATTAAAACTATTTAATTTTTTTATAGAATTATAATAAATCTAAATTTATTATACAGGAGGTTCTAGCACTTGTAAATAAAATTCGACATAAAGTAAGTGTTCTTCATATTAATATTGTTTCCTTGAGACATGTTTGATGTAATTCACCTATTTATGTTTATGAGGAGTATATAATACTCCTTTGAAATCATAAAATAGTTATCCTTATTATTTTATTATATTTAAAGTTGTAATTAAAATTATTTTATCTAAGGGAATCTTACTCAATAGTTACCAAATCAGTAAGGGTTTCTCGAATAACTTTTAAAACCGTGAAACATATGCCATATTCACCACTTATTTATTAAAGTGTGGTATTTATATTACCCATTTGATATGTTATATAATTAAACTCATTATATTCAAGGTATTTTATGTTTCATTTGAATTTATTTCTTTCATGGGTTTTATGATTCAAAAGTTACCACATTAGTAAGGGTTTTCCATTATAATCTCAATTATACTGAGATTATTTATTCTTAAATTGATGATGATTAAGTTATATGATCTATCTGCCATAAATCTTATGTATTTTATTTTCCATTGGTTAATTAGATAAATTTCAATTTTTCCTTTTACTTCACTCCCTTTTCTGCTAGGAATCTATTTTTATATGTTCATATTTTCTTTAAAATGTTATCAAGAATGTTTTTAATAATATTAAATTATTGGTTACATTAATTTTTACACTTGTTTTAATTTCTATAAAATGGTATAAAATGAATATTTTTTCCATTTTCTAAATGAGGTACTTTTTATCAAGGGTACAAGAAAAATTAGTTTTTAATTTAAACCAAATGGAAAACTTTTCCAAATTTCACAAATACTATTGATTTGAATATTTTATTAAAATATTTTTTGGTGAGTTTAATTTTTTTCCATAATATTTTTTTATTTTTTATTTTTAAAAAGTGATTTCAACTTCAAAAGTGTATTTTACTAATTAATTATTCTAGTGATATTTTAAATTAATTTTAATCTACAATAATAACCTTTGACATTTCTTATTTTTTAATAGGGATATGATCTAATGTTACCGTATTTAGTCTTTTACAAGATGGTTATTTATTATGATGATGAAATCTTGATGAAAATGGTGTTCTTGTCTATGGTTTAATCTATGATATAATGATATATGTTTTTATGATCTTGTGTCATAAATATGAATAAATTATGATTATGTAATAGGTGGTACCATGTATCCCTTCAATGCACTAGGTAATGATTATTGTGTTATAATATCAAAGGTTACGTAAGAGTTTATCCCAATCCCAAAATAGGGTACATGGGTTTCTTGAAAAAACTAAAATAGGGTATATGAAATTTTATCCCAAGACTAAAATAGGTACTATGTTAGTTAACCCTATCCTAATTAGTGATGAATGTCTTTGTGGGTATCATTGACATGTGATTTATATGAGTATAATTATTCCACACTCTAATCCACCCTTTTATAAGATGATCATGTACCAATTTTATCCTCACATAACTCATATTCTTTGATTCCTTTACGATTCATGTCTTATGAAATTCTAATATTTATTCAATGAATCATGATTATGATATATGAATTGATAGGTTTGTTTTAAAAGTTAATACCATGTTTTTATACACTTATACTCATGTTATGATAAAAATGAGCATTTATTGATATCTTTATTATTTACCATAATTGAGAATATAATATCACCCTTTATTATGTTTAATTTTCCATAGGATATGAATAAATGTTGTATGTATGATAAGTCTAACAATATTTCTAGTGGTGAATAACTTTGTTGGAGATCAAATTGTTTATGTATCCATGTTTCCAAATAAACTAAACCTTTATATCTTTGGCATGAATTGTAACGATATATAATTAAAATTAATCTTTAATATGTTATATTTATGTATGTATTATTTGAGTCATATCAGTTGGTATCTGAGAACGTTTTATTTATTTTTGGAAACTATGATGAGAAAAATTTTGTGAGAATTTATTGGATAAGTATAGATATAGAAGAATATTCCATGTTATGGTAAAATTATTAGTATGTATTCTTATAAAAGACACCATTGTTAATATACTATAAAGTGGATACAGTTGTGACATAGATTCACCTATGGAAAACTACCCTGAATGACGTATAGACTGGGTATTAATATTATCATCACTAGTGCATGATGAGTGGGTCTAAGACTACACACCTACCTAGACACCTTTGGGGGGGGTATTCTTATATTAATTCAAATTTTCATTACAAACCATTACGAAGAATTTTAATAGATAATGACCTTGGATGAACTAGGTTAAACCTAAGGTGGCATATATTAAAAATAAGATTTCATTATTTATACATCCTATGAATGATTTTTCATGGTCATATGATCACTTACTAAGATTATATTTATCACACTATTCCTTTTGGATTTAGTCATTCAATGGATCTAGAAAGAACCATGACAACATTTAATATAATATAATATTCAATGCTTGTCCTCATGAGAAACCAAATAAAATATGAGATAGAATATTAAAACATATGATTATTCCTAACAAGCTATATCAATATATGATTTAGAACCTAGATATATGTGAGTTTCTAAATAAACAAAATAAGAGGAAAATTGAGTTTCATGAAGACTGGGAGGAAAAAATATTTTGATTCCAACATGTCAATAATGTGGGAAGAAGCACCTATGGATTTGTCTTAATGGAACGAGAATATGTTTTTTGGGGTTAAAAATAAAGACATAGAGAAATTAATTTTTGGTAAAAAATGAAGTCTTTAATGTAGGGAAATAAATTACATCATAAGGTACTATTTATAGTTTAATGAATTATGTGTGAGAAACATGGGTGTTATCCAAGTCAATGCCCTAATCTAAGGAAAAATCCTAGGCTAAGAAAGGTTTAATGAAATGTCGATTATTAATGTGGAATGATTGAAGTGTTTATATATTGTGATTTGAGAATTATGTTTTTAGAAATGTTTTATCAATTATATTATGTTTATAAGAATCCTGGATCATATAAATATTTCTCAAAAATATTTTTCCTTAATAATGTTTCAATCAAAGATTTACTACTATTGAAAACCTAAAAAAATGATTTAGGGGTAAAGTGATATTTTTTGTAAAACACTTTACTGAGGGATATATTTAATATATTCTTGATGATGAGATAATAACGTGCATTTGGGATAAAGAGTTGCTTGATATTAATTAATTAAATTATATATTATTTGTAAACTTGAAATTGATTAGTGATTTTATAACGAAGTGATTTATAAAGTTTATTTCATTTTTATATTTATAGAATGTAATTGATAGTTTGTGATTTTATTCAAGGAGTAAGGATAGAGTTATTTTTTGGAACTATGTATTTTTTCATTAAGGTTTTATGGTGATTTAGGTTATTAGAAAGTTTTAGGGGAATATGTGATCAAGGTATTCAGGTGTTTGATGTGTGAAGTTATGATATACTTTATATTGTTTGGGAATAAATGTTAAAGTTAATTGAGGAAAAATATGTGATAAAATATTTCTATTTTTTGGTTTTTGAATTTGGTCAGACATATTTGAGAGTATTATTAAGGATAACTATATTTGGAATGTTTTAATTTGTAGATTGGGTATTATTTTTGAGGTTTTGTAGATTAATTTATTATTTCATTATATAAAGATTCATCCATATTGGATAAATTTTTATAACCATTTGGGTTTTTCTAAATATATATCTAGAGATAGAATGGATGAATTTTCATTCCTTTTTGTATCTTATAACCCATTTAAAAAATAATTTTATTTATTGAAGCTTGAAAAATTCATCTTGATCATTCATTTATTAGATTAATAGATGAGATAGGTGTGTAAATTGACTGGATCACAACTAAAGGATGTAATTGAGCTTATAGAAAGGATAGAAAAAAATTAATCATATTTTATCATTTTATCCATCTTAATAATAATATAGTTCCTCAAAAATAAGAAAAAATACCATGAAAATGACTTTTTTCTTTTTTGAAATTATTAATAATGAATTTATGGTCTTTTTACACCTTAATGATTTATGGTTTTCTAATCATTAACTTTCTCATGAAAATGCTCTCAATAACTCTCTATTATTATTTGGACATTATTTTTATCTATCATGTCCATATTTCTAATTCTCTCTAATGATCTCTTTATACGACAATCTTATTATCTGTTATTTAATGCAATATTTATGTTTCCTACTTCAAATTTTCAATAGATGTTTCATTATCCATTTATATAATGTTGGGTTTCACCAATCGCATTTTCAAATATTGTTCCCCTTATTATAAAGATAAATTTTTTGAGGTTTAAATTTATTCAAGTGGGGATGTCACTCTTTAATAATTTAGTTTAAAATAATACTATTCTTATGTCTTTCTTAACATACAACAACGATCTCTAATAAAATCTTGATATACTATAAAAATAATATTATTTAATTGTGACTGTTATAACCTTGATGATAAATTGAAAACTATGAACTGTAATAAATATATTATGATATATATGGATAAAAGTTTTAAATAACTAAAATTAAATAATTGGTTCATAAAAAATAAGTACTCAATTTTCAGTAAAATAATTTTATGCTTTAAAAATATATTTTCTTCAAAAATGATTTCTATATAATATCTTTCATGAACATTCCCATAAATTTTATTCCATTTTAGGAATTTTATTTTAGTGAATAATTTTTCAAAAAAATAATAATTTAAATATTATCTTTTTTTGAATGTTTGTTAATTTTCAAAAAATATTTATTTTTCAGTGAATAGTAAAAAAATATGGATTTTTTGTAAAACAGTCAACACTTTTCATCAAATAATATAATTTAACTATATTTTTATGTTATTAATTTGATATTAAATTTTAATTTCTCTAATTTAATTATAAATAATCTAATTAATTACATGTGAATCATAATTATACTGTATTTTTGTATTAGTTCATTTATTGGTTTAAAAACAAATTTTTCAAAAAACTAATGTGTGTTTATCTTAATTAATTAAAGAAATCACTATTTTTTAATTATTTAAATGAAATTTATAGAATATATATTCCATTAAATAATTTAATATTTATCTTGTTTTTTAAAATTTTTAATGAATTGATGTAAATTCAGTTTTATACTTAAAATTCATTTTCTAGATAAATTATTTTCGTCGCATTTTGAACACTTGTTTTAAATTTAATATCTCTCACCTAGAGAAATTTAATTTGATAAAATAGGTTATATATTTTTAATAAAAATAATTAATACAACTTAACTGGAGTAACTTAATCTTTTTTATAATGAAAAGTAATAAATATTAAAATTTTGTTACCACTGTTATGGTTAAAACGAGTTTACCGGGTGTGGGATGGGGGGGGTTAAAATAAGATATAAAAGTAATAATTCCACATATAATTATATAATAAGATTTTTTAATAAATTTAGCCCTTATATTATTCCACCATACAATTCATGTCCATTTAGATCCACTTTCACATGAAAGTGACCTTATATTATTGAAATCTTTTTTTGTAATTTCATGTGTGTACCTCCCCTCACATATAAAAGAGAACCTCTTAAACTATATTATTAAAAAAAATTGATCTTTATATCTCTGAAAAATAACTACCCAAAGCCTTTCTAGATTCTTTCCCATAATCATATATCCCTTGTTATTCTCTTTAGATAATTCTTCTATGGATTATGGTTTAATCCAAAAGAGGTCTCTCAAAGAAGTGGTGTAATTCTTAACCGAGCTCTTTCAATGATTTTTTTGATATACTCTAAATATATTTTATCAATAATAACATGATGAATACATTATCGTCAATATAATGAGATGTTATTATGATTATGGTACAACCATTTTCACCTCCTTTCAATCAAATGGGAATGGAAAGTATCGCTAATGTGTACATGAGTACTACAACCTCCATATAATGACATGATTCATTTTCCATCACAAAATCACATTGATGGATATAATTATGAATTTAATGTTTATATATTATATTTATTAAATAATTATCCTTCTGTAATTATAATATATTATCTGCATTCTTACCTTCCCATCTGTTGGAAAATGATAACGTTGTCATGCGTACGTGTGGAATACCACCTCCACAAAGCGATGCTATTAATTTTTCATTTACAATTTACATGGATAATAGAAATAATATATTTAATGAATATATATTTGATATTAATAATATAATAACTATTCATTAAAGGTGAATTATTATGTACCTTTCTTTTATTTCATCCATCAAAAAGTGGAAACATCACTTCTGCATACTTACGAACTACCATCTCCATAAAGTGATGTAATCCACTTCTCATCACCACCTAATGTGTTTGATTATAAAAGTTTTTATTATGGATAAATAATATTATCATAACATGATTATAATTATGGATATTATGGAAGCATGATCTATTTTGAAGAACCGAAACTACTAAAATGAAACATTCATGAAAAATGAAATAGTTAACACTCAAAAAATTAGGATATTAATAGAGAATTATTAATAAATGGTTGATTCAATGTTATAAGTGACTCATATATGATATTATAATTTTTTAAAGGTTTTTATTTTATAATAAGAATAAATATAAATGTATACATATGATTCAAAGAGCTTAAAAATCAAGTTAGAGATAAGGTAAAGGTTATTCATCTTAATATTGTTTCACTAAGACATATTTGATGTTATGAATCTATTTATATTTATGAGGTGTATATAATACTATTTTTCCCTGTTATATCATGTATAATTCTTAACTAATTGTATTTAAAGTTAAAATTAAAATTATTTCAACCAAGGAAACTTTATTTGAATGTTACCGAACTGGTAAGGGTTTCTCATATAAATTTTATTTATGTGAGACAAATGTCATATTCACCACTTGCTTTTTTTTTTGCGTGGTGTTGTTAATTTTTATTTGATATGTTAAATAATGAATATATTTAAATTCATACTATTTAGTTTTTCATTTGAATTAATTTATTTCGCGGGGGTTTTGATTTCAAAATTACCACAGTGGTAAGGGTATTCCATTAAAACATAATTTTTATCAGAATTATTTATGATTAAATTTATGATTATGGATTTATATGATATGTATATATATCATAAATATGATTTATTTACAAATATATTGATTATTTCTAAAAATATCATGTTTTCGTTCAATTTACACTCTCTAAGTACTCAAAATGTCTAAAACAATGGTTTTAAGGAAAGATGCCTTTATTTCTCTCTTCGGTCAGGAAAATTTTTCTTCCATGTCCATATTTTATCTAAAATATTTTCATGAATGTTTTTACTCATCTATAATGATATATTAAATTCATTTTCCCCATTTTTGAAATTATATAATTTTTTAAAAAGGAATATTCTTGTTTATTTATAAACATGGTACTTTTTACCAAATTTTTGAATGAATTTTTTGTTTTTAACTTATTTCACATGAATGAATTTTCCCACCATCATGACGACAATTTATTTTGAATATTAATTTACAATTTACATGGTTATTTTAAATGGAAAATTTTAAATTAACTTTTTGGAAATATTTAGACTCTAAATAAGTGATTTCAAAATGAAAAGGGTGTCTTCCTCAGAAATTCCAGAAACCAATTAATGATATTTTCATCTTTAATAGCATCCTATAATATATAATATTCTTTAATGGGGATATGATCCAATGTCACCATCGCTATTATTTATTTGGATGGTTACTGATTATGAGGATGGAATCTTGATAAAACCATTTTTCATTTCAATGGGTCAAGGTATGACGAAATGATAAATGTTTTAATGATCTTATGTGATAAATGTCAATGTATTATGATTATTTGACTAGTGGGTACATTATATCCCTCTAATTTATTGATTAATTATCAAATTTTTATGAGTGAAAAGGGTGCACATGAGGTTATCCCAATCCCAAAAGTGTTCACAGGCGGTTATAACTATACCAAAGGCTATAACCAACCTAAATATGGTACACATGTGGTTCGTCTAAGATAATCAAGTGATAAATGACATAGTTTATAGTAATTACATTATATTTCTATGATTTTGATTATGCCACACAATATGCCATTATTTAATGACATGATATTATGAAAATGTTATCAATGATAACATTCTATGATTACATTTTTATTCATGTCTCATGAACTTCCATGATTTATTCCATAACTCATGATTATTATCTATGAATTACTAAGTATTATTTTAAAAATTATAAGATCATTTTATCATACCCATATACAAATGTTAGTCTTTAATTTGATCATTGATTGATAAATCCATTATTTATCCTTATACATCATTTGAGAACACACATTATTATGTTACCTTTTCCCCAAGATATGAAGAATGTTTTGAAGTATAACATTTCATAGAAGGGTGATAGTTTTGTAGAATGTAGCGGGAGATGATGTAAATATTTTATGTACTAGTTGTTTATGTATCTAAGTCTCCAAAGAAACCAAACCATTATGATTATGGCATGGATCATAATGATATATAATTAATATTCATATAATAATATGTAATATGTATTAATGTAATTTTTAGGTCACATTATTTTTAAAAATTTAAAACCAATGTTTATGCCTATAAAACAAAACTAATATTTAAATTATAATACAAACTATTTTTTATTTTTTCTTTTAATTAACTATTTTATTGGTAAAATTTGGGTATGGATTGAATTCAATGATATATATTTTAAAATAAACCAATTTATGACATTAAAATTGATAATGCTGATAACTATGGATTACTTATAGGTTTTAAGCATTAAGGAACACTTTTCTTAATAACTATTTTTACACATTATGTGTGTGTTTTTAAATATACATTTTAAACCATTAGAAATTTAATTTGGTAAAATTACATTATAGTTTAATATTATATGTTTAAAATTGGTAAAAAGTTCAATTTTAATTTTTTCCATTAAAATTAAGTATTATGGTTAAAAATTAATTACATTGGTAAAAGTAAAGATGGAAAAAATTTATTTAATAATAGGAAATACCACCAAACATGTTAAAAACATGTTTTCAAATTTATGGTTTAGGTTTTAATTGACTAAAAATAACTTCTACTCCTATATTTTCCATTTTCTATCCTTTTAACCATGAATAGTATCATTACATTGTTGAAAATGTAAAGGGTACTTCCAAAATTACCCTCCTCTTCCCTCGTAAAAAGGGATCACTTACATTAATTCACGTTACACCATTACCTTTTAAAATATTCCTATAACTATTAAATAATGTTTTTATTAGAATCATACCTAACTTAATTAATGCTATAGTGACCATTAATTAGCTCAAGGCCTTTATTTCTAAGGTGATTTCTAAGTGAAAACTCATGCTTCTCTCATATGTATTACCTCATTGTCAATCATTTATTCATAATATTCCTCCTTTAATCATTTTATAATAAAATAGAAATAGTTAAATAAGTATAATTAGTATAAAAATATGTTGTCATTTTAATCAAGAAAGCCTTATTTATTCCTTCACATCCATTTATAAAAACAAGAGAACATTGATTGTTCATTGTGCATATGACCATCTCTAGGGATCATCATCTTCCATATTTCATCACTGTATCTCAATGACAATTTTATTGATGGTAATGGTTAAAAAATATTTTATATATAATTTAATTATGATTATTATAATGAAATTTATTACCTACCTTTATCCCCTTTCATTTTCTGAGAAATGATAATGTTAACTGCGTGTATGGGCAGACTACCACCTCCCTGGAGTAATGTTATTCAATTTTATATAGTATTTTTATTATTTATAAATACATTTTATATTATGATTTAAAAACTTAAAAAAAAAAAATAATATCGTTATACATCTATAAAAATGATATTATAACCAAATTACCCCATAATCATGCTTATCCATTAAATTATGATATGTTCTTGTTGGGTTAGTTTAACCACCGAATTGAATGATGCTATACAATTATACCATATATGAATATGATAAATTACCTACCGAAAATATATTATACAAAAAAACTAAACAATAATTTAGTTATATTTCTTGATGGATAACAAAAAAATTATTGATTTTCATAAGGTAATCCATCAACACTGATTAATAACCCCAAACTAGTTCATCACCAAATTCTTCTTCACGGAACACTATAAACTCTCATGAAATAAAATTATGACAAAATAGGTACACATAAATCCTTAATTATAGTACCTTTAATAGTTTGGTAAAGATTAACATCAAGAGAAGAAGGTATATTTTCATTGTGATTATGAAACAAGTACACCGATCAAATTATAAAAACCAAATGTTTAAAATAGGTAAAGACAAACTAATACACGTAAAGAGAATTACAATAAATAAATGTTATAAATGTTAATGTATATAAATAATATTTTGAAATTGTTAAATAATATCATTATCTTCACGATACTAGAGGTTAAAAAACTTCTCTTTAAATTAAGAGTAAAGTTAAGGGATTTGTTAACTCGTACTTCTTTCATTGAGTTATCTGATTTCTTCTTGAATTTATTTCCCCTATGTTTACTAAATCTTCCATTTTAAATTATTTTATCTCCAATATATCTGAGTAAATTTTTTTTATTCAAACCCACTTACATAAAGTGTTTTATTTTCACATTTTTAACAAAAAACAATATATTTTGCTAAGAGACTCGTAACTATATGTTTTACATCAATGATTATGATTTTATTAAAGAAATATATTTTTGTGGTTTGGTTTTTAATTTTGATCTATCTTAAAATATATATTTCTTCAATGGAGTTATGTTTCCGGTTTCACCGTCCTTTTTATTTTATTATGTGATTATTTATATGTGATCATGCATTTGATGAGAATCCATTCAAATGGTTTTCAGAATGCTATATTTTGGATAATGTATAATTTTGGTATATATATACATGAGTACATAATTTTATCAAAACTAAATGTTGATTGAGTAGAGACAAGTAACATGATATGGATTAAAATAATAAGGTGTCATAGTACAAGTTATATCCCAAATGATTAATATGTTAATAATTCCATCAACTACATTCACTATTAAGTAATACATAAAAATTTCAAGGATGTAATTTATTTAATATAGGGAGAATGTAATGTCCCATGATTTTGGATCCTTTAAATTAATATTATATTTAATAAATTGTGTCACATGCAACCCCAAACATATGAAACACTGACCTAAAACAAGCCACAATATGTTAGATGATTTTGTTGGATCAGGTTATACCAAATATACACAAGAGGGGGGGGGTGAATTGTGTCTTTTAAAAATTATTCGTGAGATAATGTTCTGGACTTTAAATTTAATCAGATAGATTAATGTTGTGGAAATTTAAATAGTAGGGACACATGATGTATAGTGGTTTGGGGAACAAGAGGCCCCTAGTCCACTCCACCAAACGCTCTACTCCACGAGATTGGTGGTTTTCACTATCTGGTCCTCTTATCAACAGACCATTCACAAACTTAGTACAAGGAGTTGACACCTTTACAATCTATGGAAAAAATAGAGCCTTCTGGTTCAATCGCAGAACCTACGTATCTTAGTACGATAATCTGGTCACTCAAGATAAAAAGAATTATTTTTTCTTTGAATATTCTTTCCCATTATTCTTCAAAATTAAAACATAATGCAATTTATAGTAGATGGATCATCATCTTCAGAAATAATTATCCTCAAGTAAGAATCGATCTGAGAAAATTTGGTTGTAGTAAATATAGAAAAATAATTTGCAACTTCTGTAGGAGTAGATTGAAAATAGATCCTCGATGTCAAATGAGTGGATCTTCTGTCGTGTTTCTTTTTCTTCAATAAATAGAGATTTTTCACTCTTAATAAAAACAGATATGTTAGTATCTATTATCTCAATTGTCTCTCTGTATACAAAAAAATACAGGTATATAAAGTCGAGCATTCTCCTTTCAAATATAGATCTACAAAAGTCACCTTTAGAATCATGATATTCAAAAATTAGAAATAACTGAGCAGTCGTAACTCCCCTGAAAATTTGGAATGAAAAGCTCTTTTTAACTGATCCTTTGAATCATAGATAAACAGCTTTGAATCAGTCAAAGAGGTGCTTTAAAATCTATTTTGAATCCATCTTGAAATCAACCAAATAATTCTCTTGTAGACCGTTGAATAATAATATCGTCTTTTATTCTCTGACACCAAACATAAGGTTGAACTATATAGCATGCATATTCTGAACGTAAGGTAGATAAAAACGTAAGGTTGATGATGCAGGGTTGATTAACAAATATAGGGTTGATCATCCATACTTTTCTTTTCAACATTCAAACGTATGATAAATGATCCATACTTTTATAAGCTACCAAACGTAAGGTACATGATCCATACTTTTGGATGAAATGTAAGGTTGTTTATAAAAGTAATGTTTATGAACCATACTTTTGAGAAAAATACGTAATATTTAAAACTTACGTACGGTTCTTCTTCCATACTTTTCCAATATCCTAAATGCAGGGTTCCTACCTAACGCTGGGTTCTTCTTCAATACATTTCCGATAGCGTATGGTTTTTTAACCATATTTTTATGATATCTCATAAATTATACATCGCATTCCATCCTTACACTATGATTCTCCATGTAGGGTATGAAAAGTGTTTCCAGAACATTCTTAAGCAATTCCCGAATATGTAGGGAATGAATAGTGTTTCCAGAACATGCTAATGTGAATACTTTAGCAATTAATTCTCATCATTCAAGAACATAAATATTTCTTCCAGTAACAAAAATAAAATGAATAATAATTTCTTGAAATACACTTAAACTAATATCATTATAAAACAATTAAGGTTATTTGTAATCATCAAAATCATCATAAAGATATAGAGTATTATTGTCAACAATCTCCCCCTTTTTAATAAAAATATTATGTATTGTTGAAAACAACACATTCTCAACAATCTCCCCCTTTTTGATGATCACAAAACCCATAAAATAATATATGAAATTAACTTCCAAAATTAATTACTTATATTTTAGAATTTTGCTTAGATAAAATAATATTTAATTTTAACAAAATTATTTCAAAAATAAATAAACATTGTGTTATCCATAATCATAAAAATAAATTTATCCCACTTTTTCTGAAGTGAAAAATAGAAAATAAATAATTTTTTTAGAGTAAAAACCCTTAATAGATTTAAAAGTTTTAAATTTATCCTCCAATAAAAAGAATTAAAACATTTAATGTACAATGTGAAATAGGTAAAATTAAATGTTGTGTTTATTCAAATTTCTCCCAATTTTTGTGATATAAAAAAGAATGATAGAATATGGAAGAGAACACATTTTAATATAGCACTGAACATAAGTAAATGCTATTATTAACTGTTTGTCAAAAGTGAATCTGGATTACTGGTATATCTAAACAAAGACAATAAAACTAATAAAAACACACAGATATAGAATGAAAAAAAAATCATTGAAAATATGTAATAGTTACAATCATGATGAACATAAGAAGCAAGGTGTGGTAAGGGTATGAGATAGGATATATCTCCTCTAAACTACTACATTGATTTCTATCGACTACTCACTCAAGCTTCTCATCATGTCATCTCCCATCTTGATAATAAGATCTCTAATATCTTGATTCATATGAATATATTCTATCATATTTATTCTAAAAAACTCATGGAGACTTTTTTCCTTCTCCATAAACAGAGTCAACTTCACTGTGAACTGGGTCAGTACTATTATAATACGTGGTTTACTTGTGGTAAACTGGTCAACTAAAAACTTTTTATTATCTAATAGCACTGACAAAGGGGAACTATTTCATTGAAGGTCCTAAAATCTTTCATTCATATATCTCATTGCTATTGTGATAGCCTAAAATATTATGATTAAATCAGGTGAAGTACCTCATGTACTAGCCGTACTGAGTCTGAAAGATGAAAATTGTTGATCTATGAAATATCTATATTCCATTAAATCTGTCTTCATCACCATCTCTGATTTCAACTTTTCAACTTCATTTAACATTTCCTTCTTAAACACTTCAACTTCCTCCTTTGAAACTGAACTACCTTTCAGGTTCTGAAACTTTTGCCTCTCCCTTTCTAATGCACTTTTAAATGATACATTATTAGCTTGAACTTTATTAATCTTTCTGATAAATTCTTCCACATAATAATTATCATAATGAGAGGTACCTTGTGCTTGATTATTTGTTTCATCTTCATTATGATTCAACAACACTATAGGTAATGACTCTGCATCAGATTTCTTCTTATCTTCCTCATGAGCAGGTTTTTCTACTTAATATTCCTCAGAGACTTTACCAGACTCTTCCACAAAAAAAATCATCATTCGGATTCTCTGTATGAACTTCAGAAACATTTTCATATTTAATTTAATCATTGGATGGAGGTTTTTCCTCATGAGAATCATCCACATACATTTCCTCCACTGGGTTTTCTAAAACAATTTCCTCTTGAATTATATGAGGACTGGTCACTTCTACTTCACCGGGCATGGACTCCTTTTCTTTTTTAGCATCAGTTTCTACTCCAGCCTCTACAATAGTTTCAACTTTAGCTGCAACTATTACCTCTTCCTAATACTATTCTCCTTTTTTAACTTGAGGAGTCATCTCAATCTGATAAGCTATTGGTTGAGTAGTGTATTGTACTATAGAGTCTCTAATGAATCTGTAGCTCAGAATAGGTTCAATTTCATCTGGGAGTGCTTGAGAAGTATGTTCATCAGCTTGAGTCACTTGATGTCATAACCTCTAAACTTCATTTTGATTTTCTTCATCAGCTGATGGATCTACTACTTCAAACTGTATCCTCTGTGATACTGCACTTGTTCTAGATTCAGCTACTCATTCTTTTGATTTTGCTGGTTGGGCCTGAGCACTTTCTTCATTCACTTCAACACCAACAAGAAATAGTTTTCCTTTGATAGTGCTCCAGAAATATCCAATGTTTCTAAATATACCAGCATTGAAGATATTACTATGGTGGTAAATCACCCAAGCATCCAATAATCTGTCTTAAACAGAATTTTTGAGATAAATCTTCCAAAAGGATAAAAACTCATTCGGGATTCTTTTTGACAATAGTAATGTAGGTACCTTACCATGAACCTATGAAAATTTAACATGATATCACTAATTAGCAGAAACATAACATACATTTTTGGATACAGAATCTTTTCCATTTCTGACACCCTTGGTGCAATCCCAGTTTGCACAAATTTAACCAATATATTCTGGTTTGGTTCCATGTCCTTTACAAACATTTTCCTAATATTTTTTGATCGAAATAGAAATGAAATTATATCCTCATATTTATATACACTATCTCCAATATTTTTCAAATCAAAATCATAAACTCCCTCATGAGGGCAGTTTGGAATCTGAGTTATCTCTACAGAAGAGATAGATACATCTCTATATTATATTTTTGATATCATGGAATCTTTATCTTCGGCAAGACTAAACTGAATAGATTTGAAGAAATAACGAAGCTCCACCTCATATAAAAACTTAGTTTTCTACCCATTAAAAGTCTGTTCAAGGTTTTGAAAATAAATAGCCTTCTTCAGCAACAAGTTCATCTAATATAACCATTCCAGATCTATGACCTTTCCTTGCAAAATTTTCCTTCCTTCGGAGCGTTGCCTCTTTCCAGTGATGGTCTCAGCCTCATCAGTTCTCTTGGTCTTGGCCATTTCTGTCATATATCTCTGAAGGTTCAAAAAAGGAATAGGGTTTCGAAGGTTCAGGTTTGGATTGACAAAGAGTGGTAATGCTTCGGGGGCTCGAAAAGGGTTTTGGTGGAAATGAAATGATTCAGAATTTGAAAGGGCTCTAATAGCCTTGATTCCAATCTCATCAAAAATCATTACATAAATTTTAAAAACAAATAAAATTGTACGCGCGTAAAAAAGAAAAAAATAACTATTAAAAATAAAAAATTATTCTATTTTAAAAATAAATAACTAATTTATTCTAAACAGAAAAAATAGAATAATAAAATAAATAAAAAAATTATTTAAAATTAAATAAACCTAGTTCCCCTAAATAAAATAAAAAAAATTATTGGGAAGTTATTTAGTAAAAATATCACCTAATTGAATTTTAGCACTTAAAAATTATAAGAATATATCCTTTTTAAGAACATGGTCTCTTAGAAAATGATGTCTGATATCAATATGTTTAGTCCTAGAACGATTAATATGATTTTTTGAAATATTAATTACACTTGTATTATCACATAAAATAGGTACATTATTAAAATTTAGTCCAAAGTCCATATGAGTGGTTTTCATACACAACACTTGTGCACAACAACTACCAGTAGACACATATTCTGCCGCGGCTGTTGATAGGGAAACTGAATTTTTTTTCTTACATGACCATGATACTAAGGATTTTCCTAAAAAGTTACAACTACTTGAAGTTATTTTCCTATCTAATCTACAAATCCCAAAGTATGCATATTAATATGAAATTAAATTAAAATCAGGAATTTTTGGATAATGAAGAGATTGAAAATAGTTCCTTTTAAATATCTAAAAATTATTTTAACAACAGTTAAATGGGATTCTTTAGGATTTGATTGAAATATTACAAAAAGACATACTAAATACTTTATATATGGCATGCTAGATGTAATATATAATAAACTAACAATCATACCTCTATATAACTTGTTGTCAAGCGATTTCCCAGTTTCATCAAAATCAAGTTTTATATTAGTAAACATAAGAGTTGTATATGTCTTGCTGTTTTCAAGTCCAAATTTATTAAGTAAATTAGTAATGTATTTTCTTTGATTTAAAACATTTTGAAAATATTTTTGATAATTTGAAGTCCTAAAAAGAAATTTAACTCTCCTATCATACTCATTTAAATTTTTTTTCATTATATTTGAAAACTCATGATAAAGAGATTAACTATTTGACCCAAAAATTACATCATCCACACAAATTTGAACCAATAAAATAATATAATTTAATGTTTTATTAAATAGTATTAGATCTTCCATTACAACAGTAAAATCATTTTTCAAATGAAAAGAGCTTAATCTTTCATACTAAGCTCTAGGTGATTGTTTAAGGCCATAAATAGCATTAGAATGTTTAAAAACATAATCTAGTTTTAGTGAATTTTCAAAACCAAGAGGTTTCTCAACATAAACTTCTTCCAATAAATAACCATTTAAAAAGGCAGACTTAATATCCAAATGAAATAATTTAATGTTTATATGAGATGCATAGGTTAATAGGATTCTAATGGCTTCTAATCAAGCTATAGGTGCAAAGGTCTCATCATAATATATACCTTCATCCTAATTATATCCCTTAGCTATTAGTCTTTCTTTATTCCTAGCTATTATTCCTTGATCATCCTGTTTATTTCTAAAGATCAATTTCATTCCTATAACTGGATAATTTTGTGGTCTTTCAACTAATTTATAGAATTCATTTCTTTTGAATTGGTTTAGTAATTATTTCATTTCTATCATCCAAATTTCATCATCTAAAGCTTCTTTTATAAACATGGATTCTAATAGGGATAGAAAGGAAGAAAACACAACATAATTTCCTATGTTCCTTCTAGTTTTTATTCCTATTTCTAAGTCTCCTATTACAGTTTTTAAAGGGTGATTCTTTAGGGTCCTTGACGGTATAAGTAGTACACTTATAGGTTCCTCAGTGTCATGTTCTTTTGGACTGGACTGAATCTTATTTATATCATTTTAAAAATCATCTTTCAGGTTATTAAGTCTCATGTTATCATTAGAATCAAGTTCATTAATTTGATTTGTCCTTTTCTTAAAGGGATCAGATTCATCAAATTTCACATAAACCGATTATTCAACAATCCTTGACTTTTTATTAAAAACTCTATAAGATTTGGAAGTAGTAGAATATCCTAAGAAAATTCATTCATCATATTTTGGATCAAACATACCAATATTGTCCTTGGTGTTTAATGTGTAAACCATGCATCCAAAAACATTGATGTAATTTACTTTAGGTTTTCTGTTATTCCATAGTTTTTAGGCTGTCTTTTTCAAAATCTGTCTAATTAAAACTCTATTCATTATACAGTAGGTTGTACTTACAGCTTCTTCCCAAAAATAGGTAAGAAGACTATATTCATTAAACATAATCCTAACCATTTCTTTAATAGTTCTATTTCTTCTTTCAACAATTCCATTTTTTGAGGTGTTATTGGTGAAGAGAAGGTGTGTTTAATACCCATATTTGAGCAAAAGGAATTGAATTCCAGATTATCAAATTATCCACCGTGATCACTTCTTAATGAAATTATTTTAAAACCTTTTTCATTTTGAGCAGCTTTTCAAAAACTTTCAAATAATGTAAAATCTTTATTTTTATATTTTAAAAATAAAATACATGTAAATCTAGAATAGTCATCAACTAAAACATATACATATAATTTACCATCCAAGCTTTCTACTCTTGAAGGTTCAAACAAATACATATGGATATGTTCTGGAAGTTTAGATGTAGCAATTTTGTTAACATATTTGAAGGATGATTTTTGTCGCTTGCCAAGTTGACATGCATCACAAAATCTGTTACTTTCAAACTTGAGACTAGGAAAATCAATAAATAATTGTTTCTTGGATAACATATGTATTGCATATATATTTTAATGTCCAAGTCCTCTATGACAGAACCAACATTCAATTATCTTAGCAGTTAAGCAGTTTACTTGTTGTTTATACAAGGAATTTAAATCCAAGGTATACACATTATCACTTCTAGGTGCTCTAAATTTAAGCAGTTTATTTTTTAAAATAGAACAAAAATTGTTAGAGAAATCAACAGTATAACCATCATCACAGAGTTGAGATATACTTATCAGATTTTGTTTCAATCCTTTTACATAATGTAACTTATTGATTGAGACAGCTTCTGGATCTCCAAATATTACAATGCCAATTATCTTTCTTTTGGAATTGTCACCAAAAGTGACTAGTCCACCATCTTTTTGAGTTAGAGTAGTGAAATTCGATGAGCTTCCACTCATATTCGTTGAGTAGCCACTCCCCATATACCATATGGCCTATTTTCTTTACTAACCTGCTTTATACAGAGGCATTTATCCAAATTTCTTTGGTAACCATATTCTATTGGGTCCAGGAGTGTTAGCCATCAATGATCTGGGAATCCAGACGTGCTTAGATTTTCTAAATTCAGTAGAATCAACTAAATTATTTGATGCGAAAACTTTCTTAATGACACTTATTTGATGTTTTATTAAGAAACCATTTTTATAAATATGTCCCCTTGTCCCACAGTAACAGAAACATAATCTTTTTGTGTTTGGAACTAAATAATTCTTATACAGCTTAGGTTTTTCACATTTACTACCAATTCCAAATATGTCGTTCTTAATTATAGTTTCCCAATAATTTCATTCAAAGAGTTTTCTCCTTTGGTAAAAACAAGGGATACTGTTTTATAGGTTTCTACTTTATTTTGCAGTGTATTTACCTTTGATTCATAATTTTCATAGTTAGTGTTAGTTTAATTATACTTATCAGTTAACTCCTTAAGTTTTTTCAGTATTGTATCTCTTTAATTTGAAACATCCTTGTGAATATTATTTAAGTATGTATGCTTCTTAAAAAAAGAATCATATTTTTTCTTTAATCATGTTGCAGTAGGCTTCTTGTTTTTGAGGAGATGCTGGAGTCTTCAAATACACTCCATGTAGATTTCATTACTTTATTATCTTTTTTCTCATAATCATTCCTTTTTAAGAAATTCTTCTTCTAGTCCTATTTTAACTGAGTATAGTCAGGTTTGATGTGCCCCATTTTCTTGCACTCATAACATATGACTTACTTTTCAACCTTTTTGAAATTTTTTCTAAAGCTTTTATTCTTTCTGTAGAATTTACTAAACATTCTGGCTAGCTGAGCTAGTTCTACATCAGAATTTGATGAATTATAAAATTATGATTTCACCTTTACTTCCTTTTTCATTATCTTTCTACCTTTACTTTGTGATGACACTTTTAAGTAAGTTTCATATTTCTTGATAAAAACCTTATGCTCATTTTCTTCATCATGCATCTCGGATTTATACATTATAATTGTTCCAATTAGCTCTCTCATGGTTAAGTCTTTGACAGGTGATGACTGTCTGATTGCAGCAGATATTCCATTACATTTAGTAGGTAGTACTCTCAGTACTTTTAATGTTTGATCTGCTGGTTAGATTGGTTCTCCCAAAGTAGTTATATTGTTGAAAATTTCTATTAATCTTCCATTTATTTGAGTAATTCTTTCACCTTTAAACATTCTGAATGTATCAAATTTAATCTTAGTAGTAGCATATCTCATTTTCCTGATATTGTTAATTCCATAAAAAACAACAGTAATAGTTTGCCACATATCATATGCTATCGGGCATTGAGATACTCTGTTGAATTCTTCAGGTCCTAAACCACATATAATTGCATTCATTGCCTTTGAGTTCATATCATATTCTGCTTCAGTAGCTGCACTCCATGTTTCATGTTTCTATGGTATTTCGTATGGAGTCAGAATCTTAGATTATACTCTGTAGCCAAGGTTTTTTAGATAAATTGTAATTATCAACTTCTAGCATCCATAATTTTCCACATTTAAGTACGTTACTCTGACCACAGACATTCCCTCTCTTGTATCAGTCATCTTTCTCTGCGTATAAACCTTAATCACTTTTATATTGTTTAGGCTTTATCAGAAAGCTCCTCCGTTGATACCAATTGTTGGATCAGGTTACACCAAATATACACAAGATGGGGTGAATTATGTCTTTTACAAAGTCCTCGTGATATCATGTTATGACCTTAACTTTAATCAGATAGATTAATGATGCGAAAATTTAAATAGCAGGGACACAGAATGTATATTTGTTCAGGGAACAGAAGGCCCCTACTCCACTCCAACAACGCTCTACTCCACGAGCTTGGTGATTTTAACTATCTGGTCCTCTTATCAGCAGACCATTCCACAACTGAGTACAGGCAGTTTACACCTTTAAAATCTAACAAAAAATAGAGCTTTATGGTTCAATCGGAGAACAAACACATCTTAGTATGATAAATCAGTCACTCAAGATAAAAAGAAGTATTTGTTCTTCGAATATACTTTCCCATTGTTATTCACAATTACAACAGAATTCAATTGATAGTAGATGGATCATCATCTTCATAAATAATGATCTTCAAGTAAGAATCATTCTCAGTCGATCCGGTTGCAGTAGATATATAAAAATAATTCTAAACATCAGCCGAAGTAGATTCACAAAAGATCTTTGATGTCAAATGAGTGAATCTTCTATTGTGTTTCTTCTTCTTTAATAAACAAAACATCGTCACTCTTCATAACAACATATCTAAAAGTCTTAATTATCTCAATTGTCTCTCTGTATACCATATAATACAGGTATATAAAGTCTAGCATTATCCTTTCAAATTTAGATCCACAAAAGTCGCCTTTAGAATCGTGATATTCAAAAATTCAAAATAATAGAGCAGTCGTAACTCGCCTGAAAATTTGGCATGAAAATATCCTTTTAAATTGATCATTTTAATCATAGATAAACGAATTTGAATCTGTCAAAGACGTGCTTTAAAATCAGATTTTAATCAGGCTTGAAATCAGCCTAATAATTCTCTTATAGACCGTTGCATTATAATATCATCATTAATTCTCTGACACCAAATTTAAGGTAGAACTGTATATCATGCATCTTCTGAATGTAAGGTAGATCACAAAGGTAATGTTGATGATGCAGGGTTGATCAAAAATATAGGGTTGATCATTGATACATTTTTGTCAACATTCAAATGTATGATAAATGATCCATACATTTATAAGATTCCAAACGTGAGGTAAACGATCCATACTTTTTGATGAAATGTATGGTTTTTCACAAAAGTAAGGTTGATGAACCATACTTTTGAGAAACAAACTTAACGTTTAAAAGTTACATATGGTTCTTATTCCATACTTTTCCAATATCTTAAACATAGGGTTCTTTTATAATATAGGGTTCTTCTTCCATACTTTTCTGATAACGTATGGTTGTTTAACCATACTTTTCTGATATCTCAAAAATTATACACTGCATTCCATCCTTACGCTACGCTTCTCCACGTAGGGTATGAACAATGTTTCCAGAACACACTAAAAAATTAACGAATATGTAGAGCATGAACAATGTTTCTAGAACACACTAATGTGTATACTTTAGAAATTAATTCTCATTGTTCAAGAACATAACTATTTCTTCTAGTAATAAAAATATAATGAATAATAATTTCTTTAAATACACATAAAATAGAATCATTATAAAACAATTAAGGGTATTTGTGAACATCAAAATCATCATAAAGAGATAGAGTATTATTCTCAACAATCTCCCCCTTTTTAATAAAAATATTATGTATTGTTGAAAAAAACACTTGCTCAAAAGATTACTATTATGAAAAATATAAAGACAATAAAACTTCTAGTAAAAAAATAATATTGATCAATTTAAAATTATTATATTTAAAATTTAAATAATTAATATAAAAAAGGTTTTTTTTTCAAATAACTGTTTTTGAAAATTTTATAAAATTTAATATAATAAATTAAAATCACCAATTATAAAATATTATTATAATAATATATGATATTTCAATATATGAACTAATATTTTAACAACGTTTAAATTTGGGTTTATTCTAAACTAATATTAATCAAACTTAATGATCAAAAATTAAAATTTTCAAAGAAATAATTTTCTCTTTAAATTTTATATTTTATTTTAAAAAATATATATATAAATTTTGTAAATATAATTTTATAAAAATAAATTCATTTTGTAATTTATAATTCCAAAATTATCTTAGTGCTAATGTATGATATATTTATAAAATAATTTTTTATGTAAATAGTGAAAAATTCATATTTTGTCAACACCATAACTTTTATTATTTAAAAATACTTGAAGAAATTTTTAAATAAAACTATATATATAATGTAAAATAAATGATTTGAAAATATTATGATCAATTTATAAAAACTATGTCTATTTTTTTGGAAACATATATAATATATTACTCTAAAAATTTATTTTTATTCAATTATATTTATAAATATTTTCATCACTTATAGAAGTTAAATTTTAAAAAATAGATTTTATATTTTAGATCAACACAATCATATTGTGCAATATGTTAAATATAAATTTTAGGCATAAAAGTATGGATACAAAGATTGAAGTTAATGGAATAAGTGTCATTAGTAGAATTAAGTATTATTGTATAAATTTAATGACTCTTATTTATTCCTTTCTATCCAATTATAAAAATGATCGTTAACCATGCCCTGTTCAAACTACCCCCTTCCACATAGTAATGTTTTTAATTTTTCATCTTGAATTTCATTATTTATCCAAACCACTTAAAATAAGATTAACCAAGTTAAACTATTATAAATAATAATAATATTTTAATAATAATGATAATATACACTTCTTTAACTATACTAACACATTTATATATAACATGGTAATGTTTTTGTTGGTCTATCCACCAATATGAACAATTCTAAAAAACTATATCATGTATGCCTATGGGAACATAAATACAAATTTGATTATAATATTATAGAAAAATAATTATTTTTGTATGGTTATTTAAAAGATATATTAATTATTTAACTTATTATTAAAATATCATATTCAATTGGAAATATTATTAAATAAGCCAATGCAGATTCAATTTTCACACAAACATAATAAAAAACAATATAATAAATAATTACATTTTGATAATAAATCATATATATCAAATAAAATATATATGTTTAACGTTACTAAAAAGGAATATAATAAACTTATTTTTATTATTTAGGATGTTTGGAATATTCCAATAATGAATAAGGAACAAGGTAAGAGTTTCATTTCCCGAATGTTTACCCCTTGAGACATATTTCTTAATATATAAAATATTTTATTTTGAATGGTGTATCCGATTAGAAATAAATATTTTTTTATCGTGATTCTATTATATTTAATTATATTTAATTTTATATTCCATGTTATTTCTCTAATAGGGGTTTGACTAAAAAAACAAAAATCTATAAGGGTTCGTGCTAACTCAATTTCCCTCTATTAAGTTACAAACTTTCTTATTAAAATATTTTATTACTATTTTGATTTATTCTAACTAATGAATAATTTTTATTTTAATTCATCATAAATTTATGGTATACATCAATTCTTTCAGATATCTTCATTATAAAATGATTCTTACCTCAATGATTATGTTACATGAAAGGGTTTATTGGTCTCAATTTCTATTTTTTGAGACATATTTCATATTATGCACAAATTAAACATTATTTGGGGTATATAAGGACTATTTGATATATTATATTATGAATTATATATCATTCATGATATTTTATGTTCACTTTCATGTACTTTTTTCTTCAATTGATTTGATTTATATGTTACTCAAGTCATGAGGCTTCTTTTACTAGCCTTATTTATTAATCTAGATATGTCGAATGTGATAACCAATCAGGGGAATTTATAATGTACTTTTTTTAGTGTGACAATAATTTTCTTCATCCTTGGTTATCCTTGTCATGATTTGTTTTCAATTTACCTAAATTTAATATTAATGTTTTATAATATTTAAAATTGGCATGGTTTTCAAAAGAAGAATTTTAAAAGTATAAAAAATGGAATGTATTTTTTTTCTCATATTCTATCATTGACTATACATTTTTGGTACATCCTTATTTTTTTGGAAAATTAAAATTTTATTTTCAAAGACCTTGAATTTATTTGAAAATGTTTTAAAAGAAAATAATTTTAAAATTTAACATTATCCATAGGGGTTATTTTTTGATAAAATAATCTCATTGTTAATTTTGATATGAACATATATTTATGCTTCATTTTCATTTTATCAAAAACATTATCATTATGTATTCAAGGTTTTTAAAATAAATTAGTTTCTTACAGTTTTAAAAAATATTTCATCTAAAATTATTTTAAAATATCATTTATATTTTTTATTTCCTATGTTTTTTTTTGTAAAACTCCTAAAAATTGTTTTCTTATAATTTATTGTCCTTTGACATATGTTGTACATTATTAGATATATTATTCGAATGATAACATCTACCTTATTTCTCTAGATGGATTTTCTAATTTCATATTTTAGAATAATGATACATCACGGTGTTTTTCTCGGATAATCATCCACTATGTATAAATAAAATATTTCTTCTTATGATTTTTTCTGTATAAAAAATTGAAAGTTATTATGAATTTTTATTATGTTTCCATGTTTATATTAAATTTCTTTTTATGCATGTTATGACTATTATGTTTCTTTATTGATATTTTGTGGATTTAAGTCCCTATTCTATATTCACTAAAGCTCCTTATTTTTTATGATTATAACTCATGATTATATGATATTTATATTTTTCTTATGATTTTTTGATATTATTCTAAACATATCATTGATGAAAAGTTTATTCAAACCTTACTAATCATTTTAAATAACACCATTCTTATAACGACCATAAAATTTTTTCTTAATTAATGAGTTAAATGTATATATTAACATTATTGATCTAATAATAATAACAATTTACTCATTAATATCGATATTAAATTTTTGAATCCATAATTGATTGAAACGTATATAATTTTTTATTGGTGGTCAAAACAATATAACAAGAGTATGCTATAATCTATGTGTGAGTATGGATATAGAAGAGATAATTTCATTTTAGTATCATTTTCAAAAAAGTAAAATGAAATTATTTAGTTTTAATTAAAGTTATTAATCATAATTTATAAGTGTTATAAAAATGTAAATGAAACATAAATTTTCACTTATAAATAAATCACTTTTTCTCTTGGTATGTTTGTTTTAGGTTGTTAATTTTACAATGATGTATTGTGGATAATATTATTTATATAATTCCTAATTTATATTATTATAATATAAATCATGAAATAAATAAAATATTTATTCCCTAAACTGATTTATATAACCAAACCTTAAAAGTGGAGATGAGAAATGAAACGCGTCATTTATGAAATGGTACTTCACACACACACATGAGAAACATTTTCATTTTTTCAATTGAATGGGATAGGAATAGATAATGGTTATACAGTAAATATAATAATTTTTCTTGTATAAAATTTATACAGATGTCATTATATATATATGGTTATAATGGTTTTCAAAATGGTGGATGAGAATTATAAAGAATGGAGGTAAAAGTGTACGTAATAATTATATTGAGAATTTTGATCTTTTCTTGAATCATCCTTTGGAAATGATGGAATTGAGGGAATATTTTGGGGATAGAGGCTAAAAAAAATTTATAGGGTCTATATAGTTAGTAAATTGAGAATATTTTAATGTGAATTTTGAATTAGGGTTTAGTCTTTAAAATGGGTGGAAGTGACCTCCTTTATTAAGTGAAAAAGGAAATATATTTGGAAAATATTGGTAGGTAAGGGGTAATAATGGAAGTGAAGGAAAGTTTTGTGAATTAGAAGAGAAAGTTTTAGTGAGACATTTAGGTATTAATTTCTAACCAAATAAATTTCTTATAAAATATCTAAGTGTCAAATTTTTTTTAAAAAAATTGATCCACATTAAATTACCCATTTTAAAAAATACTAATCTTGATTAAATATTAATTATGGTGATTATTTTATCTCTAAAAATATAATAAAACCAATATTAAAAAATTTATAAATTATAAAACATTATTTCTACTCTATTGAATTTAATTCATTTTCAAAATATGAGGAAAATTAACTTTTAAATTAAAACATATAATGTGTTGAAAACCAGGGTTTGTAAAGAATTGCCTTTTTATAATTAAGTTTATATAATGTTATTTAACAATAATGTAAAATTAAATGAATTCTAATTCATTTATATATATGATTTAACATTATATAAGAGTCTTATTTTTAATATAACTATTTATATTAGAAAATTAAGTATTTAGATAAGAATTTTCTTTGAAAAATGACTGTTTTGTTGGGTTAAATAATATTTACCTTGAAAAATAAATTTTATGGATCAAAATGAAATTCAACCCATTAAATAATTTGAAATTTTTTGTTAAAAATAATAAAGTCTTTATATATGATTTATTTACCAAAAATTATAAAAATAAATTTTATTATAAGTGCACATGAAAAATAATTTTTTTTAAGAAACATTAATCTTAAATGAATAAAATGACTTTTTTATTATAACTTTTTATATAATTTTTATAAAGTTTTTATTTATAGTAATACCCCCCAATTTAATGGTTAAAATATAAAAATTTAGGTTTCCCAGACCCTCACTCCTAGGTCCGGTGCTAAAAAGACACATTTTTATGAATTAACTTTTATAGTAAGTGGGATGTTAAAAGCTGAAAGAGCATAGATTTTACAATAGTATTATATTTCAAAATAATCTCACATAAATATAAGAATATTTTGGTTAAGTGTATTTGATGAACCATTTTTCAATACCTATCCCAAAGATTCAAATACCTGACCCCAGTTACTTAGAGCAGGTGCCTTATTACATTACATTGGAATGATTACAATAAAGTCGTATCCTGAAGGAACGAAGAGTTTAGAAGATTTGGAAACAAGATATGTAC
This sequence comes from Viscum album, assembly GCA_963277665.1. NCBI lineage: Eukaryota > Viridiplantae > Streptophyta > Magnoliopsida > Santalales > Viscaceae > Viscum > Viscum album. The sequence goes on from OY728150.1 coordinate 1,046,287,900, forward strand.
ATAAGTTCAACATTACAACATAAAATAAAAAAACATATAAGTTACATTTGGAATATCCACCACACCATGATTATCTTTGCAATTCAGTCATAATATACCTCTTCTTGTCTTGTAAAAAATGGAAGATAAGAAGGGGTGAGCTCAGATGATCAGTAATGGTTTTTCCACCCGAACCTCCATTTTCATTGGGGATACTTTTATTATCTAATTAAAATAATGAAATTTTTATGTATTATTATTTTGTCCTCACAAATTCTTTGTGATTTTTTTATATATTTTTACCAACTATAATCCTTACTTATGGGGAGTTACACGTTTTAAAGGGAACCTTCAAAATTATTTCTGAAATACAAGCCCGATTGAAGGGAATTACTCAAATTCCTACCTATTTTCAAGGGAACTATATAATTTGTTTTTATCAACCATTATCTTTTTAAAATAAGTTATTTTATTATGAAAATTCTATCTTACTTTAATTCTTGTTTAATACAATGACTTTTCCAAAAGAAATATTCTTTTCAAAATAAAAGAGTATTTATCTCAAGAATTACTCGATGATTTTATAAGAGTATCTTCAACTTTTCAACACTATTATTGCTTCTTATGTATTTTTGGGATTAATATTTTATTATATCACCTAAAATATTTAATTTAATGGTTTATACTTATTTTGACTGTGGATGTGCCTTCTTAAAACCACTCACCAATTTACTCTGAATGGTAAGTGTTTATGCTTAATGTTCGGGGAAAGTTATTTAAATTTCAAATGTTAGTTTGAATATGAATGAATATGTTGTTTATGTTTATCCCCATTCATATGAGTAATTCATTGGACTTATTATGTTATGGGTGGGACCTTCTATAGCCCCCTGATGAATCAATAGGACTAATGAAACAAATAGACATGGACTTGGTTGAGGCCTTGCCCATTTTTATATTTGGTTTTAGCTGAGGCCTTAATCATTTTTATATGTCTTGGCCAAGACCTTGATGAAATGTTTTAGAATATATGAAATATTCATTTTCCTCATTATGAAGCTAGAAATACATTGTTCATGTGGTCATTCTACTAGTATAATACCCATGTTTATGATTTATTATGGAAATGTTTACTTAGCTCATTTTCTGGCCATATTATATTCAAGTTTATTTTCAAATGTATGAGTTTTTGAATTATTCACCATGATTAATGTTTATGTTATGATATCTTATTTTGTATTTTTTACCCTTCCTAATCATCTGAGCTCACCCCTTCTTATGTTTCATTTTTTCCAGGACAGGAAGAGGAATATTATGGCTGACTTGTAGGTATAATCTTGGTGTGGTGGATGTTACCAATGAAACTTATTTGCTATTTTTTATTTCATGTCATAATGTGGAACTTATGTATGTATCTTGTTTCCAAATCTACTAAAATATCCATTCCTTCAAGATATGACTTCCTTGTAATCATGGCAATGTATTGTAATAATGCACCAACTCCAAGTAACTAGGGTCAGGTCTTTACAAGAGTGGTCTATGTCATGACTACCCTAAGCCCGCCTCCAATAGGCTAGGTACTAGTGACTAGCATCGATATATAATATCCCACAAATGGGAGACATTTTACTAAATACATGTACACATGTACATGTCTCCAAGGTGCAAATGCAAAAATGTAAAAATACTAAGTAAACAAATGCATGCATACACTATATCCCAAAGAATAGTGTAAGAATGTAAAATAAAGTATAATAAAATAAATTTGGCTAGAATACAATCCCACCATAAGAGAAGTTTATAAACCACAATGTCTAACCTGTAGAAAAAGGTATTTAGACTACTGCTCGAAGCCATAGGAACACCTCAGCCTACCTGAACTCACAACGATATGTCTGTTCCTAGTCCACCCTGGACTCCATCCAAAGGTCGCTCATATTCACAATACATGACACATGTAGGAAAAGCTCATGCATGGGTGAATAAAACAATACTTAGTAAGGAACCCTAATACCACAAAGGAAGACCATGAATTAAATACCACATAGGAAATACCATATATAAAATACCACATAGGAAATACCACAAAATAAATTCCACTTAGGGAATACCACAAAATAAATACAATAAAAGAAATACTAGAAAAATAACACAAAGGAATAATACAGTCATATCCTTAAATATATACACCCACAAACCTTATATCAATAATATCTAGATATAATCTCTCCAATGAGACACATAGTCTCAAGGAGACACATAGTCTCCATGAGACTCAGAGAATCGATAAGACACAATTTCTTTGGGAGGCACACAATGTACATGAGACACACAATATCTAAAATACACACAGTATTTAGGAGTCATACAGTCTCTCTGAGATACAAAATATCTATTAGACACATAGTCTCTATAAGACACATAGTCTTTGGGAGTCACACAGTCTCCATGAGACACCCAGTCTCTATGTCACAATTATCCACAAGATTCCGCTCAAAGCACGCTCATTCCAGGAGAACCTAATCCTCAATACATTAGGTCTTATGAAAACATCCAAAAAATCCAACATAGTATTTCTCAAAAGTACCATCTCATTGCAAGGATCCCAACACCATAGATGGTTCATCTACCAGACACACATTTTTCAAGTTACGGGCATTTGAAAATTCATAAGGGGGGTACACTGTCTTGTGGACTGATTGTGGCGGTCAACATCCCAGTCCGACCTCCACGATTCACCATGCCATGATAGTTCAAGATACCATAGTGGTATACCTCCATGGTCGACCGTGGCCTCGTCTGGCTGCCCAAGTCAACCCTCGGTTTGACCCTACCTAGGGTCTGACCCGACCCAACAGGTCGGACCTGGTCCACCAAGTAAAATTGGTCCCATGGGCATGGCCCTCTTTAAATAGAACTTACTCACTTTGCGAGCCAATCCCACCGGGCCGGATGAGCCCCACTCACTTGACTCGGACCATTGTTGGGTCCATTCCATACGGTGCACCACCGCATCTGCGAATCCACCTTGGACTGTGGATGCCACACCCCACACAGAACCAGCGCCCCCCGTTGCTTCCACATGACAACTCTCCTCATCCAGTATTCAAAACAATGAAATAAAAACTCTTCTATGATCCTAAGGTCACGATCTACATTGATCCAACATCGGTTTCGCCTTAGCACCAATCTGGTGGTCCAATCACGTTCAGAGACTCCCGACAATTCGAGCCATAACCACGAGGGTGAAATGGAAAAGAACACCATGAACTAAGGAGAGAGTAACCACAAGAACACATGTAATAATGAACATTGTCTATTGTTCATGGTGACATCATTTTTTTCCATTAGAACGAAGAATGGAGAATAAATAATCACAAAAATTTATCACATATTAAAACCTCACAATCAGGCCCATCCTGCAAGAATTATCGAACCGTGGATCATCCTATTTTTGTGTTGGTCTACATTAATCATTGAATTAAATAATGTGGAATCATGAAGAAAAAAAATACACGACCTTGGGTTGGATCTTTCATTGATGAAGAGCGGTTTCTCTGTTATAGTTGACGAGATCCTCCAACTCCACTAGCATGATGATCAACAATTTGATCTCTATTCCATTGTCATTTGTTGGAGATGGTTCTTTCTCCTTGTTTAATAGGAATTATAGGGTTATGGAGATAACCATGAATTATATGAAAAGGAATTATTAATAAAGAAACATTGATTCTTCATCGTGTAACGTTAAATAAAATATAACTTAACTTATTTTATTATTTAAAACGTCCTCAAATTACTTTTCACATCCATCCCACACTGGTCGATTAGAAGCCTCGCCTAAGGTAATTTCGGTGCTCTAAATGTAATAGTGCCCCTATATTTAATATCCCGACACCCATTTAGATGTCATTCACATTTTTTCAGAAAAGCTATGTGCACGTGCTATTTAATATTTTAGTATTTTAATATTATTCACATAATTGTTCTCGGAACCCCGCACCTCATAATATAAAACCATCTCAATTATTGGTCTCAAATTCAATATATATAATATCATAAAATAATACACGGGAAATCCAATATGTTACGTTCTCCTATCCTTGGGGGTTTACATCCATGAAATCCAAAACAAAAGGGCTACTGAAACTAATGAGGTTAATGAGAAAAAAAAAGAGCCTCCCGCTCCCATGTTCTATCCTAGAGATTCATGTGTTGCCAAAAAATGCACATTAGAGGAATTGACCACCCACAAAGGATCCTATCATTTCTATCCTTGATCTCCATCAGGTACTTAGTAAAAGTCACCTTGTCATTGATGTCTATCTCACCACAGTCCATGAAGTGTGCTGGGTCAGGCACATACCTCCTGAGCTATGAAAATGTGGAAGACTTTATGAACCCTCTATAACTAGGGAGGTAGATACAAGTAGTACTCTACCTCACCAACTCTACGTAGAATCTGGAAAGGGATTATAAACTTCAGAGACATCTTGCCACCCCAACCAAATCTCAAAAATCCACATTTAGATGATACCTAAAAGAACATGTGGTCTCCTTCCTCGAACTCCAAAGTCCTACATCACCTATTATCCTATGACTTATGATAAATTTTTGTAGTCTTAATTCACTCCTAGATGACATGAACCTTCTCTATACCCACCTGCACCAACTCCGGGCCCATGAGTGCTAACTCTCCTGGGTCCGCCTAGCAAAGTGGTGACCTGTAGTGTCAATCGTACAAGGCCTAAAATAGTTCAATATCGGTGGGGGAATGGTATCTTTTTTATATGAAATCTTTACCAAAGGTAGGTGATCCTCCTAACTATGGAAAAAATCTAGTATGCAAGAACGTAACATGTTCTCAAGAACCTAAATGGTCCGCTCATTTTGGATATCCTTCTGTGGGTGAAATTCTATGCTCAAGCGTAAATGAGTCCCAAACACCTCTTACAATTCCTCCCACAACTGGGATGTAAATAAAGGATCATGATCTGAGACGATAATTGATGGAACTCCTTGGATTCAAACTATCTCTTTCATGTCGAGGAATCCTAGGATCTCTACTAAACACTACTCTTGAATAGCTAGGAAGTGGGACGATATGGTGAGTCAGTCAATGATCACCTGGATGGTATCATCTCCTCAGGATGTATGTGGTAAATACATCATGAAGACCATCTATATCCCATCCCAATTCCATTGTGGAACCTCTAGGGATTTAGTCAAAACCATTGGACCTCGGTGCTCATCCTTCACTTGCTGTTAAGCAAGGCATCAATAAAAAAAGTCTACAACACCTTTATTCACCCATGGCCACAAAAACTAACATCGGATGTCCTGGTACATCTTTTCCAAACTTGGATGTACCGCCAAATGTTATTTATGGAACTCCCTCAATACCTCCACTCATAACACCACCTGTACTACTATGTGTATTCTAAAACGAATTATGCTTTCCCCACCTTTTGAATATTCATTAGAGGCATGACCTGTGGTCATCTGAGCATGTAGAGTCATGAAATAGGCATCTCAACGTTTTATACCCTTACTCACTGTAATATTGGAGGGGTGACAACCATCTACTAGAGTTAAGAAGCTCCATTTCCACCCACAAAACATATCTACAATGAGGAAAACAACTCTGATGCCTCATTCAATAACTATGAACTGGATCTAATGCTAAGAGAATCTTCTACCATGTTCTTCTTCCTATGAGTACAGAAAATCTCAATGTCATAGTCCTGGAAGAACTCTAGACATCATCTCTATCTCAAGTTCAAATCCTTCTAAGAGAAGATTTACTCGAGACACTTATGGTTAGAGTAGATGATAAATGGCTCTACCATCAGGTAGTTTCACCAAATCTTTAATGAGAAGACTAGCACTACTAACTCGAGATCATTGGTCGCATAGTTCTAATCATGTGGTTTCAACTTTCATGAACCATAGGAAAACCCCACTTGACCCTAAATCAAGACACAATGACGACTGATTCCTGATGCATCACAAAAAAATACATACTAAGAACCCTCCTATAGAAATAATATGACGAGAGATCTCATAAATATCTATCTCAAATGATGAAATATCTCCTGGAACTTCTCAATACACATAGAATATTTCCCTCATGTAAAATATTTCAAGTATGCTTCTAATATAGAAAATTCATGTACAAACCTTCAATAGTATCCTGCTAAATCAAGGAAACTCTCCACCTTGGTAACACTCTTGGGTGGCTCCCAAGAAAGTACTACCTCAATCTTTGCTGGATCTACTGCAAATCCAGACTCTGAAATGACATCTAGTATAAAATGGACCTCTCAAATCAAGAACTGACACTTGAAGAGATTCCCATAAAGCTGGTGCTCTTAATGTGTGTCTAGGACCATCCTCAAGTGTCTCTAATGCTCCTACTTAGATTCCAAGTACACTAGAATGTCATCAATGAAGACCACCAGGAATTGATCTAGGAAAGGCTAGAAAATCTGGTTCATACATCTCATGAACATTTTTGGGGTGTTATTCATACTAAATTGAATCACCAAGTACTAATACTATCCATATCGACATCAAAAAGTTGTGTTCCATATATACTCCTTCTGTAATTGAATATGGTGATAGCCAAATCAGAGGTCAATCTTCGAGAACCACCGCACCACTTTTGACTAATCAATGATTTCATCAATCCTCGATAGTGGATAATTATTCTTTACGGCCACATGGTTTAAGCACTAGAGTCCACACATAACCACATGATCTAGTTTTCTATCCTGGAAAATAAAACTAGGGCTGTCCATAGTGAAGCACTAGGTCTCATGAATCTTTTCATATGCAAGTCCTCCAATTTTACCCTCACCTCACGAAGCTCTTAGAGATCCACCTGATATTCTATTATAGTTATCAGTTCCATCCTGAGGTATAGGGAAATGAATAAGTATACCTCACTAGTGCATATAGGGGTTTTTATGTCGGTTTTTATGGTTTTCCACATTGTTTTATAGGCAATGTGGTTATAAGGGATATAGAAAATAAGGTGTTCCATGTCTGTTACTTAATATCAATGTTATAAATAATTTATGCCTGATTTTTCATATCTTTTATTTAATAACAGATGTGAAAACCCAATTATGAACAATTTATCAGGTTATTTATTTTAAATAACTGATGTGATAAATGGGTTTTCATGTCGTTTATTGGATAACCAACATGGAAACCCCTGTGTAATTTGTTTTTCAAGTCAGTTATCCAATAAATAACGTGTAAACACAATTATGAATAGTTTCTCATGTTGATTATCTAAAACAACAGATGTAAAAAACCAATTATGAACCATTTATCATGTCATTTATTAAAAATAATCGACGTGATAAATGGTTTTTTACATCGATTATTCAATAACTGACTTGAAAAACAGTGCCCATATATATTTCACATTGGTTATTTGGTAACCGATGTGAAAATATGAAATTTTTAAAAAATGCACAATGAGTCATCTCCTCCAGTAGAAGCATCCAGAAAACATATGATATTAAAACAACACAATTGGCAGTAGAAAGAACCCGCAAACAACATCACAATATCCAGAAATATATAGAAATTTACATTAAATCAACTCCTCCAACAATAACACCCAAAAAAATCACAAGAGGAAATAGAAAAGGCATCCAAAAATCCATCAGAATACACCATACATTGAACTTTAAATTAAACTAAAAACCAATCAAAACTGTAAAATGATTTTCCCATTCAATTTTTAAATGCCTCAAATCATCTGCACTATATGACAATCATTATCAAAAATCTAAAAAACTATTATATAAATCATTTGACATGAATTTTAAATAAAACATATTTTATATTACAGAAAACATTATAAAGAAATCTAACCTTATATAACTTTGTATCTATCCCGATTATAATTATTTCACATAATAATATCAAAATATAAGGTCCATATTCAGTTCCACCTTGTTGTTTTCTAAACTGTTTCAATGATATTTTATTTTAAAATAATTTTTTTAATTAATATACCCAATGTTTTTTAACTATAAATGATAATTTACCTTTGTCACGACCTATCTCCCAGGGCCCATGCCGTGACTACCCCAAGCCCGCCTTCCATAGACCAGGGGCTGGTGACTAGCACTGAAAGGCGTATTCCCTAAAACTGGGAAGGAATTACCTTTATAACCTATAAACACACACAACCAAGCACACATCAAGATACGAAAACAAGTAAACTGTATATTAAAAGAGTATGTATAGTAGAAAAAGAGGCAAGGATACAAGACCAACTGGAAAGTACAAGAAAACTAAAATGTACAAGTAGAATGAAATAGCTCCTATGAAAAACTACCAAGGACCCTAACTGAAGGTTAGGTACAGGTCTCAAATGGTTTTCTCTACGGTATGCCTCATTTAATGTCCTCTTCCAAACTACCTCCAGTCCTAGTACCCTCGTCCTCAATCAGCGTTTTCCGTTGTCTACACCAAACACAACAAGGTGCGGGCGTAGCCCATGTAGGGGTGAGTATAAAGATACTTAGTAGGGACCTTGATACCCTCAAAGGTCTCACAAAATCCACAAAGGATAAACCACAAAGCATGGAATCAATAGTCAACCCTAGTTTGGTATATGCCCATACATATACCAAAGTTATCATGTATACCCATCTCTTTCATGAAAAACACAAGACCCAACTAAAAATCCCAAAGCTCAACTATTCCACAAAGGAAATATTACCACAAAGATAACACCCCAAAGATAAGAACCACAATGGTAAAGCCATACAGAAGTATACCACAATGGAATCACCACGATGGTAAATTCCACAAAGGTATTGCCACATAGAAAATTCCACAAAGGTATCACCACAAAAGTAAGTACCATAATGGTAATTCCACACATAGGAATACCCTAAAGGTTAGGACATAGCTCACACCAGGTATAACTTAAGTATGGTAGAAAAGAAGAATAGATGTAACTACTGAATCATCTTACTCTGTTAAGCGGCAAACCCACGTAGGATCCTAAATCATCAGACACACATAAGATCCTAGTACAACATACCCACATAGGATCCTAGTATAGAAGACCCACGTAGGATCCTAGATTAGTCCCATGTGAATTCCTAGAGCGGATCCTAGTGGCACCCTTGAACACAGACCCACATAGGATCCCAAATCACAGACCCACATAGGATCCCTTTCTCATGTTACAGCCAGCTACATGGTTCCCGCACTAAGCTCACTTGATTCTGGGAGGGTCCTCTCATCAAGACACAGGTCGGTACTCCAACTTCCACAAAGTCCCTTGTAGAATTATTTGAAAGAGACGTAATGTAAAAGGGGTCTCAACCCAACAGATGGTGCGTCAATCGGACACCCAGTCTGTAAGTTATTGGCCTTTTAATCCTGAGGGCCCGATTGGATTCGTGTTCAATACAACCCGTCCATACCACAACTTTATCCAAAACTCAAGTGGGGTATACCAAAAGGACCATCTTGATCCAAGTATTCTGGTACCATAGACGGTTCATCAAAAAGATGTTTGTAGCTTAAGATATGTCCGAAAGAGCGAATAGGGTTGAAGTTGGTTCGAGTTCGGTCTGAGCCGGTTGGTCCAACCCAGCCTACTAGGTCCAGACCATTCCGCTGGGTCTTGCCCGGCCAGCTAGCATGGCCCGTCCCGCAGTGTGGTGACCTAATGCGTACACCGACTGGCCGGATGGCCATCTTCCTCCTCCGTGCAGCGCGGTCGCGCACCGCACCTCCACCGGCAGCCGGTTCGGTTAGCCGCCCTCCCTTCACTGTGACGACACAAGGCCGTGGCTCTTGCACGTTGGGTGGCGGGGATGCACGCCACCATCCCCATTGTGGGGCCGGCCGGAGTGTCGGCCACTGCGGCCCTTCACCGATTGCACAGTTGTTCTGCTTCCATCATTGTGGTCGGCCGTGGTCCCAGCCACCGCACCCAAGTCCCACCGGTGCCAATCACTGGAACTGATTGTCTTCTTCCTCCATCACGGGTAACACAAAAAAAACACCACGGTTGCAGAGAGGTCGGGCCATGTTCGTTTGGCCCACACTCTCTGCCTTAGAGTGGTGGCAAGCGGTTCATGGGGAGAGGTTCAATGTAAAAGAAAAAAATTAATGAAGATAAATCAAAATCACTCCCCTACATCTAAGGTTCTATTGGAGATCATCCGCGGTTGAAGACGGATTGGAGTTTGTCAATCCCAAAGAAAGCCTCCTCCAATGACACCGCTAGTTTGACAATCCTCTATTCTTCGGTTCCTCCTTGGTGACAATTGTTCTTCCTCAAGAGGCTCCTCCAAGAACACCCTTTGACAATGATTTTCCCAAAACCCAAGAGGTGAAATGAAAACTTAGATTAAAATAGATTTATACAGTTAATTTCCATTATCATAATAATTAAATGGCTCAATTAAATGACATTATTAATTAATTGGAGAGTTGGCACAATTAATTGGGTAATTCTAAGGGTCTTCCCCCACATTAATGAAGGGTTCGAGTGGTCCCCACCATTGAATTCAAATTGGGAGGATTAAAGTTCTTGTGTTCCCCACCTCCAAGCATTCAATTGGGAGGTTAAAAAAAAATTAAAGGTTGTTCATTATTTTATTTTTATTTCCACAAAAATCATGAAAACTAAGTTTCACCCTCGACCAACTGTGGTTGAGGTGAAAGTCTCTTTAAGAAAATATCAGCGCTACGAGTTCAACAGTGCCCTCATATTTCAATTCTGATTACCATTTCAAAAGTTACAAAAACATGCTGGCACTTTTATTGAACGTACCTGAAAAAAAAGTTCAGAAATTCATTTCGGGCACACCGGGCGTCAAAATCACGAGTCGTCAATTTTTGCATACTCGTAAAATTCCCATATAATTTAAAAAAAATTACATGGAAATTTTGGGTCTTTACATTCTCCCCACTTAAGGGCTCTGCATCCCCGAAAGCCACATCACAAACACTTGGAAAACTAGTGGGGGTACTGAGCACGAATCTGGGCCTCCCACTCCCATGTGCTCTCATAGAGGTTCTCGTGCTGCCAACGTATACGCACTAAAAGTATCGACCACCCATGAAGGACCCACTCTTGTCAATCCTCATTCTCCCCTGAAACCTCCATAAACATTTCCCCATCGTGGATTTCCATCTCACCATGGACGATGACATGTGATGCGTCATGCACGTATCTCCTCAGCTGGAATACGTGGAAAAAGTCGTCCACCCGGTGCAACTGAGGTGGAAGAGCTAGGCATTAAGCCACCTCTCCAACTATGATGAGAACCTAGAAGGGTTTGACGAACCTCAGAGATAAATTTTTTCCCATGACAAATCCCCACAAACCTCATCGATGTGAGACCCGTAGGTAGACATGGTCTCCATCCTCGAACTCCAAAGGTCTCCATCTTCTATCGGCATAAGGCTTCTACCTGCTCTATGCAGTCTTAATCTTCTACTGTATGATATTCACCTTCTCCGTGGTATCCTGTAGTATATCTAGTCCCATGAGTGCGGACTCCCATGGGTGAATCTAGCATAGAAGAGATCTGTAAGGTCGGTCGTACAACACCTCGAAAGGTGTCATACCAATGGTGGAGTGATAGCTGTTGTTGTATGAAACTGCACCAAGGGCAGGTGATCCTCCCAACTGTGACTGAAGTTGAGGACGCAAGAATGCAGGATGTCCTCGAGGGTCTGAATGGTCCTCTTAGTCTGGCCATCCATCTGAGGATGGAAGGCAGTGCTCAAATGAAGTTATATCTCGAAAGCCTCCTAAAACCCCTTCCTTATATGGGAAGTGAAACTTGCATCACGATCGGAGAAAATCTTCAATGGTACTCCATGTTGCCGCATAATCTCCTACACATTGAGGCATCCCAAGCTCTCTACTGAACCTGTTCTCTGATTGGTAGTACGTGGGCCGACTTGGTGAGTCAGTCGATGATCACCCAGATAGAATCATGACCCCTAGATGTATATAGAAGTATTGTCATGAAGTATATCGATATACCATCCCACTTCCACTCTGGGACCTACAAAGGCTAAACTAATATTTCTGGTACCTAATGCTCTGCCTTCACTTGTTGAAAACTGAGGCATCGAGAGACAAAATATACTATAGATTTCTTCATTCTCGGCCACCAGTGTTGTCGTCAGAGATCCTGGTACATCTTCTCCACTGTTGGATGTACCTCTAGAGGGGATGTGTGTAACCCCCCCAACATTTCCTCTTGAAGCAACACTGGTACCATGGTACGTCCTCTGAAAATAATGATGTGCTCCCCACCTTCAAAAAATCCATCAGGTGCATGTCCTATGGATATCTGAGCACGCTGAGCCTCACAGTCAGTGCCCCCACGCTGCACCTCCCCGACTCGCTGAAGAAGTGGGGGAGTGACTGTAAGAGAATGATGAAAAGTTACTCAATCTTGATCCACAAAGGATATCTGAAAAGCAGCCAGCTACCCTATCGCCTCACCTAGAAGTAGTATACCAGATCTTCTGCTGAGTGCATCTGCCACAATGTTCCTCTTACTAGGAGTATAGTCTATCTTGAAGTCGTAATTCTAGAGGAACTCAAGCCAATGATTCTCTCTTTGGTTCAGGTCATTCTGAGAGAAGATATACTTGAGACTCTTGTGATCAGAGTAGATTATAAAACGTTTTCCCATCAAGTAATTTCACCACATCTTCAAGGAAAAGACCATAGCATCTAACTCCAGGTCATGGGTAGCATAGTTCTTCTCATTTTGTCTCAGCTATCGAGAACCATATGTGATAACTGGTCGCTCCTGCATCAAGACACATCTGAGCTTGATCTTAGATGTGTCGCAGTAGACTATGTACCCAAGGACCTCCTCCGGAAGCCTCAAGATGGGGGAACTTGTCAACCTCTTCCTCAGCTCCTAAAAACTCCGCTAGCATCTCTCCTAACACACGAAGGGTTCCCCCTTTTTCGTCAAAGCTGATAAAGGTGCTGAAACTTTAGAGAAATCTGGCACAAACCTCTAGTAGTAACTGGTCTAACCTAGAAAACTCCGTACCTCCGTCACACTCTTGGGTGGCTACTAAGAAAGTACTACCTCAATTTTCGCTGGCTCTACCGCAACTCCAGCCTTTGAGATGACATGTCCTAGAAAGTGAACATCTCGGTTCTAAAATTGGCACTTTGAGAGAATACCATAAAGATGGTGCTCTTGGAGCATGTCCAGAACTATCTGCATATGATAGTCATGCTCCTCCTTAGTAGCCGAGTAGATCAGTATGTCGTCGATGAAGACTAATACAAAGTGATCAAGGTATGGATGAAAGACCATGATTATGAGTCCCATGAACACTACTGGAGAATTGGTCACACCGAATGGAATACCTAAGAACTCATAGTGGCCGTACCGACATCTGAAATCTGTCTTTTTCACATCTTTATCTCACACTCTGATCTGGTGATAACCTGATCTGAGGTCTATCTTTGAGAACCACAGTGCTCCCTTCAGCAGGTCAAAGAGGTTGTCAATCCTCAGGAGTGGTTACTTGTTATTCACGGTCACCTCGTTTAGGCACCGATAGTCGAAAAAAAGTCTCAAGATCCAATCCACATTCTTAGTGAAGAAAATCGGGGCTGCCCAATGAAAAACACTAGGCCGAATAAACCCCTTCTCCTGTAAGTCCTCTAGTTGTACCCGCTGCTCACGAAGATCTTTGGGAGCCATCTGATATGTTGGTGTAGATATCGGTGTCATCTCGGGGTACAAGTCAATATAAAAGTCTATCTCTCTATGAGGAGGTAGACTCGAAACATCATAAGGGAAGACATCAGCATACTGGTCCACCACTACAGGATAACTCAGACTCTCCACATCAACCGCTCTGAGGGTAAGGCTAGCCAACTGATGAGTGATCAGCTGCACTCACCTCCTGGTAAGTCCATACCATGCTTCAAAGGCACCCTTCTCACCAGTGAAAGTAACCCTTGTCCCATCAGTGCGGGCACACCACACTTTGCGCTTCATACATTCAATCTGAACATGGATTGTAGATAACCAGTCCATACCCAAAATGACGTTGTAAGGCCTCGATGCTGCTACTAGGAGATCACAACAAAAGATCTCGCCTCCTAGAGTAATCTCTCTCTATTGGAACCAGTGTTTAATCACCGAATCCACTCCCGTAAGAGTTTCTTGCCGTAAGGATCGAACCAACAGCTCCGTCAGAATCTTAGAGCTCTGAACGAGGGATGTGAAAATAAAAGAATGACTGGAACATGTGGTTATAAGTACTATAGCTAAGGTGTAGTAGACCCATATTGTACCTCGTATCATCTCTAGAGATCCATGGTCATAGGCCTCAACTACCTAGAGATGAGCTCACCCCTATCCTCCTTCTTCCTATAGTCTGGGTAGACCACCTGGTGTTGGTGGTGGTAACATCTTGAATCATCGCCCACTGCTAGCTGGACGACCAACTCCTCTACCACGTCCGCCTGCTCCCTACGGACCTCCTCTGTCAAACCTATTTCTCCACCTAGGTGGTCCTTCGACCATCTTCTGATAATCCTTACGGTGGGTCGGGAAGTCACAAGCCATGTGACCCTACCCACTGCATGTGTAACACTGCTTGCTCCTCGCATGACTGGCTTTGTCTCCGGTGCCCCGCGTGATCGAACCTGAATCTTGTGGTTGTCCTTCTATAGGTCTGGTCCTCTTGGACCTCTATGACATCTGTCTGCTACCAGCTGCAGAAGACTCTGCTACGTGATGCCCGGTGGTGGGTCTCGCTGCTGGTGACTGCTCAGCAAGAAAACTATCCACTAATAGGGCTCTCTCTAACACCCCTTCCTGCGTCAAGATATTGAGAGAAATCATTGAATCCCTGATCTCCTTCCTGAGTCCCTTCTCGAAGGCCTGGTCCTTGAAGAATGTGTCCCACACCATATTAGCGGAGTAGCCTGATAGGTCAGTGAACCTCGTTGAGTACTAAGCCACAGTCATGCTGACCTACTATAGATGAAGAAGCTCTTGAATGCGCACTGCATGAAAGGGCGATTGGACACACTCTACATGAAACATGATCTCAAAGTCTGTCTAGAGATGTGTCATATCATCGTGAACCTAGAGCATCAAGCTCTACCATCTGCCTATTTCTTCCTATAAAAGACTAGCGACATGAGTCACCGTGAGATCAGCTAGTGTCCCTATCTGTCTAAAGACTCTCACCATAGCCTCCAACTAATCCTCAGCCGCCTGTGGGTCCATCTCACCCCTGAACCTGGGTGGACTCTAGTGTTGGAACTCATGAAACACGCTTAATTAGTGTGCACCCTCCACTGCTGGGGCTGGTGGCATTGGTGTCCCAATGGGTAATGGTACTGCTGGTGCATCCGCTAGTGCCCCTACTGATAATGGGCCCTGCACTGAGGCCTCATTGCTCGGTGGGATATCATCGAGTAATATACTCAGAATGCTAGCTGGATGTCTTCGTGGAGGCATCCTTAAATGAAACAGGTTTTCCATGGTCAATATGTTAAACCTGGTGAGCTGAATCAAAGAGATCACAAAGAAAACTTTTCGAAACACACACACAATTAGTGTTTTCATGCACTGAGTTAGAAATCATATGTCAGGGTCCTGGTGTATGGATACGTAGGTCGCCACACCAACACTAGATTCCCTAAACTGATCACCACACTCACTAAACTTAACACTATTGCAATTAAAAAAGATCGAAGTCCAATGTTATATGGTAGAACCTCCCTCTGATACCAATTTTTCATGACCTGCCCCTCGGGGCTCGTGTCGTGACTACCCCAAGCCCACCTTCCATAGACCAGGGGCTGGAGACTAGCACTGAAAGGAATATTCCCCTAAATCGAGAAGGCATTGCCTTTATATACTGAAAACACACAAAACCAAGCACACAGAAATATACGAACAAAAGTAAACTGTATAGTAAAAGAGTGTGTACATAAGAAAAATGGGCCATAATACAAGCCTGACTAGGAAGTACAAGAAAACTGAAAAGTACAAGTAGACTGAAACAGCTCCTGTGAACACCCACCAAGGACCCTACCTGAAGGGTAGGTACAACTCTCAAACGTTCGTCTCTATGGTACACCTTGTTTAATGTCCTCCTCCGAGATACCTCCAGTCCTAGTACCGTCATCCTCAATCAGCATTGTCCATCGTCTACACCAAACACAATAATGTGCAGGCGTAGCCCATGCAGGGGTGAGTATAATTATACTCAGTAGGGACCCTGATACCCTCAAAGGTCTCACAAAATCCACAAAGGATAAACCACAAATCATGTAAACAATAGTAAACCCTACTTAGGTATATGCCCATACATATACCTATGTTATCAAGTATACCCATCCCATTCATGAGGAAACACAAGACCCAACTCAAAATCCCAAATCTGAACTGTTCCATGAAGGAAATATTAACACGAAGATAACACCCCAAAGATAAGTACCACAAAGGTAAATCCACATAGAAGTATACCACAAAGGTATCACCACAAAGGTAAGTACCACAAAGGTATCACCAAATAGAATAATAGCACAAAGGTATCACCCCAAAGGTATGTACCAAAAAGGTAAGGCCACAAAAAAGAATTCCACAAAGGTAAGGACTTAGCTCACACCAGGTATAACTTAGGTATGGTAGAATAGATGATTAGATGTAACTACTGAATCATATTACTCTGTTAAGAGGAAAACACACGTAGGATCCTAAATCATCAAACCCACGTAGGATCCTAGTACAACAGACCCACATAATATCCTAGTATAGTAGACCCACATAAGATCCTAGAGTAGTCCCATGTGAATTCCTAGAGTAGATCCATGTGGGACCCTCAAACACAGAACCATGTAGGATCCCAAAGCACAGACCCACATAGGATCCCTTTCTCATGTTACTACCAGCTACAGGGTTCCCGCACTATGCTCGCATGATTCCGGGAGAGTCCCCCCCTCAAGCCACATGTCGATACTCCAACTACCATGAAGTCCCATGAAAAAGTATCTCAAAAATTTCCTACGTAAAAGGGGTCTCAACGCAATAGACTGTGCATCAATTAGATGCCCGATTTGTAAGTTATTATCCTTTTAGTCCCGAGGGCCCGGTTGAATTCGGGTTCGATCCAACCTGGAAATACTCCAACTTTATCCAAAACATTAGTGGGGTATACCAAAAGGACCGTCTCAATTCAAGGTTTCTAGTGCCACAAATAGTTCATCAAACGGACGACCGTAGCTCAAGATATGGCCGAGAGAGAAAATAGGTTTGAAGGTGGTCCGGGTCTGGTCCGACCCAGCCCGACCTAGCCTGGGACGACCCGACCCACTTTGGGTCGACCCAGCCCGAACCGAGTCCCGCCCTAGGTTGACTCGGCCCACCGGTGCGGCCCAGCCCACCGGCACAGCTCGGACCGCGGAGCGGCCCACTGGGCGGTGGCCCATGGTACGGCCCGCAGTGCGGCAGCCTGCTGGGTCCACTAGCTGGCAGATGGCCGGCCTCCTCCATCACGGGGTGCAGTTGTGTACCTCGCCTACACCGGTGGCCAGTTCGGTTGACCACCCTCCCTTCTTCGTCCCGGCACATGGCTGCGGCTGCTGCACGCCGGGCGGCGTGGACACGTGCCGCCATCCCCAGCGTGAGGCCGGCCAGAGTGTCGGATGCCCTCCCTTCACTGCTGCAGAGTAAGGCCATGACTCTTTCACGCCAGGCAGCACAAAAGTGTGCCACCGTCCCCTTCGCGAGGCCGACAGGAGTGCTGGTCTCCGCCCTTGCTCTGCAGCGGCCGATAGGCCGTGGCCATTGTCAGGTGGCGTGGTCGTGTCGTCGTCATCGTCACGGCCGACCGTGGTTCTGGCGGCCGCACCCGAGTCCCACTAGTGCCAATTACCGGCACCAGTTTCCATCCTCCTCCATTGCAGGTAATGCAACAAAAACCACCAAGGATATAGAGAGGTCAGGCCTTTTTCATTTGGTCTGCACTCTTCACGTTATAGTGGTAGCAAGCGGCTCATGGGGAAAGGTTTAACGTAAAAGAAAACAACTAACGAAGATAAATAAAAATCACACCCCTACCTTGAAGGTTCTATTATAGATCATCTTTGGTTGAAGACAAATTGATGTTTGTTGATCTTGAAGCAAGCCTCTTCCAACGACACCACTTGTTTGATGATCCTCCATTCTTCGATTCCTCTTTGGTGAGAAATTTTCTTCCTCAAGAGGCTCCTCCAAGAACACCCTTTTACAATGATTTCCCCAAAACCCTAGAGGTGAAATGCCAAATTAAATTAAAATAGGTTTATACATTTAATTTACATTGGAAGAATAATTAAATAGCTCAATTAAATGGAACTATTAGTTAATTGAGCAGTTGACACAATTAATTGGAGAACTCTAAGGGTCTTCCCCCACATAAATGAAGGGTTTAGGTGGTCACCACCATTTAATTTGAATTGGGAGGATTAAATATATTTTGGTCCTTACCTCCAAGCATTCCATTGGGAGGTTAAAAATAAAATAAAAGGTTGTTCTTTATTTTATTTTTATTTCCACAAAATATACGAAAAATAACTCTCACCCTCGACCAACTACAATCAAGGTGAACTTCTCCTTAAGAGAATACCGATGCTGAGAGTTCTACAGTGCCTTCAGATTTCAATTCTGAGCATCGGCTCAAAAGTTACAAAAAATCACTTGCACGTTTACTGAACGTACCCAAAAAAAGAGTTCAGAAATTCATTTCGAGCACACCGGGCCTTGGAATCATGCACCGTCAATTTTCACAGACTCGTAAAATTTCCATATTATTTGAAAAAAAATTACATGGAAATTACGAGTCTTTACAACCTTATCTTTTACAAATTTGATATTGGACCTCGTGTTACTCTTTTTATTGTTGTATCTCTAAATAATACCTTAACCCTTTTTGAAAATAATATGACTATAGTAAATTTAAATAATTATAATATGAAAAATTATTTAAATAAGAAAAATATGTGTTCAATACATTACTAAAATTTTTATTCACTTCACCATGAATAGAGAATAGCCAATATAGTGTTTTCTCTCCTGGACAAGAAACACATAACATTCAATGAAAACTAATAATAAAATATAGTATATTTGTTATTATTTTAAGTGATATATAACAATTTTCGAGAAAAAATATTTTATACCTTTCATGATATGGAAACACCCAGTAATGAATGATGACATTCTTATGAAATACTTCAGCTATATAAATTGTTCTTTCAGCATCAATCATCGTCAAAGCTATAGAATAAATAATATGTGGCCCTTAAATACATATACATCCATCTTGTCATACTCTATACAAATTTTATATAGATATCTCATTAAAGATGATATAATTATAATTTTTAAATAAATTAATGGAATGAAAAAAATTGTTAATTAACTTACATGGAAAAAACATATATTGTGTTGATGCTCAATTGATCTCCAGCTACAAGCTCCCTGATATCATTTTTTGAAAGGCTCACTATCATTGTAGGCCCAAAAATAGTAGCATAAAATGGAATGTCATATACACCCAATAACAAATTTGAGTATATTGAAAATTGATCAAGACAAGTAGAATCTTTATCTGATGTCATGGAACTTTATATTTTTTGGTATCTATAGAGTATTTATTTACCTTTATAGTATTTTTGGAAATATTATAGAAATATATGAACATTAAAAATGAGAAATTTTTTTTTTTAAAAATAAAATAAAAAATAAAATATATAGATACCTCTATGGTAATATGTCTAAGTAGTCTAGATTGACAAACCAAAATATAACCGATACTTTTCCAAATTGTACTCACTTCATCGGTAGGGAATGGTATTTTTCTTATCTATCTATAATATCATGAACAGTGAAAATATGATGGTCTATCTTAATTTGGAGATGATGAAGGGTATCCTTGATATTATATATCACCCCATATGCAACAATATGATGATGATCATAAAAAATAACTCATAGTAACTTGGAAATTGTGGAGGTGGGGGTGTTGGGGTAGGATAAGAAGGACTGGGGTCTAGAAACACATATGTTTGAGTAGAATAAGGAGCGAGATCTATTGGTAGAGGTGTAGGATTCATATCCGTAGGTTGAAACTGTCCTTGCATGTTTACAAACATCGCATATACCGAATATATGATCCTATCATCCATCGTCGCTTGAATATCCTGATCTTTTTCTTCCAAAGATTATATTTTGTGTATAAACATTATTCTTTTAATGGTCTTATTAATGTAGAAACACATTTCTTATCAATACACCTGTTAGGTATCCTCGTACACGACCCGTGAGTTAGGATTTCCCAATGCTTCCACTAAAATATCCTATATACCCTCAGTAATAAAGACCCCTAGTATGCTCTGCTCCTCTGGAAAATCTTGTATAAAATATTTCAAAAAAACATATAATGAATCACAATATATAAATAGTTTATTTTAATTCATTAAATAAATAAAAATCCTACCATCTTATCAGTAATGAATCTTGACTCTTCCATAAGATATTGTCATTTTTTTCCGATTCGATCCCTCTTTCATTTTTAATGTCTATTGGGGGAGGAGGAGAAACCTCTCCAGATCCTGATGACTCAAATATCAGCTTTTGATGTTTTTCTTCTATCATGTGTTCTTACAATAATTTATACCCTCCTCAAGATAATGTATGAGGGTATACATTTCTAGCTTGAATCTTCTGATCAGAACTCATTGATTTTTATAAATTATGAATGAAGAATAAAGATATCATTAACATGGTCATCAATATAAAAAAACTTCTAAAAAGTTAGCATTGATCTTTCTAATAATTCTTTTCATCGTCTACATTCAAAAATAAATCAATGTATCTTCATCTATAAATGTATATATATCACATGGATTTCCATGATGTATATTCCCAAAAATGAAATGTGATGTGAGGGATAATTTAAAATCCCTCCATCTCCTAGCCGCTAATTCTAAACATTCCTTTTTGACTCCTCCAATGTCAAATAAATCATATTTCATCTGATATGAAGAAAGAAAACATATATAACTACAAAAATTACAATATATGTAAATTAATAACAAACAATATTACCAAAATGGTCTCCCATAATAGTGATAGTGCTGTTTTGTCAACATTTATCCAATTTTCAAAAAAATACTAACTTTTCTTTTAGCCTATACTGATACAAAAGTTTTAAACTGTTTTTTATTTTAACCTATTGGAATTTCTTTATCATCAAAGGAAATTGGTATCCTCTGTTCCTTGCTACAAGAAAATATTAATTTTGGTAAAAGTGTGGTGCTAGGTTTACCAACCCTCGAACTCTTTCCCCCCAACCGAGGATGTAGATTTCTCATGTAAATAAGAATGAGGAGGTTCATCAAAAAGAGCATGTGTAGATTCCTCCCTAGAGGTATGAGTATGATCATCTCCAAAAATATGTCTTTGATCTAAGGATTGATCTCTAATTATCCAACAAAAAAATTTAACACCACTTAGTGCAGAAATATAAGAATCCAACAATTATATAAAAATGTAACTAAAAAATTACCAATTATAAATCAAAAAGAAAACTAAACAAAACACAACACATTTTTATTCATATTTTTTATAATTAACTAGAATGATAAGAATAGTAATGATTGGTAAAATGACATAAATTAATGAAAAATACACAATATTCATGAGAGATGAATTGATATAGTAAAAATTCACCAACCTGATAAATCATTTTTACAATAAAAAGAATTATTTTATAATATACTTTTATACAATATATTTTATTTTTATTTTAAAATTTAAATTTTGAATAATTGGATTTCAACAAAATCAATTAACAGATATGTTACATAATGATAGATATGGAAAACTAGACAAAACTAAACTAATATAAAATAAAAAATTTTACTTATAATACACGTTTTAATAAAGAAAATCAAATCAAAATATCTAACTTATAGAATTTAAAAAATTAAACCATAATTAAACATATGTTACTTATAATATTAAGAATTTAATAAAGTATGTTTTCCCAAATTCCTTCATCATGATCATTTTGTACGGCACAAAACATGTCTTCAATATGTTCATCAATATTAATTGTTAATTTTTCCCTGGATATAGGTATCTCAAATAAATCAGCATCTTCACCAAGTTTATCAACACCAATATACTATTTTTTCCATATAAATCAATAGACCAATCCATATTGGATTAATCAAGAACATATAATTTTTTTTCATGTGTTTCCATGATAAAAGGATCATTTGTGTAATCTAATTTATTCAGATTAACTAGTGTCATTCCAAATTCACCTTTCTAGAAAATATTTTTACCGATAGGCTATTTAAACTTAAAAACTGGAACTTCAAATTTAAGGTAATCAACCTCCCAAATTTTGTAAACGACTCCTTAATATACAGTTGATGTGGAAATTGGGTTTTTGTCTCTGGCACTTGAAAAATACATTTCTTCTACGAACACTGACACACTCTATTCTGAACTGCATTTCTATTTTCCCGATCCTTCGCATGAAATGTATAGAAATTAATTTCATACCCAGACCATGTTATCAAATTTAAACATGGAATACTAACTAACTATCTCAATTTTTTTGATGAATGTAGTTTAACAGTCTCTTTAAACCATGAAAAAAATGTTCTGTTATGCTCATTCAAAATCCACATATCTTTCTTATTTGGATAAATTTGTTTCAACACATTAATATAAAAAGTTATATATGGTTGAGCATCATATATATTATTCAAGATGTATAAATGTACCTTCTTTATGTGTTCACCTATCAATGATTTGACTTTCAATACATGAGTCCCCTTTATCCCAAAATTAACTCATTCATGGAGAGATGTAGGCAAACCGATGTTCTCCATGTCAGAAAAATAGCTTGTACAATACTATGAAACCTCCTAAATAATATACTTCTCAATAATGGATTCTTCCAATCAATATGTATTCATAAAATACCCCTTCAATATCTTTATATACATTTCAAAAGGATACATCCAACGTAGATATATAGGTCCACAAAGCTTTATTTCTATCACCAAATTAACCATTAAATGAACTATAATATAAAAAATTTTGGGGGAAAATACATTTACAATTGACAAAGTATATAAACCACTTAATTCCCTAAAATGTTCAAACAATTAAATTCAATAAACATATTAAAAATTGAATTAAAAAAATAAAACACCTTCATGATATTCATTTTAACATGGGAGGGAAATATTCCACACAATACAACTGGTATGATTTGGTGCATCGTGAAAAGAAAATCATGAGATTTCATACCTTTAAACTTAAAATACTTTAAAGGCACAATTTTTTTACCTTTTAAGAAAAACCATGTGGCACTTTGATATCATGAAGATATATAGAAAATATGGTTTTTAACTCTTGGAAAAGTTATGAAAATCCGGGGGTAGGAATGTTATCCTTCCATGAGGAGTGGGAGACAAATCCAAGCATATTATCTGTAACACCCGAGACTTTTATGTTATATAAATCATCAAAGGAATCTTTTTCTACACAACACTTGCTTGGCTTGCTTTACACGCAATCGCGACCTTCCTCGATAGCTTGCGTCGTACGCAATACCGAGTTTCACTAAACAACAATATGCTATTAAAACTAGCCGTTATGAATAGTAATAACCACTTTTTGAAATTTTATAAATTTTATTTTCAAAATGGACTTCATTTTTGGACTCAGAATATCGAAATTAGCCTAGGGTGAAATTTTGGTATTTTTCTGAAAACTTTCAATTTTTGATGAATAGTGAAACCACTAAGTGGTAGGTTAAAAACTGAATTTTGCATAAAACATAATTTTACCGCTTCTGTGAATGGAATTTCGAAAATCCGAGAGACACGGTTAATATCAAGGACTAAAATGTGGTTCAATGAGATGAAAATAATTTTTTGGTGAATAGTAACTTTTTATTTTTTTTACCGCGGTTAATAGTAAATAGGGTAACTAAGGGTAAATATGATATTACTATTACCCTAACACATGTCCTAATTCTATTGGACAAGTGTAATTCGACCAAAAACAAACTTAGGAATAAAATATGACCATTTAGGCCCACTTGGATTAGATTAGGACATTTATTATTAATTTATTTAAAGAAGGGTTAAAATAGTTAAAATCAAAGTTTAATAAGTAAATAATTTTTAATATGGGGTTATAAATAAGATAAATTCGATTGTAAATATTCATTAGAAAGCTAAAAAGCTTTCCTACATGATGGTATTTTATTTGTAATTTTTAGACATCAAATAATTTAATTTATTTATGACACAAAGATGATGCAGTAATTATCTTATTAATGAAATATTGACAAAATTGATAATATAAATACCAAAATAAATGTAATTTAAGACTTTTTATGAATTACACTACTTTTCTAGGTTACTATGATATATTATTGTTGATTTAATCAACTTGGTTCGAACATATAATTCTGTTATGACTTTCACAAAAATCATATATCAAATAGTGTCAAAATTGACACAAAATAGTTTTTAAATCAAATATTATATTATTAATTGTTATTTTATTCCTAAAAATCTAAGGTTCGGCCAAATGACTTAGATAAGGATATATATATTAATAATAAACAATTTGGGGTTCGTTTGGCATGTTATAGTAAGTTTATTAACCATATAGGGAAAGAAAACAAAAAGACATGGTAAAAGATAAATTATTTAACTTAGAGTTAAATTTAATTGATAAGGTTAAAATAATATCCTAAACTTGTCTAAATTCTATTGGTTGATAGTATTTTGACCCATCCCCACTTTAGCTTCGAAATAAGACCCTTTGGAACCATTATAAACCGATTTTGACTTTAATATAAAATAATATTTTGAGATATTCCTAAGGTGCCCCTCTCCTCCCTTATAAAAGGGCACCTCCTCCCCCTCCTCCTCACACCAATTTGAGCACTCAAGCTCGGCCAACCCCTGCCATATTCCCTTCTCCACTTCCCTAGAATAATCCTAGAGGTCCTGGTCTTCTCCAAAGACCCATCTTAGTTCCTTAAGTGGAGGATTCAAAAAGGCGTTCCAAAGAAGAGGTAATATCCATTACCGATCTTTTCAATTTCTTTCTTCTTCAACTTCTTCTTCTTTAGTTGTTTCATGATAAAGTAATAACATCAGTATTACTTACATACTGATATGTTATTATAAATATGAAACAACCATAATTCACCTTCTATCCATCCTACGGAAAAATGAAATCACCGCGCGTGCGTACGTACGGAATACCGTCTCCACGCCGTGGTGTAATCTATTTTCCACCATCACCTTACAAGGATGGGTATAATGGTGTAATGAGTAACTATATATGATTATTATGAAGTAATATTGATACTGAAATAATATATATATATACTCCAATACAATTCCACGATCATAGGAACGATATCATCACTCGTGCGTACGTACGGAATACCGTCTCCACGATGTGATGCGACTCGTTCTACATGATCTTCATTTAATAATGATTATATAAATGAATTGAATGAATGAATATGGTATATACTACACTAATACCATTCTGGAAATGAATTATCTATAACCTAAAGATAAGAATAAGAATTTACTCGACAAAACACGCATAAGAACAAAAAGTTATAAAGACCCGAGTAACAAGTAACAATGAAATATTACTAACAAGAAGCTAATAATATGACCATATATGATATCATATAAATATGTATGATTCTGGAATAAGTCAATAAAATTATTTAAACCATTATACAGGAGCTTCGGACACGTACAAAGCTAATCGGACCTAAGGTAAGGGAAATATCACAATCTCATTTTTATCCGAGATTGTTTATTCGTAAGTATTTACTGGGGTGTATTTTATCATCCACATCCATGTTTCATCAATATGTAATATTATTTCCATCCACCTACAATTGTTTAAATCCATTTTCACCCTTCGGTGAGTTTTTAGTAATATCTATGAAAGGAATCTTTTGTCATACGAGGTACTTTTTGACTTTTCCGACAAAAGTACGAAGAATGTTTTTTTTAACTTATACGGCACGAACGGATTTCTACTGTTTTATAAAGACTTATTTTCATGAAGCTTCCTCTAAAAGATTTCATGACTATTTTCAATAAAATATCTTTCTTTTAAAATTGCATGATGTTTTGTGAAAAGAAATTGATTTTGAAGAAGAAAGGATATTTTCCTCAAGAATTCAATTCAAGTGTTTTATCAAAATTATTTTCCATCTAAGATAATAAAGGGTTATGTTTCTATCCATATTTTTACATTGATTTGACTATGTTGTGATGGAATTATGTTTATGAATTCCTTTATCTTATATGAATTGATTTATGATGTCATGATGTTTCAAGAATCCCATTTTTGTTACATGTGTTATGCGATGATGTATGTTTTATGATTATGTGGCACACATAAGAAAGGATTCATTATAAGATGGGTGGGACCTATATCTCCCTCCAATGCATTGGGTAATGATTTTATATCTCATGAGATAGACATGGCTGGAACGGAAGGTTATTTCGGTTCAGTGATACATGACTGAAACGAGGAGTGAACTCGGTTCAGAAAGGGACTTTGTCCACTAAGATAGTCTTGGCAATGAGTCATGACTAACAAAAAATGATTTTCCATGATTATGTGTGCATGCCACAATGTTTCAAGTTTTATGTTATGGGGATCTCATTTTCACTTCTATGATTTATTCCATGTTAAGATATTATGATCTCTTTTGCAGGTTTTGATTTTCAAAAAGATATGATATGATTTTTATTTCCTTTATTCGCCCTTGCTGAGCATTTGAGCTCACCCTTTTATGTTTTCTTTTCCCCAGGTCAGGAAGATGGATATTAAGTAGAATATGCTAAAAGGGACCCTAGATATGATGAAATAAATGGGAGACACTGTAGAAGATTTATGAACCAGTTGTTTATGTTTCCCAGTTTCTAAAGACACTATACCTATACGGTCCTTTGTGGTTTTGTCATATGATGTAATAAGTGTGCTTCAATTTTGAAGTATTAACAATGTATGTAAAGTATGGGTCGTTATAGTTGGTATCAGAGGAAAGGTATAGTCAACCTTTGGAAACTAGGATGTGAAATCCTTAGTAAGAACCCTAAGGATAAGTCTAAGCATAGAACACAATCTTAGTGTTTTAGAAATGGCCTTGAATAACCTAGGATAAGACCTTAAGTATGAAAATTTTATTCTTGAATTATGTGGTTTCCTATTATAATTAGTGTTGCTCACACTATTCTTCTTGGTTTTAGTCAATGGCTGGAACCCGAAGGAACCGTGTTAATGCGGAATGCGATGGGCAATGCAATGATTGTCCCCCTGAGCAACCAAACGATATGGGAGCTGGAATGTAAAATCTTGTAGCCATGCTCACACAACTTTCTCAAGCTATGAATCATGCAGGATTTCCAAACGAACAAAGAAGGGAGAAACATTCTGTTGAATCCTTCATGAGGCAGCGTCCACCATCTTTCAGCGGGTCTACTGATCCATTAGTTGCTGAACAATGGATTAGTACTACTGAAAAGATATTTTCAGTTCTTCAATGTTCTGAGCATGATAAAGTCATCCTAGCAGTGTATCGTTTGGAAGGAGATGCGGATCAATGGTGGAATCTTGTTAAGAATACGAGGCAAAGGGATGAAATCGAGTCTATGGAATGGGACGAGTTCAAGAACTTATTTTTCAATAAGTACTTCCCTCGTATTCTCCGAACAAAGATGGAGAAAGAGTTCCTTGAACTGAAGCAAAGGGATGATGAATCTGTTAGTACCTATGAAGCAAATTTTACAAGACTTGCAAGGTACGCTTCTGGTATTATTATCCAACCTGAGAGTAAGATCGATCGATTCTTTAGTGGCTTAAAACCAAGTCTTCGAAGGGCGTTAGCCATAAGGGACTTCAATAGCTACGAGGAAATCGTTCGATGTGCTCTCAAAGTCGAGATGGAGATTGGAGTAACCCATCAGTCACATGGGTTTGATAAGAAGAGGAAGATGGAATTCAAAGAAAAATCTAAAGAGCACATGGAAAAGAAGATGAACTTTCCCTTATGCTCAAAGTGTGGAAAGAAACATGGAGGTAGTTGTCTTAAAGGGACAAGTAAGTGTTTTAAATGTGGAAAGGAAGGTCATCGGGCATTTGAATGCCGTGATAATGGGAAGAAGATTTCTAATGATGCAAACAAAGGAAGGGATACACAGAATGAACCTGCTACACTTCAATGTTTCAAGTTCAAGGAGATGGGGCATTATGCCAATCAATGCCCAAATCCAAGGGTTGATGATGATGGTCGACGTCAACAAACTCTTAAGGCTAAAGACAAAGGAAAGTCACATGCAATTTCTATCAGCGATGTGGAGTACGATAACGATGTGGTGAAAGGTACACTTACCATTCACTCTAAAGTAGGAAATGTTTTATTTGATTCTGGATCCACCCACTCTTTTATTTCTGAAAAATTTTCTAAGGGTATCACCGTATTACCTCAACAATTAGATGTTGAGTTAGCTGTGACAACACCTAATGGCACATCAATCACATCAGAAGTTTATAATTCTTCTCCGATCGAAGTTTGTGGGAAAGTGCTTCCTGCAAATCTTGTGATCCTTCCTTTAGTGGAATTTGATGTGATTCTTGGCATTGATTGGCTTTCTCTACATGGAGCTCATATCAATTGCCAAAGAAGGGAAGTCACATTTCATATTCCAGATCAACCTACGATCGTCTATCAATGCAAGGATGAACATAACCTTCCAGTGGAAATTTCTTCCATCTTATGGGTATTGATTCCACTAAATGAAGGTAATTTATCTCAAATGGTTGGTGAGAAACTCACGATTAAGAATATGCCCATTGTACGGGAGTTTGATGATGTCTTTCCGGAGGAATTGCCGGGTCTTCCACCAAATCGTGAAGTTGAGTTTTCAATAGAACTCGTACCGGGTGCTTTGCCTATTTCAAAGACACCTTATAGAATGGCCCCAATTGAGTTGCAGGAATTGAAGAAGCAACTCCAAGAGAATCTTGATAAGGGATTCATACGCCCTAGTGCGTCACCTTGGGGAGCACCTGTTCTATTTGTTAAGAAGAAAGATGGATCAATGAGACTCTGCATTGATTATCGAGAACTTAACAAGATCACTATCAAGAACAAATATCCTCTCCCACGCATTGATGACTTATTTGACCAACTACGCGGAGCTCAATACTTTTCCAAGATTGATCTTCGTTTAGGGTATCATCAATTAAGGGTCAAAAGGGAGGATATACCAAAGACGGCTTTCCGTACAAGGTATGGACACTATGAATTTATAGTGATGCCATTTGGTCTTACTAATGCCCCTGCTATCTTCATGGATCTAATGAATAGAGTCTTTAGAGACTATCTTGATCAATTTGTGGTAGTCTTTATAGACGATATTCTTGTCTATTCAAAGAGCAAGGAAGAGCATGAAGATCACTTGAGAATTATATTTAAGACCCTGAGAAAAGAGAAGCTTTATGCCAAATTTACCAAATGTGAATTTTGGCTTCAAAAAGTTGCATTTTTGGGTCATATAATCTCAAAAGAGGGGATATCTGTGGATCCAGCAAAAACAAAGGTTATCGAAAGATGGTCAAGACCAACAACAGTAACTGAGATCCGAAGTTTTCTTGGTTTGGCTGGATATTATCGACGTTTTGTAAAAGATTTTTCACGGTTATCTAATCCAATCACCAAGTTGACTCGGAAAGGAGTTAAGTTTGTCTGGACAGAGGAATGTGAAGAGAATTTCAAGGAGTTGAAAAGAAGGTTATCCAGTGTACCTGTGCTCACACTGCCTTGTAGTGGAGAAAGGTTTGTGATCTACAGTGATGCATCCAAGAAGGGATTGGGGTGTGTTCTTATGCAAAATGATATGGTGATAGCTTATGCCTCACGACAGTTGAAAATCCATGAGCAAAATTACCCAACACATGATTTGGAGTTGGTTGCGGTAATCTTTGCATTAAAGATTTGGAGGCATTACCTTTATGGTGAAAGGTGTGATATTTATACTGATCATAAAAGTTTAAAGTATATTTTCACACAAAAGGAATTGAATATGCGCCAAAGAAGATGGTTGGAGCTGATTAAGGATTATGACTGCTCAATCCATTACCACCCTGGGAAAGCAAACAAGGTGGCAGATGCATTAAGTCGACAAGACCATGCTAGTTTATCCATGATGAGGATCACAAAAGATCCAATATTTATGGATTTACAAAGGATGGATCTTGGAATTATAATGGAAGGGGAAAAATCTTATCTTTCTCAAATGAATGTTCAACCATCTATACATGTGAAGATTAAAGAGGCACAGAAAGAAGATGTCGAGTTACAAAAGAAGGTGAGAAATGTTCCTGAATTCAACCTTGATTGTGATGGGATAATAAAGTTCAGGAATCGGGTTTGTGTTCCTCCCATCCCCGAATTAAAGAAAGAGCTGCTGGATGAGGCTCATAGTTCTTCATTCTCTATTCATCCTGGAAGCACGAAGATGTATAGGGACCTGAAAGAGTACTTCTGGTGGGATGGCATGAAAAGAGATGTTGCTGAATATGTCTCTCGATGCTTGGTTTGTCAACAAGTTAAAGCTGAGAGACAGAAGTCTAAGGGGATGTTACAACCATTACCCATACCCGAATGGAAATGGGAAAACATCACTATGGACTTTGTCACAGGACTTCCTAAAACATCCAAAGGCAATAATTCTATCTGGGTCATAGTTGATCGTCTTACAAAGTCTGCACACTTCATTTCTATTAGAGAGGATTTCTCTCTAGATCAGCTTGCCAGGATATATGTAAAGGAAGTGGTAAGATTGCATGGAGTACCACTTTCTATTATATCTGATCGGGATCCGAGATTTACCTCGAAGTTCTGGCGAAGTCTTCAGCATACTCTGGATACAGAGTTGAGTTTCAGCACTGCTTATCATCCCCAGACAGACGGTCAGTCTGAGAGAACAATTCAAACCCTAGAAGATATGTTGAGAGCTTGCTCTATGGATTTCAAAGGAGGTTGGGATCAACACCTACCTTTGGTGGAATTTTCTTATAATAATAGCTTTCACTCCAGTATTCAGATGGCTCCTTATGAAGCTCTCTATGGAAAGAAATGCAGGACTCCAACTTGCTGGGATGAAGTTGGGGAAAGAAAGCTATTAGGACCTGATCTCGTTGATGAAATGGCAGAAAAGGTCAGATCTATTCAACAACACATAAGAGCATCTCAGAGTCGACAGAAAAGTTATGCCGACAACCGAAGAAAAGACCTAGAGTTTGAAGTGGGTGATAAAGTGTTCTTACGAATATCTCCCTGGAAGAGGGTTATGAGATTTGGAAAGAAGGGGAAGTTGAGCCCTAGATATATCGGTCCTTTTGAAATACTGGATCGTGTTGGGAAGGTAGCTTACCGATTGGCGCTTCCACCGAATCTCTCTCATGTTCACGATGTGTTCCATGTATCTCTCCTGAGAAAGTACATACCAGATCCTTCACATGTACTCAGCTCAGAAGTTGTACCGCTGGAGCAAGATCTTTCTTATGAAGAACAGCCGATAGAGATTCTGGATCGTAGCGAAAAAGTCCTACGAAACAAGACCACTCGTTTGGTGAAAGTTTTATGGAGGAACCACCAACTTGAAGAAGCTACATGGGAGCTTGAGGATATGATGAGGGAGAAGTATCCTCATCTGTTTGTTACAAAGTGACGAATTTCGAGGGCGAAATTCTTTTTAAGGGGGGTAGAATGTAACACCCGAGACTTTTATGTTATATAAATCATCAAAGGAATCTTTTTCTACACAACACTTTCTTGGCTTGTTTTACACGCAATCACGACCTTCCTCGATAGCTTGCGTCGTACGCAATACCGAGTTTCACTAAACAACAATATGCTATTAAAACTAGCCGTTATGAATAGTAATAACCACTTTTTGAAATTTTATAAATTTTATTTTCAAAATGGACTTCATTTTTGGACTCAGAATATCGAAATTAGCCTAGGGTGAAATTTTGGTATTTTTCTGAAAACTTTCAATTTTTGATGAATAGTGAAACCACTAAGTGGTAGGTTAAAAACTGAATTTT
Organism: Viscum album; assembly: GCA_963277665.1. Classification (NCBI taxonomy): domain Eukaryota; kingdom Viridiplantae; phylum Streptophyta; class Magnoliopsida; order Santalales; family Viscaceae; genus Viscum; species Viscum album. The sequence continues at coordinate 1,046,320,128 of OY728150.1, forward strand.
GCATAAAACTTAATTTTACCGCTTCTGTGAATGGAATTTCTAAAATACGAGAGACACGGTTAATATCAAGGACTAAAATGTGGTTCAATGAGATGAAAATAATTTTTTGGTGAATAGTAACTTTTTATTTTTTTTACCGCGGTTAATAGTAAATAGGGTAACTAAGGGTAAATATGATATTACTATTACCCTAACACATGTCCTAATTCTATTGGACAAGTGTAATTCGACCAAAAACAAACTTAGGAATAAAATATGACCATTTAGGCCCACTTGGATTAGATTAGGACATTTATTATTAATTTATTTAAAGAAGGGTTAAAATAGTTAAAATCAATGTTTAATAAGTAAATAATTTTTAATATGGGGTTATAAATAAGATAAATTCGATTGTAAATATTCATTAGAAAGCTAAAAAGATTTCCTACATGATGGTATTTTATTTGTAATTTTTAGACATCAAATAATTTAATTTATTTATGACACAAAGATGATGCAGTAATTATCTTATTAATGAAATATTGACAAAATTGATAATATAAATACCAAAATAAATGTAATTTAAGACTTTTTATGAATTACACTAATTTTCTAGGTTACTATGATATATTATTGTTGATTTAATCAACTTGGTTCGAACATATAATTCTGTTATGACTTTCACAAAAATCATATATCAAATAGTGTCAAAATTGACACAAAATAGTTTTTAAATCAAATATTATATTATTAATTGTTATTTTATTCCTAAAAATCTAAGGTTCGGCCAAATGACTTAGATAAGGATATATATATTAATAATAAACAATTTGTGGTTCGTTTGGCATGTTATAGTAAGTGTATTAACCATATAGTGAAAGAAAACAAAAAGACATGGTAAAAGTAAAATTATTTAACTTAGAGTTAAATTTAATTGATAAGGTTAAAATAATATCCTAAACTTGTCTAAATTCTATTGGTTGATAGGATTTCGACCCATCCCCACTTTAGCTTCGAAATAAGACCCTTTGGAACCATTATAAACCGATTTTGACTTTAATATAAAATAATATTTTGAGATATTCCTAAGGTGCCCCTCTCCTCCCTTATAAAAGGGCACCTCCTCCCCCTCCTCCTCACACCAATTTGAGCACTCAAGCTCGGCCAACCCCTTCCATTTTCCCTTCTCCACTTCCCTAGAATAATCCTAGAGGTCCTGGTCTTCTCCAAAGACCAATCTTAGTTCCTTAAGTGGAGGATTCAAAAAGGCGTTCCAAAGAAGAGGTAATATCCATTACCGATCTTTTCAATTTCTTTCTTCTTCAACTTCTGCTTCTTTAGTTGTTTCATGATAAAGTAATAACATCAGTATTACTTACATACTGATATGTTATTATAAATATGAAACAACCCTAATTCACCTTCTATCCATCCTACGGAAAAATGAAATCACCGCGCGTGCGTACGTACGGAATACCGTCTCCACGCCGTGGTGTAATCTATTTTCCACCATCACCTTACGAGGATGGGTATAATGGTGTAATGAGTAACTATATATGATTATTATAAAGTAATATTGATACTGAAATAATATATATATATACTCCAATACAATTCCACGATCATAGGAACGATATCATCACTCGTGCGTACGTACGGAATACCGTCTCCACGATGTGATGCGACTCGTTCTACATGATCTTCATTTAATAATGATTATATAAATGAATTGAATTAATGAATATGGTATATACTACACTAATACCATTCTGGAAATGAATTATCTATAACCTAAAGATAAGAATAAGAATTTACTCGACAAAACACGCATAAGAACAAAAAGTTATAAAGACCCGAGTAACAAGTAACAATGAAATATTACTAACAAGAAGCTAATAATATGACCATATATGATATCATATAAATATTTATGATTCTGGAATAAGTCAATAACATTATTTAAACCATTATACAGGAGCTTCGTACACGTACAAAGCTAATCGGACCTAAGGTAAGGGAAATATCACAATCTCATTTTTATCCGAGATTGTTTATTCGTAAGTATTTACTGGGGTGTATTTTATCATCCAAATCCATGTTTCATCAATATGTAATATTATTTCCATCCACCTACAATTTTTTAAATCCATTTTTACCCTTCGGTGAGTTTTTAGTAATATCTATGAAAGGAATCTTTTGTCATACGAGGTACTTTTTGACTTTTCTGACAAAAGTACGAAGAATGTTTTTTTTAACTTATACGGCACGAACGGATTTCTACTGTTTTATAAAGACTTATTTTCATGAAGCTTACTCTAAAATATTTCATGACTATTTTCAATAAAATCTCTTTCTTTTAAAATTGCATGATGTTTTGTGAAAAGAAATTGATTTTGAAGAAGAAAGGATATTTTCCTCAAGAATTCAATTCAAGTGTTTTATCAAAATTATTTTCCATCTAAGATAATAAAGGGTTATGTTTCTATCCATATTTTTACATTGATTTGACTATGTTGTGATGGAATTATGTTTATGAATTCCTTTATCTTATATGAATTGATTTATGATGTCATGATGTTTCAAGAATCCCATTTTTGTTACATGTGTTATGCGATGATGTATGTTTTATGATTATGTGGCAAACATAAGAAAGGATTCATTATAAGATGGGTGGGACCTATATCTCCCTCCAATGCATTTGGTAATGATTTTATATCTCATGAGATAGACATGGCTGGAACGGAAGGTTATTTCGGTTCAGTGATACAGGACTGAAACGAGGAGTGAACTCGGTTCAGAAAGGGACTTTGTCCACTAAGATAGTCTTGGCAATGAGTCATGACTAACAAGAAATGATTTTCCATGATTATGTGTGCATGCCACAAAGTTTCAAGTTTTATGTTATGGGGATCTCATTTTCACTTCTATGATTTATTCCATGTTAAGATATTATGATCTCTTTTGCAGGTTTTGATTTTCAAAAAGATATGATATGATTTTTATTTCCTTTATTCGCCCTTGCTGAGCATTTGAGCTCACCCTTTTATGTTTTCTTTTCCCCAGGTCAGGAAGATGGATATTAAGTAGAATATGCTAAAAGGGACCCTAGATATGATGAAATAAATGGGAGACACTGTAGAAGATTTATGAACCAGTTGTTTATGTTTCCCAGTTTCTAAAGACACTATACCTATACGGTCCTTTGTGGTTTTGTCATATGATGTAATAAGTGTGCTTCAATTTTGAAGTATTAACAATGTATGTAAAGTATGGGTCGTTATATTTTTATTGAGGTTAAATCTATTCTTACATTTAACCCATATTTAGCCTTTCCTTTAATATCTAATAATTTTACAATAAAAATTTAACATATATTCTTCTCCAAATTCATTAAATAAATTTTATGATTCACCTCATGATATCACCAATATGGTCGCTCAAAACAAATTGACAATTTCATCCAAATATTTCAATCATTTCCATATTTATGCGTATTTTCGAATGTTACATCAATGTTTTTCACCCTCTCAAAATACAGATCAATGGATAAAGGTTTTGGGGAAATATAAATTTCTTATGAGACATTGAAATCCTTTTTCAGTCTTATATAAGAGTTATCCATAGGAAAAAACATTTTATGACTCATGTATACTATTTTGATCCCATGATGCAGTTGACAATATGAAGTCTCGTGTTCACAAATTGGTTAATCTTCATTCCCCTTAATACTATATCTAGAAAAATTTCCATATACTGGGAAGTCATTTATACCGAAATTAATAATTGTATTTTGTTGAAAATATTCCATTTTATAAGAATCATATACCCTTATACCTTCCACCCATAACAGTTCCAAATCAACAATTAATGGTGACAAGAAAACGTTAATATTATTTTAGGGCTGTTTTGGTCCACTGACCATTTAAATCAACCTGGTATATTTTCACTTAATACAAAATTAAGATAAGTTATAAATTACCAATAAAATAAGACATGATATATGTGTGATACTGAGGCTTTAGTATGGATTTATTCCATATGTTCATAGTCTAAGTCTGAGATTTCGAACTTCATTTATGAATGTAGGAAACTGGTGGTCAATGTTATTCCACTATTTACAATCAGTTGGATGATGTATTTTCCATCACACATCCACACATCAACATTACATCATAACCTTTTTTATATCATGTGAATTAATAAACTTCTTAAATGAGGAATTATAGGATGATTTAAAAATTCTTTGGTAGGGGTCTATGAAACCTTTGAATCAACTGGTGATTTTTCTTTCAACATATACCATGATGTCCCACATTTTTAACACTATGAAAGAAATTTGTATTCATTCCTATATATCACAAATTCATTTGAGAAAACATTTATTTTCTTGTAACCCAATCCCATCGCGCATAATATTTCTTGGCCTTATAATGTAAATCTGGAAGATCGTTGTCTTTAAGAAGAATCTCTTTCAAAAATTATAGCAGATCTGTAAAAATATTGTCACTCCAGCTAAGTTTTTCCTTTAGTTTAATCAATATTAATACAGTTAATAAAACCATATATTGCATAAAACCTGGATACAATGGTTTTGTGGCATGACCATATAAATTATCAATTGTCGATTGTTTCTCAATTTCCTCTACTTCAATATCATGAATCATTTCATCAAGTTTATCAGATATATCATCTTGAAAAACATGATCTTAATTAGAACTAGAATTATGTCTAGTTTCATCATGCTAAATAAAAGGGTTCTAGCTCAAATTAAAACCATGAAATTTTAAATGATATTTTATCTCTATACTTTTCAACTTCTTCAAATTTAAACATTTCAGACATACAGAGAAAAACATTTCATTTTTGGAATATTGTGTTTAAAAAATTTCAAAAAAAGCATTGACACCTTCCTCATATTCAAAACATATTCATGGTGCATTAATCCATCTTCGATTCATTATTTACAAAAAAATATAAAAAATAAATATAAAAAACGGTGAAAATTTATAAAATATTGAGATTAGAAATTACACTAAAAAATATAGAAAACCAATAAATAAAATATTAGTAGGAAAATATAAAATTTTGATGAGAAAATTTATTAATGTGGAAGGAATTACAAAATAGATTCCTTCAAAAAAATGCATCAAGTAAAAATAAAATAATATAACCTTTGAAATTATTAAAAAATATGTACAATGATATCCATAAAAATATATATATAAAGTATATATATAATGAGAAAATCTAATTCATAATTTATTATTTATAAAAATATAATATTTTTTCTATATTCTATTTAACAATATAATTTAATCATATAATTTAGTATTAGTTTAAAAATTTTCATATTAAATAAAATCAGGAACTAATTAAGAAATTATAAAATAAGAAGTAGAATATACAATATCAATCATGTGAGGTACGTAATGATAATTCGACACTAACTTGTTCTAACAAGATGAAAACCTAAAAAATAGCAACCAAGTATGATTTTCTTATTATGTTACTTTCTTATAATTTTAATTTCTTATGATTGGTTAAATAAACTAGGAAAACAAAAAATATAATCATAAATTAAAATATAATTTATATTTCATTATCAACAATTTAGGGGATACACTATAACACTGAAACATTAAACCCATCAGAAATCAAAAGCTTCTGATCCCAAACTAAGATAAGAATTTATCAAATATATTTATTTAAAATGAATTACCATGTTTGATTTGAAAAATGGAAGTGTATAAATATTGACAAACCATTTTAATTAATTTAAAAAACTGTAAAAGCACCCAAATTTAGTTTGACAATCAATGATCATCTGTTATTTGGAACCAATAACTATATATAACTATAAAATTGGATACACTCAAAAAAGTCAAGATCATTATTTAAAAAAAACATAAGGTCTAAATTTAAATCCAATAACATTTTACAAATTCCACTTTTAATAAATTTATTTTGATAATGGCCACATAAACAACTAAACACAAAAAAATCAAACAAAATTCAAGCTAATATCACCAAATCATTATGAAACCAATCATTAATTCACCTAAATAAAGTATAAACATCATTAGCATCTACTTGAGAGAAAAATGAGAATAATTAATAAACACATTATGGGTGAATAATGGTCCATGTATTGGCCACATAGTATTATGGATCATGTTGAATCATTTTATAGCCTATGAAAAATTTATAGAATTGTTTTTCTAGTCTCTATATGGTTTATCTGACCATGTAAGCTAACAAGTCACCTCTAATTCATCATCTATTTTCATCCCAAAACTCATGAAAATAGAAATGTATTTTATATAACATAATCTGAATCAAACACTATAAATACAAATAAAAACACCTAAATAACCTAGAAAAATTTATATCAAACTCAAAATTCATACCTTTAGGCGAGCTAGTTGGAGACGAGTAGATCTCTAATCAAATTACGAATGATGAAGATGAAAAAACTTGAATGAACGAAGATGGTAATGAAAGAATGAAAAATACATCACTGAACAATATTTGGTTAGAGATTTGAAGCCAAAGAATGACCGAAAAGAGAGAAACCAAATTCTTTGAGGCTTACTTTAGATGTGTAACCTGAGGCCGATGAAACCCTATGGTTTGATTTAGGTCGTAAGGAGATATTTTGACAACCAAATTAAACAAACAATAATGTTATGGATTTAGAGAGTGAGAGAAATGAGAGATCCATCACAAAGAGGAAAACCGTGTAATGAAATCCCAGATCGGTACATAAAATTTCAAAAAAAAATTATGTTGGTTATTTTATAACCTGCATTAAAAAAAATTATTCATGATTTTTTACATTGGTTATAGTATAACTGATTTAAAAACCCAATCTGTCATGTTGATTATATTATAGAATTAACATGAAAGAGCATCAAAAACATACCTTTTCACATCAGTTTTGATAAAAACCAACATTAAAGAGTAATATGCACAAATTTCCATGTCAGTTATAAATACCCGACATGAAAATTGCGATGTAAAAACAATTTTTATACTAGTGCCTCCCTATGGAGAAGTAATTATAGAACATCTTTAGGAAAGATGTTCTTATACTCCTTCAACACTATAGGAAACTGATGACTCATATCATTCACCATGCCAAGAGTCAAGCTAGCCAATTAATGAGTGATCGGTCACACACTTCTTTGTGTGGGTATATCCTATGCTACTTGGGTTTCCTTTTCACTAAAAAAGGAAATCCTATCCCCATCATTGTGGACACACCACACTCTACACCTAAATCATTCAATCTCACCATTGACTATGGATAACTAGTCTGTACCAAGAATGACATCATAAGGCCTCAACACCACTACCAAAAGATTCCAACCAAAAATCTTACCTCCAAGTGTAAGTAGACACTATCGGCACTAGTGTGTGATCATAAAATATTATCATTTAGGAGTATCTATGTGTAAGGGTTGAGTCAACGGTTCAACTAGAATCTTCAAGTCTCAATCAAGGTTCATGGAAATAAAAGAATGACTTGACATGTGTCTATCCAAACTACAGCTACGGTGGAGAAGACATAGATCATACCTCTAATAATCCTTGGCACCTTAGGGTCATAATATTACATCGCCTCAAGTTGTCCTCTTCCATGTCCACCGGCTCCTTGAGCCTTTCGTGCACCATATAGGGGTAGAGGTGATAATACGTCAAACCTCTTCCAACCCACTACTACACTACATGCTCCTCTTTCATGTCCACCACCCTATGGACCACCCTTATCCACTATCTGCCTCTACCTTGGTGGTCCCTTGACCATCTCCTGATCAGCCGTATGACAGGTCAGGAAATCTCGTTCCAGATTTCCCTAACTGGAATACATGTAATGTATCATGTCCCTCATCTGATTCGATCCTCTCTATGAGACCCACATTTTTGTTCCTGTTCCCTAGGATCATCCCCTGATGTGACTGACATGCTTAGGTCCCTACGACTACTGTTGGATACCTACTACTGAGGTCTCAGCTACCTGGTGTCTGTTGGTATCTCCCACTATTAGTGTCTCCTCTACTAAAAAACTCTCTACCAATAGATATTGTTCAAGTAACCAAGAATAAGTTGGAATGTGAAGGGATATCGTGGATTCCATAATCTCCTGGTGTAGGCCCTTCTCGATGGTACTCTCCTTGAAGAACTGGTCTCATAACATATCCTTGGAGTAATGTGACAGATTTGTAAACCTCACTAAGTACTCCAAAAAATTCAGACTGTGCTACTGCAAATATAGAAGATCCTATAGGCATACTGATTTTGGTGATTTGGGTGGTATATCCAGAGAAATTAGAAGGTGTGGTCGAATTCATGTGAGGAGATATGGTTTTTAAAAAAAATCTGATATACATGGAGTGTACTTTAAGAACACACATAGGGTATAGTCATCATAGTGGAAGATATGGTTTATGATGAGAATTAATGATCAAAGGACGTGTGGTCCCTACCACATGCCATGTGATCCATAACTGTCTAGCTCGATATGTACTATTGGTACATACCTTGGAGTTTGAGTGTAATTACACATCATGTAGGACATGACGCTTGAAATGAAAATCCTGGAAGATATCTCAACATTTACAATGGGTACACACCTAGGATATCATGTTTTCCCACACACCATGTGTGGAGGTATACATGTTTTGTAGTTGGACATAGAAAATGGAATGGGTCATGCTACATGGGTAGAACCCGATGATGAAGTGACAAGTCATGTATTTATAGTAAATTCCATATGCCATCATAAACAAGGTGTGGATCCCATTTCATCTTCATCTTAGAAAATTTTCATTAGGTTTCATTCCCTTGATCCTTACCCTGACGGTTTATTATGGAATCACATCCTATGCATAGGATGATGATCCCATATGTGGAACTTAAATCTTAGATAGAGTTGTTGGAATCCCTTCATGATGCCCAAAGTGAGTTCCTATACCATTATAATTTGACCTAGTTAGGAATCTTAGAATTTTAATAACCTACACTTTATTGTTATTGTTCCCCTACTTAGTGGGTTAATCTAGATTGGGCTGTTGGTACACCCAATGGGATTGGGTGTGATATCCATCTATCTATCAATTTCATTGTACCTTCTGCGTGTACTATTTATGGTGATACATAATGAGAAAAAAATCTCATATGTATGCCATCAATTCTATTTATTTTTCATGTGTCTTCTTTTTCATAAGTGTTATACATAACCTTAAAGAAGGAGTCATAGGATGGAATTAAGGTTTTGATAATACTTTGAGATTATGTGTATAAAATGAGAGTATTTATATGTTCTTGTTATGTTTTTTGGTGACATATCCCTATGATGAGATGACTGTTATTCATGATTCATTATGCATAGTTATTTTATATTGTTATACCAGGTTTTGTTATTCTCACCCCACCATAGGCTCTATCTGTAACAACTTGATCCCAATGACAACACAGATACCATGCCTTAACATGGTCATCGGGTCTTAGACCACCAAATACCACTAGTTTCCATCTTAAACAAGGTGTGAAGCCCATTTCATCTTTATCTTAGACAATTTGCATTAGGGTTCATTCCCTTGATCCATACCCGAAGTGTTTATTATGGAATCACATACTATGTGTAGGATGATGATCCCATATGAGGAAATTCGATCTCAGATATATTTGTTGGAATCCCTTCATAAGGCCCAATGTGAGATCCTCTTCCATCGTTATTTGACCCAATTAGGATTCTTTGAATTGTCATGACCAACACTTCATGGGAGTCGTTCCCCAACATAGTGAGTTAATCTAGATTGGGTTGTTGGTACACCCCATGGGATTGGGTGTGATCTCCATATATGTATCAATTTCTTCACACCTTAAGCGTGTACTTCTTATGGCGAGACATAATGATAAAAAGATCTTAGATAGATGCCATCAATGCTGTCTATTTTTCATGTGTGTTCTTTTTGGTGAGTGTTATATTTAACCTTAAAGAAGGATTCATAGGATAGAATTAAGGTTTTGATCATACTATAAGATTACGTATGTATAATGAGAGTATTTATATGTTCTTTTTATGTTTGTTGTTGACATATCCCTGTGATGAGATGACTATTATTCGTGATTCTTTATGATTAGTGATTTCATGTTGTCATACTAGGAATTGTTATACTCACCCTAGCATGGGCTCTATCTGTAACAACTAGGTCCCAGTGACAACACATACACCTTGTCATAATATGGTCATTGGGTCCAGGCCCACCAGATGTCACCATTTTCCCCACAGTCACATGGTCCCCACCCTGGGGCCCACCCAAGTGCCCGAACGGGTCATCTGACTAATGAGTGTGACAACTGAGTCCCAATGACAACACAGACACCCGACCTTAACATGGTCGCCGGGTCTTGGCCTCCCAGATACCACCAGTTTCTCCGCAGTCATGTGGTCCCCACCCTGGGGCCCACCCAAGTGCCCGATTGGGTCATATGACTATTTACTGTCCCTATAGGCCAACACATTTCCTTTCCAGTGTGTTTTTTCCTCACTCACACATACCCTGGGAAACTTCTTAGAAGGTAAAAACTAGGTCCCAGTGACAACATAGAAACCCCGCCTTAACATGGTCGTCAAGTCCTGGCCCGCTAGATACTACCAGTTACCCTGCAGTCACGTGGTCCCCACCTTGGGGCCCACCCAAGTGTCTGAATGGGTCATCTGACTAATGACTATCCCCATAGGCCAACACAATTACTTGCAGGTAGGCTCCTGAAAAGAAACGTGCACCTTGTTGATAAGGGTCATATCATTTAGTCATTTAACCTTGTATCAATTTGGTTTGTTACATTCACCCCCCCCCCCAGAGCACAACGTCCTTGTAAAAACTGGGTCTGAGTGATAGCACAGACACCCCGCCTTAACATGGTTATCGGGTCCTGGCCCGCTTGGTACTACCAGTTGCCCCGCAGACACGTGGTCCCCAACCAAGGGTCCACCCACATGCCCGAATGGGTCATTTGACTAATGATTGTCCTCATTGGCCAATACAATTCCTTTCTAGTGTACTTTTTCCTCATTCACACACATCCTAGGAAACATCCCAGATGGTCACGCATCCTGATCACTACTCCAGTCCAAGCACGCTTAACTATGGAGTTCTAGTCAGACAGTCTCTCGAAACGGAATGTGCACTTTGTTGACATGAGTGATTTCATTTAGTCATTTAACCCTTTATCATTTGAGGATGTTACAATCACCCCCCCCCCCCTTAGAGCACATCGCCCAAATTGTGGACCCTATATCTCAACCCAGGCAGTGCACCACACTTAAGGCTGGGTACCACCTCTGATACCAAATGTAAAAACAGGGTCTTAGTGACAGCACAGACACCCCGCCTTAACATGTCCATCAGGTCTTGGCCCGCTAGGTACCACCAGTTGCCCCATAGACACATGGTCCCCACCCAAGGGTCCACCCACATGTCCGAATGAGTCATCTAACTAATGATTATCCCCTCTATAAAACACATGTCCTTTATAGTGTGCTTTGTCCTCACTCACACACACCATAGGAAACATCCCAGAAGGTCACCAATCCTGATCACTACTCCAGGCCAAGCACACTTAATTGTGGAGATCTATTCATGAAGGCTCCTAAAAAGGAAGGTGCACCTTGTTGACATGAGTCATATCATTTAGTCATTTCACCCTTTATCATTCAGGGATTTTACAATCACCCCTCCCCCCTTTAGAGCACAACGGCCTTTTTGTAGACCCTACATCTCATCCCAGGCAGTGCACCACACTTAATGCTGGGTACCACCTCTCATACCAAATTTAACAACTGGGTCCCAGTGACAGCACAGACACCCTGCCTTAACATGGTCATCGGGTCCTGGCCTGCCAGGTACCACCAGTTTCCCTGCAAACATGTGGTCCCCACCCAAGGGTCCACCCACATGCCCGAGTGGGTCATCTGACTAATGATTATTCCCACATGCAAACACATTTCCTTTCTAGAAGTTCCCCCATCATGATCACTACTCTAGGCCAAGCACACTTAACTATGGATTTATTGTAAATCAGTCTCCCAAAAATGAAGGATCACCTTGTTGACATGAGTCATATCATTTAGTCATTTAACCCTTTATCATTCGGGGATGTTAGAGTCCTCACTGTGGGACCTACATCTCACCCTAGGCATTTCACCACACTTAAGTCTGGGTACCACCTCTGATACGAAATGTAACAACTATGTCCCAGTGATAGCAGAAACACCCTACCTTAGAATGGTTGTCAGGTACTGGCCCGCCAGGTACCACCAGTTTCCCCGCAGACATGTGGTCCCCACCTTGCAGCCCACCCACGTGGCCAAATGGGTCATCGGACTAATGACTATCCCCATAGGCCAACACGTGTTCTTTGTATTTTTCTTTGTCCTCACTCACACACACCCTGAAAAACATCCCATAAGGTCACCCATCCTGATCACTACTCTAGGTCAAGCACGCTTAAATACAAAGTTGTAATAAGTTAGGCTTCTGAAAAGGAATGTGCACCTTGATGACATGAGTCACATCATTTAGTCATTTAACCCTGTATCAATCTGGGGTGTTACACTATCCATACATTCCATGTCTTTTGCTGACAACCAGCCATTAAATGGGGTTCTTGGTTGTCCTAGATCATATAAATCATTTATTTGGGGTATATAAACTATGGTTCATTTCAATAGTCACATTTGACTATAGTCCCATCTTTCTATCAATTTTGAATTATTTATAGTTTCTGATGGGCTAGTATTTGGTCCTTAACTCTTTCCCGTATTTTTTTACACTCTTATGGTGGGATTAGATGTGTTCATGCATTGTGTATCAATTGTATTTTAAATTTCAGAATTTGTATGGGTTTGGTGATGTGTGTGTGTGTGTGTGTGTGTGTCTACATGTACCTTAGTCTAAGGGATCATTTGTGAGTTTTATGTCTTATTGGTTCAAGTCACTATCTATGTTTCTATTGGAGGTGGGATTGAGGTACTGGCACTCGACTTATCACCTTCTAGGTAGGCCTCAGCGGTTCAGGTCATGTCAGAGTAATATCAAAGGAGTGTTTCACATTAGGATCAGATTTTTGAAGTATTATCTAGTAGTGATATTGGTTTGGGTTTTATGGAAATAGTGTTATGTACATCAAGTTCAGATCTTTGGGTAGGGACTCTAATGTTGGTCCAGCGACTGGTGTATCCATTCATCAGGTATTTAACTCTATTCTTGTCAACTCGGTACAAGTATGTACTAGTTGTGGAGAAACATCTTGGTAAATGAATCATATAGGAATGGGTCATGAATTCCATTTCCTTCTTGAGTCATCTCTCTAGATATACTCATTGAATGTAGTACATAATTTATATTTCAGTATGCCTCCATGACATTTTCCAGTTAGGATTCAATAATAGGAACACAAGGATGATCCCATGGGTGATAAGGATTCTATATAAGGACCTGTTTAGGAGGCGTTACCTCTAGGAAGTGAAACAGTCTTTCCACCACCTATAGAGAAGTATATATTAATAGAAGTACCAGTGGATGTGGTATCTAATCTTATATAACTTCATGAGTTTTAGAAATAGTGACCCCTCAGGTTTCGAGGTGAGTAAGACCCCCCAGGTGGCTGAGGACTGGATTGAGGAAGTGACACACGTCTTTCATCTTGCCAAGACATTTGAATAACAAAACGATTTTCTTGGAAGACAACCTTATACATATATCTATAAGAAAATGGTGGGGTTTATTAATTAAATCATATGATGAGACAACTCATTCATGGTTATATTTTGATCACCTTTTTAGAGAGGGTTTTTCTCTAGCTATGTTGAGGTTTGTTTTCTTTTAGCAGCTTTTATAACTTTATAAGGGTAGTACGACTATCGCTATGTATTATTAGTGGCTCACTAACCTCTCTTGGTACTTGATGTACATGATGCATTATCATTTCTTTCAGGATCACACTATCAAGTGAGGTCTATGTAGATACATATGATCCAACATGATACCTTTACGAAATATACATATTCTAGGGTCTTAGAGAATGATTTTGTGGTTGAGAGTTCATCTTAAGTAGATACAAATGGTTGGTGCTTGAAATGGGCACATGGGAGTGGAGACTTTGGTAGAAGGTAGCTAATGAAAGACGTAGGGACCTGGACATGTAGAAATTTTTGGAGTCTATCCTAGGATTGAGGGTCTATGTGTCATGGATCACATGATATATCTAGTAAGCCTAGTGAGAGGCAGTGCTACTCTTTGTATGGTTAGGGGCATCATGCATGAGATTTCTTAACCCACCTTGTGGTTGATAGAGATACAATCAATGGTCCTTTTAAGAAGAGGTAGCATCATGAGAAGGTAGGTCTGTATGGAAGCAGAGAAGGAAGAAGAGATGGGAGAGAAGTGGGAGTTGGAAGACTTTTCGAAATTTTACCACCACCGCCCCCAGGTAGTCTGCACAAGGATTAGTGAGTCAAGGGATAGGGTTGAGGGATGCTACATGATATTTAGGCTTATGAAACAAAGGTTCTCAGGATGATACAGGGATGAAATGTGTCATCTATAATTTAGCTACAAAATTTTCAGACAGATGTGGGAGCCACTCATTTCTTTCCACTTATCTAGTTCAAGGATTATAGATTCCTATTAAGACTTTTTATTGAACCTTATGCTTGGAGACTATTAATAAGGATGACTCAGTGATCACAAACATTGTAACACCCCCAAATGATAAAGGGTTAAATGACTAAATGATATGACTCAAGTCAACAAGGTTCACCTTTCTTTTCGGGAGCCTGTCTTATTAGAACTCCACAGTTAAGCATGTTTGGACTTGAGTAGTGATCATGATGAGTGACCTTCTGGGAAAATTCTCAGGGTGTGTGTGAGTGAGGACAAAGCACAACAGAAAGGAAATGTTCTAGTCTGTGGGGATAGTCATTAGTCAGATGACCCATTCAGGCATGTTAGTGGGCCTCACGGTGGGGGCCACGTGTCTGTGTGGCAACTGGTGGTACCTAGCGGGCCAGGACCCGACGACCATGTTAATGCGGGGTGGGTGTGCTGTCACCAGGACCCAGTTGTCACATTTAGTATCAGAGGTGGTACCCATCCTTAAGTGTGTTACACTGCCTGGGTTGAGATGTAGGGCCCACAACGAGGACGTTGCGCTCAAAAAGGGGGGGTGATTGTAACACCCCCAAATGATAAAGAGTTAAATGAATAAATGATATGACTTATGTCAACAAGGTGCACCATTCTTTTTGGGAGCATGTATGATTAGAACTCCACAGTTAAGCGAGCTTGTCCTGAAGTAGTGATCAAGATGGGTGACCTTCTGGGATGTTTCTTAAGGTGTATGTGAGTGAGGACAAAGAAAATTGGAAAGGATATGTGCTAGACTGTGGGGACATTCATTAGTCAGATGAACCATTCAGGAACTTTGGTGGGCCCAATGGTGGGGACAATGTGTTTGTGAGGCAACTGGTGGTACCTGGCGGGCCATGACCCAATAGCCATGTTAAGGCGAGGTGGTTGTCCTATCACTAGGACCCAGTTGTCACAAACATATATCGATGGTGTGGACTAACTCTTAGAGGTAAGAGCTTATTTTGGGATCTCATTGTAGAACCAATGAGGCCTTACAATGTCATATTAGGTATATATTGGTTTTCTATAACTCAAGTCTAGATAGAGTATCATAGGTTGATAATGTGGTGTGTTCTTAGTGATGAGATCATTTGTTTTTTTGTGGGTGAAAAAGCAACCCCAAAAGAGAAGGATGGGATCGTGCATAGAATATTGTATCAAATTCCATTCCATGTGGCTAGCTTGACTATTGTTTGAGTGCATTTTATGTGATTTCAATTTTGTTCTATCTTGTGGGGACAATCATTAGTCAGATGACCCATTCAGGCATGTTGGTGGGCCCAATGGTGGGGACCACGTGTCTGCGGTGAAACTGGTGGTACCTGGCGGGCCACGACCCGACGTCCATGTTAAGGTGAGGTGGTTGTGTTGTCACCGAGACCCAGTTGTCATAAACATCTACCGATGGTGTGGCCTAACTCTTAGAGGCAAGACGTTCTTTTGTGATCTCGTTGTAGAACCAATGAGGCCTTACAATATAATCTTAGGTATAGATTGGTTTCCTATAACTCAAGTATAGATAGAGTATCAAAGGTGGATAATGTGGTGTGTTCGTAGTGATGAGATTATTTGTTTTTTTGTGGGTGAAAAAAACCAAAAAAGAGAAGGATGGGATTATGCATAGAATATTGTGGCCAATTCCATGCCAATTGGCTAGCTTGACTATTATTTCAGTGGATGTTATGTGATTTCAGTTTTGTGTATTGGTGGATGATTTCGAGGATGTAATTCCTGAGGAAGTTCCAAGATTTCCTCCTTATTAAGAGATAGACTTAAGAATTAATCTATACCTTGTGATGACCTTGATATCTATCTAGCATATCATATGGATCCTACAACGCTTCTCGAGATGAGGGTACAGTTAAATGAATTATGTTGGAAGAGATTTTTTAGACCTAGTGTTTAACCTAATGAATCTCTAGTGTTATTCACCAAGAAGGCATAAATGATCTTCAGGTTGTGTGTGGATTACCATCAGTTAAACTAGGAGACCCTAAAGAAGAATTATCCGCAATTGATAATTGATTTCCAATTTGATCAGTTGAGATGAGAATAATGGTTCTTGAAGATTAACATCTAATTAGTCTATCACTAGATACTATTACAAGTTGTCTATATACTAAAGCTAACTTTTAGATTTCATTATAGTCACTATAATTATTTAGTGATTCCATTTTTTATGGTCAATTCCCCAGTAGTGTTCATGGGACTCTTTAATAAGATCTTTTATCGTTTCTTATACCAGTTTGTGGTAGTCTTCACCAATGATAACATAGTATACTAAGTGTCCAAGTAAGTGCATGGGAGACACTTGAGGATGGTTCTAGAAATACTATGAGGAAAACAGTTTTAGGGGAAGCTAGGGAAGTGCCAGTTCTGGATTCATGAGGTCCATGTCCTGGGATATGTTTTCTCAGTAAATTGTGTAATAGTGGACCTAGTGAAGATTAAGGCAATTATAACTTGGGAGACACCCAAGTGCGTGACAGAGGTGTGATGCTTCTTTCATATAATAGGTTACCATCGAATATTTGTACATGATTCAACATGATATCATCTCCCTTAACAAATTTGACGCAAAAGTGGAATCCTTTTGTGTGGATAGATAGGTTCTGGTAGGCTTTCCAAGTGTTGAAGTAGGGATTGATGAGCACTGCCATATTGAGATTTTAGGAGGAGAGTGTCGCGTATGTAGTGTTCTGTGATGCATCATGTACTAGCCCTATTTGGGTTTCGATGCATTGGCATAAATTGTTTGACTATGATTCACGTATATTGAGACCACATGAGCAGAACTATAAGAACCCCAATATTGAGATAGTAGTGGTAGTCTTCAAACTAAAATTGTAGTGGAATTACCATATAGGTGATTGATTTATCATCTATTTTTACAATAAGATTCTCACCTATATATTCTCTTAGAATGATTTTAACTTGAGACATAGTTGATGGCTGGACTTCCTCTTGGATTATTACTTTTAAATTTTATATACTCTAGGGAAGGTGAACATGGTATTAGATGCTCTTAGCAAGAGATCTTGTTCATAGCTACCGAGCAAGGACCCATAGTAGTTAGCCTCATTGAGGTTATAATTAGAATACAGGGATGGTGTATTTTATCTTTAGTATATGGTCATTACCCACCATTTCTATAGTGAGTTAGGGATGCTAATCATGGAGATACTATTTGTGAGACCCTATGTATTCAGATATCCACTGAACGTGATCCTAATGGATATTTGAAGGTGGGGAGTGCACTATCATTTTTAGAGGATGTATGATGTCACAAATGATGTTATGGGACAATATTATCAAGGAGTTTCATACATATCCTTTGGAGGACCATCCAGGTGTGTTGAAGATGTACCATAACCTCTAATGTCAGTTTTTATGGTCATGGATGAAGAAGGGAGTTTCCATGACATTTTTTTGATTTTATAAATTAAGATCACTTTAAGGGTAATTGAGAACCAACAAAGATCCTAAATAAGTCTATCCAAGAAACCTAGTCTTGGACCAGACCCTCCCAAGAACAACAACCATAAACCATGAACATGCCGGTTAGGGAACCCTATCCAAGATCGACCCAACCAAAAAACACACTACAGCCCTCAACAATGTCAACTGTCACACCGCCCTGTGATACTATGGGCCATCCTTTGCATCAAATATCACTCAAAATTGCCTTGGGCTAGACACAATAGTCGCTCACCTTCGCCATCCCACCATCGTTGGACATCTCATCGCCGCCCAACAAAGGATGACATCGAGGGCCTCCGCGACCCGAAAGACATTGTGACAGAGGCCAACAAATCAATATAACCAGATTCTCATCGACAAAACCCAAACATCACTAAATCTACACCAACAGAAATATATTATTTAGCGCATAGACTATCCAGAAAATAAAACCACACCTTAGAACCAGAACCACCGAGGCCAAGCCCTCGTCACCAGAACCAAACACAAAAATAGTAGAACAAGCCACAAGGGTTGGCGAGAAACTGGAAGGGGAACACCATTGGGCCGAAGCATTATTGAAGTCAACTTCTGGATCTTAGTATTGACCCAAGAGGAAGGAGAAGACCCTACCACATTTCGATACCCATGAACCCATCCGTCCGAGCACCCAACGGTGGAAATCGAGTGCAACCGAGATCTAATCCGCAGAACACACAGTGGTTGTGGGGAAACTAAAAGGAGCTCTGATAGCAAATGCCACCAAGGGGAAGTGAATGATAAGGAAAAGGGATAAAGGGAGAATAACGATGCAATAATACCTAAATGGGAGCTCCCCTACTCGACGCCCTTTATGGGCCCATGGTGTTTCTATTTTGTAGAACCAAGAAGGGAGTTTCAGAGTTTGTCCCCAGATGTTTTAATTTTCTTCAAGTAATGTCTGTGTACTAGGTTCAAGTAGGTTTAGATCAACCCTTTAGGGTTCAATAGTGAATGTTTTATGGGATATCTATGGACTTCATGATGGTGATACCATATACGTCTAAAGGACATGAATCCCTCTAGATGATCTTTGACCGAATCACAAAGTCAGACCACTTCCCATTTATTGGAGATAACATTGTTGTAGAGAGATTAGAATAACATTATATGAAGAATATTTTATATCTCTGTGGATTTCCCTCAAAATCCATTTTTTACTATGATTCTTACTTAACATCTTAGTTAAGGAAGGTATTATAGGAATTCATTGGGACTGAGTTGCATTTGAGAATATATTTTCACCCCTAGACTAACAGTCTAATTGAGTGGACCATATAGTTATCAGAGGAAATTATATAGGCTTTGATGTTATACTTTATCTATTGTTTGGAGGATCATATACAATTATTATAGTTCTCATACAAAAATAGCTACCATTATACCATCGGTATGGAACCATTTGATGCCATGTATGGGTGACCTTACAGGTCAATGCTATGTTGGACCGGCCCAGAAGAGTTAGCACATATGTGACCAGAGTTGGTGAAATCCATGATAGAGAAGGTACAGAACATCTGAGAGTGTATGATGACTACAAAGAGCCAACATAAGCCTTTTGAAAAATGATGACATAGATCAACAGAGTTCTAGGAGGGATACCATATGTTCCTGTGGGTCCCATCTCAACATGGATGGGATATCTATGGACTTCATGTTGTGGTTACCATAGACATCTAGAGGACATGAATCCATATGGGTGACCATAGAATGGATCCCCAAGAAGACCCAATTTCTAGCTATTTGATAGAAGATTGCACTAGAGAGTTTGGAATGCCTTTATGTGTAAGAGATAGTCCAAATCCATGGAGTACCCTCAATAATTATTTCTGACCATGATTCTAGACTAACATCTCAGTTATAGAAGGGATTATTGGAATCATTTGTGGCTCAGTTGGGTTGTAGAATGGATTTTAACCCCCATATTGATAGTCAGACTGATCGGACCATATTGTTCATAGAGGATATACTACAGGATTACATGTTAGAATATTGTCATAGTTGGGAGGATAACCTACCATTAGTCTTGTTTTCAAACAAAAATAGCTACTATTCCACCATCAATATGGAACCATTTGAGGCCTTATATAGGTAACCCTTTAGGTAACTACTATGCTGTAATGACCTAAGAGAGTCAACACTTATGGGTTCAAAGTTGGTGCCACAACAAAAAAAATATGAGTTTTTAACAGGTTGTTTTTTACTTTAGAAGGGGTTGTACCCCCTTCTAAAGACATTAGGGGAAATTATGTGTAATAACCATTGATGTGGACACCCACTATTGGTAAGGGATGTTTTGAGGAAGCACTTTTAAAATCAGTGTGACTTTAGCATCAGTTACATTAATTGGGGTCCAAGCCCACAACCACCTCTAATGGAGAGATTTAGGGGAGGTTAAAACATCCCCTAATTGTGACTACATTAGGGGAGATTGTGAAAACTACACCTAATGCTTCAATTTTTTTATATTTTAAATCCATTACTATGTACAGTAGCACCTCGCTCACCCCTGGCTCTCCCATATCACCATGCCTGGCCCCCACCTCCCATTCTCCTATTCGACCTCCCTCTAATTTCCCTCAACTCAATTTTTTTTTATATTTTAAACCCATTGTTGCAGAGAACTACCTTGACTGCCCCCTTTTATGGGTAACCCTTCAGGTTACTACTATGCTTGAATGACATAATAGAGTCAACACTGATGGGTTCAAAGTTGTTACCACTACAAAAAAAATGAGTTTTAAATTGGTTGTTTTTTTACATTAGAAGCGGATGTACCCACTTCTAAAGACATTAGCGGCGATTACTCATAATCGCCGCTAATGTGGCCATCCACTATTGGTAGGGGAGGTTTTGAGGAAGCAATAGTAAAATCATTGTGACTTTAGTGTCAGTTACATTAATGGGGGTCTAATCCCCCTCTATTGTTGGCATAAATTTCCCAGAACCACCTGTATTAGAGGTGGCAACAACCATAACTTCCCCTCAACCACCTCTAATGGAGAGATTTATGGGTGGTTAAAACTTCCTATAATTGTGACTACATTAGGGGAAATTTTAAAAAACTACCCCTAATGCTTAATTTTTTTTTATATTTTAAATCCATTACTATGAACAGTACCCCCTCGCTCACCCCTGGCTCTCCCATGTCACCCTGCCTAGCCCCCACCTCCCATTCTTTTGTTTGGACTCCCTCTAATTTCTATTTAATCAATTTGTTTTATATTTTAAACCCATTGCTGTAGAGAACTGCCTCGACCACCCCGGCAATGCCACCCCGCCCAACCCCCTCCCATTCTCTTGTTCATCCTCCCTCTAGTTCCCCACCACTCCCTCCCCCTCCCCCTCCAGTTCCCTATCCTACCCTAATATCTTTATATAAACTATATATTTATATATAATATATATTTATATGTATATACTCCTGCTCAGACACCCTCTAGTTTTCTGCCACTCGATTTTTTTATATTTTAAACCCATAAGTTTCCCACTGCTCATGTTTTTTATATTTTAAACCCATTGTTGCACAGTACTTGGACTCCCTCCAGTTTCCCGCCACTCATGTTTTTTTATAATTGTTTCTAACCATGATTCTAGACTAACATATCAGTTATGGAATGGATTATTGGAATAATTTGTGGCTATGTTGGGTTGTAGAATGGATTTTAACCCCCATATTGATAGTCAGACTGATCGAACCATATAGTTCATGGAGGATATACTACAAGATTTCATGTTAGAATATAGTCATAGTTGGGAGGATAAGCTACCATTAGTCATGATTTCAAAAAAAAACATAGATACTAATCCACCATCAATATGGAACCATTTGAGTCCTTGTACAGGTAACCCTTCAGGTTACTACTATGTTGGAATGACTTAAGAGAGTCAACACTTATGGGTTCAAAGTTAGTGCCACTACAAAAAAAGATGTGTTTTGAACTGGTTGTTTATTACCTTAGAAGGGGTTGTACCCCATTCTAAAGACATTAGTGGTGATTATGAGTAGTCTCCCCTAATGAGGCCACCCACTATTGGTAGTGGAGGTTTTGAGGAAGCACTGGTAAAATCAGTGTGACTTTAGCGTCAGTAACATTAAAGGGAGAATAAGCCCACAACCACCTCTAATGGAGAGATTTAGGGGAGGTTAAAACTTAACCTAATTGTGACTACATTAGGGGTGATTGTGAAAACTACACCTAATGATTCAATTATTTTTATATTTTAAAACAATTTCTATGAACAGTACCACCCTTCTCGCCCCTAACTCTCCCATGTCACCATACCTAGACCCCACCTCCCATTCTCATGTTCGGCCTCCCTCTAATTTCTCTCTACTCATTTTTTTATATTTTAAACCCATTGTTGCAGAGAACTGCCTCAAACTCCCCCTTGTACGTGTAACCCTCTATGTTACTACTATGCTGGAATGACCTAAGGGAGTCATCAATTATGGGTTCAAAGTTGGTGCCACTACAAAAAATATGAGTTTTTAACTGGCTGTTTTTTACTTTTGAAGGGGTTGTACACCCTTATAGATACATTAGCGGCGATTATGAGTAATCGCCGCTAATGTGGCCTCCCACTATTGGTAGGGGAGGTTTTGAGGAAGCACTAGTAAAATTAGTGTGACTTTTTCATTAGTTACATTAAAGGGGGTCTAAACCCCCTCTATTGTTGAAATAAATTTCCCAGAACCACCTTTATTAGAGGTGGTAACAACCATAAAATCCCCACAACAACCTCTAATGGAGAGATTTAGGGGAGGTTAAAACTTCCCCTAATTGTGACTACATTAGGGTCGATTGTGAAAACTACCCCTAATGCTTCAATTTTTTTATATTTTAAAATCCATTACTATGGACAGTACCACATCGCTCACCCCTGGCTCCCCCATGTCACCTTGCCTTTCCCCCACCTCCCATTCTCCTGTTCAGCCTCCCTCTAATTTTCCTCTACTCATTTTTTATATTTTAAACCCATTGCTGCAGAGAACTGCCTTGACTACCCTTGAAATGCCACCCCACCCAGCCCCCTCCCATTCTCTTGTTCATTCTCTATCTAGTTTCCCACCACTCCCTCCCCCTACCTCTCCAGTTCCCCATCCCATGCCCTACTACACGTATCCCTGGCTCTCCCATGTCACCCTGCCTAGCCCCCACCTCCCATTCCCCTGTTCGGCCTCCCTCTAATTTCCCTCTACCCATTTTTTTTATATCTTAAACCCATTGCTGCAGAGAAGTGCCTCGACCACCCCTGAAATGCCTCCCCCATCCCCCTCCCATTCTCTTGTTCATCCTCCCTATAGTTTCCCACCACTCCCCCCCCCCTCCCCCTCCATTTCCCCATCCCATGCCCTACTCCACCTATCCCTGGCTCTCCCATGTCACCCTGCCTAGACCCCTCCTCCCATTCTCCTGTTCGGCCTCCCTATAATTTCCCTCTACTCAATTGTTTTATATTATAAACCCATTCCTGCAGAGAACTGCCTCCACCACCCCTACAATGCCACCCCACCCAACCCCTCCCATTCTCTTGTTCATCCTTCCTCTAGTTTCCCACCACGCCCCCCCCCCCTCACCCTCCTGTTCCCCATCCCACCCTAATATATTTATATAATCTATATATTTATATAAAATATATATTTTTGTGTATATACTCCTGCTTAGAATCCCTCCAGTTTTCCGCCACTCAAGTTTTTTATATTTTAAACCCATTAGTTTCCCGCCACTCAAGTTATTTATATTTTAATCCCATTATTGCACTGTACTCGGACTCCCTCTAGTTTCCACCACTCATGTTTTTCATTTTTTAAACCCATTGTTGCACAATACTTCCTTCCCCACCGTTCCCTCTCCCTTTCGCATCTGGTTCCCCCACTCGCACGCCCTACTCCACCTATCCCTAGTCCACCCTCTATCTCCCATTCTCTTGTTCATCCTCCCTCTAGTTTCCCACAACTTCCTCCCCCTCCCCCTCCAGTTCCCCATCCCACCCTAATATATTTATATAAACTATATATTTATATAAAATATATATTTATATGTATATACTCTTTCTCGGACTCCCTCCAGTTTCCCGCCACTCGAGTTTTTTATATTTTTAACCCATCAGTTTCCCGCCACTCATGTTTTTTATATTTTAAACTCATTGTTGCACAGTACTCAGACTCCCTCCAGTTTCCCACCACTCATGTTTTTTATATTTTAAACCCATTGTTGCACAGTACTACCTTCCCCGCCCTACCCTCTCCCTTTCGCATTTGGTTCCCACACTCCCATGCCCTACTCCACCTATCCTTAGTCCACCCTCTATCTCTCATTCTCTTGTTCATCCTCCCTCTAGTTTCCCACCACTCCCTCCCCCTCCCCATCCAGTTCCCCATCCCACCCAAATATATTTATTTAAACTATATATTTATATAAAATATATATTTATATGTATATACCCCTGCTCGGACTCCCTCTAGTTTCCATCCACTAGAGTTTTCTATATTTTAAACCCATCAGTTTCCGACCACTCATGTTTTTTATATTTTAATCCCATTATTGCATAGTACTCGGACTCCCTCTAATTTCCCGCCACTCATGTTTTTTATAATTTAAACTCATTGTTGCACAGTACTTCCTTCCCTGCCCTACCCTCTTCCTTTCGCATCTGGTTCCCCCACTCCCACGCCCTCATCCACCTATCCCTAGTCCACCCTCTATCTCCCATTCTCTTGTTCATCATCCCTCTAGTTTCCCACCACTCCCTCACCCTCCCCCTCTAGTTCCCCATCCCACCCAAATATATTTATATAAACTATATATCATTATAAAATATATATATTTAAATGTATATACTCCCGCTCGGACTCCCTCCATTTTCCCCCCACTCGAGTTTTTTATATTTTAAACCCATCAGTTTCATGCCACTTAAGTTTTTTATATTTTAAACCCATTATTGCAGGGTATTTTAGGCGTAGGGGTTTTTTTTAGTTTTATGGGGTAGGTTATAAAATAATTCGGGAAATGGGGTTGTCCAGCGCCAAATGAAGTGGCGTTGGACAAAAAAAAAGGGAAAAGCGCCACATGAAGTGGCTCTTTGACCCCACTCCCCCCAAAACCGATATATATATATATATAATTTATTTATTATAATAAATATAAAAAAATACAAAAAATACATAATTATATTTTTTATAATAAATAAAAAAATTATAATAAATTTACTTATTTATAATAAATATCTAATAAATATTATAATATTATTATAATAAATATACATTTTTTATACATTTTTTATACATTTATTACAAATATTATAATGTCATAATATTATAATATTCATTATAATAAATATCTAATAAATGTTTTAATAAATACTATTATAATAAATGCACAATAAATGTATAATAAATGTATAATAAATATTTATAATACATTTATATTTATAATAAATACTTATTATTATTAAATATAATAATATTTATAATAATTAATATCTAATAAATGTATAACGAATATTATTATAATAAACACACATTTATAATATCTATTATAATAAATATTATTATAATATTTATTATAATAAATTTATAATAAATATTTATGATAATATTTATTATAAATGTATATTTACTATAATAAATATTATAATATTTAATTATAATAAATATACATTTATATTAATATTTATAATAAATATACATTTATTTATTATAATAAATCTACATTTATTTTATACATTTATTATAATAAATACGTATAATAAATGTATAATAAATATTACAATAAATTTATTTTTTAATTATAATATAATAAATGTAATATGTAATTATGTATCTTTATTGTATAATTATCATATCTATGAATAATTATATACTATAATTATATAATTATAAATATACATTTATTTATTATAATAAATAAGTAATTATTTATAAATGTAATATACATTTATTTATTATAATAAATATACATTTATATAAATATTATTATAATAAATATTATTATAATATTTAATTATAATAAATATACATTTATATTAATATTTATAATAAATATATATATATTTATTATAATAAATCTACATTTATTTTATACATTTATTATAATAAATAAATATTATTAATAAATGTATATTTATAATTATAATATTTATAATTAATGAATATATTTATTAAAATATGTTTATTTATATTTATATTTATAATTAAATTTATAAATATATATTTTGAATTTATTATACCTTTAAAAATATAATATTTATAAATATATTCATATAATTATATTTATTTATAAATATATTCATTATTTATATATATATATTTATATAAATTTATAAATATATATTTTGAATTTATTATACCTTTAAAAATATAATATTTATAAATATATTCATTATTTATATATATATATTTATATAAATAAATATATTTATTTAAATATATTTATAAATATTATCATATAATTATATTTATTTATAAATATATTCATTATATATATATATATATATGTATATTAATAAATATATTTATAATTATAATTATAAATAAATATAATTATATGAATATAATTTAAATTTATTTATAAATAAATATTCATGAATATAATACATTTATTATAAATATAAATTAATAAATATATATTTATAAAATGTATTGTATTTATAAATATATTTAATAAATGTATATTTATAATAATTGTATTACATTTATAAATATAATAATAAATGTATTGAAATACATTTAATAAATATACATTTATTATAAAAAATAAATTTATTAAATACATTTATTATAATGCATTTATAAAATACACTTACTAAATACATTTATTTAATGAATGAACTATATTTATAAATATGTTTAATAAATATACATTTATTATAAATACAATACATTTAATAATTGTATTTAATAAATATAATACATTTAATAAATATACATTTATTATAAATACAATATAATACATTTAATAAATATACTTTTGTTATAAATACAATACATATAATAAATATACATTTATTATAATAAGTGTATTTAATAAATATAATACATTTATTAAATATACATTTATTACAAATACAATATATTTAAATAAATGTATTTGATAAATATAATATAAATTTATTATAAATACAATACATTTATTAAATATAAATATACATTTATTAAATATACATTTATTAAATATACATTTATTACAAATACAATATATTTAAACAAATGTATTTGATAAATATAATATAAATTTATTATAAATACAATACATTTATTAAATATAATGTATACATTTAATAAATATACATTTATTTAATAAATACAATACATTTAATAATGTATACATTTATTAAATAAATTTATAATTAATAATAAATATTATTATATATTTATTGTATTTATTTTATTATACATTTATTATAATTAAATATTTATTATAATTAATATTTACTATAATTATATAATTATTATATTTTTTGTATTTATTATATTTATATTTCTCTAATTATTATAATATTATATTTATTATATTTATTTATTTAGTACTATTATATATTTATCATAATTATATATTTATTATTTTTATTATTTTTATCATTATAAATTTATTATAATTCCATAATTTTAATTATTATAATTACATAATTATAAATATAATAAATATAGAATTATAATAAATGTATAGTTATAAATAGAATAAATATATAATTATAATTAATATATTATAATTAATATATGTGTTATATTTATAATAAATATAAATAAATAAATTTATTATAAAAAATATAATTTATTATAATTTATTTATACATGTATTTATTATAAATAAATAAATTTCTTATATTTATAAATATATAATTATATATATATATATATAAATAAATGGGGGTTGGGAGTGGTGTGGGGTCAAAGCGCCACTTGAAGTGGCGCTTTGACCCAATTTTGTTCAGCGCCACTACAAGTGGCGCTGAACAAACCCATTTCCCAAATTAAAAAAAACCCTAACCCATTAAACTAAAAAAAACCCTACATGCTAAATTAACCCATTATTGCACAGTACTCGGACTCCCTCCAATTTCCTGCTACTCAAGTTTTTTATATTTTAAACCCATTATTGCACAGTACTGCCTTCCCCACCCTACCCTCTCCCTTTCGCATCTGGTTTCCCCACTCCCACACCGTGCTCCACCTATCCCTATTCCACCCTCTATCTCCGCCTCACTCAACGCCGCTTGTGCCCACCCTATATCCCACGGCCCACGCCGCATGCCTCCCTTAACATTATTTAAATTGTTTCAAATCGAGTGATTGAGACCCAGAAGATTCGGTCCTCTATGCACACAATTCAACGAGTCATACCACTATAACAATTCGACTTTTTGTTTATTTATAAGCATCAATATATTTATATATATTTTATGGTTTATTCTAATAAATATATATATGTAATATATTTAAATCCATATAAATATATAACATATATATTTATATAAAATATATATTTATATTCACTATATATTTATATAAAATATATATTTATATGTATATACTTTTGTTTGTCCCCCATATAGTTTCCTGCCTCTCAGTTTTTTATATATTTTAATCCCCTTGTTGCACAGTATCACCTTGCCCACCATTGCCTCTCTCCCATGTCACCCCGCCCAGGCCCCCTCCCATTCCCCTATTCAGCCTCCCTAATGTTTTCCGCTACTCTTTCCCCCCATCTAGTTCCCCACCCTACCCTCTCCCTTACACATCTCGTTCCCCCTCTCCCATGCCCATGGTCCTCCTGTCCCCCATATCACATTCTCTCTTTTCCATGCTCTGCATCATTTGTGCATGCCCTCTCTTCCTTTCCCCACACCGCAAGTCCTCCCAGCAATTATTTAAGAATTTTTTTTATTGGAGAGATTCAAACCCGGAACTTTTAGTCCCCTCCGCACGCAAGTCACAAAGTCCCACCACTATAACAAATCAGATTTTTGTTTTTTTGTATGCATCAATATATATATATATATTTTATTTTCAAAGAATATATATATATTATTGTCTATTCTAATAAATATTATTTAGATAATATATTAGAAATCATTTAAATATAAAATATATATATATTTATATAAACTATATATTTAAATGCATATAACCATATGATTATATATTTATAAATATATTTATATAAATTATTTATATACATAAAAATATATTTATATATTATATACATGTTTATTCATATAATATATAAATATATATTTATAAATACATTTATATTTTTGTGTGTCTGTTCAGGTATTTATATAATATTTATAGATATAATATAATTATGATATATATTTTTAATTGTTATTATTGTTATTACACCAAGTTTTTAAACTATAAAAATTATATGTTGGTTTTATACATACTATACATTTATTTAATTATTTATATCATACATATATTATACTAAATACATTTATATTATATATTAATGTAAATTATTTGTATAATTACATACAGATTTATATATTATATGCACATTTCTTTAAATAATATATATATATATATATATGTATTTACTTAATATATTTATATAAGCCTTTTAAAAATATATTTATATAATGTATTTCAATACATATATTTATTATTATTAATATTAAAACATATATTTATTTGTATAAATATTATAATATTATATATAATTAATATGTAATTATTACTATTTGAAATACAATTTTATATTATATATAATTAATATTTATAGTAAATATAATCAATATTATATGAAATACAACTTAAACAAATATCTATTAATAATATATAAAATACAGTTTATCTGTATATACACATATATTTACATATTTATAAATATATTCAGATAAATTATTTATATACAAATTAAATACATATTTATTTATTATGTAATTGTTTATTCATAAAATATATGTAAAAAATTTCATTTATATATATAGATATATATTTATAAATACATTTATATTTTTGTGTGTCTGTTTATGTATTTATATAATAATTATAGATATAATATAATTATAATATATATTTCTTTAATTATTTTTATATACTAATATATATGTTTCTGTGTGTGTGATAATAATAATAATATTAATTATTGTTGTTGTTATTACACGTGTTTTTTAAACAATGAAAATTATATGTTGGTTTTATAAATTATATACATTTATTTTATGATTTATATCATACAAATATTATATAAAATATGTTTATATTTAATTAAATATGTGTGTATTATATATTAATATAAATTATTTATATACTTAAATATATATTTATATATTATATACATGCTTATTTAAAGAATTTATATATATATGTATATATACTTAATATATTAATATTAGGTCATTCAAAATATATTTATATAATGTATTTCAATACATATATTTATTGTTATTTACACACACACACACAAACACACATATATATATATGTATGTATAATCAGTATAGTAATATAAATAAAATATATAATTATTATTATATGAAATACAATTCATACAAATATTTATATTATATATAATTAATATTATATGAAACAAATTTTTTACAAAAAAATTATATAATGTTATATGAAATACAATTCTATATTATATATAATTAATATGTATATTATATATAATTAATATGTATATTATATATAATAAATATTATATATAATACAATTTAAATAAATATATACTAAATATTGTATAAAATACAATTTTATGTTATATATATTTAATATTATATAAAATTCAATTTATTTAAATATTAATATGATGAATTTCAATACATATGTTTATTATTATGTACATTAATATATACGTATTCCAATAAATATAATTGTTTAATAATTTTTAACTTAATATATATTTATTTGTATAAATTCTATTTCATATAATATTAATTATATATAATATAAAAACGTAAACATATTATTTAAAAATATATTTTTTATTATTACAATATAAATTTTAAAAACTACACGATTGTGTTTTTATATTATATACTTCTTAAGTAAATTATATATATATATAATATGATTATGATTTTATATCATAAATAATTAATAGTATATGAAATACAATTTATATAAATAAATTTATATTAATGTACATAATATTAAGAAATTATATTTTTGTATACATATAAATAATATTAAATACAATCATATAAATATCTTATTTAATATGTTTATATAATGTATTTAAATACATTTATATATTGTGTGTTAATTATATATATGTATATGTATAGGTATATGTATTTGTATATGTATATGTATTATGGAAGTTGCTCTTTAAAAAAATAGTGGGGGTCCACAACCCCTTTAGTCTTTTAATTAAGTGGGGGGAGGGGGGGCTGAACCCCTGCTAAACTAAAGACATTAGAGGAGGTTTTTGAACCCCCTCTAAATTTATGTAATTATAGGGGGTTTTGAACCCCCTCTAATGTAAAGATATTAGAGGGGGTTTTGAACCCCCTATAATTTAAAGACATTAGAGTTGGTTTTGAAACTCCTCTAATTTAAAGACTTTAGAGGGGGTTTTGAACCCCCTCTAATTTATTAATTTAGAGGGGGGTTTTGAACCACCTATAATTGAAGACATTAGAGGGGGTTTTCAACCTCCACTAATTTGAGATATTAGAGGGAGTTTTTAACCCCTTCTAAGATCCAACTAGATATTAAAAAAATAATGTTAAAAAAATTAGAGGGGGTTCAAAACCTCCTCTAATTTAAGAAATTACAGGGCTCCATAACCCCCAAAAAAATTCAATGATTATAAAGGCTTGTATATAATCCCTCTAATTTTCATAAAAAATGAATTTAGGGGGGGGTGTTCAGAACCCCCTCTAATTATACAGAAAATGAATTTAGATGGGGTGTCCATAACCCCCTCTAAATAACCCACATTAATGCACTGTTATTTGTAGAGTGAGAGCCATGATAGAGAAGGTGTGGATCATCCGGGAGAGGATGAGGATTTCATAGAGACATCATATGTCTTATACAGGCTGATGGAGAAGGTATTTAGAGTTCTAGGATGGAGCCATGTGTTCCTGTGGTTATCACCTTGACGTGGGTTGCAGAGGTTTTGTAACAACTATGCCCTTATGATAACACAAACACCCCACCTTAACATGACCGTCGGGTTTTGGACATCTAGGTATGACTAGTTTCCCCGAAGAAACATGTTCCCCTACTCAGGGCCCACCCATGTGCTTAGGGAATGCATGTTAGACTTTTCTCATAGTTGGGAGGATCACCTACCATTATTTGAGTTTTCATACAAAACAACTACCATTACATCATTTGTGTGGAACCATTTTGAGGCATTATATGGGTGGACTTTCTGGTCACTACTATGTTGGTACGGCTCAGGAGAGTTAACAATTATGGGTTTTAAGTTGGTGCGAGCCATGACCTAGAAGGTGCAGATCATCTAGGAGTGGATGATGACTGCATAGATCAATCATAAGCCTTATACAAAATGACGACAATAACCTATAGAGTTCCAGGGGAGACCATGTGTTCTCATGGGTCTCACCACGATGTCAGTTTCAGATTTTATGTAACAACTAGGAACTACTCATAGCACACACACTCTGAATTAACATGACCATCAAGTCTTGGCCTTCCTAGTACCAACAGTTTCCCCACAGACATGTGGTCCACTACTCGGGGCCGACCAACGTGCCCAAAGACTTCATCCGACTAATTAATGTCCCTGCAGTCCAACACATGTTCTTTTCGGTGTATTTTTTCCTCACACACACACACCCTTAGAAACATCCCAGAAGGTCAACGAACATGATCACCACACTAGTAAAATCATTCTTAACATTGGAGTTCTAACCAGATAGGCTTCTGAAAAGAAATGTGAACCATTTTTGACACGATTCATATCATTTTATCAGTTAACCCTTTATGATTATAGGGTGTTACATTCACCCCACATTTAGAGAACATCGTCCTCATTTTGGACCCTACATCTCAACCCAAGATATATACCTCAGTTATGTATGGGTTCCTCCTCTGATAATAATGTAACAACTGAGCCCTGTTGACAACACAGAAACCCTTCCATAACATGACTATTCGTTCCTGACCTGCCAGGTACCACCATTTTCCTTGCAGACACTTGGTTCCATACCTGGGTCCCACCCACATGCCCTAATGGGTCATCACACTAATGAATGTACCCACTAGGCAACACATTTTATATTCAATGTGTTTTTTACTCACTCACACACTCCTGAAGAAAATTCCCAGACTTTCACCCATCCTTATCACTAATCTAGGACAAGCATGCTTAACTATGGAGTTCTAATCAAGTATTCTCCTAATAAAAGGAAAACCTTGTTGACATGAGTCATATCATTTTGTCACCTAATCCTTTATCATTTTGGGGTGTTACATTAAACACACCATTAAAGGACAAAATTCTCGTTTTTAACCCTACATCTCAACCTAGGAAGTATACCACACTTAATGTTATGTTACCCCTCTGATACCAATGTAACAATTTGGCCTTGATGATAGTACTTACACCCAACCTTAACATGAATGTCGGATCCTAACTCATCGATTACCACCAGTTCCCCCACAGACACATGATCCCCTACTTAGGGCCCACCCATATGCCTGAATAGGCCATCAGACTATTGAATGTCTCCACAAGACAACACTTGTTCTTTATAATGTTCATTTCCTTCACTCACACAGACCTTGTGAAACTTACCAAAGGATATCTCATACTGATCACAACTCTAGTACAAGCATGATTAACTATGGAGTTCTAACAAGGTATCCTCAAAAAAAGGTGCACCTTATTGACCTGAGTCATATAATTTAGTCATTTAACCCTTTATCAATTAGGGTTGTTACATTCACCCCTCATTTAGAGAAAACCATCCTCTATGTGGACCATATATCTCAAACCAACTAGTATACCACACTAATGGCTGGGTTCCTCCTCTGATACCAATGTAACAAAAAATCCCTACTGATAGCACACACCCCCTACCATAACGTGACTGTAATGTCCTGGCCTGCCGGGTACAACTAGTTTCCCCAGAGAGACATGGTCCCAAACCTGGGTCCCACAAACATGCCCAAATGGGTCATCACAGTAATGAATATCCCCAAAAACCAACACATGTTATTTCTAGTGTGAAGTTTACTCACAATCACAGACCCTGTGAGACTTCCCATAAGGTCACCCATCATGATCACCACTCCAGGATAAGAGTGGTTAACGATGGAGTTCCAATCATGTAGGCTCCTGAAATGAAATGTGAACCTTGTTGATATGAGTCATATAATTTACTAGTTCAACCCGTTATCATTTTTGGGTGTTATATTAACTCCTCTTTAGAGAAAAAATCCATCATTGTAGACCCTACATCTCAACCTAGGCATTATACCGCACATAAGGTGGGGTTCCTCATCTGATACCAATTTTATAACTATGACATAATAAAATCACGTACACCCCACCTTAACATTTCTGTCTGGTCTTAAACCTCCATGTACCACCAGTTTCCCCACAATCACGTTTTCCCATATGTGGGGACCACTCATGGTCTTGAATGAGCCACCAGACTAATGAATGTCCCCATATTCCATCATAAGTTCCTTTCAATATTCTTTGTACCTACCTTGTTGATATGATTCATATAATTTAATCATTTAAACATTTATCGTTTTGGGATGTTACATTCACCCCCCTTAGAGAACAACATCCTTATTGTGGAACCTATATCTCATCCTAAAAAGTATACTGCACTTAAGGGCGGGTTCCTCGTCTGATACTAGTGTAACAACTATGCCCTACTGGAAGCACAAACAACCTGACATAAAATTTCTGTCAAGAGCTATCCCGCAAGTTACCACCAGTTTACCCACATACACATTGTCCCCTATATGGGGACCACCCACGTTCCCGAACGGTCATTAAAACTAATGAATGTCCCCACATGCCAATACATGTTCTTTTCAGCATTCTTTGTCCTCACTCACTCACACCCGTGAAAACTTCCTATAATGTTGCCCATCCTGATCACAAATCTTGGACAAGAATTATTAAAAATGGATTTCTAATCACCTGGGATCCTAAAAAAGAAAGGTGCACTATGTTGACATGATTCATATCATTTATTTATTTTACCCTTTATCAATAGGGGGTGTTACATTGAGCCCCATTTAGAGAAAAAAATCCTCATCGTGGACCCT
Source organism: Viscum album (assembly GCA_963277665.1). Taxonomy (NCBI): domain Eukaryota; kingdom Viridiplantae; phylum Streptophyta; class Magnoliopsida; order Santalales; family Viscaceae; genus Viscum; species Viscum album. The sequence continues at coordinate 1,046,355,522 of OY728150.1, forward strand.
GCATCTCAACCTATGAAGTACACCGCACTTAAAGAGACTTACTACTATGATACCAATGTGACAAATTGGTCCCACAGACAGCACAAACACCCCTTCTTAACATGGTCATTGAGTCTTGGCCCACCATTTACCACCAGTTACCCAATAGAAACATGGTCCCCTACCTGGGTCCCACCCATGTGTTTGAATGAGTCATCAGGATAAATATTTTCCCCACATTCCAACCCATGTTCTTTCCAGGGTACTTTTTTCTCGCTCAAAAAAATACTGTGAAACATCCCAGAAGGTCACTCTGCCTGACCACTACTCAAGGCCTACTTGGGGCCCACTCATGTGCCAAAAAGTGTCATCATACTAATAAATGTCCCCACAATCAAACACATGTTTGTTCGAGTGTACCTTTTACTCACTCACACACACCCTGTGAAACATCCTAGAACGTCACCAATCCTGATCACTACTCTAGGACAAGCATTCTTAATATTGAAGCTCTAATTTGGTTGGCTCCTGAAATTAAATTTTCACATTTTCAACATGAGTCATATCATTTAGTCATTTATCCCTTTATTGTTTTTGGGTGTTATAGGTTTGGAAGGGGTGTCAAGATATCTCTGAGATTCATTATCCCCTTCCATATATTGTGTAAAGTTGTCATAGTGGCACACCTCTTGGCTCTACTCCCACAATTATACTAGGTACATGCTGTCTTACACAAGCCACAACCGAGGAGTTAAATTCATGTCCCATCACATGTTATTGAATGGGTAGATATTGATATCAAGAATGAAGTTTCATTTATAGAGTTCATGGTAGATATTTAGGATCAGTATGAGAATATCCTCTATGGGTGAGTGATTCCTTTAGTGCATATCTAGTTGTATCATGAGAATCATCAGAAGACTTCTTGGGAGTGGGAAAGCCAGGTGTGTGGTTAGTACCCACATCTACTTGGGAAGTCTTTTTTTTTCTTCTAGGACATAAATATCTAAGGTGGGAAGAATATAAAGACTCTATTTTTCCATTTAATGCCATTTAATACATCTAGTGATATTTCCAAGACCATGTACTGAGACGACGTGTGATTTTGAATCCTTTTGAGCCCAAAATTGATGTTTGAAATATATTAAATATATTAAATGCATGTGGGCAGAGTTTTTCTGAAAAAGTGGAATAAATTCCAAATGGGAACATAGATCATAAATCAATGCTATAGTTGAGTTTAGAGCATGGGTTTTACCCTAGCCATGACACAACCTTGTAGCATATTAGATTCCCGTGATAGGTGCAGTGGTATGAGATTTTTTAAATAAATTATTTAATTAATTTTACATGACCCAAGGCAATCTATAAATACATGTCTAGGAGGAAATATTAGGGTTATACATGTAACCCTGTAGATATAGAGGAGATATTGGAGGAGATCTTGGAGAATGAAATAAATCTCAATAAATAACCAAGGATCGCCTTCACCAATGCAACATATAGATCTCGTTCCACCGATAATGACGTGCAACCATTCTTTACCAGCGATTGATCCAAATCGTAGTAGGATGTTGTTTTATTTGGATCTATAACTATTTTATTTCTCCTACGAAGAACATGAATCAATCAACTAATGAATTAATTCTAGAATCCTATTTTTTGTGGATACGAGTTAGATTTATCCAGGATTGGTGATTTCTATTTTTGATTATGGTATATATCTCTAATCATAGTTATAATGGAAATGAATTAAGACCCAGATAAACATTAGTTAAGGTCTATTTATCATGTTTTTTGTGCATTTCTTCCCCCATTATTTTAATATTCATCTAGGGTAATTCCATTGGCACGTAATTCGATGAATACTTGATATTAAATTGTTACTGACCATTATTTGGTGAAAATAATCAATACCGAGGTTATTGATGTGATATATTTTGAATTTTTATTACATGAATATGATAGATGATCAATCAAGGATGGATTTGAGACTCCTGGTTTGAATATAGTGTGTGCCAGCAATAATACATGATGGTGTCCATTTCCTATGTGATGAAATTCACTGAAATCCAACCAACGATGATGATGGAATCACATGGATCTAGATTTGTGTTATTAGATCAGTTAGGAGGTAGATTTATGGGAATTAGATGGTGCAGAAGAATCCACATGAGGTGATATGGTTTTCTGGAAAAAACCTGATATACATGGCACGTAAATTAAGAACACAGTTCGTTTTTAGTCATTATAGTGGCGGTTAGGGTTTACACAGAGTGTTAGGCATCACATGTTGCAAGGTCATCACCACATTCTGTGTGACCCCTACCTGGATAACTCACTATTTATAGGAGGTACAAGACCAGGAGGCCAGTTGGCATTACACATAGTGTGGGACATTCCACATGATGTATGCATCCTGGAAGGTATCTTTGTGTGTACTGGGGGTACACGCCCAAGAGATCGTGTGGCGCCACATGCCATGTGCGATGGGACGCAAACTGTGTATTTTGACATGAAATGGGTAGTGGACATGATACATGGGCATAACACAATGCTGAAGGGACACATCATGTACTCATATTATATGTCACATACCTTCCCAAAGAGGGCTTGGATTTTTTTTTCATGTTCTTCTTAAAAAATATTCATTAAGGTATCTTCCCGTGTTTGTTACCTTGAGGGTTTATTATGGAACCACATCATATACATAAGGTGATGATACCCTTTGAGTTACTTTATTCTTGGATAGATTTGTTGGAATCCTTTCATGAGGACTGGAGTGTGATCCTCTATCATTATCATTTTCTTTAGGTGGGGTTCTTGGAATCATCTTGTCCAATGCTATGTGGGCATCGATCCCATACTTAGAGGGTTAATATAGATTGGGTTGTTGGTATACCTCATGGAATTGGGTGTGATCCCCATCTATGTATCGATCCATTTAGACCTCTAGTGTGTACTTCTTTTGGAGAGACCTTGTGATCATGAAATCTCATATGGATGCCATTAGTTCTATCGTACTCATGGAGTGTGTTCTCCCAGATGAGTGTTATATGGATCCTTTGAGTAGGAATCCTTGAGTGGTATTATAGTTGTGATCCTACTTTGGGACTATGTGGCTACGATGATTATATTAGAATGTTATTTTTATGTATTCTTTTTACATATCCATATGATGAGATGACTGCTATTCTTGATGCTTTATTCTTAGTAATTTTGGGGTGTCCTACTGGGTATTGTTATACTCAACCTTGCATGGGCTTTTGCCATATATGCCATGTCTTATGAAGAAAACTGGCCATTCGACAAGGTTCTCGGTGGTATAGGAGTAGATATAGTTTATATTTGTTCTAGATAGACCATGGTTCATAAAAGGAGTCACATTTGACAATATTCCCCTCTTTCTCTCTGTTTACACTTCATTATATGTTTTAGTGGGCTTTTATTCTTCCCTTATCGCTTTCTAATATTTTTTCCCTCTGTTTTTTGGATTATATGTGTGCATGCATTGTGTATTATTTTTATTTTTATTTTTTCTTCGATAACATATATCACACACAACACCACACACACTACACCAAACACACAACATCAAACACACACACCAATGAACTAAAACATGACTTGAAATATTAGGTGATTATTAGTAAGAAAAATATGAGAATAATAAAAACTCTAGTAATTTAAAGGATATTAATAAATTTTAAGTGCTCATATTTAAAAGATAAATAATTAATATTTTAAAGGATTTTTTTTCAAATAACCATTTTTGAAAATATTGCGTAATTTTCCCAAATAAATTAAATTCACTAGTTTTAATATATTATAATAATAATATATTATATTTAAATATATTAAATAATTTTTTACTATTATTTAAATTTGATATTGGTATGAAATAATATGAAAAACACTTAATGATAAAAATAACATTTTCCAATAAAAGTATATTTTTCTTTAATTTTTTGTTAAAAACTAAATTTATAAGTTTTATAATTTTAATTTGATGAAAATAGATTCATTTTTTAATTTATATTTATAAAATTATCTTATGGTTTATTTTTTATATTTTTCTAAAATAATTTATTTTTAGGTGAATAGTGAAAAATATTGATTTTACTAGTACAACAACTTTTATGACATAAAAATATTTGAAATAATTTTAATATATATATATATATAAATTAATTTAATCATTTAAAAATAATATTTTGAATTTATAAAACCTAGGTTTAATGTTTTGGAAACCTAAGTTATATTTTATTATAAAAAATTATTTTTAGTCACTTATATAAAAAATTAGTTTTCATCAATTATAGGAGTTAAATCCAAAAAATCTATTTCATACTTTAAATCAATATGTTCATATTATTTATTAAGTTCAATATAAATTTAGGAAAAATTTATGAATAATAGGATTAAAATTAATGACCATTATAATGGTAAAAGAGTTATTTTCAAGTAATTATTTTATTAATGTTCTGAAATTTTTTTCCTAAAAATTAATGTTCTATTTTTTATAAAGTTAAAAATATGTGATTTGTAAAAATATATAAAAATATTTTATCTCCCAATAAATTTATAATCAATACTAAATGAAATTAAGAACACTTAATGATAAAAAAAATATTTTTCTAGAAAAACAATTTTTCTAAATATTAAGCGTTTGAATGGAAAATTTAATTTAATGTTATATATAAATTTAATTAGATTATATGGATACTAAATTTCTTTTTATTACATAATAATATGTTTATAGTTGTTTCCTTATATATTTTAATTAAATATAAACTACTAGGTTAAAAATTAGTTACAAATGAAAAAACCAAAATAGAACAATGTAAAAAGAAAGTGTTAAAAGGATTGAAACATATTTAAAAAATGTGGTAAAATGAGTGGTGAAGGATTTTTAGACATTATATCACCCCAAAATCCATTATTTATCACTTCTGGAACCATTTATCCTTACAAAACGCCATTCCATTGTTGCAAAATAATGGGCACTAAAAACGTTTCATTTTCTTCACATATAAAAGGGGATCACCTCCACCCTATCAAAGTTACATATTGGAATCGAAATTTCCATAAATAAATGCCCAATTTTTATCAACTAGAATTAAATTTTATGAACTAATATCCTTGATCATCATATGTTATCCTAATCCCTAAATTTCGAAGGATACTTTTATAATAAAGTTCAAGGTAATGTAGTGAGTATTACATAATCCTTATCATTTTTTTCTTAATATTTATATAAAAAACCTATCCAAGATATAATTCTATAATGAAATAAATATTAATTTTATACTTAATTTTTATTATCTAAATGGAGAATGTATTATTTATTCCTTTCATTCAACTTAGAAAAACAAAATAACATTAATAGTGTTGGGAGAACTACCGCCTCCATGAAGTTATGTTTTTCGTTGTTCATCATGATTTTATTTATTTATAAAAAACAATTAAAAGATAGGTTGATAGACTAAATAAATAAAATTAATAATATTATTTTTATATGATTATTATATTATAAACTTACATAACCACACTCACTTAAGGAAGTATAACATGTTCATGTTTGGTTTGGCTTAACCACCTACTTGAACAATACAATACAACTCTATCAGGGATGACTATGGGAACACAAATATTCAAGTTATAATAAGATAAAAATAAAATCATTATTGGTTTATGTTTATGTAATTTTTATATTAATCATTTAACATATTATTAAAATATTATCTTTGATCACTAAAATTACAGAAATAACCAAACACTGATATAATTTTTATGAAAACCTAAGGAAAAATATATAATAATCAAATAGAAAGTGATAATAAATGGTTTAAATAGAAATATATATATTTGAATAAGGTTTATAACATGGAAAATAATAAACATAATCAGATTACTTAGGATGTTAGGAACATTGGTATAAAAAAAATCATGAATGAGGTTAGGGTTTCCTGTTTCAAATTTGTACCCCATGAGACATTTTTCTTATTATTAAACATGTTTTATTTTTAATTATATATATACTACCCATTAAATAAGTTGTTTAATCATAATTATATTATATTTCACGAAATTAAATTTTATATTCCCTGTGAATTCTCTCATGGGGTTTTGATTCCAAAATTACAAATGATGTAAGGGTATATGCTCACACAATTTTATTTTTTTGAGATAAACAATTTATAATTAATCTCTATTGTTACAAGAATGCTTTATTATTATAAATGAATAAATTATATTATATTTCCTCCATATTTTATTGGGTTATATAATCCTTTCTTATAGCTTCATTATAAAATGATTATTACCTCAAAGATTATTTTACATTAAAGGGTTTCTTGGTCCGTATTCTTATTTCTAGTGATATAATTACTATTATACAAAAATTTAACTATATATTTTATATATACTACTCATAAATCATATTATATAATGAATCATCTTTCATTGATGGTATTTTATGTTAATTTTCAAGATATTTCTCTTTCAATGGTTTTGATTTAAATATTACTAAATTTGTATGGTTTATTTTCGCAACCTCATTTTAAAATATTGATCTCTCAAATGTGATAACCCATCTTGGTTATTTTTTAAAGAGTTTTTTTACAATGTAATAATCATTTTTCCCCATTGTTTAAACATTTTTAAATTTATTTTATCATTATTTTAATTTAAAATTAATGATTTGTAATCATTTAAAGTGAAATGTATTTCAAAAAAAAGTATTTTAAAAATATAGAAAGGGAATTTATTTTTATGAAAATATTTAATCGCTGATTCAAAATTTTATGGATATCCAAATTTAGTCAGAAAATAAAAAATTTATTTTTTAATAATCTTTTTTTTGAAAATGTTTTACTTGAATATCATTTCAATATTTCATTTGTGGGCCATTTTTTTAAAATGAATCTCAATTAGAGTTTCTATGCGAACATATCTTTTTTTTCACTTTTTCATTTTATATAAAACATTATCTCTATATATTCATGGTTTTTAAATGAAATTATTTTTCTCCAAATTTTATAAAATGTTTCTCTTAACATTCATTCAAAAAAATTATTCTTATATATTTTAATTAATCTTAATAAATCATCCGTAATGAAAATTTTATTTAACCCTCACTGAATGTTTGATCTCGCCCATTTCTCAAAACAAATTCGTGATGTTGTTTCAATTAATGAGTCAAATATTTATATTACCATCCGAAAATATATAAAAAATTATTTACTTATTAATATCAAATTTTTATTTTATAAACTCATCCTTGATAAAACTTTATAACAATGTTCATGTAGGTGGTTAAATAGACCCAATAATAGTATGCTATAATCTATGTTCAAGTATGGTTAAGGAAAAGATCCTTTTGTTATAATATCATTATCAAAAAGTATAATGAAATTATTTATAAATAATTAATATGATGAATCATAATTTTAAAGAGTTAAAAGATTAAGTAAAAAAAAATTTCTCTTATTAATAAATCGGTTTTCCTCTTGATATGTTCCTTTTAGGTAGTTAGTTTTACAATGATAATTTATGTGAAATATTATTTTTATAATTACTAATTTATATTTTATTATATAAAACCTAAAATGAATTACATATTTATTCACTAAACCCATTTCTAGAACTATCCTTGAAATGTGGTGATGAAAAACGAAATGTGTCATCTATGGTGGTAGTAGTCCTCACACCCACATGAGAAACATTTTAATTATTTTAATGAATGGGAGGGGATTAGAAAATGGTTATTACATCAATATAATAAAATTTATGTATATTATTTAAACATATATAATTATATAAATATATTTATAATTTTTTGTAGGATATTTGTTGGGAAAAAATCCCTCAAGGTATCATGGTAGTATTTTTGGGTTGATTGTGTTTTTGACAAGCAGGTTTCCATGGTGAATTTTCGAGTTCCAGAGATTTTGATAACAATACATGTTGAAAAAGAACCATGACAAAGGAACATAAGATCTGGAGGTGGTACAAAATAACAGATCAAAGGTGGCGTTGTTTTGTAGTGTTTGCCAAATTTTTGGGGTCCAAAATTTAGAGTTTGGTGAGCATCGTGAAAAGTTGATATCCTTGAAGATATTATTTAAATATGGAAAAGGCATGAGTTTTGTGAAGATAGGATTCATGGATTGGATTTCACGAAGACTAGAAAAATGATGGCGGTGATTCTTCACAATTACGTCAAGATTCACGAATAATAGAGTTGAAGCACATCGTAGTGGTGAAGGTCTCTACAAGGGAGCTTCGTGGTGAAGGCGTGAAGGAATTGACGTGATGCTCCACGATTACGATGAGCTCCATGATCAGAAAATTGTCATGGTGCTTCGCGATAATGACTGAATTTTGGTAGAAACTTCAAAGCTTCACGATTTGAGATGACGTGTTGTTGATTTCAAACGGAAAGTTCAAGGGTCGGTGGAATTGCCTATAAATATTCCTTGACCCCTTCAAGAGAAGTAGACAGAAAGAGAGAGTTTTCAGAGAAAATATTTTGCTCTTGGTTCGTGAAGGTGGTTCACGAAGGCAGTGTGCTTTGCGAAAGAAGAGCTTCGCGGAGGCTAATCTAGCTCCGCCAAAGTTGTGAGCTCCACGTTGGATCATTGAGATTTGCGAGGGAAGTCACTCTGCGGAGAATTTAGGTTCGTGAGAGTGCTGTGCAAAAAATTCTGGAGCTTCACGAAGGCTTGTTTGAGATTTGCAAAATTGGGAGCCTCGCGAAGTAGGGTGCTTTGGGAAGGTAGTTTCCAAGTGTTCAGAGACAAAGTGGTATTCAACTATGGATTAAAGTTGGACTTCAATAGAGCATCTATCAACAGTTGAGGATTCATGTGTTCATTCAAATGAAGAGACCTGTAGGTCTATAAACTGTGAGTGGATCCCTTCCTAGTGTAGTGAGAAAAGGAAGAGAAAGAAGGTTATCCTTTCTACCGAAAGTGAGTTAGAGAGAGAGTAAAAGGGAGTGACCCTTAGGAAAGCAGTGATCTGACCCTAAACATTGTAAAGGCAGTGAGCCTGGGCATAGATGCGATCTAGACCAAACATTATTAGCAGTGAGCTTTAGTGGATTAGGTATAGTGATACATCGCCGTTGTTTGCTCCTTGGACGTAGCCCAGTGAGGGTGAACCAAGTAAAAATCTTTTTGTCTGCCTGCCTGCTTCCATTCATTGCATTCAAAGAATCATCATCAGATAAAAAGAAAATAAGTGATCATAATAAACATAAAAGTGCAAACAAAGTGACCCTTGTAATAATGAGTTCAAGATCCAGTGGGGTAGGAAGAATTTAGATAAATAATATCCATACCCTAATTCACCACTCCTCTCAGGGTATATAGGCCCCTATTGGACCTAAAAAATTTTATCAGAGCGATAGGTTGATTTTATTAGATTTTTTTTCTTCTACTTGGTGTAGTCAATTTGTGTGATTATATAAATCTACTCTTATCTCAGTGTGCCATGGAAAAGTGAAAAACATCAACAATGAATCAGAAGTCAGGCAATATTCCTTAGTGTGGAAGAGTGTATGGAAAAAGTGAGATTCAATTAAAATAATCAAACAGATTACTGAAAGAAGGCCTGGATGAATCTAATAGGGAAACAATTGATCCACTCAATCATGATTTAGGAATGACTGAATTACTTGAACTTCAAAGTGATACTGAAACAACTGATGAAGAAGAAGTTTCGAGAAGGAGGCCACCAGTAGATGTTGTCAACATGACAAAGAAATTGGATCAGAAATTGGATGAAGAAGTTAAATCCAAAAATATATGGATCCAGGTATTGGAAATCGAGGTCAACAAGCTAAGAGGCTTAAATCAGAGGATTATTGATATGGCCACTGACCTAAGGGAGAATAATGATTCTAAAAGTTAAGAAGTACAAAAGATGGATAGAATGAAAGGAAAAAAAAGGTTGATGATTAAGAAGAGAATCAAAAGTCCGAAGAATTTTATAATCTGAAAGCCTGAAATGATGATCTAGCTACATAGTTTTCTGAAAAATTTTAGAAGAATAAAAGGCTACAACAAGAGATTGTATCGTTCTCTGAATCTATTTCTCATGAAAAATTGAAAGTAAAGAAGCAAAGTAACATGGTAGAAAAGATCACAAGAGAATTGGAAGATGATATGAGTTGTGGAAATAATCTTAGAAGAGAACTCAATGCCCAACTTAAATCAAGGGATATGAAGATTCAAAAGTTGGAAGAAGAGATAGAATCAGTGAAGCAGGAAGTGGAGATATCCAATGCTAGAGGAAAGCCTAAAATGAAGGATGCCTTGAACATACTATTTGATTATCATTTGGCAGGTGATGATGAAATGAAAAGAAAATGTTCTATTTCTAAAAAGAGGTAAGAATAAATTCTCTCATCTCAAAGACCATACCGTTTGCAAAAAACTGGTATTAGATTTAATGAATTTCCTCTCGTGCATGGCAGAAATAGAGCTTTGAATTGTTTCATAAGTGGAGGAAATCCTGTAGGTGCTGGAGACAGACATAAAAAGGATTTTACAGGAAGAAATGATATCATGTGAAATTTTTGTGGGATTCATGTTCATACATAAAGATTCTGATCAGAGGCACATGAATACATCTCAGGATATGAAAATATAATAATTACTAGATCAGAGAAGAAGAATATGTGTAATGAGAAATCAGAAAGAATAGTCTCTCAGAGGAAAGCATTTATTAGATGCTATTACTATGGACGAATGGGACACACCATGAATATGTGTCAGGAATCATAGAAGATCATTTTTAGATGAAGAACTCAAGATGCATCAACATCTCGATAGAGAAATAATGAAATGAGGTATGCCTTTGATGGAAAATGTTTTATATTTTCTGATTTTGGGAATTTAGAAGCACATTTCCGCAAAAAGAAATCAGGAAAGGGAAAGGAACTTGAAAATAGATTTATCACTCCAGTAGTGTATAATGAGAAACCATACACTGTAATAAAAAGCGGTAAATTGGAAAATAGGCTTAGAGCCTCAGGGGAATCACATGGAGTTGAACGAAAGGTGTATCGATCACCTCCTCTGTCACACTCACAACCGCTCTCTAAGAAAGAACATGAATAAATCTGGATGAAAAATGGAGGAAATGCTATAACTGTGAGTAAGAAGAATGTACGTTCAGTGGAGTACCTACCACCAATGAAAAATACTGTGGTGACTCAGATATCTGATAAAAGAAAGATGAACAAAGAATGTATTGAAAACATCACATGTCGTGTGCCGTAGAGAGATGTAGAGTAAAGAAGAAGATCCCTAAAATGGTGGAAGAAGAAAGGGAGGATGCCAAACCGAGAGATTCCGACCCAGAGATGGAATCAAGGGATGTGGAATATTGGTAGTGCGTCAAAGACGTAAGTGTGCACAAGTGGTCGTAAACCCCAAATTGTGAAAAATTTCAAGCCTGCAAAATCTACATATAAGAATAAGGCTCTCCATGTGGGTACTGAATTCTTAGCCATATGTCCAGAGTAGTTGAAGTTGGCTAGACAACTAGAAGAATCAAGGAATGAGTGTGATTCTCTACAAGAAAGAATCAAGGGGTTGACCCATCAGGATCAACCACAATCCTCATCTTGAGGATTCCAAAAGCTCTCATCTCCCTATGCACATAAATTTTTTTAACTAACGATTTATGTGTTTTAGTTTTTAGGGAAATACGATCCATGGGGATGTGGCATCTAAAGATGCGAATGAATGAGATAATATGATTTAGAGTTTCAGTTGGCTCAAATCAGCTACCAAAGTTGAAGGAGAAATAGAGAAACATAGCACAAAGGAAGTGATTTTGTTATTAACATTATCTATTGTTTCCCACACCGAGTTCCAACTTAGTAGTCTTAGAGATTTGGTTAATGGCTCAATGCCGAGTACCAGAGTAGAATAAATGATACAAGAGGAGAAGAATGGTTATGGGTCTAAATATTGGGCCAAACCATAGTAAGTGTTGTATATCATAGGGGGAGCATTCAATATCATAATCAAATGAAAGATATATCAAATGAATAATTGGATGACCCAGCTTGGGTGTTGTCTATAGAGAGAAAACATATTGTAGTAAAAGTAGCAACATAATTATTTTCATGATTATCATTTTTGTTCAAACATTATAGTATCAGCTGACTTTTTTCAGGATACCATGAAGCTGTGATAGAATATCAACAATTTTTCAATAATAATCTTAAAAATGTTATTGAAAGAAATGTTGTCACTTTTGTAGAGAATGATGAGAATATTCAATATCATAGTGAAAAAATTCCAGATGAAAGTGATGAGTAGGAATGTAACGTAGGAGGATAAGAAGTGTATGATGCTGATTTAGAAGAAGATACTAATGATGAGAATGAAGAAGAAAAATTTGTATCTGCATCGAAACCAAGGTGTCGAGCTGAGATTGACTGGAAAAATATCATTGGCGATCAATCAGCTCCAGTTTAGATGAGAAGAATGAATTCACTACAGCAGATATCTTTCTTATCTCAGGTAGAGCCTAAATTCTTTTCTAATGTAGCTGAAGATGAAAATTGGGTTCAGGCCATGAATGAAGAGCTAGATCAGATTGAGAAGAATTAGGCGTGGGAGATTGTTTCGAGGCCAGCAGATAAGAATGTCATCGGGACTAAATGGGTCTATCGCAACAAGATGAATGGAGATGGAATAGTGATTCGGAACAAAGCACAATTAGTGTGAAAGGGATACTCCCATATAGAGGGAATAGATGTGGATGAGACATTTTCACTGGTTGTGAGACTAGAGATAATCAGATTATTTCTAGCCATTTTAGTGCAACGAATGTTCAAAGCTTTCCATATGGACGTCAAATCGAGATTTTTGAATGTGGTTCTAGAGGAAGAGGTGTATATTGATCAATTAGATGGTTTTCTCATTAATGAGGATGAGAAAAAGGTTTTCAGACTGAAGAAGGCGTTGTATTGGCTGAAACAAGTACCAAGATCATGGTACTCAAGACTCGAGTAGTACTTAAAGAAGCTTGGTTTCTAGTGTGGGGAAGTTGATTACAATCTCTATTTCAATATCAAAAACATTCAATGGATGATGGTCTTGGTTTATGTTGATGACACAATATTTGGCGGATCAAATGAGGCTTAATGTAGACAGTTCTCCAAATTCATGAAATGTGAGTCTGAAATGTCAATGATTGGAGAGATAACATTTTTCCTTGGTCTACATGTGATGCAAGGAAGGAATGAAACATTAATTTCTCAATCCAAATATGCCAAGGAGGGACTGAGAAGATTTGGAATGGAAAATTCTAAGGAAATGAAGACTTCGGTTGCAACCCGAATGAAATTGTCAAAAGATGATAATGGCAAGGCAGTTAATATCACAGAATACAGGCAGGTTATTGGGGTCTTACTGTACTTGACAGCGACGAGACCTGATATTTATTTCACCACATGCCAATTAGGACGATATCAAAGCAATCCCAAGGAAAGCCACATGCTTGCAGTAAAAATAATACTTTAGTATATCAAGGTAATGGTGGACTTCATCTTGATGTATAATGGAAAATCTCAGATAGGGTTATTGGGATATAGTGATACAGATTGTTCTAGTTCAGAGGATGACAGGAAATCATCATCCGGAGGTGAATTCAATATTGGTGGACTATGTATTTCTTGGATAAGAAATAAGTAAGATTGCATCTCGTTAAGCACCATAGAAGCTGACTATATTGCGGTCACTCATGCATGCACACAGTTATTGTGGATGAAGCAGCAGCTTGATGATATGGGATTTGAAGTGATGACTCCGATCGGAATCCAATGCGATAACTCAAGTGAAATAAATATAAGAAAAAATCACATCCATAACTCAAGGACAAAGAACATTGAGATAAAGTATCATTTTATCAAGTAGAAGGTTGAGCAGGGAATCATGAAGTTGTTGTATGTGCCTACAGAACTACAGGTTACAGACATTATGATGAAGGCCTTACCTAAGGAAGCTTTTGAGAGGCATCTACTGGATTTGGGAGACCAATCAACTTCCCGCACCAGAAGAAGTGTGGATGTGGGGTCCCCCTCTCTCTAAGGTATTGCGTGTTTTTCTCTAATGCGCTAATCTGTGTTATTTCCAATGTTGCAGACCAAAAAAGGGTGACATTAGGGTTTGTTGAAAAAGGGGGAGAAATAGTGACTCCTCAAGGGGGAGAAACTATGGCTAAGTATGGGAGAAAATGTCTTAGTAAAAGACACAGGGAGAAGCTGACAGGTGGAGCAGCGAGATAGGGGAAAGCAATGAGATAGGGGGTGTATTAAATATGATGATTCAAGAAGTGATCGATCAAAGAATAGATATCACGACATCTGAGGGTCGTGATAAAAGCTGAAAAGTAATATTGGAATGGAGAGAGACGGTTTCCATCTTTCACAAATTGGTATCGGTTTGGTTCAACAATTGGTGTCAATTTAGCAATTGGTATCAGTTTGGAATTGACAATTGGTGTCTGACATGAAGTGATTCATTGATTATATTTTCATACTACTCTTGTTTCTCATGCCGAGCATTGCTCATGTGGGATTGGAGTACGTGTTAAGTGAATCCTTGAACGCTATCAGAATCGCAAGAGGCGAATGGTGGTAGCGGCTAGATGGAGCTTCATAGAGGTATCAATGTGCAAAAAATCATTCTGAGAAGAGTTGTCAACAAACCCAAAGGGGGAGATTTTTTGGGAAAAAATCACTCAAGGTATCATTGCAGTATTTTTCGGTTGATTGTGTTTGTTGAGAAAGAAAGTTTCCATGGTGAATTGTCAAGTTCCAGATATGTTGTTTACAATCAATGTTGAAAAAGAACTATAAAAAAGGAACAAATGATCTAGAGGCGGTACAAGAGAAAAGATACAAGGTGGTGTTGTTTTCCAGTGTTTTCCAAATTTTTGGGGTCCAAAATTTGGATTTTGGTGAGCATCACGAAAAGTGCATATCCTTGAAGATATTATTTAAATATGGGAATAGCATGAGTTTTGCAAAGATAGGATTCATGGATTGGATTTCACAAATACCAGAAAAATGATGGCGGTGATTCTTCACAATTACATCATTCTTTGCGAATGGAAGAGTTGAAGCACATTGTAGTGGTGAAGGGCTTTTCGAGGGAGCTTCGTGGAGAAGGCATTAAGGAATTGACGGGATGATCTGCGATTACATCGAGCTTCACGAACAACAGAGTTGAAGCGCATCACAGTGGTGAAGGGCTTTGTGAGGGATCTTCGTGGTGAATGCGCGAAGGAGTTGACGGGATGCTCCGCGATTATAACGAGCTCCACGATCAGAAAATTGTTGTGGTGCTTCGCGATATTGACTGAACTCTGGCGGAAACCTAGGATCTTCGTGATTTGAGATGACATGGAATTGAATTTACGTGGAAAGTTAGAGGTTCAGTGGAATCTCCTATAAATAGGGCCCGATCCCTTCAAGAGAAGTAGATAAAAAGAGAGAGTTTTTAGAGAAAATATTTTGCTCTCAGTTCACGAAGGTGGTTCGTGAAGGAAGTGTGCTTCGCGAAATAAGAGCTTCATGGCGGAAAATATTGCTCCGATAAATTTGTGAGATCTGCGTTGGATTAGTAAGATTTTCAAGGGAAGTCACTCTATGATGACTTGAGCTTCACGAGAGTGCTTTGTGAGAGTACTTTGCGAAAATTCATGAGCTTCACGAAGGATTGTTTGGGCTTCATGAAATTGGGAGACTTGCGAAGTAAGGTTCTTTGTAAAGGGAATTCCAAAGGTAGTTTCCTAGTGTTCATAGGCAAAGTGGTATTCACATGTGGATGAAAGTTGGACTTCAACAGGGCATCTATCAATAGTTGAGGATGCATGTGTTCATGAAAATAAAGAGACCTACAGGTCTATAAACCATGAGTGGATCCCTTCCTAGTGAAGTGAGCAAAGGAAGAGGAAGGGGGTTATCCTTTCTACAGGCAGTGATCTAGAGAGAGAGGAAAAGGGAGTGACCCTTGGGAAAGCAGTGAGCTGACCCTAAACATTGTAAAGGCAGTGAGTCTGGGCATAGAAGTGATCTATCCCAAACATTATTGGCAGTGAGATTTAGTGGATTTGGTACAACGGTACATCGTCATTGTATGCTCCTTAAATGTAGCCCAGTGAGGGTGAAACAAGTAAAAATCTTTGTGTATGCCTTCCTACATCCCTGCATTGCATTCAAAAAATCATCATTAGATAAAGAAGAAAAGAAGTGATCATAATAAACACACAAGTGAAAACAAAGTGACCCTTATAATAAAGAGGTCAAGATCTAGTGGGGCAAGAAGAATTTAGATAAAGAATATTCATACCTTGATTCACCTCCCCTCTCAGGGTATACAGGACCCTATTGGTCCTAAAAATATTGTACAATGATGATAAAGAATGGATGTATAAGTGTTAGTAGTACATATGTTGGGAATTTGGATCTTCTCTTGCTGTATCCTTTATAAATTAGGCCTTGGTGAACTTTGTTAAAGCTAGATGATACCTATATATTATAGGGGATTTATATGAAGTAAATTGGCTATATTTTTATGATAAAGTTTAACTAGAGGTGTAGTTTTGAAAATAGTGGATGTAAGATTATTTTATAAGTTAAAAGAGTGAAAAATCATTGGGAAAGTATGATGGGATAGGGGTAAGAATGGAATTTCATGAGGGTTTTGTGAGTTAAGTATAGAAATTTTATTGATATATTAGGTTATGAATTTTCAACATAACAAATCTGTTTTAGAATGTCTATGTGTAGAAATTATTTTGTAAAATTTGATCCACATTAGAATAACCATTGTACCACTTATTAATATTGATTAAATATCAATCATTCTTATTATTTAATCACAATGAATATAATATCAAACTTATTAATAAAATTTACATGATGAATATGAATTTTTAATCCCATTAATCTAATACAATTTATAAATATTATAAAATTAACATTTAAATTAAAGCATATAATGTGATGTTATTTTTTTTTGTAAAACATATTAATTAAATAATTGAGTTTCATTAATATTATTTAAAATGTATTATAAAAAAATTAGTTTTAATTCATTTTTATATATTCCTAAACATCATAATATATTTTTAAATTTATAAAGGGGTTATTTAATATTAAAAATATGATTTTTAGGAATACATCATTTTTATGAAAAATAATCGTTTTATCATGGTAACTAATATTTACTTAGTAAATTAATTTTATGCTTAAAATATAAAATAAACCCACTATATATTTTAAAAATTATGATTACAAATATTCAGTAAATTTTAAATTATAAAATATCTATAATGGGAAAAATATTTTTTAAATATGTGCACATTATGTATAAAAATAATTATAAGAAACAAATATTTTCCAAGAATAAATTATCCTTTGCTTTTTTATAAATTTTTATTTAATTTTTAAAGAGGTTACTTCTATTGATACCAAAAAATTTAAAAGTTATAATATAAGGGTTGGGGTTCTATTAACCCACACTCCCATGTTTGGTTCTAAAATCACATATTTTTTAAATTAACTTCAATAATAAGTGAGATGATACAAGATAAACATACACAAATTTAATATTAAGATTTTCATTCTTAATAATATGACATAACTGAAAAAACACTTTTAGTGTATTTTATTTTAGGATCAGTTACATAGGAAACTTATTTAATAAAACATTTGAACCTTTTTCTATAATCAAACAATACTAGACTCCCTTTTTTTACATCCCATATGTTAGAAGAATCTTCATAACCTTGAGAAATAAAACATAAGATAGGGGTGGGATTAGAATCTCAATAAGGGTAAACATAATAGATAAAAATAAAATATACTAAGAGGGTATAAAATGATCATATGGGTATATTTAGGATACATTATATAGTTATACTCAAAAAATTATATATTATAAATACCTGAATAAGGAAAAATACATGAATCCAA
The DNA here is from genome assembly GCA_963277665.1 of Viscum album. Lineage (NCBI taxonomy): Eukaryota > Viridiplantae > Streptophyta > Magnoliopsida > Santalales > Viscaceae > Viscum > Viscum album. The sequence continues at coordinate 1,046,373,511 of OY728150.1, forward strand.
AAGAGTGAAAAAAATTAGTCAATAGATATGATCCATAAGAGTATAACATCATGATACCTTGAAATGTGGGACAAGAATGAATATTGGGAACATTAATTTCATTATCTAAACTATTAGTAAATAATATAAGAATAAATAAATCATTCAATTATGGAACATATATTGGTTTAGGGAAGATTAATTTCCTTATCTAAACATTTATTTCCCACACTTTTGAGAAACTAAATCATCTTTATGAGTACTTTTTCTCATGATATATAAAATTTTAACCACTGCATTGGACATTGATATATAAACCCACCCATCATTCATCCATAATTACTTGTTCAATATGAAATTAATCATTCATCATATATTAAAGAATAAAGGGAAATAAAATGGGTGTCATTCAATACATCATAAGTAAACCATGGAAAGAAAAAGGGTTTCATTCAAAACATCATAAAGAACCCATGGAAAGAGTATGTGTTTCATATAATTTTAAAATGGAATCACATTAATAAATCATTCATTATTACAACAAGATAAACCCATGAAAATAATAGGGATCCAAATATATTCGACAACTTTCTAGGTAAATACCATTCAATCATGATAATAAAGCATAATTTATTTTGACCGTATAGATAAATGATATATTATTAAGTCAATAATTTCAAAAATTAATCAATATATTGACTTTAGGTAGTAACCCTTAATTTAGAGGAAGGAAATATAAAGTTTTTATAGAGGAAAAAAATATTTAATGATAATCCATACTTATACATAGTGGATGATTAGGAAATAAAAAAGAACTAATGTATCATTCCTCTAAAATACAATGACATAAAATAATCCATCACGATAAAAAAGTTTAGTGTATAATTTGAAGAATATACCTGATCACGTACATGATATGATAATGGTCAATGATATATATGAAAAATAATTTTTAGATGTTTAAGAAAAAAATAAATTTATAAATAAAAAATATCCTTTAACTTTTGAAATTATTTTAAAATAAATATTTGATAAAATTAGGAGAAAAAAATTATTTAAAAAAAATATGAATAAATAAAAATAAAAGTTTTAAATAAAATGAAAAACTTTTTGAAAACCACACTGATTTGGAATATTATATAACATTAATATTAAATTAAGGAAATAGAAAAAAAGACAATCAAGGATAAACATAGAGAAAGAAAATTATTATAAAATTAGAAAAAATGACTTTATAATTTTCCCAGATATCTTATCACATCTAAGATATTTTGATTTTAAAATGATGTTGAGGAAAGAAACATTATGACTTTAGACTTAAATTTAAATAAAAACCCTTGAATGGGATATATTTTAAAACTAAAATAAAAATAAAATTAACAAAATACAATTAATGATACAATATAAAACATAGGTATTATATTCACCATATAAATGTAAATTGGTTCATGAAATGAATTATGTATCCAGAAATAATAATTGAGACCAAGAAACCCTTTTATGTAATATAATATTTGAGGTAAGAATAATTTTATAATGATTTTATAAAGAATAATTATAGAAAACAATAATTAAAATATAATATATTAATTAGGTATAATAAATCTTTCTTGGAATAATATAGTTTTATAAGAAATTTTTTATCTCAATAGAAGAAAATTGAGTTAACAAATTCCCTTATAAATTCTTAATATTTTTATTCAAAACCCAATGAGAGAAAGAACATGGAATAAAATAGTGAATATCCTAAAAAATAATATAATCATGATAAAAATATTAAATATAAAGTGTATACATTAGCTATAGTATTCCAAACAAAACCTGGTGTATAATATTAAATATATCTCAATGGGTGAGAATATGAGATAAAAACCCATTACCGTTGTCTTTATTTGTTATTTTCATGAGGTTAACATCTTTAATAATAAAATTATATTTATTACATAACATATTAGGAAATTTTTTCATCTAAAATTAATTTATTATAGAAAATTTACTATTATATTTATTTATTTATTGATTTTTTCTTACGTTTGATATTTTTCATGAAAATTAAATAGGTGTTGGATTATTTTGATAATTTTACTGATTGAGGATGATATTTTAATTATAAGTTAAATATTAATAAAAACATTCTAGAAATAGATAATTTTTTTTTTATTTTTTTACCAACTTATAATAATCTTAGTATTTAAGTTCCCATGGTCAACCCTAATAGAGTTTTATAATGTAGTTCATATAGGTGATAGAACCAACCAAAACTAGAACATGCCATAACTACATGGGTGATTATTTTTATGTATGTTTATAATATTATTATTTTATAATAATAATTATATTATTTATATTATTTATGTTTTTTAATAATATTTTATGTGGTTTTGATAAATAATTAGAATCAATATGAGAAATGAAAATGTTACTTTTTGGAGGCGGTAATATACATAATGCATGATTAAAGATTTCATCTCCATATGAATGAGAGGCAATGAAGGAGGATTGTAATTTTTATCTTTATAATTATTATTATATTATATATTTCATATTTATTCTTCAATTTCAACACTATTACCAATGAATAAATGCAGTGGTGAAATATGGAAGATGTCTCATTATGGAGGTGTTAGTAAGCACAATGTATGATCAATGTTATTTTGTTTTTATAAGTTGATGGGAAGGAATTAAAAAGTTATGTTTGATTAATATAATAATATTTAAGTATAATAATGATACTGATTTCACCATATTACTATGGTTGTGCTACGTTTTTAAGAAAATGATTAATAATAAATGGTTCTGTGTAAATACTACTTGCGTCGAAACCTTGAACTTATTCATTATAAACATTATAGAATTGATGGAATTAAGATAAATTGTGGTGAACAAGTGATATATAAAATTTAATTGAAAATTATTATAGGAAAATTAGGTAGTGTTTCAAGGATATTTATAACAAAAGTTGTAACATTTAAATGGTGGAAGGGATACCCTTTTCTAATTGACAAAAAATGAACTTTTATGAATACCCTTTACTTTACAATGATATCATTACACCTTTCATAGGTCAATGACTCAAATAGTATGAAATAATGTATTTTGGAATGATCTTGGATCTATAAATCATCATCCAAGTATTTCCACCCATATTTTATAAAATATTTAAATAATTTGCTCATATAATTTTAGTTTTAGTTTTCATTGATGGGATAACATTATTTTACCTAAATTTATTATGTTTTACTAAAAATATAAAAGTACCCTTCTTAAAAAATTAGGGTTTGAAGAAACTAAATTAAATCTCCATTTAATATAATATAAGTTCTAAACAAGATAAAATTAACATTTAAATTAAAACATTTTATATAAAAAATAAAATTTTTGTAGGAAATTGATGTTTTAACCATTTGATGTTATTAAATATATTTGGCATTGATTACTAATTAAGTGTGTGTTAATATAATTATATACATGTTTCAGAATAATATTATAGTAATTTTTAACACTATACCAATTTGATTTATTAGTGAAAATATTACAAATCATTAATGAAATAATTCTTTGAAAACAACCTTTTAACCATTATCATGGTCATTTACTTTAATCATATAAATATATTTTTAGGCTAAAAATTTAAATTTATTTTTAAGCTATTATAGAAATTTTGATCTCAAATATAAAATCCATTTTTTATTTATTTTCTAAAAGTGGTAAAATCAAAATTTTAATTAGAATCATAAAAATATTTTTTAATGTGAAATGTTAATTGATTTTCTAAAACTACAAATATGTGATTCATAAAATCAAAATATTATTTTTAAATGATTAAAATTAATTTTTAAATATTTAAATTTTATATAAAATAGTTTTTATAAAAATATAATCCATTCTTATGTTAAGATAATGTCATAAAAGTGGCAGTTTTTTAAAAAATTTGTATTTCCAATATTCACCTAAACATATTTTTTAAACAATGATAAAACATTCATCCTAAGATAATTTTGACACGTTGAATTCAAAAAATAAATTCATTTTACAAAATTAAAGTTCATATATCTATAAATGTATATTTTAAATGAAATAAAATTTATATTAAAAAATACTTTAATAATAACACCCTTTGAAATCATTGAGTATCTTAATCTTATTTTGTAGGCATTTATAATTTATTGTAATATTTTTAACCACCATAGGTCATATTATTGTTATAATTTAATTATCTAATTTGTCATGGATTGTTTGGTGTTTCAGGTGGAATTATATAAGAGATATTAGATAATGAAAATTATAACCAAAATAAAACACATTCTATATAAAACGATTGTAATCAATTATAAATGTATGAAAAATATGATTAAAAATATGAAATGTTTTAAAAGGTCATATTTCAAAAAATGGAGCTTTTCTTTATATTTTTTATATTCTTTTAAAAGGTAAATATATAAATTTTAGAATTTTATTTTATTAATGAAATTCATTTTTAAATTTATCATTTTCAAATTATCTTAGGGATAATTTTTTTTGTTTTCTAATATGGTTGATTTTTAGGTGAATAGTGAAAATACAAATTTGGATAAAAACATTAAATTTTATGAAATTATATTAAAAAATGAATGAATTGATCGTTTTTGAAGAATTTTTTATATAATAAATACATATTTAATAATTCAATTAAATAATTTTAAAGTACTATTTTGAATTTATAGAACACATGTTTAAAATTCTAGAAACTCAAGTAATATTTCACACTAAAAATTACTTTTACACACTTACATAAAAAAATTAATTTATCACATTAATAAATTAAATATAAAAAATAGAGTTTATATTTTTGATAAAAATTCCCATATTAGTTGATAAATTCAATTTCTATTTTTATAATACAATTGAGATTACTAAGATTAATGTTAATGGCTACGATAATAGTGAAATGGTCATTTTCGAATAACATTTTATTGATGTTGTTTAATTTTTATCCAATAAATCATATTGATATATTTTAATTAATGACTTTAATATAACTATATAAACATATATAATTATATTAAAACAAATTTTATAGGTAATTAATGCTAAATAATAATAAGAACACATAATCGTAAAAATATTATTTTTCTATAAAAATAGTTCATATATATATACTAGTTTTTTCTTTAAAATTTATTTTTCCATTATTTTGTACCTAAATTAGATTAAATTAATATTATTTTCTGGTTTATAACACATATATTTTCTAATATTGGTTATTTAATATGTTTATTAATACATAAGTTACTAGGGTAGAAAACTAGCTAACCTAATAAAAAAAGAAAACATAATATTACAAAAGTTAAAGACATCAATCATGTTTTAAAAATTAGTGGAAAAAATATTTTGAGGATTTATATTCTTAATATCACCCCAAAATCCATTATTTCAAACTTTTCGAGTCATCGACCATTGAATAGTGTAATGATATCATTGAAAAATAAAGGTTATTCACAAAGGTTCCATTTTCATCACTTATAAAAGGGGATGACATCCACTATTCCAATTATCTACATTCCCTTAGAAATATCCATGAAAATGTTCCATATTTTAATTCACTCAATTTAATTTCATTTAAAATATCCCCTATTCACTACAAGTAAGCATAATTCCTTCAATTCTAAAGTGATCATCAAGAGGATGTTCAAGGTGTGTGTGTAAGTATTGCTTACTCATAACTTTTTCTTGTTAATATTTATCTTTCAAACTAAACCTAAATATAGTAATTTAATAAAATCAGTATCAGTATAATACACAAGTGTTTTTATGTTAACAAAATAAATCCTTATTTATTCCTTCCCATCAACCTAGAAATAAAAAATAACATCAATTGTGTGTTGTTAGAACTACCGCCTCCACAATGCGACGTCATCCGTTATTCACCATAGAATCTATTCAGTGGTCAAAAGTAGAGAATTTGGGAATAAAGTTGAAATACATCATATAATTATAATTATTAAGAGAAAAATTATAATATACCATCATTTCCTCTCATTTTTCTTGGAAATGAAAATGTAAATCGTGTATTTTTCGGATTACCGCCTCCACAAAATAACATTTTCTTGTCTTTTCATCAGGAATCTCATTATTTATCATAAACAATAATAATATGGCTAATAATGAAAATAAAAAATAATCATCATTTTTATAATATAATGATATTATACACTTTCTTAACCAAACTCACCTATAGTGTTATAATGTGTTCTTGTTTAGGTTCCCTTAACCACATATATGATTTATGCTATAAAACTATATCATGGAAGGATATGGGAACTTAAATAATAATATTATTATAAGTTATAATGTAAATAATTATTTTATTATAGTTATTTTAATTTTATATTAAGTCTTCAAATTAATATTAAAACATATCCCTCAATCTATAAAATTTCAAACATAAGTTGACAACAATTCAATTTTAATAAAAAATAATAAACCTTTGAAAAAACTATAAAATATGTTAATATAGTCGAAAGATTTGGGAAGAGCCCTCTTATGGAAAAAGAAAAAACAGTACAACAAGGAGTTGGAAGGGGACATACAAGCATCATGCCATCATGCCAATAAACTAGAGAACATCATAAGTCATAATCAAACTGATAGGAATCATCATAATCATCATACCAGTCGGAGTCAACTAAGGGACCATGAGACCTGGTGACCATAGTCGGCTTGAGATAGGAACAGTCCTTCCTATGTCTCGCCTTCCTAGGATGAACTGGTTGGAAACATTCATCATCCACAACAGCAGCTTTCCCTTTCAATAATACCTGACTATATGATGATTTTTTTGGGGAATCACCCTTGATATCATCCCAACTTCCATGGATCCCCTCAGTTTCCCTTAATTTATTGATTTACTCTCAAATCCTTGAAATGTTCCCATCACCCAAATTTTACTGCACTTCAATTTCATGATCAGATTTTTGCTCCGAAGACACAATTCCGCCATCATCCATTTGGATCTTCGGGGCCATCCCCTCTGACTTATGAATCTCATGTGTCAACTCCTTAGTCACCCCATCTATAATATTACATTACCTTTGTAAAGAGTGGGCTGTGCTGAATCCACCTTATTCTGTGTTGACTGTATCCTCAATTTCTTTCTATAAGAAGTTTCAGGATTCCCTATGGAGGAGAAAAACGAGCAAACCACATACTTGTGGCAATTATCCTTGACACGACCTATCATTTGGCACTCCGAACAAAAGTCAGGAAGTCATTCACATTCCACTTTTAATGGAATATCATCATCCAATGCTGAAAAAACAACATTATAGATCAAGCTAGTGCACAATTAAACCTCGACCAAAACACTAGCATAATGACCAAATCTAACATTCTCAGTATTCCTATCCATCTTGATCGGGATCCCCACATCAGATGAAATATCAAACAAGATTTTAGGATGCCACAAAATCCAATTAAGGCCAATAATCTTGATCCAAACTTGTGCTTTAGTATTTCTTATAGTGAAAGGATTAAACCGAAAATCCCACTCTTGAAAGCATAACATACCTGGTTCTAAGGTGATTGAGCCAATACCCCATGCCCTTCAATTTAGATATTCTGAAGGAAAAGTGATATGAAAATTCCCCCGACCCAAAGGAATACATCTCCAGCCAGAAAAAGCCCATATAGAGGTCATATTTTTAACTAAATAGACAAGTTTCCAAGGCTTTCCTCTTGCCGGAAGAACAAGACTAATGATTATAGAGTGTTCGCAAATTTTGAATCTGTTAAGAATCGCCTCTCTACTAGCAGTCACACGTGCAATATCACCTTTCTTGACCATTCTCTCTAGTGCAGCATCCTTAACTTGAGAAAAGTGTCTTTTGATCATATCAGATTTCTTAGCCCCCTGAGATGGGCACTCAGTAACAACAACATCTTTCCCAGCCTCCACCAATGAAGGCCTCACACTGCCTATACCTACAACTGCAGTAGTTGTATCTACTGCCATAGGTTTACAAACATAGTCCATTCCAGTGGGATTCACCTCAGACAACAAATGGGTCATGTGCATGCCAGTCGCGCCGCCAGCACCAGGCACCACTACCATACTCGCATCACTATTTTTCAGGAAAACCTCACCACCCTGGCCATTCGCAATGACCATCACTGCCCCCGCATTACAAGACACCGCTGGCATGCCACTCACACCATCCGTGATGGCCACCATCGCCCTCAAGACATCAGACGACACCACCATCATGCCTCCCACGCCATGCACACTGTTGACCACTGCCGAATTCACACCATCGGCTGCATCAGTTACATCCGTTGTGGCTCTGCATGCACCAGGGCTCCCGACGCTCGCACCGCTCATCGCATCATCAAATCTATAACATTCAAACCGATCCCGAGGAATGATATCATCACCTAACGGTGGAATCTCCATAACCAGGAACCCTAGATGCGCTGAGATTTAGAGTGAGAACGCCCATCATCTCTCATCCCACCTCCTCAAATATGTAAATATAAAATGATAGTAAATAGTTTGTATTATTAAAAGTTTAGATGAATAATATTTGTAAAAAGGTATATAATAAATTTAATTTTATTATTCATAATGTTAGGCACATACCCAAAGAAAATCAATGTCATAGCAAGGGCTTTTTATCTCAAATTTTCACCCCTTGAGACATATTTATTATTATAAACCATGTTTAATTTTGCATAGTTTATGTAATTCAATTTAAATATTTTTATTGATAATTATATTATATATGTAATGATATTCAATGTTATATTATATGTTCTTTCTCACATGGGGGTTTGAATAAAAAAATACAAAAGATATAAGGATATATGCTAACTCAAGTTTCATACATTGAGTTAATAACATTCTTGGTGAACTATATTATTCCAAGTTTTATTTATTCTACATAATGAATGATTTTTATTTTATCTCCTCTTTATTTTTTTATAATCCAAAATTCATTAATGAAACATCATTACTAAATGATTATTACCTCAAAGATTAAGTTACTTGAAAGGTTTTCTTGGTCTCAGTTCCTATTTCTTGAGGCATAATTCTTATTATAAACCATTTTTATTTTATATGGTGTATATATATTTAATTTGTTTTATTATATCATGAATAATATTAAAAAAAAATCAATCTCCATGTCATTTAATGGGGATTTTTCATAAATATTACTTTTTCCATAATAGATTTCCCAACTGAAATTCTTCTTCCATTGTAAAAATATTATTTAATAGTTTATGAATTTATAATCCCCTTTTATCCTTTTAATTATTTTTCCCAATGGTAATTTATCATTTTTTATAGGGAAGTTAATTTTCTTCATTGGTATCAAATTTGTTGATGAAATTCCTTCTCAAATGACAGTTTCATATTTGTAAGAATAACTCCCATTCCTTTTGACAGATCGTTCACCTCCATATCCACATTTTACTTCCCATGAATGTTTTTCAATATTTATGGGAATTGAAATATGGAATAATTAATTGGATCACATTATATCCCATCACCACTATACAAATGGATATATCATTTCCCTATTTATGATGTGGGTTTTCAATAAAGGTGTTTTCCAAATATTAAGAGGTTTTACATATCATGAATGTCTTTCTTATCTTTCGATCCATATTTTATTTATAAAACAATTATGTATTTTTGATGATTGGATGTTTCGATATTTATTAAAATTTAATGTTTTAATATATTTTAAGATTTTTCTTTCCAACCTTTTTGGAAATGAATTTTCAAAAGAAACTGATGACTTTGTTTCTTATAATTTCTTTATAAAAATAAGAAAATAAACTAACTTTTAAAAAGTTTTTACAGGAAAATATATTCCATCATTTTGAAAATTATTTCCCATGCATAATTTCTTTAAAAAGTAAATTAATTTTACATTATTCTATGTGTTTTTTAAAGAATGGTATTTTATGGAAAATATTTCATTTTCGACATGATCATCAAAATAAAATTATAATATTATTATAATATTATTCTTTATATTAACATTGCTTCTTTACCTATGTTTTCACAAAAGAAAAAATATTAAATCTATATAAGGGAAATGATACATTATGTAACATCATTGCCTGGATCACTCTTGATTATAATTAGAATGGTAGAAATATGAGACCTTAGGTATGCCTCCCTAAACTCCAAATTTTTCTGACTAGTTTCATGGGTCTAAGGATTTAACATGAGGAGGCTAAAACCCCAATATCAGATTATTTAATCCAAAGGATGTAGCCAAGTATCATACCCAATATAAAATAAATATTACAATAGAATCAATAAAAATCTAGTGTGATATAACTAAATGAAATGGAATATAAAACTCAAATGGTCATGATTATAAATGTAAACATAGACCCATCACCTACTGAGATGATCAATACATATATATTTATATATGATAAGAATAAAACAAAAAATACATCATGTTCCACTCTATATTTGAGTAATACCTTATCGTAATCTCAAATTATCATCCAATTTATCCCAAAAAACCATGTTAAACACGATCCCTTGATTTATCCCTACCTATTCATACATTAACAATGTAATAGATGCCCAAGTACGCAAATTCAATGGAATCCTGATTAGGGTGTGAGTAAAAAATTTAATAGGGTGACACCAACACGGTCTCGTTTTATCCAGAATATGATGTGATACATGCACCTGACAGTCTTGACAGTGACCAATAAATAAACTATAGCTCAATGCTAGAATTTTCCTATGAACATCATGGGGACCGTGCCAACTACAATGTCACAACTACTCTATGGAATGTAGAGATAAACCTGAGCCAATCCCAATATCCATCATCTATACTAAGGTATATGACCTCGATTAAATATACCTACTTTAGTTAGTTATAGGGTGTCTTCGAGCACATCCTATTGAATTTTAAAAACAATATAATAGACTCAGGTCTCCTTGGTACAAAGATAAGTATCATGGGCCACCCAAATGGGAGTTTTATCAGCTCAGGAATAGCCTACAAGTAACAAAAACCTCCCTTATAGAAGTTTTCTCTACCAATAGTAACACAGAAATGGGGAATGATCCTAGGAAGCTCCATCCTAGTATACCACATCATCACTGACTCCACATATGTAAAAACACCACTAATAGTAACACATATATCCCGTAAGGGAATTTTCTTCACAAAGAATCATGAACCAACCCAATAAGATTTTTCTCATATGGGTCATAATTCCATATGTAACATAGACCTCCCATACATTATTTTTATTAACATGTTATTAAGGAATTCCACAAGGAGATTTTATATTCATACATAAATAACACCCCAATTAGTGTTTACTATCTATAAAATATACATAAAACAATTTGGAAACAAATGAAAAGGCATAGCTAAACACCTAATCTCAACCAAACATCCTGACCTGCCTCAGTCATTAATTCATCAACAACTCAATGTGTCCCAACTCAAATAACAAAATGCGCTCTGAAAAATCAACTTCAAAATTAAGAAAATTAAGATATAAAATTGAAAACAATGATTTTATGCATTATAAAACCACTCATATGATAGTTTTCCAAGACCATCCATCCCGATATATAGTCACATGATCATCCAATACATCATTAGTCCTTTGGTTCCCCCGCCATGTGCTTCAAATCAAAACTACCAATTCTAATTCTTTGGTGCTTCCTCTAATGGAATTTCATATTATAAATCAAGAATTGCCTTAAATGGAATGATTTTAATGGATCCCAACATACCATAACTAAACATATATGACAACGTCAATAAAACTCTAGTACTCGTAATTGTTTCAAAATTTGAAACTAGGATGGTTGCATAACTTCCATCCATGCATAATCTAATAATATACTTTTTTTATTGGAATTCCTAGTTTCATTCCTCAAACACATCTACCATACAAAAAATGACATGATGAATATGAGTTTTAACTTACTACTTAATTTTCAATAAGTGAACACAAGTTGAACCATCCCCAACCAACTCACTTAGAAATCATTTTCTCTAATGGACAAGGTGTTAAAAATTACATGATTATGATGCCTTCATGCTTGGAGATATCATTTAGTCCCTTAATCGTTATTTATGGAGTTCATACTCGATTTCTAGTGAGAATATATAGTTAGATCCCCTACTATCCAAAATCATATTCATTTCCCACTACACCCACCAACACACCATTAAATCAAGAACCCTTAGATCATTTTAATTCCTCCCTATGTTAGAATACAACAAGCAATCTCGATTCACCACAAATTTTGATTTATTATTTGGTATTATATATGAAATCTAGGTACATAACAAATTTATTGTACACCATCATCTCAATTCCAACAAAAATACTCCACACCCAGTTCCACACTCCCATGATCCTTCTAGTACACGGGTCATAATCCCTTGACGGATACATCACTACCCACGATAGGAGTTACATTACTATAGTTTCACTAGATAAAACCCTAAAATACAGGTACTAACCTCCATTCATAACTGAAATAAATATTTTACATGGCCATGCCTCTCTCACTTGAGTGAAAAGAGAAAATCAACTATCACATATTACCAGCTTCTAATAAGGGAAACAATAACATTGAATGATATATAATCCACAAAGAGGGACTCAACCTCTAACAAATAATAGTTAAGTATCCACGATATGGATTCCATTAAACTACTCCATGAGAATAACTCAATAATATCTATATTCAACATACACATTCCTCTTATCTCGATCTACAATTATCACTAGTAGCCACTGACATCACACCATTATGTGTGTTATCTTAATACAAATACCACCCTCCTAATTTCAAAAAAATATCTAAGTAACCACACTTAGAAGACCATTATTAATATTTATGGAAATATTTGGATTACACATGACTACCACCAATTTGAAACTCCATATGTCCCATGCATAGAAAACATAAACCAGATCATTTTCATCAAAACCTAGGGATAAAACACACCATTGTAACTGATTTTAAATCTTGACTCACGGAAAATTCTCCCATGCATGTCAATTTAATTTAATCATAAGTAATATATTAACAACCACCTCATGAATTACCACCAAATGAAATTACTCCAAATCCTTAGGTTTTCATCCATGCTCTAATCATACTACTAGAAGTGCCACCAAAATAAATTGGGAAACAACTCTACTGGTGTTTCCCTGGATTTCCAACGTTGAACCAAAAACATTTCACTCACGATTATTCAAAATCCAAAATCCTCTAAGGAATCATCACACCTATTTCGTATATACAGTTACACCTCACATACAATAGTATCATACATGAAGAACCTATCTGTTCTTCCCATCTCTTTTGAAAAATAAATTTAGCATAATCCCTCACTTGAGTTACCATATCATGTCACACATCATCTCACAAAAATTTACTAAATAATTATCATCTTAATTGGTATAAAAAATACTAGGCCGCTTCACATAACCCAAATATCATATATATTAAAATTCATAACACATAGGCAAGACCAATCTATTACCATGTCCATGGTCCCTAGGAAACGCATGATCCAAACTACCCACTCTTAGGTCCTCATATCCAAAACATAAATCACATTAAAATGAATATACATAAAATGGAATTTATTCTCATAGGTAATATTTATACAAAACTATCCCTCATGAATCAAAAATGATATTGGTATACACATATTTATAATGACATTATCCAACCATGATCTGTGTTAAGAATCCCATAGTTATAGGGTTTAGTTAAGTAGAATTCAATTCCAATATATATACCAAAAAACACTATATAGGTTGTAACTAAAAATTTGAATAACAATACTTGGATATAAATCACCCATAAGGGGTTTTTAATAAGTAATCATGTGCCTTTTCTGACCTGTTGGGTTTACTACATGTCCCAAACTAGATTAATCCTACCATCATTATACCTTTCAATCATCTCTCCATAGATCCACATGAACTTCAATCAAAAGAAAACATATACATGTAAGATCAGATGAGTTGAATTACAACACAAAATTACATGATAAACACCTTATGAGCTATTTTTGGCACTTTAAATAGATGAACTTATATCATCAGTGATGAATAAAATCACACTACCATTCACCTTAATGTCATGTTAATCCTATGTTCCAAACATGTTGCATGAGACGCCTCGTACCTCTATATCCCAAGAGAAAAAATGTAATAAATCATTAATAATGAATCCCAAATATTATTTATATCATTCTAGGTAAAAATCACAATAATTGTAATATCACCATCCTATAACATAAATTCCATACACTTGGAAACCTATACTTTCACAATAAAAAGATGTTTGTCGAACACTAGTTTGTGTTCGATCAAAAGTTCTAACACATTACTTTGTATCCTATCTATCATCTCCCTAACTAGTAAAAGAAAATAAATAAAACATTTATACCACCTTTAAAATTACTATCCCATCTCAATCTAAATAGTAACAAGACTGGTGGAATCATAGTACCTTAGGTGCACCACCCTAAATTCCAGAGGTATCCAACTAGAAGCTGTGGTCTAATGAAGCACCCTTGAGAGGTTATACCCCATGTATTATAATTTTTATTCATAATAATGTTACCAAGTTTCATAACCTATATAAAAAAATAATACATGGAAGAAATAAAAAGAATACAAGATATAAAAAATAAAATACAATATATAAATCAACAGGTCATGCTCATAATATAAACACATTCCTATAACCTAATAGTATAATGAATTTATATATTAAATAAATAAAATAATAAAATACATGAGGCTCTACTCTAGCTTCGATCCATACCTCATCCAAATCTCTATTTCTTATCTAATTTGTCCCACTTCAACATGGTAGAACTGATCTTAGGCTTCATCCCTAACCACATTTGCAATTACAATTTTGGAGATACTTAGGTTCTCACGTGTAATGGTGGTCTAGGTAGGGTGAGTAAAAAAATTATTAGGGAACCACAAATATGGTTCCATACTAACAAGAATATGATGTGATATATTCATGTGATGTTTTCAATTATAATAAATAAATTAACTATAGACCATAAATAAATAAAATCCCAATAATTCATTCTTCTCTATGATGTCAAAATGTCTCTGAAAATATCATGGGGACCTTATAGAATACAATTTCATAATCTCCCTATAGTATATTCATATAATTGGGGCCATGACCATCACCCATCAATGATCCTTAAGTTCATGACCCCGATTGACCATACCTACATTATATTTTTCTTGGGTGTCTCTGGGAATGCCGCGATGATTGTTCCAACCAATATACTAAACCTATGTCTATCTAGTATATAAATAAGTATTATGAACCACCACTAAAAAAGTTTTATTATCCAGACCAAATCACACAAGTAAAATAAATTTTCATTATGAGATTTCTCTCATCCAATAGTAACACATTCCTACAGAATTCTCAAAGGATGATCCATCATATTTTAATAGTTCAATCCCAAATATATATCCATTTAATCCACATGGATAGTGACAAAAAACTCCCCAATGGGAGTTTTCTCTAGAGTGGTATATGTATATAAGTATTAAGGACCTCCCCTAAGGGAGTTTTCTCTACCTAGAATTAAGGAACACCCTAAAGGGAGTTTTCTATTCATAAATGAAGACTAAAATCATGGGTGTTTACTATCCATAACATACACAAACATTAATCAAGATACAATTAAAATGGATTGTTTGTATGCCTAATTCCATTATCACTGTCCATGGACCAAACACACCCTCAAACTATTTTTAAATTATCTATGAGGCACCCACCGAGTCCCCTAGTATAAAATGTATGTATAGAAACACTTCTAGGGTCATCGATCTATACAACATATCATGAGTTATCACTTGATACTTGGTAGATCCCATACTCAACTGTTTCATAAACATAACGCAACTTTAAAGGCCTCAAGTGGTGAGTCCTACAATTAACAACATAAATATATTTATTATGGACTATATCACCTCATAGGTTATCAAACATATCCCTAAGGCTATAAGGAATCACTCCTAAAAAAATTTATAAGGTCCAAAACAAATTTACACAGCACCCTCCTAGACAAAGAGGGGTCCAAGGATTCTTAGGTAAGGAACACTAATCCCCATATAATTTAATCCATTGATTTACACACCCTAAGGGGTTATAATAATAGGGATTTAATATTATTACAATCCTCAACTATTGAAGACCATGTAGATAAGACAGTGCACTATGTCTATATTAGTCTATGACAAATATTTTGTTTACTCTTAGGCAGTCATGTAGATTTAATAAATTAATTAAAATTAATCAATTTAAATAAAATAAAATAATTTAATCAAATAAAAGTGATTATCACCTTAGTGCAAACAAAAAACAAAAATATGTAGATAAATATCATACAATATTCCATATGGATTGTATCAAGGCCACCTAACTCATCCTAAATATTTTAAATTTACATCCCAAAGGTTAGTGATTGGTTCTTAAGCTCTTCCAACCACATTCATGGCCAATCAATATCGTCTCAATGATCTATGTTCTAAACTCCATCCAATACACCCCCAAAAATTAATCTTATCATTTATAATTAATGATTCAAAATAACTTTAAATAGTCATAATGATGGTAACACAACAGAAAGACTCATCAGGCTTGAACCATGACTAACCACCCATGGGAGGTCTTCCGTAGACCCCGGACCTCATCCTGGTTGAAGGTATTAATACATGGAATCAATTAAAATCTAAAATTTATTCAATTTTAATTTAAAATATTAGATAAATAACCATAGTGACATAGATCATCAAATCAGTAGTTAACTATATAGAGACAAAGTTTTCATTTGTCTTATTAGAGAGATTAAAAACCACATTATATTCATTGAATTACATTATGCTCTAGTGGGATCATACCCAAAACCCTTACTATAGAACTTATAAAATCAGAGAGAAAGAATAAGAGGAAATGAGGAGGTCACTGATGGAAGGATACTCACATTATATGAAGATGAATGCATAAAAAATCACCTCAAATTAAGGGGAGTTGAAGAGGGGAGGAGGGGACTGCTCGGCTGGGGCATAAATTAGTGAGGGGGAAGGAAAAAAAGGGGCTGGGGAATAAATTTTTATAGGGGAACAACTATAAAATTCAACATTTAATAAGCCCCATGTTTTGGATTCACATTTTCCCAGACATTTTTTCATTCATTGGGTATGAACTACCTGAGTATACCCCTATCTCATGGTTAGTATACTTGTCTTACCCAACCATACAGTAACTCTACAAATCATAATTTCCCTTGTCTATAAAATTTGATATGGTTTTTCTATAACCATGTGAAAACCATGTTCCAATTCCCATGTATAAACCATTCTATGTAGTTTCCCATGGAATTTTTATGGTTTCCTAAAAAATCTTATAATTATAAAAAAAAATTGCACTATATAAATTGTATTAGAAAACTCATCAAAATTGGGGTTCAGTACAGTTTATCCTAATATATAAATAAAAACCATTTACCATGGCTAAAAAGATCCAAAACTACCAAAACATAACCCAAATATCTTGATATTCACCCTAGGAACCTCTTAAGACTAAAAAATATCTAAGATGAATATATTATGATGATATAACTCTTATATAATTTATCCAAAACTCAGTTATCAAAATAGACCATCCACTAAATTAAAATTCAAATTACCTTTGAATTTCTCAGCTCAAAAAGGGGATGTAGTTTTAAAAATTTCTACTTTTTTCCTTTCTATGTTATTAAATGTTTAATATTTTTCTTCCACTGTATTTTTTTTTCTGAACACTCAATATTTTCCTCTATTGATTGATGGGTGTTCATGTAGATTTAAAACATCAATTGATTGATGATATAATTGACAAAATCATATACACGTTATCATACAGTGTAAAAAGCATATGCTTTATTATCTTGATTGAATGATAATTACCTAAATATTTACTAAATATCTTTTTATTCCCATTTATTTCACATTGGTTTATCATGTTATGATTATTTATGGAATTATGAATAATTTATTTGTGCGACTACATTTGAAAAGGTTATAAAAAACATTTGTTCTATGGGTTCTTTATGTTATAATGAAAAATTGATTTCAACCGACATACATAAGTGTTGGTGAATGATGTGTGGGGTCCTATATGTCCCTACAATTATGTAGTTAAATGTTTAAATCTCATGAGATATGTATTCATTTTCACAATTTATTTTCCTATAAGTGTTGGTGTATTCATGTGACTCATGACAGTGATATACATGCAAGTACAATTATATTATCCTGAAAGAATTGGTTCAAGTGTGTTCTAATAAAGGTGATGTTTCTATATTTTAATTTTCATTCCGTATTCATATTCTTATTCTTATGACTATGTAATGATCTCATGGATTATTTTTATTGACTCATGCTTTCATAATCTTTTAATTCATTTCTTATCGTATGCCATGTCGTATGGCTTGACTCATGTTTTATGATATATGAATTTTTAGGTATTATTTTATATATATATTTATTATACCCATATACTCATCTTAACCACACTAAGGATATTTGTTTGTTATCACTTATGTTTAACCTTACCGAATTTCTTATATTTTCCTTCCCTAGGATACAAAGATGAGGGAAACCAATAGAAAGTTTACAAGAGAGTCTAGTATGGTTTAATTATTATTGAATAGAACAATTATAAATTTAAATTTTGAATGGAAATTTATATGAATAATATTAAAGAATATGTAATTACGAAGTTTATCTTCATGTTAAATTAGGATAAATCACTTTCATAGCAATCAAGAATAATGTTAATGTATTTGGTAACTTAAATTTATTCCATTGAGTTATAATATTTATTCTTAAATTTTATTAGCCTTTTTTCTCTAAATATTTTAGTTTAAATATATTCTATCTTATATATTTTTTGATAATGAATTTTTAATTAAAATCAACTACCATTATGTCTTTTCATTTCAATTATTTATGAAAATAAAATATAAAATTTGAAAAGTGATATGTGAAATTGAATTTTAAATTGATAAATACAAAACATTTTTCAAGGAATCACTTTTTGTGGTTTGGTTTTAATTTTCCGATCTATCTTCAAATGATATATCTCTAATGGAGTTATGTTTCAAGTCTCACCCTATATTTTCCTTAATTATGTGAATATTTTTGGTTGATCTTTTTTTGCATCAATAGACTTATTTCTTGATGTTATATAATACCATTTAGAAAACTAATGAATCCCATTTTATATCTATGGGTTATTTATACTATTTAATTGAATGATTTTAATTTGGAATTTTTACAAAACCAATTTTGTTTCCATGGGTTATTTATGATGTGATAATTTAATGGTTTTCAAGTGGCACATGTAAGTATGAATGAATTATGATGGAGCTTCTAAATCACTATAAAATTCATTGGTTAAAAGTTTATATCTAATGATAAAAGTATTCTTTATTACATTTTAGATTCTCATAATAATGGACATTGATGGAATGACTCATGAAAGTATAGTTTTTGAGTATGTTTTCCTTTCTAAAAGTCATGGACACTTATGGTGTGGCTCATGAAAATAATGTTTCTCTATGGTAATGTTTGTGCCACAATTTTAAAATATTATTCATTATGATCATATAATCTCATGATTGGAGGTTTATGTTAAATGTTTTTAAGCCATGTTTTGATAATTATTTTTTTGTTAATAATTTTTGGATTTAAGGCCTTACTCCATGTCCTTTGAATCCCACTTACTATTTATGATTTTCAATCCTGATGATATGATATTTATTTAATTATAATGTATTTTTATTCATACAAACATGTATTTAATTAAATTTTTATTCAACCACTAACAATTATTTGAGATCATACCATTCTAAGATTTTCATTACCCTGGGTTTGAGGATGAGTTTTACTAATGATATATTTATAAGATGGTCTAATATGGTGATCTTAAGAAAATATGATTGCAAGAATTGTAAAAAATGTTTAATATGTAACTAGTATCCATAGACACTAAACCAATCAATCCATGGTATATTATTACCTTTATTTATGAAATGTATTTTTTATTTCCTGTATAAGATGTAAAATAAAGGCATGTTTGTCTTGGGTTACTATTTATTAGGAGATAGATGGATATATACACCAGAGGTAGCAACACAACAAGCGATATCCCCAATGTGATAAGGTTTTCCCTTAGAGAGGAGGTTATAGTAGAAGATTTAAATGTGAATCAAGAAGATAATCCATGGGTAGATGTCATTACAATTTTCTTCCTCCACTATCACCCTCATTCTTTCAATGTTAGGCTGAAGGAGCTTGTGGTTATTGGTATAGATAGATATAAATTATAAAGGGATATAACTAGGAAATGTTCGAAATAATTCATTGTATACTCCATGTATTCTCTATATTAGAACCCATACCCCTAGATAATGATAAAATTAATTATTTTGTTTCTATATCACTTATTCTAGAGTTATGAATCATGTTAGATTCCCTATCCCAATTAATATGGATAGATATTACCATTATAAAAAACAACATGAGAATCCACATTTACTAATGATCATAGCTTGTTTTTAATGGATGGATATTTTCATGGGACCTTGTAGTGGCTAGGATAATGATCTATAATATCATCCAAGGAATTGACTATATATTCTCAGTTTATGCTATTATTTAATAACACCATTAGATAGTAGTGTCTTATCAGGATAATAGACTAAGGCTTCTCTTCATTTCATAGTGGGAACTTTAGCTTAGGAAGGTGGGTTCGATGCGTGGGAGGTTGTGACCGATTACCCATCAATTGGATGGATTGCATCTATGATCTTCTAAAACTTAATATTATTATATTTTTATTGTTTAGGGGTATATATGGAAGGTCTTATCGAGGATATGATTTTATTTAACCCTCATTAGTATATTTATTTATGCATTTATCCACTCCATGAAACCAATATGATATCTTTCCAAGTTTATTCGATGGACTTGTTTGAGATCTAGGAGTTAATGGTTCTGTTAGATGAAATTATGTAGAAACGTCTCAAAAAACCTTGTATATCTCCCTGGTAATCTCCAATGTTGTTTCCCATGTATTTGGACAAAATATTTATTCATTATATTGACTATCAAAACATGAATTAGGTGACTGTCAATAAAAACCCCTCAATCAATGTTTGGTGATCACATTGATAAGATGAAAATAGAGAAGTAGTTCTCGAAGATTGATCATTGATATGAAAATTGTCAAATTTGGGTTTTTGAGGATCATATCAAAAAGATGGTATTATAGCATTTCAATGGGAATTATGGGTATTTGAGGGTTCCCTA
Source organism: Viscum album (assembly GCA_963277665.1). Classification (NCBI taxonomy): domain Eukaryota; kingdom Viridiplantae; phylum Streptophyta; class Magnoliopsida; order Santalales; family Viscaceae; genus Viscum; species Viscum album. The sequence continues at coordinate 1,046,394,895 of OY728150.1, forward strand.
TATCTTGAAAAATACCAATATTTTGTTCATGGGACTTATGAAATAGATTTTTAGGCCATTATTAGAGTAGTTTGTGGTTTTATTTATCAATCATTTCCTCATTAATTTAGCATTAAAGGATAAGAATGATAACAAACATAATATTTCCTTGAATATTATTTGGGATAACTAGATCCCAAGAACACTCTCAATGTGTTAGTTCTTTATTTGAGAGGTAATGTTTTTGGGGAATTTCATCTTAGAGGGTAGATTTGATTTTGACTGAGAAATGGCCTAAGTAGTGCATGCTTTGGAGCTTCAAAAATATTATTTGAGGTGTATGGTTTATAGGGTTTATGGGAAACTATTAAAGGTTTATGGTATACATATCCAAGATTGATACTACCATGACTAACTTGAATTGAAAGGATAATCCATTCAATTGTTTTGAGTTATGTTAGGAAGATTTTGAGGATTTTTACTAGGTATATATGAGAACCTCTGTTATAAGGAAACTAGAGGTTGAGTTTGAGTAAATTTTTTCATTTGATGTATATTTTTGTGGGAAGAGACCTAAAACTACTATTTCACCAATAAAAGAATAATAGTCTGTCAAAATATCACCATTTTGGTAAACCAAAAGTGTAGTGGAAATCTAGACACCAATATTTTCCCTACAAACATAGTATACCATGAATAAGAAGACTTCTTCACTCTAATCACTACACTAATCCAAATAAATTCCACACACACGACACACAACCAAAAATTCACATAAAAAAGGAAACAAATGATAGAAAATAAACACATACGAATTACCAATTTTTGTCATTTGTCATGTATCCATGGGATAATAGTACCATACTTTTCATTTCACTAGAAATATAAGGATTAAAATCTCTATGATTAAAAAATCACATAGATCACTAATTCTGTGTAATTTTCATACACATCCAAGGGTGGTCCCATAGTCACTTAATTGTGGTTCCCATCTATCCCTCTAGTTGCACCAACATAATAAAAATATGGAAGTCAATTTGTTTTTCTTGGAGATTACTGATTTCCTTTAGGAGTAATCATTTAGACAACCTATATAAAGTACATTGAACACATTAAATATAACTAGTTTCATGAACTATAATAGCCCATATTCTAATGAACTAAATAATAAACCTACTCAAGAACCATATATAAGATCAATATCTTCAAGGTAACCTACCCAATATCATATGTCTCGTGCTACTTATTCATTTATAATAGCAAATCCATCTAAAAAATTTCCTTCTTCTGATCAACTAAATCTAGTTCTTGAAGAGGATTCATAATCCTAACAGTATACCACCTGAAGACAACATCAAGGATAACTGGAAAACATTAAAACCACAATTAAATATCATAACCACCTTTTTTTCAAATACATACAGTTTCTTCTATGATCTTCTAATGACCTTAAACTCACCGAGGTATAATATTTCCTTATAATTTCTTGAACTACAACCATTTTTAGTGTATCTACATAATTGTTTCCATAGAAACCCTTATCAGGTCTAAGAACTTTTAATTCCATTAAATTATGAATATAGTGACACTTCAATTTCATGTTTTTTTTATTATATGATACACTAGATCTTGGGAAAGGTGAATACCACTATAATAATTGAAACAAATACCACCACCTTTAAAAAATATTCTGAGATCTTCTGGAAATCATATTAACAATAAATTCTCATTTATAGATTCCATAGTAGTTATACGTTATACTTACGCTATATAAAATTTTAACAATGGATATAGAAGATGCATATAAATGATGGTCATTATTTCATAAGTAAATGAAAATCTTGTTGTTATCTTCTAGGTATAAGAATCCCAGAAATATATACATAAAAAAAACCTTGATATATATTATCTTACCCAAAACAAAGCACTATATCTTCTAAACCCTTCATGTACTAGATGATCCACATCATCTCTTCTTAGAGTTCCATTTCAAGGTTCAACAGGAATTGGAACACAACTCCCATTGAAAAGTTAATATCTGATTGTGTATATATAATAACATACTTCAAGATTTTTACTGCTGATGAAAATGAAATCTTCTCTATATACAAAAACCTCTTATTCAATTTTTGTGACCTTATACTTGGATAACAAGAAGTGTCTAACAAGAGGTGTTGATATTGGATTTGATTCACACATCCCAAATCTGGTTATGATATTCCAGATGCATTACTTCTGGGATAACAACAATGTTATAGATTTTCTATTCCTTTATATCCTGATCACTATTTTTTGTTATCCTGTCTAAAATATTTCATCTCAAATCTAATAAGAAACTTATACTTCACTTATTAAATACATGAAACGTGTATATCTCCCAAAAAAATATCATCTATATATAAAATAATAATGATTTAAGTTCCACATCTCCATGAATTTACATAAAGATAATGGATATAGTTTTTATGAGTGAAACATTCTTCATTCAAAAATACAAAAAACTTATAGTTCCATTATCATGGTTCGTATTTCAATCAAAAAATACATCACTTGAATTTAAAAATGAGACCCTCTTTTTAATGATCTTAAAAAACCTTTAGATACTTTGTGTAATTATCTTCCTATAAATTTCCATAAAGGAAAATAATTTTTACATTTAACATCTCTAATTTTAGATCATCATAATTAGTAAAACTGAGAACTTTTTTTGATTGTGTCATGATTTACATCCAGTGAAATATTTTCTATGAATTTAATATCTACCTTTATCATAAAATATTCACCAACAACCAAACCATATAAATTATACTTCAATCAGATTCTTCCTTAATTTAGAAACCACATATATTCTCTAATTATTATTTTCTATAAGGAAATTCAGCTAGCTCTAATGATCCATTGGTTTCATTGTAATTCATTTCTTCCTTCATCAATGAATCAGAATTTTTTGAGTAAAAAATTATTATTGGTTTGTTTATTCAATTAGGTTTTCCAAAAATTGTTTAAAATTAAGAAGTTTATATTGTCCATAAAAACTTTGAACTTTCCACCTAAATCTTGAAGATCCCCTTAGATGAGGTTATATTTTTTTAGCGCTACTATTTATGTAGTCCTAATTTTTGAGGAATATATTCTAATACCTATACTACTGGAGCTCTACCAAAGGATATAGTAGTACTTAAGAACCTTGGTATATCTTCTGCTGGTCTCACAATATGTATTTCTATTATTTCATATAATCATATCGGAACATGTAAAATTCCGGCATTCCCATCAACCTGGACTTCAATAGTTGAGTGATTATTCTCAAATTATTATATATCCAAATTCTGGTCCTTCTGTTAAACCTTATCATTAAAGAGAACATATCATATTTGGATAATATATATTTTATTATCATATAAAATTTAGAACAAAAATATTAATTTCCATACCTAATAATGAAACATACCTTGGACATAGTCTCAAGATTATTTCTATATTTAACATTAACGTGGGTAAACAAAATGCATCCAAATACTTTAATGATCCTAAAATCTGATTGTTTTCCATACCTAATCTCTTTTGGTAGACTATACTCTATTGAAATAAAAACTATTGTTTAGAATGTGTTCTACCATATTGATTGGTTCTTCCAAATTGACTTAATAATTATTGAATTTATCTGTATGCATCATGGATTCTCAGTCAATGTACAATCCATTCATTTCACTACATAATTATTTTTTGATGTTATGGGTAATGTATTCTTATTCCTGGTCCCTTTATTATGGAAACAATTTCATAATATTAGACCATTATACTCAACAATATTTTTGAATATGAGGAACTATAAATTATATCCAATTTCCCCTTCCACCATGTATTTCAACTGTACAAAGGCACTGAACACATATGGATTTTTCTTAAAAAATTATAATAATACCTTATATGTATCATCATTGATGAATGTGAAAAGGTAATTTTAACCACTATGAGAATGTAATGGGATTGAACCCTATATTTCTGACAGATCTAATTCTAGCTTTAGGGCTTTGGGTTTCCAACTATTCCAATTGAATGAAACTCTTTTTAATTTTCCCAGCACACAACCCTCAAAACCCCTAATTTCCATTTATCAATCTTTAAAATGTATTTCCATGTTATAAACTTCATTTTATTATCACTGATATGATCCACTACTATAAAACATGAGTTTAATAATGCTATAATCATCCTTTATCAACACTAAAAAATCACTGACTACCTTAGCATGGTTAAATATCCTTGGATTTTATCATCACTAAAAAAGAACTCATAAAGGGAATATTTATCAGTTTAAATAAAATTGATGATAAAATACCTCATTTATCAATGCTTTATTTTTCACTAATAAATATACCCTTTATCACCCATTTGAAAAGTGTTGATAAATGATGTCTTTTTTCAGATCTTTTAAAAGCGATGATAAACGTATGATTTATCAACTCTTTTATTTTCACTTATAAATGTATAGATTTATCAGAGATTTTATATGATCTAATAAATATAGACTTCATCATCACCTATATAAGTGCCAATAACGGTGAAATTTATCAACACATTTAAAATTACTGATAAAGGGTAGCTTTATTGGTTCATTTAGTAGAACTGATAAAGGTGAAAACTGCATTGTGATCCTGCATCACACTAAATCACCGAAAATAAGTGTAGTGTGCTCCAAAAACACACCAAATTATCAGAAACAACAAAAAAAATTACCAAAATAAGATAAAAATACTGAATTTAAATGAAATAATATTTCTAACTCAATTACAAGAAAAACCAAACACTATTATAGAAAATTTTAGTTGTTTTATTACAAAAATTAATGAAAATTATGAATAAAGAGGCATAATTGGAGTCACAATGGTCACACCACAAGTCTAATTTAGGTTTGACTAATTTATAAATGTCACAAATGCATAATGGATAATTTTCCTAAAGTACCAAAATAATTAGAATGTGTTTTATCAGTTTTGTGTATGTGAGTTATTTTTTGATTAAAATTAATGTTAGTATTGAATAAAAAGATTCACTTAGAGTCATAGAAGTCAAAAAATGCATCATATTGAGGTGAGGCTGATCCTTATATGTAAACAATTATGTATGGATTTTTTTATAAAAAACAAAATCAACCTAAATTGTTTGGTCGGTTTTGAGTAAGTCAGTTGTTTTTCACCATAATTAATGTCAATTTCGAATAAAAATGATTCACTTAGAGTCATATCGGTCAAATCATGCATCAGATATAGGCAAAGATGAATGATACATGTCCAAAATGACTCATGGATCATTTTCCAAAAGTATCAAAATAGTCGGAATGTGTTTACTCAGTTTTGAGTATGCTACAAGTTTTTTTTACTAAAATGTCATCTTAAATTGGAAAAAATCACTTTGAGCCATATAGGTGGTATCATGTGTGGGTTTGAACTAATATAGTTTCATACACATTGAAAATTAATTATGTATCATTTCCCAATATTATCAAGACAATCTAAGTGTGTTTTCTTAGTTTTCAGTGAGTGGCACTTTTTGTATTGAAATGTAAATTTTAAATAGAAAACGGGCACTTAGAGTCAGACTGGTCACACCATGCATTAGATTGAGTTGTGGATGATATATACACATAAAAATGACATATAGATCATTTTTAAGAAGTACCAAAAAATATGAATGTACTTTCACAATTTGGAGTATGTCAATTGTTTTTCACTAAACTTAATGTCAATTTTGAATAAATAAGACGCACCTTGCATTGGATTGAGGTGAGAATGAGTGATACACATCCGAAATAAATCTTGGATTGGGTTTCTGAAGTTTAAAAACAATAGTATTGTGTTTACTTAGTTTTGAGTATGCCACATGTGTTTTTATTAAAATGTCAATTATAAACTATCAATAGACACATGGAGTCATATCGGTCACAATGTGCATCAGATTGAGGTGTGTTTGATCCCTGAATGTCAAAATTAATGTATGGATAATTTTCTTAAAGTAATAAAACAATTGGAATTCATTTTCTTAGTTTTGAGTATGCCACCTGTTTTTTTGCTACAATGTTATTTTTAATTAGAATGACGAAAAATGGATATTATCTTAAGTGAAAAGTGTTATGTAAAGTTTTAAACAATTTTCTTAAAAAAAATCCTAGTATGATCTTTATTCTACTTCATTTACCAAATATTTTATTATTTGAAAGCAAGATCTTCTTATCCTCCTCTTCCTTGGTCTCCACCTCAGTCATCGCCTCTGCCTCCTCCTCCAAGTCAGTCCCCGACGCTGAATCTACCTCTACCATTTCCTCTAATTCCACCTCTTCATTTACCTCCACCTCCACCTACTCCTATGCAATTTCCCAATAATTTTATTTTTTGTAGGTCAGTGATTCTAAACAATTATACTTCGTCCATTACTCTTCTCCTTGAGAAAGAGATCAAAAATAATATATACACATTGTAACATTAATACTCCAGACCCCAAATAACATTCAAAGGTAATAACTAATAATATATCACAAAAAAGTAGGTAATAACCTAAATTTTATTTCAAAATATATTTTGAAAAAAAAGTACGCTTCCAACTCATCTTTAAAAAAATTGATTTCTTCTTTTGAGTATCTTTTTTATCAGTAATCATGATAGTGATGAGAAAATATAGATAAACAAAAGATTATGAAATATATTTTGTGAAATTTTAACTACCTTTAGAAATTATCTTTTGGGGGATTCTAGTCTCTTCATGGTTTATTATTTCTCTCATAAATTTGAAAACATAATATACAAAATCTTTTCATTATCTTGTTTCAGACATTGCAGAAACATTACAAAAATATGTAAATTGTTTTGAAATGTTTTGATAGAAAAATATTTCTCTATATAACTTAATTTTTTTCCATTTCAGTAATCCACATACTTTATCTTTTAAGACTTCGACTGCATTCCATGATCTAGACTGTATTTAGAGACCTCCTTATCATAATGAAAATCTCATTGAAAAACATATGAAACATATAATTAGAAATTTAACTATATAATACTGATTTTATTGTATTATATATTCACAATAAACATCATTTGTGGTCAGTTGATTTAATATTCATGCATTGAATCAAAAAAATTAAATATTCAGGTTGTCTATGTTGACTACTATCAGCATCCAATGATTTCTAAAAAACAAAAACAATTTAGAAATGAAAAAACTGACAATACATTTTATGTGGATAGATCATAAAGTATTACCCTTGAAATGTAAATATTAAAAAAAGTCATTTTTTGATGATTTTTAATTATATACTTTAAGAAACTCGTCTATTTACTTCTTGATTTCTTCCCCATTCAATGTAATTTTTGGCATATAAATGATATATGGATTAATGAATCCAAATAGTTCTTGCATATCTTCCCATTATATAGTAGTAATATAAATGCCTATACAAAATATGAACAGTTATTAACATTAATACACATATTTAGCTCACTATTTTGAAAAAGATATTATGTAAATGTACCTTATATATGTATTCAAAATTTTTATTCCCAACCATTCAAGCTTGATAATCTCAGTTAGAGTCTCAAGACCAATTACATCTCTAAAGGAAACACCATATATGTCTTCTTCATATTCAATGCAACGCATAGTGATAAAATACTTTTTTTAATATTTTATTGACAATAAATGATAAAATATCAACACACTATGTAAAATAGGTTTATTTATAAAATATTTGGGATTAGATCATTCAATTGAAAATTTGATGGAAATTCCAGTTTTACCCTTTATAGTGCACTATAGTATTTTAAAAATAAAAATAAAAATATTTATTATTTGACCTTGAAATTTTTTAACTGTGTTCCTCACTTAATGGAATTCAACTTTTGTTCAGAACATTAGTGCTACATAATGAATTTGGTTGGACTAAATGAACCATGAAGTCAAAGGTGGGTTGGACCTACTAGATTGGATATTTGTTCTATATTTTGGCCATAACCTCTTCATCTGAGCTTGGATTGCACCAAAATTTTGAGAGGATATCTCCAAAAACAATTTACAAAGAATTCTTATGTAATAATAGATGGTTCACACGTTTTGAAGTTAAAATGGATGGTGTAATTAGGCTTAAAATATTTGGCCATGATTCCCCATTCACACTTGAAACCTCATTAAACCTAGCCTCCCCTCCACACTATAAATTTGTTTTTTTATCATCTGGAGGGGTTGGGACGTGAATTATGAATTTTAGGGCCGACGAGAAGTGGTTTCACTCCAATTATTCAAGAAATTCCATAAGGGTAGCTCTTGAAGCAAGGATCCCTTCATCGAAGCCTTCTTCTTCATCTTCTTCATGTTGTAATGTTTGTGTTTTCACCATATAATTATTAGTTACACTTTTATTTATTATCTTTTCTTCTATTTAATTAAAATTTCTTCTTCTCTTAATCTTACTATTTGGGCTAGAATTCATGAGTAGAAACAATATTGGGTTATACCGTTTCTAAACTCTTGTGAAAACAAAACGTTTCTACGATGACTACACCACCCATGGAAGAGTATTTTTCTTAGTCATATATCTACAAATTAACTTATTAATTAATTTTTTATGAATCAATGAGCTACTGTAATTCACATAATGTGATCTATTAATTGATTTTTTAATTTAATTGAAACTAATCAAGCAATTGAAAAATTGACACAAAAACACGCGAGGTCGAAAGTTGTGTAAATTGTGAGACTGCGAAATTAATCGGTAATACAAGACCACACATGATAAATTTTTTGAGTTAAAATATAATCTATAAACTAAATTAATCCTTATTTCCTGAGTGTATATGTTCTCTAATTAACCACTGACTATATGGTAACCTAAGAACATCAATCAAAGCAGGGTACTAGGATTGCATGTTCCGAAACTAGCCTTGGGTTTAAGTATTTTCATCTTTGTGGTTAAGTTAACTACCATAGGGTTCGAGGGTTAAAAAAATTAGGGGATTATAATTAAGTGGATTTTAATTTAAATGATGATAAAAAATAATTGAGTGAATAGGTAGAGTTATATTGATTACACTATTTACAATATTCTCTAAAAAACATTACTTGTTTCGTCTTTTTAATCGAACTTCATTTCACAATTAAAAACAAAAAATGAAATCTTCTTCCTAAAAACTTCTTCTAGTTTTATAAATGATAAAAAAACTCCATCCTTTGATTTAGTGTTTTTATTCTCTTTTATTTTATTGTTATAATACCTTTAAGAAGTTTTTTTAATTTACTTACTCATTTGAGAGACGACCTTGGTTAGCCACTTTGCTGCATCCAAGTACCCAAAAAAATCAGACTTCATTTATGGGTGCCCACAAATCCTTCTTTAAAATTAGTGCCATTTTTGGGAAAGAAAGTAATTATTTCAACCATTTAAAGGTATTTAATTTTTTTAAAATTTTATTCTCTTTTTCTCTTCAATCTTTGTTCTTTACACACTATGAATTTTTTAACTTCTTTTGTTTTATTCTTCTTTTTGGACCCTCAACTCAAAATTCTCATATATTATTTTATTATGGTCCAATTTTCTTCTTTTCATATTTATTTTATTTATGACATGAACTAATCCTGAAAAATCTATTAAATCTTTATTCTGAGATTGAGTGTAGCCTTCGAGCTCGAATAAGACATTCTCAGTCTATGGTCAGATTCAACATTCAACCAATTATATAATTCCTCTACTCTCAGAAAACTAAAATTGGAAGAAATTAAAATTGAACTATAAAATAAGAACCAATGGCTTAAAATAATGGAAATGAAATTAATATAACCATTCTATAATTGGATGCACTTGATATTAATTATCTACTAAATTACATTGCATTTCCAAATCTCGAATCAGACATTGAGCTGAAATCGGGGTTAATTCACCTGTTCCAAAATTTCATATACTCTCTAGTGAGGATACTAATAAACACCTTAATGAATTTAACATGTTTTTCTCAATGAGCATTCCCATTTTCACTAAATGGAGTTGAAAAAGACTGGATGTATTATTTACAATTTGAAGTTGTATCTTGTTGGAACAATTCGAAACATCTTTTCTTTTAGTGATTTTTTCTAGCATCAAGGAGAACAGTCATTCGAAAGGAGATCTTAGGGATCAAGAAATCCCATGAAGAGTCAATGTATGAGTACTAGGAGCGATTCAAGAAGTTGTGTGCAAGCTGCCCACATCACCAAATCAGTGAGAAACTCCTCATACAATACTTCTATGAAGAAATCACACCTATGGAGAGAATCATGGCGGATGCTACAGTTGGAGGAGCATTGGTGGACAAGACACTAGTAGATTCATGTGCATTGATTTAAAAAATGGCACAAAACTCTCAACAATTTGGTGATCGAGGTACACCACATGTTTGAGAAGTACATAAGGTAAGTCCTTCTTCTCTTGAATGTCATTTGATTGATACTAAGTTAAAATAATTGACCACAATGGTGAGGTAGAATTCATTGGGTCAAAAAACATCCCAACCCCATCCATTAAGGCCTTGTGGAATTTTCACTGAGACAATCCACTGAACAGACTGTTTCCCCCAATTACAAGAAACAGAAGATTGTGAAGAAGTGTTTCTTGGGAGACCATTTCAGCAGCAAAAAATCCATATCCCAAAAAATAAGTTTCATTCATTTGTTCGAACATATAACCAAGGGTGGAAGGATCAATAAGACATGAGGTATGCCTCTGGACAACAACAATGGCCCCCCTTTCAACGAAACTTCCAGCAGCCTCCACCTTACTAGTAAGGTTTCCAACAACCCCAAAGGAGATTTTAATCCCAATCATCAACAATTAAACAAGAAGGGACTTATCAACCAAATTTAGATTCTAATACTGATGAGATTTTGGAATAAATTTTTCTTAGTCAATATAATGAGTTGAAGAGTCAAGGTTCATAATTGAGGGAGTTAAAAACTCAAATGATCCAGATTTCCAACCTACTCAAAATCCAAAGTGGAATGTTAGTGTCATCACATTGAGATGTGGGAAGAAACCAGCTGAAGCTTCTCCACCTACCATTCCATCTAGATTCACCTCAACTCTGGAGAAACCCCATTCAAAACCTACTAATGAGAAACCAAAGGAGAAAGAAAAAGGTAAGAAAAATATTAATTATAAACCTCCTAAACCCCTTCCTTTTCCAAACAGGGTTGTTCAAACCAAGTTGATGGCTAAATAGTAAATGAAAAAGGAGGTTTTGGACACATTCAAGATTTTAGAGATAAACATCCCCCTTATTGGGTCCATTATGAAAATCCCAAGGTATGTGAAATTCTTAAAAGAACATTGTACCAATCAAAGAGGTATCAAGAGAAATGAGTGGATCAATCTTGGAAGGAGTGTGTCAGAACTCATTACAATAACTCTAGTGATTCCAACAAAGTGCAAGGATCCCAGGACTTTCACCATCCAATATACCATAGGGGAGTTACACTTTTCTGTTGCTTTATGTGATTTAGGAGATTCTATAAATAGGATGCCTCAATCTATATTATCTTTTTTACATGTTTAAGAGTTGAATCCAACAAGAGTAGTGGCATAGTTGGAAAATATAGTTGCAACATATCCAGTGGGAGTCCTTGAGAATGAACATGTTAGGGTAAGAGACATGATATTTCTAGAAGACTTCTATTTTCTTAACATGGAGGATGATCAATTAAGTTCTCGTGCTCCAATTATCTTAGGTAATCCCTTCCTTAAAACTCCAAAAACAATCATAAATTTACATGAGGGTACAAATTCCATGTAGTTTGGAGATGAAGTTGTGATATTTAATATTATGGATTCTAGGAAGTACCCCTCAGAGGACCATTCAGCTTTTTTTATCGCCCATTTTGAACCACCAAGTAAAAACCCCATGGATTTTTGATTGTCGTATAATTAGGGAGATTATGAGAATTGGTTCTACTTTTATGTCTATAAGAACTTCCACACCAATTTTTAATTAAAAATACTCTCTTATATTTGATTTTTAAGTGGATTCATATTCTAATTTTGATCATGTGAACTCTAATTATGGCATGGATGATGGATATGTTGATGGGTTTGAGGAACTATTCTCTAATTTTGATGATGTCTATTCTGATATTGATGATCTTTGTGCAAATATTTCAATTCCTTCCCTATCCCCATCCATAAAACACACCCCTTATATTGGATCTGATGAAATTTCCACCTAATCTCAAATACTCTTACTTTTTAAGTGGTAAAATATTATATGTTATCATTACTAACAATCTCTCTTTTGAACATGAATAAATTTTTTGAGTCTTTTGAGGGAGAACATAACCGAAATTGAGTGGACCTTGGCTGATATATTAGGTATTAACCCCTCTATTTCCATGTATAATATTCTTTTAGAGGATGGGGCTAATTCAGTTAGGTATCCACAAATAATAATCAATCCAACCCTTCTATATTTTGTTAAAAAAAGGATGAAAAATTTCTCATGGAAGGTATAATTTATCCCATTTCAGATTCCATATGGGTGAGTACTATTTAGGTTGTGCCTAAGAAAAGTGGTGTTACTTTCATTAAAAATGAGAAAGTTGAGTTAGTTCTAATGAGGGTACAAAACAGTTGGTGTGTGTGTATTGATTACAGGAAACTAAATCAGTCCACTTGCAAGGACCATTTCCCTATCACATTTATTGATCAAATGCTTGAGATACTAGCTATAAAGACACTTTATTATTTCTTGGATGGATTTTCTAGATATTTTCAGGTTCCTATTGCTCCATAGGATTAAGATAAAACTAAATTCACCTGTCCCTTTGGCACATTTTCATATCGAAGGAAGCCATTTGGAATTTTCAATGCCCAGGTACCTTCCAAGGATGCATGGTGAGTTTTTTTATCGGATTTTATTGAGACCTTCTTGGAGGTATTCAAGGATGATTTTACAGTGTATGGGTATTCATTTGGTAATTTTATCTCTAGTTTGGTAAAGGTGTTGAATCATTTTATTGAGAAGAATCCGGTCTTGAACTTTGAAAAGTGACATTTCATGGTAGAAAATGGCATTGTCTTAGGGCATGTAGTGTCAAAACATGGGATAGAGATTGATAGATCTATGGTAGATATCATTTTATCCTTACCCTATCCTTCAGGTGTGCATGATGTTAGATCTTTACTAGGGCATGTAGGATTTTATCAGCGCTTCATCAACGATTTTAGTAAGATTTATCTTCCTATTTAACGATTACTTCAAAAGGATTCTGATTTTGTGTTTGATGGTTCATGGAGAAATTCCTTTGATGAGGTAAAATAGCGGCTTACCACTCCACCTATCATACATCCTCTATGGTGGGAGCTTCCTTTTGAGCTTATGTGTGATGCCCATAACATTGCAGTTGTAGTTGTCTAGTCTCAGAGGGTGGAGGGAAGTTCACGTGTTATTTCTTATGCATCAAGGAAATTGGATTCAGCCCAATCAAACTACAAAAAAAAATGGAAAAAGTGTTTCTTACCAACATATTTAATTTAGATATATTTTGTTCATATTTATTGGGCTCTAAATTAGTTGTTTTTTCTGACCATGAAGCTATGAGGTACGTCTTGAAGAAGCCGGATGCAAATCCTAGTATAATATGATGGATGCTTCTTCTTCAATAATTTTATATTGAGATAAAGGATAAGAAGGGGCCAGAAAACCTGGTGGTGGACCACAAGAGTAGGCTTACTCACACACTAGAGGATGACACCTTGGACTAGGTACCACTTCAAGATACTTCTCTTGATGAGCATCTTTGTTCCATCTCAGGTACACATCCTTGGTATGCTTATTTAGTGAACTACCTTGTTGCATCCTAAATTACTACAAATTTAAAGAAACATCTAGTCCCAAAATTAAATAGTGAGTTATGATTTTATGTTTGGGATGATCCATACCTCAAGAACATGTGTAGTGTTCAATTTATTAGGAGGTGTGTTCCGGATCACGAGTTTGAGTATATTCTTCAATTTAGTCATACACTTGCATGTGGTGGACACTTTGGAACCCAACATATAGCTAGTAATTTTTTGGACTCCGGATTGTATTTTCCTAGCTTATTCCATGATTCCCATGTATTTTTTAAGTCATGCTCTCATTTACAACACATTAGGAACATTTCAAGGAGACACGTGATGCCCCAACATGCCATACTATTATGTGAAAATTTTGATGTGTGGGGAATTGATTTTATTGGTCCTTTTATAAGTTCATTTGGTTTCTTTTAAATTTTGTTCATTGTTTATTATGTGAGAAAATGGGTGGAGGATAAGGCCACCAGGACTGATGATTGTCATGTTGTAGTGGACTTTTTCAAAGCACATATTTTTTTGCAGGATTGGAGCACCAAATTCCATCATTAGTGACCAAGGAACACACTTTTTCAATCAGAATTTGGCTTCCCTACTTTAGAAGTATGGGGTGACGCACAAAACATCAACACCATACCACCCCCAAACAAATGTCTAGGCTGAGGTTACAAATGTCCAGGTTGAGGTTTTAAATAGAGAGTTGAAACAAATTTTGGGGAAAACCATGAAGCCAAATAGGAAGGATTGGAGCAAGCTCTTGGATGATGCGCTTTGGGCTTATAGGATGGCATACAAAACTCCCACAAATATGTCCCCATTTAGGATTGTTTTTGGGGCATCTTGTAATCTTCTTAAGCAAGTTGATCATTGTGATTATTGGGCTATAAATAAATGCATCATGGATTTGGCCCAACTTGGAATCCTAAGAAAGCTGCAAATTCAAGATCATGAGGAGATTCAATTGTCTTCATATGAGAGCTTAAGTAACTATAATGAATGGTAAAAAGAATCTCATGATCGAATCATCCAAAAAAGGGAATTTCATGTTAGAGAGAAAGTCCTTCTCATCAGTTCATGACTAAAGTTGATGCCTAGTAAGTTGTGTTCCAGATGGTTATGTCCTTATATTGTATCTAATGTTTTTTCTTTATGGTGCAGTGGAGATCACACAAGAGGACACTAGAAGGAGAATTACAGTCAACAAGCAATGTTTGAAAAATACATTGAGGTACTTCCAAGTAATGCAGTGGATTTCATCACCCTGCATGACCCCGTTATCACTTGAGCATATCACGTTGTTCCCAACCCTTTCACTTTTATGTTCTTTTTACTATTTATAGTTATAAATTTCATGTGTTTATATAATCTCATAGGTTCACATTGAGGATAGTGCAATATTATAAGTGCGAGGGAGGGGACATAATTTTGGGGTATATATTTAGAATGTTAATTTGTATATTATATGTGTATTTTCTATTATGTTTTTGGTCAAAATAAAAAAAACAATGGAAAAAAACCAATAAAAAGGAAAAATATTCATGTAACAATATCATTTAGAATATACAGAAAATTCATGTTTTCAAAATTCATTCATATAAATATAAGCATAGTATGATTTCATCATCAAGGGTTTAATTTTCTAAAAATTAAAGTCATCGATGATATGAATGGTTGTGTCATTATAAATCCATTTCGATTTTGACATCAATATTTGTGATATTTGTTCATAGAAAATTGTGTCATTGATTTCTCCACAATTTTTTTCACACAATCATGACTTTTGAGTTTCTATTACCTAATTGAATATATATTCAGGGAAACTAATTATTTTTATCTTATAATATAGACTTTCTATACACTCATTTATCTTTCGATCATTTCCATCATTGAACCATATTGACCTATGATTGGGTATATAATATTTGACTATTGTACGCCCTCTAAAAAAAATTAAAAAATAAACAAATCAATAAAAAAACAATCAATAAAGAGGGTAGGTAATAAATGTAAAACTTGTGAGAATATATAGGTTAGAAACTCATGGTTTGACTTCTGGGAATGCATAAATTAGTGGGTTTTGGAATTTGATTACAAAGGATGTTGAACAGTTTCGGTGGAATAGAATTAGGTAAGAAGAAATTTTTTTATTGTCCTGAATATACTAGATAAAGGGTAGAGAGGCAAGCTTGGAATGGTTGGCACACACACGTGCGTGGAGAATTAGTGGCATGGTAGACCCATGACTTGTTTCGCTGTGATTAGTGTTATGAACCTCACTGGATTTTGTTTTGACACATTTCATGAGACAATTACTTTAAAATTTATTGATATTTACTCTTGATGGGATTCTTACATTGCCTATATTTTCACTGTATATTGAGAAATTTGAATATGCATATATTGTCACATTTTTTTTGAATACATGATATGAGGTTTTCCCAAGAAGTGCAAAAGGGAAACTGTGGGGGAGTTGATAAAACACAATTTTATTAAATATTTTATTGATAATTAATCATAAAATTTCGTCAAATTTTTTTAAATATGTTTACTTATAAAATATTTGGGATTAGATCATTAATTTGAAAATTTGATTGAAATTACAGTTTTACCCTTTATAGTGTACTGTTGTATTTTGAATATAAATAGTTCTTTGTTTGTTATCTGACCTTGATATTTTGTAAATGTGTTCTTGACTTAATGGTATACAACTTTTGTTCATAATATTGGAGCTAAATCATGCATTTTGTTAGACTAAATGGACCATGAAGACAAAGGTGGGATGGAACCGCTAGATTGGATATTGGTTATATATTTATTCCATAAAGTCTTTATATGAGCTTTTATTGGGCCCAAATTTTGATAGGAGATCACCAACAAAATGGTTCAAAAATCATTATTCTGTAAGAGCTACTGGTTCATGCGTTTTGAAAGTCAAATGGGTTGTGCAAGTTGGATTAAATTATATGTATGAGATTCCCCATTCACACTTGAAGCCTCTTTAAACCTAGCCTCCCCTTCACTCTATAAATTAGTTTTTTTATTATTTGGAGGGGTTGGGACGTGAATTATAAAGTTTAGGGAAGTGTAGAAGTGGTTTCACTCCGATTATCCAAGCAATTCAATATGGGTAGCTCTTGAAGCAAGGATCCCTTCGTCGAAGCCTTCTCCTTCTTCGTCGTGTTGTAATGTTTGTGTTTTCACAATATAAATCTTAGTTCCACTTTTTTTTATTCTACTTTCATCTGTTTTGTTCAAATTTCTTCTTATAATAATTTTCTTATTTGGGTTTTAATTCCAGAGTAGAAACAAGATTGGGTTATACCGTTTCTAAACTCTTGTGAATGGAAAACGTTTATGGGATGACTACACCACCCATGGAAGAGTAGTTTTCGTAGTAATCTATCTACCTCTTACCTTCATCATTCATATATTTTGAATCAATAAGATAATTTAATTTACTTAATATTATCTATTAATTGATATTTTTATTTAAATGAAACTAAGAAAACAATTGAACAATTGACACAAAAACTTGCGAGGTCAGAAGTTGTGTAAATTGTGAGTGCGAACTTAATTGGTAATACAATACCACATAGGATAAATTTGTAGAGATAAAATATAATCTCTAAACTAAATTATTCCCCATTTACAGAGTGGATATGTTCTCTAATTATCAACTTACTATAAGCTAACCTAAGAACATCAATCAGAGTAGGGTGTTGCGATTTCATGTTCTGAAACTAGCCTAGGGATTAAGTAATTTCATATTTTTATTTAAGTTAACTCTCGTAGGGTTTAAGGGTTAAAAAATTATGGGATTATAATTAAGTGGATGTTAATTTAGATAATACTGAAAAATAATTGAGTGAATATGTAGAGTTAGATCAATTACAACTTTTACAATATTTTCTAAAAAAACACCTTTTTTTGCATCTTTTTAATCAAACTTCATATCAAAATTAAAAACAAAAAAAATTCAATCCTCTTCCAAATAAACATCTTCTAGTTTTATAAATGATAATAAACCCCCATCATTTCAAGTAGTGTTTTTATTCTCTTTTAATTTTTTATAATACATTTAAGAATTTTTATTAATTTAATTCCTCCTTTGAGAGACGAGCTTGGTCAGCCACTATACTACACCTAAGTACCCAAAACAATAACACTTAATTTGAGGGCACCCATGAAATCATATTTCACATAGTTTTATCTTTAAATTCGGTCTATAAAATATGTTTTGGTGATATTAAATATTGCCCTATAATTGGTGAGGGGAAGGTACCGTTGAAGGTTAATTCTGTTTTCTTTGTAGATTCACTAGATTTTTTGGATTTTAACTTTTGTTTCAATTTCAATATAGAAACTCTTATTTTTTCCAGAAAGACTTTGGAATATTCATACGAATAATTCCAGACCTAGATATGAAGACGGAATGCGATTCCGAGACCCGATGTGCTCCAAATAAATTTTATATAAATGTTAAGTATTTTTATACTATTCGCATGGATGAAATGTGTTATCTATTAAACAGTATCGTAGATTATAAATCTAAGGGAACAATTGCATTCGAATCATGTCTTTTACCCTAGGCAGGGTATTAGTTTAGTCTGTGTGGGCCTACTGTAGAAAAAGTTATCGAGAGAGTTTTTGTAAATAAATAAATTTATTTATTTATGGATTTTGACTTTAATAACTCATGAACGGAGTCTTGGATGAAAATTATGAGACCACTGTTGTGTTCGGAACCTCATGTTTACCTTAGGAACGACGTTAAATTTTCCAGCCCCTTGTGTTGGGTTGGAGGTGAGTCAAGGCCCGGGAGTTAGTGGAAATGATTTAATTAAAATTAAATCCCCCTTCTCCCCCTTTTACACAACAGGAGGCCAAAGAAACCTCTCCCAATTCCTCTCCTCTTTGGAGATGAATGAACCAGAGGATGGATCATCAGAATATGGTGCCATCGGACTCGGATCTTGACGGCGATCACTCCCAGATCATGCAATGGGAGCTTCGAAGCAGAGATCTGACCTCAAAGCTTCAAAGTTTTTTCCTTGAGGGTGTAGGTTTTTTATTTTATCCTAGATCCCCCTTTTATGAATTGTTTCAATGTTATATATCCCTTAGAAGACTTCGAGGACCCTTTATGGGTCGATCTGTGTGTTTTGAGGTGAATGGGGGTGATCTGGGCTGTTTATAGGGGAATCCCATCAGATTTTCCCTTCAACACCACATGTAAACCTGTTACACATGCAGTGTGTTCGTAACATTTGAGGAAGAATGAATTTTTAACATTACACTCGGTTTATTAGGAGTACACTCTGTGTAGTGGCACATGTGCGTGTTTCCAAGTGAAGAAGAACACAGAATGGGGATTTCTGAACAGAACACTCAATGTACTTGGAGTACACGTCGTGTAGTGGCACATGGGTGTGTGTGTGGGTGAAAAATCACACAATATGGTAGTTTTTGAACACTACATGCTTTGTGTATTAAATTAAACATCATGTACTTTTACATGGCCAGACCCCATGTGCTCCACTGTATATGTCATTTACATTGTCCAGCCCATTTTCGTCTGGGGGTTCTTTAAACCTCTGTAACATGAAATCCAGGGGTCCATTTTAAGTGTCGTCTATGGCCATGTTACCCTTGCTTCAAGGCAGAAATTTTGAGACCAATTTGTGGTGTTGAAACCGAAATTTGGGTGTGGGCCCCACGAGGCCCAGTTTTGGCGTTTGCGGGAAGATGTGACTTTTTTTCCAGGTGTTCGTTGTGGATGAGTGAGTAGTCAATTCTGTTTGTTTTTATGAGGGGATCACATTGGCGTAATCAGTACGATGTGTTTCAGGATTGTGGTGTGGGCCCCACTCCAAATTGTTATGGTGAATAGTAACATTTTCACTAGTTATCTGTTTTGTGTGAGTATATGGCCTACCCTATGTGTTTTTTCACGTAGAATGAGATGATGGCCTCAGTTTGGGCCGAAGTGGTGTGTAGTGTGGTGATTTTGCGGGACAGTTGGTTTTATAATGTTTGTACCAACAATAGTTCATTGATCTCCCTTGGTTCATTCCTATGAGGGTTCATGTGGCATTACAACCCTAGTACAGGTTTGTGATCCCCTCGATAGGATGAGTTTAGATAGAGTTGTGGCATCCCTCCAGTGAGGCCATGGAAGGATCCTCTATCTTAGCTTCCCTAGATAAGGTTATTGGTATCGTTGTGACAACTTTTTCATGGGTGGGGATCCCCTATCTAGAAAGAAATCCCTGTAGGGTTTGTGGCATCATCAGGAATATGACCCCCTATGCAATGGGTGGTCATAGTAGGGTTTCAGTATCATTGGTTATATGATACTCAGATCAGCATGTGGTTTCGATAGGGTTTATGGTACCATTGGTATGATCCCCTACATTGTGAGTTATACCAAATGGGGTTTATGGCCTTGTCAGTCCCACCTTTATATGGTCGACGATCCTTTCTTTGAGTGATGTGATCTATGGAATGTCATATCGGGTTGTAGTATTCCCTAATGGATCCTGGGAGTGATCCCCTATCTTAGAGATATTTGAGTTACCGACATGGGTTCAGGTTTCCCCTAGAGGACCCTAAGAGTGATCCCCTATTCGAGGAGTTTGGTGTTCCTCTATTTCAGTGTGATATTCTTAGTTACAATATCAAACGAGCATGTTCTCTCGGATGGGCTGTCTAGGATGGCAATGTAACCAGATGAAGTGTATCTCTTGGGAGAGTGTCATTTAGGATGATAGATCTTGTCGAGTGTGTTCTCCAGTTATGTGTATGCCCTAGAGCCCCGATTCGAACCTGTCACTAGCAATGAGGTCGGAAAATCCTGAGGATGGGTGCCTGAGACCAGTATATTTAGTGTGTTCTCTAGGTTTACCTTGGGGTGTTATCACATCATCGATGACAGACCCGGTGGTTTGAGCAGACTGTTTTGGTTTAACTGAGGATGGTCACGAGATGGAGTATCTCTCTCATTTGGGTTCCCTTTGGTTGAGATGAGCAGAATGATGCCTTTCAGTTGTTATCATTTATTTTGGGGTTTTTGGGGTGCCTTCTAAGTATCTTTATACTCACCCAATTAAAGGGATTTTCCCACACATGTCTTTTGTTTTTTTTGCAAAATACATACCTTTTGACGGAGTTCCATGAGGACCCGGATTAGGCAGAGCGTGGTGAGATAGAACGACCATGGTGTTTTCCGGAGTTGGGCTGAGGAGATTTTTAGCAGGTGATTTTGATAGTGATCCCCTCCTTCTGAGCAGGTTGGATGCTTTGGTAGTTTTCTTTTGGTGGGCCCTGTATTTCCCCTTTTTACTTTTGTTGTAATTTGGTTGTGGGATAGTTTTATGCATGAATTTCTTTTCATTTTTTAATGATCTCTGCACTATTTCATAGAGGTTTGTGTGGGTGTGTGTGTACAGGTACCTTAGGCTAAGGCCTCCCATGTGTGTGATAGAATACTCGGCAATAGTCTCTATCCATTGTCCAATTGGAGGTTGGCTTGGGAATTCGCAGCTCGAGCCCCATTAGGTCGGGTTGTGATAGAGTGGTATTAGAGGAGGTTCCAACTATGGGATCTCATAGCATAGTTGGTGTAGTTGTGAGATTGGTTCGGATTGCATAGTTGTAGTTTTAGGACATTTTAAGTTCGTCTTTTAGGATAGGGACACTAGGGTTGGTGTGGTGGCTGATATATCCATTCACCAAGACTCCGATAAACTGCCTTTCAAATCAGGACATTAGTACACTATTCACCTAAAAATAGTGGTACATGAAACATATAGGACCAGGTTTTGGGTTTTTTATGTGCTTCTTGAGTCATCTCCCATAATATACTCTTTGATCGTGGTTCGTCTTGATTTTATTTTAGGATGCCTCCAAGATGACAACCAGCAAGGGTCCACAATGGGATTTTGGAGAAGATCCACCCCAAGTAGAGGCTTTGGAGTAGGGAACAAGTTTTAAGACATACCTCCAAGTGGTCTGCCAGTTGAGCCATAACCTGTCGAGAAATTGTTTGTGCCGATAGTGCAAGACGCGGATTCATGTAGTCTGAGTGCACTACACGAGTTCCATAGGTAGCGACCTCTGATGTATCAGGGTGATCCGGACCCCCAGGTAGCTAATGAATGGCTTGAGGCAGTCACCCATGTTTTCTTCTTGGTAAGGACACCTCTAGATTATATGGTGGTCCTAGTAGGGATCCTTCTGCATAATTTGGCTGAGCGATAGTGGAGTCGGGTGACATGGTCCCATGATGAAGAGATGCCTACATGAGAAAAAATTTAGAGGCTATTAAGGGAAGAATTCTATACAGTTACGCAGTGGTTAGTGTGAATCCAAAATCTTATGAAGCTATGGTAGGAGGGAATGACTTTATCAGAGTACTCAATGAGGTTTACAAACCTGTTGTGCTACTCCCTAGATATGGTTCAAGACCTGTTCTTCATGGAACAAAAATTAAAAAAAAGCCTAAGTAGGGACATCTAAAAAGGTGTCGTTTCATTGTGTCTGACCACCTATACTGGAGTGCTGGTGTGGGCCTTGGTGGTGGAGAGATTTCTGGTTGAGTAGATTCTGACCATTATTTATGGCCAAGTAGGATCATAGACCTCCTTAACTGGTTCTATAAGTGGTAGCATATGGCCAGATAAGGGGTCCAGACATGCACGATGTTTCAGGAGGTGACCCTAGGATAGAGGAACTAAGGTTCAGGGCTCTAAGGACTCCCATGATGGTTTTGGTCAGTCGTAGGAGAGGCAGTGTTACACTTGTGATGGTCGGGGAAATATTTTTTGAGATTGTCTATCCCGTTGTGCTGCTAAGAGGGATCTAGCCGACATGCTACTTAGTAGAGGTAGTATCTCGATTATGGAGTTCTGAAGGGAGGAGGACATGGAAATTGAGCTGGTATAGCAGCATGAGGTGGAATGCGGTATGGTTTTCCACCACCAAAAGCCATAGGTGATCCATGCGGGTCTTAGGGGGCCGGAGGATGGGGAAAAAACTACAGACTTTAGAGGTCGTTGACCCAGAGGTACACATTATGTCACTTCTACTTTATGAAGTAGTTTTGGTAGTCACTATTAGTCAATACTACTTCCTTTACGTTTCTTGCTTGAAGTTTGTTTAGGGAGTTGGTAAGACCTTGTGTTGGTGTTGTTCTATGTGCGTTGAATGTATGAGGAAGAAAGGTCCTTCCCCCATCGGGACACATTTTTTGGTGGCATGATGAAAACTCTACGGGCAAGTTAGTACCACCTGGAGCGGATAGTGTCAAGGTGTGGTGGAGGATTCCCTTATATTTCTGTGTTTGGGGCAAGTTTGTCTCTAGGGGAGTTTGTGTGAAAGGCTTTGGGGTCCCCATACCGTGTTCTAGTTGGATGCATGAGAACCCTTGGTGGAATTGTTTTTGGATTTTGGTGAACTTGCTGGTGTGGGAGACCCAGTTCAGTGTTAAGTTTATTTCCCCCATGATTATGGATTTTCAAGGATGAAAAGTTTTAAGGTGGGGAGGATGTAGTGAATCTTGTTTTCCCTTATCATACTTTGGAATATTCCAATGAATAATTCCAATGTTAATCGCAAAGACGACGTGTGATTTTGAGGCCCAGTATGCTTGGAATAAATTTTATAAAAATATTAATTATTTTCATACTATGAAAATGGAGGAAATGAGTTATCTCTTAAACCATAGCTCATATCATAAATATGAGGTCACAGTTACGGCCGTAGAATGTCGTTTATCCTAGGCGGGGTATAAGTTTAGTCAATTCGGGCCTGCTGTAGAAAATGTTATCGAGGACATTTTAACAAATAAATAAATTATTTTATTTATGTACATTGACTTGAATAATTCTTCAATAGAGTCTCGGATAAAAATTCTAAGACCTCTGTTGAGTTCGGTACTTCGCGTTTACCTTAGGTGCGACATAAACATTGTCAGCATCTAGTGTTGGGTTGGTGGAAAGTTGGGACCCAGGAGTTAGCCAATAAGATTTAATTAAAACTAAATCCCCTCCACCGATTCCCCCTTGTGCACAGAAGGAGGACAAATCTCCCTCTTCCCCCTTCATCTCCTCTTTGGTAAACAATTACTCGGAGGTCGGATCATTGAAATGAGGTGCCGCCTGACTTGGATCTTGATGGGGATCTCTCCCAGATCGTTTAATAGGATATTTGGAGCATGGATTAGACCTCAAAGATTCAGCGTTTCCCCTTGAGGTAGTAAGTTTTGTATTTTAGTCATGATACACCCTTTTATGAATTCTTTTAAGGTTAAATATCCCTTAGAAAATTTATAGGAACCCCTGATGGGTCGATCTGTGTGTTTCAGGGTGAAAGGGGGCGATCCGAGCTGTTTGTACGGAAATCTTGTCAGATTTTACCATCAACACGAAATGTAAAAAATTAAAACATTCCATGTGTTCTTCTCATTCCTGGAAGAAGTAATTTTGAACTGTTCATGCCATGTACTAGGAGTACACGTCATGTAGTGGAACATGGGCATGTGTTTGGGTGAAGAAGAACACAATATGGTTGTTTTTGAACTGTAAACATCATGTACTGGGAGTACACACTGTGTCATGGCACATGGGCATGTATCATGGTGAAAAAGTACATGGGATGGTGGTTTGTGAATAGTAAAGGTAGTGTATAGTAAATTACTCACCGTGCACTTTTACATGGGCAGACCCCATATGCTCCAATGTACATGCCATGTACTTTGTCCATCCTGTTTTCGTCCAGGGGTTCATTAAACCCATGTAACATGCAATCTAGAGGTTCCTTTCATGTGCCATATATGGACATGTGACCCTTGCATCAAGGAGGATGTTTCAAGACCAATTTTAGGTGCTCCAAAACAATTGGATGCAGGCCCCATGATGTCTGATTTAGGCATTTGCGGTGAGATGTGACTTTTTTTTTCTAGTTTCCATTTTAGAAAAATGAGTAGTCTATTCTGTGTGTTATTATGAGAGGATCGCATTATCATGATCCGTTCGATGTGTTTTGGGATTGAGCTATGGGCCCTACATGGGATTGTTACAGTGAATAGTACATTTCTCACCCGTTATCTATTTTTGGAGAGTAAATAGTCTACCCAGTGAGTTTTTCCAAGTAGAATGTGATGGTGGCATCAGTTTGGGTCTAAGAGGTGAACAGTGTGGCGATGATGTGAGACACTTTGGTTGACGATGTTTGGACCAACATCGGTTGAGTGAACTCCCTTGGTTCGTTCCTATGAGGGTTCATGTGACATTTGAACCCTTGAACAATTTTTTGATCCCCTCGATAAGATGAGTTCATATAGAGTTATGACATCCCTATAGTGAGGAGGTGGTAGGATCCTCTAGATTTGCTTCCCTAGATTGGGTTCTTGGAATCACTGTGTATACTTATACATGGGTGTCAATCCCCTATCTAGCAAAAAAACCATGTAGGGTATATGGCCTCATCAGGAATATGATACCCTATGTAGTGGGTGGTAATAGTTGGGTTGCAGTATCGCTAGTTATACGATCCCTTACTCAACATGTGGTTTCAATATGGTTTATGGTATCTTTGGTATGATCCCCTACATCGTGATTAATAACATATGGGTTTTCCGGCATTGTCGACCCCACCTATATACGGGAGACGATCCTATATCTGAGTGATGTGATATATGGAACAATAGATCGAGTTGTAGTATCCCCCTAGTGGATCCTGAGAGTGATCCACTATATGAGAGATCATCGAGTTACCAACTTGGGTTTTGGCATCCCATAGAATACCCTAGGAGTGATCCCCTATTCATGGAGTTTGGTGTTACACTACTTCACCATGATGTTCTTATTGAAGATATCTGATGAGTGCGTTCTCTCGTATGGGCCATATGGGATGGAGATGTAACCTAATGGAGTGTATCTCTTAGGAGAGTGTCATTTAGGATGATAGAGCTCATCGAGTGTGTTCTCTGGTTATGTGTATGCCTTAGAGCCTCAAGTTGAACCTGTCGCTGGCAATGAGATCAGAACCTCCTGAGGCTTTGTTCCTGAGATGAGTATATTTGGTGTGTTTTCTAGCTTTCCCTTATGGAATTGTCAAATCATCAATGACATAACCTATGGTTTGATCTGACTGATTGGGTTTAGCTGAGGATGGTCATGAGATGAAGTTTCTCTCTCATTTGGGTTCCCCCTGGTTGGGATGAGCGGACTGATGCCTTTCATTTGATCCTTTTTCTTTTGGGGTTTTTGGGGTGCATACAGAGTATCTTTATACTCACCCCCGAATGGGATTTTCCCAAACATGTATTATGTTTTGTACAGACCACATACCTTTTGAAGGAGTCCTAGGAGGACACGGAGATGGTGGAGCTTAGGGAGATAGACCTACTGGGTTGTTTACCCTAGCTGGGCTGAGGAGTTTTTCGGTGAGTGCTTTTGACAGCGATCCCCTACTTCTATGTAGGTTGACCTCTTTGGAAGTTTTCTCTTTGTGGGCCCTGTATTTTTCCTTTCGTACTTTTGTTGTACTCTGGTTCTGGGATAGATGTATGTATGCTTTTTTCAGTTTTTACATACCTAAGCACTAATACATGGAGGTTTGTGTTGGTGTGTGTATACAGGTGCCTTAGGCTAAGTCCTCTCATGTGTGTGATAGCCCACTCAACACTAGTCGCCAACCCCTGGCCTATTGGTGGTGGTCTTGAGGAGTCGCAGCTCAAGCCCCATTGTGTTCGATCGTGATAGTCGCTTTATCCATATATAATATCATAACCCACTTCAAAACTATTATCATAAACATTTACATATTTTTCATATGAAAAAATTTATTAAAGATATACCTCGTGCATCTTTATAAGATTAGACATCCATGTTATGAAAGATCCAATACTAGATTCATCTATTGTAATATACAGACCATCAAGTGGAACAAGCAACTCAGGAGTTGGTTCATAATCTACCTCAATTCCAAATATCAAGTGATTTTTTGTGAGGGGTTGATTGTGTAGCTGGTCTCCCGAGATATTATCCCTTATACCCATTATAACATGGTGGTACATGGTGCTGATAGATAAAAATCACATACAACTGTTCGCTATAAAATTTTAGTAATATAAAGTTATCAGATGTTTTTTTATTCACATTTAAGAGAAAGTATAATGAAAAAATTGATTACCTTTGGTAAGTTGTGGAGTTGGGGGGAATGACTAGCTTCAAAGCTAGTGGGATCATTTGGTTCTTGTGTGGATATTTTCTCCACCACTAGTTCAAATTGATCCTTTCTTATACATTGGTCTACCAAACCAAACTAAAAAAATAATATCCTTTAGTGACTCTATTTGTGTTTGAATTCATCTCATTATATTATATGTATCTTCATGTTGTATTATTTTCTCAAAATATGTTTGATAAGGGGATCAAAAACCCAATTCTCTAACATGACCATATTTTTTAGGCCACTTCAAAGATACTAAATGTTTTTTTCATCTAGAACGTCCGTTGCTGATTCTTGTGTCCGAAATATATAAAAAAATATGAACATATTAATTTTTATGTAATGTTTTGTTAAATCATAATGAATTACAATTATTTCATACAAACACATGATTCCCGTACTACTATTGTGTTTTAATCAACTAATATACCAACCTTATTTACATGATAATCCATCCATAGAACATGAAGTAGGATGAAAGTGGTTTATGATTTTGATTCATCAATATGGATATAAACCAAGGAACACATGTTGTTCATATCACATAATTAATCTTTTATTGTTGATTGAAAATACATAACAATTTCTTCTCTGATGAATCATACCCCATCATTCCTTTGTGATAGGGGGACATTTTTTTTGATGCATGTTATATATTTTTTGAACTCTTTTGATGTTTCATAAATTAACAATTTTGAATCAAGTTAGAAAAAATAAACAATGTCAAATAATATATAATCGAATGCAATACACCTGAAATGGTTTCTAATTTTGAAGATTTTTAAAATAAGTCCATGTTTCCAATTTTATAATTTGTGAATAACTATTTTCTCATTGGGGTTTTATTTTCCCTTAATCATCCCTAATATTTAACCTCATTAGAAGAGTTTGGATGAATCTATGGTCTTTACAGCGGCCATTAAGACAAATTTTCTTAGAGGAATATTATAAAATAAATTATGTCAGTAAGGAATAATGAAAACTAAATCAACATTTCATTATATAAATTTTTAGTAAAATATATAAAGAATATAGTAATAGTACTGTAATATATTTCGAAAGGATTTCCTTCATTATAGGTTAGACGTGATGTCATGAGTCAATATCAATAGGCACATTCATACTCATTTTGAACCCAAGATAACTAATGAATGTTGACTTTTTTGGGGTCAATTGGTTGGCCACATTGATTCCAACGAACCTCAAATTTTATACCCCAACTTCCTACATTGATAATGTATTTCAAAACAGTGATGTTGCATCGTTCATGTTTTTTCAGCAACATGTTATTGATCCCCTAATAATTCCAAAGTTTCATCATTAAAAGTCTACTGTTTCTCAATATTGGAAACATCAACACGTTTATACAATATTGTCTGCATGAGTAGTCAAACATTTAATTTAACTTGAACAATAAAAATACAATACAGTCCATGCATAAAATTCTAAAATAGGCAATTTCCATGAGATTTTTTACTATATTAAATAGAGATATAATAATTCAATAATACAAAACAAATAACCTTCACTAACTTTATTTAATATGTCTCTATATTATTTATTTCCTTCCATCTCTTGATTATGGATTTGAGGCTACTCATTCCCTCTTTCAAACTATCTTTCCTCTAATCTATATTTGGGAGGTATGTCATCAAGGAAATTTTGAACCAAAATGATGTGGGGAAGGCTAGTTGGAAAGTGGGAGTCCAATCCATCATCAAGAGAAGAAAGACAATCAAACTTCTAAGGATTAAAGTGTATTAGTAAACTACACTAATGGAATCACTAAAACGACTCATTAATTGAAGAGGAATTGGAATACCTCTAATATAATGGTCTTGATGAAATGAGTCTCACCCCACCAACATTGGATATCAATTCTATCTACTCAAGGATTCCTCACCTACCAATTATGGATAATTTTCCAATCCACTATAAGATGCCTCAAATAACATACATCCCTTAAAAGCATGATTTTTTTTTACGTATACTCAGTATTGATCTTGAATTTTGTTAATCTTATAAATGAAATGAATCTATTAAATGCAATCCTAAATTTATTATTATGATACATTTCCATAAAATATTATAAGAACCATATACACATACCACCATTGAAAATTATTCCACATATCTTGAAGTAGATCTACAATTACCTATAGGAATGTACTCCTTTATGTTTGATAAGAATATTATTGGTTGTAAAATATAATATTGGAGAGAGGTATCCTTGAAACTAAATCAAATTCTATGATGAAACATTAATCATAAACCATGACTGTTCTCACAAAATATGATAGGGGTTATCATATTTATTTTACCATATTTAACAGTTGAGGTGATATTGTATTTTTCCTTTGATCTTCAATTTTCACAAAAACCGTGGTTAAAGTCATATTTTTTGATATCATAAATTTTATGAAAAAATGTAGTTCAAATCCATATATTTTATATATGTCATACCATATGATATATAATATCCATATGCTATGGGTGAACAAAGATACCTTTATATCATAATATATGATATTGAAATAATAAAACATGACATTTATTTATTTTAAAAACTAGTAGATTAATACACTGTGTACTTGAAGATCAAGTCTATTACAACAATTATGAGTTTTAGGGTATAATCTGATAGTCATTAGAGGGATAAATAACTAAACAAATGATAATTTATCCCAAGAAAAAATGTGAATGGAAAAAAAACACCTATGGAATACTTGTAATATAGTATCATTGGAATATATCTTTAAGATTCAATGGAATATGTTTTATTTATAACATTGAATCATAAAACAAATTATTCTAGTATTTGAGGAGATTAGAGTATCTTTTAATCATAAAAATATTCTTAAGGACCCTCGATCACAAAATGAGTGCTAGCGCCTTAACTTAGTGATAAACATTGATCAAATAAAAAGAGAGGGTTGTATATAGAATGTAATAAAGGGCTAATTACAATAGGGAATATTATCCCTTTATAGGTTTAATTAATAGTGTCTTGAGCATTGATCTCCATCTCATGAAAATTGATAATTTCATCACATCATATTACATCTTACATTGACTGTTTAAATTAATATTTAAAGCCATGTATGATGTTTCTTATGATTTATAATTTACAGGAAACCATTTGGGAGAAATAGATAAACTCATTAATAAAATATTATATATTTAATTCCCCACCAAAATCTACATTGGTCATATGTCATATCCTTGGACAAAAGTATATATAAGAATAAATTTCCATTTACTATTCAAGGAAATCAACAAATATGATATCTATGTTTTGTGCGCTTTGGACATGAATAAAAAATTACAATAATTATTGTACATAAAGATCCAAACCATCAGAAGTACATCTTAATCAATTTTTATTCTAAATGGTTATTCACCATGTTAGATGACTTTTCAAATTATTTTATTATTATTAAATATATTAATAAATCACAACACATAGTTTTCTTGATCAACTATTAATTCCTCGGTAACTCACTTAATTTTCGGAAATACACTCTTTATATGTTTTTGTGTGTTTCTAAGCCCATTTACCCAATGATTTAACAACTCTTACAATCTGGGAAATTTGTAAAGAAAATTGCGTATAATTTTATCACCAAAAAAATTCCCCACCACTCTTTGTAACCCATGGTTAATGTTTAATAATAATCATGATTTTATTAAAAAAACATTCAAAGCATGCATAAATAAAATAATTATTGGAACATGAGTAATTATTTCAATATTTTTTTAATTCAAAAAAAATTATTCATCACAATCATAAATCTAAATAATCCATTTCATAGTTTATGATTTTACATGAATAACCTAAATCCAAAAAAACATGTTTTAATGGTTTTTACACTTACCTTGTCCCCATATATCCATCACACATAAATGAGGTCCACAACTTGGTATCCCCTAATCCTTAAAAACCATCATAATTAAGCCTTAAGAATCTATAATCTGGTACATATGTTGGATTAAAATTGAGAAACTACTTATTTTTTGAAAATCTATATTTTTATAATAAAAAGAAAATTGAGGAGGATGGGAGGTCTCCCTTTTAATGTTGAGAGGAGAGTAAACCATATATCTGTGCCTCTAGAGAAAAATGGTGTTGGCAAACAAAAATATATATGAATGGAGAAAAATGATTAAATAAAACCACACTAATTATATTTCAGCAGAGACGAGAAGAGATGTAGGGTTCATCATGTTTACGAACAACGAAAAAAATGAAAAACGTGAAACCAAAAAAATTCAAAAAATGATAGAGGAAGAGTATAAAATAAAATACATGGGATTATAGCCTTGATTAATCGAAGAGAACATTGTGGGGTCACTCTGGTAGTAGAGGAGTTCCACGAGAGCTTGAGAATCATGAGTTACTGAGTCATGGTTAGTGGTTTTTTTGTAATGCCCTAACCCCAGAATCCAAGAGTGTATGAATTATTTTAATATATTGGCATGATTACAAGTAATCGAGTCCCGTAGGACCGATCAGATTAGCAGTCTTGGAAATAGATTACATACAAGAACATTACATTACACAATAGAAAATAAAACACAATATAAATTATCCTTTGATAAATCCATTAATCCCCTATCTTGACCCTAAGTATCAATCATTATACAGTTCTTGGAATCCTGGGAAAATAAAACATAATAAAGGGGTTGGATCACATGCTCAGAAAGAGTAAGAAATACAGCGGAAGTTAATATAATCATTACGCATGGTGAATAATTGAAAACGCATTCCTTTAAAAATAATAAACATGAACACTTTATGGCAGTAATATGAGAAGAGTAAATAATGCAATAATAAAACATAGTTGTAATGCCATGACCCTAGTTACCCAGAGTCAGTGTATTATTACATAACATTGGCAGGATCCTAAAAGATCAAGTCTCGAAAGACCGATTAGTTTAGTAGTCTTGGAAACACTAGATATATTCATAAGTATTACATTACATCATAAATTTAAAAAAAACTACAACAGCATCTTGTCTTCATATCCCCTCATACATTCCCTACAGGTCATTCATGAGATACTTCTTCACATCCTGGGAAAAATTAAAACATTGAAAGGGGTGAGCTCAGATGCTCAGTAAGGATAAAAATATAGCGGAAACTTTCATAAATAAACATAAAACATTTAAGGTAATGTATAACTAAAACAAAAGCCTTTTAAACTTGAACTTCAGAATAATATGGAAAAGATAAAATGTAATAATTCCATTTACTTATTGACATGGATATTCTACTAGTCGAATAATCACATGCAATATCAATAACCACTTTCATAATGATGGAATGCATAATTCCAGACTATCATAACCACATAGTCAAGGCCTTGTGCCAATAATAAAAATAGGATTTTGTCAAGGCCTTGTCCCAAGAAACAAGTTTGTCTCATGAGACCCACTGATGCATTGAGGAGCTATAGCAGGCTTCACCCGTCACTTATTAATTCCAATGCATTCCTCATATGAACAGGTTTAAACATAACATAAACATTCGTATTAAAACTAGCATATGAAATGTCAATATGTTATCCACAACCAATGAATAGTATAAAAATAACACATCCATAGTAAAACATATCACAAAACCTTAAATACAACATGGATGTTTTGTATCATAATAAATCACATTCAAATAAACTTAAAATCCATCAAAGGATGTTGACATACATGAAATCAAAACTATTTAAGAGAAATATATCTTTTTTTAATCATTTAAAAGTCACATAATTATAAAAGAAAACATTTACTTTGAAAATATTTTTATAAGATTTTAAGGGAAGATTAAACGATTTTATAATGGTGGAAAATAGCCGCACCTGCCGTATAAGTTAAAAAAAGACATTCTTACCTTAATTTTGTCGAAAACGTTAAAAAGGACCCTGTTTGTAAAACAATAGAAAGATTCATTTATAAAATTCTTATAAAATGTATAAAAAGGGTATAAATGACTTTAACCCATATTCTATAAAGTAGTAAGAATGTTTTGAATTACATTTTTAAGAAACATGGATGTGGATGATAAAGAGGTCCCATTATATAATCACGTATAAACAACCTCGGATAATGGAGAGATTATGCAATAAACCATTACCTTGTACTTTTACTTGGTTGAGGGTAGGTTAAAATCCTATATAATGGTGAAATAATTGTTATTAAATTAGACAATAATCATATACATTAATATGATATCATATATGATCTTTTAACATTTATTTGTTAATAATATCTTAGTATTATCATCATTTCGGGTGTTAACGGATTCGTTTTATTTTATATTATTTGTTATGTGATACATATTTGTTATGGATGGGATGTATATTATTCATATCCAGAATAATATCAAGTCTCTAAAAATTATTTTTAATCATAAAATTAAATTTAGTCTTGAATGGATACGATGGGGAATGCCTCTCATCGCGTTCGTGGAGATGGTAGTTCGTACGTACACACGAGCGACAATATAATTCTTTAGATATTATAATAATATATAATTTGATGATATATCATATATAAATAATCATTATAATTTTATATTTATTATTTACTTCAATTACACATCAATATCATAGCCATCCAAATAATAATGTTTTGAATAACAATTACACCACAACGTGGAGACGGTAAGTCATGCGTACGCACGTATGGTGACATGTCATTCAAAGGATGGTTAGAATAATAAATATGGTTATACCATATTTATAATAAAATAACAATATATATATAATATACTGGAGTTATGGTTTTAGAATGGATATAAAAAAGAAAGAATGAGTCGAAGAAGAAAGGAACTTGAAAGAGGGTGGTGAAAACATTACCTCTTCTTCGGGTTATTCCTTTTTATTTGATCAAAAGGGCTCCTTAGGTTGGATTTCTGATCAAACTATGGACTATAGGTTGAAGTGAGTGAAGTTGAGAGAATATTTGGGTAGGGGTTGGCCGAGACAGAAGGATTTGAAGGTGTAAATTAGTGAGAAAGGGGAGTTCCCTTTTATAAGAGGGGTGAGGGGCACCTTTGGAAAAGCTAGAAATATTATTTTATAATAAATTAATATTCGGTTTCTAATGGCTAAAAAGTGGATTATTTAAAGTTTAAGGTGGGTATGGGTCGACATACTTTCAACCAATAGATTTTATACAGGTTTGGGTCACTATATTAACCTTATCTTTTAGTTTTAACTCATAGTTAATTAGTTTTCCATTTACCATGTCTCTTCGTATTTTTATATTATATGGTTAATAAACTTACTATAAACTTTCAATCGACCCCCAAGTGGTCCATTAATGATACACCTATCATGATATAATTCCTTTGGCCGAACCTTAGATTTTTTGGAATAGAATAACAATTAATAATATAATATTTGTTTTAAAAACTCTTTTATGGAAATTTTGACACTATTGGGTATTTTGTTTTTTGATAAATTTACACCAACATTATTACTTCAATAACAATTAATATAACCAATCCTAATATGTCATATTAATCTAGAAAATATTTGGAAATCATAAAAAGTTTAAATTACATTTATTTGGGTATTTATAATACCAATTATCTTAATCTTTCATTAATACGGTAATTACTGCATCATCATTGTGTCATATATAAATTAACTTATTTAGAGTCTAAAAATTATAAATTAACTACCATTATGTAAGAAATATTTTTATATTTCTAATTAATATTTATAATCAAATTTATCTAATGTATAACACTATATTAAAAATGTTTTAGTTATTAAACTTGGATTTTATCTCTTTTAACTCTTCTTTTAATTAAATAATAATAAATGTCCTAATCAAATCCAAGAGGACCTAAATGATAATATTTTATTTCTAATCTTGTTTCTGGTCGAGATACACTTGTTCAATAGAATTAGGACATGTGTTAGGGTAATATTAATATCATTTTTACCCTTAATTACCTTATTTACTTTTAACCATGGTAAATAAAAGTAAAAAGTTACTATTCACCAAAAATTATTTTCATCTCATTGAACCACATTTTACTCCTTGATATTAACCATGTGTCTCAGATTTTCGAAATTCCTCTCACAAAAGTGGTAAAATTATGTTTTATGTGAATTTCCAAATTCTCCTAGGAGATGGGTAAAAGACAGTGAAATGTTCAATAAAATTTTTATATATCTAAAATTATTATAAACTAACTTTAATTAATTACATTGAAATTATATAGGTATTATGTATCTATTTTCACCATAATTTAATTTAAAAAAATTAAATAATTATTTAAATAAAAATTTGGTTTTAAACTATAACTCAGTGTTTTTTCACTATTCATCAAAAATTGAATGTTTTCAGAAAAATAAAAAAAATTCACCCTAAGATGATTTTGATATTCCGAATTAAAAAATTAACTACATCTTGAAATATAAAATGTATAAAATGTCAAAAAGTGGGTATTACTATTCATAATGGCTAGTTTGATTAGTTGTGGTGTGTGTTAGAAATCGAAGTTGCATACAACACATGCCACTGTATTATTCAAAGAAAAGCGTACCGTGGAAGCATGGGGAGCTACAATAGTCATGGGTATTCTACTAGTTGAATAACCACATGAAATATCAATAGCTAATCCAAAATGATGAAATGCTTAATGCAGGACATCATAACCAGAGAGACAAGGCCTCGTGCCAAGACTAAAAATAAGATTTTGTCAAGGCCTTGTGCCAGGACACTATTTTGTCTTATGAGACCTATCGATGCATCGAGGAGCTATATCGGGCTCCACCCGTCACTTACTAAGTCCAATGCATTCCACAGATGA
This sequence comes from Viscum album, assembly GCA_963277665.1. NCBI lineage: Eukaryota > Viridiplantae > Streptophyta > Magnoliopsida > Santalales > Viscaceae > Viscum > Viscum album. The sequence continues at coordinate 1,046,430,792 of OY728150.1, forward strand.
AAAGGGGAAAGAATAATCTAAACATTCGTATTAAAACTAGCTTACAATATGTAAATACATTAACCACAAACCATGAATGGCATAAAAATAACACATCCACAGTCAAACATAACTCATTCAATACAATATGTATTATTGTATTATGATAAATAAACCTCAATCAAAAACAAAATACACTGAAGGATATTGACATATATGAAAATTGTCATTAAAACTATTTGAGATAAATATCTCCTTTTTCTTGAAAATAATTAAAACTCTCGATATTTATCAAGAAGTTGTTTAAAATAGATTTTTGAATCAAAGTGTTCCATACCAATTTGAAAATTTTAAAAAGAATTTCAATTTTAAAACATTAATGCCCATATAAATAAAAACTTAAAATAATTTTTAAAACATGGACATTACTGAGAAAGATTTATGAAGAATAAATTTTTATAACATTTAAAATGATATTTTTGTTAGAGTTCCTAACCAAATGAGAGACGCTTGAATACAAATAATTGAGGTAGTAAAAAAATTATAATATCATGAGAATAAAGGTATTCATGATATACTATGTCAAAGTATAGTATATACACCAAATAAAAGTGAATTGGCGCATAACAACAAATAAGTCTCAATGGAATGTAAGTTGAGATGAATTCCTTTATAAAGATTGTCTCATTAGATTAAGGGTAAATAAATGAAATAATTATCTGTGAAAAATATAAATACATTCAATATGATTGGATATTCAATTTAAATAAATCAGGGGACACTCACACATATTCTTGTAAAAACAACACCAATGACTTGGATGTTTAACTCAATAAATGTAAATTGAGTTAACATTACTCTTATCAAGTTTATATCGATGACTTGAGAATTTTTAAATAGAGTGATTATGTATATCAAAAGTAAATCCACACAAACGGGAGTGTAAATTACTACATAAGTAAAAAATTAGTTATTTCACACATAATCTTGGAGTAAAGTATTCAATGAAGTTTGCATAGAACCGAATGAGTGGAAATTGAAATTTAAAATTTCCTTACCGATTTGGTAACTTATGAAACATACACCCCATGAAAGAAGAATCATATAATGAAGATGTAAATACCCATAAATTAAATTATATTACAAAAAGAATAAAATCATGGTAATTAAATACACCACAGAAAATGAAGTTGTTTCAATATAGCATGAATCTCATAGGAATAAGAAGTGAGATGAAAACCCCTTACCAGGTTGTAATCAATCGAGTCATTTGACAAAAAGTTAATGACCACCAAATTAATCATAAAATACAATTAATATAAAGCGAATCACGATAATATATATCAAATCTTAGTACACAATACACCACGTGCAATAAATAAGTGGTGACCAATGAAAATCTCACGGAATTAAAAGTGATATAAGAAACCCCTTACCTCAAGTCCAACTTTTCTTGTATGTTCCTCGTTCTTCCTGAATAATAAACATAAGTTAATTTATACAAGATTAAGAAAAATTTTCAACTTTATTATTCTTTTTATATCAATTATTACCTTTCTATAATAATTAGATAATTATTTCAGTTAATATTGGATATTTTATCGATGTTCGAAACTTGAGTTTAAATGAACATGTTATAATTAAACATTTTCCATGTGGTCAAAAGTACATTATTCCCAGAATGATATACATGATTTAGATATAATATATATATTTTATATCAAGTATATATATGTATTTATAATAGAATATAACATTTGGAGATAAGAAATGAAATACACCGTTCATGGAGATGGTAAGCCGTACGTATGCATGAACGCTACATTCACTCCTATTTTGTATTTTAATGGAATAGAAACATAATGATACATATGTATATTATAATTCCAGTATAATATAATATATAATATCATTAACTCCATCCTTTATACATCCCATATAAGGCATGAACGAGTCATATCACTTTGAGGGGGCGGTAGTCTGCACTTCCTCAAATGATATTATTGTGTTTTACCCATAATGGAAACCATAAAAGAATGATATTAATGGAAAATAAGGAATAATAAATAAAAAATAAACATAATATATATCATATATAAATATAGTTCCATATTAATGGACACCATGAGAGGCGGTAGGATATAACCGAACAATCATCGTTTCGTGAGGTGTTAGTTTTCCATCCACATAAACAGTATGTTCTTTACCCATTAGATGGAGGTACGTGTAAGTTTAGTTAGAATAATTCTCATAAAAAAATCCTAGTATATTTAGGATTATTTTTTTATAAAATAAAATAAATAAAAGAGTTTAGGTGTTGGAGAAGTAAAATAAAAGAAAAGAATTTAAGAGAAATTGGTACCTTTAATTCGGGTAACTTCCTTTGGTTTGAATAAAAAAACCTCTTAAAGTGCCTTCTGCATAAGGTAAGGCTTCTAGGAGGAAGATAGGGATATTTAGATCTTATTTAGGTAGGGTTTGGATGTTCCAAGGGTCTTGAGAGGTGTGAGGAATGTGTTTGAAGTGAGGGATTTTTATAAGGGGGAGGAGGGGCACTTTACGAAAGTGTGAAAATATTATTTTATTATAAAAATATATTCAGTTTCTAAAGGTAAAAAACTAATTAAAGTCTAATATAAGATGACTAATGATCGAAATAAAATCATCCAATTATAATTGGACAGAGTTGGATGTTATTTTTTTATTAATAATCTTATTTATTTAAATCATTTATTAATGACGTAAATATTGCATCATTTTTGTGTCATAAATATTTTTCTTTATTTGATGTATACAAATTATAAAAAATATACCATGATGTAGGAAATATTTTTATATTTCCAATTAAAATTTATAGTCCAAAATATAACTTATGTAACCCCATGTAAAAATTAATTTACTAAAATATATTTGTTTGTGTCATTTTGGTCCTTACTTTAAATTAATTAATCTAAAGTGTCATTATCACTCTCAAGTGGACCCATGGGGTCCCAAAATAGACCCAAATATACCCATGGTTGTAAATGACTCAAATAATAACGTTAGGGCAAGTGTGTAGGTAAATTTTTTTTATTATAATACTTTTTTTGCCTTAATTTACCCTAATTACCTTTAACCGTGCTAAGTAAATGTCAAAAGTTACTATTCACCAAAAATTATTTTCATCCTATTAAACCAAATTTTACTTACTAATAACAACCGTGTATGTCTGATTTTTGAAATCCAATTCACAAAAGTAGTAAAATTTCATTTAAATGAAAAAGTTAGTTTTTTAACTACTACTTAGTGGTTTCATTATTCATCAACAATTGAAGTTTTTCAGAAAACTACCAAAAATTCTGCCTAAGCTATATTTGATATTACGAATTAAAAAAATGATTTCTATTTTACCAAATTTAAAACATATAATTTTCATTAATTAATTGAAAATTAATTCCCGTTTTTAAAAAAAATATTGTGTTTTTAAGGAAAAATAACTATTAAAAGATAGATACTTGTTTATGTCCAATTTTAAAGTGAAATTAATTCCAATGACCAAAATTGGATTAACTTGTAAAAACATAATATAATTTCACTTTAAAACCAATTAAAATGATAATATAACCATATAAATAAATTATATTAAAAGTCACTTTTGAATTAAAATATAGTATTTTTCTCTATTCATAAAAAATGTATTTTATCAGAAAAATACAAAAAAATTACCCAAAGTAAATTTTATGTCCCGATTCTAAATAAGAATTTTATTTTGTCAAATAACACATATAAAAGTGAACAAAACTAGATTTAAAGAGGTTTGTCCATTAAAAGGCGGTAAGTCAACCTTTTAAAGTAAATTAAATTTAAAATAAGATTCATTCACATTTTAAGCCTCTATCTTTTATTGGATAAATATAAAAAAATTTAACAAACATATATAACCATTTTTGAGTTAATTTTTTTCATTACTTCCATTACAACAGCTAGGTGTTATCAACCCTTTATAATAATAGTATTATATTATTATTGTGCAATGTCAGATTTCAAAAAAAAACCCATTGTTGGGTATCGGGTACGCCATCGAACATAGCGTCCCCTTTAAAGTAAAATTTAGTTCGATAATATTAATAAATTTGAAAGATGTCATGTTATTTATTTACCTGGGATGTTACAACCTTCCACCCTTTTTGAAAATAGCGTCCTCTCAATTTTAAAAATGGGCTTGGAAACATCATTGAAAGTCCCACATCGAAAAAAGAGTCAATAAAACTATTACTTTAAAAGAAATATATATAAGTACAAAGGTGACCCGAGATAACCTATACTAGTATTCCATGTAGGAAAATATTGATATGGATGAGAAACTACATGTCATGTTCTGATGGAGAGGGATATAAAACATGAACAGGAGAAAGTTAACAACAAGAAAAACACAAACTTGTGATGGGATAAACAATCATTAGTTTTAGAGTAGGAAATGTAAAGGGACAACGTTTTTTTTGTTTTAAGTTCTATTTAATAATGTTGAGGAATTTATTTATGAGATTCAATAAGATCATAAAGAGATATACTTACTTTTTAAGTAGAGTTTCATTCTTTAATAAATTTCAACCACAAACTCATCTTTTTTCAAATGATGAGTATTAAAGATTATTTGGTGACACCGGAAGAGATAGAATCAACTTCTAGAGGATAACATGATCCAAAAAAAATAAACAATATATTTACCATTTCTTTAAAGATTATCCAAAACCAAAATGGGTTGTACATGATCAGATGATCCCCAAAAAAGGATAATTTTTTAGAGAAGGAAATAATAATCTTAATTTCTAAAATTAAACCAACAATACCCCAATGTTAAATAAATACCATTCCATAAAAAATTGTCCTTAAAATACTTCAATATAATCCAAACTAATATTGAAACCCAAAACTTAGAAGAATTTGGTAATGTAGTCTTCCATGCTAAATTGTATCTCCAAATGACATTGACTACTCTTAAAGTCACATACTTAAAAGTAATTAACCTAATCACAAATTTTCTATGATAGGTTAACAATTTCCTTAAATAAACAAAATCACTATAAATATACAATAAAAACATAGATAAAAATATACCATTACTCCTCAAATGAAATCCCACAGTATTCTATTTTCTTTAGGCATATAGTGTTCCCAATAGAGAGAACATCTTCCAAAATATCATTTATCACATAATCACCAAATCATTTTCCTATAATAAGGATATCCATTTGATAATACATAAGGTCCCAAATCAACATAATAAAATCATTTAACTAAAAATAATTTTTCACACTAACCAGGGTCTTTACGTAGTCTAGTGGTAAGTGAAAAATCCCAATAGAACTTTGGTTGTGGGTTAGATTCCCACATCTTTGTCCGACACGACGGGTTGTCACACAGTCTGCGTGTTTTCCTTTTTCAAAACTATATTTTATAAAAATACCAAAATGAGATAAATTCCCGAAAATAACCATAACATAATTTAACCACAAATGTTATCTCATACCTCACATTTCATCCACAAATTTAATAACTTGTAATTTCCTCAAAATCAATGATCATTTAAAACTAAATTGTTATTTATAACTATATTCACAAGAGAAATGAAAATTATTCCTCAAATTTCTTTTTCATATGACAAACTGTAGAGTTACAAATATAAGAGAAAAATATTCCAAAGTAATGCCATCAACAAAAATCACTAATACTTTTAAACATTTTTCCATCAATTTATTTCTACATAGCTTCTTCCTTGACCAAGAGGATATCTTATAGAATAGGGCATTCACTCAGGTAATTGCCAAGTCCCTTATATTTATAGAAAATGACTATAAATGGATTCTTGGGACCATTTTTATTTTCTTTCATATTACTCTTCATTTTTCCTCGGCAATTCTTTATTTTATGTCATTCTTTCCCACACGTAAAGTATTTCTTTGTTCCATTGAGACACTTTCCCGGGTGCCTCCATCCACATTTCCTACATGATGGAAATTGAGGTTTCTTTTCTCCATGGTCTCCACTACTGGATCTCTTATCATTCACCACCTTTCTCTTCTTAGTTGAGTCTGGGAGTTGGTTAATATATATTTTGTTGATCATATTTTTAGAAAACTTATTTGGTATGAACACGATATCTTTTACACCTATCAACATTACATTTTTTTCTCATTTCCACCACCGTTCCCACCATATAAATGATTCTCAAAGTTACTATGACTTCCTTGGAATCCAACCATTGACTAAAACAAAAAAGCATTGTGTGAGTAAAAATAGTCATAAAATCATTTAGAAAATACCATGACAACTTATTTTTAATTTAGAACACCTTAGGATTAACCAAGGTCATTTTATCTCATATTATATTCAAATCCTTCAAATATGTTTGTAAATAAAATGTAAATAATCATAAGCATATCCCATGGGAGTGTCATAAAAAAGAGTGTAACAAGGCCCGTTGATGTGTACTAGGATACCTCGGTTCAAGCCCGAATCTCTTTGTCGGAGTTTTCACTCCTAGGTACATCTGTGCTAGAGCCGCCTCTACCTGCTCATTTCTAGGAAGGGATGTATTTATTGGAAAATACACAAAATCTCTACATTACCAAAATTATAGGAAGTTATTCTATACTAATCCTCAAAGTCTATGTTAGGGTAATGTGATTTAATTAGAGTTTATCTAAATACAGTTTCCAAGGTTTGTAATAAACTTCCTTTGACACCAACTGTAATGCCCCGACCCCAGAATATAGGAGCTAGTGAATTTTTTTAATACATTGGCATAATTACAAGGAATCGATTCCCGAAGGACCGATCCGTTTAGTAGTCTTGGAAAATAGATTACATAATGAACGTTACATTACACATTATGAAATAAAACAAAACATAAAATATCCTTTGAGAAATCCATTAATCCCCTAGCTTAACCCTGCATATCAATCATAATACACTTATTGGAATCCTTGGAAAATAAAACATAAGAAACAGGTGAGCTCAAATTCTCAGTAAGAGTTATCAATATAGTAGAAGATAACATAAACATTAGGCATAGTGAATAATTGAAAAAAATGCCTTTACAAATAATAAACAAGAACAATTTATGACAGGAATATGAGATGAGTAAATAATGTGATAATAATGTAGTCATGGGTACTCTAATAGTCAAATAACCACATGAAATATCAATATCTAATCTTGTAATGATGTAATGCATAATTCCAGACATCATTACCACATAGTCATTGCCTCGTTCCAAGACTGCAAATAAGATTTTGTCAAGGCCTTGTGCCAGGACACTATTTTGTCTCATGAGATCTACTAATGCATCAAAGAGCTATAGTGGGCTCCACCCGTCACTTACTAAGACCAATGCATTCCTCATATGAAAGGTAGAAACATAATCTAAACATTCGTATTAAAAGTAGCAGATGAAATGTCAGTACATTAACCACAAACCCTGAATGGCATAAAAATAGGACATCCACAGTAAAACATAACTCATTCAATACAATATGGATTATTGTATTATGATAAATCAACCTCAATAATGATTAAAATAAACTGTAGGATATTGACATAGATGAAAATAGTCATTAAAAATACTTGAGAGAAATATCCCCCTTTTCTTGAAAATAATTAAATGTCTCAATATTTATCAAGAAGTTTTTTAAAATAGATTTTTGAATAAATGTGTCCCATACCAATTTCAAACTTTCAAAAGGAATTTCAATTTTAGAACATTAATTTCCTTATTAATAAAACCATAAAATCATTTTTAAAACATGGTCATTAGTGAGAAATATTTAGATGAATAAAATTTTAAAACATTTAAAATGATATTTTAGGTAGAGTTCCTAACCAAATGAGAGATGCTTGAATACAAATAATTAAGGTAATAAAAACATTATAATATCATGAGAATAAAGGGATTCATGATATATTATGTCAAATTATAGTGTATACACCAAATAAAAGTGAATTGGCACATAACAACCAATATGTCTTAATGGAATATAAGTTGAGGTGAATTCCTTTATAAAGACTGTATCCTTAGGTTAAGGATAAATCAATGACATAATTATGTGTGACAAATATAAATACACACAATATGATTTGATATGTAGTATAAATAAATCATGGGACATTCACGCATATTCTTGTAGAAACAACAATAATGACTTGGATATTTAACTCAATGAATGTAAATTGAGTTAAAATTACTCTTATCAAGTTTATATCGATGACTTGAGAATTTATAAATGGAGTTATTATGTGTATAAAAATTACATCCACATAAAGGGGAGTGAAAATTACTACTTAATTAAATAATTTGTTATTTAACACATAATATTGGAGTAAAGTAATCAATGAAGTTTGCGTAGAACCGAATGAGTGGAAATTGAAATTTTAAATTTCCTTACCGATTTGGTATCTTACGAATCATACACCCCATGAAAGAAGTATCATCCAATAAACATGTAAGTAATCATAAATTAAATTATATTACACAAAGAATACAATCATGTGCAGTAAACACATGACACAAAAGTAAATAGTGGCAATATAGAATGAATCTCACGGGAATAAGAAGTGAGATGAAAACCCGTTACCACGTTGTAATCAATCGAGTCGTATAACCAAAAGTTAATAACCACCAAATGAATCACAGAATGCCATGAATTAAAATATAATAATTATAATATATTTAAAATGGAGTAAAAAAATACCCCATATGTAATAAATAAGTGGCGAACAATAGAAATCTCCCGGAATTAAAAGTTAGATAAGAAACCCCATACGTCAAGTCTGACTTGTCTTGTATGTTCCTTGTTCTTCCAGAATCATAAATTTAATTTAATTTCTACAAAATTAAGAACATTTTTAAATTTTATTATTCCTTTTATATCACTTATTACACTGCTATAACAATTAGTTTATTATTTGAGTTCATATTGGATATTTTATCAATGTTCGGAACTTGAGTCAAAATGAACATGTTATAATTAAAATTTTTCCAGGTGGTCAAAAGTACGTTAACTCTAGAATGATATACACGATTTAGATATCATATATATATATATATATTGTATATCTAGTATAAATATGTATTTATAACAGTACATAACATTTGGAGATAAGAAATGAAATACACCGTTCTTGGAGATGGTAAGCCGTACGTATGCATGAATGCCACTTTCATTTATATTTTATATTTTAATGGAATTAAAACATAAATATACATAGTTATATTATAATTCCAGTATAATATCATATATAATATCATTAAATCCGTCCTTTATATGTCCCACATAAGTCATTAACGAGTCATTTCTCTTTGAGGGGATCGTAGTCCGCACTTCCTCAAATGAAATTATCGTGTTTTACCCATAATGGAAACCATAAAGGATTGATATAAATAGAAAATAAAGAATCATAAATAATAAATATACATAATATATATCATATATAAATAAATTTCCATCTTAATGGCCACCATGAGAGGCGTTAGGATATAATTGAACAATCATCGTTTCGTGTGGCGTTAGTTTTTCATCCACATAAACAATATGTTCTTTACCCATTAGATGGATGTGTGTGTAAATTTAGATTGAATACTTATCATAAAAACATACTTGTATATTTAGGATACTGTTTTTTTATAAAATAAAGGAATGAAAAGAGTTTAAAGGTGGAGAAGTAAAATAAAAGAAAATAATTAAGGAGAAACTGTTACCGTTAATTCGGGTAACTCCCTTTGGTTTGAACCAAAAGGACATCTTGAAGTGCCCTCTGCCTAAGTTAAAGATTCTAGGAGGAACATAGGGATATTTAGAGATTATTTGGGTAGGTTTTGGATGAGACAAGGTGCTTGAGATGTGTGAGGAATGGGTTAGAAGTGAGGGCTTTTTATAAGTGGGAGGAGGGGCTCTTTAGGAAAGTGTGAAAATATTATTTTATTATTTAATTATAATCGGTTTCTAAAAGTCCAAAACTAATTAAACTCAAAGATAACATGACTAATGGTCAAAATAAAAACATCCAATAAGAAATGTACAGTTTTTGGATGTTATTTTAATATTTATAATCTTATTTATTTTAATAATTCATTAATGAGGTAAATACTGCATCATTTTTATGTCATAAATAATTTTATTTCTTTGATGTCTACAAAATAAAAAAATACCATGATGTAGGAAATAGTTTTATATTTCCAATGAATATTTATAGTCGAAAATATATCTTATATAACCCCATGTAAATATTAATTTACAAAAATATATTTGTTTGTGCCATTTTGGTCTTTACTTTAAATTAATTAATATAAAAGGTCATTATCACTATCAAGTGGATCCATGAGGTCCCAAAATCGACCCAAAGATTACCATGGTCGTAATTGACTCAACCAATAATTTTAGGACAAGTGTTAAGGTAATTTTGTATTATTATAATATTCTTTTTACCTCGAATTTCCCTATTTACCTTTAACTGCGGTAAATAAAAGTCAAAAGTTACTATTCACCGAAAATTATTTTCATCTTATTGAACCAAATTTTACTTAATAATAACAACCATGTAGGTAGGATTTTCAAAATCCCATTCAAAGAAGTAGTAAAATTTTATTTAAATGAAAAAGCTAGTTTTTTAACTACTACTTAGTGGTTTCACTATTCATCAAAAATTAATGTTTTTTAGAAAACTACCAAAAATTCAGAATAAGATATATTTGATATTATGAATTCAAAAATTATGTCTATTTAACCAAATTAAAAACATATATCTTTCATTAATTAATATAAAATTAGTTCCCATTATCAAACCAAATAGTGTATTTTTAAGAAATAATAACTATCAAAAAATTGATACTTGTTTATGTCCAATTTCAAAGTGAAATTAATTACAATGACCAACATTGGATTAAATGTTAAAAACATAATATAATTTCAATTTAAAACCAATTATAAAGATAATCTATCCATATAAATAAATTAGATTAAAATGAACTTTTGAACTAAAATATAGTATTTTTCACTATTCATAAAAAATGAATTTTATTAGAAAAATTCTTAAAATTTACCCAAAGTAAATTTTGATGTCCCGATTCTAAATAAGAATTTTATTTTTTTCAAAATGGACATATAAAAGTGACCAAAACTATATTTAAAGAGGGTTCTCCATTAAAAGGCAGCAAATAAACCTTTTATAGTAAATTATGTTTAAAATTAGATTCATTCACATTTTATGCTGCTAACTTTTATTGGATAAATGTAAAAAAAATTAACAAACATATATAATAATTTTGTAGTTAGTTTTGTTCATTCACGCAATTACAATAGCTAGGTGTTAGCTACCATTTAGAATAATAATATTATATTATTATTATGCAACGTAAGATTTCAAGGAAATCCATTGTTGTGTATCGGTTACGCCATCGAACATAGCGTCCCCATTAAACTAGAATTTAGTTCAAAAATATTAATAAATTTGTAAAATTTCATGTCCATTTTTTACCATGGATGTTACATCCTTCCCCCCTTTTTTGGAATTGCATCCTCGCAATTTTAAAAATGGGCTTCGAAACTTCATTGAAATTCCCACATTGAAAAAAGAGTCAATAAAACTATTACTTTGAATGAAATAAAGATAAGTAAAAAGGTCACTTGAGATAACCCATACTAGTATTCCATGTAGGAAAACATGGATATGGAAGATAAACTAAGTGTCAAGATCTGATGGAGAGGGATAGAAATCATGATCATGAGATAGTTAACAACAAGAAAACCACAAACTTGTGATGGAAAAAATGGTCATTAGTTTCCCAGTAGGAAAAGTAAATGGACAACATTTTTTTAAGTTCCATTTCATAATGTTGAGGAATTTGTTTATGATATTGTCTAAGAACATAAAGAAATATACTTAATTTTTAAGTAGAGTTTCATTCTTTAATAAATTTCTACCACTAACACATATTTTTTCAAATGATGAGTATTCAAGATGATTCAGTCACACCGGAGAAGCTAGAATCAAATTCTAGAGAATCACATGATCCAAAAAGGACAAAAAATATATATACCTTGTCTATAGAGATTAAACAAAACCAAAATGGTTAGTACAAGATCATATGATCCCCAAAAATGATAATCCTTTAGAGAAATAAATACTAATCTTAGTTTCTAAAATTAAACCAACAATACACCAAAGTTATATAAATACCATTCAATAAAAAATTGTCCTTAAAATACTTCAATATAATCCAAACTAATATTGAAACCCAAAACATAGAATAATTTGGTTATTTAGTCTTCCATGTTAAATTGTATCTCTAAATGACATCGACTACTCTTAAAGTCACAAACTTAAAAGTAATTAATCTAATCACATATTCTCTATGATAGGTTAATCATTTCAATAAATAACCAAATCACTATAAATCCACAATAAAAAATAGATAAAAATATACCATTACACCTCAAATGAAATCCCATAGTATTATATTTTCCTTACGAATATAGTGTTCCAAACATAACAAACTTCTTCCAAAATAACATTTATAACATAATCACCAAATCATTTACATATACTAAGGATATCCATTTGATAATACATAAGGTTCCAAATCATCTTAATAAAATCTTTTAACTAAAAATAATTTGTCACACTAACCAGGGACTTCACGTAGTCCAGTGGTAGGTGATAAATCTCAATCACACTTTGATTGTGGGTTCGATTCCCACATATTTTTCCGACGCAACGGGTTATCACATGGTCTCCATGTTGTCCTTTTTCAAAAACTATAATTTATAAAATTACCAAAATGAGTTAAATTCCTCAAAAAAACCATAACATAATTTAACCACAAATTTTATCTCATTCCTCGCATTTTCATCCTAAAATTTAATAACTTTTAATTTCCTCAAACTCAATGATCATTTAAAACTAAATTGTTATTTATAACTATAATCACAAGAGAAAAGACAATTCTTCATCAAATATCATTTTAACATGACAAACTGTAGAGTTACAAATATAAGAGAAAAATATTCCAATGTAATCCCATCAACAAAGAGCACTAATACTTTTAAACATTTTCCCATCAATTTATTTCCAAATATCTTCTTCCTTGACCAATGGGATATCCTATTGAATAGGGAATTCACTAGGGTAATGTCCAGGTCCCCTACATTTTTAGAAAATGGCTATAAATGGATTCTAGTGACCATTTTTATTTTTTTTCATAGTACTCTTCATTTTTCCTCGGCAATTCTTTACTTTATGTCCTTATTTACCACACGTAAAGCATTTATTTGATCTATTGAGAAACTTTCTTGGGTGTCTTTTTACTCATTTCCTATATGATGGAAATTGAGGTTTCTATTCTCCATGGTCTTCACTACTGGAGCTCTTATCATTCATTGCCTTTCTTTTCTTTGTTGAGTCTTAGAGTTGGTTAATATATATATTGTTGATCATATTTTTAGAAAACTGATTCGAAATGAACACGATATCTTTTACACATGTCAGCATTCCATTTTTTCGCTCATTTCCACCACCGTTCCCACCTTGTACATCACGCTCAAAGTTACTATGACTTTTTTGGAATCCAGCCATTGACTAAAACCAGAAAGCATTGTGTGAGTAACAATAGTCATAAAATAATTTAGATAATACCATGAAACTTTATTTTTAATTTAAAACACCTTAGGATTAGCCAATATAATTTATTATCATCTTATATTAAAATCCTTCAAATTGGTTTGTAAAAAAAATTAAATTATCCTAAGCATATCCCTCGGGAGTGTCATAACTAAGAGTGCAGTAAGGATCATTGTCGTGTAACGGGATACCCCGGGTCAAGCACGAAACTCCTTGTCGGAGTTTTCACTCCTAGGTATAACTATGCCAGAGTCACCTCTACCTAATCATATCCAGACAGGGATTTATTTCATGGAAAATAAACAAAATCTATACAATACCAAAATTTTAGGATGTTCTTCTATACTAATCCTCAACGTCTATCTTAGGGTAATATGATCTAATTAGAGTTTATGTAAATCTAGTTTCCAAGGTTTTTACTAAACTTCCTCTGATACCAAATGTAATACCCCGACCCTAGAATCTAGGAGTCGATGCATTATTTTAATAAATTGGCATGATTACAAGGAATCATGTCCTGAAGGACCGATCTGTTTATCTGCCTTGGAAAATAGATTACATACATTAACATTACATTGCACATTATAAAATAAAACAGAACCTAAATTATCCTTTGAGAACACCGTTAATCCCATAGATTAACCCTTCATATCAATCATAATACACTTATTGGAATCCTTGGAAAATAAAACATAATAAAGGGGAGAGATCAGATGCTCAGTAAGAGTAAGCAATACAACGGAAGATAAAATAAACATTAGGAATATTGAATAATTGAAAACACATGCCTTTACAAATAATAAATATGAACAATTTAAGGAAGGAATACAGGTTGAGTAAATAATTCTATAATAAAACATAGTCATGGGTACTCTACTAGTCGAATAACCACATGAAATATCAATATCTAATCTCATAATGATGTAATTCATAATACTGGACATCATTACCACATATTCAAGGTCTCATGCCAAGACTAAAAATAAGATTTTGTCAAGGCCTTGTGACAAGAAACTATTTTGTCTCATGAGACCTACCGATGCATCGAGGAGCTATATCAATCTCCACCCATAACTTACTAAGTCCAATTAATTCCTCATATGAAAGGGTGAAACATAATCTAAACATCTGTATAAAAACTAGCATACGAAATGTCAATACTTAACCACAAAACATGATGGCATAAAAATAGCACATCCACAGTCAATCATAACTCATTAAATACAATATGGATTATTGTATTATGATAAATCAACCTCAGTAAGGAATAAAATACACTGAAGGATATTGACATAGATTAAAATTGTCATTAAAACTATTTGAGAGAAATATCCCCTTTTTCTTGAAAAAAAATTAAAAGTCTCAATATTTATCAAAAATTTGTTTAAAGTAGATTTTTGAATCTAAGTGTCCCATAACAATTTGAAACATTAAAAATAAATTTCAATTTTAAAACATTAATTTCCATATAAATAAAACCTTAAAATCATTTTTAAAACATGGACATTAGTGAGAAAGATTTAGAAGAATAAAATTTTGAAATATTTAAAATAATATTTTAGTTAGAGTTTTTAACCAAATGAGAGACGCTTGAATAAAAAAAATTGAGGTAATAAAATGATTATAATATCATGAGAATAAAGTTAATCATGATATACTATGTCAATGTATAGTATATACACCAAATAAAAGTGAATTGGCACATAACAACAAATAAGTCTCAATGGAATGTAAGTTGAGATGAATTCATTTATAAAGACTGTATCCTTAGGTTAAGGATAAATCAATGACATAGTTATGTGTGAAAAATTTAAATACACTCAATATTATTGGATATTCAGTGTAAAAAATCAGGATACATTCACACATATTCTTGTAAAAGCAACACCAATGACTTGGGTGTTTAACTCAGTGAATGTAAATCGAGTTAACATTACTTTTATCAAGTTTATATCGATTACTTGAGAATTTATAAATGGAGTGATTATATGTATACAAAGTAAATCCACACAAAGGGGAGTGAAAATTACTACGTAATTAAATAATTAGTGATTTAACATATAATCTTGGAGTAAAGTAATCAATGATGTTTGCGTAGAACTGAATGAGTGGAAATTGAAAATTGAAATTTCATTACCGATTTGGTAACTTAAGAAACATACATACCATGAAAGAATTATCATCCAATAAAAATGTAAATACCCATAAATTAAAGTATATTACACAAATAATATAATCATTGGTAGTAAATACACCACATAAATGGAAATAGTGGCAATATAGCATGAATCTCAAGGGAATAATAAGTGAGATGAAATCCCATTACCATGTTGTAATCAATCGACTCGTTTTACCAAAAGTTAATAACCACCAAATGAATCACAGAATACCATTAATATAAAGAGAATGAAGATAAAATATATAAAATGGCATTACACAATACACCACATTCAATAAATAAGTGGCGAACAATGGAAATCTCCTGAATTAAAAGTGAGATAGGAAACCCCACACCTCAAGTCCGACTTATCATGTATGTTCCTTGTTCTTCATGAATAATAAAATTAAGTTAATTAATACTTGATTAAGATGATTTATCATGTTTATTATTCCTTTTATATAATTTATTACCTTACTATAAAAATTATTTAATTATTTGAATTCGTATTGGATATTTTATCGATGTTCAGAACTTGAGTCAAAATGAACATGTTATAATTACAATTTTTTCCATGTGTTCAAAACTCCATTATCTCCAGAATGATATAAATGATTTAGATATCATATATATATTATATATGAAGTATATATATGTATTTATAATAGTACATAACATTTGGAGATAAGAAATGAAATGCATCGTTCATGGAGACAGCAAGTCGTACGTACGCATGAATGCTACTTCCATTTCTATTTTGTATTTTAATGGAATAAAAACATAATGACACAAAGTTATATTATAATTCATGTATAATCTTATATATAATATCATTAACTCCCTCCTTTATACATCCCACATAAGGCATTAACGAGTCATATCACTTTGGGGGGGGCGGTAGTCCGCACTTCCTCAAATGAAATTATCGCATTTTACCCATAACGGAAACCATAATGGAATTATATAAATGGAAAATACATAAGAGTAAATAAAACATAAACATAATATATATTATATATAAATACAGTTCCATATTGATTTCCACCATTAGAGGTGGTAGGATATAATTGAACAATCATTGTTTCAGGATGCGTTAGTTTTCCATCCATAGAAACAATATGTTCATTACCCCTTAGATGGAGGTGTGTATAAGTGTAGTTAAAATCCTTCTCATAAAAACATCCTAGTATATTTAGGATATTGGTGTTGTTATAAAATAATGTAATGAAAAGAGGTTATCTGTAGGATAAGTAAAATAAAAGAAAATAATTTAATAGAAACAGTTACCTTCAATTCGGGTAACTCCCTTTGGTTTGAATAAAAAACCTCTTGATGTGCTTTCTGCCTAAGGTAAGGATTATAGAAGGAATATATTGATATTGGGAGCTTATTTGGGTAGGTTTTGGACAAGACAGGGGGCTTGAGAGGTGTGAGTAATGGGTTATAAGTGAGGGATTTTGATAAAGATGAGGAGGGGCTCTTTAGGAAAGTGTGAAAATAATATTTCATTATATAATTATATTCAGTTAATAAAGGTCAAAAACTAATTAAAGTCGAAGATAAGATGAATAATAGTTTAAATAAAATAATCCAATAAGAATTGGATTGGTTTTGGATGTTATTTTAATATTTATAATCTTATTTATTTAAATCAGTTTTTAATGAGGTAAATACTGTATCATTTTTGTGTCATAAATAATTTTATTTATTTGATGTCTAAAAATTATAAAAAAACTACCATGATGTAGGAAATATTTTTATATTTCCAATGAATATTTATATTTGAAATGATAACTTATATAACCCCATGTAAAAATTAATTTACTAAAATATATTTGTTTGTGTCATTTTGATCTTTACGTTAAATTAATTAATCTAAAGAGTCATTACCACTTCTAAGTGACTCCATGGGGTACCAAAATATACCAACATATTCTCATGGTCGTAAATGACTCAAAAAATAATGTTTAGACATGTTTTCAGATAATTTTGTATTATTATAATATTCTTTGCACCTTGAATAACCTTTTTACTTTTAACTACGGTATATGAAAGTCAACGGTTACTATTCACCAAAAAATATTTTCATCTTATTAAACCAAATTTTACTTAATAATAAAAAAAATTATTTATTATTTATAAAATCCAATTCCTAGAAGTATTAAAATTTAATTTGAATGAAAAAGTTAGTTTTTAACTACTACTTAGTGGTTTCACTATTCCTTAAAAATTGATGTTTTTCAGAAAACTACCCAAAATTAAGCCTAAGGTATATCTAATATTCCGAATTCAAAAATGGGGACTATTTTACCAAATCCAAAACATAGAAGTTTCATTGGTTATTTTAAAATTAATTCCTCTTACCAAAACAAATAGAGTGTTTTTAAAAAACAATAACTATCAAAAGATTGATACTTGTTTATGTACAAATTCAAAGTGCAATTAATTTCAATGACCAAAATTAGATTAAATTGTAAAAACATAATATAATTACACTTTTAAACCAATTAAAAAGATAATCTAACCATATAAATATATTATATTAAATGGCACTTTTGAATTAAGATATAGTATTTTTCACTATTCATAAATATGAATTTCATCAGAAAAGTACCAAAAATTTACCCAAAGTAAGTTTTGATGTCCCAATTATAAAGAAGAATTTTATTTTGTTAAATGGGACATGTAAAAGTGACCAAAACTATATTTAAAGAGAGTTCTCCATTAAAAGGTGGTAAATCAACCTTTTAAATTAAATTATGTTTAAACTTAGATTCATTCAAATTTTAAGCCTCTAAATTTTATTGGATAAATGTAAAAACATTTAAAAAACATATATAATAATTTTGTATTTAGTTCTATTCATTCTCACTATTACAATGGATTAGTGTTAACTACCATTTAAAATAATAATATTATATTATTATTGTGCAACGTATGATTTAAAAAAAAACCCATTGTTGCATACCTGGTACGACATCGAACATAGCTTCCACTTTAAAGTAGAATTTAGTTCACTAATATTAACAAATTTGAAAATTGACATGTTCTTTATTTACCTGGGATGTTACATCCTTCCCCCCCTTTTTGGGAATTGCGTCGTTACAGTTTTAAAACGGGGCTTGGAAACTTCATTGAAAGTCCCACATCAAAAAAGTGTCAATACCAATATTATTTTAAATGAAATAAAGAGAAGTACAAAGGTCACCTGAGATAACCCATACTAGTATTCCATGTAGGAAAACATGGATATGGAAGGTATACTATGTGTCATGTTCTGATGGGGAGGGATAGAAAACATGATCAGGAGAAAATTAACAACAAAAAAACCACAAACATGTGAAGGGATAAACGGTTATTAGTTTCCCAGTAGGAAAAGAAAACAGAAAATGTATTTTTTGTTTTAAGTTTCATTTCATGAATTTGAGAAATTCATTTATGATATTGACTAAGAACATAAATATATATAATTACGTTTCAAGTAAAGTTTCATTCTTGAATAAATTTCTACCACTAACTCATCTTTTTTCAAATGATGAGTATTAAAGATGATTTGGTCACACCAAAAGATCTAGAATCAACTTACAGAGAATCACATTTTCCACAAAGGATAAACAATACATTTACCTTGTCTTTAGAGATTAACCAAAACCATCATGGTTGTTACAAGATCAGATGATCCCCAAAAAGGATAATCCTTTAGAGAAAGAAATACTAATCTTTCTAAAATTAAACCACCAATACCCCAATGTTAAATAAATACCATTCAATAAACAATTTTCCTTAAAATCCTTTAATATAATAAAAACTAATATTGAAACCCAAAACCTATAAGAATTTGGTTATGTAGTCTTCCAAGTTTAATTTTATTTCCAAATGACATCGACTACTCTTAAAGTCACATACTAAAAAGTAATTAACTTAACCACATATTGTCTATGATAGGTTAATGTTTTCCATAAATAACTCAAATCACTATAAATACAAAATAAAAACATAGATAAAAATCTACCTTTACTCCTCAAATAAAATCCCATAGTATTATATTTTCCTTAGGAATATAGTGTTCCTAAAAGAGAGAACATATTCCAAAATAACATTTATCACATAATCACCAAATCGTTTTCCTATACTAAGGATATCCTTTGATAATACATATGGTCCCAAATAAAATTAATAAAATCATTTAACTAAAAATAATTTATCAGAATAACCAGGGACTTCACGTAGTCCAGTGGTAGGTGATAAATCCCATTCGCACTTTGGTTGTGGGTTTGATTATCACATCTTTTTCCAATGTGATGGGTTGTCACACGGTCTGCGTGTTGTCCGTTTTAAAAAACCATATTTTAAAAATTAAAAAAATGAGATAAATTCCTTAAAATAACCATAACATAATTTAACCACAAATGTTATCTCGTACCTCACATTTTCATCCCAAAATTTAATAACTTGTAATTAACTCAAACCCGATGATCATTTAAAACTAAATGGTAATTTATAACTATATTAACAAGAGAAAAGATAATTCTAACTCAAATATCATTTTCACATGAAAAAATGTAGGGTTACAAATATAAGAGAAAAATCATCCAAAGTAATCCCATCAACAAAGAGCACTAAAAATTTTAAACATTTTCCATCAATTTATTTTCACATATCTTCTTCCATGACCAAGAAAATATCCTATATAATAGGGAATTTACTCGGGTAATGGCTAGGTCCCCTACATTTACATAAAATGACTGTAAATGGATTCTTGGTAACATTTTTATTTTCTTTCATAGTACTCTTCATTTTTCCTCGACAATTATTTACATTATGTCCTTATTTCCAACACGTAAAGCATTTATTTGTTCTATTTAGAAACATTCCTGGGTGTCTACTTCCACATTTCCTACATTGTGGAAATTGAGGTTTCATTTCTCCATGGTCTCCACTACTGAATCTCTTATCATTCATCACCTTTATCTACTTTGTTGAGTCTGGGAGTTGGTTAATATATATGGTGTTGATCAAATTTTTAGAAAACTGATTCAGCATGAACATGATATACTTTACACCTATCAAAATTCCATTTTGTTTCTCATTTCCCCCACAGTTACCACCATGTATATCATGCTCAAAATTATAATTAATTCCTTCGAATCCATCCATTTACTAAAACCAGAAATCATTGTGTGAGTAAAAATAGTCATAAAATCATTTAGAGAATACCATGACACCTTATTTTTAATTTAAAACACCTTAGGATTAACCAAGGTAATTTATTCTCATCTTATATTAAAATCCTTCAAATCGGTTTGTAAAGAAAATATAAATTATCCTACGCATATCTCTAGGGAGTGTCGTAACCAAGAGTTCAGCAAGGCCCATTGTTGTGTACCAGGATAACCTGGGTCAAGACCAAAACTCCTTATCGGTGTTTTCACTCCTAGGTGCATCTGTGCCAGAGCTGCCTCTACGTGCTCAAATCCAGACAGGGATGTATTTCATGGAAAATACACAAAATCTCTACATTACCAAAATTCTAGGAAGTTCATATATATTAATCATCAAATTCTATCTTAGGGTAATGTGCCCTAATTATAGTTTATCTGAATCTAGTTTCGAAGGATTGTACTAAAATTTCTCTGATTCCCACTGTAATGCCCTGAACCCTGAATCTAGGAGCCAGTGCATTATTTTATTAAATTAGAATGATTACAAGGAATCGAGTCCTTAGGTACCGGTCAGTTTAGCAGTCTGGGAAAATAGATTACATGTATGAACATTACATTAAACATTAGAAAATAAAATACAACATAAATTATCCTTTGAGAACTCCATTAATTCCCTAGATTAACCTTGAATATCAATCATAATACACTTCTTAGAATCCTGGGAAAATAAAACATAAGAATGGGGTGAGATCAGATGCTCAGTAAGAGTAATCAATATAGCAGAAGATAACATAAACATTAGGCATAATGAATAATTGAAAACACATGCCTTTACAAATAATAAACATGAACGCTTTATGGTAGGAATATGAGCCGAGTAAATAATTCCATAATAAAACATAGTCATGGGTATTAGACTAGTTGAATAACCATATAAAATACCAATATCTAATCTCATAATGATGGAATTCATAATACCGGACATCATAACCACATAGTCACGGCCTTGTGCCAAGACTACAAATAAGATTTTGTAAAGGCCTTGTGCCAAGACACTATTTTATCTCATGAGACCTACTGATGCATCGAGGAGCTATAGCGGGCTCCACCCATCACTTACGAAGTCCAATTCATTCCTCATATGAAAGAGTGAAACATAATCTAAACATTCATTTTAAAACTAGCATACGGAATGTCGGTACTTTAACTACAAACCTTGAATGGCATAAAAATAGCACATCAACAGTCAAACATAACTCATTCAATACAATATGGATTATTGTATTATGATAAATCAACCTGAATCATGAATAAAATGAACTAAATTATATTTACATAGATGAAAATAGTCATTAAAACTATTTGAGAGAAATATCCCCTTTTTCATGAAAACAATTAAAAGTCTCAATACTTATCAAGAAGTAATTTAGAATATATTTTTGAATCAAAGTGTCCAATACCAATTTGAAACATTAAAAAGGAATTTCAATTTTAAAACTTTAATGTCCATATAAATAAAACCTTAAAATCATTTTTAAAACATGGACATTAATGAGAAATATTTAGAAGAATAAATTTTTAAAACATTTAAAATGATATTTTAGTTAGAGTTACTAACCAAATGAGAGATGCTTGAATACAAATAATTGAGGTAATAGAAACATTATACTATAATTATAATAAATGATTTCATGATATACTATGTCTAGGTATAGTATATACACCAAATAAAATTGAATTGGTGCATAACAACCAATAAGTCTCAATGGAATGTAAGTAGAGATGAATTCCTTTGTAAAGACTGTATCCTTAGGTTAAGGATAAATCAATGAAATAATTATGTGTGAAAAATATAAATACACTCAATATGATTGGATATTCAGTTTAAATTAATCAGAAGACATTCACACATATTCTTGTAAAAACAACACCAATGACTTGTATGTTTAACTCAATGGATGTAAATTGAGTTAAAATTACTCTTACCAAGTTTATATCGATGACTTGAGAATTTATAAATGGAGTGATTATGTGTATCCAAAGTAAATCCACACAAAGGGGAGTGTAAATTACTAAATAAGTAAATAATTAGTGATTTCACACACAATCTTGGAGTAAAGTAATCAATGAATTTTGCGTAGAACCGAATGAGTGGAAATTGAAATTTAAAATTTCCTTACTGATTTGGTAACTTATGAAACATACACCCTATGAAAAAATTATCATCCAATTAATATGTAAATACCCATAAATTAGATTATATGGCACAAATAATACATTCATGGGCAGTAAATACCGCACACAAAATAAAATAGTGGCAATATAGCATGAATCTCAGGAGAATAAGAAGTGAGATGAAAACCCCTTAACACATTGTAATCCATCGAGCCGTATGAACAAAATTTAATAACCACAAAATAAATCACATAACAAGATGAATATAAAGAGAATCAAGATAATATTTATCAAATGGTATTACACAATACACCACATGAAATAAATAAGTGGCGAACAATGGAAATCTCCCAGAATTAAAAGTGAGATAAGAAACCCATACCTCATATCCAACTTTTCTTGTATGTTCCTTGTTCTTCCTGAATAATAAAATTAAGTTAATTTCTACTCAATTAAGAACATTTTTCATGTTTATTATTCCTTTTATTTCACTTATTACATTGCTATAACAATTAGTTAATTATTTAGGTTCATATTGGATATTTTATTGATGTTCGGAAGATGGGTCAAAATGAGAATGTTTTAATTAAAAATTTTCCATGTGGTCAAAAGTCTATTATCTCCATAAATATATAAATGATTTAGATATCATATATATATTATATATCCAGTATATATATGTATTTATAACAGTACATAACATTTGGAGATAAGAAATGAAATGCACTGTTCATGGAG
The DNA here is from genome assembly GCA_963277665.1 of Viscum album. Taxonomy (NCBI): domain Eukaryota; kingdom Viridiplantae; phylum Streptophyta; class Magnoliopsida; order Santalales; family Viscaceae; genus Viscum; species Viscum album. Next base: position 1,046,454,657 of record OY728150.1, read on the forward strand.
ACGGTAAGTCGTATGTACGCATGAACGCTACTTTCATTTCTATTTTGTATTTTAATTCAATTAATACTTAATGATAAATATGTATATTATAATTACAGTATACAATAATATATAATATTATTAACTCCGTCCTTTATATGTCCAACATAAGGTATTAATGAGTTATATAAGTTTGAGGGGTGGTAGTCCGCACTTACTCAAATGAAATTATCGTGTTTTACCCATAATGGAAACCATGAAAGAAGGATATAAATGGAAAATATAGAAGCATAAATAAAACATAAACATATCATATATCATATATAAACACAGTTTTATCTTAATGGACACCATGAGAGGCGGTAGGATATAATTGAACAATCATCGTTTCGTGAGGCCTTAGATTTCCATCCACAGAAACAATATGTTCTTTAACCATTAGATGACGGTGTGTGTAAGTGTAGTTAGAATCCTTCTCAATAAAATATCCTGGTATATTTAGGACACTGGTTTTGTTATAAAATAATGGAATTAAAATAGTTTAGGGATTGTAGATGTAAAATAAAAGAAAAGAATTTAAGAGCAATTGTTACCTTTAATTCGGGGAACTCCCTTTGGTTTGAACCAAAAGGACCTCTTGAACTTCCTTCTGCCTATGGTAAGGCTTCTAGGAGGATGAAATGGATACTGAGAGATTATTTAGGCCAAGGTAAGAGGTTCCAAGGGGCTTGAGAGGTGTGATGAATGGGTTATAAGTGAGGGATTTTTATAAAGGTGCGAAGGGGCTCTTTAGGGTAGTGTGAAAATATTATTTTATTATATAATTATATTTGGTTTTTAAAGATAAAAAAAATAAAGTCTAATATAAAATGATTAACGGTCGAAATAAAATCATCCAATAAGAATTGGACAGGTTTTAGATGTTATTTTAATATTTATAATCTTATTTATTTAAATCATTTATTAATGAGGTAAATACTGCATCATTTTTGTGTCATAAATAATTTTATTTATTTGATGTATAAAAATTATAAAAAAATACCATGATGTAGGAAATATTTTTAGATTTCCAGTGAATATTTATAGTCAAAAATATAACTTATATAACCCCATGTAAAAATTCATTTACTAAAATATATTTGTTTGTGTCATTTTGGTCTTTACTTTAAATTAATTAATCTAAAGTGTCATTATCACTCCCATGTGGCTCCATGGGGTCCCAAAATCGTCCCAAAGATACCCATGGTCGTAAATGACTCAAAAAACAGGGTTAGGAAAAGTTTTGATGTAATTTTTTTATTATTATAATATTATTTTTTTACATTGAATTATCATATTTACCTTTAACCGCGATAAATAAAAGACAGAAGTTACTATTCCCAGAAAATTATTTTTATCTTATTGTACCACAGTTTACCTACTAATAACAACCATGTATGTCAACATTTTGAAATCCAATTTGTATAAGTAGTAAAATTTCATTTGAATAAAAAATTTAGTTTTTTAACTACTACTTTGTGGTTTTACTATACATAAAAAATTGAAGTTTTTTAGGAAACTACAAAAAATTCAACCTAAGCCATATTTGATATTCCAAATTCAAAAATGATGTGTTTTTTACCAAATTAAAAACATAGATTTTTCATTAATTAATTTAATATTAATTCCCATTATCAAAAAAAATATTGTTTTTTTAAGAAACAATAACTATCAAAAGATTGATACTTGTTTATGTCCAATTTCAAAGTGAAATTAGTTACAATGACCAAAATTGGAATAAATGGTAAAAAAAATATAATTACACCTTAAAACAAATTAAATAGATAATCTAACCATATAAATAAATTATATTAAAAGAAACTTTTGAATTAAAATAAAGTATTTTTCACTATTCATAAAAAATGAATTTTACCAGAAAAATACCAAAAATTTACCCAAAGTAAATTTTGATCTCCCGATTCTAAAGAAGAATTTTATTTTGTCAAATGGGACATATAAAAGTGACCAAAACTATATTTAATGAGGGTTCTCCATTAAAAGGCAGTAAATCAACCTTTTAATGTAAAATATGTTTAAAATTAGATTCATTCACATTTTAAGCCTCTAAATTTTATTGGATAAATATAAAAACATTTAACATACCTATATAATAATTTTGTAGTTAGTTATGTTCATTCCTGCCATTACAATGGCTAGGTGTTATCTACCACTTTAAATAATAATATTATATTATTATTGTGCAATGTATGATTTCAAAGAAACCCATTATTGCATATCTGGTATGCCATCGAACACAGCATCCCCTTTAAAGTAGAATTTAGTTCAAGAATATTAATAAATTTGAAAATCTTTATGTTATTTATTTATCAATAATGTTACATCCTTCCCCCCTTTTTGGAAATTGCCTCCTTTCAATTTTAGAACTCGGCTTGGAAACATCATTGAAAGCCCCACATCGGGAAAAGAGTCAATAAAACTATTACTTTAAAAGAAATAAAGTGAAGTACAGAGGTCACCCGAGATAACCCATACTAGTATTCCATGTATGAAAACATGGATATGGAAGTGAAACTAAGTGTCAAGTTCTGATGGAGAGGGATAGAAAACGTGATCAAGGGAAATTTAACAACAAGAAAACCACAAACTTGTGATGGGATAAATAGTCATTAGTTTCCCAATAGGAAAAGTAAACAGACAAATTTTTTTATTTTAAGTTACATTTCATACATTTGAGGAATTAATTATTTAGATTGACTAAAAACATAATGGTACATACTTACTTTTTATGTAGAGTTTTATTCTTTAATAAATTTCTACCACTAACTCATCTTTTTTCAAACGACGAGTATTCAAGATGATTTGGTCACATCGGAAGAGCTACAATCAACTTATAGAGAATCAAATGATCCACAAAGGATAAACAATATATTTACCTAGTCTTTAGAGATTAACCCAAACCAAAATGGTTAGTACAAGATCAAATGATCCCCAAAAATGATAATCCTTTTTAGAAAAAAAAATACTAATCTTAATTTCTAAAATTAAACCAACAATACCCCAAAGTTAAATAAATACCATTCAATAAAAAATTTTCATTAAAATAATTCAATATAATCCAATCTAAAATTGAAACCCAAAACTTATAATAATTTTTTTATGTAGTATTCCACGTTAAATTGTATCTCCAAATGAGATCGACTACTCTTAAAGCCACACACTTAAAAGAAATTAACATAATCACGTATTCTCTATGATAGGTTAATTATTTCCATAAATAACCCAAATAACCATAAATAAACAATAAAAACATAGATAAAAATCTACCATTACTCCTCAAATGAAATTCCATAGAATTCTATTTTCCTTAGGCATATATTGTCCCCATTAGAGTGAACGTCTTCCAAAATTGCATTCATCACTTAATCACCAAATCGTTTTCCTATACTAAGGATATCCATTTGTTAATACATATGGTCCCAAATCAACTTAATAAAATCATTTAACTAAAAAGAATTTTTCACACTAACAAGGGACTTCACGTAGTCCAGTGGTCCGCGATAAATCACAATCTCACTCTGGTTGTGGGTTTGATTGCCACATCTTTTTCCAATGCGGCGGGTTGTCACACGGTCTGCATGTTGTCATTTTTCAAAAACTATATTTTATAAAATTACAAAAATGATATAAATTCATCAAAATAACCATATCATAATTTATCCACAAATGTTATATCGTACATCACATTTTCATCCCAAAATTTAATATCTTGTAATTGCCTCAAACTCAATGATCATTTAAAACTAAATGGTTATTTATAAGTATATTCTCAAGAGAAAAGATAATTCTTCCTCAAATATAATTTTCACTTGAAAAACTGTAGTGTTACAAATATAAGAGAAAAATCTTCCAATGTAATCCCATCAACAATGTAGCATCCCAGTTCCGGGTGCCACTCAACGGGTGCCCCGAACCCGGTTCACCATATGACCTCAAGAGAATTTCCTGAAACTCTAGAGGCTGCCGACTAGTAGTGAGGGCCCAGATGTGATAGTGGGAAAACTATTCCCTCATTTTTCAAAGTGTAGCGTAGAGGAATAAAATAAATAGCATACAACAACAGCGGAAGAAATAAACTATACACATTTAATATAACAACTGCGGTAAAAGATAACCAACCATATATATATATATGTGATGAAACATGTCTCAAGTTATAAGAAAATAGCCAGAACATGTTTACATAGTAGTGCAATACAATACAGAGTACAACAAATAGAACAGAGCAACCGGTAGCATCGCGAGCCTAAGCCCGGTCTCATGCTTCCCTACTCCTCAGCAGCAATCAAGTACATTTATGGGGACCCTTTCCCTTATCTACACCTGCAGAAACATAATCTGTTTGGGCCGAAAAGCATGGCCCAAACAGGGTGTGAGAAATATATCTCAGTAGGCACCCACCAAAGGCCCGTGCCCAACTGTGTGAAAAAATGGAACAACAGTGTGCAGTAGTAAAATGCAATAAACTAAGGAGTACTCAAAACTAACTAAATTACCAGTTATATTTAGATTTTATTATTCTTTTAATCCATTTCATATAAGAAAACACCACGGTGAATTTCTAAGTAATAAGTTAGTGTCCACAGACACTCAACCCTTACCCTCAGGTAATAAGGAACGTAACCCGCAGGTACTTTCCCATCGGCAGAACAGAATTTGCCCTCAGGTGTACATAGTGTAGCCCTCAGGCCCAGAGTCTATTTCCCATAGGCACGGATGAAGTTGCCCTCCGGCTAAGATAACAATTTCCCTCTGGTTAAGTAAAACAATGCCCTTGGGCTAAAGTAACTGGGCCATTCCCAACATATCACAATCTATTCAAGTACAATTCGTCTCAAGGAAAAAGTAATGCAGAATATAAACAAGGCATACCCTCCGGTATCCTGGCCAAACAGCTAAACAGAGGAACGCACCCCCGGGGTGGTCCTGGATCCAAGCAGCGATCCCAGAAAACATTTTAATATCACATTTAATTACATATACATGTCTACGTACTTAAATAACTACAAAATCAGCCACACAACACCCCAACATGGGTTAGTGGCACAAAAATTCATAGAAACGCACACCAGTTGGAAAAATTAACACCAAGCCACCTACCTTATACGCCCCTGATCAGTATACTCGAACGACGTTCCATGAATCGTCCAAGAACGAGGTAGATCTGAGGTAAAATAATTCTTGATTAAATGAAAATAACTCTCATTAGAGGATGAATTGGAAAGAACGATTAAAGAAGAGTGAAGGGATTACCCGTGCGGTTCAAACGAGATCGTACGAGGCGGAAACGGATTCCTGACGTGCACTCGGAGGATCTCCAAAGCTCCGACCTTCCTCTCCTGATCCCTCTTCCCATTCTAAGCCTTCCCTGTGAACATGGGAGGATACTGCCCATTTTAAGAAAAAAAAACAAAGTACACGACATGTATTTCCATGTACACGGCGTGTACTTCCCCTTTTTTAGCTGTTCCTCTGGAAATTTCCTGCAAGCCTCGCACTGTCTATCTACCTACATGACTACACGACATGCCTCCTTGAGTACATGGCGTTTTCGGTTGCATAACTAGCCAGCACCTTACTATTCGCATACCGACTGAATACACAGCGTGTAAGGAACCATTACACGGCGTGTAGTCGGTCTTTACACCCTTCGTTGCGGACATGGCTACACGCCCTGTATACTCATCCCACACGGCCAGAAGTACATGACGCGTGGAAAAGTACACAACATGTACTTCCAAATTTTGAGATTTTTTCCCACTTTCCATATTTTCTCAAAACACTTAAGGAAAAGAGAAAATAAGAAACCTGTACCTAAAAACTAAGAACCGGGTTCTTACAAACTCCCCCCCTTAAAGAAATTCATTCCCAAATTTCCCTTCCAAGGGTGGCGAAGATAAAGCCGTGAACAACTCTAGCCACTGAGCACGTACATCGGTCTCCTGCTCCCAGGTTTCATCCTACACTCGGCTATGCTGCCATAGCACCCAGTTGAGAGGAACTGACCGGACTCGGAGAACCTTCGTGCTCCTGTCAACGATACAAATCAGATCCTCCTCAAAGGACGCATCTATCTAAAGCTCGAACTCCTCTGGATAAAAGACGTGAGATGGGTCTGAATGATAGCGGCGCAACTGAGATACATGGAAGACATCGTGGATGGCTCGATACCTCTGTGGTAACTGTAGCCAATAGACAAGCAGTCCGACTCTCTCCAGAATATCAAATGCCCCACATACCTCAGTGAGTGTTTACCTTGTCTCCGGATCCGCCTGTGTCCCAGCCTCAGCAAAACACGTAGGAAAACAAGATCCCCAACCATGAACTCTAAAGGTCATCTGTGGCGATCAACATAAGATTTCTGATGAGACTGTGTGGTAGCCATCCACTTCTGAATCAACTGGACCTCCTCAGAAGTCTCCTGCACAAGACGTGGTACCAGTAAAGCTGCCTCACCTGCCTCTAACCATCACAAGGGTGATCGGCATGGCCTACCATATAAAGCCTCGTATGGTTCCATCTCAATAGTTTCCTGAATGCTATTATTATATGCAAACTTGATGACGGGTATATTCTTCTCCCAAGGGCCCCCAAAGTCTAGGACGCATGCACACAGCATGTCCTCAGGCACTTGTATCGTACGCTCTAACTGGCCAGCGTTCTGAGGGTGGTATTTTGTGCTCAGAAGCACCTATGTACCCAGTGCCCTCTAAAAACTATTCCAGAAATGAGACATAAAACGGGAGTCCCTATCTAAAATGATAGAACGAGGGACCCCATGAAGACGTACGATCTCTTGGATAAACAACCTTTCGAGATCGTCAACACCTAATGTCTCCTTGATCGACAAAAAGTGATCTACCTTCGTGAGTATGTCCACAACAACCCACACGACATCATTGCCTTGAGGTAACCTCAGAAAACCAGTCATGAATTCCATTGCGACATCATCCCATTTCCACTCCGGAATGGGTAACTATTGTAACAGTCTGGTTGGCCTCTGATGCTCTGCCTTCACCTGCTGATAGGTGGAACACCTCGTAACAAAACAAGCCACATATTTCTTCATACCCAGCCACCAGTACTGAGGTCTCAAGTCTCAGTACATCTTGGTAACCCCGGGATGAACTGCCCAAGATGTAGCATGAAACTCCCGCATCATCTCCTCGCGTATACCCTATGGAGCCCACACTTGTCCATGGAAACACAATACCTCATCATCGCCTATCTTCCAACCAGGAGGAGGCTCCCCACATGCCACTGACTCCCGTAGAAATAGGCCTTACGATTCAGATAGATGTCTCATCCTTAGTCTATCCAGGAGGGTAGAATTCTCAACTAAAGAGGAAAGATAAGACTTCCCCTGACTGTCGTGCACCTCCAAATGCATCTCAGAAAACAAATCCATGAGCTGCCACTCATCATTGGCCTCCTGCACAGCCTGTATCTGAGTCTTCCTGCTCAGTGCACCAGCTACTTCATTACCTTTACAAGGTGTATAGGCAAGCTCAAAGTTGATGGACTGAAGGTATACAACCCACCTTCGTTGTCTCAGATTCAAGTCATGCTGAGTAAATATATACTTGAGACTTTTGTGGTCGGTGAAAACCACAAAACATTATCCCAATAGATAGTTTCTCCAACAGTGCAACACATGCACAACTACAGCCAACTCAAGATCATGCGTCGGGTAATTCCTCTCATGTGGCCTCAACTGTCGAGACCCATACGCAACAACTCTATCGCCATGCATCAACACAGCTCCTAGCCCAATACCTAATGAATCACAGTATACTGTATAGCTCTTCCCCTGCTCTGGAAGTATCAGGATCGGTGTTGATGTCAACCTTCCTTTCAGGTCTTGAAAGGTTGTCTCACAAATTTCTGTCCAAACGAACTTCACACCCTTCTTAGTCAAACCCGTCAACGGCGCTGCTAAGCGGGAGAAGTCCTGGATGAAATGTCTGTAGTAACCATCCTGCCCTAGGAAACTATGTATCTCAAACACATTCTTAGGCTGCTCCTAAGAAACTACTGCTCTCACCTTCTCTCGGTCTACTGAAACTCCCGCCTCTAAGATGATATGACCCAGGAAGTGAATATGGTCTATCCAAAAGTGGCAATTTGAGAGCTTAACATATAGTTTATGCTCTCTCAGTGTACACAATATGATCTCAAGATGGGTGGAATGGTCGTGTCGAGTGTGAGAGTACACCAAGATATCATCCACGAATACAACCACGAAATAATCCAGATACGGATGGAACACGCGATTCATCAAAGCCATGAAAACTGATGGCGCGTTCATGAGTCTAAATGGCATAACCATATACTGATATAGACCTTACCTACTCTTGAAATCCCTGAGAGGTATATCAAATGGTATAACGCACAACTGATGATATCTTGATCTCAAGTCAATCTTCGAGAACACTTGTGCTCCACGAAGTTGATCAAAAAGATCATCAATCCTTGGCAAGGGGTATCGGTTCTCAACCGCCAACTGGTTCAGCTTTCTATAATCCACACTGAGTCTGAGGGTATCATCCGCCTTCTGCACAAAAAGTACCGGAGAACCCCAGGGAGATGTATTGGGTCAGATAAAACCCTTTTCATGTAACTCCTCTAACTTCCTCTCGAGCTACTGCAACTCAGGCGTAGCCATCCTATTAGGTGGAATGGACACCGGTGCTACTTTCAGCACAAGCTTAAAAGAGAAATCCACCTCTCGTTCTGGAGGTATACCTGAAAATTAGTCCGGGAAGACATCCTTGAAACGATCAACCACTGGAGGGAAATCCTTCTGACAAGTCCCCTGGTCGTCCAGATATAAACTCACAATCTGGGATGTGACTCTACCTCGCCCATGATGCTCTGGTCCAGCTCGACTCGCCTGAACATCCCACACACCCTTGTATAGAAACTCTCCACCCTCTGATGATGTAAAACTCACCCTACAATGATAGCAGTCTACAATGACTCGAAAGGGAACCAACCATTCCATCTCGAGAATGACGTCATAAGCTGTCATCTCTACGACATAGAGGTCCCAAAGAAAGTGACACCCGCCAACCTCAAGGGGGCACTCTTTGCACTGACACACACTAGCCGTTCTAGTCCCCAACATAGTGTCAAGCATCATGATATTAGAAGATGTAGAAACAAAGATCCCAAGGCTCTCCACAACGGGTACAGATATGAATCTATGAGTAGCACCCGTATCAAAAAGTACTAAAGATAAGACAGAAACTAATAGAATAGTACCTCTAACCATACAAGGTCTGGGATCCTTCTCCTACTAGGTCTATTGCATTGCATATGTCTACCAAGTGTCGCGGCCCTGCGACACAGCCTGGCTACCTTGAGCTATCCCGCCCTGCTGCCTCTGAGATCCAGGTGTCTGGCTACCACGGCCGCGACCACCATCTTTTCCTGCACGCCCTGACGTATTCCAGTTCCCTGACTAGTAAGAAGCCACTGGTCCTGCTCCCATGCTTGGAGTCTTCATAGAACCCCTCTCACTATCCACTAGTGAAAACGCCCTGTAAAAGCATTTCAGATGACCCATCTTACCGTAAGCTCGACACTCCACTGGGTCTTGTGGACACTGAGGTCTCTTGTGCCCCTCTTTACCACACTGGTAGCACCTGACCTAACCACCGGAGACATCCTTCTGGCTGGTACTGCTACCCTGAGATAAGTTCATATGTCTCTTCCTCTTACCAGTAAAAATAGTACCAGAAACTGGTGCTGAACCGCCCTAGCCCACACCACTAGCTTCCTGCAGGTTCCTCTCTATAATCAATGTCTGGTTCACAATAGCATGTTCTGAAGACAACCTGAAAAAATTCACCAGTGCTCGGATGTCATACCGATGACCATCCTCGATGCGCCTGGACCTCAACGTCTCATCACCCACTAGAACGGGTGCAAAAAGTTGAAGTTTAGTAAAGAGAGTAGAATAGTCCATCACCAACATAGCACCCTGCTGCAGATTCATGAAATCTCGAGCTCTGTCTGCCCTCAACGTCTAGGGAATGAAGATGTCATAGAAGGATACTTGAAAATCTTCCCATGCCATGTCTCTGTGATGCTCTAACTGGGTGGTAACATCCCACCACCTCTTGGCGGAATCACGCATCATGTATGTCACGATCTTGACCCTCTGGCATGGAGGCATCTCAAGATGATCGAAAATGTTCTGAATCAATCCTAGCCAAGACTCCGCATCATGTGGTCCTCCATCCCCTGAAAACGTAGGCGGATGCTACTGCTGGAATATACGAGTCACCTCGGCCATAGATGTGACAGTCGGTGGTGCTCCCTGAAAGGTCTGCATGAACCGTATAAAGCCTTCACTAAACTGCGCTTCCGTGCCTGTGTCCGATATAATAGCTGGCTCCGCATCTGGCTCTGCTGGAGGATCAACTGGTAGCCCATGGCCCAACATCTCCAGAGTATAATCGTTGTCTCTCTCCTGGTGAACAACGCGTGAACGTCTCGGCGGCATGACTCCACAAGGTCAAAAACTCACCTTAGATTCAAGATAATCAATGGCCAAAAACGAAGAAACCCAAAAGGGAACAGGAGGAAGAAGGCATTCAAAATTTTCAAAACAAGACCACATGGCTTGTATACTGACTACACGGACTATACATGACTTCTCTTTCCATACCCGTGTCCTTCTACATGGCTATGCCACACGTCCCCCGTTGAACAAAACTACACGGCGTGTATATAATCTACACGCAATGTATGGTGTAATTTTTCCAACTGCCCGTGTCGTTTGTGAAACGTCCGACTACTCGGATGGAACTACACGGTGTGTTACACCCACACACGGCGTGTACACTACCCCATTTTCCAGCCACACGGATAACTCCACATGTTCTCTTCTTGGACAAGACTACACGACGTGTCCCACAGGTACACGACGTGTTCAAGGAGAGGTGACACCGACCCGTGTTGTCAGTTACATGGCCAAGTCCCTAGGTCACACTACATGGCGTGTTCATCATTGACACAACATGTATGTATTAAGGTCTCCTCTGTCTGTGTTGCTAGTTACACATGCAGACTCTGGGTCAACACTACACGGCGTGTTCATCCGCTACACGGTGTGGGTTCCCCAAACTTTTCCCTTCCCCCTGTCGCCGTCCACACGGTTTGTGACACAGGAAGAGACTATACGGCGTGTATATCAGGAACACGGCATGGTTTAACCAACCGTTCCCTACCCCGTGTCGCCACCCACATGGTTTGTGACACGGAAAGAGACTATACGACGTGTACTCCAGATACACGGAGTGTACTAAAAAAGTTTATTTTATTCTTCCCAATAGAAGTCCATACACGGCATGTCTAAAGTACTACATAGCGTGTATACTGGATTTCGAGATATTATGCCTCAGAAACTTCTCTGGAACCCAGAAAATACTGAAAAACAACATTTAAATGCCAAATTCTGATCTGTGAGGGCCTATACTCCCCACGAATCAAAGTCTGTCATCTTATATGTGTTATAACCAGATAAACAGCTAATGATCCGCCAAATTCAAGTCAATGAGGGCCCATACACCCCAAAAACCAATGTTTGGTGTCCATTCTCTAAAAGGGCTCATAGAAAAATACCCTATCACAAAGCAGATATTTATCAAGAAGCTATCACAACATCATGTTTCTCTAGCACAACAACTATCACAAAAACATGCAATTTCTAATGCACCTACATGGCATGGAACTATGCATGGAATGTGATTTATAGAATATGCCTAAATGATGCATGAGATGGCATACCATCATCTCATTGGGTTGCAACTAAATAGAACCCATATATAAAATATCAACAGCACAATGACAAGTGTGTCACCCTTCGGTGAAAATCAATTCAACTTTAGAAATGCAAAATCAAAAAATTGTAACACGAGGTAAATTGGATTTTCCCTATACACGGGTTAGCTACACCCAGACATAGATTATTACCATCTACCCGTCTATCCTATCCTTGACTAAGTCTCCAAATAGTAAGTCAAGAAATGAACTCCCTCTGATACCATAATTTTTCTTTCATACTCGGCATGGATTGAGGATTCTGTTCTTTCATAGAGTATGATGGACCAGCTTCATCTTGCAGAGCTGCAAATATGTTCTGAACTTTTAACTCACTTGTCGGTTTATTGATCAGTAGCTTGCAAACATTTTGATTCTGCTTTCGCACATTTGTCTGAATGGTCGAAATGTAGTACCTAGCCATTTGTCCAAATCCTCTGCACCAAAAACAGTGTCCTTCGAAATATGTTTTGGAAAACCATTCTCTGTTTGGCTGCAATCTCTGTTCCTGTTCCCATCTATATATCTTGGCTATGGAACACACATACTATGAATGTCCCATTTTCCCACAGCAATAACATCTGATATAGGATGCATTACTTCATGATACTTCAGCACTATGATTTTCCCTTTGGGATTTCTGAATATTCTGATTCGGTTTTGTGCCCATATCAACCTTCAATTTCAGGACGGTTGCTTGCGGTCTGACTACAATTGTCACATATTTTTGTTCCTGATTCAGCCCTGAAACAGACTTAACATCTGACCTCAATTGCTACTTCTTCCCTGCTGAACTGCTAGGCTCCTATTTCATCTTCTCTTTCTTCTGAATGGCCTTCTCTTCTGATATTACATTGGGGGTCAAGAGTTTTTCTTGATCCTTAATTTTTCTTCGCAGACTGACAACCTCTTCTTCAAGCTCTTTGATATATCTGACCTTCTCCTTTCCTCTGTTAGTCAATCAATTAATTTCCTTCTTTTGTTCCTCAATTTTAAGCTTATACTCAACAAAATTTTCTGAGCTCTCTGGGGTTGAGGATTTTAGTCTGTCAATTTCTTCTAATAGATCATACTTTTCTTCATCCTGTTGTTGCATATAGAGTTTGGGATCATGAACCACTTTATTGTCTTTCTTCGTTTTGGCTCTCCAAACGTTTATCTCCTCAAGAGTTGCTTCCAATTCGGCTTCCATATCAACTCTCCCTTCAATTTATTCTTCTTCATCAGCGTCAGCTTCTTACTTTTTCTGAGAACTACCAACAATAGCCACCAAGGCATTTACCCCACGATCTCTGCAATTTTCTATTTCCTCAACCACTTCATCCTCAGACTCATCTGAACATTCAAATTCTTGTGAAAGAAAATTCTATTTCTTGAAGAAATTTCTCTTGAATTGTTTCTTCCCTTTTACAAACGCTGAAGTCTTCTTCTTGGGAATTTCAACTTCATCATCATCATTATTGTTATCTTGAAATTTATTGGGGCATCTTTCCGCAAGATGACCTAACTTTCCACATCTAAAGCATGCTAGTAGAAGTTTCCCTTTAAACTTACCTCTTCCTCTTTGCAGATTTGAAGAAAAGAATGACATCACCTCATCTGTCTCTTCTTCCTCATTAGAATCTTCAATGGTGAGCTTCTTCATGGCCTTGAATGCCACCTCTTTGGATTCCCCCTTTTCCACAATCTCGTTATCATCGTTTCTCATTTCATATGCAATAAGAGTGCTGTGCAGGTTATCCAATGTCAGTTCTTTTGGTTCTTTATCATCCAAAATAGAAACATTCCGATTGAACCGTGGTGGAAGTTTTCTCAATATGTGCTTCACAATTTTTATATCTTCGATAATTTCTCCAAGACCCCATATGTATTCTACCACAACATTTACCCTATCAAAGAATGCATCAACAGACTCATTCGGGTTCATTCTCAGATCTTCATACTTTTTCCACAACACTTGCAGCTTTGCCTCTCTTACCTTTGTATCCCCTTCATATATATTCAAAAGCTTTTCCCACATGGCATGTGACGTTTTTCATGACATCACCTTTGTATAAATGGGATTGGAGAGGGCTCCGCCTAAGGCATTGATTTCTTTGGAATCATCATCCAACTCTCTATGTTCAGCTTCTGATAATGCACCACTATCAATATCAGCTGTGATACCATGCATAGCTGCTGAAAACACATCCATTCCCAAAGATCGGAAATAGTGTTGCATTAGATTCTTCCATATCTGAAAATTAAATCCATCAAAGATCGGAATACCTTTATGATTATTGACCTCTATTGAGAGAAGAACAACTGTCAACCTCCCTCTGATACCAATTGTTTGGTCCACAAGGCTGAATACCCTGAGAGGGGGGTGAATCAGGGTATGACTAATGTAAAATTAATGCCTATTATGAACTTGTTTCACTGTTAAGAAAAACACTCTTCTCTCTCTTTCCTATTGCACAATGTAAACAGAATGTAAAGCATGCACAGGACACAACGATTTTACTTGGTTCACCGCAAAGGGCTACGTCCAAGGAGCATACGCCGACAAGTTGTCGGTCGTACCAATTCCACTAAACTTCACTAGCTGTGGATTACAATGTTTGGGCTAGATCACTTCTATGCCCAGGCTCACTACCTTTACAATGTTTAGGGTCACCTCACTGCTTCCCCAAGGGACACTCCCTATTTCTCTCTCTCTGGCTCACTGTCGGTGGAGAGGATCACCTTTTTTCTCTTCCTTTGCTCACTGCTCTTGGAAGGAATCCACTCACAGTTTATAGACCTGTAGGTCTCTTAATTTGAATGAAGGAATTCATATTCCTCTGTAGGTAGATGCTCTGTTGAAGCCCAATTTTCACCCGTAGATGAATATCTCTTTGTACCGAAGGAATCCGGAAAACTTCCAGCTTCCACGCAGCCCAAAAATCACTGCTGGAAGTAAACCTTACTTGGCACGCAAGTCTAACTCGGTGCGCAAGTATCAGCGCGCAAGTCACAACTAGCACACAAGTCTACCTCAAACACTTTCACAACACAAACTTATTCAACCCAAACCCTGCGCGACTCACTTCCTTTTACGCCCAAACCAATATTGGCGCGCAACTGCCAACCGGCACGCAACTTCTCACACTGGCGCGCAACTTCACTTGCGCGACCCACACACCCCACTTCCGAGACCACCACACCTACGCGACGAGAGCTCTGATTTCTCAAAGTGTTGAACTGAAGTTCAGTATGAAGAGGGGTGGTCCAGTATTTATTGGAAAATTGACAACCCTGCACGATGGTGCGCAAGTCACCTGCGCGACCCAGTCTCGGCGCGCACGTCTTCTGTCCTTTTAGGCAATTGCGCGACCAACTCCCAAACTTGTGCGAACCAGTTTCCTTATCCATATTTTGATCTTCTGATCTTGAAAAACATATGGCGCGCAAGTTTTTTATATTCCAAGTCCTCGGCGCGCAAGTCCCTTTTCCAAAAACACTTTTCTTTATTTGTCGATTTTCAGGCCCAAAAATTTGGCAAACACTGGAAAACGGCACCACCTTGTATCTGTTCTTTTGTACCGCCTCCAGATCATCCATTCCTTTTGTCGATGCTCTTGAATCAAACATGGATCGTTGACCTCAGCTCTTGAACTCGACATTCCATCATGAAATCCTCTTTTTCAACAAATTTGTATGTCATTGTTTGCATTGTCAACAATCACAACACAGATGATCACTTTTTCAACAAACACA
Organism: Viscum album; assembly: GCA_963277665.1. Lineage (NCBI taxonomy): Eukaryota > Viridiplantae > Streptophyta > Magnoliopsida > Santalales > Viscaceae > Viscum > Viscum album. The sequence continues at coordinate 1,046,470,260 of OY728150.1, forward strand.
ATCACCTCAAAAATACTTCAATGATGCCTTGAGAGATTTTTTCCCAATAGGTTGATATATCCTCCACTATATCTTTATGTTTCTCTCTATGTGGTTTTATTATTGTCTTACTAGGTATGTATATACCCACTCATACATGGGATTTTCTTGCATGTGTTTTGTCTTATATAGATGATAGGTAGTTTGATAGTGAAATTAGGGTATCATAGTTATTCATGGGTTCATAGACCATGTACGATGGCTAGAGATGGAGATCAAGAGTTAGGCTCTCTCAGTTTTCCTCTTTTTCATTTTTCGTCAGGTTGGGACTTCATTATTGGTAGGGTGGGTATGTTTATTGTTGTCCCTATTGTTTATACTATAGTACTCTGATGTATTCCCTATAAGTTATTTAATATGTGTTTTACTCAATATTTTAAAATATTTTATGTATATTCCTCTACACTTTCAAATGGATATTGTTTTTTCATGTGTACAAGTTCATTATGAAATGAACTCTTATTTTAGTTTTGTATTCTTGGTTCTTTTTCCAGTCCATAGCCCATTGGTGGTGGGATAATGGTTGCCTCACCAAACCTTCTTATAGTTAATCGGGCCTCAGTGGGTTGTGTTATGACAACGAGTAACAAAATTTCACCCCTTTAACCATACTTATAAAATTTTAGTTTCTAGAGGAAAACATTTAAGCATTAATCTCTAGTATATACAATTCTTTTAGTGATATACACGCTTTCCATAATGACAATATGTAATACCTATACTAGTTTACTCTCTTAGACCCTTATCCCATGAATTTTTCTATAGATATTACTGGATATTCTTTTGAGGTGAATTCCCATTCCACTAGAATTTTGAAAATTACTAAAAGAAATTTTAATTTCTATTCACATGAGTTCCTTTTTTAGGGTAATTTTTTCAAAATCATTATACACCAATTAGGATTTTTTTAGAAATTACTAACTACTGTGACTATTCCATCTAAAAATTCTAGTGGTGATTATAATTGTAGGATGACCCATACATAATCCCAAAACGCAATATTCACATATTAAAGTTGAATCCATATCATTTTGAAGTAATTCACATGATATTCCACTAGATTTCCTTCTGATAACCTCATTATACACAAACAAAAAATTAAGAGAACATTTTTTTAGTTCCATTGGTTTTTCATATATATCCTCCAGTGTTTCCATTAATTTAGTTGTGGTATTCTTCTCTTAGATGTTAAAGGGAACGTTCATGATATTGAAATCCTTAAATATTTGAACGCCTTATGATCCAATATTTATAATTATACCTTTTTCATTTTTTACAATTCAATATAGATAATTAAACATAAAAAATCTATTGGATGAGTTAATCTTCCATCTTATCTGACAGAAATGAAAATCTGTTCAATGAAAATTTTCAACCAAAAACTTACATTCTTCTGAAACTCTACATCAAAAAATAGTAACTCACATAGAAATTAATATTCTATAAATATAATAATGAGTATGAGAATAAATTAGGATAAACATGAGAATTATTTTAGCAGAAACCATATTATTTGAGACCAATTTTTTGGGAAAGAGATCTGTAACCATGATTTCGTTGAATTAACAAATACAATCCACTTGAAGGCTACCTTCTTGGTACAACAGAAGTGAAGGGAAACATAAAACTATAGTATATTTCCTATGAACATAGTGTACAATAACTAGGAATACCATTAAACCATAATCACTTTAATAAATCATTAAGCTTCTAAAAACACTCCACACATCCGAAAATTCACATTCATCAACAAAGAAAAAATTGATAGGAAAAGAAATGAACACACATAAATTAAGTGGTTTGGTAATTTATCCTATATATATGATAGAATACTATAATTTAATTCATTTATCTATAAATACAAGTATTACAATTACTATGACAAAAATATACATGTAAATCACTAATTTAATATAATCATTCAACACATCAGTAGGTGGAACCGCCCTAAATTCTATAGTGGGTCTCACCTTGTCAAATGGTGGAATTTATTTCTTTCAAGTGTAAAAGTCCATACATTAATCATGTTAGTTAATTATTGAAATAAAAATCTTCATATCCTATATATGGTAAACTGAACTTGTCACATTTAATTAATTTCATGATCCAACATAGATCACCATTCAATGAAAAAAATGTTCAACCCACACAAATCCATATAGAGGACAAGTATCTTCCACATAACCTACCAAACTTCTAAAGTCTTCTATTTTCACAACTATAACAAGACCAAATCAATCTAATAAAGTCCCACATTTGGTCAACTGAATCTAGGTTTTGAAGAACCTTTATAATCTTAACATTTTATTGAGTAGGTATTAATTTTGTAATGTTGTTGAAGTAGTAATTGGTGGCTTATAGGTTATGGAAGTTGATAAATCTGGAGTATAAATACATTAAAAATGATTTAGATTCACCAGTGTTTCTATTAACCATGATGAATTAAAGACAATACATTATCAGTGAGTGGTTTATGGCCTATATGGACCATAATATTATTATATAAATTTTCAACCAATGAGATCTTAACTTGAGGTAGAGGAATTGGTTAGATTTCCTCTATGACTAAAACATTTATATTATTTATATTATAGGGAAGGGAAATGTGGTTTTAATTTTCATTTGTATGAAATCCCATTACTATTTGATGGAGGTATAATTTTAGTAGTTTTTGGTGATATATATTTATTTTTTGGATAAGGGACATGTGAAAAAACATGGATTGATTGTGGTGGACCCACTACAACTACATAGTTTTATGGAATTATATTCTAGTAACATTAATTATGATTTCTTATGAGATCATGTATCCTTATAAAACATATCAAATTAATTATTTGAATGTGGGATGAACATCATCAAATTATGTAGATGTAAATTTTTTTACGCGATGTTGTGTGAGGATGAGTTGATGGAGTTTCAAAATCCTGCATTAATGGTATATCCGTACATAATGTAGATCTATTATAAAATCAAGAATCAATTTTAGTGGAATGGTATGAAGTAGAGTTTTTTTTGAGTTTTTCTCGTGATATCTCACCAATAAATGGACTAAGGTGAAGAACTAGGGCCCAAAATGTTTATCACAACCCCTTGAGGTTTCAAAGTGGAAATGGGACAATATATTGATGGAATTCATGATGGGTATTTCATGATTGATGAGAGGTCAGGAGACTATTTGGGTAATTATATACCTATTGAACAAGTTATCCCACTTCCCATCAATTTATGATTATATTTCAGTTTATAGATAAGAATGATTATATGTAGATGATATTTTCAAGATGCATAATTTAATTTTAATGTTTTTATTAGACCACTACACTCATTTTACAGTCTGGTTGTGGATGATTTTTTTGGAGGATTTTGGGAAAAAATTGTTGAGTACAAAATTCCACCATTAATAGAATCAAAATACTGATAGAACCATTTAGGTTATCAAATATATTTTGAGGGAATATATACATGATTTTAGTAAGAGTTGGGAGGATTACATAAAATAAGTGGTGTTTTCATTAAAATATTGATACCACTCTAATATTTGTATAACACATTTAAGGACTTATATAAAAAACTATATTAGAAACCCTTATTCTAGATAGATGTTAAAGATAAACGAATGATGAATATAGAGTAAGTGTGATTGAATCCAGAGAAGGTGAAGGTGGTATACGATCAGATGATGGTAGCACATATCCATTGAAAATACTATATTGACTAATGATAGAGGTATTTGTAGTCCATTGAGGGACATCACATGGTCAATTTTTTTCAACATTATAGTTTATAGAGTTTTGTGTAGAGGACAATGTTTTCCGAGAGGTTCATTTGAGCCTTCCTAATTCTGTGAAGGGTAAGAGAGGATTCTCACCACTAATAATTACACCCATAATTGGACCAAATATGAAAAATCTTCTACATATCATAGATAAGAAGTAACATACATGATCCATAACATTTTATTCACTAGGTAATGCTGAATGACAAAGAAAACATTACTTTATAGAGTACCCAGCGGTGATCAAGGATAGATAAAAAAAGATTATATTAGGTTAAGAGATAATATTGGTCTAAGTTATGTGGAAATATGGGAACATTTTGGAGACCATCAAAAAATATAAGACTCAAATGGAGACTCTTTAGTCTCACCGTTTTGAGTCGGGTGTTCATTTTAGGGTGAAATTTCTTGAAGGCTTGGAGGATGTAGTGACCTTGGATTTTTTGGAACACTTGGAATAATATAGATAATATTTTCTCTTTTGGTTATTGAGTTGTTTTGTTATTTTTAACATCAAGAAGGATTGATAATAATATATTAAAAATAATATATTAAAAATAATATATTATTCCTTTTTAAATGAATGTATTTAAAAATATATTCTTATATCTATTAAATGGTGAATCATACAGAAATTATAACACCTTATTTTAGTATGTAATGATAATTTTACCTTTTTAGTAATAAAATAATAGTTTACTTTAGCTTGAACTGGTATAGTCCCTCTCTTGGATATTTTTAAATAAATACCTTAAAAATGGGTTCTAGCTTATTAAATATCCATTGTGATATATAAATAGGAATTTTTTCATAAACCATAATTTGTAAAGAGGTGTTTTTGGGAGAAATAGATCAATGTCAAATGAGTTTTCAAGAAGGACCGACATCATGATCAGTGTAGATATCATATTCTCCAATAATCAATATTAATGCAAGTTAGGGATTGTAATTTTTATTGTTTCTATATTATTAAAAAACTATTATATTTAAATCTTGTTTTCACCCACCATATTTATTATCTAATTCCCTTATAATGAATTTTTAGGATAGAAATTTTATACATGATTTTCAAGATGTATCTAGTGGAATCTTGGAGGATGATTGATGAATGAAGGGCCATCGACTCTGCTTCAAAATCCTCTAAATCATACATATCCATTGTATAATTACTGACCCATCAGCCACGATTGGTGGTAAAGATATGGTGGATAGATTCACTATCACCATTATCTACATTCCCCCCTTTCTCTCCACTAGACAGATAGATAGAGCATCACTGATGTAAGAGACATCCATTAGAATCAATGATAAATAAGATTTTGTATTGTGAATGAAACTAAAATTTTATTCTAAATCATAAGAACTAGTACTAGAGGTATGAAAATTGAAGGTAGAATAATGGTAGCAACGGGGAATAAGGAAGACAATGGCTTGTAGGGTGCAATTACCAACCATTATAAGAAGCCAAATAATGGAGTTTATGACCCATTTGTCCCTCCACGATTCACAATGATCAATTAAATGGGTCCATATAGGGTTCCACCCATATCCTTCCAATTTAATATGATTGAATGGCCACATGGCCTCCATGTGGTGAGAAAGATAGTGCAGTCCGGTGGGATTCACTACATGAAATCCTCTCGAGCTCGAGCCTTAGGTAGTCTGGGAACCATGGGATAACTACCCAATATGTCTATATGTTGGGTAAGGATACTTTATGTAGGTACAATATAGCATGATATTCCATTGCACATGAAAAAAATCCACTACCAAGGTTGAAAACCAGTTTAATTGGGTGCCCAAGCATATCATTGATCCAAGTACACTATTCTTAACCAAGTCTGTATGGAAGAGAACACCTTGATGTTAGGGATTCTAGGAAACCACATACTTCCCCACATATGTGGAATTCCATTACCTTAACCATTTCACCATGTGGCTCACTCAAGGGGTACACCATGTTCTTATTTAACTTTTTGGGTGGGTTATTTTTTTTGTAAAAATTCACCATATGATGGTTTAGGAAAATAAATAGCCTATATTGAGTGTTTTTTATATAGATGACATCATTGTTACCCATTGGCTCCTTCTACATAATTTTTGAATTGATATGTCTATATTTAAGACATATCTCAATAGGGACAATGTTAGGGTTCAAACATTGTGATCAGAGTGTACCCTTCGGTTCGTTACTCCCTTGGATGTGTTTAGATGATAGGGCATGGTTCCTCGCTAGATTAAGGTGTCTAGTACTCCCCCCTTCCATGAGTTGTGTGTCTTATATTGTTCATTAATGGGGTAAGAACTCCCTTTCACATAACATGGAATGGGTCCACATATGTTCCCAAGATATTTCTACCCTAGAAATCAATGTATCATGATTCAATGGGGTATGAATCCTCTATATAAGGATATTGGTCATCCTTCGATCAATGTATGATACACAATAATGAGAGGGTCCTTCATCCGGGTTAGATACTCCCTCAACTGAAACTAACTTCGGTGTGGTACATGTCCCCCACAATGGTCATTATGATGATGTGTATTAGTGATATATGTGGCTTGATATCATGTTTTATCATAGTGAATAATATTTGTTATTACCATGTTATGAAGATTTTGACTTTATGTATTTTGTCCTCTATTTATAAATAAAATCTAGAATCTTGTTTTATCTTCTCTATGTGGGTTTTAATTTTCCTTTGTTTTTCTAAGATGATCATGAATTTCTTTGTTTATTTTCTTGGTGATTTCTGATACTTCCTACAAGGTATTCATATATGAGATTTCTACTAATATATTTCTTGTTTTATATAGATAACATATATTAAAATGGTAATTAGGGTCGGTATGACATAAATGGAGTGGTTGATTTGTGTTACTTACTGTTGATGGTCACATATAATGGTCATGTATGGAACATTTCATTATAAAGATCCCTTATCACAGTTTCTTTATGTTGTATTCCAATTAGGATTTTTGGGTGTGTAATTTTCAATTTACATTATGGTTTATCCACTTGATTTTTTTATGTGTCATAACATGTTTCATGTGCTTATAATTATATATATTAGTTTGTGATTTACCTTGTTTTCATTACTGTTACATCATGTTTGGAGATTTCTGCTTGTGTACAAGGGTATTTAGATAAGTAATCTCATATTGTTTGATATCAATACTCGTTTTGAGTCATCATACCCTAGCCTATTGAAGGGAGGGTTAGGGTGGCACACTAATCTTATTTCTAGCCCAAACATTTCCTCATTGTACCATTTCATGTCAATCCAACTCATGTGTAAGAATAAATTTTAATTTCCAAAAAATAAATACCATCTCACAGATGATACATAATATCTTCAATGGAAATTTGGGAAATTACTTGAATATATAAGAGTAACTCTAATGCTCACTGTGGTATGTAATAGTAACTTGGAGTATATGTAAGATTATTTTAGTGATTAGTAAAAATAACTATGAAGTTCCACTGATTTCATAAAATTAAATTTGATTATGTATAAGATGAACTACTAGTTTCTACTATTACAGATGATATTTTTTGTTGATCATGTCATATTAGATAAATTTTATAGGAGATATAAAACATGAAAATTATATAATTCTTCACTACTCTTCAAGATATAAATATCATGATACATATTAATTATTCCATGATAAAAATTGATGTGGGAATGTTATATGATGAGGGATATGATATTTGAGAAGTGACATGGATATGTTCATGCACATTGAGAAAATAATTTATAGATATTAAGGAAGATAGAATAAGAAGATTCTAAGAATAAGGCATGTTTTAAAAAGATTTATAGGTGGATATTCAAATTAGTTTTTAATGTATTTTTTGGATAATAATTACGTCGATTAAAAAAGACTTATATATTTCATAATACTGGGTACGAAAGATAATATTTTTCTATGGTGAATATTTGACTAGTTTCAAATATTTGAATCTTGATTCCCTACATTCTCATAGGAGTTTCTATACCTAAATTGCTTAAAATATCTACATGATACTTTTTTTATATTTAAATAAGAGAAACATGAGCTATATAATAAAAGGATAGAATAATTAAAATAGATAGAATAATTTTTTCATATACATGGTTGATGATATACTTTTATTTTTATATGTTCTGAACAATGACGTTCATGAAGTGGAGGAATCTTGAGTATAGTATAAATATTCTAAATTCTTAGAGAAAGGATAATTTTATTTGTGTTGTATCATATGGGGGTTTTTAAGGAGACCATTTTTTTTGGTTTGAACCTAATTTTTTATGTTAGGGGGATATAGTATAAATAACTATAGGAGACATAATCTTTGGGGACAACTCTTATGATAAGGATGATACCTCCCATATTGTAATCACTTTATAATTTTATTAATAACTTTGTGCTTTAGAATTGAATTGAACATAACAAGGGTGTATCATCCAATTTGTTGGAGAACCTTGTAATAATCATATATGCCTTACATTCCCTTTAAATCTATTGTATATAAGAAATGGTGAGATTTTGAGAATGATTGGATCATGATTATAATCAACTATAGAGTTTTATTTCATATAAAAAATTATATAAAGTAAAGAGTATTTAAACCCATTTATTAGAGTTAATTTACAAATCACTTAGTCACTTTAATATGGTATATTTTATCAATAATTTTTTTAATAAAACATGAAGTCTTGGTACTCTTCTTGGAGAATCCCTATATTATTATTTAATATATTTTTAGTTCTAAAGTGATCTACTTGAAAAATTAGATAAATTTAATGACCAATATTATATGTTGTGATTTGGAGAAAATATGAATATTATAAAAAATAAATAATATTTTTAATTTTTAATTTATAATATACATATATGAATTATTACAAGTTACTATATAATTATCTATGTTAGGATGTTTATAAAATTTTACCATTGATGTTTAGTGTACAATAATTAGTTTCTTTTAGTATACTTATAATATTTCCATGTAGTATCCATACTCATTTATATTAAGTAAGTTTTATTCCTTAGATACCAACTATAATTCATTCCTTGACCTACAACGAATGAAATATATTCCCTTATATATTTCAGAGTATAGGATATGGTTAGTGATCATAATATTAAATCTAAAAGATATGAGTTCTATAATACTTATTTTTTGTAGAAAGTTACATCAATAAAATTTAATAGGATTGATTTGATATAATTATAAACATAAGGGTAGTATGAAATAAAAAAAATAAAAAATATAATAAAATAAAATTAAAAATTTTTATAGTGGGAAAAAATATACTGATCCAAACATAATAGACTTTATATATTTTAGAGGTATCAATAGGAAATGACATTAACATTATTATCTAAATTAACAACATAATTAATACCACTAATTCTAATAGAGACACCACTAAAATAAGACTTAATTTTTAGTCTGTTAAAATAATCAAATGAAAATGGATATACCTTTTTATAGATGTAAAATCATTACATGTTTTGATTTTTTTGGGAAAAGAATAAACCAATTATAGTTTATATAAAAAGGATAATGAAAATAAAATACAAATAAAAATAGAAAAACCAAATTTAAATGATGAATAATGAATAAAAATTTTAGCATGATCACATCATAAATGAAAATTTTTCATATTATGAATGAAATGTAAATTTCAACATCATAATAGTACTGATCCCAATAGTTAATATTTTGGAAATCTATTCTCCATACTTCTTATTTTATAGAAATGATTTTGAAACAAACTTCTATAAAAAGGAACATTGTTTTATTATTCCATAATAAACAATTTAATTCTCATGTTTTATAAAATTATAAATTATATATTGGTTTATTAGATGATGTTTTCTAATTTTGACATTGATTAATGGCGAATTAGAGACCAAATTAAATCATAAAAAAACATTACCAATGTATTATAGGAATTTATGAAAATATATATCATATAATATCATGTTTTATTTATATTTTAATCATTTTACACTTCTTAATACAATGTTTATTGGTTGATGTTTTCTCATGGTAGTTCTTGGTAAGGGGTTGAAACTCCATGAATTATTGCGTTGTTCATCCTGCCAACAAGGTGTCTTGACTTATCTATCTAGAATATGTTATCCCTTGTTTTTTCATGAAGTGAATCAAAAAATTGAATCAAATTACCTTGGTTTCTTTCCCTGGACATAAAATGCATCAATTTATTTTAATTTCATCCACATGTTCATTATATGTGATGACTCTTAAGTCTCTGATGGATCATTGATTCTAAATTAAGTCAAAATAAAAAATAAAAAATATGGATTCATTATGTAGATATATTATTATTAATAAAATGATAGAATAATATATTTCATCACATCCTCTTCTCACAAATAATTTTATTCTTGACTCAGATCTTGATTGATCGGAATTAAGTAGTGTTTAAACTACTATATAAACTTTAAAATATAGGAAATCACAATTAATAATAGTAGTGAGTATTTTATTTAGTTGATAATAATAAAAAAATCACATAGAGACAGTCATACCATTATAATTATGGAATAATGGATTTTAACACCTAAGACACTATATTCAATTATTCTGTTGTACACCCTAATGTGTGAAGAGTTAATGGGGGAACTATATAGAGTACCAATGTAGGTTGAATTTCTCCATATACTTTGTTAATATATAACACATGTGTTCATATTAAAATTTTAATATATATATATATATAATACCTATAACCTTAAAAACATACACATTTAGTAAAAAATTAGAAGATGAATTATTATAATTATCAAAATAAATATCCTATTGATCATAGATTCAATAATGGTGTCTACAAGCTTCTCAAATTATCACATCTAGGGTAGGAATCAAGTATAAAGGGAATAATAGATATAAAAATATAGAATTAATCTTTTTAATATTTTTAAAAATAACTATTCTTTATAAAATATCCAAATTTATGTTCTAGTAGTAATTTATATCCCAACATTCTCTCAAGAAAAATGATATTATAAATATTATATAAAATGAGTTTAGAGTACCTCTCAATAACTATAATTAAATATAATGGCCAATCATTTCATGGTATAAATAGTAATATTCAATATATGTAAATAAAATTACCAATATTATAATTATAAAAGGTAATTATATCAACATTGTTTTTTTTAAAAAAATATAAATTTAATTGATTGTGAAACTTTCAAAAGTATTCACCTATCTATTTAGAATTTAGTAATATGATGAATCAAAATTTTCTAAATTATGAAAATATTTTCTAATTTAGTAGGTCTATTATATATAAGGGATAAAATTTAAAATGCGGTCAAAATATCCCTCCCATCCACTTAAGTTAAACACAACCCTCATTTTTTAAATAAAATGGGGGGAATTTTAATAGATAATCATGAATCATATATTAAAGGGATGTCTCATAAAATAATTAGAATTGATTATTTATTAAATAAAGATTCTTTAACTTTATTTTTTAATTTTATTAATAACATTAACGTCATTTCTGATTATTGTTGTGTTGAGTTCAATTTATTATCTTCCTCATAGGGTATATTGGGGGGTAGAATAGACTGATTAGTGACAATATAATATTTTTTAATCAGGATATTAATTATCTTCAAATTCTTATATTATGAAATTACGGGTTTGGTCATGATTTGGCTATGCCCTACCTATAAAGATTTATAGGTATGACTGCAATGTGATGGAGGACCCAATGAAATTTCTATCGAGGGATGTTATATCAAACAAACCTATCACAGTGTTATAAGAAAACATGACTTCATTATGATCATATTATCCTTTATTTTAGGGTCACTCTACAACACAATAACATATTTTTTTATATTGATGTTCCACTGGTTCTTTTACTCTTTATTTTTTATGTGATAAGGTTTTTCAGGGTCTTGATGAATAACTATGGAAATTCTAAGGCAAGGCAGAATGGTGTTACACATGGTGTTTCAATGGTATCTATGATTCTTTTTGTAAAAAAATATTTATCACTTGATAAATTAAATACATCTTCTATAGATAATGTCTAATACCATTATTTTCTTCATAGAGGATGTTTTGAGGAATAAAATTGGGATTTTAGTGGTTTCAACTATAGATTCACTAGAATGGTACATGTACCCTAAAATAAACCTAAATAAAACATAATAGGAATAGATGATTGAAAACTAATTTAGATAATATATATATTACATTCAATTTTCATATTATTTAAATCCAAAAGGTCAACTTACCACTGTTTATATAGTTATAAAAAATTGAAAGGATGAACCTCAACTGAGAATTCTCAATATAGTTCTCTAGGAACTATCTATTTACCATAATATAGGGTTACAAATTCCATTTAATTTTTAAAAATATATGTATAATAGTATTATTGTAAAAAAGGCCTATATAATTTGGATATTTACTGAGAAAAATCATGCGCAAGAAATAAAAATATACACTTTATATCATGATTATGGATTCATTATTTATATATTTCAATCAAACTAATTATTTGCTTTCTCATTATATATTGTGTTCTTTTATAGGCATCTATTGTGATTTATTATATCTTTTAGTACCATAATTCACTATTATGTTTCCTTGACCAATATTTTTAGCTGGAATAGAAAACATTTTCTAAATTATTCTTTAGATCGTAGTTCATAATCTCCCCTTTCCCAGTTGTATGAGGGTTATAAAAATTACTTGTATTATAGAAAATTTTATATTTCTATATCTCCACTCTTAAAAATTTCTTTCAATGTGAGTTCCTAAATCACTAATTATCATCTTTTAGACTTCGAACAGTGAAGAAAAATTCTTCTTAAAAAATTTAGGCACTACCCTCACCATGTTGGTCATGGTAGTATACGATTCAACTAATTTTTACATTTAATATACACACACAATGATTTATATGAAGGAAAAAATACTATAAGTACCCATAAATTTACGTTTTCATATATTGAAAAATTTAAACCTACATGATGAGAAACTATATCTTTGTTTCTCATTTTATTGTATTTCTAGACATTTAGCAGTGATCATAAAATTCCTTGTATACTCTATAACATCTATATAGTGTTTTCTAAATGAATTTTATTTATATTATCTTAGCCACTGTATGTTATAGGGTATGGTGATGTTCAACTGGCGAAGATTGAAAAAAACACTAACATGATTTTCACATCACAAATTGACACACACTTATAGATCAACTAATATTCGCATTATATTAAGAGAAATGTATTGTCCTAAATATATTGTTAAACTTTTCAGGGGAAAATTCTCTTGTATTGGTATTTTAATAGTGAGTATATAGTACTGACCAAAATTTAATTACCATTGTTATAATTCTATGTACATTTCATGTGCATCACTATAATAACTTAAAAATCTATAAATTCCTCATAAATATAATCTTTCGGATGTTTACTAAGATGTTTCAACTCTATACAATAGAAATAGTTATCAATAATATTATTAAATTATTTATTTTCTTTTAGCTCAATATTTAATTCCTAGAGACCACATATACACCAAATTGAGAGGAATTATATTATTTTTCATTATAAATTATTTAAACACCACAAGATCAGTGTAAACAACCACATTTGAGAGAATGAGATAATAGCTACCCTAATGAAATAAAATAAAATATAAATTAACTCATTATATATTGTTTTTTAGTTGAAATACAACTTCATAAGAGTTGTTCTTGTACAATAGATTAGTAGGAATATCTTATCCATTCTTAATCCAAGTTCTTCCCCTACTATATAATTACTTTTTTTATAAATTATTAATAATAGTTCTTGTAAATTTAGGGGTAGAATGATTGGGGAAGTGGCTAATTGTAACATCTTATTACCATTATGAATGGTATAATCTAAAATGTTGTGGCTATTTTATTTTTTCATTGGCTAGGTAATGCTGAGAAGGAACTGTGTGGATACCTGTAATGGTGATGTTAGTGATTTTTTGAAATTTTCAGCATTAAAATTTTTGTTTCTATAGTTTTTTGGAGATTTACATGCTGTGTAATAGGATTACATGAAATATAATAATCACATCAAAGATACTGTCAAATTGGTACAAAATATGAATGATTAAATTCTGTGTACAGTTTATACACCATGAAAATATTAAAAATTAGGTTTTTAATAAAAAGACAATTGTTTTTTATCATATGTAGGACTTGAAAACTATAAAACATGTAATGGGGTTACATGAAATGTAATTATCTGATTAAGCAGTTTTAATTCCTCAGATCAGATGATTTTTATTTCCCATATGACCTTTTTCTCTTCTTCTCAACCTAGGACCATCCCTAGGTGATTTTGGAGTGCTCTAAACTTTCTGAATCATTTCATTTAGTGATTGATCATTATTGAAGTTATGGTTCATATCCATGGGTATGTGGTCTTATTAAATCTTCTTTATCTCACTATTTTACTCTTCGAGTTTGATAGATCATATTGGTATTGATTTATTTGAACTCCATGTTATTGAATAATTATTCTAGGTTGAGTTCTTTGATCTTCTACACATTAATTCTTCATGGGAAAGTCTCGTTGGAGGTGTTCCATTTCCATGAAAAAGGTTTGCAGTTCTATTTATGATTTTCCAATTGATCAAACCTTGAATTTCTTATTGTTTTAATTGATTTCAATTGAATTTTTAAAACCTAGATTATGTGAATTAGAATTAAAATTTATATGATATGGATTTGGGGAAAACCCCCCAATTCTGATGAAATTGGAATTTTCACTGTGATTTGAAATTAATGTAATTTGAGAATTTATTTGATAAATGATTTTAGAAAATAGAATAAATTTATTTGATAAAAAACTATGATTGATTTAGAATTGATAAAGCATGAAATGATGAAAAAACTATGTTTTTTAACGTGATTTTGTATTTTGAAAAGTAAAACCTAGCGACTATGAATTATTTTTAAAATAAACGATTTTCCATTTTTCTATTTTTTGATTGAGAATATGATATCGTGGTTAGTTAGTGGGTTATTTTGGAAAAAACTCTTATATGGTAATACCCTAGTAGTGGATTGATGATTTAAAACTCCAAAAATAACCTAGTTTGGCATATATTATCCCTCATGGGATGTTTATGGGTCATATTCAGCATGATTATAAGAGATGTGTGTACACATATTTACCATGATCACAAATCTGAGATGTGTGAGAACCACATAACTTGGTACTATCATACCTTCGGTAAGATGACCATATTACTTGTTGTGATTACATTGATTTATATTCTATTGAATATAATTTTTTTACTCATTATTAATGATTTAAATAATCTTTTTCATATAAATGGTTTATTTAATCCATGTTTGAAATTTTTATCTTTATTGGAAATGAAAATCAAGTTTTTAATAAATATGAAAATTCACTACCATTAATGTTTTAATGAAAATTGAAATCATTATTTGGTTTATTATCATTATCACATCTTATCATATAACCCATTTTGAGACCATACTGTTATTTTTATCTTAAACCCTACCTATTCCTTCAAGAATTTGTTGATTTTCTCATACCAGTTTTGAGTAAAGGGAAAAATCTTCTTAGAGGAGGTGGATTTTCTTGACCCCTTGGGGGTTGGTGTTACAGGTCCTTTATGACATATAGTTTTTCTTGTTTGAATTCTGGTACATTGATTATGTACTCTGGGATTTTTATACTTGTTTTTTTTATCGGAGTATCTCCCTTTGGAGGTTTGTAACATAATAACATGTATCTATTTCAACTATTATGTTTGAGAAAAATTCATTCCAATGTTTATATTGTATGATTCCAGGTGATATTCACCAACTAATGGGGATTAGGAATGACCTTTAGGATATGTCAGTTCCAACCCGGTTATTAGGGTACCCGGGTATCTAGGCTAGTTCATCAAAATGTGGTATCATAGGTTAAGATTAAGAATATTTTCTTGATGTCAGTATGAAGTAGAAAAATCATATCGGGACTTAAAAGGTAGTCGCAAGATATTTTTCTTCTAGATTTCATCGTAATGACACTTATGTCACAATTGGTGGTCTGGGAATGACGTCTTGAGGATTAGTTCTAGTATTTTCTTTACTTTTGATTGGGATAGGTTGAAATCCAAATATGGTTTATCTATCTAGTGTGATTAATTTCCCATGTATCTCTTGTTTGATTGTTGATCTGAGTAATATTTTGATGACTTAATTGTTATTTTTTGATGTTGTGTAGCATCATGAATCTAAGAAGACACATGAATAAGATACATGAGGAAGTTGTAGATGAACAATTGTGATAAAATCCTCATACGGACTAGAATATGGTTTTGGTTATTGTGTGTATTATCCATGCTCTAGGAAAGGCACCTACACCCATTATCATTCAGGATATAGTTGTGGAACCTTAGAGGGATAAATCGAAGAATCATTCTTAGTAATTAATTCATTAGATACCACCTTCTTTAGAAGGATCTAATGATCCTCAAGAGGTTGTGCACTGGGTGAGAAGATATATCTTCTCTTTCACTTATTTGAAACTCCCAATGTTATTAAGGTAAAATGTGATAACTATAATATTGGAGGACTTAGAAGGAGATGGTTGGACTCGATGGTGATGATGAAGAAGCCTGGGGGTTTAGAGTGGAAGGAATTCAAGGTTCTACTACCAGACAAGTTATACCAAGAGTATATGGTGTTGTTTGAGGTTATGGAGTTTTTCAAACTCGAGAAGAATGAAAAGACCATAAAAGAATATGAAAACCAATTATCCAAGCTTTAGTAATTTTAAACTAAGATTGTATTGAACGAGAATATGAAGACTTGATGGTTCGATATGAGACTTCAACATAATATTAATTCTCTTATTTTATTGTTGAAGCTCTCTTATTATGCTAATTTGATGGATAGAGTGTTGATTTTTGATCTTGATCTAGTTGGAATGTCATGGTTTAACGAAGTTCATTTTTATCTTAGTGTATGTTTTGTGAGTTATTATAAAGAAAGATAAAGTATGATGAGTATTATAGTGGATCTTGATAACATGCTTCTTCTTGACCTATTAAAGTGCTTGGTAGAGGCCCTTTGATTTTCTACCAGTGTGGAAAGCCTGGAAATTCTAAATGACTTAGAACTAAGACACCCAATATATGTGGTTCATGTGTTCATTCAGGAATCTTGAAGATATTCTATTATATCTTCTCTTCTCTACATAGTGGAATAGTATAATCAACCCAAAAAAGTACTACGGTTCAAACATATGCTTTAATATATAAGGGGTTCTATTCACGGAAATCTAGAATGAAGCTTATTCACATAGTGTAAGAGTCTCCAGAAGAAGAACATATGGTCCTACAGTTGTGAGAGGTAACATCACTATAGCTTTGTCTTTGGTGACTTCTTTATTTAATTTTGGTGAAAATCACTCATTCATTCTGACTCGTATTTTGAATATACTAAATATCCCGAAGGATCTTTTATCTTATGTGCTGGATACTACTACTCCCCTTAGAATCAAGAGGGATTATGGACTTAATTGTCCTACTTTTGTTTTCTCATTAAAAGAAATTGAGATCACCAAGAATTTTTAAGTTATTGATATGAAACAACTGGATGTCATTTTTCGTGAAGATTTGGATCATTACTAATAAAGACCAAATTGATTTTATCTTCAATGGGTCTCTTTTAATACGTCTGATTAGGTGTTCCATATCATTTAGGTAGAATAGGAACTGATATCAAATAGAGATGAAAATTATTATCCAGATATGGAGAAAGTAATATTAGTTTTTACTTTTTATCTAGAGTGGGAATCCTTGATTGGATATCTCCCTCCAGTTGTTATTGATTTTCTCAGTGTTTTTACTTCTGACTTCTCCAGTTTTCCAACGATAAGGGTGGTAGAGTTTCCTAATGAATTATTTCATGGTATTCATCCATATCTATTCTTTTTTAACACATTGAACTAGTGAAATGCTGGAGTTGAATACTTCATTGGATGATATTTTATAGAATGGATTTATATGCCTGAGTGTGTCACATTGGGCAGTCTATATTCTATTTTCCAAGAAAGTAGATGGAACCCTTCACCTATGCGTTGATTACCAAAATCTCAATTTATTAAGGGGGAAGAAAAGGTTTATATTACCTTGGACTGATGATCTATTTAGAGAGTTGAAAATGAAAAATTGGTTCATGAATATTGATATTTGATCTGGATATGACCAGTTGAGAATAAAAGAATCTAACATTCAGAAAACCGCCTTCTTGAGTAGGTATGGCCATTATGAGTCTCTTCTCATGAAATTTGGTTTAACCAATTATATTTTATTCTTTATGGATTTTATGAACATGATTTCCTAGGAGTATCTTGATACATTCATGGTGGTATTTTTGTACAACATTATAGTTAACTATATGTATGAGGAGGATCATGTGCATCATTTGGGAGAAGTTCTGGTATTGATAAGAAATAATTGACATTATGAAAATCTATCAAAATGTAATTTACATATCTGGGAAGTGAATTTCTTAGGACTCATGGCCTCAAAACATGGTTTTTCAGTTTCTCCTACGAAGTTTAAATCTATTATGAAATGGGGGAAACCACATAATTTTTTGGAGATTTAGAGATTCTTTGGTTTATCTACATATTATTGTCAGTTCATAATGGATTTATCTATGTTGTATTCTCTAATGAATTATTTAACTCTTAAAGTGGTAATGTTTTATTAGGATGAAAATTTATAGTCATTTTGTTGAGATAAAATGTATTTTGACTTATTCACTGATGTTGACTCTTACTATAAGGCCATGGCCTTAAACATTACTTAATCTAGTGTTAAGTCAATAATTTGACTCTCAATCACATCGAGGATTCCTTCAAGTTTAGATATTTAGTTAATTATTTTATAATTAAAACATTACAACATAAATATTACAAATTAGACACTTCTACTCGGTATCCATTTTTGTCATAAAAAAAAATCTTTTAAAAAGAAAAAAGGTTTCACTTCATATTTAGACATCTTAACTTTTCCCTGATCCCATCATTGACTTTATTCCCTTTTAAAATTCTGTGACAAACATTTCAAACATGGTATGAGCATAGAAATATCAGTAAGAGATACAAAAATAAAGAAACAATTAGCCTTTCTAAAACATGTAAACCATGAATGAATTATCATAAAGTAATACTTTTTACCATTATGAAGTATTAAATACACTTCAAAAAATATAATATCATTAATTAGGCTTTAATTACCATAATATTACCATAAAACCCATATAAAGCACACTTAACATATAAAAGGTAGCTTGGGATATATTCATACATAAATGAAATAACCATATCATCAACTTCCACACATATTATTCTTACAAATGGAATAGCCATACGATTGAATTCCATAACCAATGCATTGGAGGTTATAATTTAACCACCAATACGTGGTTTATATTGGACCACTAGTCTTGGTTTTATCATGTAACCACCCATATTTGGTTTATCATGTAACAACCCATCAAATGTAAAAGTACAATTATATAATCATAACACGTAAATATTGTAATTATCGACATTTCACTCATAAAATTTCATTTTAAATAAAAAGAAATAATTTCAAGATATTGAATCATTCAATCTGTTTTCAAAACCATTTTCAATACCAAATTACAGAAAAAGGGGAACAAGTGATTTACTATCCTTTTGAAAAATCATTAAGGCTTTTAAAAGAAGCCAAATATGAAATAACAGATATGGTGGTGGAGATGTCATTATCGCCACATATGTTAAAAACATTCCTTTTTTAGTAAAGCAGTTCATAAAAAAAATTTCGTTTTTAATGAAATTAAAATTACAAGGGGTTTATTATATAATGTATAAAGGATTTTATTTATAAATTAAAAAATTACTCAATGAAAGGAGATTGAGATGAAGCTCCTTACCTTCCATTTACAATAAGGTGAGATTCCTTTAAAATCTTGGATAATGGTCTAAAAAATGTTACTAACTATTTCCAAAACAATATTAATATTTATGATATCATATATGATCCACTTATAATATCTTATTACCTGTTTGTTGGAAATATTTCGTTATCTTCCCTATTTTGGGTGTTAATCACTTGGTCTCTTGAGTGTGTTTTGACATATTATTTATTGTTCTCATTATATAGATCATGATTTCAACATATCTATAATGTAAAACATGATTTGAATATCATATATATTATTTATATATGTATTTATAATAATCAATAATATTAGATATTAGTAATTAAGTGCACCGTTCATGGGGACGGTAGACCGTACGTATACATGAATGCTACTTTCATTTCACAATTGTATTAAAAAAATTAAATGATACATATGTATATTATAATTACAGTATAATATATATATTATATATGTTACATAGGTATATTAAAAACATCCTTTATATGTTCCATGTATGGCATGGTTGATTCATATCACTCGAGGGGCGGTAGTCCACACTTTCTCAAATGAAATTATCATATTTACACAAAATGAAAAGAATAATGGTATGTTATAAATATATATTACATAAGAATTGAGAAAATCTAAATAAAATATATATATCATATATAAATATGGTATCCATCATAATATCTACCATGAATGTTGGTAGGGGAAAACTGAAAAATCATCGTTTTGTGAGG
This sequence comes from Viscum album, assembly GCA_963277665.1. Classification (NCBI taxonomy): domain Eukaryota; kingdom Viridiplantae; phylum Streptophyta; class Magnoliopsida; order Santalales; family Viscaceae; genus Viscum; species Viscum album. The sequence goes on from OY728150.1 coordinate 1,046,490,797, forward strand.
AAATAGTTTTCTATACACAAAGACTGTATGTTTGTATCCATTAGATTGAGGTGTGTGTATGTGTATGATGAAATATTATCATAAACAAATTATAGTATATTGAGGATAATTGTGTTTTTAAAAAATAATAGAATCTGGAGAGATTAGGGGTTGGAGAAGGAAAATAAATAAAATGAGCTTATGAGAAGTTGTTATGTCTTAATTGGGTAACTCGTTTTGGATTGTGCCAAAAGGCATACCTGAATTTACTTATTACCAAGGTAAGGATTATAGGATTAATGGGGGGGTTGGGATCTTATCTAAGCATATTTAAGGAAATAAAAGGGGCAAGAGAGTTGTTAAGAAGTTGGTAGCGGTGGTGGCCTTTTATAAGAGATAGGAGGGTCACTTCAGTAATGTATTGAAATATTAATTTACTATAAATTTATTTTCGTTTTATAATTGATAAAAAGTTATTTATTTAGAATCTAATTTGAAGATACATCAAAATACTCTCAAATAATTAATTTTATACATGTTTATGTCAAAAAATTAACCATATCTTTTATCTTTAAGTCCTAGTTAAATAATTTAACTCTTACCTTGTCTTCTTCGAATTTTAATCTATATGGTAAATATAGTTACAATAAAATTTCTACGAAAAACTAAAGTGTATAATTTATGACATTTTTAACACAATCCATGTTATTTTTCCATTCTTTAGCTTTTTATGTTTCTATATCATCTAATTAAATAGTATTTATTTTCAAATCTCGTTTATGTCAAATTTGACACTATTTAGTAATTGAATTTTGTTAAAGTCATAACAACTTTATTACATAAAAAAACATTAACTCAACCCCAAAATGTCAATGTAATCCTAAAAATTCCACAATGGCATAAAATGTTTCAAGTTATACTTTTTTAATATTATTAATATCATTCAATTAATTTTTCTTTTAATAAATCATTTAATGTATCATTATTGTGTCATAATTAAATTTAATCATTTGATATCTAAAAATAATAAATAAATTATCAACATGTAGATAAATTTATTATATTTCTAATGAATATATATAGTTGGATTTATCTTTTGTATAACCCTATATTAGAAATGGTTTAGTTATTAAAATTTGAATATGACACTTTTAACTATTCTTTGAATAAAAAATATAATAGAAGTCTTAATATAATATAAGTGGCATGAAAAGGATCATATTATTGAAATAAGTTTGATTTGGGTCAAAAAAAATATATAATGAACTTAGGAAAAGTGTTAGGATAATTTTATATTATCATAATACTATTTTTACCTTTAAAACCCCTATTTGCCTTTATATGCGGTAAATAAAATTCATAAGTTTCCATTCACAAAAAAAATATTTTGATCATATTAGATCACATTTTTAATCCTGATTACAAACATGTATGTAGGTTTTTTAAAATTCAATTAATATAATATTTGAAATTTCATTTAATGCTAATTTTCAAAAGTTCCTACGATGTGGGTAAAAGGGACGTTCAAAAGTTCAATAAAATTTCATATATCTAATTCAATTATAAAAATGATTCCAATGATTTATATTTTAAAAATATATGTATTATTTTTTTATTTTTACTCTAAAATAAATTTAAATTTTAATAATTTTTAAATTGAACAAGTCATTTTTTAACAACTATGCAATATTTTTCACTATTCATCAAAGTTGAAGCTTGATATAAAAATACCCAAAATTTAACAAAAATAAATTTTGTTGTCCTATATCAAATGTACATTTTTATTTTGTGAAATTGATCATATAAAATTTTCAACAACTATATTTAAATTGGGTTTCCATCAAAATGTGGTAAAACTAACTTTTAAAAAATACATGGTTTTATTCATAAAATTAGATTTATTCTCATTTGATGCCTCAAAATTTTATTAAATCAATGTAAAAACTTTTAAAAAATATGTGTAAACATAATATAGTTAGTTCTATTTATTATTTATAATACAATTACTAGATGTTAACTACCACTTAAAATAAAAACAAAAATATTGTATTATTTTTTGGAATGACTCCCTCTTGTGTTTAACATAAGTTTTTGGAGAAACCCGCCATTTCATGTTGAGTAAAATATCATAGATACCTTCCTTGTTAAGTTTAAACCACAATATAATTCCTAAAAATTAATATATATAAAAGTTTCTTATTCTTTATATACCTGGGATGTTACATCCTTCACCCATTTTGGAAATTACAACCCTGAAATTTTATTTACAAATCAAATAAGTATCAGCATTTTTCCCTCATAGCATTTTTAGATACCAATGTTTCCTATTCAACTATATGGTTTTTCAACAAACCTTCACCTGAAAAATAACCTTATTCTGCAACCCTTGTTCTCTGTAGTAAAAAATCTGGACTATTTGTTCCTCATAAGAATTACTCTCTTAAAAATGATCTACATATGGACTCAAAACATGAGATGGATCTGGAATATACTTTATTAACACTAAAACATAAAAACAGTTGTGTACCTTGGATAACCATGGAGGTAAAATGACTCGTTAGGCAACTGATCCAACTTTCTCCAGGATTTTATATGGTCCAATGAACCACAAACTCAACTTTCCATTCTTACCAAAGCATATCAAACTCTTCCATGGTGAAAATTTGAGAAATACATGATCAACTACCATGAAATAAAGTTCCTTCCTATGGTTATCAACAAAACTTTTCTACCTGCTCTGATCCGTCCTCATGTGCTTCTGAATAACATAAAATTTATCTTCCACATCTTCTACCAATTCTCATCCCATCAACTTCCTTTAACCTACTTCATCCCAAAAATCTAAATTTTGACGCTACTTCCCGTATAATTCTAGTAGTGGTGCCATATGTATACTGGAATGAAAAACATTATTATAAGGTAACTAAACCAATGAAAGATGCTGATCCCAACTTCCTTGGTAATCCATATAATAGGCACATAGCATATCCTCTAAGGTTTGAATTGTTCATTATGACTGACCATTCGATTCTGGATGAAACACTATTCGGAAATTTAATTCATTACCCAATGACTTATAAAGGCTTTTACAAAAGTTATAAGTTAACCTAGGATCACGATCAGATAAAATAAAGAGCGGAACTCCATTTAACCTATATCTTTACTATACAATCAAGAAAGTTTATCTAGAGATAGAGTATCTAGAATAGGAAGAAAAGGATAATATTTATTTAATCAATCAAAAGTAACCTAGATTGAATTTTTACCTCAAGATGTCTTTGGTAATCCCACAAAAAACACCATGGATATATTTTCCCATTTCTACTCTGGTACTAGGAAAGGCAAAATCATCTATTTCATTAATTTCCACTCTACATTAACCAGTTGACATGTCATATATATCAAGGTAAAATTTGAAATATCTCTTTTCATTCCATCCCACACATAATACTCTTAAATATCTTTATACATATTAGTACTACATAGACGAATTGAAAATAGGGAACTACAATATTCACCTAAGAAATCATTCTTCATCTGTGAATCAAAAGGAACACATATCCTATTACCAAATCACAAAAAATAGTCTTTATCAACATTAAATTTAGGTAACTTACCCTTTTGAACCAGTTCTACCTTTTTTTACAACTCACTATGTAACATCACAAGTAAGTAATGAATAATATATATTTTTATATATGTCTATTAATGAATTAGATAGTGTCTTAGAGGCTTAAAATGAGAATAAATCCAATCTTAAGCATGGAATACACTAATATTTTTAGAAGATTGTTTTACTGCCTTTTGATGGAAAACCATTTTTAAATCAAACTTTTGACAATTTTATAATCTCTATTTTTCAAAATAAACATATTCTCTATTATTGGGACATTGAAATTTACATTGGATAAATTTTTGGTATTTTTCTGAAATGTTCATTTTTTATGAATAGTTAAAAATACTCAATTTTACATCAAAACTGCTTTTTCATCTAATTTATTTACATAATTAGATTATCTTTTAAATTGGTTTTAAAGTTCAATTATAATATATTTTTACCATTTAATCGAATGGTGGTCATGGGAATTAATTTCACCTTGAAATTGGACTTAAACTAGTGTCAATCTTTTGATACATATTGTTTCATAAAAACACGCTATTCGTTTTGACAGCAGGAATTATTTATTAAATTAATTAATTTAACTTATATGTTTTTAATTTTGTAAAATAGACATCATTTTTGAATTCGGAATATCAAATATAGCTTAGGGTGAAGTTTTGGTATTTTTCTGAAAAACTTCAATTTTTGATGAATAGTGAAACCACTAAGTGGTACTTATAAAAACTGATTTTCCGTTTAAATGAAATTTTAACACCTCTGTGTTTTGAATTTCCAAAATCTGACATGCATGGTTGTCATTAGGATGTAAAATGTGGTTCAATTTGATTAAAATAATTTTTTGGTGAATAGTAACTTTTAAGTTTTTAATCGCAATTAGAGGTAATTAGTATAGTTTAAGGTAAAAATAATGTTTTAATAATATTAAATGACCTAGACACATGTACGACCCATATTGAATGTGTCATGGCCGACCAAGAAAATCAATGGGTCAACTTGGGGACACCATGGAGCCACTTTGATAGGAAAATTATATTAATACCTTTTTATTTAAAGTTAAAATAAAAATGTCACAAACATGAGTTGTTTTACTAAAACAATTTTTAAATGGGGTTATAAAAGTCATATTTTTTACTATAAATATTAATTAGAAATCTAAAAATATTTAATACATCATTATATTTTTTTTATAATTTTTAGACACTAAATAAATTAAATTATTTATGACACCATGATGATGCAGCGATTACTTCATTATTTAACGATTTAAATAATATGAAAAGATAATATATAATCTCAGACCTACACTTGTCAAAAACCTATTGGATGGGTGTATTTGAAAATATTATCACCTTATCCTCGAAATATATAATTTTGGGACCTTTTAAATCCGAAAATCATTTTATAATAAAGTATCCTTTTATAACTTTCCAAGAGTGCCCCTCCTCTCCTCTTATAAAAGGCTCCCACCTCTACCACCTTACCCACACCACTCAAGCCTTTTTCTTGGAAAAACCCTTCCCATTTTGTCTCTACAAATCTCTCTCTTACTCCTTGAATCCTCACTCTGGGCAGAAGTCTTCCCAAGGAAGCCTTTGAGCTCAAATCAAAAAGAGTTACCTGTTTTAAAGGTAGTGTTTTCTCTTGTGTCCTTATGTTTTATTTTTCTTCTCCAACCATATAAACTCTTTTTATTCATTTATTTTGTAACAAAACCAGTATCCTTAATATACTAGGATGTTTTTATAAGAATCTTTCTATCTACAATGACACTAACCTACAATTAATGGTTAAAGAACATACTTTTTCTGTGGATGGCGAATTTCTGCCTCACGAAACGATGATTGTTCAATATCCTTCTAACACCTTAAAAGGTGGCCATTATGATGTCACTATATTTATATATGATATATAATATTTCTATGTTTTACTTAAGCTTCTGTATTTTTCATTTATGGCATACCTTTATGATTTCCATTATGGGTAAATGTGATATCTTCATTTTAGGAAGTGCGGACTACCGCCCCCTAAAAGTGATTTGATTCGTTAATACCATATGTGGTACGTATAATGGATAGATTTAATGATATTATATATGATACAATACTATAATTATAATACTATTATGTATCATTATGTTTAATTCCATTAAATATGAAATATAAATGGAAGTAGCGTTCATGCGTACATACGGCTTACCGTCCCGATGAACGGTGCATTTCATTTCTTACCTCTAAATGTTATGCAATATTATAAATGCATGTATATACTGGATATATATGATATATATGATATATACATCATGAGTATAACTATGGATATAATGGATGCATGAACAACTTGTAATTATAAAGAGCATATTTTTGACTCAAGTACCAATGATCGTTAAAACGGCCGATATTAAATTAAATAATTGCATAGTGTTAATAAAATGGTAATAAGTGATATAAAAGGGATAATGAACTTGGGAAAGGTTCTTAATCAAGTAAAAATTAACTCATGTTTATTATTCAGGACATTAAAGAATGATCAAGTCAAGTCGGACACAAGGTATGGGACTTCGTCTCAATCTTTTTTCATTGAGGCATATTGTGCATTACACACAACCTTCTTTTATACGGTGTATAAACCCCTTTTACTTTTACATTTATCCAAAAGGAATATTTTTTATACGAAGAGTTTTACTAAAAGACAAAAGGGAATGTTTTTGTAGTACGTATGCGGCGACAACGACTTGTCCGCTGTCGTGACCATTATTTGAGTTTCGGCTTCCTCTACAATCCATACCTTTTTTTAAAATGAATAATAAATACCATGTTTTACTATTATTTTATTTTGGTATTGAAAATGGTTTTTATAATGTTTTTATATCAATGTGTTGTATTGATATCTTGTGATTGAAAAGTGGAAATGTTATGTTTCCTTTATGCATGTTTTATGTGATATGATTATGCTATGGTTCTTGGGCATTATTATGAAGACGGGTGGTTCTGTGAAAAACTAAGGGCGGGTGAGCCCGATATAGCTCTCCAATGCATTGGGTAATGTGAAGGGGTTAAACGTTGAGGTTTCTCCGAAGAGATTCAGGGAATATACTGTGATGGGTATTCCAAACGTAACCAAGAGGGTTACTCTCTACGTATGAATGTTATGAATGCCTCAAGTTACATTTATGTCTTATGATTTCTATGATTTATTCATGATTTGATGATGTATGTTAAAGTGATTATGTTTTATGGGTAAATTATGAATTCATTCTTAAGTATATATGTACTCATGTTTCCTTTCCATATTTTTATATCCCTTATTGAGCTTTTTATGATCATCCCAAGTTTTTGAAATGTTTTTCACAGGTCAAGGGAAAGGTACATGATGTGATGATAGTGTCAAGGAAGTGTCAAGAAAGAATCCTTGTTTTATTTTATATATGTTTCCATTGATGGGAAAAATGAATACTATATTTTATGTAACCACTTTGTTTAAATGTGGAATGTAATGCATGTTTTATGATCTAATTCTCTAAAACTCCAAACCTGAAAAGATCCTCAATGTGAATTATTCATTTAATTCAATATTAAGTAAGGTTTAATGCCGGGGACTTATAGTTGGTATCAGAGGTCGGTTTAGATAACTTTAAAAGTTAGAAATCTATTAAATTATTATCCAAAAATATTTTTTTTATGGTCAAATTGGAATGATATAGCATTTTAAGATTACCATGTTGATTCATCCAAGACATGTTTGTTCAGAATGGTTTTCCACAGAGGAAACAGGCAAGCAGTGCTAGGAAGGCATACAGAAGGACATAACCTTCCGAATCAGCATCCTGAGATGGTCGGAATTGGAACTGAATAGTTTGTTGCAGTAATGGCATAGTTGACTCAAGCGATAAATGGTGGTGGTATCCATGCATGAGATCAGCCAGATCAACCGCAAAGGAACATGTCAGTGGTGGAACATTTCATCAGGAAACATCCCCCATCATTCAGAGGATCATCTAACCATGTGCTAGCTGAAGGGTGGATTAAAGCACTGGAGAAGATTTTTGATGTCATGGGGTGTTCATACAATCAAAAGGATAGTCTTTCTATTTACCATTTGGAGGGTGAAGTAGATCAGTGGTGGTCGATGGGTAAAAATATCAGGGACGCTGATGAGATTGATGCTCTCGACTGGGATGAATTCAAAGGTATGTTTCATGAGAAGTATTTTCCTAAGGCTGTTCAACTTAGTATGGAAAAACAATTCATGGAATTGAGGCAAGAGGAAGACTCAGTGGCTGCATATGAAGAGAGGTTCACTCAATTGGCAATGTATGCTCTAAATTTTATCTGAGACCATGATTGTAAAATCAATCGTTTACTCAGGATTAAAGCCAAAAAATCTAAGGGCATTGGCTTCTCGTGAGTTCAAAAGTTATGAAAAGCTTATTCGATGTGCTGAGAAGGTGGAAATGGAGTTTTCCGATGATCAAGTGTTCTATAACAACCAACAGAAGAAGAGACCGAGGTAGCATGAGAAAGGGAAGAATTCTTCAAAAAAGTCTGATGGTAAGAAAACTAAGTTTCCAGATTGTGATAAATGTGGAAAAAGGAATGCTGGGGAATTTCTTCTAAATTCTGGAGAGTGCTACTGATGTGGTAAGATGGGACATAAGGCTCGTGATTACACTGGAAAAGATCAAGGTGATGGTAAGACCAAATTTTATTTATAGTTATTGAAATGTTTTAAGTGCAATGAGATGGGTCATTATGAAAATGAGTGTACGAAAAAGAGCTCGAGTGATGGGAAGTACTTAGACTACAAGCCAAAAGGGGTGGTTAAATCCTTTTCAACCACTTCAGTAGATGTTGGGACATCAAATGAAGTGGTATCAGGTACTTTGTTTGTTTTTTCAGATTATGCCAGTGTGTTGTTTGATTCGTGGTCTACACATTCTTTAATATCTGAAAATGTTTCTAGTATAATGAGAATACCATCTCAAGAAATGACTCCTGAACTTTTGGTAAAAACACATGGGGGAAATGTTGAGGAAAAAAGAATTTATAATAATCTTCTTATCCTTATCTGTGGAACGAACCTACTTGGAAAACTTATTGTTTTACCTCTAGTAGATTTTGATTTTATCCTGGGTATGGATTGGATCTCTATTTACGATGCTAAGATTGATTGTAGAGATAAAGAAGTTTATTTTCAGGAAAACTTTCAGTTTGTGTACAAGAATGAACCCTTACTGTTGATAACATATCAAGAGGCTAAGAAACTTGTAAAAGATGGAAATTAATGTTACCTTGCACATATTGTTGAAAACAAGGGAACTGTTCAGATTAATGATGTGCCAATGGTAAATGAGTATCCTAATGTTTTTCCTGATGAGTTTCCTGGAATAATACCAGATCAGGAAGTTGAGTTTACTATAGACTTAGTTCCTGATGCTAAGACAATTTCAAAACCCCCTTATCAAATGGCTCAAATTGAACTTTTAGAGTTGAAGGAGAAATTGCAAGATTTATTAGAGAAAGGTTTCATTCGACCTATCACATCACCATAGGGTGCTTCTGTTTTATTTTTTACAAAGAAATATGGTTATATGAGACTTTTCATTGATTATAGAGCCTTGAATAACATCACTATTAAGAACAAATATCCTTTGCCTCATATCGATGATTTATTTGATCAGCTCCAGGGAGCTCAGTATTTTTGAAAGATTGACCTGAGATCAGGGTACCATCAGTTGAAGGTAAAGGAAGAAGATATTCGGAAGACCGCGTTTCATACAAGATATGGCCATTATGAATTTTTAGTAATGCCTTTTGGGCTAACCAATGCACCTGCTGTATTCATGGACTTAATGAATAGAATTTTCCATGAGTTCTTGGATAGGTTTGTGGTTGTTTTCATTGATGATATTTTGCTGTTTTCTAAAAGTTAAGAGGAGCATGAAAGACATTTAAGGGTTATTTTTCAAACCATAAAAGGAAAGAAATTGTATGAGAAAATTTAGCAAGTGTGATTTTTGGTTGTAACAAATTTATTTCTTTGGTCATATTGTTTCTGAAGATGGGATTACTGTTGATCCTGCAAAAAAAAAGGGTGTTGAAGAATGGCCAAGAACCACAAATGTAACTGATATTCGTAGCTTCCTTGGTTTGGCAGGCTATTACCGAAGGTTTTTTAGAAATTTTTCATGGTTATCTAGTCCAATGACTAAGCTAACTCGGAAGGGTGTTAAGTGTATCTGGACAAAAGAATGTGATGATTTTTTTCAAGAACTGAAAAGAATATTGGTAAATGCTCCAGTTTTGGCACTACCTTCCAGGAATGGGGAGTTTGTTAACTACAGTGATGCTTCGTTGAAAGGACTTGGTTTTGTCTTAATGCTGAATGATCAGGTAATTGAATATTCTTCACGTTAGTTGAAAACTCATTAGGTAAATTACCCTACACATGACTTGGAATTAGCTGTTGTTGTTTTTGCTCTAAAAATTTGGAGGCATCATTTGTATGGAGTAAAGTGTGAAATATATACTGATCGCAAAAGTTTAAAGAATATATTCACTCAGAAAGAATTGAACATGAGATAGTGGAGATGGATGGAATTAATCAAGTATTATTATTGTACAATTCATTACCATCAGGGGAAAAAATAAAGTGGATGATGCTTTGAGTCAAAAAAGTAATGCTTCATTAACCATGCTAAGATTGGAACGAGATCCTTTGGTTTTTGATTTTATGAACTTTTTCATAGAAGTTGTTTGTGTAGGAAGTTCTTCTGTTTTGTTTCAATTATCAGTGAGATCATCCCTATCAGACAGAATTAAGCAAGCACAGAGGGAAGACAGTGAGTTGCAGAAAAAGGTAGAGCTGGTTTAGAAGGGTAAGTTGTCTAAATTCAACATTGAAAATGATTGTGTTTTGAGGTTTGGGAAGATATTATGTGTGACTGGTGATTCACAGTTGAAGAATGAGTTGTTATGTGAGGCTCATAGTTCCCCATTTTCAGTTCATCCTGGCAGTACTAAGTTGTACAGAGATCTTCGGGAGTATTACTGGTGGGATGGAATGAAAAGAGATATTGCTGATTTTACTCTGAAGTGTTTGACTTGTCAACAGGTTAAAGAAGAGAGGTAGTTACAGAAAGGGATGCTTCAGCCTTTACCAGTGCCAGAGTGGAAATGGGAGGATATATCCATGGACTTTGTTGTGGGATTGCCGAAGACACCTCGAGGTAATAATGAAATCTCGGTTTTTGTTGATCGCTTGACTAAATCTGCTCATTTCCTTGCCATACGAGATACTTTTTCCCTAGATCAACTTCCCCGTTTGTATTTTAAAGAGATAGCTAGGTTACATGGATTTCCTCACTCCGTTGTATCTGACCGTGATCCGAGGTTCACTTCTAACTTTTGGAAAGGAATTCAGAAGTCATTGGGTACTGAATTAAATTTTAGTACAGTTTTTCATCCTCAATCAGATGGGAATTCAGAATGAATAATTCATAATTTGGAGGATATTTTATGTGCTTATTCGATGGATTATCAGGGAAGTTGGGACCAACATCTTTCTTTGGTTGAGTTTTCTTATAATAACAGTTTTCATTCCAGTATACAGATGGAACCATTTGAGGCATTATATGGGAAGCGGTGTCGAACTCCAGCTTTCTGGGATGAAGTGGGTGAAAGGAAGTTGATGGGACCAGAATTGTTAGAAGAGATGGCAGAAAAAGTTCAGCTGATACAGAAACACATGAGAACAACTCAAAGCAGGTAGAAGAGTTATGCGGACAACAGGAGTAAGGATATCTCTTTTGTGGTAGGTGATCATGTTTTTCTCAAAGTCTCACCATGAAAAAGTGTGATGTGATTTGGTAAGAAAGGAAATTTGAGTCCAAGGATCATTGGACCATATGAAATTGTGGAGAAAGTTGGATTAGTTGCATACCGAGTGGCTTTACCTCCGATTTTATCTCAGGTACACAATTTTTTTCATGTTTCTATGTTGAGAAAGTATATGCCAGATCCATCTCATGTTTTGAGTCCAGAGGTAGTTCAGTTGGAAGAGAATCTATCTTATGAGGTAAAACCGGTTCAGATTCTTGATCACAGGGAGCAAGTGTTGCGGAATAAGTTGATTCATCATGTAAAGGTTTTGTGGAAAAACCACATGATTGAAGAGGCAACATAGGAATATGAAATGCAATGTGGGCTAAATACCCCCACTTATTCGATATGTAAATAAATTGCAGGGACGTAATTTTCTAAAGGGGGAAGGATGTAACATACCAAGTAAGTAATGAATAATAGATATTTTTATCTATGTCTATTAATGATTTAGATAGTGTTTTAGAGGCTTAAAATGATAATAAATCCAATCTTAAGCTTGGAATACACTAATATTTGTAAAAGATTGTTTTACTTCCTTTTGATGGAAAACCATTTTTAAATCAAACTTTTGACAATTTTATAATCTCTATTTTTCAAAATAAACATATTATTTATGATTAGGAAATTGAAATTTATATTGGATAAATTTTTGGTATTTTTCTGACAATGTTCATTTTTTTGAATAGTGAAAAATACAGCATTTTACATCAAAAATGATTTTTAATCTAATTTATTTATATGATTAGATTATATTTTTAATTGGTTTTAATGTTAAATTAGAATATATTTTTTACCATTTAATTCAATGGTGGTCATTGGAATTAATTTCACCTTGAAATTGGACTTAAACTAGTGTCAATATTTTGATACATATTGTTTCATAAAAACACGCTATTCGTTTTGACAGCAGGAATTAATTATTAAATTAATTAATGTAACTTATATTTTTTGAATTTTTTAAAATAGACATCATTTTTGAATTCGTAATATCAAATATAGCTTAGGGTGAAGTTTTGGTATTTTTCTGAAGAACTTCAATTTTTGATGAATAGTGAAACCACTAAGTGGTACTTATAAAAACCGATTTTCCGTTTAAATGGAATTTTATCACCTTTGTGTTTTGAATTTCAAAAATCTGACATACATGGTTGTCATTAGGAAGTAAAATGTGGTTCAATGGGATTAAAATAATTTTTTGGTGAATAGTAACTTTTACGTTTTTAATCGCGATTAGAGGTAATTAGTGTAGTTTAAGGTAAAAATAATTTTTTAATAATATGAAATGACCTACACACATGTCCTACCCTTATTGGATGTGTCATGTCAAACCAAGACAATCCATGGGTCATCTTGGGGACCCCATGGAGCCACTTTGGTCGGAAAATGACATTAATACCTTTTTATTTAAAGTTAAAATAAAAATGTCACAAACATGAGTTGTTTTACTAAAAAAACATTTAAATGGGGTTATAAAACTCATATTTTTGACTATAAATATTCATTAGAAAGCTAAAACGATTTCCTACATCATGATATTTTTTTATAATTTTTAGAAACCAAATAAATTAAATTATTTATGACACCATAATGATGCAGCGATTACCTCATTATTTAACGATTTAAATAAAATGAAAAGATAAAGTAAAATCACAGACCTACACATGTCAAAAACATATTGGATGGGTGGATTTAAAACTCTTATCACCTTATCCTCTAAATTTATAATTTTAGGACCTTTTAAATCCGAAAATAATTTTATAATAAAGTAACCTTTTATAACTTTCCAAGAGTGCCCCTCCCCTCCTCTTATAAAAGGCCCCCACCTCTACCACCTTACCCACACCTCTCAAGCCTTTGGCTCGGCCAAAACCTGCCCATTTTGTCTCTACACATCCCTATATTACTCCTTGAAGCCTCACTTTGGGCAGAAGTCTTCCCAAGTAATCCTTTGAGCTCAAATCAAAAAGAGTTACCCGTTTTAAAGGTAGTGTTTTCTCATGTGTTCTTATGTTTTATTTTGCTTCTCCAAACATCTAAACTCTGTTTATTCATTTCATTTTTAACAACACCAGTATCCTAAATATACTAGGATGTTTTTATAAGAATAATTCGAGCTACACTTACACACACCTACATCTAATGGTTAAATAACATATTGTTTCTGTGGATGGAAAACTTCTACCTCACAAAACGATGATTGTTCAATATTATTATAACTCCTTCAAAGGTGGACATTAAGATGTCAATATATTTATATATGATATATAATATGTTTATGTTTTACTTAAGTTTATGTATTTTTCATTTATGGCATACCTTTATGGTTTTCATTATGGGTAAACGCGATATCTTCATTTTAGGAAGTGCAGACTACTGCCCCCTCAAAGTGATTTGATTCGTTAATACCATATGTGGTACGTATAAAGGATAGATATAATGATATTATATATGATAAAATAGTGTAATTATAATACTATTATGTATCATTATGTTTTAATTCCATTAAATATGAAATAGAAATGGAAGTAGCATTCATGCGTACGTACGGCTTACCGTCTCCATGAACGGTGCATTTCATTTCTTAAATTTAAATTGTTATGTGATATTATAAATGCATGTATATACTGGATATATATGATATATATTATATATACATCATGATTATAACTTTGGATATAATGGATACATGAACAACTTGTAATTTTAAAGAGCATATTTTTGACTCAAGTACCAATTATCGTTAAAACGACCGATATTAACATAAATAATTTCATAGTGTTCATGACATGGTAATAAGTCGTATAAAAAGAATAATGAACTTTGAAAAGGTTCTTAAGCAAGTATAAATTAACTCAAGTTTATTATTCAGGACATTAAAGAATGATCAAGTCAAGTTGGTCCCGAGGTATGGGACTTCCTCTCAATCTCCTTTCATTGAGGCATATTTTTCTTTATACACAACCTTCTTTTATATGGTGTATAAACCCATTTGACTTTTACATTTATCTAAAAGGAATATTTTTTATACGAAGAGTTTTACTAAAGTACAAAAGGGAATGTTTTTGTCGTGCGTATGTGGAAAAAATGAATTCTCCGCCGCCGTGACCATTATTTGAGTTTCAGCTTCCTCTACAAGCCATACCTTTTTTTAAAATGAAAAATAAATACCATGTTTTACTTTTCGTTTATTTTGGTATTGAAAATTGTTTTCATAATGTTTTTTTATCAATGTGTTGTATTGATATCTTGTGATTGAAGAGTGGAAATGTTATGTTTCTTTTATGCATGTTTTATGTCATACAATTATGTTATGGTTCTTCAGCATTATTATGAAGACGGGTGGTTCTGTGATAAACTAAGGGTGGGTGAGCCCGATACAGCTCTACAATGCATTGGGTAACACAATGGGGTTAAACGTTGAGGTTTCTCGAAAGAGATTTAGGGAATATACTGTGATGGGTATTCCAAATGTAACCAAGAGGGTTACTCCCTACATAAGAATGTTATGAATGCCTCAAGTTACCTTTATGTCTTATGATTTTTATGATTTATTCATGATTTGATGAGGTATGTTAAAGTGCTTATGTTTTATCGGTAAAGTATGACTTCATTCTTATGTATATATGTACTCATGTTTCCTTTCCATATTTTTATATCCCATACTGAGCTTTTTATGTTCATCCCAAGTGTTTGAAATGTTTTTCACAGGTCAAGGGAAAGGTACATGATGTGATGATAGTGTCAAGGAAGTGTCAAGAAAGAATCCATGTTTTATTTTAAATATGTTTCCATTGATGAGAAAAATGAATACTATATTTTATGTAACCACTTTGTTTAAATGTGGAATTTAATGCAAGTTTTATGATCTAATTCTCTAAAACTCTAAACCTGAAAGGATCCTCAATGTGAATTATTCATTTAATTCAATATTAAGTAAGGTTTAAGGTCGGGGGCTTATACACTATATTCCTTAGATGCATTATTAATTTTGTCTGATAGGGATGATTTCATTGACACTCGAAACAAAACAGAGGTATTTCCATCACCAAAAACTTCCAATACAAATTTCACCAACTCATTAACCAAAGGATCTTGTTCCAAATGTTGCATGGTTAATGTAGAATTACTTTTTTGACTCAAATAATTGGCCACATTATTTTCTTTTATTGGATAGTAATGAATATTTTAATCATAATCCTTGATTAAATCTATCCATCTCCTCAATCTCATATTCAATTATTTTTTAGATAGCATATAATTAAAAAAAATTTGTTTAGTATATATTTCACACTTTACGTCATACAAATGATTCTTCCAAATTTTTAATGCAAAAACCATAGCAGCTAATTCTAAATCATGTGTAGGGTAATTTAATTCATGTGGTTTAAAATGAAGTGAAGTATAAGAAATTACCTGACCATTATTCATTAGAACACAACCAAGTCCTTTCAATGAATCATCATTTTAGATAATAAACTCACCATTCTTGAAGGGCAGGGCCAAAACTAGATCATTTTACAATATTCTTTTCAAATACTGAAAACAATCATCACATTATTTTTTCAAGATTAACTTAACTCCCATTCTTGTCAACATAGTTAGTGGGCTAGATAACCGAGAAATGTTTTCCACAAACCATAGGCAATAACCTAATACTCCAAGAAAACTATGATTCTCAATGATATTGGTAGCTATTGAACACTCTTCAATAACTTTTGTTTTAAAAGGATCAATATTTATTCCATTTTTAGAAACAATATTACCATGGAAAGAAATTTTTTGCAACCAAAATTCCCACTTACTAAACATTCCATATATATACTTTTATTTTATTATTTTCAAAACAATCCTTAAGTGACATTGATGGTCCTCCTGGATTTTAGAATATACCAAAATATCATCTTTAAAAAAAACCACAAACTGATCTAAAAACTGGAGAAAGTCTCTAATAATGAGACTCAAAAATACAGCAGGTGAATTAGATAACCCAAAGGGCATAAATACAATATCACAATTCCCATATCTCATTCTATACACTATCTTTGGAATGCCATCCTCTTTCACCTTCAGTAGACGGTACCCAAACCTCTAATAAAACTTCATAAAATACTAAAATCCATAAAGATGATCAAACAAATCATCTATATGAGGTAAATGATACTTGTTCTTAACAGTGATGTTTTTCAAGGCACTATATTTAGCACAATGTCTCGCATAACCATATTTTGTTTTCACAAATAAAACAAGAGAACCCCATGGTGAAGTGCTTGGTCAAATAAAACATTTATCAAGTAATTCTTGCAACAACTTTTTCATTTCCACCAATTCTACTTGAGCAATTTGATAAGGGATTTTAGAAATAGTCATAGCATAAGGCACTAAATAAATTGTAAATTTAACCTCTTGATTAGGATCAATACTATGATATTATTTATGAAAAACATTTGTGAATTCGATAACTACTGGGATGTCACTAATCAAAACAGATTCTTTCTTTTAAATAACAAGATCCAAATAACAATCACTGCCATCTTTAATCAATATTTTAGCTTCTTGGTATGTTATCAAATCTATTTAATCATTGAATAATAATTTCTTAGATTTTCAATCTATCCTAGCATGATACACTAAAATCCAATCCATACCCATAATTATATCAAATACCATTATGGTAAGTTCTATAACACATATAGGAAATAAAATCCTACTAATGATAATAGGAATATTCGTATAAATATGGGTCTCTTTAATACATCCAGCTGAGAGTTTTACCAAAATATGTACAACACATTCATGATGAGATATTTCTATTCTAATTACAAATCTCTACGAAATAAAAGAATGTGAAGATCTATAGTCAAGCAGAGTGTTAGCATAATTTGAAAAAACCTATAACCTACCTGTCACCACTTCATTA
The DNA here is from genome assembly GCA_963277665.1 of Viscum album. Taxonomy (NCBI): domain Eukaryota; kingdom Viridiplantae; phylum Streptophyta; class Magnoliopsida; order Santalales; family Viscaceae; genus Viscum; species Viscum album. The sequence goes on from OY728150.1 coordinate 1,046,508,195, forward strand.
TATGGCCCCACATCAACTGTAGTAGTAGAAAATGATTTTACATGATCTCATTCTTTCGATCTTGGTGGTTTCCACCCTAGGTAATCAATTTGGTACACACATTGGCAAAATGACCTATCTCATTTCAACTAAAACATCTTACTGGTAAAATTTATTTTCATGTCTAATCATCATCCTTATAGTTACCAGAAATATGGCCATTATTACCACACTGTAAGCACTTCCCATATTTTTAGATACACTCTCCAAGATTATTTTTACTATACTTCCCACAAGTTGGAAATTTATTTTCCTTAACTCTATATTTCATGAATTATTTCCCATTGCCTTCCACCTAGACAACTTATTTTTCTTGATCTCATAAAACAAGTGATTATAAGAAAACTATATTTCTACCTTCCTAGTACATTAGAAATGTATCTCATAGGTTTTGAACTCATAATAAGCTAACACCCTTTTATATTTTAGTTTCAATCTTGAAGAAAACTGATTTATATTACTATCTATATTTTGGATGAAATTTGAGATGTACCTTGACAAACATGGGAAATGTTCTTCATATGCAGCCACATAATCTTCCTCCTTTTGTATAAATTTGAAGAATTAATTTTCCATCCTATGTTGAATATCCTGAGGAAAATATTTCTCAAGGAATATATTGTTAAATTTATCCCATTCCATGGTGTCAATCATGTCTCTTCCTCTAATATTTTTATTCATTGACCACCACTAATCAATTTCACCTTAAAAAAGATATATAACTAGAGAAACCTTTGGACTGTCTAAATACCCCATTACACACAAACATCTTTTATAGTTATTTAAATAACCCTTAAGCTTGCACATTTTCATATGATCCTCTGAATGAAGGGTTACATTTCCTCATTAAATTCTCCACTATCAACATATTCATAAACGGTTGGTATAGTTGATATCGTGTATGGACACCACCACCATTTATCACCTTCTTCAAATAAGTCATCACTGCAACAAACTATTCAGTTCTGATTCCAACCATTCTAGGATGTTTATTAGGAAGGTTATTTTCTTTTATATTCCATCCCAACACAGTTGGCCTGATTCATAATTGGAAACCCATTCTAAACAAACATATCTTAGATGAAGCAGCATGTAAATATTAAAATTCTATATTATGTAAATTTTACCATAAAGTAAAAATCATTTATGGATATTCTATTAAAAATATTCTAACTCCAAAAGTAATCTAAACTGGCCTTTAATAGAAACTATATGGCCTTGTCCATAAACATTAATTAATCTAGAGTTAAGTCAATAATTTGTCTCTCAATCACATCTAGGATCTTTTCAAGTTTATATATTTAATTAATTAGGCCATAATTCATACATAACAATATAAATATTAAAAATTAAACACTTCTACTCATTATCCATTTTTTCTTAATTTTGTTTAAAAAAACATGGTTTCACTCCATTACTAAACATCCTAACTTTTCCATGACCCCATCCTTGAATTTATTCTCTCTTAAAATCATTTGGAAAACATTTCAAACTTGGGATGAGAATAAAAATCTTAGTAAGGGATATATAAATAAGTAAATTTTTATCCTTTCTAAAACATATAAACCATTAATAAATTGTCATAAACTAATTCTTTTCACCTTTATGAAGTAGTAAACACTCTTCACCGAATATAAGCTCATTTATTACCCTTTTAGAAAGAAAATATTACCATAAAACATATAGAAATCATATGAAAACATATAAAAGGTAACTTGGGAAATATTCATAATTAAATTTAATAATCATACGGTCGACTTCCACACATAAAATTCTTACAAATGGAATAACCATATGGATGACATCCATACCCAATGCATTGGAGATTATAACGTAACCACCCATCCTTGGTTTATCGTGGAACCACCTATATTTGGTTTATCATGTAATCTCCCTTCATCATTTTTTCATGTAACCACATACCAAACGTTCAAGTACAATTATATAGTCACAACACATAAAAGATTAGAATTATCAACATTTCACTCATAAAATTTCATTTTCAATCATAAGAAACCATTTAAAGATATTGAAATAGTAAATCATTTTTGAAACCCATTTTCAATAAAAAAATAAAAAAAAATTAATAATTTATTTATTTTCCTTATAGAACATTAAGGCTTATAGAAGTAGACAAATATGAAATAATGGTTACGTTGGTAGAGAGTTCATTATCGCTGCACATGTTAAAAACATTTCTTTTTTAGTTTAGTAAAAAAATTCATAGAAAAGGATTCAATTTGAATGAAATAAAAATTCAAAGGGGTTCATTATACACCATATAAATAAGGATGTGTATAAATTAAAATATGCCTTAATGAAAGGAGATTGGGATGAAGTCCCATACCTGTCGTTTCCTTTAAGGTGTTTGTCCATTAACTTCCAATGTAATGGTTTAGAAAAACTATTAATGATTAATTCTAGATAAATATTAATATTTATGATATCATATATGATCCTCATATAATATCTTATTACTTATTTGTTATAACTCATTCGATATATTCACTATTTCAGGTGTTAATCACTTAATATATTGGGTATGTTTTACCTTATTATTTATTGTTCCCATTAAATAGATCATGATTTCATCATCTCCAGAATGTATAATATGATTTAAATATCATATATATCCATTATATATGTATTTATAATAATCCATAATATTTTGGATTAGTAATGAGGTGCACTGTTCATAGAGACGGTAGGTCACAAATACACATGAATGCTACTTTCAATTCCTTATTATATTAAAAGAATGAAAAATAAATGATAAATTTGTATATTATAATTACAGTAATATATATATTATATATATTTTACTTTGGTTTTTTAATGCCATCATTTATATGTTCCCTGTATGGCATGAATGAGTCATATCACTTGAAGGGTGATAATCCACACTTCCTCAAATGAAATTATCTTATTTACACAACATGAAAATCATTAAAGTATGTTGTAAATATAATTTATAGAATAATTGAGACAATATAAATATAATTTATATCATATATAAATTTTGAGTCCATTATATTGGCCACCATGAAATGTGGTAGGGGAAAGTTGAACAATTATCATTTCACGAGGTAACTGCTCACCGTACACAAAAACAGTATGTTCATATCCATTAGATGGAGGTGTGTGTAAGTGTAGGTAAAAATATTAACCTAAAAAAATACTTGTATATTTATAATTTTGATATTGTTAAAAAATACTATAATCAAGAGAGATTAGGGGTTGGAGAAATAAAATAAAGAAAAGGAGCTTGTGAGAAGATGTTACCTCTTAATTGGGTAACTCATTTTGAATTGTGACAAACGACTTCCTTGAATTTATTTATTCACAAGGTAATGATTATATGAGAAAGATAAGGATGTTGGGAGTTTATTTGATCATATTTAGGGAAATTCAAGGGTCTTGATAGGTGTAAGGAACTGGGTAGATGTGGTGTCCTTTTATAAGAGGGAGGAGGGTCACTTTAGGAATGTACTAAAATATAAATTTATTACAAATATATTTTCATTTTCTAATAGCTCCAAAGTGATATATTTAAAATATAAGAAGATTATAGGTCTAAATAATCTCAAAAAAAAAATTTATAAAATTTTAAGTCATAAAATTAACCTTATCTATTAGCTTTAACCCATAAGTAAATAATTTATCTTTTACAATGACTTCTTGTATTTTTCCACTATATGGTTAATATAGATATGATAACATTCGAAGATAACCTAAAGTGGAAAATATATTAAATTTTTAACACTATCCGTGTTATTTTTCTATGTATTATATTTTTAAGAGTTTTATATCATTTAATAAAATCTTATTTATTTTTAAATCTCAATTTTTTCAATTTTCATACTATTTAGAAATTAATTTTTGTTGAAGTTATAACAACTTTATTCCTTAAAAAATAGAATTAAATATTGCATAACATTTCAATGAAATCTAAAAAATTCATGGATGAAATAAAATGTTTCATGTTTTTTAATATTATTAATATCATTTAATTAATTTTTATTTTTAATAAATCATTTTTTACCTCATCATTCTGTCACAAATAAATTTAATTACTGAATGACTAAAAATTATAAATAAATTATCATGATGTAGATATAATTCTTATATTTATAATTATTATTCATAGTATAATTATTTTATGCATAACCCCGCATTAAAAATGGGTTTATTAATAAAATTTGATTCTGGAACTTTTAACTCTTCTTTAAATAAAAAATATTATAATTGTCTTAATCTAACACAAGTTTCCGGAAAAGGATTATATTTTTGACCTAGGGTTGAATTGGGTCGAAAACATTTTATACAATGAACATAGGACAAGTGTTGGTGTAATTTATTATTATTATAATATTATTTTTACCTTTAATTATCATATTTACCTTTAACTAAAGTAAATAAAATTCGATAGTTAATATTCAAAAAAAAATTATTTTGATCTTATTATACCAAATTTTACCCTGATTATAACTATGTATGTGCGACTATCAAAATTTAATTCATATAACTGGTATGATTAAGTTTAATGCTAATTTGTAAAAGTTCCTAGGTGGTGGGTGAAAGAGACTATCAAAAGTTCAATAAAAATTTAATATATTTAATTCTATTATAAAAATGATTATAGTGACTTAAATTAGACTAATATATATATTATGTATATATTTTTACTTTAAAATAAATTAATATTAAAATAATTATTTAAATGAAAAATTTAGTTTTTAACTAATATACAGTATTTTTCACTATTCATAAAAATTGACAATTTTAAGAAAAATACCAAAAAATTAACCAATGTAATTTTTGATGTCCTTATTCAAAAGAAGAAGTTTTTTATCAAATAGAATATATAAAATTGTCAAAATCTATATTTAAAAATTGTTTTCCATTAAAATACGACAAAACAAGCTTTTAAAAAATAGTGTATTTTATGCATAAAATTTGATTTATTATCATTTTATGTCCTTAAAATTTATTGTATGAATGTAAAAACTTTTAAAAGAAATGTGTAAAAATAATATTTTTAGTTCTTTTCATTCCTTCGAATACAATACTTAGGTGTTAACTACCATTTAAAATAATAATGTTAATAATGTATTATTTTTCAGTATAACTCAGTCTTGTGTGCAACATAAGATTTAGGAGAAACCCATATTTGTGTGTCGAGTACACTATCAGATACAGAATCCCATTTAATGTAAAACCACTATCTATTTAATAAATATTAATATAAATGAAAATTTATTATTCTTCACTTACCTGGGATGTCACACTTACAGAGACCAGGAAGGGCTTTGTGGTCTTTTTCAACACATCAAGTTTAGTTTTGGGTAATGTTCTTATATAGGGTGGTCATGTCATTCACTATGGATCTCGGTAGCTCAGTCCACATGAGAAGAATTATCTGACCAATGAAATTTAACTTTCATATATACTTCATGAACTTAATAGTTGGTGTAAATACCTTTTCAGATAAATTTTTACCCCTTATTCTGACCACAAGAGCATGATATATATCTTATTTTAAAAATATTTGATTCTCTACTAGAGGTGTTGAGTGAAATACCTACAATATTTTGATATTGATATTGCATATACATCAAGGAAAGGAAATTTTTTTGTATATTATTTGAGAAGTAATCTTCCAACCCATGCTCTGAATGAATTATCAGAATAGTGGAACTTGATGTATCATTTATCACAACTACAAATTAGATTTTTAGAAACAAGGGCTAATGTTGTTTTTGAATGTGTTTTTTTGACCACTATTTTCTCAAGATGATTCTTTAGGAAAAAATGATTTATGATGAATTTTTTGGAATTAGGAATACTTTTTATAGTCAAGAGACTTTTTTTGAGTGTTCTTACTCTATATAGTGTATCCTATATTTCTGGAACTCTTAAATTGTACCTTTTTCTAGGAGAAAAGATGATATGGGAATTTTCATAGTTCATAGTGGGTATTAAACCCGTGAACCAAAAAAATTTATATGATATACGGTGATGATTCTGGTGGTTGGGTATGAGAAGATACATTATTGACATTATTTTCACAGCTATACTTTCTAGTAGGTCATGTCTGAGCATCAGAGACCATCATGTTTTCTAAAGCGATATCTGTCGATGAATTTGAAGTGGGATGATATTTATATTGGATATTTGTGTTGGGTTGGTGATGGAACAAAATTAAATTGAGTTTATTCAAGATAAATTTGAAAGAGGAATCATTGTCACATATGAAAATTAAATTGGAAGGATTTATTCACTCACTAAGGGTGTTATTTAGCACTCAACATTGAAGGATTATTCAGGATGCATTTGTCCAAAATTTTATTCTTGGAGTAAAAAATCCATAACTCTCTCTAAAATTAAAATATGAATCTGAAAATTTGGGACAAAAACGTCCAATATATTTATAAAAACATTTGTGAAGTTACCTTTTCAAAATTCAACAATGTAATGGTCTAACTGAATGTAAAATGGATTGGCTAACTACATACATACATGTATCATTAGATGAACATAAAAATATTATGGAACTAAACTAGAAGATGAAAAAAATTTATTACCAAGTAAGGTAAAGGAGGAAGAGTTTCCTGGTAAGCTTCATGTGGGAGATCAAAAAAATGGATGAATTTTTGAATGAATGCGAGGAAGTTCATGATCTCCCCACACCTTGAAAAGAAAAATAGAGAGAACCAGTGAATTAATAAACCACCCATGTGGTGGGATTTTAAGTAAACATGGAGGATCCCAAGTACGTACCTCTATCCAATAAGAATCAACTTCAAGAATCCATTACCACTGAGACATTAAATGAATCTGAACCAATCTAAGGATTTGATCTTTTATCATACTCAATATATTATGATTTTATTGGAATTGAATTGCGAAACACTATATACTATTTTGATTATATATATTCATAAAATATTTTCTATGTCTTCGAGGAAGATTAAGAAACTGTACATGCACTTTCTAAAGAACACATGGAGATCCCTGATTTCAATGAATATTCATTTGAGGTGCCCCATCAGACGATCCATGTAGCTGATCCCAAAGAAATTAGAAAAGAGGCTTCTAATATTAATGGAAATAAATATATTTTTAAAAATTTAAATTTTATTCAAGTATAAATACCTGTTTAGTTTCTGTGTGATTATTCAATGCATGAATCCCCTATAAAGACCACATTGTATGAGAATAAGGAGGTTTCCAAAGTAGCAACCAAGATATAGTATGATTTATAACTCATCCGACCCCTTCAATGAATTCCAAACCACATTATGATGGGGGAGGATCTAGTGTAATCTATCCATGGATCATTCCTCACCCAGAAGGATAAAACACAAGCTTGGAAAATTCACATGTGGTGATTCAAATCAAAGAAGCTTCATCCCCCATCTAATTTTATATAATAGCCAGTACTGTCCTCTGGAGGCAGTAAAAATACAGGGCCCACTAGGGGGATCATACCAATACTTATCCCACATTACATGATTTATAGGAATTTAAATTTCCATTGCATTTATTAGGAAGTAGTATATCATGCAACCCACTACCTACCATATTTTTTAGATTTAACAACACGATCCTTATTCTTAGTTGAGTAATTATATTTTATAGGGTCATATATGGAAGTCATCATCCTCGACTAGTGAAGGATAATAAAAATGATTCATGAGAAAGGGAGTTAAATTATTGTTATCTTATAAACTCCCTATAGTTTTGAAAAATCATGTTTTGATATTTGGAGAGAAAATTGTATTCCCACACTTGAATTATGCTTAAATTGAATTGTCTAGGAGACATGGGTTTCATAGAAATACTATGACACCATGTTTTAGATTTTAATTTTAATGAAATTGAATGAGTAAAATGAAAACTTTTATGATTAAGGTGACGCCTGAAAATTAAAATAAGGACTCATTATTTATTAAAATAGATTTATTCAGGTAAATGATATTTCCCAACCATTATTCATTCTTTGAATTTATGAAATTAATTTTAATTGATTTATTATTTTAATACATACCTTGAGTGATTGTAATAAATCATAGTTCTATTCCCGAGAGAATTTCTAGACCAAGTACTTTATATATTTTCCTGAACATATTTCCTCAGTGATATTGGAACATGCCACCTTCCTTAACTTTCATTTGAAATTTTCAAAACTATGACTGTGTAAAAAAAGCATTTAAAAGTATGGAGGCATATTTTGATAACCAATTATATTAAAAATACCCCATTTATATCAATACTCTTTATCCCATAGAGACCATGAATGACCTTTAGAGGAATAAGCCTTGTTTCCAGATATTTGTATCCATTCCTACCCTCCCCTAAATAATTTCATGATATATTAATGTTAAAGTGTGGGGGTGAAGGGAATCATGGTAAATGTGATGACTTACATTACAATGAAGAAGTGTGGGGGTGGTTATTGTTGAAATTTTTAAAGGTTTTGGAATCATTCATTATACTCTCTTGTATTTCCCCTCATAAATATAAAAAAAAATAAAATGAAAAAAAGAACCCAAAAATGAGAAAAATGTCTTCTGATTTGGGTAACCCAAAAATCACCGTTACCAGACCTATTATTTTTATCATACATGGTTAGATGATTGATGTGTGTTATATTCCAATCATAAATTAAAAAAATGGAAATGTTCTTTGAAAAATTAAAAAGGTATAAAAATAGAAAAAAAATATTCAGGAGTGTAGAAATCACTCATTATACTTAAATTAATAATAATTTTTGCTTTTCAATTTTTGTGTAGTTAAGAGTTGATATAAATTGAAGGGGATAATGTTATTAAAATTTTACTTAGAATTTCATGCTTTATGTCTTAAGAAATAAACCTCCTCACTGAGCTTTAATTTTTAACATCAAGTCCAACTAACATCAAACCTTAGATACATTTGATCCATGGTTACAATCCCATGTTATTTTATGTTCTTTGTTTCTTTAAAAAGTGGAGAAATTAGTTAATTTACTAGCATATGGATAAGTAAAATGTTCTAATTATACGATCATAACACTAATTGAATTTTATCATGAGAGATGAGAAAAAATAATCAAAATTGAGGTAAACATGACTTGGAATGTTTGAGAATAATGAATTGGTGAGATTGAATGAATGAAAAGAGAAGCTCTATCATTTATCAAAGGGGAGAAGTAAAATACCAGGATTGGTTTTTTATTTAGAAAATGATAAATTGAATTGATATTTTATGTGGAAGATAAATTTTTTATTTTAATTTGACTATTTTTAGATTTTCTTACATTGAAATTTGAATATTAATAACATGGGTTCCCTCTTTAACTCCATGTTGAGATTTTATTCTATAGGAAAATAATTTCTTATGTATGGGGGTATTGGATGAAATATAACAATGTACTATTTTTTTATTCAAATTGTAATGATTTATTATTGATTTTAAATGACAAATCCTAGGGATTTCAGTGGTTTGTTACTTTAATGTGTAATTTTAATTATATAACGAAAAGATGACAAAATATAAAAAACATTTTCAACAAATTTGATAGATTTTAATCACTTTAGTTTTTTGGCCTTAAATTTTAAAATATTATTCAAATTTGAGTTATTTTTTTGGATTTCTTGATATATTTTATTCAATGTTTTCTTCTGGACTAAGAGAAGATTAAAATAAATAGAGGCCCAAAATGAACAACCAAGTTGAAAGATTATTCAGGTGGACATGGTGGACCCCACATCGTAAAATGCGTCATAATTCGTGATATAGACATTCAATTGAATTTGATCTAGATATATTTGATTGGGGACTCAAAGTTTCAGTTTAGCATTAAATATATGGGATTTATTCGCTCATTAAGTTGGTCATTTATCACTTAACATTTAATAATGATTCAAGATGCATTTATCCAAAATAATATACAAAGAGTAAAATAGCCAGAACTCTCTCTTAACCTGGAGGACGGAGAGAAAATTTTTAAGAGAAACATGAATGAAATTTATAAACAACTATTATGAAGATTACATTTCCTAATTTAACCACTTAATGGTCCGACCACATTATATATTTTGAGGACAAATTATAGAACCAAAAATATCCCTCACCATTAAATGGAGGAAAAAACATCCTTTCTAAATCATCCAGGTCACCATAGAGGAGATCTCCATGAAGGTTGGGTGGCGTTAAAATCCTTTTAACCCTCTTTATTCTTGATTTTTTTTAGTTTTCTTTAGTTTTAGTTTTTGTTTTTAATTATAATTTTAATTTATAATAAAATCATGCATCTATTTTAATATTGTTTCCACCCATTCTCCTCCCTCTCTTCTTCTTCCACATAATTTTATTATTATCATGATGGTGATGATGATTATTATTATTAATATTAATATTATTACTATTACTATATTTATTATTAATACTCTTTATTTTATTACTTTTTTAATCTTTTCTTATAATAATAATAACAATAAATTAGTATTATTATTATATTCGTTTTAAATTATACAATTTATTGTTTTTTATTGTATTTTTTTATCTTCTCACTATCATCCCAATTCTATTTAACTTTAATCTTTTATTTTCTCATCACCATTATTTTTTAATTTGTCTTCATTTAATTTTATTCTAATTTTTCTTCTTTTCTTCTTCCCACTTATTCCATTGTGATATCTTACTCTTGGAAATGAGAAGATGACCCCAAGGATTGGATTATGGGGAGGTCAAGGTATTGATGAATTTTTATTAAGGTTTATTTGAATTTTATAATATATTTTTGTATCATGCATGAGTAATACGAATATACCTGATTTGGTGACTGGCCCACTATGACATGCAACTCAAACTATTAATATTCTTTAATTTAAATCACTTTTCTCTCTATTCATTAGTTATATCTCCATATGATGGAGTGAAAATAATTAATGGATTAAACAACACTAATATAGATAGGTTATAGAAAATGACCCCTCCTGGACCAAGGAGTGTTAGCAACCTTGACAAAATTAGGAGGTGAAATTAATAGTTCTTAAAAATTAAATTATATTACACAATTTCTAAATATTGAATACTAGTCCAAACATGAAATTTCATGATTGGATTATCAAAATAAAATCAAACACGTAAATAAAATAATTATTGAACCTTAAAAAAACCCCAAAACCTAGTACTTTCTTTCCATAACTCATTTATTCTAGTTTTCATGTTAGTTTAAATTATAAATTTTCATATCATTGGAAAAGTAATAAAAAAGAAGAAAATATTGTTATTTATTTCTTAATTTAATAAAAAAAAAGGAGATATCTTAGGTTATATATAGTAAGTAAGTGAATAAACTGAAAGGATCATCACGTGAGATAACCCTATTCGGATATTGTGTTACACTAAGAAAAATAAAATTGTTTTTGACCACGCCCCGAGACAAGAGCATGTTAGTTACCACATACACATTTTTAGAATAATATGATACAGGTTATGATCTATAATCTAACCAAATCAGATCACTTTATACCCATTATTGATGCAACCAATGTTGAGGATCTAGGAAATCTCTATGTAAGAGATATTGTTCATTTTCATGGAGTTATATATGTTATAATCTCTAATATAGATCACTATTTTACTTCTGGTATTTGGAGAGGCCTTCTAGAATCATTAGGATCTTTGTTTTTCTTATGTATGTTATACCATCCAAACATGAATGGACATAAATAGAGAGCTATATAGATTCTTTATGATATTTTTTGTGCACGAATCCTCGATTTTAGTGGATCTTGTGATGAAAATTTTGGGATGGTTGAGTGTTATTATAACTATAGTAACGAGTACATGATCAGAGTGGATTATTTTGAGGCCTTGTATAGTAGGCCCGTAAATCACTATTGTGTTGGTCAGAGATTGGTGAAGGTTCCTCATTTTTATTGATTTTGGTTGAAGATATGATAGAAAAGATTCTATTAATATATTAAAGGTTGTTGAAGACACAAATACCGTATAAATATTATGCTGATTGGCAGTGTAGGCGTTGGTGTTTTTAGATGGTGATCATGTGTTTTTGAAATTTTTACCCCATTTGGGTCATCAATGGCTTGGGAGTAAAGTGAATATTTCTCCTTGTATTTTGGAACTTTAGTGGTTTTTAAGAAGGTGTAGAAAGTGGATTACCCTTTATCACTTCCTCTATTATTGACATCGATATATAATGTTTTCTATCTATTGTAACTATAAAATTTTGATTCTGATAAATCCCAGGTTTTGAGTTAGAGTGATCATATGGTTGAGCATGATATGTCCATGATTGAGTATCCAAATAATATAATTGAATCCGAGACTATGGATATTTATTGGAGGATGATACCATTAGTATGAGTGATGTGGAAACATAGCTGTGATTCTAATGAGACATGGGAGTTTTAGACACTAATGAGAGAGCAGTGGCCTCACATTTTTGATATATAAGATTCTTGACACGATTTCTGGTGACAAAAAGGTTTTATGGTGGGGATGTCGTAACATTCTATTTCCATTCTAACATGTATGTTCTAAACCTTTTTCATGTTTTTCCTTTTCTGTTGGCTGGGTAATGACATTAAGTAATTGTAAGGATACCAATAATGGTGGAGCCATAGTTTTTTGGATTCATTAGTATAAAACCTATAGTTTCTCTAGTCAATTGGGCGTTTACCCACTATTTAATAGGTTTACATGATGTGTAATCATATCATGGAAGATGTATTGAAATTGGTCACAATGTGAATTATTACAAACTATGAAAAAAATAAAATAATATGGTTTAAAAAAAGAAATTATTTTTTTTGGTGCATGTGGGACTCAAAAACATTGCGAAATGTGATGGATTACATGTCTTGTAATTATTAGGGAAACCGAATTTAATTATAATTATCTTATTATTTTTAATTTCCACTTGAACTGAATACCTTCCTCTCATCCTAGATCCATCCCTAGGAGATATTGGAGCCCTCCCACCCTTATAGATTGTTTCACTGGGTGACTTATTGTTGTTATGATATAAATGTATCTCTCTGAGTAAGAGGTCTTCCTATATCTTCTGTCTCTCACATTATTCCTCCTAGAATTTGAAATATCATATTAGGTTTGATGGATCTAAACTCTATGTTTTTTAATCATGTTTCTATTTTGAGTTTCTAGATTTTATGCACCATTATTCTTCATTGGCGAGTCTTGTTGTAGGAATTGTGTTTCTATGGAAAATATTGGTGGGTTCATTTTTTATTTTTTAATTGATAAAACTTTGAATTTATAATTGGTTGAAATTTCATTCTATTGAATTGTGAAAATCCAATTTTCTGTGAATTTTCATTAAAATTAAGATGGTATGGATTTTGGGAAATCCCCCAATTTGGATGGAAATAATTTTTTTGCATGATTTGAAATTAATTAAATTTTAAAATTCACTGGAATAACGATTTTGGAAAATAGATTAAGCTGATTTGATAAAAACAATGATTTTTTATGAATTGAGAAGGAAATAAATAATGAAAACCCTATTTTTTGGTTTTGAACATGAATTGGCATTTTAAAATGGAAAAGGTAGAAATTGGGATGTATTTTAAAATGAAATTCTTTCCCTTTTTTTGATTGATTAAGCACATGAGGGCCTAGGTAGTTAGAAGATTATTTGAAAAAATCACATTAGTATGGTAATTACCATGATTTTTTTGAGTATTTACAACTCATAAAAAATATTTCAACATATCATATCCTCGATGGGATTTTTACGGGTTCTATTCGGCATGCGCCTGAGAAATGTGTGTGAAGTACCCAGATCAGTGTGAATCACTGAGAGGGGGAGGGGGTGAATCAGTGATCCCTTAGAACTTTTTACTAATTGATTCTTATCAATTAAACCTCTATGGCTGGTTAAAGCCTCGATCCACTCTTCTTGTATCTCTCAACCTTTCCCGAATGATGCTGTAATGAAAAGGCACAGGACACAAGGATTTACAAGGTTCGGCACCAAAGGCCTACATCCTTTCCATGCTCTCCCAGCATGGATTCTCCCATTATAATTTGTTAGTATTACAATGGTCGATACAGCTTCCCACCGTATCTCTCCTGAGTCCCACAGGAGGGTCTTTATACTGCTTCACACTGTGTTACCAGAGTCCCACTGGCCTGCTCCAGAATCCCACTGAAGACTTCTTCCACCCTGAGTCTCACAGGGGGCTTCTCCTGGATCCTTGAGTCACACAAGTAGCTCTTCTTCTCTTTAAGTTCTTCAAGTATCTTCAGCAGCCTGGGATAAAGGCTGCTGGGCTTGCTCTGTACCTCTAATCACTTGTGATGATCAGGTCTTCTCGTCTTGCTCAGGATTTATCTCCTTCTTCTAAGGATGACCTGGCTTCTCTCCAACTACTGAATACTCAGACAACTGATATCTTTAACTTCAGTCTGGTCCAGTCTCACTTCAAAACAACTTCATGCACTGAATGCATGGCAACTCTGAATCCTCATGCACTGACTGCATGGCCTTTTCAATTTCTTCAAGAACTGTTGTTCCTGGACTCCTCAGATGCACACCACTAATTTATCTTTGTTCACCTGTGCATGTGCATGCATGTATACATGAACTCCCCTTCTTCTTCTCTTGGTGCAGTAAACCAACAAAGGGTATAATCCTTTAAGCACACACCTTCTCTGAACTTCACACACTTTATTTCAAATTGCACACACACTTAAATGTGTGTTGTTCTTTAGTGTGGGAGTCCTCTTCTCCTTCTTCTTAGTGTGTACACTTTAGTTTGCACACACACTAAGGTTTCAGCCTCTTCTTGTCTAGCACACACAACTTGTTTCTTCCTCTTGCACACACACACAAAATGTGTTCTTCTTTGTTGTGGTCTACACTCTTTATGCACACACACGGCTTGGCCTTCTTCCTCTTCTTCTTGCACACACTTAACCCGTAGGTCCTCTTCTTGTTTTGCACACACAAAAGGTGTGGTCTTCACTTGGTGCACACACAAGGCTATGCCCCGGGTCCTCTTCTCCACTTGGCACACACTTGGACCGTAGGTGTTCTTGTCCACTTTGCACACACACAAACAGTGTGGTCTTCCTCCTTATGCACACACACTGGGTGTGGTCTCGGCCTTCTCTTCTTCTCCAAAGCGCACTAGTGCAATGCGTGCAAGTGCCAATTCTTCTTCAACACTATCGCGCAAGGTGCACTGGCCCGAGCGCGCAGTTGCTACTGTCGCGCAAGCACTCGGGTGTGCAAGGTGCAACACCCGCATGCACTTCTTCCTGCCACACAGGTACACGGGCAGTGAGGGTGCCAACCTCGAGAGTGCAAGGAGATGCGGCTGGGGTTCTTTCTGTCGCACAAAGGAGGCGCGCAGGGGACTCCCTTTCTTCTTTCGTGCAAGGAGTGCACAAAAGCAACTCACGAAGCCAACAGGAGGCTTCGGGCTTCTGCCGCGCAAGTGGTACGCGCAGGGCTTCTACTTAGCGAGGCTAAGCGCTCTCACGGGACTTCAGATTTTCAACAAAGGATCAGCAAACAACTCTGAGTGCTCGGGATCCCTTTTTATAGGCGAGGAGAGCCTCGGTCCATCCGCGTGTGATATCTTTAAATTCCCAAAGATTTCGGATCTTTAAGATTTTCTCCAAATCTTTATTTTTATCCTCGGTTCTCCGCGGGTTCTTCTCTTTTTATTTTTCTCTACGTGCATGCGCATGCAAATGCATGCATACCTTCGTTTAAAAACAATCCACGCAAAGCACGAATACACCGAGGCCTCGGCAACTTCGTTTTGCCTTCGGCCTCACTCGAATTCTCCCACTAGTTGCATGCAAGCTCATTTTAAAGCATGGTTGTGTTCATACGGCTCAGACGAACTCAATGGAGCCTTCGTCTTCGAAAATGGTGGTCGGGAGCTCGAAATCATCGTTCGGGTTGCTCCTGGTTCGACGGAGGACGTCGGGTGGTGCCTCGGCTGAGCTTGAGGAAGGAGACAACTCGTGGGCCGTTAGATCGGGCGATTGAAAGACATCAGACGGCCGCGATCAGAAGATCTCGCGCGAGATGCGATGAGCGGTCCAGATCGAGCGCGCGATGAGTCGGACGGCCAGGATGCGCTCCTGGAGATTTTTCCGCGTCCCACATCGAAACGGGGCGCGGTTTTCTCACGCTTTATCAAACACTGCCTCCCATGAACGGTCAGTTGAATCTCCTCCCCTCCCGGTGCCGCCCCGCACCGGGTTCTCTCTGCGGGCTTGCTCTTGCGCCCACTCTGCTCCCTGCGGGCGCGCTCCTAGCGCCCACCATGCACTGCCTGACACCCGCGGGTGCGCTCATGCGCCCCTACCGCGCTCCTCCGGGCGTGCCCCAGACGCCCATGCGGTGTCTTGGGTGCGTCCTGCCGCCCTGGGCTCGCCCCACGGGTTCCCCCATGTGTGTGGTTCCTAGCGCCCATGCCTTGGGGTTGAACCCTCAAAGTGTCCATGGTAGGCCAATTTTTTGGCAAAGTAATGAGGAACTTTTTCAAATACAAATCTCTCCTATGAGTATCCATATGCCACATGCCCTTCAATCCATTCTTCTACTTCATCTTCTTCTTGAGAATTCAAACATTAATCTTCTTGATTGGAAACAACTCCTCCATTTATAATTCTTCTTCATCATCTCATTTTCTACTTAGGAGAGAATTCTCAAGGATCTTCATCAACCGAACTCCTGAATCACATAATTCTTCAATGTTCTTCGTTGATCCAATCAGAGATCAAGTTGGATCTTCTTCAAATTCACATGCACTAAGTGATAGTGCATGGACTTCTTTAATCCACTTCATCCACTTAGAACTTATGGATGGATCACTTTCAACTCCTCATGCATTGTCACTACAATGAATGGTCTTCTAATCATGTTGTGACTTTGTATCCAGTTGATACAAGTTCGTAGAACTTAAAGAGAAGCTCAACAATCGTCAGATGTAATGATGCTCCATCATCATTCATTCTTGAAGTGTTGTAACTTAGTATCACCTTGATACAAGTATTGAAACATTATGATCAGTTCTACAATCGTCTGATATTCATGGAGAATGTTTCAACCACAATTTCCAATACCACTTAGTGAATCTCCTAAGTGACATGCATCTTAGTACCATGGCAATTCTCCTTCACCACCAACACCATCACATCCTTTTTCATTCACATATTGAAACTCTCTGACATCCATTCATTCCAAGACAACTTCATGCCTCATTGACAACAAATGCAACACAATGCACTTCAATCTCCCCCTTTGTATTTGTTGTCAATACACTCCTTCAGCACATATGAATGGGTCAATATGTGTGCCAATATTTTCTCCCCCTTATTGGCAATCAAATGCAAAGGTGTGGTGTGGTTCACTTTCAAAAATATCTTCCTCCCTTTGAATAGCATCTTCTTGAAAATCACTAAGAGAGGGATGATGCCACATGTTCTTCTTTAGCAAAGAACCTCTAGTAAATCAACTCTAAGTCTACTTGGGCTAACCCGGTGTAGAAAACAAGAGTGATGTAACCAAGGAATTCAAAGTTGTCCATAATTCTCTACACATGTGAGATCATGCTTAGGGGTTTGAAATTTTTCAGATATAACAATGAATTTGCTAAATCCTGCACAACTTCACAAAACTCATTATAAAGTTCAGGTGCAAAGATAAAGCTCCCCCATTCATCCATTTTCTAAAGATGATATTAATCTCAGAACATCATCTTCTTCAGATTGGCTCCCCCTCAAGGGGTGCACTCCATTCTGTCCAAACCATCCTCCAGTTGAGAATGATCATCATCTTCAATTCCCTGCAATGTCAGCACATGTAAATACCAATAGTATAAGGGAATAATATGGAACCTCCTTGGTTCATCAATGTGAACAACAAGGTTGAGAAGATTCTCTCAACCGAGATGTCCCATTTTCACCATTCTTCACACTTGCACATCTGATCTTCTTTGATGTTTGTGCTGGTGTGGATCTCAACACATCTTCATGTGAAATCTTCTTCTTCCCTTTTGCCTTAGCAATTGCCAGAACTTTATTTTCAGCTTTTTGCAGATCTTTGGCAAGTTGCAACTGATTTGGCCATACGACTAGTAAATCATTTGGAAGAGTGGCCTCAGTTTTGGAAGTTCCACATGGTTCTTTGGATGCTGCTAAGCTACCTCTCTTAGGTTACTTATTTTCAATCAATCCCTTATTCTTCTGGATTGATTGTCTTTTGGAGTTCAGTCTGCTTCTATTTAGTTTCATGGCTTCTTTACAAAGGTCCATGATGTGTCCTTTCTTTCCACAGTAGAAGCATGTTTTCTTGGTGGTCCTTCTGGATGCATCACCCTTCTTGGATTTAGACTCCAAGGTCTTCTCTTCCTTTTTCATAATCTTCTTGGGAGCATCTTCAACTTTCTTCTTGCTTCCCAAGGATTCTTTCTGAGCCAGGTTCTGTGATCTTTTCTTCTTTTGAGCTCTGGATACAGTTGGAGACTGACATGTATCTTTTTGACCACTTTTGCAATCATCCTAGATGTTGTCAAGTAATCCAAATCTATTTGCAGTAAACAGATGTCTCTGGACCTGTGGATGTTTCTTATTTCCTTCTGGCTTGCTCCCCCTTGGCATGGGCTTCCTTTGTGCTTTGACATTTAGTGGATTGTACCAACAATCCTTTGCACAGTGCCCATACTTATTACAACACCAACATTGACCCACAAATCTTGACTTCTTCAGTTCTTCTGATTGTAGGGTACTTTTCTTGACCTGTTGTGCTGTTTCAGGAGAGCTCTGCTTCTTTACTGCCTTCATCCATATTTGTTTGGAATTATTCTTCCATCCTGCACTTTTTGTGGAAACACAATTAGAAGCATTAGTACAAGATGGTATGGATGGTACCTTCTTTCTAGATGGTGTTGCCCTTTTATTAGAGGACGTCTTTCTTTTAGAATCATCCTTCTCAAAGCTCACTTGAGTAGCAACATTTCTTCTTTCAGCTGACTGGGAGGTCATGTTGAGGGAGTTCTTCTCATCCTCAACCAATATTATCCTACCTTCCCAATTCTGTTTCAGCTGTTCCATCTGGTCATCATGCACCCTTTTTATTTCAAGCAATGAATTGTCCAGCTCCTTCACCCTGTTTACTTTGTCTTCAAGTTGAGCATCTCTGACATTCATTGACACTTTATGCCTCTTTTCCAGTGCATGGAAAACATCTTTGACTAATATCATAAAGAATTATTTCTCAGAAAGGCTTCTTTGCAATTCTTCAGCAGTGTCTTCATATCTTTCATTGCAAAGAGAAACTGTTTCATCTTTAGCCTTCACCAGCTTTCTGAGAGTGTTGGTCATGCCAACCCTTTTTTGCCAATTGATCTTCCATTACATTGGATTCTTCTTCAAGCTGTAATTTTTCTTCTTGAAGATCAAGGATGCCAGTAGTAATACACATTGCCACTTCCTTGGGGACAGTCTTCTGAAGATATTTGAGTGCATTTTGAAGATCATTCATTGTTCCCACTTCATCACAGCTAGGACATGCTTTCTTCATCTTCTTGGACTGTTTCTTCTTTCTATTTTTCTGAGTCTTGGAAGATATCTCCATTTGAGGCTGGTCACTCATTTCCTCAAATCTGCACTTCATAAAGACTCCCTTGGATCTTTTAGAGGCAACCTCCCTCTGATACCAATTGATGTGCCCAGATCAGTGTGAATCACTGAGAGGGGGAGGGGGTGAATCAGTGATCCCTTAAAACTTTTTACTAATTGATTCTTATCAATTAAACCTCTATGGCTGGTTAAATCCTCGATCCACTCTTCTTGTATCTCTCAACCTTTCCCGAATGATGCAGTAATGAAAAGGCACAGGACACAAGGATTTACATGGTTCGGCACCAAAGGCCTACATCCTTGCCATGCTCTCCCAGCATGGATTCTCCCATTATAATCTGTTAGTATTACAATGGTCGATATAGCTTCCCACCGTATCTCTCCTGAGTCCCACAGGAGGGTCTTTATACTGCTTCACACAGTGTTACCAGAGTCCCACTGGCCTTCTCCAGAATCCCACTGAAGACTTCTTCCACCCTGAGTCTCACAGGGGGCTTCTCCTGGCTCCTCGAGTCACATGAGTAGCTCTTCTTCTCTTTAAGTTCTTCAAGTATCTTCAGCAGCCTGGGATAAAGGCTGCTGGCCTTGCTCTGTACCTCTAATCACTTGTGATGATCAGGTCTTCTCGCCTTGCTCAGGATTTATCTCCTTCTTCTAAGGATGACCTGGCTTCTCTCCAACTACTGAATACTCAGACAACTGATATCTTTAACTTCATTCTGGTCCAGTCTCACTTCAAAACAACTTCATGCACTGAATGCATGTCAACTCTGAATCCTCATGCACTGACTGCATGGCCTTCTCAATTTCTTCAAGAACTGTTGTTCCTGGACTCCTCAGATGGACACCACTAATTTATCTTTGTTCACGTGTGCATGTGCATGCATGTATGCATGCACTCCCCTTCTTCTTCTCTTGGTGCAGTAAACCAACAAAGGGTATAATCCTTTAAGCACACACCTTCTCTGAACTTCACACACTTTATTTCAAATTGATCACACACTTAAATGTGTGTTGTTCTTTAGTGTGGGAGTCCTCTTATCCTTCTTCTTAGTGTGTACACTTTAGTTTGCACACACACTAAGGTTTCGGCCTCTTCTTGTCTAGCACACACAACTTGTTTCTTCCTCTTGCACACACACACAAAATTTGTTCTTCTTTGTTGTGGTCTACACTCTTTATGCACACACACGGCTTGGCCTTCTTCCTCTTCTTCTTTCACACACTTAACCTGTAGGTCCTCTTCTTGTTTTGCACACACAAAAGGTGTGGTCTTCACTTGGTGCACACACAAGGCTATGCCTCGGGTCCTCTTCTCCACTTGGCACACACTTGGCCTGTAGGTGTCCTTGTCCACTTTGCACACACACAAACAGTGTGGTCTTCCTCCTTATGCACACACACTGGGTGTGGTCTCGGCCTTCTCTTCTTCTCCAAAGCGCGCTAGTGCAATGAGTGCAAGGGCCACTTCTTCTTCAACACTACCGCGCAAGGTGCACTGGCCCGAGCGCGTAGGTGCTACTGTCGCGCAAGCACTCGGGTGTGCAAGGTGAAACACCCGCATGCACTTCCTCCTGCCACACAGGTACAAGGGCAGTGAGGGTGCCAACCTCGAGCGCGCAAGGAGATGCGGCTGGGGTTCTTCCTGTCGCGCAAAGGAGGCGCGCAGGGGACTCCCTTTCTTCTTTCGTGCAAGGAGTGCACAAAAGGAACTCACAAAGCCAACAGGAGGCTTCGGGCTTCTGCCGCGCAAGTGGTACACGCAGGGCTTCTACTTCGCGAGGCTAAACGCTCTCACGGGACTTCGGATTTTCAACAAAAGATCATCAAACAACTCTGAGTGCTCGGGCTCTCTTTTTATAGGCGAGGAGAGCCTCGGTCCATCCGCGTGTGATATCTTTAAATTCCCGAAGATTTCGGATCTTTAAGATTTTCTCCAAATCTTTATTTTTATCCTCGGTTCTCCGCGGGTTCTTCTCTTTTTATTTTTCTCTACGTGCATGCGCATGCAAATGCATGCATACCTTCGTTTAAAAACAATCCACGCAAAGAACGAATACACCGAGGCCTCGGCAACTTTGTTTTGCCTTCGGCCTCACTCGAATTATCCCACTAGTTGCATGCAAGCTCATTTTAAAGCATGGTTGTGTTCATACGGATCAGACGAACTCAATGGAGCCTTCTTCTTCGAAAATGGTGGCCGGGAGCTCGAAATCATCGTTCGGGTTGCTCCTGGTTCGACGGAGGACGTCGGGTGGTGCCTCGGCTGAGCTTGAGGAAGGAGACAACTCGCGGGCCGTTGGATCGGGCGATTGAAAGACATCGGATGGCCGTGATCAGAAGATCTCGCGCGAGATGCGATGAGCGGTCCAGATCGAGCGCACGATGAGTCGGACGGCCAGGATGCGCTCCTGGAGATTTTTCCGCGTCCCACATCGAAACGGGGCGCGGTTTTCTCGCGCTTTATCAAACACTGCCTCCCATGAACGGTCAGTTGAATCTCCTCCCCTCCCGGTGCCGCCCCGCACCGGGTTCTCTCTACGGGCGCGCTCTTGCGCCCACTCTGCTCCCTGCGGGCGCGCTCCTAGCGCCCACCATGCACTGCCTGACACCCGCGGGTGCGCTCATGCGCCCCTACCGCGCTCCTCCGGGCGTGCCCCAGATGCCCATGCAGTGTCTTGGGTGCGTCCTGCCGCCCTGGGCTCGCCCCACGGGTTCCCCCATGTGTGTGGTGCCTAGCGCCCATGCCTTGGGGTTGAACCCTCAAGCTGTCCATGGCAGGCCAATTTTTTGGCAAAGGAATGAGGATCTTTTTCAAATACAAAGCTCTCCTATGAGTAGCCATATGCCACATGCCCTTCAATCCATTCTTCTCCTTCATCTTCTTCTTGAGAATTCAAACATTAATCTTCTTGATTGGAAACAACTCCTCCATTTATAATTCTTCTTCATCATCTCATTTTCTACTTAGGAGAGAATTCTCAAGGATCTTCATCAACCGAACTCCTGAATCACATAATTCTTCAATGTTCTTCATTGATCCAATCAGAGATCAAGTTGGATCTTCTTCAAATTCACATGCACTAAGTGATAGTGCATGGACTTCTTTAATCCACTTCATCCACTTAGAACTTATGGATGGATCACTTTCAACTCCTCATGCATTGTCACTACAATGCATGTTCTTCTAATCATGTTGTGACTTTGTATCCAGTTGATACAAGTTCTTAGAACTTAAAGAGCAGCTCAACAATCGTCAGATGTAATGATGCTCCATCATCATTCATTCTTGAAGTGTTGTAACTTAGTATCACCTTGATACAAGTATTGAAACATTAAGATCAGTTCTACAATCGTCTGATATTCATGGAGAATGTTTCAACCACAATTTCCAATACCACTTAGTGAATCTCCTAAGTGACATGCATCTTAGAACCATGGCCATTCTCCTTCACCACCAACACCATCACATCCTTTGTCATTCACATATTGAAACTCTCTGACATCCATTCATTCCAAGACAACTTCATGCCTCATTGACAACAAATGCAACACAATGCACTTCAGTGTGTACACATACTTCATATGACCACTGATATGATTTGTGTGAGGATCCCATAAATTAGAACTATGATAACTTATAGAAGATGTCAATGTTTCTTATTGTGATTACTTATATATATATATTTTTTGATTATGAAAATATTTTACTCAATCCTAATGATATATATAAATTATTTCATATGAACTGTTTATTTAACCCATGTTTGAAATGTTTTACCTCATTTAAAATGAAAATCATGGTTTGTTTTAAATATGAAAACATACATTAAAACCTATTTTTTTGAAAATATAAATCATTATTTGTTTTATTATTATAGAATCTTATTATGGAACCCATGGTGAGGCCTTTATTCTCTATTTAGATCAAACCCTTACTTTTACTTTGAATATTTGTATTTTTCTCCTACAAGTTATTTGTAAAGGGAAGGTGCCTCATTGAGGAGGTGGATGTTCTCGATCCCTTAGATATTGGAGTGACATGTCCTTTGGGATGTGGAGTTTTTATTGATTGATTTCTAGTACTTTTTTTATGTATTGTTTTTGTTTTTTATAATTGTTTGGTTTCTGGTACTATCTCCCATTAGAATTTTTCAGCATAATGATATGTTTCAGTTTCTTCTATTGTTTTTGAGTCAAATTCTTTCCCATGTTTATATTCTATGATTATAGGTTATAGTCTCTAAAATGTGTGGATTGAGAATACCATTTGGGCTACATCAATGGCGGTAAAATTATCAAGGTACTGGGGTATTCGGGATGCTTCATGACACTAATATTATTTTTATTTTCTTGAATAATTCCTTAAAAATGAGTTAAATAAAAATTATTTTCCCATTGCTAAAAGAAGAGTGACAGGCAGAGTAATTTTAGAAAAGTCTCTCATAATCCTTTTGTAGAAACCAATTTATTCCAAAAATTTATACATGTCTCACATCAATATGGGTTTGAATAATTCCTTCTCCACCATGATTTTAATGATATCAACCTTAATAATTTATTAATATTTTTTACAGGTACCATTATATATTTTTATTATAAAATAAAAATTATTCTAGTTTAGCTCTAAGATTGTACTTTTACCTCATTCCAAAATAAAATCAATATTTTTGAGATATTGAAAAAATGATTAGTTTTACATTGAAATTTCATCTAGGAATACCTCAGTAAAATTATTTAAAATCCCATGAAAAATATTTTTCATGAACCATTGAAGGGTGACAGGTGAATTACATATAATGAATATCATACATTAGTAGTTGAAGGTTCCATAGAGTCATATGAAGATTTTTTTTCACTAGTTATACTATAATCTCATTTTAGTTGGAGTATGTGTCTTGAAAATTATAATACTCATGTCCCACAAACCATTCTAGAATTTGGTCCTTGAATGGGAAGGGAAAGTGATCCTTTGACATTGTAATGTTATAATTTATGTATTAAAAAACACTCTAACCCATCATTTTTATGATGGATATTGACTTATAATACCTATTCAACATTATCCACCCTAAATTAATTAGTACGGCTTAGACTGGGCTAAAAAATCAACTAAATGAAATTGGGTAGATGATTCTAGCATCCAAGAGCTTCAATACATCCTTTTTCACCAATAACATCATAGATTGTGGAGAACCCTTTTTTTAGGATATTAATAATATCCATATTTTGTAGCTTCATATGTGAACTAAATAATTCCCAAAAAAATACCATCAAAATGTGTTCCAATACAATGAATCCTTCCCCTAATGAAAGATAATCACTAATTTCCTTAGTGTTTCTCTTTAAATTTCTCTCAATGAGGTCCAACACTTTTTTATACTATATCTATTTTATATCCATTTTTATATAAATGTATTTATAGGTGAAAATGGTATGATAATTTTAAAGTTAATTTCCATTATATTGTTCTTTCATCTACCCAAAGTGTAAATTCTATTGTTTATCTAAAAACGAAAACCTTTATTGGTTTACATCAATGAGTGATTTCACCACATAAGGGAACACTCACCAAAGAATGATTGAAACCTACACTACTCCTTCCATCTAAAAATTATAACGTTAATATGAATGATAACCTTCCCCAAATTCACTGAGACATCCTCTAGATTGTAATCATGTTCTTAGAAATCAGTTCACCAATTGAATATAATTTTTTTTGTATTTTGGATTACTGATATCATAATTCATTGAATAATTTAGAAACATGATATTTACACATTCCCTTAAGTCATAAATGCAATTTTTTTAATGTGTATAAATAATATTTTTTATAAAATAGAAAATATACCTAGATTTTGAAGCTTTTATATGATATTCCATTAAACTATAATCGAGTTTTCTTTATTTTAAGAGATCACAGCTAGGTGTTAAAATTTATTCTTATTAGATTATTTTTAATTAAGGTTCTTGGAATATTATATTATTTGAAAAATTAAATAAGGGAATGGAATTATTATGTGAAGATATTCAAATAACTCCATGAACTTATTGCATTGTTAATTAATCATACTATGTCACATATTCTCTTGAATGGGAAGAGGTGTTATGTAATATGTCACTATGCAAGTCTTAAAAGGGTTTTTTAAATACTTTTACATCAGATTAATTTTCATTAATAACTTATTTGGATTATTATTTCCCCTTTTCTTCCTTTTTTTCATCTCCTTATTCTTATAGACTTCATTCAACTTATGTATTTATGTCTACTTTATCTCCATTATACTCCACCAAATCCATGAATTTGTTTCATCTATTGGAAATATTTTTGTTTCATCATAGGATACCAACTATAATTTTGGATAGATTTTTTTGAATGAAGTCACTAGTTTTTATAAATGTTCCAAAGAAATGAATAATGGTTTTTCAAATAAGTATCATGATTTTGAAAAACGATATTAAATTGACTCAAAAATAAATATTTTTTTCCTAATTTATAATTTCAAAAATGCTTCAAATATGGGTTAAACATCCTATACATATAGAATGAATTAGTTTGGTTAGTTTTATGAAACCATTTATTTCATTAGGATTGGAGTTATTTCCCAATGAGACAGGGAGATTAGTTTCCTTCGGAAAAACGAGAGAATATTGGTCATGATTTATGATTGTCATAGATCATGGTCATTTACAACCGTCATATCTATTTAGGGACTATAATTATTAAATATATATATATATATATATATATTAAGGGAAGGATGTGATAGGTTATTCCCCTAAAATATCACTTATATCATTTTATTTTCCTCAACATTGAGTTGAAAATTATGAAACAAGTGTATTCCTCTACCACTATTGTAACACCTTGAGATTTTATGTAAAATAATCTTTTTAATTTCTTTGATGTCTTGTGTTGTATGCTACACCAAAATTAGCTTGCTCTATAAAAAAACCAAGTATAGATTTTGATAAATGTATAAAAGAACTATATTTTGATTATGTTATACGCAACACCAATGGAATCTTGCACTACACACAACCCTGACTTGGCTTGCATTACACGCAATAGTGACCTTCCTCGATAGCATGTGTTGTACGCAATACTGAGTTTCACAAAATAATTATATATTGTCATAATATTATTATGAACTTTCCATTATGAATATTAGAAATTACATTTTGAATTTTATGACAATATAATTTATCTTACACATTTTACAGAACATGGTATGATAACAAAATAATTTTTTCGTGTAAAATAAGTATTTTAAAAAAAATGCAGTTTTGCCACCTTTTGATGGCGCACGCACATTAAATCTGTTTTTTGAATGTTTATAAGTTCAATTTTAGAAATATAACTTCTTCCTTGGAATTATGATATAAAAATTTACTTTGGATATATTTTTGAGAAGATTCTGATAACCTTCATATTTTGATAAACAGTAAAATTATTCTAAATTTTAATTAAAAACAACTTTTTTTTATCGATATAATTTATATGGTTAAATTATAATATTGAATGGTTTTAAATTATAAATAAAATATATTTTTACCATTTAATATAATATAAGTCATTATGATTAATTTTACATTTAATTCATAGGTAAAAACATTTCAATCTTTTGCAACGTTTTAACTTATAAAACTCGTTTTCTCAACAGCGGGATTAATTTTAAATTAAATAATAACACTTCTCTGATTTCAATTTGTAAAAATGGATTCCATATTTTGAATCAGTAGGTCCAAATTATGTTAATATAATAATTTTTATTTTTAGGCATTTTGAATAGTAACTACAGTAAATTTTATTTACTACAGTTAAAGGTAAATCAAGTAATTAAGGGTAAAAACAAGATTATAAAATTACTCTAACACCTTCCAAAATTATATCAGATGAATAAAAGTAGACCTATATCACCTAATGGTTGTAATATATTCATTTCATATACTATTGACCATAAAAATTATGTAGTTATTATTAAAACCATAGAAAGTGACAACATGTCACTCTCTTATATCTTATAAGTGTAATAATTTTAATTTTGTGATAAAATTCATAAAACATAGAAAATAAATAGTAACCCAAAAATTTATAAAAATTATATACATCATTTATATTTATTTAGAATATTTAGGGATTAAATAATTATCATTAATGGTGGCACAATAGTGATGGAGAAATTGTTTATTTAGTGAAAAATCAATAATACAATTTTTATTAAACTAATAATGACCATGAAAGGCACAAAAACCTGACCAAAACTTATTGGTCATGTACATGTAATTCATAATCATCCAATGGTGTAATATTTGACCATTTGGAGCTTTATAAAAGTGATTATGACACTTATATTTATTTATTATAAATGATGTCAAAGTTGTCACCTTCATAATTTAATAAATATAAAAATTTAAATGTTGTGATTTTAAGATGATAAATTCAAGTAAAACTATTTTTATGGAATATATTAGATTTATATACATCACAGTATATTATTAATAATTTTTTTTCAACAAATAAGTATATTAAATATTTATACAAAAATGTTGTAGTAATTATTTTATTAAGAGAAATATCAAATAAATGATTTTGAAAGTATTAAAATAAATATTATATGATCTAATTAATGTTGTAGACAAATTTTATAGATTAAAATTACATTTTAATACTCTATTAAATATTTTGGTTCGAATATATCCTCTTTTTTGATTTTATTTATATTCAAATAAATGAATAGTGTCAAAATTGACAATATTGTTATTTAATAAACATAACATATTATAAAATTGTTTAAAAATAAACAATATATTTAAAAATTATAAATTTAAATTTATATGGTCTAATATGTCATAAATTATCCAATTATATACTATTCACAACACATAAGTAATTATTTATAGCAATATAAAATTTAGAATACTATTACCACAAAAAAAATAAATAGATTAAATAAAGATAAATCAAGTTGATAAGGTTAAAAATAATTTCTCAACATGTCTAAATTTTATTGGTTGATGATATTACAACCCTATCTCATATAATATTTGTATTGGAGTCATTATTGGTGGTTTTTATGTTGGTTTTGAATTTATTATAAATTAATATTTCTTATGTTTCCAAGGGTGACCCTCTCCTCCCTTATAAAAGGGCACCTCCTCCCTCTCATTATCATATAATTTTGAGCCTTCAATGTCGTCCAAACCCTGCCAATTTCTCTTATACACTTCCCTATAAATATACTAGAGGTCTTGGTCTTCTTCAAAGACCAAATTTAGTGCCCTAAGAGGAGGTTTAGAGGAGGCGCGTCAAAGAAGTGGTAATCTCTTCTACTGATTCTTTCAAGTTTCTTTATTCTTATCCTTCATATTCCTTAGTTGTTTCATTATAAAGTAATAAAATCATTACAAATAATATACTTATATGTTATTATAAATATTAAACAACCATATTTCACCCTTTATCCATCCCATGGAAAATGAAATCACCGCGCGTGCGTATGTATGGAATACCGTCTCCACACCGTGGTGTAATCTGTTTTCCACCACCACCTTACTTGGATGGGTAAAATGGTCTAAATAATAACTATATATATTTATTATAACATGATACTAATTATGATATATTATATCATCCACTCCAATTCCATTCAATAATTATCAGTACAATATCATCGCTCATACATACGTACAGATTACCGTCTCCACGATGCGATGAGATTTATTCTCCATGTTTACCATTCAAGAATGATTATAAAGTATATATAATAAGTAATCATAAAATATATGGCATAATAATTATACTGGATATATATATATATATATATTTCATTTACTTCCATTCAATTTAATAAGGAAACGAAAACATCGTTCATGCATACGTACGACCTATCGTCTCCATGAACGATGTATTTCATTCCATTTATCGATCTAATATATATATTATATTCTGAATATATATTATATAATTTTTTTTACATTCTGTATGTATTTAAATAATGATATAAGTAATGATATCAAGAATAACTAGTCCAAACACGTACGATAAATGAAACGATTTTACCCAAAACGTTGCTTTAACATGGAATTGAAAAAAGAACGGGTAATACAAAGTCATAAGTGAATCATATATGATATCATAAATGATATTATGGTTATGTTACAAGTTAATAATATGTTTAAACCCACTATACATGAGTCTCGGAAACATACGGAAGAAATTGGACATAAGGTAAGGGAAAATCTCGAAATCTCATGTTTCTCTAAGATTGTTTATACTACAAAATTTACTGTGGAATATTTCTCATCTACATCCATGTTTCCAAAATATGTAATATTATTTATATCCTCCTAAAATTTTGTAAATCTAATTTCACCTATTGTTGATTTTTTAGTAAAATATATGAAATTAATCTTTTTTCATTTTCACTACGAGATACATTTTGACTTTTCCAGCCAAAGTACGAGAAGATTGTTTTTAAACATATATGACATGAACAGATTTTTATGGTTTCATAACACCATATTTCCATGAAGACTATTCTACAATATTTCAATATTATTTTCAACAAAATCCTTTTCTCTTAAAATTTCATGACATTTTATGAAAAGATTATGATTTTGAAGAAGAAAAGATATTTTCTTCAAGAATTCATTTCAAGTGTTTCATCAAAACAATTTTACATGTAAGATGAAATTATATATTATGATTATGTATAAAGTATAATGTCTCTTTTATTTACATGGTTTGATTTTTATTTTGATGAAATGATATCAATTTGTTTTATATGGATTATGTTAAGATGGGGTGATGTTTATGAAACCCATTTTATTCTTTGGGTTTGGATGATTGATTTATGATTGTTTTGTTGGACACATAAGAATTATTTAAATATGAGATGGATGAAACCTATATATCTCTCCAATTTATTAGGTAACGATTTATATCTCATGAGATAAACATGGTTGTAACGGAAAGTAAATCAGGTTCAGTAATAAAGGGCTGGAACGACAAGTAAACCTGGTTCAGTAATGTACTTTTTCCACTATGATGGTCTTGGAAGCAATGCCTTGACTAATATGGAAATAATATCATGTGCTTAATGGTTTTCCATATTTACATTTTTTATTACCATTCTATTTTATCACTATTTTTGTTCCTTTATGATCTATGCCTTACGTACTTCCATGATTTATTTCACAACTAAAGATTTTGATTTTTAAACTTTATGTTCATGTTTTTCTACGTTCAAATTTATATGGTTTGTTTTATTTTATCCATGCTTACCCTTACTGAGAATTTGAGCTCACCCTTTATATGTTTTCATTTCCCCAAGATATAAAAAAAGGTTTTAGTTAATAAAACAAAAGTGGAAGATCTTTATGGGAGATGTTGAAGATCATTCACCATGACTGGAAGATTATGTTCTAAGTTTCCAAGTACACTAAACTATTACGGTCCATGGGTGTCTGTTTTTGTTTTTTATTAATTATTATGTAAAAGTAATGTAATGTCCATGTACGTCAAGCTTTGGTCTTTACAGTTGGTATCAGAGGAAATGTTTAGATAACCTTTGGAAACTAGGATGCGAAATATTTAGTGAGATCCCTTGGGATGTCCCTAAGGTTTAGTATAAGTATAGGTTACAGTCCTAGAATATTGATAAAGATCATGAATAACCTAGGATTAAACCTAAGATGTAAGATATTGAAAGTACTCCCCTTGATTATGTTGTTTTCCTAGTTTGATTTTTTCCTCTCACACTATTCTTTTTGGGTTTTTGAAAATGGATGGAAATATGAAGATTTAGGTTAATGGAGAATATGATGGAAAATGGATTGATATTCTTCATGAGAAACCAAATGAAACAGGATTTGGAAGGAAAAAAATCATTATTATGCCTAATCAGAAATCTCATAATATGATCAATAATCTAAACTTTGGTATGTTTTATGACTCATCTAATAAAATAAAGATGGAGTTTCATGATGATCATAGAGGAAAAAAGGATCAATTACCATCATGTAAATCATTTGGGAAGAGGCATCAAGGAGAATGTTTCAAATGAACTAGAAGATGATTTGGGTGTGTAAAAGAAGGACACAAAGCTAGTAATTGAAAAGGAAAAGGTTCAGTTAACACCATGGACAGGGATAATGGTATTGCTAAGACATCAACAACGGTTAAATTTTTTAAATGTGGAATGTATTTGAATTATGAAAACCAATGCCCTAAGGTAAAGTCTCATGAAGAGAATGAGCATGGTCGTATGGGTAGTATTTATATTGATGATGATGAAGAGACTACAAATGATATGTGAGGTGAATGAATTGTTGATGCTCGGTCAATGGTTTAAGAAGGTAGTGGAATGATTGTATGTTTATAAAGAGTTATTTGGTATTGGTAATTTAATGGTACTATGGAATAAAGACACATAAAAGGATTGTTACACTATTTTTTTCCTAATGTATTTGAAATTATACATTGAAAGGTACCAGTAACCATGAAAGGTTATTCATACATTTTTGGAAAGAAGATGATATGTTCATAATAATGGGATATAGAGAAAATAATAGTATTAACAACCACATGACTGATATAAGGACAAAGTGACATCAAGGTTTGAGTATATATAAATTTTGGGATCTTTTTATGTGTAAAGAGTTAACTTTTAAAAGAATTCATGTTTTCACTATGGTTCTATGGTAATTCTTATTTCAAGAAAATGCAGGATTAAGGTATTCACAATGTTTTGAATATGACAAACAAGATATATCTTATGATATATGGGGGATAAATTATGGCATCACATTCTTTGTATATGACCTCTATAGTAATCTTTTTCTTTATAATATGAGATTAGACAGAAGTATTTGGGATAAGCCTAATGATTGGAATGGATTAAGTTGAACATCAGATAGTAATATTTTAGGCTAGAACTTTTTGATATTACAATAGTATAGTTTCAGAAAAAGGACAACCCATAGGACGGGCGACAACCCGTCGCGTCAGACTAAGATGCGGGAATCTAACCCACAACTGAAGTGCGACAAGGCCTTTATTGCCTACCACTGGCCTACAAGAAGTCCTTGGTTAGTAGAAACTAGTTTTATTTTATTAATCGGTAAGATAGATATAGTTTAAGTCAATTTTTTCAAACCGTATATGATTAATCTCACCATAAGATGGACTTATGAATATAAATTTTTCTAACCTTATGTTTGAGACAGATGGAATGACCTATCATTTTATTGCATGATCTGCTAACACTTCACTAAAGACAAATTCAAATTCATTTCTTTAAGAGATGAGGTGGAAATTGATCAAGGCACAAACAATAGTGATATTGTACCAAAATCAAGTAAGTATTTCTTTTAATTCAAAAATTCTACAACATTGGGGAAATTATCCTGAAAATCAAAAATGTTGTCCTAGTGCCCTCATATATGATGACTCAGATGGTACCTTAGATCATCACAAATTTATTTCTTTGTGATTGTTTGATTTTTCATAGTCGTGTTCTCTACCACTCTTCATTGGAACATGATGGTTATATTTCTCTTCCATATCCATATTTTTACCTATATTCTCCTATGTGGAAACCCAGTGCTGAGTTACTTTGGGTGACCATTATGTTTCTGATGTTCCTTTTTAAAATTAACTTTTAGTATTACTTTTTTTTACGATGTGGGTTTCTATGAATGAAACTTTTAAGGAGTAAACAATTTATAACCTCGATGAATTTTGAGGGTAAAATTCATTTTAAGGGGGGTAGAATGTAACACCCCCAGATTTTATGAGAAATAATATTTTTAATTTCTTTAATGTCTTGTGTTGTACACTACACCAAAATTAGCTTACGCTATACACAACACCAAGTATAGATTTTGATCAATGTATAAATGAACTATATTTTTATTATGTTATATGAAACACCAAAGAAAACTTGCACTATACACAACCCTGACTTGGCTTTCATTACACGCAATAGTGACGTTCCTCGATAGTGTGTGTTGTACGCAATACTGAGTTTCACTAAACAATGATATATTGTCATAATATTATTATAAACTAGCCGTTATGAATAGTAGTAACTAAATTTTTAATTTTATGACATTATAATTCATCTTACAAATTTTATAGAACATGGTATGAGAACAAAATAAAATTTTCGGGTAAAATAAGTATTTTTCAAAAAATGCATTTTTGCCGACTTTTGATGGTGCACCCACAATAAATCTAGTTTTTGACATTTTTATAAGTTCAATTTTACAAATAAAACATCTTACTTAGAATCATGATATCAAAATTTACTTTTGATAACTTTTTGAGATGATTATGATAGCCTTCATATTTTGATGAATAGTAAAAATATGCAAAATTTTAATTAGAAACAACTTTTTTTCATCGAGATAACTTATATGTATAAATTAAAATATTGAATTGTTTTAAATTGTAAATAGAATATATTTTTAACATTTAATATAACGTAAGTCGTTATCATTAATTTTACATTGAATTCATAGGTAAAAACATTTCAATCTTTTGCAACGTTTTAACTTTTAAAACCAATTTTCTCAACAATGGGATTAATTTTAAATTAAATACTACCAATTATTTGGTTTTAATTTGGAAAAATGGATTCCATATTTGGAATCAGTATTTTTAAATAATGTTAGTGGGCTACTTTTTATTTTTAGGCATTATAAATAGTAACTACGATAAATTTTATTTACTATAGTTAACGGTAAATCGGGTAATTAAGGGTAAAAATAAGATTATGAAATTATTCTAACACATTCCAAAATTCAATTTGATGAATAAATGTTGAACCATATCACCTAAGGGGCGGAATAGATTCATTTCATGGACTTTTCACCATGAATATTATGTAATTATTATTAAAACCAAAGAAAGTGACAACATGTCACTCACTTATATCTTATAAGTGTAATAATTTTAATTTAGTGATAAACTTCATAAAACATCGAAACTAAATAGTCACCAGAAATATAATAAAATTATTTAAATCATGTAAATTTATTTTGAATTTTTAGGTATTAAATAATTATCATTAATGGTGACACAATAGTGATGTAGTAATTTTTTTATTTAGTGTAAAATCAATAAATCCATTTATATTAAAATAATAGTGACCATAAAAGACACAAAAACCTAATAAAAACTTATTGGTCGTGTAAATTTTATCCATAAGAATCCAATTGTCGAATATTTTACAATTTAGAGCCTTATAAAAACGATTATGACACTGATATTATTTTATTAAAAATTATGTCAAGGTTGTCACCTTCATAATTGAATAAATATAAAAATTCAAATGTTTTGATTTTAAGATGATAAATTCGAGTAAAAGTATTTTTATATAATATATTATATTTATCTACATTATAATATTTTATTTTCAATTTTTATGCAACAAATAAGTATATTACATAGTTATACAAAATTTTTGTAGTAATTATTTTATTAAGATAAATATCAAATAAATGATTTTAAAAGTATTACAATAAATATTATATGAACTAATTAATGTTATCCACAAATTTTCTAGATTAATATGACATGTTAGGAATCTATTAAATATTTTGGTTTGAATATATCCTCGGTGTGGATTTTATTTAAATTCAAATAAATGAATAGTATCAAAATTTACACTATGGTTATTTAATACAAATAACATATTATAAAATTGTTTAAAAATCACAATAATTTTTAAAAATTATAAATTGAAATTTATATGGTCTAAAATTTTATAAAGTATCAAATTATAGACAATTCACAGCATATAAGTAATTATTTAGAACAATTTAAAATTTAGAATACTATTACCAAAAATAAAATTAAATAGATTAAATAAGGATAAATCAAGTTGATAAGGTTTAAAATAATTTCCCAAAATGTCTAAATATTTATTGGTTGATGATATTACAACCCTATCACATCTAATATTCGTATTGGAGTCATTTTTAGAGGTTTTTATGTGGGTTTTGAATTTATTATAAATTAATATTTCTTATGTTTTCAAAGGTGCCCCTCTCCTCCCTTATAAAAGGGCACCTCCTCCCTATCCTTATCAAACCATTTTGAGCCTTCAAGCTCGGACAACCCCTACCAATTTCTCATCTACACTTCCATAGAAACATACTAGAGGTCTTGGTATTCTTCAAATACCAACTTTAGTGCCCTTAGAGGAGGTTTAGGAGAGGCGTGTCAAAGAAGAGGTAATCTCTTCTACCAATTCTATCAAGTATATTTAATCTTGTACTTCCTATTATTTAGTTGTTTCATTATAAAGTAAAAACATCAGTATAAATAATATACTGATATTTTATTATAAATATGAAACAACCATATTTCACCCTTTATCCATCCTACGAAAAATGAAATCCCGCGCGTGCGTACGTTCGTAATACCGTCTCTACGACGTGGTGTAATCTGTTTTACCCCACCACCTTACTTGGATGAGTATAATGGTGTAAAGAATAAATATATATGGTTATTATAACTTGATACTAATTATGATATATTATATCATCCACTCCAATTCCATTCAATAATTATGGGAACGATATCATCACTCATGTGTACGTATGGATTACCGTCTCCATGATGTGATGAGATTCATTATCCATGTTAATCATTCAAGAATGATTATGAAGTATATATAATAAGTAATCAAGAATTATATGAAATAATAATTCTACTAGATTTATCTATGTATATATGTCATTTACTTCCATTCAATTTAATAAGGAAACGAAAACAAAGTTCATGTATACATACGGCCTACCTTCTCCATGAACGGTGTATTTCATTCAATTTATCAATCAAATATATATATATTATTATGAATCTATATTATATATAAATCATTTTTTACATTCTGGAAGTAAGTAAATCAGGATATAAGTAATGATATAAAGAACAACAAGTCCAAACACGTATGATAAATGAAACGATTTCACCGAAAACGTTGCTTTAACATGGAATTGACAATAGAACGTGTAATATAAAGTCATAAGTGAATCATATATGATATCATAAATATTATTATGGTTATATTACAAGTATAATATGTTTAAACCCACAATACAGGAGTCTCTGAAACATACAGAAGAAATTGGACATAAGGTAAGGGAAAATCGTGAAATCTCATTTTTATCCGAGATTGTTTATACTTAAGAATTTCCTGTGGAATATTTATCATCCACATCCATGTTTCCAAAATATATAATATTATTTATATCCTCCTACAATTTTTTAAATCAAATTTTACCTATTGGGGAATTTTTAGTAAAGGATATGAAAGTAATCTTTTTTCATTTTCAGTACGAGATACTTTTTGACTTTTCCGGCCAAAGTTCGTGAAGAATGTTTTTTTAACTTATACGGAATGAACATATTTTTACGGTTTCATAACACATTATTTTCCTGAATATTATTTTACAATATTTCAAGATTATTTTCAAAAAAATCCCTTTTTTTTAAAATTTCATGACATTTTTAGAAAATAAGATGATTTTGAAGAAGAAAAGATATTTTCCTCAAGAATAAATTTCAAGTGTTTTATCAAAACTATTTTCCATCTATGATGACATTATTTAGTATGATTATGTATCAAGTATAATTTCTCTTTAATTTACATGGTTTGATTTTTTTATGATGAAATGATACCCATTTGTTTTATATGGATTATGTTAATATGGGAAGATTTTTATGAAACCCATTTTATTCTTTGGGTTATGATGATTGATTTATGATTGTTTTGTGGCACACGTAAGAATGATTTCAATATGATATGGGTGAGACCTATATCTCCCCCCAATGAATTGTGTAAAGATTTATATCTCATGAGATAAACATGGCTGGAATAGAAAGTAAATCTGGTTCAGTAATACAGGGCTGGAATGACAAGTAAACCCGGTTCAGTAATGGACTTTGTCCACTATGATGGTCTTGGCAGCAATGCCTCGGCTACTGTATAAATCATATCATGTGATTAATGGTTTTCCAAAATTAAATGTTTTATTACCATGCAATTTTATCATGATTTATGTTCCTTTATGATCTATGCCTTACGTATTGCCACGATTTATTTCACAACTCAAGATTTTGATGTTTAAACATTATGTTCATGTTTTTTTTAAGTTTGAATGTATATGGTTTGTTTTATTTTCTCCATGATTACCCTTCCTAAGCATTTGAGCTCGCCCTTTATATGTTTTCTTTTCCACAGGATTTAAAAAAAGGTTTTAGGTAATAAAACAAAAGTGAAAGATTATTATGGGAGATATTATAGATCTTTCACCATGACTGGAATATTATGTTCTATGTTTTAAAAGACACTAAACTATTATGGTCCTTGGGTGTCTATTTTTTTTTGTATTAATTATTCCACAAAATTAATTTAATGTCCATGTATGTCAAGATTGTGTCTCTACAACTATTATATGAAATAATGTTTTATATATTATGTGTGGCTATATTAATTTTGATATATTGT
Source organism: Viscum album (assembly GCA_963277665.1). Taxonomy (NCBI): domain Eukaryota; kingdom Viridiplantae; phylum Streptophyta; class Magnoliopsida; order Santalales; family Viscaceae; genus Viscum; species Viscum album. Next base: position 1,046,546,396 of record OY728150.1, read on the forward strand.
ATCATTGCACATGAGCCTCAGCCCGGTTGGTGAGGACTCATTAAGTGCATCCAGGTGACCCCGGATCAAATCCAGGCGGAGGAATAATTTTCATGTACTGTAGTAGTGTTGTATCATGTACTGTAGTAGGTATTGTATTAGTAATGTAGTTGGTAGTGTAGCAGGAACTATAGTACGTACTGTTTGGCACTGTAACAGCCAAAAATATCCCACCGTTTGGGCCTTCGGTCCACTGATTTGGTTTGCAAGTACTTTAAGACCTTCGTGCCACTTAGGACATTAATTTAGCAAGTCCATTGGGCCACCTCATGCCCTTAGGTCCACCTTAAGTCCTTCGAGCCTTCATAAGTGCAGATGTAAACCAGAAAACCTACGAGGAACAAGTTTTAAAAAAAGGATGGGTATGGAGCATTCACCATTGCAGAAGCTAAAACGATTTAAAGAATGAGAGGGTATGCCACCTGCCATCGGGTCAAGCCTGTGCTTGCATGAGGAAGCCTATCCAAACAGGCATGGGAAGGTGGAGATCTGATTTCATGATGAAAATGATGGGGAGGAGTAGTTCCAAGTAGTTAGATTGGGTTGTATGTATTGTTTAAAACCTACAGGAAACGAATTCCTCTAAGGCCTACGGGCCATGTAATACTTACGCCTACAGGCCCTATAAGGGTTCTACCTCACCCCTTGAATGGTGGATTATAAAAAATAAATAAAAAATGAAGGCCTTCAAGGCATTGGAGGAGGATATATTGCATCATTTCAAATTTCATAAATATGGATTAATCTTGGGCTAATAGCTTTGATATATCTTTTATTTTTTGAATACATTTTTGTGTATATTCCTTTTCATATATTACCCAAAATAATTTTCTAGAAAATTTCTCAAAAAGTTTACATTATTTTATTTTTTTCACTCATATTTCAAAATTTAATGGCTGAATCAATACTATCATGGGTATCAGGTGATAAACCAATGAAAAAGTATTTCTTTTTTATCTAAATAATGACTGTCTAATTTGGGTAATTTTTTATTAATCTGTTAAAGAAGAAATAATGCCTCATTAGTTGATTCATAATCTTATATTATAAAATTTTATGTCTGAAATAATTTCATAAACATTTTAACTTGTATGAATTAATTTTATATAAGTTTAATTGTAAGATCATCTAATGTTTTTATTAAATCTAAAAGAACTCTATTTACCTAATAAATAGATTAATGATTAATTTAGAACATAAATACTATTAGTCTTTTCATATCATCAATAAACCCATTGTATTTAAATATATAAAATATATATATAATGTGTTAGGTGTCTATTAGACTCTTCACTTTTCTTCCACCAAATTTTCCAGCCTTTTGGATATTCTATTAATGTTTTGGTTTTAGCTAAAAGTTATTTTCTTATGTTAACATCCTTTAGATAATAAGATAAATACAACAAAATAATGATATCTATAGTTCATTAGGTTCATCTATCACTATTCTTAGTAAAAAATGTAATTTTTTCCATGTTTATAATTTACAACTAGGTGAACTTGGTCTTCTATCATAGATCATTTGTGTCGAAAAAATAGTGCTTGATCATAGGGTTGAAATATGAAGGTTTAGATTGTTCCACTATCATAGATTATGTGTGGGTGTATGGATAATACAAATATGAAAAGAGAATACAAAAAACACAATAACCCATATATATATATAAGAAAAATAAAATAAAAACTAATAAATAAGACATTATAACTATATTAAGAAACCATTTGTAAACTATTTTACTAGTTTATCATCTAATGGTGTCTTAAATAATGATTTCTAAAACATGGTCTTCCCTTAGAAATTCTCACTTCCTAAGCGATTACATATATGTTTATAAATTTTATTAATATCTCTCTAGTAAAACTATAAAAATGTAGTACATAAATGGGAATACAAGGTTAAACCATTGGGATTATTTTTATAGTCAAAATCCAACTTTTAGTAGTTCGTAATCAATCATCTATATTTTTTATAATTTAAAGAAAACTGAAATTAATAAAAAATAATCTTAAATATGATAACCAATACTTATTTAATTAAAAATAAGAGATGTTAAATTAAATTGAAAGGATAATTTTCTAAAAAAAATTAGGATTTAATTCTATTCTGTAAAAAATTTCATTGATGAGTTTCTGTATTCTTAACTATAATATATCTTTATTAGTTTATTTTTAATTAATATTAAATTTAATCTTTCAATTCTTTAGAACCAACCAAATTAAAAAAATGAGAATTCATTATTTAAGAGTCTCTATTAAAAATTAAAAATTAATAATTCTCTGAAAGTCATAATCAACTTCAATCACAATAGTTTTATTTCATTTTTTTCTGAAATACATAATATATAGTGAAGTATAAATTAATCAAAATTAAATAATCAATCAAAATAAATCCTTATATTTAAAAAATAATCAATTTAAATAAATAACTAATTATTCTAATATTAATTCAAGGTACTTAAAAAAACTAATCACTTATAATGGACTTATAACTCATCATCAGTTGAAATTTAATCTCAAGAGATATAGTAAAAATAAATGTAGAAAATATTTTCGATAATAAAAAGAAATATAATGGAGAAAAATTTAACTAGAATTTAAAAACTCAATCTCAGTTCTCCACAATAGTATTTTCCTCAACCTATCTCTTTTAAGAGGGGTAAAAATCGTCAAAAGTTTACATCAATGTTTTAAAATTTTAATATTTAAAAATATAAAATTCTAATCTATGTTTAGATGAAATTATAGTCATCACACTATGTTATAAATATTTATAATATATCTATATAATTCCATCATTGATCTAACTTTTATCACCTCAATGTATTCACTCATCACCATGCCAAGGTTTTTGTTATATCACGAACTTGTTATCACTACTATAAAAATTTGGAAACACTAATAACCATGGTGCATTAATCCAAATTTTTTAGTTCTAGTTCAGACTTCAAACATCTTCCTAAAACTATTAACATCTTGATGGTGTTAAAATTATTGAATGAAAAATTAATTAATCGGTATCATTTCTTCCATTAAATGTTTCAATGAAATTTATCTTCTTAACGTCATCATTCTCACTTCACTATATCATTTAAATGTTTTAATCATACACAAGTGATTATGTCTTAGAGATTATCCTCATGATGCAATATAATTCTATTATTTATTTTTAAAATATTTATTCATACATGATCTTTATGGGGTGATAAACTCAAAATTTATTATTATTTTTATAAAATAATATATTTAATTCTTTCGAAAGTAACCATGTTTTGGTTTTAAAGGGATATGGTTTGAATTTTCTATCATCATATAATATCCTCCCAATTATCGCTAAAATTATATGACATGTATTTATATTCAAATTTATTCAGGACAAAAAAATTGGATGTATTATGTTCAATTATTATAGAAAAAAAAATAAAAAACTAGTTTAAAAAAGAGTAATCAATAGTTACTTCAGTGAACCCATGTTAGATTTATGTACACCATTGTTTAATCTTGTATAGTTTTTGAGTCAAAAGAAACCCTTTTTTGTTTTCATCAACATAACATCTCATCTAGGTTACCGTAAAATTTTTAATAAATTAAAAAACAAATAATATGATATAAACCTTATATTTATCATTTAAACATAACACTTATTTAAAATGATTAAAATATATATCAAATTGAAAAATTAATCCTTAATATTATTAAATTCTTTTAATAAAATTAGTAAAAATTACACATGTATTTAAAGGTATAACACAAGAGAGAAATATGAATGCATAAACTTTTACAAATAAAAAATAAATCATTTATATTCCAATCAGTTCATTATTAAATGTTTTATTATTTTGTGGAATTATATTAATTAGAAAAAAAATCTATAAATATTTATTATAGTGGATTTGAGAACCAAAAATCATGTTAATATTTTGTTTTCATTTGGTTATCTTATAAAAAAATTATTAATTATTAATTATTTTAATGCAATTCATCCATACTAGGTTAGGTTTAGTATTTTCTGATCGATTCAACATTTTCTTTAGAGGGTTGAAATATCTTTTTATGATATAATATTTTTAACGAGAATAAAACATTGAACACAAATTTTTTCTCAATAAATCTTGAGACCATCATTTTTTTAATTTCAATAGGATATATTAAATGTTTCACAATTATTTTTTCATTTACTTTAATTTATTCCATTTCATATTATCTTTTCCATACCAAGAATCCACTAAAGACAAGAAATCATCACGTTCACTCAAAGTATAATAATTGAGTGTTTATTACCTTTCTTCTTTATTTTTATCCTATTATTTAATTGGGTCATCCTTTCTTGGTGTGCCCAATACTTATCCCTTTTATGAATGTCCCCTTTATGACCTAATTGTGATATTCATTTTCATTGAAGAGAAGGTATTTATTATTTAACATGAATTTATTCATATTATAGGATAGATTTAGTTTTTATCATTTATTTTCAAAGATAATCTATTACTATCCTTCAAGGATACTTTATTTTTCTACTCTTCTACTTTGGTTTCCTTATTTGATTCCATCATTACACAGATATAGTCGGTCATGTGAGAATAAATAAGTTCATCTACCAACAAGTTTTTTATATAATTCCAATCTATAATTTCTATAAAATTATATGAATGATGTATTGAAATTATCCAAAGTAGATTCTTTGAGATTTCTTCATTATAAAAAACATCACCGATAGAATTTGTCCAATTCTTATAGTTATTGAAATAAATAAAAAATTTAATAATATTTTAATTAGGATGGATGGTATGTTTTTTAAAATAATATATATATATATATATATATTATTTCATAATATTATATATTTGTATATTCTTCTATAACATAAAGATGTTTTCAAATTTTATGTATTCCTAACCATGTGTTAACATTATTAAATTTATTGTGTTATAATCTATAATGCATAAAATTAAAGGATTTTATGTCAATTTAAAATGATAAAATACTATTAGGAGTCCCTTTATCAATTTTCTTATTTCAATATTTTAATCATGTATAAAAAATCAACACGAATTAACTAATGACTATAATAATATGATAAATTATCGTTCTCTAGTACCCATATTCAATGAGAATATATAGTAGAGAAAGAACCATAGAGTTTTCATCAAGAGAACCTTGGGTATTTGTGTTAGTGGAGATAATATATAAAGGATTATAATAGTTGTTTATGGTTGAGGGACCAATAATTAGTATGATACCAAGTGATTGGCCACGTAACATTAGTAGTGATTTTCTATTTATTAAAATTAGTTATACATAAATAAAAAATGATAATAAAAAATTGATAATAAAAGTGTGATAATATGATAAATAAGACACCAAAATTTGATATTATATTTTTAGGTGTACAAAAATATTTTGGATTCAATGTCAGAAAATAAATATATTAAAAATGAGTATACATATTAATTTCAATTATCACATTAATAACCTAAACTAAACATGTTGGATCGGATTACACCAAATATACACAATAGGGGGGTGAATTGTGTCTTCTCAAAAATATTTGTGTGATTGTGTTCTACCTTTTTGCTTTAATTAGATAAAATGATGCAGTAGAAATTTAAAAGCAGAAACACAAGATGAATAGTGGTTCGGGGAACAGAAGGCCCCTAGTCAACTCCACCAACACTCTACTCCACTTACTTGGTGATTTTCACTATATGGTCCTCATTTCAACTGACCGGTCCACAATTGAGTACAGGCAATTGAAACCTTTACAATCCATGGAAAAACAAATCCTTTGGGTTCAAACACAAACCTACTTAGATTAGTATGAGAAGCTAGTTACTCAAGATAAAAATAATTTTAGAAATAACTTTTCCAGTTGATCTTCACAATTGCAACAGAATGCAATTGACAACAGATGGATCATCGTCTCTAAAAATATTGATTTTTAAGTCATAGAAGTTCCGAGTCGATCTAGTTTCAATAGATATAGAGATATAATTCACAACTTCAGAAGTAGTATATCCACATCAGATATTTTATGTAGAACAAGTGAATCTTTTATCGAGTTCTTTCTTCTTAAATAAACAGAGCTTTGAGGCACCTTTTGAATCAGCAGATCGGTGTGATATTTTGCAGTATCTGTTTTCCACCTTTTTGAATAATAGATTGATCACCACACTCTCATTCCCGGTGTTTTCTAGAAAACATATATAATAAAGCAGAGCATTGATTGCGTTGTCGAGCTTGTCAAATTAGATGTTTATTTTTAACTAGAATTTCTGCAGTATAGTAGCAACCCTAGGTCGTCTCTCGACGGAGCCTTAGATCATTAATTCTAAAATGTGGTTCTGATTATGAAATTAAAAAGGTAAATGGGGTTTTATAATACTTGGGTTTGATTATTAAAGATGACAATAGAAAATAGAAGCTATAAAACAAAGTAGAGATTAACATAATTAATTATGTGTGATCAACCCGGGGTACTCACATGATGTTTATCCTTCATCGCTCCATGATATAAGGTTATGATCTTTTAATCCCTGGTTTGTAACACCTAGAACTAGAATGTTACTGAGTTTATACTAGGATACCTCCTAGGGTTCAGTCAAAAACACACAATGATTCACCGGACACCGTCGATGATTGGGTGAATTGTGTTTGACTTCATAACCAAAAATCACCAAGGCAACACACGAAAAACTCGATGCACTGTCCAGATTTATATGTTATTTCTTTGTGATACCATTACATAAATGTACATGGCCTTGACAGTGCTTGTGTGAGCTAAATTGACCAATATAAACCACACAAACCCCGTAATTGAAAGGGGGAAAGAAAGTGGTGAACGGTGTGTGAAACATCACATGAATGGGTACCCCCAAAAATGATCATATGAGTTGATCATGATATACCAGTACATAACTCAATAAAATAAGAATATAGGATGATGAAAAACAACAAAAAAATATGTAATTTAAAACATCATTCAAATATTTCAAACATGAAGCTCGGGATGTACATCACGTTCCTCCACAGGTGATCACAAGGGGTTTAGAAACCCATGGGAGGGGAAGAAGAAGAAGATGTTGAAGTAGCACCTCCCATGGCCTCCAAAACTTCAAGGGATGTTGATAAGACTCCTTGGGACTCCAAAATGGCAGCAACTTTCCTCTTGGACGAAATTTCAAATGGGGAGCCCAAGGTGCCATTTTATAGGAATGTTGGAAGGTGGTTTTAGGCACACAGATTTCTTTAATCCACTTGTACAATGCGTTTCGGCCTTCATACAGTCTTATCTTTCTTTGGAGAAAACAATAAAGTTGTATCCCTACTTCTTGACTGTCTCCACCGAATGTTTGGCACCATTTGGACAACTACATCTCAGGATATTGATAAAATATAGAACACCGCATTTGACTTTGTCCAACTTCGGTGACTTGGACAGATCAGTTCGGATGGGCCCAATAGAAGACAAATCAGCATTGGGTTCCTTAATATGAAATGTAGCCTATTGAATTTTGGACAGGGACACAAAATGGAAGCCCATTTAGATGCAAGGATTTCGTGTAATATAAAAAACAGTGGACAGATGTCCATGTATCCATGCAATTTTGGCCCATTTTTCTTCCACTTCATCGAAGGCCCTCCAAATCACCTCCACCTACATTGAAACAATAAAAACAAGTAACATTTCCCATTATAATATTGATTAACATTAATTGATTGATTCAAACATGAAGTGAAATTTATTATTATATTTGGAATATTCATTACAAAACTAGTTTAAAACTGCGGTGTAAGGGTGGAATAAAATAGTGAATCGTGGTACGATCACACCCCCACACCTAGACATTTGCACTCCTGGGAAAAGTCACATATCCAAATACAATGATTCATATATATATATATATATATATATATATATATATATTTCCAACATCCTTAAGATTTATCATTTGAGGAAATTTTATTTAAAGTAAAGTGATCAATGCACGAACCACACCAAGGAGTTCTTCCTAGTGAAAATAGAAAAAGATGTCTCATAAATCATATCATAGCGAAATTCAACAAGATTCATGATACCCAATTGAGAAAGGAATTCAGAAGTAAACCATGACACTGAATCTCCATGTGTGTGTGTGAAAACCATTTCATGAAATTCTTTCCACTTGCTATCCAATAAATATATGTTATTTTAACATTTTTCAGCTTAAATGATTTTGTCACCGAACCTGTCCTAAATCCTTTGCAATCATATTTCAAGACCCAATAATTTAAGCATTCCTAGAAGTAAAACAATAAGCTCCTGACCTTGATATCCCCATATGTTGCACATTTCATCACTCCCCTCATTTTTTTTTGAAGTTGCAGTTGGAACAAATCTCACACTCATCTCTCAACCCTTGTTTGATCTCCTCACGACACTAATTGAAATAGTTAAAAAAAGATCAAAGGTTGAGGAGGAGTGGTTTTTGACCTGCCCAAGACACAATTTTTTTTTTGGAGGGTGTACAATAGTCGGACATTAGGTACACACGCATAGGTCAATCTGGTACAGTAATGAAATAGATCGGATAAGGAACGAACGTATGGAAATATCATTTAAAGCTGAAAAATATTAACCCAACATATATTTACCTTATATTAAGTAATAAATAATCACACTTTGTGGTTTGGTGCAAAAATTTGTGGAGATATTTGTGACACAGTTTTCCAAAAAAACTACTCATATAGGGCATCAATCATCTCAAAGGATTCACATTGATACGACCATTTATATCATTGACCGAAAACCAATTAACTAAAAATCACTCCTTGATGGTAAACTCATACACAAATTCTTTTTAGCCTTCGTTAGGCTATTTTTACATTCCCCACTTTATGGTCGCCACGTCATGGAATTTCAAAATTGTTGATGGGGAAAAATGAAAATACCATAAAGAAGGCAAAAAACAGAAAACAAAAGCAGAAAACGATGAAAATTACTAACTAACCCTGGATTGTATCCACCCCACCACACCTAGAATGTGTAGTGTCCTCACTGAAATAATTGAGAATGTGAGAAGGAAGGGAAAAACCTTGTGTGTTTTATTTGTGTGATGTGTCGAGAAGGTGTATTTCCTCCACCGGATTCTCTGGAAAATACTCATATAAGTGTTTAAGTCGCTGCCCATTGACGGTAAGACTTCATCCACTCTGCTCATGCAAAAACTGTATTGCACCAAAAGGGTAAACATTAGAAACAGTATAAGGACCGAACCATCGGGAACGAAGCTTACCTGGGTGAAGCATATGCTTGGAATTGTACATGAGGACCTTCTCACCAATATGGAACTTCCGCTGGTGAATCATGCTATCATGAATATCCTTTGTCTTCTCTTTAAATATTCGGGAGTTTTCATATGCATCACGTCGAATTTCTTCCAACTCTTGAATCGGCAGCTTTCTTTCTTCACCAGCATCTGAAAGGTTCATATTACATTGTTTAACAGCCCAATATGCACGGTGTTCTACCTCCACCATGAGGTGAAAAGCTTTTCCAAACAGAATCCTATATGGTGACATTCCGATCGGTGTTTTAAAAGCAGTACGGTATGCCCAAAGTGCATCATCCAAGCACAAACTCCAATCTTTCCTATTGGGTTGTACCGTTTTCTCCAAGATTCGCTTAACTTCTCAATTTGAAATTTCTGCTTGTCCGTTAGTTTGGGGATGATATGAAGTGGAGACTTTATGAACAACCCCATACTTACGAAGCATGTTTTTCATGTTGCGATTGGAAAAATGTGAACCCTGATCACTAATGATGAATCTTGGTTGACCAAACCTACTGAAAATATGAGACCTCACAAAATCAACAACCACTCGAGAGTCATCGGTCTTGGTGGCCTTTTCTTCCACACATTTAGAGACATAGTCAACATCCAGTAAGATGTACACAAACCCAAATGAATTTGGAAAAGTCCCCATGAAGTCAATGCCCCATGCATCAATGATTTCACAGAATAACATGGGTTGTTGGGGAATTTCATTCCTCTTAGAGATATTACCTGTGAATTGACATCGAGTATATGATTTACAAAACCTATGGGCATCTATATACAATGTTAGCCAATATAATCTGGAGTCAAGGACCTTTCAAGCTGTTCGTTGAAAGCCAAAGTGGCCCCCACATGCCAAGGTGTGGAAAAAGGTCAAAACAGAGGTGAACTCATGGTCAGGGACACACCTACGAACAACCTGGTCACTACAAATTCTCCACAAGTATGGGTCATCCCAAATGTACCATCAAGAATCATGTTAAAGTCTCTGGTATTTTGAAGTGATAAAATCAGTGGGGACACTAGATGTTGCTAGAAAATTCACAATCTCCGCATACCAGGGGGTAAGGTCCACAACATCACAAAGGTTCTCATGAGGGAAGAATTCTCCAATGGGTAGGGGTGAGTCAACATGATGGTCCAATGGTGGGGAAGTCCTACTAATGTGGTCAGCTGCAACATTTTCCACTCCTCTCTTATCTCTAGTCTCAAGGTCAAACTCTTGGAGGAGGAGTATCCACCGAATGAGGTGGGGCTTGGATTCAGGTTTCTTTAGGAGGAAATGAAGGGCAGCATGGTCAGAAAACACAATCACTTTTGACCCAAGAAGATATGAACGGAATTTTTCCAAGGAAAACACAATAGAAAGGAGTTATTTTTCTGTGGTTGTGTAGTTTACCTGGCCAGGGTCAAGAGTATGTGAGGCATACACAATGACATGATGAGACTTTTCAACCCTTTGTGATAAAACTTCCCCAACTGCAAAGTTAGAGGCATCACCCATAATCTCGAAGGGGAGATCCCACCTAGGTGGTTGGATTATGGGAGGTGATGTGAGACTCTTTTTTAGTGAATTGAATGCATCCTCATAATTTTTATCAAACACAAACTCAAAATCCTTTTGTAATAACCGAGATAAGGGAAGTGCGATCTTACTAAATTCTTTAATGAATCGGCGGTAAAAACCACCATGACCCAAGAAAGATCGCACCTCACGAACACATTTTGGAAATGTAAGGGATGAAATTAATTCAATTTTAGATTTATCAAACTAAATTCCTTTATTTGAAATGATATGCCCAAGAACTATCCCCCGCTCAACCATGAAATGACATTTTCCATAATTTAAAACAAGATCTTTTTCAATGCAGTGGCGGAGGACACAACCTAGGTTTTCCAAACAATCATCAAAATAAGAACCATAAACCATGAAATCATCCATAAAGACTTCCCTAAAACTCTCAAGGTACTCAGAAAAAATACTCAACATACATCGCTGAAAAGTACCAGGAGAATTACATAGACCGAATGGCATCCTTCTGTATGCAAATGTGCTAAATGGACAGGTAAATGTTGTCTTTTCTTGATCCTCAGGGGCTATATGGATTTGGAAATAACCCGAATGGCCATAAAGGAAACAATAATGGGACTTACCAGCCAGTCTTTCTAACATTTGGTCAATGAAAGGTAATGGAAAGTGGTCCTTCCGCGTGGCTTGATTTAGTCGACGGTAGTCAATACAGACTCGCCAACTGTTTTGCACACGTGTTGGAACCAATTCATTCCTTTCATTTGACATAACTGTTATTCCTGTTTTTTGGAACAAATTGCACTGTGCTAACCCATTTACTATCAGATATAGGATAAATTATCTCTGCAGCATGTAATTTACTAACTTCCAATTTTACCACTTCAAGGAGAGTGGGATTCAACCGGCGTTGAGATTGTCTTACGAGCTTAGCCTCATCATAAAAAAGTATATGGTGCATAAAAATAGATGGGCTAATCCTGGGAATATCAGCCAATGTCCATCCTATTTCTTTTTTACACTCTCTCAAAAGTTTGAGCAGTTTCAATTCCTGTTGTGGAGAGAGGGTATTGGAAAGAATGACGGGAAATTGGTCAATACCCTCAAGATATGCATATTTTAAATTAGAAGGAAGTTGTTTAAGTTCAAACACCGGTTGTTTCTGGATTGAGGGAGGGGATTTAGGGGGAGTGAGGTCTATGAAACTATCTATCTTCACATGTTTATTCTCAAAGGAAAGAGAATCTATTGAAATCAGATTTGCATAATCATCGATAGTCATGGGTACCTCAGAATAAACAAACTCATCAATTAAAGCACAAAAAATACATTTTCTTGAACCCTCACAACATTCAAAATAAGAACCAAAACTCAAATCATCCAAGGGTGAAGAAAACAAAAAATAATCCGAGTTTGGGTTGAGGAGAGAATTGTGTGTGTGTGCATCGTTTGAGAGCACTTCCATTGAATAGACAAGAAGAGTGGAGTGCTCTTCAACGGGGTGTTTCATAGCCTCAAGGATGTTAAAACATACCTTTTCTCCTCCTAATTCCATGGAAAGCATACCATTGTGAACATTGATGATCGTCTTTGCAATTTTTAGGAATGGCCTCACAAGTATGAGAGGGGCATGTCCTTGGGTTTGGGAATCTTCCATCTTAAGAATGTAGAAATCAGTGGGGAAGATGAGATTCTTCACTCAAACAAGGACATCCTCAATCACTCCTTTTGGATGTGTTGTACTCTAGTTGGAAATTTTCACAACAATACCTGTTGGTTGAAGCTATCCAACCTGTAGAGAAGTATACACAGAGTGAGGCATTACATTAATGGAAGCACCTAAATCTAGCATAGCATCAGAAAAGAAGGTCTCTCATATGGTACAAGGTATGTTGAATGTGTCGGGATCCTTGCATTTGGTTGGAATTTCTGGTTGAATCAAGGCCGAGACATTCCTTCCCAGGTTGACTCTCTCATTCCCCTTCAGCCTTTGTCGATGGGTGTAAAGATCTTTAAGAAATTTGGCATAATGGGGAATTTGCTTGACTGCATCTAACAATGGAATATTAACTTGAACTTTTTTAAATGTATCCATTATTTCATTGTCAATCTCATTATCAATGTTTTTATTAGAATTAGAGAGTCTTTGAGGTAAAGGAAGAGGAATTGATTGTTCATTTGAATCATCAATGACTATTCGATTACCATTTTTGTCTTGTTTTTCATTACATGAAGTTTTTGAGGGTTGGGAAAGAGATTTTTCATGAGGGGGACATACCTGCTGTGCATAATCAGTAGAAGGAGAAACATCTTTACCACTACGAAGTGTAACTACACATACATTACCTTTGTCCTTTGGATTGGAAATGGGTTGGGATGGTATTTTTCCAGAACCTTGCATCTTAAGCTCACTGATGGTGTTTGCCATTTTCCCCACTTGGGTTCGTAGGTCTTGAATAGCTGATTGTGTGGTCTGTTGGAACTGATGGTTCTGGTTTGCCATTTTATTCACTATATCCTCAGGACTTGGTTTAGACTTGGGAGGAGGAGGATTGTTTTGAGATGTTGAAGGATAAGAAGGTTTCATACCATGGCCTTGTTGATACCAATTCTGCTTGGGGTAGCTTGAGTTTCCTCCTTGTCGGTATTGTGGTTGTGCATGCCACCTGGGGTTTGGATTTGGCCTGAATGGTTCTTTCTTGAATGGAGGTGCTTGTTGGAATGGACGCCCTGGGAACACAGCTGCACAGGAATCAGATGAATCTTGAAGTTGTAGTCACTGGTCAGAAAAATGAGTGTTATCAGAACAAATACCACAATGCAATGGAATAGATGTAGAGTGTGAGTTACCTTGTGCTTGAGGTAACTTCCATAGAATGGTATTCATCTCATCACTTTTAGTATCTACATTTTGTTATAGGGCTGAATGACTTACCTAATGAACTCCTCGGGTTGGTGCAATAACTCGTGTACCAAATTGTTGTGCATTTTGAGCCATGTTGGCTATTAAGTCACGAGCAGCAGAAGGAGTTTTTTCAACTAGGGAACCACCAGACATAGCATCAATCATTCCACGATCCATGGGGATAAGTCCCTCATAGAAATATTGGATTATTAGTTTTTCACTAATCTGGTGGTGGGGGTATCTTGAGCAAAGTCTCTTGAATCTCTCCCAGTATTCATGAAGGGTATCTCCTTGTGATTGCCTAATTCCACATATTTCTTTCCTAATTGATGCAGTTCGGGAGGCAGGGAAGAACTTCTCTAGAAAAAGTCTTTTTAGGTCATTCCAACCCCCAATTGAGGAAGGCAAATAGTATATCCAATCTTTGGCTACACCATCAAGGGAGAAAGGGAAGGCCCTAAACTTAATGAGGTCCTAAGACACATTTTGGGGTTTCATGGTGGAGCACACTATGTGAAACTCCTTTAGATGTTTGTGAGGGTCCTCACCGGGAAGAGCATGGAATTTTGGAAGAAGGTGGATGAGACCTGATCTAAGCTCAAAGTTGGCTGCTTCCTCGGGATATTGGATGTACGCAGGTTGGTACTCCACATCAGGGGTAGTAAGTTCTTTTAAAGTACGATTATTTGCAGCCATATTTTCTTGGTCTTGATTGGGTTCAATTTTGGGTTGGTTTAGAACCACGTGAGGTTCTAAATTGGGTTCCACAATGTTACTTGATTGACCTTCTCTAGATGCCTTTATTTGTGTGTGAAGTGACTTTTCAATTTCAGGATCAAATTCAAGTAGTGTTCCTTTACCAGATCTTGTCATGCAACAATGATGTCCAGTTTGATTGATTGATTGTTTGTTGTGTTTTTTTTTTGATTTGAGGTGGATAAAATAGAAACTTAATAAGGGTGAATGAATAATATAATGTTATAATATAGAATTAGAGAGGGAGATGTGGAATAAGTGAGAGAGAGAGAGATAAAGAACACACCAAAAACAACCAAAAATAAAGACAAAACCCAAAACAAAAATAGTCAAATGGGGGTGGGGTATTTAAAGGAGTACTAATTAAGAAGTAAAATATCTAAATAAAATTAAATAAAGAAAAAAAGATCTTGGCTCCCCAGCAACGGTGCCAAAATTTGATCGCGTTGTCGAGCACGTCAAATTAGATGTTTATTTTTAACTAGAATTTCTGCAGTATAGCAGCAACCCTAGGTCGTCTCTTGACGGAGCCTTAGATCATTAATTCTAAAATGTGGTTCTAATTATGAAATTAAAAAGGTAAATGGGGTTTTATAATACTTGGGTTTGATGATTAAATATGACAATAGAAAATAGAAGCTATAAAAAAAGTAGAGATTAACAAACTTAATTAAGTGTGATCAACCATGGGTACTCGCATGATGTTTATCCCTCATCTCTTCATGATATAAGGTTCTGATCTTTTAATCCCTGGTTGGTAACACTGAGAAATAGAATTTTACTGTGTTTACACTAGGATACCTCCTAGGGTTCAGTAAAAAACACACAATGATTCACCGGACACCACCGATGTTTTGGTGAATTGTGTTTGACTTCATAACCAAAACTCACCAAGGAAACACACGAAAAACTCGATGCTCTTTCCAGATTTATATGTTATTTCATTTTGATACCATGAAATAAATGTACATGGCCTTGACAGTGCTTGTGTGAGTTCAATTGACCAATATAAACCACACAAGCACCGCAATTGAAAGGGGGAAAGAAAGTGGTGAACGGTGTGTGAAACATCACATGAATGGGTACCCCCAAACATGATCATATGAGTTGAGCATGATATACCAGTACATTACTCAATAAAAAACGAATATATTATGATGAAAAAAAACACAACAATCTGGAATTTAAAAGATCATTCAAATATTGCAAACATGAAGCTCGGGATGTACATCACGTTCCTCCCCGGTTGATCACAAGGGGTTTAGAAACCCATGGGAGGGGAAGAAGAAGAAGATGTTGAAGTAGCACCTCCCATGGCCTCAAAAACTTCAAGGGATGTTGATAAGACTACTTGAGGACTCCAAAATGGTAGAACCTTTCCTCTTGGCCGAACTTGCAAATGGGTAGCCCAAGGTGCCATTTTATAGGAAAATTGGAAGGTGGTTTTAGGCGCACAGATTTATTCAATCCACTTGTACCAAGTGTTTCAGCCTTCATAAAGTCTTATATCACTTTGGAGAAAATATAAAAGCTGTAGACCTACCTCTTTAATGTCTCCACCGAAAGTTTGGAACCATGTTGACAAATTCAGGTCATGATATTGATAATATACAGAACACCACATTTGACTTGGTCAAAATTCGGTGACTTGGACAGATCAGTTCGTAGCGGCCCCATAGAATCCGAATCAGCATTGGGTTCATTAATATGAAATGTAGAATATTGAATTTCGGAAAGGGTCACAATATTGCAGCCCATTTGGATGCACGGAATTCGTGTAATATGCAAAATAGTAGACAACTTTCCATGGATCCATGCAATTTTGGCCCATTTTTCTTCCACTTCATCAAAGGCCCTCCAAATCACCTCCACCTACATTGAAACAATAAAAACAAGTAACATTGCCAATTATAATATTGATTAAAATTAATTTATTGATTCAAACATGAAGTTAAATTTATTATTATATTTGGAATATTCATTACAAAACTAGTTTAAAACTACGGTGTAAGGGTGGAATAAAACAGTGAATCGTGGTACGATCAAGCATATTCCCTGTACATTTAGATCCATAAAAGTCGTCTTTTGATTCACGATATTCAAAAATTTGAATTTACAGAGCAGTCGTAACTTCCCTGGAGACTCGGCATAAAAATCTCTTTTTAATTGGATCATTGATCCATTGATAAAATGGCTTTGAATAGGTCAAAGTCGTATTTTAAAATCGACTTTAAATCCGTCTTGAAATCTGCCTAACAATCAGCTTGCTGACCGTTGCATAAAAATATCATCTTTCAAACTTTCCAACTCCAAACGTAAGATTGATGACATAGCCTCCAAACATAGGGTTGAACATAAACGTAGGGTTCATGTGACTTTATTCAAATGTAAGGTTGATCATAAATGTAGGGTTGATCATCCATACTTTTTCTTCAACTCTCAAACGTATGGTAAAAGATCCATACATTTATATGATCCATACTTTTCCAAGAACGTATGGTTGTTTAAAAAAGTAAGGTTGATGAACCATACTTTCGAGAAACAATCGTAACGTTTAGTACTTACATACGGTTCTCCTTCCATACTTTATTGATATCCCAAACATAGGGTTCCTTCCTAACGTAGGGTTCTTCTTCCATACTTTTCCGATAACGTATGGTTGTTTAACCATACTTTTTCCTTATCTCAAAAAGTATACACTCTTTTCATCCTTATTCTACGTTTATCCACGTAGGGTATGAATAGTGATTCCAGAACATAATAAGAAGATTCCGAATAAGTACCACATGAAAAGTGTTTCCAGAACGCGATAAATATGAATACTTTATGGATAAATGCCCGTAATTTCAAGAGTAAAATAAATTAATAAATTCCTGCAAAATACTAAATAAAATCATTAGAAAATAATTAAGGGTATTTGTGAGCATCAAAATTATCCTAAAGAGATAGAGTATTATTTTCAATAATCTCCCCCCTTTAAATAACATTATTATGTATTGTTGAAAACAATACTTTTCTCAATAATCTCCCCCTTTTTGATGATCAAAAAACCCATAAAATAATATGACTAATTAAATTAAATTAGCTTTGAAAATTAGTTACATAATGTTTTAGAATTTTGAGAGGATAAAACAATATTTAATTTTAAAAAAATCATTTCAATAAATAAAAATTTCTCCCCATTCATGAAAATAAAATAATTTTTCTTTAGAAATAAAATTTTCTAGTTTTATCCAAATTTCTCCCTCTGAATAAAAAGAAAAAGAAAATTTAACTTTATAATAAACGACTATTATTAACATAAAATAGTTTTCTGTTTAAGTATAAATATGTATAAATCCAAAACATTAAATATACAGGAAATAATTTAAATAAGGTTTTTAAAATAAAATATTATGTTTATCCAAATTTCCCCCCTTTTTGTGATATCAAAATGAATGATAAATCATGGTTTTTAACACATTTAATGTTGCACTGAACTGTAGGTAAATTCTATTAATAATGGTTTATCAATAATTAAATCCGGAGTACTGGCATATCAAAATAAAGACAGTAAAACAAATAGAAAGAAAGAAACAAATTTTCATTAGAAAAAATAAAAATAGATACAAGTATGATAAACATAGGAATCAAGGTTTGGGCAAGATAGTCAATAGGTTCTATCTCTTCTAGATTGCAGGCTCGATTTCTGTAAACTGTTCCCTGAGTCTCTTCATCATCCCATATCTAAGTTTGATAATGATCTCTCTGTTCTCCTGAGTCATATGAATATACTCGATTAAATTGACCCTGAAAAACTTATGCATCCTTTCCTCTTTTTCTATAAACCCTTACATCTTATCTGACATCTAATTTATCAGTGTTCTGATTGGTGGCTCACTAGATGTCATTTGATCCACTAAAAATTTATGATTGTCCAGAAAAACTGATAATGGAGCACTGTTACATTGAAGATCTTGCAACTTGTCATTCATGTTTCCCATCACAGCTGTGATAACTTGAAATCTCTTGATTAAATCAGGTGAAGTACCTGATCCACTAACAACACTATTTGTAACTGATGCAAATTGGTTCTCCATAAACAATTTTAGATCTGATAAATCTGTCTTCATAACCATTTCATATTTCAACTTGACAACTGCATTCAGCATATCCTCTTTAAACATTTAAAATTATTTCCTTGAGACGGTACTCTCCTTCAGCTTTTGAAATATCAATTTTTCTAAGGTTAAGGCATTTTTCGGAGTGATATTCTCAGATTCCAACTGAGACACCTTTTTGTACAGTTCTTCAACTTCTTTCTTCCTTGAATCAGAGGAACTCTGTGCTTGATTCGCATTCTTAGGATCTGGATGATGCAGCAGTACCAAAGGTAATGATTCGGCATCAGATTTTTCTTTCTCCTTATCCTGAGTAGGTTGGTCCACAGATTTTTTCTCAGAGTCCTTTCCAGACTCTTCCATAGAAAAATACTCTTGAAGTACCTCTGTTGGAGCATCAGGGAGATTTTCATCACAAATATCAGCATCTTTGTCTTCCACTAGAATTTCGAGAACAATATTTTCCGGAGTTTCTTGAGGTCTGGCTACTTCCTCACCAGGCTGTGCCTTATCTTGTTCCTGTTGAAGTGTAACTTCAACATTAGCTACAATCTATTCTGAAGTCTCCCTTTGAGCTTCTTCTTGAAATCATGATCCCTTTACTGGTGATGTCCTTTCACTAACATCTTCCATGGTCTTGTCAGTAGTTTCTTCTCTTACAACAGTATAAGAAAATAAATCTTATGTTATTTCCATTATAGGGGAAGTAATTTCCTCATTAACAGGTCTAGTTCCTCGAGTTTGAAGTCCCTCCTGACTTCTTTCTTCCTCAGCATCTTGCACTTCAAATTGGATCCTTCTTGCTACATTACTGACTCTTGATTCAGCTTGTCCCTCCATAGACTTAGCAGGTTGATCCTTAGTACTCTCTGAGTCATCCTTAGCTCCTACTGTAAAAAGTTTTCCTTTAATGGTTCTCCAGAAATATCTAATCTTCCTTAAAGTTCCAACATTAAACACATTACTGGGATGATAGTGTACACGGGCATCCACTAATCTCACCATGTCCTTCTTAAACAACAACTTTGAAATGAATCGACCAAAAGGATAAAAGTTCACCTGGGAATCACTTTGACAATACTAATTGAGGTACCTTACAATGTACCTTGGGATGTTTAATTTGATATCACTTAACAGAAGATTCATAATGTACATATCGGGATATAATATTTTTTCCATCTCAAACATCCTCGGTGCAATTCTTGTTTGCCCAAATTTGACCAAAATTTCTTGATCAGGCTCCAAATCCTTGATAAACATTTTCTTTATAGTCTTAGTACAAAAAAGAAACGACATTATGTCCTCGGATTTATGCACAGAATCTACAATATTTTTCAAATCGAAATGAAAAACTCCCTCATGAGGTCAGTTTAGAATATGACCAATTTCTACAGATGAGATTGAGAAATCCCTATCCTCTATCTTAGCTAGCATACTGTCCTCGGTATCTCCCAAACTAAACTGTACAGATTTGAAGAAGTATCTAATTTCTACCTCATACATAAATTCCATATTTTCACTATTGAACATCTGTTCAAGGTTATAAAACAACAATTCCTGCTTCAACAGTATATTTTTCTTAAATAACCAGTCAAGATCGATTACCTTGCCCTGTAAGATTTTTCTTCCATTGGTGCATTTTATCTTGGAATTTCTTGTCTCATCTTCACTGCCTATTTTATACCTTACCATCTATACGAGAATCTCTGAAGGTTTGAAGGTTAGGGTTTCATAGTTTTGTATATTAGGGTTCACGAGCAGAGGTTTGGTTTGCGGATTTGAAAAGGTTTCGATAGAAATGAAACAGTTTAGAAGTCAAAAAGTTTTTTAAATACCTTGATTCCAGTGTTTTTAATAATCATTAAATATATTTAAAAATAAATAAAATAGATTATGCGGGAAACAACTTATTCTATTTGAAAAACAAAAATAGAAAAATTATTTTAAGCAGAATTAAAATAAATAACTAGCGTTGTAAAATAATTTTTCTTAAAATAAACCTAGCTCCCCCTTAATAAAATCAAACATTGCACTGGGTAGTGGTTTAGTAAAAATATCTGCTAATTGAATTTTTGTATTTATAAATTCTAAAAATATATCCTTTTGAATAACATGATCTCTTAAAAAGTGATGCCTTATATCAATGTGCTTAGTTCTAGAATGACTAATAGGATTTTTTGAAATATTAATTGTACTTGTATTATCACATAAAATAGGTGTGTTAATAAAATTCAATCCAAAGTTCATAAGAGTGTTTTTAATCCACAACACTTGTGCACAACAACTGCCAGATGAAATATATTATGCCTCAGCTGTTGACGGGGCAACTGAATGTTGTTTCTTACTCGACCATGACACTAGAGACTTTCCTAAAATATGACATGTTCCTAATGTGCTTTTTATATCTAATCTAAAAGTTCCAAAGTAAGCATCTGAATTTGAAATCAAATTGAAATCAGAAGTTTTAGGATAAAGAAGAGATAGAAAAACAGTTCCTTTAAAATATCTAAAAAATATTTTAACAGCAGTTAGATGAGATTCTTTATGATTTGATTGAAATCTTTCACAAAGACATACTGAATACATTATATCTAGCCTCCTAGTAGTAATATATAATAAAATACCCATCATACCTCTATGTAAGTTGTTGTCAATTGATTTTCCAGTTTCATCCAAATCATGTCTTATATTAGTACACATATAAGTGGTATATGTCTTGCTGTTTTGAAGTCCAAATTTCTTCAACAAATTAGTAATATATTTTCTTTGATTCAAATCATTTCCAAAATCTTTTTGATAAATTTGAGGTCCTAAAAATAAATTTAGTTCTCCCTTCATACTCATTTCAAATTATTTTTTCATTAACTTTGAAAACTCATGACAATGGGTTTTATTAGTTGATCCAAAAATTACATCATCAATATAAATTTGAACCAATAAAATATTATTTTTCACAGTTTTCATAAAGAGTGTTGGGTCTGCCATTAAAACAGTAAAATCATTTTTCAAGAGAAAAGAACATAATCTTTCATACCAAGCTCTAGGTGTCTGTTTAAGGCCATAAAGAGCTTTAGTAAATTTAAAAACAGAATTAGGTTTTTGAGAGTTTTCAAAACCAGGAGGTTGCTCAACATAAACTTCCTCCATTAAATAACCATTTAAAAAGGAAAATTTGACATCCATCTGAAATAATTTAAAGTTCATATGAGATGAATAGGCTAAGACGATTCTAATGGCTTATAGTATAGCTACAGGTGCAAACGTCTCATTATAATCTATACCTTCTTCCTAATTATATCCTTTAGCTACTAATCTTGCTTTATTTCTAGTTATTGTGCCTTGGTCATCCTGTTTTTTTCTAAAGACCCATTTGGTTCCTATTACTGGATAATTCTTAGGTCTTTCCACTAATTCCCAAACTTCATTTCATTTAAACTGGTTTAATTCATCTTGAATTGCTATTACCCACCTTTCATCATCTAAAGCTTCTTCTATAGTCTTGGGTTCTTATTGGGATAGGAAGGCAGAGAATTCAACTAGATTTCCTAAGATTCTTCTAGTTTTAATATCAGTTTCTAAGTCACCTATTACAGTTTCTAAAGGGTGATTCTTTAGGGTTCTAGACTGTCTAGGAAAGATATTTAAAGGTTCTTCAGTATCGTGTTTCTCTGAACTAGACTTAATTTCTTTTATATCATTTTCAAAATCATTCTTTATGTTCTGAAGTATCATGTTATCATTAGAGTCAGGTTCATCCATTTGATCGATCCTTTTCTCAAAGGGATCAGATTAATCAAATTTCACATGAACTGATTCTTCAAAAATCCTAGACTTCTTATTATAGATTCTATAAGCTTTGGAAGTAACTGAATAACCTAAGAAAATTCCTTCATCAAATTTTGGATCGAACTTACCAAGATTTTCCTTGGTGTTTACAATGTAAACCTTGCATCCAAACACTTTAAAGTAGTTAACTTTAGGTTTTCTGTTATTCCTAAGTTCATAGGGTGTCTTTTTCAAAAGAGGTCTAATTAAAACACTATTCATTATATAGCAGGTTTCGCTTAAAATTTCTTCCCAAAATTAGGTAAGAAGGATGTATTCATTTAGCTTAGTCCTAGCCATTTTATGAATAGTCCTATTTCTTCTTTCAACAATCCCATTTTGTTAAGGTGTTCTAGGTGCAGAAAATTTGTGTTTAATACCCATATTTTTGCAGAAGGAATTAAATTCCTGATTCTCCATTTCTCAACCATGATAACTTCTTAATGAAATTATTTTAAAACCTTATTCATTTTTAACAGCTTTACAGAAACTTTCAAATAAAGTAAAAGCTTCATTTTTAAATTTCAAGAAGAAAATCCAAGTAAATCTAGAATAATCATCAACTAATACATAAACATATAATTTACCAATTAATCCTGCTACTCGTTAGGGTCTAAACAAATCCATATGGATAAGTTCTAGAGGTTTAGTTGTAGAAACTTTATTAACAGATTTGAATGATGATTTGTGTTGCTTTCCAAGTTTGCATGCATCACATAATCTGTCACTTTCAAATTTGAACTAGGCTAATCAGAAACTAGATGTTTCTTAGATAACTTATTTAAAACATATATATTACAATTTCCAAGTCTCCTAGGCCAGATCCAAGATTCATTCATTTTATCAGTTAATCAATTTACTTATTTTTTACACAAGGAATTTAAATCTAGGGTATACACATTATCAGTTCTTGGTTCTCTAAATTTAAGCGATTTAATTTTGAAAATAGAATAGAAATTGTTAGAAAAATAAACAGTATATCCATCATCACAATGTTGAGAGATACTTATCAGGTTGTCTTTTAATACTTGTACATAAAGTACTTTGTTGATTGAGACCGTTTTTGGATCACCAACAGTTCCAATGCCAATGATTTTTCATTTGGAATTGTTACCAAATGTGACAAGTCCTCCTTCCTTTTGAGTGAGTGAAGAAAAATTCAATGAGTTTACACTCACATGTCTTGAGCAGCCATTGTCCATGTACCATATATCTTTTCTACTCTGGTGGCCTACTACCTGCAAAGACATTCAAACAAATTGCTTTGTACCCATATTCTGTTGGGTCCAGGGGTGTTAGCTAGAAGTGGTCTAGGTATCCAGATTTTCTTAGTTCGTTTAAAATCAGTTGAATAATATAAGTCTTTTGAAACATAGGATTTCTTAAAACCATAAATTTGAGTTTGTCTTAAGAAACTGTTTTTAGCTATATGCCCCCTTTTCCCACAAAAGTTACAATTAACCCATTTAGAGCTCGGAAGAAAATAATTTTTATATAGCTTAGGTTTTTCTACTTTACTACCAATTCCAAATCTCTCCTTTTTAATGATAGTTTTTTCAAGAATTTTATTTAATGAATTCTCTCCTTTTGTAAAAACCAATGCAGACTCTTTGTAAGATTCTACTTCATCCTGTAGTGTTTTTATTCTTGATTCAAAATTAATATAGTTAGTGTTAATAGAATTGTATTTATCGGTTAATTCCTTATATTGTTTCAGCATTGCATCTATTTCATCAGAAACAGCCTTATGAACATTCTTTAAAGACTTATTCTTCTTAAATAGAGAGTCATATTTTTCTTCAAGCATATTGCAGTAGGCTGCAAGTTTTTTATTAGAGTAATTAGATTCAAAACTAGAATCAGAATAGTAGTAAGACTGTACCTCATCTATTTCTTCCATAAAACACATGTTAGATTTCAGATTTTCTTCTTCTTTCTATGAGCTTGATTCAGGAGAGCTATTGGAGTCTTTAGATACACTCCAAGTGCCTTTCATAGCTTTTTTTCTTTCTGCTCATAGTCATTTCTTTTGAAGAAATTATTCTTCTTTGCATCTTTCAATTGTGGGAAATCTGGTCTGATATTCCCCATCTTCTTGTATTCATATCATCTTACTTCTTTATCATCTCTCTTAAAGGATTTTTTGAATCCCATTTTCTTGATGTAGAATTTTCTAAATTTTCTGGCTAGATGAGCCAGTTCATCATCTGAGTTTGATGAGTCAAAGCTCTCTGATTTATCTTTGACTTCTCTGCTCTTTATCTTTTTATTCTATTGTTGTGAAGTTACCTTCAAGGCAGTATCTTCACTTTTGATAAGAACTTTATATTCATTAGCTTCATCTTCCATGTCATCTTCATACATCATTAATGTTCCAATCAGTTCTCTCATGGTTAAGTCTTTGACAGGTGTCGACTGTCTAATTACTGTAGAGATTCTATTCCATTTTGTAGGCAGTACTCTAAACACTATTAAAGCTTGATCAGCTTGCTTAATGGGATATCCCAAGGCAGTTATTTTATTGACAATATATATCAATCTTCCATTCATTTGAGTAATAATATCACCTTAAACCATTCTAAATGTATCCAATTTAAGTTTAGTAGTTTCATATCTCATTTCCCTAATATTGTTAGATCCTTCGTAAGCAACAGCAATAGTTTTCCACAATTCATATGCTGTTGGGCATTGAGATACTCTGTTAAACTCATCAGGTCCTAGAACACATATAATTGCATTCATTGCCTTCAAATTCATATCATATTCTGCTTCAGTAGTTGTACTCCATGTTTCAGGTAATTCTGGTATTTCATAGGGAGTTAGAATCTTAGAATAGGCTCTTTATCCAAGACTTTTCATGTAGATGATCATTCGAGACATCCAGCATCCATAATTTTCTCCATTGAAGTACGTTGATTTGACCATATACATTCCCTCTATTATATCAGTCATCTTGCTCTGTGTATAATCACTTTCAGCTTATTAAAGCTTTGTCAGAAAGCTCAACCTATAATACCAATTGTTGGATCAGATTACACCAAATATACACAAGAGGGGGGGGAGTGAATTGTGTCTTCTCAGAAATATTTTCATGACTGTGTTTTACCTTTTTTGTTTAATCAGATAAAATGATGTAGTGGAAATTTAAATAGTAAAAACACAAGATGTATAGTGGTTCAGGGAACAGAAGGCCCATAGTCCACTCTACCAATGCTCTACTCCATGAGCTTGGTGATTTTCACTATCTGGTCCTCGTTTCAACATACCGATTCACAACTGAGTACAGGCAGTTGACACCTTTACAATCCAAGGAAAAACAGAGCCTTCTAGTTTAAACACGAACCTACTCAGCTTAGTATAAGAAGCTGGTTACTCAAGATAAAAAGAATTTTAGAAAGAACATTTCCAGTTGATATTCACAATTGCAACAGAATGCAATTGACAGCAGATGGATCGTTGTCTCTAAAAATATTGATTTTCAAGTCGAAGTAGTTCTGAGTCGATCCGGTTGCAATAGATATAGAGATATAATTCACAACATTAACATTATTAGATCCTCAATAGATATTTTATGTAGAACAAGTGAATCTTCTATCGAGTTCCTTCTTCTTAAGTAAACAGAGCTTTGACGCTCCTTTTGAATCAGTAGATCAGTGTGATTTTTGCAGTCTTTGTCTTCCACCTTTTTGAATAATAGAATGATCACCACACTCTCGTGCCTGGTGTTTTAGAGAAAACATATATAATAAAGCAAAGCATATTCCCTGCACACTTAGATCCATAAAAGTTGCCTTTTGATTCGTGATGTTCAAACATTTGAATTTACAGAGCAGTCGTAACTTCCCTGAAGACTCAGCATAAAAAGCTCCTTTTAATTCGATATTTAATCCATTGATAAAACGGCTTTGAATCGGTCATAGTTGTATTTTAAATTCGACATTAAATCCGGCTTGAAATCCTCCAAAAAATCAGCTTTCTGACCATTGCATAAAAATATCGTATTTCAAACTTTCCAACGCCAAAAGTAATATTAATGACGTGGCCTCCAAACATAGGACTAAACATAAACGTAGGGTTCATGTTACTTTCTTCAAACGTAAGGTTGATCATAAACATAGGGTTGATCATCCATACTTTTCTTCAACTCTCAAACGTACGTTAAAAGATCCATACTCTTACCTGATCCATACTTTTCCAGGAACGTATGGTTGTTTACAAAAGTAATGTTGATGAACCATACTTTTGAGAAACAATCGTAACGTTTAGTACTTACCTACATTTCTCCTTCCATACTTTCTTGATATCCCAAACGTAGGGTTCCTTCCTAATTCAAGGTTCTTCTTCCTTAGTTTTTCGATAACGTATGGTTGTTTAACCATACTTTTTCTTTATCTCAAAATGTATACACGCTTTTCATCCTTATGCTACGTTTATCCACGTAGGGTATGAATAATGATTCCAGAACACGCTAAAGAAGATTCCGAATAAGTACCACATGAACAGTGTTTCCAGAACACGCTAAATACGAATACTTTAATGATAAAATACCATAATTTCAAGAGTAAAATAAATTAATAAATTCCTGCAAAATACTAAATAAAATCATTAGAAAATAATTAAGGGTATTTGTGAGCATCAAAATTATCATAAAGAGACAGAGTATTATTTTCAATAATCTCCCCCTTTAAATAACATTATTATGTATTGTTGAAAACAATACTTTGCTCAACAGAACACACATTAACAGTAGTAAAGACACACTAAAAATGAATAAAAGATCATATATAAGAAAAATTTAAATGAATATCAAACTAAATACTCCGAAACACTATAAAATTGATTTAATTAGATATCGTGAATTATAAAAATAAATTTTTTAGATAAATTTTAATCAAATATAAGTGATTAATAAATATTTCAAGTTAGTATATTGAAACACAAATTCTTTCTTGAGGTTTATTATTAGCCTATCATGTCTTCTTATCTATTTTATAACTATCAGTGATTGATTATAATTATTCCGGAAGAAAAATAAATATTGGAACTTCATATTATTAGTTATTTTAATTTCTATAGAGACACTAAACATTTGGAGAGGTTCCACTAGAAATCCCTAACACCTTAATGCAATTCTGGTAGAGAACAACCAAATATCTTATAGGTTACAAATAAACTTTTTACGGGTGATTAATTGTGAATTATCTCTTCCAAATAAATTTTAATTCAACACTATGACAACTAAATGTTTTATAAATCCAACAAAAATTTAATAGTTGTCCAAAATAATTACAATACATTAAAAAGAGTTATTAAAGCACCCCTATACCTACACTATGACAATTGTATTATTTTTAATAATATACAAGTTTTATTTTCTATAAATATTTAAGTTATGAATTTATATTTATTCATGAAATTTTTAAATTTAATATATATATTTATATAAATATTTTATTTCATGATTTATATTAGATGATTAATTAGATATTCATTATACATTTAAAAATTTTATATTTACTTTCTGAAATTAAAGATATTTTAAATAAATGTTCAAGTGTACTTTATTAATACAATTTATTATTTTTATATGTTAAAATAATTATATAATCAAAATAAATTTTATAAAGGGATATTTATTCTCATTCAACATATTTATATTGATTATTATCGTAATCTAATAAGAGATTTTTTCAATGAATGATACAAAAATATGGTTTTCATCAGAAAATAAATATTTATTATATATTTATAAATAGTGGCTTGTGGAATCATATCTATCGTAGATATATTCCATCAAATTTTATTTTTTGATCATCACATAATTTATGATACACAATCAAAATTCATGATATAACCCTTCTTTTATATGTTTCTTGTACCTTCTTTATTAACTATCCATGAAACAGGATTTATAGATCACATCACAATAATGGATTATATAATCTTTCACAGTGAAATTTTGATGTCACGATTCTTGAATTTCACATTGTTCATTATCTTTCTCCTTCACTAAAACACATACCAATAATAGTTGTGTATTATTTCATGAAACATGAACATCATCTCCAGTGCATGAAAGATCTCATGGTATGAGGAGACATGTCATGATGTAATGAGATTTATTAATGTTAATATTCTATAGTGAGATAATAATAAGTGAAATTTTTTTTAATTTGATGTGGGATACATTTCTATATAGTTAGTCCCATTAATTAATTAGATATGGGACACATTCCTAAAGTGTTAGTCACATGAGAGTTTGAATTTAATCCAATAGAACCCAATTTCAATCATGTAAAATTATAATACTCACCTTTTTATTTACACATAAGCCTAGTCGTGTGACTTATTCTTGTTACATAGGTAGATTCCTCATTAGAATACTCTTATATGATTTTAAAAAAACCATATTTCTCTATACATGACTACTGAGATACTAGATTTATTCTAACACATATTATTCTCTAGCCACTTTATTCCTATGATTCTAGGTAACTATAGGATTTAATCCTAAATAAATATCCAATGATTTATTTAATCCTATATATAATATCCTTCTTTGAATTTATTTTTATATTTAACTCTATAATTATTCATAATTCATATAAATTCATAATAAAGATATTATTTCCATGTAATAATAAAAATAGAAAATATTTGGGTGAAATATATATTTACAAATAAAATTAATAAATAAATATAATATAATTTAGTTGGTTATATGTAAATGGAATTTATTCCCTATTAATATACTATATCTAAAATAATATTAATTTACATAACTTCTTAAAATATCATATACTAATTATTTTTAATTTAGGATAAATATTGAAATGTTTACTCAATATTTTTGAAACCAAAGAAAAATAAAACACCCCATCACATAAACAGTAAGGGTGGGGATAAGTAATTATATAGAAATATTTATAGGATATGAGTGAATGAATATATTATAATAATGTATTCATCTTAGAATAAGTAAAACTAAAAGGTTTGAAAATATTTAAGCACACAATTTTTAAATGAATTAACGCATAATAAGAATTTACTATTAATAATTTATGTTAAGAAACTATATTTTATAGAATATTCTTAGGATCATATTAAATGAGATACTACAAAAAATAAATCATCAAATTTGTGATGTTATATGGTATGTGTTAAAAAAACTATCTTAACTTTTTTTTATTTATGAGTGAATTGATATTTAAAAATTACATGCTTCCATAGGAAAATAATATTTTTGAAAACCAAATCATGTTTTTTCTATAAAAGGGTATTCATTATTACCTTTTTAAAACACAT
The DNA here is from genome assembly GCA_963277665.1 of Viscum album. Lineage (NCBI taxonomy): Eukaryota > Viridiplantae > Streptophyta > Magnoliopsida > Santalales > Viscaceae > Viscum > Viscum album. The sequence continues at coordinate 1,046,576,165 of OY728150.1, forward strand.
ATAATTTTATGTTTATCACTACATTCTACTCAAATTTATCATTCTATAAGCCTTCCCCACATTCTATAACCTCTAGTCACTATTAGTAGACTAACATTTTTTCCTAAGGGAGAACCTTAAGTGAGGATTCAACATTTCAACATATGTTTCATCTTCTTATTTATTTATTTTTGATCATATTCCTTTAATCCATTTTAAAGTGTATTTATATATTTAAATTAGATCAAAATAACTTTTTGATAAGATTATAATAGTGGAATATAAATGGATTTATAATCATTCCTTCATTTTAGTGCATTCATTTTTTGGTAAGTTCAATGACCTATATGAACTATCCTACTATATTTCATAATTATAGTTATAGATGATTAATAAAAATCTTGAATATTAATTTTTTTAGGATATATAAATTTTATGTTGCATGAATAGTAAAATAATAATGATAATTATTGATATTAAATGGAAAGACTCTATCCCCTCCAAAATTACCCCTCCTTGGACCACAATGAGATATGAAAAATAATGATGCATGGATCACTCCTAAAATAGTCCATGGGTTGGCTACATGCACCCTAGGTATATAATTCACACAAATGGGAGGTATCACCCTCTAATAAGAACATATAGAATGAAAAACAATATGAAAACACTAAATATATCATGTTCACATCAAAATATAGACCCCAATAAAATTATGTAGTGTCATACAAGTAGAAAAACTATGAAATAAACTACAAGTACGAAAATAAAATCCTCAGTAGAGATCTTGAATACCAAAAATATCTTGAATAAATCCTTAGGCTTGTAATGTCTCGTCCAACCACCAACCAACTTCTATGGACTTAACAGAAGATTATATATATATAGGGTGATTATTAATGGTATACTTAGTAGGATTATCCATGGTTACACTCATGAAAAATATAATGAAATCATTATAAATTCCAGTGAATAAAAAAGTGAAGCTAACTCATCACCCAAGCATGTAGGTTGTGTTCTCAGCATCACGATGGTTCTCTCACCAAGTAGAATAGATAAGAAATAATATAACATCCAACATAATATCAAATGAATGTTCCCCTACCGCTAACCTACTAGTTTAATTATCTACCTCAACATTTCATATCCTAATCTATATCTCTCCAAATAAACTATCCAACTAAAAAACCTAGGAAACTATAACATATCCTGCACCTTGTGCATCACATCATCTCATTATAAACATCTTATCATCAGATAGTAACCATATAGTTTCTGAGATCCACCAACACCCATACATGAGGTATTATACCTAAATCTATCACAAACCATACACAACATACCTATAATAATTATTTGGACACTAAATTTGGAGATTATTGTTTTCAAAATAACGACAATCCATTACATCCCTCTACAAAAATATATGGGAAAGGTAACAACCATGTATACCAAAACATAATACTACTAGGAGAAGAGAGAGGGGAAAGAGGTGGAAGTCATCCATTCATTACTCACCAACCTAGATGTTGGGGAAAACATCATCCCAAAGTCCAATGAGTGTCGGTCTCCCTACCAACATAGTTTGGGTATCATATAAAATCACATAACAGAAGTTGTATATCTGTATATCACATCCACACTATGAGAATATAACTAGAAATAACCTCAACTACAACTATCATCTCTCGAGATAACAACTACCACTCCCAACGAATTAATATAATATGTGAAGACAAAAATTTCATGATACATTTAGTTAATTATTTCTATTTTTCAATTCATTGTTTAATTATTTATCATCTAATTCCATGCCCTCCAGTCATAATATTACATTTTCAAAGCTTCAGAAGAATTATCACCAGTGTTACATTATTCCACCCAACCCCATGGGTTTAAAAATTTAACAATTATTATAATTATATAATTACAAGTACTAAATGAGTTATCTTAATCGGTAATAAAAAATGTGTAGAACATGAACATAAAGTTGCATCAAGATGATTTTAATGGAATTAAAACAATGTAACATGACCCTCTAGTTTTTAAAGGAGTTTATTTATCAAGAAATAATCCTAGATTTCATCACAAAAAAAAATGGGTAATCCTTACTTCATCTCTCTCTATCATTCATGGTTCCATCCCCAACACCACTATGCATAACACCATGCATCGCGTAATCAAATTCACAAACTACTTTTACAAACCCAAGAAACCTATCTCATTATTTCCAAAAAATTAGCCATCCTAGGATCACATCATGTCACATAGCTAGTTTCCCCATCCATAGAAATCACACAATAAAATAAAGAAATAAAAAATAGTCAATATGTAATATATATTGTAAAACTAAGTCATTCAGACATCATATAAAAATGGGCTCTCTTAGACCTAACCAATTATCTTTATCAAGAAACCAACTGTTTACTCTCTTTAATTGACTGATTCATTTATCACATGTTACAACCACAAGAAATATGAAGTATCAAATATAAAAATCTAGGAATTATTTAAAAATGATTCAATCGTAATTTCCAATTCCATCAATTTCAAGAATAACATTAATAATTAAACCTTCCTCTTTACTATTTAACTAAAAATATTTACCATTTTTACATTATTTATCAAATTTCTAATTAAAACAAACACATTATACCATACAATAAACAGATATATCACACTATATAGAAAAACTAGTATAAACCCATTAACATGACCAAAACACATTCGATCACTATATCCTAATACAATTATTTCATTAATGTGGATTAATATTCATTAAAGATAATTTCACTATTACTAAATGAGGTAAACCATGAAGAATTTATGATTTCACATTAAAAACAAGGAGAAGTAATGAATAACCTACCTAATTACATTCAAAATTCTTCTCATGAGAATATAAAAAAAACATAGAACTTTGATCATGTCTCTCTCAAGGATTCTATAGACCTATAAGAATGCCACACTAAATTTTTTCCAACAAATATCAGAAGAAACCCATGAGATTGAAAGAGATAAACCTCTATAGAATGAAAAGAAAAAAATTGATGTAAAAAACTATGTGGAGAAGAACCATAAAAAAAGTGTAAAATATCACCTCGATTTACCATATATCAAACAAAAGAATCTAGAGATCAATCCCCATTGAAAGGGAGTCAAACAAATATAAAGGAGAACCTATAAAAACGTATTATTTCAGAGAAATTAGGGGGTTTTGGGAGAAACTAGGGGTGTAATGTAATTTATAGGAATAATACTAGTCTCACATTCATGAAATGAATGTGTTATTATCATCATTAATGGATTGATCTTCAATACCCTCCAAAAAATGTGCTTCCTAGATCCAATAAACCAAGATCAATTGACATCATGAAATTCATGTTCCCATCAAGATTTCTTTGGGTAAATTCATCAAAAAGAGTCCTGAAACATTTCATGTCATCAAGTGACAGTTAATGTCATGTATCACACCCTAATATCAACTCTTTATCAAGAAACAAATCATATTTTAGTCCCCATGCTTCTCACTCAGGTCATGAACTACAGTTCACATTGTATATTCCTCCTACTACAAGATTTCATCTTCAAAACACTACAAAAACTACTCAAGGATTATTCCAATAATCCAAGGCATTAGAAACATGAAAATAAATAGTATATATGGGTTTAGACCTTTATATAAGATACCACTAAAAATAATCTCATCCAAGACATTTAATACCAAACCTAGAGAGAAGGGAAGGGAAAAAAAGGATACCCAAATAGCCACCCTATGAGATATCTCTCTAGAATATAATCATCACAGATGTAAAACTACCTCACTTATAAGAAGAAGATAAAAAACTATATAATCCTCTATTTGGTTGGGGGATACATCTCAAACAAGACAATGGACGTAAAAAATGCATCAAAGAATATAAAACCATCCCATAATCCATACAGAAATCAACATTAAAAATACTATTCTACGAAAAACGAACTAAGAATAAAAAATATTAGGATAACGAGAAATTATATGTTAATCGCATTCAGAGGTTCTCTCTTATACACCACTATGAAACTAAAGGAGATAAAATAAGGGAATAGAACACCAATTAAATAGTTTCTCTTAGTAGTCATGAATAACCACATGCCCTCTTTAATGGTCTCGTTATCATCAATGTCGATATCACCCCAATCGATGACATGAGATTTGTCGTGAATATAAATATGAATATGTGATACATTAAAACATCACAAATCCATATCATCCATAGAGGAAGTGCTAACAGATATGTGAAGGATCCAACTGGATATGAAACCTTGATAGTCCCAAACAACTAGGGTAGAATCTCACTCCCATGACCAAACCTTTATTTCTCATGATGTGGAGTCACAATAAAGAAAAAATGGACTCTAACATTGAACACTAGAGGTATCCACCTATATTCTATTTAGTATTTATGACTATCCTGCAATAATTTCATCCTCTCACAAACCACCAAAACCAGATCTATCGTTCTTTTCACTAGTTTCAGACCAGGAAATTAGGACTCTACGAACATAATTTAGCGCTATATGAAACAATATGGTTATCTATAAAAATATTTAAATGGAACTATAATAATGGGAGAGTGGAAAATTTTATGGTATGAAAATTCAACCATGGTTAGGTTTCTCACCCACAAACCTATAAAATCTAGGACACAGGCATGAAACATGTCTTCAATTGTATAGAAGGTACACTCTATATGACCATCAGTTTGTGGATGTAAAGTAGTTTTAAGGAACTATTAAGAGAAAAAAATAGTTTTTAGACCTCTACACACCCTTGAGGTTAAATTAGGCTCATGATCAGAGTTTATTTTCTTAAGGACTTCATGATGCTTCAATACCTTTTGTAAACACTACCTCAATAAAACATCTAGTGAGATCAAATCATTGATCTCTAAGTAGTGATCTGATTTTGTCAAATGATCAACTATCAACCATAAAACATCCTTGTAACTGAGAGAGAGGTGAAAAATTAATTAATTCCAACAAAATTTCCACTGACTTTTATTGAGGAATATCTAAGGACTAGATAAAACAAGTAGGAACACAATGTTCGAACTTCACCTTCTAGAAGACTAATCTTTGGGACATGAACTATGGAACTTAATTATTCAACCCAAGAGACAACAAATGACCTCTCAAATCATGGTACATATTTTTAATGGAATGATATACTACTAAGGATGATATATAAAACTCAGGGGGAACCACCCAATGCTTCCCTGAAGGAATTAAAACCCTACCCCAAAACAACTCCCGATGCATATCATCCTCATAACATTCATCCAGGGAATCACTACAAAAACCTTGATCCTAATAAAATACCACCTTCAAATCCCATATCTAGTAATTCCCCACCTATTACACTAAATAAGACTACACCATCAACTGAGAAATGAATCCTCTTCCACTAACTTCTCCCATACCAAGATTCATCATAAAAAACACTTCTATCACTCTCTATGAATATCTAGACTCATGTATGGAATCACTATGTGAATTCCTACTTAGTGAATTGACAAAAATTTTATTTATTGTTGTATAAGAAATTTCAAATTCAAAATCCAATAAAAACTTCATCCACCATAATTTATGTATGTTCAGTTCATGTTGGGAGAAGACATACCTCAGGATATTTTGAACGATAAAGAAAAAAAATCATTCACTGATGAGGTAGAGGAAAAAAACAACAAAGAAGGAACAACCATTTATAGTGTAAGATCATGAGTGGAAAAATTATATTCATGGGGACATAAATTTCATGAACCATTAGAAATAATTCCCTTATATAGAATCAAGATACCATCTAATACAAGATGCGATGTATCTTTGAAAACCGTAAAATGATCTCCCACTTCTTGAATATAATGTACTGAAGCACTAACTAACTTCTCCTTTAGTTACTCAAATGAAACATGATATTTTATGGTATAATAGAAAATTTGATCCTTTCTAGTCAAGGTTTTCAGAAGAGTATTTATTTGAGAGAATATTGTTATGAACCTCCTATAATAGCCTGAAAGATCAAGAAAACAATAGATATCTACAATAGTCTTGTGGGATGCCCATGAAACCACCACCTTAAGATTTGAAGGATCCACAAATACATAATTTTGGGACATATAATTACATAACAAAAAAAATTATCATCCCAAAACACACACCTTGAAATATAAAAAAATGTTGATAATGAAGATCAACAAAAACTACCCATAGATTAATTGTGTGCTCATCCTCAGATGTGTAGTACATAAGGATTTCATTGTTGAAATCCACCATGAAATGGTATAAAAATTCTTAGAACACCACATTAACCAATCCCATGAATATATCTACATCATTATATACATAAACAACATTATAAAAAACTCATAATACCCATGATGACATTGAAATTCACTCTTCAGGATATCCTTATCCCTTAGCCGCATTTGATGATTTCTCAACCATAAGTTAATCTTTGAGAACCAACTTTCTCCCATTATTTTATCACATAAATCATCAATATATATAAGTGGGTAGAAATTATTCACCGCCACTCGATCCAAGAGATGATAATTATTATATATATGTTGAAATCCATCATCCATATTTCTTAATAAAATCGGTGCACCCCAAGGTGACATGGTTATCTAAAAAAACCACACTACAAGAGATCACCAATATATTTTCACAGCTCCCACACCTCAGAAGGTTCCATACTATATAGGGACAAAAAGATATGTGAATCCCCTCACTAAATCTATATGAAATACATGATCTATTATCAATGGAGTAATGCTACATCCTCTTTAGGAAATAAATTACGATACTCGTACCTGAATATGAGAAACACCTCCTACTAAACCTTTAAAAAACCCAGTACCAACTCAACCATAAAATAATACATGGAAGAAACATTATTTAGTCCTATATGAGGGTCTATTTCATTAGTGTACGTGATATAATCTCCATAAACATTATAGAACACAATTTAATGCCTAATGAAATCCATGATATACCAAACTGAATACAATCAATCCATTCTAATGATGATGTCATATAAAAATATCTATGGACCAAGGAAGTCTCTGCAAGAGAAGTGATACCCCAACACTATATCACAGTCTCAAAATACTTCAAATTGATAAGGCTGACTGCCAACAAGAATAGTCAATGTTTAGGGGACTAGAAATCTTTACACATCAAGTCCAAAATCATAGATGATGTCTAATAAAATAAATGAGTGTATAGTTCCTGAATCAAATAAAGCATGCACCCAAGTAGAAAAAACGATTAAGGAACCTCAAACGACATCCATCTCACATGGTGATGGGAAATATAAATCATAAATATGAACATGACCATCCCCATGACCTATATGTGTAACACCCTAATATTTTAAAAGAACAATATACTTGCTAAATTTTTTTAATACACCACACAGATTTTTATGAAAATTATTATATACTATAAAGAAATTAAATGTTTTAAATTTGACCAGTATAACCTTGATGTAAAATACGTTGAATGAATAAGAATAAATAAATTATAATAAATATTTATAATGTTTTTATATAATGAAAAAGTTTTAATTAATTCATAATAAATAATCACTCAATTTTTAGTAAATCCATTTTATGGTTCAAACATACATTTTCTTCAAAAACGAGGTTATTTTATTTTTGTGAGTAAATATTATAATTAATTTGTTATAATTTTAATAAATTATTCTATGAAAATTATTACATTATTTAAATCATCATATCAAAAATATAATACTCTGAAATGTTATGTTTTTTCTAAAAATATAAATTTGTTAGTGAATAGTAAAAAATATAGATTTTCATAAAATTGCCATTTAATTAATTGAAAATCCCAATCAGGATTTAAATTTAATATTATAGAAAAATAATTCCATTTTAATTAAATAGAATATAATTAATTATATATTAATCAATATTATACTTTATTTCTCTATAATTTTATTTTTGGTTAAAAAAATCATTATTCTATATACTATTTCTTGTTGTATTTTATGCATTTATGTTAAAATTTATTTCTACACATCAAGAAATTGAATGTTAAAAAATGGATTAAATATTTTGTATTAGGATATTAATTTTTTTTAAAATTTCTAACTTTATTTTTTGTTATAATGAATAGTAATCGTGGTAAATGTTTTTCACCTCTGTAAGGTAAATCAGATAATTAAGGTAAAAAATTGTTAAAAGGATTTAAAATATACCTAATACATGTCTTTACACTATTTTATTATTTTAGTTAGTGAAACCTCATATAAGTTTTTAATTTATGGAAACCTGGAATCTTTTTTTCATTGATAATGGCCTATATAATATTTTAAATAAAGAAAAATACAAAATGTATCACCCTTACTTTTAAATTTTTATTATACGTTCACATAAGAATAAATATAAGATGTTAATGAATATTAATGTTTATTTTTATAATTATTAATATTTTTTATGATGGAAATTTATTTATAATTTTTTCTGGTTATATAATAACCTAAATTCTTAGTCAATATTGACATTGTTCTTGTACATGTAGTTGAAAAATCAAAGTAAATAATTTTAAAGACATTAAAAGTAATGTGTTTTGGATAAATTATGGTTAAAAAATATTTTAACTGTTATTAGTAATTTATTATTGGTTTTTAAAGTTATTATATTCTAATTCCATTAATATCTTGATGAATTTAATGTCAAATTAAATGAATAGTTCCAAAAATGAAATTATTGATATTTTATAATTTATAATATTTTATTAAATGATTCAAAATTCATAAATATATTATATTTGGTCCCTTTAATGTGATATGGTCAATAAAATCAACCAATTTACATTTATGGGACAATTTTAATTCAATAATTATTATCCCCTAAAGAGTAAAAAACATTTATATCAATGTGATTTTGAAAAGGGTTAATGAGGGGTTAAAATGAAGAGATATGGGTGAAAAAATAACATAATCTTTCCCAAATGTTATTTAATGAGAGTATTTAGGCTCATTATCATCATATTTTATAAATATATCATTTTTTCTATTTTTTTAGGAAAATAAATTTATATTGATTTAATTCTTTAAGAAACTACTAGAGTGTCGCTCCCCTTACTTATAAATGAGCACACCCTATCATCTATTCTTAAAACAATGTGAGCACTATAGTTTATATAATTAGAAAAAAAACATCTCAAAAAAATACAAATCACATCCTATGTATACCAGTCTAACCAATAGACCAAACCTAGAAGACTTAATGTGTAAGGAAAATGGGTTATCCAAGGAAAAGGAATAATTCATAGCTGGACTATTTCATGTTTATTTATTATTATAAATTCATAAAATAATATTTTAGTATGATGAAATAATAAAATATGGTTGTTCTATTTATTTAAATTTTATTGGGATAATGTTATAAAAATATTTCTACTTTTTTTTATATCCTATGGAAATTGAAATACATTTATCATGAGTATGTGTGGATTACCACCTCTGGGAAGCAATGTGTTTCTTATTCCATAACCACCTCTCATGATCATTTATAAATATTTTTTGAATATATATATATATATATAATTATTTTAATAATAAATATTTTTGAAACACATGATATTTTATATATTTTAACCTTCCAATTTTTTTTTAAAATAGTATCGTCATTCATGTGTATGTGTGGATCACACCTCCAAAAAGCGATGTGATTTATTGTTCATGTATACCAATAATGGATGATTATTAAATTTAATTTTATATAAAAAATGATATTTATTTCCAGATAATTATTCTATATATTATGGAAAAATATCCCATTTGACTATGATCAACCTAACAAAGTAATTTTTTAATTACAAACCAAACGTCTTGAAAAATCCCAACATGGGTTTAACCAATCTTGTAATTAAATATCTTATTAAAATAAATTAAATAAACTGTTTAATTATAAATTAATAAACTGGTAAAATATTATTTTTAAATTAAATAATTATGATACATTTATTATAAAGGAGTTAAAAGGAACAAATTGAATGTTAGAACATGAGGTAAGGGGTTTCTTAACTCAATTTGAATTAATTAGGTAATAAATCTACTTAATTAACTATTATATTCCAAGATTATGTGTTAAATAACCCATGATTTTTTATGTTTAATTTCTAATTGTCATGTTTGGTTTTTTAATAGTTTTACATAAATAATTCATTGATTAGTTATAACAACAATGATACAATCATTGTAAAGATTATTTTAATCAATATGTTTTATAAGGCATGCCTTGTTTTATGCACCTACATTATTTTATATGGTGTATATAATTACTATGGAGGTATTATATCACTGATAAATATTTGATCACAATATTAAAAGTTATTTTTATTTTCTCCCCATTATGAGATATTGATTCAAATGTTTTAAATGTTTCAATGGGTATCATGGTTTCAATTTCAATTCATCGAGGCATAATTCATGTTATGAAAAATGTTTTATATTATATAGTGTAATAATACCCCATTAATTTGTTTTAAAATATTATTTCATTGAAATTATGGATTTTATAAAATCATTTTGATTTTTATATTCAATGGATTTTTGATTCATGAATTACTCAAGCTGAAAGGGTCTCATCTCAAACATCCTTCATTGAGATGTGTTCTGATTGAGACACTTATATTTCATATATATAATTACAAAAAAACTCTATAAATAATATCATGATTTTTTTTATACTCATGGTATTTTAGGTTCCTTATTATTTTCTTTCTTTCAAATTATTTTTGGTTTCAAAAGTTCATAAAATGGGTTTTTCATAAAAAAACGTTGTTCTAAATACTTTAAATACTTTCAACTAAACTCTTACTCTATGTTAATTATATAATTCCAAAAATATTTTTATGAACATAAATAATTTCTTAAAGTACCTATATTTTATCTTTATTTAAAAGGTTTTAATGTTAAATTCTATTAATATTATTTCATGGGTTATTTTTAACTCTATACACAAAAGATTAAAAAGGACCTTCATTTTTAATTTTTTTGAAATGAATAGATTTTTGCACCATCATGAAATTTATTTTCTCTAAAGCTTAATTTAAAAGTTTCCATTGTTATTTTTAAAAAATAATAATATTCAAAATATGTTGTGAATTTTTAAATTTTAGTGGTACCGAAAGAAAAGGGTATTTTACCATGATTTTCTAGAAATGTTATAAATGTGTTTTAAAGGTATTTTAATATATTTCCACATCCTTTAATGATTAATATAATTCATTGGGGATATAATCTTATGATATAATTCATATTATTTCACTAAATGGGTTGTGAAGATATTTAAAGGAGAATACATAGAAACCCAATTCATTTTCACGGGTAAATCATGTTATGATAGGTTCAATCAAATACTGGTATACATTTGTTTTCCTCATGATGCAGAACATAAAAATTATTGATGAAAGTTGGAATGGGTAGCAAAAAAAACATGAAATGAATTATCTGATATGTGATGGGCATGTCTGTTATATCCCTATAATGCACTGGGTAATGAGAGGTACTTTACTCAATTAATGTTACTCTTAAGAGATGATAGAGTTATGTTACTCCTAAGAGATGATAATTTTTACAAATTATAGGATTCTACTATGAGATATCAAACTATATAGTTAAGTGATTATATGATTATTTTGTTGATGTTTTAATATAACTACATGTTCGGTCAATGAATTCTATGAGTTCTAATGGATCCTTTTCTCAATGAATGTTTTCACATGGGTCTTTATTTTTGAATTATATGACACTTATCATATGAAAAATATGTATTCCATGTCTTATGATTTATGATCAAGGTTTTTATAACACCCGAGACTTTTATGAGAAATATTTTGTTTTTATGTTATATAAACCATCAAAGGAATCTTTTACTACACACAACACCATCTTGGCTTGCTTTACATGCAACTACGGCCTTCCTCAATATCTTGCGTCGTACGCAATACCGAGTTTCACTAAACAACGATATGCTATTAAAATATTATTAAAACTAGCTGTTATGAATAGTAATAACCACTTTTTGAGAGTTTGTAAATTTTATTTTTCAAAATGGACTTCATTTTTGGATTCGGAATATCGAAATTATCTTAGGGTGAAATTTTGGTACTTTTCAGATAACTTTCATATTCTGATGAATAGTGAAAATTACTAAATTTAAATTAAGAACAACTTTTTTAATCGAAATACTTAATAGTGATAAATTATTAATTTGAGTGGTTTTAAATTATATTTAGAATATATTTTTACAATTTAATACATTTTTGTTCATTGGATGTAATTTCACATTTAAACCAGACATAAACAAGTGTCAATCTTTTGATAGTTATTATCTTTTAAAAACACACTATTTGTTTTGACGACGGGAAATAAATTTTAAATTATTTAATGTAACTGATATGTTTTGAATTTGGTAAAATAAACATCATTTTTTAATTCATAATATCAAATATAGCTTAGGCCTAATTTTTGGTATTTTTCTGGAAACTTTCATTTTTTTTGATGAATAGTGAAACCACTAAGTTATAGTTAAAAAAACTGAATTTTTCATAAAACTTAATTTTACCGCTTCTGTGAGTATAATTTTGAAAATACAAGAGACACGGTTAATATCAAGGACTAAAATGTGGTTCAATGAGATGAAAATAATTTTTGGTCAATAGTAATTTTTTTTACCACGGTTAAAAGTAAATAGGGTAGTTAAGGGTAAAAATGATATTATTATTAACCTAACACATGTTCTAATTCTATTGGATAAGTGTAATTCGACCAAAAACAACCTTAGGAATAAAATATGACCATTTAGGCCCACATGGATTAGATTAGGACATTTATTATCAATTTATTTAAAGAAGGGTTAAAATAGTTAAACTCAATGTCTAATAACTAAAGAATTTTTAATATAGGTTTATACATAAGATAAATTCTACTATAAATATTCATTAGAAAGATAAAACGATTTCCTACATAATGATATTTTATTTGTAATTTTTAGACTTTAAATAAGTTAATTTATTAATGACACAAAGATGATGCAGTAATTATCTTATTAATGAAATATTGACATAATTGATGTTATAAATACCCAAATAAATATAATTTGATACTATTAATGAATTAAAATAATTTTATAGGTTAATATGACATGTTATTATTTATTTAAGTAACTTTTTTCTAATTAAGAATTTGTGATGATTTTCAAAAAAAATCAATTACTAAATAGTGTCAAAATTGACATAAAATAGTTTTTAAAACAAGTATTATATTATTAATTGTTATTTTATTCTTAAAAATATAAGGTTCGGACAAATGGATTAGATACGGTTATATATATTAATAATAAACAACTTGGGGTTCATTTTTCTTGTTATTGTAAGTTTATTAACCTTAAATTGTAAGAACACAAAAAGATGCGGTAAAGGTAAAATTATCTAACTTAATGTTAAATCTAAATGATAAGGTTAAAATAAGAACCTAAACTTGTCTAAATTCTATTTTATGAGATTATTTTGACCCATACCAAACTTAACTTCGAAATATATCAATTTTGAGCTATTAAAAACCGAATTTTACTTTATAATAAAATAATATTTTTAGTTATTCCAAAGGTGCCCCTCTCCTCCCTTATAAAAGGGCACCTCCTCCCCCTCTTCCCCACACCACTTTGATCCTTAAATATCGGCCAAAACCTGCCAATTTCTTCTCTCCACTTCCCTAGAGACATCATAGAGGTCCTGTTATTCTTCAAAGACCAATGTTAGTGCCCTAAGAGAAGCTCTCAAAGAGGCGCTTCAAAGAAGAGGTAATGCCCGTTACCGATTCTTTCATCTTTATTTCTTCTTCCACTTATTCTTCTTTAGTTGTTTCATTATGAAGTAATAACATCAGTATCACTCATATAATTATATGTTATTATAAGTATGAAACAACCCTATTTCACCATCTATCCATCCAACGGAAAATGAAATCACCACGCGTGCGTACGTACGGAATACTGTCTCCACGCCGTGGTGTAAACTATTTTCCACCACCACCTTACTTGGATGGGTATAATGGTGTAAATAATAACTATATATTATTATTTTAAAGTTATATTTATTCTTAATTGTATATATACACTCCATTACAATTTCACTATCATCGGAACGATATCATCACTCGTGCGTACGTACGGAATACCGTCTCCACGATGTGATGCGACTCGTTCTACATGATCTTCATTGAATAATGATTATATAAATGAATTGAATGAATGAATATATTACACTAATACCAATCTGTAAATGAGGTATCTATAACCTAAGAAGAAGAATAAAAATTTATTCGACAAAACACTCATAAGAACAAAAACTAATAAACACCCGAATAACAAGTAGTAATGAAATATTACTAATAAGAAGCTAAGAATATGACAATATATGATATCATAAAAATAAGTATGATTTTGTAAGAAGTCAATAACATTATTTAAATCATTATACAGGAGGCTCGAACCCTTACGAAGAAAATCAGACCTAAGGTAAGGGAAATATCACAATCTCATTTTTATCCGAGATTGTTTATACTTTGGTATTTACTGGGGTGAATTTTATCATCCACATCCATGTTTCTTCAATATGTAATATTATTTCCATCCACCTACTATTGTTTAAATCCATTTTTACCCTTTAGTGAGTTTATAGTAAAAGATATGAAAGGAATCTTTTGTCGTTTTTCATATGAAGTACTTTTTGACTTTTCTGACAAAAGTACGAGAAGAATGTTTTTTTAAATTATACGGCATGAATGGATTTTTAAAAAATTATTTCCAAGAAGCTTCCTTTAAAAGTTTTCAAGTTTATTTTTAATAAAATTCTTTTAGTTTAAAATTGTATAACATGTTAAGAAAAGAAAATGTTTTTGAAGTAGAAAGGATATTTTCCTCAAGAATGGAGTTCAAGTGTTTTATCAAAATTATTTTCCATCTAAGATAATATAGGGTTATGTTTCTATCCCTATTATTACATTGATTTGATTATGTTGTGATGGAATTATTTTTATGAATTGATTTATCTTATATAAATTGTTTTATGATGTCATGTTGTTTAAGAATCTCATTTTTATTACATGGGTTATGCAATGATGTATGATTTATGATTTTGTGGCACACATATGAATGGTATCATTATGAGATGGGTGAGACCTATATCTCCCTCCAATGCATTGGGTAAAGATTTTATATCTCATGAGATAGACATGGCTGGAACGGCAGGTTAAACCGGTTCAGTGAAACAGGACTGAAACGTGGAATGAACTCAATTCAGAAATAGACTTTTTCCACTATGATAGTCTTGGCAATAAGTCTTGACTAATAAGAAATGATTATCTATGATTATGTGTGTATGCCAGAAAGTTTCATGTTTTAAGTTATGATGATTTTGATTACATTCCATTACTATGATTTATCCCATGTTATGAAATTATGATCTCTTTTGAAGGTTAAGATTTCCAAAAATATGTTCGTATGAATATGATGTGATTGATATTTATTTTGTTTACCCTTATTGAGCATTTGAGCTCACCCTTTTGTATGTTTTTTTCCCAGGTCAGGAAGCAGGTTATTAAGTAAGATATGCCAAAATGGACTATAGATATGATGAAATAAATGGGAGACAATGTAGATGCTTTATGAACCAGTTGTTTATGTTTCTCAGTTTCTAAAGACACTATACCTATACGGTCCTTTCATGGTTTTGTTATATGTTGTAATAATTATGCTTCAATTTTGATGTAATAATAATGTATATAAAGTATGGGTCATTATAGTTTTTATACATATGAATTCTATTATTTTATGATTATGCTCATTGATTATTTAATTATACCCTTATTCTCATATTATTCTCACCTATGAAATTCAATTGCTAATTCTTATGTTCACCCATACTAACAATTTTAGATCAACCTTATTATGTTTTCAATTTTCCTAGGTTATGAATATTGATATCAAAAGAATTATTTCTAGAAAGGTTTTATGTGTGAATATTTTTATGGGACATGTTGAAGATGTAATTTGATATAAGAAAAGTAGATAATTGTGGATAAAATATCACTTGAATAAATTGTTATGTTTATGTAAGAGTTAGTCCTAATATTATAAAACTCAATGGTAAAAGGTTCATGGGCATGTAATTAATCCCATATTATTGTTTTATGTTGTATTTTTTGGATGTATTAAATTTGTTCAGGTTTATCAGTATCATTCAAGAAAACTATAATGATTATATTTTTAGAACTATAACAAAAATCAGGGGATTAGGGTTGTTATTGTTGTATTAGAGAGAGGTTTAGATAAAATTTGAGATTATGATGTTTTTATTTAATGTTAATATAATATTTATGGATACTATCATGATTTTATATGTTTAAGGTTGTGAATAATTTAAATGGTATAAACTCCCATTTGAGGTCTTCATGTAATCATAATGAAATGTGATTAATGATATTTTGGGTGACATATTATTATGTTGATGTATAAGTAACCCTTAAGTGTATCCTGTGATTTAACATGACATTTTATTTTGGAAGAATAATATTACACTCATACCAACATTGAAGTTAATTTTTTTAATGTTGAGGTTATAGAGGTTATCTCAGATATAAGGTTAATTATTTATGGAATTATTTAATTTCAACTATTGGGTATTATTATTGAATTTGGGAGATTAATGTATCTCTTATTTATATGAAGGATTATTCATTTTAGATGTTTTCTTCCCATGTGCTAAATATTTTTTATTGGTTAATGCATAAATAATAGAGGAATAACTTGTATTTATATTTTAGATCTTATAATCCATTATAATTTTATAATAGTTCTTCAAGAAATACATATTCGTACTCAAAATTTGGAGTAAAAGATTATATAATGGTGGAAACTGATTGTAACATGAAATCAATATATGGAATTGAATTTATGAATTTGAAGAAACAAAAGATAGTATATTTTATTATAATCATAGTCAATATGCTAAAGGGATTTCTCAACTCTAAGAAAATTATCATAAAAATATGTCATTCTGTTACCTTCATTTCTGATGAATCTATGGTTGTTTTAACACCTCATTTTTTATAGTTTTATGGTCATTTAATTTCACATGATCAATCACTTTATTGTGACCAATATTATCTGTCACTCTCTATAATTAATTGGATATTAATTTTTACACTATGTCTTTATTTTAAATTCCAAATAATATTAACCTATTTTAAAACATAGTTATATGTAATTCCATATGACATTCATATTTCCCATTCCCTTTTTCAATAGGAAGTTTGATTACCCATTTTTCTGATGTTGGGTTTCAATAGAGGTATTTTCAAATGTTAATTTATTGATTAACATGCTGAAGTTAAAATTGCATGTATGAAATTTATTAATGAATTGGTAGAATCTAACACCGTGACATTTTAAAATAACCCTATGCTCTATATATTTCTTAACAAAAGTCATTGAACATCAAACTAATTGTGATATACTATAAAAATAATTAAGGTTTAAATGTGATCGGTATATCCTAGCCATTAAATTTATGGTATTAATATGAATAAATACATTTTGAAATATATGTATAATGTTTTTATAAATCAAATTTATTTATTAACTCATAATAAATAAGTGTTATTGTTTTTAAAAAATTCATTTTATGGTTGTAAAATATGTTTTTTTTCCAAAATATTTTCTAATTATTTTTCTGATTGATTAATATAATTAATTCCCGAAACCTTGAGAAATTCTATTTCATACAAAAGGTATAATTTTTGAAATCATAATATAAAAATTATCTTTGGGAGAATTTCTAGGATTTTTCTGAAAATTTTGATTTTTTAGTAAATGGCTAAAAATAGAAATTGTTATAAAACTGTAATTTCTTTTGTATAAAAAGACCCATTATGATTTTAATTTTATAATATTGTAACATAATAATCATTTAATTTTATATTATATAATTAATTACATAAGTGTCAATATTATACTTTATTTTGGTATAAGTTCATTTTTGGGCTTAAAAGCACAATTTTCTTAAAACGTTTTATTATTGCATTCTATGCATTTATATTAATATAAATTCCTCCATTTGATAGAAACTAAATCTAGAAAAATTTATTCCATATTTATAATTTTAATTTTAATTTTGGTAAATAGATTAATTTTATGTTTTTTCCAAATGAATAGATACCGTGGTAAATTATTTTCACCAAGTTACGATAAATTGGGTAATTAAGGTTAAAACTAAAGTGAAACGAATTTAAAATAATCCTGAAAATTTAGTTTAACCTATTATATGATATGTTTTAATCTATAATCATGTAAATATAAATTATATGGGAACTTAGATATTTTTTTTATATAATGACCTATAGAATAGTTTATGTGAAGAAAAATTCATAATGTTAATATCTTAGTTTTGAATTTCTATTATATATTCAAATAAGGTGAAAATTAATTTGGGAATGAATCATTATTTGTTTTGATAACAATGAAACTATTTTTCTTGAACCCAAATAATTTACAATAATCTTTAATTTTATAATAAACACAATCCTATTTCTACATTGATTTATGTGTCACACCATGTTAAAATTATGCTATACACAACACTAAGCTAGCTTGTGTTACACGCAAGATCGAGTTTTACCACTTTTTAATGGACACCTATTTGAAAACTAAATTTTTACACATATATAAATTTTATATTTAAAATTTTACATTTTTATTAAAATAATAACATCAAAATTATCTTAGGATGATTTTTTGGTATTTTTCTAAGAAGTTTCATTTTTTGATGAATTGTGAAAAATACTACATTTTTGTCGAAAACTAATTTGGTGTTTAAATAATTATTAATGAAAAATTATAGTTTAAGTTGGTTTTAAGGTCACAGTAGAACAATTATAAACATATTAATCCAATACATGTAGTTGAAATCATTTTTTAATTGAATTTAGATATAAATAAATAATTAACTTTTGATTATTTTCACTTTAAATACCTTTTTTCTCGTCATGTGTGTGAGATTAACATTAAACTTAATGTTTATACTTCTGTGAATTTAATTTTCAAAAATAGTTATAAATAGTTGGAATATATATAATATTTATATTCTAATAAGATAAACTTTTTTTGAGTAAAAAATGTAGTGAGGTTAATTGATATTAATTAAATTGATTGGGGTAAAAAAATCAGTTTACTTAGTGGTTAAACATAAATCTTAAGGGGGAAAAACCTAGAAACCTATTAAAAAATCCATTTAGTACCCATATTTCGTCCATATCACCTCTTTTTTCTAATTTTATTAGTTATTTGGATAATATTCCATTAAATTAAACTATATAATAAGTTAAGTAATGGAAAACAAAAAAAGGAACCTTACTTACCTTTAACATTTATAAATCCTTGAGATATGGAAAAATAATAATATTTTCGATTGTAAATATACAATTTAAAAATAAATAATTCATTTTAAAATAATAATTTATCATTAATTTTTTTGGATGAATTAGTAACATAAAAATTCTTATGAAAGTCTAACACAATGATTATTTAGTAAATAATTAAATAAAATAAAAACAATAAAAATAATAAAAGTGATGATATTTGAATGAATTTTTATGTTAAAATATTTTTTTAGATTAAGATTTAATGTGATATAGATATGGAATTGATATATTTTTATTTCATCATTGAATTTATATTTTAAAATTTAAATTAAGTCAATAATGTCAAAGTTGATATTAATTTTACTTTATAATAAATGATGTTTTATTACATAATTTAAAATTATTAAAAATAATATATTTTCAAAAATAATATTTAAATGTAAATAAATATAAAATATAGTTTATATATAGACAAATAGATCTTTTTTAATTATGATATTGACCGCTAAATAATGAAAACATTGTTAGCTTGATTCAGGTAAAAGTAATGTCTTTTGGATGTTACATGTGCTTGTTTTGAAATTAATTTCCAACAAAAAATTGTTTTTTTATATTCGATATAATATTTATAATTCATTTAATATATATTTTATAATAAATCTAACTTCAATTTATCCTTTATAGTTAAATTACATAGGTTAGAAAACTACTTACCTTAATAAAAAAAATTTAAGAGTGGGGAAACATAGAAGTTAAGGAACAAAATTAAAAAATGAAGTTATTTTTTTTTGTTTTGGAGGTTTATATTGACAATAATTTCACTTTAATTTTTTATTTTTTTATTTTAGTTTCACATGAGGTAAGGAAGACCTCCCAATAGTGTTTACATTTTTTATATTTAGTATAATGGCACTCCCCCTCCACTATAAAATGGCATTAACTCCCCCAATTTCTTCAAACTAATAATGCCCTTCAGATCTTCATAACCCGGAAAAAATATTCTCCCAAAATCCCTCCACTAATCCTATAAGAATATCTTTTAAGCGAAATAAATCCAATGAAGTATTTTGGTGAAAACCAAAACGAGTTACCTGAAGAGGAGATACCATTATTCAACGATCACAATTTTTTAATTTCTTTATAAAACCATTAATTTACTATTGTTTCATGATTATATAATAAAATAGGTATACCAAATATACCTATATGCTTTGAGGTTAAGGTTTAGACCTACACCTATACACACTTACATAAAATGTGTAACATAGCTATCGTTTGTTTGTATAGAGAACTACCGCCTCGCAAAACGATGTCATTTGTTTTTCCTTTACCACCCCTCATGGTTGGGAATTATGATGGAAAAACTATTTGTATATGAAATATAAGATAATATTGTGTATTTATACTTATATAATTTTATGAAACACATAAATTATTGCTTTCCTGTTTTTGTAAATATGATAACATCATTTGTGGAGGTGAGGTCTACCGCCTCCTCAAAGCAATGCGATTCGTTCTCACAAAACATGGAATTTATTAACTATGGGTTTAATATAAAAAGTATTAAATGCATAAAATATATATTATATTCATGAAATAATTACCCTTCTATAAATATAATACATCATTTTATTTATTACCCTTTTCACACACTAAAAAAAGTGATAACATCATTTGTGGGCCTGTGGACTACATTGTCTTCGATGTGATATTATTCCGTTTACATCAACATAATTATATATATAAGAATATATGATTAAAAAACAATTTATTTATGATATAATGATAATTTATGATAGATAAAATGTTAGTTAAATTCTTTCCATGATGATCATTGAAAAATGGGATCGTTACTCATGCATACGTTTGAGAAACTGTCTCTATGATTTTAACATTGGTTCATTTTTCATAACCATCATTCATGATTGGTTTCAAAATAAAAAATTATTTATAAATATGATAATTATTTCATTATAATTATTCATGATATTTTCATATAATGAAGCCTTTTATCACAGTTGACCAACCAAAATCATTTTTGACAAATGAACCTAATTTGGTTAAAAAACCCTATGTAAACATATTTGTTTAAGTTGTTGTATAAATCATTATATTAATTGATATAAAATTTATAATAAATATGAAAAATTTTATCTAAAAATTAAAAAATTAATGTAATTTTATTATTCTTGAAGATGAATATACATGTGACAAGTCAGTCTCAATGTAAGGTATTTTCATGTCACATTTTAAATTTATGAGATAAATGAAATATTCAATACTTATTTTGTGTGGTGTATTTACTACCCATTTTGATATACTATATCATGAATCCTTTTATATTAATAGTATTTAATGTTTTACTTTTAATTATCTCATCCATTGGTTTATAACATTAAAATACCAACTAGTAAAATTTATCTTGTAATCTCACTTTCATTTGTGATAGTTAACATTCTCTTAAAAAAATTACTACCTCATAATAAATTTTCATTGAAAATTATATTTATTTTTGATATCCATATTATTTAATGAATGAAATGGATATTTCTTAAACCCTATAACATTTATACATAATATTTTTACTTTTAATGTTATTCAATATTCATGGGAAATATTGATAAATATGTATCTTTTAATTAATAGGGATATTTGTTAAGATACATTATTTATTAATTTAAATTGATTATTCAATATATGGAGAAGGATTTGGACTGGTACTACGTGGGATGGGGAATTTTTAATTATATCACCTCAATGAATCAACACTCTCATGGGACAAATTCAGTTGGAAAAACCTTTTTCATTTTTAACAATTCTGTTTTAAACTGTCTTGTGAAATGTCTTGATAGTATAGTTGTGATTGGACAAACCAAATTAGTAGAAACCCAATATGTTTTAAATCGTCTTATGAAATGTAAAATTCTATCAATACTCGTTGGATTGAGAATGTTAAAGGCCATTACATGGCCTTAGCGACATCACAAAGCTTTCAAATGCAGGAAATAAATTCCAGGGGATTCAATATAATTTGGGGATGATTTTCTCTTTGAGAAATAAAACAAATGAACCAAACATGACATAAAAACAGAATACTAAATGATGTATGATTACACTAAAAAATCAAAGTAACTCAATTGATATCAAAATCAATATATAATAGAGTACCATACTGAAATAAAAATAATATCAATCTAAAAAGTGAAAGAAAAAACCAACAAAACCGAATGACTCAAAATACATTACTCCATATCTCAAAACATGCTATATTCATTAAATCCACAAAAATTACAAGTATAATGAATCACCACTAAATAATTGTGTCGTTTTACCTTTAACTACATCTTGGTAAACAATATATGAAAAAGAACCAATGTTTCAATGTATTGGTGAGTAATGAAATTCAGTAGATTTTCCCCAAATGATTTCCCAACTCAAGCTACTAGGATATATCAAGTAATCACACTTATATTAAAAAATTTATATAAAACACTTTAAAAAATTGAAATAGTTTATATCAAAATATGAAGCAGTTTCCAAAGTAAAACCATTTCCAAGTAAAAAAACCAAAAAATTTCTAAACAATTTCACTTTCCTTTTTAGAATAACCCATTCCAATCCACACATACAGTCATGCATTCGCATACGAGAGTTCTATACTCATGAGTGGTCCATCATCAATATACCATGTGATCCAAAGGTATCCAATATCTAATGTACCATTTCACCTTTGGAGCTCTTCACCAAGTCATATTTCAACAAGGCCTCGTAAAATGAAAAAATAACACACACCGCCAAGTATGCCCAAAAACCATGACAATTCAATAATTCAAAAACCATTTATATAAATAAATATTTCTATTTAAATTTTGACATATTTTTTTCATGAATCAAAAGAAGAAACTATTTTATAATAAAAATTTGAAAATCATTTATCAAAATCAGTTTGAATAAAATTTCCATAATCCCACATGAATCCACAGACCATCACTCAAGAGGGTTTCTATCATGATTTTCACAGAGTTTCAAAACTAATTTGAAGAAAAAAATCTAGATGGAATCAAAAATTCTAGTTATAAGAAGAGGATTTGAGAGTGAATCCACCTACCTTGATAATTATGATGGAAAAAATAATGAAACGAAATTTCCCACAAAACTGGGTTAAATTTCCAAATACATTTGTTAGATATATTCCCCTAAATAAATAGCCAAAATTAACCATGATTGGAAGAAGAAACCCTAGATCTATATGCGGTAGACTAGATCTAAAAAATTAAGAGAGGGAAGAAGTAGATATAAAAAAACTAAGAAAAACTATAACAAACTAGGTCTTACCATGGGAATCTAGCTTTAGAGCACCAAGAAACGCCTCTATATCACTTCTGACTCGACACCTATAGGTTCCGAATCCTTTGGGAGGAATAATTCTCATGTTAAGGCCAAAATGGGGTGAAAATGAGCCGTTAAATGTTTATCCCCACCTAGATACACTTTTTTAGGATATATTTTTTAAACTATACATAGTTAGGTTCATAGTTAGGTAAACCATGCACTAACTGATCACCCGTATCTACCTCAAGGAGAACCTCACATAGTTGGCTGACATAGTTAGACAAACCATGCACCAACTGTTCAAAATCCCATTATCCCACTTTACATGGTTTCTTCTATGTGGACTTACTGTATAGCCAAACCATGAACCTAACTGTGTTCCTACCCATTATCCCCTGTCTAACAATGCACAATTTCTTATATGAGTTTAACAGTTTACAAAAAATCGTCTACCAACCGTCACCTTTAGAAAATTCCCAAAATCATTCAAAAAGTAATCAAAATAATCCCAAACATCTCTTATAAAATTAAGATACATGAATATCATAAATAAAGGGTTAATTATATGAAATCATGGTTGTTAAATTCTCTTAACCATTGTCCTTTCCATCCCCAAAAAGTAAAACACCACTTCTCTCCTAAAATATTTTTGGAGACTGCTCGAACATTTATTTCTCCCATTACAAAATTCTCTTCCTGAATTAAACCATGATTCCAAAAAACTTAATGTAGAATAGTTCTTTTCTGACAAAAGACATTCTCTTACCTATCCAAAATCAACACTGATACATGCACAAACAAAGCATCTGGCTCCAGGTCAATGTGATCCCATCGAATCACATGGTCAGAATTAGACTAACACATTTTCAACTAAGATACATGAAATTTATTAAGTAATGAACTGAACCATGGGGGAAAAGGGAACTGATATTCCACCTCACTAACCCATTAATGTATCTCAAGAGGGATTATGTATTGAGGGGATAACATGACCTACATTCCAGAATGATGATACCCAAGCCTTGTGCATATTCTAAATAACACATGATCACTCAACTCGAATGACAACAACTATCGATGATGATCCACATATGATTTATGAACACTCTATTCTATCTATATCCATTTACGTATCAACTGAAAATTTTTTGTTGTCTCTTGGAAAATGTTCAACCCAACTACTTAATTATCACTTGTTTCAACCCAATAGAGTGTAGAACAAAAATTATGACCAAACAATTGTTTAAAATGAGAAATATATATCAAGGCTTTATAATTTTTTTTATATAACTCCACTAATGGTACGTGGTCTTCCCATGAGCCACCAAAATCGATTATACAAGCCTAAAACATGTCTTCCAACATTTGTGTCATCTATTCGAATTGTCCGTCCATCTGGTGATGATACGACATACTCATAGTAGACTGATTCCCAATCGATTTATGTAAGGATTTCCCAAAATGAGACATGAACCTCAGATAACTATTAGACTCTATCAAAACTGGTATTCCATGTTCTTTTACCACTTCTAAGATATATATTTTACATAATTCCTCCTCTAAATTTTATTCATAATAAGGGATGCAATAAGTTATATTTGTGAGTCGATAAACTATCCCCATACAAAATAGGGATTTCGAATAATTAGAGGGAGACCTTGTATAAAATCCATTGATATATTCTCCCATTTCCAACCTGGAATAGGTAATGAAGTAGACATACCATTTGGTCACTGATGCTCAGCCTTAACCTACTGATAAGTTAATCATCTTGAAAAAAAACTCAACCAAGTTCATTTTATTACTGACCCGCTGAGACAATTCTTTCATCACATTATACATATTCTATATTCCAGGATGAACAACCCATATCGAATGGTGGTATGAATAAGGAATCTTTTCCTGAAAATCCATAGGTACAACTATCATATCATGTCACCTCAACACCGATACCCCATTCAGTTTTCATTTCACAATGGTCTGACAACAATGATTTTGACCTCATTTCCACACATTCTAAATCATATATTTGTGCCTCTTTATCTATCTCCACAAAATCATAAAAATGAAAAAAGGGAAAAAAACAACCACGTCACCTCATTCTTCACATTCCAAGTGCATGTTAGCTAGAACTGACATCAACTACCAATCATCTGAAGATTATTTTTCAAAATGAGAAGACAAATTTAAAATCAGTGCACCTAACACAGAATTTTACTTTACCTATGTATGCATCAAGTCAAAGGTGATAATTTTTAGTCACTCCATCCATCTTATTTTTATTAGGTTCAAAACACTTTTTGAGAAATTATTTTTATAGCTCCAGGATTAGTAAACACTATAAATTTTTCACCAAAGAGTTAATGATGGAAAGTATATAAAGCATGGACTCAAAAAATTAACTCTAAATCTTGTTTTGGGTAATTATTCTCATGTAACTATAACTTCCTTTAACAATTAAAAAGAACATTATATCCTTGCATGATAACACATCCCATAACTAATCCCAAAGTATCATAACACACCATGTACCCTTATCCAAATTCTGGAAAAATCAAGATTGTTGCTAATATAAGGAAAACCTTATTCTCTTGAAAATACTTATTTAATTTCTCATCCCATTGTAATGGAATATTATGATTTTTGAAGGCTATCATAGGTGAGGCTAGTTGTGATAAATAAAAAACAAAGCATAGATAATAAATATATAGAACAACGAAATTGTGTATCTTGAAGACATTCTTTGGTGGTTTCTAGGAGATAACAACATGTATCATTTGGAGATCCAAAAAATACATATTTTAGAGATTACGTGAACAATTAAATGTACCTATTATATCAAAAAATCATTCATTTCTAATGTTTCATAAATATGAATATCCCTCAAGATTCCAAACACTATCTCTAAGCATTGGTCATTCTAAGACTTGGTACTTTAATACACCAATATATCATCCAAAAAACCACCACAGTAGAATCTAGATATCACTAAAATATATAATTCATTAATTGAATAAATATCACTTGTAGAGACCCAAAGCTTGACGTACATGGACATTACATTACATTTTCGGAATACATAATACATAACAAAAACAAACACCAAAGGTCCGTAATAGCTTAGCGTCTTTGGAAACTCGGAACATAATCTTCTAATCATGGTGAAAGATCTTCAACATCTCCCATAAAGATCTTCCCCTTTTTTTTCTTACCTAAAACCTTTCTTTATATCCTAGGGAAAAGAAAACATATAAAGGGTGAGCTCAAATGCTCATTAAGGGGAAAGCATGGAGAAAATAAAACAAACCATATACATTTGAATATAAAAACATGAACAAAATCTTTAAACATCGAAATCATGAGAAATGACATAAAACATGGTAGTGCTTAAGGAATATATTACAATGGAACATCAATCATGATAAAATAGCTTGGAAATAAAACTTTTAATTGTGTCAAAACATTAATCACATGATAGGATTTCCATAGTAGCCAAGGCATTGCCACCAAGACCATCTTAGTGGACAAAGTCCCTTTCTGAATCGAGTTCACTCCTCGTTCCAGTCCTATATCACTGAACCGGATTAACTTACCGTTCCAGCCATGTATATCTCATGATATATAAATCATTACCCAATGAATTGGAGGGATATATAGGTCCCACCCAGCTCATAATCAAATCATTCTTACTTGTGCCACAACATAAGCATAAATCATTCATCCTAACCCAAAGAATAAAAATGGGTTTCATAAACATCATCACATCATAACATAATCCATAAGAAACAAATGGATATAATTTCATCCTAATAAAATTGAAACCATGTAAATCATAGAGATATTATACCTTAAACATACACATATTAAATAATGTCATTTTAGATGGAAAATGGTTTTGATAAAACACTTGAAAAGAATTCTTGGGGAAAATATCATTTCTTCTTAAAAATCATTTTCTTTTAGAAAAATGGCATGCGATTTTAAAAGAAAATTATTTTGATGAAAATAATAATGAAATCATGTAGAGGAATCTTCATGAAAATTAGGCGTTATGAAACCGTAAAAATCTATTCACGCCGTATAAGTTAAAAAAACCTTTTTCTCGTACTTTTGCCGGAAAAGTCAAAAAGTACCTCGTAATGTAAACAAAAGAAAGATACCTTACATACCATGTAGTAAAAGTAAAAAATGTGTAAAAGTAATTTAAACATATATGAAATCATTTTTAGAAAACAGGGACATGGATGATAAATATAACCCCATAAAATACTTATGAATAAACAATCTCAGATAAAAATGAGATTTGAAAAGTTATCACATACCTTATATCCGATATGCTTTGTATGTATCCAGACCTCCTGTACAATGATTTAAATAATGTAATTGACTTATTACAGAATCATATTCATTGTTATGATATCATATACGGTTCAATTATGACTTTATAATACCCGTTCTTTTATAAATTCCATGTTAAAGCAGCGTTTTGGGTAAAATCGTTTCATTTATCATACATGTTTCGATTTGTTGTTCTTGATATTATTATTACTTATATCATGATTTAAATACTTCTATAATATAAATAAAGATTTATATATCATATATATTCAGAATATATATATATATATATATATTTTATTGATTAATTAAATGAAATACACCGTTCATGGAGACGGTAGGTCGTACGTACGCATGGACGCTATTTTCCTTTTTTTATTGACATGAATGGAATTAAGTAGATGACATGAATATATATATACATAAATCCTGTATCATTATTATGTCATGATTACTTATTATATATACATTATAATCACTCTTGAATTGTTAACATGAAAAATGTATCTCATCACGTCGTGGAGACGGTAATCCGTACGTACGCACGAGCGTTGATATTGTTACCATTTTTATTGAATGGAATTGGAGTGGATGATATAATATAATAGAATCATTATGATGTTATAATAATAATATATAGTTATTATTTACACCATTATACCCATCCAAGTAAGGTGGTGGTGGAAAAACAGATTACACCACGGCGTGGAGACGTTATTCCTTACGTACGCACGCGCGGTGATTTTGTTTTCTATAGGATGGATAGAAGGTGAAATGGGGTTGTTTCATATTTATAATAACATATTAGTATATAATTAATACTTATGTTAATACTTTATAATGAAACAACTAAAGAAGAATAAGTTTAAGAAGAAAGAACCTTGAAAGAATCGTTAGAAGAGATTACCTCTTCTTCGACACACCTCCATTAATCTTCTTCTTAGGGCACTAGAGTTGGCCTTTTTAGAAGACCAGAACCTCTATGATATAACTAGAGAGGTTGAGAAGAATAATTGGCAGGGTTTGTCCGAGCTTCAAGGCTCAAAAGGGTGTGAAGAGAAGAGTGAATGGGTGCCCTTTTTATAAGGGAGGTGAGGGGCACCTTTGGAAAATCGTAAAATATTATTTTATAATAAAGACATATTCGGTTTTTAATAGCTAAAAATTGATTTATTTATATTCTAAGGTGGGTATGGGTAAAAATAATCTAAACCAATAGGTTTTATACAAGTTTATGTTACTATTTTATCCTTATAATTTATATATAACTCTAAGTTAATTAATTTAACTTTCACCGTGTCTTTTTGTTTTCTTACACTATATGGTTAATAAATTTACTATAACAAAACAAAACAACCCCACTTGGTTCATTGTCAATATAAACATCCTTATCTAAGTTATTTTACCGAACCTTACATTTTTAGGAATAAAATAACAATTAATATTATAAGATTTGTTTTAAAATCTATTTTATGTCAATTTTGACACTATTTGTTAATTGATTTTTTTGAAAATTATAACAGCATGATTAGTTATAAAAAAGTTAATTAAATCTAAACTAACATGTCATATGAACCTATAAAATTAGTGTAATTCATAAAAGGTTTCAAATTACATTTATTTGGGTATTTGTAATATCAATTAATTTAATATTTCATTATGTAGGTAATTACTGAATCACCCTTGTGTCATAAATAGATTAAATTATTTAATGTCTAAAAATTATAAATAAAATACCATTAGGTATTAAATCTTTTTATATTTCTAATGAATATTTATAGTCGAATTTATCTTATGTATAACCCTATATGAAAAATGTTTTAATTATTAAACTTTGATTTAAACTATTTTAACTCTTTTTAAAATAAAATAATAATAAATGTCCTAATCTAATACAAGTGGACCTAAAGGGTAATATTTTATTCTTAAGGCTGTTTATGGTCTAATTACACTTATCCAATAGAATTAGGACATGTTTTAGGGTAATAATAATATCATTTTTACCCTTCATTACCCTATTTACTTTTAACTGTGGTAAATAAAAGTAAAAAGTAACTATACACCAAAAATTATTTTTATCTTATTAAACCACATTTTACTCCTTGATATTAACCGTGTCTCTATTATTTTTTAAATTCCACTCACAGAAGCAGTAAAATTATGTTTTATGTAGATTCTCAAATTCTCCTATGAGGTGGGTAAAAGATTGTGAAAAGTTCAAATAAAATTTTCATATATCTAAAATTATTATAAAATAACTCCAATGAAATACATTGAACATATATAAGTATTATGAATCAATTTTTACGTAAAATAAATATAAATTAAATAAATAATTATTTAAATAAAAATTCGGTTTTTAAATAGTAACCGAGTGTTTTCACTATTCATTAAAAATTGAAAGTTTTCAGAAAAATACCAAAAATTCACCCTAGGCTAATTTTGATATTCTGAATCCAAAAATGAAGTCCATTTTGAAAAATAAAATTTAAAATAGTGGGTATTACTATTCATAATGACTAGTTCATAATAATAATATAGTAATATCTCGTTTAGTGAAACTCGGTATTCCGTACAAAACACGCTATCGTGGAAGGTTGCAATTGCGTGTCATGCAAGCCAAGTCAGGGATGCGTGTAGTGCAAGATCCTTCTGGTGTAGCATACAAAAGAATACATCAATGAAATTAAAAAGAATATTTTTCATAAAATGTCGGGGTGTTACATTCTACCCCCCTTAAAATGAATTTTTCCCTCGAAATTCGTCTGGGTTATAAATGTTTTACTACTCGAATGTTTAAATAGAAACCCACATCGTAAAAAGGAATACCAAAACTTATCATTAAAAAATAAATTATGAAATGTAACGGTTACCCTAATTAACTAATCACTGGGTTTCCACATAAGAGAACATAGGTGAAAATATGGATATGGAAGAGAAATTTAACCATCAAGTTCTGATGGAGAGTGGTAGAGAACATGGCTATGAAAAATCCAACAATCACAAAGCCATAAATTTTTGATGATCTAAGGTACCATTTGATTCATCAGATATAAGGGCATTAGGACAACATTTTTGGTTTTCAAGATGATTTCCCTAAAGTTGAAGAATTTGAATTAGAAGAAATACTTACTTTATTTCGGTACAATATCACCGTTTTTTTGTGCCTTGAACAATTTCCACTTCATCTCTTAAAGAAATGAAGTTGAATTTTTCATTTATGAAGTGTTAACAGATCATGTGATAGAATGATGGGTCACTTCATCTGTTTCAAACAAAAGGTTAGCAAAAGTTATCAAATATACATAAGTCATTCTATGGTGAGGTTAATCGTATATGATTCTAAAAATGTACTTATACTTCATCTATCACACCGCTTAATAAAACTAGTTTCTACTAACCAGGGACTTCCTGTAGGCCAGTGATAGGAATTAAAGGCATGTCGCACTTTGGTTGTGGGTTCGATTCCCACAGCCTTGTCCGACACAACGGGTTGTCTCCCGTCCTATAGGTTGTCCTTTTTCTAAAACTACATTATTATAATATTCCATAAATAATATCGAAAACGTTCTATCCTTAAACAATACTAACTTATGTCCAACATAATCAATTCCAATCTTTAGGCTTATCCAAAATACTTCTGTCCAAGCTCATCGTATAAATAAAATAATTACAAGAAATTTCATTCGCCAAGCATGTGAATATGATCATTTATCCCCTATATATCATACGATATATCTTGTTGGTTAAATTAAAAACATGACAATACCTTAATCATTTATTCTATTGAAAAATTAATACCCATTAAACCTTAGTGAAAACATGAATGTTGTCAAAAGTTAACTCTTTCCACATACCAAAATCCCAAAAATTCTATATACTCAAACCATAATATCACTTAGTACTTATTTCAGTCATGAGCTCATGAATACTATCAAACATCACATTATCTTATTATCCCTTCATTATGTTTATAACATCTATTTTCCAAAAATATCTGAATAACCTTTCATGGTTACCGGTACCATTCAACATATACTTTCAAACACTTTAGGAAAAACAATTGTTTAACAATACTTAGATGTGTCTTTATTCCATAGTACCATTACCTATACAACATTACTCTTGATAAAAATAAATCATTCCACTACCTTCCTAAAACATTGACTGAGCTTCAACAATTAGTTTATCGCACATATCATTTGTAGTCTCTTCATCTTCATCATCATAAATACTACCCATACGACCATGCTGATTCTCTTCATGAGTCTTTCCCTTAGGGCATTGACTTTCATAATGCGCACACATTCCACATTGAAAACATTTAATCATTTTTTATGTCGTAGAAATACCATTATCCATGTCCATGGTGTTAACTGAACCTTTTTCCTTTGCACTTACTAGCTTTGTGTCCTTCTTTTCCACACCCAAAGCATCTTCTAGTTCCTTTGAAACTTTCTCCCTAATGCCTCCTACCACATGATTTACATGAGGGAAAACAAAATTTATTTCCTCTATGATCATCATGAAACTCCATCCTTATCTTATTAGATGAGTCAGGATACCTACCAAAGTTGATATTATTGATCATATTATGAGATTGCTGATTAGGCATAATAACAATGTTTGGACTTCCAAATCCCATTTCATTTGGTTTCTCATGAATAATATCATTCCATTTTCCATCATATCTTCCATTATCATGAATCTTCATGTTTCCATCCATTTTCTAAAACCCAAAAAGAATAGTGTGAGAAGAAAAAACCATAATCAAGGGGGATTACCTTCAATATCTAGCATCTTACGTTTAATTATAATATCGTTTCTGTAATTATAGGGCTATAACCTATACTTATACTTAATCTTAGGGACATACCTAGACATACCTTAGAAATATCTCTAGGGATCCCACTAATGTTCTTATATCCTAGTTTCCAATGGTTAACTAAACCAAACCTTTGACACCAACTGTAGAGACCCAAATCTTCACGTACATGGAAATTACATTACTTTTGCGGAATAATTAATACATAACAAAAACATGCACCGAAGGACCATAATAGTTTAGTTTCTTTGTAAACTCAGAACATAATATTTTAATCGTGGTGAAAGATCTTCAACATCTCCCAAAAAGATCTTCCCCTTTTTTTCTTACCTAAAACCATTCTTTATATCATAGGGAAAAGAAAACATATAAAGGGTGAGTTCAAATTCTCAGTAAGGTTAAGCATGGAGAAAATAAAACAAACTATATATATTTGAACATAAAAACATGAACATAATGTTTAAACATCGAAATCCTGAGCAATGACATAAAACATGGCAGTGTGTAAGGAATAGGTCATAATGGAACATCAATCATGATAAAATATCTTAGAAATAAAACTTGTAATTGTGGAAAAACATTAATAACATGATATGATTTCCATAGTAGCCAAGTCATTGCTTCCACGACCATCTTAGTGGACAAAGTCCCTTTCTGAATCGAGTTCACTCCTCGTTCCAGTCCTATATCACTGAACCAGATTAACATACCGTTCCATCCATGTCTATATCATGAGATATAAATCTTTACCCAATTCATTGGAGTGAGATATAGGTCACAACCATCTCATAATGAAATAATTCTTACTTGTACCACAGCTTAAGCATAAATCATTAATAATAACCCAAAGAAAAAAAATGGGTTTCATAAACATCATCCCATTATAACATAATCCATATAAAACAAATGGATATCATTTCATCATAAGAAAATTGAAACCATTTAAATCATAGAAATATTATACATGAAATATACAAATATAAAATAATGTCATCTTAGATGGAAAATGGTTTTGATAAAACACTTGAAAAGAATTCTGGAGGAAAATATCATTTCTTCTTAAAAATCATTTTCTTTTCACAAAATTCCATGTGATTTTAAAAGAAAAGTAATTTTTTGAAAATAATAATGAAATCATGAAGAGGAATCTTCCTGAAAGTTAGGCGTTATGAAACCGTAAAAATCCATTCAAGCTGTATATGTTAAAAAAACATTCTTCTCGTACTTTTCCGGGAAAGTCAAAAAGTACCTCGTATGGTAAAAAAAAAGAAAGATTCCTTACATACCATGTTGTAAAAGTAAAAAATGGGTAAAAAGTACTTTAAACATACATGAAATCAGTTTTAGAAAACAGGGACATGGATGATAAATATAACCCCAGTAAATACTTGCGAATAAACAATCTCGGATAAAAATGAGATTAGAAAAGTTATCCCTTACCTTATGTCTGATATACTTCGTATGTATCCGGACCTCCTGTATAATGATTTAAATAATTTCATTGACTTTTTACATAATGATATTCATTGTTATGATATCAAAAATGGTCCAATTATGACTTTGTAATACCCGTTCATTTATAAATTCCATGTTAAAGCTGCGTTTTGGGTAAAATCGTTTCATTTATCGGACGTGTTTCGATTTTTTGTTCATGATATTATTATTACTTATATCATGATTTACTTACTTCCTGAATGTAAATCATGATTTATATAGAATATATATTCATTATATATATATATAATAGATAGATGAATGAAATTAAATAGACCGTTCATGGAGACGGTAGGCCGTACGTACACATGAACGTTGTTTTTCTTTCCTTATTAACTTGAATGGAATTAAGTAGATGACATACATATATATATATACATAAATCCAGTAGAATTATCATGTCATGATTACTTGTTATATATACTTTATAATCATTCTTGAATTGTTAACATGGAAAATGAATCTCATCACGTCGTGGAGACGATAATTCGTGCGTACACGTGCGATGATATTGTTCAAATATTTATTGAATGGAATTATAGTGGATGATATAATATAATAGAATCAGTATGATGTTATAATAATCATATATAGTTATTCTTTACACCATTATACCCATCCAAG
This sequence comes from Viscum album, assembly GCA_963277665.1. Classification (NCBI taxonomy): domain Eukaryota; kingdom Viridiplantae; phylum Streptophyta; class Magnoliopsida; order Santalales; family Viscaceae; genus Viscum; species Viscum album. Next base: position 1,046,611,252 of record OY728150.1, read on the forward strand.
TATGGTGGTGGTGGGAAAACAGATTACACCACGGCGTGGAGACGGTATTCCGTACGTACGCACGCGTGGTGATTTTGTTTTCTATAGGATGGATAGAAGGAGAAATGGGGTTGTTTAATATTTATAATAACATATCAGTATATAAGTAATACGTATGTTATTAATTTATAATGAAACAACTAAAGAAGAAGAAGTTGAAGAAGAAAGAAACGTGTAAGAATCATTAGAAGAGATTACCTCTTCTTCAACGCACCTCCTTTAAACTTCTTATTAGGGCACTAGAGTTGGTCTTTTGAGAAGACCAGAACCTCTATAAAATAACTAGAGAGGTTGAGAAGAGGAATTTTCAAGGGTTTTCCGAGATTAAAGGATCAAAAAGGTGTGAAGAGAAGAGGGAAGGGGTGCCCTTTTTATAAGGGAGGAGAGAGGCACCTTTGGAAAAACTTAAAATATTATTTTATAATAAAGACATATTAGCTTTTTAATAGCTCCAAATTGATTTATTTCGAATCTAAGGTGGGGATGGGTAGAAATACTCTCAACCAATAAGTTTTATACATGTTTAGTTAACTATTTTATCATTATCATTTAGATTTAACTCTAAGTTATTTAATTTAACTTTTACCATGTCTTTTTGTTTTCTTACATTAAATGGTTAATAAACTTACTATAACAAGACAAAATCACCTTAAGTGGTTAATTATTAATATATATCCCTATATAAGTCATTTGGATGAACCGTATATTTTTAGGAATAAAATAAAAATTAATAATATAATATTTTTTTAACAAACTATTTTATGTCAATTTTGACACTATTTGGTAATTGATTTTTTTGAAAATAATAACAGAATTATTAGTTCGAAAAAAGATAATTAAATCAACACTGACATGTCATATTAACCTATAAAATTAGTGGAATTCAAGAAAAGTCTCAAATTACATTTATTTAAGTATTTATAATATTAATTAATTTAATATTTCATTATCTAGGTAATTACTGCATCACCTTTGTGTCATATATAAATTAATTTATTTAATGTCTAAAAATTATAAATAAAATACCATTAGGTAGGAAATAATTTTATATTTCTAATGAATATTTATAGTCAAATTTATCTTATGTATAACCCTTTATTAAAAATGTTTTAATTATTAAACGTTGATTTTAACTATTTTATCTCTTTTTAAAATTAAATGATAATAAATGTCCTAATCTAAACCAAGTTGACCTAAAGGGTAATATTTTATTCCTAAGGTTGTTTTTGGTCGAATTAAACTTATCCAATAGAATTAGGACATGTATTAGGGTAATAATAATATCATTTTTACCCTTAATTACCCTATTTACTTTAAACCGTGGTAAATAAAAGTAAAACGTTACTATTCACAGAAAATTATTTTTATCTTATTGAACCAAATTTTACTCCTTGATATTAACCGTGTCTCTTAGATTTTTGAAATTCCACTCAGAAAAGCGGTAAAATTAAGTTTTATGTAAATTTTCAAATTCTCCTAGGAGGAGGGTAAAAGACGGTGAAAAGTTAAATAATATTTTCATATATCAAGAATTATTATAAAATGACTCCAATGAATTACATTGAACTTATATAGGTTTTATGTATCAATTTTGAGATAAAATAAATTTAAATAAATTAAATAATTGTTTAAATAAAAAGTCGGTTTTTAAATAGTAACCTAGTGTTTTCACTATTCATCAAACATTGAATTTTTTCAGAAAAATACCAAAAATTCACCCTAGGCTAATTTTGATATTCCAAGTCCAAAAATGAAGTCAATTTTGAAAAATAAAATTTCAAATAGTGGGTATTACTATTCATAACTGCTAGTTCATAAAAATATTATTGTAATATCTTGTTTAGTGAAACTCGGTATTTCGTACAACACACGCTATCGTGGAAGGTCACGATTGTGTGTAATGAAATCCAAGTCAGGGATGTGTATAGTGCAAGATCCTTTTGGTGTAGCATATAAAATAAGACATCAATGAAATTAAAAACAATATTTTTCATAAAATGTCGGGGTGTTACATCACTGGTGATTTTTTATGCCCTAAAAGAGTTACCACATTCATATAATGACCATATTTATTCTTCAACTATGTATTTTGAATATCCTACATCCGAACCCGCAAATGGTGATATCCTGATCAGAATTTAATCTTATAGAAACACTGAGTTGCCCACAATTGATCAAATAGGTCATAAAACAATAGAATTAGATACCTATTATATATCATAACTTGGATAAGCTTATGATAATATACATATAACCAAAAAATTCCATCTCCCTTTTTGACAAACACAGATACTACCCACAAGGACATAATCAGGTGAATAAACCCTTTTATTTCCATCTCTTCCAACTATAGTTTTAGTTAACATAATTCTGTTGGTTACATATGGTAAAATATAAGGGAAATTGGGCTGGTCCCTAGAATGGGATATATCATAACCTCCACTTATTTTTTCGGTAGAAACCGAAAGAAATTTTTAGGCAAAACATCTTGAAACTGATCAACCACTATTGGAAACTAAATTTCTTGATCTCTTCCATAGATTTCAAGGTCAATGCTACCAACAAGTATGTTATAATTCCAACTTTTGGGGACAAGAAGTTGTTTGGACCTGCATTTACATTCTGGTATCTTTTAAAGAGATGCTCAATGCCATCATTAGTTGTTAAACTAACCTTTCAAGTATAATATCCAATGTCAGCCTTGAAAATATAAACCAATCCATACCGATGATTATATAACAGTAATCCATATCAATCCTTGAGAAATCCCATATCAACCTAGCTCCATCAACAATTATAGAACATGCTCTACACATAAGGTCGTGACATTCTCTTTGAACAAGAGGTGTTTGGAGTTTCAAAATAGGAGGCATCATCTGAAAATTTAAACTCAGAAAATCAACAACATAGGAAGAAATAAATGAATGTGATTCATCTATATCAAATAAAGCATGAATAAGGGTAGAATTCAGAAGAATTTTACTACTCACCATCGATAGTGTAGACTAATCATCAACAATTTCATGTTCAACTTCATATAAGTGCCTAATCGGTGCACTTTGTTATTTATTTCCCTATTAATATTTCTTTTTTAATGAGTCTGGGTATTTATAGAATCACCTTTGCTATATCGTTTCTTCAGATGAGAGGTATTATTCTTACCTCATCCCATGGAATCATATGACGTCTAAAAAACCTGATATGTGTCCCAAACACCCATCCTTAGAGAAATGTGACAATAATGCTGAAGATTCCCCATATGGTTACAATTGTGGCATGATCAAGGTGTTACAGTAAATTCTCACTTCATGTGTTTATAAAAAACAAATTTAAAATATCCCCCTTTACTCTTGGACCATGGAGTAAGATTCACTGATCCAGCTATCTAATTTGAGTCAGACCCATACGTTGAAAGTAAGTGTCCCTCTTCCTCATTTTACCAACATTAGATATCCCACCATTTACCAAAGGTATCAACATGATTCATCCATATGTATCACATTAGGTGTCCATTTATTCCACTGTATATCTATTAAACATCTCTATATAATCTGTTATATTTAAGACATAAATATTTGATTGAATATCCTCCCTCAAACCTGATTCAATAATTTTTTCCTTCAAGGGTTCACTAGAATCAACTATTGGTTCAAAATGTACAAAATTAATGAATTTATCCTTGTACTCTATGACTATGAGTCTCTTCTATTTCAAGGGGAAGAAGCCAGTCATTATTGAAATCCTGAATGTATGAGAATTGAATTGTTTGTTGAATAATTATTCAAAAATCATTCCAACCAATTCCTTGTCCTAATTTATCCTAAAATACTAATTCCCACTATTGGCACGAAATATCCTCCAACATGTACACTTACAACTTCATATTTATCAGTTCTGGTGTGCTAAGAAAATAAAAGGTTCGATTATTCCATTTTAGCCACACACCTCTCTTATCTGGTTCTGAATCACCCTGAATGAAGGTTGGATTCTACTTCTAGAATAGGATCAGATGATCAACTTGAATTGGTTCATCCCCTACGTTCCCTCAATCCACATCCTGCAAGTCTTAAAATATACTATGAACATGTTTCTTCTTTACCTCTAGATCATATGATACACATTATTTGTATCTTATTACAGTTGGTTTCTTCTATGTATATCAGATTCCATTTCTATAACACAAAAAACTCCATAACTCTCACTCTCAAGAAACATATGGCTTAACAATTTCAAATTCTACCACATCATTCAATAACAAAATTTATTTCCAAATTGTATAATTTTCCACAATAAAACATTTTTTAAGGATTCTTACATGATTTTGAAAATAAAACCATTTTCAAAATATCAAAAACATTCCCTTTTCAGAATCTCACATTTGAAACAATTTCAAATTTTTTTAAAAAACAACACATTTAGACCAAATGATAAATCATTACTAAAAATGAAATATTCACTCCTAGTGGTAAGTCATCTCTATAATGAATTTCATGATCATATCATTGACTAAACACATGAAAATTAGATTAAAATACCTTCAAGTGTCTCCAAAAAACATTTTCACCCGACTCCCTGGTAACTTGAAGTTCAACATAAATTTTAGATATGTCTTTTTAAGATCTAAATTTCATGATCCAAACATTCTACTACTCTCAACCCACCCAAATCAATGATTAAACTAAAATAAAATGTCAAATCCAAGACCGACACAACTTATAACTAAGTATTGAAAAAAATTAACATTAAAGTAATGCTAAGGGATGGGCATGATGATTCCAATTTAAATATCCTTCCACTTATCATTGGATTGAGATAGAGTAAGGACATTACATGGCCTTAAAGGAAATCCCCAAGGCACCAAAGGCTACATAATAAATAAAAAGTTCTTCAATAAAATTTCAGGGATGATTTTACCTTTGAGAAATAAACAACCCAACCAAACATGACATAAAAAACAACAATACATAATGCAAGATAACAATGTTAAACAACTCAAATTAATACCATTAATATCTAAATAAAACTACAATAGATCACAATAATTAAATACAAATAACATCAAAGTATAAAGTATAATGAAAAAAATACAAACCCCAAGGACTCCACTAACATAACTCCACAACTCCAAACATGATCCATTCTCCAAATCCATAAAGTATCCCAGGTATCATGATGAACCACTAAAGACGTGTGATTCTTTGCCTTTATATGTGTCTTAGTAAACAACATCTACAAAAGCACCAGTGATAAAGAATTTTTAAGTATTGACACTCAATAGGTTTTCCCCAAATAATTCCCTATTCAAGACACTAGGATACAAGGATTTAGAATATATATATATATAAAAATTTACATAAAAAAATTTAAAATAATTCAATAGTTTATGTAAAAATATAAATCAGTTTCCAAACCAAAACCATTTTCAAGGAAAACAACCAAAAAATTGTCTAAACCATTTCACATTCCTTTTTGGCATATCCCATTCCAATCCACACATCAACACATGCATTCTAATATGAAAATTCCATACTCATGAGTGTTATCTCATAAATATTCTATGTCATTTCAAGGTAATAAATAACCCATGTTCTAAATGTTTTTTTTGAAAATATTACCTAAAATATTATCCATGAATCAAAACATGAAAATATTTTAAAGCTCAAATTTTAAAATCATTTATCTAATAACTTTTCACAATAATTCTACAATTCTACAATAGTCCACAATAACTCACTCTAGAGGGTTTATACTGTCATTTTCACAAAACATTCACAACCAATTTCAAGAAAAACAATTTAATTGAAATCAATCCTTCCAATTCAATTAATATATTTTCAGGGTGAAGAAACCGACCTAAATAAGTTTGGTGAAAACAAATAGTGGTATAAAAACTTCCACAAAATTGGGTTGAATCTCCCAAAACCCACCTTATGTATCTTCCCCTGACAACAGCACAGAAAAAAATAACCATGATTTGAATAAAAATCATAGATCTATCCACAGTGGGATTTATCTTAGAAACCAAGAGAGGGGAAAAAGTAGATTTAAGAAAAACCATGAAAAGCTCCCACAAATGAAGACTTACCAAGGGAATAAGGCTTAAATGCACTAAGAAACACCTCTAGATCCCTTATGATTCACAATTTTACCAGGAATGGTTCCTAAGACTATGGGAGGAATAATTATAATGTTAGGGCCAAAATTGAAGAAACAATGTGTTAAAAGTTAATCCGGACCAAGATCCATTTTTTACGATGTAGTGTTTAAACTTTGTAAGGTTAGTCATGGGGTTAAGAAAACTATTTTCTAACCTTGAATCAACCAATACCTTAATAATAACCTCACATAGTTGGCCCCGCATGATTAGAAAAACCATGAACCAAATGTAAAGAATCAAACTTTTCTACATTACACGATTTCTTCTAGGTGGCCACATTGTTTGGTCAAATTGTGTACCTAATCGTGAGCCCTCCCATTATCCCCTATATCACTTTGCATAGTTTCCAATAATAGATTCACTATTTCCACAAACCGAGATCCTTTAGAAAAGTCCAAAAAATCAATCAATTTTTTTTCCAAAACCTCCCGAACTCCTCCCACACACTTAAAATACTTAAAAATAATATAGAAAGTGTTACTTACTTGAAACCAGATGTGTTACATGAAAGGTCTTGATGGTGAGGGTTATGTGTACCCACGAAACATGGAGTCTAATAACTAATCATTTCCTTCATTTAAGTTAATAAAATACAGAGGATTTTCACTATGAAAAAATATATGCATGCATTCAATTATAATTTTATTGTTTAAATGACATGAGTGTTCACTTTCTTTGACCATTCCATATTGATTATGATCATAAATTATTTATTTATTCCAATTTAATTTATCCTTACTGAGAATTTGAGATCCGCCTTATTTTATTTCTTTTACCCTGGGTATAAATATATATTCTTTGAATGAGTTTCAAGGATACATTTCATTTTATTTTTTTATGTATTGTGTATTTTTATTCCTTCCCAATATTAAATGGGTTACATGCATGTATATAGTTTTCCAAAACTGCTAAACTGATCGGTCCACCAGGATGTGACTCTTTCTTTTAATTCCAATATATTAAAGGCACCATCGCCAAGATTTTGGGTTTAGGGAATTAATATTTTTATGATGGTAATTAATTTCAATTTTTTTGTAATTATATAATTACCTTAAAATCTTAGGAAATGTTGACACAATTCTAGTGCAAACAGCAAAAAATAAAAGTAATTAATTTCAAAAATAATAAAAGAAATGTATTTTGGTTGAATTATAGTTATAAATGAATTTATAGTCAATAATAATAATGTATTAATTATGAATAAAATTATTATATGTTAATTCCATTATTATCATTATGCTATTAAATTAAAATTAAATGAATAGTTTTAAAATTGAAATTAATGACCTCTTATAATAATTATTTTTATTAAATGAATTGAAATTATTAGAAAAATAATCATTTAATAAATTAGTGGGATATAGTCTACTATATTATCCATTATCCATTTATTGGAGACTTTTCCTTTTATATTTACCTACATGACCAATAAAGAGTAAAAACCTTGATATAACATTTATCGTCAAAGGGGATAACAGGGGTTACAACAAAAAGATGTTGTTGAAAAAATTATATAAACTTGTCCAAATTTATTTTTATGAGGGGAGATTGACTCATAATAATTCTATGTTATAAATATATCAATTATTTCCATTTTTCTATGAAACTTTTTTTATATTAATTCATTACGTTATAAAATTTGAATTGAAAGGGAATGTAAAATCCACTCTTCCCCACACAATCTGAGTACTCTAATTTAGCCAAAACCAAGCCTAGTATCTCCCTAACATCCCTACCCATTTCCTAGATGTTCTGGCCTCACTAAAACACAAAACCTGTATAGATTATGGTGTAATCAAAATGGGTTATCCAAGAAGAAGGTATAAGTCCTAAACGACCCATTTCATGTTCATTTTTTCTAATTCTGACATCAAATATTCATTATCTATGATGATATAATAACAAAAATATCTTTTATATATATAAATTTTATTATGATTATGGTATAAACATTTCTCATCTTGTTTAAAATCCTACGAGAAATGAAAAATATCACTCATGTGTACATAAGGATTACCACCTCTACGATGTTATGTGATTTGTTTTGCATCACTACATCTCATGGATATTAATAATGATATATTTGATGTATATATGTATATAGATATATATATTTAACTAATTGAATAGTCATTATTCTAGAAATATATTACATCAAATATTTTCTTAACCTTCCATCTGTTGTAAAATGATAACATCGTTCATGCATACGTGGGGATTACCACCTTCATAAAGCGATGCGATTCATTTTTCAAGTAAAAATATGATGAATGGTTATAAAATATTGTTTAATTTAAAAAAAATAATAATTATTTCATGATAATATATATATATATATATATATATATATATTATGTAATAATTTCCCATTTACCATAGTCAACATATCAAATTAATTTTTCAATTATAAATAGAATATCTTCAAAACACCTGACATGGATTTAACCGATTAAGTAATTAAATATGTAATTTAAAATAAACAAAATAAATAGTTTAATTATAAAAAATAAAACTTTTAGAGGTTATTAATAAATTAAAAAAAATTATTAATTTATTATACTTGTGTTATAGGGAACAAATAACATGTTAGGAATCGAGGTAAGGGGTATCTTATCTCAATTTCCATTTATTGTGTTATAATTACAATTCATTAAGTATTTTATTCAATATTATGTAAGAAATTATTTATGATTTTATTATTTTGTATTTATAATTTTTTGGGTTTTATAATATTTACACATAAACACATCACTGATTAATTCTAACATAAATTAAATGATCATTGTGGGGATTATTTGTCTCAATATTATTTCATTGAGATATGTCTTTTTTTATGAACCTAATTTTTTTATAAGGTGTACATACTAACTAATGAGATATTATATAATTAATTAAGAATTTATCATGATTTATAACGTTCATTTGATTTTTAATCTACCATTATAAGTTTATTAAAATGTTAAAAATAAATGGAAGGGTTTTCATGGTCTCAATTTAAATTCATTGATACAAAATTAATGTTAAGAACCAGGTTTTATTTTATATGTGGTAAAATTTACACATGTAAATGACATATTATTTCATGTAAATTATCAATTTTAAATAATCATTTTATGTTTTAACAGTAAATGACTTGTTTATTCAATAATTACTGAGTTGCGAGGGTTTATCATCTCAAACTTCCTTCCTTGAGATATGTTTTGATTGATGCAACTATATTTCATTTTAATGGTGTGTATAATAACTCTTGAAATATAATATCATGAATATATTTATAATCATGTTAATTTATTTTCTTTCTAATTTACTTTATTTCAAATGGTTTTTGGTTTTAAATAGATGTAAAAGGGGATTTCATTAAAAATGTCGTTTTAATGATTTTGAAGATTTTTAACCAAAATATTCATCCATTTTCATTATCTTATTTCAATAATGATATTTTATAATAAAAAATTATTCACTAATTCTATTTTATATGAAATTTTAACTTCTTTTAAAAGTTTTAAAAAAGAAACTTTTTGTATGTTTTCACATGAGTCACTTTTGACTCTCTTTACAAAAGATTGAAAAGAATGTTTATTTTTACTGTTTCTGAAATGAACTGATTTTAATATTGCAATGAAAATTATTTTATTTAGTGATTAATTTATAATTTTCCATTGTTATTTTAAAATCTAAACAGTAAAATATTTTTTGAATTTTTGTTATTTAATGGTACTGAAATAAAAGGGTATTTCCCCTTTTTGTTGAAGAAACGTTTTAAATATATTTATAGAGATATTTTTATATATTTAAACATACATTAATGATTAATATGAATCATTGGGGATATAAAATTTTAATAAAATTAAATTACTTTAATTATGTTTTTTTAAATTATTTTTTAAAGAGAATTTCATGAAACTCATTATTTTGAAGATTAAATCAAGCTATGAATGTTTTGAGGAAATGTAGTAATCCATGTGTTTTGTTTTCTGATATGGTATCTATAAATTATTAATTAAATAAGGATTAGTGAGATAACCCACATACATAGGAGACTTTTTCGGATATGTGATGGGTGGGCCTTTTATAACCCTCCACTATATTAGGCAATGGGGCAGAGTTATCTGGATAGTGGTCACTCTAATGAAACAATGGAGTTATGTTACTCCTATAAAATTATGAATTCTATTATTTATAGGTTACTCATAAAAGATATATAATTATCTAGTTATGTGATTCAATTATTAATGTTTTTTTGTGCCAATATATAGATAAAATTTTCAAAATCCTTCTATGAGTTGTAATGAATCCTTTTCTCAAGGATGTTTTTCACATAGATCATGATTGTGGACATATATGAGTCTTCTATTTTATAAAATATTTATCCCATGATTCCTGATTTATTATATTGGTTTTATGGGTTTTAATTATATAACGTTATGTTTATGCACATTTATTATGTTATTATACCCTTATGAACATCTTATGGTCGTTTATGACATTCAATTATTAATGCATATATTTACCCTTACTGAGCGTTTGATCTCACCCTTATTATTTTTTACACTGCCACAAATTATTAATATTGATGTAAAATGAATTATTTAATGAAATATTTCATGTGTGAATAACTTTATATGACATATTGAAAAATTAATTGGAAATAATAAAATTAGAGAATAATTTGAAAAAAATCACTTGAAGACATGGGTATTGTTATGTAAGAGTTTATCCTGATTTTCTGAAACTATAAACCTAAAATTTCAATGAGTATGTAATGTTAAATTATTTATTATTTATTTTTTATGTTTTATATGAGTAAATTTTGTTCATTTATATTGGTATCATAGAAATAATATTAAATAATATGTTTTTAGCACTAGATAAAAAAGTGCAGGTTCAATGTTATTATATTCTGACACTGATGATGACAAACTCCACAACAAAACCCTTCTCTATGAGGATAATGATAATAAAATATCTATAATTTACTTTCTTTATACCCTCAACTTAATTAAGGATGTATCACCGATATACAACAACATCAACTGAAACTGTTCCGATGACTAAGCCTAAAGAGAAAAATTGGGTGCATGCTTCTTTCACAGATTGGTTTGATGCTCTCGCTACTGATGACTATGAAATCAACAAGAAAAAAAGATGAATGATCATTTATTAGGGGAATGAGAGTATCCAACCCAATAAAAACCAAATGATTAGGGTTTATGCCTACCTACAACTATCCTAAACCTCATTTTCCAGGAAACTGGGAACCCCATACCATAACTCTCCTACATGGAGAATCTTAAAGACTCCCATATCATGATTATTTTTTCCTATATATCTTTATCCAAATAAATTTTTACTTATTTAGTACCTCTAGATATATAATTATCATAAAATTAGTAAACTATTAATGGATATTTGGATATATATCCTCATCATAATGCCTCACCCTAGCCTCCCTATCTTACAACCTGTCAAAAGAATATCGGAGAAGTGTCTTGAAATGAATCCCAAAAATTCCATAGGATGTAGCTCCCATGTTGTAGTTAAATAATATTCCAATGATTAGAAATAATTAAAATAAATGAAACATTATATTATAAGAATGGATTTCAGAACATGTCTAAAAAATAGCTAACTCCCCATGATCTTGAATGATTAAGAACCACCACTTCATGGATGACCCACACTGTATATTCACAACCAATGAAACCTGTTACCCCTTTTAATCACAGATAGAATAGAAGGTTATATCCACCCATCCAAAGAGTCCTTTATATCTAAATCTAAAATTTCATGTAACAACCTATGATTTTAATAGATGAAAATTATGTTCGATATCATATATGACATGAAACATCAGGTTGAAATTAACCATTGAAGTTCATTATTTAAATATGACTGCTATAACCAAGTCGTTGAATTGGTGGGTATGAATAGTATTAAATAAATTATTAAATAAATATTTATATATAAAAAGGTCTCAAAAAAAATGTATTGATTAATTATTCATACATAAGTATTCAATTTTGAGTAAAGTCATTTTATGTTTAAAAAATACATTTCCTTCAAAAATGTTTTTTTATTTCATTTTGTGAGAAAATATTAATTATAATTAATTTAAATTATATAAATCTCATTTTATAAAATTAAAATGAATTTTTAAATCATCATATTAAAATTATATTAGGGTAATATTTCTTGAGTTTTCTGAAAATATTGATTTTTCATTGAATAGTAAAAAATAAAGATTTTTGTAAAACTATATTTTCCATTAAAAAATAACTATTATTATTTTAATTTGATATTAAATTAAAAAAAGTATCATTTAATTACAGATACTCTAATTAATTACATGAGAATCATCAATATACTTGATTTTGGTATAAATTCATTTTTGGGTTTAAAAAGGCATTTTTTTAAAAGAACTATGTTTCGTTTCCTTTTATATTTTAATAATAAATTTATTTCAAACAATTATAGATATTTAATCATGAAAAAATAGATTCTAGATTTTTAATTTGTAGGTATAAATTTTATAAATATTTCGCTTTTATTTTTTGTCAATATGAATACTAATCATAGTAAATAATTGTAATAATGGTAAGGGTAAATCACAAAATTGATGTTACAAATATTCTGATAAGGACTTATAAATGACCCGAACACTTGATTATATACTATTGGATGATTTTATGTCATCTATAAACATAAAATTTTTTATATTAGAGAGAAATGGTTCTATATTTCTTGGATTTTGACTTTTATAATATTTTTGTAAAATATATTGTAAAAAATGTTATTTTTTATTTTAATATATATAATTTTATGTGAAGGGGATAAGAAAATTATTCTTAATTATAAATTTTTATAGATAAATTATACATTTTTATCATTCTATTTTTTTGATGAAATAACTACCTTAACTTTTGTGCAACGCCAACACAATATTTATTTAATTAATAGAAATATAACATAATTGATTCCATAGATATTATAATTAATATAATTTGAATGAATTATTATTTTATAAGGATTTTATGGAAAAATATACCATTTTATTTATTTTTAAAGGATTAAATTTAAATTCCATTTTTGTCGGGTTGTATTTTAATGTCAAAGTAAATGAATAGATCAAAAATGACATTAATGATATTTTATTAGAAATAATATATTATTAAATGAATGAAAATTATTAATAATAATATATTCATCCTTTTTATTGGGATATGGTTATATAAACCATGGTCCATTTATGGGACAATTTTTCTTTTATAGTAACTATCGTGACCTATAAAGAGTAAAAAACCTTGTTATCGTGAAAATCATCCGAAGGGTTAACAGAGGGTTAAAAAAAATAAGTGTTGAAAAATCACCTAATATTTTTCAATTTTTATTTTTTGAGATTATTTATACTCATAGTGACCATATATTTAAATTCTATTAATTTTTATCCAATATAATTTGAAAATTTATTTATATTAATTTAATATTTTATGAAATTACTAGAATTCCCCTCACCTCATTATAAAAAGGGAACCCCTCTCATCTTCTCTACACACATAAAAAGTAATTGGGTTATGAAACTACCTACAAAAATACCTTAATAACATCTATAATCACATTATAGAGGTATAATTTTTGGGATAATTCCATCATTATAAGGATTAATGTGTCAAACAAAGGAGGTTGTCTGAAGAAGAGGTATAACTTTAAATATAATGTTTTTGTTTTTTTCTTCTTCTACCTAGATAAAATCCACTCTAACCATAATGAGATAACAAATAATCATATTCTATATATTGGTATGTTATTATGTTAATGAAATAAACTATATCAATCACCCTTCCATCAAAACGGGAAACAAAATTATTGTTCATGTGCATAATGAACCACCGCCTTCCAAACTGATGTAATTAATTTTATATAACCGCCAATAAAGATTGGTTTTAATGATGTATTTAATATATATATATATATATATTATAATCATGGAATATTTATCATTCAAGAAATATAATATATCATATTATTTCTTACGTTTCAATTCATTGAAAACTGATAACATCGTCTATGTGTACATGTGGACTACAACCTCCACAAATTGATGTGATTCGTTTTTCATAACTGAACCACATAAATTCTATATATAAGTATATTTATATAAAATATATGATACTTAGGATATAATCATCCTAATATTAATATAAAAAATAATTATGATATTTCCATCATGATCATTGAAAATTGAAATGTTACCCATGAATACGTACACCCTACCATCCCCATGATTGTAACATAGTTCATTGTTCATAACCATCACTCATGATTGGTTTTAAACGTATAATTTATAGAATAATGACCTCATTTAACGAAGTCAACATACCAAATTCATGTTGTACTTATGATCCAAATATCATCAAAATTTATAAAGTAAACTTAATTTGATAAGTAATTAAATATAAAATTGTAATAAAAGATAAAATTAATAATAAATTTTAAAAAGTTTCTTAAGTAAATATTATACATAATTTTAATATTCATGAATATATATAACATGCATGATTAGTCAGACTCAAGACATGGGAATTTTTTTTAAATTACTCTTTTAAGGTTTCCCATCAAACTCATTTTCATCCATATCAATATTCTCTTAAATGTTTGAAGAAAATTATGAAATATATCTAAATTAATATTAACAGTTATTTCTACTATATTTTACATTCATTATATTTTTTAAAAAATTAATCCTTTTATGTTTTTTCATAAGGGACACTTTATCTTAATATTTCATTTTATATGTTTTAGAGATTTATTATCTAAATATTTTTCCCTCATGTACATATTTATAAAATTATTTTGTGATTTTATTTATATTAACATAAATAAATTTTTAATGGAAATTCTAATCGCTTTATTACAATGGCATTGAAATTGAAAATTTTTATGGATCATTAGGAATTTCTTTACAAAATAAAAAATGAATATTTTATTTTATCATATTTAATGTAAATAGTTTTTCCATTTTCATAACTATTATTTTATTTTTTGGAATCAACTATAAGATTACATGTTTTCTTAAATAACATAATTCCCTTTATTCTGGGAATTTTATTTATGAATATGGGTTATTAAAAATAATAGAGAAATTCGATTGATGAAATTATTTTCTATGAGGGTTTAAAATATTTTTTCAATGGTTTTATGGTGAAAAGGTGAAAGTAATTTTTTTATTCAAGATATGATACATTATCATTATATATGTCAAATGGGTGAGACTAATACTAATTATATGATGGGTGATACACATTATACCACTCTAATGCATTGTTTAATATTCCTAGTCTTCATAGTCAGGAAGAAGGAAGTTAATTGGTGTCGTTTATCCTATGTATTTCACTAGGATCTAGTTATTTATGATAAGAGTTTAGCATAGTTTATAAATATGTTTCTATTTTTTTTATAAATGGGTTTTAATTATTTTCGTTGAGATAAAATTGTGTATTTTTCACATGGAAGTAATTCATTTTATATGTTCAAATAATAATATGATAAATCTATTTATTTTATGTTTTGTTTATGTTTTTAACTAGATTAATGTATTTTCACACTTATATGTCCTAACCTAGTTTTTTTTCTAATCCCACATTTAAAAATACATTTACCAATGATTTATTGAAGATAAAGTTCAAGTATGAGGTAAATATGAAAATTGTGAAGAAGTGACATGAAAATAAAAATGTTTCATTTTAAAAGTTTTATATTGTTAAAAAATAGACAATGATTATAAGTGTCCACTTTCTAATATATGGGTTTTTATATAAGAGTTATGAAATAATTCACCAAAACCCAAAACCATAAATATCCAAGAAATTACTAAATATTAAAATCTTATTATTTAAACACACATTTAAGGATAAATGTGAGAAACCAATTAGTCAAACACAAAAGTTTCATGCACTGAAATAAATAGTTGAAGCATTAAAATCAAGATTTATCCTTTTCTAAGAATTAACCCAACATAATTTATATTATATAGAACTTATATTTGTATATGTGTCATCCTTGAGAATATAGTTGAAAAATTGGTCGTCATTTACCACATTTGAATCTACAAATACAAATATATATTCCTTTAATTGAATAATCTAGTTGGAAGGAGATCATACTTATTGATTCAATTGAACTTCTCTTTATTATTATCTACTTGTAACAATATCTAATACATTTAGATAGTAACCTATTAAGGGGAATTAATATCGAGGCCTCATAAAAAATTTATTCCTCCAAGTGTTTGATAAGATCCCACATTGTCCCCTTATACCCAACCTCCTTACCAACCTAACAGTGCTGATCAGATAATTCAGAATTGTTTCCACGATATGCCACACATGATTCAACCTCCTCCTTAGAAGCTCCAACATAAAAATATTTATCTAATTAATTAGAGACATAATACATATCCTTTGGACTATACTTAAGAATTGATATAGTCTCTATAAGTTTTCTAATATGGGTGTAACCTTTTCCCCAATTTACTTTCTTCCTCTCAACCAGATTTCAGCTCCCCATGTCCCTGTTACTCTTCCCCCTTCCAACTCATCAGGATGTGAATCCCTCTATCATAGAATCATTATAAAATTACACCTAAAATCATTTCATACACCTCATCATAGAATTATTCTCCAAGAATTCATTTCCCCTCATTGGATTTATAAACCCCAACAGACAAGCCTTAGTCCGAAATTAGCTCCACCAAATCGTTAAATCGATTTCTCTAGTTTAAACTTCTCGAGGATCTTCCAGTAATTAGCCCCTTAACAATATACATCCATACAATAGTAAATTTTGTAATATTATCCCATCCCTTACAACCTATTAATCCTCCCTCATTTTCAAAGGTAGCACCACTATTAGAAAGTTTCTAGAGCTAGCTGTCACATCACCTACATAAGACTTAGCATTTAAGGAGACGAGGTTGTGTTCCAAGAGACATAAATCACTCACCTCCCTAGTTCCCACTATAACTGAATGTTATTTCACTATTTTATTGGGGTTAACTATGTCATCCATCAAATAGTTGAATATTTCATCAACCATCGGACCATTCTTCCAAGGTCTAGAGTATTTTATAAAGGAACTGTATAGATTAGGATCACAAATACCCACCTTATCTGCACCATTGATAATAACCTTATCAGGGAAAACTATCTATTTAGTTGTTTAATAAGGTTACTTGAGTCCATAATTATCATCTAAATATAAATTTTGAGGTAGATGACCCATGAGTTTGCAAGAAGTACAATAATCCGTGCAAGATTCAACCACAATATGCTAGTTACAATGAAAATTTTCCAGAACATTGATCCAAATTCTCTAAACTAAAGGTTTTTGAGACATATAAATCAAGGAAATGGTAAATAAAAATTTTATGATATACCAGTTTTGTTCATGTATCCAAGAAAAGTAACCTACCAACCTGATTTCCAAGCATCTAAATAATAAAAGGATTTTGGAAGGAAGAAGAAGTTCAGGGAAACATACCCAAAATGTTATATTTTGAGGATTATGTTGCATATAGAATTTATATGACCCTATAAAAAGAAATAATTTTATTCCATTTTAGGAGTGCATAGCACTTGACCAAACATTGATCAAATCCTTTGATGAAGCAAATCAAATAATAAAATTCCACTTATCGATAAAACCCACAATCGTAGGACCCTGAAAACCCCATGATCCACAGATGAACTTGTCTACGATCACAGTATATGGACTATAAGATCCAAAACAATCATTTAATTTTATCGTCTCAGGGCCACGTTGCACATCTAAAATGTCCCATGATCATAAAAATGTAAGAAAGTGAATTCCTGACTAAGAATATAAGAAAAAGTAATACTTTAAGGTTGTGTACATATAGTTGGTATCCAAATAATGGTTCATATAACTTTTTATATAATGGTTTTTTAATATGAGGATATCATAACAGTTATGTATAACGTCATGGGAATAAAATTTTAAGGGTGATCATAAGTTCAATGGTATAGACACACATTTTTAGGTTATATGTGATATGATTTTGATGCGGCTAATTATTTTTTGGGAGAATTTATATTTTGTTGTTCTATATATAATAATTTGGTCTTACATGAAGTATTATTTGAGGAAGAATTACTTTACATTAGTTGACATATGATTAATTGTATTGATAATATTTACGGGTTATATGATCTTTGACATTGAGGTAATTAGGGGTTATTACCATTTTAGAATATATATTTTTTCATAGAGATAACCATGATATTGAAAATTTATTTAGGGATTAATATTATTTTTAGGGAGAAGATCATTATAATTTTTGGGAACATTTTATTACTAATGTAAGAAGAATATTATAGGATTTTATTTTAGGAATAAAGGATGAACTATATTTGGAAAAATATGTGATTTTAATGTTCCTTTATAGTGATCCTTGTTATTTAAGGAAATTATTATCATAGATTGGAGATTATATATTCCTGGAGTATACATTTTTGGTATGAAACATTAAGGGTGTTCAATGATAATTTTATATAAATATGAATTCATTTTTGATGAATATGTGATAAAATTATTCTTATATTTTGGTTTCAATCTTAGTTAGGAATATCTTGAATAATTTTAAGTATAGTTGTTTATTAAATGATATAATTCAAACATTGGGTGTTATCATTAAGGATTTAGAGATTAATTTTGTATTAATACATATAATGGTTTTTGTCACTTTTGTAAATATCTTACCTTGTTCTAACCATTATAGATTTGGTTAATGTCCAAAGATAACATGAATAGCATGATTTCATTTTTTATAATTATTCAATTGATTATAAGTTTATTTTAGTGATTTAGGTATAAATAATTCATATGGAATACTCATTATTTAGAGAAATAAATTTAGATTTTGGAAGAAATTAATTAAAGGATGGAATTATACATATCAAGTAAGTGTATTTCCTTATGGTATTGGTATATATGGTATATTAATTCCACAAATCTAGGAAAAGGAACTTCAATTTTTTTATCATGTAACCGTTATTTCTAAAGAATTGATGATTTTTTTCCAAACTATTTGGTATATGTTTTTTAGATATTTACATTTTCATGATCATTCAATGTCTTATGATAAGTGATAACAATCAGTGTCCTTAATTTATTGGTAATTATCTCTTTTTTTATTTATGTCCATATTTTAACTTCCCCCCAATGTTAACCAATTTGGAAACCTAGTATTTGTTATTATATATGACCTTTGTATTTCCCTCCTTATCTTTTCAAGAAGACATTTTATTAACCCTTTTAGGGCGTGGGATTTAAAAAAAGATATTATTAAATTTCAAATTATTGTTTATTGATCTCAAGTTAAAATTTCAAGGATGAAATTAATTAAATATGGGTAGGGGATAATATAACATCCTATTATTTTACAATAATGACATTATGGTTGATAGCATAAACGACACATAACAATGAGCATAAACGAACCATGAAATAAAAGTATTTCAATATAACCATAATAAACATGCCATTTAATTAGAGGATATAAATAGAATTAAATAAATTATGATATATATATAAGTATAATATTTATAATAATTACAAATGATTTTTTTAATTCATAAGAAATAAGAATTCAATTTTTAGTTAATTTGTTTTATGTTTCAAAAACATGTATCCTCGAAAAATGATTTTTATTGATTTTGAGAGACTATTATATTTAATTTATATCAAATTTTAAAAATTTATTTCATAAAATGAAATTTATTTTTGAAGGTAGTATATATAAATTATCATAGGGTCAAATATTGGGATTTATTTTTTAAATGATTGATTTTTCAGTGATAAGTACTAGTTTTCGTAAAATTGTATTTCATTTAAAAAGACACATTATAAGTTGAATTGGATCATAAAGTTTCATAATTGTACTCTAATTAAAAAATAATATAAATAACTACATATTAATCACTAATATACATGATTTTTGTTTATGTTTATTTGTGGTCTTGAAAAGACATTTTTTCTAAAAATTATTTTTTCATTTCATTTTTAGGTTTAATTTTAAATTATATATAACCAATTTTATAAATTAAATACTAAAAAATTTATCCCATATTTATAACCTTGATGTCTATATTTGGTAATTATTTACCTTTTATTTTTTTATAATGAATATTAACTATAGTAAAAAATTTCACCATAGTAAGTGTAAATTGAGATATTAATGTTAAAAATAATATGATAAGGTTTAAAAAATAACTCAAAACAATATATTAAAATGTATTATGATTTTATTTTATCCATATAAATCCAATATTATAAAATATGGAAACATTGTGCCATATTTATTTCATTTTTACCTTTATAATATTTAAATAAATAATAAAGTAAAAATGTAACTTTCTATATTTTAATATGTATAATTTTTTTTGAAAGGGATGAAAAAAAAATATTTTAGGTTATAAATTTTTATTTCAAAGATAAATTTATATTTTATAACTTCAATTCATTTTTAATTTTTATTGATGAAATACTTACCTTAAATGCATACAAAATGCCGACATATTAATTAATCAGTTAATAGAAAAATAAAATAAATGATTCTAAAAATATTAAAAATAATATAATATTAACGAACTATTTTTTACATGTGTTTTATAGATAAATAAAACATTTTAAGGATGTTCTAAACAACTATATTCAAATTCACTTGTTTTCATGTTATTTTTGAATTAAAAATAAATGAATAGATCCAAAAAAATACGTAAGTTATAATTTATAATAAATAATATTTTATTGAATAATTTTAAATTCTTAAAAATCATATCATTAGAAAAGTTATTAGGATATTGTTTACAATATCATCTATAGTTAATTTATTAGACAATTGTATTTTTATATTGACAATATTTACCCTAATTTAATAAAAAACATTGTTATCATGGAAATCGTCCAATGAGTTAACAAAGGATTAAAGAAAAACTATATGGGTTGAAATTACATTTATAATTGTCCAATTTTTATTATATTTTTTAATTTAGTATAATAATCATCACAAATTATAATTATTTCAATGTGGGTCTATTTTAATATGAAAATTAATTTATATTAAATTAATATGTTTTGAGATTCCAAGAATTACACTCCCCTCATTATAAAAAGGGAACACCATATCCTCTCCTCTAAATAATTTAAGAGAAATTCAGTTTGATAAATACCTAGAAAAATACATTCCTCAAATACATACATAGATTATAGAGGTATTATTTTTGGCATAAATTCATCCTTATATGGATTAAGATGTTATGCAAAAGAGGTT
Organism: Viscum album; assembly: GCA_963277665.1. Classification (NCBI taxonomy): domain Eukaryota; kingdom Viridiplantae; phylum Streptophyta; class Magnoliopsida; order Santalales; family Viscaceae; genus Viscum; species Viscum album. Next base: position 1,046,632,794 of record OY728150.1, read on the forward strand.
GTCCAAAGAAGAGTTATATCTTTTCACCAATTTTTTTAGTTTTATTTTTTCTTATACAACATTAAAATATTCTAAAACTATTATGAGATAAAAAATCATTATATTACATACACAAGTATGTTATTTTTAAAATTTTATAACCTATATCCACATAAAATTCCATTAAATGGGAGATGAAACTGTCATTCATGTGTACAACATACTAACACCTTACGAAATAATGTCACTCATTTTCCATATGATACTCTAATGGATGGTTTTATTAACAAATTGATGTATATATATGATACTAATGATGTATTTATCATTATATAAAGATATTGTATTATATAACTTGTTTCCTTTAAATTCATTAAAAAATAACAACGTCATTCGTACTTACAGTTGGATTACCACCTCCACGAAGTTATGTGATTATTTTTTTATAAACACATCACATAGATTCTATATATAATTATACATAAATAAATAATATTATAATTATTAAATAATCAAAAATGAGTAAAATTAATGTTATAGTTACCATATTTCCATCATGATCATTGAAAATTGAAACATTACTCATACATACGTACAAACTAATGTCTCCATGAATGTAACATAGTTCATTTTTCAGAAACATATTTCATGGTTAGTTTTAAAATTATAACTGATGTATAAAAATGATAATTGTTACATGATTATTATTCTTCATATTATTGAATAATTGAATCATTACCATTTTCAACCTACTGAATTAATTTTGGACATACTATCCAAAAATCATCAAAATATATTATGTGAATTTAATTAGATAAGTAATTAAATATAACATGATAATAAATAAAATAAAAGGAATAATAAATTTTAATAATTTTATTATTTCACTAAATAATTAACATAATTTTATTATTAAGTAATATAAAGAACACACATGATAATTCATACATGAGGTAAGGGACATTATTTAAAAAAATCCCTATTTAAAGTTTCCCTTCCATCTATTTCTATTTTCTGTATATGTTGTTCTAAATGTTTCAAGAAAATTTTTATTTATTATTAAATGGTTATTAAAGGTCAATTTTTAATATATTTTAATTTACTCATGATTTATAAAAAAATTAATCTTTTTATGTTTTATAAGGGAAAAATTAACTTAAAACCTTATTGTAAATGTTTTATAGATATATTATGTAAATATTTTTATTTTATGTCCATATACTTCCAATTATATTGTGAATGTATTTATAATGGCATAAATTAATTGTAAAGTACACTTCATGTAACTTTCTGATAAAGTATTTAAGAAGAAATATTCTTATAGAGGGTTTTGAGTTTCATTAAAAAGAAAAAAGAAATGTTTTGTTTTAATGTATATGGTGTCTATTGATTTTCCAACTACTATAAAAATAATTTTATGTTTTGGATTATTTTATAAGTGTAACATCCTAACCCAATGGAAACTAATATTTCTTCCCTAATCTAGAGCGCCACTTGACCTAGGGACACCTCCATGTATGCAAGAGGATGTCGAAAAGTAGTGCGAGTATATAGAGATTCCTTGAAAAGACTATACCCACACATCAGAGTAAAACCATAGAGGAATTAATAACAACAAATATAATAACCATAAATAATAAAAAATGGATAGAATATGAAAAATCCCAACAAGTAACCATGTAACACATGCTATAAAAATATGATGAATATACTACATCTCAAGTTGTCTTAAAAATAAAACCCCCAATATGGAAACCATAAAAATTAAAAAACATAGTCCCGAGCCCCAAAAATGTCCATAAATACCATGATCCAACCTATCAGAACATTAATAAAAATCACCAGGTCCTTGTACTGATCCTTTGAAAGGGAATGAGTAGTATCTACTCAAGTACCCAAGTGCCATGGAGGCCCGATTAGGGTGTGACTACAACTTAGTAGGCCTCCACCAATAGTGTCTAAGTAAATATACAGTCTATACAATAGTGTATATGTATAAAAATATTTAGTAAATGAATAAGTAGTAATGGAAAATATGTTTTAAATTTAAACATTTATTAATTATCCATTTTAATTCTTCAAGGTCTGTCATATCATCACCCTGAAAATTCTACCATTTATTTCTCAAGGCCATTAATTTATCCCTTACATTAATCCAATTTACCATAGAGCATTAGTATATGTACCCATACCATTTAAAAAAGGGGTCATAGGTCTGTAATCAAGAAGCCTTATTCAAATAATTGAACCGGGATCATGTATGTTATGCCTGTCTATCCCAACCACTAGGTCATATGTTGGAAACCATAGAGAATCAATCCACAAATCCTATTGGGACTCAGAACACCATGTACGGCCATCCCAACATTAATATGAAACAGCATTACCATACCCTTAAGTTTTTGAGTGACATTCCTTCCCCTGAATAAATAAAATGCACCAGGGCATTTACAACATTAGTCTGGCCCGCCCAAAAATGGGGAGTGGAGTGTTAGTCCAACATCCTAAACCATTTTTCACAGGGCAGAAAACATGGAGCATCTATCCATGAATCCAACCATGATTCAGAAAATCTCATCCTCCATCCCCGACCATTCAATTTTTATACATTTTTTTATTTATCCCATAATTTCTAATATCCATTTACCCTTAATCATTCATCATTTATCATAGTACCAATGGACCCTTAAAATCAAACACATTCCAATAAGGCCCAACCCCTTTTCACAATTTTATAATAACCAATTAAACATTTTGAGAGAATTAATACAACAAATTGTATCATTAAAACATTTTAAAACAATCCTTCAAAAAAAGTATTTCTCTTTAAACATCAAAATAGAACCAAAGTACAACCATTCCATTCAATTCATTAAAAACCACCATAGTATTTTCACAAATGTAAAACTACCCACATAATTGAAACACCATTTTAAAAATAATAAGAATTTATTTTCAACCACTTTGTGGTCAACACTTCCCTATTAAAATATTAACTAATTAAAAACATCATTTTCCTTCATTATAAACCAAACCAGATAAAATTCTAAACACCTCATTTAAACAATTTCAAAATCCTCTTATGATTTTCACAAAAACATGAATATATACATTTCAATATCCCATAAAAAATTATTGTATACCAAATTAACAATCCCCTTTAACTTTTTCAATTACCCGATCACAACATTTACCAATTCATCTCACTATTTTCAATGGTTTAGCGTACCCCTTGTCAAACCCTAATTCTGATGCTAAATCATCAACAGACCCAACAAGGAATGGGAAGGGTCTCACACCTCACATTAATTCCCAAATTACCATATTTATCTAAATACATAAAAATGCAGAAAGGATAAATTTTTCACAACTACATACACATATTAATCATTAAGACTATGTTTAAAAGATTATAGACCACCTACCTCATGCTAGTGGACAGTCGCCCATCCAACCTCATCCCTCGATTCGAGCCCAAACAACCCTTAGTATACCAACCAAGAATCTTCTGAAAAAATATGTTTGAAGAATTTTTTTGCATATAAAACATTACACCTAGACTCTTATAGGGAATGGATGGAAATATAGTTTAATAATTACATTGACATTTGATTTAAACCTAATGGAACTCCAAACAACAAATAATAAAAGGATAAACACTCATAGAAGAGGAAGAGGCATCTAGTTTGTCTCCATAGATTTTGGGGGTTCAATGGTTGATAAATTTAGGGGAGAAATAAATATGATCAAGATATAAAGTGTTAAAAACACCAATTTTAATGAGGTTCACATTTTGACCATAAAATTTTCCAAACTGCGCACCAACTGTGCAGTTCCCTCTATAAAAGAGGTAATTGAGTAGAATAATTTTCATTGCCACCGACATGGTTTGACAAACCATGCAGTGGATATTTTTTCCAATATATTATGGGATTTCAAACATTATGGTCTCCTAGACTGCCAAAAAAGTTTTCCCTAACCATGTCCACCCCTTCTACAAGCCACATGGTTATGGAACAAGATTACTAATAACCATGCAGTAACCATTATCACAACATATATTGACTGATTTTCCTAATTTTCTATGCCATGAACCCTTGATACACACTTGAGACCTCTATTACTCTAGATAAGAATTCAATAAACTAAAAAAAATTAAATCATATATGTACCTTATCTCAGGGTTAGGATCTTACAACCTCCCCACCTTAAAAAAAGATCATCCTCAAGATGCATTCTTCATCATCACCATGTATCCAAGAAAAAAGTTTGACCACATGTTCCCAATAATCAACTATGATACCCAACGTTTTATTTTAAACATTAACATGTCATCACAAAATTCAGACCACAGAAATAGTTCTACCCTGAATAACTTCCCCATTATGATCCACAACATTAAATTGATGCTCCTCAAAGGATGAAAAAAACCCCACTCAAAGTAATCAACACTGACCATAAAAATATCCCATTACACTTGACATCATCTGAAGGAACAAGATATTAACTGAAAACATACTATGAATGATTGTATTCCACAACTCGAGCCACAATGGCCTCATTTTATACCCAAACATCTGAAACAAAACCAAAGAAAAACCCTCATATCAAGCACTCAACCAAAAATATCCAATCCAATGCCCATTTCCTAAAACTAATCACCGAGATGGCCTTTACACAAGCCCATCCATTCCAAACACTCTCCACGTCCTCAACCGACCACTTTTCCACTATATGGATCCCCACAATACATTTTATATCACAACCACCACCCTTAGGTGTTAGGCACCTCCATCATAAAAAAATAACTATAAAACCTAAAACTCATGATTCCAAAAAATACCCAACACATTTTTCAAATCTCCACACCCAGTCATCCATGAGAACACTATACAGAATTGGCATCCATCCATTCCAAAGAAACCATCCAAAATAGATGCATCCCCAGTATCAATACAACAACTAAAGAAAACATAGTTCTTCCCCAAGGGTCATTTCCATTCCCAAAAAACACATATCATTCCCACACATCATCGAGACGTGGATTACAACTCACAATATTCTTTACATATACCCAAAGGAGTCAGACTATCCCCAACTTACACATTATAAAATTCCCAACATCCACTATTGGCATGTTACCAATCGCCTGACCATGGAGCCTTTTCAATGAAATAATACCACCTATATAATAATGAACCTCTCAGATTCCTAATCATCTTGTAGTAATATTCCAACATGACCCCTTAATTTACCATAATATTTATAATAGTTACTTGTACCCATCATCTGTCCTAACACACCGACACCCTGGATCACTTTTGAGAACCACTCCAAGCCCAAGAACAACGCTCATCCCGATCGACCACCACATGAAAGGCACACATTTTCTTATAGAAGAACCAAAAAATGTACCTCATAGGTTTGTCATTGGCATCATGATTCCACCACGTCTGACCCATGGTCTTCTCCACCTATCTGTGATTAACATATCACTCCCCAACTCACCCAACTAGTCTCAACCACAATGGCTCATGGACCTATAATTTCATATCTAAAAAAGTGGTCATGACCTTCTCTCCCTCCACATAGATAAAAAATGAAACATTAACCATCAACGGTTCCCAACATCCAGGGTTAAAACCTTTAACATTTACCAACATGAAACAACCTCATGGACATCACTTGGTGGATGGCCAGTGGTGTACCACCGACCAAACAACTTCACATTAAACATGATCCATGAACACAAAATCTAAGAGGTCGTCAATCCTGTCAAAATAAAATAAACATTAATTAGCTCAGTGTATTGCTAAATCTCTCTCGATGTATCCCATAACATGTCAAGATATTGGGCATGATCATCTCAAGCCTATAAGTAATCCAAGATGTCACTGATGTGTACCACCTCTACTAATCCATCATCGATGTCAACAATATGCACTTACTATATAGTAACCTATTTACCATTCCCATGTGTAATTGTACATCTCTTGAACATTCCCAACACTCAGACCTCCTCAAAACACTTAAGGTCACACATCTTCCTATGATCATTCATTGAACCTAAATCTAGATCCCATGGACCATACATCATCGATGTTTCCCCAAATTCCTACTCATTCAACCAACCATGCATCTTGGTTCATCATCCTTCTTGTTTTTGTGGCATCCTCGACATTTCCATCCAACTGCCAGGTCAAATGACCAACCCTCCCCCTAGATGTCACATCTAAATAAATACATCAATATTGTGTTAAAATCAATCCCCAAAACGAATTTTTCAAAAATATATGGTTAAGGAACCCAAATTTTTATTCCCTTAAAAAACCTCAAAACCAACCACACGCACTATTGTTATTGACATTCCAAATCACCTGCAACACTGGGATAACCTCACTGAAGGTTACCCCAAATTTTTAAAAACATAAGCACATGACCACAACATAAGTCAAATATCCAAAACCAAAAACATTCCCAATTATACCCCTAGGCCAAACATGCTCGAGACAATGCTCTCTACCCACTACTATCAAAGTCCAAAATGTCTGCATGTGCCTTATAAACCCAAAGAACTGGAAACCTGACTAGAATCTATCATGGATGATTATCAAAGATCAAAAGATATCAAATCCCTAATCCAGAGTCATTTATAGCATAGAAAACCAACTCTTCTTCTAAACTATAAAAATCTAACCCCAAGAAGTTGCTGTCCACAAGCAGTACTCTTGCCTCCACTCCAAAACATAATCTACCTAATGCTCCAAGAGATCATTCACTATAGGTCCCACACCAATATACACACCCACAAACATCAACTCTATGGGATAAACACTCAACCTATGGTCAAAACACAACTCTCAAGGTCTAAACCCTCAATCACAACCACATAAATGTAAACAATTTACATCACAAAACATTAAGGTGATAACCTAACAAAATACACAATGAGAACACCCCTTTAACCACACATCAAACTCACTAAATCCTCAGGACCCATGATAATTTCCTCATACTAGGGAACCCACATCTCCAAAATGACCCCAAAATCGAGTCGATTACCTCACAAGGGATACTCACTACTAGTATCCCTAAAGGATCCATAATTAGACAATTTCCCTTTATAAAAAAATTTACCATTTAAAAACTCGTGAATTAACATTTCAAAACATTTTATTTTTAAAATATAAATATTTACACTTTTAAAAACCTTTTTATTATCCCATATGTAAAAAACCCAGTTTTTATTCAAAATCACATTACAAAACATTTTCATTTAAAACATTTCAAAGAAAGATAAATAGGAATAAACCAAAATCATAACAAGTACTATACCAACATATGAATCCCAAGGAACTATCAATCATAGGTGACATACGAATAACCCAACACTCTTATGTGCCTATCATGATGCATGAAACCAAAAACCATATCTTTCCATACCTAGATAAGATATAAAACCTAATAAATCAATAAAATCACATCCAAGTTCACCACTTGATGGGGGAGTATCAATCAAACATAAAAGAAAAAATCAAAACACCAAACCCAACCTAGGGAAACCTGGGGTTTCTCTTATATGTGGGGCTACAATCACCCAGGAATGATCTCATTATCGAGACCCAACTAGTTCATAGTCTCTTGCATACAATGCCCCAAATAGTAAGACAAAATAAACCCTTTGATGATAATTTACAACATCCTAAACTGGTGGCTACTAAAACTAGTTCCTAGAAAAAAAATCTCTACAGAACTTTAGATGTGCCTCCCCATATGCTAGAGGATGCCAAATATTAGCGTGGATCTATAGAGATGAAACAGGTAGACTATACCCACTAATTAGAGTAAGACCATAAAAAACTATTCTAACATGTGTAATAACCTTTAGAAACAATAAAGGGGAAACATATGAAGAAAACTATAAGTAACCAAGTAACCTATCATATAACTATATGATGAATATACTATAATTCTGGTATTCTTACAAAAAAAATACACAATAATGAAACCATAACAAATCCCATACAAGGTTCTGAGTGCCAAAATAGTCCTAACATCCCATGATTCAACCCATCCACCCATGATTAAAACAAACACCATATCCTTGTCCTAAAGCTATGATAGAGAACAAGTACCATCTGCTCAGGTTCCCTAGTACCATGGTGGCCTGAACAGGGTGTGAGTACAACTTAGTAGGGCACCAACAATAGTGTTTAAATAAATAGATTGTTCTTAAAAATAGAGAATTTTGAAAACAAAGATGAATTAAATAAATAAGTAATAATGGGAAACAATTTTTACATTAAAAAATTTACTAATTATCCATTTCACTTTTTTATGTTAATTAATATAAAAAACATGGGAATTCGTCCATTTATTTCACAAGTCCATTCATTTATCCAGTACTTTAATCTAGGGTACCTCAAAGAATCTATCTGGGTACCCCTACCATATTTCACAGGGATCATAAGTCAACAAACAAGGAGCCTCAGTCCAAGAATCAAATAGTAATATAGTAATTCATGTGAGACCATCCAAAACACTTGGTCATACCTCGGATAACATGGATAATCAATCCATGAATCCAATTGGGACTCAAAATTTGATGACCGACCATCCTAGGAATGATATTGAATGCTGTTTACATACCCTTAGGTTCAAGAGTTTTAGTCCTCCCCTAAAAAAATACAGTGCACTGAGGCACCTAAAGCATCAGTCTATCCCACCAACAACTATGGAGTGGATCATAAATCCATCATTCTAAACCATTAGTTGCGGGATGAAAATCATGGATCATCAGTCCATGAATACAATCAAGACATGGAACATCTCATATTACCATCCCCAACCATTACATTATTATCAATTTTCCTCATTATCATATAATTTATCATAACCAATTACCCTTAATCATTCATCATTTATCACGATCCCAACAGAACCATAAGACCATACACGTCATAAAACAGCACAACCCTTTTTTTCAAAACTTCATAAACCCACTTAAAAATTTTGAGGGCCTTAACAAAGACAACTCAAAACATTCAAACATTATAAAACATACCATTATCAATTTTCTTTCTATTTAGACATCAAAACATGGCCAAAATAAACCAATTTCCTTCCATTAATTTAATGAAACCACCATAGTCTTTTCATAAGTGTGAAAACCCCCACACAATTCAAACACCATTTGCTAACTAGTACGAATAATTTTTTCAAGAACATTGAGGTAAAAACCTCTTTTTAAAAAATTAAACAATTCAAAACATAATTTTTCTTCATTTAAAACCATAACAAGATCACAGTACAATCATAACATTTAAATCATTTCAAAATACTTTTTTTCATTTTTAAAAACTAGCATATATACATTTAAAAATCCCTTAAAACATGCCGATATAAAAACTTAACCATTAAACCCTATTCACATTAATAATTAATCTATCTTAAATTTTACCAATTCATTTCACCATTTTTGAAGGATTGGCATACCCCATGAGAAACCCTAGGTTTGGTGTCAATCATCAATGACCCCAACAGGGTCCATGAAGGGTATCACACCTCATATTAATAACAAAATTAACTTCCTTACACAACGATATAAAAGCGCAACAAGGTAGAAAATTGTCACAAATACATACACATATTTAAAATTTAGACTATGGGAAAATTATATTAAACCACCAACCTCATGCTCACAGAAAATTGCTAGTCCAACCAAGGCCCTCAATTATGGGCCAAACAACTCATAGAAGCCATAACTATAATCTTCTAGACAAAGAGGGTTTTTGGACTTTGGATGTTGAGAAAACATCAAACCTATCCTATTCTAAAAAATAGAAGGGTACAAAGATAAAAACAAACTCTGATCATTGATTCTCAAATAATGACATTTTAAATGAATGTGAATAGAAGGGGAAACACCCATGGAGGTGGAGGAGGCTGATGGTTCATCACCCTAGATACATGGGTTCAAAAGGATGATAAATTCAAGGGTAAAATAAATAATATATGGAGGGAAAATGTGAAAAACACCATATTTAATGAGACCCGTAGTTTTCCAAACCATTTATCAACCATGTGGTTCCCTTAATATAAGAGGAAACCAAACTACATTATTTTCCTTTCCACCAACATTGTTTGAAAAACCAATCAGTGGCCATGTGTTTACCACTATATGAAGGGCGTTCAAGCTTCATAGTCTCATGGGCCAACCTACATTGTTTACCTAACCATATATATCCATTATACATGTTTCATGGTTATGTAACATAGTTACTACTAATCATGAACAAAACCTGATCTCAGGAAATATTTCACCCTTTTCCTACTTTTCTATGCCTCAAACCCTTGATACACCCCCAATGAATGTCCCACTCCTATAGAAGATTTCATAAAACAAAAAATAAATTAAACACGAGAAATATCTTATCTCAAGGTCAGTATTTTACCATAAGAATCAATGTTTTCATCATAGAAAACACCTACATCACTTTTTTCTTGATATTTTAGTTTTGAAAAAGGATTTTAATAAATAAATGGTTATTTTAATACTCAAAATTGTTTTAAGTTTGAGTGTAAAAGAGTTTTTCATGTGTTCAATTTTAAAAATGTGAATGCATAATATAAATTATTCATGATTTGTTACTTGATAATTATATATGATAAATGGGTGATCCTGATAATGATTATATGATTGGTGAGCCCCATTATAGCACTCTAATGAATAGGGATGTGTTTATTGTCTTTAGAACCAAGAAGGATGGATTTATCCATTATTGTTTATCCTCTATATTTAATTGAGATGTAGTTATTTCTGATATGATTTGTCACACCTGTTATCTGTTTGAGGTATTATTCTATTTATTATTGATAATATGTTTATCCTAGTGTTTTATAGGGGGTTTGGGTAAAAAATAGATGTTTTTGGGTTTACAGTAGGTGGCGTACAGTTGGTGCATGGTTTGTCAAGCCATGTGCCCCAGCCCATGAAACCATGTGGCAAAGTGTCATTTTTGAATAGAGGAAAACCACATGATTAGAGCATGATTTCTAGGCCGTTCTATTAAACTATTATAGTTTTCCATCTTGGAAAGTGAATGGAAGCCCATTTCCATGGAGTTTGGAAAACTGTGTGCAATGTACATGTCATTAAAAATATAAAACAATGGTTGTGTCATCTTAATATTTTACCTCAAATCCTCTATTTTCATCCCCACATATGATTTCCTCCCATGGAACCTACAACCCTCCTCCTTTATCCCTTGGACCTCCAATTTTGTAGTGTATTTGGTAGGAAATCTCCATGATACTCTAAGTAAGTCCCTCATTTCTAGATTTCTTCATCTTATAGGAGTTCTCTTATTATTTATTTGGGTTTCATATCTCTAATGGTTTGGGTTGTAACACACTGAACCCTCTAGGCTAGAGCCGGTGCATTACTTGGGATATTGGAATGGTTATAAGGAATGAAAATACCGAAGGAACGATCAGTTTAGTAGACTTTAAAAAACTAGATACATTGATGTTACTCAAATTATATTGGAAAGGTTTACAAAATACAACACATAACGAAAACTAAAAGCTGCATCCACAAGAACTCAATATATGATCTCCTCTTTGTCACCTGTTGAAAGTAAGCAATGAAAGGGGTAAGCTCAAATGCTCAGTAAGAGTTACAAATAGCAGAAGCATGTATACAATAATAAGAAAATCACAATCAATCTAACATAATAAATATGGAATAGTAAATAAATGAATAACTAATGCCACTAATAAACTAAGAATGAATATGCATCCATAGATTTTGTCATAGTGAAAAAATGATGGATAATAATAATAAATGATAATGAATAAAGAGAATGCTTATTAATTGGACGTCATGCATCTGGCACATGAAACCATAATATCGTAAAAACAGTTTAGTTCTATGGGTAGAAACCCGTCTGATTTTTGGAAACAAATTCGAAGGGTTTATCACCAAACTGATTTGTCTCATGAGACCTATCGATGCATCTAGGGGATATAGCAGGCCCAACCTACCACTGCATTTGAAAATAATTCCTTATACATTGATTCAATACAATAGCAATATGCCTTTTCAATATCCTTATAGAGTAGAGTATATGTATTCATCAATATTTCCTTAACTAAAATAACTTTTCAAATAAACACCGTATGTAAAATGGTATACAGTTTAGACAACAAACATATCCATGATATGAGATTATGTATATCTAATAGAAATATAATTTCAAATGAAAATTGATCTCAAATGGGCAGTAGTTACACCACATAAGGATTATTAGGTGTACCATAAAAGTTATTCACAACCAAATAGAAGTTGATACAAAGTCTCTTACCACAATTTAATCAGTCGAATCATATGAAAAGAATGTAATAAACATCAAATGAATCATTTAATAACATTAATATAAAGAGGGTCATGTTATCGTATATCAAATGGATGTACACTTATACCACATATATGAAATAAGTGGTGAACAATGAAAATCTCACAGAAATGAAAGTGAGATGAGAAACCCCTTACAAACATTTCGGCATGGTAACGAGTGTTCTTGATAGGGCGTAATGAGAGGTAAAGGGGTATTACATTATTTATATGTCACAAGGGTAGTATGGGGTAGGTTATAAAACATACCCCATCATTAGGTATTACAAATAAAAGGGCATAACATAGGGGAGGTTCTTAAACAAAAGTGAGAGAGAGGATCCCTTACAAAGATTGTATCATTAGAGTTAGGATAAATCAATAGAATATTTATGTGTGACAAATAAAAATCCACAAAATATAAGTGGATATATAGTATAAAACAATCAGAGGTCATTCACACATGTTATTGGAGAGACCAAACGAATAACATAGATGTGTAACTCAATAAATGGAAATCGAGTTAAGATATACCTTACCTTGTAGAATAACTCCTATACATTACAAAATTCTACCATACATTTATATTTATTTATTACATCATTATTATGTCATTAACTACCGAAAACTCAAAATTGTATTTTTACTATTCATGAAAAAATCATGTATTTTAGAAAAATCCAAATAAATTTCCCAAACCATTTATCGACGTGTAGAATTCAAAAATGAACACAATTTTTTGAAAATAATTTTGTATGTATTATTAATATAATTTTTAAATAAATTCATAGTTAATTTGAAAAATAACCTTCTTAAAGGTGCAATTAGTTTTATTTCCCATTGAAAAACTAATTAAGATCTAATTATCTTATTGCCTTAAGAAAATAAAATAATACTAATATTAACTATTCATAAAGGTCATATTACTATTCATATTACTATTCATAAGGGTATGTTATTATTCACCAAAAATCACATTTGTTCTATCAGACTCCAAATGACTTACTGATCACAACACTAGATGACCATTTTTCAAAATTCAAAACATAGAAGTGTAAAATTTATATTTAATGGCTAGGTTTTGACTATCTCCTAAATAACCTAGTGTTGTTTCAAAGGAACACAATGATGAATAGAATGTATTTAATAGAAGCATACCATAAAATGTTTGGGGTGTTATATTATTCCCTCCTTTTGAAATTTCTTCCTCGAAATTTTATGAATAATGCCCACCAAAATGATGTGGGTGGTTCTTCTTCATGAAATCCTCTGGTTCCCATGATACTTCCTCCATATTCTTATTTCATTAAAGAACCTTTACTAGACAAGTTGTTCGATTTCTCAATACTTACTCCCTTGTGTCATGAATCCTAATAGGCTTTTCACAATATGAAAAATCATGATCCAATTCTATTTCTTCATATGTGAGTACATGCGTTGGGTCTGGCATGTACTTTATTAAGAATGATATGTGGAACACATCATGAACTGTAGAGAGATTTGGAGGCATTGATAAACGGTAAGATAACAATTTTATTCTTCCCAAAATTTCAAATGGTCTCACGTACCTGGGGTTTAGTTTCACTTTCTTACCGAACCATAAGACGTCCTTCCATGGAGATACGTTCACAAATACATGATCTCCCTCTTGAAATTCCATGTCCTTTCTTCGGTTGTCAGCATAACTGTACTACCTAATTTGGGGTGCTTTAATATGGGCTTGTATTTTCATCACCTTTGTCGTGGTCTCTTCAATACGTTTTGGGCCTATAAGTTTCCTCTCACCCACTTCATCCCATCAATTTGGAGTTTGAATTCTCTTTCCATATAATGCTTTATATGGATCCATTTGAATACTAGAATGGAAACTATTGTTGTATGAAAATTACAAAAAAGGTAAGTATTGATCCCACATACATTGGAAGTCAAGATAACATGACCTCAGCATATCATATAGAGTTTCAATAGTCCTTTTAGAATTTCCATCGGTTTGGGGTTGATATGTGGTACTCATATGAAGCTCAGTATTAAAAGCCTTCTGCAGACTTTTCCAGAATATTGACGTAAACTGGGGATCTCGATTAGAGACAATTGATAGAGGTTCACCATGAAGCCTCACAACTTCATTAATAAAAAGTCTTTCCAGGCTCTCAAATGATAAAACCTCTCTTATTGGAAGGAAATGTGTTTTTTTAGAGAGACGATCAACAATTATCCATATTGCATCATTCCTTCTAGGTTTCCTTAGTATTCCGATGAAAAAATCCATCATAATGTTATCCCAATTCCACATAATAATAGGTAGAGGTTGCATCACTCTTTTTTAATGTTGTCTCTCTACCTTCACTTGTTGACAAACTAGAAACCTTGATATTTAGTCAGCAATTTCTCACTTCATATTATCCCACCAAAAAAATTCCTTCAAATCTCTATACATCTTGGTGCTACCCGGGTGTATAGAGAAATTTGAGCTATGAGAATCCTCTAATAGTTCCTTTTTTAGCTCAGGTACTGATAGAACGCAAAACCTCTTCCCAAACTTCAGAACTTGTTCTTCGTACACGAAGTCAGCCAGTCTCCCATCCTTAACTGCATTAATTTTCTTGTGCGTATTCTCATCATCAGATTGAGAAATTTTTATATTCTCTAGTAAAGATGGTTTTGAAATAATTTGAAAGAGGAGTGATGTTTTCCCTTCCTTAACAATTCCCATATCCATATTTAGTAGATCCATGAACATAGGATCTCTTTCAATCCTCATTTGAGTCAGAAGGACATGATCTTTCATACTTAATGCATCTTCCACCTTATTCGCCTTTCCTGGGTGGTAGTGTATTGAACAATCGTAATCTTTGAGTAAATCAAGCCATCTTCTTTTCCTCATGATGAGTTATTTTTGTGTGAAAATATATTTCAAACTCTTGAGGTCCATATAAAACTCACATCTCTCTCCGTAGAGATAATGCCTCCATATTTTCAGAGCAAAGATTATAGCTGCTAACACAAGATCATGAGTTGTATAATTTTTCTCATGAGTCTTCAACTGTCTTGATGCATAAGCAATAACTTTATAATTTTTCATAAGGACACAACCCAGTACATTCATTGATGCATCACTATATATTAAAAATCCATCACTTCTAGATGGAAGAGTCAGAATTAGATCATTGACCAATCTTCTTTTCAATTCATCTAAACATTCTATACATTATTTTTTCCACGCAAACTAAGCTCCTTTACTTGTTAGATTGGTTAGCGGATTAGCCAGTCCAGAAAAATTCTAAACTAAACGTTGATAATAACCTAATAAGCCAAAAATATTCCATGCCTCGGTTATGTTTGTTGGCCTAGGCCAATCTTGGATTGCCTTTGTCTTCACAGAATAACCTAGGATTTTATCCTTAAGGACAATATGTCCCGGAAAAGAAACTAATTGAAGCCATAATTTTCACATGCTAAACTTACCATATAATTTATTTATTCTAAGAGTTCTCAGAATAACCTGCAGGTGATTCTCATAGTCTTCATATCTTTTTGAGTATACGAGGATATCATCGATGAATACCACAAAAAAGTTATCAAGATATTCATTGAAAACTCTATTCATTAAATCCTTAAAAATAGAGTGTGCATTTGTCAGTCCAAAAGGCATCACTGTAAACTTGTAATTCCCATACTTGGTCTCAAATACTATCTTAAGAATATCTACCTTCCTCACACGCAACTGATGATATCCAGATCAGAGGTCAATCTTTGAAAAGTATCGAGCTCCATGAAGTTGATCAAATATATCATCAATCCGGGGAAGAGGATACTTATTCATTAGTGTGATAGCATTGATTTCCCTATAATCAATGCAAAGCCTCATGGATGCATCTTTTTTCTTGACAAACAGAACAGGGGCTCCCCTTGGAGAAACACTAGGTCGAATAAATCATTTTTCACTCAAATCCTATAGTTGTTTCTTTAGCTCTACTAATTCCACAGTGGCCATTCTATAAGGAGTCTTTGATATATGTCTTGTGTCAGGAATTAAATCAATAGAGAGATCAACTTCCCAATCTGGGGGATGTCCAGGTAAATCCTCTGGAAATACATAAATAAACTCTTTCACTATGTGAACATATTCAATTTGAATATTTCTTTCATCACCCAATAGATATTGTTTTATCTTCCTCTCCAAGTATTGCATTCAGTAGAGCTACTGGGGGTGGTTCTAGATAAGAATCGGGTGGCGAAGTTTCTGCCCTGAAGACAAGGAATTCTACACCACTTTAAAAAATTGTAACTTCCTCCTTCTTACAATAAATCTTCTCATCATAATTTGGAATCCAATCCATACTGAGAATTATATAAAATTAATTCATTGGTATGATGATAAGGTTAGAAACTAGATCATGTTTTGGTGTCTGTGGGGGACTGGTCGACATGCATTGTTTGCAAGGATACACCCCCTAGGAGTTTTGACTAACAACTCCTTTATTAAATCAAATTGGACATATCTAAATTTTTTTTCCAAACTGAGAGGATATAAATTAATTCAATGATCCAGAATCAAATAAAGTATTGTCTATGTTTGAGGAAACAATTAAAGTACCTTCCACCACATCACTAGGAACATTATCCTCTACGGTTGTAATCACATAGGATCTCCCTTGCTCTCTTGGATTTTTATGAGGCATGTTTCCTTGGCACTTAGGACACTCATTTTCATAGTGTCCCATCTCTTTGAAATTTTAGCATTGAATATCATTGAATTGTTTCTTCCCCTTCCATTCACCAGATCGGTGACCCTTTTCCCTACAACTATAGCAGACTCTCATGTCTTTCAAGCACTTCCCGATATGATTCCTTCCACAGATCTCTCATAATGGAAAACTATTTGTTCCCTTTATCTTCATTGGTGCTTCTCCATTTCCTTTGTTATCAGAGTACCACTTATTATCTTGGTTTCCTTTGAAAAAATTTGATCTAGCAAATTCCTTCTCTGTTTTGATGGAAATTGATACAATTTCATCATATGATGAAAATGATTGAGAATCCAGTGACCTTTGAATACTTGGCTTAAGACCTTCAAAGAAATGATCAACCTTTTTTGCTAAGTCGTGTACGTAATCTACGGCATACCTGGATAGCCTTGTGAAGGTAGCTTGATACACTACAACACTGTCTTCTTCCCTTTGTTTCAATCCAAGGAACTTCCTCTTCATTTCGGTTCGTTGCTAATGAGGGAAATATTTTTCAAACAATATTTCCTTAAAATTCATTCATTCCATATCTTCTATCTCTCCTTACTCGGTGGTATTTTGAATCAGGGACCACCATTGATCAGCTTCTCCCTTGAGACAATATACCGTTAGTACTACCTTTTCATTTTCATTGCATCTTAATTCCATGAATATCTTTTCAAGGGACTTGATCCATTTCTCAGCTACCACTGGATTAGTAGTCCCACTGAAATATGGGGGATTATACTACATGAAATGATCCAACACAGGTGTGGAATGGTTATTCATTACAACTTGAGTAAGTTGTCCCAATATGGTCATGATCTGATCTACTCCAACGTTGACTATGTTGACTTGATCAGTAAGGATATCCCTACCTTTCCCACGAGTATTGATTACCCTTCTTACATTAAACACTATTTATAAATAATATGATACACTGTATTAGTTTATGAATCTAAAAAAGAAAAGCACTCAACATAGATTGAAATTATATGCATAGCTAATCTTATAAACATGGTTCCTCTAAAAAAAATTTACATTAATCTCCTTCATAATGGCTTGTAAAGAAAATGTGAAATATCCTAAGAATATCCCCCAGGAGTGTCGTAACCAAGAGTGTAGCAAGGCCTATTGTCATGCATCAGTTCCCATTTTAGTCAAGCTCAAAGCGGTGTTTTCGGGTTTTACACCTAGATACATTGGTGCTAGAGCCGCCTCTACATGCTCGTATCCAGATAGGGACGTATTTCTAAAAAATATCCACATAATCCATTCCTTACCAAAATACCAGGACGTTCTTATATGTTTATCCTCAAATAGTACCTTAGGGAATTGTTCCCTACTTTATATTTCCTAATCTAGTTTCCAAGTTTTATACTAAACATTCTCTAATACCAACTGTAACACCCCAACCCCTCTAGGCTAGAGCCAGTGCATTACTTGTGATATTGGCATGGGTAGAAGGAATTAAAATCCCGAAGGAAAGATCAGTTTATTAGTCTTGAAGAAACAAGATAGATATATGTTACTCAAATTACATTGGAAAAGCTTACTAAATACAAAACATAACGAAAACTAAAAGCTGCATCCACAAGAACTCAATATATGATTTTCTCTTTGTCACCTATTGAAAGTAAAAAATGGAAGGGGTGAGCTAAAACACTCTGTAAGTGTTACAAATAGTAGAATTAGGAGTACAATAATAAGCTAATCACAATAAATATGACATAATCAATATGGCATAGTGAATAAATGAATAACTATTGCCATTAAAAAACTAAGAATGAAACTGCATCCATAGATTTTTTCAGAGTGAAAACCTCTTGGATAATAATAATAAATGATAATGAATAAATATAATGATTATTAATTGGAATTCATGTACCTAGAACATGAAACCATAATACCATAAAAACAGTTTAGTTCTATGGGTAGAAACCCGTCTGATTTTTGGAAAGAAACTCGAAGGGTTTGTCACCAAACTGATTTGTCTCATGAGACCTACCGATGTATCGAGGGGCTATAGACGCCCCCACCCAAAACTGAATGTAAAAATCATTCCTTATACATTGATTCAATACAATAGAAATATACCTTTTCATTATCCATATAGAGTAGAGTATACAGATTCATCAATATTTCCTTAACTAAAATAACATTCCAAATAAACATCGTATGTAAAATGGTATACAGATTAGACTACAAACATATCAATGATATGAAATTATGGATATTTAATATAAATATAATTTCAAATGAAATTTTATCTCAAATGGGCAGTAGGTACATCACATAAGGATTATTAGGTGCACCATACAAAGTTATTCACAACCAAATAGAGGTTGAGAAAAAGACTCTAAACACAATGTAAGCAGTTGAATCATATGACCAGAACGTAATAAACAACAAATGAATCATTTAATAACATTAATATAAAGCGAATCATGTTATTTTATATCAAATGAAAGTACACTTATACCACATATATGAAATAAGTGGCGAACAATGAAAATCTCACAGAAATAAAAGTGAGATGAGAAACCCCTTACAAAAAATTCAGCATGGTAACGAGTGTTATTGAGGGGGATTAATTAGAGGTAAATGGGTATTCCATTATTTATATGTCACAAGGGATGTATGGGGATGGTGAGAAAACACACCCCATCATTAGGTATTAAAAATAAAAGGGCCAACATAGGGAAGATTCTTGAACAATAGTGAGAGAGAGGATCCCTTACAAAGATTGTATTATTAAATTGATGATAAATCAAGGAAATATTTATATGTGAAAAATAAAAACACAAAATATATAAGTGGATATACAATATAAAACAATCATAGGTCATTCACACTTATTATTGGAGAGACAAAACCAATGACATAGATGTGTAACTCAATAAATGGATGTTGATTTAAGATATCCCTTACATTGTAGAATTACTCCTAGATATTGAATGATGGGACCTTGGGGGCTTAGGGACACCATGGGAGGACTTATAGAGAGGTAAAACCACCAGAGATTCGGGGATGAGGGATTTTTAATGAAGGAAAACGAATGGATGAATGGGTATTTATAGAAAAAGAGTGGTAATTTTTTAATAATTTCAAAGGGGCACCCCATTAGTGGTTTTTGCCAAACCGTGGGCTTCCCAGTGGTATTTTCCCATGTTTTTAGCCACTTTGGACACCCCATACTGTCACGACCCGACCCAACGGGGCTCGAGCCGCGACTCCCCAAGCCCGCCTCCAATAGGCCAGGGGCTGGCGACCAGCGCCGAGTAGGCTATCACACACATGGGAGGCATTAGCCTAAAGTACCTGTACACACGCACCCACAAACACCTCCATGCAACAGTGCAGAGATATAGAAACTGGAAAGTAAATGCATGCATACAATCTATCCCAAACCAGAGTGCAAGAGCAAAAGTACAAGGGCAAAACAGGGCCCACCAAAAGAAAACTACAAAGCGTGTCCAACCTGCTCTGAAGAAGGGGAACGCTGCCACGAACACCCGCCGGAAAGCTCCCTCGGCACAGCTCCGGTAAGCACCCCGGTCAACCCGCTCACTAAGCTCCGCCTGCTCCGGGTCCTCCTGGGACTCCGTCAAAAGGCATGTGGTCTGCACAAGACACAAACATGTGCGGGCAAAGCCCGTGCAGGGGTGAGTATAAACATACTCAGTAGGCACCCCAAAAACCCAAAACCCAAGTGAGCAACTGAAAGACAACAGTCCGCTCAACCCAGCCAGAGGGAACCCAGACGAGAGAGAAACTCCATCTCGTGACCATCCTCGGCTAAACACAACTAGTCAGCTCAGCTTAGCTTAGGTGTATGCCCATACATACACCTTGAACAATCCAGATATACAAGCTCACGCCACAAAGCCACAAGAGGTACCGACCTCGTCACCAGCAATTGTCCACAACACGGAGAGTACACCATGAACATTGTCATACAGATGACACTCATCCGAGAGATACACTCCATCGGGATACTCGCAAACATCACAGACACTCACCCGAGAGACCACGCTCATCGGATAGCATCACTGAGGAAACATCGCTGAAACAACATAACCACCAAACTCCTCGGAGAGGGGATCACCGCTAGGGTCCGCTAGGGGATACCAAGACCCACTCCGGTATACGTAACTCACAGATAGGGGATCACTCCCAGGGTCCGCTGGGGGATACCACGACCTGATCTGGCATACGTAGTTCTCATAGATGGGGGATCACACCCAGGATCCGCTGGGGGATACCACAACCCGATCTGCACTCGACAGAAGCTTCACACTCAGACAGAGGATCATCGTCCATATAAAGATGGTCACGACGATACCGGAACCCTATCTGGGATAACTTGCGATGGAGGGGATCGAACCGACGATGCCACAACCCTACCGAAACCACGCGCTGAGTAGGGGATCGCATAACCAACGATACCGCAACCCTACCGACACCAAGCGCTGAGTAGGGGATCGTATAACCAACGATGCTGCAACCCTACTATAAACATCATGCTGAGTAGGGGATCGTAAACCCGACGATGCCACAACCCTACTATGCACGACCCACCGCGTAGGGGATCATATTCCCGATGATGCCACAAACCCTACGGGGTTAACCTGCTAGATAGGGGATCGCTGCCTGTGAATAAGTGGTCACAGCGATACCAAGAACCCGATCTAGGGTAAAGATGCTAGAGGATCCACTCCGGGCCCACCGGAGGGATACCACAACTCTAACAGTTTAAACATCCCATCGAGAGGATCACAAACCCATACGAAGGTTGTGATACCACACGAACCCTCGTAGGAACGAACCAAGGGAGAACCCTCAACCACTGCTGGTCCAAACGTCGCTAACCCGAGCGACTCGCCTCAAAGCCACACTGCGCACCTCCGAAGCCAAAACCGAGGCCACCATCGCGTTCCATGCGGAAAAACACGCAGGATAGGCTGATTACTCGCCCGAAACGGAGCACCGGTGAAAACGACACTATTCACTGTAGCTAGCTCGTGCGGGGCCCACACAACGATCCCGAAACCCATCGGGCGGATCACACCACGGCGATCCCCTCGGAAAAACAAGCGGAATCGACTACTCGCTCGCCCAAAACGGACACCCGGTGAAAAAGGTACTATTCACCGAAGGCCGGCTCGGGTGGGGCCCACGCCTGGATTCCGAAACTCATCGAACGGATCGCACCATTACGATCCTCTCGGAAAAACACACAGGATCGACTATTCATCCGCCAAAATCGGACTCCTGGTGCAAAAGCTGCGTTTCTCCGCAAACGCCAAAACCCGGCCTCGTGGGGCCCGCACCCCGTTCTCAGTCCCAACACCCAGAAACCATCTCAAAAAGTCCGTCATACCATCAGGGTCTCAACGCCACTGACGGCACGTCAATCGGATGCTCTGGGTAGAAGTTACAACGGCCCGAAGTCGTAAAATAATAAAATAATATTATTTTATACGACGTTTCTAGCTCCCGGGCCACGATCCCAAACCTTTAAACTGTCAAAGTGAGTTCAAAAGGTCTGTCTCGACGCAAGGAGCGTGCCGCCGCAAACGGCTCGCAAATCGGAGTTACGGTTTGCGAGTTACGGGGGTTTAAAGAACCCCCGGAAAATCCTGACCGGACCACCGCCAGCCTCGCCGGAAACCACCGCGCCGCCGCCGGATTCCGCCGCGCCGCCGCCGCCGCCGCCGGATTCCGCCGCGCCGCCGCCGCCGCCGCCGGAAACCGCCGCGCCGCCGCCGTGCCGCCGCCCTGCCTCGCCGGATTCCGCCATGGCCGCCGCGGGTCTCGCCGGAAAACCGGGTTTTTCGCCGGAAAACTTCCGGGAGCCACCGGGAGCACCCCGGTGCTCCAAATTCAGATTCGAAACATGTTTCGGAAAGCTCGGGACCCGAACTATACAAATCTTATGAAAATTTGAAGAAAAACAACACAAAAACGGGATCCGGGATTGTAAAACTCAAACCGCCTACCTCGCGGGCGAAATGCCGACGTTCTGCCTCAGATCCGTGCTCCCGAGCTTCCGCTGCGCACTCCTGGAACGTCCGCCGTCGAATTCTGAGCTCGTGGGCGCTCCGTTTGCTCGATTCGGCGGAGTGGCGGCGAAGAACGGCGAAGAACGACGAAGAACGATTAAAAGGGGGGGGGGGGGCGCTGATATTTATATCAGCCACCCGCCGGCGCCAAACTCGCCTCCGACCCGACGCCCGATGCGAACAAAAGTAAGGTCACCTCTAGGGTAAACGCGCCGTTCTGAACGCAACGGCGGTCTCAGATTTTCCATCCGAGACTCCGTTCAGAAGTTATTCGAGCCAACGCTCGCCCACTAACTTGCCACTTATTTACGGAAACGCCCCTGGTGGCGTTTCTCACTGCAGGCCCGCGCCCGCAAAGTTTACACCCCGCCTAGGGTAAACGGCACGTTCCGGACGCAACCGTGGCCTCAGATTCCCGATCTGAGCTACCGTTTAGGAGATATCACACCCCCGCCACGTGCATAGTATAAAAATACTTAATATTTTTATAAAATTAATTCCGGGCACACCGGGCCTCGGAATCGCACGCCGTCTTCGCGCCTAGCTCTGGAATTATTCGTAGAAATATTCCAGAGTCTGACAGGGCCAAAAACCTGAGTCGCTACATCCTCCCCCCCTTAGAACTTTTCGTCCCCGAAAAGCCCTAAGCACAAGGAAAGCGACTGGACTCTCAACTGGGTCTCACACACCAGCGAGCTCACCAACAACAACCACTCAGGGTCTTACCAACGCCCTGAACAAAACTCGAGCAAGCAACAAAAGGAAAGAGTACCGCTAAATAGTGTCTGACAAACTACTGCAGTAAGTAGAAAAGACACAAGGCGTACCTCTATCCATCTGTGGTGCCTCTGGGTCGACTGCCTCCAGGGCATGCAGCTGTCCTCGCCCTCGACCACCAGCTCCCTGAGCTTGGCGTGGACCACCTGGGGGTGGGGGTGGTGGCAACTGGTACTTTCTACCACCGCCTCCCGCTGCACCAGCTCCGACGCCAAGTTTGATGCCCTGCGGACCTCCTTGCTCGAGACGCTGCCTCTGCCAAGGCGGTCCATCGACCGGCTCCCTCTCCGCAGCACGTCGGGTCGGACAATCTCTAGAAAGATGTCCCTGACCATCGCAAGCGTAACACCGCCTCTCCTACGGCTGACCAAAACTGGCCTGCGAGCCCTGTGAGCTCCGAGGCTCAGATCCCCCATCCTGGGGTCGCCTCCTGAAACGTCGGCCACGTCCAGACCCCTGAGTCTGACGTCGGCTACCAGATGCCGATCCGACCGACGAAGTCTCAGCTCTCTAGTGCCCAGCACTAACAGGGGGAAACTGCTCAGCCAGAAAACTCTCCACCACCAACGCTCGCTCCAGCACTCCAGCATAGGTGGGCAGGCACAAGGAAACCACACCTGCTCGGATGTCCCTGCGTAAGCCCTGCTCGAAGGTCCGAGCCCTAAAGAACGGGTCTTGAACCATATCCAGGGAGTAGCGCGACAAGTCTGTAAACCTCACTGAGTACTCCGACACAGTCATGCTCTCCTGCCGAAGCTGCAGAAGCTCCTGGATCCGCACCGACCTCAACGTCACCGGATAGAACTCCTCCCTGAAGAGCCGCTCAAACTCTGCCCACGTGAGCGTCTCCTCATCATGGGACTGCATCACCAAACTCCACCATCGCCCGGCAGAACCATGCAGAAGGCTCGCCGCTAGGACCACCATCTGATCTAGAGGTGTCCTCACTAGGCGGAAAACTCGGGTGACTGCCTCAAGCCAGTCATCAGCTGCCTGGGGGTCTGGATCACCCCGAAACCTCAGAGGTCGCTGCCCCTGGAACTCGTGCAACGCACTCAGCCTGCGTGCAACCTCGTCCTGCACCGTCGGCACAACCATCTGCTCGACAGGTGGTGGCTCAACTGGCAGACCACCTGGAGGTGCAACCTCATAACCTGCGCCCTGCTCCACGGCCACTACACGGGGTGGGTCATCAGCACAATCCTACTGCGGAACCCTTGCTGGTTGTCGTTGTGGAGGCATCCTGAAATACATTCAAGACACACCACAGTCAAAGAGTATATCTGGAGAGCTGACTCAAGAAGGACAAGGAAAAACCAAAAACCCAGTCCTATATGATGCATGTACCATGATGTCCCCGCGACCAGTGTACGAATGTCCCGAGTCGAAAGGCAGGTTATCAGAGTCCTGGTGTATGGATACGTCGGCCGCCGCACCAACACTGGAGTCCCTGGCCTGAAAGCCGAACTCGAAACACCCTAACACTGCCGCTATGCAACCCAAACCAAACTCACAGCTAGACCAGCTACGCTCTGAGATCCCAAAGGTGGAACCTCCTCTGATACCACTCTGTCACGACCCGACCCAACGGGGCTCGAGCCGCGACTCCCCCAGCCCGCCTCCAATAGGCCAGGGGCTGGCGACCAGCGCCGAGTAGGCTATCACACACATGGGAGGCATTAGCCTAAAGTACCTGTACACACGCACCCACAAACACCTCCATGCAACAGTGCAGAGATATAGAAACTGGAAAGTAAATGCATGCATACAATCTATCCCAAACCAGAGTGCAACAGCAAAAGTACATGGGCAAAACAGGGCCCACCAAAAGAAAACTACAAAGCGTGTCCAACCTGCTCTGAAGAAGGGGAACGCTGCCACGAACACCCGCCGGAAAGCTCCCTCGGCACAGCTCCGGTAAGCACCCCGGTCAACCCGCTCACTAAGCTCCGCCTGCTCCGGGTCCTCCTGGGACTCCGTCAAAAGGCCTGTGGTCTGCACAAGACACAAACATGTGCGGGCAAAGCCCGTGCAGGGGTGAGTATAAACATACTCAGTAGGCACCCCAAAAACCCAAAACCCAAGGGAGCAACTGAAAGACAACAGTCCGCTCAACCCAGCCAGAGGGAACCCAGACGAGAGAGAAACTCCATCTCGTGACCATCCTCGGCTAAACACAACTAGTCAGCTCAGCTTAGCTTAGGTGTATGCCCATACATACACCTTGAACAATCCAGATATACAAGCTCACGCCACAAAGCCACAAGAGGTACCGACCTCGTTACCAGCAATTGTCCACAACACGGAGAGTACAACATGAACATTGTCATACAGATGACACTCATCCGAGAGATACACTCCATCGGGATACTCGCAAACATCACAGACGCTCACCCGAGAGACCACGCTCATCGGATAGCATCACTGAGGAAACATCGCTGAAACAACATAACCACCAAACTCCTCGGAGAGGGGATCACCGCTAGGGTCCGCTAGGGGATACCAAGACCCACTCCGGTATACGTAACTCACAGATAGGGGATCACTCCCAGGGTCCGCTGGGGGATACCACGACCTGATCTGGCATACGTAGTTCTCACAGATGGGGGATCACACCCAGGATCCGCTGGGGGATACCACAACCCGATCTGCACTCGACAGAAGCTTCACACTCAGACAGAGGATCATCGTCCATATAAAGATGGTCACGACGATA
Source organism: Viscum album (assembly GCA_963277665.1). Lineage (NCBI taxonomy): Eukaryota > Viridiplantae > Streptophyta > Magnoliopsida > Santalales > Viscaceae > Viscum > Viscum album. Next base: position 1,046,659,452 of record OY728150.1, read on the forward strand.
CCGGAACCCTATCTGGGATAACTTGCGATGGAGGGGATCGAACCGACGATGCCACAACCCTACCGAAACCACGCGCTGAGTAGGGGATCGCATAACCAACGATACCGCAACCCTACCGACACCAAGCGCTGAGTAGGGGATCGTATAACCAACGATGCTGCAACCCTACTATAAACATCATGCTGAGTAGGGGATCGTAAACCCGACGATGCCACAACCCTACTATGCACGACCCACCGCGTAGGGGATCATATTCCCGATGATGCCACAAACCCTACGGGGTTAACCTGCTAGATAGGGGATCGCTGCCTGTGAATAAGTGGTCACAGCGATACCAAGAACCCGATCTAGGGTAAAGATGCTAGAGGATCCACTCCGGGCCCACCGGAGGGATACCACAACTCTAACAGTTTAAACATACCATCGAGAGGATCACAAACCCATACGAAGGTTGTGATACCACACGAACCCTCGTAGGAACGAACCAAGGGAGAACCCTCAACCACTGCTGGTCCAAACGTCGCTAACCCGAGCGACTCGCCTCAAAGCCACACTGCGCACCTCCGAAGCCAAAACCGAGGCCACCATCGCGTTCCATGCGGAAAAACACGCAGGATAGGCTGATTACTCGCCCGAAACGGAGCACCGGTGAAAACGACACTATTCACTGTAGCTAGCTCGTGCGGGGCCCACACAACGATCCCGAAACCCATCGGGCGGATCACACCACGGCGATCCCCTCGGAAAAACAAGCGGAATCGACTACTCGCTCGCCCAAAACGGACACCCGGTGAAAAAGGTACTATTCACCGAAGGCCGGCTCGGGTAGGGCCCACGCCTGGATTCCGAAACTCATCGAACGGATCGCACCATTGCGATCCTCTCGGAAAAACACACAGGATCGACTATTCATCCGCCAAAATCGGACTCCTGGTGCAAAAGCTGCGTTTCTCCGCAAACGCCAAAACCCGGCCTCGTGGGGCCCGCACCCCGTTCTCAGTCCCAACACCCAGAAACCATCTCAAAAAGTCCGTCATACCATCAGGGTCTCGACGCCACTGACGGCATGTCAATCGGATGCTCTGGGTAGAAGTTACAACGGCCCGAAGTCGTAAAATAATAAAATAATATTATTTTATACGACGTTTCTAGCTCCCGGGCCACGATCCCAAACCTTTAAACTGTCAAAGTGAGTTCAAAAGGTCCGTCTCGACGCAAGGAGCGCGCCGCCGCAAACGGCTCGCAAATCGGAGTTACGGTTTGCGAGTTACGGGGGTTTAAAGAACCCCCGGAAAATCCTGACCAGACCACCGCCAGCCTCGCCGGAAACCACCGCGCCGCCGCCGGATTCCGCCGCGCCGCCGCCGCCGCCCTGCCTCGCCGGATTCCGCCATGGCCGCCGCGGGTCTCGCCGGAAAACCGGGTTTTTCGCCGGAAAACTTCCGGGAGCCACCGGGAGCACCCCGGTGCTCCAAATTCAGATCTGAAACATGTTTCGGAAAGCTCGGGACCCGAACTATACAAATCTTATGAAAATTTGAAGAAAAACAACACAAAAACGGGATCCGGGATTGTAAAACTCAAACCGCCTACCTCGCGGGCGAAATGCCGACGTTCTGCCTCAGATCCGTGCTCCCGAGCTTCCGCTGCGCACTCCTGGAACGTCCGCCGTCGAATTCTGAGCTCGTGGGCGCTCCGTTTGCTCGATTCGGCGGAGTGGCGGCGAAGAACGGCGAAGAACGACGAAGAACGATTAAAAGGGGGGGGGGGGCGCTGATATTTATATCAGCCACCCGCCGGCGCCAAACTCGCCTCCGACCCGACGCCCGATGCGAACAAAAGTAAGGTCACCTCTAGGGTAAACGCGCCGTTCTGAACGCAACGGCGGTCTCATATTTTCCATCCGAGACTCCGTTCAGAAGTTATTCGAGCCGACGCTCGCCCACTAACTTGCCACTTATTTACGGAAACGCCCCTGGTGGCGTTTCTCACTGCAGGCCCGCGCCCGCAAAGTTTACACCCCGCCTAGGGTAAACGGCACGTTCCGGACGCAACCGTGCCCTCAGATTCCCGATCTGAGCTACCGTTTAGGAGATATCACACCCCCGCCACGTGCATAGTATAAAAATACTTAATATTTTTATAAAATTAATTCCGGGCACACCGGGCCTCGGAATCGCACGCCGTCTTCGCGCCTAGCTCTGGAATTATTCGTAGAAATATTCCAGAGTCTGACAGGGCCAAAAACCTGAGTCGCTACACATACCATAAGTTACTGTACACTAGCCTACCATACTTTTATATTTAATTATTACATCATTATGATGTCATTAACTACCGAAAACTCAAAACTTTATTTTTAGTCTTCATGAAAAATTAATGTATTTTAGAAAAATCCCAAAAATTTACCCTAACCATTTTTCGACATGAAGAATTCAAAAATAAACTCCATTTTTTGAAAATAATTTTCTAAGTATTATTAATTTAATTTTTAAAAAAATTCATAGTTAATTTGAAAAATAACAATCTTAAAGGTGCAAATAGTTTTATTTCTCATTGAAAAACTAATTAACATATTATTATCTTATTACCTTAAGAAAATAAAATAATAATAATATTTACTATTCATAAGGGTCATATTACTATTCATATTACTATTTATAAGGGTATGTTACTATTCACCAAAAATCAAGTTTGTTCTATCAGACTCCAAATGACTTACTGATCCCAACTCTAGATGGCGATTTTTCGAAATTCAAAACATAGAAGTGGAAAATTTATATTTAATGGCTAGGTTTTGACTATATTCTAAATAACCTAGTGTTGTTTTAGAGGAACATTGTGATAAATAGAATTTATTCAATAGAAGCATACCATAAAATGTTTTGGGTGTTATATGGGTGACCTATTTCAGTCTACGTATTGATTATTAATGTTTAATATTTTTTTTGGTTCAATATTTCCATAATAGGGTTCTTTGGTGGAGTAGTTGTGGTTTAGCACAAATTTTTGAATTTTTCTACTATTGATGTAGGTGGTTTCATGTTTAAAAATTATTTGATGAATTTTATGTTATTTATTTTCTTATTGCTTATGTTTTGTTCATTGTAAATAAGGTTCAAAATGTGTTTTTTAACGTTTTTAAAATGTTTTTAGATTGAAAGTGGATTTTTCTAATTGAAATTGGTTGTTTTCAAGTGTTTTCCTTTTTTTTGCTTCTTAATGGTGTTTTATAAATTGTTCAAGTAGATTAATAAATTGTATAAGAGGGGGAAAACATGTTTTAAGGTGTAATTGGTGTTATTATGATGTTGAAAATGGGTTTTCTTATGAGAAATGGTAGCTTTATTTGGGTGGTCACATTTATTGTTTATAAATGTTGATGTGGTGGTACATATAAGGCTTGAGAAATGGGAATAGAGAAAAAATTGGAATATTGGGTATCTAGGTTGGTAGACTTGAACTAGTATGCTAGTGATTCAGAAGTGAAAAGCCTATATTATTCTAGTAGGTTTATTCTAGTAAACTCAGAAGTGAAAAATACATGATTCACTTAGAAAAATTTATGATTACAACACTAACTAAATTATTATGATGACCAGAGACCACTAGGCCCATAAGAGTTTCTTTCTTATTGGATCTTTTATGATGACTCTTTTGGTTGTGGTTACTATGCCATGTTTAACATAGATATGAGGTTCCTATAGTCCTAATTTATCTTGGGACTATAAGTTTTTCCTATGACCTAGTGATATTTTTTGATATTTTAGTAACCATTGTCATGCAATGTAATTTGTTGGTTATTTTAAAAGAAAAAAAATGTGTTTCTTTAATGTGTTTTTTATAAAATTGTTTCTATTTTATATTTTTTAAAAAATTTCATATAAATTTTATAAAACGTTTTTGGAATGAAATATCTTTTATTTGGTGTCATCCTACTGGGCTTGGGCTCACACCCTACGTGCACCTTTGGGTGATGTAGAACCTGTCATGTTTACACAGGTAAGGGAAATATGTATGGAGATCACGGTTAATGTTTCTTGTTGTATTCCTCATGCATATGTTTGTGGTGGTTTTGGATTGAGGGAAATGTCCCACTTTTATAATGGTAGTTTTGGGATAGTTTTTTGTTCCCATTTTTTGTATCTCTTTTGGTTATTGTCTAATGTTGTAAAACCATGAATCTGAAAAATGTTATGCCTTGCATGTCTTTGATTATTTATCATTGTGGTATTTTTTTATGATGGTTATTTAGGCTTATGTAAATTGGTGAAACCAATCATAAAGAATATTGTGATAAAAAAATAGTTTTCATCCAATTAGATTCTGGAATGCCCTTCGGGCAATTTGATGAGATGATATGGTGTCAAGTTGGATGGCATCCCTGACTTGGTTCGGGAAAAAAAGGTATCAGATAATGTTACGATCTTTGAGGATGAGTTATTTTGGGGAAGTGTCTCGATAGAATAAATCAAGGATTATCATAACATAAGGATTTGGTTGTGAGTATGGTTCCTAACCAACATACATTTGGACCAGACTTGATTTTCCAAGGGATGATGGAATTTTCTTCACATCTTCTCCAGCTGAGACGTATAGGATAAATATTGTATATGGACACAATGTGGAGGTGGATAGGTTTTGTTTTCATTTTATTATGATGGATTTTAATATTTTGTATTTATATAATGTTGGTAGTTTTTGTTATTTCTATAAATGTTTCAAAATGGTTGTATTATTGGTATTCCTTGTGGTTATTACTTATTATAGAAAAAAAATACCTCCCCTGAGGGTTCGTGTGCAACCAAAGGATGAGGATGGAGAGAGTTCTCCCTCTAAAATTGATCAAATATTAGTGGAAGTGGTGGTTAGGGATCTCTATTATTTGGTGTAAGATGAGGGACTTGGTCTTGATCAGGTTAGAGAATCCAAACTAGGTCCTAGAAAGGACAAGGATCAGGAATTTTTCAAGAACAAGAATCCTTTTTAAGAGGACGAAAATAATTATAGGAAGCGATGGAGTGGGTTGAGAAAACAGAGTGTATTTTTTAGTTACTTAACACTATTGAGGATGTTAGAGTGAAATGAACCACATTTATGTTGGAAATTCCCAGTCCAAAGTGGTGGGACTCAGTGGTGCAAGCCAGAAATCATGCGTAGATGGGTAGTGAAGAATTTAAGGAATTTTATTATGAAATGTATTATCCCATGGTTTTTACCTATTCTAGATCCCTAGAGTTTATAGGGATGAGACAAGGAGACTGGTCTATGATGGAAAATTCCAAACAATTTTCAGAGTTAGTTTAGCATGCACCCGAGCTCATATCCAATGAGAAAATGAAGGCTCAAAGGATTGAGAGGGTGATAAAGATAGAAATCAGATATCATTTTTTCTTTTTAAATCTAAATTCCTATGATGAAGTGGTTGATCATACTATAATAGTATGAATGGATCATAATAACCCACTCAGTTTTAATGGATCAATGAAAACTGTGGGAAATGGAAGTTCGCTACAGAATAAGAGGAAGCATGATGAGCAGGGGAAGAATATAGGAGGTGGTTCAGGGAATCCTTCCTAGAATCCTTTGTCTATGGCTTCTGATGCATAGTCGATCATGTGCCATTAGTGTGGGAAGGAAAATCTCATATGACCTACCTATACATATCCTCCTAGACTCTATCATGGATGTGGATCTATGGGACACTTACAAAATGTTTGAGAGGTTTTATGCCCATATTATAGTGGCATAGGATTAGTGTCTCCCTAGGAGATATTAGTATAGTAAAATCCATCTAAGACTATGGTTTCTCAATTTGGAGGTCATGGGGGTAGGTCTAGATCATCTTATACGATGATTATGTTCGTGGAAGAGCTATAGGTTGGTGGTCATTCTAAGGCTCAGGTAGAGACAAGGTAACTCCATACTGAGGATCGATTAATATTGGAATCAAATGCAGGGCCTGTGATAGTTCAAGGCACCATTTTTGTTTCATAAACTATATATATTGTTATATTTGATACTAATGCATCTTATTAATTTAATTCTTCCCACCTAGTTGATGTGTTTATGTTTCCATCAAAGCTTATTCCATATGTGATAGAGTTGGTGACGTCACTTGGTAGAAAGTGAGAGAAGTATTTCACATGTCCATCTTGTGCACTTATCATGTTAAGGGATGATTTGGAATGGGATTTACATGTTCTGGAGATGGACCTATTTTACATGATCCTTTGTATGGATTGGATGTCGCAATTTTAGGTGCACATTAATTATTTTAGGAGGAGAGTGAGATTTGTGGCACCTGATTGAAGTACCCAAGAATTTCATGGTGAATGGGATCCTCAGTTGGGATATGCTGGTCTCCACATTTATAATTCTAAAAACTCATTTTTTTGTTATCATTACTCTCATTGGTGAATGATGGTGGTGATCCTGATGGTGGACTATTTTCCAAACATTTTTTCAGGGTATTTTTTAGACTTTTATTTGGAGTAGGATGTGGAATTCACCATTGATTTGGTTCTAGAAACATAACCAATATATCTTCCCTCCTACCGTATATTACCTACTGAGGTGAGGGAATTAAAGGTATTATAGAATGATTTAGAATTCAATGGATTCATTCGATTGAATGTCTCACCTTAGGCTGCCCCAGTTTTCTTCGAAGAAGGCTGATGGATCTCTCCGATTGTGCATAGATTAACATATGTTAAATAAGGTGAATATTAAGAAAAAGTATTTGTTTTCCCTAAATTGATGAGTTATTTTATCTATTAAAAGTGTAAATGTAGTTTTTTTATGTTTTACCTGTGTTTTGGTTATCACCAATTTAGAGTGAGAGAAGCAGATATCTTGAAAACAATGTTCTAAAGTAGATATGTACATTTTGAGTAATTATCCATGACTTTTGGTTTGATAAATGCTCCATTAATCATTATTTTCGTTATGAATTGGGGTTTTCAATAGTATATTGATTCATTTATTGTGGTATTCATGTATGAAATCCTAGTTTATTCTAGATTTGAGAAGAAGCATGGGGGGTATTTTCAGATCCTGTTGGGTAGCCTTTGTGATCATATTTCTTATACAATATTCTCTAAGTGAACCTTCTAGATTAAAGATCTAATATTTTTGGATCGTATAATCATGGAACATGGGGGTTTTAGTGGACCATTGGAAATTTTTTGCAGTAATTTTATGGGAACAGATGAAGAATGTGTTTGAGGTCACAAGCTTTTAGTACTGGTAGGGTATTATAGGCAGTTTTTTTCATATTTTCTTAGCCTGCTTCACCCATAGAATTGGTAACCCATAAAGGGGTGAATTTGGAATAGAGACCAAAATATCAATAATATTTTTACGAGAATAAGCAGTGGTGGACCACAAACCCTATTTTGATCTTTACACAATCTGTAATGGGGTATGTGTTTTATTTAAACACCTCAAGTATGAGTATCAGGTGTGTTCTTATGAAGGATGAACATGTGTTGGATTATGGTTCTCTTCTATTTCAACCAAATAAAAATAATTACCCAACCCATGGATTTTAGTTAGCAGTGGTTATTCATGACATAATGATGTGGTGTTATTAGTTTTTTGGGATAATTTTTTAGTTTATTTAAATTATAAAAGCATAGACTACATTTTCTCCCAGAAAGAATTGAATTATATGCAACATCATTGGGTTTAGTACCTTCAGAGGTTCGATATTTATATAGTTTATACCCCAGGAAAATGTGTCATTTTGGAATATGATTTAAGAATAAAAGTTATAGTGGAAGCATTAATGATGTCCAGTGATGAGTGGACGTTGATAGAGATCTTTTCTCAAATACACTTGGAGACCAAGGAGAATAGTAGAGGTGTGTTCTTGGCCAGTGTCCAATTGATAACTTCTACTCTAGATCTGATTCAATGAGTGAAACCTAGTTATGAGTTGTTCCATTAGTCTATAGAGTTCTTTCATGGTTGATAGTTTCCTTGTGATTGATCACAATATTCATAGGGAGTTTTTTTCTTCAAGGTCACTTCATAGTGGTGTTATCCTTGAAGAAGGGGTGATGTAGGATAGCCACTAGTCATAGTTAGTCATTCATCATAGTACTAAAAATATTTATTTTGATGTGAGTTAGTAGTTATGGTGTCCATGCATGAGGTGAGATACAAATGAAATCATATCATTGTGTGATACATTTCAACAGGTAAAATAAGAGCACCAAAGACCCTTTAGTTTACTTCAGAAGATACCAATTCATGCTAAGAAGTGGGATGAGATCACCATGGAATGTATTGTTTGATTACCTCATACAACTTGTGGAAATAATTCCATTTGGGTAGTGATTTATCATCTGACCAAATCAACCCATTTCATTCCAATCAGAGATTTAGTGAAGGTGGATGAGTTGGGATGGTTATATGTTTTGGTGGTTTTGAGGATTCATGGTGTTCCATCAGAAAATTTTTCTATTAGGAAACCCCTTTTTACATCATAGTTCTAGGAAGGCCTTGAAAAGGTAATTGGGTCATAGGTCATGTTGAGTACGGAATACTATCATTAAACAGATGGTCAGATGGAGCAGGAAAAACAGATTTGAGATGACATGATCATGTTGTGTGTTTTGGACTTTGGTGGTTTGTGGGATACCCAGTTGGGATTGGTTGAGTATTCATATAACATTTGTTACCAATCCTTGATTTAAATGGATACATTTGAGGATATTTATGGTTTGCAATGTCGGTTCCCTTTGTATTGGGTTGAGGTGGGAGAGACGTTGTTATTGAGATCGAGCCTTGTGTAGGATATTTCTGATAAAGTCATATTGATCAAGAAATGGTTGTTGATATCATAGATTCTTCAAAAGTCCTATTCCAAAAAAAGTTTCATACATGTTGAGTTTTCTATGGGTGACCGGGTGTTTATGAAAGTGGCTACTCACTTGGGTTATCCTTGTTTGGGTGAACAAGGGAAGCTAACAACAAAGTATATTGGACCTTTTTGAGATTACTGAGTAGATTAGAAATGTGGAATATAGGTTATCCCTTCCATCCTAGTTTACATAAATCCATGATGTGTTTCATGTTTATCAGTTGAATAAATATAACCCGGATATGTCTCATGTGTTGAATAGGGAAGAGTTGGATATAGAGGCCAATTTGTCTGTGTTTTAGTGGCCAGTGTAGATTGTGGATTCTAAATGGAACATGATTCATGGTAAGTCCATTCCATTATTATATGTTATTTTGATGTATGGGAATAATGATAATGAGACCTGGTATCATAAGTCATGGTTTGAGAAATATTATATATTTTTATTATCGGATCAATCTTCGAGTATACTTTCTAGGTAAATAATTTTTTCATGGTCGGGAGAATTGTCAGACATTTGATTTTATTTTGAGGTATTATTCTGTTTATTCTTGATCCTAAATTTATAATTTATTTTTCAAAGGTAATTAGTAAAAAATGGGTGTTTTTGGGTTAATATAAGGTGTCACATGATCAACACATGGTTTATCAAACTGTGTGCCCTAGCCCAGGAAATTGTGCAGCCAAGTGTCATTTTTGGGTAGAGGTGAACCCCATAGTTGTGTCACAGTTTATAGAACTTACAGTAAAACCATAGTGATTTTCCCGCTTAGATTTTGAGGGGTGCACAATTACTACATAGTTTTGAAAACCTAGGCAGTAAATCATTCACCATGTCATGTTCATAAAATTTTAAAAATGATGTTTGTGTCCTCTTGGGATTTAAACCGAAATACCCCCATTTTAATCCCCACTATTGTTTTCAAACCATAGGTGCCTCTAACCCTCCTATTTTCTCCCTTCTACCGCTATTTTTGTTGTGGGATTGATGAGAAATCTCCATGAAACTATAATTAAGTCCCTAATTTCTTGATTTCATCCTCTTTTATAGGGATTCTCTTCATCTTTACTGGGTTTTCATATCTTTAGGGGGTTGGGTGATATATTTAGGTTTAGATGTCGATTATTATTGTTTAATACTGATGTTTTTGTTTCAATATTTCTTTTATAGGATTCATTGGTGGTGCAGTTTCGGTTTAGCACTGATTTCTCGAAGTTTCTATAGTTGTGGTTGGTGGTTCGATGTTTAATAATTATTTGGTGATTTTGATATGCTTTCTTTTATTCTTGTTTGTGTTCTATGCATTGTGTATGAGGGTTTAAATTTGTTTTTGAATGGTTTTGAGATGTGTATGGTTAGAAAGAGTATTTTCTATGAGAAATTGGTCATCTTCAATTGTGTTCCTTTGTTGGGATTCTTGAAGATGTTTTATAGATTGTGTATGTGGTTTAATAAATTTTGAATGTGGTGTGAAACAGGTTTTACGGTGGAATTTGTGTATGTGTGAGTTTGAAATAGGTTTTTATTATGATAAATTTTAGTTTTATATTTGTTTTCACATTTATTGTGTGAATTTGAATGTGGTGATACATATATGGCATGAGAAATCGGAATTGAGAACAAAGGGGAATCCTAGGTATCTAGGTGGGAGGACTAGAACTACTAAAATAGTGATTTGGAAGTTGAAAGACCATATTATTATAGTAGTTTTAGGATATTTTACTTATAGGTTCCAAAGCCCATATTTAGTTAGCAGGATTGATTATTACAATAGTAATTAAATTACGATGATTATCAGATACCACTAGGACCTTGAGATGTTCCATGCTAGTGGATCATGCCAGAGAACACTATTGGTTGTGTTTGTTATACCATGTTTCACCGAGACGCATGTTTCCAAGTATCCCATTTAAGATTCTGCCTAGAGGGTTTTAACATTACTTAGTTCTCTTTTGTGATATTGTTCTTAAAATTGGAAAAAGTGAACTTTTTTACCTATTTCAAATGAAATCCATGTTTTTTATAATGTGTTTTATATTAAAATGTTTGGAGATTTTATTTGTATAAAAATTGAATGTAATTTTTCTTATAATTTTCTTGGTATGGAATATATTTTATTGGGTGGAATCTTATTGAGAATTTTATCACACCCTCCAAACACCTTTGGGTGTGTGTAGACTTTGTCATGGTTGACTTAGGTAAAGTCCAGATGTTTGGATATGGTAGTTCGGGTTGCTAGTGGTTATTATGATGACCCGACCCTACCCGGGCTCGAGCTGCAACTACCCCAAGCCCGCCTCCATATGCTAGGGGCTGGCGACCACCACCGAAGGCACAATAACTCGGGGAGGCCTTTGCCTAAGTACCTGTACACACACACGCAGGAAACTCAATGAAACAGTGCAGAGTAAAAGTAAAGGCAGGCAAAGTAAAGGGAAACTGCTATATATAAACCACAATGTGCATCGACCTCTAACAGTATAAAGTACAGTGATGAAAAGGAAAAAGGGAAAAACATGCACCCAACCAAAAAAGGTGCCACAACTCGGCAACAGGTAAACAAAAAAGAAACAGCTGACGGGTCTCCCACCTGGAACTCGACTCCGACCACCGCACGCGGTCCAAGCTCCCAAGATTCTATGCTCCACTGGAGTCACTCTCCACCTGTCCATCGTCTGCAATGGCACACAAAGTGCGGGAAAATACCAAGCAGGGGTGAGTATAAAAATACTCAGTAGGATACCCCGAAGGCTCGAGGGAGCAATAAAGGAGGTACCGAAGGGTGAGTAGTAGATCAAATAGGGAGTAAAACAGAATTACAACAGAGAGTGCAATAAAGAGTCCAGCTCAACCCAACAAGGGGAATAAAGGAGACTCTTCCTAACACAAGGAGCTTGGAATGGTGAGAAGATTCACTTCTCCTCGAGCTTTCGATGCCTATAGCAGGAGAGTAGACTCATCCAACCACTAGAAGCTAGACGCGGAAAGCACGTGGCATACCCCACGCATCTTCGCCTCTCTTGGAAGGAGAGAAAACAAACCCAAGAAGTGGGTACCAGAACATGGTATATACAAATCCATATACTCTGTCAAGAAGCCCGAACAAGACCGTAAGTGAATATCCATCCCGTTGCTCAGCCCAATAAAAGAGTATCCAACAGTCCCAGAAGTAACACCATAATCGATGCCCATCATCCTGCACGTCTTACCCGAACTACATGTCAAGGGGTTCAAGCCACCGCACCTTGACACTATCTGCTTTGGGCAGCACTGACTCGCCTGCACGGTTTTAGGTCGCGTCACAAGTACGCGTCTCGGTGGGGGAAAGTGCCCCTCGTACTTGAGAGTTCTAGGGAAAGTCAAACCACACCTCGTCAATGCCCTGCAGTCGAGAGGTCTCCTCATAGTCAAGCCGTTCCATAACCGACCCGTACAACCAAGGGTCCCGATCCTGTGGTCACGGAGGAAAGCCACAGACTAGCCTAGTAGAAAGGACTGAGTCTGGAATGCCAACAGGTGTCCCACTGCCCAGCGCTGCTGGAGGGTAATTCATAACCAGATATCGGGTAACCCACTGCCTAGCCATACTGGAGGGTAAACCCTAATAAATCATCAGGCGACCCACTGCCCAGCCCCGCTGGAGGGTAAACCATAATAAGATACTGGGTGACCCACTACCCAGCCCTGCTAGAGGGTAAACCATAACACATCATCCAGCGACCCACTGCCCAGCCCCGCTGGAGGGTATACCATAACACATCATTCGGCGACCCACTGCCCAGCCCCGCTGGAGGGTAGACCTAGAATAAGTTGACAGGCGACCCACTTCCCAGCCTTGCTTGCGGGTAGACCTAGAACTAGACGCCGAGTGACCCACTGCCCAGCCGTGCTGGAGGGTAGACCCTAAGTGTGTCGGGTGACCCACTACCCAGTCTTTTCTGGAGGGTAAACACTAGAAGTCAGTGAGAAACCCACTGCCCAACCCTACTGGAGGGTAAACCTGAAGAAGTCGATGAGTGACCCACTGCCTAGCCCCACTGGAGGGTAAAACTCAGAACTGCTCTGGCTATCTCTACTGGAGGGTACAACACTGGCCAACCGAACACGGAGCGGGTATCACACAACCACCCAACTCCAGAACAACTCACCAAAATAGGTTCAACGCCTATTCCATCACTGAGTGTCACTAGCATCACTACTGACTGATCCATCGAGAACGAAACCAGGGGAGACCACTCAACCCTACTGTTCAAAAAACGAGCATAGAGCCAGGGGAAAAACTCCACCCTGCTGGTCAAACAAACACATAGAGGGACCCTCTATGTCGTGAGAGGTCAAAGTACACAAAGCAGAGCTCGGCACACACCTGGGTCCCACATGACGTGTGGCCTTAAGTCAACCCCAACCAAGCGCACGAACGTCTCAGGTACAAACCACACATACCTCCAAGCGCTCCCATATACTCCCAGAGTATACCTTGTTCCAGCCCAAAGGCTATCGTGCACACGGCACCCAGCGTCAACGCGAAGGCATGACGTAACAACTCCACCTTGAAGGCCCATGCATGACCAACCAAATCTTGTGAATCATTTATATCACCCTCCCAAGAGTGCGCGATCACTCGCCAAGGGTCCACTACAAACATGGTAGGGCGAACCACCACCGAAGCACCTTCCAAGCTCCCACATTTAACAAGATCACACAAGAAGCTCCGTACAACCAAACAGATTGCACCGTTGTGATCCTCATGGAAAAACACGCTAGATAGACTACTTACTCGCCTCAAACGGATATTCGACGGAAAAGTCGCCAACACCGCCTCACGCCCGAACGGTGTCCCATGATCCCGAGCCTCGGCCCTGAAAATAGTCGGGCGCATCACACCATTGAAATCCCCTCTGGAAAACACATCAAAAGCACTACTCACTTGAGTGCAACGGATATCCGGAGAAAAAGATACGTTCCGGCGCACCGCTCACGAGGGGTGCTTCATGGGACCCGCATCCTGGTCCCGAAACTCAATGAATGGATCACACCATTGCGATTCTCTCAAAAAAGTACACAAGATGGACTATTCAATTTTCCAAAGCAGTCGCCCGATGATTAAGATGGAAAATCACCATCGACGCCCAAACGGCCCTCGTGGGCCCCGCACCATCGTGCCAAATTAGAGAGGGCGGATTGCACCATTGAAATCCCTTTGAAAAACATCCATAATAGAATGCTCGCTCACCCCGAATGGACGCCCGATGAGAAAGTCGCTAAAAGCTGCACGCAGCTCAAAAGACGGGTCGTGGGGCCCATGCCTCAACTCCGGCTTCAGCGCCTAAAACTACCCTGGAAAACTTCGTCCCGATGCCAGGGTCCCAACGCAACTGACGACACTCAAAATGGACATCGGATGCGTTCGCGCCTCTCAAAACAAGATCCCCCGAAGAAACGACTAACCCCTCGACGTACGTGTCGCGCCACCGAGGCCCCTCGTTTCAGGAATTATAAATTCCCGAAACCATTTCAAAAAGTCCGCCTTGACACGGGCTCCGTGCTGCCACAGACGGCGCGCAATACGGATGCCCTGCAGGTGATTTATAATTTATCAAAATAATAATAATAATATTATAATTATTATTATTATAAAACATTTTTTTAAAGCCAGACCGGCCATTTGGCAGGTCACTTTTTTTCCCCAACAGGAACCGCACCGTGCGGGTCCTTGTCAGCCAGCCCGGGTCTGACGACCCCGGACCCCCTCCCGTTGCACGCCGACCGTCAAGGCCGGTCGGCCAGATCTATGCGCCGCGCTGGCGCCGCTAGAGACCGGTGCCTCCCAACCGATGCCGCCCGGCCTGCTTCGCTCGACCGCAAGCCCCGGCCACCTGCTCGTGCAGCCATGCCTCCTGCTGAAGGTCGTCGCCCGCCTGAGGAGCTCCGCTGCGACCCAGCACTCCGCCGGCCTGCTCCGCTCGGCCTGAACAACCTGCTGCCGCCTGAATGACCCGCCTAAGGCCGTCGCCTCGCGCCGGCTAGAGCTCGGCTGAACCACCGCGCCACCCTACAAAAACCCGCCGGAAAACACCCACAACACCAGGAATTCCTGCAAACTTCGGTGGTCGACCGCGACACCATCCGAACCCGGATTTCAAATTCGAAACGAGCGTCGGAAAGAGTATAATTTTTACTAAATGACCATGGGATTTGTTCGAAGATTTAACGACAAATCGACGTATAAAATTGAATCCAAAGGAAGGTTCAGAAATGAAAACGCAACCAAAACCTCCTACCTCCCTGGGCTTCGCCTGAAGTTTCGTGTCAATCCACCAACATCACCGCACCTCGCCGGAGTTGCCTCATCAGACAGGAGGAGAGGAGGGAGCTTGAGGGCTTCCATGAGGGAGGCTTCGCCAGGGGAGAACAAGGGAGGAAGGGGATGGAGAGGGTTTTAAATAAATAAATAAAATAATTTTAATTAATTTAAACCCATAATTTTCTCGCATCTCAAACCTTTGGCGAGGTCAAAATTAAACTCCCCTAGGGTAAACACCACTTCCCAAGCACAACGGTGGTCTTGAAATTTTATTTCGAGCTTCCTTTTGAAAGTTATAAAATTTAACGTCTGAAGTTGCAAAATTACGAAAACGCCCCTAGCGGCATTTTTCACAGACGGGCCGCGCCCGCGAAACTTATAACCCACATAGGGTAAATGGCACGCTCTGAACTCAATGGTGCCCTCAGTTTTCCAAACCGAGCTACCTTTTAAGAGATACATGCATTTCAACATTAAATGAATAATGTAATTAATTAATTTATCCGTCTAACGTTCCGAAAGCAAGCGAGGGTTTCAAACATCTCGTGCTGACAAGTTTTATGTCGTTCCTAGGGTAAACACCTCATTCCAAACGCATCTGTACACTCGGATCTCTGATTCGGTGCACCATTTAGGAGATATACCATTTATTTGGCGCTTCCAGTGTGAACGCACTGAAAATTTAATTCTGGCCACTCCGGGGCTCAGAATCGCACGTTGTCTGAAGGAACTGCTCTGGAATATCATCAAGAATATTCCAAAGTCTTTCATAGAAAAAACCGGGTTCTTACATCATTCCCTCATTCAAGATTTTCATCCTCGAAAATCAAAACTAGGGAGAAACACAGGGTACTAAGCCCACACCTGGCTTTCTGATACCCAGAAGAACCCACACATAGCTCTGCGTCACTGCACACGGACCAAAGGATTGATCCATTCATGCGAGGTCGGCCCATGCCGATGTCGTGCACCCACTCCAGACATTGGGGTTAGGTCAAGGCGGTATGGTACCACTCCATCCCTTTGCATGGTCTCAAACTGCCCGGAGGCCCTCGGGGGTATCACACCTCCCCGGTCAAACCTCTACGTCGCACGCTGCGACTGGAATCACCGCCCGCACCTGGAACAAGGCCCGATGTTTCCCTCCTTCAGAATATCAATATGGTGAAACACCCAAGGATATCTGTTCATGCAAGTTTCACAGTCAATGTCTCTTAACCAAGACTCTCTTACACGCTCGAAAGTGAAGTAACCAACACCATCGACTAAAGGAAAAGGTCTCACGCCTTTTTCCTTACCAACACAGGGTTTCACTCGACGCCCTGCGTCACCCTAGGAACACCTCAAACAAGGAGAAGGGAGAAAATCCTTTCACACGCAGAGCCTAACAATTCTACTGTAGAAATTAGAAGAGTCGCAAGGGGTACCTCTCACCATCCCATGCTCTGCAGGGTCGTAGACATCCAAAGCTCGTGGCTGTCCGTGGTCCCAACCGTCAGCTCCCAGAGCCTGATTGGGACCTCCTAGTGGTGATGGGGAGACCTCGTAACATCGTCGCCCACCTCCAGCTCCTCCCGTTCCTCTTCTAGAACCACCTCTCTGGGCACTACTCCGATCACGGCGCTGCCTCTGCCATGGTGGTGAGCCTGCTGCCTGCCCGAAACTCTCAGCAGCTCGGGTCCGGCAGTCTCGTGCCAGGTCACCTCGCCCATCGCAAGCATAGCACCAACTCTCTCTGGGCTGCACTAGTGCCCTCCAGCGCCACTGTGGTGTTCAACCACGCCCCTGAGTCCGGTTGTTAGACAGCCACCTGCATCGAGGTTCTCCTTGTCGACGCCCGCTAGCTACGACAGACGTCTCGGCTCCGACGTGCCTGCTGCCACCACCAACGCTAGAACGTGACAGGAAGCCCTCTGTCACCAGCGCCTCCTCTAGCACCCTTGCATATGTGGAAATTCCCAAGGGTACCATGAAAGCACGAATCTCTCGGTGGAGACCCTGCTCAAACATCTGTGCTCGGGGGATGCTGCCATGGACCAAGTCCGGGTAAGAGCGTGCACGGTCTGGGAAACTAGCCGCGTACTCGGCCACCATCATCCCTCCCTGCCGAAACTACAGGAGCTCCTGAATCTGAAAGGAGCGCAAGCAAGAGGTTAAAAACTCATCAAGGAATAACAACTGAAAGTCGCCCCACAAAAGCGACGACTCATCATGAAACTGAGTCAACAGACTCCACCAATGTTGAGCTGCTCTACGAAAAAGGTTGGCTGCCAAAGCCACTCTCTGATCTGCCGGCATCTTCACAAGCCTGAAAAGGAGAACCACTACCTCGAGCCAAACCTCTGCTGCCTGAGGGTCTTGCTCACCACTGAACCTCAGCGGTCTCTGTTGCTGGAACTCACGGAGCACGCTCAACCTACGCTCAAGATCCGCCTGCTCTACTAAAGCTGTATGCTGCTCAACAGGTGGGGGCACTACTACCAGCCCACCCAGAGAAAGGGTCTTGCACGATGGGTCCTGGACTGTGGCCTCGTAGCTCACAGGGTCGTCGTCACGCACCCAAAGCTGGTATCCTGGCTGGCTGTCTACGCGGAGACATCTTGAATATTATCAAGGAGTGGCACGGTCAGATGAGCATAATTTATATACCAACAACAACGATGGGGAGCTGACTCAAGAAGGAATGTCAAAGACTTAATCCTATTTGATTCACAAACAAACTTTCCCTGCAACAAGTGTCTCAGCATGCCGAGTCGACAAGCGAGTTATCATGGTCCTAGTGAATAGATACGTTGGCCACCGCACCATCACTGGACTCCCTGGCCTGAGAGCCGCTCTCGAGACACATTAACATTGTTGCCCTATATCCCAACCAATTCCTTTTATTTTAGGGATGTCCAAACAGCGTCCCAAGGAACGGACCACCTCTGATACCACTTTGTCACGACCCGACCCTACCCGTGCTCGAGCCACAACTACCCAAGCCCGCCTCCATAGGACAGGGGCTGGTGACCAGCGCCGAAGGCACAATAACTCGGGGAGGCCTTTGCCTAAGTACCTGTACACACACACGCAACAAACTCAATGCAACAGTGCAGAGTAAAAGCAAAGACAAGAAAAGTAATGGGAAACTGCTATATATAAACCACAATGTGCATCGACCTCTAACAGTACAAAGTATAGTGGTGAAAATGAAAAATGGCAAAACACGCGCCCAACCAGAAAAGGTGCCACAACCAGGCAATAGGTAAACAAAAAAAAAACAGCTGACGGGTCTCCCACCTGGAACCCGACTCCGACCACTGCACGCGGTCCAAGCTCCCAAGCTTCTATGCTCCACTGGAGTTATGCTCCTCATGTCCGTCGTCTGCAAGGGCACACCAAGTGCGGGAAAAGCCCAAGCAGGAGTGAGTATAAAAATACTCAGTAGGATACCCCGAAGGCTCGAGGGAGCAACAAAGGAGGTACCGAAGGGTGAGAAGTAGATCGAATATGGAGTAGAACAGAAGTACAACAGAGAGTGCAGTAAAGAGTCCAGCTCAACCCAACAAGAGGAAGTAAGGAGACTCGTCCTAACACAAGGAGCTAGGAACGTTGAGAAGTTGAACTTCTCATCGAGCTTTCGCTACCTATAGCAGGAGTGTAGACTCATCCAACCATGAGAAGCTAGACGCGGAAATCACATGGCATACCCCGCGCATCTTCGCCTCTCCTGGAAGGAGAGAAACCAAACCTAAGAAGTGGGTACCGGAACATGGTATATACAAATCCATATGCTCTGTAAAGAAGCCCGAACAAGACCATAAGGGAATCTCCATCCCGTTGCTCAGCCCAAGAAAAGAGTAGCCAACAGTCCAGAAGTAACACCATCATCGATTCTCAGCATCCCGAACATCTGCCCTGAACTACAAGTCAAGGGGCTCAAGCCACCGCACCTTGAAACTATCCGTTTTGGGCGGCACTGACTCGCCCGCACGGTTTTAGGTCGTGTCATAAGGACGCGTCTCGATGGGGGAAAGCGCCCCTCGTACTTAAGAGTTCTACATAAAGTCAAACCACACCTCGTCACTGCCCTACAGTCGAAAGGTCTCCTCATAGTCAAGTCGTTCCATCACCGACCCGTACAACCAATGGTCCCGCTCCGGTGGTCATGGAGGAAAGCCACAGACTAGCCTAGTAGAAAGGACTGAGTCTGGAATGCCAACAGGTGTCCCACTGCCCAGCCCTGTTGGAGGGTAATTCAAAACCAGCTATCGGGTAACCCACTGCCCAACCCTACTGGAGGGTAAACCCTAATACATCATCAGGCGACCCACTGCCTAGCCTCGCTGGAGGGTAAATCATAATAAGATACTGGGTGACCCACTGCCCACCCCTACTGGAGGGTAAACCATAACACATCATCCGCCGACCCACTGCCCAGCCCCACTGGAGGGTAGACCATAACACATCATCTGACGACACACTGCCCAGCCCTGCTGGAGGGTAGACCTGGAATAAGTCGACAGGCGACCCACAACCCATCCTTGCTGGAGGGTAGACCTGGAACTAGACGTCGGGCGACCCACTGCCCAACCGTGCTAGAGGGTAGACCCTAAGTGCATCGGGTGACCCACTGCCCAGTCTCTGTTGGAGGGTAAACCCTAGAGGTCAGTGAGAAACCCACTGCCCAGCCCTACTGGAGGGTAAACCTGAAAAAGTTGATGAGTAACCCACTACCCAGCCCCACTAGAGGGTAAAACTCAGAACTGCTCTGGCCATCTCTACTGGAGGGTACAACACTGGCCAACCAAACACGGAGCGGGTATCACGCAACCACCCAATGCCAGAACAAATCACCAAAAGGGGATCAACGCCTGTTCCATCACTGAGTGTCACTATCATCACTACTGACAGATCCATTGAGAATGAAACCAGGGGGAGACCACTCAACCAAGCTGGTCAACAAACGAGCACAGAGCCACGGGAAAAACTCCACCTTGCTGGTCAAACAAACACACATAGGGACCCTCTACGTCGCGAGAGGTTAAAGTACACAAAGCAGAGCTCAGCACGCACCTGGGGCCCACACAACGTGTGGCCTCAAGTTAACCCCAACCTAGCGCACGAACGTCTCAGGTACAAACCACACGTACCTCTAAGTGCTCCCGTATACTCCCAGAGTATACCTCGTTCCAGCCCAAAGGCTATCGTGCACACGGCACCCAACGTCAACGCGAAGGCGTGATGTAACAACTCCACCTCGAAGGCCTAGGCACGGCCAACCAAATCTTGTGAATCATTTATATCACCCTCCCAAGAGTGCCCGATCATATGCCAAGGGTCCACTACAAACATGGTAGGGCGAAACACCACTAGAGCACCTTCCATGCTCCCTCATTTAACAAGATCACATAAGAAGCTCCGCACAACCAAACGGATTGCACCGTTGTGATCCTCGCGGAAAAACACGCAAGATAGACTACTTACTCGCCTCAAACGGATATCCGACGGAAAAGTCGCCAACACCGCCTCACGCCCGAACGACGTCCTGTGATCCCGAGCCTCGGCCCCGAAAACAGTCGGGCACATCGCACCATTGTGATCCCCTTGGGAAAACACGTCAAAAGCACTACTCACTTGAGTGAAACGGATATCTGGAGAAAAAGATACGTTCCGGTGCACCGCACATGAGGGGTGCTTCATGGGACCCACATCCCGGTCCCGAAACTCAACGAACAGATCACACCGTTGCGATCCTCTCGAAAAAGTACACAAGATGGACTATTCATTTGTCCAAATCGGTCGCCCGGTGATTAAGATGTAAAATCACTATCGACGCCAAAACGACCCTCGTGGGCCCTGCACCATCATGCCGAATTAGAGCGGGCGGATTGCACCATTGCAATCCCCTTGGAAAAACATCCATAATCGACTGCTCGCTCACCCCGAACGGATGCCTGGTGAGAAAGTCTCAAAAAGATGCACGCTGCTCAAAAGACGGGTCGTGGGGCCCACGCCTCAACTCCGGCATCAGTGCCCGAAACTACCCTGGAAAACTTCGTCCTGGTGCCAGGGTCCCAACGCAACTGACGGCACTAAAAGTGGACGTCAGATGCGTCCACGCCGCTCAAAACAAGATCCCCCGAAGAAATGACTAACCCCTCGACGTACGTGTCGCGCCACCAAGGCCCCTCGTTTTGGGAATTAGAAATTCCCGAAACCATCTCAAAAGGTCCGCCTTGACACGGGCTCCGCGCTGCCGCAGACGGCGCGCAATACGGATGCCCTATGGGTGATTTATCATTTTTCATAATAATAATAATAATATTATTATTATTATAAAACATTTTTTTATTTTTTTTTATAGCCAGACCGGCCATTCGGCTGGTCTCTTTTTTTCCCAACAGGACCCACACCGTTCGTGTCCTTGTTGGCCAGCCGGGGTCCGACGACCCCGGCCCCTCTCCCGCTGCACGCCGACCGGCAAGGCCGGTAGGCCAGATCTCCGCGCCACGCCGGCAGGGCTCCTCCGCTGGCACCGCTGGAGACCGGTGCCTCCCAACCGACACCGCCCGGCCTGCTTCGCTCAACCGCAAGCCCCGACCAGCCGCTCGCGCAGCCGCGTCTCCTGCTGAAGGTCGTCGCCCGCCTGAGGAGTTCCGTTGCGACCCAGCGCTCCGTCGGCCTCCTCCGCTTGGCCTGACGAACCTGCTGCCGCATGAAAGACCCGCCTGAGGCCGCCGCCTCGGGCCGGATGGAGCTCGGCCGAACCACCGCGCCACCCTGCTAAAACCCGCCGGAAAACACCCACAACACCAGGAATTCCCACAAACATCGGCGGTCGACCGCGACGCCATCCGAACCCGGATTTCAAATCCGAAACGAGCGTAAGAAGTGTAGAATTTGTACTAAATGACCATGGTATTTGATCGAAGATTTAACGGCAAATCGACGTATAAAATTGAATCCAAAGGAAGGTTCAGAAATGAAAATGAAACCAAAACCTCCTACCTCGATGGGCTTCGTCCGAAGCTTCGCGTCAATCCACCGGCATCACCGCACCTCGCCGGATTTGCCTCGCCGGAGGGGAGGAGGAGAGGAGGGAGCTTGAGGGTTGCCATGAGGGAGGCTTCGCCAGGGGAGAACAAGCGAGTAAGGGGATAGAGGGGGGTTTAAATAAATTAAAAAAAAGAATTTTAATTAATTTAAACCCATAATTTTCCTCACATCTGAAACCTTTGGCGAGGTCAAAATTAAACCTCCCCTAGGGTAAACACCACCTCCCGAGCACAATGGTGGTCTCGGAATTTGATTCCATGCTTCCATTTGAATGTTATAAAATTTAACGTCTGATGCCACTAAATTACGAAAACGCCCCAGGCGGCATTTTTCACTGACGGTCCACGCCCGCGAAACTTATACCCCTCCTAGGGTAAACGGCACGCTCCGAACTCAACGGTTCCCTCAGTTTTCCAATCCAA
Source organism: Viscum album (assembly GCA_963277665.1). Classification (NCBI taxonomy): domain Eukaryota; kingdom Viridiplantae; phylum Streptophyta; class Magnoliopsida; order Santalales; family Viscaceae; genus Viscum; species Viscum album. The sequence goes on from OY728150.1 coordinate 1,046,682,089, forward strand.
GCTACTGTTTAAGAGATACTTGCATTTCAACATTAAACGAATAAAGTAATTAATTAATTTATCCGTCTAACGTTTCGAAAGCGAGCGAGGGGTTCAAAAATCTCGCACCGACAAGTTTTATGTCGTTCCTAGGGTAAACACCCCATTCTGAACCCATCCTTACACATGGATCTCTGATTCGGTGCACCATTTATGAGTTATACCATTTATTTTCTGCTTCCAGTGTGAAAACACTGAAAATTTAATTCCGGCCACTCCGGGGCTTGAAATCGGACGCCGTCTGAAGGCACTGCTCTGGAATATCACCAAGAATATTCCATAGTCTTTCACAGAAAAAACCGGGTTCTTACATCATTCTCTCCTTAAATCTTTTTGTCTCTGAAAATCAATACTAGGGAGAAACACAAGGTACTAATCCCACACCTGGCTTTCTCATACCCAGAAGAACTCACACACAGCTCTGCATCACCGCACACGGACCAAAGGATTGATCCGTTCATGAGAGGTCGGCCCATGCCGATGTCGTGCACCCACTCCAGACTTTGGGGTTAGGGAAAGGCGGTAGGGTACCTCTCCATCCCTTTCCACGGTCTTAAATGGCCCGAAGGCCCTCGGGGGTTGCTCACCTCCCCGGTCAAACCTCTACGTCATACGCCGCAACTAGAATCACCGCCCGCACCTGGAACAAGGACCGGTGATTCCCCCCTTCAGAATATTCATGTGGTGAAACACCCAAGGATATCTGGTCATGAAAGATTTCACAGTTGATGTCTCTCAACCAAGACTTTCTTACACGCTCGAAAGCGAAAGAGCCAACACCATCGACTAAAGGAAAAGGTCTCACGCCTTTTTCCTTACCAACACAGGGTTACACTCGACGCCCAACGTCACCCTGGTAACACCTCAAACAAGGAGTAGGGAGAAAAGCATTTCACACGCAGAGCCTAACAATTATACTCCAAAAATTAGAAGAGTCACAAGGGTTACCTCTGACCATCCCATGCTCTGCAGGATTGCAGACATCCAAAGCTCGCAGCTGTCTGTTGTCCCAACCGTCAGCTCCTAGAGCCTAGCGTGGACCGCCTAGTGGTGATGGGGAGACCTCGTAACGTCATCCCCCAACTCCAACTCCTCCCGCTCCTCTTCTAGCACCATCTCTCTGGGCGCTACTTCGATCACGGTGCTGCCTCTGCCCTGGTGGTGCACCTGCTGCCCGCCCGAAGCTCTCAGCAGCTCGGGTCAGGAAGTCTCGTGCCAGGTGACCTCGCCTATCGTAAGAATAGCACTGACTCTCTCTGGGATGCACTGGTTCCCTCTGATGCCACTGTGGCGTAGGACCACGCCCCTGTGTCCGGTTGTCAGAAATCCACCTGCATCGAGGTTCTCCTTGTCAACGCCCGCTAGCTACGGCAGAAGTCTTGGCTTCGACGTGCCTGCTGCCACCACCAACGCTAGAATGTGACAGGAAGCCCTATGTCACCAGTGCCTTCTCTAGCACCCCGACATATGTGGAAATGCCCAAGGGTACTATGATAGCAAGAATCTCTCGGTGGATACCCTATTCAAACTTCTGTGCTCGGGGGTTGCTGTCATGGACCAAGTCCGGGTAAGAGCGTGCACGGTCTGCGAAACTAGTCGCGTACTCGACCACCATCATCCCTCCTTTCCAAAACTGCAGGAGCTCCTAAATCCGAAAGGATAGCATGCAAGAGGGGAAAAACTCATCATGGAACAACAACTTAAAGTCACCCCACGAATGTGACGACTCATCAAGAAATTGGGTCACCAGACTCCACTAATGTCGAGCTGCTCCACGAAAAAGGTTGGCTACCAAAGCCACTATCTGATCTACCGGCGTCTGCACAAGCCTGAAACATAGAACCACTGCCTCGATCCAAACCTCTGCTGGCTGAGGATCTGGCTCACCACTGAATCTCAGCAGTCTCTGCCGCTGGAACTCATGGAGCACGCTCAACCTGCGCTCAAGCTCCGCCTGCTCTACTGAAGCTGTCTGCTACTCAGCAGGTGCGGGCGCTGCTACTAGCTCACCCGGAGAAAGGGGCTCGCACGATGGGTCCTGGACTATGGACTCATATCTCACAGGGTCTTCGTCACTCACCCAAAGCTGGTATCATGTCTGGCTGTCTTCACGGAGACATCCTGAATATTATCAAGGAGTGCCGCGGTCAGATGAGCAAAATGTATATACCAACAACAATGATGGGGAGCTAAATCAAGAAGGACAGTCAAAGACACAATCCTATGTGATGCACAAACAAATTTTCCCTGCAACAAGTGTCTCAGCATGCCGAGTTGACAAGCGGGTTATGAAGGTCCTGGTGAATGGATACGTCGGCCGCCACACCATCACTGGACTCCCTGGCCTGAGAGATGCTCTCAAGACACATTAACACTGTTTCCCTATATCCCAACCAATTCCTTTTATTTTAGGGACGTCCGAACTGCGTCCCAAGGAACGAACCACCTCTGATACCACTTTGTCACGACCCGACCCTACTCGGGCTCGAGTAGCAACTACCCCAAGCCCGCCTCCATAGGCCAGGGGCTGGTGACCAGCGCTGAAGGAACAATAACTCGGGGAGGCCTTTGCCTAAGTACCTGTACACACACACGCAACAAACTCAATGAAACAGTGTAGAGTAAAAGTAAAGACAAGCAAAGTAAAGGGAAACTGCTATATCTAAACCACAATGTGAATCGTCCTCTAACAGTACAAAGTACAGTGCTAAAAAGGAAAAAGGGAAAAACACACGCCCAACCAGAAAAGGTGCCATAACCTGGGAACAGGTAATCCAAAAAGAAACAGCTGACGGGTCTCCCACCTGGAACCCGACTCCGACCACCGCACACGGTCCAAGCTCCCAAGCTCATATACTCCACTGGGGTCACGCTCCACATGTCTGTCGTCTGCAAGGGCACACCAAGTGCGGGCAAAGCCCAAGTAGGGGTGAGTATAAAAATACCCAGTAGGATACCCCGAAGGCTCGAGGGAGCAACAAAGGAGGTACCGAAGGGTGAGCAGTAGATCGAACAGGGAGTAGAACCGAAGTACAACAAAGAGTGCAGTAATGAGTCCAGATCAACCCAACAAGAGGAAGTAAGGAGACTCATCCTAACATAAGGAGCTAGGAATGGTGAGAAGATGCACTTCTCGTCGAGCTTTCGCTGCCTATAGCAGGAGAGTAGACTATTCCAACCACGAGAAGCTAGACGCGGAAAGCACGTGGCATACCCTGCGCGTCATTGCCTCTCCTGGAAGGAGAGAAACCAAGCCCAAGAAGTGGGTACCGGAACATGGTATATACAAATCCATATGCTCTTTCAAGAAGCCCAAACAAGACCGTAAGGGAATCTCCATCCCGTTGCTCAGCCCAAGAAAAGAGTAGCCAACAGTCCTAGAAGTAACACCATCATTGATGCCCAGCATCCCGCACATCTTCCCTGAACTACAAGTCAAGGGGCTCAAGCCACCGCACCTTGACACTATCCGCATTGGGCGGCACTGACTCGCCTGCACGGTTTTAGGTCGTGTCACAAGGACCCATCTCAGTGGGGGAAAGTGCCCCTCGTACTTGAGAGTTCTAGGGAAAGTCAAACCCCACCTCTTCACTACCCTATAGTCGAGAGCTCTCCTCATAGTCAAGCCGTTCCATGACCAACCCGTACAACCAAGGGTCCCGCTCCGGTGGTCACGGAGGAAAGCCACAGACTAGCCTAGTAGAAAGGACTGAGTCTGGAATTCCAACAAGTGTCCCACTGCCCAGCCCTGCTGGAGGGTAATTCATAACTAGATATCAGGTAACCCACTGCCGAGCTCTGCTGGAGGTTAAACCCTAATACATCATCAGGCGACCCACTGCCCAGCCCTGCTGGAGGGTAAACATAATAAGGTACTGGGTGACCCACTACCCAGCCCTGCTGGAGGGTAAACCATAACACATCATCTGGTGACCCACTGCCCAGCCCTACTGGAGGGTAGACCATAACACATCATCCTAAGACCCACTGCCCAGACCCGCTGGAGGGTAGACCTGGAATAAGTTGACAGGCGACCCACTGCGCAGCCTTGCTGGAGGGTAGACGTGGAACTAAACGTCGGGCGACCCACTGCCCAGCAGTGCTGGAGGGTAGACCCTATGTGCATCGGGTGACCCACTACCCAATCTCTGGTGAAGGGTAAACCCTAGAAGTCAGTGAGCAACCCACTGCCCGGCCCTACTAGAGGGTAAACCCGAAGAAGTCGATGAGTATCCCAATTCTCAGCCCCACTAGAGGGTAAAACTCAGAACTACTCTGGCCTTCTCTACTGGAGGGTAAAACACTGGCCAACCGAACATGGAGCAGGTATCGCGCAACCACCCAACTCCAGAACAACTCACCAAAAGAGGCTCAACGCCTGTTCCATCACTGAGTGTCACTAGCATTACTACCGACTGATCCATCGAGAACGAAACTAGGGGAGACCACTCAACCCTTCTGGTCAACAAACGAGCACAGAGCCAAGGTAAAAACTCCACCCTGCTTGTCAAAAACACACACAGAGGGACCCTCTATGTCACGAGAGGTCAAAGTACGCAAAGTAGAGCTCAACACGCACCTAGCGACCAAAAGATGTGTGGCCTCAAGTTAACCCCAACCAAGCACACGAACGTCTCAGGTACAAACCACACGTACCTCCAAGAGCTCCCGTATACTCCCAGATTATACCTCGTTCCAGCCCAAAGGCTATCGTGCACACGGCACCCAGCATCAACGCGAAGGCGTGATGTAACAACTCCACCTCGAAACCCCAGGCACGACCAACCAAATCTTGTGAATCATTTATATCACCCTCCCAAGAGTGCGCGATCACACGCCAAGGGTCCGTTACAAACATGGTAGGGCGAACCACCACCGGAGCACCTTCCATGCTCCCACATTTAACAAGATCACACAAGAAGCTCTGCACAACCAAACAGATTGCACCATTGTGATCCTCACGGAAAAACATGCGAGATAGACTACTTACTCGCCTCAAACAGATATCCGACGGAAAAGTCGCCAACACCGCCTCACGCCCAAACGACGTCCCGTGATCCTGAGCCTCGGCCCCGAAAACAGTCAGGCGCATCGCACCATTGCGATCCCCTCGGGAAAACACATAAAAACACTACTCACTTGAGTGCAATGGATATCCGGAGAAAAAGAAATGTTCCAGCGCACCGCACACGAGCAGTGCATCGTGGGACCTGCATCCCGGTCCCGAACTGAACGAACGAATCACACTGTTGCAATCCTCTCAAAAAAGTACACAAGATGGACTATTCACTTGTCCAAAGTAGTCGCCTGGTGATTAAGATGGAAAATCACCGTCGACGCCCAAACGACCCTCGTGGGCCCCACACCATCATTCCGAATTAGAGCAGGAGGATTGCACCATTGCAATCCCCTCGGAAAAACATCCAGAATCAACTGTTCGTTCGCCCCGAACGGATGCCCAGTGAGAAAGTCACTAAAAGCTGCACGAAGCCCAAAAGACAGGCCGTGGGGCCCATGCCTCAACTCCATCTTCAGTGCCCGAAACTACCCTGGAAAACTTCGCCCCGACGGCAGGGTCCCAACGCAACCGACGACACTCAATGTGGACGTCGGATGCGTCCGCGCCGCTCAAAACAAGATCCCCCAAAGAAAATACTAACCCCTCGACGTACGTGTTGCGCCACCGAGGCCCCTCGTTTCGGGAATTAAAAATTCCCAAAACCATCTCAAAAAGTCTGCCTTGACACGGGCTCCGCGCTGTCACAGACAGCGCGCAATACGGATGCCCTGCGGGTGATTTATCATTTTTCATAATAATAATAATAATAATAATATTATTATTATTATTATAAAACATTTTTTTTAAAAGCCAGACCGGCCATTCGGCCGGTCTCTTTTTTTTCCCAATAGGACCTGCACCGTGCAGGTCCTTGTTGGCCAGCCGGGGTCCGACGACCCAGGCCCCCCTCTCGATGCACGCCGACCGGCAAGGCCGGTCGGCCAGATCTCCGCGCCGCGCTGGCGCGGATCCTCCGCTGGCGCTGCTGGAGACCAGTGCCTCCCAACTGACGCCGCCCGGCCTGCTTCGCTCGACCGCAAGCCCCAGCCACCCGCTCGCGCAGCCGCGCCTCCTGCTGAAGGTCGTCGCCCGCCTGAGGAGCTCCGCTGCGACCCAGCGCTCCGCCGGCCTCCTCCGCTCGGCCTGACGAACCTGCTGCCGCCTGAAAGACCCGCCTGAGGCCGCCGCCTCATGCCGGATGGAGCTCGTCCGAACCTCCGCGCCACCCTGCTAAAACCGCCGGAAAACATCCACAACACCAGGAATTCCTGAAAACTTCGGTGGTCGACCGCGACACCATCTGAACCCGTATTTCAAATCCGAAACAAGCGTCAGAAAGAGTAGAATTTGTACTAAATTACCATGGGATTTTTTCGAAGATTTAACGGCAAATCGACATATAAAATTGAATCCAAAGGAAGGTTCATAAATGAAAACGCAACCAAAATCTCCTACCTCGCTGGGCTTCGCCCGAAGCTTCGCGTCGATCCGCCGGCATCACCGCACCTCACCAGAGTTGCCTCACCGGAGGGGAGGAAGAGAGGAGGGAGCTTGGGGACTGCCTTGAGAGAGGCTTCTCCAGGGGAGAACAAGGGAGGAAGGGGTGGAGAGGGGTTTTAAATAAATAAATAAAAGAATTTTAATTAATTTAAACCCGTAATTTTCCTCGCATCTGAAACCTTTGGTGGGGTCAAAATTAAACCTCCCCTAGGGTAAACACCACCTCACGAGCACAACGGTGGTCTCGGAATTTGATTAAGATCTTCCGTTTGAAAGTTATAAAATTTAATGTTTGAAGCCGTTAAATTACGAAACCGCCCCTGTCGTCATTTTTCACAGACAGGCCGCGCCCACAAAATTTATACCCCTCCTAGGGTAAACGGCACACTCTGAACTCAAAGGGGCCCTCGGTTTTCCAATCCAAGCTACCTTTTAAGAGATACTTGAATTTCAACATTAAACGAATAAAGTAATTAATTAATTTATCTGTCTAGCGTTCCGAAAGCGAGCGAGGGGTTCAAACATCTCGTGCCGACAAGTTTTATGTCATTCCTAGGGTAAAAACCCAATTCTGAACTCATCTATTCACTCGGATCCCTGATTCGGTGCACCATTTAGGAGTTATACCATATATTTGGCGCTTCCAGTGTGAACGCACTGAAAATTTAATTCTGGCCACTCCGAGGCTCAGAATCGCACGCCGTCTGAAGGCACTGCTCTGGAATATCATCAAGAAAATTAAAAAGTCTTTCACAGCAAACACCGGGTTCTTACAACTATCTTCATGAAGGAGCCTGTGGTGGTGGCTTGAGGGTGATATACCTCTTGTCATCTGGTGGTTTTGGGATTGTTTGTTGTTCTAATTTTTTTTATCTCTTTTCGTTTTTCTCTAACGTTGTAAAACCTTGAATCTAGATATTATCACCCTTTTTTTGGATATAGTTAATTATCATTGTTTTGTTTATTTAGGTCAGTTATTTATGCTTATATATATGTGTGAAATAATTCCAAATGAATATTGTGATACCAAGGAACTAGTTTCAAGCCCGTGGGGATTAGGAAAGCCCTTCAGTCCATGTTACAAGTCGTGTCAAGTGCCAAGTTGGATGGAATCATCAACATGGTTCATGAAATTAGTAAAACATGATTTTTGAATATGATGATCTCAGTTTAATAAATGGGGTTTATAATTTCGTTCTATGGGTTTTAATATTATTATTTGGGGAAAAGTTGTGTGCTTTTCAAATGGAGATTATTTATTTTATATTCTAAAAGAATATTGTTAGAAAAGCATAAATTTTATAGGATTTCATGGTTTTCACTAGATTAATATATTTTTATAAATTTATGTCACATACTATGTTTTTTATTCTCATCCTATATTTTTTAAATGTTTTTTCACAGGGTATTAAGGATGAGTTGGGATAACGATGAGCTCAATAAATTTAATGATATATCAGAAAAAAGTGTGTTTCATTTTAAATTTTTTATATTGTGAAAAATTGGATTCTTATTAAATGTGTATAATTTTTAATTTATGTGTTTTTATGTAATATTTATGAAATTATTATTTCATATTATATACCATTATGATTTTTGATATATATTAAAGTGAATTGTTCAAAAAAACACAAGAATAAGTAATGGTTTGTGGATTGTTACTTATACAGATCCCTTATAAGTTTGATGACTATAGCTATAAAACTCACAAAATTTTCTCTTCTAAGTGTATTGATCATAGAATTTAACTCTGTAGTGATATACTAGAAAATCATTTCAAATATCTTAGGCACGAACCTGATTTGTACATCGACCTAAAACCATACCGGCAAAAGAACAAATTGTTAGGGACTCCTAAAGAGGAAATACATAATAATTGAGGTTAGTTAATTTATATTTAACCTAATAAAAATGAATAAAAATTTAAAATTAAGGCATAAATTAGAATTATACAAGATCCTTTCATAGGTCTCAACCCCAAAACCAGTATCACTTCACTAAGTATGCTCTATAAACTTAAATGTCCTCACATTGGATCACAGGGGGCCCTAAAATCCCCTGTCTTATTTATTATCACCTATTTACATATCATACTTGGATAATATAACAAACCAATATTGAAGTACATGGAAATTAAATTTATTTTGTGTTATACTTAATACATTATAGAAATAGGCACCCAAAGACTGTATTAGTTTAGTGTATTTGGAAACTCAGAACACATTCTTCTAGAATGGTGAAAGACCTTCAAAATATCCCATAAAAACATTACCATTAGTTTCCTGACCTAAAACATTTCTTTATAAATTTGGTAAAAGAAAACATAAAAAGGGTGATTTCAAATTCTCAGTAAGGGTAAACATTGAGAACATAAAACAAAAAAACATTAAAATATAAAAACATGAACATTAAGTTTAAATATCAAAATATTGAGTCATGAAATAAATCTTGATAGTTCGTAAGGCATAAATCATAACATACCACAACCATGATGACATGTAATTGACATAAAGCAATGAGTTAATGAAAAAAATAAGTATATAATTTGATTTCCATAGTATCCATGGCATTTCTTCCAAGACCATCATAGTGGACAAAGTCCATTACTGAACCGAGTTTACTTATCATTCCAACAATGTATTACTAAACCATTTTTTCTTACCAAAATAATCATGTCTATATAATTAGATATAAATATTTACACAAATCATTGGAGGGTGATAAAGGTCACACCCATCTCATAATGAATCACTCTTACATGTTCCACAAAATATATATCATTCATCATAGCATAACAGAAGAAATAAAATAGGTTTCTTAAATATAATTCCAACATAACATAATCCATATAAAATATCATTACATCATCAACATAATAAAATTATATTAATAATAGGTATATAAACATAACCCTAAAAAATAGCTTCATCTTAGATAGAAAATAATTTTGATAGAACACTTGAACTTAATTCATGAGGAAAATATCATTTCTTTTTAAAAAAGATTTTATTTTCTAAAAATTCCACTCAATTTTAAAAGAAACTAATTCAGTAGAAAATTATCTTGAAATTGGGTAGAGGAAGTATCGTGTAAATATGGGTCATGAAACCGTAAAAATCCATTCATTTCGTATAAGTTGAAAAAAACATTCTCCTTATACTTTTACACGAAAACTCAAAAAAGTACCCTGTATCGAAAACAAAAGAATGAATCTTTCCATAATGTTGAATAAAAATTCACCAATTGGTAAAATTGGATTTAAATAATTTTATAATAATATAAATAATATTTTATATTTAGGAAATATGGATGTGGATGATAAATATACCCCAGTAAATTGTTATGTATAATAAATCATGAAAAAAATGAGGTTGTGAAATTACCCCTCACCAATTTATAATCAGTCGGATCATATTCCTCATTAAATAAATAAAATTATATAAATATATAAATATCATAACCTTTATAATAATAAAAATAAAAACATTCTTGGGTAACATAAACCCCACACAATGGAATTAGATGGTGTATAAGGCATATGTCCAACAACAATAAAAGTGGGAGAAAATAATCCCTTACTTTAGGTATGATATGATTTGTATGTATTTGAACCTCCATTATAATGAATTAAATAATTTTTTTACTTCTTCCATAATCATATTAATTTTTATGATATAATATATGATCATATTATCATCGTTTGTTAGAAACATTTCATTGTTACTCATGATTCGGGTGATAATTTCATTTGGTTCTTATGCATGTTTTATCAAATAAGTTCTGGTTCTCCTTATCAGGTCTTAGATATATCATTATAAAATGATATTAACACAATTGATACAATTTTTATTCATTATATACATTTATATAATCATTTTTTAATGAAGATCATGTAAAATGAATCACGTCACATCGTGGAGACAGTAGGACGTACATACGAATGAGAAACAATATTATTCTAATAGTTGAAAAATGGTTTTGAAGTGGATGATATATAAAATTTTAGAATAAATATCATGTTATAATAATCTTATATAGTTATTACTTCCATCATTATACCCAACCATGTAAGGTGGTGGTGAAAAACAGAGTACACCACAGCGTGGAGACTGTAAATTGTACGTACACACGCGAGGTGATTTAATTTTTCATAGGATGGGTACAAATTGGAATATGGTTATTTAATAATCATAATTAACTCTCTGTATATAATTACTTTTGGAGTTATTACTTTAAAATATAAAAACTCATGAGTAAGAATTAGTAGAAGAAAAAAGTTTGAATGAATTGGTAAATGATATTACGTCTTATTCGACGTGCCTCCTCTATATCTTCTCTTAGATTACTAGAGTTTTCCTTTGAAGAATACCAAGACCTATATAATTTTTCTAGGGAAGTTGATAAGATAAATCGGTATGGTATAGATGAACTTGAAGTCATATTGAGTTGTGGAGAAATGATGGAGGACGTGTCCTTTTATAATTGGGGTGAGGGAAACATTTGGAATTCATGAAACTATTAATTTATAATAATTTATAAATCAATCCAAATACCACCAAAATGAAATATATTCAAAGTTAAGATATTATAATATTTAAATATCATCAACCAATTTAATTTATACAAGTTTTTATGTCAATTTAAACATTATAATTTTAATTAACAGTTAGTTATTCTATTTAATTTTAATTAAGATAACAAATGTTTAAATACTTAAAGGTTAAAATATTTAATTATTTTATTTCAATTATAACTTAATTAAATCATTTAAAACATTTTATACCATATAATAATTATTATATATTTTTTATAATTGTTTTAGAATTTTTATATATTTTTATAAAACATTGTGTTAAGAAAATATCAATTGTGTAAATTTTGACACTATTCATTTCAAGGTTTTTTAGAAATATCAAGATATGGTGTTTTACTAGAAAAAAATATTTCATTGTAACCATAATAGGTCAATATATTCTATAAAATTAATTGGAAAAATAATTATCCCAAATTATCATTATGTTAATATCTTTAATAATATTTATTTGATATTTCCCATAATAAAATAATTACTACAACAATATTTTTTAATTATTTAATATTTATATTTTATGAAGAAAAAAAGATAATAAAATACTATAATTAAGTTATATTTACTATATTTCATAAAAATATATGTATTTTAATTTATCTACTTTAGAACCCAACATTAGAAATTTTATACCCATTAAAGTATGAAAGAGACAATTTTAACATTACTTTAATTAAAATATTATAATTGTCATAATAAATTACATATGGATTAAAATGGTCGATAATTAGACTATTGGATGATTATGGTTTATATATAATCAAACAATAAAATTTTTTCATGTGTTTGGACATTTTTATGGTTATTATAAATTTAGTAAAAAAATTCATTGATTTCTCATCAATATATTAATTTCTACATCATCAAAGAATAAGCCATTAAGATAATTATTTATTATCTAGAAATTAAAAAATAAATTTCCATGATGTAGGAAATTATTTTATATTTCCATGGACAATTTATTTTTGAATATATAACCTAGTTATCCCTATATTAGAAATTATTATATTTATAAGAAATGTGAGTTTGACATTTTTTCACTTTCATTGGTTTTATTAATATCAATGTAATTTTCATTTTCCTATGGATATTTAATGATTATCTTTCGAACAAATTATTTTAAGGATATAGTATTATTAATCTAATGGTATTTTGGTAGGTTTTAGGATAATCTTATTGTCCTTATCATATCTAGTAGTTACCCTAATTTACCTGATTTACCTTTAACTGTGGTAAATTAAAATTACTGTATATGCTATTCATAATATAAAAAAAAATTCACATGTTAACATAATTTGGAACTACATATTCAAAATATGGAATCTATTTTACATAATTCAAAACACATGATTGGAAAAATTAATTTAAGATTAATTATTGATGTCAAAACCAAAAATTGTTTTTCAAGAAGTAAAAACGTACAAAACAATTGTCATGTGTTTAATGACAAATTTAAATGTTAAATTGATTCCAATTACCAACATGGTATTAAATTATAAAAAAATAATCCAATTTTACTTTAAAATAAACTAAAAAGAGCATCTAAATAGACAAATAAATTGAATGAAAATGTAATTTTTAATTAAAATATAGTATTTTTGACTAATCATTAAAATTTGAATTTTATCATAAAATACCTAAAATAAAACAAAAGTAAATTTTTATATTTTTATTCCAAATAAGAAGTTTATTTTATCAAATGGAATATATAAAATTTTTAAAAACTATATTTAAAATGGGTGCGCCATCAAAAGGCGAAAAAACTGCATTTTTTTTAAAAATGCTTCTTTTATCTGAAAACATAAATTTTTTCTTATATCATGTTCTATAAAATATTTAAGATGAATTTTTTATTTTATAAAATTGAATTTTTTTTTAATAATATTCAAAACGGCTAGGTAATATCCAATTAAATAATTATATTTTAATAATATATCATTTTTAGTGAAAATCGGTATTGCATACAACAAAAGCTATTGAGGAAGGTTGCTCTTGCAGGTAACGTAATCTAAGTCATTGTTGTGTGTAGTGAAAGCTTCTTTAGTGTTGCATATATCATAATTCGAACATAGTTCATCGAAAAAAATCTATATTCAGTGGTGAGTGAAATAAATTCTATCGAAAAAACTTGAAATTTTGTGTAACACAAGACAAGAATAGTGTCACATTTACTGCAATATAATATAGTGTTGCATTGTTTCCGACGCTTTCACTGGGGTGTGCATTCATCTGTTGGAGGATGTGCTGATTGTTGCTCTGCATTCCTACTTTCCAAAGGTGGGCGACATCTGCCTCTTATTCCAGGATGTTTTCTCCTTTATCAAAATGGGATGATGGGATATTGGTTCTGCCTTCCATGGATTCCTCCTCTGAACTCATTGCTATGTTCTGGTCTCCATCAAAGAAATAAAACATTGTTCATGAAACTATTCTAAGTGTCATGTCTTCATGGTCGTCGGTGAATTACGATGCTTCTGGCATAACATTCGAAGGGGTCCATCCAGGTAGTAACCATTGGTCTAGGTAGTAGTCATGTTGGACATCACTGGCATGTCTGGACACTGGAACACTCATGCATCAAGGTTTAATCCCTATAGGACATGGATTCTTGAGGGAAAAAAATCTCGAGGCACCCTGCATCAGATGTGGGGAATTTTATTCAATAGGCATGTCTCTAAGGTTTTCCTCAGCTTCCCATGTTTAGCACACTGTATTCTATGAGGTTAACGTCTATCAGAGATAGCTCAGACTGATCAGAAGACTGACAAGAGTGGATTAGATGGGTGCAACCCCATGATGGATCCATGATTCTGAGGCTAATGCATGGTTTGTTACGCGATTACTGCTAGGAGCTAAGGGAAAGTGGGTGACATGATCTCACCGGGATGTGGTGGTCAAGATAAGAACCAGGATGGATATGGATTGTTAATAGTGGATGGAGAGTGAGATGGAGCCGATGTGAGGGTGACAACGATTTTGGTCATGAGCCTCAAAGTGACTTCCTATATATCCCTTTGGCAGGGAATCAAAGCCCACGTAGTTCGGTGGGGAGATGGGGAACCTGAGGATGTGACTCGTGAGAATGGACATATGGATGGGTCCCAGAGGAAGGGGATCGTCCTGCTTGGGGCATGACCTTCCGGAAACACATAGGCTCAGGTGAAAGACCAGGATATGACATGGGTGATGGGATTGATCCTTAGAGAGGCTTCCTATGTATCCCTGGGGTAGGGAATCAAAGTACATCTATTTTAGGATGTCGGTATAGAGTTGGGGTGTGCATAGAGGATAGCGACCCAATGATATACTAGGGCTTTCACGTGGTTAGTAGACTGGGTTGGTCAGACTCCATGAGGGTGGACTAGAGATGTGGGTCCCATCAATGTGGACTAAAATGAATTACCATAGATTGTGGACAACAACCGCTTATTATTGGATGTGGATAAAACAACTTACAACTGATTGGGGTTCACGATGGCTTACCACTGACTGCGGTTCAAACGTCTTACCACTGGTTGGGAATCACAACAGCTTACCGTCAATTTGGAAACACAATGACGTACCATCGATTGGGGAACAAAATGGCTTACCGTGGATTGGGGAACTCATTGGCTTGCCGTCGATTGGGAAACCCAATGTATTTTTGTCGATTGGGGTTGGAACTTAGAGATACTTTTTACATACCTTTTCTAGAGATAGGGATCAAAAACCACATAGTTTGAAATAGTTTGAATTCTTACAATTTAACATCTTGTGGGATGAAAATGGGCATACAGTTTAACATCATGTGGGAAGAGGGTGGACCGATGTGAAGGGGTCAGGATCGATGGTTTTGGGGATAGATTTTTTGGGAGGCTTCCTACTTACCCTTCCTAGGATCTAGGATCAAAGTCCACATAGTTCGGGATAGTGAATATAGTTTAACATCATGTAGGAAAAAGGTGAACTTATGTGAAGGGGGTTCGAGACCAATAGGTGTTGGGCTTGAACCTCAGAGAGGCTTCCAACATACATTTCTTGGGAAATAAGAATCAAATTCCTTGTAGTTCAGAATTGTGGATACAGTTTACATCATGAGGGAGTAAGGTGAACTGACTTGAAGTCGTTGGGACCGATGGGTGATGGGATTGAACATTAGGGAGGCTTCCTATGTACCTTTCCTAGGTGACAAGGATCAAATTCCACATAGTTTGGAATGATGGATATAGTTTAATGTCATATGGGACGAAGGTGAACCAACATGAAGGGGGTCAAGAAAAATAGGTGTTGGGATTGAATGTCAGAGAGGCTTCCTATGTACAATTATTAAGAGACAAGGATCTAATTATACGTAGTATAGAATGGTGGATTGGGTCTTACACTCTTGGGAGGTCTAAGAAAGATTCCATGGTCAATGCATACTCTAATCCCACATGAGTCATGTTCAGTGTTAGGTACAAGAGGCATCAAAGAACTGATGATCATGTTGTGAAAGGTGCATCCACGAGAAGTGGAATTGAGATTACACATGGTTAGTGGCCCAAATAGGAAACAAGAGCTTATGCATGGTTAGATTCCTAGGGATATGGATATTGGTACTTACTCTAGGATGGAGGCCCGATGGAGACAATGCTCATAGACGGAGGGATGGGATAACAAAGGTGCTCGTACCCTTCTCTCTTATTGTATTTGGAATCGAATAAGAGAGGATAAGTAGGGATGCTACCTCCTACAAGAAAGGCTAGGGTATTACACCAAGATAGTTTCCCTTCCCCATGGATAGACATATATACACCAAATAGGATCTCATTCCATATGAGGAAGATCTCACTCCCATGGAGATGAGCAGGTGTAGATAAAATCTAAGATGGGGAGTCACGCGTGTATTTCATAGGGTGAGGCCATCATTTAATGTCATGTGTTGATTATGACGGTGCTTGGATGTTTAACATACTGCAGCTCCGATGAGGTGGGTTCCCTCCACACCCTTAGGACTTACATAACTGTATCACTTTAACCCTTGGTAGAGGGAAGGCCCTGAAAATGTTGTGGTGTTGGGGTGTAGCAGAGTGATCCTCTTAGGCGCCCTTGTTAGAGTGGATATGCTAAGAAGCAATATCCATTAGTGTTCCAATGATAAGAAACATAAGGCTAAGAAAGGAAATGTAATTCACTGCCCAAGAGACCTTGAAATCACTTCATATAAACCTGGGGCTCATACAAGGGAAGGGTTTGAGAATAAAATGGGTTCACAAGAAGGTACCTTGTGATGCTCTGTTGCTCCATGTAGTTAAGGGGATTCACTAAGGGTTATGCTTCATGAATTGAAGTAGCATTGCCTAGGTATAGGGAATAAGTTCATATGGAATGTGCTTTGCGAAGTGGAAAGGCTTTTGCAGAGTAGGACATCATGAAGAAAGTGTTCCTTGAAATTCATAGCACTGTGAAGCAATGTGCTTCACGAAGCCCAGTGATCCTTCCTTAGCATATGGTTCCTATATGCATGGAGGGTAATTCTCAATGCATGTTTTCTTTGTGAATACTCAAGTCCCCTTAAGGATATCCTTCCTTCGTTGTGGCTTGTGGGCTCCGTGAAGGGAATACCTACTTGAATAGGGGATGTATTTGAGCTAATGTAAGGGTACTTCTCAATGCTCAAGTACCTGGAAGAGATCATATTTCTCATGGTTTTGCAGAGCAGAATTTGTGTCGCGATTTGAGATTAGAGAATTTCAAAGGTATGAGTATCCATCCTTTGGGCTCTAGAAGAGCCCGATATTTATTGGCGAGGGGAGGCGTGTAGCAGGGAAAGCTGATCACAATTCCACATGGTTCTCCATGATCGTTCATGGATTGTGTCAAGTTTTTCATAACCATGGAGTCGACCGTTATCTTGTAATTGGCACGGATCTCTTCGAGGTGCTATGCATGGCACTCATGGAGGACTATTTCTAGTTTAACGGGTTCGAAAAGTTCAATCCGGCTCCCTCCACAGCGTGAAGCTCCTGATCAATTGCATCATAACTGCAGACCCTTCTGCCTCATTACTCCGAGTTAACCATAGAGGGGACTTCAGCCTCACATTGGCCATGGTGCTATAGGGATCCTTGAATGACACAGTTATAAGGGGCTTCATGAATGGGCTTCACAAGGTTTCCCCTTTAGAATGGGTTTCTTCTTCACGTCCTTTCCTTCTACACATATTTTGGCGCAAAAAAAATTCCCCCCATCAAACATATATCCAAGGAGAAAATTAGGGTCCAAGTCTCAGGGAAAATACCCAAAAATGTTTAGGTGAATCGCCAAGAAAGATTTCAAAGTAGGCCCTCGATGTAGAGTGGTGATGCACAGGTTGGGAGTGCCATGAAGCTCACCACATCCAGATGTTTTGTGAATCATAGGGGGTTGTTAACAATAAATAGGGGAGGCAGACCTATATTTTTTCAATTCTCATCTTCACATTTTCATGCCTGAGCTCGTAATTCACAAATCTCTTCATGATCTGCGATCGCTCTTTGCAAATCGGGCCCTTCTGCTTTATGGCTCACATTTATTCCTACGACTCCACAAGTGTGCACTATGCGGCTGGTGTCTGTGAAGCCTGTGGAAGAGTTGTGCCACCTGTCTCTCTGATCATGCTTCACGATTTAGTTCTACGATCTTGGGAAATATTTCAAAAAACATGAAGACTGAATGGCTAATCAGAGAGATTTTAGGGGGTCCTTGAGAATGCTACTTGAAGGGAGGAAACAAAAAATAACGTATGTATCATGGAACATGTACGGAGCCATTAGGACCATGAGTCTCTAGTGGAGCTACTCTCAGAACATCAGAAGAGATACCCACTATACAAAAGGATGCCTCTGTATGGGTTCGGTCTGAGGGTTGATGTTTTCATTCCCAAAGTGAGAAGAGATGAGCCAGCCTACAAGTTCAGGAGTACATCGTGTCAATGCTAGTGGTTTAGGATGGCTCACAGCCATACATGGAAGGATTTCACACCTATCAATGCTTATTTCCTATACAAAAATGTGAATAACGTTGACAGGAAGGCATTTCATGTGTAGACATCCCCCCACTATACCACACCATTCTGAAGGTGGCCTTGGGGAACCCAGATAAGTGCTGTCCTTATGAGTGGGATTTTCCCCAGGGAGGAAACTTCATAGACAACTAGGCATGGACCAAATATATAAGAACATCATGCAAGGAGTATGGGGTGGATCTGAGGTGAGTGGGTCTGTATGAGGCATCTTGGGCTTCCCAATTTCATACCTACCGACTGAAGCAACTGATGCTGGAGTTGCAGAGTAGGTGGTCATTGAGAACCAATACCATTCATCTTCACCAAGGGGGTTGGTATCAACCTATATGAATTACACCCAATCTCGGGGGTCTCGATACTAGGGGAAATGTATGATGAGTTATTCCCTTCTATGAACACATGGGAGCACCTTGAGAAGATTCCACCATTGGAAAAGTCATTGATGGACCTAGTTCCGGGGGAGGAAATCAGTTGGTGAGGGATTTCCACATTAAGTTGTGGTTCAAGCAGTTCCTGAATATCCCTGAAGATAGAAAGTTTCCCATGAGTCCTCGGACCAACCCAAAGGGGGTTTAGCATGGCAAGAATCACACATATTACATACTCTTGGAGGATATCCAGTGGAAGACATGGGGATTCAGTGTCAGTACTAAGTAGAAACTGGTGGTTATGATGAAAGCCTTCATCTCATCACTTATCGATGGATGGATTCTTCTAGTGATGGATACAAACATGGTTGTGCGACCAGACACATTCATCATGGGGTCTGCATTAGCGACTAGGGAGAGGGTCAACCTAGGAATACCTATGCTCGTCAATCTGTATAAGGTCTTGTAGAACATCAGCAAAGGGAAGAATCCATAGAGGATATGCATGCCATTCCATCTTATGCATGGCTGGATAATAATGCATGTTAGGGGAATCTACAAATATCCAAACCCCATTTCTCCTCTAGGGTCAAACTTCCAACCGACCAATCTGAACATGGTGGGGAGTTTTCTGAATGAGCTAAGACTATAGTTGGTGATGAACCAGATTTGGAAGGAGGATGATTTCAACTTCCACCCATTCCCATTACTGACATATGTGATTACTGATGACGACCAGGGATATGAATAGCATCAGTCTTACCTCTGGGACTTTTGGGGTGGATTCCTAGTGGCGAGGGTTAACCGAAAGCCTCTCTCCGAGCTGTATACCCCAAAATTCTTTGCAAGTCAGTTCCAGTGCATGCAGCATCTGATCACATCGATCTAATTGGGATTGCACCACAAGGACCACCCATGTGTGATGAGACATATGTGGCTCATGTTCACACGAGTGGATGGGAATATGTGAAATGAGTTACTTCCACCCACATCTGTCTATGGGCTAGTCAAGGAAAATGCCAAGAGTTCGGAGCAATCCTACCCTTCAGAAATCTGAATAAGTATACCGTCTGTGTCAGTGATGGAGTACCTCCACAACCTCGTCATTAGGGATGAAAGATGGTGAGGACATCATGTGGTAGCAAGACTATAGTGGCAGTGAGACCTTCACTGATCGAGAGGCAGGCGTCAGCAGCATACCCAGCACTCCTAAAGGAGAAAAGTTATCCAAAGGGGAGGCCTCTTAGGGGATTACATAGGATACCCCCCAGGCTCTGGGGAAGAGGCTACGCCACATAGAAATGCCTAAGAACACTTCCTTCCGAGAAGAGTTGGACATCTATGATGTCAACAGAAAATTACTCAACCCATCTGAGATGTGGTAACTTTTGAATCATCTCGGGATGGATTTGGTAATGATAGGTCATGTTAGGGCTGGCTTTTCACTATCCCAGGCAGAGGGGTAGAAGTACCTTACTGAGATGGAGGACTTTGTGCACTCTTGGGTTGCTCCGCACCCAATGAAGGATCGAGTAAAGGTGCTGCTCGATCAGACATCCCCTATGAATTTGTTGGATTATGAATTTGGATAGCGCTTCCATATACTGGAAGAATCAGGAGAGTCCTCTTGGTGAGAGGAGGAAGGTGGAGGGAGCCCTCTGGAGGAGGGTGGGGTCAGATACTCAGTTTCAGAGTTGGAAGAGTTTGTAGAGGACCTCGAGGTAAACCTTAACACACTTCCCCATAAAATACATCTGGGTCGGTTAGGACTTATCAACTAAAATATGACCAGTGAAGGAGGGACTCAAACACAAAACCCACTCTCTCTCAACAGCAGATGTAGATATGGGAACTTTGGGATTCGTGCCTGTGGCTATAGTGATCATCCTGTCTAGTAGGGGCTTGACACCCAGGGTGGTCCTCATGGAGCTTTCATACTTACAAACAATATACGGAGGGACATAGCTCATGGTTTCGATGGATACAAATCAGGATAGATAACAAGAATTTGATCTATGTAAGTATTCTTCACAGAATTCATAACTTTCATCCATTGATCGGGTTAAACGATATTTGTGTACCTTTTGTTTGAACGGTTCATCAAATGGAGTGGGCCACATTGGAAAGGTTTGTTGGATATCTTGGCATTTCCTTTACTGGGGGAATTCCTATGGTCGTGGAATTGGATGCTCAATCTTACCAAACTAATGTGCTCCCGATCATAGGTGGGGATATCAGAATGACCGATCATGAAATCGTTGAGGAGGAATCTGAAAATGTGGATCAACCGAAAGACATGGCTCTTGACATACCCGACCAGATGCCAGATGTAGACCCTACTAACAAGTTCCTGGATTCGTTATCTACATATGAACCCACCAACCCAATTGAGTGAGATGATATGGCTTTTGATGAAGAAGATATCAAGATTATCCATCGCTGGACATGGAAGCTGATCACGTGCTTCATCGGGGAGACTCCTCAAACTCAATGGATAGAAACAATGGAGTGGCTTTGTTCCCGAATACACGATCTATGCACTGAGGGAGAGGATGCCTAGAATCCGCATATTATCATTCACGTTTTCATGGCAGAGAAGATTCAGGAGAATGATCTTGGACTTGGTGTAAGCTGGCAGTAGAGAAAATCGATGAACGTCAAGAGGATCCTGGAAGCCGAAGATGAGAACCAACGGTTGAGAGCGAGAGAGAACGAGCACTCCTATTTCCTTGATGCACAATTAAGGATCGTATCACGCCTAAAGGCCCAGTTGGGAGAGGAAAAATAATGGATGAAGTGATCCTAAGAGGAGATGGAAATCATCCAAACTGACGAGGAGTAGGCCCATATCACGGAAGATGAACTATGCCCCATCGCTGCTGAGGCGGAGCGGGAGCTAAATAAAAAATAGTGGATCTTGGAAGACATAATCTATAGAGTGGTGGAGTTGGAACACTCTATTGGAGTGGTTAACCCATCCATGGGAGGGTCTGATCCTTGGGTGTTGTAATGCGTGTAAACTTTTTGACATAAATTCATTCTTTGATCATTTATGATAGATGCAAGAATGAGTCCCATTATTTGTTTTGGTTTATTGTATTTCCATCATATTCGTGAAATATCTAGTGATCAATCCCTAAGCTCATGTGGGTCATGGCCAATGCGAGAAACAATAGAGGACTACTTGGTTATTCTATCTTAATATGAGAGTGTCAACCAAGATTCAGGCATACAGGGTTTGAACACCCAATATGGATATCCATGAAGAAAGAGGAAGGCCTAATTGGAGGATATGGATCTCAGAATCATCGAATCTACATTTTCCCAATGTGGTTTGGTGCATGAGATGGGTAACACCAAGGGAGTCAGAATCAATACGAACATATGGGAGTGGAAAGTGTGACTTACAATACCCGAAATTCGGAACACTGTGGGGATGGAATGACAATGGAGGATAACAATTGTCTGTGTTTAGAACACAGTATCCCTATTGTGTTAGCCTGAAATGGGGATGACAAATGAGGGATAACCGTTGACCATGTTCTAACCACAAGTCCTGGCATGAAATTTTATCCATTAGTCTTCTAGAAAGTTGGACCATAACAGTAGGAAAGCCATTGGCTGAGAATCTGTACTGTTAGGGGATTCCTTTAGATGTGAAATACGATGTGGTTCTGAATAAATGACACACAAAGTGTGGATGGTGGAGTGATGGGTTATTCAAATGGAATTTAACACTATTGAAAATACACCACCGTGGTGGAAACACATTGGGTGGATACATCAGTATAATCAGGGATCACACTTTCCTTCGGACATGACCTTTATGGTATGGACCTGGAATGATATATTATATTGCATCATACCAATAAGGATGATAAACACTTAGTTTAAATGTCGTATGCTGAGGATGGTGCACATAGATTAAAGGAAATGGTTCTAGGCCCAATGCGAATTGCATGGACATCACTATATATCTCATGAGAATAGGAATCAAGACAAACATAATTCTCAAGAATAGCGTGGTCAAAGACCAATTCTGGGAGGAGGAATCCTCTCTAGCGAGGAAGCTGACACATCCCATAATTAGCATGGGGCATCCTGAACTTATTTAGGGTAGAAACACAGTTTAATATCATGCTTAAATGACATGTGGACTCGTGTAGTTTAACTCCATATGATAGGAAGAAGAGTGAAAGTTGATATTCCAAAAAGGGAGTATGCAATGTAGTAGCTATAAACCCCGTGTGAATGAGGACATAAGGAGTCCACACCACACCACGTATTTCCGGAGGAAGATTTTTTAGTCAAGGGACCAAAAGTGAAAGTTAGGTTGGGCCCAAGGAAATGTAGTTGGGTGTTACTACATATCCCATCCGGATTTGAATTAAGCCGAACGTAGTTCGAGGATCAAAGTTCAGTGTCATGTGGGAGGAAAAGCCTACATGGACCAGCTTCACCAGAATATGCCCCACAAAAACATCTAATCTTGTGTGTGTCATGATCATTTTAGGGAATAAAAAGTAGTGATGGTAATTCCTTGGTACAGGGAGGCACACTTTAGGGTTAGTGTAAAGATAGGTGGATGACATACCAAAATTATTGACCCGCCATCTTAATTTACATAGATGCACGAAGGTGAAAAAATGAGTGTGATGGGATTCCACTTGAACATAAGGGGGTGGAATGAAGTGATTCATGGTGTCTGAGATCTGGATGATAATGATAGTGGCTTGAAGATAAAGGATAAATGTTGAACATGTTCAAAACACTGCATCCATATCATGTTACCAAGTATGAGGATAGAAAAATGAAGGTCAACCGCTGACCATGTTCGAAACATAGAACCTGTATCAAATGTTGTCTGTGGTCTTCATGGGTGTTAGCCTAAAATAGTAGGTGAGACAATGTTTCATGATGACCCGAACGTCATTGATGCCAGTCAATGTTTAAAATTTATATTCCTAATAACAACTGTAAATGTGGTATGCAGGGTTGAACCCACAGAGATGTCAATTTTGACCAAAACTTTTCTAAAACATTTCAAAAAGAGATCACTGTTTCCAGCACTAGGGTATATTTTCTATTTTTTACTTTTATTAATTTTTTTTTATTTTTGTTTTTATAATGCAGTAAAGTAACACAAAATTTTTTAGTTTTTATCTATACTAAGATAAAACAGAAAACAGATTGAAAATAGTGAACAAAAAAAATATAGATTGCAGATAAATGAACTATCAAAGTTAAACAACTGAGGAAAATTTTTCATTATACCGGTTTTAAAATTATTCCAATTCACATAAATTTTGAATTAGTATAACATCATTTAAATAGAATGACTTACTTCTCTTACCAATAGTAATGTAAGGCAATTTGATCAATTTCAGAGTTTGCCACACCAAAATAGACCAACTATGAAAATTTTGTTTTGAAAATGGAAACAGAATGAACTCACCATGAGTCCTAAAGATTAATGAATTTATTGCCTTTTGAAATATGTATCCACGATCAATCTCATCGATTGATTGTGGAGTTTTTAAATTAAGTCCTTTTGGTATAAAGAAATCTAATTAATTCAATATTGATCTCACCGATCTATGCAGAATACATCGAAATGATTAAATGAAAAAGAAAATTTAACGATAAGTATAATAACATAAATTTCTCCCCAAACTAGAAGATTTAGATAGAAAGAGTGATCATGATCAAAAAAAATTCAGAACAATTTTAAATAGAGTAAAATAATTCAAATACATGGGAAACAGAACTCCCCAAAAGTTTCTCTGCTCCAGTGCTCCTTAGACTCTAGGGCAGCACACAAGATCACTATGCTCTGATGAGAGAGAAGCCCTAGAATCTCCAATGATACTTTGATAGAATGTGTTCGTCCCCCCATAGTGTGTATCTATAAAATTTTCTAATTCCTCTTCTTTTAAACTCGCGGTCCTCAGCTTCTCGTCACCACAACCTTCCATCGAGTTAAGCTCGATCCTCACAATTGCACGATACACGTGTGTTTTTCAGTCAAACTCAGGTAGTTTGATCTTTAACCATATAACAAACTCTGATAAATTCACTTGGTGATCCTAGATGGGGTTACATTTTCCGTATGAATCTACAAAACATAGGTGAAGGAAAAACAATTAAAAACAAAAAGAAAAATCGATTTTTTTTAATGTTAATCTTAGATTACATATTAATAATTTTATGTTAATGAATAAATATTTAAGTTGATAATTACTGTTTACTTTTATATTATTTATAAAGATATTTACTTAGAATTATTATGATAAAACGTAAGTATTTTAAAAAGTTAATAATTTAATTATGTTTATAAATATAATTATTAACTTTTTTATGTTTGTAATTTTTAACTAGATTATAAAAATTATAATTAAACATCATGAGTAATTAAGTAATAAATTATTTTATAAAAAAGATTAAATTAATTAGTCTTTTTTTATTAATTATATTATTATAATAATAAATATTTCATTATTTAAAAAGTTAAATTATTATATTTATTAACATATATAAATTTATTTATTAGAATAATTGTTATAATAATAATAAATATATTAGTTTAAAATATATATTCTTCTTCCTCACCCAAATTTCGGTGCAAAGGGGGGAAGGGTTTTCTATTCCTTTTCCCAAAAAAAACTAGGGTGGCGGCCTCCTCCTCTCCAATGGCAGACAATGGTTTGCATCCTGGACGGATCAACGGCGGTCGACTCCTATTGCTCATGTGGCATAACATCAAAGTTCATCATCAAAGTCATGTTCGGCTTCAGCTACACAACAGTGGTCATCTCCTGCAAATCAAGGTGGCTTTAGCGGATCCCCCAAGGCGGAAACAGTGAGGCAACACATCACGGTGAATAAGACGTGGCTTCCTACTGGCTCTAGTGGTTCCTCAATCACGGCAGACGGATACTGTTGGACTGGTGTGTGTCTTCTCAAGCAGACAGATCATCAAATGGAAGTAGGGAAGGAGATGACGGTTAATATATAATTAAAAAATTTATATGAAAAAGTAAGATTATTTAAAGTATCTACATAAACAAGATAAATTAATTAATGTAGAAAATTAATTATCATCTTACTAAATAATTGAACTATGCTAAGACTTAAGAGTATACAGTTTTAATAAATTTAGTTTTTTAAAACAGAAATTTGTAATTAATGAATTATTAAAAGGTATCTAATAATTATATTATGTTATCTTAAATTAATCAATATTTACTACATGAATTTTTAAATTATAAACTATATTATTTTTGTGCGAAAGTAGGATTAAAATGTAAATTAACTATTTAAGAAGACTAAAACACTATCTAAATAAAAATTTATAAAACAATAAATTAAAACATAAATTAACTATTTTAAATATTAAAACACATGATTAATTATAAAATTACTAATTAAATAACAAGCATAATAATAAAAATACAAAAGTGTTAACATTTGAAAAAAGTGAAAAAATAACTAATTAAATTATAAAAAATAAATTAAAATGATTTAGAAAAACTATGTAAAATAATTCCACATCACATGAGACCAGGCCGTAAAGGGGGTCCCGTCAGACATGGAAGAGGATGGGGATCAGATTGAAGGGTTCACAAACCTTTACATGAAATGAGAGAATGTCCATATGAAAATTCTACACTTTGGGCTCTTTGTCACGATGCATTTGAGTAGTACAATGAGACATATCAGATAGAGGTAGTCGATTCCCATTCCAAGTACAAGGTTACTGGTGTCACATGCTCCTAACATATGGTGGTAGAGTGAACCATTAAGAGGGACCTAGTTCAATGGAATGTGCGTAGGGGGGTGAAGTAGCCACACCCAATGCATAGTTCCCAAAGGGATATCTTAGTTTAGGGTCATAGAACATGGACCATGATAGGAGGAGAAAAAGAAGAAACATGGTGAGGTAGTAAAAAAAACTGACGTAAATGAGAACCCAAGAGGTGCTCGCCACCCCACATGCTTCCAAAGGAGTTTGTGCCAAGTGGCCGAAAAAGGAACATGATTTAATATTTTGGGGGAAGGACCTGCAAACGGGATGTCTGGGCGTTCCTACGTTTCCCATGAAGAAGAGAATCAAGCCACTTGTAGTTCTAGAAAATTTCACACAGTTTAGTGTCCTTCGATAGGAACGATCAGATCTTAGTTTAAAGTTATTTAGAGCTCAAAACATAGATAAAAATGAGGGAGGGAGACACATGGTGTGGTAATGTCAAAACCTGACGTGAATGAGGATGCTTGGAGTCCATATAACACCATGTGTTCCATGGTGAGGTTTTGGGTCGAAGGACCGAAAATTAAAGTTGGTATGGGTCTAGGGAAAAGTGTGTGTGCATCCTTACATACCCCAAGATGATGGGGATCAAGCCATACATAGTTTAAGAAGTGGAATCATAGGGTACCAATGCCAGGGACAATACAGTCATGCGGGTATGGCCCACACACCAAATGAAGCAGCATTTAATAGATCTTGTTTGTTATTTAGGAGGGGTGTGTTTTTTATGAAGCGACAAATGTAAGACGGAAAATCTAGGCATCACTAAATGAAACAAGCCATATGCAGGGCACTGACCAATGGTATGGTTGAAAACCACTACCAAATATGATGTCCCCTTGAGTCACTACTACAAAAACGAGCAGGGGATGCACTTCACTTTTATCAGCGCTAACAAAAAGCACTCATAAAGTCCCCATTTATCAGCAATTTTTTTAGCACAGATAAAGTCCCCACATATATCAGCGCTTTTTTCAGCGCTGATAAATGGGACCCCTTTATTAGCGCTTCTTTTAGTAGTGCTGGTAAAAGGGGATTTATCAGTGCTTTTCCTGAGCGCTGATAAATGTTAAGTTTCAAAAAAAATATTTTTCATGAAAAATAATATTTTTTTATATAAGTATATTTATATTCATATAAATACAATATATATTTTTTAAATATGTTATAGATACGTATAAATTGACTATTAAATTTAATATTTAATAAATTTAGTTAAAATGGATTCAAAATATTTTTAAAAAACAATATTAATTAATAATTTTCTAATTATTATCTATTAAAAATTATTTAATAACAATTTGAGGACACAAGAAATCAAAAAAATTAATAAAAGATCTAAAATATGTTGAAAATGTAACTCAATCTTCAAACGGCCAGAAATTTTGATCCGGGTGTCCATTTGAGCTCTACAGCATATCAAATCGAAGCCTACGACGAGATCTACGCAGAAGCGACCTAGAAAATCCTCCGTCACATTTTTAGAGCCCAAAAAATGCCTATAAGTCCTCCAAAACTGAGTTTTTAGTCGGGATACCCAGATTTTTTGACATTCAAACAAGTATAACTTCTGATCCGGATGTCCGTTAGGCCTGTACAACATATCATATCGAATATTGTTTCATTTTATTCTATTTTACTTGTTGTGGCATTGAAACAGGATTTTAGATTATGAGTTATGTTCGTTTTAACATTCTATGGCTTTTCAAATACACATATATATGTATTTATTCATAAATATATATGTGTGTGTGTGGGTGGGTGGGTGTCTATGTGTGTGTTTGTGTGTTGTATATATGTATATATGTATGTATTTATTTATTTACTTATAAAAACACATCAGAAACATATTTTTTCATAAATTTATTTAAAACCAATCTTATTAGTACCTTTTATGGCTTTTCAAATAAACATATATATGTATTTATTCGTAAATATTTATGTGTTTGTGTGTGTGTGTCTCTCTGTGTGTGTCTGTGTGTTTTATATATCTATGTATGTATGTATGTATCTATTTATTTATAAACACTAAAAAAACATATTTTTTCATAAATGTATTTATAACTAGTCTTAGAATTATATATTAATATACAAATAAATATACGTATAAAAATTATAACTAAATATATATATATATATATATATATATATTAATATACGAATTAATATATATATATATACTAAAGAATGAAAAAATATATTTATATTAATATGAATTTATATCAATATATGAATAAATATAACTATAACTATATATATAGATATATCATTAAATAGAGAACAAAACAAAATGGCTTAGTGGTAAAGGTGCAGCCTAGAAATGGGGAGGTCCCAGGTTCGAGTTCGGGGGGAAGCGAAGAGGGCGCGTGCATATGAGGATGCACAGGAAGGGAAGAGCGGGGGACACCTCATAGCGCTGATAAAATGGTAGTGAAGCACTGATAAAAGCACTACCCATATTATTTTTAATTATTTTTATTTTTATTTTTATTTGTTTGACCTTTATCAGCGCTTTTTAAAAGCACTGATAAAGGCCCCTTTTATAAGCACAAAAAAAGCACTGATAAAGGGGTCTTTTATCAGCACTGATAAAAGTAGCCTTTATCAGCACTTTTCAGAGTGCTGATAAAAGGGACCCCCTATATTAGCACTAAGCTTTACAGCGCTTTTAAATCCTATTTTGAGCGCGGATATAGGCCGTTTTTTTAGTAGTGAGTGAGGACATCACAATGCAGTTCTGTATTCATAGCATGCATCTAGGATGAAAATGTTATAGTTTAGGGTCGTATGATAGGACCAACCCATGAATTTTGACATATTGCAGTGAATATGTAATAGTTTAATGTCATGTGGGACTGATAATCATAGTTTAATGTCATATAGATTGGATACATAAAGAAGAAAAATGGTTTTAGGGAGAATTCACATTGTGGGATAAAGCATTCCCAACATGAATGACAAAGAGGTCCATACAAGAAAATGTGAAATCCTACGTTAAAAACCTCAAACCAAGGGGCCAAAAAAGCTCAGCGAATATGGGGCTAGACGTGGAGATGAAATATCTAGGTGTTCCTACATATCCCATGAAGATGGGGATCAAGCCATACATAGTTATGGGAGTGTATCTTAACATCATACAGGACGAGAGGTAGTAGAGACTAACACCTAGAAGGAGAGTACATGGTGTAGCTATTCCAAACCTAATGTGAGTGAGTACATAAGGGTACACATGCCACACAATGCAATTTATGAACGTCAAGGCCAAAAGGCTGAACAGAATTGGTTATTAGTAGATCCTGAGCTGGACCCAAAGATGAGATGCTCGGGCATTCCTATGTTTCCCATTAGGATGGGAATCATGCTATTCGTAGTTCTATAGTTTGTGATTCTTACACCTTTCATAAAATTTGTGTAAATATCTTAGTTTATGGTCTTATATCTCGGACTATAGAGAAATGAGAATCTTCCAAATGGGATCAAACCTCAACTAAATGCCTAAGCCCGTGGGATCATGCTCGATGTGGGAAAAAGGTCGGAGATGGTCCTTCCAACCCATGCAATACACACAAAGGGGAAATCAGTGCAGAGCCCCAAATGATACCTCACTATGGTTTTGTCCTCCTAACATGAAAATGCACACTGAGGGATAGTACAAAGAGTGTCAAACTTCTACTGGGAAATGATGGAGTGTAAAATGATGTGAATCATGAAACCAACATTTAGGGATTTATGGGGTTGGTGTGATGATGGAGGCTAACTATTGACTGTATACAAAGCACAGCGTCCATATCATGTTACCTAAAATGGTAACAATAAATGAGGGTTGACTGCTAACCATATTCTCAACATGGGACGTGTATCAATTTTTTGTTTGAAATTCTCAAGGTTGTTAGCCCAAGACGGTAGGAGGGAACTGGGGCTGAGCATCCATGTCATTCGGGGGTCCTTTCGAATGTGAAATATGATGAAGGACCAAATAAAGGGAAACATGAATCATGGGGATGGGTGATAACAAGACTATGCAGAATCCAACACTATAAGTCCTAAACTAGAGTGCTCCTAAGAACATTGATGAACTTCCAAAGAGGGTCGAGGGGCCCTACTTACGAGAATATGACTCGAAAAGATTAGTGTGGAACTAGGGGATGTAGATCTCTTAATAGAGAGAGGTACACGGAATTGTTGTTACAAACCCGGCGTGAATGGGGAAATAAGCCCACAACACACCATATACTTCTCTCTTAGAAGAACGTAGGCCAGGGGCCATGAATGTTAGGTGGTTTCTATGAAATGGGGCTAGACCCAAAATCTAATGGATTGGGTGGTCCTACATATCCCATAAGAATGGGAATCAAGCTACACATAGTTTTACAAGATGCTATGAAGTTTTATATCATGCGATAAGGACGTCGGCAGGGGAATGGTATCTCAATGATGAATGTGTACTGCAGGGTGAGTAACCCAACATGAATGAGGGAATAATCCCATATCACACCATACATTCTTAAATGAGAACTTGGGCCCAGGGTCTGAAAAGGTCGAGGGATCTAAATGGGAAGTCCAAGATAGTATGTAGTTTAATGTCTTACGGTGTGAACGATGGTGATCTTAGATTACTGTTATAGGGATCATACCATAGATACATGACCCTTTATGTAGGTATGTCCTTTCCAAAGCTCATATGCCCACATAAGAAGTGCTTAGTGTGGGAAACAAGGAATATGATCATGATGTCCCCAACATTTAAGGGTATGACAATGAGGGAAGAATACCATGTAGGGTCGATACCGAACAAATCTACACTCCTACCCGAGGCAGATGGATGTATAAAGGGGTAGCAGGTCAAAATGAATCACTACACCCAATATTTGGGACATATAGGGGTGGTTATAATGATGGGGGATTACTATTCACCGCATTTGAAACACATCATTCACATCGGGTGATCTAAAATGGGAACAAAAATTGAGTGTCGACCACTGGCCATATTTGAAACATGGGACTTGTGTTAGTTTTTCATTCGATATCATCAAGGAAATTGGATCGAAATGGTAAGAGGGTCCAATATCCTAGAATCCATGTCATTGGGGGGTCCTTTTGAATGTGAATGATGATGAAGACGCAAATAAAGGGGATGTGTAAAGCATGAACATTCCTGTGCAGTTTAACATCATTCAGGATGATAAAAAAGGTGGAGATATCCAGGGAGAGGGATACATGGTGCGTTCATGACGAACTTGATGTGGGTGAGGGAAGAAGTCTGCACCACATCATGTGTTTCAACCAAAGGGGAGATCTTGACGTTGGGGTTGGGCCTATGGACGGAATGTATAAGCATTCCTACATATCTCATAAGGATCTAAATCAATCCATACATAGTTCTAAAAGGGCCATGTAGTTTATCATTGTGCAGGGAAGATGTGGGAGGATTTAATAATTAGGAGAGGCACATGGTGAAATCATCGTAGCCATGACATGATGGGGCCAAAGAATTCGATGCTACACCCTGTGGGATATTCCAAGAGAACTACACCCAAGGTGGATAGTCAAAGAGAAGAATTTAGTGGCTCAACTCTAAGACGAGGCATCCAAGCATTCCTACATATCCTATAAGGATTGTAATAAAGCTATACATAGTTCTTGAAGGTGTATTTTAATATCTTGTGGGATAAAGGATACAGGGAAACCTTATTTTAAGGCCGTAGAGATCGAACCATAATGGTATATCTAGAACTCATAGTTTAATGTCATGTATGATGAGTGATGAGTAGTTTTACATCTTTAATCTTGGATGAATCACACATTTTAGCTTCATGTGGTGAAGATGAATCAATTTAATGCCATGTGGAACCATATAGATCTTAGTTTATGGTCATAGTGGTCGAAATGTTTTTAGTTTATCATCATGTGGGACAAAAAATAAGTTTAATGTCATGTAGGACATGAGACAAATTATGGTCATGCAGGACCCTAGATGACTTAGGGAAAGTATTTATTGAGGAATTTGGCATTGGTGGGAGGAGTTATATGCCTACCATCGATGGTAACCAAAGAGTATTCACCATTTGGGTAAACCTTGTGCATGATGTAAGCTCCCTCTCATTTGGGCTCTATATTGGGTGGTATCCTACCAGTTATCATTGGTGTTCTTAGGGACAACACCATCTCCCCTTACAAGAAAGGGTAGAGGCGAACTCTCTTATTAAAAACTATGGCTATCTTGTTTTGATGCCTTTCTAGATTGTGCAGGGAACAATGCTTATTCTCATCGAGCACTTCCAATTCAGCCCGATGGATTTTAGTTAGCTTATCTGGAACTTGCTGATCATATAAATCTATGAATAATGAGGAAAATTGAATCTTGATGGGCAGGGAGTCTTCTGTTTCATACACTAGGGAATATGGGGTCACATATATGGATTTGTGAGTCGTTTTCCGACACGATTAGAGGGAGTTGGGGAGTTTGTTTGGCCAAATCTTCTTGTTATGAACAACCATTTTCTACAATATGTTAGAGAGGGTTTTTTTGAATGCCTCAATATTACCATTTTTTTGCACATGATAGTAGGAAGTATGGTTAGAACATATGTTTCACTTGGCATACAATTTTGTCAACTTGACTGCTCGGAAGTTGGTTCCCTTATCGGTGAGGATGGTGTGAGGGACTCCAAATCGGTAGATGATGTTGGAGATCACAAATTCAATGATAGAATGAACATTTTATCCTTGAGCAGAACTGCTTCTACCCACTAGGAAATGAAATACATAGTGTTTAGGATGAGCTTTCACTGGTTAGTCTTCACTTGTGGATATGGTCCCATGACATCGAGTCCCCAGACCGCAATAGTCAAAGAGAACTTGGTAGTGTAGAGAGGATCTGGAGGCCGATGCACAAAGTTATCATGGATTTGGAATGTATGACACCTCTTGGAAAACATGATGTTGTCACAGATCATGGAGGGCCAAAAATACCCCTAAATTTGGATCTGGTGAGATAGCTCTGGCCCGGTCTAATGAGCCCAACAAGAAACGACATGAACCTCTTGCCCGACCTAAGGAATCTCACCTCCTTGAATGAAAAAGAGTAGAACCCATCAAACCTACTATTTTAGAGGATTTGTTCAAGATCGGTACCACTCTGTAGGGTAAAATGCAATGTGCAGTGTCAGATTCACTTGTGCTCAGCTCGATCTGTTGGGAGACTTCCATGCTAGAGGTACTTAGTAAAGGGGATCCCCCAGTCGAGAGTTACTTCGAGCACTGCATTAGTGGGACCTGGGGATCCTAACATGGAGGCATAGTCAAAAAGGTGGATTATCTAGGGGTTATCATCATCATCTAGGGTGACATGGGAGATAACTCTCTGATGTTCCACGTGGATAATCAAGTCATCCTAATCAGGCTCCAAAAGATATGAAGGTAGACTGGCCAAGGCATCGGCTCGACCATTTTTGGATCGAGGGACATGGGTAACTTCTGGAAAAGACTGGAACTGGGCCATCAACTGGCGACTAGGTTCCAACAG
The DNA here is from genome assembly GCA_963277665.1 of Viscum album. Lineage (NCBI taxonomy): Eukaryota > Viridiplantae > Streptophyta > Magnoliopsida > Santalales > Viscaceae > Viscum > Viscum album. Next base: position 1,046,715,999 of record OY728150.1, read on the forward strand.
TTGTAAAAAATATGGAATCCTAACAAAATTGTTATTATTGATCTGTTTGATGACTAGTTCAGAGTCCCCTTTCATATGCAAGTGGGGAACCTCAATCTCGAGGTCCAAATCAAGGTCAACAATTAGGGCATGATACTTTGCCTCATTGTTTGTACAACCTTCTAACAACAGGAATGAATATGGTATAACAACTTGTTCTTGAGTGATGAAGATGATACTCATGACCACTCTGTTGAGTCTTGAATCATTGATTCTTCTGCCAATAGGGATTTGGGAAGCGCCATCAATGTGACTTTTACAACCTGAAATGTCACGGTCTACCGAGAAGATCGCCTCATCTGGAGAATCAAGGTCCATGGACTGGTCTATGGGATCTGGATGGGCAGCAAGTAAGTCTTCCAATTATTTCCACTTAATGACCTTTTGGGGTAAAAACCTGATGTCAAAATACTGTAGGATTACTTCCCACTGAGTTAGAAAACCTGTCAACATGGGTCAGTTCAGGATGTACTTCAGCGGATCCACTTGGGACAACAACTGTACCTCCTGGTGATGTAAGTAATGTCACAATTTCTACACTGAAGTACTAGCACAAGGAATATTTTCTCGATGGAGGAGTATGTAGTATCAGTATCAAGGATCTTGAAGATAAGGTAGTAAATACTATTCTTCAATCCCTCTTTTTTCTTCTGGGATATAAGGGCGCTAAGAGATCATTCCTGGGTGGTCACATAAATGACCAACAAATTTTCAGAGATATGTTGAATTAGGATTAGAGGCTTCAATAGATATTGGATGATTTCCATGAAATCAGTCTAACATTCCTCATCCCACAGATAGATAGTTCCTTTCTTCATGATCCAAGAAAAGGGCTTACACATTCCAGAAAAATTCACAATTAATCAGCATATGTAGGCCTAGTGTCCATGAAAGCCCCGAAGCTCCCGAATGTTGCTCAAAGGAGACATCTGATTGATGGACATAATAATCTTTGGATCAATCTCGATGCCTCTATATCTGATCACGAATCCGAGAAACTTTTTGAAGGTGATCCCGAAGGCACACTTCAATGGGTTCATCTTCAGATGGTGAGAACGGAGGAAGCTGAACACTTTATCAAGGTCTTTGAGATAGTCCTGATGTTGGAGAGATTTGACCACCTGGTCATCCACGTAGCATTCCACCAAATTCCTAAGGATCATATTAAATATGAGATGCATGGAATGCTGATTGGTGTCACCAGCATTCTTTAGACCGATGGGAATTACCTAGTAGCATAAAGTACCTTGTGGTGCCATAAAGGTTGTGGACTCTTCATACTTGGGTTCCATTTGAATCCGGTTATACCCAGAATACCAGTCCATAAAAGAGAGGGCCTGGAACCCAGCAATGGCATGAATCAAAAACTCCATCGGGGGAAGGAGAAAATCATCCTTCGTACAGTGACTGTTGATATCCTAGAAGTCAATTTAGTCTCTGATCTATCTTTTCTTCTTCCTGATGAGAACAATGTAGGCTAAACATATGTGTTACTAGACCTACATGATGAAATTTGATTAGAATATCTTATCAACTTCAGCCTCGACCAATGCACCATGAGAGGGGTACATATTTATTAGAGGCTATTTAAACCCGTGATGATTTTATGGAAGGTACCGAGGTGGAGAACGATGACATGAGGACCTAGTCCTGGAAATTCATCATAATACTAGGAAAATACATCACGATGTGGCTTTAGAATGTCCACGTACTACTGTTTCACTGCAATATAAATGTCGACACTGATCAATGTGGGATTATGATCCATCTCATTACCGAGGTTCACTTGTACCAATTCCGCAACCTTGGAAGAGAATCCCTCTCCAAAAGAGGTAGTTGCATATTCCACATCCTATCCTTCACTTATGGAGGAGGAGTACCTAGTGGGAGGATATTCCTTTGAGTAAACAGTTCCTGATGGGATGCTGGTGCCGACCTGGGTGATAGTAGATACCACATTGAGGGAATCCTATGCTTCTGAAATCATAACGATGATGGATGTCGACCCAATCCCATCTAGTGTTCTACCCAAGGGGTCACTATTGATGATATCAAAGTAATAGTGGCATGTTATCTTGATCCGATTTATCCTAGCCTGGAGAAATAGTGAAGTATGGCTTATTATCATTTCCATGGGGTGTACATCCCAATACCTTATGGGGGTAGGAGATCTGGGATCACCCAAGCCTGATTTTTGTAAGAATACGATGTGGTATTCTAGTGTCGCTTAGACTTGGTAATGATCTTACCCCTCATTCTAGAAACAAAGAATAATTTCCCTATATCTGGGGTCGTAGCCTCCAATCGGTGGATCAAACAAATATAGACATCATCCAGGTCTATCCACGTGTTAGTCACAACCGTAGCGTATTCAACCTCGTTAGCCTGAATCTCATGGTCTGTTATCTTGTAATAGTCGGCATCCATGTAGCAGGCTTCACAAGAGACAAATAGAGAATCTTCACCTTAGAGTATGCCCACTCAACCATTGAGGGTGTACTTAAGGCATTGGTGAAACGATGAAGGGACCACCGCATGTAGGTGAATCCATGGACTACCCATCAATGCATTATAGGTGGTGTCCTAGGAGACAACCATGAACTCAGTTCTTGCTACCAAACCACCGAACGAGGTCTTCAAGTGGATATTGAGGATTGGTGTCTATTCCATTCTATCCTGACCATGGATTTTAGGTTAGAGGAACTCAAATAACCCTAAAACAGGCCCATTTTTCGAAGTGATTGGGTTGGTATTAGCTTGATCCTAGGGATTGTGTCGACAAGACATCAACAAACCTCTATGACATTGAAGTGGTCAGTGATGTATAGTGGGAGGATGTTACCTTATATGGGAGAGCCTTCATGTTCTCCAGATAAAGAGATAATAGCCTGACATTCAGCATTCTTAGAGGTCTCTGCCTGGAAGGCTTATGCAGATACTACCTCCGTGTCAAATTTTATGGGGATTATTAAAGCTTCGGTGAGGGATTCACACATATCCACTGATAGGAGAAGAGAATCAAGGATAGAGAGACTCATAGGAATTATAGAAAGATTATTATGGATATCATAATTCTATTCCAAGTGTGAAATTATAGGCCATTCTGTGGCAGGGGGTATAATGGGACCTTCCGGTTGAACCAACGGTTGACTGGTGTTGGGGATGTCTCGCTGCTCGCTAGTCAAACCTCATGAATCAACTACCAGATGGGGGAAAGATGATTGAGGCTAGTCTGTAACAATGCATGGATGATCATGACGCAGTCAGGACAACTATTCCTGATACAGTAACACAAACAACGGTGAAGGAGGACATGATGACACCATATGGGAAGGCTATATGTGTTGACATCTATGTTGGGCCTACCGTCTGGTTTCAGTGGAATGCAAGGCCTATCTATAAGTATTGAACGAGGAACTCCGACGACCCATATAGCCACGACTCCACTGATGCTAGCGATAGCTAGGGACTTTGGAAAGATCTGCCCAACACTGCACATCGACAGAAATCATGTAGGGGTTTACCAGCTCAATGGTGTTAACTGAAGCATACCCTTGATCATCTCACGAAGAATCATCCACCACTAAATGAGTTCTTGGGGGAATTTCTATCTCTGAGTCCCTAAAGTCACTGAGAGTATGGGATGAAGATGGAATTAGTGGGGGACTTTGTCTTCCCTTGCGTCACTGATGCCTGCTCTTCTGGGAAGAGGAAGGCTTAGTCTTTGATGAAGAAGTACTAGATGCGGGTGATGCGGCATATTCTAAGGGCTCCAGATGATTCAGATGTGCACGAATAATACTATAGGCACGGGCAACTACTTTACAATCCTTGCAGTCATCATAATTATGGGAACCATAGTTAGGATTCTGGTGCCACTCACCTCCACTATCACTACCGTTGTCTAGAATCACGAATACACATGCCACTTTTACCAGAGATGGGCCTAACATTAATATATTGTTATCAACCTGGTCTTGAATCCAGTGTTTAAACAAATAGCACTGTTTTAGGGTATTCCCCAAGATCGGATGATATGGGTAGTAATTGGGGTGATCAGTGAGATCCACCTATTCGGGCCTCCTATATTCTAGAAAACATAGAAGTTCCCATTCCAAGGTGCTTCAGAAATAACTGGGGACCTGATACTTTTTGAATGAGTAGGTCCAGTTTCTCTTTTTTGGAAAGGGGCCTCTGGGAGCTTGGCCCTGACGGGGGGCTGGAGGAGCCAATTGAGGAGGGGGAACCTAGTTATCTCACCTGGGTGATGGGGACAAGTTATACAAGGGCGCCTACTAATTTTGAGGTGGGTGCTATTACGCCAGAGGCTATGATAGAGGTGGAGGGCCCCTGTGAGGAGCTGGAGGTGGCTCCACTGGAAACAACTACAATTTTCTAGGGGCCTTTATTTGTTCCACCGCGGTGGGCTTAGCCTTAATGGATCTTCTCATGGGAATTGTAGGAGGAAACAGGCATGCCTGCCTGGCCTTATTTAAGGCTTCCTTTAGATGTTGTTCCTTATCAGAGAAGTCAAGGAATCCCCTGAGGTAATTATGAGTAGTAAGAGAGGGGATCAGTTCGGTCTTGACATTCCCCACACACATTGTCAGCAGCTTTTCCTGAGTTAGCGGCATATCCAAGGAGTACGTGAGGCCTTTCCATCAGGCGACAAAGTCCGTGACACACTTTTCAGGCTTCTTCATTCACTTGAAGAGGTTTGTAATACTTGTATTTTAGGTGGTCATAACTAGTTAAGAAATATCCTATGAATATATTATCATATGGCTACTAACCCAATCGGTAGCTGGTTGTACTAGAAAAACGCATTCCCTTCCAATGTCTGTACAAAACATCGGTGATTGACAACCTATTACTATGCTGGAGTTCCCAGCATGGGTCCATACCATGAGATGAAATGGTACAAAAGTTTTAGTAGTCACCCACCCCATTAGTGGGTGAGAATGTGTGATTCCCAAAGCCCGGGGATGTCATCATATCATCGACCCATGCCAGATATGGGTTTCCATCAGGCAGGATTTCCACCTGTCGAGTTTCCAATACCTCGAGGCAAGAAATGGGTGCTGCCATCAGGTCATCTGGGTGGGGATTCCTATCCGGAAGAGGATCCCTTACCACAAGTGTGTTGGAAGGTTCTTCAACATTATAAGAATTCATATAGGATCATAGAGCGGCTGGTGGGATGACCAGCGAAGTGGCTGGGGTAACCTGAGCTGGGTCATGGGGATTATCATGCCACTCTGGTGGATTTGTTGACACATACCACATACTCTTTCTCTAAGTCATGACCTCTATCCTATAAACAAGGGAAGGATGTTCAGGGTCACCTGTGGGAAACTCGTTAGGGGAAAGTTGTATTTGCCCCTGATGCATTGGCTGAGGATCATCGTAGTCCGGTCACTGCTCCACGGTGTGTTCAGCAAAGAGGACATCAACCATATTGTTAAGTTCTATGATCTATTAGTGCTACATAGCCTTTTTTGTATCATCTTACATCTTTTTAACTAATTTTGTCGGGTTAGAATGTTTGATAGCCCCAAGGCACTCCTTACCCTTATTGGGATTTCAGATGAGGAATAATTCCTTAGTGGGCATAAGAGGACCCATTAGATTTCTCTACTAGCGAGTAACACTTCCCATTAGATCCAATAATTGTAGAACTCCCCCAGTAGGTAGGTTCTCTTCAAGGAGTTATAAATCGTTATACCCTCTAATAGACCATCCAAGTTAACCACAAATCTTCTTGTAGGCATATCCTCAAAATCATCTGGAAGGTGGGGCTGGTGCCGGATAGAATTGAAATAGAGGGAAGCATACTGACTCCAACCACAGGCCTGAATGTGGGGGAAATCCTCCTTGATAATTCCATAGATCACTTTAAGGATCTGATCACATCAATGCGGGAGGGGCTGGTGGCGACCGGGCGACTCAGGATGCTGGGCCCTAGGGAGCGCGGCCAAGTCGACCATATGACATTGTTGATCAATGTCTTCAAAGTGTGTATAACTCCTGGGGTAATCTAGTCACTGATAATAGAGATATAAGTACATTGCCCAGAGGTTTTGGTAAAATCATGCGACTTCCTCTAGAGTACGAGATTCCGGTGAATGAAGTTTGTGGTCACAATTGGCCAGAACATATATGGGAAATAATCCACTAAAAGGATGTCCCAAAATCTCTTTGGATCAGACTCAGGATCTGGACCTCAATTTCCCCACTCATCCCACTGGGGGATGCTGGGGGACTGGTAGCGACACTGAAGAAGACCACTGAGACGGTAGGGTGGTTAGTGGAGAATATGGTGAACAAGCCGACAAGCCATCAGATCTCGAGCTGTCCTAGGATGAATGAAATGACTGAGCCACTACATCCTGATAATATGAGATGGAGACCATGTCTTTCGGAATAGGGGATGCGGTCTTAGATGGTAGTTCATGCTGTTTTTCATCCTTTACCGGTCCCCATAATAACTCTCCATGATCTCTGGTTGAGGTAAAGAATTACCCCATTGGCGATAGGGAGGATTTCACGGCCAGGCCCCGGAAAGGGGCCAAATATTCATCCTCATGGATTTATATGTAGAGGGAGACGAGAATCTTATGGAACTCACATTTTGAAAGGATGAGGCTGATATGCCTCATTCTTTCCCCAACCCTCGACATAGAGGATCAAGGTGAGGGCTCCATTGCCAAATTGCATTCCACCTTAGAATTTGAAAAGCAGATAGGCTTAATCGTTGTCTAAATTATCTCAATGTTCCTTTTATGGAGTCGGTGACCCAACATCCTACCCTGGGATGGCTCTTCGAGGCCGAGTAGATTTTTGGCTCGAGGTGGACCTTTAGACAAATCGATGTTGGGGTAGAGAGGACTTCTGCCTGGGAAATCTAGAAGGCAAGGAGCACCTGGAATAATGTCAAAGGGAACATGGGGAGGACCTCTATGTCTAATAGCTGAATCATGGAGGTAATCTCAGCGGGAAGTGCTGGAGTGGGTAGGACCCCTACTAGAGCTGATGGGAGAATGGGTAGGACCTCCATGATTATTTCCATTGGCAGCGTCAGTGTGAGGAGGGTCTTCGTACTGGTTGAGATGAAGATGGGTATGACCTCTGAGTTGGGTTCCCTTGAATTGAGGCAAACCTCCACTTGTCTAACTTTCGAGATAAGGAGGAAATTCGTCGGCTGCTATAAGGGCATGGGGAAGAAACCCACATTGACGGTTAACCAGATGGGAATCATATTCACCTTAGCAAACTTCGCTCAGATTGAAGGTGGCATGGGGAGGTCCTCCACGCTGAGTAGGACAATCATATTGGATGTCATTTCCTTGGGTCGGCCCATGGCATGCACTACCTATGTCAGCAACCAGGAGAGTCAACCCAGCCTGCCTGTAGGGTGGTTGGGGCCTCGATCCGGGTCGGGTGTGTGTGTGCCCCATCATGGTATAAATAGGAGACTATTGGTATGTGTCAGTGGTGGCACAAGATATGGTAGTATATGATGTTGACACCCCTCAGGGGGGCTTCCTAATCAACCTATGTCTGACACTAGCATTAGGTTAACCGAACTGAGGCCGATGGTGCGAGCACATAACTTACCTACTTCTCAGCTCAAGGGGTCAGGTGGAAATGTTGATGCACCCTAGTGGGAGCCCTTCTTGGGAACTCCTAGAGTGGGATTCCTGTTAGGCTAGCCCAAACATCCCTCACCTTATTGGATGAGGGGAGGGAGTCATCGAAGCATTCTAGGGAGAGGCTCCTAAAATGATTATACATTGAATTGGGGAGTAGTGGCTCCCTATGTAGCCCTTGGAGGTAGCGGTGGAGACAAGGCACACAATCCTATATGTCTTGTCTGGACATATCCCATGTTGGGATAATCCCTTCCTCCTCCTATCGTCGAATAGGGTCATCAATTACCCTTCTCCTAATGAATTCAGATGAGGAGATGGGGTGTGGGTGCCAAGAATCTATGGACATGGAGGCTTCCATGGGGGAGAGTAGGCCATGTGGGACTAACACATTGACATTTCCACTACCCCTACATCAGTGGGTGTGAATTGATTAGTTTCTTTTCATGCCAGCTTGCGTCCTGAAAAGTAGGGATATTTAACCATTAGTTTTGAAATAAAGAAAGAAACATCTAGTGCCCCAGCGCCATTCCTTCTTCCATGGGTGGTAAGAAGGATTCATGCTGACAATGTCATAGACTTGGTTGTCCAATGTTCAACTGCCCCAACTTCCAGTGAGTTTCACACCAGGCCCACTATTTTCTTGGTGCGACCTGGTGCTAGATACATGGATCCAGTGACATGATATTCCATTGATGTATTGAATGGTACTAATCTCCACATTGAGGAGAATAATTTCACGTTAAGTTAACCATTTATATTTCTAACTCTTTCTTTGGGGTGAACATCCTTTTGTTGGAGGACACACTAATTTTTACCCACATTTATTCTTTCCAAAGGTGGGAGGAATCTGTTGCTTATTCAGGGATTTTTGCTACATGATCAAAATAGGATAACAGGATGTTGGTTCCGCCTTTTGTAGATTCCTCCTCGGAACTCATTTTCTAATCTGGGTCTCCCTCAAAGACTTAAGACATTGTTCATGAAACTCTTCCTAGTTTCATGTATTCATGGATGCCAGTTAATTACTCTGCTTCTATCAAGACATTCAAAGAGGTCCATCCAGGGTAGTAACCATCGGTCGAGGGAGTAGTGATGTTGGACATCACTGGTATGTCTAGACACTGGATCATTGATGCGTCTAGGTTTCTTCACCTTATGATAGTGATTCTCAAGGGCACAGAATCCTGAGGCATCCCACATTAAATGAAGGTAATTTTATGTCATATGAATTTCTCTGAGGTTTTCCTTATCTACCCATGTTTAGAATAGATTTTTCCATGAGTTTAACATCTAGAGGAGACTAATCAGACTGATCAGCACACTGACGGGAGTCGATCATATGGGTGAAACCCTGGGAGGGGTCACTGATGTTGGGGATAACGCATGGTTAGATACCCTATTACTGCTGGGATCAGTAAGAATGTGGGTGACATGATCTCAACGGTATGTGGCAGCCCGAGTATGAACCAAGATGGATATGGATTGTTGAGAGTAGATGGAGAGTGAGAGGGAGTCATCGCAAGGGTGATGGTGATGTTGGGGTTGACACTCGAAGAGGCTTCCTATGTAACCCTATGGCAGGGAATCAAATTCCACATAGTTCGGCGGGGCGATGGAGCACTTGAGGAGGTGACCCATGAGAATGGACATATGGATGAGTCCTAGAAAAAGTGGAACTTCTAGGTTGGGGCATGAACTTCCTGAAACAAATAGGCTCAGGGGAAAGACTATGATGAGACATGAGTGATGTGATTGATCCTCAGGGAGGCTTCCTATGTATCCCCATGGTAGAGAATCAATGTCCGTATAGTTCAGGATGGGGGTATTGAATTGGGGTGAGCGTAAAATACATCGACATGATGATATACTGGGGATTACACGTGGTTAAGAGCTCGGTTTGGTCTGACACCATATGGGGAGGACCAGAGATTTGGTTCACAATGAAGGGAACTACAATATCTTACCATTGATTTCATACTACAATGGCTTACCACTGGATGGGGATACAACAACTTACTACTAATTTCTGTTGAAAATAGCCTCCCGCTGACTAGGGTTCCAATGGCTTACCGCTGGTTGGGAATCACAATGGCTTACCATCGATTGGGAAACACAATGGCTTACCGTCGATTGGGAAACACAAAATCTTACTATTGATTGGGAACACAAATTCTTATAATCATTTGGGTAACATAACGACTTACTGTCGATTGGGGAGCAAAAAATCTTATCGTCGATTGGGAGACACAACATATTTCTGACGATTGCGGTTGGAAATCAGGGAGGCTTCTTATGTACCTTATCTTGAGAGAAGGATCAAAACCCACATAGATTGAATGGGTACAATTTAACGTCTTGAGGGATGAAAAGGGGCATATAGTTTAACGTCATGAGGGATGAGGGTGGACCGACATGAAGGGGTTGGGACCGATGAGTGTTGGGGTTGAACATCATGGAGGCTTCCTGCGTACCCCGCCTATGAGGAAAGTATCGAATTCCACATAGTTCAGGATGGTGTATATAGTTACATGTCATGAAGGATGAAGGTTAATCAATGTGAAGGGGGTTCAGGACAAATAGGTGTTAGGATTGATCCTCATAAAGGCTTCCTACACACCTTGCCTAGGAGAAAAGGATCAAATTCCATGTAGTTCGAAATGGTTGATATAGTTTAACATCACGCATAATGAAGGAGAATCGATGTGAAGTGGTTGGGATTGATGGGTGATGGGATTGAACCTTAGGGAGACTTCCTATGTACCTTTCCTAGGAGACAAGGATAAATACCACATAGTTCGGAATGGTGGATACAATTTAACATCATGCGAGATTAATGTGAACTGACGTGAAGGGGGGTCAGATCAAATATGTGTTGGGCTTGAACCTCATAGAGTATTCTTACATACCTTTCCTAGGAGACACAGATCAAAGTCCAAGTAGTTTAGAATGGTTCATTGGGCTTACACTATTGGGTGGCCTATGAAGAATGACATAGTCAATGCTTAATCTAAGCCAATGTGATTCATGCTCAGTGTGAGAAATAATAGGAAACAAATACCATACGATCACATTATGAAAGGTGCATCTGAGAGAAGTGCAATGGGGCTTACACGTGGTTAGAGGCCCGAAGAGGAAACAGGGCTTACACATGGTTATAATCCCAGGGAGATAAAGATTGGGACTTACTCCAGGATGGAGGCCCAATAGTGAAAAAGCATAGAGGGAGAGGGACGAGATAACAAAGGTCAATGTTCCTATCTCTCCTCTGGTCTTTGGCACCAAATAATAGAGGACGAGCAGGGATACTACCTCCCACAAGCAAGGCTGGGGTCTTCGACCGAGATGGTTTCCCTTCCCTACAAACAGACATCGCTCTAGTAAAGATGATATAATTCCATGTGAGGAAGATATCACTCCCGTGGAGATGAGCGGGTATAGAGAATGTTTGAGATGGGGCGCCCCATATGTATTGCATGGGGTGAGGCCACAATTTAATGTCATGTGATGAGGACAATGGTGCTTAGAAGTTTAACACCCTGCTTCCCGGATGAGGCAGGTTCTCTCTGCACCCTTAGGACATACATAACTAGAACTCTTTAACCCTTGGTAAAGGGAAGGAATTGGCAATGTCGTGGTGTTGGGGTGTTGCAGAGTGATCCACTGTCGGGACCACGTTAGCATCGCTATGAGAAGAAGAAATAACCATTAGCATGACTATGAGAAGAAACATAAGTCTATGCAATGCAATGTAATGCACCACCCAAGGGGCCCTAAAATCACATAATACAGATTTGGAGGGTCGTAAGGGAGAAGGGTTTGTGATGAAAATAGGTTAATAGGAAGTGATATTATGAAGCTATGGTGATCCATGAAGTAGAGGGGTTTCGTGAAGGGGTATGCTTTGAGAAGTGGGGCAGCCTAAGCTAGGTATAGGGAATAGGTGTATATGGAAGGAGCTTTACTATGTGGAAATGATTTCGTGGAGTAGGACTTTGCGAATCAAGGGTACCTTACAAAGTAATCCACAACGAAGAAATGTGTGTCGCAAAGAACAATGACCCTTCCATAGCAAGTGGTTCACATGTGCATGGAGGGTAATTCAGAAATCATGAGTGCTTTTCAAAGATCTGAGTCCCCTTGAGGATCTCTTTCCTTTGCGGTGATCCATTGGCTCTGAGGAGGGGTTCCTAGCTTGAAGGGGGTGGTATTTGATCTAAGGGAAGGGTACTTCACAATGCTCAATTACCTGAAAGATCTCATTTTTTTCAAGATTTCACAGAGCAGATGTTGCTTCTAGATTTGAGAGCAGAGAAGGTGAAAGGTATGAGTATCCATCCTTTGGGCTTGAGGGGAGCCCGATATTCATCGGCGAGGGGAAACACGAAGTAGGGATAGTGAGGTGTGAAGTCATCTGGTGCTCTACGATCAGCCGCAGATTGTGTCAAGTTCTTCCTAACTGTGGAGTCGACCGTTATCCCCTCCTCAGCATAGAGATTTCTAGGGTGTTCTGTGTGGCGTTCATGGTGACTTCCATCCAGTTCGACTGGTTTGCAGAGGTTTATTCGGATCCCTCCATGGTGCGAAGATCCCGATCAATTGCATCGTAAATGTGGATCCTCCGACCAATTTACTCCATGTTGACCATAGAGCGGGATTCAGCTTTGCGTCGACCGTAGTGTTGTGGGGCTCCGCGAATGGAACAGTGATTAGGGGATCTGTGAACGGGCATCATGTGGAATCCCCTTTAAGATGGTTTTATTCTTCATGTCATTTCCTTTTGCAGATATTGTGGTGCCAACATGCGTATAACACAAGATAATCTTGGTGTAGTGTACAAAATAAGAAATCAATGAAATTAAAAAGATACTATCTCAAAAAATCATGGGGTGTTAAATTCTACCACCCCAAAAATGAATTTCTCCATCGAAATTTGTCGGGATTATAAATGGTTTACTACTTGAATGTTCCTTTCATGGAAATCCACATCGTAAAAAGGGATACTAAAACATCTTTTTAAAAATGAATGATAGAAACATAATTGTTACACAAAGTAACTCATCTATGGGTTTCCACATAGGAGAACATATGTGGGAAGTGAAAACGTGGATATTGAAGAGAAATATAACCATCATGTTCTAATGGATAGTGATAGAGAATAAGGCTTGGAGAAAGTTAAAAACCAGAAAACCATAAATCTATGATGATTTAAGGTACCTTCTGATTCATCAGATAATAAGTTACAAAGAGAACATTTTTGGTTTTCAAGATCCATTACCCAAAGTTGATGAAATTTTTCTAAGAATAAATACTTACCTGATTTTTTTACAATCTCACTATGGTTTGTTCCTTGAAAAACATCCACATCATCTCTTATTTAATGAAATGAAGTTGAATTTGTCATTCTTGAAGTGATAGAAGATCATGCGATAAAATGAACATTCATTTCATCTGTATTAAGAAAAGGGTTATCACATGTTATCAAGTAAGAATAAGGCCACTTATAGTGAGATAATACATTAACCTAACAAACTTCATCTAGAATATAACATATAATATCCATAAATGGATAATATTACAATCATTCCAAAAACTAAAATTATAAAACTTTTGAAGGAGGTGAACTAAATAGACTTAACATATGTCTCAATATATGATTTGGAAGTTTTTGGTTGTCAAATTCCAAACATGTGAATAACATAATAATGTATTCTCTTTAAATATTGTAATAATATGAATTACTTTACAACCTTAGTGAAAACATGAATTCTGTCAAAATTAACTCTTTCCAGACACCGAAAATACCAAAAAATTTATATACTAAAACAATGATATCACGTTGTCCTTATATTAGTCTTCAGTTCATTAATACTATCAAAAAACTCATTATCTTCTTATCCCATCATTATTCAAATATCATGTGTTTTCCAAAAATATCTAAATAACTTTTCATGGTTACTAGTACCGTTAAATATATACTTTCAAATAGTTAAAGAAAAAAAATATAGTAAAAATCCTTAGATGTTTCTTTATTCCATAGTACCATACATTATTCTTGATAAATACTTAATCATTCCACTGTATTTTTAAACCATTGACCATGCTTCATTGTTTTATTCCTCAACACTTCTTTAATCTCATATATCATTTGTAGTCTCTTCATCGTCATCAACATAAATACTACCCATAAGACCATGTTGATTCTTTTCCTGAGATTTTCCCTTATGGAATTGATTTTCATAAGGATCATAAATTTCACATTTAAAACATTTAACCATTTTTGATGTCTTAAAAATTCCATTAGCCTTATCTATTGTGTTAACTGAACATTTTCATTTGAAATTACTGGATTTGTGTACTTTTTTTTCACACCTGAAACAACTTCTAGGTCATTTGATACATTCTCCTTAATTCTTCTTCCCATATTATATAAATAGGTAAAATTGAACATTACTTCCTCTAGGATCACCATGAAACTCTTTCTCTCTCATTTTAGTTGGGTCGGGAAACTCACCAAAGTTGAGATTATTGATTATATTATGAGATTGGTGATTATGGATAATAACGATGTTTCTATATCCAAATATCATTACATTTGGTTGGTCATGATTAATATCATTCCATTATCCATCATATTATCCATTAACATGAATCCTCCTGTTTCCATCCATTTTCTAAAACCCAAAAAGAATAGTGTGAGAATGAAAAAATCATACTAGGAAAACAACTTAATCAAGGGTGATTACTTTCAATATATAAAATCTTAGGTTTAATCTTAGTTTATTCATGATCAATACCATAATTCTATGAATTTAATCTATAGTTAGACTTACCCTTATGTACTTCTCTAGAAAAACCTTATAACTATCTCTAGGGATGTCACTAATGTTTTCGCATCCTAGTTTCCAAAGATTGACTATTCCTTTGATCTGATACCAAATATAATGGTCTGGAATTATTTCTAGTTGACTAAAATTGATACCTATCAGAGAACTCCATGGGTGGATACACCTCCTGGGTGGGAAACACCACCATCTCCATTGTGATCCATTTCCTCATGAAGCCCTTAGGTGGAGAGCCATGCTTCATCCAATGTTTACACGTGAAAGTTCCCAAGGACTTGATTCATTCCAAACTCCTTTGATCTGATAAAAACATAAAATACCCAAGATTTATGTAGATGGAAATTAAATTGCTTTTTCATAATAATTAATACATTAGACAAATAGAAACATAAATACCTTATTTTTTTAGTGTCTTTTGAAACTCAGAACACATTCTTCCACCTTGGTGAAAAATCTTCAACATCTCCCATAAAGAGCATCCCCATTAGTTTTCTTACCTAAAATCTTTATTTATATCCTAGGGAAAACAAAAAATAAAAAGGGTGAGCTCAAATTCTAAATAAGGGTAAACCATGAGAACATAATACAAACCATGAAAATTATAATGTAAAAACAAGAACATAAAGTTCAAATATCATAATCTTGAGTCATGATATTTTTATTGGTAGTATGTAAGGAATAAATAATAAGTCATAACATCCATTATAACATAAAATTGAAATAAAACATGGAATTTTTTCAAATAAATAATTAAATAATATGATATCTATAATACCTAAGGTGTTACTGCCAAGACCATCATAGAGGGACAAAGTATGAAAACCCTTCTCTTTATTACACACTTATACATGGTTTATTACATAAATTTCACCTGATACAACATAAAGGATCGAAAGTTCTAGTGTCTTTGGGGCTTAGGATCATTACATAACAACTTAAAACATGAAATGAAACATCTTTATTGAAAACTTCTTTTACATGACCACTACATTCCCTCATACATAGCATTGCATGGGAGAAACTGAGGACATTCATAAGAAAAGGGTGAGATATAAAGAACAGTAAGGGAATAAACATGGAATAAAATGAAGAATATAGTACATTCTAGACAATAGCCATATCAATGAAGCACAAGAAAAACATTAACATAAAGGCATGATAAAGCATGATAATCATAACATGGAAATGTGGCAACAACATTTAACATGATTTTAGCATGATCCAAGGCTCATTGCACATGGAGCATGAGTAAACCCTCATTTAACTTAAATTATAATGATTAAACCCTCATTGCACTTGAATTATAATTATACTAATCTTTACCCAATTCATTAGAGTGCTATCAGGGCGCATACTTCTTAGACATTTTATTTCAGGCATAAATGTGCCACTTGGATCATATAACAGGGATTAATTAAACCTCATCATTTTTTCCATGATAAATTAAATGTGAAATTCATACATGAAACACTATAATCAAAAATTAAATGATCATAAAGGTTAATACCCTTGACAGGGAAATGAGCATGATATTCACTACACAATGACATTGGCTTGGAAAATCCCGATGCAATTTCGGCAGCGTAACAGCGTGACATATGAATTCATAAAAATGGTTGATGAGAGAGAAATGGGTTTCTCATAATATTTAAATTAAATGGATAGTAAGGGAATCATATATATACATGTCGTAATATAAGTAATGGAATTTATATTCACAATACAAAATAATTTCTTGAATGTAAATGAGGAGAGAGAGATTCCTTACGGAATTTTGGAATAGTAAAAGGTATACATGAGGGGAATTTAATGAGATAGAAATGGGTATATCATTATTCAAACATAGATAGGGAAGTATGGGGGAGGTGTGATATCATACCCCAACATTTTTAATTGAAAAAAGGGCATAACAACATAATGAGATTAAGATAAAAATGAGAAAAGAGGAAATCCCTTACTTGGAAGTGTGATCCCAAAGGCTTGGGAGAGGCTTGAGAGAGGATTCTTGGGAGCTTGGGGCATCTTGGGAGGATTATAGAGAGAAAAGTGAAGGGGTTTTTTGAACTAAAAAGTCTTTGAGTGTAGGGGAAGTGGGAGTTTGGGTGGGTTTATATAAGAAAAGAGAGGGGATTCTTTAATATTTAGGTTTGGGTCACCACACATTAAACTAATAAAAAAACCATCCCATGGTTTTTTCCCATGGTTTTTGCCAAAGGGGAGTGTAAAACAATATTGTATATGGTCAATGCCCTAACCTCTTAAAATATTGCGGGTGCTTATGTGGAGGTGAGTCACACTCTCAAGGAAAACAATTTAAAAAGACAAAATGTTTTATAAGTCTTGGAGGGTCCACTAAAACTTTGTAAAATAAATAAAAAAACCTAAAAACATTATTTTAATGGTAAAACATATCATTTATAGTATTTATTACATCACTGCTGGGTCATTATGATGTCATAAAACACATTATATATTTAAACAGTATTTATATTTTATCCAAAAATTCGACTGACTCAGAAAATTATGAAAAATTCACCATTGGATAATTTCAACATCCTGATTTCAAAAATAATATTAATTTTATCTAAATAATTTCCTAAATATTTTAATTTTTTACTTTTAGATTAAATACCGACATTTATCGAAAATTCACGGGTTTTGACCAAAACAGCTTCTAAACAATAATAAAAATTACAATTTCATTAATAAATTTATATGATAATTTATATTTAATAAAAATTAATTTAATTATAATAATAGTTTATTAAAATATTATTTAATTCAAAAATCCATTAATTCATCAACATATATTTTTTAGTTGAATATTAAATAAAAATACAATTTGTGATTTAAAAACTATTTACAAAGTAACAATAATAAAATGAATGCACATTTTTTATACAAAAATATTGTACATACTCATAGTGCTAGGGTTTTGTTACATAAGACCTTATAACACCCACATAATACCGATGGGTAAGGTGTGCAATGGTGACAGACTCTTGGGGTGGCTCGAATAACATCGCTTGGGTGGTAATCTCTATTAACTTCCACTTCTCCCGTAGTTAGTTCCACTGAAGCATAACGTGTTAAAGCTCAGATTGGGCTTGGTCAAGAGGAAATCCCAATGACACCACCTCATTTCTTAGCTCTGACAAATGGGCTTAGTACGAGGAAAGTCTACTGGATGAGGCCATCACTTCCTTTGTTTGAGTAAATTGGATTTGTTAAAGCCCTATATTTATACTAATTATGTGATCACTGTTCAAGGGCTATATTAGCAATGGTAACAATTATTAATGGTATTTTAAAATTAAAAAACATAAAACCAATGAAGTTCACATTTTAAATAACATTTTACATAATGAGACATTTAATTAGATGAAGAGGAATTTCCATTAATGAAATTCTGGGTCGTTACAATCTCCCCCCTTAAGAAATTTCTGCCTCAAAATTCCCTCTTCCCACTCTAAAGAATATGTGGGTAACTCTGATTTATTACTTCTTCTGTTTGACATGCTGTATCTTCAATCTTTTGTTTTAACCACAACACCTTGATGAGTGGAATTGTCTTATTTCATAGAACTTTCTCTCTATGATCTAAGACCTTCACTGGTTGCTCCTTGTCAGAAAGATCATCCTCCAACTATACCACCTATGAAGAGAGTACATGTGAAAGGTCTAGTATGTACTTCCTTAAGAGGGATACATGAAAGAAATCATGTACTTTGTCCAGGGTAGGAGGAAGTTCTAGTCGATAGGACACAGTCCCGACACGATCGAGAATCTCGAAGGGGCCGATGTACCTAGGACTTAAATTACCTTTCATTCCAAACATCATGACCTTCTTCAATAAAGATATGTATAGAAATACCATGTATCCAACTTTAAAATCAATGTATCATCAATGGTTATCTGCATAACTCTTCTGTCAACTTTGGGCAGCCTTGATATACTGCTGAATGGTTTCCACCTTCTCCACCATTTCTTCGACCATTTATAGTCTTAGAAGCTTACGTTCACCAACATCATCCCAACATGCCGGTGTTCTGCACCTCTTCCCATACAAGGATTCATATGGTGCCATTTGAATGATCGAGTGTAAACTTTTATTGTAATAGAATTCAACGAGTGGAAGATATTGGTCAAATCCTCCTTTGAAGTCCATTGATCAAGCTCTTATCATGTCCTCAAGTGTTTGGATAGTCCGATCGGATTGGACAATGGTTTGAGAATGATAGGCCGTACTTAATTTTAGTTCAGTATCCATAGTATATTAAAGACTCTAACAAAACATAGAGGTGAATCTTGGATCTCGATTAGATATAATAGATAGTGGTACTCCATGAAGCCTTACCACTTCCCTGATATATATCCATGCCCGTTGATCTAGTGATAAATCCTCCAGGATAGCAATAAAGTGTGCAGACTTGGTAAGATGGTCCAAAACAATCTAGATTGAATTGTTGCCTTTGGATGTCTTTAGCAGTTTGGTGACAAAGTCTATGGTTATTTTCTCCCATTTCCATGCTGGTATGGGTAATGGTCGCATCATCCCCTTAGACATATACCTCTTTGCCTTCACTTGCTTACACACTAGGAACATTGATGTAAAGTCCACAGTCTCCATTTTTCATATTGTCCCATAAAAAGTTTTCTCAGATATCTAGGAACATCTTTGTGCTCCCTGAGTGAATAGAGAAGGTTGAGCTATGTGAGTCATCCAGAAGCTTCTTCTTTATCTCTAGATCAGATGGTACACATAATTGTAACCCAAATCTCACAATTCCATCCTTGTCAACCACGAACTCTAAGGATTTCCCATTTCTGATAGCCTCCACCCTTTTCATAATTTCCACATCCTTTCCTTGAGCATCATTTATTTTCTCCAAAAGAGATGGTTGAGCAATCATTTGTGAAATGATTTAGGATGTTCCCTTCTTTATGATTCCCATGTTCATCTTCATCAAATCTAAGCAGATTGGATCCTCCTCAATTCTCTTCAATGATATAATTACTGGATCCTTTCTACATAGAGAATCCACCAACTTGTTCGCTTTCCCATTGTGGTAATAGATTAAGAAATCATAGTCTTTTATCAGATCTAACCATCTTCGTTGGAGCATGTTCAATTCTTTCTATGTGAATATATACTTGAGGATTTTATGGTCCATATATATTTTACACTTCTCCCGAAAGAGATAATTTCGCCAAAATTTTAAAGCGAACATCACCACAGCATACTCCATATCATGTGTTGGATAATTATGCTCGTGAAATTTTAATTGCTGTGAAGCATAGGCAATGACTTTGTCATTTTTCATCAACACACATCCTAGTCCCTTCTTCGAAGCATCACTAAATACCTCAAAAAGTTCTCCACTTGTGTGTAAACTGAGCACTGGCGCAGTGATAAGCCTCCTTTTGAACTCCTTGAAGCTTTATTCACATTCATCACACCATGTAAACTTTACTCCCTTCCGAGTTAGCTTGGTAAGAGATTTGGACAATAAAGAAAAATTTCTCACAAATCGTCAATAATATCTTGCTAATCCCAAAAAACTATGGATATTTGTTACCTATGTTGTCCATGACCATCCCTTTATTACAACAATCTTGGAGGGACCCACAAATATCCCATTACTTGTGATGATATGTCCTAAGAATTAGTGATCCTTCAACCAGAACTCACACTTGTTGTACCTTGCATAGAGATTGTCCTTTCACAAGGTCTCTAGTACTATTCTTAGATGATCCTCAATATACTCATTGGTTTTGGATTATATTTTAATATAATCTATAAATACTACCACAAAGTTTTCAAGGTAATCTCTAAAGACTCTATTCATTAAGTCCATCAAGATTGCTGGAGCATTAGTGGGTCCTAAAGGCAATACTGTGAATTCATAGTGCCCGTATCTTGTACAAAAAGTAGTCTTGGTGATATCTTCCTTCATCACCCTTACATGATAATATATAGACTGTAAATCCACCTTGGAGAAGTATTTTAATCCATGCAGTTGATCGAACAAGTCATCAATTCATGGGAGAGGATACTTGTTCTTTATCGTGATTTGGTTAATCTCACGATAATCGATGCAAAGGCACATTGATCCATCCTTCTTCTTAACAAAGAGGACTAGTGCACCCCATGGTGAATCACTTGGGCATATAAACCCTCTATCTAGATTCTCTTGTAGTTGTATCTTCTGCTCCTAAATCTCCACAATAGCCATTCTATATAGAGTCTTGGATATTGGAAACTCCCCAGGTATAAGATCAATTAAGAATTTAACATCTCTTCTAGGAGGAAGACCATGAAATTCTTCATGAAACACTTTATGATATTTACCTCACAATAGGAATTTCTTCAAAGATGGGTTATTCCTTGGACTTAATCAACTAAGCCAGATACGCATGCTCATAGGGCAGTAATATCCATTCACGAGATGATGGAGCTAATGAAGATTCATCTTCCTTCTTACACTTGTATAGAATCAAGGGTAGATTTTCCAAATAGAGAGTTATTTTTCTCTCATGGAAATTTATGTTGTATCTATATAAGGAAATCAAATCCATGCTGATAATTGCACCAAATTACACTAGAGGGAGTATAGTACAGTTTTCTAGGATGTTCAATCCATAAGTTATGATAGGGAAGGAGTTATATTCATGGGATGCAATGATTTCCCCATTTTCTGTACTCACTCACATCTTTACTTCCATGATTTGTGGTGGTGTTTGGATTGTTCTAATAAACTTTAGGGATATAAAAGAATGTTTAAAACCAGAATAAAAATGTACATTCTCTATTCCTGAATGAATAACTGGAATACCTGTCACCACTACATTTTAGGGGTTCAATTCGGTGGTAGTGATGGAAAAAGCTACCACTTGCTGCCTTTGAGGTTGTGGGTTTCCTATGAAAACCCTTGGATTAGGGCACTGATTTTCAATGTTCCCTGGTTTTCTACAGTTGAAGCAATGAACAATACATTAAGGGTCGAGAGAAGAATTCCTCTCCTCTGTCAAAGCCGTAAGATTTTATTACTGACAGTTAATAGCTAGGTGCCCTTCTCTTACACACCTAATGCATTTCCTAGTCCCCTGTAGGAAATTTCCACGGTTCTTCTTTCCACACCTTTGGAAAGTGGGGTGCCAGATATTCTTAGTACCATTGGATTTATCCATCGGACCACCAACATTGAAGTCAAAATTATGCTTCCTATCCCCATGGTACCCCTGATATTCTCTGATCTCCATTTCTACCTTGAGGGAACATCAGACAATTTCCTCATAGCTGTCAAAGTCTCGGATCACCAGCACTTTCCATAGGCTATATTTCATCCCACCAACGAAGCGTTCAACCTTTCATTTGGGGAAAACAACAAAGACAGGGGTGTATCGTGCAAGACTTGTGTAGTTTTCCTCGTACGGTCCAACAGATTCTTCATATTTATTTTTGAGGGAAATGATGTCCTTTTCCATCTTAAGTCAGAGGGTGCGTGGAAAATATTTATCAAAAAAAATCTTCTGAAAATCCTTCCATTATAATGCCTTAATCTCCTCATCAGGCTTCGTATTTTTGATCAACATCCACCATTGATCAGCTTCACCCTCCATACGATAAGCAGCGAGGAGAAACATCTCTTTTTCGAAACATTGAAGGATGGAGAAGATCTTTTCAATGTAATTGATCCATTGTTCAGCGATTGAGGGATCATATTATCCATTAAAAGTAGGAGGCCTTTGTCTCATGAAGCTCTCGATAGTGACTTGTTCATTCTTAGGGGGGTTTAACATTCCTCTTGGCCCATGTTTTTATTCAAATCTTGAGTTAAATAAGAGATAAGTGTAACAACCTGACCCTAGTTACCCATAGTCGGTGCATTATTTTAATACATTTGCATTATTACAAGGAATCAAGTCCTGAAGGACCGATCGGTTTAGCAGTCTTGGAAAATATATTACATACATTAATGTTACATTACACTTTATAACATACAAAACAACATAAATAATCCTTTATGAACACCATTATTCCCTTGTCTTAACCCTGCATATCAATCACAATACACTTCTTGGAATCCTGGGAAAAATAAAACATAGAAAAGGGGTGAGCTCAAACGCTCAGTAAGGGTAAGCAATACAACAAAAACTTTCAAAAATAAGCATAAACATTTAAGGAAATGTATAAAACTAAAACAAAATCCTTTTAAACTTGAACTTTAGCATAATATGGCAGAAATAAAATGAAATAATGTCATTTACTTATTCCCATGGATATTCTACTAATCGAATAATCACATGAAATATCACTAACCACTTTCTTAATGTTGGATTTCATGATGCAGAACTTTAACTTCTGTGTCAAGGCCTCATGCCCAGACCTAAGGGATAATTGTAACCGGAACCCAACCCAGAGAGCCTCTGTAATCAAACTCCATACCGGAGTGCCTCTAATAACCGGACACCAACCCGGAGTGCCTCTAATAACCAGACACCAACTCGGAGTGCCTCTAATAACCAGACCCCAATCCAGAGTGCCTCTAATAACCGGACACCAACCTGGAGGGCTTAATTTTACCAGTCCCCAACCCGGAATATACTAGTCCAAAACATTTATCTTAAGAAGATGATGAAATATAACATAAACATTCGTATTAAAACTAACATACAAAATGTCAAAACTTTAATCATAAACCATCAATGGAATAAAAATAACTCATCCATAGTAAAAAATATCACGAAACATTAAATACAATATGTATGATTTGTATCATAATAAATCAACTTGAAACAAGTTTAAAATTTATCAAAGGATGTTGACATAGATGAAATCAATTCTATTTGAGAGAAATATCACTTTCTTTTGAAATCATTTAAAAGTCGCATAATTTTTGAGAAAACATTTATTTTGAAAATATTTTTATAAGCTTGTCAAGGAAGCTTCAAAGGTTTAATAATGGCCGAGAATAACCATACCCGCCGTATAAGTTAAAAAAAACATTCTTACCTTAATTTTGTCAAAAGGTTAAAAAGTAACTTTTTTCGAAAACGTTGGAAAGATTCCTTTAAAAACATATAATGTCAAATAAGGGTATAAATGACTTTAACCCATTGTCTATTAAATAGTAAAATGTCTTGAAATACATTTTTATGAAACATGGATGTGAATGATAAAGAGGTCCCAGAAGATAATTGCGTATAAACAACCTCGGATAATGACGAGATTGTGAAATAAACCCTTACCAATTTGGTAACATACAAAACATACACCCCATGAAATAGGTATCATACAATGAATATGTAAATACAAATAAATTAAAGTGTATTACACAAATAATAAAATTATAGGTAGTACATACACCACAAAAAAGATAATAGTGGCAATATGGCACGAATCTCACGGGAATAAGGAGTGAGATGAAAACCCCTTACCTTGCACTTTCCTTTAGTTGAGGGTACGTTTAACCTCATATACGAGGATTGTAGTATGTTATTAAATTATAACAGAACCATATTAATATTTATGATATCATACCTGATTCATTTATGACTTTATATTACCCATTTAATAATAATTTCTATGTTAAGTTAACATTTTGGGTAATAATCACTTTCTTTATCGTACGTGTTTTAACTTGTCACTCTTGGTTGTATCACTTAGATAATGATTTAAATACTTCCAGAATATAAAACATTATAAATATATCATATATATTTTGAATATAAATATGTATAATATTCATATATATGAAATGGAAAACACCGTTTATGGAGACGGTAGTCCGTATGTACACATAAACGCCGTTTCGGTTTTCATATACTATTGAAAGGAAGTAAATGAATAAGATATATGTAAGTACGTAAATCCTTATATATATATATATATATATCTTCAGTAGCATTATTAAGTCATATATTACATACTTTTTAGTAATATATTTTTATAATCGTCAATGAATGGTGAACTTGGAAATGAATCTCATCGCGTCGTGGAGACGTTAATCCGTACGTATGCAAGAGCGAAAATATCATTCTTTTGATATTAAAATAATATATAATTGGATGGTATATCATATATATAGAATCATTATCATGTTATATTTATTATTTACATGAATTACAAATCATTATTATACCCATCCAAATAATAATATATTGAATAACAATTACACCACGACGTGGAGACGGTAAGCCGTACGTACGCACGTATGGTGACATTTAATTCAAAGGATGGATAGAATACTGAATATGGTTGTACCATATTTATAATAATATTACAGTATATAGGAGATACTGGATTCATTATTTTATAATGGTAATAACAAAGAAAGAAGAAGTGGAAGAAGAAAAGAACATGAAAAAGGGTGGTGAAATCATTACCTCTTCTTCGGGTTCTTCCTTTTGATTTGATCAAAAGGGCTCTTTAAGTTGGCTTTCTAACAAAATTAAGGCCTCTAGGATGCATTGAGGGAAGTTGAGAGAGTATTTGGGCAGATGGTGTCCGAACAAAAAGGCTTTGAAGGTGTGAGTTAATGAGAAGGGAGAGTGCCCTTTCATAAGAGGGGTGAGGGGCACCTTTGGGAAAGCTAGAAATATTATTTTATAATAAATTCATATTCGGTTTCTAATGGCTCCAAAGTGGATTATTTAAAGGTTAAGGTGGGGATAGGTCGAAAACCACTCAACCAATATAATTAAGACTGGTTTGGTTCATTATATTAACCTTATCTTTTAGTTTTAACTCTTAGTTAATTAGTTTGACACTTACCATGTCACTTTGTATTTTTATATTATATAGTTAATAAAATTACTATATAACTCCAAGAGACCCCCAAGTGGTCCATTAATGATACACCTATCATGATATAAGTCTCTTGTCCTATCCTTATATTTTTAGGAATTGAATATCAATTAATAATATAATATTTGTTTTAAAAACCCTTTTATGTCAATTTTGACACTATTCAATAATTGATTTTTTTAAAAATCATAACAGAATGATTACTTTGAAAAAAGTCCATTAAATAAATCCTAATATGTCATATTATCCTATAAAATTAGGTTAATTTATTAAAAGTCTCAAATTATATTTATTTGGGTATTTATAATATAAATTATTTTAATTTTTCACTATTATGGTAATTACTGCATCATCATTGTGTCATAAATAGATTAAATTATTTAATGTCAAAAAATTATAAATAAAATTTAATTATGTAGGAAATAGTTTTATCTTTCTAATGAATATTTAAAATCGAATTTATCTTATGTATAACCCTATATTAAAAATGTTTTAGTAAATAAACTTTGATTTTAACTCTTTTAACTCTTCTTTGAATTAAATAATAATAAATGTCCTAATCTGATCCAAGTAGACCTAAATGATAATATTTTATTACTAAGGTTGTTTTTAGTCGAGATACACTTGTCCAATAGAATTAGGACATGTGTTAGGGTAACATTATTGTCATTTTTACCCTTAACTACCCTATTTACTTTTAACCGTGGTAAATAAAAGTAAAAAGTTACTATTCACCAAAAATTATTTTCATCTCATTGAACCACATTTTACTCCTTGATATTAACCGTGTCTCTCGGATTTTCAAAATTCCAATCACAGAAGCGGTAAAATTAAGTTTTATGAAAAATTCAGTTTTTTAACTACCACTTAGTAGTTTCACTATTCATCAAAAATTGATGTTTTTCAGAACAATGCAAAAATTTCACCCTAAGCTATAATTGATATTCCGAATTCAAAAATGATGTATATTTTAAAAAATTCCAAACATATAAGTTGCATTAATTAATTTTATAATTAATTCCCGCTGTCATAATAAATAGCGTGTTTTTAAGAAACAATATATATCAAAAGATTGACAATTGTTTATGTCCAATTTCAAAGTAAAATTAATTCTAATGAACACCATTGAATAAAATGGTAAAAATATATTTTTATTATACTTTAAAACCACTCAAATTCATAATTTATCATTATTAATTATTTTTATTAAAAAAGTTGTTTTTAATTAAAATTTTGTAATTTTCACTATTCATCAAAATATTAAAGTTATCTGAAAAGTACCAAAATTTCACCTTAGGCTAAATTCAATACTCCGAATCCAAAAATGAGTTCCATTTTGAGAGATAAAATTGATAAAATTTTAATTATTAGATATTACTATTCATTACGACTAGTTTGATTGGTTGTAGTGTGTGTTAGAACTCGAAGTTGCGTACAACACACGCTACTGTATTATTCAAAGAGAAGCGTGTCGTAGAAGCTTGGGGTGTTACATTGTAATTTTTTTTATGTCCCCATTCTAAAGAATAAATTTATTTAGTCAAATTGAATATATAAAAGTTTAAAATATTGGATTTAAAAAGGGTTCACTATTAAAGTTGGTAAAAGTGCATTTTTGAAAAATAATTCTTTTATCTGAAAAAAAGGAATTTGTTCTTAAATTATGTCTAAGAAACTAATAATATGGATTCTAAAATTATAGGGATATTATAATGTTTAAAATTTAGTTAATACTATTCATAACCTCTTTTGAACGGCTTGTTTGGTAAGGCATGGTGCGCTTTAACTCGGTGTTGCGTGTAGTGCAAGTTATTGAATTATTTTGAAGAAATAACACACTATGAAATCTTGGGGTGTTAAATTCTCCCCTCCTTCAATAAATTGTGTCCTCGCAATTTGAAATTGTTTTTCGAAAATAAAAGGTTTAAAATAGAAAATATATTTGTGGGAAACCCCAAATCGGAAATTGGGTTACTAAAATTTAGTCTTAATATGAGGAAAAGAGAAATGAAAGGGTCACCACCAAATTATGATCTCGATTAGGAGAACATTGGTGGCAATTAGAGACATATAATTGGAGGAAAAAAGTAAATTTTTATAGGTAGTGATTGAGGTAATCAATCACAAACAAGTGTAAAATTGAGGTCCTTAAATTCATCAATCTATGATGATTTGAAATACCATCGGTTCAACAAAACATAGGGTATTAGGATAACACATTTTTGTATTTAGGATTCCTTAAATAAAGTATAAAAATAAATTTCTTCATAGAATAAGATAAGAAGAAAAATATATTCTTAACAAGTAGAGTTCCATCCTTTAACTAATTTCTATCACAAACTCATTTTTCACTCTAAAAGATAATAGAACGTAAAAAATATATTCTATTTATCCTATTCGTATAGGGTTCAAAAAACGAATTTATAATTCATCTACCAGATATTTTAAGAAAATACTACATTATTTAATCCTGGACATTACGTGGGCCAGTGGTAGGTGATACACCCTTGTCGCCCTTCAGTTGTGGGTTCAAGGCTCGTAGCCTTGCCAGACGCGACAGGTTGCCGCCCAACCTCCGGGTTGTCCTTTTATGGAAATCCAAAAATAATCCAAACTAGAACTATCCAAAATGATTTAGTCCAAAAATGAAGACCCTTTTTTGTTGCATAATAACATGTGAACACCTTCATCATGTATTCTTTTAAAACACTGCAACATCCTGAATTACCATAAAACCTTATTGATTACATTCATGATCCCTTATTTCTTAAATAATAATGGATATACTCCTTCAATCCAAAAATGTTGTAAACACCAACAATGATGGAATATACAAATCATTAACCAGTTTCAAGGTAGTCAATAATATCCAATATAATTTATCCAAATCAATCATGTATTGTTCTAAAATCACTACCTCAATATCAGAACTATATTATGGTTTATCATTCTCTCAACGATATATTTTCCAAAAATTAATCCTGCTATTGAGTCACTTTTCTTTGTTCCACACAATCTCAAGTCCTTAATGAAATAGTACTGTAGTACAATCCTTATATACTCCATAATTATTATAACAAATACATTGTTGATACAACACTCAAATGAAATAATCAACATAATAACTCTAATCATTCCTCTTCATCTGTGGTAGTATCATAACTTGATTATTATCCAATAGAATCATTTGTGGCATAGTCTGATGACTGGGACATAGGTTCGCGTAGTGTTCAAACTCCATGCAAATGAAGCATTGTACATTTGAAACCATTTTCTTACCCTTGTAGTCACGTACCTTGTGCCCTTTTCCTCCACACTTACAACAAACTCCCATTCCTTTCAGGCAAGTTCCAGGGTGTTTCTTTCCACAGTTATCACATATGGGGAAATTCTTTTTTCCCACCTCCCTTTATCGATCTTTCTCTCTTCCATCCATTTCTTCTCTTTCTTCCCTTCAAAGCCATAGGACTTAGTAAACTCTTTAGTTATCTTTTCCACACATGATACTATTTCTTCATATGATGATAATACATGGGGGACTATTTCCCTTCTAAATGATTCTTAATCCCATGAAAGATACAATCCTTCTTACTCTTTGGATCATACGTATTACTGAAGTTCACATTCCTTCTACTGGGCGCCATTTCTATACAATAGCATAAACTAGGTCAGTTTATGAATTGTAATAAATAATTCCTAATAAAAATTGAACAGTTTATGGATATAATCCATAATCATAAAAAATGTTTTCTTTGAGTAAGTATATACTCATGACCCCTTCATAATGGTTTGTAAATAAAATGAGAATTATCCTAAGCATATCCCCCGGGAGTGTCGTAACCAAGACTGCAGCAAGGCCCGTTGTCGTGCACCAGTTCCCGTTCGAGTCTAGCTCAAAGCGGCGTTTTCGGGTTTTACCCCTAGGTACATCTGTTTCAGAGCCGCCTCTACCTGCTCATATCCAGACATGGATATATTTCTCGGAAAACTCACAAAATCTCTACAATACCAAAATTCTAGGAAGTTCTTCTATACTAATCCTCAAAGTTTATCTTAGGGCTTTGTGGTCTAATCAGAGTTTATCTAAATCTAGTTTCCAAGGTTATTCCTAAACTTCCTCTGATACCAACTGAAACACCCCGACCCCAGTTAACCAGAGTTGGTGAATTATTTTAATACATTGGCATTATTACAAGGAATCAAGTCCTGAAGGACCGATCGGTTTAGTAGTCTTGAAAAATAGATTAAATACATGAATGTTACATTACACATTATAGCATACAAAACAACATAAATAATCCTTTATGAACACCATTATTTCCTTGGCATAACCCTGCATATCAATAACAATACACTTCTTGGAATCCTGGGAAAAATAAAACATAGAAAAGGGGTGATCTCAAACGCACAGTAAGGGTAAGAAATACAATGGAAACTTTCAAAAATAAGCATAAACATTTAAGGCAATGTATAAAACTAAAACAAAATCCTTTTAAAATTGAACTTCAGCATAATATGGAAGAAATAAAATGAAATAATGAAATTTAATTATTCACATGGATATTCTACTAATCGAATAATCACATGTAATATCACTAACCACTTTCATAATGTTGGAATGCATGATGCTGAAAATTAATT
Organism: Viscum album; assembly: GCA_963277665.1. Classification (NCBI taxonomy): domain Eukaryota; kingdom Viridiplantae; phylum Streptophyta; class Magnoliopsida; order Santalales; family Viscaceae; genus Viscum; species Viscum album. The sequence continues at coordinate 1,046,745,983 of OY728150.1, forward strand.
TCTTTGTCAAGGACTCGTGCTAAGACCTAAGGGATAACTATAACCAGAACCCAACCCAGAGAGCCTCTGTAACCGGACTCCATCCCGGAGTGCCTCTAATAACCAGACACCAACCCAGAGTGCCTCTAATAACTGGACACCAACCCGGAGTGCCTCTAATAACCGGACACCAACCCGGAGTGCCTCTAATAACCGGACACAAACCCGGAGGGCTTACTTTTACCGGTCCACAACCCGGAACATACTAGTCCAACACATTCATCTTAAGAAGAGGATGAAATATAACATAAACATTCGTATTAAACCTAACATACAAAATGTCAAAACTTTAATCATAAACCATTAATGGCATAAAAATAACCCATCCATAGTCAAAAATATCACAAAACCTTAAATAAAATATGGATGATTTTTATCATAATAAATCAACTTGAAACAAGTTTAAAATTTATCAAAGGATGTTGACATAGATGAAATCAATACTATTTGAGAGAAATATCTCTTTCTTTTGAAATTATTTATAAGTCGCAAAATTATAGAGAAAAACTTTATTTTGAAAATATATTTATAAGCATATGAAGGAATCTTAAAATGTGTAATAATGGCGGAGAATAACCGCACCCACTGTATAAGTTAAAAAAACATTCTTACCTTAATTTTGTCAAAAGGTTAAAAAAGTAACTTGTTTCGAAAACGTTGGAAAGATTCCTTTAAAACATATAAAGTCAAATAAGGGTATAAATGACTTTAACCCATTGTCTATTAAATAGTAAAATGTTTTGAAGGAAATTTTTAAGAAACATGGATGTGGATGATAAAGAGGTCCCAGAAGATAATTACGTATAAACAACCTCGGATAATGAAGAGATTGTGAAATAAACCCTTACCAATTTGGTAACTTACGAAACATAAACCCCATGAAAGAGGTATCATACAATGAATATGTAAACACAAATAAATTAAAGTGTATTACAAAAATAATAGAATTATAGGTAGTACATACACCACACAAAATATAATAGTGAAAATATGGCATGAATCTCACGGGAATAAGGAGTGAGATGAAAACCCCTTACCTTGCACTTTCCTTTAGTCGAGGGTACGTTTAACCTCATGTAAGATGATCTTAGTATGTAATTAAATTATACCAGAACCATATTAATATTTATTATATCATACCTGATTCATTTATGAATTTATATTACCCATTTAATAATAATTTCCATGTTAAGTTAACATTTTGGGTAATAATCACTTTCTTTATCGTACGTGTTTTAACTTGTCACTCTTGGTTGTATCACTTAGATCATGATTTAAATACTTCCAGAATATAAAACATGATAAGTATATCATATATATTTAGAATATAAATATTTATAATAGACATATATATGAAATGGAAAACACCGTTTATGGAGACGGTAGTCCGTACGTACGCATAAACGTTGTTTCTGTTTTCATATAGTATTGAATGAAAGTAAATGACTAAGATATATGTAAGTACGTAAATATATATATATATATATATATATAGTAGAATTATTATGTCATATATTACATACATATTAGTAATATATTTTTATAATCGTCGATGAATGGTTAACTTGGAAATGAATCTCATCGCGTCGTGGAGACGGTAATCCGTACGTACGCACGAGAGAAAATATCATTCTTTTGATATTAAAATAATATATAATTGGATGGTATATCATATATACATAATCATTATCATGTTATATTTATTATTTACATGAATTACAAATCATTATTATACCCATCCAAATAATAATATATTGAATAACAATTACACCAAGACGTGGAGAAGGTAAGCCGTACGTACGCACGTATGGTGACATGTCATTCAAAGGATGGATAGAATAATGAATATGGTTGTACCATATTTATAATAATATTAGAGTATATAGGAGATACTGGATTAATTATTTTAGAATGGTAATAACAAAGAAAGAAGAAGTGGAAGAAGAAAGGAACATGAAAAAGGGTGGTGAAATCATTACCTCTTCTTCGGGTTATTTCTTTTGATTGGATCAAAAGGGCTCCTTAAGTTGGCTTTATTACTAAAGTAAGGCCTCTAGGATGAAGTGAGGGAAGTTGAGAGAGTATTTGGGAAGAGTTTGGCCGAACCAAAATGCTTTGAGGGTGTGATTTAATGACAAGGGAGAGTTCCCTTTTATAAGAGGGGTGAGGGGCACCTTTGGAAAAGCTAGAAATATTATTTTATAATAAATTCATATTCGGATTCTAATGGCTCCAAAGTGGATTATTTAAAGTTTAAGGTGGGGATAGGTCTAAAACCACTCAACCAATATAATTTAGACAGGTTTGGGTCATTATATTAACCTTATCTTTTAGTTTTAACTCTTAGTTAATTGACACTTACCATGTCACTTTGTATTTTTATATTATATAGTTAATAAACATATTATATACCTCCAAGATACCCCAAAGTGGTTCATTAATGATACACCTATCATGATATAAGTCTCTTGTCTGGTCCTTAGATTTTTAGGAATTTAATATCAATTTATAATATAAAATTTGTTTTAAAAACTCTTTTATGTCAATTTTGACACTATTCAATAATTGATTTTTTTAAAACTCACAACAGAATGATTATTTCGTAAAAAGTCAATTAAATCAATCCTAATATTTCGTATTATCCTAGAAAATTAGTGTAATTCATTAAAAGTCTAAAATTATATTTATTTGGGTATTTATAATATCAATTATTTTAATTTTTCACTATTATGGTAGTTACTTCATCATCATTGTGTCATAAATAAATTAAATTATTTAATGTCTAAAAATTATAAATAAAATATAATTATGTACGAAATCGTTTTAGCTTTCTAATTAATATTTACAATCTAATTTATCTTATGTATAACCCTATATTATAAATGTTTTAGTAAATAAACTTTGATTTTAACTCTTTTAACTCTTCTTTGAATTAAATAATAATAAATGTCCTAATCTAATCCAAGTGGACCTAAATGATAATATTTTATTACTAAGGTTTTTTTTGGTTGAGATACACTTGTCCAATAGAATAAGGACATGTGTTAGGGTAACATTAATATCAGTTTTACCCTTAATTACCCTATTTACTTTTAACCGTGGTAAATAAAAGTAAAAAGTTACTATTCACCAAAAATTATTTTCATCTCATTGAACCACATTTTACTCCTTGATATTAACCGTGTCTCTAGGAATTTTGAAATTCCAATCACAGAAGCGGTAAAATTATGTTTTATGAAAAATTCAGTTTTTTTAACTACCACTTAGTAGTTTCACTATTCATCAAAATTGAAGTTTTTTCAGAACAATGCCAAAATTTCACCCTAAGCTATAATTGATATTCCGAATTCAAAAATGATGTCTATTTTACAAAATTCCAAACATATAAGTTTCATTAATTAATTTTATATTTAATTCCCGCTGTCACAACAAATAGCGTGTTTTTATGAAACAATATATATCAAAAGATTGACAATAGTTTATGTCAAATTTTAAAGTGAAATTAATTCTAATAAACACCATTGGATAAAATGGTAAAAATATATTCTTATTATACTTTAAAACCACTCAAATTAATAATTTATCACTATTAATTATTTTTATTAAAAAAGTGGTTTTTAATTTAAATTTTGTAATTTTCACTATTCATCAAAATATTAAAGTTATCTGAAAAGTACCAAATTTTCACCTTAGGCTAAATTTGATACTCTGAATCCAAAAATGAAGTCCATTTTGAGAGATAAAATTTATAAAATTTTAAAAATTAGGTATTACTATTCATTACGGCTAGATTGATTGGTTGTAGTGTGTGTTAGAACTCGAAGTTGCGTACAACACACGCTATTGTATTATTCAAAGAGAAGCATGTCGTAGAAGCTTGGGGTGTTACATTGTAATTTTTTTTATGTCTCCATTCTAAATAATAAATTTATTTAGTCAAATTGAATATATAAAAGTATAAAATATTGGATTTAAAAAGGGTTCACTATTAAAGTTGGTAAAAGTGCATTTTTGAAAAATACTTCTTTTATCTGAAAAAAAGGAATTTGTTCTTAAATTATGTCTAAGAAACTAATAATATGGATTCTAAAATTATAAGGATTATATGAAGTTTAAAATTAAGTTAATACTATTCATAACCTCTTTTGAACGGCTTGTTTGGTAAGTCATGGTGCGCTTTAACTCGGTGTTGCGTGTAGTGCAAGTTATTGAATTATTTTTAAGAAATAACACACTATAAAATCTTGGGGTGTTACATATACGTGAAAAAGATCATGATTCCTGCTCCAATCAGATAGGGAATCTCATTAGAACAATCATCACATTGATCTTCACATCGGTTGTTAGACTGATTCCTCTTATTACCGGCCATTGGTTGGAATGAAAGGAAATTTAGCGGTAACACATAAAGGGTAATCCAAAGACAAAACAGACGACATATACATTACTTTTATTTCCTTAACTTATGAATATATAGGATTCAATCTTTGTTATCCATGACCTACATTCCAACTTATATTCTTTGGGGCATTTTTTTCAATAATAATGGTTCATACTAAGCTTTTGATTTTACCGAATCATATCCCCAGGGAGTGTCCTAACCAAGAGTGTAGCAAGGCCCATTGTCGTGGAACAGTTCCCGTTCGAGTCTAGCTCAAACCGGTGTTTTCGGGTTTTACCCCTAGGATACATCTATTCTAGAACCGCCTCTACCTGTTCATATATAGAAAGGGATGTATTTTCTTGATAAACCAATTACTCAATACTCACCAATACTTTGGGATGTTTTTATTATACTTATTGTTTTCTTTAAGTCTTCATTAGGATTTTCTAAACCTAATCCCAAAAAAAACTAAACATATCCTCTAATACCAACTATGCAACCCTGCTCATTATTACACAATTAAACATGATTTATTAAATAAAATTCACTTGATACAACATAGAATATTGATAGGACTAGTGTCTTTGGGGCTTTGGATCATTACATAATAACTTAAAACATGAAATACAAAATCTGTATTGAAAACTTCTTATACAAGACCACTACATTCCCTCATACTTAGCATTTCATGGGATAACATGAGGACATGCATACGAAAAGGGTGAGATATAAAGCCCAGTAAGGGAATATACATGTAATAATAATAAGAATACAATAAATGTTAGACAATAGGAATATCAATAGATCACAAGAGAAACATTAACATAAAGGCATGATAAAGCATCATAATCATAACATCGAAATGTGGTGACAACATTTAACATGATTTTAGCATGAGCCAAGGATCATTGCAAATGGGGCATAAATAAAAACTCATTGGACATGAATTAGCATGAGTAAACCATAATTTCACTTTATGTATCATGATACTAATCTTTACCCAATGCATTGGAGCGTATCAGGGCACACCCTTCTTAAACATTTCATTTCATGCATAAATGTGCCACATGGATCATATAACATGGATTCATTAAACCTCATAATTTATTACATGATAAAGTAAATGTGGAATTAATACATGAAACACTATAATCAATAAGTTAATGTGCATAAATGTGAATACCCTTGATAGAGAAATGGGAATGGTATTCACTACACAATGACATTGGCTTGGAAAATCGCGGTGCAACTTCGGGAGCGTAACAGCGTGACATAAGAATTCATAAAAATGGTTGATGAGAGAGAAATGGGTGTATCATCATATATACATGAAATGGTCAGTAATGGGGTCATATATACACATTTCCCAATATAAGTAATGGAATTTATATTCACAATACAAAATAATTGCTTTAATGTAAATGAGGAGAGAGAAATTCCTTACGAAATTTTGGCATGATAACGGGTGTATATGAGGAGAATTTGATGAGATAGAAAGGGGTATCTCATAATTAAAACATAGAGAGGGATGTATGGGGGAGTTTAAAAATAATACCCCAACATTTATAATTGAAAACATAAGGGCATAACAACATAATGAAATTGAGACAAAAATGAGAAAAGAAGAAATCCATTTCTTGGAAGTGTGATCCCAAAGGCTTGGGAGAGGCTTCAGAGAATCTTATTGGGAGCATAGGGAAACTTGAGAGGATTCTAGAGAGAATAGGTCTGGGGTTTGTCAAACTCAAAAGGCTTTGAGTGAAGAGAATGTGAGAGCTTGGGTGGGTTTATATAGGGAATGTGAGGGAATTCTTTATTATTTAGGTTTGGGTCACCACGCATTAAACTAATCTAAACCACAAACCAGACCATGGTTTTTGCCCATATTTTTTGCCAAAGGTAAGTGGAAAACAATAATTTATATGTAAATGGCCGAACATCTTAATATATTGAGGGTTATTATGTAGAGGTGAGTCACACTCTCAAGGAAAACAATTTAAAAAGACAAAATATTTTTTAAGTCTTGGAGAGTCCACTAAAGCTTTGTAAAAGAAATAAAACAAACCTAAAATCATGTTATTTTAATGGTAAAACATATATTGGCCAAACATTTCACTTATAGTATTTTATTACATCACTATTAGGTTATTACGATGTCATAAAACACATTATATATTTAAACAATATCTATTTTTATCCAAAAATTCAATTGGATCAGAAAATTATGAAAAATTCACCATTGGATAATTTCGACGTCTCGATTCCAAAAATAATATTTATTTAATATAAATAATTTTCTAAATATGTTAATTTTTACTTTTATAATAAAAACAATCATTTATCGAAAATTCATGGGTTTTGACAAAAACGGTCTCCAAACCATAATAAAAATTATAATTTCATTCATAAAATTATATGAGCATTTATATTTAATCGAAATTAATTTAATTATAATAATATTTTATTAAAATAATATTTAATTTAGTAATCAATTAATTCATTGAATTAGATTTCTTATTTTAATATTAAATAAATATAATATTTGTGCTTTAAAAACTATTTACAAAGTAACAATAATAAAATGAATGCACATTTTTTATTCAAAAATAATGTACATATTCATAGTTATAAGGTAATGCTACAGAAAATCTTATAACACCCACATAAGTCTGAAGGGTATGGTGTGTAATGGTGATAGAATTTTGGGGTGACATGGATAACATCGCTCGGGTGGTAATCTCAATTAAGTTTCACTTCTCCCGTAGTCAGTTCTGATCCAGCTTAACGTGTTCATGCTCGACTTGGGCATGGTCAAGAGGGAAGACCAATGATGCTACCTCTTTTTCGAGCTCCGACAAATGGGCTTCGTATGGGGAAAGTCTACTGGATGAGGCCACCTCTTCCTTTGTCTGAGTAAATTGGATTTGTTAAAGCCCTATATTTATAATAATCATGTGATCATTGTTCAACATCTATATTAGCAATAGTATTTTAAAATCCAAAAACATAAAACCAATGATGTTAAAATTTCTTATAAACATTTTACACAATGAGATATTTAATTAGATCAAGAGGGATTTCCATTAATGAAATTTTGGGTTGTTACACTAAGTCCATTATTGAACCGGGTTTATTTATCATTCTATCCCTGTGTTACTAATTTGAATTTACCTACCATTCTAGTCATGTCTATCTCATGAGATATAAATATTTATTCAATGAATTTAATGGAGATATTGGTCCCACTAATCTCATAATGAAATCATTTTTAATGTGCCAGAAAAACAAAAACCATTCATCATAGCATGACCCATGAAATAAAATGGATTTCATAAACACCATTCCAACATAACATAATCAAAAGAAAATATAATTCCATAATTAACATAATAAAATCATAGTATTACTAGAGATATAATTATAACCCCTATCTATATAGTGTAATCCTAGATGGAAAATAATTTTGATTAAACACATGAACTTAATTCATGAGGAAAGTAGATTTTCTTTTTCAAAAACGTTTTTTTCTCATATTGCAACACAATTTTAAAAGAAAATAATTTAGTTAAAAATAATCTTTAAATAATGCATAGGATGATTTTTTTAAATAATGTTTCATTAAATGGTACAAATACAATCATTTAATATAAGTTAAAAAACCATTCTCCTCGTACTTTTATCAAAAAACTCAAAAAGTACCTCATATCAAAAACAAAAGAATCATTCCTTCCTTACCATTTAATAAAAATTCAAAAATTTGTACAATTTACATAAAATACTATTATAAGAATAGAAATAATATTATATATTTATGAAACATGTACTTGGATGATAAATATACCCCAATAAATAATTATGTATAAACAATCATGGAAAATAACGAGATTTCGAAATTATCCCTTACCAATTTATAATCAGTCGAAATGTATGACTAATAAAATAAAGAAAATTAGGTGAATATTAAAATATAATAAACTTAATAATAATAATAATAATAATAACATTCGTTGGTAACATAAACACCACATAGAAGAATTAGATGGTGTATAAGGCATATGTCCCATAGAAATAAAAGTGAGACAAAATAATCCCTTACCTTATGAATTATAAGATTTTTATGTCTCTAAAGCTCATATATAATTATTTAAATAATGTTATTGACTTATTAATGAATCATATTAATTTTAATGGTATCATATATGACCCTATTATCATCGTTTGTTAGTAACATTTCATTGTTACTTGTGATTCGAGTGTTAACTGCTTTATATTCTTATGCAAGTTTTGTCAAATAAGTTCCAGTTCTAATTCTTTGGTCATAGTTCTATCATAATAAAATGATATTAACTTTATAGATACCATTTTTATTAATTCTATAAATTTATATAATATTGATTTAATGATGTAGAATGAATCACATCGCATCATGGAGATGGTAGGTCGTACGCACGCACGGGCGACAACATCATTCGAATAGTTATTGATTGATTTTAATGTGGATGGTGTATAAAATTTCAGAATAAATATCAAGTTAAAATAATCATATATAGTTATTACTTCCATTATTATACCCATACATGTCAGGTGGTGGTGAAAAATGGAGTACACTACGACGTGGAGATGGTAAGTTGTACGTACACAAGCGTGGGGATTTCATTTCTCATAGGATGGGTAAAAGGTGGAATATGTTTGTTTCAAAATCATAATAACCCCTAATTATATAATTACTACTTCAGTTATTACTTTATAATGAAAAAACTCACAAGGTGGAATTATAAGAAGAAATATGTTTGAAAGAATCAGAAAAACATACTACATATTCTTCAACGAGCCTCCTCCAAATATCCTATTAAAGTACTAGAGTTGGTATTTGAAGATGATAAGGAACTATTGAATGTTTATAGGGAATATATCATCCCGTCTTTTTATAACATAACTTTCATTCCATTACACGGAACTGAGGATCTTTAAGGTTTAGTGTCTTGGAAACAAGGAACATAAAACATGAAACAAAAAAAAACATTCTTCTTAAACACTTGAAAGGATTCTCCTCATGTTCACCCTAGGCTCATTACTGCATCTCATAACCTAGGGACATACATCAAAAGAAAGGGTGAGTAGAAGGCCCAACAAGGGAAACAAGTGAAACATTTTACATATGAACTTGAGATACATCAATAAAGTCATGAAAAGAACTTTAAGGCATGAAAATGAAATCCTGAGGCATATCATAATAAAAATAAAATTTTTTCATAACTTGAAGATGTGGCTGTAAAATTTAATATTGAAAATCGTTTCATTTCACCAAGTTCCATCCCCAAGGTGTCGTTAAAAATTACCAAGGTTATTCACCAAGGCGTTGTTAAAAATTACCAAGGTTATTCACCAAGGTGTCGTTAAAAATGGTCATCTCTAGAGATTAAGTCTTTACCCAATGCATTGGAGCGCTATCAGGGAGAAACCTTAAATTTGACTTTATTATCATGTGATCCACATATATAATCATAAAACATTTCATAAATAACCCATATAGAATAAAATAAATGGGTTTCATTTCATAATCATAACGTTTTAAAAACTGCTTCAAATATACGATCTTTACGTCACTTTAAACCCATGGAAGGGGAGAGCGGGTTTTATGTATGTAAATCCCAGAATTTAAAATAGATAATTTTTGTATATATGTGAATAAACCTGTAGAAATAAGATCTTTGAGTATTCACTTAATAACATGAAGTAATTTTGAGAAAAAGAGAGAGACATTTTGAGACGAAAATTCTGCAGCACAACGGCTACGTTACGGGGTTTTAGAAAACGTTGAAAAGTGAGGGGTCATGGGTCAAACAATCATAAATGACCCATATAATAGTAGAGGGACAGAATATAAGGGATTTAATAACATGGTAATGAAATTTTAAAATATACCATATTAAATGAAGAACATGAAAGGAAGACAAAAATAAGATTTCTCTTATGAAAATTCGGCAGCCTAATAGTGTTACATAAACTTCAACCAAAAATGAATTGATGATGTCAAATAGGGTCTCTCATCATATGAACATAAAATATAAGTATGATAGATATAGATATCCTACCCCAACATAATAAAAAGGAACTTTCAAGACTTGACATGGAATTAGAACTTTGAAAAGGAGAAGGGTGAAAGAATCCCTTAAAAATTCGCCAGCCTAACGACGCCACTTAAAACTTCAAAATACTAATTTGAAGAGATCAAATGGGGTCTCTCATAATATGAACATAATATTCTAGTATGATAGATATAGATATAATACCCCAACATAACAAAAAGGAATTTGAAAGAATTGACATGAAAGTAGAACTTCAAAACGAGAAGGGTGAAGAACCACTCAAAAATTTGGCAGCCTAACAACGCCACTTAAAACTTCAAAATACTGAATTAAATAGATCAAATGGGGTCTCTCATCATATGATCATAAAAGATCAGTATGATAAATTTAGAGATCATACCCCAACATAATAAAAAAGAACTTGAAATAATTGACATGAAAGTAGAACTTCAAAACGAGAAGGGTGAAGAACCACTCAAAAATTCGGCAGCCTAACGGTGCCACTTAAAACTTCAAAATACTGAATTGAAGAGATAAAATGGGGTCTCTAATCATATGATCATAAAAGATCAGTATGATAAATTTAGATATCATACCCCAACATAATAAAAAGGAACTTGAAATACTTTACATGATAATAGATCTTGAAAAATGAGAAGGGAGAAAGAATCTGTTACAAAAATTTCGGCATCCTAACGGCACCACTCAAAACATCCAAAATGGATTGATGAGAGAGAATGGGGTCTCTCATAATATGAACATAAAAATTTCAGTAAGATTAATGTAAAATAATATCCCAATAACAAGAAATATGAGCTTTAAAAGGAATGACATAAAAGAATGTACTTTAAAAAGAAAGAGAGGAGTAGGATCCCTTACCTTAAAACGTAACTCTTAAAACACAAAGGTTTAGACCTTGAGGGTTTGGGGGATGCTTGGGAGGACTCCTTGGGAGGTAAGGAGACCAGAACTTCGTTGGGGGAGAGTTGGGAGTGAAAAATAAAGGAGGAAAGGGTGGGTATTTATAGGGAAAGAGAGGGGACAAGGCATTAATGGCCAAGGGACACCTCACATGTGCTTTTCTCAAAACCATGTGCTCTCCCTTGGCATTTACCATGGAGTTAGGCCACATGGGGCCCCCAAAACAATAATTCATCACCCTTGGCCGGACAACCCTTAAAATATCTCATGACATCATCATGAAACAGTTATGATGTCATTAGACATAACGAAATCCTAAAAATGCATTTTCACTATTCATCGAAAATTCAACTTTCTCTGAATAATCCCAAAATTTCACCTTAACCAAATATCAATGCTATGAATTCAAAAATGAAATCCATTTTATAAAAATAATTTTCTAAATATTTTTAATTAAATTTTTAATTAAAAACACTATTCATCAAAAATTTATTTTTTTCAGAAAAATCCCCAAAAATTACCTTAACATAATATCGATTCTCTGAGTTCAAAAACGAAGTCCATTTTTTAAAAAAAATTTCTAAATATTTTTAATTAAAATTTTAATTAAAAACACTATTCATCCGAAAAAACTAATACTTGAATAATAATTTATGAAACCGTTATTTAACCATTTTATTGAATCACATTACTTAATCAAAGTGCCTACCTTATTTTAATACATTCATTTAGTGAGATTACTAATCCATTTGGACACATTATTAATCCTAATCATAAAATCACTATTCATAATTTACTATTCATCAAAAATCAAGTTGATCTTATTAGACTCTAAATTTCGTACTGAACATGATTGTAGAAGACCATTTTTTGAAAATCATTACACATTTTTAATTATTTAAGGTTTACATAAACATTTTTAAAATATCCTTTTTCTAAAATTCATCAAAAATATGCATACTATATTTATCCGGTCATTTGAAAATTAATAAAAGAAATCGAATTTTTTATTTAAAACAAAGGATTACACAAGACAGTTACGGTCTCCTTACATATCCCCTTATCACACCAGCATAGGACCTAAGTGTAAGGTGTGCTAAGGTGAGAGAATCCGAGGGAGGCTCAGCCAACATCACATGAGTAGTAATTTCTATCAGTTTGAACTTCTTGCAAAGGCGATCCCGTTCTAGCTTTATACGATGAAGTTCAGCTTGGGTTTGGTCCAGAGTAAAGCCTAGTGGTGCTACCTCCTTACCAAGTTCTGTTAGATGGGCTTCGATCGGTCCAAGACTACTGGGTGAGGCCATCAAATCTTTTTTCTATATTAATTAACCAAGATTACTTGTATTTAGAGACAATAATCAAAACGTTTAGTTTCCAGGGGTTATATTGACCAATGGTCATATAATAGTAAAAAAAAACCCAACGGTCTCATTTTAATTATACTCATATTATCAAATGAAAAAAAATTTTGTTGAGTAAAAAAAATAAAATAAAATAACACACAAAATTAGGAAACAAAATTTATTCAAAATTTCGGGTCGTTACAATCTTCCCCCATTAAGAAATTGCGTCCTCGAAATTTTTAAAATTGGGTTTTGAAATTTCATTGAAAGTCCCACATCGAAAAAGGATTCAGTAAAACTATTACTTTAAAAGAAAGAAAAGGAAGTACAAAGGTCACCCGAGTTTACCCACACTAGGATTCCATGTAGGAAAACATGGAAATGGAGGAGAAAACAAAGGGTCATGTTCTGAGGGAGAGTGATAGAAAACATGATTAAGAGAAAGTTAACCATAAGAAAATCCCAAACTTAGGATGTGTGTAAACGGTCTTTGATTACCTAGTAGGAAACGCAAACCAACAACGTTTTTGTTTTACGTTCCTTTTCATAATTTTGAGGATTTCATTTACTAAATAGAACAAAAACGTAAGAAAATATACCTACCTTCATGTAGAGTTTCATCCTTTAATAAGTTTCTACTAAAACTAATCTTTTCTCTAAACGATGAGCATTCAAAACTACTTGGTCTCATCAAAACACAAGAATCATCTTCTAGAGAATCACATAATCCACAAAAGATTAACCATATATTTCATCTATCTTTAAACATTATCCCAAAAACAGAAAGGGTAAGGTAAAACAACTCTTCAAAAAGAAATAATCCCATAGGAATGGAAACTACTTTAAAATCTTCAAAGTTCCATGGTACTACCCAGAGTTCATCATAGAACATTCTGTAAATAAATGTCCTTAAAAATCCTCAAAATAAACCAAACTAAGATTGAAACCCAAATACAAGAAGGATTTTATAACATAGTCTTCCAAGGTAAACTTTATCATTCATCTCCAAACAACATCAACCACTCCTAACATCTTATAACAAAAGTAACTAACCTAAACATATTTACCCCAAGATAGGTTAATCATTTCCATAAGTAACCTAAATTACTATAAGTCCACCTTAAATTCATCGATTCTTCAAAATATAAGTCAACCTTACTCCTCAATGAAAATACCGTAGTAATCTATTTACCTCGATCATATAGGGTTCCCAAAATAGTGAACGTCTTCCAAAATAATAATCATCTTTTAAACCCCTAATCATATCTGTCATATTAATACGGAAATCGTCGCATTTCCTATCACATTGGTTGTTGGGACTCGTTATTCCATTTCCCACCATTAACTAAGAAGAGAAAGTATAATTAGAAGCTTAAATACTTAACCAATAATCATGAAAAGGAACTTAAATCATATAAGGATAACTTGTAGAAGAAAAGTATACCCTAACTTGTGATCCCCTAGGTTCCCATCTAGGTTATCCATGATCATATAATCTTATGTGAATCTTTATTTTATTTTATCTTTGTTCCTTTAACAATGGTTCATACCAAGCTTATGAATTTACCAAAGCATATCCCCCGGGAGTGTCGTAACCAAGAGTGCAGCAAGGCCCGTTGTCGTGTACCAGTTCCCGTTCGACTCTTGCTCAAAGCGGTGTTTTCGGGTTTTACCCCTATGTACATCTGTGCCAGAGCCACCTCTACCTGCTCGTATCAAGACAGGGATGTATTTGCTTGGTAACCCCTTACTCAATACTCACCAAAATACCAGGAATATTTCCTATATTTAAACTTTTCTATAGGGTTCTTCCTAGAGTTTTAATATCCTAATTTACACAAATAACTAAACCATCCTTTGATACCAACTATAGCATCCCGTATTTTTATAACATAACTTTCATTCCATTACACGGAACTGAGGATATTTAAGGTTTAGTGTTTTGGAAACAAGGAACATAAAACATGAAAAAAAACATTCTTCTTAAACACATGAAAGGCTTCTCCTCATGTTCACCCTAGGCTCATTTCTGCATCTCATAACCTGGGGACATACATCAAAAGAAAGGGTGAGCAGAAGGCCCATCAAGGGAAACAAGTGAAACATTTTACATATGAACTTGAGATACATCAATAAGGTCATGAAAAGAACTTTAAGGCATGAAAATGAAATCATGAGGCATATCATAATAAAAATAATTTTTTTTCATAACTTGAAGATGTGGCTGGAACATTTAATATTTACAATCATTTCATTTCACCAAGGTCCATCCCCAAGGTGTCGTTAAAAATTACCAAGGTTATTCACCAAGGCGTCGTTAAAAATTACAAAGGTTATTCACCAAGGCATCGTTAAAAATGGTCATCTCTAGAGATTAAGTCTTTACCCAATCTATTGGAGCGCTATCAGGGAGCACCCTTAAATTTTCCTTTATTATCATGTGAGCCACATATATCATCATCAAACATTTCATAAATAACCCATATAGCATAAAATAAAAGGGTTTCATTTCATAATCATAACGTTTTAAAAACTGCTTCAAAGACACGATCTTTACGTCACTTTAAACCCATGGAAGGGGAGAGCGGGTTTTATGTATGTTAATCCCAGAATTTAAAATAGATAATTTTTGTATATATGTAAATAAACCTGTATAAATAAGAGCTTTGAGTATTAAATTATTAACATGAAGTAATTTTGAGAAAAAGAGAGAGACATTTTGAGACGAAAATTCTGCAGCACAACGGCTACGTTACGGGGTTTTAGAAAATGTTGAAAAGTGAGGGGACATGGGTCAAACAATCATAAATGACCCATAAAATAGTAGAGGGACAGAATATAAGGGATTTAAGAACATGGTGATGAAATTTTAAAATATACCATATGAAATGAAGAACATTAAAGGAAGACAAAAATAAGATTTCTCTTATGAAAATTCGGCAGCCTAATAGTGTTACATAAACTTCAACCAAAAATGAATTGATGATGTAAAATAGGGTCTCTCAGCATATGAACATAAAATATAAGTATGATAGATATAGATATCATACCCCAACATAATAAAAAGGAACTTTCAAGACTTGACATGTAATTAGAACATTGAAAAGGAGAAGGGTGAAAGAATCCCTTAAAAATTCGGCAACCCAACGACGCCACTTAAAACTTCAAAAATACTAATTTGAAGAGATAAAATGGGGTCTCTCATCATATGAACATAAGAGTCCAGTATGATAGATATAGAGATCATAACCCAACATAACAAAAAGGAACTTGAAAGAATTGACATGAAAGTAGAACTTCAAAATGAGAAGGGTGAAGAACCACACAAAAATTCGGCAGCCTAACGGTGCCACTTAAAACTTCAAAATACTGAATTAAAGAGATCAAATGGGGTCTCTCATCATATGATCATAAAATATCAGCATGTTAAATTTAGAGATCATACCCCAACATAATAAAAAGGAACTTGAAATAATTGACATGAAAGTAGAACTTCAAAACGAGAAGGGTGAAGAACCACTCAAAAATTCGGCAGCCTAACGGTGCCACTTAAAACTTCAAAATACTGAATTGAAGAGATCAAATGGGGTCTCTCATCATATGATCATAAAATATAAGTATGATAAATTTAGAGATCATACCCCAACATAATAAAAAGGAACTTGAAATACTTTACATGATAATAGATCTTGAAAAATGAGAAGGGAGAAAGAATTCGTTACAAAAATTTCGGCATCCTAACGGCACCACTCAAAACATCCAAAATGGATTGATGAGAGAGAATAGGGTCTCTCATCATATGAACATAAAAATTACAGTAAGAGTAATATAAAATAATATCCCAATAACAAGAAATATGAGCTTTAAAAGGAATAACATAAAAGAATGTACTTTAAAAAGAAAGAGAGGAGTAGGATCCCTTACCTTAAAACGTAACTCTTAAAACTCAAAGGTTTGGACCTTGAGGGCTTGGGGGCACCTTGGGAGGACTCTTTGGGAGGTAAGGAGACCAGAACTTCGTTGGGGGAGAGTTGGGAGTGAAAACTAAAGAAGGAAAGGGTGGTTATTTATAGGGAAAGTGAGGGGACAAGGCATTAATGGCCAAGGGACACCTCACAAGTGCTTTTCTCAAAACCATGTGCTCTCCCTTGGCATTTACCATGGAGTTAGGCCACATGGGGCCCCCAAAACAATAATTCATCACCCTTGTCCGGAAAACCCTTAAAATATCTCATGAAATCATCATGACACAGTTATGATGTCATTAGACATACCGAAACCCTAAAACTGCATTTTCACTATTCATCGAAAATTCAACATTCTCTGAATAATCCCAAAATTTCACCTTAACCAAATATCAATGCTCTGATTTCAAAAATGAAATCCATTTTATAAAAATAATTTTCTAAATATTTTTAATTAAATTTTTAATTAAAAACACTATTCATCAAAAATTTATTTTTTTCAGAAAAATCCCCAAAAATTACCTTAACATAATATCGATGCTCTGAGTTCAAAAATGAAGTCCATTTTTTTAAAAAAAAATTTCTAAATATTTTTAATTAAAATTTTAAATAAAAAACACTATTCATCCGAAAAAACTAATACTTGAATAATAATTTATGAAACCGTTATTTAACCATTTTATTGAATAACATTACTTAATCAAAGTGCCTAGCTTATTTTAATACTTTCTTTAAGTGAGATTACTAATCCATTTGGACACATTATTAATCCTAATCATAAAATCACTATTCATAATTTACTATTTATCAAAAATCAAGTTGATCTTATTAGATTCTAAATTTCGTACTGAACATAATTGTAGAAGACCATTTTTTGAGAATCATTACACATTTTTAATTATTTAAGGTTTAAATAAACATTTTTAAAATATCCTTTTTCTAAAATTCATCAAAAATATGCATACTATATTTATCCGGTCATTTGAAAATTCATAAAAGAAATCGAAATTTTTATTTAAAACAAAGGATTAAACAAGACAGTTACGGTCTCCTTACATAGCCCCTTATCACACCAGCATAGGACCTAAGTGTAAGGTGTGCTAAGGTGAGAGAATCCGAGGGAGGCTAATCCAACATCACATGAGTAGTAATTTCTATCAGTTTGAACTTCTCGCGAAGGCGATCCCGTTCTAGCTTTATACGATGAAGTTCAGCTTGGGTTTGGTCCAGAGTAAAGCCTAGTGGTGCTACCTCCTTCCCAAGTTCTGTTAGATGGGCTTCGATCGGTCCAAGACTACTGGGTGAGGCCATCGAATCTTTTTTCTATATTAGTTAACCAAGCTTGCTTGTATTTAGAGAAAATAATCAAAACGTTTAGTTTCCAGGGGTCATATTGACCAATGGTCATATAATAGTCAAAAAAACCCAACGGTCTCATTTTAATTATACTCATATTATCAAATGAAATTTTTTTTTGTTGAGTATAAAAAAAATAAAATAAAATAACACACAAAATTAGGAAACAAGATTTATTCAAAATTTCAGGTCGTTACAATCTTCCCCCCTTAAGAAATTGCGTCCTCGCAATTTTTAAAATTGGGTTTTGAAATTTCATTAAAAGTCCCACATCGGAAAATGAGTTAGTAAAACTATTACTTTAAAAGAAAGAAAGGGAAGTACAAAGGTCACCCGAGTTAACCCACACTAGGATTCCATGTAGGAAAACATGGACATGGAGGAGAAAACAAAGGGTCATGTTCTGAGGAAGAGTGATAGAAATCATGATTAAGAGAAAGTTAACCATAAGAAAATACCAAACTTATGATGTGTGTAAACGGTCTTTGATTACCTAGTAGGAAACATAAACCAAAAACGTTTTTGTTTTACGTTCCTTTTCATAATTTTGAGGAATTCATTTACTAAATAGAACAAAAACATAAGAAAATATACCTACCTTCATGTAGAGTTTCATCCTTTAATAAGTTTCTACTAAAACTAATCTTTTCTCTAAACGATGAGCATTCAAAACTACTTGGTCTCATCAAAACACAAGAATCATCTTCTAGAGAATCACATAATCCACAAAAGATTAACCATCTATTTCATCTATCTTTAAACATTATCCCAAAAACAGAAAGGGTAAGGTAAAACAACTCTTCAAAAAGAAATAATCCCATAGGAATGGAAACTACTTTTAAATCTTCAAAGTTCCATGGTACTACCCAGAGTTCATCATAGAACATTCTGTAAATAACTGTCCTTAAAAATCCTCAAAATAAACCAAACTAAGATTGAAACCCAAATACAAGAAGGATTTGATAACATAGTCTTCCAAGGTAAACTTTATCATTCATCTCCAAACAACATCAACCACTCATAACATCTTATAACAAAAGTAACTAACCTAAACATATTTACCCCAAGATAGGTTAATCATTTCCGTAAGTAACCTAAATTACTATAAGTCCACCTTAAATTCATCGATTCTTCAAAATATAAGTCCACCTTACTCCTCAATGAAAATACCGTAGTAATCTATTTACCTCGATCATATAGGGTTCCCAAAATAGTGAACGTCTTCCAAAATAATAATCATCTTTTAATCCCCTAATCATCTCTGTCATATTAATACGGAAATCGTCGCATTTCCTATCACATTGGTTGTTGGGACACGTTATTCCATTTCCCACCATTAACGAAGAAGAGAAAGTATAATTAGAGGCTTAAATACTTAACCAATAATCATGAAAAGGAACTTAAATCATATAAGGATAACTTGTAGAAGAAAAGTATACCCTAACTTGTGATCCCCTAGGTTCCCATATAGGTTATCCATGATCATATATTCTTATGTGAATCTTTATTTTATTTTATCTTTGTTCCTTTAACAATGGTTCATACCAAGCTTATGAATTTACCAAAGCATATCCCCCGGGAGTGTCGTAACCAAGAGTGCAGCAAGGCCCGTTGTCGTGTACCAGTTCCCGTTCGAGTCTTGCTCAAAGCGGTGTTTTCGGGTTTTACCCCTATGTACATCTGTGCCAGAGCCACCTCTACCTGCTCGTATCCAGACAGGGATGTATTTGCTTGGTAACCCCTTACTCAATACTCACCAAAATACCAGGAATATTTCCTATATTTAAACTTTTCTATAGGGTTCTTCCTAGAGTTTTCATATCCTAATTTCCACAAATAACCAAACCATCCTTTGATACCAACTATAGCATCCCGTCTTTTTATAACATAACTTTCATTCCATTACATGGAACTGAGGATCTTTAAGGTTTAGTGTCTTGGAAGCAAGAAACATATAACATGAAACAAAAAAAAACATTCTTCTCAAACACTTGAAAGGCTTCTCCTCATGTTCACCCTAGGCTCATTACTGCATCTCATAACCTGGGGACATACATCAAAAGAAAGGGTGAGAAGAAGGCCCAGCAAGGGAAACAAGTGAAACATTTTACATATGAACTTGAGATACATCAATAAAGTCATGAAAAGAACTTTAAGGCATGAAAATGAAATCATGAGGCATATCATAATAAAAATAATTTTTTTTCATAACTTGAAGATGTGGCTGTAATATTTAATATTGAAAATTGTTTCATTTCACCAAGTTCCATCCCTAAGGTGTCGTTAAAAATTACCATGGTAATTCACCAAGGCGTCGTTAAAAATTACCAAGGTTATTCACCAAGGCGTCGTTAAAAATGGTCATCTCTAGAGATTAAGTCTTTACCCAATGCATTGGAGCGCTATCAGGGTGCACCCTTAAATTTTCCATCATTATCATGTGAGCCACATATATCATCATCAAAAATTTCATAAATAACCCATATAGTATAAAATAAATGGGTTTCATTTCATAATCACAACGTTTTAAAAACTGCTTCAAAGACACGATCTTTACGTCACTTTAAACCCATGGAAGGGGAGAGCGGGTTTTATGTATGTAAATCCCAGAATTTAAAATATATAATTTTTGTATATATGTGAATAAACCTGTAGAAATAATATCTCTGAGTATTCACTTAATAACATGAAGTAATTTTGAGAAAAAGAGAGAGACATTTTGAGACGAAAATTCTGCAGCACAACGGCTATGTTACGGGGTTTTAGAAAACGTTGAAAAGTTAGGGGACATGGGTCAAACAATCATAAATGACCCATAAAATAGTAGAGGGACAGAATATAAGGGATTTAAGAACATGGTAATGAAATTTTAAAATATACCATATGAAATGAAGAACATGAAAGGAAGACAAAAATAAGATTTCTCTTATGAAAAGTCGGCAGCCTAATAGTGTTACATAAACTTCAACCAAAAATGAATTGATGATGTCAAATAGGGTCTCTCATAATATGAACATAAAATATAAGTATGATAGATATAGATATCATACCCCAAAATAATAAAAAGTAACTTGCAAGAGTTGACATGGAATTAGAACTTTGAAAAGGAGAAGGGTGAAAGAATCCCTTAAAAATTCGGCAGCCTAACGATGCCACTTAAAACTTCAAAATACTAATTTGAAGAGATCAAATGGGGTCTCTAGTCATATTAACATAAAAGTCCAGTATGATAGATATAGATATCATACCCCAACATAACAAAAAGGAACTTGAAAGAATTGACATGAAAGTAGAACTTTAAAACGAGAAGGGTGAAAAACCAGTCAAAAATTCCGCAGCCTAACGACGCCACTTAAAACTTCAAAATACTGAATTAAAGAGATCAAATGGGGTCTATCATCATATGATCATAAAAGATCAGTATGATAAATTTAGAGATCATACCCCAACATAATAAAAAAGAACTTGAAATAATTGACATGAATGTAGAACTTCAAAACGAGAAGGGTGAAGAACCACTAAAAAATTCGGCAGCCTAACGGTGCCACTTAAAACTTCAAAATACTGAATTGAAGAGATCAAATGGGGTCTCTCATCATATGATCATAAAATATCAGTATGATAAATTTAGAGATCATACCCCAACATAATAAAAAGGAACTTGAAATACTTTACATGATAATAGATCTGGAAAAATGAGAAGGGAGAAAGAATCCGTTACAAAAATTTCGGCATCCTAACGGCACCACTCAAAACATCCAAAATGGATTGATGAGAGAGAATAGGTTCTCTCATAATATGAAAATAAAAATTACAGTAAGAGTAATATAAAATAATATCCCAATAACAAGAAATATGAGCTTTAAAAGGAATGACATAAAAGAATGTACTTTAAAAAGAAAGAGAGGAGTAGGATCCCTTACCTTAAAACGTAACTCTTAAAACTCAAAGGTTTGGACCTTGAGGGCTTGGGGGCACCTTGGGAGGACTCCTTTGGAGGTAAGGAGATGAGAAATTCGTTGGGGGAGAGTTGGGAGTGAAAACTAAAGGAGGAAAGGGTGGGTATTTATAGGGAAAGTGAGGGGACAAGGCATTAATGGCCAAGAGACACCTCACAAGTGCTTTTCTCAAAACCATGTGCTCTCCATTGGCATTTACCACGGAGTTAGGCCACATGGGGCCCCCAAAACAGTAATTCATCACCCTTGGCCGGCCAAACCTTAAAATATCTCATGAAATCATCATGACACAGTTATGATGTCATTAGACATACCGAAACCCTAAAACTGCATTTTCACTATTCATCGAAAATTCAACTTTCTCTGAATAATCCCAAAATTTCACCTTAACCAAATATCAATGGTCTGATTTCAAAAATGAAATCCATTTTATAAAAAAAAATTTCTATATATTTTTAATTAAATTTTTAATTAAAAACACTATTCATCGAAAATTTATTTTTTTCAGAAAAATCCCCAAAAATTACCTTAACATAATATCGATGCTCTGAGTTCAAAAATGAAGTCCATTTTTTAAAAAAAAAATTCTAAATATTTTTAATTAAAATTTTAATTAAAAAACACTATTCATCCGAAAAAACTAATACTTGAATAATAATTTATGAAACTATTATTTAACCATTTTATTGAATCACATTACTTAATCAAAGTGCCTAGCTTATTTTAATACTTTCTTTAAGTGAGATTACTAATCCATTTGGACACATTATTAATTCTAATCATAAAATCACTATTCATAATTTACTATTCATCAAAAATCAAGTTGATCTTATTAGACTCTAAATTTCGTACTGAACATAATTGTAGAAGACCATTTTTTTGAAAATCATTACACATTTTTAATTATTTAAGGTTTACATAAACATTTTTAAAATATCCTTTTTCTAAAATTCATCAAAAATATGCATACTATATTTATCCGGTCATTTGAAAATTCATAAAAGAAATCGAAATTTTTATTTAAAACAAAGGATTACACAAGACAGTTACAGTCTCCTTACATATCCCCTTATCACACCAGCATAGGACCTAAGTGTAAGGTGTGCTAAGGTGAGAAAATCCGAGGGAGGCTCAGCCAACATCGCATGAGTAGTAATTTCTATCAGTTTGAACTTCTCGCGAAGGCGATCCCATTCTAGCTTTATACGATGAAGTTCAGCTTGGGTTTGGTCCAGAGTAAAGCCTAGTGGTGCTACCTCCTTCCCAAGTTCTGTTAGATGGGCTTCGATCGGTCCAAGACTACTGGGTGAGGCCATCGAATCTTTTTTCTATATTAATTAACCAAGATTGCTTGTATTTAGAGACAATAATCAAAACGTTTAGTTTCCAGGGGTCATATTGACCAATTTTCATATAATAGTCAGAAAAACCCAACGGTCTCATTTTAATTATACTCATATTATCAAATGAAAAATATTTTTGTTGAGTATAAAAAAAATAAAATAAAATAACACACAAAATTAGGAAACAAGATTTATTCAAAATTTCGGGTCGTTACAGGGAATATGAGAAGAGAAATGGGTAGGTTATAGATGAGATTTAAGGCTTAATGAATTTTGAAGAAATGATGGAGGAGGTGTCCTCTTATAATTGGGGTGAGGGACACTTTTGGAATGTCTGAAACTATTAATTTATAATAATTTAAAAATCACTATAAATTACCAAAAAATGAGATATTTTCTAAGATAAGATATGATAATATTGAAATATCATAAACCAATTTAATTTATACAAGTTTTTATGTCAATTGAAACATTATCATTTTAAATAAAAATAAATATTCTACTTAATTTTAATTAAGATAAAAAATGATTTAATATTAAAAAGGTTCAATATTGACATATTTTATTTCAATTATACCATAATTGAATACTTTAGAAAATTTTAGACCATATAATAATTTTTATGTGTTTTTTATTTTTTTAAATAAATTTATAAAACATTATTTTAACAAAATATCAATTATGTCAATTTTCAAACTACATTTTATGGATTTTTGGAAATATCACAATAAAATGTTATCATCAAACAATATATTCTATTATATACCTAAGGGGTCAATAGAATATATAAAATTAATTGGAAAAATTAATTATCCAAAATTATCTTTATTTTAAATTTTTTAATAACATTTGTTTTTATATTTTTCTTATTAACATAATTACTACATAAATAATTTTTTTAACTATTTAATATATGTATTTGATGATGAAAAATAAAAAATAAAATAGTATTATTAATATATATTTACTATAATTTATAAAAATATTTTTATTTTAATTTATCTGCATGAGAACCCAACATTAGAAATGTATACTTATTAAATTATAAATGTGACAATTTTAACATTATTTTAAATAAACGAATGTAATTGTCCTATTCAATTCCATATTGCTCCAAATGGTTGATAATTCGACAATTGGATGATTATAGTTGATATATATTTGAAAAATAAAATTTGGCATTGTTTTTGGAAATTTTTATGGTTATTAGGTTTTTAATAAAAATTATTTCATTGATTTCACATCAATCAATTAATTTTTACATCATCAAAGAATAAGACTTTAAGGTAAATATTTATTTCCTAAAAATTAAGAAATAAATTACCAAGATGTAGGTAATTATTTTACATTTCTATTAACTATTTATTTGTTAAGATATCACCTAGTTATAACAATATTAAAATTATTATACTTATATGAAATGTGTGTTTGATATTTTGTCACTTCCCTTTGTTTTATAAATATCTATGTGATTTTACCTATCTAGTGGAAATTAAAAGACTATTTTTCAAACGAAATACATTATGGGTATAATTTTATTCATATAATGGGACTTTGGTAGGTTTTACTATAATTTTATTGTTCTAATCATATTATCAATTACTGTAATTTACCTAATTTACCTTTAACTATGGTAAATAAAAGTTACCATTGTTACTATTCATAATATCCAAAAATAAAAGTAACCTATTAAGAAAATTTAGACCCACTGATTTAAAATATGGAATCCTTTTTTTATAATTCAAAACACAGATTTGGTAGAAATTAATTTAAAATTATTTCCCGTAGTCAAAACCAAAAAGTGATTTTTTTAGAAGTAGAAACTTATCAAAATATTGTCATGTGTATATCCAATTTAATGTGAAATTACTTGAAGTTGTCAAGATGTAATTAAAGGAAAAAACCTAATGTAATTAAACATTAAAATTAATTGAAATGTTACTTTAACCAGATAAATAAATTAGATGAAAAGGCTATTTTGAATTAAAATGCATTATTTTCCACTATTCATTAAAATTTGAATTTTATCAGATTAATACCAAAAATTAAACAAAAGTATTTTTTTTATTCCAAAGTGGAAGTTTATTTTTTCAAATAGAATATATTAAAATTTTAAAAAATATTTAAAATGGGTGCACCATTAAATGGCTGCAAAATTGCATTTTTTTTATAAATAATTATTTTATTTGAAAATATGAAAATTTTCTTATATCCTATTCTAGAAAATATAAAATATGAATTTTAATGTTATAAAATTCAAAATTTGGTTAATAATATTCCTATATTCTAGTTTATATCCCATTAAATAATAATATTTCAATAATATATCATTGTTTAGTGAAACTCGATATTATGCACAACAAAAGGTATCGAGGATGGTTTCTCTTGCATGTGACATAATCCATGTTAGTGTTGTGTGTAGTGAAATATTATTTTGGTGTTTCATATTACATTATTAAAACATAGTCCATTTTATAAAATCTATACTTAGGGACGTATGAAATTAATTCTATCAAAAGAACTTGAAATTCTATGTAACACATGCCAAGAATAGTGTTCTATATACTGCAAGCTAATACAATGTTGTGTATAGTGCAAGTTAATCTTGGTGTAGCATAAAACATAGGACATCAAAGAAATTAAAAAGAAACTATCTCATACAATCTCAATGTGTTACATTCTACCCCCCTTAAAATGATTCTTCCCTCGAAATTAATCACCGTTATAAATGGTTTACTACTTGAAAGTTCCTTTCATGCAATCCCACATCATAAAAATGGATTCTAACAATTAATTTTAAAAAGTAATGTTAAAAACCTAATGGTTACCCGAAGTAAATCATCTCTAGGTTTCCACATTGAAGAATATATGTGGGAAGTAAAAACATTGATATGGAAGAGAAACCTAAAAATCATGTTCTGATTGATAGTGATAGACAATAAGGTTTAGAGAAATTTACCTACAAAAAATCCATAAATCTTTTACGATTTAAGGTACCATCTGATTCATCATATAATAATGTACTAAGATGACCTTTTTGTTTTTCAATATCCCTTCCCTAAAGTTGAATAATTTTCCCTAGGAATAAATACTTAGTTTATTTTGGTACAATCTCACCACTGTTCTTTCCTTGAAAAATTTCCAATTCATCTATTATTTAATGAAATGAAGTGGATTTTTTCATTCTGAAATTGTTAACATATCATGCGATAGAATGATAGGTCATTCAATCTATCTCAACAAAAATGTTAACATAGGTAATCAAATTTTCATAAGGCTACCTATAGAGAGATAAAACATTAATCTAACAAAATTCAACTGGAATATAAAATATAATACCCATAAATGGATACGAATACAATCCTTCCAAAAACTAAAATTATAAATCTTTAGAGAGAGGGGAACTAAATCGACCTAACATTTTTCTCCCATATATCATTTGGTAGTTCTAGGTTGTCACATTCCAAACATGTGAATACCTTAATCATGTATTCCTTGGAAATATTGTAATAATATTAATTACCATAGAACCTTAGTGAAAACACGGATCCTATCAAAATTAACACTTTTCACACTCCAAAAATACCAAAAATTCAATACACTCAAACCGTGATATTACATTGTACTTCTACCAGTCCCGAGGTCATTAAAAATATCAAACACGTCATTATCTTCTTATCCATTGATTATTCAAATATCATGTGTTTTAAGAAAATAATCGAATAAATTTTCATGGTTACCAGTACCATTCAACATATACATTCAAATACTTAAGGAAGAACAATAGTGTAACAATCCTGAGATGTTTCTTTATTCTATAGTAAAATACATTATTCATGATAAACTTGAAACCATTCCACTATCTAATTAAATCATTGACCGAACATCATCGTTGTATTCCTCAACACTTATTTCATCTCATATATCATTTGTAGTCTCTTAATTTTCATCAACATAAATAATTCACCTATGAGTAATCAAATTATCTTCATGAGATTTTCCCTTAGGGAATCAATTGCCATAGTGTTGGTTCCGAGCACAGCGGAAGCACCTTGATGGGTGTACCCAACTTTAATTTTTCTATTAACAACGATCAATCCAAGATCCCTCATGATGATTAAACTCTAGATATTCAGAATATAATGAAGAATGAAAGAAATTATGAGAGTCTTGGAACCATAGATAGAATCATCATTTGTTGGTTATAATTAATTTAATTAAAAAGACAAGAATTTCCCTGATGGAATTCTCTCCTCATTGACGTTTTTGGTCAAATCCAATGTGATCCATAATTACGTCGTAGAATCCATGTTTAGTATTTCTCTAGTGGTGATCCACACATGCTCCATGTATCTCTAGATGTCACTAAAGGGATCTCTAGGTGCTATCATAGAAGATCCTTCACTTGTGATGTCCACCTTCGATCACCTTGAGAGACACTTCTAAAGCACTCTCCTTGATCTGGTAGAGGAGGATCTCTCTCGTAACTTGAGATCTTTCTTGGAGGAAAATAATTATCTCTTGTCCTGAGAGATTTTTCCACATCCTTTTTTCACAGCCACTAATAATGGTTAGGTTAAACTTGAATAATATAATTGGGATTTTAATTACTTCAAATAATAAAAAGAATTGATTACTCGAATTCATTTATTCATTTCATTTAATTCATAGTAAGACCCCATGTATAATAATAACAGTTGACTATTAATATCACTTGACATGAGCCCAAAAAATTACACTTAATATTAATTAATTAAAAAAATGATATTATTTCTCACAAATCCCCAGAAAAACTACACGACATGTATATTAATATACATGACGTGTAATTTTTTTTCTATTCACTTTATTTCCTCCACCACATTTAATAGACCTTGAATAATGACTATTTATTTATTAAATAAATATCACTTCATTACTCACTAATAAATATATTATTTCACCCATAATATATTCTCTTGAATGACTAGTGTCGAAATAAATGGGATCAGGCATCCTTGAAAAATTATTAAACTATTATTGGTAATAATATTTATTCAACTTGTTAATTTTATATGTAACTGAGATACTTAGACAAACATAGTTTGTGACCCTCTAGGCCTCTTTCTCGGTGACATTAGGTAGAGCTTGCATAAAGTCCAAGGATAGCATCTATCAACAAGCTAAGACACCGATATAAAAATATTTTAACGTCTCAATGACGAGTCACCTCCTACGAACGCTTACCATATAATGTAATCCATTTATCATGATATCTCCAATCAATAGGGTTTCATGATAGTGACATCGACCCATGTGTTCAATTATTATTTCTTTGACTTCCTGTAATCAAACTTTCATATTCCTCATAATGGCCATAGATTTATTTAGGCTATATCAATTCAATGAAAGGGCCTGACATACATACTTCTGTTATGGAAAAGAAGGGACAAATCCTTTCTTGCATTATCTATTAATGCAGTATTATTCGTGACACACCTAAAAGATCCTTCTTTACTACGAATGATGTGTCGTCACATTTTTCATCAATACATCAAAGTGAGTGAGTTGTAATACCCATCAATAATAATATTAATGTCTATGGTCCAATACACACATGTTTAGATAGGAAAATCCATTGACACTATGAAATGTTGATATCCAACTGGTGTGTCTTGTTCTCATAATATCCCCATGGATACTACCAAGGGTCCACATCATGAGAAGGTGCCTCAAAGTTTTATGAGTCCTCGCAACTAATGGCCTATATAATTTGTGTCCATCAAATAACATCATCGATACATAGAACATATATTCAAGAATAGTGTTATGGCATTTATGGGTTCCCATTATAGTAGGGATCCAGTACAACCCTTTAGTGCAACCACTATCCTCAGGACATTATCACATGAATTATCACACAGATGAAAAATCAAGATGTGATAAGGTATTTATTATTGAATAATGTAAAAAGTAGTTGGATTTAGTCCACCAACTCCAACAGAATCCCACATGGACTAGAGACAACTACTAACAACATATAATCCTCTAGCTCTCACATGATATTTAGGATTCTAGTGAGATATGTCTTTAGTCATGGGGTGCACCATGTTCTCTTCCATGGACACTCTTCTCACTACAAATTCTCCCATTTGATAGAAATCCCTCAAGAGGTGATATTTATGGAGAATATGATTTATTCATTAAAGTGACCTTGGTTCCTTTTCAAGAGCCACCAATGCAGTATTATTAAAAAACAATGTGATAGGGTCTCTATTATTTGGCACCACATCAATCTCCTAGACGATGTTCTGAATCTATAAGGTTTCCTTTACTACATCAGAAGATGATATATATTTATACACCAATGTAGAATTGGTGAAAACTGGTTTCTTTGAACTATTCCAGCTCACAAATTCTCCGTTGAGACAGAAAACACATCCTAATTATGACTTCATATTGTTCTGATCTCTATGAAAACCTACATCATCATACCCTCTAATGACAAGATCATTATCTCTTATATACACCAGGAACATATCCTTAGATCTTATCAGATAATTAAGGAGAGTCTTAATAGTATTCCAATGTTTTTATCCTAGATCAACCTAATATCTTCCTACCTTGCTACGTTTATAGGAAACATCAAGACTGGTACATAACATGGCATACATGATGGATCCTATAGCTGAAGCGTATGTAATATTACTCATCCTATATTTCTCCTGTTGTGTATGAGGACACATTTTCATAGATATATGTAGGCTATGTGACACTAGAACCAATACCCTCTTAGATTGTTCCACACTAAATCTATTTAGTATCTGGTCAATGTATGTGCCCATACATAGTCCAAGAAATCTCTTGGATCTATCACAAATGATCTTGATTCCTAGAATGTTAGTTTCTTCACCTATGTCTTTCATGGAGAAACATTTGTTCAACCAGTCCTTAACTTATTATAAGACTTGTACATCATTTCCAATAAGTAATATGTCGTCAACATATACTACTATGATAATAAACACATTCCCAACAAACTGCTTATAAACACATGTCACACATTCATTCTTAATGAAACAAAATTATTTTATGGATTCATAAAATCAAATTTTCCATGATTTGGATGCTTTATTTAATCTGTAAATATATTTTTTCAAATTGAGAACCCTTTTGGCTTCACCTAGTGTCACAAAACCTTCTGGTAGTGCCATATAGATATCTTCCT
Organism: Viscum album; assembly: GCA_963277665.1. Classification (NCBI taxonomy): domain Eukaryota; kingdom Viridiplantae; phylum Streptophyta; class Magnoliopsida; order Santalales; family Viscaceae; genus Viscum; species Viscum album. Next base: position 1,046,776,592 of record OY728150.1, read on the forward strand.
AAATGTTCCCATTAAGGAATGCTGTTTTGAAATCGATTTTCCAAATCATGTAGTCATGGTAAAAAGCTATGTCAAGTATGATTATTATGGATTTAAACATGGAAACTAGAGAGATGGTTTCTTCATAGTCAATTCCTTGAAGTTGTTCGAATCCTTTAGCCACTAGAAATGCCTTATAGGTGCTAACTTGACATTATATGCCTAGATTTCTCTTGAATACCCATTTGAATCAAATTGGATTTTCATCAACTGGCCCATCGAACAGAAACCAAACTTGGTTATCATACATGGAATCCATCTCAGAATTCATATAATTTGGCCATCTTATTTCTTCTGAGATATCTATTTTTTTCTTATAGGAAAGTGGTTCATCATTTTACAACAATAATGATTCATCATCCTTGGTGACTAGGAAACTAAATATCTCTGGTTCCCTTACCTCACTTGTGCTCTTATGCTGTACTTTTGTTTCCAGAACCTCTTCCATAGGGACATGTGGAACTTGTTCCTCTACAACCTCTTGTGTATCTTGGTCGTCAACTTCGTCAAATTCAATCTTACTCCCACTATCCTTTTTGAGTATGTGGTCCCTCTCAATAAGGAAGTATTTTCCATCGAAAATCACGTTCTTTTCTGAAGGGTTATATCGAAAATATCATTTCATTTATGTGGGATATCATATAAAGATACACTTCGTTCCATGGGGTGCTAGTATGATGCATGAGAATGAATTAACAAATGTCTCAGATTCCCATACATGTGTTTGTGAAAAAATGGGTTTCCTTCTTCTCCATAGCATGAATAGAATTCCATTTTCCTCCTTAGTTATTACTTGGTTTAATGTGGTTGATGTAGTTTTTAATGTGTATCCCCAAAAAGATAATGTAATATTTACATAACTCATCATTTACCTCACCATGTCCAACCCGGTGCATTTACTCCTTTCACTAACACCATTCCACTGAAATGTATAGGGAGGAGTAAGTTGAAATAGAATCCCAGACTCCCATAAAAGGTTCACAAAGTTTTGGTTCATAGATTCTCCACCTTGATCCGATTGAAGAATCATTACTTTCTTTCCAAGAGATTCTCTACTTCATTCTTGAATCCATTAAATTCCTTCAGGACTCTGACTTATACCTCATTAAGTTGTGATAGAAATATCTACTCAAATCATCAGTAAATATAATTATTTAGGAATATCAACCTCTAGCTTATAATGGAAATGGTCCACACACATCCATGTGTACCAATCCTAGAAGCTCTGTAGCCTTTTCACCCTATCCACCGAAAGGAGGCTTGGTCATTTTACCTTGTAAACAAGCTTGAAATCCATCAAGTGGTTTTAACTCAGTAGAGTATAAATAACCATCTTTGAAGAGATTTTTTAAGCGCATCTTATTTACATTACCAAGATAATGATGCCACAACATGGTGTTGTATGAGTCTTGTGAGTTTGTTTCATTATCGCTTTCCAACACTTGGTTTTCGTAATTTAATACATAGAAACTGTTATTTGAATGATCCATACCATAAAATTTTTTGTTCTAATAAAATAAACAACCCTTATTTCCAAACTTGAAAATAAATCCATCCCTATAAAAACCTAAAACAAAAATTACGATCTTGGTAACTCTAGGGACTCAAAAACGGTTATGTAAAACCAAAAGCATCCCAGTCAGAAATGAGATATGGTAACCGCTAATGGCCAATTCAGCCAGCCTCCCACTATTGGTAGTTCAAAGATCAACCTATCCTATGGTAATCTTTCTAAATATTCATGGTTCATACATTGTAATATAGATGTGAGCCCTAAAATCTGTATCTAATACCCAATGTGTAGAAATAGAAAGATTACACTCGAAAAAGAACACACTATTAGGATCCCCGCACTTTTGGGTGTAGTTCCTCTTATAGTGGCCTGGCTTGACACATGAAAAACACACCACATCCCATTCCTTTCCCTACATATGGATCTTCCCTTTCTTGGTGGGATGGTTCTCAGAGGTATCAGACCGTTTATAAATCATTGGACCATTTTCATTGTCCTTCCTTTTCTTATTCACCATAAGGACTATGGGTTTGTCACACCCCATGTCCTTATCTACCTGAAGAATTATGTTCATAAGTTACAATATGCTATTCTCGTTTTTTCTCATGTTTTAGTAAACAATAAATTTGGATAATGTCTTGGGAAGTGTTGATAGGAAGAAATCTGTACACAACTCATCTGGGAACAAAATCCCTAATATGTCCATGCGTTGAATGTATCCAATAATCTTAACTACATGGGGACCAGATGGAACAAACTCTCCATGCTTAGTCTTGAAAAAGTGTTTCCAATCTCATATCTCTCCGGTCTCTCCATCTCTTGATTGAGATCCTTAAGGAGAGATGTCCTGCTATACATGTCCATGTTTTCATGTTTCATCAAGAGATCATTAGACATGGCTAATAGCATGAAACCTTGGACATCAATGGAATCATTAAAATGTATCATATAGAGATATATTTCCTCATCATTGGACTATTTTATAGGATCAACTAGAACTAGCTCTTCCAGCACATATAATTTCCTCTTGTGGTGAAGGATGATGTATAAACGCCTCTTCCACTCTTGGAAATTGGTTTCGATGAGAAGGTTTTACTTATCAAGTATGGTTCAAAATGATATGTTTGAAATTATTTTTCTTGTCATTTATAAAAATTAATATGATAAAATATTTAGTACTTTATTATGATAAAAATGAAACAAATAAATAAATCCATACTTATTGGTCTCCAACTATTTTATCCAAATCCAATAGCCCTCACCCATTACTTCAGAATATTTTGTTTTTTTGAAAATCTAGTTGTATGGATCCGTACAACCCTTTGGATTACCCCAACTAGGGTTTTTCAACCAACTCGAATGATTTTAGGTAATAATTCCAAATTCCAACTGCATTAACTCACATCTCCTTGATCTATTGAGTGGAATCTCAAATCTTGAAATCCTTTTATTTTGGGTTTCCTCAATATTTTCCTCTTGGTCATACCATTTCCTACTGTGGTAGTCAACCCTTGATGTAAACGAAGTCAATTCAACTGAAAATATTGAATTAAAATTCCCAGATAATTGAAATCACCCCAACTAGGGATGGTCAAAAACATTGAAATATGGTTTGATTCTAACCATGATTATGGAAGGCTTTACCGACATAATATTTATTTGAGGGATTTTATCCTTATACGTAAATTTCCATTTAATTATCATTGATTACATGCTTCTTAATATTAAATGGGATATAATTAAGTGATTAACCATGTATAAGATAATATTTATGCATAATTTGGTCTAATTTTAGTTCCAACTTGCATGCAATATTAATTCATCAATTGTTTGATTATGAAAAAACACCTAAAATAAATAAACCATGCAATTGAAAAAAATAAAATAAATTGTAACATCATGAGATTCTTATATTGGTCAGTTTATCTAGTAGTTGATATACTAACCCAAGACCTAGGGAAGAAACACCATGACTCTTTTTGGATTGTGTTTATAGCATTCCATCTTCCCACCTTTGTATATCCTTGTATTTGTTTCACCTTGGATCCTAAATTGAGCCGCCTCAACTAGCTTGGGAGATCAATACCTTACTTATTCTTTTGTCTCACTCGCATGTGAGGGTAAAACATGATTTTACGTAAAAGAAACCATGGGCATGAAAGCACTACATATTAACAAGGAGAAGGATCACATGCCAACCAATTTAATTTTAATAAATAAATTAAAAGAAACAATCCATATTTAAAGGTCTTGGCCTATCTCATGATAATCCTTACACGAAAAGATATTTACACATAAATAAATTTATTGTTCAATTCATTAATCATTATTTTTTAATATAAATCACACTCAAATCTATTAAATATCTTTAATTAATCAATCCATTTATCATTAACCATTTTCTGAATTTATTCTAGATTCTAAAATATCTTAATTTTTTTTAAAAATAAATTCATTTAAAATTATCTTTGTTCGTAACATGTAACTTGGAGGCAACCTGATGAATTCCTATTCATAACTACCCAATAAGCATAAATAAACATTACAAAGATGTTAAATTAAACACATATATATAAAACCCCTATTAGGTGTTCTACCTCACCTTTACACTCACACCATGGTACACATCTCAAGGGTTAGTGTAATATAATAAAAAAATTTAATAAATCTTCTTGATTTTGATGAGTACACAACATGTAGTTCCAATGACACGGTGTGTACTATCGTACACCATCCATCCGAAGTACACTCCCAAGGATATGTCGTGTGAGTGTACTTCAGAAATCTTTGTAGTAAACAACTTGTACAATGGGACACATGTTGTGTAGTATTCACATTACATGGTCTCCAACTGGGAAATCATTGTATGAGGTACACGGTACAACCTTAACCCAAAAGGACTACATGATGTGTCTAGTGGACCGCATGGCATGTAATCTAGAAACTATGTTCCACCTTTTCTTGGTCAACAAATGGAGTCATTTAAGACTTAGATAGACTCCATCACATGGCATGGTTTGGAAGAATAGTCCCGATGCATGGAACCTAGACTACACGGTGTGTACAGCCAAATACATACTATGCACTTTGGTGTTGTACAGAAAATAAGCTTTGGATCCTCCTAATGAGATCCTCTATTTTATTTTAATCAAATTTAAAAAATAAATATTGTTTCTGTAAGGTGAATGAGAAACAAAAGAGGAGGAAAAAATATGGAGATTCAGATTTGAATAACAATTAATTGTAATTGATACAACTAAATTATTAAATTATTAAACAATCAAGGACAAAATAAATAATTATTATCAATGATATGAACCCTCTAATACCACTTGTAGGTTATGGGTTTAGTGGAAGCACATGGATGGGTATACCCAACTTTAATCTTTCCATTAACAACAATCAATATTATATCTCTCATGATGATAAAACACCAATTCTTCAGAATAGAATGAATTATGAAAGAAATGAGGGGAGTCCTGTAACCATATAGATGATCATAATATGTTGGTTATAATTAATTTAATTAAAATAAAAGAATTATCTTGATGGGATTCTGTCTTCGTTGATGTTTCCGGTCACTATCCCTTGTGATCCATCAATGTGTCATAAAAGACTTGTGTAGGCTTCCTCAAGAGGTGATACACACAGGCTCCATATAACTATAGACATCACCGAAGCAATCTACAGGTTCTACCATGGATGATCCTTCACATGTGATGTCCACCTTTGACCGTCTTGAGAGCCGCTTCCAAATCATTCTCCTTGTTTTGGTGGAGGCGGATCTCTCTTGTAACATGAGAGCGTTCTTAGAGGAAAATAATTCACTCTTACTTGAGTTCTTTCTCCAGATTTTTTGTGAATAAACACAAATAATTTCTAGGTTAATTAGAATAATATAAATTGGATTTAAATTACATAGAATAATAAAATAAAATAATTACCCAAAAGAATTTATTCATTTCCTTTAATACTTAGTAAGTCCTCATGTACAATAAAAACAGTTGAATATTATTATCACTTGACATGCGCCCAATGAATTACACCTAATATTATTTAATTAAATAAATAATATTATTTCTCACAAATCCACAGAAAAACTAAACTTCATGTATATTAATTTACACGGCATGTGGTTTTGTTTTTCCATTTTTTTATTTCCTCCACCACGTTTATTAGACCTTGAATAATGACTATTGATTTCTTAAATAAATATCACTACATTACTCGCTAATAAATATATTATTTCACCCAAAATATATTCTATTGAATAACTAGTGTTATAATAAATGTGATCAAGCATCCTTGAATAATTATTAAATGGTGATCATGAATAATATTTATTCACCTTTTTATCTTAATATTTAACTGAGATACTAGGACAAAATTAGTGTGTGAGCCTCTGGGCCACTTTATTAGTGGAATTAGGTGGACCCTATCTAAAGTCCAAAGTTAGTTTCTAGAAACATTCCATGTCACTCATATAGAAAAAGTTAATGCCACAATGACATGTCACCTTCAACGAATGCTTGTCAGGTAATGTAATCCCTTTGTCGCGATATCTCCAATCAAGCGGGTTGCATGATAGTGCCATAAAGACATGTGTTCAATTATTATTTCTTTGACTTCATGGAATTAATCTTTCCCATTCCTCACCATGGAAATGGATTCCATTTGGATGTATCAATTATATCAAAAGACTAGAGATATCAGCTTCAATTGCGGAATTGGAGGAAAAAATTATTTCACACATTTTCTATTAATACGATATTACTCGTGATGCACCCAACATATCCTACCTCACTACAAATGGTGTGTCGTCAGAGTTTTCATCAATAAATCTATGTGTGCGAGTTGTAATATCCATAAATAACAATCTTAAAGTCTAAGGACTAATACACACATCTACTGATAGTAACATCCAATGACACTATGAAATTTTGATTTCCTGCTGGTGGGTCTTGTTTTCGTAATATCTTCCTTGATACTACCAAGGGCACACACCATGAGAAAGTACCTGAATGTTTTATGAGTCATCACACCAAATGTCTTGTATTATTTTTTTCTCTAAAATAACATTATCTTTCCATAAAACATATATTTAAGAATACTATTTTGGAATTTCTGGGTTCTCATTATAGCAGGGATACGCTATGACTCTTCAGTGAAATAATTACCCTTAGGACATTATCCCTTGAATTGTCACAAATAATAAAAATAAATATGTGGTAAGGTATTTATTAATGAATAAGGTAAAATTTATTTGTTCTAGGCTACCAACTTCAATAGACTCCCACTTAGACTAGATCCAACAACTAACAACCTTTAACCCGCTAGCTCTAACATGATATTCAGGATTATATTGACATAGGAATTTATTCATTAGGTCTACCATGTTCTCTCTTATAGACACTATTCTCACTAAAAATTCACCCCATTGATAGAAATCCCTCAATAGGTGATATTTAAAGAGAATTTTCTTTGTCTGTTGATCAGACCATGGTTCTTTTACAAGATCCACTACTGTAGTATTATCATGATACAATGTAGTAGGGTCTCTGCTACTAGGCACCACATTAGGATCTTGGAAAAAGATCTGATTCTAGATGGATTCCTTGGCTACATCAAAAGCCCTTTTATATTCAGAATCCACTGTAAAATCAGTGACCACTGGATTCATTGAACTCATCAAGCTCAAAACATCTCTATTGATACATATATTATATCTTGATTGTGACTTTAGATCATTCTGATATGTCTGAAAACCAGCATCATCATACAATTTGATGACAAGGTCCTCATCTCCTCGATACACTAGGAACATATCCTTAGTTATTCTCAAATACTTAAGGATAGTCTTAACACCAATCCACTGTTGTTATCCTGGATCTTCCTGTTATCTACCTAACATGATCAATGCATAGGCAACATCAATCCATGTAGATAATAGGGCATACACGATGGATCCCATAACCAAAACATATGGGATATTACTCATCCTATCATTATCCTATTGTGTCTGAGGACAGATTTTCCTAGAAAGATGTAATCCATATGACACTGAAACCAATCCCCTCTTGGATTGTTCCATACAAAATTTCTTTAGTATCTGTTCAACGTATGTACCCTTCCATAGTCCAACAAACCTTTTGGATCTATGATGAATGATCTAGATTACTAGAATGTAGGATTCTTCTCCTACATATTTTATTGAGAAAAACTTATTCAACCAGTCTTTAACCAACTGTAAAACTGGTACATCATTTCCAATTAGTAATATTTCGTCAACATGTACTACTAGGATAATGAACACATTCCCATTAATCTTATTATGCACACATGGATCAAATTGGTTCTTAATGAAACCAATTTTTTTTATGGAATTATCAAATCGAATGTTCTATAATATGGAGGCATTCTTTAATCCATAAATGGATTTTTGCAACATGAAAACTTGTTTGGATTTACTAAGTGTCAGAATCCCTTCTGGTTGTGTCTGTTTCCTCTCTAAATGGGAATGAACTTGTTTTTTTAAGGTTTAAACATTCAAATCGGTTTCTAACGGGTTTATTCGCAGAACAAGAAACATCCAATGATTCTATATCCATTTGGACCTACTTTCCAAAGGCAGCTGCTCATTAATTGTGGACCAACGATGCTTAAGAACTTGCATTGGTTGAGAGGATGGGAGGTCGGACTCATCACACCTTCTTGGGCGGAATTATTGTCTACTTCGAGACTCTCTTTATAGATTTAAGTTATGTTCGTGAATCCTTATTAAATTACCAAGTACGAAAATGAGATTTCCTTTAGAAATGAAAATCAATGATTGATATGTATGAGATTTAGAGAATCTTTTATATGTATTTAAGGTTATTTATCAATATATAATCATCCATATTTATTAGATATTCTTAGTCAATGGTATCCTTCAACAAATAATATAGAAATATCGGGGACATTATGATGACCATACTGGTTTTAAAGCCACTCAGTGGGGCACTTGATATTTACTATCGTTCAGAAGGACATGGATTATTTTAGAGTTGGGATCGTACCCGCAGATGGGCTACCTACGTATCCTTGTTTAGAAAAGGAATCATAACCCATGTAGTTCATAAATTAAGATATAGTTTAATGTCATATGGGATAGATGAGAATTAATGAGTGATAGGCTTGAACCTCAGAAAGGCTTCCTACGTACTCTATTTTAAGGAAGAGATCAAATTCTAATTAGTTCTTTTAAAGAATGTGGGTCTTATGTATGATTAATGGCCCAAAGAGATGTGTCGTGGTTACTTTTACACTGTAAGCTCATATGAGTCATGATCGGTGTGAGAAACAAGAGGTATTAGTAAACCTGACGATTTATGCCCCAAAAGATGTGGTCACAAGAAATGATGTGGGGATTACGTATGTATGGCTACCCAATGAGATAAATATCAGGACTTACTTCAGAGAAAAAGCCTGGGAACAAGGTCTATAAAGGTATATGTACTTTATGGAGATTTGGATACTTAAATTAGGACATAATCTTTAGAAGGATTCCCAAATTAGAGGGGACTTATGATTGGGTTTTATTCCTAATAAGGAAGCCCAAATAAAAAGAAATTAAGACTGGTAAAGAGAAATTATGACTCGGGATTATTCCTGAAAAGGATGCCTAGGTTAAAGGGACTTGAGAACATGGGGTTTACTCCTAAGGAGGATGCCCAGGTTAAAGAGACTTGAGAACTCGGGGCTTACTCTTGAGGAGGATGACCAGGTTAAAGGGGCATGAGAACTTGGGGATTACTCTTGAAGAGGATGCCAAAGTTAAGGGAAATTATGATTGGGTCTTACTCCTGAAAAGGAGGCACATTTTAAGGAAAATTAGACTGGGGATTACTCCTTAAAAGGAGGCCCATTTTAAGGGAACTTAGACTAGGATTACTACTGAAAAAGAGGCCCAGGTTAGGGGACTTTTGATCTGGGGATGACTCCTGAAAAGGAGGCCCATATCAAAAGAATTTAAGATTTGGGGCTTAATCCTAAGGAGGATGCCCATATTTATGATCTTCTCATCTTAGAGGATGAGGTTGAATGGAGGAAATCTATAACCTTAGTGACATAAAGATATGTAAATCACTATGTTTGGATATATATTCCACTGAATTCCTTTCAGATATGGAAGAAAACAAAGGAACCATGTCATAAATGACTTTGAAAAGGGTTTTGAAGGCTAAATCTTGAAGAGGAGATATGGATTTAAATAAAAGAGTTGAATAGACAGGAGGGGCACCTAAAAAGAGGCAGGCACACAAATCCTGTTGGGGTGTGCAAGTATTGGTCGTGCAAGTATACTTGCGTGACACATGTATACTTGCGCGATGGTCAACCCATAGGGTAATACTTGGGCGAGGCTTGGCTCAAGCCCCTAATATTATCCCTAAGGGCTTCCAAAAGGGTGGTGCACAGGTTCTGTTGAAGGGATAAGGTGGCACGCAAGTGTGACCATTTTCCCCTAAGGGTTGGACACTTAGGTGCGCAAGTGTTGATGAATTTCAACACTTAGGACTTATTCCCTCTCTTTAGATCTTCCATTATAGGTAAGAAATTACCTTATAAGTGTTCATAAGACTTCAAGTAGAGACTAGGGCATCGAGATCTTGAATCTGACTTTTGGAAATTTTCATCCTTGAAATGGGGGGCCCACAAGGGTTATTTATAGGCTATTGAAGACCTTGGGTGGAAATCAAATAGGGTGTGCAAGGCACCTTTGCGACCAATATGTGGTGCGTGGGTATACTTGTGTGACCATGATGAAACTTGCACAACCCATTCTTAAGTAAATCCTTGTTCATGCCTTTGTTAGGTTTTGATGTTTCTTCAAAGGATGAATCTCTTTATGCTAAGGTATTCCCCTTTTTCAGTCGTTTAGACTCTGTGATGGAATGGAGCATAAAAAAAAGTCCCCCATTAGAGTTGGATCCAAAATGAAGGAGGATTTGACTCTAAGGTAAAGGAGAAAACCAAGGAAGGGTGATGCACAAGTTTTGAGCGCGCAGCTGAGAGGCACACATGCTTCGACATGCAGGGGTGCGGCCTGGCCTGTAAATATGCACCCCATTCTCGTACAAAGCACCTGGATTTGAACACATCTAAGCTCTCGCTGCATAGGTTGCTCTCGTCATGAAAGTGACTTGTTTTCCTCTTTTAATTTCTTTTGTTCATGTCGCGCTTCTGCAGAGGTATTTGGACATGCGTTGTGATACCTGTGCGCCAAAAAATGTGCGACACAGTTACACTTGTGCACCAACATTGGACTTGTGCGCCTTAATTCCTTAGCCATTCTTTTCACTTTTCAATACAAATTTTATGAAAAATCAACTTACATAAGAGTTAATTATTCGACCTTTTTGCAGATTAAATGGCTTCCAGAAGAATTGGAACGACTGATAAACTGGCTTGCATGAGAATTGCTGATATGATGAACATTGTTGGCCATGATTACTATAATGTTTTCAACAACAATCTCAAAGATCTGTCAAAGTACTTGAAGAAGTATCATCTTTTTTTGTCCCAAAGCATCCACCTGCCTTTGTACGTGCATGTTCATCTGCAAGAAGTCAACATTCCAGAGCCAAAGAACTATCTCTCACATTCTTCATTTCAAACATACACCAATTTTGCTTTATTAAATATCTCAATTGGAAGATAATTTGTTAATACTGGAACAGTGGAGATGGCCTACATAATGCACCATAGACCTTGTGACCCGGATCTGAAACCTCACAAGCCTGAGCTGCAACCACATTGTTATCCTTTAATCTTCTGAAATTCTCAGATGGATCAATCCAAAGGCTGGAAGAAGAGTTGGGACTTTCGTACTGGAGGAGGTGTGAAGAAAACATGGATGTGGGCAGATTGGTTGCGAAAAACCTGTGTAGATTTTGTTGAGGATTTCAAAAGAGCTACAATATATGAAGCCTTCTGGGATGGGAAGACATATGTCTATAGAAATGATGACTTTGTGCCAGAGCTACTCAGACGTTGGAGCCTAGAAACCAACTCCTTCCATCTGACTCATGGAGAATTAGGAATCAGTTTGTGGGATGTCTACAAGATCTCAGGGGATCCAATTTTGGGTGATATGTATTGTGAATTCATCCCCCCCCCCAAGTTGACTTGGAATGATTCGGAGAAGACTCGGGCTTTGGCTTAGGAATTATTAAAACTTTTCTACAAGCTCAAGAACACAAAGACCTCCAAAAATCATTCTAGAAAGGATATTCATCCAGAGGAGTGGATGGATATGTTTCATTCCAAGAAGGCGGTGAAGGGTCCCAACTGTAATCGTCCTACTACCTTCCTCAGAATAGAGAAGAGGGGTGCTTTTGGCAAATTCTGGACGACCCTGGAAGCTAGAGAATTTGAGAAGTGGGGGTACGAAGTGGATCAGAGAATCCCAAAAAAGACCCATCTGGTGGGATTCTTAGCCTTCTGGCTCAGTGTTTATCTTCATCCAGTCTGGGATTCAAAGGGAGGCATTAGGCCAGGGACCTTCATTGTGGAAGCCAAGTTGGCTGAGAAGAAAATGGTTGGGTTGGCCACCCCCATTTCAGCAAATATTCATAGGAGCTTACTCCATGTCTTTATGGGTAAGTCTCCTTTGAGAATAGTGGGACAATTCCAAGTTTTTTGGGGATGGATTGCCACTCATTTTAGGATATATGCTTTACAGAACAGAGTACATGTTCCTAGAATCTATTTCAGGCCATCAGTGAAGGCATATTCTGGAATTACTATGTTATCTCTCAACATCTATGATATGAAGGTGTGGTTGAGCATGTTCAAGGAATTTAATTTCTTTCCTTATGGAAAACTCGCCAATCGGGCAATTTGTTGATGATGGAATAGTCTTCCTGGAATTGAGATCATACATGCTCTCTTGCAGAGATGGTGTATTGGCCACCAGGATTGATAGGGAAATTATATGCGAGGCATATTCTCCATATAGATTTGCACACTAATTCAAGTGTCTGCTATAGACAATTGTATCCCTTCCCATGCATGTCAGGTCATAGTAGCATCTGATGGATTCTCAACAACTATGGTTTCTGACATCTATGGAGAAGACCAGGGAAGTGCTTGATCTACCAGTTGCTAAAGCGGTGAGTAACTTGACTACATGGTATGCTGAGAACTGGATAGCATCATACCCTGAAGGGGTACAAAATCATCCAGTTCAACAGGTGGGGAAAAAGAAAGGAACTGTAGAGAAAAAAACCCTTCATCTGGAAGGTGACTCTTCCCCACCTGGAGCTGATTCACCTGGTTGCTGACCTAGGGCCGACTCATCGGATTCCCAAGATGGGGATGACGAGGCATGACATGTGTCCAAGTGGCCTCGTACCAGATATAATCTTTCTGTCAGAATCAAGAGACCCACTCCATACAATCATAGTGAGTTAATTCATTGAGGAAATTTAATTTTCATTTCTTTATAGAGAAATAATTTTCATTTTCTTATTCTCTATCTGTGATTGCAGGAGCTGGGAAGAAGCTGATATCCAAGATTGTAGGACCCTCCTCGCAGCCTTCTGGTACACATGTTGAATATCTATGACCAGAGGCTGTCCAGACATGGCGATGTTTATATTGCGATGCTGAAACTGCCTGGTTGGATCTGTATGATGGGCTACACATCTCTAGAATAGGTAATCTTTGGGCCTCTACTGATATTCGTTTCGAGGATAACCCTGATGATGTGTGGGCTTACATTAGAGAGAGAGAGATTCTCATATATTCCACCGATGATTCCATTCTTGTCACCAAGCAGGTGAGGAAATGATAGATCATGGCACCACTAAGGAGACTGGTGCTTCCGGAGATGAGGAGTGGGATGATTATGTGGCTCCTGAAGATGTAAGTCTCTTTCCTTCCTTGCTTTGTAACTTAAATCTAGTTAATGCTTTGTTACTTAAGGAAATTTCTTTCATCATCTTATAGCTTGCAAAGAAAGGAACTGCCGAGGTTCCTTCACCACAGTATAGCCCTGTTGGTACTGCCATTGGGACTAATGAATCTCCTTGCGAGTCGGGAAAGGTATATCCAGGCCAGTAGGCCATGGAGGAGGAGTTAGATATGGATCTTCATTCTGCAATTTCTGTATTTGGAGATGATGATGTCATCACTCCCAAAAATCCGAAGAAGCAAAGACATCAAAGGAAGTAGTCTACAGCTAAACATTTAATCAGTAGTGGTAAGTCCTTCAGATAGTCACGAGTCTTAACCCATGAAATTATTGCTTATACTTCATGGGATTGCAGCTGATTCTTTAATTTCTACTTTGAGGGAGAGTATTGACCCTCCTATGAGGACGATGGAGGGTGCTGGTGAACAGTCACAAATTCATGCTGACTTGGCTGCTCCTGAAGAAGAGCCAGCGTCTGTTCCCAGTACTGCTCCTTCCGTTGCTGCAAGGAGAGAAGAGCCTGCATATGTTCCTTGTACTTCTCCTGCTGTTGCGGCAAGGAGAGAAGAGCCCGATTCTAGTAATTTAAAAATTCTTCATAAAATGTTGAATGAAAACATCAACTAACTTCCATTATGTGATACTTTTAGGTTCAACACCTACACCAGAGCATTTGGAGGCCACTGCAACTACCTCTATAATTTTATCTGAAGAAGTTGTTCAGGTTCATAGGCTGCAAGATGACGGTCACCAAGAAGATAAATCGAATTCTCCCACAAGTGAGACTAACCAGTAAACTGAGATATCATTGGATGAAATGATGAAACCTGGCATATATTTTGAATACATTTTAGATCATGTTAAATTACCATGTAATTTAGAAGATTTTGGACGTGAGTCTTATACTTCAACCTATTAAAATAACTCTTTATTACATCTCTGACCATGATTGGTTAAAAATGTGTAGTTCCATCTAAGAAAGCTGTTGAACTGTCAATTCCTGAAGGGGGTATAGAAAACCCCACTATTGCAGAGACACTAGCTCAAGTGGAGCTTAACCCGGAAGAGATTCCTGAAACTCATCTTGAAAATCCTATTGAAGCTAGTAAAGACGGGGTGGAGCCTTCTCAAGTTAATGATCTACCATTCGGTAAGAGATAATAATTTCTGTGGTTGCACTTAATTTGCAAGACAACATAATAAACTTTTGTTATTATTTGAAACTAATCAAAACATTCAATTGACTATGCAGGTCCATCAATTTCAATGATTAGATCTGGAGGTGAAGCCTCAACCTCTGCCCCAACGGGAATAGAAAGTGAAATAACAAGGGTCAAGGGGGAAGGATCAGAACATGGAACTTCTATAAGTGCAATAATCCTGGATTATATTCCCCCATGTGACAGTGATGCTGAGTCAGACCCGAAAGTACAAAAGGCGCTCCAATTTTCACAACGCAAAGCATGGAATAACATATGGAAGTTCACATCTGAAGTGCCTCTTGAAGATCTGTCCTCGAAGATCACGTGAATGTCATCCCTGTTCGTCATGTTGGGACTTGGCGGTTTTGGATATCAAGAGATCCTTGTCGCGGTGAAACAAGTCATCTTAAGAAGGAAGAAGGAGAAAAAGTACCGCCAGGATTTGACCAGAGAAAGGCTATTGACAAATATCAGTGAATTTGAGACTGTGGTGTCTCGATATGAGGTTGATAATGCTGCCAAGTTGAAGGAGTTGAAGCATAAGATCAAAGAGAAATTTGTCCAAAAGATGCACCACCAGCAACAGTTAGATGCTATTACTGGGGACCTTTACCAGCTTAACAATTCACTGAAAGGAGTTCAAACGAATGGTATGAAAGCCATTGCAGATGCCAAGAAATCACTCCATCAAGCTGAAAAGAGTGAAGCTAGTCGAGTGAATGAGTTTCAAGTGGCTGCTGCTGAAGCTCGGGATGCCGTAAATCAAATGAAGATTTATGATGAAAGTCTCTTATAATCCCTAAAAAAGAGAAGAGACTCTAGTCTGTGGATTTCATTATAACTCTTGTGTATCAATGAAAGACACTTTCATCTTCAATCATTTGTGATTGCATTCTTTTTCTACCTGCAAACAATTTTCACCTAAGCCAATGGGCTTAGTAAGAATAGTTTGATTTTTTCTAGGATTATAAAAATATCCCTACAAACATTGAATCTTTTAAATGCTCAGTATTATCTAAATCATACAAAATGTATGTTTAGTGAGTTGGGACTTGACTTTTTTTCAGACTTCCCTCATGTTTTGTGGGCAGTTTAATGTCATTCACGTTGGACATAAAAAGGATAATGTTTAAGGTCGAAATAGATTTGACCAAATGGATTAAAATTGACTCAATTCCTTGATAATTTATCTGAAAACAAATTACCATATTAGTGTATGGGGTAAAATTTAAACTATGACTTAATAAATTTTGAATCTAAGGAATGATATGAAAAAAAGGATAAAAGGTATTAGAAGACATATTTCCTAAGAATGAAGTTACCACTATTTAACAAACCCGTTAGGGGGTTGAATTATGCAGGGCC
The DNA here is from genome assembly GCA_963277665.1 of Viscum album. Classification (NCBI taxonomy): domain Eukaryota; kingdom Viridiplantae; phylum Streptophyta; class Magnoliopsida; order Santalales; family Viscaceae; genus Viscum; species Viscum album. The sequence goes on from OY728150.1 coordinate 1,046,792,667, forward strand.
ACTTAAGGGCAATGGCTGCATAGTCAAATAATAGCATCTTTTGGATGATAGGTATGTTATGTAGACTACTTATGCACGGCCTCCTAAGGGAACGTGCTGCATAGTTAGGAAAAAGAACTCTCAGAAATTTTACTCTTCTATTGCTAAAAATCGAGTGAAAGTTTATGGAGATTCAAATTTTCCAAAGCACAGAGTCTTCTGTATGGAGAGAGGTACTTGAATATAGAGAGGATACTTCCAATCAAGATTATCAATGTATTGGATGAATTTCACTCCTGCGAAGGTCTAACCAAAACACTGGGAAGGGAAATATAAACCATAGACTTGAATACATTCAGATCATGAAAAAGAGTGTGGGGAAATTATGTTAAGGATGACTATTTTTGCGGATCCCTACATATTGTCGTTAAAACAAAAAGGAAAGAAGAGGTTTTCCTCCCAAGAATGAAGTTACCACTATTTGACAAATCCCTTAGGGGGTTGAATTATGCAGGGCCATCTAAGGGCATTGGCTGCATAGTCAAATAATAGCATCTTTTGTCTGACAGGTCCGTTATGTAGACCGTTTATGCAAGGAAACCTAAGGGAACATTCTTCATGGTAAAGCAAGAGAACTGTCGGGTATCAGACCTTTTATGACCAGAAGTCAAGAAAAGGGTTATGAAGATATAGAATTATTTATGGTTAGGAGTATGACACATCAAAATTGGAATTTTCCAATGAATGTAGAGATACAAAGACCGATGCTAACCATAATCATGTTGTGACTGGGTCCTAAATTGAGGTGCTGGATTTCACTACGCATCCCATAAGGATGGGAATCAATCCATACGTAGTTCTTGAAATTCAGTTTAACATCATGTGGGATGAGAGTGTAGGAGATCTTAGTTTAGGGTCATAGAGCTCAGACCATAATGAGGAATAAACGTTGTGTGTTTGTTATAAACTTGATGCAAATGAAGACTAGGGTTTTCATAACACATTCATGTTTTCACAGGGGGAATTTTTAGCTAAGGGATTGAAAGTGGAATTTGGGGTTAGGCCCAATGAATTGGGTCTTGATTCGAGGGATGATCAAACGTTACTACATATCCCATAAGGATGGGAATCATTCCTCATGTAGTTCTTGAAATACCCTTTGTACAGATTTTCTTTGTACAAGTGAAGGGTGAAAGGGGACTTTAATGAAATGATGGTTTGAATGAAGATTATAAGTTCGGGCATTACCATGTATTCAAATAGTCTTTGGAATATAACATGATTGGAGATCAATGTAAATAATGATTCACTATTAGGTGAGGGTGTAAAAGAATGATGTAGTTTATTTTCATACAGGACAAAAAGGTGCGAATAGTTTAATGTCATATAACAAGGACGATGGTGAACCAATGTAAAAAATATTGGTTCTGGGGGTGGCATCACGAATCAAAATCACATGAGATGGAAGTGAACCGATGTGAAGAGATTGGTTTTGGGCTTGAACCACAGGAGGTTTCCTACATACCCAGCCTAGAAGGAAAGGATCAAAGTCCGCATAGTTAGACTAAAGAATGAATTGGTAATCAAGTTGTTCTTGAGGACAACGACCTAAAAATGGTATTGGGACTTACGCATGTTTAGAGGCCCAGAAAGGATTTAATGGTTGAATTTTACTCTAAGATCATGTGAGTCATACTCAGTGTGAGAAACAAGAGGTAACAACAACCCTAACGATGCATAGTTTAACGTCATGTTGGAAAAATGAAGGGACTATGTAGTTTAAAGTCTTGTAGTGAGGACTATTGGTGCTGCACTGTTTAGTGTCATGTAGCAGGGATAAAATACAGTTTAATGTCATATAGGACATATTAAGGGACTTTTTTTAGTTTTACGTCATGTAGGATGAATGATTAGTATAGTTTAACGTCATGTAGAACAAATATAGGGACACAGTTTAACGTCATGTTGGACGTGAACATAGTTTCCATCATGTTGGAAAATAATGGTGTTGTACAGTTTAGTGTCATGTTTCTAAGATGATGGGGACAATATATTTTAACGTCATATTGGACGAAAGGGGGAATGTGCAGTTTAATGTCATGCGGTAAGGAAAAAAGAGGGGTTGAATAGTTTAACGTCATATAACGAGGACGACACAATTTAACGTCGTGTTGGATGAGTGCTGCACAGTTTAGCATCATGTAGCTAGGATGTCAGTTATGAAGTTTAACGTCTTTATGGATGTAAAAAGGTATTTCTATTACACAAAACACTTCTTAAAAAATCTGGCATTGGTTGGAGTCTGGATGAGTTCTCCATCCATTGAGATGAAAGAACAAGCTCCATTGGAGTAGACCTTATGTATTGAGTAAGGTCCTTACAACATTGGCTCAAGCTTTGGAGATTTCTTTCCTAGTATAATTGTACTTCTGAGAACCAATACCAATTCTCCTTGAATGAATGAACGAGGAAGAACTTTTTTGTTGAAAGCCCGTGATATTCGATTCTGATTGAATTCCAAGTGGTGCAGGGTGCACAATATTTTTTCATCTAATCATTCCAATTCATCCAATTGCTTTTGAGATTGTTCATATATATATGACTGATCAAAAATGGATACTCTAAGCGAGGATAATTTAAAATCAATGGGAAAGACTGCTTCCATTCCATATACCAATGAATATGGAGTTGACCGCATTGTAGTGAGGGTGGTGGTCCGATAAGCCCATAAAGCATGAAAGAGTTTATCAGGCCACGATTTCTTATATTTATCCACCATCTTTTGCATTATGTTCGAAAGAGTCTTGTTGAAGGCTTCTATTTGACCATTGGCCACTTCATGATACTGAGATGAATGATTGGATTTGATGTCATATTCTTGATACAACTTCCTTACCTCAGATAAACAGAAGTTGGTGCCATTGTCCGACAATATGGTATGAGGGACACCAAATCTGGTAATGATGTTAGACTTGATGAAGCTCAAAATGCTTTTAGAACTAACTTCATTGATACGTATTGACTCTGACCATTTGGAAAAGAATTCAGTAGCAGTAAAAATATACTTAAATTGCTATTATGTAGTCGAAGGATAAGGTCATACTACATCCATTCCCCATGTGGAAAATGGCCATGAGTATTTAGCTGTATAAAGAAACTCTAGGGGTTGATGAATGAAGCTGGCATGTACTTAGAAAAAATGACATTTCTTTGTTAAATCAACACAATCATGTATCATTGAAGGCCAAAAGTATCCAAGCCTTCTAATTTGATCAGATAGTCTATGCCTGGACTGATGGGAACCACAGACTCCTGCATGTACTTCTTTCATGACAGCCATTGTCTCTTCACCATTAATGCATCTAAAGATAATTCCCTAAAAACCAATTATGTAGAGAATTTTTTCTAGGTGATCTGGGATATCATAAAGAGTAAAATTGACCACACGTCGCCGGACTTGTTCTTTCCCGACTCTATCAGGTGGGAGTGTTCCATTTTAAAGGTATTCACTGAAAGATGTCATCCATCCTGTAGTATGACCACTTGGTTCAGGAATGGGACTAATTTAATTGATTTCCTTAGTTATGGTTGGAATATATGGTGAAATTGTATGACGGTGGTCAATACTGATGATTTTATCGTCCTGATTTGGATCTTCCAGAGCCGTGGCTATATTAGCCAGTGCATCAGCAAGGGCATTTTGTGATCACGGGACATAAGAAAATGTCAGTTCTGAAGTAAATTCCACCATTAAATCTCTGATGTAATCATACAAACGGATTAACTCTTCTTATCTAATGGAATAATACCCATTGACTTGTTTGATTACTAGGTCTGAATCACCTTTCACATTTAGGTGATTCACTTGTGCCTAAAGCGCCAACTCTAATCCAGCAATGAGGGCTTGCTATTATACTTCATTATTTGTACTGCCTTCCCACAATAAGTAGGAATATGGTATCACTACATTTTTTGGAGATATGAGCACAATTCTTAACACATCTTTGTTTAATTTAGGATCTTCCATTTTCTTCCCTGCTGGACTTTTGGAAGCACCCTCAAAATACATTTCCCATGTTTGAAGATTATCTAGAATAGAGAAGACATCCTCATCAAGAAGTTCAGTATCTAAAAATGTATCTTCTACTGAAGGAATTTTATCAAGGAAATCAGCCAAAGCTTGAACCTTTATTGCCTTTTGAGACACATACTGGATATCAAATTGCTGCAAAATAACTACCCACCTTGCCAGACGTCTTATAAGCATTGGACGACTAAGGAAAAACATGAGAAGGTTATTTCGAGATAACGATTGGACCTAATGATGTTTTAGGTTGTGTCTCAACTTTTAAACTACAAATATTAATGTTAGGAATCACTTTTCAAAACTTCAATATCGGGTTTCTGCTTCAAGCATAGTCTGACTGAGATAATAAAGGCTATTTTCATTCCCAGCATCATTTTTTTGGGAATGGAAGTCACCAAATGATCGCTCTAAAGCTATCACATAAAGGATATGTGGTCTTCCTTCAACAGGTGGAATTAATACCAGTGGAATCAAGAGATATCTCTTGAGAATATTGAATGATTCTTGACATTATTCATTTCACTGGTAAGTGACTACCTTATTCATCAATTTGGTGAAGGGTAAACTTTTTCCTACCATATTGGCAATGAAACGCCAAATATAGGCCATGTTTCTTTGAAGTCCTCTCAATTCTTTCAAACTACGAGGAGTATATATACAATGGATTGAATCTGTCTTCTCAGGATCGGCTTCGATGCCACGATGGCGTACAAAAAGCCGAGAACTTTTCCTGAGGTTACCCCAAAAGAACATTTCAAGGGGTTCATCTTCAAATTGTGTTGTCAAAGTTTGTGGAATATGACTTCCAAATCAGCCAAGTGATTATAAAGTTGATTGGATTTAACCACCAAATCATCCAAATAACATTCAACAAATTTCCCTAAAAAGGGTTTGAAGATATGGTGCATGACACACTGATATGTTGTGCCTGCATTCTTCAGGCCAATGGGCATTACCCGATAGAAAAACACACCATGAGGGGACCTGAAGGCTGTAGATTCTTCACTTATGGAGCCATTTGGATTTTATTATACCCAGAATATCCATTCATGAAGTAAAGTGATTCATAGCCAGCTGTTGCATCAATTAAGAGTTCTGTGATCGGAACTAGAAAATAATCCTTAGGACAATGCCGATTAAGATCTCTGAAATCAATGAAAACTCTAATTTTTCCATTATTCTTTTTCATAGGGACAATATTAGACAACCATTTGGGATATTGAACTTCTATGACAAAGTTAGATTTGATAAGCTTATCCACTTCAGCTTTAATTTTGGAAGCATAAGTTGGGTGTGTTCTTCTTACAGCTTGCTTGAATCCTCAATGTTCTTCTGGAATACCCAAATAATTAGTAGCAACATCAGGATCAAGCCCTATCATTTCATTATAATTCCTAGAAAATATATCTTTATTTTTCATTAAAAATTAAATATACATTTATTTCTCTTCGAGAGTCATGGCCGCACTAATTAAAGTGGGGCGTGGATCTTCTTTTGTACCCAGATTTATTTCTCTGAGTTCATCAACAGTGGTAGAGATACCTTCTTCAAATGCTGGAGGATCATCCCTGAGATCTTCTTCTTCTTCTTCAACATCTGTTATTTCTTATGTTTCTACTTGCGTAGTATATGATGAAGCAGAACTCCAATGATTAAGAGAGATGTAAAAATTTTAACATCTTGAAGAAGTCGCTTCCATTTCTGACCCTATTGATGATGAAGGGTCTTCCATGGGTAAAGAGGAGATGATGGATTGAGAATCAACATCATCATTAACCTATGATATTTCTATAACTTCTTCTGGCCTAGTTGGCGAAGTATAAAATTGATGAATTTCAGTAGATGAAATGAAGACATCTCCATTCGATCTTTCAACATTGCTTGGTGAATCATCAATTTATCCCATGTTATCTGACCTGATTACCGTAATTGACATTATGGAAGTTTGCATAAGAGTATTTGGATTTGGGTCTATCCTGTCAATTTTACTGATAAGAAACACATAATCTGTACTCACATGTATGAATGGTTTTACTGGAATCTTTTCCAAACCATATGGAGAATTAACTTTGGTAACCTCCCTTGTTGTGGATTTCTCCTTTCCCTCCACGAGATAGAATTCTGCCTCAATGTATTGAGATTCACATGTTTTGAAAGGGGATTTATCTCCATGAAATGTCCCAATTTTACCATTGAAACAATATTTCAGACATTGATGGTATGATGAAGGGATAGCCGCATGTTGATGTAGCCAAGTTCTTCCAAGGAAAATATTAAAGGCTGTGTCATTACGAACAACCATGAAATCTAAATTGGATACAGGGTCTCCAAATTGAGTTCTCAGTGTGATCTCACCCATAGGTTCTTGTTAATTTTTATCATATCCTTGCAACATCAATGTAGAAGGGGATAAATCAGATTCAGTGAGGCCCAATCAACTAAGTGTACGAATGGAGATGAGGTTGACTCATGAACCATTATCAATGAAATATCTTAGGATGTCTACATCATTGACCTTGACAGATAAATAAAATGTCTAATACTTCCATGCACAACAACATCTTCATCTTCATCTGTAAATGATATCACTGCATGGAATTCTGTTGGACCATTCGCTACATGGTAGACTTCAGCTTCCACAATTTCAGTTTCAAATTCCTGAGGACTTCACAAAGCCTCAATGAGTGCCTCTCAAAGAACCTTTGATAGGTTCAAGGCATCCAAAATTGATAACATGGCCGATATTTGGGCCAAATGTTTCAGGAAATCATACTTTTGGTCTAAAGGTCTGCATTTCCCAACAGAAACATGTGGTTTCACAAGTACCTTATAATTTGATGCTTTGTAAGTAGATGATTCATGTATCGGGATAGGAGTTTGAAATACTCCTGGATTTAGAATATTAGACCGATTAGGTCTATTTATTTGGTGAGAAAATGAATTTGTAAACTCCAACCGATCTTCCAAAATAACTGTACCAGGACTGAATCTTCCTTGCATGGAAGAACTTGCTTGTTCTTGTTGAGCTCACTGAAGGGCTCTACCACGAGTTTCTGCTGCATACACAGTTCTAGAAGGGGTATAATTGGAATTGTGGTTTCTGCGATATCCACGTCTTCCTCTGTATCCTAGACCTCTGGAACTCCCTCTAATTACTCTGTTTGATATAGGGAACTCAGGATCATCGAGATCGAAACTGTGACTGGCGTAAGGATCTGTTAAGTAAATCATGTTAACAGAACCAAAGATCAACTCTTCATCTGATGAAGACTCTTCCTGATTAGCCAATTTAGGCTGTGCCGTTTGTTGGGGTGGTGCCCGTGGCTTTGAAGTAGATGGCATAAAATCTTCCAGAGTCCAAGACAACTTGGGATTTGACACGATCTCATCTTCTTTTGACTGTTCCTATTTCTTTGAATTATGTCGTTTCTTCGAGGATTTTCCCTCTGATGAAGAGGGTTTTGTTGTGGCATTCATAGCAGAAGACACAATTGGTTTCTTTAATTGCATTCTTAAAATGGAATGAGTTTTGTTGATCGTTTTTCAAACCATCCAATAATCATATTTCGGTGCATTTTTGCTTTTGACTTCTTGCAACTCGAATTCTTCCTCTAGATTTGTAGTAGTAACACTTGCTACCTAAGCTGAAGAACCTTTTAGTTTGACTTGTCCAGAGTCCACCATCTTTTGCAGGAGGTCTTTGAAGACAAAACAGTTCTGAATGGGATTCCCCAACATCTGATGAAATGGGAAATAGTTGGAACATTCTTCATCTTCTTCCTTGTTAGACCTTTTGGTCCTTGGAAACTGAACCAAATTATTTTCCAGAGCCGAAATGAAGTAACCAAAAACTTTTTAATTTCGGAAAGAGTAAAATTTTCTCTTCAGATCCCCAAATTGTTTCCATCTTTTATCTTTTTGATCATCTTGATGAAATAGCCTCTATTGTTGACGCTCAGAATGTGGAGCCCTTCGATAAGATGATGGTTTTGAAGTAGAAGTAGGTACAGGTGCTTGTTTAAGTGTAACTATAACAGTCTCTGATTTACCCATTCTCTTTCATAGAGCTGATGGAATTACACGAGTTTTATCCTTAGTATTTTTAAGAGAGACTTCAATCTGCTGACCGATCAATGTAAGGTCTCGAAACCCTCTTGTTTATTTCATAGGGATCAACGGTGTGCATAATTCATCATACAAATTTTCCACTCAAATTGTCAACAACTCTTCTTGAGGGAGTTCTAAGATTAGAGAAAATGTTAATCCCTTTCAACGAGAAATGAAATATGAAACTCTTAAATTCTACCTTTTTTCACAATTTTTAAGATCAAAAGCTGTTGTATTTTGAAAAGTTGAGCTGAATTGAAGAAGGAATCGTTGAAGGAGATCCTCCTATCTGGTAATTGACTGGGATTGAAAGCTTGCATACTAGAGAAAAGTAGGCCCTTGTAATGATTGTACAAAACACCTGAGCATAACTGCTTCTTGTTGCTGAGGGGTTCCCATCATAGGATCACAACGAGAAACAAAATGTGTTAAGTGTTTCTCATGGTCTTCTGAACCATTAAATATTGGGATTGTGGTACTTGAAAAATTTGATGGGGGACGAATCGCATCAACCCGTTCAAGGTAAGCTCTCTTTTCTGGTTGAATTTGTGCACGCATTCCCTCCAAAGCTTCCAACCGAGCTGTTAATGACTCAATGGTAGTTATTAACTTTTCAGAAACATCTGGTTGATCATGGACCTGAGAAGGTGCAATAACTAGAGCTTGGACAGGTGTTGTGGCTGGTACTACAACTGATGGTAGCACCACCGATTTCTGTTGCACATGACCCATATGATTAGACATGTGAGGGTGTACTAGTAAAGGAGGACAGTGTTGACCCATCTCAGTAGTTGCATCAAATTCCCTTGGATGGCTGACTCCAGCACGTTTAGGAGGAAGACTAACTTGAATTAGTTCTACATTCAACTCATTAATTCCTTCATTTCTTCTTCCTACTGTGTGAATATTTTCTCTAGTGAGTGTGATTGGATTTCTCTAGAGGAAGGGTGGAATGTAACCTGACTTTTTTCCTTTCCCCATTTTGGACATATTTCGGAGAGGAGGAAGTTGGTTATTGGAAGGAATACCAAGATTCTGTGTAAACCTTTGATTTCGTGTGCGCACACCTTCTTCATTTGCCTCTGTGTGCACAGCCTCTTGAGCACGAACTTCCTCATCTAATCCCTCTGAGTGAGCCTCATGTTCTGTCAGATTAGAAACAATGGAATCAATGTCATTTATTGATGCATAACGCATTGCATACATTCTATCAGAATTTCCGCGGTACTTTCTTCATCCATGTCCTTGATGAGACATTGGCTTTTGTTGAGTTTATCCATCAGGAACATCTTGACAAACCATAATTTGGAGGGATCTCCTGATAATTCGGCTCTTTGTTCCTCTTGTGTCTTCTTCCCTAATCTAGAGAAGACTGAATTTCTCTGAGGAAGAGATTGAGGATTTGAAAAAGTCCCCAGTCCGGTGGACAGGGGCTGTTCCTGCTATTCATGCTCAACTCCTCAAATCCTATTTGTTGATTCCATGGGTTGGTCTAAAAGGGTCCCCTGTCTGGAAAGATGGGGTTGTTCTTGAGCTGCTACATCTAAGAATTTATTAAAATCTCTCATAATCTTGTAGACATTAGTTCGGAAATTGGATGGATCTATTAACCTACATCCACTTAAATCACCTAGCTCAAAAGGCCGTTGGATGATTTCTGACACTTTTGTCACTTGATGACGTGCACGCTCTAAATGAGAAGCCTGTTCGATATTCTCATTTTCCTGATGAAAGAGTAATTTGACAACTTCTTCTCTAAATGCCTAACTTTGAGAAGTACTAGTTGAGGCCAGTTCTTGACCGAGCCTTTGATTACAAACAAAGCCAATTGGTTGTGGCCGGCCATGGGAAATAACATTGCATGAGACCATTTTTGACGGGCTTTATTGGCTGGAGAGTACAGTGACATGTAGTGCTCCATGGTCACCCCATCCCCTGATATGAATATCAGATGGGGCACTGGAAATTAACAGGTGCAACCTTTTTAGTGCGCCAAGGCATGAACACTGAAGGGCTCTCTGCTGATTTTCAGCCTTCAGATATCGGGAAACTGAGAGAGATGCCAAATCAATTTGGTGTTGTAACCCTTCTATTATCTTAACTTGATTTCCATATTCATCATAAGATATTATTTTCTCTTTCAATTGACAAAGAGTTTTCCATAGGTTGAGACGAATATCATGCATACAATTTTCTGTCAACATTTCTGGAATGTCATACTAAGAGTCAGCCAAAGGCCAAAACATGACTGGTACATCACTTTCCTTAGTTGTTTTCTCATATTCATCACTTACTCTTTATCATTCGATGAAGATCATTCTACCTAATTAGAACAATGCTGGTAATTATTTGTTGCTTCATCCGATTCAACAAGATTGGTAGAGACTTCATTTATCAAACTAGAAGATAAATGACCCAGGGATGGTTCGGAGAATGACCTACACCCCGAGCTATCTTCTGACTGAGGAAGTATTTCCCCTGTTAGCGGTAAAGCATCAGACATGTTTGGATTCACATTTGCAAGTGCTTCATGAAATGAGGGATTTCTCATTACTGCAATGTCCTTTGAAGAATTTTCCAGGAAATGAAAATTACTACTATAGAGAGGACTTTTGAATCTAAATTCATCATCATGGGGAGGACCACCATGGTGGGTTACAATAAAAGATGAAACATTTTTCTCCTTGATCGTTTGGCAACATAGAGGGTTATTGTGGCTCTCATATGAAGATGATACTTTGAGATCGACTGAACAGTCATGAAGCAAGACTTCATGAGGAAGTGTCTGATGAAGACCTTTAGAATTAAGGTTCCCACTATTGGGAAATGAGAGATTAGAATATTGAGTTGCAACAAATAATTGTCTGAGTGCATCAATAACTCTAACATCGAGCAAGGCCTTATTACAGATCGACTCTTGATTTATTGACTGTTATAGAAAAGTATTTTTCTTAGATTCCTTCTTACTCACTTTGGGATCCAATTTTTGACAAAAGTGGTTATTATGGGAAGGTATATGTGCCTGCTCAGGAGAAATAGTTATGTTAGGATGATTATCTCCATTCAAATCAGGCGTATGTGCCTGACTTGATTGTCTGTATGACATGGGGAGTATGCCCCACAACCCGCTTGGACTGGAACAAAGGTGTGTATCTGTTCTAGAGTGATATGTTGATGTGTCACTCCAGTGGTAGGGACATAATTTCATTTCTTTCCCTGTGATGCTTCTAAAGCTGTTATAATATTCTAATAGGTATTCAGAATATGAGCAAGGATTTGGTTTTTCTCTTTCACCATCATCAGAATGTGCTTGGTGACTTCAGCTGCTGGAACGAGAATATAAGTCCATTCCGTGCTTGGAGTAGGTGTCCTTTCTTGCTCATGTCCTCCTTTTCTTGTCGGTGAATTCTGACAGTACTCATGTATGGGGGCATAGAGTTGAGTCTACTCCAAATTTGTCATCAGGGCTTTCCGACTGACTTCTACAGGTGCTACCAAACGAGACTATTGGAAGGCTTGATGAACATTGGCCGGTGTATGTTCCTTCTGAGTATTCTTCTTCAAGTATGGTTTACGACCTTCCTTCAATATTGGCAGACAAGACTGCTAACAGAATTGTTGATTGTAAACAGGTGTATGTCCCTGCTTATCAGTTTCCACCATATTAGATTGGTGAGATTCTTTGGTTGTAGTCAGATGAGCCTACTGAATAGCTGATGAGTTATAAATAGGTGTATATGACTGCCTATAATACTCCTCTGGAATTTCCTAGCAGGATTGGTGGGTTGCTTCTAGACGAGTCAACTGGACAGTGGAATTAGAATGGACGAGTGTATATGACCGCTCGTTGCTTGCCATCAAGTTGGATTGATGGACTTCTCTGGAGGGGGTAGTGGTAAGAACCTGCTCCCTGTTGACCATATTTCACCTCTGGTGGTTCATCTTTCATTCTGGGGTCTGAGGAACCTGAGACGAACCCCTAAAGGCGATACCCTCATCATGTTGAGGGCGCACTGCCGCACGAGGCTGGCGGTGATTTTTGATGGGAACCCTCGGGAAAGAATCCTATCTCCTTGAACTCGGCCCTTGAGTGACCTTCTCATTCACCTACTCATAATATGAGTGGGGATGGTGATTGCGTTCGGGGGATAACGACCAAAAATGGTCGGAGATGGTGGTTGGTACCACATGTTTCTTGATCACTGGTCGTCGCCGTCCGGAAAACCAGAGTGAATTATTGACTTAGAGGGCTTGTCGACCAACCTCCAGAGTCAAAATGGTACTGTGTTGATGGTATTCCTTAACTAGTGAATTTGATACCCAACATTGAAGATGCTGAGTAGGTGATGTCATCCTCAGAGCGGACGAAGATCCAGTAGGAGTAGCGGTAGATGCATTCACAGGTGTGAAATTTAGAGAATCCATTTCTGTAACGCAAAGAGATCTTGGAAAAAAGTTCCTATTTGATATAACAGACATAATCAAGATAAGTTCAACCACTACATCTTTTGGATGACCACATATTCTATTTACTAAATTGGTGGCCCTCATATTGAATTAAATAGGGGCATAAAAAATAAGTAAAACATCATTTAACTTGGTTAAGGATTCACGTTGAGTTCACCATTTTTTGTTTCCTCTGTAAATGAGGATGACCTTTTTTTTAAGGTTCAAACATTCCAATTGGTTTCAAATGGGTTTATTCGTATAACCGGAAACATCCAATGATTTTATATCCATTTTCACCTACTTTCCAAAAGAAGGTGCTCATTATTTGTGGACTGATGAGGCTTAAAAATTTTCATTGGTCGAGAGGATGGGAGGTCAGACTAATCACACCTTTTTGTGGGGAATTATTGTCTACTCCGAGACTCTTTATAGATTTAAGTTATGTTTATGAATCCTTATTAAATTACCTAGTATGAAAATGAGCTTTCATTTAGATCTGACAATCAATGATTGATATGTATGATATTTATAGAATATTTTATATGTATTTAAGGTTCTTCATCGATAGAGAATCATACATATTTATTAGAGATTCTTATTCAATAGTATCCTTCAACACATTACATAGAATTCTCTAGGTAATTATGATGACCATACTGGTTTTAAATCCACTCAGTGGGGGCACTTTAAGTGTAAAGACCCGTAAAATTCAAGGGAAATTTTTTCTTAATTTTCTTTGGGATTTTACATGAATGCAGTTTCTGACAGCGCCTGATTCCGAGGCCCGGTGTGCCCGGAATCAATTTTTGAAGTTTAGCTCGGGTACGTTTAGTGAACGTATGAACGTGTTTCTCTAACTTTTGAACTGGTGCTCGGAATTGAAATCTGAGGGTACCGATGAAATCGAAGCGCTGGTAATTTCTTAGAAACACCTTTTCTGGAGTTGTGTTTGCTCAGGTGTGGTTTTTAATTTCTTTTGGGTTTAAGGAAGAAATAAATAAAACTGTGAACAATTTTATTTTTGTTAACCAAGGGAGTAAAATTCAACCATGGGAAGTTGTTGGTGGGACCCACAACCACCCAACTTCCCATGTGTGGATATGTGGGAGGTGGGGCCCACATGAGACCCTAACCCCCCTGATCTTCCCATAACCCCCTTGACCTCCCATAACTATTCCCCTCTTAAATTTTGTAACTCTCAAAAAGAAACCCTCCTTTTTAAATAAAGTCAACTGCTTAATTGTGTAGTTTTTTCAAGTAATTAATTCTTGGATTCATTTGAATTTTAAATGAATTCCTTTGGATTGTGTGTTAATTAAATAAGACTAAGTCTTATTTCGTGGGAGAATAGTTGATGGTGCGAAAGGATTTGAAGAGAAAGCTCTAAGCTTTGAAGAACTGATTCCTTCTTGAAGAACGCAAAGAACGCAACTCTCCGACGAAGAACGCTGACACCAAAGAGCGGTGACGTACCCCCCTTTCTTCCTTCTCTGCAACAAGAGGGGATACTTCACATCTTGAGTACACTTGGGCGACATCGGGCCTTCCAAGACCCTCGACGAAGAACGCTTCCTGGTCTCCATCAAAGGAGGAGACACCGTCGTGGGAAAAATCGCAAACGACGACGTTACCTTCCGACGTCAACGAACGACTCTAACTCTCCACAGATCCATCGAGGGGTCACATCATGAGATAGGGGTTTTATGCGTTTCTATTTCGTGATTACTTCCGTCATTTTCTTCCTTTCAAATTGAACCACCTGTTATCATGATAACGAGAGGATGTCGGACCGCACGAACACTGCCAACACTCCTCCACTTTTTTGGTTGTTGATATTGATGCGGCACGAGCAAGGCAACGCGGTGCCGAAGCACCACGCAGAAAATTGTTAAAGGGAGGGTAGAGAAGCACGACGCTGTCACACCGCGCCGTTGGAAACAAACTAATCCGCGGCGCGGTCGCGCCGCGCCGTAGAAGACGAACAAAAGACGTGGCACCGTCGCGCCGCGCCAGAGGACTACTAAAGCACCGCGGCCGGAGCGGGGCCGCGGCGGAGGGGCGCGGGGCCATCATGAGGCGCCGGACGAACCAAGGTCATGGTCGATTCTAGGCCGCGGCGGAGCAGGGGAACCGGCGGCCGGTACCGGGCCGCCGGCGTCGGAGCAGGGGGAACTGGCCTTGCCGGTTCCATGGCGGCAACAGCCGGCCAGCCGGGGCGGGCCGGCCGGACAAGGGAAAAGCCGGGGGTTACAAACCCCCGGCCGGCCAGCTGAGCGGCCCCATAAAGGGGCCACGGTTTCTCAACGCGGGGGCAGCGCGCCCCCCGCCTGCTTCGCTCGGCCGTAACGGCCGACCCGGTCGCCTGGCCACCCGGCCAGCGCCAGCGCGCCGGGCCGGGCCGCGCCCAGGCCGGGCCGAGCTGCGCCGACCGCGCCGGGCCGCGCCCAAGCGGGCCGGACCCGGACCTAGTTCAGGTCGACCCGGTTCGGGCCGACCCTGGGGGTATCGGGCCGGGTCGGACCGGGCCCGAACCCCTTAATACCGAACCTTTTTCGGTCCGTTGCCCATAACATGAGCTGCAGACCTCCAATCGACGTACCGTCAGTTGCGTAGCGATCCTTGGATCGAGACGGTCGTTTAGGAATTTTACACTCAAGGTTTCCTAGTACTTTGGGTTCGGACGGGTTGGTTCGTACACAAAACCAACCGGTCCCTCGGAGCGAAAACGCTTATAACTTGAGTTCCGGACATCCAATTGACGTGCCGTCAACTTTGTTGAATTCCTATCAATGAGAAGGAACTTTTGGCTTACTCCGATCGAGGTTTGGACGCCGTCGGAGTATAGTCGGGTTGGTTCTCTCACGAAACCAACGAGGCCCCTAGATCAAAAAAGCCAATAACTCACAGACCTGGAGTCCGATTGACACACCGTCTATCTCGTTGAATTCCTCTTGATGAGACAGAACATTTGGCATACTTCGCCTGAGGTTTGGATGAAGTTGGATAGTGGCCGGCTTGGATTACACATGAATCCAACCGGGGCCCTGGAACGAAAAGGGCTAGTAACTTTCAGACTGGACGTCTGTTTGACGAACCGTCAGCGGCGTTGGTGATCACGTTGAGAAACGGTCTCTATGAGCATACCCTATGAGAGTTCGGGGTACAGTTGAGATACCGTCGGGCTGGTTCACACACGAAACCAACCGGGACCCTGGGACGAAAAGACTAGTGACTCACAGACCGGGCGTCTGATTGACGCGCCGTCTATTGAGTTGAGACCCCTATGACGAGGCGGTACTTTGAGATACTTCTTCATGAGACTTTGAGATACATGGAGTATCGACCTGTAACTCGTGGAGCGGACCCTACCAGAGATGAGCGTGCGGAGTACGGAGACCATGTAGCCCACTGAGACCTGACGACTACTTGACCGACTTGACTTGGAGTGAGTCGACTAGCCCAGTAGACGGAGCACTACATTGTTTGGGTGCAGACCCATGGCGGAAAGAGCACTACCTTTGTGACAGTGCAGACCCACGGTACTCGTCCGAAGAGTACCTCTGCAGGCTATTAGGGGGTGTGCAGTACTGTGTTTGGGTGGCATACCCCGGCGGGAAGCACTACTGTGTTTGGGTGGCTGACCCGCGGTACTCAACAGGAGGAGTACCTCAGTAGTCTTAGGTTAGTGAGCAGTACCTCCGAGTCGTGATAGGACCCCTGTACACTCCAAAGATGGGGCTCTTCAGCAGTTACGGTTTCGATAATGAAAATCCTGGTTTGAGCTGAATCTTTGACCTTTTTGTATACCTCATGTTTGAGATGGCTCACTTGATAACTTAGGTATATGTATGGGCATATACCTGGGTAGTGGTTATCCGTTGATTTCATAATCTTTTTGTTTCCTCGTGATTGAAATGGGTTACATGATAACTTAGGTATATGTTTGGGAATATACCTAAGTAGAGGTTATCTATTGAGATCTTATTTTTGGTTATCCTTGTCGTTTTTAGTGAGACCATGAGGGTCTCAGGATCCCTACTGAGTATCATTATACTCACCCCTGCACGGGCTATGCCCGCACCACGTTGTGTTGGTTGCAGATGACGGGAAGTGCGGACAGAGGCCAAGTGTTCGAGGACTGGACGGTACCCGGAGGTGGACCACACGACGACTCAGTACCCGGAGGTGGACCACACGACGAGACAGTACCCAGAAGAGGACGACATGACGATACAGTATCTGGAGGTGGACTTCACAACGAGACGATACTCGGAGGAGGTTGACGAGCGAGAGCGTTGCAGAGGCTATCTGTACCTACCCTTCAGGTAGGATCCAAGGAGGACGACCCAAGAGCCACTTCCGTTCTTCCAGCTTTTGTCTTTTTCTGTTGTACTTATGTTCAGTTGTAGCTGTATTTTCAGTTGGGTTTGTATTATGGCCCATTTACTTTTCAGAAAATTCTTTTGTACTTAGTGTTTTAATTCCTCTTGTTCTCTGTGGTGTTTTGTTTACTTTTATAAAGGCAATCCCTTCCCAGTTTTTTTTTGGGATTTACGCCTTTTGTGCTAGTCGCCAACCCCTGGCCTATGGAAGGCGGGATTGGG
The DNA here is from genome assembly GCA_963277665.1 of Viscum album. Lineage (NCBI taxonomy): Eukaryota > Viridiplantae > Streptophyta > Magnoliopsida > Santalales > Viscaceae > Viscum > Viscum album. The sequence continues at coordinate 1,046,809,893 of OY728150.1, forward strand.
GTAGTCACAGGACGGGCCCTGAGGACGGGTCATGACATGAAGTTTATTGTCGTTCAGAAGGACATGGATTATTTTAGAGTTGGGATCGTACCTACAGATGAGCTACCTATGTATCCTTGTTTAGAAAAGGAATCAGAACCCACATATTTTGGGAATTGAGATATAGTTTAACGTCATATGGGAAATATGAGAATTAATGGGTGATAGTCTTGAACCTCAGAAAGGCTTCCTGCGTACTCTACTATTACAGTAGAGATCAAATTATACGTAGTTCGATTAAGGAATGTGGGGCTTACGTATGATTGAAGGCCCAAAGAGATGCGTCGTGGTTACTTTTACACTCTAAGCTCACGTGGGTCATGCTTGGTGTGAGAAACAAGAGGTATAAGTAAACCTGATGATTTATTCCATAGAAGATGTGGTCACAAGAAATGATGTGGGGCTTACGTACATATGGATGCCCAAAGAGATAAATATCAGGACTTACTTCAGAGACAAAACCCAAGAACAAGGTCCATAAAGGTATATGTGAGTTATAGAGATTTGGATACTTAACTTAGGACTTAATCCTAAGAAGGATTCCCAAATTAGAGGGGACTTATGATTAGGTTTTATTCTTGAGAAGAAAGCCCAAATAAAAAGAAATTAAGACTGGTTAAGAGAAATTATGACTGGGGGCTTACTCCTGAAAAGGAGTCCCTGGTTAAAGGGACTTGAGAACTTGGGGCTTACTCCAAAGGAGGATTCCCAGGTTAAAGGGACTTGATAACTTGGGGATTACTCATGAGGAGGATGCCCAGGTTAAAGTGACTTGAGAACTTAGGACTTACTCTTGAGGAGGATGCCCAAGTTAAGGGAAATTATGATTGGGGATTACTCCTGAAAAAGAGGCCAATTTTAAGGGAACTTATACCCGGGCTTACTCCTGAAAAGGAGGCCCATTTAAAGGGAACCTAGACTGCAGATTACTCCTGAAAAAGAGGCCCAGGTTAGGGGACTTGTGATCTGGGGATTACTCCTGAAAAGGAGGCCCATATCAAAAGAATTAAAGACTTGGGGCTGACTACTAAGGAGGATGACCATATTTAAGATCTTCTTATCTTAGAGGATGGGGTTGAATGGAGGAAATCTCTAACCTTAGTGACATAAAGATATGTAAATCACTTGGTTTTGAGAGATGTTCCACAGAATTCATTTCATATGAGGAAGCCAACAGAGGAAACAAGTCATAAATGACATTGAAGAGGGGTTTGAAGGCTAAATCATGAAGATGAGAGGTGGATTTAAAGAAAAGAGTTGAATATATAGGAGGGGTACCCAAAAAGATGGAGGCTCTCAAGTCCTTTTGGGGCACACAAGTATTGGTCGCACAAGTATAGTTGCGCAACACATGTATACTTGCACGACAGTCAACCCATAGGGTAATACTTGGGTAAGGCTTGTATAACGACCCATACTTTACATACATTGTTCTTACTTCAGAATTGAAACATACTTATTACAACATATACCAAAACCATGAAAGAACCGTATAGGTGTAGTGTCTTTAGAAACTAGAAAACATAAACAACTGGTTCATAAAATCAACTACATTGTCTCCCGTTTATTTCATCATATCTAGAGTCCCTTTTTGGTATATCCTACTTAATATCCTTCTTCTTGACCAGGGGAAAAGAAAACATACAAAAGGGTGAGCTCAAATGCTCAGCAAGGGTAAACATAATAAATATCAATCATATCATATTCATAATAACATAACATTTTGAAAATCTTAACCTGCAAAAGAGATCATAATATCATGTCATGTGATAAATCATAGTAATGAAAAGTAATCATAAATAATCATAAATTAAAACATGAAACATTGTGGCATACACACATAATCATAGAAAATAATTTCTTATTATTCAAGACTTATTTCCTAGACTATCATAGTGGACAAAGTCCATTTCTGAACCGAGTTCACCCCTCGTTCCAGTCCTGTATCACTGAACCGCTTTAGCTTGTCGTTCTAGTCATGTCTATCTCATGAGATATAAATCATTACCCAATGCATTGGATGGAGATTTAGGTCCCACCCATCTCATAATGAAACCATTATTATGTGTGTCACAAAATCATAAATCATACTTCATAGCATAACCCATGTAATAAAAATGGGATTCTTAAACATCGTGACATCATAAAACAATTCATATAAGATAAATTAATTCATAAAAATAATTCCATCACAACATAATCAAATCAGTGTAATAATTGAGATAGAAACAGAACCTTATATTATCTTAGATGGAAAATAATTTTGATAAAACTCTGGAACTCCATTCTTGAAGAAAATAACTATTCTACTTCAAATTTTTTTTCCTTTCTTAACATGTCATAACATTTTAAGCTAAAAGAAGTTAATTAAAAATAAACTTGAAAATCTGTAAAGGAAGATTCAAGGAAATAATGTTATATGGAATCATAAAAATACATTCATTCTGTATAAGTTAAAAAAACATTCTTCTCATACTTTGGCCGAAATGTCAAAAAGTGCCTCGTACTAAAAACGACAAAAGATTTCTTTGATATAATTTACTAAAAACTCACCAATGGGTAAAATTGGATTTAAACAATTTTCTGAGGATAGAAATAATATTACATATTGACGAAACATGGATGTGGATGATAAATATTCCCCAGTAAATTCTTACGAATAAACAATCTCAGATAAAAACGAGATTGAAAAAGTTATCCCTTACCTTAGGTCTGATATGCTTTGTACGTATCCGAACCTCCTGTATAATGATTTAAATAATTTCATTGACTTATTACAGAATAATATTCATTTTTATTATATCATGTATGATCATATTCTTATTTTCTTATTAGAAATATTTCATTGCTACTTGTTATTCGGGTGTTCATTACTTTATGTTCTAAAGCACATTTTGTCAAATAAATTCTTATTCCTCTTTTTAGGTTACATACTGCACATTTACAGAATGGTATTAATGTAATATATATCATATTCATTCATTCAATTCATTTATATAATCATTATTCAATGAAGATCATGTAGAACGAGTCACATCACATCGTAGAGACAGTAGGCCGTACGTACGCACGAGCGATGATATCGTTCCCATGATCATGGAATTGTATTGAAGTGTATGTATGCTATTTCAGAATCAATATCACTTTAAAATAATAATATATAGTTATTCTTTACACCATTATATCCATCCATGTATGGTGGTGGTGGAAAACAGATTACACCACGGCGTGGAGACGGTATTCCGTACGTACGCATGCACGGTGATTTCGTTTTCCGTAGGATGGGTAGAAGGTGAAATAGGGTTGTTTTATATTTATAATGACATATCTGTATATTAGTGATACTGATGTTATTACTTAATAATGAAACAACTAAAGAAGATGAATTATAATAATAAATACATTTGAAAGAATCTGTAACAGATATTACCTCTTCTTCGACACGCCTCTTTGAAACCTCCGCTTAGGGCACTAAAATTGGTCTTTGAAGAAGACTAGGACCTATAGTATGTTGCTATGGAAGTTCATAAGTGAAATGGGTAGGGGTTGGTCGAGCTTGAAGGCTCAAAATGGTGCGAGGAGAGGGAGGAGGTACCCTTTTATAAGGGAGGAGAGGGGCACCTTTGGAATTATAATAAACATTAATTTATAATAAATTCCAACCCCACTTAAAAACCTAAAAAAATGACTCAAATCCGAAGATTAGATGAGATAGGGTTGTAATATAATCAACCAATAAAATTTGGACAAATTGGGAATTTATTTTAGATATTATCGACTTGATTTATCCTTATATAATCTATTTAATTTTATTTGTGGTAATAATATTATAAATTGAAAATAATTACTTATATGTGATGAATTGTCCATAATTGTATAATTTATTACATTTTATGCCATATAAATTTTAATTTATAATTTTTAAATATTTTTCTGATTTTTAAACAATTTTATAATATGTAAAATTTATAAAATAACAATAGTGTCAATTTTGACACTATTCATTTATTTGAATTTAAATAAAATATTTATAGAAGATATGCTCAAACTAAAAGATTTAATAGATTAATAACATGTAATTTTTTTCTATAAATTTAGCAGATAACATTAAACAGTTCATATAATATTTATTTTAATACTTTAAAATCATTTATTTGACATTTCAATCAATAAAATAATTTCAACATCACTATTGTGTCATAATTGATGATAATTATTTAATCCATAAAAATTATAAATAAATTTATATGATGTAGATAATTTTATTATATTTCTAGGGACTATTTATATCCTACGTTTTATGATCTTTATCACTAAATTAAAATTATTACCCTTATAAGATTTAAGAGAGTGACATGTTGTCACTTTCTTTGGTTTTAATAATAATTATATTATTTTAATGGTCAAAATTCCATGAAATAAATCTAGTCCAACCCTTAGTTGATATGGGTCGACTTGTATTCATCCAGTATAAATTTTTCAAGTGTTAGGGTAATTTTATAATATTATTTTTACCCTTAATTACAAGATTTCCCTTTAACTGTAGTAAATAAAAATTACCGTAGTTACTATTCATAATATCAAAAAAATAAAAGTAACCTATTAACATAATATAGACCCACTGAATTCAAATATGGAATCCAGTTTTTAAAAATTCCAAACACAGAAGTTACAGTAATTAATTTAAAAATAATCCCTTTGTTAAGAAAATAGGTTTTAAATGTTAAAACATTTCCAAAGATTGAAATGTTTTTTCCTAAGAATTCATTGTAAAATTAATGGTGATGACATACATTATATTAAACTGTATAAAAATTTTCTATTTATACTTTAAAACCATTCAATATTATAATTTAACCATATCAATTAATTCAATGAAAAAAGTTGTTTTTAATTAAAATATAGCGTGTTTTTACTATTCATTAAAATATGAAAGTTATCGGAATAATACGAAAAATTAATCAAAAGTAAATTTTTATATCCTGATTCCAAAGAAGAATTTTATTTTTTCAAATTGAACATATAAACATGTAAAAAACTAGATTTAAAGTAGGTGCGCCATCAAAAGGCGACAAAACTGCATTTTTTTGAAAAATACACATTTTACCAAAAATATTTATTTTGTTTTCATACCATGTTTTTGAAAATGTTTGAGATGAATTATAATGTTATAAAATTAAAAAATTATTTAATACTATTCATAATGGCTAGTTTATATAATATTTTAAAAACATATTGTTGTTTAGTGAAACTCGATATTGCGTACAACACACGCTATCGAGGAAGGTTGCTTTTGCGTATAACGCAAGCCAAGCTAGTGTTGTGTGTAGTGAAAGATTACTTTGATGTTGCGTATAACATAAAACATAAAAAAATATACTTCTCATAAAATATCAGGGTGTAAAATTCTATCCCCCTTTAAATGAATTTCGCACTCGAAATTCGTCACTTCGTAAAAAATAGATGAGGATACTTCTCCCTCATCATATCCTCAATCTCCCATGTAGCTTCTTCTAATTGGTGGTTCCTCTATAAAATTTAACCAAGCGAGAGGTCTTGTTTCTTAGAACTTTTTCGCTACGTTCTAGAATATCTATCAGCTCTTCTTCATAAGAATGATCTTGCTCCAGCGGTACAACTTCCGAGGTTAGTACATGTGAAGGATCAGGTATGTACTTTCTCAGGAGAGATACATGGAATACATCATGAACCTGAGAGAGATTCGGTGGAAGCGCCAATCGGTAAGCTACATTCCCAACACGATCCAGTATTTCAAAAGGACCGATATACCAATGGCTTAACTTTCCCTTCTTTCCAAATATCATTACTCTCTTCCAAGGTGATATTTGTAATAACACTTTATCACCCACTTCAAACTCTAGGGCTTTTCATTGTTTATCGACATAACTTTTTTGTCGACTCTAAGCTGCTCTTATGCATTGTTGAATAGATCGGACCTTTTCAGCCATCTCATCAACAATATCAGGTCCTAATAGATTTCATTCCCCAACATCATCCCAACAAGTTGGAGTTCAACATTTCTTTCCATAGAGAGATTCATAAGGAGCCATCTGAATACTGAAGTGAAAGCTATTATTATAAGAAAATTCCACCAAAGGTAGGTGTTGATCCCAATCACCTTTGAAATCCATAGATCAAGATCTCAACATGTCTTCAAGAGTTTGAATTGTTCTCTCAGACTGACCATCTGTCTGAGGATGATAAGCAGTGCTGAAACTCAACTCTGTATCTAGAGTATGCTGAAGAATTCTCCAGAACGTCAAGGTAAACCTCAGATCCCGATCAGATATAATGGAAATTGGTACTCCATGCAATCATACCACTTACTTTACATATATCATGGCAATATGATCCAGAGATAAATCTTCTCTAATAGGAATGAAGTGTGCCGACTTCGTAAGACGATCAACTATGACTCAGATAGAATTTTTTCCTTTGGATGTTTTAGGATGTCCAGTGACAAAGTCCATGGTAATGTTTTCCTATTTCCATTCTGGTATGGGTAATGGTTGTAACATCCCCTTAGACTTCTGTCTTTCAGCTTTAACTTGCTGACAAACCAAGCATCGAGAGGCATATTCAGCAACATCTCTTTTCGTTCCATCCCACCAAAAGTACTCTTTTAGGTCTCTATACATCTTCATGCTTCCGGGATAAATAGAGAATGAAGAACTATGAGACTTATCCAGCAGCTCCTTCTTTAATTCTAGGATGGGAGGAACAAAAACCTGATTCTTGAACCTTATTATCAAATCACAATCATGGTTGAATTCGGGAACATTTCTCACATTCTTTTGTAACTTTACATCTTCTTTCTGTGCCTCTTTAATCGTCACATGAATAGATGGTTGAACATTCATTTGAGAAAGATATGATTTTTCCCCTTCCATTATAATTCCAATATCCATCCTTTGTAAATCCATAAATATTGGATGTTTTGTGATCCTCATCATGGATAAGCTTGCATGGTCTTGTCGACTTAATGCATCTACCACCTTGTTTGATTTCCCAGGGTGATAATGAATTGAGAAGTCGTAATCCTTAATTAGCTCCAACCATCTTCTTTGGTGCATATTCAGCTCCTTTTGTTTGAAAATATACTTTAAACTTTTATGATCAGTATAAATATCACACCTTTCACCATAAAGGTAATGCTTACAAATCATTAATGGAAATATTACCACAACTAAATCCAAATCATGAGTTGGGTAATTTTTCTCATGGATTTTCAACTGTCATGAAGAATAAGCTATCACCATATCATTTTGCATGATAACACACCCTAATCCCTTCTTGGATGAATCACTATAGATCAAAAACCTTTCTCCACTACAAGGGAGTGTGATCATAGATACACTAGATAACCTTCATTTTATCTCCTTGAAATTTTCTTCACACTCCTCCATCCAAACGAACTTAACTCCTTTTCGAGTTAACCTGGTGAGTGGATTAGGTAAACTTAAAAAATATTTCAAAAAATGTCGATAATATCCATCCAAGCCAAGAAAATTTTGGATCTCAGTTACTGTTGTTGGTCTCGACCATCTTTCGATAACCTCTATTTTTGTTGGATCCAAAGATATCCCCTCTTTTGAGATTATGTGACCCAAAAATGAAACTTTTGGAAGCCAAAATTCAAACTTGGTAAATTTTTCATAAAGCTTCTCCATTCTTAGGGTCTTTAAAACAATTCTAAAGTGATCTTCATGTTCTTCCATGTTCTTTGAATAAACAATAATATCATCTATAAAGACTACCATAAACTGATCAAGATAGTCTCTAAAGACTATATTTATTAGATCCATGAAGATAGTAGAGGCATTAATAAGACCAAATGAAATCACTATAAATTCATAGTGTCCATACCTTGTACGGAATGTCTTCTTTGGTATATCCTCCCTTTTTAACCTTAATTTATGACACCCTGAACGAAGATCAATATTTGAAAAGTATTGAGCTCTGCATAGTTGGTCAAATAAGTCATCAATGTGTGGGAGAGGATATCTGTTTCTGATAGTGATCTTGTTAAGTTCTCGATAATCAATGCAGAGTCTCTTTGATCCATCCTTCTTCTTAACAAACAGAATAGGTGCTCCCCAAGGTTACACACTAGGGAATATGAATCGTTTATCAAGATTCTCTTGGAGTTGCTTATTAAATTCATGCAACTCAATTGGGGCCATTCTATAAGGTGTCTTTGAAATAGGCATAGCACCCGGTATGAGTTCTATTGAAAACTCAACTTCATGATTTGGTGGAAGACCTAGAAATTCCTTTGGAAAGAAATCATCAAACTCCTGTAAAATGGACATATTCATAATCACGAGTTTCTCTCCAACCATTTGAGATAAATAACCTTCCTTTATTGGGATCAAGACCCATAAGATGGAATAAATTTCCACTGGAAGGTCATTTTCATCCTTGCATCGATAGATGATCATAGATTGATCTAGAATATGAAATGTGACTTCCCTTCTTTGGCAGTTGATATGAGCTCCATATAAAGAAATCCAATCCTTGACAAGAATAACATCAAATTCCACATTAGGAAGGATTAAAAGATTTTCAGGAAGCACTTTTCCACAAACTTAAATTGGAGAAGAATTATAAACTTTTGATGCAACCATTGTGCCATTAAGAGTTGTCACAACTAACTCAACATCTAATTGTTGAGGTAATATGGCGATACCCTTACCAAATTCTTTAGAAATAAAAGAGTGGGTGCATCCAGAATCAAATAAAACATTTTCTACTTTATAGTGGATGGTATGTGTACCTTTCACCACTACGTTATCATACTCCACATCATCGATAGAAATTTCATGTGACTTTCCATTATTTTTGGCCTTAAGAGTTTGTTGAAGTCGATCATCATCAACAACCCTTGGATTTGGGCATTGATTGGTATAATTACCCATTTCCTTGCACTTGAATCATTGAAGTGTTGAAGGTGCATTCTTTGTATCCCTTTATTTGTTTTCATCCTTAGACATCTTCTTCCCATTATTTCGACATTCAACTGCCTGATGACCTTCTTTTCCACACTTAAAACATTTTCTTGTCCCTTTAAGACAATTCCCTCCATGTTTCTTTCCACAATTTGAGCTTAAAGAAAAAATCATCTTATTTTCAGTGTGGTCTTTAGATTTTCCTTTGAATTCCATTTTCCTCTTCTTATCAAACCCATATGACTGATGGGTTACTCCAATCTCCATCTCATCCTTGAGAGCACATCGAACAATTTCCTCATAGCTATTGATGTCCCTTATGGATAAAGCCCTTCGAAGACTTGGTTTTGAGCCACTAAAGAATCGATTGATTATACTCTCAGGTTGGATAATAATCCCGGAAGCGTACCTTGCACGTCTTGTAAAATTTGCTTTTTAGGTACCAACATATTCATCATTCTTTTGCTTCAGTTCAAGAAACTCATTATCTATCTTTGTTCGAAGAATAAGAGGGAAGTACTTTTTGAAAAATATGTTCTTGAACTCATCCCGTTCAATGGAATCAATTTCATCCCTTTGCCTCGTATTCTTGATAAGATTCCACCATTGATCAGCTTCACCTTCCAAACGATATACTGCTAAGATGAACTTATCATGCTCAGAACATTGAAAGACTAAAAATATCTTTTCAGTGGTACTGATCCATTGTTCATCCACTAATGGATCAGAAGACCCGCTGAATGAAGGTGGACACTGCCTCATGAAGGATTCAACAGAATGTTGCTCCTTTGCTCATTTGGAAATCCTGCATGATTTATAGCTTGAGAACGTTGTGTCACTACTAGAATAACCACCAATAGCGACCTCCAAAAGCGGTCGCTAAAGGTTTTTAGCGACCGCCTTGCGACCGCTTTTGGCGGTCGCAATTGCTCCATCGGTAAAAACCAATAGCGACCGCCAATGGCGGCTGCTAAAGGTCCATTTAAAAAAATCAGGTTTCATGTCCGCGGGATAGTGTCGGTGCGACACCGGACACGCGGGGGCACGAGGTGGAACCAGAGACCTCGAGTGGTCGGCCCTGGCGGATCTACCATGGCGGAGGGAGGGGCCGGTGTGACGGCATGTGAATGAGGGGTGGCCGGAGGGTGGTAGGGCGATGGCATGTGAGGGAGGGGTGACTGGATGGCGGTGACTTAGGGAGGTAGCGCGACGACGGGGCGCGACGGGAGGCCACGATGGCGGGGCGCGATGGCGGGGCGCGACGGCGGGGCGCGATGGCGGGTCATGACGGCGGGCCGCGATGGCGGGGCGCGACGGCGGGGCACCACGGCGGCAATAGTGATTTTGAGGAAGAGAGCAACGATGGGGCGGGAAAAATCCCGCCCATTTATTTCCGTATTAGCGGACGCCTTTGGCGGTCGCTAATACTTTCAGTAGCGACCGCCAATGGTGGTCGCCCGTACCCAGAGGCGCAGAAGCCAATTTTTGTAGTAGTGTGTGAGCATGGCTACAATATTTTTCATTCTGGCTCCCATAACATTTGGTTGCTCAGGAAGACAATCATTACATTGTCCATCACAGTCAGCATTAACACGGTTCCTTTGGGTTCCAGCCATTGACTAAAACCAAGATGCATAGTGTGATAAACACTAATTACAATAAGAAAACCACATAATCAGTAATAATATTTCACACATTAGGTCTTATCATAGGTTATTCATGGACATTTATAAAACACTAAGATTATGTTCTATGGTTAGACTTATCCGTACGGTTCTTACTAAGGTTTTCACATCCTAGTTTCCAAAGGTTGACTATACCTTTCCTCTGATACCAACTATAACGAACCATACTTTACATAAATTTTTGTTACATTAGAATTGAAGCTTACTTATTACAACATATAAAAAAACCATGAAAGGACCGTATAGTTATAGTTTCATTAGAAATTGGGAAACATAAACAACTGGTTCATAAAATCAACTACATTGTCTCCCATTTATTTCATCATATCTAGAGTCCCTTTTTGGAATATCCTACTTAATATCCTTCTTCCTGACATGGAAAAAAGAAAAAATACAAAAGGGTGATCTCAAATGATCAGTAAGGGTAAAAAAAAGAAATATCAATCATATCATATTCATAAGAACATAACATTTTGAAAATCTTAACCTGCAAAAGAGATCATAATATCATGTCATGGGATAAATCATAGTAATGAAAAGTAATCCCAAATAATCATAACTTCAAACATGAAACAGTGTGTCATATACATATAATCATAGAAAATATTTTCTTATTAGTTAAGACTTATTTCCAAGACTATCATAGAGGACAAAGTCCATTTTTGAACCGAGTTCACTCCTCGTTCCAGTCCGGTATCACTGAACCGGTTTAACTTGCCATTCCAGTCATGTCTATCTCATGAGATATAAATCTTTACCCAATGCATTGGAGGGAGATATAGGTCCCACCCATCTCATAATTAAACCATTCTTATGTGTTCCAAAAAATCATAAATAATACATCATAGCATAACCCATGTAATAAAAATGGGATTCTTAAACATAGTGACATCATAAAACAATTCATATAAGATAAATTACTTCATAAAAATAATTCCCTCATAAAATAATAAAATCAGTTTAATAATGTGGAAAGAAATAGAACCCTATATTATCTTAGATGGAAAATAATTTGGATAAAACATGTGAACTCCATTATTGAGGAAAATATCCTTTCTACTTTAAAAACATTTTTCCTTTCTTAACATGTCATAACATTTTAAGCTAAAAGAAGATAATTAAAAATAAAAAAGAAAATTTGTAAAGTAATCTTCATGGAAATAATGTTCTATGGAATCATAAAAATCCATTCATGCCGTATAAGCTAAAAAAACATTCTTATCGTACATTGGCCGAAAAGTCAAAAAGTACCTCCTACTAAAAATGACAAAAGATACCTTTCATATATTTTAATGAAAACTAACCAATGTGTAAAATTAAATTTACCCAATTTTAAGAGGATATAAATAATATTACATACTAAAGAAACATGTATGTGGATGATAAATATTCCCCAGTAAATTCTTACTAATAAACAATCTCGGATAAAAACCAGATTTAAAAATTTATCCCTTACCATAGGTCTGATATTCTTTGTATGTATCCGAACCTCCTGTATAATGATTTAAATAATTTCATTGACTTATTACAAAATAATATTCATTGTTATGATATCATATATGATCATACTCTTATCTTCTTATTAGTAGTATTTCATTGCTACTTGTTATTTGGGTGTTCATTGCTTTATGTTCTTATGCATGTTTTGACGAATAAATTCTTAATACTATTTTTAGGTTATAGATAACTCATTTACAGAATGGTTTTATTGTAATACATATCATATTTATTAATTCGATTAATTTAAATAATTATTATTCAATGAAGATCATGTAGAACGATTCACATCACATCATGGAGACGGTAGGCCGTACATACGCACGAGAGATGATATCGTTCCCATGATTGTGGAATTGTATTGAAGTGTGTGTATAATATTTCAGAATCAATATAAATTTACAATAATCATATATTTTTATTATTTACACCATTATACCAATCCATGTAAGGTGGTGGTGGAAAACCGATTACACCACGGCGTGAAGACGATATTCCGTACGTACGCACGCGCGGTGATTTTGTTTTCCGTAGGATGGATAGAAGGTGAAATAGGGTTTATTCATATTTCTAATAATATATCAGTATATGAGTGATACTGATGTTATTACTTCATTATGAAACAACTAAATAAGAGGATGTAGAAGAAGAAATAAATTTGAAAGAATCGGTAACAGATATTACCTCTTCTTCGACACGCCTCTTTGAAACCTCCTCTTAGGGAACTAAAATTGGTCTTTGAAGAAGACCAGGACCTCTAGTATGTTTCTATTTATGTTGAGAAGGTAAATTTTCAGGGTTTATCTGAGCTTGAATGCTCAAAATGGAGTGAGGAGAAGAGGGAGGAGGTGCCTTTTTATAAGAGAGGAGAGGGGCACCTTTGGAATTATAAGAAATATTAACTTATAAAAAATTCCAACCCACTTAAAAACCTCCAAAAATGAATCAAATACTAATATTAGATGAGATAGGGTTGTAATCTCATCAACCAATAAAATTTATACAAGTTGGGAATTTATTTTAAACATTATCAACTTGATTTATCCTTATATAATCTATTTAATTTATTTGTGGTAATAATATTCTAAATTATAAATAATTACTCATATGTTGTGAATTGTCCATAATTTTATACTTTATTACATTTTCGGCCATATAAATTTTAATTTCTAATTTTTAAATATTTTTGTGATTTTTAAACAATTTTATAATATGTAATTTTTATAAAATAACAATAGTGTCAATTTTGACCCTATTCATTTATTTGAATTTAAATAAAATATATACAGAATATATGTTCGAAATAAAAGATTTAATATATTAATAACATTTCATTTTTTTCTATAAAATTAGTGGATAACATTAAATAGTTCATATAATATTTATTTTAATACTTTTAAAATCATTTATTTGATATTTCAATCAATAAAATAATTTCAACATCACTATTGTGTCATAATTAATGATAAATATTTAATCCATAAAAATTATAAATAAATTTATATGATGTATATAATTTTATTATATTTCTAGGGAATATTTATATCTGAAGCTTTATGATGTTTATCAGTAAATTAAAATTATTACACTTATAAGATTTAAGAGAGTGACATGTTGTCACTTTCTTTGGTTTTAATAATAATTATATTATTTCATGGTCAAAAGTCCATTAAATGAATCTATTCTGACCCTTAGGTGATATGGGTCTACTTGAATTCATCCAATAGGAGTTTGTCAAGTGTTAGGGTAATATTATAATCTTATTTTTACCCTTAATTTCCAGATTTACCTTTAACTGTAGTAAATAAAAATTACCGTAATTACTAATCATAAAATCAAAAAAATAAAAGTAACCTATTAAGATAATTTGGGCCCACTAAATTCAAATATGGAATCCATTTTTTAAAAATTTAAAACACAGAAGTTTTAGTAATTAATTTAAAATTAATCATGTTGTTAAGAAAACTTGTTTTAAATGTTAAAACATTTCCAAAGATTGAAATATTTTAACCTATGAATTCAATGTAAAATTAATGTTAATGAAATTCATTATATTAAATGGTAAAAATATATTCTATTTATACTTTAAAAAAATTCAATATTTTAATTTAACCATATAAATTATTGTGATGAAAAAAGTTTTTTTTAATTAAAATATAGCATGTTTTTACTATTCATTAAAATACGAACGTTATCAGAATAATATGAAAATTTTATCCAAAGTAAATTTTTTTATCCTGATTCCATATAATAATTTTATTTTGTCAAATTGAACTTATAAACATGTCAAAACTAGATTTAATGTGGGTGCTCCATCAAAAGGCGACAAAACTGCATTTTTTTGAAAAATAATTATTTTACCCAAAATTTTTATTTAATTCTCACACCATGTTCTAGAAAAAGTGTATGATGAATAATAATGTTATAAAATTCAAAATTTAGTTAATACTGTTCATAACAGCTAGATTATACAATATTTTAATAACATATTGTTGTTTAGTGAATCTCGATATTTCGTTCAACACACGCTATTGAGGAAGGTTGCTTTTGTGTATAACGCAAGCCAACCTAGTGTTGTGTGTAGTGAAAGATTCCTTTGATGTTGTGTATAAAATAAGACATAAAAAAATATACTTCTCATAAATTATCAGGGTGTTACATCTTGGCTCAAGCCTCTAATATTATTCCTAAGGGATTCCAAACGGGTGGCACACAGGTTCTATTGAAGGGATAAGGTGGTGCGCAAGTGTGACAATTTTCCCTTAAGGGTTGGACACTTAGGTGCACAAGTGTTGATGAATTTCAACACTTAGGCCTTATTACCTCTTTTTAGATCTTCCATTCTAGGTAAGAAATTACCTTAGAAGTGTTCAGAAGACTTCAAGTAGAGACTAGGGTGCCGAGAGCTTGAATCTGACTTCTGGAATTTTTCGTCCTAGAAATGGGAGACCCACAAGGGGTATTTATAGGCTACTGAAGACCTTGGAAAAAAATCAAATAGGGTGTGCAATTCACCTGCATGACCAATATGTGGCGCGTAGGTGTACTTGTGCGACCATGATGTAACTTGCGCGGCCCATTCTTAAGCAAATCCTTGTTCATGCCTTTGTCAATTTTTGATGTTTCTTAAAAAGATGAATCTCTTTATGCTATGAAATTCCCCTTTTTCAGTCGTTTAGACTCTGTGATGGAAAGCAGCATCAACAATTTCATATATAAATCTTTCTGATGGTTCTTATTAAGAAATGTTGTTTGGACATCAATTTTCCAAAATACATTGTCATGGTAAGCTACTATGGAATGTAGGATTATTATGGATTTAAACATGGAAACTGGAGAGAAGGATTCATCTTAATCAATTCTTTGACATTTTCGAAATCCTTAATCCACTAGTGTTGCTTTATAGGTTCTAACTTGAACATCTATGTCCAACTTCCCCTTGAATACCCATTTGCATCCAACATGATTTACAACAACTAAATCATCAAACAGAACCCAAAATTGGTTATGATACATAGAATCCATCTTAGAATTCATAGATTCTATCGATGTTACATCTTCTGAGCTCTCTATTTCATCCATGTAGTAGATAGGTTTATCATTTTTCCGTAATAATGATTCACCATCCTCAGGGACTAGGAAACCAAATCTCCCTGGTTCACTTACCTCTATTGGGATCCTAACTAGTAATTGTGTTTCTAGAACCTGTTCTATATAGACCTGTGGAACTTTTTCCTCTACCAAATTATGTGTATCTTGAGCATATAATTTATCAAAGTAAATATTTCTCCCACTAACCTTTTTTGAAGATGTACGCCCTCTCAATAAAGACAACATATATGTCAACAATCACTTTCTTTTCTGAAGGGTTATATTGGTAATATCCTTTCGCTTCCTTATGATATAGTATTAAGATACCATTGGTACCCCGGTGTGATAGTTTGTTGCATGATAAGGCCTTAAAATACACCTCACATCCCCTTACATGTGTGTTCAACAAAATGGGTTTCATTTCATTCTATAAATCAGAGAGAATTCCATTTTACACATTAGTTGGTACTTAGTTTTATGTGTGTGATGTATTTTGTTTTTCATATCCCCAAAAGGATAATAGATGATCTACATGACTAATTATTGAACTCACTATGTCCAACAAGGTGTGGTTATCCCTTTCACTTACACCATTCTATTATGGGGTAAAAATAAGAGTGAGTTGAGATAGAATCTAGACCCCCTTAATAGTTCAATGAACTCTTGGTTCAGATATTCTCTACCTCGATCAGTTCAAAGATTATTTATCTTCTTACCATGTTGATTATCTACTTCATTCTTGAATTTCTTAAATTTCTCTAAGGAATCCTACTTATACCCCATTGAGTAGATATATCCATATCTTCTCAAATCATTAGAAAAATTAATGAAGTAAGAATACCCACCTCAAGCTTCTACCTGAAATGGCCACACACATCTATGTGTACCAATCTTAGAAACATTGTGGCCCACTCACCCAATCAATAAAAAGGTGTCTTGGTCATTTTTTATTGTAAACAAGCATGAAGTCTATCAAGTGGTCTTACCTCAGTATTGTCTAAATAACCATATTGACAAAACATTGTCAATCACTTCTCACTTACATGACCAAGATGGTGATGCCACAACTGGGTGTTTTATGAGTCATGTGAGTTTGTTTCACTATCAATTTTCAACACTTGGTTTTCACAATTTAAAATATAAAAAGAAATATTTAAATTCACAATATGATAACATATGTTGTTATTATAAAATAAAAAACCCTTATTTTCAAACATGAAAATCAATCCATCCATATATAAACATGATACAAAAATTATGTTCTTGGTAACACTCAAAACATAATAATAATAATGTAAAACCAAAAGCATCCCAGTTGGGAAAGAGAGATGGTAATCGCCAATGGCCAACACAGCTAGCCTCACACTATTGGAAGCTTGAAGATCCACCTCTACTCTAGAAATATTTCTAAATATACTTGGTTACTACATTTGAATACAGATGTGAGCCACAAAACTTCTATCTAATAACAATGTGTAGAAATGGAAAGATTACACTCAATAAATAATGCACCTTTAGCATCCCCACTCTTTTGGGTGTAGTTCCTCTTATAGTGGCATGGTTTTCAAATAAAAAACACAATACCTCCCATTTCATTCCCTACCTAGATATCGTCCCATTCTTGGAGGGAGGGTGCTTAGGGGATTCAGAACGTTTATAAATCTTTGGTTTATTTCCCTGGTCCTTCCTTTTATTATTCACCATAAGGACTGTGGGTTTGTCACACCCCATTTCCTTATATACATAGTGAATTAAGGATAGAAGCTCTGATAGTCTCTTCTCATTTTTCACATGTTTTAGTTGAAAATAAAGCTAGAGAAGGTCTTGAGAAGTGATTATAGGATGAGATCTATATTCAACACATCCAGGAACATAATCCAAAATATGTCCAGACATTCAATGGAGCCGATAAGATTGACTACATGAGGCCCAACTGGCATAGACACTCCAAGAATAGTTGTGAACAAAGTGTTGGAGAACTCATTTCTCTAATGTCTCACCTTCTATAGATAGTAATCCTTAAGGTGAGAGATAATTCTATACGTGTCCATGTTTTCATGTTTCTTCAAGAGATCATTGGACATGGCTGATAGCATGAAAAATTAGACATCTGTGGCATCATCCAATTGATTAATAGAGAGAGGTATTTCCTCATCACTTTCCATTTTCAAGTGTAACTATAACATTCTCTTCCAGCACATAAAATTTCCTCTCGTGGTGAAGGGTGACGTGTAAACGCCTCTTCCATTCACGGAAATTGGTTTTGGTGAGATGGTTTTCCATCTTGAGTATGGTTCAAAATGATATGTTTGAAGTCATTTTTCTTTCCTTTTCTACAAATTAAGATGAGAAAAGATTTAGTACTTTATCCTAATAAAACCGCGACAAATAAATAAATAAATACTTATTAGTCTACCACTATTTTATCTAAATCCAATATCCCTCACCATTGACATTGGAATATTCTATTTCCTAAATATTATAGTGGAAAGGATCATTATGTCCCTTCACATTATCCCAAATAGGGTTGTTCAAGAATCTTTAATGGCTTCAGGTAGACATTCCAAATGCCAGCTAGATTAACTCACAACTCCTGGATCCTTTGAGTGGACTCTCGAATCCTAAAATCCTTTTATTTTAAATTTCCTCAACCTTTACCTCTTGGTTATACCAAGTCCTACTATGGAAGTCAAACCTTGATGTGAACCAATAAATTCAACCCAAAATCATTAATTAGAATTCCTGATAATTGAAATCGCCCCAACATGGGTTGGTCCTGCACTTTGAATTATGGTTCTTTTCTAACCAAGATTATGGATGTCTATAACAACATAACATTTCTTTGAGAAATTTTATCCTTATACATAAATTTCCATTTTATTATCATTGATTAAATTTTTTTAAATTTTACGTGGGATATATTTAAGTGATTAACCATGTCTAAGATAATATTTATGCATAATCGGTATTATTTTAGTTCCATTATGCATGATTTCTTAATTCATTAATTGTATGATTGTGACAACACACCCACAATACATAAAACATGAAACTTATAGAAATAAAATAAAGGGTATGATAATGATCTTGTTCTATTGGTTATTTTATCTAGTGGCTGATAAACTAACCCAAAACCTAGGAGAGAAACACCTTGAACATTTTGGGCTCATGTTTACAACTTCCCACCTGTCCACCTCTGTATCTCTATGGATTGTTTTTCACCTTGGCTACTAAAATTTTCCACCTATACTAGAATGGGAGATCCATCCATTAAATAAGATTTTATATCACTAATATGTGTGGGTTAAAATAGGGTTTTACATAAAAGAAACATTGGGAACCTAGGCCCTACATATTAATAAGGTAAAGGCTCACATGCCGACAAATTTAATTTAAATAAAAAAATTAAAAGAAACCATCCACATACAAATTTATTGGTCTAGATCATGATCATCCATACATGAAATGAAATTGACGCATAAATAAAACTAGAATTACATAATTTAATTGTTCTTATTTAAGATAAATTATGATTGAATCAATTAAATAATTTTAATTAATCAATCATTTTATCATAAACCCTTATCTGAATTTCATTGAGATTCCCATCCATAATAATTTTAAAAAAATAAATTCATTTAACATTATCTTTGTACATAACTTATACCTAGGAAGAAACCTAGTAAATTCCCATTCATAACTACCCAATCAGTAGAAATGAACATTACACAAATGTTAAATTAAACACACATATATAAATCAAATTTCACGTGTCGTGCATCATCTTTACACCGGCACCATGGTACACATCTCGAGGGTTTTTATAATATAATAATAAATTTTAGTAGATCTGAGTAATTTGGATGTGTACACAATGTGTAGTTCCAACTACATGTTATGTACTATCATTCACAATCCATCCGAAGTACACGCCCGTGGATACGTCATGTGAGTGTACTTCAAAAATCTTCAGAGTACACGACATTTCCAATGGGCCACACATCATGTAGTATCCGTGTTACCTGATCTCAGGCCGAGCAAGACGTGTACGAGGTACACTGTCCAACCCAAACCTGAAGGGACTACACGCTATGTCCAGTGGGTGTCATGGCATGTAATATGGAAACCATGTTCCACCTATTCTATGTCAACGCATGGAGTCATTTAAGACATAGATAGAATCCAACACACTACTTGGTTTGGCGGTCTAGTCCCGGTGCATAGAACTGAGACTATATAGTGTTTATGGCCAAATACACGCCATGTGTTATCGTGTTGTATGAACAGGAATCTTTGGAACCTCTAGATGAGATTCACTATTTTTTATAATCAAAATTAAAAGAAAATATCATTTATTTAAGGTGAACAAGAAACGTAACATGAGGAACTGATCTCAAGATTCAAATTTTCAGAACGAGTAACTTGAATTGAAATAACTAAATTATTAAATGTGTAAATCATCAAAAAAAGTAAAAATAATAATAATTAATGATATGACCCCTCTGATACCACTTGTAGGTTCCAGGTGTAGTGGAAGCATGTGGATGGGTGAACCCAAATATAATTTTTTCGTTAGCAACGGTCTTTCTAAGATACATTATGATGATAAAACACCGGATCATCGGAAGAGAATGAAGATTGATAGAAAAGAGGGGAGTCCCAGAACCATATATAGGATCATCATAAGTTTTTTATTATTAATTTAATTAAAAAAACAATTACCTTTATGTAATTCTCTCTTCATTGATGTTTCCTGTCATGATCCAATGTCATCCTTTGTTTTGTCGTAGAAGCCAAGTGTAGGCTTCCTCTAATAATGATGCACATGGGCTCCACATATCTATGGACGTCACTAAAGGGATCTTGAGGTGATATCAGGGAATATCCTTCTCTTGCAATGTCCTTATTTGATAGCGTGGATATCTGCTTCCAAAGCACTCTCCTTGATCTGTTGGAGGATGATATCTCTCATAACTTTAGAGAGATCTTGGCGGAAAATAATTTTCTCTTGGATTGAGAGATTTCTACAGATCAATTGTGAAAAACAAAAAAAAAATGGATTGGTTAATTAGAATGATATAATTATGATTTTAATTACTTAGAATAATAAAATGAATTAATCACCCAAAAGAAATTATTCATTTCATTTAATTCTTAGTAAGACCCCATGTCAAATAATAATAGTTTACTTTTATAATCACTTAACATGTTCCCAAAAAATTACCCTAGATATTATTTAATTAAATAAATAATATTATTTCTCACAAATCCCTAGAAAAATGACACGACATTTATATTAATATACACGACATGTACTTTTGTTTTTTACATTTTCTTTATTTCCTCCACCACATTAATTAGACCTTGAATAATGATTTTTTATTTCATAAATAAATATAACTGCATTAATCACCAATACATATATTATTTCTCCCACAATATATTCTCTCAAATAACTAGTGTCGAAATAAATGTTATCAAGAATCATTGCATAATCACTAAACCACAATCAAGAATAATCTTTATTCAACATGTTAAATTAATATTTTACTTAGATACATGGACACACCTAGTGTGTGACCCTCTAGTCTTCTTTCTCAGTCGCATTAGGTGGAACCTTCCTAAAGTCCAACGTTAGTATCTAGAAACATGCAATGGGACCCATAGAGAAAGAATTTAACACCGAAATGACATGTCACCTCCTAAGAATGCTTTCCATGTAATGTGATTCTTTTATCAGGGTATCTCCAATCAAGGGGGTTGCATAATAGTACCATGAACCCATGTGTTCGATTATTCTTTCTTTGAACTCCCAAAATTGAACTTGCCCACTCGTCACTATGGCCATGGATTTGTTTAGGATATATCAATTACATATATTTTCCTGAGATGTCAACTTCCATTATAGAATTGAAGGGACGAATCCTTTCTTGTATTATATATTAAGGTGGTATTACTCGTCATAAACCCAACACATCCTACCTCACTGCAAAGGGTGTGTCATCACAGTTTTTATCAATACATCTAAGTGCATGAGTTGTAATAACCATCAATAATAATCATAATGTTTAAGGACTAATACACATGTCCGCAGATAGGAAAAATCCAATAACACTATTAAATGTGTATTTTATACTAGAGGGTCTAGTTCTCTTAATATATGTCTGGGTACTACCAAGGGCTCACACCAAGAGAAGGTGCCTCAAAGCATTATGAGTCCTCATCCATAATGGCCTGTATTATTTGTGTCCCTCAAATTACATCAACTGACCATAGAACATATATTCATGAATAGTGTTATGTAATTTCTAGGTTCTCATCATAGTAGGTATTGTTTATGACCCTTTAGTGAAATAGTTATCCTTAGGACATTATCACATGCATTGTCACATAAAAGAAAAATCAAGATGTGATAAGTTATTTATTAATGAATTATATAAAATGTATTTGGTTCAAGACCACAAACTCCAACACATAATGCCCATACATTCCACATTTAAACCATTTAACCTTTTTTGATGTCTTAGGAATACCAGTATCATTGTCTATTATGTTAACTAATCCTTTTACTTTTTAATTACTGGATTTTTTTCCTTGTTCTACACACACAAAGTATCTTCTAATTCTTTTGAAAAATTATCATTGATTCCTATTCCACTTGATTTACATGAATAAAAATTGAACATTCATTCCTCTACAATCACCATGAAACTCCATTTTTCTCTTTTTATCTGGGTTAAGAAACTCACCAAAGTTGAGATTATTGATCATATTATGGGATTAATGATTAGAAATAATAATATTTTTCACCTTCAAACTCCATTTTAATTTGGTTTCTCGTGAAGAATATCATTCCATTTCCCATCATATTCTCCATTAACATGAATCCTACAATTTCCAGCCATTTTCTAAAACCCAAAAGAATAGTGTTTGAGGAAAAAATGATATTAGGAAAATAATATAATAAAGGGGGAGTACATTCAATATATAACATCTTACGTATAATACATGGTTATTAATGATAATTACCATAAATCTAGGACTTTATCCTATAGTTATACTTACACATAGGGACTTCCCTAGACATACTATAGAACTATCTCTAGGGATCTCAATAAAGTTTTCACATCATAGTGTCTAATGTTTAACGCAACCTTCACTCTAATACTAATTATAACAGTCTAGAATTATTTCTAGTAGAATAGAATTGATACCTATTATATTAATCTATACACAGTGAAACCCATTGGGTGGGACACACCACTATCCCCTGTGGTATCCATTTACTCATTACGCCCTTGGGTGGAGAGCCATGCTTTGTCCAAAGTTCACATGTAAGAGTTTCAAAGGATCATATTCTTTTTTACCTCCTTTTCCCTGATACCAACACTAATATCTAAATATTAATGTAAATGGATATTAATTTTTTTCATTATACTTAATAAATTAACCAAAAACATACCCAAAGACTGTATTAGTTTCGTGTCTTTAGAAACTCAGAACACATTTTTCTAGCTTGGTGAATGATCTTAAACATATCCAATAAAAATCATCAACATTAGTTTTTTTACCTAAAACCATTATTTATATCCCAGGGAAAGGAAATCATAAAAGTGGTGAGCTCAAATTCCAAATAAGGGTAAAAATTGAGAACATTAAACAAACAATAAACATTAGAATGTAAAAACCTGAGAAAAAATTTTAAATATCAAAATTTTGAGTCATGAAATGAATCATGGAAGTTAGTAAGGAATAAATCATAATTGAACATGACCATGATAACATATAATTGACATAAAATATTTAATTATGTAAAAAAAACAATCACATAATATGATTTATATTTTAGCTAAGGCATTGCTTCCAAGACCATCATAGTGGACAAAGTCCATTACTGAACCGAAATTACTTGTTATTCCATCCCTTTATTAAAAATCCAGATTTACTTACCATTCTAATCATGAATATCTCACAAGATACAAAATATTTACCCACTTAATTTGAGGGAGATATGGGTCCCACCCATCTCATAATGAAATTATTCTTACATGTTCTACATAACCATAAATCACCCATTATAGCATAACCCATGAAATAAAATGGGTTTCTTGAACATAATTACATTATAACACAATCCATATAAAATATAATTTAATAATTAACATATTCGAATAATATAAATAATAGAGATATAAACACAACCCTATTTAAAGAGATTCATCTTATATGGAAAATAATTTTTATAAAACACTTGAACTTAATTCCTCAGGAAAATATATTTTCTTTTCAAAAAATGTTTTGTTTGCTAGATATTCCCTAAAATTTTAAGACAATAGAATTATTTGAAAATAAATTTGAATTTTTTTACAGTAATCTTCATTTAAATAATGTGTCATGAATCTATAAAAATTCATTCATGTCGTATAAGTTAAAAGAAACATTCTCCCTGCACTTTTACCAAAAATAGTCAAAAAGTACCTCATATCGAAAAAAAGATTCCTTCCATACCGTTTAATAAAAATTCAACAATGGGTAATATATAATATAAAAAATAGTATAATAATTAAATATATAATACTATATATTTAGGAAACATTGATGTGGATGATAAATATACCCTAGTAAATACTTACGTATAAACAATCATGGATAATAATGAGATTGTGAAATTATCCTTTACTAATTTATAATTAGTCGAATAAGATGCCTCATAAAAATAATAAAATTACATGGATATGTAAATATAATAACCTTAATAATAATAATAACAAAAAAATTAATGGGTAACATAAGCACAAAGAAAAATAATTAGATGGTGTATAAGGCATATGACCTAGAGAAATAAAAGTGAGACAAAATAATCACTTACCTTATGATTGATATGATTCGTATGTATCAAAACCTCATATATAATGATTTACATAATTTTATTGATTTTTTACAAAATTATAGTCATTTTTATGATATCATATATGATCATATTATCATCATTTTCAGTAACATTTCATTATTTTTCATGATTTAGGTGTTAACTGCTTTATGTTCTAATGCACGTTTTCTTGAATAAGTTTTGGTTATCCTTATTTGGTCATAGGTATATCATTATAAAATAATATTAAGATAATATATATCGTTTTTATTCATTCTATACATTTATATAATCGCTAGTTAATGAAATTCATGTAGAATGAATCACATCGCACCGTGGAGACGATATGCCATACGTACTCACGAGCGACAATATCATTCGAATAGATGTAATTTTTTTTGAAGTGAATGGTGTATAAAGTTTAAGAATAAATATCATGTTGTTATAATTATATATAGTAATTAATTCTATCATTATACCCATCCCTGTAAGGTAGTGGTTAAAAATACAGTACCCCACTACATGAGGATGGTAAGTCGTATGTACGCACGGGTGATGACTTCATTTTTCATTGGATATATAGAAAGAGGAATATGGTTGTTTCATAATCATAATAACCACTAAATATATAATTAATTCTGTATTTGTTACTTAATAATCAAACAACTCGTGAGGTGTATGTAGAAGAAGAAATATGTGTGAGGGAATCAGTAAATGATATTAGCACTTCTTCGATGTGCCTTCTCTAAATCTCCACTTAGAGCACTCAATTTGGTCTTTGAAGATGAAAAGGAAATATATAATATTTATATGGAAGTTTAGAAGATAAATGTGAAGGTTATAGATAAACATTAAGTCTTAATGAGTTGTGGAGAAATAATGGATGAGGTGTCCTTTTATAATTGGGGTGAGGGACACTTTTGGTATTTCTGAAACTGTTAATTTATAATAATTTAAAAATCAATCCCAATATATCCAAAATGAGATATAATAATATATAAGATATTATAATATTGAAATATCAAAAAAAAATAGACAAGTTTTGATGTTAACATGAACATTTTCATTTTAATTAACAATTTGTTGTTCTATTTAATTTTAATTATGATAAAAAATATTTCTATATTAAAAGGGTGAAATAATTTCTTATTCCACATAAATTATACCATAAATGAAAAATTTGTATCATTTTAGACCATATCATAATTATTATATATTTTTTTTTTAAATTTATTTATTATTTATAAATATTTTTATAAATTTTTTTTTTAAACAAAATATCAATTGTGTCACTTTTGATACTATTAATTTCATGGATTTTTAGAAATATCAACATAATCTGTTTTCTCAAAAAAAATATTTAATTAAATCACTATGGGATCAATATAATATATAAAATTCAAGGTTAAAATTAATTAGACAAAATTATATTTATTTTCATATTTTTAATATCATTTATTTGATATTTCCCTTAATAAAATAATTACTACATCAATATTTTTTCAATTATTTAATATACTTATTTTATGAAGAAAAATTAGAATAAAAAACAAATATAAATAAAAATATTCTATTTTTTTATAAATAAATATATTATCGAATTAATCTTCTTTAGAACACAACAATTAAAATTTTATACTTATTAAAGTATCAATGTGACAATTTTAACATTACTTTATATAAGATAATATAATTTTCCTAATCAATTATATGTGGTTACAAATGGTACATAATTCTACAATTGGACGATTATGGTATATATATATATTTTAAAATAAAATTTGGTCATGTGTTTGGACATTTTTATGGTTATTAGGATTTTAATAAAAAATGTTTCATTTATTTTTCACCAATTAATTAATTTTTACATCATCAAAGAAGAAGACATAAAAGTAATTCTTTATTACCTAAAAATTAGAAAATAAATTACCATGAATTAGGTAATTATTTTATATTTACTTGTATTATTTATTTCAAATATATCACCTGATTATACATATATTAACATTTTTATTCCTATAAGAAATGTATGTTTGACCTTTTGTCACATTCACTGGTTTTATTAATATCTATGTCATTTTCATTGGCAGGTGGACATAAAAAAACTAAGTTTCAAATAAAAGTTGTTAAGGTTAAACTATAATTCATATAATGGTATTTTGGTTAGTTTTTGGATAATTTTATTATCCTTATCACATTATTAGTTACCCAAATTTACCTGATTTACTTTAACTATTGTAAATAAATATTACCATAGTTACAATTCATAATATCCAAAAAAGTAAACAATTAACATAAGTTGGAGCCAATTATTCCAAATATGAAATAAATTTTTTATAATTTAAAACCTATAATTGGATGAAATTTATTTAAGATCACTTCATGTTGTCAAAAACCAGAAAGTGGGCTTTTAAGAAGTAAAAACATATCCAAAGATTGTCACGTGTTTATATCCAATTTAAATGTCAAATTAAATCCAATGACCAATATGAGATTAAATGATAAAAACATAATCCAATTACAATTTAAAACCAATTAATAAGATAAGCTAAAAAGATAAGAAAATTAGATGAAAAAGTAGTTTTGAATTAAAATGCAATATTTTCACTATACATTAAAATTTTAATTTTATCAGAAAAATACAAATAATTCAACAAAAATTAAATTATTATGTTTTTTTTCAAAATAGGAAGTCTATGTTTTCAAATAAAATATATGAAAGTGTTAAAAAAATAGATTTAACATGGGTTTTCCATCAAAAGGTGGTAAAACTGCATTTTTTTTTGAAAAATACTTCTTTTATCATAAAAATTGATTTTTTTTCTTATATCATGTTCTATAAAATATATATGATTAATATTAATGTTATAAAATTTTAAATGAGGTTAATACAAATCATAAAGGATAGTTTATGTCCCATTAAATAATAATATTTTAATAATATTGTGTGGTTTAGTTAAACTCGGTATTACGTACAACGTAAGCTATCAAGGAAGGTCACTCTTGCATATAACATAAGCCAAGTCAGTATTTTGTGTACTGTATGATTTGTTTGGTGTTTAATATAACATAAATTAAGCATATTTCATTGAAAAAAATCTATACTCAGTGTTGTGTGAAATCAATTCTATCAAAAGAACATAAAATTATGTGTAACAGAAGCCAAGAATAGTGTTGCATATACTGTAAGCTAATTCAGTGTTGTGTGTAGCACAAGCTAATCTTGGTGTAACATAAAATACAAGGCATCAAAGAAATTAAAAAGAAACTACCTCATTAAATCTCATGGTTTTACAGATAAGATGCCACAATTTCATACCAACCCATGCATTCCACACCAGTGACCACCTCCAAACCCTATCATATCACTCAACCTGACCCTTTGATACCACTCTATCATGAACCCTCTCCCTAAAGGCTCACCTATTAAGTCAAAAATGATATTAGATAGATAATTACTCTTAAATACTACCTCCAAATGGTCGTAGTTTGGACATAAGAAATGAGGGTATATCATACAGAAATATTGGTGGAATTTCCCTATAATAAGAACATGAGGAATGAAATACAAGATGAAATCACAAAAAAATCATTCTCAGAAAAAAATAATGATCCCAATTAATGAATATAATTTCATACAACTAGAATAAATGAAAATTAAAATACATGCACCCAAAAATAAAATACATGGAAGTGACCCCAATGACTAAAGATCCCTTAAAAAATCCCCAAGCAAGTAATGTCTAACCTAATAAATAACCAATTTTTACAGACCTAAAAATATTTTATATATACATAATGTGAGTATAAAATATACACTCAGTAGGTATCTCCTTGAATCCTCTTGTTCAAAAGATAGGGAAATAATACTAAATCTCAATGAATAAACACCTGAATATAACATATAAACAAAGAATATATGATACATTCCCATACTCATTGAATATAATTTCATACAACTAAAAAAATGGAAAAGATACTATAAGTAATAAAATAAATTCCTCAGTAGTGACCTTGAATCCAAAATTGCTCCTAAATAACTCCTCAAGCTAGTAATATAAAGACTGATCACTAAAAAACTCATACAGACATAAAAAATAGTTTATGTATATATAGGGTAATCATAATATGTATATATAATATGACCCTCCTTAGAGACTCTCATGAAAAAATATATTTAAATCATACTAAAGCTCATGGAATAAATAAGTTAATTTGCCTCACCAAATAAATAGGTATGTTATGTTCCTAGACTCACCATGGATCTCTCAATATGTAATTAATACAAGAAATAATATAATGTCTAATTTAATATCAAAAGAAGGTACCTTTCTACCACATCCCCAATGGTTTTTCACTCTTCCCTACTGTCATGTTTCTCTAGCCACCTCTCTCCAAATAAACAATAATTCTTGAAAACACTTGAGTTACTATAAAATGAAATAATCCTTGTGCATCACAACATCTTACCATAAACATACCATATTTATTTAGTATCCAATTAGTTTACATGATATATCATAACCCATAAATTGTGTATTATACCTATGACCATTATACCCCAAATATAACATAACTATAATACTATTTTGAATACTATATCTAAAGATACATGTCTCTGAGATAACCACAAGCCATTAAATAAATCTATAAACATATATATGAAACATAACCACCATGAATACTAGAACATATCATTACCAAGAGAAGAGAGTGGGGAAAGACGGTGTAGTCATCCATCCTTTCATTTCAAACCATGATGTTAGGAAAACACCATCCAAAACTCCACTGAATTTTGGTCTTCCTACCAACATGTCTATGGTATTATATAAAACCATATAACATAAGGATTATATATAACACACAACGAAACTATGGGTACCTACTTAGACTTAACCTGAAATGTATTTATCGTTTCTCAAACACCATACTACCTCTAAAAAGGACTTGATATCCTATGAGAACAAAAACATTTCAAGAGAATTTAAATTATTTATTTATATTAACAATATCCTAATTACAATAATTATAGGCCAACTCCATTCCCTCCATGAATAATCCAACCTTTAAAGTAAATTTATTATCATATAATAATCCTATATTTTAGAAAATAAAAAAATTAAAGTGTCATATCTTTTTCATCCTATTCCATCTATCCCAATGGTATCCCCAATACCACTATACATTACCCCATATGTCCCTCCAACATAAGAACCTACTATTTCAAAAAACATAGTCACCCCTTTTTATAATTTTGAAACAATATTTTGTGATAAGCTCTATCACATCGCATATCTTGGATCCTCATCTAGAGAAGTTAAAGAAGGTGTCATGAAAAAAAATCAAATAGTCAACAAGGTTACTAGGCCCAAAACAAAGACATCAATCCTCCATAAAAAAATACGCTCCCTCATACCCATCTAGTTATCTTTACCAAACAACTAATTATATACCATATTGAATTAAACGATTTATTTACAATATGTTACAATTATAGGTATCATATTTCATCAAGAATAACTTCCAATTCTATCTGTTTCAAGAATTATGATATCAATTAAAATTCATTCTTTTTTATTTAGCTAATAGGAACTACTAGATTTATGTTCTTTATCTAATTTCAAAAAAATTGTAAACCATAATTTAAACATTGATAGCATGCTATCTAGAAAAATAGGAGAAATACTATTAACAAAACATAAATATGTTAAATCACTATAACACAAATCATTTAATTCATTAATCCAGTTTAATATTTATTAAGGTTAATTACATTATTAACAAAGTTTTTAAATCATGATAAATTTTTATTGGAATTTAAAAACTATAAGAATAAAAAAATCTCATACATTGGGGATTTTAACATTATTCAAATGAAAATAGAACAAAAATGACGTTCTCTAGTCACCTCTCCCATAAGGAATCTATATCCATCCATGTATTACACTTCAGAACTACACTAAAAACCATAAAACTAACTCCATGATATTAAACGAAATCATCCAAAATATCATGGTAAGATAAAATGGGAGGACACATAGAATAATAGAGATTAACCACAATAAAATTGAGAAAAATCACCTCAGATCACGACAGATTGAACCAAAAAATCAAGGTATCAATCATAATTGAAATGGCGCTGAAATAGAATGTAATATAACCTCTGGATAAATAGTGTTCATGATAAATCTATTTTTTATATAGAAATAACGGGTGTGATGGAATTTGTAGGCACACTTCTAGTCGTACATCCATACCATGAATGTGTCATTCACATCACGAATGGATTGAGTTTTAAGACTCTTCGAAAAATACATTTCATAAATCCAATAAAACTGGATCAATCAATGTTTTTAAATTCATGTTCTAAAAATTATTTTTCTAGTACAGATTCACTGAATCCAATCATTCACCCATTTATTTCATGAACTAATAATTCACAGCCTAAATTATACCATGTGAACCACCCTTTCCGAAGAATCATGTCACCATTTGGGATATAAACATCTCTCTCACATTATTAAATAATTATCACATCATAAATTCACCTTAATTCAGGATTTTAACTCCAAAACTCCACTTAAACTTCTTGAGGCTTCATCTAAAAACTTTTTACCTCGAAAACACTCAAAATAATGATCTAGATAGATATGGGCCCTTACATTAAATGTAAAAATTCAAAGTTATTTTTTAGTTTATCAAACATGGTTAACAAGGAATATTTTCAAAAATATGACTATATATTATGATTAATATTGATTTGGAGTCTTTTTATTATAATTATCTTAGAAAATTAGTTGATTTTATAATTAAATATGCGTTTATAAAAGCTCAAATTTTATTTTTTGAAGATATTTTTTTAATGAATTTTCATTTTTAATTGGTTTTAAATATTTTTTTTATTAATTACTATGCTTTATAGGTTCATACTAAATTATAAAATCATTTTTATATGGTCTTCATATGAATAGTAACAATAAAGAAGCTAAAAAATGTATGTATAAGTATTTACCCTTGAATATGGAATGTTTATCAGTGAAGAGTTTGATTTAGTGGAAAAATGTCTATTTAGTGGAAAATTATGGGTTTTGTTATGTAATAAATATCAAATTTCACTAAAAATCTAAAACTAATAGTATTGTGTATGTATGTTTTATAATATTAGTGAAAAATATATAATTATCTGGTGGTTATATTATTTCTATTATATGTTATATTAGAGTATACTTTAGATAACATTAGATGTTAGGAAATATTTTTATGAGGTAATTTAAATTGGTTTGGATAACAGGTCGGGATGATAAATTGGTGATTAAACATAAATTAAAAGGTATATAGAACCTTCATAATTCTTATGTAATTTTATTAAATGGATATTAATGTGATTTTGGGATAATTTTAATGATTTTTTGGAAGAGTACATGATTGAGGTATATATTGTCTTTAAGTTTAGTCTAGGATTTGATGTTATGGTAAATTTATTTATTTAGTAAAAAATGTTATTATATTTTGGGAACATATGTTACAAGGAAAAATTAACTTTTCTGTACTGAAATAAGATTTAGTGATAAAGTTATTAATATTAAATGAGGATAAGTTAGATAGATTTATAGAAGAATATGTGATCATGGGTTTTATTGATATTTAGGTTTGAAATTTATTACTTAAATTTATTAAGAACATTTATGGTTTAGTTATTTAAAGGGATTATATAAAGAGAAATTTTTTTGATAAAAAATAATGTGACATAAGATAAACTAATAGGGTTATTGTTAGAATTAATAGTTTGAAAGGTTTGGATATCATGAGATTAATTTTTTATATAATTGTTTATTTATATTATATTATGTATCATTTATAATCACACTAATAACATTGATTTTTCTTAGTTCAAAGAAATATAAATAACAAAGTAATCATAGTTATGAAAGGGTAGATAAATTACGTCTTCTTTAGAAGTTAATAATAAATATCTTATTATTTTAACATATTTATTATTGTTTATATATATAGAAGGAATAAAATATCACAAATGTTTCATATCTCTCTTAGGTTACTTAATTACATTAAATATTGAAAAATCTAGATTAAGTGACATTTTCACTTTTTCTAAAATTATGATAACTTCCAAACTACTTTACAACATATTAAATTATCCTCCAAATATATGATATTAAAATAGTACATTAATATATATTTTTTCGTATTTTAAAATCACAAATTTTCTATGTAACTCTATTTGGGAACTACTATATGGAAATTTATTAAGAGTTAACAATGTGACTGATAATTAAGGGCATTTTAGTCCTTTATACAGTTCTAGTGGAGGTTGATTTTTGGAAAAAACATATCTTACTTATATTTAAAATAAGAGGATGTTTCAGATTTTTTTGGAACTAAACTTGTTTAAAAACAATCTCCTTAAATTACATTTAATATTTTTATGAAAAAATAGTTCAAAAATATTTTTCAAAAAATTATTTCCAAACTTAGAAATTATATATAATAACCCATCATTTATCTCATCTATGTAAAGAGGTTTTACCTTTTATTCATAGGTATTCAATATTTTTGAACATAGAATCCTTATGATCTATTGTGTGAACACATAGAGTTGATAAGACACATCATTTAAAATCCAATAGAGACATTGGAATTCTAATACCAAGTTATCCCTATTTTAAAAGGTATTTATGAATATATCTATATTTATTTTTTAAAGAAGTGAAAAAATGTTTGGCCAATATTTATTTAATGGGTGAGAAAGTGAAAATTTATGTATTTTTAATTATATATCATTTCTATGTTTTATAAATAGTCATGTTATGAGATTATATTTATTAAATAAATATATATTTTAATATATAAATATATTTTATTATCTTATGTCATAATATATGGTAAATGATTAATAATAAACTTTTTATATATTTTAAATTTTTATCTTTACCTCATGAAATACATTACTTTTACATAAATGTTAAAATGTAATTTTGTAATATGATTTCTTATTTTGATATATTTAAATAATTATATAATTATAATATATTTTATAAATGTATATTTATTTTAATTTTAATGATTTATATAGATTATTATGATAATATTATAAAATATTTTATCAAGGAATGATATAAGAATATGGTTTTCTATTAAAAATAAATATTATATATATATTTTAACATAGAGGCCAACATATTCATATATATTGTGCATGTATTTATTGATATTTTATATCCTGATGAGCATATACTCCTTTAAATAAAACACAAAATCATGTTAAAAGAATTATTTTATATGTATCTTAGGTATTGCTCAGAATCCATCAATAAAATAATCTTCCAAGAATATGTTGCATCATTGGCTCATTAACTCATTCATGATGCATAATCAATCTCATTATTCTTGAATTTCACATTATTCATTATGTTATTCCCTCACTATGTTATATCTCATGTTTTTTAGGCATTATTTCATGGAAGACTATCAACTTATCTCATGCATCCATGAGCTAACGGTGAAAGTAGATTGATCTAGATGGAATCAGTTTTCTTTAAGTTAATCATTCGCAGTGAGTTAATATTATAGTAGAACATTTTTATTATGATGTGGGTTTCGTTTCTATATATTATTTTCATATGTAAATATTTCGTAGGAATTATTCGTTTAGTGTTATTTCTATGTGAGTACTTATTTAATCTAATATGTATTAGTTTTAATCAAAAACTAATCCTAAACCCCACATGTTATTCACTTAGAATCCCATTATGATGTCTTATTATTAGCGTAAATGTTAGTTTTTTACTTTAGTACTCTTACACAAGTTTTAAAAACAATCATTTATCATTAAAAAGATGCCAACATTCTAGAGTTATTCTGATATATCCTAATAATTTTTGATGATATTCCTACACATCCTTGTATATACAAGTTTTAATCCAATTTATCCATCCTCAGATCAGTATTACAATAGATAATTTATTTTTATAATTTATTTATATGTTTATCTCTAAATTATCTCAAAATTCATTAAATTTTTAATAAGGTAATTTTATACATTCAAAAAAATAGTAAAATTTTTTAGGAAACAAATATTAACCAATAAAATTAATGAAGAAGAATAACTTTATTAAATAGATGATAGGTAAATAAAATTTGATTTTATATTTTATATCATTTCCTAAAATAACTGAAACTTATATAATGTTTCAAAATACCATATAAAAATTATTTTTATGTTATGATAAATATATAAATGGTTACCCATTATTTGGGAAACTAAATAGAAGTAAAAAATTCTTATCTTGAAAATAAAGAAGATTGAATTAATAAATTATATAAATTTATTTACTATTGAATTTTTTAAAATAAAAAGTTTTAAAATACATAATAATATTAGGCATAAATTAATTATGGTGAAACATGAATTTATGCTTAATAATGAAAGAACAAATATTTTATATAATATTATTGGGAAACACATTGAATGATATTTTTTCAATTTGAAGTATTTGAAAATTATGATGTGATAAAATAATTAGATGAATTAATATATCTTTACTCTTATTATGACCAACATGATATTTAAAAATTAAATGCTTAACCATTATAATTTTTTTTAAATTCCATCAAGTTTTTCTAATATATCCAGAATCATTATACCCTTTTCAAAACAAATATAATGTTTATTTTTCACTATATATTCTACTAAAATAATTATCTTATAGGACCATCCCTTGTTCTATATAATTAATTTACTAAAAGGTTCCCAAAATTTTCTTTTAAGGGATAACATTATGTGAGGTTTCAATAATTAAATGTAATTATCCACGTCGTCTTTGTTTATTTTTTATCTTATTACAATGTATATTTTTAATTTTTTTTGCAGATTTAATTAATATCATTATAACTCTATAATAATAGTATGATAAAAATGGAATACAAATCATTTTATAATTATTCCTTCCTTATCAAGATTAGTTGAACTACAACCATGAGAGTTACTATAATATTTCATAATTATAGTTATAGAGTATTAATAAAGAATGAATATTTAATAAATATGAAATATAATTATTATGATCCTAAAATGATGACATAATCATGATAATAATAATTTAATAAGTAAACATTTGAAGCTATTTTTAAACATCTAAGACAATATTACTAAGGAATATTTTCTATATTATAACTTTATATTAAAATAATAAAATACATTCCTTTTTAATGACATCCAACATATACCAAGGTTTTTCAATATTATATAAAACCATTAGAAAACAATCTTTTACTATTGCTATTGTACTAATTTTTTTTTTGAACTATGGTCGAACAACCTCAAAACGATCAATGCAAGATAAATAAATCCAATAAATGAACAAAACATTATATAATTGGATAATAATAATTAAATATAATTGGAAAATTATTCAAATCATTTAAATAAATAATATAATTTGATTATTCAGGATGTTTGAGAGTGTATGATGTGAGCTGGGACTTGATATAAGAGGATTTATATTAAATAATTACTCTAAATTCTTTATTTTTTCTCTTAACAATTTGTATAATGTTTTCTATGATTTTTTCCTCTCATAATATTATCAATATTTATCAATATTTTATACATTGGTTTTTATTTTTCTCTCAATAGGGATTTGGTTAACCAATTATTTTATATTAATTTAATTTTTTGGTATAACATAAATGCTTATGTCAACCAGTTGACATGTATTTTTTTATAGGTTTATTCATTTTATAGTTATTGGAAATTAAATATGATGACCACTGTGACCGATATACATCCATCCAATTATATGGGTAATGAATTTTGCATCAAATAAATAATATTTAAATTAATAGGTGAAGTTTATCCATTACAGGTTAGTGGGATTACCTTGTGATGTTATTACACTATATAAGAGATTTTAAGGGAGATTATTAATATAATATACCAATAAAACTTAATAATTGACTTATTACCTTTGCTATGGTTTATGAGTTTTTTATGGAATTATTTGATCAATGTTTTATGTGTTAAGATGATTTTATTTGAGATAAACATTTTCATTAATGAGACATTTTCTTGGGTTTTCATTTTTTCTGAGTTCCTAACAGTTTATATTTTTTTATACCCATTATTGTCAATAATATTATCACTCCATATATTCTAATAAATTTTAAGGTTTTTAAATATGAATAGGATCAATAAAAAAGTCAAAAATCATGTTATAATGTTATATCCTTCAATAAAGTAGTTTCATAATTTATGAGTTTGGTTTATAAAAGTGTATTTGGTTTTAAAAATAGATTTTTTAGTATTGGATTTTCCTAAATTTTTAAAATAGTATACCTAAAGGTATTGGTATATAGAATATTGTTATATTAGGGTAAAAATGCAATTATAGTTTAATAATTCTTGGCTTATTATACACACATTAAGATATATTTGCTATGCATATATGATTTTATATGTAACACGATATTACAACCATAACATAGAATTAAATATGCAATGTCTTTGAGAACTCGATATAAAATACATCATCGACCTATACTAATAATAAAAAATTTATTCACATTCTTCATCATCGAAAACATATAAGATAAAAATCAAATTAAACCTTATAATTGAACTATTAAATGAATAAACATAAGAAAATTAGTGATCTCATATGCTTAGTAAGGGGTCAAGAATTATCAATGAGATGGAGAGGATTTTTTAACAGATTATAAAAATGTGACATGCAATATTATAAGTGAAATTGAATAATTAATAGTATAATATCTTGAAGTCATTATAAGTAAATACGTTGAAAAATGACATAATCATAAAACATGGAATATAAATGTAACTTCATAATGGATGATTATGAAGTCATAACATATACCATATAATGGGAATGTAAAATAACTAGAAAATAGTAATTCTCCCTGGTGAAAAAATTAGGAATATAGAATATAAATAAGTAATAAAATTATGACATATGTCAAGGCTCTGTTCAAAGACCAATATAACCCAATTTATAATGGTTAAAACATCTTGTATATAAATAACACATTGAACAAGGTTATTTGACTCAGGTCCATGCATTATTTAGTGTAAATATCCAATTACATCATATCCAAAAAACATAATAAACAAGCCTTACAACATCATGACCATGTTTAACATAGTGATCTCATTTGATATAATGATTTACACAATTCATTTGAGGGACATATAATTTTTGGACTGCCCATCACATAGTGTTATATTTATACATATGTGTTCTATGTGAATATAAAAAAAATCACAAATCTATCATAATAATAACATGATTATAAAAGTGATATAAAATTAAAATACAAAGAACTATAGTAGATATCTAGTTGAATACCCTAAAAATCATATGATTAAATATATGATATTCAAACCATATATAATAAAGGTTGTATAGTCAAGTTAATAATTTCCCCCCACCAATAGAGTGGTAATTTTTTACATGCAAACACCATTCCATCAAAAGAATAAAGTATAGATTAATCATGATGAAAGTTATTCATAAAAGTAAATATTTATACATAATTGATGATAAGTAAAGGTAAATGTAGTAATTGACTAATCTTATGAAATAGTGGAAAATTGAAGGGAAATCTTGGAAATTGTTTTATTAATGTTTTTGAATTTTTTTATTAAAATAATCAATGTCATTAAATTTCAAAATCATTATCAAAAGGTGATACAAAGGGTATAAAAAAATTATTTTAAAATTAAAATTTCCCAAAAATGGGACTTTGAAAAAAATAAATATAAATTAAAATAAACCTGTTGAAATATGTAAAAAATAGTACAAATATGGAATGAAATAAGTTTTAGTAATTTTTTAATTTTTTGAAATAATAAAAAATTCATAATAAAGTGTTATGAAAAAGGATTTTAAACCAAATTAATGAGGAAACTGTGGGGGAATGATAAAAAATAATTATACCTTTCATAATAAAGAAATTTTTTTATTTTTTAATAATAAAGAATATGGATATTAAAAAAAACATTAAATTTAAAAATAAGTTATAAAGGATATCATAGTATATAAATTGAAATTCCCTAAAAAATAAGAAATCAAATATGAATCTGTAAAAGTCTATAATATACTCCACTTAGAAGAATATGGTTAAATAGTAATAGTAATGGTCAATGAAAAAATATTGAGTTTAGGACACCATTTAAGACTTTTGTAACATATGAATCAAAAATAAATGAAAGAGTGAATATGAAATGAAATTATAAACCATATGAATCAAAAATTAAATAATTATAATAATAGTTATTAATGGGGAAATATATAAATCATATAAGAGAAAATAGGTGGATAATATAGAACATATCTCAATGATAGGATATTGAGATGAGAATTCCTTGTTTTTACATAGAAACATCTTATGACAATTATATTTTGAGTAGAAATTAATTATATTCCGTTAATTAATTAAAAAAAGGGTGATAAAAATGATAATAAATAGTTATCATATTAAAATGGAAAAATAGAAAAACAAATTTTAAAGAATTTTACAGAAATGGAATCTTAAATAGGAAATGAAAAGATAGAATAATAAGACCACTACCTCAACGTAGTAATAGATTATTAAAAGGGTTTTATGTGAGGTAATGTGTAATATATTATAAATAGCAAGAATAATTATACACTAAATGTATAAGAATGAATATATATCAGGTGGTAATTTATAAATGAATATAACAAAAAAAATATCAATTTAAATATAGAGGATTTGAAAAACTGACTTTTTTCATTTATATATGTCCTATATAGTGAGTCTTAATCCCTTAAAAGAAGGTATTTTTGTTAGAACAATTCCTTAAGAATGAGTTTAGTAGGATTTAAATAGGGAATTTGATAGACAATTGGTGATAGAAATGGTTAAGGAAGTGAGGATAATTCTATGTAGAAGGGGTGATTTTATAGGAAACATAAAAGGGTATATTAAAATAAAACATTATATAATTTATTATTTTGGAATGATATTATGAACAAATCTATTTCATTAAATTGTTATGATTCTTTAAAAAATAA
Source organism: Viscum album (assembly GCA_963277665.1). NCBI lineage: Eukaryota > Viridiplantae > Streptophyta > Magnoliopsida > Santalales > Viscaceae > Viscum > Viscum album. The sequence continues at coordinate 1,046,849,614 of OY728150.1, forward strand.
TAATATTCTTTTATAGGTTTAACACACCTAAAACCGAATAGAATCATTGAAATATTCTAATCAAATTAATAAATAATAAATAGTTTATATTGGAATAAAATATAATTTAGGAATTTAAAATTGATTTAAAATTTTGGAAATATTGTTAATAATTATAAAAAATATTTTTTTAACCATTAAATAAATATTTTTTTCATGTATGTTTTTTATAAATGTTTTTGTCAACGTTTTTATATAATGATGCGATAAAATTTAATAAATACATAAATATTATATTTTTCAATGTCACTAAAAATTATAATTTTTTTATAAAATACAAAAAACTCAGCCTATTTTTATTTTGATATATTGATTTAAAAAATAAAATAAATTTAATAAAATGCATATTAAAAAATTGATAAAATTAAAATTTGGAAAAACATAAAATATAAAAAGGAATTTTTTATGAAAAATTTCAAATTAAGAATTAACCAATTTTATTCTTATTTAGTACCAATTAATAATCATAAATTAAAATTAATTGTTTCCCTTATATATGTAAATAATTTATTTTATTAAAATAATTATTTTAAAGTGATAGGTTCAATTTTTTTATTAAATAAAGTATACATAGATAAATAATATTTTTAAAATAAAAAAATTATCTTCTTATACTAGTAATTATATTTTAATTTATCATTATTCATTAGTTATTATATGATTTATAATAAAATATTTATACATATTAAAAAAATATTTTCAATATATAATTTAATAACCTATTTTTATTGTGTTATGAAAATTTGGGGAAATTTGAATTTTATCCATTGGTCTGGTGGAATGATTGTGTGAATTGAAATTTTTATTATAATTCCTATGATTGGGAAATATTTAAGAGGTTTTATTGTTAAATTATAAGTGTTTTTGGAATTGGTGGTGGTTTTAGAGTATTTCAAGGGCGTCCTTACAATAGTTTACTATAGAAAGAAGTTACTGGGTACCCAAATGACCTTCATTAGGTACCCAGTGTAAATTAAAAGGGTGATTCCACCAAGATGCGCCACTAGTTAGTAGGTAGGCTTGGGTTTTGTAGATAATGTGGTACTGAGTACCCCATTCCAGCCAATTGGGTATCTAGTATTGTTTGGTGTGGGTTTTTCTTAGGGATAATAGAATGCTCAGTCCACCATCCTCCTTGTGAACCCCTTTCACTATTCTCCTTTCCTAGATAATCGAAACCAGGACAACATATCCACTTTCCCATTTACTTATTCTTTATTCCCCCTATAGTTGAAAGGTGATGCTATATTTTTATTCATATCAAATTAAGGTAAATCCCCCCATTCATCTTTATTTGTTCTTCCCTCCATCATTATCAAATTCTAATTGGTTATTCAGGCAATTTTTGTGACGGTTCCATTGGATCATATAAGCATTATTTGAGAATGATTGGGATTCACACTAATGTGTCCATAGGATGAAAAAATATAAGATTCCACACATTTCTTGTAGTTTAAGTATAGGTATGAAACCCAGTGGATTTTACTAGTGATTTTTCAAAATTGGCAGGGAATTATCTATCATTTGAGTACTATATAGTGTGTAATTTGTTTTTATGTCTTCCCAAAATAATTTCATAATATGTTTGTGTGTTGTTTTTTATGTTTCGACAACCTAAGGCTTCTCAGTGAGACATTGAATACTATTTTTTGAAAATAAATTATTTGAATAATTATAAATGTTTAAAATAAATTTTTTTGTAGGGTAATATAAAATAGGGTTGAATAATCATTGATAGCTTTGGTTTTGGAATTTATTAATGTTATAAAAGCATTTATTGTGGTTGGTAACTACAGTTTAGTGGTATATGGTTTCTTTAATAGTTATCCATATTCATGAACGCATGATTATTTCATGCATGTTAATTTAGTTTGGTTCTTGATGTCAAAATAGTGGTTGGGAAAGTCTCAAATTATAGGATATTCATAGGTCAAACATTTGAGTGGTGGAATGATCATGACAAACATGGGTTGAAGATTATTTAGATTCTTGTAAACAATTTCACAAAGGGATATAATGTTTGGAATTTTTTAAAGGATATCAATGTCGTGTTGGATTATGGAATAAATTTAAAATATCCTCAAGTGAGCTCAAGTGAGGGGGTTAAGGGATTCTAATTGGATGAACCTTAGCTAATGGTTTTTGTTAGAATCATGATTTTGGAAATGTGTAGGAAACTATATAATAATTGACTTAGAACCATGGGACTTATTAATGAGAGAAGTATGATGATGGGGAAAAGTTTTTTAGATATGAGGATCCATTATGAATATGATAACCATATTTTTTGGATCATAATATGGGGTAGTGACACTCTTTAGAGGGGTTTTATTCAAAGATGGTGAATATAATGTGGGGGCATGGTATCTATTGTCATGAAACTCCCAAATTAGTGAAGTGAGAATATGATATGGGCATTGATAAGAAGTATTAAGCTGTGTAAATCTTGGATAGCCTTAAGATTGTGTGTGTAGGGGTAGTTAGAGTGGTTTTTTACTATGTAAAATTTAGTCTTAGTGTCGCAAAAGTTTTAGGATAGAAAAAAGTTATCTAGTAGATAATATCTTTTGGTTGGAAATAAGGAATATTACTAGGTTTATTGTTGACATTGGCATGTGTTTCCTTGACACCCTAAGTGATAAAATATGGTTGAAATGAGAGGCTTAGTGACCACCATGACTAGGTGTGACCTACAATGTGATCTTGTTGCAAGATGATACCTCTATATGTATTAGATGATGGATGCGACGCCAAGCATCACAATAGATTAATTAAAAAATGATAGCCTAACATGATAGTTCATATGTTACATTACTACATGAATTCTTTTCTTATATATCTGTACACTATATATAATGTTTTATATAAATGGATCTTCATCATGTCCATAGAGTTTTATTCCCCACCCTACATGAGCACCCCAATTCACATTAAAAAAAGGTCCAATTTTTTTAGGAAGTAGAGTTGGGGATTTGGATAGAGTAGCTAGATGGATGTTGATAGACTGTTCTAATGAGGGACATAAGTTTTATAGTTGAGTAATACATATATTTTATTTCACACTATTTTTATTGTTCAAACTAGTTGAAAACCCCTGATAAATGTATATGTGTTGAGCATATGTGTAATTTTTCTATAATATGTTGATATTATTTGTCACTGACTGTAATTCCTTGAACATACTCTAATATTATATGATATTACTATAATTGATATGATATTTTATTTGATAGTTTCAAGAGTATAGTCTCTCCTTCCACATATCGGTGGACTTTGGTATATGTGGAGGCACACCTGATGTGTTATGGAACATTAACTATAGTTCTATAAGTGTCAATTTTTCTTAAGTGGTAAAAAATAATATTATAGTGTTTTTTTGGTTTATTTAATATTCTAGGATATTATTTTAAGGTACGATGTTGTAATAGATTTGTATGTTCTTTATTATTGGGCTTAAATAAACTTTGTATGAAGAATTATTAATCTACAAGGGAGAATATTATTGTTCATAGATTTGTAGAATTCTAATTTAAATACTGATTTAAATTTCATGTTTTGGATGGTTTATTATTTGTTGTTTTACCCTTTAAATAGAGTTGAAATATAGCCATAGTTCAAGAATTTTACTAGTCTTTAAGGTATTATGGAAATTTTTATGACTACCTGTGGAAGTAAAATAGTTTTCAAAAAGGATATTAGTTTTAATTTTTTTTTCCAAAAAATAAAAACTATTTAGAAAAAAATTACTAAAGTGGATAAAATTTTATAAAGTCTTACTAAAAAATTATTCCATTTTTTACCAAATAACATATAGATGAATCTAAAATATATTAGAAATGATATTTTTCTTTTCTTGTACTTTAGATTTGATATTGTGATTCTTAAATTTGTGCTCATGGTAGGTGATAACTCAATATTGGGTAGATATGTATATGAGGTGTCTAGGATTATGCTTACATATAAGTATTCGGGTATGGAATGTCCTTGTTTTAAGGTTTCTATTGATACTATATCCTTGAGTAGGTTATGATGGTAGTTCTCATGCTATTATGTGATGATGTTGGGTCTCTCTGTAGAGTGAGTATATAGGGGTATTGGGGTAAGGTTTACAGTGGTGTTAGATGAGATAATTATTAGGTTTTTATATTATTGGTTAGTCAATGACCATTTTATTTAATGATAAATGAGAGAGTAATATTTATTAGGATAGGTGAATAGTTGAATATAGCATAGGATGAGAGGATATCATGAAAAACTCAAGAAGTTCCTCTTTTGTTTGCTCGAGCATACCCAGGAAATTCTTGAGGCTAGTTCTCAATCACCTAGGGTGGAAAAAACATCAAAGGCATTAGAAAAAATTCAATAAGAATTATTTCACCCACAAAATTAAGGGAAAAGTAGTGAAAAATAATTGAAATTTTGGAATGACCCATCCATAAATTGAAAATTTATTCCACATGACATAGGTAGGTAATAAAATAATCAATATGATTTTAAACTAGTAAAACAATTATGAAGAGAAATCCATTACATACATCGATCTGCACCTCCTACAGCCAACTTTGAGCCCCACTATGAACTCTATAGATATAAAATTTCCAATAAAAACCATACTTGAATAAATGAAAAATGGACTATTTAGACGATGTAATAAAGGAATAATACAAAACAAAACAACCAATATACCTCCATGTTCCTCCATGAGTCATTATACATTCTAAAATAAATATTTCTCCATGATTTACCAAAGAACCTAAAACTAAAATGATTAATAGGCGTGAGCATAAAAATTTACTTTAGCACACCACATGCCTTTCTATATACTAACTCATTAATTCAAGATTCCTTTTAGGCTAGTTGGTAAATAATTAATAGAAAATAGGTATTTCATATTTTAAAAAAACAATAAGCATATCATTAAAATTATATGAATTTTCATTATTTATATTTCAAAAAAAATTCAAACACATTTACCGTTCCAAAGCCACCTTTACCCAACAACCATTTTAAATCAACCTCTTAAGGCCACTTTTCAGAAATCAATTCCCAAACACATCATAAATACACAATTTGAAAAATATTTATAAACATTGGTAAAAAAAGGCACAAGTAATAATAATCAAATAAAAACATGCCTAATAGTTTTTAAAATGTACTAAAAATTCTATAAAAATAACCAATCCATAAACATGCATAATAGGAGAACCCTAAGTCATCTAAGATTAGTGGGAACCCGAGGACCTCATATCATATTTTAAGATAATATTAAATTTAAATGTGTATAATAATCACTAAGGCTATTATTCCTTGACCAAGTAGTATGATGTCGCATATCTGACAACAACAAATACAACTCACCCATTAAGGAGTACATTCCTTGGCTCATCAGTGTTATATCTCCCATCTAATGACACTATAACCTTTATATTTAATTTTTTAGTTAGTGAAGTGGTATGACCAAAAGAGATAATTTAAAATATAATTTTATCTTAGATTCCCGAGTAACCATGTGATTTACCACTCCAAACAATTCATTTTAAAAATAGTACTTTTATCAACCCATTTCCTGAAATACAATTCATCGTATAACGGATGCCTTATTAAACCATTTATTTTCTAGAATCATGGAGAAATCATTTTGAACACCCATAAAAACTATATATATATAGTAAATAATTAAAACAATCATACATGGATTTAATTTATTAAAAAAACATTTATAAAACCAAACAAGCAAAGTAAAACATGTCAACATGACTTCTATAATAGAATTTAAAAATATAATTTAAATTGTTTTGAAAAAATGAGTTTAAGTACCAAACATAATCTCTCAGGGTTCCCCACTCATTATAAGCATACAAAATTAAACTCATATTTATTTCACTTGTTTCAAAAAGTCACACATTCTTATGTGAATTTTCACACATGCATACACATATATGTTACCCATGTATATGTGTCTAACAACAAGTGCATCAAAATGCATTTTAAAATCCTCACATTTTTCTTGAAACCAATCCTAAAATAATTTTCTAATTATTTTAATTTCATTTATTACTATTATTGACAAGTATAAATCGGGAACCACAATGGAAATTCATGTTGTAATCCAACAATTGATTCATTACATCCACTCAAGGAATTTTTCAAATAGAAGGGTTGAATGATTTAATGAATGTATATTTGAGTCAATAACTAAAATATAAATAATCAATGATTTTGTGGAAAAAATAGTTGAAAACTAAATTTACCTTTATAAATTTTGTATACATTAAATATATTATATTTACCCACAAGATGGATGAATTTAAAATTCAAGAAATCAAGGGATCAAAAATAAAAGTGTCAATAATGGATAAAAATTGCCTCAATTAAATGTGGAGATGATGAAACTCTCAATTTTATAATAATCAAGACTCAAGAAACTCATCTCGCACACTATCATAAGAAAGAAGAAGTAATTTATAACAAAAAAATACCCTTGATTTTAGTGAAAGTAGTTCGTTGTAAAGGGAATATAAAAATAATGAAAAAGGATAAGAAGAAGGTGTATGAGAAGGTAAAAACAAAACATGAAGGGGTTCCATAAAATAACATAGGGATAGAGTTAATGATATATGGGTATTATAGGAAGAGTATTCTCGCATGGGGAGATCTCCCCTAGAGGTTATTGTGGAATTTGGGTGATTTAGGTGTAAAGGACAGAAAACAGGTCTTATAAAACTATAAAGTTATTTATGGTAAATTAATCATTTAACAGCCTGAGAGACTCACACGATTTTGAAGCATATATTACTAAACCATATTCCCACCATATACCCTTTATTAGGAACAACTGGGCACCTACACTAGTTTGTCAAACATTTTTTAAAATGATCCTCCAAAAATGCTAAAGGGCATTGTAATTTATATTTATTAATCACATGACCATCACATGGTTATCACTAACCATGTTCTCACAATGTGAGTTTTATAATTAATTATAATGTTATGAATTTATAAAAATAAAAGACCCAAGTCACTGTTTTTAATAAATAAATAAGTAAAATAATTAATTAAATAAACCAGAATAATAAAATAACTTTGTAATTAAGGGTTGGGGGTGATAACATTCCCATCACGACCCTTTGTACCCCAATTAAGTCACCATGTTATTAGTGGATGATTTATAATTAAAAATATCAGAGGTATTATAACATCCTAATAAATTGGAACAACACCAAATGAAAAATTAACATATCCTGATCCACAACCCTAAGAATAGTAGTTCTAGGAGATTACCATGAGATATAACTCATAATTATAGAATAAAAAACCAAGAATATAAAGGGAAATCCCCACCATATAAATCTTATTATTATCACGGTGGGTCATCCAAGGATTATTGTTCTAATGAAGGTACTATGGTAATTACCTCACATTTAACATGAAATAATGAAATAGATCACATGACCTAACTTACTATTCCAATATCCACAAGAACAACACATTTCTATCCAAAATGGTACCTGCGATTAATAATTCAATGAACAACTTGCATTTAGAATCTTGAAAGGCTCAAAGGGATAAAAATGGGGAGTGTATAGATTAATATTAAGAGGATTCACTTCCAACCCTTAATCCATGAGATAAATCACAAGGTCTCAATATCGTATCCAAAAAGGGTATCACTCCATGATCAAACCATAAGATTTACATTAGTCAAAAAAATAATAAAAGGGATACTCCCATGGATGACGAAAAATTACAGAGGAAAGGATACACACCACTAAATAATTACTAATATAAAACATGCTAAGATGTAATCATCATGGTCCATAGTCTTTGGTCAAGGGACGCAATACGAGGGTATTACTTTTAGAATACTAGATCTCAGTGAACTAGATTGAAAAAATATAGATAAAATCCTCTTAATATAGTGACCTAGTCTTAACATATATGGATATTACACCATTTCAGATAAATATTCAGTACATTACAATAATAAATGCCCTAGGGCTGTAATAGTTTAGTGCCTTTAGAAACTTCAAAACAAAATCTTCTATCCCAGGGAATGATCTTCAACAACTCTCATAAAGATATCCAACTTTCTTAATTCTACCAAATAACATTATTCCTAACCATAGGAAAGGAAACACAAGAAAGGGATGAGATCAAATGAATAGTAAGGGTAAATAAGGGAGATATGTAAGCATAATCACGAGCATAAGGGTGTGATAACATGATCATGATAGTGGAATATCGTACCCTAAATATCGAAAATAATATAAATTTATCATGGCATAAATATTGGATGTTCATAAGGAATGTGTCTTAAGAAAATAAATAAAATAATCCATGAAACCATTACATAGGAATAAGACATGTAATTGCGGTAGACACATAAGTTTATATAATTATTTCCAAAGTAGTCAAGGCATTACTATCAAGACCATCTTAGTGGAAAAAGTCCTTTACTAAAACCAGTTCATAACCCATTCTAGACCTGTATTACTAAACTGAGTTTAAACCTCATTCTAGCCATGTAATATTGAACAGATTTCACCCCATGTTCCAAAATTTTATTACTAAATTGAGTTCACCCCACACTCCAGCCATGTATTACTGAACAGAGTTCATTTTTCATTGAAGCCCTGTAATACTGAACTGATTTTATTTATTATTCCATCCATTTCAATCTCATGATATATAAATATTTACCCAATGCATTGGAGGGAGATATAGGTCCCTCCCATCTCACAGTGAAATCATACACACATATGCCAAAAAATCCTAAACAATCATACATAACCCATACAATAAAATGGGTGTTATAAACATGTACACATATCATATCCTATGGAAAAAGGTAGGTTTCATAACAATTTCATCTAAAGTAAAATTGGTGAAAGAGAAAATAATTTCTTAAACATACATTTCGTAAAAGACAAATAGATTTCATATTCTAATAACCCATTAATGTTAAATATATTTCCTAAAAATAAAACCCGCGAAAGTGAAATGGGATTGATAAAGACTAAGAAATTAAAAATATCACATTCGTAGAATTTATTTGAATGGAACCATTAGATCATTTCCTATAATGGCGTGAGTAACATCATTAGATGTCATCTTAGATGGATTTTTTTGGATATATTTCAAAAACTTTTATTGAGGAAAATATCCTTTCATATTTGAAAAAATATTTATAGTGAATAAAACCATTTGAAAATAATTTTCTTAAAATATTCCTTGAAAACATAAAAAGAATACCTGAAATCAATTTTAAAACCTTATTCCTTGAAAACTTATAAAATAAGGTTCAAAATATTTTAATTTTTTTTCTTTGAATGTAGATGAAAAACTTATAGAGAGATATTGAAATTTTTTGAAAACATATTTTATGTGAAAAAGTATGAATGAATGTTGAAATCTTATTGAGAAACATTTATTTTAATAGTCTATGAAAACATATAAATGAGCCTTCAAATCGTTTTAAAAACTATTTTCCATAAAATTTTATAAAAGAAGTTGAAACCATATTAAAAACAATTCCTTGAAAACATATAAAATAAGCTTGAAAACATTTTTAAAATCATTTCTTAGAAAATTTTACTGAATAAAAATTTCATTAAAATTATCCTTTAAAAATGAAAATAAAAATTCAAATGATTGGCAAGGGAAAATTTGTACATATCATATGAGGTAAAAAGAAAATTCATTTTTCACAATAAAAAGGATAGAAAAATACCTCATTTATAAATAGAAAATAATATTACCTTCAAAAAAAATGGAAAAATAAAAAATGGTAAAAATTTATTTTTAATGATCATCAGAGATGAACATAATATTCTTGGAAACCCTTTTTTGAAAACATTGTTTTAGAAGAACATAGGATTCCTACTAAATAAAGGGTAAAGTTGGGCTTTCATAAAAACACATTTTTTACTATCTTATGTACCAAAGAGTGAAAAAAATGATAACTATATATGAATAAATAATGAATAACCGTTGGACAAAAAATTAATTAATTTTATAGAGATAATGATAATAAAATTTCATCAATGTAATCACAAACATAAACGATCTTGAAAAGCGATGTGATTGTATCAATATACTATAATTACTTGGTATATTGGGATCATACTCTAAATGTAATAAAATAAAATTAAATGAATCTTAAAATATCCTGAAAATAAAGAAATTCATGACATTACATGTAAAATAGAATTACATACACCTAAAAAGAGAATTTAGATGCATAAAAAACATGAGTCTCCAAGAAGTATAATTGAGACAAAACTATTTCAACAATTCCGTAACTTTGGAAACATAAAACCATTGAAAGAAAGATAATAAAATGGATATCTGAATATACATTAATTTTAGTGTATGATACATGGAATAAAATAATAGTTAGTATTTACACCATAAAATAGGACTGAGAGGCGAACATAGCTTTCATCTCATGAAAAAAAGTGAGATAAAATTCCCTTACATTGTGTTTTAACACCCATTGTACTCATTCAAACAACATGTATAATATATATAAATTTATTATACATATTTTAACAAACTGTATTATTAATAATAATACCATATTTTTTTATTATGACCTTATATTACCTTCTGGGTAACCATCCTATTTGAAGGTTTCACTTTGGGTAGTATTCCCCTTATTCTACACATGTGTTTTAATTTGTCGTATCTTTGGTACTTATACCGATATCATGATTTAAAAAAATATAAATCATGATATATATATTATTTATATATAGTATATGTGAATTATAATTATCTACAGTTTATAATAATGAAACAAATACATTGTTCATGGAGATGGTAAGTTGTATGTACACATAAACACTATTACTATTTAATTATCATGTTGAAATAAAGTAAAAGAAATATATAGATATATATATAATTAAATATATATATATATATATAATAATCAAATTATAATTATTATATCATATATATATATATATATCTTAAATATTCACTAAAACCATTCTTTATGTAATCCATGCAGTGTATGAACGAATCATATTGCTTGGATGGGGGTAGTAGTACACACTACCTCCAACGAAATTATCATAATTACATAAAATAAAATTCATAAAGGTTTCTTATAAATAATAATGATTGAATAATAATGTCATTATAAATATAATATAGATCATATATAAACATTTTATCCATCATTATGGAAACTATGATAGGTGGTAATGGAAAAATGAACAACCATCATTTTATGATGTAGTAGTTTGTCATACATAGAAACAATATGTTCTTTACCCATTATATGATGGGGTGTGTATGTGAAGGTATATATATTTAAAAAAAATTATAGTATATTTAGAATACTTTTGTTTTTATATAATCATTGAATAATGATATTTGGATGAGGTAGAGATGGAAAATAAATGAAATTATTTGACAGAAGACGTTACCTCTTAATCAGGTAACTCAATTTGGTTTGTTGGAAAATGCTTCTTGGATTAACTAAATCCCAAGGGAAGGAATATAAGAGCAAAGGATATATTTTTGGGAGTGTATTGGGAATACATTGGATGAACCTAAGATTTTTTATAGGTGTGTGGATGTTGGATAGGTGGTGGATTTTTATAGGGAAGGATAATGACTCACATGGAATTTTTGAAAAAAAGTTTTGTGTGCACATGTTATTACCTAAAAATGTCATAAAAAACAAAAAAAAAATACAATAATTAATGTTTTATTGCCAAAAATATGTCTATAAAATGGGGTTTGATTAAGTTTCTAGGTCATTTGGGCTTCTAATATGAAGACTTAGCCCCAAAATAATCTTAAGTTGACTATAATCGTTGTGATTAATTTTAATCACTCATAAAAATAATTTTGGTCGAACATTATGTGGATGTTATTTGACTATAAATATTATAATGATTATAATAGAGTATTTTTATTTTTTAAAATTCAATTCATAGAATTAAAAAAATTATGATTGATGTTAATCCTGCCGACATGATGAAGTTACTGGATTTTAAAGTAGGAAGAAGTTCCAAAGTTTATTAAGTATTTATATTCAATTTCTAAGTGAAATTTATTATAATGAACTAAATAGTATTGATATATTTATAATTTATTAAATTTGGAATAAAAAAAATTTAATATATAATTTAACATTAATAATTATTTAAACTAAAAGGTAGTTTTTAACTAAAAAGTCATACTTCCACTATTAATCAAAAAATGATGTTCCTTATAAAAATCCTAAATTTCTCCAAAAGATAATTTTGAAATTATAAATTCAAAAGTAAAGATTATTTTATCAAATTAAACTTATTAATTCATCTAAAATTAATTTTAATAGAGAAAGTGGGTTATTTGGAAAAAAATAATATTTTTAAACAAAAAAAGGTCTAATAAAAATTATATTTTTATTATCAATATGTTTTATTTCTACAAAAATATTTAAAAAGTAGTTTTTAATATTAGTATCACAATGATCAATTTCTAGGTTATACTTATATCATTAAAAAATAATAATTAAATGATGTATCATTGAAACTCAGTGTTATGTGTAACATATAAGAAGTCAGAGTTGCATATAGAACAAGAGAAGTCAGTATTGTGTGTAGCGCAAGATAAGTCGGTATTGCATGTAAAACAAGGCATGTCAATTATATGTCAAATTAATGTTTAACATAGTGTTTTAATAAATATATTTATATATAAAACTATTTCCAGTGTCATGTGCAATAAAAAATATCAACAAGATAAATTAATTCAAAAAAAATCACAAAATCTCATGGTGTTACATTTTACCCCAGTTCAAATGAATTTCACCCTTAAAATTTTTCTAGGTTATCAATGGTTTACTACTTTAAAATTTTCATTCATATAAACCCAATTTATAAAAATGAATAGTAAAACTTCCTTGAAAATAGAAATTTGGGACCATAAAAGTTACCCAAGGTAATATATAACTGGGTTTCCACATATGAGAACATAGTTTGGGAGTAAATATTACACATGGAGGAAAATCATAAATATTTATATGGATTTATTGGGGTCATCTATCAGAAAAAAGTAAAGTATCAAAGAAAATTTTATGGCCTTAAAGTAATAAATATGGGGTGATGTAAAAGTGAATTGGTTCAATAAAATTATGGTATTAGGATAAAACATTTTTTTTTGATTATTATCCTATCATTTAGTAATTATTTTATTAACCAAGAATATAAAGAAATATACTTACATGACATAAAAAAATTCATTCTTTAGTTGTGATTTTATCAATTTCTAATTCATCCATTACTTTGTGCAATGGATATCCAAAAATTGACTTTTATGCTTGAATTGGTAAAGTAAGCTTTTAGAAAAACTTAAGGCTCATAAAAGAATGAAATGTGTAACTATTTATCTATATAAATTATTAAAAATGAATATGGTAAATTCATTAATATATTAAAATACAATGTAAAAGTACCGTTTCATCATAAATAATTATTCATCAAAAATAATTATAGATTATCAAGGACATTTTCTAGGCGAGTGGTATGCGTGAAACCATTATCATCCTTCAATAATTGGTTTATGACTCCAACCTTGTTGGTCATGATTGGCTATCACCCAAAATACATTATTTTTTCTATAAAACCATACAAATATAATTTCCCAAATATGATTGACATCCTCGAGATAAAATTAATCACTACATATTATTTTAATTAATATTTTCAATACAACATGAATACATAAATACTTCCTATGAAGTATAACATAAAATTTTCATGAATGGATAAAATTATCACCCTACTAAAATATGAAAATCCAAAATCATAGAAATAAAGATATGAAATAAGCTTATCACTGATCCCCTATATACCACAATGCAGCTTTTGGTTTTCAAATTCCAGTCATGTAAATACCCCCATGGTAAAATCCTAGAGAACATGGTAACGACCTGAATCACCATAAACACATTTTAAAAAACAAGGATTATTATTTATTACATAGATTACTATATGTATTCCATAAATACAATAAGTTTTAAACACCATCCATGATAGGATGATCTACTTTTCAAGAGCTCCTTAATTATTTCAAAGGTAATCAATACCTTCATATTTACTTATTCGAATCCCACATATCATTATACAATAAATATTATCATAACATAAGGAACATATTAAGGGTTATCCATCCATTAATAATTTTTTCCCATGGACATAACTCTTCCATTATATCACTTTTCATTTCCATTAAAACCATTCAATTTATTCTTGTAAATCTCTTGTCAAAAAAAAAACTGAACAATCCTCATATATTTCACATATCATATAACATACTTCTTGAATCATAATATAAATTTTTTATTCCACTTAATCTTTATATAATTATCATGGAAAACTCATCCTATTACACAATACCTCTTTCCATTCACATTTCATCGATATCCTTTTCATCATCAACAACGTGACCATTACTCATACTCCCCTATAGATCCTCTTTAAGAGATTTCCACTTGAGACATTGAGTTGCATAATGACCATTTATTCCACACTTAAAACACTTATACTTTAATAACGTGTAAGGGTGGCCAATATTATAATCCATCTTGTTAATGAAACACATCATTTCCATATTTTAGTCACTTACTTTGTGTCCTTATTTACCACAATCAAAACATATTCTATTTCCTACAAGACATTCAGTAAGGTATTCATTCCATATTCATAACATAGAATAAACTAGATATTCTTTTCTCCATGGTCTCTATATCCCCAAATCTTAGAGAACTCCTTATTTCTATTCCTTGGTGAGTCCAAGAGCTGTTGAAGGTATACATTGTTAATCCTGTTCTGTGAAAAATGATTAGACATGATTAGAAAATCTATCGATCTAGTGATCATACCACTTGACTTATCATCTGTAACTCTTCCATCACATTCAATTTTAATCTAGTTCATTCTATTTCTATCCATTGTCTCGAACAATAATCATATTCTATGAATTACTTATCATAGTAGAAAACTAAATAGTCTGGAAAATAATTACATATAGAATGTCTAAATCAGGACACCTTCCTTAATCATTGACACCATAGGTTCATCATAGGTCATTCGTAGTGAACTTATATTTAAATACTTCATGATGGTACGTGAATATATTGTGTATTCCCAAATCATATCCCCCGAGAGTGTCAAACCAAGTGTTTAGCAAGACAAGTTTTCATATACCAAATTACCCCAAGCTAGGCCCAGAACAACTTGTCAGAGTTGTTACCCCTTGTAATGGCCTAAGTTTTTGGGGTCCATTACATTGTGAAAATCTCTTGTTGGGTTTTCTGGTCTAGGAATCTCGGTGATGTTTGGGAACGGTACGCCTACCAATAGCCTTATCCTACCGGTAGCAGGCCTACAGGTAGCTCGGTCTACCAGTAGCCGAAGCCTACCGGTATCTCTGTCTACCGGTAGCTCAGTCTACCGGTAGCTGAACCTACCGGTAGTTCTGTCTACCGGTAGCTCTCTCTACCGGTAGCTAAGCCTACCAGTAGCTCTATTTACCGGTAGAACGGTCTACCGGTACCCGAGCCTACCGGTAGCTCTCTCTATGGGTAGCTCGGCCTACCGGTAGCTGCTGCCTACCGATAGCTGCAGCCTACTGGTAGCTCAGTCTACCGGTAGCTGCAGCCTACCAGTATCTCGGTCTACCGCTAGCTGTAGCCTACCGGTAGCTCGGATGCCGGTGGCTGTCACCCATTGGTAGCTCTCAGCTACTGGTGGCTCTATCCTACCCTCACTGGTTCTTTCCAGTGGCATTCATTCTTACGCAATTAGGGTTTTAAACCCTATTATGACTCGTTTAGGCGTGTTTTAAAGACCGATAACGCCCATAAATGTTTTAATTAATTAATTAATGAATTAATGCGCCGGTTTAAACCAACCGACCCCATTAATGACTTGTGGGGCCGCGTGGTCAACCCACGACCCCAGCTCACGCGGTTACATGTTCTTATCTCAACTGTCCACGACCCTTATAACTAAAGGGTTTGCCCTGGGTTTCTCTTTTCTCGATCACCCTCGGCCAGGAGTACTTTCGTCCCGACGATCGAATTTTGGTGCATCGGGCGAGCCGCATCATTATCCATATAGTTCCGCGCCCGGCCTAAGCGTCGATCGTCTATCAACAAGTTGGGAATTTTTCTCCTTCGTCTCTCTCTTTGGTGTATCATGCAGGGTGGGCGTGCATTTGATTCTATATAATTGGATAAACCGAACGTAAATAAAGATAATGAACGGATTCTATAAAGAAAGAGGGGGGGGGGGGCTGTGATCGTTGATACTGTTTTATATTATGATCATCAATCTGAGTTATGCTGGCTTACACCCTTTGAAAATCGAGGCCGTTGGTGGTCGTTGTATGTGAACTAATGAACCCATTGTGTTGTTTTAAATGGCTTGTTTTGTAATTGTAAACTCATACTGTGAGAAATAAATTGGTTAATCACGTATACCCGGCTGAATAAATTAAAAGCACCAGGATCAATCCCTTCTGTGCTAACCACGGTCAAAACACGAAATTTAACACAGAGCGTGTAAAATATTTTAAATCTAAAAATACAGGCATGGCCCTACTTTGTGTCGGTGGTAGTGGTTTGGTTGTTTCCTTTTACGGGCTATTTCGATGGAGATGTGGGAGGGGATGAGATCCCCTGTTTTTATACTCTCGATGGTTGTGGAATCGGGGATGGGATCCCCTGTTGTTATGGATTCAGTGTTTCTGAGTTTTTAAGACCGGGTGGTTACCTTATTTATATCACGAATTGGGGTGGGATCCTCTGTTGTTGAGAACCAGGTGTGGTTGTTATGGTTGACACTTGACTGTTTACTTTCGTGGACTTGTGCCTATGCTTACTAGTTGCCCAGTAGTGCATAAACTGATTTAAACATTATCACTGAACAAGAAAAAAGATTGGGACAAAGGGGTTTGTTGGCAAGAGTTGTGACTTGAACTTCGTACTGTTTGTGCTCTTTAGGAGGGTTGAAGAAAAACCTAAACTTTGGGTGAGTGCTCATTACATATATCTATATTTGTAGTTTTGTGTTTCTTATTCTCGCCCCACCCAAGTTGAGAACTTAGTGCCGAACACCCCCATTTCATGGGGGAGGGTGTTTTTCCCAACACTATTATTAGTGGCTGGTTATTAGCTTCTTTTCCGCCCCCTTTCTCGGATAGCCCAAGAACCTTCAGGCAGGCTGTGATGGCCTGAGGTCCATTATTATCCCATGAACCTTCGAGTGGGGTAGTGTGGTGGTTGGCCAGGTGTGTGCGGCAGGTGGTTTCCCAAGTGTCTTCGGGATGAGGCCCAAGTGTCTTCGGGCATGGAAGTGGATCATCTAGCCCAGGTTTCTTTGGGCATAGTGGTGGTTGTTCTGTCCTAGGTGTTTGCATGCATGGTTACGTAGGACAGTTGTGGCCCAGGTGTTTGTGGGCCGGATTCAGCAGTGGGACTGCGGTGAGAATGGCGATATTGGTTCGATGCGTAGGATGTCTAAATAATCAGTGGGAAAGTGGCATGGGATACCCAAACATCGATGTGCTCTTATTATATATATTACTTGACTTGCGTTATTTGGGGAGTGTTCCTTGGTGAGGCTTGGGTGGATAGTTTACCTAGATAGGTGTTTGGATTACTCCTTTTCTCACGGGACTTTAGTACGTTCCCCCACTTGTTCACGAGAGTCATTAGTTTTCTGTACTGAGTGTACTTGTATGATCAACCTACGTATATAAAACTTCTTTCAGGTTTCCAGGAGGACTTCGGGGATCGCGCAGGACGATACTAACTCGGACCTTTGGGTAGTTGCAGTTGCTATTTTTCTTCTTTTGGTACTTACCTTTGTGTTCATCTTTTGTACTTTGTGGCTTTTACTTTTGGAACATTCATGTGGGAGTGGTTTACTTTTGTCTTTACTTTTATTTTACCTTGGTTTTGTTGGGTTTCATCTTCTTATCTCCCGATCCTATAAAACAAAAAGGGGTAATGCCTTCCATTTGCGTGAAATTCTATACCCTTGGTGCTAGTCGCCAATCCGGGACCTATTGAAGGCGGGTCTCAGGGGTAATTATCTCTTCTCCAACTTAAAGAAGGAAGGGCCTGGCAATCTTCTGACCCTTCCCTCCTTTTGGTGAAGGCGGGTCGTGAAAGAATTGTATCAGAGGTGATGGTTGAGAGATAGGATGGTGTCTGGAGTTAGGCACAGCGAGGATTGCATGGGATGGTAAGGAAACAGTGTTGGGTGACCTCGGTGCGTGAAATTAGGTCAGGGAATACCGGCTAAGACACGGGATTTTAGGCCCCCCTGTGATCCAACGCAAGGACTCTGGACCTACCGAACGACTAAGTGATGCCACGCTGATTGGAGGGTAGAGAACCTAGGAAAGGTACATGCATCATAATGACTTTTGTTATCATGTTTCTGTGGTGTTTTGGGAATTAAGAATAAAAAAAAAGTTTAATAAGTTTTAAAGACAATAATATGCACTACATGGGCTTAGGAATTCCTTGTTTACCTTACAGCTATGGCACCTGGAAGGCGACCATGTGTGGTACAGGCGATCGAGGCCCCGAAGATTACTTTGGCCGATCGGCAGAGAGCTGACAGGGAGGAGGAGGATGACCAGTGGCAGAAGACTCTTCGGTCCTTCCAGCGACAGACCCTCGAGAAGTATGTGGGAAACACCATTGACATAAAGACGGAAGGCTGGCTAGAGGAGCTAGTGATAGCTTTCGGCCTGATTCGGGCCCCGACCGAGTACTGGGTTCCTCTGGCCATCAGCCTGATGCAGGGAGCGGCGCGTTAGTGGTGGACACTTAACTTGGGGGAGATGAGAGAGTCTGAGGTGGAATGGGCTGATTTCGAGATGGAGTTTCGGGTAGAATTCATCTCTTCGATGATGAAGGTGGAAGAGAGATAGAAGCTACTCTCCCTCCAACAGGGGATTATGTCCATGAGGGAGCTAGGGATCAAGTTCAAGGACCTCCTACATTTTTCTCCAGACCACTTTCCCGACGAGGAGTCTCGGGAAAGTCGTTTGGAGGAGGTTCTCCGACCCTCCCTCCAGTATGCTGTTACCCCCTTTACCCTTTCGACGTACTTGGAGGTCCAGAAGAAGGGTGAAGTGGTAGAGAGGATGCATGCTCTAGGAGGAGTGTCACGAGATGGGATCTAGCTGGGACCATCGAAGGGGAAGGCCGTCTGCACCAGGCCTCCAGCGTCTGGACCCTCCAGGTTCTGACCAGCAGGGAGTAGGACACATCAGTTTCAGTTTTGATCCCCTGGTCCTCACCCTTTTACTTTAGGCCCGGGACCGCAGTGCTTCGTCTGTGGGAGCCCTGGACATCTCTGGAGACAGTGCCCGGACCGGGTACAGTACAACGGTGGCGGACAGCCCCACCACCCGCCCCAGCAGCAGCTTCCAGCTAGGCCTTTCTAGTAGAAGTAGCAGGGACAGCGAGCTCCCGCTCCTCTGAGGGTAGACGTAGGAGGAAGAGGCCGACCTCAGGGCGCTCCTCAAGGACCTCGACCAGGGCACGGTCGTGGAGGTGGCCGATACCCGAGGGGCAGGGGAGCTGGGCGTGGACAGTTACACGCAGCATAGGCAGCAGTTCCAGCAGGGCCGAAGGTTGTTTGAGGTACGATCAGTTTTTTTAGTACCCTTTCTTATGTCTTGTTCGATACCGGAGCTTCACACTATTTTTTTGCACCCATTCTAGCACGATATTTGGGTCTAGATGCCGAGAGACTTCCAGTGCCCCTGGTGTTGAGCACACCATTTGGAGGTCAGACCAACATGTTGTTTGTTTGTTGGGGATGCAGACTGATGATAGGGCCACATCAGTCAGTTAGGGATATTCTTTTGCTATAGATACAGCCATACGATGTCATCCTATTCATCGACTAGCTATTCTCAGTCTCTGTTGTCCTCAATTGATTCCGAAGAAGGGTCGTGTTCTCAGACATGGGCGGCTGGCGTGTTGTTTTCACCGGCGAGCGGAGCAGTCAGAAGCGCGACATGCGAGAGGAACCCCTCCTCTCCTTGTTAGCTGAGCTGTCAGTAGGGTCAGTAGATGTTGAAATAGTGGAAGTGCCAGTGATCATCCATGGGTTTATGGAAGTCTTCCCTGAGGAGGTGACTACTCTACCCCCATGACATGATATCGAATTCGGGATAGACCTCCAGCCCGACGCTCATCTAATCTCGATGGCTCCTTACCAGATGGCACCATCAGAGCTACGGGAGTTGCGGATCCAAATTGATGATCTTATGAAGAGGGGTTATGTTCGCCCGAGTGCGTCACCGTGGGGCGCTCCAGTCTTGTTCGAAAAGAAGGCAGATGGTGGCCTGAGGTTGTGCATAGACTACAGGAGGCTGAATCCGATGATGATCAAGAATCGCTACACTATTCTGAGGATAGATGATCTTTTCGACCAACTGAAAGGGGTAGGATGGTTCTCAAAGATCGACCTGCGGTCTTGGTATCACCAACTAAGAGTGAAAGAGGGTGACATCCCGAAAATTGCGTTCAGATGCAGATATGGACACTTCGAGTTCGTGGTTATGCCCTTCGGTGTTATGAATGCCCCAGCTGTTTTCATGGGGCTTATGAACTCCATCTTCCGGGAGTACTTGGATTGGTTCGTGGTTGTGTTCATCGACGATATCCTGATCTATTCGAGATCAGAGGAGGACCATGCAGAGCACCTGAGGATAGTTTTGGAGGTCCTCCAACATCATCAGCTCTATGGGAAGTTGTCAAAATACAAGCTCTGGACACGAGAAGTGCACTTCCTCAGGCACGTGGTATCCGAGCAGGGGGTAGCAGTGGACCCGTCAAAAGTTGAGGAAGTTGTTTCTTGGGCAGCACCCAAGAATGTGGCAGAGGTCCATAGTTTCCTTGGGCTGGCAGGTTACTATCGGTGGTTCGTACCCATCTTCTCCCAAGTAGCAGCCCCCTTGACAGCTCTGACCAAGAAAGACTAGCTTTTCGTGTGGAGTGAGCAGTGCGAGTCAGCCTTCAGCTATCTGAAGGAGAAGTTGGTCAGTGCCCCAGTGCTGAGATTACCAGAAGAAGGGGCAGCGTATGAGGTGTTCTGCGATGTTTCAGGATAGGGCCTGGGATGTGTGTTGATGCAGCGACAAGGGGTAATCTCTTATGGGTCCAGGAAGCTACGCCATCATGAGCGTAATTACTTAACCCACGACCTAGAGCTTGCAGCGGTCGTTTTTGCACTAAAGTTATGGCAACACTACCTCATCAGAGAATGCTTTTTGGTCTTCACGGATCAAAACATATTGAGGTATATCTTCTCCCAGTGGGACCTAAACTTGCGACAGCGGAGATGGTTGGAGTTCCTCCAGGATTACGAATTCGAGATCTCTTATAATGAGGGAAAGGGAAATGTAGTGGCCGATGCCTTGAGTAGGAGGACGCAGAAGGATGCGGTCCGAGAGTCGGAGGACTCCTGGAAGGAAATGGAGGAGTTGGTTGCCTTACACCTGGATGCGAAGATGGATAGCAGTAGAGGATGCCTATATTAGATGATAGTGCAGTTGTAACCACCCGAAATTTTGAATAAATCTTGTTTCCTAATTTTGTGTGATTTTTTTTATACTCAACAAAACTATTTCATTTGATAACATGAGTATAATTAAAATAAGACCATTGGGTTTTGACTGTTATATGACCATTGCTTAATATGACCACTATAAACTAAACGTTTCGATTATTGTCTCTAAATACAAGTAATCTTGGTTAATTAATATAGAAAGAAGATTCGATGGCCTCACCCAGTAGTCTTGGACCGATCGAAGCCCATCTAACAGAACTTGGGAAGGAGGTAGCACCACTAGGCTTTGCTCTGGACCAAACCCAAGCCGAAAATCATCTTGTGAAGCTAGAATAGAATCACCTTCACGAGAAGTTCAAACTGATAGAAATTACTACTCGTGCGATGTTGGTCGAGCCTCCCTCGGATTCTCTCACCTTAGCACACCTTACACATAGGTCCTATGCTGGTGTGATAAGGGGCTATGTAAGAAGTCCGTAACTGCCTTGTGTAATCCTTTGTTTTAAATAAAAAATTTCGATTTCTTCTTATGATGAAGTTTATGAATTATCAAATGACCGGATATATATAGTATGCATATTTTTGATGAATTTTAGAAAAAGGATATTTTAAAAATGTTTATGTAAACATGAAAGAATTAAAAATGTGTAATGATTTTCAAAAAATGGTCATCTACAATTATGTTCAGTACGAAATTTAGAGTCTTATAAGATCAACTTTATTTTTGATTAATAGTAAATTATGAATAGTGATTGTTCTCTTAGGATTAGTAATGTGACCAAATGGATTAGTAATCTCACTTAAAGAAAGTTTTAATATAATTTAGACACCTTGTTTAAGTAATGTGATTCAATAAAATGGTTAAATAAAGGTTTCATAAATTATTATTCAAGTATTAGTTTTTTCGGGTGAATAGTGTTTTTTAATTAAAAATTAAATTAAAAATATTTAGAAAATTATTTTTATAAAATGGATTTCATTTTTGAATTAGAGAATCGATATTATGTTAAGGTAATTTTTGGGAATTTTTCTGAAAAAAATGAATTTTCAGTGAATAGTGTATTTATTTAAAAAATTAATTAAAAATATTTAGAAAAATATTTTCATAAAAAGGAGTTCATTTTGGAATCAGAGCATTGATATTTGGTTAGGGTGAAATTTTGGGATTTTTCTGAGAAAGTTGAAATTTCAGTGAATAGTAAAAATACAGTTTTAGGGTTTCAGTATGTTTAATGACATCATAACAGTGTCATGATGATGTAATGAGATATTTTATGGGTTGGACGACCAAAGGTGATGGAATTTTGTATTGGGGGCCCCATGTGGCCTAACTTCATGGGAAATATCTTGGGAGAGCACATGGTTTTGAGAAACCTACTTATGAGGTGTCCCTTGGCCATTAATGCCTCGTCCCCTCACTTTCCCTATAAATACCAAGCCATGATCTCATCCTTTGGACTCAAAAATCATTCTCAACGAAGTTCTGGTCTACTTACCTCCCAAAGAGTCCTCCTAAGGTGCCCCCAAGCCTTCAAGGTCCATACCTTTGAGTTTTAAGAGTTACGTTTTAAGGTAAGGGATCTGACCTCTCTCTTTCTTTTCAAGTAATCACTTTTATGTCATTTCTTTTATGCTCCATGTTATTATGTTAAAAGATGTTCTTATATACACCTCTCACTGACCTTTTCATGTTCATATAATGAGCTATCCCCTCTTAATCTCATTATTTCGTTTTATGAAGTTTTATGTGGCGCCGTTAGGCTGCTGAAATGTTTGTAACGGATTCTTTCTCCCCTCTCATTTTTCAAGATCTATTTTCATGTAAAGTATTTCATGTTCCTTTTTATTATGTTGGGGTATTATCTCTATATCTATCATACTGATATTTTATGATCATATGATGAGATACCCCATTTTATCTCTTCAATTTAGTATTTTTATGATTTAAGTGACGCCGTTAGGCTGATGAATTTTTAAGTGGTTTTTTCACCCTTCTCGTTTTCAAGTTCTACTTTTATGTCAAGTCTTTCAAGTTCATTTTTATTATGTTGGGTATTATATCTATATCTATCATACTGATCTTTTATGTTCATATTATGAGAGACCCTATTTTATCTCATCAATTCATTTTTGGTTGAAGTTTATGTGACATCGTTATGCTGCCGAATTTTCATAAGAGAAATCTTATTTTTGTCTTCCTTTCATGTTCTTCATTTCATATGGTATATTTTCAAATATCATTACCATGTTCTTAAATCCCTTATATTCTGTCCCTCTACTGTTTTATGGGTCATTTATGAATGTTTGACCCATGACCCCTCTCTTTTCAATGTTTTCTAAAAGCCCAAAACATAGCCGTTATGCTGCAGAATTTTCGTCTCAAAGGCCTCTCTCTTTTCTAAAAATTATTTTATGTTATAAAGTGAATACTCAAAGCTCTTATTTCTACAGTGGTATTCACATATATATCAAAATGTTCTATTTTAAATTCTAGGATTTACACACATGAGACCCTCTCTCACCTTCTATGGGTTTAAAGTGACGTAATGATCATGTCTTTAAAGCAGTTTGCTTCTAAAAATGTTATGATTATGAAATGAAACCCATTTATTTTATGATATATGGGTTATTTATGAAATGTTTGATGATTATATATGTGTCTCACATGATAATAAAGACAAATTTAAGGGTGCGACCTGATAGCGCTCCAATGCATTGGGTAATGATGTAACCACTAGAGATTACAATTTTCACGATATCTTGGTGAATAACCTTGGTAATTTTCAAATGACAACTTGGGGATGGACCTTGGTGATATGTTCATGATTGTCTATGTTAAATGATGTAGCCACATCTTAAAGTTATGAAAAATGTTTTTTTATTATTATATGCCACATGATTTCTTTCTCATTCCTTAAAGTTATTTTTCATGACATAGTTGATGTATCTCAAGTTCACATGTTAAATGTTTATCTTGTTCCCTTACTGGGCCTTCTGCTCACCCTTTCTTTTGATGTATGTCCCCAGGTTATGAGATGCAGTAATGAACCTAGGAAGAACTTAAGGAGAAGTCTTTCAAGTTTTTAAGAAGAATGTTTTATGTTGTTTTCATTTATTATGTTCCTGGTTTCCAAGAAACTAAACCTTAAATATCCTCAGTTTTGTGTAATGTAATGAAAGTTTATGTTATAAAATGGAAGGACGCTATAGAAGTCATATCTGTTTTAGCAAGTGGAGGAGTCTCAGTGGGGAGACCCAGAGTGAAAATTGATGCATGACCGAGTTGACCAGGGCAATGATTCAGAAATATGGAAAGAGGATGGTCAGAACCTAATGCTTTTCTTGGAAAGGTTGTTTGTTCCGGAGGCAATGCGCAACAAGGTTCTTAGTGAGTCAACAACTCACCCCTGGCAGTGCACCCAGGAGTTTCCAAGATGTAACAGGGACTGAAGAGGTAGTTTTGGAGGCCCAGAGTAAAGCGAGTAGTGGAAGAGTTTGTGGCCAAGTGCTTAGTATGTCAGTAAGTGAAGGCTAAACACCGAGTTCCAAGAGGCCTACTACAGCCTCTAGTTGTCCCCGAGTGGAAGTGGGATGACATCTCGATGGATTTCATCCCGGGACTACCCAAGGTCCAAGGGGGATACGACGCCATCTGGGTGGTAGTGGACAAGTTGATGAAATCGGCTCACTTTCTGGTGATTAAGGAGTCGAGTGCAGTAGATGATTTGGCGCGAATGTACGTGAATGAGGTGGTGCGGTTTCATGGGATTGCGAGGTCTATAGTCTTGGATTGGTATGAACGGTTTACCTCGTGAGTTTGGAGAGGAATGCATCATGCTTTTGGCACCTAGCTGCATCTTAGCACTGCTTTCCATCCCCAGACAGATGGACATACAGAGTGTACCATCCAGACCTTGGGGGATATGCTGCGGGCATGAGTTCTGGACTCAGGGGGATAATGGGTGCGATAATTGCCTCTGGTATAGTTTTCCTATAATAATAGGTACCACTCTACCATCAGTATGGCCCCATTTTAATCTTTGTATGGGAGGCTATGCCGTTCACCTGTGTGTTGGACCGAAGTAGGAGAGGCAGGCATCCTTGGCCCAAAAGTGGTGCAGAGCACGATAGAGAAGGTTAAGCTCATATGGGAAAGGATGAAGGGGGCCCAGAACCAACAGAAGTCGTATGCTGATACCAGGAGGAGGCCCTTGGAGTTTGAGGTCGGAGACCACGTGTTCTTGAAGGTCTCCCCTCGACGTGGGCAGTAGAGGTTCAACAAAGGGAGTAAGCTTTCTCCCAGGTTCATCAGACCCTTAGAAGTGTTGCGGTGGGTCGGCGAAGTGGCTTATCAGCTAGTGTTACCACCACCGCTACTGAGGATACATGATTTCTTCCATGTGTCCCAGATCCGCCAGTATCTGCACGATGATTCACACGTCCTTGATTGTGGTGAGCTGGACATCGAGGACGACGTGACTTTTGTGGAGAGACCAGTGATGATCTAGTATCGCAAGGAGAAGGTGATTCGTGGGCTAACCATTCCCTTGGTTCATGTGTTGTGGAGACATGGTGGTCTTGAGGAAAGTACATGGGAGAGGGAAGAATAGATGCGTACCCAATACCCAGAGTTGTTTTTGAGATTTTTTCTTTGTTGTACCTATTATAGTAGAACGTTTTGCCTTTTTGGCTATGGAATGTACTGGTTTTCTTTCCTCTGAATGTGGGTGAAAAGCCGTGGCTATGGGGGAGGAGAGGACCCGACCCCTAATCAAGACGAATTAAATTTGATGTGATTAAACCCGTGCGGGCGAGTCAGTGCTTCCCAAAGCGGATAATAAATTGACATGGGGGAGGAGAGTCCCCAACCCACATGCCTCGACAGTTTGGCATGGTTTGTTGCTTGGTTCTTGATAGGTAAGTGTTTTTAGTTAGCATGTGTTCACTCTTAAGAGGTATCATTCGAGGTGGTTGTTCAGACCCGCTCTTTCCTTCTGGTTTGTTTTGATTCTCGAGGACGAGAATCGTTTAAAAGGTATCTGATGTAATGGACTGGGTTTTTGGGGTCTATTACTTTGTGAAAATATTATGTTGGGTTTTCTGGTCTGGGAATCTCAGTGAAGTTTGGGAACGGTTGGCCTACCAGTAGCCTTAGCCTACCGATATCAGGCCTACCGGTAGCTTGCTCTACCAGTAGCCGAAGCCTACTGGTAGCTCGGTCTACCGGTAGCTGAGCCTACCAGTAGCTCTGTCTACTGGTAGCTGAGCATACTGGTAGCTCTGTTTACCGGTAGCTCGGCCTACCTGTAGCTACTGCCTACCGGTAGCTAGGTCTACCGGTAGCTACAGCCTACCGGTAGCTCGGTCTACCGGTAGCTGCAGCCTACTGGTAGCTCGGTCTACCATTAGCTGCAGCTTACGGGTAGCTGTCACCCACCAGTAGCTCCCAGCTACTCGTGGCTCTTGCCTACCCCCATGGGTTCTTTGCAGTGGCATTCCTTCTTGTGCAATTAGGGTTTTAAACCCTATTCCGACTCGTTTAAGCGTGTTTTAAATACCGGTAATGCCCATAAATGTTTTAATTAATTAATGAATGAATTAATGCGCCGGTTTAAACCACCCGACCCCTTTAATGACGTGTGTGGCCACATGGTCATCCCACGACCCCAGCTCATGTGATTACGCGTTCTAATCTCAACCGTCTGCAGCCCTTATAACTAAAGGGTTCTCCCTGGGTTTCTCTTTTCTCAATCACCCTCATCCAGGAGTACTTTCATCCCGACGATCAGATTTTGGTGCATCGGGCGAGCCGCATCGTTATCCGTAATGTTCCGTGCCCAGCCTAAGTGTCGATCGTCTATCAACAAGTAGGGAATTTTTCTCCTTCATCTCTCTATTTTGTGTATCATGCGGGGTGGGTGTGCTTTTGATTCTTTAGAATTGGATAAACCAGACCTAAATAAAGATAATGAATAGATTCTATAAAGAAAGAGGGGGGGGGGCTGTGATTGTTGATTCTGTTTTATATTATGATCATCTTTCTGAGTTATGTTGTCTTATGCTTTCTGAAAATCGAGGCCATTGTTGGTCATTGTATGTGAACTAATGAACCCATCGTGGTGTTTTAAATGGCTTGTTTTGTAATTGTAAACTCCTGCTGTGAAAAGTAAATCGGTTAATCATGTATACCCGGCTGAATAAATTGAAAGCACCAGGATCAATCCCTTCTGTGCTAACCCCGGTCAAAACACAGAAATGAACATGGAGCCTGTAAAATCTTTTAAATCTAAAAATACAGGCATGGCCCTGCTTTGTGTCGGTGGTAGTGTTTTGGTTTTTTTCCATTTACGGGCTATTTCACTGGAGATGCAGGAAGGGATGAGATCCCCTATTTTTATACTCTCGATGGTTGTTGAATCGGGGATGGGATCCCCTGTTGTTATGGATTCAATGTTTGCGATTTTTTAAGACCGGGTGGTTACCTTGTTTATATCACGAATTGGGGTGGGATCCTCTGTTGTTGAGAACCGAGTGTGGGTGTTATGGCTGACGCTTGACTGTTTACTTTCCTGGACTTGTGCCTATGCATACTAGTTGCGCAGTAGAGCGTAAACTTATTTAAACATTGTAACTGAACATGAAACAAGAATGGTACAAAGGGGTTTGTTGGCCAGGGTTGTGACTTGAACTTAGTGTTGTTTGTGCTTTTTAGGAGGGCTGAAGAAAAACCTAAACTTTGGGTGAGTGCTTGTTACCTATATCTATATTTTTAGTTTCATGTTTCTTATTCACGCCCCACCCATGTTGAGCACTTAGTGCCGAACACCCCCATTTCATGGGGGAGGGTGTTTTTCCAAACACTATTATTAGTGGATGGTTATTAGCTCCTTTTCTTCTCCCTTTCCTGGATAGGCCAAGAACCTTCGGGCAGGCTGTGATGGCCTGATGTCCATTATTAGACCAAGAACCATCAGGCGGGGTAGTGTGGTGGTTGGCCAGGTGTGTGAGGTAGGTGGTTTCCCATGTGTCTTCGGGATGCAGACCAGGTGTCTTCGGGCATGGTAGTGGATCTTCTAGCCCATGTGTTTTCGGGCGTGGGGGTGGTTGTTCTGGCCTAGGTGTTTGCAGGCATGGTTACATGTGACATTTGTGGCCCAGGTGTTTGTGGGTGGGATTCGGCAGTGTGACTGTGTGTTGTTGTGTCCCAGGTGTGTGCGGGTGGGTGTGGAAGTGGGACTGCGGTGAGAATGTCAGGATTGGTTTGATGCGTATGATGTCTCAATAACCAGTGGGAAAGTGGCGCGGGGTACCCAAACATTGATGTGATATTATTATATATATTACTTGACTTGCGTTATTTAGGGAGTGTGCCTTGGTGAGGCTTGGGTGGATAGTTTACCTTGATAGGTGTTTGGATTACTCTTTTTCTCACGGGACTTTAGTACGTTCCCCCACTTGTGCATGAGAGTCTTTGGTTTTCCCTTCTGAATCCACTTGTATGCTCACCCTACGTATATAAAACTGCTTTCAGGTTTCCAGGAGGACTTCGAGGATCGCGCAGGACCATAAAAGCTCAGACCATTGGGGCAGTTGCAGTTGCTATTTTTATTTTTTTGGTATTTACCTTTGTGGTCATCTTTTGTACTTTGTGGATTTTACTTTTGGAACATGCATGTGGGAGTGGTTTAATTTTGGATTTACTTTTCTTTTACCTTTGTGTTGTTGGGTTTCATCTTCTTATCTCCTGATCCTATAAAAAAAGGGGTAATGCATTCCATTTGCGTGAAATTCTATACCCTTGGTGCTAGTCGCCACTCCGGGACCTATTGAAGGCGGGTGTCGGGGGTCATTATCTCTCCTTGAACTTAAAGAAGGAAGGGCCTGGAAATCTGCTGACCCTTCCATCCTTTCGGTGAAGGCGGGTCGTGACACCCCTAGGTACATATTTTCCAGATCCACATCCCCTTATAGTATCCAGACAATGATGTATTTCTAGGATACCACTTACTCAATCCTTTACCAAAATTCCTGGATATCGTACTAAATTTTAACTATTCCTTATACACATCCTTATAGAAATCTGTTGACATATCCTTAGAAATATACCTAGGGATCCCACTAATTTTTGATCAAACTAGTTTCCAACTGTTGGAAAAACATTTAATTTTATACCAACTATAGTGACCCAGGCTTAACCTACATAGATATTACACTATTTTGGATGAATATCCTATACATTTTAATAATAAATTTTCAAGGACCCTTTTCGTTTAGTGTCTTTGGAAACATGGAAACAAAATATTATATCATGGTGAAAGATCGTCAACATATCCCATAAATATCTCCACCATTATTACTTCTACATAAAACATTTCTTCATAACTCGAGTAAGGGAATCATAAATAAGTGGTGAGCTCAAATACTCAGTAAGGGTAAGAAAGGGAGATATGTTAGCAGAATCATGAACATAAGGGTATTATAACATGATCATGAAAATAGATGATCATACACTTCATATCAAAGATCATATACTTAGATCCTGGCATAAATATTGGCAGTTTATAAGGCATGAATTTTAAGGGAATAAAGAACATAATCCATGAAATCATAACATATCATTAAAAATGGATTCTTGGAAGACACATAAAAATAAATAATGATTTCCATAGTAGTCAAGGTATTACTACTAAGTCCATGATAGTGGAAAAATTCATTGACTGAACTAGGTTCACATCTCATTCTAGCACTGTATTACTGAACTAAGTTCACCTCTAATTCCAGACCTGTATTACTAAACCAAGTTCATCCCTCATTTGAGACCTATATTACTGAACCGATTTCACACCTCGTTCCAACCCTATATTACTTTACTGAGACAATTTCCCATTACAGCCCTATAATACTGAACTGAGTTCGTTTATTATTCTAGCCATGTCTATATCATGATATATAAATGCTTACCCAACTCATTGGAGGGATATATATGTCCCATTAATCTCATAGTGAAATCATACATACATGTTCCAGAAAATCAAAACCAATCATATCATAACACATGGAATGAAATTGGTATTACAAACATGAAAAATATAATAAACTATAGAAAAAGATACAGGTTTCACAATCATTTCACATAAATCATCACCCATGGAAGAGAAAAATATTTAATAAACATGTAGCCCATTAAATAGAAATGAATTTCAAAAACATATAACCCATGAAGGTGAAATAGATTTCATATTCATATAACCCGTGAATGATAAATGGGTTTGATAAAGAACATGAAGTTAAACATAACACATTCATAGAAAAAATATTTATGGAGTTGTTAGGTCATTTTTATAAGGGTATGAGTAACATAAATGAATGTCATCTTAGATGGAAAATAATTTTGAAATATCATTCAAAAATGATTCTTGAAGAAAATACGCTTTCTTCGTTGAAAAAGGATCTTTAATGCATAAAACCATTTAAAAATGATTTTCATATAAAATTTCTTGAAATATTATAAAGATACTAAAAATAATTTTTAAAACCTTTCCCCTTGAAAACTTATAAAATAATCATTATATTTTCTTAAAAAATCTTCTAATTTAAAAAGACTTTGAAAACTTATAATGAAAGACTTAAAATGTTTTGAAAAACATTTCAATTGAAAAAATATGAAAAAATATTGAAAAAATATTGATATTTATTTATTAAAAAATACATTTAAATCTTATAGATGAGTCTCGACATCATTTTGAAAAATAATTTCCTTGCAAAAAAATAAAAGAATCTGGAAAAAATGTTGAAAAAATTTTCCCAGTAAACTTATAAAAGAGGATTGAAATTTCTTTGAAAAAGTTTCTTTTAAAATAGTTTTTAAAAACATTTCTTCAAAATTAACTTTTAAACATGAAAATAAATAATCAATGGATTAAAGGTGTATAATTATGTACATGTGATATGAGGTAAAAAGAACATTCCTTTTTCATGATAAAGAGGATAGAAAAACAAGTCATTAAAAAAGAGATAACAATATTAATTTGAAAAAATTGTAAAAATAAAAAAAGTTAAAAATTTCTTTTAATGATCATAGGATATTGATAGAATATTCTAGGAAACCATTTTTAGAAAACATAGTTATAATGAAACACAGATTTCTGATTAAAGAGAGGGTAATGTTAGGCTTTCCTAAAAATGATTTCTTAACTATATTATATACCAAAGAGTTGAATAATTAGTACTTATATACTAATAAATAATTAATAAACATTTAAGAAGAAAATTAATGAATTATTTTTAGATATGGATTATAAAATTTCATCAATGGAAGTATAAACATAAGCAATCATGAAAAACGAAGAGATTGTCTCAATAAATGTTTATTACAAGGTAAATTGGGATCATAATTTACATGTAAGAAAAGGAAATTATATAAAACATAAAATATCATGAAAATATATATATTCATGTTATTACATTTAAAATGGAAGTATATATGCTTAAGATGATAATTTATGTTAATATCAAAACACGAGTCTCAAAGAAGGGAAATTAAGGAAAAACTATTTCACCGATTTAATAATTTTGAAACATAAATATCATGAATGAAAGATCATAAAATGGATATGTAAATACAAAAAAATTTAAATATAATATAAATGGAATATAATAATTTTAAATACATATATGACACAAAAATAAAGAGTGTAAAACATACCATGTATCTCATAGAAATAAAAATTGAGATAAAAACCACTTACCATGTGTCTTGACTGTCGTCATACTCATTCAAACCACCAAAATAAAAAATGTAAATTTATTATTAATAATTTAAAAAACCATATTATTTTATATAATCACAAATATGGTTTGATTAATACATTATATTACCCTTTTTTTAACCATTATATGTTACAGTTTCACTTTGGGTAATATAAGCATTATTCTTCACGTGTGTCTTAGTTGGTTATATATTTGGTCCTTATACTTTTATAATTATTAATAGAATGTAATAAATGATATAAAAATCATTTATATTCATTATATGTATATTATAATAATCTATGTTATATATATGTATGAAGCGTAATATATCATTCATGAAGATGTTAGGCCGTTCACACGCCTGAACGCAATTTCTATTTAATAGTTCTGTTGAAAGAATGAAAATAAATGAAATATTTGTATATATATGTATATATATTATAATTATATTATATTTATTATTTCATATATATATTTTATATAATAACTAAAATAATTCTTAATACAATCCATGTAGGGTATGAACGAATCATATTGCTTTGGGGGACGGTAGTCCACACTTCCTCAAATGGAATTTTGTATTTGAATAAGATAGAAAACATAATAGTATATTCTAAATAAAATTTAAAAAATATTAATGAAATTATAAATATTATATATATCATATATAAATAGATTTTATATCATAATGTCCTCCATGTGAGGTGGTAATGGAAAAATGAACAATAATCATTTCGGGAGGTAGTAGTTCTGTTACAAAGAAATAATATGTTCGTTACCCATTATATGGGGGTGTTTTTAAGTTTAGATTGAAAAATTTAAATAAAAAATTACTAGTATATTTATTATTCTATTTTTTTATATAATCATTGATTAAAGTGATTTGGAGGTAGTTGAGAAGAAAAATAAATGAAAGGATTTGAGAGAAGATATTAACTCTTAATCAGATAACTCTTTTTGGTTTGTGCCAAATGATTCCTTGGATTGAATTATACACAAAAGGTATGATTCTAGGAGTATGGTAGGAATTTTGGTATTTTTATAGGGTATATATTGTTCTAAATTAAGAGTTTTTTTTAGTATTTAGGATTTAGGGAATTTGGTGCCATTTCTAGGGAAGGAGAAGGACTCACTTGGAATATTTGAGAACAAGTTAGGTGTGCATATGAAATTACATAAAAAATTTAATAAAAACCAAAATAAATAAATAATGGAAGTTTTATAAACTAAATATAGCCATAAAATGGGTGATTGATAATTATATAGGTCATTTGGGACCCTATGATTAATTTTTAGTCCCTAATTTAGCTAAATTTGACCTTAATCACTTTGATTAATTTTAATCACTCTTAATAATAATTTTGGTCAAATATTGAGATGATATTTTTCAAATAAAAATATTATATAGATTAAAATGGAGTATTATTTAAATTCAATTATTTTAAGTGGAAAAATTACGATTAATGTTAATCCCATAGACGAGACGAAATTAGAGGTTTTTAAAGTAGAAAGAAGTTCAAATGTTTTCATGTTTGTATATTCAATTTCAGAGTGAAATTGATTGTAATGACCTAGATTGTAACAGTATATGTATAATTGATATAATTTAACCTTAAAAATTTAAATTAAAATTTAACATTAATAAATATTTAAATCAAAAGTCATTTGTAACTAAAAAGAAGTATTTTTCACTATTAATCAAAAAATGACGTTTCATAGAAAAATAAAAAAATTTCACCCAAAGATAATTTATAGATTATAAATTAAAAAATTAGTTTTATTTTATAAATTTATATTTAAAAAATGTGTCTAAAAACAATAATATTATTGAAAGCGATTCATTCAAGAAAATGGTGTTTTTAATCATAAAAAAGAGTTTACCAAATATTATATATATTTTTTATCAATATGTTTTATTTATATAAAAATATTTGAATTTTTTTTATTAATATTCACATAACTATTTTTAATGGATAGGTTATAATTATTCAATTTAAAAAATAACAATATAATGATTCTTTATAGAAACTCAGTGTTGCGTGTTATGTACACCAAGTCGGTGTTATGTGTAGTGCAAGACAAGTTGATATTGCATGTATTGAAAGCCAAGTCAGTATTGCGTATAGAATAACCCAAGACAGTTCATTGTGAAATGAATTTTAATATTATTTTTTAATATATATATATAAGGATCTATTTACAATATCACATGAAATGATAAATATCATGAAGGTAAATTAATTAAGCAAAACAATCCACAAAATCTAAGGGTGTTATAAGTTACCTATGAGAACTAACCAGAGACTCCCCATAAAAATAAAAGGAAAAACCAAGAACCAAGGAATGTACATCATCAAAAGTATTAAAACCCCTTATTGTGTAACCAAGTAAACACCCAAATAAAAAATCAGTACAAAAAATATCCCCCTAAACTATCAAATTCTACATGAACAATAATACAAAAACAACCAACCAAGATTAATCATTAATCCCAAAATGGAAAATTACTGGAAAAAGAGGAAAAATTTTCCGAAATACTGACCATCCAAATTTCATCAATACCGATCTGGGGTATTTATAAAATAATGAAAAAAAACAATCTAAAAAAAAACCAAACTCTTGGTGATAAAAAAGAATAAAATTCCCTTTAGAAGAATCCATAAACACTGGATTTAAAAATGAAATATTCTATAATTTTTTATGTTCCCTTAAAAAATACATTTCAAACTCTACCTAAAAATAAAATAAAACATAATATAATTCAATATAAAATTAATCATATATAAAAATAACAAGTTAATTGTGAAGAACAAAGCCACATATTATGTATGTCTTCAAATGAAAAAAAAGAGAAATGAATTCCTCCTTTAAATATATTTTTGATTTCTTGATGAATTTATATAATATTATATTATCTCGAAAAATCACATGAGAAATTCTACAACTAAATATTAAAATCTAAAATCCAAAATTTATATTATTTTTTAAAAAATTAAACTCTTTTTGAATTTACTTAACGAGTTTTAAAATAAAAAATCAATTTTAATAAATTTGATAGAAATTTTCCCAACATTCATTTCAAAACCCATTTTCCCATATAAAATCACATTACCTTTTTATACCTCTTAAAAATTATACCAACTCATATAAAAAATATTATCCAAATAAAAATAAACCGTCTCCTTCATAAACTTTATTGATAGAAAAATATAAAACAAACAAAACATTAGTGGTGCTAGTGAGAATGAATGGCTTCTCCAATCCGTTTGATATTCCTTTTTCCCACTATTATTATACCATTATAGATTCCTATAAAATATTAACATAATATCTATGTGGTTTATCAGGCCACATGAGGTATCAGTTCCTATTTCTCCACTTTCAGTACCACCCAAAATCATATATTCTTTAAAAAACCTCATAAATCACCAAATTATTAAAAACATATTAAATAAACCCTTAAACATCCACATATATAAATTTTTCATCAATTAAAAATTAAATAAATTAAAAGAAAAAAGTATTCCTCAAAATCAAAATTTAAATCCTTACACCCCATTGTAACTTAAGATTTATCATGGGCGATGGTGATAAATAACTCATTTATTACATACCTCCTGAGCTTTGGTAGTCTTATCTCACATATACCTGACACACCAAAATAAAAAAAGAGACTCTGAAAACTATTTCAACATAATAACCTAAGTTATTATCCCATTTATTCATTAAATAACTAGATCAATCCCTTATTTAAATGCTCAAGCCAACCTCTGAAATCTATGAGATGCATTCATGACCTCCAATGGTGATGAGAATAATAAAGGAACTATAAAAAAATCAATAAAAAAAATTTCCCCAATTATTAAAGGAAACATAAAATGATAATTAATTAAAAAAGTTACATGATCTATCCATAATTTATAATTCCATTCCAAATTAAATACAAATCAAATAACGAAATCTATATGATGTTAATTTCATAAATAATTTTATTAAAATAAATCACTCTCTTACCCAAGACACTCTCTCTTGTATCCCACATTGAGTCCAATTACGACCCCAACAAAAACATTTCATCCACCAATAATCATTAATAAAATATATAAAAGGGTTTATTTACCCATTTCAATAAAGGGAACAACAAAACAAAAAAATTGATATACATTTATGTGAATCCTTGAGTCAACATCCAACATCAAACCAGACATTCCATTTGAGAGACGAAGAACTTGAAACTAAAATGATAAATAATAATGAGGCTGAAAACGAGAATTAGTCCACCACCACCTTTCCATATTTGAAAATTTTAAAGGAAGATCAATTTTTAGGTTACTTTGTAATGTACGAATATAAAATATGTTGTCTATTTTATAAAAAAAATTCCAAAATCCCATCATCATTGTATAAAATTTTTCATTATTTCTAATTTACAATATAAAAACAATTTGTAACCATTAAATTAATACATTCCTCTTCTAATAACATCTATTTAAATCTATATCTTAAATCCAAGTTGGAACACCTATTGTAAAACACATTATAAATACACAATTTTATGTATCTTTAGAAATATTGGTAAAACAAGACACAATATAAAATGATAAAATGAAAATTGGTTTTTAATTTTTCAAAAGAATAAAAAATTCCATAAAAGTAACCTAACTATAAGAATTTAAGACAATAGATACCTAAGTCATATATTTTTAGAGGTCACCATAGGTCATTATATAATATTTTATGTTAATTTTCAATCAAAGTGTTCCCTAAACCCACTAAAGCGGTCAAGACTTATCGGAATAGTATGCTTCCACCCATTCAATGAAGCCATGTACAACTCGCTAACTAAGGATTAAATTCCAATGAATAGTGGTATGATTCTTCCCATCCATATACACCACACCCTTTTTCTAGGATTTTTAGTTATTAAAGTCATGTGGACCAAATAGATAAATAATACTAGTATTCCCCCTTATATTCTCAGGTTCTCATGTTCTTTTCCATTTTCAAACATTTTATTTAAAAAAATAGTCATTTCCTCTACCCATATCAAGAAATACATTTAATCATATACCACAATCCTTGTTAAACCATTTTACTTATCAAATAAATGAGAAAACATTTTTACAACCAATATATACATACATACATATATATAATAATTCATTAAAACTAACATAAATTAATTTAATTTATTAAGAATCTATTTAGGAAACATAACAAGAAAAGTAAAACATTCCAACCAAATGTTTATCATTTAATTTATAAATTTACATAAATATTTTGAAAAGAAAAACCTAGTTTGAGCACCACATTTAAACTCTCAATGTTCCCCTCTCTTTACATGCTTATAAAATTACACACAACCATATATATTTCTAATATTTTATAAATTCATAAAATATCATGTGAATTTTTACAAACACACACAAGAACACATATTTATACCCATGTAGATATGTATAACCCTCGATTGCATTAATATTCAATTGAAAAACCTAAAATCTTTATTCAAAACCAATCCTGAAATACTTATTTTATACTTAGGATTTGGAATATTGATTTTAATTCCATGTATAAATTAATAACTAAAATATGAAATAATTTTCGAAGCATATATAACTTTTTCGAAATCACATAATTCATTTTGGAGGGTGATTTGGGAAAAAATTTCCAACATAAGGTACACATGGTTTAAGGAAAGCATATTGTAATCAATAACTAAAATTAAAATACTCTTTTCTTTTGTGGGAAACCAATTATTAAAATAAATTTATCTTTATGAATTCCATAAAAATTCATTATAATATCATTATGCATTAAATAGACCAATTTAGAAGTTAATCAATAAATTTCCCCAAATCTAAAAAGTAATGAATGAGGAAAATCTACATAATTTAAATGAAAATCTATTGATACCATCGATTTCAAAAGAATAACAACATGAAAACCCCATATAACACCCAAACACCAGGAATCAAAACTTATTTATAATTGAAAACAAATGATAGGGTCCATCCAATGGGTTTCATAATAAATTAAATAGAAAAGATATAGAGAGGGAGAAGTTAGAGAGAAGGAAAAGAATATAGCGTGAATGGGTTCTATAAGAGATTAGAGGGATATTTGTTATGATCCAATGGAATGATATAAATGGTATGTACACATTAGGAGATCTCCATAATAGGTTGTTGGGGTATTCAATTAATTCATGTGGAAACAATCCAAAATGGGTCTTCAAAATAAATAAAAAAATTTCAAAAAGATTCAATTTTTTATGGGTATGGGAAACTTGCACAATTTTAGAACTAAATTTAAAAAACCATCTATCAAACCCATAAACTTAATTAGAAACACTTGGTATCCAATAGGGGTTATCATATAGTTGATAAAACTATGTGACAACCATGAAAAACAACTTTTTA
Organism: Viscum album; assembly: GCA_963277665.1. Lineage (NCBI taxonomy): Eukaryota > Viridiplantae > Streptophyta > Magnoliopsida > Santalales > Viscaceae > Viscum > Viscum album. The sequence goes on from OY728150.1 coordinate 1,046,888,432, forward strand.
AATTAGAAACATAAATCATATTGCTATTACATAATAATCAATAATACTGTGATAGATATATTTCCTAATAATTTCAAAAAATTACCAAATAAAGACTTGAATAACTTGAAAAATAAAAATAAATTAATAATTAATATTAAAAAATGAATAAAATAAATTATTAAATGACTATGAAATTAAGGATCTAAGTGTGGTAGAGGAGCATTGGTAAATTCTCTTGATAATATAGTGATGCATTAGTTTAGTGGGTTAAAGTATTTTGATTTTTTTTGGTTCATATTTTTGAATATTTGAAATGAGGTCACAATGGGTGACTCGATATGGGTATATTGACTTTTTTTATTATATATGTAGTTGTATCTTGTAGTATTAATTGGAAACAAAGAGTTGATGTCGGTTTTGGGTTGGATACTATCATTATGCCTCTATAATTTAAAAAAATGCAAGGTATAGTGATTTTGGGGACTGTGATGTTGTAATGATCTTTAGAAATCATGTTTTGGAACATTTATGGGTTTTGGAAATGAGTAGTTTGAATAACACTAGGGTTTTAGAATATTATTATCTCTTAGGAATGTATTAGATATTAAGGAATGACTATATTTTTGGTGTCTTGAAATTGATGAGTAGTTCTGGATAAGGTGTTTCTTTTAGAATATTTCAATATAATGAATGAATTTATCTAATGGTTAGTTCCCTGGTGAAAAAATCATGGTAGAATGTATATAGATAATCATTAAAGATCTACTTAAAAATATTTAAGATGTTAAAGATTTGAGAACCCACGTGAAGTAAAAATTGAAAAGGAGGGAGCTGAGTAATCTTAATTGAGAGATGGTTAATATATAATTGATTCGATAACGAGGGATGTAGTAATTTACCAATAACTATTATATAATATAGCATGGTGTTTAGATACAAATAGTATTAGAGGAATTATTTGAATTATCTCTTGAGGAAATTAATATATTAGTATGGGGTGATTTAATGTTTAATCTTTTTGGAACATTATCATGGATTAGTTGGAATCAATTTGTAGTTGGGTGGAGTTACAAAGGAATGATAGGAGTGATGTTCTATTATATATTCATAATTATGTTATAACGGATAATATCACGATGTAATAGGTTAGAGTTAATCTCAATTAGGGATCTTTTTACCTGATATGAGTGGGAAATACACTCTAGTTATTATTATGATGAAATGATTTTTCTAACATGAGGATAATGATGACACAACTATTTTACTCATGATTTTATGGTGAAGATATATGAATTAGTTTATATAATGTGATATGTTATGTACTGAGTATTTTTAAGCACTATAATTAATAAATACGATTTGATAAGTTATGTGAAATTTTCTATCTAAGGAGTTATGGAAAAATATAATACTCTATAAAGAAAAACCTAGGATAGCTAATTTTAATATTTTTTTGATGGAATTTTGATATAGAAATATAATCTAATAGCGTATACTATAATGTGTGGTGAAGTGAGTAAGACCCCAATGTGAAATATAGAACCATGTCAAAATGATCTCGACTAGGAAATATTGATAGATATCTGGTTATAGTGAAATATAAAATTTGACATAAAAAATAATGGGTAAAACCACAAAGGTAATAAAATATATTATGATATGATTTTATATTTTTTTGGATTTTATCATTGATATCTTTATAATTTTAGAATAATGCTATAACTAATGGAATCAAAATGTATTGTAGGTTATGTTTATATATATATAGTGAATCACCATGAAGTGTGTTTGGGAGATGAAACAAAGATATAGAAACCTAATATATGATAATTTCATGGTTGAGTTAGTAGTCTTTTTAGGATACGAACAGGTTTTCACCCCAAGTCAAAATTCTGGACGTATTTGAGGTACAATAAGAAGAGATTTTTTTATCCCTGGGATATTGGTGCTCATATTTTAATTAGTGTTAATTAAAATAATCTTGATACTTTCATTTTTTACGTTAATAACTCATTACAACATGGGTGTGGAGATTACAATTTCTATACCCCAAGTATTAGAAACTCAATAATTAAAGTGTGTGAACCTTGTAAAAACTCTTGTGTCTATGTGTTTTTTATCAACATCTCATCCTCAAATCACCCAAATTAATATGCTTTCATACTAATTAATGATAAGAGTCAAATTTTCTATAAGTGGGAATTTTTTTTGTTTTAGGCTATCAATTATTCACCCCCACTCAGTGGTGGTACACTTTCTCCTAGGCCTATAAATTAGTATTAATACACTTCTAAAAATGGATCATGTATAATTAACATAAATTTGAGTTATAATTTATTTACTTATATCATTTATTAGTGGTATTGATGTAGTTAATGAATATCATAAAAAATGGAAGATACTTAGTTATATGGAAAGGTATTTCATCAATTTAGAGATAGGATGGTTCAGAATGTTATATCACTCAGCTTGGATGTTACTGATATCATTAAAAATGGATTTATTTTTATAGAATCTAAGAGGACCTTTATTGTTTTAATTTTAAAGCCGATTAGAGATAACCTAATGTGTTACTCCCATTAAAATTAGGAAAATGGTTGACATGAGTTATAGTAATGAGGATTTTAAATATAATTTAGGGAAAATTACACAATATCACTAGAGGAGAAAAATATAAAATATTTCCATTTTAAAAGTTTTCAAGATAAATTAAAATATATCTAAATTGAGGGAGATAAATCATTGGTGGAATTCATCATTTTATTAATCAATATTTTAATCTAAAATTGATTATATGGTAAAAAACATAAATATTTTACTATTTTTACAAAGCTAATGAGAATCCTCTTAGAAGAATTATATATGAGAATTTATTCTATTATGGATCAATACATTGATTAGTGGAAAATCAATAAACTCAATAATTTATTGATTGTTAAAAATATTATAAGGGGTATAATCTTGAGGATAAATGAAAAATAAAAAATGAGATAACATTTAATTCTCAAGAAGGATTAAACCATGTCAATAAAAAAATCATACAATGAATAAATCAATGTCAAAGATAATACCACCAACTTTAAAAAATTCATCTCTTAATTCCCTAAGTAATGCAGTGTAGAAAAAGTAAATTTAAAGGAAATATACCTTTTAAATTATTTAATCATTGAAATAATGGACACCCTTTAGTAGGTTTTTGTAAATATTCAAGAATAATAAGAGACGATAGATCAGTATAAAAGATCACAAAGGAATAATATTATGGATCATGCTCGCAGTAGAGGAATATTCTTGAATAAAAAAGTAGATCCAATAGATAACGAATAAAAATATTTTTTAAAAACATGATTCCATATATTTTTATGATAAAGTGAATGTGAAAATGATTAATAAATGATTAATGGGTAAATAACCTTCATAGAAAAAAATATCTTAATGGAACATTGAGTGAATAAGATGAAGGGAGTAGTGAAGAAGAGTGAAGTTATGAGGAAACACTAATCAAGTTTTAACTAAGTGTGGATCTCACGGTGGTCTTGACAATAAATAGAAGATAATAAATATAGAATAAATCACTATAAATGAATAACTAATCATTGATGAAATCCATTTATTTAATAAAAGATACATATATTAAGAATATAGAAATTGAATTTAAATGAAATATGAGAGATAATAATGTAAATATGTAATAAATAGAAAAAATTATTATGATTAACACTAAAATATTATTGAAAAAAGGTTGTAAAATATCTTCAGGAACTGATAATAGATGTTAAAAATTACTTGAATAAAGAAAACACTATGTAGTTTTAAAATTTATTGAATGAATTCGATGAGATATTATAAATAGAGAGAATTATTTTTAATACTTATAGGGAGTTTAGTGGTTGTTTCATGTCTCTAAAAATAATTATTTTTGGATACTTGGTCTTAAAAATATCACTATAAGGAAACAAAAAATGAAATCCAAAGGTGATTTCATCACCTAAAAATAATAATACTCTCATTGTGATAAAATTTGTGATGATTCAAATTATAATTGTTGAAATATGTAGAATGAGAATAATATCAAGGCTATTTTCAATGAAAAACACATGTTAAAAGAGATGAATTATAATCATGAGATTGTTGAAAATTAATAATGAACATCAAATAATAAATAAAAAAATGATCATATATTCAAGAACATATTTTTCACCTGATGATGTTTCACGTTGAAGGATGATTTTGATTCTATAGAGTTGATAGAGACAAAGTATATATCAATAGATAAAATATATTAGTCCCTCAATTGAAAATTGTTATTAAATAGTGGAGAAGTAGGTGTAAAATTCCTAAAAGATCGATAGGATGACCTTTGAAATAAAAGTTAACATTGAATAATAAATTTTATTCTGTTAACGATAATTGTGGGATGTTTTATCGACATGAAAACATCACCAACAATTTTCTAATAATAAAACAAGAGTAACTAATGAAAAAAAATTAATTATATATCGTTAATGTGATGGAAAATCAAGATCATGGAATTGTGGTTTAAAAGTTTTTTAAAATATTGAATTCACGGATTCTTAATAGTCATTTTTTTCTATCATGGCCAGTAATCAAAATATCTTGAAATAATTCAAACTCTATTATAGTGTAACTGTCGGTTAAAAAAGGATCACTCAATGTACAAGGAAATGGGTATAAAAAATTTGGTAAGAAGAAATCTAGTGATGTTGTTACAATTGACAAGATGTGGTATAATCGATTTATATTTATCAAATTTGTGATAATGGGAATGAAGAGATATTAGAATGAATGACCATCTCATAAAAATAATTATGGATTAAACAATTATGATTATGATGGAAAAATAAATGAAAACCAGTTTTAGATTTATGATGATTTTTAGTTTTATTTTCTGTTCCTAAAAGAGGAAAATATGATTTCAGATAGAATATTTGTCCATTTTTAAATAATAATGGTTCTAATATTATCATAAATTAATATATGATAAATATATAAAATCATTATTTTTAATGACTCAACATATTTTTCATATACGACAAGGGAAAAATTGTGAGCAAGAGTCAAAAGTTAGTGAAAATTGAAACTAAGACACATCTTCGACTAACACACTTGAATGTGTGTTGACTAATGTGCTTAAGTAAATTAATATAGAAAAATATATAATTATTTTTTCCAATAATTAATATTAGAAATAATATCCTAAGAATAATAATAAAATACAATAATATATTTATCTATAAACACAATGAAAAAATTGATTTTCCAAGAGGATGAATAAGACATTGGTGGATATGGGAAGTATAATTATACCAGATCATGTTACTTATTTTAGTGGTAATCCATAAAGATGACAGAATAAATTCTAAATTATTTCTAATTTGAACCTAATTCGATTAAAAATATATTTGATTTATGGTTTGGGAGGAATCAATTATTTAAAAATATAAATGTATTTAATAGCCCCTACTTTATTTAAATTAAAGGAAAACATTAGATAAAATCTGATGAGAGAGTAGGAGGAGGAATATTTATTTGGTATACTCATATTTGAGGAAGTTCCCAATTTTTCAATAATAATATGAGTAATATTATTCATAAATTTGATGTGAATGTTTTATAAAATCAAAATCCTCATAAATATCATTTCCCATTGATAATAAATTTGAAGATGTAATTGATGAATGATTTGGACATCATAATAATATTTTGGATATGCAAGTATATTTTAATACATTGTAGGACTATTTTGAGAATTATAGTAGTGAGGAGGGATCAAAGTGAATCATTTAAACATTAAAATTATATATAAAACATGCTAACACAACAAATATTCATTTATATAATAGATAGGGGTTACAAAATTTAATAATGTTTTAAATTTATAAAAACACTAGCTTTATTTCAAAGGATAAAACAAAGAGTATCAAAGAGTTCATACAGTATGAGAACTAGATTTAAAAAAAATGGATGAAATGGACTGAGAAAAATTAAACATTGTAATTAAGGCCATGCCGAAAATAAAAAAAAATATATTAAGATAATGTGTGATTTCTAGAATAAATACAATGATAAATTTGATGTATCCTGGAACTTGATATTCTACAATGTATTTTCTCAAATTAAGGGTAATAAATTTGATATTATTTTTGATATAGTCACTAGGTTAAAATCAATTAAAATTTTCCTATGATTTGTTTTCAATGTAATGATAATGTTTTCCAAAATGGGAATAATGTCTATGTTCTTTAATGGGTAACATGAGGATGAGGTTTCAATTAAATTTACAAAAGGTTTTTTTCCTTAATGGTGATTTTTCTTGAGTGTTCAAAATAATGAAAGAATTATATGTTCTTAAATAGACTTCATGATCATATTATTCAATGCTATAACATGGCTTAAAGAGTTTATAATTAAAAAAGTGAAAAGTAGAATCAAATATTTATTTCAAGGGAGTTGTCAAAAATTCTCTCCTTGTGTCTTTTTTTGTTTATAACATAATTATTTTGAAAAAAATAAGAATCTTGTTAGTATTTTTCCAGATAAGAGGGGGGAGTTTTAAAAATTCCAACGATTGGTGAGATGACATTAATTTTGGGGATTTTTGTTGTGATTAAATATGATTTTGACTTTCTTTCACAATATAAATATTACCATGAGTTACTTAATCTATTTAGAATATAGGATTGAAGATATTATTCCATTCATACAATACATGGGACTAAGCTATCGTTAGATGAAGAAAGAAGGAGTGCAGAAAATATGGTGTTTTGAAATATCATCAAAATCCTTCTCTATTTCATGGAATCAAGAGTGAAAATTGTTTTTATAGTAATAATTTTTATATGATCATTAGGAAATACAAATGATTCCTTTTATACGTTATTAATGAAGATCTTACTCTATATCAAATTAAATCTCAACTATAGCATGATGTTTGACACCAAAAAATCATTAAAGATTAATTTATTTACTGATTTTTATTGAAAAGAGATGTTAGGGATAAAAAGTTGACTTATTGAGGTACATGATTTATTAAAATAAGATGTATTTCATGGAATAATGAGAATATTTTTCTTACTCATAGGTAAATGGAAGATGAGTTTATTTCAATGGAACAAGAAATAACTCAAATGATATGGATAAAGTTGAATTCATAAGACCTGATGATCGATGTTTCAACCCCATTAGTGATTGGGTTTGAAAATAAAATCACAATAAATTAGATAAAGAATATGGTGTAATATTCAATGTTGACACATATTGATATCAAGTACCACATCTTCACTGAGAAGGTGGATCTTGGTGAGAATACTATAGAATGTGTTTCATCTAAAGAGAAGGCCTAAGATATCTTCACAACACCACTTTTAAAGGATTCCTTATATAACATAAAAGTGTTTTTTGATGTTTATTATTTCAAAAAATATATTTATGGTTCTATTTATTTTCCATCATTCATTAATTTTTTTAATAAATATAGAGAATAAAAAATTATCTATTATTACAAATGGTGGGTGGAGCGATTTTAGTATTTTAGGTGATCATTATGGGGAGATAAGTTGATAATTATTCTAAATTAGAGAGTTATTAAGGTGTTTGAATCTAGGGTTTAGAGAATATGCCTTGTGTTGATTCACATATTTCCAAAAAGTAAAAAGGAAAAGATTTAATAACCCTATAAAATGAATATAGAGGTTTATTATTGAAGACCATTATGGATATCAACTGAAAAAGGGGGATTTGAGTTATCTCAATTAAGATATGGCTAATATGGAATTTAGAATACACCAAGGGATATGGTTCTCTCAATATCACCATTATATCCTATTGTGAGGTGTTTATATAATATTTTTATTAGAGTTATGCTATGATGTGTTTCTTATTAAAAAAAATCATGACATTGGTTTGATTTCATGATTTATTTATTAGAAACATGCTCATGGATGATTTAGAATCACATTAATATTTTTTGGAGTTTTACATTGATAAAAGAAGTGATGTTATAATGTAGATAAATAATAATTATGTTAATGTTATGGTCAGACAATAATAAGATTGAGTTAATATCACATAGAAAATATTTTACATGATACAAAAGGGTATTACACTTGAGTTACACCTATGTAGAACTAATTTAATCTCACATGGGAAGAACTATGTGGTTTTCATTTTGTTTTTTATATGGTAATTTATATAAAACAACAATTTGATATAATGTGAGAGTCTATGTCATATCATTATTATAATTCTAGAAGAAATTAATATGATGTGAGAGGTCACACACAACAACTATGACAGTTTCACCACAATGGTCCATCTGAGGTGATAAAGATAAGTAGACTATACCATGGAGACAATACTAAGAGAGTTATGTATTATTCTATTTTTGGGGTTAAATTTATGTTTTTCCACAACAAAATGGTGCACCTTTCAATGTGTAATGAAGTGAATAATATAATGATGCATATGTAGGAACCACATCACAATTATACTAACTAGGGATGATTGATAGATTATTATTTCTATAGAATTTATTGATTCTAGGATGTAATATAAGAGTCACACTATAAATTTAATCTAAAATATTATGAGATACTCTGTGGTATTTTGGATATATTCTTATATAGAATCTAAATAATAGGATCACACCACAACTAGAACCATTATTCAATAATTCATGTTAAGTTTATAAATATGTGATAAATCACCCATAAGTGTTTGTTTGTGTGAGTATAATGAGAAAATGAGAGACACACCGATTATAGATTCATTTCAAATAGGATTTAGCAGGTATTTTAGGATAATAAAAGAGGTGCACAAAAGTTTCACATTTGTGAGTAATTTTAGGTATGTGATGTAGATATCATTTTATTTTTGATACTTTTAATTAAATTTTAATCATATTTTAGGAAAATCATATTACCCTTTTCTTTATTCCAATGATAATAAATTAAAACATGTGTAGAGGGATTTCAACTGTTTCATAAAAAATACAATCAAATGGATAATAAAGGTGTCCAAACCTTGTAATAAATCCTTGTGTTCATGTGTGGGTTTTATCACTAAAACTATCATTATAACATGATAACAATTAAAATAATTTTTCACTAATTATTCATAGTAATCATCTTGTTTTCGGTAAATATTTTTTATCTTCATCTACCAAACAGTTACCCCCTCTCAGTAGTGACATGCTCTCCCTTGGGTCTTTCAATCATAAAAACACTTGACGATGAGTTCCCAAATAGGGGATGACGTTATATTGTTTGTTTAACAAAAAAGAATGCTATGTTATTACGATATTATAGGATTTCCATGGAGTAATGTAAGTAAGTATGTTGTTAGATCTACTATTTTAGTATTGGGGAAGTTGTCATTGATATGGTTTAGAAATGGGATGTTGGGATTATTTATGGTGGATTACCATTAATTAATGATGTATTAAGGGAATTATCTTTTTTATGCAATCAAATGTGATGGTAGGGCTTACTATTCATTCAATGAGAAAATGTGGAATAACACATGGAATTATTATGAAATGTGGGGTATTAACTGAGGATCATTTGGATGGGTTTGAGTTCATTTTTAGGTGAGGTTTGTGTTCCCTAAGGGTGTAGATAATGTCACACGTTGGTTGTGGTGGTTCTGGGTCAAATGGATTATTAATGATCTATTTAGGGTCATTTTGAATTATAAGAACTATATATAAGACTCATTGGTCATGATTTTTTGGTTTTGGAAAGAAAGTGTCACATTAGAAAATAATAATGGGATGTTGATGTATTGGTATAGTTTTATTAGTGGGAAAATAAGATATAAAATATTCAAATGGGGAGAATCATATCAATCCTTTTGATAGAGAACTTTGAATGGGGCGGTGATGATTACTAGTTCTGCAATTCAGGACGATGAATTTAGCGATTCTTGAGATAGAGCTATGTTTAACCATATCTATTTATACAACAAAATAGACATGAATTATTGAGAACATTAGTATCCACCACTAGCATGATTAGTGATTAGTGGGGGATGTGTTTCAGTGAACAAGTTGTGTGGAGATTGGGAATTCTTTAAATAAATCTATGAAATGATTCATGTTATTGATCAAGAAGTTATTACTAAGATAATATGAGGAATATTTTGGGGAAAATGATGCATGATGGAGCTGATTACTAGCCATTTTGGTTATGATCTGACTTGTCATGATTGATAATGATAAATTTACATGGATTCCACTAGTTTTTGTGGGTGTTGAGTAATCATATCATATTATTTTTGAGGATAAGAAGCCCCATGGTGGTGAGTTTCTAATGACCTATATTGTTAAGAGATTTAAAATTAATGGATAATTTATATATTAACTTATAGAAAAAATGGATTTGGGATAATTGAGATTCATATGATACTTTTTTGGTTTGGGATATCTATAAAAAGTATTTTTGTTTGATTTTGGGGGTTTCAAGGGAAGATAGTGGATTTAGAGTAGGATTGGGGTTGAACCAGTGATGTCCATAGTATCATTATTCCACTGGGTACCTAGTGAACCTTCACTAGATGGCTAGTGTAAAGTATAAGGGTGTGGGTCACCTTGACAGACCACCCCTAAAATGGGTGACTTGTGGGTACTAAGTACCATGTACCTACATAAATGTTACCTATTTGATCTTGTTGTATTTTTAGAGAGGGGAGAATGTAAGATCTACCCTCTTAATATATGATTAGATTCAGTTTCTTTCTAGGTTAATATAACTAATAGAGTGTTACTCCATTATTCTCTATTTATTATTCTTTTTCCACATTGTGTGTGGGTGATCAGATATTGTTTTTTTATGTACAAAAAAGGTAAATCCCCCTTCTTTATTCATTTTTATATCCCCTCACTATCTCAAATTTTGGTGGGGTTTTTATGTTTTGAGTGATAATTCCACTATATCATAGTGTCCTCATCTCAGAATGAACAAGATTTATTGTATGTTTTATTTTTGACACCAAAAGATGGAAAATGTATTTTATTTCTCACTATTTTGTTAGAGGTGCATCTTTAGATGGATTTTTATAGGTATTTAACTTAATTATCATGGAATTAGATATCATTTGAGTTCCAACAGAAGTGAATTTTGTTCATAGGTTTTCTAGAATCTTACAACATGTCATTGGTGCATCATTTATTACGGATCTAATTGTGGATGGAAATTATGAAATATTTTAGGGATTATTTATTTTTCAAATTAAATTTATTAATTAATGATAGATTATTATAATTATTTTTTTTTTAATTTTAGTAAGATATATGGGATGAACATGTGGTGATCATAAGTTTGGGCTTGGATTCATTTTGGAGAGCATGACTTATTGATGGTAACTATGTTTTTGAGGAAAGAGGTCACTTTAATAGTAATCAATATATGTGTCTATAAGAGAATTATATGTTTGTGCCAAAGGATGGATTCGATTAATTATTGAAAGTTCTTGGTGAGATGTGAATTATATGATAAGATTAGGTTTAAACTTTTAGTGGTGGATTGACCATACTATGCATGGGTAAGATATTTGAGAAATGCCTGATGGATACACCTCTATGGAGCATTAGTGAACCAACCCTAGTCAACCCTATCTGTCACCCGAGATGACACACCACAAGGAATAAAGTGAATTATGGATCTCTATAGGCTAAAGACAAGAACCTAGGAATAAGAAAAAATGTATTAGTAATGGTTTCATCTATAATAAAATGGCATGACCCATCCATGAGATTGGGTGATTACACTAATATAACCAGTTTCATGGGACATAAATATACAACCGAAGTAATAAAAATAAATAAATGTTGATACGAAAACCAACATCAAATAGCCATTCAAAATATGTCATAAACAATACATAAACATGATATCCCAAGTTAAAAATCAAAAAACGAAAACCTTGGTAAATAATAAATATGGATAAAAAATACATCTTAATGATACAAAATATCAAAATATATATCCTCATGATCTAACCTTGTGAGAGAATGTCTCCTCTACAAAAAGACCTCATATGGTTGTAATTAAGATGAACCTCCCAAGTACATGATGCTCTTTACATTACTTATGACCTACAAAACAATATATACACACACCCAAAGGTGTGTATTGGTTATGAGGCACAAATCCTAGTAGGTAAAAACATAAATTTATTTAATAATTTTAAACCGAGTAATACAATATATCTATTTTTGAAATCATATTTCCCCAAACCATTCCACTTTTAAAACATTTAACTTCAAATCAACCCATCCAAATCCCTTTGTTATTTTTAAATAAAACATATTTCCAACACATAAATCTACATGGATCATGTAGAGAAATAAAATCCACTTAGAATAAATATGATAAAAAATCAAATAAAGTATAAACAAATGTATAAAAATAACCATCATTATTTTCCCAAATATGTGGAAATAGATATAGAAACGATATCAAATTAACAAGTCACCAATCACAATGCATAAAAAATATAAATTCATAGGGAACCATGAGATCAAACCATAATGGTATAATGTATGTTTGTAAAAAACGAAATTTTATAGTTAGCTATGTATGTATAGAATAATTTAAAACTTTCAGAGTCATCCCTGCACCCAACTCCCAAGAGACCCCTTGGTCTCTTTATCAAGAAATTGGATGATCTCTTGGTATTCCTCTCCAAAGGCTCTCTAAACCCATTAGACATAAATTGGATGTTTTCTCTATTATCCTCTCCAAATGATCCCATGGTTCCTTGGACAACACATCCTTACACTATAGGTATCCCATATACTAATCAATTCGAAATATATCAATATCTCATGTTTTATACATAAAATCTATTATAAAATCCAATTTAATAAAAATACGTGCCCATTTTTTATGAAATACATTTACCAAGGTTAAAAAATGTCTAAAACCCATTTATATTTAAATTTAAATATATAAAACTTCATTGATCTATTTTATCAAACATGTGGGTTGCATTAAAGGCAATTTTTGAGGAAAATCCACTTTAAACGTCAAATTTTGAACACAACCCATGAATCAAATCAAACAAGGACTAAAAATAAAGTGTAAATTATTTAAATGGAAATTTGATAAACAAAAACCGATGGAAATAATGAATTAAACAAGTTATCCATAGAAGCATCATTAAATAGAGATACCTACCTCTAAATCGATACCCCCCTCACCCCTTTGAAGAAAACATCCATATTTGGGAAGAAGATGTCACTACAAACATAAACCATAATAAATCAAACCATAAACCCCCATTATTAACCCATGGTTCCGCGTATTGACAATCTAGGGCTTCACATGTAGATGTTATGGAAGAATATTGAATTACGAGGTGAAATGGTGAAGAAATATTGAATGAGGTTTACCTTAAGACAAAACACAAAGGAAACATAGAGAATCTACCACCAAGGATAGGGGGGAAATATAACTACAAATAAATTGGTTTCACACAATTTATATAAGAAATGATTCCAAAATAAAATAAAAACACTAAGGGAATTATAATATATATATTTTTTTAATGATTTGGACACACCACATGATTCAGCCAAATGGTTTAGCAAATAGTGCGTCAACTTTAAGGGAGTAGATTCTTCCCCAATATTCAACCTAAAAGTAAAATATATATCCTAAAATGGTTTGAAAAACCATACATAAATTGTGAAAAGTCACACTATCCCCAAAATATCAACCTTGCACAGTTAGATACATAGTTAGAAAAATTGTGTGTGAACCATGCACCATGGTTAATTTTTCACAACAAACAGAATTTATGAACTCTAGACCTAGGAAAGAATGAATGAATATAATGGTAAAAAAACTAAATTAAACATACCAATGAACCAATGGGTGTCACAAACATCCACACCATGAAAATTTATTCCCCTATAATGTATTTAGACATCAACATGTTGAAACAAGCGAGCCCAATACTCCCTCACCAAAGCTTCATACTCATATGTCTTATGGATGTCACCACCACATTTCCAATATACAAAAACCAGTGAGATATATTTACTATAAAAATTATTTTTATGATAATCCAATAAACCAATATGATGATCAACAACATCGACATAAATTCCTACATCCAAATCAACCCACTCTAACACATGATATGGTTCTGGATGTAATATCTTCAACTAAAAAACCTGAAATACATCATTAATTAGAGATAGATGTAGTGGACTTATACCAATAGTGTACATTCCCAATATATTCCAAAATATAAAATTAATCAATTAAATATAGTTCCAATTTCCCATTCCTTCCCAAGATATGGTGTCCCAACCAAAAAATATGCTCAAATGAATACCTGATCACCAACCTCAAACTCCAATGGGTGATAATGTCGATCGAAGAATAAATTTTAAATAATTTGTCCAATATCAAACTTTTTATGAAATAATCACACCTTATCTTTCATTAACTAGATGAGACTCCATCCAAGTAAGGAATTCTCGCCAACCTCATCACATCATAATGGGGACCAACATGACTACCTATAAAAATCCTCAAATGGGGAATCCTGATCAGGTAATGATAACTATAATTGTAATAAAACTAAGTCAACTATAAATTACTCTCTAATTAATTCCCAATGTAAATCACACACACCCTGAATATTTCTTATAGAGTATGGATGATCCTCTTAGACTAGCCATCCATCTATTGGTGATACACTATGCTCAAACCCAACCAAGTACTCAATGCTTCTTGAAATACCTTCCAAAACTAAGATGTGAAATGGGAATCTTCGTCCAAAACTACCTCCAAGGGGAATACTGGAATAAAAAACACTAAAAAATAAAAATATCTAAGCTCCTCTACCTTTATTGGTTTTTGATGGTATGAAAAATAGTATATTTAATTAAGAATTCAAAAACCATCGATATATATTGTTTCCCATTTGGAGGATGTGGTAGAAAATCGAAAAAATCTATCAAGATTTCATCCCACTTCTATAATATAATATGAAGATAATAAAACAACTTTTCTAGTCCCTGATGCTCAAATATTACTCTCTAGAATATCAAACATTGTGAAAAAAAGTCTGCAACTATACTACTCAACCCAGGCCACCCATACCGATATCTCATGGTATAATTTTTTTTAATATATCAGGTGCATGATACAATAATAATGGTCCCCCTCATACATCACCTCTTATCTCAATACCAAAGGAACCACCGCCTACCTCTTGAAGAGGATAAAACCATTAAGAGTCTGGGACCAATCACTAGTGGTCTCCCTAATTTTTAAAACACTTATAATTTACTTTAAGTTATGGATAGATTCATACTCACTCTAAAAAATAAATATGAGACTGTGTGACCGGGACAAAGGTCAAATCCACTTACTCCCCATCCTCTTGTACCTCTAGAGTTAGTTCAGAATACAACCCCATCAGACCCCAATCAACCACAAATTCTTGAATAACCTATACAATACCATTAATTCTAAAAGCATCAATGAAAACATTCTCATATCTAGGTGTATAAGAAAAATAAAAATCAATAGTCAAAAGATATTTTACGCATCACCTATTCCTATGTTTCATGTAACTCTATGTGAATATATCCTTTATTCTTTTATGATATAAATAAATTTAAAATTATCTCCAAATTGGTAATAACACCAAATATTCAATGAATTCATCATAACTTCTAACACCATGTCTTGGGTAGAATAATTCCTCTCATGTGGGTGTAGCTTCCATGATCCATAAGCTAGCACATGACAACCCTTTATTATCTTGTATCCAAAACCCACACCAGAGGTATCACAATAATATTCATACGGACTCCCAAGAATAGGAAGAACCAAAACTAGCATGAATGTCTAATAGGACTGAAACTCCCCAAAAGATTTTTTTTACATATTATCCCACTCATACTTCACCCCCTTCCTAGTCAAATACATAAAAAAAGATCTTGGAGAAGACCCTAATATGAACTTAAAATTACAAAAAAATCCAAAATTATCATAATGTCAAAAACATTATTGGTATTCTCCAAAGATATGAATGATCCAAACTTCTTAGAGTCTACATAAAATCCTCTCTCAAAAATCACAAATCCCAATAATTTTACCTCTTAAATCCAAAATAGAAATTTTGATAGATGGGAATATAGATGAAAATCTCTCTATATTCTAAAATCAGCCTCTCTAGGGTCATAGTGTTCCTCATATATCATGTAATACACCAATATGTCATTAATAAGCATGATAATGAAGGAGTCCAAAATGAAATGGAAAATAGGGTTCATCAAGGTTATAAAGACTGCACGATCACTGGTAAGTCCAAATGGCATAAAACAAATCTCAATATTTCTATACTGGCTTTGAAAGGTGGTCTTTGGAATATCATTCTACCTAACATTAAAGTGGTGGTACCCTAACCTAATGTTAAAATTTTAAGACCAATGATCTCTTCTCATATGACTAAGGAGATAACTTATTTAAAAATGTAGTTATTTATTATTTATGTTCACCTAATTTTTCTTACAATAATCTATGATATTTTAGTGATTTACATCTAGTTTATTAGTAAGCATAACTGGAAACCCTAATAATGAAACAATTATATGAATAAAATCCCTCTCTCTCAGGGTATTTTTACTGTGATTTTTACTCTTTTAACTCAACCAGATCCATCAGGTAATAGGGAATGGTTATAGGGCTTATCTCAGGGAGTATATCAATGGTAAACTCAACCACTCACTATGGTGGAAACCTAAAAAATTCTCTAGAAACACGTTATTATAATGATCCATTACGACTAGAAGGTGACCAACTAAAATATTCTCTATGAAATAAAAAAACCACAATAATGGGAAAAAATTAATCCCATATCTGATGAAATTGGTCTTACCCTCCCTTATTGCGCATCCCACTCACCCGAGAATATGTGAGTGATCCCATCAAGAAAGTGAAAATGAATCTTACTAAGGCACCATGGATAAGGTATTTGAAGATAATCTAAAAATATATAGTGATTATGATGTTGAAAAATTCTGGGTCTAAAAAGAAGAAAATCCCATATGACTATTCCATAAGAAACTAAAACTAAAACCTCTAAGAAAATAAAACTGTGACCTTCTTTCTACCATGTGGGGTAAGAAAATACATAATAAAAGGCATCAAATCTTATTGAATACACAATACATCATGAAAATTTATTAAGATAAATTAAGAGGAAAACTCTAATAAATAATGTAGATATCATGTAAGTGGAAATAAACATTGTTTCTCTCACGATGGATAGTATATACTTCATATATTATGGTTCCATGTCTACTACAAGAATATGTGCTGATTCAGAAACTTCCAGATCCGACTTCTCTTTATTATAATCCTATATAACATGAGAGAAAGGTCTTATACCCTTATAAGAATCATATCAATCCTAAGAAACATTAGATAATGTAGAACCAATGCCACCAATATACAGAATCCTATCCAAATTACTAATGATGTCCTAGATTCCCACACTAGTGGAACATTATTTTAGGCTTTGGAAAACTAGTAATGGTATAACCAACATTACCACAATGATAATTTACCAATGTATTATTACCTAATGAATCCATAGGTATTGAACTTGATACCTATTGAGAACTCTTTCCACTACCCTAATGAGGTTCATCTTTCTTCTTCTTATTATCAGAGGAAGAACTCTTGATACCACCCATAGAATGAAGACCATTGAGACCTTTCTTCAAGGATATGCCTGATTCCCCTATAGCTACCATATTAATAACCTCATCAGAGGTTGTTAATAAAATAATTATAATAATGAACCTTATCTCAACCTTCATTCCCATCTCAAAACACTAAAATTTTAGGTATTTGGTCACGAGGAGTTTAGGAGATACCTGAATCAAATCATAAAACAGTGTAGCATACTCTATGATGGAACAATCCCCACACTCAAACTTCACAAGATCATGGGCCATCATCACCCTTAAATTTTCTAGATAGTATTATTTATTGAAACACACATTAATACTAGTCTATGTGATATCCTCATGCCACTTCACTTGTACTATAGATTCCAACCACTTCCTAACTTCTGTTTCCAACATATAGGTGGTGATGTGAACATTTAAGGACCAAGGGATCTTAAAAAAATAAAGGATTTTCAAAGCCAATTTTATTTACACCCCTAGTTCTTGTTCTCCCTTATTTCCATAGAATTTCAGTGGATTATAATTTTTAAACTCATGATCTTAGTCTTCCATCGATGTGTACCCTTGACTACCTATATTTCCGAAGGATTGGATAATACAGATCACCAAATCTATTAAATCCATATAAGTTAGAGGTTCCACCTATGTTACATGCTTTGTAGTACCCTTTTAACTCTTATATGAGGCCGTTTTTGTAGGCATTATAATGAAAAATAAAAAACACAAAACATCAGTTTATTTAATACTCTATTTATTAATAAAACACATGAAACATAAAAACACCATTATAGTAGGTCTCAATAAATATAAATACAATATACCAAAATATATATTAAAGGATGGTTGAAAATTTCAATACAATAAACATTTATTCACTATACATGGTTTGGAAACATGAATTTTGAAACAAAGAAAAAACCATTAATGTGCCACTAGAAGAATGAAAACAAGGAAAAATGGTTTTTACACAGTTACTACTAACCATGTGGATAAAGCATTTTCTTCCTATAAAATTCATTTTTTTCACCTAGAATCTCAAAAAAATCCATTGGCTCACCCTGTAACTCATGGCCAATAGGTAAACAAATCAAAATCTCAATAACATTTTACATAACATAACCCAAAACATAAACAAATATCAAATATCTCATGGTAACATGTGGTACGACATGAAGAAGAGCTGACTAGGAACTCCCCCACCCACACCTCTAGTGCACTAATGCGTCTAGATTTATTGTACCACTAAACCCAAAACAAAGATGTGATATGATAACATTTTTTAGTGAACCAATAAGGTTCAACCTGATCAGTAACCCAAAGCAACATTCTATATGAAACTAAGCATGTTCTTAGTCATCATGGGGTAGATAAAATCACATGTGCATAATGAATAAACTCTTAGTAAAATTTTCTCCCATGATAAACTGGGATAACCAATCCATGAGATTATATGACCACACCAATATAATGAGATTCATAAGACATAAACATAAAACCAATGTAATATTTTTTTACTAAAATTGGATACCGTAAATATTATCACATCATCATAACTTAAATGGCACATACATGACATAACCATGATATCTCAAGTCAAATATGAAAAAAAAATCTGGATCAAGATAAGAAATGGAAAATACATACATCCAAAAATTATAAAATCTGAAAATAGATCAACATAATATAACTAAGTGAGACCATTCCTCCTCCATAAAAAGACCTTGGATGACATAAATCAAGATGATACTCCAAAGTACACTTTTCCCTTTCCTTTACCTGTGTCCCAAAAAAACAATGTCTATATAAACGTAAAGGGGTTTATATTAGGTGTGAGTTGTATATCCCATTAGGATAGAAAAATATATATATTTAAGGATTTTATATAATTAAAACTAATAAATATGGTTTTTAAAACTCATTTCCAAAATCCATTCCACATTGAAAACATTTCGCCATAAATCATACCATTAAAATCCCTTTGGTTTTCTATAAACAAAACAATATTCCAAACAATAAATCAATATGGATCAAGTAAATAAATAATATCCACTAAATATAAACATTCTCAACCTACAAAACAAGACATAAAAAATGTTATATGAAAAACCATCATCATATAACCAAATAAGATAAAATTAGCATAATTCAACATATCACATCAAACAAGACACTAATAATAATGCATAAAAGAATATAAATCTATTAGTAATAAGTAATTTTAAACATGGTATCAAACCAAAAGGGTCTAATGTGAGTTATTCAAAAACATAAAATCCTAGCTGGATATGATTTTATAGCATAATCAAATGCTATCTTGGAATTTGTCGGGCCCAACTCCTAAGTTTTCACTTTATCTATTGGTTAATATTGTGTAATCTCTATCTGTATACCTACTCAAAAGATATCTTGGTCCCTTGGTCACAAAATATAATTTCTCTCAGTCTTACTCCCTAAAGGATATTATGGTACCTTGGACAACACATCCTCACACCCTAGGAATCCCATCTTCAAAACAATTACAAATATATCAACTTTATAAGTTCCATACATAAAATCAATTCCAAAATATATTTTAATAAATAAAAATTCCCATTATTGATAAAAAACATTTCTCATAGTAAATTTTTTTTTCAAAAAATCCATTTTTCAAACTATAGAAAAGAACCTTATCCCACAAAAATATCCCTTGCATGGTTACCCATATGGTTTCAATCACCATACATAAACCATATTACATGGTCAATATTTTATGAAAAATGTATTCTTATTTACCAATACCTAGGGTAACCAAGAATGATTAAAAATATAAATAAAATTAAAAATAGATGTACCTGTTACCCAATGAGTGTCCCATTGAATAGTGATTATAGTTGTTCAAAGAACCCTAAAGTGGTATTTGATCATAGTATAAATGGTGGATAAACACAATTAATATAAAGTGAGTGGGTTAAGGATTTATAAGTGGATAAACATTTGATGATAGTTCTGGTTACAATTCATATTTGAAACTATGTTATAAATATGACAACCCTGTTTTTTTATTACAACTTAAACATGCTTTATTACATAAAACTTCACTTGATACAACAAAGAAGATTGAGAGGTTTAGTGTCTTTGGGGCTTAGGATCATTACATAAAAACTTTAAACTTGAAATACAACATCCTTATTGAAAACATCCTTTACATAACCACTACATTCCTTCGTACTTAGCATTGCATGGGATAACCTGAGGACATGCATAAGAAAAGGGCGAGCTATAAAGCCCAGTAAGGGAGTACATAATGAATAACATGAGGAGTACAATACATGTTAGGCAATAGGCATATCAATAGAGCATAAGAGAGACATGAACATAAAGGCATGATAAAGCATGATAATCATAACATGGAAATGTGGCAACAACACTTAACATTGAATTAGCATGAGCCAAGGCTCATTGCACATGGATCATGAGTAAAACCTCATTGCACTTGAAGCATGAGTAAACCCTCGTTGCACTTGAATTAGCATGAGTCAACACTCATTTCACATGACGTATCATGATACTATACTTTACCCAATGCATTGGAGCGCTATAAAGGGCGCACCCTTCTTAAACATTTCATTTCATGCATAAGTGTGCCACATGGATCATAAAACATGGATTCATAAAACATAATCATTTATTCCACGATAAAGGAATGTGGAATTCATACATGAATCTTTAAAATAAATAAGTAAATGTGCATAAAGGTGAATACCCTTGATGGAGAAATGGGCATGGTATTCACTACACAATGATATTGGCTTAGAAAATCGGTGTGATTTCGGCAGTGTAACGGCGTGACATAAGAATTCATAAAAAGGGCTGATGAGAGAGAAAGGGGTTCCTCATCATATTTACATGTAATGGACAGTAAGAAGTTCATATAGATACATGTCCCATCAATTGAAAAGTAATTTAGATTCATGATACAAAAGTATTGCTTGAATATAAAAGAGGAGAAAAAGGTTCCTTTCGGAATTTCGGCATAGTAACGGGTGTACATGGGAGGCATTTAATGAGAGAGAAAGGGGTATACCATCATTCAAACAATAAGAGGGCAGTATGGGAGAGGTGCAAAACCATACCCCAACATTCATAAATGAAATTAAGAGGGCAATACAACTTAAAGAAAATTGACAAAAATGAGAAAGGAAGAAAAACCCTTACTTGGAAGTGTGCTTCCAAAGGCTAGAGAGAGGCTTGTGAGAGGCTTCTTGGGAGCTTGGGGCACCTTTAGAGGATTCTAGAGAGAGTAGGTCAGAGGTTGGACGAACTTAAAGGGCTTTGAGTGAGGAGGAAGTGGGAGCTTGGGTGGGTTTATATAGGAAAGGTGAGAGAATTCTTTATTATTTAGGTTTGGGACCCCTTATATTAAAATAATCCAAACCACGAACCATCCCATGGTATTTGCCCATGGTTTCTGGAAAAGGAAAGAGGAAAACAATATTTTACAAGGCCAAGGTCCGAACTTATTAAAAAATTAGGGTTGCTTATGTGGAGGTGAGTCACACTCCCATGGAAATTAATTTAAAAAGGCAAAGTGTTGAATAAGTCTTGAGGGCTCCATTAATGCTTTGAAAAGTGAGTCAAACAAACCCAAAACCTCATTATTTTAATGATAAAACATATATTGGCCTAACATAAGGATTATGGTATTTTATTACATCACCATTGGGTCATTATGATGTCATAAAACACATTATATATTTAAATGGTATTTAATTTTTACCCAAAAATTTGACTGTCTTAGAAAATTATGAAAAATTCACTGTTGGATAATTTCGACGTCCTGATTCCAAAAATAATATTTATTTTATCTAAATAATTTTCTAAATATGTGAATTTTTACTTTTAAAATAAAAACCGACATTTATAAAAAATTCACGAGTTTTGACAGAAATGGCTTTCAAACCTTAATAAAAATTTTAATTGCATTAATAAAATTATAAGATCATTTATATTTAATAAAAATTAATTTAATATTAATAATAATATTTTATTAAAATATTATTTAATTCAAAAATCCTTTAATTTAATAAAATATAATTCTTAATTAAATAATAACTAAAAACACCGTTTGTACTTTAAAAACTAATTACAATGTATCAAAAATGACTAGAAATTATATTCATTATTATATACAAAAATAATGTACATGAACATGGTGCTACTTATTTGTTACATAACCCCTTAAAATAGCTGCATAAGACCTAAGGGTAAGGTGTGCGATGGTGACAGACTCTTGGGGTTGCTCGGATAACATCGCTCGAGTGGTAATCACTATCAACTTCCATTTTTCCCGAAGACGATCACGTTCGAGCTTGACTTGATGAAGCTCAGCTTGGGCTTGGTCAAGGGCAAAGCCCAAAGATGCCACCTCTTTTCCAAGCTCCGACAAATGGTCTTCGTAAGGGGAAATTCTACTGGATGAGGCCATCGCTTCCTTTGTCTGAGTAGAAAATTGGTTCGTTAAAGCCTTATATTTAAACTACCCAGATGATCACTGTTCAACGGCTATAAAAGTAACGGTCACAAATCTTAACGCTAAACTAAAGAAGTTGACATCTTATAAAAACATAAAGAAACATTTAACTGGATCAAGAGGGATTTTCCATTAATGAAATTTTTGGGTCGTTACAACATTCCCCCCTTAAGAAATTTCGCCCTAGAAATTTTCCTTTTCCCACACTAAAACAAATGTGGGTAACTTAGCTTCATCATATCTCCGACTCCCAAGTTGCTTCTTCAAACTTGTGGTTTCTCCACAACACCTTGACGAGGGGCATTGTCTTATTTCGTAGAACTTTTTCTCTACGATCCAAGATCTTCACTGGTTGCTCCTCATAAGAAAGATCGTCTTCTAATTGTACCACCTCAGAAGAGAGTACATGTGAAGGGTCTGGTATGTACTTCCTTAAGAGGGATACATGGAAGACATCATGCACCTTGGGCATAGTAGGTGGAAGTGCTAGTCGATAGGCCACAGCCCCAACACAATCAAGAATCTCGAAGGGGCTGATGTACCTTGGACTTAACTTCCCTTTCTTTCCAAACCTCATGACCTTCTTCCACGGAGATATGCGTAAAAACACCATGTCTCCGACTTTAAACTCAAGGTCTCATCGACGATTATCTGCATAACTCTTCTGTCGACTTTGGGCTGCCTTGATATGCTGCTGAATGGTTTTCACCATCTCCACCATTTCTTCGACCATTTCTGGTCCAAGCTGCTTACGTTCACCGACCTCATCCCAACATGCCGGTGTTCTACACCTTTTCCCATACAGGGCTTCATATGGTGCCATTTGGATGCTCGAGTGGAAACTATTATTATAAGAGAACTCAACTAGAGGAAGATGTTGATCCCATCCTCCTTTAATGTCCATTGAGCACGCTCTCAACATATCCTCAAGTGTTTGGATAGTCCGCTCGGATTGGCCATCAGTTTGAGGATGATAGGCCGTACTGAAGTTCAGTTCAGTATTCAGAGCATGTTGAAGACTCTTCCAAAACTTAGAGGAAAATCTTGGATCTCGGTCAGACACAATAGATAGTGGTACTCCATGCAACCGTACCACTTCCCTGATATATATCCGTGCCAGCTGATCCAAAGATAAATCCTCTCGAATAGCAATGAAGTGTGCAGTCTTTGTAAGACGATCCACAATAACCCAGATTGCATTGTTTCTTTTGGATATCCTTGGAAGTCCAGTGACGAAGTCCATGGTGATTTCTCCCATTTCCATTCTGGTATGGGCAATGGTTGCATCATCCCCTTAGACTTCTGCCTCTCTGCCTTCACTTGCTGACACACCAGGCACTTTGATGTATATTCGGCGATCTCCTTCTTCATATTATCCCACCAAATGTTTTCTCAGAGATCTCGATACATCTTTGTGCTCCCTGGGTGAATAGAGAAATTTGAACTATGTGCATCATCCAAAAGTTACTTCTTCAGCTCCGAACTTGATGGGACACATAGTCTTTTCCCAAACCGCACAATTCCTTCTTCATTAACATTAAACTCTGAGGATTTTCCCTTTTTGATAGCTTCCACTTTTTCTTGGATTCTCGCATCATCCTTTTGAGCATCCTTTATCCTTTCCAAAAGAGATGGTTGAGCAATCATTTGTGAAAGGATTGATGATGTTCCCTTCTTTATGATTCCCACGTCCATCTTCATCAAGTCTAAGAAGATTGGATCCTTCTCAATTATCATCATTGATAGAATTGCTGGATCCTTTCTACTTAGGGCATCCGCCACCTTGTTCGCCTTTCCAGGGTGGTAATGTATTGAACAGTCATAATCCTTTATGAGCTCTATCCATCTTCTCTGGCGCATATTAAGCTCTTTCTGTGTGAATATATATTTAAGACTCTTGTGGTCAGTATATATCTCACATTTCTCTCCATAGAGATAATGCCGCCAGATTTTCAAGGCAAAGATCACCGCCGCCAACTCCAGATCATGCGTTGGATAGTTTCGCTCATGGATTTTCAACTGCCTTGAGGCATAGGATATAACTTTATCATTCTGCATCATCACACATCCTAATCCCTTCTTCGAAGCATCACTGAATACCACAAAAAGCTCCCCACTTGTGGGTAAAGTGAGCACAGGTGCAGTGATAAGCCTCCTTTTCAACTCCTTGAAGCCTTCTTCGCATTCATCACTCCAAGCAAACTTTACTCCCTTTCGAGTTAGCTTGGTAAGAGGGTTGGACAATCATGAGAAGTTTCTCACAAATCGTCGATAATATCCAGCTAACCCCAAGAAGCTACGGATATCAGTTACCGATGTTGGCCTCGGCCATCCCTCAATTGCATCTGTTTTGGAGGGGTCCACAGATATCCCATTGCTTGTGATGATATGGCCCAAGAATGAGACCTCCTTCAACCAGAACTCACACTTGCTATACTTGGAATAGAGCTTCTCCTTGCGCAAAGTCTCCAGTACAGTTCTTAAATGCTCCTCATGGTCCTCCTTGGTTTTGGAGTATATTAGAATATCATCTATAAAGACTACCACAAATTTATCTAGGTAATCTCTAAAGACTCTATTCATCAAGTCCATGAATATTGCTGGAGCATTGGTGAGTCCAAAAGGAATTACTATGAATTCATAGTGCCCGTACCGTGTACGAAAAGCAGTCTTGGGGATATCTTCCTTCTTCACCCTTACTTGATAATATCCCGACCGCAAGTCGACCTTGGAGAAGTATTGTGCTCCACGCAGCTGATCAAACAAGTCATCGATTCTTGGGAGAGGATACTTGTTCTTTATCGTGATTTTGTTAAGTTCACGATAATCGATGCAAAGCCGCATTGACCCATCCTTATTCTTGACGAAGAGGACTGGTGCACCCAATGGTGATGCACTTGGGCGTATAAACCCTTTATCCAGATTCTCCTGTAGTTGTTTCTTCAGTTCTTCAAGCTCAACCATAGCCATTCTATATGGAGTCTTGGATATTGGTAGCGCCCCAGGTATAAGTTCAATTGAGAACTCAACATCTCTTCTTGGATGAAGACCAGGAAGTTCCTCGAGAAATACTTCAGCGAATTCCCTCACAACAGGCATTTCTTCAAGGGTGGTTTCTTCCTTGTTCTCAATCATCTGAGCTAGATATGCATGCTCATAAGGCAGTAATATCCATGCTTGAGATGATGGAGCTAAAGGAGATTCATCTTCCTCCTGACACTTGTAAAGAATCGGGGGTCGATTCTCCATATGGAGTGTGATTTCCCTCTCCCGACAATTTATGTTGGCTCTATATAAGGAAATCCAATCCATGACAAGAATTGCATCAAATTCCACCAAAGGGAGTATGACGAGGTTCGCTGGGAAATTCAATCCACAGATTATAACAGGGGAGGACTTATACTCATGGGATGCAATGATTGCCCCATTTGCCGTACTCACCGACATCTTTACTTCCATGATTTGTGGTGGTGCAGGGATTGTTCTACTAAACTTTTTAGATATAAAAGAATGCGTAGAACCTGAATCAAAAAGTACATTCGCTATTCTTGAATGAATAACTAGCGTACCTGTCACCACTTCTTTGTCGGGGTTCACTTCGGCAGAAGTGATGGCAAAAGCTCTTCCTTACTGTCTTGGAGGTTGTTGATTGCCTCCGATAACCCTTGGATTAGGGCACTGATTCGTAAAATGAACTGGTTCTTTGCATTTGAAGCATTGAACAACGCGTTGAGGTTCGAACGGAGCGTTCCTCCCCTCCGTCGCAGCCGCGGGTCCTTCTTGCTGACAGTTAACAGCTAGGTGCCCTTCCCTTCCACACTTGAAGCATTTTCTTGTCCCCCTAAGGCAATTTCCAGGGTGCTTCTTTCCACACTTTTGGCAAGTGGGGTGCTGGAATTTCTTAGCGCCGTTGGATTTATCCATCGGACCACCAACATTGAAGTCCACCTTCCACTTCTTGTCCCCATGATACCCCTGTGATTCTCCGATCTCCATTTCAACCTTGAGGGCACATCGGACAATTTCCTCATAGCTGTCGAAGTCACGGATCGCTAATGCTTTCCGCAAGCTAGGCTTCAGCCCACCAAAGAAGTGGTCAACCTTGGATTTGGGGGTAACGACAAAGCCGGAAGCGTATCGTGCAAGCCTTGTGAAGTTTGCCTCGTACGCTCCCACAGATTCATCATCTTTCTGCTTGAGGGAAAGGAAGTCCCTTTCAATCTTAAGACGTAGGGTGTGTGGAAAATATTTATCGAAAAACATCTTCCGGAATACCTTCCATTCCAAAGCCTCGATCTCCTCCTCAGGCTTCGTATTTTTGATCAATGTCCACCATTGATCAGCTTCACCCTCCATACGATAAGCCGCCAGGAGAACCTTCTCTTTTTCAGAGCATTTGAGGATGGAGAATATCTTTTCAATGGAGTTGATCCATTGTTCAGCAATCGTGGGATCGGATGATCCACTAAAAGTATGAGGCCTTTGTCTCATGAAGCTTTCAATAGCGACTTGTTCTTTCTTAGGGGGGGTTGAACGTTCCTCTTGACCAGTGTTTCTATTCAAAACTTGAGTTATCTGAGAGAGAAGCATGACAAAGTTCGCGATTCCCGCTCCCATTGGATTGGGCATCTCATTGGTACAATCATCACACTGATCTTCACAACGGTTGTTATCCCGAGTTCTCCTATTACCGGCCATTGGCTGGAATAAAAGGAAAGTTAGGGGTAACACATAGAGGGTAATCCAAATACAAAAGTTGATGACTTATAAATAAACATTAATCTCTTTAACTAATGAGTCTATAGGATTCAATCCAGGATTTTCATGATCTTCCTTCTAACATATATTCTTAGGGGCATTTTTTCCTTAATAAGGGTTCATACTATAATTGTGAATTTATCAAAACATATCCCCCGGGAGTGTCGTAACCAAGAGTGCAGCAAGGCCCGTTGTCGTGCACCAGTTCCCGTTCGAGTCTAGCTCAAAGCGGTGTTTTCGGGTTTTACCCCTAGGATACATCTGTGCCAGAGCCGCCTCTACCTGCTCGTATCCAGACAGGGATGTATTTGTTTGATAAACCACTTACTTAGTATTTACCAAAACTTAGGGATGTTTTTACTATGATTAGTCTTGTATCTAAGGCTTTACTAGGGTTTCCTAATCCCAAAAATAACTAAACCTATCCTCTGATACCAACTATGACAACCCTGCTTTTTTATTACAACTTAAACATGCTTTATTACATAAAACTTCACTTGATACAACAAAGAAGATCGAGAGGTTTAGTGTCTTTGGGGCTTAGGATCATTACATAAAAACTTTAAACTTGAAATACAACATCCTTATTGAAAACTTCCTTTACATGACGACTACATTCCTTCGTACTTAGCATTGCATGGGATAACCTGAGGACATGCATAAGAAAAGGGTGAGATATAAAGCCCAGTAAGGGAGTACATAATGAATAACATGAGGAGTAAAATACATGTTAGGAAATAGGCATATCAATAGATCATAAGAGAGACATGAACATAAAGGCATGATAATCATAACATGGAAATGTGGCAACAACACTTAATATTGAATTAGCATGAGCCAAGGCTCATTGCACATGGAGCATGAGTAAACCCTCATTGCACTTGAAGCACGAGTAAACCCTCGTTGCACTTGAATTAGCATGAGTCAACACTCATTGCACATGAAGTATCATGATACTATACTTTACCCAATGCATTGGAGCGCTATAAAGGGCGCAACCTTCTTAAACATTTTATTTCATGCATAAGTGTGCCACATGGATCATAAAACATGGATTCATAAAACATAATCATTTATTCCACGATAAAGGAATGTGGAATTCATACATGAAACTTTAAAATCAATAAGTAAATGTGCATAAAGGTGAATACCCTTGATGGAGAAATGGGCATGGTATTCACTACACAATGATATTGGCTTAGAAAATCGGTGTGATTTCGGCAGCGTAACGACGTGACATAAGAATTCATAAAAAGGGTTGATGAGAGAGAAAGGGGTTACTCATCATATTTACATGTAATTTACAGTAATAAGGTCATATAGATACATGTCCCAACAATTGAAATGTAATTTAGATTCATGATACAAAAGTATTGCTTGAATATAAAAGAGGAGAAAAAGGTTCCTTTCGGAATTTCGGCATAGTAACGGGTGTACATGGGAGGCATTTAATGAGAGAGAAAGGGGTCTCACATCATTCAAAAAATAAGAGGGAATTATGGGAGAGGTGTGAAACCATACCCCAACATTCATAAATGAAATTAAGAGGGAAATACAACTTAAAGAAAATTGACAAAAATGAGAAAGGAAGAAAAACCCTTACTTGGAAGTGTGCTTCCAATGGCTAGAGAGAGGCTTGTGAGAGGCTTCTTGGGAGCTTGGGGAACCTTGAGAGGATTCTAGAGAGAGTAGGGCAGAGGTTGGAAGAACTTAAAGGGCTTTGAGTGAGGAGGAAGTGGGAGCTTGGGTGGGTTTATATAGGAAAGGTGAGAGAATTCTTTATTATTTAGGTTTGGGACCCCTTATATTAAAATAATCCAAACCACAAACCATCCCATGGTATTTGCCCATGGTTTCTGGAAAAGGAAAGAGGAAAACAATATTTTACAAGGCCAAGGTCCGAACTTATTAAAAAATTAGGGTTGCTTATGTGGAGGTGAGTCACACTCCCATGGAAATTAATTTAAAAAGGCAAAGTGTTGAATAAGTCTTGAGGGCTCCATTAATGCTTTGAAAAGTGAGTCAAACAAACCCAAAACCTCATTATTTTAATGATAAAACATATATTGGCCGAACATAAGGATTATGGTATTTTATTACATCACCATTGGGTCATTATGATGTCATAAAACACATTATATATTTAAATGGTATTTAATTTTTACCCAAAAATTTGACTGTCTCAGAAAATTATGAAAAATTCACCGTTGGATAATTTCGACGTCCTGATTCCAAAAATAATATTTATTTTATCTAAATAATTTTCTAAATATGTGAATTTTTACTTTTAAAATAAAAACCGACATTTATAAAAAATTCACGGGTTTTGACAGAAATGGCTTTCAAACCTTAATAAAAATTTTAATTGCATTCATAAAATTATAAGATCATTTATATCTAATAAAAATTAATTTAATATTAATAATAATATTTTATTAAAATATTATTTAATTCAAAAATCCTTTAATTTAATAAAATATAATTCTTAATTAAATAATAACTAAAAACACCGTTTGTACTTTAAAAACTAATTACAATGTATCAAAAATGACTAGAAATTATATTCATTATTATATACAAAAATAATGTACATGAACATGGTTCTACTTATTTGTTACATAACCCCTTAAAATAGCTGCATAAGACCTAAGGGTAAGGTGTGCGATGGTGACAGACTCTTGGGGTTGCTCGGATAACATCGCTCGAGTGGTAATCTCTATCAACTTCCATTTTTCCCGAAGACGATCACGTTCGAGCTTGACTTGATGAAGCTCAGCTTGGGCTTGGTCAAGGGCAAAGCCCAAAGACGCCACCTCTTTTCCGAGCTCCGACAAATGGGCTTCGTAAGGGGAAATTCTACTGGATGAGGCCATCGCTTCCTTTGTCTGAGTAGAAAATTGGTTCGTTAAAGCCTTATATTTAAACTACCCAGATGATCACTGTTCAACGGCTATAAAAGTAACGGTCACAAATCTTAACGCTAAACTAAAGAAGTTGACATCTTATAAAAACATAAAGAAACATTTCACTGGATCAAGAGGGATTTTCCATTAATGAAATTTTTGGGTCGTTACAATAAAGGTTGTGAGAACAGCCTTGTAACCATGTAAATCCTTGAGTTTTACGACTAGGAGGATGTGATTATGTATTGTAGACATGGGGAGTCATTATGATTGGAATAAAAAAATTGTTGGATTATATGAGAGTGTTATCACTCTCCTTTGATTTTTCCCAATAGAATATCATTAGTATAACGTGGAGGCCATTTTTCTCCTAGCATGGGGCTCCGGAGGACGTGAGATGAGTCATGATACATGTATAAATAACATATAGGAACCCATAAAGGGATTGGATAATGTTAAAGTACTGGGTATAGGTTTTGGCCTATTTATTTTTTCTTATTCTATGTAAAATATTCGAATAAAAGAAATGTTGAGATCTAAAATGGGTACCTTGAAGATATTATAGAGTGTGGTTTGGTACTTTTAATGTGCCAGGGTTGGGAGTTGATATTAGTATATGTCTCCATGAGTCCATACGAGATACTTCATGTCTTGAATATGAAGCTTAATATTTAGTGTGGCTATGTGTATCATATGTATTGGGAAAGTGATTTGGGTATAATATAGGTCCCTAGGATCATTTTGAGTTTAGTTTTGATATGAATCAATTTGATGGCTAGTGATTAAGAGGTTTTCCAGAGTAGTAATGTTGAGTTATATGAGTTGCACTATATATGAGAGAAACATGTTAATGTGTGTGTGGATAGTTCAGTGATGGGATATGATTCTTTTCTACCATATATTTGTTACATTTTTATTATTCCCTAAACATATTATCATGGATTATTAGTGATATGTGATATAATATTGTGTATGAGACCTCACCCTGAGTGAAAGGGTGGTGGTATGGAATTTGATATCTGATAAGGTATGAGACCTCACTACTAGTTAAAGGGAGGTGGTATGGGACATAGAATGTGATGAGTTATGAGAAACCGCCCTAAATGAGATGGTGGATGTGTGAGATGGCGTATGTGATGTGGTGAGAGAACTCACCATGCATGGGAGAGTTGTGGTATTTGATGTGGTACATGATGTGGTATGATGACGTACCTTAAGAGAAAGGGTGGAGGAAAGGGATTAGGTATCTGACCACTCTTCTAGTGAAAAGGTGGAAGTGTGTGGTGAGATAAATGAATATAACTCAGTAAAAAACCTACCATGAGAGAGAGAGTAGTGGACAAGAAATGGTTTTTGGACCCTACAATAAGTGATATGGTATAGTTTTGGGGTTTTATTACCTAACCATTCATGTGTTTATATTGGCTAAAACAAGTTAGAGGAATAAATATCGTGGATTTTTTTAAAGATTATAACCTAAAATAATTTCAGGAATTTTATTTTTCTACCTGTTTTATTTTCCCATACAAGAATACACTATATATAATGGTGTATGTGATGGATAGTTAGTGAGAAAATATTTAATTTCTTGCTCCCCATGTTGAAACATTTTATTTTACATCAGGGTTTTCATGTTGGTCAGTAATAACATATGTGAAAACTCTAATAGTAATGTTTTATAGGTCCCTTAATATAATAACTGATGAGAATACCTTATCAAAATGGTTTTATACTTCATTTACTGTAGGAACCAATGTGGAAACTTTGACTACGAGAGTTTTCTTGTAAGTTATTATTATAGTTGACCCAAAACCATTATTGTTATATGTTTTCACATAGTTTATCATAATCAATTATGTGAAAACATGGGTTTTAACATCAGGTATTATAATAAATAGAGTGATAACCCTTTAAAAAAAATGGTACATGGTTAATAAATCTTGAATGTCATTCTTTTGAACTGAAAACACCCAAACCCTAAATTCTATGACTAGAAAAACCCATCTCTCTAATTCATCCATTCATATTTGATCATTTTTTTTGTTTCATCCATTGACTCTATATGGTTTAACTTATATCATTATACATTAATCGGCAATTTTCATAGATAAAGATCTTTGGGATGTTATATAGTTTTACTAGTGTTCCAAGTTCCTTATCATTGATTTTTATCAATCATGCTCCAACTTAATTGTGTTCCAGATAATATTTTTTCACTCCCATTTATCTCTATTCAACACCGAAATACCCTTACCAACTAAATTTTTTGGGATTAAATTATTATAATAACTATTTATAGATTTATTATATGTTTTTTATTTAAATTAAAATCATTTATTTATTATTTTACGTTATCCCCTTGAATATCATGTAATTTGAAGGTTATTGACTACTAGTTTTTCTCTATTCTTCAAAGTTATACTATCCATATCAACTTTTCATTACCATTAATATTTTTATCTTGTTTTTTATAAGTTTTTTTAAATGATTTTGATTTATAAATTTTATTCATTTTATTATTATTAGAGTTATAAATTTTATATTTTTTATTATATTATTTTACATTATTTATTGTATTAATCTATATATTATGAATTTTTTTTATAAATATTTATAATATTTGGTTTTAATTACATGTTTATTAATAAATTGTGAGTTAATTTATTATATTATATTATATTTATTTATTCTTTAAATTATTATTTATTTAAAATTTCTGTTTTGATTAAATTTTTATAAACAAATGGTTAATTGATTGTTCTTTTGAATATATCTCTTTATATATGTGTATATATAATTGGAATAAATATTCTTAAATTCATCATTAAATATATATTTTTAAATTATTATATTTTTTAATATATTTATCGATTTTATTTTAATTATAGTTAATTAATAGATTTTAATTATATAAATTCATGATTAACTAGCAATGAATACAAGAAAAATGTTGACAGTTTCAAGGAATTTTCTAAACCAAATGTTGAAAATAGAGATCAAGTTTTATATTTATGCATGATGTGTTTAAATTTGAGAAAATTAGAGTAAAAATTAATTAAAACCCATATTATTCTATATAGTTTTATTCATAGTAATACATGTTGGTTCATAGATGGTGAAATAAAAATTATGTTAAAGAAAAATTTTGAGGATCATGTTTAGCATGATATAGATGATCTTCTAGAAGAATTATTTCATGATGAAGCTATTAAAACCATTGAAGAAATAGGAAGTGATGATAAAATGTAAAAAGATACTAAGAACCAATTATTTAAAATCTAGAGTAAATTTATAGTGTTATAAATATGATTGATATTGGTTAACATGAATGAAAAAATGGATGGAGTGATAAAAGTTTCACTGAAATTCTTGAGATTTTGAATGTGTTACTTCCAAAAGAAAATTTCCTTTAATATTTCAGTTGTAATGAAAAACAATTTATGCATAACATGATTGAGGTAAATTAAAATACATGATTTCCCCAATTATTTTGTGATGACTTGAAATAATCAGAATTTTATCATAATTTCCAAAATATAGGACATCACAGTATCAAATTGATGAGAAATTCAGTTGTGATTCATTCTCATGAATAAACACCAAACCTTCCGCTAAATAAACCTATCATCACCAAATAACTACTTAATTAAAGCACAAATTTGAAAATTAAAATGATGAAATGATAAAATGTTGATATAAATATGAATATGTATCATATGGAAATCTAAGTACCATGATGATTCACTACAATAGAAGAGGTTTGATAAAATGATTAATTTTGGAAATGACGTAAGAAATCTCAAAATTGGACCACTCATAGATTGAATGAATCCATATCAGAGCATCAGTAACAAATTTTTTTCATGGAATATTCTAGTTTTTATATATACCTTATCTAGTTATAGTGTCACGGTCCATAAATCATGCTCAATTTGGGAATAAGTTACCTTATATCATGAATTACAAAATGAAAAAAATGACAGTGTACATGGGACATTGAATATTTTTGTGAATGGATCATTCATATAAGGGATTTAAAAATAAATTTAATGATTTAGGGGAGAATTATTTTCCCTACACCCATTACAAGCTGATGAATATGAAAAAAATTCTGAAAAAAACTCAATGTCCCATTTTGATGGAAAAATATTTATAGTTTTTAAACAAATATAAGGAATAAACTGTCTATCTTAATAAAGATATTTATTAGATATTTTTTTATGTAAAACATAAAATTTAGGTTATGAATTTTGAGAAAAACATATGTGAATGTTTTATTGAAATGTGTCTAGATATTAAAGGAAATAAAAAAATGGATTGAATGAAATATTGGATATTATATCCTTGGGTATATGGTTAATGTTAGCTCTATCTGTGAAAGAAACAAAATATTGTTGCAATTATTTTTTGATGTGAGGGTGAATATATTCAATGGGGGATTAAACCTTAAAAGGGGAAGTGTGGAGTGTAAAGGTTCTTGTAGCTGACCAAAAAATATAGTGCCAGGTTCAAAGAAGCATCACCACACAGCTTCAACATGCATGGAGGTGTCATTGAACATGTACATTTTGTGTGACAACATAACCATGTAGGCCCATTATAGGTGTAACCTGGAGACTCTAGTAGTGTATCCCTATGTGATGACTAGTAAAACATACAAAAAATAGGTTATTCCTTCACCAAAGGTTTCAATAATTCCTTTAAATAGGGCCCTGATGCTCCTCATTCAAATTAACTGGAAAACCCAAAGAATCCTTAATCCTCTGCTCAACCTATTCCTTCGCCCAGAACCTTAGAAACTTTTAGGTTGGTTTCAAAGATATTAATGAAGATATAATTAATAGTGGGTGGTATCATTAACTCTACCCTAGTGTTTTAATCCAAAAAAATCTATGCAATTCACCTCCAATAATTCAAAAGAACAAGCAAGAATCCCTTTTATTGAGCCTAAAACATATGTTCTAGTCATCCAGAGACACTTGAGGAGAACCTTGAATCTTATATAAAGGTCTTAACCAAGAGATTTCACCTAGATTTTACATCTCCCATGGAATAATTTAGTCCACCCAAGTCTACACTATGTCACACTCAATCAGTCTTCCCAGGTCTTCCCTATAGAGGAACCATTCAGCTCAACTAGCCCTGATATATGCAATCCATCATCATCTCACCCAGTGACCTCCTATGTAAGACTCCTTTGGGACATATTTTCTAATAATACTCATGTTAGTGCCTATATTCCTTTTTATCAATCATCAAAGTGGTACCAATCCAATTTCTCTCCTAAATCCTATAAACATGTGTGATCAGAGCAAATGGCACATCAACATGCCCTATTGATCATACGTTCCCATGAAAAATGAGGTCATATAATTAACCTAAATAGTATGTAAGACCCTAAAAAATGTATCTAATTACATATTCATATAAAAACATGGGTCCCAAATATATATATGGTGGCAGTAGGTTCC
The DNA here is from genome assembly GCA_963277665.1 of Viscum album. Classification (NCBI taxonomy): domain Eukaryota; kingdom Viridiplantae; phylum Streptophyta; class Magnoliopsida; order Santalales; family Viscaceae; genus Viscum; species Viscum album. Next base: position 1,046,924,792 of record OY728150.1, read on the forward strand.
TTAGGCTGGGTGGTGATATCTTTCATCCATTACCCCACCCTCACCCCTCTTCCACCCGTCGAAAGTGGAGGAGCGGATAATCGAAAGTATGTCATCCATACTGGAGTAATTACATAGTATTTATTAATAAAATTCATACCCCTCATATATTTTTTCCACCCTAGTTACAAAAAAGAGAGGGGATATGAACATCAATTCATTTTCTCTCTCTTATAGCCCAGACCTCATACACCAAAGGTGTAACACCCCAAGATTTCATACTGTGTTATTTCTTCAAAATAATTTAATAACTGGAACTACACGCAACATTGGGTTCAAGCGCACCATGACTTACCAAACAAGCCATTCAAAAGAGGTTATGAATAGTATTATCTAAATTTTAAACATTATATAATCCTTATAATTTTAGAATCCATATTATCAGTTTCTTAGACATAATGTAAGAACAAATTCATTTTCAGTATTTCACTTTTACCAACTTTTAATAGTGAAACCTTTTTAAATACAATATTTTAAACTTTTTGACTAAATGGGGACATCAAAAATTTAAAATTAAATATCCCAAGCTTCCACGATACGCTTTCCTTTGAATAATACAGTAGTGTATGCTGTACGTAACTTCGAGTTTTAACACACACCACAACCAATCAAACTAGCCGTTATAAATAGTAATACCTACCTTTTAAAATTTTAGAAATTTTATCTCTCAAAATGGACTTCATTTTTGGATTCGGAGTGTCGAATTTAGCCTAAGGGGAAATTTTGGTACTTTTCGGATAACTTTCATATTTTGATGAATAGTGAAAATTACTAAATTTTAATTAAAAACAACTTTTTTAATCAAAATAATTAATAGTGATAAATTATTAATTTGAGTGGTTTTAAATTATATTTAGAATATATTTTTACCATTTAATATAATGTTGGTCATTGGACATAATTTTACAATTAAAACGAACATAAACAAGTGTCAATCATTTGATAGTTATTATCTCTTAAAAACACGTTTTTTGTTTTGACAACGGGAATTAATTTTAAATTAATTTCTGCCACTTCTGTGTTTTGAATTTAGAAAAATGGATTACATATTTGGAATCAGGATGTTCAAATTGTGTAAATAGGTAACTTTTATTTTTAGACATTTTGAATAATTACTGCGGTAAATATTTTATTTACCATGGTTAAGGGTAAATCCGGTAAATAAGGGTTAAAAAATAATATTATAATAATACTAAATTACCCTAAAACGTGTCCTAGCCTAATTTGTTGATACATGTTCGGACATAGGCATATTTTGGTCGATTTGGGGACCCCATGGTGCCACTTGTAGGTGATAGGGACACTTTATTTTAATTAAGTTAAAATGAATACAAAAATGACACAAGCATATATCTTTTAGAAAAACAATTTTTAAATAGGGTTATATATGTTGGATTTTAGATTATAAGTATTCATTAGAACGCTAGAAATATTTCCTACATAATGATATTTTATTTATAATTTTTAGACATTAAATAATTTAATTTATTTATGACACAATGATGATGCAGTAATTACTATAATATTGAAAAATCAAAATAATTGATATTATAAATACCCAAATAATATAATATGAAACTTTTAATGAATTAAACTAATTTTTTAGGATAATATGACATATTAGGATTTATTTAAGTAACTTTTTTCGAACTAATCAATCTATTATGAGTTTCACAAAAATCAACTATTGAATAGTGTCAAAATTGACATAAAAGAGTTCTTAAAACAAATATTATATTATTAATTGATATTAAATTCATAAAAATCTAAGGTTCGTCCAAAAGACATATATCATGATAGTTTCATCATTAATAGACCACTTGGTGGTCTCTTGGATATATATGGAAAGTTTATTAACCATATAATATAAAAATACAAAGAGACATTGTAAAAGTGAAACTAATTAACTTAGAGTTAATACTTAAAGATAAGGTTAATATAAGTACACAAACCTGTCTAAATTCTATTGGTTGAGTTTTTTTAGACCCATAACCACCTTAAAATTTAAATAATCAATTTTGGAGCCATTAGAAACCGAATATGAATTTATTATAAACTAATATTTCTAGGTTTTCCAAAGGTGCCCCTCACCCCTCTTATAAAAGGGAACTCCTTCTTCTCATTTCTTCACACATTCAAAACCTTTTGGTTTGGCAAATCTCTGCCCACATACTCTCCCAACTTACCTAAATACAACCTAGATGCCTTAGTTTGATCAGAAAGCCAACCTATGGATCCCTTTTGATCAAATCAAAAGGAAGAACCCGAAGAAGAGGTAATGATTTCACCACCCTTTTCCAAGTTCCTTTCTTCTTCCATTTCTTCTTCCATTGTTATTACCATTCTAAAATAATAACTCCAGTATAATATATATACTGTGATGTTATTATTAATATGGTACAACCATATTCAGTATTCTATCAACCCTTTGAATAACATGTCACCATACGTGCGTACGTACGGCTTATCGTCTCCACGTCGTGGTGTAATTGTTATTCAATATATTATTATTTGGATGGGTATAATAATGATGTGTAACTCATGTAAATAATAAATATAACATGTTAATGATTCTATATATATGATATACCATCCATTTATATATTATTTTAATATCAAAAGAATGATATTGTCGCTCGTGCGTACGTACGGACTACTGTCTCCACGAACGTGATGAGATTCATTCTCCATCGTATCCATTAAAGTATAATTATCATTTGACGATTTAAAAATGATTTTTAAGGACATGATATCATTATGGATATGAATAAGATACAACCTATCCATAACAAACACGGCTTATGTAACAAAACATATAAAAGAAAATGAGTAAGTTAACACCCGAAACGACGATAGTTAAAAGATATTATTAACAAATCAATGTTAAATGATCATATATGATATCATATTAATATATATGATTCTTGTATAATTTAATAAAAATTATTTCACCATTATAAAGGAGGTTAACCTACCCCAACCAAGGAAAAGTACAAGGTAAGGGGTTTTCATCTCACTCCTTATTCCCGTGAGATTCATGCCATATTGCCACCATTACCTTTTGTGTGGTGTATGTACTGCCCATAATTATATTCTTTGTGTAATACACTCTAATTTATGTGTATTTACATATTCATTGTATGATACCTCTTTCATGGGTTGTATTTTTCATAAGTTACCAAATTGTTAAGGGTTATTTCACAATCTCTTCATTATTCGAGGTTGTTTATACGTAATAATCTACTGGGATCTCTTTATCATCCACATCCATGTTTCTTAAAAATGTATTTCAAAACATTTCTACTATTTAATAGAATATTATTTAAAGTCATTTATACCCTTTTTGACTTTTATAAGTGGTTTATAAAGGAATCTTGCCGTCATTTTCAAAACAAGGTCCTTTTTAACCTTTTCGACAGAATTAAGGTAAGAATGTTTTTTTAACTTATACAGTGGGTGCGGCTATTTTCTGCCGTTATAAAATTTTCAATGCATTCCTTACACGCTTATAATAATATTTTCAAAGAAAATGTTTTATTTTATATGGCTCTTAAATTATTTCAAAAATAGAAAGAGATATTTCTCTAAAAAGAGTTTTTATTTCATCTATGTCAACATCCTTTGATGGATTTTACGCTTATTTGAAGTTGATTTATTATGATACAAAACTTCTATATTGTATTGAAGGTTTTGTGATATGTTTGACTGTGGATGTGCTATTTTTATACCATTCATAGTTTATGGTGAAATTATTGACATTTCGTATGCTAGTTTTAATACGAATGTTTATGTTATGTTTAAACCTTTTCATATGGGAATGCATTGGACTTAATATGTGACGGGTGGAGCCCGCTATAGATCCTCGATGCATCGGTAGGTCTCATGAGACAAACTAGTGTCTTGGCACAAGGCCTTGGCAAAATCTTATTTATAGTCTTGGCACGAGGCCTTTGCTATGTGGTTATGATAGTCTGGCATTATCCATTCCATCATTATGAAAGTGGTTATTGATATTGCATGTGATTATTCGATTAGTAGAATATCCATGTGAATAAGTAAATGGCATTATTTCATTTTTCTTTTGCCATACTATGTTGAAGTTCAAGTTTAAAAAGCTTTTGTTTTAGTTATACCTTGCCTTAAATGTTTATGCTTATTTTTGAAAGTCTCCTCTATATTGTTATCCTTACTGGGCATTTGAGCTCACCCCTTTTCTATGTTTTATTTTTCCCAGGATGTGAAGAAGTAAGTTATGAATGACCTGCAGGGATATTATGAGGGGATAATAGTGTGGACTGTGGAGACATTATGTTGTTGTAGTAGTTTTTCATTTTATGATGTAATGTAAAACTTATGAATATATCTAGTGTTTCCAAGGCTACTAAACCAATCGGTCTTTCGAGATTTGATCTTTCTTGTGATCATGCCAATGTTATGTAATAATGCACCGACTCTGGGTAACTAGGGTCGGGGCGTCACAGTTGGTATCAGAGGAATTTTAGTACAATCCTTGGAAACTAGATTTAGATAAACTCTAATTAAAGCACGTAGACCTAAGATGAACTTTGAGGATTAGTATAGAAGAACATCCTAGAATTTTGGTATTGTATAGATTTTGTGAGTTTTCCGAGCAATACATCCCTGTCTGGATACGAGCAGGTAGAGGCTGCTCTGGCACAGATGTACCTAGGGGTGAAACCCGAAAACACTGCTTTGAGCTAGACTCGAACGGGAACTGGTGCACGGCAACAGGCCCTGCTGCACTCTTGGTTACGACACTCCCGGGGGATATGCTTAGGATAATTCTCAGTTTCTTTACAAACCATTATGAAGGGTTTATGAGTATATACTTCCTCAAAGGAGACATTTTTATGATTATGGATTATATCTATAAAATATTAAATTTATGTTATGTGTTTTACAAGTTTGGGATTAGGTATTGTTATTCATAAACTAATCTAGTATATGCCATTGTTTAGAAATGGCGCCCAGTAGAAGGAATGAGAACTCTAGAAATGAAGATGATACAAAGAGAAAGAAGGATCATATATTTTATGGTATTAAGCCATAATTTACAAGAGAAATAGTCTCGCATGTATTATCATCATATGAATAAATAATATCATGTGTTGATAAGATAAGTAAAGAGTTTACTGAGTCCTATGGCTTTGAAGGGAAGCAAGAGAAAAAAACGATGGAAGAGAGAAATATGGATAAAGGGAAGAGGGAAAAGAAGAATTTTCCCATATGTGATAACTGTGGAAAGAAACACCCTGGAACTTGCCTGAAATGAATGGGAGTTTGTTATAAGTATGGAGGAAAAGGGCACAAAGTACGTGACTGCAAGGGTAAGAAAATGGTTTCAAATGTACAATGCTTCATTTGCAAGGAGTTTGGACACTACGCGAACCTATGTCCCATTCATCAGACTATGCCGCAAATGATGCTATTGGATAATAATAAAGTTATGATACTACCACAGATGAAGAGGAATGATTAGAGTTCTTATGTTGATTATGTCAATTGAGTGTTGTATCAACAATGTACTTGTTATAATAATTATGGAGTATATAAGGATTGTATTGCAGTACTATTTCATTAAGGACTTGAGATTGTGTGGAACAATGAAAAGTGACTCAATAGCAGGATAAATTTTTGGAAAATATATGGTTGAGAGAATGATAAACCATAATATAGTTCTGATACCGAGGTAGTGATTTTGGAATAATACATGATTGTTTTGGATAAATTATATTGGATATTCTTGACTACCTTGGAACTGATTAATGATTTGAATATTCCATCATTGTTGGGGTTTAAAACATTTTTGGATTGATGAAGTATATCCAACATTCTATATGGAATAAGGGAGCATGAATGTAATCAATAAGGAATATGGTAATTCATGATGTTTCAGTGTATTAAAAGAATACATGATGAAGGTATTCATATGCTATTATGGGGTAAAAGGATCTACATTATGTTTACCTTCCTTATAAATGTTGGAATGTGAGTTTGGAAAAAAGTATTTTGGATAGTTCTAGTTTGGATTATTTTGGATTGCCATAAAAGGACGACCCGGAGGTCGGGCGGCAACCCGTCGCGTCCGGCAAGGCTGCGAGACTTGAACCCGCAACCGAAGGGTGAAAAGGGTGTATCACCTACCACTGGCCCACGAGATGTCCTGGAATAAATAATGTAGTTTTTTTTAAAAGATCTGGTAAATGAATTATAAATTCGTTTATTTTGGAACCCTATACGAATAGTGTAAATAGAATTTTTTACGTTCTATTATCTTTTAGAGTGAAAGATGAGTTTGTGGTAGAAATTTATTAATGGATAAAACTCTAATTATAAAGTATGTATATCTCCTTATTATCTTAGCCAATCTCATAAATAAATTCCTCAACATTAAGAAAAGGAAATTAGAACAAATATGTTGTCCTAGATGGTACCTTAAATCATCACTAATTTATGGCTTTGGGATTGTTGGCCTTTTCATAGCCATGTTCTCTACCACTCTCCATCAGATAATTGATGGTTAGATTTTTCTTCCATATCCATATTTTCCTACATGGAACCCTAGTATGTGTTATTTTCGGTAATCTTCATACTTTTCACTCTTTATTTTAAATAGAGGCCTCATTAATTCATTTTCGATGTGGGATTTCAACTAAGATATTTTGAAACGTCAAAAATGTGTTATCCCAATACCCTATGTTTTGTTGAACCGATGGTATTTCAAATCATCATAGATTGATGAGTTTAAGGACCTCAATTTTAAACTTGTTTGTGATTGATGACCTCAATCACTACCTATAAATATTTACGTTTTCCTCCAATTATATGTCTCTAATTGCCACCAATGTTCTCCTAATCGAGATCATAATTTGGTGGTGACCCTTTAATTTCTCTTTTCCTCATTTTAAGACTAAATTTTAGTAACCCAATTTTCGATGTGGATTTTCCCACAAAGATATATTTTTATTTTCAACCTTTTATTTTCGAAGAACAATTTCAAATTGCGAGGACACAATTCATTGAAGGAGGGGAGAATGTAACACCCCAAGAGTTGATAGTGTGTTATTTCTTCAAAATAATTTTATAACTGGCACTACATGCAACATTGGGTTCAAGCGCACCATGAATTACCAAATAAGCCGTTCAAAAGAGGTTATAAATAGTATTAACTAAATTTTAAACTTTATATAATCCTTATAATTTTAGAATCCATATTATCAGTTTCTTAGACATAATGTAAGAACAAATTCATTTTCAGTATTGCACTTTTACCAACTTTTAATAGTGAACCCTTTTTAAATGCAATATTTTAAACTTTTTGACTAAATGGGGACATAAAAAATTTAAAATTAAATATCCCAACCTTCCACGGTACGCTTTCCTTTGAATAATACAGTAGCGTATGCTGTACGTAACTTCGAGTTTTAACACACACCACAACCAATCAAACTAGCCGTTATGAATAGTAATACCTACCTTTTAAAATTTTAGAAATATTATCTCTCAAAATGGAATTCATTTTTGGATTCGGAGTATCAAATTTAGCCTAAGGGGAAATTTTGGTACTTTTCGGATAACTTTCATATTTTGATGAATAGTGAAAATTACTAAATTTTAATTAAAAACAACTTTTTTAATAAAAATAATTAATAGTGATAAATTATGAATTTGAGTGGTTTTATAGTATATTTAGAATATATTTTTACCATTTAATATAATGTTGGTCATTGGACATAATTTTACAATTAAACCGAACATAAACAAGTGTCAATCTTTTGATAGTTATTATCTCTTAAAAACACGTTTTTTGTTTTGACAACGGGAATTAATTTTATATTAATTTCTGCCACTTCTATATTTTGAATTTAGAAAAATGGATTCCATATTTGAAATCAGGAAGTTCAAATTGTGTAAATAGGTAACTTTTATTTTTAGACATTTTGAATAATTAGTGCGGTAAATATTTTATTTACCATGGTTAAGGGTAAATCCGGTAAACAAGGGTTAAAAAATAATATTATAATAACACTAAATTACCCTAAAACGTGTCCTAGACTTATTGGTTGATACATGTTCTGACATAGGCATATTTGGGTCGATTTTGGGACCCCATGGTGCCACTTGTAGGTGATAGGGACACTTTATTTTAATTAAGTTAAAATGAATACAAAAATGACACAAGCATATATCTTTTAGAAAAACAATTTTTAAATAGGGTTATATATGTTGGATTTTAGATTATAAGTATTCATTAGAAAGATAAAAAGATTTCCAACATAATGATATTTTATTTATAATTTTTAGACATTAAATAATTTAATTTATTTATGACACAATGATGATGCAGTAATTACTATAATAGTGAAAAATCAAAATAATTGATATTATAAATACCCAAATAAATATAATATGAAACTTTTAATGAATTACACTAATTTTCTAGGATAATATGGATTCTTTCAGCAGTCTCCATCGCCAAAACTGTATAGAAACAATCCTTCTGCCCGGTGAGGCAATCACACATGGGAGTATGACCCCAGTCTCCCAGAACTAGAGAGGAAATATAAAAAACAGAGGGAAATGAATAGATAATAGGGAGTAGGTAAGAACCTATGTTCCCTTCAAATAATACCACTATAAAAATTTGGCAGTAAACCATGATTAAGAACACACACCCGCCTGTATCCACCAAGATTGAAATCAAAATTTGATAACATACAAATAATACTTACAACCAAATAAATTAGAATTCTTATTGTAGGAAAAAATAGCCACTCATATTAATAAATTCTTCTAGTCATATTTGACTGAAAAACAAGAATAATTTCACACACCTAGCTGCATCTATCAAGCTTGCCAGACTAGTCTGACAACATTCGAAGAAACCAACCAACAGATACGAGAACCAAATAGGGGAAATACCCATATCAATTCTCTCACACCTAGGTACTTTGAGTATATACTAATAGGAAATAGAGGACATGATCAATCAGACACCCCCATTGTTAGCAACATAATATGCATATATACGCATTCCATACATTAAGGTAATCCAAAAAATCCTAAAAATGGTAAAAGGAATATGAAAATCTTTTACCATATCCTAAAAACCATGCATGATATAATAATGATCACAATATAGGTAGAGGGGAGGACACACAACCTAATCCCCACAATATGGGTGCCTTATTAACACAAAATTAGGGTCAATCTAGATAATACACACATCTATGCTCCCTTATAGGAGGGTCGTGTGACAAATTTTCCCATGATATATGGACAACTGTATCTAGTCCACACCAACATTCCAACTGGAGGTCATTTTTCTACTCTAATATCTATTTTAGCGTGGGCAAAAACCCATGCCAAATTTCCATAAACCGGTATTCATGTTCCAAAAGTAACATGGGAGATAATAAAACAAGATTCCATATATGAATGATTCTACCCCCAACAATCAACCCTAGTGGCCCATATGATATATTCTAAAATCAATCATCATTAAAGTCAATTAGAAGAGGAAGATTCGGTCAACAATATTTCCCTTCTTAGTTATGATGTTCTTGAGGCCCTCATACATTAATCTATGGTGGTTTATGATAATAATCTTCCATTAAAAAATTATGGAAATAGTGGCAGTAGTTCCGAATGGCCTCTCCAGATATACTGCCACGAATTCTGACTTTAAGTCTAGAATTTGATCGATCTTAAGAGCACAACTCCTGATGAATTCCAAGACAACCATCCACATGGCCAAAATATCAAAGAGTAGGGAGGTCATCCCACTAATATTATCATCCCTGAATGTACTCCCTAGGTTATATTCTATATAAATTATCCTTCCAATTGAACATTAATCAGTGATGGTATTCCTCCCCATGATATAATTCACTATGATGGTTCTCTCTATAGAGAAACACCACTTTGTCAAGGAGGTCCTCCCCTTGAATATTTAATTTTAAAATTCTCTCATACCATGATGCTATTGGAAAAAATGAGGCCAATAATTCCTGATGCATCTTCACTAGAAAGTTTCATACTTTCTCAATCAAAATAAATCGCCCGAAAATGATCATTCTATGAACAAACATTAGACCACCTATCTTCTAGTATTTTAGAGGAAATACCTATTGATCCAACTTTTTACAATATTGTTGAGTGGGAACATCCAATTCGGTCAGTCCTAGTAGAAAAGACTCTAGTGAAATAAGAATAATACATGTTTCTAATGAGGAGAGAATTTGAAAAAAAACCATATACTAGTCAGGTTTTTCCTCTATCCACTCACTAATACAACATTCAAGAGGTTCTATCAGAATATTGTCTACACAACATCTACCTAAATATATGGACTAATATTCAACATGTAAAAAAAATATTTCCTTATGAATAATATCCAAACCATATAAATTTGATATAATGGATATACCTTCAAATTGAATTGTAAGCTCTCCAAGTGGCATGATACCTGAGATTTGGAAAATAGAAAAGGTACCTTCAACATGAATGTATCTACTAGTAAATAGAGTTTTGTGAGATAATTTTTGATGCCTCATCTAAAGTTCATATAATAGGATGTGGTAATGATGGTGTGTTTCATTTCACATCAATCCACAACCAAAAAGTCATACAAGAGTTTACATTATGTAATCTCATATCATTAGGTCAGCATTAACCAACTGACTCAGATATAAAAATATAGAGCACAAATAAAAAATTATTCATGAACAACTCTCAATGAATTTGGGCTTGAAGAGAGAGATTCATGAAAAAAATCTAGCCTCAAGAATCCAAAAATATTTGGAAATCCTCCCTTTTAAGGGATGCTAACTTCAAGACATCACCAATATTTTTATAAGTAGGTGGATTAGGTGAAAACGACAAATTTCAACAATACCTTGTTTGAAGAAGGCTCTGTATAGTCAACAAAACATCCTTGGAAGTAGAATCCATGAAAATCTAGGAGGAACCCCATCCTATAGGGCTTGGAAGTTTTTTGACACAAACATTGATGTTGGAAAACTAGGAATGAATTTTTCTGGATGGGAATAAGAAAAACACAGGCCATAGAGATGCGATATATTTTACCTCAACATCCTCCTCAATGAATGTTAGTCTTCTACCTATAAGGGGAACACCACAAAATTAATCCTCTTAGATCGTCCTATCCCATTACCCAATGACCTCACTTGGAATACACAAAAAAAATTGTTTAGAGATTCTATTTGAATTATGGTGCTTAAAATGATTCCATGTGGATAAATGAATGACATGATAATGACTCATAGTGGGTAAAGGCAAAAGAAATATCTTTAAAAGGATGATTAAGTGTCTGCAATGCAATATGAAACATGGAACATCTTTAAGACCACCCTAAAATATGTTATAGAACATCAGGACGATACATAGGAACATGAGGATGATGTTTCTATTCAAAACAATGTTTATAATGAAATTATTGAGGAAGTTATTTTCCCCAAATCTAGAGGATTGACATAAATTTGGATATTCCCTCAACTACTCAAGTACTACCTCATTGATGACCATCCACTAAATAAAAGGTTAAAATAAAGGTTGCACACCACCCACCTACCAAAGATGATGACATAATCACACTTGATTAAATGTGTTCTCAAAAGGTAGAGGAAATGAAAGAGGAAAGAAGACTCAACCTAAAAGTACTAAAAAGAAAAATCACTACTAGATAATATGTACAAGGTGAGAATCACCCAGTAATCCATATTGACAAAACTCAATAAAGAGGGATCATCCAATTAGTTAAAATGAAGCCAAAACATCTCCTCAATTTTGGGAACCAACAACCAATATATTTAGACCCCATTGATTAATGATATCATGAGTTCCCTCTTTTGGTTACAAAACCATGTTTTGGTTAGACACATCCTCACAGACAAACCCATGTATCTCATCCATCGTGTGAAGAAGAAGAGATGCCATAGTTGGCCCTACATATTGTTTCTCTTTCCCAAGATCATATTCAACTTGATAATCCTCAAGGGATAATAAATACCAATGAGTTATTGAAATCTTGATTGGAAGATATGGAAGAGTGTTGTACTATAGTGCTGAAAAAAGGAAGCTTTACCATGAATGGGTTAATCCAACCCCCACAAATATTTTGGAACCAAACATTTACATTATTTCAATGGATCAGGGGACATGACTCAGTATTTTATTCATTTCATGTCACACTATGATCCAATAAAATGTAACCCTACAAAATAAGTAGCAGTGAAACTAGGGTGCTTCTGGATAACACAAAAAGGGAAACCTTCAAATAGTATACTAGTTTTTCAGTTCCATCAATCGTGGGATGGGAAGATCTCTGTCGATGGTTTCTATTTCAATTCATCTCACCGCTGCCAAATAGGATAGTCCATAACCGTTCAATTAGAAAAATCAGGATAATGAGAGTGTATCCTATTTCATTGCTAGGTGGAATGGGTTAACCTAGTCCCAAAACCTAAAGCAACACCAAGTTTGGTTTTCCATCTCTATAGATAATCATTATGACGAGTGGTGAACGTCTCACATAGTTGTGATATATAAACTATGGTTTTGGGATCTTTTGGTAATTAATAAAATATTGGATGATTTTACCTTCAGAACTAAGGATAAGTCATGATTAATTACATTATCTCAAGGTAATAGAACATGGAAAGTGGAGGCTACTGAAGTTATGCTTAAACAACCCCTATGCTAGACCCAACTCCAAATGTTTCTCCATATTGTGTAACAACCCCTATTTTGATTTGAAACCACTCCCACCTCTTCAGTATGAGTGAAGTGAGAAGAATCATAACTATTTTTATGAATTAAAGAAACAGTTTTATTTGTAATGAGAAGACCAATTCAATGGATACTTCATTTACACTATGGAAAACCACCTTATCAAGTTGTTGATGCCCAAGAGGCATGATCATGTTGGTCTTGATGATCTCATGAAATATTTCTCCTTCAAATGGATGTTTTGTAACACCATCCAAGAATGATTCATTTTCAAATACATCCTTCAAAAAATTGTCGACTCTAATTAAGTGAAGTTGGGAAAACTACCATCATAAGTGGAATGTGTTTACACTACAAACCTAGGGGAAGAGAGTGAATAGAAGGAATTCAATGAAAAGAATGCTTATAAATTTAGATATTGGAATAATGTAAATACATTCATCTTATATCATGTTATCCGCTGAGAATAGTTGATAAAATTAGTTATACCCCTAGCCGATTATGCATTGGAATAGCTGACTCCATCGACACCACATTCCTAAAAAATCCAGGCTTCTTAAAAATGACATGTTTATAAGTGTTAGAAAAAAATGCAATAAGATGAACCTACATCGAGGGAAATATTGGTTTTGACTATCATTGAATTTATTTCTTCATCCCTAAAAACATGGGAACCACCTATCCAAACAATAAAATCGGTGCTACCCCAACAAATAGTACCACAAGATTTGACCCACCATATGGGATCCTCATTAGATGAAGAATTGATCTTCGGTTCCATTAATTTCATTAAATTAATGGATTCATTCTCGATGTTGAATATGACCATGAACCCAAGTCTCATACATATGATTGGGGGATCTGGGAAAGAGTCTATATGGGATGAGCATATAGGTTAATATATGATTATGGAAGAAATCAAGACACTAGCAACATCCCTGATTAGACCATCTATGATGAAAAAACTGATGAAAGAGCCCTCCAGTGGGCCCAGTAAGACCTAAAATGTTACCAAACATATTATATGGGTTTCTATAATCCAATAATCCTAGAATATCTATTAGAGGAGGTTTCTTCATCAAATCACCCTTGGGGAGTAGGCATACCTAGTCAACCTAACCCATCAAGGAAATAAACACCTACTACTCCCATTATAAGGGTCGATATTCCTAAATCAAGTAGTTTAATTCCAAAATATTTTTCAAGTGAGTACCCTTATGTCGATAACATCAAACTTTTATCCTTGAATTATGAAATCATAAAACAATTATCCCATGTGCAGGCCATGTTGTCAATACTAAATTCCCTATGTCTATCAAAGTTCCTTCTTGAAGTGCTCATAGAGTCATTGATAAGACCTTAAATGATTGAATCTAGGGTTTATTCTTTTGAAACCTAAAAAAAATATCACTCCTACATAATGTAAAATGATCATCTATTTCAAGGATCATTAAAAAGATGTTATCATATAGTTACACATCATTAACTTCTATATTTACGGTGGGGTAAATAACAATGATATTCGATGAGGTTTTGTTGACAATGGATCCGAATTCATCTTGGGTTTGTTCCATAAACTTCATCAGCTAGCTTATAAAGATGATTAATTTTCCCCTTCCAAGATAATGATACAAGGTTATGATATGAGTGGGAAAAATGCTCTCAGCAGAATGACGACATGGGTTTAGTTTTGGGTCCTCATATCTGACTCAAAATTTAGGGATGATCGAAAATATTGATTTTCAATATTCTATTAGAAAATATTTGGATGTAACAATATGTATAAGTCCCCTCATCATACCTCCAATAAATCAATATTGAATTAATATTAAAATTGTGACACTATATGGTTATAAATACACACTAGAATCCTTCGAATCACAAAACATTGTTGTGGGATTCTCATAGTTGGAAGGGAAGCAACCAACGATTGATGGTGTCACCCATGTCACTAACCTAAATGGTTTTCAAATGAACATGACCAATCCATTCAAACATATCAGTAAATAATATGTGCTAAAAATAAATCAAATTGAAGAAATATGATGATATTCGTATGTATTTTCAACATCCGTCATGATATCATCGTTGAAAACCGAGACTAGTAATGCTATGAAGGTCACTGACTCCCTAGAGAGGGGTAAAAGAGCGAATGAAAATTCCCTCATTTCTTCCACTGTGTTTTTATAGATAACTACCTATTCAACTGAGTCATAAGAGGTGGTCATAAAATCAACATACGTTAATGATACTCCTTCCATATCCCTCACTTTATCCCATCCATAACTTATAAGAGTCCCCACGTTATCAATTGGGTCCTATAATGTCTCATCATCTTCTGGATGTCAAAGTATTAAATCCACTCCAAACTCTATGAAATTTAATTCATTTCCTTCTCCCAGAGAGGGTGAGGAGGAATGTAAAATGAAGAGGAATATGATGAGTAATAGGATGAGGACCTCAGGGATTCCACTTCAGCATTCAAGGAGGGTGTCTCTACCCTCATTGATGAACTTGGAAAAATAATTTTGGGTACAAAGGAGGATCCATGACCCCCACTAATTAGTGAGGCCATGTATTTTCAAGAAAAAAATGAATATATCTCCTTCCTAAATAAAAATCAGGATGTGTTCACCTATAATTACAAATAAATAAAATTCCTGAATACCGAGGTGGCCACTCTTCACCTAGGCTTTCCATAAAACCACCAAGGACAGAAACATTTATCCATAAAGTCACATTTGACTCACGATTGAAAAATTTAAATTGAGATTGAAAGTATTAGAAAGTCCAATTTTATTTGGGATGTAAATTATATAAAATGGATAGCTACCATAATCCGGTTAAAGAATAAGAATGGAAAATTCATGGTTTGCATCAACTTAAGATATCTAAACCAGCACTGTCCAAAAGAAGATGACCCAGTACCAATCATAGGGATACTAAATGATGTAATGGATGGATATAAAGACCTATCATTCATGGATGGATATTTAGGGTATAATCAAACCTGAATAGCCCAAGGACTTGAAGAAGCCTCACCCTTCATGGACCCTATAGAATATTCTACAATAGGGAGATTACCTTTAGGTTAAAGAATGAAGGTGGTGCATATCATCATTCCATGCATCACATCATCAAACCATTGTTAGGGTGGTTTGTCAAAGGATACATCAACAATATACTGGTTATGTATTTTTAGCATTCCAAGCATATGGATGACCTTGAGATAGTCTTTAGGAAACTATGATAGCATAACTTGATGATGAACCCATTGACATGTGCCTTTGGAGTTACCTCATATAAATTTCTTGAAATTTTCATACACTATCATTTCAGTGAAGTCGAAACATAAAATAAAAGGTTTATACTCAATATTTCGCCATCATTAATCCTCAAAGAGTTTGTGGGTTTATAGGGAAACCATTCTTAAATTATTTTCATTTTCGAAAACCTTACCAGAATTTGTTTTCCCTTCTCATGGTTGATGAGAAAAGGGGTTATATATTAGTGGTATGAAATCTGTTAGGATCCATTTTATAGCCGCAAGATTTGTCTCTTGATCACACCAATAATAATTCCACTTGTTGAAGGGATGCTGCTCATTTTTCATGTGACATCCTTGGAATGATCTCTTGGTTATTTCTTCACAAAATATTATTTTTTCATTAATGAAGACAACATTTATTTTCTGATTCAAACTATGATCAATATGAAAAATAATTATTTAAATATCGAGAATAATGTCCTTCTTTTAATCATCATAGTTCTAAAGCTGATGCACTACATATAGAACTACAAGCTCCATTTACTCTCTCACAACAATCATCTCAAATACATCCTCATCCATCCAGTGTTTACTAGACATTTGGAATTATGTGTAATTATTTTTTATCTTTTTGACATCCCATTCGTTCCTCAAAGTGCAGTAGATGTCTCAGATTTGTAAGACATCTTTACAGAACATACATCTATAAAAGGAACATCGCTGAATACTAAATTTACCAATGATGTTATCTTTTCTATTTATGATTGATCCCATATATGGGAGATATATTTTGATGGAATATCCAGAAGACTAATAGGTATGTTAATGGAAGACCCAAAATTCAAAAAATATGGTTTATGAGTCATGTTCATCAATTTAGAAAATATTTACCTCTCTTAATAATTCCTATTATCATAAGGATGCATGAACAATGTAGAAAAATATCAATCCCTCATCACAGGGATATAATTGAAACATAAAATTTTATTGGACCACTTGAAGGTGAAAGTTGATTTACTGTTTGAAATGAAGTACATCAATGGGGATTATGCTATCCGAAAGTTTGATATAATCCACCTTCTCGACTACGTCTGAGGAATATAAAATATTTTCCCTCAGTGTGGACAATAACTCATGTCCCAGAATCCCATAATTTCCATTCCAATGCATTGGTGAATGTATCCATGACATTAAGAAATAAAGATTAGGATAAAATAGTCATCATTGTTGTGCATCGCTGAATAGTCTTGATTTTTGTACATGTCAAAAAAAATACATCAATGCGGTTAATTCCATCCCATAACTAGTCGTTTCTATAACTAGATGGATGATACCCATTGTGGAATACCGTTAAAATAGAGTTCTGTCACTATAAAGATTCATAAAATAGGTAATATGGAAATGAGATACAAACTTCACCCTTCATGATGACCCAAATCACAAAAAGGTACCTTAAAAATGAGGATTTAATGGATTCCTTATCACATGAATTGATAGAGAAGAGACTGCTTCATTCATTATAGAAGTACATATAATAGCCTACAATGCCTATGGATAAAGGCTCAGTATTTCAAATTAGATTCAAAGGATTGGATTTTTCTGGACTTCAATGCTGTATGATTTCAGATAATTCACAAAGAAGTATGATTCCTACCAAATTCCTGCAAACATTATCCATCAACCCCTGAAATTTCTACATATATCCAAATCCTCATTTTCATTTACCATATAGAGAATGGATATTGTAGGGACATGTCCGCCAGATAAATCCAAGAATTTTAAATACATCTTCACTACTAATAAATTCTTTTCTAGATGGTTTGAAGTAATAACCGTCAAATAAGTTGAATAAAAAATTAATTTTATCTTCATCAAATCCAACATCATTACTAGATTTTGTGTCCATCATAAAATAATGATGGAAAACGACTCTGATTTTACTTTTTCTATTTTGGAGAAGCTATACCAATAATATAATACCAGATCCAACCATTTTTCTTTCCATCATGTAGTGTCCAATGGACAGGTAGATAGACCCTATAAAAAATACTCTAGAAGATGGTGTATAGTGATAAAAATTGTAGTCCTAAAAATATCATTCATGCCTGGTGGGCCTGTCATGTGACAACCCACAATGCTATGAGGGATACCCCTTATTCACTTGTATAAGGGAGAGAATAAATTCTAACTATTTGGTCCAATTTCTATCAATTATCATTGCCATATATGAACAATTATCCATAGATGACAAATCCAAAATACATTTGGATGAATTGGAGAGACTTTAGGAAGAAATACTGTATAAATTGCATCACTTGGAGGTCTTCCAAAATCAGATTACATGATCTATTGACAAAAAAGTTCACCTTTATTAATTTCTCCATGAAAAACATTCACTGGTCCTCAAGACACCATGATAATAGAAATGTAACCTCCAAATCATTATCCCAAGTGGTGGGGGGGGGATTAATTCGATACTCATGGTACACTCTAATGGGGAATACTACTTGATCTTGTTGGATGTAGATCTTTTTACAACCCCTACCAATGCATGATTTCTAAAGAAATCATTTGTATGATCAAGACACCTTCATCCAAATTACCAAATGATAAATTACGTGACATGATATTCCTTTCTTTAGGATGTTAAACAACGTAGTTTTTCACATCTTTGTTGCATGATGTGAAACTTCA
Organism: Viscum album; assembly: GCA_963277665.1. Lineage (NCBI taxonomy): Eukaryota > Viridiplantae > Streptophyta > Magnoliopsida > Santalales > Viscaceae > Viscum > Viscum album. The sequence continues at coordinate 1,046,943,564 of OY728150.1, forward strand.
TAACATCATAGTGTTTTATGCACGACTCTGGAAGGAAAATATTGTACATATCAAATGAAATTAAACTACATAGTTTGGTCCTTATTGCATGACCATAAAAGGAATGACACCTAAAATATTTTCTACATGTTGTTAAACTACATGAAATCATGGCCCTATATGAAAGTCCTTAAAAGGAAATACATTTGGTCTTGGTCACATGGCATAAAACATCAAGACATCATATTCTGAGTTATAAGGCTCTAAACTACATATCATAATGCATAGTCAAAATATGTTAAACTATATGATAAAATCCTTGTTGCATGACCAAAAACTGTATGGTTCACATTTTTTTGTGTGACATAAAACTGTATATCATTTTGATCCATGCTCAAGTGGATCATAATATTTGGTGTTAGTTTCCTACAAAACCTCCATTATAGAACAATGTATGGACTGATTTTCATCTCAATGAAAAATATATTTATTACTACACCCTATTTTCTTAGCCCAACCGTGAAGAAAAGAAAATTTCCACCCTCTTTTATGTAAACAATGATCTATTTCGGAGTCTTCACACTTTATGGAAAATTCAAGTCGAAATTTTTATATTCTACCAAGACATATTACATAACATCATACTTCTTGTCCTGGGTAATTTAATATATCCATAATCATTTCTTATCCATTAGTAATAGAATGTCAGATTCTAAAGGACACCTTTTTTTGAAATTGCATTGATATGCCACATTCATCTTTTCATAAGTCACACACCAAAAGGGTATATCAACTAGAGGCATATTCATCCTTAGGAGAGACCACTATATATTTGTAATCCCCAACAACATTTTAATGGAAAACATTTTTAGAACTTCATTTGTGGGCATTCCTAGTGTTTTCCCCATAACAATTCTCCATATCGGATAACCCCCCCAAACCATTGTTTCAAATCTCCTCTTTCATGATTGAAGTATACCAGAACATCCTTGGCTCGGTATTTCTTATATCACTCTCACTTATAAGATGTATAGTCCAATCCATATGAACTAAAACTATAACACACCTTCTTCCATACCGCATTATGCTAAACTTCATAGTATATTTCCCTCTAATTCAATGTCAAAATCTTATAACATTGTATGAATTGATTACAATTCCTAGGAGATATTTAGTGATGCTCGGATATTATATCCCAATCTATAACCCACAAGATCAAAATTCCATTTTCTTTTCATTTAATCATCTTTTCATGGTGAAAAAAACTTTTACCACTCCTTGTTTCTCATAGGGAGAAGAAATCATGTGTGATTAAGAGTTTTGTTAATGGATTCCTTGAACAATCAAGGAATATCAGTACACATCAGTGTAAATGTGGTCCTAGATGAAAGACATTATAATGAACACTATATTACCTTTCCACATGTTGTTAAAACTCATGTTTGATGTTCTTTCCTAACATATGTTGAAGAACTATTTGTGTCTTGATTATCAATTTGATGAGATACATAATGATGCCCAGATCATTCATCTTGTTCAACCACAATACAAGTAATCCCCAACTATCCTATATATGGGCCAGTTTTATATAATCGGATTTAATATAAAAAAATCCACCACTATCCTATGTACAAATTGGATTTGCATAATATAATACAATATGGGTTCCCACCCATTTCATGAACTCATGTAAACAAACCATATCCACAGAAGAATTTTATTAGACTGGGAAATAATTCTGTGAACTACATGTAGAATTATTCTATCTTGAATGAGATATGCAGTTATTCCTAGATCCTATTTCATGGTCCAAGAATCAATAAATGAAAAATCCCACATTCCCTCATATGGGTTAGAAATTCATAGGGAAACATTTCTCCCTACTCTTTGGTAATTTTTTCTGGAAATTAATCTTCCATATTCTTGAACATTCATTCCAAAAACCAAACTATGCATCTAGGGTAATCCAAATCTCCATAGGATTTATCTCTATACATTAGTAATATAATGTCATATTCATAAGGAAGCCGTCGTTTGACTATGTATTGATACACCCTAGTTGGATTAATATCACCAAAAGTGACTTTCAATCCTAGAATGTCATTTTATGACAATGCATTGATACATAACATTGTATTTGCATAATTCACCCAATAAATGTACCTATCAATAAGAGGAAAATTAATCCTAACGAGAGACCTATTATATCTCTATAATACCAAAAAAATTATACTAAAACCACTTTTCAACCAACTTATATGGTCATTCCTTGCATACTTTTCCCATATCAATTCAAATATTCTGATGCCCCTAGATTAAATCCCACATCATTTTCCATTCATGCCTGAGGATCATGGATTATTCAAGGATATAATATCATGAATGAAAAAATCCAAGATATTTTAGTCATATCTAAAAAAACTTAAATTATATCCATAAATGACCTTCAATATGATGTTAAACTATATGGTCCATGTCCTGGTATCATGATTTTAATTTTCATGATGCCTCAAACCTTTTCTGGGAGGATTATTTTCTCTTGATGTTTTTCACCCAACACATCACCTTGAAGAACTCTTTACAATTTGTTTTACATTGCATAAAGGAACATAGTTATTCCTAGATCCCCCATTCAAGGCCTAGTTTCCATAATAGCCAACATATTGGTGACCCTCTATTTATGGGCATATCTACAACCAAGGAGGGACTTTATAGACGTCTCGTAGGACCCCATATTTTTAAAATTTTAATCAAAAACATAATGCCTACTTCTTCACACACAAGACCATTTTTTGGAGGAGATTTTTCCCATTCATATACAGTGCCAACATAAATTCTCCCTATATCCTCATTCATATTTCAGTCCCAAACAACCCGCCATTGTCTTCAGGATTCCAAACCTTCATGAACTCCCTATCGATAGGTAATAAAATATATGATGATTTAGGAAACCATATATTAAATATTAACTGATATGCCACATTTATCTTCAAATAAGTTTCAATCTAAAATTTCCTGTCAACTAAAGTCACATTCGTCCCTAGGAGAGACCTCTTATATCACTATAAGCCCCAAAAACATCACACTATAAATCGATTTTCAAACATATTCTATAGTCATCCCAAGAATACCTATTTCACATCATGTTTTGAATCCATAAATCAAAAAATCATAGCATAAAAAACCCACATTTTACATTTATAGAATGTCTTAACAGTCCTAGACCCGCAATCCCTGCTAGGGTCATCATGTTATAAATTATTTTAAAAGTTATTTGATCTAAAACACCATATGCATGATTACATATTTCAATACAATAAACATCAAATGAAAAGTTAATAGTACTCTCTATATAAAAAATATAGAAATGGTAATCCTAGGTAAAAGTAAATCCATAACTCTTTAGACCTCACTCTACATGGTTTAGGGACATAAATTTATAGAGAAATGAAAATAAAGAGGAAATAAATTTGTTAAGATGAAAAACTAAAAAAGAAATACATTAAAAAATTCATATCTCACCCAATAATCCTTCTTCATATTTAACATAGAAAATAATTATGGAAATGAAAAAAAATAAAAAAAATCATAGGGTCTGTAATGTGGCTCTAGCAATAGTCAAACTATTCTTTCTTGATCCAAAGACCTCAGAAAAAATTAGAGTGCCTTACCATTCATATTACTATGATTGAAACTCATTAAAATGAGTATTTTTAACTAAAATATTAATATTTAGTGTTATGTTGTAATTATATAATAAAATAAGGATGAATTAATATATTATTGAAAAAAATCCTTTTATTTATGGAGAGAATAATTAGAGGAACATCCACAAATTAGAGTATCTCTTTAATCTGCTACAAAAATTTTTCAATATAAATATGTAGTTTTTGGAGGGTCTCCCAATACCCATTAAGGGATTACCAAATCTCAACTAGTTGAATACAATTAATATCCCCATCAAGATGGAGATCCACTACCAAAGTCATAATGGAAGTCACCCCTCTGCTTGAACCCCATATAAAAAATGATGAAGTTATATGAGCCACCCTAAGGTGGAATTCATCTCTTGTTGGAGTTGTAATATTTTAATATAATTATTGTTAACCCACTACTTTAACATTATCAACATATTGGAAATGTTGCGATTCACCAAGGATAGTGCAGCATAGAGGTCATTAGTTCTGATGAGCATGAATTCCTTGATAAGGCAATGTTGTGAATCATACTCTTGAAACCATTGGAAAATTATTTCCTTCACAATAGTGTGAACCATGAGGTAGTAAAATACACTACATCTAAACATAATAATAATGGTCTATAGATGAGGGAGTATGGAAGGTAAATCTTCCATCGGTGTCCATGAGAGTACCTACCAGATTTCATGCCATACAAACCAGTGAAGTGCACAAAATGTATCATGTGCTTTACGAATTTCCATGAAGCATGTAATTTGGTGATCAGGGTACTCTGGATTTAGTTCTGTTATATAGGAGACTTGAATTTTTCTACCTATAGCGCATAATCCTCTCCTTATACAGCTGATGAAGCTAGGGCAGAGTCCTCCCTTTCAGGTTTAGTTGATATAATATTCAATGATAAAATACCAATTAAATTTGTCATACAAATTGATAAATGGAGTAGAGAAAAGAAAAATAGAGTCTAATAAGTTAACACAATTCACTTGTTTATAGATTAGTTTCTTGATCATATTCCTACCTAGCATCACAAGAGTTAACACTTATAATCGGGATTTCTCTCCAAGGAACATTCCTCAGTGTTTTCTTAGGTCCTAGAATGGATGAATATAAATAATCTCCCACATTGAGGTAGTATACTAAAATTACCCACACAATAGAAGTGATATTGAACTCAATTCAATAGTTATTTATTACCTTGGAAATATTTTCTACTGATATACATGCACCAATCAAGACCATTGATTTAATGCATTGGATATAGAAGGCCAACAACGAGTGAAAGGAAAAACATAGGGAATATAATATCCATCCAAGTGCTTATTAATACACAAAAACTACTCTACATATTAGGAAACAACAATATCCAGATTAAGTGCTTCTATGATTTAATAATATATAACATCAAGTCTCATAGCTTCCCCACTAGTTAGGGTGTACAAGATACTAGGATAAGGATACAAATTAGCTCTTCCATCTACATCATCCACTATCCCATAAGTGATCACAACTTGTTAAATCCCCAAATGAACAATATTAGCACAATCACCTTTATTGGAGGTCCTTATGTCTATGTTCGCCACTTTTAGAGCATTGAGAAGTCTAGTGGTGGGTGTCACAGGATCCTCCAATGTATGGGATGAATATGAGATATTATGAGGAGGGGATGACAATTATTTGTACACGAAACTATATTGTACACATTTTAAATTAATATGATTCTCTTACTTCTCTATAATGAATGGGATAGATGTGTCCACAAACCTGGATGCTTCTCCTATCAAAGAGTCAGACACTCTGGTAAAAATCTACATCTCATTTATAATATCCTCCTTAGTTATCAAAGGGTCATCTCTTAACCCCTTGAGAATAGATAGAGTAGGGTATTTTTCATCCAATTGGAATGATTAGTATTTATCTTTAGAAAATAAAGAATAAATTATTTCATATAAATTCACCCTAACTAATGATGTGCTTGGCCATGTACTTCACCCACCATCATTCCGTCACTTTTGATGGAGGGAGGCTAGATCTTTCCTTATAAAATTCAAGTATTAGAGGTGCAAGTCAAGAAGACCCAACCAATTTTTTCTCTTCCATCATCCTGTGGCTTGAAGAAATCTCCCCCGATTTAGGAGATTTAGGAGTTGACTCCTCATCCCCCATAAGAGTGCCTATCATGTCTAATTTCGGCAATAAGATCCCAACTATATCTACCACTACCCACTTCAAATTTGGGTCAGCCTTTCTTCAGTGATTAAATCATGTTCCAAAATATAAAGAATAAGGAAAAAAGTTAAAATATGATAATGTAAAGATTACACCCAAGGATTGATGAAGTCATCCCATTCATCAATAAACAACTCATAAACCCCTTCTATGGTCCCCATATTCATTATATCCTCTACCCAACTCAAATTAGTGATCTTGTTATCAGGGTAGTAAATCAAAATATATAGCTTATAGATATAAATTCTCACCTAAATAAGGATAGAATCAAATTGGTGGTTGGATGGGGATCAAACATCAGTAATCTTTGGAATTCGAATCCCCATGTATAGGAGTGACCACATGTCCTTCGAAATAGAATCCATTCCCTTCCATAGATATACAACCTCTAATAACATTTAATCATTGGTTTTTTGGAAATAACATGAAGATGCACTAACACTACATGATTTAACTAGATTACATGATCTATCCATTATAATAAAAGTGAATGAAATTAGATGCCATATTTACCACTGGAATGGTGGTTGGACTATCTAGGCTCAATCTCAGTCGGTGGAGCACATTTGATTATGGTTAAGAGACTAAAATATGTAAGGGGTCACATGGTTGGGATTAGTGCCTCATTAATATCACTCATTGGAATAGGTGGATTTGTTCAACCACACTTCCCTTACATAGAAGTCATGATAACTCTAATTCGTGGGATGAATGTTTTCAATTCCCCTTGGGGATATGATGAAATAATGACCTTAGTGTATGAAGAGGTTCACCTAGTGGACTCTCTCATTGGATGCAGTTTAAATACCACTTGAGTCACCTCCATAACTATGAGAATCAAATGTTTTTGGGATGCTATTGGTTACCTCTATTATCGAATTTTCAGATGAGAGGATAAATTATTTAATTTAAGAAGTTGAATTGGTTTGAAAATCTATAAGGGGTGTAAGATTCATAGATAATCTTTCCAAAGAATCAAACTACTAGCATGCCGTACCTGATGGATATAATATATTATCTAATTTCATCTCTATATTTTCCATCATCAGTGAATGTCCTATTGGGTGGATCTTCAAGTTGAAATAATGTTATTTCCTTATATATATATTCAATTTCATTAAGGCTTCACCACTATTCAGATATTGGTGTTGGATTCTAGAGGCATCCTGAAAAAATGGTTGAGATCTGACCCCATGGAATTTGAATCCACTCAACGCAGCATAAGTGTAAAAATGTTCTACAATCCATCCCTGGATTACTTGGAATGACACTAAAATTTTGAAAGGGTTCTTATCTATGTGAAAATTCAATAAGAACCAATGGATCTTTTAGAGGATGAGAGTTTCCAACCCTGTATGCCTCTCCTCTCCAGATTGGCCAATATAAAAAATGTTCTTGGACTCACATCGCCATTTGATTCTCAAATATGAAGCTTGTAGAAGCGTAGAAACATCACTTGGAAGCATGAAAGGTATGTATTGGTTGGAATGTTAGATTTTTCCGCATAACCCCATTATATGTATTCTCCTTGTTCAAATTTGGGAAACATTTTACAAGGAATTCCCTATTTCTCCATTGTGGTACATCCTATTGTAAGTTTTCATGTGGGTACCTCCCCCCTAGGCTACATGAAGTCATTTATCCATGACTTATAAGTACCCCCTTATGCAAGGATGCCTATTCATAATTTCATGGGATATATTTAGTAGCTCACAAAACAGAACAAGTCCCATTTAAACATTATCCCATGAGGATTTAGGAGGTATGAACTCATCATAAATCTCTCCGAGGATAAAATAATTGGAGACCTTATAAAAATCCCATAATTTGATGAAAAATTCTTTGATAAACAAGTGGAAGGTGTTGTTATATTGGATCCATTATCTTAACAGCTCAAGAATAATTTCATGGTTGTTGTATACATTTTTATGGGCCACCGAGAGAGCCTTATAAATTCCAACTACCTTCATCATGGTTGCAAGTTCAGAATAGGTTTATAACACACATTACATCTACATCCACTCGATTCTGAAACCCTCTCTTGGGTGGTGGACCCAATATCCCCTCAAGCCTTTCGATTGGCATGTCTTAGAATTGAAAAAGTTATATAATTGATAGTGAAACATCAAATCATGGGTATAAATCTTTATGTAGTATTACATTTTCATTGATGCGGGAATTAGGTTGTGGGTGATGTTCCCTCATTGATATATATACCCTTATATGTGATATTGGTAGTGGTAAATTTCTTGTATTCTTGGAACCTATAAAGAGGGAGATAATTTTTTAGGTTTTGGATAGAACATCTCTCAAGAAGTCCATATCAATAAAGAAATAGATAATAACTATAAATTATTTTTGATGATTCTTATTCATGTGATTCACCATGTATGGGAGAGTAGTATCACATAATTTGTAATAATCTAGGCTAATGATATAAATCATCTGTTAGATAGGATTACTAACTTGTTGTTTAAAAACATTAAACTTATGGGAACACATTGAGAATATCCAAGAAATTGTCAATATTTTCTATATAAATAATCCTTGGTTTTAAAAATTTATGAATTTAGAAATTTGGAAATGGAGTAGCATGATGTAGGTCACTCATCCATGTGACCTCGCATAGATCACTCACCAAAGTGACCTTGCACAGGTCACTCTCCCCAGTGCATGCATCACATAGATAAGTGACTATCGAGTCTATAATAATAGAACATTAGTTGATAGAACATAGTGATTATATTACTATAAAGGTGAAAAAATAATGATAATTTGATAAGAATAATGATTGAGTCCCTCGATTTTATTTATAGATGTCGGGAACCCGGTATGATTAATAAGCACGAAACATCCATGTGGTGGACTTGCGTGATCCACCGGCATGATCCACCTATGCAGATCACCCTTTAACATCTACCTTGACCATTATTCAAACTGTAATTTCCATCATTCCTTTGAATAATGGTTCATGAACACCTAGATTCCAACGAATGAAGGATCCATCAACATCCTTTTTTCCCTTTACCTTAGGATCAAACCCTCTTTTGATCGGATATAATACTTGGGGGTGTAGTTGAAAGACCTTCTATTGAAGTAATAATGAGGATTTATAAAGTGGAATTTCTCAATAAAATGATATGTGAGTAATATCAAGGATCACATAATCACCTAAGAAATACCATGTAAGGCACAAAGAAGAATAACTTTTCACCTTTAGCCAATATGGTAGCATCACCACATAGGTACACACTACACAACAAATTCACCACACATAACATAGAAAGGTGGACCTATGAGACTTATGTAGGGTACACCTATGCGATGACCAGTGTTACAAACCAGTATGAGGCACCTCCATCACCTAGTGTCCTGAAAAGGCCAATAAATATGTCCTCGGCAATCCACATTCATTATTACTGGAAAACCTAGAGAAGCATCAAACCTTTACTCAACCTTTTCCTTCTCCCAAGACCTTACAACCTATTAGGTAGATTTAAATGTCTTGAAAGAAGTGAAAATTAAATGGGATAGTGGGATTAATTTTCCCCAAGTGTTTTAATCATAGAAAAACCACACAAGAAACCTCCCATAATTCCAAATAACATTAGAGAAGCCCCCTTCTTGAAACAAGAGCTTTAGATCCATTCATCCATAAACACTTAAGGATACACTTAGAGACTATATAAAGGTCTTGGAAAAGTTTGTTCACCTAGGTAGTTCATTTCCCATTGACTCTTTAGTCATCCAATTTATACCCTATGCAAGACCCCTTCTGTACTCCCATGTCTACATTGTGTGAGAACCCTTCAGCTCTCCCATCCCTCACCAACACAATTAATAATTAGATCACCTATCCCTCACCCATGAAACCAATAATTTGGGCCCCTTTTTCATAAAATTCAAGGTATGTAAAAACTTCTTTTGTATCCCTTTTTTGAGGGGGACCAAGATAATACATCTACCAAGGCCTCTAGATATGTGTGATTAGATCACATGACATGTCATCATACCCTCTCAATAATACATTCCCTTGGTAAATGAGGCCATATTGTTAACCTAAATAATAAAGAAGATCATTAGAATGTCTCCAATTATACATTAATATGGTAATGTGGTTCCTAGACATTGGTATAGTGGAATTAGGTTCCTTGGTCCAACAGATGATATTTTTCATTTGTCACCCCAACCTTGCCCATCTTCCACCTATCGAAAGTAGAGGAGTGGAAGATCAAAATTATGGAATAAATGATGGTGTATTCCCATAATCATTCATTCAGGGTGTTATACCCATCCCATATTTTTTCCTAAATGGTTACAAAAAACAAGAGAGTAGATGAGCACATTAATTCCATTTCAGTATCCCATATCTATGACCTGATCCACTAGGAGGTGTAAGAGATTAGGTGGGTTGTAATATTTTCTACTTTCTCTTATTTCCCACACTAAACATGACTCATGTAATATTAGATATTATTATTGATCATGAAATATTCACAATTAGATGGAAGTTATAGTAGAGAATCATTTTCTGGATCATCCTATTACTTTCCTTCAGAGGTCCCCTATAGGTGTGGGTCGTCAAGGACATGTATCCATGTCAAAGTCCCATTACTCATATGGATAAAACCAATAGAGGGACTCTATAGGAGTGGGTCCTCAAGCATATAAAATATACATAATTTGATTCCCATCTAAATTAGATATGTTGGAGACCTCATTATTGTTCAAACCCTGCACACAGTGTCATCCCAAATTTCTATCTTGGCAACATTCCCAATATGGTCATATCCAACCTAGAGGATACATCCCTTCCAGGTTCCCAAGGCCAGTCCATCATATGTTTGGCACCATCTTTTGACGAGGCACCATTAGCCTAGATATCTTTGTTGCATGAAATTAAACTACACAGTTTGATCTTCATCACATGAACTTCACAGGTATGATGTGTCATGTTAAGTGGCACTAAACTATGTAGGTTCATATTCCTTTTACAATGATACATAGGATTTTAATCTCATGGGCCCAATACCAACATCAAAATTACTCCCATCTTCCAAGATTACGGTAAATTCCATATTGCTTCACTATATGGATTAAAACCAACATCTTAATAATAAATGACATAAGAATATCTAATCTGTTTACACAAGGGTACCATTGATGGAGAAGGTTAGATAAATACAGCTTTATCTATCAATGGAGAACCTCCTATATATAAAAATGATTATAAATTTCATACATGCTAATAATTGACTTGTAATTTATGGGGGACTAGTGTAAGACTTTTGATTTATGAAAGGATTCATGAATATTCATTAAATGATTAATATAGTTCCAAAGTAGGAAATAATTCCCTCTAAAAGGTTGTGATGATCTTGGACATCCATCCTCTAGATCAATGTGAGTCCCTAAGAGACGTTTGTAGCATTTCTTAATGAAAAATAACCTTTGGAATATAGGTTTTTGATACAACTCGAATAAGGGAACCATTTGGTGTTTTCATCTCCAAGAAAAAAACCCATTTGAATCCATATAAAATTTTAAAATGATATATGAATGATTAAAAAACATCCATACCCCACAATCAAACTATTAGGCGACACATATTGATAAAATTCCATGAGAGAAAAACATATTTTCCTTTTTTCATGTCACAAATTAAGAAAGAGTGGAAATATAATTTTTTTTCAATGTGTACATGGTATTAAATTACCTAATGGGTTTTATTCCCATATAAAAAATGTTCTATTATTTATTGATTTAAATTTAATAGGTATTAAATCTTAAGATTTTCATGAATTTATGTGGGAACAATTATTGGTGAAAATTCATGGCATATTGTTAATAACTATCATAAATACTATCATTAGGTCATGTTAACAATTAAATTTTATTTTCATAAAATGCATAGATCCAAATTTGATATATGTGTTGGGGAATATAGTTATACTCATAATTTTTCAACTATAAATTTATTTTACACCATTTTTTTGATGTTGTTTTTTATCAAATGATTCATTTGGTGTGAGAGATAATAATATGTGTACCTGTTTAAATTGTTGTTTTCTGAATTTGAGTGATACTTAAAAATTTTAATGGGTTATGTTAAGAAATCCATATCAAAAAGAGGACTCTGTTGTTTAAAAATATATATTGAATGAGGGGGTTCAGTTATGTTATAATTATTTATATGAAATTTAGTACATTGATCTCTACATATCTCAACATTAGATATTTGATAATGAAGGTAAAGGGATCCATGGATTAAAATAAAATTTAGTTCTATATGATGAAGTGATACATGAAAATGTATACATTTTTAATAACACAAGTAGGGTTCAATGATATATACTATCAAATTATTTTATATTTAAGGTATGAAATCTGAAAATAAATGAAAATATGTTCATGAATGAAAATAAAAATACATTTTTCTTATATTCTACGGTGAAACTTGTAACACCCGAGACTTTTATGTGAAATATTTTGTTTTTATGTTTTATAAATCCTCAAAGGAATATTTCACTACACACAAAACTAGCTTGGCTTGCTTTACACGCAACCGCGACCTTCCTCGATAGCTTGTGTCGTACGCTATACCGAGTTTCACTAAACAATGACATGCTATTAAAATATTATTAAAACTAGCCGTTATGAATAGTAATAACCACTTTTTGAAATTTTATAAATTTTATTTTTCAAAATGGACTTCATTTTTGAATTCGGAATATCGAAACTAGCCTAGGGTGAAATTTTGGTATTTTTCTAAAAACTTTCAATTTTTGATGAATAGTGAAACCACTAAGTGGTAGTTAAAAAACTGCATTTTTCATAAAACATAATTTTACCGCTTCTGTGAGTGGAATTTCGAAAATCCGAGAGACACGGTTGATGTCAGTAAGTAAAATGTGGTTCAATGAGATGAAAATAATTTTTTTGGTGAATAGAAACTTTTTACTTTTTTTACCACGGTTAAAAGTAAATAGGGTAATTAAGTGTAAAAATGATATTATTATTACCCTAACACATGTCCTAATTCTATTTTAAAAGTGTAATTCGACCAAAAACAACCTTAGGAATAAAATATGACCATTTAGTCCCACTTGGATTAGATTAGGACATTTATTATTAATTTATATAAAGAAGGGTTAAAATAGTTAAAATCAAAGTTTAATAAGTAAATAATTTTTAATATGGAGTTATACATAAGATAAATTAGACTATAAATATTAATTATAAAGCTAAAATATTTACTACATAATGGTATTTTATTTGTAATTTTTAGACATTAAATAATTTAGTTTATTTATGACACAATGATGATGCAATAATTATCTTATTAATGAAATATTGACATAATTGATGTTATAAATACTCAAATAAATGTAATTTGAGACTTTTTATGAATTACACTAATTTTATAGGTTAATATGACATGTTAGTATTGATTTATGTAACTTGTTATGAAATAATAATTCTGTTATGAGTTTTACAAAAATCAATTACTAAATAGTGTCAAAATTGACAAAAATAGTTTTTAAAACAAATATATTATATTATTAATTGTTATTTTATTCCTAAAAATCTATGGTTTGGCCAAATTACTTAGATAAGGTTATATATTTTAATAATAAACAACTTGGGGTTCTTTTGGCTTGATATAGTAAGTTTATTAACCTTATAGTGCAAGAAAACAAGAAGACACGGTAAATGTTAAATTATCTAACTTAAAGTTAAATCTAAATGATAAGGTTAATCTTGATAACTAAACTTGTATAAATTCTATTGGATGAGCGTATTTAGACCACTACCCACAATATTATCGAAATATATCAATTTGGAGCTATTAAAAACCGAATTTTACTTTATAATAAAATAATATTTTTTGTTATTCCAAAGGTGCCCCTCTCCTCCCTTATAAAAGGGCACCTCCTCCTCCTCTTCCTCACATCACATTTAGCCTTCAAGCTCGGAAAAACACTGCCAATTTCTCCTCTCCACTTCCCTATAAACATCCTAGAGGTTCTGGTCTTCTTCAAAGACCTATTTTAGTGCCCTAAAAGGAGGTCTCAATGAAGCACTTCAAAGAAGAGGTAATGTCCGTTACTGATTCTTTCATCTTTATTTCTTCTTCCACTTCTTCTTATTTAGTTGTTTCATTATGAAGTAATAACATCAGTATCACTCATATACTGATATTTTATTATAAGTATGAAACAACCCTATTTCACCATCTATCCATCCTATGGAAAAAGAAATCACTGCACGTGCGTACGTACGGAATACCGTCTCCACGCCGTGGTGTAATCTATTTTCCACCACCACCTTAATTGAATGGGTATAATGGTGTAAATAATGACTATAAATGACTATTATAAACTGATATTGATTCTTAAATAGTATACATACACTCCAATACAATTCCATGATCATAGGAATGATATCATCACTCGTGCATACGTACGAAATACCATCTCCACGATGTGATGCGACTCGTTCTACATGATATTCGTTTCATAATGATTATATAAATGAATTGAATGAATGAATATGATATATATTACACTAATACAATTCTAGAAATGAGGTATATATAACCTAAAGATAAGAATAAGAATTTATTCGACAAAACACGCATAAGAACAAAAAGTAATAAACACCCGAATAACAAGTAGTAATGAAATATTACTAATAAGAAGCTTTAAATATGACCATATATGATATCATAACAATATTTATGATTGTGGAATAAGTCAATAACATTATTTAAATCATTATACAGGAGGTTCAGACACTTACGAAGCTAATCAGACCTAAGGTAAGGGAAATATCACAATCTCATTTTTATCCGAGATTTTTTATACTTTGGTATTTACTGGGGTGTATTCTATCATCCACATCCATGTTTCCTCAATATGTAATATTTATATACTTCTAAAATAGTTTATATCCAATTTTACCCTTCGTTGAGTTTTTAGTAAAAGATATGAAGGGAATATTTTGTCGTTTTTCATACGAGGTACTTTTTGACTTTTCCGACAAAAGTACGAGAAGAATGTTTTTTTAACATATACGGAATTAATGGATTTTTAAAAACATTATTTCCAAGAAGATTCCTTTACAAGTTTTCAAGTTTATTTTTAAACAACTTCTTTTAGTTTAAAATTGTATGACCTGTTAAGAAAGGAAAATGTTTTTGAAGTAGAAAGGATATTTTCCTCAAGAATGGAGTTCAAGTGTTTTATCAAAATTATTTTCCATCTAAGATTATATAGGGTTCTATTTCTATCCCTATTATTAAATTGATTTGATTATGTTGTGATGGAATTATTTTTATTAATTCCTTTATCTTATATGAATTGTTTGATGATGTCACAATCTTTAAGATTCCCATTTTTATTACATGGGTTATGCAATGATGTATGATTTATGATTTTGTGGAACACATAAGAATGGTATCATTATGAGATGGGTGGGACCTATATCTCCCTACAATGAATTGGGTAAAGATTTTATATCTTATGAGATAGACATGGCTGGAACGGTAGGTTATACCGCTTCAGTGAAACAGGACTGAAACAATTAGTGAACTCGGTTCAGAAATGGACTTTGTCCACTAAGATAGTCTTGGAAATGAGTCTTTACTAATAAGAAATAATTCTCTATGATTATGTGTGTATGCCACAAAGTTTCATGTTTTATGTTATGATTATTGGGATTCCATTTCACTACTATGATTTGTCCCATGTTATGAAATTATGCTCTCTTTTGCAGGTTAATATTTCCAAAAGTTATGTTCTTATGAATATGATGTGATTGATATTTCTTTTGTTTACCCTTATTGAGCATTTGAGCTCACCCTTTTGTATGTTTTCTTTCCCCAGGTCAGGAAGAAGGTTATTAAGTATGATATTCCAAAAGGGACTATAGATATGATGAAATAAATGGGAGACAATGTAGATGCTTTATGAACTAATTGTTTATGTTTCCCAGTTTCTATAGAAACTATACCTATACGGTCCTTTCATGGTTTTGTTATATGTTGTAATAAGTATTCTTCAATTTTGAAGTGTTAACAATGTATGTAAAGTATGAGTCGTTATAGATGGTATCAGAGGAAAGGTATAGTCAACCATTGGAAACTAGGATGTGAAAGCCTTAGTAAGAACCCTAAGGATAAGTCTAAGAAAAGAACACAATATTAGTGTTTTATAAATGGCCATGAATAACCTAGGATAAGACCTTAAGTGTGAAATTTTATTCTTGATTATGTGGTTTTCCTATTATAATTAGTGTTTCTCACACTATTCATCTTGGTTTTATTCAATGGCTGGAACCCGAAGGAACCGTGTTAATGGGGAATGCGATGGGAAATGCAATGATTGTCCCCCTGAGCAACCAAACATTATGGGAGCTGGAATGCAAAATCTTGTAGCCATCCTCACACAACTTTCTCAATCTATGAATCATGCAAGACTTCCAAACGATCAAAGGAAGGAGCAACATTCTATTGAATCCTTCATGAGACAGCGTCCACCTTCATTCAGCGGGTCTACTGATCCATTAGTTGCTGAACAATGGATTAGTACTACTAAAAAGATATTTTCAGTTCATCAATATTCTAAGCATGATAAATTCATCTTAGAAGTGTATCGTTGGGAAGGTGATGCTGATCAATGGTGGAATCTTATTGAGAATACGAGGAAAAGGGATGAAATTGAGTCCATGGAATGGGACGAGTTCAAGAACTTATTTTTCAATAAGTACTTCCCTCATATTCTCCGAACAAAGATGGAGAAATAATTTCTTGAACTGAAGTAAAAGGATGATAAATCTGTTGGTACCCATGAAGAAAATTTTACAAGACTTGCAAGGTACGCTTCTGGTATTATTATCCAACCTGAGAGTAAGATCGATCGATTATTTAGTGGCTTAAAACCAAGTCTTCGCAGGGCCTTATCCATAAGGGACTTCAATAGCTATGAGGAAATCGTTCGATGTGCTCTCAAAATTGAGATGGAGATTGGAGTAACCCATCCGTCATATGGGTTTGATAAGAAGAGGAAAATGGAATTCAAAGGAAAATCAAAAGAGCAGACTGAAAAGAAGATGAGCTTTCCCTTATTCTCAAAGTGTGGAATGAAAAATGGAGGGAGTTTTCTTAAAGGTACAAGTAAATGTTTCAAATGTGGAAAGGAAGGAGATCGGGCATTTTAATGCTGTGATGATGGGAATAAGATGTCTAATGATGCAAACAAAGGAAGGGATACACAGAATGAACCTACTACACTTCAATGTTTCAAGTGCAAGGAGATGTGACATTATGCTAATAAAATCCCTAATCCAAGGGCTGATGATGATGGTCGACATCAACAAACTCTTAAGACTAAAGACAAAGGAATGTCACATGCAATTTCTATCAGCGATGTGGAGTATGATAAAGATGTGGTGAAAGGTACACTTACCATCCACTCTAAAGTTGAAAATGTTTTATTTGATTCTGGATCCACCCACTCTTTTATTTCTGAAGAAATTTCTAAGGGTATCACCTTATTACCTCAACAATTAGATGTTGAGTTAGCTGTGACAACACCTAATGGCACAACAGTCGCATCAAAAGTTTATAATTCTTCTCTGATCGAAGTTTGTGTGAAAGTGATTCCTACAAATCTTGTGATCCTTCCTATAGTGGAATTTTATGTGATTCTTGGCATCGATTGGCTTTCTTTATATGGAGCTCATATCAATTTCCAAAGAAGGGAAGTCACATTTCATATTCCAGATCAATCTATGATCGTCTATCAATGCAAGGATGAACATAAACTTCCAGTGAAAATTCCTTCTACCTTATGGGTCATCATTCCAATAAATGAAAGTTATTTATCTCAAATGGTTGGTGTGAAACTCACGATTAAGAATATGCCCATTGTACGTGAGTTTGATGATGTCCTTCCGGAGTAATTACTGGGTCTTCCACCAAATCGTGAAGTTGAGTTTTCAATAGAACTCGTACCGTGTGCTTTGCCTATTTCAAAGACACCTTATAGAATGGCCCCAATTGAGTTTCATGAATTGAAGAAGCAACTCCAAGAGAATCTTGATAAAGGATTCATACGCCCTAGTGCATCACCTTGTGGAGCACCTGTTCTATTTGTTAAGAAGAAAAATGGATCAATGAGATTCTGCATTTATTATCGAGAACTTAACAAGATCACTATCAAGAACAAATATCCTCTCCCACGCATTGATGACTTATTTGACCAACTATGCAGAGCTCAGTACTTTTCCAAGATTGATCTTCGTTCAGGGTATCATCAATTAAGGGTCAAAAGGGAGGATATACCAAAGACAGCTTTCCGTACAAGGTATGGACACTATGAATTTATATTAATGCCATTTGGTCTTACTAATTCCCCTGCTATCTTCATGGATATGATGAATAGAGTCTTTAGAGACTATCTTGATCAATTTATGGTAGACTTTATAGATGATATTCTTGTCTATTAAAAGAGCAAGGAAGAACATGAAGATTTCTTGATAATTATATTGAAGACCTTGAGAAAGGAGAAGCTTTATGCCAAATTTACCAAGTGTGAATTTTGGCTTCAAAAAGATTCATTTTTGGGTCACATAATCTCAAAAGAGGGGATATCTGTGGATCCAGCAAAAACAGAGGTTATCGAAAGATGGTCGAGACCAACAACAGTAACTGAGATCCGAAGTTTTCTTGGTTTGGCTGGATATTATCGATGTTTTGTGAAAGATTTTTCATGATTATCTAATCCACTCACCAAGTTGACTCGGAAAGGAGTTAAGTTTGTTTGGACGGAAGAATGTGAAGAGAATTTCAAGGAGTTGCAAAGAAGGTTATCCAGTGCACCTGTGCTCACACTGCCTTGTAGTGGAGAAAGGATTGTGATCTATAGTGATGCATCCAAGAAGGGAGTGGGGTGTGTTCTTATGCAAAATGATATGGTGATAGCTTATGCCTCACGACAGTTGAAAATCCATGAACAAAATTACCCAACACATGATTTGGAGTTAGCTGCGATAATCTTTGCATTAATGATTTGGAGGAATTATCTTTATGGAGAAAGGTGTGACATTTATACTGATCATAAATGTTTAAATTATATTTTCACACAAAAGGAGATGAATATGCGTCAAAGAAGATGGTTGGAGTTGATTAAGGATTATGATTTCTCAATCCATTACCACCTTGGGAAATCAAACAAGGTGGCAGATACATTAAGTCGACAAGACTATGCCAGTTTATCCGTGATGAGGATCACAAAAGATCCAATATTTATTGATTTTCAAAAGATGCATCTTGGAATTATAATGGAAGGGGAAAAATCTTATCTTTCTCAAATGAATGTTCATCCATCTATACATGTGATGATTAAAGAGGCACAGAAAGAAGAAGTCAAGTTGAAAAAGAAGGTAAGAAATGTTCCTTAATTCAACCTTGATTGTGGTGGGATAATAAAGTTTAGGAATCGGGTTTGTGTTCCTCCCATCCTGGAATTAAAGAAGGAGCTGTTGGATGAGGCTCATAGTTCTTCATTCTCTATTCATCCTGGAAGCACGAAGATGTATAGGGACCTGAATGAGTATTTCTGGTGGGATGGCATGAAAAGAGATGTTGCTGAATATGTCTATCGATGCTTGGTTTTTCAGCAAGTTAAAGCTGAGAGACAGAGGTCTAAGGGGATGTTACAACCATTAACCATACCCAAATGGAAATGGGAAAACATCACTATGGACCTTGTCACAGGACTTCCTAAAATATCCAAAGGCAATAATGCTATCTGGGTCATAGTTGATCGTCTTACCAAGTCTGCACACTTCATTGCTATTAGATATGATTCCTCTCTGGATCAGCTTTCCAGGATATATGTAAAGGAGGTGGTAAGATTGCATGGAGTGACAATTTCTATTATATCTGATCGGGATCCGAGATTTACCTCGAAGTTCTGGCGAAGACTTCAATATACTCTGGATACAGAGTTGAGTTTCAGCACTGCTTATCATCCTCAGACAGACGGTCAATCTGAGAGAAAAATTCAAACTCTAGAAGATATGTTGAGATCTTGCTCTATGGATTTCAAAGGTGGTTGGGATCAACACCTACCTTTGGTGGAATTTTCCTATAATAATAGCTTTAACTCCAGTATTCAGATGGCTCCTTATGATGCTCTCTATGGAAAGAAATGCAAGACTCCAACTTGCTGGGATGCAGTTGGGGAAAAAAGCTATTAGGACCTGATCTCGTTGATGAAATGCCTAAAAAGGTCAGATCTATTCAACAACACATAAGAGCAGATCAGAGTCGACAGAAAATTTATGCCGACAACCGATGAAAAGACCTAGAGTTTAAAGTGGTTGATAAAGTGTTCTTACGAATATCTCCCTGGAAGAGAGTCATGAGATTTGGAAAGAAGGGGAAGTTGAGCCCTAGATATATTGGTCCTTTCGAAATATTGGATCGTGTGGGGAAGTTAGCTTACTGATTGATGCTTCCACCAAATCTATCTCAAGTTCACGATGTGTTCCATGTATCTCTCCTGAGAAAGTACATACCTGATCATTCACAAGTACTTAGCTCAGAAGTTGTACCACTGGAGCAAGATCTTTCTTATGAAGAATAGCCGATAGAGATTCTGGATCGTAGCGAAAAAGTCCTACGAAGCAAGACCACTCGATTGGTGAATGTTTTATGGAGGAACCACCAATTAGACGAAGCTGCATGGGAGCTTGAGGATATGATGAGGGAGAGTTATCCTCATCTGTTTGTTACAAAGTGATGAATTTTAAGGGCGAAATTCATTTTAAGGGGGGGTAGAATGTAACACCCGAGACTTTTATGTGAAATATTTTGTTTTTATGTTATATAAATCATCAAAAGAATATTTCACTACACACAACACTAGCTTGGCTTTCTTTACATGCAACCGCGACCTTCCTCGATAGCTTGTGTCATACGCAATACCGAGTTTCACTAAACAATGATATGCTATTAAAATATTATTAAAACTAGCCGTTATGAATACTAATAACCACTTTTTGAAATTATATAAATTTTATTTTTCAAAATGGACTTCATTTTTGGATTCGGAATATCTAAATTAGCCTAGGGTGAAATTTTGGTATTTTTCTAAAAACTTTCAATTTTTGATGAATAGTGAAACCACTAAGTGGTAGTTAAAAAACTAAATTTTTCATAAAACATAATTTTACCGCTTCTGTGAGTGGAATTTCGAAAATCTGAGAGACAAAGTTGATGTCAGTAAGTAAAATGTGGTTCAATGAGATGAAAATAATTTTTTAGTGAATAGTAACTTTTTACTTTTTTTACCACGGTTAAAAGTAAATAGGGTAATTAAGGGAAATAATGATATTATTATTACCCTAACACATGTCCTAATTCAATTGGAAAAGTATAATTCGACCAAAAACAACCTTAGAAATAAAATATGACCATTTAGTCCCACTTGGATTAGATTAGGACATTTATTATTAATTTATTTAAAGAAGGGTTAAAATAGTTAAAATCAAAGATTAATAAGTAAATCATTTTTAATATGGGGTTATAAATAAGATAAATTTGAATATAAATATTCATTAGAAAGCTAAAACGATTTCCTACATAATGTTATTTTATTTTTAATTTTTAAACATAAAATAAGTTAATTTATTTATGACACAATGATGATGCAATAATTAGCTTATTAATGAAATATTGACATAATTAATGTTATAAATACCCAAATAAATGTAATTTGAGACTTTTTATGAATTAAACTAATTTTATAGGTTAATATGACATGTTAGTATTGATTTAAGTAACTTGTTTCGAACTAATAATTATGTTATGAGTTTCAGAAAAATCAATTACTAAATAGTGTCAAAATTGACAAAAATAGTTTTTAGAAAATATTTTAATATTATTTATTGTTTTTATATTAATAAAAATCTAAGGTTCGGCCAAATGAATTAGATAAGGTTATATATTTTAATAATAAACAACTTGGGGTTCGTTTGGATTGATATAGTAAGTTTATTAACCTTATAGTTCAAAAAACAAGAAGACACGGTAAAAGTTAAATTATCTAACTTAAAGTTAAATCTAAATGATAAGGTTAAAATTGATACCTAAACTTGTCTAAATTCTATTGGATGAAAGGATTTAGACCCCTACCTACCTTAGCATCTAAATATATCAATTTTTAGCAATTGAAAACAGAATTTGACTTTATAATAAAATAATATTTTTAGTTATTCCCAAGGTGCCCCTCTCCTCCCTTATAAAAGGGAACCTCCTCCCCGTCTTCCTCACATCACTTTGAGCCTTCAAGCTCGGCCGACCCCTGCCAATTTATCCTCTCCACTTCCCTAGAAACATCCTAGAGGTTTAGTTCTTCTTAAAAGACCAATTTTAGTGCCCTAAAAGGAGGTCTTAAAGAAGCACTTCAAAGAAGAGGTAATGTCCGTTATCGATTCTTTCATCTTTATTTCTTCTTCCACTTCTTCTTATTTAGTTGTTTCATTATTAAGTAATAACATCAGTATCAATAATATACTGATATGTTATTATAAGTATGAAACAACACTATTTCACTATCTATCCATCCTACGGAAAAAGAAATCACCTCGCGTGCGTACGTACAGAATACCGTCTCCACGTCGTGGTGTAATCTATTTTCCACCACCACCTAACTTGAATGGGTATAATGGTGTAAATAGTGACTATATATGACTATTATAAAGTGATATTTATTCTTAAATAGTATACATACACTCCAATACAATTCCACGATCATAGGAACGATATCATCACTCGTGCGTATGTACGGAATACCGTCTCCATGATGTGATGCGACTCGTTCTACATGATCTTCGTTTCATAATGATTATATAAATGAATTTAATGAATTAATATGATATATATTACACTGATAACATTCTGTAAATGAGGTATTTATATCCTAAAGAGAATAATAAGAATTTATTCGACAAAACACGCATAAGAACAAAAAGTAATAAACACCCGAATAACAAGTAGTAATGAAATATTACTAATAAGAAGCTACGAATATGACCATATATGATATCATAACAGTAAGTATGATTCAGGAATAAGTCAATAACATTATTTAAATCATTATACAAGAGGTTCGGACACATACGAAGCAAATCAGACCTAAGGTAAGGGAAATATCACAATCTCATTTTTATCCGAGATTGTTTATACTTTGGTATTTACTGGGGTGTATTCTATCATCCACATCCATGTTTCAACAATATGTAATATTTATATCCTTATACAACAATTTATATCCAATTTTACCCTTCGTAGAGTTTTAGTAAAAGATATAAAGGGAATCTTTTTTCGTTTTTCATACGAGGTACTTTTTGACTTTTCCGACAAAAGTACGAGAAGAATGTTTTTTTAACTTATACGGCATGAATGGATTTTTAAAACATTTTTTCCAAGAAGCTTAGTTTACAAGTTTTCACGTTTATTTTTAAACAACTTCTTTTAGTTTAAAATTGTATGACATGTTAAGAAAGGAAAATGTTTTTGAAGTAGAAAGGATATTTTTCTCAAGAATGGAGTTCAAGTGTTTTATCAAAATTATTTTACAAATAAGATAATATAAGGTTCTATTTCTATCCCTATTATTACATTTATTTTATTATGTTGTGATGAATTATTTTTATGAATTCTTTTATCTTATATGAATTGTTTGATGATGTCACGATGTTTAAGATTCCCATTTTTATTACATGGGTTATGCAATGATGTATGATTTATGATTTTGTGGCACACATAAGAATGGTATCATTATGAGATGGGTGGGACCAATATATCCCTCCAATGAATTGGGTAAAGATTTTATATCTAATGAGATTGACATTGATGGAACGGTAGGTTATTCCGGTTCAGTGAAACAGGACTGAAATGAGGAGTGAACTCGGTTCAGAAATGGACTTTGTCCACTAAGATAGTCTTGGAAATGAGTCTTGACTAATAAGAAATGATTCTCTATGATTATGTGTGTATGACACAAAGTTTCATGTTTTATGTTATGATTATTGGGATTCCATTTCACTACTATGATTTTTCCCATGTTATGAAATTATGCTCTCTTTTGCAGGTTAAGATTTCAAAAAGTTATGTTCTTATGAATATGATGTGATTTATATTTCATTTGTTTACCCTTACTGAGCATTTGAGCTCACCCTTTTGTATGTTTTCTTTCCCCAGGACAGGAACAAGGTTATTATGTAAGATATTCCAAAAGGGACTATAGATATGATGAAATAAATGGGAGACAATGTAGACTCTTTATGAACTAGTTGTTTATGTTTCCCAGTTTCTAAATACACTATACCTATACGGTCTTTTCGTGGTTTTGTTATATGTTGTAATAAGTATGCTTCAATTTTGAAGTGTTAACAATGTATGTAAATTATGGTTCGTTATAAAACTGAACACTAATTTATTTAAAAAATATATATATAATTGTTAACAATTGGAATAATTATTAATTTGATCACATGGTCTGGTTTCTAGATGAAAGGTTTCAAATTTTACATAAAAAATTAGAATGACAGGAGTATCGATCAAAATAATGGAGTAATAATACATACTGAGACACTTCATTTTTCGACATCCAAATATAAAAACCCAATTTATAAATCAATAATATATTTTTTATCTCATTTGGATACATGGGAGATTTATTGTACTTAATTTCAAGTACTCATGTGAAAGTAAAACTGGATTGACAATAATAGTTGTTTGAAACATGTTAATTATGGATTTTCATTTGTTGATTTGAAAAAGTTTATTTGAAAAAAAAGAATAATTTATCATTGATACACGTGAAAATAATATTTTATATTGTCGACCCATCGAATGATCAGTGGTATCTCATTTTAAAATGGACAAATATTTATTCAGTTTAGTAGAATATTGATGGTTTTGAGGAATTATGTGAGATATATTCATCTATTAAATGATCAATTGATGATAATGATGACTATGATGTAGGTTTATACCATGTGGTATGTAAGAACCCAGTTCTTACATGGAGGTAAAAGCTTCTTTTCTTATTTTTTCCTTTGAGTTGTTTTTGAGAAAAAAGGGGAATATTAGACACTTACTGGAATCAAACTATCACAAGACCTAACTTAGGGTCACATGATGTGTACTTATATGTACACACCAAGAGATTTTTCCATTTATGATTGGAATACATAGTGTGTGGGAATGTCGAAAAGGAAGAGAGTAAAAACCAACTAAATGCCGTGTACTTCCTAGTACATGTCATGTAGTCTTGTTGGTAGGTCCTAGAAAGTATGTCGGTAAAATTCAGCCACCAAATGAATAGTTAAATGATATAAAGACCATGTATATGGTCTTACATGCAGTGTAATTTGTGTTTTTAAATAAAATAGTATGTAACCTCATTTTTATGTCATTTGGATCGAGGGGTCATGGGGTGGATGAAAAATTAGGGATTGCGTTTATTTTTTATCTCGTTTCATCATTTGGAAGCTAATTCCTACACCGTCTAATTTGCTGGAATCCTCTCAGTGAGAGAACAATTCCACCTGATCCATTATTAGCGATTTTTAATCTTGGATGATTTATTTAATGTTAATTTAATTTTATCATTTCATATATCCACATTGTTGGAGCTTGAATTGGAGGTTGAGGCTGGATGAGGAGAGTCATAATACGACAAGGTAGGTGGTCTTTTTCCTCTTGTTAATTGTTGAGATGTTTATATGTGTTGTTTTGATGCTATCCCATGTTTAGGGATTCACCTTGTAAGGAAATTGTTCCTTATTATTATATAATGTTATTCTAGTAATTAATTCAATGAATTAATGCATGATTGGTATTGTTGTTGGATTAAGGGCCACCTTGTGGTTGCGTTTCCCTCAGATAATTATTGTTTAGCCAGTTTAACCTACGATGTCTATGGGAATGGCTTCATTTCCTTTGTATGTTTGTTTAAAATGAACTTGTTTATTATATAGAATTTTAATGGAGATAAAATTGTATGTATTTTGATTATGGATTTGGGATTGTGTTTTCCACTTAGCCCATGCTGTGATTTTTCTTGTTTAATCATGTTGTAATGTTTTATTGAATGTTAATGATTAAAGGGTAAATACCATTGGGTGACACATTGGTTTAGGTTAGAACACTTTGAATGGACTCACTTGACTATTTTACCTTGAACCATGTCTGAAACAAGGGGTCATCATAGAACTCCTTCGACGGACACGAGTGGATTTTCAGTTATATGTCATTAGTGACACTTGATCTCCCTAGTAGGACCACTGAGGAAGGACTATATTGAAATGATATCATACTACACCTAGAGTTACAATTTTGGTGTTCCTTGTAGGACCACTGAGGATGGACTCTAATAAACATATACCAACGTCTAGAGTGACACTCGGGCTCCCATGTAGGACCATTGAGAATGGATTCATATAATGACGGTAGAGTTGTACCTAAAGTGATACTTGAATTTCCGCATATGAATGTCAATAATGGACTCATGTTATAATTAAATAATTTAATTGAATGAATTGTGACATGTTTTTCAAGTCAAAGCACAAGATTGGATTCTATATTCATTGAATTATTTAGGAGGTCTTCAGAGACTTATGTTGTTCTTACTTTGCTGCGGGGAATGTTTGGATTTGGACGAATTCAGATACCTGAATATCGAAAGAAATTGAATTTATAATAGACATAATGAACTTTAAAAATGAATACCAGTACTTGTAGGATTGTTTAATTTTGTGTAACTCAATTTTTAATTCATTTCAGCATTGTACAATACTGTTGCATGTACTCACTGACAGATTGGTGTTATTGTCCATAAAATCCCAATTTAGACAGCATATAGTTTAGTCTAACATGACGTGGGTTCTTCTTATTATAGGAATATGGTGTTCCCTATTTTAATATGTACACACCATGTACCATATGTATTCTCTATGTGGTAGATGACCATGTTTCTAGCAGTGTGAGAGGTAATATAGGATTATGGGTTTCACAAGTACACAACCGTGTACTTCTGGTACACACTGTGTGGGCTAACTCAGGTAGAAACAATGTGAATCTGGCCATGAGGGAGTACATGGACATGTGGGAGACTTGTGTACATGTTGTGTACACATATACCATGATGTGTACTTGGGATTAATACATGCCTAGGTCGGCGAGACTACATAGGAATGTAAGGACATAAGGGTACATGTCGTGTATGATTTTTTATAGGTCGGTTAGTCCCTTTTGATATTTTTTAAGGATATTCTCTTGTTTTTTTTGGAACTCGTGAATGGAAAACCTTGAAATTGATCTTGAACTGAGACATGTTATTGACCATGAAGAGTCATTCCAACATGAAGACCTCAAGTTGTATGCCATAAAAGTGGCGATGGTCATATCCCAATGTTGGTAGGGCATGGGATACCAATGGATCCTCTATATGTGCTAGTCGTGAAACTACATATTATACTAGATGTTGGTGAAGTTGCACAATTCCGTGAAGGCATTAGGATTTTTATACAGATATTCAGGGATCACCTCAACCTACCACATCTATGGTAGGGATGAAAAGAGTGTTCCAGCAGTAGAATCCACCTACTTTCTCCGAGGATGGTGAACCATAGTCTATAGAATTGGAATTGAAAGCCACAATTTCTATCTTCAAGAACATGGAGACGCCTTTCTAGTTGAGGGTCAATCTAGCGACATATATGCTATGTTTTTCTACCAAGAAATGGTGGGATTATATAACTTAGGTAGGGAATTATAATGATATGATTTGGTAAGAATTTTAGGTATAATTCTATGATTATTATTTTCTTGAGATATTGAGGGCCGACCGATCATGGGAGTTCATGCACCTTGAGTAGGGAACGTAGTAAGTTACAGACTATTCTTCCCAACTTATTTGGCTATATAATTTGAAAACTATTCTTATGGGTGATGATGTATCAAAATCTCATAGATTTTAGGATGGTATTTGGTCAACATTGATCACAAGTGAATGTCTTTAGGTTGCCTTGACTCTCTTCTATCATGAATCTGGTGACGATCACCAAGTGCAATTTGTAGGAATCGAGTGGTGTGATCTATGGTGGTTCAATAGTTATTTATGGTACTGTCTCAACTGGAAAGATGAAGTTTCTTCTAGAGTTCTCTCATAGTGATAGTAGCAGTCATAACCATTATTCTGATAATCAGGTGAGGTGATACCGGTGTTTTAGGCCGAGGCATATGAGGACTCAATGCATGTAGGACCTAGTTTAGTGCCGAGTTTGCGGCAAGATAGGATAGCTAAAATGATTCTGCAGGATGTTTCCACCAGTGGATAGTGGGAGGGTTTTTACAGTGACTCCATGTTCAAGAGAAGTGTCTACATCTTTTCCTTAGATAGGTAACTTTAGTATGTTATAGAATTTAGGCCAAGGTGGTGGTTGTGACCGTGGTACGCAAACCCTAGGATCTCAGAGACATTATGGTGGGCTAGCTTAGGGTAGCCAGGATCTTTCATAGGGTCATGGTACAGGCCAAAAATATTAGTGAAACAGACCCAACAAGAGAGTAATCTATGACCTTCTACTATTATAGTTACAATTCTAGTCACTTCGGTTTTATCTTCTTCGCTTTTCGATATAGGGTATTCTTATAATTTCATATCAGTTTCCATTGTGGAGAGCCTTGGACTCTTTTTTTTACTTTTTATAATGTCACGTTTCTAGAAACAATGTTTTAATAAGAATTGAAGGTTTGAATTAGTGTATGGAGTGTCCCATTGAAGTTTGGGGTGTCACTTCTTTTTGGACCTCATTGTCATTGAGATGATAGGATTTGATGTCATACTCAGAATGGACTAGTTGGTCTCCTTTCATTCCATTATTGATTTCTATTATTGCAGGGTGAGATTCGCATCACCAGAGGGTGGGTATTTCCAATACAAGGGTGAATGGTAAGTCCATGCGAGATGAGATGGACCCAAGCATCATGGGTTGGGCGGGATGATAGCCCATATTGTGAGTTTATATTTGGATGACCAAGGAACATACCTGAAAATATTCCCTCGAGTGGTTGATCATTTCAGGGATGTTTTACCAGATGAATTCTCATTTTTACCTCCAGTTAGAGAGGTGGAGTTCACTATCGAGCCAGTTCCTAGAGCCACACTAAAATCCATTCCTCCTTAGAGTATGGCTACAACGGAGTTGCAAGAGCTCAAGAGGCCATTGTAAGATCTATAATATAAAGTTATTATCTAACCTGGAACTTCTCCTTAGAGTTCACTGGTCCTATTCACGAAAAGGTGTACAATACCCATAGGATATGCGTGGACTATAGGAAAATGAACCAGTTGACTGTTAAAAACCGATATCCCTTTCCATAGATAGATAACAGGTTTGATCAGGTTTGAGGAGTTTGAGTGTTATCGAATATTCACTTAAGGTCAATATATCATCATGTATGTGTTTGACCAGAATACATACACCTACAACCTTTCATAGTAGTTATGGATTATATGATTATTGGTTTATGCTATTTGGCCTCACAAATGTGCCAATAGTTTTCATGGCACTAATGAACCTTGTAATCAATCCTTACCTATATTCTATTATAGTGGGTTCCATGAATGATATAATGGTGTATTATATCAATCAACACGACCACGAGAAACACCTTGATATCATTTTTAATACACTAAGAGAGCATCAATTATATGATAATCTTAAAAAATTCCACTTTTGGATGGATGAGATTCACTTTCTAGGTCAAGTCATCTCAGAGATAATAGTATCAGGGGACCCAAAAAATGTGAGATAAATAGTTACATGAGAACATACCATAAACGTTTTTGATTTGTGGGGTTTCATGTGGAAATCTGGTTATACATGATTTTTATACAGGACTTCTCATGCTTGGTAGTGCCACTGATGATCTTGACTAGGAAGAGTGTGATGTTTTTGTGGTCAGATTCTTGTGAGACAACCTTTTAGAAGCTAAAAGGGCATTTTAATTTAGCACTGATACAGATTTTTCTCGAGCAGGGAAATAGTTACACAGTATACTGCGACACATCAAGTATTAGGTTGGGAGAAGTTCTTATGTATGGGGATCAAGTTTAGGCATATGGGTATTGATAGTTGAGGCCACATGAGTTGAATTACCCTACTCATGATTAGGATTTAGGTACGGTTGTTCATGCCTTGCGCTGTTGGATAAAATAATTATTGGGAGAGTATTTTGTGGTGTACATGGACCAAAAAATCCTCATGTACATCTTTACTCAGTCATATCGGAATTTTAGATTGTGAAGATGGGTGGAATACCTTTAGTACTTTGCTTTTGAGTGTGCCTATAGGCCTAGTAAAGGCTATGCAATAGCTGAAAAACTGAGTAGGAGCACTCAAATACATATAGTGATGGAGGCCAGTGGTGAGTGGAAGATTATGGAGTTGTTCTCTAAGATACATCTGTAGGTGCATGATTGACAAGGAATAACATTTATTTCATCTTTAGTTGTTACCTCTACCATACTGGAATGAGTGAGGATGAGGAATCTATCTGATTCTGAAGGCCTATTCTACAAGAGAGTGTCTTAGGGGTGGACCATCCCCTGTGGACATTATGTGAGGATGAGATCCTTTGTATCCACAGATGCTTTTGGGATACAATGGACATAAGTGAAGATATGATGATGAATTTTTATGCCTCTATATGGACAGTTCACCTTGGGGTCACCAAGATGTATCGAGATCTACACCATCAGTATTAGTGGCCAGGCATGAAGAGATATGTAGTTGGATTAGTTATGATATGTATCACCTTCCAGCAGGTGAAAGCGAAGCATTAGTGACCAGTAAAGATTTTACAACAGTTACCATTCCTGAGTGGAAATGGAATGAGTTCGTAATAGATTTTGTGATAGGTTTACCAAGGCCACCTCAAGGAAATGATGCCATTTGGGTTTTTGTTCATAGGCTCATGAAGATCTCACATTTATTTCTGATCTAGGAAAAATTCAGTGTTGGTGAACTTTGGAGGTTGTACTTCAATGAGATTGTATGACTGCACGAGGTTCCGTATTCTATTGTTTTATATAGGGACACCCAGTTTATTTCTCATTTCTGGAAAGGGATATAGAGGGCTATAGGTACACAGGTTCTTCTGATCACAACTTACCATACCTAGATAGATGGCTAGTCATAGAGCACGATTCAGGTGTTTGGGTACATGATTCGGGCATGAGTCTTGAATTTCATGTGTTCTTGGGAAAGAAAAAAACCCTTTTATGAGTTTTTCTATAATAATAAATTCTAGGATACTATTCATATGGTTTTATATGAGGCTTTTTATAGGTGGCCATGCCGATCACCCCTATATTGGTTGGAGGCAAGAGAGGTGGCTATAATGGGACTTTGTCTTGTCCAGGAGACAACTAAGAAGGTTTAGTTGATACAGATGTGAATGGATACTATGCAGTCCTTTCAGAATTCATATATCGATATCCCTAGACGATCTTTGGAGTTTGAGGTTAGGGATCTAGTTTTCCTATGTGTCACACCATAGTTGGGATACAAGAGGATTCGAAGAGAGTGAAAGATTTCAACGAGATGCATTAGTCCATTCTCGATTCTGGAGATAGTCAAGTTGGTTGCCTATCGATTACAATTACCTCAAAAATACCAAGAAATGGATGACATGTTCCATGTATATCAGCAGGTCTCCTGTCACTCAAACCCATCTCACATTTAAATTCGAATGAGGTTTAGCTTTATGTTAATGAATATTTTGAGGGACATCTGATTCGTATAGTTGATAGGAGAAAGAAGGTTCTACAAGGATGGTCAGTTCCTCTTGTACAAGTGCTATAACAACACAACTAAGTAAAATATGAGACTTGGGAGATGGATGTATATGTACATGGTTAATGGACAACGTTATTCACAAATATTTCTTTACCACCCATGGAAGAGACATTCGAGGAAGAATTGATTTAAGGGGGTAAGTTTGTAAGAACCTTGTTATTACATGGAATATGTGTTTCTTTTTTTCTTTTTTCCTTTTGATTTTTTTTGAGAAAACAATGGAAAATTAGGCAATTACAATAATCATACAGTCACATGGACTGACATAGGGTTACATGCTATTTAATCTTAGGTACACACTTTGTAGTTTTGGTAGTGTTTGATGGAATACATGGTGTGTGGGAATGATGGAAAGGAAAAGAGAAAAAACCCAACTACATGCCGTGTACATCCCAATGCACACTGTGTAGTCATTTTGGCATATCTAGGAATGCATGTCTATGAAATCAGCCTCCAAATGAACAGTTAAATTATATACACACCATGAATTTTGGCATATACACTATTTACTTTGTCTTATTTTCTTAAAATGGGTAGTAGGCTTGTTATTTTATCATTTGGATAGAGGGGCCACTAGGTGGACAAACAAGCAGTGCTAGGATAGATTTATTCTCCCTCTTCATTATTTGGAAGCCTATTTGTACACCGTAAGATCCATTGGAATCCTCTCAGTGAGTGCTCGATTTCCCTTGAGCTATTCTTGGTGATTTTTTCTCTCGACTGAGTTATTTGATGTTGATGGAATATTCTTATTTCGTAGATCTACATCATTTTAGCTTGAAATGGAGGTCGATGCTGGATGAGGAGAGTCATAATATGATGAGGTAGGTGGTCCTATGCCTTTCATTAATTTTCAAAATGTTTATATTTTTCGTTGTTCCACGTTCCCAAGTTTAGGGTGTCACATTGGAAGGAAATTGATTCTTATTATTAGATAATGTTTTTCTCGTAATCAATTCAATGAATAAATACATTTCTTGATTTTTTGCTTGATTAAGGGCCACCATGTGGGTTCATTTCCAAAAAATAGTTATTGTTTAGTCATTTTAGCCTACGATGTATATGGGCATGCCTTCACTTAATTTGTAGGGTTGTTTAAAATGAACTTGGTTATTATATGGAATTTTAATGGTAGTAAAATTGTAAGTGTTTTGATTATACCTTTGGGTGTTTTTTACCCCTTTTCCCATGTAGTGGTTTGGATTGCTTAAGAATGTTAGAATGTTGTATTGAATTTTAATTATTAAAGGGTAAATATAGTTGGGTGTCACATGGGTTTATCTTAGGACACCATCAACAGGCTCACATGACTATTGTACCTTGCAGCATGGGTGGAACATGGGTTAAGCTTGGAATGCCAAGGACGAACTCGAGAGGATTTTGACTCATATGTCATTAGTGACATGTGGGATCCCTGGTAGGGCCAGTGAGGAAGGACTAAATTGACATAATCTCATAAGACACCTAGTTTAACATTTTGGGCCTCCCTTGTAGGACAAGGGAGGATAGACTGAAAAGAAATTATACTGATGTCTAGAATGACACTCGGACACCAATGTTGGACCAATTAGAAAAAACTCACAGGATGTCGGTAAAATATCATCTAATGTGATACTTTAATTACACCTTTTGATTCTCAATAATGGACATGGGTTATAATTAGATAATGGAATGGAATGAATTGTGACATGTATGTCAAGAAAAAGAAGAAGCTTGGATTATGTCATTACTAACTTGTTTATAAGATCTTCTGAGACTTATTTTATTATTACTTTATTGTGGTGAATGTTGAACTTAAGCCAAATTCCAATACTTAAATATCTCATATAATTGAATTTCTAATAGACATAATGACCTTTATAAATTAATTCTAGTATTTTTAGGATTGTTTACTTTTGAGTACCTCATAGTTTATTGGATTTTACAATTTTAAAATACTACTGCATATTCTCACTGACAGATTGGCACAAACATTTGGTGGTCACCTACTGGTATTGATATCTCACACCCTATTTGGGTTAGGTTTTTTGGCCCAAACAAACTAAATTTTTACAGGTGTCGATAGGGGAAAGCACCTTTTTACATTTACCTGATTTCTGCTTAGGAGTAGGAGAGTATGGGACCAAGACCAGGGCTTGTGATGCAATTGCGCTTAATTTTTTGTTACCATACATTGGTATTTTATTGTACTTGATAGTAGTGTATCATGTTTTCCATTTTTTCTTAGAACATGTGACATAATGCATCATTTCGATATGATATGACTTCTGGTTATCTTTTTCTTTTTGTCTTCTATTGTTTACTCCGGTTTTATGTTGTTAACTACTTATGATATTGTTATTGTTTTTTCTGTTGTGTTATAATCTTCCAATGATGGTATCGTTTCCCACTACCAAACCCTAGGCCCCCACTACTTGGAAGAAGAATTTCTAATCTCTGGAAAACGTAATTGAGGCCACATGGCCAACCTGACATGGGACCACTTTTGAGTGGTTTCTGGATCCAGGATGTTACAATGTGGTATCAAAGGGATAATTATTTTATTGGTTTCATTAATATTTATATACAATATAAGGGATATGGAATTTGGTAATTAGTTGTTCCTGGGAGTAGTTACCTCATGTATAGGTAAAATACAAATTTCCTCGAATTAAATTTTTCTTTTGGATTTGGAGCTACTATAGTTCATTTGATTACACTGTTGGGGGACACACTTGTTATGTGCTATTATTATTGAGGTTGTATTTTTTTCAAACCAACGATATGAGGGTATTCCATCTCATACATCATATATGAACTTGTTAGAAATCACATTCCATGCATATTTTCCATGCCATTTGGGTAGAATTACTGATTTCATGTTGTTGTGACATATGTTGTTCTAGAGATGCATGTTTTTGTGATAGTACATTGATGGTAATGCCTGTTTTTGGGATAGGAATATTGGTACATGAGATGGTTTGGTTGGGATGGATGCCATGCTTTGATCCCTGAGGTGAATGGGACCTCTTAGATCATAATTTGGTGGAGCATGTTTCGACTATGTGATACAAATTGTGTAGTTATGTTCATTATGTTGATTACAAACATGGATTCGTTGGGATTGTGGGACCCACAAATCTGAAATTGGAAAACCATTGGTTGGGTTTTCTACTTAATAGGGTTTTCTGGGAAATTTGGTGTTTATGTCCTAAAAAATACAGTTTACACGACATGTAATTTTTCATAACAAACCACGTGTTCTTACTATTCAGGGAAGATGGTGTTCCATGTTTTAAGATGTACAAACTGTGTACCTTATGTACACATAGTGTGGTAGCTAATCTTGTGTCCGAATGTGTGAGATGAAACATGAGATCTTGGGTTTCGCAGGTACACAATTGTGTACTTTCAGTACACGCTGTGTGGGCTCACTTAGCCAGATCACATGTGAATCTGGCCATGTGGGAGTACATGGTCATGAGGGAAACCTATGTACATGTCGTGTACATGTATAACATGCATTGTCCATGGTTTTAATACGTTCCCATGTCAGTGAGACTACACAAGAATGTAAATACTTAAGGGAACATTCCGTGTATGATTCTTTACATTCCATGTAGTCCCTTTTTGAATTTTTTGATGATTTTTTCCTATTTCATTTTGGAACTCTTGAATGGATAATATTTTTAATGGTCTTTAACTTAGATGTTTTCTTGACCCTATAGATTTAGGCCACCACGAAGACCTTGATATGTATTCCAAAAATATGGTGATGATCATACCCCAGAGGTGGTAGTCCATGGGGTGCCAATGGATCCTTCAGACGTGCCAATCTTGGAACTAGATATTATACTAGATGCATGTGAATATTCACAATTCTGTAAAGGATTTATGAGGTTTATGTAGACTTTTTAGGGAGAACCGAATCCTACCACATATAAGGATGATCTAAAAAAAGTGTTCTAGAAGTAGAATATGCCTATTTTCTTAGTGGATGGAGGACCACATGCTTTAGAATCATGGATGGATACCATGATTTCTATATCCAAGCACATGGAGATGACTTTTGAGAGGAGGGACATGGTCATAGATTATATGTTCGGTGATTATTCCAAGAGATTGTGGGATGTTATCACTTAGGTATGATGTCATCGATATATGACATAGTACGAATTTGAGGTGTCCTTCAATGATTATTATTTTCTTGAGATACTGAGGGATGATCAAGCCTGGAAGTTCATGTACCAGGAGGAGGAAAAAATGTCAATTATAGACTATACTTCCCAGTTTGCTGAGCTTCAGCTTTTTGCTCCTATTTTGATGGGTTATGACATATTGAATGCTAGACTATTTGAGGATGGTCTCCAAGTAGACATTAGATCACAGTTGAATGTCTTCATGTTTCCTTAATTATCTGCTATCATGAACTTGGTGATGATCATTTAGTGAAATCTATGGAATGATAATGGTGCAGTCCAGGATGGTTCAGGACAAATTTCTGGTACTGTCTCTACTATCAAGAAGAAGCATCATCTAGAGTTATCTTGCGGTGAAAGTAGAACTTAGAACCTTTCTTCCGGTAATAAAGATAGGTGCAACCAATGTGGTAGGCCAGGTTATACAATGAATCTCTGTACAAAGGTCCGAGTTGAGTTCCAATATTGTGGAAGGATGGTCCAACTAAAACACTTCTTCTAGACATTTCCACCATTGGCATGTTAAAGGGGTGTTACAGTGATTCCATGTTAAGGAGCAGCGTCTGTAACTTCTCCTCATACTGGTAACTGGAGTACGTCATGGAATTTAAGATGAGGTGGTGTTCATGGTTGTGGTATATAGACCCTATGATCTTGGAAACAACAGGTCATGTCAGCTCAGGGTAGCCAAGTTATTTCACAGGTTCATGGTACAAGCTAGACTAATGCAGTGTAATAGACCCAATAGGAGTAGGATACCATACCTTATACTTTCATAGTTACTATTCTAGTCACCTATATTTTATCTTCTGCACTTTTCTATACAGGGGATCATCATAGTTTCATATCAGTTCCAATTGTGGTGATTCTTGGAATATGAGTTTTTACTTTTGATAACGTCATGAAACTAGAAACCATGTTAGGAAAAAGAAAGACAAGTGTGCCTCAATGTATGGATTGTCCCTTTGAGGATGGCGGTGTCACTTCTTTTGTGACCTCAATGTCATGGAGATGAAATGATTTTATTTCATACTCAGAATGGAATGGTTGGTCTCCTTTCATGCCTTTGTTGATTGTTATCTTCATAAGGTGATCTTCACATCTCTAGAGGGAAATTATTTCCTACACAAGGGTAAATGTGATGTCTATGTGAGATGAGCCGTACTTGAGAATTGTGGGTTGGGTGGGATGACAATAAAGATTGTATGTTTATATCTGGATGACCAGGGAACATGTCTGGAAGATTTACCTCCATCGGATGATCATTTCAGAGACATATCCCAGACGTCTTCTCAGGATTACCTCCTGTCAGAGAGGTGGTGTTCACAATCAAACTAGTTATATGTGCTGTATTGGTATCTATTCCTCCTTATAGAATGGCTATGACTGAGATTCAAGAGATCCAGAGGAATTTGAGAGATCAAGAAGCTATGTTTTTTTTCTAACATAGTACTTCTCCTTGGGGCTCACCAGTATGTTTCTCAAAATAGGTTGAAAGTACATTTTGTCTATGCGTGGACTATCAAAAACTGAACTAGTTGATGGTTAAAAACTGATATCCCTTGCCACATATAAATGAAATGTTTGACCAGCTTCTAGGAACACTAGTGTTCTTGATGATTTTTATTAGGTCATGATATCATCAGGTATGTGTTAGACCTATAGACATACCTTGTTAAACCTTTCATAATAGGTATGTCCTATATGAGTACCTGATTATGCTCTTTGTCATCATGAACCCACCAAAAGTTTTCATGTCACTGATGAACCGAGTGTTCCAAACATACAAATATTCTTATGTGGTGGTTTTCATGGATGATAACTTGTTGGGTTCTCAAAATCTACATGACCATTCCAAACACCATTATATCATTTTGAATACATGGGAAGAGCATCAGTTATTTGCTAAGATCGCAAAATTTCACTTTTGGATTGATTAGATTCACTTCCTAGTTAACATAATCCTTGAGACAAGAGTATCAGTGGACCTAGAAAGGTGAGAGAAATAGTTACCTAGGAGTAGACTGAGAATGTTTTTGAGGTTCAATGATTCTTGGGGATAGCTGGTTACTTCAATCATTTTATACAGGACTTATCACATTTGGAAGCACCACCTACGGGCTTGATTAAGAAGAGTGTGACGTTTTGTGGTCATATTCCAATGAGATAAATTTTCAAGATATGGAAGAAAATTTTACATCAATATTGATACTGATATTTACAGAGCTAGGAAAGAGTTACACTGTATACTTTGATGCATTTGGAATCGGTTTGGGAGTAGAGATTATGTAGGGGGATCGAGTTGTTTTGTATGAGTCTCAGCAGTTGAGGCCACTTGAGAGGAATTACACTACGCACAATCTGGAGTTAGCTACGATTGTTCATTCCTTACACGATTTAAGACATTAATTATTGGGAGAGAATTGTGTGGTGTATATATACTAGAAAAGACTCTATTACATCAATACTCAGTGGGATATTAATTTGAGATAGTGAATATGTGTGAAATACCTTCAGTCCATTGATTTTGAGCCTGCCTGTATTCCTGGAAAAGGAGATGCAGTGGTTGATGCACTGAGTAGGAGGAATCATATACAAGAAGTACAGGAAGCCAATGGTGAGTGGAAGCTTATGGAGTTGTTCTGTGAGATGCAATTGGAAGCGCATGACATACAAGGAAATACATTTCCTTCCAGTTTGTCTATTACCTCTACACCACTGGACAGAGTGACGATGAAATAGCTATCTGATTCTAAAGGCCTAATTCTACTAAAGAGTGTGGCAGGTGAGGATCCTACTCCAGGATGGATTGTAGGAAAGGATGATATCATATGTATCCATGGATGCATTTGGGTTACAATGGAAATACGTGAAGAGATGATGTGGGATTTTTATGCCTCTGTATGGACACTTCATCATGGTGTCACCAAGATTTATCGAGATCTGCAACGTCTCTATTAGTGGCCAAGATTGAAGAGAGATGAAGCCTGTTCTATAAGTTATTATATTTGTATTCTCATCATTAATTAATTCTTCTATGAGTGAAAATTACTTATTTTAAAAAATATAAATAATATATAATTATATATAACTTAAGAATTATAATCATTATCAGTTATGAAATTTATGTGAAATTTCAATTTTAGGCATTGATATATGGGTGGACTTGGAGAATTGAGATTTTGATTGGAATTAATTGGATTTAAACATCTTAAGAAGGATTTATTATTCAATTTAAAGGGTTTCTGAGGTTGATGGAGACTTTATTGTAGGTTTAGTGTGGTCGTGCTAGTGTTTTCAATAATAAAGAAACACAAAGAACCCAATTGACTTCCATTAGGTACCTAGTGAGTCGTCTTGGGGTGAGGACCCTTGAATGGGATACTATTTAGAATATTTTAATGGGCCATGGGGATAGTGTGGTATTGTGTACCATATACTATACTACTAGGTAACTTTTAGATTCATGTGTTGTATTATTTAAATATGGAAGAATGGTCATTCCGACTTCCTCCTTTAAATTCCAATTTAGGGCTCTCCTGACTTGGATGACCAAAAACACAAGAAATGATCTCAATTACCCTATCTATATTCATTATTTTACCCTATTGGTGGGGGTGATATAAACTTAATTTGTAAATCCTAATGGAGCTAAATCCACCCCTTTCTTCTTCAATTATTCTTCCCTCTAAATTTATCTAATTTCAATGTATTATGCCTATGGTTTTGGTGATAACTCCATTATATCAAATAGAATTCATCTAAAAATGATGACAATTTACATTTTGGTGTCCTAATGATGTTAATATAATAAAAATTACACTCATTTATCTTTGTTTACTTAGTGCTTTTTCTCCTGATGGTTTTATGGATTTTTCTAAATCCGTATGAAATTGGTTGTCATTTGAGTAACAAATAGTTCATATTTTTTCTGTAGGTTTTAAAAATCATGTCATAAGATATTGGTGTTTATTTAATTGATTTTTTTACTGTAAAAGTATACTTGAGGAGATTTTATACTATTCCTTATTGAAATTATGTTCTTAATTGAATATAAATGTTTGTAATTATTTTTTTGTTGGGTATTATAAAATGGGGCTCAGAATCATGGAGAAAATTTCTTTCGGTTTGGTTTAAGTTCTGGAAATCTTAGATTGTTAATAGTAACTATATTTTAGAGGCATATGATATCTTTAATACTTATTCAAATGTGTTCTTTCATGGTAATTACTTGTGTGTGAAAAGAAAAGAGAAATAGTAATAGTTGGACCAATAAAGGCAAGACAAGAGTAAGATGTTTAATTTTAGAAAGATAATTCATTAAGAAGATTGGTGTTTAATGAAAATATTTATGGATTTAAATCATCAATACCATAACTATAATGGTGTCGAAATGTCATTTTTACTACCTTGGTGGTTATGGGAATTTCAAATGATATCGTGATAGCTCTAAGGTGCTCAATATTTTTCCCTAATTTAGCACAAATATCAACACCATCAGATAAATGAAAAGTAAGGGGAAATTTTGAGGACACCACTTCATACTAGGTATGAGAATTATTAATTTTTTTTCTTCATTTTAAGTTAAAAAGTCACTAGGTGTATTTATAGACTGTATCAATGAAGTCTTCTATGATTTGTTTTGTAATTTTTGTTGTTGTTAGTTATGATATTATATAATATTATAAATTGTTTAAGGATAATAAGAAACATATAAGGATTGGATATGATACAAGTTATCTTCAAAGGTATTTAAATTCATTTATCCGACAAAAGGTAATGATTTTTTTAGTGAATTGAAAGGAAGATCATTAAGTTATATATTCTTTTCCATTGTATATATATATATGGGGAGATTTCTATTTTTATTTATGATTAATTTTATAAAATAGGCTATGTATTAATGTAATATGGTTAGGTAATTTTATATTCTTTATACTAATTGAATCTTTGTGAAAATATCATTCCTATAAATGATTAGGAACATATAAAAACTTTTTTTATTTTAAAATATTGACTCACCATATATATGGTAATAAATGATAAATATATTCTGATTATAAAAGTAATATATATATATATATATATATATATATATATTCACCTAAAATGAGTGGAATATATAGAAATGAAGATGGTGAGAAATAATAAAGGATTGTGATTGAATGATTCACTATAATCTTGGTCAAGTTAAAATTGTTGTTGATTCTTTGGTCCAAATGAAAATGAATCATCAACCATTATATGTGTGTAATATGATTAAATATATAAAGATTTGTTGAACTAGGTATTATATTTTGTGTATTTGAAAATTTTTTTTTTTTTGGATTATGTATCATTATAATCATCCGGGTCGGATTGAATTTAAGAGGACAAAAAAGAATATCATTATTTTAATGAAAGGACTGGATTTGTTAACAATGATAATTTTACTAATATTACGTTTGATAAATATCATATTATATGATTTTTAATTATGGTTTTTGTGTCGATTTATTCCTATTTGAAAAAGTAATTATTGATGGAGGCTCAAAACTATCGATTTTCTATTCATCATAGTCATTCCTAGATGTATAAAGTCCTTCAAAATATTATTACTTGAAGTGAATAAATAATATATTATGTATTTTTTCATGAAATATATTGACATTATATATGTTAATGGTTATAATAAACTATTAAAGTGTATTTTCATCCATTATTTTTCTTCTTAAATAATGGGTGAATGTATCAAAGGATTTAATGGTTGGATTTACAACAGAATCTTGAGTTAATAATTTGGATTGGGATATTGATGGTTATTTAAAAAAATATGTAAATTTTCATCCCATTTGAGATACTATGTCTTTTGATAATCTTACTATACTCTAAAATAATGAGAGACTTTGGTTACTTTGAATTTACCTCTTCATTGATTTTGATCATGATCCATTATTGAAATCATTTTTTGAGGCGTGTAAAAACTCATTGGGTTCTCAGATAAGTTTCACTATAGTGTTCCACCATCAATATGAAGGATGTTTGGAGTAGTAAATTCCATATTTGGAGGATTTTATTATGGATTTCTCATAAGATTATCGGTGAATTTTGGATTGTAATCTTTAATAAGTAGAAGTTTATAATAATATCATTTTCATTCCAGTATACCAATGGAACCGTTTGATGTATTATATGGAATTTGGTTTCAAACTCTGTCATGATGATGAAAAATTTGGTAATGATAGTTGGTGGGACAAGAACTTGGTGATGTTGTTTTTAGAAAAATAAAAAGTGATTTGGACTCATAAGAGGGTATACTAGAGTATAAAGAAGAGTTATTTTGGTAATATGATGAAATATTTCTTGTTTGAGGTAGAAGATAATGTATTTATTAAAATATATCTAAGGAAATTTTCTATACCATTTATA
The DNA here is from genome assembly GCA_963277665.1 of Viscum album. Classification (NCBI taxonomy): domain Eukaryota; kingdom Viridiplantae; phylum Streptophyta; class Magnoliopsida; order Santalales; family Viscaceae; genus Viscum; species Viscum album. The sequence continues at coordinate 1,046,986,000 of OY728150.1, forward strand.
AGGAAAAAATAATTATGTATATAGTTTATTGGTTATTAATTTTTTTTAAGAAAGTGTTATTAGTTTCATACCAAGTTACATTATATTTTAGATTATATTTGGTACATGAAGTGTTTTGTTTTTCATTTATAAGTTAATATTTACCTGATGAATATCATGTTTTTATAAGGAACTGACCATAAACATTATATAATTCTGAATTTTAAGTCAAAAAATCATTCTCTTACATTTGAAGATCTTTATAGGTTTAGAGATTTAGAAAATTAGAAAAAAGTCTTACATAGTAAATCCATATATTACAATTTTGAGTTTCTACAAATTATCCATTTTTTCTATAAAATAAAAGTATTTAAAACAAAAAATGACTTATTTAAATAAAAAATCATCTGAACATTATTCTTGGCTTCTAGTTTTCTCTTCCTCATCATTAAAACCCATGAAAAACATTTTATAACATGGTATGAGGAACAAAATATTAGTAATGGAAATAAAAATAATGGAAGAAAACCTTAGTCCTTGAATACCTATAATCACACAATGTAATTTTCTCAAAGATACACTTCTCACCCTTAAAAGTAACATATAATTTCCTCAATAAGATACTTTGTAAATACCTATGGCCTACTTAAGAAATAGGATGAATAAATACACCATTTAGGTAACTTGTGGAATTATTTTATTACCATACTTATGATGTAACCCTGATGACTTCTATATATGGTAAAACTCATGACTATAATAAAATAACTCTCAGTGTTATACTTAGATGTAACCATCATAGTTACATTAGGAATAAACATCATGGTAAACTTTTAACATACCCAATGAATTGTAGGGATATCATGGACCCACCTATATATGGTTTATAATACAACAAAATGACATCATAAACAATTTCTATGAACTAGAACATAATCATAAAACATGAATACATGTATAATAAAAACATTCAATGAGGAAAATAATTTTTTTAATAGAATACACCAAATATAAAAAGGAAATAATTTTATCTAAAAATAACCATTTAATATTTTTATGGAGTCTTAAAAAAATTAAGGCGCCATGATTGTGGGAAAATCATCTGATGTTGTATAAGTGAAAAAACATTCTTTTTGGATTTTTTTAAAAGAGACAATGAAGAATATTTTAATAGGAAAGTCACTTACCTTCTATCTGAAAGCGTTATGCACTTTCACATAACATAATATATAATAAAATTAGTGATATTAATTAATTAATTAATTACCTCTTACATATATATTTTTTAGCATAATTTTATTATGTTTATTTATGGACATTTTGATGAGTTTTTAAGATCAATGTTTTTATTCCGGGAGTGTTCGTTTCCTGGTTTCAAAGTTGGTTAACTTGTATGTATTTACGAATGTTCCATAGAAATGAAAATAGTAATACAGTAGTTAAATTATATGTCATTAATTCACCTTAATAAGTTTAGAATTTACCATATATCATATTTATGACATTAGGATGATTCATTTGATAAAACAATAATGATAATTGTTTAGTTTATTATAGCAAGGTTTCCAACCATCAAAAATGAATTTCATTTAATTTAATATCATGTCTATATAATTGTTAATGAACATATAATATTATATTATAAAAATTTCAATATCCTATTTAATCATAATAATATTTTTATTACCATCCTTGAAGAAGGTAATAAAAAAATGAAACACTCATTATCTATAGAGCTAGTTAACCACCACAATTTTGACAAAGGTTTTGTTTTATTAAAAAAGATGATATGAGAAAAAAATGATAGAATATATTCAACTCAAAATATTACATTACATTATATAAATGAAACTATAGTTATTATGGTTTGATGAGTGAACGATGAGAGGAGAAGGTAAAAGAAGAAAATAAATTAAGAGAGGTGGTTTAAGAAAGTTACCTCTGGAATATCACCTCTTAGAAAGATCCCTTATGTAACATGAAATTGGACTTTTGGTGTGGTAATAACCTATATAACGTGGATCAAGAAGTGTATAAATTATATTTTAGAAGATGGTCGAGAAAGAAGGCTCGAGGTGGTAAAATAAAGTGAAGGAATAAACATCCTTTTATAAATGGTCTGAGGAGCACTTTAAAATTTTCTCAAAATATTAAAATATAATAAGAGTATTATATAGCTAAACAATCCCAAATATCCCAAAAACTCAAAATAAATGAAATTTAATATCATATCATATCCCTTGTAGAATTATTTAATTTTTTAATGTTTTTTATTCATTTAATAACATATTATATTCATGAAATATTATTACTGTCAAATTTAATAATATTAATTACTATGACTTTAAAATCATGAAAGAAGAGTAAAATCAAAAAAAAAATTTATTAAATTATAGACATGTCATATTGATTTATAATATTTTTGGATTCCCATGAATAACCCAAATTTTATTTATTTTAATATTCAAAATCTCATTTAATTGATTCTTCCATTAATTTAATAATCACTGAAATATTATTGGGAAAGACTTAATGATAATTAATTATGTATTAAAAGTTAAAAACAAATTACCATGATGAGTATAAATATATTTTATTTAAAAAACTACTTGTGGTTTTAAATAGCTTATTGATTATCATATATTAAAAGTGGTATAATTATTAAAAACAATAGTGTGACAAGTTTGACATTTCTTAAAATAAAATACATTAATGGACATACTATAATATATGTGGCTCTAAGAGGACATAAATTCATCCGATGGATTATTTTTGTAAAACATACTCATCTAATAATATTGGGAAATTTTTTAGTGTAATTCTCTTATCCTTATCATATTATTTTTATCCTAAATTACTCGATTTACCCTTAATCATGGTAATTAAAATTAATAAATTTCCTATTTATATTATCGAAATATAAAAGTGGACTATTTACTAAATTTGGACATAATGATTCAAAATATGAAGCATATCATTCAAAATTAAATAACAAATGTGGAAAATATTAATTTAAAATTAAACCAGGAAAATGCAATGTGAAGCATTTTTTTCAGAAAAATGCCTCCTTCTAAATATAAAAAGTATCTATACTAAATTCAATTATAAAACCCATTAAAAACAAAATTGGACTAATATAAATTAAAATGATCAAATTAAAATTTTAATGTAGTATACCTCATAATTTGACCTTGTTAATAGAATAAACGTTTCAATAAAACTAGTATTTTTCACTGTTCCATAAAAAAGAAATATTTTCTAAAAATTTAAAAAAACATTTATATGAAGATAGTTTTTACATGATGATCTCAAAAATGTAATTTTTCCTTTAAAATTAAAATTATATAATTTTAAAATTTATATTTTAAACATGGATATATATAAAATTATTTTAATTAGAATATTGCATTTTTAAGAATTACTTAACATATTTATAATTAATTTAACTATTTAATTCATGAATAACAATAACTATGAAAAATTAAGTCTTTTAGTACCTGGTTTTTTATATTCTCCCCCAATTTTATACAAAATTCACTCTAAATTTATTCACTTATTAAAAAATGCGTATACCTTTCCCTTATAGGATTTTCGTATTCCCATACTGCTTATTCAACCTTATAGATTCTCTATAAAACCTCAGCCTCATGAATTGACTTGTTCCAATATACTTTCTATCTATGATAAATAATTTTAACATTATTTTCCTTATATGAGAGGTTATATTCCTACTGAACTACTTTAGGGCTCAAAATATGTGATGAATTAGACCCATACATTCTTAACATTGAAACATTAAAACATTTCGTACCTGGGATAAACCCTGATGGAAGGATAATCGGTTAGAAACTGGTAAACATTTATCTAGGATATCATATGGTCCATTGATACATGTATATAACATTCCATTCTTACCAATATTCACATCACTTTTCCATGGATATATTTTAGGAAAAACATGATCACCTACCACGAAAGAAAGGTCTTTCCTCAAATTATCTGCATAACATTTATAGCTTCTCTAAACATCACTCATTTATTATTGATTCATTTTCACTTTCATAGTCACATAATTTACCATTTCTAGTCCCATTAACATTATTTCACCCACTTGTTGTTCTGAACCAATTTCTATTTAATTATTCAATAGTTTCCATCCAAATACTGGAATAAGAACTGTTATTATAAGAAAAATCGTCTAATCAAAGATGATGATCCAAAATTCCATGGAAATCTATTGAAGAAAAATGTAGCATGTATTCCAAGGTGTGAATATTTTTTTGTTCATTATACTCAATATTAAAGGATTTGATGAAATTTAATTCATTTCCAACATCTTCTAAAATCATTTCCAAAAAAATTAAAGTGACCCTGGGATATTGGTCAGGGGCAATAAAGAGAGGAAATCTATGTAAGTTGACTATATCCATAAGTTAAAATTGAGAATGTTGATCTAAAGAAAAAGTATCATAAATGGGATGTAAATGATAATATTTATTCAGTCGATCAACAATAACTGAAATTACAAAATTAACATAGAAATTCATTTGTTGTCCAACCATGAAATCCATATATATTTTTCCAATTCCCACTCTAGAATTAAAAATGGATGAAGAATCCCCCTTGGTAAAATATTTTCTACATTAAAATGTTGAAAATTAAAAAAATTCATCGTAAATTCCTTCCCAACAGTAATTCACTCTATGGTCACTACACAACATCCTACAAACAAGATGAACATAAAATAGAGAATTATGAGATTAGCATAAAAACTTTTTCTTCAACTGTGAATCAAAAGTCAAAAAATCTCACATTCCAAATATCAAAATAAATTGTTTATCAACATTAAATTAAGATAACACAAATTTCATAACCAATTACACCCTTTTCAATAACTCACCATCTTTCTAATGAGATTTCCTAATTCTGTCTGAGAGAGATGATTTAACTGACACCTGAAACAAAGAAGATGAATTTCCTACACCCAAAACATCTAGGATATAATACATTAAATAATTAATCAAAGGGTCTTATTTAAAATATAACATGCTTAATGTAGAATTACTTTTCTGACTCAAATCAAAGACCTATTTATTTACATTTCCAATATTGTAGTAAATCATGAAATTATACATCTTAATTAATTATAACCTTCCTCTCATCCTCATGTTCAACTCATAATGAGTTAATATATACTTTAAACATTTTTATCAGATTATATTTTACACATGGATCCATATAAATGATTCCTGCAATTATTTAAGGAGAAAACCATATTATCTAATTCCAAATCAGGGGTTGGATAATTTAACTCATGAGGTTTTAGTTTCTTTAAACCATAATAAATTTCCCAATTATTCTATATCATAACAAAACCATGTCTATTCAATGAAACATTATTATAGATATCAAAATCACCATTTCAATAGGGCATGGAAAAAACTAGATCATTCACCAATATTATTATTAATTATTGAAAAATAATCATCAAAATATGTGCTTTAGATAAATTTAACTCTTTTTTTCGAGAAAACATAGTAAGTGGACAAGATAACTATTTAATGTTTTCAATAAATCAATAGAAATATCCTGATAATATAAAAAAAGTGAATCTCAATGACATTTTTATATCATGTCCATTCATTAAATTTTTTTTGGTAAGATCAACTGTTATTGCATATTTATTAATAATGTTCCCCAGGAAAGAAATATGTTGTAACAAAAAATCACAGTTTTCAAATTTTATTTATAACTTATTTTCATTGAGAGTTTGCGATGAAATCCTTAGATGTATTTCCCGATCCTCATAAAATTTTGAAATAAAAATATCATTAATAGAAAAACCACAAACATATCCAAATATTTATAGAATGATCTATTCATATGATTCATAAATACAACTGGGGAATTTTTTAAACCGTATGGAATAACTTAAAAAATCACAATGCCTTTATCTAGTATGGAATGCTATTTTTTTAATTTAATAATCCTTCAACTTCAACTAGTTGTACCCAAGTGTCAATTAAATCTTGAAAAAATAATAATCTCCCTAAAATTGATCATGTTAGTAATCAATATAGGGAATTAGATGATTATTATTAACATTAATGTTTTTCAATTATCAATAATAAATTAAACAGCTTATGGAACCATATTTACTTTTAACAAAAAAAGGACCAACCAATGATGCAGTGCTAGGATGAATTAAAAATTTATCAAGAAACTATTGCAACACCTTCTTTTGTTCCAGAAGTTCCACACGAGCCATTTTGTAATAGGTTTTTCAAATTGTCTTACCAAAATGAACTAAGTTAATAGTAAATTTGATATCCCAATTTGGTATAACACTGAGAATCTCATCAAAAAATAAATTTATTTATTCATTCAACACCATCACATCTTTAATATAAAAAACTCCCTTGTTTTCAACAATATATAGATGACAACTTTCATTTACATCTATTAATAGATTCTTAGCTTCCTGATATGTTATCAATGGCATGAGTTCATTCTTTTTTAAAAACTAAAATTCTTTTAAAAAAATATCTAATTTAACTATATATTCTTTTTTATCATGGTAAATATAAATCCAATACATTCAAAAAATAATATAAAACATTATATGGGGAAAATAGCATGGTTTTTAGGTAATTTATTTCCACATAAATCAATTGAAATAATATTATAATTACGTTTTTTCACTAATATTTCCCCCAGTTATTTTACTATAAGATCTGGTTCTATTTCTTGAGGAGAATTTTCCAATTTACTTGAAAAATACTCCGAAATATTGGAATGTGTATACCCCATATCAAACAACACATTATCATAATCTATTTAATCAAAAAATTAATATCAATTCACATCATTTTGTGGCCCAACATCTATTGAAGTAGTTGAAAAGTATTTCACAACACCTTTGTTCTTTTATTTTGGATATTTCACATCATTCAGATTCGTTAAAGTTTGATTATAAAAGTTCAACATACCACCACCAGGATCATTTTAATTGCATTCACGGGCCATATGTGCATACTTACCAAATTATAATAACATCACAAATTCCCTAAGTATTTCCCCATGGTTGTTTTTATGACACATTACACAAACTACAATTTTGATTTTCTTAACTTCATATTTATTTGATTGTTTCTTACCCATTTCCTGTTATCCATACCTTTTATTTTGCTTATTTTCATTAGAGACATGATGATAAGGAAAAATATATTTCTACCATCTCAGCACATCAAACAAGCTTCTCATAACTTTTGAAGTCACCGGAATCAAATCCCCTTCGATATATTTGATTTAATGCTAAGTAAAATTGATTTATTTTACTATCATGATCATGGATAAAATTTGGATCATACCTTGCCAATCAAGTTAGGTTTTCTTTATACATGGCCACTGAATCTTCCTCTCTCTTTCAAATTCCATGAATTTATTTCTTCTTAATCTGAATTACCTTAGGAAATATTTTTCAAGGAAAATATTCTTTAATTCATAGCATACCAAGGTATAAATTTCTTCAATTTCCATGATATTATTGAACATTTACCACCACTAGTTGTCTTTAACTTCAAAAAGATATTTTGAAAGACTCTCTATTTGATTAACTGAACTCCTCATGGAATTTAATATCTTTTCAAGGGATTGAATCCACCTTTAACTACCATTAGGTCAGAAGTTACACTAGAAGTAGGAGGGTGTATTATCCTAAAATGATCCACTATCATAATGTTCCTTTATAGAAGATCTTGTTTTTCTATTTCATGGATTCCTCTATAATTTATATCTTTTATCAACATTTCCATTAATGTCAAAAATTTATCAGCTCATCGTCCCACCATTCCAGGTTGCATATTCATAAGGATATTATCCTCTCACTGCCTTCTTACATCATATTTTCAATTTCTTCTAGGTAATACCATTCATAATAGACACGATTTAAATGAAGGAACATGGTAATCTTGAAATTATATATCTTTTCAACATAAAAATAAAGTGAAAATAATTTATGGGTATTTGATTAACATTATACTAATCCCTAAAATTATCTAAACTATCCTTTAATACCAACTATAAGGACCCAGCCTTAAACATTATATAATATTGAGATTTAAGTCATGAAATAATTCCATTAAATTTGATTAACCTTTTATGTTTACAATTGTACAAAATTAGGACAAACTATTACACATTAAATCCATACATCTCATGTTGAAACTTCTAAAAAGTAACAATTTTCATAAAAAATAATATTGTTTAAAATAAAAGAAAATTTCTTTTTATGAAAAATCTCCACAACATTCTGCTAGTCTTATTATTATATCTTACCCATCCTTAAACCTAATAAAAAAAATTAAAACATGGAAGGAGCACATGAATAATTTTTCCATGAATAATTTCCTCAATAACTTACTTTTTCCATGACTAATTTTAAACACATGATGTCATTTTCACTAAGATATACTTCTCACTCTTAAATGAAATATATAATTTCCTCAATAACTTAATTTTTTAAAACATGAGGTTTTTTTAAAACAAATAAATAATAAATTAACTGCTTATGAAACATGGAGAATACTTTTCTTGTCATAATTATGATTTAACCCTCACAGTTACAATATGATCTAACCACCATTGCTACCCTAAAATAAGCACCACGTTTATACTAGGATTTAACTATTACAGTTACACTTAGAATAACCATCACGCTCAACATACAATATAAGAAATGCACTGAAGGGATATCATAGACCCTCAAATATATGGATTAAAATAAAACAAACCATAATAAAAAAATGCAAAATAAATAAAAAAAAATTTATAAGACATGAATACATGCATCATAAAAACACTCTTTGAGGAAAATCAGTAATTTTAAATGAATATTTCACACATAAAAATGGAAAGAATTTTATTTTAAAATAACCTGGTAATATATTGAATGTGTTTTCCGAGCATTATATCTTTAAGAAATAGGGAATATCATCTCATTCCATATAATTTAAAAATTTTGTTTTTTGAACTTTCTAAAAAGGGAAATAAAAGATGATTTTAACGTAAATAATTGTACTTTTTATTTGAATGCTTTATTTACATTCAATTACGAACCTTTATAATAAAATTAAATTCACTAATTACTTAATTAAGAACCAATTTCATATATATTATCTTTAATATATTTTTATTAAGATTATTTTGGGTCCTTTTGATGGGTTATAAAGAATAATTTATCCATACTAGGAGTGTTTGTTTCATGATTTTATGGTTGGTTAACTTGCATATATTTAAAGATGTTATTTTCAAATGAGAATAGTACACTAGAAGTGAAATTATATGGTATTAATGTACCTATATTTTTTTAAATGGTTCAATGTATCATTTTTTTTTCTAACATGAGAATAATTTATTCGATAAAACATTAATGATAATTCGTTAATTTATTATGGAGGTTTTTCTGACCATCATGAGTTGGATTGATTTTATTTAATATAATTTCTATATATTAGATCCATAACTAAGAATAAGTTATAATATAATTATGAAAATCTAATTTAATTACAATGACAGTTTTATGACTTTCCATGAAGGTGGTATTAGAAAAAAAACATATTATCCATGAGTTTGCTTAATCACCATAATTTTGAAAATGGTTTTGTTTTATTGAATTAGTGGATATGTGAAAAAGGATGGATAGAGGATATTACATTATAAATAAAACATTATAATATATAAATTATAATGGTTTTATTATTACTTTATAACTAATGAGGTGAGGTGATGTTATAAGAAGAAAAGTAATTAATAGAGGTGGGTTTTGAAAGATACCTCTTAAATGTCACTTCCTTGGAGAAACCCTTTTGGAAATTGAAATTGGTATTTTTTAACACCAAAATAAAAATAATGTTTAGTGGGAAGTGGATAAGGTAATTTTTTAGAGTTTTATAAAGAAAAAAGGATCATGGTGGCGAAATTATGTGAAGGAATGGATTCCCTTTTAAAATTGTTGTGAGGGGTGATCGTATAGCGATTCACTATTCAATTCCACCATTACACTGTTGTTTTAAACTAGTTTTGTAATGAATATTAAAAATAAAATACTAAATTTAAAATCATTTTTTATTTAATGAATTAATTCTTATCATTTTTAAAATGGGAAATTATACTTGTTTTGGAATTTTCATTTATGGTGGTGGTGATTTGGCAGCCCGTAGAACATAAAAAAGAAAAATGGGCCAAATTGCATGGCATCACATGGACATCTGTCCACTATTTTAAATAGTAAGTGAATTAAGTGCATTCAAATGGGATGAAACACAAGTTTAATCTCCAAAATATCATGGGCTACAACTCCTATTAAGGAACTGAAATCTAATTTGGCAATTTGGTGGCCCATCCGAACCATTCTGTCTAGGGGATAGAATCTGCTCGATTTCAAATGTTTTTTTTCGGTCCTTTGACCAAATATCCCAATCAAATTGTCTAATGGACTAAAAATTCTAAAAAACCAATTCTAGATGTCTTACAACAACCCTCCTATTTTTTACAAGTCGGTATATTTATTTCTAATATTTAAAAACTAAGACACAATGGGTATCTCCAAAACAGGGCGCCCAAAACCATGTCCCATTTTAGTGATAAAAGGGCACCGTGGGCACCTAATTTGTAAGTGCAGACAAGGAGTGAAGTGTGTCCAATTAGGAGTCCCATAGGATCACTCTACTCATCATTGATGTTCTAGAGGCCCCTATCCACATAGGGGGATCAAGAATGAAGGACTTCCGTCCGAGCTTCCTCCTCCACCCGATGTCGAGATAATCGGTGGGCATTCATTGTGAGGGAGCTACACACATGTCAAGCGAGTTCCAATGAATATATTATCTACCGGTATGGTGTAATTTGGGTGTTATAAAGTTTATTTTCTTGTATCCTACATAATTTCATATTTTAATTCTTGTTTTTATGCTTGTGAATGAGATGCTCTTAATTTCTAACTGATAGGCATGAGGTTTTTAGTGCATGACTAGTGTTATTCCGATTGGGTGACACAAGAATCCTTTTCATACCCTCATTCTTGAAATATCAATATAATTTGTAATCTCTTATTCCATGAATAAGTTATGGACCATGACAATATGATTGTTATGTCATGTTTTGGTTCTTCATGTAATGAAATAAAGGCTTAGGAATTATTCGGGATTCCAATTAATTTCAACAAAATAATTACGCCAAACCTAAATTAATCTCTAGTAATGATGGAGTTTAAACTATGTAGTGAACTCAAAATTAACCCTTTTACCTCATATATTTTAAAACCCATTTGGTTTCTCAACTTTTAAACATTAAATTTAGTAATTTCATCCTAAAAATATTTTCAAAAACACCCCTATTTGAGTACTTCTTAGTAAAAACCCATAGTCTAAACCCACCAACAAACATTGATATATGACCTAGGTCCTATCCTAGACTATAAATAAATGTTAAAAAGATAATAAATTTGACATGTAATGACATCACGTTCAAATTTTGGCATCATTGCTGGGGAGGACTTTGGTTTTTAGTGCGTATTTTTGATAAATTTTTTGTAATTTTGGGAATATTTATTTGTTTTATTTTATACCTTTACATCTATTTTTGGGTTCTAATTTATTTATTATTTAGGGTTTTTACATGATGCATTCTAATCCGGGATATTTACCACCTTTTGAACCCGAACTGGAGAAGATCTTACGTCAGTGACCTCTAGACACACAAGAGAACCCTTTGAAGGAGGACACACAAGACAACAACACTTCTCTTGATCCTTCATAATCTTCTTCAAGAACCAACATCAAAACTAAAATAAACAGTAATAAAATGGATGAAAATAAGCAGACAATAAATGAACTAAACTCACCTGATGTTGATATCCAACCCACATACATTCAAATGCAATGATTGGCACACAATTTTGAACTAAAATCCGGTCTAATTAATTTATTATCAAGATTCCATGGACTCACTGGAGAAGATACACACTAGCATTTAAAAGATTTTCATACTATTTGTTCAAAATTATTACCTGCTAATATGGACAAAGAATATGTAATTCTAAGAGAGTACCCATTTTCTTTATAAGTTACCGAAAAATATTGGTTATATTATGTTAATTACACAATAAGAGGTTGGGTGGACATGAAATGCATTTTCTTGAAAAATATTTCCCAGCCTCTCAAAATACAACTATAAGGAAATAAATTTTTTGGGATAATAAAATATCAAGGAGTAACACTTCAGGAAAGATTTAAAATATTATTTTCAAGTTTTCTACACCACCAAATAAGTTATCAACTTTTAATTCATTATTTTTATGAAGGTATAATTCCAATTGACCGTAACATGATTGATGCTACTGTAGGTGGTGAACTAGTGGATTAAACCCCAATAAGTACAAGGAAACTGATTGAGAACAAGGCATGTATCACTCAAAAATTTGGTATAAGGCCCATTGTACCCATTCGAGGTGTCCATGATGTGAAAAGTACTGAATTCGAGATGAAGGTAGACACAAATTTGAAGATGTATGTACCCTTTTATGACAACTTTCTTTCTCCAAAAGGAAATCTCAATCTCTTCCTCCCATCCATTGTGGGATCTGCTCTTTTGACACCCATTATTCTAACCAATTACACTAATTAAGAGAACCTTCTATGTCTTCTGAGGCTATATTTCTGGGTTTCCCCTATAAACAACCCTTTAGGAAATAACCATACTATCCATCAAACTCTGGGTGGAATGAAAAACAATTATAGGCAAGAGGGGTATTCAAACCAGCCTCATCAACCATGGAACCAACAAGGTCAGAGTAGTCATCCACCACCACCACCCAGAAATCCTCAACCACCCCAAAGGCCATTCAAATTTTCCCCTCCAAAACTCAAGCCTAGCCTAGAAGATATGATGAAACAAATGTCTTACAACAATCTCCAATTCTAAAAAACCAACCAAGAAGCCATGTAAGACCTCAAAACCCAATTAAAAAAACTATCTTACTCGATGGGGGAAATTAAAAGTCACGGGTTTGTAAAACAACAATCTCAACTATTAATCAACCCTAGAGATAAAGGAAATTTTAGTGCCATCACCCTTAGGAGTGGAAAACATATCAATATTCTACTAGAGTCATCCCCTCTTGATGAAACCTCCTCCTAAACCATTAAAAATGTTCCAAATGTTGAAAATCCTTATCTTGAGAAAATCTCTTACAAAGGAAAGAGTGCGTATTTTGATGAGTAACCTAGCCCAGCCATTCCTCTTTTAATTTCCAAAAGGTCCCCCCAAACTAGAAAATAAAAGGAAATTGAATATGATAAGGAAATTTTGGAATCTTTCAAACATTGCTGGTTAACATCCCCTTGATTGATGTCATGAAGAAAATTCCATGGTATGCCAAGTTTCTAAAAGATATGTGTAGACACGAAAGGCGAATTCGAGGTGATAAGACTGTGAGATTGGGGAGGAATGTTTCAGCATTGATAGAGCCATCATTTCCCACCAATTTCAATGATCTGGGTACATTCTCAATTAATTATTCCATAAAAGAGAATAAATTTTCTAATTATATTCTTGATATTGGTGCTTCGATAAATGTTATGCCTCACTTCATTTACTCTAAATTACAGGTTGGGAACTAAAGCCCATTGAATGTTTTGTTCAACTGGCCAACTGGAGTTCCGCACACCCCTCTGGTGTGTTAGAGGATGTTCTTGTGAGGGTTAAAATTTTAATTTTTCCTACTGACTTTTATATGCCTAAAATTGATGCTGATATGATGAATAGACTTGACATGATTATATTAGGGAGAAACTTCTTGAAAACCACTAAAACCATAATTAATGTCCATATTGGTACATTATCTATTGAATTTAGTGTTGACATATTCCATTTAAACATCCTTGATTCCATGAAGCACCCCTCAGAAGATCATTCCTCTCTCTTTATTAATTCAGTTGGTGTTCTACTTTCCCTTGAAAACATCATTTCATTCCCATGATCCACTTTCTGAGTTTTCTTCATTGATAGAAATGCTAGGAAATGATACATTCATTGATTCTTGTTTTAGTATAGAGAAATGTAATGATTTTTTGTTCATTGATGATTTCTTGAACACTAAGGATCACTTGACCATCAATGATACTACTAAGCTTGTAAAAGCTCATCCCACATCTGAGGATGACACCATAGAACTATTAAATGTGAGCAGGGACCTCTCACTTGCACACAAACTCCCATCAATCCAAAATGCACCTGAATTGGAACTAAAATAACTGCCTCAAGAATTAAAATATTCATATCTTGAGAATGGAAACAAGTCTCCCATTATCATTTCTAGTTCACTCCTTCATGAGCAGGAATTTAGACTTCTTGAACTTTTTGAATATTATAAAAAAGCCTTCGGATGGACACTTTATGACATTCCTAGTATTCGTCCATATTTTTTCACACATCATATTTTATTAAATGATGAGGCTAAACCAGTGAGGCAGGAATAACGTCGACTGAACCCAAACCTCTTGAAGATTAGAAAAAGGAGGGAACAAAATAATTGGTATTGGAATAATTTACCCCATATATGATAGACAATTGGTCATTCCTGTTCAATTAGTTCTTAAAAACGACCATACAATAATCAATAATTAAAAAAATGAATTGGTTCCAACTCGTGTGTCTGTATAGACAACTGCCAACTAAACCAACACACTAGTAAAGATAATTTACCTTTTCTACTCATTGACCAATTTCTAGAGAGTCTAGAAGGTAAGTCCCATTATTGTTTTCTTAATGGGTATTCTGGATATTTCCAAATCTTTATTGCCCTTAAGGATTAGGAAAGGATGACCTTCACTTTCCCCTTTGGAACATTTTCATATAGATGGATGTCATTTGGTATTTGCAATGCTTTGGGTACCTTCCAATGATGCATGGTTAGTATTTTTTTGGATTACCTCTAAAATTTCGTGGAAGTATTCATGGATTTTTTTACTGTTTATGGATATTCTTTGGATGAAGGTTTGAGAAGTCTTGCTTCATTCCTACATCGCTGTATTTAAAAGATTCTCATATTAATTTATGATAAAATTCTATTTCATAATGATTACTGATATGGTTTTGTTACATGTAATTTCTAGGGATCATATCCAAGTAGAAAATTCATAAGTGTGTGTCATTTATTCCCTACCATTCCCCGAAAATATATGGGATGTGAAGTCTTTCCAAGTTCATGTTGGTTTTTACCATCATTTCTTTCGTTACTTTAGTAAAATTGCACTCCCCCTATCATGATTACTCTAAAATGAAAAAGAATTTGTTTTTGATAAGGTATGTGAGGAAGCATTTAATAATTTTAAATGGAGTCTCACGTCACCCTGATAATCCAACCCAATTGGTGGGATTTACATTTGAGATTATTTGTGACGCCTCTAACTCATCAGTTGGGGCAGTGTTGTAACAAAGAGTCGATCAAGCTCCACATGTCATTACCTATACCTTATGTAATTTGGACCCTACCAAATCAAACTACACCAAAATTGTTAAATAATACCCTAACATTGTGTTTTACTTGGATAAGTTCATGTATTATCTTTTATAGTCCAAATTCATTGTGTTCTAAGACCATGCAACCCTCCGGTATCACCTTAAGAACCCAGAATCCAATCCAGACCTCATTCACTGGATGCACCTTCTTCAGGAATTCAATCAAGAAATTATAGATAAAAAAGGAGTAGATAATGTGGTTACTGACCATATCGTTAGGATTCCTCTATCCTCATACATTGACTCATCCAATTGTATTTCTATAAACGAAATATTTCCCGATGAGCAATTGTATAAAGTGAAAGATGATATTTCGTGGTGTGATAAAATTGTAAATTATTTGGTACCATCTTGCATTCCAATAGATTTCAATAAAAACCAAGATAGTCTTCTAAAAATTGAGTCTCATTGGTAAATTTGGGATTAACCCTACCTCTAGCACACATGTAGTGAACAAGTCCGTAGGTTTTGTGTCCCTGATATCGAGTTTCAGCCTGTCCTTAGATTCTGCCACACTCTTGCTTGTGGGGGCCACATTGGACCCCAATGGACTACTCAAAAAATCCTTGATTCTAGTCTATTTTGGGCATAAAAATTTGGGATGTTGATGATTTTTTTAAATCTTTTCCTTGTTGTCATAGAATGGGTAATTTATCTAAAAGAAATAAAATGCCAAAACAACCATTGCTCATTCATGAAATTTTTTGATGTTTGGGGTGTTGAATTTATGGGGCCATTTCCCAATTCCTTTGGCAACATGTAGATTCTTTTGGCTGCTGATTACGTGTCAAAATGGGTATAGGCGTGATCTATAAGGACTAATGATTCTAAGGTAGTTGTAGAACTTTTGAGAACCCAAAAACTTTTATAGGTAGGGATTACCTAGGTTCATCATCAGTGACCCGGGATCTTATTTCTATAACCGAACAATGCAGTGACTATTGCATCAATATAGGGTCAGTTATCAAGTGACTACTGCTTATCACCCACATACCAATGGTCAGGCCGAGGTTCCAAATAGATAGGTAAAACATATTCTTGAAAAAACGGTTCTACCCAATAGAAAATATTAGAGTCTTCAACTTTATGATTCATTATGGGCGTACCATACTGCTTTCAAAAATCCCTTTGGCATGTCAGCATATCAGCTAGTGTTTGAAATGATTTCCCACATACCTGTTGAGATTGAGCACCGAGCCTACTGGGACATTAAACAATGAAATTATAATCTTTCTGGACCAGTTTCTCAAAGGATGTTGTCGATTTAGGAGTTGGAAGAAATGAGAAGAGATGTGTATGAGAACTCTGGGATTTATAAGGAGAAAACCAAGGCTACCCATGACTGTCTTATCCTTCATCTCTAGTTACAAATTTTGCAAAAAGGTCCTCCTCTACAATGTAAGGATAATGTTGCATCCAGGTAAGCTTTTTTCCTATTGGTTTGGACTATACATAGTTACTAACGTCTCTTCATTCCATGTTGTCCAGGTTCAAAATGAATAAACCAAGAAAACATTCATTTTAAATGGGAAGAGGCTAAAGCAAATCCATGAATCCATTTTGGATTCCCTGACTGAGGAATTCCATATTCAAGAAGCAATATATGAACGACACTCACCAGGTTTTATCCTTCCTTCCCACATTCTCTTCTATTATAGTGAGGATATAGCTGAATTTAGTTGGGGGGTTGGGTACATTTCTGGGTTAGTTAATAATTTTAATATGTAATGACCCGTAATTTCCATTTAATTTTTTTATATGGGAATTTTATGAGTCCCTGAATGTTGAAAACGTGTGATTCTGAGGCCCGATGTGCGCAGAATCAATTTCTGATGTTTTGTTTGGGTACGGTCAATGAATGTTCAAGCGGGTTTTTATAAATTTTGAACCATTTATCAGAATTTAAATCCGAGGAAACCATTGAACTCGCAGCATCGATATTATCTTAAGAAGACTTTCACCTCGATGGTAGTTGGTTGAGGATGGAAGTTAGTTTTTGGGGTTTTTTGTGAGGAAATATAAAAATAAAATAAATGAATGTTTTATTTTATTTTATCTATTATAACCACCCAAGTGGAATTTGGAGGTGGGGACCGCCACACCTTAACCTCCCATGAGAGGTTATGGTGGTGGGGCCCACCCGAACCAAACCTCCCATGAGAGGTTACGGTGTGGGGACCACCCAGAACTAAACCCCTAGTAATGGTGGGAGTGGAAATCCTCTCAACTCCCTCATAAATGAGGGAGAGACTCTTGACCTCCTTCACCTTTATTGTGCCAACACATATAATCTATTATTCCAAATCCTCCCCCTTAATTAATTGAGCCAACACAACTATTAATTACTGAAACCATTTTGATATTTGTGTCACCAATTAAATAATAGATAACTTAATTTATTATTTTGGCATGACATTTTCATTTTTGTGGGACTTGGGAGAGGAGAGAGCATGGGAGAAATAAAGTTCACCAACAAAGAACTTCATCTCCCAATGAAGAACTCTCTCTCGACAAAGAAAGCTCCACCGACGAAGAACACTGATGAGGAATACCTTCGATAATGAAGTACGACCTTGACTACTACTTTCTTATTCGGATCCTCCTTCGATGTAGGTTGTGTTCGTCTACAACAAATTGATGTCCACCTTCTCACGCCAATGTAGACGATCAATGAAAAAGGTAGGGATTTTATTTAAGTATAATACTATTCCCTTGATTTATTCCTTGTAAAACAATGAATGTAGACCAAATTATTATCATTTTGACCCGCATATGTTTCTTCCTTGCTGGTTGGGAATATATTGTTAACGACGGATTACGGGAATTGATGTTTTAAGATATCTTCAATGATGGTTCTTTGTTTATGTTTTTGATTAACTGATTGCTACCACCCTAAACGCGTAGTGTGCAGGCCAAACCGGCCACACCCTCGTGGCACTCTGGGCCGAACCGGCTCCGCGCCTCTGGTCCGAGCCGCCTCTGTGGTGCCCTCCGGGCCGAACCGCCCTTGCGGCCTACTAGGCTGGGCCTAGCGGGCCAGGCCTAACCCAACCGGTCAGGACGGGTCGACCCAAATCGGGTTAGGACGGGTCGACCCAAATTGGGTTGGCCCAGACTGGGTTGGGTTGGGTCGGTCCGAACGGGTTGGACTGGACCCGAGCCCACTATAACCCTTTACTTATTTTGGCAATATCTTTGGCACCGATCTCCCATTTAATGAACCATCGATGACACCATTAATCTTGGCGCGTGGTGGTCCTAGTGGGGAGTTCCTGGTTGTGGTGGAAGACCCACGTTAGAGGAGCGCCTAGTTGTGGCGGCATACCCACGGTACTCGACAGTAGGAGTACATCTACAGGCTATGAGGGGGAGCGCCTGGTTGTGGCTGCAGACCCACGGTGGGGAGTGCCTCTGTGTGATGCAGCATACCGATGGTACTCGACAGGAGGAGTACCTCAATAGTCCAAGGTTAGTGAGAAGCGCCTGGTTGTGGCAGTAGGCCCGTAGCAGCAGTCGAGGGTTCAGAATGCTATACCCCTAGAATAAAATCCTGGTTGATCTGAGTCAGTAACTTTTGTGTTTTTCTCATGATAGAGAGGGATTACATGATAACTTAGGTATATGTATGGGCATATACCTATGTGGGGTTATCTGTTGATTTCATATTTTGTGGTTTATTCTTGTTCAATTTTGTGAGACCTTGAGGGTATTGGGGTCTTTATTGAGTATTGTTATACTCACCCTTGCATGAGCTATGCCCACACCTCATTTTGTTGGCTGCAAATGACAGACAACGCTGACTGTGGATGAGAGTACCAGTACTCGATGGTACCCAAAGGTGGAAAATATGACGTGATGGTACACGGTGGAGATGTATAGATGAGGAGTACTAAGGAGGCGATCTGTTCTGTCTGTTCTGGTAGGAACCCGTTGGACGACCCAACAATTGTTTTTCCTTTTTCCTCAGTTGTACTTGTACTTTCAGTTTCTTGTACTTTCCAGCTAGTCTTGTATTCTGGCCCCTTTTTACATACTATACTCACTTGTTGGTTATATAGTTTACTTCTGTTCGTATCTTAATGTGTGTGTTTATAGGTTATAAAGGTAATTCCTTCCCAGTTTTAGGTAATTATGCCTTTGGTGTTAGTCGCCAACCTCTGGCCTATGGAAGGCGGGCTTGGGGTAGTCACGGCATGGTTCCTGGGGGACGAATCGTGAGAAATTCGTATAAGAGGAGTTGGTTCTACCACCGTACTTAGGACTATGATATTTTATATGAAGCAATAGTGTTATGGGCAGTGAGTGTGGTTTTCAGTTCATGGAGTCCAGTGTTGGTGCGGCGACCGATGTATACATACACTAGGACCCTAATTTATGATTTCCGACTCAGTGCATGAAAACACTAATTGTGTGTGTGTTTTCAAAAGTTTTATTCAAGTCAGCTCAACTAGGTCATCTCACCAGGTATATCTTTTGACCGTGTAACATCTATTTATTTCAAGATGTCTCCACGTAGACGACCAACTAGAGTCCTGAGAGTTGTATGCACGAATATCCCACTGATCATGAGGCCTCGGGGCAGGGCCCTTTTCAAGTGGAGGCACCAGCGGTACCTTTACTCATTGGGCCACCGATACCACCAACCCCAGCCGTAGACAGTTCATGCCGCTTGAGCACATTTCACGTGTTCCAGTACTAGAGGCCACCCAGTTTTAGGGGAGAGACAGCCCCACAGGAGGCTGAGGATTGGATGGAGGCTGTGGTGATATTTTTATGACTGGTAGGGACACCAGAAGATCTCATGGTGATTCTTACTACTATCCTTCTACATGTAGTAGTAGAAATATGGTAGAGTTTGATGCTCCAGGTCCACGAAAAGATGAAACTTCTTTTGGAAGACTTTGAGAGCCTGTTTTGGGCAGAGTTTGTCCCAGCAACTCTCCGCGAAGTGCGCATATAGAAGCTACTTCATTTGCATCAGGGCAGCATGACTATAGCTCAGTACTCAGTGAGGTTCACATACCTCTCATGCTACTCCACCAATATGGTGCGAGCCCCATTTTTCAGGGCCCAAACATTCAAGCAGGGGATCAGACGGGAGATCAGAGCTATGATGATCTCACTCAGCATATTGATTCAAGAAGGGGTGCTAGGGAGAGCCCTACTAGTGGAGAGATTCATTTCTAAGAAGTATCCAGCAACAAGATCCACCACTAGTTGACACTTAGCAGAGTATTATACAGTAGGCATCAGACGAATGTCATAGAGATTCAAGAGGACTAGACCTATAGGTGGATGACCGCATGACTCAGGATAAGATGTGCAGGGCACTTGAAGCGGAGACAGACATGCCAGGAGTGGTTAGTGTAACTCATGCAGTGGACAGGGTCACATATCTCATGAATGTCTGAAATGCTGTTCGGATGATTAGTAGACGGTCGAAGGACCACCCGAACAGAGGCAGTGATTCGATCGAGGTGGTCTTCAGGGAACATACGGACATGGCAGAGTAGCTGGTCGTGTAGCTGGTGGTGGGAAACATTCCAAGGTGTTACTGCCACCACCACCAGGAGGTCCACCCTAACTGTAGGGAGCAGCTGGACCAGGGAGAGCTTAGCTCTAGGCAACTGAGGCATATGATCTTGGAGCTCCGGAGTTGATTTTAGGTAGTATCTATGTATACTACACCATAACTGCAGTACTTATAAACACAGTTTCCAGTCACTCTTTCATTTCCACTGCCCTCGTTCAGAGCTCGAATATTCTGATGGAGCTATTGGCTCGATCCTTATGGGTATAGGCTCCTACAGGAGTAGATTTGACGATTACGCACTTGTGACGACAAAGTCATATTACACTAGGAGTTGAGAGTTTTTTCTAGGATCTCCTAGCAGTGGTGTCGAGGCCTTATGATGTAATCTTGGGTATGGACTGACTATCTACAGTACATGCTCAGATTGACTGTATTCGGTGAAAAGTGCGGTGTGTCCACACGGATGGGACCATGATTACCTTCACCAGTGATAAGGGATCCTATACAGCACATGATGGACTTACTTAGAGGATAGTGCAATCGATCACTCATCCGTTGGTTAGCCTTCCCCTCAGAGAAGTTGGGGTGGAGAGACCAAGATATCCTGTAGTGGTGGACCAGTATACAGATGTCTTCTCGGATGATTTTTCAGGTCTACCCCCTTTCCAAGAGGTATAATTTTATTTTGACTTGTACCCCAGGATGACACCAATATCTTCATCGGTGTATCAGATGGCTCTCGCAAAATTTCATGAGTTTCGGGTACAACTAGAGGACATATAGGGGAAGGGATTCATCCAGCCCAGTGTTTCTCCCTGGGTAGCCTCGATTCTGTTCGCCAAGAAGGTGGATGGAAGCTTGAGGTTTTGTGTCAACTATCGGTGCCTGAACCAGGTGACCTTGAAGAACAAGTACCCACTCCCGAGGATTGACGACCTCTTTGATTAGCTAAAGGGGGATCGGTGGTTCTCGAAGATATACCTCATATCAAGCTATCAACATCTAAGAGTACGAGATGAGGATGTGCATAAGATGACGTTTAGATGTCTGTATGACAAATAAAAGTTCATTTTTATGCCATTCGGAGTAAACAATGCTCCAAAAAGTTTAATGGGACTCATGAACATGATCTTTCATCCATACCTCAATCGCTTTTTCATAGTCTTCATCAGCGACATTATGATCAACTCCACTATAGAAGAGGGTAATGCCTATCATTTGGAGGTAGTATTGGACACAGTCCGAGATCACCAGCTTTACGGTAAGGTCTCAAAGTGCTATTTCTAGATCCGAGAGGTTCACTTTCTGGGTCATGTCATCTCGGAGGCTGGAGTTGCAGTGGATCCAGAAAAGATTGAGGCGGTACTTTCTTGGGAGCCACCCAGGAGTTTGACAGAGGTACAGAGTTACCTGGGTTTGGCTGGATACTACCAGATATTTGTGCCAAACTTTTCCAACGTTTCAGCACCACTATTATCCTTGACGAAGAAGGTCCAACCCTTCGTTTGGTAGAAAAATTCTAGAGGAGTTTTCAGGAGCTGAGGTAGAGGATGAACTGTGACCCCATCTTGTGGCTTCCAGAGGAAGGCGCAGGGTATGTAGTTTACTGTGACGCATCAGGGACCAGACTCAGATGTGACCTGATGCAGGAGAGAGCAGTGATCACATATAGTTCTTGACAGCTGAGACAACATGAGCAGAACTACGCTACACATGATCTGGATTTAGCAGTAGTGGTATTCGCCTTGAAGATGTGGTGACACTATCTGATGGGTGAGCACTTTACAGTGTACTCTGATCACAAGAGTCTCAGCTATATCTTATCCCAGAAGGACCTGAACCTGATATAGTGACGTTGGTTTGAGTTCCTTGAAGACTATGACTTCGAGATAGTCTATACTCCTGGGAAGGGGAACGTTTTTGCAGATGCACTCATTAGGAGATCTGGTATACAACTTCTAGGAGAGACGACAGAGCAGCTGGACACTTTGTAGATATCCTTTGTGGATATAGATGGAACAACTTTCCTTCAGTCTCTTACAGTCACTCGCCCACTCCTTCAATGATTCAGGGAGGCACAGTGTGAGGACATTGACTACGAGACATGACGTGCTCAGATATTCAATGGGCTGGCACCTGATATATTTTTTGAAGGTGGGTAGCATGTCATCCTCTTCAAAGGATGTACCATGGTACCAGTGTCACTTCAAGAGGAAGTGTTGAGGGAGTTACACACATCCCCTCTAGTGGTACATCCAGGAGTGGCGAAGATGTACCAGGACCTCTGACGGCAGCACTGGTGGCTGAAAAGGAAGAAAGCAGTTGCAGTGTTTGTCTCATTATGCCTCAGTTGTCAACAAGTGAAGGTGGAGCATCAGGTAGCAGCAGTCTTGGTTCAGAAATTAGAGGTCCCACAGAGGAATTGGAATGGGATATCCATGGACTTCATGATATGAAGTACATATACATCCAGGGGTCATGACTCTATCTGGGTGATCATCAAACGACTCACCATGTCATCCCACTTCCTACCGATCAGAGAGCAGGGTTCAGTAAAGAGCTTGGGACACCTCTACATGCAAGAGATTGTGCGAATATATAGAATACCTTCGATGATTTCCTCCGATCGTGACACACGTTTTACTTCTCGGCTATGGAAGGTGTTGATGGAGGCTTTCGGGAGGAAGCTTTATTTGAGTACCAACTTCCATCCATAGATGGATGGCCAGAATGAGCGGACCATTCAGACCATCGAGGAAAACCTGAATGTTTGTGTCCTTAGCTTTGGTCGCAGTGGGGAGGATCACTTGCCTTTGGTAGAGCTTTCATATAACAATAGATATCACTCCACTATAGGGATGGAAACTTTTGAGGCGTTGTACGGGAGACTTTTAAGATCACCTTTGTGCAGGATTGACCTAGTGGAGACAACACTCGTGGGACCTTTGATGGTACCTGCTATCATGGAGAAGGTGTAGATCGTCCAGGAGTGGATGAAGTCTGCACAGAGTAGGCAGATGTCATATGATGACAAGAGATAGAGACCTATAGAGTTCAAGGATGGCGACCAAGCCTTTCTATGGGTCTCACCCTGACGAGGTATATAGAGATTTGGCTGTGGTGGAAAGTTATCTCCGAGTTCCATCGAACCATTCCAGGTCCTCAGAAGAGTTGGTGAGGTGGAATACCACTTATCTATTCCACCTCAGTTGCACCGGGTGCACAACGTCTTCCATGTATCCCTGTTGAGGTGATACATACACGACCCCTCTCACATCATAGACCACGGTGAGCTGGACATCGATAATGGGGGGACGTTTACAGAGGTTCAAGTAGAGATTGAGGATCGATGGGAGCATGTCCTTCAGGGATAGTCGATATCTCTGGTGCACGTTTGCTGGCAGCATAGGAACCTCTAGGAGAGCATGTGGGAGCGGGAGGCTCAGATGTGTGCTCAGTACCCCCACTTGTCCCTTTAGTTATGAGTAGTAGATTATGGGGATATAATGCCCTTAAGTGGGGAGAATTTCAAGACACATAATTTCCATGTAATTTTTTTGTTATGTGGTAATTTTTCGTGTCCGTAAAAGTTGACGACGTATGATTCCGAGGCCCGGTGTGCTCAGAATCAATTTCTAAAGTTTTGTTCGAGTACATTCAGTTAATGTTCAAGCATGTTTTTTATAAATTTTGAACCATTCCTCGGAATTAAAATCTGAGGACACCGTTGAACTCACAATGCTGAAATTCACATAAGAATACTTTCACCTTGACGGTTGTTGGCCGAGGGTCAAAGTTAGTTTTTGGGGGTTTTCATGGAAATTGAAAAACACAATAAACACATGTTTTATTTTATTTTATCTATTATAACCACCAATATGGAAGTTGTAGGTGGGGAAAAACACACTTTAACCTCCCAGGAGAGGTTATAGTGGTGGGGTCCACCCGAAACTAACCTCCCATGAGAGGTTATGGTGTGGGGACCACCCGAGACTAAACCCCCTAATAATTGTGGGAGAGGAAAACCTCTCAACTACCTCATAAATGAGGGGGATCCTCTTGACCTCCTCCACCTTTATTGTGCCAACACATATAATTTATTATTCCAAATTCTCCCCATTAATTAATTGAGCCAACACGCCAATTAATTACTTAAACCATTTTGAAATTTATGTCAAAAATTAAATAATAGATAACTTAATTTGTTATTTTGGCATGGAATTTTTATTTTGGAGGGACTTGGCAGAGGAGAGATCATAAGAGAAATAATGTTTTCCAACGAAGAACTTCATATCCCAAAGAAGAATGCTCCACCAACGAAGAACGCCGACAAGGAGCACCTTCGACTATGAAGAACGACCTTGACTACTACTTTCTTCCTCGGAACCTCTTTGGCATACGACATGTTCATCTACAACGAATCGATGTCCTCCTTATCGCGCCAATTTCTATGAACAATGAACAAGGAAGGGATTTTATTTAAGTATGATATTATTCCCTTGATTCATTCCTTCTAAAACAAAGAACGTGGACCAACTTATTATCATGTTGACCAGTGGATGTTTCTTCCTTTCGGGTTGGGAATATATTGTTAATGAGGGATTAAGGGAATTTATGTATTTAAGATATATTCCTTGATGGTTCTTTTTTTATGTTCTTGATGAACCGATTACTACCACCCTAAACGTGGAGGGTGCAGGCTAAACTAACATGGCCTGACCCCCTGATGATATTCGGGGTAGTGTTCTTCGAAATGGTGATGAAGGTGAAGAAGGCAACGTCGCCGCCACCTGTGGCCACCGTGACCTGTACCTCCCCCGCGACGTTCCGATCGCCAGCCAAACCGGCCCCCACGCCCGGTCGTGCCTCACCCCGGCCGCGCCGCCCTCCCCAGCCGTGCCGCCCCAGTGGCCGCACCTCCCCACCGGTCGTACCCCCGCACTCTAGCCACGCTTCCCCTGTCCAAACTGGCTGCACCCTCATGGCGATCCGGGCTGAACCGACTCTGCGCCTCCGGGCCAAACTGGCTATGCGGTGCCCTCCTATCCGAACCACCCTCACTACCTGGTGGGCTGGGTCCAGCATGCCGCACCAAACCCAACAGGCCGGCCCAAACCCAACGGGCCAGGATAGAACCAATGAGTCAGGTTGGGTCGGTCTGAACGGGGTAGACCAGACCCGGGACCACTACGACCCATTACTTTGTTTTGGCCATATCTTTTGCACCGGTAATCCGTTTGATGAACCGTCAGTGGCACTCGTAATATTGGAGAATGGAGGTTCGTTTGAGTATACCCCACTGATGTTTGGGTTATAGTTGAGATACGGTCAGGTTGGATCATGCACGAATCCAACTGGGCCCCCGAGACTAAATGGCTAATAACTCACAGACCAGACATCTGATTGACACATCGTCAGTTACATTGAGACCCCTATGATGTGGAAGAACTTTGGGATTCTTATTCATGGGACTTCGTGGTAGTTAGATAATCAACCAGTAGCTTGTGGATCAAATCTTATAGAGATGAGTGAGAATTTGTGTGGGAACCTTGTAGCTAGCGGAGACTTGACGACTACTGACCGATTGACTTGGAGTGACTCAGCTAGCCCAGTGGAGAGCATCTGGTTGTGGCGGAAGACCTACAGAAGAGGAGCGCCTGGTTGTGGTGGCAGACCCACAATACTTTATAGGAGGAGTGCCTCTACAGGCTATATGGGGGAGCTCCTAGTTGTGGCGGCAGACCCACAGTGGGGAGCGCCTTTGTGTGACGCAGCTGACCCATGGTACTCGATAGGAGGAGTACCTCATCAATACAAGTTTAGCGGGAAGTTCCTGGATGTGTCCGCAGACCCACTGTACTCGATAGAGGAGGTGTTCTCCAATAACCGAGGGTTCGAAATGTTACTACCCCAAGAATAAAATCCTGGTTGAGCTGAGTTAGTAACTTTTGTGTTTTCTTCACTACTGAGATGGATTACATGATAACTTAAGTATATGTATGGCCATATACCTGAGTGGGGTTATCTAGTGATTTCATACTTTGTGGTTTATCCTTGTTGGATTTTGTAAGACCTTGAGGGTATCAGGGTCCCTACTGAGTTTCTTTATAATCACCCCTTCATGGGCTATGCCCGTACCTTGTTATGTTGGATGCAGACGATGGACAACTCTGACTATGGATGAGAGTACCAGGATTGGACGGTACCCATAGGTGGACCATACGACGTGACAGTACATGGTGGAGATGGATGGATGTGGATTGCTAAGGAGGTGATCTGTACCTACCCTTTAGGTAGGAACCCAGAGGATGACCCAACAACTATTTTCCCCTTTTCCTCAGTTGTACTTGTACTTTCAGTTTCTTATACTTTCCAGTTGGGCTTGTTTTCTGGACCCTTTTTACATACTGTACTCTCTTGTTGGTTATATATTTTACTCATTTTCATATCTTCCTGTATGTTTTTACAAGTTATAAAGGAAATTCCTTCCCTATTATAGGAAATTACACCTTTGGTACAAGTCGTCAACCCTTGGCCTAAGAAAAGCGGGTTTGCGGTAGTCACGACATGGGTCCCGGGGGACGGGTCGAGACATCATCATCTTTCTTCTCATTTTCTTCTTCTTCATGGTATTTTTATATTACCCTTCCCTTAGGGTCACCAAATCCTAGAACATACTAAAAATTTATGTTGAAATTTTTTATTACATGTTGATTTATCATTTTTTTAAAAACTTGTATATATTTTGGATTGAATGTTTGTATGAATTTAACATCAAGGAGTGATTTTTGGTGAATTGGGTTTCTATCAATGATATAAATGGGTGTATCATTGTGAAACATTTTAGATTAGTGATGCCACTTGTGTGAATATTTTTTGGGAAAAATTTATCACTAATATCTGCATAAATGTTTTCTCCAAATCACAAAGTGTGAATATTTCTAACTTAATATAAGGTAAATTTATGTTAGGTTAATATTTTTTCAGCTTTAAATGATATTTCCATATATTTATTTCTTATTTTAATTGTTTTATTACCGTATGAGATTATTATATGTGGATGTACTTAATGTATGACTATTGTACGCAAAAAAAATTGGATTGTGTTTTAGGTAGGTCAAAAACCACTCCTCCACAACCTTGGATCTTTTTATAACTATTGCAATTAGTGTTTTGAAGAGAAAAAACAAGGGTTGAGAGATGACTATGATATTTTTTCAAAATGAAACATCTAAAGAAAAAAATTATAAATTAGGGGAGTGATGAAATCTGCAACATATGGGGATATCTAGGTTGGTTGCTTATAGGTTGACTTCTAGGAATGGTTAAGTGAGTGGGTCTTGAAATATGATTGTAAAGGATGCAGGGAAGGTTCGGTGAAATAAATTCATTAAATGCTGAATAATTTTTAAATAACCTTTATTTATTGGACTAAAAGATGAATGAATAACATGGAATGGTTTTCAGACAAACTAATGGAGAGTTAGTGGAATGGTTGAATTTTGAATTCATAGCTGAATTTGGTGTCATGAATGCCTTTGAATTTCATTGTGATCTGATTTATGAGACATATTTTTCTATTTTCAATTGGAAGAACTCCTTGGTGTGGTTCGTACATTGATCACATTACTTTAATTAATTAAAATTCTCTCAAATTTTTACTCTTCATGATGTTGGGAATATATAAATGTATCATTATTTTGATATGAGACTTTTCCCAGGAGTCAAATGTTTTGGTGTGGGGGTGTGATCACACAGCGATTCACTATTCAATTCCATCCTTACACCGATGAGACGACGGGTTCTCACCGGCGTTGCTCCGGATGGTGCAGGTCCGGTGGGTCTCACCGGCGATCTGACGGGAGGTCACATGGGGATTCGCGATGGCTCGCATCTCGAGTGCGGTGCGGATAGGATTGAGACGCGTCTGACGGTGACTCAGTAATCGATTGGCCTCGATTTTCGTGGTCGGCGCGTGAGACAGCATGTCGGGGCTCGTGGCTCAAGGTGCTGATGGAGGGGGAGCGGTTATTTGAAATTTGAATTTGAAGTTGATGTTGAATGTTTAAAGCTTGGAGTATGAGTTTCTGTATGGTTACCGGTTTTCCTTAAACCGGCTTCGATAAAATAATAAAAAAATAAGATTTGCGACCATCCTTACACCGATGTTTTAAACTAGTTTTTTAATGAATGTTAAAAACATAATAATAAATTTAACTTCATGTTCTATTTGTTGATTTAATGATTATCACTATTAAAAAGGTAAATTATGCTTGTTTTGATATTTTCATTGAAGGTGGTTGTGATTTGGATGCCTAGAGATCATCCAAAAGTGAAATGGGCCAAAATAAATGGCATCCCATGGAAATCTATCAAATATTTTGAACAGTAATAGAATTCATGCATAAAAATGGGTTGAAACGTGGTTTACCTCTCTAAAGTATCATGGGATACAACTCTTATTGTGGAACCGAAGCCTAATTCGCTCTTTTAGTGGCCCATCCGAACCATTCTGTCTAGGGGATATAATCTGTCCGAATTCAAAAGTTTTTTTGTTTTATTGACTATATTTTCCAATATAGTGGTCTAATGGCCAGAAAATTCGACAAGGATACAATAAAGAGTCCTGAAAACAACTCTTCTTTTTTGTTCAAGTCGTGATATGACTTTTTACTATTCCAAAATTGAGACACAAGGGGTATCTCAAAAATAGGGTTCCCAAAACCATGTCCTATTTTGTCTATTAAAAGGCACCATGGGAACCTCATTTGTATGTTCATACAAGGAGTGAATTTCTGCGAGTTTGGAGTTCCATATGAGTCATCTCTTCATATTTTATGTTCTGGAGGCACCTATCCTCATAGGGGGAGTGAGAATGAAGAATGGATTCCGCCCAAGCGTCCTCCTCTACCTGATGTCGATCTAATCGGTGGGCGTTCGTTATGAGGGAGATACAGACATGTCAAGGGAGTTACAATGAATATATTATCTACTGGTTTGAATTAATTGTGGGTGTTAAAAAATTTTATTCCATGTATCTAACATACTTTCATATTTTAATGCTCTTTTTGATGCATGTGAATGAGATTATCTTAATTTCTAACCGATCGACATGAGGTATTGAGTGAGTGACTTGTGTTGTTATGATTGGGTAACACAAGAATCATTTTCCTACCAACATTCTTGATATTTCAATCTTATTTGGAATCTCTTATTCCATGCATAAGTTCTGGACCTTGAAAATATGATTTTCATGTCAAGGTTTGGTTCTTCAAGAAATGAAATAATGGCTTAAGAATTAATCAGGATTCCAATTCATTTCAACAAAATAATTACTCCAAACTAAAAATAATCACTAAGAATGAAGAAGTTGAAAGTGTGTTGTAAACTCACAATTAATCCTCTTGTCTCATATTATTCAAAACCCATTTGGTTTCTCAACTTTTAAACTATCAAATAAGTAATTTTATCCTAAAACTATATACACAACCACCCCTATTTTAGTACTTCTTAATAAAAACACACACTCTAAACCCACCAATTCTCAATGAGAGATGACCAGGGGTCTTCCTTAGACTATAAATCAACTTTAAGAGCACAATAAATTTGACGTGTCATGACAGCGCTTTCAAATTTCAATGCCATTGTCGGGGATCTCTTTGGTTTTCAGTATGTGTTTTTTATAGGATTTTTATAAATTTTGTGAATATTTATTTGTTTTTTATTTTACATTTACCTATATTTTTGTGTTATAGTTTATTTCTTGTGTAGGTTTTGTGAATGAAACATTCTAATTTGGGAGATTTATCATCTTTAGAACTATAATCGGAGAGGATCTTAGATCAACGACGCTGAGATGCACAAGATAATCCTTTGAAGGAGGACACACAAGACAACAACACTCTTCTTGATCCTTCATCTTCTTTTTCAATAACCTACATCAAAATTGAAATAAACATCTATAAAATGGTAGAAAATAACTGGACATTAAATTAACTAACCTCACCATATGTTGATATCCTACCCACATACATTCAAATGCAAGGAGTGAAACCCAATATTGAACTAAAATCCATTCTAATTCATTTATTACCAAGATTCAACAGACTTGCAGGAGAAGATCCACACAAGCATTTAATAGAATTTCATACTATTTTTTCAAAATTAAAACATGATAATGTGGATGAAGAACATGTAAAAATTAGAGCATGCCCCTTTTCTTTATAAGATATATTCAAAGATTTTTTATATTATGTTAATTCCCCAATAAGTGGTTGGGAAAGCATGAAACACATTTTTCTTGAAAAATATTTCCCAGCCTCTCGAACTGGAACTATATGGAACAAAATTTTTGGGATAAGACAATATCAAGGGGAAACAAATCTTGAATATTTTGAAGGATTTAAAAGATTATGTTCAAGTTTTCCACAAAACCAAATAAGTGGTCAACTTTTAATTTAGTATTTTTATGATGGTTTAATTCCAATTGATCATAACATGAAAAATGCTACTACAGGTGGTGATCTAGTGAATATAAACCCAATCTTTGTAAGGAACTTGATTGAGAACAAGGAAAAAAAGACTCCAAAATTTAGTACAAGGTCCAATGTATCCGTTAGAGGAGTCCATGTTGTGCAATGTACTGAATTCGAGATGAAGGTTCACACAGAGATTGAAGAGGCAAGTACCCTTTTATGACAAATTTCTCTCTTCCAAGCGAAATTTCAATCTCCTTATCCCATCCATTGTGGAATCCGCTCTTCTAACACCCATTATTCTGACCAATGACCCCAATTAAAAGAAACATGAGAGAGTTGTGAGGGAATATTTCTAATTCACCCCTATAAACAACCCTTTAGGCAAGAACCATATTATCCATCCAACTCTAGGTGGATTGAAAACCAAGCTTATAGGTAAGGGGGTTATTTAAACCAGCCTCATCAACCATGGAACCAACTAGGTCAGAGTAGTCTTCCACCACCACCACCCAGAAATCCTGAACCACCCCAAAGGCCTTTCCAACTACCCTTACAAAACTGGAGACTTGCCTAGAAGATATGATGAAACAAATGGCTTCCAATAATCTCTAATTCCAATAAACCACCCAGGAATCCATACAAGACCTCAAATCCTAATTAGACTAACTAGAAAATTCGGGGGGTCAAATTCAAAGTCACAGGTCAGGTAAAATACTATCTCAACAATTATTCAACCCTGGAGATGAAGTAAATGTAATTTTCATCACCCTTGAGATCGGAAAATAGTTGAATCATCCATTAGAGTCATCCCCTCTTGAAGAAACCTCCATCCAAACCATTTATAATGTTCCAAATATTGAAAATCCTTGTACTATGAAAATCACTTCCAAAGGAAAGAGTGTGTATTTTGATGATTCTCCCAGCCCAACCATTCCTCTTCCATTTCCCCATGGGGCCATCCATCCTTGAAAACAATAGAAAATGGAACTTGATATGGAAATATTGGAAACTTTCAAAAAAGTGCAGGTTAACATCCCCTTGATTGATGAAGTGAATAAAATTCCTCAGTATTGCATATTTCTAAAGGAGATGTGTACACACTGAATGTGACTTCGAGGTGATGAGAAAGTGATCCTGGGAAGAAATGTTTCAGCAATGATAGAGCCATCGCATCCCACCAACTGTAGTGATATTGGAACATTCTCAATTCCGTGTACCATAGAAGAGTATTCTTTTTTTAATGCTATGATTTATTTTGGTGCTTCAATAAATGTGATACCTCACTCTATTTACACTACATTACATGTTGGGGAAGTAAAGCCCACTGGAATTTAGGTTCAACTGGCTATCCAAAGTGCCGTACAACCCTCTGGTGTGTAAGAGGATTTTCTTGTGAGGGTTCAAAATTTTATTTATCCTTCTGACTTTTTTGTGCTTAAAATGGAGTATGATAGGATGAATGGACATTCCCCAACTATATTGGGGAGAACCTTTATTAAAACCACCAAAACCATAACTAATTTTCATAATGGAACATTATCTATGGAATTTGGTGTTGACATAATCTATTTCAACACCCTTGATGCCATGAATCACTCTCAAAAGAACACTCCTCTCTCCGTGTTAATTCAAATGGTGTACTCCCTTCCATTAAAAAAACAACATTTCATTCCCCTAAGCCCATTTATATGTTTTCTTCATTGATATAAATTCTAGGAAATTATTCATGCGTTTATTGTTGTAGTACACTAGATAAATGTAATGTATGTTTGCTGATTGAATATTTGTTAAACATTGAGGATCACTTGACCATCAATGGTATCACTAAGCTTGTATAAGATCATTCATCATATGGGGATGATACCATTGAGCAGTTAGATGGGATAAGGGACCTTTCACTTCCACACACACTCCCATCAATCCAAAATCCACTGGAATTGAAACTGAAACAACTTCTTCAAGATTTAAAATATTCATATCTTGAGAATATAACCATGTTTCCCATCATCATTAGTAGTTCACTCCCACATGGGAATAAATTGCAAGTACTTGAACATTTGAGGGAGTATAAAAATGTATTTGTATGGAAACATGCTAACATTCCCCGTATTAGACCATTAATTTTTACACATCATATTTTGTCAAATGACGAGGCTAAACCAAGGAGGCAGGAACAACGTCGACTGAACCCAAACATCATAGAAGTTTTGAAAAAGGAAGTAACAAAATTATATGTTTCTGGAATCATTTACCCCATCTCTGATAGCCAATGGGTCAGTCCAATTATAGTAGTTCATAAAAAACCGACCTTATAGTAATCCAAAATGAAAGCAATTAATTGGTTCCAACTCTTCTACAGAATATTTGGAGTGTATGTATAGGCTATCTCCGACTAAACCGACACACTAGGAAAGATCAGTTCCCTTTGACATTCATTGACCAAATGTTAGAGAGGCTAGTGGGTAATTCACCTTATGATTTTCTTTATGGGTATTTAGGATATTTTCAAATCCATATTGCCCCCGAGGATCAGTAAAATATGACTTTCACTTGCCACTTTGGCACATTTTCATATAAGAGGATTGTATTTGGTATGTGCAATGCTCTAGGTACTTTCCAATGATGCATGGTTAGTATTTTTTTGGATTACATGGAGAATTTCATGGAAGTATTGATGGATGATTTCACTATTTATAGATCTTCTTTTGATGAATGTTTTAGTAGTAATACTTCCGTCTAATGCCACTGTATTGAAAAGCATCTCATATTATATTATTAGAAATACAATTTCATGGTGCAACAAGGTATTGTTTTGGGACATATCATTTCCAGGAATGGTATCCCAATAGATAAATCAAAATTGGATGCCATTTCTTCCCTACCATTCCCCAAAACATTATGGTATGTGAATCCATTCCTAGATAATGCTGAATTTTACCGTCGTATCATTCGTGACTTTAGTAAAATTGCATTCCCCCTCCCCCGATTACTCCATAAAGAAAAAGAATATTATTTTAATAATGAATCTGAGGAAGCTTTTAATAAGTTAAAATGGAGTCTCAAGTTACCCCCAGTAATCCAAACACCTCGGTGGGATTTACTATTTTATCTCATGTGCGATGCCTCTAACAATGTTTTTGGGGAAGTCTTGTCATAAAGGGTCGATCGATCTCCACTTGTCATTTCCTATGACTCACATACATTAGACCCTTCCCAAAAAAACTACACCACAACTAAAAGATAATTCCTTACTATTGTGTATTCCTTGGATAAATCTAGGAAATATATTTTAGGGTCCAAAGACATTGTGTTCTCAGACCATGAAGCCCTCCGGTATCTCCTTAGGAAACCAAAATCCAAACCACACCTTATTCTCTAAATGCTCCTCCATTTGGAATTCAATCTAGAAATTAGAGATAAAAAAGAAGCATAGAATGTGGTGGCTGACCATATCACTAGGATTCCCCCATCCTCTAACATTGACTCATCCCCCTGTATTCCTATAAAAGTCATGTTTCCCGATGGCCAATTGTATCGAGTGAAGGATGAAATTCTATTGTATGATGAAATTGTAAATTATTTGGTAGCATTTTTCATTCATATTGATTTCAATAAAAACTAAGCCAATCATCTAATAAATGAGTCTAGTTGGTAAATTTGGGATAACCCGTACCTTTGGTGCACATGTAGTGATCAAGCCCATATGTGTTGTGTCCCCGATAGTGAGTTTCAGTCTATCCATAGATTCTACAACACTCTTGCCTGTGGGGGCCACTTTGGTCCCCAATGGACTACTTTCAAAATCTTTGATTCTGGTCTATTTTGTCCTACAGTTTTTTGGGATGCCCATGATTTTTGTAAATATTTACCTCATTGTAAAATAATGGGTAATGTATCTAAAAGAAATGAAATGCCACATCAACCATTTCACTTTCATGACATTTTTGATGTTTGGGGTGTTGGCTTTATGGGTCCATTTCCCAATTACTTTGGAAACTTGTACATTCTTCTAGAAATTGATTATGTGTAAAAATGGGTAGAGGCACAATCTACAAGGACTGTTGATTCTAAGTTAGTAATAGAATTTTTGAGAACCCCAATCTTTTGTAGGTTTGGATTACTTAGGATCATCATCAGTGACCTGGGTTCTCATTTATGCAACCAAAAAATGCATTCACTTTTGTGTCAGTATGGGGTCGGTCTTCTAGTGTCTACTGCTTTTTACCCACAGACCAATGATCAAGATGAGGTTTCATATAGATAGGTAAAACATATTCTTGAAAAAAATAGTCAACCCAATATAATAGATTGTATTCTTAGAATTGATGATCCATTATGGGTGTATTGTACTACTTTTAAAACACCCACTAGCATGTCACCATATTGGATAGTATTTGTAAGGAGTTGTCACCTTCCCGTTGATATTGAGAATCGGGCCTACTGGGCCGTCAAATAATTCAATTATACTCTTTCGGGTGAACGTGCTCAAAAAAAGTTGCAGATTTAGGAGTTGGAGGAAATTAGAAGAGATACGTTTGAGAAATACAAGATGTATAAGAAGATAACCATGGATTCCCACAACCTTATTATCCTTCATCACCTTTTCCACATTGGGAAGAAGGTTCTCCTCTAAAATGTAAGGTTGAAGTTGCATCCAGGTAGGCTTCGTTCCCATTGGTTTGGACCACACACTATTACTAATATCTCTGAATTCGGTGTTGTTTAGGTTAGAAATAAAGAAACCTAACAATTCTTCATTTTCAATCGGAAGTGGCTAAAGCACTTCCATGAATCTATTTTAGAGTCTCTGATGGAGGAACTATATGTTCAAGAAGCTATATATGAATGCCACTCACCAGGTTTTATTCTTCCTTCCCTCATTCTCTTCTATTACAGTGAGGACACTGTACACTTTTGGTGTGTGGGGATGGTACATTCCTTGGTTAGTTAGGAATTTTCATCATCTTTTTTCCATTCTTATCTTTTTCATCTTCTTTATGGTATTTTTACTTTACCCTCCCTCCTTATGGTCACCAAATCATGGAACATACTAAAAAAGCATGTTGAAAATTTTGATTCCATGTTGATTTAACATTTTATAAAAAAACATGTCTCTGTTTTGGATTGAATATTTGTATGAATTTATCATAAGGGAGTGATTTTTAGTGAATTTAATTTCATTCAATGATATAAATGGTTGTATCACTGTGAAACATTTTAGATGATTGATACCTATGTGTGAGTACTTTTTGGGAAAACTGTGTTACTAATATCTCCACACATTTTTTCACAATACCAAAAAGTGTGAATTTTCCTTACTTAATATATGGTAAATATATGTTAGGATAATATTTTTCAACTTTAATGATATTTCTATATGTTCATTCCTTATATGATTAGTTTCATTACTGTACTAGATTGACCGATGCGTGTGTACCTAAGGACCAAATATTGTACTCCCTTAAAAAAATTGGGTTGTCTTGGGCAGGTCAAAAACCACTCCCCTCCAAATTTGATCTCATTATAACTAATTCAATTAGTGTAGTGAGGATATCAAACAATGGTTGAGAGAGGACTGTGAGAATTTTTCCAAATCCAACATCTAAAAAACAAAAATAATAAATGACAGGAGTGATGAAATGAGAAACATATGGGGGTATCTAGGTCATGAGATTATGGTTTGACTTCTAGAAATGATTAAGTGAGTGGGTCTTGAAATATGATTACAAATGATGTAGGGTAGGTTCGGTGAAAAAATTCATTTAAAGATGAATAATTATAAAATAACCGATATTTATTGGATTGAATGTGGAATGAATAGAATTGAATGGTTTTCACACGCACACATTGAGTGTTATTATAATGATTGAATTTTTAATTCCTTTCTCAATTTGGTATCATGAATCACTTTTAATTTTATTGTTATATGATTTATGAGACATCTTTTTCTATTTTCAATAGGAAGAACTACATGTTGTGGTTCTTGCATTGATCACCATACATTAATGAATTAAAATTTCATAAAATGTTTAATCTTAATGATGTTGGGAATATATATATGCCTAATTTTTTTATATGTGACTTTTCCCAGGAGTGGAAATGTTTAGGTGTGGGGGTGTGATCGCATTGCGATTCACTATTCAATTTCACCCTTACACTGCTATCTTAAACTAGTTTTGTAATAAATATTAAAAATATAATAAAAAATTGGAATTTATGTTTGATTCAATGAATTGATTATTATCACTCCTTAAAAGGTAAATTATACTTTTTTTGATATTTTCATTGAAGGTGGAGGTTATTTGGAGCCCCAGGGATTATCCAAAAGAAAAATGGGTGAAACTGCATGGCATCCCATTGACATCTGTCCACTTTTTTGAACTGGATTAGGATTATGTGCATCCAAATGGGTGAAAACATGGTGGTACTATCCAAAACATCATGGGATACATATTTTATTGAGGAACCATGACCTAATTCTGCCTTTTGGGGGCCCATCCAAAACATTCTGTCTAGGGGACAGAATCTAACCGATTTCAAAAGTTTGTTTTAGTCCTTTGACCATATATCCCAATCCAGTTTCCTAATGGCCACCAAATTCGACCAAGTGACCGTCAAGAGTCCAGAAAACAACTCTTCTCTTTTTGTCAAGTTGGGATATGGATTTATACTTTTCTAAAACTGAGACACAATGGGTATCTCCAAAATAGGGTGTCTAAAACCATGTACAATTTTGGCAATAAAAGGATAGCATGGGACCTCATTTTTATGTTTGACCAAAGAGTTAAGTGCTAAAAATTTGGAGTTTCATAAGTTTTTTCTATTCATCTTTGATGAAATGTAGGCCCCTATCCTCATAGGGGGATCAATAATGAAGAAGGACTTCCACCGGAGCTTCCTCCTCCACCCGATGTTATGAAAATCTGTGGGTGTTCGTTGTGAGGGAGCTACACACATGTCAAGGGAGTTACGACACATATATTAGCAACTGGTTTGGAGTAATTTGGGTGCTAAAACATTTCCTTCCATGTATCTAACATACATTCCTATTTTAATTCTTGTTTTGCTGTGTGTGAATGAGATGCTCTTAATTTCTAACAGATCGACACGAGGTTTTGTGTGTGTGACTTGTGGTATTCCGATTGGGTAACACACGAATCTTTTTCTTACCCTCATTCATGAGATTTCAATTTTATTTGGAAGCTCTTATACTATGCATATGATATGGACCTTGACAATATTATTGTTATGTCAAGGATTGGTTCTTCAAGCAATAAAATAAAGGCTTAAGAATTATTCGGGATTCCAATTAATTTCAACCAAAAAATTAATACAAACCTAAATTAGTCAAAAAAATGTTGAATTTGAAAGTGTGTGCTTAAATCAAAATTAAACCATTCATCTCATATTTTTCAATACCCAATTGGTTTCTCAAATTTTAAACATTCAATTATGTAATTTCATCCTAGAACTATTTTCAAAACCACCCCACTATTTTAGTACTTCTCAGTAAAAACACACACTCTAAACCCACAATCTCTCCTTGAGAGAGGACATAGGGTATTCCCTATACTATATATCAATATTAAAAACACAATAAATTTTATGTTTCATTAAAGAGCATACAAATTTTGGCATCGTTGC
This sequence comes from Viscum album, assembly GCA_963277665.1. Classification (NCBI taxonomy): domain Eukaryota; kingdom Viridiplantae; phylum Streptophyta; class Magnoliopsida; order Santalales; family Viscaceae; genus Viscum; species Viscum album. The sequence goes on from OY728150.1 coordinate 1,047,025,213, forward strand.
TGGGGAGCACTTTTTTTTAGTGTGTGGTTTTGATAAGAGTTTTGTAAATTTTGAGAATATTTATTTATTTTATCTTATAGATTTACCTATATTTTGTTGTTATAAATATTTATTTTGGGGGTTTTGGTTATGATGCATTCTAATATAAGGTATTTACAAACATTCAAACCCGAACTGGAGAGGATCTTACGTCAGCCACCCCGAGATGCAAAAGAGAACTCTTTGAAAGAGGACACACAAGACAACAACACTCTTCTTTATCTTGAAACTTCTTCTTCCAGATCCACCAAAAAAACTAAAATAAACATCCATAAAATGGTTGAAAAGAACAATAAATGAAATGAGATAACCTCACCTGATGTTTATATTCAATCCACATACTTTCAAATGAAAATACATACACCCAATTTTTGATTAAAATCTGGTCTAATTCATTTATTAACAAGATTAAATGGAATCATTGGAGAAGATCCACACAAACATTTAAAATAATTTCATAAAATATTTTCAATATTAAAATCCAATAATGTTGATGAAGAATAAGTAAATCTTAGAGAATTCCGATTATCTTTATAAGATACATAAAAAAATTGTTTATATTATGTTAATTCCCCAATAAAAGAATGGGAAAACATGAAATACCTTTTTCTTGAAAAATATTTCCCTGCCTCTCAAACTGAAACTCTAAGGAATGGAATTTGTGGGATTAGAAAATCTCAAGGGGAAACAGTTCATGAATATTGGGAAAGATTAAAAATATTATGGTCAAGTTTCCCACATTTCCAAATAGGTGATCAACTTTTAATTCAATATTTTTATGAAGGTATAATTCAAATTGATCATAACATGATTGATGCTGATGTATGTGGTGCACTAGTGGATAAAACCCCAATCACTACAAGGAAAATAATTGAGAAAATGGAATAGAACACTCAAACATTTGGTACAAGGTCTTGTGTACCCATTCGAGGTGTCCATGATGTGCAAAGTACTGAATTTTAGAAGAAAGTCGACACAATGTTTTAAGAGGTAAGTACCCTTTTACGACAACTCACTCTCTCCCACGGGAATTCTCAATCTCCTCCTCCCATCCATTGTGGAATCTGCTCTTTTGACACCCATTTTTCAGACCAATTACACCAATTAAGAGAAACTTCAGAGATTTTTGAGGCAATATTTCTAGGTTTCCCCTATAACCAACCCTTTAGGGAAGAACCATACTATATGTCCAACATTGGGTGGAATGAAAACCAATATTATAGGCAAAGGGGTATTTAAACTAGCCTCATTAACCATAGAACCAACAAAGCTAGAGTAGTCATCCACCACCACCACCCAATTATTCGTAACCACCCAAATGGCCTTTCCAACAACCCCCTCCGAAACCCATGCCTAACCTAGAATATATGATGAAACAAATGGAATCCAATAATCTAAAATTCCAAAAAAACCACCCAGGAAGCCATACTAGACCTCGAAACCCAATTAGGCAAACTAGCTATCTCTTGGGGGGGGGGAATTCAAAGTCACAAGTCAGGTAAACTACCATATCAACCATTACTAAACACTATAGATAATGGAAATGTTAGTGTCATCACCCTTAGGAGTGTAAAACAGATGAATCCTCCATTAGATTCATCCCCTCTTGAGGAAACCTTCATCCCAACCATTAAAAATGTTTGAAATATTAAAAATACTTATCCTGAGAAAATCTCTTCCAAAGGAAAGTGTGTGACTTCTGATGAGTCACTTAGCCCAACCATTCCTCATCAATTTCCCCAAAGGGCCACCCAACCTAGAAAAAATAGGAAACTGAACATGATAAGGAATATTGGAAAGTTTCCAAAAAGTGTAGGATAATATCCCCTTGATTGATTCCATGAAGAAAATTCCACAGTATGCCATGTATCTAAAAGAGATGTGTACACATCGATGGTGAATTTGAGGTGATGATATAGTGAGCTTGGGGTGAATGTTTTAGCATTTATAGAACCATCACTTCCCACCAAGTGCATTGATCCTAGAACATTATCAATTCCGTGTACCATATGAGAGTATTCTTTTTCTAATTCCATGATTTATTTATGTTCTTCTATAAAGGTGATGCCTCACTCCATTTACTATAGATTACCGATTGGGGAACTGAACCCCACCAGAATTGTTCTTCAATAGGATATCCGGAGTACCACACATCCCTCTGGTTTGTTAGAGGATATTCTTGTGAGGGTTCAAAATTTAATTTTTCCTGCCAACTTTTATGTGCTTAAAATGGTTATTTATAGGATGAATGGACATGCCCTAATTAAATTGGGGAGACCCTTCTTGAAAACTACCAAAACCATAATTAATGTCTATAATGGTATATTATTTATGGAATTTGGTGGTGACATAGTTTATTTCAACATCTTTGATGCCTTAATGCACCCCTCAAAAGAACATTCCTCTCTCTCTCTCAGTTTTACACCCTTCCATTAAAAAAAATCATTTTATTCCCCTAATCCTATTTCAAGGTTTTTTTCATTGATAGAAATGATAGAAAATGATTTATACATTGATTGTTGTTGTGGTCTAGAAAAATGTAATGCATGTTTGTTGATTGGTGATTTCTTGAACATTGAGGATCACTTGACCATCAATGATATTGATAAGCTTATAAAAGATCCTTCCTCATTTGTGGATGATACCATTGACCAGTTAGATGAGATAAGGGACCGCTCAATTCCACACACACACCCTTCAATCCAAAATAAACCTAAATTGGAACTGAAACCAATTCCTCAAGAGTTAGAATATTCATATCCTGATAATAGAAACATGTTTTCCGTCATCATTGCTAGTTAACTCCCTCCGGGGCATGAATTGCTTCTGAATGAACTTCTAAGGGACTATAAACCAGCACTGGGATGGACACTTTCTAAAATTCTTGGTATTATCCCAGAAATTTGAAAACATAATATTTTATTAAATGATGAGGACAAACCAGTTAGGCATGCACAACATAGATGGAACCCAAACCACTTAAAAGTTGTGAAAAAGGATTTAACAAAATTATTGGCTGCTAGAATCATTTACCCCATATCTGATAGAAAATGGGTTAGTCCCATTTATGTAGTTCCAAAAAAATAATCCTTACAATAATCAAAAATGAGAATAATGAATTTGTTCTAACCGATGTGAAGAATGGTTGTCGTTTCTGTATAGACTATCGTCGACTAAACCAACACACTAGGAAGGATCATTTCCCTTTTCCATTCATTGAAAAAATGTTAGAGAGGCTAGTAGGTAAGTCTCATTACTATTTTCTTGATAGGTATTCTGGATATTTTCAAATCCATATTTCCCTTGAGGATCCAGAAAAGATTACCTTCACTTACCCCTTTGGCACATTATCATATAATAGGATTCCATTTGGTCTGTGCAATGCTGCGGGTACTTTCCAAATATGCATGGTTATTATTTTATTAGATTACCTGGATAATGTCGGAACCATAGTCTTCTATGCATGATTTGGAGTATGGTTTGTGTTTGTTGTCAAGCATCAATGGATGTTCGGATCGTGTTCCAGAAAAGAGATCATACCGTTCAAGCAGACAATAGTATTGAAGGTGGCACCATTTTCCACTGTTTGCCAAATTTTTGGGGTCCAAAATCTGGAATTTTATGAGCATCATGAAAAGTGGATTTCCATGATGATAATAATTAAATATGGAAAAGGCATGAATTTCGTGAAGAGAGGATGCATGGTTTGGAAATCGCGAAGACTAAAAGAATGGAGGTGGCGAGTCTTCGCGATTACGTCAAAGCTTCGCGAACGGCAGAGTTGAAGCGCATCGCGGTGGTGAAGGGATTTGTAAGGGAGCTTCGCGGAGAAGGTGAGAAGGAATGATGATGGTAATACTCTGCGATTACGACAAGCTCCGTGAATGGAAAATTTCCATAGTGCTTCGCGATTTTGAGAGAATTTCGGCAGGAACTTCGGAGCTTCGCGATTTGAGCTGACGTGGCACTAACTTCGCGCGGAAGGGTCGAGGGTCGGTAGAATTGCCTATAAATACAGGTCGAACCCCTCAAGAGATTTAGAGATAATTTCAGAGAAAGTCCTTTGCTCTCGGTTCGCAAAGGTCTCTCGCGAAGGCAGTGTGCTTCACGAAAGAGGAGCTTCGCGGTGGCTATTCTAGCTCCATGAAAGATGTGCACCCCGCGTTGGCTCAGTGAGCTTCACGAAGAGGCAGGAGCTCCGCGATAGCCAAGAATTGCGAAGGCTGGAGCATCGTGAGAGTGCTTCACTATTGAGCTTCGCGAAAAGGCAGGGACTCCGCGAAGGCTTGTTTGAGCTGTGCAAAATTGGGAGCCTTGCGAAGTAGGGTACTTTTTGAAGGCCTTTTCCAAAGGTTTTTTGCCTAGTGGACAAGGGAAAATGGGATATTCATCAGTGGTTGGAATTTGGACTTTAACGGAGCATTAACTCCGGACTCTGATGCAAGAAAAGTCTCATGCTGAACAGGAGACAATGAACTTCATGTCTATCAATTGAAGTGACCTTCACATCTACAAACTTAGTGTGACTTCACCAATGGCATTTAGCCAGGGGGAGTCAACGGGAGTGACCCGAGGGAAGCAGTGAGCTATCCCTGAACCTTTGTAAAGGTAGTGAGCCTGGGACAGAGTGACTATGCCTGAACAATTGTAATCTATAGCTAGTGAGGCATAGTGGATTTTGGTATGGCTGACAACTTGTCGGCGTATGCTCCTTGGACGTAGACCTTAGTGGTGAACCAAGTAAAAAGGGATGTGTCTTCTCTGCGCATGTGCATGTTTTCTTTCTAATCATTTTCATCTTAGAGGTTCAACAAGTTCCTACCAACGTGGGAACAAGATCCATCACATTAAAAGAAAAAGCTGTCACCCTGATTCACCCCTCCCCTCTTAGGGTGTCCCGGGTTCCTTCAGATAATTTCATGGAACTATTCATATATGATTTCAATGTTTATGGATCATCTTTTGATGAATGCTTGAGTAGTATTTCTTCAGTCCTACATCCCTTTATTGGAAGGAATCTTGTATTAAATTATGAGAAATTCCATTTAATTGTGTGACAATGTATAGTTTTGGGACATGAAATTTCCAGGGATGGTATCCATGTAGATAAATAAAATGTGGATGTCATTTCTTCCCTACCATTCCCTAGAAATGTTCATGGATGTGTGGTAATTCCTAAGACATGTTGGATTTTACCATCGTTTCATTCGTGACTTTAGTAAAATTTCCCCCCCTCTCTTGATTACTCCAAAAAGAATAAGAATTTGTTTTTGATAAATAATGTGATAAATCTTTTAATAAGATAATATGGAGGCTCACATCACCTCCGGTAATTCGACCACCTCGATGGGATTTACCATTTGAGATCATGTGTAAAACCTGTGACTATGAAGTTGCGGTAGTCCCGTAACAAAGGGTCGATTGAGCTCCAAATGTTGTCTCCTATGACTCACGTACTTTAGACCCTACCTAAGAAAACTACACCACAACTGAAAAATAAATCCTTTCCATTGTGTTTGCCTTTGATAAATTCAGGTCATATCTTTTAGGGTCTAAATTCATTGTGTTCTCAGACCATGCAACCCTCCAATATCTTCTTAAGAAACCAGTAGCCAAACCACGCCTCATTCGCTGGATTCTCCTCCTTCAGGAATCCAATCTAGAAATTAGAGATAAAAAAGGAGAGGAGAATGTGGTTGCTTACCATATAATTAGGATTCCCTCATCTACATACATCAACGCATCCCCCGGTATTCCTATAAATGAGATGTTTCCCAATGATCAATTGTATCGAGTGAAGGATGATATTCCTTGGTATTCTGAAATTGTAAATTATTTGGTAGCATCTTGAATTCATTCTGATTTCAATAAAAACTAAGCCAGTTGTCTAAAACATGAGTCTCTTTGGTACATTTTGGATGACCCCTACCTCTAGCACACATGTAATGGTCATGTATTAGGTGTTGTGTCCCCAATAGTATGTTTGAGTCTATCCTTATATTCTTCCACAATCGTTTTCTTTTGGGGTCCATTTTGGTCCCCAACAGACTACTCACAAAATCCTTGATTCTGGTCTTTTTTGGATAATAATTTTTCAGGATGCTCATGATTTTTTTAAATCGTAACCTCATTGTCAATTAATGGGTAATTTATATAAAATAAATGGAATTCCACACCAACTATTTCTCTTTCAAACATTTTTGATGTTTGGGGTGTAGACATTATGGGGCCATTTCAAAAATACATTGGAAACTTTTACATTATTTTGGTAGTTTATTATGTGTCAAAATGGGTAGAGGAATGAGCTACTAGGACTGATGATTCAAAGCTAGTTGTAGAATTTTTTATAACCCAAATCTTATCTTGCATTGTCTTACCTAGGTTCATCATTAGTGTCAAGGGATATAATTTCTACAACCGACCAATACAATCACTTTTGTGTCGATATGGGGTTGGTCATCGAGTGTCTACTACTTATCACTCACATACCAATGATCAGGACAAGTTGTCAAATAGATAGGTAAAACAAATTACAGAAAAAATAGTTCAACCCAATAGAAAATATTGGAGTCTCCTACTTGATGATTTATTATGGGTGTACCGTACTGATTTCAAAACACCCATTTGCATGTCCCCATATTGTCTAGTGTTTGGAAAGAGTTTTCACCTGCCTGTTGAGAATGATAATTGAGCCTACTAGGCCATCAAATAATGCAATTATATTCTTTCTGGTGCTGGTTCTCAAAAGAAGTTGCAGATTCAATAGTTGGGGGAAATTAGAAAAGATGCATATGAGAACTCCAGGATTTATAAGTAGAGAACCAATGCTTCCCATGACCGTATTATCATTCATCACCAGTTCCACATTAGGAAGAATGTCCACCTCTAAAATGAAAGGCTGAAGTTGCATACAAGTAAGCTTAGTTCCCATTGCTTTTGACCATACACTATTTCTAACATCTCCCCATTCAGTGTTGTTCAGGTTCAAAATGAAAAAACCAAGAAAAACATTATTGCCAATGGGAAGCTGCTAAAGCACTTCCATGAATCTATTTTAGAGTCCCAAATAGAGTAAATCCCTATTTAAGAAGCAATATATGAATGAAAATCACAATGTTTTATCCTTCCTTCCCACATTCTCTCCTATTACAGTGAGGACACTGTACACTTTATGTGTGGGAGGGTGGGTGGGTACATTCCTAGGTTAGTTAGCAATTTTTATCTTCTTTTTTTCTTTCTTCTCTTTTTCTTCTTTTTTATGGTATTTACTTCTTTACCCACACTTATAGTCACCAAATCATGTAACTTAATGAAAATGTGTATTGAAATTTTTGATTCCATGTTGATTTAACATTTTATAAAAAATACTTGTCAGTATTTTGGATTGAATGCTTGAATGAATTAAACATTATGGAGTTTTTTTAGTGAATTAGTTTTCTGTCAATGATATAAATGGTTGATCACTGTGAAACATTTGAGAAGATTGATGCCCCTTATGTGAGTAGTTTTTGGGTAAACTGTGTCACTAATATCTCCACACATTTTTGCACCAAACCAAAAAGGGTTTATATTTCATACAAAATATAAGGTAAATATATGTTAGGTTGATATTTCTCTACTTCAAATGATATTTCAATACGTTCATTCTTTATCCGATCTATTTCATTACTGTACCAGATTTACCTATGCGTGTGTACCTAATGTCCAACTATTGTACACCCTCAAAAAAATTGGGTTGTGTCCTGGGAAGGTCAAAAACCACTCCTCCTCAATCTTTTATCTTGTTATAACTATTTCTATTTTTGTCGCGAAGAGATCAAACAAGGGTTGAAAGATGAGTGTGAGATTTGTTCTAAATGAAACTTCTATAAAACAAAAATAATAAATGAGGGGAGTGATGAAATATGCAACATACATGGATCTCTAGGTCATGAGCTTATGGTTTGACTTCTAGGAATGCTTATCTGAGTGGGTCCTAAAATATGATTGCAAAGGCTATAAGGAATGTTTAGTGAAAACAATTCATTTAATGAAGACTAATTTTATAATAACTTATATTTGATGGATAGAATGTGGAAAGAATAACATGGAATTGTAATAAGACACACACAGGGAGAATTACTGTAATGGTTGAATTTTTTATTCCTTTCTCAATTTGTTATCATGAATCTCTTTGAATTTCAATGTGAAATTATTTATAGGACATATATTTCTATTTTCACAAGGAATAACTCCTTGGCGTGGTTCATGCATTTATCACATTACTTTAATGAATTGAAATTTCCTCAAATGTTAAATCTTCATGATTTTGGGAATATATACATGCATCATTATTTTTGATATGTGACATTTACCAGGAGTGAAAATTTTTAGGTGTGGGGGTGTGATCACATAGAGATTCACTATTCAATTCCACCCTTACACCTCTATTTTAAACTAGTTTTGTAATGAATATTTAAAATAATATAATAAATTTCACTTCATGTTTTATGCATCTAATTAATGTCTATCCTAGTTAAAAAGGTAAATTATACTTGTTTTGATATTTTCATTGAAGGTGAAGGTGATTTGGAGGCCCATAGATCATCTAAAAGAAAAAGTGGCCAAACTGCATGGAAACCCATGGACATCACTCCACTATTTTGAATAGTATGAGAATTATGTACATCCAAATTTGGCTGAAACGTGGTTGTAATCTCCAAATCACCAAGGGATACAACTCTTATTGAGGAAATTAAATCTAATTCGGCCATTTGTGTACCCATGCGAACCATTCTATTTAGGGGACAAAATCAGCTTGAATTCTAAAGTGTTTTTTGATAATTAGACCATATATCCAAATACTATATTCTAATGGCCCCCAAATTCGATAAGGAGACATTCAAGAGTCTGGAGAACCAATCTTTTTTTGGTCAAGTCGTTATAGGGATTTCTACGATTCCAAAACCGAGACACAAGGGGTATCTCAAAAACATGGTGCCCAAAACCATGCCCCATTTTGGAAATAAAAAGGCACCATGGGAACCTCATTTGTATGTTCGGACAGGGAGTGAAGTGCTGTCGATTTGAAGTTCCATAGGAGTCATATTCTCATATTTCAAGTTATGAAGGCCCCTATCCTCATTGGGGGATCGATAATAAAGAATTACTTCCACACGAGCTTCATCCTCCACCCGTAGTCAAGCTAATCGGTGGGAGTTCATTGTAAGGGAGATACACACCTGTCAAGGGAGTTCCAACGCATATATTAGCTACTGTTTTGGAGTAATTTTGGTGTTAAAATACTTCTTTACATGTATCTTACATACTTTTATATTTGAATTCTTATTTTGATGCGTGTGAATGAGATTCTCTTAATTTTTAAATGATTGGCATGAGGTTTTGGGTGCTTGACTTGTGTTGTTCTGATTGGGCAACACAAGAATCATTTTATTACCCAATTTCAAGTGATTTAAATCTGATTTGGAATCTCTTATTCCATTCTTATGTACTTGACCTTGACAATCCTATTGTTATGTAAAGGGTTGGTTCTTCAAGCAATGAAATAAAGTCTTAGGGATTAATCATGATTCAAATTAATTTCAACAAAAGAATTACACCAAACCAAAATTAATCTCCAAGAATGATGAACATGAATGTGTGTAGTGAATTCACAATGAACCCTTCTATCTCATATTTTTCAAAACCCATTTGGTCTCTCAACTTTTAAACATTCAATTATATAATTTCATACTAAAACGTTTTTCAAAACCACCCCCTATTTTAATAATTCTTAGTAAAAACACACACTCTAAACCCACCAACACATCTTGAGATATGAAATAGGGTCTTCCTTAGACTATAAATCAACCTTAAAAACATAATCAATTTGAATAATCATGACAGCGCATTCAAGGGGAATTTTAAGAATTTCTTAAAAAATTTAAAATATAATAAGACTGCACTAGGGACTAAATATATTAAAATTTCAACAAAATTTACATTAAAAAAATATACCATACCTTACACTATATGACCTTAGATAATATTTTAATTATTTTAAACAATTTAATAAAATATTATATTCATAGAATATCATTATTATAACATTTTATAATATTTTTTACTATGACCTTAAAAACATAAAATATGTTAAATTAGAACCAAACATTTTATTATATCCTCGAAATATCATATTTATCTATATTATTCGTATATCACCTTGAATATATCAAATTAAATATTTTTAATTTTTAGTAATATCATTTATTTTACTTTTTCTACAATTTAATAATTTCAATGTCATCATTGTGAAATAATTCAATGAAATTATTTATTCCCTAATATGTTATTATAAATTACCACGATGAAGATAAATATTTTATAATAAAATATAATAATTATGGTCTATCATAGATTATGGATGAATATATATTAAGAATGATATACTTATTACAAACAATTTTGTGGCATGTTCGACTTTTCTTAAAATATAATTCTACAAGGGACTTAATGTAAACCATGTCTCTCAGAGAGGACTTTAACTCAACCCATGTATGATATTGTTCAAAATATCTCATATAATAAAATTGGGATAAGTTTTAGGGTAATTTTATAATCCTTATCCTATTATATTGACCTGATATTGCTCGATTTAACATGAACCATAATAAAAAAGTCACGAAGTTTAATATTTATATTGTCCAAATATAAACGAAACTGATTTAATAAATTTAAAAAATTAGATTCCAAATATGGAATACATTTTTTAAAATCCAAGACCTATAAATGGAAGAATTTTATTTAAAATCAAATGAAAAAATTCCCTAAAAATATTGTTTTAGAAAAAGACCACTCTTTAAATCTAAAATGATTCAATACTAAATTAAAGTATAAAAGCGACTCCAAAATACATAATTTCATTAATAAAAATATAAACTAATAATAATTTAAAAAATAATTCCATTAATTATTTAAACATATGAATAAATATTTAGTTCTCAATAAAATAAGTATTTTTCACAATTTGTTGACACAAAATATTTTGAGGAAATTATCAAAAAATCATCCCAAGATACCCTTGACACGATGAACTAAAAAATAAAATAATTTTTTTTAGATTAAAATTAAATAATTTTAAAATTAATCTTTTAAATATCACCATATAAGAAATTAACTTAATAAAACTATTTACTTTTTATGAATTACTAAACATATTTATAATGAATTTAAATCATTAATTAAAGAATAGTAATAAATATGACGAAAAAATATTCTATCATCACCTAAGTTGTTATTGGTATGATCCCTGAATATGTTTAGGTAGAGGAAGAAATATTTTATAAGGAAAATATGGTTAAAATTCATGATCTTATAGAGCAGGAGTTGTGGAATAAAGTAACTCACATTTTTAATGTTTTTTGGAAGAATAATATGATAAATAAAAACATGGAAGTTTAAAAAATATACAAGGATACAATATCATGACATGATTATATAACTAATTAAATTTCAATTATTTTTTTATAATAGGTAGAGTGTTTTTCATATTTGGTAATTTTAATAATAAATCCATTTTAGGGATTATTAATATTTATAATTAAACTTCATCGATTCATATTCATTGGGTTTTGAGAGGTTTATTAACAAACAATAATTAGACCAGACATATATGAAAACTAAAATCCAATATATCTATAGATGAAATATGTAAACCATTTAAAAATGGAAAAAATTAATTGTTGTAAATTGTATATAGTCAACTGAAGAGATTCTAGATGATCTTTATTACTTTTGAACTCCTTTAAATGTGCATGATATAGATATCTAAATGGAATTTGAAAGAGGTCCCACTTCTATAGGTATCCATGGTTATAAAGTATCATCTGATTCTCAGATGAAAATTGTTATATCTATACAATATGTTAGTGCCTCAAAAAATGATAAATAATATGAGTTTATTAGGTGATGGGGGTTTTAATCTAGAATCTATATCAACCACTTTACAAACATCCATAATATAGAAGTCCTTCTAAAAAGACATATAGATACTCCTCAGTGGTTTAAAAATTAACTAATTTATTTATAATGCATGATTTAATTCTTCTTCTAATTGATTCTTCATATGCATGAATGAAACTACACTCACATATTTCATCTTATGGAATGTTTATTGTAATGATAATCAAATGTGTTAGAGGATCAAATTCCTATTTCATACTTCTAATACAAGTTGTATATCCAATATATATCGACCCCATGTAATATAGTTAGAAATAAAATATAGGTTACAGATCAAATGAACCATCTATTTATGTCATATAAAAAATAGACTATAGGGAATATACCATTCAATATCTGACCTAGACAAATTCCTTAAAAAATCGCATTGTTTCACCTTATTATATATCATATACAACAACTCATGAAACTTAACACACTAAGCTTATAAAATAATAAATTTATTTTCAATAGAATATGATACACAATGTATCTAGCTTAATCATCTTATAAAATATATTTCTTTCAATTTATTATTTATGATATCTTGTGGTACGCGTAACCTCGATTCTAATGGAACCATTAAAGAGTATATCGTTTTAAATTATCCATTAAATTTTATAGATTCTATTATTATAAATAAATTTTAATTTATTTACATATTTATAAAATATAGTTAATGGTTATTTGTTGATTATTAATAAAATATTAATCATTTGAATTGAAATGAAATGTTTTCTGAAAAGTCGTAATTTTTTAAAAGGAAGTTTCACCATTCATTACACACATACATTAAAGTTAGTTTTTAAAAATTATAGATTTTTTTAAAAAAATTAAATCATTTTTAAATCCTAATTTCAAAATTATATTAATATTTTTTTTGATAATTTTATGAGAAAATTAATTTTTCAGTGAATAGTAAAAATAATATTTTTTAATTTGAATTTCTTTGTTGATTAATGAATTGAGAAGATAATTTTTTAATTAAAATTGTTTTAAATGTAAAAGTAGTTATATTTTATTATATTAAATCTAATTTAGTTAATTGAAATCCAATATATGTTCAATTTTGACATAAATGTTGTTTATACATTTGAAATGTTTTTGAGGGGAAAATCATTTTTTCATCACATCTACAAGTTTAATTTTAAATTAAATTCTTCCAATTCTGTTAATTGAATTTTTAAAATGGATTAAATATTTTTAACAATAATAATTAATATTTTATAAAAGGATAAACTTAATTTTTCTTTTAAATTAATAACAATAATATTATAAATAATTACCTATGTTAAGGTTTAGATGAGTTTACCAAGGGTGTAAAATAAAATTATAAGTGTTAAAAATGACCTAAAATATGTCTAATTATTATTTTATATACATATTTAGAAACTTAAACCCTTTTTATTTATTGTTTATAATTTTTTGGGAAATATGTTCATTGAATGTGACCTATATTATAATTTATGTAATGAAAAAAGAAAAAAATGTCACACTCTTGCTTTTAAATATCAATTACATGTTTATAATGGGACAAAAGAATATATTAAAGGATTATTGATGGTAATTTTGAGATTAATTAAATTATTTTTCATGGTATTAATTTATTTATAATTTTTTATAACTATATAATTATTCTAAATTCTTACGCAATGATGATGTAGTAATTATTTTATCAGTTGAAAAATTAAATAAATGAAAAACAAAAATTATGTATAATAAATATTTAATTAATTAATGTGTTAAATTATTTTTTAGATAAATATATAATTTATTATAGTTTTAAAAATAATAAAATCTAATTATATAATTTTCATGATATATTTTAAGTGAAAGTAAATTTATACTATCAAAATTATCATTAATGTCATTTCATAATAAATAATATCTTATCAGATAATTTAAAATTCTTAAAATTTATATCATATTAAAATTTATTGGTAAATTTTTAAAAATAAATAATTTAGACCATTCATGAACCATTTTATCTATTATAGTGACAATATTTCACCCTAAGTTTTAAAAAATTTGTTTATACGGTTATGGTTAAAACACGGGTGTTTCACGTCACATATGCTTCGGTTAAAATTAATTTTCAACACACATTGGATTTTATATTGAAAAATTTAATACCATATTTATAAATAATGATTTTAAATTTTCATAATAAGGATTATTTTTTTGGACCAATAGACAATTTACCTAGGTCGAAAAAATAATTAGAGTCTTAAAAACTAAAATGGTAAAAGAGACTAAACTTAATGGATAAAAATTAACATATTTAAAACATATGTATTTTTATTGGAGTGTTGGACCAACCATATAATCCCTATATCCAATTACTTATAAATTTTTAGTCGCTTGGGATAAGAGTGACTTACTGTTATTGAATTTCTTTCAGTATTTACAAAACAATTGCAGTCCTCATCAGTTATTAAAGGGATCTTCCTCCCCACACTTTGTAGAACCTCATAAGACATGTGGCACAAAAACCATAATTAAAACATCCAAAATATCCTTAGATACATTCTATATCTTCTATTATTCCCCAAATTCCTTACTTATGTTCTTTAATAAGAGAACCAAAGAATGTTTCTCTAATCAATGGTATTTCTCTTCACTAAACTCTTTCTGTTTTTGTCTTCTCTTACCACCTTAAATAAAATAACAACAATTAAACTATAATAACACCAGAATATAAAATATACTATGAAATTATTATGTATATGAAATTACCCATATCCATATCCCCTTCCATCAAATTAGAATCATAATGGCCTATCATGTGTACAAAAGACTACCGCCTCGCAAACTGAAGTAATTATTTTTCAGTCAATAGCACTCACGGATGGATATAATGATGAATTTAACACACAAACAGACACATATATATGATATATATGAACTTAATATAATTTTGGAATTATAATATCACATATACTTACCTCTTTTACACCTCATTGAAAAACAAGAACATTCATATGAGTAAACTGCTACCTCCATACAATAATGAAAAATGTATTTCATTATATTTTAATACAGATCATAAAAAGCAAATATTTTATTAATATATATAAAATATTTTATATATTTATGATTGTTTTATGGTTAAATTTTATTTACTTTTATTTCTTTTAAAATATGAGAAATATAGAAACAACGTTCATGCGTATATACAACCTTCCATTTCCATGAACGGTGTTTCTCATTTTCCCATCAGTAAATTTTATAGAATGTTCTAAAATATTATATAATGATTATATATTATAATTATTTAATGGTTTAAAATATATATACCATGGATCCATGATCATATAAATATTACTAAAATTATTGAACCAAAACATACATTAAAATACAAAGCAATTATCACATGAAAAAGTGATTTTAATATTGAATTGTTAATAAATGGATCATAAAATAATATAAGTAAATAATTTTTTTTATGAAATATATTTATATTTTTAAATAAATTATTTTTAACTAATATAAATTTATAATATAGGATTTATGAAAATGTATGAAGGAAATCGGACCTGGGGTGAGGGTTTATCCTCTATCTTTTAATTTAGTGAAACATATGCCATATTCACCCCATAGTTATTTTGTGTGGTGTATATAATTCATATTTGATATGTTATATAAGTAATACCTTTATATTCATAGTATTTAACGTTTCATTTGAAGTTATTTCTTTCACGGGGCTTATGATTCAAAAGTTACCAAAGTGAAAAGGGTTTATGCTTAAATCTAATTTTATTCGGGATTGTTTATATTTGAATCTCCATTGAAGGAAATTATTTGATAACTTTATAATAATATTATTCCACTTTCTTATCATATAGTTTCCATGAAATGTTTAAGAAATAGTTCAATTTTCCTTTCTTTGGTAGTTAAATTTTATTCATAACATTTGACATCATTTCATTCTTTGCTCCAAAGTCTCATTTCTTCAAAATTCAGGATTTCAAAAAATGTATTGGAAATTGTTTTTAAAATTATTTAAAGTAATTTTTACTATTAATTTTTATTTTTTAAAATAAATTCAATAGATTATTCCTTTCATTTTGAAAATAGTTTTTTTTATTTTCATATATAAATATAAAAGGAATATTTTTTTAATGTAAGAATCTTGTATAGAATTTACCACTGTGATGACCACAAATTATTTTTATGCATTATTCACTTGTTAAAAACTATCTTTTAAAAGATTTTTTTCTCACTAATACTCAGTAAGATTTTATCATTTAATATTTATTTACAAAATAAAATTGATATTTTCCTCTAGAATTTTTTTAACAGAATTTTTATGGTATTTCTATTCTTCATGAATAGAAGCCTTATTTTTACCTTATCATATATTTGGAATATTTTTTCATGATATCATCTTAATTATTTTTCTATATGGTTTATTATCTATTTTATGGGGATGTTATATTTTGGTACCATTCAATATAAAAATCTAAATTTTTTATGATTATGTATATTTTTTGGAATATATTATTAATTATTTATATTCTATTTTTTTAATATGAATTTTTATATTGATTATTTTTATCCCCTTTAATATGTGGAATTAATTGTTCTTATAATGTGATGATAAGGGATTTTTATAGATCCTCAATGCAACATTAGGTCTTATGAGAGAGACTAGATTATGATTTGGTTGACACCATACACATTTATATAATTGTATTGGAACATGCACTCGTCGAAATTTAAAATTTATTTGAATAAGAGATCAATGGTATTTTTTATATATATATTTAATTATGAATTACATAATTTTAAATTTAGCTATTGATTTCCATGTGAATATTTTATTTTTTTGATATTCATAGATGATTTTCTTCCTCTTGAGATAATTTATATGGAATTATTTGGTCATCATTTATTCTTATCAGAGCAATCTTCATGTTCAAGTTATTGATTAAATGGAATGTGATTTAGTTATGTACCTTTCCAAATATATTAAGTCTCATTCATTAATGAGAGCTTCTATTATACAGACACCCTTACCAAGCATTACATCAGACAACTTTCATATGTTTCTTTTACCTAGGATTATAGGATATGTTTTATATCTGATATTCATGGAAATTATAACAGGGATAAATATTATTGCGATTATAATAATTTTTTTAATTTTATTTTTTCGAATGTATGGGAAATTAAATTTTTCATGTTTTTTTTAAGACTACAACACTATTTGGTCATTATTGATGCGATCGATTTTATCATGTGCCAATGTAATAACACATCCAATGACTCTAGGATACTAGAGTTTAGGTATTTATAGTTGGTATTAGAGTAATTTTAATAAAACAATGGAAATTATATTTAGGAAAAAATAAAGTAGAGATAATATGACTATGACTGACATTAAAGATATTTTTATGAGGTTGTATTAATGTTTTTAAAAGGAATATATTATTTATTTATTCTATGAAATACATCCCTATCTAGATACTATAATAGGATTTGATTATATAATATATGTACCTAAGGTTAATAACTATGAATATGGAATGTCAGGATTGCATAAAGTGTTACCTGGTACCTGAAAATGAGACTAATTGTGCACTTAGTTTGAGACTCCAAGGGAATATTCTATAGTTAATTCAAATTTTCATTATTAACCATCTTGGAGGATTATAATCGATGATGTCCATGAATGAACAAGATTAAACCTAATGTGTTATATATTGAAAATATGGTGTCATTATTTAGATATCCTATAAATGATTCTTTATAATTACGTGATTCCCACAATGATTATTTCTTCTCACACTATGATTTTTATTTAAAGTCAATGGCTGGAAGTAGAAATATATTGGATAATGTTAAATTTGATAGAAAATGTTTTGATGATGAAAAAATTGGATGATTAATTTAGTAAATGATATTTTCATTATTCCTAATTAGATTTCAAGATATATGATAAATAACATAAGCATTAACCAACTCTCATACACACCAAATAAGAGAATGATAGAGTTTATTGTGAGCAGGGTTGGTGGATCCTATGGAGGAAATAAGAAACATTTTTCTACATATGAAAAATATTAGAGGAATCAATCAATGGTTATCTGTATAGAAGGACACATAGTAATAAATTGATGTAGGAAAATTAAAATCATAGTTAACACAATGGATGGGAATAATTTTCTTTCTAATGTAATTTCAATGGGTGGATGTTTCAAGTGTTCTATACATGGAAATTATGAAAATCAGAATCCCTGGATGAAATTTCAAGAAGAGTGTTATAATGGTTTTATGAGTAATGTTTTTATATTGATGATGAAGAGACTGTAAATTACATATGAAAGAAAATAAGTGTTATCAAACAAGATAACGTAGCCTGGGTAATGATGAATGAAGTAAGTGGAATGGTTGATTAGTTTATGTATTGAGATTTAAGGAATTATTTGGAAAAATTAATTCTTCCATAATATACTCATTATTATAATCAAAAAAATTATATGTATTGTACTGAAGTATTATTTCATTAAGGATTTGAAAGCATATGTTGAATGGTACCAAGAAAAGTGATTTAGTGAAATGTTGAACTTTTTATAAAACACAAGATTGATGGAATATAACACATAATATATGTTTTATGTTTAGATAATAATGATATAGATATGTTTATGAGATAATATTGGTGTCCTTGAAATTAGTGAGTGATTTAACGTTATATGTAATACACAGAGTTTTATGGACATTTTTTGAATAAATTAAAATTTCATTTATATATTAAAATGAACTAAGTCAAAAATTCATTTCATGTAGCACATAATTGACATACACTACAAGGAAAATTGAATTGGAATTCATTAAATGGAACATCAACTTTTGTTAAGCTACATGAAACAATGACTTAGCGTACATTACACGAAACACCGATGTTTCTACAAAACATCATTTTTAAATTATAATTATTTAAATGAGATAATTATAACCTAGCCATTAAAATTATAAATATGAATATTAAATAAAAAATGTGAAATATTTTTTATAAATTTTTATATAGATAAAACATATTGATAATGAAACAAATGAATTTTGGTAAATCCCGTTTATGTTTTAAAAAATTGTTTTATCGAATTAACCTCTTTTAATAATAAAATTAATTTTATACACATTAAGAAAATGAATTTGAAATAATAAACACATATTTTTTTAATTTTTAATATCTAAATTATATTAGTGTTAATTTATATTATTTTTCTTTGAAACTTCATTTTTGGATGAATACTATAACATACTACATCCAGGATAAAAAATGCTTTTTCATCTAAATAATTATTATTGTTAAATTATAATTTAAATTAATTTTAAGGTCAAATTATATAAATTATACCTATATTAATATAATTTAGGTAATTATAATCAGTTTATATTTGAAATTAAATATAAAAACATAATAATATTTTGAAATTATTTATACTATAAAGACATGAATATTTTCCCGTCTATATGAATAACATTATTGTTATGTTTTCAAAATCTATTAATTGATTTTAATAAAACAAAAATAAATTTTTTTAATCAGAATAATATTTATATTATAATTATATATTGTTTATTTTTTTCAAAAATTATTAGTAAATGTGATTTAAAACAATCACATCGATTAAGGCCAGATGATGTTTAATTAGGGACTAAACTACAATCTTATGGTCATAAAGGACCTATCCACTTCTAAAAAACACATTTTTTTGGATTTTAATAGGTAATAAAGCTTTTATATTGATTTATGTTGGTTTGGAATGATTTTTTATGTACATGAGTACACCTAAGTTGTTTCCAAAAAATTTATGTGAGCCATTTTCCATCCCTATAGAAGGACACCGCCTCTTCCACTTATTAATACCTCTTAAAAATATTATTTTAATCCAATAAAAACCCTTTAAAATTAATAGAAATACTTTTTTACTCCAAGAATAATTCCCTTGGGAATAAAGAAATCCAAGGAAGCCTTTTGGCACAACCAAAAAGGAGTTACCAAATGAAGAGACAATGTCTTCTCTGAAGTCATTTATTTTATTTTCATTCTCCATCCCCTACAAATTACTTTTATCCCTGATTTTATAACAAAAAAAATATCATATATATAATATGATTTTTTATGATATTGTTTTAACATAAACTTACACACACTACCATATAATGGATAATGAACATACTGTTTATGTGTACGACATACTACGACCTCACTAAACCATGATAGTTTAATTTTACATATGTGCTCTCATGGTAGAAATTTTGATGGAAACTATGTTAATATATGTTATACAATATATTTATTATTTATTTATGATTATGATTCCTTTTATAACACATATCATTTTACATTACATTGTGTCTTAATATGATAATTTCATTTGAGGAAGTGTGGGCCATCACCCCACAAAGTGATATGATTCATTTATACACAACATGGAATGTATTAAGGATGGGTTTAGTGATTATATATGATATATATGATATATATTATTCCATAAATATAATATAATTTTTATATACATATATACATATATTTAATTTTTTTTTATGTCAGTACAACAATTAAATGGAAGTAGTGTTCGTGCGTAAGCAAGGGAAACCATCTCCATGAACTGTGTGTTTTGTTTCATACATACATATTATATAGATTTTTATAATGAAAATATAATGAATACAAATTATATTTATATCATGGTTTAAATTTTGGCATAATTATATAAGTATAAGGACCAATAATATAACAAATTAAGACATATAAAAAAACAAAGTGAATATTACCAGAAGTGAAACCTTAACATAGGATGGATAACAAGAGGGTAATATAAGGGAATAATAATACCATATATGGTATTATATATGAGAATATGGTTATGTAAAATATGTATAATAAATTTATATTTATTATATAGTTGTTTTGATGGAGTATTATGAGATTAAAGACACAAGGTAGGTGGATTTTATTACCATGAGATACATGATATGTTCTCCACTCTATAAATTTGAGTGGTGTATGTAATTACAATGATTGTATTAAATTTATCAAAAAATTAAAATATATGGGCATTCAAATATCCATTTTGGAACTTTATATTATAATCTTTGTGTTTAAAATGTTTCGAAATCAGTGAAAATTGTTTTGTCTTAATTTGCCTTTTTTAAGTCTAATATTTTGTTATGTACCTAAATTCTCTTTCAAAAAGCATAAAATTTAATTTTAAATGATATATAATGAATTTAATTTATTTAATTATATTATAATATTAATGTAATTTCTATTTCTTACATGGATAGTATGATCCCATGTTACCATGTTAGAAGAGATTACTGTGACAATCTTATCTCTTTTCGAGATTGTTTATATTTATGATTCCTTTGATGAAATATTATGATCCATATCACATGAAATCTCATGATTTTATTTATCCTTTGTTTATTAATAATATATCCACGTATTAGTTCAATTGTTTCACTTTTTGGTACTTAATGTAACATTTGTTTGTAAAATATGACAGTCTCTCTCTCAGGTCGAAAATCTATTGTATTCAAAAACCATGTTTTGAAATGATATTTGAAGGCAATTTTCATGGAAATAGGATTTTAAAAACTTTTTATGGGTTAAAATTCTTCCATTAAAAGTTTTTAAATATCTTTTGAATGAAAATGATTTTCAAAATTATTATGTTTTAAGAAGCATTTATCAATACAGAAATGATATTTTTCAAAGGAAATATTTTTAAAAGTTTTTTCAAATTTATTTCCCATCTAAGATAACATACATTGGTTACTCATGCCTTTATGGGTAATTAATTAAAATTTTCCATCCATATTATCTATTTTAATGGATTATGTTTTTATGACATGATGTTGATGAAACATATTTCTCTTTCACGAATTATTTTCTTTTGAAACCCGCTTCTTTTCACAGGTTATGTTTATGATGAAATAGTACTGAAACCATTATTTTTCAATATTTTCTGATATGATATCTTGTTTATAATACCAGTTTCATTTCATGTATTATGATATTATTGTTTATGATCTCGTTCCACATGAATGTATAAGTACATTATGAGTTGGTTGGGACCTATATCTCCCTCCAATGCATTGGGTAATGATTTATATCTCAAGAGATAGAATAATATGGTCTTGGGAATGAATCTTTACGACTAATATAAACATGGGTGTTATCCATGACAACCAGGGTGGTTTTAAGAGTGAACTCATGTTGCGATATATGACCATGGCTGTGAATCATGACTACCATGATGGTCTGGGGAGTGATCCTATACTACAAAGATGGTCTTAGAGGCGATGCCATGGCTAATATAGAAATCATATTATATATTATTATATGTTTTCCGAAATTCCATGCTTTATTCCTATGATATGCTTTCATAAATTATGTTCTATTTATCCTTATTATTAATGTCTTATCAACTACCATTAATTATTCCATGATTGATGTATATGATCTTTGATATGCAGAGTATGATATTATATTTTCATGATCACGTTCTCATAAATTTATTACCATGAGATTGTTTACATATCTCCCTTGTTTACACAGTCATGAACTAACACGAGTACTCTGGTAACCAGATAACTGAGCTGACCCTGACATAGCCTAAATGACATTCCTGATCCCCATGCTTTGGCAACTATCACCTGGAATCACACAACATGAATGTGGAAATGATTTTTTGACAAACAATGCAAAAGAAAAGAAACAAGGAAGTGTGCATAAACAAAAAAAACTCCACTAGGAGTAATGTACCAGAAGATAAAAAATTATAAAATATACCAAATCATTACAACCAATATACTATAGAAGATAAAATATCCCAAGGTTCTGAGGAACACAACTCACCATGACCAATGCTCAACGGCTAAATCCACCTCAAAGAGAACCCTTACCATTTCTCAAACCGGGAATAAGAAAGTCTATAAACACCCAAAGGAAAAAGTAGCGAGTGAGCCTAAGCCTAGTAGGGTATCACTAAAAATTCCATAACAGATTCCAAAAATTGATTAACTAAATGAATGATTTAAATTTTTAAAGATAAACAGGTTTGAAATTTTAAAGAATAATTAAAAATATCATATTATAATGTTTAAATGGAGGAAAAAATACTATAAGAAAAGACATAAAAAATGATGGAATATTTATAAACAATATCTTAAATAAAAAAGTTACATAAATCGGGTTATGTAAAATCAGTAGGCATGTCATGATATTAAAAATCATTGGTATACACCTATATCTAAAATATAAATAAACAAACGAGAAACATGGTAATATTCCAAAAGGTACGATACTATGAACTAACTATAGGATTTTAGACTCTCTATATGAACTCACCAAAATGTGTATACACACATCCCAATGACACTGGAAAAGGTGAATCCTCACCAACCAGTTAGGGATGTGATATACCACATGTATGTTTTATGATGTTGTCCTAGCGTAGAGTGTATCCAAATAACTCACTAACTACTTAAATCTTGCACGAGATCTTACATGAAGGGTGAACTATTTTAAAAATGCTTAAAAATATATATTTATATATATTTATATATCAAAATATAATTTGATAATGAAATTATTGTTTAAAAAAACATTTAATTTATTTAGTGCTTATTTCTTCAAAAATGGTAATGTTGTAATATCAAAAAAAAAATTGAATGATATTTTTTTTAGATTACCCTAAATAATATAAATACTTATCTATTAGTAAATCTGATAAATTATTCATCGATAAATATTGAAACTATCCTTTGATAATTGATTTAAATTATCATTTGAAAATTTGTTTATAAATTAATATTTTATTATAATTTCCATGAATACCCTTTGATAATATTTAGAATTGTTTTTTGATAATTTATGGACTATAATTTTGTTTTTAGCTTTTATATTAAAATCCATATTTTTTTTAAATTATAATAGATGAAAAAATTGAAAAATAATGTAATTAGATAAAAAAAATAGGCAAAACCATTAGGCGCACCATGCACATGAAGGAGACCAAGTCACCTTGATCCGAAGAAGATGATTATCACTGGCTACACCCATCACACAAAGAGATGTTCTACAATATTCCAGACTCGAGACGATCGACCAATAAAAATACTATGGAGTTCAAGGTTTTAAGAACCCTAAAATCAGATCATATAAACACTCAATTCAAAATATTCGATTTAATAACCCATTATACAAAAATTTTATTAAGGATTCATTGAATGCACCTAGTCAATGAATTGAAACTGAAACAAATTAAAATGGTGAGGAAACTAAAGCTTTTGGAAAATGGAGTATTCAACAATGGAGTTTTTCAGTTTGAGGAAGATGGAGAAGCATGAAAAGTTTTGAGGTAATTTTTTTTAAATAAATTTAATATATGAAAATTATCAAAAACATAATAAACAAAGCAATGTTACCAAACACATGTCGATCATGTATGTTATACCATGTCTAGGGTAAACACCCCATTCCGGATCTAATTGTGGTCTCTTATTTCTCATAAAATTCTACATTTAAAAGATATTAATGGGTTATTATTTAAAAATTGGAACAAATAATTAATTAAAAAAAGGTTTTTTTTTTGCGAGCGAGACGTCCAAACGCCCGACACTAACAAATATTATACCTTTTCAAGAGTAAACCCCTCATTTTGGATCCATCAGTGGTCTCAAATTTCTTATAAGAAATGCCATTTGAGAGATATTTAATTATTTTTAATAAATAATAAATAATCTATTATTTAATAACTTTATCTCACGAGCGAGGTGTCCAAAAGTCTGGCACTTTTTAATGTTATACCCCTCCTAGGGTAAACACCACATTTCAAACATAACAATATGCTCAGATTTGTCATAGGAGGGACCATTTTAGAGTTATTCAACTATTTTGAATAAATTTCCAGTGCTTAAAATAATATATTTAATATTTTTATTCCGTCTTTCTTGAGGATCTATATAACTCGTAAAATCATACATACTTAGTGTTTAGCTCAGAAAAATATTTAATTGAATATTCTGGAGTATTAATGGGGAGTTTACCATTTTGTGATGTGTTTAACAAAAAGAGAAATTTTCACCGATAAACCATTTTTTCTCATTTAACATAAGATATTAATAATTTAATAAAAGATGGTTTATCTACACCTAAAATAGTAACGAGATGTTATAACCTTCCCACCATAAGAAATTTTTGTCCCCAAAAATCCTACAAAGAAGTCGCCACGTCATGAATAACAAGGACATTATAATCTTATTTGTGCCTCCCTCTCTCATGTCTCATTAAAAATAGAACCACGATTCCATATCATAAGGATCAGAGGTATCATCCTCCCACAATGTACCTTGGTCTCAGAATCAAGAACCATGATTGGTCGTTTAGTCATAGATAAAACAAGTTCCACATCAAGATCACACCAACTCAGAACATAAGATGGGTCAAATAAAAGATTTCGAAGCCAAGATACATGATACACATTATGTATCGTTGTTAGTTTCGTTGGAAGTGCTAAATGGTAATAAAGATTCCACAGCTAATTAATAATCACAAAAGATCTCACAAAATAAGAAGCAAGCATCCCTTTTCTCCTAGACCATCGATGACCCTGCCAGGGTGAAACCATCATGAATACATGGTCACTAAAACCGCTAATTCAAGTCATATAACGTCTTATTGTTTCTTGGGTGCACAAACCATTGGAAATTATGGAAATCCCCTATTATAGACTTCTTTGTCAGAAACAGTGCAACATAATGGTTCTGAAAATAGATAACACCCAATTTGGAGAACTACCACTAGCATTAATCTCCCCACCATAAAGTGAGTCTATAATTATTTTAGAATTATTAAAAAAGATTACATTCCTAAATAATCATTGCATGAAGTTATGATGTTAGAGAACCATTATCCTTCATGGCGGAGAGAACCATCAATACTGAAGGTGACACATTTGGGTGAATAAAGGCTTTCTCAAGAAGATCGTCCAACTAGGGCATTAGTTTTTTCAGTTCATCTAGAGGAATTTGGTAAGAGGGAAAAGAATTTATTTTATGTACTGAGCATCAAGTCAATGGAAAACTCGACCTATCTTATCGGTGGTAAACCCATAAAATAAGATGGAAACACGATGGGAAACTCGACAACAACTAGAGGGAGGTCACCATTCCAAAGTAGAAGAAAACACTAATATTACATTCCCCAACTCTGGATAAGAAGGTCTGGCCCTGCTAGACCTTGGTTCCCATTATCCTTTAAAGATAAGAGACACACCACTAGGTGTATTAATGTAGACCCATCTAAGAGAACAATCATTTCAGGCTTCATTGGAAATGAGCCAATCTTTCCCAAATATGACATCCAAATATTTCATGTCATGTACTAGAAAACTCCAACCATGTTTGAATTCTGATAGAGAGAAGACACAAGCATGAATACATATACCCTACTCTATTATCATGACAAGGGGTTTAGTAATATACATTTCACGAAATAAAATATACATAGGAAGATTAAGAAGATTAATAGTATGGGTTGAAAAACCAAATGACTGAGATGCGCCAATATCAAATAGAGTTGTCACTAAAGGCACAACTAATGTAATGGTACCTATCACTGTCGCTAGACCTGTATCAGCTTCCTCTGGAGAGTCTTCCACTAGGTGAAGAATATTTGTCTTAGATTCTTGTGGTTGGAACTCTGTTTTTATGAGAATCATTTTCTTTCCCCATATTTGTTTAATATTATGATGATCTCGTGCCATTACATAGAGAGGAAAAGTTGTTACAGAACTTTTATATGTTCCATAAACATGTACAGGAGACACAATTCAGTCATACTGCTCAACCTTGAAGAACTACAGAGCCTTGGACAACACTATTGACTCTAGATAGGTGTGTCCAATGAGTAGAACCAGGATGCACTTCCACTCTAAGCCCCCATGTTTTTTTCCATCACTATTGTATCACACCATATATATCATTACCGCTACAACATGAATGTGTAACTCATCACCATGATCTCATCCAGTGTCTCCAATGTAAGAACTCGGGTTTCTGGAATGGGTAAAAATCCCAACCCTGTTTGAATTTTTGACTGGTTTCAAGGGAAACTGGAGAAAACGGGATGTTTCTGGAAATTCCTAGACTACACGCCATATAATTTAAGTACACGTAGTGTATGTGTAGGCGAGTGACCGACTGTGTGCTCACCGAGTACATGACGTGTGATGACCGTGTAATAGTTTCTTACTACACGGCGTGTAGTTTCGAACAAACTTTGTATACCCCCGACCATGTGAGGCCATACATTGTGTGTAGGCCTATTGGTCGTGTAGAACTAGGGGCACGCCATGTTCCCTTTGTACATGTCGTGTAGTATAGCCGTGTATAAGGGAAACACAAGGCATGTTATTACATCGACGAGGAAAGGAAGAGGATCCATGTACACACCATGTACCCCATGGTACACGCCGTGTACTCATGTCGGCAGGTTCAGAAAGTAAGTTGGCAGAATCATGTCATCTTATGAACATTTAAATGAACTATACATGACATGTAGTCCTAAAGTACATGCCGTGTACTTTTTTTTTCATAAAATGGGAAGTAGCGTCCTTTTGAGGTAATGGGAAGAAACTCCTCCCCCAAATTGGTTGAACCTTTAATTGCTTCCCGGTTCTTCATCCGAAGTGAGATCTGATCTCGTTTGGATGCGTTGGAACCCCCTCGGTAAGGCCTCGATTCCTCTTTGTCCGTTTTGTCTGATTTTCATTCTAGAATTAGTTATAGGCGTTTGAATGGTATTGAATCTTTTGTAGATTTACGACGTTTTAGATCGAATTGGCGGGTGTAACCAGAGGAGTAACATCATGCGAGTCTCAGGTAGGTGGTGCATACTTCTTTCTATGTTTTCATGGTTGTTTGGGTAACGTGGCCTTTGGCGCATTTTCGTGTATTTTGAGTGGGACCCAATTTATCTACTTTTTTATACTGTATTGATTACGGGACCTCTGGGATGATTTTGGGTATGCCTGGTTACCAGTTTGCGTGAGCAGGGATGGGTGAGGGGTCGTTGCTCATTAGGGCATTTTGCTCGGGGAATGAAAAAATGGTTTTAACTGAAATATTAATGTGTTAAACTGTTAGTTTGATTTATTAAATCCTGATATAAATTTCTAGAGGCATTTAGGACCTCAGTGCTGGTATGGGACAACACCTGGTAGAGTTCAATTGAACTGTTTAGATTATTTTTCATTTTTATGTTTTCTGTTTAAATATGTTATATATGAAATTGCTGGATTGGATCTTCTGGACCCTTTTGGGTTGTGTTGGTCTTGGACCGGTTACACTTGAGTGATTTTGATCATAGGTTAGGGCTTTTCCCGCGTTACATTGGGTGGGTTTGACCACTAGATTGGGTGTCATGGACGTCGGCTGGAGGCAGTACTACTGTCAGGTTGGGCATGGCCCGGGATACTAGGATGGCAATGCCATCAGACTTGAGCGACATGGTAGCAGGGACACGAGGTGTCAAACGTGTTGTTGTATTATGGCTATTTTGGTGATTACCATTCACCCGGTACTTGAGTAGTGTGCACACAGAGATACTTCGTGATGAGGTGGTTTTGACCACTCGTGTGGGTAGAGGCCCCCGTAGTTGCGGTTAGGTATTTTGGTTGGGTGTGATTTCCATAGAAATCCATGTGGGAGCTGAGGAGCCTTCAGGGGATAGCTTGAGACATGAGGTTTTAGGAGGCACACAGTGCCAGGTTACTATTTTTGGGCGTGCCTTCGGGACATCGGTACTTGAGACACGAGGTGTCAGGAGGCACATGGTGCCGGGATACTATTATTGGGCATTCCTTTAGACGTCGGTAATTGAGACATAAGGTGTTAGGAGGCACATGGTGTCGGGATACTATTCTTGGGTGTGACTTCGGGATGTCGGTACTTGAGACACAAGGTGTCAGGTGGAACGTGGTGACAGGTTACACGAAAGAGATTCCAGCATTGGCCGAAGCAGGTGACGCTCCATGGTGGCTATTTAGAACCAATGGAGTTTGTGCTTATTTGTGCATTGTACTGTTTACTTATTTTTGGAGAAATTCATAACTACTTAAACACATATATTTTGTACACATCGTTGGGTGGTATCCTACTGAGATTTGTCTCACACCCTGCACGGGCCCTTTAGGACGTGTGCAGACTTTATGGATTTACGTGCAGGAAAGAGTCCAGGTTCAGGAGCTAGGCTGCGTTAGTGGATGCATGGACATGGTATGGACCTTTAGGCCATGCCTAGATGGGTTTTACTTTGTTTTGTTTCTTTTCTGTATCGGCATTCTTACTAGTTGTAGCTACTGTTGGTTAGCCATTAGCGCCCTTTTTACATTCAGTTGTGTATGACCTGCTTGGTATGCATGGTTTACTGTTCAGTGTTAGTTACTTGTTATCAGCATGTTGTTATGGTTACTTTCTGATGTTGTTGTTTCTATATTGCTTCCGCTATTTATCTATATCGATTATGCTTCTGCTCTACGGGTCTGGTTCGAGTCAGCTGAGTCATTTATATCCACTGCATATTTTAGTATTATACATGGACCAATACCATTTTTTTCTTCCGAGAGGGTATAGCCTCCCCACTAGACCTATTTAGACCATCGCTTCTAGTCGGAATCTTTTAGCATTCAGGGGAGGTGCGTAAAAGGTAGTGACACCCGACCCGTTCGGCACTGTTCGGGTGGCTGCTCGGGTCCGGGTAGTTACAAAGTGGTATCAGAGGAGTTCTTGAAAGGTATTTAGTAGTAGTGTTTTCTAGCTAATAATGAGTTTTAGGCTTCTCGTTTATTTATGCTGGTTTTACTATTTGGGATATGGTAGACTGGAGATATTTTGTTACAGGTACTGGATTTCTACCTTGTTCTTGGGTGCATGCAACCCCAGGTACGAGGGAAGGACCTAGTTTCTGCGGGTGGGAACTGCTGTTTGATTTTTTCTAAGATTACAGTTTGTATGATTTCCACCTCGGTGGGTCACTTGGTGTGTGATGCTCATGATTGTGATATGTGACACTTGACCCGGTGTCGTAAGGGATAATTGGATCTTGGCCGATATGGAAAGGCTTGTTGTTGGCTTTTGATAGGCACATTTTTATGGTATTTCTATTTCATAATTGCACGTATTCTTTGTGAAATGATAATGCCATGTGAATGAAAATCAATTTCCATGCTTGTGTGCTTATAAAATTTGAATAGGTAAAATTATTCATTGAATTTCCTTGTTAGTTGCAATGTAATATGAATGCTTTATATATTTGTAGAATTTCATGTTGCTAGATATTTGAGTCTGGCTCTTATGAGAGTAGATAGGTACTATGGTTGAGGCAGTGTAACTATCAGGATTGGATGACTCGGTCATCGGTTTGAGGCAACGAGAGTTTTCAGGACGGCCACGGCCCAAGGTACTTTTGATACTTGGCTCTGTTGGCGGCGGGTAAGGAGGCCATGAGGCCGGGATGCCGTGGGGCATGGGTTGCAGTGAGGGGGAGTAAGGGTAGTAGTTATGCACTGCCTTTTACTACTTTCCTTAACTCCGTAGAATATATTGATATATATATTTATATATATATATGAGTTGTTTGAACATTTATGGTATTAAGTGGGTTACTCCTTCATGATTAGATGGAGTTTCAGGCAGGGGAAGATACAATGCTGCAGGATCAGGGTCAGAATTCTGTATAGGCAGAGCACGAGCTGCAGGTATAGGATTAGGGACAGGATCAGGTTCAAGATCCAGTGAGGCAGGACAACAGCCGGGTTTGGCATCGTTTGGGCCATGGCTTGATGAGAAGCTCTGAGCTAGCCTGGTACTTGTCTTGTAGGCACGCAGGGTACAGAGACTTCTTTGGCGTATCTGATGCGGGAGGTCCAATCGTATCACCCGCCTCTTTTTTAGGGAGAGGGTGGTCCGCAGGCGGCTGAGAACTGGATAGAGAGTATGCAGATGATCTTTGAGTAGCTAGAGATGCCTCCAGGGAGGAGGGTCAAGCTGGAGACGTATATGGAGAGAGGACCAACGAAGTGTTTGTAGGACGTACAGGCTCAGGCTCATAGGCATGAGGGACTGGCTTGGAAGGACTTCGAGGACAGGTTCTTTGATCACTTCTATCCCGAGACAATGAGGGCATAGAGAGCTCGAGAGTTCTTGAGTCTTCATCAGGGAGACATGTCTGTCGTGGACTATGCAGCTACTTTCACGGAATTGTCTCACTTTGCACCTGGTATGGTGAGCGATGACACAGCTAGGGTGAGGCACTTCAAGGATGGCTTATGACATGCCATTTGGGTCCATGTGAACATCTTCAGGCTGGTTTAATTCTCTGAGGTGGTGAATCAGGTGCTCATAGCCAAGGGAAATGAGAGAGAGAAATATCTCTTGGGAAGGGAGACCGTTTTAGGTGATGGTTCGGACAGAAGGAAACGAAGACGGGATGAGTTCCAGCAGGGAAGTCAGGCGAGGGATTCAGCTAGACTGCCTCATGGGAGTTCTTCGGTGATTTTCTTTCAATGTGGACAATCGGGACATGTTTGGGTGCAGTGCGATAGGCCTCTGAAGAAGTTCCGGGCATGTGGACAGGACAAGCATCTAGAGAGGTTTTGCAGGAAGCCTTCTCAGCTAGCTGGAAGGCAGGGACCAGGATAGACTGTAGTGTCTGGAGTTGGTTCTGGTTTGGTACCCTCTGAGGGTAGTCGAGGTTCAACTGTGCACGAAGGTCGTGACAGAGATGGTGGGACCCAGCTTAGGGTTCAGTGGCTGGTGACTGGGGCAACATCGCAGGGAGGTCAGGTGTCAGGCATCCGTGTTTCAGGCCAGGTGCATGCTGTTGATCTGTCGGAAGCTGAGCAGGCTAGTGAGCCAATGACGGTTAGAGGTACACCGCGGTGTGGCCGTGATCTCCATGTTTCCTTTTTGGCATGACCTATACATGCATGTCCGTTTTGAGTGCATGTGGTGCACATAATCTATGTGGACTGACTAGATGCTAGTCATTTGGATTGGCACCATATAGGGTGTGATATATATATATATATATGAGATGCGTAGCATCAGGGCATAGATGATGCAGGTTACTTGAGGTGCCATGGTCATTAGGGCATCCTTGATACGGGCTATTTGAGGTGCTAGGCACCAAGACCTAGTAGAGGCGGACACCGATGCAGTGCTGGCTATGTTGAGTTTTGAGAGCAACACATGAGCGCC
Source organism: Viscum album (assembly GCA_963277665.1). Lineage (NCBI taxonomy): Eukaryota > Viridiplantae > Streptophyta > Magnoliopsida > Santalales > Viscaceae > Viscum > Viscum album. Next base: position 1,047,057,511 of record OY728150.1, read on the forward strand.
AAGGAGGTGCAGGGGTGACGATGCGTCACAGAAGTACTATGTGTCCGTAAAACAGGTTAGTAAACCGTGGTTTCTTGGAGCTTTGTTGGTTGAGACCGAGTTGGCAATTCCTAAGTTGGGAAGCCCTTTGAGGAATTTTGCCAGAACCCTGAGACCGGGGTAGTTCGGGTTGTTTAACCAGGATGGGCATGTTCGGTTCCATCTCCTGGTTTCGTTTGGTAAGTCAGGGATGATCTACATTAAGGTGGGGAGTTTGTAAGAACCCGTGTTTTTTCAACAGGTCAAAATCTAGACCCTGTTGGAATTTTTGACTGGTTTATGAGGAAACTAAAGAAAACGGGATGTTTCTAGAAATTTATAAACTACACGCCGTGTAGTTTAAGTACACACCGTGTATGTGTAGGCGAGTGGCCAGCTATGTGCTCGCTGAGTACATACCGTGTGATGACCGTGTAATAGTTTATTACTACACGGCATGTAGTTTTGAACACACCGTGTATACCCCCCACCGTGCGAGGACATACATGGAGTGTAGGCCTATTGGCCAGGAAGAACCAGGGTCACTCCGTGTTCCCTTTGGACACACTGTGTAGTCTAGCCACCTATAAGAGAAACACATGGCGTGTGAGTACGTCGGTGAGGAATGGAAGAGGAACCAAGTACACACTGTGTACTCATGTCGGTAGGTTCAAAAAGTAGGTCGGTGGAATACTGTCGTCTTTTGAATAGTTAAATGAACTATACACGACATGTAGTCTTAATGTACATGCTGTGTATTTTCTTTTCTTCGCATAAAATGGGAATTAGGCTCGTTTTGAGGTTCTGGGCAGAACCTCCTCCCCCAAATATACTGATCCTTCAATTACTTCCCGGTTCTTCGTCCAAAGTCATATCAGATCTCGGTTGGATGAGTTTAAACCCCCTCGGTAAGGACTTGGTTCCTCTTTGTCCATTTTGTATGATTGTAGTTCTAGAATGAGTTATAGGTGTTTGAATGGTATTGAATCTTTTGGAGATTTACCGCATTTTAGACAGAATTGGCGGGTGTTACTGGAGGTGTAGCATTGTGCCAGTCTCAGGTAGGTGGTGCATACTTCCTTTTGTGTTTTCATGGTTTTTTGGGTAACGTGGCCTTCGGTGCGTTTTCCAATATTTTGAGCGGGACCCATTTTATCTTCTTATTCATACTATATTGCTTACGGGACCTCTGGGATGATTTTGGGTATGCCCGGTTACCAGTTTTCATGAGTAGGGTCGGGTGAGGGGTCATTACTCGTCAGGGCATTTTGGCCGGGGAACACCAAAATGATTTTAATTGAAATATTAATGTGTTAAACTATTAGTTTAATTTATTAAAGCCTGATATAAATTTCTAGAGGAATTTAGGACATCAGTGATGGTATGGGACATCACTTGGTAGAGTGAAATTCAACTATTTAGGTCGTTTTTCCAGTTTATGTTTTCTGTTTAAATATGTTATATATGTAATTTCTAGATTACATATGCTGGACCCTTTTGGGTTGTGTTGGGCTTGGCCCAGTTACGCTTGAGTGATACTTATCACAGGTTGGGACATTTCTCAGGTTACTTTGGGTGGTTTTGACCATGGGATTGGGCATCATGGACGCCGGCTTGAGGCAGTACGACTGTCAGGTTGGGCATGACCCGAGATACTAGGATGTCGATGCCTTCGGAATTGAGTGACATAGTTGCAGGGACACGATGTGTCAGACGTGTTGGTGGCTTAGGACTATTTTGGTGATTACCACTCACCCAGGACTTGAGTAGTGTGCACATAGAGATACTCCATAATGACGTGGTTTTGACCACTTGTGTGGGTAGTGGCCCCCGTAGTTGCAGTTAGGTATTCTGGTTGGTGGTTCTTGCCGTAGAAAGCTATGTGGGCGGTGAGGAGCCTTCAGGGGATAGCCTGAGACACGAGGAGTCAGGAGGCACACGGTGTCGGGGTACTATTTTTGGGTGTGCCTACGGGACGTCGGTACTTTAGACACGAGGTGTCCGGAGGCACATGGTGCTGGAATACTATTCTTGGGCATGCCTTCGGGACATCATTACTTGATACACGAGGTGTCAGGAGGCACATGGTGCCGGGATACTATTCATGGGCATGCCTTCGGGACGCCAGTACTTGAGACATGAGGTGTCAGGTGGCACGTGGTGCCAGGTTACACGACAGAGATTCCGGCGTTGGCAAAAATAGGTGACTCTCCATGGTGGATATTGAGAACTAGTGGAGTTTGTGATTATTAGTGCATTGTATTGTTTACTCCTTTTCTGAGAAATGCATAACTGCTTAAACACATATATTTGGTATGCACCATTGGGTGGTATCCTACTGAGATTTGTCTCACACCCTGCACGGGCCCTTCAGGACGCGTGTAGACTTTATGGATTTACATTTAGGAAAGAGGTCATCTTCAGGAGATGGGCTGCGTTAGTTGTTGCATGGACATTTTATGGACCATGAGGTCATTCCTAGCCGGGGTTTACTTTGTGTTGTTTCTTTTCTATATCGACATGCTTACTAGATGTAGCTACTATTGGTTAGCCATTGGCGCCCTTTTTACATTCAGTTGGGTATGACCTGCTTGGTATGCATGTTTTAATGTTCAGTGTTAGTTACATGTTATCAGAATGTTGTTCTGTTTAATTTCCGCTGTTGTTGTTTCTATATTTCTTCCGCTGTTTATCTATATCGATTATGCTTCTGCTCTGTGGGTCTGGTTCGAGTATGCTGAGTCATTTATTTCTGCTTCATATTTTTGTATTATACTCGGACCAGTACCAATTTTATTCCTCCAAGAGGGTATAGCCTCCCCACTATACCTATTCAGAACCTTGCTGCTAGTCGGCAGCCTTTGGCATTCAGGGGAGGTACGCCTAAGGTAGTTACACCCGACCCGTTCGGCACTGTTCAGGTGGATGCTTGGGTCCGGGTCGTTACATACAAGAACTCAAATAGAAGTTCATTCATGCCCAACCATTCCTCAATATGTTGAGGATTAGTAGAGCCTTTGAAAACTGGTTGTTTCTAGTGAAGGAACTCTTGAGAACTATTTTTAAGAACATTCCCCCTAGGTTCAATAGATGAAGCCTGAATGGTGACTTGAGGTGATGCCTATACGAGATCTTGTACAGTGCGCACAATCACTTCAACTAGGCTTGGGTCCACTAGAGGATTCGCCCTCTACGGTTCAGTAGTATCACCTTCCTGGATCTGATTCACATGCCTTCTCAGAGGCATGTTGTTACAAAACATTATCTGACAATAAAGAAGGCATTAGATAATGCGCATACATAGAAATGAGGGAAACATGATCCTGACCAGTAAAACATACATGATTTATATTTCACTCTATCCAAATCAAAATAGGGAAAAGACTGGATGTAATCCACAAGACATCTTTCACTAATCACCCATGATGACTTAAGGTTCATTGTGGTGAGACCTTGAAAGGCACTTAATCATGACTAAATCATAAGTCCTGAAAATATTTCACTAATGCATACTAACTTCAAGGAAAAATATCAACCTCCCTTTGTTAACACGTTGACACAAACCTACCTAGGAACCCTAGTAACCCGATAACCATGCCAGACCTAACATAGCCTGAAGGGCATTCCAGATCCCACGGGTCGACGACCAACACCTTGCATCATAGAACATGCAAGTGGGAATAATTTGTAGACAAAAAATGCAAAATAAAAGAAACCAGATAGTATACACAAACAAAAGAAACTCCATGGGGAGTAATGTAACAGAATTAAAAAAGGCATAAACCAGTGAAAATCACTACAACAAAAGTACTAAAATAGGGAAAATAGCCCAATAATCAAAAGAAAACAACTCACCATGCCCAACACTCAACAACTAGATCCACCTCCAATAGAACCTTTCCCTTTTCTCAAACATGGAAGAAGAATGTATTCAAACAACCGAATGAAAAAGTAAAATGTGAGCCTAATCCTAGTAGGGTCTTACCACAGATTCGATAAAAGATTCCACCAATTAATTAACTAAAGGAATAATTTAATGTTTTAATGATAATAACGTTTTACATTATAAAGAATAATTAAAAAAATAATGATATACAGTTCAAATGATGGAAAAATATTTTTTGTTAAGGCTTTGAAAATAATGAAGTATTTCGAAAATAATGGCTTAAATAAAATATTTACATAAAGTAGTTTATGTAAAATCAGTAGGCCTGTAAAGTAGTTCAAAAGCATTAGCATACATTTATATCTCAAATAATAATAAACAAGTGAGAAACATGGTCATCTGCCAAAAGATATTATAGTATTAACCAGTTATATGATTTCACACTCTCTATATGAACTCAAAAAAGAATTTATACACATGTCCCTATGACACTGGCCAAATGATAATCATTACCAACCCATCTGGGATATGACCCAACACAAGTATGTTTTAGAATGTTGTCGTTGCATAGAGTGTATAAAAATAACTCGCTAACTAACTAAGTCTTCCATGGGCTGTTATATGAAGGGTGAACTATATTAATACTAAAATATGTGATCAATCCCATTCTTCCATTTCAAAAGATCCAATTTCATTCCATTTAAAAGTAAAACATGTTTCATTAAAAAATGCATTTTTTACAAGATAAAACCAATGGGTTTCTATCAAATAAATTTAAGACATTTTCACCAGTTTAAAATCCATGTAAAACCAATTCCATCATTACACAAATTAACATATCCCAATGGATGTTCCCAATCCCTATGGGTTGGCGAATAGCACCTGACATCACAGAACATGCATGTGGGAATGAATTTTCCACCAACAATGTAGAAGAAAAGAAACAAGACAATATTCATAAACAAAAGTAAGATTACTTGGAGTAATTTACCATAAGTCAACAAGGAATATACTCACCCAAATCACAACAACCAAAGTACTAAAATATGAAAAAAAACCCAAGTTCCCAAGGAACACAACTCACAATGCCCAATGATGAACAACTGGATCGACCTCCAAGAGAACCCTTCCCTTTTCTCAGACCAGGAAGAAGAAATTTTAAAAACACCCAATGGAAAATGTAAGGTGTGATCCTAAGCCTAGTTTGGTATCACCATATATTCCATAACAGATGCAAATAATTGATTAACTAAAAGAATAATTTAATTATTTAATGGTAAACAGGTTTGATATTTTAAGTCCTAATTAAAAAAATCTTGATATACATTTCAAATAATGGAAAAAATACTTTAATTAAAGACATTAAAAATTATTGAATATTTCTAAAACAATTTATTAAATAAAAAAGTATCATAAAATAGTTTATATAATATATGAAGGCATGTAAATCAGTTCAAAAGCATTTGCATACATTTATATCTAAAATATAAATAAATAAGGGAGCTACATGGTCATCTTAAAAAAGGTACGATAGTATTAACTAGATATAGAATTTCACAGTCTCTAAGTGAACTCAGAAAAATATGTATACACACATCCCTATGACACTGGCCAAAGGAGACTCGTCACCAACCCATCGGGGCTGTGACCTGCTGTAGGTATGTTTTAGAACATTGTCGTAGTGTAGAGTGTATCCAAATAACTCACAAAATACCTAAGGGTTTCATGGGATCTTACATGAAGGGTGAACTATTTTAAGAATACCTAAAAATACTGTCATTCTCATTCTTCCATTTCAAATGTTCCAATTTATTTCCTTTTAAAACCAAAACAAGTTTTTTTAAAAAACATGCCTTTTTCAAAAGATAAAACGAATGGTTTTCTATCAGATCATTTTAATCCATTTTCACCAGTTTGAAATCCATTCAAAACTAATTCCATATTTAAGAAAATTACTCCCACAATTAAATTCAACAAATTTAATTGAAATAAAATTAGATGAATTAAATTTCAATCAATAATTCAAATAAATCTACTAATACAAGGATAATAAATTTGGCTAATCAGAATAGAAACACCTACCTCAAGGTCTTAGATGCCAATATAAAGGATAAACCACCCTACGTTGTTCAATATGACTCTTCTTGACATTATTATCATAAATTTTGACACAAAAATTCTCTACATTCAATAAGGGTTCCTAAATCCAAAACTGACTATTTTATTTCAAAAAGAAACAAAATATCACGTGCGATGATACATTCTCTTTCTTAGAAAAATTTAATATTTTTGATTAAAATATCACATGAAATAATATTTTATCTCTCATGGATAATATAAAATTATTGGTTAAAAAATTAAATGCATTAATATTTTATCTCTCTTGGATAATTTCAAATTATCGATTAAAATATTCCATGCGATTATATTTTCTCTCTCATATATAATACTTGGATTATATTTTTTTGTCAGTCCATGAAATCACATAAAATATCCATTATAATAATTATAAACTTCATTCGATAATTATAACTCTAAAATTACTTGATATAATAGGTGGTATTCCACATAATTATTCTTTTATTAATATATATATATATATAAATCAAAATATCATTTGATAATGAAATTATCATTTATTAAAACTTTTCATTTATTTAGTACTTATTTCTTTGAAAAGAACAATGTTATAATCCCACAAAAATTATCATATGATATATTTTTTTAACTATTACGCTAAATAATTTAATGATTTATCTATTAATAAATGTGATAAATTATTTTTCGATATACATTTAATCTATCCTTTGATAGTTGGTCTAAATTATCATTTGATAATTCATTTATAAATTATTATTTTTTAATAGTTCGCGTGAATACCATTTTATAATCTTAAGAAGTTTCCTTTGATAATTTATGGATTATAATATAGGTTTTACCTTATATATTGAATAAAAAAATTTCATTATATTATTATAAATGAAAAGAAATTTAAAAAATGAAGTAATTAGATAGGAAAATAAAAACAAATTAGGTGCACCACACACATGAAGAAGACCATGACTCCTGGATGTAAAGAAAAAGATTATCATCGGCTTCACCCACTATAGAAAGTGAAATTTCACAATCTGTCAGACTTGAGATGATTGACCAATGGAAATAATAATGGGTTTAGGGATTTAAGAACCATAAAATCGGATCATATAATCCCTCAATTACAAACACCCAATTTAATGATCTATTCCACCAAAAATCTATTAAGGAGTCATTGATTTCACATAATAAATAAATTGAAACTGAAATAGAATAAAATGGTGAAGAAACTAAAGATTTTGGAAAATTGAGTGTTCTACAATAGATTTTTTCTGTTTAAATAAGATGGAAAAGCATGAAAGTATTTGTAGTTGTTATTGTCATTTTTTTAATAAATTTAATATATTAATTATATTAAAAACATAACCATAAAAAGATATGTTACCAAACACATGTTGATCATGAATGTTATACCCTATCGTGAGTAAACACCTCATTCCAAATATAACGGTGGTCTTAAATTTCTTATAAGATGCACCATTTCAAATATATTAAATATTTATTAGTTAAAAATGAGAATTTATAATTAATTATAATAAAAATGGTTTTTTTGAGTGATGTGTCCAAATGCCCGACGCTAACAAACGTTATACCATTTCTATGTTAAACCCCCCATTCTAGACCCATCGGTTGTCTCAGATTTTCCATACAAATAAAATTTTGTGATATATTTTATTATTTTTAATAAAAAATATATTAAATATTATTTAGTAACTTTATATCATGAGAAAGGCATCCAAAATTCTGGTGTATTCGATTGTTATACCCCTCCTAGGGTAAACACCACTATTCAGACATAATAGTATGCTTATATTTTTCATAAAGAGGAGTGTTTTAGAGTTATTAAATTATTTTGAATCAATTTATTATGCTTAAAATAATATATTTCATATTTCTATTCCATCCTCCCCGAGGCTTTGAAGACCTTGGAAACTCATATTTACTCTATGTTTAACTTAGAAATAAATTAATTGATTATTCGAAAGTATTAATTGGATGTTTTACCATTCCAAGATGTGTTTAAAAAAACACAACATTTTACTGATAGACCCTTTTTTTTATTTAATGTAAGATATTAATAATTTAATTTTATAGGGTTTATCAATACCTAAAATGGTAATGAGATGTAACATACCCTTATCGAGCATTCGAGATCACCCCTTTTTATGCTTTTCCCGAGGATATAATGATATGTATTATGTGTGAAGTGTCTATGAATGGTGATAGTAAAGAAGAACCATGTGAGACATAATGTATCTCACATATGTATTAGTGTTTGTATTTCCATGTTTCCAAAGGAAGTTGACAAGTATGGTCTTTGGGCATCTGTTTGTATAATGTTTTAAGTATTCGTTTATGTAATTTTATTTTAACAAAAGATAAGGTCTTTATAGTTTGTATTAGAGAAAATTTTTAGTTGACATTTGGATGATAGTATGAGAAAACCCTTGTGGGAACCCTAAGGACATGTCTAAGGATAAGTTTAATAGTAAGGAAAATTATTGGAAAATGTCATAGAATTTCGGTATAGGATGGAGTGATTGGTTTCTGAGAAACAAAAACACATCTGGATACTAAATTTGGATGTGGCTCTAGAACATATGTACCTTGGGGTAAAAACATCGACATGATGTTTCAGTCTTGACTCAAGGTAATTTGGTACACGATAATGGGACTTACTGTACACCTGTTTTGACACTCACAAGGGATATGATATGGGAATTCACAAACTCTTCATGAACCATTATAGAGGATTTAAATAATATATGGCAATGAATAATGTAGGATAAACCTATGGTGTCATAAATTAAATATTGTTTCATAATATAGACATACTATAAGTGGTTTTTTATGATTATGTGGTTCCTTGATATGATAACTATTTTTGACTCTATGCTTCTGGTTATAGTCATTGGCTGGAACCAGAAAAAACCACATAAATGGTTATTGAAAAGGATAATACCATGATTTTCCTTATAAAAAACCAAATGTTATGGGATCTCGAATGAAAATACTTTTTTCTATTCTCAAAAATCTTTCTCAAGATATTAATAATTGTGGAATTCCACATGAGAAAAGGAGGTAATAACATTTTATTGGTTATTTCATGGGGAAACATTTACCATTTTTCAGAGGGACATCTGATACAAATTTTTCTGAATAATGGATCAATAGTAATAAAAATATATTATCTGTTCTCCAATGTTTATAGCATGAGAAATCCATTATGGTTGTCTATCATTTAGAAGGAGAAACAGAACAGTGGGGGACTCTAATCAAGAATACAAGGTAGAATGATGAGATTGAATCCATGGATTATAATGTGTTTAAGAACATATTTTTCAATAAGTACTATCATTGGATGATTTTTACCAAGATAAAGAAATATTTCTCTATGTGGATGCAAAGAGATGCTGAATCTGTCGGTAACCAGAAGGATAATTTCAAGACACTTTCGATGTACGTTTCTATAATTATCATCCAACATGAATGTAATGTTGATAGGTTCTTTAGTGTATTAATTACAAATCTCAGAAGGGTGAAGGAAATAAGAGACTTAATTATATATGAAAACATTATTTATTGTGCAATAAAGGTTGAAATAGAGGTTGTTGTCATGTAATAATCTCATTGTTTTTACAAGATTAAGAAGAAGGATTTTAAAGGAAAATCTAATGACCTAGAAGAGAAGAAGATGACCTTCCCTTTATGCTCTATGTGTGGGAAGAATCATGGTGGAAATTTCCATAAGGGATCTAATAAATGTTTTAACTATAGAATAGAATGACATCTAGAATTTGTTTTGCTGAAGTGATGGGAAGTAGTTAGAAAACATTTCGAATGGGGATAAAGTGACATAAAATGAACCTCCCACAGTTAAGTGCTACATATGTAAGGAGAATGAGCATTATACTAACCACTTCCAAAACATAAGGCCTAGTGATGACGATCATTTTCAGTAACCTCTTAAGGAAAAGGATAAGAGGATATCTCATGAAATCTCTATTTTTGAGGAGGGGTGTGATAAAAACATGTTAAAAGGTACACTTACCATACACTCTGTAACTTCTAATGTCATATTTGATTCTATATCTACCCACTCTTTCATTTATAATGAATATTCGAAGGATGTTAATATTCTAGAGAAAATATTAGATGTGTATTTTTGAGCGAAAACCCATAATGGTATGATAATTTCATTTGATGTATATGATTTCTATTTGGTTTAAGTTTGTGGGAATGTGATTTCCAAAAATATTTTCATTTATCCTTTTGTTCAATTTGATGTCATCTCAGTCCTGGATTGGATTTCTCTGCATAAATTCCACATCAATTTTTAAAGAATGGAAGTTACGTTTGATACTTCAACCCCTCCTATGATCATACATCAATGTGATGTTAATTATGAACTTCCTAGGGAGATTAAATCTAATGAATGGGTCATAATTACCATTCAGAAGGACTATTTATCTCAAATGGTTTGGGAGATAATCTACATCGATGATATGCCTATTGTTTAAAAATTTGTAGACATCATTCATGAATAGTTTCCCAATCTTATAAAAAAATGTAATGATCAGTTCTAGATAAAACTCATATCGAGTTCCACACCCATTTCAAATACTCTTTATATAATGTCTCCAATTGAGTTGTGGTAATTGTTGAAGGAACTATAAGAAAACCTTGATAAGGGATTCATTCATCCATGTGTGTCAGCTTGGGGTACACCTTTTATTTTTTTTAAAAATAATAGTAGATCAATGAGGATCTAAAATGATTATTGGGAAGTGAACAAGATCACAATCAAGAACAAGTATCCCCATCCCCATATTTATGCCATGTTTGATCAACTGCATGAAGTTCAATAATTTTCCATGATTTAAATTCATTATGAATATCATGAATTTAGGGTCAATAAAGATGATATATCCAAGATGGAATTAAATAAAAGGTATTGAAACTATGAATATATTGTGATTCCTTTTGGTCTTACTTATTCTTCTAATATCTTTATGGATTTATGAAATAGTGTCTTTCGAGATTACCTTGAACAGTTTGTGGTAGTCACTATAGATGATATTCTTACCTATTCAAAGAGAAAATAAGACCATGAAGATCACTAAATAATCATAAAAAATATACTATGGAAGGATTATCTACTTGAAAAAATACAATGTGTGAATTTTGGATGAAAATAGTTTCATTTTTTGGTAACATAATCTCAAGAGATGGTATTATCGTAGAACCATCAAGGATGAAGGCTATTGAGTACAGGCCTGGAACAACCATGGTGATTGAGATCCATAGAATTCTTGGTTTAGGTGGATATTATCAATAGATTTATAGAACTCTAACCATGTCAAATAAAAGGGTTTCAAATTCCTTTAGACAGATGAATGTGAGAAATCTTTCAAGGATCTAAAGAGAAGGTTTTTCAGTGGACATATTCTTACAATACCCTATAGTAGAGAAGGTTCTGTAATTTGTAGTGATGAATCAAAGATGGTATTGGGATGTATTATTATGAATAATAAAATGGTTATCCCTTATACCTCATGGATGATTATGATTCATGAGAAAAATTACCAAACTTATGATTTATATTTAGCAGTGGTAATTTAATAATTATTGATATGGAGGCATTATATTTTTGGAGAAAAGTGTGATATATATATGGATAATAAAATAATGAAATACATATTAATATCTAAAGTGTTGAAAATGATATAGAGGAGATTGTTAGAGTTGATAAATTATTATGACATCTCAATACAATACCACCATATGAAAGTGAAAAAGGTGGATGATGGTTTCAGTAAGAAGGATCATGATAGCTTATCGATGACGATGATCACAAAAGATGAATTATTTTTGTGCATTCAAAGGACGGATCTAGAAATCATGAAGTAAGTGGAAAAATCAAATCCTTCCCAAATAAATGTTCAACCCTCTGTCCATGTGGAGATTATGGTGGTGAAAATGGATGATAAATATATGTTTAAGTATTTTAAAAATGTTCATGAGTTTATCCATGAATGGGATGTAATGATAGGGGTTAGGATCTCTGTATGTGTTCCTTCCATTCCATATTTGAATAAGGATATGTTAGAGAAAGTTCATAGTTATTCCTTATCTATTCATCATGGACGTCCAGTGATGTATATATACTTGAAAGAATAATTATAGTGGGATGACATGAAGAGCGATACCATAGAGTTTGTATCTCAGTTCTTGGAATGCCAACAAGTTAAGGCTGAATGAAAAAACCGAAAGGAGATGTTTCACCCACTACCCATTCCAAAATGGAAATGGGAGAACATCACTGTTTATTTTTTCAGTAAACTATCTGTAACCTCTAATAGTTTTAATTCTATATGGGTTCTAGTTGATCAACTTATATAGTCAGCACACTTCATCGTTATTAGAGGAGACTTCTCCCTAGATCATCTTGATAGTATATACATTAATGAAATGGTAAGGTTACATAATGTACCACATTATATTATATCATATTAGGATCTAGGGTTTAACTTAATGTTATGGGGAAATCTTCGGAATGTACTTGATGAAGAATTGAATTTCAAAACTACTTATCATTTTCAGGAAGATGGTCAGTCTGAAATAACTATTCAAACCCTAGAAGATATTTTGTGATCATGTTCTCTATATTTTAAACATGGTTTGTATCAACACCTTAATCTATTTGAGTTTTCTTACAAAAATATATTTCACTCAAAAATTCAGATGGATCCTTATGAATCCCTATATGGGAATAAATTTATAGTTCTAATGTGATTAGATGAGGTTCAAGAAAGAATTATATTGGGAGATGAGACTGCTGATAAAATGGTTGAGAATGTCATAACTATACATCAAAATATTAAGGAATCTCAATGTTAGATGAACCGTTATGTTGAATATCATTGACATGAACTATAATTTGATGTTGGTGATAAGATTTTTCTAAGAATATCACACAAGAAGAATGTTATGACATTTGGGAATAATGGGAAACTAAGACGTCGGTATATCATTTCCTTTGGGATTCTCGATCGTATTGGGACAATATCATATCTGTTGGAACTTCCTTTAAGTATCACCCAAGTCCATGATTTATTCCATATTTTTCTCCTAAGGAAGTATATACATATCCCTTCTCATGTACTAGTTAAGTGGTCATACTGCGGAAGTAGAATCATTCTTTCAAGGATTAACATGTTAAAATTTTTATCATATATAGAAAGTTGAACAAAACAAGACCAATCACCTAGTAAATTTTTTTTGGGGAAATAAAAAGTTAGAGGTTTCTATAAAGGAGAATTAAGATATGATAAAGTAGATGTATCCACATTTTTTTTACCCTAGTGATGAATTCTGAGGGAGAAATTCATTTTAAGGGGGTAGGATGTAACACCCCGAGTTTTTCTTGACATTGTTTTCAAATAAATTAAATTTTAACTTATGTATGGAAATTTACTAAGTAAATAATTTCACTAAAATGGAAAAAATTGGTATACATAACATAGAACATCAACTTGTCATATGTTACACAAAACATCGACTTGGAACATAATGCAAAGAACCATGACTTGATGAACATTACACCTAACATTGATGATTCTATGAAACATCATTTTTATGTTATAATTATTTAAATTAGATAATTATAAAATCCATATTAAAAATAATTATATTAATAGTAATAAATAATATTAAAATATTTTTTATAATTTTCTATATAGATAAAACATATTCATAATGAAATATATGATTTTTGGTAAAGTACTTTTATGTTTAAAAATATTTTTTTCTCAAATGTACTGATTTTTAAAAAATAATTTTAGATACATTTTTAAATTGAATTTGACATAATATAAAATTATTTTTAAATGATAATATCAAAATTATCTTCAGGTTATTTTTTGATATTTTTTTAGGGAACGTTTGTTTTTGATAAATAGTGAAAATTACTGCTTTTAGGTTAAAATAACAATTTATTTTAAATAATTATTAATGTTAGATTATATTTTAATTCTTTTAAGGTCACATTAAATCATTTATTAATCTATTAATAAAATTTAGGTTATTATAACCAATTTCACTTTGAAATTGAATATAATAACTTATAAATCTTTTGAACTTATTTCTAAATTAAAGATCCATCATTTCATCTCATCTAAAAGGTTAACATTAATCTTAAATATCTTGATTCTTTGTATTTAATTTATAAAACCCTACATAAACTGTTTTAGTCAGTATAATATTTCTATTATAATTATATCATGTTGATTATTAACAAAAATAAATATTAAAAGTGATTAAAATTAATCACAATGATTAAGGTAAAATTTAAATTTATTAGGGGATAAACCATAATCTTAGGGGTCCAAATGACCTAGCCACTTTTACAAAACCCATTTTCTCACAATTATTTGGCCATAATCCTTCAATTATTTATTTATTTTTGTATGGTATGACTTTTCTTAGGTAATAAAAAGTGTAAACCTAACAGGTTGTAAAAAATTACATGTGATTCCTTTTTGATACCCTATAAAAGTCCACCACCTATCCCTCTTATTAACACATATCTCACCTATTAAGTTAGTATAAGAAATTCCCATTACACTTACTAGAAATCCTTTTTCCTCCACGAAGCCTTCCCTTGGGCATAAAAAATCGAAGGTAGCCTTTTGGCACAAACCATAAAGAGTTACCCGATTAAGTTGTAATGTATTCTCTCAAGGCGTTTCTTTTATTTTCATTCAACACCCCCTCCAATTTCTTATTTTCATGATGTTATGAAAATACACGTGTCATAAATGTACTAGGATGTAGTTATTTAATGGTTTCATCCAACAATTACTCGCACATCCATCTAATGGATAATGAAAATACTATTTATGTTTAATACATTCTAAGACATTACTAAACGATCATTCTTAAATTTTCATTACCGCCAATAATGGTGCAAATTATGATGGAAACTCTATTTTTATATGTTATATATTATATTTATTATTTATTTAATATTTTTTATTCATTTTACAACACATATCATTTTTTACTTTCAATTGTTTGTTAATATGATAATTTCATCTAAGGAGGTGTGGACTACTTCCCCCTCAAAGCGATATGATTCTTTCTTACATTATATAGAATGTATTGAGGATGGGTTTTGTAAAATCCAAGAAATTCAAAAATTATTTTTATTATATAAATATTTTCTTAAATGTATTAATAAAACTAATAATATTTTGATATGATTTTATTTGAAAATAATATTTGAAATTATGTGTGTTATTTAATTTTATTATAGTACTTATAATTAATAATAAATATTACATTATTGAAAAAAATTTAAAATAATTTTTATTGTATTATTATGTGTATTTTATTTTGAATGATAGTATTTTAATTAAAAGGTTATTTAATAAAATATTTTAAATGAATAAATTTCTATTTTTCAAATAAAAAATTAATAATGAATATGAAAATATAATTAATTTGTTTTTATAAATTTATATTTTAAAAATATGATATATGTGTAAATTATAATTAGTTTGTAATTATAAATTATCCATAAATTATTTTTATAAAATTATTACATTATGAAGTTTAGTTTTATATTTAAAATCATATTCCAATTATATATATAATTAATAATATTAATAAATGATAAAAAATAATAAGGAAATAAGATATATGGTTTCAAATTGGGATTTATAGAGAGTTGTGTTTTTGTAAGAGGAGAGGTCATGTGAGTGCTCTAAAGGGGTTTGACAACTATTAAACAAGTTGGAGGCCGAGCACGACTTGGAGAGGTATTAACACTAGGAGATGAGTCGTGGATGAGCTTATTACTGGATCTTAGTCGATAGTCATATGGGATGGCTCAATCATGGTTCGACTGCCGGCCAGGAGTTCATGTATGTGATGACCAAAGGATTCTGAATGTTTGAGTGGTGTGATTGTTCACTTGAAGTTTGAGGTTCTGAAGAAAACATCCATATCCAAATCTGAGGGTCTCAGATATTCTTTGACCTTGCAAGGTATGAATGTGGTTAAATTTTTAGGGGTCTGAAACTTCATTATAGTGTAGTTTTTAGATAACCAAGATGATTTTCCTTTAGTTCGTTATTGACTTTTGTGGTCCATATATAGTTTTTTACACACCCTGTTATCATTATTTCATAATGTTTGTGTCTTTGTTTTGTGGTTTCCTTTTGGACATTTAATACAAGTTATGTTTATTTCAATCAATTTATGTGCCTCTACAGGTAATATTAAATTGATGATATCAATTTTATTATTCCTATTTTTCTTGGATTGATCTTGTTACAGTAAATTGGTGTTGTGGCTATTTGTGCCTATAAATTGAGCTTGCATAGAAATCTTGTTTATTTGTTTCATTGTTTTCATAGTAGGAGTTAAGTCCATAAAATCCCTTTCATTATTGTGAAAATTTATTCTATAAACCTTTTTTCATTCAGTGTGAGATATTATTTGTGTATTAATAGATAGAAGGAGAAATTTATCAGAATTTTTCTTCTACAATAAATTAAAGGTGTAATTAAAATTTATTTTTAGTTCATGGTTCCTGATTTTTATTAAATTCTATAAGGGTTTAATTTTGTTGATTAAAATATATTATATTAAAAATACTCACACACAGACAGATATACATATATATATCCATACATATTCAAATCTATCTATATAAATTTCTATTTTTCATAAATTATTATTTATGGGATATCATTCAATTATATATTTTCAAATATCTATCTTAGTTATCAAATTTTGAAAGTGAAAAATATTTCATTATTCCATGGCAGAAGGAACTATATTAGTAATTTTATTTTATTACTTTTACATTTATTATCAATTCCAAGTATTACATACATAATATTTATATAAACTAAAAGTTTATATTTATGACATAAATTTATGATTTATGTGTATTTCATTACAAATTCCTGGTTTATATATATATATATATAAGAGTGAAAAGTTTATTGGTATGATTATAATTTCATAGGTTTGTTTTTAAAATACAGTACATTGAAAATTAACCATGTCATCATTTTATATTGAAATTAAGGACATCACATATTTACATAGTCATGGAAATGTGTTATGTATAACATTGAAATAACATTCATTCAAAACGAATTCATGATTTTAAATTAAATTGTAAGGTTTAATTCTCTGATTATTACGCAGATGGATTTCTTCATCCTTAAAATCATTTTATTTAATATTTTCCTCTTCTAATTTTATGTGGGAAACATAATTATTTTTTTTATGATTATTTTGAGAAGGGAAATTATATATATTCATTTTAGATCAAGTGTGAATTTTTTTAATTATCGATTTTATTTATGAGTTTTGAATAAATATAGTTATTTTAACAATGGGATTATCCTAAAAATGGTTTTACAGACTATCAAGATTATGTTTATGACATGATATAAGAAAAATTATTTTATTTAAAATAATTTTTTTGTATATTTCAAATTTTTTGGTTTATCATTTTCAAAGGCAGGTCCAGTAAAAGGATTTTATAAAATTGGAACTAGTATAATGAATTTAATGTTATAGGGAGTGAACCCATAAGTTTTAAAGGGACTTTTTTAAATATGAGTGATTACTAGAGGCCTTACAAGTTTTGTTATGGCATTCTAGGTATCATAAATGACTCATGAAAAATTATTATTTTCGATGGGTAATTAACAATGATCTTTTCGAATATAATTTTTTACAAAATTAATGATTCCTAAATTATATGGATTATAAATTTATATAAATATACTCTTATGTATATGTACAGATATATGTTCTTTCCATTGAAATATTTTAAAATATATTATTAACATTTTCAAGAGCCCTTACTGGGCATATCAAATGATCACCCATTGTTTAAAATTATTTTTCACAGGTTTAGTAGAGTATTCTAAAGGAGTTCACTTCCCTTACAGTATCAGCACAAGTGATGTCTTTGTGTTGGATTTATTTTATTTTTGATTTAATCTAATAAATGTATGGGGTTTTCCAATTATATAAAATCTAGAACAAAAAAAGTTCTTCTTATGTATCAAAAGTGGTGTATTTGTTCAGTTTCTTTTATAGAAAAATACAAATCACTTTAATGAGATGATTCCAGTACCCTGGCCTTAAGGATTTATAGTAGGTATCAGAACAATAGAGTAGACAAATTTAAATATTAGATTTTTTCATCATATTAGTGGAGTCTATAAGTTTATAAAATCAAGTGTTTCTTAATTCTGAAGATGATAAATTACAATTCTTTTTAGTCTGACAAACAAATTGAAAGAACAAAATTTAGTTAATTAGAGAATAATGTAACATCTAGGAATTTTAAAAATTATTTTCATTATATAAATATTTTATTAAATGGATTAATGAAACTAATAAAATATTTGAGATGATTTTAATCTAAAATAATATTTGAAATTAATTATTTTTATTAATTTGATTATAATACTTATAATTAACTATACTAATTATAGTATTTAATTTTTTTAAATTAAAACTTTTTGGTAGTATTACATTTATTTGAATTTAAACAAAAATATTTTAATCAAATGAGTTTTTAATAAAATATTTTAAATAAATAAATTTATATATTTCATATAAATAATGAATAATTAATATACTAATAGAATTATTTTTTATAAATTTTGATTTTCAAAAATATGATATATATATATATATCTATATTTATGAAATTGTAATTAGTTTAGAATTATAAAGTATGATTAAATAATTTTTATATAATTATTAATTTTTAATATTTAATTTTATAAATAAAACAAAATTCAATTTATATATAAAAGTAATAATAATAATAAATTATAAAAAAGATGAATGAAAAAAATATAGGGTTTTTAATAGGGGTTTTTGGGGAGTTTTGTTTGCAGAATAGGAGTGAATGGGTGAGATCTTGATGGGGTTTCATCACCGATTACAATTTTAAAGGGAGAGAAAATGTTGGAGGGGTCTTGACCGCATAAGTTGAGTTGAGGATGAGCAAAACAAGGGATTCCAATTGGTAATCATTCAGAAATGCTCAACAGTGTTTTGTTTGCTAGTGAAAAGTTTGTGCGAGTGATGAAAAAAGGCTTCCGATGATCTGAGCACTATTGTTGTTCACTTGCAGATAGAGGTTCTGAAGAAAACATCCAAATCCAGATCTGAGCATCTCATATCCTCTTTGACCTAGTAAGGTAGGAATGTGGTTTAATTTTTTGGTGTTTGAAACTTATTTTTATTATACATTTTGGATAATCAAGATTCTTCTCTTTTTATTCATTATTTTATTTTGTGGTCCTCATATAGGTTTTATGTCTCTATTACCAATAATTGATTGTGTTTCTATCTTAGTTTTGTGGTTTTATTTCTTTCCTTTTAATAGAAGTTAAATTTATTTTAGTCCATTGATTACCCTTTATTGTTAATCTAAAATTGATTATATCAATTTTTTTGTTATAGTTTATCATGGATTGATCCTTTTTTGTGAATGGGTTTTGTGGCTATTTGTGCCTGTACATTGAGGTTTCACAAAAATCTTGCGTATGTCTTTTTTTGTTTACATAATTGGAATTAAGGCTATAAAATCACTTTTATTAGTGCGCAAATGCATTATGGAAGCCTTTTTCTAGACTGTTTGAGAGTGTATGTGTGTGTGAAGAAATAAAAAGATAAATTCTTCACCATTTTTCTTCTAAAATCATGTAGAGGTGAAATTAAAATTTATTTTCAATTATTGGTTCTGGATTATTATTATATTATATTATGGTTTGTTTTTGTTGATCAAATTATGTTATTTTACAAATATATATAGGCATGTATAGGTATGTATTCTTATATATCTATATAAATTTCTATTTTTTAGAAATAATAAGACATGGGATATCATTAAATTATCAATTTTTAAATACCAATCATAGTTCTCAAATTATGAAAGTGAAACATATTTTGATATTTTGTGAGAGAAAAAAATGTATTAGTAAAATTTTTTACAACTATCACATTTATTTTCAATTCTATGAATTAAATATATAATGTTTATATAAACTATATGTTCATATTTATGGCATAATTCCCTGATTTATGTGTATGTCATTACAAATTTTACAGTTAATACATATATATATATATAAATATAGACACACACAGACACACACGTATATATATATATAAGGATGAAATGTTTATTTACATGTTTATAATTTTATTTCAATGTTTCTAAAAGAGTGATCATATAAATTTAATCATTTCATCTGGTTATATTGAAATTACGGAATTGTCATTTTCATATAATCATGGGCATGAGTTATCCATAACATTGACATACCTTTCATTCATAATAAATTCATGATTTCAAATTTAAATTTAACAATAAATTATTTGATTATTAAGAACATGGATTTATTCAAGAATTGAAATTTTTTATGTAATATGGATCTTTTATAATTATATGTGTGAAACAAAAATATTTATTATTTATGATTACCTTAGGAAGATAAATTATTTATATTAATTTTAAGACCCGGTACCAATTTATTTCATTATACATTTTATTTATGAATTTTAAATAATGATAATTGTCTTAAGCATGAGATTATTCTAAAAAAGGTTTTATAAACTCACAATATCATGCTTATAAAATTTTATAAGAATTATTATTTTATTTTAAAGAAAATAATATTATGTATATATATTTAAATTTTTTTGGTTATGATTGAGAAAGCTAGGTCCATTAAAAGTATTTTTAGAAACTAGAACTTGAATATTGAATTTTATGTTATGGGGAGTCAACAGATAAGTTTTAAGGGTAATTTAGTCTTTATGAGTTATGACTTTATACCGTATGGATTCTATTATTTTATGACACTTATCATAAATAACCCATCAGAAACTATTACTTCTTATGAAGAATTATGAATGATTTTTTTTAAATATAGTTCTTTTACAAAATTAATGTTTCCAAAATTATATGGAAATCAATGTTCTAGAAATATAATATTATGTATATTTAAATTTATCTGTAAATTACAAGGAAATATTTTAAATGTTTTTTTAACATTTTCAATACCCCTTACTGGGCATATCAAATGCTCAGCCCTTATTTTAAATTATTTTTTAGAAGTTTGATAGAGTTTTTTGAAGGTGTTCATTTAGCTTATGAAGTTAGAATACATGATGTATTTGTGTTTTTTTATTATACTTTGATAAATGTATGGTGTTGTCTAATTCGCCAAAATCTAGTCCGGTATAAGTTCCAGGAATGTAATTATTGTTTTGTATTTGTTTAGTTTCTTTTATAAAATAAATACAAAACATTGATATGAGATTAGTCTAGTAGTGTGGGATCAAGGATTTATTTGTTTAGTTATTATATAGGATATTTATTATATCATAAATATTCTATAATAATGATATATATATATATATATATATATATTTAATTTTCTTTCTTTCTTTCAATAGGGAAATTAAACAGAAATACCCTTCATGTGTACGTACGGCCGACCGTCTCCTTGAATGGTGTATTCCATTTCTTACTTATATATTCTAAAGATTATTTTAATATACATATAATCTATATAAAAGATATTTATATAATTTTTTACATTCTAGAATCATGATATTAGTATAAGGTCAAACAAAATAAAAAATTAAGGCACATACAAAAAATAAAGTGAATATTACCCTAAGTTAAACATTAAAATATGACGGTTAAAATGAAAGTAATATTAAGTCATAATAAAACCATATATTGTATTGGATTTAAAAATATTGTTCTGTAAAATATATATTATAAATATATATTTATTATATATGTAGTTTGAATGATCATAATGAGAGTCAAGACACGAGGTAAGGGGAATTTATCTCAATTTTTTTTTCTGTGGGATACATGATATGTTCGGCACTCTTTCCTTTTGTGTGGTGTATGTACTACTAATGATTGTATTCCATGTAGTAAATTCTTAATGTTTATTGGTATTCACATATCCATTTTATGATCTTAATATCATGGGGTTTATGTTTCCAAAGTTACCAAATCGGTGAAATAGTTTTGTCTCAATTTTCCTTCCTTAAAACTCATGTTTTTATGGACCTAAATACTCTTTTGAGGTTTATATAATAAAATTTTACATGATATATCATGAATTTATGTTCGATAATGATATATTAAAATTATTAAAAATCTTTTTGTTACATGGATAGTATGATCCCATGTAACCAAGTTATAAAGGTTTACTGGAATAGTCTCCAAGACTTTTGAGAATGTGCATGCTTATACTTCATTTGATGAAATATTTTGATCCATATATCAAGAAATATCATGAGTATAATTATACATTGTTTATTCAATATATATTCATGTATTGGTACCATTTTCCCACTCATTCTCAGTTATGATTACATTGTTATGTAAAATCTAATTGTCTCTCTCCTAAGTTGTAAATCTATTGTATTTGAAAACCATGTTTTCAAAAATGTTTTCAAATTTATTTCAATTTTTTATATATCATTGAAGCCCATTTTCAAGGAAAAATGATTTTAAGACATTTTATGATTTTTTAGGTTTACATTATAAGTTTTAAAATAAATTTTCAAATAAAAATTTTCTAAACTGATTTATGCTTTAAAAAGCATTTTCAATGTAGAAAGGATATTTTAACCAAGAAGTACTTTAAAAAGTTTGTTCAAAAATATTTTCCATCTATGATATCATCCATTTGTGTTACTCATGCCATTAAGGTGAGATAATTCAATTCATCCATTTATATTATTTTTCTGAAAGGATTATGTTATGATGGAATGATGTTGGAGAAACAATTTTCTCTTTAATGGGTTATATGCCTTTTAAAACTACTTCTATTCATGGATTATGATTTTGATGAAATGATTATGAAATTTTTTTTTATATAGGTTATGATAAGATAACATTTTTATAATTCCCATTTCATTTCATGGATTATAGTATGATTATTTATAATCTAGTGGAACAAGTATTTATGATTTTATTATGAGACCGATGTGACCTATATCTAACTATAAGGCATTGGGTAAATATCTATATACACTGAGATAAAATAATATGGTCATGGGAATGAACCTTGACTAATAAGATGTTCCTGGGAGTGAACCATGACTACCAAGATGGTATGAGGAGGGAACTCATGCTACTCAAATGGACATGGGATTAAACCATAACTACCATGATTGTATGGGTAGTGAAACTATACTTCCAAGATGGTCTTGGTAGCAATTCCTTAGATTTTAGGGAAACCATATTATAAATGATTATGTTTTTTCCACAATTGCATGTTTTATTCCTAGGATATTCGTTCATGGGTTATGATTTTTATCTTCTAATGATTCATGTCTTATTATACACCACACATTATGAAATGATTCATATATATGATCATTGATATGTAGTGCGTGATCTTTTATTTTCATGATCATGATCTCATAAACTTATGCTCCTGATTATGCTTACATATCTCCCTTGCCTACCCATGCTGAGAATTTGATCTCACCCCTTTTAATGTTTCTATCCCCAGGTTATGAAGATATGTATTATGTTCAATGTGTCTTTGAAGGGTGATAGTCAAGAAAAACCTAATGGGAGATAATGTAGCTCAGTTACACATCAGTGTTTATGTTTCCATGTTTCCAAAGGTACTAGGATAGTACAGTCTTTGGGTATATATTTGTATAATGTTTAATGTGTTCCACAAATGTTATGTAATATTAATGTATGAGAAGTGAGGGTCTCTATAGTATTTGATGATGTTTACTATATTTTTTGATATATGGAATATATTTTACAATATGAGATTTTATTTTTGGAATCATTCTTGTTTTAATTATGGTTTTATGGTGACACATGTATTCAAATATTTGGCATGGGACATTAAGATATAAATTATTTTGTTTTGGGTATCTAATGTTAAAATGATTTTTTGGAAATTTATTGTCATAACATATATATTTATTGGACATTGGATTTGGATGGAAAAGTTTTCGATGAGCCGTAAGGATATCAATTTATTAAATAGATTATTTTGAACATTGTGGTTATTTATAAGGTTATATATATTATTTTATTATTGGATATTTCATGATTTTAATTTTGGTCTTGGAATATATCCATATATATAAGGAATAAATATTCATTATCTTATGTATCTTATGATATGTAAAAAGATTATTTTAGTGCATGAGTAATAAAAGAATTTCGTACTGTACATTATTTTATTTTCAAAATAAATGAAGTATAAATTTATCAAAGTACATAAAACAATATTTTTATCTAATAATACATCATGTAAGTATATTCTATGGTGTCATATATCATGATGGTAAATTAATCCCTCAACTCAGGAAAAAACGATTGGTGAATTTATTTAATATTATTACCTTCATATCTGATAAATAAAATGGCCTTTAAAATCATTATATATTTATTATTGAATTTCAGTTTATCATTCAAATTTTTGTGATCAATGATCTCTAACACTCTCTAAATTCATTTAATCTTTTCTTCCATGTCCAAATTTTCACTTCCCAAAATGTTATCCTTCATGGAAACCGAGTTATTCATTATTCCATAGGACCATCATATTTCTATATATATATATATATTAAGAGAATGTTTTTTAATCCATTTTGATGATTTGAGTTTTTAATAGTGGAATTTTCTATTTTCAAAGCCATGGTTTCTAAGTATAGTTTCAAATTATGAGGGCACAATTTATTAAGGGTGGGGAGAATGTAACACCTCGAGATAATAAAATGAAGAAATTTTTCTTTATAGTGCATCTGACCTAAATCACTAAACATAAATAAAATGAAAAATATATTTATTTATATATAATGTTTCCTATAACTTACGATACATGCGATCCTGAGTCTATGAGAACTATGATCTTATATTCCATTATGACATAGCTTGTAAATTTGTAGTCATTGAAATGACTGAAAAAATTATGAAAACTATTTAATTTACAAATGTAAAAAAATTAATAAAATGGTTAACTATTTATTAAAAATAAAATAATAATTATTTGAATGAAAAAAAGAAATATTTTCTAAAGAATTCTGTTTTCATAAAAGACATTTTGGTCTCACTTTGCGCACATAAATTATAATTAATTTTTACACCTTTAACAAAATATATTTTAAAAAATAGAAATAAATTTTGAAATTTACAATTTAGTCTTATTATTAGTGTAAATTTGTGAGACTTTTTTGAAATGATTAAATTTTCATTGAATAGTGAAGTACTGATATGTATTGAAAATAATAAATTCATTTAATGAATTTATAATTTCAAATTTTATTATATTTTTTAAAGGTAAAATCTTTCCAATTATATTATACTTAATCTAATTTAGGTCATTAGAATCGACTATAAGTTTATTTTAGATATAAATACTTCTAATAGTTTTTAAAACCTTTCCTCTGAAATCCATTTTTTAATCTCGTCTATGAGAATATTTTAATATTAGAATTTTAAACTTATTGTGAATTAAAATTTGAAAAATAGATTCAATATTATTTATAAAAAATATTCATATTATATAATAATTTCAACATAATTTTTTTTTCTTAATGAATAATATAAATAGACATAATATATTACAAGAGTTAAGGTTAAAATGAGTTTCCCATGTGCTTTAACTAAAAATATAAGGGTTAAAAATGATCTAAAACATGTATAATTACTATTTTAGGGCTATAATTTTACTCTTATACCCTTGGGATTTAATGTTTTAGTTTTTGTGATAATATTACTTAAAAGTGACCTATAAAATAAATTATGTACTGAAAATTATAAAATTACACCATGTTGATTTTAAAATTCTATTATGTGATCACATTGGAAAAAAAATAAAATTTTTAATGAATATTTATTTTAATTTGGATGTTAATGCAATTATTTTCATGATAATTTTTTTACTAATTTTTATTAATTATATAATTATCTTAAATTCTTATGCAATGGTGACACAATAATTATTTAATAAATAGAAAAATAAAATAAATAATTCTAAAAAAATTTTATATATTATAACTGGAATGAATTAATTTTTTATATAATTTATTTAGATATATATATCATGTTATAGATGTTCAAAAATAATATATTTAATCTCCATTAATTTCTTAAAATTTTTAATGTTAAATTATATGAATATTGACAAAATTGACAATAATATTAATTTTCAATAAATAGTATTTTTATTAAATGATTTAAAACAATTTATAAAATACATTCTACCATGTTATTTTTAAATGCATAAAATTATAAAATAAGATCAATTAATGGGCTAAATGATCTTTTATAGTTATATATTGTCCCATAGAGTATAAAATCATTGATATAGATATTAATTTTAAAACATGGATTTTGTTGGTTACGTATGCTCATGTTAAAATTAATTTTCAATATGCATAATAATTTTATTTTTGAAAATAAATTTCATATTTAGAACTAGTGGATCCAAATTAATAAAAATTTCTCATTTTATTTTTATTCTTAAAGGATAAAATAATATATTGGAAAAACTAATTACAGTGGTGAGAACTAAAATTGTAAAAGTGAGTAAACTAACAGGGTAATGGATAACAAGTTTAAAACATTTGTTTTTATTATTTTTGGTGTGGAAGAAAAAATATAATATATATAATATATTTTTTATCTATTTTTTAGGAATTGGTTATGAGATAGAATTCCCATTATTAAATAGTTTTTGGTATTTACAATAATTTCAGTCCTCCTCAATTATAAAAGCAGACATACTCCACTCATTACATCACAACTCATAATCAATTTTCCTCAACAAAAATTTAAATTAATCCACCCCATATTAACTTATCAACAATATAAATATTCCTCTCTTCCAAAAATACTAAACATTGTGTCTTTTATAAGTTCTCCAAAGGAGGTTTCTCTAGGAGAAGGTAATTGTATTTAGTAAACTCTATCATTTCTATTCATATCTTAAAACATTCATTCATCTACTAATAATTAAAATATATTAACACCTATATTTAGAATACAATGAGATGTTATTATTTTATGTTATAATCCATATACATATCCTCTTTCATCAAATCAGAGAAGAAACTATCGATCTTGTGTATAACATAAATCTCCTTTATGAATTTATGTATTTAATTTTCTATCACCACCACTCATTTTAGTATATAATGATAGATATAACATATTTATATGATATTTATGAATTTTTATACTTATGAAATTACCATATAACACATTCCTTCTTACATTTTAACCCATTAAAAAACAATAACTGTGCTTTTGTGTGTCTCTCGACTACCACCTCCACATACTGATGTGAATTTGTATTCATTTTATTTAGAAATGGATTTTAGTAATGGTAAAGTTAATGAATATAAAAAATATATTTTATATGGTAATGTTTCTTAAAATGTGAAATATTATTTACCTCTCTTACATTCTATCTTATGAAAAAATAGAAACATTATTCAAGCATCCGTACAACCTACAATCTTCATGCACTGTGTGGATTATATTTCAATACATAGATCTGATCAAATAATATATATATATATATAATGATTATATATGACATTTATATCATGGATAACCTTATGTTTGTAACACCCCTAACTTAGTGCTACTAAACCAGTTCCCATGATGAGTCTCTATATGACCTCAGGCATGCCTCCCCATATGCCAATGGTTGCTGACTAGTAGTGAGGGTCTAATAG
Source organism: Viscum album (assembly GCA_963277665.1). NCBI lineage: Eukaryota > Viridiplantae > Streptophyta > Magnoliopsida > Santalales > Viscaceae > Viscum > Viscum album. The sequence goes on from OY728150.1 coordinate 1,047,085,313, forward strand.
AACATGTGGGGAAAATATTCTCACTTTATAAGAGTAGTTCATTATTTATAAAATATTTAATATAGGAACAATGAAAATAAACACTCATCACTAATCCATTTACCAAAACTAGGTATAATTACAAAACCAAATAATAAATATGTAATTTCATGCTATGCACTTCCAATTGTAAAGAAAAACCAAAATAAAAAAAATTATGATTCCCTATAATGGGTATAGAATCCATGTATGGATCCTTTATATGTGTATATTTAATTCCTAAATCAACCATCTCGTATATGGCCCTTACCCCTATCCCCACCTATGACCATAATGTTTGTTGGAGTACCCAATGTTGGCCCATGTAGGGTGTGAGTAAAACTAAATAGGCCATCACCAACAGTGTGTACAAAGTAACCTATGAAAAAAACAATGTATTCATGTATATAATGAATAAGAAAAAAAATCCAGGGTCCCACTAGATAACATGGTTCCCTTTATCCCCTTTTATCATTATTTCAAATGGTTAACCATTTTAATCAATTACAATTAAGTCCGTGTTGATCATATAAACTATTAATAAGGGAATGGTTTATCTTCCCTACATCACTAGTGATAACATTACGAAAATCATTACATAAAAATTTCTGGAAGCCTATTTCCATGTTTTCATATCCCATTAATTCATTAGGGATATATAGCATCAGCCTGACTCCCCAACCCATGCATTATATAATGCTTAACATAGATCCTTAGTCAAAGTAGTCACATCCCATGCATATTTTTAAGGTATAGAGTATCATTATAGTTCCCCATCCTCTTAATGATAGGGGCCAGTTTAAAGCATCATTCTAACCCGATCCATGGGAATAGTTCCCCATTCATACCCCATAAATCAACAATCTATGTTCACAGGAATACTTAACCAGTACCACATTTACCATTTGGAATGCATAACTCCTTAACACATTTATCATTTATGAAAATAGTTCATTCAATACATATAACATCATCATACCTAAACAAATTACTACATTTTTTATTTACATACCTTTTATGTTTAATACATTTGGTATTTCATGCTTTAACCCATTCACACATTTTATATTTACATGAATTATCCCATTAACACATTACTATATATTATGTAACCCATTCAAATTATACCAAACACCCCTTATTACACATTAACATCTATACATAATTATAATTTGTCCCATTTCACAAGTCTTGTTAACATGCCAACAAAATTTGAAGGGTTATTCTCATTACACATTAATTATACACTTAACATAAAAATTTATGTTCAAGAAGTGGCACACCCCATGGGTGGCCCTTAACCCAGTCTAATCAACCTCCTTGCATCCCAAGGGGATCATAAGGGGCTCAATTCATCTTTTAAGAAGCTGAGTCATCATTTATTCCAAGGTAAACCAAAAAACACAACATAAAAAAAGAAAAAAAACAACCACATATACATAAGAAAATCAATAATGCAATGGGATATTAACTGTATACTAGCTACTTCGGTTCCGTAGAAAACAACACACATTGCTGTAGCCTTTGATTAAAAAACAAACCACCTTTAAATCCCCAACCTACAAACCACTATAAAAGAGGGTTTTAGATATTTAGTATAAGAACAATGATTCTATAATCCATGACAAAACAAATGGGATGAATAAGTGTTAGAGTCACCCATATCTTCAATCCACACCCAACAGTGCACCTAAGGGCTTTGAAATGATAAAGATCAGTGCGTGGGATGTTTAAGATGGTTTGAATCATCACTCCTGCTACTAGAGGATGATAGGGGATGAAACTTGGGTGAGTAAATATAAATATTGATGTGGAAAATAGTAAATTACCCCATATTAATGATGTTCATGGTTTGACTTCATGGTTGGACAAACCATGAACCAACCATGCACCACCCTCTTTCTAAGAGGGGGCCAGGCTGCATGGAATTCTGGTGAGCAAGAATAGTTTTAAAAAACTTGTGGTAATCATGTTAGAAATGTATTTCCAAGCCCAGAAAATTTGTGTTATCCTAGTTCACATTTCCACCAACCATGCACCACTTCTACCAAATAGAATTGTTAAGGTGCACAATTACTACTGAAGGTGCTCCAAACATGAGTGATGCATTGGATGGCCCTGTTTTACCCTCATTGAGGTTCTAAACAAATAGACACCCATGCCCTCCTTGAAAGCATGAAATCCAATACATTAACAGACATTAATGGATTTAAACATAACATAAAGAGTATAATACCTCATATAGAATTTTAGAACTTAAAACCTCACCACCTTATAATGGATCATCCTCAACCTGCATTCCCCATCATCACTGAGCTTCTAGTGTAAAATTATCGAGCCATTGAGCCTACATATCCACATTTCTACCCCATTTTTCTTCTTTAATGTTTCCATGATTCCAAAAAACATGAACCAATGGAAGAATATTTTCCATCATCTCACCGTGAGCTACAATATGAACCAGATTATCATCAAAGGATGCATCCTCCTAAAGGTCTACATCCTCAAAACCTATCACAGGGGATGAATTGGAATAATACTATTAAATCAATGACACATAAAAAATAACTTCATTCAACTACAATGTAGTGGAAGAGAAAATCAATATGCCACCGTCCAATCCTCTCCATTATCCCAGATGGACCCACATTCCTGGGTTCCAACATATCCTATTTTCAAATATAATAGTGACCCAACCTCGATGAAACCTAATGAAACACACAATCACCCACCATAAAATCAAGAGGTCAATGATGTCAATCCACATATGAGTTATTACAACTATGATCCATACCCATATTTCTACATATCAAAAAAACCTTCATATATATATATACTATATGAGACTCTGCCCTAACTACTTTGATTCTCTAGCTTCCATCCAAAATAACTGTGATCTACATGGCCTACCATAGAGCGTCTCATATTGATCCCTGTGAATAATTTATGGGTAACTATTCTTATATGAGAATTCAAAAATCCCCAAGTGATTATCCTATGATCCACTAATTTCTAGGATAAATTCCCTCAAAATCTAATATGGACCCTGAATAATATGCTCTGACTATCCATCTATCTGTGGGTTGAATGCCATTCTTAAAAAAACATGGGTACCAAGAAAATTCTACGACCCTTTCCAGAAGCGCGATGTACAATATGGATCATGTTGTGAAACTATTGTCCCTAAAACCCCATATAACCACACTATCCCATGAATATATAGATCACACAGATGGATAACAGTGAAGTTAACTTGTATCGGCATGGAATGTTCCACCTTGGTCAACTAATCCCCACCAACCCATATAAAATCATTATTATGATGCATACTCAGATTAAATACCACAAAATCCATCTGGATATAATCCCAATTCCATTCCTGAATGGTAAATGGATGAAAAAGACCACATTATTCCAGATTCTCGGAATTCATTTACTTACAGGTTTAGTATCTCTTCTGAAAACCTATAACCACATTTTTCACCTATAACAACTATTACTATCTATGAAGATCATGACACATTTTGGTTAAGCAAGGATGAACCTCCCAAGTTGAATCATGAAACTCACACATCAAATCTTCTCAAATACAAATTGGAAAAACTACACGACCATAATAAAAAATGATCTCATCATCATCAATAGTCCAATTGGATGGTGCTTCCCCACATCAAGACCTTCCCTGATGTCCAAACACTCCGAATACATGCACTATCTTTCCTTGGTTCATCTCAGAATCATGGAAAATATTTATAATGATATAAGGGACCTCTTCCCTTTAACATCTTAGAACTCTAGATGCATCTCTGAAAAAAACACCATCATCCTCCACTTGAAAATAGAATACAAAACATCTTGGTTTTGTGTCTTCAAACTCAAAGCATCTACCACATAGTTCCTATTTCCTGGCATGTAGACAAACTAAAATTTGAAGGACTTGATGTACTCAACCCCTACTCACATATAAGGATTCAAATAACTATTGTATAATATGTAATTATGGATTTTATGATCATTATATATAGTAATCCTTTCCCACAATAAGTAATGCTGCAAATATTTTAAATAAAAAACCACTACGGCCAACTTGATGTCATCTAATTGGTAAATTCATTCATCATGACTCAATTTATATTTGAAATACGCCATAAAATGACCATATTGGACCATAATGACCCAAACACCAACACCATATGAATCACAAAATAAGATGTACTACCTACTCACCTCAGGTAACATCAAAATTGGTGAAGTAACTAACTGCTTCAATAACACCTGGAATGAATCCTCACATTCCCCCAACCATTAAAATTTTACTCCCTTATTGGTCAATCCTAAATATGGCACTAAGAATTGAGAGAAGTATTTTATAAACCACTGATAATATCCTTTTAGACCAAGAAAGAATCAGATATCAAAAAACTTATTAGGCTACACCCAAGATACAACTGCCTAAACTTTCTATGGGTCCACTGAAACAGATTCCTCAGAGATGATATGACCCATGAAATGTCCCCTCTCAATCCATTAAGAAAATTCATATATCTTGGAATATGTACTATTATATCATAGTCTACTTAGGATAATTTCAAGGTTTTTTTCATGATCATCATGAATCTTAGAGTACACAAATATTTCTTAAAAAATGAGTACAAACTGCTCCAGATTCAGGTGGAAAATTAAATTCGTTAGAGTCATAAACAATTCCAGTGAATTACCTAACCTGAAAAACCTCAAAAAAAAATAATAATACAAACCATACCTTCTTCTGAAATAAATATGAATTATATCATAGGGTCACATTCTTAGCTAACGATACCCTAATCTCAAATTAATTTGGGAGGACATAGAATCACCTCTCAACAAGTCAAAAAGATCATTGAATCTTAGAATTCGGCATAAACTCTTAACCATTATTTGATTCATCTTCTGATAATTGTTATACAAGAGAAATGTTCCATAATCCTTCCTTACAAACAAATTTACAGACCCACAAGGCGATGTAATCAGATGAATAAACTATTTATTCTCAAATTCCTCTGACTGATTTTTATGATCATAATTCTCTACTGGTTACATCTTATATAGAGAAATAGAAAGTGAATCTTCTCCAAACACCCACTTAATTTTGTAACTCCACATCTCTCCTAGGTGAAAAAAATATAATTACTCAGAAAACACAACCTGAAACTGATCCATCACAAATAGAAAGAAATGATTCTCTACTCCCACATCATCAAGTACATGAAATTCCATATGGTCTGTAAGATCACCAAACCAATGAAAAATGGACTTTCATGACATACTTTGATATCCCATTCCCTTGATGAACATAAGTATTCTACTCAAGGGATTTGAATGTTACTCAATGATAGTTAATGTCAATATGGGACTGATACAACACCAACCAATCCATATCTAAAACTAGATCAAAACATAAAATCTCAATAAAAAATAGGTCCCAATAGTAATGGTACCCACCAACCTCAAGGGTACACCCATTGCATTGTCAGATTTTTTTCTTCTCTCACCCCTAATGGTGTATAAATCAATATAACCCAACACATATGTTCCAATACAAAGAAAAAACACACATTACGTGATATGATATAGAATAATTCAGGACACCTATACCAAATATAGCACTAGAAATCATGGAATCTACAAGAATCATACCTCTATCCTTTAATGGTCTTGTCTCACCACCTCTCGGTGTAGGCTGAACTGCATGGAGCTGACATGTCCCTCTACCATAGGATATAGTCCAAGTCCCTGGTGCTACACTACATTGTGATACTGAAAACATTTTAATTTAGTAGTATATATTCTACCCCAACAAGTATGGATAATAGAACTAGAAATCCATACATGATATAGGGTGCCTGATCCCCTACTTTCACTCTAGACCACCCTCCATCCTCCATCACTTCTGACCTATCATAGATTCTTACAGAATCTATACTCATTTCCCATCCTTATACATATTCAAAGCAAAAATAGTGGCCAGGGACACTATCCATACATGTGTGTTAGCTTACCACATATAAAACATATCACATGATCCCTACCTTGATAGGTCAATCCTCTTCCCTGGGTACTCTTCCTACCACCACCCTAGTGAAAACCATCAAAAAGTCACATCCTAATATAGGAATATGCACCATTGGATCTCCCAACTAAAACCAAATTTTCACCACTAGAATTATCTTTGAGGATAAATTATAAAATAAGGTCATGATCCACCACATTAGTAAAACTATTTAATCAAAATATACTCACCCTGGATATGATCACATGTCTAACTCCATATTGAAAATGTCTAGTCATATCTTCCTCATCCCCAAAAAATTCTTGAAAAAAGAGAAATAAGTCATTGATAAGGCCAATATAATCCCTAACTGTTATATCCCCATAGGTAAAACTCAGAATCTTTGTGGCCTTCTTCTTCCTCAAATCATCTAGATATTGATATTTAAAAAACTATTCTTGGAACCATTTCTATAAAATACCATCTTCCTGCTAATTGTGAACCAGAACATCCCACCAACCCTTTGCTGGTACTCATAACATATAAGCCACAATATTGAAACTATTATAATAGGAATAATCCAAGTTATACATAATCATATAGAAGAAATCTATACATAACTCAGCTCCCTCAATTACACCCTCTCTAGTAAACATCAGAGGGTGCTGCAACTGGAACCCTATAGTCATGTCAAACATACTCAACACAACATGTCCTTGGCCCCATTCCATCATATTTATGAAATGATTAATTTTATCGTTGAACTAATCCTCTCCCTTATTAACATAGATCAATGATGTTTCCTATTATACCGCTATAGGATAATTCTCAACAAAATCATCTTTTGGTGCAATGAGCACACGTTATTGTGATGGGATCTATCTATAATGTCATACACATATATGAAACACATTATATAAAAATTACATAGTGTAAAAAATATAAGGCTATCCAATATCCTATACATCCTTGTTTCCATAAACTATCCGATTATATATAGTCAAATTTATATATGTAATCTCAATAATCCCTACTACGGGCCATAGTCAACATGGGGTAAACCAATATACAGAGTCTGAAATATTTCATTAAGATAACTTTTAACCATTTTCACATTCACAACATTAATATTTCTATTTTTGGATCTTTTCCATCCTTAAATATTATTAAAACAAATTTTTAAAGCATTTGTAACTCTTCATTAGGTTATTGACCATTCTTTCACTTTATTTTTATTTTCCCATTTTCATTATCTTTATTAGACACCAGTTCATTCAAAATTATCAAGGAATTAAACCTGAATTTTATCCATCACATTGCGCATATCTTCCACATATGTTCCTACCATGATGCATGCCACCTATATACCGAGGTTACTCAAATGATGGATGAATGTAGAACCTTGTTCCATTTTGGAACTAAAAAATATCATAAAATAGTCATATCACACAACAAGTTGATCATCCGATGATGAAATTTCATCCAATAGAACCAACATACATCAATAACAACAACCAAACCATATGTACATGGGTTTTTCACCATACATGGGTTATCATCTCCCATGTATAATCTTATTTCCATATACTATCATGTCCTAATCCCCCACCATAAATTCACAAATAATAAGACACTAGAATTGAAAAATCCTCTGATACCACTTTGAAACTTTCTTGGGCCAGAGACCCTAAACTAGTGAGTGATCTAGGTATCCAAATGGCCCCAGTCTCACCTCCCCATAAAACATAGGATTTCGAATAGAATCTAGGGACTAATAGAACAGGTGGGGAGACTATTCCCTCTTTTTCATATAAATACAAAACAAATAAAATATGATATATAGAAATAATAAAAATTAAAATGCATCACTAATCAATTTCCCAAAACTGGGCATAATCCCACAATAAAAAACATAATTATGTTATGTCATGTCATAGAGTGTCAATTTTAAGGAAATACCAAAAAAAACCTTATGAGTAAAAAAAGGCCCCTGAATCCAAGTTCAGACCCATCATCAATGCACATCTCATACTCAAATCAACGATATATCATTTGTACCTTTCCCTTGTTTTTACCTACATCCATGAAGTCTGCTTGGGTACCCAATGTCGACCCGAGTAGGGTTTGAGTATAAATCAAAAGTCCACTACCAACAGAGCCTAGAAAATTTCTAATCCAAACAGATAGTGTAGGAATGTATATAATGAATTAAAAAATAAACCAAATATAAATAATGGGTAAAAGATATTATGGTGTATATTATCCACTTTTATCCTTAGTTCTAAGGGTTATCCATTTTCATCAACTACACTTAGGCCTATTACAATCACATAAACTATGAAATAGGGAAGGGTTTATATTCCCTACATCTATGGGGAAAACATTACACAGATCACCACATAACAATTACCTGAATCATTATGCCAGGTAATCATATCTCATACATACAGTGGGCCCATAGATAATCATTTTAACTCCCCATACCTTGAATTATATAACATTTACCTTGGAGTCTCAGTCTAGATAATATAATCCCACATATCCATTGGGGGCATAGAGCATCGGTCCAACTCCCCAACATAGGCATTATAAGGGTGGATTTAGAGCATCACTATAACCAGAACCTCTGCTATAGATCTTCAGTCATACCCTACAAACAACCAATCCATGTTAAAATACTTCTCTAACAAATAACACATTTACCATTTGTAAACAATAACCTGTTAACACATTCATCATTTACAACATCGATTCATTTTTCATACCTCATCCCATTACCTCATTTTCCATTTACACACCATATCCCATTAATTCATTTTAAACTTCATTCTTTAACTTATTCCCACATTTCACATTTGAATTATTTAGTCCATTAACACATAACCATATTTCATGTAACATGTTAAAATTTTACCAAATTTCTGATATTTGACATTAATAACTAAACAAAATTATAATTTTTCCCATCTCAAAAAATGATTATTATTATTCAAACACAATTTCAATGATATTTATCTCATAAAAAAAGAATAATAAATTTAAAATCCCAATCAATTTTTTAAAAGAAGAACACCCCATGGGTGGCCCTTAACCAAGTCTAATCAACCTCATTACATTCATTGGGGTTCACAATGGGTTCAATTAATCACTTAGCTACCCAATTCATCATTTTTAAAAAATAAAAACCAAATGGAAATAAAAATAGAAAAAAAATCACAAACACAAAAAGAAGATAAAAATAACACTATAGGATATAGCTTTTAGACCGCCTAATTATGTTTCATAGAAAAATAAATTATCAACCTTATCCTTTGATTCAAATACACCCCCATTTAATTCGAAAACCTAAACACTACTTGAAAAAGAGGGGTTTAAAGATTCATAATAATAATAATGACTCTACAAGAATTAATCCAGGGAAAGTTGAAATGTGGGGTGTTTTAATCCCCCGAAGATCTGATCCACACCCAACAACACTGCAAATGCCTTAGAAATTAAGGATATAAATCCGTGGGAAGTTTGAGAGGGTTTGGATAGTCACTCTTGATACCAAAGGATGAGAGGGGAATAAATTTGTGTGATGAAACAAAAATAGCTAGAGGAATAAGATTAATGTTCACCCACATTAATGAGGAATATGGTTTGGTTGAATGGTTGGCCAGACCATATTCCAACCATGTTCCACGATTTTTCCAAGATGGGGAAATGCCAAAAATATTCCAAGGCAACCCATATTGTTTTAAAAACCAATTGGTATCCTTGAGCGACAGATCTATCTAATAGTACATGGGATGGATACTACCAATGCATGGTTATAAAAAGAGTGTTCCACCTCTATTTTCCAACATGGTTAAGGTGTATGGTTCCTACTAATAAGTCTCAAAAAATGAAACATGCACTGAATGGAACAATCTTCCCGTCTTTCATGTTCCAAACTCATGGGACACCCCAAGCCTACTTATAAACATATAGATCATTTCATTAATAAGTTTTAACGGATTTAATGAAAATCATAAAGAGGAACTTACCTCATTATAAATCATGGATCATAAAATAGAGATGATGGAACTAAGATCAATAAAAAATTTCCAAAATCACAAAAAAAACCACACATGATAAAAGAAAGCAATTATCACCTGGAAAAGTGATTTTAACAATAAATTGATAATTAATAGGTCTTAAAATAAAAAAAGTAAGTCACATATGGTATGAAATATATTATTATAATTCTTCATCATATTTATAGTAATTATATATTTATTATACAGGGGGTACAAACATGTACGAATGAAATCAGACCAGAGGTAAGGATTTATCGTTACACATTTACTTCTATGAGACAAACAACATATTTACCACTTAGTTTTTTGTGGTGTATATAATACCACATTGATAGGATATATTATGAATCACATTATATTAATGTTATTTTATGTTTCATTTGAATTTTTAACTTTCATGGGGATTATGATTCAATAGTTACCAAAGTGGTTACAGTTTATGAATCAATCTCAATTTAATCCGGATTGTCTAGACTATAATTTCAAAGGAAATGAATTATTAGATCATTTTACAATAAAACCATTTTATTTCCTTCTCATATATTTATTAATTAATTTTTATGAAAACAGTACCATTTTCTACTCTATGTCACCTAAAGTTATTAATTAATTATTTTTAATAAATTATGACTTCAATTTTTATTTTAGTCCAAAATAATTTTTTTTATATATCCTTGTTTGCTAAATTTTTTTTTTAAAAATATTTTCTATGAAATTTTAAATTTATTTATACCTATAATTTTCTTTTCAAAAAATTATTTTGAAGGAATATTTTTTTCATTTCCCAAACAAGGCTCTTTGTAATTATATTACAAAAATGTAAATGAAATCATTGTTTCAATGTACGTGGCATGTACATAATTTTGAATTATCAAGAGCACCCATTAAATGAAAGATTTCTTTATATTTTTGTAGGGATTTTTCAAATGAAAATTATATGCCAAATATTTTTTAATTTTTTTGTCTTTTAAATATATTTTTAATGTGAAAAGGAATTTCTCCTCAAGAATTTACTTAAATGAATTATTAACGTATCTATCAACATCAAAAAAATTAATTCACATTTTACCATATCATTCATTGGGAATATATTATAATGATACCATACTTATTATTTCTCTAGATGGATTATGATCAGTTTGATTTGTATGTACTATTTTTACACCATTAATTTTAATACATTGTATGGTTTATGATAATGTTTATTTAATGGGAAAATTATTATCATTTCATATTCATATTTTTAAATAAAAATTAATAAATTTATTTTGTTTATCCCATATAAAATGAAGAATATATTTTAATTAGTTAGTTATGGTTGAGGACTGTTGTAACCCCTAAATGCATCAGTAGGTCCCATGAGGCAAAATATATTGGGATTGAGCTTAGGTATTACCCATTTATATTAATGTCTAGGAATAAGGCTGTGATATTATAATATATTTCTTGGAACAGGGACTCGAAAATCTATTTTAAATTTATGGAATTATTCATTCATTCAATTTGAATTTATTTGTTGATGTCCCTATGATTATTTTATTTTTTATGATTTCTATATATGAGTTTCTAGATGATGTTATTATTTACATGGAATTTTTTTGATCATTATTAATTCCTACAATATAATTATATATGTTCATATTATTTAGTAAATGGATATTGTTTCAATTTTTTACCCTTCCACATTTATTTTTTTTGATGTTTTAAAGATATATTTTACTATACACATAACTTTATTTAGCATTATTGCTCACCTATTTTTTATCATTCACATCACCACGATGCCAGGAAAATCATTATGATTTATAAGAAGGAATAAGATAAAAAATATAAATATGAACTTAAAGAAAATAAAATTTTGGATTTTAGGTTTTCATATATACGTGAAGTTCAATTATGTGTCTAGTTTACCATGAATACTAAAATATTATTTAATTTGAGATTTGATTATTTGTATCTAGTTGAAATATAATTAATTATCTACCAACTATTGGATACTTGAGTTGTAATTATTAAATTAAATCATATCCAAAAACTCATTTTTTTATCATTGAAAAAACAATTATAAATCTATCATTAACATCACCATGTATTACATCATTTGAAATACCTAGTTATTTCCTATAGAAAATTGGACTAACTCTGAAACATTTTTAGAGTTCCTCTATGAGCCAAACTCAATCCCCATTTAGTGAAACACAATGTGTGACCCCATGATCCTTTTCATTCATAATAACAAATATGAAATATATATTCATATATTTATGAAAATATTGGCCACTAGAAATCATCAATTTTACTCAATCAATAAAAGGGATATAATGTTATCTCTTTCAAACATATGTTTATCTATGACTAAGTCCTCTAATTTTTATCATGTATAAATGTTAAATATAATATATTCCCTTTTTCTAGGACATAGAGTGATCATGGGATATGGACAATGTAAATCTCATGTATCCAAACACATTTACTATAGATTCTTAGATTATAGAACAAACTTTTTTGTGCATACATCATATTTCATTCAGCATTATTGGTAAATACATCACTTCCCATAACCTAAAGAGTTCATAAAATCTAATATATTGTATATTGGAAACTTAACACCCCACTATCTATATTAATTGGTGGTTTAGATTTTTCACTCATCATATCAGAGGAAAACTATTCTTAGTCGAGATACATTTATGGAAATAATCAACAACATTCCCAACCATCCCCATATTAGTAAAATAAATATATTAACTTATATAATTAGGGTATCAATGTTTTAATGTTTTCGTGATATGTATCTCCCCATCCTTAGGTTTTGAGGACCCAAATATGATCCATTCTCCCCTAGTATACCAATTACATCTATATCCCACTTCATGTGGTATACATAAAGGGCCATGTAGCACAAACAAAGAATCACGTTATTGGTTAATGCATTATGACCATACTTTGTATATCTATACAATAATTAGACCCACACTAAACATAAGAATTAAAAAAATATATAATTCTATATGAACAAAATTTGTTAGGTATAACTCAATTTTATAATTTGAGAGTTCAATTATCATTACACTTCATAAAATATATATCTATCCATATATAAATTTATAAAACCGAGGTGGACGAGTGATAAACTATATTTTTCCTCTAATATGATACAATTTAATATTCTTAATCAATTTTAATAATTCATGAAAAAATGAAAATAATTATTAATCAATCATATAATATATGATAAACTTCCAAATCATCCTTATTTATACTGTACATTTAAAGGTTTTGTTAACTTATTACATTAGATATTATTATTATCACATCTTTATGGGACCTTGTTATAACCCACCCATTATCTCTAATTTTAGAAACATTAATGATGTAATAAATTTTTAAAAATCCTGATATATAAGAATTATATTCCTAAATAACTCCATAAACATATTCAACCACCTTAATATCATGACATATGATGTTATTAGGTCAACTAATGTTGTCTACATGGAACTATTTTTAGTTCCTTCATCATAATCCATGGAACTCATTCCATTATACCCTTCCATGAGTATTTCAAAATTATTTAACTATTTACAATATTACTTTAACAGCACAACCTAAACTATTTTTGGATAAAGTGACAATAACTTTAACACTAGTACTTAATGCACTATTTCCATTTATCTTAACTTTTTTAACATAATTTTTTTAGATAAAGTGATATTTACATTTTCATGGAATACAGTTCACCTATTTAATTTTTTTAATTCTATATCCTTATACTTTTTTATATGTTTATTCTAATTCATTTTTTATTAGACTAATAAACACATTAATGAAATGGTTATATTAAATTAACATGATAATTGAATATAACTCATGGAATTTTTATTTATGTTTATATACTATAAACATTTTTATAATTCAATGTTAAAAACCCATTATACTTACATTCATTAAATATTTTAGGTAATAGTGATATTCATTTTATATGGTAACTTAATGTAATTATTTACATTTTTAATAACCATCATATCGTATTAAACTCATTAATGATATTATGTAATATACACATTAGTCATTGACTTGTATAATACTTTAGAAAAATTTTATGTCAACATAGTTATGCTAAATAAGTGTAAACATTTACATTTTTCATTTTTATTACATGTCCTAAAAAATTCAGGATATTGTATATAAAATCTTAACATTGGAATAAAATAATTATTTATTTGTTAACTAGGAAGTTATCTATGTCCAAAAAAATCCAATGATAATCTTAGATACCATATTCCTTCAGAATGTTATGGTAAGTTAAGAACTAATTTTGAATTAAGAAATAATAGTAACTCCCTCTTTGATGTAATATGTAATAAATAAAATAGTATATCCATATCAAATATGGAATTATATGTGTTTGGATAATTTATTTTAAAAAATATTTTATTTATTGAAATACAAATGAAATGGGTGAGAATGATATGTTAATGTATTCTGGCAGATAGCTAGATTGACACATTATCCTAGATAAAAACTATTATATTTATCTTTTTCTAAATTTTTTTAATATAAATAGATAAATAATAAACCTTTTTTTATTATCATTCATTTGAAATCTTGTTTAAAACATAAATATGTTATTAAAACAATTAAACTATCATATAAGAGATTTGAGATGAAGATACACAACCATTAAACTGATTAATCTATGCTTGAAAAATATATTTTACAATCATTTAATTAATATAGAAGCTCATTAATTAATTCTTTATAATTATACAATGAAATATATAAACTCTTCCTTGGATTAATTCCTCTGGTATAATTGACACACTTGTAAAATATACATAGGGTGTCACATACCCTTAATAATTAATGATTTTATTTATATATCCCCTATAACTAAAAAAATTCAATTTATTTGCCTTAAAGTCAACCAAGTTTCCTTCTAATGCATTAACTAGAATTATTACTCCTCCAGGACAATCGTAGGTTTCAAAGAACATGAATAGTTTTTAAGGAATCATTATTTAATGTGTCAAAATATTTTTCATCTTTCAATATTTAACTTTTAACTACTATAACTAACCAAAAAATGCTCATAATCTAAACATCAGATTCTATATTAATTTATTTTCAACACTTTTAGAATATTAGTTAATCTTATATTTAATTATTTTACATTGTCAAAATATTTAAATAAATGAATATGGGATGAATTACCAAAATACAATAATACATTTCTATCCCCCATTATAGAATGAAATAGAATAAAAAATCCTTATTTATGTGTATTAAAAACCAACATATAATTTCATTAAACAATAATTATTTATGTGCTCATCTAAAGAAGAAAATGAAATAATAAAAATGTTATGAAAAGTTCATTAAAGATTGATTTATCCTAATTTTCTAAGAAACACCTCCTTTACTCCATTAAATCATGTTAAAATTATTAATTATTTTTTATTTTTAACCATCAATATATTTATACACTTATAAATAATATAGTTTATATAATGTATATATCAGAACAATAGAATTTAATTGTTTATATAATAAATCTTAAAGAAAACATTGTATATCATGAAGTCAATATCATATTAAATCTTATTAAATATCAATTTTCATACACAATAATATTGAGTATGTGAGACTAAAATTTATATAATTACTAAAAAACTCCATCATACTGAGTACATATGTAGAGACTATGATACCTTTGGTCAATTTATATTTAGTTCTTTTGAAAACGTAAGTGATTCACTCTTTGATTCCTTGAGTATCATGATTCACTTATTGAATATTTTTATGATTTTTTAGGAAGTAATTATTATTAAACATATAATTTGACTTAAGAATAATTCTTATGCCACTAAATCATATTATGATTATTACTTGAGTCATCAGTCATAGGAGTAGATAACATTAATATTATAATTCAATGACATTATTAATGTTTCATTTGATGGTGATGATGTTTTTCATCTATAATACATTATTTTATTAGATGCATTTCATGTTTAATTAACACTTAATAAGTAATTTTGTTAAATTGTATCCCACTACAATGTTGACAACTTTTAAAATTCAGCATACCTAATAGTGGTCCATGTGCTATATTTCACTATGAAATGAGTCTTCTCTGGAATTACTCTCCCCCAAAAGCTATTGATATAGGGTATCATCCCAACAATATCATATGTTACTCTCAGATAGTAGAGTAGATAAATATTTTTATATTATACCTTATAGATATACCCAACTCTATTCCACTAGTTTCCAAAACATTAGCTTTTTCCGGAGAGTATAACCCAATGAAAACCCCCTAAATAGTTTAAAAATAGACAATCCATGAGCACTCAAAAATGGAATGAATCTTAACAAGGATGATCTATAGTCCACAAAACCATATTTCCTTACACAAAATAATCAAGGGGCATATTTATATTCCAAAAAACTATCTACTTTGATAATAATAATCTTTAAAAGTGTCTTCATGAAAGAATATAACACTTAATATTTGTAGTGGATTTAGTCTTACCAAATTATTTCATATTATTCACATTTATGTATTCAAAATTTTATTGATTTACTTTGGAATCATATTCCCTACACAAATTAAATATTTTCAAATCATATTGATGTTTTACTACTTACACAACCCATAGGATTATGCTAGTCACTAAAAAAACAATTCACAGACAATATTACATATCAAAAAACATCAGATGCATATGGTATACAGATATTTAATATAGATGTATAAATTTATATAAAATTTAAAATATCTATATGAGTATTCTCATAGAAAACAATAACCATCCCCATTAACCTTTCAAGAAAATGAATAATCCTTCATGCCTATATGTAGTCCTAAGTAAATTCAATCTACCTAAGAGGACGTTACATTAATGAATATAAAAGTAATAAAATATATTTAACATTATATACACAAATTTATTAAACAACATTACAAATGTTCATAAATTCAATTAATAAATGAGGACAAGGTAGATGAAAATCTAAATTTATTTTCATATCTAGCATATAATGTAGGGTTCTGTTTCCCTAAAGAATCATTACATTTAAACTAAAGCATACCTCATTAATTTCAAAAAAGCATAAACAATGAAGCTGGGAATAAAAATAAAATAACTTGATAAATAAAATTTTCAAACATGCGATAGTCCTTTATGATAATTTATTATATAAAATATAATTATAGACAAATTATAAAATTAAATCTTTATTATGTAAATTACTTAACATTTAATATAGATATATAATATTCCATTGAAATATTAACTCATTTATGTTAATAATTATTTGAAATTCTAGTTTAAATATATTATATTTTATAAATTATTAGTAATTCAGAATTCGATTTCTATTTTGTGTCTATTTTAAATAATTAAAATATAATATAATTAACATTATTTAAACCATGATAAAATGTATCATCAAAACTATTTTTATGTAGTTGAAATAATATCCAAATATGACCCCTCTAATATAATCAATTAAAATTAATTAATAATGACCATTTTAGGAATTAAATATAAACATTATTATATTTTGGACTTTTAAATAAATTTATATAAACTTTATAAATTATTCGTATACTTTCTAATAAACACTTTTAATTATATATCATAATTAATAACATATAAATTGACTAAAAATTATTTCAAATATTAACATTTAATATTCATGGAATATTTAATAATAAATATTTCTTAGACATTAATTATTTAAGTAAATAAATATATTAAATAAATTTATGAATGTTTTATTTTTAATAAATATCAACAAAAATAGATTATATAATTAAATATAATTTTTTAATAAGTAGTTAAATTCTTGTTGTTATTTAAATTTTTTTAAAAATAAATTCTTCCATTTACCCTTATATAGAATCCCTATTCCGTATCAGAGTAATCACTGTAACCTTAACATAGAACCATATATGAAATGGTTGATTGGTGAAATATTTATATATCCTTGCTATGTAAATGCAAATAATTTTAGAATAATGTACAATATTTTTTGGTGTTCAATATAGTGTTTTTTAGGAATAATGTGACATATATAAAATTACATCTACACCACACCCTGGTGAAGATTGGCTTTCAATTTTTCATGCAATAATCTATAACACACAATGAGCCAGAATTGGATTCCACTTCATTATATTAATAAACTAGTGGTCATTTTGGTTTAGTGAAAGAACCTATAACTCACCATGATTTTAATATATATATTTAATTTACAAAATCATTTTATTCTGTATATTATGTTACATGAAAAACTGATCCAAAACAAACCACTACACTTTTTATGGAGACAAACATATCTAGTTTAATATAGCTTTTAAATTGGTGGGTATAAATAAAGTTAAACGCATTATGAAATAAATGTGGAAATATAATTCAAGGTTACTTTTAATACTATTTCATTGATAAAATTGAATTAGTGTGGCTATAAAACTAACAAGATCATGAATATGATCCAAAATTTATTTTTTATAAATTATTAATTTTCTATGATTTATTATAAAAAAATATTTATATATATATAATGTATAAAATATATTAATTATATGAATAAAAATTTAATAAAAAATTAATTATTAATTGAGAATAAATAGTACATAGAACAGATAATATTCCTAAAAGTTATTTTCCATTGAAAACTAGTTTTATTATATTATTTTTAAATAAAATAAGAATTTAAAAATTTCATAATTATCATTTGGAAAAATTATATTATTTTTTATTTAACATAATAATATTATATTAGGATGAAAATGTTTATTTTTTCTAAATATTTTGATAAATATATTAACACTGAAAATATAATTTCTACCTATATCGTAGATTTTAGGACACTGTCATAATATAAAAAAAATTTAATTAAAAAATATATATTTTATGGGTAAAACAATTCATTAAACAATGCTATTTTTGATTTAGAAAACCAATGTTTAACATTTTGAAACCAAAGTAATGTTTATATTAATTAAAACTATTTTTGGATCTTTCTTTTTAGTTGAGTATAAAAAAGGATTAATTGGGGTTTGGATTGAGTTAAAATCCACATAACACATATTTTGTTAATAAGAAACCAATAAATGTCATTTAAATGTACCAAATTGATACATTTTTCATTATAATATTTTTATATATAAAAATACTTTTTTTCTTAAAACCAGAGTATATGCATTATATGCACTAATATTAAAATTATTATTTTTTCATGCTTATAAATTTTATTTGGAAAAATATATTTAATATTTTAAATCATATATTTAAAATTACACAATAATTCCTATTTTAATTTTATGAATTAAATGTGACTTATTTTGATAAAAATTAGTTTCCATTATAAAAAAATCAATAATGGATAATGTGAAAAATATTACAATAAAATTCATTATAAAATGATAAAAAATTTAATGAAAATGAATGATTTTGAATTGAACAACCATTACCTTTCACCCAATCCATTATTATACTATTTGTGAGGGAATTTCATTTAATTCAGACTTAATCTTCTATATTATAACAAAATATCCACTCCCTTTAGATAAAAAATAGTCATCAATACCCCACTTATATTTACACCCAATGAATCATATATTAATTTAGACTATAAAAATTTAATTCCTAAGAATTCCTCTACATTCCCTAGATGATATTTTATTTTTAAAATTCAACTTCTCAAATACATAATCTATTTTTTAAAATATCTCTTCCATGGATTAAGGTAAAAAAATTCTCTTTTTTTTTCATCCCTTTATTATGTATCATAACTCATAAAAATATAATTTACCATTAAAATATAATTATTTAAGTAATATTAGTACAATAAATGTTATTATTTTTAGGTAATAATCACTAACTACCTTTTCCACTAATACAATTAAAAATGAAATCATCATCTGTGCGTACATGCTGACTATCACCGGCATGAACAACATGTCTTATTTTTAAAGTACAACTCATATTGAATGTCATTTGAGTTAATTTAATTTAATTATTTATTTTTTATAAAAAGATAAATAGTTTGAAATGATATACCATTATCTAACATTCTCTTATTTTATGAACAATGAACATGTCATATTTCTATACATGTGGACTACGCCTCCAAGGAGTGAAATATTTGATTTTTCATCACCAAATTATTATAATGGTTATAAATGTTTACAGAATTTATTTATTTTTATATTAGTTTCATTATAAAAATTATTAAAAAACTAAATTTTTTAATTCCTTAATCTGGTACTATAGAAAATAAAAAATAAATCATTTATACATGCATACAATTTCGTCCATGATGTAACGTTTTTCTTCATCCATATCTCTAGAATCTTATTATTTTTTTGATTTTTTTAAAATATAAATTTCCACATTAAAATATCTAGTTAGTATAATTATTTTTCTGTAATAATGTTTTTTAATCAAAATAGTGTCTTTCTTAACCATACTCACACATCAATTATAATATGTTCTTGTTGGGGTATATTTAACTAAAAATATGAAAATTTTTATAAATATCTATCATGAAAGACTGTGTAAATATATCCACACATAATATTATAAAAAAAATAGAAAAATATTTCTATTTTGGTCCATGAAATTTTATATTATAAAATTTTGTAATTATTAATATACATACCTTTTTATGTTAAAAAACCAAAATAACCTTGTCTCTGATTCTGTCATGATTATCGTAACTCAAAATCTTGATAAATTAAATTAGAACTATAAAAAACATCTATAACATGTACATTTCATAATATAGGAACGATTTAGATTTATCTAGAAGAATAAGAATTGAAATTTCATTACAAAACTAGTTTGATGTAAATAAAACTACTAAAATCAAATATTAAAAACATACTATAACAAACAAATGTATAATAAATTTCTATATTCATAAAGTAGAAAGGATGATATATGTGAATAAGGTTTTATAATAAGTTATTAAGAAGGGTTGGTTTATTATATATGCAACAAAATATAATGTTATAGTGTTAGACAAATAAATGATATGACTTATGTTAATAAGTAGGACCATTATATTCAACATCATACATGATTTGAACTCCATTGATAAGTGTGTTACATCCAGAGTAGTGATCGAGATGGATGAATTCTGGGAAAGATTCGTAGGGTCCATGTGAATACTGATATAGAAACATGAAAGAACACGAGTTGTATTTTGAGGATATTCATTAGTGTGATGACATGTCTAGGTGGGTGGGACCTAGGTAGGGGATCATGTGTCTATGGGTAAACTAGAAGTGTCTAGATGGATAGGACCTTACATACATGTTAAGGTGGGCTATTTGTGCTCTTTGTGGGGCCCAATTGATACCTTGGTATCAGAGTAGAAGCCCAATAATAACGGTGTGGTCATTTCCTCAGTTGAGATATATGGTCCATAATGAGGTAATTTTTCTATAAAGGTGGGGTTATTATAATAGACTAGAATTCCATAGGGTTAAAAGGACAAATGATTTGACTTGGTTCAACATGGATCCCCATTATTTTGGGAACCTACCATATTAAAACATCATAGTTAAATGTTATTGGTATATAGTAGTGATTATGATGGGTGACATCCTGGGATGTTTCCTGGTGTTTATATGAGTGAGGATAAAGCACAGTAGAATGAACATTTGCTGGAATGTTGGGAAAATCATTATTTAGGTGACCCATTCAGGCACATGGTTGGGCCCCAGGTTGGGAACAACATTTCTTTTGGGAGACTAGTGGTTCCCAGCTATCCAATACTCAATTATGTTGTTATGGTGGGGTGCATGTACTTTCAGTGGGGATGTGAAGTTATAAATTGTATTTTAAACAAAATTCAAAGAAATTAAAATTTATGTTAACGTTTTTCAACTCAATTCATCTTTTTGAGACAAGATTGATATTTCTAGCTTATTTTCATTTTTGTATATATATAATACATCATGTACATATTATATCATGATATTTTTTTTATTAATGGTATTTAAGTAACCATTTCATTTTTCCCTTTTATGAGTTTTTTATTAAATTTATTGAGAAGATATAAGAGATTTATGATAATTCGAACCAATTCCTTTCACTGTTTATATTCTATATTTAACCACATTCTTCAAATATTAGTTTATTCCACAAAACTATTTCACAATATGGTAGTTTTACTTTTTTCTAGTGAGTATTAAAATTGAATTCAAATATCGTTCTTCAAAGTGTTGCATTCTTCCATGTCGATATTTTCTATTCCGAGAAATATTACCATTCACATTTAAAAACACAATTATGTATAATATATTGTGTAATAAATATTTATCGTTATCCATTTTTAAAATTAAGTCTTATAATCCATTTTATGATGTGATTTTTAAAAATTGATATTTTAAAATATATTTAAAAATATTTTAAGGATTGTATGTTTCATCATGTACTCCATATTTCCCTAAGAAACTAGCTATATATTTCTCTAGGAATTTTTTTTTTATTTTTTTCTAAATAATTTTGGAAAAAATAATATTCATGTCAACTAGTTGTAATTACTTTTTAAATGTAACTTAAAACTTTTAATTTTTTATAATATTAAAAATGTATTTTTGGAATATGTTTTAAAATATTTCTAATTGAACACAATCATTCTCCATTATGAGCATTATTAAAATAATAATATTATTTTATGATAGTAAATAGTTCATAAAAAATATATTTATTAATTATTTGAAAATGTAATGGAGTATGATAAATAAGTTTCTCAAAGTGGTTTACCTAGTGATCATGAAAAGATATTTTCCATCTATGTCAACATACCCAATGATGCTTGTATTAAATTGGGGATATATTCTATTACCACCAACTTCTCTCTTTTATTTGATGTATTATGATATTTTAAAATTTTATTTTGATGAAACAATTATTGTTTTCAATGGGTTAATTATGTGATGCTAGAAAATTTAATGTTTTAATATTCCATAGGTAAAAAATGTATAAATTCTAATTATATTATGGGTGAGGTCATATATCAATAAATAATTAATTTGACGATGTTTTATATCTTATGAGCTCAATAAATGGGTACAAATGTAATATCAAAAAATTAAAAGGGTACTTAGGTAGTAAAATCAATCCCCAGAGGGTATATGGGTTGTTAACTTTAGACCATGGGGGTGCAAGTTTGTTATACAAGGTCCAAGAGGGTTCATATTTTTTTAGCCCATGCCTAAGTGGAAACACTTGTTGTTATCTTAAACTTAAGAGGTCTTATAGGATTTTATATCAATTCCAAGAGGGTATCAGGTTTATTAATCTAATCATAAGAGTGTACAAAGGTTTTATGCCATTCCTAAGAGTGTACATTACTTGTAAGGCCAAGCCCACTATTTTATGGGATTAAACTTTTAATGTGTGATCTAATATTTTATTATTTCTTATTATTTCTCTTAGGAAAAATTATTATGTTATATGATTATTATATACTAATAAGGATAATATTTATTGTCTCATGTTTATAGACTCATATGACATTGTTTATGTTTGATCATTTGAAACTCTAAATCATTCCATTATACCTTTATGAAAACTAATATTTTGTTATTATATTTTAAAAAATATATTCCTCACATGTTCATGTATTCTCACCTGATTATGGTTATATTCTTAATGAAAATTATATGATTTTTTCCATTATTAATTAATTAAGCTAAACTTTTTCTTATGATTCTATTCATTAGGTTATGATGGTCATTATAACATATGATATTTAATGATTCTTATTTTTCTTGTAATACATTAGACTACTATATGAATAATTTTTGAAGTTAGGCGGTGAAACGATGTCAGATTTTGTGGCGTGGTGAGCTGAGAATTAATTACTAAAATATATTTTATATATTTTATTTCACACATGCACAAATTTCTTCAGAAGTGGAATAACTATTAAACTGATGCTCGGATCAAAAAGCTGAGGCTTCCATTCAGTTCAAAGTGTAAGTTTTATCTCAGGAACAACAAAAAATTAATGGGTGTCAGACGTTTGAGTTAAGAAAAGTTGTGGGAATATTTTTAAATTAAAAAAAATGAATTATTTATTTTAGTTTATTTATTCACTAAGACCTAGTATGGTCTATAAATATTCTATTATATCAAATTTTCATGGTCAACTGTATAAACTTGCAGATTGAGATGGATTTTTGGAGGAGAGTAGTTTTAGAAAAGGACATCAGATCATATTATGATCAAAGACCAATGAGGTATGGTAAATCAAGGATTACACCAACAAAAATGATGTAGATTTATTCTTTATAATTGATTTTTCCATCTAATTTTGGGATGTTTGTTTATTTGGATTTACCTCTATTTGTTATTTCTTTTAATGAACTTGAATCAATGAACTAACTAATTGATTTGAGGATAGTGCATATTGTGGGAGTGTGATAGATATTATCTGGTATTTGGAATTTATGTATTGGTTATACTATATATATTTGTTCATTGTTATAACAAAAATTAATTGAGGATGACAAGTACATTAGAAAAGTTCGATTCCTCATGTTTGTGTCATGCGAATTTATTCCCACATTCTTCATGTGTTCATCATTAGCATTCTAGATGAACGATGGTTCTACTTTTATAAATAAATTAACCTTTGAACATAAAATCTTGGTAAAAATGGAATGATATTGTAATTTTGGTGGTTGTGAATGGCTTTTGATTATAATTCTAAGAAATGAAAGTGGATTAAGGCCAGACCGATGATAATTTTTTGTCACAGTGGGGTGTGTGATAGTGATTAGAACCAACAAAGACCATTATCCATATGAATTTAATATCTAGACTCTAGTGAGAGGTGATGGATTGGATCATCTAATGCAGATATGTAATCTCTAGTATGATTCATAGCGGTATTGGAGGTCTAAGTAGGGATAGGTGACGTGTGAAACATATTACTGGGTTCTATGAATTGTGTCAGTACAAAAAATGTCTCATGAACATATGTCATGTATGGGGCCCAAATAGTGTTATTAGGGTTCCCCATGGAGTTATTTATCACACGGTGTATGACCATTACCTATCATCTCGACATGTTCAAATGGAGTTCAAAAACAAGATCATGACCAAAAGTAGAAAGCCACATACACTCCATGTACTTAGATATGGACACGATAATGGATCATCATACACGGATATAATATAGTACCAAAGGGAAATGTCATGTACTACCAAAAAACTCTATAAAATTATTCAAAGATGGATTTGAGAACATATCCTATTCATCCAAGAAAATTATCATATGGGCACATTTCCTTGATCTATTCCCTAAGGGATTAGTTTGAGTCTCATCCTATTCAATTGGATGGTGGTCCCCTTTGAGGAACATCAGTTTAACATAGATTTGTTTGAATAATTCAGTTCTTGGGTTGAAATCATCTATCATCATCATTTACCTTAGTGGGTTTCTTGTTATCATCGTGCTAAAACTATGTCGGCGTCGATCCCAAACTCATCGGGTTTATCTAGATTGGGTTATTGGTATACCCCATGGCCTTAGGTATGATACCCATATGTGTATTGATCTCTTCGAACATCATGTGTTTACTTATTATGGATATAATGGATGAGAACAGCCTCTCAGACAGACATCTCTAGTGATATCTGACTTGTGAACAGTGTTCTCCTAGATAAGTGTTTAATGGAACCTTTAAGTATGAATTCTAGGATGCCTTTACGATTTTGACTTTACCTAGATACCATGTGTATAATATGAGTATATATAGATGTTATTTTTATATATTTCGTTGACATATACCTGTGATGATCTAACTGTTATTATTAATGCTATATGGTTAGTGATTTTGAGGTGTCCTAAGGGGTAATTTTATTATCACAACAACATGGGATTTTCCTTCACGTGTTGTGTGTTATGCAGATGATTGACCATTTGAATGAGACTATAGGTACCTAGATTATGAGGATATTAGTGATCCTAATAGAAAGAGGTACCTTCTTCCAGTTACCATGATTGCAGTCCTCAACCACTTCATATGTTAGACATTTTTTTAGTTCCTTTTGGTGGGATCTTATTTGGACACTACTATCCATCACTTTTTATCATACTCTGATTATGTTATTTTAGATGTATTCATGCATTGTTATCATTTTTTT
This sequence comes from Viscum album, assembly GCA_963277665.1. NCBI lineage: Eukaryota > Viridiplantae > Streptophyta > Magnoliopsida > Santalales > Viscaceae > Viscum > Viscum album. Next base: position 1,047,111,601 of record OY728150.1, read on the forward strand.
ATTTAATCTTTTAAGGGCATAGAGATGTGTGTGTGTGTGTGTGTGTATGATGGTGAATTAGGATAAGACATCCCATGTTAGGATATGCCTGTATGGTATAGGTCACCATCCACTGGACTATTAGAGGAATGCTCTTGGTAGTTATTGTTTGGAACCTTTAGGATGGGTCAAGAAAATTTTTATTTAGATCTATTCAGTTCTACCATAGGATTTAAGTATGTGATATTGGATTTTGGAAATAGTATTATGTTTTTCAAGTTCAATTTTTAGGCTTGAGACTCTAGTGTAGGTGTGATAGTTGATGTATCCATACACCACAACTCTAATCACCTACCTTTTTGATTTTATACACATATAAAATACGTATAGGTATTTTTTTACAATCATTATATCAGAATGAGTTGTGGCATGTATTTCCTTATTGAGTCATCACACCAGATTTACTAATTGATTCTGGTACATTTTTTCATTTCAAGATGACTCCAAAATTTTAACCATATAGGATTTAGTAGCATGATCATGAGGATGAACACCTGAGTAATGAGGCTTCAATAAAGGGATCTATTCAGGAACTGTTATATCCAGGAGGAGCACCAGTCTGACAACCACCTTTTGAGTAGAATATGGTTATGAAAGTACTATAATATGAGGTGAATAAAAATATGACACTTCATGAGTTGTTGAAACAACAACCCATCATGTTCTAAGGAAATATTAACCCATAAGTGGTTAAAGACTTGGGTATAGGTAGTAACATGAATCATCGGACATTTCAGGACACCTATAGAATAAAGAGTAGTCCTAAATGTGAACCTTCTCTATGGATCTATAGGAATATGGTGGTCTTTTGTTACTTAGTAGTATTATGTGTTGTCTCTTTTACAGATAGAGTTTGATCAAATTTTGAAAGATAGTTTTTCTTTAGATATGTTTATGGTTGAGTGAATTTTGGATATTTTATATCTTTATCTTGGCAGTGTGAATATGGATGAGTATTCATCTAGGTTCACCAACATCTCTAGGTACTCGATGGATATGGTTCATGATCAGTTATTTCAGTATCAGACCATATATTGAGTTCTATGAAGAGACAACCCTCCTGTGTGATAAATATATGCATTTATACCTTTGATTGGCTTCTATACTATGATTTGATTGTCAATAGTGTATTGGCTCATCAGACGCTAGAAGATGGTACCAGTAGTGGGAACAAAAAAAATGATATTTCATCGGTAGGGATCCAATGTCATATATATGGAAAAGGATGTGCAAAAAACATCAGGACGTGTTCCCGGGATAGTGGTTCTGTGGATCAAGTATTAGAATATGGGTCTAGTCATTATAGGGATGAGTTGTTCTATTCTTGTGATGGTATGGGGTATCTCATGTCAGATTGTCCAACCCACCATATGGATGAAAGAGTAACCATGGATGTGATACCTAGCATGGAGAAACAATAGGAGTAGGTAGGTCTGTAGGTATGTGGATTTGGACGATATAAAAGTATGGTAGTTATTCGTGGAATCATTATGAAAAATTTCCACCACCACCCTAGGGGTTCATGTCAATATTAGGGAGCTTGCGGATAGGGGATAGGGAAACTACATGCGGTCAAGGCATATGATCTAGAGGATCTATGGATGATATGAGGTATGATAAGTGTCTTTTATACACAATATTCAATACACATAGTAATAGGTGTGAGTAATTACACTCCTTACACTAATTTGGTTCACGATATTGAGATTTTGGGTTGAGCCTTTGGATTGACCCTTTCTCTTAGAGACCCTTAATAGGGGTGAATCAGTGATCACACACATATACCAATGGTGTGACATAAATTTTGGAAGCTAGTATTTCCATTGGGATACCATTTCTGTAGTGAAGATATGTTACAATTTTATATTAGGAATGGACTTGTTATATAATGCACATTTCTAAATATATTATTTTTATTGGAGGATGTGGTGTGTCCACGGTGATGGGACATAAATTTCTATTGTGGGTAAAAAGGAAATACAGGTATAGTAGGATAGATTGAGGCATGTGTGAGTGAATCTAGTCACTAATTAGTTGTATATAATGGCCCTTGGTTTAGTCGATTATATAAGTTTATAGTTTTTTTATAGTTGTTGTCGATCATAATGAAAAATTTCATGATGATACTCGAGACCTAACTATACATTAGGATATAGAGTTCACCATTGACCTACACCTCGTGACGACACTGATATATTTTATAGAATATCAAATTTATTCTTTATATCTTTGATATCAAAGGGTGTAGTATGAGGACTTACTGATGAAAGTATTTATTTTTCCCTTTGCATCACCCTAGACAACCACAATTTTTTTCCAAAAAGTCGGATGAGAGATTGAGGTTGTGGGTCTATTAAGATTTATTAAATTTAGTGATTGTAAATAAAAAGTATCAACTATCAAGGGTCAATTACCTCTTCTATTAGTTGAGGGTGGATTGATAGTTCTCGAGGATTTACCAATGATCAGGCTATCGTTAGTTTTGAATATGGGACGATGATATTCCAAATAAAAAATTTAGATGACTCTGTGGTAACTATGAGTAATTTTTAATTCCAATAATATTAAATGAATTCTCAAGACGTTTTCATGGGCCTCATAAACTAGATCTTTCAGACTTTCTTAGAAATGGTTGTGCTAGTTTTCATCGATGATATCCTATTCTACTCAGTATATGAGGAGGAGATCAAGAGACATTTGAGAATGGTTTTGAACATACTCAATGAGCACCAACTTCATTGGAATCTCTAATTGTTTTTGTTATACATTCAGTAGGTCCACATTCTAGTACATGTTATCTCAGAAGATGATGTGGTAGTAGAAATCACAATGTACATGGTAGTGTCAGATTTGGAGCCACCTAAGAGGGTGATAGTGGAACAAAGATTCCCTAGGTAAGAAGGATAAAATTAGAGATTTATACCAAATTTCTCTAGGATGTGAACTCCTCAAGAAAATATTGATCTGAAAGGGGAATCCTTTCATATAGACGGATAGGTTCCAATAATCTTTTCAATATATGATGTTTAGATTGATGAGTCTTCGCATATTTGGATTACCAGAGGAGGGTGCTGAGTATGTAGTGTTCTATGATGAATGAAGAATCAAGCTTGTTTGTGTTTTAATTTATATAAAGGTTGATATTTACAATGGTTTATGTTATTTGAGACCACATGATTAGGACTAATCGAACCAAGATCTTGATCTAGAAGTGGTAGTCTTTGTGTAGAGAATGCGATGACACTACAAGATGGGAGAGTGATTAATCTTCTATATTGACTAAATGAGTATCAAGTACATATTATATCAAAAGGATCATAATATAAGACTTAGGGATTGGATAGAGTTCCTCTAGAACTATGTTATTAATATTTTCTATAATATTTAGAATGGCAATGTGGTATAATCCTCACCTAATAATGGATCTTTTTCATTGTTTCTGAATGAGGAATAATAGTAGTTGGAATCTTTATATTTATCCTTTATATATGGGGATCAAGATTCATACCTCTACTCAATGATTTTTATTCCATTTCATTTATGATCTGATAGGGTGTCACATATTGTGGATTCTGAATGTGAGGCCCTACATACTTAGATATCCACTTGTTAAGATCATGATGGATTTTCTAATGTTGGGTAGAATGTAATATTTTTAGAGGAAAAAATAAGGTACCATTGATGTTGTGGGAGGTGGTTTTGAGGTATATTAATACATCTCCCATAGAGGTACATCCAGGTGTGTTAAAAATGCACAATGACCATTGAGGTTTGTTTTGATGGCTATAAATAAAGAATGATGTTGGGGAAATTTTTCTCTTGATTCATTACTTATGAGTAAGTGAAGGATGAGAACTATGTTCCTTAAAGTTTATCTCAACACCTTGGGTTTCCATAGTGGAAGTGATATGGGATATACATGGACTTCAAGATAGTGTTACCACATAAGTTTATAGGACTTGATAATGGTTGGGTGATCATAGACTGAATGCCCTAGTTGGCTCAAATCCAAGGAATTTGAGAAAAGGTTTCCGTATAGATATTGAGATTACTCTAGGTGAATGATATAGTATGGATCCATATATTTCACCAAACAATTGGTTCTAACTGTGATGTTTACTTCACATCTAGGTTAAGGAAGGATTTTTAGAGGCCTTTGAGACTTAGTTGCAATTGGGAATGGTTATTCACCCCTAAACTGATTGCCATATTGAGAGGACTATTTATGTCATGGAGGGCATGTTGTGATGTTGTGTGATAGACTTTGGTAGTAGTAGTGAGAATCACCTACCATTGGCTGAGTTTACATTCAACATCAACTACTATTCCACCATTAGTATATTGCCATTGGGGCCTTATACAACTATCCCTATATTTCACCACCATACAGAGCTAACCTAGGAGGGTCAACAATTATCATAAGCGTGTTGGAGAAAGACCCTACAGAGAAGGTAAAGGTTATCCAAGACCGTATGAACAATAGAAAATCATCATAATTCTTATACAGACCAATGGTAGAGGATTTTGGTGTTTAATAAGGGAGACTATGTGTTATTTAGTTTTTAACCTCATAATGTGTTGTAGATATTTTATTAGAGTTGAAATATATCTTCAAGATTCATCGAAATTTCTAGAATCTGTGCAGGGTTTGCATGGTGGCAAACCAATTAGCTCTTCCACCGAAGTTAGACCAAGTATATGACACCATCCACGTGTCATAGATAAATAGGTACATGAATGACACAAAACACGTTATCAAATATGGTGATCTTGACATCAAGGATGTATTTACCTTTACTTATTACATCGGAGAGATTTGGGATTGGAAGGAGAGGACCCTTCCATAGAGAGTGGTTCCATTAGTGCATGTCTGATGGAATCATGAAAATCATTAGGAGACTGTCTAAGAGCGGGAGACCCAGATGCATATTCATTAAACACATCTCATTGTGTAGCTCTTTGTTTTGGATTTATATGGTGTAAAACCCCAATGTGTGGATACTGTAATGAATCTTATTTTCCCATGTAATACATTACAATATTATATGGATTATTTTCAGATTCAGGTTCGGAGACATCGTGATATTCTAAGGATTAGTGAGACCAAAAATATTTTTTGAAATATATTAAATATATTTAAGTTCACACATGAATATTTTTCCTAAAAAATATTAAAATATATAAAATAGAGTCTCAAATAAAAAATATGAGGGATACAATGAGTTTAGAGTTTGGGTTTTGTCCTAGGCCTAAACTGTCCATGGAGTGGGTCAGATGTTACGGTTGAGTATTGTTGTATGTGGATTAATAAATAAATTATTAAAATTATTTATTTCATTTAATTAAATATCCATGACCTAAATTGGCCTTTAAATAGGTTTTTATGACCAATATATATGTTTATATGCATTACCCTACAAGATGAGAGAGATTAATCTTGGTGGATGGTGTTGGACCAGATGAGGATCGATGATCATTATATCATCAAAATTTTAGGATCATGCCAGGGGAAAAATTGAAGATTCATTATTCTTCAGTGATATAACCATCTAATCATTGGATTTTCTATTATTAGTATTTAACCTTGTTCATTAATTCTTACGATGAATGTTGGGAAATCCAATAATGAATTGATTCAAGAATCATGTGTATTGTGGGAATGAGAAATATACTATTCATAATTTTGAATTTTTTTATTGACTATATTATATATCTTCATTCATCATTTCAATGGAATCAAATCTATGAAAAAGATCATTTTTCATGGTCCATTCCCCTTGTTTTTATTTTTTTCATTTCTTCCCCCGTTCTTCATGCAGTCATCGTTGGTGTTTCTGTATATTGGTAGCTTAACTTTTACACAAAAATTAAACATTGCACCCACATTTTTAGGTACAAAATATTGGTAAATGGGTTTGGGATTGCGAATGTATTTCAATTTATGTTCTTGAAAACTAATGAATATTGGGAAAAAACTAACAATCTTTATTTCTCCTCATTGGGCATGCAATGACAATAGAGACCAATACTGACTATTTTTTGTATGAATTGGATCACTGAGATCTGGTGAGTGGTGATGGCTATGATCAATTGGTCCAAATCTATAATATCTGGTGGCACTCATGGTGGTATTGGAAGTTTTAGGAGTGGGAGAACATACATGAAATAGATCTGTAGGTTCTATTAATTTCTGTATTACATGAAATGTAGTGAAAGAACACACACCTTTTATGGGGCCATAGCTATAGTTCTAGGAATCCTCAAATAGTTTAGTATAATACAACATGTGAATCCTATTATAGGTAATGTGACATTTAACCGGTAGCCCAACATGGAGATAGGGAAGTACATATACACAAACACAACCTGGAGTACATGGCCCCTAACACAACATGTACATGGGCACAGACACATGCATGGTATGTGATATAGAGGTAAACCTGGAGATATAGGGAGATGAAATGTACTCTTAGTAAACAACATGTAATTTGTAAAAGATTCATTCGATCCCTGCTCCTCTTTATCTGGGAAATGTTTTATTAGAGTATCATCCCTTGATCCACTCCCTAAGGATTTAGTATAGAGTCAGATCATTTATAATAAGATGGTGATCCCCTCCGAGGAACTTAATTCATGGATAGAGTTGCTTGAATCCTTATGTGATTCATAGAGTGAGATATTTTATCATCATCATTTTTTTGGGGTTCATGGTATATTCATGACAAAAACTATGTGGGAATAAATCCCCTACTTAGAAAGTTAATCAATATTGGTTGTTGGTATACCCTATGGCCTTGCATGTGATCCCCATATTTGTATCGATCTCTTTAGATATACAATGTTTACATATTATGTTGATACCTAACAAACTTTTTTTCTTGGATGGACATAGTAAAAAATTTATGAATAATAGAGTGTGTTATCCCTGATGGGTGTTACATTGATCCTTGGAGCAGGAATCCTATGTTATCTTTACTATTAGGACCTTACCTTGATCCTGTGTATCTATTATGAATATACCTGGATGTTTTTTTATATAATTTGGTTACATATACATGTGATGAGATGAAAATTATTATTGATTTATATACTTAGTCATTTTAGTGTGTCCTCTATTGTATTCTTTCACTCACCTTGGTATGGGATTTTCCCACACCTTTCATGTCTTATAAATGAAACTGGCCTTTTGATAATTTTAAACGGGACCAGGACCAGGAAGTGATTCTTAAGAGATAAAGGTATATTTAAATGGTAACCTTTATAGTTGTACTCACCCACATCACATTTTAGACTTGTTATTATTTTCTTTTGGTGGGATTGATATTTTACCATGATTTCTCGTACATTGGTGTCATACTGTGATTGTGAGATTTTAGATGTATGCATACATGGTTATCGATTGTTTTTTATTTCCCAATATTTTGGGCTTGAAGATTTTTGTTCGTGTAAAGGGTTATTAGTCTAAATCCTTTTATGTGTTTTTTATTCCTACTCAGCACAAGTCTCTATCCCCTAGGATATTAGAGGTGGACCTATGGTAGTATCGGTTCGAGTCCTTTTGGTTTGGGTCCTGACATGAGATGTCTCAAATGGATTATAAAATGGTTCAATAATATAGATATATTAACAAATATAAAATATTATGTATCTTATATATTTAATCCTATAGAATAATAGACCATTTTTTCTTTGGATTTTTTTGATTATTTTTGAAATTGGATGTTTAAATTTTTGAAATAATATAGCACAAAGATTTATTTATATTAGTTAATCTAATTTTGTATCAAATATAAACTTTAATGAAATTTTTCTAGTAATAAAATAGATATTGTGCGTATATGTAGGCCTCAATATTTATTAGATAATTTTTTGGTTATCATGTTGTAAAATTTTATTTTATTTTTGTAGGGTAGTTCAATTATCAAGATGATAGAGCTTTAGTAAAAAATATAGGAGTAATTTTATGTATCTACTATCAACAAGAAATATTGTTAGAGTAAAGATTATGTGGAATCCTAGAAATGATATCCATGTATATACACTTCTTGTTGATGCAGTCTCTGGTATAAATGTACCAAGGGTTAAAACCTTTGAAAAGGATGGCTAAGTATTTACTCAATTTACAACAGGTGAATGAAAAAGGCATACCAGCACACCGAGTTTAATAATCCCATGGGATATGATTTGGTTGATAATAACATAATTATAATCCATCATAAATGATCCAATTCCTTATAATTTTTACTATTAGGTTAATATGAATAAGACGAATCAATGTAAACCAAAAATGGTTGACCAATGAGTGATAAATATTTAACTGAATGAATTTTAGGAAAACATGATGGCATTATCAAGTCAATCATATTGATGTTATATTTTTCATGTGAATAATTAAAATTTTACCTTATGATTATAACTATTCTTCACTCATGTTAACCAATTTTGGTTTTATTAATTTATGGTTCCACAAGTGACCATGAAAAAAAATGATTTGATGGAAAATATTGTGATGGACCATATAATGAATCAAAATTCTATATAAGATGGATTTAAAAATATTATGGTGATGCTAAACCAAATATTTCAATTAATGACTAACATATTGATTTTTTTGGAACATCCAATGGAACCAAATAAGAGATGTATGGATTATCGTTGAAGATACACAGATATAAATTATGAAGGGAAGAATATTGAACTTCCCACTTATAAATTTTTTTGAAAGAAACACCCATGAAAATGTCTCAAGGTGTAATAAAAATTATCAATTGGGTAAGTGTTAGGAATATAAATATGGATTTTTAAGATGGGGTGATGAAATTGAATAATACAATGGAAGAGGATAATATACATTGCCTCAAATGTAATTATTTTTTTATTACTAAAATTAGTTTGCAAATCCAATGGAAAAACACAATAATAGACCTCAGTAACTTATTATGATAGAAAAATAATGGAAAGCATAAACAATGTCTACTATTGAAGTGGATGATGGTAATTAAATTGTTTAAGTTACACTTCTCCTCTACCATGAAATTGAAAATGTCTTATTAGATTATAATCTATCGACTTTATTATACATTGGAAGTACCCTAACAATATTAAATAACCACCTTAGTGATTTTAAATTATCATAGAGAGACATCTATTTTTACAGTATCAATAGTTGTCGATTATGGAATATTATTCATTAAATTATTTTTAAACTACATTTAGACGATTTTGATGTGTTTTTAAAATTTTATTTGGTTGATCATAGGTGTTGAATTTGTTTTCCATGGGTCAATACATGATGTAATTATTCTTGGAAAATTTTTATGGATTCACATTATGTCAATAAATGTAATGAGAGAACAATTATACATTTAACTGTGATGATTTTTTTGATAACATTAAATGTCATATAAATGTAAAAAGGGAATTGAAGAAGTGGAAAATGTTTGAAACCAGTGGGATAAACTTATTTAGGTGAATATAAATAGATGAATACTATTCAAATATTTATTTTACTGAACATTTTTTTTAAATAACAAATACATAAAGAATCCCGAGAAATATAAATATTATTTTATAATGTGTTTTAATGAATAATGTAAGAATAGGATTGAGAGGGGTTCCATATACATAATTCGGTTTGATAAATCCATGTTATCATTATTATATGCAACAATTTAGTATGGTAATTTTTTTGAAAAGTGTCCATCTAATAGGCTATCCAAGGACTCACTAAAAAACAACTAAGGTGGGAAAGAAGGATGACATTCCATCCCATGGAATATTAAGATCATAGTGCCCAAATGGATTATAGGATCATGGTGTGTTGGATGTATAAGGCCCGTATGAGTGTTCTTGGTTGAGAGCACATTTGAGTTGGCATATAGGGTCAATATAGGTGATGCATAGACCATGACGAAAAGGTGTGTGTAGTGTTTTATTTGTTGAACCTCTATACATAATCAAATATTGAAATGAACACTTAGAATAATATGGAAGTTCTCTACTAATGGTCACTGTGATGGGGGGACATAAATCATGTTGTTGTTCCAAAATATAAAATTTTATTTAAATTTCACTATTTTTATGATTGTGTTGATATAGTCCATCAGATTAAAGCTACTATCATCTTCCTCATCCTATGTTCAAGGGTTTTACAATCACAGTATTCCCACCATGGATGAGATTCAATGACCAAGAATAAAATTCATATAAAAAATTGAGAAGGTCACAATGAATTCCTATGATACAAGAGAGTTTGAACCACTCATTGATTTTTTTAATCACTTACATGCATAAATGGAATAAAAAAGATATGGTGTTAATGTATGATGTAGAGCTATCGGGAATTGTAAATTATTGTTTCCATGTATATGACCACCCAATAATAATGGAAAGAATTCTAGTTATATATGTACAATAGTAACTAAATTAAAAATTGAAGGAAAATTCATCGAGTCCACCTAAAAGGTTTATCAAAATACATTCATCTAACTTTGACGTCATGTACACGGTGACAACCATTTCAATACAAGGGGTTTCACTTCCCAACCGATTCTCCATGATTAATTTTATGCCATAGTTTTTAAAAAAAATATCCCATGTAAAGAAAATAGGTTTTTTATTATTTCACGAGTCATTAAGGCTAAAAAACATAAAGAAATAGGGTATATGGAGTCATAGGGTATTAGTATTGAGTTACGATATGTATAGTGACGAAATAGACCATGATGAAAAAGATACATGCATTATACTAAGCCGCATAGACAAGAACCATGTGAGGAAGAATACAACTCGAGTCTCCCCATGGGAATTTAAATGGGTTTCTTTAACCACATTTTTATCATGAATTTGAAATGAATAAATATAATACCCAAACATTAAGTATTAATATTTCAAATATAATAAAATAAATGTGTTATTCTTAAGAACATTATAATGATGATTTAAATAAGGGATTTTAAACAATGTAATAATGAGTTATATCACATGATTACTTTTTGTGTGTGGATAGATTGCACATGATAGTGATAATAATTTTAATGTTTAAAATTTAGTGATCTTATATAAATTGTGAAAGAATTATTTTTGAGATCCCAAAAAATCTTTTATTGATTAAATTAGGTGATTTTACAGACAATCGATGGTGATCCTTAGTGGATTCGGTTGTTGATCTCGAAAGATTTTTGAGAAATGAAATGACGATTTTCTTGTCGAGATAAATAGGTAAGGGGGAATTCAACATTCTTATAGTGGAATAAACTATTAAAATAAGAAAATTCTATCTCTAGGTAAATATAAAAGAGGAATCATTTATAGGGTATTTTAACGCCACACTAGAGGCTTGTGATTCAGCTATGTATCAAATCGAAAGAGAAGTGAAATTGGTGATTCTAACCAGTTTTATTCATTTATAGAATAGTGAAGATTCTATGATTGGGTTTATATTTTACATTATAATGAGTATTAATATATTTATAATAGTATAAGTTTTTTTTTGTTATTATCTCTTTACAACTAATACTGCACAAGGCATGATATTGAGAGATTATATTGATTGGATCAATAAATTTAATTAGCTGAAGAGTTTTAATTTAAAGGAGAAAGTAATACATAAAATAAAGGTAAAAATGATTCGACCTCTTCCCAGTGGCACCTAACTAGTCCTTGAATAATATAAATTTTTTATATTCAACCAAAATCAATATTCATTTCCAAATTAGAGAAATACCATTTTATGTTTTAAACCAATATATGATCATCTTTCATTGCAAGGATGGCTATGATATCTCTATAGAAACAGGTTATTTTATATGATTTATAATTCCTATTCATGTGGGATGTTTATTTAAAATTTCTAGAGGAAAAATAAATGTTAGTAAAATATTTTATTAAAAGCTTGTAAGAATGAGTTTTCACATGAAATTTTATCTCGAGTCACGTCTATCTTTTAGAAACCCTAAAACATTTCCATTATTAAATAAAAATAAAAATAAAAATAACTCAATTTTTTTAACGTAGAATAATGTAAAACCATAGGATTTTAATCTATATATTTCTCATTAATAAATATAATTATTATTAACCAAATTTTGAAGCAACACCAAACCAAAATAAACAACGAAAAACATTTTTTAGATAAAAATAACTATTGTAAAAATAAAATAATTTTTTTTATATAAATAAATGGAAGAAAATTATAAATTATATATATAAATAAAAATATAGTTAAAATTTCCTACTAATGAATTTATAATATTAAATTAATGAAGCCAAATAACTAACAAGATAATTTTATAAATAAAAGTCTTTTCGTCTAAAATTCTATTTTTATTTTTATTTTATAACAAAATAAATATATTATTGATAAAATATATTGTTTATATTTGAAACATGTAAAAATATTAGATAATAAGTTTTCTGATGTTATCTATAAGAGAATAATAAAAGAGTAATATTTCAGATGGCCTTTTTTCACACTAGTCTTCTTTCTTGAGTTGGTTGAAGCTGATGCACATGATGATGTGTATACTCATCTTGGTAATTCCCCATTACAATGATCCTCTTCCTACATTTATATTCCAATAAAAAAATTTCTAAGAAGACATGGCTAACTAATAAACCATTTTATTATATTAATAATCTGAATAATATGTTAACATTCACACAATTAATAGTTGATCAGATAAAATAATGTGGATAGTTAATATTATAAAATTATACTTTCCAATGTAAATTAATTTCATTATATTTTTATACTTTAATTGTAATGTTATATAAATTTTATTATAATTTTAATCTAAAAAAATAAATTTATTTCAAGGATTTATCTTAAAAATATTTTATTATAATTAATTTTTAGGATTTTTCCAAATTTTTTTATTTTTAGATGAATATTTTAAAAATATTATTTAAACCTATATTATAGATTTTATCTAATTATCATAATATAAGTACGAGAAAATTTATAAAAAAATGTTCATGTCCAGAAATTTATGTATGCAGTATACTTAACAACATAAAATTATTATGATGAATTTAGAAAACCCTTGTTTAAAATATTTAAACATAAGTAATATTTATTTTAATAAAAACTAATTTTGGTTACAAATGTGGAATTTGGTTTTTTCATTATTTTAATACCACAAAAATAATATTTTTTAAATATTAAACAAAATATAGTCATTAAAATAAACAACATTGATAATTTTATCTCAAACATTATTTTGAAGCATAAAAGTACAATTTTTCAAAAAATGATTTTTACATGTTATGTGTAGAAATATTAAAAATCATTTTTATCTCACATAGTAATTTAAGTTGAAAGAATATATTTAATATTTATAATAATTAGTGAAAAGTTATTTAATATCTACTATTTTAATTTTACGTATTAAAAATAAATTACATAGGTAAAAATGGGTTACTATTGTAAAAATCCTAAAATGTTAAATTAAAAAAAAATTAGAGTAAAATACATTAATTTTTTTAAAAAAAAAACGTTTGGTTGAAGCTATATTGAACATAACACTTACACGGACTAAATTATTAGACACTTTTATAGTCCCCTTGCTTCAATATTTACATGTTATTACAAAACTACCACTCCATTTAAATATAAAATGATCCATGCACATCCCACTTCTACTCACACCCAAGGCCTCTTATACTTCACAAAAATATTCCAATATAATTCCCCAAGAATCTTATAAATTTTATTAAGGATATTTTTATCTTGGAATACCACTTCTCAAAGCCTTAATACATTTATTATAGGATAATTTTCAAGGATTTATGTAATAATTACCGAATGATAATTTTCTTATTTCTCTATCTTTCATTATTATAATAAATCCAAGAATTATAATCTTACCATTTTAATATAGTTTAATATATTTTTTCAGTATAATTAATATTATTATTTTTATTGAAGAAACACTAATATTCCTTTTAACATTATGTTAGGTTTCTATATGTGTGGACTACCACCTCTAGAAACAATGACTTTTATTTTTAAACCCATCATTAAAAAATGTTTTGAAATGTTTAATTAATTAATTAATATTATATTTATATCATGATTAATTTTGTTAAAATAAATTATATTCCTTATATTAATCAAATTATAATGAAAATGAATGTGTCATATTTATGGGCATGCAGACTACCTTTTCTATGAAAAGTCATATTTCAATTTCCATCACCATATCAGAGGGTTTTTTAAAAATGTGTGCATCATAGATTAGTGTGATATTTAACGAATGATTAATAGTATGAATAAACTAAACTATTTTATATCATTCTCCCATCCTATGAAAAACTGAAATTCTATTAGTTAGTACATAGAGACTAACACCTCTGTGATATGAAATATTTTATTTTATGTCTGTATATTATTTTTATACTTATCTAATTATATTAAAAAAATTCAAAATGTTAAAAAATCAATAAAATACTAATTTTTTTCTTTAAAATTGATATTATTAAAAAATAAGCATATTTATAATAATACTCACCCATCGATTACAACATGTTCTTGTTTGGTTCTGTTTGGATATCCACATAAACAATGCTATAAATGCCTAGCATGGATGAATATATAAACTTATATACCAATAGGATTAAATAAACAAGATAAAATATTTATTTATGGTTCTTTAATGGTTATATTAAATTTTTTCTTATTAATAGTTTAAAACCCTTTATTCATTAATAATTACCAAAACAAGATCATCTCTAAATATATGATCATGAATCAAAACTAATTTTTTTATTGAAACTAATTATAATTCTATAAAATATTATTAAATATTTAATAAATTTATATTTAATATTCTAAGAAGGATTAAAATGTTACTAATAGATTAAGAATAAACATTATCCTTACAAAACTCATTCAAATCATATAAAACTACTAAAATGTGATGATTAAAATAATCTTCAATAGTAAGATATATAGTAAAGAAATATATTTAATGTTTATAAAATTGTATATAAATAAATATGAAAATAAAATATTTTATTAGTATGTCTATATTTATTTTATAAAGATTTTTATAATATTTTTTGAAATACAGATTTATTGTATGGATTTTTCATCTCATTTTATGTTATTGAGAAATGATTCATATTTCCATCTCTTTTCATTTATAAGTTATATTTATTATCTCATTTAAAGATTATATCTTTATTAATTTCAAAATTCTTTGTATATAAGGTTTAATTTCATGTTCTATCCTTATTGATAATTTTATTAATGTTTTTACAAAGTTGTAATAAATTAATTTTAACTCAAACCCCTTTTCCTGAGTTATAACATTCCATTATGAATTTATTTCTTCTGTACATGTTTTCTTCCACCCAACTATTTTATTATGTGGTTATTTCCATTTTTTCCTCTAGAAAGTCACATTTTAAATTTTATATCATTTCATAAATAGTTTACTTTAAAAATGTTTATCAATTTTAAGAGTAATTTACTTCATCACAAATATTAACATTTTCTTCAATGACCATATTTTCTCTTCCCACTAATATTATAATTATTTTTCTAAAACAAAATTATGTATTATTTCCATTTATCATAATATTTTACTTATTCTATTTTAAATGATAAATATTATTGTACATTTTTATATGGGTTTTAATAAAATGTAGTTTAAAATATAAAAAATATTTTCTTTTTCATAATAATATGTTTTATCTTATATTCTACATTTACTACAGAAATATTTAACATATTTTTTATTGATCTATAATTGAAATTTATTTATAAATAAATTTTTAATTTATTTTAATCCTAACCTCTCAAAAGTAAATTTTGAATGTAACATATAACTTAAAAATTTTATGATAATGGTATTTTCTTCAGAAATACATTTTTAATGTTTTTCTAGGTGTAGATTTACTTCACCCTTAAGACATTTTATTCAATGAATATTCCTTTACATTATTTAAATAATAAATTAAATTATTTAAAAAAATATAAAAATTAAAAGGGTTTTTTTCACCATTTTTTTCAAATTGATTTACCAAATGTTATTGTATTTTTTTTCATCTTCATAATCATCCTTAATTATTCATATATTACATTGGGGATTTTGTCTTCTACTAACATAAAAGTTTTTTCTCTAGATGGATGAATCAATTTTTTGCTGGTTCATTCATGGAACAAGATCTTTTCATTTTTTAATTTTTTCATGTTCCAAATATGAATATCTTCATATTCCCTTAGAACAAAATTATATAGTTAATTATTATGTCATGGATAGGGTCTTATATAATCAACTATTTTTTGTTAATGTTTTATATATAACGATTATAAATATTGGTATAAATTTAGTACCCCATGAATTATTGGGTACAATATTTTTAGAAAAATTCCAATGTGGTACATGGGTTGTTAGTACAAGCCTAAGAGGGTATATGTGATGTAATACCATGTTCTTAGAGGGGTTTTTATCCCCTACCCATGAGGAACACAAGTTTTTATCCCAATCTAAATAGGTAACATGATTTTTTTGTCATATATTGAGTGGAAAAATTAGAAGTTATCCTAAACCCAAAAGTGTATATGTGTTGTTATCCCATGGACATTATGTTATGAGAATATAAAATCAATGAATGCAATACTTGGTTAACATTTTCTAGTAAATTTATTATTCCATAATTTTATGTAGTATATTTACCTCATCGTACCATGGATCTTTCTTATTGTCTCTTGTTGGTTTTCTACATTGATGTCGAATATGTTTTTTCATTTAAGTCTATGGATGATTCTGTTATTCCTTGAAGATAAATCTTATTATCCCTGTAATTTTTAATAAGATATTTCCCTTCTATTTTTTTTATCAAATTATTATAATCTATCCCTTGATAAAACATTATTTAGTTTTTCCCTTATAGAGTGTTTCATGCTAAAAAATTTATAGGATTCAATTCCATAAATTATGGAGATGATTATAATTTTTTAGAAGTCTAGAAGGTATAATGGTGTCTTAATGTTATAAAAAAAATTCAATAGTATAGTAAAATAATTAACTTCTATATCTAATCTAAAAAGAAACTAAGTATAAAATTATTTTTATTCTGACATTATATGTGATATTTGTTATTTAAGTAATTGAAATAATGTACAATAAATAGTGTTTCACATATTTAATCATCATTTTTATCATAAAAAAATGTAATAAATTTTTTTAGCACCAGTTCAATGAGTATGGGATATGGGAGACTAATAAACAATATATAAATTTAATATTTTCATGACTTTTATAAGAAAAACACAATGTAATGGTACATCTAGAATTATCGTTAGGTAAATAACAACACGTAGTAGTCTCATCTTGGAATTGTTGTGCTGATAGAAAAAAAATGATATATTACTATCATGTTCTTCATTTCACAAAGAAAATTTCATAACAAAAATATTATGGAGCAGTCTTAGGGGATTTTTTAAAGGTGGTGTTCTAGTCAAAGAGCAATTTTTTTTATTAAGAAGTGAATTACAAAATTATGAAAGACATGATTTTTTGGAGATCTTATCCTAAAGTGAAAGTAAATCTAAATTGATTTCATTCAACCATATAATATCATGGTCGAATCCCATATTATTGAGGAAATATTTTACCTTGTTTTCTTCATGATATGTATGAGTGACAATATAACTAGTATCCATGAGTAAATGCAGACAGTTCATATAATGTGAAGTAAGTAGCAAGGAATGGTGAATAAATCCATTCCAAATTGGATGCACAGTGTTCATCGAATCAGTTTTGATCAGATGATTTCTCCATCAAAGATTATTTGAAATAAATATAGTGTTAATAGCACTAATTATTTCAGCTTTAATGGATGTAGTGACACCACATATTACATAGAAGTAGCCTATAGTGTTCTTATATCTGTTTCTGTATAAATTAAAAAATCCCAAGGGTCCTAGGTTCTTTTAAGAGCACCATAAACATTAACTTTAATCCATCCAAGAGGTGGTGCTTGTTAGAAAACAACAACATTACTTCTAGGATGGGGATAAATTCTATTCACCCCAAGAAGCCAGAGAATCCGAAGGTCAGTAAAAGTGTTGCTACAAATATCCTTATGAATTAAGGGATCTTCCCAAATGGAAATTAGTATTCTCATTTTAGTAATATTAAAACTAAATGAATAATTTCTCTGAATATAATCATTTCTATCAGGCCATATTACACGGAGAATATCACCTATAACTGTTATAAAGATATTATTGATATTTTTAGTGGATTTCATATCCACACAATACTGAAGTAGATAGTTGATAGAGTCATAATGTAACCATATTCTCCCAAAAAATTCATATACATAATTCCAAAGGGCATTGGTCATAGCATAAGAAAGAAACAATTTATTAATGTCCTCCTAAGTTTGATAATAAAAATGAAATTTAGATAAATGATAAACCCCATTATGTAGAATGAAATTGTCATTTGGGACCATTTTATGAAAAATACACAAAATATATATGAATATTGATGGTTTGAGAAATTATTAGTTAAAAAAATTAGCCAACTCAAATTATTGTCAAATTTATTAAAAATATGTTCGTAATTATTTTTTGAGTTTAGAATTACATCATGTGTAAGTTCTCAAATTATAAACTAATCAGTGGTGTCTCCTAGGGGATTTATTATCATATTAACTTAGTAAAAAAAGAATATGAAACAAAAAATCTTGCATATATATGAATGAAATATGAAATCCATGAAATCTATAAATGAGGAAACTATATAGATGGTGCACTATTCATTGAAGTGAATTTTCATAATCTTAATGACATTCTAAATCCTTCAAATGTTCTTGATAAATATCAATTAAAGGTATACAAATAGAACATATCCTACATAGGTATCCACGGGTTGAGTGAATCATCCTACATTTGGATGTCATACACTATATCTTCATATAATGAAACTAAATGAAACACAACTTAAATGAATAAATAGTGTTTCAAGTAAATGAGAATTTGATCTAGTATCAAGATCAACAATTTTACACACTACCATAATATATTTTTTTTATTTAAAGAGACCCTAGTATGGTCCTATATTATTCTAGCACTAACTCTTTCATTCATGATCCATGGGTAAATTCAACAGATAATTCATTTATAATATGAATGAATTCATCTTTTATGACACATTTTACTCTTTTGAAATGTGACTTATAATGATA
This sequence comes from Viscum album, assembly GCA_963277665.1. Classification (NCBI taxonomy): domain Eukaryota; kingdom Viridiplantae; phylum Streptophyta; class Magnoliopsida; order Santalales; family Viscaceae; genus Viscum; species Viscum album. The sequence goes on from OY728150.1 coordinate 1,047,130,843, forward strand.
AAAAATTTATTGGAATATCATATATAAATTAAATGGAACTCATGTAGGCTATATATGAACATTACATTTAGATAATATGATATATCTAGGAAAATAATATCGGTCACGACTCATATGACTCACCCATTCATATGAAATAAATAATAGGATATGAGGAATATTCCATTAAATAGTATCTATAATAATATTAAGTAAATAATGAACAAAAAATTGATTTTTTTCTGAAAAATTTTTTTCTCATGATTTTTATGGTGTTATTGAAAATATATATTTCATCATTTTACTAGAAAGGGTTTATTTTTGGTCAACGGTGAAAAATATCAATTTTAAAAATACTGTAAATTTTATGACATATTTATAATATAAAAATGAAAAATAAATATATGAAATATTTTGATCGACTAAATATGAATATAAAGAATAATTAATATCATTTAAAGGTATTATATTTAATTTAGAAGACCATTCTTCACTTTTTGAAACATAATTAATATTTTAATATAAAAGAAACTATTTTAGTTTTCTTTCATGTAATATAATTATTAGAAGGTTAAATTGTATATTTCCTTGATCAAAATTTCATATAACCATCCTTTTTGTAATAAAGGTCAAAAAAATTAAGGGAAATCAAAATTATATTTTATTTTTGTGTAAAATAATTTTATTTCATACAGTGGAATTTTTTTCTAATTTTTTTAAATTAATTATATTAATGTATATTAAATTTAATATTTTTTACATGTTAGATGTTAGTTATTTAAATGTAAAAAACAATCAAAATAATACAAAATTCATGTTTAAAAGTATTATCCATGATATAACATAAGTGAGTTCTAAAATATTAATAAAATACTTAGATATTAAAGTGGAAATGAGGAAAAAAAATCCATAAAAAATCACATCTTGACCTATTCAAGATTCCAAAATTGTCTGAAGGCCCTGAAGAGTGGAAGAATAATGAAAAGTGACACACTTTGAAATGATAAAAAAATCACAGCATGGCACTATGTGTCACTCCCTTAATACTTTTTATAAGAAAATATTATTCTAATTTTTTTACATTTAATTCAAGGTCCATGCCCTAAATCACCATTTACACTTGGAGATGACTTTTTCCACTATAAAATTTGGATTCTATGAAATTTATATTACTCTGGATTCATTTATGCAATTAAATACAAGGCTTAAATGATACTCTAAAATCACCATTCCTTGATATATGTTAGCCCCATGTATGAAGTGTGTCACCCCTAAGTATTATACCTTGATGCTTGACCATTCTAATTGAAATTATATTGTCCCCCTCTTAACCACTCATTAGAGGCATAGAGTGGTAATTTTATCATGTTCGATGTGATGTGATTGTAAGGGGATTGTTCTAGGTGTATGTTTTTATTTATTTTTAATTTTATTATGGGTTTTATTTTTAGGAGGAAATTATATATCTCTCATTTTAATTCATCATTACTATTGATAATTGAAATAGAAAGAATCATAAAATATAAAATTATTTAACCTAGTTGATAAATAACCACCGTATGAATCTAGATAATTATTCTTAGACAACAATCTGAATAAAAAACTTAATTGATAAGACTAATATAACTAATCAAATGAGAAATGGAAATTAATAATTTTGATATAAATCACCAAGGAAAATTTAATTATTATAATAAATTCTAAAGACCACATGTCAAAATGGGATTGATTAATAATCCACTAGCACATGAATTTTTAAATTACTAAACTTGGTATATTTTATATAAATTATTACAAACCGATTTTTTTATTCACTATATTTTTCATTCATATTCAATTAATTATCATAAATTATTTATATATAATCTCGATATCATGTCTTAATTTTGACCCTAGAATCACCAATCACTACATTTAATTATTTTAAAAACTAATTTTTTGTTTTAAAATAAAATATTAAATTGTATTATCCCTATTGGAAAAATCAATTCCCTTAGGATGGTTAATTTTTTTGTTGTTTCCAAGGATTGTTGATAACTCTTTATAGTTTAAAAAAATTGGTCAATTTTTTTTATTTTAGTTACTTATATGAGACATGGTCTTTTAATGATGTGGTCTTAGATAAAACATCGATGTATGAAAACTCAACTCATGGTAAATGAAAATATACTGAACTCACATGTGATCCTAAATTAGAAAGAAACACATGAAATCATAAATATTAAAAAGATGAATGTATATAGGGATTAGAAAGACAAGAAATTATTAGAGTTGTACTACATAGACCACCATAAATGAGTACACTCATGGACTATAAATTCCCATCTTCTATGATGATTTATCTTAGTTTTTTGGTTCCACAAATTAAATCATAATTTTTCCAAATATTACTATTTATAATTTTGATGATCTCAAATTTGATCATATTTTCATAGACACCTCTTATGTCCCAAATACATATATAGGAATTTTCCTTTAATTATTTGAAACTTAATTAAATAATATATTGATAGATATTGTAAAAATAGAGTTATTTTAATTTTCATGGAATGATAATTCAAGGGAACAGATTCAAATTCTCACTTATAATTCCTCCACAACATAGGATGTGTTAGTGGGAAACTTCATGGCATGATTTATTTACCCCTTTAAATATATTAAGTTCAAAGTGGTGATAATATATTTCAACCAATTGGATTATGAATATATTTATAGATCATAGAAATGATTAAAATCTTTAACATCATTCACTTCATCATGATATTCAAATTTGTTATAAATTAATTATTTTTATAATGTTTTCTCACACGAAAACATGTATATCACTGATGTCGAATCAGGTGGATCATTGATGCCGAAATCATCCAAGGAAATAAATAACCCATTATATTAGATATAAAACAATTTATTTTAATGGAAATCCTCATGACCCAAATGTGAGGGGTGAATACGGAAGATAGAAAAGGACCAATGGTTGCATATGATGTGGCTAAGATAAGAAAGACGGATGCACTGATAACTCACAATAACCCCCAATGTAGGTATATTGAAAATACCAATACCATTTTTATAATAAAAAAATAAATTTTAGTGGTGGAGACTACCAAAACAATAAGAGAAAGGATTATAAAAAGGGAACAAGCACACTCGAAAAAAGCATATCAAGGTCCTTATATCACATGCCAAATTCACTCTACACATGAGACATTGGATAACATAATGACAACTACTAGATCATATATAAATTAATATAAATTTATTTCAATAATGTAAAAAATAGAAATTGAATATTTAGTTCCATGTGTGAATGATTTTTGAAGAACTCCAATAAAGGTTGAGAGGAGTATTTCCAGTCCTAGAAAACTACCCATATGGTGAAATTAAACAAATCAATTTAAAAATTATGGAATTAAAAATATACTATTATGAACTATGTAATAATAAAAAATAACAAATACATGTATAAGAAAATGAGAAATCAATAAAAACAGAACGATCGAGTAAGGAAGGAACCACCCCCAACATTCAGGCAACACATAGAATTTCCTGAAATAGTGGAAGAGGACAATCATTAAGCATAGAGAGGTGAGTTTATTTAGAAATTAAAAAATGTAGTAAACTTAAATCTATTTGATATAATCATGATAAAACAAGGAAATTTATTCATATTCTTCAGATAACTAGTGACAGATAAACTCATGTTGAATAAAAGTGGAACAATACAGCTCATGAGAGAATTCTCAATCGTAATGTGAAAGGATCCACCTAAAAACGAAAAAATTACCATGATTTTTCTCAAATTTATATTTATAATATGTATAAAAGTTTCATAAAATACTAATATAATTTATCTATGAGAATACATATCAATTTCTACACAACATTTATATTATAGATACAAGAGTACCTAAAACCCACAAACAACTAGAATATTCGATAGTAAAATACTGATCCAGGTTAATAGAAAACATTTTAATTAATGTGGAATATATAATCCAACATCTGTAATGTTTTTAAAATTTAATGTTGAAGAACAAAAACCTATAATTAATGGGACACCATATATAGAAACAGGACGAGTGCTAACTGACCCACAATGTGGTGTGTGGTGTTTTTGAGTGAGAGGTGAACAAGTTAGTTTCATCATACACTGAGAAATAAAAAACAATGAAATGAGGGTGGATAAAATCTAAGAAGGTAAATTTTTTAATGTTGATTAGGTTTTTTACTATAATAAAATCAAAAGAAATATTCCAATGAAGAAACAGAAAAATATAAGACGAAAAGTTGAATTCTAAGCGATAAGATCATTGATGATGGAGGGATTATTGAAAAAATAAAATTGATGAATGACAATATGTTTCGATGATTTGGATTTTCTTGTGTAAAACATAATTGATAGATAAGTTTTATGGATGTCAATAATTTTCTCCCCAAGGAATATTGAAGCTTTTTTTAAAAGCAATAAGGTGGCACATTTATACGGACAAGAAACAATTAATTCCCTTTTGGGATAGTAAACAAGTATAATCATTCAAATATTATATCAGTAGATCTAAAGAGGAAAATTCATATCATTGAAATTAATTTAACGATTTTTTATGTGGAAACCTTAGTTTTCATAATATTATTTTTTAGTGTATAAAATCTCCCTAAAATATTTTTTTTAAATTCCCCCAATCCATCAATTGTGTTTTTTATATATTATGTCTGGATAAGAGAAAAATAAAATAGTTGAAAGGGGACAATCAAAATTGGTGGTCAAATTGTTAATAAAATCATTTAATGATGGAGTGTGAATATAATATTTAGTATATTCTATTACTCCCTGACATTTTTTCATATATATATTTTTTTAAATGCATGAACCACAATTTATATTTTCTTGATTTTTTCATAAGAAGACAAAAACTACCTCAGAAAATCATCAAGATTTAATTTTAATTTATCTTTTTATATTCTAAATGATAATACTGGTATAATTAATAACTATTATAGAAAAATATAAAGATTTTTAGTTGATAAATCATGATTTAGGAGAGTGGTTAATTTTGGTAATTTTATTTTTCATATTTCCCAAGATTTGAAATTATTAAATTTTTATGGATGTGTTTTAATTTGTGTTTCCATTTCCTTGACTGATTATCAAAATTAAATTTTCTAAATCATAACCAATTTTATATGTCTAAATTTTCCCATTATTTTATTAATACAATTTCCTTAGTAAAAATGAAGCATGTTTTCCTCTAGAACATTATTGGAATCTTCTTAAAGTTAAGATTAAAAAATTATAGCTTTATTATGTTTCAGAATAAAATTGATCATCCTTTTTTCTCAGACCTTTTTTTATAAAAAATATCTATAAATCCTATAAAATCCAATAATATAATCAATATATAAGAGTGAAATTAAAATCCTACTTTATCCTTTCCAACCCAACATGTACTTTTCCTGAATATGAAATAAATATGAATGAATGAGACAGTTTCATAATGTAAGATATGTATTTACAAAAACTGATATTTATGGAAGTGTTTTAATGGGATGTTAGTGATAATTTTAATGATTATATGTTATTTATACATTATTGAATACTCCCTTAAAAATTTATATTAAAAAACAAAAAAACTAAAAATATAAAATGGGTTGTCGTAGTGGTTTGAAAAAAACCATTTACATGAATAATGATTTTTAACATTTGGTATTGGGTGGTGGATTTGAGACTTTTTCTTAATAAACATTTAAAACAATTAAATATAAAATAAGGTTCATCATTTATTATATATTATTTATTTGGATTATTTAATTATGTTTTTAGGGAAATCTATAGATGTTATTTCTCAGGGGAAATTATTCCTAGAGAATTTAATGAATATCATGAAATATACTATATAGAGTTGCCACCTATTTAGCTTTATTTTTTTCTTTATCAAAACACACTAACAGTAAAATATCATATACTTTTTATCCTTATGGTGAAGAAGTCATTATTAATTTTTGGTCTCTATATAGTGGATAAAGTAGATTCACTATAAAGCTATGATAAGAATCATATTTTGAGGTATGCACAAATATCCAACGATATATTTTTCCTTGAGTGATGATGAAAAATAATTAATTAGCTGTAAATATAAAATGAAATTCACATTGAAAATGAATTTAAAAATATAAATTAATTTTTAAAGAAACATGGTTACATCAAAAGACAAAAAGTAAAATACATGGTTGACTTGAATATTTAAAAAAATGAGGATTCAAAGTAATTTCCTTAACTAACCCATGAATAATTAATTATCTATTTAATATATTGATGTTAATGGAATTTTATATTTGAATTTTGATAGAGTGTTCATCCTTTTTAATTTTTTTATATTTCATTCTTGAGGACATGAATGAGTTTATGTTGGGATGGATTTTATGTCAACATTTCATTCATATAAATTTAATATTAAAAATTAAATTTTTAATTAATTTTTCAGTTATTTCCAACATATTTAAATTTATATTAATTTATTCAATCATATATGTAAATCAATTTTAAGGAATAAAAGAATAAAAATGAGATATAATCCAAAATGAAATAAATGTTATGTGATGTAAGATAAATCAAGGATTGAATATGAATCCAAAATATAAGATTTATGTGGAAGAAATGATGTGTTTTCTAGGAAACAAAAATTCATGTAGTGAATCACCTACACACAATAAAAAAAATAAAAAATCCTTGATAGTGGGATAAACAATAAAAAATGGCACCCCATGGAATGATCCAAAAAATTCACATTCTGAAACACTATATCGTAACATGAAAACTTGTGATGGGAATTTCATATTTTGATAATTATGAAATTTAATTCTAGCTCCACACAAAAAATCACTAGTAAGCAATATTGTTGTCTTGGATACATTGAAAATTTAATTTCAAGACAACTAAGACAACTAAGCTGTCATGACCTGCCCCCCGAGGCCAGTGTTGTGACAACCCCAAGCATGCCTTCCATAGGCCTTGGGTTGGCGACTAGCACCAGAAATACATATCCCAAAAAATGGAAGGCATTGAATTTAAACATGTGCAAACACACAGCCCAAGAACATAATAAGATGAAACTATGATGTAAAACTGTAGTAATAATAGTGTGTATAGAATGTAAAGGGGATGAAATACAAGCCCAACTAAAAGATACACCTAAAAAAGAAAACAATAAACAGCTCCATAGATCTTCCTATAAGAATCCTACTTGAAAGGTAGGTACAACTTGTATCCACAGATCTCTGCATAAACCGTCACCACCATCCACTATCAGGTCTTAGCTCCCCGAGTCTCAGTCAAGTCTGGTCTTCGTCTGCATGTGACACAATAAGGTATAAGAAAACCTGTGTAAGGGTGAGTTTAATAATACCTAGTAGGGACCCCATGAACCTTGAAGGTTTCTCATAATTCCACAAAGTAAAAACACAAATCATGATCTCAATCACAAAGCACAAAGAAAAAGAATAATCTCAATCTAGTTATACACTAAGAGTTCAGAAATAAAGATGATTATTTTTAAGATATATTATTTTATTCCATTAGGAAGTATCCAAAATAAAAACCATGAAGGAATTGTTACAATGTCGATCCACAGAGGTTTTTATATCTTTGATCCATGATCGGCTGATATAAGGATGGTCCTCATCGGGTTGTGCATTGCTGATCCACAAAGGGTCACTTGAAAGCTGATCCACACATGGTCTCTATGATGTTGATCCACACAGGGTCGCTAGATGCTGATACACATAGGGTCCCTATGATGCTGATCCACAGAGGGCCTCTAGATGATGATCTATAAAGTGTTACTAGATTCTGATCTACACAGGGCCAATATGTTGTGGATCCACACAGGGTCGCAACTCAGATGACAGGAAACTAAAGGATTCCCAACACTCGGTGAGATTGAGTTCTGTAGTATCTACTCCTTTAGATATCGATCATTCCTCAAAAAATATGAAGTTACACAAAGTATTAAACCAAAGGACCTCCATATCTTAATAGTTCCAACGCAATAGACATCACGTCAATCAGTTGCTTGGTCTGTGAGTTATATTCATTTTATTGTCGAGGGTCTGGTTTGATTTGGGAACAATCCAACCCATATGTACTCCTAATATATCAAAATCCCAAATGGACTATATCATTCCAAGGATCCTAGCGCAATATAAAGTTCGTCAAACTGACATCTGGTTCACAAGATAAGACCCTTTAAGTGAAACTAGGACCGCATGGGTTTGGGTGCAGGCCAACCCGGTCCCAATCAACCCGACCAGGTCCGGGATTGACCCATCCCAACCCGAAATGGCCTAGGCTGACCCTGTTATGCCGGGCCATGGTGGGATTGGCCCTCTAGGTCATAGATCGGCCCAGCCCGGACTGTTTAGACTGGGCAATGAAGGCTCGGCCCACCGATAGGCGCGACCCGCACATGGGTCATGTGGTACGCCTCACAAACATCTCAAATAGTCATTCAACTCTTTAGATGGCAGCTTCAGGTGGCCCTGCCTCATCACCTACAGGACCCGTAGGGATTATGTCACCTATTTCACCATGGATTCATAGCCGTGACCAGCTCAATGTGACTCACAACGGCTTGCCCCCTCCCACCTCTATAGGGGGTTGAGAGCCGGATACCTGCATATCCGCTATGGCTCCAAGCGGGGTCACCTTCTTCCGCAGTTGGCGAGAACCGACCTCCACCTTCTTTATTCAGCACCGTCGTGTCGGTGCCGCATCAGTGACGCACCAGAAGAACTTCTGTTGGCTATTGGGTAGGCTCCAGTGGTCCTTTCATCCATCAGGATGGGCCTACAGGCCTCCTAAGATGTCGTTGTCATTCTGTGCCTCCTAGTTTCTACTTTCCATCGATTTGAAAATTTTTCCCCCAAAGAACACAACATGAACGAAGTGGCGGAAGGTCCGACCATGTTTGTTTCGCCTAATCCCTCTACGTTAGCATTATAAAAAGTGTAAGATTATTCAATTCATCGTAGATAATCATTAATAAATAAACCCATACCTCAGATTTTATTGGAGATGTCATGGCAGTGGATGGAGAATCCATGCTTGACAAAGCCACTGACGTTTTTCGCTCTCGATTCGATTCCTCTAATGTTTCCATCCAAGATTTCATTCCTCGGGGTAAGTCATCGCAACACTTCATCATTGGTTCCTCATCTTAATGCCAAAATCCCACTCCTGAGAGTCTATTAAAAAGACAAAGGATCCAAATTTGTTTCATGACACTAATGTAGTTCATTTATAAAACACATTTAATGTTATAAGGTTGAGGTTACAAAACAGAAGTGTCAATCCAATACATGGATTGAAAATTTAGGGCCCCCACCACCCAATAGTTATAGAAAAGAAATAAAATAACATTTTTATGTTATTTTATTATTTGTTTGTAAAGTCCGAAAATTTATGTTTTTCTCCCAACCTACTACGATCGATGTAAATCTTCCATTAAGCGAATCTCTGCATACTGAATTCAATGGCATCCTCAAATTTCAATTTTGAGAACTGGTTCAAAAGTTAGAATGTGCCGCCCACAAGTTTTATGAATGTACCTTTAAAAGGGTCAAAATTATGTTCTGGGCACACAGGGTCTCGGAATCGGGCATCATCAATTTTTACAGACTTGTAATAATCCAAAATAATTTTTAAAAAATAAATATAATTTTCGGGTCTTTACATTTTCCCCACTGTATAGCTTTTAAACACCAAAAGATACAACAAAACTAAGGAAACATATGGGGGTACTGAGAACATATCTGAGACTCCCACTCCCATGTTCTCTCCTTGGGTTTCCCGTAATACTATAAAAAATCACACATGAGGGATCGACCAACCATGTAGGGCATGCTCTTATTGTTCTTCTATCTCCACCGAGAAATCAGCACACGCCGCCCCATCATCAATTTATTGGTTCACCCAAGTCGATAACATATGATGGTTCATGCACGTATCTCCTAAATAACTACACGTGGAATACATTATGCACCCATTGAATCTGTAGGGTAAGAGCAAGACAGTACGCCACCTTGCCTACTCTGCTAAGGATCTGGAAGGGTCTGATGAAAATTGGAGAATGTTTTACGCCCCTGCAAAACCTCTATAATCCTCATTGGGGTAGAACTGTAGGAAGAGATGGCCTCCATCCTCAAACTTCAAGGGTATCTTCCTCCTATTGGCATAAGACTTTTTCTAGCTCTCTGTATTCTTCATCCACTCCTGGATGATCTCCATCCAATATGGGGTAGCCTGTACCAACTCTGGACCCATAAGTGTTGACTCCCCTTGGTCTGTGTACCAAAGATGTGATTTTCCATGTCTCCTATTCAGGGATTCAAATAGAGCCATGCTGATGGTGGATTGATAGTTGTTGTTGTATGCGAACTCCACCAAGGAAAGGTGGTCCTCCCAACATTGGACAAAATCGAGGACACAAGCACAAAGATCATCCATGAGTGTCTGTATGGTCCGCTCCGTCAGACCATCTTTCTGAGTATGTAAGGTGGTTCTCAAGAGTAGCTACATCCCAATCACCTCTTACATTCCCTTCAACAAATAGGATGTAAAATGTGCATCAAAATCTGATATTATCGTTGATGGCACCCTGTGTAGTCACAAAATAGTTTTCACTTAGATACGTCCCAAGCTCTCTACTGATCCCTAATCACAGATGGGTGGGAAGTGGGATGAATTGATGCGTTGGTCAACAATGAACCATATGGAATCATGGTCCCTAGACATACATTATAGTCCCATCTTAAAGTCTATGTAAATTCAATCCCACTTCAACTCCGGTACATCAAGTGGATGAGCTAAGCCTGCTGGTACCTAATGCTCGACCTTCATTTGCTGACATGTAAGGAATTGGGATACAAACTTTGCCATTTCATTCATTATCCTTGGCCACCAATACTAACTCCATAGGTCTTGGTACATCTTATACACAATGGGATATACCAACAAAGTGGATGTGTGGAACTCTCTCAACACTTACCCTCGAAGTAGCACTGGTACCATGGTGCATCTTCTCAAGAGGATGACGTGCTCCACACCTTAAGAAAATCTATCAGGAGCCTGTCCTAAGGATATCAGAGCATTTCATGCCTCACAGTCCTCATCTCTAAGCTGTGCCTCCCGAAATGGTTGAAGAAGTGGGGGAGTGACAATCATAGACTAGAGGCATTCTTCTCCATCCCTATCTACAAAGAATAACTGTAACAGAAATAACTACTCAATCTGCTAACTTAGAAACTATAGAACAGACCTCCTACTGAGTGTGTCTACTACTTAGATTCCCTTCCAAATACTGTATACTATCGCAAACTCATAGTCCTGGAGGAACTATATCCTTCTCTACTATCTCACGTTCAGGTCCTTCTTTGAGAAGATATACCTGAGACTCTTGTGATTAGCGTAAACAATAAACCGTTCATCCATCAAGTAGTGCATCCACATCATCAGCACAAGGACCACTGATGCAAACTCTCGGTCATGGGTTGAATAGATCTTCTCATGTTTCCTAAAATGTCATGAACTTTAGGAGATCAATACTCACTCCTACATCAAGAGACAACATGGTCTAGTCCCTGATGCATTGCAGTAGAGTGCATACTCAACACCCTTTTCTCATAGCCTCAATATGGGGGCACTTTCCTGTATCTGCATCAAATCCTAGAAACTATGTTGGCACCTCTCCATCCAAACGAAGGGATGTTCTTTCTTTTTCAAAGGTGGCAAGGGTTTCACAACCATGGAAAATTAGTGTATGAATCTCCAATAGTACACATCCAATCCCAAGAAACTCCGTACCTCGGTTACACTCTTGGGTATATCCCAAGAAAGTACATCCTCTATCTTCTCTAGATTCATTGCAATTATAGCCTATGAGATAATGAGCCCCTGGAAGTGGACTTCCCAGATCCAGAACTGGCCCATCAAGAGTTTTCAATAAAGCTGGTGCTCTCAGAGTGTATCCAGAACTATCTATAGGTCCGTGGTGTGCTCCTCCTCCAACTCCGAGTACAACAAGACGTTTTGAATTAATAACACCAAAAATAGATTGAGGAATGGCTGGAAGATACTATTCATGAGCCACATGAACACTTCCAGAGTGTTGGACACACCGAAGGGCATTAACAAGAACTCATAATGACCACAATGACACCTGATGTCCATATTCGGTGCATCCTCATCACGTACCCTGAGATGGTGATAACCTAATCTGAGGTATCTCTTGAAAAACCAATGATCTCCCATTATCTGGTTGAGTATATCATCAATCCTTGGGAGTGGATACTTATTCTTCATGATCACTTAGTTCAGATGCAGATAGTTCACAAAAATCCTCATACTTCCATCGGCCTTCTTGGCCTACAAAACTGGGGATGCCCAGGGAGAAACACTGGGCCTTATGAACCCGTTACCCTACATGTCCACAAATTGTACCCCTAAATCATGAAGCACTACGAGATCCATCCGATACACTTTTGTAAAAGTCAATGTCATCTTTGGGTACATATCGATGTAGAATTCTACCTCTCTACGAGGAGGTAGTCCCATAATATCATCAGTAAAGACATCAACATATTGGCCCACCACTACAACATAACTCATAATCCTCACATCCACAACTCCGAGGGTATGACTATCCAAAAAATGAGTGATCTGATCCACCCTCCCCTGAGTAAGTCCATCATGTCCAACAAAGGTTCCCTTCTTGCTAGTGAAGGAAAATATGATCCCATCCTCACAGACACACAACATATTTCACCTAAAATAGTCGATCAGATCATAGAAATTGGATAGAAAGTCCATACCCAAGATGATGTCGTAAGGCCTCGATGCTACTACTAGAAGATCCCAGTCGAAGCATTCACCTCCTCGAGTGAGCTCACACTACATACACTAGTCTGTAAAAATCGAATCTCCTCTTGTAGGAGTCTATAATCATAAGGATTGAGCCAACGAATCAATATAAATCTACGAGCTCCGAACGAGTATCGTGGAAATGAAAGATTGAGTAAAACCTGTGTCTATAAAAAATTAGCTAGGGTGGAATTGACACAAATCATACCTCTAATCATATCTGGAGCGCTATCATCATAGTCCCCCGCTACCTGAAGCAGAGCTCTTCCCTGTCCACATGCTCCATGTGGGCGGGGTAGCCCACCTGGGGGTGGTGGTGGTAGAGCCTCAAAATGACTTCCACCAACTACTACACAACCCACTCCTCTGACACGTCCTCTTCCCCAGGGAAATCCTCAGTCGAACCTCAAACACTAATTCTGTGGTCCCTCGACAATATACTGAATGTCAATACGGATGTATGCATAGTCGTGATCCATGTAGCCTTTCCTGCCACACGTGAAGCACAGTCGGATTCCCAACTGACCCCCTCTACATCGGGAGCTCTACACCTCTGAACCTATATCCTGGGGTCTCCAACTAGAGGGTTTATCCCACTTGGACCACTATGTCATCTTCATACTACTTGTTATATATGACTCAGCAATATTTTGTTAAATGGTGTTTATCACCATCGGTGCCTACTTAGCTAATATTATCTCCATCAATAATCTTCACTCACGAACTCCAACCTGCATCTATATATTCAGAGATAGCATTGGCGCTCTGATCACTCATTGGAGACCCTACTCAAAGGTCTGGGACCTGAAGAATGGGTCTCGTACCTTGTCGGTGGAGTGGAATGAGATGATATTGAATCTCTCCGAGCACTGTGCCACTAATAGGCTACCCCTTCTGTATGTCAAACAACTCCTGGATATGCATTGAGCATTGATTCACTGATACAAACTCATCCCTGAAGAGGTTCTCGAATCCCAATCGAGAGTTTGCCGCCTCCTCATGCATCTAGAGTGTCAGACTCCACTATATCCATGGTGTGACCTAGATGAGGCTAGTAGCTAGGATCACCATCTGATCTGCTGGTGTCTCAACTAAGATAAAAACTCATGGCCCAACCTCTAGCTAGTCCTCAGTTTCCTGGGGATATTTCTTGCCTTGAAACATTGGATGCCTATTCCATTGGAACTCATGTAACGCGCACAGTCGGTGTGCACCATCCGTTAGTGTGGCTGGTGGCAATAGCTTCCCAACGAGAATTGGTGTTTCTGGTGACCCACCCAAAGGTGCAATCACTATAAGAAGGACTTGCAGAAAAGCCTCATCGCCCGGTGGGCCGTCATCCGGAACTCTCTCTGAAATCATGACTGGCTGCCTACATTGAGGCATCCAGAAATGATACAGGTGCTCCATGGTCAATATGTTAAACATGGGGATTTGAATCAAAAGAGTTAAAAATTATAAAATTTACAGAAAAAACATGATCAATGTATTTTTGCACTGAGTTGGAAAGCAGAAATCAGGGTTTGGATGTATGGATACGTCGGCCACCACACCAACACCAGACTCACCGAACTGAAAACCAAACTCAAAACACTAAACAGTATTTCTCCATTAGAAAGATCAGAATCCTAGTTCATCGATAGAAACGACTCATCTCATACCACTTGGTCATGACCCATCTCTCGAGTCCCTTGTTGTTACTAACCCAAGCCCACCTTCCAAAAGCTAGGGGTTGGCGACTATCACCAAAAGGAATATCCCTAAAATGGTAAGGAATTTTACTTAAACCTGTAAAACACACATCCCACGAACACAACAAGATGCAACCAAGAAGTAAAAATACAGTAGTAAAATTGTGTACTGAAATTAAAGGGGCTAGAATACAAGACCAATTAAATGATCCAACAATAAGAAAAAACAGTATATAACTCTTGAGATTGTCCTACAAGGATCCTACTAGAAGGGTAGGTACAACTCATCTCCATATATCTCCACTTCAACTATCACCGCTGTCCATAGTCTGGTCCTAGATCCCCAAGTCTCAGTAAAGGCTTCTTGTTGTTTGCACATGACACAACAGGTTGAGGGCAAAGCCCGTGTAGGGGTGAGTACAGTAATATCGAGTAGGGACCCCGAGACCCCCGAAGGAATCTCATAATTCCTCAATGGAAAACCAAAAAACATGATCTCAATAAAGAAGCACAATGAAAAGGACTTAACTCAAACAAAGTATATAACTAAGAGTTTTGGAATAATGATGATTAGTATAATGCTATATCATTTTATTCCATTAGGAAGACTCCACAACTAAACCATGAAGGATTTTTTCCACTGTCAAGTCATATATCACATATCCATGATGGGCCTATATAAGGCTTGACCACTTTGTTCGCACACTTATGATCCATACAGGGTAACTAGAATGTTGATCCACACAGGGTTTCTATGATACTGATCCACACAGTGTCCCTAGAAGATGATCCACACATGGTCGCTAAGATGTTGATCCATATAGGTTCCCCAGATGCTGATCAATACAGGGTCACTAGATGATGATCAACATATGGTATATATGATGATATTTCACATAGGTTTGCTACGATGATGATCTACATAGGGTTTCTAGAAGCTTATCCACATAGGGTCGCTACTAAGATGACAACCAGCTACACGATTCCTCGAACCCAGTGCACTTTAGTTCCATATTATCTACTCTATTGGATATCTGTCATGCCTAATGACTATGAAATTCCAAAAGGAAGTAAACCAATGTACTTCCTTGTTGTAAGTTTTCCAACGCAATAGACTGCGCATCAATCACATTCCCAGTCTGTGAGTTACAGAAATTTTAGTGCCAAGGTCAAGTTGGATTTGGGGAAGATCCCACCCAGCCATATTCTAACTATATACAAAACCCTATTTGAGTTCTCAAAAGTACCATCTAGCTCCATGGATCCCAGCGCTGTAGACAGTTCATAAAATGGACGTCTGGTTCGCAAGATATAACTCTTTAAGTGAAACTTGGCCCGAATGGGGATGGCTTCGGTCTGACCCAGTCCGGGGCAGACCCGGTCGGGCCCAAACCGGCATGGGCTAGCCCAGTTGGGATGGACCGTAGTGGGATTGGACTGCCAGGTTGCAGACCTACCAGGTACACATCGGTGGGGCTTGGTCACGGCGGCTCGGCCTGCTGGATGGAGCATCCCATGCGGCGGTCACGCTGTCTGCATCTTGAACGACACAAAAATACATTCAGCTCTTTAAATGATGGCACTTGGTGGTGCTACCTCATCACCCATGGGGACTATAGGGAGCAAGTCCCCTTCCTCTCTACAACTTTGTAGCTGTGGTTTGCTAACAACGACGTACAACAACGTGCCCCCCATGCCTCCGCGGCCGGCCAAGAAACTGCCACCTACCCGTCTCCTGCGACGCCGCATCCTTCCATGGTTGTCAAGTGCTGGCTGCTGCCATCACCTTCCATAACATTTTTCCGGTGCCACCATATTGGGTTCATGCTAGCGGAACTTCCACGGGCCACCGGGTGGGCGTCTATGGTCCTTTATTTATTCCGGACATGCCTACAGGCCTCCCAGGATGTCGTCGTCATTGCGTGACTCCGAGTTTCTACTTTCCATCAAGTTGGAAATTTGTCCCCTGAAGAACGAAACATGAATGAGGAGGTGGAGGGTCTGGCCTTGTTTGTTTGGTCTGCACCCTCTGCATTTTAATTATAATAGGCGGGGTATTATTCAATTCATTAATGATAATATTTTATAAATAAACCCCCTAACTCAAATATCATTGGAGATGTGACGGTGGTGGTATGAGAATCCACGCTTGACAAAGCCGCCGATATTCGTCATTACCGATTCAATTCCTCTGAAAATGTCATCAAATCTTTTGTTCCTCGATTGAAGTTTCCACAGCAATTTTCCATAGGTTCCTCACCGTTGTGGAAAAATCCCACGCCCGAGTATCTATTAAATCGACGAAGGATCCAAATGTGTTGCATGCCATTAATACGGTTCATTTATGAACCATATTTAATGTTACAACGTCAAGGATAAAAAACTGAATAATTAATCTATTAAATGGATTGAAAGGTCATGGGTCCCACCACCGCTACTCAGCAGTTACATAAAAGAAATAAAATAATTTTGGAATGTTATATTATTATTTTTTTAAAGTCCAAAATTTATCTTTTTCTCCCGACCTGCTACAGTCAAATTGAATCATTCCTTAATAGAATCTTGGTGATGTGGATTCAACGGTGTCCTAGGATTTCAATTATGAGCACCAGTTCAAATGTTAGAAAGCACCACCCGCTTGTTTAGTGAACGTACCTTAAAAATAATTACAATTCCATTCTGGGCACACTGGTCTTCAGAATCGAGCACCATTAATTTTCACAAACTCGTAATAATCCCAAATAATTTTGAAAACATTTACATAGAATTTCTAGGTCTTTACAAAATACAACATTATGCCTATAAATATAAGGATAATATGCTCCTCCTAAATCATCATTGTTAGACAAATGATAGATATGATTAAAAGTGATGCACCATAGAGTTTTCCACGTATCTGATCCCCTTTTTTAAAAGGTATTATTTTCTCCCATTGTAAGGACTCGACTTTATTACGTTACATAATCTTGAATTTAGTCAAGAAATCACTTCCTTTAATATTCAGGATCTTTTAATGTTTATAGATTTAGAGATATGTGAGATAACACTTTCATAAAATTACACATTAATACAGAGTGGATATCATAATAACAAAATTCATTTCTTCCAAAAAATGAAACTTTTCAATTAAAACATGATGTCATTGAGAAGTCATCAAACTTTTAACATGTATTCCTTATTTTTATTAAAAATACTTATGATATATGAAAATAATTTAAAATTTTTTTATGAGAACCAAAATCTCAATAAGGTATATAAAAAGTAGGAAATGGAAAATTAGTCCAAGAATACTTGTAATGTATAAAATAATTTTTAAAATACACAATTGTCACCCATATCTACATAATTTTTGAAACATGAGATTTTGAAGAGATTATTACAATACATAAGAGAATAAATAGAACCATAAAAGTATCTTGTGGAATTACTTACATAATATTGTAACCCCCATGGTTACCTTATTATTTGTAACCTTCAAAGATACCTTACAATTTGTGTAACCATCACAGTTACACTTAGAGTTGCCATATGGAAAAACTCCAAAATACACACACCCAATGAATTGGAGGGGGATATAGGTCCCACAAATCATTATAATATATTCCAACGAACCATAAAATAATCACACAACATTAATAATTTCATAAAAAAAATTCTTTTGAATTTTGTAAAACAGAATTTTAAAAGAGGTTTTTAAAAAGACAGTCCCTTATAAATATCAATTAATTGAAGTGTGCCTTAATAGAGTGCATTTAATATTTATATAATCTTTAAATAATCATAATTAAACATAATATTAAAATAATTCATAAAAAAATTTAACACCACATAAATAATAAAGTAGAATGTTTTCCCAAAGAATGTAAATCTGGTTAAGATGTCCCTTACCTTAGGATTGTCTTACATCAAAATCATTTAAAACTATGATATAATGGTATATATAGTGTTATTAATATCTTATATAAACATATACATCTTTATAATACCATATAATATCATTTAATTTCATTATTTCACCCTTTAATTGTTATTATTTTGTTCTTTTCATTGTTTCTGGTGTGTTCTTTACATGATTTCCATGTTTATGATGGATGTTATTGTCAATTGGAAGTGAAAATATAGAATTTGAATTGAGTGGTATTTAAAAATTTACAAACCCATAAATTATACCACATATTATTTTGATTTCTTACATGTGTATGGTTCATAAGTTAAAACATTATTGATATGTGTTTAGGTAATTTTGGTTATTCTTCAATCGTAAGGAACTCATTTTATTTTATAAATTAATAAAATGTCTGAAAAACGATTCTAGTACCTTATATAAAATATAATACATAAATTATAATCTAGTTAAACCTTAAAAGTTGTATCATGACCCATCTTGAAGAATGTAAATGAAATTGAAATCCCATCATCCATGATGTTGGTAAATCGATACATCATAGACGATGTTTTAATTTCTTGAATAAGAGGGAGAGGAGAAGAAATGTAATGGGGAGTATTAAATATACAGGATTATATCTAAAATATGTAAGATACTAGATCATTAATTCCTCTTTGATAATGGTAAGTGAGGAAATAAAAAAATAAATGAATCTTGAAATAAAATAAAACTTGAGAAATCCGTTACAAAAATTCGGCATCCTAACGACGTCGCTTAAAATTTCATAAAATATTTAGATAATAGAAAAGGGTTACCTCATCAATCATAAAAAAATATTGGTAGTAAGGGGAATATAAAATAACATATACCAACATAATACAAATAAATATAAAAAGAATAACCTAAAATGAAGGAAACTAAAGGAAACAAAAAGGATATTTACCTCTTGATTTCTTCTCCTTGAGATACTTCTTAAGGCCTTTAGTTTTGGCCACTTGGTGAGACCAGAAGCTCTCAGACGTGGTGAAGAGCCTTGGGAGGAGTATTGGTTAGAAAATAGGTCAGGCTCAAGCCTTTAGATGTGTGGATGGAAGGGGGGAATGAGGGTGGTATTTATAGTAGATGAGAGGGGGTATTTTTCATTATTTAAATCATTATTATAATATTTTTTCACAGACTATGCTTTTTATTAATTTATGTGACCTCATATAAAAATAATAGAATATGAGTTAGAACCATGTTGTCTTACATCAACCTTGCATCACCAATGATGATGTAAATCCAGTATTTATCATTTATCATATTTTATCATATTTTACTATTCATCCAAAATTCTAGATTTCCAAAAAATTCCCAAAAAATCACCCTTACAATTTTTTAGAGTTTACAATTAAAAAATTAACACCATTTTTTGAAAGTGATTTTCTAAATATTATTAATTTAATTTTTACAGAAAATCATACTTTATTTAAAAATTAACAATTTTTAAACTATAACTACTTTTATATCACATTGAAAAATTAACGAAAATGTAATTATTCTAAATACTTAAGAAAATAAATTAATAATAAAATTTACTATTCATTAGAGTCATATTAATATTCATATTACTATTCACAAGGGTTTTTTACTATTGAAAAAAAAATTAAGTTTGTTCCTTTTGACTCTAAATAACTTATTTAACACAATTGTAGATGATGGTTTTTAAAATTTGAAAACATAAAAGTGGAAAAATTTTGATTACTTGAAACTTATAAATATATACTTAAAACAAAGTTTCATGCATTTCAATTAATTTTTAAAAATTATGGGTTTTACATTATCCCCAACTTCTGGAAATTGCGTCCTAGGAATTTTTATTTCCTATTAAACAAGTGAAGGTACCATTCCCTCATATAATTTTTAGACTCCCATGCTGTTTCTTTAGCCATGTGGTTTCTCCACAAACCCATTACCTGGTAGATTACCTTATTCTGCAATACCTTTTCCATTCAATCAAGAATAAAAACTTTTTTTCATTATTAGAAAGGTTTTCTTCCAACTAAACTACTTATGGGATTATAAGATGAGTTAAATATGGAACATACTTTCTAAAAATTGAAACATAAAAAACATTGAGTACCTGAGAAAAACTTAGAGGCAAGGATACTTGATATGAGAGTGGTCCAAATTCTCTAGGATTTCAAAAGGACTGATGAACTGTAGAAATATCTTTCATTTCTTACCAAAACACATCACAATTTTTCAAGGATACATTTCTAGGAAAACATGGTCACCTACTTAGAAAGAGACCTATTTCATTTTGTTATTTGCGTAACTTTTTACCTTACTCTGAGATATCCTCATGTGATGTTGTATGATTTTCACTTTTTCATCCACTTACTCAACTAATTCTGAACCCATCAACATTCTTTCACCGACTGCATCCCAGAACACTGGAGCCCGACACCGCTTCCCATAAAATGCCTAAAAAGGTGCGATCTGTTTACTATAATGAAAAAATTTATTATAAGAAAACTCCACTAAAGAAATATTTTGATCCCAATATCCCTAGTAGTCTATTGAACATTCTCGAAGAATATCCATCCAATATCTGAATCGTTTGTTTTGACTACCCATATGATTGAAGATGAAAAGATATTCTGAAATTTAATTATGTGCCCAAAAACATCTAAAGCCCCTTTCAAAAGTTTGAAGTGATCTTGGGATCTCAGTCAGATAAAAAGGAAAGGAGAAATCCATATTACCTAAAAAAATCATTAAGGTAGAATCAATAAAGCATATCCAAATACATTGTATCATGAATAGAATGAAAATTTGAATATTCATTCATCCGATCAATAACAACCCAAATCAAATTGTTAACACGATAATTATTAGGTAGTCCCACCAAAAAGTTCATGGATACATTCAATCATTTACACTTTGGCACTGGAAAAGGATGAAGAATCCCCTTCGGGAACTGCCACACTATTTTAACCTACTGAAATATCCAAAATTTCACAGTAAAATCAGAGATATCCCTTTTAATTCCATCCCCCATTAATACTCCTCATGGTCACTGTACATTGGATTACTTACATGATAAACTGAAAATGGATAACTATGATCTTCACACAAAAAATATTTCTTCAAATAAGAATCTCAAGGAACACAGAAACTTTTTCCAAATTTTAACACACAATATTTATCATGGATAACTTCTGGAAGCTTACCCATTTAAACCAATTATACATTTTTCTGTAGCTCATTTTCTTTTTTCTACCCTTGTTTAATTCAAGTTGATAATGATAAATATACTGAAACCTCAAAAAAAATAGAGGTATTTCTTGCACCAACAACTTCTATGCAATAATTCAACAAATCATTAATCAAGGGATTGTGTTACTAATGTAACGTTCTTAATGAAGCATGATGTTTTCGGCTCAAGGAATCCACCACTTTGTGTTCTTTTCTTCTGAGGTAATTGATCGTGGAATCATAATCCTTTATTAGTTCATGAAAACTTCTCTTCCTCCTATTTATTTCCTTCTATGTGAATATATAATTCAGATGTTTATGGTAAGTATAAGTTTGACATTTGGCTCTATATAAATGATGCCTCGAAATTTTCAAAGAAAAAAAAACAGATTCCAATTCCATGTCATTTGTGGGATATTTTAACTCATGGGTATTTAGTTGTCTTGAATCAAAAGAAATTAACCAATCATTCTGCTTCAAAACACCACCAATTTCCTTCAAAAAAACACCACTGTATATGATAAATTCTCCATTTTGGGAAGGTAAGGCCAAAATAGAGCATTCAAAAATCTATTCTTCAGTTCCTAAAAACCAACAAAAATTTCTTTTTTTCAAATAAATTTAACCACTTATCATGTTAACTTTGTTATCAGTATAGATAATCATGAAATGTTTATAAAAAAACATTCGGTAATAACCTTCTAATCCATGAATACTATGAATCGATGTAACATTTTTAGGTCTTGGACATTCATCAACCACTTTTTTTTGGAAGGATCAAAAATTTTTCCATGCTTATTTACAATTTTCCAAAGAAAAGAATTCTAATTTAAAAAAAAATCACACTTGCAGAATATTCTATACAGTTCCTATTCCTTTACGGTTTGTAAAAAAATGCTTAGATTCTTTTCAGGATCTTTTTTACTCTTTGAAAATACAATAATTTCATTAATAAAAATAACCACAATCTTATCCAAGAACTCATGAAATATTTTATTCATAAAATTTATGATTATAGTAGGTGCATTATTTTACCCAAACAACATAACAACAAACTCATAATGCCTATATCTAGTACAACATGTTTTTTTCAGGATTTCATCCTCCTTGACCTTCTACTGATGGTATCCAGATCCCAATTTAATCTTGGAAAAATACTAAGCTCTCTGGAACAGATCAAACAAGTCATTGATATATGGGAATATCTACACGTTTTTAACATTAATGTTCTTTAATGCTCTATAATCAATGTAAATCCTCATGGAACCATCATTCTTTTTAACATACAGAATAGGATCACCCCATGATGATGTTATAGTACAAATGAAGCCTTTATCATGAAAATCATACAATATATTTTTAAATTCAATGGGTTCTATTTGGGATATATGTTATGCGGGTTTTTGAAATTGGCATAGAATCAGGAACTAAGTTAATTTTGAATTCAAATTACTGATTAGGTATGACACTGGGTAACTCAATAGGAGAAGCATCATGGTATTCGTTTAACATTGGTACATAATTAATCTAAATAGTTCCATTGTTTTCAAATAAATGTGAAAGATAACTTTCATTTCAATATTTAAACAATTTATAATATTCTTGATATTTTGTAAATTGTGTGGATTCTTTATTGTATACAAATAGAAAAAATTTCTAAAAACAACTTTTTTAGCTCTATAGTCAATCTTATCATGATAAACAGAAATCCAATTCATTCCTAGAATTACATAAAACTCAACTGTGGGAAAAAAATAAGTATTTTATGTAAATTCCTTCCACAGACCATAATAGAAATATTATTATAATTTCTATTTTCTTTAATATTTTTCCCTTGTGTTTTACAGTAAGATATGATCTCTTTTTTTGAGTTGATATTTCCAATTTACAGGAAAATTTATAAAAAATGAAAGAATGCGTAGACCCTATATCAAAAAAAAACTGTAGCGAAATATTAGTAAAAATATATGGAACCTGATACAACTTCATTGGATGGATGGGAATCTGATGACGTAGTTTCAAAGGATCTCACTACACCTTTATAATTACAGTCTGGCTTCATTACATCATTCGAATCTCTCTTTGGGCTAGAATTGGCATAATGTTCCATCTCACCACATTTAAAACACATTAACGTTTTCTTATTTGGACTAGTCGTAGGATCATTTTCATTACAATATCTGGCTATATGTACAATGTTACCACATTAAAAACACTTCCACGTTTTAGTAAGACATTCCCCCGGTTATTCTTTCCAAACTTTTCACAAATTGAAAACTAGATTATCTTACCATCAGATTTATTTGGTTGATTATTACCTATCTCATTCCATATGGTCCTCTTAATCTCTTTTTTGTCAAAGTGCATGTGATCATAATCAAACTTGGTCTCTACCCTCCTAAAACACCATACATGTTTCTCATAACATTTGAATTCTTGGGAGGCAAACAGCTTTTGATACCATGGCTTAAATCATGTGTAAATATAAGTGATTTTTCTATCAAGATCCAAAATAAGATTTGGAGCATACCTCATCAGTTGGGTGAAGTTCTCTTCATACACGAACACTAAATCTTCTTCCTTTGGCTTCAATTCAAGGGATTTTTTCTCTATCATACATCGCACCACCTTAGGAAAATATTTTTCAATGAAAAGACTTTTATATTCATAAGAGTATAATGCTCAAATATCTTATCTATCCCTGATATTCATTAGCATTGACCATCACTAATCATCATCACCGTCAAAATGATAAATAGAAAGATTTTTCTTTTAATTATCTAAACATCCCATAATATCAAATATATTTTTAATGAATTTAATCAATCATTCTACCGCTAAAAGGTCAGAAGATACATTAAAAGCATGAGGGTGGTGTCTCATAAAATTTTCCACTACTTTCAGGTTCAACTGTGGTACATTTGGTTTTTATCTTGCATAGATTCCACAACCATTAATTTCCACCATTATCTGAGCCATTACTGTCATAAAATACTCAGTTCCAATCACTATCATTCCGTGTTGCAGATTCAGAAGGATATTATTCTGCCGGTCCCTCTCCTCTTCATCTTCTCTATTTCATTTGCAGAAAACAATTATAAACAAACATATCATAGTTGATGAAATATGGTAATAATTAAATTCTATAAAATTTCAAATTGACCATAGATTAAAAAAACATTTATGGTATTATATTACCATCATCTTTACACCAAAAGTTATCTAAACCATCTTCTGATACCAACTATAAGGACATGACCTTATTACATTACATAATTTTGAATTTAGTCAAGAAATAACTCCCTTTCACAGTGATGATCTTTTAAAGTATATAAATTTATAGGAAATGGAGATAAAAGATTCACAATATTACACATTAATACAGAGTAGAGACCATTATAACAATATTAATTTCATCCAAAATATAAAACATTTCTATTAAAACATGATCTCATTGACAACTATTATAACATTAAAATTGTCTTCCATATTTATCTTAAAAAAACCTTATAACCTGTTAACATAATTTAAAAACCTTATATGACAAAAATAATCTCAGTAAGGGATATCAAAAGAGGGAAACTGCAAAATAGTCCCTGAATACTTGTAATGTATAAAATCATTTTCAAATGTCACAATTGTCACCCATATATACTTACTTTTTTAATCATGAGATTTACCCAAGATTTCCACAATACTGAAGAACACCAATTGAACCATAACGGTATCCAGGGGAATTATTTACTTAATCTTGTTACCCTCACGACTACCTTATAATTTGTAACCCTCTTGGATACCTTACAATTTCTGTAACCACCACAGTTACACTTGAAGTAACCATACAAACTACCTCCAAATTTCACAAACCCAATGAATTGGAGGGGGATATAGGTCCCACCATTCATTATAAACAATGAACACAAACCAAAACATAATCATATAACATGAATAATTTCATAAAAACATTGATTTTAAATTTTGTAAAACAATAAAACTGAAAAGAGGTTTTTAAAAGGAAAGTCCATTATAAATATTATATAATTGATGTGAGACTTATTAGAGATGATTTAATATGTATATAATCTTAAAATAAACACAATTAAACATAATATATAAAAAATTCATCGCACAATCAAATTTAACACCACATAAATAGCGAAGTAGAATGGTCACCCAAAGAATGGAAATCCTGTTAAGAATTCCCTTACCTCAGGTTTTTATTACCTCAAAATCATTTAAACCACCCGTATAATGGATGAAATATTGTTATTAATATAATATATAAAAATTTACATCATTATAATACCTTATAATATAATTTAATTACATAATTTTATAATTCACTTGTTAGTATTTTGTTCATGCATTGTTTTGGGTGCGTTCTTTACATGATTTACATGATATGTTCATTAAAGGTGTTCATGTCAATAGGAAGTGAAAATACAGAATTATAATGGAGTGGTATTTACATATTACAATAAACATTAATTAAACAATTTATAATTTTGAATTCATGCATGTGGATGATTCATAAGTTAAAACATTATTGATACTAGTTTAGGTCATTTTATGGATTCTTCGATCATAAAGAACTTATTTTGTTATATAAATTAATAATATGTGTAAAAAATGATTCTAGAACCATATATAATATATAATACATAAATTTTAACCTTTCTAAACAATTAAAATTATTTCATGACCAGTATTGAAGAATATAAATGAAATTTATATAATACTCTGTACGATGTCGATAAATCGATACATCATGAATGATGTTTTTACTTCATGAATAAGTGAGGGAGGATAAGAAATGTAATGGTGAGTATTCCATAAAAATGATGAAATATTTAATATTTATGATAATGTAACATTCATTCCTCTTGGATTAGGGGAGGTGATGAAAGGAAAAGAAAGGAAAGGAATCTCCAAATAAAAGAAAAGTTGATAAATCCCTTATGAAAATTCGGCATCCTAACGACATCGCTAAAAATTTCATAAAATATTTTGAATGGAGAAAAGGGGTCCCTCACCATTAATAAATAATACGAAATGTAATGGGGATATTTAATAACATATCCCAAAATAATCAAACTGAAATTAATAAGAATAATATAAAATGAATGTAAAGAAAGAAAACAAAAGTGGATGTTTACCTCTTGATATCTTATCCTTGAGATACTTTTCAAGGACATTTGTTTTGGAATTTTGGTGAGTACCTTAGATATATATATTGGGGAAGTGAACAGGGAAGAGTATTGTGCAGAACATAGGTATGTCTCAAAGCTTGAGAGGTGTGGGAGGAAGAGGGAAATGGGCGTGATATTTATAGTGTAGGAGAGGGGGTATTATTACTAATTTGAATCATTATTGTAATATTTTTCTAAAGACTATGAATTATCTTAATTGATGTTACCAAAAATAGTAATAATTTTATTTGAGTTCAAGACAAGTGGTCTTACATCTTCCTTGTATCACCTATGATGTAGTAAATCCAGTATTTTGCATTTATTTTTTTATAGTATTTTACTATTCATAAAAAATTATAGAATTACAGAAAATTCTACAAATTTCACACTAAAAATTTATTGACGTGTTGAATTAAAAAATAAACTCCATTATTTGAAAATAATTTTCAAAATATTATTAATTTATTTTTTTTAAAAATCATACTTCATTGAAAAACTGACATTTTTAAAACTATAACTCCTTTTATATCACATTGAAAAATTAACCAAGATGACATAATCATAATGCCTTAAAAAATTAAAATAATAATAAAATTTAATATTCATTAGGGTAATATTAATATTCATATTACTATTTATAAGGGTATGTTACTATTCACCAAAAAATAAGTTTGTTCTATCAGCCTCCAAATTACTTACTGAACAAAATTATAGAAGACTATTTTTCAAAATTCAAACATAGATGTGGGAATATTATGATTAAATGATTGTTATAAATATATATATAAAACAAACTTTCATTCATTTCAATTTATTTTTAGAAACATGGGGTGTTACACCCATTCCCCTCACACAACATCACATAAAAGAGTGATGGGGTATGATTCTCATTCGTCGAGTGTTGTAATCATATGCAGATTTTTTTATGTGGTTGTTTCTATTTTATCATTATTTTATGATAGGTTGTATATTCATGAAACAATTAAATCTCCCCAATATCTTCAATTGTGTTAATTTTTAATTTAATTGTGTAGAATCCTTAAATATAAGATTATTTTACCTAATTTAGCAAGACTGTTATAACAATTCAAATTATTATACTCAAACATAGTTTTGAACCACCTAATTAATTGACCAATGAGATTTAATTGATTATATAAAGAGGCAGAATTAATAAATTAGAGAGAAATTACCAAGACCAATGGAATTAATAGATTTATTTATTGAGAAAACAATTTTAAAATGTCAAAATTGTAAATCCACTAGTACCTAAACATGAAAATTACTAAACATGGATTGTTGTCCAAGTTTTATTTCAAACTAAATATTTATCATTGATCTATTATTTAACTAATTTTCAATCATTATTTTAATTTTTTATATGATCTAAAAAATTAAATTTAGGGGTTGAACTCATACATTCTAATCACTATATTCAATTACATGAAATTGAGCACTTCTATTTTAAAATAAATTATCAAATTTTTATCTCTGTCAGAAAAAATTACACACTTGTAGATAGTCATAGCCACTTCAAAAATTTAAATAATATAAAATTTATTCCATATTTATAATCAACTTTTTCTAATATTATAATGTGTTTAAATTCAATTTTTATAATAGTTAACATGGTAAATGGTTTTCACCTTGGTAATGGTTAAAAGGGGTAAGTAGGGGGTTAAACTAGGATATAATGGTTTAAATTTATCTAAATATTTTATAAATATGAAAGTATTAATGTATTTATAAAATAACAGACAATCTCTATGAAAATATTTTAAAATGGAGTCTCATTCCTTGAGAAATACATTTTTATTTGTGAATGTTCTTTATATTTACATGGGTATCACTCCTCTCATATCGAAAGAGTAACATAATCTCTTCCATTATGAATAAAAATTAATCACTACATCTCATCAATTATATACCCAAATATCTCCCCATATCATATACCCATATCATAGAAGTCCTAGTTACACAAAAAGACCAATCCAAGAAGGCTTAAGGGGGCATGAAAATAGAATATATCAAAAGCTATGGTATAAGTGTTAATGGGTTTATTTAAAGTTTATTTAATCTTAAACCACTAAAAATATATTATAAATGTTATAATATAACTAAATCAATATTTATATCTTTTTTCTATCTAATAGAAAATGAGATCTTCTCTAGGTAATACTTGTGGAATACCAACTCAATGAATGGATGGAGTTTTTTCATTACCACCTCTCATGGATCTTTATAAATATAGAAATAATATATATATAAATATATAAATATATATCCTATTTATTAATAATATAATATTATGTGAAGATAATATATTATATAACTTCTTACCCTATTATACATAGGAAACTAAAAAAACAACTCATGTTTGAGTAAATATGGATTCATTTACGGATGATGTATTAAGATTAACATTAAAGTCACCCATGGATAGTCATAAGCGTGAATTTTAATGAATATTTCCATTATAATATGATTATTATTAATTAAATTTAATCCATCATCTATTTGTAATGAAATAGATTCCCTAGTGTATATGTATTCTAATACCTCACCAAACTAGTGAATTTTATTATTTGTAAACACCATTAATGCATGGTTGTAAATTTTTATTAAATTGATAAAAATGATCAATATAAAATGTTTAATATTATATAGATTTTCGACCCATGAAATCTTTAACCACATTTAATTAATCAATGTTATTTTGGATATTATAAACCTAAAAATATCAAAATTACCAATGTAAAGATAACTGATTTAGT
The DNA here is from genome assembly GCA_963277665.1 of Viscum album. Lineage (NCBI taxonomy): Eukaryota > Viridiplantae > Streptophyta > Magnoliopsida > Santalales > Viscaceae > Viscum > Viscum album. Next base: position 1,047,160,512 of record OY728150.1, read on the forward strand.
TACTGAATAAAACAATCTCATAAGTTATTTTAGTTATTAATAATTAGGGAATAATTATGAAAAAGTTTTTAAGATTGTACATAATTACTATAATTTTATTTATCATTATTGTAAAAGTCATAAGTGGCTATTAGAGACTTAATGAAAGGGTTTTTCATTCAAACAATGTTTTAAAGGTTTTAATCTATTTCTATTAAATATCTAGGTTATTCATCATGTTCCAAGAATGATATTTTCTAAAATTAAATGATTTTATAATTAAATTTTCAACTATTGTTGAATTTATTTATAATGTTTTTGAAAATAAATCTTATTTAAATTTTCTATATGGATCAGTTTTTAATTTCTTCACAAAAGTGAAACAAATAAAATTATTTTAACAATTATTTCATGATCACCCATTCATACTATCATATATATTATTCATTAAAAATATTACCCTTCAATTTTCTATAATTTTTCAATGAGTTTAATTTTACCACTTTTCATGTAATTATTAGTTTTTAATGGGGTTAAATAGAAAAATATTTCTCTTCTCATTTTTATGAGATAATTGAACAAGGGTTTTCTTTTGGGATGAAATGAAATTTTATGGGTTTTATGATTAAAATGAAGTATTTTATATGTTTTTCACATGTTATATATCTTTTAAAATGTTTATGTTTACATTTTTATTTCTTATAGCCCTCCAATTCATTATAAATAGAATTGTTCCCCAAGAGTATACAAAATGGAATTAACCATGAGGGTTATTCCTTTTTAAAAAAGATTATTATAGTGAATTTAACAGTGATATAAAGATGAAATTACAAGGATTGAACATGTAATTATATTATTTATAGTGGGGTTTTAGGGAATCCTTTTGATTTTATAAGTGGATAAAATTAACATATGATTAAACAAATATTTATGACCATTTATATTGATGAACTATTTTTATTGGAATGATTTCATAAATTTTATGAAACTGGCAAGATTATTATTATTCCTTTACATATACTTAAGTGGGGTTTAATAGAAATATTTTATTATATAGTTGATTTTATGCATATGAAAATGATTATTTTAGTTTAAAATTTATAGTGTATAATGGGAAAAATGTTTATTTTTTCATGTCTTTTAAATGGACTAAAATTTTATATTATTTTTAAATCCTGTACTGATCATTGTTTTTGTCATTCCAAATTTTTATTTAATTTAACAAGGGCTAATGATGTGTATTAACTTTACCCAAATAAATGATTGAATATATTAAATAAATAAAATATTTCATTAATAAAGAAGAAGTATAAACTTAAGAAGGTTTTTTTTGGAAAAATATACCCTATGAAGATTAGTATATATTATTAATAATTATTTTAATATTTCCCTAATACATTTCCCTATAATATCCTGGAAATTTAATAAAGATAATTTTTTTATAAATTCTATAATAATGGGTTTATGATATTATTTGGTGTTATAATTAGTTTTAGAGTTTTTATGAAAACTCTTTCGCCAGATAATCCTATATCTTTTCCACCAAAATTACAAGTTATTCCTTTCATAAGTTTTCACCTTATAAAACATTGAATAAAAGCTGTCAGATTTTACAATACATCTTTTAATTTATATTTGACATAATTGTATTTTTTGTAGCTATTTTAATTTATTCATCATCTTCATTCTCTCCACAACATGAAATAGAATCATTAAAATAATCTTTTGAACATTTTTTCATGATTAACTACCAATTTTACTTCCTTTATATTTTGATTGATCCTTCTACATTGATATCATAATTATAATCTTTTCCACAATTTTCATTCACTTCCACATAACCATATATAAAACATTAATTTATTCATTAATTTTAATTGAATTACAATTCCATACTTTAGAAATATTAGGATTCACTAAAATAATTCACTTCATTTATATATTAAAAAAACAACGTGTCTAGAATAAAAAAAACCAATTTGAGGAAACCTAATTATCTTTGATATATCTTGTAAATCCTAGATGGACATGCGGGGAGATATAGAGGGGAGTGGTGAATCAGTGTAACTATTTTTCTGGATTTTCCACTTTATATCAATTACCCCATCTTATATTCGGAAATTTACCCCAGTTAAAAGAATTTTGTCTTTATATGCCCCTCAACCCTCTTCCTATTACGATGTATAAAAATAAACAATTTCATAATCATATAATGTATTTATAATGTTTTTATCCATACTATATTACAAGCATTTTTCATTGTTTAACACTATATTGAGAACTTAATTTCATTATCACTGTAGTCTAATATTGATTATATGTTCAATTCATGTTGAATGCAATGATTGGGCTGGTCTAATAAGAATAATTATTGGTAGGTATAATTCACTTATTTATAGTGCATCATACTCCCACATGGTGTTGAACTATACTGAAACATCATAACACATTCTATTATAATTTTCTATTTGATGATCATTATATTACATCCCAAATTTTATGTTATTATGCGCAGATTAGTCTTTGTGACTATAATCAATTACCTTACATAGTCCAAGAAATAATTTTTCCAAAACTAATGTGGAGGTCATTGAATGAATTTAAATTTATGGATTAATATAATATTAAATTTTCACATATTCTAAACAAAAATGTCTTAATCTAATATAATATGTTGAATAACTCATAGTGCTGGGAGAAATTGTTTTTTTCAAGTCAATGTGTCCACATTTCCATTATGTCACATATCTTTTAGAATTTATAAATTATTTATCATGGAACAATATACATTATAATTTTACTCTCCACTAGATATTTTTATGATAAAACCATATCATAAGTGCATCTTTTCATTCTTCCATGGATTATACATCATTTATCTAATCAGTTTCATTTTCTTCAATAGTAATATGTGTTCTTATTCAAAAGTTTACCAAAGCTTATTTCTTCCTCCACATGCTTGGGGTTCTTTAGAATAATTACTAGAAATGGTTTTATATATAATCGTTATATATTATTTTATATTTGTATTATCATGTAATATAAATATTATAAAAAATCCTTCAATATTATTACCTTATTCAAACTATGGAAACTATAAGAATAATTTCTATAAGATATTATGATTTATCAAAAAATTTAATTTTATTGAATCTTATATGAAAAGGTTATTATTTGAATCTCATAATGAGTTGGATTTTTAAATCCTATTAAATAATATAAATATCAAAAAATTATTTTCTAATAATGTCCAAACTGTTAAATATATTTAAATCCCATAAATACGTGAAAGGTTGGGATGCCGCACATCATCTCACAACATGGAAGATTATTCAAACTTACTAAATTTCATGGATCATTCTCATTTTCCATGATGTTAAGTTTAATATATATATCCAAGATTGAATCAAAATTCATTTGATTGATAATTATTTTTTAATATTGATGAATAAAATTACATCTTCATTTGATGTAAGAGTACTGAACTATAATAGACCATGTACGTTACTCTTATGTTTTTAATCATTGAAAAATTTCCATATTGTAAGTTCAAATTAAATTTATGGTTTTTCAATATACTAATACGTTTTATTGGTACCTTTAATGTTTTGTAAGTTTACTCTTATTGTTTAATAAAAATATATACAGTTTCAAGACTTATGTTGATAGTTTTGGGTTTAATAATTTTCAAGTTCATTCTTCCAAATCTCTAATTTATCATTTTGGTTCATTAATATTCTCACTAATTTTCTAATTTATAATTAGGATTAGCCCTATAAAATTATTCTTATTCCCTTTTTACCTATTTCATTAAATTAGTTCTAGTGTTCATTTAAAAATGGCTTCATCTATTGAAATCAACTCTAGGTATCATTAAATTTTATTAAAAATCATAAATCATCAACAAAGTGGTGGTTTTTTATTTGAAAAAGTATTTTTCATGTTAAGAACTCTATGGTTGTTCCAATATAATTCCACCATACTTTTAAGCTCATTTAATATGGTCATAAATCATAAAATTAGATAGAAACTCAAACACCATCAACAATGTATAGTTGATAATGTAGCAACACCTGTATTTGAATACCATAACATTAAAAATTATAATTAAAATGATATAAATGGTATATTACCATATTTTGGAAAAAATATCATCAATGAAATGGAATTAATATATTCATCTATTTATCATGGATATAATTTTATCATTTTCTCATTATGATGATATATAATTTCTTACTCATCTAATTATAGAAAGCAAAATTATTGACAAAAATAAATTCCAAGCATGGGATTTAAAAGATATACTCAAAAGTCATAATTTTGTTTAGGAAAATAAATTAATAAAACTATAAAATATACATAATGAAATGGGAAAAATTAATTCAAAATATGGAATTGTTAGAAAATTTACAATTATAATGAGAAATATAATAAATTTAAGGACTCATTAAACCATATTTTATGGGTAATTATAGTAATAATTTGTTCTCACCTTCTCACACTTATTTTTATAGTGTTCATTATAAATAATCTTTGAAACAGAGAAATATTTTTCCATAAGTATGTCACATAAAAATTATGATGATAGATTTTTATTTTATTTTTTATTTTATTTTTGATTCTTTTTAGTCCAATACCACTATTAGAAAACCTAAGAATAAAATTTGTTTGATGTAAATGAAAGTATTTTCTTATAGAGATACATATCTCAAATTTTTTAGGGAACATAAAAGGTTGATTCAAAATAAGAAGAATGATAATATTTAAATTTATTTTTTTAAGGAGGAAAATGAAAATTAGAAGTTAGAAAATGAAATTCTAATGAATACCACATTGAGTACTAATTGTATGTATTTTTGATGATTTGTAGTTTTCTCAAGAAAATAGATATTTAGATGAAATATGAACATTAATGTTTCAAAAAAAATCTATATTTTTTCAAGGATGATAATTTTATGATAAAATTATTTCATTCCACATGATGAATATAAATAAATATGTATTTTGTTATAAATCATTATTCCCCCAAATATATAGAAATATATTTTTGAAAGGTAAAACAATAGGAATTTATTAAGTTAATTTTCATTAATGTGGTCATTTTGGTAATTTTATATATGACAATTCATTATTATTTATTCAATTTATTCATTAAAAAAATTATATTCTATGTAAATTTATTATCAAGGATATAATTTCTATTCCATACACAACATGGGAATCGAAATTTTATTATTGTAATCCAATTAGGCCATAACTGATATTCTTTCCAAAGTAACTTATTTTATATTTTATATCCTATAAATATGTATGTCAGTTTTTTTATTATATTACATGTTGAAATATACTTTATATTAATTTTATTATATCAAGTGATCATTAAATCATATTTTATTTTTTATTGGTATGCTCACTAACCTATATATACAATTTAACTCTTCACAAATATTTTTATTAATTATATAAATATTATTAATATGTGTTTGTTGCTCTATATAGATGTTCTTTTCGTTAATTGGTTATGAGGTTCACTAATATAGATATTCACTATTATATCATCATGGAATTGAAGTGACTATTTGATTATATATGAGCTATTTTCCTTAATAGAATAATTATTTTTATATGATTAAGCAGCTGATATATAATTTTATTGATTAAATCATTTTGATTTTCCCTCATTATATTATTATATTTAATAATGGTGATTTACAATTTATATTTTTTAGTTTATTTTTCTCATTTATGAAGGAATCATTTTACAAGTATTTTTTTAATATGTTTTAACTTTTGTTTTAGAATACCTTTTAAATCATATTCAATTGTTAACAACTTTTGTTGAAATCCATTTTTGGAGAAATATTTAATTTTTATATGTTTGGTTTTATGAAGATTTTTATCGAGTTATATGCATTTAACCATTATATGTGTATATTTAATAAAAGTTAATATGTTCTTGTTAATTATTACTTGATGTTTATCTTAAAGTTTAACTTTATTTAATAATTTAACAATTGGAGATATTATTGGAACTTATGTTTGGTTTGTAAGTGTAAAAATAAAGGATATTTTTTAAGTGTCTCCATAAAAATGAAAATTTATTTATGTTAATATAATGAAAATGATCTGATTATTTTTTTTAAATTTTGTTTATTTATTTTCAAAAAATATTACTCATACATTATTTAATGGATGGTTATTTTGGTTTATTTTATTATTGTTTTCAGTAAACTATTTCACAGTTACAATTTTATAATATAACATTAATGTTTTTTAAAATGGGCCTTATGGTTTTATGATTTACATATTCCTTTTTTTAAATTATACTTATATTTTTATAAATTACATTCATATTTATTAGAAAATAAATCATGAAATTTTTAAAACTACTCTTCCTATTTTAAAAATTATTCTAATATTTTTACAATTAATATTTAAACATTATTATTTATTGTGATGAATTTGAAATTATCAATATTTTTTTTAAATTAATATTTTTACTATTTTTATTTAGAATATTCCAAAATATATTTTTTGAAATATATTTAACCTTATAAGGGGGTATAATTAACATATGTTGTACATTCTGATAATGTACCTTACAAAGAAGGCTTTTTAATATTATAATGTTTTTAAACATATAGAGATTTCTATCAACCCTATAATAATTTTTTTGTTATCATTCTAAGGATCTATGCATAGAACTATTCTATAGGCATTTCATTTGTATTTCATTTCAGTACCTTGTGTTTATTTTCACAATTTAGGACATATCATCATAAACTAATATTTTAATATATTAACATGATCACACTTATATTATATATATATATAAGTTAGAACTACTATTTTCATGATCATAAAGTATTTTTTGTTATGTTATTAATAATTTTTATTTTTTATGGGAGAATATTAAATTATAAGGATGATTGGATGTAAATTTGGCTATGTATGACTTGACATTGAAGACTAGTCAACGCTAAAGAAGACTCACCATCATGCATGACTCACCATTGAGGTTGAGTCACCATTGGTAATGACTCCCCATTAGGGACAACTCATAGTCAATGTGATAATTTGGATACATATTGGAAACACCTACCATTAACTATTTCTCACCCTTAGAATATAATTTTGGTAATTTATAAAAAGACCTACTGCCAGAAGATGACTCGTCGTTGAACAAGAAATTTGAAAAAGTGTTCGTAACATCTTCTTTCAGAGACAAGTAACATCTAGAATGAAAAATTGGATAATTGTTGAGATATCACACCATCAGAGAAGAGTCACAAGAGAATATGACCTTATGTGAGAAAAAAATTTAGAAAAGTGTTGGAGTGACCTATCACTAAAATGATTCACCGCTAATCTAAGTCACTGCCAGCTCAATTAACTCTTTAGATGACTCACCACCATCGATCATCACACCGTTCAAGAAGACTCAACACCACTATTCTATTTTCATTGAATTAAATATGTATAATTGATATATTATCGAATTTAATGCCAAATTGTATTTTAATTGTTGTTTTATAATTTATTTTGAATTATGCATAATTAATGAGTTGAATGACGCATGAATATGTACGATTATTCTACCCATGGACACTAATTCATGCTACTGATAAATGAATTAGTATACTTCAACATGAAATGATTGATAAAGTGAGATAGACATAGGTCGAACCCTTAATAAAATACACATGCATGAAAATAGTTATGCTAGCTGACACCTTACATGAAGCATCTTTAATAGTGATCGACTATAGAAGATGATAGCTACATTTGACAATCAAAATACTTCTTATAGACTAACATGAATGATTTTATGACACATTTTATAATTAATATTTTATAAACTCAACTTGATCATCAATTTAAACTACATAAAATGATTTACAAGACACATAACGTATCAGACAGAGGAAAAAGATATTTTTATATATATTTATTTTCTCAGCATGTTTATTTTAGATAAATTATGTTCTGTGTGTGTGTAATCTATTTTAAAACACTCACTATCTCATGAGATTTATCTAGAATATACTCGATAACTTATCATAATTACATATACTTAGGTTTAGCCAATTGTTTTTAGAAAAATTCATGTGTGTAATGTATTTTTTTTATTCCCATGAAATTTGTGGAAGAGGTCCTTGCGTGACCTAGATAACCTTGTTGTTGTACAACCAATAAAAGTTTTGTATCCGGTATTATTTTATATAATATTCTTGGAAGTTGGTGATTTTTTAGTGTAGTGGATTAGTCCTTGTCTTGAGACATAACCTTTTTTTATTTCATTGTGTGTTTTTTTGGTTTATTTATAATATTTCAAATGATTCGATTTTAAATTAAAAAACCACTTCATTTATAGTTTGTCTTTATGAGTTTTTATATATGTTTTGGATTAAGTAACCTGATTTTGAAAGCACAAATAGTTTTCAATATTATTTTGACTAATACCTAATAAATCTTAGAAAAATATTTTAAAATTACATATTATATAACCATCTTCTATTTTGACTAACTGAGGTTTTTTCTTTTTACTAAGTTATTTTATTTAAATCCATTTTAAAAATATATATTGGGTAGTCAATTCGCCCAAAATTGAGACACTCATTTTGATCAACATTTGGTATTAATGAAATTTAAAATCATTTAAACTATTATTTTTGTTCTATTTTAAATATCTAAAATTTCTATTAGTTATAAATTTAGTTCTTTAAATGGATAATATAAAAAATGATTCTTTTACATGCATAAATCCTTACTTAAATGTTAATAACTATATAAAATGGAAAATAAAGATTAAAATTCACATAGAAAATATGTGTTTTGAAATATGCTATCCTAAAGAGGATAAGTATGTAATATCCAAGATTTCAAGGAATACATGGAACGATGCAACTACACTTTCTTATTATAATAAATGTTAAGCTATGAATGGCCTTTTCTATGCTTTAGCAGATGAAAAATTATATATAATATCATCCTATAAAACACATTATGAAATTTAGGATACATTATATGTTTCAGATAAAGGACATATAAATTTTAATGAAATGATATTGAATTTATATACAATAAAATATGATTACCTAAAAATAAAACAAGGTCAACTAATTTATGATATGTATATATGGTTCAATGATATTGTAAATACTATGTGCTCTAGGTGAAATTGAGTGTCTGATAAAGATCAAATCATGATATTTCTAAGATTTCATTGAAAAATATAGAGTGATACATCTATGTCAATAAAAAATCTGTTGACATTAGAAAGTTACCTATCAAGGAATTGATTGGGAATTTAATGATGTAAGAGGAAGAGAATAAATTAAATCATCAAGAGGATGATGAAAAAAAGAGAAAATTAAAATCCTCCAAGTCCATTGTATCCAAAAAAGGAAAAATATCAAGATAAAGGTTCCATTGATGATGACTCACCACTAGATAGTGATGATGAAATGGATTATCTATTCTGAACACTTATAAAGTTCTATAGGAAGAAGAAATTCTCCCATAAACTATGTTATAATGTAATATATAGTAGAAGAGGAACATGGAAAATGGATTGGAAGAGAGATGAAAACTCTAATGATATTACCTATTATGAATGTAAGTGAAAATGATATGTTAAGGTAGACTTTCATATGTTTAAATACAATAATATGTAAAAGGTAAAATATAAAAAATATAATAAACACATGAAATCAACATGGAGTGCTTCTAAGAGAAGCTCTAGTGACTAAGATTCTAATCATGAGGAAGATAATGACAGAAAAAACATGTGGTTAATGAGAAATGTTTCTAGGTGACCCAAAATATCATATATACATAATACTGATCACTATAAAAATTATAATATTGACGATATTTTTAAAAGAATTTTTTTAATACAGTAACATGATCGAGGATACTTTTATTGGTCTAAAATATAAATATTTTTTTTTGATGAAAATGAATGATATGTCTTTAAATGTTAAATGTGATCATATTATAGGGAAAGAAAATAAATCAAAATTAATAAATGATAATACTGAGCTGAAAATGTAAAATAGTAAAATTAATAAAGGATTGGAAAGATTAAAAAATGTAATACAAACACTTACTCAGACTCAAGGTAAACAAATTTCTCTGTAGTATATTACATGTATTGGTTGCCAACTTGGATAGAGAGGAGTAGTTAAGAGAAAATTTATTACAACATTCAAATGTGGAATCCTACTACTAGTTACTTTTTAAAATGGGCCAATGTAGATTTTATTTCAAAGAGTACACAATCTTTTTATAGAAAGCCTATTAAGAAAATATGGGTTTCTAATTCAATTATTACAAATATTTCTAGACCTGAGAAAAATAGGCCCCAAAGTCATTTTTGGTATAAAATATGTTTTGTAGGAAAGATTATTCAAGACCCCCTCTATAAATTTATGGTACATCGACAGTGGATACTACAGACATATGAAATGTTTCAACTATAGTTTTAAGAGCCTCATAAAATTTGATGGTGGAAATTATACCTTTGGTGACTATATCGACCCAGCACCAGATAGCCCAGAGCTGGAGTCTACTACTAAATACATTGGAATTATTATAAGGAAAAAATCATATAAGTAAGAAATAGTTTAGTAGTCTTGATAAAATATATTCATAAATGAGTATTATATTACAAATGAATATATTGAGTACAAATTTTATTTCTTCTTTGTAAATAAGTAACTCAGAGGTCAAATCTAATCCATCTAGTAAATCCAAGAATATATTTCGTAGTAAGGTTATTGGATTCATTGGGAATGAAAAATAATACGGGGGGGATAAAATGCTCAGTAAAGGAAAAGATAGCATAAGAAATAAAGAAGAAATTATAATAGTAAGTATCGTAAGGAAAATAATTGAACACACATTCCATGTAATCAATAAACCGAATGGTAGTATGTAGTCAATATGGAAAGGTAATAAGTGGAAGCACATTCCATTTAAATAACTAGAAAATAAAATAGTAATATGGAAAACCATAAAACTAAAACACATGGTATTTATTCAACTAATTAAAAATGAAAAGTATCCATAGATATTTCGATGCATTATATCATGGATGAATAATAACTAAATCCTAAAAATGAAATACATTCATAGATATGTTGATAAAAAATCTCATCGGTGAATAATATAAGTATGAAAATGAATAAAGTTATTAATTATTAGACTTTATGTGTCCTAGGTACATTGTACCTTTACTGGCTAGACCATTCACCAGACAATTTACAAAATGTAGGGTAAAACCCTATCTAAGGTGGATAACTAAATGACTCGTCACATGAGACTACGGATGCATCATGGGCCTATCTATAATCCAGCCTTTCCTGTGTTTTACTAGTCCAAAGCATTCCTCTTCTATAAAATAATTGATTTATCCTTGCGCCTTATCAAATATCTATATGGAGTAAGAGATACATATTTATTAATATTAATACAGATAGTCAAATAACTGTCAATGTATACAATATATGTAAAATTGTATATGGTTTAGGCAATAGTAATATCCATGATAAATGAGATGGATAATTTTTGGGGAAATAAATGTTCAATGATCATAATATATTTAATATTTAAATTGGAATAATAAATAAATAATTTAAGTAAATGTGAATAAAATCTTTGGAAAAATAAATCCTAAACCATCCATACCAAGATTAATGATAGCATCAATACAAAAAATCACATGTGCAGTTAAAATAATGAGTTATTGTCATTGATAAAATTATAGAATATTCTTTAAAAATATTCTTGGGGAAAAAATAATTTTTTGAAAGGAATTTTGAAAATATTTTTCATTAAAAATAATCATATTGAATAGGATGATGCAAATAAATGACGACAGATGAATTCATATGTGTCGTATGAGTTAAAAAGAATATTCTTTTTGTATGGTAAAATGTTAGATAATGCCTCATTAGGAATGTGAAAATATGATCTATTTGAAACATTAGTAAAAGAAGAAAGGGTAAAAAGGTCCTTAGGAAATAATTTTAGATTTTTTAATGTAAACATTTTTGTAAAACCATGTTTTTAGAATAAAATAGTTTCTCTAACAAAAGAGAGATCTAAATTCAGGTTTTCTAAAAAAACATTTTCCAAAACACTTAAGTACAAAATAGAGAAAAATAGTACTAATACTTTAAAATCTTTATGAAAAACTTGATAATAATGAATGTTATATATTGAAAAAGGGTTATATAATTTCTTTAAATGGAAATACCATTGAAATATCTTTAATGATATTATTTTGGAAAATAATCATTAAACATCCCATAGTGTCCCATTGAATATTGAAATAAATTTAAAACATAATAATAACGAAGGATTAAAATATATGAGTGTTTAAAATATCATGAGAGTAAGGATATTAATGATATATCATTTAAAGGTTAGTATATAAACCATTTGAAAGAAACTATGTGCATAACAATAATTAAGCCTCAATGGATTGTAAATTGAGACGAAAATCCCTTACCTTGCATTACTTTTGGATGAATATCAGTTCACTTCATCTATAATGAACTTATGTTAATTTTAAACTTGTTTCATAACCTTTTTAATATTTATGATAACTTTTTTTCCACGTATTACAATGTTGTGTATAACTAGTTAAACAATTAAGTTTATATCAGGTGTTTTTAACCAAATCTAGTTTATTTGTCAAAAAAAACTATTGTTGGTCAACTATGTTCAATGGGTTCATTATATAATATCTCTAGAATGATATAAATGAAATTATTATCATATTTTACACATATTATACTTTTAAAATCAATAATTAAATATGGTTATGAATATTAGAATATGTTACAATCATGGAGATGGTAGACCATACATACGCATTAGTAACATTCCCATTCTTCAATGATCATTGTAGAAAAGAGGTATGTGAATAAAATTTTTCCATAATGTTAATTATGTGAAAAATATAATATTATTTTTTTCACATATACTTATATATATAATTATAGTGTGTAAATGGAATCACATCATGTCGAGGAGGCGGTATTCCACACATCCACGAATAACATTATCAATTTTAAGGTGCGCCAAAGGGTAATAAAGAAAATGATATATATATATATAAAGGTAATTATGAAATTAATATCACATATAGGTTTTTTATGAAGCATATTTTTATTTATAAACATCGTTTATACATTCCATGCATCGTGTGAATGAAACTTATCACATTGAGGGGTTGGTAGTCCACAGTTCCTCAAACAATGATTTCATATTAATGTAAAATGGAAAGTATTAAATGTATGGATTATAAAAGGATTAAAAAAGTGTAAAGATACAATAAATACAATAAATACCATATATAATATATATAAGAACATTTTAATCCTAATTGACACCATGAGACACGATAAAGGATAATTGAACAATCATCATTTCCTGAGGTAGCAGTTCACTGTACAAAGAAAAAATTTGTTCGCTTCCCATTAGATGGTGGTGTGTGTATGTTTTCATATAAATATAATCATAAAAACATCCAATTATATATATGATACTATTTCTATCACACAATAATATAATAATTATATTTTAGGGGTTAGAGAGTGTAAATGAAACTAGAGAGATCGAGAGAAGGCATTACCTTTTAATCAGGTAACTTCTTTTGGTTTAACCAAAAGGAATTCATGAAAGGTATTTTGCACCAATTTATTCTTATAGGTAAATGATAATAATTGTGGGAGAATATTTTGTCAAGTAATTTCATAACATAAGTGGTTTTAGAGGTGTGAGAAATGGCTAGGGGTGGTTTTCTTTTAGAGGGAATGTAATGGACTCACTTGGTATTTTTTTTAAAGAAGTTAGGTGTGCACATGTTATTACATAATAAAAGTCATTAAAAGCACCAAAAATAATTAATTGAAGGTTAATGGACGATATATGTTTATAAAATGGTTTTTGTAAAAGTGGTTATGTCATTTGTCCCCAGAAACAGCAGGTTTTAGTCCATTTTAAAACATAATTACACTTTAATCACTGTAATAAATTTTAATCACATTCACTAAACAATTTTTAAAAAAATTATGTTGATATTATTAGACCAAAAATATTATCTTTATTACAAGGTAGTATGTTAGATTTTAAAAATTCAAATCACAGAATCAGAAAAATTAGGATTAATGTTAATCTCATTGACAAATAGATTAAATGGTTTTTGTAGAAATATGTTCAAATATTGTAATATTTTTAATTTAAATTTTGAGTTATATTGATTATAATTAACTAAATAATATTAATTTATTTATAATATATACAATTTTACTTAAAAAAAATTATAATATAATTTAGCATTAATAATTATTTTATCAAAATACATTTTTTAACTAAAACATAATAGTTTTCACTATTCACTAAAAAAATGTTTTTTCTTGGAAAATTCGCAAAAATTAGTCCTAAGATAATTATGACATTATGATTTAAAAATGATGTTGATTTTATAAAATTAAATTCATAAGTGTCTCAAAATTAATATTCACTGTAGGTTCTCCTTTAAAAGGCTGTAAAAATTCTTTAATAAAAATATAGGTTTTTATGGGAAATATTGGGGTTTATCTTAAAATATACATACTAAATATATTGGTTGAATATAAAAAATAATTGGTTAAATATGTAAAATATTTATTACGTTATGATAAATATATAATTTTAATTATTTTAATCTATTATGGTAAAACCACTTTGGGAGCAAAAAAATAGTTTACTATAAAAATATCCTTTTAATATTCAATTGGTTCATTAATTATTTTTTAATTTATTTGTAACCATTGAATTAGTTTCCTAAACCATTTATTTTCATAATTTAGTTAATTATATTCATAATGCCTAGTTTATATATTATAACATTAAATAATAATTTATTAATTATTGATTATTTCTTGGTAAGGTACGATATTGCGTATAACACAATCCATTGAGTAATATTTATTTTGCATATAACACAAGCTCTAGAGGAAGGTAATTGTTGCATATGATGTAATCTAACCCAGTGTTGTGTGCATTAAAATATAATATGGTGTTTCATCTATTGAAATATATAGAATATATTTTAAATAGTAAATATATATCAAACTATAAAGACACTGTATTACATTGCGCATTTTCTGTTGCGTGTCATACATGCTATGAAATACAAAGTTATTACTTTAGTTTTTTTGGGTGTCATAGTGAAAATGCTAATTGGATGATTAAAATCCTTGTATAAATTGATTACACTAATTCTGTTTTGAATTTCAAAATTAAATTTTTTTATGTACTAAAAATATAACATTCTTATAATATCACAATTATGTTATGATGGTTTACATATAATGTATAAAAAAAATTCTTTTGATGTTTTTAATTCCTATAATGAATTAGTTTTTAATCATTTAAGAAATTAATTTTTTTATAATATTAAAATTATTCTCTGATTTCTCAAAAGGTTTATTGCTTAAGTGAATTTCATATATAATCTTTTATTTGACATTGGAGACTATGCCACTATAATATTTAATCACATAGAAAGATTACAAGGAATTTGTTAATCAGGGATGTTCCCAAACATGAGTTTACAAATGAAATATTTTATAGCCCTTGTAAAAAATGAAAACATGAAAAACATTATTTTAAATTTATGATGTGTCAACTTCCCAACCTCTTGAGTTGGTTCACAAGGATTGTTTTGAAAATCTAGAGTTTAGAGTTTAAATTGTAATAAATATTTTTGTATAATTACACATGAATTTTATAGTTATACATGTGTATTGTTTTTATATCAAAAAATTAAATGTTTTTCAAATTTTACAATGTATCCAAAATATATATAAAAATTAATTAGAATTATAATTATGTCCTTATAAATTAACCATTCCCATGAGAATTAAAATCCTGATATTGAATCATTTTTCTCTTAGAATGTATACATTCAAAACTTCTCTAATCTTAGGATCCCTCAGTAGAGTGGAATTGTATAAATAATAAATATAACACATCAAATGATATCCTGAACTATGGTTAATGAATATGACTTTCCCATCTACTTTTGGAAATAGGCTATGAGTACAACCTTCTATATAATAAATAGAGTTTTAATTAAACATATCTTGAAGAATACCCATTATGAATATTATAATAATAGAAATCCTAAATTTAATTACATTCGAGTATTTGGATGAATAGTCTTTATTCTTAATACTAAGGATAATCTTATGAATATTTCCTACAATATTGGTGATGGAAAGTTTAATGGTGATTTTTTTCTAGTAAATCTTATAGTGTTTTTAATAAAAGAACCAAAACTAAGGAATATTCTATTTATGTCAAAATTTTTTGAGATGGATCTATATGATCCTAATACCCCTTTAGAAAATAGTGAGGATAATTTTTTATCCTTGAACATAAATTCCCAAACATCATATTTTGCTATGAAGCAAGAAGAAAAATCATCTACTTTTTAGGAACTTCTATAACATAAAACCAAACCTATAGAGGACAATGATGTATTTAACCCTTTTGTTAATAGATCTATTAAGACTCATAAATACCATCATTTATATTTTGTTTTTGGATACTTAGATAGAGGCACAAAAATTAGATATTCTCTAAGAAACGAGGGTGAATATTAAGTTTTCTTACCACAATTTGAACATAAGAACATTAATGATGATATTAATAAGGAATTATAGGAAATGAGTTTTCAAGAAAAACATAATCAGTTATAAATAAATAATTTCTATTCACTTATTGATTGACCAAAATACACCTTAACTATTAGCACTAAATGGGAGTTTAGAAAAAAGGCTGATGAATCTAGAACAATATAAAGGAATGAGGATAAATTATTTTATAAAGGGTATAATTTATAAGAATGTATAAAATATGATGAAATCTTATCAATTATATCCAAACCTAAAGGAATTAAATTATTTATTTCATATGAAACACATCTAAATTTCAAATTGTATCAAATTTATGTCAAACTTCATTCTTAAATGGGTATATAATTGTAGTTTTTTTGATGAAAACCCCCATATATTTCCAAATTATAATTTTCAAAATAGATTTTCTAGTTAAAAGAAGATTTGTTTGGTTTAAACAAGATCTTATATCTTGGAATGATAGAATCACCTCTTTTCTTATTTCTAATGGTTTTCCATAACCTATAAATAATCATGCATTATTTATAAAATTAACTTCAAAATATGTTTTAGTTGTTCAAAATTTGGTAGATGAAATTAATTCTGGATCATCAAAAAATTTAATATGGATTGAATTTTAAAAAATTATGCAATAAAAATTTCAGATTTGTTGAATTGGAGAAATAAAATTCATTCTTAGTGTGAATATTTTTCAAAATAAAGGAGGAAATATTTTAAATGAAATTTAATATACTAAATATATTTTTAGACATTTTTGTTTGTATAGAAAATTTGTAGTTAAAATCTATTGAGTACAACTTTTAAAATAAAACATCTTGATGTTGGGGAACCATTGGATGAAACTAGTGACAATGGCATGCTTGGATGTCATATCTACTTAACTAATAGTTGACAATACATTACATTTAGTGAATGTATATATGATTGTTTTCAGGAAATTAAAAAATAGTAACACTTAGTTTCTGTAAAAATAATAATCAAATCCCTTAAATTATCTACTAATTTATGATTGTTTTATCAAAGAGGAAGAACATTATACATAGTGAGTTATTTAGATTATGATTTTGGTGGTTTTATGTTAGATAGAAAAATGAACTCTTGAACATGTCACCATTTGGGAATGTTTATAGATGCTTGTTTTGATAAGAATAAAAATTACATTTCACTATATACTTCTATAAATGAATAGATAGATGCAGGTATGTTATTTGCTCAGATTTTTTGAATGAAGCACACATTACTAGATTATGGATATCAATTTTGATATGTCCATAAAAATTTGGACAATAAAAGTGATATAAATATTTTTATGAACCATGTATCTTTCTCTATAGAAAAGTAAAAAAATATAAGGCTTTAATTTTTTTTAGAGATCATTCCAAAAAGGGTGATATAACTCTTGAAAAAATTCGTATTGAACATCATCTTGGTGATATTTTTATTAAAATAATAAATTCTGAGAGAATGATGTACATTAAACATGATGTTGGTAAGAATAATTTTCTATGAATAATTTTCTAACACTCGCTTCAAAGTTTTACACACCATTATGGTTTACCAACTATTGAGTTTTACACACCATTGAGTTCTTTTCACCATTGTATTTTCCTCACCATTAGTTTTATCTATCGTTGAAATTATCTTGTGTTTCTATAATTTTCACTGTTAATTATTAAGTCTTAATTTATAATTTCATTAACAGTTTTTTATATATTTTTTCTATGTATTCTTATTTTATTTTGATTTTGATTTTAAAAATCCATAAATTCATTAATGATATAAATTAATCATTTTTCTAGTTACAACTCACTTTTATCCCTTTTTTGTTCCTCTCAAAACCTATTGTGACCCAATCTCCTATAATCACCGACCTTCTTTCACCTTCACTCGAACCCGCCCTACCGATTTCCATGGTATGATTGAAGAGATATTTAGAGTCTACTATAGATGAGCCGCATGCCATGTAGAAGAAAAAGGATAATCCATTCATTCTACTATGGAGTTATTGAATTTCAATCTTGTGAAGAGGGTTACAGTAACTACGAAATACATCAAAGAAGAATAGTTATTTTCGAGAAAGTCATTCATGCCCAATGTTATAAAGGGCCATGAATGGGTTAAATGTTTCCCTAATAACATGATGCCTTTATATTCTAGGATGGTATTATAGTTCAAAATGTTTGTAGAGTTTTGATTTGATAAAAATGAGGTCAATTTTATAAAAAGAATAAATAGATGAAAGGTTTTTTTCATCAAGTCATTGAGATAAACATTCAAAGGTTCCATATAAAAGAGTTGTGAATTATTATAAAGGGATCCTTATAGATTCTAGTGATAATTTTTTAGGCATATGCCATGGATGAATTAATAAGAGATGGAGTTTCGAGAAGAATAGTTACCTCTATACATGGGGATGAATCTAGGTTAATATTCAAGTTCAACCAAAATTTTTTTTTCCATGGAAATGTGAATTTTCGACGATGGGGTATCAAGAAGTTTATTTGTTGTCTTTTTATGAAAAGAGGATAAAAGATCAAACTATGTATATATCTAATTCTTCACATGTTGGAAATAACCATCATATATTCATGATATAGTTATTTAATCTAACCTATGATTATTTATTCTATGTTAGTGGCCAATGATATAGTTCTGGAAGGTGAATAATCAATAGTGGAATATGATGGATTATGAATTACTAGGTTGATTTTTATAATGATTAAAATAAGTTGGAATCCATTGATTAAGTAATTTATCAATGATAGTGAAAGGATTTATGATGACTTTAACTCAGTTGACCTTCCTTCTGAACCAAGAGATATTGTTGACACCGAATTTGAGCCAGATGAGGTTGTTGAAGATTTTTATAAAGAGTAAGAGCAATCTACCACCTTTTGTGATGAGGAGAAAGTGTTTCATTTGGATGAATGAAGTGATACAGACCTATCCAAAAGACCTCATGATATATCCTTAGATGATCCTAGTCACCCAATGTCTCTCTATACTAAATAGAATATCATAAAATAAGGTAGTGATGAGGAAGATACAAAAGTAGATGGTGAAGATCAATTAAAGAGTACTTCTAAATCCTATGAAGGGAATGAAATTGGTGAAAATGTTGACGAGGAAGAAGAGGAATAAGGTGAT
Organism: Viscum album; assembly: GCA_963277665.1. Classification (NCBI taxonomy): domain Eukaryota; kingdom Viridiplantae; phylum Streptophyta; class Magnoliopsida; order Santalales; family Viscaceae; genus Viscum; species Viscum album. The sequence goes on from OY728150.1 coordinate 1,047,180,338, forward strand.
GATGAAGAAAAAATAGATGAAAATAAAAAAAGGAAATAGAAATAGAGAAGCATATGATAGTTATATATTTGGATATTATTATAGTCCCATTGGATGAATTAGAGTCGATGATGTGAAAATACCTCAAGAACATGTTATTTCTCAAATAGTATCAATCTCTAAAACAAAAGGGAGTCCCAATATTATTGAAGATGTGTATCTTAATGATAGAAAAAAGAAATAATAATCAATTTATGTGGAAAAACCCCCATGATTAGAAATAAATCCAGTAGATCTTACTATTGGTAGTGAGCTTAGTTTTCCTATAGATGTTGTTTTTAAGACTTTTGTTGATAATTTAGTTATTGAGTAGATATAAATTATGCATGGTATTATTGAGAATAAAATGGTTAAACCTAGATCACATATGAAGATGTTTGGTTTTCCAATTGTGGTTTTTTTGACAGCTATATATAATATAGATTTTGAGTCTCTTATTAAGTCTTATAATAGTTGTATAGATATACTGTATGATTAATGGGAAAAATTGTTTTGCCACTCACTAAATAATGGTGAACATACTATTCAATAATCAATGTATATCATGGGATCCCTAGTTTTTAAGAATGATATGGGTGGTGAGTTAATGAATTTTGATTCTGAGATTGTTTCTACACCTATGGTTCTGACTATTCTTGGTGATGTTGTCCCTAAAGGTGACATAGAATCTTTTATAGAAAACATGATTTCTGATTATGGTGTGAATTTGAAAAAGCAGGTACTATATGTAAATAAGTTAGTGGAAAAGGATTAAATGTATTTTCTTGAGCATGTTATTTTTCATATTCAACCAAAATTATGCACCACATTTTGGAAGTAGTGTTTAAATATAGTGGAGTTTCCATTATACTAAAATCTGTGAAATTTGTGTTATAAGGGATACAGACAAACTTTGGTGCCTCTATGGATGCTTTACTTGGGAGGATAGAGAATATACCTTACAAACTTTATAATTCTTATCATACTCCTCCGTCAATTGATATTGGGTTGATCAGGTATGTTGTCCGAGAAGGGTTTATAGATTATTTAGGTGGTGAAACCTCCATACCATAGAAAATTTTACAGAAGTTTGATCATAACAGTGATCATGTCCACATGATGATCAAGTATTACATGAAATACATGAAAGTTGACAGAAAAACCATCACCAATGTTATAAATTATTATCTTTCAAGGATATTCACAAAAAATTAGATGAATTACCATTTCATGTATCCAGAGGATAATATAATAATGGCTCTTATCAATAAAGCCTTAAAAGAGAATTTTAATCAATTTATGTTAATTACTCATATGTTTTATACTTTTATAGATGAGAAGAAATATATCTTCATTGAAATGGAGAGACGTGGATATATGATCATGGATTTCATAAGTCTAATTAAACATTTTCTTCATTTTTTGGACTTCTAAAGTTGTTTAGGATGAAATACTAGTTATAGAACATCTGACCCCTCCCGTTTCTGAGCTATATTTCTCAGATCTGTTGTAACTAAGAATCCTAATGAACCCCTTCCAGACTATTTCCAAACTTTTCCTCTCACATTCTCTTATAGAAGCATCTCGTCACCTAAAGACAACCATTATCATAGAACCTCCTTCTATGTTTACTATCTTTACTACTCTCCCTCGAGATCCTTTAAGACCTATTGGAACGCCTTCTACATCAAACAATGGGATGAAAAAAACCTCTTATTTCTTCTACACATCTTGAAAAGAATTAATTATTTGACAGTTTTTGTTCTTGATGGGATGTTTTGAATAATTTTTTTTGTTTATGTTTTTTCATGACATTAAATAAAATTCTCTTGTTATTTATATTACTTTTCCTCAAATTTCAAGTTTAAATTATATTTTTTGATAATCCTAAATGGGGGAGAATATTATATTAAATATATTTATATATTTGTATCTTTTGATACCATCTGATGTTCATATCATTTGATACCATATAATATTCATATCCTTTCATACCATCTGATATTCATTTTCATTGATAGTATCTGATATATATATATGTGTATATGTATAAATACCTTTCTTTGATACCATATTTTCATTGATAAGATTTTTCATTAAAATTTCTTTTAATATGAATCCATTGATACCCTATTTATCTAGTTTTTCTTTGAAACCATGTTTAAAAAATTCATTCGTTTATGATCATCCAAAAGGGGGAGATTTTTGGAACCCTTGTTTTAATGATCACAAAATCATGTTTATTATGATATTATTTAGTTTTATGTGTTACGGTAGCATTTTACATTATGTGGTAGAATGGAGTAAAATTTGGATAAGTATGAATCATCATAGAAGATGATTCATTGCTAATGATGACTCACTGAGGAGGTTGAGTCACCTTGAGTAACGACTCATCATTTGGGAGAACTCACAATTAGTGTGAGAATATGGATAAGTACATGGAAAATAGACCACCAACTATGTGTCACTATTATAATGGTATTTTGGTAAAGTATATAATGACATAGCACTATAACATGACTCATCATTGAACCATAAATTTGAAAAATTGTTGGAAATGCTTTCTATTAGAGATGATTCATCGATAGAATGAAAAATTGGAAAAGTTTCTAGATAACCTACCATAAAAAGGCTTCACCATTGAATATTTACTTCTTTTAGATATGAAATTTAGCAATGTGTTGAAATGACATATCGTTGAGATGAGTCACCACATAATATTTTCTTACCATTCAAGAGGAATTAAAACAACTATTATGTTTATTTTGAATTAAATATTTCTAATGGATATATTAACGAATATAAGGCCACGACGTATTTCAATAATTGTTCTTTATTGCTTCGTACTTATGAAATAAAGAATGTGTCTTCCTTGAGTATGAGGATATTATATTTCCAGATTATTGTTCTCTACATAGACACTCCTTTATTCTACTTTTAAATGATATAATAGAATCCCTTGTGGAGAGAGTGATAAAAAGAGTTTATAGTGGGAATAAGACATAAGGAAATACACGTACTAGAAAATAATTCCACTTACTAAGACCTTACATGAATAAATTTTACTAGTGATCAACTATAGAATAATGTAAACACATTAAACACTCATACTAATTCTTATAGGCCCCAAATAAAGAGTTTATAACACTATCTTCTACTATGTCTTTCATATACTAGACTTGAGATTAATTTCAAACAATATCAATCTATTAATGAGCTATATTTATTATTAGATAGAGGAACATGATTGTTTTATATATCTTTATTTTCTTAATCTATTTATTTTTTTACATTATGGTAATTTTTTATACTCTATTTTTAACAAACACTATCTCCTATGATTTATCTGAAAGATACTAGATCTCTTCTCATAATTCCACTTAATTTAATTCACCCATAGTGTTGTGGAAGAGGTATTTCATGGCCTATCTTTTTTTATTCCCACTGGTTTTGTGGGAGTGATCTATATGTGATCTATACATATTTTTTTGTACACTTGATCTTGATTATGAAACATAGAATATTTTATATAATCTTAATGGAAGTAGGTGATTTCAAAATTTATAGTATTGAGATTCATCTTGAGATGGAACCAATTATTTTTTATTCCTCCACATTTTTTCTTTGTTTTAATTCTAATATTTATACTAAAACTATTTGAAATTAAAAACAAAACCGCTACTTTGATAATTATCCTTTATTAGTGTTAATATAATTTTTTTATTAAGTAAATTGATTTATGAAAATAAATTTTTTTCATTATTATTTTAACTGAGACCTAATGAATCTTTCAAAAATCATTTAAAATGTCAAATCATATATCGATATTCTATTTCGACAATTTCGGTTATTTTATTTAAACTAGGGGATTTTATTTGAATACAATTTTATTAGAAATTTGTATTTGGTACTCAATTAACCACTCTTGATATAATAACGTAGACTATATATATATATATATATATATATTTGAGACTCTTAAGAATTACAATTACTCCAAAGAACTAATATTTTCCACTTATTATTTTTGTATTTGAATAATTAGATTTATGGGATTATTTTTGAACATATTCATGAGTTATCAAGATTTTATGATTATATGACATGTATAATTGAAAATATTTTATTTTATTACAATGAAAATAAAAAAATAGTAGGTTTAGAAGGAATTATTTCGGTCTTTGATATCATTCATACATAGTTAAATAATAGAAACATTTTGGAGTCTTCCTGTGGAGAATGAATGTTGTATACACAAAGGTAGTAATGAACATCATGTTTTTTATTGTTTTTTAAAAAGAAAATTAAAAATAATTATAGGTTTAAAAACAATTAAAATTAAAAAACATATATGTTGAGGCCTCTCATTTATTGGGCCTCTTTTAGTGGGGCCTTAATGCCTTTATAAATACACATTATTTTTTTTAGGAACACTAAGTAACATGTCATGCTGAGAGGAGTTACGAGGTCAGATGGTAGTGAATCAAAATTGTTATGTTAAAGTTAGTCCACCATGTCATGGTAAATTAACAATAAATTCTAATTGGAAGTTAAGTTAAAGGCACAAAAGTGGTTCTCCCCATGAAATCACATATATTTTTCTAAAATTTCTGATAGAAATGGGGTGAGCCTCATTCATCAAAATATTCATTAATGAGATCATTTAATAAAAAAATAAAAAAATTATAATACTTAAAAAATAATACTAAGACATCATTTAGAATGGATGGACACATGATCCATTACATGTCGTAGTATCATATTCACATTCATTGGATTGTAGGTGAAACATCTTGAAACATAAACAACAATAACATCCACCCTCATCCTTTACTTTCATCACACTAGTGATGATGATGTTTTAATAAACAACAAATCTTCCCTTCATTATTATTTTTATTTTTAGGTTATAAAGGGTTATTTTGGTTAATGGTTTAGTAAAAACTAATTATATTGTACTTTAATTAGTATTATTTTTATTTAATTGGTTTTTATAAAATTCAATGAAATTCATAATGGATTGTATATTTAGTTATGTTATGTAATGTGCTATAGATTTGAGAGGTAGAATCTTGGAATAAAATACCTAGTTATTCATTTCACATTATTATTCAATGCGAATGGCCTAAATTTTATTTTTTATTACATAGAAATCTAATACATATTTTTATATGTTTAATACCGTTAAAAAATCCACGACACGTAGTTATAACGAACACATGTTTTGTGCAGTCTTCACATAAAAAAATCATGTTGTAAAAATATAATAACACATTTATAACTTCCATACCATGATGAATAAATAAAATAACAATATATTTATTATTATGAATGTTTCATTACATGATTTATTAGGGATTGTGTGTCTTTAATTTAGTATTTTAGAAGATATCATAATATAGAATATTCTAGAAGTTAAAAATTGAAATATTGTTGAATGATATTTTAGTATAATACATTTGAAATCAAAATATTCAAAAATATAAAGGAAGTGTGTGATATTTTAAGGATTATTAAAATTATTGAATGTGTATTAAAAAATAGTTTTCATGGAATTTATTGTTAGTGCTATAATTTCCATGAGTTTTTTCTGCAGACATATTAATCTTCGGGGATGAAAATTTGAAACCAAAATAGTATATACCTATTACCACATGACATCATTAACCCACAACATCTAGGTAATCTCCAAACCATTTAATAATAATGAATATTACGTAATTTGTTCCCTTATTTGTGTTCATCAATTTAGAACCTCACCACACATGCATCACAATATCACCAATGGTGATACCGGGACATGTTGTTTCCAAAAATCATGTCATTGACCATATTATACTCACCACTACTAGTTTCTTATATGGAAAATTAATGTATCCCTCCCATATGATCACAAACCCTTAAACCCCCAAAAGATTCATTTCAGGTCTCATCATCAACTCCCCATAACCATTTTGATCATCATTATCATTCCCTAGGCCACTTACTGGGGCCCCTACCCTATGAGGATTCACAATGATTCTATAATAAGAAAATACCTTAATGGGATTAATCGCAAACATGAGATCATCATGAGACCCAGTGTTTTCTCCCATCAGTAATGAAATGTGTCTGATTATTTGTCTTTAACCTCTTTTAAATTGACAAGTCATTTGAAATTAGATCATCTTTAGAAAAAAAATAGTGGAATAATTGATCCTTGTTCTCGACCAAATTGAATTTTTTTTTTCATCATCATAGATGAGAGATTTTTATTGATTTTCCAGAAATTCACCACTTCCACCTATTTCCAAATCATAACATTGAAGATAAATCCTTTATCATTAGAAATATATGGATAATAGGTCCATTTTACCAATAATAATAATTGGTTTTTGATCATCCTCATAAATGATAGATTTTGAGCAGCTTCTAATACGTGTTACCTTTAAGGACAGATAGAGAAGCTCTCTCAATCATTTTAGGTTAATATTAATTAAATAATTACAAATTATTATTGATTAATATTAATTCAGTAACAATGTGATGATTTTAATTTTAAATAACTGAATTAATGATCTAAAAACCCATATATATCGTTATAAATAATAGTTTAAAAAATTATATCAATATAAATAAAATATATTTTTTAAAATTTTATTTTTATGACACTAAATATGAATTTACACATAATATAGAACATATTTATTAAAAAATGTTTTATAAATTAATTGTAAATTTATATAAATTAATAATTTTACAATTATAATTTAGTAACATTCATTTAATAATACTTTAATGATAGAAAATTTCAAGAAATTAACGAATGAACATGAGTAATTTGAAAACATGACTCAAACATGAAAATGAAATAAATTTTGATCCAATTGCCTTTATTATTTTACAATCCCCTAAATTAAATCTTTTGAAAATATATACAACATAAAATTTGTGAGAAACACTAGTTTTTGTTTTATTGAGGTCAAAAAGTACAAGAAGTCCTCTAAAACTGGGTTTTTTGTAAGGGTACCCTAATTATTTAATGTTAAATAGAATTTAATCATCATTTAAGGGGGTTATCAAGTTTTTTAGGGTCTATATAATTTATTATCATGGGTTACAATAACATAGATATTATGTGGTTCAAAAATTATTGTTATTCATAATGTAATGTTACTTATAATTAAATATATACATATTGAAACATATTTTCATATATTTATATATAAAAATATATTTGTATAAATTAATATTTAAAGTATTTAATGCGTAAAATGTATTTTTCAATATATAAATCATTTCAAAGTGATTATTCCCTATTTTATTTAAAAGAATATATAACACTTTTTTACGTTAAAATTGTAGGAAAATATATTCACATATAAATGTATAAATATTTTTTACGTATACATCTATGTGTGAGTGTTAATAAATGGATACATAGTTATATTTATATGCTAGTATAAGTAAATGAATATTAATATATTATATATTTTAATATATATATGTATATCATATATTGAAACACATGGACAGATGTATAAATACACACAAACTAGCATATAGTTTGTAAATGATTTAAAAATAAATATTTATATACATATAAAAATAAGTATGTAAATATATATGAATGAATTTAAATATCATAAAATATTGGGGGGAATAAGATATGGTAGTGGTAAAGGGGTTCTATATTCACTGTGAGGTCCTAGGTTCGAGTCTAGGCATGTGAGAGTGAGCATGTTGTAGGGTAATGGTCAAGTAAAAAAAAGGGGGTACTTTATAACTATAAAATATGGAATTAGGTTGGATCAAAAATGACTAAGAGAAGTATCTATCAAATATCACTATCAAAAGATGGGGAAAAATTTGATAAAGAGTGGTGGGAATGAGTAGGAGAAAAAAATAAAATAATTAATCTAATTGATCAGTGCTAAAAAAATTATAATAAATTAAATTTTTATCAACTCATTTTATAATGATCATAATAGCTTCTATTATAACATCTATATATAATTATGATAGATTTCATTGGGTTTTTAGGTAACCTACACTATGAATGTTTTATTGATTTGACAAAGCCCATTTTGAGTGTTGATAAAAAGGGATTATGTATTTATGAATTAATTTATAAATTTATCAAAATGAAAAAATTGATGAAATGTTTACCAAGATATATATAAATAACATTCTAAAAAAATTGTGTTGTAATGTTTCATAATAAAATAGTTTAAACCTATATGTTAGTTAAGGATTTTTTGTATCACTAATAATTCGTCATTGTGTTAATTTTTAATAGAAGAAGCAATACCCATTCCAAATTCTTGAATTTATTCAATATTTGGTCATTTTATTTACATTTTACATTTTTAATTATATTAAAATTATAATTCAATATAATTTATTTATGTTTCTGTGAATGTTATAATAGACTGGCTTAAACTACCATCAAAACCAAAACCCAAACCGATACTCCCTTAGCTTATAGGTAATCCCTAATCTCTAATAGCTAGAAAATAGTACATAAAATTAGAGAACACACATTGGAATGATATCAACATAAAATAAATTTTAATAAAAAATAATCATTTATCTTTAATAATTATTATGACTCATTCATAAGTCAAACATCCCTTCCAAAAATAATGAAATGAACAAATAACATATAATAGATGTAGATATAAACTATCGTCTCATCGTCCAATCACCCCTCCACTGAAAAGATTCATAAGGTGTATATACTTAGTGATAATGATATTTCAACACCACAATCCACCGAAAGTAGTAGATACCTAAATGGAGGATTTGATAATGAAAATATTATATATATTGAACAATTGACATACCTCCATGCGACTATACTAGCCTCCATCCAATAAAAAGCATTTATACAAGATCATTCATGAACTGAAACATAATATAAAATATGAATATAGTAATGAACATAATAATTCCCAATAGGTCACCACCTATTGATACCATTAAACCCATTCTTAAAATAATTTATAAAAACCAAAATTGGGGTTTAATGGTATTTTTCACATCAAAACAAGACATGCTGTCTAAGAAACCAATAGAAAAGTAAATCTTTTATCAAACGATGCTGTCAAAAATCTAACATATATTTGTAAATTTAAAATGTTATTAAACATTCTTTTATAACATTTATATCCATTTAGGAAATTCAAACTTTCTTTTTTAAGAACATTATTCATGAGACATAAGTCCATGAAAAATAACAATTTTTTTGAATCCAATTAAATACAATAACGGAATGTGGGTTATATAAAATACCTTAAGAAATTTTCTAATTAAAATAATAATTTTTAAATATCCCCTCAGAAAATTTTACAACAACACAGAAGAAAAGTTAAGACTATATAAATTCTTAAATTCATTCAAATACCATTTCGATCTCACTGAGGGCCTAGAATAGGTATCAAATTTTATAAGAAATCAGTTTAAAATAATAATAAATTTTATAACATGTAATTCAATGTAATTTAATTTAAACACCTACCTAAAATCAATAGAAATTGAGCTGAAACATGTTACCTCCCATGGAAGATTTCCAAACATGCAAGAATGGGCCAATAAAAGCCATAGAAAAGAAAAGAACATAAACAATTGGACATTATGGTATCAATAGATTTTGGGTGAAGTTAAACCATGGTGCGGGAAGAAAAAAATGGCAAATGAATAGGGAATGGTTTTAGAGATCTTAACTTGGAGTTCCGGCCAATAAATTTTATGGATTTGTGAGATAACTCTATAAAAAGAGGGGAATTTGAGGGTGTGGATGCATCAATGGGTTCTTGTCCATGAGGAGGTTGTAATGAAATTAGGGGAGATTAGAATGAGAAAAAGAGTTTAGAAATAATATGATTATTTACATAAATAATTATATAAATGGATCATCTGTAACTATGTTTACAACACTGGACATTAAAAAACATTGTGCATGATTTATCCTACGACTCTGAATTATCCAACTAACTGTGAATAAACCATTTCATGTGGAACTATCTATTTAATCATTAAACACACATGGTTTCCACATAGTTAATAATAACCTGGGATATCCCATCTACAAAAAAATTATACAAAATGAAATTTAAAACATAAACATAAAATTATAAAACATTAATCAACACATGCTTAATTTTAAATAACTTAAAACTAAACATTATAATTAAGATATGTGTAATAATTATCCCTAACATTCACTTATTTTCAGAAAAAATACCTTTCCTTGGTAGAGGTAATTGAATAAGTGTAAGAGACATCACATTCTCACAAGAAGCTAGAAGGGTAAATGATAAATCAAGACCCCAAGACCACAAAATATTGAAACACAATAAATCCCCCAAAGAACCACTAAAATTCTTAAAACATGGAAAAATTAACTAAAAAATAATATACCATGAGCATTAATTAAAATACTCTAAAACAAGGGAGAATACACCAATGATTAGACACTATATATAATTGATCAAAATAGTGAAGCATCAAATAAACACTCCTATTACACAAGTATCACAAAAATAACCATAAAAAATATCACTATAAGAGAAACCATAAGATCATACTAATACAAACATATTTGATGAGATCATATCAAAAAAAGGAGCACAGTACATGAAACAACCAGCATACCCAAATATAAGTTACATCTAAGATCATATAATTGGTTCTCTAGAAAAACCACATCCAATAAGCATGAAATAAACAAAGGTCCTAAGACAAGGTTACCAAAACCATCCCAACTCCATTAACATAATTCAAATAGTTGTTAAATGTATTCCTCAATTAATAAAATAACATATAACATATCCATGGATAATAAAATGATATAAAATATGGAATACTAGGACCTCACACCTAGGATACCCTCTCACAGTGAACTAGACAAAATCTATTTTGAAACCAATCAGTACATAATCTGAACAAGTTCTATAACAGTCCTATAAACTAAAACCACTCACCAAAGGAAATACCATATCCATAAAAATGATAAAATCCTTAAAATCCCTTGCCAAAAAGCCAACATAACCAATATAAACAAGATAAGTAATAAAGAGTAAGTGGAATCAAAAAATAAAAAAACAACTACATGAATAAAATATTATATGAATATAAACAAATCCATTAAAAATTGTCAAAAAAATAAACTATGATAAAATCATCCTCATAGTTATAAGGATCTAAAATAGTTGATCTTAAATGAAAAAAATTATTCATCATCTCAATATAAAACATATGATAAAAAGATCAAGTAGATTGATCCTCATCAATTCACCCAACAAACTTGACATGGCACAACTAGCCTAGTTTTTGAAAGAAAGCTGATAATTAATATACTATCACATCAATGAAATGGAAAATAAACTTTCTACTATAATAAGGTTCTAGTAAATATCAAAAAATGGAAGAAATTCCCCTAAACAAACCCATTCCACCCAATCCATTATTATTTCGGGAGGTACAAATTTAATAAAATAGAACATGAGCACAATCCATACATGGTACCTAAATCAAATCAACCATTCCTAGTGAAAATATAAAGAAAGAATCAATTAAAATAATAAATAAATGAAAATTGCATGAAAAAACCTCATCACTTTAGACACCATTACATTAAAAAATGAAAAAAATTCCCATTTTAGACAAAAATAAGAATGAATTTAGAATCCACAAACCTTTTACAGAACAAGTAATTCAATTTATCTCCTTAAATAAAATTCATTAAAACATTTTAAAAACATTTAAAAACTCATTTTAATTAAATAAAAATAATCATTTTTAAATCATTACACAAGAATCAGAATATCATTAAATTTAAACAATAAATGAGTTTTAAAAATCAAAATGTTTCCATTATATCATAACTAAATAACAAAAACCAAAAAAATCTCCAAAAAGTCAATTTCATTTTATATCAAATATGAATGGATGAACTCGAAAACTTAAATACATTATAAAATTCAAACCCATTTTATAATCAATACCAAATGATTTATATCAAACCAAAATAATTTTTAATAAAAAAATATTTATTAATAAAACTGAGTTACATGAACAATCACACCAAAAATGTTATTAAAATACCATTCTAAATCAAAATAATAAGCATATAATATGACCAAACTAGACTTATATCTCAAAATTATATAACTTTAATGATATATTTAAAAAATAATCCAAATGGGATTCTGAATTTTTCCTTACTAAATAATATTTTTTATAGGTTATCATCCATCCATTCAAAAATACCAATAACTTTCTCAATATTGATCACTTGGAACACATCTAGTTTATCTATCCTGGAAATCTAGCCTCACACTATCAATTAAATTTTTTGTTCCCATCCCAAATTCCTACCTAAACCTATGGGAAATCACATAATTCCAAATATGGTCAAAACACTATAATTTAAAATTTAAACAAATTCAAAATTTAAAATTTCAAATCCCACATTCCATGGAAACTCGATCATCATCACAAAGGGATGTTATGAAAGAACCACTCTTGTCTACCCTTCTGAGTCCCTATGGGATAATTTTACTCCATCTTACCATGAATAACTCAAATAAAAAAGAGTTAAACTCATAAAATAGCCTCCATTATTATAGAGAAACATACATCCTCTAATACCATTTGTATTGTTCTAAACTGAGAAAAAACTTATACAATCACTTGAACAAGTCCTCCGCTATCCCAAAGTGCATTTCATGTAGCCATGGATTGGAAATTAGAGTTTAGGAATCACAAGAACACACAGGTAATCGATATCTCTCTTAAATCATAGTTAATTAAAAATATATTTCCTCCCAATGATATTGCATTCTTTTTATCTAAGTCCATAGTTTATGCTAAAAACATATTGAAAGAAATAAATAGACAACAAATAAGTAGTGTAGTAATAATCCCTTAACTCACCCTCTAAATAATCTATTCTGTAGAAAAAAGAAAAAAATCCATATCCATGGCCAATATAATAGTTAAAAAGCTCCATAAATATGAATAAATAAATTTATATATAGTTTTTGTGATAGTGGAAACTAAAATAAAATAAACTATTGATATATATTTATGGGACAACAATAGTTTTGTTTTTTCCATAATAAATAGAATTATAATAGTGGTCTTTAACTAAACCTATAATTGAGATATAAATATATGTATGGGGATAATAATCCTACTAGTTCACCACCCACAAATAATAGGGAAACCCCTTTATAAAATATTTTATAAAAATAATGTTTGACCATAAGTTATAAAATAGAATTTTATATTCTTTACAAATTAATTAAAAACAACATGACACATTTAAATTTTGAAAAAATATACATTAAATAATTATCAATTATAATTCAAATTTTTAAATTAATAATTTTCAAAAAAGAACATGGCCTTAAAACTTGTGAAAATAATCTATGTCCCACATTTTCCATATTTCCCACTCATCTCATGAAAAATCAATACTCAAAAACTTCTCCGGGAAAATAATTTATTAAAAACAATATTATGAAAAGAAAAAATTATTCCATATTATGCCTAAATTATTAACCAAATAAAAACAATCCATTTGATTGTAAACCATCGCACAATCAATGTGATATATACAACACATATAGGCACAAAATTATCAAGGAAACACAATCTATAAATAAAACTGTGAAATTGTTCCAATTATAATGATAAATAAGGGAGTGAAATTGAATAAAAAAAATAAAAAAATGAAATAATAATAATAAGGACCTAATTTTAATAGGAAATATCCATAGGGTTTGGTAATTAACGACTGAAACTAGAGATACCGAACCTTATTCGATCTATTGAACCTGTAAAATTCACTGCTTTACCCATCAAACAAAATAGAAATAAATATTTTTGAAAATCCATCACCATTGTGGTAATAATATTTTATTTATATAATAAAGTTATACTACACATTCAAGTATATCAATCACAATGTATCCAGGAATCACCCCCTATTTGAAACATTTTCTATAATATGTTTTACCATCATACAAGTCAACTATTTTATCCCTAGGATTCCGTTGAAATTCAAATAGAGGTCAGAAATTGAAAATCAAAAATAAAAATTATAAAACATTAAAAACTAATCACCCAAAACCTCTTACACCCTCACAAGGAACAACCCATATCCATAATACATTCCAAATCATTATAATATTCAAGAAAAATATAAATAATATTTAATGGATTCGAAAGAAAAATAATGTAAATCTAAACACATGAGGCTCAATGGAAACCACAAGTTATTTTATTTTATTTCATAAAATAACCCCACAATGAAAAAAAACAAAGAACATGGGGTATAAAAAGGGTCTAAAATAATTTTAAGAAAGGGTTTCCATTCAAAATATGTCCACACTATTGTGGGGAAGGAATCCCGTGCAAAAGAATATCATACGATGATTTTCTTGGTTTCCCCATGATGGAAAAAATTATGCCACTTTCATTCCTTCTCTTGATGTGTGTAGAAAGGTCATTCCATTAGAGATATGAATTTTACACTTACGAATGTGGCAAGAGATGGACCAGTGCGTATCATTATTACCTTATATGGATCTATGAATCATAAAAATGTTTGTTTTAGTGATTTAAAGTCAGATCTAATATGCGAGGAATATATCCATAATATTACGAATTTTATTGACTAAAACCATGATAGAATCCCCTGAACCATTTAAACATTCAATGAATATAAAAAACAAGACTTCTTGATCAATGATAAAGAATCATCCTTTCAAAAGTACAATCTTGTATGTGTTATCAACATGATGTTTGAGATCGCAAATGGTTGGATTCTAGTAGACTCGTATCCCTTTTATAGGCGCATCTAATGAAAGAGGTATGCTTGTTTTAACCACCATAAAAAATCTAAAAGTGATAATATTGTCCCCCTATTTCACCAAAGATACAAAATACACCATGATACTCCAATAATATAACTACATGTCCAAGGAAAATCTAAAATTTCTTTTAATACGCACCCATTTTTGGTTACCCAGATACACTAACATCCGACAACCATTATTGTATCCCTCACCTGGTGCTTTTACTTTCCCATGCTCAGGCTAGACCACCCATTATGGAGAAAATACCCACAAGAGTAAAGTTTCATCTCAATCCTAATGAGATTACGAAATCCCATAGAGAATTTTGTATCATAGTATCTCTAATAAAAGTGTTTATTATCTCTTTTATGTCTATATTTTTGGCTGCACTTCCATTACAATGATAGACTGATCCCTTTCCTGACCACATTGTCTGTGGCTATAATTTGATTTTATATTCACCATAAAAAGTTTTAATACTTGATGGTAATGTATTTACACTAAATAATTATTCCACCATCCATGTTTTCATTATTGTTCTAGTTTAAATACCTGTCTGTTTTGGTTAAGAAACCCAAAAAAAATTAGTGAAGACTAAATGGTCACTATCTAGAGAGGTTATAATATGATAATATATCATTATTATTTATGATTATGTATGGAATGAATAAAATATGTGTGATGGATCACTTGAGAATAATATATGTTAGGTGTGTGGTATCTAGAGAAGTTTAGGAGGGAACCATCCAAATTCTGAAACCTTAAGGTAATATCACTACATCCCACAATCCACCAATATTGCTTCTTGGAGAAGGAAGTGTGACCTCATAGAATCTCCTGTATTTATGTGAACATACCATTAAGATCATCAAGGTTAGACCAATATTTTCCCATAATTAAATTAGTCTAGAGAGAGTGACCTTACAGAACCTCACTATCCAGCTTCGCTTATTTGAATTGAATTGTTCCCAACACAATGAGAATATTTTTCCCCCATCATCAAATGGTATCACTATTATGGTCTATGAATCATAGTGAAACCTTCCCTCATAGTGGAAGTCCTAGATTAAAGTGTCTATTATCCTCCCAATATTTAATAGAATATATTTATGGACCATGAATACTGAAATCTCTTTAATAGTGATGGAGGTGATGAAAAAATTGATAGTGTTATCCATAGCCCAAAAGATATAAATAATTCTTCTAAATATTTATTTATCTAGTGTATCCAATGATTACACCTCATAATGAGAAATGTGCATCCTACCAGAGTTATAGTATCTATAATGTACTCCATTGGATGTTTTATTCTATGAAATCCTATTAACACTTCCATTATTTTCCTATTTCATTCTGAAAATAATTTAAAAGTTCACATACTTCTTTTTTCATGATTGGTTTTTACTCAATCTATGTTCTATACACCTTAAACATATTTTTAATCCCTTTAATAGAACTACTAAACTATTAATAAGAAAAATCATATCATCTATGAATATAATGTGAGATATTCTATTAAATCTCCTCATGAACATAAAGAAAGGGATGTTTCCATTTTGAATTATCATTACAGAGAGTGTACTGATAGTTTCCTGGATAAAGATGAGCATACATGGTGATTGGTGGTCACCCTGTATGAGGTCACAAATTGATTTAAAAAAGACACATCTTTTTACTATAATGGACACTAAAATCATAGGGGTGTTGTAACATTTGAAAAATAAGTCTCACACCCACTGATGGAACCCCACGTAGTCAGTCACCCTAAGAATTAATCCACATTATAATCTGCAATATAAAATTTCCATATAAATTAGTATAACAATTTTTGATCCATGAGCCTATTTATTGGGGTCCAATATCATTTATTGATTTATGCCTATAGCTATTGGAGGGGGTATTCCTTTGATGAATTCATGTTGTTATCTAGAAACCTATCTAGGAATGTAGGTAAATAGTCTGTTATTTTTAATACTTTCTAGAATTTGGTAAGAGACATTACACATGATTATGGACTAATAATATCTGAGATATGTTGGGTCTTTCACCTATTGAATTATAATGAGAATAGTTGTGCATGCGGCATATGGTAATTCTCACCAATGAGAGTAGTAATGGATGGACTCAATGAGATAATAATTGATATGTTCCTAGTAATCCACATAAAATTATACTGGAAATACATATACTTTAAGGGAGTTATTGTGATTAAGGGATATGAAAACATCCCCGTTTTCACACACATCCTGAATATTCGAGAAAATATAATTAATGAAAGAAGACACCATCTAAGGAAAGAAATTGAACAGAGTTTCCTCATCACTTTGATACACATCCTACATACATGGACTAATATTAGTGATAATTGGTTTGAAATATACCTCAATGATACCTATAACAACATATTGATCAGTAGAATAAGATCCACACCCTATGAAGTTATTTATACAATTCCTCCTCCTATTTATTTAAGAAAATCATAGAAAAAAATCCATGAATTTCTCATACTCTTTTAGCACCATTAATCTATATTTATTAAATTAATTTTTCTCATGCTCATCATTAATTTCATTGAATTTGTTCTTTTTACTTATGAGGACACTAAAGAGATCATCATCCCATTCCTCTTCCAAACTTCACTAATGGTGATCATAATCATTATACATGACCTCTAGGTCAATGAAATGTTATGGTAGACTGGAATTCCTAATATGGAGGCCTCATTTAAGGCAACTAGGTTTCTTATTGAATCAAGTCCATGACCACCCTTTCAATTGTTTATTCCAGGATGTACTTTTTACCATGTGATTACCCCGGATGTAGGTCCATAAACTGGAAAAGAAGAAATAATCATTTCCCACACCCCTAGAATCCATGTTAATTAGAAACGTGGAGTTATCCAAGATAGAAATAACTATATGGGTGAATATTGTATCCAGGAAGATAGAAACAACTTAATAATTGGTAAATATATGATCTAAATGAATCCACTTATGTCATGTACCCATTTGATTAATACAGCTAGTGTATTTTTCACCTGAGAAAACATGATCCATGAACCCATTATAAGATTTAATAGAGATGAATTTTATCCACTACCTCTACAGATAAATCCCCTCACTTATTTTATGAAATATCTGAAATAGTTTTTAAATTCATGCCCACTAGACATATAAATTCCCACCTGTTAAAAAATAAACATTAGACAATAATTGATCCCTCACCCTCCAATCTCGATTTTAATAGATGAACCTGAAATGTAACAAAAACCACATGCAAAAACATTTTTTGTAATGTTTTGATCCGAAGCATCAAGCCTATCAATTGAAATAAAGGTATTCTAGAATAGATGAATATGATGACTTATAGGATCTCCATGCATAATGTTTTGAAGTCCAATCCTATGATAATATTCAAAAATTAATGATAAGTATTATTTAGATTGAATAATTTCTACTAATTATACTATTTTTAATGGACTTTGCTGGAGAGGAAGTCAGTCTTAACCCCAGATCAAAGGAAATAATCATTAAGGATTAAGGTGATGATCATTTGAGGTGGTATTTCCAGGTTTTACCCCCTGGTGACTGTGAGCTCTTTACCTACGAAGAGGAAAAATATGAAGTGTGTTTGGAACATAACCTACTAAAAATGACACTGATCTAAAGAGAAGGGAAATAAACAAAATTTTCCTGGTCTAGATGTAAATGTGAAAATATACAGTAATTATTAGATATGGGGAAGGGAGAAATAGATTAGTGTATTGGTTATCAGGAGTTGGGAAACGGGGAATAAGGTAGAGAGATCAAGGACTCCTTAAATAGATGCATATCAACTCCCTGCATTCCATCAGGTAGCTCAGACCAGGCTTCCTCAGAAATGGGAATCAACATTGGTTGTAATGGAAATAGAGAATGATATGGCCCCCATTTTCTTTATAAGTTGGGTGAGGTGGAAAACATCCCACAAGACTAGTCATTGGGATTAGGGAAGGATGGTGCTCAAGAGGGAGAGGAGGATCTGACTTAATTTTGAAGATTGGTATGAAAACGGAGAATAGATAGAAATCATGTTAACTGAAAATGTGATCGTGGATGGGAAAGGTATTTTACACTAGAAGATATGATAAAAAAATCAATCATTTCCATTGGGTGAGCGCATCTAGAGCTCTAGGAAGAATGAATTTTATAAGGTCGTGTCATATTTCCTCTTCGACACACAGCCAAGCTATTGGGTCATCCAAAGGGGTATAGTCCATTATTATATGCAATGAAATGAGCTGAGGGTGTAATGGATGCTATGATGGATTGGAAGATTTTAATGAAAATGTGAAAGCACTAGAAGATTGATCCAAACTACCATCTGAGAATATTTATACACAATATGATCATCTAAAACCCATCAGCAGAAAGGAAAACCAATTTAATGAATGAAAACAGACATTTACCAAAGAAAAATTACACAGTGGATGCAAGGATATAACAAAAATAACTTATATTTTTCACAAACAATCTCTCTAGTACTGATAAAACCAAGATATGATGATGATCCATTAAAGAGGTAGAGGAGGTTTTTTGACTCAAAATCTCACAACCAATGTCCATCAGTGAAAGGAAGAAAACTCCAAATAGGGATATGTGGGGAATAAAGGCATTGGAGAGCCATCATTCATTCCTTATTAAACCGACACCACAAAACTTCTAGGATCAGTGGAAGAGGCGATGAATGAGGTGGTGGATGAAGAAGGAGAATATATTTCAAAGAGGGATGAACAAGCTCATGTTGAACCATTTACTGATTGTAACACCCCAAGGTTTTCTAAAAACAAATGTAAATGCATGAAACATTTTAGATATTTATAACTATCCTTTAAAAATAATATTTCCACTTCTAGGTTTTGAATTCTGAAAACGGTCATCTACAATTCCCTTTAGTATGTCATTTGGAGTCTAATGGAACCAACTTGTTTTTTTAGTGAATATTAACATAACCTTATCAGCAGTAATATGACCCAAATGAATAGTAAATTGTGTTATTATTTTATTTTTTTAAGGCTTTATGATAATGACTTATTGGTTAATTTTTCAATGTGATATAAATGCACTAATAGTTTTTAAATTTTTAATTATTGAATAATGGATGATTTTATTAAAAAAATAAATTAATAATATTTATAAAATTATTTTAATAAAATGGATTTGGTTTTTATTTCTACATGTCAAATAAATGTTTAGGGTGAATTTTTGAATTTTTTTGAAATATTAGATTTTTGGGTGAATAGTAAAAAATACAGTTTTTAGTTTCAGTGTGTTAATGAAACCATTAATGATGTAATAATGATTTAATAAATATGGACAACTTATGTAAAGTAAAATAAAATTAAAGTTGTCCCAAGTGTCTATTACATTGGGAAAATATAATGGGAAAGCCCATGGTTTTGTAAATACCACTAATAAGGTGTCCCTTTTAAATTATTACAATATTCATTCACTTTTTCTATAAATACCAACCCATTCCTTCATTAAATATATTACAAATTTTTACTCAACAAAGATCTGGGATCCTTATCTCCCTAGTAGTTTTCCCAAGGTTTCCTCAATCCCCCAAGGTCTCAACCTTTATGTTTTGTGAGTTACTCTACATGGTAAAAGAATTCTCAACTTGTTTCTTTTTTCCATTCATTTTCTCTTTTATGTGGTATAGAATAAATGAATCCATAACATGTTCTAATTTTCATCTTATTATTTATCTATTACGTATTATGATTAATTTATGGATGGGGGACCCTTTTCCCCTCTCTTTTTAATGTTTTCTAAAACCCAGTTACATAGTTGTTAGGCTTCTGAATTTTTGTAAGGGATTTCCCAACTATTATTTTATTTTGAGTTCCTTTTTTTTAATATTAATTCCTAATATAATATTACCAAAGAGGCCTGAAATATCCAAAAACCATGTATATTCTGGATGTTCTCATGTTCAGGTAAAATTGATCCTCATTATTCTTCTCCTCTCCCACTTATTCAATGAATAAAAACATTGTTCGTGATGTGTCGAATTACCGATATCGTGGACAATGTGATTTCAATTTAAATTAATTATATAAAGGTTTTGAATGAAACCATTTTTATGGTTTATCCATGTTATAATATATGTATTATATCTCATTCATGATTCTGTAATTCATTTGTACACATGGTTTTAATTTATAAAACAAACTAACGTCGTTATTATCAAAGAACCACTAAAATGATCTAATCATACATAAGTAATGATTTATCTTCTGAATCATCATCATGTATGCATTAAAAATGATAAATGGTATAATATATGGTTCTAGATATATGTATATACAACTCCATTACAATTTTAGTGTTTCACTTCCAATCGACAAGAAGAATCCATCATGAACCGATCATGAAAATCTTGTAAAGAACTCACCCAAAATAGTGCATGGAACAAAGTACTAACAATTAAATGGAGAAATTATGTAATGACATTATCATATATGGTATTATAAAGATGGATATTATTTAGTAATATATTAATAAAACTCTTCTAACTATTATACAGGATGTTTAACTGAGTAGGATGTAAGACGTACCCTAGGCAAGGGAATTCATAACCAGATTTCCATCCTTTGAGTTAACATTATTATTCATTATTTATGTGGTATTTAAATTTATTGTATGAATACTCATAATTATAATATGTTAAATTATGTGTATTTATATAGTACATACCTATTATATCCACTCAATTAAGTTTCACTTCAATTACATGATATTTATAAGGGACATTTCTTTTAAAATCCTCTTTTAAAATTCTTTTTTACAAAATTCAAAACAAACGATTTTATGTAATTTTTCATTATGTATGATTATGTTTTGGTTCTTAGGAATTGTTTATGATGAAGTGTGGACCTATAATTTCCTCCAATGCATTGATTATGTGTATGTTGGAGGTCCGTCGAATGGTTAATCCAAGTGTAACTGTGACTGTTACACAAATTGTAGGGGAGCTGTGAGGGTTACAAATTATAAGGTTTGTGAAAGGGTTATAATATCATGTAGGTAATTCCCCAATATTACATTATAATTATATTTATGTTATCATGTTTTTTTGGATATTGGTTAATTCACATGTTTCAAAAAGTATTCATATATGGGTTATAATCACGTCTTTTGAAAATATTTTCATACGTTACAAGTATTCATGGACTAATGTGCTCTTTCCATGTTTTACATCCCTTACTGAGATTTTTTTCTAATCCCATGTTTTTTAAATGATTTACATTAGTCATAAAAATGTGTAAGACAAATAAGGAATCCATGTTAAATGTTTGAATAATTTTCAATGAAATCATGTTTTAATCTTAAATGTTTTATATTTTGGAAAAAATGGAAATAGTTTTTATGGTATCCACTCTGTAAGAATGCGTAAGGTTAGGAATGTCTTATGTCCCAATTATATAAATATCTAATCATTAAATTATCCTCAATGTAAAAGAATGTTATTTCTTGTCTAAAATCAAAATTATGTAATGTAATAATGTTGAGTCCTTATAGTTGGTATCAGATGATGATTTATATAACTTTAGGGGTTAAGATGATGCAAAAATAAATCTATAAATTATTATTACTCTTTGATTAATTTGAAATGTTTTAACATTTAAATATTACCATGTTTCTTATTCTATGATATATTTTTTCATAATGGTTTTCCACATAAGATACATAGAAGCTGAAGAGGAGAGACACTGAAAGAACGACATCCTTCCGAATCTGCTACCCGTAATAGTAGTGATCAGAACAGAGTAGTTTGTGATAGTAATGGCACAAATAAAATATGAAATAAATGGTGGTGGCTTCTATGTAATATAACAAATAGAGGTACCACAACGGAACAAGACAATAGTGGAAAATTTAATGAGGCAACACCCCATGCGTTCAATGGATCTTCTGACCCAAAGCGGTTAAAAGATGGATTAAACCCATTGAAAAGATATTCAACATTATGGGGTGTTTAGATAATCAAAAGGTAAGTATTTAAATTTAACGTTTTGAAGGTGAATCAGATCAGTTGTGGCCAATGTTAAATAATTTCAGGGATAAAGAGGATATTGGTGCCTTAGAGTCGGATGAAATTAAGTCTTTTTTAAAACATTATTTTCTAAAGGTGGTGCGACATAGGATGTAGAAGAAATTACTTGAATTTAAGATAAAGGAGGAAGATTCAGTGGCTATGTATGAAGTGAAATTCATCCAACTGGTGAGGTATGCTCCAAATATTATTACAGATCTTGATATCAAAATCAACTGCTTTTACTCTAGACTGAAGCCAAGGTATTGAAGGGAAATGGCCTCCTGTGAATTAATTAGTTATGAGAAACTCGTCTGATGTGATGAGAGGGTATAGAGAAATTTTATTTATGATCACGTGCATTTTGGAAACAAGTAGAAGAAGAGGTCTAGATGGAAAGTTATGGGTAAGAATAAACAAAATAAATCTGATTGTAAGAAAATCCAGTTTCCAGTTTGTGAAAAGTGTTATAAGAAGCACCCTGGGGAATGTCTTAGTAAAACTAGGATGTGTTTTAAATGTGGTATGTTTTAACATATGGCCTGATATTGTAACAAAAATGATCTAATGGATAATCTTGATAACCAAACTATTAAGTGTTTTAATAGTGGTGAGATTGGTCATTATGAAAATGCCCACCCAATGAAAATCCAAATGATTCAAAGAAGCCATAATATAGGAAGAAAGATTTATTGAGTTCCTTTAAAACTACGTCAATAGATGTCGGTCCATCCAAAAATGTGGAATCAGGTACTCTATTAATTTACATAAATTTTTCTAATGTTTTGTTATATACAGGGTCTACATACACCATTATTTTTTAGAAATGTTTTGGTAAATTGGAAATATCACTTCAACAAATGAGTCTATAAATTTAGTTAAAACACTAGGAAAAATATTTTAGCAAAGAGGAATTATAAAGAATCTTTATATTTTGATTTGTGGTATGTATTTAACTACAAAAAGTTTTGTGTTACCTTAGTTGACTTTGATGTTATTCTAGGAATGGATTGGATTTCTATTTACCAGGAAAAGATTAACTGTAGAGCTAACGATGTTGGTTTTTAGAAAATGTTTCTACTTTTATACATGAAGGAACCCATATAATTGATAACATATTAGGATGCTGAGAAACTATTGAATTATGTAAATGAATGTTATCATTCTCATATTGTTGAAAACAAGGGAACTGTTCAGATTAATGATGCTCGAGTGGAAAATGTATACCTT
Source organism: Viscum album (assembly GCA_963277665.1). Classification (NCBI taxonomy): domain Eukaryota; kingdom Viridiplantae; phylum Streptophyta; class Magnoliopsida; order Santalales; family Viscaceae; genus Viscum; species Viscum album. The sequence continues at coordinate 1,047,204,514 of OY728150.1, forward strand.
TATGTTTTTCTTAAAGAGTTAATTGGTGTCCTACCTGACCAGGATGTCGAATTCACAATTTACTTAGTTTCTAATGTGAAGCCAATTTCAAAACCCCCTTATTTTATAGATTAATAGTACTTATTGAATTGAAAAATCAGTTGCGGGATTTTCTTGATAAATGATTCATTCATCCTATCACTTCACCATGGGGTGATCTTGTTTTGTTTCTTAAAAAGAAAGATGGTTCTATGAGACTTTTCATAAATTAAAGAGATTTGAATAACATCACTATTAAAAACAACTATCCCTTTCTTCATATCGATGACTTGTTTGATTAGATCCATGGAGCTCAATATTTTCCATGATAGACTTGAGATTCAGATATCATCACTTGAAGGTGAAGAAAGATAAAATCCCAAAAATAGCCTTTCGTACTAGATATGGGCATTATGAATTTGTTGTTATGCCATTTGGGTTAACTAATTCACTTTTTGTATTCACGAGTCTTATAAATAGAGTATGTCATGTGTTTTTGGATAAGTTTTTGTTTGTGTTTATATATGGAATTCTTGTGTTTTCCAAAAATAAAGAGGAGCATAAAAAACATCTAAAGGTTTTTTTAAAAACCGTAAAAGAAAAACGAATCTATGTAAAATTAATAATGTGTGATTTTTGGATGTACCAAATTTATTTTCTTGGGCACATTGTAAATAAGGAAGGAATAAAAGTTGATCCTAACAAAATAAAAGTGGTTGGTGAACAGTCAAGACCCACATATTATACAGGTATTCACTGTTTTCTTGGGTTAGATGTTTATTACTGACGGTTTGTTAAGAAAATTTAATGGTTATCTTTCATGATAACTATGTTAACATGTGAAGGGGATAAATATATTTGGACATAAGAATGTGATGTTTTTTTCAGGAACCGAAGAAGAGATTAGTGAATAATCTTTTTTTGGCCTTGCCTTCCCAAAATATTGAGTTTCCATGTAAAATAATGCATATTTGATGGGACTTGGTTTTGTTTCGATGCAGAATGATTAGGTAATTGCTTTTTCCTCAATACATTGTGAACAACATGAGTTAAATTATCCCCAATATGATTTGGAATTGGGAGTTATGGTTTTTGCTTAGAAAATTTGGAGGCATCATTTATATGGAGAAAAATGTCAAATATATACGCATAAAAATGTATGAAGTATATATTAACTCAGAAGGAATTAAACATGAGGCAGAGAAGATGACTTAAACTAATAATGGATTATTATCACACGATCAATTACCATCCAGGGAAAGGAAACAATGTGGCAGATGCCCTGAGTCAAAAACATCATGCATAATTTACAATGTTATGTTTGGAAAATGATCCCTTGATTAATGATTTGAAGAATTTTGGTATAGAAGTTATTGGTGTAAGGAATACATATATTTTGTCTCATTTATCAGTTCCGCCATCATTATCAGACAAAATTAGGCAATCATAGAAGGAAGACAGTGAGCTACAAAAAACAGTGTAATTTATTAATATGGGAAAGTTTCTAGAATTTAATCTTGACAATGATTGTGTTTTAAGATTTGAAAAAACTTTGTGAGTGCCTTTTGATTCCCAGTTAAAGAAAAATTTATTGTGTGAAACTCACAGTTCTCCATTTTCAATTTATCCTGGTAGTACTTAGATTTAAAGATACCATCAGGAGTATTATTAGTGGGATGCAATGAAAAGAGATATTATTTATTTTACAGTAATATAATTGACATGTCAAGAGGTTAATGCAGAGTGGCAGTTACAGAAGGGAATTCTTCAGCCTTTTTCAGTGCCATAGTGGAAATGGGAGAATGTATCCATGGAATTTATTGTGGGACTACAATAGACAACTCGAGGTAACAATGTGATTTGGGTTGTTGTTGACTGGCTGAAAAATTCTAAACATTTTATTTATATTAAATATACAATGTCTTTGGATCAGATTTCTCAATTTAACTTCTAAGAGATTGATAGGCTACATTGAGTTCTTTTTTCCATTGTATCTGACCAGGATCTGAGGTTCAATTTTAACTTTTGGAAGGGACTTCAGAAGTCCTTGGGATGAGAATTAAATTTCAATACAACTTTTCATCCTCAATCAGATGTGTAGTCAGAATGAATAATTCAGACATTAGAGAATCTTCTTTGAGATAGTTCAATGGACTACCAGGGATGTTGAGATCAACATCTTTTCTTAGTTTAGTTATCATTTAATAACAATTTTCCTTCCATTATATAGATGGAAAATTTCTAGGCACTATATGGGAAGTGGTGTCAGACTCCAATGTTCTGGGATAAAGACAATAAAAGATAGATTATGGGACCAGAATTAGTAGACGAAGTGACTAGGAAATTGAATATGATAAATCAACACTTGGGGACATCTTAGACCAGGAAAAAAGGTATGAGGATAACAAAAGGAAAGACTTCTCTTTCGAGGTAGGTGACCATGTTCTTCTTAAAATATATCCTTGGAAAAGTGTGATGTGTTTTGGTAAAAAAAGGGGTGTTTTTTCTGTGGTTTATAGGACCTTTTGAAATCCTAGATAATGTTGGAATAGTTGCATACTGAGTATCATTTCCTCCATGTTTGTCTCAGGTACACAAATTTTTTTCATGTTTTGATGTTGATGAAGTATGGATAGATTCATCACAAATCTTGAGCCTAGAAGCAGTTCGGATAGAAGAGAACCTTTATTATGAATGGAAACTAGTTCAGATCCTTGATTGAAGGGAACGTGTATTGTGGAATATGGTAATCCCCCAGGTAATGGTTTTTTGGAGAAACCACATGATAGAAGAACCAACATGGGAGTTTGAAAATGCAATGAGAGAAAGGTACCATCCCTTGTTCATTAAGTAAATAAAATAACGAGGACATAAAATTTAGAATGTGAGGATAATCTAACACCCCATGTTTTTATAAAAATAAATTAAAATTATTGAATCATTGGAAATATTTACAACTATCCTTTAAAAATAATTTTTCCACTTCTGTGTTTTGAATTTTTAAAAACGGTCATCAAAAATTGTGTTCAGTATGTCATTTTCAGTATAATAAAACCAACTTGATTTTTGTTGAATAGTAAAATACCCTTATTAATAGTAATATGACCATAATGACTAGAATATTGTGTCATTATTTTATTTTATTAATTCTTTATGATAATGACATCTTGGTTAATTTTTCAATGTGATATAAAAGAAGTTATAGTTTTTACATTATAAATTTTTGAATTAAGTATGATTTTATTTAAAATCTAAATTAAAAATATGTGGAAATTTATTTTCAAAAAATTGATTTCATTTTTTAATTGTACATTTCGAAAAAAATTAGCGTGTTTTTTTGGATTTTTCTGAAACATTTGATTTTTGGGTGAATAGTAAAAATACAGTTTTGAGTTTTGGTGTGTTAATGAAATCATTAATGATGTAATAATTTTGTAATAAATCTGGTAGACTTCTGTATAGTAAAATAATATGTAAGGTGTACCAAGTGGAAAATACATTGGGAAAATACAATCGTAAAGCCCATGGTTTTGGGAATACAACTAATGAGGTGTCCCTTGGAAATTATAAAACAATTCCCTCACTTTTTCTATAAATACCAACCCATTCCTTTATTTAATAAATTCCAAATTATCCCTCAATGTATATATGGCCTCTGTACCTCCGTAGTAGTCCTCCAATGGTTTCCTTAAGCCCCCATGGTCCAAAATTGCATGATATGGCAGTAACTCTTTAATGTCAGAGAATTCTCAACTTCGTTCTTTTTACATTGATGTTTTCTTTTATGTGGTATATAATTCACAAATCCATACCATGTTATTATTTTCTTCTTATTATTTATCTATTCTGTATTATGATTCATTTTTTATGGGTGACCCTTGTCCCCTCTATTTTTAATGTTTTCTAAAACCCTGTTGCATAGCCGTTAGGATGTAGAAATTTTATAAGATATTTCATAACTATTCTTTTATCTTGATTTCCTTTCATTTCCTATTAATTCATCATCTCCTCTTACCCAAGAGGCATCAAATATCCATAAATCATGTCTATTTTTGATTTTATCATGCTCATGGAGAATTAAAATTCATTATTATTCTCCTCTCCCACTTATTCATGTAATAAAAACATTGTCTGTGATGTGTCGAATTACTGACATCGGGGACGTTGTGATTTCAGTTTACATTAATTCTTTAAAGGCAGGTCCTGAATCCATTTTTATGGGTGAACAAGGTTATAATATATATATTATGTCTCATTCATTTTTCAGGAAATGTTTTGTACACATGGTTTTAATTTATTAAACAAAATGAGGTTTTTATTATCAAAGAACCTCTAAAATGATCTAAATGAACATCATTAATATTTTAACCTATGAATTATAATTATGTAAAAATTAAAAATGATAAATGTTATAATTTATTTTTCTAGAAGTATTTAAATACTACTCCTTTATAATTATTTAGTTTTACTTGCAATTGACATGAGCAATTCATCAGGAAACAGTCATGAATATCTTCAAAAGAAGATACCCAAAACAGTGCAATGAACAAAATAATAACAATTGAAGGTGAAATGATGTAATGAAATGATCATATAAGTTACTATAAAGATGGATATGATTATGTAATATATTAATAACACTCTTTTAAATATTATAGAAAATTATTAAGTGAGTTATAAGTAAGACAAACATGAGGTAAGGAAATTCTTAACCCGATTTCCATCCATTCGGTTAACTTTATTCTTCATTATTTATGTGGTATTTAAATTGTTTGTGTAATGAATCCAGATTATACTATGTTTAATTATGTGTATTTAAATATTATATACATATTAAATCCACTCTATTAAGTCTCACTTCAATTATATTAAATCTATAAGGTTATTTTCTTTTAAAATCCTCTTTTAAAATTCTAATTTACAAAAATTCAAAAGCAATGTTTTTAAGTATTTATTCATGATGCATGATTATGTTATGGTTCTTGTTCATTGTTTATGATGATGTTTGGGACCTATATTTCCATCCAATGCATGTGGTATGTTTATGTTAGAGTTTTTCTAAATGGTTACTCCAAGTGTAACTATGATGGTTAAACAAATTGTAAGGTAGCAGTAATGGTAATAAATTATAAAATAGCTGAGAGGGTTACAAGATTATGTATGTAATGACCCAAGATACATTTATGAATATATTTATTTTTTTGTTTATTTTTGGATCTTTTTTTAAATCTCATGTTTCACAAACTAAGTATATATGGGTGACAAGAATGCCTTTTGAAAATGTTTTCATATACTAAAAGTATACATGAACTAATGTGAACTTTCTTTCTTCTACATCCCTTACTAAGCTTTTTATACTAATACCATGTTTTTTAAATGAATTTCAAAGGTCATAAGGTTTTCTATGAAAAATAAGGAATCCAAGTTATATGTTGGAATAATTTTCAAGGAAAGCATGTTTTAATCATAGTGTTTTATGTTTCCATAAAATGGAAACTGTTTTCAAGGTATCCACTCTACAATAATCTGAAAGGTTGTGAATGTATTACATCCCAATTAACTAAATCTATAAACTTAAAAATATCTTAAAATTAAAAGGAAGTGATTTATTGTCTAAAATCAAGATTATGTAATGTAATATGGCTGGGTCCTTATATTGATCAATTACTATCCGTGTGGTCGATGACTATCCTACTATGGGAGGAGGCTCTATATTCCACCTCTAGAGGTGGGGGTACCTAGAGCACTATGGATGAGTAAAAATAAATAGTTTTAAGAGATTGAAATCATTTATCCAAATGAAATTGGAAAACTAGTTTCAAAACCACTTTTGATAAAATACTTACAAACCACTGTTGAAATCAATTTTTCTAAATCATAAAAAAAAACTTTTGAGATCATTAATTTTTAAAAAGTATATTTTAAAATAATAAAATGTTTATAATCAAAACAAACAACGTCGAGAAACCTTTATTGAAACCCAAGCAAATATTTATTGAAATTTTCAAATCAACAAGAGACATATAGTTACAAAAACATGTCAAAATATGGATAACTCCAATAATTTTATCTAACAGGGATTTAAGACACAACACATCCATTTCAAAAATTATACTAAAATGAATCTTTCCTTCTTAATATTTAATTATAATTTATAAAAAAGGTGAATTTGAATAAATCCTCGAATTAAATAGAAGTTCATGCCTTATCAGTAGTACATTTTCAATATAATAAATTCTAGTAATGGAATTTTAGATATATAAAATCCAATTATAATCATTTAAATGAAATAGGATCATTTTAAAATTTCTTCTAAGAAACAATAATAAGAACATGACATGAAATCAAATCCCATTCTTTGTGAAAAAAGAATTTAAATAATATATGAAAATCAATATTAGCCTAAAATATCTTTATATATTCATAATAAATCATTTAAAATCTATAATAAATTTTAATACGTGTAATATAATTGATTTTAAAATAAACACCAACCATAAGTAAATGAAAGTCATGTTAAAAAGATGTTCCTCTAATAATGATATCCAAATAATAAATAAAGGGTCAAAATGATACCCAAAAATAGAGATAAAATAAAAATATATATAACCTTCATACCCTATGGTTGGTTGTTCTAAAACTATGATGGTGTAGGAATAGCCCAAGGTGAAATGAAGATGTGAGTTAGGTAGAGATATTCAATTATTGTTATAGACACAACACATTACAGAATCAAGATTAAACAACACAAGAAGAGTCAATGTAGAGGGGGTGGTCACACTAAAGGGGGTTTGGATAGGGGATGGAGAGACATGATGTGGAAATAATTAATTGGGAAATAATTTTTAAAATAATAGATGTAATTATGAAAATAAAAAATCATCCTTGGAAACCCATACAGTTTATGAAACTGTGTGGAAAATGTGCTTCCTACACTAAACACCCAAATACTACTATGCGTAGTTTACCCGATAATCGTCTATATTCCAACAACATATGCCTCAATGATTTTAAATGTATCACCCCAGGTAAATAAAGCATATGACATTTTTATATTTAACCATATTTGTTAATAAAATATTAATGTTACTTTAAAGGGGACACTATGCTCGATGGCGTACCCAATACGCAACAACGAGTTTTTTGGGAATCTTACGTTGCACTCTAATAATAAAATAATATTATTTTAAATGGTAGTTAACGCCTATCCTTTTTAATGGCGCGAATGAACAGAACTAACTAAAAAATTATTATGTATGTTTGTCAAATATTTTTACTTCTTACAATAAATTTTTGAGGATTAAAAATTTGAATGAATCCAATTTTTAAGCATAAACATTCTAATATTCTTCAAAAGGTCGATTAACCTCCTTTAGATGGCGAACCTCTTTTAAATCCACTTTTTAACAATTTTATGTGTTTTATTTGACAAAATAAAATTCTTCTTTAGAATAGGGACATCATAATTTACCTTGGGTAAATTGTTTGTATTTTTCCGATAAAGTTCATTTTTTAATGAATAGTGAAAAATGTTGTATTTTAATTCAAAACCTATTTTTAATATTATTTATTTATATGATTAGATTATCTTTTGAATTGGTTTTAAAGTTCAATTATAATATTTTTTTTAATCCAATAGTGGTCGTTGGAATTAATTTCATCTTGAAATTGGACTTAAACTAGATTCAATCTTTTGATAATTATTGTTTCTTAAAAACACGCTATTTATTTTGACAGCGGGAATTAATTATTAAATTAATTAATGAAACATATATGTTTTGAATTTTCTAAAATAGAATTCATTTTTGAATTCTTAATATCAAATATAGCTTAGGGTGTATTTTGGTATTTTTCTAAAAAACTTCAATTTTTGATCAATAGTGAAACCACTAAGTGGTAGTTAAAGAAACTGATTTTTCGTTTAAATGAATCATTTCCACCTCTGTGTTTTGAATTTCAAAAATCCGACATACATGGTTGTCATTAAGAAGTAAAATGTGGTTCAATGGATTTAAAATAATTTTTTGGTGAATAGTAACTTTTAAGTTTTTAATCGCGATTAGAGGTAATTAGTGTAGTTTAAGGTAAAAATAATGTTTTAATAATATGAGATGAGCTTGACACATGTCCTAACCTTATTGGATGTGTCAGGGCCAACCAATACAATCCATGGGTCATCTTGGGGACCCTATGGAGCCACTTTGGTTGGGAAATGACATAAATAACTTTTTATTTAATTTAAAAGTAAAAATGACACAAACATGAGTTGTTTTACTAAAACAATTTTTAATTGGGGTTATACAAGTCCGATTTTTGACTATAAATATTCATTGGAATGATAATAATATTTCTTAAATCATGATAATTTTTTATAATTTTTAGACATTAAATAAATAAAATTATTTATGTCATCATAATGATGCAGCGATTACCTCATTAATAAAGGATTTAAATAAAATGAAAAGATAATGTAAAATATATGACCTGCACATGTCCAAAACATATTAGATGGGTGTATTTCTAAGAATTATCACCTTATACTCAAAACACATCAATGTGGGACCTTTTAAATCTGAAACCCATTTTCAGATAATGTAACATTTCATTAGTTTCCAAGAGTGCCCCTCCTCTCCTCTTATAAAAGGCCCCCACCTCTACCTCCTTACCCACACTTCCAAAGCCTTTGGCAGGACCAACCCCTGCTCATTTGGACTCTCCACATCCCTATATTACTCCTAAAATCCTCACTTTTGGCAGAAGACTTCCCGAGTAAGCCGTTGAGCTCAAATCAAAAAGAGTTACCTGATTTTAAGGTAATGTCTTCACTTGAGTCCTTTTGTTTTATTTTGCTTCTCCACCCCCCTAAACTCTTTTTATTCCATTATTTTGTAACAACACCAGTATCTTAAATATACTAGGATGTTGTTATGTTATGTATTCTAGCTACACTTACACACACCTTCGTCTAATGGTTAAAGAACATACTGTTTCTATGGATGGCGAATTACTGCCTCACCAAACGATGATTGTTCAATCTTCTCTTAACACCTTTAATGGTGGCCATTAAGATGTCACTATATTTATATATGATATATAATATGTTTATGTCTTCCTTAAGATTCTGTATTTTTCATTTATGTCATACCTTTATGGATTCCATTATGGGTATATGCGATATCTTCATTTTAGGAAGTGCGGACTATCGCCCCCTCAAAGTGATTTGATTCGTTAATACCATATGTGGTACGTATAAAAGATATATTTTATGATATTATATATGATACCATAATGGAATTAAAATACTATTATATATCATTATGTTTTAATTCCATTAAATATGAAATAGAAATGGATCTAGCATTCATGCGTACGTACGGCTTACCGTCTCCATGAACGGTGCATTTCATTTCTTAACTCTAAATGTTATGTAATATTATAAATGTATGAATATACTGGATATATATGATATATATGATATATACATCATGAATAAAATTATGGATATAATTTATATTTTACCACATGAACGACTTGTAATTATAATGATTTTATTTTTAACTCAAGTACCAATGATCGTTAAAATGACCGATATTAGCTTAAATAATAACATAGTGTTCATGACATGGTAATAAGTGATATAAAAGGAATAATGAACATGAAAAAGGTTCTTAAGGAAGTATAAATTTACTCAAGTTTATTATTCAGGAGATTAAATAAGGATCGAGTCAAGTCGGACCCGAGGTAAGGGATCCTACTCCTCTCTTTCTTTTTTAAGTACACTCTTTTATGTCATTCCTTTTAAAGCTCATATTTCTTGTTATTGGGATGTTCTTTTATATTACTCTTACTGTAATTTTTATGTTCATATGATGAGAGACCCTATTCTCTCTCATCCATCCATTTTGGAATGTTTGAGTGGTGCCGTTAGGCTGCCGAATTTTCGTAAGAGATCTAACCTCTTTATTTATTTTTAAGTACTCTCCTTTATGTCACTTCTTTTAAGATCCTCTTTTTTATGTTGGGGGATGTTATTTTATATTATTTTTTCTTTAAAAATTATGTTAATATTATTAGAGACCCTATTTGATCTCATCAATCCATTTTTGTAATTTGTAAGTGGTGCCGTTAGGCTGCCGAGTTTTTGTAAGGGATTTTTCATCTCACTTTTAGTCTCATGTGATTTATGCTACATTTGCCAGCATTTCCTTTGACCGGTGTATGTAATTCCCATTATTATACTCTTTGTGTAATATAATTTCATTTATTGGTATTTACATATTTATTGTATGACCCTTCTTCAATGGGGTGTACGTTTCGAAAGTTACCCAAGTCGGTAAGGGAACCTTTCACCCTCCTACTTTTAAAAGACTTCTTTTGTTATGTCTTTTAATTCACATACTATTATGTTCAGATATTTTCTTCTATATACTTATTGATTTAAATTTTATTTCCATGTGATGAGATACCCTTTTTATCTCACATCAACTCATTTTATGAATTTTGTAGTGACACCGTTAGGCTATCAAATTTTTGCAAGGGAACATCTTAACCCAAATTTGATTCTTTGGGATAAACTTGTACTCCTTGAATATGTCGTTCTATGAATATGTGTGAATAACTTCTGATTGTTTTACACTTAATATCCACTTATATTTGGTGTATTCATTTGTTACACATAATTCTGTAATTGATTTATCCTTAAACCAAGGATACCGTCTTTGTAAGGGACTTCATATCAATCTCCATTCATTGAGGTGTATTTTGTTTTATACACAACCTTCTTTTATACGGTGTATAAACCCCTTTTACTTTTAGATTTATCCAATGATGAATCTTATTTATATGAAGCGTTTTACTAAACAACAAAAGGAAATGTTTTTGTCATACGTATGCGGCGACAACGACTTCTCCGTCGCTGTGACCATTATTTGAGTTTCAGCTTCTTCTACAAGCCATACCTTCTATTTAAAAGAAAAATAAATACCATGTTTTACTTTTATTTTATTTTGGTATTGAAAATAGTTTTCATAATGTTTTTATATCAATGTGTTGTATTGATATCTTGTTATTGAAAGCTGGAAATGTTATGTTTCCATTATGCATGTTTTATGTGATAAGATTATGTTATGGTTCTTCGGCATTGTTATGAAGACGGGTGGTTCTGTGATAAACTAAGGGCGGGTGAGCCCGGTATAGCTCTCCAATGCATTGGGTAATGTGAAGGAGTGAAAGGTTATGGTTTCTCTAAAGAGATTTAGGGAATATACTGTGGTGGGTATTCCAAACGTAACCAAGAGGGTTACTCCCTATGTAAGAATGTTATGAATTCCTCAAGTTACCTTTTATGTCTTATGATTTCTATGATTTATTCATGATTTGATGAGGTATATTAAAGTGCCTTTTTTATGGGTAATGTATGATTTCATTCTTATGTATATATGAACTCATGTTTCTTTTCCATATTTTTTTAACCCTTACTGAGATTTTTATGCTCATCCCAATTTTTTGAAATGTTTCTCACAGGTCAAGGGAAAGGTAAATGATGTGATGATAGTGTCAAGGATGTGTCATGAAAGAATCCATGTTTTATTTTAAATATGTTTCCGTTGATGGGGAAAACGAATACTGTCTTTTATGTAACCACTTTGTTTAAATGTGGAATGTAATTCAAGTTTCATCATCTAATTCTCCAAAACTCTAAACCTGAAAAGATCCTCAATGTGTAATCTTGTAATAACTCAAGATTAAGTAATGTTTAAGGCTGGGGCCTTATAGTTGGTATCAAAGGGAGTTTTAGATAACTTTAGAGGTTAGGGTATTCTATAAGCATAAGTGACATTACCATAATGGTTAGGATTTCAGAAAGAGTCCTAGTTTTAGATAAAGAGAATGAGTAAGTATATATCTGTGTCTACCTTCCTCATTTGTACATGATGGTTTTGTTGATATACGCACACTAACATTTCTATTTTTAGTGAATGGATAGATCTAGCAGGCACCAATGTGACAACGGGTTTGAAGGAAACTGTGGTGGTTCTCTGATTAAGATACTAGATAAAATGGAGGATTCAATGAGCAAACTCGTGGTTGTTCTAAACCAACTATCAAGGAGCCATGATAAACCAATTTAACCTTGGAATGATCTATAATGAATCATGTACGAGATGACCAATCAATGTGGATGTTCAGGTAATAATTATAAAGGTAACCATTAGAGTTTATATGATCCTTAATTTTGAGGTAATTATAGGTTATTATATGTTATGATGGAAAATGAAAGGCATGTGATAAACATGAGGTTAAAATATGTTATGATCATTTTTGAATATTTTATCTCGTTTTGGGGAATGTTTTAAGAATTATATAGTATTAAAAAAGGACAACACGCAGACCGTGTGACAACCCGTCATGTCGGACAAAGCTGCGGGAATCGAACCCACAACCAAAGTGCAACTTGTATTTATCGCCTACCACTGGACTACGTGAAGTCCCCGGTTAGTATGACTTATTCTTTTAAGTTAGTTATCTTTATGAATTAAGAGTAAGTTGATTTTGGGTTATTTATGAAAATGATTAACCTATCATGGAGGATATGTGATTAGGTTAATTACATTTCAATATGATACATTAGAAGCAACTGATGTTGTTTGGAGACAAATGTTACGATTTAACTTAGAAGACTATGTGACTAAATCCTTAAAATATTTGGGTTTCAATCTTAGTTTGGTTAAATTTGAAGAATTTTATGGACAAATTGTATATCAAATGGTCCTCGTTGAACTTTGGGTTTTGTTGGACAAATTTTGGATATTAAGAATAGATTTTCTTTTTATAAATGGTTATCCTTTTCTGGATTATCTGATCTTGTACTAACCTTTTTGGTTTTTGTTTTGGTAAGAGTCTAAAGACATAGGAAGTATATAGTTCTCTTTTTTGGATTAGGTGATTCTCTAGAAATTTATTATAGTACTCTTAATGCGAACAAGCCTTCTTAAATACTCGTCTTTTGGAGAAAATATGAGTTTGATTAAGGAATCTAGTAAAAGTTGAAAGTCTAGATGAAAAGTAAGTATGTTTCATTATGATTTAGTTAAGCTCAAAAATAAATTCCTCAATGAAAATTAACTTAAAACAAAAATGTTGTCTGTTAACTTTTCCTACTGGGGAATCGAATACCGTTTAACCCATCACAAGTTTGTGATTTTCTTATGGTTAACTTTATCCTAGACATGTTTACTATCACACTCCATCAGAACAAGACCCTTTGTTTTTTCCTCCATGTCCATATTTTCATACTTCGAATCCTAGTATGGGTTAACTCAGGTGACCTTTGTACTTATCTTTCTTTATTTTAAAGTGATTATTTTACCGACTCTTATTCCGATGTGGGATTTTCAATGAAGTTTCGAAGCCTAATTTTGAAATTGCGAGGAAGAAATTCCCAAAAGGGGGGAAGGATGTAACACCCCAGGTAAATAAAGAATATGACATTTTTATATTTATCCATATTTGTGAATAAAATATTAATGTTACTTTAAAGGGGACGCTATGCTCGATGGCGTACCCAATACGCAACAACGAGTTTCTTGGGAATCTTATATTGCACTATAATAATAAAATAATATTATTTTAAATGGTAGTTAACACATAGCCATTGTAATAGTGGGAATTAACAGAAGTAACTAAAAAATGATTATGTATGTTTGTCAAATATTTTTACTTCTTACAATAAATGTTAGAGGATTAAAAATGTGAATGAATCCAATTTTTAAGCATAAACATTCTAATATTCTTTAAAAGGTCGATTAACCACCTTTCGATGGAGAACCTCTTTTAAATCCACTTTTTAATAATTTTATGTGTTTTATTTGACAAAATAAAATTTTTTTTAGAATCGGGCCATCAAAATTTACATTGTGTAAATTTTTGGTTTTTTTCCGATAAAGTTCATTTTTTTAATGAATAGTGAAAAATGTTGTATTTTAATTCAAAACCTCTTTTTATTAAAATTTATTTATATCATTATATTATCTTTTTAATAGGTTTTAAAGTTTAATTATAATATTTTTTTTAAATCAATAGTGGTCGTTGGAATTAATTTCATCTTGAAATTGGACTTAAACTAGAGTCAATCTTTTGATACATATTGTTTCTTAAAAACACGCTATTTGTTTTGACAGCGGGAATTATTTATTAAATTAATTAATTCAACATATATGTTTTTAATTTTTTAAAATAGACTTCATTTTTGAATTCGTAATATCAAATATAGCTTAGGGTGAATTTTTGGTAATTTTCTGAAAAACTTCAATTTTTGATGACTAGTGAAACCACTAAGTGGTAGTTAAAGATACTGATCATTCGTTTAAATGAAAATTTTCCACCTCTGTGTTTTGAATTTCAAAAATCCAACATACATGGTTGTTATTAAGATGTAAAATTTCGTTCAATGAAATTAAAATAATTTTTTTGTGAATAGTAACTTTTAAGTTTTTAATCGCGACGAGAGGTAATTAGTGTAGTTTAAGGAAAAAATAATGTTTTAATAATATGAGATGGGCATGACACATGTTATACCCTTATTGGATGTGTCATGACTGATCAATAAAATCCATGGGTCAACTTGGGGACCCCATGGAGCAAATTTTGTTGGGAAATGACATAAATAACTTTTTATTTAATGTAATAGTAAAAATGACACAAACATGAGTTGTTTTACTAAAAAAATTGTTAAATGGGGTTATACAAATCCGAATTTTGACTATAAATAGTCCTTGGAAAGCTAAGACGATTTCATAAATCATGATAATTTTTTTATAATTTTTAGACATTATATAAATAAAATGAGTTATGACAACATAATGATGCAGTGATTACCTCATTAATAAAGAATTTTAATAAAATGAAACTATAATGTAAAATCTATGACCTACACATGTACAAAACCTATTGGATGGGTTGATTTAGAACCCTTATCACCTTATCCTAGAAAAACATCAATGTGGGACCTTTTAAATCCGAAACTCATTTTCAAATAAGGTAACATTTCTTTACTTTCCAATAGTGCCCCTCCTCTCCTCTTATAAAGGGCCCCCACCTCTACCTCCATACCCAAACTTCCAAAGCCTTTAGGTCGGCCAAACCCTTCTCCTTTTGCCTCTCTAAATCCCTCTATTACTCCTATAAGCCTAACTTTGGGCAGAAGTCTTCCCAAGGAAGCCTTTGATCTGAAATCAAAAAGAGTTACCCGATTTTAAGGTAATGTCTTCCCTTGAGTCCTTTTGTTTTATTTTGCTTCTCCAACCCCCTAAACTCTTTTTATTACTTTCTTTTGTAACAAAACCAGTATCTTAAATATACTAGGATGTTTTTATGTTAACTATTAGAGCTACAATTACACACACCTTCGTCTAATGGTTAAAGAACATACTGTTTCTGTGGATGATGAATTACTGCCTCACGAAACGATGATTGTTCAATCTTCTCTTAACACATTTCATGGTGGCCATTAATATGTCACTATATTTATATATTATATATTATATTTTTATATTTTCCTTAAGATTCTGTATTTTTCATTTATGGCATACCTTTATGGCTTCCATTATGGGTATATGTGATATATTCACTTTAGGAAGTGCGGACTACCACCCCCTCAAAGTGATTTGATTCATTAATACCATATGTGGTACATATAAAGGATATATTTAATGATATTATATATGATAACATACTGGAATTAAAATACTATTATTTATCATTATGTTTTAATTCCATTAAATATGAAATAGAATTGGAAGTAGCGTTCATGCGTGTGTACGGCTTACCGTCTCCATGAACAGTGCATTTCATTTCTTAACTCTAAATGTTATGTAATATTATAAATGCATGAATATACTGGATATATATGATATATATTATATCTAAATCATGAATAAAATTCTTGATATAATTTATATTTTACCACATGAACTACTTGTAATTATAAAGAGTTTATTTTTGACTCAAGTACCAATGATCGTTAAAACGACCGTTATTAGCTTAAATAATAACATAGTGTTCATGACATGGTAATAAGTGATATAAAAGGAATAATGAACATGAAAAGGGTTCTTAAGGAAGTAGAAATTAACTCATGTTTATTATTCAGGAGATTAACGAACGATCGAGTCATGTCAGACCCGAGGTAAGGGATCCTACTCCTCTCTTTCTTTTTTAAGTACACTCTTTTATGTCATTCCTTATAAAGCTCATATTTCTTGTTATTGAGATGTTCTTTTATATTACCTTTACTGTAATTTTTATGTTCATATGATGAGAGACCCTATTCTCTCCCATAAATCCATTTTGGAATGTTTGAGTGGCGCCGTTAGGCTGCCAAATTTTCGTAAGAGATCTAACCTCTCTCTTTCTTTTTAAGTACTCTCCTTTATGTCACTTTTTTAAGCTCCTCTTTTTTATGTTGTGGGATGTTATTTTATATTCCTATTTCTGTAAACATTATGTTAATTTTATTATATACCCTATTTTATCTCATCAATCCATTTTTTATGTTTTATGTGGCGCCGTTAGGCTGCCGAGTTTTCGTCAGGGATTTTTCACCTCACTTTTAGTCCCGTGAGATTTATGCTACATTTGCCACCATTTCCTTTGAGTGGTGTATGTACTTCCCATTATTATACTCTTTGTGTAATATAATTTCATTTATGGGTATTTACATATTTATTTTATTACCCTTTTTCAATGGGGTGTATGTTTCGAAAGATACCCAAGTCGGTAAGGGAACCTTTCACCCTCCTCTTTTTGAAAGACTTCTTTTGTTATGTATTTTAATTCACATACTATTATGTTGGGATATGTTCTTATATATCCTTATTGATTTAAATTTTATGTCCATGTGATGATATACCCTTTTTATCTCTCATCAACTCATTTTCTGAATTTTGTAGTGACGCCGTTAGACTGTCAAATTTTTGCAAGGGAATTTCTTAACCCAAATTTCATTCTTTGGGATAAACTTGTACTCCTTGAATATGTCGTTCTATGAATATGTGTGAATAACCTCTGATTGTTTTACACTTAATATCCACTTATATTTGGTGTATTCATTTTTCACACATAATTATGTAATTGATTTATCCTTAAATCAAGGATATCGTCTTTGTAAGGGACTTCATCTGAATCTCCATTCATTGAGGCATATTTTGTTTTATACACAACATTATTTTATAATGTGTATAAACCCCTTTTACTTTTATGTTTATCCAAAAAGGAATATTTTTTATACGAAGCGTTTTACTAAACGACAAAAGGGAATGTTTTTGTCGTACGTATGCTGCGACAACGACTTCTCTACCGCCGTGACCATTATTTGAGTTTCGGCTTCCTCTACAAGCCATACCTTCTTTTTAAAAGAAAAATAAATACCATGTTTTACTTTTCTATTATTTTGGTATTGAAAATAGTTTTCATAATGTTTTTATATCAATGTGCTGTATAGATATCTTGTTATTGAAAGGTGTAAATGTTATGTTTCCTTTATGCATGTTTTATGTGATAAGATTATGTTATGGTTCTTGGGCATTGTTATGAAGATGGGTTCTTCCGTGATAAACTAAGGGCAGGTGAGCCCAATATATCTCTCCAATGCATTGGGTAACGCGAAGGAGTGAAACGTTAAGGTTTCTCCTATGATATTTAAGGAATATACTATGGTGGGTATTCCAAACGTAACCAAGAGGGTTACTCCCTATGTAAAAATTTTATGAATTCCTCAAGTTACCTTTTATGTATTATGATTTCTATGATTTATTCATGATTTGATGAGGTATATTAAAGAGCCTTTGTTTTATGGGTAAAGTATGATTTCATTCTTATGTATATATGAACTCATGTTTCTTTTCCATATTTTTTTAACCCTTACTCAGCTTTTTATTCTCATCCCAAGTTTTTGAAATGTTTTTCACAGGTCAAGGGAACGGTACATGATGTGATGATAGTGTCAAGGATGTGTCAAGAAAGAATCCATGTTATATTTTAAATATGTTTCCGTTGATGGGAAAAATGTATACTGTCTTTTATGTAACCACATTGTTTAAATGAGAAATGTAATGCAAGTTTCATGATCTAATTCTCTAAAACTCTAAACCTGAAAAGATTCTCAATGTGTAATCTTGTAATAACTCATGATTAAGTAAGGTTTAAGGCTGGGGCCTTATATTAATTTTAATAGTTCATTTAATACCTTCCTCCCCTTACCCATGTATGGTTTCTTTATATTTACTACTAATCATAGATAAAAAAATCCCTAAAATATGAAAAACATTGTCCTGAAACTTTTAAAATTACAATATTCCATAAATTTATTTGAAATAATTTAAAATTAAAAAAATACAATTAATTTTGGTTGTCACAAAAGGAAAATTGGGTGAAATTCTTTAGTGTTCACTAAATCAAAAATAAAAATGAGTTTGTAATATCCACATTTTCTATATTCTTTCCACTGTAATTAATTGTTGTTGACAAAATTTTTATATCACATCCGTAGATACTCACAATTGAAAACACTCAATGTCCTCATATACTTCAGACACCAATAACCACTTTCCCCTATATTTTTGTGACCTCATATTTTATTACAACTATAACACCAACAAAATTATGTTTTTGTGATACCACTATGGTATGTGGTAATATATTCCTGTATCCATAGTCACCAAATATTCCAAAATGTGATCCCATAACGTTTTTTTATTATTTATATAATTAAAAATCATTAGTGGCCATTAAAGGCTATAATAATGGAGACATTTTATCGACCAACAGTGGCCTCTTCCTGGCCATTGAATCTTTTGGACATCACATTTATTGGTGTCTAAAAGTAATAATTCTAATAGTGTTTACAATATAATTTTCTATATATTTTAAATAACCCAACAGAAAAGTTTATACATTTATAAATGATAAATTAATTGGTTACTATTACCAAAAAAAAGATAACATCACATAGGTTGTACCATGACCCTAAAATATATGATTTGTTATTTTTACCACATCAAATAGAATATTTAAAGGATATAACAAAAAATTTGAATGTATATATTGGGGATGATCCAGTCCAATGGTCTAGTTGTTCTATAAATCTATTAAAAACATATATTTATGTTTTGTGCATCTATGTATAATACATGAGGTTTTAAATTTATACTACTCCCCCATAATATCAAGGTCTATTACAATGTGTTCAATTTCTCTCGTTGATTAAATAGTATTAAAGATTGGATATTGGATAACTTTGATAAAAACAATAATAAAAATTCTTAAACACTACCTTGTTTACATTATTCTTCTCTATATCTTAACTCAGTAAACTTATGTTTTTTTAAATTCAGTATTATTATTATCTATCGAATTATACCTTATTTTATTTGATACTCATATTGTTTTATATATAACACATATACCCCCTCATTTCTATTTCAATTTCCATTTTGGACCCTAACCCAAAATTTACCCATATCCATTGCAGTTTATTAATCTACTACATCTTTTGTTTTCATGATATATTTTTATTTATAAATATTATAATATAGAGAAACTAAATCCTATTCCTCTTTATATACTAGGTATGCCTTCTTCATATTATCCATGTCATTGTTCTTACTGTTCATTAGATCCTTGAAATAGACGTTACTCATATCCGAAATAGACGATTCTTATCTATGCCAAAACATCATGATTAATTTGTACTTTTTACTCAAAAACATAAAATTCAATAAATTTTAAGATTGTTGAGAATTTAATGAAAGATGTAACTATTCCCTTATAATATTTTCTATACCACAAATATTGGTGTAAACAGAATGAGTTGGAGTGGATTAGTTTGATGAGTTTTCATATATATAAAATCATTTCCACACTCTTTACATATGAAGTCAATCAGATAATGGATTTATCACACCCCTCATACCTTATATTTTATTATAAGATCATTTCTAAAGAATGAAAATACATAATAAAGATAATTTATTAATGATGTGGTTTTGCAATAATGCTTATAAATTCATTTTTCATGTATAGAAGATGTCATCCTACAGAGCCAACTCCAATTTTCTAATTAAGATAGAGCATGTGAGTGGGTATAACCTTAATATCATACACATGGTATAAAAATGGGAAAAATGAACTGAGTTTTTAAAATCATCTATAGGTATAAACTAGGAATCCCTGTATGATTACCAGATTTAGATGGACCCTTTTTTATAATGATTTTATGTGAAGGAAAAACACTCTTGTATACAATAATGAATATGATATTATTCATCTGTTCTCAAAATGTGTATGGGTTTCCAATTTTTTGACACTTATAATATAATAATATCATAAATTAGTATACTCAAATCTTCTTCAAAGACATGAATGGTCTTTAATAATTTAAAATATTTTATCACTCACATATTATTATTCTTCTGGACACAAGAACAACTCTTTGGAGTAATTTTGGTTAAAATAATTATTTAAAACCTTAATTATTCATGAAAATCTTAATTTTAGTTATCCCTCTCTTTAATAAATTGAATATAAATTGAAATATAATATCAAATAATCTTTAGAAACATCACTATATATTGTTCTATCTCTTCTAATCTTAATCACATGATTATATTTTATATACTTGAATGTGGATACATTATAATAATTTCATCTACATCATCCTACATTAAACAATCTTTAATTTTCAATATATATAGTCCAATATTATTCTCAATAATTACATCATGAATAACTATCAATGATACATACATAATATCTCCTTGATTATCATCATATAACATTTTTACCACAACTATAGATTAATAAAAACTGTGAACAATATTTTTCATCGTTGATTACACTAAAGTCTCATCACTTTTCATCTCATGGTCTACCATAATTATAATAGCATTATCTTCTTCAAACATTAAAATTACCCTAAAATTTTTTCACATGATTAAATGGATATATTCATGAATTGTTACAATGGAAACATACTCATCATAAAGTGACAATATTCATCATGGTGTAAAATGATTTCCTACATGATTAGTAGTCATAATTAAAAAAATGTGGTGTTTACCTCTTAATATTAGTGTTACTTCATCTTAACATACATAATAAATATCATTTTTTTCATTCATATAATAATTGCTTTAAAATATGATATTATGTTCCATTGCATATGGTTTACTGATCATCATTCATAATAAAAAAACTAGTTACATAAATTATCTTCATCATTATAATTGTTATAATTTAGTCATTGAAGAATAGAAGAATAATAATCTTAATTAAATATTCATTTAGAATATTTTAATTTTTAAATATAAAATTTTTTAAAATGGAATTGTCATTACATATCTTCTTCAAACCTATAATGGCAATAAAATATCATAGTGAGAATCTATACTTTTCCAAAAATATAATTCAATTAGAATAACCTTACATATAGTATATTGGATCTCAAGTGTCATAATGTTTATTCATAGTATTCATATTTTATATTGTGAAGCTAAAAATTACTCTAACATGTAATAATAAAGATTTTCTTCATCGCTATATTTCTATAAATATCATGCCTTTACATAGAAGAATCTATCTCATATGAATCACATTATGATTGATAATTTTTCTATATTCAAGTGTAAATAATTGTTTATCCACATATTTACATTTTTATATCATAGTGGGGCTAAATTCCATCACCACTTTCTGTTATTACCTAAGGTTGATTTTATCTATAGATTTGTTTGACATTAATCATGATAGGATATCTATATATATTTTTAAATTTTTGATCTATAACTCTATATAAATTTATTTATAGGTTATTCTTCCTTATGTAACAAAATAGAGAACAATATATTATAAAATATTTTTCCATTAAGTACACTAAATACCTTTACACATCCCTATGAAGAACATTATGTATTAATCGAATTACACATATTTATCATAAGGTGAATCAATACTTTTTTAATTTTATCAGGGTCAATAGTAAATGAATTGTATAAATCAAGTCCTTAACAATTTTTTATAAATATACATCACCAAAATGCTAATACACATTGTGTATATTATAAAAAAATCAATAACCTTTAATCTTTATTTTACACTAAATTCCAAAAACATTTTCATATCTTCTAATTTTTTACTAATTTAAAATAACATCAGGTCGTCATTAATAATTACTATATTAACTCAAAAGATTACTAGATTTTACAAATCATATATAGAGTATCTTAGTATATCATAATTAAATTGACCAAACATTTCCTCTTCCTTAAACATCATCCATTTATATTCCTTAATGTAACATTTTTCTTAACCACATGACAATACATCAGATGGAACATACATTTTCTATCTATCATATCTCTATTATAGAGATTAAAATTTCAAAAAATACAAAAACTCTATTGAACATGACATTATATACATGAGAAATACAGTCATTGAAAATATAGATTAGAAATAAACAAAAAATACTTATATACTTTCCAAATTAATATTCCTTATGAAATATATTTAATTTCATTAACATGAACAATATCATTTAACATGTGAATGACTCTCAAAAAATAAAATAATTTCATGTCACTTCCATTTTATTCCCTATTTGAAAACTGATGTTCATTAGTAGAATCAATGATTAAGGATATATAACATTATGTATCATGGTGTTTTAAAACCCAAAAAATTATGATTCAATGTTTTCATTGACATACTAAACACATATTTATTTGTTTTCTTTGGAAAATTAATTATACTTCTCATTAACTTTCATGGGAACTTGATGATTATTCCATTTTGTTCCTCTTCAACACATATAGACCTAAATCATATTAAATTTATAATATGTGAAAATGAATACAACATAAAACTAATTATATTAAACATTGTTTCATCTAAATATTTATCAGTTTTACATTTATCTAAATACACTTCATGTGGATGAAATTTTTCTCACTGTTAGGTGGTCCAATATTTTTAACGTATTCTATATTTATCATTAGAATATTCTATTTGTGAATTTTATTTATTTATTTTAAATATTAATTATTCTAAATTAGTATTTTAGACTTGGCATCCATTTGAGTATTTTGAAAATTAGTTCTTCTCTTTATGTTTATTTTAAAACCTAAATTCCATCTTCACATGCACAAATTACCTCAACATTATCATTATTGACAATTTGGTTCTACTATTCAGTTAATGGGCCATTTTAATTAAATAAACATATAGGGTTATCCTTGTATTGAATGTATTTTATTTGAATATTGTATTTTCACATATTTTTTTCCAATATTTTTCTAACATCATTTATCACCATCACTACTTATAAATTTCCATCATGTAGATCATAAATCATTATGTGTATAATAGTTATGAATTTTAAATTATATTTTTGCATGCAATACACTATATAGGATTAATAATAATTAAGTGAAAAAATCCCCACATTCTATTTATATTCTAAATTTGATTAATCTAGTGGATAATTCAAACATGATATGTCAAATTAAATCATTGAATAAATTTAACATGTTCTTGATCCTATTTCACTTTTCTCAGGTTGTCAGTTTCTATTTTCGTTATATACATTGATGTTTTGCATAGGATAGATTCTATATTATAATTTTGAGATAACATAAAAAATTATTCAAATCTATACATCGTATAGGATAATTATATATTATTTATTAAAATATATCCAATCAATGGAAACCTTTATCTAATCAGATTCCACATTAGATTCCCACTAGAAACATTAAATCACATCAAGAGGTTGGAGAATCATTGTGAACCATTTTTTACCATATTATTTTTCAATATTTTATTTCACACACTTTATCTACTATGGTGAATGGGATTTCTATGAATCATTTAACATAGACAAATTATATACAAAACATAATGCAAATAGAGCATCACAGAATGTATTTTTAAAAATTACATTAACTATGTGGGTATCTATTACTTGTTGTGTTTATCGAATGTATGATACATAGATTATATATATGATACAGAAGTTATTAGAATATAATTGTTGATTTTATCTTCAAATCTTGGGTGTAGATATCTTAATATAAAGTACTTAAAAAAACATTACAGTATCTTAACATTTTCATAATAAAATATCATGCTAGTTAACATTTTTATTTTTACCCCCTTCTTGATGTAGAAACACTATTTATTCCATTATGTCACTCCATCAATATAATATATCATCCATAAAATAATATCTTTTTAAGACAGTGGACTATCAGCAATATTAGTATATAATTAAGCTTATTTGTCTCACTTCTATAATTATTATCACATGCATGGGAATATACATTATTTTTTCATATTAATCCCTTCAATATAAATCCATCTAATCACCTTTATAAAATTATAGTTTCATCTATGTATATGACAAAAAAATCACTAGGTTCTCATTTATATCACATTTTCTTATTTCTACACATTAATATTAAACTTTCCCATCATGAACATATTTATTCCAACATAAATTTTATAGGTACAACAATATACATTTTTTATCTATATTTTTATTATTTGATATATAATAATATAATAAAAAATTAGTACACACACATATATATATATTACATTATCATTGTTTCTATTATTGTACCATGAAAATAATTATAGGAATATTTTAATTATATAAATTTTAAAATGATAAAATTTATTTAATTTAAAAATTTCATTTATCGTTGTTCAAATAATATATTGGATAATATACAATTTTTTTTAAAATAGAAAATATTCCAAATTTTTAATTTAAAACACCAAAATAATCATTCAATATTCTTATCAGTACCTATATTTTATTTTTCCATTCTTTTAGAATTTCATTCCTATATAAATATATAAAATGCATCTTTTCATTAATATATGATTTAATAAACATTTTTCAAACCCCATGTGGTGGGAAAAAAATCAATATGGATCAAATTTATTGTTCAATTATCAACTCCATATTTTGAGACAGAATTGTGTATTTTCAATCAATCATTATATTCAAACTTATTGATCAACACAATATCATACCCTTACCAAATTCTTTAATTGAATTTCACTATAATCTCAGTGTTATCAAAAATTCATTTATTACGTATTATAATACTAAATAATGATGAAAATTTAAACTATATGACAGAATGAAAATATTTAATTGAAATTAATTCCCAAAACCATTTAGGATTATTGTTTTAGTGAATTTGGAAAAAAAATTACCAAAACATTTAATGTATTTCTCAACAATGGGTCATTTTTTACAATAAGTACCACTGATTAATCCATAATACATTATCAATATATCCCACATATTCTACCCATATGATACCCTTCTATAAATTTAATACTTTTCATTTCATCATAACCATGGGAGATAGAAATATAAGAAATGAGTGATCTCATATAATCAGAAATATTAAATATCAGTGATAAAAATCAATGACCTTATGTGTGTATAATATGAGAATGTTGGTATAATCAGGATACATTAAAATGTTTTAGACAATAAATCATAGATTAAAAATCATGGAATAATACAAGAATATATCATAAAAATTCTATAATCATGAAATCATGGAATACATAATAGATATTGAACATCGAGGAACATATAAATCATTACATTGTGGATCAAGTAACATAATATATTTCCCTGAGTAAATCATGATTCACTCACCAATTTATAATGATTTATTAGGCCTCACTCAACAATTTCCCTTAGCGGATTATGTATTAGAACAAGTTTCCAATTTCTGATCCTGAATCTTTTCTCATTTCACCATTATGTCATTAGATGTAAATATTTATATCATATATTATTAGACCATATAGATCCCACTAATAACGTATGGATTACCCATACACATTTTCAGCGCATAAAAACATATATCCAAGATATCATTAAACCAAAAAATAATAATGTGTTTTATAAAATATTACTATGAAAATAATGTAATTTTTATAGTGTAACGAACCAATGAAAGGAAAATTAGGGCCATTTAACACATCATAAGGAACCTATGAATACAAATTGGTATCCCAATATATTAAATAAAATTATTAGTAAATACCATTAAATCAATGAAATAATATAGATAGTATATATGTTGTATATAGAAATTGTAAATAGTTACAATAATAATTTCCCCAATCAATCGATGAATGAAAACATGGTGAACAACCTCTAATAAAAATTATTACATATACATTTCTCACAAAAAAAAATTAGTTGAAAAGTTATGTTTATTAATGGTGTTTGGGTATTTAGAAAAAGGTAGTAACAGAATGTATATTCCATATAAAATTACAATACAAAATCCATATAGATTAATAATGTTGATGGTAAACTTTTAATAATTTACTTGATCAATCATAATGATTATGGAAGGGTAATGACGTAGTGGAAATTTTTTTTTTGTGTTTTTGAAAAATGTATTTGGAAATAATAAATATCCTTTATCCTGAAAAATAATTTTTAAATAAATATTTGGTAAATCAGGGATAAAAATAATTCCTTTAAAAATCATGTATTTTTTAGAATATTTTATATAAAATGAAATCATAATAATAAATATGTGTTCAGATAAATGAATAAAAAAATATTTTATAATTTTTTAAACATTATCATAGAATTTGAAGTTACATATCCATTAAAGAGTTATTTTCAAAAAGTTAATGCTAATGATATTGAAAAATTTTAATTTTTATCTTAATATCTTATAATACATATTTAATTTTGAAGAAATTTTTTCTATAAGATATATAGTAAAAAATATAATACATTTGACATTGAAAAGAAATAAACCTTTTTAATACATTGAAAATTCTATTGTTGAAAACACAAGTAGTAAAACATTACTTTTTATTAAAAAATAATTCTCTAAAATCGAAATTTATGATTTAATATTGTAATATATTATGGTGGATGAACCCTTGATATTTACCAGATGAAAAATATAATTTAATGAATTTAAATTGAGTTTCAAAAAATCATTGTAATTAGGGTAACAATTAGGTCCAATTCCATTTGATGAAAATTAAATTTTTTTGATTATTATTTACAAAAATTAATATATATATATATATATATATATCTCTGTGTGTGTGTGTGTGTGTTTGTGTGTTAATTATACATTTAAGGGTATTAAATTTACCATATAATGAAAAAATAGTGTCTAATATAAACTTGTCTCAAAGAAAAGAATTTGAGTTGAAAAATCCTTACCTTATTTCCCCTATTTGGAAAATGTTCCCTATGATCTAGTATAACAAACATTAATACCTTATTGACATATATAATAAACATCTTTATATATATAAACATTTATAAGTTTCATTTATAATTATTCTCTATATTTACATTATTTAGTTATTGCCCATTTGCAACATCAAGTGTAAACATTATGATTTTGATGAACTAGTTTCTTAATAGTAATATCATTCATTGGTATTTTGAAAAATTTCATAATATTCCAACCATAAAATATGATTTAATTGATTATTTTTTATTAATTTAAATTTTATATTTTCATTTCAAAATAATTTTAACTATTCGTTTAAAGATGAAGTTGATTGAGATATTTTTTCAGTAATTTATAAAGTACAGAGGATATTGTCTTAAATAACAAGTTATATTTATGTATTACCATTTAAAAAAAGAAAAAAATTATTATTATTCAAATTAATGTTCCCAAATTCATCATTGAAGTAAATTTATAGAATTATTCATATTGGTGGATAAACTGGCCCAATAAGAACATGCTACAATCAATGTTTGAGCATAACTATAGAAGAGATTAGTTTTTATAATATCATTACACTAAGAGTATAATGTCACTATTTTTATGTTATTGTGGTGGTGAATAAGAATTTTTATGAGTTATAAGAATAAGGTAAATGAAAATTATGTCACCACATATAAATATATTGATTTCCCACTTGGAATATTCTTTTTAAGTTGTTTTTGATACCATTTTTGTTTTTTTGTAATCCTACTTATATAATTCCTAATATATTTTTGGAATATAAATAATAACCTAAATACTATAACTATTAACTATACCTATTTCTAGTACCATCAATTAAATACAGTGATATAAATTGAAATATGTTATTCATGGAGGCAGTAGTCTTCCCACGTTCATGAGCTACGTTTACATCTTTTCGATCAAATGGATGGGGAATATAGTATACATATATCATCAGTATAATAACCTTTATGAATATTATTTACACTGATTTAATTATATATATATAGTTATTACATGTCCATGGGAGGTTGGATGTGAAGGTTAAACAATGAAAGTAATAGGTCTTGTAAATCTTATGTAGAGAGTTTGGATCTTCTCTTCAAGTATCATTTAGGAATGTAGGTATTGAGGAACTCTATTTAGTACGGAGGCTACCAAATATTTAGTGGTTCAATATAATATATAAATTGGTAATTATTTCATGAAAAATTTAATCTAGTGTCGTGGGATTAAATAGGGTGTAAGCTCTTTTAAGAGTTAAAAAATAGGGTTAAATCAATGAAATTTTGTTTAGTAAGGGATAAGAATGGAATTGCATGAAATTTAAGTGATTTTGTTGAAGAAATAATGGGGAGAATATAGGTATGTATTTCAAAACTAGAAATTTTATTCTATATATTCTATGTCCCAAATTTATATATTAAAATTATAGAAACATTAGATTACCCATTTTAACAATAATTACACTTTAATTAAATTTAACCATTATAATTATATTATTAATAAAAATAAAATATTAATCTTAATAGAATGATTTAATATGATGAATTTATATTAGGTCAGTATTTAATCAAATTTCATTTAAAAATAAAATAAAAATATAATGTAAAATTGAAACATATAATGAGATTAGAAACTAGTATTGATGAAAAAGCCTCAATAATCATTATGTGATCTTAATATTATTTAAAATTGATTACATGTTAAGTAAGTGTTATTATTAACTCCATATAAATTTTTTAATAATAAAATACTATTTAGTTTATAAAAGAACACAAATTTAAATCACAATATATAAAATATGAACTATTCTTGAAAAAATAATAGTTTTCCATTGTATGTGGTATTTATCTACGTAGTATAAATTTAGGAATAAAAATTACAATTTAATTATTAAATAATATTAAATATTTATATAAAATATTTTATATAATAAATGTAAAATAGGATATACAATTAAATTTTATATTAGAAAATAAAAAAAATTGAAAAAAGTGGGTACTGAAGTTTTAAATATCTTAGTAGTATAAATTTACCAATTTGGTTACATTCATGATATAATTTATTTTCTTATTATATAAATAATATTAATATGGATTAAAAGTAATCCATAACTAATTATTTCCATTTATTTTTTTAATTATAAAAAAATATTTAAAATAAATTTATATTTACAATGAATAGCTACATGTGATATATAATGTTGAACATTTGTTTCCTATGTTGAAATTGATATTTTAAAATACATGGTTGTAAAACTAAAATAAATATTCAATCAATTAAATGTATTTATAATATTGTTTGTCTTTATCATATATTTATGAATTCCAAAAATTTGTACATTATTAAACAAATATTATTTTCACTTTTCACAAAAAAATAATTATTTTCGAAAAATCTAGACAAATCATCTAAGTATAATTTTGAGATGGTGAATTTAAAGATAAGTTTAATTTTAAAAAAATAAAAATTATAAAATGAAAAAAAATATCTATTAAATTTAATTAAAAAATATAACGGACAACAATTATTGAAATTTTTTTAAATATTTTTGTGTTTTTAATCCAACTTTGTATATGATTATAAATGATTAAAATAAATTTTTCTACAATATGTTTTATTATTATTCAATTCTCCCAATGAAATTCATCTAATATATTGTGGACTATTTTAGTTTGATGTTTCAACTGATAAAATATATTGAAATTTATATTTATTTTTGGAAAATACATATCAAAATATTTGGTCATTACATTCTACCACTTAAATAAATTGAACCCTCACAATTTTCTGTTTTTCTTCAAAAATAAAACTAGTTATCTTTATCAACAAGATAGGAATAAATCATGATTTATTTTCAAATGATGTGACTAACTTAATATCATTGGTATGACTAGAAATCGCATATTTTGTATCCATCATGTTAACCAAACACTTCAATTTTCCTCTATAAATTAATCATTTTTTTCATTCTTTTCCATACAAAAAAGAACTCCAAGTTCTTTTAAGAAAATTTTCAAGGTTCTCTTTTCAATGTTTTTGATATGTAGAAAACTTACAATCATTTCCTTCATTATCTTTGTCACATATATTTTAATGATACTACATCATTCAAATAATTAGTTATTTTGGTATTTGAACTATATTCAAATTGTTAATTATAATAATGGGTATCTAATGTGAAGAAATAACAATATTTCTTGTTGTGGTTCGTTACCAATTCACTGTCTCTTTAATGAAATCTTCAAATTCTTTATGGAATAAATTCTTAACTTGGTTATTTTAGAAACAAATAATTAAAAAAACCAAAATAGACTTAAAAAAGGGATTAATAAGTATCATCATTATAGTATTATCATAAATGATCACATCAAAATTCATCCTTGAGTTGTATTACTATTGAAAATTTTCATACTAGCTTTCAGTTCAACCTAAGTCACTATATATCCAATCGATGGTTCCCATGTTAGGGTTATCTCATAAATATTATAAGAATTTCGATACATGATAAATCATTAATGATGGATTGTAAAGTGAATATGGATAATAGATTAATATCCCCAAGGAGTATCAAACCTGAAATCCAGTTAGGCCTCTATTTCATATACCAGATGATAATTGAGTTAATATAAAACTCATACTTTGTAGAGATATTACCCCTAGGTATATCTATTATGGATCCAATTTCTTTATTTTGAACCCATATATGGATATTATTTCAAGAAAAACCACATAATCTTGATATTTTCATAATTTGTAGATGTCACCCACTACATAGACATATCAATTGGGAATTTTCTAATTTTATCTCATCTAGATCTATAAAATGTTAAATACCACATCAATTAATATAATGTGTTATTTATAACATTGCAATTAGGAAAATCCATTACATTTATAACTCTTAAATTTGCATCAACAGATAACATTATAATCTAAAATTTATCTAAATAGAACATTGATACCATCTATAACATCCCATAAGCATGAACACATAAATTAAATGACATAAATAAATTATCTCAATACATGAAATTCAAAATACCTTTTATATTTATTGTTTTAGTGAAATAATAAAAAAAACACTAATAGAAAAAACTAATGTCTATTCAATCTAATGGACATTTTTTACACTATATATGTATCTTTTTAATCAATAAAATGTCTTCAAAACCACACACTAATTATTCACATGAATTACTATTATAAATAATTTATTGTATTATTATCTCCATATAATTGGTAAATGGAATAATTTGATAGGGTTTCTCTTTGAATATAGGAAAGGGTAATAATAAGAGATGAAAATCAATGATCTTATGTTATAATAAGATTATAAAATGGGTATACTCAGGATACATATAAAAGGTATACAGAACAAATCATAGATCAGATATCATGGAATAACATGAGAACACGTTAGAAATTTTTTTATTTCATATAAAAAAGTAATAGTTGAGATCTCTTAAACACCACATTTTGAATAATGTATTGCAACTTGTTTCCCTAAGTGGAGAAGACATCATCCAAAAGTTTCTCTTTATGGAATAATATTTACTTGCCTATACCTCAGAGTGTATTTGGGATCACAATAAGTTCTTATTTTTTATCACTGTTTACTAATTGTTTAAAAATTATATAATGAGATATATTGAATTACCCAATGAATTGGATGACTATATGGGGCCCAACCATTACAAAATGATTAACTATACATAAATTTTCAACAAGAAGACATCTACATAACACATCATAAAATCCTAGTAATAATACGGTGTTTCATAAAATATTCAATGAAAATCATTCAGCTTTTATATCATAAAATAATATATGGAATGAAAATGAGATTTATTCAACACATCATTAAGAACATATGAATTAAAATGTGTATCTAAAAATATACAATACCTTTCTTAGTAAATATCATACAATCAATATAATAAACTTACGGTATTTAGACATTAATTTTATACTGTATACCAATTTGGAAAAAATTTCCAAATCAATAGACTAATGGAATATAGGTAAACAACATTCCATCAATTCATTGAAATATAGAGTGTTCCCAGGGAAAAGTTATTGGAATAATAATTATGAATATTCAAGTTGGATGGTTAGAAAGGCAAAGGATGAAATTGATCAAATCATTGATAAAATGTAAAGACCTAGAAATTCCATGAATTCTTTTCTCTAAAATACATTGGATTCTTATGAGTTAATGAACTTTTAAGGTGCCTGATTCCGATTCCCGGTGTGCCCAGAATCATTTTTGGAAATTTTTTTCGGATACGTTCAGTAAACATATGAGAAGGGTTTTATAACTTTTGAACTGGTGCTCAGAATTGAAATCTGAGGGCACCATTGAACTCGCAAACACCGGTAATCTCCTAATAAGACTTTCACCTCGACTGTAGTTGGTCGAGAATAAAATTTAGTTGTTGGATTTGTATAAAAAAATTAATAAAATAATGTGAACTAACACTTTATTTTATTTTATCTGCTATGTGGAGGTTGGGTGGATAAATTCACAAAGTGGAGGTCAGTGGTGGGGGCCACCACACCTTAACCTCCTTTTAGAGGTTATGGTGGTGGGGCCCACCTGAACAAAACCTCCCTTTCAGAGGATAATTTTTTTGGGGACCACCGGGTCTTGTAACCCCTTGGAACTCCCCATTTAAGGTGGATAAACTTCTTGACCACCCCTCACATTAATTAAACCCACTCTCCTAGAAATTAATGGTGCCACCACCACCCCAATTAATTACCAAATCCTCCTTTTTGAATTTTGTCCCATCTCCCCTAATTTACTGCACCAATGAGTGTGAATTAATTAAGGGGAGCCTCTTGACATCCTCCGAATTAAATGTGACACCTCTCATGCAATTAATTTGGTGGAGCCAGGTTAATGAATTTCGCCATTTTTTTGTTATTCCAACAAAATAATAGACAAACCATTACTCTATTATTTTTTTGGGAATTTGGTAGAGCTTGGGAGGAGGAATGATAGAGGGAGATGAAGTTCTCCCAATGAAGAACGCTTCCAACGAAGAACACGAAGAACACAAGTGACGATTTCCTCCTTCGACTTCCTCCCTCGGATCCTACCAATGTGGTGTGTCTTCCACAAACGACGCAGCTCAAAAGTGGAAGTGTGCGGCGAAAGCGACGAACGACAACATCATCTTATTCCCGAAACTCTATCAAAGAACATTGATCCGAGGATCAAAGGTAGGGGTTTAGTTTATTTAAGAGCCATGTTCTTCTTTATATTTTAAGAATCAAAGAACGATGATTATTATCTTTTACGGGTGAAATATTGTGCTTCGTTCATGAGAACCAATTGTTACCACCCTAAACGCGGCGGGTGTGGGAAAACCAACATGGCCCGACCCCTCTGCCGATCTTGTTTTGACTGATCCTCAAATTGACGATGAAGTGATGGCAACAAAAGTGGCAACGACGAAGGTCGCGCTACCTGCAGCCTCCACGAATCGCGCCACCCCCACTGCGCACCGGTGCTCCCGGTCGAACACCGCCTGCCGAGCGGCACCCGACCCACCTACCAACAACCTCCCAATGCCCTTCCCGGTGTGCACCCCGACCGAACCTGTGGCTTTCCCTGACCCTCGGTTCCCTATCGGGTGTCCGGCGCGCTGCTCGCGCCCCCGCGCGCTGCCCCGCGTGCTGCCCACGCACCCAGGCACTGCCCCTTGGGCTTCCTGGTGTCCCCACGTGCTGACCGCTAGCCCCCACGGCCTTCCCGGCCACTGATGCACCCTTCCTGGTGCCCCCCGGCCTGCCCGCGACCCGTGCAGTCTGCCACTATCTTCCCAGGCCGAGTCACCCGGGCAGCACCCTTGCAATGCTCCGGGCCGAACTGGCCCCAAGCCCGGGCCGAACGACCCTCGCAGTCCACTGGGCTGGGCCCAGGGGACAGGGTCAAAACATAACAGGCTAACCCGCCCAAAAAACTGGGTCTGACCCAACAGGTCTAATCGGGTCTGCCCAGACTGGGTTTGGCCGAGTCGGTTCGACCGGGTCGGACTGGGCCTAGGCCCATTCCCGCCCGTTTACCTTCTTGGGCAATATCTTTGGCACCAGACGTCCGTTTGATGAACCGTCCACAGTGTATATATACTTGGAATGAATCCATCCCTTTGTGAATACCCCATAGGAGTTTGGGGTATATTTCAGTTACGGTCAGGTTTGATCGTACACAAATCCAACCCCCCCCCCCCCCGGGACTAAAAGGCTAATAACTAATAGACCGAGTGTATGATTGACAAGTCGTCTATTGAGTTGAGACTCCTATGACATGGTGAGACATTCATATACTTCTTCATGGATCTTAGTTATATTTGGAGTATTTACCAGTAGATTGTGGAGCAGATCCTTCCACTGACAAGCAGACATAGTGCGGAGACCTAGTAGCTAGATGACCTGAAGACTGGTTGAACGATTCGACTAGGAGGGATTCGACTAGCCCAGTGGGGAGAGCCTGGTAGTTGGATGAAGAACCATGATGGAGGAGTGCCTGGTAGTTGGTGGCAGACCCACAGTACTCGATAGGAGGAGTACCTCTGCAGGCTGTTAGGGGGAGCGTCTGGTAGTTGGCGGCAGACCCACAGTGGAGGAGTTCCTGGTAGTTGGAAGCAAACCCGCGGTACTTGACAGGAGGAGTACCTCATCATTCCAATGTTACTGAGAAGCACCTCGGTGTCGCGACATTCCCAATTTACTCGATATAGGATTATTTTCTAGCAGTCTTGTTTTTTATAATAAAAATCATGGTTTGGGCTAAGTCAATGACTTTTCTATTTTCCTCATGATTGAGATGGGTTACCAGGTACCTTAGGTATATGTATGGGCATATACCTATGTAATGGTTAACCGTTGATTTCATACTTTTTGTTTTATCCTTGATAAATTTTGTGAGACCTTAAGGGTCTTGGGGACCCTACTGAGTATCGTTATACTCACCCCTGCATGGGCTATGCCCGCATCTTGTTTTGTTAGCTGCAAACAACAGACAACGCTAACGGAGGCAGAGAGTAGTAGGACTGGATGGTATCCGGAGGTCGACCACTCGGTGTGACGGTACACAGAGGAGACGGACAGATGAGAGTGCTGTGGAGGCCATCTGTACCTACCCTTCAGGTAAAATACCCAGAGGATGACCCAATAGCTACTTTACTTTTCATCAGTTGTACTTTCAGTTTCTTTGTTCTTTACAGTTGGGATTGTATGTCCGGACCCTTTTACATTCCAGCACTTCTTTTGAATACAGTTTTGACATAGTGTTCTGCTTCTAGCTGTGTACTCTAATGTGTTTTTTACAGTTATAATGTCAATGCCTTCCCCGTTTAGGGATTTATGCCTTTGGTTATAGTCGCCAACACCAGGCCTATGGAAGGAAGGCTTGGGGTAGTCACGATACGGGCCCCGTGGGATGGTTCGTGACAAATTTGTATCAGAGGAGTCAGTTCTACCACAGAAACTAGAACTATGACCTTTCTTTTCTATGAATCAATAGTGTTAATGGTACTAAGTGTGGTGTTTAGTTCAGGGAGTCTACTGTTGGTGTGAGCGGCTAATGTATCCATGCACCAAGACCCCGAATATTGATTTCCGACTCAGTGCATGAAAACACTGATTGCATGTGTGTTTCCAAAAGTTTTCTTTAAGTCAGCTCAACCTGGACATATCACCAGGTATAATCTTTTGACCATGTCGCATCTGCTTCTTTAGGATTCCTCCCCGCATATGAATAGCTAGATCCCTGAGAGTTGTACGTACTGATAGCCCACCGAGTGACGAGGCCCCGGTTCAGGGCCCTTTTCTAGTGGAGGCACTAGAGGTACTACTTTCCGTTGGGCCACCGATAGCACCAGCCCCAGCTGCATATGATGCACACTTCTTAAGCATGATGCACATGTTCTAGTGCCATAGTCCACCCAGGATCAGGGGATAGATGGACCCACAGGCGGGTGAGG
Organism: Viscum album; assembly: GCA_963277665.1. Taxonomy (NCBI): domain Eukaryota; kingdom Viridiplantae; phylum Streptophyta; class Magnoliopsida; order Santalales; family Viscaceae; genus Viscum; species Viscum album. The sequence goes on from OY728150.1 coordinate 1,047,240,836, forward strand.
ATTGGCTGGAGGTTGTGGTGAGAGTTTTCAGGCTAAGAGGGACACCAGCAGACTTCATTGTGATCCTTACCGCCAGCCTCCTTCAAGAAGCAGCAGGCAGATGGTGGATCCAGATGCTCCAAGTACAAGATGATGAGATGATACTATGGACAGACATCAAGAGCCTATTTTAGGCGGGGTTTGTCCCAGTCACCCTTCAAGTGGTGCGAATACAGGAGCTACTAAATCCACATGAGGGTAGCATGACTGTAGCACAATATTCAGCGAGGTTCAACGACCTCTCACTCTACTCCTCAAATATGGTACGAGACCCATTTTTCAGGGCCCAGACCTTAGATCAGGGACTCATGCGAGATAATAGAACTATGATGATCTCATCTGGTTCTTGACGCAGCTGGGGGGGCTAGAGAGATCCCTCAAAGTGGAGAGTTTCCATGCTGTGTAGTCTCCAGTAGTGAGACCCACTACTAGACGACATGCATCAGAGCCTTCTGTAGCTGCCAGTAGACAAATGTTACAGAGGTCCAAGAGGACTAGACATACAGGTAGTTGACTACAGGACTCAGAATCAATTTTGCAGGGAACCCGTAGTGGATACAGAGTTAGTCATGCCAGGAGAGGGTAGTGTTAATCATGTGGCGGGCATGGTCACGTGGATCGTGACTGTCCAAACCACCATTTAGATGATCAGCAGACAGTTGAGGGACCTCTTAGGCAGAGTCAGAAGTTCGATCGAGGTGGTCCGTAGGGAGGATGATGGCATGGTAGAGGAGTTGGATGTGTAGCTGGTGGTGGAATATGTTTCATAGTGTTTCCACCACCACCACTAGGTGGTCCACCCCGACTTCAGGGAGCAGATAGAAAGGGGAGAGCTCAGCTCCAGGTAGCTCACGCATAGGATCACGGTGCTTCAGAGATGATTCAAGGTACGATCTGTGTCTACTCCACCTTAGCTGCTGTTATTACAGACACATGTGTCAGTCAATATTTCATTACCACCTCCCTCATTAGAGCTCAAAGATTCTAACAGAGCCCTTAGCCCGATCATTATGGATAGAGACTCCTACGGGAGCAGACTCAACAATTACGCACTGGTGCCGGCAGTGGAAACTTACTCTAGGAGGCTATAACTTCGGTTGGGATCTTGTTGTAGTGGCGTCGAGGCCTTACGACGTCATCTTGGGTATGAACTGGTTATCTATAATCTATGCTTAGATTGACTGTATTAGGTGAAAAGTGTGGTTTGTCTGCACGGATAGCACCCGGTTTACCTTTATCGGCAAGAAGGGAGCCTTTGTATTGTAGGACGGACTTACTCGGAGGAGGGTGCAGCCGATCACTCACCAGTTTTCCTGCCTTACCCTCAGAGAAATTGATGTGGAGAGTCTGACATATCATATAATGGTGGACCAGTACATGAATGTTTTCCCTGATGATGTTCTACGACTACCACCTCGCAGAGAGGTGGACTTATATATTGACTTGTACCCCAGGATGGAACCAATATCTACTCCAGCATATTAGATGGCTCCTACTGAGCTTCTCAAGTTGAGGGTACATCTAGAGGACTTGCAGGGGAAGGGATTCATCCGGCCTAGTGTTTCTCCCTGGGTAGGCCTGATTCTATTCCCCAAGAAGGCAGATGGGAGCTTGAGGCTCTGTGTAAACTACTGTCGCCTGAACCAGGTGAATGTAAAGAAGAAGTACCCACTCCCAAGGATTGAAAACCTCTTTTACCAGCTGAAGGGAGCATGGTGGTTCTCTAATATAGACCTCAGATCATGATATCACCAGCTTAGAGTTCGATATGAGGACGTGTTGAAGACGACCTTCAGTTTTCGTTACGAACACTACGAGTTCTTGGTTACGCCCTTTGGAAAAATCAATGCTCCAGTAGTGTTCATGAGTCTCATGAACAGGATATTCCGGCCTTACCTCGATCTCTTTGTCATAGTCTTCATTGACAACATTATGATCTATTCGAATACTGAGGAAAAGCATGCCTACCATTTGCAAGTTGTACTGGACACACTCCGAGAGCACCAGCTTTATCGTAAGTTCTCGAAGTTCCAGTTTTTGATTCAAGAGGTTCACTTCTTGGGACATGTTGTCTCGGAGGCTAGAGTTGCAGTGGATCCAGCAATGATCGAGGCGGTACGTTCTTGGTAGCCATCCATGAGTCTGACAGAGGTACGAAGTTTCCTGGGATTGGCTGGATACTATATGAGGCTGGTTCTAGACGTCTCCAGAGTTGCAGCACCTCTATCAACCTTGGCGAAGAAGGGTAACCCTTTGTGTGGTCGGAGTTATTCCAGTAGAGCTTCAGGAGTTATTGAAGGGTCTGACTAGTGCCTCTATGTTGAGAAATTGAGAGGAATGCATAGGGTACATTGTCTACTACGACATATCAGGGACCAGACTTGGGTGTGTCCGGATACAGGAGGGAGCAGTGATCGCATATGGTTCTCTGCAGTTGAGACAGAATTAGCAGAACTACGCTACCCATGACCTGGAGTTAGCAGCAGTGGTCTTTTCCTGGAAGATGTGGCCGCACTATCTTATGGGCGAACATTTTACCATGTACACTGATCACAAGGCATTCAGGTATATATTCTCTCATAAGAAGTTGAATCCGAGACAACGGTGCTGGCTTGGGTATCATTAGGACTATGACTTCGACATGGTCTATACTCATGGGAAGGGGAACGTTGTAGCAGATTCTCTCAACAAGAGATCAAGTATATAGTTTCTAGGAGTGGTGAAAGACAAGATAGCTAGCTCACAGATATCCTTTGTAGATAGAGATGGAGCATCCTATCTACAGTCTCTTACAGTCACTCCCCAACTTCATTAGTGAGTCAGGGAGTCACACCATGGTGACACTGACTATGAGACAAGACGTGCTTAGATATCTATAGAGAAAAGACCTGATGGATTTTATGAAGGTGGGGAGCATGTCATCATCTTCAGAGGATGTACCATGGTACCAATGGCACTTCAAGAAGAAGTGTCGAGGGAGTTCCACACATCCCCTATAGCGGTACATCTAGGAGTGGGGAAGATGTACCGGTATATTCAACGACAGTACTGGTGGCTTGGTATGAAGAAGGCTGTAGCGGATTTTGTCTCACGGTGCCTCACTTTCCAGCAAGTTAAGGCAGAGCACCAGGTACCAGCAGACTTGGTTCAGCCCTTAGAGGTCCTATATTGGAAGTGGGATGGGATATCCATATACTTCGAGAAGGAACTTCCACATATATCCAGGGGTCACGACTCGATTTGGGTGATCGTTGACCGACTCACCAAGTCATCCCACTTACTACCGATCAGAGATCATGGTTCAGTATAGAGCAAGGGATGCCTCTATGTTCAGGAGATTGTGTGACTACATGGAGTACCTTCCGCTATTGTCTCCAACCGTGACACATGGTTCACTTCCTAGCTATGGAAGGGGTCGCATGAGGCTTCCGGGACACAAATACGCTTGAGCACCGACTTCCATCCACAGACAGATGGTCAGACTAAGCGAACCATTCAGACCCTTTAGGACATGCTACGTGCAAGTGTCCTTGACTTTGGTCGCTGTTGGGAGGATCACATAACTTTGGTAGAGTTTTCCAACAATAACAGCTATCACTCCACCATAGGGATGGAACCTTTCGAGGTGTTGTACATACTACATTGAAAATCACCCTTGTGCTGGACTGACCCTGGGGAGTCAGCACTAGTGGGACCAAATATGGTATGAGCTACCACTGAGAAGGTAAAGATCATCCAGATGTGAATGTAGACTGCACAGAGTAGACAAAAGTCGTATGCTGATATGAGACAGAGGCCTCTAGAGTTCGAGGATGGCGACCACATATTTCTACGGGTCTCAACTCGATGAGGTCTATGAAAATTTCTTGAGGTGTCAAGATAACTTCATGATTCATCAGACCATTCTTGGTCCTCATCAGAGTAGGCAAGCTGGCTTACCACTTAGATCTTCCACCTCAGTTGCCCCAGGTGCACAACATCTCCCATGTATCTCAGCTGAGAAGATACATGCACGACCCTTCCCACATCATCGACCATGGATAACTGGGAATCGACGATGGGTCAACCATCCCAGAGGTTCTAGTGTAGATTGTGGATTTATAGGATTAGGTCCTATGAGGACATTTTATACCTCTGGTGCGTGTTCGTTGGCAGCACGGGAACCTCCAAAAGAGTGCATGAGAGCTGGAGGATTAGATGTGTGCTCAGTATCACCATTTGTTCCCATAGTTCTAGTTGTAGCTTATGGGGACGTAAATCCCTGAGGATGGGAGAATGTAAAGACCTAGAAATTCAGTTGAAAGTTTTTTCTTTAATACATGTGATTTTTACATGTCTGCGAAATTTTACGGCGCTTGATTCCGAGGCCCGGTGTCCCCGGAATCAATTACTGATGTTTTGGTCAAGTACGTTCATTAAAAGTATGAGCATGATTTTATAACTTTTGAACCAATGATTGGAATTGAAATTCGAGGGCATGGTTGAACTCACAACATCGGTATTCGCTTAAGAAGTCTTTCACCTCGATGACAGTTGGTCGAGAATAAAAGTTAGTTTTTTGATTTTTATAAAAAAATTAATAAAATAAAGTGAGCTAACACTTTATTTTATTTTATCCTCCATGTGGAGGTTGGGTTGTTAAATTCACCAAGTGGAGTTTGGAGGTTGGGGCCACCACACCTTAACCACACATGAGAGGTTATGGTGGTGGGGCCCACCCAAACATAACCTCCCGTTGGAGGATAAGTTTGGTGGGGACCACCCGGGCTTGTAACCCCTTGGAAGTCGACATTTAAGGTGGAGAAACTCTTTGAACAGACCTCACCTTAATGAAGCCCACTACCCTAGAAATTAATGGTGCCACCACCACCCCAATTATTTCCCAAATCCTCCTTTTTTAATTTTGTACAATCTCCTCTAATTAACTGTTCCAACCTGTGGGAATTAATTTATGGGAGCCTCTTGACATCTTCCAAGTTAAATGTGACACCTCTCATGCAATTAATTTGGTGGAGCTTGGTTAATTAATTTCAACTTTTTGAATTTTTGTGCCAACAAAATAATAGACAAACCATTCCTACATTATTTTCATTGGGAATTTGGTGGAGCTTGGGTGGAGGAAAGATAGGGAGAAAAGATGTTCTCCCAACGAAGAACGCTTCCAATGAAGAACGTGAAGAATGCCGGAGATGATTTCCTCCTTAGGATTCCCCCCTTGGATCCTACCAACATGGAGTGTCTTCCATGGCTAATGCAGCTCAGAAGTGGAAGTGTGGGATGGATTCGAAGAACAACGACTTAATCTTCTTCCCACAACTCAGTCAACAAATGTCGAGTGGTGAATCAAAGGTAGGGGTTTAGTTTCATTAAGTGCCATGTTCTTAATTATTTTTTAAAAAATTGAAGTACGATGATTATTATCTTTTACGAGTTGAATATTGTTCTTTGTTCTTGAGAACCAATTTTTACCACCCTAAACGCGGAGGGTGTGGGCCAAACCAACATCACCTGACCCCTCCACCGATATTGTTATGATTGTAATTCGGCTTGTCCATGAAGCGATAGCGACAAAGGTGACAATGAAGAAGGCCTATCTACCCACGACCTCCGTGAATCGCTCCGCCCCCGCAGAGTAGCAGTGCTCCTGACCAAACACCACCGGTCGAGCAGCGCCCGAACTGTCTACCCGCAGCCTCCCGACACCCTACCCTGTGCACGCCCTGACCGAACACACGAACTGCACTGCGGCCTGGCCGGCCCCGCTGGCGTCCTGCCAGGCGTTCCGCATGCTGCCTACACCCCTACGTGCTACCATGCACGCAACCCAGAGCTGTTACATGCTGCCCACGCCCCAGGCCCTGCCATGCACGCTGCCTGACACCCCCGCGTGCTACCAACACCCCCACGCACTGCCCCTCGCAATGCCCGACGTCCATGCGCGCCGTTGTGGCCTTACCGGCCACCACTGTGCCCTGCCCGGAGCCCCTATAGCCTGCCCACGACCCTAGAGACCTTCCACTATCTGCCCAGACCGAGTTTTCTGGGTTGCGTCCTTGCAACGCTTTGGGCCAAACTGGCCCCGAGCCCGGGCCGAACCGCCATTGCAGTCTGCTGGGATGTGCCCAGTGGACCGGGCCAAAACATAACGGGCTGGCCCACCCAACGGACTGGGTCAGACCTAGTGGGTCATACCGGGTTGGCCCAGACCAGGTCGGTCCAGACGAGGTTGGTCCGAGTCGGTCCGACCGGGTCGGACCAGGCCCAGGGCCATTACCGCCCCTTTACCTTCTTGAGCCATATCTTTCGCACCTGACATCTGTTTGATAAACCGTCAGTGGCGCCAGTATCCTTGGAATGAATTATTTCCTTTGTAAATACCCCACTGGAGTTTGGAGTATATTTGAGTTACGGTCAGGTTGGATCCAACACAAATACAACCGGGCCTCCGAAACCAAAATGCTAATAAATAACAGATCGGGCGTCCGATTGACGCACCGTCTGTTGCATTGAGACCACTATGACATGGAATGCCTTTGAGATATTTCATCGTGGAACTTAGAAATAGTTGGAGTATTTCCTAGTAGATCATGGAGCGGATCCTTCCACCGACGAGCAGACAGAGTGCAGAGACCTAGTAGCTTGCAGACATGATGACTAGTTAACTGATACGACTCAGAGTTATTCAACTAGCCCAGTGGGGAGTGCCTGGTAGTTGGCAGCAGACCCATGGTAGAGGAGCGCCTGGTAGTTGGTGGTAGACCCATGGTACTCGATAGAAGTATTACCTATGTGGGCTATTAGGGGGAGCACCTAGTAATTGGTGGGAGACCCACATCGGAGGAGTGCATGGTAGTTGGCAGCAAACCTGCGGTACTCGATAGTATGAGTACCTCAATAGTCCAAGGTTAGTGAGAAGTTCCTTGGTGTTGTGAAAATACCACTGTACTCAATATAGGAGGAGTTCTCTAGCAGCCATGGTTTTGATAATAAAAATCATGGTTTGAGCTAATTCAATGACTTTTGTGTTTTCCTCAGGATTGAGATTGGTTACTAGATAACATAGGTATATGTATGGTCATATACCTATGCAATCATTATTCGTTGATTTCATACTTTGTGATTTATAATTTTTGGATTTTGTGAGACCTTGAGGGTATCAGAGTCCCTACTAAGTGTCGTTATACTAACCCCTTCACGGGCTATGCCCGTACCTCGTTGTGTTGGTTGTAGAAAACAGACAGCTGATGGAGGCAGAGAGTAGCAGGACTAGACGGTACCCGGAGGTGGACCACATAGTGTGACGGTACACAGAGGAGACAGATGGACGGGAGTGCTGAGGAGGCTATCTATACATACCCTTCAGGTAGGAACCTCGGAGGATGTCCCAGTCGCTGCTTTACTTTTCTATAGTTGTACTTTCAGTTTCCTTGTACTTTACAGTTGGGCTTGTATTACCGGACCCTTTTACTTTCCATCACTTCTTTTGTATACAGTTTTTACTTAGTGTTCTACTTCACGTTGTGTTCTCTGGTGTGTTTGTTTACAGTTATAAAGGAAATTCCTTCCCAGTTTAGGGGTTTATGCATTTGGTTCTAGTCACCAGCCCTTGGCCAATGGAAGGCGGTCTTGGGGTAGTCATGATACGGGCCCTGGGGGACAGGTTGTGACCTAAAAAGTAACAAAACATTATACATAAAAATAAAGAATCCATATTACAACATTTCATAGTATTCTTGATCATGCATGAATTTTATCAAGGGAAAATGACATCGATGAAAAACACTTTTTGTAATTTTAGAAAAAATCACTTTGGGAATAAGAAATATATTTTATCAATGGAATGACTGTGAATAGAAAATTTTTATACAACTAGGAGAAAAATAATTTCATTTAAATACCATGAAAATTTGGGGATAAAGTATAATATAAAATGATAAATGAATTAGAAATATGTGTTCACATGTAAGAACACATAGAATAATATTTTCAAAAATAAATTACATCATCACAAATGTTAAATTTATGAGATTATTTAAAAGATTTTTTCAAAATGTTTAATTAAATGATTTTGAAAACTTACACTTTTAAAAATTATCTCTAGTAATAAATCATTGAATATTTAATTTTTTTAATATTGGAACAACGGACCCAAATATAAATCATTTGATAATGAAATGAAATGATCCTTTTTAGAGAATAGAAAATATATTTGATGAAAATGATAATAGTGAAGAATTATTTTATTTTAAAAATTAATTAGAATAAAATAAGAATATATAATTCACTTTTTAAGATATTAGTGTGAAAAAAATTTGAAAATTAAGAAATGATTCCTTATAACTTAATGAATGACATTTCAGTTCAAAATCCTCAAAATTGGGGTGACAATTGGGTAAAATACCATTTGATGTTATGGAACTATAATTGATAGGTATTTTCATTATATAAAAAATGAACGATAAATATAATGATTTATTTATTAATTAAACCACACAATGAATAAAATTATTTATACAAAACATGTTTCAAAAGAAGGAATTTGGGATGAGAAACCCTTACCTTATTTCAAAACAAAGTTAAATACACTCTAAGATCCTATATAGAAAATATAAATATCTAAATAAATTTTTTCATGACCTTATTAACAAACATATAGGTTTCTAAACATCATATTTAATTTTACTCTATATGTATAATAGTGTATTCTTATCATTTTCAGCATCGTCTGCGGGCCATCATTAATGTTTTGATATAGTTTAATAATCACAATGTCATCATTTTTAATCCTCCAAAATTCATCATTTTTACACTTTTGAATTTATATAAATGATTTTTTTAATTATTTATAATTTTATAATTTTTGGAAAAGAATTTTTTTATTATTCATCTAAATGATGTCACAGAAAAGATTATATCAGTTATTTATAATGAATAGATGACATTGTCTTAATTAATTAAATTAATGATTATATTACCATTAAATAAAAATTAAAATATTTATTTAAATATTAATTTCTCAATCAATTTTTATAAATACATATTTATTAAAATTTATAGTATTCCTTATGTGGGTAGTTAAACTGATTTAATAAGAACGTGTAACAATCTATCTGTAATTATGGCTATAGAAGAAACTATTTTTCCTAAAATCATTTTCAAAAAATTATAATTATATTATTTAACATTTATTAAGTTTATTAATAATATTTTTTAAGGTTAATATGATTAAGGTATAAAAACAAGTTGTAACACACACACACATACATATATATATCTTTTTCTCTTTATATATTCTTTTAAGAGAGTTAGTTTTACGATAATAATTTATTACTGGTATAATATATAAAGTGAATAATTTTATTATATAGAATATAAGCCACTTCATAATATATATATATATATATATATTCCATAATCTATATTCTAAAATGATCCTAGAATGGCGGTGATAAAAAATTAAATGTGTCATTCATGGAGGTGGTAGTTTGCACACACACATGAAAAGCATTTTCATTTTTTCGATGGAATTAGAGGGGAATAGATAACGATTATACCATTAATAAAATAAAATTTAATTATATTAATTATATAGATTTATTTATATACATATGATTATTATGGGATTGTAAGAGTTCAAATGATATGTTCAAACAATGGAAGAAAAATGGTAAGTAATACATATGTGGGGAATTTGAATTTTCTCTAGAAGAATCAATTATAAATGATGGACCTAGGTAAATTTGTAGTGGCTATAGTCTATAAAACGTGTATAGGGGATCTATAAGAACTAATTTTGTATTATTTTTCTATCAATTTAAAACTTTTATGTGTATTTGAAAAGTCTGGATGTGATCACAATTATATGTGAAAAACATGGAAAACTCTTGCAACAAAATAATATGTAAGAGGGGAGAATGGAATATCATTAGTGATATGTGAGTTGAGGGTAGAAATGTTGATGAGACATATAGGAATGACAATTAAACCTAAAAATTGTATTCTTTATTGTCAAAGTGTCAATTTTATTTAGTAAAATTTGATCCACATTAGATTTTACATTTTAATACTTATTAATCATGATTTACATTTAACAATGGTAATTATTATACACAAAAATATTAATTTGAGAAATTGTAAAGAAAATTTACATAATTAATAAAAATTTAGACTCCATTTTTTCTCAATAAATTTATAAATTTAATAAATGTATATTTTAAATTAAAAATATAATTTTTTGAAAAAATATTTCCATGGAATTTTTTTACCATTAAGTGTTATTAATAATGATAAAAATTTATTACCTATTAAATGAGTCCAAATATATTTATATATAATTTTAAGCATAATATTAGATTAATTATTTATAATTTTATAATTTTAATTTTAAATCCAAATATTTAAAAACAATATCATTCCTTGAAATATAACAGTTTTACATTGTTAATAACTTATTATTTTTGTAACATAATTTTATGCCTACGAAAAATACCTTAATAAATAATATTTACATGATTATCTGAAATATTTAATGTAATAAAATTTCTTATAATATAGAATTTAGATTTATTATTAATACATAAAAATAATTTTTAGAATAAGTTTCTTTAATGATTAATATTTATGTGTAGTATATATTTATCTATGTAAGTTTAGTTCTTGATTTAAATTAGATATTTTTATATAAGATATTGATATTTATACTGAATAAACATAAAACTAAATATTACCATTATGGATTTTAATTAAATTAAAATGATGAAAATAATTTTTATTAACTATAAACATCGAATTATGTTCTAAAATACTGAACATACGCTTTCTATGATCAATGTGATAATTTAAAATATGATTTTAAATATTAAATAAATATTTAACCGATAATTTTATTCAAATATTATAGGTAATTATAATATATTGATAATTTGATAAAATTCATAATTTGGAAAAAACATTAATTTTCACTATTCCCTTCAAAGTCTATTTAAAAAAACATGTATAATCCATCATAGGATAATTTGGTTTTTCCAAATTAAATATAAATAATTTTGAAATTTTAAAATTATAAAATTTATATTTTAGATGAAAATACAATTTATAATTGAAAAATAATTTTATTATAAAATTACATAATAAAATATTAAGGTTTCATAATACTATTTTTTTATGAATTTTTAATTGATTATAATATTTTTATTTCATATATTTATTATTATTGTTAAATATGCATAATAATAATCCTATAAATTTATAAAGAAAATTATTTTTATGTGTTTCATGTGTAGTGTGATTTAAATATATATTTTATTTAAGGGAAAAACATAGTGAGATCTTGGTTCATTACATGTAACAGTAGAGTAATATTATGTATCCGTTATAGAATTTTATATTTCTTTTACATGATCAATTTTATTTATGTGATTGTTGATACTTTTAAAAAAATAAAGTCGTATTTTTACCCAAGAAATTTTGTATCTTTTGATTTATCATTAATGATCTCAAAATTAATCTTCCATAACTAATGATTAATCTCACTTAACCCATATTCTACAGAACTATACTGAAATAGTTAACATTTAATCCTAATTGAGTACATTTTATTCAAAAATGAGATTTAGAACCACAATATACAACTTAAATATCCCATATCCTATAAATTATTTTTATAAGACCCTAGATTATTCATTAATATTAAATAATTATTCCTAAAAGTATCAATTACATATTGTATAGAATTAAATGAGCTAGCCACTGCATCTTTTAATCTCGCTCCACTTATTCATCATAGGTTAATAAAAATACAAGATATTTTTATTCATATGCAAACTCACCTAACATTTGTTAAATCATAAAAAACCTTAGATTCTATTTTTATTCCTATGTTTTTATTGAAACTATATCCAACTTATCAAAAAAATCCACAAACTACATTCATTAACTAAAATATTTTCAAAAAAATCACAAATGACTTCAATAAATCATAATATTAATTCTAAATATAATAAACATAATATAAAATTATTTTCAAAATATGAATACTCAAGACGATTATTTTAAAATTAAAATAACTACATTAGACATAATTAAATATAATTAATTTTTTAGCTCCTACTTCAATCCTTAAACATGATCATAGTGAATTTCTATATTAATAATTTCATTGGAACACACAATCATGATATCTCAATTGTGAGGAAATTTTTCATCATATTCCCATAAATTTTATATACACTTTAAGAGTTAGTTTTCTCATTACATAATTCTTCAATTAGAAAAGTAGAAATATATTCCATGTTTCCATTTGAATCTTAGTAAAATAAACATTACAATTAATCCCAAAAATATATATACTCTATATTAATAACTAGAAGAATCTATATATTCTTTATTATATTATAGTAAAATTGCAAAAAAATTATCAATATAACAGATCACCATTGTAATCATTAATATTGTGAACTTCATTTTTAGCACTTATGTATTGGGTTTTTTAGTCTAACAACATACATCAATTCCCAATTGGATATGGATATTAAATATATATAAACATAATGATCATACAGAACTTATTGCTAACAAATAATACAATCATAATGTCAAAGGGACCTCCTTTGGGATTTCAATCTAATTCTTTCAGTACATATTAACATAACCCTCAAAAATAATATTATTTTTATTATATTTTTTAGAGGAAAATTACATTAGTTTATATCAATTTTTTGGTAGTTTATTTTACATTACATCATCTCCAAGAGATATTTTTATTATTTTGATCAATTTAGTGTATATATTTAGATATACCATTGATAAAAATGGGTAAAATCAGTTAAATAGTGGTTGGTTTTTTTTATTTTTATATTTTTACATGTGACCTATTTTATATGTTGTCATCCTTCATGGTCGGTGAAAAATGATTTAATGATTAATTTGGATATATGATTATGAATGAGTTACACCTTGCTAATTTAATAATGACTTAAACATTATTATTCTTATGATGATAATTACATTGGAATCATAATGACTGGTTATTCCCCCCCATTATTTTATTACTATAAAAAATGGATATGTCATTGATTAATGTGAAAATCACTAAAGAACTATATATCCACATCAAAATGTTTTTCTAAATAGAATTCTAATTGTTTAGTATTCTGTGGTTATATTTAAAATCTAATATGATAACTACATTAAATTTCTGATTATAAATAATAAGTATTGTCTTTTTATATATTATAATAATAATAATTAGTAGGTTTTCAGGTTATGTTATTAATTAAATTTAATGAAATAAAAGTTTGGAATATGAAGATTTTTTTGTAGTAAAATATAGATTTATTTATAATTAATAAACTAGTGATTTTTAAATAAATGCTTCCTTATAGAGTGGGAAAAGTATTTGATAAAATTATTTTTCTGGATTAATTAATTTATTTTAGGGGTTTAAAAGGTTAAAATTATATTTTAACAATTTAATTATATATTTTTATATAGATTTATTATTGAATGTTTTCTTTTGAAATTAATTATTTTTTTCACTATTTATCAAATTCTTTTATTAAAATTCATAACATGAATATCATGTTTGATTTTTAAGAATTGATTAGTTTAGTAAACATAATCCTATAGCACATGAGCCTGAACCTAGTTGGTTATGTCTCTCTATGAGAATCCACGAGTCCTAGATTGGAAACTATGTGAAGGCATAAGTTCAGGGGTACTATAGTAGTACTGTAGTAGGTGCTGTAGATGTATTGTAGAAGGCACTATAGAGGTACTGTTAGGGTACTATAACATGTGTTGTAGCAGGTCCTATATGGTATTGTAGTAGATGGAACTATTCACCGTTGACCACGGGTTTGGGCTTGGAGTCCTTAAGGCCTTTGGGATACCTATACCTTCATATCAGTATGGATTTTGGGTCACCTTTATGGACATCAGGCCACCACAAAGGCCTTCCGGGCCACCAGATATGCATATACCCAAACAGATTATACAAGGAGCTTGCTCAAGAGGATGATTCAAGAGCAGGGTGCATTCACCAATGTAAGGCTAAATGTATTTGGAAGAATGATATAGTATGAAACTGCCATCAGTACCAGGATTGTGCATATCTGCACATGACATCTAGCCAAACAACCATGAAATGTTGAAGATCTGATCACGATGAAGATGCTCAGGAGGGGCAGTTTCAAGTAGTCATAGTCTGTATGATTTTTTTAAAACCTACAGGTCTGTTAATGTCTCCAAAATCCTACAGGAAATGTAATTTATATTCCTATGGGCCTTGTAAGGGTTCTCCCACATCCCTTGAAAGGGTGGGTATAAAAAAATAAAAAAAATCCTTTCTAGCCATTTTATCTATCATATAAGAGAAAAATTTTCATTATATGATTTTATTATGGTTTTAATTTAATAATGAAATAGAATTTTTTTAATGTGGGTCCCATTGGATATATTTTATACCCAGGATTAAGTGATGTTAGTTTTTTCCTCTAGAGATTTGTAGAGTAAATAATTTCATATGATAATTTACTTCTTGATTTTCATTTATTATTAAAATTATTAAACCATGAAAGATATGTTTTGATTACAAAACACTATAATAGGGGTTTTTAGTGAAATGAGTTTTTTCATTAATATTTTCCCCATATATTAAGGTATCAATAATCAACCTAAATTGTTTCTAGGTAAAAAAATCAAAATTGGGTATTAATAAATAATTTTATTAAAGTAACATAGTTTAAAACCAATTTACATGGTATTCTTAATATTTTGATAAATTGTGTCCAATATGGATAATTATCTAGTTATCAATTAAAATTTTTAAAATGATAAATTAATTATTCAAAATAATGATTTTTTTTATTTTTTATTATTTTTATCTCTTTTAATCAATAAATTATAGAAAACCCATCTATTAATTTTATAGTAAGAGTTTGGTGTATCCATATAGTATTTTAATCATTAGTAATTATAATATCATAGGGAAGGATTTGAAGATAAATGATATATCACTAATAAGGGGTGTTGAAAATGTTTCAACTTTTTATAATTTATATTTATAAAAACAAAAATATGAATGATTTGGATCATGTTTCTATGAACTAAAAATAACAATTTAGATATATATATATATATATATATACATAACATAAGGAAAACATACTATTTACAATTTCACGAGGTTCTACAACTTGGTTGGTTACTTTGTTCCAATTATCTTCAGACAGAGTTGCTAAAATAAGATTATCTTGAATATCAAATAATTATTAAAATGTGGTTAGGTATCATCATTGATCATTGATGATAACCCCCAATAGTAATTTTTTCTCCAAAAATTATAAAACTATTTCCCATCCCAAAATGGAAGAAACCTCTATATTTCCTATGAAACACAAGTTATTAACCAGTTATGGCTTCTTTTACATTAAATTTTAA
Organism: Viscum album; assembly: GCA_963277665.1. Lineage (NCBI taxonomy): Eukaryota > Viridiplantae > Streptophyta > Magnoliopsida > Santalales > Viscaceae > Viscum > Viscum album. Next base: position 1,047,256,313 of record OY728150.1, read on the forward strand.
ACACAATAAATTACTATGATATATCATGATAGATATCATGGTAACCCCCAATAGTAGTTTTTTTCATTTTTCACACTACAAAAATTAGTAACTACATCAATTTATCAATAATCACTCATTCTTCTATAAATTTAATTATTTATAATATCACCATGACCATATTATTTTTATTTATGAAATTATAGACATGGGATTTCTAAATAATTGGACTTACTTTTATTCTATTAAAACAGTCTATATTATTCATTCATAATATATCCATCTTAGGTGTACCTTAATTTGTTTTAAATTAACATATTAAAAATAAAGAAAAAAAATTCAATAGTCATCTTCTCAAATTTTTTCTCATTTATTTGTCCTTAATCCATACACCATTCTACCTTTTAATAATTCAACAAATTTACATTCATTAATCAATATCTACATCAACATATTTAGTATTCCAATATTATTTTATTTCATTTATCATGATAAAACTATTTTATTCAAATTATACTATCATGAGTCGTAAATATTAAAATTGTTCATTATTTATTATTGGGAAAACATCATCCCATAAATTTTTTATATTATTTATCTTATAAATATACATATTCAATATTACAAAAATTCATGAATTTTACAAAAATATATATATTATGTGTTCTTATATATCGACTAAAAGTATCTTCATTTGATATTATAAATAATATATAATTTAAAAAGTATATTATTCATGCTTAAATTAATATCTCATATCAGCCAAAGTATCCTTTGTAATAGAATAATATATTATACATTGACTTCAAGATGTTATGTATTCTGTATAAATTATATAGTATGCTATATATAATTAGATATATATTACATAACATACTAATATCTCAAATGAAAACATAACAATTTTCAATAATATATTATGTAATGTGAATTATATGTTACTTACCACATTATATATTATAGGGAACTAGAACATACCTATATTTTGTAGTACCTATAACTATAAAATCAAAAAAATATATAATTGAAAATTCATATAATAAATCCACCATAAAAAAAATAACTACAAACTATTTAAAAATTATCAATAAAATTCTAAAACATTATCAATACAATTGAAATGATTAGACGTTACTATTGAGGAACAATACAATAGTTGCTCAATAATTCCATGGTTTTATCAATCCTACCCTTTAGATCTATTTTCATCCCTTATAGATCTTAAATAATTCATAAAATCAATCCAACATATAGAATATAATATAAATTTTTAGAGATATATGTCTTGAAAATTTAGTATAGGATAATGTATGTCTGTTGATATATTTTCATCACTGTGTGGTAAGAAAATTGTAGCTTATGATATTGATATTATCTCTATTAATCATCTCAATCAATTTTTAATCTATTAACAAAAAAATAGAATTGTATTTCCCAAATATGTGTCACCTAATTTTTATAATATTATACCACATTAAAAATAGACAAATTATTATGTTACAATTTGAATATCCCTCATGTGAGTGGGAAATGATGATAGACATTTTAATACATAATTCTTCAAATATGTACCTTAACATGTTATGGGTGATAATATTAGAAATATAATACTTTTTATGTAAAAATTAAATCATCACATATCTATTGGAAAAAATCACATTCATAAAATAATATATGACATAAATTTTATTTGATATAGAGTGTTTCCCTAATTTTTTTGGTAAGACAATTTTTCTCTAGTTATTACTTGAAATTCAAAATAAATTCTTAATTACCACCTCTATGAATTAAAATTTATCTATTGTAAAAATTATTATTGTTCTTATATGATTATAATCCATTCACACAACTTCAACCATTGTTAGAGGAACTAAATATTTCTTCTTCTAATTACATTAAAGTCAGATATCTTACAAAAAATCTACAACCTGATGTTAAATTATTTTCATCATAATATCTAGTTTATTAGACATTAGTGTAACCCAAAAAAATTAATTCCATATATATTATATACACCAAACCACTAATCCATTCCCATTGATATATCTAATAATATTTGTAAATAACTTCGTTTTTTATTTATTTATTTAGATATAATTCGCACATTTTCACTAAATAAAATATTTCAATTCATAATGTAGTGAAATAATTTTGGATTCAAATTAATATATTAAACTCCTTTTAAATTTCGATTTATCCCACTAATTAGTTTCTCAAATTCACACTAACATTTGTGGGTGATGATATTTATTTCATTCCATCCATTCAATATTTATTCAAAAATTAATTACCACATTTTTTAGGAAAAATAAATTCTTTTTAAAAAACATATCAATTGAAGAATCATAATTATATAATAATTTAAATTAAAAAATTAATATTAATTTACAAGATAATATAAATTTAACCATAGTTGTAATTACTAACAATAATATTTTCATCAATATTTACAATAAAAATATGATTTTCATTGTTCATTTAATTTCCCTAGAGGGTGTAGTCCACTAATTCATTATAAATTTTTTATGTATCTATATGAAATATAATATGAGGATCTAGTGGTTCTTTAACCCATATACTAATTCCTGAAATATGGACACAATTATTCCACCTTTATTGAGTATGAAAACAAATTTGTTTCTCCATAAACACATATTCTTTAACACTATAATTTGATAAAAAAATACATAACATTAATATAAAAATCCTTTTAGTTTTTATTTGATGTAGTTGACATAATTTTATTTCATGAATTATTTCAACTAAATAAATATTTTCAATAAAATAAATTTAATCAACATTGGGGTATATTTTTTCAAAAAAATATGGATTTTTATAAATATTTTCCCAATCCCTTTGAGTTTATTTCTAATCAATCACATGTAAACAATAATATTTATCATATTTTTCCAGGGAACAAGATACTAAGTTTTATTATATTCAATAAAATTAACTACTCATTTTTGAAATTTAATACTCCTTTTGTAAAATATCCTCACAAAATTATTGTGGCTCAACTTGAGAGAGAAGGGATATTTTTGGTTGAATTTAATTCATCTTAAATTATGAACTACATCATTCTAATTTATAATGATATTTTAAGTTTTCATAAACTTTGGTAGCCTTTGAAAATTTAAAATATCATTCCATGATGTAATTTTATCAACTAGAAATTCATATAAATAAATATGAATATTATATGTTCCATATTTATCACTATTTCTACTCAAATATATATAATTATACATGTTTTATTAATCTAGATTTTCAAAATATGCATTAATTTCCATATCAATAATTGTATTTATATTTAATTATTCCCAAATAAAAGTAGTACACTCTATATTGTAGTGTTTATTTTAGAACATATTTCTACTCTAATTTTTTTTGTAACCCTTTAATAATCTTTCATAGTCCGTTTCATTAATATTTTAAAGAAAGTAAAATTTTTACCTTCTTTATTAGTGGACTTCTAAAAACAATGTAGATCCTTAAGGTGGTATTCTTATAGTAAAAAATATCATTTTATTTTTTAGTTAATAATAAGATTCTATTTTTATGTGCATAATTATTTTGATAGCCTCTCCATAAATTATTTTGATAGATTGAAATCAATATGTGACGTTCTTCATACTACAACCATGAAAATATTCATCCTCTCAAAAACTTATTTTTCATGGGTTTTGTAGAAAATAATTATATTGACGCATTATACCATATTATCTACAAAAATGTAAAAATATATATATAAATTAAAACCCTCCCATTATTTCTTCCTAGTATATTTATAAAACAACTCATCTTTTACTTAATGTCTCTTGTAAATGTTTTGAACAACACTAAAATTTCGTATTTATGATTAATGAAGAGTAAATTTTTTATTATTAAAAAATAATTAATGATTGTGATGAAATAAATATCAATATTAGTGTATTTATAGCTCAGTATCCCCTATATATATGAATGTATCTATTCAATTTCCATAATGTATTGATTATAAACACTTTTGGGACTTTATTGCACTATATATACATATTTAAATGATTTAAAAATACCAAACCTTTAACTCTTTAAACGAGGAATATATTTTACCACATCTACTATTAAAATATTCCCTAAACTTCATTAAATAATATAGACATTTTTCCACAATAATTTATTCTCATCATTTTTATTCTTATAACACGAACCACTTATTTTACAAATTTAGTATTCATTTCCACAATTTCTTTTTCTCATAAAGATAATTCTTTCACCCATCGAGAAATTGATAATATTGGAAACCCATAGAAAATAGACCTATTTACATTATCACGTAGTTAAATTATACAAATAATATTTTTATTGAAACCACCCATAAAAAGAAAATCATTGGATTCTAATTACTAATCTTTAATCCAAACTATAACAACCATTATAATCTTTTTGAAAGAATAATTCCCAAATGTATCTGTTATTATATCATGATTTCTTATTTTCATAAATATTTTAGTATATCACTCAATGTGATATAAACAATAACTTTCATTAATTGGTGGATTACCCATTTTTTATTATTTATGTGATACCACAACAAGTCGAATCTTCATATATTTTATTCTTTTATGATCCTCCTCATCCTCAAAAGAATTTTGTGATTTTAAAAGATGTATTTTAATACATATATTTGAACATTTTTTTTCTCTAATATTAGACAATAATATTTATGATTATAAAATAGTGTTATTTAAATAGACATAATGAAATTTTCTGAAAAAAAAATTGTTTTCATATTGCTTCTTCCTTTCTTAGAGTTTCAATAACTCAATTAATTAATTATTTAACACTAAGTAAAACAAGTATTATAATAGAAAACATCGACTTTTTTCACATAGCCTATATAGAAAAAAAAACAAAATTTAAACCTAATATTATATTCTAATTTAAAGTCATTCCTGAAAATTTTGGTTTTTTAAAATATGTTATCAAATATAGTTTACCATTTCTTTTGAGTATTATGAGTTCATACTTCACTATAAAAACCCCTTATTATAGAAGTGTTCTTTTAATGATATTTTTTTGATAAATATTTTTTATATTTGATATTAATATTTTTAATATTATTCATGTTAGATTTAACATGTATGAATTTCATTGGAGTATATTTTACCCAAATTTTTTTGTAACACACATGTGAATATTTAACATTTTTCTATAATTACTTGATTTAATCTTCAAAAAATTTCATTATTGTGTTTTCAAAATAAAAATTACATTATTGTTTCTTAAATAACCCCTTTTCTTTTGTAATATATATATCTCTAGAAGCTATTATCGTTCTATCTTATTTTTAAATTTTTACCTTGGGAAGAATGATTACATCAATTTAACCAGATTCCTTCTTGATTAACCTAATTTCATTATTATTATTCGTCTTAATTTCAATCATAAAAAATATTATTTAAAAAAAGTTATTTCATTCATGAAAAAATTTAGGGTTAACTTTTTTACATGTGATTATTATATAATTATTCATTATCTGTATCGTAACACGAGGTTTGATTAGGTTTTTAAATATGATCTAAAATGTTTTTATACATTTCAAAAATATCATCCTTAAATTTAATATATATAATAGAGTGTTCAAAAAAATAATTTCCTATAAATCTTCTTCATTTTCCCAATGGTGAATATACAATCCCTATAATGTTTTCATGTAAATCCCTATTCTTATTTTCATTTCATCATTTCTATGACAACCCTTACATTTCAAAAGTTGTTGTTTTGTCTTTTTAGAAGGGTTTGGGGTGTTTCAAGAGGTCTTTCATGATGTGGACTTCAACCTGAAGCCAATATTGATGTACATGGTCCAATAGCTCCCCAATGAGATCCAATTTCTTTATAGTTGGTCCCATTTTCTCACTAGTAGGGGATGATGAATCTAGGAATTCTACATGCACTGACCCATCCCATTGGTGTTTCATCATCATCCATCAAGTGGAGGGAAAATTATTACTGGGTGGTACCCTATAGGGTGGGAATGTAAGGTATATTATAGTGAACTAGTTCAGGTCAATCTTACATGTCACATAATCCATCCCATCATCTGGCCATAAGTGCACCTCTATATATGCCATAGGATTTTAACATGTATCAAGGGTCTAATAGATATAGTGGTAAGACTATACTCATAGATAATAGTGTGTTAATGTATGAAAATAAACAAAATAATATACAAGTATAAATAATAGTGAACACATTATAGATAAAACAAAATATATCATGGTGTAATAAATGGAATTTAGTCATACAATCTCAAAAATTCATGCCAAAACTCAATAATTAAGCATACACTAGACCAAATACATGTAAAATACTAAATGAAATATATAATTAATACATTTGGATCTACATCTATCTCTGAGAAACAACAAATAAATATTCTATATGTTTTTGGATATACAAAATCTCGATCCTGTGTCTATACATGACTAGATCCACTCTATTGTGAAAAATTGGACCCTTTTTAGAACCACTAGGAAAACTAAACACTATATAAATATGATATATGGTTTGCACTCACATTTAGGGGTACGTACTAGGGGTGATAAATAAATCCTTATAGACTACCTCTAATGGTGAAACAAAATTCTAACATCATAAAACGTGAATACACAGGTGATATTACTATCCTAGTTAAAAAGATGATAATATCTAGAATAAAATAAAACAATTTATAAACTAAAGGGTTGAAAAAAGCCAACAGCGAGTTCTAGTTTGACACCCAAGGTTAATATATCCACACTCTAGACCATGATAAAGTATTTTTAACATGTGTCTCATCAGGACATATGAAATCAACTACTTCTACCAAAACTATATAGGAGTTCCAAGTTAAAAAAACAAGAACAGATTTTAGACCCTATGTTGTAACCGTTGGAATCCAATTTTCCAATATAAATTGATGAAAAAACTCTATCCTATATTTAAAATATCTTATAATGTCAAAACGTTACCATAGAAAAATTAGTAAACAACTGAGGGCACAATAGTTCACAATTACCTTGGGATCTCTACATATATGGGACTAATTAATACACTACCCATAGGGGTTCAATCCAGGTAATTAGGTTCACTCAACATCCTTGGAACCTGACCATTAACCTATTCATAACTTCCAATAGAGGGGTGAAATAATCCCAACAAACCATTTTATCCATAAAAACATCTAACTAGAACTATATGATAATCAAAGGATAGAATTTATCAAAATTAATCACACTTATCAGTCCCATAATTTTCCAAATATATCCTCTAACATCCAAAAAAATAAGTAGAATGTTCCTTATCTAAATCATCCAAATTCAAAAAAATGAATGGTTCTATCTAACTCTTGAACCCATTTTCAATATATATGACCAAATATAATCAATCAAATCTCATGTACCAAATAATATTGTTACCTTGTCCCCATGAACTCAAAATCCAAAAAACTCCACCATGGGATCTCTTAGAGTAAACTTAGGGGACAAAACTCAGGGCTACCATGGTCCACGTGATAACTACACAATGGGATTTCCTAAAAGGGGATTCTCTGAAACACCAAATATATTATTCCATGCACATAAAATGATACCTAAAATTAATAATATTACAATGTACATTCATGAAACCCATCTAGGGGCTATTATTTCTCATCCCAAAACAAATTCATTTCTTGATATGAGAAATATAACTAAATGGTTCTCAAATTACCACCAACTGGTCCCTGGTCTATAACATGAACAAAAGCAATTCCTAAATATCTAGAATTAAAATAATTATATTATAAATGGTCCTTGTGACCATTTCAATTGATGAGAACCCGATAGTGAGACCTTCAACAAATGTGAAACGTCAAGACAAATATTACCACAAAAAACATCATCCAGCCTCCAAAATCAATTAAATTTTGGGACTGGAACAGTTCGCATTAAAAATATATCTAAAAAACATTAATTTATATAGTTACACATTATTTGAACTAAAAATTTACCAACAAAACATAAACCAATTCTGAAATACCACGTCACTTCTTAAAACTATAACTCAAAAATAAATATCCTAATATTTTCCTAAGAATATGGTCAAACTCTCATGATTTATAACACACTCCAAAAAACATCCAAAAGTAGGATACACCTCTTGAGTTTATTTTTTTCCATTGTAATTCACTGAGGGACCTCACAATGATACAAAAATTCATATTTCAATATAATTATACAAGATATAACAACAAGGTACACTAAAAACTCACCATCATAACTTATTATCACACATAAGAAACAATAATGGAAGAAAAACATTAATTTTAACCTACACACCAACCCCAAGACACTCCAAAACCTAAAATTCCAAACACTATTCCACTACATACCACCAACAACCATGAAAATAAGTAATATAATTTACTTGAAAATAAATTATTCTATTACCAAGTCACCATGGACACATCCAAAATGATGTTATCGAAATGATTTATAACTCATTGTATCAAAATCATAGGAAAAAACATTCTAGATATATTCTGGTCAACTACTTCGAATGGTCTCAGACTCAATTTTCGACTCTCCACCAACCATTTCTAACCTGATTGTTATTTAAACACTTCCCATAGATCAATGAAACATATGGGCTCCAAACATATACTAGTACCCAAAAAAGGACACCATGTAACTAGGAGGAGGATACCCACCATAATAGCACCCTTATCCTCGATTTGTTACTAAAAACCAGCTTCATGACCCTCGATCCATCAGTCGTCACACATGGTAATTGCATGGGTCCATCCAACTTGAAATTTAGAAATATAGAAAAAAGGAAACTACAACACATACCGAACTGAACATGTTCAATTTTTCCCAATGGCCCATAGTGGCCTACCCACCATTAGGTTCTCCATCATCACCTCCATGAATTTTTACCTCAACAGTTCCACTATTAAAATGTCATTTAATTTTTTATAATACCCTATCAATTCTCAGTGGGACCAAACATTCCCCCCCACAGGCACATTCCCAAACAAACTAATTATATTGTTCTCCCCCCAAACACAACATTCACATATCTACCTGAAATCTGATCACAAAACCTAAATCTAGGTCACATGAGCCAAATCAGACCAAAACATGGATAATGTTCCTAAAACACTAACCATGATCCTCAAACATCATAAATCCAACAAACTAGATCATCCCACCATGATCCCACCATGCCACATGATGTGCAACCAGAAATCAGCAGTCCATGACATTTAGAAAAATTTTCCATCTCACGAGGACTTGAATCCATGAGTACTCTCACAACTCAGCCTTATATCAACAAAGAATTGATCCCAATGTAATAATACCTCATTCATACTATCCCTAATAAACCCACCAATAATATCACCAGGGTATCCAACACTCATAACACCACACATGGGGTTTCCATGAATCCATCAATGAATGGAATGCATCTCCAACATCATTGATCCAATTTATCCACGATCTACATAACCTGTTACCCGAATATTTTTTTTGAGCAGTTTATTTGAGTATAATTCCTCTATGAATATATATAGTACAATTCCATATATGATTTTTTTGATACATTAAATAACAAAAACTACATCTTCAAAAAAACTCCATAGATATTCCAATGTCTTTTGAACTATACATTATAAGAAGGTTTTAGGAACAATGGCCTCCTACCAATTTAATAAGAGCTAAATGTCACAGTAAACCCAAAATCCCTAATGCCAATTTCATCACACTAGGAGAAATCATATAACCTTAAAAAAGAAAATGAATAATAATAATCCCATTCCAAGGAAAATTGTTCTTAATATATAAAAGTATTCTCACAACACAATAATTTAATATGACTCAGAAGTCATGAAACATTCTTAAACAACCTATATATAAACACCCAAAACCATAAGAAAAAAATATGTAGTATCATTTTGTAGAGAACCATCTAGGTTATAACAGACACATCACTCGATCTATCCCATCACAAGTCCTTCGACACACCTCCGCATTCTCTAGAGGAAGATGACTGGAATCTAGGGTATACAACGTATAGTATAGAGAATATACCATTATATTAGAGTGAAACAACAGTAAAAATTAACCAAAATAATTAATACTGATAAAAAAAAGAGTATGTATAATAAATAAACATAAAAAATTTAATTTTAATAAATTAAATAATGTCTTACATACTTGAACATCGAATCAAAAATAAGTCAACTTGTATCCACTTGGACAAATACAAATTCAATGTAAGAAACCTTTATATAAATACATATAGCTATAATGTGAACTCATATCATATACCTAGTACTCATGCCTCCTGAGCTTCATTACACAAACCCATAGAACCACATGTGTGGATCTTCTTGATCAAGGAAAATAGGGCCTCCCCCTAATCCACTCTCCATCATGTGCTCCATTTGAGAAGAGATAAATTGTTTTCATGCAAAATATAGTGCACATACAAGGGGTGAAAAATAAATTTCAGCTATCAACCCTCAATATTGAACCTATAATATACTATAATAAACATTTTATGTACTAATGATATACTAACCCTAGTAATAAACAAACCACTTATAATATATAATAAATGGGTGGAAAACAACAAAAAATAAGTTCTTGTGTCTTCCAATATAACACAATAGGTAAATATACTAAAACCCTATCACATTTCAAATGATTTATAACATGTGTATTATCCTAACACATGACATGATGTGATTCTACTAAAATTACACATGAGAAACATTATGGAAAATTTGATATTAATATCTTACAAACCCCAATGCATAACCATTGGAATCCAAGAAAATGAAATGAATATACCATTATCTATGAATCTAATTACATGATATGATTTAGAAAAATGACTCTACATAAGACCTAGAAAACCTATCATATCCCAAAGGACCTGTAGAACTAATAATCCTCCAAATGAAGGATTGATAGTGTATGCCAGTCTAGAGAGCCCTAAATCCATGTTCATGATTGAAAGAATATATTATGTGTCCTATCAAACCTATATATAGTGATCAAAATATAAGAATCAAATATACATCTATCTAATTACATTAAAATAGAGGTTTCCACTCATCAATATCACACATGATCTCTTTAGAACCATTTAACTTAGGATAACCGGAAAAGAGAGGATATAAGAAATCAAATATAGGGACAACACCGAGTCCCATTATATCCCAAAGGTCTCATATCAGAGCCTAATCATGGGTAAAAACTACCTTATCCAACTAGACCAAGGAACACAAAATCATGGGTAGTTCCAACTATCAACCCCACTATACAGACATCTAAATTATCAACACTAATCAACTCATATCTAAAAATGATTTGGGCTCCCTTAACCTAACAAAAACAAAATAAGAAAACGACCCCGATATGATCTCATAGAAAATCTCTAGGGAAACAACAACACATGGATGACATGATCCCTAGGGATAATGAAAAAAGGGATTTCCCATGAGGGGTTATACTTCCTTATATAAGATTGAAAACCATTATCGTGAAAGGATTTTCAATAGAAAAAATTCCATAGAAAAGATGAATAAACCCTATCAGGTGTTCCTCTAACTCATAAAAATATAGGCTAATCCAAATATTAGAGGTTTCTCTAAAAAAACCCCAATGTCCTCTAAATAATCTAAAATCAATAGGGATCCCACATGAGAATCAAAAATACAACCACATGTCTTCGAGGGGATTCTTAGTGGTCCTCATGACCATGTCAATTGAAGGAACACAAACATTAGGATCTATATACCATGAAAAAAGTCAGGTAAAACCCCAACACAAGAAATCCCCAGTTGTCTTCCCTAGAATACATCCCCTAAATAGGTATTACCTCACCCATAAGGACATCTTGAAAAAGTACCTTAGAATAATATGAAAATCTCTTTTAAAGCTACCATCTCTACCTAATTCCCCATGATGATGTCTCAAAAATTCCTTGACCAAATATAAACCTCAAATGGACACCCCATCCCACCCTAAGGGGAAATATTAGGAAACCGCTTACAATATCAATCCAATAAACCACATAAAACCAACATGACATCTAGTAGACATCTCAAAATGTACATCCAAGACATGTCTCATTCCTAAAATCCATGAAATTAATAAGAATCACAAAAATAAACCCATTTTAACTTCAAATACATGAAAATATTTAAATCATGTAAATATCATGGTCTTACCCCACACTTCCCACCTAATAGTATCTATTCACAAATACAATAGAGAAACCTCAATTCCACTCCTATCTCACTCAGACAAATCAATGCATTTCATAGGGACCAGTAGTATTTAGTGTCAACTCCCACTCAATATAGACACATATAAGATACTACAAATAAGTCCAAACTCTATTCAAGAATGAGTCGGAAGACAAAAAAATCCTAATCACCACCACTATGCATTAATATATGACACATGATGTATGCCCTTAGAAACAAGTCATGAACGAGAGGCCACAGAAAAATACCCTTTTGTTTAGAATTATAATGCAAATCCACTCAAATAAAAACCCCAATGAAATTAGAAAAACTATCCCAAACATTTAAAATAAAAGAAATTATAATTAAAATTGGACCAATACAACACTAAACGTTGTACCTACCTCACAATATGAACGCTAAATATTCAATTTGGAAGTCAAAATCAACAAAAAAATATAATAACCATACCCACATCATATTAGCTGAGTAAACTAATAAAAAATAAAATGAATTAGTCAGTTAAATTTTAAATAGATAAAATGAATTAAAACTCTATGAGGGGATACTATCTTATGAAACCTCAACCAAATTCATATAGAAGGCCTTTAATTCACTCTTATCCCCAAGGAATTATTAATCCATAAAACACGATGTTTAACTAAACTTAAAATCTTATATTTTTTATAAATTATTGGAAAAAACAACCTTGTATTGTAACTCCATGAAAATGACAAGCTATGACATATAAAAACCATCTTTGGATTACTTCACTCAATGAGATTGAAAATACTCATCATTATAGATTATTCAACCATGATATTGTGGAATCAAAATTGAAACCATAACTGCGAGGAAATAAAGTCAATAATAAGGAATGGAAAAGATGAAATGGGATAGGATAGAAAAAAAATTCACCAAAATGATGAAGAAAACATCCAAAATTTCCCCTAATATAAAGTGAAAATAAAAAAAATAAAGGGATGCCCTCCTCGTATATGACCCATGAAGGTAAATGAAGGTTAGGGGGAGAGAAAAAATCACAATGGGTTGAAATTGCAATAACACCATTTTGATGAAAATCCAAGAAGACACATTGTTTGTATTCATGGTTTTTAAAAACGTTTTTCATCCCTGTATGAATAATTTTTCTAGAAAATTCTCGTTATATACTTTTATAATCACATTCCAACCAATAAAAATTTCATTAGAACCCCTATTCACCCTATACATGATTTATATACTATAGTATGAAAGTCGTGCATCTTAAACCCTAGCCAAGAACACCCCTTATAGTATTCCTTGAGATATGAATGGTTTCCTCCAAACCATGATCAATTAAGGAACCTCAACCATGTTATCTTGAAATAGAACTAAATACTCACAAAGTAATGGAGTTACACATGGCTTGTATTAAATCATTCCCACCAAACGTTAAACCAATAAAAAATCGCAAAATCATAAAATCAAACTTGAACATCTTGATTATATCCCCATGATACTAAGAAATATACCGAGACTCAAAATAGACCAAAATGACTTTTAAAATTAGGATCTAAATTTTTTGGATTCATATCTAAATCCAAAATTCATGGAAGAACCACTTATCAAGTAATGAAATCAAATTTTGAATGAATTTTAAAAAACGTAATGGCATGGTTCGTTACGATAGTAACATATTTTTATATCAATGAACCACAATTTAATTTCCAAATCCCCCACTGTAGATCTATAATTTTCCTACTCAATCATGGATGATCTATTTGGATATATATGTCTCCCTAACTAATTTCTTTGGAATATACAAATTTTGATCACAGACAAATTTATATTTTTCTAAATTTATATCCATGTTGATATTGGATATATTTCCTCTTATAGTTCCGCTTTACCAAAGATAATCAATGCCCTTTGATTTTGTAAATTATATTCCACTAACTATTTTCATTATAGATACATAATATAATTTCTTGAACTTATCCAGATCTCCAATCCTCTTCGCGTGTTTTTCATGAATTGTGGTGGTATTCATTTCCTTTTATTTTGTTTACTCATGAAAGGTATTGTTTATTTATTATTTATAGGTAACTCAGGTTTAACAAACCTTCCTTAATCTCTTGTATCATTCTATCTTCATGTCTTTTGGGTATAATGTGTGTGTTGACATCCCATGAAATTCAGGGATGTTAGGTTCATGGTATATATTTATCTCATGAACCTTTCTTTCATGATCATCAAATTTTGATTATAAAATAGTTATAATACATGGTTTATAACATTACAATAAAACATGAAATAATTTTTTTAAAGGGGTTATTTTTTAAATTTAGTGGTTTGGAATTTTTTTATTAAAATGGAATTATACCTATTGTATTGTTAATGAAAATAGTTTGGAGGAATGATTTATATGGGTTTGAAGATGAAATTAACTTCAATTTTTTTATTAGGGTAAACCAGATTGTGATTTATGATGAATTCATGAGTCATTCATTTAGATTATATCATTGAACTTAGACATATTCTAATAGGGTAATGTTTTCACTAGGTATCCTAATCTCTGATAGGTATCCAATGTTGTGATTGAACACTTACCCATAGAATTTTTCGTCTGGTGTAATGCTTACAACAACTGAACTACCTATCATACAAACTCTAGGATGAACCTAATAGGCATTGAACTAATGTGAATGTAGGGAAGGTTTTCCATAATTATTATCTCTAAAATCTATTTTTTATGGGAATACATGAAAATAAGAATTTTGGAATGAATACATAATTTTTATAAGAGGTGATTATCTATGTTTCCAATTAATCTATTTTAATTTTATCCCAGTATTTATTATCACTTTGACGAGAATAATTGGTTTATTTGTAGATTAGTCTAATATAATACTTAATGAGATCATATTGAGGATGTTTTTCATATACCCTATAAGTAATTTTAGGTCTATGTAGATCTTGTTTTTTTATGGAAATAAGGGAAAGGTCTCGTAGAGTGGCGGTATGTTTTTCTGTTAGTAAAGAGTGATAGTATGGTGGTGATTTTATATCACATAGAGATTTTTTTGTCTATAATTATACTTTTTTTGATTTTTTGTATTTAAATTCCATTTTACATAATTTTTTATCAATCCCACCATGGAATTATATTAGTATACTGATATTCTCTTCACTATTATTATCTTTTATTGTTTTCTGCTGTCTAAAAATCATTCCCCAATACAGTTCTTCAATTCCCATGTGCTTTTCACTAGCCATTGTTGATAAATAAGTCCCTTAGGTATGTGTTAGGAAAAAATGAAATCTTGGATACCTTATTTATAATTTATTGTTTTTTTAAATTGTAACTAATTTTTGTTAGATATTTTTTCATTTTAAATATGAATTTGAGGACGTCTTGTATGACGTCACATTATTATATAGTGACATAAGGGATATGTATTTAGTGAGTTCACACCTACCTCTAATTATGATGACTATTTAGTTACCATGGGTGTTCAATAAATATGTCTTCTAGGATTAAATGTGTTTTTTTTATCCAAGTCATTATTTTCACATGCCTCTTCAAAATCTTGGTTAATTTATATTATTTGAAATCAGAATGGATTGTTTGATCTCTTGTTTTGGGGTGTCATTATATATTGATGTGAAGATTCTTTCCCTCAAATTTTTTTTAGTGATTTCTTCAGTGTGATTTTAATAAATCTTTATAGTAAAAAAAGTGGTTAACAAGAATATAATTGAATTGGTTTTGTGGATGGTCCATGTTATAGATTAAGGTGTAGATCCTTCTCATATTTTGGTCCAATGGTATGAAAACTATATGGGATAAAGATATGAATTGGATAAAGAAGGTTCTTCACTAGAAACCGTCATATTTCCAAGGGAAGATAGATCATAATAGAATAGTAGATTAGTTTTTGAAATATTTAAAGAACCTCAAAATTCATGGCGACTCTCGATTCTTTCTTGGTGAGGACTGATTTCATAAAGGTACAAGAACAAAGTTGAAGATGATAAAACTCAATTTTTATTTGGCACAACAACATGAGGTATTTTAGTGGAAATAAAAAAAGTTCATATTCACTGAAAAAACATACTTAGATCATATGACCAAGGATAAATACCTAAATACTTTCAACCAGGTGAATGGGAATCATGAAAAGATAGAGTATGTTAATCACTTCATCTATCACACTCTATTTTATCAAAAAAAAATTCCATTGAGTGGGGGGACAAATTAGAGGTTTCTAATTGGTCTTAGATATAATATATAAATTTTTTTATTCATGTTAAATATTTTTACCTATGTTCATGTTATAGATAGGGAGTTGATGATAGAGATTGGACTACTAGGTAACACAATGATTACCTGAGTTCCTCCAACCACCAGTGGTAGATTAGGTGGACCATATAAATGGAAGTGGAATCATGGTGAGTTTAATAGAGTATAAAAATTTATTGTTCTTATCAAGGAACTTTTCACATACCATCATCAGTGGTTAGTGGCCTGACCTATTACCAAGGTGGAAGGACGGTACATACATAGTGATTTTGTTCTATGACACTAGTGGTCTGTAACTCATGTGGATGTTATGGTAACATAAAAAGGATGTTTCATAATATTTCTCTCTCTTTTCACTGGAACAATATTTAGTCACCTACATAACTATTGGTGTTGAATTGTTCTTCACCTGAAATAGGGTTCTTTCCAAAATCCTCTAATATAAAGTAGTTACATGAATTTCATTGGTTTCCCTTAGATATTGACATGGGTCCCTTGAATATGAGATATTTTATTTATGATTATTGTACCATGGTGAATTCTATAATAGGTATAAATTCCACTCATTACATTACATCAACACATATGGTGGATATTTTGAAACATCCCTTGTAACTCATTACATCAATTATGTAATATGTGACTCCTCTATGAAAGAAGAACAAGTTGGGTTTTTTATTCCATTCATAATCATTCTTTTTGTGTGACATATAACTTGTTTGTGGGTTTATGGTTCTGAAAATGGACCTCATTGATGTTATTATTCGAATGGAATAAATTATATTTCACATAAAATGGATAATGCTTTATCATTTCTGGGTTCCTTTTATTTCTCATATTGCAAATTCACATGAGTTTTATGGTGACTAAATAAAGGTTTATTCATGAAGTAACTCACCATCCATATATTATAAGGTTGATTTATTCATATATGGAAAAATTGGGATTGGAGGTTTTCAGTTTCTTTACTTCCTAAATAATTTATTGAGTCCCCTAAAGTGTTTACAAATGAATTTTTTAGTTTTCTACCCCAGAGGGTGGTGGAGATCTTGATTAAAATTGCTCCCAGAAATCACCTAATATAGATTTCATCTCACCATATGAATATTGTTGAGTGAAATGTCCAAAAAATCCAATTTGATGATTTGGGGGAAAAGGGATATATTCACCCTTTCATGTAAACATGGGTAGACCATGTTCTCTTTACCAATAATGATGAAAACACTCTTCTAGTATGTGTTTATTATTGGAATCACAATCAATTAATAGTAAAAATGTACTTTTCGTTTTTTTAATTGATTTTTTGTTAGATTATTTGAAAGGGGAAAATTTTTTCTCTAAGATTATTCTTTTCTCGGGCAACCACAAGATTAAAATTATTGAATAATATTATATAATATAATTCTTTTGAATAAATAATATCCATTTTGGGATCCTTTTCATGAAACCTTTCTTAAAAAATTTCTTATTGTATTCATGGAATTTGTGACAAATATTTTCAACTTGTATCTTGTCAATTTTACCATAGTGTCCATGGATGACATTCTGGAAGACTGAAAAACCATGGAAGATCATGTATATCACTTTAGGATTGTTTTTGTGATCATAATGGATCACTAGATGTAAGAAAAATAATCAGTATTCAATGTTTTGTCAATAATTTCTAGACATTGAGAATGTGATCTCAGAACATAGAATTCTAATTGATCCTGAAATTTTTTAGTTTTCATGTCACTAAAATAAGTATTAAATGTCAATGAGATATTTTTTTTCCAATATAGGAAGGGTATTAGTGGTGGTTATTATATAATCTCATAAATATATGTCAATATTTCACTTATCTCACATATATGGGAGTGATGTTCTTGTGAAATTCATTCTGTTAGGAATCCTTTGATGAATCAATGAAAGTTTCCAACTCGTAATCGATTCTAACATTACTAGTGGTTAGTTATTCCAATGTTGTTTATTAAGATGATCTAGGTATAGGATTTGAATTATTCCTTATTCGTGTATATTATATTTTAGATTATATATGACGTCATATTTTTCCTCACGTAATTAATTATCACACACCTGAAATAAAAATTTCAACACTTGTGAATTCCCATAAAATTTTGAATCTATCTATTTTATTGTATAAGATTATCATTTAGTCTAAAACAACAGTAGGACCCTATTTATCATCACTTAGAAAATTATTTAAGGATCTCATTGACTCCATAAATCAATATATAGTTTTATTATTCTATGATGGAAGTGATTGACTTTTAGCTGACAGAGATTTTTGGAAGCTCTTTGTGATTAACTTATTTCATCCAAGGTCCTGTAAATATATATTTTTCCCTCATCTACCTTTGTATGAGTGCATTGTATTCTGTGGGTTTGAGAGTTTTGAGAAGAGCCTGATGAGGATCAACACCTATAGGGTATAATATTTTTCCCTAGCCAGTATCAAACACTCCCCTAAAGCTCCTCACATAATCCCAAACTCTAATGATCAATTGGGAAAAAATTTTCTTCTTATCTATCATCGAGTAATTTAGGGAAGAATGATTAGTATATATACAAGATATTTATTTATGAATTTTTTTATAATTAATTTAAATAAAAAAAATACTTACCATATTTTATTTTATTTTATAATTTACTACATATAAATCCTTTTTCTTCAGACTCGAGAAAAACAAATTCTCTGGTATAAAAAATTCAATGGAAAGTACCATTTTCTATAAATGAAATTCAGTAGAATTTATATATTCAGATTATTAATTTTTTAAAATATAAAATAAAAATAAAAGAGAATAAATTTTAATTAAATTACCAATTCATAACATTAAAAATTTTATAAATACTTATGAAAACATCATAAATAAAAGATAATCATAAACATTATATAATTTTATCTACTCATTATGATCATTCCATAAATATCATTTATCATTAAGTATAAATATAAAAATATAATCCAATAGAACACCACCATAATTCCTTGAAAATGAATATTTTATATTTTGTAGGTTCTTATCATAACACGTGAAAAATTATAAAACTATGAATTTTTTATTAATTAAGGTTAGAAATTAGGAATTATTTTAGGATGTGATTTTATATGAAAAAAATCAATGAATAATTAGTATGGTAGAATAAATAAAGGGAAGGAGGAGTATAGGGATAAGGAATTGAAGAATTTTAAATGAGACAAGTTTTCAATGTTCAAAGGTGGAGTGTCGGGTATTTTGGTGAAATAGTGTATTGTGGAATTTTAGGTTTTTTAAAATTTTTCAGAACTTTAGATCAGTTTTGATCACAAATAGTAGTGTGTTTCCTTTTGGGAGTGTATCAAATGTAGAGGATGTTGAATCCCGATTCTTCTTAAAAGGATTCATGGGTTGAATTTCAAATCATAGTTATGGTGGTATCTATATCCAAAAATTGGAATGAAAATGTATAAAGTTTATCATAGTGTTCCATCATGTGGATTAAGAGTTTATGACTATGGTGTTCATTTCTAGGAACTCATTTCATTAATCGTAGACATTTTTGTAGATTAATAATTCCATCCATTACCTTTTGAGTCTGGTATAAGGCCAAAGAATCAATAAATAATATCTTGTTTATATTTTATGTCTTGGAAAAGTGGAAAGGATCATGCTTATCTGATCAATAGAGGTTTGTTTTAGTGTGTTGAGAAATCAGAAAATGGATCCCCGAATATCAATCTTGGGGTAGAGTGAATTTGAGCGTTGAATATATGGGCTTATGTGATTTTATTCTATAAACCTATTCCTTTTATAAGAATCTTTTTTAAAATAATACATATATTTTTTGGTTAATGTATTTTGTTGGAAATATTTTTACTTTAAACATCTAAATGTGGTATTAAAATCCAATTTTGTTATTGGGTATAAAAATTTAAAATCAATTAATTTCAAAACATTAAATTAATAATAAGGTAATTATCTGCTTTTATTTCTTCTAAATGAAATTCATAAATACAAGATAATATTCCCAAAATAGTGGGGGAGTTTCTATGAATAATATATTTTTGAAACATAATTTTATAATCATATAATGAAATTATGTTAGGATTAACAGTTAGTAAGAGGGTGAAGATTGGGGATGATGTTATTTAGGTTTTGATCATCAATCCATTGTTATTTTGGTTCTATTTAGGCAGTTTAATTTTTTATTTGGAAGGATTCACATTATATTGTTTGGTTTTTAGAAAAATATAGTTTGGTTTTGGGTGGTGTTGTGGTTATGTTCTAATGATTAGGGTGATAAGTGTCTCGTATATTCTTCCTCAATTTTTTTAATATCTATAATTTAAAATATATTCCCTTGAGTAGTTCAATAATTCTAAAGTATATAGAAGTAGTCACATTAGATAGTGTTAGTCTTATAAATGATTTATCACCCTTATTAATTATGGTTTTGGAATTTCCACCATAATTATTTCGATTAATGTTGAATTTTTCTTTTTGTTATTATGATCTTATTTATTTTACATTATGTTTATTAGTTCATGTTTTAGAAAGGAAAATATTCCTTTTTCTGATTTGTCTCTCTATGATATATGTGGTTAATGTATATTTTCCTCTTCTCAAGGTTAGTTATGAATAATAAGTATTTGTTTTGATTGAGAGGATAACAAAGTGAAAACATTGGACTTTTTGGACCATTTATTTAAGTAAAATAGGTAACTCAGAATGTTGAATTCAAATATTGGAACCAATGATGTTGAGAAAGATCTTAATAATTTATGTTTTCATTTTAATTAGATTATGTAGGTTGTCAAATAATTCATCTATGATGTAGACACTATATCACATTTCAATGTGGATTGTTTCATATTAAAATTTTATTATATGTCATGTTTTAAAAAACTAGGTATCTTACATTCATATTATTGATATAAAGATACATTTTATCGTGTTTAAAATTAACATTTTTATGGTATATCTTAAATATTTAGTGGCATAATTTGAATAAATTCAATGATTTCCAATACTAAAAATAAAGATGAAACATGAAAATAAATATTGATAACTATGTAACAATATAAATAAATATATTATATATATTTATATTAAAATACGAGGAACTTATCATACAAGAGCAATATAGTAAGGCCTCATGTATAAAGATATGTCATTGATTCTTTGTAATTCTTTTTTCGCCAATTTTT
The DNA here is from genome assembly GCA_963277665.1 of Viscum album. NCBI lineage: Eukaryota > Viridiplantae > Streptophyta > Magnoliopsida > Santalales > Viscaceae > Viscum > Viscum album. The sequence continues at coordinate 1,047,278,033 of OY728150.1, forward strand.
GAGAATAAAATTTCAATATAATTAATAAAAATTATATTTTATGTGAAAACTATTAATGAATGAGATTACCGTAAACTCATCAGTCTTTCAATACATGATCATTTTTTGATATTGTGTTTTTGGATAGTTGGAAAATATGGGTAGACCCTCTAATTTAAATCCAATATAACTACTCCAACTAAATATATCTCATTCTTGTGTGACCACCAAAACTCCCCAAGATCTATCAACCTTGAAACCATAGCAGCTTCACAATCAAAATAGTTAAACAGAATATACATTGAAAATTTTAATTCATATAGATACAAAAAAAATATAGATATAAATTTATAAACATTTCATACCCATATCGGTGTGCATACATTGTACTTGATTTCATTACCGAGATGTATCCCTGAAACATGATCTAGTAGAATGATACTGTGGTACCTAGATAATGTGGCCCTAAAACATCTACACTACCTGGATTGTTTACCTATCATCCCATTTTCATCATTATTATCGAACCTTTTTTGGGGTTTTCAATTCAAGGATTCTCATATATGGGTTTTCCCATGTCACCTACTAGATTATCCCACAAAATAACATAAATGGGTAAAAAGGAAATCTTGGTCACTATATAATAGGATAAATCTTAATTGATATATTTTGAAAAAAATTTAACACAAAAACCTAATGCATGATTCTTAATAGGATATGATGGACCCATGGGATCTCCTTTATCAATAGTGTATAAAAGATTTATTCGTTCTAATTCATGTTGTATGTGATATACATGGAATTTAGTGGGAGCTGAAGGAACATAATCATTAGATCCAAGATGGACATAAGGGGAATGTAAGAGATGTATATATGTCATGATATGGTTAGTAGTGTGGGGGATTAATTAAATGTTATGGAAATGTTAAAGGTGGAACCATCAATGATGATGGGGTTTAAATCTTATGGAATGTATAGGAAAAATGAGATGATGATGAAGGCATTGGTAGTAAAATTCCTCTATGTGATATGTGCATGGTATGGGAAGAAGAAGATAAATGAGATTATGATGGATGAATTAGTAGGAAAATTATTTAAGGTGGTTAAACATGGTACAAGATGAACCAAATAAATGATATAATGATAGAGGTACGCATGGGAACATCCCTATAGGCTCCAGAATATGATAGAAGGGTTTGGATGATGGGGTGTTCGCTGGAGGGTAAGGGTGGGAACATATAGAACAGGTGCTCCATGTAGGTATTGGATCATCCATTCTTAGGCCCATATTTTTCATAAGAATAAAATGAACAATTTTTATAAATTGGTTTTTAAAAAACATAAATAAAAATTATTAGTCAATAAATTTAAATACAATTTCATAATATTCTTTAGTAACAACAATTTAAAACCATGTAATACATATTAAAAAAATATGTTTTAAACCTATTTTCAGGAATTGAAATAAATATAATTAACTAAAACAATACCAAACAACAATGAAACACACATATCATTACAAAATTAAAGTAAATTAAATTAATTAAAGTAATACTGACCTAAAGAACTCATTTCTAGGTACCCATAATGAACTGCGAACATATATAGTTTTCTCTATATATTACCCACAACTACATTAGGATAAACATCAAATCTCATAATTGGAAAATTTGAGTCATCAAATGAAATATTTTGGTCAACAACAATGGGGTGTCAATGGTATATATTTCATCCCCACCGTCATAAAAAATATGTCCTGGGATTACTTCATTTATGAAACTATAATCAGGTCTCATTTGATCTATCAAATAAAACACATGTTTTTCCATTGATGCCAAAATGCATGGTTCATAAGTATCCTAAAATCGACTCATATTAGTAAATTTTAATACCCAATTATAAATAAACTTACCCCATCATATAATTGAATAAACCCATTTTAATTTCATCAATTTGACTCAACCATGAGAGTAGGAATCCAATAACAATATTTTCTTATCAAGTCCATAATAATACACATCTTCAAATAGGGGTCGACTATCTGATTCGCTAGCTTAATAATCCATTGTAGAAGATAGAATAAAGCTATGAAGTTGTGTTATCGTTTTCACTGCTCAATTAGTGGTGCCAAATTTATAACAATTTTATTATTAATGATTTTCATTTACGAAGCAACGAATTGGGACCAAAATACAATTCTATTATTTTTTGAGAAACATAGGCAATCAATATCAAAAATATATATAAATAATAAAATTAAATGGATAATTACATTTTCTATAAATAAATGTAATGGTAAAACCTTTGATTACAACTAGGAATGAATCTCTTAGATATGCAAAGACTCTTTGCTTCTAAAAGGAAGATATTGCTGAACTCTACATATAATTTTTTTATGTTCCCTACATAAAAAATAATAAAATTGAATGATATATGTGAAATGATATAGTATGATATAACATATAAATATCTTAACTACAAACAACATATAGTCATCTAACAGTCCACAATTAAAAATGACTGTGCGATGTGTTAAATTCAACTCATTAAGGCTCAATGTTGGCAATATATTTTTCCTAATAATTCATTTTATTTGGGGTAGAGATGTAAATAAGGGCTTAATTTCTACATAATAATAAATTTTCATTCACATAAGTTGGTTATGTCTTTTACTAACATTAGGAAAATACATTGAACAAAAATACATTCATTCTTGAGCTAGATAACCTCTCGTAATGGAGCCTTTAGGATATTTCTTGTTTTAGACATTGCATTTCACTGTGAAAATATTTATTTCAGTATCTCAAATCCACTAAAATTATACAAGTACACCAAGAAGTGTTTCAGTTTGATGATGAAATAATAAATGCAGCATGGAGGTGGAAAATTATGGAGGAATTTCTTTTCCAACTCACACAAAGGTAATAGAACATCTCAATACATTTCTACCAAAAATTACTAGGATAACCCTTTTGCACAAAGGTATCAATGAAATGTGAGAAGCAAATTACTGTCACCCATACATTATTAGATATAAAATGAATAATTTCTATTGGAATTAATATAATAAGAAGGATTAGATAATCCTGAGTTTCATGGGATTATAATTTTAAATACCATATGTTGAATTAGTCATATGTGTTTCTAGAATATCTATTAAGAACCTTGAAATTCCCAACACATCTATACATTGATTTTTCCCTAAAATTTTCACCACGTAAGAACCAGACAAAACATTCCAATTTTTTTCACCAACACAAAAAGGATTAAATTCTAGTCAAATACCACAATCCATCAAGTCTAAATGTGATCAAAATTAGTCTTTGGTCTTCCACTTTATATATTGAATAATATAGAAAAAAAGTATACATAAATGTTTCACAATTTAATTATTTCTAAAAAATAAATTTAAAAATTTGTAAACGAGAATGGAAAATAGAAAAATATAATTATATTTATCCAATTGTAAGTTTCATCTATGTCAACATTCATCCACTTTTTAGATTTTATCTTACCATTCCCTAATAAAACACTAATATTATTCAATTTATTAGTAAAATCGGTTCCTGACATAGGTTGAGTTGGTTGTTCATTTTAAACATAATTATCTATCCTCCAATGATTATTTTTATATTGATGATCCATTGTAAAGAATGGTCGATGACCTAGAAAACTAAAACAATGATGATAACTAAGCCTTCTCAACCGTGTAATCTTAATTCTTATATTACATGATATTATTACCTTCATGGTCTAACCAAACATCATTTCATATGCAGGAAATCATTTATATTCCTTAGAAGGGAGTTACACATCTGAAATATATTTTATGAAAAAGTATCAAACGTGCACACACACATATCCCAAAAAATATTCAACTCTATTGTTATGGTTGATTGTTGACATCTATATCATCATCAGGATTAGAAAGTCCAAATATCAGTATTCTTAAGAAAGTGAATGGTTTTTTCACACACATCCATGAATGAAGATTATAAGCATGAATAAAAATGGTCCGGATGTTGTTAGATGTAAAAATCAAACTAGATAGATTAATACCACCATAGGATATGCCTAACCTGATATTATATAGCTTAGCTAAAAAATCTGATTGTTTTTCATCAAATTACCACCACATTAATCCATTTGTAGGATGAACCAACTAATCATTACCATTAATTCTCTCAGCATCATACCATCACATATTGGATGAGATTTTTACAGGCATGAATATATATTAAATCTTGGGAATTAGTGGAAAGTTTCACATGAATTTATGTGGACCAGGAGAAGGTGTTCCATATAAATTTTCATTCCATCAAGATGTGCCACATTCTTCATAGTCATTAAGAAAAGTTATTTACTCCCAAAATAAACTGTAATATTTTGGGAAATCATGAACATTGTTTGTAGAAAATCTAAGCCTCATAATTAACTTTTAGTCCTTATATGCTATATAACTTCTTCATAGCTTATCTGTGGTCTTCCAATGAATTTTTAGAATGGACACTATATCAAACCTCAATATGAATCATTGTTAAATGAAAAATCTAAAAAAACTTGTATTTTATTTGAAACTAATTTGAAAATTGATCAGTATGAGACATCCATCATTAGTCCATTCAAATACTGGTAAAAATATTGTTTTCCAATCAACAATGTAAACTATAATTAAAAAAATCAAATATTTTCCATTAATAAAAAATAAACATATTTTTTTTTGAAATAAAGATAATTTAATCATTGAATAACATCATAATATAATATTAAATGTTTCAAAAAAAATCAAATATAAAAAAATCATTGTATTCTAAAAACATCCATCTATCATATAGAAATAAATTTTTTACAAGAATGGTATTTATAGACAAAGAGGATAGAAACCTAAAAATGTAACAAAATATAAAGTATTGTAGAAAATAAACTACATCTATATCTATGTGTCATTTATGAATATCCCATCAATTATCTCATAAAATCTTGAAAAATACTATGAATACCCATTATCTCAAGGCAAATAAATTACATTATATTCAAGAAATGAGAAAAAGTCTATATAAACATTAATTTTGTATAAAGGTTATCATTATTTATTACCTTTAGGATTCCACAAAATTTTTTATGCACAAACATTAGGAAAAAAATTAACATTATTTTTTAAATTCATTATAATCTATGAAACAATTTAAATATTTGAAATAAATGTAATAACATCTACAAGATAGTCGATGACATTTACTAAAAATAGAATTTATAAGAAAGTATATCACTTACATTTGACGAGCTATTTTTCTAATTTCCTAGGAAATGATATGTATACGTTTCATTAAAAATAATGTAAAACAATATATGTTTTTTGAATCCACGTGGATTCTTATATTGAAATATGAAGAACCGGAAACATCTAATGAATATGATTATGTAGTGTAGATAGAGGAAGATTTTAAAGTAATTATGACTATAATAAATAAATAATAAAAATGGAAAGGTTAATTAGAATTTAAAACTAATCCTTATATCATTATAATATAAATGTGTTGGAAATTAACCCCTAAACATTATTGATATGAAAAAATGCATTTTATGTTAATGATCAAGATAAAAAACATCAAAAGAAGAAGTGGGGGAAGTGATAAAAAGTAGTTAAAAATTTTGGTTCTTGGATAACATAATTCCAATGATGTAAATGAAGTGTGATGAGAAAATAAATAGAGGATAATACCTCTTCATATATCAAATTGAAAATTTCACAAGATAAATCCAAATATTTTCTAGATCAATTTTAGAAGCACAATGGGTCCTCAATGATTGATGATTAAAAATGTAAAGACACTTACTAGGAGTGAATTTGTAGATATTAATTGAAATAATTTAGAGATTATAATAAAAATTGGAAAATTTTGTTAATTGTTTTAACGAATTATATTTTAATGAAATTTGAGCTAAATAAAGAGATTCTAAAAATAGAAACAAAACAAATATCAATTCTTAGAAATAATGATAATGAGAAGATCATGAATGATATAGAATAAAAACTTTTGGGGAAATACTAACTTAAAATTTTGTTTAAGAAATATTTTAATCCTTCAATATCAATGATAAATGAAATAATAAATTATATTAAAATTTTACCTAAAAATTATAAATAATATTAAATATGTTTTTTTAATTACGATTGTAAATTTTTTAAATCTAGAAAATGATGTGATATAAAGGATGATAAGAAATTTTTGTCAATATTTATTGGTGAATAAATTTTATATGTAAATGAAACTTCCACATAAAATAATAAATATTATGAAAATGTTTTATTGGAAATGTAGAATTCTAGAAGGCAGATTTATGGAAATAATCTCATTTATAATATATGATGCATGTTTAAAGGTTATTGATTGTATTATATTATTTTTGGTCATAAAAATGATTCATTTTGGTTCATATATTTTTATATCATGTGATATATTAATCAATTATAAGAAATAGTTAGATTAAAGATAATGAATCAGTACAAAAATCTATAGACAAAAAATAATTAAATCTATCTACCCAAATAAATCCAAAATACAACATAAAGCATAATTATTTTCAAAAAACAACACCCACTAAAAATATAATTCACAATAATAAAAACAACTGTCATGACCCATCCTCGGGGCTCGGGCCATATCTTCCCTATGCCCACCTTCCATAGGCCAGGGGCTAGCGACTAGCACCAAAGGCGTAAATCCCGATAAAAAGGTGAAGGCCTTGCCTTAAAAAAGTAAACAAACACAAAAAAGTATGCAACAGAAGTAATCAATACGTAATACTGAATACATAATTAAGTGTGGAAGGAAAGGGGCTGGAAATACAAGCCCAACATTAAGTGCAGTACAACTGAAAAAAATCTAGTACAACAACAGTAACGTAAATCAGCAACCAATGAGTCATCCTCCAGGATTCCCACCTAAAGGGTGGGTAAGGATGGCCTCCTCTGCACCTTGGGTCCGTCTGACTGCTTCGTGTATGTCTTACCAAGTGGTCCACCTCCAGGTATTGTCCATCTCTACAAGTCTGTACCTCAATTAGTGATGTCCGTCGTCTGCATCCAACACAACGTAGTACGGGCATAACCCATGCAGGGGTGAGTATATGATACTTAGTAGGGACCCCGAGACCCCCGAAGGTCTCCTATAATCCACGAAAGATAAACCACAGTAGAAATATACGATCATGAAGAATCATCCAACACTACTTAGGCATATGACCATACATATACCTAAGTCATCAATCACAGTTCGGCTCCAACTCTCGAGCCCAAGCACTACCCAGTCCACACTGGAAAGAAGTAAATCACGTCGATGTTAAAGATTGAATGTCAAAACTCAGCTCACACAGGTATACACAACTTAAAGAGAGTAAGAGATGATTAGTTGTAGCCATTGAATCATCTTTCACTGTTGAATGGAAGATACCCACAGAAACCTAAAATATTAGTATGTCATTGATATTGAACCCATGGAGGATTCAGTCCAGTATCGTTAGTGTCGATCCGACAGAGGATTTTGTCCAGTCTCGTTGCTGTCGAACCCACAAAGGATTCAGTCCAGTCTTGTTGCTGTCGAACCTAGAGAGGAGTCAGTCCAGTCTTGTTGCTGTCAAAACCACTAAGGATTTAGTCCAGTCTCGTTGCTGTCGAACCCATGGAGGATTCAGTCCAGTATACATCGTCATCGAACCCACGGAGGATTCCAGTACGGTAGTCATCACAGCCATCTCTAGGGTTCCCCGACACAGCACACTCGATTCCTCGAGGGTCCTCTCCTTGAGCTAAGGGGGTCGATAAATCAACTATCACAAAGTCCTGAGTTGATGTATCCTGAAGTTCTGTCTCATCATAAGGAACCTAACGTGACAGACGACCCGTCAATCGGACGCCCGGTATGAGAGTTATTAGCTTTTTCGTTCCAGGGACCTAGTTGGATTTCGGGTACAATCCAATCAGGACATAATCCAATCTCACCCAAATCCTGTGTGGAGTATTCCAAATGGACCGTCTTCTCAAAAGAAAATGAACGTATTTGACGACACGTCAATCGGACATCCGATCCTTAAGTTGTAAGTGTTTCCGCTGCGAGGACCCAGTTGGTTTTGAGTCAAATCCAACCTAGATTTACCAAAACATGGAAAAAACCATGACTGTAATATACCGAAATGACATTATCGATCCAATGAATCCAACGCAACTGATGGTGCATCGATCAGAGGTCCGTAGTTCAGGTTATTGGCGAAATACTAAAATTGGTCCGAAGAAGGGCGTTGGGTCCGGTCCGATCCGGCCCATACCACCATAGGTCGGTGTAAACTGGGTTGACCCAACCAGAGTCCGGGTACGGCATAGTGGGGCACAGCCCGTCCCGGAGACTGTGGCACAGCCCAGCTGGGCGTGGCCCGGCCCTGGCCACAGGTGGCACGGTCCGTGCCGATGGCGGCTCGCCCGGCTCTGCCTGTTGGCCGAGCAGTCTGGGGGGCATGACCCCAGTTTTCCGAAACTGTGGCTCCGAGGGCGCTACCCTTCCTACCCGACAGGCCGATATCGGCCGGTTCTTCTAGCGCGAGCGGCCCGCGGTTGCAGGCCGCTGTCCTCCGCACGTGGCGCCGGGCGGCGCCCCGGCCTTCTACCCTGCCGACATGCGGCCAGCTGGTTCACCGGTGAAGTGGCCCACAGAGCGCGGGCCGCGGTCCTCTGCAGCACGACTCCCCTTATGGCGCCCCAGAATCCCTATCCGGTCAACTATGGCCGACCGTTTGACCTTTTTCCTGGCGGCCTGTGGATTGCGGGCCACAGTTCTTCAGCAGCGCGGCGCCTTCGTAGCGCCGCGGTTCCTTCAGCCCGACCGTCTTTAGCAGGAAGGTTGTTCATTGGCCGAGCGGTCCATGGAATCTGGCCACGATTCTTCTCTACGCGGCCGGCACACAGCCACCACTTCCTCCGGTTGCCATCGCCTCCAATTTCCACCATCAAAAATAGTCAAGAACCATCGGAGGTTCATCGAGCCATGTTCATTCGGCCCACGCCCTCTTTTTTAGACGATATCAATTGGCCGAAGATAATACAATAATTCACCAAGGACAAAATATAATTTCAATTACTTAAAATTATATCAAACCCCCTACCATAATTCTGATGCTCTCTTGTCCGTGTTGTGGGAAGATTATCTGAAGTTGACATCGATTCGTTGATGTCGTGGTACGTCCGAGGAGGAAGCGTAGTTGATGTTTCATCATGGACGGCGTCTCCTCCCTTGATGCGGAGGGAGAAGAAGAAAGATGATGTTCCTCATGAGTTTCACCTCACATTCATTCCTCGGTCTTCAAGAGGATATCATTCCTCGTGTTCTTCATTGGTGAGGGATGAAGCTCTCCTACAATTCTCCAAAGGCTCCCACCAAATATTTTCCATGAAAATATAATATAAAGTCTTTCCCAATAAAACTATAATTTCTTTTCAATTCCATACAATTAAAATGAATTTTTGACACCACAAATTAATTAATGAAGTCATTAATTAATTTTGGTGGCATACTTAATGAGAGGGAGGTGAAGAGGCTCCACCATAATAAATGAGTGTTTTTCTCAAAAGAAATAAAGGGGGTATTAATGGGGAGTTTAAGGGAGTTTAGGGGAGGTGAAAGGGTTTGTGTTCGTGTGGAACCAACCACACTAAATCCTCACATGGAAGGTTATGTGGGGTGTGGGACTCACCCCAAACTGCCTCTTGGAGGAAATAACCACCTCTTTAAATAAATTTTGTATCACCACAATTTTATTTAATTTAAGAAAAATCCCCAAATAATAACTTTAAACCCGCATAAAACACAATTGTGGTAAAGGTCCCCTTATGAGAATACTGGTGATGTGAGTCCATCGGTGTTCTATGATTTCAATTCTGAGCAGAGGTTCAAAATATAGAAAAACCCACACAAACGTTTATTGAACGTACTCGATCAAAACATCAAAAAATGATTCCGGGAACACCAGGTGACAGAATCAGGTGCCTTCAAAAACCGCGGACTCGTAAAATTCCAAAGAATTAAGAAAAAACAATTCATTGAAATTTTTGGGTCTTTAAATTTCCCCAACCTTAGGGGTTTACATCCCCGTAAATATATAACATAAACTAGGGAAACAAAAGTGGGTACTGAGCATGCATTTGAGCCTTCCGCTCCCATGTGATCTTCTGGAGGTTCCCATGTTAACAGCGAACGTGCACCAAAGGAATCGACCGTCCATGTATGACCCACTCATTTCTATCCTCGATCTCCACCAGGACCTCCGTGAATGTCTCCCCGCCATCGATGTCTAGCACCCCATGGTCGATGACGCGGGACAGGTCGTGCACGTATCTACTCAGCTGAGATATATGGAAGACATCATGCACCGGGTGCAACTAAGGTGGAAGGGCAAGACAGCAAGCCGCCTCACCTACATGGCTTAGGTCCTGGAAAGGACTGATGAAACATGAAGATAACTGGCCGCCCCGACAAAATCTCTGTAGACCTCGTCGAGGTGAGACCCGTAGGAAGACATGGTCTCCATCCTCAAAGTACAGTGGTCTCCGTATCCAATCAGTATATGACTTCTGTATGCTCTGTACTGTCTTCATCCACTCCTGGATGATCTTCACCTTCTCCATCATATCATGAACCATCTCTGGTCCTACAAGGGATGACTCCCCTTGGACAGTCCAGCACAGAGGTGATCTGCAAGTTTGGTCGCACAATTCCTCATAAGGGGCCATCCTGAAGCTAGAGTGATAGCTTTTGTTGTAGAAAATCTCCACCAAGGATAAGTGATCCTCCAAGCTATGACCAAAGTCGAGAACACATTCACGGAGTATATCATCAACAGTCTGAATGGTCCTCCCAGTATGGCCATCCTTCTGAGGATGGAAGGCGGTGCTCAAGCGATGCTGCATCGCAAAAGCCTCTTGTTACCCCTTCCAAAGCCAAAAGTTAAATGATAATCTCGATCGAAGATGATAGTCGATGCCACACCATGATGCAGTACAATATCCTAAACGTAGAGGCATCCCAATCTCTCTACTGAGCTCTGCTCTCTAATAGGTAGTAAGTGGGCCTACTTGTTGAGTCGGTCGACGATCATCCAGATAAAGTCGTGTCCTCTGGATGTACGTGGAAGCCTTGTCATTAAATCGATGGATATTCCGTCCCACTTCCACATCGGAACCTCTAAGGGATGTACCAAGCCTACTGGTACCTGGTGCTCCGCCTTCACTTGCTGACAAGTGAGGCATCATGAAACGAACTCTACTACTGCCTTTTTAATACCCAGCCACTAGTGATGTCTTCTGAGGTCCTAATACATCTTCGCTACTTCTGGATGTACTGCTATAGGGGAAGTGTGGAACTCCCTTAGCACCTCCTCCGGTAGTGAATCTGGTACCATGGTACGTCCCCTAAAGAGAATGACGTGCTCTCCACCTTCATAAAATCCTTGGATTGCCAGCCCTGAGGATATCTGAGCACGTCGTGTCTCACTGTCACCATCCCTATACTCCGCCTCCCTATCTAGCTAAAGAAGTGGTGGAGTGACTGTATGAGACTGTATATAGGCTACTCCATCCCTATCCACAATGGATGTAAAGAATACAGCTTCTATGTCGCCTCTCCTAGCAGCTGAATGCATGTCCTCCTGCTGAGCACATCCACAAAAACATTCCCCTTCTGAGGAGTATAGACTATCTCGAAGTCATTGTCCTGGAAGAACACGAGTCATCATCGTTGTCTTAGGTTTAGGTCCTTCTATAAGAAGACACACCTAAGACTTTTGAGATTAGAGTAAACCATAAGCTGTTCAGTCAACGAACTATAGGTGTGACTAGCCAATTGTAAAGAACATGAATACACCCTTTTTCGCTTTCATCCTACATGAGTTGCTATGATTTCTCCTTTGACAAAAACAGAAATCTGGTCTCATCCCCTAGATGGACCACGTTCTTTGCCTAATACAGTCAGTCCTGACACAAACGGTACTATTCCATGCCATGAACGACTTCGTAAGGCCTCGACGCTACTAAAAAGATATCCAACCTTTAATCTCACCTCCAAGGGTCGAGTCACACTGGCGGCAGCAGTGTGTGGTCACTGGGTCTCCTCCAGTAGGAATCTCGAATGTGAGGGTCAAGTCAACAGCTTTATCCAGAACCTCTCAATTTCAACAACATAAAAAGTATAGGGAAGCAAACGTCACAAGGACAAGTGTCTTTTATTAATGCAGATCAAAGTACAAAGACACAAAGAATCCACAAACAACAACATCAACGAAGTTAGAAGCATCATAAACAAAGGCCTCCATGTGTAGAGATAGTCCCGCATCTATCCACTTACTGGTTGACCAGCTCCTCTTGCATGTCTTCCTGCTCCCAGTGGACCTCCACGGTCGAAACTATGCTTCTGCCTAGAAAGTCCCTCTACTTCTTGCTTCTCATCTGCAGGACGTGTCGGGACGTCTCGAGCCATGTTACCCTGCTCCCCGCATGCATAGCACTCTCTACTCCTCGTATGGATGGCTCTAACTCGTGTGACCCACACAACCATACCAGTATCCGGAGGTCACCCACCTATTGGCCTAGTCCGCTTGGTCTTCTGTGTCATCTGTCTACTGCCAGCTATAGAAGATTCTTCTATGGTCGGAAAGCCCTACGGATATAGCAGTAGCTTTTGAGCCTGCACAGAGCGTAGAGTTGCTGGTACAAACTCCGCCCTGAAAAGACTCTCGAAGTCTCCCCCGGTGATAGTCACCTCAACATAAAACTAGAGCATCGGGCACCACCACCTCTCAGCAACTCCCTGAAAGAGACTAACAGCTAGGTACACCATCAAGTCAACTGGTGTCCAAAGTGTGTAAAAAACTCGTGCTACAACCTTCAGCCAGTACCCGGATGTTTGAAGATCTATCTCCCCTCGAAACCTCTAAGGCCATTGTTTCTGGAACTCATGCAATGCACTCAGGCGGCATCCACTCTCTGCTGCTAGAGATGGTGGTACTGGTGGCCCTGCGGGTAGTTGTACCGCTGGTGCGTCCGCTGTGATGGGGCCCTACACCGAGACCTCATCACTCAGTGGGCTACCATATCTTATATAACTTAGAACCCTAGCTGGCTGCATTCGTGCGGATTTCCTGAAAAGAAACTGGTGTGCCACGGTTTAAATAGTATACCTAGTGAGCTGACACAAAGTAATCAGGAAGAAAAGTTTCTCAAAGGAAACACACACGCAATCAGTGTTTTCTTGCACTAAATCGGAATTCAGAGATCAAGGTCCTAGTGTATGGATATATCAGTCGCCACACCAACACTAGACTCCCTGAACTGAAAACCACACTCAATACTCTTAACACTATTACTTCAAAAATAAGAATGATCAGAGTCCTGAGTTCTGCGGTAGAACCGACTCCTCTGATAGAAATTTTCCATGACCCGTCCTCGGGGCCCGTGTTGTGACTGCCCCAAGCCCACCTTCCATAGGCCATGGGTTGGCAACTAGCACCAAAGGCATAAATCCTGATAAAAAAGGGAAGGCATTGCCTTTATAAGAGTAAAAAAACACAACAGAGTACACAATAGAAGTAACCACTAAGTAATACTGAATACAAAATTAAGGGGTGATGGAAAGGGGCCAGAAATACAAGCCCAACAGTAAGTATAGTACAACTGAAAAAAAGCTAGTACAACTACAATAAAGTAAAAAAGAAACCACTGAGTCGTCCTACAGGATTCCCACCTGAAGGGTGGGTACATATGGCCTCGTCAGCACCTCAGGTCTATATGAATGCTCTGTGTACGTCTCACCAGGTGGTCCACCTATGGGTACCCTCCAGGTCTACAAGTCTCTACCTCGATCAATGATGTCCATCGTCCGTACCCCACACAACATAGTGTGGGCATAGCCTATGCAGGGGCTGTATATGATACTCAGTAGGGACCTTGAGACCCCATATGGTCTCCCAGACTACACGAAGGATAAACCATAGAAGAAAGATATGATCATGAAGTATCATCCAACTCTACTTAGGTATATTTCCATACATATAACTAAGTCATCAATCACAGTTCGACTCCAACTCTTGAGCCCAAGCACTACCCAGTCCATACAGGAAAGATGTCAATCACGCCGATGTTAATGATTTAAAGTCAAAATTCAGCACACACAGGTATATAAAACTTAAAGAGAGTAAGAGATGATTATTTGTAGCTACTGAATCATCTTTCACTGTCGAACGACAGATACCATCAGAAAATTAAAACAACAGAATGTCATTGCTGTCGAACCCACGAAGGATTCAGTCCAATCTCGTTGTTGTTGAAACAATAGAGGATTCATTCCAGTCTCGTTTCTGTCGAACCCACATAGGATTCAGTCCAATCTCATTGCTGTCGAACCCACGAAGGATTCAGTACAGTCTCGTTGCTGTCGAATCCACTGAGGATTCAGTCCAGTCTCGTTGCTATCGAACCCATGGGTGATTCAGTCCAGTATCATTACTGTCGAACCCATGGAGGATTCAGTCCAGTCTCCTTGACGTCAAACCCACAGTGGATTCAGTTTAGTAGCCATCTTCGTCGAACCCACAAAGTATTCCAGTACGATAGTCGTCGTAGGCAGCTCTAGGGTTCCCGCATACAGCATGCTCGATTCCGGGAGGGTCCGCTCCTCGAGTTAATGGGGTCGATACATAAACAATCACAAATTCCTGAGAGGATTTATCCTGAATTTCCGTCTCATCATAAGGAACCCAATGCGTCAGACGGCGCATCAATCAGACGCCTTGTGTGATAGTTATTAGCTTTTCTGTTCCAAGGGCCCGATTGGATTTCGGGTAAAATCCAACCCGACCATACTCCAATCTCATCCAAATATCATGTGGAGTATGCCAGAAAAACCTTATCATCAAAAGTAAACCAACTCAGTTCATGGAAAGTCAATCGGACATCTGATCCTTATGTTATATGTGTTTCCCCAACGAGGGCCCAGTTTGTTTCGAGTCCGAACCAGCCCTGCTGTACCCAAAAATCACCAAAACCATGAGTGTAATATACCGAAATGACCGTCCCGATCCAAGGAATCCAAAGTAGCTGATGGTGCATCGATTGAACTTCTGTAGCTCATGTTATGGAAAAAATGATAAAATGGGTCTAAAGAGGGGGGTTGGGTCCGGTCCGATCCGACCCAAACCACCCTAGGTTGGACCGAACTGGGTTGACTTGACCCAGGTCCGGGTCCAGCCCAGTAGGGCGTGGCCCAACCCGGGCGACAGGCAGCTTGGCTTGGCGGGCGACTGGCCGAGCGGTCCAAGGAGCGCGGACCCCGATTTTCCAAAATGGCGGCCCCGAGAGACGCCGCCCCTCCTGTGAAGTCGGAAAAAGCTAGCTGGATCTTCTAGAACGAGCAGCCCACTGTTATGGGCCGATGTCCTCCGAACATAGCGCTAGGCAGCGCCGCGACCTTCATCCCGGATTACAGGTGGCCGATAGGTTTTCTGTCGAAGCGGCCTGCGGAGCACGGGCCACGGTCCTCCGCAACGCGGTGCCCCTTGTGGTGCTGCGGACTCCCTGCCCTTCCAGCTATGGCCGGATGGTTCTTATTTTTCCATGGGGCTCACAGATTGTAGGCCCCGGTTCTTCCGCAGGGCTGTGCCTTCATAGAGTCATGGTTCCTTCAGCCTGGCCGGCTTTTGCGGCCGGTTCTTCTTCAGCTGAGAGGCCGGTGGATGCAGGCCGCAGTTCTTCTCTACGCGGATGAAACACGGCCGCCACTTCCTCCGGTCTCCATCACCTCCGATTGCCATCGTAAAAAATAGTCTAGAACCATCATAGAGTCATCAGGCCGTGTGTATTCGGTCCATGCCCTCCGCTTTAGGAGACATCAATTAGCCGAAGATAATATAAGCATTCACGAAGGATGGAATATAATTTCATTTACTTAAAATTGTATAAAACCCTCTACCTTGAATTCAATGCTCTCTTGTCTGTGTTGCGGGATGAGGATCCGAAGTCGATGTCGATTCATTGACGTCGGGGTGTATCTAAGGAGGAAGAATAGTCAATGTTTTCTCGTGAATGTCATCTCCTCCCTTGACGTGGAGGTAGAAGAAGAAATCAGATGTTCCTCGTGAGTGTCGCCTCATGTTATTGCCTCAGTCGTCGAGAGGATATTGTTCCTTGTGTTATTCGTTGGTGAGGGATGAATCTCTCCTACAATTCTCCAAAGGTTCCCACCAAATATTTTCCAAGAAAATATAATGGAAAGGCTTACCCAGCAAAAATATAATTACCATGCAATTCAAAACAATTCAAATGAATTTTTGACACCACAAATTAATTAATGAAGTCATTAATTAATTGAGTTGGCTTACTTAATGAGAGGGAGGTGAAGAGGCTCCAACATAATAAATGAATGTTGTTGTCAATAGAAATAAAGGGGGTGGTAATGGGGAGTTCATGGGAGTTCAAGGGAGGTGAAAGGGTTTCTGTTCATGTGGGCCCACCACACTAAATCTTCACATGGTATTTTATGTGGGGTGTGGGACCCACCCCTAACTTCCTCTTGGAGGAAATAACCACCTCTTAAAAAAATTGTGTATCACCACAATTTTATTTAATTTAAGATAAATCCTCAAATAATAACTTTCAACCCACATAAAACGCAACTGTGGTAAAGGTCCTCTTAAGCGAATACCGGTGATGCGAGTCTATCGGTGTCCTCAGATTTCAATCCCGAGCAGCGGTTGAAAAGATAGAAAAACCTGCATGTACGTTTACTGAATGTACCTGATCAAAACTTCAAAAATTGATTCCGGGCACAACGGGTCTCAGAATCTGGCGCCATCAAGAAACTGTGGACTCGTAAAATTCCAGAGAATTAAGAAAAAAATTCCTTGATATCTTTAGGTCTTTACATCAACATAGATAATGATAAATAAATAACAAAATTAAATGAAATAATGAAACATAAAAGATCATCAGATCACATCCATAAATATTTAAAATTGAATGAATGGTTTATTTATTAGAATGAATGAAAAATCATCAAATAAAAAATTCTCAATACATGAGTAAAAATAATTATAAATAACATATCTGATTTTAATTAATATTAGAATAAAAAAATTTAAATAGAGAAGATTTCTAGAGTAGATGGGGGTCACAACTCTGGAAGTCATTGGTCTCTCAGGAGGTCACTACATTGGTAGTCATCAATCGCTCGGGAGGTCATTGGTCGTTAGAGGGGTTTCCTACCAAGAGGTCGATGTTTTGGAGGTCCCATATAAATAGGTGATAGGGGAATTAGGTAAGGATATCTCAAATGGGGGTAGTCTAGGAGTGACTAGATTTTGGAAACCCATATAACAACAGTTTCCAAAAACTGTTGGTATATGCCACCCTATAACAATGGTTTTGAAAAAAAAATATTGTTATAGCTTCATCTAAACCAATGGATTCACCAAATAAATTGTATATCCTAGATTACCAAATCTTATACCCTTGGTTTTCTTGAACTATGTGTATAGAGGCATGGGGAAATTCCCTTTTCCAGTAGAGTGACACTCACCCACTTATAAAAGGCCACCCACTCTCATCTATTCTTCAGACCTTCAAAACTTATTTGTCCCACTAATAACATACTAAAATGACATTAAAAATTATATCCCATCATCATATTT
Organism: Viscum album; assembly: GCA_963277665.1. Taxonomy (NCBI): domain Eukaryota; kingdom Viridiplantae; phylum Streptophyta; class Magnoliopsida; order Santalales; family Viscaceae; genus Viscum; species Viscum album. The sequence goes on from OY728150.1 coordinate 1,047,295,736, forward strand.
CATTTAATTGTTCATAAAACCACTCTAGAAATACATTAGGTATAATCATAAAGAGTGTGTCTGAGAAGAGGTAAAATTACTAACTAGGAGTTTTTGGTTTATTTATTTTTACACCTCCCATAAATCTTAATAAACTATGATCATATGATAACAATAGTATATAAAATAAATTTATATTTCATTATATAATATTAATATCCTAAATAAATCTTTTCATCCATCTAATTGGATAATAAATCTCTTTTCATGTCTACTGATGCTTACCTCCCCACTAAATGATATCAATCTTTTCCCATAATTCTCTCTCATAGATTGTTTTAATGATGAAGTTAATGTATATATTTGATATTTATAATATATTGATACTTTTTAAATTTTGATATCAAATATACCTTTTAAAATAATATTATATGGGGGATACGATAATTTCTATTCTATGTGCAGTGGACTACCGCCGCAGGAAGTGATGTGATTGGATTTTGATAAACTCTCTAAATAAAAGGTAATAATGATAATGTTAAAGAATATACATGATATGAAATAAATCATAATTATTTTCATGAAATATATATAATTTTGGAAAAATAATATATCATTCTCTTTCCTACACTGAAAAATTATATAGTTGTTCATGTACGTGTGGACTACTACATCCATGAAGCGATTTGATTAATTATTCAATAACCTCATCATAAATTATATTTATGAAATTATATTTAAATAAATAGTATGGAATTTATGTTGTTATTGTCATTATAGAAATAAAAATTATTAAATAACTTGATTCTATAATGATCATTTTAAAATGGATACATTACTAATGCGTATGTACGGACTACTATCTCTAAGATGATAAGGTAGTTTATTTTTTATAACCATATTTTCTTATTGGGTTTATAATAATCCTCCAGGGGTGAGCCCTAAAAATAGGTTCCTTTCCTTTCTTCTTACGAATTAGTCTATCATTTGTTGAAAAAAAATCCCCATTAGAAGTGGGCATCATACATTTACATAATTCAACCTGATAGCCATGTTTTTTTTTCAATTTGAACACCTCAAACCACTAAAGAAATTTCATTTAACATTTCCAATTGATATACAGTTTTAGCTAAATTCCAGCACATATTCAAAGTTAGTGCCAAATTCAAAATTATAATTATAAACTTATTAAAATAATTATCTATATTTATATATTTATATAATTATATAATTATATATATTTAATAAATATATATATATATAAATAAAAATATAATAAATATATTCATTATTTAAATATATTTTTTATTTTATAAATATGTAACTATATATTTTTTTTTATAAATATATAAATACATTATAAGAAATAACATTTATTAATTTATTATTATAAATATATAATTTATAAATATAATCAATTTACATTTTTAAATATATTTATTTATAACTATTTTCATAAAAATATATTGTTGAAATTATTATTGGATTTATAATATTAAATACACAACTGTGAGAAATGACTAAAATTGAATAATTAAAATGATTCACTTCAAAAAAAATTTAAAAATAGATATGTTTTGTTAATTATATATATATTTATTAAACAAATATGTATGTATAATGAAATGAAGATGAATACATATTGAAAATATTAAAACATAGTAAATTATATATATAAATAACTATTAGAAAATGATTATATTTTATATAAAATATGAAATAAAAAATAAAAAATGCATAAATAATACTAACTATAATAGTATTAAATATTAATGAATATAATTTTCCAATTTAAAAAGTAATATATTTAACATATCATTAATCTAAATTAAATTCAAAATTGAATATTAAAATTTGAAAATATTATACAAATACTAGGTGTAGGTGTTTCTATGTAACATTTCATTAATTACGTTAACATTTTTGGGATTGTGTGTTTTATATAAAAAACATTAATTACATACATATAAGTGAAAAATCAATGTAACACACATTTGATATATATTAAATTGAAAAAACAAATGACATTCAATTAATGCCCATTAATGGACAAAATTTTCTCTATTTTTAAATAATATCAATTTTTAATCCTAAACCACTCTTTACTAAATATAAGAATAATTTAATGTAATAATACATATTTTTTATTTTATATGTCAAAATTTTGAAAATATTATATATGATTATATATATAAATATTTATATATTTATGTAAATTTATCTATATGTGAAAAGATTTCAATCGTAAAAATTTTAAATGTATTAATTAATATTTATATATAAAAACCAATTAAAATGAAAACGTCATTAATATTCATTTAATTATTATATTTTATTCATTTTCAATATTCATATTGTCAATATGTAATTTATTACATATTATTTTTAATGTGTATATATATATATATATTAAAATAATTCATTAATTTTTATTTAATTATTATAATTTAGTGAATTTATAAATCTATGTTTAATATAAACTATATATAACTCTTTAATATTTATATTTATGTGTGTAAAATTTATTCATTTTTATTAATAATTATTTAATTAAAAAAGTTTATAATTTTTTTATCTACTCCATTGTAATTCTTATTTTATTTATTAATTAAATTTATTAATTAAATATATTTATGATTAATATATATAAATTATTAATATTTATAATATATATAAAAATACTCGGTTTATTAATAAAATTTTAACTAATCAATTTTTAAATATTTTATAAATATATTCATTTTAAAATTTTATTTCTTTAATTATCCAAATTTTAAAATATTTCAGTATTAATTTTTATTGTTTGTCAAAAATATAGGGGGAAGCTCATTGGTCAAACCGTGTATAACAAAGGTTGGTGGTACCGGGGTGACAGGCCGTGTAGGACCTAAATAAGTAATAGTGTGTGACCAGGCGCATCGAAAGGATAGGGTGGGCCATGGCCCGTGCATATCCGAGAAAGGGCCCATATGAATGTTCATGCAATGTGAATGTGGGAGCCCATCCCCAAAATAGGCTTCTAAGTATATGATATTGAATATTCATTTATAAAGAAGTGGGTGAAAATTTTCAGTTCAATGTGTCACTCACACATGCGATGATAACATTTATCAGGGCTAAAAAAGAACTGATAAAGAGTACCATTTACCAGCTCTAAAAATAAATCACTCATAAATGGTACTCTTTATCAGTTCATTTTTTATCATTGATAAATGAATTCTTTATCAATGCTTTTCACTCACATTGACATGGTCTAGGGCTATATATTACATGCTTTTTAATCAATAAGGATTAAGTTTCTATAGAGACTATATAAAAAATAATCTTATTTGATAAAAGGTATTCAATTTCCCCCACAATGTTCTTCATACAAGTAATCTTATAAAATCTTTATACATTGAACTGTCCATTAAAACATAGGGAAGGAAAACATAATAAATGTTGAGCTCTAATGCTCAGTAATGGTAAACATGGGAAACAACAATCCTAAGAGTATGAGATGATCATAATGGTATGACAATATAATAAAGATCATATATTTAATATAAAATATTCATTCTAGGAAAAGAATAAATAAGAAACTAAAAAAACCTATTATATCCACATTCATGATTAATAAATGTTCCAATTCATTAATCAGCATTAAATATTCATAACACATGCATATGAAATCATAAAAACTGGAAATTATAATTTTTTGTATATAACCACCATCAATTATATCCATGAATAATATTGTGGGCATAATTTGAATCAATCATACTCATGCATTAAAATGTCATTATATCCTTTCATAATCACGAAAAAATTTAATCTTGTAACCATAGATAGGAGAAAAAATATCCATTCAAAAAAATGTGAACACAGTAATTCCGAATCATGTCCATGATTATTATTATCATCTCATAATTTATCCGTATCACATTACCCCATTCATTGGTGAGCTATAACAGACCCAACCATTTAATGATCATTAATAATTCTTCTATAGGCCACAAATTCATGAAAAAATTATAAAATTTCGTCAATTGATAAAACTGGTAATCAAAATAGTTTTTATATTTATTTAATCAATAACAATCAAGTGAAAATAAAGGATGGTATCATTTGATCATCTCCGTAGTGATGTACGAGTAACATTAACATATTTTTTCAAAGGTGAATATAACATTAAATGATCATTATATCAATCATTGAGGAAAATACCCTACTCATTTAAAAATCCATTTTCTAAAATCATAAAATTTCATGAATATTGGAGGGGGAAATTTTATTAAAAATAACCATGGAATCCTATAAAGGATAAATAAATGAAATGTGTATTCATGATAGTATGATATTTTTATTGGGTGTTGTATGTTAAAAGAAATAAATTATTCACACCATATGTAAAAAGATCTGCATTATAAAAATTAAAAGAATTATGTTTAAAAAAAATTGTAAAAATGAATTATATAAATCATGTTATAATAATAAATACATTGTAAAAACTTGTTAATTAAAATACAAACAATAAACAAAATTTTCATCAATGAAATATGAAATATGATTGGTTATTCATAAAATAAATTCCTAGTTATTATAAGAACCAATGAGACAAAATAGTATTATTCCCTGATAATGTTGACAACAACCATATAAGAGAAAAATAGATAGTGTTCAAAGTAATAGTTCAATACATTTTCCCTCATAGGGAATTTATCAAACATAATCTCAAAATGAATTGAGATTTATATATAAACCATTACAACATTAGTAACTATTGAATCATAACCACTATAAAATAAATTTTCAGGACTATATATTTTTAAGATCATTTATTACAATGTTTTTTATAAATAAGGTTTGATAGAAATGATTATATGTTTTTATTTTAACAAGAAACACATCACGTTGTAATATTTTCGAACAATGGTAATCAGATGGATACAAAATCCAAAAAACCATATTAGATTAAGTTTACCTAACTGAATTCCATTTGAAATCCCTTTTGTATCATTGAATTTTGTATAATGTTTGATGCTAAATGATTATCACTACATGTTTATAATATTCTATATAATATAATGTCAAATAATAAAATATGGAGATTCTTTCCTATTATTAATGATTCCAACATAATATGTCACAAATATATCATGACCTTAGTTTTTTTGTGGAATGGGGGAGAGACATGTTGAGGTGTATAAAGTTCTTTTTTCATGTTTTTATGCATTTCATTATACAAAAAAATGGATAGAAAAATGAATGATAAGTGTTCGTTGTTTAATTATGAATTCAATTATGTGGTTTATCCAAAATGAATATGACGCATTAGTTGGTATTTTTTTGAGTATGGGAAATTTTTTAAAGTCTAATGAGATTCTTTGAGGAATTTCATCTGAAAATACAACAACAAAATTACATAGGATGGACTATCAATATATTCTATAGAATGAAATATGTTTTATTGTTTTTTTAAAAGATTTTAGATTTTATACATATGAATTTTTAATAAATGATGATTAAGGATTGTCAATATAAATGCCTCAATTCGTCACACAAATTTGTTTTGAGGGAAAAGTATCTTATAGATATTTTTTTGTATAAAAACATATGACACTATTTTTATATAATATCCATCTATCAGAAGAATATATATATGAACCCATTTTATGAATCTTTATAAATCAATTCATCAGATAGAGGGATATTGGACATTGGTTTTTTCATAATGTATTACCTAAAAAACAAATGGTTTTATACAAAAATATATAGTGTAAAGTATCAAATGTTAAAAAGTATGATGATTCAATCCAGGGGATAAATATTGTGTCAATGAAAGTCTTCCAAGATGTTTCTATGAATATTTGATGAAAATAATCATATTGAGATTCATATTAAACAATGTTTCTCATCAGTCAAAATAAGTATTACATAGTTTTTTACTACATGAATATTTGGTGGTCATATTTCATTACTAGTTATATTTTCATTAAGAATTATTCACAAAGATAAAAAAGTGTTTATGTTGAGATGGTATTTTAATGTTCTAAATTTTTTGATGGAAAAAAACTATCCTCACTGAGTTTTGAAGATATTTTAAAAATGGTGATGTTGATAAAGATTTTCGTATGTGATCAAGATTGTTCTAGAATTAATGAGAGTATTTTGAGGATTTTTTTTGAGTATGTGATTTTAATTTCATGTTTTTAATGAGTGTAAAATCAATATTTAATAGCATATTTTACTCCCTAAAACGATTTAATAAATAGTATAAAATTAAAATTTATGGATTTATATTTTTCATGCAAGTAAATGTTTAATTCCTAATGAACTTATTTTAGATAGACATACCAGATAAACATATAAAGTAACTTTTTTTGAGTTAGAGTGTTTATAATCAATGAATATTTTTGTTGAAGAAGGAGAAGAAGATGAAGATGGTTCTTATTTTTAGTGTTTCAATAAGACGATAAAATTAACGAAGATTTTACTGGAAAAACATTAATTATAGGCAGAATCAAGAAAATACAATTTGGGTGGATATTGTCTGTAGATGAACTTTTTATCTTGACGAATAAGACATATAAGATAACTAAATTTTATAAAAAGAGTGTATTCATTAAAAAGTACACGAAATAAATTTTTACATGATTTTAAGTAATAATGTTAATGAAGAATATGTTTTTTTCAAGGATTTTAGAAGTGATGATGTTGAAGTTTCACAATGAAAACATTATGAACCTGTTGGTGAAGGATTATAATGTTGTTATAGTTACCATTGTAACAAATTTTATTTTATTAATAACATGAAATTTTATATTTATCATATGTTAATTCATGTTTTTGGATGTTTCCTTGTTATTGTAAAATCATTAAAATTATGGTTTCTAGTGGATTTTGTGGTAGTGCATTATTTCCAAAAAAATCCCTGGAGTAGCTACTGTTATTCGGTAGTGAACATTTCAAATTCTTTTGTTCCTATGGTTGTTATTATGTGTTTGTTTTATAAAAAATTAATACTTTTTAATGCGCAGTGAAGGTTTTTTCATATGAAATAAAACATAAAAGGAATTGATATCGGGGATTGACACCCACCCCATATCAGTGATCACAAAGATAGTTCTTCATCCAACCAATTGATATCAATGTTTTTGTTCTCCTCATAGACTATTTGTTAATTTTTGAATAAAATAAATGTTTTAATGAATGCTCACAATTATGTGAATAGTAAGTGGTTTCATTTATTTTTTAAAATTATAGTCCTATATTGAACGATATAACAAAACCTTTTCTTATATCCCTTGGTTATTATTTTTAAGATTTTTATATAGATAAATTTAATTGTTATGATAAGAATATTTCCATAAAAGTTATTGATCAGATGAATTTTGTAAAATATGGGGGAGTGGGAAAGGTCTTTCTTTATTCACTACCAGAGAGATAGTTTCATATATTTAAAGGTGTTAAAATTTATACGGTTTTCTCAAAAAATCTGAAGAGATCATAAGAATGAAATATGAATGTGAATAAAGTGAATTTAAAATTCTAGTGGTTAAAATATGATGATATACAAATGAGACAATTATGAACCGGTTTGGTGATTTCTATATAATATTTAATGAAATTGTATTCACCATATGTTTCTTTTGTGAGATATCGTAAGAATAAAATATTTGTTAAAATATGTTATAATGTTTTCAAGATATTCTTGATAGGAATGTTAATACATTAAATGATAGATATTCGGAATCACTATCGTTGGATGATCTACAAAGAACTATCATCACACATGAAATGATAAGAGGGAATGTTATGAAGTGTACAGATAAATATGCTTCATAAATTTCCTGCGGAGCTATTAATCAAAGAGTATCCAGGAAATATTTAGAAGATGAATAAGTCATTAACTCAGACATTGATGATGGGTTGCTTTATTTTTTATAATTTTTTCCCTATTCTTTAAAAATAATTAGAGTGATCAAAAAATTAAAAAGGTGTGTTTTCATTGAAACGATATGGTTTTGATTCTATTGGGGAATTTAGTACAAAATTCCATTGATTAAAGGAAGGTGATGAAATTGAAGGAGAATATTGAATGTTAAGAAAATATTTAAGAAGAATGTTTCCATGTCTAAATTATATTTCAAGGTAAAAGATAAAAACATCTCTATTTCATAATGGGTATTTTTTTTCATCAAATGATGAAGAATGATAAAATAATGATGATACACCTAAAAAATTAGTGACAATGTTTCTAAAATTACCTTAATAATAAAATTACATGCTAAGAAATTTAATAGTGATTAATGAAGTAGTTATGAAGAAGAAGAGAAAAATATGAGGTTTATACCGAAAATATAAATGAAATAATATCATATAGAATTTTATGACTTCAAAGAGATAATAGGATATTGGAAAATGATAGTCTATCCTTAAACAATAAACAATTTTTTCTTAAATAAAAAATCAATGATTCTTAATGTTCTTGATGTTATAATCAAGGAACATGATGATGAGAAAAACCTCCACATATTGATTTAAAAAAAATTTATGTAAATGAAGTTAGAGATAGATCTTACTCAATAAAAACATGATAAATCTATATACATAATTTTAAATTTCAAAACATTGTTTCCAATGTTGGTGAAATTTCTATAATATGAAAACCAAATAATGATCAAATAATTTTATCCACATAGTTTGATAATGAAGTTGAAGTTTTTAAAAAGATTAAGAATGTTTAAAAAACAATTTATACAGATAAAACAATTGTAGTTTAATAACATGATGTTTTTATGGTCACAAAATCTAATATAATAGTTTATATTGTAGGGGAGTTTGTTGAGTGTGGGAATCAAACCACAATAAGAAACTAAAAAATTGGTATACAATTAAATACCAATGTAGAATGTATAAATGTCGATGAAATTTATAAACAAAACTCCAAAATACATTCAAGATACAAAGAGAGATATTATTTCTATATATACTACTAAAATTTCGGAGGATTTGGGCACAGATCATTTATATTTTTATTTAAACAATAACATTACAATGACTCTATAAAATGTTGGAGTAAAATTTTGTGATGGATTCAACCCACTCCAAAGGGATAAACTGGTCATGTTGGTATAAATATTTAAAATATATATGAACCATTAGAATATATTTTTGAAATTTGTAAATATCCTAGAAATATTCCATAAGGATATATTTTTATGTTACCAGTATAAAGAATTTCTTAATAAATATCCTAAAATCATGAAATAAATAATGAAAAAGGAAAGGAAAAAGGAAATTATAATTTATACTGCCCTCAAAGCTACAAAAGGATAAGAAATATGTATTTTGGGAAGTGGTTTATCTTTATATATGATATGACATTTGAAGATATTGAGGAATGTGAAATATTTAACAGAATATATGGTGAATTATGGTAATGATTTATCACTAGTAATCAAAGTCTTCTTATATTCCATCATTGTGGAAAAAAGATACAATCAGGAAGAGCCTTGTTTTTTAATTGGATGAAACATAATTTATTAAGTGGTTTATAAAATTGTGATGAAGTAAATAATAATTTTTTAGAAATAATTATTGTTATTTTGTAAAGTGTCTTGAATACGGAAAAGTTTTAATGAAAGGTAAATAGATTATGGATAATATGTTTCAAGATGGTTGTGTAGAAATATAATATTTTCTTATTAGAATGGAAGAAAGTTATATATAGAATAAGATTATTGGGAACATGTGTCATAGGAATATGGGAATGTTAACAAAAATATATAGTATCTATAATATTTCTGATATGATAATAAGAAGAGATTGTTGTTGTTCATTTCTCTAGATATGGAAGATACCATACTCAGTTCATATTAAAGTTGAGGTATTTTAAACTCAACTCTTTTAGAATACTCACTTTGATATCCGTAGGAAACATTTTCAATAGTAAATATACTGTGAAATGTACATTACTTATTTAATAGATGATTTTACTAGAATTACATATATTGTTTTTAAAACATAAATCAAAATATCTAAAAATGTATAACAGTTTTCAGAGAAGAGAAAAAAGAATGTGTATATTCGGTGAAGAAGTTACAATCTAGTAATGGTGTAGAATATCACAATGAATATGTTTGATTTTATATTGAATAATATGGAATTATTTTTGAGTTTATTGGATAGTAAACATCATAAAAAATGATGTTGAAAAATCAATAAATATAATCTTGGTGGGGGTTACACTAATATTATTTATTGAACATGATACTTTAGATTATTTTTGGAGGTAAGCTATTAGTACAACAATTTATATCTTTAATCAGTGTTATATAGACCAAATACAGATATGAATTCTTATTAAATGTTTTAAAATTAAACTAAAAGTGTGAATAAGTAACAATGTCATTAATTACTCTCACTATTTATTTAAAGGGTGAAAATAATGGAGTGTATAATTAGATAGGTGTTGATGGAATATTTATTTTCTACAATCCTAAATATATAGGATATTAATTTTTTAACAAAGAAACCTAAATGGTAGTTAATTATTAATATTTAAATTGTCATTACAAATATAATAATAAAGATTCACAAACATTTGAAGTTAATAACAATGCATAAGAAAAGGTGGTAACAATTTAGGGATATAATAATGTTCATACTAATAGTAAAAATGTTGATGTTGTAAAAGATAACGATTCAAATACATTGACCACAACTAATTAGTATTTTTTACATCTCATCATAGTCTGATGTATTAGGTGGAAGTTCATCATGCCATTAGATATAATTTTTTTTAGACTAGTAGATCATTAAATTGTTTTTTACATACGTCATTATATTCGTATGTTGATCAAAAAGATGTCGATAGTGCTTGATGAAGTAGGTGTGAATTAATGATATGAATGAAGAGTTGGGTGAAATTAAAAAGAATTATACTTGGGATTTATACACAAACGAAATAATAAGAATTCTAATAGTAAGAAATATGATCTTTTAATTATTTTAAATGAATATGGAAAAGTTATAATAAAAAATCTTGATTTCTTTTTAAAGGATACTAAAAAGTCATAGATTCGATTTTTATGTGAACTTTTATTCAGTGTAATCTAAAGAAAAGTTTAGAATTTTTTATCCAATAAATTCATAATGAGGGTATAATTTTATTGATTGATATAATGTTATTATTTCTTTATAGATAACCCAATTATGATTATTATATAGAACAAATGTATGGACTTATGATGTGGGTAATATGAATGTTATTGTCATATGTTGAAAATTATTTTACATGGGTTATATAAGGCTCTTATATCTTTGTAATCCAAATTAAAAACAATCATGATGATGTTCAATAACAATAAAATAAAATTTTATAGCAACCTATACATCAAATAAAATCAAGAGGTTAACCACATTGAGATTTATTTTCTTGATGATATTAATTTTTTTGGAACGATAAGTAAAATTGTTAAAATATGTAAAAGTATGTAATGTAGTTGTTTGAAATAATTATAACTGAAGAAATGGAATACATTTATTTCATACAAATATCATTAAATAAGAAATTTATATTTTTTTCTCAGGAAAATAATTCTAGGTAACTTATAAGAAATATTTACATAAAATATTAAAAAAACATTTCAACAACAATTTTACTAGAAACTAATGTTTCAAATGATGGAGAAGGGAAAGAAGTTAATCCTATACTATCTATGAAATTTTTTAGAAGTTTGTTACATGTGATGAATTTGAGGTCAGATATAGTTTATGATGTTAGTTTTTGAGAAATATTTATAACTTATTTGAAATAATTTCATATGATGGAATGAAGAAATAATTTTCAGATATATAAAAGTTATAACTAATTTTTATTTAAAATGTAATAGCTCATATATATATTTTTTTTTGATTAATTAGTTATTGATTGGGTAAGAAATTTTAATCAATGAAAATCCACATCGGGTGTACTTTTTCATTTTTTTAGAATGCTCATTGCAATGGAATATAAAGAAACATTATTTAATAATCCTTATTATTGTTGAATCTAAATGTGTAACTAACAATCAAGCTACATCAGAACGTATGTGGATGAATAGTTTGTAGGAATATTAGTTATTTGTAGTAAGGTTACCCCTTCTATCAATACATGATAATAAAAGTGCAATATATCTCACTAAAAATCCATAGAAAATTTTCTTTTCATAGAATATTAATATAAAATAACAATTCATCAAGGATCATGTGATGAATAATGAACAAAAGCTTGAATGTGTTAATATGGAAGATAATATTTCTGATATATTCACTAAAGAATTTACAAATTAAACATTTTATTTGATGATCCCGAACATGGGCATAAAACATTTGTCTCTTCATGGATATGGTATGAGACTCTAACCCCTGTCAAATATTTTATTTTAATACTATTATCAAGGGTAATAAAAAATTTGTAAAATAAATTTATCTATTCTTAAATGATTAACATTTTATGTTGATCATTTCTTTTGGTGGGTTGTTTTAAAGGTGTAGGATGTGATTTAAACATTGTAAAACTGTTTTAATAGTTCTTTGTGGTAGATGCCGGAAATATTTTTATTGAAATAAAAAATTAAAGTGTTATTAATGTTCAATGTTATAAGAATATTTTTATTATGTAACTTCGAGTGGAATTCATTATCTTTCAATTCCATTTTTCTTTATTTCTACATCGAGTTATCTCATATTGAATTAGAATTGATGTATTTGTAATTAATATCGTGAGTTACAATGTTTCAATATTGTATGATTCTATGTTGGAAGAAAAATCGAAATGGAGATATTGTTGGGATGATTTTTTTGTAGAATTTTGGTTGGATTTATATTTTAATAGAAGGATTACTAGAAATGGTAGTAATTTATTGTCTTAAAAAACTAACATCACAACATAAATAATTATGTCAAATGAAATTTTATGTAGATGGTATTATATAAAGAATATTGTTTAAATGTTTCATAACCTGAGCCCATCATACAATATTTTTGTGTATAATAACTTCTTATGAATTGTTCTGCTTACAATTTATCTCGTAATGATTAAAAATATACCACATACTAAATAATAGATAACAAATACTGGTTAATATTTTCAATTTTTAATGACACTATCATCGGGATTTAAAAATATCCCAATATCTATGAGTTTATGCATAGAGGGGGATAAATTATTTCATTGTAAAATGTTATCATTGTGAGGATTTGTCAAATTCCATAGAAAAAAATTAGATATATGATTGGGTGAGAAGAGTTCTTGGTTGAGAAATGAGTGGGATTATGATATTATATTTTAGGGAATATTAAATTTGAGTTAGTTATTTGTGATTTCGGTTAAGAAGAATAAATGTTATAATGTTTAGATAGAAATTGTGGATGATTTTCATTAGAACAAGATGTCAGACAACATCTATATCATATATTTCCAATTCATTTTATAGAAGAAAATATTTATTCTTTATATTTAACAACGCTATACAATTTGATATTAATGATGTTGTGAAGTGATGTTGGTAATGGTTGAGTAGATGAAATGTCTTGGAGCCATCAGATGGATGTTTTTTTAAAAAACACTGGACATATATTTTCCCATAAAATCAGCACAAAATCATCTATACAATTTCAATTGGTTATTGGAAGAAATATGACATCATATTTTGAAATTTTCACATGAAATTCACCAGAAAGTGGCACTTTGGATAGAGGGTTTGGTAAACATTTATATGTGATAAATAAATGATGTTTTTTAGAAAATAAAATATACTGTGAAATTTTAAATGATATAACTTCTTCTCATACAACTCAAATGTCATATAAAGTGTCTAGGAATTTTAATTGATATGTTTCGATGAATATTTTATGTCAATGATCATATGTAGACTATAATCATATAAATATCTTCAGCAGATGGAATAATTTTACAAAGTTTGTTACCATAAAAATATTCTGTGTTTTAATTATACTACTGGTTTGATGTTTCTTATGTTGTTTTCCTAATGATAACAAAACTAACGATGATGATTTTCTATTCAAGTGTTCCTAATATCTTGGTGAAAAATTATTATACTCTATATGATTAATGGTAATTTTAATAATGGTGAAGCCACTGAATTATGTTGAATGCATTAAAAAAACATCTATAAGTATTATAGATATTTTTATGAATTAATTGAATGGGAGTTTTGAATTTAAAATAATTTTTATGTGGGATATAATAGTATAATATCTACTATTCTCTCTCATATTCAACTATAAGTAAGATATATGTGCAATATATAGGTGTGTACCATTTACACGAGTAAAATTTGAGTTGATGGGGAATTGATTTTAAACTGATATACCATATGAACATCTAAATCTTGAATTCTGAGCAAGGAAATTTTGAACTATGGAATCTCTTGGTTGAATAAGTGGAAAAAAATAAGTTTGTTTTTAATATAATTTTTCAAATTAAATGAAACAAAAAAAAGGTTGGCATCTGTAATACTTTTATAATATGTGGTATCAGATGAAAAAATGTTTTAGAAAGATTTAATAATACTAAATTTTATCATTAAGGAATCATATTGAGAAAACAAATGAGTTATGAATTAACTATATTTCTTTAAATATTCCATAAAGTATGTTTTTACATGCCACTAGGTAAGAATGTTAAGGAATAAACAACAGTGTTTTTGAAAGATCAATAATAGATAAGAAGTACAATCCATATAGTGGGAACACTATGGGTATGTTTTTTAAGGTTTATAATGTTTTTAGAAGAGAAATTGTTATATATTATTTTGGAGGAATATTTAATATTCTGTTGAACATAGTGAGATTTAGGTTTTTTGATATTCCATTTTGATTTTAACCAAATAAAATGGATTTTTTATACTATATTGAATAGAATGGGATTATTTCAAAACAACGACATAGACTAGATACTCATATTGAGTAGTGATCCTTGGAAAATCCCATATTCTTGTGATTTTCTTAGTAGTTATTATCTACTTTATAACTCATTAATATTAGTAAAATGTTGATATATAAGAAAAAAACACAAAATAATAATAGATAACTCATTTATACCTTCCCACTCTCAGTGACGACCTTGATCCTGCAAGGGACTCTTATAAATAATGTGAAGTGAAACATGAAATACCCTGAGAATAAATTTATTTCTTATATAAAATGTTAATGGATTTGTTTAAATAACACATGAATAAATTAAGTTGTGAATTTAGTTTATGTCTCACAAAAAAATTGACATGAGACACCCTTATCTCATGTTCGGCCATGATTTTTATGAATTCAATCCTCATACCTAAAAAATATATATTTATTTTAAATGTTTCACATTACAAAATGAAATCCAAAAATATTATGAGTAAATTCTATGAAATTTATAGTTATCATTTTTATTATCAATTTTTTCATTA
Source organism: Viscum album (assembly GCA_963277665.1). Taxonomy (NCBI): domain Eukaryota; kingdom Viridiplantae; phylum Streptophyta; class Magnoliopsida; order Santalales; family Viscaceae; genus Viscum; species Viscum album. Next base: position 1,047,311,158 of record OY728150.1, read on the forward strand.
ATAGGGACATTCTGGTTATAAATCATCAATTTTCCATGTATGTTTATGTTCAATTATTCAGATCCATGAACCTTGGTCTTGGTTAAATCATATATAAAATTTTAATGATTACATAATTATCATATTTAAAAATTTATTATAATTTTATAACCATAAATAAGGAGGGTTGATGAAACATTAAATACATCACTTTATAGAGATGTTTCCTAGATATGCATATGGGTTAAGTGTTCACGGTTCAAAAGATTTTATTAAAGAATTATAAAATATATTTCAAGTTTCAAAAATAAATATTATATCATGAGCGTCATATATGTCCATGTAATCTATCGAAATTACTATGTATGTAATGTGAAAAATAATGATGACTCATTCTCTTCATTGATGTGGTAGTTTACATATATGCACAAGCAACGTTATCATTTTCCATCACAAGTTAAGGCAAGTAAGTATATAATCTATTAAAATTAATGAAAAATAATAATTTCATAAATATTATACATAAACATTTAATTATTTATTATAACTATCCATGAATTAGTGGGACTAAAAATTAACATATGACTATATGGAGGAGGTATTTAACATATATAAACTAGCGAAACATTCATTTCAAATTTTTTTGAATGGAGGAAAATAATTATCTAATAACAATAATATATATATATATAATATTATATTCGTTATTTTATGTTTAATAAAATAGATTCAGAGGATGTAAAAGTAGAATGATATTTGAAAATGTTGGTAAGGATATATATATATCCTCTGTGAAAAGTCTCATTTAGATATTTTCATAAAGGAAATTTAATTGGTATTTGAATAGGATAAGATACTTTATGACATCAATTTTGAACCCTATATTAGATTTATGTAGCATTTGGTTGAGAAAAATAGCTCATGTGGCATCAAGAAGATAGGATATGAAGTTCCCTTTTATATGTGAGGGGAGTGTCACACTTGCAATTATTTATAGTATTAAAAATAATAAAGTCACTCTCATAAGAAATGTTCGTGAAATTTTATGATGTTCCATGATATGATGATATAGAATAATAACAAATTCAACAAATTTTATTTAGGAATCTTTTTAAATCATTTTATCATTTATTTTACTAGCTAAACAGCTCATTAAACCCTTTTTACCTTTATCATATTAATGATTTTTTATATTAGATATTATATATATTTCAAAAAAATTAATTTGACCTCATTGTATAATATTAATATGTAAAAGTAAAAATATGGATTCTATTTTACCAAAATTTTAATCTATAATTTATTGATATTTATTTTAATAAATATTTTATAAATGAACAAAACCATTTTTAAGAAAATTAATTTTAAAACATAAAAATGAATTTATCTTCCTTAATATATTATAAAAAATATTAAAAAATGATAAAATATTTAATTAAAACAATTTTAAAAACAGTAAATTAATATAATTTATTAATAATGAATAATTTAATTTATAATAATTAAAATATCACAGAGATAATTATTTTTGAAAAAAATCTATTTTAAAAATAAAATTCAATTATTTTAATTTCATTCAAGTTGGGAACCAATGAAATAGTTTCAAAAATTTGTGAATACAAATTTTTTATAATTTTGTAATATAATCCAATCAAAAGGATATGTTTGAATTATAAAATTAAATAATGATAATTTAATATTATATTGTAGTTTTCTTAAAATCGGTGTTCCATTTAAGCATTCTATATAAATGAAATTATTATAAAGATAGATGCATCATAAAATATTGAGGTAATGAATAATACCACCCTTATTTTGGAATTTATACTTGGGAATTATTTCACTATAACATAGAAAAATAAGGTTAATTATTCTTAACCACATCTTCAAGTTCCAACATACTTTCCACAAATAAAAGTTTTCTCTCCAAAACATTGACAATATGAGTGGTCTTGTTCCGCAACACATTTCCTACATAGTCCAGAATCTCTGTTGCTTATTCCAAATAATAGTGTTCATTCACTAGTGGAATGAATTTATAGTTTAGTACATGTGGAGGATTAGTTATGTAATTTATCAGAAGATATATAAAGAACACATAGTGAACTTTATAAATTTTTAGTTATGTGATAAGCAACTATCCCAAAATGATCAGAAATTTTGATGGAACTAATATATCTAGTTCTCATATTTACCTTATTTAAAAATAACATAACCTTATTCTAAGTAATTGTTCATATAAATAACATGGTACCAAATTTTATTCCTACATCTCACTGAAAATTTTTGATATAATTTTTGTAACACCCTAAGTTTTATGTTTTATTTTTTTCAAATAAATTCAATTTAATTGAAGGATTTCATTGCATGATACCAATAAAATATTTATATACATGAAAAATAGTTAATATTACACTTCATGAAATAGTTTTTTAGATTTTAGTTCATGTGACACTATGTTTATATTTAGTAACACTTGATACTGAGTTCCTTAGATAGCTTGTGTCACTTGTAATACTATGTTTTTCCGAACTACGATATATTATTAGTAAATATAATATTTATCACCTAGAAAATATAGTTGATGAAACTAATAGGATTAAGAAACTTATAAAATATAATTCCTTTTCATTTTTATTAGTTATATATTTATTATAAAAAAATAAGAATCATTTAAAGGATGTGTACATGTTTTTTGAAAAAGCATTATCTTTTTTAAAGACAGTTTCAGCATGTTTAGTGGAAATAATTTAAAATTAAATTTTATCGCATTAATAAAAATTAGTTGAAAAAAATAAACATCATTTTTGAAATAGGAATATCAAGATTATTTTAGTGTGAATATTTTGTATTTTTCTAATTTTTATTTTATTTGATGTATAGTGACACATATAAAGTTTTATTTGAAAATATACTTTTAATTTAAATTATTTAAAATGTCAAATTAAATTCTATGTTAGTGATAATGTATAATTATATAATTTATATATATATATATAATAGGTATTTAGAATCAATTTCTTATTAAAATAGAATTTGAAAAGTGTGTAAATGTTTGATCATTTTTTCCATCAAAAACCTATTTTCTCATCATGACTATGGGATTTATTTGAAATTAATTATTTCCACTAATGTGATTGAAATAATGAAAAATGGATTCCATATCTTTTATCATCATAATTTATAAATTCAAATAAGTCCAAATAAATTATTTTACCAAAATTATTGGGAAAAATAGTTAAAACTACCATGGTGAATAAGAGAAAAATGATTTTACTAGAAGACTAAAAATTATAATTTGGAAAAATAATGATATATAAACTTGTCAAAAATCTATGGGATTGAAATTATAAAATTTGTATAACATTATTCTCTAATATTATGAGTTGTTTGGACACTTTTCCATGATTTTGACCCATATAATATGTTATTTAATGTAACGAAATGAAATGTTCCTTTTTTTACTTATAGTTTCTATAAAGCTATGGAATAGGTGGAGAAATATATGGAGTGGGCTATAAATAATATTTTTGATAATAAATTTTCTTTTATTAGTCAATATATTTAATTTTTTATTTTTTTAGATATTATATGATTATATTAAATTCTTCAGAAATGCCAATGCAAGATTTATTTATTTAAAAATAAAATAAATCAAATGATACTAAAATTTTTAAAAGTGAATTAAATTGAATAAATAAATGTGTTAAATTGTTATTAATTAATTCAATATACCTTATTAAAAAGGGTCAAGGATAATATATTTAATTTCATAATTATCATTATATTTTCCTAAATTCATTTAAATGAATATTCCCAAAATTGACATTAATGTTATTTTTTAAAAATGAAATTTTATAAAGTCATTTAAAATTAATAAAAATATAATATCTTTTATATTGATTTTTATCTATTAATAAATATCATCTATGGTCCATACATGAATTAAATGATCAATTATAATAACAAAATTTATTGTTAGATAGTAAAAACTTAGTTAGCACAGTTAATGTTTAAGCGGTGTTTTTGTGCATTAGATTCACTTATTAAAATTTAATTTCCAAAGAACATAGTATTTATAATTTATTATCAATGGTTAAATTACTCTGGTTAAAAAACTACTTACCACAATAAAAAAATGGTAAAATAACGAAACATAAGTGTGTGCAAAAAAATGATTAAAACATGTGTATAAATGTATGTTGGAGGTATGGATAAACCATATAATCCCTAAAAACCATTAATTATCATTGTTGAAGAATCTTGGGGTAATATTGACCTCCCAATTATAGAAAATTTTCGGTATTTATAAGAATGTCCCTCCTCCTAAAATAAAATACGGAACACACTCCCCCCACTTTGGAACACATCCTAATTCATTTGTATCAACTGAGATTTGACCAAATCACATCCCAACTTCTCTACCCCCACCCAAAAATATTTTTTATTCATAATTCAAACCTTTCATGGATTTATTTAAATGTTAAGGATGAATACATGAAAAATAAGTAATGTCCTTTTAAAACCATATTTGTTTTTTCCTCCTCCACCTCCTTTAATTATTTTTTTATCATTTATATATAATAATATAACTATATTTCTTATATTTATATGTTTTTATGTTATGAGAATGACCTAAAAATACACACACTTCCATCAAATGGGTTATATAATCATCATTCGTGTGTACAACGGACTGCCACCTCATAAATCGATAAAGTTCATTCTATCATTACCTCCTTTCAGGGCTAGGAATAATAGTAGGCATACTTTTTGTATTTCATATTCCTGGTAATTATTATTATTTAAATTTTATATCACATGTACCTTTACATAATCTGTATTTTTGGAATACGATAGCATCGTTCATGTGAACAGTGGACTACCGCCTCGCAAAACAATTGGAATTTTTCACGATTTATATGGAATGTATTAGGTTTTTTATAAACATAAATTAAATATATTAAACAATAATTCTACTAGAACGATGATATATATACAAATTTTTTTTTCATTATTTCTATGCGATAATAAAATTGAAATAATGTTCATGTGTACGTCTGGCCTACCATCTCCATGAATGGTGTATTCCATTTTCTATCAATAAATTTCATGGATTACTATAAATACAAATTTAAAAAACATAATTGATATTTATATCATTGTTTCTATTCTTGATATGATGAAACCGTGATTGAAAATAGAGGAAAAAATGAGAATTCAAAACATATATGAGGAACAGATTGGTTATTACATAAAATGAAACTTTAACATCAATTTGTAAATAAATCTGTATTAAAAGTGTCATATAAAATATATAAGTTATGATATATATTAATATATATCTTTAATAAAAAATAATGAACTTATATTAATTATACATGAGTTTTAATGAGTACTATGGAAGTTAATACTTATGGTAAGAAATTTTTGTCTCACTTTTTTCTTTTTGTGAGGCATATAATATATTCACCCCTGATTTCTTCTATGTGATATATATACTACCCTTGGATGTACCTTATTATTCATATACATAAAATTTATTTACATAAATTTCCATTTCAAGATTTCTCTTTTATTGAGTTATGGATTCAATTATACCAAAGAGCTAAGATGACTTTTTCTCAATTTTCTTTCATTGAGTCACTTGTTAATTTAAGCACCTATAACATTTTATGAGGTGTATATACAGTACCTTTGAATTTTATATCCTAAATCCACATATTATAACTATATTTTATGCTTTATTTAATGTTACTCATTCATAGTAATTTTGAGTCAAGATTACCAAAGTGTTAATGATTTTATGTAATAATCTCATTGTCTGTCAGGAATGTTTAGTACTATGATTACATTAATGAAAGTTTATGATCTATATCTAAATTAATCTTATAAATTTTATTCCCCATGCGATATATATGATATTTTCAGAGAATTTTTCCATTTACAATCTTTGATAGTTATGATAATTAACAAAATAATTATGAAATTCAGACATAAGATATCACTTCAATCGGATTTTTTTTAAACAATGTTTTTAAAAAATGGTATTTTATTATCCTATAATTTTTAATAGAAAATTTTACCAATGATTTACCTTTTTTAAAAAATACTTTTTAAAGGTATATTATTATCATTTTTCAATCAAGAATCTTTTTACTTCTACTAACAATGTGAAAGGGATATTTGTTTTACATATATGTCATGTAAGGTTGTTTAAGCATCCATTGTAAATTTTAAAGAATATTTTATAATGAAATCGATTTAAATGGTGTTCTATTTTTAAAAGGTATTTTAAAATTTTTTTAGATATTACATTATATATTTACTCTGGTTTTTTCCATTGAAATTTATTTCAAAGGTGTTTTATTTTTAAAAAGTAATTTAAAAGGTTTTCAAATAACCCCTTATTTGTTATCAAAGTATATTTTAAAAAAATAGTATTTAAAAGTGTTTAAATAAAAAAACAATTAAAAATGTTTTTGAAGAATCCTTTATAATTTTTCAAATGTAATTTTGAGCGAAAAGGATTACAATGGGTTTTTATGCCTCAAAATTATTTTAAAATACTTTCAAATAAAAAATTAAATTTTTTTAAGGTTATTATAAATAAAATGGGTTTCAAATGTTTTTTTCATTTAATAATTATTTTTCAAAGTGGAATGTATATTTTCCTCAAAAAAATTTAAATTAATGTTAAATTATTTATTTATATGTTTCAAATGTTATTTTTAAAGAAAAAAGATTTTGAAAATGTTTTATGAAATACTTTTTTAAATAAAAAGGATTTTTTTTAAGAAATGACCATAGTGATCTGTTAAAATAATTTTCCATATAATATGAAATAGTTTTATATAGGTTATACTTTATTATGATTTGATCAAAAGACACCATTCTTATACATTATCTAAATGATTTATTTGGAAGATGAAATTTTTTTATGAAATATATTTCTCTTCCATGGTTTATAACATGATAAAAGTTTCAAGAAACTCACCCTTCTTCATTAGTAATTATATGATGAAATGATTTCAAAACCAATCCATTTTCATAGGTTATGATATTATGAAATGTTTATGATAGTAATTTTATTTCATGGTTAATGAAATGATGAGTTCTTGTAATATTCCTTTATGCATATGTATTATTTAATTATGTGATGTGTGGGCCTATATCTCCCTTAAATGAATTGGGTAATGATTTATTCATCTCATGAGATAAATATGGCTGAAAATGGGGTTAAACTAGGTATTTTAAGGTAATTTTCTATAATTATGGTCTGGGGAGTGAACACATTCCACTATAAAGAAAGAACTGTAACTGGGTATGGTGTTGTGTCCCTGCCAGTAGTTGTAGCCCTAATAAAGCTACATAATATATGTTGAAATGATCTTCCAAATCCATGGAATGATTTTATATTCCTGTGTATTTACCAAAAATCAATGTCTTATTTAGATGTAATGATCTAATGGATCTTTTTATTTTATTATATTATTATTCAATTCATACGAACTACCAATATTATTCCATGACTACGGATTATGACCATTGATATGCAGGGTATGGTTTAAAAATATTATTCTCATGTTATCATACCCTGCTGAACCTTTCATGCTTACGTATCCCCTTTATTTATCCTTACTGATCCTCCAAGCACACCCTTTCTTATTTTTCATTTCACAGGTTAATAAAAAATTATTCAATATAGTATTTCTAAAGGGGAAGATATTAGGGAGAAACAATAAATATATTTCATGAGACTATAATATTGAGTTCTATGATTCCAATGGAAATAAACTATTACAGTCCTTAGGCATGATTTTGTGTATTGTAATTAATATTTCTCCAAAACATTGTAATATCCACTTTTTTTAATATTAGGTCACTATTGTTTGTATTGAATGAATGGTTTAGTTGAACTTTGGAATATAGGATGAAACAAATTTGTAGAGATCCCAATTTATATTTCTAGGAATATATCTAGATATGTATCGAAGGATAATCCTAAGGATAATATAAAATATTTGAAAATGTCTTGGAATTTTGGTAAAGGCTAGAGTAAGTTGTTACCTAAAAATAAATCCATGTCTGGATAATATAAGTGGAAGTTTCTTTGGCATAAATGTATGTAGGTGTAACAACAAGAAAATACTGTATTTAGATACACTCAATTGGAAACTAGGGAATTACCCCAAGCCTTACTGCAAACCTAGTTGACACTCCTATGGGATTTGATTTGGATATTCACAAAAACTATATGAACCATCATAAATGATTTAAATAGATATTGATTATGAATGAACTAGTATAAACCTAATGTTTCATAGATTAAATAATAATATTTCATGATTTAAACATCATGTGATGGATTTTAGTTATTATTTGGTTTCCCATTAGGATTAGTGTTGGTCAGACTATTATTCTTAATATTATTCAATGGGGGAACCAGAACGGGCTTGGTACCCATTTATTGTGATAATAAAATTATTAATGATAAACCAAATGGGGTGATGACTTGAGTGACGGTTTTTTTGTATATTCCTAATAAGTTTTTTATGGAACATGATTAACAGTGTGTACCATAACCAATCTAAGACCCAACAAAGAAGAGAAGTGAATAGTACACAGAGTGTTCGTGTATAAGAGACAATATTGGAATGAAGATTCAGTTTTCTATGCTATGAAAATGTATTGAGAAACTCTCATATGGATGTGTTATAGGAATAATATGATGTTTCACTATGGAAAAGAAGGATAGAAATCATGTAACTACAAAGAAATAAATTAATAGTTCAGTTGACACAACAGATGTGAATATTAGTCTACCCAAGGTATTATCAAATGATGAATACTTTAAGTTAGGGAACAATGGTCATTATGAAAATTGTGATCCATTGGGGAAATATTATGAAAAAAATTTGTATGGTGGTATGACCTCTAGTTATACTTATAATGATGAATATACTAAATTTGATATGTGGAAGGATATAATATTAAATAATAAGTTAAAGAAGCTGAGTTGGTGGTTTGACAAGTGATGTGAACAAAGTAATTTTTTTTATTGGAATTAAAAGATTATGTTATATGAATCCTGAAATATATACGTATTGTTCCATATATTTTTTTCATTATGTATTTTAATGAATATTTTAAAGGATTCTATTATACTGGAAACGTGATTTATTATCAAGATGTTTTGTTGATTAAGGGACGTTAACTATTTACATGTTCATGAAGATAATAAAATGATTTTTACTATGAATATATTTATGATTGACATGGATAAAGTAAATTGGATAGTATTTATGACCTTATAACTATTAAAATAATTGCTGAAAATATGGTTTATGATATCATTAATGAGGATTAGAACATTTTTGTATTAAAGGATTATATCCAATAATGTGTGTTCTATGTATGGAATGAAGAAGCATGTATGTTTTATATAATGTTTTAAAGAAATTATGGTTATTATAACGATTCAATATTATACATGAAAAAATTATTCACATTTTTTTATGAGAAAATCAAAATATAAATTATTATATTTGAGGTATTAATTTTTTGTTTATTTAGAGAAATGTATTCACCACCATTCTCATGTTTTGATTATTAATAATTTCATAGGGTCAAAAGGTTAACCAATTATGAAATTTTTTACGTTGAACATTGAATTTTATTTTAGGGATTAATTTATTATTTCTCCCCATTATGATGTATACATATTATATATCTAAATATAACCATTTTTTATTTTGTGATAATGAAATATGGATGGAATGAATTATTATTCAATCTATGTATCTTATGATCTTTTTGTGAATTAGGGATAAAAAATCATCCTCTATTTCATGAAGTGTGAAAATTGATTTACTCACAACACAAGGGTGTGATTTTTATTATATAATATAATGAAATAATGTAATTATATCTTCTCATTATGATTCTTCAACTTTAGGAAATGGATCTTGAAACAAATATGTTATTGTAGTACCTTCATTTTAATGAATAAAATGTTTCCATAAATCGTTATATATTTATGGTTTTTCGATTTTTTGAATTCCCAAGATAAGTAAAATTATTAGGATCGGTGATCTATAAAAATATATATAGTTATTTATTCTTTTTTTTTCAATTTATAAATTATCACTTTCAACTTATATTTTCATATGTGTAAACCTAGTTATGATTTACATTAGCTAAACGTAATGTTTATGAAATTTCTTTTTAAAATAATATTTACTATTAATTTTTATTAAGTGGATTTCTAAGAAAATAACTTTTAGTTATAAAACCTTTGACGACCGAGTTGAATTTTGTGGGTGAAATTCATTTCAAGGGTGTAGAGTGTAACACCCCAAGTTTTTATGAATTAATTATTTTCTGAAAAATTAATTTTTTTTGATGTCCTCTATTGCATGATACACGAAGTTAAGATTTAATTACACAAAAAACCATGTTAATATTTTTCTACACCCAACAATGAGATTATATATCACAACAACAAACACTATGTCTATCTTTTGGTAACCATAATATTGAGTTCCTTTGATATATTGCCTTACATTCATGACTGAGTTTTAAAGAATAATAATATATTATTGATAAAAATAATACTTATCAAATAACTATTGGAATACTATGAAAGAAAAGTATTAAATAAAGTATTAAAATATATAGTATTTTCATGAATATTTATTTTCCATTTATTATAAAAAATATAAATCATTTCAAGTAAAATGAAATATTTTTGGGAAAATAGTAACTTTTCAAAAATATAGTTTAATAATTATTTGAAAAAATAATTTATAATTAAATTTTAACACTTTTATAAAATTCAATTAAAATAATTAACATCAATTTTTCAGCAGAATATCAAAATAATAATACAGTGATTTTTTGGTAGTTTTCTATGAAGTATTATTTTCTGATAAATACTGATAAATGCATAGTTTTAATTGAGAAATTTTTTATCATTTAATTTGTTTATAATGATAAATTATATTAAAAATGAGTTTAAATCATAAATTATCAAATTTACATATATTAATTAAATTTAGTTTATTTTAATAAATTTCATGTTGTAGTTTAATATACAAATATTATAAACATTAGATCAGTTTTGTGAATTAAAAATCCTACTTTCTCATCATAACTATGTGATTAATTTTGAATTATATTTTAGACTTATGTGATGAAAATTTGGTAAAATGGATACCATATGTATAATTAAAATAATTTATAATTTATAATTAATAAATCTTAATTTTGACCAAAATGATTAGTGAGAAGGATTCTTATTAATCACCACCATTAAGAGAAATCATGATTACCAAGGGACTAAACATTAAACATTAGGTGAAAATGACCCTATAAACTTATACAAAAGCCACTGTATGGAAATATTTATATAATTAGTATCATATTATCTAATATTATGATTTTTGGGGACACCAATCCATTAAAATTACCCCTATAATAAGTTTAGTAATGAAAAATACAAAAACAATGTACATTTAGTTCTTTTAATTTCAATAAAACATTAGAATATGTAAAAAATACATAAGTTCAGTTATAAATATTATTTCAGAAGATAAATGAGTTTTTTTATAATGATTATTTTTTTTAATTTTTCAGGGATAATATATTTACATTAAATTCATAAGAAACAACAATGTAAGAATTATTTAGTTAATAATGAATAAAATAAAATGATACTAACAACATTAGAGGTGAATTAAATTTCATGAATTATTGTGTTATAATTTTTTTATGAGGAATAAACCCTATCAAATTTTTTTGAACATAATATATTTGAATTAAATCATTGTCTCCATAATATTCTAAATTCAGTAAGATTAATAATGTCAAATTTTAGATTAAGGTGATTATAAATTACTAACATTTTATTAATTCATTTTTAATTACAAATAATTATGATTTATATAAAATATTTTTTAAATATTATTAAATATCAACTATGTTCCATTCATGGAACAATTCATATATTTTAATGATTATTTTTACTCTTAAATTGTAAAAAATTAGCACATTTATGTGTCAGATGGTGTTTTTACCCAATACATGTTATTGTATTATAGTTAATTTCCAACACACATAGGATTGAAAGGTTATAAATTAGACATAACATTTAAAATCAATGATTAATAATTACCAAATAATTATAACTCTAATTTATTCTTAATGATTAAATTAACTATGTTAGAAATGTAGTATCGTTAATGAAAAACAAAAAATAGAAAAGTAAGGAAACATAAGAGTTAAGGAAAAAATTGTTTAAAACATGTTTATAAATTTGTATTCGAGGTTTGGAATTACTATATCATCCATAAAATACTTAAGTTATCATATTTTTTGAATCTTGTGGTAATATTGAGATCCCAATAGTGAATAATTTTGAGTATACAAAAGAATGTCACGCCTCATTAACTATAAATGTAGTATCACTTCCGCACCACCCCACTTCTTCACAAATCTGAAGCCATTTGGATCAACCATGATCTACCTAAATAACGTCCCAAAACCCCTCCCATTATTATATAATTTTTTTTGTACATATAAAATCGTTCAATGAATTAGTAAAAATATAAGTAGGATACCGAAAAACGTGGTGATGTTATTCGAAAAGTGTTTTAATATTATTTCCTTCCACAAATCCTTCAATTATTATCACACTATTTATTTGGCCATCCGTATGGGAAATGGAAGACTAAAAAATAAACAAATACTTGAATATCGATATTATTTTTTCTATAATGAAAAGGAAGAAGATGATGTCCATGATCATACAGAACACATGAACCCCCAGAGGACACGAGATCACTTGACCTTCAAAATCTCATACGGATGGTCACACGTAGTGCATAGACCGTGGAAGATATAATGAAGTCCCATTAAAAAGCCTCCTTGTTTTTAGTGAAGTCATCTGATGACCTCACTGATCATACATTGAATTCCTAATAATGAACCCCTAGGTCACGCGAATTTTATGTTGAATGATGCCGGAAAAAAACACCTTAAATGATTAGGAGAAATTCCACGATGTGGGAGCCTCATGTAGTTATAAATTGCACACAACACATCCCCAATAAGTATATTGACTTTATTCAACAGTACTCATTTAACCTTACAAGATCCACAGTCTTTTTAAAATTAGAAATTGAAATAAAAAAGATTTTGGTAGGAGGATGTTGCCATTGTAAAACTCATGTGACACACTAATACAGCCCACGAGACACCGCAGAAGCCCCAATAAAATTTACGGCTAGTCATTCAAGATCCGGCTTTCATTTATCACCCATCATTAAAATGATTTTTCACTTGTAAAATAATTCTCATAGTCTTCCTATTTCCCCAAAATTAATTGTAATGGTTTTCCAATGAAGTTCTCATGAATTCCATAGGACCATTCATTACTCCTATGATGCATCATTGGTGGGGGGAGTTACTCACTTTTACAGCACTCAATAAAAAAATAAAACCCCATAATCCCTTTTAAAATAAAGTACTAAATATAAGTTATATTGGGGGATTCTATTTTGGTCATAAAACTCATGAGATACACTGACATGGCCTCACTAGGCCCCTTGAAAATCCATTTTGATATCGCAAGGGCCCCATGGCAAGCCATCATTGTCACACAAAATATTTTTGACATGGCATGAAGGATCTTGTGAAGGCCTTCCAACAGGCATCATGAGATCCTAACTGTACAAAGGCACGTCGACCTGAAAATATGTAACATCCTCAGCATGTCTTCAAGATTCACCAATACCCAATTAATTATGATATAATACAATAATGGAGGGATTGACTAAATGGACTCACAGACACTGAAAAACAAGAAATTTCCAATAATGACCTATGTAAAGACCTCATATTATTTATTCCAAATCCCTCCACCGAAACCAGCCTTGATTCATGTAAGATGATCTATGAAAATTTAAGAATAACTAGGTGGATAAGGATATTAATCCCCTATGACAACATAAAAATAAAGCCTTACAAGATGAGATGAATTAATAGAACTTGCACCAGCACATCCAGAAATAAAAAAAGATATCATAGAGTTGTTCATCTCAGTACTATGATTATTTTGTGAATTCCAGATCTGGGGAACTATCATATTGATTATGAAATATGCGTAGGCACATCATTTTATCACTCATAGGTCATGAAAAGGAATTCTAGCAGGTCATGTAAAGGTTATACAACCTATTTTAGAAGACACACAAGATATAAAATAAGATAAAACTAAAAAAATCTAAAGTATATTTAATAAATGGATTGAAAAAATAATAAAATATAATAGACACATTTGAAAAATACATACTGTGATCCCTATGTGCTTAACATAAACAACTTGGGTCAAAATATAACACTTGGAAATATCACCAAGATCATATGACACTAATTTGTAATACTATTTGGATCATGTGAATTCCCCTAGACATCTAATTAAGATATCACATGGATCCCCACAAACATGACACCCAGTTTTTGAGAAACCCTCCATGTTCACCATCAAGACTTTATAGTGTCATTCAAACTTGTTGTATGACTGATATGGTTTCATTGATACATGTCAGATGAGTCTTGAAATATCACCAGGGTATGTAAACTAGCTCTCACAAAGCCCTCTAGAAACACTAGTTGGAACTCACATTTTCCATCGGACATGAAAACCAGCTTCCATGGTACCTTCCAAACATGTTATCCTAGATCATTCATTAACCTAAGGACATTTCACGTTGACTCTTGTGTCACCCTCGAAGTGTATCAACAAAATATTTCAATGTAACCAAGGAAATCGTGATAGATCATGAGATTCCCTCTATGAATATCATTTGGGATCATGTGATGCATTTTAGGAACAACCATACAGATATCCCAATAACCCCTAGAAAATCTATCCTTGATCATGAATAAATAATTACAAATTCCATCTTGGTTATGGAAGATAATTTTCCAAAGTCAACAAGATCATAAATTTGTATTTGGAAATGACAGGAATACATCCAATGATATGTAATGAAATCAATCAAGGCATGTAGAGAAAACTATAAACACATGTCAACAAGGAATGAAGGACTTGTCAATTAGGCATATTAGGACACGGTATCCTTTTCCATCCTTAGTGTATTATCCTCTATCAGAAATGTGTCCTTAATGTGTTTACCATGATCGAAAGAACTATGAATACTCGGATTCCTAGCATAACTGGGATACAAAAGATGCCTCTCAGAGGCCCAATCTCTCTATCAATCTCTGAATGGTTGTTCGATTGCATAAGTGTCACATCAATTAGCAATGAGAATAATTTTTTTGCATCCCTTATTTCTCAGAAATAATATATATAATGTGGGATTAGGGAGTTTCAATGATCATATCATTCACATCATAAGCCATTTCAAAGACAAGGAAAACATTAATTTATAATCCATAATTAGTGGAATAATAATTTATGAACTATATATAAGAGAAACCTCAATGTGTTAGCACCGATAAACTGAACTACAATGACACTTATTCATTCTACAACTAGGATATATAATATTATTTTCTATGGACTAAGCGTAAATAAGATTCCACTTCTATGAAAGTCCCCTTGTGACTCCCACATTTCAACCATTATGACCTAATCTATCTCAGGGGCTGATCATTCTACCTCACCCATCAGTGGGATAAGAAACCAACAAAACTATGATGAAACTGATTACTTCCATATTCAAAATATGTAGAATTCCTCATTGAGGCCTGATCTCTATATTAAATCATCCCAAGGAAAATTACAGTAAAAACTTCTCACATCCACATACAGTGTGATAGTTATTATCCATCATTTCTCACATTAAGCATAGCTCACATGGGCATAAGGAGTTCAAATTGGTAGAAAATTCACAACATGAATATCCACTAACCATATAAATAATAGTATGTTATCCCTAATGTGGGAAATAATATAAAAATCCCTCATTTAAGAAAATATACTTTGGGTCTAGTCCCAAAGTCATGATCAAACTATGATAAATCTAATTTATTATATAAATAGGATACAAAGGAAATTTCATCAAGAATCAATCTCAAATATATGGTTCCTAAGTGCTTGAATATATATACATTCTACATAATGTTAAACTACATGAGTTTTATGAACAATGTGGGTTTTGAATCTTATAGTAAACATGATACATAGTATTCCACATAATGGCTCAATACCTTAAATAGAAAAATAACCACCTCCCAATGTGGAAGAAAACTCCAAAGTTTCTGGTTATGAGGCTTCAATATGTAAGAATATATTCAAGACTAGAAAATATATGAAGAATCTCAAATTCATTTAGATGGATATACTAATGAGATATCTCTTTCATATATATAAAAAAGGTCAACCTATGATCATTTTATAGGGTGACCAGTATCGTATTTATATTAGGAAGATAATCATGAACACATCTTAAATCTATAACAGAGTCATATAGTATGCAATAATTTCCCCCAAAATGGTGTGATGACCTTAAGTATCATCTTATCGATCAATGTGAGTTACTAAGCATCATAAGGTATGAAACCAAAACTGAATAACTACCTTTGAAAATTATGTATGTTCCCTATTATGAATACGGGAACTTTGGGAGTTTCCATTAAAAATGGAAATGGTTTCCAGAAGTCAATGGTTGTGCATGAAATCAAACCCCCCTCAAACAACAATTAAGCCAAACTGAATTCACCTCATATGAATTTTACTATTGAAATAAATATGGTGTTTCCAATGTGGACTTAATTGATCACGGAATCACTTTTTCAAAATAAAAATGATAGACTTCACAATTCTCATAAAACCATTTTATTTTTTCAATGAGAGTTCCCGATCATCTCTCTTCCATTAAAAAAATGGTAAAATTGACATGAATCTCTTATATAAAATAATTGTTATTTAATCAGTCCTCATGACATATTTATTTTAACATTTTAATAAATTAATGAACCAAATATAAAACTCTCAAATAATATGATGATTAGTTTTCCTCTTATGAGGATACTTTGTTTGTATATCAGCCAAAGATGATAAAATTAACATTAATCTTATATATAATCCTCCATAACAATGGTTCCCATGAAATATGTCAATCCTCTCTTTGAAAAGTACACATTAGAGTAATGGATGGATCCGGAATAAAAGGAAAATTGTGTTAATAATGCATATCTAATTGATCAAGCATCATTCCTTCGATAATACCATAATCATTTACCTTATTCATTGTCATACGCATGACATAAGATACCACTCTCCTAAAAAATATCATAATCTGAGATATTTTTTTTATATTGTTGCTATTGTGGAAAATAATATATGGTTGTAACGCCCATAGGGTTAAAATGATCTCACATACTTAAAAGCATTAACATATTATGGAGAACACAATGGTCCCAGAATACCATCGATGTGACATAGCACTGAATCACGATGATATCCATGAGTGTTTATATGTACTAAAATTGGTGAGTCTTTACCATCCAAGGATTGTTTTAGTTATTTCAGTGTCCCTCATTTCCACAAGAATATAATTTAGGGTATTATCCTTGTAGTACGACAATAACCGCCATTAGTTTCAGATGAACATGGACTAAGGAGTCAAATACGGATCCCTCCGAAATCAAGGGCCACCGAGGAGGGGCCCTATCAACCAATGTCACCTTCACTATCCCACTAGTACTCATCAATCATCTACAGTGGTGACCATCTGACACGCATCCACCTCAGATACCATATGCATGCAATAGTGATAAAACATTGGGTAAGGAAAAATCTAGATAACCATGAGTGGGAACATATCCCAACTCCAACAATCGCAGTCAGTTAGAATAATCATGTAGTAAGAAGCAATAATTTTTATATCCAAGCTCACTCAGAACAAGTTTGTTTGTATATTTCTTTAGAAAAAATGGAGGAGGTTCATATCCCTACACATGTGTAGAAATTTCATTGGAATATTCTAGTAGAACATGTAGGAAGAATGTGGGATCATATCCCCTCTGCAATTGAATATATTTTCCACTATATAGTAGAGTTAGTAAATGTGCATGCTTATATCTCTACACAAACTTTACTAAAATGCCAATAAATCATTGGGATAGCTGAAGAAATCATCTCAAATATTCTGACACAATGAAATATATATGGAATGGAAAATATTCCTATCCCTAAAACCATGGAAGATGATCATTTATATCATTACAAAAAAATTGTTGATCTAGAGAAATCAAACATTTTTAATCCAATCCAATATTTTTATAAGAATATTCCAATAAATTACATTGCCTTATCCCCGGTTTATATTCCCATCCTATCCAAGGATCACCAGGTTAGTGTATCACATATCTAGGGATATGGTCATGTGCCTATCACAAAAGTCTAGTGATATATTCCAAAAAAACTAGGATCAGACTCATATACTCATTGAGTTTGGGGATCACTAAGTGAGAGGGGAAAATTTTTCAAGACATGCTCATATTTATATCATTGAAAATGAGTGGCATAATCCAATGTCTTGGGATCATGATTATATCCCCATTCCGATAGGGTCGTACGATGGGAGAATGCCACATGCCATGGGATAGGATCATATTCCTATCAGTGAAATTTGATGAATATTTCAATATATTAAGGAATCCAAGTGAATATTCATATTTCTGTTGATTAAATCCTACACCAAAATCCTTCCTAGGAAATATAGGAGGGGGGTCACATCCCATCATCCATTATAGAGGAAAATTTTATATTATTATGGGGAATTCCTATTCAGACCATGCTCATATTCCTATTCCAATTTGGGATCAAAAATTGAGATAAGTACATGTCTCAGGAAGGGCTCTAATCCCTACAAAAAATGATTTTATTCCAATGGCTCATGATCAGGCTCATACTCCCATTCTGAAATAGTCTCACCATGCATGAATTTAAAATGACTTGGGAGAGGTTCATATTCATATTATTAATGGGGATTTTCATTAGAATATTCTAACAACTTATCAGTAGTGGGACCATACTCCCACAGCACCAGACGGTTATAAACAAGTTCTTATAACCATCATATAGTGGAATCATGTCCCTTCACTGTTCTATCTTTTAGTTTGGAATATTTTGTTGACAATGTATAATACCTAATATTTTCAATTCCAATAGACATGTGTTTCTTAAAGAATTTATTTCATTTACACACGGCTCTATCATCTCTTCAACCAAATAATAAGACGATCATTACCATGATATTATTCTTTAAGGTAGTGTGGAGATAGATCACATAGACTACACTATTGATATACACCATGGTCAACATCCCCATAGTGATATATCACACAGATAAGGAAATGAACCTCATTCCTAGAGACCTCCATGTAGAGAGGTCCTCAAAACTCAGACACTTTCATATAGAGAGGTTATTTAAACAATGGTCTCAACAACATATAGTTCCCCATTAACATTAAGATGCACTACAATCTAGTCAGCATGTGACCCCAAGAATATTCTATGCTATTCTAATTGGAAAGAGCCATTTTATTCTGATTATGATAAGTAAAAAATTTATATAAAGATAGAGTTTGTTGGAAGAAAAAGACCCACCATGATCAGGCCCTTCCCTAAATATTAATATGAGGTCTCGGATGAGATATAATAGGATTTCATACTTTATCTATGCCAAAATTTGGCGAGGGGGGGGGGACTCATTATTAACTGAATCCTAATGACATGCCCTATTTAGGATATTTTTATCACCTTTAGCATGTCAATAAACTATATTTTCAGCTAGATATGGCTATCATTTCCATGTCTTGGACCCCGAGAATAGAGGAGTATGAATAATTCATATGCAATGTTTTCCTCTGCATGCAACAAAACTCTATGATGTCACAGACTCTAGAAAAATTACAAAACCAATCAATGTGGGAGACAGTTAGTCACTATAATAGAATTAATCTTATTCAATGATGTCTAGAAATCATAAATTGATAAAGTAGATATCCAAATCATATTTTAACTTGTCCCCTCTATGCAACAAGAATGAATATTAGAGAATCAATCCATGGTTTCAATCGACTAGATGACATCCTGTAGAAACTGACTCCCATCATGTGCTTCCATTTCACCATGAAAAATCTGTATCTGAGCATTAGACTAGTTCTAGATCCAATAATTTTTTCGATAGAAATGAGGAAGGTGAAAATGATCATGAAATCACTCCATTGAAGTTGTAGCCTCTCCATCTCTAGGGAATTCTTCCAGTTTTATGATGAATCGATAATCAGCAAGAGACAAAGGTGGGGAAACCTCATTAAGCCCCATCCACTCCCTATACAATGGAGGGGGATTATATAGTAGTTCCCCTAGAAATTTATAACATCATTGAGACCCTTCCAACTACAATGGAAGCTATAGAAGGGAGATTCACACTTGTAAACACTTAAAAAAATCCATACCCTGAATTGGTGGATGACACTTTTCCTACACTCAATTTCAGTAATCCTACCATATCTACTATTGACGGCGTGGGAGACCCTAAAAAATATCACACACTTTGTATCTCTATGAAAGATGATGATGGGACCATGTGATCAATATGATGCCACTAATATGAGTTGTTTTATAAAGACTCTGATATGACCGGCCTTTATTGGGTACAATAGTTTTCTGATGGCATCCATTGCATGATGGTAAGAACTTTCTTGACATTTACCTTATCATTTCAACTGCACAATGAGTAAAATAATCATTGTGATCTAGAAAATTTATCACGAAACAAGAAAATGATATAAGTTTATACATTATAGCTATATGAAAAGGTTTATAATATTCACTCAACATTTCTCTACCAGGGAGAAAATATTGGGACTTAATGTTGTAAATATCTGGGTTGAGTATAAGATACGTATGATCCTAGTGAAGTATATAGGTGTGATTTTGAGTTCATGGTAATGAAAAAACATCTGGGGGACTCTATTAATAAAACCTGAAATAAATATAGTCTTATTCCCTTTGCACAGTATCAATGGATAGGAAAAGAAAAATCCACATCTATCACTCTCAAAATAATAGTAGTTAACATAAAATCACCTAGGTTGGTACTGAGCATCCAAACACCTCCTGTAGAGTAGTGAAAACCAAAAAATCACCCTCATCAAGAAGTGAAAATAAATCAGGGTCGCTTGAGATTTGAGGAGTAGATGAATAAACATAATACTTCCAAAATTAACAAATTCCTATTTATTTATTGTCATCAATGGATAAAAACTTATCCAATATTCCATTTCCTAATAAGCCTGATGAAGTCAATCACACTGGCCACCCTAACTATTTCCTTTTCTATAGAAGGATCAATTATAATATATAAGATAACTTCATATTCAAATATTTTATTCATGTAATGGTCGATTGTAGAATGGTTATTTAGATAAATCCTTAGAAATGGTGTCTTTCATAACTATTTCCCAATCATAATTATAGTGTGGTTGGAAGAATTTTCTGGCCAGAAATGAATATAATTTAAACAATTGGATGACCCCAAAAATAGATCCTCGAGATTACGCCACCATAAGATCACATCTATGATGACCAAAAATAGATCTTCAACCTAAGGGGGTTACATCAGATATGTCTCCCAAAAGTGGGTGTGACCACAAAATAAAAGAAAAAATAGAAGTCGAGGAGTCATATAATGCTTCAATGAAATCTTTGAATCATGTATATTTCTTCCCTATAACTTATGTAGCATGGGATCGTACACACAAAATTGAAACCTCATTGAAATAGAAGATCATGTTTTTTACATTCTATATGATACATGTAGAAGACCCCTTATCTGATACTGAATATTCCTCATAGTATGAGTTTCTCACAAATAACGTAGAAATGGGAGTCCATATGAGCAGAAACCAAGGTTACATGGGATAAAACGGTATCGTGGGACACAATATTTTTTTCATGTCCCAAGAGAGGACTATAATTTGACTAATAATATGGGAGAATGATCTGGATGTCCTAAAACTGGAATGGAGGTGTCCCAAAACCATACAATAGTCATTCATTCTATGCTGTCTTACATGACCACCTAGAGGGAGAATATATAATCTACCAAGAAAATATGGATGTTTAAAAGGAGCCATTCCACTAGTGTCAGATGCCCCTTTGACATCTCCACAAGAACCGGGCATGTTCACATCAAATTCCTCATCTCTTTATCCACATTTTATGGATTATCCCCACCATAGGAAGCACCAAACAATAGCATCGAAGTATAATATTTTGAAATATATTATAGTTTTCCTATCCATACTCTCAATCCCAGATACCCTGTATCTTTTAAAAATACTTAAGGAGGAACATGTTGAAACACTCTAGATCCCACAAGAGTTTGTGAAATAATTAATTGCAATAATGTTTTATTGAATGGATACCATTCAATTGAAATTACACGTCTCCATCTCATTCACTTACCATTAACCATAAGAGTTCATCCCAGGGCATATCATTCCCCTATATGTCTAGGGAAAACTTAGTAATGTTGACATCTGAAGGGAACTAATTGAAAATGGATCTGGGACCAACTTCATCCTGATTCAAATCCTTTAATGTTTTCTTTATAATAAATGGGATTTGTCTCCCACAAATCTGAACATTAAAGGGTATGATAAGTAAGAGAAAAGAACTATCAGGGAGATGAAACCCAAATATCAGTATGGATATTCCACATAAATTTTTGAGTTTCTAGTTATCCAGTAAGACACTACATAAAATGTCATCCCTGGAAGGTCATGTCCATATAGTCACATGAAATTACCATTAACATTACATCAATGTCAAAAATACCCCAATATATGGAATGTTCATCATACTACATATTGATGCCTCCTACTTTGATTATTATAATACCACATATTCTAAAATAGGGTTCTAGAAAAGAGGAGGAAAACAACAAACGTTGGATGATGATATAGAAGTTACGACTTCCAACGACTTGTGGATCAGCCATAAATATCCCTAGAGTATTCTTGTTAATGACTATGTCATCTCCATAATTCTGGTATAGGTAATTAACATAGTCCAAGAGGTCCAAGCCCCTTTTGTTCCTAGTAAAAATTTAAAATATAATTAGATTAAGAACCTCTCTACAATGAATCAGGAATTTTGGGATCATATTATCTCATTTATGGGCCTATATCACCTCGATAGAGATATTAAATCCCCCATGTTTCTAAAACGATCTAAATATTTCTCCACGATCTCAGATATGGAAGAAGATAAAAATATCCTTTGTAACTACCCTCCCTCTATCGAGGAAGGTGTCTCTACCACCAACGATGACATCAAGAAGATAATTTTGGGAACACAAGAATACCCATTTCCAAAATTGATTAGTTCTTCTATGCACCTAAAATTGAAAGAGGTGTAAAATGAATTTATGAAGAATCGGGGATATTTGTTCACATGTAAATATATAAAAATCTCCATATGGAATCCTGATGTGTCTACACACTATCATGGATTAATTGAAGAAAATGAAGGCTTTAAGAAGGTATCGAAGAGGAGGAACCCCACGTATGCCATAAATGGAGAGGTAGATGTTGAAAAAATGATAAAATCTAACATTTTATGAGAATTTAAACACACTTGATGACTTTATAATATCATCCCTATCATGAAAAAGATTGGGTAGGTTAGGGATTGTATGAATTTTTAGAAACTTTAATAAACATTTCCAAAAAGAAGACATCCCACTACTGATCACAGAACTACTAATCTATGAAACTATAGGATTACATACCATTTCATTCATGGTTGTGTATTCATGGTATAATAAAATTAATGGTTCCTCTAAATATGAAATATCCACTTTCTTTAGAGGATCTTAGGAGTTATTTTTATACAAAGACATTCCATTTGGCTTATAAAATTCCATAATTAAATGTCAACATGTTATTTATCATATCATCAAACTGTTCTTGGAAATAATAACCAGATTCAATGTTGATGACCTTGTTGTTAAATCCTAACAATGATGTGTTCACTTCACAGATATCTATACTATATTTCAAAAGATGTGATAGAATAAACTAAATATGAATCCACCGAAAAGAGAAATTAGGGTAACATCATTGATGTTCCATGGATTTTTATATTCCACAACAACAAACAGGTTGGCCCAGAGAAGACTAGTTATATTTTATCAATTTTACCCCCCCAAATTATAATGGAGACGGCGAGACTCCAAGGGATCCTTTCCTACATTTACTGTTTCATATTGAGCATGGATGGAAAAGATCATCCATTCATGAGGCTAATGAAGATGTTAATCTTGTATCAATGGGATGATTTATTATATGATTACATCGAATGTCTCAAGATTTATATACTAAATGCATGGGTTCTGAGGCCTCTAGTGTAAGGGAGGCCACTCATCTTGTTTTTGGACACTATGGAATGCTAACTAGGTGATCTCCTCGCACATAAAAATGATGCAAGTAGAGAGAAAAATAACTACTAAATCATCTAAAAAATGCTAGATAATGAGACTTGATACTCTAATATAGAGGGGAACTACCATGGAGTCATCTTTGCAGTGGAAAAATGGAGGCATTAAAATCATGACCATGAATTCCATTTGGTCTGTCACATTGATCTTCTCATGTATGTTCTTGGACATCCCAAGTTGACTTGGATGTTGGAACAATGGATGGTCATTATATAGAAAAATGGCAAATAGTTTTTATCATAGAAGATGGTGAAATGTTAATCCCCAACTAATTTCCCCATGGAACATCCTTCTCCAGAGAATATATTGGTGGAAACCAATCACCATGATATGGATTTATTCATTGCGCATGACCCTCCCAAAACACGGGAGATGTATTTTTATGGTTCTTCTCTAAGTATTATTTGAAGATAGATGGAAAAAATGAAGATAAATCATGATAAATTTGTTATTGTGTATTTGTCTCTAGAAAAATATTTTTTCCCTACTCCTTTTCACTATCTTAAGGCTACATAAATAGTGATAATGAATAACAATCCCTCATTTCTAGCATAGAAGATTCCCAAATTCTTTAGATAGATAACCTTTATATAAAAGGGGACTCAGAACAAGTGATAAAGAATGACAATAGAGAATATTCCATGGAAAAGAAGAAGCTTCCACTCTCACTAGCTATATCAGGTGTATGATGGATGAGTTCCCTTTTAATCTAATGCTACATTGTGTTCCCTAATAATATAATTCTCACATTGAAACATTGGCCAATTAATCCATAGTCTTGGCCAACCCTAATCAGGATAAAGAAATCACCTATATCACACACCAATAAATGGTATTTTTAATCACCATCTACAATGTGGGAGAAATAAATCAGTTTAACACCACCATAGATCATGAAGGGCCAATATCCAACCCTATATGGATAGATCCCATAATCGGTTATCTCTGAAATTAGGCTCCTCTAAAAAACTGAGCCAGATTAGAATCGATTGGATATAATGTGGAAAAAATTACTATATTGGAAGGCAAAAGTGAGAAAAATTCATCTACGGGTGAATATTTTATAGATTCATCCACATATTTATAGAATAAATAGAGATCCACTCTCCCATGGATGAAGTCCATGTAGGATCCTATAGCACTCATCAGTTTGGGACGAGGCACTCCCACTGAATATGGAGGCTGGGTTATTAATAGAATACCATGATACATGACTATGTAGAATTCACCATGAAATGTCGTGCATTCTAGATCCATGTAAACATGACCCTTAAACACCCAAATATGATACATTTTACTAAATATTAAAGTTTATGTTGTATTTGTGGAATGAATATCATGGGTTCATACCCCCAGCCATAGCTAGGCGGTTTAATTATATCCTTACTTCTACTGACCTATTTTCTAAATTAGACGAGAAAATACCCCCCAAGATTTCATGATGAAGAATATAAAAAACTTAATAATGTCTAATATCATCAATATATTTTGAGTTCCTCAAACAATATTTAAGGGCATCAACACCAAATTTTATTCTACATAGTTAAAAAATTCAACCAACAGTAAAATTTCAAGTCCAATCACTCATCTCACTATCATGAAACATCAAATAGATTGATAAGTATATTCAATAAGATTATATCAAATATTATCTAGAAGATGCTAAAAAATGTAAATATTTCATGGCTGGACTAGCTCCTCCATGCTTTATAGCCGTACAATACAACCATGCATCCTACTACACTTGAAACATCATACTCATTGGTGTACATTTATGAGGAAGTGTTACTAATATAAGTTTTGTGGTATTCACATCAAATAACTATATTTGGGTAATGGTTGGATGATGATAAATTGAAAAGGAGGTTGTCTAAATTGTAGAATCTCGATGGGAACATGTTGCGTACATTTTATATCATTGAATTCCATCAAAATTAGATCATATGAGAAATTAATAAATATTATCTGCACATTTAATTCCTCCAATGAAACCTGTGGTTTCATATCAATAAACTAATGTACCAGGAATGAGGCCTCTAAAGCATGATACCAAATTGGAAGGGACTTAAATTCTACATAAGTTCTATGATTATAGATATTTATAACTAGAAAAAAAATATTGGGATATTTTCACACCACACACCAATTCAATAAATCTCAATAAATACATTTCATAGCTATCATCAAGTTCCCCCATCCTGAACACATATATTTAAACTTCATTAGCTAATCCTAGTAGTAATGCATTAAATTGGAAAAAATCATAAGTCATAACAACAAGACATTAAACTACATCATGTCCTACATCATGATGACATGATGATAAACCTCATGGAGTCTTCCAAAAATAAATACATTAAAATACCTGACATTTCATGTCCTGGAAGTAAGACATCGAACCTCATAGTTTCTTAGGTCCTTAGAACATGACACTAAATTATAAAGAGCACATACTCACCACATGATTTTAAACAGAATGGGAAGAACCATCTCACAAATGTGGGTCTGCACACAAGATATATCTATGAAAAGTAACAATGAAATACTCATATATCTACGTGATATTACAATACACATAGGGAATATCTTACATTAAGTACTACATGTGTATTTATTCCTTCCATCAAAGGATATATAGTGATCCCCAAACCACCAGTATTGGGCCCAAGAGTAGTGTTATTTTACTTTCATATCAGTTGATCTTTTTTCCTTACCACATGATGTTAAGATTTATGGAATAATTCTTTACCACATGATGTCAAACTATATGGATCCACAATATCAATCTTTATTCATGACGGGTGATCCTCATCTTTACCAAAATGCATGGCACTATATAGATGAGGTCTTTTCACCATGAAATTAAACTACATGGGTTTTCTAAAACTAATCATAGTTTTATTCTAATTTCTATGAGATGCATAGGGATAACTCAATCCTAAATCTTGATCTGACGACCACATGATACACAATTCCTCTCTTTTATCCTCAATCACATTTGAATAGTGAGAGGAACCCTTTCTAGTTTTTATTTCTCAAAATGAGTGTAGCTCACATGATCTAGGGAATTTTAGTATGGGATTACCCTAAAAATAAAGCCCTAAAAACTCATGATATTGTTATCATGATCTTGAATGAAAATACTAAAAATTCATATAATTATTCCTCACCATTTGATGTTAAAAATACATAGTTGATGTCACTTTCACGACATAAAAATACACATTCATGTGGACCTCACCTGAGAGGACTAAAATTGTTGTTGTTGGTTCCCTAACACACCTCCCTTAAATAACTACATGTGACTTGATTCTTGACATCATTTTATACTTAGTGATTCCTGAATCATCAATCCAGTTTCTCATAACAATAAATATGAATATTACCCCTCTCTATGTATATGATAGAATTTCCTAAGAGGGTATTTCCTCTAGAAGTAGATATTGCTTTATTCCTATTAATTTGGGATACATAGTGATTCCCAGATCAGAATTTTTTTCCCATCCAAAATACTTCTTTTCTTTTTGGAAATCCAATGAACTTTTGATATGAAATTAAAATGCATGGCCTCTTAAGAACTATAGGTGTCTTTCTTTTTATCATCATAATATATGTAGTGAAATCTGAATCCCAAATCCCAGGATTAGATAAAACAATTAAAAAAACAATTCCCACCTCTCTGTATAGTAAAAACCTACGTAGAGTGTTTACCATTCATAAACTATGTGTTTCTTGATTCATTTCATCACAGGATACATAGTGATAACAAGATCTCAAATCATGGGTCCATCTAAAACAAAAAAAAAGTACACCCCAACTACATAGTGTTTAATTCAAACATTCCCATATTGCCTATGCACAATTCATATAAGTGGACACCTTTTTTTAATGAAATATATCATTCACAATTTTTCACATCGATTCCCCCATCCTTACTGAATGACCGTAAACTGCATGTCAAACATTGTTTCCACATGACATCAAAAATTCTTGAAGAACTCACCCCAACTACATAGTGTTAAACTATGCATGCCATCGTCCAACATCATTCCCTATAAAAGGATCATAAGTGCCTTACCCCTGTCACCCATTGTATGGATTTCATCTTCCGTATTTTATGAAACTCAATCAATAAATCACATTTCATGTCTTGTGTACCTCAATTTTACAAAAATCATTCATTTCCATTGGAAAATTATACATTTATTAAAGTGAAACTTTTTTACTATGAATTCGTGCATGTTTTCTAGAATATGCACCTATGGTCGTTAACCTAATGTTTCACGTTTAAAAAAAGGTCTTATAATACTTTAGAGACCTTACATTTTCATGATAGAAATCATAAGATCATTGTGTTTGGGTCATTATTGGTATGAATCCCCCATATCTTTACCCATGACCCGATAACCTCTATACATGATTTAAAATATTTTCATTTCCCTCTCACAAGGATGATGGGGTACTCTTAACCCTAGGTAAACTGGTAAGGCTCTTGTGTGTCATATACCCTGTTACATCCTCGTATGTACAAACGAAAAACATATTTCAATTTGGTCAAATCTCTAAGAACATAAAATATAGCCTTTAATTGTCCAAATCAAAATATCATAAACTATAAGTGAAAATAGACACAAAACATGTTAGGTTGAAAATCCACAATGGGATTCATGATAAAAATTCATGTCCTCGCATGATAAAATCTTCATGTCCAGTGTTTATGAAAAAATTAGGGAAAATATAAATAAGGAATAAATATCATATGGTATACACTATTTCCTTAGTGAAATCCAATATATTCTCAATGAACCACATAATTCACGAAAAAATTGGAGTAATGATTTTACACATCTCATTGTCAGAAAAATATGTTTTCTATGAAGTTACAAAACTATTAGTGTGATAGAACCCATCAAGGATCATATAGTTTATTTAAATCACACTTCATGTTTTGATTTACATGGTTCTCTATAAATCGTTAATTTCCCTTGGAAGAGGATACCAAAATCTAAGGGACCCTTTAATTGAATATTAATGTATTTATATGGATCCTTCATATAATTTTATGGTCATCAAAAAAATGCATCACTCTTTCATAACGACTTTTCGATCCTTACTATGCATGACATCGCCATGGAAAATATTAGCACCTCAATGTGTTATGGTTCATTATTAAAATGATTTTCCCATATCATCCTCTTGACTTGAGCACGTTGGACTATGTATTGTGATATCCTTACCAAAATATCTAACATGATTCGACCACCTTCATTTATATCATCATGTTTGGTAACATTTTTTCAAAACAATAAAGTGACGATCCATTGAAAAATATTTTATGACTAACAAATTGTGATTTGATATCACATGGATTAGGGACCAACATCAAAATTAAGAGATGAACTAGCATAGGGTGCCAAAACCCTTCCCGCATAGATTTCCTCCCATACCCAACATTATTATCCAGATATTTTAGTCTTCAAAAATCCTTTATATCCCCTAGAAAGGAGTAGATATAACCTTTTCATGACCATGTTATCGATGCATAAGGTATTTTTCCTTCCAACTAAAGTCATATCATCCTTACAATAATGGATATTCAATCCTTGTGAGCCTTGGAAACAATGTGGTAGAACCTCAAACCTCAGGGGGTTATGGGTTATCCCCAACATCTTTGCCCAATCCAGTATTCACTAAATCAATATTTTGGGTTATGACTCATATCACCCATATTCCAACTGTCCAGGAGGGCCTAACATCCCCAATATTTTGCACTTAATCTATTTTAGCCCCATAAATCATCCATGAACCTTGGTAAAGAGTAAAGAAACCACTATTTGAAAATTATACGAGCGCCTATGGGCTTTAACATACCAGCCATAGGATCCTCATCCTTAGACGAAGGGGGTTGTAATCCTTTAGAGCATAGAAAACAAAATAATAAAACTCATCACCCTAGAGTGTTTTGGGTAATTCCTAGCATCGGGCACTACATTCTATGATCATTGATCATGACTGGGATGTATTACATTAAAATATATGAAATCATAATTTTGAAGCTAAAATACCCTAAACTAGAGCAATAAATGGTCCAAGATAAAATTATCTGACATAAAATAATAAAATGTTTTATAATAATGATCATTAACTAAATAAGATTAAAAACTTAATCTGCATGAATGGAAAATATTGAATAGAACACAATATGGACTTTGTAAATATAAATTTACTCTCACGAAGCCAATGGACATCAGATAATGATAAATCACATTCCCTTTAAGAAATGCATTATAAACAATGATCATATAGAGAATAAGGTAATCTCAAGATAATAGGAGGACATATATCAGTAACAAATCTATTGTTCCTTGGAATTCACGAGCACTAATTGGGAAAAATAAACTTTGATTTAAATATTCAGATCTAGAAATTTAGGTTTAATTGATATTATGAAAAGCATGAGTGTCATTGGTGAATCAAATAAAATCGGGCCTATGAAATTTCATTCTTATCAATAATGAATGGAAAAAATGAATTGAAAAAAAATATAGTGTTCAGAATATCCACTCATTAGTGTAAAGGGGGAATATCCACATACCAAAGTCTCCACCATGAACATTCATGCCAAAAAAAAGATGAATAATTACAACCCCATCACAACATGTGATTAGAATATTCTTTAAACTCTATAAGACTCTACTACAAGGAGATAAAATATTGGCATAAATTTTAAACATAATCTGTATCCACTTCCGCAACCCACTACAACTCCTCCACCCTCGCAACGACATCAAGAATCGCCTTCTCTACCACGTTATGAAGTCCCTGTTTCTCCCGGACAATCATCTCTGATATCTTGAGTTTAGGTTGGAACTTGGATAAATCAACATAAAAATGGATAATCATATATTGGAGATGGCCGATAATAGATTGGATATAGTTAGTTTCAATATCCTAGGTGCAGATAATGTCTCAGTGATCTACCTCATGCACTGCACATTAGGAAGCTTTATCTATTGACTTGCCTTAGTTATGATTCACTAAAGTGGAATCCCCAAAAGCACTCACCGCTGATTTAAGGAACCTATTTATCCCTCTTAGTGAGATAATCTTATTTACCTAGTTATGGAGGAAGGTATAATCAATGACTTCATAAAAAGGTTATGAAACAAAAAATTAAAGGTGATCTAACTAATAATTATACTCTTACTATGGGGTATCTAAAATGAAGTCCAAAATCTCCCTAATAATTTTCCACTACATTGATTGGTAGAATGACACAGACCCTGATCTTTTACTTAATCACATCATTTTAATGAGAACATATTTCATGACTAGGTCATTCAGAGAAAGATTCATGCTCATGGTTCTAAAAAAAGGGAAAAAGAAACCAACCTTAATATTAGTCTATCTATTTAGAAGGAACCCATTGGGTGTAGGGACTGAATACATCAAAATTCTAGTGGAAGACACTGATACAAGGGGTTCATAGGTTTATCAACCAATAAATATATCACATGATGTAACCAGATAATCGATGTATATGCCTGATTTTAGAAACATACCTTTATTAGTAACATAACTAGAAACATACACTTCCCCAAATATATATTTTGGTTATATGGTGACACACTCTTAAAAAAAGTGGATTTGTGGAATCTTTATTTATTTTATCAAAGATATAATTTACTCTCCCCCGTTTTAAGCTATAGAAAAATAAGATAACATCAGGAGACATAAAACAAATAAAAAAGATTACAGTATTTATGAGGAATTTACCTTCTCCAAGACTCAATTTAATTAAGGATAGCATAGTAGTAGAATAGCTATCAATATCATTATCCTCCTAAAATTCATCCTCCCCATTCCAGATCAATTGGTGTGATCACTAGGACATCTATAGTGGGAAACATGAAAGATTGATTCATAACTTCATCCTTCTTTAATTCTTGACATGTAGGTCCCGATAGCAATGGGTCTTTAAAAGAATCAAATAGTCTATTGTATCCTCAACAGCCGATATATGCTCCTCTAATATGCATCAATGAGAACCTGAACATTTCTAACTACTCAAGAAGTGGTACTAAAACAATCCAAAACAATAGAAAGAAGAAATTCCAAACATACTATGGGGTCCTAGAGAAGAGGTATCATATAGTTTAGTGTTTCTCATTTTTCCTTTCCCTTTCATGACAAGATCTTTGGAGGGTGTTGATGATGAACCTGTTGCTTTAGCTGTGGATATTTCTCCATCATCTAGGAAATCCAATCTAGGGATCCACCATTTTTTCCTCTTAGTCACTTCCTAGAACCTCTCCGACTAACATACCATAGGGAGAATATACTATGGATGGAAATATTGTCCAGCCCTATGAACCCTCCTACATTTTCAAAAATAAACACAATGGGTTTCCATGTAGTTGCAATGGAACCAAGACCTTTTAATAATAGAAATGATATCATCTTTTATGCTTCCTTAAAAAGAGGATAACCCTATTCTTCCCTGAGAACATGTAGAATAACAAACAAAAATTATTATAAAACTGGTGAATAAAATATAGGACCCCTGAGGCTTTCCAAAGATGCATTAAGGTCTCATATGAAGGCCCTGACCTCCTTATGTTTGACACTGAATGCAGTACTTAGAGGGCTACTGACAATTGAAAACCCATCCAAATGAATATTTGATTGGCACAGTATACCATAGAGCTCAGCCTCTATGTTATGAATCCACCAAGCCATCCACTTTTGATATGTGATATGAAATAATAACTATGTTGTGACCTCACCCTCTAGAACTACACTCATTGTTGCTATATCGGTTGGAGATTCTACCATTAATGGAAAATGTATTTGTTTTCTATTCAAGGTGATTATGGGGCTATTGGAAATCAAGAAACTGGTTTCATTATTGGCATGGGATTGTTCTCAATAGCTGATGGAAATTCAGAGCCTTGATTACCAATTTGGATAATTTATATTTGGGATATGAGTGAATCGAAACATTAGTATAATTTTGGGATAAACCAATCTGTACATCGTGGGGGGGATCTTAGCATGAGTCTCCTCCATAGTAAACATTAACCATAATTGGTGAGTTATAATAGCTTTCTTATCTAATTGAACATTAACTTTGTGGGAAAATATCTTCTAGAAACATAGTAACTACTGGCTAAACCTTAAGTGTTCATACCATTTAGAAATGATATTGTTTTCAATATGGGTGGACATGACACCCTCGTAGAGTATCATTATATATTCACAGACATCAAGTAATTCCTCACTGGGGCTATCCATATCACTCATCAGCATTGACCCATAGGTTTTGAAGGAGAAACAATTATAAAGGCTAGTATAATCCCTAAAATATCAATCCTTCAGTGCAATAGATCTTACCCCACTGATACATTGTATGTATCATATGAAAAGAACATTGTGGATACCATGGAGGTTCTGATATTCATATCCTCCTAGATGAGATCTTATCCAAACCAATAATAAATTTAAGGGCCACGTGATCCTATAAAGAGATTTTCCCTTGTAAACATGGTTAAGAAGGAAATAATGTCTGGTCATCACCAGGACAATTATCCTAATAAAACCCCCACCATTATGCTTTCCATAATGAAAGTGAGAACTCTGACTACATATTTTTACTTCATTTTATGAAGGTACCAAATTAGGTACCTGGCGATGAATCTGACTAATTGGATAGTCTGATCAATAGAAGGGACATCTTCCTATCCCAATTCATTTAATTCACTTTATTCAACCATAGGCCTGTAAGTGCCTAATGAATTGTGAGAGTCCTACATAAGCCCAACCATCGGGTTCCTAACTAATGGATTAGAGAGAATATTATTAATAAAGAATCCTTACCTTGTCTTGAATAAGATATATTATCCAATAAAAGGCACCTTATTGGATGGGGAGGTGGGGCTCATCAGCCAGCCTAATTAGTTATACAATGACATGAGAATTCCTCATAATTTCTTCCCATGTTAACCATCAGGGGGGCACATCATACATAGCACCCAATATAGGGTTTCCACGTGTATGTTCAACATCCCAGAGGTTAACACCCACATCCCCATGTATGAGGTTGAATGTGTTCATGTCTGGCCTCTAATAACTTAGAAAGACCATCATTAGACCATTGTTACAATAAGAAAATGTCAAAGAGATGTAGAAAGCCACATGCATCCTAATTTTCATTATCTCCTCAAAAACTTCTTCAGAATTATGTTTTACCAAAACGATCAATCTCCATTCCAATACATTGATACGTCTTTATTAGATATTCTAGTTTAGAATCCCACATGAACTTCTAGTTGGAGGTGGAATTCCTTAATACATTGTGGTACATATGAACATGTGTATCCATTTTGTGATTAGTCTTATTAATGTATTTAGGCATATACGAATGTATATTCTCGTCTTTACAGTATCCCTCTGTGAAAAATTATCCACCTAATAGATGTTCACCTGAAAGGTCTTGTGGGTCTTACAAACCCAAGGAGATGATATGAATGATGAGTATAATGGAGGAATTTTATATTCATCAGTAAGACCAAAATCATAAAGGTGACTAAAATCAGAATGGGAATAGACTCTGAGTTTCACTCCCATTACTATTATCAGACTCAACTGAAATGACCCAATATCCCGACGAATAATATCATCCACAATTGAAAAATTATCATTAATGGGACATCACTTTCATTGAATCATTAATTAAATTCACTTAAGAATATTTAAGAGATCCAATATCCATATGAACAAATGTATGATGAATATTTCAAATAGATAAAATAAAATATTTTCAATGTAATCACATAAAATTCCATGTAGCTTCATGAACATCACATAGATTAGATGGGAATTCGTAAATCGCCTAATGGACTTTAAAAATCCTGTCTTCTGATGATCACACAGATCAGGAAAACTTGCAAGGAATCATTCAACCACATGAACCCTTAAAATACTCTTGATTTTGGGACCTAGAAATGGTAACACATGATGAATAATAGTCAAAGGATCGTGCGATCAAGCTAGAAAATATATTGAAAACCTCAAGATGATCACATATCCCCACCTCCAATGTTTAGAAAATCATCAATGATTAATCTATGAATTGACTCGAGTAGAAAATTCATTAATGTAATTCTTTCAAATCAGTTCTCACATTGGGTTCTTTTGGGAAGTTCACACAAAAGGTTATTGCAGGATGATCTCGGAATGAGGTTACATACTGAGGGTAGGGGATAGGATCTCTAGATAATTGAGTGTCCTATAAATTAATAACTAACTTCTCTCCTATTTATAGGGAATTTTTAAATGCCAAAAGATACATGGTTGACTAAATGTCATAGAAGACACTAATTGTAAACAATACTAAATACACTGCATGTCATTAACATTCCTCAAAACTAGGTCGTTTTCCCCATAGATGTCACTTATGGGGGGAGGTAATATTTTGATTCCAACATAATGAGTATCGAAAAAAGCATGAAATAATAAATAACTGAATATGGGTTTTATTATCCCCACAAATGAAGGGATGAAGAATATTTCTCTAGTCAAATGGATCGCATGAAACCCCAGAAGACATGCATTCCCAACACCATTAGAAGGTCATGCACAGTGTATATCCAATGGAATATCCCATTAATACCCATTAAAAGAGCATACTTTTTCATGTGAATTCATCCCATAAACTCGCTTCTCATGTGGATGTATCTAGATAAAGCTCCACCAGGTCACACAACATGTCCTCTAAAGGACACCTGAATAACCCACAAAAAGTATTCCAAAATGAAGGGAAAATATCTAAAATATATGAGATTTTTATGATGAAAAATATCATGAAACATATGATATATAGGTAGAGTGATTGTATACTAATCCACTTATATAACCTTGTGAGATTCCCATAATTGGAAAAATAAAATAAAAGAAAAGAAAAATGAAGAAAGGAAAGAGCCTGTTGTAGTTGTAAAACTCAAGAGACACACCCATGCAGCCGGTAAGACATCACATAATCCTTGATGACATGCCTATATTATCACTCAGGAACTCTCTTGTACGTTAACCATGTCACATTAGAAAATCCATAAATTTCATGGTAGTCTCATGATCCTCCATTGGATCGAAAAGTAAGCAAAAAGAATTATTCATGAAGTGACCATTCATATCCATAGGACCGTTTATTGGTCATGTGATGCATCACCTATGGGTGAATAGATTGTCATTGAAAACACTCAATAAATCTAGAAAATACCCAAAAGTCCTTGTAAAATATGTGAGAAATAAAATGGAAATGGAAGAAGCCTCTTTTGGTCATAAAACTCATGTGGCACACTAGCACAGCCTTGAAAGACTCATTGAAAAGCTGGGTTGATATCATAATGTCCCCCTATCACTTCATAATTTTTCACGAAATATCCCAGACAACGCATAATAGATCACAAGAAGGCATTTCAGCAGGCAACCTAATATCATTAATGTTCTTAGAAATGTTGATTGGATAATATGGAATAACCTTATAATGTATTGATGATTCTAAAAGACACAATTAATTGGAAAATAATCCAATAAAAGAGGCATTGGTGGGATCGTATTGTAGTCACTGTATATCAGGAGACGCCCCAAGAATATTTTTAATAATGGGTTCCCTATACCCAACGTGAACAATAATTTTTATTACCCTTTCATGAAAACTATTTCATATATAACCATGTTTATTCGAACCATAATAGTGTTTCTGTTTTTGTAACCACAATTTTAATATTAATTCTCTTAGATAACATTTTGTATAAAAAAGATATAGTAGTTACCATCAATAATGAGAACCTTGAGGTACATTAATATTAATATTAAACATATATTAAATAGTATAGATAAATTATATTGACTAGACACATATGATGTCTAAATATGTGGTTATAGGAGCTCACATTCAATGATAGTTATTTTAATAAATTTTACACTTTGTGATATTTACTAATGAGATCATGAGGACATACCTTCCAATCGAAACACAACAAGTTTTACGTGTCATTGGGTTTTCCTATGTATGGATATGTTTATTGATCTCTAGACTTGATATGATTATACGTGTATAAAATTTGACTATATAAATTGATGAATTTCTAAAATGATGATAATGATATTTTGGGGAGGTAGTTTTCGTTTGGTTCATAATTTGTGGTATGTAATTGGTTTAATGATAAAGAGTGAAATTATATATTCTGAGTTTGTAAAGAGATATCTCATGGGCCCAATATGACCTCGATGGTAGTACCTTCATAAACCAACAGCCATGGAATAATAAGGTATGATAGTCTTATAATTTCATGAAATATTTAACAAAACAAATGGAATATTACACAAGTGTGCATTCAACATTATGAGATATCACTAAACAAATAGATTATATTACATAATAATTGGTCATAGGTGGATATTGTAGCTATGTAATTCTTTATCTATTAAGTGGAAATGATGGGTTTCTAGACTATAATCGTGTTCTATGGTTGAGACTCAATACAATTGATATAAGGGCATATAAGGTCTAACACTAAATATATTGAATAGTTTTACATATTCTAATGAATATGTGTTTAGGTTGAAGTGTGCCCCACCTGTAGGGGTCAATGAACATTCGAGTATAAATTTTATAAATTAAAACCAATTTAAATATATTATTAATATCTATTATAATTATTATTTAATTTATTAATCATTGCATTCACATGTTGTTTGAGCATAAGAGTTAATGCGAGAAAAATATAAATTTTTTAATGAACATTGGTTGATCAAGGGTCATTAAATTATTTGGAGAGATTACATGGCGCTTTAATGAATAATACAAATATCACGTAACATTTTATAGTGTCAAAAATTTGTGATAAAATACATTTGACATTTAAAACATGTTTATAATGTGATTAAAATGCATAAAGGTCTAGAATGATGGTTGTTACTTTCTAGGGACCAAAGTGAAATTATAGAATGTATTACCAAAGAATAAAACCACATTTAACCCATATAATTATATGCTCAAAAATTTTAACAAATTTATTGATGGATGTTCTCCTATAATCTCCTCTCATGTAATTAAAGAATTATTTTTAAGTAAGAACAATGTCAGATCGATCAAGATTTATTGGTCGAGATCCCAGTCTTCAAGCAATCAAAGGAACATCATAAATCTCATTGATTTCCCAGTCTTTCAAATGAGAAACAAATATATAATATCCTAGAATTGTTGAGCATGATTGGATGATATAGAGTACATATAGTTTGGAATATTATAGCCTCGACACATCTATGTCATGCGAACCAATACAGTGACTTCAAAAGAGTGAGGAATTGTTTCATATTTTGTTGGATTTCATTATTTCAAGATTAAATTGAATTAAACATGATAATTTTATAAATATGATTAATGGGTTTAGTGAATTATATGTTTTTAATAAGAATCCAAACCCAAAATTTTAAATTTTATCTCATCCACACTTCTATTTTCATAAAGGCTCATTTAATGGGTCACAGAGAGAATGATTCAGTATTTAAGTCTAAAATATTAAAATATAAATTGAATATTATATTATTTGGAAGGTGGGTTTAGATATTTTCCAATATAAAATTATGGTTCATTGATTAGAGTTTGTAACACCAATATATATCTAATCATATATTGATGAGTTTTGTAAACAAATTTCTAACAAAAATAATTTTTTAAAATTTTTTATACTATTAATAGCTTCCAATGTGATGAATTTTATTAGAGTGTGATATAATTACCTTCTGTTCTAGTCATATCATCTAGAATATAGTTAGGGTACTCTATTGGATATAAAATATTATATTATAATCATATTAAATTACACAGACTGGTCTTCTGGTGGATGGGTTTTAAAGGCATTCCATGGAATATTGTTTAATTAAAAAGATTAAGATTTACATGGAATATAATATAAATATTCTCATGGATTATTGTTTAACTGAAAGGATAAATCAACCCATAAAATATATTTTGAAAAACCTCATATAAGTATCTTTAATTAAGAGGATAATCCTTCTCAAGGAATCTAGTTTAATGATTTCTTGGAAGTTTATTTAATTAAATGGATAGTTCTTCCATTGAATGATTAGTCAAATATTATAATAGAAGGCTGATAAAAATATATAAAAAATGGGAAATTCATTCATTATAATATTTTCATCTTTATATATATGTAGGTATGTATATTTCCATTAAATGGATACACCATCTTGGGCCAGACCAATTTGGTGAGGTTTCGACAGACCTGACCCATTTTACATGTCACTAGACCTAAATTAGTTTTTTGGGATCCACTTTATCTCTATATATACACATAACTTTATAATAAATAAATAAATAAAATTTAATTGGATAGTTTTTAATAACATTATTTTGGGTGTTGTGGGACATGTTAATAATTAAATAGAATTATTTTAATTTAATTTAATGTATTATAAACACCCTCAAGATGAATTTGTAAATTTTTTATTTTTATCCTAAAATATACATGAAGTGTAACTAATTATGATATCATATTGAACCATTAATATTTGGTTTATTATTTATTTAAATAAATGATTTCTATTATGTTTTTTAAAATTTAATAAATATTTTTTTTATGATCTACTCATCATCCCTATATTTTAAATTTGTATAAAGGCATGAAATTGAAAATTTTAGTAATAAAAAACATTATTCTTCACTCTGTGTTCTACTCTCCTTTGTGTGAGTATACATTATAATTATTAGAGAAGTTCATGGTGATAGAGTTCAATTTGATAGTTCATGTAGACCAAACAAGTGAACTGAACAAGCGTTTTGGGTGCAAAAATTAACATCATGTATTGACTAATTTAATTCCCTTTAAGTATATATTAATCTATTATTCACTCGATGGATTAACCAATAGTTAATAGATAATGATCAGGTTATTATTTATTTGTTTTATCATGTGAGTGGTTTATTATTTTATTAATGTGTATTTATTGTGAACGCTTACATATTATAACAATAAACAAGCATGAAATGATAAAATGAAATTGTGTGGTTAATGTTTTTTATTTAAAATAATGGTTATGTTGTTAGAGTGATCACATAGAATAAGAATGTTAAATAAAAAATGATAATATTTTCTGATATCAAATTACCAAATCCATCAATGAAAATATAATGTCATTAAATGATGTTCATTACTCAAATTTGAGAAGAATCTAATGTTCCATGTGATCAACTCCCACAGTTGTGGGTTTCTATTACTACTCGATAGTTCATATGAGAGTTTTTGTTTGACTAAAATAAAGTTGGAAGAAAATATTTATCTATATCTTGCTTTTAGAAACATTAGAGGACATTCATTGAGAAATGAAAAGTAATACTATGTAAGAGATGAGACTCCACTCAACGAATCAAGGAGCCATGAGTTAATAAGGTTGGCATGTCCAACACCTTACTTGGACTCTCCATGTAGTGGAACAACCATTGGTTGTAGACCATGAGGAGAGGTTCATGGATACTTTCTAATATAATAGTCAAGTAAGAGAGTATTCTGATACTAGTACAATGGTTTCATAGACTTTGATAAAATTTATTTGAGACATTTAAAATTAATATTATAAAAATGTTTAATAGTAATCAAGAGAGTAATAAAAACTACTAAAATTTATTTTTAAAAAAATAGATGTAAATACCACAAGTACACTGTGATATTATTGGAGCAACAAAAAATTACAAACTAGAACGATATTCTAATTAATAGAATAGACTCTTGTGTAAAGTACTATGACATTAGAAGTTTATGGTGCTAATATCTCCAATACCTATTATGATACCATGAAAAGAGAGTGTGTAAAAAATGATTACATGAGACTCATGTATGATGCATATGATGGTTATCTCACAATTCCATCATGAGTGTTTGATGTGAGTTTTGGAAACAACATTAGCAGATAGTTAAATTTCATGTTGGTCACAGTCTAAGAACCATGTGAGGTTAAGATAAGAAATGATATGGATAGGTGATGTATACACTTGATATGAGTAAACTGGAAGATGGATCATGATATTTAAATGGATCCATTTCTCATATTATTTCCATTTATTGACTCTATTTTAATTTATTATTTCATAACAATAAATATGGAGAAAATTTATTCATTACAATTTGAGTATGTCTTACCAATAAATAAGAACTTTATGTGTGTTTGATATTTAGTTCTTATTGTAAACAAGATGAAATAGAAGTGAAGAGAGGCCAATTAATAATGTCATGATAAAGTAACCTTCTAAATATAATAAAAAATATTTTCATTAAAGAGTTGGTTATTTGTTTTTTATATCATGAAATGTATATATGTTAGTTAAAAAAAATTAATTTAATTGAATAATTAGTCGATTCTACTTCCCGAATATTCATGAAATATATGTAATGTTTCTGTTTTACTTATAAGTTATTAAAAAATATACTTATCATATATATATATATCAATATAATACAATAAATTTTGTAAACTAACAATACTCGAAGAATGGAGTGTTCTATAAATAGAATAAAAATGGTGTTTTGTAAACTAGAGGTGAGATGTTCAGAAATTCTCTATTTCCATGTTTATTGATTCCAGTTTGGCATTTGGAATATCACCAAAACATTAATTTCGTGGGTCTATTGCACACATTTATACATTTTTCTACCATCAGAATAAATGTTGATTTTTGTTTCAAATACTAATGTCGTAGTGTAGTGATACATTAATCATTGTCAATATGTAAGGAATAAAAAATGTAAGACCATTTTTCCCAGTTTTTGAAAGAGAATAATCTATTGAGAAAAACAAAATCATTTTCAATGATATACCTAGTATGGTTTTAGGATATTTATTGTCTAATACCTTATGTACTATCAACATTTTCATGTATTTAGTTTTTTACAAAGAAACATTAAAAAATAAAGGCATGCCACAAATGATTTTAGGACTAGTTCAACTAGAGAGCTTGATCTATTCCATGTGTAAGCTAGTGGTAGGTATACATCATAATATTCTTTCTAGATTTTAAGGAATGTGAAAATGACGTATGAAATATTCTTGATTAGAAGATATGAGAGGTTTCAGGATAGTCTTCCAAAGAATATATTGACCAAGCATTCATTGAAAAAAATAATGTAGCATTGAGTTATTCCTAAAT
Organism: Viscum album; assembly: GCA_963277665.1. Lineage (NCBI taxonomy): Eukaryota > Viridiplantae > Streptophyta > Magnoliopsida > Santalales > Viscaceae > Viscum > Viscum album. The sequence continues at coordinate 1,047,353,911 of OY728150.1, forward strand.
ACACTTTAAGATATTAAAATAAAATCTATAATTAAAAATAGGATTATCAATTATATGTCTTATATGTTATCATTTATCTATAAAATGTAGCATGGTGGAAATAATGAATGCATATATCTTTATAGATATTACAGATACATTTTATATAAAAGGAGCATCAATTTTAAAACTCGTCCATTTAAGATACATTCATTTTTAATGACATGATGAAAAAATAAAAATGTAATCCCATAACCATATGTCAACTATCATAAAAAATTTATATCATATGAGTTATAGTGTTATTAAAATTCATTATTTTATAAGTACATTAGTTTAGATTCAATGATTTTTTAAGACATAAAAAAACATGTATAAAAAATTGTTCATCTATAGTACTCATTCAAAATTAATCTATGGATAATATAGAAATCCCTATTATAGAAATTATATAGTCAGGTAATTTACAATATTTCAATAAATGGTTTCACGTATCTATTTGATATAGTGGGATAAATATTTACTTATGTTTAGTAAATACTAGATATTGAAAAATAGTTGACATAGGAATGAATTTCACAAGACCTTATAGAAAAGTAATAGTCTAGACACACATAATTCGTTGTAATGATAAAAAAATTGTGATAGAGTTATATTCACCATTTTCTTGATACATTATTCATTGGGAATAAGAATACCTACAAGTAATTCATATATGATAATTTTCTATGATTAAAAAGGTCAATTAAAAATGAAGAATTTATTTTATGTTTCACATTAAACGAGGTTTATTAATTTGAATATTGAGGTGGGTGTTAAATGGGACTATTCATGGATAGTAATATGGTTTTAACAATAACATTCTATTGGTTATACATTGTTTTTATGGAAAAATACATTATAATTTATGTTTTAATAGCTAATTTGTGTGGTCATTATATTTTGCATTGGATTTCAAGACCACAAATCATGTAAGAATTCAATACGATGAAACCAAAAAGGGATTGAGACATCAAAGAATTCCAATAAGGGTGAAAGTTTCTAAAATGTACTCTAAAATTAATATAAGAATGTATATAATATAATATTTATTTCGAATGATTCTTTTTTCATGTATATATTGAGGGTAAGTATGGTAACAATTGTTTTCCAGGTAAACAATTATTGTTAATATAGGGAAAACAACAATTATTCTTATATTTAGTTAATACAATTATAAAAATAAATTTATAAAGATTAACTCAATGTAGAAACTAGAGTTATAGGTATTTAAAAATACTAAGGTAGTTCCAATGGTTTCTAATTCCTAGTCAATCACACATATAGTTACCTGGTATTAAAAAAATAAAAGTTGAAACAATTCGAGGGAGTATTTTATCCTAGGTCAACTAGAATATATCTATCCATGTAGACATTTACATGAAATATTAAAGATCAAGATGTATATTTTCATTCCATATGATTTAACGATGGATCAATCACAATTTAAATGATATGAATTATTATTGAAATTTACAAGATATAAATAATACTAGTAAATTATAAATTGTATATATAGAACTACAAGAAAATATGTCATAACTAATTTAATGTACATGAGATAGTATAAAGGATATGTACCGGGTTAGTGGAGAGGAATCGATAATAGTTTTTAGGCGAAATAAATTAGTCTTCCTTGGATAAATGTTATCTAATATCATAGTCATGATAATGAATTTATAATGATAATTTCATTCAAGTTAGTGGTATCCATATCTATAAATATTGAGAATGATTTAGCTACTGAGGCAACTAAGAAGAAGTGTTAAATATGTGATGTCTTGTTCCATTTCTTGGAATCTCACTATTTATGTAAATTATTATCATAATGTAAATTATGAAAGTATATTTATCCAAGATTTCATGATAAGATATGGATAAAGAGATATTCTTGGGGATACCCTCTCTTTATATGTCTTTCTATAAGTTGTAAATTAACAGATAGAGGAACATCCCTACGGTGGAAATGGGGACGACCCATAACTAAATCCCTAACTCAAGAGAAACATGATTTTATCATGGGATAATAAATAAGGATGGTTATCATGTTGGATATAGTTCATGTGGGACTGTTGTTGTAGTGGGTTCCCTAGACGCAACATGAATAATAATTTGGATTTCCATTATACTTATACTATTTGGTATGTACATATGTTTATTCTTATAATAATAGTGTTGATATTTCTACATCCACTATATAAATGGTAATGTAGTTAAATTACATGTCATATAAAAAGGTTATAGTGCTTACCAGCTATAATGAGAACCTCAAGATAACATGAATGTAATCCAAAACATATGTCATATGGTCTAGATATTTCATATATAGATTAAACATATGATGACTTGCTATCAATTTTTAGTGGATCACATTAATTATTATTATTCTAATGAAGATAGTACTTATTGATCTCTTGGAGTGAGATTATGAGAAAAAACATGGAAATAGGAAAGCCACATTTCATAGGTGTCATTAGTTGTCTCTATCTATGGACATGGGTATTGGTATCTTGATATGATATTATTATAAGTGTGAACCATTGGATCAAGTACCTTGATTCAAGGTGAAATCCATACATATAAAATCATGGCAATGTTGTTTTTTTTGGGTATGTAATTGGTTGTAGGACATTGGTTGAACGGTCAAAACATAATTTTTCTCATTGAAGTTGAGGAAGAGATATGCCATGGGCCTCGGTTGGCACGGATGATTGTGAATTAATAAATCCATTTCCACTTTACCAGAAGGTAATTCCATCCAATAAATTCACAAAATATATACTGTAACAAACGAATAATGAAACAATTACACATCCTTCTTTAAGTGATATCACTAGACAGGGATAATATATTACAAAGTAAGTGTTTGTAGGAGGAATATGTAGTTATAAAATTACTTATGTCATTAGGGTCCATGATGGGTTTCAGGACTCTACTCATGGTATGTGGTTTTTACACACTGCTATTGAGATAAAGACATAGAGGTTCAAAGAATATGTGTATCGACAAGTTCAACTTATTCTAATGAATTAGGGTTTAGGATAATGTGGGCCCCATATGAAAGAGATGGTGAACGTATCTGTATAACTGATTGCCATTAAACCTATTTCAATAATAATATTCACAATTAGAATAATTATTATTGAATTTATTTTTCTGGTTTTTCATAAGTTGTTTGATCATATAAGTGAATATAAGAAAAATAAAAAATTTCGAACAAACATAGGATGTTCAAGGTCTATTAAATTTTTAGAGGGATTATAGGCTGAGTTAATGGATTTTATTTTATCAAGTATCTTTTTATGTACTTACAATTTAGTTATATAATTTTTTTTAAATTTATTATAATATTATGAAATCATACATGTGTGAAAAGGTCTAAAATGACGGTTATTCCTTTCTAGTTTGCAATGTGAAAATTTTGAAAGTATAACATATGTATAAAAGCTCATTTCATCCTCTTGAAATCTAGGCACAATAAATTTCTAGAATTCTGTAAAGTAATTTTTTTCTCTGAACCCTTAATGTTCTTAGAGAGAGATCTAAAGTTAGATTAAGGTCATATCTATCCCCCTTTCATGATTATGTTTGTGTTCATCATGTGACCAAAGGTATTTCATAGAAATATATGATTTCCCATCTTAGAACTTTATAAATGTATACTGATGATCCTATTCTTGTGTATCATGTTTAGATGATCGTTATTATGCCTATATTGGTATATGATATCAAAAAAACATTGAAAGTGAGCGAATCGAATCAGTGATATAAAACAAAAGAGGTATAGTATAAGATTTCATTTGATATTATTGTTTCATGATTATATTGAATTATATGAGATCCTTATAAAAATAAACCAAATGGGTTAAGTGGAATCTATTTTCTTGAAAAGAATAAAAAACCAAAATTTAAAATTTCATCTCTTTTACACTTATGTTGTGCCCTGAGTTCCTTCAAGAATAAACTACAACAATACTTATAAAATCTGTATGATGGAAAAGCCCTCCACTAACTCCAGGATGGATTTACGTGATATTTTCCATGAAAATTAATGAAAAAATAGGGCAGAGAGGCCAATAAATACCCCATCATAGAATCATAAAATTAATCCATATATGGATAGGTGAATCCTTAGAACCTCATGCTGGAACACCTAGGAATCACAATGGATTTCATGTGGTGGTTTATCTTGAATTGAGGATTTTTTCTATTAGCTTTTATATAAGGAAAATTAAGAGACCTAATGAGTCATGAATACGATTTGTTTTATATCTAGTAGATCACACGAAGTACTTATGGTGGGTCACACAAAGGACATACCTCAAATATTCTCAAAAACAGGAGACATTAAACGAGATGGAACTGAACAAATATAAGGAAATTGTAATGAAAGGGAAAAAACTAAAATACAGGATACTTATGTGAATAACACATACACTGATACTCTTGTGCTTCACATGAACCACCTGAGTCATGTTATAGAACCAATACATGTAACCCTGATCATGCGAATCTCATTTGGTAATAAATTTGTACCACACAAAGTCCTATAAACATGTAAAGAAAAGGCCACATGATCCCCCTTGGGCATGCCACCTGAGGTTTATAAAACCATCTGGGCTCACTATACAGACCATGAAATGTCCATTAGATATGTCATGTAAAGAATTCTGTGGCACAAAAACATGTTAGTTGAGTCTCATGATATAACTAGGGTTAGTCAACTAGATCTAATGAACTCCTCTAGAAACACCATCCAAAACAAGTGATGTCCTCTAGACAAGTCAGCTGGCTTTCAAGATTCTCTACAAACATGTCATCCTCGATCATGTATCACCTTCTAGATATGTCTCGTTAACTCTCATGATTCCCCCATGTGTTTCAACTAGCATTCACAATGGCACCATGGAATGTTAGTTAGATCATGTGACTCCCACTAATCATGTGATTTGGTGAACATACGATAGATTCCAAGAACAACCAGCATGGTATCAGGATATCCTCTAGATAATCTATCCATGAACATGTTACTACCTTCATAAATCCCATCAATGTTATGCAATGTTCTTCAACATTTAAACTGGATCATTCAATTTTACTTTGAAAAATGAGGTAAAAATTCATTAAAATTTCTAATAAAAAATCCAGTCATGTCTAGTAAGAAATCACCTCTTGTGTAAAACTAAAACATGACAAGTCAATTGGGAATCTCAGGACTCGATAACCTTATCCATCCATAGTGTGTATTCCCAAATATGAAGGGAGGATACATTTTGTAATCATATATGAAAATAAATATTATTATTCTAATTCTACCATTACTAGGATATGTTGGATTCCTATCCAAGGCCCGATCTCTATATACACCTCCAACGGTCTGTCCCAGAACATAATCCCCGGATTTTATGCAATGGGATGGATTATTTATCATCCCATGTTACTTAGAATGAGGAAAGCTCACATGAAATTATGGAGTTTCAATGATCATATCAATAGTGTTAGAATCTTCTATAAAGAAAAGTTAAACCTCAATGTATAAGCCCTAAAAAAATGAAAAAATATAGGGTGTCCATCATATAAGGGAAACGATGGTGAACAATCCACAATCAAATGAAATAAATAAACTTTTGGTTCTTACCATAACAAGGACCTGTATGATTATTAACTAAGAAATGAGCCTAAATCGGCATCCATTTCATTGAACATACCATAATATCCCTAACATTTTAACTATTGATACAAAATATATCCCAAAGGATGATCCTTATACATCATCAATAAGCGGGATGAGAAACCAACTAAACTATAGTGAATATGATTCCTTCTATAACCAGGATACTTAGGATGCCTCATTGATGATCAAGGTCCAAATTTAAATATCCCAAGGCTTATACTAGTACATAACTCCTACATCCATATGAATTGAGACTAATCACTTATATTGCCTTGTTTCTTGCATCAACAATAGATCGTATGGGCCTAGAGAGTTATAATGATCATATCATTCACATAATGAATCTCTAATGTCATGGTAAATCTATGTAAGAAATAAATGATGATTTCCAGGCTAAAAACATATCCTATATAGGGTAATATATCTTGGGTACAATACTAAGGGTGTGGTTGAACTACTATAACTCAAAATCTTCCAGTAATGAGGATATGTATAATGTCTCTCTATGGTTGGAACTCAAATATCTAGTTCCTAAGTTCCCACAAAAATGTACCTTTCTCATGATGTCAAAATTTTTTGTTTTAACAAACTGCATAGATTTTGAAACATAAAATAAAAAATATACCTAGGAAACATCATAATGGATCAATCCCCTTCTCAAAATATTAACCACCTACCAACATGGGAAAAAATTATGAAGTGTCTAGTTTTATGGCATCAACAAAGAATCATCTATTAATTATTGAGAATTGGATGAGGAACCTTGAATCTATATATATGGATTCAATATTGGGATCCCCCTTTTCACCATATAATATTTCTTAACATATGGTCATTTTTAGGGTTACAAGTCCCATATCTGGATGAGGATGAGATTCAAAAACATATCTTAAATCTATAAGAGAGTCCAGAAGTAGAAAACAATTCGCCCCAAAACAATGTGATGATCCCAAAATCCCATCCTCCCAACCATTTTGTGATACAAATTATCAATGGGTTTGAATGACCAACTGAAAACCTTTGTTTAATAAAAAGGTATGCACCTATTTATGGATGTGCGAACTATTGGGTGTCTTTTGTTAAGAATGAAAATGGTGACCCGTCATCAATGATAGTGTAAGAATTCAAACCCCCCACAATCAACCATATGGAAAAACTGAATTCACCATGGTAACCTATTTTCCATAGAAACAAATATAGTACATCCAACATGAGGTTATTTAATATTGGAATTTCCTTCTCAACATAAAATGATAGTCTTCCCAGTTCTCATCAAACCGTTTTGTTTTTTCAATGATGATTATCATTCATCTATTTTTTTATGGACACAACCATCATTAAATAATAATGATAGTATCTTAAATATACTAATATGGTGTTATGTTAATGTGAGGACCCAGAAATGGTCACACTTCTTTTAAATGGGTTAAAAATTCATCATTCGTGTGTATAACATTCTACCACCTAACAAATAGATTTAATTTTTACATTAAAACCATTAAAGGATAGGAATAATGATAGAAATACTATCTAAATACGATATATATATATGATGTATATGATTTCATTATGGTTCTATAATTTTTATATGACACATACCTTAATGTTTTCCATTTTTTGGAAATACGATAACTTCTTTCTTGTGTACGGAGGACTACCAGCTCACAAAACAGTGTTATTAAATCATGATTAACATTGAATGTATTAGTGATTGGTTAAAAACATATGTTATATATATGAAATTATAATAATGAATAATATATTTGATTTAAATTTTTTTTATATTTGATGTAAACTAACCTTTTTGTACGAGGTTGTTTTTTTATTCATAACTATACCCAGTCCATCAGAATGAGTTTTCATAATAAATTTGGAAACTCTTGGATCCAAACAAAAAAGGAAGAGAAAAGTTTTATCATTATTAAGGTTCTATTCCATACAGAAGTTTCCAGACTCATTTTATTGGACTCAACAGTACCACACATAGAAGCTGTAATAAATATGAAGCCATATATTCTGTAGAGTTGTTGGTTAGATGTAAAAATTGGAATTAGATCCAACGAAAATAATTTAATGATTAAAAAAAACCTATTTTAGGTTAGAAATTAAAAAATTAGTGACTAAATTTGTCATGATGTTATTGAAAGGGGATTTTTTATAGAATTTAATATAGGAGTTATAAGGTTTTATTACATTCAAACCACAAATATGATGATGATTTTCTCGTCATGAAGTTGCCACAAGTCATGAAATTTTTTTTGATAAATGATTTTGATGTAATTGATGAAATGTAAACATAGTATTGGTTTCACCAGGTATAAAGGATTAGATCCAGATAAATTAGAATCATATGTTTTCAAATGAAAGATTTTTTATAGCTGATGATGTTTGAAAAATAACAATTTTGTTTAGTGGATTCATCATCAGATGAATAACATAATAATTATAATTCAATCATAATAAAAATATCACCATTATAAATATTTTAACCAGAAAGAGATTAAGGAGGAATTTCAATCAAATCAGAAACATGATCTAATCCATCAAATGTATGTCTCCAACTAATAACACATCAGATACAGAATGTCAATGTGATCATATATGCTGATGCCAAACAATCTATGAAATATTAGTTATTAAAATAAGTGAGGATTCTAAAATAGTATTTTTTTAGAATAAAAAAAGTAGGAGATTAGGTTTTGAATAGAATAATATTGTGACACTAGTAATTCATCATTTAAGGCATTTCATCATAATGAGATGAGGAAGATTGGAAATCATAATGTTCTATGAATGAAATGAATATTGTAATGATATGATAATTAAAGAAAAATCATAATGAAAATAAGAGGATAATGTTGACCATGTTTATCACAATGAGATGAATATATCTAAATCATAGTGAATTGTATATTTTCATATAATAATAAATAGGGGATGAATGTGATATTGTAGTGGGTTGAGAGTTTTTAATCATAATAATGTCAAGGATGTTACATCAATCCATAGAAAAGTTAGTTTGTTCAATGAAATTTTATATAGAATAAATAACGAGAAGTTATGAAGAAGTAAAATTTTATTTTTAAATGTGATAGTTTTTTAGAGTTTTGAAATTTGGGTAAGTATAATGTGTTTTTAATTTCACACCTTTTCATTCCTAAGTATCTTAAAATACCAACATAGTATATGAAAACGTTTTATATTTTTATGAGAGAAGAAAAGGAAAAGTGTTAAGGAATTTGATTAAGTATTATTTTTAGATAGAGATTTAATTCTAACATTGGACATCTATTTTTTTTATTTACTTGAATGAGAAAATCTTATTAAGAAGATCAGATTGAGCCTAACAGACTATAGAGTATCAAACTGAGTATTTGAGCATAGTATGACAAATGAATGTTGTGAATGGGTTCATCATAAAGAGACTACTCGACTGAACTCTTTAAACAAAGAAAATCAGACCAATCCAAGTCATAATGAGGATCCAGATTGAGCATTTTTTGACCAGTTTGAACAAATTATTTATTATTTTATGCAGCTCAATTGTTTTGTAAGAATAATTCAATAAATTAGGGGTGTCATTATTATCATTAAAATCATGAGTTAGAAGGTGTCTAATCAGAGTGGGAACTCATTTTATTAAATTTTTTATAATAATAAATCTCTGTTGACCACTAGTAGTGTTTATGGAAAGTATATAAATTCTCATAATTCAGTTGAATATTATAAATATCATGTGGTTTAACTTATTTCCAATTATTAAATGAATGACTATTTATCGAAAGATGATAAGGAAGTGAAATTTAACATAATACATGGGTCATGTTTTTAAAAGTGTTGAAACTAATAAAAATTTAATGAATGATTCAACCCCATTATCTATTGTTATTTAATCCTTTGGGACTTTTAATTGGGATTAGAGCCAATTTTATCTTATTGAATCTCTATCATGGATAATATCAATTATATCAAAATTATATGAATTCTTATATTTGATGGAAAATATTATTATGTAGGGGAAAAGGATGATTTTTTATGTAACGCCCCGACCCTAGCTACCCAGGGTCGGTGCATTACTTCATAACATTGGCATGATCACAAAAGATCAAGTCTCAAAAGACCGATTAGTTTAGTAGCCTTGGAAACACTAGATACATTCATAAGTCTTACATTACATCATAAAGTGAAAAACTAATAACAAAGTCTTCATAGTCCACACTCATATCCTCTTCTTACTATCCCTTCAAGTCATTCATAAAATATTTCTTCACATCCTGGAAAATATTAAAACATTGAAAGGGGTGAGCTCAGATGCTCAGTAAGGATAACAATAATGCGGAAGCTTTCATAAATAAACATTAACATTTAAGGCAATGTATAACTAAAACAAGAGCCTTATTGAACTTGAACTTCAAAATAATATGGAAAAAGTAAAATGAGATAAATCCATTCACTTCTTCACATGGATATTCTACTGGTCGAATAATCACATGCAATAACAATAACCACTTTCATAATGATGGAATGCATAATGCCAGACTATCATAACCACGTAGTCAAGGCCTTGTGCCAAGACCACAAATAAGATTTTGTCAAGGCCTCGTGCCAAGACACTAGTTTGTCTCATGAGACATGCCGATGCATCTATGAGCTATAGCGGGCTCCACCCGTCACTTATTAAGTCCAATGCATTCCTCATATGAATAGGTTTAAACATATCATAAACCATAACATAATCGTATCACATAAAACATGCATAAAGGAAACATAACATTTCCAAATTTCAATCACAAGATATCAATACAACACATTGATATAATAAAAATGCTTTCAAAACCATTTTCAATACCAAAATAAAAGAAAGTTAAAACTTTGTATTTATTTTTCATTAAATAAATGATGGCTTGTAGAGGAAGCCGAAACTCAAATAATGGTCACGGCGGCAGAGAAGTCGTTGTCACCGCATAAGTACGGAAAGAAAAACATTCCCTTTTGTCATTTAGCAAATAGCTTCGTATAAAAAAGATTCCTTTTGAATAAAAGTAAAAGTCAAAGGGGTTTATACACCGTATAAAGGAAAGTTTTGTATAAAACCAAATATGCCTCAATGAAAGGGGATTGAGACGAAGTCCTTAAACAGATCATTTTTTTTAAATAAAGTACATCTATAATTTGTATTAACTATAAGTACACATAAATAATGTACAAATACAATATAGGACATAATAATATCATGACATAATTTGAAAGTAGGAGATTAACCCAAAGAATGAAAATTGGGTTAAGAAATTCCCTTACCTTGTGTCTGACTTGACTCAACCATTCTTTAACCTCCTGAATAATAAACTAGAGTTAATATATACCTTATTAAGAACCATTTTCAATTTCATTATCCTTATTATATCACTTATTACAATGATATGAACATTAGGTAATTATTTAAGTTAATAACGGTTGTTTTGCCGATCTTTGGTACTTGAGTCAACAATAAACTTCTTATAATTACAAGTTGGTTATGTGGTAGAATATCCATTATCTCCAGAATTATATTCATGATTTAGATATCCTATATATCTTATATATCCAGTACATACATTCATTTATAATACTACGTAACATTTAGAGGTAAGAAATGAAATGCACCATTCATGGAGACGGTAAGCCGTACGTACGCATGAACGCTATTTTCATTTCAATTTCATATTTAATGGAACAAAATCATAATGATATAAATGTAAAATATAATTCCAGTATAATATTGTGTATAATACCATTTACTTCATCCTTTATACATCCCACATATGGCATTAACGATTCAAATCACTTTGAGGGGGCGGTAGTCCGCACTTCCTAAAATGAAATTATCGCATTTTACCCATAATGGAAATCATAAAGTATGCCATAAATGAGAAATACAGAAGCATAAGTAAAACATAAACATATTATATATCATATATAAAAATAGTGACATATTAATGGCCACCTTTGAAGGTGTTATATGAGTGTTGAACAATCATCGTTTCGTGAGGCAGAAATTCGCCATCCACAGAAACCGTATGTTCTTTAACAATTAGATGTAGGTGTGTGTAAGTGTAGATCGAATACTTCTTATAAAAACATCCTAGTATATTTAGGATACTTTTGTTGTTACAAAAGAAATGAATAAAAAGAGTTTAGGTGGTTGGAGAAGAAAAATAAAACAAAACAACATTAGAGAAGACATTACATCAAAATCGGGTAACTCTTTTTGATTTGAGCCAAAGGCTTCCTTGAGAAGAGTTCTGCCAAAATTGAGGCTTCTAGGAGTAAGATAGGGATGTTGGGAGAGTATTTGGGTAGAGGTTGGCCGAGCCAAATGGCTTGAAAGTGTGAATGAGGTGGTAGAGGTGGGGGCCTTTTATAAGTGGAGAGGAGGGGCTCTTTTGGAATGATTGAAATGTTACATTATTACACAATGCTTTTCGGATTCTAAAGGTCCCACACTTATATAATTCTAGGCTAAGGTGATAAGGGTTCTAAATCTCTTCATCCAATTGGCTTTGGACAAGTGTATGCCTTGTATTTTTCATTATCTTCCCGTTTTATTTAAATCGTTAAATAATGAGGTCATCGTTGCATCATCATGATGTTATAAATAATTTAATTTATTTAATGTCTAAAAATTATAAATAAAATACTATGATGTAGGAAATCTTTTTATCTTTCTAATGAATATTTATAATCAAAATTTGGACTTGTGTAACCCCACGTAAATATTGTTTTAGTAAAATAACTCATGTTTGTGTCAATTTAATTTTAACATTAAATAAATATATATTAATGTCATTTTCCAACTAAAGTGGCTCCATGGGGTCCCCAAGTTGACCCATGGGTTGTCTTGGTCGACCATGACTCATCCAATAGGAGTAGGACAAGTGTCATGCTCATCTCATATTATTAAAACATTATTTGTACCTTAAACTTCACTAATTACCTCTAATCGCGATTAAGAACTTAAAAGTTACTATTCACCAAAAAATTATTTTAATCTCATTGAACCACATTTTACTTCTTAATGACAACCATGTATGTCGGATTTTTGAAAATCAAAACACAGAAGTGGTAATATTTCATTTTAACGAAAAATCAGTTTTTAACAACCACTTAGTGGTTTCACTATTCATCAAAAATTGACGTTTTTCAGAATAAGGCCAAAATTTCACCCTAAGCTATAATTGATATTCCGAATTCAAAAATGATGCCTATTTTACAAAATTCCAAACATATAAGTTGTATTAATTAATTTTATAATTAATTCCCGCTGTTACAACAAATAGCGTGTTTTTAAGAAACAATTTATATCAAAAGTTTGGCAATTGTTTATGTTCAATTTCAATGTTAAATTAATTATAATGACCACCATTGGATAAAATGGTAAAAATATATTCTAATTATACTTTAAAACCACTAAATATTATAATTTATCACTATAAATTATTTTGATTAAAAAAGTTGTTTTTAAGTATTTTTCACTATTCATAAAAATTTAGAAGTTCTCAGAAAAATACCAAAAATTCACCATAGGCTAATTTTAATATTCCGAATCCAAAAATGAAGTCCATTTTGATAAATAAAATTTATAAAATTTCAAAAAGTAGGTATTACTATTCAAAACGGCTAGTTTAATTAGTTGTGGTGTGTGTTAGAGCTCGAGGTTGCGTACAACACACGCTATTGCATTATTCGAAGGGAAACGTACAGTGGAAGCTTGGGGTGTTACATTCTCCCCTCCTTCAAATAAATTGCATCCTCACAATTTGAAATTTTTCTTTGAAAGTAAAAGGTTGAAAAGAGAAAATACCTTTGAGGAAAACCCACATTGGAAATAAGATTAATAAAATTTAGCCTTAATGAGAGGGAAAGGGAAATGAAAAATTCACCACCCAATTATGATCTCTATTAGGAGAAAATTGGTGGCAATTAGAGACATATAATTGGAGGAAAAACGTAAATATTTGTAGGGGTGATTGAGGTCATCAATCACAATCAACTGTCAAATTGAGGGCCTCAAAGCCTTCAATCTTTGTTGATTTAAAATATCATCAGTTCAACAAGACATAAGGTATTAGGATAACACATTTTTTGTTTTAATATTAATTTATTCATTGAATAAAAGATAGGTATATATATATTTATGCCTGACAATTAGAGTTTCAACCTTCAACTCACCTTTCACTCAAAAAGATAATAGAACACAAAAATATTATACTTTTCCTAATTGTATAAGGTTCCAAATGTTAACACATACAATTTAGATTAGTAAAATTATTTTGTAATAACCAGGGACTTCCTGTAGGCTAGTGGTAGGAAATAAAGGCATGTCGCGCTATGATTGTGGGTTCGATTCCTGCAGCTTTGTCCGACACAACGGGTTATGCCCCACCCTGCAGGTTGTCCTTTTCCTAAAAATATAGTACTATACTATTCCAAAAATAATCTTCATAAATGTTTTAACCTTAAACAATACTATCCAAAGATCAACTTAATCCATTCCAACCTTAATAGTTATCCAAAATACCTCCGTCCAGACTTTCTCTAAAAGGTCTCTAAATTCCAAAATAAATTGTAACATCAAATTCCCCAAACAAAGAAAAGTTTCTCTTATTGTCACATACTAAAAATATGATTACCATAATCATATTAAAACCTTAATGAAATCAACAAGTAATGCAGTACAATCCATATATATATATCACATTATTTTTATAACCAGAATATAATCCTTGAGTCCAAAAGCACCAATACATTAATTATTCTGCTTCAACTGTAGTCACAACATAAGATTGGCCTTGATCCCTTGGCCTTTTCTGAGGTAAGATTCCTTGACGCTTAGGACATTCATTTGCATAATTCCCTGTTTCCCTACAATTGTAGCATTCAACTTTGACAGCCTCTTTCTTTCCCTTGTAATCACGAGCCTGGTGACCCTTTTCTCCACATTTATAACAAACTCCCATTCCTTTTAGGCACGTACCAGGGTGATTCTTCCCACAATTATCACATAATGGAAATTCCTTCTTTCCCTTTTTCCCTTTATCTGTCTCTTGTTCCACCGTTCTCTTCTTCTCTTGCTTTACTTTGTTGTCATGAGACTTAGAGAATTCCTTTTCTGTCTTGATAGCACACGAGACAATATCTTCGTATGATGAGAAGGATTGTGATACTAAAGCTTGATCGAGAAATGGTTTTAACCCATCAAAGAAACGATCAGTCTTACTTCTTGGGTTACGTATGTAATCTGTAGCATACCTTGCTAACCTTGTAAAGTTAGCCTCATACTTTGCGACATTCTCATCCTCCTTCTGCCTCAGACTCAGAAATTTCCTTTCCATATCCGCTCGATGGTCTCGAGGAAAGTATTTTTCTAAGAACAACTCTTTGAACTCCTGCCATTCCATGTATGTTAATTCATCATCTTCCATTGTGTTTTGAATTAGTGACCACCATTGATCGGCATCTCCAGTGAGGCGGTAAACTGCCATGATAACTTTTTCCATTTCACTGCTCCCCAAAGCCTGAAATATTTTCTCTAGGGAATTTATCCATTGCTCGGCTACTAAGGGATTTGTACTCCCATTGAACGTTGGTGGTTTTTGCCTCATCAATCGATCTAACATTGATCCTCCACGCTGTGGATCAGGGTGCTCCATAAGGGTAAGGTTATTATTCATAACCTGAGTAAGTTGTCCCAGTATGGTGATTAGCTGATCGGCACCAGTTGCATCACCGGCCCCACTATAATTATCTTGAGCAGGAGGGAAATCCCTACATGGAGTGCGTGCATTGATACGGTTTCCATTTCTTCCACTAGGTGCCATTTCTAAACAATGGCATAAACTAGATTAGTTTATGAATCAAAATACATAATCCCATACTTATAAAACACTTAACATAAATTGAACTATTTATGGATATAATCCATAATCATAAAAATGTTTTCTTTGAGGAAGTATATACTCATAACCCTTCATAGTGTTTTGTAAAGAAAATGGGAATTATCCAAAGCATATCCCCCGGGAGTGTCGTAACCAAGAGTGCAGCAAGGCCCGTTGTCGTGCACCAGTTCCCGTTCGAGTCTAGCTCAAAGCGGTGTTTTCGGGTTTTACCCCTAGGTACATCTGTGCCAGAGTCGCCTCTACCTGCTCGTATCCAGACAGGGATGTATTGCTCGGAAAACTCACAACATCTCTACAATACCAAAATTCTAGGAAGTTCTTCTATACTAATCCTCAAAGTCTATCTACG
This sequence comes from Viscum album, assembly GCA_963277665.1. Classification (NCBI taxonomy): domain Eukaryota; kingdom Viridiplantae; phylum Streptophyta; class Magnoliopsida; order Santalales; family Viscaceae; genus Viscum; species Viscum album. The sequence continues at coordinate 1,047,369,887 of OY728150.1, forward strand.
GGATATGTGCTCTAATCAGAGTTTATCTAAATCTAGCTTCCAAGGTTAGTACTAAACTTCCTCTGATACCAACTGTAACGCCCCGACCCCAGCTACCCAGGGTCGGTGCATTACTTCGTAACTTTGGCATGATCACAAAAGATCAAGTCTCGAAAGACCGATTAGTTTAGTAGCCTTGGAAACACTAGATACATTCATAAGTCTTACATTACATAATAAATTGAAAAACTAATAACAAAGTCTTCATAGTCCACACTCATATCCTCTTCTGACTATCCCTGGAAGTCATTCATAAAATACTTCTTCACATCCTGGAAAATATTAAAACATTGAAAGGGGTGAGCTCAGATGCTCAGTAAGGATAACAATAATGCGGAAGCTTTCATAAATAAACATTAACATTTAAGGCAATGTATAACTAAAACAAAAGCCTTATTGAACTTGAACTTCAACATAATATGGAAAAAGTAAAATGAGATAATGTCATTCACTTCTTCACATGGATATTCTACTGGTCGAATAATCACATGCAATAACAATAACCACTTTCATAATGATGGAATGCATAATGCCAGACTATCATAACCACGTAGTCAAGGCCTCGTGCCAAGACCACAAATAATATTTTGTCAAGGCCTCGTGCCAAGACACAAGTTTGTCTCATGAGACCTGCCGATGCATCGAGGAGCTATAGCGGGCTCCACCCGTCACTTATTAAGTCCAATGCATTCCTCATATGAATAGGTTTAAACATATCATAAACCATAACATAATCGTATAACATAAAACATGCATAAAGGAAACATAACATTTCCACATTTCAATCCCAAGATATCAATACAACACATTGATATAATAAAAATTCTTTCAAAACCATTTTCAATACCAAAATAAAAGAAAGTTAAAACTTTGTATTTATTTTCCATTAAAAAAAATGATGGCTTGTAGAGGAAGCCGAAACTCAAATAATGGTCACGGCGGCGGAGAAGTCGTTGTCGCCGCATAAGTACGGAAAGAAAAACATTCCCTTTTGTCGTTTAGCAAATCGCTTCGTATAAAAAAGATTCCTTTTGAATAAAAGTAAAAGTCAAAGGGGTTTATACACCGTATAAAAGAAAGTTTTGTATAAAACCAAATATGCCTCAATGAAAGGGGATTGAGACGAAGTCCATAAAAAGTTCATTTTTTTTAAATAAAGTACATCTATAATGTGTATTAACTATAATTACACATAAATAATGTACAAATACAATATAGGACATAATAATATCATGACATAATTCGAAATTAGGAGATTAACCCAAAGAATGAAAATTGGGTTAAGAAATTCCCTTACCTTGTGTCTGACTTGACTCAACCGTTATTTAACCTCCTGAATAATAAACTAGAGTTAATATATACCTTATTAAGAACCATTTTCAATTTCATTATCCTTATTATATCACTTATTACAATGATATGAACATTAGGTAATTATTTAAGTTAATAACGCTTGTTTTGCCGATCTTTGGTACTTGAGTCAACAATAAACTTCTTATAATTACAAGTTGTTTATGTGGTAGAATATCCATTATCTCCAGAATTATATTCATGATTTAGATATCCTATATATCTTATATATCCAGTATATACATTCATTTATAATATTACGTAGCATTTAGAGGTATGAAATGAAATGCACCGTTCATGGAGACAGTAAGCCGTACGTACGCATGAACGCTACTTTCATTTCAATTTCATATTTAATGGAACAAAATCATAATGATATAATTGTAAAATATAATTCCAGTATAATATTTTTTATAATACCATTTACTTCATCCTTTATACATCCCACATATGGCATTAACGATTCAAATCACTTTGAGGGGGCGGTAGTTCGCACTTCCTAAAATGAAATTATCGCATTTTACCCATAATGGAAATCATAAAGTATGCCATAAATGAGAAATACAGAAGCATAAGTAAAACATAAACATATTATATATCATATATAAAAATAGTGACATCTTAATGGCCACCTTTGAAGGTGTTATATGAGTGTTGAACAATCATTGTTTCGTGAGGCAGAAATTCGCCATCCACAGAAACCGTATGTTCTTTAACCATTAGATGTAGGTGTGTGTAAGTGTAGCTCGAATACTTCTTATAACAGCATCCTATTATATTTATGATACTGGTGTTTTTACAAAAGAAATGAATAAAAAGAGTTTAGGTGGTTGGAGAAGAAAAATAAAACAAAACAACATTAGAGAAGACATTACCTCAAAATCGGGTAACTCTTTTTGATTTGAGCCAAAGGCTTCCTTGAGAAGAGTTCTGCCCAAAGTGAGGCTTCTATGAGTAAGAGAGGGATGTTGGGAGAGTATTTGGGCAGAGTTTGGCCGAGCCAAATGGCTTGAAAGTGTGAATGAGGTGGTAGAGGTGGGGGCCTTTTATAAGTGGAGAGGAGGGGCTCTTTTGGAAAGATTGAAATGTTACATTATTACACAATGTTTTTCGGATTCTAAAGGTCCCACACTTATATAATTCGAGGATAAGGTGATAAGGATTAGAAATCGCCTCATCCAATTGGCTTTGGACAAGTGTATGCCCTGGATTTTGCATTATCTTCCCATTTTATTTAAATCGTTAAATAATGAGGTCATCGCTGCATCATCATGATGTCATTAATAATTTAATTTATTTAATGTATAAAAACTATAAAAAAATAATATGATGTAGGAAATCTTTTTAGATTTCTAATGAATATTTATAATCAAAATTTGGACTTGTTTAACCCCACTTAAAAATTGTTTTAATAAAATAACTCATGTTTGTGTCAATTTAATTTTAACATTAAATAAATATATATTAATGTCATTTTCCAAATAAAGTGGCTCCATGGGGTCCCCAAGTTGACCCATGGGTTGGTCGGCCTTGACTCATCCAATAGGAGTAGGACAAGTGTCATGCTCATCACATATTATTAAAACATTATTTGTACCTTAAACTTCACTAATTACCTCTAATCGCGATTAAGAACTTAAAAGTTACTATTCACCAAAAAATTATTTTAATCTCATTGAACCACATTTTACTTCTTAATGACAACCATGTATTTCGGATTTTTTAAAATCAAAACACAGAAGTGGTAATATTTCATTTTAACGAAAAATCAGTTTTTAACAACCACTTAGTGGTTTCACTATTCATCAAAAATTGAAGTTTTTCATAATAAGGCCAAAATTTCACCCTATGCTATAATTGATATTCCAAATTCAAAAATGATTTCTATTTTACAAAATTCCAAACATATATGTTGTATTAATTAATTTTATAATTAATTCCCGCTGTTACAACAAATAGCGTGTTTTTAAGAAACAATTTATATCAAACGTTTGGCAATTGTTTATGTTCAATTTCAATGTTAAATTAATTCTAATGACCACCATTGGATAAAATGGTAAAAATATATTCTAATTATACTTTAAAACCACTAAATATTATAATTTATCACTATATATTATTTTGATTTAAAAAGTTGTTTTTAAGTATTTTTCACTATTCATAAAAATTTAGAAGTTCTCAGAAAAATACCAAAAATTCACCATAGGCTAATTTCAATATTCCGAATCCAAAAATGAAGTCCATTTTGATAAATAAAATTTATAAAATTTAAAAAAATAGGTATTTCTATTCAAAACGGCTAGTTTAATTAGTTGTGGTGTGTGTTAGAGCTCGAGGTTGCGTACAACACACGCTATTGCATTATTCGAAGGGAAACATACAGTGGAATCTTGGGGTGTTACATTTTATATCATATATCTTGTCCATGAAGTTGTTGATGCTTTTATTATTGGTTTTCCATTGATTGAGATGGATGGCCATTTTCTTTTTCTAATAAGAGAAATTTATAATTTTATGGAAAAGATAGAAATTATATCCTTATATACTTATAAATTTGTTTTATCAGAATGTGATGGTCTAGAAAACGTAAAATAGATTGTGGTATAAGATGGAAGGTATTTTCAATGGGAATACTAATGTTAGGGAAGAAAAGCTACATATATGGTGTAGTATGTATGGATAAATATGAATGAGTGTTGACGAAAAAAATTATGAATACCTCATGACATTAAATGAAATTGTTTACAATATCATAGGATTTAGTGATGTCCTAAATTATTCTAAAATTGTGATAAAAAGTATAAGAAACTTTATAGAGAGGTCTGATCCTAAAATTTCGTCTTTGGAAGATAAGGATGATTTATCACTAAATGAATTGAATAAATTTCTTATTGATTATAAAATAAGGAAAGCTCCAATGTTCAGAAATAATATGAGAGATGAGATGTCTTGTCAAACCATGAGAAAAATGAATATACAATATGTTGACCCTTGTGACTCTAAAGATAAAGTGGAATATGTTTTAAATGAAAAAATAATTTACCTTATATTATTGAAATATCAAATAGGAAGGAGAATGTATGGTAATTATCATCCTCTCAAATGTTTTGAGTGTGGATAAATCAGACACAATTCGATAATATTCCACAGAAAGATAGTTGGAGAATATCTCGATGAATTTGATGAAATACTTCGATGTAAAAAGTGGATGTATATTATTAAAAAAGAAAATCCATCAAAAAAATATAAGAAGTTCAAAGAAAACCAATGATGTATGCTGAGTAAGAATGTTAAGCCATAGTCAAATGAAAAAAATTATTTAGAAGATGAATGTTCAAAAGTAATAAAAATATTCATTGAAAAACATTGAAAAATAAAATTTTCTTCTGATAGTGAAGAAGGTGGTGATGAATCTTATAGAGAAAATTAACTCAGAACAGATCTTTTCCCACGTATTGAGAAAAAATTATCAAGAACGAAATCAGGGTGATAAAGAAATATTGTAATGAAATTTCTGAAGGAAGAAAAAAATGTTATCACGTAGGGGGAAGAATACATTCAAAAGGTCACAATTTAGAAACCAAGAATCTCTGAATAAGGAATGGTGTTTGAAGATCCAAGTTAGAGGCTAGTAGAAATGGATAAATAATTTTACAAGATTCTATCAAAAATGATTGAGTCAAAATTAACTTTGAGGAAGATGAATGGAAAATTCAACAAGGCTTCAGAAGTAAAAGAAGATATATCTAAATTAATGAGAGTTCTCAAATCAAAAATCACGTGAAATCATCACCCACAAAAAATAATGTTTCATATTATTTTTCTACCATTTTAGGATCCAAATTAAATATTGAGCTACATTCAGTGATAAAAGTGTGCAAGAAACCAATTTCATTTACAAAATAGGAAACTAAAATAGGAAGTAAGACAGTCCATATCCACAGATAGGTAAATTACGTAGAAGTTATCAACCTCAATAATATTTCTATTGAGAAAGATCTTACTTCATTATAAATCTCAATTTAATAGATATTGATGGTGTTGTCAAATCCATGTTCATAGGTTTATTAATTTTTGGCATAACATGTCACTTCTTGGATAATGGTTTGATCAAATTAAAATCAATTGTAGAAGGAGGATGAGTAACTTTCCAATCCCAAATGAAGCTAGTAAAGAAAAATATCAAGATACTAGAAACATTCCGACAAAAAATAAAATTGAATGTTTGAATGGAAATTTTGGAAGATGTGATGGGGCATGTCATCATGATGAATGATGTATGACACTCCATCAGGAACAAGTATCTTATGGTAGAAATTATAAGGTGTATGGAAATGAGAAAGACGAAGAAATAGATATTTTTGAGATAATATTAATAAAAGTTAACGAAACAAACCATGGATATATGATAGTTTTTTTCATCACTTATGAGAGTTCATATATAAATCATAAAACATAACGAAAATCATGATAGAGGTGTTGTTTCATTTGAGAATTAATGTTCTTTTAAAAACATTGGAATCAAAACAGCTGAGATTGAAGTCGAAAAAAGAAACATAAGGAATTTTAATTTATTGTTGGGATAAAAAATTACCTCCATAGTGTAATTCATATTTGTGATGATGAAAGAGATGGTTATTTTCATAAAATATTCTTTTATCATTATAATTTTGAATGATTTAAAAATTATTATAAATGTTTAAGGAAATAATGGTAATCATTTTCCAATTAGAGAGTTTAATATCTCATGTACCATCAATTTTAATGATGAAAACAAATTGTGGAATAAATCACATGGGAACCATGATAATAAAACATGAATACAATTTATAAATTTTATGTTCTACATTATGTTCGAGATTTTAAAAGAAGATATGAATATATGTTCATTACTTTTTATAAAGGAATGTTGACTTAAAAGAGTCATAAGAGAGTAGAGATTTCATCCACAAGACCTCTTGAACATATTAATTCTAATTTATGTGGGATGATGAGACATAAATAAAAGAAATGATATTTGTGTAATATTAGTTTTAAATATTATTTAAATTGGATGATGATCATAATTTTTATGAAAGAGAAGTCATAGTCTATGAAAAAATTCAGGTTTTTTAGAAATAAATGATGGAAGAAACTGGGATTTATATAAAGATATTAAGAAAAAATAATGTTACTGAATAAACAAGAAATACATTCAAAACATATATAAAAAATAATGGTAGAAAAAATTAGAATAATGTTCTATATACTCTAGAATAAAATTGTGTAGCATAATGAAATAATAGATGTTCTGTAGAAATTGGAAGATGTATGTTAGCAGAATACAATTTTTCAACAATCTATTGAAGAAAAACAATTAGTATTGCATTTAATGATAAAAACAGATGCTTTCTGGGACTAGAAAGAAACATTACTTCTTATGAAATTATTTATAAAAAACAATCATTTTTGTTCTTCCATATTTTTGGATGTCTTTGTTATCTTAAAATAAAAAATACAGATCTGGGAATGTTGGATGAGAAAGATGGGGAAGTAACTTTTATGGGCTATTAATCTAATGTATAATGGTAAAAATGTTCTAAATTATGGTTGTAAAGGTGTGTGATCTCATATGATTATAATGTAATTAAAAAAAATTCTTTAACAAAAATTGTTTATGAATGATAAGGAGGAGAAACTGTATTTCTATAATGATAATAAAATTTATTAAAATTATCCTTAACAAGATTTAGTGTTATTGTGTGTAGAGGAAAGTTTATTTGGAAGATAAACCTTGAAATTTTCTTAATTGAAAAATTATTTTGAGTCTGAAAATATTATTGGAAATCAGAATTCTCATGTTTAGACTTGAACATAGTTTATTTTATAAAAATAGAATTCACTTATATAAAATGTTATACCAGAATCTGCTTGAGAAGCTATTCAAAAAATATAAAGGTATAATTATATGGATGAGGAGTTTGATCTGATAGATAAAAATTAAATATGGGAAACTATTCCATGGAAAAAAATAAAAATGTTATGATTAAAAATATTATTTAAATAAACAAATTTAATTAGCATAGAAAAGATTCAAGAAACAAATCTGAACTATTTTTAAAATCTATTCATAGGTGGAAGGTGTGTATTTTTAAGAAAAATATTTCCCCATTTACAATATTATAAACTATTATAATGTTCATATATGTGGCTGCACATCAAGAGTCTATAATATATCGAATGAGTGTAAATATATCATTCATAAAAGGTGATATTAGGGAAGATGTTTTAATTTTACAACCTTGTGGGTTTCTACATGTATAGTTTGAAAATATGTTTTAAAATTAACGAATGATTTTTTTGGGATGAAATAAGATCTTCATACATGGTATTAAAAATATTTTTTTTTGAGAATGTTCAGTTTTTTTGAAAGAAAAAGGTTCTAGAAACTTATATGTAATTGATGTTGGATCTGAAACTGTAAATGTAATCTTATATGTGGATGGTAAAATTTTAGATGGGTGGAAGGAAATTTTGGTAAATAGGTTTATGTGGAAATGAAGAATAATTTTAAAATTTCAATGTTTTGATAATTAAATTTCATCCATGGCCTAGATGTTAAAAAAATGTTTTCTTATATCTAGAAAAGTATAGTATATAACGGCCAATGATGTTAAGGATGGATGAATAAAAAGAAGTTTCTCCTATTATATATGATTGAATTATTTACTAATAATGAGTCTAAAAAAATTGTGAATCATACAGAATTTTGGATGTTGAAAGGAAGTATACATTGACATATAGCCTTCAGGTATGATATTTTTTATGATGATACATTATGTGCCATGTATTTATTTAATATGAAAGAAACAAATATGATGGGAATAAAGAGAATTATGATATATGTTAAATGAATAATATGACATGGGTTATTATACAAAATAAAATTTGAGATGATGTTTGAAGTTTATACAGATTTTAATTGGGATGGAGATTGTAATAATATAAAATCAACATCCTGAGGGACATTTTTCATGGATGAGTTTTGATTATGATTGAATAGTAGGAAATATATTTTAGTAATTTTGAGCCTATTGAAATCATAATTTGTTGTGGATACCCATGATTGTACTGAAATTTTGTAGATAAATTTATAGTTAGATGATTTTAAAGAAAAAATTTATGTACCTTTTAATATACTTGTGATAGTTATAGGGAAATTTATTGTTATAAAAATCATGTCCAACATTGAAGATCAAAATACAATTATATAAAGATTCATGTTACAAGAGAAAATATTTCAACTTGATTTTTTTCTAGAAAATATCTCAATAAAGTATCAAATTGCAGAAATATTAAAAAAAAAATTCCAAAATAATAGTTTATTGAGTTGAGGATAACATTTCATGTTCATACTACTCCAATGACTTCATAAATCTCATAAGGAAGTCCACCTATATTCATTGAATTATATAGACAATGTGGGAGTGAAATTAAAGACAATGTACATTGTAAGAAAATTTTACTTATCTTTCTTAAATGAGTATAATGATTTTGTTATCATAAATGGGGGGGAGGAAAATAAAAGGAGAGAATAATAAAAGCGAGAGAGTAAAAGATAAAAGTGATTTATAGTTTATCTTTACATAAATGAAAATTTTAATTATCATTTAAGTAAAGAATTTCTTTAAAAACATTACTATATCTATTAGTGTGGTGTGAAGACACTATCTTTTGGGAATGGTTAATTTTTCATAAAAATCGGAAAACATGATTTGTTTACATATTTTGAGTTGTGAAGTTTTTTGATAATTATAAAATTTATTAAAGAGGGTTTTCTTCAAATCCAAAGGGGGATATTGAAGAACCTTTGTGAAAATATTTTCAACAATGTTTTTTTGATGTCAACTATGATATTTGTATATGAATTTTTTTGTTATTTAAGATTGGATCATGTACATCAAAATGGGTTTTCTTAATAAATATAGAAATATTTGGGTCCAAACTCAAATATAGAGGGAATTTTTATCTTGAATATTGTTTTTTTCCTGACATAGGTTTGCATACACAATTTTTCAGCATGAGCAGTAATAGAAACATAATGTTTATGAAAGATGAATTTGTAATATATGTATATTTTTTATTAGATGTAAAAATAATATTTAAATCCATCATAAAAAAGATGATGATTAATCTACATTGGTTATGGTTAGAATAATTGATGTTTCCGAGTAATGAATTCATAATTTTATCGAAGATGATGTTTTGATAAAGTGAAGTCACAGCTAGATAGTTTACATTCATTCTAAAAAAATTATCTGATGATTCTTTTTTGGTCACTAACTTCTACAAAATAGTGAAAAATATAATGATAAAGGCTTTTGAAGAAATGTCGTAATTGTAAGGACTGTATTGGTTCTATAATCCTAAAAATAGAACATCAGATCCAAAAATACTAGAATCCAATGTTTTCAAAATTCATAATGTGTAAAAATGATGAAATTAAATGAAATTTAAATTTTTTTTAAGTAGATTCACCATTAGAATAATAACATGTTAATCTTAATAACATCATAAGGACAATTCCATTTTTATGAACATTTTCACCAGACTAACTCCGAGGAGGAATGTCAATAGGATCAATAACATACACAAAATCATAAAATGAATGTCTCACACCAATAACACATCCGATTGAGAATACTAATGTGATCAGGGTTGTCAATGTTGATCAATCAATGTTATATCAATTATGAAAATAAGTGAATAATCAAAAAGATTTTCATTTTATTGGGATGAAACAAAAGGAGAGGTCAAGATTGAAATCGAATATGATTGTGAATCCAATAAGTCATATGATGAGGATATTCATCGTAATGAGCCGATGAAGATATTCAAAATGTAATGAGATATGAAATAATGGTAAATCATAATGATATTTTAAATAAAGGGCGGTCATAAAAATCATAATAAGATAAAGACGAGGAAGTACATCATAATGAGTTGCATATAGCTTGATCATAATGAGCATACATTTGTCTGATCATAATAAATAGTGGAAGAAAGTTATATTATAATGAGTTGATATGTTTTCAACATAATAAATATGAGGATGTTACATCAGATATAATATGAATAAGTTACACCAAACTGAATGAACAGTATTTTTTATCAATGAAATTTGATCTCAATGAAATCATGACAAGGTTTTATCAAGTTAAATTTGATGTTTAAATTTGAATGTTTATCAAATTTTTGAAATTTTGTTATGTGGTAAAAGTTTTTTAGTTTCCCAGTGTTTCTTTTTAAATTATTCTATAAATATAAGTAAAATAAATTCACACATTGTATATATTTATCAGAGTTGGAAAGGTAGAGTTCTGAAGAATTTGTGTAAGAGTTATTTCTAGAAATAGATCTAATTAAATTATCCGAAATCTATTGTTTTGTTTTTCAGACTGAGAAAAATCATATTTTTCAAATTAGATTGAGTCGATCAAATAGAGAATGATCAAACTATGTTTTTTAGGAGGATTTTAGGAGAAAATATTGTTGATGGGTTCATTGTACTAAGAACATCATACTAAACTGATCTAATTGTGAGAACCATACCCTGCAAAATCCGATTAAGGATCTGGGTGAATATTTCACAGAGAAGTTTGAAACAATTCTTTAGAATTTTTTTTTGGTTCATTTTTTTGTATAAATACCTTATAAATTATTGAGAGTTAGAATAATATTTCCTATCAAGATATTGATGGTGTCTAATGATAGTTGAAAAAATTTGTATTCACTTCTTCATATGAGTGAATTTCCATAAACCCAAGGAGTGGATATTGAAAAGATATAGTTTCTCACACTATGGCCAAAATTTTTAAATATGGGCTGATATACATTTTTTTTAATTTTTATTTAATTATTGTTTACAAAAATATGATAAGTATATGAACTTTAACAGGTTATAAGGGTTAAATTTTAAAAAGTGCTCAAACTTATAAATAGTGAAAAAATGTTTTAGTGCCCCTTATCAGCTTTTATTTGATCAATTGGAAAATAAAATATTACTTTAACAATTATATATATATATATATATATATATATTAATTTTATTTCATTTCATCATATAAGAACAATGAAATAATGTTCATTCATTCTTAAGACCTATTTTCCACATGATTGATGGTTTCAATTTTGATTAACCATATTATGGGAATTATTATAAATAAAAATCTATTGAAAATATATGATACTTATATAAAATTTTAAATTTTGGATGTAATTAATATATTATTTAAGTAAGTAGAAAAAAACGACATGTAAAAATATATATGAAAAAAAGATGTTATAACCCAAAACACAACTTTAACATTAAATTGTTAACAAATAGGTAATAAAAGGGTCGTAAGAACATAATATATGGTATTATATATATTAATAAGGTTATGTAGTATATGTATAATAAATTAATATTTATTATATAGGATTATTAATTTGTATGATAGAATTGAAGACTTATGGTATATGATTTACATATGAATTTTTACTTTTGTGAGACACATGTTATATTCAACAATTATTTCATTAATATAGTGTATATACATCCCATGTATATAAATTATAATTTATCTAATTATATTTTTTTATTAACATATCAATTTGATGATCTATATTTCATGGTGTCGTGGATTCCATGTTACTAATGTGGTAAGGGAATTTTGTCTCAATTTTCATTCTTTGAGAAACATGGTATGTTATGCACCTATACAATTTTATAAAATGTTCATAACGACTCATTGAAATTTTATAACATTAATATAATCCTCTTTATGATATTTTGTGATTAATTTAATTTTATTATTTCAAGGGTATTATGATTCAATTAACCAAATTTTTTATGATTTTAAGGTAAAATTTTATTGTTTATCGATATTGTTTATGATTATGCTTCCATTGATGAAATATTATTATCCATATCTAAAAAATTCTATCTGATTTATTATCCAATTTTTATTCCTGATATATTCACTTGATGGTACATATTGTAAACTCTTTGGTACTTATGAAAAATAATAAAATGTTTTAATGAAATTGTGACTTTATTTCTCTCTTGCGAAGGAAAAATATTTTCAGTAAAAACCCGATTTTCTAAAAAAATTACAAAAAATTCCATTATTCTCATATAATTTTTAAATTACATTTTTTCCATGTTATTCCTTTTAATTTTTTTTAAAAAATAAATATCTATTATCTACTGATCAAGGATCTTATGACTTTTACCGACCATCGGAAGGAAATATTTTTTTTACGTATATGTCAATTATAAAATTATTTAGAGCCATGAATGATCCACTCATTGATGATTACAATATACATTTTAATGAATATTTTCAATGGAGATTTATTATATTAGTTATTTATTTTTAAAAGGATTTTAAATGGTTATAAATGGATCCTTTATTTGTTTTAAAGGATATTTCCAAAGAAAAATATTTCAAATGAGTTTTATGTCTGAAAGGAATTTTTATATGTTTTTAAAAAATATAATATATTTTTTTAAGATCACACATTTTTTATGTAAGACACAGTTAGAATTTTTTTGAGATGATGGATTTTCTGTATTGAAATTCACTGAAAAATGTTTTATCCGTTAAATTTTGGTAAATGCGTTAAATACTGTAAATTCTAGTGAACAACTTCTAATATTTATTTGAATATTTCAGGAGTTCTACACTGAGTTATGTGTGAAATTTTGAAGCTTGTATCGTCATCAGTGATGAATTAATAAGAAAATATTAAATATAATATATTAACCACACAGTTTTTATTCAAAATAATCAAGTACCACCAAAATAGTGTGTTCTATACAAAATCTAAGACCACTGTTTTGTCTAAAACAGGGTGTTTACCCTGGTGGGGTATACTATTTATAATCATTGTACATTTGGATTCCTCTCTCTTTAAAAGAACCATTATATATTTAATTAATTATTTAATCCATTTTTTAATATTAAATAATTAATATATCAGAAATGGTGCATCGTATGAAAAATATGAGACCACCATAACATCTGGAATATGGTTTTATTGTAGATGGGGTATTACATTTGTATACGTTGGGTGTTTAGATGCCTCGCTCAAGAAAAGACCATTGTTATATTAATTAATTATTTAATCCATTTTTAATAGTAAATAATTAATATCTTTTAAATGGTGCATCGTTTGAGAAATTTTTGATCATGGTTGGGTTAGAATATGGTGTTTACCATATTCGGGGTATAACTTTTATGCGCAATGAGAATTTGTTATTATTATAATTATTATGTTAAATAATTTATTTTATTAATATAATAATTAATCATAAATTATTTTAATTAAATGAATAAGCGTCTTCTTATTAATAAAAATATATTAATAATAATAATTTTTTTCAAACAATGTGACTGGAAAAGTACATGTGTAATTAAATATATTTTTTCATTGAAATGATAAATGACATTTCACAACATGTGAACAATTTTTACTGATCAATGCAATAACAATGAAATTATTATTTAATTCCAATTAAAATAAAATGTGGAGTTAATATTAAATAGTTAACTATTATCGACATTTAATGAATGTTGTTGGAGAAACATTAAATGGTGGAAGATATTTTATAATAATAGTATTTATTATTGTTATTATTATTATTAAATTAAGAAAATAATTATGGTTGAAACAATTTTTTGACAATAAGTATTCCATATGGTGTTAGATGGACTCACTTTTTACACTAGCATGATCCTAAAATTAAGGAATTCATTTCAAGACCAATATTGAATATTTAATTAAAGCACATGGTATAGGTCCACGAAACACCCAATAAGATGATGAGTTGAAAAATAAAATTAATATAATAGTTTAATGAATAAGGGGTGCAATTAATAAATAAAACTAAATTATTTGTTCTTTAAAGGGTTGTGATTGGATTTTATTGAAAAAATGTTACAAAATTTACATGATGTGAAATGGGAATTCATGTCATGTAATGCTGATTCTTAACATACTGAAAACATATCTCCATCACTGCATGAACCTCGAGACTCATCTCATCTGAATGATAGGCTATCGAACCTTATCTTATTCACCACAATGCCTCCACAAACCTCCTCTTTGGACCGAATGTCATCGACACACCATTGTCTTGAGTTAAACTAATTTATTATGGAATTCATTAATACAAATTCATGTGAACAATTAATTGGTGAATTAATTTAATGGTTTGAGTTTGATTAATTATATATTGAATTATTTAATGGGAATTCTTGGATCAATTAATTGTTAAAAAAATTAATTTATTTAGGGTTATGATTTCCTAGTTGGATTAATTAATAGGGATGGTTGTGATGGGGAAATTATATATATTAGATTAATAAATTAGTAAAGTAGTTTATGTGGATTTATGGAATATTGAAATAATAAGATTGAATAAATAATTGTTGAATTAATTATAGGGAAATGAGATTAGCAAGATATATAATTAATTGATGAATTAAGGATGAGATATTGAAATATAAGATTTCAAATAATTATTCATAGAATTAGTTAATAGTTATCATGATTTTGAATGAAATAATAAATTATAGAATTAATTAATTGGATACATGTGAATTATTAATTTTTTAATTAATTAATAGGAATAGTATGATTAATTTATTGCTTAATTAATTAATTAGAATAGATTTTTTTAATTTTTTGACTAATTAATTAATGGGATTGTATTAAATGATTAATTTATTAATTAATAATATTTAAATGGGTTGTTAAACACGATGATATACTCCCTGGATAATAAAGTAAAATCATGTTTGAACTGATTAATTTATTGTTCCCTTAATTACAAGATATGTATGATATATTTTGAGATAATTTATTACAGACTTAATTATTATATTTTTAGTTTATAGAAATTAATTAATGAATTAATTAATTGAATTTATGTACATAATTAATTAGAAAATTAATTAAGGTTACTTATGGAAAAAACTAATAGTTGAATTAGCAATGGATCTAGAAGATAATTAATGGTTTAGTTGATTATTTAATTATTGTATTATAAATTGTGAATAACTAATAGGTGAATTAATTATCATAACTGGAGTAATGAAATGATTAATTAATTGGTGAATTAATTAATGGAATGAATGTAGAAAAATAATTATAAAATTTACTAATGAATATGGAATAACTAATAAATTATTAAATTAATTAAAGGGATTGATATGATTAATTAATTTATGAATTAATTTAATGAATGTTTGGTAAAATGGGAATTGTTTTTTGTAATGATTGAATAGTGTAGCTCATGGTATTACCAGGGTGTGAGAATGATATTTGAAGGAGATGACTGGGAGATATTCTAATATTGTTTACATAAGGACAGTGTGAGCCTTATGGGAATAAGACTGAGAGAGCTTATTATATTGTTTACTTAAAGACTATGAGAGCCTTATGGGAAGAAGTATTTGTGTGTTTCTAATTAATTTTCGAAGGACTGTATGAATATTTGAGGGGAATGATAGTGAGAGCTTTCTCATTTTTTCTTGGGATGATTTTATTTTCTGTTTTACATTATTCGCTATAGACCCTTGATGATAGATCCCACAGTACACATCACTCATGTTAGACTGATTTAAATGTTTTTTTGATAAAATTAATATGAATTATGATAATGATTGGTAATATTGACATTCAGATTTTTTATTTCTATTGTGGATATATCATACTCCAGTGTAGGCTAAAGTAGTTATTGTGGTTCGGGTGTCCATGGGAACCCGGATATTTATGCAGTTAAATAAGGGATAATTGAATAAATGTCACTAGTTTACATTATTACTTGTTTATTATTCTTTATAGAAATTTTTAAAATATTATTGACGAGATTTTTTTTAGATGTCATTGGATGTGGCCTATGTATTTGTACTCATAACCTATATGGGCTGCCAAATTGGTACCTGAGTAGTCTTTTTTGGGTACAAGTTAAGGGCAATGGCCATTAGTTAGATGGCTAAATTGGGTTGGGGGATGGTTAGGGGACCAGACGTGGTTTGAGACCCTCTTGGGAATCATTGGTGTCTTTATTTTCATGTTTCATTTTTACACATGAGACATACACTAGCATGGTATGTATTTCTTCTTCAGTTGAATGTTTTTTTATGGATTGGTAATCTTCAGATATTGGTATTTCATGAATTTATATCTTCAGTTTCTATTGTTTATTGTTTCTAAAGGTGTTTACTCTGATAAAAGAGGTAAAAATATCACCATGATTGACTTATCATTCCCTCGCTTCTAGTCGGAGGCCTCTATCATACGAGGAGGCACACTTGAGGTCATGTGAGTGACCGTCTTGGGGAATCATTATGTGGCACCAGGCCGGGACATTACAAAGTGGTATTTTAGGGATGTTTCATTTCATCCATTTTTTTATAACATGTTTATGGGAAAGGTTGAAAGAGGATTAGAAAAATTTTGTGCTTAGTTATGAGCTCATGAATTGGAGTATCTACCCCATGTATGGGAGAGAACTCAGATATCCAGGGTGGGAATTTCTTTTATTTTTGTTTGCTTTTACATTTGAATATTATTTCACCTTAGGAGATATTCTTGTTATCTAATGTGGTTGATATTTATGAAATTATTAGACATTGAATAGTTTCTTAGGATGGAATGAGAGTTCAGTCTCTATGCATCATTCTATGCACTGAGAATTATTTGGTGGCATGCATTATTATATGCATGCATGAGAAAATAGGCTTTGGGAATGTTGATGAACATGATTTGTATTAGGTTTTATATGAAACTGAAATGAATTATTCCTTATATGAATTTTTGAAATATTATGAAATGATGAAGGATAAGGAAAAATGGGTGTCTAATGAGAAACATGAACAATAAGAATGAGTATAACATTGTTAAAGGGAAACTAGGTGTAGGATGCTTAAGGGAAGTTATAGCACCTTGATTTTGACCGTGTGATTAGAAAAATGGAGGAAACACTGGTAATTAATGATTGGTGATTTTACTTGTTGAGTATATATTAGATGACTTTTATTTAGTGACGATCATGTCCCATACCTTTCCATCACCCCCGGTACACGTGGAATGATCTGGCATTATATCTTGATAAATAAATGTGTTTTTGTTAGATATAGGCTCCCTTGGAGGTTATTCTTATGAAGCAATATATATGTTGAGCTTTATAGTGTGAGGTGAATCATCGATATTCTTACAGATGATGTTCTCTAGATTTACTAGAGTTCAATAAAAACTACAGTTGATGAGCTAATTAACTATAGAGGTTAACAAAGCATCAAAGGTGGGTAGATTAAGATAACCTAGTTTGTTATAATGGTTATTGGGAGTACACCTCAAAGAATAGCTATTATAATCTATGAAAATTTTATACACTCTATTTTTTAAATAATTATCCTTTAATATTTTTGGAGATTATGAGTTGTCATTATTTTAATTCCTAAAAATTGTTTTATTAGTAAAACATTGATAAATATATTATAAACCTAAAATGATATTTAACATATTTGAATATACAGTTGAATATTGTTTGGCATTTAACACTAAGTTATGCATGAAATTTCGAGGCCCAAAATATATTGGTGAAGACTAAATATAGATATATTAAATATAATATTTTAATCTCACACTTTTTGTTCAAAATAATTGAGTAATACTAAAATGGTGCACCTTATAGGAAATATGAGACAACCCTAATATTCAGAAAAAGGTGTTTACCCAAGGTGGGGTACAACATGTGTATTCATTAGATGTTTTGATTCTTCACACGTGAAAAGAACCATTATATATTTTATTAATTATTTAATCCATTTTTTTAATATTAAATAGTTAATATCTCACAATGGGTGCATCATATGAAAATTTTTATACCATCATTGTTTTTGTATGGTGTCATATTGACTCACTTATAGCTGCAACGTGACCCAAAAATTGAGGTGGTCATTTCAAGACCAATATTAAATATCTAATTCAAGATCATGGTATAGGTCCATGAAACCACCAATAAGATGATGAGTTGATGCATGAAATTAATAGAAGAGTTTAATATATAAATGATGCAATTAATAAATGTAACTAAATTATTTATTCATTAAAGATTTGTGATGGAATTTAAATGGATAAATTTTATAACATTTACACAATATGAAATTAGAATACACGTGGTGTATTACAGATTCTCAAAATATTAAAAAAAATGTTTCCAACATTGCGTAAAAAACCAGACCTGCCTCACCTCCACTTCAAGTATTTGGAACCCTCTCTTCTTCACCACATATCCTCCACAGACCTCTGTCTTAGAAAAATTACATCTATTTACCATAATATCCATTCAAATACACTCTACGCACCTCTTGGGGTTCAGATATAAATTTCATTCATTTACTCATTCAAAATTGTTCCGATTCAAATTGGGATTTTCTGATATCGAGCATTTTTTATCACCGTTAATGAGGTAAGTTGTCTAAAACTCAAATCCCATAGTCTCTATTTTTATTACATGTATGAAAATTATAAAATTTATATAGTTTTTTAAGAAAAAAGTTTCTTGATGTTCTTTATTAATTAATTAATTTCGGTGAATTAATTAATGATGGAATTGTATTTTTGATAATCAAGGGGCGAGATGGTGTCTGGAAAAACTCTTTTCGTGGTTTAATGAGAGAGACAAGAGAATTATTTTGAGTATCCCCTATGTTCTAGACACAGGGCCAGATCATCTCTACTGGACAAACGATACCTCAGGACAGTACACAGTGAAAGCTGGCTACAGACGAGCTCTCACTGCCCGAATTACAGAAGGATATGCGAGGCCCTGGACATCAATTTGGAAGCCTAATGTTCCCCCTAAAGTCTGCTTTTTTCTCGTGGCAGGTGTGCACCGGTATCCTTCCTACTAAGAGCCTCCTAGCCTACAGACACTTTTCAAATGACAACTCATGCCCCTTCTGCCCTTCTATGCCTGAATCCCCTCTCCATTCTCTCATTCAATGCCCTGGGGCTTAGGAGGTTTGGAAGGGCTAGGGATCTACTACGGAGCTGTCCCTGGACGTCGCCTCAGATATTACCTCTCTCCTGATGCGATGGTGCTCCTCCTTTTCACCAGCTAAAGCAGGCGACCTGTGCATTCTGACTTGGATTATGTGGGATAGGTGGAACGAGGCCATTTTCAATCTTTTTCGTAGGCCCCCCAAATTTTGGATTGACCGGGCTTCATCATGGATTGCGGTTTGGCAGAACCACCCTGAGCAGCAAAGACTTTTCACCCCCTCTCCTCATTCCCAACATTGGTTCCCCCACCGGAAGGGATTATTAAGATCAATGTGGATGCCTCTCTCCCTATGGATGGCCCAGTTGGATTAGGTTTGCTGGCCCGAGACAACCAAGGAAATCTTATCCCAGCCAAATATGAAGCACGCTACGCACCTTGGCAGTCCTCAGTTGCGGAGGCCGCCACCATCCTTGCTGGGTTAAACATTGCAAAAGACCGTGGTTGGGATTCCATTCACATCTAATTTGATTGCCTCACCGTAATCAATGCCATCAATCTCACTGATGACGGGCTTCAACCTTTCGGCTCCATTACTCGGTGTATTCACTCTCTGAGTCAAGGCTTCACATCCTGCAATTTCTCGTTTATTAAAAGGGAAGCGAATGAAGCCGCTCACAAGATGGCAGCTGTTGGCCCTCCTTACGGGGATTTGCTCTGGTTTAATCATTTCCCATCGTGGTTATGTGACTGTATTTCTACTGATCTCCATCATTAATGGATTCGTCTTATTTTTTCAAAACAAAATACAGGACATTAACATCATAAATTGGGGATAATTAATTACCAAATTATTTATGTGATATTAATTTTGATAATTGAGGAAATAATTGGTGAAAACTTGTTATGTGATAATGGTATTCTCTTTTAAAATAATTAATGGTGGTGTTAATTATGGGATAATCAAATTATGAATAAGATCAATTAATTTTGGAATTAGTTAATGGTTAATGTGAATTAATTTATTGATAAATTTATTAATGTGAAAAGTGTTGTTATTTAATTCATTGAATTAAACAACGAAATTGAATTAATTTAAGAATTAATTATTAAAGAAATGTGTTTATTTAATTGTGGAATTAATGAATGAAATTAACGAATACAATTAATTGACAAATTAATTTAATGGAATGAGTTAAATTAATTAATTTTGGAATTAATTAATTGAAATACATGTGAACTAGTAATTAGAGAATGAATTGAATGGAAAGAGTTAGATTAATTAACCGTTGGATTAATTAATGGGAATTTTTTGGATTAATTAATTCGAAAATTAATTTATGGATGTAATGTTATTATTTATTAGTTGGATTAACTAATGGGATGATTAATTAATAGGGATGTTAGTGATTGTGCAATTGTATGAATTAGATTAATTAATTGGTAAATTAATTAATGTGGATTGATGAAATATTGAAATGATGGGATTGAATAATTAATTTTTGAATTAATTATGGGGAAATGACCTTAGATCGTTGGATAATTAATTGTTGAATTAATGATGGGATATTAAAATATATTATTTTATATAATTAACCATATAATTAATTATGATTTATGGAAATTTTAAAAAAAATAATTAATTTTTGAATTAATTAATGGCAGAGATTTGAATAATTAATTTTCAAAATAATTAATATGAATGGTATGTGTAATTAATTGTTTAATAAATTAATGAGAATGTATTTTTTTAATTATTTGTTGAATTAATTAATGTGCTCATATTAATTATTTTATTTATTAATTAATGATTTATAAATGGGGTGTTATATATGATGATATACTCCCATGATAATGAAATTAATTCATGATTGAACTGAGTAATTAATTTCGGAATTGATAACAGGAAATTAATGATACAGTTTGTGGTAATTAATTGTCCAATTAATTATTACATTTTGAGTTTCTGGAGATTAATTAATGAATTAAATAATGAAATTAGTGTACATGATTAAATAGGATGATTAGATATGCGTATTTATGGGAAAAAATAATTTTTTAATTAGTAATGGAACTGGGGGATAATTAAAAGATTAGTTAATTACCGAAATATTGAATTAAAAATTGTGAATAACTAATTAGTGAAATAATTATTAGATTTATAGTTTTCAAATGGTTAATTAATGGGAGAATTAATTAATGGAAAGGATGAATTTAATAGATTATTTAATTAATTAATAAAAATGGAATGACAAATTAATTGTTGAATTAGTTGAAAGAATAGATATGATTAATTAATTAGTGATATAATTGATGTAATGTATTTTGAAATGGGATATGATTTTGATAATGATGACATGGAGTAGCACATGGTATAAACAGGGTTTGACAAGGTTATTTAAAGGAGAATACCAAGGGAGCTTCTTATATTTTTTACTTTATGACTATATGGGTCTTTATGTAAGAAGATTGAGAGATATTCTAAAATTGTTCACTTAAATACCATGAAATCCTTATGGGAACAAGATTTTGTGAGCATCTGATTATTTTTTGAAGGATTATTTGAGCCTATGAGGGGAAATATCATGAGATATTTCCCATTTTTTCAAATAAATAATTTATTATTTATTTTGAATTACTCACTATAGACCCTTGATGATAGACCCTATAGTGCACATTACTCACGTCAGCCTGATTTACATGTTTTATGTGATTGATAAATGCAATATGAATTATGATAATGATTGGTAAGATGGAATTTTATATTTGTTATATCCCTAGGGGATATATTAGACTACAATGTAGTCTGAAGATGGTATTGTAGTCTAGGTGTCGATGGGAACACATATGATTATGCGGTTAAATAATGGATAGTAGCATAAATGTAAACTAATTACTTAATTACTTGTTTTTTCTTTATAGAACTACATACACTATTATTGACTGTATTTTTATAGATTTCATTAGTTGTAGACTACTGATTTGTACTCACACCCTACTCGGGTTTCCTGATCAGTATACGAGGATACTTTTTTTCCTGGAGATGTTAAGGGAAAAAACCTTATGTTACATGGATGAATTAGGATGGAGTATAGTGAGGGGCGCGAAATTGGTTACAGACCCTCTTGGGATTTATTGGTGTCTTTATTTTCTATTTTTCATTTTAAAAGTTGAGACATACATTAGGATGGAATGGTTTTCCTCTCTTATTGGATATTGTATTTACTGCTTGATAATCTTCAGATATTGGTATTTTTTTTGTTTATATATGCTTTTGTTATTTTATATTATTTATAGAAGTGTTTATTATGATAAAAGTTGTAATAGTCTCCCCGTGATTGACTTACCAGATGCTCATTTCTAGTTGGTAGCCTCTGGCATATGCAGAGGTGCACCTGAGTTCATGTGACTGACTGGCTGGGGGCACTGTTGTGTGGCACCCGGACTGGTATGTAACAAATCATGAAGTGGATAATTTTCAAGAATAATTTTTCAACAATTTTTTAAAAAATTTAATTTTAAAAGGTTTTCAAATAATAATTTATAAATTTTGAAAAGTTATTTACCAAGAATGGGTTTTCGAATATGTTTTACCTTTAAAAATTATTTTAAAATGTTTTTAATGAATATTATATAGGTTTTCAAGGTTATTTTCCAAGAAAATCGTTTTCAAAATCATTTACATTTTAAAAAGTGATTTTCATAGTGGAATGAATATTTTCATCAAGAAATTAATGAAATGAATTTTTAAAGAGGTATTTATATGTTTCCAATTATATTTTCAAAAACAAAAACATATTTTAAAAGTGTTCTCTGAAATTTTTATTCAAAGAAAGGTCATTTTCCTTGTGAAATGTTTCTTGTGATCGTTCAAAATCCATTTCCATCTATGATGACATCCTTTGATAAAATTTATTCAATATAGGGTATATAATTCAAGGAAATTATTATTATTAGCCTTTCATAGAATGTTTTATGATTAAGACGAAAATATGATTATGAAACTCATTTCTCTTCCATAGGTTATACCATGTTAAAATTATTGTGAAACCTCATTATTTTGTTGGTCTATTCTAAGATGAAATGATAATGAAACCTGTATCTTTTTTAACATGTTATGATATGATGAAATATTTTTTATAACCATTTACATTCATGGGTAATCAAATGATGATTATTTGTGATTGTGTGTCACATGTAAGTATGATTTCAATATATGAAATTTGGGAACTATATATCCCTTAAATTTATTGGGTAATGATTAATGTAACTCAATAGAGAGTCATTGATGGAATGGGGTGTTAATATAGTAAAATAATGAAATTTGTCTATTATGACAGTTTGGGGAGTGAACCCATTCCACTATAAGTAGAGCCTTGTGAATGGGGATGATGGTGTTTCTCTCCATATAGGTGTAAATGCTAAGAATATCCTAAATAAGTTTAGTAAATGAGCCTCTACCTATAGGTAATGATTTCATATTCTTATGCGTAGGCCAAAAATATATGTCTTATATTGATGTTATGCTCTCGCATATCATGTTATATGATTACCTTTTCATTCATTTCTAGTAAACATATAATTTTTATTTCATGACTCTAGATTATAGTAATTAATAATGGGGTATGGTTTCCAAATGATATTCTCATGTTCTTTTACCCTTATGTTTATGTTATTTTTATATATCACTTTTATTTACCCTTACTCATCATCTTATCTCAGTGTTTCTTATTTTTCTTTTCCCATGGTTATGATTTTTTTGATGTATGAGTATTAAAGGGGAATATAATTATGGGTATCATTAAATATATTTCACTAGCCTAGAGGAATATATCTCATGTTTTCAAATTATTTATAATATTGGAGTCATTGGGCATGAATTTTTGTAATACAATGAATATTCATATAAAATTTTATAATATTCGTGTATGTTGTGTATGGGTCTCTATAAATAATATGATGATGCTGAATTTTATTTATGTTTTGTTAAATTGATCTAAAATTCTCTACCATTTAATTTTTATCTTAGGTCCCAAAGTTTTCATTCTCCAAATTCTTCCCAGATAATTGTTGTTGTACACTTTTGTCTATACTGTGATTCAGATGGGGCCATATGAATACTTTAGTGAAATTTGTTACTATATTAAAATGTGATAAAAAAATTATTTTTATCCAAAACACCATTAAAATCATTAAAACATGATATCAAAGTATCCTTATGGTTTTTTATGGTCATATGTGACTAAACATCTATTTAATGATTGTATTTACTGATAAATTTCAATTATGTGTTGAATTCCTCCTGAAATCTTCACCTCAATAATAATGTAAACCACTTATCAAGATCAGATTCAATAAATTGTTGTACTTAATGTAGTCATAACACATACATGATGTATATCATGGAAAGATTATCAAGAGAGAAAACAAAAATCAATAAAATGAAATTTATATACCTCATAAGGTAATCGACTACAACCAAAATAGAATTTTTCTATTTAGATGTTTTTGGGAGCTCGATGATGAAATCAAGAGTAAATTTTTACCATTACAATTATGGTATGGGTACTATCTATAACATCCCTATCGAATATATTCTATTAGAATTATATTATCAACATACCAGATATATAGATACATACTCTGTATTATCCCACACAATGTTATCCAACCATAAATTCCCATTAACATCTATACATAACTTCATAAATCTAGTATGGATTTATAATGATAATCTATGTTATTAATAAAATAAAAACATACTATTTTTGGTTTTATAAGACATTTAAATTGTTTTTGGAAACATAAAATTTGATCAGAATCATAATTGAACTAATGAAAATTTATCATAATCTTCTATAGATCCACAACCTCCTTATATTTCTCTATAAAACTAACATTGATGGATGATTAAAATTATTCTAATAAATATAAAATATTTCACCTTTAATAATTATTCATGAATCAAATTTTTAAAATACATAAATATTGGATGAATTTCAATCCTAATCATGGAAAATATAGAATATTGGATCTGACATAGAGCATAATTAACCCTACTGACCTTCCTTTTATGATAGACTATTGGTTTTTAATGATCCTTAGTCACCTGTAAACATTTATTTTGGAATACATCTAACTAATTCTATATAAATATATATTCTATATGATTTTATGATAAAAATATATATTTGAAATATTTGAATATAATCATAGTGGCAAAAAAATTTCAAGGAAAAAACCATAGTGTTGCCTCTTAATAATGAATCAAGTAAATTTTGAAATGAATTTTCAATTGGAATGAAGCATAAGAGATCACCATGCCATTATATGTGAGAATTCATTTAAATCCATCATATGATACATCTCTATAGATCAAAAACCTTTATCCACTACATTGTTGTGTGAGAATAGTTTCAATAACCAATTTTTTTTCAGCTTAATGATATTATAAAAAAATTCATTTTTAAATAGGAAAATGGATCACTACATTTCCAAATTGGTGAGTGGATGAGACAGACTTGGTTAATCCCTCACAAAACAATGATAATATTCTAACATCCTAATAGAACTATATATATATATGTTACCATGGTTGGTGTGGGCTATTGTCAAATAACTACTAACATTGAATTATCTATGAATATACCCTCACATGAGATTATATAACCCAATAATGAACATTCTATAACTATAATAATCAATTTTTGAATTTAGAATAAAACTAATAATTGCTCAAATACTTCAAAAAAATCCTCCAAATGATCATTGTTATTTACCTTCCATATTTAATATATATTAATATCATATATAAATATAACCATAATGTGATTAATGTAATATTTATAGACACTATTTATTATATCCATGATGATAGTAGGGGAATTGGTTTGTCTAAATGGAATTATAGTAAATTTATATTGACCATACTTAATATAGACGGTTTCCTTTGGGATAGCCAACTTCTAGTCCATCATCTATTGAAATCCATAATATTTTTCAATATATTAAATGTATTCATCTCCATGAAGAAGATCAACCAATATATTAATATGACAAAAAGGATAGTTTCTTTTGATATTTTTTCTGCTAATTTCTCGACAATAATTTTAAGGATGCATTAAGACATATTTATTATTAACAAAAACAAAAATTGATCCCCATTGTGAAACACTGGGGTGTATGAATCTCTTAGAAATATTCAATTGTAGTCTCTTCTTCAATTTGAGCAACTAAATTTGGAGAATCAAAAAAGTATTATTTGAAATATACATAGCACTCGATTCAATTTCTAATAACAAAAAAAGATCATTGTTTGGAGGTATAATATTAGATTCATTAGGAAATTAATGTATATAATCCTAAATAATAGGAATACATTCAATGTTGAGTTTCTCCACAACTATTTGAGAAAAATGTTCCTTGTAAATCAACAGTAGGACACATACAATTGAATTAATCTCCATTGTATCATCTGGCTCATCATTAAAATGATATAAAATTATAGGCTGATTCAAAATATCTTATATGACTTCCCATCCATGAAAACTGACATAGGATATATGTAGAAAAGTTAAAACGTGCTGAAAATAACATCCAATTCGACTAAATATAGAATGAAAATATTTATAGGAAATAGCTTCTTTAAAATTTTTATAATAGATGATATATAGACTTGATTAGTGATCAAAGTGCCATTAGTAGTTTTTACTACCAACTAAATATCTAAACATTGATATGTTTCTGTGATATATTTATAAAAAATCAATAGATATAAAAGAGCAGCTACAATCCAAATCAAATAATAAATTTTCTGTTATAGAGTTGAAGGTAACTATACAATTTAAAATATCATTCACTTGAAACACTTCAGTTGTGATATAAAATTCCTTCCACTGATGGTTTTTCAAAATGCGTTGTAAAGGCATATCGTCCCCATTTTATCTTGTATTAGGGCATAAAATCACATAATGTTTAATGTATTTGAATCCGAAACATAGAACATCTTTTTTGGAATCCTTTTTCCCTATATTTCATTTTTTTACCATTTAACCCTCATGTACAATCACTATCTCAATGGATAGCCATTACACAATTAAAAAATTCCACATATACATTCATAAAATTTCATGAGATATTTCCCCTACTTTTTTGGCATGTAGGGGGTAGGAATTTCTCTCCTTCATTTAATTTATCATTTGAGTTTCTAAAAAACACTATTTTTGTATTCTCACAAAACAAGAAGATTAATAGGGGATCCCGCCCTCTATTTTTACCTTACGAGCACATTGAGAAATTTATTCATAATTAACACATTCCATTATATATAAAAACATTTAAATATTTTGTTTCAATCCACTAGAGAATCCCTCAATTTTATCTTATATGGATAATTATACATCAAAATTCATAAAGTTAAACTATTGTAAAGTTTAAATTTTATGTACTAATGGATTCCCTATACTTTTATTTTAAATTGAAAATCCCTTTCCATCATAGTATGATTAGTTTGAGAAATGTATTTACTGTGAAATACTCCCTTAAAATCCTCTCATTCCATGTATTTTATTTCTTCCACTTGCCTCACCTTTATAATAAGTGTCCATAATTTGCGTTCTTTTTCTTCCAAGTGATTGGATAATAAGAGAAATTTCTAATGGTATAGGAAATAAAGAATCCTAAATATCTTTTCCATCGCGTTGATATATTTCTCACAGACAAATGGATTAGAAGACCCATAAAAGGTATATTGGGGATATTGAATAAAATAATCACTGACATGTTTCTGGATTCTTTGTGAATTGGTAATATCATCATGGTTCACCATAAATCTCAAATACTGAGGGAGTTCAATCATCTTGGACACAAGATATATAATAGAACCCCTAAATTCTTTTTAGTTTCTCTTAAGAATGGTCATAACATTGACCAAAAAATTCTTTATCAACATCATTACATCAGGTTTCATCCATTGAATGAATCCAAAAACTAGTTCCATCTTTACTAACAAACAATAAATAGAGTAAAAAATCATAAGAAATTAATTATTTAGATATCATTATTTATGAGAACTTCTAATCTACCAATGACTGTTTAGGTTAATCCAATATCATTTTTCGTTCCCCATTGGATTTATTTGGTTTTATCCCCATAATTATAAAAACCCAATCTATAAAAATATCCAAATCATCCATTATATAAATGAAACGAGTATGTAAACCATACATATTAAATCATGTTATTTAAATAGTGAATATATATCAAAATTAAAAAATTCCTGAATACCGTAATGGTTTAGATTCTTTCCAAACTAGTTCATATGATTGCAATTTCATAAAAGATAATCAAAATCTACAAAATTTTATCCATACTATTACCACAATAGTCTTATCATACATAGAACAGTACTTATAAATATATGTAATAAAGATATAAAAAAGGGTAATATTAAATGACTATTAAGGGTAATCATGGGATAAATAATTACCAAGTGCATGGGTTGGTCATTAGTGTATGACAAAAAACCATGTGAATGTTATCAATGTAAAAGATTCATACCCAAAAAATCATGGACCATGATGTCCAAACAAATTCAATTTCATGAGTCATGATTTATAAGGGTGTCAAATAAATAATTGTCATTAAATAGTCCTCACATGTCATGTTGAATTATAAGAATATGAAATCATAGTATTATGATGATATACATTCAGAATTATACTCATACAACAAAATGTGAACATAGAAATTTTGAATCACGTCCATGCATAATCTCATGAGAAAATATATAATAAATCATACTTATGACTATAAATTCAAACAAATATATTTTCCATCATTTCCAAGATTATCATCATCATCTCATGATATATTTGCCTCACATTACTAGATTCCTTAAAGGGATATAGCAGACACAATCATCATATCTTCATACCTCATTTATAAATAATCTATGAGATCAAGAAAATATTTTCTATTTCATTATTGATTAACATGTTTAAATGAAAATGGGTTTCATCTGGATTTCATAAATATAATCTAAAAGCTTATAAAGAAAATTGGGGATGACATTATTTGAATTTATACCTTGTAAATAAGAAGTAATATAAATGATTTTTTTCATAGATGAATACCCCATTTAAATATTACTAAAACATTTATTGGGGGAATTCTATTTTCATTTTTAAGTCATTATCATGAATCCATAAAACTAAAAAATATTAGGGAATATTTTTTCATTGAATAGAACCATGAAATAATGTTATGGAAGAATAAATGAAAATATTAGTTATGATGGTGGGAAAATCTATTAATGTGGTATATGTTAAAATAAATATTTGTTTCACCTCTTGGGTAATATATATTTCATAAAACAATTCATAATAATATTAATTTTAAACCTATTTATGGAATATCCAAAATATATAAAAATTAATTTTATAAGTCATCAGAGAAAGTTAATAACATTATTGAAAACATGGTGATGAAAATATCTACATGTAATATAACATCCAAAGACTTTGGAATATATATTTCCATTTATGATAAATTGGAATTCTATAGAATCTTTATTTCCCTGAAATCCTTAGTCCAAATATAAACATGATATAATATAAACAATGAATTTCACTGGTGGGTTTGAATAGGAAAAAGTACATTATAAAATATAAGTACCACAATAATTATCTTATATTAATATAATTATTTATGCATGATTCCCAGTTTTGGAAATCACATATTAATTAAAATACTTATTCTTCAATGATTTATATTTTTAAATAGATTTATCATTTTCAATTAAATTAATTATGTTGAATAATTATTTTATGGGAATATCTTTTTACTATATATGAATAAATCAGTAAAGATTGAAATAATATTTAACTAATGGTTATGAATGAATAAAACTTCATTTAAAGGAAGAAATGGGTTTTCTTATAAAAATTTATTTGTGTTTGGGTAGTGCTTTTTGTAACACCCGAGAATTTTATGTGAAATATTTTGTTTTTATGTTATATAAATCATCAAATCAATCTTTCACTACACACAACACTAGCTTGGATTGCTTTACACGCAACCGCAACCTTCCTCGATAGCTTGTGTCGTACGCAATACCGAGTTTCACTAAACAATGATATGCTATTAAAATACTATTAAAACTAGCTGTTATGAATAGTAATAACCACCTTTTGAAATTTTATAAATTTTATTTTTCAAAATGGACTTCATTTTTGGATTCGGAATATCGAAATTATCCTAGGGTGAAATTTTGGTATTTTTCTAAAAACTTTCAATTTTTGATGAATAGTGAAACCACTAAGTGGTAGTTAAAAAACTGAATTTTTCATAAAACATAATTTTACCGCTTCTGTGAGTGGAATTTCGAAAATCTGAGAGACACATTTGATGTCAGTAAGTATAATGTGGTTCAATGAGATCAAAATAATTTTTGCTGAATAGTAACTTTTTACTTTTTTTTACCACGGTTAAAAGTAAATAGGTTAATTAAGGGTAAAAATGATATTATTATTACCCTAACACATGTCCTAATTCTATTGGAAAAGTTTAATTTGACCAAAAACAATATTAGGAATAATATATGACCATTTAGTCCTACTTGGATTAGATTAGGACATTTATTATTAATTTATTTAAAGAAGGGTAAAAATAGTTCAAATCAATGTTTAATAAGTAAATCATTTTTAATATAGGGTTACACATAAGATAAATTCGACTATAAATATTCATTAGAATTATAAAACGATTTCCTACATAATTGTATTTTATTTATAATTTTTAGATATTAGATATGTTAGTTTATATATGACACAATGATGATGCAGTAATTATCTTATTAATGAAATATTGACATAATTGATGTTATAAATACCCAAATAAATGTAATTTGAGACTTTTTATGAATTACACTAATTTTATAGTTTAATATGACATGTTAGTATTGATTTAAGTATCTTTTTTCTAACTAATCATTCTGTTATGATTTTCAAAAAAATCATTTACTAAATAGTGTCAAAATTGACAAAAATAGTTTTTAAAACAAATATTATATTATTAATTGTTATTTTATTCCTCAAAATCTATGGTTCGGCCAAATGAATTATATAAGGTCATATATTTTAATAATAAACAACTTGGGGTTCGTTTGGCTTGATATAGTAAGTTTATTAACCTTATAGTGCAAGAAAAAAAGAAGACACGGTAATAGTTAAATTTTCTAACTTAAAGTAAAATGTAAATGATAAGGTTAAAATTGATACCTAAACTTGTCTAAATTCTATTGGATGAGAGTATTTCTACCCCTACCCGCCTTAGCTTCGAAATATATCAATTTTGAGCTATTAAAACCAGAATTTGACTTTATAATAAAATACTAGTTTTAGTTATTCCAAAGGTGCCCCTCTCCTCCCTTATAAAAAGGCACCTCATCCCCCTCTTCCTCACATAACTTTGAGCCTTCAAGCTCGTCCAAAACCTGCCAATTTCTCCACTCCACTTCCCTAGAAACATCCTAGAGGTTCTGGTATTCTTCAATGACCTATTTTAGTTCCCTAAAAGGAGGTCTCAAAGAAACACTTCAAAAAAGAGGTAATGTCCGTTACCGATTTTTTCATCTTTATTTCTTATTCCACTTATTCTTCTTTAGTTGTTTCATTATTAAGAAATAACATC
Source organism: Viscum album (assembly GCA_963277665.1). Lineage (NCBI taxonomy): Eukaryota > Viridiplantae > Streptophyta > Magnoliopsida > Santalales > Viscaceae > Viscum > Viscum album. Next base: position 1,047,402,006 of record OY728150.1, read on the forward strand.
AGTATCAATCATATACTTATATGTTATTATAAGTATGAAACAACCCTATTTCACCATCTATCCATCCTACGGAAAAAGAAATCACCGCGCGTGCGTACGTACGAAATACCATCTCCACGCCGTGGTGTAATCTATTTTCCACGACCACCTTACTGGAATGGGTATAATGGTGTAAATAATGACTATATATGACTATTATAAAGTGATATTGATTCTGAAATAGTATACATACACTGCAATACAATTCCACGATCATAGGAACGATATCATCACTCGTGCGTACGTACGGAATACCGTCTCCACGATGTTACGCGACTCGTTCTACATGATCTTCCTTTCATAATGATTGTATAAATGAATTGAATGAATTAATATGATATATATTACACTAATACCATTCTGGAAATGAGGTATCTATAACCTAAAGATAATAATAAGAATTTATTCGACAAAACACGCATAAGAACAAAAAGTAATAAACACCCGAATAACAAGTAGTAATGAAATATTACTAATAAGAAGCTAAGAATATGATCATATATGATATCATAACAATAATTATGATTCTGGAATAAGTCAATAACATTATTTAAATCATTATACAGGAGGTTCGGACACTTACGAAGCAAATCGGACCTAAGGTAAGGGAAATATCACAATGTCATTTTTATTCGAGATTGTTTATACTTTGGTATTTACTGGGGTGTATTCTATCATCCACATCCATGTTTCCTCACTATGTAATATTAATATCCTTATAAAATAGTTTATATCCAATTTTACCCTTTGTTGAGTTTTTAGTAAAAGATATGAAGGGAATCTTTTGTCATTTTTTCATACGAGGTACTTTTTGACTTTTTCCGACAAAAGTATGAGAAGAATGTTTTTTTTAACTTATACGGCATGAATGGATTTTTAAAACATTATTTCCAAGAAGATTCCTTTACAAGTTTTCATGTTTATTTTTAAACAACTTCTTTTAGTTTAAAATTGTATGACATGATAAGAAAGGAAAATGTTTTTGAAGTAGAAAGGATATTTTCCTCAAGAATGGAGTTCAAGTGTTTTATCAAAATTATTTTCCATATAAGAAAATATAGGGTTCTTTTTCTATCCCTATCATTACATTGATTTGATTATGTTGTGATGGAATTATTTTTATGAATTTCTTTATCTTATATTAATTGTTTGATGATGTCACGATGTTTAAGATTCCCATTTTTATTACTTGGGTTATGCAATGATGTATGATTTATGATTTTGTGGAACACATAAGAATGGTATCATTATGAGATGGGTGGGACCTATATCTCCCTCCAATGCATTGGGTAAATATTTTATATCTCACGAGATAGACATGGATGGAATGGTAGGTTATACCGGTTCAGTGAAACAGGACTGAAACGAGAAGTGAACTCAGTTCAAAAATGGACTTTGTCCACTAAGATAGTCTTGGAAATGAGTCTTGACTAATAAGAAATGATTCTCTATGATTATGTGTGTATGACACAAAGTTTCATGTTTTATGTTATGATTATTGGGATTCCATTTCACTACTATGATTTATCCCATGTTATGAAATTATGCTCTCTTTTAAAGGTTAAGATTTTCAAAAGTTATGTTCTTATGAATATGATGTGATTGATATTTCTTTTGTTTACCCTTACTGAGAATTTGAGCTCAACCTTTTGTATGTTTTCTTTCCCCAGGTCAGGAAGAAGGTTATTATGTACGATCTGCCAAAAGGGACTATAGATATGATGAAATAAATGGGAGACAGTGTAGACGCTTTATGAACCAGTTGTTTATGTTTCCCAGTTTCTAAAGACATTATACCTATACGCTCCTTTCGTGGTTTTTTTATATGTTGTAATAAGTATGCTTCAATTTTGAAGTGTTAACAATGTATGTAAAGTATGGGTCATTATAGTTGGTATCAGAGGGAGGTTATAGTCAACCTTTAGAAACTCGGATGTCAAATCCTTAGTAAGAACCCTAAGGATAAGTCTAAGCACAGAACACAATCTTAGTGTTTTGGAAATGGCCATGAATAACCTAGGATAAGACCGTAAGTGTGAAATTTTATTCTTGATTATGTGGTTTTCCTATTATAATTAGTGTTGGTCACACTATTCTTCTTGGTTTTAGTCAGTGTCTAGAACCCGAAGGAACTGTGTTAATGCGGAATGCGACGGGAAATGCAATGATTTTCCCCTTGAGAAACCAAAAGTTATGGGATCTAGAATGAAAAATCTTGTAGCCATGCTCACACAACTTTCTCAAGCTATGAATCATGCAGGACTTCCAAACGAGCAAAGGAAGGAGCAAAATTCTGTTGAATCCTTCATGAGACAGCGTCCACCTTCAGTCAGCGGGTCTACTGATCCAGTAGTTTCTGAACAATGGATTAGTACTACTAAAAAGATATTTTCAGTTCTTCGATGTTCTGGGCCAGATAAATTCATCCTAGCAGTGTATCATTTGGAAGGTGATGCTGATCAATGGTGGAATCTTATTAAGAATACAAGGAAAAGGGATGAAATTGAGTCCATGGAATGGGATGAGTTCAAGAACTAATTTTTCAATAAGTACTTCCTTTGTATTCTCCGAACAAAGATGGAGAAAGAGTTTCTTGAACTGAAGCAAAAGGATGATGAATCTGTTGGTACCTATGAAGCAAATTTTACAAGATTTTCAAGGTAGGCTTCTGGTATTATTATCCAACCTGAGAGTAAGATCGATCGATTCTTTAGTGGCTTAAAACCAAGTATTTGAAGGGCCTTAGACATAAGGGACTTCCAAAGCTACGAGGAAATCGTTCGATGTGCTCTCAAAGTTGAGATGGAGATTGGAGTAACCCATCAGTCATATGGGTTTGATAAGAAAAGGAAAATGGAATTCAAAGGAAAATCTAAAGAGCACACTGAAAAGAAGATGAGCTTTACCTTATGCTCAATGTGTGGAAAGAAACATGGAGGGAGTTGTCTTAAAGGTACAAGTAAATGTTTCAAATGTGGAAAGGAAGGTCATCGGGAATTTGAATGCCGCGATGATGGGAAGAAGATGTCCAATGATGCTAACAAAGGAAGGGATACACAGAATGAACCTACTACACTTCAATGTTTCAAGTGCAAGGAGATGGTACATTATGCCAATAAATTCCCTAATCCAAGGGTTGAGGATAATGGTCGACGTTAAAAAACTCTTAAGGCGAAAGACAAAGGAAAGTCACATGCAATTTCTATCAGCGATGTGGAGTATGATAACGATGTGGTGAAAGGTACACTTACCATCCACTCTAAAGTAGAAAATGTTTTATTTGATTCTAGATCCACCCACTCTTTTATTTCTGAAAACTTTTCTAAGGGTATCACTGTATTACCTCAACAATTAGATGTTGAGTTAGCTCTGACAACACCTAATGGCACAACAGTCGCATCAAAAGTTTATAATTCTTCTCCGATCGAAGTTTGTGGGAAAGTGCTTCTTGAAAATCTTGTGATCCTTCCTATAGTGGAATTTGATGTGATTCTTGGCATGGATTGGATTTCTTTATATGGATATCATATCAATTTCCAAATAAGGGAAGTCACATTTCATATTCCAGATCAATCTATGATCGTCTATCAATGCAAGGATGAACATAACCTTCCAGTGAAAATTACTTCTACCATATGGGTCTTGATTCCACTAAATGAAGGTTATTTATCTCAAATGGTTGGTGAGAAACTCACGATTAAGAATATTCCCATTGTATGGGAGTTTGATGATGTCTTTCCGGAGGAATTACCGGGTCTTCCACAAAATCGTGAAGTTGAGTTTTCAATAGAAATCGTACCGGGTGCTTGGCCTATTTCAAACACACCTTATATAATGGCCCCAATTGAGTTGCATGAATTGAAGAAGCAACTCCAAGAGAATCTTGATAAGGGATTAATACGCCCCAGTGCGTCACCTTGGGGAGCACCTATTCTATTTGTTAAGAACAAAGATGGTTCAATGAGACTCTGCATTGATTATCGAGAACTTAACAAGATCACTATCAAGAACAAATATCCTCTCCCACACATTGATGACTTATTTGACCAACTACGCGGAGCTCAATACTTTTCCAAGATTGATCTTCGTTCAAGGTATCATCAATTAAGGGTCAAAAGGGAGGATATACCAAAGACAACTTTCCGTACAAGGTATGGACACTATGAATTTATAGTGATGCCATTTGGTCTTACTAATTCCCCTGCTATCTTCATGGATTTGATGAATAGAGTCTTTAGAGACTATCTTGATCAATTTGTGGTAGTCTTTATAGACCATATTCTTGTCTATTCAAAGAGGAAGGAAGAACATGAAGATGACTTGAGAATTATATTGATGTCCCTGAGAAAGTAGAAGCTTTATGGAAAATTTACCAAGTGTGAATTTTGGCTTCAAAATGTTTCATTTTTGGGTCACATAATCTCAAAAGAGGGTATATCTGTGGATCCAGCAAAAACAGAGGTTATCGAAAGATGGTCAAGACCAACAACAGTAACTGAGATCCGAAGTTTTCTTGGTTTGGATGGATATTATCGACGTTTTGTGAATGATTTTTCATGATTATCTAATCCACTCATCATGTTGACTCAGAAAGAAGTTAAGTCTGTTTGGACGGAAGAATGTGAAGAGAATTTCAAGGTGTTAAATAGAAGGTTATCCAGTGCACCTGTGCTCACACAGCCTTGTAGTGGAGAAAGGTTTGTGATCTATAGTGATGCATCCAAGAAGGTATTGGGGTGTGTTCTTATGCAAAATGATATGGTGGTAGATTATGCCTCACGACAGTTGAAAATCCATGAGCAAAATTACCCAACACATGATTTGGAGTTAGCTGTGATAGTCTTTGCATTAAAGATTTTGAGGCATTATCTTTATGGAGAAAGGTGTGACACATATACTGTTCATAAAAGTTTAAACTATATTTTCACACAAAAGGAACTGAATATGCGTCAAAGAAGATGGTTGGAGTTGATTAAGGATTATGACTGATCAATCCATTACCACCCTGAGAAAGCAAACAAGGTGGCAGATGCATTATGTCGATAAGACCATGCCAGTTTATCCATGATGAGGATCACAAAAGATCCAATATTTATGGATTTACAAAGGATGGATCGTGGAATTATAATGGAAGGGGAAAATCTTTTCTTTCTAAAATAAATGTTCAACCATCTATACATGTGAAGATTAAATAGGCACAGAAAGAAGATGTCGAGTTACAAAAGAAGGTGAGAAATGTTCATGAATTCAACCTTGATTGTGATGGGATAATAAAGTTCTGGAATCGGGTTTTTGTTCCTCCCATCCCGGAATTAAAGAAGGAGATACTGGATGAGGCTCATAGTTCTTCATTCTCTATTCATCCTGGAAGCATGAAGATGTATAGGTACCTGAAAGAGTACTTCTCGTGGGATGGGATGAAAGAGATGTAGCAGAATATGTCTCTCGATGCTTGGTTTTTCAGCAAGTTAAAGCTGAGAGACAGAAGTCTAAGGGGATGTTACAACCATTACCCATACCCGAATGGAAATGGGAAACCATCACTATGGACTTTGTCACAGGACTTCCTAAAACATCCAAAGGCAATAATGCTATCTGGGTCATAGTTGATCGTCTTACCAAGTCTGCACACTTCATTGCTATTAGAGAGGATTTCACTCTGGATCAGCTTGCCAGGATATATGTAAAGGAAGTGGTAAGATTGCATGGAGTACCACTTTCTATTATATCTGATCGGGATCCGAGATTTACCTCGAAGTTCTGGTGAAGTCTTCAGCATACTCTGGATATAGAGTTGAGTTTCATCATTTCTTATCATCCTCAGACAGACAGTCAATCTGAGAGAACAATTCAAACTCTAGAAGATATGTCGAGAGCTTGCTCTATGGATTTCATATGTGGTTGGGATCAACACCTACCATTGGTGGAATTTTCTTATAATAATATCTTTCACTCCAGTATTCAGATGGCTCCTTATGAAGCTCTCTATGGAAAGAAATGCAGGACTCCAACTTGCTGGGATGAAGTTGGGGAAAGAAAGCTATTAGGACCTGATCTCGTTGATGAAATGTTAGAAAAGGTAAGATCTATTCAACAACACATAAGAGAACCTTAGAGTCGAAAGAAAAGTTATGCCGACAACCGAAGAAAAGACCTAGAGTTTGAAGTGGGTGATAAAGTGTTCTTACGAATATCTCCCTGGAAGAGAGTCATGAGATTTGGAAAGAAGGGGAAGTTGAGCCCTAGATATATCGGTCCTTTCGAAATACTGGATCGTGTTGGGAAGGTAGCTTGCCGATTGGCGCTTCCACCGAATCTCCCTCAAGTTCACGATGTGTTCCATGTATCTCTCCTAAAAAGTACATACCTGATCCTTCACAAGTACTTAGCTCAGAAGTTGTACCGCTGGAGAAAGATCTTTCTTATGAAGAACAACCGATGGAGATTTTGGATCGTAGCGAAAAGGTACTATGAAGCAAGACCACTCGATTGGTGAAAGTTTTATAGAGAAACCACCAATTAGAAGAAGCTACATGGGAGCTTGAGGATATGATGAGGGAGATGTATCCTCATCTGTTTGTTACAAAGTGACAAATTTCGAGGGTGAAATTCATTTTAAGGGGGGTAGAATGTAACACCCGAGACTTTTATGTGAAATATTTTGTTTTTATGTTATATAAAACATCAAAGTAATCTTTCACTACACACAACACTAGCTTGGCTTGCTTTACACGCAACTGCAGCCTTCCTCAATAGCTTGTGTCGTACGCAATACCGAGTTTCACTAAACAATGATATGCTATTAAAATATTATTAAAACTAGCTGTTATGAATAGTAACAACCACTTTTTTAAATTTTATTGATTTTATTTTTGAAAATGGACTTCATTTTTGGATTCGGAATATCGAAATTAGCCTAGGGTGAAATTTTGGTATTTTTCTAAAAACATTCAGTTTTTGATGAATGGTGAAACCACTAAGTGGTAGTTAAAAAACTGAATTTTTCATAAAACTTAATTTTACCGCTTCTGTGAGTGGAATTTCGAAAATCCGAGAGACACAGTTGATGTCAGTAAGTAAAATGTGGTTCAATGAGATGAAAATAATTTTTTGGTGAATAATAACTTTTTACTTTTTTACCACTGTTAAAAGTAAATTGGGTAATTAAGGGAAAAATGATATTATTATTACCCTAACACATGTCCTAATTCTATTGGACAAGTGTAATTCGACCAAAAACAACCTTAGGAATAAAATATTACCATTTAGTCCCACTTGGATTAGATTAGGACATTTATTACTGATTTATTTAAAGAAGGGTCAAAATAGTTAAAATCAAAGTTTAATAAGTAAATCATTTTTAATATGGGGTTATACATAAGATAAATTCGACTATAAATATTCATTAGAAATATAAAAAAATTTCCAACATAATGGTATTTTATTTGTAATTTTTAGACATTAAATAATTTAATTTATTTATGACACAATGATGATGAAATAATTATCTTATTAATGAAATATTGACATAATTGATGTCATAAATACCCAAATAAATGTAATTTGAGACTTTTAATGAATTAAAATAATTTTATATGTTAATATGACATTTTAGTATTGATTTAAGTAACTTTTTTAGAACTAATCATTCTGTTTTAATTTTCACAAAAATCAATTACTAAATACTGTCAAAATTGACAAAAATAGTTTTTTTAAAAAAATATTATATTATTAATTATTATTTTATTCCTAAAAATATAAGTTTAGGCCAAATGACTTAGATAAGGTTATATATTTTAATAATAAACATCTTGGGGTTCGTTTGTCTTGATATAGTAAGATTATTAACCTTATAGTGCAGGAAAACAAGAAGACGCAGTAAAAGTTAAATTATCTAACTTAAAGTTAAATCTAAATGATAAGGTTAAAAATGATACCTAAACTTGTCTAAATTATATTGGATGAGAGTATTTCGACCCCTACCCACCTTATCTTTTAAATATATCAATTTTGAGCTATTAAAAACCGAATTTGACTTTATAATAAAATAATATTTTTAGTTATTCCAAAGGTGCCCCTCTCCTCCCTTATAAAAGGGCACCTCCTCCCCCTCTTCCTCACTTCACTTTGAGCCTTCATGCTCGGCCGAAACCTGCAAATTTCTCCTCTAAACTTCCCTATAAACATCCTAGAGGTTTTTGTATTCTTCAAAGACCTATTTTAGGGCCCTAAAAGGATGTCACAAAGAAGCACTTCAAAAAAGAGGTAATGCCCGTTACCGATTCTTTCATCTTTATTTCTTCTTACACTTCTTCTTATTTAGTTGTTTCATTATGAAGAAATAACATCTATATCACTAATATACTGATATTTTATTATAAGTTTGAAACAACCCTATTTAACCATCTATCCATCCTACGGAAAAAGAAATCACCGCGCGTGCGTACGTACGGAATACCATCTCCACGTCGTGGTGTAATCTATTTTCCACCACCACCTTACTTGAAAGTGTATAATGGTGTAAATAATGAATATATATGACTATTATAAAGTGATATTGATTCTGAAATAGTGTTCATACACTCCTATACAATTCCATGATCATAGGAATGATATCATCACTCATGCGTACGTACAGAATACCGTCTCCACGATATGATGTGACTCGTTCTACATTATCTTCATCTCATAATGATTATATAAATGAATTGAATGAATGAATTTGATATATATTACACTAATGCCATTCTGTAAACGAGGTATCTATAAACTAAATAGAAGAACAAGAATTTATTCGACAAAACACGCATAAGAACAAAAAGTAATAAACACCCGAATAACAAGTAGTAATGAAATATTACTAATAAGACGCTAAGAATATGACCATATACGATATAATAACAAAATGTATGATTATTTAATAAGTCAATAACATTATTTAAATCATTATACAGGAGGTTCGGACACTTACGAATCAAATCGGACCTAATGTAAGGGAAATATCACAATCTCATTTTTATCCGAGATTGTTTATAATTTGGTATTTACTGGGGTGTATTCTATCATCCACATCCATGTTTTCTCAATATGAAATATTTATATCCTTCTACAATAGTTTTTATCCAATTTTACCCTTCGTTGAGTTTTTAGTAAAAGATATGAACGGAATATGTTTTCGTTATTCATACGAGGTATATTTTGACTTTTTCTGACAAAAGTACGAGAAGAATGTTTTTTTAACTTATAAGTCATGATTGGATTTTTAAAATATTATTTCCAAGAATCATACTTTACAAGTTTTCAAGTTTATTTTTAAACAACTTATTTTAGTTTAAAATTTTATGACATGTTAAGAAAGGAAAATTTTTTTGAAGTAGAAAGGATATTTTCCTCAAGAATGGAGTTCATGTGTTTTATCAAAATTATTTTCCATCTAAGATAATATAGGGTTATATTTCTATCCCTATTATTACATTGATTTGATAATATTGTGATGGAATTATTTTTATAAATTCCTTTATCTTATATGAATTTTTTGATGATGTCACGATGTTTAAGATTTCCATTTTTATTATATGGGTTATCCAATGATGTATGATTTATGATTTTGTGGCACACATAATAATGGTATCATTATGATATGGGTGAGACCTATATCTCCCTCCAATGCATTGGGTAAAGATTTTATATCTCATGAGATAGAAATGGCTGGAACGGTAGGTTATACCGGTTCAGTGAAACAGGACTGAAACGAGGAGTGAACTCGGTTTAGAAAGGGACTTTGTCCACTAAGATAGTCTTGGCAATGATTCTTGACTAATAATAAATTATTCTCTATGATTATGTGTGTATTCAAAAAAGTTTCATGTTTTCTGTTATTATTATTGGGATTCCATTTCACTACTATGATTTATCCCATGTTATGAAATTATGCTCTCTTTTGCAGGTTAAGATTTCAAAAAGTTATGTTCTTATGAATATGATGTGATTGATATTTCTTTTGTTTACCCTTAATGAGCATTTGAGCTCACCCTTTTGTATGTTTTCTTTTCCAAGGTCAGGAAGAAGGTTATTAAGTAAGATATGCCAAAAGGGACTATAGATATGATGAAGTAAATGGGAGACACTGTAGACGCTTTATGAACCATTTGTTTATGTTTCCCAATTTCTAAAGACACTATACCTATACGGTCCTTTCATGGTTTTGTTATATGTTGTAATAAGTATGCTTCAATTTTGAAGTGTTAACAATGTATGTAAAGTATGGGTCGTTATACTTTTTATCGTAAAAAATCAAAAAAGTATCTATTAATGAATTATTTTAAATAATATATATCTATTATATACTCAATATAATAAATTCTAATTCATCACATGTTTATTATTAATAATGTGATTTATATAAAGACATTTTATACTTCTAAAATATGATTTCTTGAAAATAGTAGTTGTCACATTTTGTGTGTTGGAATTATAATTAATTATTTTTTCAATGAATATTTTTTATTTTGTAGTTAGAAAATAAATTCTTAATTCATAATTTTTAAATATTATCTTAATAATTTATTTGTAAATTTTATGAATATTTTTATTTTTTTGTGAATAGTGAAAATAACTATGATTAACCAAAAACTGTACTTTATTTTACAGTATTTTAAAAGAAACATTTTTTATTGGTTTTAAAATTTTATTAGTATATTATGGATTAAATTTTATCATTATATTCCTTTGGGATCATTATTATAATTGATCTTGATATAAAAATACTTTTATACATAAAAAGGGAATATTCAAAAAAAAATTTATTGTTATGTTTTTAATTTTTATATGTAAAACAATTATATTATGTCTAGATATTTAATCTTGAAAAATATATTAAATATTTGTAGTCATTATTTCCAAATTTATTATTGAGTCTAATTTTATTTTTCATCATTATGTACATTAACTACGATAAGAAAATTTACCACATTAAAATGGAAAAAACTATTAAATTACTATCAAAACTAAGTGATAGGGCCACATTTATTCATATGAATTCATTATTGATGATTTTATATTCAAAAAACAAAACTTTATACTCTAAATTTAATTATTTATAAAAATCATTCTAAAATGTTTTTAATCGTAATTTAATCATATATAATATTAAGGGCGGGGCCCTTGCCCTACTTATGAATGGACACATCTCCCCCTCTCTCATATATACACTCCATTAATAAAAATAGCACAAAAAAACCTAACCAATTGACATAAAAAATCTATAATACATGAAATAGAATTTTTTATTCATAAATGATAATTCAAAAGTTTTTAAAAAGGTATTTATAGCATATATATAGTAGAAGTCGTAATCATCCAAACTATCATATTCCAGTTTATTTCATCTTCTAGACTCTCTAAATCTATGGTATTCTTCATAACATATTATCATTATTATCATAAATATTCCAAAATTGTATTTTAATTATGTTACCACCATTATCCTTACTATTTCTATGAAATGAGAAATTAAAATTACCCCTTATCCATATTTGTAGACTACATCCTCCACATAGTAAAAAAAATTAATTTCCATCACCATCATTCATGGTTGGATGTTTTGATAGATATAGTGTTTATATATGTTCATGAAGACATAATTATACTTACATAACATGAATATAATTTATTAAATATATTATTTTAATTATATAATTATGGTTCTGTGAAGGTTAATTATAGTTTAACTTATATTCATTCCATCTATAAAAAAGTTAAAAATCACTCACGATTATGTATCCACTTTCATCTCCATGAAGTGATGTAATTAATTTTACTTAATCAAATTATTTTAATAATTATAATTTCTTATATAATAAATTTATATGGTAAATATTTCATGATTATGATTCTGGATATAATGAAACCATTATAAAGGTACAAGGACTAGAATAATGAAATATAAACATCCATATAATATAAATTGATTTTCACCTAAATGTCCATTTTATAGATGAATTATAATTTAAAAATAAAATGAAATTAAAATTTAATTTTAATTAGTAATTTATACTTGAATATTTATTTAAATTAGATTTATAACAAATATTTATTTATTCTATAGGAGGACCAAATAAGTATCAAGAAATATGACATGATGTAAAGGTGTTAGGCTTCATTTCTATTTTAATATTCAATAATTATGTTAAAATTTACATTGATTAAATTATAATATACATATCATATATAACCATATTTTTTTCATCATGTTATTTATGGATTTTTTATTTTTTTGGTTTTATTTTTCACACTTTGGTTATAAAAATGGTTTACAAAAATGTTTTTAAGAAAAAATAATTATTTCTCATAGTTGGTACATATATCCATTTTATTTTATATTTAAGATTTATAATATTATATCAAGACTATTTATAAAAATTATTAATATTTGTTAAATTCATTTTTACCCATGTTTGAATTTTTTACATGATGATTTAATAATATTAATCTACTCTCATTTTAAACAAGTTTCTTTTTAATGAATTTTCAATAAACAATTTTCTCCAATGATTTTGGAATAAATGATAATTCACACCCTGATTTCCACTTAATGCATTGAATATTCATTTAAATTTTCTAATGGTTCTTTTCAATGATTTTTTCTAAATATTCTATATGTGTTTCAACTTTAAAAATGTGATTTCAAAATGAAAATTTTATTTTCCATAAGAAATAGTCCATTGATTTTTAAGGGTATCTTAATATTTAAAAATAATCATTGATATTAATTATGTTTCACTAGGGATATGAACCAATGATACCATCTTTATTCTTTCATTGGATATTTATTCATTAGTATTGAAAATTCATGATGAAAACAAATTTATCCCATGGGTTTGGCTCTGAATAGATTATAAATGTTTTGGATGATCTTTTAGAATATATATGAAGGGATTACGATTCTTTGATGGCTATAAATGATATATACATTCAATACATTGAGTTAGGTGATATTTATATCTTATAATATAATGATTTTAATCATGGACGTGACTGTGAATAATTTTTCCCCTTTTTTGTTTGATTTTTATTTTTTCTAAATATTCTTATAATATTATGTGTGAACATGATTACAAATTGAAATGATGACATTTCGATGTGTTTGTAGGATCTTAGTCATTCTATTCTCATAATATTAAATCTGGACATTATTTATATATCTAAATTAAAAATATTATTATTTCCTATGTTTATTATTACACATTGCTATGTTATGAATCTTGGTTAACTAATACATTATTAACACCATTATTGTTCATTCTTCATGACATGAATTGATTTTGAATTTTATGATCCAAGATTTTATGGGTCAAAATATTTATTTTTAGAACATGAACAGCATTATATTATTATTCCACAAATATCTTATTATTCTATATTATGATTAGTATCAACTATGTTTCCAACTATTGGGCTTCTTAGCTCACTATTTCTATTGTATTCCTTCCTTGGGTTTTGAGGGAAGGTTATAAGTGTTATCGGTATTGAAGGGTAAGTTATGTAATGAAAAATATTTTAGATGGTGATGATTGTACATAAATAATATGTTTTTATATATAGTATCCAAATATTATAAACATATACTATATTTATCCAAGACTAGCATATATGGATATTACAAAATTTTGTATGAGTATTCTTCACATTACAAAAGTACATGCTTGAGGACCATAATAGTTTAGTGTATTTGTAAGCATGGAACAAAATATTGTAATCATGGTGGATGATCATAATTTTTTTTCCAAACAGATCATACCATTTATTACTCTTAATTAAAACCTTTCGTCATAACATGTGTAAATGAAACATAATAAAGGGTGAGCTCATATGATCTGTATGGGTAAATAAATGAGATATATAAGCATAACATGCACATAAGGGTACGAGAACATGAGAAAAACAATTTATGTTCATACCATAAGTATCATATATCACAATCATGAGACATGGAATCAAGATTGGCAGTTTATAAGACATAATCAGAAGAAAATTAAAAAACATGTGGTGAGATAACATTAATTTTCAAAAGACATAGACTATTGGCATACACATAATCATATAAAGATATTCCCAATTTGTCAAGGATTATTTCATAAACTTATCAGGGCGCTTGATGGGGAGTACACCTACTTTGTGGGACCCACCACCATCCCTGGTTGGAGTTTTTTATTTATAGTGGATTAGGTTACACTATCTTCATATAGTTGATCAGGTATTTAATTCTTCCCATATTGGATCCAGTTTCCTCTTCTTCCTATATTAGATTGGGTTTCCCATTGTTCCTATAGTGGATAGGGTTACCCCTTCTTCCCATTCATGATCATGTTTTTTGACATACTTCCCATTGTTATCTCATGACACATAAATAATTAACAAATACATTTGTGGGATATATCAGTCCCATATATCATATAAGACATAACATTCTCACTAATTCCAATTTGTTCTACGCTATCACATAAGCTATAATAGGCTTACTGAGTGCTAACTGTGAAACCCAATCATATAATATATAATTGGATTATTCCAAAAAATCTAGGACAACCCATTATATATGTTTTAGTATGCCTACCCATCACTATATATTTCACCCATTCATATTAGTTATTACATGATTACTCATAACTATCAAGGTCACCCAATCATATAATACATGTATATTAACCATAACATGTATAAATCAGAAAGATATTTCATATCATCATAACGAAATTTAAACAATTATTTTTATATAGCTTAATTAACCCATGGAAAATAAATGGGTTTCATGTTAATCTTTTTAAATTTTGACTAGGTTATGGAAAGGAAATTATTTTCACAACAATCTCTTTGAAACTTGTTTTACACGTGAAAAAAAAACAAATTCAAAAAAAATTATTCTATAAAAACATAAAACATTAATATAATGAATATTAATTGTTTCATTAGATCATATCCATAGTAATGATTAAACAATACCAAATCATATTATATTCTAGGGATACAGATTTTTTAATATTTATGAAAACATAAATTTTCATCTGAAATCACTTTAAATAAAATATATCACATTCATAATAATTTTCTATGAAAACTACATAGTAATCATATAAAGTAATCATTCAAATAGTTTAATAAATTTCATGCTTAAATTATCATTTCTTCATTGAATAAATCTTTTTTAAAATAGAAAACATTTTAAAAAAAAATTTCCTTTGAAAAAACATTGAAAAAATAGACAATTATTTTGAAACCATTTTAATCAATTTTGAAACATAAATCATTTTCAAAATCATTTTTCCGTGAAAATTATCCCCACATATCAATTTAAAAAATATGATTTTTAATTGAATTCACGGGTTACCATTATATGAAGATATCATAAATTAATATAGGAAAATAAATGTAATTAATGTTATTGGGGTATGAATTATATTATTTCGTCATTGAAAGAATAATCGTAAACAATCTTGAAAAACAATGAGATTGTAGAAATAAATTTTTACCACTTTTGTAACATTAAATCATAATCCCCAAAATAAAATAACATTTAATTATGCATAAAATATTTTTAAAATAATAATACTTAGGATATAAATGTAAGAACCCAGTTTTTTCTATAAAAGACTTTATAATATTCTTGATGTTATTCTAGAGCAGCGCCTTCAGACGGCTTGTGATTATGAGGCCCGGTGTGGCCGAAATTAAATTTTCAGTACGTTCACACTAGGCATAGAAAAAAATTTGGATAACTCTTAAACGGTGATCCGAATCAAAAATATGAGTGTACATATGGGTCCAAAATGGGATTTTTACCATAGGAACGACATAAAACATTTCGACGCGGGATGTTGGGACCCCACGCCCGTTAACGGAACATTAAAAGGAAAATTAAAAGAATTAAATTATTCATTTAATGGATTAACACATGTTTCTATTAAATTGTATCTTGGATGGGGAAACTGAGAGCACTGTTGAGTCTGTAACGTTCCATTTAACCTAGGAGGGGTGTAATTTTCGCGGGAGCAGGCCGTTTGTGAAAAATGCTGACAGTTTCATTTTCATAATTTAGCGGCTTCAGACGTTAATTTTATAAATTTTGAACGGATTCTCAGATTAAAATTCCAAGACCACCGTTGTGCTCAAGAGGAGGTTTTTACCCTAGGTGAGGCTTTACCTCGACCCTACTGAGGGTTCGAGTACGGGACCGACGGGCGGGGGTTTAAGTGTTTTCTATATAAACACCACCCCAGCCCATCTTCTTCCCCCCTTCTTCCCTGGCGTACTCTTCCAACGGAAATGGAGGAACTCCACTCTTCTCCTACATCCCTCTAGCAAGGTGGCGACGACTCCGGTGGATCGTCGGTGAAGCGTCGGGCAGCACCCATTAAGGTAGGATCGTGTGTTTTTCATTTTAAACTATCATACCCTCTTTGGATCCATTTATATCCATCGAATCACCATTATTTTCCCAAAAAATCCCATAATCGCGTAGCACTTGTTCTGAGCTTCCCAATGCACCTCTCGGATTTAAAATTGGAGTCCTGAGGCGCCTGCGGGTGCTAGTCGAAGTTAGCAGGTTTTTGGGTCCTCCGTCGGTCTGGCGAGCGGGTGCGGCGGCACAGTGGGGGTCCAGGAGGAGGCGCGGGCGACACAGGTGTTCGACTGCAGGGCAGTGGGAGTCTACGCAAGCTCCGGGGGGCAGCGGTCTTCAGGGCGAGGCGGTGTAGGCCGGGCGAGGCGGCAGCTATAGGCGGCGAGGCTGAGCTCGCCAGGCGCGACAGAGAACCGGGGGCGGGGCGCGCGACCCCGTGAGGGAAGAAAGACCAGCGTCCCATGGGTCTTCACACGGGATGACCTGCTCACCGCCTATCTAAATGTGGACCGTAGGTCAATGGCCGACCCACGCGGCTGAGACGCGGGCCAGCGCTACGAGCTGGGCCGGCCGGCGTGGGCGGGCCTAGGCCGGGCGGACCGGCCGGTCCAGCCCAAGGGGGATCGTTCCCCCTCTTCGGAGGCTCGTAATTTTTATTACGAGGGTCCGTTTTGTGTTCCATCTGCGGAAGTGCCTTCCAAACTTCATGAAGAAAATTTTGAGATGGTCTTGGGGATTTTTAATTGTAGATACGAGAAGATTGGTGGTGCGACACGACAATAAGTGGACGGGCGTTTTTTCTCGGGGGTCTTGTTTTGGACGGTGCAGACACATCCAATGTCCCAATTGAACCTCCAGTGGCGTTGTGACCCCGGTATTGAGCCTATGTTTTTCATTGTGGTTTATTGTGTTGAAACTGGAGTTGAGGCATGGTCCCCATGGCCCGACTTTCATGTTGTGTGCATCGTTTTCCAACATTATCATCAGACGTCCATTTAGGGCGTGCAAGCAGTCGATTTTGGGTATTTTTCCGAGGGCATTGCACTGGCGCAATCCTCCTGCATTAATTCTGCATGCTAGTGTGGGCCACGTGAGGGCCGTTTTGGGATTTGGCGGTGATTTTCAACTTTATCACCGGGTGTCCATTTTAGACAAGTGAACAGTCCATCTTGTGTACTTTTTCGAGAGTATCACAACGGTGTGATCCATTGGCAGTGCTTCAGGACCGGGTTGCGGGTCCCATTTAGAACCTCTCGTGCTCAGTTTGACGAAATGCATCATTTTCTCCGGATATCCATCCCTGTCTTGTGATTTGTCATTTTGAGGTGATTTTTCGAGGGGATCGCAATGGTGCAATGCACCCGGCTGTTTTTGGGGTCGAGGCTCAGGATCACAGGACACCGTTCGGGCGTAGAGCTGTGTTAGACAGCTTTTTCGTCGGATATCTGTTTGAGGCGAGTAAGTAGTCTATCTCGCGTGTTTTTCCGCAAGTATTACTACTGTTTAATCTGTTCAGGCGATCATAGCCACTTACATGATCTTATTAAATGTGGAAATATGAAGGGTGATCCGGTGGCGATTCTTCTAGCTGTGTTCGGAAGAGAACCCTTTGTGTGCGATCATGTTCACTCCCCTGTGAGTGATTAAATGCCTGAAATGATGTAGTTGGTCGTTCTTGGGCTGATGATGTAGAAAGTTGGTGTTGTTACGTCTACACCTTCGCGTTGATGTTGGGGGCCATGTGCACGATAGCCTTTGGGCTGGAAAATGTGGAATACTCTGAGTATACGAGAACACTTTGAGGTACATGTGGTTGTTTGTACTAAAGAACGTTTGTGCTCTTTGATGGAGTAGACTTGGGGCCACACGTCGTGTGGGCCCTATGTGCGTGTCATGTTCTGCTTTACGTTCCTTTGACCAGTAGGGTTGAGTTTTCAAAGGTTTTTGTTCTCATTTGTTGACTAGAAGGGTTGAGTTTTCCCGTGGTTCTGTACTCATTTGTTGACCAGCATGTTTGAGTTTTCCCCTGATTCTATTCTCATTTGATGACCAGAAGGGTTGAGTTTTCCCCTTCTTCTGTTCTCATTTGTTGACCAGTAGGGTTGAGTTTTCCACCGGTTTTGTTCTTGTTTGTTGACCAGCAGGGTTGAGTTTTCCCCTAGTGATATTCTCAATTGTTGACAAGCAGGGTTGCATTTCCCCTGGTTTTGTTCTCGTTTGTTTTCCAATAGTGTTGAGTTTCCCCTGGATTTGTTCTCTTTTGTTGACCAATAGGGTTGAGTTTCCCCTGTTCCTATTCATGGTGGTTTTGACCAGCAGGGTTGAGTGGTTTCCCCTGGTTCTTTTCTCGATGGTTTGGCTGGAAGAGATGGTTTGGTTCATCTGTTTCTTCAGCTATGATGGGATTCAGAACCGTAACCCTTTCACCGGACTACGGGACCGTTTATGACTACGTGTGCTCATACAACGTGGGTGTTTTCTCACATTCTAGGATGAGTTGTCTCGGTATGCTTCAACAATGACTCTGCGGATTGGAGCATGATAGCCCTGAGAGGCTCGGGGAGTTTCTCCAATCCCTTCATCTTCCCTGGTAGAGTTCTACTGGATTCGGTGTGACAAACACATTACGCGAGCACCGATCCTCTACCCAGGATGTTGTTTCCAGTATGGCTGGCTATTGGGGTACCATCCAGCTGGGGTGTCCAGTTATACCATCCAGTAGGGATGGGCAGTGCGGTAACATCCAGTAGGGATGGCCAGTGGGTTACCATCCAGAAGGGATGGACAGAGCAGTACCATCCATCCGGG
Source organism: Viscum album (assembly GCA_963277665.1). NCBI lineage: Eukaryota > Viridiplantae > Streptophyta > Magnoliopsida > Santalales > Viscaceae > Viscum > Viscum album. The sequence goes on from OY728150.1 coordinate 1,047,421,249, forward strand.
ATGGCCAAAGCGGTTTTGGGTTTACCTCCATCGGGGCTGGGAAGAGTTCCTCGATGCCTGGTTTACCTCCAGCTAGGCTGGGAAGTGGTCCTCGATAACGGTTCTGAGCCTCCCTCCAGTAGTGTACCCTTTTACGGGACTGGTCATTGGGACTCGTCGATGACTTTAGCCATGTCTTCCTCCAGTGGATTACCCTTTTACGGGACTGGGCAATGTGGCACCCGTCGACTTTTGTTGGATCTCCCTTCAGTGGGAACCCATCGAATTCCAAGGATTACCCTCCGGTGGGGATGGTCAGGGGATCGCCATCGACATTGATGAGACCTCTACACTGCGGGGTAGTGACGAGGTGTGGGTTGATGTTCCCCAGAACTCTCAAGTACAAGGGGCACTTTTCCCACTAAGACGCGTCCTTGTGACGAGACCTAAAACCGTGCGGGCGAATCATTGCAGCCCAAAGCGGATAGTGTCAAGGTGCGGTGATTTGAGCCCCTTGACTTCCAGTTCGGGGAAGACGTGCGGATACTGGGCATCGATGGTGTTTACTTCTGGGACTATTGGCTACTCCCTTCCTTGGGCTAAGCTACGCGTTAGAGATCCCCTTATGATATTGTTCGGGCTTCTTTTTTGAGCATATGAATATGTATATACCTTTTTTCTAGTACCCACTTCATGGGTTTTGGGTACTCTCATTCCAGGAGAAGCGAAGACGCGCGAGGTATGCCACGTGCCTTCTGTGTCTATCTTATCATGGTTGGATGAGTCTACTCTCCTGTAAGAGGTAGCGAAGACTCAACGATAAGTTCAACTTCTCACCGTTTTCAGCTCATTGTGTCTAGACAAGTCTACCACCTTTCTCTTGTTGGGTTGAGATGGACTCTCTACTGTTACTCTACTGCACTCTCTATTGTACTTATTTACTATTCCCTATTCGATCTAATTCTCACCCTTCAGTACCTACTTTGTTTCTCCCTCGAGCCTTCATGGTATCCTACTAAGTATTTTTATACTCACCCCTGGTTGGCCTTTTCCCTTACTTGGTGGGCCCTTTCATACGAAAGACAGGTTGGTCGTGACTTCAGCAGAGCATAAGAGTTTGGATGTTTGGACCGCGTGCGGTGGTCGTAGTCGGGTTCTAGGTGGCGGACCCTTCTAGCTGTTTTTTTGTTTACCGGTTTCTGGGTTGTGGAAACTTTTCTGGTGGGGCATGTGTTTACCCCTTTTCATTATCAGTTTACGTTTAGCACCTTCCTTGTACTGTTTAAAGGTCGATGCACTTTGTGGTTTATTTATAGTAGTTGGTACGTTAATTTTTCTTTTACTCTGCACTTTTGCATTGAGTGTGCTGTATGTGTGTGTATAGGTACTCAGGAAAAGGCCTCCCCAAGTTTTTTTTAGCATTTGGTGCTTGTCGCCTGCCCCAGGCCTATGGAGGTGGGCTTGGGGAAGTTGCAGCTCAAGCCCGGGTAGGGTCGGGTCATGACAAAGTGGTATCACAGGTAGTTCATTCCATGGGACGTTGTTCGGACATCCCTGAAAAAGAATTGGTTGGGATTTAGGGCAACCTTGTCAATGTTTCTCAAGAGTAGTTCTTAGGACAGAGAGTCCAGTGATGGTGTCGCGGCCGACATATCCATTCACCAGGACCCTGATAACCCACTTGTCGACTCGGCATGCTGAGACTCTTGTTGTAGGGAATTGGTTTGTGAATCTCCAAGGATTCAGTTTTGACTATCCTTATTTAGTCAACTCCCCATAATTGTTGCTGTTGTGATATACATATATGCTCATCTGATCGTGACACTCATTGATAATATTCAGGATGTCTCTGTGAAGACAGCCAGCCAGGATACCATCTTTGGTTCGTGATGATGACCCTGAGAGCTACAATGCCTCAGTCCAGGACCCATCATGTGAGTTTCTTTCTCCGGGGGGGGGGGGGCAGTAGCAGCACCCCCACCTGGTGAGCAACATACAGCTTCAATAGAGCAGAATGATCTTGAGCGCAGGTTGAGCGCGCACCTTGAGTTCCAGCAGTAGAGACTGCTAAGGTTCAGTGGTGAGGAAATCCCTCAAGAATCATGGGTTTGGCTTGGGGCAGTGGTTCTACTTTTCATTCTAGTGAATATTCTGGAAGATCTTATGGTGTCTTTGGCAGCCATCTTTTTCTACGGAGCATCTTGGTGTTGGTGGAGTCTGGTGACTCGGTTTTTTTTTTTGACGAGTCGTCACTTTCGTGGGGTGAATTTCAGTTTTTGTTTCGTGAGAGGTTTTTCCCCTCCTAAATACGCTCTGTTCGGATTCAGAAGCTTCTACAGTTTCTACAGGGAGGGATGACGGCGGCCGAGTACGCGGCTAGTTTCACAGATCGTGCATGCTTTTACCCGGACTTGGTCCATTAAGGCAACATCCAAGCGCGGGAGTTTGACTAGGGTCTCAGATGAGAGATTCATGCTATTATAATACCCTTGGGCATTCCCACTTATTCTGGGGTGCTAGAGTAGGCACTGGTGATAGATAGTTTCATTTCACATTCTTCAGTTGGTGGTGGCAGTAGGCACGATGGAGCTGAGACGTCTGCCGCAGCTAGCGGGCGTCAGCAAGCAGAGCCTCAACACAGGTGGCATTCTCATAACTGGACTCAGGGGTGTGGTCATACACCACAGTGGCACCGGAGGGCACCAGTTCAACCCAGAGAGAGCCGAAGTTATGCTTGCAATGGACGAGGTCACCTAGAATGAGACTACCCGACCAGGCACACTAAGAATATCGGGCAGGCAGCGGGTGCCCCACCACGATGGAGGCAGCGCAGTGATCGAAGTATCACCCGGAGAGGTGGTGCTTGCAGAGGACCGGGAGGAGATGTTAGTGTGGGATTAATTTACGAGGTCTTCCCATCCCAACCAGGCGGTCCATGTTAGACTCTGGGAGCTGACAGTTGGGACCACATATAGTCATGAGCTTTCGATGTCTACAATCCAGCAGAGCATGAGATGGTAAGAGGTATGCTTTACAGCTCTTCCAATTCTTGTAGTATAATTGTAAGACTTTGTGTGTGATGCTTTTCTCCCTGCTCTTTTCTTGAGTTGTTACCAGGGTGACACCGGGCATCGGTGTAACCCTGTGTTAGTGGAATAAAAGGCGTGGAACCTTCCTCTTTAGTCAATTGTGTTGACTCCATTTCTCTCTGAGCATGTAAGAGAGTCTTGGTTGTGAGACATCGACTGTGAAATCTTGCGTGACCAGATATCCTTGGATTTTTCACCATATGGATATTCTAAAGGAGGGAATCACCGGGATTTGTCCCAGGTCCAAATGGTGTTTCCAGTCACATAGTGCGCCGTAGGGGTTCGGTCAAGGAGGTGAGATAGCCCTGAGGGCCTTTGGTCCGTTCGAGACTGTGTGAGGGGATATCGAGGTTCCCAACCACCTTTCCCAAACACCAAAGGCTTGTTTGGGTGCATAGTGTCTCACACATGACTCACCCGAGAAGAAGTGTTCGTGCTCCTATGCAAGTCATCAGAAAGGGCAAACATCACGTGAACAGGTCAAATCGTTTGGTTTGTGTGTGGTGACGTGGGAAATTGAAAGGGTTCTTTTTGTGTATAAGAGAGCCAGGTGTGGGATTAGTACCTTGAGTTGTTATGTGGTTTTACTTTTCGAGGACAAAAAGATTCAAGGAGGGAATGATTTAAGAACCCAGTTTTTTCTATAAAATAATTTGGAATATTCTTGATGTTATTGCAGAGTAGCGCCTTCAGACGGCATGCGATTCCAAGCCCCAGTGTGGATGGAATTAAATTTTTAGTGCCTTTACACTGGGATTGCCAAATAAATTGTATAACTCCTAAAAGAGGATCCAGATCAAAAATCTGAGTGTACATATGGGTCCTAAATGGGTTTTCTCCCCTAGGGATGACATAAAACATGTCGGTGCAGGACGTTTGGACCCCTCGCCCATTAACGGAACGTTAAATGGATAATTAAAATAATTAATTTATTCGTTTAATGGATTAACAAAAGTATCTCTTAAACGGTACCTCATATGGGGAAACCGAGAGCACTGTTGAGTCTGGAGTGTTTCTTTTACCCTAATAGGGGTGTAGTTTTCATGGGTGCGGGCCGTCAGTGAAAAATGCCACAAGGGTCTCTTTCATAATTTAGCATCTTGGGATGTCAAATTTTATATCTTTCAGACGATGTCTCAGATTAAAATTCGGAGACCTCCATTGTGCTTGGGAGGAGGTGTTTACCCTAGGGGAGGCTTAACCTCGACCCTGATGAGGGTTCGGTATAGGACCGACAGGCGGGGGATGAAGTATTTTCTATATAAACACCACCCCCACCCTTCTTCTTCCCCTCGTATTCCATGGAGCACTCTCCCAATGGTGAAAACGGAACTCCTATCCTCTCCTCCATCCCTCTAGAAAGGTGGTGAAGACTCCGGTGGATCGTCGGTGATGCATCAGGCAGCGCCCATTATGGTAAGATCGTGTGTTTTTCATTTTAAACTCCCGCACCCTCTTTGAATCCATTTATATGCATCAATTTGCCAATATTTGGTCGAGCGAAGACTATATTCACGTAGCACTACTTCCGAGATTCCCAATGCACCTATCAGATTTAAATTTGGAGTCCCAATGCATCCACGGGTGCTAGTCGAAGTTAGAGGGTTTTTGGGTTCTCTGGCGGTCCAGCGAGCTGGTCCGGAAAGCGGGCGCGGCGGCGCGGCGGGGGTCCAGGCGGAGGTGAAGGAGTTCGGCTGTAGGAAAATGGAGGTCGGTGTGAGCTCTGGGTGGAGGTGGTCTTCAGGGTGAGGCGGTGCTGGTCGGGCGAGGTGGCGGCTCCAGGCGGCGAGTCTGAGCTCGCCAGGTGCGACGGAGAACCGGGGTCACGACGCGCTACCCCGCGGGGGAAAAAGACTTGTGTCCCGCGGGGGAAAAAAGACCTGCGTCTCGCGGGTCTTCACGCGGGTTGACTGGCTCACGGCCGGTCTGAGCATGGACCACAGGTCCATGGGAGGCCCGCGCAGCTATGCCGCGGGCTAGCACTGCGAGTCGGGCCAGCCGGCGCGGGCCGACCCAGGCCAGGCGGACCGGCCGGTCCAGGACGATCCATCCCAAGGGGATTCGTTCCCCCACTTCAGATGCTTGAAATTTTCATTACGGGAGTCTGTTTTGTGTACCATCTGCGGAAGTTCCTTCCTGTCATCAAGAAAAGATTTTTGAGATGGTCTTGGGGATTTTTTATTTCCCTAGATGAGAGGTTCGGTGGCACGACATGACGATAAGTAGATGGGCATTTTTCTCGGGGGTTCTTGTTTTGGACTGAGTATACACATCTGGTGTCCGATTTGAGCGTAGTTAGTGGCGTTGTGACCATGGCATTGAGTCGGAGTTTTCCAGTGTGGTTTCAGGTGTTGAAACAGAAGTTTAGGCATGGGCCCCTTGGACGGTCTTTCGAGCTGCGTGCAGTGCTTTACAACGTTTTCATCGGACATTCTTTTGGGGCGTGCAAGCAATCTATTTTGGGTGTTTTTTAGCACATTTCAATGGCGCAATCTGCTCGTTTTAATTCTACACGCTGGTGTAGGCACTGTGAGGGATGTTTTGGGAGTTGGTGGTGATTTCCATCTTTATCACTGGCTGTCCGTTTTGGACAATTGAACAGTCCATCTTGTGTACTTTTTCGAGAAGATAACAATGGTGTGATCCGTTGGCAATGCTTCGAGACCGGGGTTCGGTTCCCACGTAGAACCGCTCGAGCGCGGTTTGACGAAATGCATCTTTTTCTCCAGATATCCATCACCCTCTACTGAAGAGTAATTTTGACATGATTTTCTGAGGGGATCGCAATGTTCTGATGTGCCCGACTATTTTTTCGGTCGAGGATCGGGATCAGGGGACGCTGTTCGGGCGTAAAGAGGTATTGGATGACTTTTTGTCGGATATTTGTTTGAGGTGATTAAGTAGTCTATCTTGTGATTTTTTCCACAAATATTACAATGGTGTAATATGTTCGGGCGAGCAGAGCCTCTTATGTGATCTTATTAAATGTGGAAATATGATGGGTGCTCCGGTGGTGGTTCATCTTGCTGTGTTCGGACGAGAACCCTTGGTGTGAGATCACGTGAACTCCCATGTGAGTGAAGTAAATGCCTGAAAAGATGTAGTTGGTTATGCCTGGGCCGATGAGGTGTAAAGTTGGAATTATTACATTTACACCTTTGCGTTGACGTTGGATGCCGTGTGCACGATAGAGTTTGGGCTGGAAAACGTGGTATACTCTGGGAGTATACGGGAACACTTGGAAGTACATGTGGTTTTTTGTTCCTGAGAACGTTTGTGTGCTTAGATGGAGTTGACTTGGGTCCCCATTTTGTGTAGTCCCCATGTGCGTGTCATGTTCTGTTTTACGTACCTTTGACCTGTAGGGTTGAGTTTTCACCTGGTTATGTTCTCGTTTGTTGACAAGTATGGTTGGTTTTTCCCCACGTTCTGTTCTCGTTTTTAACTAGTAGGGTTTAGTTTTCCTCGGGTTCTATTGTCATTTGTTGACCAGTAGGGTTGAGTTTTCCCCTTGTTCTGTTCTCATTTTTTGACCAGCAGGGTTGAGTTTTCCCCTGGTTCTGTACTCATCTGTTGACCAGCAGGGTTGAGTTTTCCCTTGTTCTGTTCTTGTTTGTTGACCAATAGGGTTAAGTTTTCCTCTGGTTCTGTTCCCATTTGTTGACCAACATGGTTGAGTTTTCCCCTGGTTTTGTTCTCGTTTGTTGACCAGTAGGGTTGATTTTACCCTAGTTTTGTTCTCATTTGTTGACCAACAGGGTTGAGTTTTCCCCTGGTCCTATTCATGATGGTTTTGACTAGCAGGGCAGAGTGGTTTCCCCTAGTTCTGTTCTCGATGGTTTGGGTGGAAAAGATGGTTTAGTTCCTCTATTTCTTCAACTGTGAGGGGATTCAGTATCGTGCACATTTCACCAGAATGCGACACTATTTACGACTACGTGTGCTCATATAGAGTGGGTGTTTTACAACTTTTTTGGGATGAGTTTTATTGGTCGGCATCGACAGTGACTCAGAAGATTGAAGCATGATCTCCCTGAGAGGCCCGAGGAGTTTCTCCCGTCCTTTCGTGTTCCCTGGTAGAGTTCTTGTGGATTCGGTGTGACCAACACATTACATGGGAACCGATACTCTACCCAAGAGGTTATTTACAGCAGGGCTGATGAGTGGGGTACCATCCAGCAGGGGTGGTCCAGTAGTACCATCCAGGATGGATGGCCAGTGCGGTCCCATCTAGTAGGGTTGGCCAGTGGGTTACCATCCGGTAGGGATGGCCAGAGCAGTACCATCTAGCTGGTATGGACGGAGCAGTTTCAATTTTACCTCCAACGGGGCTGGTATGTGTTCCCCAATGCCGGGTTTACCTCCAGCTGGGTTGGAAATTGGTCCCTGATGAAGGTTCTGATCCTCCCTCCAGTGGAGTACCCTTTTACGGGACTGGGCATTGGGACTCGTCAATGACTTTAGCTGGGTCTCCCTCCAGTGGATTACCCTTTTATGGGACTGGGTAGTGTGGCACCCGTCGACTTTTTTTGGGTCTCCTTCTAGTGGGAACCCGTCGAATTCTAGGTATTACCCTCTAGCGGGGCAGGTCAGGGGATCACCTGGAATCATTGAGGATACCTCTCGACTACGGGGCAGTGAAGAGGTGTGGTATGACTTTCCCCAGATCTATCATGTACGAGGGGTGCTTTACCCACCGAGACGCGTCCTTGTGACGTGACCTAAAACCATTTGGGTGAGTCAGTGCCGCCGAAATAATATAGTGTCAAGGTGCGGTCATTTGAGCCCCTTGACTTGCAGTTCGGGGTAGACGTGAAGATACTGGGCATCGATGGTGTTTACTTCTGGGACTGTTGGCTACTCCCTTCCATGGGATGAGCTATGGGATGGAGATCCACTTACGATCTTATTCAGTCTTCTTGTTTGAGCATATGAATATGTATATATCTTGTTCCAGTATCCACTTATTGGGTTTTGGTTACTATCCTTCCAAGAGAGGCGAAGACGCACGGGGTATTCCACGTGCTTTCCATGTCTAGCTTCTCTTGGTTGGATGATTCTACTCTCTTGCTATAGGTAGTGATGACTCGACGAGAAGTTTATCTTCACACAGTTTCCATCTCCTTGGGTCTGGACAAGTCTACCTCTTTTATAATGTTGGATTGATCTAGACTCTCTACTGTTACTCTACTACACTCTATGTTGTACTCCTTTAGTATTCTCGGTTCGGTCTACTGTTCACCCTTCGGTACCTCATTTTTAATCCCTCGAGCCTTTAGGGTATCCTACTGAGTATTTTTATACTCACCCATGCTTGGGTATTGCCCTCACTTGTTGTTCCCTTGTAGACGACGGACAGGTTGGTCATGACTTCAGCGGAGCATAGTATTTTGGGACCTTGGTCCGCGTGTGGTGGTCGTAGTCAGGTTCCAGGTGGGGGACCCTTCCAGTAGTTTTTCTTTTGTTTACCTGTTGACGGGTTGTGGCACCTTTTCTGGTTGGGTGCGTGTTTTCCCCTTTTCTTTTTCAATTTACCTTCAACACCTACCTTGTACTGTTTATAGGTTGATGCACTTTGTGGTTTATTTATAGTAGTTGGTACTTTACGTTTTCTTTTACTCTGCACTTTTTCATTGAGTGTAATGCATGTGTGTATACAGGTACTTAGGCAAAGGCGTCCTCGAGTTGTTTAGCCTGTGGCGATTGTCGCCAGCCGCTGGCCTATGGAGGCGGGCTTGGGTAGTTGCGACTCGAGCCCGGGTAGGGTCGTGTGCTATCAATAAATTTTCAAAGGGTTATTATATACTCCTCATAAAAGAATACATGTTTATAGAGAAACATATATCTCAAAGATGGAAAACTTATACAAGATTACCTTAACAATTTGGTAAATTTAAAAATGTAAACACCATGAATGAGATATAATAAAGTTGATATGTAAATTACAAAATATTTAAGGATTATAATAAAACAATACATTACTGTGAAGTATATATTCCACACATAAGAAATGTTTGGTGAATAGGGAATAAGTCTAGCATAAATAAACGTGTGAATAGATATACCATTACGACATTGATTAAATTTTGAATTATGAGATATATGAAGGAATTAATTGTATAAAAACTATTAATATAATTAAATAAATTAAATTATTGATATAAAATGTAATATTATATTATACAAAACTCAATAAGTAAATGAGTGGGGAATATGACATGGATATCATGGATATAAAAAGTGAGATGAAATTCCATTACTACTTGACTAACTTCTGAATCATTATATATGTGAAATAATGGAATAAATTGAAGAATTAAAAATGATGAAATAAATTAAATTATTGATATAACATTGAACCAGTCAGTATATACAACATGCAACAAGGATAATTTGTGAATATATCTTATATCTCATAGAAATTAATGTTAGACGAGAAATCAAAAACCATAATTCTTGAATATCATGGTACATGTTCAAACATTATGTGTAATAATTCTATGTTAATTATACATCAACCACAGAAATATATTATTATATATAATAACATATATGATTTACATATGAATTTATATTACCCTTTATTAACCATCCCATGTCGATGTATCATTTCGAGAAATAACTTATTTGTTTTTTCATACATGTTTTGACTTGTTCTTCTTGATCGTATTACATAGATCATGATTTAAATATTTATAAAATGTAAAAAATGAGATATATACTATTTAAATTAGGTTTACAAATATTTATGTTATTATATAAAATATATAAAAATGAAATGGAATACACCATTCATGGATATGGTAAGTGACACGTACCCATGAACATTGTTTTTGTTTTCCTATCATATTGAACGAAAGTATGTCAATGACAAATAAGAATATATTTATATATATAATCGTCAAATTAATATTATTATTTCATATATATTGTATATGTTTACTAATCTAACCCTTAATACCTTCCGTTTATTGTGTGAATTAATCACATCATTTTGAGTAGGCGGTATACCACACTTCAAGAATCGAAGTTATCGTATTCCCAAAAAAGGGAAAGCACGAATGTATGTGTTAAATTATAATTGAAAAAAAACTAAATAAATAAAAAATATCAAAAATGTAATATGAAAATAAAGATTAATAATTACAACTAACCATTGGAGGTTGTAATGGAAGAACGAACGACATCAATTCATTAGGCGATAGTCTCTCATATACAAGATAAATGATTCTGTTTCCCATTTGATGGAAGTGTGTGTGAGTATAGGTAAAAAATTAATATAAAAATATAGGTTTATTTATTATAATGAGTTAATTATGTAATAATGTAATAATATTACTTTAGGGGTGGATAAATAAATAGAAACTCCTTTTTGAAGGATGTTACCTCATCTACGGGTAATTCCATTTGTTTTTCATTAATGAAAATAATTAAATATCCTATTTTTTATAGTGAGGAATATAGGATTATATGATACAATTTGGGAGATTATGATTTCACGTTTTCGAAGAGAATATTGACTTTAGTTGTTTGAGTAAGTGAGGAGGAGTGGAGGCCTTTTATAAGTGGAAAAAATAACACATTGTGCATTCTTGAAAGGATTTGATTTATCCCCATGTTTTAATTGTCCCAAAATGATTTAAAAATATATGATTATATATACATAGAGGACTAATTGTATAAATCTTTCCAATAAATAAGTAGTTTTATGATCATATTTATAAATTATATTCTAATTTCATTCATTAATTCAACTCTTTTTTACCCAAATCATTATAATTAATTATAATTAATTTTATTTACATTTAAAAATATTTTTTATCAAAAAAATATTGAATTTAATAGATATTATTATTTATGATGAATCCAAATATAGAATAAATTATTCTAAATTCTAATCAACTAATTTTAAAAAATTAATTTAGAAGTAATCCCACAAACAGTATGAGACTACTGATTTTTATATTGAAAATATTCAAAAGCTCAAATTGTTTTGATATCCAATATCAATGTGAAATTAATTATAGTGAACCAAATTGTATTAATATATTAATAATATGTCTAAATATAATTTAAAACCAATTTAAAATATAATTTAACTATATAAATATATAATGTGATAAAACAAATTTCAAAACAAATTCAGTACTTTTCATTATTCATCAAAACATGAATCTTCCTAGAAAAATACTAAAAAACCACCCAAAGTATATTTTTATTTTACAATTTATAAAATAAGTATTATTTTTTTGTTTTATTAATTATAATTGTGTCAAAATTATATTTAAAATGGGTTATCCATTAAGAGGCGTTAAAATTGAAGGTTTGAAAAATATATATTTCAATTCATGAAATTGGATTTATTCCTATCTCATGATAATTAAATATTTTGGATGTAGGTAAAAAAATTTGAATAAATAATTAATATATAGATTTTATTTTAATAATATATCAAAGTTATTTTTTTAATTTATTGAGAAAAACTAATGTGTATATATAGAGAAATAGTTTTTTTAGAAAAGGAATTTCATTATTTCCAAATAGTTCTTACTTTAAATTATAACTAATTAATTAAAAAATTAATAATTATATATACATGTATAAATAAAATTTTCACACATTCGTTAATATGAATCACAACATACATTCTAACTGCTTTGTGGTAAAATTTATAATATTATGATATGAATAATAATAGAATATTATAGTTTGATAAAATATAGCCATTGTGTGTAAAAAAATATATTAAAGGGGAAATATTCTATTTAAAGAAAGAAAATCATGTTTATTCATGTACCAAATGATAATATATGTGTTTTATATAGTGTAGTAATAACATGGTGTTGTGTGTAATATCATAAAACATATAGATTTCATATAACACAAGATGGAGTAAGTGCAGTGTGAAATGAAAAATATCAACAAGATTAAATTAATTAAAAATAATAATAATTCATATAATCTCATGGTATTAAAATATACCCCCTTAAATTGAACTTTTCCCTCTAAAATTATTTTAAGTCATCAAATATTTAATACTTGAATATTTAATTCATAGGAACCCACATAGAAAAAAAATACTAAATCGCCATTTAGAAAAGAAATTTGGAAACATAATGGTTACCAAAAAGTGACTCATAACTAGTTTTCATCACAGGAGAATGAAGATGGTATGTGTAAACCTGGACATTTAAGAGAAATCCAAATATCATGTCCTAATGGACAGTGATATAGAACATGGAGTCGACAATGTTAATGGTCACAATTCCCCAAATCTGTGACGATATTTGTTACAATTTGATTCCTTAGAAATAAAGGTACAGGGATAACATTTTTGGTTTCAATATCATTTTAATATTGTTTATGAACAATAAAATGGATATATAATTACTTGACTTTATCACAATCTCACAATTTGGTTATTCCTTTTCCAATTTCCACTGAATCCCATATTCAAAAAAAATAAGGTGAATTATAATTCCCGAAGAACTTATGTATCCTAAGATAAATAAAGGATGATAACTCAATTCATATGAATCTAGTTATTAGCATAGAAAAATTGTTATCACGGGTTATCCAATATGATTAAATCCTCATATTGTGAGATTATAGATTAATTTAATAATATTCACTCAAATTTTAACATAGAATTTCCATATATGGTTAACCTTTTAATTATATTGAAACATAAAAATCCAAAATATTATAAGGAAGGTCACTAAATTTCTCAAAAACATCCAATCATTGATCCCCCATATATCATAATGTATTTATTTGCTGTCACGTGAAAAAACATGTGAACACCTTCATCATGTTTTCTCTTGAAAATGTTTAATAACCACAATTCCCCAAAAACCTTATTGAAAATATGCATGATCTGTTATTCTAATGATTATTGGATATATTCATTAAATACAAAAATAATATTCCTCATCCATGATAACATAAAAAACTTATTCAACAAATACATTCTTTGTTATATGATAATACATACTATCCAATTTACTTCATTTACAACATGTTTTATTTATCCATATTAAATATAATTTATACATCTTCACAAAAACATTTTGGGTTACTTTCCCTTAATAAAAATATCACCTTTCTATTATATAAGTTTTCTATGTATTCAACACCATTAGACATATTTATTTCAATCCATAATGAAAAAATTGTTCAAAATTTACTTATATATTTTATTATTAATATAACATAATAAATGTGTTCTAAAACACAAATACTCCATTCATCCCACTTCTATATATATTTACACATATATAGAATTATCTTTAGAGATATACCTAAAAATATAATTATAAATATCATTAGGGCTATCATAAAACCATTATCATCCTAGATTACAAATTTTCGGTAAACCTATCTTTTGATACAATATATAAAGACCTAGACTTAACATATTTGGATATTACCTCTTTTTAATTTAATATTATTCCCATTACAAAAGTACATTCCCACGGTCCGTAATAGTTTAGTGTCTTTGGAAACATGGAAAACAATCTTCTAGTCCTAGGAAACATCGTCGATATTTCTTTATGAAGATATTCACATTTATTATTCATTCTTAACACCATTATTCATATATAGGATAAAGGAAATATAAGAATGGGTGAGCTCAGATTCTTAGTAAGTTTAAATTAATGAGATATGTATGCATAAAATGGACTTACATGTATGAGAACATGAAAAAATTTAAAATCATACCCACATATCAAAGATCATTAGAACGAGTTATGGAATAAATATTGGCAGATTATAAGGTAGAAATAATAAGGAAATAATGGAACATGAGTCCTAAGAGAATAAAATTGGAATAAGATATATATATTTTCGGTGTACCCATAAGTAGATAAAATCATTCCCTATAAGGAAATGATCATTCCCAAAACATATCACAGAACTTTATGTGTAGTAAACCTACAAATAGGGACACACCACCATCACTAACAATAATTATTTCCTTATAATGGATTCAAATACTTTTTCTTTCCATAGTGGATTGGGTTTACCCTTCTTCCCATATTGGATTAGGTTTTCCCTTCTTCCCATAGTGTTTTGGATTTCACCATCATCCTATAGTAGATTAGGTTTACCCTTATTATAATAATATATTAATCTCATCTACATTTTACCCATAATTATGTCATGAGATATAAATATTTACACATTTTATTAGGAGGGGACATATATGTTCCACGAATCATGTAGGATATAACAGGCTCACATAATGTTATCTATGCACCCCATCGTATAACCTGTAATTGAATTACCTAATGAATTGTTTAACACCCCATTATATAAGATTTAATGGGTTAACCTATTATATTTTGGCCAGCCCATCACATAATCATTGATATCCTTACTCGATGTTATATCAACCACTCCATTATATATGTCATGTTTATGATTCACAACATGAATAAATATCAAAGAGATTTCATATGACCATAACAATATGATAAAACAATTATTCTATCCTTAAATGATTAAACCATGTAACATTAGTGGGTTTCATGTCAATCTCCTTGATATTTTCCAAGTATATGGAAATTAAATAGGTTTTATAACAATATCATTGAAATATGATTTACCAGTGGAAAAGAAATGGGTTCCCAAAACATTACTATATAAAAACATAAACCATTAAGAATAATAATTAGAATATTATCCTTGGATCATATACCAAGTAAAATATAAACAATATATAAGGATGTGAATATACATGGATAAGATTTTTCAAATAGATATTATAAGATAAATCTTCATTAAAACTAAAAATTTTAAAACATATAACTTTTTTTAAAAAAAATTCATTGATAAAAATATGAAAACATGTTTTAAAAAATATAAATAAATAATAAAATTAATTTAAATTATTAATTGAGAAAAAATATACGTCAACATTGGAATTTTTTTTAAAACATAAATAATATTTAATACATTTTTTTGAAAATAGCCATGAAAACATATAGAGGATATTTTTTAAAAAACTTAAAAAACATTCAAAAAATTAATATACTTTTTTATAGAAAATATTGTAAAATATAATTTTCAAAACATTTTTGAAAACATTATTGAATCATAGTTTTTTTATAGAAAGGATTCCCTAATAAAGGGAAATATATTGTTATATTTTCTTAAAAAAATTCTTAATCATCTTCAGTACCAAATGGTTTAAAATTGGTAACATAATATGAATATAGAACGACAAACCAATGAATAAAAAAATTCATGAGAATTATTGAGATATGTATAATAATATTTCATCAATGGAATCATAATCATAAACACTCTTGATACATTATAAGATTATAGAAATAAACATTCACCAATTTTGAAACATTAGATTACAATCCCAAAGAGAGAATTAAATTACATGAGTCCTCCAACATCATTAGAAAAATAATTTGAATAATATAACATGTAAATGGTATAGTATATAATCCTCATAGAAGAATATATTTTAATAACAAAATATTTTTCTCAGAGAAGGAAAATTGATACAAAATTACCTTACTGATTGGTATCATCTGAAATGAAAACCCCAAGAAATAAAGATAATAAAATCGATATATAAAAACATTGAAATTGAAGGATAATAGTAATACAATACATTAATGGGTAGTATACATACCACATAATAAAAATATTTTGTGAATATGGAATAAGTATCACAGAAATAAATGTAAGACAAGAAATCCCCTTACTACGTTGAGTAACTTTTTAATTATGAGATCTATGAAAAAATAGAATTAATAGAATGTTTTAATATAATAATAAATTTAAATTCATCAAATAAAATGTCATAGGTTATTACAGTCAATACAAAAAATAAATGTGTGGTTAATATGGAATGGAACTCATAGTTATAAAAAGTGATATGAAATTTCTATATTACTTGAGTAGATTTTGAATCATGAGTTATCCGAAAGAATAACATTAAATATAACATTAAATATCATCAAATAAAGTTAATTATTTATTTAACATTTAAAATTTATTTATACACCCACAAAATAATAATAATTGGTTATTAAACCCTATATATTATATAAATTAATGTGAGATGAGAAATCCATTACATTAAGTATTGTATTTATTTGTACATATCCAATCCTCCTTTATAATAAATTTTTTATTATCATTAATCTAAAAAAGAACAATATTATTATATATGATACCAAACATGATTTAAATTGGACTTTATATTACTAATATAATGCTAATGTAACATTTCTAATAATAACTGCCTTATTTTTCATACATATTTAGAATTGTTATTCTTCATAGTCTTACATATATATAGATTTAATTATTAATAGAATGTAAAATAATTATTTATATATAATATAAATTCATATTATATATAATTATAATAATATATACAAGATATAAATATGAAATGTAGTACATCGTTCATAGTGGCGGTAGGACATATGTACGCATGAATGCTATTTTCATTTTCTTATCATATTGAAATAATGAAATTAAATGAAATATATGTATGTATATAAAAATTATGATTAAATTAAAATTTCTCTTTCATATATATCAAAATATTTTACTAAACCCATCCTTAATACATTATATTTAATGTGTGAACGAATCACATCATTTTGAGGGGCAATAGGCCACACATCGAGAAATGAAGTTATCATATTCCCACAAAATAGAAACCATAAAAGTATGTGTTACATAATAAATATATAAGATGAAATAAATCATAAATATTATTTATATCATTAGAAAATATAATTTACAGGATTATTTCTAACCTTGATAGGTCCAAATGGAAAAAATGAATGACATCGGTTTGCAAGGCAGTGGTCCGTCATACACATGAATGGTGATTCTCTATCCCATTTGATGGAAGCATGTATGAGTGTACGTAGACACATTAATATAAAAAAATATAATTATATTATGGATAATAATGTTATTATTTAATAATGTTATAATACAAATTTATTTGTAGAACAATGAAATAAATGGAAATTTCTGGTTGAAGGATGTTACCGCTTCTTTGGGAAATTCCATTTGGTTTTCACCAAAGGAATATCATGTTTTGAATTCTTAAAAATTGAGCATTATATTATGAGAGGATAGAAGTTGTGAAATTTGGTTTTCTAGGTTTTTATAAGGGTAATTTCTATATAGGTTTGAATTAGTGAGGAGGACATGAGGCCTTTTATAAGATGGGAAAATAACTCTTTGTGTATTCTTAAAAAGATTTGTGATCTACCCCCATTTTACTTGTCCCACAACATTTAAAAATAAAAATTTATAGATCCGTAGAGATTTAATGGTATAAATATTTTTATAAAATAATTTTTAGATATGTTTATGTTAGTTTTTAAACATTATAATCTATGTTTAGTCATTAATTAATCTCGTTTTATGATAACCATGGTATATAATTTTAATTACATTCAATTTAAATTTTTGTAAAAACATAAGATGAAATTTTTAGACAGTATAAATTATTATTAATCCTAATGTGGAATAAATTATTTTAAATTATTAGTTCATAATTAGAAGAAAAAAATAAAAATTAGTCTTTCATATGTGATGATAAGAT
Organism: Viscum album; assembly: GCA_963277665.1. Lineage (NCBI taxonomy): Eukaryota > Viridiplantae > Streptophyta > Magnoliopsida > Santalales > Viscaceae > Viscum > Viscum album. The sequence continues at coordinate 1,047,438,913 of OY728150.1, forward strand.
GGGGTTTTAATGTAAAAATGTTCAAAAGTTACAATTGTTTTTATATCCAATTTCAATGAGGAATGTATTACAATGACCCCAATTTTGTTAATAAATTTATAATTTATATAATTATAACTTAAAACCAATTTAAATTATTAATTAACTATATATATATTATATGAAAAGTGGGTTTCTATTAAGAATCAGTATTTTTACTATTAATCAGAAAATAAAACTTCCCAGAAAAGTACCAAAAAAATTACCCAAATTAAATAATTTATTTTAATCATTTAAAAATGAAGTTTATTTTGAAATATAAAATTTTTAAAAGTGGAAAAAATAATATTTAAAATGGGGTCAGTATTAAAAGGAGGTAAAATTAACATCTAAAAAAATGGATCTTTTTATTTCTAAAATTAGATTTATTTATATCTTATACTTAAAAATTTATTGGATTATTGTCAAAAAATTATTCAATATTTAATATATTAATTTTATTTAAAACATTCATCAAAATTTGTTTATCAAATTTATTGAGATGAAATGGTGTTTGTACATAGAGATATAGTTTTCTTGGAAAAGGAATTTCATTACATTTAAATAGTTCTCACCTTTGTTACTAAATAATTGGTAACCAAAGACTCATTTTAAATACATTTAAAAAATTTATTTTCATAATTTATTTAATATTATTTTTACATTATTTTCTAACAGATATAGGGTTTCTATAATAATATTTTAAAAATAATATTATCAGTATAATGTAGTTCAGTAAAACTCATCCTTTAATGTAATGGAAGCTATATAAATAACTCAACAATTTCTATAAAAGAAGACAATCATAGTTTTTTGTTGATGAAAAGCTATTCTATGTATTTATTTTAGTGTAAGAAAAACATGGTCTTTCATTTAATACAATCCAAACATAGAGATTTCATATAACACAAGCTATATTCAGGGTTGTGTGAAATAGAAAATACCAAAAAGTGAAAATTAATTTCGAAGAAAAAAATAATTCAGAAATTCTTAGGTTATTTAATATATTGTACATAGTAATGTTTATTGGGGATTTATATTTAATATTCTAAAAAATATATATAATATATATTTATTTTATACTTGGGTTATTACTATTGGTATTAGGGTAGGTTTTAATTAATATTAGTAGATTTAGGTTAGAAAAAATTGGAAAAATCACAAGGATATATCTATGTACAAGGTATCATCTTGATTCATCGTTAATTTAGATATTATTTTATTTTTCCAAGTAATTATTTCCCTACCTTAAAGGTATAATATGAATAGAACTCTGGCACAAAATTATCTAGGGGATGTAATCCCAAAAAAGTGTTGGGTGGGTATCAACTCAATCATCATATTTTCCCTAATTAATTGGATGAGTATAGAATAGTAGAGTATAATATAACAGGGAATTTCAATTATATATTTATTATTATCCTTATGAACCATAAAAAAGGACATGAACACAATTTTTTAATGTTTAATGACATCATTTTTAACATAAGGTTTCATATAATGATAGGATGGTGTCAATATTTAGATATCCTATGAGTGAATTAAATGATTTATCACTATGATTATTATTTATCACTTTATTCCTTTTAGAGTTATTCAAGGGCTAGAACTAGTAGGAGTTGATTTCAAAACTATTTTTTGGACAATGCAATAATTTTACCACTAAGAGAATGAATGAGATTGGATCAATAAGGTGAACCAATGTGATTATGAAAAATAATATACCATGATATATGATTAAAATTGTAAACATATGTTAGTTTAATAACATATAACTTATGAGTAAAATTGAGTTTTATACATCATAAGGTCAAAATGTTCATAGAGGAATAAATGTTTAATCTTTATCATCTCAAAAATGTGAAAAAATTCACCAAGGAAAATGACACAATGGAAGGGGAAGATGTTTTTATTGGAAATGAAGGTCATAAAAAATGGATTTCCAATGTATTTGTTGTCTTATAAATGGGAAACGAGATCATTATATTAGTCAATTTACTATTCAATTGTTTAACTATGAGTCCAATGAGGAACTTATATAGTTTCAACCTCAATTGTTGATCATGAAGATTAAGGAAAACATATCAATTTCTCTATATTTAGGAATAATATGATGATGATTTTATTAATTTAATATACGAAAATACTATTATAGACTAATGTGACTTTATTTTTACCATTTATTTACTCCCTAATAAATGATATCTTATAAATTTATTGATCAATTGAATATCATTTGATACCATTAATCAACCTATGATCATTTATTGGTTCAAAAAATGACTAGAAACTATTAATGGAGATTGATCTAATTATGTGTACAAAATATCCATTCATGATGAGTTTTTATATCGAATGGTTTAGGTGAAACTCAACATTAAATATAAGCCTATTAATATTGATGTCGTTGATATATTTCTCGAAATGTCTCGAAATGTTTCTCAAAATCATGGAGTTGAGTCTTCAATAGAAATCATATATGGTGTCATGCCTATTTCAAAGAATCCCTATATAATGGATCTAATTATGTTAAAAAAATTGATAATGAAACTAAAATAAAATCTAAATAAGGGATTCATTTGGCCTAGTTTTTCACCATGGGGACACATGTTCCTTATATTAAAAAGACAAACAGATCATTATTTTTATGCATTGATTATCTAGAAATTATCAAGATCACAATTAAGAAAAATTATATTCCACAACTCATTAATTATTATATTTGATCAAGTATGAGGAGATATAAATATCCAATAAATAAACATTAATTTTATATATTATCATTTTAGGGTCAATCATTAGAAAATTCCAAATATATCCTCCAATATAAATTATAGAATATATGAATTTAGAGTGATTCCATTTGGTTTTACAAATGCAACTACTGTCATAATGTATTTTATAAATATATTGAATAAAGATGAGTTGATGTTGTCTATGGTATTACATATATATTAGATTCTCATATTATTAACATTAGTTGAGATCATGAACATTACAGCAGGATTATAAAATAAAATGACTCCCAAATTCAGCAAGAGTGAATTTTAGAAACAAAATGTGTCATTCATGGGACTTGTGATCATAATTGTGGATATATCAATATATATTTATAATACTTATGTCATTTAATATTATCCTAGACTTACTATTGTAACTAAAATTCATATTTTCCATGGATTTTCTTGACATTTTCTGCTGTTTGGGTAAAACTAACCACAAATGTCTAAAATACTCACCGTGTTTACATGGAAAGGATTTAATTTCTATTGGACTAAGGTGTATAAGGATTATTTTTAGTGTCTAATGAAAAACATGGACAATGAACCAATACACACATTACCACACATTGAATAAGGGAATGTTATTTTAATGTTATATATTTAATTATAAGCTTTGAGGTGTTCTTATAAAAAATGGCGTGGTTGTAGCTTTTTAACGATTCAGGGGAAAAATTACTTGTTGCATGCCTTAAAGTTGGAAGTGATAATATTTGAATTAAATTTTTGGAGTAATTTTATTTATGGTGATATGTGTTATATATATACTAAGTATAATATTTTAACAAATATATCCACCCAAAATTACTTGCACACGAACTAAATATGATGATTGGAACTGAGTAAATATTTTCATTTATCAATACATTACCACCCCAGGAATGAATAAACTATGGATAATACTTTTATTAAGAATGGTTATCCTAGTTTAACAATTATGAGGATTAAAAAGTATAGAAAATTAATGTATTTGAAAAACATGATCATTTTGTGTCATTTTACATTTATATTTAACATATTTATACAAAGGTTTATTCGTGTTTATTATTATTTCAATTATTAGAAATTTATTAATATAGGTGGAATGAAATTCCCCAATTTTAGGAATATCATTTTCTAATAAAATTTGATTTTAATTATTTAAGAATATAAATATTCATGAATTATATTCATTATTTCTAATATGAGATAAAATATAGGTGAAATGTAATTAAAACATGTAAAAAAATGAATAAATTATGAATAAAACTAGTAAGAGTTTTTTCTTGTATTCTAGGATTAAATAATTCAAAAAATGCAGGTTGATAAATTAAATGTGAAAATCTATTCATTACTAAATTAAATAAAATTTTAATTATGGTGCTTTCACCTCCATTTATTTTTAGTATATCACTTATTGAATCCCTCATGTTAATATTCTTGATCACTGTCTACTACTGTTTGGATATTTTTTTCTCATCTATGTCTATATTTTCACTTCCTTATAACTATCTCATTTTCAGAGAACCCATGCATATATCATTTCAACTAACCATTATATATGATACTTATTATTTTAAAAGTAAATATTTTTTATGATATGGTTTTTCAGAAAATTTATTTTTAATTATTAATCATTTGGATTACTGAAATAAAATTTCGATATTGTAATTTATTTAGGGGGTACAATGTAATATCCTTGGAATTTTTAATATATTAATCCAGTTGAAATAAATTTTATGTGGTTAAAAGATTGATTTACATGGAACCATAAGTCTAAAAATAACATGATATATTATAAACTATACATTTGACCAGTAAGGGGGAAAAGATCAATTACATTATGAAAAAAAATTACTAAAAAATTTATCTGAGATAAATTTATTGATTTATTCACATAACTGAATTTTTAAAATCACATAATGTGTGAAAGAATTATTTTTCAATAAACTTTATTATTGAACATATAATATACTTCAATCAATATAAAAAAATTTAATTTTTTGTTTTCCTAAATCATATTTATAATTTATATTTATAAACTAGTAATCATAAATAATATTCTATTAAATTTATAGAAATTTAGATAAAATCATTTTAAGGTAAACAAATTATTTTCTAGATAATTATTTCCAAATGCACAATGCGTTTTTATCTTAATAAATTAAATCAATATATATTTATGAATGATTTTAAATAAAACAAATATATAATATATTCAATAGAATAAATCCACATTAATCTAATAGTGATTATTAATCACATAATGGATATGTAAACATTTTATTATTCAAAAATTAATTTTCATGAAAAGTGGTCTTAATCATATTTTATATAATGGTTATATAATTAACGTGTTTAAAATTATTATATATTTTAATATATATAATTAAAATAATTTTTTACATCATCATTTCCAAAGTATGTTATGTTGAATTTTTGCGAATTTTATAAAAATTATATTTTTGGGTCAATATTAAAAATTATTTTCTTCTAAGACAACTATCTATTATTTTTATTATTTTCAAAGCCCTATACATAATTTTTATTTTTTTAATATTTTATTAGATTCTTTTTTGTAGAAATAAATTCAATTCTTACCATATACACCAATATTATACATGAGATTGGTATAAACATACTTTTATTCTTAAAAAATAATTTATTACAGAACCATTTTTTCTTCTATTTTGGGTTTCTATATTAAATTATCTTATAAAACTTCTAGATATTGAATCTAGAAAAATGGATTAATTTTTTGTAATAATAATATCCAAAAAAATTAATGATTCAAATTTTATTTTTTAGTTATTTATAGTAATTATGGTTGAGAGTTCACTACATTAGTAAAAAGGGTAAAAAATGTAAATGACTGATAAAAATAATATTTATAGCCACAATATGTCACATTAATTATTAATGGATGAATTTTATTACAATTATATCACATAATTCATTAAATTTAATTTTTTATTGTACACGTTTCTACGAATATGAATTACTAAAATTAAATTTCATTAGAAATTTTTAGGTCTGTCCTTCCACTACTAAATAAAAGAAAACCCTTCCTCTCTCTTATTTAAACAGCATATACCTATCTAGATCAACCAAACCAATCCTAATTCCCTAATAAAATTCCATTTCTACAAATTTGTGGTTTTTTATTATAAAAAGACAATTCTAATAGTCAACAAGAAGGGATTCAATTCATGTCTACAGAAGAACAGGTAATTTCCCTACCCAACGTCTTTCAATTTACTTATTCTTATACATTGTTTCCGTATATAATATTACACATAAAATAATATATTTAGAATCCTAAATATATATCTTTCTTATGATATATAACAACCATTATCAACCCTCTTTATTATCAAATTTCAAATGAAAAGTATACCCCAAGAGTATATGTGGTAAATGACCTTGAATTAGCGATATAATTCATTTTACATTACCATCATTAATACAATGCTAGTATGATATACATAATATTTATATATAATATTTATAAAATAATTATACTTCTATAATTATAAATATAATATATACCTTCAATCCTCTTCATCTATTAGAAAATGATAATGTCCCTCATGTGTATGTGTGGACCACCTCATTCACGATTAGACATGATTCCTATTTCATTTATGTCATAGATGGAAAATAATAAAGGTATATTTAGTTAATATATACAACATAAGAGATATGATAATTATTTTATTATGGTGATATAAAATTTACTATCCTTTTGTACCATCCATTGAAATTTTGAAACATCCCTCTGTGTATATATGGACTACCATCACCGTGAAGTGATGTTATTCATTATTATCACCAAAATATAAGAATAAATATGATATTTTTTAAAATTAATAAATATAATATATATTTAATAATTAATATTTAATATATGATGATACCAAGACCATGATTCATGGACCAACACCATAAAAAAATATTTCATGTAAAATATGCAATTTCTCAACCATATGACCATTTTAATGATGAATTATTAATAAAAGGATAATTTGAAATAATAAATTAATGGTGCATATTAAAATATGAATGATTATTTTTCTAGAATAAATTTATAATAAATACATTTTTAGTACACAAGACATTTGAATTATATAATGAAATAGACATCATTTGGTAAGCGATTAATATTTCAATCCCATTATATTGTTTTTATGATATTAATTTTTGTATTAAAATTTATACTACTTATTTGATAAAACCCTATCATTTTAAATTTTTACTTATTTTTATTTTTATTTTTAATAAAATCCTAATCTACTTATTACTCAAAATTTTTTAGATAATGTGTTTATTAAAGGTAAACCTTATTTCTTCCCATTCACTCAGAAATCATTTTTATCAATATCCTTGTATTCTATCAAATTTTGAGATTGTTTTTGAAGATTATTAATTAATTTTTTTTAAAAATCCTAATATTTTATGTTTTACAAAGTGATTTAGAAATAATCATCATTTTTTAAAAAAAGGTTATTTATATTAAAGGAGTGAACAAAATAATTATTTTTACCATTATGGAGTCAATAAAATTATTTACCAAAATTTCCACTCAATTCAATTAATTTTAATTTATATTATTCCATTTTTATTTTCAAGTAAAATTTATTTTCAACTATTTTTGAAATTTGGTTATTTTAAATATGTTATTTGAAAATGATAATTATATTTTTCTCATGAAATCGTCTAGGGATTTTTAAAAGTATATTCATTATGAAAAATACTATTGAATATAATCAGGATTCACTTATGATATAATCCAATTATACCATAATTTTTATTTCTCTTGATGTTTTTTGATTAATATTATTATGAAATCCTAAAAATACCATAATCTTATCCATGGTATAATATATGATGAGAGGATAAATTTTTTTCATAATATATTGGAATACATATAGATATATATTTTATTATATGATGTTTTGTTATTTTATATTTCCCCAATTTATTTTTTATTGTGATATTTTTATCTTATGTGATAATGATAAAAATAATTGAAATTATTTAGAATTTAGTTGTTCATATTTTGTTGAATTAGTACTATTTCTTCTATAATTTAATGAATGATTATTCATGGACATGATTGTGAATGGATATGTTAAAAATATTCGTGTGGGTATTATCTATTTATAGGTATTATCAAAAGATTATGCAAGGTCATTATTGTAATTAGTTGTGTTCATAATGTTATGATTTCTTATGATTATTATTCAAAAATTTTATGTTAGGACCCTTGGATTATGACTACTAACTTGAAAACCATATTGATCATTCATCAAGTTATGACATGATTTTTGATGTTTTGATTATTGATGCTTGTATAATTAATTGAAGGGAATTAAAATATTGGACTATTTAGAAGGAAGTGTGAGAGTTCAATATGATTGGATTATACATGATATACCTAAAGAAGTGTGTAAAACTCCTTGTAATGTGTATATTAGGTATATGAGTTATAAAAATATTTTAGTAAATTTTTTATTATATGTGATATCATGTTTGTTTATTATGTGTGCTTTAAATACTCTAGAGTTTGATTATAATGTATAATTGTATTGACCTTTTATTTTAAATTCATGATCTGTAGAATATAATCTCTAGATCATATTTTATTGTAATAGTATGTATCATGAATGATCTAATAAAATTATGTGTATCTTCATTATATTTTATTTATATGATAGAAATATTGATTCAAAAATAAAGAGTTTTTCTATGCAAAATTTTGATAGTGGAATTTTTAAATGTTCTAAAATTCCCCAGTTTCTCTATATTACATTGAATGAAGATAATGGTAAAACTGATCATATATAATTTTATTAAAATTTAAATGAATTTCATTCCATAACTTTATAGTGGTATATTTTAAAAAATTGTTATATTTTAAAAAATGATTCCAAAACATAGAATACGAAATATGATATAGAAACAATAGTATATTTTATAAATATTTTTATTATGAAGAAAAAACAATTATTTACAATTTCTAAATGAATCTCATATCATAGAAATATATATTAAAATTAATATATCCACTATAAAATTATAGGGAATATGTTGAGATGATAAAAAGTCCAATGTTCAAAAATAATGGATTATATTAAACAAATAAAAACCAATATTTCACATAATAAGTAAAAATATTTTCAGGAAATGGGTTGGTAATGTAAAATGTTAATGGGACACTTAGTTACCATTTAGAAAGTGAATATAATTATTTACCAAATAATTAATCTAATCTAATGCTAATTTTTTTTAACAAAATATCCAAAAAAAATTAAGGATGTGTCATGATAAAGGATATTTTTTATTTATATGTAGTTAACATGAGTAAGCCAATATCAAAATAAGATTATACCATTTAAATTAAAATTTAAATTACTTTCTACATCCTAATAGGGTTTATGGTATAGATGAAAATAAATACCTAAAGAGTTAATTTAGTTACCAAAATAAATTAAATGTTACATTATCCAAAATGTGTACCACATATACTTGTAAATAATAATGTATATAGTTACATTATTTTATGGAAACTCTTTGTGGAAAGGGTTATATGTATTATGATGATACATGTTCAATGAAATATAAGTATTTAAAAGAAGTATACATTATAAAATTTGATGTGATTAAGTTAAAAAGTTTAAATGGGATCAAATAGTTGAACAAATAGTGATATGATATCAAAATTTCAAAAATCCATAAATTTTTGTACTTCATATATGTTATTCACTAATGAGTTAGTTGGTGTGTTTTATCATATGGTCACATAGATATGTGATATGAATTATATATAATGTAATGTGTTAGAAAAACCATATAAATGAATCTATTCAAAATGTTGATCTGGCATTTTTCTTATTTGATGTTATATATATGTGATTATGATTGGTTTATTATGTATTATTAAAAATGTTTTATGAATACTCAAATGTATCATTTTTTTCAAATCCCTATTTAATCTTTATTTCTTGTTATCAGCATTAATTTATATATAGATATTTATTTCATGAATTTTATTGATAAATAACCTCTCAAGGTATGATGTTTCTTTATCCCTAACCAATGTTCATTATATATTATAAATGGTTATTAAGTAATTATAAGGTTATCTTGGTTTGGATACTTGTATATAGATATATAATATAATCATGAGGAATGAAATAGTGAATATTAATTCTTAGGTATTCTAGATGACCCACCAAATAAGCTGCAAGGAATATAAATAACAATACATTGGTTTACTTTGGATTCATGGAACATATTTGATTCCACAGTACGTCATGTTGGTGAAATATATATAATGATAACCTTTAAACATTGATACACTACTGAAGCTCGTTTGAATAAAAGTTACATAACATAGGTGTGGATAGATATGTTGTTGATCATATCATCATTTGAAGCTCAAACAATATTTGATTTTACCTCACATGTGATGAGTTTATCATGAAATCTCTTGAATTCCAATGATTTTGGATCAAGTGGCTACTAGAAAAACATAAGATGTGATTATATATATAGATTAGGGACATTAGATATTCTCATCCATAAAGATAATGGACTTGTGATGTCTACACTTACTAGTTCACCCCATACTCATTGAATCGAGAATATATGAGTAGGCTATAGGGGATTGGAAATCTCAGTGCCCTGGGGTCACATGATGTCTTAGAAAAGAAAAAATTTCATAATTCAAAATAAATTATGATACAAACTAATAAAAACATGTACAGTTATACATGTGTTTTATGGAGGTTATATTGAGTCACATTAAAGCATGAGTTTCATTGATAATTTTCTATGTGTCCCAAAATTCATAAATATGTGGATATGGATATTTTTAATTTTTATCAATGATATAATAGTATATAGGGTCATAATTTGTGGTTGAATTAATTTAGATTGAGTTTTTTCTTGGAAGATGCACTAAATTTATTTTAGTTTTATTTTGAAAGGTGTTTTGGTTTTGTACTGACAAGTTATTTCATACAATGTGATGACTGTAAAATATATTATTGATTTTAGAAAAAAAATATAATATCCAAAATATTTTTGGATATTATTTCTACTTTTATATTATATTATAGAATATGTTTTGATAAGAAAATATTTTTTTTTGGAATTATTATTGAAGGGAGATTGAAAGAGATATTCTCTAAATCCATATATACATATATATATCTGTGTGTTTGTGTTATATAATGAGAAATATGATTTCCATGCATGGTTATATCATTTCATGAAATTCCAGTATATGATGGAAACCCGAGTTATTCAAATACATAATCTTCCTTTTGATGTAAACATTTTAGAAGATTAAATATAATGTATGTGAGTCATTGATATGATGAATGTACATATTGTTCGCAGAATTAATTTATGAATTTTAATTTATTAATAGATTGATGTTTTTTTGGATTTTCTTTGAAAACCAAAATAAAATGGATGAAGTAAGAAGTTCAAAATGGAAAATGAATAAAACAAGATAATGTATTAATAGATAAAATAATTCTATTTATAAAATTAAAATCATTCATTGCATGCGGGAGTACATTGAAGCATTGTAGAAGATTTTAAAAAGAATATGGGTAAAATTTATACTACTTTATAGATATATGAGAATAATTAGAGAAATAATAACATTATAATATCCCATAATAACAAAATATCACAGTAAGAATAAATGATCTTGTCCTATGTTCCTGATTAGATGGATAATTTATATTTGTGGACATAAATATGAAATAGAGAAATAGGAACATTACACAAGAAAAATAGAGTTGTTGAATAAATAGTCATAGGATGTTACAAAGGACCTTTGAATAATTTTTGGTACTAGTATAAGTAATTATATTATAGTTATGTGAGATAAATAATTTCTGATTATATAAAAATTAGTGAGAGGATGTTATATCAGTGGGATTCTTTGTAGAATGGTGTGATACAATTATTATGTGTGATGTACAATGAGATACAAAAGATGCACTTTATAAAATCATTACATTATAGTAGTGAATTTTTTATCATGTTGAGTAACATACCAAAGTAAGGAGTAGGCTCTCACATTGATGCCAACAATTTTAAAAATTATTCAAGTGCTTTATTATTCGTTATCTAATTACATAAGGTAATGTTATATAATTAAGAAGAGATCATCAAGAAATTCACTAGTTATAGTTGATTATTTATAATTTAAATAAGAAATAATTAAATGGAAAACATTGGTTCACCACTCCCTCAACGAATTATATAACTATACATGTGAGTTAAATTTTTTTTTGAGGATGTAAACATTGGATAATATTAACAATTTATTTACTGATACTTATAATACTTTTTAGCATATAAATATTTTAATGAAAAGTAGATGAGGGGGAATGATCTTCAAGGAGTAAAAGTTACTACACTCCATAGAAATATTTATTCTTACACTGCATAGATCATGTAGAATTTGATTTTATCTAATTGGCATTAATTTCCATGACCATGGAATTGATTATATTATAAGTGGTGTGAGAGATACCACCATAAAACCATTTTGGTAATGAATACGGACATTGAGTTTGTTTTCCTATTGGGTATCAATTATATGGATAATGTTTTGAATCGGTGTATTGAATTTATTGAAACAAAAAAATTATCATTCAAATTTAAACTTTTACATTTGTGGGACTATATTTAGTCATTATTTTTTATTTAAATAACTAGTCATTTTTTATAAAAAATATGATATTTATATCAAGAGTTATGTATGAGTTATTATATAATATATGGATCCTACATAGTATCATTGAGGTTATTAGCATCCCGATCATTTTAATGTTTTTTTATTTTTTACTCTATATTTTTCAAATAATATTACTCTTACAATTCTATGTATAAATGGAGGATGAGATTCACATACATATATAATATGGGGGTCTATATTTAACAGGTTCACTTATGGTGTAACCACCTAATCATTTTAATAAGAAATATTCCTTCTTAATTGATAGTTATGAACTATTTTTATATATACTATAATATAATACACATTCACCGTGTACTAAAAAAGATTTAATTTTTTACATTATATATGAAGTACACATAAAACTTATAAAACTAAAAATATTATAACAGGATAATAAATATATATAACTAACAAAAGTACTATTTGTAAATCCATCAGGTAATCGTCACCTAGATTTATCAAATCCATAAATAAAATAGAGAGTATCTAAGAAACCATTATAAATATAATTTCAATTTTGAAAATGATTTGTATAAAATTGAATGAAATGTAAATAACTATAGAATAAAGTAAATAAGACTTATTTATAGAAATTAATATGTTAATATAACCATCAAATTTGAAATTTTATTGTTGTGATATTATCCTAAAAGTTTGAATATTAACTGAAAATTTAAAATATAAATTTGACCGATGGAAGAGTACGTTATCTTTTATTTAATTGTTAACATGAATAAGATAAGTAAAAATAAATATTTAGTTTCTATAAAATAAATATCAATATTATGTAACTAAAATATATTATAAGTGTATATTTTTTATGTAAAAAAGTAATATATTCTTTGATAAATTCTAATTTAATATTATTAAATAAAATTAATGTTTCATAAGATAAAAAATTATTAAAATAAAATGAATTCCATATTCGTAAATACTATGTCAATCGTATCCCAACGTATTTTTTGGTAGTTTTATGGAAAACCTGATTTTTTTTGTGTGGTAAAATTTTAATTTTTAAATTCCACATGATTATGTCATAATATTCATATATGATGTTCTCCAGGTTGGTAGTGCCATAGAGATTGGAATGTTTGAACTTGAGATAACAGTTTTATGATTTATTTTCTTTTAAATAATGTTTTATGATCACATAATATCTTAATGTCAACATTTGGAATTATCTATCATTCGTATATGAAAAAAAAGACCAACATAGAACCTGATGATATTTAAAAGGATTAGTCCCCTACTAGAAAACCTAAAAGATGATTTGATATTTTATTCTCCCTAATGATAGATTTTAAATGTTAGAAAACAAATTTATGGGTATCCTCTGGATCTTATTGTTCATGACATACAAGAATAACATCACACATCTCCAATATCATCGTACTGAAATAACTACATCTATATAATTTAGAGTACAAAACATAGCCTTTGTTCATCACTGGTAGATAAAATTATTAATACATAAACCATCATTTCAGAAAATTTCATTCCTATCATCTTGAATTATTAGTTAAATCCTTATATATTCCCCTATAATGGAAGGTAAACTATCCTATTTTACTTTTTCTCACTATAGACTTTATTCAAAATTTCTCATCATGCTCATAGAGTCTCAACATAGCCATATTTAATAGTATCACAAGCGTTGACTCTTCTTGGTCATCATATATTATTTAAAGGTATTATATAACATATCTGTATTGCACTAACTTGAATAATCATTTCTGATCCATACTTTTAGAAGACCTCATTAGATCATTAAAACATATAAGAGGATGCTAATAAGTAGTGAGGATCTATAGGGTTTATTATGGAGACTAAACCCTCAGTAAGCATACTCATACAAATAAATCCATGGAAGTATTAATTAATATCCTAAAATAAACCGTAAGGAACTAAATTAAAATCAGCAAGATATAGATAAAATCCAATTCATACAATGTAAACAAAAAGTCCCACAATTTTTGTGAGAAAAAATTAAATTATAATTAAAGAAAATAATCGAAAACACTACAATTATAGTTTATATTATACCTAGAAATCACTTCCATCCTCCCTTATCCACCTTCTCAACTCTTCATTTTAAAGACCTTTCCCATTGTTATATCACAAGACCAGAAATCCTCTTGTGTTTTAATATAACTATGCTTGGGTGATTATTTACAATGTTGGATTGAAATAATAAATATTTAATATAATGTATACATCTATATAAATTTGTATTCAATGATGGATATTAATTAATAACATATAACCAATTATATATTGGGTGATAGTCTACTAACCTGGACACTATGAGCCCTAACCGTAAAAATTTTGGTTCTGCATCAGAAATAATTTTCCATATTCCATAAAATATCAAATTAGTCAACCAGGCCAACACATATCATATATTAAGGACCATATCCAATGAAACTATAGTCAATCCATAAGGCTATTTCACCCCTGTCTCAGCCTTTGGTTAGACTATATGGACATCATCATTATGAATCTACTAGGTTGGCCAAGATTTCCATTGTACACTGTAATATACCTCAATATTGTATATAAGGTTTCCATACCACTTCCTTTACTAGGACAGTCTATAAGGTAGTCACACGAAATCATTTATCACAAATCTGGATACATGTCCGTCATTCACAAACCATATTTCTACACTCATTCATCATGATCATCATCACACATAACAGTATCCCATACTCCCTCTCTAGGTCTAACCAATCCATGAACATCCCAGCTATCACATTAATATTCTATTGAAATTTCAATAGTTCGATCATTTACACAACATATGTCAAAAAAATAAAAATGTGATAATCATTGGACTCATTTTTTTTGGTCTCATGGTTTACAAACACACAACATATGAAAAAATATGAAGCATACTCTATCACAAAATTCTCATAACTATGTACACACTCAAAAAAATTCTAATCATTTTGTTAACCATTATATAGAGTCATTATATAGTTTGGAATTCCCACCTTAGGTAAACCAACGTTAGGTACCAACAACCATCGGTAAATCATGACTACACGATGATGATCCTCAATGAGAATCTCTATAAATGGTAGATTGAGATATATTTAAGGAAAAGATGGAAATATTAAAGATCTGAATATTATACATTAATAAACATACAATTCTCCATTAAAAAATGATGTAATACATAGATCTATCCCACACAACATTTATATGATGTTTTTCTTAAGGTAATGATAGGATTCAAGATATAACTAATGAAACATACCATTTGGGAGCCAATGAATTGATCCAAGAATGATATTCCAATGAGAGGGGGCAGAACGATATAATTCAATAAAAATAGAGTTAATGGATCTAATACATATAAATGAGGTTTGGTCCAAGATATAGAGATATAAAATATGCGGCTTTGAGAAAATTTATAGTTGTTCCCATAATGATCATGATTTATATGAAAAATTGGAGAGTGGGTGGTTTTCAGTTGGATGACTATTAGCTCAAAGAATAATCTTAGGCTATTTCCTTATCCATGGGATGGTTGGTGGAACCTATGTTATTTGGGATACTTCCACCTTATTATATTCAAGATGGGGGTTGGTCACCCCACCTTATTATAATCGAATTTACTAAAACCAAAACTCACCAATATTCCTAAAAAATATGAAAACCATAACCGTGATATGTCAAAAATTAAGATTAATATATGTTTTAATTTTAAGAAAATTAAAAATCACCACCTCTAATTCCATAATTTACTCAGGATGTGTATTTTGAGGTCTTTCCTAAATAATGCATGGTATTTCTCTAGAACATCCCACTCTTTCTCCAAAATATCCATTTCAATATTTTTGTAATTCCATAGAAATCACAAATTTTGTCCATCATACCCCTCAACACCCTCTCTCTATGATCCACAATCTATACTAGTCCCTCAAAAAATGATGAATCTAGTTTAATCTCAATGGGAAACAGTTGATCCTAAAATTAAACATCTTGTGACAACCCTTTTTTCTTACATTTCATCATGGACATAGAAAAAGTTCAACGGATCTAGATTATATGTATTTATAATTCTCTAAAGAGAACAATAATATGATCTCTAGAAAATCACATCTTATAAACTCCAAGGGTATTTTATGAATTCTATACTCTTTAGAGACACTATATATCTGATATTTAATGTTTTGGAGAAACAACCCAAGGCCCTATGCACAACGTGAATGCTAGGTGTAACACATAAACCACTAAAATGTAAATAACATTAACTATAAGTCCATCAAAATTACCCACATAATCTCCAAACTACTCTAAATCCATTAGATCACTCACGGATCTCAGACTCTAAAACACTAAAAAACCAACGGATTAGAGAGATGGTCAGTGCCATTCCAAATGGGTATCACCACCAAAGGGTCTCACTACATAGACCCCAAACAATAGTGTTCTTCTAAAAAGCACATTTTCTCTTTTTCTTCCCATTCCAACATAAAAAAATATTAAAATACTTCCAAAGGCAAATGAATCTAGATATTAATACTAACTAGAATAAAAACAATGTCTGTAATGGTTATCCATTATCATAACATATTACTAATCTAGATACCACTCCTAGAAAGACATCTCAATGTATCAAAGAAA
The DNA here is from genome assembly GCA_963277665.1 of Viscum album. Lineage (NCBI taxonomy): Eukaryota > Viridiplantae > Streptophyta > Magnoliopsida > Santalales > Viscaceae > Viscum > Viscum album. Next base: position 1,047,456,088 of record OY728150.1, read on the forward strand.
CATCACACATCAATATATATAAAATATGGATCTACACCCACAACAACACCCCACAAACTCAATGACAAGGTGGCTGCACATCACTCATGGTTCACACATAAATTTAAATCCCATAACCCAAGTAAAATTACTCTAAAGTGCATCTCACAGTCATAACATGAAATATTAATGCTAAAACCCCATTCAATGGTCCTCTATTATATAATCTCTATGAAATAACCCTAAATAATAATATTCTTTGAAAAACATACTCATAACATCCTAATTAGGCCAAGATCAAAAAATGAAACCATATCTTCTCTAACTATTCACATCAATCATGAAAAAAGAGGAAATCAAGAGTGTCTAAAATATATACTATATAAATCAAGTGTAAAAGTTCCCAATGGTCTAAAAAATAATCCAATTTCAGTATACCAATCCATTTAAAGATTATAAACTTCTATTTCAATATATATATTCAAAAAAAATTTATAATAGTTTTAAAATATGTAATTCTATAAACCCCATTTGGTAATTGAAAACCCAATGAATACCACATATTCCTTTTCACTAATTTGTGGGACCCAAAAGAATTTAATATCCTTAAAAATTCACAAATCCATTGTTATTTAAATGAATAGATAATATCTAAATATTGTTTTCCATTCTTAAAATATTACTTAATGATTGAGAACTTTATCAAATTAACATCTGGATAAAGGCATAATTATCTTATTTTTTTAATAAAATATAAAACAAGCCATTTCTGTTTTTATAATCAATTAGAATTAAAAAATCCCTTTGGAAACATAATTCCTTTTAATATATTAATATTATTTTATAATAAGTTAATTTTTTCTATTATATGTTCTTGAAAAGGATCAAATAATAAAAAATATTCCAGGGGAAAATGAAAACATAATAACAAATTGCCAATAATGAATCAATTATACTCTTTTAAAATGTACACCTTATTCATAGTTACACATTCATATAAAAAATTACAGCATTTAAAGGCTCGAATAATTAACTATGAATAATAATATATTAATAAACAAAAAGAAAAAAATTATAACATACATAAAATTATTTTAACAACTATCTATCAGAAGATTTTATATATATATATATAATATGAACCTATGTTCCCATAAAATATTCATGAACAAAGAAAAATCCCATAAATAATAATAATAAAATTGTACTCATTATTATTATGAAACTATAATAAAATAATTGATAAAATAAATTCCATCACTAAAGACTAAATGTTCCATAAAAAAGAACTACATATTAACTTATATAGACCCAATTCCAATGATTCATAAAAAACTATATCATTTTTACATTTCACTAAAACTGGTCAAGAATAAATGAAAAGAAAAGAACCTTGAAAATAAATTGTAATACCGCAACCCAAATCATCCACTCTAGGCAGAGTGCTACGTAAGATTATATGTTCCTTCATATTAAAATGTGGCACCTGATTAAAAGTATTTCTTTGAAAAATTACTTGGTGGGACTGTACCCATCATAATGATGTACAATCAGAGGTAGCACAGAAGAAACTCTAAGCTATAGCGACATCAATAGGCTGGTCGGTGGGACCCCATAAACTCCATGCTAATGGTTTCTCCCCCCCCCCCACACTCATTTTATTCATAGTTATAGATTCCGAAAGCATCCAAAATTCTTAAAAATATTAAAAAAACAACCATGATTTAATGACATAAAATATTAATTTATCATTTCATATGATGGTTGTCACATTCTCCTTTATTTATCGTAATCACACAGGTGAAATAGTTATATCATTAATAGCTTAATAATATTTTTCAACGAAATGGTTATTCATCCGGGATGTCATCATCTTCACACATCAATATAAAGTGTATTTTTTAAAGAGAAAAATTTTAATCACCATAAACCTCCATTTTTCACCTTATCTAACATATTTTAATCTCCAATAAACAAGTGAGTACATTTTCCATTATATAAATAATGAATATCTACGATATTTGTTACTAAGATCTCACAACATTTAAAACTCATTTAATCTTTTTCAATCCTCTATTTACATCTCCAAATACGCATGGGATTGAATTATTCATTAGATATGGAAATGTTGTGATTTTACCCTCTACAAAATAAATATAATATAAATCATTCTACAACTATTCATTGATATGATTTATCATGACATTGAACACCACCTGATTGGTTGGGATTAATATATTTCTTTACATGGATTTTTGGTATAATCATAAACTCTATAGTTTGAAGGTTTTCATATCAGTTATCAACATGAATAATGATATTCTTTAATAATTATGATTTTCATTTCCATGAACAACATTTCACAATATTATCTTAGTTGATCTTTTTGAACTCCCTACAACTTCTAGAAAACTAATATTTAAATCTCTAATTATGTAAGAAATCCATATACTATCTGATATGTCATTATATTATACCTTAAATTCAAGAAAAAGAAATTAAAACTATTTTAAAATTTATAAACGATTTATGTTTTAATTCTAAAGTCTCCTTATTTTACATAGGGGGTTTTCTTATTCTTTTTTCAAACTACAAGAAGATTCCACATTATAAGAAGAATTTTAACTTCTATTTGTCCCACATTACATTATTAATCCCCAAACCCACCTTATAAATTCCAAAATTCAGATTTTATGATAAAAAATACCCTTATAGTTATCAAATCTTATGTTATGAATCCTGTGAATCCAACATTTCAGATTAGTGGATACCACATAATTTTCATGGGTTACCTTACATATCTCTGAATAATAATTAATGAGTTTATAAATCATCCTTGAGAACTCATTGATTTTTATTACAAAAATATAACGAATTCTTATTATGCTATCATGATAGTTAAAATGGTAATAACCCTTCTTGAAGTTCTCGTTACAAGTATAGTGTAATTATGGACATAGCAAAATTTCTAATTATACTCACCTATGATGACCATTATAAAATCATAAAGAACTTTTCATTTCAATCACACAATACACATAATTTCTAGAATCCATCATATAAGTTGAGATAATCTTTAGTATATCTCTACCCCATTTGAAACACATCAAATAAAAAAAATGTTTTTAAATGATCTCTTTCACCTATTACACTAGTTTTTATGCATAGTTCTCAATGGATTGTTTCTCTAACATAATATATTATATATTATATATGGTTAGTTTTTAAATTTATCTCATTTATACATATTCTTCAAATCATGTTCGTTGACAATTTTATATAGTTCATATATCAATAAAAACAATTCTCATGTATTTTGTTGAATAAAATCTTGAAAATCATCAATTTTAATGGCAAATACATTAATTTTATTTATACTTAAACACAATATAGTAGTAACTAATCTCTTCATATCATGTACATTATATCAAATAAATACACTTAATCTATATTCCTTGGGATTTTGAAAAACACTTTTATTCAGAACGCATTAACTCTATACAACATTTCAACCACATTAACATCAATATATTAATTTATTCTATAATGGTACTTCAATGTGCCCCATTAGATTTTGTTCAATAATGATTTTAATTGAAAATAATAACATCCTCATTTATTAATAATAGATATAATTCTCACTATATTGGATGGTTTATAATATATTCCTCCTTATTCTTCTATAGAAATATGTAGAATCATATATCGCTTAGTAGTAATCCAAATTTAACAGACTCAAAGTCCTTAGGAGCCATTTTTTGTGTTGAAAATATTAGGGATTAACTATATCACCAATAAGTTTCACAAACTATCAATCACGTGAAAAACATATAATTTTTTATTTTAAGGGATATTAATATTCATTTATCATTACTTAGTTATCGCTCACTCAACCTAAAAACACATAAAATATATTCATGTGTATGATAAATAAATACCTTATAATTTTATTTCTGATCAACCATTACCCCAATTAAAATAAGATTTCAAAAAATCAATGTATGATAATAAATTAAATATCATACCACATATTCTATTTTTTAGGTTAAAAATATATTTCATATTCTCCAAAAAAATATTTGGAAAAATCCTTTTCTTGATATCTCACCCTCAATGGATGCAATGAATTATCTATAATATTTAATAGTGTATTGTATGTTGGATAAGTTCCTTGTTATATAGTAATTAATTAACTTATTATTACAATATGTTAATATTTTAAAATTCCTTTCAGACTATAATTATCAGTGTCGTTTTGGGATTATGGGTCGACAAATTTTTTCATCAGTGAAAGAAGCATGGTAGAGAGTTATCTATAAAGAAAAAATTATCCTTTCATTCGAGATTAAATCTCAAAAAATATAATCATAAAACATTTTCATATTTTATTACCATGAGTCTTCCTAATTAGTATGTTATTATTCCTTTATTTGGTTTTATTATTCTGTGTACCTTTTTACATCACATCTTCTAATAACACAATTGAATCTCTTTGTGTCTACTCCCTATTTTCGAAGAATTATTATTAAGTAGTAAAGATAGTAATAAAGTGTAAAACCATAACATTTTAAAGAATTTTTATTTGAAATATATTTGATCTCTTTGATATATTGTCTTATATTAAACCTGGTAATTTTTAAAAGAATATTACAAGGTTCGATGGACTAAAGGATACAAAACATCAAACTTAAACGGCTAGTGAAAACATTATTTAATTATGACTTCCATAACACAATTGTTTAATTTATGGGTATGAATGGGATTAAATAATTTTTAAATATATAAATATCATACCTAATTTATATATATTGATAAATTCTTAATAAATGTTCACAAAAAGTTTAGTATGGATATTTTATTCTATAAATAAATATATTTTCATTGAAATATAATTATCATTGATTTTTTTATGAAAATATTCAAATTAAATTAAATAAATATTAGATATTTTAATTTATGAAATGAAAATAATTTTTTAAATCTATGTATCGATATTATCCTTGTGTGATACTTTGGGATTTTTCAAAAAATAATGATTTTTCAAGGAAAAGGGGAAAATACCAATTTTTTGTAAATCAATCTTTTATTTTAAAAAAATAAGTAATTTCAAAGTCCCATTATGGTTTTATGATTAAAAATTAACATAATTATTCTTTATTTATTTTTAATTCAATTAATTATATTTAAATCATATTTATATAAGATTATAATAACATTTTATTGTTAGGATTTAAAACATAATTTCTATTTGAAATCTATTTTAAAGTCCATAATATTTTTTCCATTTTAACTAATCAAAATTTCCCAAAATAATAAAATTATTTTGAATAAATTAATAAATTTTATTTCTATAAATATATTGTGATGTTAATATGATTATTATTCCTTGTCTAATAGTCACTATATCATTTTCTTATGCTTGATAATTGCATCTATTGAAAAACGTTATTCCTGAAACATCATTGGGATTACTTTTAAATTAAATTCTACCATTTTTTGGGATTATATTTTATAAAATGAATTTAATTTTTATAATAATAATAATCAATATTATATAATATGATTAACTTTAATGTTTTTCATAAATAATAGTAAAAAACTAAAAATACATTATGATGGTTAATGTTAAAATTGGTTTACAGTGGGATAAACTAAATTGGTAAAGGGAAGAAAATGATTAAAACAAATTTATTTTTAATAATAGTGTTTTTATCAAAATAATCAATCTTCAAATCCTTTATAATAATTCTTTGTCACGTTGGGTGAGAGTGTATTACCATTATTGAATAGTTTAGGGTATTTTAAAAAACGTCATGCCTCCTCAATTATAATGGGGAACTCCCTCTCATTCACTATTTTCACCTATCAAGCCATTTAGCTTGAACAAAACTTTAAAAAATCTCTCCCCACCAACATTATCCACATTATATATTTTTTTTCTTCCAAAAAGATAAAACCTCTTATCTTTAAGTGGAGATTCAAAAGAGGATTCTCTAAGGGAAGGTAATCATCTTAATGAAGTTATTTCTTTTTATTTATTCCTTTAAGAGAATCAATAATTTAATAAATATGAAATTTTATAGAACCAATATATACCATGTATTAATATTTTTTATGTCTATGGTATAATAACTATCCATCTCATCATCCATAAAATAGGAAATACTGTCATCACTCATTTGTGTAGCATACTATAGCCTCATGAATCGATATGAATCATTTTCCATAAAAAATATCATGGGTGTAAATAATTATGGATTAAATGGTTATATATAATATTTATTATATAATTACACTTTTTTAATTTTAATATCACTTTTTTCCTTCTTATATTATATTCTGTTTAAAATACGGAAATTCCACTCAGGTGTGTGGCAGACTACCACCTCAAGAAGCAATGTGATTTGTTTTCACGTACACCTTAAATGAACAGTAATATGTATATATTTAATTAAAATATATGATATATATATAATATTATTAATTCAAAAAATATTTATACCATCCACTTTCTTACACTTTCACCCATATAGGTAATGATATCACTGATCGTGTGTATGTATGAACGATTGTATCTACGAAGGGATGAGACTAATTTCCTATATTGAAATTTAAAGAATGTTTTCAAAAATAAATAATTTAATAAAATATTATATTTATAATCTCAATAAAACTATATATTTTATATTTATATATCTTGTTCAAATACCCAGAATATTAATGACTATACACGCAGGAGAAAATGAAGTGGTTTACACCCAATACACTTGTAAAAATGACGTATTTTAAAAAACTGTTAATATGATGTTTTCCTAAGATCATATATTTTATTATGAACATAAATATATTTATTGTAAAAATTAATAAAATGCATTCAAACATTACACACCAGTTTACATAACAATTGTCCAAAAGGAAGTGTGTAGTAAAGTATTTTGTCTCGATTTATTTTCATTGTGGCATATTGTAATATTATGAATGAAATTAATTTATATGGTGTATATAACAAAACTATTAAATTTAATATAATTAATCATATATAAATAATTTTATTTTATGTTTTAATTTTATTTATTTCAACTAATGGAATTTGACATGATAATTACCTATTGGTAATAAATTTCATAACTCAATTTATATTCATTTGGTTACATTACTTCTTCATTGACTTTGATAATCTAAGATTATATGTGTACGAATTTTTTATTATATTATGTTGTATTTAGAAATTTATTTTTGGTATATAAATTGTATACACTTTATATATTAATTGATTAAATCTTAATTCAATGTTATGATCATTGTAAGGGTTGCTCACCTAAAATTGTCCTCTTTGAGTCACATGTCATGTTACGCACCAATGTTATTTTATAAATTGAGTCTATTTCACCATTGACATGTTATATAATGAATTAATTTTATTAATAATATTTACTGTTTCATTTTATGGTATTCATTTCATGAGGATTAAAATTCAAAAGATACATATGTTGTAATATATTTTTGTTCCAATCTCATTTTTATACGGATCGTTTATTATAGAATATCCCTTGGATAAAATTATTTGATAATTTCATAATAAACATCTAAATCATTATTTTCCTCTATTTATTGATTAATCTATTCAGGTAATAGTACCATTTTACTATATTTTTTACGTAAACTGATTGATTAATTGGTTTTAATTAAATCTATCATCATTTCTCTATTTGGTCATATATATTCTTTATCCAAATCCTTTTTTTAGAAAATGATTTCAAATTAGTTTTACTATGATTTTTTAAAGTAATAATTTCTAATAAATTGATTTTTAAAATTTATTTAAAGAGGAATATTCATATAAATTTATAAATTAGAAACTTTTCACATTTCTTACAATATTGGGAATGTAATATTTCTTTTAACATACTAAGAATGAATGGAACTTTATCATCATCCTGAATTCTCATTTAATTTAGTATTCCATTGAAATAATATATTTATAATTTTTAACATAAAATTTGTCCATATTATCATAGACACGTGTTTTTTTTCAAAATGTATTTTCAGTATTATTTAGATACATTATTCATGAATTTTTAATCATATTTTTGTTATATTAATTTTTATTTCATACAACAATCTCTTATTTTACATATACCTCAAGAAAGATTTATTTTATTGATTATGATATTCTTTTTATCTAGAGTGTTTATAATAATTTTGACTAAGGGATGTATTGATCTTCGCATTCTTAATTAAATTTGTAGTAGTTAATTTACAATTGCAACAATAACTTTCTTATTATCATTGTACATTTCATTTATATTAAATATATGTATTTATTTTTTCATGGATATAATTATTTCCTAAACATTATATCATATTTATGTTTATTTTTTTAATAATAAAATTAATTTATTTTCTATAAAATATTTATAAATATTTATTAATTATTTAAACAAATTGTTTTTAAAAAGTAATATTGTTCATGGAATAACTCAATCATTAAATATATGAGAAATTCATTAGAAATATAGTGAAATTTGGGGCCCAAAATTATATAGACACTTGACGATTCATTAGTTCTCATGAGACATATTAGTTGTGAAAAATGAATGTATTTTTAACCATAGGTTTTAATTTTCATATAAAATGCCTTTTTGGTATAGATATCATGATGTATAAGACTATGGAATCCAATATTAATTATTTACTTTATTAGGAATTAAGTTATTATTATCCAGGAGACTATTTCATTGATATTATCCATCTATGAATTTTTTCCTCTATCTATTGAATAAATGGAATATGTTTTTAGTTAATTACATTTACATATTGATTATGAATTCTCTAATCATGATAATAGAGTTTTTGATAAAAAATAATGATTTTTTAGTTATTTAAAATTACATAATTATTATTAAGAATTAATTATTATTTATTAATTTGTGATAACTTTTTTTTATATAAAACATAATGAGTATTTGAGATCATGCTATTTTTTTATTTCCCCCAATATATGATGAAGGAATATATTAACTAGTTAATGGATGTAGAATTTTTAATTCCACTATGTCTTCTTTCATGTTTTTAAATGTAATTTATGACAGTAGTATATATCTAGTTCAATAAGACTAATAAAAAATATTTGTCATTTGGGATGTAATTGCATGTATCTAACAATAATTTGATAATGTTTCCATTGAATATATGGTACTGGGGTTGAGTTCATTATATTTTATATTACCGAATGTTTCACAGAATCCATGGGAAAACGATTTACAAAAACACATCATATGAAACATAACCCTATGATCATCATTGAGGATTAGAATAGAATAACATACTAATGTTTTGGTAGGGTATAAATTTTTTAGTGTTTCCTTGAAATATATACATATTTGGATACTAAATGTCTATGTGGTTTGAGTATAGATATACATAGGGGTGATAACACTTAAAATGGTGCCATGGGAATTGAATCGATTTTAACCTAGTGCACATCAGTGGGTCGTAATGCGCATCTTTGTTGACCCACTTCAGAGATATTTTTATAATAATTCACATTTTATTTATAGACCTTTATGAAGTATTTAAAAATATGTTCAAAATTAATAACTGATGTTAAATTTATGTTTTTTTATATTGAATAGTGGGTGTCATGATTTAGAAATTCTCTAAATGAGTATATGGGGTTCCCACTATTATTATTTTTTCCCACAATATTGTTTTTGTTTTTAGTTAATGGCTAGATTTGGGAGGAATAATCTTAATACTAAATATTATCGGAGTTTATCATGATTTTGGATATTTTGTGGGATATATATAGAAATAATACCCATTGGTTAAGTATATTTTTTTGAGAAAAAATTATTTACGAAATAATTCCATTATACTTGGTGGACATAAGATTACAGATTATTGTAACCTTTATGATCAATACTATTATTTATGTTAAGAAAATTAAGGTTAATTAAAATTTTGTAATTTTATAAGAATTATATTAATATTGTTTTTGAAAATACAACATTAATATCGGGTGATAACTTATCACTTCTGAAAAGGTCACGAAACAACTAAAATTTGATAAATGTGATGTTCATACCACAAGCCTATGTGATGTAAATGTTAATATTAAATTTCATTTACTAAAATATTTAAATATTAAAAAATTCTTTGATTATTGTAATAATATTTTATGATCAAATATTTTTTGTTGTGAGGTAATTAATGATATTTTCGAGTTGTTTGAATGGGTTGAGGTATATATAAACATCTTGATTAACATAAAGGATTATTTGGAACGATGAAATTAAATACTTAGAGATTTATTTTAAATGTCCTAATAACACATTTTATGTGAAATAATTATTTACTATTGTGAATATTTAGGATAATTAGGATACAAGGTTTTTTATTTTTGGAACAATCTATATTTTATATATGGGGGGAATGTTAAATTAAAATGAATTACTTATTCATATACAGGTTCATATATTTTTTTATTAACATAAATTGTCGTATCCATTTTTTTCTTTATATTTAAAGATAATAATATTTGATGATTATTATTTGATGGACCTTCTGATCTGTTTAAAGGTAATTTTATTACATTGGGAATAAAACTATTATTCTTGATATTCATTTCATAGAGTAATAAATTAATTATATATAGATAAAAAAACTAGAAAAGAATGAGATTTTACCTAATATTTGTCACGTAAGTATATTTTTTGGTGTTATATATCATATTAGTAAAGGAATACATCAACTCTAGGAAAATGATATTAGAAAAAAAACATATCAGATTAGCAATATATCCAATTAACCATTAGTCTTTAAACACATAATTGGTTTATCATTTTCTAGATATTGATTTTATATTGATAATTCAATTTCCTATGATCAATGATCTCTATTACTCTCCACAATTATATACAATCTTTTTCCTTGTGCATATTTTTATATCTAAACAATGTTTTATAACTTGTAAACATGTCTATGTTATATTCATATTTCGATTTCCAACTTTTAGGATGAATTTTTTTAATCCTTTTTATGATAAGGGCTTTTGACAAATGTATTTTTAAATATAAATCCCTTATCATCTTATAGAAATTTCAAATTGAGAGGGTGAAATTTATTGAGTTTGAGAGACAGTAACACCGTGATATTTAAAATTATATTTATTCTAAATAAATTAAATATCATTGATATCCTATGGTACTTGTAACATTATGATTTTTAAAGGAATAACATTATGTTCGATGGTGTATAATACAAACAACCAAGAGCATTAACAACTTACAAAATATATTACTTAAATATGAACATTATAACTTAGATATTTAATTGGTCAGTATGAATATGTTTAAGTGATTTAATAAATAAATAATGTTACTACCCAATATAAATTTATTTGTAAATTTATAATAATGTACACTTTACTTTTAATAAGTAATTTCTATTCTATAATGAAATATGTTTGTTTCTAAGATTATTTATTAGCTTTTTGAGAGAAAATATAATGATTAAAAGTTTAAAATTTTTGAAATATTTATTAATAAAATGATAAAAATATTTGAAATCAGAATATGGATATTACCATAGGATGATGTTTTGGGATTTTTCATAAAATTTGTATTTTTCAGTGAATAGTGAAATATGCTGATTTTTTGTAATGTTTCATTTCTTTAATCAAATTAAGTAATTTAAAATTTCATTATTATTTTATTATTTAAATTTTACATAATTATTATGTAGTTTTATTTAATTAAAATAAATTCATTTAAATAATTTTTTTCTGGACTGTAATAAAATATTATTTTAGGCCTAAAAATATAGTTTTTATTAAAACTATTTCAGAGTGCATAATGTTTTTCAATTTTTAAAAATTAAAATAACCAATAAATCAGAATTATTTAAATTAACTATATATATGAAATATTTATAAATAATAATTTTAATTAATTTAATTTGGATTACATCTTATATATTTATTAAAATATCCTCGTATTCATGAAAAAATGTGTCTCTTTAAAAACAATTTTTTCAACACATCTATTAGATTAATATTAAATTAAATTTTAAAACTACTATGATTATAATTTTATAAATTAAATTCAATATTTTAATTTTTATTATTTAATATTATATAATAATTTTATCATTTATTGGTCTTAATTAATAGTAAATTCAGTAAATATGTGTTATCATAGTTAATACCGAAAATGCTAAACTGGGAGGGTTAAACTACTGAAGAAAATATAATACCAGGATTAAACCATATTTATATTGTATTTAAGTGGATTTTATCACCCTTAAATTTCCTACAATTATTATTTTTTAATTTCTTATGAACTTAGGAAAAGAGTGACTTCCCTTTATGGGACATTTTTGGTTAATTACAAATATACCACTCCTCAATTATTGAACAACACTCCCTCTCTTCACTTGTCACATTATAAATCCATTTTACATGATAAAAATCTGTAAAAATATATCCCCAAAACCCTTATCCAAATTATAGAGCTACTAGTCTATCAAAACAATCTTCTTCGTTTTTAAGAGTACATCGAATATGGGTTTCTCTAAGAGAAGGTTATCATCATTACAAAGCTATTTATTTTTATTTATTCTTCTAAAACCTACATTTTTATCTCAGAAATAACAATATAATAACATAATTAACACAAAAATATTTATATTTTTTTAATTTTATGGAATAATTTTTTTCAATCACTTCTTCTATTAAATGGGAACCGAATCCATCAGTCTTTTGTACAATGAACCACCACCTCACGAACTGATATAGGTCATTTTCCATAAACTTATCTCAATAGTGAAAATAAGGAAGGCTTTAATTAATATATATATATTTATATTTATAATATTTATTCTATTATTTCACTTATTTAATATTAATATTACATATTCCCTCTAACTTTCCATTCTGTTTAAAATACAATAACGCTACTTCTGTTTAGGGAGAACTACCTCCATTCGAAACGATATGATTTGTTATACAATTATTCTTTAAATGGAATGAATTAAATATTAATTTAGTGAATATATGTTGTATACATCAAATAATATTATCTCTTTAATATTTATATACTATCTAATTTATTTCCCATTCAACCAATAAGGTAATGATATCGTTGCTTGTGAGAACGTATGACCCAAACTCTCCACGAAGAGATGCGGCTCATTCTCAATGTCAAAAAATTTGGAATGGTTTTAAAAAAATCATATAATAATTAAGTGTGGTATTTAAAAAATTTATATTATTTTTTAGATTATGAAAATATATCATATATAATATAATAATAACTTTTGGAAAAAAACACGCATGGGAAAACGAAGAAGTCAACACCCAAAACATTGGTAAAATAAGAAATTTTATTATAAAATGGGTAATAAGATGTTATAATAGGATAATATATTAATATAATAGAATAAATATTGTCATCTTAGATATTAATTACTTTAATGAAACCATAAAAATGTTTTTTAAATCATTTTTAAACAAAAGTTAGCCCCTTAAAAGGGATTTTATTTAAATTTTCATTCATTGAGTCAAATTGTAATGTCATGTACCTAATTACATAATATGTTGTATATAAATCACTTTATAAATGTAATATAATGAATCATTCGTACATCATTTTACATTAATTTTAATTTAATTTATTTCATCCAAGTGGAATTGACATGAAAATTACCAAGTGGTAAGGAATTTCAAAATTCAATTTCATTTCATTGGGTTACATCCCTTCTTCATTTATTTATTATTATACGATTATATTTGAAATGAATTTTTATAATATTATATTATATGTCCACATTTTTTATTTGGATTTAAATTATTTACACATGATAAATTCATTTATTAATTCCAAATTCAACATTATGATGATTGAATGGGTTTTGCATCTGAAATTGTCTTCTTCGAGACATATGTCATATTATACATCTCAATTGTTTTATGGGATGTATCTACTTCCACTTTTATATTTTGTATCGTTAATCTAGTTTTTAATCATGTAATTTACTGTTTCATTTTATGTTATTCCTTTCATGGGGCTTACTAGTCTACAGTTACCACAATAGTAAGATATTTATGTTTCGATATCATTTTAAGTGGGATTGTTGTTGCATAGATTTTCATTGTAAGAAAATATTTTATAATTGAATAATAAACCCCACTCATTTTCCACTCTTTTTATTAATGATGGTTTCATGTAATAGTGTTATTTTCTTATCATTGGAACATAAAATGATTAAGAAAAGGTTTTTAATTATATTTGACTTCATTCCTCTCTTTGATCGAAAATCCATTTCTTCCAAATCAATTTGTTGTAAGACAATTTCAATTTTTTTATTTTTTTAGTTTAGTTTTCCCATAATAATGTTTTTTTTGAAAAAATTAAAAAATTAATCCTATAATTTTACTAAAAATGAAATATTTTACTTTTCATAAAATAGTGGAAATAGAATCATTTTTTAACATACTCAGAATGAATAGAACCTTCCCACCATCATAACCACTCCTTTATATGAAGTATACTTTTCATGTTAAAAGGGTAATTAATGTTTTGCATATTTATAGATTTAAAAAATATTATTATCAATTTTAGAAGGATATTTTCCACATGAATATTTTTATAGATCCTTTGTGATATTTTTATTCCTTGATGAAAATAAACCATTTTTTATATATACTCTATTGAGAATATGGTATTTGATACCATTATTACATTTTACTATGTATTTATTATGATCAATTTAAATAATAAATTTTTTAACATTCACATTTTTGATTAATTTTATATTCATTAACTTTACCTGGAAACATTTTATTTATTATGGTCATTGTAAATTTCATTTATCAAAAATATTCATATTCATCATATCATGGACAGAATTTTTTCCTAAACCATATATAATTTTTTACGTTGTGTTTCACTATATATTTAATATAATTATCTTGAAAATATTGATAAATCTATATTATTTAATCAATATTTAAATTTGTTGATATGTTATATATTTCATGATTTAAATTTTTTATTATATGTATGAATAATGAATTGGACATGTAGTGATGTGTGAGGTACAAAAATTTATGACCATTGTTGCATTGGTTGGTCTCATGAGACAAATTAGTTGGAAAAGTTAAATGAGTTTTTACACATATTTATAAAAACACTATTTGAAATTTCTAGATGGTATATATATCATGATATATAATATCATGGAATCTAATATTAATTATTTAATTCCTTAGTAATTTAGTAATTATTATCCATGACAATATTGTATTGATATTATCTTGGGATACATTTTAGGATCAAGTTATTAATTTAATGGAATGTGTGTTATGTTATTTACCTAAAAACATTGATTATTCCTTGTCTAATCATGATACACTTGTTGTTAATTAAATGGAAATTGTTTTAAATTATTTAATATTCAATAATTATTATTCCCTATTTATTATGATTTATTTATTCATGTTATATTCAACATTAAATAACTCTTCCTCAGAATACAAGCTCACCAATATTGTATTTATGTTCAATAGAATTGGAATAAGGAATCATAGAATGAGTTCAAGGATGTAGAAATTTACATTCATTATGTTGTACTTCATCTTTTCACATTTAATTAAATACCCAAGTATGTCTCTACTCTACAAAGACTATTAAAATATTTTTTCCATGGAGATGTGATTACTTTTATTTTGGCCCAATGTAATGATATGACCAATGACTACGGGCTACAGAGGTCGAGGTATTTACACAAACTATTTCTCAACATGTCAAGCCAACTTTCACCTTCTATGTGATTCTATTCATGATGTGATGGGTAATCCTTTTTAAATATAACATTATAATATTTAACCTCTTAATGTGAAATAACATGTTTCCCATTCAAATATGAACATTATTTTACATAATCAATTTATCTATAAATTTATGATTAATAATCTTAAAATATAAAGCATTACAACCTAACACTATTATCCACCAAGGAGTTTACACTAGATTTCTTCACAATAAGTGTATTAAATTTTTCATAAACCATCTTATACTCTAAATTTTTAATGTCAACCTGTAAGTAATTCCCTTTATACCCATCCTAAGTTTACTTCCCTTTCGAATTCATCTATATCCTTTTATTCTTTATTTCAATATTTCATATTTATTTCACTCTAATGTGAAAATTCCATCCATTGAGGAAAAATATCCATTTGCATTTGAATCCATTTTAGAATTCATCTTTACCTTATAAAGTGTTCCATTCCTAGCTCTTTTATTTGAATTTCCCCTCAAGTAAGATTAATAATTATTTCAAATTTTATTTTTCTACTAATGCCTACATATCATCCCATTAGTATATAAATTATACAATATTTTATATTCCATCACTCATAAAACCTTTGCCTATTGTTTTATTAGTAATAACATAAATAATCAAATTGGTTAAAACTATTGTTGATGAATATCTTTTATTTTTTAAGATCTTTTCTTTCGTACAACTAGTATTTTATGAGATTTTTCTATTCTCACCCAAATTACTAGAATTTAATATGATTCAAGTATAGATATGTTAATCCTTCATTAAAGTTAGCAATATCCAAATTTTGATCAAAATCTGCAATTGTCTATTATTATAATTTTCATCTCTTGGCAGTTTTTATACTATATTAACATTTTTACTATTTATGAGTTGATGTATAATATTTTAATCAACATAATGGGGACCCACAATTATTAATATTATTTTCTTCCACACTATTTTACCTAGTGGGTTATCAACCTTTTTAGGTACACATTTATTTCCAAAATTTATATTTAAATCTATATTATTTAATGAACTATTAGTTTTACAAATTCCCATTTATGGGTCATAGGATATATTCCTCAAATATCATGTTATAGGTTTATCATGAGGTGATTACATGTTCTTATACAAATTAATATGATTTATTCTTAATACATTATGCTCTTTATATGTTTTTTGGTAAGGATTATTACTCCCAGTATTTCATAAATTCCAAACATGAATAGATGCCAAATATTTAATTTGACATCAATACCAATATATTTTTTATTGAGAAATTTTTTATCATTATCCAATGATTTTATTTTTCCATTATATTATATTTCTAAGATTTATGTTTGAACCTTAGGAAATTTTATAGCCTCTTGAAACGAGAAATAAACTGATATTTTCCTTATTACATTAACATAAAACAATATATACTTAGCATTCCAAAATATATTGAATAACTTTTCATATGTATTAAAAACTTATATAGAAACAATTTCTATCACATATTCCAAAAAATTTCTTATTTTCATATATTCTTAAATCACTAAAATATATTTATATCAAATTAATAAATATTATTATATTGATTTAATTTTTTGGGTGAGAGTTTTACATCTTGAAAAAATAATGGTAAAAGAAATATATGTTTTTATGCATCTAATTGTTACTATGATTTATCATCAATCAATCATTTGACGAAACTAAATAAAACATTAACCACTTCGGTGGTATGTTTCTTCAAGTAATCTTTGAATTCAATGTAGAGATCATTAAC
Source organism: Viscum album (assembly GCA_963277665.1). NCBI lineage: Eukaryota > Viridiplantae > Streptophyta > Magnoliopsida > Santalales > Viscaceae > Viscum > Viscum album. The sequence goes on from OY728150.1 coordinate 1,047,473,663, forward strand.
TATTTCAATGGGATAATCCCCCTAACAGTCTTTATATATTTATGATTAATCCTTAAATGATCATTATAAAAATTTCACATGTATAACCAATTATCACATTGGTTAGATTTCAGTAGATTTAGATCCATATTTTCTATAGATAGGTTTATAAATATATTTATATAATCTTTATTTTAGTTCAGTAATTTTATATGTCAGACCTCATTTTTTCCATTAATAGTGATAGTTTTTTTATTATCTATCTAGGAAGATTTTCAATTTTCATCAAATCAATATTTCATATATAATTTATATAAAATAGATAATAATTTCAATCTAATTAAAGGGATCTTATTTATCTTTGATACAACCTGAATTACCATGGATTTGTTGTGTCACTAAGAGGGGAAGGGGTGAATTGGGATACCCCATATTAATATTTATTTTTCTTTTAAACAAACAACTTTGATAGTTAAATATCTAGACACTATATTTCTGAATTTTACCCCATTACTATGTAAAAAATTTTAGTGGGAAATAATGAAAAATTGGTTTTTTATATATTTCCGTACCTTCAAGGGAAATTTACTATTTTTTGAGAATGTAAATTTTATACTATAAATTTTCCACTATAAATGTGGGTTGTTACAATGAGTATCCTATTAATCAAATCATTTAATATGTACAAGAATATCCATACTCTAGGATATCTAGTATAACATTGGGATAAAATACTCATACTAATTTTTATTATATTTCCATAACATTAGTAAACATAACTAGAATGGTTTTAATTATCATTGAACCACCAACTCTCCAATTTTCTTCCCTAAACTCTATAATAAGATATAAAATTCTTTTTATTTATAATATATTGAAAAATTAACATTGTTTATAAACTCAACCCCCTGTGATATATTATCATAGTGGCTTATAAATATCATATATTCTTGACACAATGATCAAGAGAACCAATAATGTTTTTGTATCTTCTTAATAGTATTCTATGATAGAGAGTTATTATATAACATATCATTTAATCCCCTTCTACATATATGGGGACTATTAAATGTATAAGAATATTCATATTATTAAATTTGTAGGTCATCCTTTTTAAATTTTATATGCTTCTCACCTTAATATAAAAATTTAATTATTTTAATATCATTACTGGTTTCTCTCTATACCTCAATTTTTTCCATCTTTTCCAGCATTTTTTTATATTCAAAATACATGTGAATATTATTTTCATAATTTAAATAAGTGAAAACATTTATTTATAGTATTTATATATTATAATATTTTAAACTCATTTAATCATAGTAAATCCACCATTTATATCATTCATATGACTCGAGATCAAATTCTTTTGTCCATTTTAAAATACCTCAATATTACTCTCTATAATATAATTTTCAATTAAATAATTTCATGATGGAATGAATGCATCACTTATAATTACTTGTTTCTCCTCCTAAGAGTGTGGGATTCATCACACATTTTTATTATAATTAACATATCCACCATGTTATGGTTATTTCTGAAATTTATATCTCGAATCATAGTCAACATGAATAATTTTGAGTTTTATTTCCCTGAAGAATATTTTATAACATCCCATGACATAAAATTCCAATACTCTATCTATATCCTATATAAAAAATTTCTAAATATTTTACTAAGTGTCCTAAACTAATGTAATCACAATTTTCATTAGATTTTACCTTAAATTACTCAGGAAAATGTACATTAGCTTACTAAATTCCAAATAGCATCCACTCTTTAAGGTGAAGTTCACATTAACTTCATTAGGATAATTCTTATACCATTACTATATTTCATGTATAACCCACTTCATTGAGTGATTTTAAACTCATATTACATAAATAAATCCTTATGTTTGTTTAAACACACATTAAAAGCAATAAGTAAATTTTAAATTCATATATATCATATTAAATTATTATAAAATATCATAAGAAGCCATGAAATCCACCTTAGGAAGTCACTTCCAATATTATAGTTTCTATGTATAACTTTATGTTAATCAGACTCATCTATACGAATTCATGAAATCATCCCTATAAACAAATAGATCATATGTAAAAATTCATGAATCATCTTTATTAATACATCAATCCTTTTCCATGTCTCGCAACACTTCTCATAATTATCTACAATTGAAAAAGGTGACTCTTGATATAGATAAATTTATAGTTCTATTAACATATGATAATCCTGAAAAAATATTTCAAACATTTTTATTTTAATCTATAAAAACAAAAATATCCAAAATAATTCACCTCTGTACTGATATAACTCAATACGATTCATGGTATTCTTAAAAAAATAAACTAAGAAATCATCATTGGAATCGTTATCACCTGATACACCAATATGTATAATTTCTATTAAATATATGTTTTTTACAATATATTTTAGCTAATCATACTTAATGATAACTCTTATAATATCTACATTATCCAGAGTCATCCAATATTCATGTGAAACATTTATTGATAGTTCCCCCAATAGTCACAACATGTTTTATATATTTCCTTAATTAATAGCTCCATAATCATCACATTTAAATTCATGGACGTTGATTTTATTTATTCCAATACATATATTAGAATAAGATCATCTCTATTATCCAATCCTATAAATCTAAATAATCTATTTCATATCCATTCATTATACTCTTTCTAACAACCTATATGGAGTTCACATTTACTTTACATTATAAAACCTTATTGACAATAAATAAAACTCCATCTTCACTAGATATTATTAGTTAGTCAACGTAATAATAACATAATAAATAATAAGTTTTTTTCATCAAAAGGAAATAATTTTTATAAAATATAAAATTTAATAATAATAATAATAATATTTTTAGTCTATAATGATAAAATATATTTCACATAGTGGAAATGGATAAAATAGTCCATTACAAAACTATATTAAATTTATTCCTTTATTTTATATATACATGAAAATTAAACGATGGAAGGGTTTAAATATCATAATAATATATTTTATAAATTATTCTAATTGTATCTAATAAATGTTTTATTACATGTTTGGGTATTCAAATAATATTTTATTCGTTATTTTAATATAAAATACACTTCATCTCTAGTATAAATACATTCTTTCATCATCATGGACAATTAATTGTGAAACCCAATACTTTGATAAATGTAAATAATATTTCATTCTTCTAGGCCTCTTATCATCCATAATTTTTTTTGGTCTCACCTCAACCCAATATTTCCAGGAATTGAGGATATTTTTAAAGGAGTAACAACATTCATGGGGTAACTATTCTCATTTTTTTATTTCATGTTTGTTTTACAACTCTTATATTCTATCACATTTTTAAAATGAAATTCTAATAAATTAAATTAACTTTTATTTAATAAATAATGAAATTGTATCCTACTAAATGAGTGACTTTCAATCAATTTTTAAGTTTTAATATACCTCTCTCACATATTTAAAATGATTCATCAAAATTCAGTTAACCGGTTACAGTGATCTTTTCAATTATTCACTTTTACAAAAATTATTTTATAGTTATTATAACTTATATATATTATATTAATGTGTATATGTTTTGGTTTTTTTATATTATATGTAATTTACATATTAGGTAAATAGGAAATAATCATAATCATAAGATCATAATGAAAACAATATAATCTGACCTAACATATCATTGAACCATTTTATCTTAAAAGATATATGAATAATGAAATTACATTTATCATAATTAATCAATAATAATAGAACAAATATTATGTACTTATATATTAACTTATTAGTAATAAAAAAAATTCACATGGTTTGTTTGAAAGGGATAAAATAAAACATGGCCCATGGTATGGTGAATGTTGAACTCGTCTTTTTTTTAGGATTATATTGTCTTCCTATTGCATTTCCTAATACTCCTTTAAAATCTTTAATAAGTGAAATTTAATTTACTTTTATTTTTATTTATATGGGTATGTGAATATTTTTTATATCATTAAGATAAATTTTTTTCCACATCCAATTATTTTTGAAATGTATTTTTTTCCAATAAACACTTTGATTCATCTTTTTATGCTTCTTATTAAAACATTGACCATTGATTACATGTGACATGATTTAATATCTAAAATAATTCTTTCTAACGTATTTTTTTAACTTCATACATTATTTATCGATAATTGTTTAATGATTTTTTAGAAAATCTATTATTTTCACAAGTATTTATTTTTTTATAATTAGTAAAGGTCTCAATATTTATATGGAAAGCATTATTTTATGGATTTCATAATTTCATTAATAGATTAAAATTTTTGTTTAACTAAAATTCACTATGTAAATTAGTATATCTCATGAGATAAATAAGTGTAGAAATGATATTTTTATCTTTTATGAAAATATTTTTCATAGACATAATGTAGATAGAATTTCAAATGATTTTGTGTTTTCATTTAAGTAATAATTTAATTATGTGTATAATTTTAAATTATTACGAATATGATACATTACCTAACATATATAAATTATTATTATTATTTTGATCCTATTCATAAAATATAATGATAATGTTTATTCTCATCCACATACTCATGTTGATCCTTGTCTAATGATCAACCTTATTACCCATCCTTATATTGTGGTTTTATCTCATGATTTGAATGATGAGTGTCTCCCTAGGATTAAATTTAGTAAAAGTATTACGAAATCATATAGTATAATTATACATAATTTTACTAAAGAATAATTGTTTAGGTTTTTTATGTTATATATTTTTTGGATGACACTAATGATTTTGATTTTTGGGTTTGAAATATTATGTGAGAGTTTCTAAAATAGATATAATAATACTGTATTTAAGATATGGGTGACTATGTTTTTTAATATAAAAGTTTAATTAATTTTGGATTTAGGATTATAAAACAAATTGAACCCTAAAATCAATAATTTTGAATATTAATACCCTGACATTAATTTACACATATGAATGTGTTTTTAAATATTATTTATTAATATATGTTTTCTCATAACCTATTAAATAATAAAAAATGGTTTGTACAAGGGGTGGACCAATATAATAACCAATTTGATGAGGAATGATACATGTTTTTAGAAAACCCTTTATATGAAATAATAAATTTATTTTAAAACCCATTGTGTTATTTATCCACATTTCAAAAGTTATGTACAATAATCTAAAAAAAATTAATTTTAAATTTCACTAATTATAATGTAACTAGACATTAAGGCCTTTATTCAATAATTCACACCATCTATCACTGGATGTTCTGATTCATTTTTTATAGAATAATGGTTGAAATCCATGGAGAAGTTATTTCCTTGAATTCATTGTTCTACAGTAGAGATTATTAATTTAGTTATATATGATTAAGATAGAAAAGTTTTTAATGTAAGAAATTTCACAACGATATAAATCTAAGATAAAATTATAGAAATTGGAATAGAATTTATTGAAAACAATATTTGAAAACACATATTTTTTTTTTGAAATATTCATACCACATCATAATGTAAATTTTTAGATCTTTTGCGAAAGTATAATCAATATATTAAAACATATATGAAAACAATGAATAGATTTTAAATTAAGTACATTGTTCTTTACCAATTATGATATAAAAATAGATTTATTATTTATAAATTTTTAACAAAAGTACCAATTAAGACCTTATTTATTAGATACATATGGAATTATAAATGAATTTAGTTAAAAAATAGAAACAAAATTTATTAAAAGTGGTCATTTATTGATAATGATATCAATAGTTAACTACATTATAAATTTTATAACTAATGTAAAAAGTGAAACACTGATGTTTTAGAATTTTTTTATTCTAAAACAAATGTTGAAATCATTTTTCTATTTATATATTAAATAAAATGATGTCCGAACTTTTTTTTACTGAAATTTTAGGACACGTTGTTTTATTTTTATAGTCATGTGATAGTGGAAATTTTTTATTTAAAATAAATACATTTTCTGTATAACTCATAGATCCTACCACATGTAATCTATTTTATATTCCCTATAGCCATCCTTAACTACCATTAAGCTACCTTATCCCTAATAAGTGGCTCCTTCATGATATTTACAGATTCTTTTGACACTAATTTCTCTCATCCTCCAAATCTCATGTATTTATGTTTCTATACAATAATTAATATTTTAATAGAGGAGTTAATAGATAAAATTTAATGAAAAAATATGCAGAAAATATTCTGTTTTTATTACTTAATAATAATAATAATAATTTTTTCTAACATTTAAATATTTCTAATATTATATGTTCTATTATCCTCATTATAAGTGTGAATAATACAATATATATTTTTAATTATAAGACACATTTAATTAATTCTTCCAAATATATCACATTTATCTAATAAAATGAAATAATTTTTTGATATATTTTAATATTCAATACATTTAAATGTCAAATATTATTCTATATTATTTCTTATATTCATTAATATTACTATTTTGAAAAAATTTAATAGTTACGATAAATTTAATTTTTTTAAAAACATGTTTAAAGAACAAGTGATGCAATTTATGATAAATAGATAACATGTTTGGTACTTATACATTAAAACATAATTATTTAAAAATTTTTAAAATATCATTACCTTCTTTTAATTTATTTTCAATTTAGATATAGAAAGTTGTTATATGAAAATATCAATGGTAGGCCGGTTTCAGTAACCACCAGCAGTATACTTTAACTCTTTGTATTAATATTTGAAAATCTAATTTGGAGGTTCAATCCAATAATATCATAGTGATGGTTTGATGATTCAAATTTCATTTTAGATTATTGGATAATGTTTATTTTAGTTTGATAGATATTTTACATGTTCAATTGTATTATATAGAAATGATTATTAAATATTTTAAAATAAACTTGTTGTTATTTATCCTCATTAACATGGAATATTAGTTCCTATAAATCACAAATATTTTTTCATGCATTATTTTATATTAAAATTATTATAGGTTCCCTTATTATCATTCTAATCATGACCATTACAAAGCTGATGGTTATTTCAAATATTCTTTTAGATGAAACATTCAATAATTAGTGAAATTAATTTTAACATATTTAAATTGATTTTTTTCAATCTATATTAATATCCATTAGATTTTGATATAATTTTCTCAATTATAAATTTTATTACTATTCATTTCAAATGATACTCTATATATACAGAATAATGAATTATGGGTATTCATGGGTAGCTATACATAAATAATTTTTGATATATAGTTATATAAGATGATTTTATACATAAATACTAATAATTATATGGATAAACAATTTATGTTATAGAGAAATCTAATTATAAATATTAATATTTATTAATATTTTTTTATAGTATTTATATTTAATTTTGGTTTTTGATTTATGTGTTGTAAATTATAATTAAAAATTTTATATTAAATGTTATATATTTTTAATTATTTAATTGGTATATTATATTATTTTTGTAAAATATGAAAATATGCACTTTAAATAAAATGTATTGTTTTTAAATTTTATGAATGAAAATATTTGAATTTTTAAAATTTTAATCTAAAATCTAAAAAATAAATTTATAAAATAAGTCGATAAGTAAATATTTTACATTTTCTATAAATAAAAACATTATAGATTTTTTGAAATAACATTGATTAATAATTAGTTAAAACATTTTCAATGAATCATTTTCAAAAAATAAAATATTTTATTTATAATATTATAATTTTACATTAATTATATTTTATTACATAATAAATAATTATAATTATAATAAATAATAATTTGTAATTATTATTTGTAAAACTGAATTTTAATTCATAAGTGAAAATATAGTAAATTATACATAATTTTTGGAAATGAATCATAGTCAAATTATATCACATTGAGAAAGTGATGAATATGAGGAATGAGTTCAATCTTGTTTATAATTTTCTAATTGTAATTTTTTTATAAAATATTTTTTACATACATGAAATGTTTAAATATGAGAAAATTACAAAGAAGTGAAGTAAAAGATATATTTTTTTAAAATTCTTTATTCAATGTTACAATCCATTGATTTGGTATAGTGAAATTTCAAAGAATTCAAGAATTAATGATGATGATGATTACTTTAGTGATATTTTAATTAAATTAATGAAATTATTCATGACACAAAAATGGATTCCTTTATTAAAACATTTTCAATTTATCTTTTATATGGGAATGGTAAAAATAAATTATATCAAGTTCATATAGAATGCATATTTTTATCAATATAGATTAGATTCGGGAATATGGAAAATAGTAATGGATTGAGTGATAAGAGTTTTAAAAATTTACATTAGCTATTGAAATACATGATTCCATTGGAAAATGATCTTAGAAATTCAAATTATAATCTAAAAAATATTATTCACCAAGGGATTGAGAGATATGGTGATACATGTGAGCCATAGTGACTGTGTATTATATTGGATGGAATACCAAAGTTATTTAGAGTGTCCCAAATGTTGGTTATCATAGTGTAGGTTGAAATAAAAATCTGATACTTATTCATATATTATGGCATAAACAATGAGTATTATAAATAAATGTTGGTATCTACTTATAATTCCCTATCTAAAAAAATAATTTAAAATTATAATTATGTAAAAGGTTGAGATGGTATATATATGAGTTAATATTTTATATAGAATTACATCATCTTGTTGATTAGTCATAATATAATAAAATTCATTAATAATATCCAAAATATAAAAGTGAAATCATTAACATGGTACTTGGTCTATGAATATATAGAAGGAAACAATATTTGAGACTTTTAATCTATCATATTTTATATCAAAATTATTTTATAATTTGATCTTTTCTCAGAAAGTGGTATTGAAGTGGAAATATCCCATGTCGAGTATAATGATTCGAGAACAAATTTCAATGGAAATGATATTCATGATTATATATCAATATTTATTGTTTAAATAAAACACATATTGGATAAAGTTATTATATTATAATATTCATTTAAAAACAAATAGTTTAAATTTCAGGTAGTGATTTTGTTCAATATAAATCACAACTCATCATATGGTAGTTGGTCTGGATATAGTTTTTGGGGGAATAATTATTTTACTATTTTTTTAATAAGTAGCATCATATTATTATCTACAAAATTGAAGGAAAAAAATATACTATTTATATAACATTATTGTATACATATATATTATTGATGATTAAAAAGTGAATTTAATGAATCAAAATATTTTTATATGGCTTTATATATCCTTTTAAATAACCAATATTGCAAGAGGGAAAAAACATTAATGTTATTTACTGGAATACATAGAGATCGGGTAAGGATAAAAATATATGTCAGAATTGATTAGTATTTTTTAGAAATATTAGTAGAGATATCATGAGGCAAAAGAATACATTGACCTATGCAATACTGATAATAATATATTTTTCAATTTTATTTAAATATATTTTAATAAAAATAGATGGAAAAAATTTTGTTTAAATACAAAATTATATATAATATCTATATGAATTTTATTAGAGATATCTCCCACCATTAAAGTAAAATTTCCATACATGCCTCTATATTTTCATTAAACTTCTAAGATGGAAAAAATCAATTTTTATGTATATATATGGTATCAATGTTTATTTTGGGTTTTATATAACGTAAAAAAATTATATTTTCAATATATTTGAATATAACTACAATAAAATAAGATCATTATCATGTTGTGAGGAAAAACACTTACTAGTTTCACTACATGTAATTCTACCCCTCAGTGTAAGAATAAATATTTTGAAGTATTATTATATTTTCAATTCCTTTTATAATAATATTATATATCTGTATTCGTTGAAAATATTATAAATTTATATAGTTTATATTATTTTCAAATAGGAAATTTGAATTCCACAATATATTTTTTGATATCACGGGATATATAGTGGTTCTCTTGGTGTAAAAAAATTCAGTGTGGTATCATATATCTATAATATACATATATATTTGATATGTTTATGATGATCCTGATAAGTTATGTCAAAAATATGTATGGACATGAAGACTCTATTAATTATAAATTTATTTATGAAGTTATTTTAGTGTTTTTTATAGCACACTTTTCTATAGTTGATCATGTCAGTTTGAGAATATCTTTCCATGAATGAGTCAAGGTTTTAGGAAATAAGGATTGTGGATTAAAAAGAATCATTGAGAGGAGAATAAATAAAGTAGTTATATTTATACAGCATGAATATTATATATTATAATCACATATATATAATATTTTAAACTAATGTATTAAGATAAATTTTTTCTGCAGAAAATATATTTGGTTCTTGAATGAGATAAAAAAATTCCATGCTTTAAGTAGAATGTTATATGTAGATCAGATTTTCTAGAAAAATTTCAATGGTTTGTAGGAGGGCTATGATTAAATGTGATATCATGTTTTTGGTATGATATTAATCATTATACATTTTATACCATGATCCAAACAAAATATTTTAATTATTTATTTTAAAATAATAGGTGATTGTTGGTGTAAATGTTCATTGAGTAAAACGGAATAAATACCAATATCTATATCTACTTAATTTTATACTATTATAGACAAAAAATGGGAGAATGATAACATTAATAGTAGACTTCATGTTTTAAAAATTTAATGGAATATCAGTAACATTATAATTAAAAAAGATGAATTTAGTATTACACTATGAAATATAGATAACCTGAAATGTATATATTTCCATTTTATCACGGAAAAAACAAAAAAGATGTGTTTTATGGTATTGATCCGTAAATTTTGGATTTTCCTTTTATATTTCATGTAAATATTTTAATTTATGATGTTGAATTATATAAGATCCGATATTCCATGTAAATTGTTTTAGAGGACTTTGATGTCCATGTCATAGACTTGGATTATTCCATACAAAATGTTCTCAAGGAAGGAATATTGGATAACATTGCAATAATAATATAATAATTTTAGAGGTAACATAAATTTAATTATACTTTAATAAATCTAAATCTGAAAAATTATGAATACTTTCTTTCTAATTTTATTCTTTTGATTAAGTCATATATTTTATCAAATTAGATAAATAAATTTCTTTAGTGAAGTTTTTTAAGTCTTTTTCCCATTTTTCAATTTTATATGCATGTGTTGGATTTTTATTAATGGTTACATAAATTATGTTTTCTTTAATATATTTCATTTCATGTATCATAACTTTTGTAAATATTGTTATTCATTGTTGGTAAATAATCTATCAAACATGAAAATGGGATTGTTTTTTGTTCATTCTCCAGTTTTTATTCAAATTAATAAATTATAGTTTTTTTAATAACATTTTATTGTTCTTCTTTTCAATATCAATTCATGAATCCTAACCGTTTTCTAATTTTTTATCCTCTTATTTGAATAAATTAATAAATATGAATTAAAAAATATAAAAAATTTGTTTTTGTGTATTTTTTAATATTTTTAATTCTACATGTTCTAGTTTGATTTGAATAATATTTTAACGATGGATTTGTAATTTAAGTTTTATAATTATGTCAGAACAATAATATTTCCCCCTCATTCATCTAGAGATTAACCTACAAATATATAAATGAGGAGAATCTATAAACCACTGCACACGATCCTTCTTCTATAACAATGAAAGTGAAGGCTTCTAATGTTGGATAAAATGACAAAACATAATTAACTATATTATTTGTATCTCATCGATAGGACCAATGGATATCCATAAACTTTAATTTTATTGTAATTCATAGTTTATCAAATCAAATATTATTTTAATGTTTTATTTCAATAAAAAATGATGTAATGTATGTCTAATAATTTCTCATTATAGATGTGTCGATATGAAAACACTATAAGAACTATGGATGACCATTTTTCTAATAAAATTAATAATATTTAATTTAACATAATTTTTTTAAAAATATACGTGTTATTTTATCTTTCATATCTGATGATATATGATTTACCTAGCACTAAGGTAGTATGGATTAAATTAAAATATTTTAAATCTTGGAGATGATTTAATTTTAAATAAAAAAATCATTTTATTTAAATATTCATGAAAGAAAAAATTAAAATCCATTTTAATATATATACATATATTCATTTCAGGATTGAGATACATTGAATATGGAAAATGAATATAGATGGGAAAAATCATTTTTGGTTTTTCAAATGGTATTTTTTGATCATTTTTTATATAATCAATAAAAATGACTATATTAAAATTTTATTTTGCAATAATTAATAGGAATGAGGAAGATCTCATAAGTAGTTATTATCATAAAACATATACACGAGTACACTATCTTGTGGAGTATATCCAGTATCTAAAGGTAAAATGATGGCTAATATCTTCAATATATTAGAGTTTACTCATTGGGATGAGAATATTTTGACCCTCTATTTCCCTTTATAAAAATGAAGAATAAAAGATATTCAAAATGACCAGAAAATAACATATCTTACTAAGGAGTTGTTTATTTTATTTTAAAACACTATATATTTTTTAATTCAGTAATTTATTTTGAATATTCTATACATGAATCCACTAAAGAGTAGAGAACAATGGGGACTATCATTAATGGGGCTTTGAATGATATTTTATGTATATATTTTGATTATCTGGTCATCTAGGTGGTGTATGATAATATTATTTTGGTGTATAAACTTAAAATACAATTAGTAATTATGGAAATTCTTTAATAAAAATTGTTTATAATAAGAAAAACGATTTGGGAGAAAAATATCATGATATGGGTGATATAATGAATGAGAATATTAGAACATAAATTGAAATCTTTGTTTTATGATATGAAAAGATAGTTTGAATATGTATATGTCACTCATACACCTCTAGCCCCATACTACAATCTTCTACCTTCATTTTCATATCCCTCACCTATACATCCTCCACTACAGATTCCAATCCTATGTGAATCATATATCTAGTATCATAATTATCATATTAGAGAATATGAGATAACATATTATTTTTGGAATACAAAATATTATTTGATGATATAGATTGATAATATTTATGTAATGGAATATGATATTAATGATGCTTAAATGTATGTACCATTCCTTGAAAATTTGGATTCTAATGTTTAAAAAATGGTCAATATTTTTTGACATGATACATCATGAATTGGGAAAAACATACCACTGAGGTATTCATATATTATATCATTAAGTTCAAAATGATATTAATTTTTATATATATTTATAAATATTTATATATATATATATATTAATACATTACAAGTATAGGAATTGTGAAAAAAACAAAAAACATGTTGAGCCCACTTTGAATTTTGACTCAACTATTGGGGTTGGGATATATAAAATTTCATCATATGTGAATATTTTTTCTGATGATTATGATTTTACAATGTGTTGTCTTATTTTTTGGTACAATATGACTCGGTTGAATCATAAGAGAGATATCATAGATCATGTGTCTATGGATATATTGGGAAGTACATTAATGCGACTCATTTCTATATAAGTTGATTATCATATTTCATAAAATTTCATCAACATGATTAATATAACATAAGGGTTATGTTTTTATTTTAATTAGTGTATTTATACTATCTGTATTTTATTTCATATAATTTTTTTTATTAATTCTTAGGACCACATTATCAACTCATTATGAAAGGGTACTACAAATATAAATTATGTATGTATAAAGGGGATTTAATTTTTTATTACTACATATTAGCATATAACTAACAAGTTATTTTTAATTGAAAATATATATAGAAAATTAAATTTCATCATCAAAAATAAATTATATATTATTGATATTATATTCTATGATTTTTTTGTAAAATAATAATAACCATTGAAGTAAAAATAACCCATTTTAAGACAATATTATAATATTTACTTTTTATTCATCATATAATTGTACTAATAATAAATATTGATTTATTTCATATAAATTTGTAACATTTTTATAACCTAAGCCTTTATAGTGGAAAATATTTAAATCATTTATGATGAGAATGGGTGAATAATTTTACTATGTTTATTTATTTCTTATTTATCTATATCTTTAATATTGGTTTTGAATAATTAATTTTAAAAGGGGATTACTTTATTAATTTGAATATTGATTTGAGGTAAAAAATTTATAGAATGGATATTTTTTCAATTTCATACAAGATTTCCTATTTTATTTTTTTGGCATTCTTTTTCTACTCATTTGGTATACTATATTTTAAATAAATTAAAACCCATATTTTTAGGGAAATTATTTAAAAAAAGATAAAAACAGACAAATTCTGCTAACTATTAAAATAATAAATTAAAAACCCATTACATATATATTGTAGTGGTTTTAAAAGGTGTTTATTATAATAAATAATATAACAGAATAATTTTTATATTGGAAATTTTTACATATGTCAATGAAAATAATGTCTCTAATTAACTTCTGTAAAAAAAATTAAAAAACATATGCCAATTAAACTTTTCTAAATTATTTTATCTTTTTTAATTTTATCATAATGTATAAATGGTGTTTTAATAATGGTCATATGGATATAGATAAAATAAACAAAGTAAATAATTTATATTCGATAATTAATTAAAAAATAACATATCGGAATGAAATTCATACTTCCCACATCTCAATTATATGGTTAAAAGTTCCATGTACACTACATAAATGGAATGTTAAAATGTATTATTTGTATAAATTAAGTAAATGAATCTCAACAATGTTAGAGGGTGATGATTTAGATGATATTTATTATAGAGGAAACCAAGGCTCCAATCATTGGTGAGATTATGATATAATGGTTTATCTGTAAGGAAGATGGCCACTAATCATGTGTGTTATATAATCGAAGGATAATTGAGGGAAATTAACATCATATTCTACCAAATATATTGGATTACAAAAATTCCTACAAAATCACAATCACTTAAAGGTATCAAAATAATTAATTTGTGAAAGAACACATACTATTAACTTATTATTAGAGAAAATTTTATTTTATTTTGGTTTGATACATTCCTCGGCATCCAGCATGTATTCAATAAATATTCAATCACCACATTAGTAACATTATGTTAAGATATATAACAATTTAAATAGTGGTTCAATTACTAAAACCATTTTATTGGACACATTATCAAAAATTATTTCTAGGAATATTCTTCTAAATAACCTCATAATTCTTGTTTTGGTAGAATTTTTTCTAAAACATAGCATTGATTAACACTCATAATATAGATCTCATGTGTAATATAAGGAAATAATAATATTTTTCTATTTCATGAAATTTCACCTTTAACATTATAAATTCATAGTAGATTATATGTTACTATTATAAAATACATCAATTAATTATATATTAATGCCCAAAAAGAAAACTTTCATAGTAAAAAGTTTAAGATAACAAAATATTTAAGCAATTAATATGTTCCCTTTATAAAGGAAATGTATATTATAAATTTTAAATACTTTTTAACCTTTCCTTAAAAAATTTAGAGATATCTTAATATATCTTATACTGGGTGGGACAATTAAATTCACGAGTCCCTATAAAATAGACCTAGAAAAACTAGAGTTATTGAATTTACTATAAGATTAATTAAAAAAATTGTTTATATGATTGAGGTAAAACACTTCATTTTCATAGAATTTCTCCATCAAGAAGAAACATTTCACAATGTATCTTTGCATCAATTGTCGAGATTTTATCAAAATCACAATAAAGGACTAGTATTCATTAACATGGATTGAGGAATTTTCAATAAACATTTAGGTGATTAATAACTCTAAAATTTTACTATTTATTCTACATATCTTCATATAATGGTTAAGATATTATATATTGAAAATAAACAATTCATTCTATGATATGAATACTTTAGGTTATTAGTGAAGTTATTTTCACGAAATAAATTCCATAATAATACTCATAGAAAAGATAAATTGAGACATCGAGAGAACCATGAAAAATTTAAAGAAAAATTTATTAATGAGATACTTATAAACACCAAGATAACATAGTAACATGAATAGAACCTATAGAATTGGTTGAATAAATAAATTAAAGTGAAGTTGTATGATATGTTATGAAATTATGATTTTGAATTCAATATGAAACATTCTTATGAAATGGGATTAAATGTGAATTAATTTTTACCGATCCATAAAAATATTTCTATTTAAGAATTATCTAGAATATTATATTTCACAATAATATATTATATTATTGAATTTATTTGTTACTGTAAATGATTTTTCACAAATTTTTCCTTTTTTCATTCCCGCTAACTATGTTTAAATTACAGTTTTTTATGCTTTTATTGATAAATGATTGATTATAAATATTTAAGGAGTCCAAGAAAAGGATTTTAATTAAACCTAATATAATTCTATTGTCATGTAGATAGGGTATTGTGATGTATTTTCACACTTCAATAAAGGCATTGAGTTTTTTACTCAAGATATGTGATAATATGACTTCCTTTACCACATTAAAATTAATTATTCATGAGAAATACTACTAAAGAATGATTTTTTAATTGTCAATTTGAATTTTTCCCTTGATTATCCAATGAGATTAACAGTTTGGAGTGGTTTATAAATATATACATACTGTAAGAAATTAATTATTATATTAACATATATAGACATAAAAATGTATAAATTTTTTTTAATTTTGTTAATCAAGGTCATGGAATTCTATAAAAACTACCACCCTAGAAAGATGAATAAGTTTATTGATATGTTTAGAAAAATAAAATGTACAACTTTGGCTATTTTAATGATTGAAAAAGACTTAAACGTCAAGGATATTCAATGTATTGATCTATTAGACTTAAAAGTATTCATAATATCCCACCTCCCTAATATGATTACCCAAACATCTATCCAAGAGAAAGATGGATACACAAATCGTTGATTTATAGAATTAATAGATAGTGAGAGAAAAACAATGTACAAAATATTGATGAGATGAATATCAGTAATGATGTATTCAATTATACAGGAAGTATAATGTGAATAAAACAACCAAAATTACAACAAATGTTTTCTTGGATGATGCACATAGATCATAATTCTTTATGAATAGTTGTTGTACCGTGATGCACTATGATCTTCATGATTATTTATACTATGAAAAAAATATGTATGAGAATAAATAGTGCACCTGAATTTTCATTGTATGTCATCATGATATGGTAGACAAACCTGAATATAATGGGATGATGAAAACATTTTTGATAACAATAGAGAAATTTGAAAACATGACCATGTTCTGTGTCATGGGTCTTTAATAAACATCTAAAAACATTAATATATGGATTATATTGAATCAACTCACCATGATTTTATACTATGTTAATATTAAGAATTATTTCTCACTCACATAATTATATATGATATATATCAAGTATGTGATGATTCTAAACATAGATCTAATTTTAATCTTAACTAATTTTGATATGTGGTTCAACACTATATTATAGATATGTATTTTATATGAAATAAATAATATATTAATCATTATTATGGACTATCACCAACAAACTAATAGAAGATCAAAAAATTTAATCTATAATCATTAAGAAATATATATAGAATTATCAATGTACATAAAATGATGTTTTTATAAACATATTTCATTACCTAAGACCTCATACAAAAAGACATTAATATAATGTTTACTAATGGCTTCAGATGATGTTATATATGCGTTGAATCATGTAACTAGAACATGATGGGATATTTTTAGGAAAATAATGTTACCCAATATAAATATTTTTTAGAGAATATATTGAATATTAAATCCATCAAGAAACACATAAAAGGGGAATACATTTGGAAGATTTGTTATGCTAAAAATCAAAAAATAATATAATATGAGTTTGACATTAGAGACAATGTAATCCTTCTAATACAAACAAGGATGTTACTAGAGAGTTTAAAAAAGAATTAAAATCATATTTCCACCAATATATTGAAATTAATAAGGTTGAATATTAATTAACAATTATGATCTAATAGTTTATAATTCAATTTATTTAAAAATACAAAAAAATAGAGTAACAATCAGAAATAAAAATTGAAAAATAATGTTTTTATATATTTTTTAAAAAAAATGATAGTATGAGTTCCTAAATTTACTCTCCAAAATTATTTTATTCTTACATTAGTCCCATTACTCTATTTATATCCATGTAAAAAAATAACTATTTGAAATTTTTATTAATATTTGAATCATAAGGCCTAGTAGATCCAAATTAGTTGTTGTTATAATATTTGAAAGAAAATAAAATATTGAATTAAATGATTTAATTCAATATATCATGAACTAACTATATTCTCACTAAATGGTGAAAATTATATAAATAGACATTATAAAATATTTGTAAAATTGTGATGATGAAAAACATCCATAAGATTAATTAATCATTGTAGGTGGTTTTATTTGTTCTATGAGGTTATCTTTATCTTATATTTTTCAATTGATAGAATATATATATATATATATATATAATCAATGTATTTAAATTATTTTAAAATACTATAATATTATCCATCAATGTAAACAAAATTATATTCATTACATTCTTTGCTTAAATAGATAAAAATATAAAATAAAAATCATTAAAATATTAATTTAATAGATTCTTATAATTTGATATATTCACAATTATTACTTGTCATTATGCTAAAAATAATATCTAATAATTACATTGGGAAACTATTCATAAAATAATAACATTGAAAATTAACTCTTTAATATTTATGTATGCCTTTTATTTTAAAAATATATATTTTCATTGTCATTTGGTAGAATAAATATTCCGTAAAATAAGCATTGACATCAAACTACATTTAATTTATCTCAAGAAAAAATACATATTATAATTTAAATAAAAATATTTCTATGACTGATATTCAAATAAATATATATTAGCAACTTTTACATAATATATATCTTCAAAATGATTATGTTGTATAAGTATAAAACAAAATTTATAGCTTATGAATAATTCAAAATATTGATGAAAAAGAACTTATATCACATAGTAATAATAATTGTATATGGAATTAAAATCATATTAACTGGGAAATTCTATACATGTTAAATAATAACCCAATATTATATTATTACATTTTGACTTTTTTGGAAAAATCATACATACAACCTTCAGTTAATATTTCCAATATAAATATATTACATAACTTATTTTAGATTTAATCCATCGATCTAAATCTTCTTTCAAAATGATTCATGAATTTTGAAGGAAATAGTAGACTTTTTATTTCATTTAAGAAAAAAAATTGAATAAGTATTCAATAAAATACTCAACTATCTCTATATAGTAATAAATAAAATTCAAAAAATTAATAACATAAAATTAATATTTTCTTTTTAATTTAATACCTAATATTATTATTTTCCCATTAATTATTATTGAAATTTTAAAATATTAAAAAAGTATTATAATATTTATACAACATTATACACACAAGGTTTTATATATTAATAAAATTCAATAATGTAATATTTAATCATTCAATAAAATTATTATGTATTAAAAAATTTAACACAGTTAATATAAAAGAAAAAACAAATAATATGTGGGAATAAGAAATTATCAAAACAAAGATGGAATATTAAATTTCCCTCACACATATGTCAATTTGTAAAAATATTACTATTAAAACAAATAATTAAAATTGTCAAAGTGGCACTCAATATTCTCTACCTTTTAAATAATAAGAAACTGTGAACACACTCTCCCCCATTTAAATGATCACGAAGATAAAATATAAATGAATAGATAAGGATATAAATACAATCACTAAAAATTAATTAAAATAATGGAAGAGGGAATGTGATGTAAGAAAAATAATGATTTCCCCTTATATTAAGTAATAAATATATAATTATTTGTCAATAATATAATAATTTCATTTTAAATGGGAAAAATTGACTCCACATAAACTCAATGATAAAAAAAATACTTTTAATGGATTAATAAATTATTACAGTATCCTAAAATCACTGTTAATTAAAGAATATTTTTCCAAATTATTTGATAATGAGTGATCATCATGTGACCTCATATGATATAGGAATGTTAACCGCATAAAGCTCAGAGACTTGTTAAAAATAATAAAATATTTGATAAAATATTCTCAAGGAAGTAATTATGAATGTTGAAATTTTTTCATTCTACTGAAACAAAGTCAACATTATAATGAAATATAGAATCATTCTTTAGGTAAGAAATTAAATATAGATATAGTCATGTCTAGAAAAAAAAATCATGAAAAAGTGATCACACACACACACACATATATATAATTTTAAATTGATTTCATGTTCATGAAAGGGTTAATATGTTTTCAAACATATATTTCCCATAATAAAATAAATATCATATTTATTGTAGGTTTCTAAAAATACATCATATAGTTAGGGATAGGGGCTTATAAAATAAACTGATATATCACATTTTGAACATTTCATCTCATGAAGTGGTGTATATTGTAAAGGTTATTAGTACATGATTTTTGAATATTATTTCTAGATTTACTAATACTTTTAAAACCATCACAGTTAATAGGTTCTATATTTTTATAATGAAATTATTCTATATGCTTTTTGTTCATCTAAACTATTTTGATCATAAAAACTATCCAACTACATGTATTCTTATTAGGCAGTAAAGAGTGAAAAAAAATTATTATTCGTACCACCACCTATAGACTGAGGATTGTAGATGTATTTTGAATTTCCATCATTTAATTTTCTAATAAAGGTGGCTGAAACGCACGGCAGATTGACACCTATCTACAGGTCAAAGTCTTTATGCTCTGCTAATGTGTATAGTAGCACTCGTGTCAAATCATCGGTGATGATACTTTTTAATAGTTGTTTGTTTTTAGTTAATTGTACTCTGATTGGTGGAGGTTTGTTTGTAGATCATATGAAATTATTCATTGATTAAGAATGATTTAATAAATTTATAATTATTGGGGTGATTTTATTTTTCAGTAGTTAATCTTGTGATATCCTTGATCTTTTCTTTATATTACATTTAAATTAACATCAACTTCACAAGATAATGTTGATTGGAATTCCTAAGTGTTAAGGCTTTAATCCAAGACTTAACAAAACATAGGGTTCTGATATCAATTAGAGAATATTGATGGTAGTGTATTTTTGGTTCCAATAATCCATGGAAACCACACATTAAACAAAACAAGTCATTAATCCATGGCATGTTAAGTCCAACATTCACAATGTTAATTTGAATAATATTCATCGAGCAAATAATACCAATTAGCTAAAATCCCAAAAAAAATTACTCACCACAATAATAGATTTACTTATTCAATAATATAGTTATTAATATGGTAATATATGTTAATGGTGACGAAATATAAATAGAACCAAAAGAACAAGATAAGAAAATATTTGTGCATCGAACACACACACACGAAGGGTGATCATAATTAAAACAGACGTTAGATTGAATTAGAAAGTGAAAGAAGGGAAGGGGATTCAACTGTATTTAGACAATTTTAATAACATTAAAACGAAACTACAGAAGTTGGATAATAATAAAAGATATTGAAGAAGAAACATTCATTAAAACAGAATTACAAACCACAAACATTTACAAGATTAGACACGATGAACAACACAAAAGTCAATGAATGGAATTAAGGAAGAATGGTTTCTCAAGAAAAAACATGAGTATGGAAGATCCTCCCAAGACTTTTGTAGAGCCTTGGTCGTGCCAACCAATCCTCCATTCCTCTCAAATTCCAACTCATTGCAAGGAGAGGAGGGGGATGTATTTATAGCCCAATGTTGTGGCATTTTTTCATTCCAAAACATCCCCTCTACTTTCCTCGCCAATTTGATAAAATAGAGAGCCGAATCTCAAAATATGATCTTATTACAAGTTCTAGATAAATATATCCTCTGTCTACCCTGAAAATTTGGAGGCCATTGGACTTATAGATACAATTTAATGGCCAGTTGATTAAACAAATATAATATGTTCATTTCAATCCAAACTTTTTGTAGTCCAACATGTGAAGGGATTTGTGAATAGGAAGATGCATTCAAAACTGATTAATTTTTTCCAAAAATGTCAGATGATTGTATCTCCTCTTTCACACAAAAAAATATTTTCTTGATTTGATGAATACAACATGAGATATGTCATGAATAGTTTCCGGATTTTGATTCCTGGACATAATGGTGGGCTGGACTTCCAAGCTTTTTTTGGGCCTCTTGTTCTTGGAGATGGCCCCGGAAAATTTTATCCATTAATCCTTTAATTGTTATCTGAATTTTTGAGACGAATTAATTAATTTTCACAACTGCAGTGAGACCATTAATTGAATCTTTAAAGATGGTCTAGTTTCCTCACAGATTCTGTGGGCCTTCTTATGTGGTCCATATGAGCCTTCAAATAGCGGAATTGGCACTTTATCCCTTCTAATGAAATGTTTGAAATTTGAATTTGGAATCCCAAAATACAAGAACAAACCAATTTTTACTATAGGTTGATTGGTATAAATAAAATAGTAAACTGATTTAATTGGACTACTTCTAAAAATGCTCAAAAATTATACTTAGTATTAAAACATTAATATTTTACTCAAATTATAAACATTTCATATAAAATAAGTAAAGGTATTATATAATATGTCCTTAAAATATTAATAACATCAACTCCCCCACACTTAGTCTTGTTCATGTCTTCATGGGTGACAAATATAAAAACATGACAAAATCATTTTCACTCACCAACAAATATTAAAATTTTGATTTCCCCAATCATGAGAGGTTTTGAAAATTTCACTCATCCATATACAATTTCACCACATGTTGTTACAAATACAATGTTCCAAAAACAATTAATTTTTCGATGCTCAAATTTAGAAATAGAAAATGGTGGCACACAAAACTTACTCTTCTCATGATGATAAAATTAATTTATGTAGCTTCACTCATTCACCAACCAAAAGTGAAAATATTAGATTTTGAAAGAGATCTTAGCTTCCTTTCCCTATCCTAAAGTGCTCAAAAATCAAGGGGTCTTTTTAGAGGTTTTTATGTGGCTATGGGACGGTAGAAAGATGATAAACAAATGAGAGAAAAAATGGGGCAAACACCATCATGAAAAAATCAATGCACATTTTTTTATGAAATGCAACATGGAAGGAAATGAAAACACATATTTACAAGGGAAAGATTATGTGAAGAAAGACACAAGAAAGGAAGAAAATTTGAAGGGGATGAGAACAAGAAATATTTACAAACCACAAAACATCTCCCAATGACATAATAATATAATGCAATTGTTCTTTTTTTTCTTTTTTCTCTTTTTTCTTTTTTTCAAAGTTGAAAATCAAAAAGATCCCAAACTCATATCCCAACCCATGATAGATCTCCTCACAACACTAATGGTAATAGTTATAACAAGATAAATGTTTGAGGAGGAATGATTTTTGAGCCACCCAAGACACAACCCATTCTTATTATCATTTGTTTAATTTTTTTTGGAACACTTGTCAATAAAATTTACAAAATTATATAAATGAATATACATTACATTCCCCAAAACTCACTAAATGAAAACCTCAACCCCACACTAAAATGGATGATTTCTCTCAAGAATATGATAATATGGGGAAATAAACATAGGTTACAAAAATTTTAATCCATCCCCACATACTTAAAGTTAGAAAAAAAACATTCTATGAAAATCCATGTGAATATTGGGTGGGATAAGGTATTGGGCTGGTAATGTGGCTATCAAAGAAAAGGATTTAATATGCTCTAAGTGGATTTCAAAAAGAGGATCAATGTATGGTTAATGGGAGGCTATTTGGCTATTACAATTCTCTTGTGGCACAAAAAATGACTCTATCATATTAATGTACATTAAAGTAGGAAATTTAGCACGAAGGTCCACAAACTAAAGACTCACAATTTAGGGTGAAAAACAGACATTTTGAAAAGATGGAAATATGTGGCCATGGAATGAAATCAAATTTTTTTCCTCACGAGTGGGGGAAATTATTTTCCAAATCAAAAATTGATCATTCACAATGTGTTGGTTTTGACACATAATTCTTTATCCAAAGTCAAGATGAAAATAAAAAATTTTTTGAGATGAAAACATGTCTGTTGACTCCCCCAAAAGGTTGGATAAAATTTCAAAATTATAATTTGAATAAGAATGAATATTGAATTTTCAATTTCTTAAGAATTTTTTTTCCTTTTTTGATTTTTAGGTTTTTTCGATTTTTTTTATAAAGACACACTCACACATAAGAAAACGAGTAAATAAAAGGTTTTAATAAAGAAAGTGGTAAAAATTAAAGAGTGGGGAAGAATAAAAAATAGAGAGAGGGGGAGTTAATGGGAAAGAGGTGTCCCTTAGTTATGATTTGGTGGGTGTCTATCTCTATCTAGTGTTGGGTCAACTACAGAAGTTAAGGATCAGATTGATGTTGATGCAGTTTCAAGGTTGCGTGTCCTCTCATGGTGATACATTAACCTATGTCTATTAATCGTGAATGTCCTTTTTGAAGAGCTGTCTTGGACTTGCACTGCACCAAGTGGGTAAGTATTAGTAATAAGAAAAGGAGCTTCCACACTATAATTAAGCTTACCTGGGTGAAGCTGAAATTGTGAATTGAAGAGAATTACCTTTTCTCCTTCACAAAATACATTTCTCAGGATATGATTATCATGGAGTGCCTTGGATATTTATTTATAGAGATTTGAATTCCTATAAGAATCAATTCAAAGCTCATCCACTTCATCCAATTTCAACAATCTTTCTTCACAAGATTTTTCAAGAAAAAATTTATACATTTTCCCTGCCCAATATGAATTATGTTAGATTTTAACTATAAAATGAAATTCTTTACCAAAAACTAGCCTAAAATGAGACATCCCAATGGGTGTTTTATAGGAAGTTTGATAACCCCACAGTTCTGCACCGTGTTATTCAGGCCAGTATCTTCTAGTGTGTTTTAGAATTCTATCAAGCACTTTTTTCACTTTTCTATTAGACAGTTCAGCCATGCCATTTTGTTGGGTGTGATATGCAGTTGAAGTTTTATGTACAACCACATTCTTTTTCAAAAGAGATTCCATGGCTTTATTACAAAAAATGGGTTCCTAAATCATTGGTAAACGCACGTGGTGTGCCAAATCGATGGAATATGTGTGTCTTTAGGAACTCAATAACAGTATGTGAATCATCTTATCTAGTGGGTTTGGAATCGACCCACCTAGAAACATAATCGACTGAAAGAATAATGTATGAGAATCCATTGGAAGGAGGAAATGGTCCCAGGAAATCAATTCCACAAACATCGAAGATCTCACAAAAATTTAACGTCTTTTGGGTTATTTCATTTATCTTTGAAATTGTGCCAAACTTTTGGCCAGTGGGACATGATTTAAAGAACTCATGTGAGTCCTTGAAGAGTGAAGGCCAAAAGAATCAAGAGTCTAGAACATTTCGGGAGGTCCTTTATGGTCCAATGTGGGAACCTCCAAGAAGTGAGTGAAAAAATTCTATGATGGATGAAAGGTCATTTTCATCAACACATCTCTTAATTACCATGTCTACACAGGTTTTCCAAGGTTTATTTTCTTCCCAAAAATAGTATTTTGAATCACTTTTCAACTTCATTTTTTGTTAATTTGTAAAAAATTTAGGAAAAACACTATAAACCATGTAATTTACAATTGGGGAATACCATGGTATTTTTGGAGTGATAAATGAAAGGTGCTCAGTTAGAAATTCTAGATCAATTATTTCAGAATGAGAAGAATTAGAAATTCTACTTTGGTGATCAGCCACATGGTTTTCTTTTCACGGTATATCTTTTATTTCAAGGTCAAACTCTTAGAGTATTAGGATCCATCTTATTAACCTCAATTTGGAATGAATTTTATATAATAATAACTTTATAGAAGAATGGGTTGTGAAGATAATGATTTTGGAACCTAATAGATAGGGACATAATTTATCTAAGGAAAAAACCACTGTTAAATGTTATATTTTAGTGATAGTGTAGTGAGATTGAGTTTCATCTATTGTTTTTGAGGCATAATAGTTGAAATGAGGAGTTTTTTTCTTCTTTGACCAAGAATATCCCCAATAGCTCTATCAAAAGAATCACACATCAACTCAACGAGTAAGGAGTAATCTGAGTATTGGATTATTGGGGTAGATCTAAGACCAATTTTGAGTTCAATGAAGTATCTCTTGCAAACCTCATCTAAATGGAATGTTACATCATTTTGGAACAACAGAGTGAGTGGTAGGGAAATCCTATTGATGTTATGGATGAATCGCCGATATAAACTGGCATGACCAAGGAATGAATGGATCTCTCAAATAGAAGTGGGTTCAGGAAGTGATTGGATCACATAAATTTGGTAGGATCAACTTCAATAGCTTCATTTGAAACTGTGTTCCCTAAAAATTCCCATTTTCAACCATGAAGTGGCATTTTTTAAAATTTAACAAAAGGTTACACTTGACACACTATTAAAAGACTAGAGATAGTGAATTCAAGAAAGATTAAAATGAAACACCATAAATGGTAATTTCATCCATGAAGACTTCCATGCAGTGTTCAATGAATTCAGAAAAGATACTCCTCATACACCTCAAGAATGTTTTAGGAGAATTGAAAAGGCCCAAAGGCTTTCTTATATATGAATAAGTTCCAAAGTGGAATGTGAAAGTAGTCTTTTCTTGGTCCTGAGGTGAGATTGGAATTTGGAAGTAGCCAGTGTATCCATCAAGAAATCAATAGTGTGACTTTCCAGCTAATCATTCTAGCATTTTATTAAGGAATGTAAGAGTGTAGTGATCTTTTATTGTTTTAATATTAAATTTTCTATAGTCGATGCACACACGTCATTTGATCATCACTCGAGTTGGGGATACCTCTCTATAATCATTTCTGACAATGGTTATTCCACCCTTCATAGGCAAAACTTGAATTGAAATAACCCATTAAAAATCACAAATTGGGTATATAATAGCAGCTTGAGGAAGCTTGGTGATCTATTCCCTAACTACCTCAGGGATGAGTGGATTGAGTCTTTTTTATGGTTATCTACATGGTTTGGATGATTCCTCAATATGGATGTTGTAACACCCGAGACATTTATGTTATATAAATCAGCAAAAGAATCTTTTTCTATACAACACTTGCTTGGCTTGCTTTACAGGAAATCGCGACCTTCCTCGATGGCTTGCGTCGTACGCAATACCGAGTTTCACTAAACAATGATATGCTATTAAAATATTATTAAAACTAGCCTTTATGAATAGTAATAACCACTTTTTGAAATTTTATATATTTTATTTTTTTCAAAATGGACTTCATTTTTGGATTCGGAATATCGAAATTAGCCTAGGGTGAAATTTTGGTATTTTTCTGAAAACTTTCAATTTTTGATTAATAGTGAAACCACTAAGTGGTAGTTAAAAAAACTGAATTTTTCATAAAACATAATTTTACTGCTTCTGTGAGTGGAATTTCAAAAATCCGGGAGACATGGTTGATGTCAGTAAGTAAAATGTGGTTCAATGAGATGAAAATAATTTTTTGGTGAATAGTAACTTTTTACTTTTTTTTACCACGGTTAAAAGTAAATAAGGTAATTAAGGGTTAAGATGATATTAGTATTTCCCTAACACATGTCCTAATTCTATTGGATTAGTTTAATTCGACCAAAAACAAACTTAGGAATAAAATATGACCATTTAGGC
This sequence comes from Viscum album, assembly GCA_963277665.1. Taxonomy (NCBI): domain Eukaryota; kingdom Viridiplantae; phylum Streptophyta; class Magnoliopsida; order Santalales; family Viscaceae; genus Viscum; species Viscum album. The sequence goes on from OY728150.1 coordinate 1,047,501,570, forward strand.
CCACATGGATTAGATTAGGACATTTATTATTAATTTATTTAAAGAAGGGTTAAAATAGTTAAAATCAATGTTTAATAAGTAAATAATTTTTAATATGGGGTTATACATAAGATAAATTCGACTATAAATATTCATTAGAAAGATAAAAAGATTTCCTACAGAATGGTATTTTATTTGTAATTTTTAGACATTAAATAATTTAATTTATTTATGACACAATGATGATGCAGTAATTATCTTATTAATGAAATATTGACATAATTGATGTTATAAATTCCAAAATAAAAGAAATTTGAGAATTTTTATGAATACCACTAATTTTATAGGTTAATATGACATGTTAGTATTGATTTAATTAACTTGTTTGGAACTAATAATTATGTTATGATTTTCACAAAAATCAATTACTAAATAGTGTCAAAATTGACATAAAATAGTTTTTACAACAAATATTATATTGGTAATTGATATTATATTCCTAAAAATCTAAGGTTCTGCCAAATTACTTAGATAAGGTTATATATATTAATAATAAACAACTTGGGGTTCGTTTGGCTGCTTATCATAAGTTTATTAACCTTATAGTATAAGAATACAAGAAGTCATGGTAAAAGTAAAATTATTTAACTTAATGTTAAATCTAAATGATAAGGTTAAAATAGGAACATAAACTTGTCTAAATTCTATTAGATGAGAGGATTTCGACCCATACCCACCTCAGCATCGAAATAATTCAATTTGGAGCTATTTAAAACCGAACATGACTTTATAATAAAATAATATTTTTAGTCATTCCAAAGGTGCCCCTCTCCTCCCTTATAAAAGGGCACCTCCTCCCTCTCTTCCTCGCACCACTTTGAGCCTTCATGCTCGGCCAACCCCTGCCAATTTCTCCTCTCCACTTCCCTGGATACATCCTAGAGGTCCTGGTCTTCTTCAAAGACCAATTTTAGTGCCCTAAAATAAGGTCTCAAAGAAGCACTTCAAAGAAGAGGTAATGTCCGTTACCGATTCTTTATTTTATTTCTTCTTCCACTTCTTTTTCTTAGGATGTTTCATTATGAAGTAATAACATAAGTATCACTCATATACTGATATTTTATTATAAGTATGAAACAACCCTATTTCACCAACTATCCATCCTATGGAAAAAGAAATCATCGCGCGTGCGTACGTACGGAATACCGTCTCCACGCCGTGGTGTAATCTATTTTCCACCACCACCTTACCTGGATGGGTATAATGGTGTAAATAATGACTATATATTACTATTATAAAGTGATATTGATTCTGAAATAGTATAAGTATACTCCAATACAATTCCACGATCATATGCGCGATATCATCACTCGTGCGTACGTACGGAATATCGTCTCCACGATGTGATGCGACTCGTTCTACATGATCTTCATTTCATAATGATTATATAAATGAATTGAATGAATGAATATGATATATATTACACTAATAACATTTTGTAAATGAGGTATATATAACCTAAAGAAAATAATAAGAATTTATTCGACAAAACACGCATAAGAACAAAAAGTTATAAACACTTGAATAACAAGTAACAATGAAACATTACTACTAAGAAGCTAAGAATATGACCATATATGATATCATAAAAAACGTATGATTTTGGAATAAGTCAATAACATTATTTAAATCATTATACAGGAGTTTCGGACACTTACAAAGCAAGTCGGACCTAAGGTATGGGAAAATCTCACAATCTCATTTTTATCCGAGATTGTTTATACTTTGGCATTTACTGGGGTGTATTTTATCATCCACATCCATGTTTCCTCAATATGTAATATTATTTACATCCACCTACAATTGTTTAAATACAATTTTACCCTTTGTTTAGTTTTTAGTAAAAGATATGAAAGGAATCTTTTGTCGTTTTTCATACGAGGTACTTTTTGACTTTTCCGATAAAAGTACGAAAATAATATTTTTTTTAACTTATACGGCACGAATGGATTTTTATGGTTTTATAAATCCTTATTTTCATGAAGCTTCCTCTAAAATATTTCATGACTATTTTCAAAAAAATCTCTTTCTTTTAAAATTGCATGACATTTTGTGAAAAGAAATTGATTTTGAAGAAGAAAGGATATTTTCCTCAAGAATTCATTTCAAGTGTTTTATCAAAATTATTTTCCATATAAGATAACATAGGGTTCTGTTTCTACCCCTATTATTACATTGATTTGGTTATGTTGTGATGAAATTATTTTTATTAATTCCTTTATCTTATACGAATTGTTTGATGATGTCACGATGTTTAAGATTCCCATTTTTATTACATGGGTTATGCAATGATGTATGATTTATGATTTTGTGGCACACATAAGAATGGTATCATTATGAGATGGGTGGGACCTATATCTCCCTCCAATGCATTGTCTAAAGATTTTATATCTCATGAGATAGACCTGGCAAGAAAGGTAGGTTATACCGGTTCAGTGAAATATGACTGAAACGAGGGTGACTCAATTCAGAAATGGACTTTGTCCACTAAGATAGTCTTGGGAATGAGTCTTGAATAATAAGATATGATTATCTATGATTATGTGTGTATGCCACAAAGTTTCATGTTTTATGTTATGATTATTTTGATTACATTTCACTGCCATGATTTATCCCATGTTATGAAATTATGATCTCTTTTGCAGGTTACGATTTCCAAATGTTATGTGCTTGTGTATACGATGTGATTGATATTTCTTTTGTTTACCCTTACTGAGCATTTGATCTCACCTTTTTGTATGTTTTCTTTCCCCAGGTCTGGAAGAAGGTTATTAAGTAGGATATGCCAAAAAGGGACTCTAGATATGATGAAATAAGTGGGAGGCAAAGTTGATGCTTTATGAACCAGTTGTTTATGTTTCCAAGTTTCTAAAGACACTATACCTATACGGTCCTTTCGTGGTTTTTGTTATATGTTGTAATAAGTATACTTCAATTTTTAAGTATTAACAATGTATGTAAAGTATTTGACATTATAGTTGGTATCAGAGGAAAGGTATAGTCAACCTTTGGAAACTAGGATGTGAAAGCCTAAGTAAGAACCCAAAGGATAAGTCTAAGCATAGAACACCATATTAGTGTTTTATAAATGTCCATGAATAACCTAGGATAAGACCTTAAGTGTGAAATTTTATTCTTGAGTATGTGTTTTTCCTATTATAATTATTGTTGCTCACACTATTCTACTTGGTTTTAGTCAATGCCTGGAACCCGAAGGAATCGTGTTAATGCGGAATGCAACAGGAAATGAAGTGATTGTCCCCCTGAGCAACCAAACGTTATGGGAGATGGAATGAAAAATCTTGTAGCCATGCTCACAAAACATTCCCAAGCTATGAATCATGCAGGAATTCCAAATGAGCAAAGGAAGGAGAAACATTCTGTTGAATCCTTCATGAGGCAGCGTCCACCTTCTTTTAGCGGGTCTACTGATCCATTAGTTGCTGAACAATGGATTAGTACCACTGAAAAGATATTTTCAGTTCTTGAATGTTCTGAACATGATAAAGTCATCCTAGCAGTGTATCGTTTGGAAGGAGATGCTGATCAATGGTGGAATCTTATTAAGAATACGAGGCAAAGGGATGAAATTGATTCCATGGAATGGGATGAGTTCAAGAACTTATTTTTCAATAAGTACTTCCCTCGTATTCTCCGAACAAAGATGGAGAAAGAGTTTCTTGAACTGAAGCAAAAGGATGATGATTCTGTTGGTACCTATGAAGCAAATTTTACAAGACTTTCAAGGTACGTTTCTGGTATTATTATCCAACCTGAGAGTAAGATCGATCGATTCTTTAGTGGCTTAAAACTAAGTCTTCGAAGGGCATTAGCCATAAGGGACTTCAATAGCTACAAGGAAATCGTTCGATGTGCTCTAAAAGTCGAGATGGAGATTGGAGTAACCCATCAGTCATATGGGTTTGATAAGAAGAGGAAAATGGAATTCAATGGAAAATATAAAGATCCCACTTAAAATAAGATGAGATTTCCCTTATGCTCAAAGTGTGGAAAGAAACATGGTGGGAGATGTCTTAAAGGGACAAGTAAATATTTCAAATGTGGAAAGGAAGGTCATCGGGCATTTGATTGCCGCGATGATGGGAAGAATATGTCTAATGATGCAAACAAAGGAAGGGATACATATAATGAACCTACTACACTTCATTGTTTCATGTGCAAGGAGATGGGTAATTATGCCAATAAATGCCCTAATCCAAGGGTTGATGATGATGGTCGACGTCAACAAACTCTTAAGTCTAAAGACAAGGGGAAGTCACATGCAATTTCTATCAGCGATGTGGAGTACGATAACGATGTGGTGAAAGGTACACTTACCATCCACTCTAATGTATGAAATGTTTTATTTGATTCTGGATCCACCCACTCTTTTATTTCTGACGAATTTTATAAGGGTATCACCGTATTACCTCAACAATTAGATGTTGAGTTAGCTGTGACAACACCTAATGGCACAACAGTCGCATCAAAAGTTTATAATTCTTCTCTGATTGAAGTTTGTGGGAAAGTGCTTCCTGCAAATCTTGTGATCCTTCCTATAGTGAAATTTGATGTGATTCTTGGAATGGATTGGCTTTCTTTATATGGAGCTCATATCAATTGCCAAAGAAGGGAAGTCACATTTCATATTCTACATCAATCTATGATCGTCTATCAATGCAAGGATGAACATAACCTTCCAGTGGAAATTTCTTCCATCTCATGGGTCTTGATTCCACTAAATGAAGGTTATTTATCTCAAATGGTTGGTGAGAAACTCACGATTAAGAATATGTCCATTGTACGGGAGTTTGATGATGTCTTTCCAGAGGAATTACTTGGTCTTCCACCAAATCGTGAAGTTGAGTTTTCAATAGAACTCGTACCGGGTGCTTTGCCTATTTCAATGACACCTTATAGAATGGCCCCAATTGAGTTGCAGGAATTGAAGAAGCAACTCCAAGAGAATATTGATAAGGGATTCATATGCCCTAGTGCGTCACCATGGGGAGAACCTGTTCTATTTGTTAAGAAGAAAGATGGATCAATGAGACTTTGCATTGATTATCGAGAACTTAACAAGATCACTATCAAGAACAGATATCCTCTCCCACGCATTGATGACTTATTTGACCAACTACGCGGATCTCAATACTTTTCCAAGATAGATCTTTGTTCAGGGTATCATCAATTAAGGGTCAAAAGGGAGGATATACCAAAGACGGCTTTCTGTACAAGGTATGGACACTATGAATTTATAGTGATGCCATTTGGTCTTACTAATGCCCCTGCTATCTTCATGGATCTAATGAATAGAGTCTTTAGATACTATCTTGATCAATTTGTGGTAGTCTTTATAGATGATATTCTTGTCTATTCAAAGAGCAAGGAAGAACATGAAGATCACTTGAGAATTATATTGAAGGCCATGAGAAAGGAGAAGCTTTATGCCAAATTTACCAAGTGAAAAATTTGGCTTCAAAAAGTTGCATTTTTGGGTCACATAATCTCAAAAGAGGGGATATCTGTGGATCCAGCAAAAACAGAGGTTATCGAAAGATGGTCGAGACCAACAACAGTAACTGAGATCCAAAGTTTTCTTGGTTTGGCTGGATATTATCGACATTTTGTGAATGATTTTTCACGATTATCTAATCCACTCACCAAGTTGACTCGGAAAGGAGTTAAGTTTGTCTGGACGGAGGAATGTGAAGAGAATTTCAAGGAGTTAAAAAGAAGGTTATCCAGTGCACCTGTGCTCACACTGCCTTGTGGTGGATAAAGGTTTGTGATCTAAAGTGATGCATCCAAAAAGGGATTGGGGTGTGTTCTTATGAAAAATTATATGGTGATAGCTTATGCCTCACGACAGTTGAAAATCCATGAGCAAAATTACCCAACACATGATTTGGAGTTAGCTGCGGTAATATTTGCATTAAAGATTTGGAGGCATTACCTTTATGGTGAAAGTTGTGATATTTATACTGATCATAAAATTTTAAAGTATATTTTCACACAAAAGGAGCTGAATATGCGTCAAAGAAGATGGTTGGAGCTGATTAAGGATTACGACTGCTCAATCCATTACCACCCTGGGAAAGCAAACAAGGTGGCAGATGCATTAAGTCGACAAGACCATGCTAGTTTATCCATGATGAGGATCACAAAAGATCCAATATTTATGGATTTACAAAGGATGGATCTTGGAATTATAATGGAAGGGGAAAATCTTATCTTTCTCAAATGAATGTTCAGCCATCTATACATGTGAAGATTAAAGAGGCACAGAAAGAAGATGTCGAGTTACAAAAGAAGGTGAGAAATGTTCCTGAGTTCAACCTTGATTGTGATGGGATAATAATGTTCAAGAATCGGGTTTGTGTTCCTCCCATCCCCGAATTAAAGAAGGAGCTGCTGGATGAGGCTCATAGTTCTTCATTCTCTATTCATCCTGGAAGCACGAAGATGTATAGGGACCTGAAAGAGTACTTCTGGTGGGATGGCATGAAAAGAGATGTCGCTGAATATGTCTCTCGATGCTTGGTTGGTCAACAAGTTAAAACTGAGAGACAGAAGTCTAAGGGGATGTTACAACCATTACCCATACCCGAATGGAAATGGGAAAACATTACTATGGACTTTGTCAAAGGACTTCCTAAAAAATCCAAAGGCAATAATGCTATCTGGGTTATAGTTGATCGTCTTACAAAGTCTGCACACTTTATTGCTATTAGAGAGGATTTCTCTCTGGATCAACTTTCCAGGATATATGTAAATGAATTGGTAAGATTGCACGGAGTACCACTTTCTATTATATCTGATCGGGATCCAAGATTTACCTCGACGTTCTGGCAAAGTCTTCATCATAATCTGGATACAAAGTTGAGTTTCAGCAATACTTATCTTCCTCAGACAGACGGTCAGTCTAAGAGAACAATTCAAACCCTAGAAGATATGTTGAGAGCTTTCTCTATGGATTTCAAAGGAGTTTGGGATCAACACCTACCTTTGGTAGAATTTTCTTATAATAATAGCTTTCATTCCAGTATTCAGATGGCTCCTTATGAAGCTCTCTATGGAAAGAAATGCAGGAATCGAACTTGCTGGGATGAAGTTGGGGAAAGAAAGCTATTAGGACCTGATCTCGTTGATGAAATGGCAGAAAAGGTCAGATCTTTTCAACAACACATAAGAGTAGCTCAGAGTCGACAGAAAAGTTATGCCGACAACCGAAGAAAAGACCTAGAGTTTGAAGTGGGTGATAAAGTGTTCTTACGAATATCACCCTGGAAGAGGGTTATGATATTTGGAAAGAAGGGGAAGTTAAGCCCTAGATATATCGGTCCTTTCGAAATACTAGATCGTGTTGGGAAGGTAGCTTACCGATTGGCGCTTCCACCGAATCTCTCTCAATTTCACGATGTGTTCCATGTATCTCTCCTGAGAAAGTATATACCTGATCCTTCACATGTACTCAGCTCAGAAGTTGTACCGCTGGAGCAAGATCTTTCTTATGAAGAACAACCGATAGAGATTCTGGATCGTAGCGAAAACGTCCAACGAAACAAGACCACTCGATTGGTGAATGTTTTATGGAGGAACCACCAATTAGAATAAGCTACATGGGAGCTTGAGGATATGATGAGGTAGAGGTATCCTCATTTGTTTGTTACAAAGTGACGAATTTCGAGGGTGAAATTCATTTTAAGGGGGGTAGAATGTAACACCCGAGACTTTTATGTTATATAAATCAGCAATGGAATCTTTTTCCATACAACACTTGCTTGGCTTGCTTTACACGAAATGGCGACCTTCCTCGATGGCTTTCGTCGTACGCAATACTGAGTCTCACTAAACAATGATATGATATTAAAATATTATTAAAACTAGCCGTTATGAATAGTAATAACCACTTTTTGAAATTTTATAAATTTTATTTTTTCAAATTGGACTTCATTTTTGGATTCGGAATATCGAAATTAGCCTATGGTGAAATTTTGGTATTTTTCTAAAAACATTCAATTTTTGATGAATAGTGAAACCACTAAGTGGTAGTTAAAAAAATTGAATTTTTCATAAAACTTTATATTACCGCTTCTGTGAGTGGAATTTAAAAAATCCGAGAGACACGGTTGATGTCAGTATGTAAAATGTGGTTCAATGAGATGAAAATAATTTTTTGGTGAATAGTAACTTTTTACTTTTTTTTACCACGGTTAAAAGTAAATAAGGTAATTAAGGGTATTGATGATATTATTATTACCCTAACACATGTCCTAATTCTATTGGATAAGTGTAATTCGACCAAAAACAAACTTAGGAATAAAATATGACCATTTAGGCCCACTTGGATTAGATTAGGACATTTATTATTAATTTATTTAAAGAAGGGTTAAAATAGTTGAAATCAAAGTTTAATAAGTAAATGATTTTTAATATGGGGTTATACATATGATAAATTCTACTATAAATATTAATTAGAATGATAAAACGATTTACTACATAATGGTATTTTATTTGTAATTTTTAGACATTAAATAATTTAATTTATTTATGACACAATGATGATGCAGTAATTATCTTATTAATGAAATATTGACATAATTGATGCTATAAACACCAAAATAAATGCAATTTGAGACTTTTTATGAATACCACTAATTTTATAGGTTAATATGACATGTTATTATTGATTTAATTAACTTTTTTAGAACTAATAATTCTGTTATGATTTTCACAAAAATCAATTACTAAATAGTGTCAAAATTGACATAAAATAGTTTTTAAAACAAATTTTATATTGGTAAATGTTATTTTATTCCTAAAAATCTAAGGTTCAGCCAAATGACTAAGATAAGGTTATATATATTAATAATAAACAACTTGGGGTTCGTTTGGCTGCTTATAGTAAGTTTATTAACCTTATAGTAGAAGAACACAAGAAGACATGGTAAAAGTAAAATTATTTAACTTAATGTTAAATCTAAATGATAAGGTTAAAATAGGAACCTAAACTTTTATAAATTCTATTGGATGAGATTATTTCGACCCATCCCCACCTTATCATCGAAATAAATCAATTTGGAGCTATTTAAAACTGAACTTGACTTTATAAAAAAATAATATTTTTAGTTATTCCAAAGGTGCCCCTCTCCTCCTTTATAAAAGGGCACCTCCTCCCTCTGTTCCTCACACCACATTTAGCCTTCAAACTCGGCCAACCCCTGCCACTTTATCCTCTCCACTTCCCTAGAGACATCCTAGAGGTCCTGGTATTCTTCAAAGACCAATTTTAGTTCCCTAAAAGAAGGTCTCAAAGAAGCACTTCAAAGAAGAGGTAATGTCTGTTACCGATTCTTTCATTTTATTTCTTCTTCCACTTATTCTTCTTAGGTTGTTTCATTATGAAGTAATAACAAAAGTATCACTCATATACTGATATGTTTTTATAAGTATGAAACAACCCTATTTCACCAACTATCCATCCTACGGAAAAAAATTACCGCGCCTGCGTACGTACGGAATACCGTCTCCACGCCATGGTGTAATCTATTTTCCACCACCACCTTACTTGGATGGGTATAATGGTGTAAATAATGACTATATATAACTATTATAAAGTGATATTGATTCTGAAATAGTATAAATATACTCCAATACAATTCCATGATCATAGGAACGATATCATCACTCGTGCGTACGTACGGAATATCGTCTCCACGATGTGATGCGACTCGTTCTACATGATCTTCATTTCATAATGATTATATAAATTAATTGAATTAATGAATATGATATATATTACACTAATAACATTCTGGAAATGAGGTATCTATAACCAAAAGTGAAGAATAAGAATTTATTCGACAAAACATGCATAAGAACAAAAAGTTATAAACACCCGAATAACAAGTAGAAATGAAACATTACTACTATGAAGCTAAGAATATGACCATATATGATATCATAAAAATAAGTATGATTCTGGAATAAGTCAATAACATTATTTAAATCATTATACAGGAGGTTCGGACACTTACAAAGAAAGTCGGACCTAAGGTAATGGAAAATATCACAATCTCATTTTTATCTGAGATTGTTTATACTTTTGCATTTACTGGGGTGTATTTTATCATCCACATCCATGTTTCCTCAATATGTAATATTATTTCCATCCACCTACAATTTTTTAAATCCAATTTTACCCTTCGTTGAATTTTTAGTAAAAGATATGAAAGGAATCGTTTGTCGTTTTTCATATGAGGTACTTTTTGACTTTTCCGACAAATGTACGAAATGAATGTTTATTTAAGTTATACGACACGAATGGATTTTTACAGTTTTATAAAGCCTTATTTTCATGAAGCTTCCTCTAAAATATTTCATGACTATTTTCAATAAAATCTCTTTCTTTTAATATTGCATAACATTTTGTGAAAAGAAATTGATTTTGAAGAAGAAAGGATATTTTCCTCAAGAATTCATTTCAAGTGTTTTATCAAAATTATTTTCCATCTAAGATGACATAGGGTTCTGTTTGTATCCCTATTATTACATGGATTTTGTTATGATGTGATGGAATTATTTTTATGAATTCCTTTATCTTATATGAATTGTTTGATGATGTCACGATGTTTAAGATTCCCATTTTTATTACATGGGTTATGCAATGATGTATGATTTATGATTTTGTGGCACACATAAGAATGGTATCATTATGAGATGGGTGGGACCTATATCTCCCTCCAATACATTGGTTAAAGATTTTATATCTGATAAGATAGACATGGCCGGAACGGTTGGTTATACCGGTTCAGTGAAACAAGACTGAAACGAGGGTGACTCGGTTCAGAAATGGACTTTGTCCACTAAGATAGTCTTGGCAATGAGTCTTGACTAATAAGATATGATTCTCTATGATTATGTGTGTATGACACAAAGTTTCATGTTTTATGTTATGATTATTGTGATTACATTTCACTGCCATGATTTATCCCATGTTATGAAATTATGATCTCTTTTGCAGGTTAAGATTTCCAAAAGATATGTGCTTGTGTATACGATGTGACTGATATTTTCTTTGTTTACCCTTACTGAGCATTTGAGCTCACCCTTTTATATGTTTTCTTTCCCCAGGTCAGGAAGAAGGTTATTATGTAGGATATTCCAAAAAGGGACTCTAGATATGATGAAATAAGTGGAAGGAAAAGTTGATGATTTATGAACCAGTTGTTTATATCTCACAGTTTCTAAAGACACTATACCTATATGGTCCTTTCGTGGTTTTTTTATATGTTGTAATAAGTATGCTTCAATTTTGATGTATTAACAATGTATGTAAAGTATGGGTCGTTATAGTTGGTATCAGAGGAAAGGTATAGTCAACCTTTGGAAACTAGGATGTGAAAGCCTTAGTAAGAACCCTAAGGATAAGTCTAAGCATAGAACACCATCTTAGTGTTTTATAAATGGCCATGAATAACCTTGGATAAGACCTTAAGTGTGAAATTTTATTCTTGAGTATGTGGTTTTCCTATTATAATTAGTGTTGCTCACACTATTCTTCTTGGTTTTAGTCAATGGCTAGAACCCGAAGGAATCGTGTTAATGCAGAATGCGACGGGCAATGAAATGATTGTCCCCCTGAGCAACCAAACGTTATGGGAGCTGGAATGAAAAATCTTGTAGCCATTCTCACACAACTTTATCAAGCTATGAATCATGCAGGACTTCCAAAAGAGCAAAAGAAGGAGCAACATTCTGTTGAATCCTTTATGAGGCAGCGTCCACCTTCTTTCAGCGGGTCTAATGATCCATTAGTTGCTGAACAATGGATTAGTTCTACTGAAAAGATATTTTCAGTTCTTCAATGTTCTGAACATGATAAAGTCATCCTAGCAGTGAATCATTTGGAAGGAGATGTTGATCAATGGTGGAATCTTATTAAGAATACGAGGCAAAGGGATGAAATTGAGTCCATGGAATGGGATGAGTTCAAGAACTTATTTTTCAATAAGTACTTCCCTCGTATTCTCCGAACAAAGGTGGAGAACGAGTTTCTTGAACTGAAGCAAAAGGATGATGAATCTGTTGGTACCTATGAAGCAAATTTTACAAGACTTGCAAGGTACGCTTCTGGTATTATTATCCAACCTGAGATTAAGATCGATCGATTCTTTAGTGGCTTAAAACCAAGTCTCCAACGGGTGTTAGCCATAAGGGACTTCAATAGCTACGAAGAAATCGTTCAATGTGCTCTCAAAGTCGAGATGGAGATTGGAGTAACCCATCAGTCATATGGGTTTGATAAGAAGAGGAAAATGGAATTCAAAGGAAAATCTAAAGGGCCCACTGAAAATAAGATGAGCTTTCCCTTATGCTCAATGTGTGGAATGAAACATGGAGGGAGTTGTCTTAAAGGGACAAGTTAATGTTTCAAATGTGGAAAGGAAGGTCATCAGGCATTTGAATGCCGCGATGATGGGAACAAGATGTCTAATGATGCAAAAAAAGGAAGGGATACACAGAATGAACCTACTACACTATAATGATTCAAGTGCAAGGAGATGGGGAATTATTCCAATAAATGCCCTAATCCAAGGGTGAATGATGATGGTCGGCGTCAACAAACTCTTAAGGCTAAATACAAGGGAATGTCACATGCAATTTCTATCAGCGATGTGGAGTACGATAACGATGTGGTGAAAGGTAAACTTACCATCCACTCTAAAGTAGAAAATGTTTTATTTGATTCTGGATCCACCCACTCTTTTATTTCTGAAGAATTTTCTAAGGGTATCACCGTATTACCCCAGCAATTAGATGTTGAGTTAGCTGTGACAACACCTAATGGCACAACAGTCGCATCAAAAGTTTATAATTCTTCTCCGATCGAAGTTTGTGGGAAAGTGCTTCCTGCAAATCTGGTGATCCTTCCTATAGTGGAATTTGATGTGATTCTTGGCATGGATTGGCTTTCTTTATATGGATCTCATATCAATTTCCAAAGAAGGGAAGTCACATTTCATATTCCAGATCAATCTATGATCGTCTATCAATGCAAGGATGAACATAACCTTCCAGTGGAAATTTCTTCCATCTTATGGGTCTTGATTCCACTAAATGAAGGTTATTTATCTCAAATGGTTGGTGAGAAACTCATGATTAAGAATATGTCCATTGTACGGGAGTTTGATGATGTCTTTCTGGAGGAATTACCGGGTCTTCCACCAAATCGTGAAGTCGAGTTTTCAATAGAACTCGTACCGGGTGCTTTTCCTATTTCAAAGACACCTTATAGTATGGCCCCAATTGAGTTGCAGGAATTGAAGAAGCAACTCCAAGAGAATCTTGATAAGGGATTCATACACCCCAGTGCGTCACCTTGGGGAGCACATGTTCTATTTGTTAATAAGAAAGATGGATCAATGAGACACTGCATTGATTATCGAGAACTTAACAAGATCACTATCAAGAACAAATATCCTCTCCCATGCATTGATGACTTATTTGACCAACTACGCGGAGCTCAATACTTTTCCAAGATAGATCTTCGTTCAGGGTATCATCAATTAAGGGTCAAAAGGGAGGATATACCAAAGACGGCATTCCGTACAAGGTATGGACACTATGAATTTATAGTGATGCCAGTTGGTCTTACTAATGCCCCTGCTATCTTCATGGATCTGATGAATAGAGTCTTTAGAGACTATCTTGATCAATTTGTGGTAGTCTTTATAGACGATATTCTTGTCTATTCAAAGAGCAAGGAAGAACATGAAGATCACTTGAAAATTATATTGAAGTCCCTGAGAAAGGAGAATCTTTATGACAAATTTACCAAGTGTGAATTTTGGCTTCAAAAAGTTGCATTCTTGGGTCACATAATCTCAAAAGACGGGATATCTGTGGATCTAGTAAAAACAGAGGTTATCGAAAGATGGTCGAGACCAAAAACAGTAACTGAGATCCGAAGTTTTGTTGGTTTGGCTGGATATTATCGATGTTTTGTGAATGATTTTTCACGTTTATCTAATCCACTCACCAAGTTGAATCGGAAAGGAGTTAAGTTTGTCTGGATGGAGGAATGTGAAGATAATTTCAAGGTGTTGAAAAGAAGGTTATCCAGTGCACCTCTGCTCACACTACCTTGTAGTGGATAAAGGTTTGTGATCTATAGTGATGCATCCAAGAAGGGATTGGGGTGTGTTCTTATGCAAAATGATATGGCGATAGCTTATGCCTCACGACAGTTGAAAATCCATGAGCAAAATTACCCAACACATGATTTGGAGTTAGCTGCGGTAATATTTTCATTAAAGATTTGGAGGCATTACCTTTATGGTGAAAGGTGTGATATTTATACTGATCATAAAAGTTTAAAGTATATTTTCACACAAAAGGAGCTGAATATGTGTCAATGAAGATGGTTGGAGATGATTAAGGATTACGACTGCTCAATCCATTACCACCCTGGGAAAGAAAACAAGGTGGCATATGCATTAAGTCGACAAGACCATGCTAGTTTATCCATGATGAGGATCACAAAAGATCCAATATTTATGGATTTACAAAGGATAGATCTTGGAATTATAATAGAAGGGGAAAAATCTTATCTTTCTCAAATGAATGTTCAACCATATATACATGTGAAGATTAAAGAGGCACAGAAAGAAGATGTTGAGTTACAAAAGAAGGTGAGAAATGTTCCTGAGTTCAAACTTGATTGTGATGGGATAACAAAGTTCAGGAATCGGGTTTGTGTTCCTCCCATCCCCGAATTAAAGAAGGAGCTGCTGGATGAGTCTCATAGTTCTTCATTCTCTATTCATCCTGGAAGCACGATGATGTATAGGGACCTGAAAGAGTACTTCTAGTGGGATGGCATGAAAAGAGATGTTTCTGAATATGTCTCTCGATGCTTGGTTTGTCAACAAGTTAAAGCTGAGAGACAGAAGTCTAAGGGGGTGTTACAACCATTACCCATACCCGAATGGAAATGAGAAAACATTACTATGGACTTTGTCACAGGACTTCCTAAAACATCCAAAGGCAATAATGCTATCTGGGTCATAGTTGATCGTCTTACAAAGTCTGCACACTTCATTGCTATTAGAGAGGATTTCTCTCTGGATCAGCTTGCCAGGATATATGTAAAGGAAGTGGTAAGATTGCATGGAGTACCACTTTCTATTATATCTGATCAGGATCCGAGATTTACCTCGAAGTTCTGGCGAAGTCTTCAGCATACTCTGGATACAGAGTTGAGTTTCAGCACTGCTTATCATCCTCAGACAGACGGTCAGTCTGAGAGAACAATTCAAACCCTAGAAGATATGTTGAGAGCGTGCTCTATAGATTTCAAAGGAGGTTGGGATCAACACCTACCTTTGGTAGAATTTTCTTATAATAATAGCTTTCATTCCAGCATTCAGATGGCTCCTTATGAAGCTCTCTATGGAAAGAAATACAGGACTCCAACTTGCTGGGATGAAGTTGGGGAAAGAAAGCTATTAGGACCTGATCTCGTTGATGAAATGGCAGAAAAGGTCAGATCTATTCAACAACACATAAGAGCAGCTCAGAGTCGACAGAAAAGTTATGCCGACAACCGAAGAAAAGGTCTAGAGTTTGAAGTGGGTGATAAAGTGTTCTTACGAATATCTCCCTGGAAGAGGGTTATGAGATTTGGAAAGAAGGGGAAGTTGAGCCCTAGATATATCGGTCCTTTCGAAATAATGGATCGTGTTGGGAAGGTAGCTTACCGATTGGCGCTTCCACCGAATCTCTCTCTAGTTCACGATGTGTTCCATGTATCTCTCCTGAGAAAGTACATACCTGATCCTTCACATGTACTCAGCTCAGAAGTTGTACCGCTGGAGCAAGATCATTCTTATGAAGAACAACCGATAGAGATTCTGGATCGTAGCGAAAAAGTCCTACGAAACAAGACCACTCTATTGGTGAAAGTTTTATGGAGGAACCACCAAATAGAAGAAGCTACATGGGAGCTTGAGGATATGATGAGTAGAGGTATCCTCATCTGTTTGTTACAAAGTGACGAATTTCGAGGGCCAAATTCATTTTAAGGGGGGTAGAATGTAACACCCGAGACTTTTATGTTATATAAATCAGCAAAGGAATCTTTTTCTATACAACACTTGCTTGGCTTGCTTTACATGAAATCGCGACCTTCCTCGATGGCTTGCGTCGTACGCAATACCGAGTTTCACTAAACAATGATATGCTATTAAAATATTATTAAAACTAGCCGTTATGAATAGTAATAACCACTTTTTGAAATTTTATAAATTTTATTTTTCAAAATGGACTTCATTTTTGGATTCTGAATATCGAAATTAGCCTATGGTGAAATTTTGGTATTTTTCTGAAAACTTTCAATTTTTGATGAATAGTGAAACCACTAAGTGGTAGTTAAAAAACTGAATTTTTCATAAAACTTAATTTTAACGCTTTTGGGAGTGGAATTTAAAAAATCCTAGAGACACGGTTGATGTCAGTAAGTAAAATGTGATTCAATGAGATGAAAATAATTTTTTGGTGAATAGTAACTTTTTACTTTTTTTCACGGTTAAATGTAAATAAGGTAATTAAGGGTAAAGATGATATTATTATTACCCTAACACATGTCCTAATTCTATTGGATAAGTATAATTCGACCAAAAACAAACTTAAGAATAAAATATGACCATTTATGCCCACTTGGATTAGAATAGGACATTTATTATTAATTTATTTAAAGAAGGGTTAAAATAGTTAAAATCAAAGTATAATAAGTAAATAATTTTTAATATGGGGATATACATAAGATAAATTCGAATATAAATATTCATTAGAAAGCTAAAAGGATTTCCTACATAATGGTATTTTAATTTTAATTTTTAGACATTAAATAATTTAATTTATTAATGAAACAATGATGATGCAGTAATTATCTTATTAATGAAATATTGAAATAATTGATGTTATAAACACCAAAATAAATGAAATATGAGACTTTTTATGAATCCCACTAATTTTCTAGGTTAATATGACATGTTAGTATTGATTTAATTAACTTTTTTAGAACGAATAATTCTGTTATGATTTTCACAAAAATCAATTACTAAATAGTATAAAAATTGACATAAAATAGTTTTTAAAACAAATATTATATTGGTAATTGTTATTTTATTCCTAAAATTCTAATGTTCGGACAAATAACTTATATAAGGTTATATATATTAATAATAAACAACTTGGGGTTCGTTTGGCTGCTTATAGTATGTTTATTATCCATATAGTATAAGAACACAAGAAGACATGGTAAAAGTAAAATTATTTAACTTAATGTTAAATATAAATGATAAGGTTAAAATAGGAACCTAAACGTGTCTAAATTCTATTGGATGAGAGGATTTTGACCCATCCCCACCTTAGCGTCGAAATAAATCAATTTGGAGCTATTTAAAACCGAACTTGACTTTATAATAAAATAATAGTGTTAGTTATTCCAAAGGTGCCCCTCTCCTCCCTTATAAAAGGGCACCTCCTCCCTCTCTTCCTCACACCACTTTGAGCCTTAAATATCGGCCAACCCCTGCCACTTTCTCCTCTCCACTTCCCTAGAGACATCCTAGAGGTCCTGGTCATCTTCAAAGACCAATTTTAGTGCCCTAAAAGAAGGTCTCAAAGAAGCACTTCAAAGAAGAGGTAATGTCTGTTACCGATTCTTTCATTTTATTTCTTCTTCCACTTCTTATTCTTATGTTGTTTCATTATGAAGTAAAAACATCAGTATCAATCATATACTGATATTTTATTATAAGTATGAAACAACCCTATTTCACTAACTATCCATCCTACGGAAAAAGAAATCACCGCGCGTGCTTACGTACGGAATACCGTCTCCACGCCATGGTGTAATCTATTTTCCACCACCACCTTACTTGGATGGGTATAATGGTGTAAATAATGACTATATATAACTATTATAAAGTGATATTGATTCTGAAATAGTATAAATATACTCCAATACAATTCCACGATCATAGGAACGATATCATCACTCGTGCGTACGTACAGAATACCGTCTCCATGATGTGATGCGACTCGTTCTACATGATCTTCATTTCATAATGATTATATAAATGAATTGAATGAATTAATATGATATATATTACACTAATACCATTCTGGAAATGAGGTACCTATAAACTAAAGAGAAGAATAAGAATTTATTCGACAAAACACGCATAAGAACAAAAAGTTATAAACACACGAATAACAAGTAGCAATGAAACATTACTACTAAGAAGCTAAGAATATGACCATATATGATATCATAAAAATAAGTATGATTCTGGAATAAGTCAATATCATTATTTAAATCATTATACAGGAGGTTCGGGCACTTACAAAGCAAGTCGGACCTAAGGTAAGGGAAAATCTTGCAATCTCATTTTTATCAGAGATTGTTTATACTTTGGCATTTACTGGGGTGTATTTTATCATCCACATACATGTTTCCTCAATATGTAATATTATTTCCATCCACCTACAATTTTTTAAATCCAATGTTACCCTTCGGTGAGTTTTTAGTAAAAGATATGAAAGGAATCTTTTGTCATTTTTCATACGAGGTACTTTTTGACTTTTCCGACAAAAGTACGAAAAGAATGTTTTTTTAACTTATACGACACGAATGGATTTTTACGGTTTTATAAAGCGTTTTTTTCATGAAGCTTCCTCTAAAAGATTTCATGACTATTTTCAATAAAATAACTTTCTTTTAAAATTGCATGACATTTTGTGAAAAGAAATTGATTTTGAAGAAGAAAGGATATTTTCCTCAAGAATTCATTTCAAGTGTTTTATCAAAATTATTTTTCATCTAAGAGAACATAGGGTTCTGTTTCTATCCCTATTATTACATTGATTTTGTTATGTTGTGATGGAATTATTTTTATGAATTCCTTTATCTTATAGGAATTGTTTGATGATGTCATGATGTTTAAGATTCCCATTTTTATTACATGGGTTATGCAATGATGTATGATTTATGATTTTGTGGCACACATAAGAATGGTATCATTATGAGATGGGTGGGAACTATATCTCCCTCTAAGGCATTGGGTAAAGATTTTATATCTCATGAGATAGACATGGCTGGAACTGTAGGTTATACCGGTTCAGTGAAACAGGACTGAAACGAGGGTGACTCGGTTCAGAAATGGACTTTGTCCACTAAGATAGTCTTGGCAATGAGTCTTGACTAATAAGATATGATTCTCTATTATTATGTGTGTATGCCACAAAGTTTTATGTTTTATGTTATGATTATTGTGATTACATTTCACAACCATGATTTATCCCATGTTATGAAATTATGATCTCTTTTGCAGGTTAAGATTTCCAAAAGTTATGTTCTTGTGTATACGATGTGATTGATATTTTGTTTGATTACCCTTATTGAGCATTTGAGCTCACCCTTTTGTATGTTTTCTTTCCCCAGGTCAGGAAGAAGGTTATTAAGTAGGATATACCAAAAAGGGACTCTAGATATGATGAAATAAGTGGGAGGCAAAGTTGATGCTTTATGAACCAGTTGTTTATGTTTCCCAGTTTCTAAAGACACCATACCTATACGGTCCGTTCGTGGTTTTCGTTATATGTTGTAATAAGTATGCTTCAATTTTTAAGTATTAAAAATGTATGTAAAGTATGGGTCATTATAGATGTGATGCATGCAAAGGACATGGTTCATTCCTGGTATGTCATCTAGGGTCCAACAAAAGGACATTTTTTTCCTCTAACACATGAACAAGTTTGGACTCCTCATTTTCAGTAAGTGAATAAGATATAATGACATGATATGAGTGATCATAGAAAAGGAATGCATATTTATCGAGTTTAGGAAGAGGTTTCAAATCAATCTCATCATTCATTTTTGGGTTAGAAAACACATGTATGGTTGAAGGGACTTCAGTTTATTACGATTCATTCTCTTTAATAATGTCCAAGGTGGAGCAATAGAGATCAGAGTTGATGTGGGATTCAAGAGAGTTTTAAATATCCACTAGATTGTTCGAGTCTATGAATGAGAGGTCCACACCAACATCACCATTTATGACAAGGACAATCATGATGCATATTTCACAAGATCCTTTATCATCAGAACAAGATGAACATGATGGAATGGGGTTCAATTGACTCTTAAAAGTGGCCTCAAAAGCATGGATTGAGAATGCAGAGTGATCCTCAGATGGGAATCACATGGCTTGTAAAATGTTGAATTTGACCAGTTGGTCACAAAATTTCATGGATAAGATTCCCGAATTGACATCAATCTTGGTTATCACTGTCATCAAGAATGGTTTTCCTAGAATTATGGGAGATCAAGAATAGTTCGTCTAACCTTCCATGTCAAGGACATAGAAATCGGCTGGGAAGATATAATCATTAACACAAATAAGGACATCCTCGATTATTCCCTCAGGACTGGCTGTGATTCGGTTGGATAACAAAATGAAAACACCCATTGGATGTAAGGGACATAGACCAAGGTTGTAGAATATGGATTTGGGCATGACATTAATTGAGGCTCCAAGGTCTATGAGTGTATCTCTGAAGATAGAACTTCCAATTTGGCATGGTACCATAATGATACCTAGATTATATAACTTTATGGGAATAGACTATTGGGTGGAAGCATTTTCAAAGGTTCTAATTTTCCTCATGGTTGGTTCACAATTCCTTAAGAAACATGGCAAAATTTCGGATTTTCTTAATGGGATATAATAGGGGAATGTTCACTTCAACACCTCTAAACATACCGAGCATTTTAGGATTGGGTTCATAGGACTTCTTTCGCTTAGAAATGGCTTGAGGAAAAGGAATTGGGTTCTTAAGAGGAATATAAGGAAGTGAGGGAATGGCATCAGGTTCCTTTCCATATTTCTTTTTCTTTTCATTTTCTAGGTCAAAATTCAAAGGAGGGTCGGAGGACTCTACATGAGGCATAGAAATTTTGTTTCCTGATCCAAGTGAAATTGAACATACATTACAATTGGGGTTGGTTAATAGTTGAGATGGGATTTGGGAATAATTTTATGGTTGTTACTAGCTCAGGTGGGATACATGTTGACCAATTTGGGTTTCAATGATCTTGATACTAGAATGGGTGAAAGAGGAAGATCTTCAACAGTGGTATCCCATGGTTTCTTGAAAGAAGAAGCTTGTCCTGAATTGGGATTACCTAGATTTTGGTTCTTGGGAAAGGGATTGTATTGGTTTGGTAATTGGGAAGACTCACTAGATAGTGGAATCCAGGAGAAGGATTAATCCTTTGAGGTTGAGGAACAAAATGATAAGGTAGTTGGAAGTTACCAACACCTTGACCATATTGAAACTCATTTGGGTTTTGAGGATGGAATTGAGGGGGTTGAGAGATAGGATTACCACACCTCATTCCATAGTTATCAGATAATGTGAAGGGATCATAGTGAGGTTGGATGATGTATCTAATGAACAGACCTGATTATTGAGGGTTGTGGTTCTGCTAAGAATATACTTCATTAAGCTCCATTGGTCTAGATGAATCAAATTGATCCTCTTGAAGTTGTGTAAATGTGTCAGTTGGATGAGATGGGGAGTTTCAGATTCCACATAATTTGATAGGTCTAGAAAACATTGATTCTGGGGAAGAAAATGTTGGGTATTTGGATTCCATAGCTAGTTGCCTCGCAAGACCTATAAGTTCACTCATCCATTCTATCATCTTGTTCGGATCTATTGATTGATTATCTTGGGCTTGTTTGACTTGATCATGTTCTCGTGTATGGAATTGTTATGTGTTTTCTTCCATGTTTCATAAAAGATCTCCTGCATCTATAGGAGTTTTATCAACAAGTGCACCACCACTTTCAGCATTAATGAGATTTCTATCCATATCAAATAACCCCTAATAGAAGTATTGGATCAAGAGATGGAAAGGTATTTGTTGGTGTCGCCATGTTGCAACAAGATTTTTGAACCTCTCCCAGTGCTCATGGATCGATTCACTTGGGAATTGACTAATACAACTTATTTACTTTTAGATAGAAGTAGTACGAGAAGCATGAATGAATTTCTCAAATAAGAGTCACTTCATATCATTGCATGTGGATTTGGAACTAGGAGGAAGGTAGTAGAGCCATGACTATACGGTGTCATCTAGTGAGAAAGGTAATGCTCAGAGTTTGATTTTTTCCTCAGAAACCCCTTCAAGATTAATGGTAGAGCATACCACTTGGAACTCATTAAGATGAAGAGGCAGATCCTCACCGGCTAGCCCGTGGAAACGAGGGAGAAGATGAATCAAACCCGATTTGATTTCAATGTCAGCTTATATGTTTTGATATTTAATACCATGAGGTTGGTAATTCATATCAGGGGTAACGAGTTCATTATGTTTTTGTTGCATAGGATTGGAAATATCTAATTAAATTGTTTGTACAAGGACTGGTTCTTGAATGAGTTGATTGTCTCTTATGTTTCGCATAAGTTGGTGAAGAGTTTTCTCAATTTCAGGGTCAGAAAAATATGAGGGATTGTTTTGTAAGGATATGGGGTAATTAGAAAGATGTTGGAAGAAAAAGGAATATGGGTTTTTCTTTTGTTTTTTTCTTTCAGTTTATGATTTATATGAGAAGGCGGGTTTTTTATTTTTGTGTTTCTGGATTTTTTTTTAAATTTTGTTATTTTGGGTATTTTACAATAACCAAAAGTTAATGACTACAAAATGAACCATCCTCCACAATAGCACCATTTGAAATTCATGGCTGATTGTTATTTATCAACCGGTCAATTTTTCGATTCTCTACTAATGTGTATAGAAGCACTCAGGTCGAATCCTCGGAGATGATACTTTTTAATAGTCATTTTTTAGTTAATTGTATTTTGATTGGGGGAGGTTTGTTTAAAGATATTATGAAATGATTTATTGATTAATTTTGATTTGAAAATTTTAAAAATATTGGGTTGTGTTCATTTTTAGGGATTTAAGCTTGTGATAACCTTTAGGTTTTCTTTATATTGTATTTAAATTAACACCCACTTCACAAGATAATGTTGATTGGAATTCCTAAGTGTTAAGGCTTTAATCCAAGCCTTAACATAACTTACGGTTCTAATCTAATTTAGATCTTGATGATGGTACCGTATTTTTGGTTCAAATAATCCATGGAAACCACATGTTAAACAAAAAAAATCATTAATCCATGACATTTTATGTCTATCATACACAATGTTAATTTAAAGAATATTCATCAGGAAAATTCTCTTAGTCACTTAACATCAATAAATGTTGACTCAACCCAATAATTTACTTAATCAGCCATTAATATAGATATTAATCTTTTAATATATTTTAATGGGGATGAATTATAAAAAGAACAAAAAGAACCGGATAAGAAAATATTTGTGTGTTGAACACACACACACACGAAGGGTGATAAGAATTAAAAATGAACTTTAGATTGAATTAGAAAGAGAAATAAGGGAAGGGGATTAAACTGTATTTAAACTATTTTATGAAATTTATTATGAAACTATAGAAGGTGGATAGTAATAAGAGATATTGAAGAAGAAATGTTCAATAAAAAAAATTACAAAACACAAACACTTACACGATTTCAAACGAAGAACAACACAAAAGTAAATGAATGGAAGCAAGGAGGAATAGTTTCTCATGTAAAAAAATGAGTATGGAAGATTCTCCCATGCCATTGGATGATCCTTGGTCACGAAAACCTATCCTCCTATTCCCAGAAATTCCAACTCTTTGCAAGGAGAGGAGGGGGATGTATTTTTAGCCCAATGTTTTGGGCAGTTTTCATTCCCAAACCGCCCCTCCACTTGCATCACAAATTTGTTAACATAGACATCCGAATATTGAGATATGATAATACTAAAAGTTGTTGATAAATATCACCTATGTATACTTTGAAAATTTGGTGGGCATTGGACTTAAGGATCCAAAGTTATGGACAGTTTATTAAACAAAGTTAATCTATCTATTTCAATCCAAACTTTTTGAAGTCCAAAATGTGAATGCGTTTTTGAATAGAATGATTCCTTCAATTCTGAATAATTTCTTAAATAAAGTCTTCCATATATATCCGCTTTATTACACTACAAAATCTCATCTTGATGTGATGATTACATCCTGAGATATGTTAGTAATAGTGTCCATATGTTAAATTTAGGACAGAATGGTGGGCATGAATTCGAAGCATTAGTTGGGCCCCATGTTCTTGGAGTTGGGACCTGAAATTTTTAGCCCTTACTCCTTGGACTTGTATCCGAATTTTGGGTGATAATTAATGAATTTTTTATTCTGGAGTGATCCTAGTAATTCAATCTTCATAGATGGTCCAGTTTCCTCACAGATTCTATGTGCCTTCTTGTGTGGTCAATATGAGCCTTCAAATAGAAGAATTTTCCCATAATCCCATCCAATGAAATGTTTGATATTGAATTAGGAATCCTAAATAACACGATACACATAATTTGGATCAGTAGGGTTACATTTATACAAAAAATATTAAACTAAATCAATTTCACTACATGTAAATATGCTCAAAAATTATACTTAGTATTAAAACATTAATATTTCACCCAAATTACACACATTTCATATAAAAAAGTAAAGGATGTATATAATAAGTCATGAAAATATTAATAACATCAGTGGAATTGCCTGATTAATGAATTTAATAAATTTATAATATAAAATTTTTATTTTAGATATAACAAATAAATATTATTCATGAATATAGAATTTCTAAATATCCAATTGAGATCCATAAATTTATATTCTTTGGTATTTTATTTAAAAATTTTACAATGATTAAATATAAACATAATGTTATGTAGGGTCATGGTATGGTAAATAAATCCCCCAATAATACCTTAAAAAGTTTTATTAACCATTTTATTACAGGATTTATCCAATGTTAAATTACATGAACTACTAATAAGTGTATATATTTTCTAAAAGAAATGAATATGAAATTCTATAAGTAGTTCATTTTTTTATTTTCTTATGGAATATAAGAAAGAGTTTCATGTTTGGATTTATTTGAAAATTATGAATAATAGTTACACAACAATGATACTCATATGAAATTATTTTTCAATTTAAAATAAATAATAAAACCTAATTTATTCCCAATTGGAATCATATTATAAATCAAAATTATATTTATATGTAAAAATTTTCAAAATGTTTCCAAAATAGGGTATAGTCATCTCCTAACATTTTCAATTCATTATCCAATATAACTTTACTTAGTCACTCCAACAACTAAAGAGAATCTAGTTTTAATCCACAAAGGTACATGGTTACCATAAACACATGATTTAGAAATTCGTAGTTCTATAAACTAGATGGTTTCTCAATATATATATTTTTTGAGATAAAATCATTTATGATTTCACATTTAATACCGTTTTAAAAAATGATTATGTTTGATTATTGGTTAATTCCAGAAATATTATAGTGGATTTATGTTGTTCGACGTGGGTATCAATTTCTATATAATCAATTTTGTCTTCTAATTTATAATATTTTCTTATCTTCCTATACTCATTTACTAGTAATTTAAAATTTTAATCTAACATAAATATGAAAACCCATTTAGTACCAATAATGGTATTATCATCAAGATATACAATAATAGTTAAAAATATATTTATATTTTATTTATCTAATTTATCTTCTCTGGAATATACCCAATTTTCCTCATTTATTACATCATAAATATTTTAGTGTTCCTTGAGTGAAACAAATTTCTACATTTATCATTAATTAAAAATGAAATTCAATAACTATTATAAAATCATAAATCACTAATAAAACATTCCAAGGGATACTATTTGGATCTATCCCATGCCATTGGAAATGAACATATGTGTATTTTATCAAAAATATAAACATCATTACATGTAATTAGTGGACTTAATTTTCTTAATTATAGTCATTCCAATACATCATCACTTTATAGTTGAGGTTTTAGAAAATTCTCATCATATTTTACTAGGATTTAATTTTCTTTGCTTATAGGAAAGCTATTGAAAATTCGATATGATTTACATGATGTAAAATATACCATTAAAATACAACCATATAATTGATTTTAAAACATTCCATTGCAATAATTGGTCTTAAGAATATTATTTTTATATTAAAATGGTGTAAAATAAATGATTTTTAGTTTCATACCTTTTCAATGATCCTATATGGTTCTTTGAAAGGATTGGTTTAACAAAGACACGGTAAAGAGTGTAAAATGTGGCATAGACTTTCTCAACAAAATTTTATTATTTTATTTTTAGTTAATTATATATATTTCATATAATATACTATAGAGGTTTATTTCAAAATTTATTCAACTTGTTTTGTTAATTATTTATAGAGTTTAAACTACATTCAATGTACTCTTATGAAAAATAAAATATATAAAATTATTTATTTTCAAAATCCCCTCAATCACTCTCAGTGGATAAGATCTTAAAACCCTGATCATTTTCATATTTTTAGTGTATTTATTAAAATAATCACAAGACACATATTTTTATATTCCATGAAATAAACATTGGTGTATTTTTTAATATTTTCTATAATTTCAAAACTAAAATTATAAAGTTCTGTTTATAACTAAAAATCATTGGATGGATTAAAAAAACAAGTTTTATAATCTTATAAACCATTGAATTTGATATATACCTTATGTATTTTATGGAATTCTTATGTTTATTACAAATTTGGAATGTAACATAAATAATATACTTTTGAAATTATAATTTTGGTATACCCAAATCAAGATGATCACAATTCAATATTCCATGTGTGAGTATCCAAATTATAAAGTCATATATACCATATCTATAATTCATTTTATTTAATAATTACAGAAATTAGATGTGGTCAAACATGTGTTTTTATATAAACAAAATTTATATTTTGAAACCAATATAGATAAAATAAAGCAATACCCCATGTTTCAAACACTTTTTAAGTGTTATTTTCAAAGAAATATCTAAAACCAATATTTTATAAATTAATAATCAAAACAAAATTATGTTTAATTCCATTAATATATAAAATTTAGTTAATAGAAATCAAATTAAAAAACCAATAGTATATAAACTAGTTATCTTTCTCTATGTGTTACCACCAAAATTTATGTTGCCACTATCATGATTATATTTGGTAGAACATAGAATAATCATCATGAATATACCTAAATTGTCCACTATCCATATTTAATATTTGAAAATGGGATTTTATATGGATAGAATATTCCATTAGTATAATAAATATAATAATTGTTTAGTTACCCAAATTAAATTTGCCCCATTATTTTTATTCAAAAGATAATGTGAACACACATTTTAATTACGTGATATTATAACTTAGAAAATTTTAAAAATATGTGATTTACTTTTAGTCCACTATTATGAAATTTTTTGGAAATTTATTTATAAATTAAATTTCTAGTTTTATGATTATAAATATTGTAATTATATAGAGATTTTTCCTATGAAAAATTTAGTTGTCTTTTAGAAATATTTTGATTAGTACATCCAACACCAAAGTGTTTCTTATACTGAAATTCAGAAGCAAAAATGTTATTGTGAAATTATTTTACTTGATTTAATTTAAAGAGTAATTCATGAATGTTTTTAACAGTAAAATATAATTTATCCATAGTAGATCTATCTTTTAATTTCTTATTTAACTCACTTTTTTCGTTGTAGAGTTGATATATTTTAGTTTATGATTAATTATTTTCATTTTAACATATTTAAATTTCATTCTAAGATCACTAAATTACCCTGAAAGTAGATATCTAAATTTTTTAATATTGTTATAATTTAATTTAATTGAACAATAATATAATGTAACTGAATTTTCCTAATCATTTACCAAAATTTAATCCATGAGTCATTTGGAACGATTAATACATAATTTCTATGGGATATGATGTCATATCATTCAAAATTTGTTGAAAACCTGATGATTTTGTACATTTTCCATTTTAATTAATATTTTTGTAAAAATATGGTATAATAATTTTTTTGAGTTTCACCATTTTCTATATTTATTTAAAATAACAATATATTCTCCAAAGTTCACTCATTTTTGGCTCCTCAAAAGGATTTATTTTTTTAAATGAAAATTTTCTAACTCAATAAATGTTTAAATCTATTATATCCACACATTAAAAAGATTGAACAATTTATTTTAAATAAATTATCTTATATTTTTGGACTTCATTATATTCATTATAATGTTATATCATTATTTTTATTTTATATGATATGAGTTATCCAATGAGTTATTCTATAATAGTTAATTTGATTCCCTTTTCTTATTAAAATGTATCCAATTTAGGTGACCATAAAATTTGAAAATACAATGGGATATTTTTTACCACAGTTTCAAAGGTAATAACATAAAAAATTAATTTAATTATTTTTATTATTCAGGTAAAAAACATAACTATTAAAATAATATATAAATTAGAGTGATTAATAAAACATTAAATGTCTTGTATGTACATATTGTGTATATTGTATTTGGATTTTTTATGCATTTTTTGTTTGAAATCAAGTAGTTCCCATATTCTATGTAGATTTTTCATGTCAAAATATGATTAAATTCATTCCCACATAAGCTATAGTGATGAGAATTTATAACATGGAAAAAGAATCCAAAAAATATGATATGTAATAATGAATCCATTTTCCCTTTTTTTCTTTTAAAGTTGTGTAACTATGGTTAACAATTATCCATTAATGGTTTCTAATGCTTCAATGAAAATTAGGCATATTATTTTTTCCTTTTTCCATATTTAATGTCATCAATGAACAGTGCATGTCTCGTTGAGTGCCCTATTGTGGAATCATGGATGTTAGGTGAGGAGTCCATACTTAATAATTATTTCATAAAAGTAATTAGGGAGTATAAAATAATTGAAGCACTGATAAAATTTTTTATCCTATGTAAAATTGAATGTGGGGATGTATTCAATTTTAAAAGAAGCCATAATAATCAAAATATAAAAATTTCAAAACTATTCAACTAGAATATAGATTATCCAAAAATAAAAATGAAACTTAAATTTGATATAAAAGATCATCCTAAATAAATTAAATTAGTTTCTTTATCCCATCTTCTCAATTCATTTAGATTAATTTTTAACAATTGACATATTTAGTATCAAGGTAAACAAAAATTTAAATTATAACTTTCATTTTTAATTCTTCAACCAATTAACTCAACAATCTCATTATATAATTATTTAGAATTCATGATATATAAATAATGAAAAAATAATATTTTTAAAATCAATAAAATATAGTCACTCTCTCTAATCTCATAGAATATTGAGAATTAGAAAAAGAAATGAGATAGATAAAGAGTGGATGAATGGGAATAGAAAAAAACAACCACATGAGTGTGTAATATTTGTAATTAGATTGATGTGTTGTGTGATGTATTCTTTAAATTAATTTTTTATATCAATATATGATATATATATATATACATGTATAAAATAAAAATTCAATTTATTTAAACGATACATGTTATTATCATTAAAGATTGAAATACTTATACCCATTTTAATTTGTCACTATAGAAATAAAAAATAAAAAAAATCACTGATTAACAGTTTTGTCACGACCCATCCCCCAGGGCTTGTGTCATTACTACCCACAATCCCACCTTCCTTAGGCTAGTGTCTGGTGACTAGCACCGAAGGCATATTCCCTAATACTTGGAATCCCATGCCTTTATAACCTGTAAGAACATGCAACCAAGCACACAGAGCGATACGAATTTATGTAAACTAAACTGTAAACATAGTGAATACAGTAAGAAAAAGGTGTCAGAATACAAGCCCAACTAGAAAGTACAAGAAATAGAAAGTACAAGTAAACTCGAACAGCTCCTGTGAACAACCGTCAAGGATCCTACCTGAAGGGTAGGTACATCTCTCGATTGGTTGTCTGTGCGGTATGCCTCACCTAAGGTCCTCCTCAGAGCTACCTCCTGTCCTGGTACTCACATCCTCAGTCAGCGTTGTCTATCGTATGCACCAAACACAACAATGTGTGGGCATAGCCCGTACAGGTTTGAGCATAATGATACTCATTAGGGAGCCCACCACCCTCTCCGTATCCCAAAATCCAGCATGGATAAACCAGAAATAAAGGAAATTACTAATATCCCTACATTGGTATATGACCATAAATAAACCTATGTTATCAAGTAACCCCATATCAATCTTGAGGAAAAAACAGATTCAAACACCAATTCCCCAAGATCAATTTTTCTGAAAAGAAAGAAATAACATGAAGGGAAGTACCACATATGTAAGCCACATAGAAGAATACCACCAGGGTATTACCATGAAGGAAAGTACCACACAGGTACAGACTCTGCTCACACCAGGTATAACTTAATTACAATAGTAGAGATTATTAAGTGTAACTGTTGAGTCATCTTACTCTGTTAAGAGACTCTGTTGCTGACCCACATAGGATTTCTCGGTGCTGACCCACATAGGATCGCCCGGTGATGACCCACACAGGATCGCTCCGTGTTGACACATACAGGATCGCTCGGTGCTGACCCACACAAGATCGCTAGGTGCTGACCCACACAGGATCGATAAGTGCTAACCCACACAGGATTTCTCGGTGCTGACCCACATATGATCGTGAGGTGCTGACCTACACAGGATCTCTCGATGATTACCCACACATGATCTCTCTACATTCTTCACATTACAGCCAACGACAGGGTTCCCAAACTATGCTTTCTTGTCTCTAGGAGGGTCCGCTACACAAGCCACTGGTATATACTCAAACTACCATGAAGTCCCATAAAGATGTATCTCAATGTACCGCCATGTCATAGGGATATCAACGCAATAGACGGTGCATGAATCAGATGCCCAGTCAGTGAGTAATTAGCAATTTAGTCCCTAGGTCCTGATTGGATTCGTGCATAATCCAACCCAACTGTACCTCAACTTTACCCAAAACACCAGTGGGATTATACCAAAATATCGTCTCACTCCAAGGTTTACAACACCATTGATGGATTTTCCAACCGACTCATGGTGCCAATGTTATGACCGTTAGAGCGAAAATCTCGTAGCTGGTCTGGGTCCGGTCCGACCTGGTCAGACCGACCCGGCCCAACCTGACCCAGTTTGGGTCGACCTCGACCACTGGGTTGGTCCCAACATGTGCTGGGAGGCCCGACCTGTAACACCCTGAGATTTTATGAAAAATATTCTTTTAATTTTATTAATGTCTTCTGCTACACCAAAATTACCTTGCGCTATACGCAACACCGTATTAGCTTGCAGTATACGCAACACTATTCTTGGATCGTGTTACACACAATTTTGATAATAGCTATTCTACGCAACATTGACATATATATATATATATATATATATTCAATGTATAAATGAAATATGGTTGGATTATTTTATACGAAACAACGAAGGATTCTTGCGCAACACGCAACCCTGACTTGGCTTGCATTACACGCAATCGTGACCTTCTTCGATAGTGTGTGTTGTACGCAATACTGGGTTTTAATAAACAACGATATATTATTATAATATTGTTATGAAGTAGCCTTTATGAATAGTATTAACTAAATTTTGAATTTTGTAACATTATTATTCATCTTACACATTTCTAGAACATGGTATAAGAACAAAATAAATTTTTCTGGTAAAATAAGTATTTTTCAAAAAATGCTATTTTGCCGCCTTTTGATGGCGCACCCAACTTAAATATAGTTTTTGACATGTTTATAAGTTTAATTTGACAAAATAAAATTCTTCTTTTGAATCAGGATATAAAAATTTACATTAGATAATGTTTTGATATTTTTCAGATAACTTTCATATTTTAATGAATAGTAAAAACACGCTATATTTTAATTAAAAACAAATTTTTTCATCATAATATCTTATGTGGTTAAATTATAATATTGAATGGTTTTAAAGTATAAATAGAATATATTTTTACCATTTAATATAATTAATGTCATTAGCATTGATTTTATCTTGAATTCGTAGGTTAAATCAATTCAATCTTTTGCAATGTTTTAAAGAAAAACCCGTTTTCTTTTGACAATGGGATTAATTTTAATTTAATTTCTAAAACTTTTGTGTATTGAAATTGGAAAAATGGATTCCATATTTGGAATCAGTGGATCCAAATTATGTTAATAATCTACTTTTTATTTTTGGGAATTATGAATAGTAACTACGGTAAATTTTATTTACCATAGTTAAAGGTAAATCGGGTAATTAAGGGTTAATATAATATTTTAAAATTACCCTAACAAATCTCAAAATCCTATTGGATGTCTAAAAGTCGACCCATATAACCTAAGGGTCGGATTAGATTCATTTAATTAAATTTTTTTAATGAAAATAATTTAATTATTATTAAAACCAAAGAATGTGACAACATGTCACTTTCTTAAATCTTCTAAGTATAATAATTTTAATCTAGTGATGAACTTTATGGAACTTAGAACATGAATAGTCTCCAGAAATCTAATAAAATTATCTACATCATAGAAATTTATTTAGAATTTTTAGGGATTAAATAATTATCATTTATTATGGCACAAAGATGATGCAGTAATTGTCTTATTAATGAAATATTGACATAATTGAAGTTATAAATGCCCAAATAAATGTAATTTGAGCCTTTTTATGACATACACTAATTTTATAGGTTAATATGACATTTTATTGTTGATTTATGTAACTTTTTTCGAACTTATCATTCTGTTATAAATTTCATAAAATCATGTACCAAATAGTGTCAAAATTGACATAAATTAATTTTTAAAACAAATATTATATTATTAATTGTTATTTTATTCCTAAAAATCTAAGGCTCGTCCAAATGACTTATATAAGATTATATATATTAATAATAAACATCTTGGGGTTCGTTTGGCTTGATATAGTAAGTTTATTAACCATATAGTGTAAGCAAACAAAAAGACACGGTAAAAGTTAAATTATTTAACTTAGAGTTAAATCTAATTGATAAGGTTAAAATAATAACCTAAACTTGTCTAAATCCTATTGTATGAGAGGATTTAGACCCATACCCACTTTAGCTTCGAAATAAGACACTTTGGAACCATTATAAACCGAATTTGACCTTAATATAAAATAATATTTTGAGATTTTCCTAAGGTGCCCCTCTCCTCCTTTATTAAAGGGCACCTCCTCCCTCTCCTCCTCACACCAATTTGAGCATTAAAGCTCGGCCAACCCCTACCATAATAATTTCTCCACTTCTCTAGTATCATCCTAGAGGTCCTGGTCTTCTTCAAAGACCATCCTTAGTTCATTAATTGGAGGTTAAGAAAAGGCGCGTCAAAAAGAGGTAATATCCATTACCGATCTTTTTCAATTTCTTTCTTTTTTCAACTTCTTATTCTTTAGTTGTTTCATGATAAAGTAATAACATAAGTATTTATTATATAATGATATGTTATTATAAATATGAAACAACTCTAATTAACCTTCTATCCATCCTACGGAAAAAGGAAATCACCGTGCGTGCGTACGTACGGAATACCGTCTCCACACCGTGGTGTAATCTATTTGCCTCCACCACCTTAATTGGATGGGTATAATGGTGTAATTAGTAACTATATATGATTATTATAAATTTATATTGATTCTGAAATAGTATACATACACTTCAACACAAGTTCACGATCATGAGAATGATATCATCGCTCGTGCGTACGTACAGACTACCGTCTCCACGACGCGATAAGATTCATTCTCCACATTAACCATTCATGAATGATTATAAAGTATATAGAATGAATAATAATGAAATATAAGAAATTTTCAGTCTACGGGATTTATTTATATATATATATATATGTATTTCATCTACTTACTTCCATTCAAGATAATAAGGAAAGGAAAACAACGTTCATGCGTACGTACGGACTACCGTCTCCATGAACGGTGTGTTTCATTTCATTTATCTATCTATTATATATATATATTTACTACATATATATGATATATAAATCATGTTTTATATTCTGGAAGTAAGTAAATCATTATATAAGTAATAATAATGTCAAGAACAACAAGTCCAAACACCTACGATAAATGAAACGATTTTACCCAAAACGCTTCTTTAATATGGAATTTACAAAAGAATGGGTAATATAAAGTCATAAGTGAACCATATATGATATCATAACAATTAATATGATTCTGTAATAAGTTAATGACATTATTTAAATCATTATACAGGAGGTTCAGATACGTACAATGCATATCGGACATAAGGTAAGGGAAAATCTCGCAATCTCAATTTTTATCCGAGATTGTTTATACTTCAAAATTTACTGGTGAATATTTATCATCCACATCCATGTTTCCTCAATATGTAATTTTTATATCCTTCTACAATAGTTTATATCCAATTTTACCCTTTGGTGATTTTTTAGTAAAATATATGAAAGGAATCTTTTGTCATTTTTCGTACGAGGCACTTTTTGACGTTTCTGAAAAAAGTACGAGAAGAATGTTTTTTTAAATTATACGGAATGAATGGATTTTTAAAACATTATTTCCAAGAATATTCCTTTACAAGTTTTCAAGTTTATTATTAATCAACTTCTTTTAGATTAAAATTGTATGGAATGTTAAGAAAGGAAAAAAACTTTGAAGTAGAAAGGATAGTTTCCTCAAGAATGGAGTTCAAGTGTTTTAACAAAATTATTTTCCATCTAAGATAATATAGGGTTCTGTTTCTATCCCTATTATTACATTGATTTTATTATGTTGTGGTGGAATTATTTTTATGAATTCCTTTATATTATATGAATTGTTTTATGATGTCACAATGTTTAAGATTCCCATTTTTATTACATGGGTTATGCAATGATGTATGATTTATGATTTTGTGGCACGCATATGAATTGTATCATTATGAGATGGGTGGGACCTATATCTCCCTCCAATGCATTGGGTAAAGATTTTATATCTCATGAGATAGACATGGCTGGAATGGTAGGTTATACCAGTTCAGTGACACTTGACTAAAACGAGGAGTGAACTCGGTTCAGAAAGGGACTTTGTCCACTAAGATAGTCTTGGCAATGAGTCTTGACTAATAAGAAATGATTCTATATGATTATGTGTGTATGACACAAAGTTTCATGTTTTATGTTATGATTATTGGGGTTTACATTTCACTACTATGATTTATCCCATGTTATGAAATTATGATTTCTTTTGCAGGTTATGATTTCAAAAAGTTATGTTCTTATGTATACGATGTGAATGACGTTTATTTTGTGTACCCTTACTGAGAATTTGAGCTCACCCTTTTATGTTTTCTTTTCCCCAGGATATAAAGAAATTTTTTAGGTAAAAAAAATAAGATCTTTATGGGTGATGTTGACGATCTTTCACCACGATTAGAAGATTATATTCCGAGTTTCCAAAGACACTAAACTATTACGGTCCTTGTGTGTGTGTTTTTGTTATGTACTAAGTTTTATGCAATAGTAATGTAATGTCCATGTACGTTAAGCTTTGGGTCTCAACAGTTGTTATCAGAGGAAAGGTTTAGTCAACCTTTTGAAACTAGGATGCGGAAACATTAGTGAGATCCCTAGAGATATTTCTATGGTATGTCTAGGGATGTCCCTAAGGATAAGTATACATATAGGATATAGTCCTAGAACTATGGTAACGATCATATAATTTAACCTTAGAAGATAGATATTGAGGATACTCCCCCTTTATAATGTTGTTTTCCCTAGCATGATTTTTGCCTCTCACACTATTCTTTTTGGGTTTTAGACGATGGAAGTAACCCGAAGGAACCGTGTTGATCAATGAAATGGACAATGAAATGATTTTCCTCCTGAACAAACAAATGTCATGGGAGATGGAGTGAAAAATCTTATTGCTATACTTACACAAGCTATGAATCATTCTGGACTCCCAAATGAGCAGAGAAAGGAACAATATTCTATTGAGTCCTTCATGAGGCAACGTCCACCTTCTTTCAGTGGGTCTTCTGATCAACTTGTTGCTGAACAATGGATCAGTACTACTGAAAAGATAATTTCAATTCTTCAATGTTTTGAACATGATAAAGTCATCTTAGCAGTATATCATTTGGAAGGTGAAGCTGATCAATGGTGGAATCTTATCAAGAATACGAGACAGATATATGAAATTGAGTCCATGGAATGGGACGAGTTCAAGAACTTATTTTTCAATAAGTACTTCCCTCATATTCTTCGAACAAATATGGAGAAGGAGTTTCTTGAACTAAAGCAAAAGGATGATGAATCTGTTGGTACATTAGAAGAAAATTTTACAAGGCTTGGAAGGTATGCATCTGGATTTATCAACCAACCTGAAAGTAAAGTTGATCGATTCTTCAGTGGCTTAAAACCAAATCTTCGAAGGGAATAGCTATAAGAGACTTCAGTAGCTATGAATAAATTTTACGTTATGCTATCAAGGTAGAAATGGAAGTTGGTGTTACTTATCCATTTCATTGTTTTGACAAGAAACGAAAGATGGAGTTCAAGGAGAAATCCCAGAATAATGGTGAAAAGAATATGAATGTTTCCTTATGCTCGTAGTGTGGAAAGAAGCATGGTGGAGATTGTCTTAAAGGGACTAGAAAATGTTTTAAGTGTGGAAAAGAAGGTTATCGATCAGCTGAGTGTCGAATTAATGGAAAACAGGTTTCTAATGATTTGAATAAAGAAAAGACTGCAGAGAACGCACCAACAACACTTCAATGCTTCAAGTGCAATGAAATTGGGCATTATGCTAATCAATGCCCAAATCCAAGGGTTAATGATGATTGAAATGAGAAACCACTTAAGGCAAGGGACAAAGGGATGTCACATGCGATCACCATTGGCGATATTGAATATCAAAACGATGTGGTGGAATGATTAAGTGTTTATGTAATGAGATTCCAAAATAATGGTGTATATAGTATCATGGAATATTGGAATATTTATGTATTGGTATTTTGTGGTTTTCAATGGTACTGATAAACATGGAATGTGATTGATATATTTTTGGAAAAAAAATATGATATGTGCATAATGAAAGTAAAATGAGAAAATGAAATGTTTGACCGTATTCATGAGCTCATGACTGATATAAGGAGAAGGTTATATAATGGTTTGAGTATATAGAATTTTTGGATTTTGGT
Source organism: Viscum album (assembly GCA_963277665.1). NCBI lineage: Eukaryota > Viridiplantae > Streptophyta > Magnoliopsida > Santalales > Viscaceae > Viscum > Viscum album. The sequence goes on from OY728150.1 coordinate 1,047,538,938, forward strand.
ATGTGGAAAGAGTAAACGTTTTACAGCATTCATGTTTCCACTAAGGTTTAATGGGTATTCATTTTATCAACAGAATACATGATTAAGGCCTTTGAATGTTTGGAATGTGACCAACAAGACATATCTTATGATATATGGGGATCAACGATGGTATTAAATATCTGGTAATCATTTTCACTATATTATGAGAGTAGACTACAATATTATGGATAAGCCTAAAGATTGGAATGGATTATGTTGGACATAAGTTAGTATTATTTAAGGATAGAATTGTTTTTCGATATTATTGATGGGATGTTATGTTAATATAGTTTTAGAAAAAGGACAACATACAGGACTGGAGACAACCCCTCACGTCGGACAAGTTTGTGGGAATCAAACCCACAACCGAAGTGCGACTGGCCTTTATCGCCTACCACTGGCCTACAGGAAGTCCCTGGTTAGTATAAACTAGTTTTATTTTATTAAGTGGTATGATATATGAAGTATAAGTTCATTTTTGGAACCATATACGATTAATCTAACCATAAGATAGACTTATAACTTTTTCTAACCTTTTGTTTGAAAGAGATGGAATGACCCATCATTCTATCACATGATCTGCTAACACATCACGAATAACAAATTGAACTTCATTTCTTTAAGGGATTAAGTGGAAATTGTTCAATTCATGAACAACAGTGAGATTGTACCAAAATCATGAAATTATTTCTTTTAATTCATCAACTTTAGTGAAATGATCTTGAAAACCAAAATTGTTGTCCTAGTTCCCTTATATCCGATTAATCAGATGGTACCTTAGATCATCACAAATCAATATCTTTTTGATTGTTGGCTTTTTCATAGCCATGTTCTCTACCACTCTCCGTCAGAACATGATGGTTAGATTTTTCTTCCATATCCATATTTTCACCTATGTTCTCCTACGTGGAAATCCCGTGATGAGTTAATTTGGGTAACTTTTACATTTCATACTTTAGTTTTTAAAATCCATGTTTTGGTATTCCTTTTTACGATGTGGGTTTCTATTAAACAATCTTTCGAGTAGTAAACCATTTATAACCCCGAAGAATTTCGAGGGAGAAATTCATTTTAAGGGGGGTAGAATGTAACACCACGAGATTTTATGAAAAATATTCTTTTAATTTCATTAATGTCTTGTGCTACACCAATATTACCTTGCTCTATATGCAAAACCGTATTATCTTGTAGTATACGCAACACTATTCTTGGATCGTGTTAGACACAATTTTGATAATAGTTATTCTACGCAACATTGAGTATATATATATATATATATATATTCAATGTATAAATGAAATATGGTTGGATTCTTCAATACGAAACAACGAAGGATTCTTGCGCAACACGCAACCCTGACTTGGCTTGCATTACACGCAATCATGACCTTCCTCGATAGTGTGTGTTGTACGCAATACTAGGTTTTACCCAACAACGATATATTATTATAATATTGTTATGAACTAGCCGTTATGAATAGTTTTAACTAAATTTTTAATTTTATAACATTATTATTCATCTTACACATTTCTATTACATGGTATAAGAACAAAAAAAAATTTCGGGTAAAATAAGTATTTTTCAAAAAATGCTGTTTTGTCGCCTTTTGATGGTGCACCCACTTTAAATATAGTTTTTTACATGTTTATAAGTTTTATTTTAAAAAATAAAATTCTTCTTTTGAATCAGGATATAAAAATTTACATTAGATAAAGTTTTGATATTTTTCCGATAACTTTCATATTTTAATGAGTAGTAAAAACACGCTATATTTTAATTAAAAACAACTTTTTTCATCATAATATCTTATGTGGTTAAATTATAATATTGAATGGTTTTAAAGTATAAATAGAACATATTTTTACCATTTAATATAATTTATGTCATTAGCATTGATTTTACCTTGAATTCGTAGGTTAAATAAATTCAATCTTTTGCAATGTTTTAAAGAAAAACCCGTTTTCTTTCCACAACGGGATTAATTTTAATTTAATTTCTGCAACTTTTTTGTATTGAATTTGTAAAAATGGATTCCATTTCTGGAATCAGTGGATCCAAATTATGTTAATAAGCTACTTTTTATTTTTGGGAATTATGATTAGTAACTACGGTAAATTTAATTTACCATAATTAAAGGTAAATCGGGTAATTAAGGGTAAATATAATATTTTAAAATTACCCTAACAAATTTAAAAATCCTATTGGATGACTAAAAGTCGACCCATATCACCTAAGGGTTGGATTAGAATCATTTAATTAAATTTTGTCAATGAAAATAATTTAATTATTATTAAAACCAAAGAATGTGACAACATGTCACTTTCTTAAATCTTATAAGTATAATAATTTTAATCTAGTGATAAACTTCATGAAACTTCGAAACTTAATAGTATACATAAAGCTAATACAATTATATACATCATAGGAATTTATTTAGAATTTTTAGTGATTAAATAAATATCATTTATTATGACACAAAGATGATGAAGTAATTGTCTTATTAATGAAATATTGACATAATTGATGTTATAAATGCCCAAATAAATATAATTTGAGAATTTTTATGACTTAAACTAATTTTATAGGTTAATATGACATGTTATTGTTGATTTAAGTAACCTGTTTCAAACTTATCATTCCGTTCTGAATTTCATAAAATCATGTACCAAATAGTGTCAAAATTGACATAAATTAGTTTTTAAAACAAATATTATATTATTAATTGTTATTTTATTCCTAAAAATCTACGTCTCGGCCAAATGACTTAGATAAGATTATATATATTAATAATAAACAACATGGGGTTCGTTTGGATTGATATAGTAAGTTTATTAACCATATAGTGTAAGAAAACAAAATGACACAGTAAAAATTAAATTATTTAACTTAGAGTTAAATCTTATTGATAAGGTTAAACTAATAACCTAAACATATCTAAATCCTATTGGATGAGAAGATTTAGACCCATCCCCACTTTAGCTTCTAAATAAGACCATTTGGAACCATTATAAACCTAATTTGACCTTAATATAAAATAATATTTCGAAATTTTCCTAAGGTGCCCCTCTCCTCCCTTATAAAAGGGCACCTCCTCCCTCTCCTCATCACACCAATTTGAGCATTAAAGCTCGTCCAAACTCTGCCAAAATCTCTTCTCCACTTCCCTAGTTTCATCCTAGAGGTCCTGGTCTTCTTCAAAGACCATCCTTAGTTCTTTAGGTAGAGGTTAAGAAAAGGCGCGTAAAAAAGAGGTAATATCCATTACCGATCTTTTTCAATTTCTTTCTACTTCAACTTCTTCTTCTTTAGTTGTTTCATGATAAAGTAATAACATCAGTATTTCTTATACACTTATATGTTATTATAAATATAAAACAACTCTGATTAACCTTCTATCCATCCTACGGAAAAAGGAAATCACCGCGCGTGCATACGTACGGAATACCATCTCCACGCCGTGGTGTAATCTATTTTCCGCCACCACCTTAATTGGATGGGTATAATGGTGTAATGAGTAACTATATATTATTATTATAAATTAATATTTATACTGAAATAGTATACATACACTTCAACACAATTTCACGATCATGAGAACGATATCATCGCTCGTGCGTACGTACGGACTACCGTCTCCACGACGCGATGAGATTCATTCTCCACATTAACCATTCATGAATGATTATAAAGTATATATAATGAATAATAATGAAATATATGACATGTTAAATCTACTGTATTTATTTATATATATATATATGTATGTCATCTACTTACTTCCATTCAAGACAATAAGGAAAGGAAAACAACGTTCATGCGTACGTACGGACTACCATCTCCATGAACGGTGTGTTTCATTTCATCTATCTATCTATTATATATATATATATATATACTGAATATATATGATATATAAATCATGTTTTATATTTTGGAAGTAATTAAATCATGATATAAGTAATAATAATGTCAAGAACAACAAGTCCAGATACCTACGATAAATGAAACGATTTTACCCAAAACGCTTCTTTAACATGGAATTTACAAAAGAACGGGTAATATAAAGTCATAAGTGAACCATATATGATATCATAAAAATTCATATGATTATATAATAAGTTAATGACATTATTTAAATCATTATATAGGAGGTTCAGATACGTACAAAACATATCGGACATAAGGTAAGGGAAAATCTCGCAATATCAATTTTTATCCGAGATTGTTTATGATTCAAAATTTACAGGGGAATATTTATCATCCACATCTATGTTTCCTTAATATGTAATTTTTATATCCTTCTACAATATTTTATATCCAATTTTACCCTTTGGTGAGTTTTTAGTAAAAGATATGAATGGAATCTTTTGTCGTTTTTCGTACGAGGTACTTTTTGACGTTTCCGAAAAAAGTACGAGAAGAATGTTTTTTTAACTTATACGGAAAGAATGGATTTTTAAAACATTATTTCCAAGAATCTTCCTTTATAAGTTTTCAATTTTATTTTTAATCAACTTCTTTTAGTTTAAAATTGAATGACATGTTACGAAAGTAAAATTTTTTTCAAGTAGAAAGGATATTTTCTACAAGAATGAAGTTCAAGTGTTTTAACAAAATTATTTTCCATCTAAGATAATATAGGGTTATGTTTCTATCCCTATTATTAAATTGATTTTATTATGTTGTGGTGGAATTATTTTTATCAATTCCTTTATATTATATGAATTGTTTTATGATGTCACAATGTTTAACATTCCCATTTTTATTACATGGGTTATGCAATGATGTATGATTTATGATTTTGTGGCACACATATGAATTGTATCATTATGAGATTGGTGGGACCTATATCTCCCTCCAATGAATTGGGTAAAGATTTTATATCTCATGAGATAGCCATGGATGGAACGGTAGGTTATACCGGTTCATTGAAACAGGACTAAAATGAGGAGTGAACTCGGTTCAGAAAGGGACTTTGTCCACTAAGATAGTCTTGGCAATAAGTCTTGACTAATAAGAAATGATTCTCTATGATTATGTGTGTATTCCATAAAGTTTCATGTTTTAAGTTATGATTATTGGGGTTTACATTTCACTACTATGATTTATCCCCTGTTATGAAATTATGATTTCTTTTATAGGTTAAGATTTCCAAAAGTTATGTTCTTATGTATATGATGTGAATGAAATTTATTTTGTTTACCCTTACTGAGCATTTGAGATCACCCTTTTATGTTTTCTTTTCCCCTGGATATAAAGAAAGGTTTTAGGTAAAAAAGAAGAAGATCTTTATGGGAGATGTTGAAGATCTTTCACCACGATTAGAAGATTATATTCTGAGTTTCCAAAGACACTAAACTATTATGGTCATTGTGTGTGTGTTTTTGTTATGTACTAAGTTTTCCGCAAAAGTAATGTAATGTCCATGTATGTTAAGCTTTGGGTCTCTACAGTTGGTATCAGAGGAAAGTTTTAGTCAACCTTTGGAAACTAGGATTCGAAAACGTTAGTGAGATCCCTAGAGATATTTCTAAGGTATGTCTAGGGATGTCCCTAAGGATAAGTATACGTATAGGATATATTCCTAGAACTACAGTAACGATCATAGAATTTAACCTAAGAAGTTAGATATTTAAGATACTCACCCTTTATAATGTTGTTTTCCCTAGCATGATTTTTGCCTCTCACACTATTCTTTTTGGGTATTAGACGATGGCTGGAACCCGAAGGAACTGTGTTGATCAATGCAATGGACAATGCAATGATTGTCCTCCTGAACAAACAAATGTTATTGGAGATGGAGTGCAAAATATTATTGCTATACTCACACAAGCTATGAATCATTATGGACTTCCAAATGAGCAGAGAAGGGAACAATATTCTATTGAGTCATTCATGAGGCAACGTCCACCTTCTTTTAGTGGGTCTTCTGATCCACTTGTTGCTGAACAATGGATTAGTACTACTGAAAAGATATTTTCAGTTCTTCAATGTTCTGAACATGATAAAGTCATCGTAGCAGTATATCGTTTGGAAGGTGAGGCTGATCAATGGTGGAATATTATCAAGAATACGAGGCAAATAGATGAAATTGAGTCCATGGAATGGGACGAGTTCAAGAAATTATTTTTCAATAAGTACTTCCCTCATATTCTTCGAACAAAGATAGAGAAGGAGTTTCTTGAACTAAAGAAAAAGGATGATGAATCTGTTGGTATATACGAATCGAATTTTACAAGGCTTGCAAGGTATGCATCTGGATTTATCATCCAACCTGAAAGTAAAGTTGATCGATTTTTCAGTGGCTTAAAACCAAATCATCGAAGGGCATTAGCTATAAGAGACTTGAGTATCTATGAAGAAATTGTACGTTGTGCTATCAAGGTAGAAATGGAAGTTGGTGTTACTTATCCATCTCATAGTTTTGACAAGAAACGAAAGATGGAGTTCAAGGAGAAATCCCAGAATAATGGTGAAAAGAATATGAATGTTTCCTTATTCTCAAAGTGTGGAAAGAATCCTGGTGGAGATTGTCTTAAAGGGACTAGAAAATGTTATAATTGTGTAAAAGAAGGTCATCGAGCAGCTGAGTGTCGAAGTAATGGAAAAAGGGTTTCTAATGATGTGAATAAAGAAAAGACTGTAGAGAACACACCAACAACACTTCAATGCTTCACGTGAAATGAAATTGGGCATTATGCTAATCAATGCCCAAATCCATGGGTTAATGATGATCGACATGAGAAACCACTTAAGGCAAGGGACAAAGGGAAGTCACATGTGATCACCATTGGCGATGTTGAATATGACAACAATGTGGTGGAATTATTAAGTGTTTATGTAATGGGATTCCAAAATAATGTTGTATATAGTATCGTGGAATATTGTAATATTTATGTATTGGTATATTGTGGTTTTCAATGGTACCGGTAACCATGGAATGTGATTGAGATATTTTTGAAAAAAAAAGATGATATGCGCATAATGAAAGGAAAACGAGAAAATGAAATGTTTGACCGTATTCATGAGCTCATGACTGATATAAGGAAAAAGTTATATCATGGTTTGAGTATATATATTTTTTGGGTTTTGGTATGTGGAAAGAGTTAACTTTTTACAGCATTCATGTTTTCACTAAGGTTTAATGGGAATTAATTTTTTTAAGGGAATACATGATTAAGGCCTTTGAATGTTTGGAATGTGACCAACAAGACATATCTTATGATATATGGGGATCAACGATGGTATTAAATATCTGGTAATCATTTTCACTATATTATGAGAGTGGACTGCAGTATTATGGATAAGCCTAAAGATTGGAATGGATTATGTCGGACATAAGTTAGTATTATTTAAGGATAGTATTTTTTTTCGATATTATTGATGGGATGTTATAGTAATATAGTTTTAGAAAAAGGACAACCTGCAGGACGGGTGACAACCCATCGCGTCGGGCAAGGCTGTGGGAATCGAACCCACAACCGAAGTGCGACTGGTCTTTATCGCCTACCACTGGCCTACAAGAAGTCCCTTGTTAGTATAAACTAGTTTTATTTTATTAAGCGGTATGATATATGAAGTATAAGTTCATTTTTGGAACCATATACGATTAATCTAACCATAAGATGGACTTATAACTTTTTCTAAGCTTTTGTTTGAAAGAGATGGAATGACCCATCATTCTATCACATGATCTGTTAACACATCACGAATAACAAATTCAACTTCATTTCTTTAAGGGATGAAGTGGAAATTGTTCAATTCACGAACAACAGTGATATTGTACCAAAATAATGCAAGTATTTCTTTTAATTCATCAAATTTAGGGAAATGATCTTGAAAACGAAAAATGTTGTCCTAGTTCCCTTATATCCAATTAATCAGATGGTACCTTAGATCATCACAAATCAATAGCTTTGTGATTGTTGGCTTTTTAATAGCCATGTTCTCTACCACTCTCCATCAGAACTTGATGGTTAGATTTTTCATCCATATCCATATTTTCACCTATGTTCTCCTACGTGGAAACCCCGTGATGAGTTAATTTGGGTAACTGTTAAATTTCATACATTAGTTTTTAAAATCCCTGTTTTGGTATTCCTTTTTACGATGTGGGTTTCTATTAAACAAACATTCGAGTAGTAAACCATTTATAACCCCGACGAATTTCGAGGGTGAAATTAATTTTAAGGGGGGTAGAATGTAACACCCCGAGATTTTATGAAAAATATTCTTTTAATTTCATTAATGTCTTGTGCTACACCAATATTACCTTGCGCTATATGCAACACCGTATTAGCTTATAGTATACGCAACACTATTCTTGGATCATGTTACACACAATTTTGATAATAGTTATTCTACGCAACATTGAGTATATATATATATATATATATATTCAATGTATAAATGAAATATGGTTGGATTCTGTTATACGAAACAATGAAGGATTCTTGTGCAACACGCAACCCTGACTTGGCTTTCATTACACGCAATCGCGATCTTCCTCGATAGTGTGTGTTGTACGCAATACCGGGGTTTACTGAACAATGATATATTATTATAATATTGTTATGAACTAGCCTTTATTAATAGTGTTAACAAAATTTTGAATTTTATAAAATTATTATTCATCTTACACATTTCTAGAACATGGTATAAGAAAAAAACAAATTTTTCGTGTAAAATAAGTATTTTTCAAAAAATGTTGTTTTGCCGCCTTTTGATGGTGCACCCACTTAAAATGTAGTTTTTTACATGTTTATAAGTTTAATTTGACAAAATAAAATTCTCCTTTTGAATCAGGATATAATAATTTACAATAGATAATGGTTTGATATTTTTCCGATAACTTTCATATTTTAATGATTAGTAAAAACACGCTATATTTTAATTAAAAACAAATTTTTTCATCGTAATAACTTATGTGGCTAAATTATAATATTTAATGGTTTTAAAGTATAAATATAATATATTTTTACCATTTAATATAATGTATGTCATTAGCATTGATTTTACCTTGAATTCGTAGGTTAAATCAATTCAATCTTTTGCAATGTTTTAAAGAAAAACCCATTTTCTTTCGACAACGGGATTAATTTTAATTTAATTTCTACAACTTTTGTGTATTGAATTTGGAAAAATGGATTCCATATTTGGAATCTGTGAATCCAAATTATATAAATAATCTACTTTTTATTTTTGGGAATTATGAATAGTAAATACGGTAAATTTTATTTACCATAGTTAAAGGTAAATCGGGTAATTAAGGGTAAATATAATATTTTAAAGTTACCCTAAAAAATGTCAAAAACCTATTGGATGACTAAAAGTCGACCCATATCACCTAAGTGTCGGATTAGATTCATTTAATTAAATTTTTTCAATGAAAATAATTAATTATTATTAAAACCAAAGAATGTGACAACATGTCACTTTCTTAAATCTTATAAGTATAATAATTTTAATCTAGTGATAAACTTCATGAAAATTAGAAAATGAATAGTATCCAAAAATATAATTCAATTATCTACATCATAGAAATTTATTTATAATTTTTAGGGATTATATAATTATCATTTATTATGACACAAAGATGATACATTAATTGACTTATTAATGAAATATTGACATAATTGATGTTATAGATGCCCAAATAAATGTAATTTGAGACATTTTATGACTTAAACTAATTTTATAGGTTAATATGACATGTTATTGTTGATTTAAGTAACTTGGTTCGAAATTATCATTCTGTTATGAATTTCATAAAATCATGTACCAAATAGTGTCAAAATTGACATAAATTAGTTTTTAAAACAAATTTTATATTATTAATTGTTATTTTATTCCTAAAAATCTAAGGCTCTGCCAAATGACTTAGATAAGATTATATATATTAATAATAAACAACTCGGGGTTCGTTTGGCTTGATATAGTAAGTTTATTAACCATATAGTGTAAGAAAACAAAAAGACACGGTAAAAGTTAAATTATTTAACTTAGAGTTAAATCTAATTGATAAGGTTAAACTAATAAGATAAACTTTTCTATATCCTATTGGATGAGATAATTTGACCCATACCCACTTTAGCTTCGAAATAAGACCCTTTGGAACCATTATAAACCGAATTTGACCATAATATAAAATAATATTTTGAGATTTTCCTAAGGTGCCCCTCTCCTCCCTTATAAAAGGGCACCTCCTCCCTCTCCTCCTCACACCAATTTGAGCATTCAAGCTCGTCCAACCCCTGAAAAAATCTCTTCTCCAATTCCCTAGTATCATCCTAGATTTACTGGTCTTCTTCAAAGACCATCCTTAGTCCTTTATGTGGAGGTTAAGAAAAGGTGCGTCAAAAAGAGGTAATATCCATTACTGATCTTTTTCAATTTCTTTCTTCTTCAACTTCTTCTTCATTAGTTGTTTCATGATAAATTAATAACATCAGTATTTATTATATACTTATATGTTATTATAAATATGAAACAACTCTAATTAACCTTCTATCCATCCTACGGAAAAAGGAAATCACCGCGTGTGCGTACGTACGGAATACTGTCACCACGCCGTGGTGTAATCTATTTTCCGCCACCACCTTAATTGGATGGGTATAATGGTGTAATGAGTAACTATATATGATTATTATAAATTGATATTGATACTGAAATAGTATACATACACTTCAACACAAGTTCATGATCATGAGAACAATATCATCGCTCATGCGTACGTACGGACTACCGTCTCCACGACGCGATGCGATTCATTCTCCACATTAACCATTCATGAATGATTATAAAGTATATATAATGAATAATAATGAAATATATGACATGATAAATCTACTGTATTTATATATATATATATATATATATATATGTATGTCATCTACTTACTTCCATTCAAGACAATAAGGAAAGGAAAACAGCGTTCTTGCGTACGTACGGACTACCGTCTCCATGAACGGTGTGTCTCATTTCATTTATCTATCTATTATATATATATATACTGAATATAAATGATATATAAATCATTTTTTATATTCTGGAAGTAAGTAAATCATGATATAAGTAATAATAATGTCAAGAACAACAAGTCCAAACACCTACGATAAATGAAACGATTTTACCTAAAACGCTTATTTAACTTGGAATTTACAAAAGAACAGGTAATATAAAGTCATAAGTGAACCATATATGATATCATAACAATTAATATGATTCTGTAATAAGTTAATGACATTATTTAAATCATTATACAGGTGTTTTAGATACGTACAAAGCATATCAGACATAATGTAAGGGAAAATCTCGCAATCTCAATTTTTATCCGAGATTGTTTATACTTCGAAATTTACTGGGGAATATTTATCATCCACATCCATGTTTCATAAATATGTAATTTTTATATCATTCTACAATATTTTATATCCAATTTTACCCATTGGTGAGTTTTTAGTAAAAGATATGAAAGGAATCGTTTTTCTTTTTTCTTACGAGGTACTTTTTGACGTTTCCAAAAAAAGTACGAGAAGAATGTTTTTTAACTTGTACGGAATGAATGGATTTTTAAAACATTATTTCCAAGAATCTTCCTTTACAAGTTTTCAATTTTATTTTTAATCAACTTCTTTTAGTTTAAAATTGTATGAAATGTTAAGAAAGGAAAATGTTTTTGAAGTAGAAAGGATATTTTCCTCAAGAATGGAGTTCAAGTGTTTTAACAAAATTGTTTTCCATCTAAGATAATATAGTGTTCTGTTTCTATCCCTATTATTACATTGATTTTATTATGTTTTGGTGGAATTATTTTTATGAATTCCTTTATATTATATGAATTGTTTTATGATGTCACAATGTTTAAGATTCCCATTTTTATTACATGGGTTATGCAATGATATATGATTTATGATTTTGTGGCACACATATCAATGGTACCATTATGAGATGGGTGGGACCTATATCTCCCTCCAATGCATTAGGGAAAGATTTTATATCTAATGAGATAGACATGGCTAGAATGGTAGGTAATACCGGTTTAGTGAAACAGGACTAAAACGAGGAGTGAACTCGGTTCAAAAAGGGACTTTGTCCACTAAGATAGTCTTGGAAATGAGTCTTGACTAATAATAAATGATTCTCTATGATTATGTGTGTATTCTACAAAGTTTCATGTTCTATGTTATGATTATTGGGGTTTACATTTCACTACTATGATTTATCCCATGTTATGAAATTATGATTTCTTTTGCAGGTTAAGATTTCCAAAAGTTATGTTCTTATGTATATGATGTGAATGACATTTATTTTGTTTACCCTTACTGAGCATTTGAGCTCACCCTTTTATGTTTTCTTTTCCCCAGGATATAAAGAAAGGTTTTAGGTAAAAAAGAAGAAGATATTTATGGGAGATGTTGAAGATCTTTCACCATGATTAGAAGATTATATTCTGAGTTTCCAAAGACACTAAACTATTATGGTCATTGTGTGTGTTTTTTTGTTATGTAGTAAGTTTTCCGCAAAAGTAATGTAATGTCCATGTACGTTAAGCTTTGGGTCTCTACAGTTGGTATCAGAGGAAAGGTTTAGTCAACCTTTGGAAACTAGGAAGCGAAAACGTTAGTGAAATCGCTAGAGATATTTCTAAGGTATGTCTAGGGATGTCCCTAAGGATAAGTATACGTGTAGGATATAGTCCTAGAACTACGGTAACGATCATAGAATTTAACCTATGAAGTTAGATATTGAGGATACTCACCCTTTATAATGTTGTTTTCCCTACCATGATTTTTGCCTCTCACACTATTCTTTTTGGGTTTTAGACGATGGCTGGAACCCGAAGGAACCGTGTTGATCAATGCAATGGACAATGAAATGATTTTCCTCCTAAACAAACACATGTTATGGGAGATGGAGTTCAAAATATTATTGCTATACTTACACAAGATATGAATCATTCTGGACTTCCAAATTAGCAGAGAAGTGAACAATATTCTATTGATTCCTTCATGAGACAACGTCCACCTTCTTTCAGTGGGTCTTCTGATCCACTTGTTGCTGAACAATGGATCAGTACTAATGAAAAGTTATTTTCAGTACTTCAATGTTCTGAACATGATAAAGTCATCTTAGAAGTATATCGTTTGGAAGGTGAAGCTGATCAATGGTGGAATCTTATCAAGAATACGAGGCAAAGAGATGAAATTGAGTCCATGGAATGGGAAGAGTTCAAGAACTTATTTTTCAATAAGTACTTCCCTTGTATTCTTCGAACAAAGATAGAGAAGGAGTTTCTTGAACTAAATCAAACGTATGATGAATCTGTTGGTATATACGAAGCGAATTTTACAAGGCTTGCAAGGTATGCATCTGGATTTATCATCCAACCTGATAGTAATGTTTATCGATTCTTCAGTGGCTTAAAACCAAATCTTTGAAGGGAATTAGCTATAAGAGACTTCAGTAGCTATGAAGAAATTGTACGTTGTGCTATCATGGTAGAAATGGAAGTTGGTGTTACTTATCCATCTCATAGTTTTGACAAGAAACAAAAGATGGAGTTCAAGGAGAAATCCCAGAATAATGGTGAAAAAAGATGAATGTTTCCTTATGCTCAATGTGTGGAAAGAAGCATGGTGAAGATTGTATTAAATGGACTAGAAATGTTTTAATTGTGGAAAAGAATTTCATCGAGCAGCTGAGTGTCGAAGTAATGGAAAAAGGGTTTCTAATGATGTGAATAAAGAAAAGACTGCAGAGAACGCACCAACAACACTTCAATGCTTCAAGTGCAATGAAATTGGGAATTATGCTAATCAATGCCCAAATCCAAGGGTTAATAATGATCGACATGAGCAACCACTTAAGGCAAGGGACAAAGGGATGTCACATGCGTACACCATTGGCGATGTTGAATTTGACAATGATGTGGTGGAATGATTAAGTGTTTATGTAATGGGATTCCAAAATAATGTTGTATATAGTATCGTGTAATATTGGAATATTTATGTATTGGTATATTGTGGTTTTCAATGGTACCGGTAGCCATGGAATTTAATTGAGATATTTTTGGACAAAAAAAGACGATATGCGCATAATGAAAGGAAAACGAGAAAATGAAATGTTTGACCGTATTCATGAGCTCATGACTGATATAAGGAGAAGGTTATATCATGGATTGAGTATATAGAATTTTTGGATTTTGGTATGTGGAAAGAGTTAATTTTTTACAGCATTCATGTTTTCACTAATGTTTAATGGGTATTAATTTTTTCAAGAGAATACATGATTAAGGCCTTTGAATGTTTGGAATGTGACCAACAAGACATATCTTATGATATATGGGGATCAATGATGGTATTAAATATCTGGTAATAATTTTCACTATATTATGAGAGTGGAATGTAGTATTATGGATAAGCCTAAAGATTGGAATGGATTATGTTGGACATAAGTTAGTATTATTTAAGGATAGAAATTTTTTTCGATATTATTGATGGGGTGTTATAGTAATATAGTTTTAGAAAAAGGACAACCTGCAGGACGGGCGATAGCCCATCGCATCGGACAAGGATGTGGGAATCGAACACCTAACCGAAGTGCGACTGGCCTTTATCGCCTACCACTGGCCTACAGGAAGTCCCTAGTTAGTATAAATTAGTTTTATTTTATTAAGCGGTATGATATATGAAGTATAAGTTCATTTTTGGAACCATATACGATTAATCTAACCATAAGATGGACTTCTAACTTTTTCTAACCTTTTGTTTGAAAGAGATGGAATGACCCATCATTCTATCACATGATCTGCTAACACATCACGAATAACAAATTCAACTTCATTTCTTTAAGGGATGAAGTGGAAATTGTTCAATTCACGAACAACAGTGATATTGTACCAAAATCATGAAAGTATTTCTTTTAATTCATCAACATTAGGGAAATGATCTTGAAAACCAAAAATGTTTTCCTAGTTCCCTTATATTCGATTAATTAGATGGTACCTTAGATCATCACAAATCAATAGCTTTGTGATTGTTGGCTTTTTCATAGCCATGTTCTCTACCACTCTCCATCAGAACTTGAGGGTTAGATTTTTCTTCCATATCCATATTTTCACCTATGTTCTCCTATGTGGAAACCCCGTGATGAGTTAATTTGGGTAACTGTTACATTTCATACTTTAGTTTTTAAAAGCCATGTTTTGGTATTCCTTTTTATGATGTGGGTTTCTATTAAACAAACTTTCGAGTAGTAAACCATTTATAACCCTGACGAATTTCGAGGGCGAAATTCATTTTAAGGGGGGTAGAATGTAACACCCCGAGATTTTATGAAAAATATTCTTTTAATTTCATTAATGTCTTGTGCTACACCAAGAATACCTTGCACTATACGCAACACAGTATTATCTTGCAGTATACGCAACACTATTCTTGGATCGTGTTACACACAATTTTGATAATAGTTATTCTACGCAACATTGAGTATATATATATATATATATATATTCAATGTATAAATGAAATATGGTTGGATTCTGTTATACGAAACAGCGAAGGATTCTTGCGCAACACGCAACCCTGACTTGGCTTGCATTACACGCAATCGCGACCTTCCTTGATAGTGTGTGTTGTACGCAATACTGGGTTTTACTGAACAACGATATATTATTATAATATTGTTATGAACAAGACGGTATGAATAGTGTTAACTAAATTTTAAATTTAATAACATTATTATTCATCTTACACATTTCTAGAACATGGTATAAGAACAAAATAAATTTTACGGGTAAAATAAGTATTTTTCAAAAAATGATGTTTTGCCGCCTTTTGATGGCGCACCCACATTAAATCTAGTTTTTGACATGTTTATAAGTTTAATTTGACAAAATAAAATTCTTCTTTTGAATCAGGATATAAAAATTTACATTAGATAAAGTTTATATATTTTTCCGATAACTTTCATATTTTAATGAAGAGTAAAAACACGCTATATTTTAATTAAAAACAATTTTTTTCATCGTAATATCATATGTGGATAAATTATAATATTGAATGGTTTTAAACAATAAATAAAATATATTTTTACCATTTAATATAATTTATGTCATTATCATTGATTTTACCTTGAATTCGTAGGTTAAATCAATTCAATCTTTTGCAATGTTTTAAAGAAAAACCTGTTTTCCTTCAACAACGGGATTAATTTTAATTTAATTTCTGCAACTTTTGTGTATTGAATTTGGAAAAATGGATTCCATATTTGGAATCAGTGGATACAAATTATGTTAATAAGATACTTTTTATTTTTTGGAATTATGATTAGTAACTACGGTAAATTTTATTTACCATAGTTAAAGGTAAATCGGGTAATTAAGGGTAAATATAATATTTTAAAATTACCCTAACAAATGTCAAAATCCTATTGGATGACTAAAAGTCGACCCATATCACCTAAGGGTCGGATTAGATTCATTTAATTAAATTTTTTCAATGAAGATAATTTAATTATTATTAAAACCAAAGAATGTGACAACATGTCACTTTCTTAAATCTTATAAGTATAATAATTTTAATCTAGTGATAATCTTCATGAAACTTCGAACATGAATAGTCTCCAGAACTCTAATACAATTATATACATCATATGAATTTATTTAGAGTTTTTAGGGATTAAATAATTATCATTTATTATGACACAAACATGATGCAGTAATTGTCTTATTAATGAAATATTGACATAATTGATGTTATAAATGCCCAAATAAATGTAATTTGAGACTTTTTATGACTTAAACTAATTTTATAGGTTAATATGACATGTGAGTGATGATATAAGTAACTTGGTTCGAACTTATCATTCGGTTATGAATTTCATAAAATCATGTACCAAATAGTGTCAAAATTGACATAAATTAGTTTTTAAAACAAATATTATATTATTAATTGTTATTTTATCCCTAAAAAAATAAGTCTCCGCCAAATGACATAGATATGATTATATATATTAATAATAAAAATCATGTGGTTCGTTTGGCTTGATATAGTATGTTTATTAACCATATAGTGTAAGAAAACAAAAAGATACGGTAAAAGTTAAATTATATAACATAGAGTTAAATATAATTGATAAGGTTAAAATAATAACCTAAACTTTTCTAAATCCTATTGGATGAGAGGATTTTGACCCATCCCCACTTTAGCTTCGAAATAAGTCCCTTTGGAACCATTATAAACCGAATTTGACCTTAATATAAAATAATATTTTGAGATTTTCCTAAGGTGCCCCTCTACACCCTTATAAAAGGGCACCTCCTCCCTCTCTTCCTCACACCAATTTGAGAATTAAAGCTCAGCCAAACCCTGCCAAAATCTATTCTCCACGTCCCTAGTATCGTTCTAGAGGTTCTGGTTATCTTCAAAGACCATCCTTAGTTCTTTAAGTGGAGGTTAAGAAAAGGCGCGTTGAAAAGAGGTAATATCCATTACCGATCTTTTTCAATTTCATTCTTCTTCAAATTCTTCTTCTTTAGTTGTTTCATGATAAAGTAATAACACCAGTATTTCTTATATACTGATATTTTATTATAAATATGAAACAACTCTAATTAACCTTCTATCCATCCTACGGAAAAAGGAAATCACCGCGCGTGCGTACGTACGGAATACCGTCTCCACGCCGTGGTGTAATCTATTTTCCGCCACCACCTTAATTGGATGGATATAATGGTGTAATGAGTATCTATATATTATTATTATAAATTTATATTGATACTGAAATAGTATACATACACTTCAACACAAGTTCACGATCATGAGAACGATATCATCGCCCGTGCGTACGTACGGACTACCGTCTCCACGACGCGATGAGATTCATTCTCCACATTAACCATTCATGAATGATTATAAAGTATATATAATGAATAATAATGAAATACATGACATGTCAAATCTACTGGATTTATGTATATATATATATGTATGTCATCTACTTACTTCCATTCAAGACAATAAGGAAAGGAAAACAGCGTTAATGCGTACGTACGGACTACCGTCTCCATGAACGGTGTGTTTCATTTAATTTATCTATCTATTATATATATATATATACTGAATATATATTATATATAAAACATTTTTTATATTCTTGAAGTAAGTAAATCATTATATTTGTAATAAAAATGTCAAGAACAACAAGTCTAAACACCTATGATAAATGAAATGATTTTACCCAAAACGCTTCTTTAACATGGAATTTACAAAAGAACGGGTAATATAAAGTCATAAGTGAACCATATATGATATCATAACAATTAATATGATTCTTTAATAATTTAATGAAATTATTTAAATCATTATACAGGAGGTTCGGATACGTAAAAGCATATCGGACATAAGGTAAGGGAAAATCTCGCAATCTCAATTTTTATACGAGATTGTTTATATTTCAAAATTTACTGGGGAATATTTATCATCCACATCCATGTTTCCTTAATATGTAATTTTTATATCCTTCTACAATATTTTATATACAATTTTACACTTTGGTGACTTTTTAGTAAAAGATATGAAAGGAATCTTTTGTCGTTTTTCGTACGAGGTACTTTTTGACGTTTCCGAAAAAAGTATGAGAAGAATGTTTTTTTTAACTTATACGAAATGAATGGATTTTTAAAACATTATTTCCAAAAATCTTCCTTTACAAGTTTTCAAGTTTATTTTTAATCAACTTCTTTTAGTTTTAAATTGTATGACATGTTAAGAAAGGAAAATGTTTTTGAAGTAGAGAGGATATTTTCCAGAAGAATGGAGTTCAAGTGTTTTAACAAAATTATTTTCCATCTAAGATAATATAGGGTTATATTTCTATCCCTATTGTTACATTGATTTTATTATGTTGTGGTGGAATTATTTTTATTAATTCCTTTATATTATATGAATTGTTTTATGATGTCACAATGTTTAAGATTCCCATTTTTATTACATGGTTTATGCAATTATATATGATTTATGATTTTGTGGCACACATATGAATGGTATCATTATGAGATGGGTGGGACCTACATCTCCCTTTTATGCATTGGGTAAAGATTTTATATCTCATGAGATAGACATGGCTGGAACAGTAGGTTATACCGGTTCAGTGAAACAGGACTAAAACGAGTAGTGAACTCAGTTCAGAAAGGGACTTTGTCCACTAAGATAGTCTTGGCAATGAGTCTTGACTAATAAGAAATGATTCTCTATGATTATGTGTGTATTACAAAAAGTTTCATGTTTTAAGTTATGATTATTGGGGTTTACATTTCACTACTATGATTTATCCCATGTTATGAAATTATGATTTCTTTTGCAGGTTAATATTTCCAAAAGTTATGTTCTTATGTATATGATGTGAATGACATTTATTTTGTTTACCCTTACTGAGAATTTGAGCTCACCCTTTTATTTTTTCTTTTCCCCAGGATATAAAGAAAGATTTTAGGTAAAAAAAGAAGATCTTTATGGGAGATGTTGAAGATCTTTCACCACGATTAGAAGATTATATTCCGAGTTTCCAAAGACACTAAACTATTACGGTCCTTGTGTGTGTGTTATTGTTATGTACTAAGTTTTCTGAAAAAGTAATGTAATTCCCATGTACATTAAGCTTTGGGTCTCTACACGGCCTGCTAGGAAGTCTGGCAGGCCGCGAGGGGTTGCGGAGTGTGACGTGGGCCACATGGGCAGCGATGGGCCGAGAAGGCCGCAGGAGCTGCAGGGGACTGCGGAGGCCCCGGGAGGCCACTAGCGGCATGAGGACGGGGGGTCCGTAATGGTTACATGGAGGATATAGCGGCCTCAGGGCCGTGAGAGTGGCATGTGGCCGCATGGGGGGGGGGGAGCGGCGGAGGCCACGGGCGGCGGAGCACCGCGGGGCGTGGAGGCCGCGGGGCGGAGGAGGCCACGAGGCGGTGGGGCGTCGAGCCAGTGCCAGCGACTATCATGACCAAATTTGCTTTGTTCATCGCTTTCATCACGGTTCTCGAGTTCCACGGATGCCAACCACTGGCACCGGTCGCCGACACCATGACGAATATCACAAAAAAAAGATCCACAGGATTTGTGGAGGGATCATGCCATGTTTGTTTGGCCCGTACCCTCCATGTTAGGGCAGTATCATACAGCTCAAGGAAGATGATTCAATTTGAGAGGTGATTTAACATTGATCAAAATTTAAATACACCCCTACCTCATTTGATTGTTGATAATGATGAGAGAAATTGAATTTGTCAACGTTCGTCACGTCTACCACACACCTCTGATCCCGAGCCCATTTCTCGGATAAACGCTCTTCAATGGAGGTGGTTTTTCATTGTTGATGATGTCCACCATTGGAGGATTTCTCGAGGAAGAAGTCAAATTCATGCGTCAGCGTTCTTCATTGGTGGATCTCTTCATTGAAGGATGTGTTCTTCCATGTTCTCCTCTTGGAAACCCAGTCCCCTCAATTGCACCAAAATGAAAAGTTACCCACAAAAGAGATCAAGTTATATATTATGTTTGTTGTCATAATTTCAAATTACCTTAATTAAATAATTGATGAGTTTGTATAATTAATTAAAGGGATGGCCCAAATAAAGTGGGGGAGCTCAATAGTTTTTTCTCCCATAAAGAGTGGAGTTCAAGGGGGTTTTAGTCTAAGGTGGTCCCTACCACCACAACCCACATGGGGCGTTAATTCTGGTGGTCGCCACCTCCATATCCTCACATGGAAGGTTTTGTTCTGGTGGTCCCCACCTCTCTACATCCACAGGAGAGTTCCCAATAAAATAAAATGTTACTCAATTTTATTTTATTCTTTCACGAAAACCCAAATATTATCTTTCACCCTCAACCTTCTGCGGTCGAGGTGAAGGTCCCCATAAGAGAATATTGGTGCTGCGAGTTCAATGGCTCACTCAAATTTCAATTCTGAGCACCGGTTCAAATGACACAAAAACCTAATCATTCGTAAACTGAACATATGGGAAAAAAAGTTCAGAAATTTATTCTGGGCACACCTGGCATCAGAATCATTCTTCGTCAATTTTTGCAGACTTGAAAAATATCCATTTACTTAAAAAATTTACATGGATGTTTCGGGTCATTAAATTCTCCCCACCTCAGAACATTACATCCTCGTAAGCCAGATCACAAATCTAGGAAAACAAGTTGGGGGTACTAAGTACGTATCTGAGCCTCCCGCTCCCATTTTCTCTCCTAGAGGTTCTCATGATTCCAACTAACACAAAACACAGGTATCGACCACCCACGAAGGACCCACTCATGTTGATCCTCAATTTCTACTGGAACCTCCATAAAATTCTCCCCATCGTCAATATCCAACTTGTCATGGTCGATGATGTGAGAAGGGTCGTTCTCATATCTCCTCAGCTAGGATACATGGAAGACGTCGTGCACCCAGTGAAACTAAGGTGGAAGAGGTAAGCGGAATGCCACCTTGCCAAATATTCTAAGAACCTGAAATGATCCGATGATTCTCATAGATAACTTGCAACCTCATCCAAATCACTGTAATCCTCATTGAGGTGAGACCCATAGAAAGATGTGGTTTCCATCCTTGAACTCCAAAGGTCTCTGTCTTTTGTCGGCATAAGGCTTCTACCTGCTCTGTGCATTCTTCATCCACTGTTGGATGATTTGGACCTTCTATGTTGTATCCCGAACCATCTATGATCTCATGAGTGTGGACTCCCCTGGGTCATTCCATCACAATGATGATCTGCACGGTCGCCCATACAACACCTAAAATCGTGCCATCCCAATGGTGGAGTGATAAATGATGTTGTATGAAAGCTCCACCAGTGCGAAGTGATCCTCCCAGTTGAGACCGAAGTCGAGGAAACAAGCACGCAACATGTCCTTGAGGGTCTAAATAGTCTGCTCAGTCTGACCATCCTTTTTGAAGATGGAAGGAGGTCCTCAAACGAAGTTGTGTCTCGAAAGCATCATGCAACCCCTTCCATAGCCGGGAAGTAAAATGTGCATCACGGTCAGAGATAATAGTCGAGGGTACTCCATGTAGCCGCACCATCTCTTGCACATAGAGGCATGCCAATCTCTCTACTAACCCTGCTCTCTGATTGGTAGGAAGTGGGGCGACTTGTTGAGTCGGTCGACGATAAGAAAAATCAAGTCATGACCCCTAGATGTACGTGGAAGTCCTATCATTAAGTCCATGGATATCCCATCCCACATCCAATATGGGACCTCTAAAGTCTGAACCAAGCCTACTGGTACCTGTTTCTTTGCCTTCACTTTCTAGAAAGGGAGGCACTAAGATACAAACTCTGCTACTACCTTCTGCATTCTCGGCCACCAGTGTTATCATCGGAGATCTGGGTACATATTCGCCACACTTGGATGTACCGCTATAGGGGATGTGTGGAACTCCCTCATCTCTTTCAAAGTGACACTGGGACCATGGTACGTCCTCTAAATAGAATAGCGTGATCCCCACCTTCAGAAAATATATCAGGTGCCTATCCTGTGGATATCTAAGCACATCGTGTCTCACAGTCAGTGTCCCCACGCTATGCCTCCCTGAATCACTGAAGAGGTGGAGAAGTGACTATTAAATACTAAAGAAAAGTTGCTCCATCCCGATCCACAACGGATACCTACAAAGAGGCATGATATATTATCACCCCACCTAGCAGTTGTATACCATATCTCCAGTTGACAGAATACTCTACAACTTTCCCCTTCTTAAGAGTATAGACTATCTCGAAGTCAAAGTCTTGGAAGAACTCAAGCCAACGTCGCTGTCTGAGGTTCAGTTCCTTCTGAGAGAAGATATACCTAAGACTCCTATGATTAGACTACACTATAAAATGATCTCCCATCATGTAATGTGGCCACATAATTAAGGCAAAGACCACTGTTGATAACTCAAGGTCATGGGTAGCATAGTTCTTCTCATGTTGTCTCAGCTATCAAGAACCAAAAGTGATCATTGCTCTCTCCTACATTAGGACACATCCATGTCTGGTCCATGTTGTGTTGTAGTAGACTACGTACCCTACACCCTCCTCTGGAAGTCTCAAGATGGGGGCACTAATCAGCATCTGCCACAACTGCTGAAAACTCTATTGGGATCTCTCTGGCAACACAATGTGTTGCCCCTTCTTTGTCATTGCTGATAGTAGTGCTCAAACTCTAGAGAAATCTGACACCAACCTATGGTTTTGTCAATCCAAACCCTGGAAACTCCATACCTCTGTTACACTCTTGGGTGTCTCCCAATCATGTACCACCTCAATCTTCGCTGGATCTACTGAAACTCTAGCATCCGATATGACATATCCCATAAAGTGTACCTTTTGAATTCAAAACTAGAACTTTGAGAGATTACCAAAAAGTAGGGGCTCTTAGAGTGTCTCCATTACTACCCTCAACTGATAAGCATGATCCTCATCAGTAGTCGAGTAGATCAGAATGTCATCGATGAAGACTACAATAAAGAAATCATGTTATGGATGGAAGATTCTGTTCATGAGTCCAATGAACATTGTTGGAGCATTGGTTATGTTGAATGGCATATCCAAGAACTCATAGTGGCCATACCGACACTTGAAGTCCATTTTCTGCACATCCTCATCTCTCACTCTGAGCTGGTGATAGCCTGATCTGAGGTCTATCTTCGAGAACCAATGTGCTCCCTTCAGCTGATCAGATAGGTCGTCAATCCTCAAAAGTGAGTACTTGTTCTTCATCATCACCTGAATCATGCGTCAATATTCAACACAAAGCCTCAGGAATCCATATTCCTTCTTGGAAAACAAAATCAGGGCTACACAAGGTGATACACTTGTCCAAATGAATCCATTCTCTTACATGTCCTCTAGTTGTACGTGTATCTCACGAACCTCTGTGGGAGCCATCTGATATACTGGTGAAAATATTGGTGCCATTCCAGGGTCTAGGTCAATGTAAATGTCTACCTATCAATGAGTAGGTAGACCCAGAAGATCATCAGGAAAGACATTCGCAAACCGGTCCACCACTATAGGATAACTCGGACTCTCTACATCAACTGCTCTGAGGGTAAGGCTGACCAACTAATGAGTGACCGGCTGCACTTTCCTCTGGATAAGCCCATACAATGCTGCAGAGGCTCCCTTCTCACTGGTGAAGGTATACCTGGTCTCATCCATGTGGACACAATGCACTTTGTGCCTAATATAGTCAAATTGAGCATGGACTGTAGATAACCAGTCCATACCCAAGATGACATCATAAGACCACAACGCTGCTACTAGGAGATCCTCGATAATTCTCTCACCTCCTAGAGTAATCTTAAAATATAAACACCAATGCATAATCATCTAATCTGCTCCCATAGAAGACTCTAGACACAATGATCGATCCAACTGGTTCATCAGAATCTCTGAGCTCCGAACGAGGGTAGTGGAAATAAAATAATGACTTGAAGCTATGTCTATAAGTACTGTATGCTATGGGGAAGTAGACATAGATCGTATCTCATATCATCCTCAGAGCACCATGATCGTAAAACTCAGCTACCCAGAGATGAGCTCTCCCATGTCCACCTACTCCTAGCGGCCGGGGTGTACTTGCTGGTGGTGGTAGCGGTAAAATCTCAAATTGTCACCCACTGTCAGCTACATGGCCAGCTCCTTTACCACGTCTGCATGCTCCCTTCAGACCTCCTTGGTCGAACCTATTTCTCTGCCTGGAAGTCCTTCGACCATCAACTGATCTTTTGTATGGAGGTTCAGATAGTCACGAGCCATTGGACCCTGTCCGCCGCATGTACAACACTGCCCACTCCTTGCATGACTGACTCTACCTTGTGTGCCCCGCACAACTAACCCTGAATCATGCGGTTGTCCATCTGAAGGTCCGGTCCTCTTGGACCTCTGTGTAATTTTTTTTCTGCCAGCTACAGAAGAATCCGAAATGTGATGTCTGGTTATGGGTCTCACTGCTAGTGACTGGTCAGCATTGAAACTCTCCATGAAAAGGGTTCACTCTAATACCCACGACTGTGTATGAATGGTGAGTGAGATCATCGAAGCCCTGATCTCCCACCTGAGTCTCTGATCAAAGGTCTGGGCCCAGAATAATGGGTCCCACACTATATCTATGGAGTATCATGAATGGTTAGTGAACTTCACTGAATAATGAGGCATAGACATGCTGCCTTGCTGCAGATTAAGCAGCTCCTCTATGCGCACTATGCGAAGGGTCTCTGGGACAAACTCTGCCCAAAACTATCTCTCGAAGATTGCACAGAAAATCGTCACCTCATCATGAACTCGGTTCATCAAGCTCCATAATCTTCCAACTCTTCCTGCAGAAGGATGGTGGAAAGGATCACCATGAGATCAACCGGTATCCCTACCATTCGGAAGACTCTCACTACAACCTCCAACCAATCCTCAGCAGCATGTGGGTCCATCTCTCCCCTAAAGCTAGGTGGCCTATGGCACTGGAACATGTTCAAACTGCTCATGTGGTGTGCACTCTATACTACTGGGGCAGGTTGCATCGATGGCCTATTGGGTAATGGTACTTCTGGTCCCTCTACTTGAAGAGGGCCCTACACCGAGGCCTAATCACTCAGTGGGCTATCTGTGCGTACTACTCTCGGAACACTAGCTTGTCGTATGCATGGAGGCATCTTGATAACAAATAGGTGTGACACAGTCAGTAAGTTAGACCTGGTGAGCTGACTAAAGTGATCATGAAAAAAAACCCTAGAAACACACATGCAATCAGTGTTTTCGTGCAATGAGTCAGAAATCCGAAATCAGGGTACTGGTGTATAGATACGTCGGCCAACACACCAACACTGGATTCCCTAAAAAGATAACCACACTCACATAAACATAATACTATTGTCATTTAATAGATCAGAGTCATATGATCTATGGTATAATCAACTCCTCTGATACCAATTTGTCATGACCTATCCCCTAGGGCCCATTTCGTGACTACCCCAAACATTCCTTCCATAGGCTAGGGGCTGGCGACTAGCACCAAAGGTGTATTCCCTAAAACTAGGAAGGCATTGACTTTATAACCTGTAAGAACACACAACCAAGCACACAACAAGATAAAAACTCAAGTAAACTAAATAGTAAATAGGGTGAGTATAGTGCGAAAAAGGGGCTAGGGTACAAGCCCAATTGGAAAGTACATGAAACTGAATGTACAAGTAAAATGGAACAACTCCTATGAACACCCACCAAAGATCCTACTTGAAGGGTAGGTAGTGCTCTCAATCGGTCGTCTATGTGGTAGGCCTCGTCTAACGTCCACCTCCAAGATACCTCCAGTCCTTGTACTCACATCCTTAGTCAGTGATGTCCATTGTCTGCACAAAACACAATGAATAGAAACTATTTATTACCCTACTTAGGTATATGCCTATATATATACTTATGTTATCAAGTAAACCCATCTCAATAATGAGGAAAACACAGAGTCCAACCCCAAATCCCCAAGCTCAACTATTACACAATGGAAGAAATACCACAATGGAAAGTATCACAAAGGTACGCCACATAGTATAATACTAACAAGGTAATACCGTGAATGAAAGTACGACACATGTACAAACTCATATCACACCAGGTATATCTTATGTACATTATTAAAGACGATTAGATTTAACTACTAGATCATATTACTCTTCTAAGAGACTCTACTGCTGACCCACATAGGATCGCTCGGTTCCGACCCACACATGATCACTAGGTATTGTCCCATAAAGGATCTATAAGTGTTGACCCACATAGGATCACTCGGTGCTGACCCAGATAGGATCGCAAGGTGTTTAGCCACACAGGATCGCTCGGTGCTGACCCAAACAGGATCACTCAACATTCTTCACATCATAGCTAGGTACAGGGTTCCCGCACTATGCTCTCTTCTCTCTAGGATGTTATGCTCTACAAGCCACTGGTGGATACTCTATGTGACACGAATTCCAACAAATAAGTATCTCAAAGGACCACCACGTCATTGGGATCTCAACAGAATATATAGTGCGTCAATTGGATGTCTGGTCTGTGAGTTATTATCATTTTTTTCCCGGGGGCCCAGTGGGATTTTTTCTCGTTCCAACCCGACCGTACCTCAACATTACCCAAAACTACAGTGGGGGTATACCAAAGGGACCATCATTCTCTATGGTTTATTTCAATGTTTATGGTGTGTCAAATGGACTCCTGGTGGAAATGTTAAGGCCGATAGAGCGAAAAGCTCGTAGCTGGTCTAGGTCCATTCCAACCTGGCCAGACCCGACCCAACCCGGTTTGGGTCGACCTAGCCCACTAGTTCTGGCCTGGCCACTGGGTATGGCCCGGCCCGTGCTGGGTTCAGCCTTGACCACTAAGTCCGGCACATCCCGCTCTAGGCGGCCCGGCCCGTTGGGCGGTCTAGAAGGACACGAGGGCTGCGAATGGTTGTGGAGTACTGAAGGGGCCGTAGGGGCTGTGAGGGGCTGCGAGGGGACGAGAGGGGTCGTAGAGGCTGCATGAACCGCGGGGGGCCGCAGAGGCCATGGGAGGTCGAGGGCGGTGTGAGGAAGTTGGGGCCGTGAGGGAATCACGGTGGCCGTGGGGGGCGTGAGGGCGGCGCGTTGGCCGCGGGGGCTGCGAGGGCGGCACGGCGGTCGTGGGTCCATGAGGATGGTGCAAGGCTGCAAGGACGAGGGGAAAGTAGCGGAGGTCGTGGGCGGCAGAGGCTTTCCAGACCACCCAACGGAAATTTAAGGGAATTGATCATCCATAAAATCATCTTTGAAAACATATCCTATATTCATGAAATTGAAAATTCCCTCATAATTAATCACAAAAATATCTAATTAATTTAGAATAGAATGATTCCTAGTTAAAAATTTCATGGTAATTTGTCTTCATTTCATTTCTAGAAAAATAAAATTTTTCAAAATTATAAAAATTATACATATTCAAAATAAATCATCAATAATTTAATAAAACATCTTTTTTAGTTCATGTAAAAATATAAATATTGAAAGAAAATATGATTTTTTTTGAAGTAATGAAACTGTGATTTATGTTTCATTTTATATTATCTCAAATTTATGATCTCATTTTACAATAATTCAAACTTATATTCTTTTATATGATTCATTTTGGACATATATAATATTTACAATCAGTCAGAACACACTGTATAAGAATAACATGTATCTCACATATGTTTAATTAAATATTTCTTAATATTGTATAGAATAATAATTTACTTATATAAAAACAAATAGAATTTTCATGTCATGTTTGAGTAAACCATTATTTAAATAGTCTACATAGGAATCCTCCATTATTTTATACGAATAAATCTTATTCTAAATCTTTACTATGTATCAAAAATATTTTATCTTGAACTAAATATATAATAATATTCCATTTATCACTCATGATTTTAGGCATATCCACTTTTTCATTTCATAATATATTTTATTACTCAACTATATATATATATATGGTTATATAGTTTGAAAATTTCAAGATTTTATGAATATTGATGTAATAAAAAACTATACAAAAGAATAATATAAAAAATTTAGAGGAAATCTATAATTATAAAAACACATATATAAAATAGGTATTGTATAATTACGAAAAAGAATTAAAATAGGTTATATGTAAATATAAAAACACAAAAATAATAGTTTCATGGAGCCATAAAATAAATTTGGGATATATGTACATTATTACCTTGGATATTCTTAATCGAATAGGAGGGGTAATTGATTGATCGACAACTACACTAAACCTATATCCAGATTATGATTTGGTTCGTGGATTTGTCATTTTTAATTATATTCCAAATCTCTCACACTCATTTCATCCAGATGTGGACAAACTAGAAAATGACAACTTGTATGATGATGATATCACGATGATATTTGATATTAAATAGAACCTTCATGTAAAAAAACTCACCTTATCTAATTATTTTCATGAAACTATATGTATGAAGTGGTAAGAAGAGATCTAGATGATGCAGTGATGTAAATGTACCCTTAATTATTAGGTATTAAAGGTTGGCATTAATATTTTGATGATGATATAACATATTAGGGAAGAATTTAATGACCAAAATTTTTCTATTTGAAATCTATCACATTAACAACACATGAAAAAAAATCCCCATAGTTTTTTTGGATATTAGGGGAAGTTTAAATTATGATTTATTGTATTCCATTAGTTTTTAAAAATTCTATATTTAGTGCCCTCGAAAATTAAACTATGTCATGATTTTAATTGATTTAGATTCTATAGAGCCATTATTGAACCAATATATCAAGGTGGTTTAAACCATTAGTAATTAATAAATATTTTACTATTTTTTATCCATTAGTGGTTTTAGTTATTACAATTTTGTATATTTTCTTGATATTTATAATTAAGTAGTCTAATTTTCTATACATGGTGATGTTTAAATCTACCATTGATTATTTTCGTGGTGGTTTTAAAGATTTCATATTTTTACTTCTAGTTATTTAGTTCCAAGTGGCGGTTTTCTAATATTTTTATTTTTGTACACAACCATGTATATTGATATAAATTCTAAAATATTCTCCTATAATTCAAATTCCTATACCATATTTTAAAAACAAAATACTATGAAATAATTTTAAAAAAGATAAATTATCATTATAAAAACCAATTTAAATATATTATGTTTTTCAATATACATAAAACATATTAAATAACATTTTGGTAATTAAAATAACCCATTAATTCATTTAAATAGCATAAAAACTATAGGATGCATCAACATAAAAACAAATAAAACATTATAGAACATCACACATTATATTGGAATCACTATTGATGACTCGATATGATAGCCTCTCATCATCATGATGACTTCCTACCACTGATTCCAAGGATTAAAATATGTAAAAACATAAAATATATTATTTTAAATAATAATACAAAAAATAATTATTATTTTTACCATTTAAGACATTATTATTATAGAAGAAATGGAATCAAGAATACACCATGTCATGTTACAAAATAAAGTAACCAAATCATCACCAACTAAATAAAATTACTCATCCTAAAAACACTTATGTAATTATTTCTCATATACTTTATACGCCGATATCAAAATAGTTTTTAATGTTGGTGGATCATGAAGACTACTAGGCCCCATGGGAGGATAATGAATCATAGTGAATGATATCTGGGACCTCAAATGTACTGAAGATTGGGATGGTCCATAACTGATCATTCATATACAACCAAGATTATTAATTCGTAGAAAAATGGAAATAGTTATTCTCTAGCCGATCGATGATGAATGTGATGGAAATTCATCCCATATATCCAATTTTTTATTATTTCTATTAAATAATATAAAAGTATAGTAATATCAAAAAATCAAATATTAATTAAACCTTTTTACCACTATGTAATCTATAACGACCCAAAATTATATTAATGAAAATTTACCATCTTATAATTATTTCATATTGTATAAATCACGTACAATCACATATACAACACAATAAAAACATTGTAAACTAATAATTAATGAAATAAAATATATTTATAGAAGTTAAATAACATTTACAGAAAGAATAATAACATGATTATTTGAATAATAAAATGAAAAATAGGAATAGTAGTATGAAAAAGATAATAGTATCCTCCCCTATGAATGTATAAATAATTTTATTCATCTTATAAAATAAAATATGATATATTTATATCATATATTTTTTATAAAAATGTTTAAAAATTGATAAAATAATTTTTGGAATTTTGTAAAATGTAAATTATTATTTTAAATTTTATAGTTAACATAATAATTTAAAATGAAATTTCATTTATTATATTCAAAATTTATTATATTTTTTCTTATGGTTGTAAGATTATTTCATGAGACCTAAACTATTTTTTCAATGTGATAAAAAATTAGATATAATTTTAATTTTTTTATTTTTCAAATAATTGATGATTTTAATTAAAAATTAATGTTCCCAAATATATAAAATTATTTTCATCAAACTAAGATCATTTTTGAATACTACATGAAAAATAATGGTCAGGGTGATTTTTAGGGATTTTTCAAAAATAATTGATTTTTTGGAATAGTGAAATACGATAATTTATGATGTAAGATAAAAACATGATATATTGAATCATGGATGAAGTTTTTATGATTTAATAATCCTTATTTAAAACTCACATGCACTAGTTACTGTACATAGAAACAAAAATCCATACTATTCAGAGTCTTGAGTGAGAATTGTAATCAAATGGATGAAATAAACAATAAACACTACTCTCATCCACTATTTATACAATCATCAATTCCATTCTCCTCTTTTATTATAAAAATGAAAATACCATCCATGAGGTGTTGAATTATCACCTTCGAGGATAAAATGTTTTCATTTTCTATTACAACCATCATGGTTGGACATAAAACCATTATAATGGTTTGTAAATATTGTAAAATTTAATTTATAACAATTTTAATTATTTAAACTAAATTTTATACAAAATATTGAGTAATGAAACAAAACACTTTTTTGATGACAAAAACCACCAAAATAGTCTAAATGATTGTCACTAATGTCTTGTCTAATGATTCATTTTCACCGCATATAACAAAATACATTATAAAAAAATTTAATCATTAAGAAGTTCATTAAATACATATAACATCAATTCTTCATATCTATACCCATTTTACATGATCTTTAATTCATTTATTTATGTGAACTAATCATGAAAACCAAGGATATAAACACCCTCAAAGGATGAAATTGTATATTATAAATCATAAAAAAGGCCAGAGGTGAAAATAATTAAATTATAATAAATAAAATTAAAATATAAAATTTTCATTATTAATTAATAAATGTATTTACTTTGATTATACAATACATTATGATCCATAGGAGAACACTTTTTGACATAAGGAAATGGATTCTTTCTGAACCTCTATTTTTTCTCAAGGTTACGTTTTATCTCTCTTTACCTCAAATCAATTATAAATTATTATTTTTAGTTATAATTATTTTTTCATGTTCCCCATATATTTTACTATCCCTACACATCATTATTTGTTGATTAAATACATGATTTATAAGGCTCCCTTCCAATTTCCTCTAGATAAGGAAGCATAATTAATTGGAACTTCTCTAATTCATACTCATTTTCATGTACTACAATTATTCTATTTTAAGAAACAAATATCTTTTTAAAATCACTCATCTTATCATGAGATAAAAAATTGGGTAAATTTGGGTTTTGTAAAAACAATTATGACTTTTCCATTTCAATGGATCCTTCATGATTTCCCTTAAATCACACTAAATTGGCTCATTTTTAAATTTTCTTAAACACACTTTTTAAAAAACAATTCACATAAATTGGTATAGTGAGTGAACTTAATTCCTTTATAGAACATTTTATCCATGTGAAATGATCATTTTAGTTATTCTTGACTCAGGATTATGTCATGTTGTGTGTTGTTTCCACATTCCTATCATTACATGATTACATGTCCATATACTCTACAAGTTATGTATATTTTTGTTTATTTATATTCCATACCCTCTTATTTCATCATGTTATTCATTCTATCCCATGTTCTTTACATTATTCCTATATTTATTCAATTACTAGTCTTTTCAACTCATCCTTTTTTTCATGTATTCCCAAGGATATCATACGTAGATGTGGGTACTCAATGTAAGATGGGTTCCCTTTATTGTTGTTTAAAATAAAGATGTTTTATTCTATTTTCAAGTGTTCAATTTTATGTACCTAATCATCATAATAAAATAGAATATATGATCCTTTGATTAAATATTTTTGGTAAATTTTGTATCAAATCATGTAATGATATGTATAAAAGGCTAGGGATGTTATAGTTGGTATTATATCAAGGACTAGTTATTTTGGGAGATTAGGACTGGACAACTTTAGTAAAAAACATAAAGATAATTCTTTCTCATTGGATAACCTACATTTGATCATATGATATCAAAAGACAATATATACTTTTCACTTACATGTTTTTCCTTTTATGTTCAATGTTTTCATTTATATCAAATTTAGCTATGTATTGAATCCCGATAGTTTTACTTTATTTTTCTTAGTTGATGGATCGAAATAGAATGACCCATTCGAATAATATTTGTGATATGAAATTTCACAATTTCAGTGATGATATACTATATATGATGGGTGCATGTTTTCAAATATAGATGAAATTACTTTCTCACCTAGCTCATGTTATGAATAATAACTTGAATTGTGTGGAACATCCTCATTATCCTAAGAAATATCATGTTATATTCAAATACATAAGGTGAAAAAGGCCTCCCATATATAGTCGATATTACAATTCAATCATCATGGAACAATGTATTTACTCCATTAAGACGATATGATCTATCCTCTAGTGCTCAGAAGAAGTGATTTTTGTGCTGGTGGTATATCATTTAGATTGGGAAGTTGATCAGTGGTGGACACTGATTTAGAACACAAAGTCCAGGGAAAAAATTGATAACATGCAATGAGAAGATTTTAAAAAAATATTTTCTAATAAATATTTTTACCAAACCCTATATCTTAAATTGAAAAAGGGTGTTCCTTGGAAATAAGGAAGAACGAAAAATGTGTATATTAGAGCGTATATGAAATCATTACTAGGATTGCATGACTAGACTCTAGAATTATTATGAACACAAAAAGAAACATGGATCACTTTTTTAGGGGACTAAATTTTATTATATAAAAAGGGTTTGTGATTTTAGTCATTGAAAGTAATGAAAATATTTTCTATTACACATTTATTGTTGAAATGGATATTCGACACTGCCACTGGTCTCATGGGCCCAATGAAAAAACTATAAAATGGAGTCTAATATGGTTGGATCATCAAATAAATACCATGACATAAATATGACCCAACATCCTTTCTGTCAAAAGTGTAGGGAGAAGCATCTTAGAAACTACTTAAAGGGAACCATGAGATTCAACAAATTTGGAACAGAGGGGCATATAGATAATAAGTACCCAAGGGATATGATGAATCCAATAATGAAGAAGAAGAAATGAAGTTTTATATCAACACTCATTACATAGTGTAGTTATTCAACTATAAAGAACACGGTAATTATGAAAACCATTGCCCTATGCCAAGGGTTGTTGGATTCAATCAATAACAACATCCTCCGAGAAAATAAGGTAGGAAATATGCAATCACTACTATAGAGGTGAAACCTAAAAATTATGTGGTGATAGGTATAGTGGTTATTCTTTCTCGAATACGGAACATACTAATTTAATTTATTTATATTCATTATTTCATATATTTCTTTTCTAATATAACTATTCAAACAGAACCTCAAAATATGGATTTTGAGTTATCTATGTGATTTGAAATTAGTGAAATTATTGGATCCAATATATATAAATCCTCCCAAGTTAATTTTTTCATACTAAATCTCCCAGAAAATCATGTCTTACATCCATTGGTGTATTTTTATGCTATATTGGGAATATATTTGGAAATATTAATGTAAAACCAAGATCAACATTTATGAAATGGAGATAACTCTTCACATCTAGAGGCATCCTCCAATTATATTCTACTATAAGGGGGAAATGAATCTACTTTATAATCATCATCTCAAATTGTGGATATTATTTCCTTATGAGAAATCATATCTATCTCAAATGAATGATATAAATGATATAATCATGCCTGAAGACAAGACCATTATGAGGGACCACCCCAACTTGTTCTATAATTAATACCATTTTATTCATCATTACCATGATTTTGATTTATCATTTGAACTTATTATTTGATCTATTTATATATATGAAATACTATATAGAATGACCAACATTGATTTGGAATAAATAAAGATGTTGTTATAGGGGAATCTGAATGAGGGTTTTAAAGACCCATGTTCTTCACCAAGGGGTGCATCGATCCACATCATCTAGATGAAGTACATATTAATGTGCCTATAAATTTAATACCGTGAGCTCAAAATAATAATAATAAGGAAAATATTTCCCCATCCACAAATTGATTACTTGTTCAATCAACTATGTAGGGAAAATTACTTTTCAATGGTTGTCCTTTGGTTGGGATATCACCTATTAAATGTGAAAATAATTATATTTCAAAAATTTCTATTCAAATGAGTAATATAAACTATTATTTTATAGTGATTCACTAAGGACGCACTAATTCTCTATTAATATTCAAGGAATTAATGTATTGAGTCTTTATAGATTACCTTGAAAAATTTGTGATTTTCTTTATTAATTATATTCGGATATACTCTAATAGTAAGGAGGAACGTGAAGAGAATTTGAATACTATATTGATGAAATTATAATTGGAGAAACTTTATGAAATGTAAAGTAAATGAGAGTGCTCGATAGAGGAAATTTCAGTCATGGGGTTTGTTATCACCACCAAAGGAATATATGTGAACCCTTATACGACTACGACAATCGAGGAGTGGCATAGGAAAACATCTATAACTGTGATTTCTAGATTCCATAGTCTTATTAGGTATTAATGATGATATGAATAAATTATAAAGATTTTAAAACCAAAATTTCCTATATTACTTGGATGAGAGTGAAGTTTGTCTAAAGTAATGAAAATGAAGATTTAATAAAAGTGTTGAGAAAGAGGCTAATCAACGCAAGAGATCACACAATAAACAAGTATGAAATTGGTTGTGGTGTAAAATAATTCGTTAACAATGTTATTATATTTTTTACTAGTGGAAAATGATAAATTTAATGCATATGGCTTAATGAAATTGAAAATTCAAAATAAAACCTAACCCCCATATGATCTAGAGTTGGTGGATGTGATATTCACCCTGAATATATGGTGGTATAATTTCACTGGGGAGAAATGTGAAATATTTAATTATTATAAGATCCTCAAATATATAATCACATAGAATGAGTATAATATTCACCAGGGAATATTCTTAGATATAATCATAGATTATGACTTCTAAATCCACTCTCATCTTGGTAAGGTAAATAAATTGGATTATTATGTATGTCTAAAAAATCAGGCGACATTATCAACACTGAGAATTTAGAAGGATCCAATATTATTATATTTGAAAAGGGAGGACATGGGAATCATAATGGAAGGAACACCATCAATATTTTTTCATATTATTTATAAACAATCCCTCATGAAGAAAATAAATTATTCTCAATGAAATGATGGGGAAATTTATAAGAATTCTAAATCCATGAGAAAGGGGAAATACATAGAGTTCAAAATTGATGAGGAATGTGTTCTATGATTTTTTTTCAAAACTATATTTTTACTGATGCTTCCATCAGGACATGCATCCATCTCTTGGATGACATGCTCTTTGTTTCCCCACATTCCCACTTTCCAAAGGTGGGTGATATCCATCGCTTATTTAGCGATGTTTTCTCCTTGATGGAAACAGAATGAGGATATGTCTGTTCCTCTTTCTGTGGATTCATCCTCATAACATCCTACATAGTCCACGTTTCCTTTGTAGACATAACACATTGTTCTTGAAACTCTTCCTAGTGAAATTTATTCAAGGGATCTTCATAATTACTATGATTTTATCAAGAAATTCCACAGAGTCATCTCAGGGCAACAACCTCCGGTTGAGAGAGTAGTCACGTTGGGCATCACTGGCTTGTCTAAACGCTGGAACATTGATATGTCTGGGGTTTTCCACTTTATTATAGACCTTTTGGAGGGAACAAAAGTCTTAGGAATCCAATGTTTAGTGAGAGGAATTATATACCACATGCATGTTTTTGAGGTTTTATTCAGCTTCCCATGTTTAATATAGTGTGTTCCACGAGTTTAACACCTCGAGAAGACAGATCAGACTAATCGTGACACTAATAAATTTGGATCATATAGGTTCAACCCCATTAAGGAACACTGATACTAGGGCTAAAATGTGGGTATGTACATTATTTCTTCTAGGAGTAGTGAAAAAGTGGGTTACATGATCTAACCGGGATGGGGCAACCGAAGTAAAAATCATGATAGATTATGGAGGGTTGAATGAAGCAGATGGGGAATTAAATGTAACTGTCATGATTGTGATGGTACTATTGGGATTGAGTCTTGAAGATACCTCCTACGTATCACTGTGGTAAGGATTCAAAGTCCATGTAGTTTGGTGGGGCGCTGGGACACCTGGGGTGGAGGCCAATGAGGATAGATGCATGGATGGTGACCAGAGGAAGTAGAACCTCTATGTTCGGGAATTATCTTCTCAGATCATAAAGTCATGAGGAAGAAACAAGGATTAGTGATTAATTATGGGATTTAACCTCATGGTGGCTTCCTACGTATTCTAGTTGTAGGGAATCAATGTCTACATAGTTCAATATGGGGCATAGAATTGGGGTGTGCGTAGAGGACAATGACCCGATGACATGCTGGGGCTAATGTGAGGTTAGTAGAATAGAAGTTGGTATGATACAATAGTGGTAGAGCAGAGATGTGGGTCCCAATTAAGAGGACTACAACGGCTTACCATCAATTACAGACTAAAATTTCTTACCACTAGATGGGGCTACAATGGCATAACACTTGTTGGCGTTCCAACACCTTACCATCGATTGGGAGTCATAGTAGCATAGCATAAATTGGGATTATACCACTATTAGGATTCCTACATACCCTGTCATGGAGGAAAGGCTCAACGTCAAGGTAGTACGATTGGGTACAATTTGACTTCATGTGAGACCAAAGGGGAATGTAGTTTAACGTCATGCAGGATATGGGTGAACCGCCGTGAAGATTTTGGAATAAGTTGGTCTTGGGCTTGAATCTCATGGAGTTTTCCTACGTACCAATAATAGGAGTCAAGAATCAATGTCCATGTTTTGGGAATGGGGATATAGTTTAATGTCATAAGGTATGAAAGGGTGAACTGACATCAATTGGTTGGGAATAATGAGTGTTGGGATTGAAAAGTAAAGAGGCTTCCTACGTACCCTGCCTAGGAGACAAGGATCAAATTCCACATAGTAAGGGATGGGGCCTAGGGATTACACACTAAGTCATCCCGATTACGGATTCCATGGTCAATGTTTACTCTAACCCCATGCAAGCCATGCTCTATGTGAGAAAAAAAGGCATCAAAGACCTGACTACCATGTTGCGAATAGTGATTCCATAGAATGTGGAGTGGGGCGCACACGCTAATGTGACTGAAAGAGAAAACATGGGATTATGTGTGTTTATCATCCTAGGGATGTGGAGATTGGGAATTAATCCATAATGTATGCCTGATGGTGAAATATCCTAGTGGGAGAGAGATAGGGTAACGAAATTCCATGTGACCATCTCGCCCCGGGACTTTGGCATGAAAGAAGAGAGGAGGAGCAGGGGTGCTACCACCTACAATAAATGCTAGGGGCTTACACAAAGATGGTTTCCCTCCCCCACTGATAGAGGTGACATGAAAAAAGAGGATCTCATTCTACGTGAGGATGATCAGACTCCCATTGAGATGAGCAGGCATAGATAATATCTGAGGTGGGGCTCCCCACGTGTATTGCACATGGAAAGGCCACAGTTTTATGTCATCTGGTGAGGACAATGGCTCTTAGAAGTTTAAAATCCTTCAACATGGATGAGGAATGTTCTCTCCACACCCTTAGGAAATATTTAATTTATACCCACCCACCCTTGGGGAAGGGAAAGTATCAGCAATGTCGTGGTGAGGCGGTGTTGTAAAGTGATCCACTGAGGGTCCAGCATTATCATGGATATGTGAAGAAGAAATAGTCGTTATAATTTCTATTATAATAAGTATAAGGATAAGCAACGTAATGTAATGAACCATCCTAGGGACCTTGAAATCACTTCATATGAACCTAGAGGGTTGTACGCGGGAAGGGTGTGCATGAAAAGGTTTTCATGCATAAGAGTTGATCAGACACAGTCTCTTTCGGGGATGGAGAAACATAGAACCCCTGAGGGGAGCATGAAATATGAGAAGATGTGTGCATGATGGGATAGTTTTGTGAAAGTGGGAACCATTGTGTGAAATATGTGATATATGTGTGAAAAAAATATTTCATAGACAAGTAGAAACATGCACGCAAGATGGATCATTTTCAAAAAAAATCTTTAGGGTAAAAAGGAAATGGGTGAGGATCAAGCCCATGTGGGCCCACTTGAAGGAGTATGCATATGAGACCTGTCATGTATGATCCAATACCTTGAGGCCGTAGTATTCTGTTCATAGTCACAAAAGAGGTGTATTTCACATTGATGTGTTTCAGTTCATCTTCTCTCACAGTCCCCAAAAGGAATAGGGGGGGGGGAGGGGTGGACGCTTCTATTTATATATGAAAAACTCAAGGACAACATGCAAGACGAACTATGCGGAAGTTCCTGTTTGACATCGCATTGGGCATAGAAGGGTTTGTGCACCTAGGCGAGTCTTGCACGCCAAACTCTCTTCCATTTCTCCCTTTCCTTGGTTGGTTTTGGAGACGACGCCCTGAATAGCACCCTTTGACACTTCATTGGGTGCACAAGGGTTTTGGTGCTGAGGGGAATTTTGAGTGCACGTAGGAACCCTTCCGCTCTAGTGCCTTATTGGGTTTGTGGTAGGTCACCATGGAAGCCTTCATTTGATGTCAGATTGGGCGCACAATAGTTTTCACATTGTGGGAATCTTGTGCGCAACTCATAATCATTGTGTGCGACTCCCGCTCAAGCCGCGAAATAATCTATTCATGATCATCCTGCCATTGGTTTCATTAAAAGAGCCCAACGATAGACCTATCAGAAATTCAATGTCATCAAATCCCCCCCCCCTCTGAATTAGAGATGATGGGATACCCAATAGTTGGATTCTGAGGGTCATGTTGAAAAATTAAGAAGCACCTTGTCGGTGCGCACAAAAATAATTTTTTTGCATTGAAACCCCTCTCGCATGCAAGAAAGGTTCTATCCACATCTATATATACATTGATGTACCTATTTAGTTCCTCTATTTGACTTTTCCATACAACCTTATTTTTCTCTCATGCGTGAAAAATCTCCACATTTGTGTGTAAGTTCTCAAGGGCCAATTATGAGTTTTGTGCGTTCCCTAGCCACTTTTGTGTCATTATCCATTGGTTCATGCAGACTAAATTTAACACATTCTTGTGTGCCGATGCCTTTTTTCACTATTTGTCCTCTCTTTCACTCATATTCCATTGGGTTTCTGAAAACTCGACAGAAATTAATTCCCTACAGTCTGATGCTGATAGAGAGGCCACCACAGCTGCAAGGAGGACTCAGCTGATCACGAATACACATATTCTTCACACAAGGAGGCCTT
Organism: Viscum album; assembly: GCA_963277665.1. Lineage (NCBI taxonomy): Eukaryota > Viridiplantae > Streptophyta > Magnoliopsida > Santalales > Viscaceae > Viscum > Viscum album. The sequence continues at coordinate 1,047,579,384 of OY728150.1, forward strand.
TTTCCAATAGTATTATTCCTTTTGGATTTCTTACACAATCTCAAAAAAAAATTACGTCATGAGTGATAGCCTAATAATAAGTAACTTTGGCATTTAAGAGGAGGTACTGATGCCTGGATTTGAAACTAATACACAGTGGTCACGGGTGACATGCGAGGATAGTATCCCACAGATCAACATCATAAAAAACGAACATAAATCCATAGAAACACAGAACACAACCATCTATGTCTTGAATCCAAAGACTTGGACTATTGTAGGGATTGATCCCATTGTTGAGGAATCTCTTACTCTTTATGAGAGCTCCTTCAGAAGAAACATTACTGACGATACAAAGGGTTATCAGGAATGGGACTTCATGTCCTGGGAAACTTCACATGTGAATGCGCATGTGTGTACTGGGTATGCCAAACATGCATGGAATTTGGGAATGTTTTGTGGTCTATTTGTTTTTTTGAAGCTGTTTGGACATCCCAATTTCACTTCTACCTGCAACAGGACCTAGTACCAGAACTATTAAAACATTGGTGTCCCGACACAAAATCCTTCACATCCACCATAGGGAGATAGGTATCATCTAGTGGGACATTCATTCATGTGGGGGAATCCCCTGGAAGGCGCATCAATATAACAAGTCGCTCCCAACAGAAAACGTTTGGGCTTAGATCGTTCACCCCCATTCTAATATGGCATCTACTAGAGCTGCCTAAGGAGGAGTGGAAAATAAAATATGTTCAAAAGGATAAATATTATTAGTCATGGATCAGTTTCTTTATGATTCTTGACATGGAATGATGATTCCATGCCGAGTGAAGGAATTCCTGAACACATCTCAGGGGAGAATGTTGGGAACATATTGGATGGTCCATGAGACATGAGAGTATAGATCTTTGGGCTATGGTGTAAATGAATGTTGTGACCTAAATGAACTATATTATGGGTTTTGTGCTACCTTATTCATTGGTTGGATATTTACAGTGAGGGATAGTAGGATGGGGGTCCTCCAAGAGACACTAGTGAGGGTCGAGATCATGGATGAGAACAAGGATAACCTGGTGGTGCCTGTATTGGCTAGGATATACAACATTCTGGAGAGTATCTCTAGGGGAAGTACACCAAAAAGGATATACATACCATTCTAGATCCATCATAACTGGGTCGCATCCCACTGTACGTTTAATGACTTTCCAAATACCATTCTCCCTCCAGGTGATGATATGCGACCTTCCCTATTGAACATTGCTGGAATCTACCTACTGAAGCAAAAATAATAAGGTATGAATATCATGATACGTAACTATACCCATTTAGACATTCACCCACTTTGGTCACCCATTGGTTAGATGGTAGATGGTCAGAGGGGCCCATTATTGCATAGGGGTACCTGCAGAAGATTAGGGGCGGTGTTCTGGTAGCCCGAATTGATGGAAAAATCTTCATCGAACCATATGTGCAAACTGCATTTTCCAAGAAGTTCGGGTGGACGTATCAGATGCCCAAGAAAGTATACCTAATGTTTCTAAATGATAAACATCCTTGAATTATCATGCAAATATGTCTTATTTTTAAAACTGTAGACCCCGGTGAAGTCATCACTCTCCCCCCTACCGATGTTAGTGTTGTCCTGTCAACAGAGTATTCTAACAAATTGAAAATGCATACCCCAAGGAAATTCTACTAAAACCCATCTGGAAAATCATAGTTTCTAGTGTGGAGCCCAAAGTGCAAGTAATAAGTGGAAGTGTAATGGGAGAGGTGAGTTGAAGAATGATCCAGGTGGCTAGCATGGCACGAGATGTAACTTCATTAGTAGGATCATCACAAGGAAAATATGTACCCCCACCTTCTATAGAGGGGTGGTCACATGGATGGCCTTGTGGGTAAGCTAGGGATCTTCCTATGAATTATCTCAGAAACCTCTTGAATCCCACTATCGATGCCATCTTCTCATCTCTATGGTCATCTTGGAGAATTTTGTGACAATCAAAGTCTACAGAATAGTTATGGTAGATGTTGTTGCATATCTGGAATGACCTTCCAGAAATATGGTTCATCCTGGAGAAAGATAGAGTAAACATTCATCACAAAATTGCATACCCGACATCCATGGATATGTAAGCATGCTAGTGGGGGTGGTATGAAGAGCTACATCTCCTGGGGAATGTGATGCCCATCCAGGAACACGGCCTAGAAAAGCATCCATCCAAGGATGAAGATGTAGATAAGGAAGAAGAGGAATAGAAACATGAGGAAGAAGAATAAGAAGCAGATGAAGAATAAGTAGAGTAAGAAGAGGATGAAGGTCTTGGTGGTGACAAACCATTACGATAACATTCTTTCCAATGAAGCCCCCATTAGAGTGGTGAAATTGCATGCTCCAAGGCAGAACTAGCTGAGCAGCTCGAGGTGAGATTAACTCTTATCTCCATTGGACTTTCTCTTATCCCTATTATAACATATTGATCGAATTTTATCATACTTAGGAACACATTGACAATGGAACCCAGGAATCTATCATTACAGGTGAAAAATCCATGCCCATGGAGGTAAGAGAACATCCTTTAGAACCTGTCTTCAAAACCATGCTTGGTGGGCTAATTTCTATGGTTGGAGTAGGCAGTGATGAGTCATAATGAAGAGATTAATCAAAGGCCTCTGAGTTTCCCTCTGCTCTCATCATTAAAGAGGATCCAGTGCTATTGACTGGGTTAACAATTTCTGAGGGATGTTCTGTGGTGGCGGATCCCACAATGATGCATACACCAGATACTATCGTACAAGGATCCTCGAAGTCTTAATATTTGTTGGATCTCATTTTTTTTATGAAATCTAGATAACCAAGATATTGATTCCTAATTTAGTGATCATGAGGTTGGAGGCTCTATAGAAAATCTTGTCTGGAATATATGCAGGAGCCCTACCTATGATTACATCAGCTCCTCTAAAGCTAACTATTCAAAATAACACTACCAAGTACTCGTTGAGAAGGATGATACAATCATTGGAGATAATACTTTTAGGGTGGAACTCTAGTTTGGTGAGGGTGATGTCGCTGATGAAGAAATCATTACATAAGAGGAATCCAACTCTGAACTCCTGGATGATTTTCCAGAGTACAGGCCTATGGAACATGGGTAGATAGAAGATTATAACCCATATATGGTTGAGGAGTGCCACATGACATGACACAAGGTGTGAAAGTGCATCAAATGATTTCTCAGTTAGCTATAGGAGGAATTGCTGAACAAGATGGGGTCACTTCGCACCTATCAACACTTTCTTTGTGCTGGAGGGGTATATGATCACTGTTATCATATAATGATCCATGATTATATGGATGAGAAAATATGGGAGAATAACTAATGATATGACATCCCTCGGTTCCTAAAGTAGTCAATGAATACCAAGGATGTCCTTAATTCAGAGCAAGAAGTTAGTTTCCTTGAAGAGTAAGGAAAAGAAAGGAAAGTATTAATCGCAACCTACCCTGAGTTCATTGAAGATTTGGGGGGCCTTGATAGAGAATTCCCAAATGTAGGTGGTGCAAGTGAGTCTCCAAATTATTTAGCTCCATGCTTAAAAGGTGTGATCGTAGGGTAGGGATAATGTGTTACGCTTTGTGGCTACTGATGAAGAGAGTGATCACAGGGTGTAAGAGGCAGTCCTGGAGGTCACAAGCTAAAAGGTGGAGACACTAGGGAAATATATAAACGATGCCAATCTTTAAGGGAACTATTTTGGTCAAACTCATAAACATATACTTCTTTATTTATGTTTATTCCGATCTATGATCCTGGAAGGATCACTTGTTTTCTAATTTATGTCAATTAGTTTTGACCACAATCATGAAGTGATTAACAACTAATCCCTATGATCACATGGGTGAGGCCCAATGTGAGAATCAAGGGATAGTTTTATCATTTATTACATTGAATGTCAGAGTGACAACCATTCTTTGGGAATCTAGATTGTAATTGACCCATCCAGAATTTAAGGAAGATAGATGGATTCCTGACTAGATAATGAGATTCTCAGAACTGTCAAATTATTGTTTTCCCAATTTGATTTAGTGTACGAATGGAGTAATTCAAGGGGAGTTGGAATCAATCCGAAAATAGGGGAGTGGAAAGTGTGAATCATGATACCCAAAAATCAAAACATTGTCAGGATGGAATGACAATGGAGGAAAACTATTTACTGTGTTCGAAACACAGTATCCAATTTACATTTTCCTAAAATGGGGACTATAAATGAGGGTTGACTATTGAACATGTTTAAAACATGGGACCTGCCTCGATATTCCATCCATTTTCCCCCTGGAATGGTTTCCCAAGATAGAAGGTGATCCATAGGCCATGCATCCATACTGCTAGGGGGTTCCATCAGGCACGATAGAGGATGAGGATCCAAATAAAGGGCACACGAATCATCGAGGGTGGAGCGACAGGTTTTTCTAATGGAGACCAACACTCTTGAAATAATGACACTATGATGGAAACACATTAGGTGGGTGCATCAATATGATTCAGGATCATACCAACATCTAGGCAGGACCTCTCTGGCGACGACAAATAATGACTTATAGTTTTATATCATATCAATGAAGAAGATCGAAATGTAGTTTAACATTGCACAATGAGGAAAATAAACATAGTTTTAAATTGATACTGCATGGACCGAGAAAAATAGTTTAAAGTCATGTCGCATAGACTGTAGGATGCTAATTTAAGGTCATAGAGTTTGGACTTTAACTAGGCTCGAGGGGCCAGAAGGGTTAACGAACCTAGGGTTGGGCTAGAGGTGAAATATATGGGCATCACTACGTATCCCATAAAAATGATAATCAAGAAAAACATAGTCCTTGAGAACATCGTGGTTAGAGACCAATGATGGTGGGGGAATCCTCTCTCGCAAGGAAACTAACATAGTCCATAATTATCATGTGGGAATCTCGATCATGATCAAGGTAGGGATATAGTTTAAAGTAATTCATTGAGGACATGGTTACCCAAAAAGAAAATGAACGGTGTAGTACATATCTCGATGTGAATGAGGACTGAGGCAGTCCATAAAACATGACATAAACCTATGGTAAATGTTAGGTTGAGAGTCTGAATACGGAGAAAATTTGGGGGGGCAAGACAATGTGTATGGGCATTCCATCATACCCCATGAGGATGTGAATCAAACCATACATAGTCCTTAGACTACAGTTTATCATTGTGCCAGATGAGTGGCATAGGTCGTTCAGCTGCACTGGTACACATCTGACCAAACCCACAAATCTCATGTATGGAATGCTCGATGTGGGAAACAAAGAGTGGTGGTGGGAATTTTCATAATTCATGGGGGTGTAAAATTGAGTTTTTTCAAATTAAACTATCACAAAGGGAGTGTAAATATGTTAATCATGGAACCCGATATATGTACCACAATGATGGTGGTGTGACAATATGTGATAGATGCTTACCATGTTTGAAACACGTCATATATTTCATGTCATCTTGGCATGGAGAATGAAAAATGAGGGGTGACCACTGACCCTGTTTGAAACAAGAGACCTGTTAGAAAATTTCGTCTGAGGTCTTCTATGTTGTTGGCCATGATGGTAGGTTATCCCACGTGGCATGAGACTAGGCCGTAAAGGGTGTCCCATCTTAAGTGGGAGAGGACAAGGATCCAAATAAAGGGCTCATGATGGATGGGCATGAAATTAGGGAATGTCCAGGAGAAAAATCTACAATTTGGGATCTTTTCCACAATGAATTTGAGTGTTCCAATGAGACGTGTCAGATAGTGGTATTTGAATCCCATTGCATGGAAAAGGGTCTAGGTGTAGTATGCTCCTATATTAAGGTCACATAGTTGACCATTAAGTGGGGACCTGGTTTAATGGAATGCATGTAGGTTAGAGAATAATCCAATCCTGGCACATTATTCCTGTGGAATGATCTTATTTAATGGTTGTAGAACTCGGGCTAGGTTAGGAAGGGACATGGGAGACACCTGGTATGATCGTTGAAAAACCTATCATTAATAAGATCCCCAGAGGTATTCACCACACCAAATTCTAACATAACTGTTCGGTCCAAGGGTCCAAAAACGACGGTGCAAGATTTATGATTCCTATGGCTGGACCCTTGATTCAAATGTCCAAGAATTTCTATGTATCTCAAGAGCATTGGAATCATGCCACACTTATTTCTGGGAAATGTCGTGTAGTTTTATGTCTTGTGGTATAGATGTGGAGAAATCATTGTTTTAAGTTTTAGAGATCGAACCATATATGGAATGGAGGAAGGGACACACATGAAGCATTAATTATAAAAATTGTTGTGAATGGGGATGGTAGGAGTCCATATCACACCACGTGATTCTCGAGGAGGTTCTAGGACGAGGGAATAAAAATAAATGTTGGTTGGGCCTGAGTCAAATTTTGTGGGGGTTTTTACGTACCCCATCAGAATGGGGATCAAGACATATGTAGTTCTGGAAGTGGCATGGTAGGGTTCCACAACCAACAACAACATTTTCTTGTAGTCCTGGCTGGGACACCCAATTAAAGGACATTTGATAGATCTTGTTTGTCCCTTAGGTTAAATGCTTGTCATTTTTTATTTATTAAGAAACATACCTAAAAATAAAAATACAGGTGTCTCTCCAAAAATCAAGACATATGTAGGCCTTGAAAAATATTATGGTTCATAACTGATAACCAACATGATGTCCCCTCTAGTGAGGAAATCACAATGCGGTGCCATTTTTTATCGTGTGACTACAACGATAATGTCAAAGTATAAGGTCATATGGTAGGACCGACCCCTAAATTTGAACATCATGCAGTATTGGCATAATAGTTTAAAGTCATTTGGAACAAGGCATCATAGTTTAGATTCATATGTCTTGGAAGCATAAAAATATGAGGGTTTAGATGGTAATTCCCATGGAGTGATAAAGCATACAAAACATGAATGAGGACGATGTACACACCATGCCATGCACAATTCTGGTGAAGAAACCTCGGTCCAAGGGAATAGAAATGGTCAGAGAATATGGGTATTGACCCATGGATGAAATTTCTATGTGGTCATACATATCCTATGAGGATGGGAATGAAGTCATATGTAGTTATAGAATTGTAGTTTATCATCATGCAAGACAATCACATAGTTTTATGTCTTGCGAAAAAGGCGTAGAGAGATATTAGTTTTATGGTCTTAGAGCTTAGACTATAGAGAAGTGAGACTCTTCCAAATGATGACAATCCTCGATAAAATCTCTAATACAATGTGATATACCCTCAATGTGGGAAATAAGGGTAGTGAGGTCATTAAAACACATGTAATACACAAAAAGTGGAAAATGGTGCAGAGCCCCTAATGATGCCTCATCGTGGCTTCGTCCACCTAACGTGCAGACACACAATAAGAGATAACACTAAGTGTTTTAAAAATCCACTTCAGCATAACAGAGTAGAAAAATATGTGAATCATGAATCAAATATTTAGAGATAAATGAGGATGGTGTAATGAGGGAGGATAAATATAGACCGTGTTTAAAACATAGGATCCATATCATGTTACCTGAAATGGGAACAACAAGTGAGGGTTGACTGCTGACCATATTCACAAAGCGAGACTTGAATCAATTTTTATTTTAAATACTCGGTGATGTTAGCCCAAGGTTGTATGAGAGAACTGGGGCCTAACATCCACGTCATTTGGGGGTCCATTCTAAAGTTAAAGATAATGGAAGCCCATATGAAGGGGAACATTAAGCATGAAAATGAGTGATAACACATCTATGTAGTATCCAAAACTCTAGGTCCTGAACCAGACTCATGCTAGGGGGATAGGAATATGAATAGGTTTCTTTGAAACATGGTAGGAACCAAAGACTAATTATCTGGGTTGTCCTGCATATATGATGAAGATGGGAATCATGCCACACATAGTTCTAGAATGTATCATGCTGTTCAACATTGTGTGGTATAGATGACGAATGAAAGAGGTATGTCTCATGGGGATATTTGAGGAACAGAAGAAAAAAATCTATTGTGAATAAAGACGTAAGACCCTACCACACAGCATAATCCCATATGAAAACATGGGCTAGGGGTCGAAAATGTTGAGGGACATGAGATGGGAAGTCACAACTAGTTTGCAGTTTAATGTCTTGTATTGAGGACAACAAATGATATTAGTTTAGGGTCATAAGGCTCGGACCATTAAGACATGACCCTTCATGCAAGCATTGCCTTTCAAAAGATCCTAATCCCATGTGATAAATGATCGATGTGGGAAATAATGTATAGATTCAGGACCTCCCCAACATATAAGGGTACAGAAATGAGGGACAAAGACTAGGAAGGGTCAATCTAGGAAAAATAAACACACATGCCTAAGGAAGATGGATTTTTGATGGGATAACAGGGAAAAATGACCCATTTTACATAAAACATAGGACATACCAGGGTCGGGTAAGAAATGGGGAATGTCATTTGATGTCATTCAAAACATGACACCCTCATTGTGTGACCTGAAATGGAAACAATGAATGAGTGTCAACTGTTGTCCAAATTCTCAATGAGGTGCTTGTTTCCATTAGTCATTCAAATCCCTGAGGACGTTGGACCAAAATTGTAGGAGAGAACTGGAGTCTATAGTGAATATCATTAGAGGGTCCCTTTTGGATTTGAATGATAATGAAGACCCAAATAAAGGGAATGTGTGAAGCATGGATATTTCTGTGCGGTTTAATGCCATTTAGGATGATGAAAGAGGCAGAGATGTCTAGGGAGGGGGATACATGGTCCGATTATGATGAATTCAACATTAAGGGAGGGAAAATACTACACAAAACTCTGTGTTTCAACTTAAGTGATGATCCTGATGTTTTGAGGCTTGGCCTACTGACTAAATTTTCGGGAATTTCTACGTATCACATGAGGATGGGAATCAAGACATATGTAGTTCTAAAAGGGGCATGAAGTTTAACGTCATGTGGTGTTGATGTGGTAGGATAGAAGAATTAGGAGTGGAATATTTTCTGATCATCATATCCCTGACATGATTGGGGGCCAAAGAATCCTACAGTAAACCATTTTGGATCCTCTTGGAGAACTACGGCTACAAGGATAGTCGAAGAAAATATTTTAGTGGCTAGACTCTATGACGATGTGTCATATCATTTCAATGTATCTCATGAGGTTGTTAATCAATACACACATAGTTCATGAAGATTCCATGTAGTTTAACAATTTTCGTTGAGGAATTGGGTATGTAGAGCACATAGTTTAAAGTCGTAGAGCTCGTACCATAATGGTATATCTGCTGCTTGCAGTTTAACGTCATCCAGGACCAGTGCTGAGTAGTTTTACGTCTTTCATCTTGGATGAGTCACACAATTTAATGTCATGTGGTGAATATGGAATGGATTTAAGTCATGTAGAACCATTTACTCAAGAAAAATATTCCTTGAGTAATTTTTCATTAGTGGGAGGAGTTATACCCTCGCCATCCATGGTAACCAGAGAGTTTGTGTCATTGGGGTAAACCATGTGCATGATGTAAGGTCCTTCTTATTTGGTCTCAATCTTGGGTGGTTTATTACTATGAGTCATTGGGGTTATATAGGCCAACACCATGTTACCTTTCAATAAAGAGAGGAGGTGAACATTCTTGTTTAAATATATAGCTATCTTGTTTTGATGCCTCTCCAGATTGGGCAAGGCACAAATCCTATTATCATCGAGCACTCTCAATTCATCCAAAGAAATTTAATATACCTTATATGGTTATTGTTGATCTTATATAGATATTCGTAATAATTGAAATTGAATCTCTGTGGTTAGGATGACCTCAGTTCTTTACACTAAGGAATATGGGCTCACTGGGGTGGAATTTCGATTTGTTGTCTTATAAGTCCATAAGTCATTGGGGGTTTATTTAACCAACTATTCCTGTTCTAAAAAACCATTTTATATATGATGTTAGATATGGTTTTGTTGAACACCTTGATCTTCCCATTTTCATGTGTGTGATAGAGGGAGGTATAGTTGGAACATATTTTGTAATTGGGATACAATTTCGTCAACTCGAATACCTGGTTGTTGGTGTTGTTATCGGTGAGGTCAACATGAGGGACTCCAAACTAGTAGATAATGTTGGAGATGAAAAATTTAACTATAGAATGTTCCATGAACTCATTGAGTGGAAATTCCTCTACACACATTGAAAATAAATCTGTAGAGGTCATGACGAATCTTCACCGGCGAGCCGTTGCTGGTGGATATGGTCCCATGACGTCGAGTCCCTATACAGAAAATTCCAATGAGTTCTTAGTAGTGTGGTGTGGATCTGGTGGCCAATGCATAATGTTAGAATAGATTTGTCACAAATGGAACCCCTTAAAAAACTCAATGAATCATGGATCATGGAGGGCCAAAAATACCACAGTCTCTCGATTTGGTGTTATAGCTTTGGTCTGGTCTAATGAGCCCCGTAAGAATCATCTAGAACCTTTTACATTACATAAGGAATATCACCTCCTTCAATGAAATGGGGGATAACTCCCTCAAACATTCATTTTTAGAGGATCTTCTCATGTTCGGGGTAACTCGGGAGGGTAAACTATAATTGTTGGAATCAGATTCGCTTCCACTCGGCTCGATCTGTCGGGAGACTGACATGCCCTATGTACTCAACAAAGGGGGTCCTCCAATCGAGATCCGCCTCTAGCAATGCGATAGTGAGACATGGGGGTCCTGATATGGAGGCACCAATGGTAAGGTGGCTTATCTACTCGTTATCATCGTCACCTAAAGTGATGGGGACGATGAATCTCTAGTGTGCCATATGGATAATCTGATCATCCTAACCAGGATTCACAAGAGATATAGCCAGGACAGTGAGGGAATCAAATGTCCTAGATTGGGATCGAGGAAGATGTGTGACCTCTAGCTGAGATGAGACTTGGGCCATTAAATGGTGGTTACGTTCCAACAGTTTTACGAGCTCTGGGTTCCTAACAACATATTCACTGTTGATCTTCTTGATTACTATTTCAGAGACCATTTCACACAAAGGTGGGGAAAATATTTCTTAAGGGCCATATCAAGGCCACTAATTAGAGCCTTTCAATATGCCACATTTTTTGTAAAAACTTCTAAAATTAGGAATGAGTATGGAGGAATGACTAGTGCTGGCATGATGATCAAGATAGTGAGGCCCACTCATTTGAGCCTAGAGTCATTGAGTCATCTACCATTAGGGAATCGGGTGCAACCATCAATGTGCATTTTCATACATGGAACAACATGTTCTATCGAGAGGATTACCTTATCTGGAAAATGAAGTTCCATGGAATGGTCAGTTGGAGATTGATGGGAAGCAATGAAGACTTCAAATTCTTTCTCCTTAATAGATTTCTGAGGGATGAACCCGATGTCATACTTTTGGAGGATTACTGCCCACCGACCTATATGGATTTTCATCATGGGGAAGTTCAGGATGTAATTTAGTGGATCCACTTGGGGAACTAGTTGTATCTCCTGGTGATCAAAGTAATGCCCCAATTAATGCATTATGAATATGAGTGAAATGTAGCTCTTCTCGATAGAGAAGTATCAGGTCTCCGTATCAAGGTTCTTGTAGCTAAGGTAGTAAAGACTATTATTTATTCACTCGTTGTTCTTTTGGGAGAGAACGGTGCCAAGATATCATTCCATGCTGGTCACATAAAGGACTAGCAGCTTTCTAGAAATAGGTTGAATTAGGATCGGAGGCTGTAACAGTTACTTCTTGATTTCATTGAACGTAGTCTGACATTCCTCATCCAACTTGTAAACTGTTATTTTCTTCACGAGCTGAGAAAAGGGATTACACATGCTGGGAAAATTCGCGATGAATAGACATATGTATACTAAGTGGCCTTTAAAGACTCACATATCTCAATTGTTGCTCGAAGAAGACATAAAACAGATGTCCTTAATCTTCCATTAATTGATCTCAATGCATCTATATCTGACAATGAAGATGAAAAACATTTTAGAGGTGACCCCGAAGGCACAAATCAATGTGATCATTTTCAGAGAGAAATAACAGAGGAAGCTAAACACATTTTCAAGGGCTTTTAGATGGTCATTAGGATTGTGATATTTTACCACTATTACATCCATGTAGTAGTCCACCAATTTTCAGAATATCGGCTTAAATATGTGATGCATGGCATGTTGATTGGTGTAACCTATATTCTTTAGACTGAAGGGAATTACATGGTTGAAAAAGTACCTTGTGGTTCCCTAAAGAAAATATAATCTTTATCCATGGGGGCATTTCAAATTTGGTTATACCTAGAAATCCCATCCCTGAAGGAGAGAGCCTGAAATCCAGCAGTGGCATCAATCAACAGTTCCATCACAAGAAGGGGAAAATCATCTTTCAGACAGTGATTGTTAAGATCACGAAAGTTGATGTAGACCCAGATCTGTCTGTTTTTCTTCCTAACGGGCATGATTTTCAAGAACCACATATGGAACATGACCTCCTTTATGAAATTGGCTCTGATGAGCTTATCAACTCATCAACCATGGCCCTATGAGTAGGATGCATCTTTATGGGAGGCTGTTTGAACCCATTGTGATTTGCAAGGAGACCGAGGGGGTGGACGATGACCTCAGGATATAGTATTGGAAACTTGTTATAACCCAATTAAAATAGATTATACCATTTCTCCAATAAGTCCAAATATCCTTGTTGCTCCTTGGAAGGCATAATGGCACTGATCAATGTGTGTTTCAGATTCATCTTACTACTGAGGTTCACCTATACCAATTCATCAGCCGTGGTGGATACACTCTCTTCAAAAAAAGGAGGTGTATCTTCCAAATCCTCTTCTTCACTCGTAGAGGAATGATCTTTGGTGGGAGTAGATTAATCCAAGTTGATAGATCCAAATGCGAAGCTGGTGCCAGCCTGAGCAGTGGTGGACACCTCATCGGGATGATCATGTGCTATCAAAACTATTACGATGAAGGATGTCGACCCAATACCATATGGTCAATGGCCCAAGGGGCCACACGTGATGATGTCAAATAAATAGTGGCATGTAGGCTGGATCCTATTTATCCTTTCCTAATTGAACAAGAAAGTATGACATATTTCCATTTCCATGGGGCGGACATCTTGATACCTTATAGGAGTAGGGGGCTCTGGGGTTACCCAAGCATTATTTTTGTAAGAATACGACGTCATATTCTAGAATCCCCTAGACATAGGAGTGTGATTCAACCAATTTCCAGAAACCACATTGAATTTTCCTAGATCTGGGGACATAACCTCCAATCGGTGGATCAGAAAAATGAAGGCATCATCCAGGTCTGGTAACGGGGTGGTCGCAGCCATAGCGTGTTCAACCTCATTTTCCTAAATATTCATTTCCTTTCTCTTACAATAGTTTACATTTAGGTAGTAGGATTCAAAAGAGGAAAAGGGAGATGCTTTCCCTTGGATAATTCCCAATCGGCAATTAAGGGATTACATAAGGAATAGGTGATATGATGAAGGAATTGATTCATGCTGGTGAATCCATGGACTACCCATCAATGTGTTGTAAGTGGTGTCTTACAAGAATACTATGAACGTGGTGTAGGAAAATAGGACTCTGAACTAGGTATTCAAATGGATATTTCCAACTGATGTTTGTTCCGTCCTGTCATAGCCATGAATTTTCAGGTCAGAGGGAATCAGATCATCCTCAAAATACCCCATTTTTTCAAAGATTTTTTTTCGGGATTTGGTTGATCCCATATCCCATGTCAACAAGAAAGTGACGATATTGTACTCCATTGAAATGGATGGTGATGCACAGTGGGCAGATATTCCCCTATATGGGGGAGCATTCATCTTCTACAAAGAAAGAGATAATGTCATATCATTCAGCATGCTCTACTGCCTAGGTATGGAATGCTTGAAGAGATACAACCTCTATATCAAACAAGAGTGGGCATCATAAAGCTTTGGAGAGGGCCTCACACATTTCTGCTGACAAGATAAGAGCCTCACAGATAGAGAGCCTCAAAGGAATGCTGAAAGATGCATAGTCATGTCTTCCATCCATGATAAGCATGAACTTCTGATTGTTGGATGTCATTCTGTAGCAGAGGGGATGAAAGGCCCTTTCGAGTGAACAAGTGGGTGACTGAACTTGGAAATGTCCCACTATTCGCTAGTAGAAGCACATGGAGTGACTACCAGATGTGAGATAGATATATGAGGCCAGTCCATAGAAAAACATGGTTGATCCTGGTGCGGTTGCAGTGGATCTTCCTAGTCATGTCGCACAAACTATGGTTAAGGTGAACCTAATTATACCAGATGAGATGTTTTGGTGTGCTGAGATCTATGATAAGACTACTATCGGGTTTTGGCGGCATGCATAGGATGGCTAGAATTATTGAACGAGACACTCCGACAACCAATATAGCCACAGCTCCGTCAGTGCAAGCAACGACTGAGGACATTGAGATGATCCATCTGGTGCACCTTTTCATCCAGAATCATATATAAGTGTAACATCTCCACGGTGTTAAATGGAGAATACATTTGGTCATCACTTGAATAATCTTCCACCACTGGACATTTTTTTGGGGAGAATATCCATATTCATGGGCATAAAGACACTAAGAGTACGAGATGACAACACTATCTGTGGGGGAATTTGTTTCCACTTGTGTCTCCAATGCTTTCTCTTCTATATAGAGGGAGGCTGAGACGTCGATATAGAAGTAGTGAATATAGGTGCCAAAAAATCTTTAAAAGGCTCAGGTCAATTCAGACGTGCACAAATAATACCATTGGCATGGGCGATTGACTTATAATCCATCTAGTCATCATACTTTTCACAAAGGTGGTTGGGAACATAATTCCACTCACTGTCGCTGTTACTACTATTATCTGGCTTCACAAATACACATGCCACCTATGCCGGATCGGGGCATAACCTGACTATGTTGTTATCATCATGGTCTTGAAGACAATATTTAAGAACTTGTCACTTTTTTGGGTGTTCCATAGGATTCAGTGACAGGGTCAATAATTGAGGGATTCAGGAGATCCACCTCATCGGCCCTCTTGCATTCATGATACCATAGAAGTACATGTTCCAAGGAACTTTTGAAAAGACAGAGGATATGATCCCTGTTGAAAGAGTATGTTTAGTTTCTCTTATCTATTAAGGGTCCTTTAAGAGCTTTTCCCTGATGAGGTGATGTAGGAGCCTATCGAGGAGGTGGAACCTGGTGATCTCCCCTAGGCAGTAGTGGTGCATTACGTGGGGGCACCATCTGATTCTAATGTGGGCACTTCTGGTCTCAAATATTCACCTGAGGTGGTTAGACTCTATGAGACTGTAGGTGTGGCTCCACTGGTAGTAACTGCAGTTTCTTAGGGGGCTCTATTTATTCTACAACGAAGATGTCATCCATATATCCTCTTCTGATAAGAATTAATGGAGGAAACACACGTGCCTTTTTGGACTGCTACAAGGCTTCCTCTAGACACGGGTCCATATGAGAGAAGTCTTATAATCCGCTAGGTTAATTATGAGTAATTAGAGAGGGTAAAATTTTGGTTTTGAGATTCCCCAAAAACATTTTCAGAAGCTATTCATGATTTAGCTGCATATATAGGGATTAGGTGAGGCCTTTCCAACAGGTGACAATGTTCACGACATGCTCATCAGGACTCTACAAACACTTGAAGAGGTCTTCAATACTTGCCTTTCGGGTGGTAGAGCTGAGCTGGTAAAGAAACCCAATATGGAGATCTTCCCAACTGGAAAACGACAGAATGGGTAGCTGACTGTACCAAACAAACACATGACCTTAAAATGTCTGTACGAAACAACAGAGTTTGGTGGCATCTTGCTGCATTTCAGTTCCCAAAATCTGTCAACACCTTGAGATGAATGCGCCAGATGTTGTAGTTGGTAGAATGTCCCATTAAAATGGGAGAATGTAGGGTTTTTGAAACCCAGGGGTTATGGGATATCACCATCTAATGATGGATATGGCTTTCAATTGGGCAGAATTTCCACTTGTTGAGTTTCAAATTCCTCAAGGTGAGTAATGAGTTTCAACATCGGGTCATCTGGGAGAGGTTTCATGTCTTGATGAGGATCCCTGACCACCAGTGAATTGTAAGATTCATAAATTTGATATTTAGGCCCAACAGATCATGGATTAGGTGGTGGGATGACTTGAAGAGTGTTTGGGGGAACCTAATCTCGGTCTTGAGGATTATTGTGTCGTTCAAGAGGAGTTGGTGATATATACCACACCATCATTCCATAAGCTCTGAATGTTTTCCTATATATGTGGGAATGAAGTTCAGGGTCACCCATTGGAAACCTTCCAGGGGAATGTTAAACCTGTCCCTTCTGCCCCTGTCGAGGATCACTATAGTTTGGTTGCTGCTCTGTGGCACATTCAGCAATGTGTTCATCAACTATATTCTTGTGCTCCTCAATCTGTTGGAACAACATGGATTTTTTGGGAACATCTTCCATCTTATGAACTAATCCATACGGGTTAGAGGGTTTGATGGTCCCAAGGTCCTCATTTCCCTTGATGGGAATCTAGCAGTGGACTAATGCCTCTATGGGCATGGAAAGACCCAATAAATTTCTCTGTTTGGAAGAAACCCTTCATAATGGATCCAATAGTTCTGGAACTCCCGTAGGGGTATTTTCTTATCAAAGAGCTATAGATAATTATTCCCACTTGATAGATCGTCCATGTTAACCGCAACTCTACCTGGAGGAATGTCCCCAATATCACATGGAAAGATGGGCTGTCACCCAATAGAACTAAAATAGATGCCAGAATACTGCCCCCAAATATGGACCTGAATAGGGGGAATCATACTTAATAATTAATCAGAGTAATTTAAGCTCTAAATGCATTGTTGATGGAGATTCTCGTGGAGGCCGGATGAATTGGGGCACTTGGCCACATGAAGCATAGTCAAGTCATCCATAAGACATTTATAGTAAATATCTCCAAACTGTGCCAAACTCTTAGGGTAAGACAGTCGCTGATAATGGTGACAGAAGTGTGTCGCCCCGAGGGTTTGGTGAAAGAATGCATCCTCCTCCTTGGTAAAAGATTTCGGAACACTGATGATTGTGGTTGTGATTAGCAAGAACATCTATGGGAAATGATATGTTTTAGGGATGTCCCAAAGGATCCTCAGCTCAGAATCGGTATTTGTACATTGGATTCCACATGCATCCACTAGGGGTATCTTTGGGACCAACAACGTCACTAAAGCAGACAAAATATATGGTAGACCAACCAGTGGAGATTACAACGAATGAGATGACAAGCTGCCGTATCTCGGGCTATCATGCGACGAATTCAACAACTAGGCCACTACTTATTGGTAAGATGGGCTGGAAACCATAGATTCTTGTACTGGGGTTGTGGTTACTAATGGTGGGCTATGTTTTTGTTCATCCTTTATCGGTCCCCAGAATAATTGTACATAATCTATGGTTGAGGTAGATAATTACCATTTTGATAATAGAGAGGATTTATCATCCATACCCTCAAGAGAGGCCAAATCCACCATCTACTGGATGTATCTCCAAAGGGAGGTGTGAATCTAGTGGCCCTCTAATTCTAAAAGGATGAGGTTGATATTCCTTGTTCATACCTCGGCCCTTGACACAAAGGATCGAGGTGAGGGTTACATTACCGAATCACATTCCTCCTAGAAATATGGGAAGTAGGCGAGCTTAATCGTAGTGCAAGCCTTGTTGGTGTTATTTTTATGGTGTTGACAACCCTCCCTCCTACCACATGATAGATCTTCGGGATAAAATTGATATTTGGATCGAGGATGGCCTTCAGCTAAAATGGTGAATGGGTGGATAGGACTTCCACATAGATGATATGGGGTGTGATGAGCACCTAGAAACATGTCAATGGGCACATGGGGAGGACCTTCATGTCCACTAGATGATGTGCCGAGAGAGTCTCTATAGGAAACACTGGAGTGGGTAGGACCTCTTCTAGAGATAGTAGGATAATTTTTAGGGCCCCATGCTTATTACCTTTGGAAGAGTCGGTACAAGAACTATCCTCATACTGGTTTAGATGAACATGGGTAGGACCTCTATGTTGGGTGCCAATAAAGCGACGAAAACCTCAGCTTCTCTGATTCCTAGGATGAGAAGCTCCTTCATCGGTTGATGTATGGACATAGTGAAGACCCCCAAATTGAAGGATTATTGGTGGGGTAACATCTTCACATCAGAGACCTGTGATAGGAGGAACGAATCCATACATATAGTCATCAGTTCAGAAGAGGATTTCGTAATGGGAGTCAATGTAGTGGGGATGTCCTTTACTCGGATTGATGGTGGCATGTGAAGTACCTCCACATAGATCTTGGTAGCAGGGATGGAATGTTATCTCATTATTGATTGTACGAGGATGACCTCTTTACTGGATGACATTGTCATGGGGCAGCCCACTACAAATGCCACATGCGTCGGCAACCAGGAGAGTCAAACAAGTCGGCCTGTGAGGTGGTTGGGGACATGATCTAGGCCAGGCATATGAGTTCTCATGCTCGGCATAAATAGGGGACTAATTGTATGTTCCTGTGAGGGAACATGCCAAAATAGCTATTGGACTTGACGCCCCACGGTGGGTGTCCTCCTCAGCCTATACCAGGCACTAGCATTAGGTTATGTGGACTGGGGAATATGGAACATATCATAACTCACCTTGTCCTCAGCCCGTTGGGCCAGATGGTGGCACTGACGCGGATCGTGGGAGCCCTCTTTGAGAGTCGCTAGAATGGTATTATAGATGGGATGACCTGGAAATCCCTCACCTCATTGTAATAGGGAAGGGATTCGTCGAAACATTCTAGGAAGAGGCTCCCGAAATGATTATACATTTTAATGGGGAGAAGTGTCTCCCTACACGTCCCAGGGGGGAGGTGGTGGTGATGTGGTGTAGAAGCCTCTATGTCATGTCTGGACATATACTGGGTTAGGATAATCTTCTCCTCCTCATATCATTGAAGAGGTCATTAATCACCATTATCTGAATTAATTCAGATGAGGAGATGGGGTGCAGATTCCCAATGACCATGGACATGGAGGCAACCATGTGAGTGTTAAGGCCATGGGGGATTACCATAGTTTATATTCCCTTGCCCCTAGGTCAGTGGGTGGACTGTGATTGGTTTCTTTTTATGACGGCATGGGTCCTGCAAAGCCGGGATATTTAACCATTAGTGCTGAAATAATTAAATCAATTTCTAGTCCCACAACACCATTCCTCATTCCATTATTTGAAAGAAGGATTCAACCTGACAAGTTCGCAGACCGGGATGTCCAACATTCAACTACCCCAATTTCTAGAGAGTTTCATGCTAGGCCCACTATTTACATGGTGGGACCTACTACCATATACATGAATTTGGTTACCTAATAATCCAATGATGTCTCTAACAATACAAATCTACACATTGATGAGAATAGATTCATGTTGGGTTCGACATTTCTTTTTCCAGCGCTTTTGTCGGTGCACGCATCTATCTCTTGGAGGATGTGCTATTTTAACCCGCATTCCCACTTTTGAAAGTTTCATGACATAAATCACTTATTCAGGAATGCATTCAACATGATCAAAATGGGACGATAGGATGTCTATTTCAACTTCTGAGGATTCCTCCTCAGAAAGCGTTTCCTAGTCAGGTTCTCCCTCATAGACTAAAGATGTTGTTCATGAAACTCTTCCTAGTTCCATGTATTCATGAACGATTATTAATTAGACTTCTTCTTTTAGGATATTCCAAGGCGTCATGTCAGGGACGAAACATTCGATCGGAGGAGTAGTCACGTTGGACATTGCATGCGTGTCTGGATGCTGGAACACTAATGCATCCGTGTTTTTTGCCCTTATGATAAGTATTCTTGAGGGTGCAGAATCACATTGCATGCCACGTCGAGTGTGGGGGATTATATGACATAGGAATGTCTCTATGGTTTTCCTAATCTACTCATATTTAACATGGGGTATGATGCATGTTTAATGACTGGAGGAGACAGATTGGACTGATTAAAACACTGAAAAAAGTTGATTAGATGGGTGCAACTCCATGAGGTAACAATGATGCCGGTGATAACATGTGGATAGTTGGGCGACATGATCTTTCTAGGAAGTGGTTGCCCTGGTATGAATCATAATAGATGATGGATAATTGAATTAAGTGTATAGGGAATGAGATAGAACCATATTTGAGGTGAAGGTAGTGTTGGGATTGAGCCTCAAAGAGACCTCCAACGTATCCCCATGGTATGGAGTCAAAGTCCCCATTGTTCGGTGGGGTAATGGGAAACATAGGTAGGAGGTCCATGAGGATGGACATGTAGATGAGGCCCAGAGGAAGTATAACCTGTAGTTTGGGGCATGATCATCCCAAAACAGAAAAGCTCGAGGGGGATACTAGGATTAGACATGAGTGATGGGCTTGAACCTCTGTGAGGATTCCTACGTATCCACATAGTAGGTAATCAAAGTCCACATTGATCGTGATTGGGCATGGCATCAGCATGTGTGTAGAGGATAGTGACCTGATGAAATGCATGGGGCTTACATGTGGTTAGAAACACAGAAGTTGTTTTGATGCCTAGGGGGAGGACCAAGGATTTGGGTCCCTGCAAATATGACTTAAAAGGCATATTGTCGATTGTGGAATACAATGGCTTACCGGTGGATGGGGTTACAACGACTTATGAATGGTTTTGGTTCCAATGGATTATTGTCAATTGGGAGTCGCAACAGATTACTGTCAATTGGGATTGGACCTCAGGGAGACATCCTATGTACCCTGTATATGTGACAAGGATCAAAGTTCGCATAGATCAAATGGGTATAGTTTAACATCTTGTGGGACAAAACTGAAATATTGTTTAACGTCATGTAGGATGAGGGTGAACCGGCGTGAAGGGGTCAGAACAAGTAGGTGTTGGTTTTGAACCTCGGGGAGGCTTCCTACATACCATTCCTCGGAGAAAATGATAAAACCCCATGATGTTAGGAAGGGGGGATATAGTTTAAAATTCTACCATATGGAAAGGAGAAGTGACATGAAGTGGTCGGGACCGATGTGTGTAGGGATTGATCCTGAGAGAGGATTCGTACATACCTTTCCATGGAGTCAAGGATCAAAGTCCATGTAGTTCAGTATGGGGAATGGGGCTTAAACACTAAGGTCATCCAGGTAAGGATGCTATGGTCAATGCCTACTCTAAGACCAAGGGAATCATATTCGGTGTGAGAAACAAGAGGCGGTAGAGACCTGATGACCACATCATGAAAGGTGAGTCCATGGAAAGTGGAGTGGGGCATACACGCTAAGGCATCCCAAAGAGGAAACATGGACTTATGTGTGGTTAGTATCCTAGGGAGATGGATATTGGGACATAATCCCAGATAGAGGCCTGATGGAGACAAATCCTAGAGGGATAGGGACAAGGTAAAAAAGGTCCATGGTCCCATATCTCCCTTGGCATTTTGCACGAAAGAAGAGAGGAGGAGATGGGGTGATACCTAAAAAAAGAAGGTCTAGAAGCTTAAACCCAGATGGTTTTTCTCCCCCAAAGATAGAAATTTCTTCATCAAGGAGGATATCATTCCAGGTGAAGAAAATATCACTCCTATGGAGACGAGCAGACATAAATATTATCCGAGGTGGGGTGCCCTGCGTGTAATGCACAGGGCAAGCTCGATGTTTAATTTCATGTGCTGCGGACGATGGTGTTTGGAAATTTAAATTCCAAAAACATGGATGAGACGAGTTCACTCTACACACCTAGGACTCACATAATTGATACCCACCCACCCTTGGAGAACAGAATGCATCAACAATGCCGTGGTGAGCCTGTGTTGTGGAGTGATCCACTGAGGGGCCGATGTTTGCGTAGATATGAGAGGAATAAAAATCTGTTACCATGCATAAGAGAAGAAGCATAAGTCTATAAAACAAAATGTAATTAACCTTCCAATAGGTCCTTGAAATCATTTCCTATGAACCCAGAGGGTTATACGAGAGAAGAGTGTGCATGACTAGGGTGTCACACATAATGGTGGCTCAGACACAGTGTCTTAGAGTGATAAAGACACATGAAACCCATGAGGGGATCATGGAAGATAAAAAGCTATGTGAAGGATGATATAATTGCACACAAGAGGAAAAATATTTGTGCAATATGGGACAATTGTGCACAAAACAATTCCCAGATAAAGAGAAACATGTGTGCAAGATGGATCGTTGGAGCACAAATGCCTTAGGGAAAAAATGGAAATGGGCCAGGATCAATCCCATGGGGGTCCACCCAAAGGAGGACACATCAGAGACATTTCATTCATGATTCAATACCATGTGGCCATATTATTTTAATCGTGATTTAGAAAGTGGTGTGTTTCACGTAGCAGATCATCTATTAGTCTTCTACCACCTTCCATGAAGGACAGGGGGATGCTTCAATTTATAACAAAAACCCTCATAGTCAGCACACAAGAGGAGTTGTGTGCAAGTGTTTTTTTGATGTAAAATTGTGTGGGGAAGGGTTTGTTCACATAGGGAATACTTTCACGCCAGACACTCTTCCTTCACACCCATGCCTTGAATGGTTTTTGAGAGGGCGCCGTGTACAGCTCCCCTTGATTCTACATTGGGTGTGTAATGGTTTGTGCACTGAGGGGAATATTTCACATATGCATAAAGCCTTGTGTGCCAGTGCCTTAGAGGGTTTTCAACAATTCACTGAAAAAGCCTTCATTTGACGTTCCATTATATGCAGAACAGTTTGTACGCCGTTGGGAATCTTGCATGAACCTCGTAATTCATGCATGCAACTCCCCCTCAAGTCATGGAATAATGCGTTCATTCTCATCATACCTTTTGTTTCATTAAAAGATCCCACTCATAGCCCTATCCAAATATCAGCATTAACACATGTGTAGCATCCAATACATAGATAATAAAAGAGATTCAGAGTGACACACATAGCTCCACCTTCTCTATTCACAAAGTGAGAACAATGATGTACTGAGATATATGAGAGTACTATTGTTGGGAAAAATGAAAAAGGATTTTGTTGAATATACATAAATATTTTTGGTATGTCTGAAAGTGAATTCTAAAAATAAAAAATCTAATGGGATGATGAAACCATTACCCATTCCAACATAGGAATGGGAAAAAATCACCATAGAATGTTTCACCAGACATCAAAAAAAAATCATAGGAAACAATATAACATGGGTTTTTTGTGGATCATCTCCAAAAGACATACCACTTTATCTTTATTTGAGGGGACTTATCACTAGAGAAAATTTCATGGACATACATCATAGAAGTGGTAAGGACTCATGGAGTACAACTATCAATTGTATTTAAAAGAGATTCTAGATTCACATCCATGTTCTGGAAAAGTTTCCAACATGCTCTAAACACTAAGCTGAATATCGATACAACTTATCATACTCAATCCAATGGAAAATATATGTAGACTATTCAGATTCTAGAAGTCATGTTGAGAGCTTATTAAATAGTCTTAAAATAAGGATGAGACTAATATATGCCTCTAGATGAGTTATCTTACAATAAAAGTTTCGCACCAAGCATCCAGTTGGCATGATATGAATCAATTTTTGGGAAAAGATGTATAAAACAAATATACTGTGATGAAGTTAGTGATTTTATGATAATAGAACCAGAAATGGTAGAAAATATTGTGGAAATGCTGAAAACCATTCGATAAAACCTCAAAAATAGAAATTTTGATAGAGGTGGTATGTGGATAATTGTCTATGAGATCATAAGTTTATGGTCAGATACATGGTATTCATCTGTATATTAAAATGGAAATGGAACATGAGATTTGGGGAGAAATGAAATCTATGTCCTAGGTACATCATTCCGTTCGAGATTCTTGATCATAGTGGAGCTATGGCCTATAAACTAGAACTTCCACCAACCATGTCTCAATTATAGGATGTATTCAACATATCCAACTAGAGAATTTATATATCAGAACCCTCACATGGATAGAATTCATATGTGGTACAACTAGAAAATTATCTCTCTTATGAGGAAAAGCCTGTGAAGATCTTGGATCATAAAGTTAAAGATCTACGCAACATGAAAATACAACTAATAAATTTACTATGGTGGAACCATAAGTATGAAGATGAAACATGAGAACTGTTGGAAGAAATTATGTTTAAGTAACCTCCACTATTTTCACTATTGATTGGAAAACAAAATTTTGAGGTTGAAATTTCATAAAGGGGAAGAATGTAACGACTTCGAATTCAATAAATGAAATTTTCCCTTTAGATAAATATTTCATATAGTATAAATAACATAAAATCACATGTAGTACACAATAAAAACTTGATAATTTTAAAATGACAGAAAATAATAGGTATTTCTAGAATTTAAGGAACATATATTGAAGGAATAGTAACATGACCATTGGAATAGTACAATGTACATTAGGAATAGTTGTATGACCAATAAAACATTAAAATCTTCTATAAAAGTATAAAAAATATATGTAAATGTTATAGATGAAAATATTATATATTTATATAATATTTTAAGTAAAAAAAATTTAAAAAAATTGATATATTTATTTTTAGTATTTTTATAAAATTTGAATATTTATTTTCAATTATATAATTAATATAATGATTTGAAAAAAAAATTATTTTAATTAAATATAATCTTAAATTAATATTTTGTTGTATTTTGACTATATGATTATACTATGAGACCTAAAAAAATTTAATGTGTTACAATATCAGTTAAAATTTTAAAATTGGTATTTTTTGAATGAAAAATTATTTTAATGAAATATTAAATTTTTTAAATTTTAAATATTATATTTATAAAATTGAATTATTTTTTAATTCTACTTGTTGAAAAATCATTAGGAATATTTCTTTGATTTTTCTAAAATAGTTGAATGTTTTGTAAATAGTAAAATATTGTAATTTATTATTAAACCTAAATATATGAATCATTGAATCATTGATGATGTATAGATGATGTAAACATCATATTTTTAACTCAAATTCAGTAGTTAATGTACATTGTCACAAAAATAAACACTATTCATAGTCTTGAGTGAAAATAATAAACAAATGTATAAAATAATAAAAAAACACCCCACTCCTCCACTATAAATTCCACCCCTCACCACCTATTCTACTCATAAATCTTAAGACATTATGATTCTGAAATTTCTATCATGTACTCTCACCAAGTCTCTTACCCACTTCTATGAGGTTATGTTCTAAAATAATACCAAAACCAACTTCTCTAAGGAGGTTCTCAAGGAGAAGAATTCAAGAGGTAAACCTCTGTTTCACATTATTTATTTTTCTTTTCACATTATTTTAATTTATTATAATCTCCTCATGTCCAATATCCAAAAATGAACTGGAACTCCAGTATCATATATATAGTTGAATTTTATTATTTTGATTGAAAATACACCATAAATTCTCTTCTCTTATTCCTTTTATTCCAAAAATTAAAAAATCATATATGAGGTGTTGACTTATCTCTTTTGATGATGAAAAGAGATCATTTTCATTTAAATTTCTTATGTATAGACATAGAATCATTATAATGGTTGGTAAAAAAATTATTTTTTATTTTTAACACATTTAATGTTATGAAGTAAATCATTTAAAGACAATGATGAATAATAAAATAAAAAATTGTTTGTGAAGATAAAAATAGCCAAATTAATATAAATGATTATTAGTGACATATTATATAATGATTAAACCTAAATCAAAATAAAAAAATGAATTATTAAACATTTAATATTTTGTAGGTTCAGTAATAACATATAACTTAAATTATGGATATATATTCCCATTTTACATGATTTTTCATACTTATATTCAAGTAATCCAATCATAAGAACCAAGGAAATGAACACTCCCAAATGATGAATGTGTATTTTATAACTAATAAAAAGTTCGTAAATGAACTTAACAAAATTATAATAATTCAAACCAATGTTTAAAAATTTCTAAATTAATTAGTTAATGGATTTATTTTGATCATTCATTACAAGTGGATAACAATTTTTTACATAAGGTAATGGATTCTTTTTGAACCTCTAATTTTCCATCAGGTTATTCTTTTTGCCTCTTTATCGCAATGTAGTTATAAATCATTCTGATATTATCCACTTAAATTCTATTTTCAGGTTCTAATTTTTTTCTTATTCATATTATTCTTTCTTCGATGGGTAAATACATATTTATAATATTTTTTCCCACTTCCTTCTAATAAGCATGACTAATTAAATCGAACATCTGATATTCTTACTAATTTTCGTGTTACAAACATAATATATTTTAATTCTCCATTATATTTATAAAATCACTCGTCTTATTATAAAATTAAATTAGGGTTCATTTCTTTTTTTTATTCAATCAATTGTGACTTTCCCAATTTAACAAATCATTAATTTTTCCTTTAAATCGCACAAAATGTATCATTTCTAAAGATTCTTAAATTTCATTTTTAAAAACATTTCTATAATTGGACAATAATTTATAATTATTTATTAATTTTTTCTTTAGTGATTTACATTTATGATTTAAATACATTTTTATGAACTCATTAATGATATTCCATTGTGTTATACCTTATAACATTCTTATGATTCCCAATTCATTCCTTGGATAACCCTTATGTTTATACCTCATGATTGATTCTTCTTGTGGAACACATATGCATGAATATGTTATAATGGGTGTTTTGAGATAGATATTCAATTCAATGGGTAATGTTTTATCTCATGAGATGTCATATTGGGACATGGAGTGAACATGATTCCATTATATGACTGTTTTCACCAAGTGAAATGGTCTTGATAGTTAGACTTTACTTGTGCTAATTTCATGTTTTGGGTTGTCTTAACATTCTTATAATACCATGATTTCATGTTCTTAACCTCTAAATCATAGTTTTAATTTTGTTTATTCTTGATCTATTGCTTTTTATGCCTTCATGGTATGCCATCTAACCCATGTGCTTTAATTTATTCTTCTATTTTCTAACCTTACTGGTATTTTTATCTCATCCCTTTTGTTCATGTATTTCCCACATTATCCTATATAGATATAGGATCACAACGGAATATAATATCTTCTTATGGATGATTAAAATAAATATGCATTATTCTATATATGTGTTTTTAATTTTATTTACCTAAACATCAAAATACAATAGAAATTATTATCCTTGGATTGTAATTTGATAGTTAATTATGCTTAAAATCATATAATAATACATGTAAACATCTCTATATGCTATTCAATGATCTTGTTCATTCAAATATCTCATGAATAACATTGTATAAACATCAAATGATTTCTCAATCTGTGAAAAAAATTACCCTACAGTAAATCCTATGACATTAAAATAAAAAGTTGAAAATTTAAAAATATTAATAATATAAAATTTAACACACACATATGTCATAATAATTCAAAAAAATCATACTCTATTACCTCATTATGAAACTCTTAAACCCATCCGTGTATGAGATTACATGCTACTATATATGCATATAATTATTCTTATAAATTTAGAAATAATGAATAAATATTTGTATAAGATATTATATGATTTAGAAATTCATTGAAATATAATATCACATTATCAAATTCCCTAAATGATGCAGCTGAAAACCTATCTAAAAAATACTTCCACTACTCTAAAGTAAACTCTTAATGTTTTTATCATACATATATCCATGTATTAATGAGTTATCATAATAATCACACCATAATTTGTAATTGAAATTATTATTATTTTTCAAAACATCTTAAACTACATTAATTCCCAATGGCATCATGCTTTTAAAATTAAAAAATACCCAGTAAATAAGAAATAAAGAACAATTAAAATAATAATCATAATATTAATATCAAATTAATAAATAGGAAATCAATATTTATTTTCATTTACCATAACATAATTTTTAATGATATTTTTCTTCTAAATTATTGGAACGTACCTCAGATCATGATATATAATGTGGAGTTCCATGATATCAAATTCCAAATAACCTAATAACAACCAATATATGACTTTGGAATTAGTTATAGGCACTATAAAAAATTCAAAGTTTAAGAAACCATTGAATTTTATAAACAACAAAAATATTTATTATCCATAGTTTCTATTGTTTTTTATCTATATATATTGAAAATATTTTAATAGTTAATATAAATATAAAATAAATAATTTATTCAACAATGACATTCATACCAACAATGTAAACCTAGTAATACCCTCTTAATGATATGGGTGAATAATCATTTGTAATTGATTAATGCCGATATAGTTACTAATATGAGGTCCAAACAATCACTTCCACTAGAATTGAATTTTTTGGAACTATACCTAAAGTAAATGGTAACATAATTTATCAATTCACAGGTGTCACTAGTTGTGTTGTGTCATATGAGTGTGTAGACTAGATATGATGTACATACCATTTAGTCATTATTGTTTTTTCAATGAATGAAAAATTTTATGTAAAAATATCTTTAAACACATAATAGTTTTAATTTAAATATTTATACAAACCAATAATATCATAAATGTACAACAATATCCATTTGTAATTAATTAAAAAAAATCTTCTTGAACAATTTAAAATTCCTTTGTAGAAAATTTTAAGATAATTTATCAAACATTTAATATAAAATACAGATGAAAGAAAATGTAAACATAATTTCTAAAAATAATAAATTATTATCTTTTTATAATATATATTTTGAAAAAGAAAAAATAGCTTCATAAAATCAATAAATATTAATTATAATTTAATTAGGTATAAAAGTCATAAAATTAAAAATCAATCAATTTTAATAAATAAACAAATCAAGAATAATATAATATATATTTAATCTAAAGGTAACTCATTGAGTATGAAATAATAGTTAGAATGGGTATTAATATTTACCACATGAACCCTGGATAGAAAAATATAGGGGGCTAGAAGTACGTACACCAATTTAGGTTTTGGATAAAAATAAACACAGCAAGGGGAGAGTGGAAACCTTGATTAAGAGGTGGGGTAAGAAGAAGTAGAGGTTAAAGGATATTGTACATCAAATATATGGGTGTGGATCCTGAAGAACCAACATCAATCTATGATAGATATAGAGATAGATTATATGTGGAGGGTGAAGGAGGCATGTGACCATGAGAAAATCAAGTAAATAAGGGAATGAAGCCATTTTGATGTATTTATGTTGTTATTGATGGATGATTTAATTAAATACAACTAGATATTGAGTTAGAGTTTTTTTAGAAAATCAATATCAATTTACAGAAGATGATTTTCAAAATCATGGCTAATGACACAAAATATATTTAATATTTAGAAATTATAAATTTTTATTATAAATTTCAATGAATAATCTACTAATTTTACCTAATATTTTTATAATATAATATATATGGGTATCATGTTTTGGTATTTGTTAAAAAAAACCTACACCATTTAATAAAAACCAATAAGTTTTATTTGAAATTATAAATATAGGATAAATAAAAACATTATAATTTTAAATAATAGTAGAATATGATAATAAAAAATATATATCCAAGGTCTATTAAATAATTCATTAGGTTATGATCACATAGAATTTTTCACACCTGTGAAAACACTATATGTAGTAAAACAACATTCGAATGTGATTATAATTTTTTAAAACACGAAGAAAAATATTTTATTATCCTAAGAGAATGGTGAATGATGACTATAAGGGGTAATTATAGAATTTTTAGAAGCATTATTTATGTTAGAATAGTATCACAAACCCTAAAATTGTAACCAATACATTAGAGTATTAGCTTTAAAATTATTATAATAACATTATAAAATGAATGGTATAATTGAATGTAAGTAATTTCTACAATTATTCAAAAATGTAATTATAAATATTATAGAGATATTGAATAAATATTCATAATATAAAATTAATTTATAGAATAAGTGTATATTTATAGTGATGTTTAATACAAAATATTTGCTAAAAAATTTATTTTATTTTAATATGAAAACAATAAATGTTCAAAACATCAAAAATTATTTTGATAATATCATTCTTGAAATTAAAATAAGGAAAATTTACAAGAGAAATGTTATGTTACTTTATGACGAAAATAATTTTTTATGTGAATATTAAAAATATTTTTGATCTTATAAAACATGTAATATGACATAATATTGATTTAATAAACTATGAAAATGGTTTTATCAACACAAAAAAGTTTCATTAGATAAATAAGGGATTAAAAAATATTTTTAACATAAAATGTAATTTTAGATGTTTAAAAACAAAATGTATTCCATTAAGAGAACTATATATCTAACATCTCGAACAATGTTCCACATCACAGTTTAATGAGATGTTTAGTTATGTGACCTTAGGAAAACTTCCCCATATGTCAGAGGTTGTTGACCGGTAGCGTGGGAATAAAATATATCATGAGGGTATTATACACTCATTATAAAAGAAGCAATGAAATTAAATATAATAAAATATATCCAAATGATAATTAATAATGAAATGAATAATACCATAACCAATAATGACAAACATCACATGACTATA
Source organism: Viscum album (assembly GCA_963277665.1). NCBI lineage: Eukaryota > Viridiplantae > Streptophyta > Magnoliopsida > Santalales > Viscaceae > Viscum > Viscum album. Next base: position 1,047,610,135 of record OY728150.1, read on the forward strand.
TGAAAACATGAACAAATGACCATAAACCAAATTATTAATATTTACTTCCATAATAAGTTTCATGTGTCAAATATCAATTAAAAATAAAGAAATACCATCCACTCTCGGGTAGTTCCGAATATTATGTATAGTTCTCTAATACATGATCCATCCAGTATGCCAGCATAGCCATCTATCATATGGATCTTTAACTTACCATTTCCTAGAAACATGAAATTTTTTCAGGTACCAGTTAGTTATCCATAATATGGAGTGAGTAAAACTCCTTAGCCCCCCACCAACAACATCTAAAAATATATATTATATAATAGTGTATGCAGTTGTATACTAAAAAATATACAATATATAATTTAAACATTATTCACATTAAATTATTAATTAATTAACCACCAAGGTCCCTGGGTTTATGATGACACCCAAGAAAATAACACCTAATTCTTCCATGGATGGAGTCTGAATAATCCCTCAAATGGATATTACATTTAATTCATTCAAGGTTTTTTTATCATTTAATTATAATTTCACTTTAACACTATGGGGCCTAGAGCAGTAGTCTAACACCCCATGGGTATTTGGTGGAGCAATCCTTATCCCACAACTTAGTGATCACATGCTATAGATATATATATTTTGGGCCAAGAGTGTATGTCAAGAACCCTATTGGTATTTGGAGTAGTAGTCCCTATCCCAAAACCTAGTCACAAATATCAAATCTCATGGTACCACATTCTCAACCCATTAGTAAACCATTTTTATAATCCAATATTAAACATAATTTATTAATGAAAATTATAAACCATATTCACAATACCATTAATCAACCATGTATAATTCATATTACATAAATTTCAATTATATCGGTAAACCCCAGGGGTTTCCACCATGTCTCGTTTCAAATTCCACAACAGGTCCAATGGGACCTATTAAGGGTTTCATAATCAAAGGTAAAATAAATTATTTGTATAATTTTAGAATATAATTTCTCAAAAATGAAATTGTAATTTCATAATAACATGCACACAATTATAATAAAAAAATAGAAATTTATAATTAAAAAACCTCCCACAAGGTCTTCGATGAATGATCTTGAAATGGAAATCCCCCATTAGATGTGGGACACTAAAAAAGACATGTAATATCTAGGAACACTACCTAAGACCAAGATCCATATGGAAAAGATCCATTAAAACCAAGATCTAAACCATCACTAATGAATAAAAAATGAACCCACATCTTCATGAAAGAGACACGTGATAAAGAAAAAACCCAATGTGAAGAGATTACATAATAAGTAAGTGGTAAATTTATTCCATGGGATCTTTAATTATCACCAAAAGGGGCTCTTAGAGCCTTATAATACACTTAAGAACTTCCAAAAGTGAAGGATGACGTTTAGGTCCAATGTTATGTGAATTTTTGTAAAAACCTGGGGGTTTGATTATTTTAATAAAAAGTTAATACATTGAAAAATGATGACATGTTTTGTTTTGGGGTGGCCCATTGTATTAATAACAGTGTATCTTTTCCATACACCCCTACTCATTTGGTGCATGTTTTCTCTTAAGTGGCTCGTGGTTTGGAAATATATGCACTCACTAGAAGAATCCACTATATTTGAGGGTACATTGATTGGGGTGGATGGCTGCATGGATTGACCAAATTGTGCGCTAATAATTTGTGACCTCATATGTCTCCAAAATAGGGGGCATGATTATTTGGAAAAAATGTATGGTTTTACCTAACTGTTCAATAACCATGCACTACCCAATGGCACTCCACTTTTCCCAAATTTCACCTGAAACAACGCAAAATAAAATCCCAACCAAGGTAAAACCAAAAAAAGGTAAAAGAGTACCTTAAAATGAGAATAAGGAAACCCTAGAATGGTTTGGATTCTATAATATCCCCAACTTATAAAATATAATCTTCAAGATGTACTCCAAAACTTCACAAATATCATGATGTAAAAATTTTAGGCCACTAAGACCACATATCTACTTCCCTTACCATGTTTCCTACTTAACACAACCATTTTTTTCACAACACTCAGACTATCTATATGGTCCTTCCACAAATAAACTTCTCACAAAGATCCACAACACAAACTGGATTCTCCTCAAAGGACTCATCATCCTCTAGCTTAATATAATGAACATCTATCACATGAGAAGCATCGACGTGGTACTACCAAAGCTGTGACACATGAAAAACATTATGCATAACATTATACATCTATGTTAGTTCTAATCAGTATGCCTACAGACAGATTCTATCCACAATTTAAAATAGTTCAATGAACATAATTGATAACTATCCCTTCCCCTGCATAATGCAGGGACCCAATATAAGAGGCACTAGAATGAACAAATGATCACACATAATTAAGTAAAGGAGTAATTGATGTTAAATAATAAAAAAAGTCTGCCTAAATTGAGATATATCCTTTCATTTTTTAATCACCTAAACTTACCCAGATATCTCTTACACGAGACTCAGTCGTAATAACCCTAACTCCCCACCTATATCGAATATTTAGGTAACCTGAATGGCCTACCATCAATTTCATCATATGTTTCTATCTTAATATAAACCTGATAATTGTTTTTTTAAACTCAATGAGAACTAAGTGATTCTCCAAATAGAAACCAATGTTTAGGAAACATTCATGTATCATATATTCCAATACCTATATAATACATTCTGACATCCCATCTGTCTGGAGCTAGAAATCCAATCTCATAAATACATGGGTACATAATGCCTTCTATTTCCGCTACCATAATTGTGATGTAATGAATGTATCATGATATGAAATAATAATTTGTTGTACCCCATGCAACTAATTATCACCATACCTAACTTGTTATTTAACTCATCCACTGTGAATTCCTCTAGGATGGGAAACAAATGAGATACTTTCATCAATCAATACACAATCAAAGAAATAGTTTTATTCTTCTAATGAACCCTTGGAAGGACCACAATGATTTCTCTAGTGACATCATCCCACATCTATTCCAAAATTGACTATACTTGTAGTAATCAACCATGTCGTTGATGCTCGGCCTTCACCATTTGATTGGTGTAAAATCATGTCATGAACCTTGTAATCACCATTTTAATTTCTATCCACCATTACTATCGACATAAGTCATGGTAGATTTTGTTCATACTAGGATGGAAAACCCACATAGAGTCATGAAATTCACATATAATCTATTCTCATATATATATTTCAAACAACCTAGTGATGGACATAATTTAACTCATCCATATCCATAGGCCAATAAGAATGTGGCACCCCCACCATCAAGGATTTACCACACGTCTAAACACTGTAGATTCTCATTCTTCCCCCCTGATCACTCTAAAATTTTTAGAATCAAAATATAATGATGAAGGTTCTATGTTCTCCTATACCTCTTGAACAATGAAATGTATCTTAGAAAACATGGTCATCATCATTAAATAAGAAATGGTCTCCTGGACATCTTCAATCTGTGTCTTCCTTCATAATACTTTAGAAATAAAATTTATATTCTTCAGTGTATATGGAAGATCAAAATCAAAATATTACATATACTCAACTAATCTCTATTATTATAGATTCAAATCTCTCTGTTAAAAGTTAAAATGTAAACTACTATGATCATTTTGCATAGTAATCTTTTCACCAAACAGAAAATATCACCAACACATAAATTCGTAAACCACCATCGCCATCTTAAGATCAGGAATTGGGTAATTATATTCATGTTTCCTCATCTATAATGACCCATATGCCAAATAATTATCTCCAAGCATCAACACTACTCCATGTCTAATTCCAGAGGCATCACAGTACTTGGTATACCCACACATGGATTGGATAGGTTCAATGTCAGTTTGGTAGTAAGAGGTTTCTTCAACTCCCAGAATGTATCCTCACATGATATAGAAAAATAAACCATGATCCCTTTCTTGGTAAAGAATAAAAATGGTTCTTCCATGTTGGATAATTCATATATATACCTACATAAATAACCCCCGAACACTAGAAAGTACACATATAAAAAAATATTGGGTTATTCTCAAGAAGCCACTGCATGAACCATCTCTTTTTCAATTAACACAGATTACTTAATGATTATATACCCCCAGAAATGTACTATATCGATATAGAATTGAAACATAGATAGCATGGTTTATAGTTGATGATCTCTCAAAGTACTCAAGATGATGTCATTGTGTTGGGCATGATCTTCTTGTGTTTTATACCACACCATGATTTCATCCACAGGAACAACCAGAAATTTATTTTGTAATGAGTTAAATATTTGGTTCTTCAAGAACATAAACGCTGCCCATGAGTTCATCATCTCAAAAGAAATCATGTAGAATTAATATAGGCAAACCCTTCCGCTGAAGGTAGTATGTGGAATAACATAAGTTCTAACTTTCAAATAATGATACCCCTACCTCATGTAAATCCTGGAGAATATCAAGAACCTTCTCAATTAGTCAAAGAGATAATCATTATGTGGAATAAGATACTAGTTAATCAATGTCATCTAATTCAACATCTGTTAATCGACACATTAAAACCAGTTCAAGTCATATTTATTAAATAAATTAAAGAGGAACCCCATGTTGATATACTCATATTCATAAATCCATTATCCATCAACACTTTAAGATGTTTTTTAAACTCTTGATGCTCTGTTGAGTCCATTATATATGGTAGAATATAAATAGTTCAACAATATGAATGATAAAAATTATAAAATCAAAAACCCTATCACGTAGAATCCCTTATAATTCTAGTTGAAATACATCATGGAACCAGTCCACTATAACTGAAAATACATTTTTATTTAGAAAACCGTCGTCTATAAAAAAATCTTGTGACCATGGTGGTGAGCTCCCCTAGTTTCTGATGTACTAGACCAGCTTGGTCAGCATGGATATCCTACTCTCCATGATGAACATAAATGTTACCCTCATGAGATGTAATGGTCATTGTCCTATGGTAAAAATCAATTTGTTTTTTGTATGATACCAGTTATTCTATTCCCAATATTCATTTATATATTTACATGTCGTGTATGTAAATCTTTAAATATAAGTGAAATTTCCCAACATCGATATATAACCCCTTACGCAAATAGATGTCCCTCAACCGTACTCCCAAAAGTGTTTTGATCATTGTAACCTAACTCTAAAAGTCCACCATCTAACTCAAACCATTCATAGGTTTTGTAGATAATAAATATGAAGAAGATTCTATATCAAATAAGGAACTATAATAAATATAATCATTAATAATTATACATCAATCAATTGATGGCTCAGCCTCGCTATACACATCTATAGGATAAACTACTTGAAACTATCCTACCCCTCTTCTCTTTGTTGTAGTATGAGTCCCTTTTGTTACACCACATTGTAGATACGAGTGATATTTCTTTGACATACAACAAACAAATCCTAAGACACCACGATTGAAAGAACTCTGACTACCTAAATGTCATGGGGTATACTACCCCTTCTAGCAATTTGAATCTTCTTAGATTTTAATTAATATCCTATTAGTACAAGTTTTCCACAATACCCCTTTGAGTAACCAATCCACCCATAGGACTGACACTCCACTGGTGGTTGTGGACACTAGCTAAGAATTTGACCAAACCTACCACACTTGTGGAAATATATTTGGTTAATACTCTAGGTAATAGATCCTTCCCCATGGTTACTCTGTTTTCCTTTTCCCTCATTGACGTTATCATAGAGACACTTCATAATCCTGGAATATGTACTCATGGATTTCTAGAAGAAACCACATCTATTCTATTTTATTTTTTCTTTAGGTTTCCCTATGAAATGATATCTAGATTCACCACATCATATAAATTCTTCAGTCAAAATATGTTATCATGGGATATAATCTCACATTAAAGAAAATCCTATAAATGATTCTCTATAGTATCCTTGACTCCTACCAACACTAGTTAAAAAAAATATAGGTTCAAAAAGTTTCCCAAATATTCCATCCCTAAAATTCTCTTGGGACAGTCACAAAAACTATCTGGCTTTCTCCTTACTAAGGATCTCTACGTAAAATTGTTCCAAAAACATCTCCTCATAGTATTTCTATACCATATTATCCAATTGATAATGTAGATCCTATATATCGCATGAGTGAGCCACTGATCCTGGAAATATGTAATCTTCTAAATTAACTCTCCTCACTATAGGATTCTCTAAATGTTCTAGGATTATCTCGATACACTCAATCCCTAACACAGTTATCTCAGATTCACCGTCTCTAATAAAGGCTAGTGGGTGTTGAAACTAGAATTCCCTTATCAGTTCATACATATTTCACCCAACCTGCACTAGGACTCTCTCTATAAAATGAATAATGTCAGAAATATTTTCAAAAAATTTATCTCAACATCCTTTATCAGGAAACATTGGAGCCTCTGGCTCCACTACTGGAGGCACATCTCTAGCCATGTCAAACTATTATCCTATCAACAGGAGTCCTATTTTATGTATATCTCTATAATTACGAACATACATCTTAGGAAATATATACAATATTGAAACATTTATTTATTATTTATTCACATAAATCCATAAAAATTCCACCCCCATACCTCACAATATTGTCAAAACTGAGGCACTAGCACTACCCTCAACCATCCCTCACCCAGGTCATGGATAACATAAGGTAAAAAATGTAAATTTAATTTTTATCATTATAAAACTATTTTAAACATTTCAATTAATAAAGTTATAATAAAGTTTTACATTTAAATATATCATTATGATTTTTTCATTGAAATTACACATGTAAATAAAATCATTTTCATTAAAACAACTTACCTAATTCCAGATGTTATTTGTGTGCCTAAATGATGCATGGGTCAATAAATCATGAGTGCTTTGAATGATGAATGTACACAAAAATATCATTCCATACCGATCCATGAAGAAAATATCTTAGAAAATCAACAACATCACCCAAAAATAAATGAAATAAGGTGAAATGAAATCCAACTTTAACAATAAATATCAACAAAAAAATCCCACCTATAGTACTTGGGTTTCCCCCCATACATGGGTGTTCTAATCCCATGATCATGGTCTTGACTAAGGCATGAATCCTTATTGTCTCATTTCTACCCTTTCCTAATAGAAGAAACACTGAGAAGATAATAAATTCCATTTGATATGACTATGAAGCATCCTGACCTCGGTTCTACATGCCAAATCCTTGAGATAGTTAATTACATAACCTCTCGCATACCAGCTCATACTCCATAGGATTCTCAATATTATCAGGGGACAAATATATATCCTAGAAATACTATACACTATTAACCAATGAATCACAATAGAATAAATCTATCAGTGATATTAAAATTATAATTAAAAACCACTAAAATAATACCATAACCAATATATAATAACATTACACGATAATACCAAAACATGAATAATTGAACCCAAAACAAAAAAGTTTGTATGTGATGATATAATAATCCCCATGGTCCAAATGAAAACCCAATGTAATAACACACTGAAAAAATTATATTGGTTCATGACAATAGGTGTGGTCCCATCATCCATGATGCTTCCCATACCACAACTCTCCCATCTAACATAGTGGACTTTCCCTTATCATGTCCTACGAACATGAAATTTACCTGGGTATCGATAAAGAATCAAAAATAGGGTGTGAGTAAAACTCATTAGGTCACCATAAATGTAATTTAAAACAATATATATTCTATAATAGTGAATAAAGTTGCATAACAAAAAACCTACCAAATATTTTATAAGTTGTTTTCAAATTAAAAGATTCTTAAATTCCCCGCATTGGGCCATGGTTTCATGATGAAACTCAAACCAATGATACCATCTCTAAACTATGCTAAATATACCAAAAAATGTATATAAAATTTCCTTATATCAAGGGTTGTTATTAATAATTTGATTTTAATTCCATATTAATACTATGGTGGTCTAGAGAACCAGTCTATCACCCCGAGGTTTTTTGGAGTAGTAGTTAATGTCCCACACTCAATGATAATATGAAATACATTTATTTATTGGGGGGTATAGAGTGATGATTTATGAAACCATGGGTATTTGAACTATCTGTACCTATCCTATAACATAATCACAATTATCAAATCTCAGGGATCCACATTCTCAACCCATTTTCAATCATTTACAACATCCATTAATGGAAGGAAAAAATTCATCATTAAATTATCAAACATAATCACAAACCTATTGATCATCCAAGAATAATTAATATTTCTTCATTTCAATTACATCATCACATCATATGGGTTTCCACAATGTCAGGTTTTATATTTAAAAATGGGTCCAATGGGACTAGTGAAAGGTTTCATAATCACTTGGAAATATATTAATTACATCAATTTACAAATGTGGAAATTGAAATAACATAATAATTTGTGGGTAAATATAATCAATACTATGTGAATTGAAAATTATACCCCTATCATAGGGTCATTGATGAATGTTCTTCAATCTAAAATCCTTAATTTGATGTAGAACGTTAGAACAATACGGAAGAACTATAACTAATAAAAATGACAAAGATCCGAAAGAACAAGATCCATTAAAAAATTTATCTAAATTATCACCAACATAAGAAAAATAATCCCTCTTTTTGGGACATGAGAAATTTGAAAGAGATGAATCCAATAAAAAGATATTACATTACATAAAAGTGGAAATAACCTTCCATCGTACCATTTATTGGCACTAAAATGGGTTTCCAGAACTATTGAACCCTCCTAAGAGCTTCCAAATTATATGAAAAACATTTAGGGATGATATAGAGTGTTTTTTGGTAAATAACACAGTGTTTTTGAATTTTAATTAAAATTTCAAGGGGTTTAAAACCCTCACACATTGTTTCTTGAATAGAGGCACATTATATTCCAAATGAGGTTCCAAAAACAAACACCCCTACACTTGGGGTGCACAGTTTCTCATATGTGGAATAGAAGTTTACAAAATATTCACCGATTTTCAAAAAAAAAATCTTATTTTAGGTTGAAATTTTTGGGGAGGAATGTCGCATAGTTTGACCAAATTGTGAACCACCTCATTAGTCCCCAAAATAGGGCACATTGTTTCCTAGTGAATCAACATAGTTTTTCCGAACCGTGTTCCAACCATGCACAATCCAATGTGCTTCCCTGTTTTTCAAATGTTTCCCTATGATACCAAAAATATAAACTCAACCAATGTGTAACCAAAATAAGGGTAAAAGCGGTTCTGAAAATGTCAACAAGGTATCTCTAAAATGTTTGGGATCTAATAATTTAACTTATTTATTCCATTAATATATGAAATTAAAATAAATTTTGTAAGGGATTCCTAGAAATAAATTTTTAATTTTTAATTTTATAATACTAATTATATAAAATAATTTCATTATTATAGGTCTTGGCCATGATATAATTGTTTATATATTATTTTAACAAAAAAATTCCCCTTCCATTTAATTATAAATTCCCCATTTCACTCTAATAGAAAATTTCTTCCCTATTCCATTCCTCTAGAAAATATCCCTAAAATAACCTAGTAATAATCCTTCTTGGAACCATTTTTATGTTATTATCACACCAACATGAATCCTTAAATGAACTAAGGGTCCAATAAATGGATAAAATTAAATGATTATGTAACCTTTCTCTAATTTTTCATTAATATTATATTATTTAATAATTATATTCCAATTCCCACATTTAATAGAAACAATCAAATTCTAAAAAATTAGACTAATAAATAAATAAATTTTGTCATAATAAATAACTGTTTTTATATAATATTCATTATATAAATTATCCTTACCATTATATATAAAAACTAAAAATTAACGGTCTCTTTACCAACTATGAGTAAATTGTCAAATATTCACTTATGAATGCCACCAAGGATTTTATGAATAAATTACTTATAAGTTATAAATATATAACTATTAATATATGTATTTTTCATATGTGGGATATTTTACTAATAGATAAATAAAATATATTTGAAACCATAATGTCCAAATTTAAATAGGATAATGTAAAGTAATATATAAACAAACTTATTCTCATCTAAATAATTGTTAATATTTAAATTATTAACCAATAAAAATAAAGATAAATATTATATATTTTAGGATAAATGTTTAAATAATGATATGTTTTTTATATGGTATGAGTAAACATGATAACTTTAATCATGGAATAAGGTTAAGGGACTCTCGAACTCAACACGTTCATTTAGGTTAATTCTTTATTTTTCTATATTTTTCCACAATTCTATAAAAATACCTTAAAAAATCAATTCATTTTACATTATCTTTTGTTTTCTATAAGATATGAAATAATATACATCACTGGGTTGAATTCTTTTCATCATGAAATATTTTCTAAAATAATTTTTCCAAACTTATCAATGATTATTCATGTATTATTTCTACATTTATCCAGTACCTAAAATTTTTTATTATAGAATTTAATATCATAAATAATTATTATCCCTTCTACAATGGGTGTTCACATATTCTATTTAATTGGCATATTATTAATGGAATTGTTATGAAATCGATTTTTCTATAAATGGTTTATTTATTGTTCCCAATTTATATAGTATTATTTTATATCTAGAATGAATTATTATTACAATATTCTTATTTGAAGGGAGAAACAAAATTATATATACCTCTTGTTTATGTTGTAATTAACTATATCTAATGATATCACTATGCCTAGACATAATAAAATTATATTTTGATATATTATTGTTCATAAATATGATGAAGTTATCTTTTTACCTAAATTTATGTTGTAAAATAAGTAAGACTCGATTTATGATTGTAATGATTGATTTTTATTCTTTTACACTTTATATTACTTGTTCAGATGATTCAAAGGATTTTGATGAATATATTTTAATATGGGAATAATTATTATTTTCACACCTATAATTATTATTATTTATATCTCATACTCGTCCTTATTACTCTGACCCTTATCATGGATTTTATCTACCCATTTCCATAGTTTATGAATAAAAATTATTATATATACATATAGGGCAATTACCACCTATAATATGAATATACTAATGAATTATAATAATTTGTACAGTTTTTTATATTTTAATGTTTTATTATATTAATTTTTTTTAGTCTCTAAACCTTTCGATTTTTAGTTTTATAATTTTATATAACTTTTTTATAAAATTATGTAATAAAAATGTATTCAATGTATATGTCTCTATGAAGAGTATTGAAAATAGATAGTAATTATTATGATGTCGGTAATCTATCCATAGACCTATACATATGCTATAGTATTCTATGTGCATTAATATAATTCCTTCTCATTTTTATACATATCTATGTGTCAATAGGAGAATGGCGTTAATTCCTCATAGAAACAAATTTCATGGAATTTTTTAGTAATATTAGGTAAATTCAATTAGAGTAGTGGACATTATGTTATTTATTTTCTAGATATTAACATTTTAGAATTTAATTTTATATTTTAATTGTTCAATATTACATTCATTGGGACTAAATAAATTCATTCAGAATTTTGATAGTTATTTTTTTCTGTACTAGAGTATTGGACACCCAAAAAAGACTCTGTATTTTAATATTTTTTCACACTTTGGTAGTTTTAGAATGTATAGGCAGTGTGTTATATTTTTGGTATACATTCATGTGACTAATATTTATTTCATTATATGATATATTATTATCTTTATATTTCCAATATTCCATTAAATTTATCTATTGTCCAATATCACAAGAGTAGGAATTCATGAGGGGTTATAGACATCCAAATTGATTACTAGATCATGTATAAAGATATTTTTATTAAAAAATTCAATCAAAACATTGGATATTTTTTAAATTGTTTCATTATAGAGGTATATTGGATATTGAGACAAAGAAGGTTGTTTAAATGATATAATCATACATGATAATGATAGAATACCATGTTATAATAGTATTTATTATATCATGGGTTTAAAATATATTCATGTAAGGGATATTTATCTATAAATACAATTATGGGATATAAAATATTCCCAAATTTTCTCGATATTGGTAGGGATATAGTTTTTATTCTGATTATTCATCATGAATTATTACAACAGCACTATTGGTGCATTTTCTGCAGATGTCTTCCAGAGATTTTGATTGTTTTTTAAGTATGGGACAATAATTTTATGTTTTTCAAATTACGATGGGATATTTATTTGATAAATATATGGGTTATAAAGTGTTATAATTTTTTTAATGTTTTCATGTTATTATTCTATATAAACATTGTAAGGTGAGGTGTTTTGAAAATTTTAATTGTGGATAAACATTTAAAACTTTTTGATAATTTATAAAAATGAGGAAATGTTTTTTTCTTTTGGAAATTGTGAAAAGGTAATTAAATTGGGTGATATTGAAATAACTATATAAGATCATAAATTTTCTCTAAGAGGTTCGGTGATTTACTATGACATTTTATATCTAAAATATGTTATACTTTTGAATTACAATATCAAAATTCAATGCTATATTATTATATAAGAAATATATAGGTCAAACTATTATTAGTCAGCACGCAGTCACCGCATTCAATTTGGTAAATAAATAAATAGAGTAACACGTGATAATATTACAATGTTAAACCCCAATATTTAAATCCAATCATTTTTTTGTTCTAGATAATTATGAGACACAAATTAAAACTATATTTCTCATGTGAACACATAAATTATATCTCCCAAAATAAATATCTATTAATTGAATGGTATGCAGTCTATTGAAGGGATTTATAATATTGTCTCTTAGTAGTATACAATGGGATTCCTATTATAATAATGAAAACCAGCATCTTATCCTCATTGGATAACAGTTCACCACTCCCTAAAAATCACATTTTTATTCAAGGACCTTTGAAACATAAGGGTGAATGTGGTTATTTCCAATGGAGTCCCCATGTACCATGAGATTTCAATCATGTATTAAATACCATATTTATTGGTATAATATGAGGCATCCACCATACTTCCCACTAATTGATTGGATATTAGCTGTAATATTTACTTCCCTCAGTTCGTGGCTAACTTCCATAGCATTTTTAATAACCACACTACACTTCCTATGGTAATTGGCCGGATCTCATAAGGTCAGGAAATTTCCTCATAGAAAACCTACCAGAATATCGAATTCTAACTCCATCACACAGATATTAATATTATTAAGGCTTTATAGTAAAATTACAATGTTTATTACCCTTGTACCACCCCAATAGAAGTTACCCTCACATAGTTGTATATGAAACCAATGATCAATGAACCCATATCATCCCTCATAAATTCAACTCCTATTATATCTCTAAACACACAAGAACCATCATCATTCATCTTTGGTCCAGTGATTGGTGTCTTCCAATGAACCTACCATCCATCGATGGACCATATACTTACCAATATAAGAAATGTTACCCTTGGAAGGATCTCCCTTAATGAAACTGATTACCCCCACCCAAGAGAAGATCTCTATGATCATCCACATGCGATTTCATTCAAAAAAAATTGATATGTAAGAACATAATCTTGCTCCTCATACTTTATTTCATGCTTTGGATAACACCTAGAACACCCCAGTGCATAAAATTCCCTGAAATGTTATTTCATTTCCATTTTAGCAAACCCCGTGAAACAAAGCTCGAATAAAAATAAAAACGAAACTCTCTTTGAACTATAATCCCCATGTTATGGCTGATGTCATTCCATATTATACTATCTCATTCCCATTTTAATTAGGGATTGTATATTGATTTTGAAATTAGCGTTTCTAGACATGGGATATGAAATACTACATTAAATAATATATTTTTCATGTTATTGTCCATTGGAATGATTTTATTCTGAAATTGTTAAAGGAGAATATTCCCCGTCACTAGTATTTATTTGCACTATATCCTACGAAACCAATCATCAAGTTCATGGTATGTTTGAATCAAAGAATGGAACTGTTGGAAACTAATGAGGATATATGTTGGTGTGAAAACACCCACATTTCATGTTCATCATCTGGATAGATATTCTCATGGGGGATCTTTTACTCAATAATTATAGTATTTTTGATAATATCTGGATATCTAATATCTTTTTGGAATGATATTTCAGGGACTATACACCATGGTAAGAATAGGTTGAAATCATCCCATTTTTCCTTATATTATAAAATAATACCACAACCAACCACCCACCACACTTTCCACTTCAGGATTCCCATTTTCTCAATCATGAAACACATAAGTCTAAATATCATCATTTCATTTACTATATATCATTTAAATTCACCCCCATACACGTCATTTAGTAATATAATACTAAATGATATCAAAATATAGAATCTCATTCATTCCCTAGACACAATTGTTAAATTTTTCCCCCTTTTTACAAATTGATTCTCCATCCTTTTCAAGGAATCATAATGGAATTTTCCTCCAAAAATGGAATCCCAATGGTAGAATCCATAATTTTTTCAATATTGTTGTTGGATAACTTAAGATACTTGATGACCGAACGAATGTTTATTGATATTGATGTACCTAAACTATTTTACATCTTCATTCATCCCCCAAATGATAAGAATATTGTTTTTCAATTACAAATGCATCTAATAATAAAATTTATGAATCCTTCAAATAAAATCATCTTGATTTTTTCTTGTAAAATGGTTCCCCTATGGTACTTAATAATATGTTTTTTTATTTGCACGACTAAATTTTCTTTTATTATATTCCCATGAATGTAAAATAAATTTTTTCATATATAAATAATTCTCATACTATGATCATCTCAATGGCTACTATAAGCACATTTTATTTTTGAGTCCATTCATAGATACTTTATATCCATTATTAATGAACAACATGCCATCTAAAAACATAAGGCATGAAACTATATTGGAACTATAACCATTTATGTAATAAAATAACTTCCATTTATAGATTCCTCAATTTATTTTTTCAATGAAGGCCTCTTATAATAGAATTAAAAATATGGGAAACACTATTTTTCCATATCATAAACCACGGAATGTCCCGAACAATCCAAAATTGCACCCGATGAAAGAAATGGAGAGAAATATCAATTCCTAAAATCTAACAAATAGGTCATTAATCCAATAATTAAAAATTTATTATTTCATGAACCTTGTAATAAAACAACACCCCATAATTTTATATTATTAATTTATACCCACATTGAACTCAATTTTGCATTAAATTATATTTTAGTTGATGTCATATAATATTTCTTTTTCAATCCCAACCACCCAGTGTATTCTCCATCATTGGATAAAGTCATGTTGTTGATCTGCGATGATCCTTGGAATAATTTTACTAGGTCTTCTATTCATGATGTATTACAGGATACTATAGTTGAAATTTTATAGGCATATAGTTCTATACTGGTGGGTCATAATGGGATCCTTAACCATTAGGATTAGAATGACCATGTATTCACACACTATTCCTATATGTACTTCACCCCTTTATAAAATATGGTAATTATTCAATCACCTATATCTTAATGAAGTCCAATTATGTCACATAATATGATCCAGGGAAACATTAACGATGGGGTTTACATTTAGGGGTCATGCTAGAAATATATTACTTGATTAACTTATCTCATGGAATGAACATCATGTCATCATTTACTCTTCCCTCCATCACTATGGGTATAATATAATGAACTTTTTCTACTATGTATGCCTCCCTCAATTATTTTCAAGAATTTATGCAAAGATATCGTCACATATAGTCATGAAAACCATCCCTTTCATCTTATCATCCCTAGAATATTTATTATCTTTGAACATATGGTCAACTATTCTCAACACCTTCTTATCCTTCACACCGACTTGATGATACTCTATGTTTCTAACTAGGCCCTCATCCTATAGTCACTTAACCTTTCATTTATTCCCTTTTTATTTCCATAAATTTTCAATTAATAGATTTTTCTCATTGAGTATATTAATGATGGATTCATCATCCAAATTATCCTTAAGTGTCTCTCCAATCATCTTGATGTATTTTTTCAATATACATTTTTATTAAATTTTTGGTTTTATAATGTATGTGAACTCCTTTATTAAATTCCCTAACCATGTGATATTGTTTATCAACCCCAACTATATATAACTATGCACCAGTTTCTCCCAAGCACTTCTCACTACCTACATGAAGCCTTCATCCTAATACCATCTAGTTGAATAGAAGAACCAGTTTCATCTCCTACCCCAACCAAATAATTACACCATGATAGGACATTGGTCCAATAGTGAATGTGTAAGATGATTAATAGAGGATTGGGTAAAGGAATCAATATCATGCCAATTGAAAAAACACTGGACTAGTCTTCCTAGGATTTTCCTACTACCATTTTCATTATTTTAATAGGTGTACATATATCCAAAAAATCTAGAGTATATTATCCCATTGTGAGTAACAATGTATCTTAACTATTTCATTTCCCTGGTGGGAAACATTAATCCAACATTCTTCTTAGGTGTGTCTGTTGTGGAGTTGAAATTTACATTAATGAACCATATCGAGGTCCTTGATTTGAGTTTATGTAGATGTTTCCATAATACCAGTTGTTCTGTAGCCACATATTTTTTGTACAGGAACATGATTAATAATTATATTCCCTTAGTATTCACCCTAGTATATATATACTAGGATTTCATTTCAACTAATTCTATAGAATAATTTTTCTTCTACAAAATCCAAATGTGATTGTTGTGTGGATTCTCCAGTATCCATTCAAAAAAAATTATATGCAAAAAAACATATGGTATTTTTATTTTAAATGGGATAGACAATGAAAAAGGAAAATTATTTTATTCAAACTTATTTATTAAGGAATGAACTCCTCAAGTGAGGCCAAATTCCAATGCCATTCCTTGTAATAATGGAGATCATTGAGAAATAATGGTGATGTCCTTGAAGGTTGGTGACCCACTAGATTCAAGAGATGAATGGAATGTCCTAAAAGAAACATTGGAATTTGAATAAGTGAGTTATCCACTATCCATAGTTATTGTGGAAATATTTTGACAAATAACCTTCCATGATCATGATGAAGACAATTTCTCCACCTCAGCTTGTGAGTCTCTCTGAGAGGAAAATTAGTTCGGCATGTACAATGATTATGTCAGTGAATCCATCTCAACCACTACATCTCTGTGGTAAAATATTCAAACTCAGTATATTATAATATACTACATTCACAATCTCATTGGAATTTTCATCTTTAATCAAGCTCCATTGAGAATTATGTTGTCATTATTCACCTCACCTATTGAATTTCAAATAGTTTCAACATAACTAATAAATATTATTAATAGTTTCCGTATATCATTTTTTAAACCTCTGATTCACAATATTATCCCATTATATTAACTCTAATCAATGATGAATTGTTTAGAAAATCCACCTTTTTATCCTTAATTTTCGTTTTCTTCTACAATTAATAGTTATTATAGGAATGAAATTCTCTAATTTCATTTTACATTAATTCACTTCATCAATGGTTAAGTTCATGAACAATAAAAAGATGGGGCGCCATGAGAGGTTCTATCTCTATGGAAATGGTTTTATGGGTTTTCCTACGATGGCCTCAGCCAAATACTTAAACCCCTGTAGATGTTTTTGTTGGACCTTCGAAGAAGGATGATGGAGGTTCTGGTTCGAAGTTTCCTCAAGCGCATGGGTGTTCTAATTTGGGAAGGTTTTTTCGGATGAATGATTTATAGGTAAAGGGTTCTGACCATTTTTTCCCTGATTCTCAAAGTGGTGAGTCTACTTATAATAAAAGAATTTCGAGAAACGGTGTGGTTGATGTTGTTGAAGTGACCCCAAATTCATTCATGAGTGAATTGAGGAATGAAAATAATTCAATTATTTCCTGGATAAGTTCGATGAAATATTCGTGGAAGGTTGAATACTTTAGGAAACATCTCCAATAGATCTAGAGTTTTAGTGACAGGAATATTGTTTCCATCGGTATGAATTTTTACCACTTTAAATTTTTCTCCTATGATCTGAAAATTTTTTCCTGGAGTCATGGGTTTGTGAATAGTAAGCCTGGGGTTCTCATATTTCAGAACTAGGACCCCTAGATCGATCCCTTTAACGCCAAGAATAATGTAACTCAATCTTAGATTCAGATTAAAGGATTGAGTTAGGTATTTTAGCATCGGAGTATCCTTTGGGATGTTTCATTGGTAGTAGGAACCCCTAGTAAACATGATAAGGATACTGGATCAGTTTGGTATGGAAATTATGCTTGCTTTCTAGTTGAGTTTGACATGACTTTTCCCCTTGTTAAGATAGTTCTATTTATTTGTGGTGATTTTAAGATTGAGCTTGAGATTGAGTTTGAACATGTTCCTATTTTCTATATAAATTATTCAACTATATTACATGATAATGAAAAAATTAAAAGAGTAATATGATATTGTAAATGTAAAAGGTATGGACAACATGTTGAATGATATATATTCAACGTTCCATGTGATCATGTTCCGTCAATTGGGATGGTGGGGACCCATTATGGGGGGAAGGGTGTCACCAATGGTTCAACACTTCCTTTGTGTACCTCTGATTGTGTGAAGGGATTCTCACCGTAGATCATCATGGTGGATTTGGTGAAAAATAATTTACCTCCTTCTAGAAAAGGGTGATTTGTTTCTTCTGCTGATGTTTTAGCTGGTAAGAACCTCACTGACGTGGCTATGAATGATCAGCAGGGCGGGGCTGTGATGTCTAATACTTCAAGTGTTGTAACACTCCATGTTTCTACCTTTCCTACAACTGAGCATGGATAACCCCTTAAATGGGGTGATATTTGTTCTGGTAGTGTTGATAGTGATCAGGATATAGATCATGTTGATTTTCTGGAGGATCAATGCATTGCTAAAGGTAAGTTGGGCAGTATACCATCATGTGGGACTGGCACTAATGTCACTGAATATTCTGATCAATCTGTTGTCCAAAAGGGTGTGCAAGGTTATAATTCCATACATGATCATGATTCTCATGCTTCTATTTATACAGTAGGGGCCTAACAGGCTTTTGGTTATTCTGATGTTGCCCTCACAAGAGTTGTTTTGTCACCTAAACACACGTGGGATGTGCATTATAGGAAGACTTCCCATAATAATATAGCCACATCTCATGTGTCTTCTACTAGGCATGATTCTATTTCTTCATGTGAACATGTTATCATTATAAAAACCTCACCTGAGTCCTCGACTATACAAGAATCTTATTTTCCTTTTACCAATGCCAAGGCTATTCATGCCATAGATGGAGGCGTTTTATCACATGATCACCAGGTGACTTTGGATAAACTTTCCATCCAAATGACAGTGACTCCTAAACTGGTTCTATGGATTTTACTGGTAACAATGGTGATAACAATTTATTTTCCATGCCGGATTCAATGAATTCCCCTGATATTGATCTCCTCAATATAGAGAGCAGTGTGAGGAAATCTAATGTCGCGATGAAATGTCATGTTACTAATGCACCTTCTTTGGTTGCACACGCTAGTGATTAGTATGTTGGACAACCCTATACAGAGGATCATATGGAAGAGGGGCTCAACGAACTGATTGAAATGATCTTTATTCCATTAATGTTGACACTACAGATGATCTAGTTGATGCCCATCATGATGATCATGACTTTGATTATGGAGGCACAAATGATCAATCTGATTCATTACTAATTCCAAATCGGCGGAAAACCGGCAAGAATCCTAGAGGACGTGGTGGTTATCATGGAAGGGGGATGAGAGGAGGTAGGAACAACAGATGATTATGTTTGGATTACTTTGGTGTTCATCACTTGTACCCTTAATCTTTATCTTTTTTTGTATGATTTCCTTTTATTTTAATAATAATTTCTTGGATCATGTACTCACTTCCATGATTCCACTTTTATGGTAATGGTTATGTTTGTCTCTATCTAATATGATCTTCATCTCTAAATTAATATATATAGTATTATATTAGAATGAAGTACTATTTTCACCACTAAATTACATTCCACAAATTCATTCATTCCATATTATATAAGATACAATGAAAATATTTTCAAAATTTTAATATTTATAACTCAATTAATCTATGAAAATTTATCTTCTAACTCAATTTAGTAAAAAATATTATTGATAAATAATAACGAACATTTTTCGATACAATACTTCTCGAAAATATATTCATTTTATATTTTATGATGCTCAAGATCATCCTTCAAAAAATATTCTTCAAAATCCCCAAGCATTAAATCTAATGGGGTATCTATATTAACTTCCATATAATTTAATGGTGAAATATATATTTTAACATGTGAGTGAAATATTAGCTTTATCGTGATATCTTGTCTATGATAAGAAATACCATATCCATATATTAGTGTAATCTATAACTACTTTTCCATCACTAAAAAATCATGAAAATGTATTCATTTCATTAGTTTAACTTTATTCATCACTATTTCTTGATTAGTTGTGGTGTGACACTTCTATCAATGATGTGAAAACTATATTCTTAACCCCCATATTGAAACATAATAAATTTTTTAATCATATTGATATCTATATTATTAAGGAATAGATTTAGCATTGTAGTGTCTCCAATTTTTGGTGACTGGACCCTTCCAATATTTTAAATTATATTTCTAGTTCTCATCATAGAGATGGAAAGATTTTTCAAGAATAATATTGCAATTATTTTCATATATATATAAATATTAAATTAATTTACCCATGAGTGCATATAATTTTGAAAAAAAATATATTTCTTCTTGATTGGGGACTTAGATGGGAAACTAAGACCATAATTCGATCCAATATTCAGGCATTAAATTTGGTTAAACATAAGGTCCGTTCTCATTATATAAATGATATATTCATAGTCATGGGTGAATATTAGAATATTTATAAGAATATAAATAAAAAATTAATTTAATTCTTTAATTAGTATTCAAATATATAAATCCATTTATAATATCCATTATATTCATTCCTTGGTTTTGTATATGTATTTTTAGATAATTACGAGTGATGGAGAACATCAATGTGGAGATAATTTACTGGAAATGAATAAGGGATCAAGGATAGGCGGTCAATAAATGGAACTAATCATTGACATTAATAATGACTTTTTCTTCATTAGAAGTTTTTCCAATTTTGAGGTCTGGATATGGATTTTTTTATTTGCCAAGTTTTTTGATATAGTTATAATTATAAATATATTTTCAAATAAACATAAACTCAAATTCACCATTTTAAAGGAATGATTATATATATATTTTCAATTAGAATCTTATTTTGGAATCATGGATTATGAAACCATTTATATTAATCAATTTCATTATGTTTATCAATCGTATAAAGTTGTTGATCACAAATATTCATGGCTAGTTCTCAATTTTGTTTTTTTTCAACGTTCCCCTATATTATTATGGAAAATATAAATAGTTATTAGTTCAGAAGATAATTAAAATATTCTCTATAAACCAATCCATTTCTATATTAATAACTATTTCTGTGGTTTTTCATTATATATTTTGATTCTACAAATTTTTAAATGGTGGGAGTTCATTCATAAAGACCATCATTCATGGAATATTCATTAATGTCTATTTAAAACAATTGGTTGTGGAGGTAAGAAAAAATAGTTATAACAATTTGATTTTACAATAAATGGTGGTAATAATCTAGTTTCCAACATGGAATTAATCTTGTTCAACATGTATTATAGTCTTCCTAAAAATATTTTAGAAGGATATGGTGGATGTAGAAAATATTTTTATGGATGTATAATCAACAAATATCCCTACTATATAGAATTTAGATTATAAGAACACAAGTTTTATGTATCAGCTGATGTGACCCAATGGTTTTAAGCTAGTTAAAAATCATTCAACTATAAAATAGAGATACTTTCCATGCGACTGTAGGTATCCGACCTGGTGTGTATGAATGGTACATGCCCGAAAAATCAAGGGTTACCACATTTTTTATAGAGGGTCCACACACCATGTGACCATAGTGGAACACAACTCGGATAGTTACACACACTTCATGTGAAACAAATGTATCCGTATATCATATAAATCAATCTTCAATCCATGAAGTTTGTTTTTTATACATCATCTTGGAAGACTATGAATGATTGGGTTATTTACTTAGGGTTACAAGCTATAAACCCCCATGGATATTTCATTTTCTTTTTTTCAATCAAATTAGTACCTTCATGTACTCTCTTTTAGTGGGGTTTCATATGGGATATGATAATATAGTCTTTGATCACCCTAAATAAGGTCTATTATCACACTATTACACCCATGATATGTGACCCCTTTTTATATGGTTTGATTGTTGATATAGTCAGGTATCCCCCCATGTATACACAGTGTTGTGATCCAATATTATTTTCTACATAAGTAAGGTTAGTAATCATGTCACTTACATCCAATGAATGTGATACCATTCTATATGAGAATATATATAGATTTAGGTATCATAGGGAATGATCATCTATTTGTGTGATATCATTTCATATCATAGGTCCCTTCAAGTAAGGTATGTCTATCATTCATGAATTACCTGATAGATATCATGGATCTATTATAAAAAGTATATATTCATGAATCATTATAAATTATGAACATAAGACACGAAATTATAACATATGAAAAGAAAATGGAATTATGGTATATATAACAGCATATAATATGATTTCTACAGTATCCAAGGCATCACTTACAAGACAATATTTGTAGTATGGCTTCAATACCCATACCGTCTTTGTAGTTATGTATTTATCCCATAAATATAATAGTATCATATGTTCACTCCTCATACAATATTGATAGTCATGGTTTATTATAATGTCCATATTAGTAGTTATGGTTCATTCCCAAGACCATATTATTCTATCTCACGAGAAATAAATATTTACACAATGGATTGTAAGGATATATAGGTCCCACCAATTTCATAGTGAAATCATACATACATGTGCAACAAGATCATTAAAAAAATCACATTATAACACATTAAATGTAATGGGTATCATAAATAAGTCATCTTATTATAAACTGCATAAAAATATATATGTTTCATAAATATTTCATCAGAATCATAACCCCTGGAATATAAATAGATTTCATAAACTTATAACATGTTAAAGAGACATAAATTCATAAACATATTACCCTTGAAATAGAAATGGGTTCCAAAAAGTCCATTACATTAAGAATAACCCATTTAGATAATGAATATTAATGGAACCTTTAGTTTATTTTTGAGAACGACATGAATAACATCAAGATATGTCATCCTAGATAAAGAATAAATTTTAAATATCATTTAAAAACCATTAGTGAGGAAATTATAATTTCATATTTGAAGAATTATTTTTAACATATAAAACAATTTAAAAATAATTCATTTATAAAACACCTTCAAAACATATAAATAATAATTTATTTCAATTTGAAAAATCATTTCCCTTGAAAAAATATAGAATAAGCATTAAAAATATTTAAAAACATGTTTATTTAAAAACACATATAAATCATTAAAAGAAATCCTGAAAATATTTTGAAAACAATTTCTCTGAATATACTTCAAAATATATAAATAATTTTTTTATAAAAGTTTGAAAAAAAATTCATTGAAAATAACATTGAAAATTCACAAAGAAAACATAAAATAGTTTTGTAATATATTTATTTAAAAATAACTTTAAAAATTTATAAAAAAATATTGCATATTTTTTGAAAATCTTTTCACCTAAAATGTTAAGAAATAATCTTGGAATCATTTTTGAAAACTCAATTATTCCTTGAACCCTCAAAAATATTCATTATACAATTTTAAAAAACATTTTTATTAAAGCTACATTAGAATAGTGTGTTTCAATAATACTAAGAAAAAATTATCTTTAAAAATATTTTTAATATTATAATGGAATATTCAATAGAATAACTCCCATGAAAGATGGTGAACTCGTTCTTACTGAATATTCCATTTACACCATAAAATGTTTATTAAATCCAGTTGACTTTAAAATGATAATAATGTTAATTTTTTTAACACATTATTTTTAAAAATGTAAAACATTGCTAAATATTTTATTTAAATATCATATTATTATTATATTTCCATGAGATTTTGTAAATATATTTTTTTCAAATTAATTTAATATTTTGATATTTTCACTTCATAAAACACTGAATATAGACTTTTTATTATATAATAACAATATATATTTAATTATATTACACACAACACCAAGGTAATCTATCATTAAACCCAACAATGACTTCGCATGCATTACATGAAACATCGAGCTTCTGCAAAAACAACATCCTATTATTGTAATTATTTAAACAAGATAGATATAACCAATATATTAAACCTGAAATATGAATAGAAAAACTACCTTTAAAATATTATTTATAATGATTTTGATATTTAAAAATATAATTTTTGGTTAAATTTTTATATTTTACAAACAACTATTATCTCAAATTAAATTATTTTCATGTCCTTCTATGAAAAATTATAATTTTTTTTTAAATACTCAATAAAATTTAATTTTTTAAAATAAATATCATTTTTTAATTCAGAATGTAAAATTTTTCCTTAGGTTTATTTTTGGTATTTTTCTAAAAAGATTAAATTTTTTGTTGAATAGTGAAAAATACTACAATGTTATTAAAAAGTGAAATTATCATTAAAATATTTATTTTAATTTAAATTGATTTTAAAGTCAAAATAGATAAAAAAATATGAAAATTAATCCAATTTAGGTCATTATAATTATTCTTATAATATAATTAGATATAAAAAAATTGTTGAATATTTGAACATCTCTTTTTAACGTCTTCTATCCACATTTTTTGGAGAGAATTAAATATCATTTTACATCTTCTATGAATTGAAATTTGAAACGACGAACATAAATGGATGTAAAGAGAATGAAAAATGAGTTCTAATAAGATCAAAAAACATTTTTGGGAATAATAATTTTTTCAATATTTTTTACTATACTTAAAGGTAAATTATATTAATTAAAGGTAAAAAATAATAATATAATATTATAAAATTATCCTAACACATTTAGTAAATTCTTTTTAAAAGTGTTTTTTGACCCAAATAATCCCGATGTTAAAAATATGATCCTTTTTAAGCCACTTTTGTAAGATTAAGACATTTTTTATTTTTTATTTAAATAAGAGATAACAGTGTCATATTAAAATTTTAATAATAAAATCATTTTTGAAAAAGGGTTATATATAATATAAATTAGTATATAATTATCAATTTGAAGTATTATAAATTTATCTTTATTACCCTATTTTATTTTTTATTTTTAAAGAAGTAATATCATAATTATATGCTTGTATAATAATGATGCAATAATTGGTTAATTAATTGAGATATCAAATAATTGATATTAAAAATATTAAAATAAATATAATTTTACATTATTAATGTAATACACGAATTTTATTCACTATATATATATTTTATTGATTTAATAAAATAATTATTTCTAAGTTTTCATGTTTAATTTAATTTTTTAAAAATTAAAATATCAAATAGTATCGTATATAACGAAAATGATACGTAAAATAAAAACTATTTTATTAAATGTAATAAAAATTATAAAAATCTATAATTTGGAAAAATAACTTTTATAATATTATATATGTCATAAATTATTAATTTATTTTCCTTTTGGAATTTTATTGTATTAATATTAACCTGATACTATAAAAACCAAGTTTTCACGGAAAGAGATAAATAGTTTAACTAAGGGTTAATGCCAAAATATAAGGTTACATTTGGGACCAAATTTTTTCTAAAATTTATTGGATTAAAGGAATTAGAAAAATACTCATATAAAATTCTAAATAACTCTATTTGGAGCTATTTGAAATGGAAAAAAAATTATATGAAATTAATAGTTTTGGAGTTTCCAAAAGTAACACTCCTCCCTCTTATAAAAGGCCACCACCTCTACCCACTTACTCACTCCTCTCAAGCCTCTTGCATCGACCAATATCTACTAAAATAATCTCCCAAAATCTATAACTTCATCTAATAGGCCTTACCATGGGAATAAGGAAACTCAATGAATCCTTTTAGTATAAACCAAAAGAGGATACCCGATAAAGATGTAATATATTCCCTCAAGCTCCTTTCTTAATTTTATTTCTCCACCCCTAAACTCTCTTTAGTAACGTTTTTTTTTTGAAAAAAATACAATATCCTCAATATAATTAGATTTTTTAGGCTAAGGGTTTAACATAAACATATAAACACTTTTACATAACGGATACTGAACATAGTATTTATGTGTACGATGATCTGTTGCCACATGAAATAATGATTGTTTGTTTTTTCTTTCCCCCTAATCATGGTGTCCATTATGATGGATACTATATCAATATAGGTTATATATAATATGTATTGTTTATTTAATATTTTTATTATTTTTTCCATACATACCTTTTTACTTTCCATTTGATGTTAATACGATAATCTCATTTGAGGAGGTGCGGACTACCTTCCTCTCAACGTGATGTGATTCATTCACACAACACATGAAATCTATTAAGGATGGATTTAATGAACTTCTATGATATGTATGATATAATTATGATACTAGTATAATGATATATATATTTATATATATAAACATACATAACTATACATATGTCATTTACATACATTTTTTCAATGCGATAATTAAAATGGAAACAACATTATTATGTACATTCACCTTACCATCTCTATAAATAGTGTATTCAATTTAGCACATATTTATGATATTGATTATTATAATTTAAATATAACCAATATAAATGGTATTTATATCATTATTTACATTGTGGAATCAAGATATTTGTATAAGGATCAATAATATAACAAATTAAGACACATCCGAAGAACAAAGTGAATATTACCCGATATGAAACCTTAACATAACATTATTACCTAGAAGCTAATATATTGTCATAATCAAACCATATTAGGTATTAGATATTATAATATTCTTCTATAAAATTTTTATAATTAACTATTATTTATTATACCAGAATCTGGTTCGAATTTATAGAGAGTCAAGACATAAGGCAATGTATTTATGTCTCACCATTATTATTCTGAGACACATGTCATAAAAACTACCTTTTTCTTATATGTGGTTTATATACTGACCATGAATAACTTTCTTGATTCATATCTAGAAGATTATAATATTTATATATTATTTTAATTTTCTTTCTAACATGGGTAATATGATTTGGTTGATTATAAAGTGACTCGGATTGACTTAACAATATTTTTTATATTTTGGATCGTTTAATTTTATGTCTCTATTGGGGAATATTTTTCAACCATGTCCATATCATCTAGAAATGTCTTTATAAAATGGTTTAATATAATTATATGGACTTTTAAAGACATTTTTATCCATTTTTTAATTTTTACTTCATGATTTTAATGGAATGTTTCTTTTGGTTTCCAAATGAGGTAGTCTTTGACATTTTTGGAAAAAGTATGAGAATACTATTTTTTAACATATCTAGAATGACCATATTTTTTTTCTTTTATGAAGATGAATTACCTTTATGCTTACCCTAAAATATTACATGGTTATTTTGAATTAATTTTTTTTTTCTTTTAAAATTTTGTGGCATTTTATGAAAAGAAAAATATTTCACCAAAGAAATTATATCTTCCTCAAGATCTATTTTAAATGTTTTTCCAGATTCCATTATAATGTTTTCAATGTGGTAATAATGATAAGGGTTTTGAAAATATTTAATTTTTAATAAATTTATTTTATGGAATATTCATTTTCCAAGTGATATTTCAAAATCATTCCCATCTTATGATGAAAGACATTGTTATTGTTTTAAGAATTCCATTAATATTTTTTCTCTAAATGATTTATGTTTTGATGGCCTGATGTTTATGAAACAACATTTATTTCATGAGTAATTATTTTAATGAAATGATTATGAATCATATATCCTTTTCATATGTTATTATATGTTTACATGTTTATGACACCAAATCAATTAAATTTTATGATATATGAATGTTTATGATCATTGTGGAACATGTATTTATGATATATTTATGATATGGGTTGGACCTATATCTCTGTATGATGAATTTGGGTAATGATGGAGAACTCATGAAGAATATATGTTATGTGTGAAATTGATTTTCTTTTCAAAATTATATATGTGGACATGATCCTCATTTCCATATTACAATGTGTATACCTAGTTTCCATGTCCATAATTTTATGCATGGAATTGGTTTTCATTGACATATATTTATGTAAGGGCCTAATTTCATGTCCTTAATGAGTGAACCTGTTATGATTTATACATTTTCAAAAAGTTATATGTTTATGTGTATTCCATAATTTCACGCCTTCGTTCAATTTTAAAATCTTATAGATTATGTTCTTAGTTTTATTTATTATTTAGTCCACATGAAATACCAATATCATTATTCCCTGTCTCATGATTATGATCATTGATATATAAGATATTTTATTATATTTTTTTTCATCTTCTCATACGATAATACTCAAGATATACTTATGTATCTATTTCATTTACCTTTACGGTGAAGTTGAGCTTACCACTTTTTCTAATGTATCCATTCCCCATGTCATAATGAAAGGTTTTATGTAGGATTACTAAAGGGGAATATCTTTATGGGTTATTCTTAAGATCATTTAGTGACTTATAATAATGTGTTCCATGTTTCCAAAGGCTCTAAAATAAAATGGTATTTGAGCATGTTTTTGTGCAAGGAATTAAGTATTCTTCAAAAGTAACATAATTTTCATTTACATCAATAATGGTTGCATAGATGTCGCATTTGAGAAAAATTTTAGTAGAAATATAGAAACTTGTATGAGAAATCCTTTGTGATATCCCAAGAGATATTTCTCAATATATATATTTGTATTTTATATGTATAAATGTTAGTATTTGTTATAATCCTATAGATTTTGTGATAATAATGAATTACCTGGTACTAATCTTAAGAAATCATAGATTGAAATATTATAATTAATATACCTTACATATGTTTTTTTATTCACTGTTATTTATTTCTCACACATTTCATTCTATTTTTATTCAATATCTTGAACTATATAGTACATAGTTAACCTTGAATGTTTCATATGTGGAATATGTGGGAATTATGAAAAATGGTTTACTAACATGAAATCTCATATAGAGATTCATGAAGGGGGTATGCATATTGGTTATTCTTCTAGGGATAAAGAGATTGTAAACGAAATGTAAAAGTTATGATATGTTCTAACATTATTATTATAAATCTCGGTGTGATTAAGGTGGAGGTAAATTAATACACGAATAATTTTTTTTTGAAAAGATAAGCTGATGGATTTATTATAATGGTTTAAGAATAATGTTTTATGATTGAGTCTTATATGTTTCTAAATTCATATATTATGTTATTTTAATCATGAAATATATAAGTGTTTTAAGCATTATTTTTTCATTAAGAATTATAATTGAAATGATGAATAGTTCTTAGGACATAGAAAAGTGATTTATGCGTATGGTGATTAAAGGAAATATAACTTTCAATATGTCCTTAATGATAAGATACCGATGCTTGGATAATGATATGTTAGATTTTAAAAAGTATCTTAGATGATTCTAGTTTCTTGGGAACTAACTATGGATTTGTTGTCAAGAGATTTATACTATCATAGGTGATGTGAACAATTTTTTGGGGCATAAAAAATATATACTATATGTATTGGAATAATAAAACATGCATGTTTTCAATAAGGATATATATTAATTTAGTTTACTAACATGATTTATGAGAATACATGATTAAGGTATTCAAATGTTTGGAATTTTAGAACCATGAACTTCATTTTAATATATGAGATATTATTGATCATACAATTTAATGGAAATGTTTCTAATGTTTTGGATTTTCTCCTTTATAAAGGATTATGGGACTATCCATATATTGAATGTTTATGTTAAACTATATATAATGAAGTATGATTATAGTATAATGTCACACAAGTTGATTTACGCATATTTTATAACTTGTACTCATATTGTTGTTGTGAAAAAGATAGTTATAATGATATATCAAACTTTTTAGGATTTTATAACACTTTAGGAATAAAAAATTCAACATCAATTCATGGAATATAAGATGAAGTATAAATTAATCATGAAACAACAATGGGTACAGTTATAATGAAATCATATATGTAAATCTTCTATTAAAAATTAATCAATATTAGGAAGAGGGATCGTCATGTAAAATGTTATCCTATTATAAATATGTTAATGATATCAATGTTCTCTTTCATGTATATTTATTTTATGGTTTTGTGATTTTTAACATTCATTAGATCACCCACTTAATTTTTATCCGTGATCTTCCTCAATCTCTATGGTTATTCACTCTTTTCCATCATGTCCAAATCATCACCTATGTTCTCTTATATAGAAACGTAGTTATGAGTTATATTGGGTGACTGTTATATTCAATATTTTTTTAAATGTTTGTTTTTAATTCATTATTATGATGATTTTTTATATGAAAGGATCATTATTGTGTTAAAAATTTGATAATCCAAATGAATTTTGAGGGTGAATTTTATTTTAAGGAAGGTAGAATGTAACACCTTGTGATTTTTTCAATATAATGTTTTCAATTTAATTTAATATTTTTATATTTTCACCTCACACAACACTAAATATATATTTTTATTATATAATATACATTTTTTGGGTTTCTTTTATATGAAACACCAAGGGAAACTTTCATTACATGAAACCCCGACTTGGGTTGTGTTATATGCAATATCTTTTTTCTATGAATCAAAAATTTATTATTATAATTATTTAAATAAGATACTTATATAACCTAGTAGTTAAAAATTTAAAATGATTATTAGTAATTACTTCTTAAATATTAGTTACAATTTTTTAAAAGTGAAACATTTATTTTTTTTAATATTTTTATATGTTTAAAACTACTATTATCTCAAGTTAACTTATTTTTATTTCATTCTATGAAAAATAATAAAATTTTTATTTTTAAGAACTAATAGAAATTAAATTTTATAAAATAAAAATCATTTCTAAATTTTGAATGTCAACATAATCTTATTTGGAATTTGTGGTATTTTTCTAAAACGTTTCAAATTTTGATGAGTAGTTAAAAATACAGCAATGTTGTTAAAAACTGACATTTTCATTAAACTTTTTAATTTTTTTAAATTTTTTTAATGTTATGGTAGATAAAACTAATTATATTAATTTTATTATAGGACATTTTAATCTTTATTATAATAGAATTAGATAAATAATTATTGAACATCAGAACGTCTCTTTTACCCATCTTCAAGCCATATTTGTGAGATTGTGATTAAACATAATATTACCACTTATATAAATATAATTTAAAAAATTGGACATATATATTCTTAATTAGTCTAACATATGTTGTTTTATAGAATCAAAATAATCTTTTGTGAATACGAAATTTTGAATTTTATTTACTATAGTTAGTGGTAAATATAGTAATTAATGGTAATAGTAATATTATAATAAAAAACATTACCCGAAAACATGTCCAAAATACGTTGGATATGTTTTTTTACCCAAATCTACCTTATTTTTAAAATATTAACATTTTAATACTCTTTTTGTTGATTTGGACAATTATTAGATTTTATTTAAAGAATATTTCATAGTGTCATATTAAATTTTTAATAAGTACTTAATTTTTAAAATAGATTTATTCATAACATAAATTCTATTGTAATTATTAATTATAAATATTATTAATTTATATTCATCCGGATAATTTTTTTTAAATTTTTAAGGAATAAATAACTTAATTAAATTATTTTATAATAATGATGTAGTAATTGTTTAACTACTTCAAATATATAATATATGATATTAAAAATATGAAAATAAATTATATTTTACTTAATTAATTTATTCACAGACATTATTGATAATGTAGAAATGTTAGCGACATATCAAAAGTATCAGTTTAAAGTTATCAGGTTGGTTTAATATTTTAAATTTCAAAATAATAAATAGTATCAAAATTGAAATAAATAATTCTTAAGAATAAATAATATTTTATTAAATTTATTTAAATTCATAAAAATATATAAATCCTCCAAATAACTATTATAATGTTAAATATTTCATAAATTATGCTTTTGGGGATCTTTTGGCTTTTTATTTTAACTATATTAACCCTATAGTGTAAGAAGACAAGTTTTCATTGTTAGAGTTAATTTGTTTAACTAAGGGTTAATGAAAAAAAGACAAGGTTAAATTTGTGAGCTAAAGATAACTAAAATTAATTGGGTTAGATAATTTATATCCATACTAATCTAAAATTATTAATAAATAAATATAGAAATTTTTTAAATCATAAATAAATTTATAATAATTATGTAGTTTTGGAGTTTCTTAAAGTGGCCCTCCTCCCTATAATAAAAAGCCACCACCTCTACCCACATTCCCACACCTCTCTAGCACCTCGTCACATCTAAAATCTACTAAAATAAGATACCAAAATCACTACCTTCTTCCTATAAGACATAACATTGGAGGAAGGAAATTCAATGAAGCCTATCGTCATAAATAAAAATGAGTTACCCGATTAAGAGGTAAGGACTTCTCTCAAGCTTCATTCTAAATTTTACTTCTCCAACCTACACTCTATTTATTCCATTATTTTATGACAAAAATAATATCCTACATATACTAGTATTTTTTTTATTATAATTTTTTTACCTAAACTTACATACACCTCCATATAATGGATATCTAACAAACTATTTCTGTGTATGACGAACTACTACCTCATGAAATGATGATTGTTCAAATTTTCTTTATAGACAATCACGGGGTCCATTATGATGGAAAATATATCTATATATTTTATATAAAATATTTACTATCTATTTATTCAGATTTATTCATTTTTAGAACACATAAAATTTACATTCCATTTAGTGTTAATACGATATCCACATTCTAGGAAGTGTGGACTACAACCCCCTCGAAACGATGTGATTTGTTCACACACCACATAGAATGTATTTCAGATGGGATTACTGAAATTGGGTGATATATTAGATATAATAATTATAAATAAATAATTATATATATAAACATACATATTTATACATATGTCATTTACATACATTATTTCAATACAATAAATAAAATGGCACCATCGTTCATGCCTACATACAGCTTACCGTATCCCTGAACAGTGTATTACTTTTCATAGTTATTTATGATATAATTTTTTATAATATAACAATAATTGATATAAAAGATATCTATATAATTATTTACATTATGTAATCATGATTTTAGTATAAGGACAAATGATAAAACAAATTAAGACACATGGGATGCACAAAGAGAATATTACATGAAGTGAAAGTTTACCATAAGAACATCAATAGGAGGGTGATATATGGTCATAATAAAAACATACATGGTATTATATATAATTAAAAATATTATTTTAATCATGTATAATAATATTATATTTATTATAAAAGAATATTGTTAGAGTACGAAGAGAGTCGAGGCACAAGGTATGGGATTAATATATCACCATTATTTTTTTGAGACACAAGTCTTATGCACTACCTCTTTCTTTTAAGTGGTGTATATATACTTCCAAGGAACTTCTTTTACGATTTGTATCCAGATGATTATGTTAATATAAAATTATTATTATTTTATTTCTAACATGTGGAATATGATTATATTGACTCTAATGTGATGGGTATTGATTTCACAATCTCTTCTATATTTGGGATTCTTTCATTTGAAGTCTCCATTGAAGAATATTTATCATCCTTTACTATGTATTATAAAAATGATTTCATTATTTGTTTTAATATTCTAATATGGATGATTATAGTCTGTTTTAACAATTTTCTAATTTTTACATCACGATTTGAATTGAATTTGTCTTTTGTTTTCCAAACGAGGTACTTTTTGACTTTTCCAGCTAAATTATGAGAAGAATTTATTTAAATTTTATGGAATGAATTGGATTTTAAACATTTATTATTCCTAATAAATTTTATACTTCCCATAAAATATTTCAATGTTATTTTCAAATATAATTTTCTTCGTTTCTAATTACATAGAATTTCAATTAAAGAAAACAGTTTATAAAAAGATAGGATATTTTTCTCAAGAACTATTATAAATGATATTCTTGATTCATTTATATTTTTTTAAATTTGTTTTAATGTAATGGTGCTTGAAAATGTTTTATGTTTTAAAATATTATTTTGAGGATAATTCATGTACTATGTGATCTTTCAAAATAATCACCCTCCTATGATGACATGCATTTTTATTATTTTAATAATTCAATTCATATTCATTATTTGGATGTGTTCTATTTTTATGGCTTGATTTCTAAGAATCCTACTTCATTTCATGTGTTATCATTTAAATTAAATGATATTGAATCCCATCTCTTTTTCACACATTTTAAAATGATTACTTGATTATGAAACCCATATCATTACATTGGTTATGATATGATTGTGTATGATCTTTTGAAATATGTCTTTATGATTAATTATAAGAAGGTTGTGAAATATATCTCCACTTAATTAATTGGGAAATGATGGAAAAATCATGAAGTATATACGTTAGGCATGAACCTGATTTCATGATCACAATTGTATATGTGGATATGGATTTCATGTCCATAATTCTATGTTTGGACTTGGTTTTGATGTACATTATATAATGCATGGACATAGTTTTCATATCCATATATTTATGTGGAGTCCTGATTTCATGTCCTTAATTAGTGAACCTGTTACTAGTTTTACATGTTCATAATGATATAATTTTATGTTTTCATTCCTTTTATCAATTTTATGATCTTATGGATTATGATCTTCGATTACCTTATGATTCATGTCAAATTAAACACAACTATATTCATTCCATGTCTCAATATTATTATTATTGATATGTAGGATATGATCCTCTATTGTATTTATCATCTTCCCAAACCCTTATGCTTAATATATACTTATGTATCCCTTTTGTTTACCCTTACTAAGCATCTTAGCTCAACCCTTTTTTTATGTGTCCTTTCCCTGGATATAAGTAAAGGTTTTATGTAGAATTATTAAGGGTGAAGATATTTATTGGATATGTTGAAGATCATTCACTAAATTAGAAGAATGTGTTCTCATTTTCTGGAGGCACTAAACTAATCCTATTATTGCGAGTGTTTTTTGTAATATATTAGGTATTCCTAAAAAGTAATTTAATTTAAATGACCATAAATATTTTATATTTAAAACAAAATTTCAATATTTTTGTGAAATTTTATAAAGTATCATTTTGAAGGAACACATATTTCCAACCAAGGAGAGATGTAAATCTAGACTTTCTTAAAAATAAATTCTTAACTATATTATGTACCAAAATCTGGGAAATAGTACCAACATGTTAATATATAATGATTAATTGAAAATAATAATATTCATTTGTGTTTTTTATATATTGATCATAATATTTCTTCAAAGGTGTCATAATCATAAACAATCTTGAAAAGTAATTTGATATTTTCAATAGAATCTTACCACTTAGTTAAATTGAACCATAGTACCCATATAAGAAAATGAAATTAAATTAATCTCATAATGTCATGAATTTAAATATATTAATTAAATAATATTTAAATGTATGTTTATACACCTCATAAATATATATAGGTGCATATCATGGCATCTGTCTCAATGAAGAAAAAATCTGAAAAAAAAATTATTTTACGGTTTTGGTAACATTTGATATATAGTCCCCATGAAGGAAATATAATAAATTGGATTTGTAAATACACATAAAATTAATTATAAGAATCACAAAATACATCCATGGGATGTATACACACCACATAAAAGTAATCGGTAGTGAATAAATCATGTATCTCATGGAAACAAAAAGTGATATGAAATTACCTGACCTCATGTCTTGACTCTTATCATACTCATACAAGACTTCTAGATAATAAATATATGTTTATTAATAAAGAAAATTTTTATCATATCTAACACCATATATGGTTTTATTATGAATTTATATTACACTATTTTTAACAATTCAATGTTAATATTTCACTTTTGATAATATCTGCTTTGTTATTTGCTTGTGTCTTAATTTGTTATATATTTGGTACTTATACTAATATAATGATTCCCAAAATTAAAAAATATATTAATAAAATGTATATAAAAAAATTTTTATTATAATAATCTATATAATATATATTTATGAAATAGAATACCCCATTTTCGGAAAAGGATAGTCGTATGTAAACCTGAACTATGTTTCTGTTTTTATTGTTGTGTTGAATGAAAAAAAGAAAATTATATATATATTATAATTAAATTATAATAACTATTTTATATATATCATATAATTTTACTAAACTAATCCTTAAAAAATTCCATATAGTGTGTGAAGGAATTACATCACTTTGAGGGGGTGATGGTCCACATTTCTCAAACGAAATTTTCATATTTTCAC
Organism: Viscum album; assembly: GCA_963277665.1. NCBI lineage: Eukaryota > Viridiplantae > Streptophyta > Magnoliopsida > Santalales > Viscaceae > Viscum > Viscum album. The sequence goes on from OY728150.1 coordinate 1,047,646,929, forward strand.
CCAATATAATGAATAATCATATATGTTTTAAATAGATTAAAGTATATTAAATACATAATAAATAAAAGATACAAAATATATTAGTATACTTTCCACCATCACTTTTATCATGAGATACGGTAATGGGAAAAGCAAAAAATCATCATTTTGTGAGGAGGTAGTTCACCGTACACAAATACAATATGTTTTTTACCCATTAGATGAATGTGTGGGTAACTGTTTGTCAAAAAAACACTACATAAATACATACTAGTATATTAAATATGTTAGTGGTTTTATGATAGCATGGAAGAATTTTAGTGGTGTTATGGGGGAAGAAAACAAAAGAAATGAGCTTGAGAGAGTACATTACCTGTTAATTAGGTAACTATACTTTGGTTTGTGCGAAAAGAATTCCATTGATTCAAATATTTATAAGGGGATGATAAAATGAGAACAGGATGTATTTTGGGATGTTTATTGAGAATATCATGGTTGTACCTAAAGGGTTTGAGATGTGTCACGTAGTGGGATAGGTGGTGGCATTTTTTAGGGAAGGTAAAGGGAGCACTTGGTTGATTGGAAATCAATTTAGGTGTACCCATTATTTTACCTAATGAATTTATAAAAAAACTAAATAATTTATGTTTAATTTATGATTCATTTCTAAAAAATGGGTGTTGGACAAGTTTATAGGTCATTTTGAGTCATAAATTTCTCTTTTATTAGTTTTTTAACCTAATTTTTCTCTTAACCGTTTTAATTATTCTTATTCACATTCAATAATATATTTGGTTAAAAAAAAATTTGAGCATATTAGAAATTAGAAATTATTTTGATTCAAATTTTTTTATTGAATTTACAAATTCCAATCACATAAGTAGAAGAAATTAATATAAAAAAATCCAATTGATGGGACGACAGTGAGATTTTTTAAAGAAAAAAAAATCCAATGGTTTAATATGACTGTTATAACAAATATTAAGGTAAAATTGAATTCAATGACATTGATAGGATAAATTTTTAGAAATATTCCTAATTAAACATTTCAACCAGTTTAGAATATAATTTAACCCTATAAATGAGTTAGATGGAATATCGGTTTGAATTGAAATTTAGTATTATTAACAATTAATTAGAAAATTGAAACATTCTAGAAAAATAAAAAAAATTATCCTAACCTAATTTTTATGTTTCTCTTTCAAATACGAAGTTTATTTTGACATATTAAATCTATAAAAGTTCAAAAAATATATTTAAAATGGGATTTTTAGTAAATAATAGTAAATCTACCTTTATAAAAATATAGGTTTTTAAGAGTAAAATTTGGTTTGTTCTTAACTAATATCTATCTAATATATTTGATTATTATCAACAATAGTTGTTTGAATATATAAAATAAAGATTTAATTATTATATTTTACTGTTAGTAATTAATTTAACTAATTAATATAAATCATCTTTTAACATAAAAATATACTTTTATTAAATCAGTCCATTTATATTCATTTGGATTCCATATTATTTTATAGTTAATAGGTAACCAATAAATTAAATTAATTATATTCATAATTTTTTAATCATATAATCATAAATTTAATGGTCATGTCATATCCAATTAAATTATAATATTTTAGTAAATAATGGTTTTTTCAGAAACACTCAGTCTTGCATGTTTTGCATGTCGTCGAGGAATGTTTTCCTTGTGGGTAAAATAAGATACCCTCGATGATCCATGTAGAGAAAACTAAAATAGATGTTGCGTGTATTTCATGATTAAATCTTCTATTTCATATAAAAAATCCATAAATAGTAATTGAATATAAAATAAATAAAATTCAATGTTTTTTGAACAAGAAATATCAAAAATATTAAATTAATTTGATAAACATAGTTCACAAAATCATAGCGTGTTACAATAAGCCACACATAAAATTATTTTCTCCCCCAAAATTCATCAAGGTTATCATGGTTCTAATATTTTAAAATTACTTTCCTAAAAACTAACATTGAATTACTAAATCCATAAAAATCCTTTTAAAAGGGAATGTAGTAATCATAACACTTATCCAATGTAATGTATAAATAGGTTTCGAAATATGATATGATGGGTGGAAAGAGGGAACATGGAATAAAAGGAATGTGTTGATATTTCAAGGAAGTGAATGAGGTGATAAATAAAAAACAAGTTAATGCTCAACGAAATATTTAGGGCCTCAAAGGCATATGTCTATTATGATTTATAAGTTCATCCATTCAAGGAATATTATGGTATTAAGAATTTTGTATCAATATCCTATCATTAAGAAATTCTTTTATTTACTTAGAATATAAATAAATATACAAACTTATTATGTTTCTATAAACAATATTTTCATCTATTGTTCTAGTTTTTCAAAATTCAAATTCATCCATTTCTTCATGAAATGGATGTTCACAAATAATAATTCATCCACGAAGCACTAAAATTCAATTTTAATAATTCCTAAGACAGATAAAAAAATTAACTGTTGTTAGTTCTAAAAGGGGCCTAGATACCCTGAGAGGGGGGGGGGGGGTGAATTATCGAGCGGATATTCTTTACTAAATTATTCTCATTCCACTAGATATTAACCTCTTGGTTATAAGGGTAACTTTGTTTGCACTAAAATTTTAATGTTGATCTAATTATTACATTGTTTTTCTGAAGAGGATACTTTAAATGTAATACATGAATATAAGCACAAGGATGGAACAATTTTTACTTGGTTCACCCTAACTGGGCTACATCCAAGGAGCATTAAATGGTGATGTTCCTATTGAACCAAATTCCCTAAGGATCACTGCCAAATTACAATGTTCATGGTGCATATTCTATTCCCAGGCTCACTACCTTTACATGTTTTAGAGTCTACCCACTGCATTCTCAAAGCTCACTCCTTATATTTCAATCTCTTGCTAACTGTTAGTGAGAAGGATCATCACCTTTCTTTTCATTTTCTCACTACTTTTGGAAAGGATTGAATCATAATTTATGGACTTTTATACCCCGTAATGTTCCTTAATTCCACATCCTCAATTGTATATAGATTCTCTGTTAAAGATCTACTTTCACAACTGATGAATACATCATTACCACAGGTGTACTGGGAAACGTAAATCTATCACGCAACCATAGGCTGATATACACACTACCTTAATCACATCACACAAGTGTCACCATTTTCAAAGAAAAACACTTACAGGGCACTCCATTATTATACTCACAACTTTTGCGATGTAAACCATTTTATGATCAAATCACTATTGGTGCACCACAACCATACAACACACCACTTCTCTATTACCCATTAAATGTGTGCCATAACCACTTGAGCGATTAGAGATAGAATTTTACCTGTGTTCTTAGTTTCATCTACATGATAAGTATATCCTTCCATGTATATTAATTTTGAAGACCCTGGGTGCTTGATGCATGACATTCCCCCTGACATGTTAGTCCATCCGACCATGCCTCTGTTGTCAAATTCACCATGTTTTCCACTCCAAAACATGCACAGCCATCTTTCCTTTTTCGTATTTTGAGGTCCTGATTTTGAAATACATTTGGTTCACAGCATTCTAAACATTATAATTACTGGTACACAACTCCCTTTGTTAAAAAATATCTTATCTCAAGATTTATGGATCCAAAAATCTAGAAACACTGTAGTACGCTACAACATTGTATATGTTCTTTTTTTAATACATCCATATCATCTATTACATTTTAATGGTTCATATTAAAAATATATTTTCAACAATATCTGTAGAATCAAAAAATAACCAAGGAAAACCTCTTTTTCAACAAACACAAATCAACCAAAAAATTCTTGAATGTAACCTTCATGGGTGTTTCCCAAATATAAGTATAACTATATGTCTATGACAGTCCATAAAAATCAATAAGCTTAATAAATTAATCTTTTAAATAATAAATTAAAACAAATGTTTAATCATGAATATCTATTCTTCAAAATAATAATTATACATTAACCATTGCATTGTGTAGCATAGTGATAAGCCTGAAACCCTTATCGCCCTTCAGTTATGGGTTTAAGACCCACATCCTTGATGGACATGATTTTTTGTCACCCGACATACATGATGTCCTTTTCAAAAACCCCACTAATATAATTTAAAATAGTAATATGATAGACACATATGTAAGAAGGTTAATCACTAGATATCCTTTTAACTAAGGTTTTAAATATGATATCAATACCAAAATACATACTCTAAAGATTAACATATGATTTTCATGAATGTATAACCATATAACCCTTATGAAATATGAAAATAAAAACTTTATAAATATGTTCACTAAATCAACTTATCATTGATCTCCCTTATATCAAAATGTAGCTATTGGTTATCACATTCCAAACAATTTAAAAACATTATTATTTATTCTCTTCAAATAAGTTAATTACATGAATTACCATAAATACTTCTAAAAAATGAATGCATCTTTATTCCATATATTATTGGATATATTACATAAATGAAATATGTTGTAAATTTAATCCATGGTAGCATAATGTACATGTCAACAAGTCCTTAATTAGATCTTAGGTAATCAGTATGGTCTAATTTAATTATATCCCACATATATTTATCCAAAAAACATTACCCTAACATAAGGAACATATTAAGGGTTACCTTTCCCTTAATCAGGTGTTTAACAATAGCATCACCATTCAAATAAATAACATTTCTAGTCCATCGTAAACATTCAAAATAATCTTTAAAATCCTTAGTGCAAACCATCTAATATAAAGTAATTATTTATTTAACCATTCATATAAAATAATTCATGAATCCCAATAACATAAAGTCATTGATTATTCCACATCATCTGTAGTCCATAATAATACTACAACATACTATTAAATTATAAATCTTTCCTTTCACATTTAATTTATATTATCACCATGATTAGCAACATTATCATTACACACATCGCCTTGCCAATTATCTTTAGGAGCTTTCATCTCGTCACATTGAGTTACATAATGACCATTTATTATAAACATAAAACAGTTAACATTAATGGATTTATAAGAGTGGATAATATAGAAAACCACTTCATTTACTAAATTATACAATTTTCTATTAAAATCACATGAATTGTGTCCTTGTTTTCCACAATCAAAACATCTTCGTGTTCCTTTGATACATCTACATAGATGATTCATTATATATTCATGAAACAAAGGAAATAAAATATAATTTCCTCCATGGTATTTATTTATTGAAATCTCTAGTGAATTCCTTCATTCTCTTCCTTGTTGTGTTTGAGAGTTGGTTAAGTTACACATTGATAATCATGTTATGTAAAAACTGATTTGGAATGATAAAAACATCTTCCACTTTAATGATCGTCCAACATGACTTCTCATCATAAAATCATCGATCACATTTAATTACAATCATGTTATTTAGGGTTCCTACCATCGACTAAAACCATAAGAATAATGTGACCATTTCATATCATTAAGAAAAACCACATATTCTGGAAAATTATTTCTTTTAGTCTGTCTAAAACATGACACCTTCCATAATCTATGAGACCCTAGTATCATACTAGTTTATTCATAGCCGATTTATATTTATATCTATCATGATGTTTCATGATGATTTTTTGAATTCCTAAAGCATATACCATGAGAGTTTCGATTGAGGAATACAGCAAGGTCCGTTTTCATGTATGATATTACTCACAGTTAGGCCTAAAACATCATGTTGTAGTTTTTAACCATAGGAACGTCTATGAGAACGACAAATCCACTTGTAGTATCTAGACCATGATGTATTCTTAAGAATCCACTCACTCTATCATTCACCAATCATCTAGTTAATTTTCTGATACTTTTACTTATCCTTAAACTTATCCATAGAAATTTTTGTAGGGTTGTCACTAAGGATTTATCATCATAGCTTCCTATGTTTAACTAATACATTTATTTAATTCCAACTATAACAACCTTTTACTTTTAAAAATTAGCATGTCATAACTTTTGTGGAGTAATTAATGCATTATACAAATAGACACCCATAGGCTGTATTAGTCATGTTCCCTTGGAAACATTAAATAATAAACACTATTATAGAAGTGAAATACATTATCTCCCACTATATTGTTAATGAATATAACCCTTCATAGAAACATCATACATAATAAATATCATCATAACCATGGGAATAAAACATAAAAATGGGTGAGATTAGATTCTCATTAAGTGTAAACATGGGATAAATGTAATCATATGAATGAGCATAAGGGTATGAGAACAAGATCATAAAATTAGAAGATCATACCTCATATATCATTAGAGAATATACATGAATAATGAAATAAAGATTGGTAGTTCATAATACATGAATCATAAGGAAATAATGAACAGAAGCCGTGTAATCATAACATAAGAATTAAAAATGTACTTTTGGAAGACACATAATCATATATAATTCTTTCAAAAGTAGCAAAGGCATCACTGCCAAGACTATCTTGGTAGTTTCGGTTTAGCCCCTATATTATTTTGGTAGTCATGGTTCACTCCCATGGCCATTCTAGTATACTGATTTCACTCCTCATATGATCTTGGTAGACGTGGTTCATTACCAAGTTCAACATAGTAGTCAAGGTACATTCTTGAGAAAATATTAGTCTATCGAATTAGTTATTAATCATTACTCAATGCATTAGAGTGAAAATTGGTGCCACCCATATCATTATGAAATAATTAAAACATGTTCCACATGATCATTAAAAAGCCATATCATAACCTAGAAAATTAAACATTTATCATAACAATGTAATAATAACATAACATGTGGAAGAATATATATTTTTATAATCATTTAATCAATTTAATGACCCTGTGAAAGATAAATTAATTTTATAATCATATAAACTGTGAAAGTGAAACAGATTTCACAAACATTTAACCCATGAAATAGAAACATGTTTCTTAATGACCAGGACATTAAGAATAACCCATTCAATGAATGTATATTAATCAAACCTTTTGTTCATTACCTGGAAAGGCATCAGTAACATTAATAAATCTCATATTCAATGGAAAATAATTTAGAAATATCTTTTAAAAAATAGTGCTTGAGGAAAATATCTTTTATTCTTTTAAAAGAAATTTTAGGGTATAAAACCATTTGAAAATAATTTTCATAGAAAATACCACGAAAACATATAAATAATAATTGATTTCATTTGGAAAAAATTTCACTTGATAACTTATTGAATTTATTTATAACATTTTAAAAACAATTTTCATTGAAAACACTATGAAATAATTAAAATAATGCATGAAATTTATTTTAAACACATTTAATTCAAAATTCATTGAGAACATATAATTAAATTCTGAAAATATTTTGAATAAAATATTTTAAAAATAAAATTGAATAATTTTAAATAAATCTTGAATTTTTTTAAATCCATTTCTTTGAAAATAACATTGAAAACATATAAATAATTATCAATTTTTTTGAAATCATTTTACATGGAATCTTATGAAAGGATCATAAATTTTTTTTGAAAACCCCCATTTCCCTTGAATCCTTAAATTTATGCTCTAATATGTATTTGAAACCAAATACATAAAAACAACAATAAAATAATTAATTTCCAAAATATTATGAAAAAAATTTCTTTGAAATAATTTTATTCTTCTAAAGGAAGTTTCAAATGAAAGAAAGTCATGAATAAATTTATATATGTAAATTCCAAACATTCATTTCCCACCATAAAATGTTTAGATAAGTTCATAATATTGTAATATAAAAATAGATAACTTAAAAAAAATCAAAAATTAAAAACATGTATAAAGATTACATTTAATGTGAAAAGTATAATATGATAATATTTTTTGACACCTTTAAGAAAATATGGTATTGAATTAACATTGATTTAAGAAAAAATATAGAGTCAAATTCATACTTTATAGAAAACATTTTTAACTTTCATATTTACCATAGAGTGGGAATGTGGTTCCAATATTAAATGATATAATGAATAATTATATCATAAGAAAGTTCAAAGGTTTTCATGAGAGGTAGATCATGAGATTTCATCAAATGAATCATAATCATAAACAATCTGAAAAATAAATGAGTTTTTTTCAATAAAATCATACAAAATGGTAACTATTGGTGACATAATCTGAGAATATGGAAACAAATATTTGAATAAAAGAAAAATAAAGAAAATGGGTATGCATCATTAACAACATTAATATATCCATCCAAAATTTTAGCCAACACAAAGCTAACAAGTCCTCTTTGACCACCATGGAAAAAATTATGGTCGACTTTGTGACTCTGATGAACATGACACTGGGTGAAAATATATGTGATCTCTATGGAGAGAGTGACGGCTGGATCTCCGATTTTGAGTAACTAGATAGAGTCTTCCTTTGGTTGCAGAGCATGAATTTCTTCACCATATACCCTTGGCCAATCGTGCCCCCTGGCACCTAAAAATACCTAGATCGCCCACTGTAAAGGATCGAGACTACATCCTTTCACCTTCAAAATTAATACATAAAGTATAATTCATTTTTTTCTAAACCTATGGGGAAAATGAATCATATGCGGTACTTGATCATTACGAAACCATTTTCCCTTGGCTAAAAAATTACCCCTCCTCATAGAGGAATGACCTTTTCTTTGTTTGTGGACCATCACAAAGAATGGTAACCCCTTTTGGTACATGTGACGTCACGAAGAACCCTGGATTCACAAAGCACCATCCAAGAACATGTCAACTCCATGCTCAGGCAGGGTCACTTTTCCTTGCGAAGCTCTCTCCTTTGCGAAGACCTATCCTCTACGATCCCTATTCTATGTGGTCCCTAATTCTCTAGGATTCCCTATTCTCTACAAATCCCATCTCTACAAGGCCTCTTGCAACATGAACCTCTCTTACATGCAGCCCTTAGGCTTATACAAAGTGATTTCAAAGTCCCTCAGGTGGTGCCTCATTTTGCGTTTCTTTTCTCATGATTCATCACATAGTCTTGGTAAAAGATATTTCTCTTTCACATATCCATGATAAAATTTTCCCTTCAATGGATCCCTCAAAAATCATGTATCTATATGGAATTACTAGGGCCTTCACTTCATCATGTGTTAAAGTGCACCTGTTATGTATGTCTTAGGGGTGAGGAGTGAGTACTCATCGTCTGAGATGTATGATGTTAAACTTCCAAGCATGAAATTCCTGGCATTAAATTGTATCCACTATATGAGATACATGTTTCAGGGGAATAAGAATAGGTTAAGAACCAGCAACCTCTCACTCATCTTTTCCCATTCAGATTTTCACCATGCATAGCTAGAGGAACCTCTATGTAAGAACATACCCACCATGATAGGGATCTCATTATAAGATGGCCATATCTTCCTCATACATCTGGATATCCTCCTTGGAATTTCCTCCAAGAGTAATCCCTAATATGCCTCTCCTAGGTTCTCTAGCCATGCGTAATCCCCACACTATTTGTTATGGCTGGAACTCTTATAACATGATGTCCATGTCCCTTAATGCCTCTTGTTTCTCACACCAAGAATGGATTACATGGTAATTGAGTTATCATTGACCATGAAATCATCTTTAGTCCACCTTTTTCTATAAGCCTCATTCCCCACTTTTTCCAAACTATGTAGAACTTTATCCCTTCCCTTTTCAATGCAAGGAATATAAGAAGTCTCCCTAATCTTCAATCCCATCACCCATTGGTCCTGGACACTTCACATCAGTTTACTCTCATCCCTCAATATGTTAAACTATATTCCCAATTAATAATCCACGATGTTAAACTATATTATCTCTAACTACATGAGTATTAATCCCTATCTCTTAAACAAGGTATGTATGAAGCCTCCCTAAGGTTCAGCCCCAAACACTGGTAAACCTCAGTGTCCAATTTGTTGGGACCCACATCATTGGTTTACCCCTTTGTGGTGTTTGACTTGTTCATGGGAAGCTAACCATGTGTAATCCCTACACTAAATATAAATGCATCTAACCAAGAGTGTCCCTCTTATGATGGGATGCTAACCACACATAATCCCCAATACATTTTTGGGTCATTGTATTTTATGTACACCCTAATTCTATGCCCCATCCTAAACTATGTGGGATTTGATTCCCTATCAAGGGGATACATATGAGGCCTCCATAATTTTCACTCCCTCCATTTATTTCCCATCCTGGCCCCTACTTCAATACTATATGTTTCGGGAAGATCAGGACCCATCCCAGTGGTACTATTCCCTTTGGGTCCCCATCCAAGCACTCTATCCTCATGGGTATCCTCCTCAATTATCCCATCACCCAAACAAACTATGTGGACCTTGATTTCATTTCATGGGGATATATAGGAATAATTAAAATGGTTCAATCCCAAATCTACTGTCAACTTCATGTTGGTTCTATCTCATTCCACATCCAATTCATTCAATCCACAATGAACCATCATGATCTATACCCAAGCATCCACATCCCGATGAGATCATTCTATCCATCTAATTGCTTCCCTTTACGGAACTCAGGATGCTAACCATGTGTAATACCCACACATCATATTCATAAATCCAAGAGTGGTACTCTTGCGATGGTCCACTAACATTGTGTAAGCCCCATCATGTATCAGGGATATTTTTCTTTTTATATACCGAGATTAATCACCCCTAGAACTCCATGGATTTTGATCCCTGTCTTCTACACAATGTATGTTGGAAGGCACCTTGATTCTCTATCCCTGCTAATGGAAATCATTGGTGTTACCTTTTTTTTTGAATCATCCTCTTATCTGATCCACCCTTATCGAATTTCATTGTGTGAAATCTTCCACTTTCTAGGACACACCACCCATGGTCCAATCTTTATTAGTGTTTGGATCCAACCATCCGATAAAACTTTCAGGTTCTCCCTCCTTAGGATATATCCATATGATCCAATTTCGCTAGTGTTATGATCAGTCTGATCCCTCCCCAAAAGATGTTTAACTCATGGAATATCCTATGTTAAACATGTGATGTCACGACCCAACCCTACCGGTCTCGAGCTGTAACTACCTCAAGTCTGCCTCCATAAGCCAGGGGCTGGCGACAAGCGCTGAGGGCGTAACAATCTCAAGGAGTCCTTTGTCAAAGTACCTGTACACACACACATTCCACTCAATGCAGAAGTGTATAGTAAAAATGAAACAAAATTACAAACAACTATTACCCAACCCCAGTCATAAATCAACATCTAAAAGAGAACAATTAATGTGCTGAAAAGTGCTGACAAGATAACTGAACAGAAAAAGGAAAAAAACTCTCACCCAACTAGAAAGGTTCCACAACCCGACAACATGTAAACTAAAGTAAACAACTGGTGAGTCTCACACATGAAAACCCTACTACGACCCTTGAATGCAACCCAAACACTTGTGTCTTCTATGCTCGTCTGTAGTCTCGATCGACATGTATGTCTTCTACAAGGGAACACCATGTGGGGTAAAATCCCAAGCAGGGGTGAGTATAATGATTCTTAGTAGGATGCCCTAAAATTTTAAGGGAGAAAAAAAGGAGGTAGTAAAATGGTGAGCAGTAAACAAAATAATGAACGGTGTATGAGTACAACGGAGTGAGTGCAACTCAAGATAATGAAATAAATGAAGTAGACCCATCCAATCTAAGAGGAGTTGGACACGAAAAGCATGTGGCATACCCCGCATGTCTTTTCCCCTACTAGAAGGAGAGTAACTGAACCCTAGGAGTGGGGAAAATTTAGGGTGTATATATATATACTCAACAAGAAACCCGAACGAGTGTGTAAAGGGATCTCTATCTCCAAGATCATCCCAGGAAAATAAACAATAGTTCTACGAGTATCCATAACTGATTCCCAACAATCCTGCATGTCAAGCAGCCTCATCGATAAACCATACAACTAAGGGTCCTGCTCCAGTAATCACGGAGAAAGGTCACTGAATAGCCTCATAGAAAGGGTTGAGTTTGAATGAAGTCATCGGGTATCCCACTACCCAGCCCAGCTAGAGGGTAATCCCTAAGAGTTCATCAGGTAACCCACTGCCCAGCCCCGCTGGAGGGTAAACCCTAAGGTCAACGGGTAACCCACTGCCCAGCCATGTTGGAGGGTAAACCCTAAGGTCAACGGGTGACCAACTGCCCAGCCCTACTAGAGGGTAAACCCTAAAGTCAATAGGTAACCCACTACCCAGCCCCGATAGAGGGTAAACCCTGAGGTTCACGGGTAACCCACTACCCAGCCCCGCTATAGGTTATACACGGAACTAGTCCAATAACTACGCACTGTCCCTTCCAACACTGGGTGTCACTAACACCGCTACCGTGCGTAGGTTCAGAGTGTGTCAAAGTAACCTCCAACCAACACCCTTCTATGATTCCACATTTAATGAGATCTTGATAGAGGCTCCTCATGCCAAAACAGATTACACCATTACAATCCTTGTGAAAAAAAACGTGAGATACAGTATTTACTTGCTGGAAAAGGGATTCCGATGGAAAATTTATTCAAAAACGCTTTATTCCCATACGACAACTTATGGGGCCCACACCTCGGTCCCGAAAAAGGTCGGGCAAACTGAGCCATCGTGATGCTCCTAGAAAAACATTCCAAATAGACTACTCATATGCCCCAAATGGACATCTGATGAAAAAGTCACAGTACACTACACACAGCATAAAAGACAGTCCAAGGGGCCCATGCCTCTACTCCGGATTCAACATCTAAAACAACCTTGGTCAACTTCATCTCGTTTTCAGGGTCACAACACTGCTGACAGAGCCTAAAACGGACTCCGGATGTTGAAGATGCAACTCCCCGCATTATGAAAACAGGGCCCTGTGGTGCCCACACTTCGACCCTGAAACACATCACGTAGATCATACCATTGCGTTACTTGAAGATAACCATGAGGCATAGGCTATTCATTTTCCCAGAATGGACTTATGAATCATAAGTCGTAAAAACGCAGCATACATCCAAAAGCCGTCTCGTGGGGCCCATCACTCAGGACCAAATTTTGGCGTGCGGATTGTGCCATTGGAATCCTCTCGGAAAAACACTCAAAAAATGCACTCAAACACCCCAAATGGTTGTCAGGTGAAAAAGTGGTGTTTCATAGTAAAACGTGTGATTTAGGCCCTATGGGCCCCACACCTTTTCTAAAACCTGAACACTTCGGAAAGAATATCAAAAAGTCCACATGAGGACTGGGGTCATGCTGCCGCTAATATCACATCAATTGGAAATCCCAACCAAGAGTGAGGTCTGATGAAAGAATAATTAATTACTAAAATATATAATTAATTATTCTCATTTAGCGTTTCGTGCCACCGAGCAATGAAACCAAACCCCAAAGGTTTTGAACCAAATTTGGATGGACAGTCGCAACTGCTGGGCCACATCACCTCTAACGGCGCGTCAAACTGACATACAGCCCGTGAATACGTCCGTTGTGAACATTAATAATAATTTTTTATTATTAACATGAAGAGTTTCGGGTCACCCACCTTCGGGATTAGAACTAAATAACCACGAAACCCATTTCAAAAATTCCGTCTAGAAGAGGCAAACCCATAGCCGTAGAGGGCGCATCAATCAAATGCACCGTTTTAAATTTATGGCCCCTTGAACTCAAAGGGGCCCAACTAGGCCAGTCCACCCTAGTCAACCCGGTCCAGACACCCGGCCCATGGCCTAGCTGTGGGTCCAGCCCGACTCGCTGCGGCCCGTTATCTGTGGCCCGATCTAGTAACACTGGACCCACCTCGGGTCTTGTTCTACAAATCAGAGTAACCACTTGGCCGGTCTCCGCTTTGCCCTAACAGGACCCGCCGAAAACATGTCCTTGTCTCCTCCACACAACCGAGGTCAGTGCCTAGGGCTCCCGCTTCCAAGCACGTCAAACCGAAGCTGCCAAACGCCTGCCTCCTACAGGGCACCGCCGGGCTCCTCAGATCGTGCACCACGATTACTTTGTGCTCCGCCGCCCGCATCGGCCTACCATGCTTCCCTGGTCCCCTTCTCCGACGTAGTCATAGCTGTAGTCACCTGCCGTTTTGACCGAACCCTGTCTACGCCGGCCACACCTGATGTTGACACCTCATTTGAACCCCCATCTGCACCCGCTTCTTGATGCCCGAACCCCCCTCCAAGTCTCTGCTCGTCTGCTGACCGTCGTACACCGTCCAAGTACCGTTTCCACCACTGTGCCACTCCGACCAATGGCCACCGCTTTTTCTAGAGTCGAGTCTTCCCACAGCCGCTGCCACCGCCCTGGTGTCCCAATTTCAAATCCAAAGGAAGATTCGGGATCCTTGGGGCAAGACCTTCACATCACCTACCCCCAATCAATGATCCAACAAAGATTGGTACGTCTAAAAATTTTGATGAAGAATGCCCACGAACGACATTTAATACGGGACTTAGATGATGTTCATGTTCGTTTGACCATCGTCCCAATTCTGAAATTATATAATTAAAATGATGAAATTGACAAAAACACCAAAAATTGATGAAGGAGCGGAAAATCTACACAAATCTTACCTCTAATCGGTCGTGCGTCATTGGCGACATTTCCACGATGCTCCTGGTTTGATCCGCCAAGGTTCTAGCGGTGGTCAGTCCTCGATTCAGTGAAGAATGATGAAAAAAGCCGAAGAAAAAGAGAGAGATATATAGAGAGAGAGAGAGAGAGATTTAAGGGGAGGGAAAAACCCCAACTCCAATCGTCAATTTTTTTATAGAAAAATCCACTTAGCAAGGAATCTGAAACTGTCATGCCCTCTCAAATTATATCACGCCTAGGAAAATTTTCCCATTTAGAATTCATTGGAAGTCTTGGATTTTCATTACAAGACATCATTCAAAAGTTATTTGAAAATAACTCCAGTGATAAAAATCACTAATTCATTATTTCAAAATGACAATTTTTCCCCTGGTTGACATCTCTCACACCAGGCCCACACCCAAAACTTTTATAACCCGCCTAGGGTAAACAGCACACTCCGATCGCAACCGTGCCCTTGGATTTCTGATCTGATCTACCGTTTAGGAGAATAGACAACCCCTCCATGTTCATAGTATAAAAACACTTCATATTTTTATAAAATTTATTCCAGGCCCATCGGGCCTCAGAATCGCACGTCGTCTCTTCTTCTAGAATTGGAAATATATGTAATAATATTCCAAAGTCTTATAGGGAAAAAATAGGTCTCTAAATCATTCCATTATTTATTATTTTTGTCCCTGAAAAGAAAAAGTATGAAAAAAAACAACTCGGGATACACAGATCACACCTACCTCTCCCACTCTAAAGAAGACTTGCACAACACCATGCTGGCACAACACAAGATCCAAAGGGATGGTTCGTACTCATAATGCCTTCTAATTTTGATGACATGCCTAGGAACACGCACACAGCTTATCATCTAGGACACATAGAAGACGTCGTGCGCCCACTCCTATTATTGGGAGGGAAGGGAAAGAGGGTAGGAAACCTCTCCATCTCTTGCAGGATTCCCAAACGGCCTAAATAAACTCGAGGGGGACTTCCCTGGCCAAACCTAAACATTCCACATCATGACCGAAATCACAGTTTGTTCTTGGAACATGGTCGCGTGATTCCCTCCTTCAAAATACCATCTGGTGAAACACCCAAGGTTATCTGGTCACACAAGTTTTCACAGTCGGTGCATCACAACAGAGACTCCCTTACACGCTCAAGTTGTGGATGAGTCAACACCATTGACTGATGAAACATTTCACCCTCATGCTCAAACAGGGTCAACCGCTGGGAAGCTAACTACCATGAAACTTCCCTCACCTGAGGAGTCTGCGACTCCCTGCTTTGGGAACATGTTACAACACTTCCATTTTTCCAGAACATAGACTACCTCGAAAACATAGTCCTGTAGAAATTTCAACCAGCACTATCATCTGAGGGTCAAGTCCCATCTGGGTGAGTATACACCTGAACACTGGTGGTTTGAGAAAACCACAAAGAGCTCTCCCAGAATATAGCATCTCCAAATTCTCTTGGGAAAGAATACCACAATCCACACCACATAGTGAATCACATAGTTCTGTTTATGGGGTGTCTATCACCTAGACCTATACTTGATAACAGTATCCAGATTGACGTTGATCATGCAAGGTACCAACGAATAGGGAAGGTGAGAAAACTCATCAAAATGCCAAAGGCTAGACACATAAAGCATGCGGCATACCCCACGTGTCTTTTCCTCTCTTGTATGGAGAGTAATCCTGAAAACATGCACTCTGCCAAACCCACTAGTGGCACATCAAGCAAAACAGGGAGGGGGTGTAGCAGAAAAGCCCCACTGGAAAATCCATAACCCTCTCTGACACTCCACCGCACAACACCGCCATGAATGGAAATGTCAGAGGGACTCATACAATGCACCTCAATACTATCTTCTTTGGTTGGTACTGACTCTCCCTCACGGTTTTGATCGCATCAAAAAAATGCTTCTCAGTGGGGGAAGAACCCCTCTTTACCGTGCATTCTAAGCCACATCGGAAAACACCAATACAGGGTTACATTGATGCCCTGCGTCACCCTCGTTAACCCCTAGAATAAGGCGTTAGATGACATGAGTACCTCACATAGTGTCTAACAAGTTCTACTGAGAAAAGTAGAAAAAGACACAGAGAGTACCTCTTATCATTTCATGTGTTGCAGGATTGTAGACTTCCATAGAACACAGCTGCCCGCGGCCCCGTCCGTCAGCTCCCTGAGCCTAACATGGGCCACCTAGTGCTGGTGGAAGGGACTAGAAATGTCATCTTACAACCAAAGTTCTTTCTACTCTTCTACCAACAACACCTCCATAGGGACCACCATGTCCTCACCTAGGAGTTTTCTAATTATGACACTGCCTCTGTCGTGTTGATGCATATACCAACTATATGGAAACCTAAGAACATTTGGTCAGGTAGTCTCACGCCACATGACCATGTGCATCACAATCATGGCACTAGTCCTCCCTGGGATGTCTTAGTGCTCTACATTGTCCCTGACCACGTGCCTGAGTCTCATCAAGGGGAGACCTCCGGCGTCGAGGCCCTACCAATTGACGTCCCTCTAACCAAAACTTTCTCTATCACCAGTGCCTTGTACAGCACCCTGAGATGGGTGAGGATGCACAAGGGCACTCTGCTGACACTGATCTCCTCTATAGAGACATCACTCAAACTTCTATGTTCAGAAGTCGTTGTCATGGACCACGTCCATAGAGTACCGAGTATGGTCTGCAATCCTATTCGTGCATTCATCCACTACCATCACTCCCTGCTGAAGCTCCAGCAGCTCCCGAAACCATAAAAAGCATAAGTAGGAGGGGCAATACTCCTCACGAAACCATTTCTAGAAGTCATCCAATGAGAGTACCGACTCATCGTGCATCTAAGAAATCCTAGATCTACTAATTCCAAATTTATTGGTAGAAAAACTGGTTATCAAAGCCACCATTAAACCTGTCAGTGTCCAAAAGGCCTGAATATGAAAACCACCGACTCTAGACAACCCTTCAATGTCTGAGGGTATGTATCACCATGGAACCTCAGTGGTCTATAATGCTAGAACTCACATAGCGCACCCAGCTTGCGCTCGTCATCAGACTTTACTGCCGGTACTATCTACTACTCCACAGGTCGGGGTTCTACTGCCTGTCCTTCTGAAAAAAGGTTAAACGTATGATGGATCTTGATATAAGGTCGTGTCACTCATATAGTCATTGTCATGAACCAGAGCTAGTATCCTGGCTAGCTATCCTCACAGAGGCATCCTGAATCCGATCTAGGAGTACCATTGTCAAATGAGCATATATATACCAGCAACGTTAGGGACCTAACTCAAGTTGGACAGTCAAAGACTCAATCCTATATGATGCACGAACCAAATTCCATGCAACAAGTGTCTTAGTGTTCCAAGTCGTAAAGCAGCTTATCAAGGTCATCATGAATGGATATGTCGGCCGCCGCACCTTCACTGGACTCCCTAGACTGAGATCTAATCTTGAGACACGTTGACACTATTTGCCTAAAACATAACCAATTCCTTTTTAGGGACATCCAAACAATTCCCCAGTGAACGAAACTCCTCTGATACTACTTTGTTACGACTTAACCCTACCGGTCTTGAGCCGCAACTACCCCAAGCCCGCCTCCATATGCCAGGGGCTGGTGATAAGTGTTCAAGGCATAACAATCTCGAGGAGGCCTTTGCCTAAGTACATGTACACACACACATCCCACTCAATGCAGAAGAGTAAAGTAAGAAGGAATCCAAGGTATAAAAAATTATAACCCAACCCCATTCATGCATCAACTTCCAAAACAGAACAAGTAAAGTGTTGAAAAGTACTAACAAGATAACTGAACAGAAAAAGGGGCAAAACACGCACCCAACTAGAATGGTGCCACAACCCGGCAATAGGTAAACAAAAGTAAACAGCTGGCCAGTCTCACACTTGAAAACCATACTACCACCATTGAATGCAGCACAAAATCCTATGTCCTCTACGCTCCTCCATAGTATCGATCGACCTATCCAATATCTGTAAGGGAACACCATGTGCGGGAAAATACCAAGAAGTGGCGAGTATAAAGATACTCAGTAAGATGCCCCGAAAGATCAAGGGAGCAACAAAGAAGGTACTAAAATGGTGAGCAGTAGACAGAACAATGAATAGTGTAAGAGTACAATGTAGAGAGTGCATCTCAACCCAAAAAAAGAAAGAAAGTAGACTTGTCTAATCCAAGAGGAGCTAGCCAAGGAAAGCACGTGGAATACCCCACATGTCTTCAACCCTCCTAGAAAGAGAGTAACCGAACCCAAGGAGTCAGAAAAAAATTAGAGTGTATGTATATAAATATGATCAATAAGAACCCCGAACGAGTGTGTAAAGCGATCTCTATATCCAATCTCATCCCAGGAAAAGTCACCAACAGTTATAAGGGTATCCATCACTAATGCCCAACAATCCCACACATCAAGCAGCCTCATCGCTAAACCATACAACCAACGGTCCCACTCCGGTAATCACGGAGAAAAGTCACTGACTATCCTCATATAAAGGGTTCAGTTTGAAAGAAGTCTTTGGGTAGCCCACTACCCAACCCATCTGGAAGGTAAACCCTAAGAGGTCGTCAGGTAACCCACTACCCAGCCCCACTAGAGGGTAAACACTAAAGTCAATGGGTAAACCACTGCCCAGCCCCACTGGAGGGTAAAACCTAAGGTCAACAGGTAACACACTAACCAACCCCACTGGATGGTAAACCCTAAAGTCAATGGGTAACCCACTAACTAGCCCTGCTGGAGGGTAAACCCAGAACAAGTATGATAAATTCGCACTACTCATGCCATCACTGGGTGTCACTAACACCGCTACCGTGCGTTGGTTCGAAGTGCATCAAAGGAACCTCCAACAAACGCCCTTTAATATTTCCACATTTAATGAGATCTCAAAAAAGGATCTACATTCCCAAACAGATTACCCCATTACAATCCTCGTGAAAAAACATGCGAGATAGACTATTTACTCGTTGGAAATGTGTTCCTGAGGTAAAAGTTATTCACCACAACATTATGCCCATACGACCTCTTGTGGGATCGGCACCTCGGTCCCGAAAAAGGTCAGGTGAATTGCGCCATCACGATTCTCTCAAAAAAAACATGCCAAATCGACTACTCATACACACCAAATGGACATCTGATGAAAAAGTCACAGTACGCTGCAAACGACTTAAAAGATGGCATGTGGGGCCCACGCCTCTACTCCGACTTCAACGCCTAAAACCACCCGGGTCAACTTCATCTCGTTGTCAAGGTCACAATGATGCTAACGACGCCTAATAAAGAATATGGATGCAGAAGTTGAAACTCCTTGCATAATGAAAATGCGGCCATATGGGGCCCACACCTCGACCTTGAAACACGTCACGCAGATCGTACCATTGCGTTCCTTGTAGATAACCATGAGGCATAGGCTATTCATTTTCCCAGAATGGACTTATGAACCATAAGTCATAAAAACATAGCATACGTCTGAAAGCCGCATTATGGGGCCCACGCCTCGAGCCATATTTTAAGCAGGCGGATTGCGCCATCGCAATCCGCTTAGTAGAATACTCATAAACGAATACTCAAACACCCCAATGGGTGTCATGTGAAAAAGTGGAATTTCACTGTAAAAAAAGTGAAATAGGCCCTATGGGGCCCACACCTTGTCTCCAACCTGAATGATTCAGAAAGATTAAAAAAAATTCCGTATGAGGACTGGGGTCATGCTTCCGCTGACAGCACGTCAATTGGACATCCCAACTAGGAGTTAGGTCTGACAAAATAATAATTATTTATTTATTTATTCTCATTAAGCATTTCGTGCCACTGATCAATGAAACCAAAACAAAAAATTTCAAAACCAACTTTGGAAGGACCGTCTCAACTCCAGGGCCACAACGCCTTTGACGGTGCGTCAAACGGACAACCAGCTCGTGAATGCGTCTGTTGTAAACATTAATAATAAATTATTATTTTTAAATTAAATCATTTCAGGTCACCCACCATTGGTATTAGAACTCAAAAACCCTGAAACCCATTTCAAAAAAGTCCTTCTCGAAGAGACGAACCCAGAAACGCAGACGGCGCGTCAAATGGACGCGCCGTTTAAAATTTACGCCCCCTTGAACTCAAGGGGGACCCAACAGGGCCGGTCCACCCCAGTTAACACGGTCCAGAACGGCGGCCCGCAACCTATCCACGGGTCCGGCCCGACTCACCGTAGCCTACTAGCTGTGTCCCACTCCAGCAAAATCATACCTACCTCGGGTCCGGTTCTTCAAATCAAACCAGACATGTGGCCATTCTTCTCTGCGTCGCCCCATGAGGACCCGCCGAATGCAGGTCCTTTTCTCCTCCGCACACCCGAGGTCAGCGCATCAGGCTTCCCCTACCACGCACAACGAGCCAAAGATGTCGGATGTCTGCCTCTTACAGCACACCGTTGTGCTCCTCCGGCCATGCACCGTGCTTCCGCTATGCTCCGCTGCCCGCAACGACCTTCCCAGCTCCCCCGGTCCCCTGCTATGCCACAGCCGCAGCCGCAACCGCAGCCGCCTGCCGCTTCAACCAAACCCTATACACTCCAGCCACACTTGACACCTCCACCACATCCAAACCTCCGCCCTCACCCACATCCTAACTCCTGAACTCCCATCCCAGACTCGCTCGTCCGCCGGCCGCCGCACACCGGCCGAGTACCAGTTCCAGCATTGCGCCACCCCGACCTCCGGCCAACACCCTTACTGGATCTGGGGATTCCAACGATCGCCAACACCACTTTGGTGTCCTGATTTTATATCTGAAGGATGATTTGGGATCCTTGGAGTGGGACCTTCGCAGCACCTTCCCCCGATCAACGATCCATCCAAGAATGGTTCGTCTGAAAATTTAAATGAAGAATTCCCAAGAACGACATTTAAAATGGGGCTTGGACGATGTTTGTGTTCGTTCGGCCAACATCCCTATTCTAAAATTATAGAATTAAAACAAAGAAATTGAAGAAAAAACTCTATAAATTGACGAAGGACCAGAAAATCAATCGAAAACCTACCTTGATTCGGTCATGCGTCATTGGCGGCATGTCCACGACGCTCCTACTCCGATCCGCCATGTTTCAGGCGGTGGTCGCTCCTAGATTCGGTGAAGAATGTCAAAGAACGCCAAAAAACAAGAGAAAGAGAGAGAGAGATAGAGATAGAGAGAGAGGGAGAAGGGAAGAGAAAACCCCCAACTCCAAACATCTATTTTTCTATTTATAGAAAAATCCTCTAAGAATGAAATCTGAAACTATTGTGCCTTCTCATTTTATTTCACTCCTAGGTAAAACACCCCGTTTTAAATTCAATGGAATTCTCAGATTTCCATTGAGAGACATAGTTCGAATGTTATTTGAAAAGAACTCCAATGATAAAAATCACTAAGTCATTATTTCAAAAGGAAAATTTTTCCCCTGGGTGACATCTATCACAACAGGCCCGCGCCCGCAACTTTTACACCATTACTATGGTAAACGGTAAGCTCTGGATGCAACTATGCCCTCATATTTCTGATCTGGGCTACCATTTAGGAGAAAACACAACCCCTCCATGTGCATAGTATAAAAACACTTAATATTTTTATAAAATATATTCCGGGAACACCGTGCCTCAGAATCGCACGTCGTCTTAGCCCCTAGATTTGGAAATATATATAGAAATATTCAAAAGTCTTATAGGGAAAAAACCAGGCTTCTATATGTGAATCCATGGAAACCTCAAAAAAATCCCCCATAATATAATTTATCTCATTAAAAATGGAATGTACCATGATTACACACCCTCATGTAGCCCTTTCATAAGTGGAAGAAATTCTGGTGTACCAATGTTCCAGCATCATGACATGTTAGCGATGCCCAACCCGACTACTCTCCTGACCGAAGGTCACTGGGCTAACATTACCCCAGTGGAATGTCTTGATAGAAGCAGCATAATTAACTGGAATCAATAAAGATATGGAATATGGAAGTGTTTCATGAACATCATATTAATAATTAAGGGAGACCCAGACCTAGAAAAAAGTTGTGAGGAAAAATCCATGGAAGGGTGAAGAAACATCCAATCAAACCATTTCGATCAATGAGAAAACATCTCTAATGAAGTGATAAATTCTAACTACCTTCAGAAAGATTTAATGAGGGGTAACAGCTATACATCCTCGATAGGCAGATGTGTTCCCTAAAAAAATCCTCAGAAACAGAAATGGTGAACCTTACATGAAACTATTCTCATCCATATGGTGACTAGTAGCATTCGAGGCATCAATAGATAGGCACGTCACCAGATTCATCTATCTAGTTCCATGTACCACAAAAAAATAGTGGCCATAGACTAAAACTCACTAGGATTTGGGGAAGTTAATAATTGGGCACCCCAGACTACGACATTGTCAACTTGTATCTTTATATCTAGCCAGAGAATTTAGAACAACATTGGGGATCTAGGCATCATTTCCATACTATATATATTGTTCGCTGAATCTTCGTTCTTCCCAGGACCCAAGCTACAACTATAGAAAACTGATCTCCACCCACCCAAAGAACAATGGGATAGGTAAATTCCAACACTTCAGTCCTATATGACTTCCTCTCTCCGAATAAACAAACCGTTGGCAGCATCAGCTGGGCACCCACTCCCCATATCACCGTTCGATTTTATTTAAAATATGGTTATTAATACTCTTGTTAGTCGATAGAAAAATGATGGGTTTATCCCAACAAGAGATATGGTCCATGAATACTTAGAGTCCACTGTTACCCATCAACAATGCCTCCCCAGGGTCCATGCCGAGAGAATATGCTCCCCACTCTAACATTCAATAGGTTTAGGAGCCTATCCCTGAAATGATCCTACAATTCAATATGTTATGTGGATAAAGTAAGTGATTCTCGAGTCCTCCTAGCTATGATATCATCCAAGGAGACACTGGGGAGGGCTCCCACTGGGACATGTAAGCATCGTTAGCCACTCACACAGACCAAGGAGTATGTGTCCCATACCACTATGTGTCATGCTTGACTGAACTAAGGTCAACATCGGGTGAAATCTAAGGATGATGCCCTCCAGGGAGAATTATCTTGAATGGCATCTGTGTCCCGAGCCACCACTGGTGCATTCTTTTTTTCCCTAGTTTTTGTTATAGAACATGGAAACTTCCCTATCCTATAGAAATATCACTTCCCTGCCTGGTCAAGAGTGAGGCACCAACCACCCCACAAGCCGGCTGATTGGACTCCTCCAGTCACTGATGTAAGTTGCATCTGTTGTGGGCTAACCCACGATGATGAAATAAATTAAAGATGTCCGCCCTATGCCATCATTAGATAGATAAGAGGTCATACATACTCTTTCTTCCAACATAGAGGTCCTCTATATGCCCCCATCATCAACCCGAGCAGAGGCTCTCAATGCAAGGATCCTCCTTGCCCTGTCAGTTATGTTTTTGAAGGTCCCCCTCATGTGCACACAGACTCCAGTAAAGGCCCTCCACACTTCATCGATGGTCACAATGAAGGTCTTTAACATTTATAGTATATTTAATATGTAGGACCACATTTTACCAAAACTACTAGACCCATCCAATGTGGAAGTCCTCCCCATGGTAAGGATGACTACCATGGAGTTCCTCTCCATGAGCTTACCAGCTCCAGCGAAGTCTCTCCCCACTACAACACTCTCAATCACAGAGGTCCTCCCAGTCTCCATTTGAAATTTTCCTAGGTGCTCCTCACACCCTAGATTTCCCATGCAGAGGTCCTCCCCAGGTTTCATTTTACAACTTCTCAGGTTCCCCTCACAACTTGAATTGTCAAGGCGAAGGTCCTTCCCTTTTCCAATACATAGCATGCCTTGAAGAACCATCCTGAGGATGGGGGAAGGACATTTCCACAAGAGGAATAACCCTGAAAAACCATGAATCTTAATCATGCCCATTTACTTTTTGGACTCTTAGGAAAAGTGAAATTTGATGATGGAACCTTCACCCTCATCATATATGGTTGGGACCGGGGAAAAACATGTGTGTATCATCCATGTCATCCTGGAATGAAAGGTCCAATAGATCCTCGAATTCCTCAATATATACATACAAGAGGAGGGTGAATTCCCTCCCTTTCATATTTTAGTATGGATATCCTCTAAATCTTCAAAATGATCATTCTCAACCTCAATAAGAGATCACAAAGCGTTGTTCTATTGAACAATAGAGGATGAGAAAAATAGTGACCCAACACCAATCTACACATCCCATATGAAAGAAGTAGTGGTCATTTGTCCATATCGAAGGGATGTGGTGGTGCATTCATTGCATTCTATGGGAAGCATCCCAAGATGTAGCGGTTTGTCAGCTCGTTTAACGAACTGTCCACTAACTATAAAACCACTAAAACAGTATGAATCACTGATTTTACAATTCCCACAACCTCCCACAGTCAATAAATTGGGAATTCAATGGATAGATCAAGATTACATGTTGAGATTTTTTTGGGATATTCTCAAAGTAGATCATTTCCCCGAGATGTTATGAACAATTTCAAAATCAAACTTCAACATTTCATTGTCCTTCACACAAGACAAGGTTTTTTGCCTCCTCTAAACCAAAGGTAAGAAAAAATTCTATCTCCATTGTAGAGGGTTGGTTTACCTTAAATGTTAGGAAAAATTTGAAGATAGTGGCTAGTAGTGTCGTCTGGTTGAGTTTCCAACAATCCCCATTGTTCAGCACCCGCTATCACCAGCTTATCATCAGACCCTCCAACAATAATGCATTCAGATCTTTACAGTTCTGCATTGAATTATTAATGATGATTCCCCACATGTAGAAGTCCATGGATGGGGGTAGTACACTGCCCTTAATTTTGGTCCAATCATGCATCAACCTGGTTCACATGGTGTTATCGTGGATATTAATTTAGCCATCATCATAGTAGACATGGTTGTTTAGGAGATATACCTGGAAGGGGGCACTAGCATAGTTCCTAGAGAAGAGAAACGAACTGATGGGGTCGTAACACACCCATTAAACCCTGATAGTGTCAATACTAGCCACCAATGAACTTATAAAGGCCTTCCTTCACCTTCTGAGTCATTGCCTCCCAGTTGAGACCTTACTAATGGTATGATAATGATGGGACAATCAATCCCCCGACCCATCTGGATTGGTTCATAAGATGAAGGATGATCATGAAAAGGAATCACTACCCCAATATCTTGATGAAAATAGAAATATTGTTGACGAACTCTTTAATTAGTGTTACATGGAACATCAGCCAGATTACGATAATCCTCGACTAGGGAAGCCGGGGTAGGGGAATTTACAGCTTCCTCTAGGTGAGTTTCATGTATGTGATCTTGAAAACCCTACCCATATATATATGGTAGAGGATGGTTTTTATGGAAGGGAACCACAATATATGTCACCAAATCAACCTAATCTATGAGACGACCTACCTCAGGACCATGATCAGGATCCACCGGCCAATCCAAAGGCTATGCAAGCTGCTCCTCAATTTATTCCAGTGGCCCCACATGTTATTCTCTTAGATCCTTGAGTAATTCTTCAATTCACTCCATGAGATACTAAATCTTATTACCACATTGAAGATCCTTCCAATGTATTGGTGGTTTGGTACCCTTGTCAAGATAAGAACCCTCACCATGAAGATCTAATAGCTTCACTTGTTACTCATCTCAAGGTTAATAAAACTCAATTGGAGTAAATCACACTTGATGGGAAACCATATATTCCCTAGGTAGATGTTATTTCATCACCTTCCAGTTTTGTAAATTCTACCTTCTCCCATTTCAATGGGATAACAGGTCCATTGTAGAACCTCACCCACTTTATTTATATGGTTTCGACCAATGTTAGGAACTCTAGCACAATAAAAAGCTGCTAAGTTCTAGTGTTTCATTCAAACATTTGATGGGACCGCATTTGTCTGGAACAATGAGCTCCTGATTGGGTAAATAACTAATTGGGAGGATCTTTGTAGGAAGTTTCTCTACCAGTTTACTTCCACCACCTTGAAGACTAGCATCATCGATCACATTAAGAAAAATGAAAGGCCATATGATTGAGTCTCAGTATTTTTTATGAGGTGAAAGGGCCTCACATAATCACCCAATATGCTACTAACTCAAAAATAGCTGCTAACATCATGTATATTGAATTTAAAGACCAAATTGGTCCCTTCTCTCATAACTAAGAATATCCTTGGTGGATTCTAGGATTTATCCTACAAAGATCAACGTTTATAAGAATCCATGCAGCAATCCTTGTAGGCACACACGTTGCATCCTGTAGCTACTGCAAGAAGGGATTTCAAGGGAGATACCAGTGCTATTTCAAAAATTGAGGCCCAAAGGTAGCATAAATTATTAGTGGTAGAGCCACCCCTATAGCCTCGTTGAGGCCCATCACCTCAGGTGCAGCCTCCAGCTTAGCAGCGCCTACCACCTAAGTGAGATACTCAAGTTCCAACTACTCATTAGGATCCTCGCGCCCCTCTTCCAGACCAAGATCCCAGATCTCCATTCCCAAATCAGAGAACTAGACCTACTTATTCAATAAGGCTCAGGTTCTTATTTATTTCTGAAGCACATTGGACTAGGGATTCCAGCTGTTTCCAGATTGCAAGACGCCAGAAGAGGCAGATCTCACTGGTCACCCTATTTACATCCCATATCACCAGTTACATGGGAACACACTCAAGTAGTGCTATGTGTTTAGATACTAGATCCAAGACTATGTTGATAACAACATAGTTAGATTGGGTCCAACCCCGTCATATGTGTCATGCGCGTTTATAAATCAAAAAACGATAATGAGGGTGAATGGAAGAAGATTTCTATCCTTGGGTCTCAAATGTATGAAGATTGGATAGTTATAAAGGTCAGAACATCGTCTCTTTCTCTAGAGAAGATTAGTAATATCTTGTTTAGGGGAACATATGTAAAATTTACTTCCCCATTTGGTTAAATGGTGGGTAATTTTGTCATTGTCTCGTTGATACATGTTTTGGGATCAATCTCATCCCAAACCTGATTCTCCAAATGATAGGGCTGTCTGAAGCAGATTTGGATCTCTATAACCTAACGATTCAAGGATATTATAGGAACGATAATACTCCATTTGGAAAAATCATCTTGAAGACAAAATTTGGTGGTCAAATTTCCTATATAGAGTTCATTGTTGTCTCACTGGTCACCACCTTCAATGCATTGATGGGTAAACCCTTGCTCTATCTACACGTGGTAGCCCCCTAATAATATGACCAATACCTTATGTACTCCCTTTATGGTAGAAAATGTTTTATTAATTGTTATGGGTCTCCATTTTCCACTTGTGATGCCTGCTACCTGGATGTCGAACAATACAAGAGAAAGGTCAAGTAGATTCAGGATAATGTGGTTGATCATACTACTATTGGGACTCACCCGTGGGAAGACATGGATGATTACTACATTTTCCCAATTCACCGGTTTGAGGACACAAACCTTGACATGGGTCACTAATTTTTCATCTCTAAGAATGGTGGGGAAGTTTATTCCTCAACAAACATAGCAAGGAAGATCACTTATACTCCTTCATGAATCAGGATCGAGTAATCCCATATCCACATACCCCTTTGATGTATCGGGATGTTCACCCCATGGAATCAAAAATACATCGTACTTACTTGTTTCACTGAGCAAGGATAAACTGAGCTCAAGACAACATGCCACAACTGATTTGAAATTATCAAATGTGGGCCTTTTGGTCGAAGGCCCGATGGAATCATATTGATAGTTTTTGTCATCATGGTTTCCATAGTGCATGAGTCCCCTAATGAGGATTCCACCACTACTCAGGCTAGCACCAGTATTCCGTTAGGACCTACCGACTCGGAAGAGATACACCCAAATGAAAATCCTCTCATCATGGATGATGAAGCGGATTTGGAAGGTTCCCTCGATTATTTAATGAGGGATTCTATACCAATTTCTATGAGTTATTATAGGTGAACCTCCGTACCGAGATAGATCTGAGACAAGCACTTATCAATGCAGCTTTTCATGTAGAATAGAAATAGCAGTATGTGGATATCTTGAAGCAGCATCGAGGTGTATTTGACTTGAGTGATGATGAGATTCTAGTACTGAATCCTCAAATTTCTATCCACAGCCTTGGCCTCTTGATAAACCATCAGAGGTTTAAACACCCTCCCATTAAGATGAAACCCCATCATAGAGCCATGGTCGAGGCATAGGTTGATAATATCATCAAATAAAACATCATCAAGGGTGTCCAGTACCCTTTCCAGTTATACAACATTGTTCCCATCATGAACAAGAACAGATAGATAAGACTCTACATTGTCTTCTGGAATCTCAATTTTCATTTTCCATAGGATGATTTTCCCCTTCGTGTGACATAACTTTTGATTGACGCCGCCAGTGGATTCTAGGATCTATCATTCATGGATGGGTATTTCAGATATACTAAAAACCAAATATCTTCCTAGGATGAATACTCCACTTCCATTAAATATCTATAAGGTACATTTGGTTTCCAATTGATGCCTTTCGATCTAAAGAATGCATGCCCCACCTATTAGCATTACATACACCACTTATTCAAGCATATTTTTGTTACATTTTTGGAATTCTATGTGGGAGATTTGTTTGTCAGATCCCTCTACTTTCATGACCATATTAGGGATATTGATAAAGTGCTTGTCTTTCTCCATTCCATGCATCTAAATATAAAACCCATGAAGTGTTCCTTCAGGGTTATCTCCAGAATGTTCCTTAGCTACATCGATAGGTTTATAGTTATCAATATCGATCTAGAAAAGTTCAAGGCCATCAGTAAGATGCCTCCCCCAATAATACTTCAAGATATTTGAGGTTTCGAAGAAAATGATCTTACATACACCGATTTATCTCATATCTAGCTAGAAATCATAAGTCATTTTCCCCACTCATGAATAGAGGTTTGGATTATCAGTGGGATGAAGAGTGCTAGACAGGTTTTGAGGAAATCAAACAGTATCTACTACATCCTTCGGTTCTGAGGTCACCTATCTCAATAAAGATGATGGTCCTTTATATGACCACACTAGATTGATCCCCTTGTTCCCTTATCTCCCAAAAAACAAATAAAGGACATAGAGAAATTTCTATTTTCACTGTCGCATGATCCTCAATAAAGAGATAAGAAATTCTTCTATAGAGAATATTTTCCCTGAACTAGTATTCACAGTGATAACATAGTAACATTACATTGAGCACTATGAGATATAGTTGGTGTCCAAAATGTATCATCTAATGTATATTCTTAACTGACCCATGTCGATAGGCCTTCTCGCTCCGTGCACAATCTTTATTCTATAGTAAAACATCAGGTTCGTTCCCTAGAAGGCTATTAAGCAGCAGGTGCTGGAAGAATTTCTTGCTTCCCATGCATCCCCCATAGAGTAATCTATGGACCATAATTTCCCTGAGGACACAATCATCTCAGTGTAGCATGCTTTGTTGTATTGGTAGATGCACTTTGATGGTGATTCATGAAATCCAACTGGAATAAGGATCAATAATCAAATACATAATTGGGAAGTCCTAGGTTTCATGCTCACCGCACATTTAAAGGTTGTCTTTCCCTATTTGTTTTGGTTTTCAGAAGGTTACACCTAAAGCGAAGTAGAGTATTAGCCTCTCATCACTGGCCTCGAGCTGTCCCTTGAGATTTATGTTTTTTATTTGCTTGTGACTGGGTATTTTGATCTAGTCATCAAACAGACTAATGGTGACTATGTATTTGTGATGCTAGGGATCACACCTTTGTTAGATGTCACTCTCCAAATAATGGCCTAGTTGCCTCCCCCACTAGATATCACCCATGTTCCCCAGTGGAAGAATGGTCATGATGATTATTTTTCATCCTAACTTCCTCTCTTAAAGCGCCCAACTATGGTGATCTGATCATTCATGTGGCGCATATGAGGGTAATCAATCTCATCACTCTGGATAGTGATGTTATGCAACCAGAGATTCATATTACCACTAGTTCGTCCACATCAACACCCCCATGTCCTTATGCTATGGGGGAAGAGACCCTAGACTAGACAACTCCATTCTTTTAGGAACTCATACAATGTGATCTCTCAACAGACAGAGATGAATGTGAATTATTTTTTCCACACATAATGTAGTTCACCCTCAAGATTTGTCTGAGTTCTGAGAAAATCATCTAGAAATGTGGGTTTCATGCAGTTATCATCCACATTATTCAGTGGTATGAGAGTTGTTACACCTCGAGATTTTACGAGATTTGTTCTTTTTAATTTATTTCATATCTTCTTTTGTACTCTACACCAAGATTATATTTAACTATATGCAAGAACGTATTAGCTTGCAGTATACGCAACACTATTCATTGATCGTGTTATACAAAACATCAAGTTCGTTTGATAGTAGTTATTCTACGCAACATTGAGTGTATATATATATATATATATTCAATGTATAAATGAAATATGGTTGGATTATGTTATACTCATCAATAGAGGAGTCTTCCACTACATGAAACCCTGACTTGGCTTACATTACACGCAATCACAACCTTCCAAGATATCATGTTTTGTACGCAATACCGAGTTTCATTAAACAATTATATGTTATTAAAATATTATATAAACTAGATGTTAAGAATAGTAATACCCAATATTTAAAATTTTATTTTTCAAAATGGAATTCATTTTTGGATTCAGAATATCGAAATTATCTTAGGGTGAATTTTTGGTATTTTTCTGAAAACATTCAATTTTTGATGAATAGTGAAAACACTAGGTTACTATATAAAAACCGAATTTTAATTTAAATAATTATTTATTTTATTTAAATTCATTTTATGTAAAAAATGATACATAATACCTATATAAGTTCAATGTAATTCATTGGAGTCATTTTGTAATAATTTTAGATATAAAAAAATTTATTGAACTTTTCATCGTCTTTTACCTACCTCCTGGGAACATTTTGCAAACATACATAAAACGTAATTTTACCGCTTCTATGAGTGGAATTTCGAAAATTCACGAGACATAGTTAATATAAAGGAGTAAAATTTGGTTCAATAAGATGAAAATAATTTCTGGTGAATAGTAACTTTTTACTTTTATTTACCACGGTTAAAAGTAAATATGGTAATTAAGGGCAAACATGACATTATTATTACCCTAACACATGTCCAAATTCTATTGGATAAGTGTAATTCGAAAAAAACAACCTTAGGAATAAAATAATTTCCTTTACGACCACTTGGATTAGATTAGGACATTTATTATTATTTTTATTTAAAAAAGAGTTAAAATAGTTAAAATCAAAGTTTAATATCTAAAACATTTTTAATATAGGGTTATACAGAAGATAAATTCAAATATAAATATTTATTAGAAAGATAAAAATATTTCCTACCTAATAGTAGTTTATTTATAATTTTTAGACTTTAAATAAGTTAACTTATTTATGACACAATGGTGATGCACTAATTACCTTATTAATAAAATATTAACATAATTGATATTATAAATACCCAAATAAATGTAATTTGAGACTTTTTATGAATTAATCTAATTTTATAGGTTGATAGGACATGTTATCATTGATTCAAGAAACTTTTTTCGAACTAATCATGCTGTTATGAGTTTAAAAAAAATAAATTACCAAATAGTGTCAAAATTGACATAAAATAGTATTTAAAAAAAATATTATATAATTAATTGTTATTATATTCTTAAAAATATTAGTACTATAAAAATGACATAGATAAGGTTATATATATTAATTATTAACCACTTGGGGTCCTTTTTCCTTATTATAGTATGTTTATTAACCATGTAGTGTAAGAAAACAAGAAGACGCGGTAAAAGTTAAATTGTTTAACTTAGAGTTAAATCAAAATGATAAGATTAAAATAGTAACCTAAACATGTCTAAAACCTATTGGTTGAGATTATTTAGACCCATCCCCACTTTAAATTCGAAATAAATAAATTTTGTGCTATTATAAACAGAATATGACTTTATTATAAAATAATATTTTACGTTTTTCCAAATATACTGATATTTTATTATAAATATGAAACCACCCAATTTCATCTTCCATCCATCCTATGGAAAATTAAATCACCGCGCGCGGGTAGCTACGTAATACCATCTCCACGCAGTGGTGTAATCTGTTTCCCCCCCACCTTAATTGGATGGGTATAATTGTGTAAATATGTAACTATATATGATTATTGTAAATTTATATTGATTCTAAAATATTATACATACCCTTCAAAAAAATTCCATGATCATGGGAATGATATCATCGCTCGTGCGTACGTACAGACTACCGTCTCTACGAACGCGATGAGATTCATTTTCCATGATTAACCATTGAAGTATGATTATAATGAATATATAATAAATGATAATGAAATATATTATATTATAATGATAATGTATTTATGTACATATAATTTTCATTTACTTAATTCCATTTAATTCAATAAGGAAATGAAAACAGCGTTTATGTGTACGCACGACCTACTGTCTCCATGAACGGTGTATTTCATTCCATTTATCGATCTATGATATATATTTATATACATAATATATATTATATATAAATCATATTTTACATTATGGAATTATGTAAATCCGGATATACGTAATAATATCAAGAACAACAAATCGAAACACATAGGATAAATGAAATGATTTTACCCAAAACGCTGCATTAACATGGAATTTACAAAAGAACGGGTAATATAAAGTCATAAGTGAACCATATATTATGTAATAACAAAGAATATTATTCTTCAATAAGTCAATGACATTATTTAAATCCTTATACAGGAGTTTTGGATACATACGATGCATATCAGACATAAACTAAGGGATAACTTTTCCAATCTCTTTTTTATTCGAGATCGTTTACTCGTAAGTATTTACTGAGGTTATATTTATAATCCATTTCCCTATCTACTAAAAAAGGTTTCATGTATATTTAAAGTAATTTTTACCCATTTTTTACATTTACTACATGGTGTTTAAGGTATAATTATTTTGATTACCATGTGATGTACTTTTTGACTTTTCTGACAAAAGTGCTAGGAGAATATTTTTTAACTTATACAGCATGAACAGATTTTTTACGGTTTTATAAAACCTTATTTTCATGAAGATTAATCTACATAATTTAATGACAATTTTCAAAAAAATCCTCTTCTTTTAAAATTTCATGGAATTGTTTGAAAAGAAAATAATTTTGAATAAGAAAGGATATTTTCCTCAAGAAGTTATTTAAAGTGTTTTATCAAAACCATTGTTCATCTAAGATGAAATTATTTCATATGTGTATGTTTCAGTTATATTGTCTCAATGATTTAAATGGTCTCACTTATCTTATTATGAAATGATATCCATTTATATTATATGGATTATGTTATGATGTGGTGATGTTTATGAAACCCATTTTATTATTTGGGTTATGATGAATGATTTGTGTTTATATTATGGGACCCGTAAGAATGATTTCATTATGAGATGGGTGGGACCAATATCTCCCTCCAATGAATTGGGTAAATATTTATATCTCATGAGATAGGCATGCCATGATTGATAAGTTAATCTGGTTCAATGTTACAGGATTGGAACGAGGAGTGAGGTCAATTCAGAAAGGGACTTTGTCCACTAAGATGGTCTTGGCAGCAATGCCTTGGATACTATGGAAATCATATCATGTGATTAATGGTTTCCACAATTACATGCTTTATTTCCATTATATTTTATCATTATTAATGTTTTTTTATAATCAATGCCTTACGTAATGCCATGATTTATGTCATTGCTCAAGATTTTGATGTTTAAACATTATGTTCATGTGTTAAAGTTCAAATGTCTATGATTTGTTTTATTTTATCCATGCTTACCCTTACTGAGCATTTGAGCTCACCCTTTATTTGTTTTATTTTCCCCATGATTTAAAGAAAGGCTTTAGGTAATAAAAAAAAGGGGAAGATCATTATGGGAGATGTTGAAGATCATTCACCCTGATTAGAAGATTATGTTCCGAGTTTCCCAAGACACTAAACTATTACGGTCTTTGAGTGTTGGTTCTTTTTATGTATTAAGTATTCCGAAAAAGTAATGTATGGTCTATGTACATCAGGATTGGGTCTCTATAGTTGGTATCAGAGAAAAGGTTTAGTTAACCTTTGGAAACTAGGATGCGAAAACTTTAGTGAAATCCGTAGAGATATTTCTAAGGTATGTCTAGAGATGTCCCTAAGGATAAGTTTATGTATAGGTTATAGTCCAAGAATTATGGTAATAATCTTAGAATTAAACCTATGATGTTAGATATTGAAGGTACTCCCCCTTTATTATGTTGTTTTCCAAGTATTATTTTTTCCTCTCTCACTATTCTTTTGGGGTTTTAGAAAATGGATGGAAATGGGAAGATTCACAGTAATGGAGGATATGATGGACAATGGAATGATATTCATCATGAGAAACCAATTGAAACAGGATTTGGAAGTCCAAACATTGTTATTATGCCTATTCAGAAATATCATAATATGGTCAATAATCTCAACTTTGGTATGTTTCCCGACTCAGATAAAAAGAGAAAGATGGAGTTTCGGGACGATCATAGAGGAAAGAAAGTTCAATTCCACTCATGTAAATCATGTGGGAATATACATCAGGGAGAATGTTTCAAAGGAACTGGAAGATTCTTTGGGTGCAGAAAATAAGGACAGAAATCCAGTAAGTGCAAAGGAAAAGGTTCAGTTAACACCATGGAGAAGGATAATGGTATTTCTAAGACATCAAAAATGATTAGATGTTTTAAATTTGGAATGTATGGGCATTATGCAAAACAATTCTCTAAGGGAAAATCTCATGAAGAGAATCAGCATGGTCATATGGGTATTATTTATGTGGATGATGATGAGGAAACTATGAATTATATATGAGATGAAAGAAGTGTTGAAGCTTGGCCAATGTTTTAAGAAGGTAGTGGAATGATTGTATGTTTATCAAGAGTTATGTTGTATAGGTAATTTAATGGTACTATGGAATAAAGAAACATCTAAGGATTGTTACAATATTGTTTTTCCCAAATTATTTGAAAGTATATGTTGAATGGTACAGGAAACCATGAAAGGTTATTCAGATATTTTTCGGAAAGAAGATTATATGTGCATAATGAAGGGTTAAAGAGAAGATGAAATTTTGATAGTATTCAAGAGCTCATGAATGATATATAGACAAAGTGATATCATGGTTGGAGTATATAGAAATTTTGAGATTTTGGTATGTGGAATGAGTTAACTTTTGACCACATTCAAGTTTTCACAAAGGTTCTATGGTAATTCATGTTTCAGAAGAATACATGATTAAGGTATTCACATGTTTGGAATATGACCAACAAGATATAAATTATGATATATGGGAGATAAATAAGGGTATTCACATGCTTGGTATATGACCTCTCTAGTAATCATTTTATTTATACTATGAGATTGGAATGATTTATTTTGGATAAGCCTAAAGATTGGAATGGATTATGTTGGACATAAGATAGTATTATTTAAAATATAAAACTTGTTTTTCGATATTATTTCTGTAATGTTATAATAGTATAATTTTTGAAAAAGGAAAACCCATAGGACGAGCGGCAACCCGTCACATCGGACAAGGATGTGGGAATCGAACCCACAACTGAAGTACGACATGCCTTTATCGCATACCACTGGCCTACATGAAGAACATGGTTAGTAGAAACTAGTTTAATTTTATTAAGCTCTATGACAGATGATGTACAAGTCCATTTTAGCAACAAGATATGATTAATCTCAAGATAGATGGACTTATGTATATTTAATAAATTCTGCTAAACTTTTTGCTATAGAAACAAATGGAACGACCTATCATTCTATCACATGAGCTGCTAACACTTAATGAATGACAAATTCAACTTCATTTCCTTAAGAGATGAAGTGGAAATTGTTCAAGGCACGAACAATGGTGAGATTTTACCAAAATCAAGTAAGTATTTCTTTTAATTCAACAATTATTCAGCATTAGGGGAATGATATTGAAAACTAAAAAGGGTGTCCTAGAACCCTCATACTCGATAAATCAGATGCCACCTTAGATCATCACAAATTTATGTCTTTGTTATTGGTGGATTTTTCATGGCCATGTTCTCTACCACTCTCCATCAGAACTTGATGGTTTGATTTCTCTTCCATATCCATATTTTCACCTATGTTCACTTATGTGGAAACCCAGTGATGAGTTAATTTGGGTAAACGTTACATTTCGTACTTTAGTTTTTTAATGTTATATTTTGGTAATCATTTCTACAATGTGGGTTTCTATGAAAGAAACTCTCATGTAATAAACCATTTATAACCCCGACGAATTTCGAGGGAGAAATTCATTTTAAGGGGGGTAGAATGTAACACCCCGAGATTTTATGAGATTTATTCTTTTTAATTTATATCATATCTTCTGTTGTAGTCTACACCAAGATTATCTCGCGCTATACGCAAGACCGTATTAGCTTGCAGTATACGCAACACTATTCTTCGATCGTGTTACACACAATTTCAAGTTCATTTGATAGTAGTTATTCTACACAAAATTTAGTGTACATGTATATATATATATATTCAATGTATAAATGAAATATGGTTAGATTTGGTTATACGCAACAACAAAGGAGTCTTGCACTACGTGCATCCCTGACTTGGATTACATTACACGCAATCACAACCTTTCATGATAGCGTGCGTTGTATGCAATACCGATTTTCACTAAATAATTATATGTTATTAAAATATTATATAAAAAAGCTATTATGAATAGTAATATGCACTTTTTGAAATTTTATTTTTCAAAATGGACTTCATTTTTGGATTCGGAATATCGAAATTAGCATAGGGTGAATTTTTTTTGTTTTTCAAAAAACATTCAATTTTTTATGAATAGTGAAGACACCGGGTTACTATTTAAAAACCGAATTTTTATTAAAATAATTATTTATTTTATTTAAATTTATTTTAGGTAAAAATTGATACATAATACCTATATAAGTTCAATTTAATTCATTGGACTCATTTTATAAAAAATTTAGATATATAAAAATTTATTAAACATTTCACCGTCTTTTACCTACCTCCTATTAGCTTTTTGCAAACATACATAAAACATAATTTTACCACTTATGTGAGTAGAATTTCGAAAATCTGAGAGACACGGTTAATATCAAGGAGTAAAATGTTGTTCAATAAGTTAAAAATTATTTTTGGTGAATAGTAACTTTTTACTTTTATTTACCACTGTTAAAAGTAAATAGGGTAGTTAAGGGTAAAAATGATATTATTATTACCCTAACACATGTCCTAATTCTATTGGATAAGTGTAATTCGACCAAAAACAACCCGTTGAATAAAATATTTCCCTTTAGGTCCACTTGGATTAGATTAGGACATTTATAATTATTTTATTTAAAAACGAGTTAAAATAGTTAAAATCAATGTTTAATAACTAAAACATTTTTAATATAGGGTTATACATAAGATAAATTCTACTATAAATATTAATTTGAAATATAAAAATATTTCCTACCTAATGGTTTTTTATTCATAATTTTTAGACATTATATAAGTTAACTTATTTATGACACAATGGTGATGCAGTAATTACCTTATTAATGAAATATTAACATAATTGATATTATAAATACCCAAATAAATTTAATTTGAGACTTTTAATGAATTAAAATAATTTTATAGGTTAATGTGACATGTTATTATTGATTTAATTAAATTTTTTCGAACTAATCATCCTGTTATAATTATTACAAAAATCAATTACCAAATAGTGTCAAAATTGACATAAAATAGTTTTTAAAACAAATATTATATTTTTAATTGTTATTATATTCTTAAAAATCTACAGTTCATCCAAATGACTTATATAATGATATATATATTAATAATTATCCACTTGGGGTTCGTTTTTCTTGTTATAGTATGTTCATTAACCATGTAGTGTACGAAAACAAGAAGACATAGTAAAAGTTAAATTATTTAACTTAGAGATAAATCTAAATGATAAGGTTAAACTAGTAACCTAAACTTGTCTAAAACCTATTTTTTAGATTATTTCAACACATACCCACTTTAACGTTTAAATAAATCAATTTGGAGCTATTATAAACCGAATATGACTT
This sequence comes from Viscum album, assembly GCA_963277665.1. Lineage (NCBI taxonomy): Eukaryota > Viridiplantae > Streptophyta > Magnoliopsida > Santalales > Viscaceae > Viscum > Viscum album. Next base: position 1,047,685,885 of record OY728150.1, read on the forward strand.
TATTATAAAATACTATTTTATGTTTTTCCAAAGCTGCCCCTCTCCTCCCTTATAAAAAGGGCACCCATTCCCTCTTCTCTTCATAACCTTTTGAGTCTCGAAGAACGGAAAACCCCTGAAAATTACTCTTCTCAACCTCTCTCGTTACACCATAGAGGTTCTGGTCTTCTCCAAAGACCAACCTCAGTGCCTTAAGAGGAGGATAAGAAGAGGCGCGTCAAAGAAGAGGTAATATCCTTTACCAATTATTTCCAATTTATTTTTTCTTCAACATATTCTTATTTATTTGTTTCATCATATATTACTATCATAAGTATCACTCATATACTGATATGTTATTATAAATATGAAACAACCCAATTTCATCTTCTATCTATCCTACGGAAAATTAAATCACCGCGCATTTGTACGTACGAAATACCGTCTCCACGCCGTGGTGTAATCTGTTTTTAACCACCACCTTACATGGATGGGAATAATTGGGTAAATAAATAACTATATATGATTATTGTAAAGTGATATTGATTCTGAAATATTATACATACACTTCAAAAATATTGCATGATCATGGGAATGATATCATCGCTCGGGCATATGTATGGACTACAGTCTCCACGAACGCGATGATAATCATTTTTCATTATTAACCATTCAAGTATGATTATAAAGCATATAAAATAAATAATAAAGAAAGATATTACATAATAATGAAACTAGATTTATGTACATATATGTTTCATTAAATTAATTCCATTTAATTCAATAAGGAAATGAAAACAGCGTTCATGCGTATGCACGGCCTACCGTCTCCATGAACGGTGTATTTCATTCCATTTATTGATATATGATATATATTTATATACTGAATATATATTATATATAAATCATGTTTGAAATTCTAGAATTATGTAAATCAGGATATGAGTAATAATATCATGAACAAAAAATCGAAACACATACGATAAATGAAATGATTTTACCCAAAACACTGCTTTAACATGGAATTTACAAAAGAACGGGTAATATAAAGTCATAAGTGAACCATATATGATATAATAACAAATAATATGATTATTTAATAATTCAATGACATTATTTAAATCATTATACAAGAGGTTAAGATACATACGATGCATATCAGACATAAGGTAAGGGATAACTTTTCTATTCTCGTTTTTATCTGTGATTGTTTACTCGTAAGTATTTACTAGGGTTATATTTATCATCCATGTCCCTATTTTATAAAAATGGTTTCATGTATGTTTAATGTCCTTTTCCCCATTTTTTACTTTTACCACATGGTATGTAAGGAATCTTTCTTTTGATTACCATGCGATGTACTTTTATGACTTTTCCTACAAAAGTACGAGGAGAATATTTATTTTAACTTATACGGCATGAACGGATTTTTTACGGTTTCATAGAACCTTATTTTCATGAATCTTATTCTACAATATTTAATAAATATATTCAACAAAATCCTCTTCTTTTAAAATTACATGGAATTTTCTGAAAAGAAAATGATTTTGAATAAGAAAGGATATTTTCCTCAAGAATTTATTTGAAGTGTTTTATCAAAACCATTTTTCATCTAAGATGACATAATTTCATATGTGTATGTTTCAATTATAATGTCTCTATGATTTACATGGTTTCACTTCTCTTATTATGAAATGATATCCATTTATTTTATATGTATTATTTTATGATGGTGTGATGTTTATGAAACCCATTTTATTCTTTGGGTTATGATGAATGATTTATGATTATATTGTGGCACGCGTAAGAATGATTCCATCATGAGATGGGTGAGACCAATATCACTCTCCAATGCATTAGAAAAATATTTATATCTCATGAGATAGACCTGGCTGGAACGGTAAGTTAATCTGGTTCAGTGTTATAGGACTGGAATGAGGAGAGAACTTGATTCAGAAAGGGACTTTATCCACTAAGATGGTCTTGTCAGCAATGGATTGGGTACTATGGAAATCATATCATGTGATTAATGGTTTCAACAGTTACATGTTTTATTCCCATGCTATTTTTATCATGATTAATGTTTCTTTATGATCTATTCCTTACGTACTGCCATGTTTTATGTCATTGCTCAATATTTTGATGTTTAAACATTATGTTGATGTTTTTAAGTTCAAATGTATATGATTTGTTTTACTTTTTTTCAGGCTTACCCTTACTGAGAATTTGAGCTCACCATTTATATGTTTTCTTTTCCCCATGATTTAATGAATGGTTTTAGGTAGGAATCAAAAAATGGGAAGATCATTATGGGAGATGTTGAAGATCTATCACCACGATTAGAAGATTATGTTCTGAGTTTCCAAAGACACTAAACTACAACGGTCCTTGAGTGTTGGTTCTTGTTATGTATTAAGTATTCTGCAAAAGTAATGTAATGTCCATGTTCGTCAGGATTGGGTCTCTACAAGAGTCCCCATGTTATTCATTATGTTCATGGAGGTTCCAATATAGATAATCATGTAGGGAGAAATTTATATAATCAAATTTAACGATTATTCTATTACTGGACCACCATGATACATGACCACATCATGTTTGGGAAGTGGGGCCACTCATGCTAGATCCATGCTAATTTTGTCCACCGTCCACTAATGATTCTCCATAATTCTATGTACTCTTATCCCATTGGGGTCTGGGGACTCGATGTTGTGGGGCCATATCCACAAGTGACAACTCTCCAGTGTAGGTTCATAATGGCAGATACAGAATTATATTCGATGCGGGAAGATGAAATTCTACTGAATGAAGTCAATGCCTATTATATCATTGGATTCATGAACTCCAATATCATCCTTCGATTTAGAGTCCCTCCCACTATTCTCACTGATAATGGAACCAACATCAAGACAGCTGAGCTGATGAAATTGTACGCCATGTAAAATATCTATTCTAATCATACATCTCACTCTCATGCACAAGAAAATGGATAGATCAAGGTGTATAAAAAACATCTCTAGTATCTTGCAGAAGATAGTTGGTGAGAACATGAATAACTGGAGGAAGAAACTCCCCATCAGTATATGGGATTATCAGACAATGACTCATAATTCAACCCAGGTGACTCCATATTCCGTGGTGTATAGAATGTAGGTAGTCCTGCACATTTAGATTCAATTACCATCCCTCTGCACAACTCTCTACAATCAGGAGATGTCAGAAAGAGTAGTAGAAGTCCATATTGTTGAACTGGGTTCCCTTGATGAGAGTAGGCTTTGTGGCTTGCACAATCATTGGAGGTATCAGAACATGATAACACAACATTCAAAAAGAAAGTTCATCTATGTTATTTCCTTCAAGGTTGTTGAAATAGTGGGTTCCCTAGACCCAACTATGTAGTACTTTTGATTACTCTATCATGTGTACAGTTAGATATGTGTGATGATATCTTACCATTATAGTGCAGAATTTTCTGCATCCACTATAATAAAGGTTATGTCAAAAGGTTAATTTTCATGTCAATAGGTTGTAGTAGATCCCAGGATATAATGAGAACCTCGAGATACAATGACATTGATCTTAAATATGTGTTCTAAAGTCTAGATACATCTTACTGACTGAACATAGTAGATGTCTGACTATCTGGTGGTGGGGGATCATAAGCAGTGAGACTTCTTCTAATGAAATTCTCACTTGGTGATCTCTAGCAGTGAGATCGTGAAGACAAACCCGCCAATATGAATACCACATATTTTGGGTGTCATTGGTTGTTCCTATCTACGGACATGTGCATTGGTCTCCTGACTTGAGACCATTACCAATGTATATAATTTAATTACGTACTTTAATGCATGGAAAAAACCATGGAAATAATGTCATGGCGATGTAGTTTGTGTTGGGTGCGTCATTGGTGGTATGACGTTTGCTGAATGGTCAAGAAATAATTTGTCACTTCCAAGTTTAGGAAGTTGTATATCTCAGGCCTGGGTGATCAGGATGGTACCACCTTCATAAGTCTTTGTCCAAAGCAATAGAAAGGTGAATCCATCTGGATAGATCAACAATTAATAAAGCAAGATAAAGACGATGACACAAGAGTGCAACCTACTTTTTGAGATATTTAATGACAAAGAGACTATAGTACACAATCAGTGTTCATAGGTTGGTAGTTTTTGCAATGACTATCTTTATCTCTTTAGGGACCATGAAGGGTTTCTAGACCTTACTTTTGGCCTATGGATTTTATTCACTAATATTGAGGTATGGGCCTAGAGGGTCACACACAACAACATATTCACGAATCTGCACCTATTCAGTTGAATTGGTATATGGACATAGTGGGCTCCGCCATGGGATCCAAGTGTTGTCCAAGTTTTCGATCACCAAAATAATTAAATAAATTTATTAATATTCAAGTTACGAATATTTGGGATTGAATTTATTTAATATATTTACGAGTTTAGTAAATATGAGAAAATATTAATTGAAATAATATTATATTAATATTCAAGGTTCGTTTTATATTAAGTGGGACAACGAGTCGAGTTAAATGTCTCAGATTTTATCACGTAATATATTATATATATTACAAGTATGTGATAAAATAAATAAATAATATTTACATAGTTCTAAGTCGTCATAGTTCTTTATTTAGAGGACATGGAATTAACGGGGGTCGGGGAACCCAACCGGGTAATTTCCACAATCAACTATAAATAGAAGAGAGGGGCTCAAGCACAACAACTATTCATGTCAATTTGGCCAGAGCCTCTCTCTCCTCCGAATCTCTAGAGAGAGAAGCTCTCGATCCGATCTCAGATCGAGTTTCTCCTCACACATCGCAAGATCGACGATGTGGTGATCGTAAAAACGTGGAATATGTATTCGGATCACTGCGCTAGCACCCGGAGATCGACGATCCGCATTCCTACGGATTTCTGAAGTGTGTGTGGATGATCTAGAGGGATATTTCTATGTATCCTTCGTTAAATGATCGTCGGTGACAAGTTTCAGTCGACAACGGCTTCAAATATGAAATGGGTATGTTTTCATTTTAATTTTGTGCTCTTAACAATCTACGCGAGATCCTGGTACCTCTCCAGGGCTCGGATCGACGGTGACGACAAGTTTCATCATCTCACTTGTGAAAATTTTAAAATCCCCGGCCCACCAGCTTCTGCTAAGGGCCCAGAAAACCTAACAAAGGTGACATGGTATTAGCCTTATGAATTCTAATGATACCTAATAGGAATCCACAAATGTTGGATCCTAATTGGGGGAAAACATACATCATTCACTAGGATTACCCTAATGTTTCATACTCCCTAGTCACTATAGATGGGGAGCATATTACTCCTCCAACAAATTCCAAATTATTCAAGTAATATTTTTCATAAGATTACCTAATTTTTTATTTACGGCATGATGTTGAACTACATGATCCATGAGGGCTGAAGAATGTAAAAACACCAAGAATTCATACAACAAAATGATAAAATGTATAATGATCTAGGTTTTATGAACATAAAATAAGTCCCCACCCATCCTACGTGATATTAAAATGTAGATCACCAACGTGCCATATTCTAAGCTCTACGACCATATACTTAGATGCCTCTTTTCCAAAACATATGATATGAAACTATACTACCTAGTCACATATGAATTTAAACTACTATATCCTATTGTAAAAAAACTAAAATTCATGGCTTGGTCATGTCATAAGATGTTAAACTTTTACACTATCATATTGGACACACAATGAAAAATGGATCCACATTGTTGTGTCCTCACTGGAGAAGGAATCATGTTTGGCATTAGTCATCCACTGTGCTATTTTCATGGACTACATACGAATAGATTCCTACAACAATTCATGATTTCTCTATAATGGGTTTGTTGATACATAAAAACACACCCACACTAATGAACACCCAAGATCTATAAAATTACTCTTTATTCGGTGCATGGGTCTGACCTGCACAATGGAATGTGCTCGAGAACTACATGTGGATTGATTCTCATCATCATGAGAAATATAATAACACCCAAACATCTTTTCTTTGGGTCCAACCCTAGGATCCAGAAATCATATAGTTCAATTGGCCATTTGGCCCTGATCCTAATGAGAGTCCAAGGTGTGGCATGAGGCATATTTGGCCCTCACTCATGTCAGGTCGGCAATAGGCCCACCATGCACCTCCCTTATAAAACTCTACTTCTACATCCTCTCCACATGAATTTAAACTGAAGGGCAGTTCGAGAACAATGCATTTCATTATTCTCATCATTACGGGATACGTAGTAATGCCCATACATTTTTCCTTTGAGTCCAGCCTTGGTTCATCTATTATTCCTCTTGGCCCCTTGGACCATGTTATCTACTTGAATTGTGAATGGCGTGGCATAAGGGACTTATTTTTCCTCAGTCACATAAGGATATTTTTTCATGTTATACATAGTACTCTTTTGATACACCAATACTTGCTCTTCTGCACCACACAATGGTAAACTTCTTGGCATTCAAGAATAATGTATGATTTGAATCCAATCCACAAGGAATACATAAGAACAACTAGATGTATTATCATTGGGTCAAGCCATAGGTACCATGACCTTTCCTGTACTTTTTCCCCAACCATATTGTTAGATCTCTATGAACATAAACTATGTTATACCTCATCCTTACAAAAAGACATTAAACTGCATGGGTACCTCCATGATTCAAGCATACCCTTTATTTGGGCCTTCCTCATCTTTCACATCCAAAAGGACCCATAAAGGCCCGATCTCATTCCCCCATGGATTACCTAGCATTTTTGGCCAACATACTATAGGATCTTGAACGATAATCTGATATAAGTACCACTTTATGAATATGGTCAATGAGAAATTATCAATTGTTTGTTCCCCTTCAAGGAAACACGATATGGATACTATGTTGTGATCCTGGTTAGCTGTTTTAGATTATCACTATTTCTATCTCTATGGTTTCTCAAAAATTGGTTGTGGTGATTCACCATTTTTTCCCTTATCTCCAACACATATTACAGTAATTTGGGCATCTACTGTCCTAGCTCGATGACTTTAAATTGATATCCTTATGTCCTCATGACATGAAGTTAAAATTTATGTCATCCACATAATTATGTATGGATTGATTCCAATCTACATGGGATACATAGGAACCTCCAACTATTTTGTCTTCATGTACAACCACAAATTTTCCCTTATATGTGTCCCCCTAGGAGCACATGGTGTGATGATGCCAATTTGGTCATCATTCACATGGGGTTTTCAATAAATACACCACGAGCCTCCCTCAAGAATACCCTATTCTCGTTACATCCCTACCAAATGATGTTAAACTACATGAAATTTCGCAAACAACATATGGATTGATTATCATCATCATGAGATATATAAGAATTCCCATAAACTTGTCCTTTTTGTCCATCCCCATCTCCCTTGATCTTTTCCGGCCCACTAGCTAGAGGTTCCCCCTTGATACTGCATATGGGGTGTTGTGGACTTATTTTATCCCCATTCATGTTAGGTATGATTTATCATGCCATACACATTCCCTATATAACCTCATCCCTTTAACTCATGTCCTTACCACATGAAACTAAAATTGCATGGAATTCAGGAACAATGTATGGATTAATTCTCTTTCTAATGGGATACATAAGAACCCATGAACAATTTGACTTCAGGTATATCATTAGGTTAATCATCCAATTTTTCCCCTTGCCTCCACATATCTTCTCAAGACATCTACCCTTTAATGGACCCCTCAATCCTTGTTATGCTTCCTTAGTGTGCTCAAATGTGCTATGGTTTAGGAACTAGAGTGTTGGGTCTTACATGGACATGTCTTCATTATACCTCCATGATTTGTGTTTCCTTTTATTTTGGTCTCCATCAACCCTCACATATGAATGGACCGTCGAGTGTTATGAATACTTGTCCTTATGGCTCACCTACTGTTTTTGGCCAACATCCTATTTGATCTTGAACGTTATTTACCATAGGCCCTGAATCACAAATGTAGTCAGTGGTCAACCCTCACTTGTTTTTCCCTGTAACATGTCATAGGATATGGATGTTATGTTTCAAATAAGGCCAACAGGTATCCTCCATCATCATGCCACCCCCGTTTTCCATAAACATTGTTATCGTGATTCACATTTCTTTCAAATAAATCATGTTAAAGTTGAATTTTTACACCCTTGGTTTCATCCATCCATTAACCATTGCATATTAAGAGGACTAATCAGGGTCATAAGGTCATAGTTGACTCCACACTGTCACCCCCTATCTTGTTATTCCATACAATGTAATGATTTACCCCGCCCTTTTTCCCTCACCAAGCATGGATCATGTGGGATTTGGGATTCGAGTATGCTTTGTGCCTACATGGGAGAGTCACACACCCTTACGGTTGAACTCTATGACCATAAACTAGGAGATCCAGTCCCCTAGTGCATGCATCATGACATTAAATTATGTATGTTCTCATAGAAATTTGTAATGTGGTATAGAGGATCATTTCTCCATTCACATTGGGTTTCATTGTGTCATTGCCTATCATATTTTCACTTTAGGAATCATCCCCTTTTGGTCCATGATTTATGACCACAATCTAAAATCTATTACGTCTTTATCGTATGACGTTGAACTAGGTCTTCTTCATGCTGATTTTCTAGTAATAACTACACATCCAAATTATGTCTTCATTCAAGAATACATTGTCCCTATAGTGTAGGATTTTTCCAATGCCATGTCAATGATCTACGTGTGGATTTATTCTCACCATTATGGGATACATAGAAATTCCCAAAAAAAATTCTTTCTAGTCCAACCGTAGATTTATGAACCTTTTTATCCCTTTTTTTGGGCCTTGGTACTTTCATCTTGGAATTGTGTGATCTGGTATGGAAATATTTTTTATTACCCATGTTGGTTCGGCCCTGTAGTTCTATTCCACACCTCTCTCCACCATACAGCCTAACCTCTAATATCTTAAAATCGGAGCCTCAGTCACAAATTCCAACCATCATGAATTTGAACCATGTTTATTATTAAGGAAATGTATGGTGTGGGTAGAATTATATATCCTCATTCACATCAGGTATGAAATAACCACATTTCATTCCACCCTTAAGGGATCTTCATACTTTCCATACCACAAGATGATAAACTACACAGGCATATCCCACATAAATTAATTTAAACTAGGAACTTTTACGGTATAAGATATACAGCCCTGATATACAATATTTCACATATATGTTATCATGACATTAATGTGTATAAATATTATGATATTATTTTTTAATAGAGGATATCACTTCATTTTGATATTGGTCGCCTACCATACCACATCCAAGAACTACAAGTGTCTTAATTCCCATCCTTATTGTATATGTAGTGATGACCCAAAATCTGATCTGTGGTCAAATCACAACAACTTTTACCAACCAACCCCATTCTAGTCTAGGTTATCCGAAAAGTACATGGTGTGGTGTAGACATCATCGGTCCTCATTCATGTTAGGTTTATAATAAAAATGTTATGTCCTTTCTTTGAGATCACCACTCCTTCCACTCGTCCAACATGACTCTTAAACTTCATGGGTAATGTCTGCACATTTCACAATGCATCCACTAGGTTTTCATTATTTTTTACATCCCAAGGGTCCCCCAAATGACAGTGATTATAGGCTATAGTTCTCTCGTACCATTCTGGACCATCACCCTGAAGGATTTCAAACAAAAATATGATACATGTCCCACGTCTCATACAAGGTCAGCAGTCAACCCTCATTTGTTTGTTCTCATTCTAGGATAACACGAAATGGATTCTATGTTCCAGACATGTTCAGCAATTATCTTTCATCGACATTCAACTCCAATTGTGTCCCAAATATCAGATGTTTTGAATCAAATTATTAATTCCCCATTCTATTTTACGGATCCTTGACACCCATGGTGTTATAACTTCACACATACACACGCGTCGAGTAGGAATTTTGGTTCATTTGGTAATTTCTCCGTACAAAATTTCCTTTCCACTGTTATATTCTCTATTTAGCTAGGGAAGGAGTGTCAGTTCTCCTTGTTTTCTATACTAATCATGTCTCACATAGGATTAGGGGTTGTGGTAGGGTAGTATCCATATACATGTTTGTGTGACCAATTAGTCCTGAAATTTGACCTTGAAATTTGACAATAACATCCCTACCACATGACATTAAACTATTTGGAATACAAATAACTATATAATTTTTGATTCTTGACCTTGTAGGATGGTAGTGACATTCAAGAATCTGATCACTAGGTCCATCAACTAAATGGTAAACTTCTTATAATTTCCTTGTTGGTATCAAATTACCTTATAGGTATGTGTAATGTGGTGAGGACTCTATGGTTTTCAATCACATCAGGCTATGAACCACACCGTATTTTTTTTTCTAGTGCGGTACCGATGTCCTTAATGCATGACATTAAACTATGGACCTACGATGAAAAAATTTTAGATTCCCCATGATAATTATGGGATGCATCAACATCCCCGACAGAGAGGATTTCCCAATCTAGTTGGGGTATCTTATGACGCAACATTCAATAACTATGTTTGTCTTGATACTCATCCTGAATCGATATGTAGGAATGTCCATGAATTTTTCCTCAGGCCTAGCCCCATGACCATTAACATTCCTTGTTCATTTCCCCTAATCACGGTCTGATATCTATGACATTAATCTCAGAGTTCCCAGTCCATGTTACATGATATTAAATTGTTGGGTAGGATCTAGGCAGTATGACCTTAAAATATGTGCAATGCCCTAATCATACGACGTTAAACTATTTTATTCCTCATCTCCACCATATAATGTTAAACTATGTATTTATCATCCTTATTCTCATGGAATATAAATATAAACCATCCTAGATCCTTGAAAAAGAGGTCCATCCCAGAAGTAGACCTGATCTCAACTCAGATCGATACACTCACTCGATGCATTTTTGTCATGGTGGCATGATTATAAGACAGTTGGACTCCAATAAAATAACCCATCACTCCACCCCATACTTTGTGTGGACCATATTCGGATCCTCACAATCATTCACATATGAATGGACCCCCAAATGGAATGTATTATTGGTCTTTTGGCTCAAATACCATTTAGGGAAAACATTCTAGAAGAAATTGGACGATGTTTCAAGTTAGGCCCCATGTTTTCGAATATGGTAAGTGGATGGAACTCATTTTTCTGGACCCTTTTTAAGCAATCATGATATGGATACTTTGTTTCGAATATAGCCAGTGGTTTTCCACCACCATCATGCCCTCTCTGACTATGTTCTGAATTTTAGGTATCATGATTCATACTTCTCATTACCCGTTGTCCAGATTATCCTAACGACCATACCGTTTTCTAGATAATGTACCAGAGGACGATGGGAAAGGTAATTCAGCTACTTCAAGAACATTATTCTCCATAATCAACCACTCCATTGGTCCCAAATATACTGGACAATCATTTGACCCCCATGTTACCAAAAATTGGATGGCACTCTTATACAAAAGTGAATGATTATGTAGTCATACCATGTTTCTCACACATGGTCTGACCCACATGGGCTTAGGGATTGACCACTGGTAATTTAAAAAGTTATGATTGAGAAGCGATAATTAAATAAAAGGAAACAATATTTTCACTCACACGCATAAATTAAGAAAAAAATTATGAATATATGTTTGTGAGTTAATATAAATTACAATACCTAGGTATTGGAGTCTCTAATGGATGGATTGAACACCTAAATTGATTTTTCCAGATCAACCACACATTGGTTCATGGAATTATTAATTTATACTCTTTTTTCAAGCCCCCTCTCTTCCCTATTGGCCGCTCAACACAACTCGTTATCCCAAATCAGTGCCTGATCCCTCACAACTTGGATGATGGCCATTTCATGGGATGATTTCCAAATCTTCTCCTTGGATTCTTCTAGTTTAACATGCAATTGAGATATAAACCATGTTTTGGTATCCATGAAAGGGGATAACTCATATAGTTGTATTCCTATGTGATAGATCTTATATTCTACTTCCACAAGCATCAAGAAGGTAACTGCCTTCCTCCTATACTAGCCTATGATGATGTTACACATGTACTCATGGGCCGTCTCCAAAATGTAATCTTAGATGAGCACGTGAGGGCACTGTCCATCTAGTCCTCTAGTACATAATTATTTTGTAACTAGGGGTGATTTTTTCCCATCTTTCTTACCCACTCTAATAACAGGTTTTTGTCGATGAAGTTATCGATCAATATCCATGACCAATAGTGGATGACCTTTATATACTCTTCATCCTTATAGGTCTCATACATTTCCTCTAGGTTGGTAGGATTGTATGCTGGGAAGGATACTAGAAGTTCGGTAGTAAGATCTTCCTTTAGTGTCCTATCTGGAAGGTTGTGCCCCATATCATACAGTTGGTCTACACCACTGGATTCCTCCTTGACGATTTATGGTTTAGTATCCTCAATAACTACACTTATGGTGGCAACTAACATGATTTCTTCCATAATGATCAGCATTCCTCATCAATAATGGAGATTAAAGATCCCCATACAACATCACTAATATGGTCTATTCCATTTTAAGAATTGATCATATAGAACTATGATGTCAGTGGGATGGGCTCAATAGACAACAGTTATGAATCCTGTGAAGAAGAGGACATATAGAGTCCATGAAATTGGTCTCACTCTCTGGGAGTTGGTTTTAGGATCCCATGACGTGGCCCCCATATATGGTTTGGAACACTGAAGTCTCTGGGAGAACCACCCTAGGTGTCGTATCCCTATTGGATTATGAAATCAATATCATCCCAGGAACAGATCTCGAGGCTTCCCTCATGGTCCTACTGGATGGGGAAATAGGTATGGAGCTCTCTAGAACATAATAAATTTCAGTTGAGAAACTAGGAATACATGAGAAGGTGCCACGTTGTAACTGTTTAGAATTTACTTCAAGAGTTTTAAAAGATAATCCTACTCCAATGCTGCAACCTCACCTTCATCCAAAGGGATCCCCATGTCTGCCTATTCTCCCTATGAGGACCCCTCAGATTTATCATATAAAGGGAAATGATCACTCAACTCAGCGGTAGATGGTTGGGGTGGGACTGTTTGACCAATAAGTACTTTCACCCAGTCTGTCATTGGATGCAGAGTACCCTAAGAATAAACAATTTCTTCTCGCTCAGTGATGTATTGTTACCCTTACACCCGAGACACTAGAAACCTATCCTCAACACGTCTAATCTCTTATAGATCCATCCCATGATGATTTATGGGATCCATCATCTTGGGAAGGATTGAGGAATATTCTTTTTACTTCATTGTAGTCCCAAGACATCGGAAATATGGAATCTAGAAGAATATCTATATGGTGCAATCACATCCCCGAAGCCTCAATGGGTTTTATATGGAACCCCCTAGATGGCCTTATTCTCTTCTAGACCAACTCAAATGGGGAAGATGAGTCCATCGCAACTACTTACACTCTACTTGGTGTAGGCCTTGGGATCACTGGAACTACCACAACCCCTCCATTGGGATTTGCATTGTCTCCACATCCACGGAGTGTTTCTACATTTTTTGACCCAAAACTCAAGGTGGAGGGGGTACCTCATCATTGGTATGAATGGTATTTCACTTCAGTATCTCTCTCCAGTAGGATACTTCCCAGCTCATGGAATATTCCATGAAAAACCCGTAGGTAGTAGTGTGTAGCGACAGTTCATTATGAATGTTTCTATCCTATCATGTGGACATGAGCCACATCTACCTCACTATTCATGGATGATCCTCATGGAATACTCTAACTAATACTTATAGAGTAAAACTTTTCATGATCTAGAACTATCATGCAATGAGGTGTGGGGTGTGTGGCTCACAGATAAGCTCACAGTCTACATGTTCCACCATAAATCCACCCCAAAAGGCCAGGAGATAAAAATGATGCTCTTCAGTTCCCTCACTGTAATTAGTGAATACACCTATTTGTAGTGGAAATGTGTCGATGTTGAATTCATCACCCTTCAAAACACTGTCCGACATGAGGTGTGGAATCATCTTGTCCAGAAATCACCCTATTACATTCCGGATGGCTGTTCAATAGTTTGATCCAGGTGGAGAAAGGGGGTTCAGATATTCATAAATTCCTATATGAGTCATTATCCATTCATACAAGAAATGGATCAGTCTACATTCCCTATGTGGATTCCTTCCATAACTCATGTTCCAAAACATATTGTATATTCTGACTAGGATCATGATCTATAGGTTGACACAGTACCCCATCTCCATCATGGACGCCATAATGAATGTGGTCGGATGAACACCCATATTTTTTTCCATGACTAACTGAATCCATCAGCATATACGTAAAGAGTAAAACATATCCAGTCAAAACACCAGTTATTGCTCAGTGTTGACATTGTATCCCCATAGCTTCCATTAACGGCCCTCTAGGATTTTTCTGTAGGAATTATCTATAATATGTTTGGAACCCATTGGACTGGTGGGATGCCTTAGTGGTAGCTTTCTAGGTGCCTCCTCTCCTTCACGGACAAGCATTGGTGGGATGTTTATGAAATGAACAATCTATAACTTGAAATGGAAGTCCCTCAATAACAACATGTACTCTACCAACACTAGATCTATCGGTGAGTTTTCCATCTGGTTCTTCTATTCTAGATCCTCCTATGTTTTATCCTTAGTGAGGAATTCATCATAAATCACCCCCGAACTGGAATCCATGAGATATTATGAAGGTTCTAGTGGATGATGTTGATATCCCCATAGGGAAGATGAAATGTGTTGGTCCTCGATGACCATATCCTTAAGAACTTTGGCATGATTTGTTTCATCTACTAAATATCAAATTGGGAGGCCCAGAAAACGTCATACAACCCTACTCACACCAGACCTACCCCATATGAACAATCATAGTAAGCCATGGCCCAGTCCTCCTTGAAGTTTCTCCCCTTGCATATGTCCCAATAGTTGGTCCACCCCTTTTCTAGGTACCCAAAGGACTCTATTAAAATGGTATGATAATATGGGGGAGATACCTAGATCTTCCACACATTCTTTTCAACATCAAAAGGCATGAGGTCCTCCCATGTATGGATGATAGTCACCCTGAACCACTAACATTGGAAAGGTGTGCTCCTGAACTAGTATGTTTTCTCATCCCTACTTCCTCAAGGATGAAAACATCATCCCTTAGACCAAATCCGTATAGAGGATATCTCTAGAAGAGTGGATAGTTCTCTTTTCTATCATTTAGGAGCTCTAACAGGGAATCATGATTCGAGTGGCTTCACACATATTCACCAATCCCAAATTACTCTCCATAACATACCTTCATGTAGAATCTGTGATGACCTCATGAGTGACTTCTTGGATGGCTATTCTATTCAATTTTTTTAGTATATTCTTTATTTTATTAGAGCTCATCTGCATAGATCTTTCATATAGATTTGACATAGAGTCCTCTCACAGAGCTCGTTTTAAATCAAGGATCATGAATTATGCGGTCGTAATGTCTATGGACGCAGAGCATGGATGAATGTATCCATGGATCAAGGTGGATTAATTCACTAAGTATCATTTGCAATGAAATGGATTGTGATGTCTGGTTTAAAAATCACATTCACAGAGCATGCAGAGCTTCATAAAAATATAAATCTTAATAATGAATGTGTGGAGAGAATATGGGGAAAATTAGGGTATTCCTCTTCCATTTATATGCAATGACCCCCAATCTTCATGATGTGCCTGGCTCCAGTGACCTTCGCAACGTTCTCAACCCATGAACAGCCTACCTGCTTCGCGATATGCCTTCACAATCCCACGTTGCGATTTAACTAAATTTGGGGGATCTTCCTTCAGAACTAGACCCTTATTTTCTCCTCATCTCAAATTATGAGGGGGCCTTTATTGGATCCAATATCTATTATTTGAAATGAAATTTAGTGAAGAATACTAAAATTTGAAAAAATGGATGCATCATGAAGTTGCTTCCCAATGCCATACAGCACCATGGATAGTGAAAAAATATAAATTCCTCAGTGACTTACATGGAGAAAAATTATGGTTGACACAATGACTCAAATGAACATGACCGGGGGTGAATGTCTCTGTGACTCCCAAAAATGGAGTGACAGTATGCACTATAATTCTATGGAACTTGACAATGTCTGCCTTAGGTTGTAGAGCACATATTTCTTCACAAGGCAGCCTCATCCCATCGTTCCCCTAGATCCTATAAATACTCAGCTCCCCCCACTCCAAAGGATAGATACATTGTCCTTTCGACTTCGGAATTTTTATATCCTGAAGTATTATTTTCTCTGTGAACGAACTAGGAAAATGAATCGTCCAAGGTACTAGAGAATTGTGAAACTGTTTTCCCTTTTCTCATAATTACCCCAACTTCAAATAGAGGTTCCCTTCATGAATCCATTGGTCTATCACTATGTAAAGAGTCCCCATTGGGTACTCTACACATCACTAAGCACTAGGGCCTCACGAAGCACCCTCCAAGAACCTGTGAACTCCATGAATTGGCTGGGTCATAATGAGTTGCAATTTTGTCTCCTTTACAAATACCTATCTTCTATAAACCCTATGATTTTTGATCCCCTATGATTTTCAAACCCTTTTATCTACAATCCCCCGAGGTATACGATGACTTGTGCACTACATGCCCTTATCCAATGCAATCCCCTGTGCTTTTCAAAGACCCTCTCTATGAGGCCTCTTGATACATGAACCCCTATTCTATGTATCCCTCTAAGCTTGGACAATGTGATTTCAAAGTCCCTTTGGTGTAAATTTATGATGTATTAATTTGGATTATTCATATTTACATAAGAACACTAACGACTATTCATTCTTCCCATCATGATGCTAATATGGGACATTCAATGGATAACTCCAAAATCGCATCTATATTTGGTATTGTTAGTGCCTTCCCTTCACCAAGGGTTAAAGTGTACCAATTATGTAGGTCCTAGGGGTGAGGAGTGATTCCCCATCGTACGAGATATATGACCTCAAACATCCAAGAACCCACATCCTCAATATAGGACATTAAGCTATGACGACCACATGAGGAACATCTTCGAGAGGACCAAGAATGGGATGGGTACTAATTCCCCCTCATTCCTCCTCTCCCATTAAGGTTTTTCTCCATGCACACCTTGGGCAGCCTCTGCGTAAGCATCGACCCAACTTTATAGGGTTCTGCTTGTGTGAAGGCCATATCCTCTTATAACATATGGACATCCTCCTTAGTCTTCCAAACTAGAGTAAGTCCCAATCTTCCTCTCCTTGGGATCTAGCCATGAAAAATCCCCAAACCGTTCTTCATGGACACATCACTCATGATATGATCATCAGGTCCCTTGATCACTCTTGTTTCTCACACCGAGCATACCCCACATGGGATGAGAGTGAGCATTGACCATGACATCCTCTATGGGCCACCATAGTGTTTAATCCCTAGGCCCCCTTTTTTCTAAACTATGTGGACATTTATCCTTTCCCTTTTTAATGAAATATATATATGAAGCCTCCATCATTTTCCAGCCCATCACCCATTGGTCCCGACCACTTCACATCATTTTACCCTTGACGTGCATGACATTAAAAGGTATGTCCCATTCGTCCCACATGACATTATACTATATTATTTCTAACTATATGTGTTTTGATATATGTATTCTATATTGTGTACATAGGAATCATCCTTGTGGTCAACCCCAAACACTGATAAGACTCGATGTTCCCTTTTTTGTGAACCACATCATTGATCTACCCTCTATTCATGTCAGACTAGTTCCGGAGAAGCTAAACATGTGTTAACCCCACACAAAATCCATAATACAACAAAAATTAGTTCCCCTGTTGTGATGGGAAGCCAAACACGAGTAATCCTCATCATATATCTTGGGCATTGTTCTTTGTGTACACCCCCATTCTATGCCCCATCCAAGACTATGTGGACATTAATTCCCTCCCATGTGTATATGTAGGAGGCCTCCATGAGCTTCAATTCCATCATTAATCTCGCATTCTGGTCTCTACATTGAGCCATTATGTTTCAAGAAGATCATTCCCATCCCAGAGGTTCTATAAACTTTGGGTCCTCATCCATGTGCTCCATTCTCAAGGGATGCCTACTCAGGGGTCCCATCGACCCACCAAACAATGTTTACTTTGATTCCCATTCATTTGGATATGTTGGAATCATACTTGAGGTTCAATCCCAACAATATTGTCATATTCTTGTTAGTTAAATCACATTCACCATATACTTCATTCATTCCCCCATAATCCACCCAACCCTATACCATGGGTTTCCACATCATGGTGATATAATGTTATCCATCCAATTACAACCCTTTGCGGCACCTTGGCAGCCAACCACACATAAGCCCCACACATCATATCCATCCAAATAATAGTTATTATCCTGAAATATTCCAATTACCATGTGTAATCCCCATTATATCTCCTGGTTATTTTCCTTTTTATACACCCTTATTAATAACCCTTCAAACTATGAGGGTTTTTATCCTTGTCTTCTTTATAGGGTACATAGGTAACTTCCGTGAGGTTCAATCCTAGCCAACATCAATCCATGGTGTCCTGATAAAACATTATTTTGTAGAATATTTTTTAATAATAAATGACTTAGTTTTCTTACATTGTGCTAAATATGTTCATTTATGAAATATTTGGGATTAGATCATTCATTTGAAAATTTGAGGAAAATACCAGTTTTATCCTTTTAAAATTAACTGTAGTATTTCACACATAAATATTTAAATATGACTTATATGAACTTAAAATTCAATTATCGTGTTACTAAATTAAATTTATGCAACTTTTATTCAGTATAGTTGATCTAAAGAATGCATTTGGATGGAGTAAATGGGTGATTAAATCAATGGTGGGCTGGACACACGAGATTGGACATCACATTAGTGTTTGGGCCATATCTTATACATTCGTGCACCGATTGTGACCTTATTTTGAGAGGGGATCTAAAAACCAATTTTAAAGATATTATCAGTCATGAAGTATAGATAATTCACGTGTTATTGTGGTCAAGAAGATGGTTCACGTGGGATTAAAATATTTCGAATAATCATCTCATTCACAATTGAAAGCACCTTTAACCTAGCGTCCCCTCCACACTATAAATATGTATTATCATCATTTTTAAGGGGTTGAATGTTTATTAGGTGATTGAAGGAAGAGGATAATTGGTTTCACCAAAATTCTTTATCCGTTGTAAGAGGGGTAGATTTTGAAGCAATGATCCCCTCATCGAAGCCTTCTTCTCTTCTTCATGTGGTAATGTCTTCATTTGTGCAATAATATTCATCGTTATAATTTTATTTCTTCTATTTTATTCTCATTCGTTCAATTAAATTCTTCCTTAATATAATATTTGGGTTTTATTCAAGAGTGGAGATGATACTAGGTTCAACCCTTTCAGTCCTTTTCTCATGGAAAACGTAACCGAGATGACCACACAACCCATGGAAGAGTTGTTCTCTTAGTGATGGATCTGTCTTCTACCCTCTTTATTTAATAATTTTTAATAATTGAGATACTATATTTAACATAATATGATTCATGAATTGAGTATTTAAATTATAAAAATCTAAGAAAACAATACAACAATTAACTCAAAAACAATTGAGGTCGAGTACTGTGTAAATTTTGTGAGTGCAAAATTAATCAGTAAAACATGAACACACGGGATAAATTTGTAGAGTTGAAATATAATCCATAAAATCAATTCATCCTAATTTTCTATAATAGACATGTTACTTAATTCACCACTGACCAAAAGGTATCCTTAGAACATCAATCGAAGCAGGGTGCTGCGATTGCATGATCCGAAGATAACATGAGGTTTAGATCTCTTAATATTTATTCTATAGTTAATAATCGTAGGGTTTGGGGGGTAACATATAATGGGATCATAATTAAGTTGATATTAATTTTAATGATAATTATTAATATTTAAATTAAGATTTCATGTTAGATCGATTATGTCACGACCCCTCCTCGGGGCCCGTGTCGTGACTACCCCAAGCCCACCTTCCATAGGTCAGGGGCTGGCGACTAGCACCAAAGGCGTAAATCCCGATAACTGGGAAGGAATTTCCTTTATAAAAGTAAAAAAAACACCACAGAGTACAAGCGGAAGTAAAACACTAAGTACAAAGAGATGTGCTGAAAGGAAAATGGTCCGAATACAAACCCAAAAGATAGTACAACTACAACTGAACAAGTATAACATAAAAGACAACCGCTGGAAGGACAGAAGCGGCTCCTGGGTTGTCCTCCTCGGATCCTACCTGAAGGGTAGGTACAGATGGCGCAGCTCCTAGATCGTCCACCACGGATCCTACCTAAAGGGTAGGTACAGATAGCCTCCACAACGCTCTCGCCTGTTAACCTCCTTCGTGTGTCGTCTCATCGCGAAGTACACCTCCGGATACTGACTTGTCATTTAGTCCACCTCCGGGTACTGACTCGTCGTGTAGTCCACCTCCGGGTATCGTCCAGTCCTCGAACACTCGGCCTCCATCAGCACTACCGTCATTTGCAACCAACACAACGAGGTGCGGGCATATCCCGTGCATGGGTGAGTATAACGATACTCAGTAGGGACATCGATACCCTCAAGGTCTCACTAAACCCAACAAGGATAACCAAAAGGATGATCTCAACAGATAACCTCTACTTAGGTATATTCCCATTCATATACCTAAGTTATCAAGTAACCCTTCTCAATCATGAGGAAACACAAGGGTTATGAAATCAACGGATAACCACTGCCTAGGTATATGTACATACATATACCTAAGTTATCAAGTAACCCATCTCAATCAAGAGGAAACACAAGGGTTATGAAATCAACAGATAACCACTACCCAGGTATATGCCCATACATATACCTATGTTATCATGTAACCCATCTCAATCATGAGGAAACACAAGGGTTATGAAATCAACGGATAACCACTACCCAGGTATATGCCCATACATATACCTATGTTTTCAAGTAACCCATATCAATCATGAGGAAACACAAAGGTCATAGACTCAGCTCAAACCAGGATTTTCATTATCGAAACTGTAACTGCTGAAGAGCCCCGTCTCCGGAGTGTATAGTGGTCCTGTCACGACTCTGAGATACTGCTCACTAACCTAAGACTGCTGAGGTACTCCTCCTGTCGAGTACTGTGGGCCTGCTGCTACAACCAAGCGCTTCCCACCAAGGGTATGCCGCTACAACCAAGCGCTCCCCCTCATATCCTCAAGAGGTATTCCTTCTGTTGAGTACCGCGGGTCTGCCGCTACAACCAAATGCTCCTCCGCCGTGGGTCTGCCGCTATAACCAAGTCTCCCCCTCATAGCCTTCAGAGGTACGCCTTATGTTGAGTACCCCGGGTCTGCCACTACAACTCAGTGCTCCTCTGTCGTGGGTCTGCCGCTACAACCAAGCGCTCCCCACTGGGCTATCCGAAACATACCGAGTCGATCGGTCAAGCAGTCTCCAGGTTTCAGCCGGCTACACGGTCTCCGTATTCCGCACGCTCGTCTCCAGGAGGATCCGCTCCACGAGGTTCTAGTCGATACTACAAGTATCAAAAGGTTCCATGAAGAAGTATCTCAAGGGACCACCTCGTCACATGGGTCTCAACACAATAGACAGCGTGTCAATCGGACGCCCGGTCTGTGAGTTACTAGCCTTTTCGTCCCAGGGGCCCGGTTGGTTTCATGTGAGAACCAACCCGGCCGTATCTCAACTGTACCCCGAACTCCCATAGGGTATTCTAAAAGGGGCCGTTTCTCAACGTGATCACTAACTCTGCTGACGGTTCGTCAAACAGACGTCTGGTCTGAAAGATATCAGCTTTTCTGTTCCAGGGGCCCTGTTGGATTTAGAGTACAATTCAACCCGGCCACTATCCAACATCAACCAAAACTCGGGCGAAGTATGCCAAAAGTTCCGTCTCATCAAGAGGAATTTAGCGAGAGAGACGGCGCAACAATCGGATGCCCGGTCTGTGAGTTATTGGCTTTTTTTCGTTCTAGGGGCCCGGTTGGTTCATGAGCGAACCAACCCGACCGCACTCCGACGACATCCAAACCTCGATAGGAGTAAGCCAAAATATCCTTATCACTTAGAGGAATCCATCGAAGTCGACGGCACGTCAATCGGACGTCCGGATCTCAAGATATGAGCGTTTCCGTTCCAAGGGCCCAGTTGGTTTCGTGTACGAACAAACTCAGCTGAATCCCAAATATTTCGAAACCATGGGTGTAGTATACCGAAACAACCATATCGATGCAAGTGTCGCATCGCCGCTGACGGCGCGTCGTTCGGAGGCCCGTAGCTCAAGTTATGAGCAAAAGACCGAAAAGGTCCGGAAACGGGGGTTCTGGGCCCGGACCGACCCGGCCCAACCCTCCCTGGGTCGGCCCGAACCGGGTCGACCCGAATCGGGTCCGGGTCCGTCCCGGATGGCACGACCCGGCCCGGCCTGGGCGAGACCCGGCCCGGCGGGTCGGCTCGGCCGAGCGAACGAGCAAGGGAAGCCGCGGGGTGTGCAGCCCTCGCGGGAAGAGGAACCGCGACCCCACGTGGGGCCGTGCTTGGTCAGTGGACGCGGCAAAGCTGCATCTCGTGTCTCCCGGTTCCTTGCGGCCGCGGAACCGCCTCGCTGCGGCGGCTTCAGCCGCGGCGGGTTTTGCCGGCGGTGCGCTGGCGTGAGATTCTGCGGACCACCGGACGCGCTCCGGTGGTCCGTTTTACGTGCGGTCTTCGCCAGTGGTCCTCCCGGGAGCCGACCTTCACTGCAATGCCCTCAAATCTCCCTTGCGGCCCTGTTTTCTGTCGTACGCCGTTCCGCACACCAACAATATACTGCGGAGGGTTGTCGGGCCATGTTTGTTTGGCCCGCACCCTTCGTGTTAGGTTATAGCAAATGTGAAATAAAAATATTCAACAAATGAAAAACAACAAGGCACAATTTTAAATAAATTAAAATTGAACTTGATCTTTGTTTAAATGAACAACCATGGGAATAAAATATTATCTTCAAATAAAATCCCTACCTCACCGCAGTCATCGAGCGTGCGTTCTTCACGAAATTGACCGTCGCGGGAGAAGGTGATTGTCGCGTCGCGGAAGGGCGTCGCGTCGTCGTGGGAGGGCGTTGCGTCGTTGTGGAAGGGCATCCCGTCGACGATCTCCGAGGGTTAAAGAAACACACGGATTTAATTATAACAATTTAATCCATGCTGAAGTTAGAAACCACAAAGGAATTTAAAAGATTTAAATCTCCTACCTCAAGCAGTTGATTGAAGATTTGTCGCGGGGGAAGAACGTCACAGAAGAAGCGTCGGCGTCGCGTCGATCTCCAGGGTCGGGCGTTCTTCGCGTTCTTCGCGTTCTTCACTTTATTCGCGTTCTTCGTGAAGGAGGATGAATATCTCAAGCCTTGGAGTCTTCTCCAAATCCTCTCAACGAGTAATCCTCAAGAAAAAAAAGTTATTGTCTTATTTTATTAACATGCCTACGGTTTGAAAACAGGTTAGGAAATGAACAAATTAATCCATAGAATTAATTTCAACGAATAAACCACCCAATTAATAGAAGCATTTAATAGTTTAAGAAACGCCCCAGTTGACTTTCATTTAATAGGCGTTTTCGCGGGTGCGTTACTTAGAGGAAAAGAAATGGCGGGGCTCGTGCGGGCCCCAACTCACAAATATCCTACCAAGAGGGTAGGATATTTTGAATTGTTACCTATCCGCTTTAACTTAGCTTAAGCAGCTTTAAGTGGATTTCAAGTGGATTTAAGTGAAATAAAATAATGTTTGCCGCACCACTTTATTTTATTTTCTTCACTTAACCCCAAAAAATTAAAAATCACACCCGAGAAAACACAACCCCGGAAAACGCATTTCTAAGAAAATACAGGCGCTGCGATTCCATCGGTGCCCTCGGAATTCGATTCCGAGCACCGGTTCAAAAGTTAGAAAAACCCACTCGTTCGTTCACTGAAAGTACCCGATCCAAGCTTCGTTAAATGATTCCGGGCACACCGGGCCTCAGAATCAGGTGCCGTCTGAAAGTGCGTTTTTGTAAAATCCCAAAGAAAATTTAAAAAAAATTCCCTTGAAATTTCTGGGTCATTACATTACTCCCACCACAGGGCTTTACGTCCTCGTAAAGCATTAACACCAACTAGGGTCACAAAAGCGGTACAGAGCACACATCTGAGCCTTCCACTCCCATGTTCTCACCTGGAGGTTCTCGTACTGCCAAAGAAAGTGCACTTGAGGAATCGATCGTCCTCGTAGGATCCGCTCCTATTGATCCTCGATCTTCACTGGAATCTCCATGAAATATACCCCATCGCCATCGTCCAGCTCCTCATGGTCGATGATATGCGAAGGGTTGAGCACGTATCTCCTCAGCTGAGATACGTGGAAGATGTCGTGCACTCGGTGTAACTGAGGCGGATGGGTGAAGCAGTAAACCACCTCGCCTACCCTGTTGGGGACCTAGAAAGGTCCATTGAATCTCGGAGATATCTCGCCGCCTCGGCTACATCTCCGTAAACCTCGTCGAGGTGAGACCCGTATAAGGACGTGATCATCATCCTCGAACTCTAGAGGTCTCCAATTCCTGTTAGAACTGAAACTAGAAATGACTACTGCCATGAGGGTAAGGTTGACCAAATTAAGAGTGATCGGTCTCACCCTCCTGTTCATGAGTTATCCTATGCTGCATGGGGTTTCCTTTTCGCCGACCAAGGAAAACACATCCCGACGTCGTAGTTAAACCACAACCTTTTTGCCTAATACCGTCAATTTGTTTATGAATTGTGATTCCCCAGTCCATACTCAAACCAACGTCGTAAGGCCTCGACGCTGCCACCAAGAGATTCCAACCGAAACACTCACCTCGAGGGTCTGACCACACCGTCAGTGTAAGTGTGATTATCGAGTCTTCTCCCAAGGTATCTCCAGACGTGAGGGTCAAATCTACAGAATACCGGAAACTCTAGGTCTGGGACAAGATCTGTGAAAGCGACGATTGATTCATATCAATGTCTGTTACTACAGCAGCTAGTAGTGGACATAGACCGTCCCTTGAATCATTTTTAGAGCCATTGGGTCACACTCCTTGACCGCATGCAGCCGCACTCTTCCTCCACCCTCCAGCTCCCTGAGCATGGCGGGGACAACTAAGGCGGGTGGTTGTAGCATGTTAATATGTACACCACCTCATGCTGCTCTCCTAGCTCTGCCTCCACGTCTGCCGCTTTGCAGATTCATCTCTCTTTACTGCTTCCTCTTCTTGAAACATTTAACACGCCTGAGTCTCTAAGACTGGCACTAGT
The DNA here is from genome assembly GCA_963277665.1 of Viscum album. NCBI lineage: Eukaryota > Viridiplantae > Streptophyta > Magnoliopsida > Santalales > Viscaceae > Viscum > Viscum album. The sequence continues at coordinate 1,047,711,400 of OY728150.1, forward strand.
TTCCTGTTTCTTACTGCACTGTGCAGTCTTCATCCGCTCCTGGATGATCTGCACCTTCATTGCCTACGATCCGGAAGAGCTGCTAAAATTTCACCTTTGCCGAAAAGAGAAACCCAGTCTCATCCCCCCTGGATGAACCATGCCCATTGCCTAATACAGTCAATCCTGACATGAAGGATGTATTCATGCCATGGATGATGTCGTAAGGCCTCGACGTAACTACTAAGAGATCCAACTGTCACTCTCGCCTTCAAGGGTCGAGTCACACTGTCGGGATCAGTGCGAAGTCACTGGGTATCCTCCAGTAGAAATCTCGAAAGTGAGGGTCAAGTCAACAGTCTTAACAAGGACCACTCAGTATCAAGAAAACAAAAAGGATAGGAAAGCAAACATCACAAATATAAGTCTCCCTTTTTTTATTGCAGCTCATTGTACAAAGACAGAAATACAACAACAACATGGAACTAGAAGTACAAGGGATGTATCCACTGGTTCCTCTCATGTCCACCTGCACCCAGAGCTCTACTACCTTGTCCACTGCTCGGCTGTTGCTCAAGCACCCACCGCTGCTTCTGCCTTGGTGGATCCTCCAAAGCCTGCGGATCAACTGTACGAGGAGTCGGACAGTCACGTGTCAGGTGACCCTTTCTGCCGCATTCATAACACTTCCTGCTCCTCATACGGCTGGCTCTGGTCCTCTTGGACCAATGCATCATCTGTCTACTGCCCACAAATGACTCGGCTACTAATCAAAAACCCTACGGTAAAGGCAGAAGCTCATGTACACGCTCAGGGTGTAGAGATACTGGAACAAACTCCACCCTGAAAAATGTCTCGAAGTCTTCCCATGTGAAGGCCATCCCATTGAAAAACTGGAACAAGTGGCTCCACCACCTGCCTGCTGCTGCCTGAAGTAGGATGGCAGTAAAGATCACCATGAAGTCTACCGGTGTCCCCACTAGCCTGAAGACTCTCACCACAGCCTCTAGCCAATCCTCAGCCGCCTGCGGGTCCGTCTCTCCCTGGAACCTGGGTGGCCTCTGGCGCTGGAACTCATGCAGCGCACTCAAGTGGCGTGCATCGCCTACTGCTGGGGCTGGTGGCATCGGTGGCCCAATGTATGGTAGTACCTTTGTTTCCTCCGCTGGTGCCTCAACTGCAAGAGGGCCCTGTACCGAAGCCTCGTCGCTCGACAGGCTGTCAGTACGCACATCCCTCTGGGCTGTAGCTGGTCTTCCGAGAAAAGGCTTCCTGAAAGAAACAATGTGACACGGTCAAACGATTATACCTGGTGAGCAGACCTGGTTTGAGCTGACATATAAAAATTTCTGGAAACACACAAGCAATCAATGTTTTTGTGAACAGAGTCAGAAATTGGTTGTCAGGGTCCTGGTGTATGGATACGTTGGCCACCGTCACCAACACTGGGCTTCCTGAACTGGAAACCACACTCGGTACTCTTAACACTATTTCTTCATAGAAAGGAAAAAAAGATCAGAGTCCCAAGTTCTGCAGTAGAACTGAACTCCTCTGATACCAATTTGTCACGACCCGTCCTCGGGGCCCATGCCGTGACTACCCCAAGCCCGCCTTCCATAGGCCAGGGGCTGGAGACTAGCACCAAAGGTGTAAATCCCGATAACTGGGAAGGAATTGACTTTATAAAAGTAAAAATACACCATAGAGTACAAGCGGAAGTAAAACAATAAGTACAAAGAGAATTTCTGAAAGGTAAATGGTCCAGAATACAAACCCAAAAGAAAGTACAACTGCAACTGAACAAGTACAACAGAAAATAAAACCGCTGGAAGGACGGAAGCGGCTCCTGGGTTTTCCTCCTAGGATCCTACATGAAGGGTAGGTACAGATGGCGCAGTTCCTGGATTGTCAACCACGGATCCTACCTGAAGGGTAGGTACAGATAGCCTCCACAACGCTCTCACCCTTCAACCTCCTCCGTGTGTCGTCTCATCGCGAAGTCCACCTCCGAATACTGACTCGTCATGTAGTCCACCTCCGGGTACTGACTTGTCGTGTAGTCCACCTCCGGGAACCGTCCAGTCCTCGAATACTCAGCCTCTGTTAGCACTGTCGTCATCTGCAACCAACACAACGAGGTGCGGTCATAGCCCGTGCAGGGGTGAGTTTAACGATACACAGTAGGGACCCCGAGACCTTCAAGGTCTCACTAAAACCAACAAGGACAACCAAAAAGAATATCTCAACAGATAACCTATACTTAGGTATATTCCCATTCATATACCTAAGTTATCAAGTAACCCATCTCAATCATGAGGAAACACAGGGGTTATGAAATCAACGGATAACCACTACCCAGGTATATGACCATACATATACCTACGTTATCAAGTAACCCATCTCAATCATGAGGAAACACAAGGGTTATGAAATAAACATATAACCACTACCCAGGTATATGCCCATACATATACCTATGTTATCAAGTGACCCATCTCAATTATGATGAAACACAAGGGTTATGAAATCAACGGATAACCACTACCCAGGTATATGCCCATACATATACCTAAGTTATCAAGTAAACCATCTCAATCATGAGGAAACACAAAGGTCATAGACTCATCTCAAACCAGGATTTTCATTATCGAAACCGTAACTGCTGAAGAGCCCCGTCTCTGGAGTGTACAGTGGTCCTATCACGACTCTGAGGTACTGCTCACTAACCTAAGACTGCTGAGGTACTCCTCCTATCGAATATTGTGGGCCTTCTGCTAAAATCAAGCGCTTCCCACCATGGGTCCACCGCTATAACCAAGCACTCCCCCTCATAGCCTCAATAGGTACTCCTTCTGTTGAGTACCGCGGGTCTGCCGCTACAACCAAGCGCTCCTCCGCCGTGGGTCTGCCGCTACAACCAAGCGCTCCCCCTCATAGCCTCCAGAGGTACTCCTTCTGTTGAGTACCGCGGGTCTGCAGCTACAACCAAGATCTTCTCCGCCGTGGGTCTGCCGCTACAACCAAGCGCTCCCCACTAGGCTATCCGAAACACATCGAGTCGATCGGTCAAGCAGTCGTCAGGTCTCAGCTGGCTACACGGTCCCCGTATTCCACACGATCGTCTCTGGGAGGGTCCTCCCCACAAGCTTCTAGTCGATACTACAAGTATCACAAGGTTCCATGAAGAAGTATCTCAAGGGACCTCCTCGTCACAGGGGTCTTAACACAACAGACGGCGCATTAATCGGACGCCCGGTCTGTGAGTTACTAGCCTTTTCGTCCGAGGGTCCCGGTTGGTTTCATGTGAGAACCAACCCGGCCGTATCTCAACTGTACCCCTAACTCCCATAGGGAATACTCAAAGGGACCGTTTCTCAATGTGATCACCAACGCCACTGACGGTTCGTGAAACAGACGTCCGGTCTGAAAGATATCAGCTTTTCTGTTCTAGGGGCCCGGTTGGATTTCGGGTACAATCCAACACGACCACTATCCAACAGCAACCAAAAATCGGGCAAAGTATTCCGAAATATCCATATCATCAGGAGTAATACAGCGAGATAGAGGACGCGTCAATCGGACGCCTGGTCTATGAGTTATTGGCTTTTTTTTCATTCCAGGGGCCCGGTTGGTTCGTGAGCGAACCAACCCGACAGCACTCCGACGACATCCAAACCTTGAGCGGAGTAAGCCAAATGATCCGTCTCACTTAGAGGAATACATCAAAGTCGACGGATCGTCAATCGGACGTCTGGAGCTCATGATATGAGCATTTCCGCTCTGAGGGCTTGGTTGGTTTTGTGTACGAACCAACCCGGTCGAACCCCAAGTATTCTGAAACCCTGGGTGTAGTATACCAAAACGACCTTCTCGATTCAAGGATCGCATCGCCGATGAAGGCTCGTCTTTCGGAGGACGGTAGCTCATGTTATGAGCAAAAGCCCGAAAAGGTCCAGAAACGGGGGGTCTGGGCCCGGACCGACCCGTCCCAACCCCCCTGGGTCGGCCCGAACCGGGTCGACCCGACCCGGCTCCGGGTCCGACCCGGTCGGCGCGACCCGGCCCGGCCCGGTCTGGGCGCGACCCGGCCTGACTAGTTAGCCCGGCTTGGCTCGGCCGAGCGGCCACGCAAGGGGAGCCGCGGGGTGTGCAGCCCCTGTGGGAAGAGGAACAGCGGCCCCACGTGGGTCCACGCTTGGTTAGCGGATGCGGCAAAGCCGCGGAAGGTTTTTCCGGCGGCACGCCGGCGTGGTGCGCCGGCGTGAGTTTCTGCGGACCACCGGACGCGCTCCGGTGGTCCGTTTTACGTGAGGTCGTCGCCAGTGGTCCTCTCGGGACCCGACCTTCACTGCAAGGCCCTCAAATCACCCTTGCGGCCCCATTTGCCGTCGTCCGCCATTCCGCACACCAATGCAAAACTACGGAGGGTTGTCGGGCCGTGTTTGTTTGGCCCGCACCCTCCGCGTTAGATGATAGCAAACGGGAAATAAAAATATTCAACAAATGAAAAACAACAAGGCACAATTTTAAATAAATTAAAATTGAACTTGATCTTTGTTTTAGATGAACAACCATGGGAATAAAATATTATCTTCAAATAAAATTCCTACCTCGCTGCAGTCATCGAGTGTGTGTTCTTCGTGGAATTGACTATCACGGGAGAAGGTGATCATCATGTCGCGGAAGGGCGTCGCGTCGTTGTGGGAGGGCGTCACGTCGTTGCGGAAGGGCTTCGCGTCGACGATATCCGAGGGTTAAAGAAACAGACGGTTATTATTATAACAATTAAATCCAATCTGGGGATAGAAACCACAAAAGAATTTAAAAGATTTGAATCTCCTACCTCAAGCAGTTGATCGAAGATTTTTCGCGGGGGACGAACGTCGTGGAAGAAGTGTCGGCGTCGTGTCGATCTCCAGGGTCGGGCGTTCATCGCATTCTTCACGTTCTTTGCATTCTTCGCGAAGGAGGATGAAGATCTCAAGCCTTGGAGTTTTCTCCAAATCCACTCAACGAGTAATCCTCAAGAAGAAAATGTGTTGGTCTTATTTTATTAACATGCCAACGGTTTGAAAACAGGTTAAGAAACGAACAAAATAATTCATAGAATTAATTTCAATGAATTAACCGCCCATTTAATAGAAGCGTTTAATAGTTTAAGAAACGCCCCAGTTGACTTTCATTTAATAGGGGTTTTCGGGGGTGCGTTACTTAGCGTAAAAAACGGTGGGGCTCGTGCGGGCCCCACCTCACAAATATCCTACCAAGAGGGTAGGATATTTTGAATTGTACCCTATCCGCTTTAAATCAGCTTAAGAAGCTTTAAGTGGATTTCAAGTGGATTTAAGTGAAATAAAATAAAGTTTGTCGCACCACATTATTTTATTTTCTTCACTTAACCCCCAAAAATTAAAAACCACACCCGAGCAAACGCAACTCCAGAAAAGGCGTTTCTATGAAAATACCGGCGCTGCGATTCCATCGGTGCCCTCATAATTTGATTCCGAGCACCAGTTCAAATGTTAGAAAAACTCGCTCATTTGTTCACTGAACGTACTTGAGCCAAACTTCGGAAAATGATTCTGGGCACACCGGGCCCCGGAATCAGGTGCCGTCTGAAACTGTGTTTTTTTTAAAATCCCAAAGAAAATTTAAAAAAAAATTGCCTTGAAATTTCTGGGTCTTTATATATTATGTCTTTTGAATATTTTCATAAAAAAAATCTTCTTGTTGTGATTTTTTAATCGAACAACATTTCGAAAATAAAATCAAAAATATTATATAATCTTCTTCCTACAAAATTATTCTATATTTATGAACAGTAGAATCCTCTAAAAGAATTAATGTTTATTTATTATTCCATTCTATGTTATTTTTAAAATACCTTTAAAAAGATGTCAAATTTACTTCTTCCATTGAGGGATGACCTTGGTCAACCACTCTGCTTCACCTAAGTACCCCCCAAAAAATCACTAATCATTTGGGGGAACCCATGAAAGTGACTTTCAAATTGGTGCCGTTTTCGGGGAGGCAATTAATAATTTCAACTAATTAGAGTTATTTATTTTATTTAACATTTTATTCTCTTCATATATTTTTTTTTCCTTCTTTACCCAGTCTTAATTTTTACATATTCTTTTGTTTTCTTCTACTTATTTTTGGACCTTCACCTAAATCTTCTAATTTATATTTTACTATCATCCACATTCCTTCATTTTATTTTTATCTCATTTATGACATGAATTTATCCCATGTATCATTTAGATCACGACCCTGAGAATGAACATAGCCTTCGAGCTCAAATATGACATTCACATTCTACAGGATGTTTAAATATTTTTCCAGTTAGAGAATTACTCAAATCCAAGAAAATTAAAATTGGAAATAATTATATATCCAAATTAAAACAAGAACCAATGGATGATGACAATAAATATTATCTCAATATAACTATTCATGAATTCACTACACCTTATATTAATTATCAAGCAAATATCATTGCATACCCAAATCTCAAATCAATCTTTGAACTGAAATCTGGGGCAATTCACCTACTTCTAAAATTTCATGGCCTCTCCGGTGAGGAACCCAAAAATCTACTTAATGAATTTAATGTGGTTTTATTAACCCTAAAACCATGAAATGTATATGATGTCCAAATAAAACTAGGATCATTCCCATTCTCACTTGATGGAGATGTGAAAGATTGGATGTATTATTAACCACCTAATAATGTAACCTATTATAACGATTTGAAACTTTATTTAATGCAGAAAATTTTGCCGTCATCAACGACCACTTCCATTCTCAAGGAGATCTAGGGGGGTCAAGAAAGCATAAGGGGAGTCAATTTATGAGTTTTGGGGGTGATTCAAGAAGTTTTGTGCAAGCTACCCACATCACCAAATCAATGAGAAAATCCTCATCTAGTACTTATAAAAATTACTCACACCTATAGAGAGATGAATGGTGGATGTTGCGGCTGGAGGAGAATTGGAAGACAAGACACCAGTAGCTACACCCGCATTGATCAACAAGATGGTTCAAAACTCTAGTCAATTTGGAAATCGAGGTACACCACATGTTTGAGGAGTACTTCAGGTAAGTCCTTATTCTCTTGAAAGTCATTTGATTGATACAAAGTTAGAAAAATTGAAAACTATAGTGACGAAGATTTCTTTGGCTGAAAAGACATCACAACCCACTCTTTCTAGGCCTTGTGGCATTTTCGCTGAGAAAATTCACCCAATCGACAGTTGCCCGGAGCTACAAGAGATTGAGGATTGCACATCAGTATTACAATGGAGACCATATCAGTAGTAGAAATAGACATACCCTCAAAGAAATTTTGATTCCTTTTCACCGATATGCATCCAAGGTTGGAATGATCAACAAGACAAGAGGTATGTCTATGGACAACAACAAAGGCCCATTTTCAACAAAACATCAAGCAGCCTCTGCCTTACTAACAAGGTTAGCAACAACACCAAATGATATTAGAATCCCAAGAATCAAATAGAAAACATCAATGGAATCCCCCACCCATCGTAGATTATAACATGATTGACCTTTTGAAAAAAATTGTTCTTAATCAATAGAATGATCTGAAGAGTCATTGTTTGAAGCTGAGGGAGTTGAAGACAAAAATGATTCATATTGACATTTCCCCCTAGGAAATAGTAAGTAAGAACTCCATAAATCATTCTTCCCAACCTACTCCAAATCCCAAGGGGAATGGTAGTGATATCACATTGTGAAGTGGGAAGAAAACAATTGATACATCTGCACCTATCATTCCACCAAGATTCACATCAACTCTAGAGAAGCCCCATTCAAAACCAACTAATGAGAAACCCATAGAGAAAAATCAAGATAAGGAAAAGATTTATGATGTTACTCTTAAACCAATTCCATTTGAAAACTGAGTCGACAAACCGAAAATATGGTTGAAGAGTTGATTAAAAAAGAATTTTGTGATACATTCAAGCATGTGGAGATCAATAACCATTTACTTCATGCCATTAATAAAATCCCAAGGTATGAAAAAATTTTAAATGAACATTTTACCAATCGAATAGGGCTAAAGGAAAATTATAGGATCAATATTGGAGGGAATGTGTCAGCACTCATTACAACAACTCTAGCAATGCCAACAATGGTCAAGGATCTCAAGACATTCAATATCCAATGCACCATAGGGGAGTTACACTTTTATGATGATATTTGTGATTTAGAAGCTTCTATAAATGTGATTCCTCACTCAGTATTCTCTTCTTTTCAGGTTTGTGAGTTAGAACTGACATGAGTAGTGGTGCTGTTGGAAAATAGAGCTACAACATATCTCACGGGAGCCCTTGAGGATGTACTTGTCTGGGTAAGAGACATGATCCTTCCAGCTGATTTCTAAGTTATTAACATGGAGGATGATCAGGTAAGATCACATGATCCCATTATCATAGGTAGACCCTTCCTCTAAACTATAAATACTATTATAAATGTTAATAAGATTACACTTTCCAAAGAGTTTGGGGATAAAGTTGTGATATTTACTATTATGGACTCCATGAATTACCCCACAGAGGACCATTCTGCATTTGTTATATCCCATTTGAACCACTAAATAAAATCCCCATGGAATATTATGGTCTTATGATTAGGTAGATTATGAGCATTATTTCTATTTTTATGTCAAGGGTACTTCCACCCCTATTTCGAATGCACAAGACCCTATTAGATTTGGTTTTGAAATGGTTTCATAATTTGATTTTGATCATTTTAAATCTAATTATAACCTAGATTTGGAGTATGCTGATGGATTTGATGGTTTTTTCTCCAATTTTGATGATGTATATTCTGATACTGTTGTTCGTTGTGTACATACTTCAGTTCCTTCAATTTCTCTACCCATACATCACCCCCTACAATGGGACTCAATCCATTACCACAAAAAAAATACTCATACTTGTAAAGTTGTGAGAAATTACCTATTATAATTTCTCACAATATATATTTTGAACATGAATAGAAACATTTTAACATTTTGGGGGAGAACATCAGGTAAATTGGGTGGAACTTGGTTGTCATATTAGGTATTAGCCCCTCCATTTGCATGCATAGGATTATTTTGGGGGATGGGGATAAACCAGTTAGGTAGCCACAAAGGAAATTCGATCAAACACTTTTGGAGGATGTTAAAAACGATTTTTAAAAATTACATGAGGTGGGCATAATCTATCCCATTTCAGATTCCCATTTGTTGTTTTATTCAGGTTGTGCCTAATAAAATTTGTTTTAATACTGATAAAAATGATAAAGTGGTGTTTGTTCTGATGAGGGTAAAAAATAGTTCGCGTGTATGTAATGATTATAGGAAAATAAATCATTCCACTCACAAGGACCATTTCACCTCCCATTTATTAACTAGATGATTGAGAGAATAACTAAGAAAACACACTATTGTTTCTTGGATGGGTTTTTTGGGTATTTTTTTGTTCTTATTGTTCCGAAGGATCAAGGTAAGACAATATTCACTTGTCCATTTGGATTGTTCTACCACCAAAATATGCCCTTTGGACTTTGCAGTTCCCCAGGTAACATCCAGAGATGCATGGTGTGTATTATTTCTATTTTTATTGATTCTTACATGGAGGTATTTATGGATGATTTCAGAGTGTATAGATGCTCATTTGATGAATGAATAAGTAGTTTGGGAAAGGTTTTTAATCATTGTATTGAGAAGAATTTGGACTTGAACTTTGAAAATTGTCATTTCATGGTAGGAAATGACATTGTCTTAGGGAATATAGTGTCAAAACATGGGATAGAGGATGATAGATCTAAGCTAGATATTTTTTCATCCCGACCCAACCCTTCATGTGTGCATGATGTTAGATCTTTCTGAGGGTATTCATGATATTATTGGTGCTTCATCAAATATTTTTGTATGATTGATCTTCAATTTCCTCCATTACATCAAAAGGATTCTAAATTTTTTTTTGATGATTCATGCAGTGTATCATTTGATGAGATGAGGAAGTGTATGACCACTCCACCAATCATACAGCCCCCAAAATGGGACATTCATTTTGCTCGTATGTGTTATACATCCTACATTTTAGTTGGAGATGTCTTATCATAGAGGTTGGATGGACGTTCACATGTTATTGCCTACGCTTCGAGGAAACTGGATTCAGCCCAATAAAACATCAAAACCATGTATAATTAGTTTCTTTCCGTCATATTTGATTCAGATAAATTCAATTCATATTTATTTGGATCTAATGTAATTGTTTTTCTAACCATGAATCCCTATGATACCTTTTGAAAAAGCTAGATGAAAATCCCAGACTTATCGTATGATTGATCTTTAATTTTCTCCATTACATCAAAAGGATTCTAATTTTTTTTTGATGATTCATGCAGGGTATCATTTGATGAGATGAGGAAGTGTGTGACCACTCCACCAATCATACAGCCCCCAAAATGGGACATTCATTTTGATCATATGTGTTATGAATCCTACATTGTAGTTGGAGATGTCTTATCACAAAGGTTGGATGGACGTTCACATGTTATTTCCTACGCTTCGAGGAAACTGGATTCATCCCAATAAGACTTCAAAACCATGTATAATTAGTTTCTTTCCATCATATTTGATTCAGATAAATTCAATTCATATTTATTTGGCTCTAATGTAGTTGTTTTTCTAACCATGAAGCCCTATGATACCTTTTGAAAAAGCCAGATGCAAATCCCAGACTTATCTGATGGATGCTCATTATTCACGAATTTGATATTGAGATAAAAGATAAGAAGGAGTCAAAAAACCTAGCGGCATACCACATGAATAGGCTTACTCACTAACTATAGGTTGACACCATGGACCAGGTACCAGTTCGGGATACCTTCCTCGATGACCATCTTTATTCCATCTCAGGTAAGCATCCTTGGTAAGATGATTCAGTTAACTAGCTTTTGTCATCTAAAATTACATCATATTTAAAGAAACATCATGTCCAAAAATAAAATGCTGAGTCTAGATTTTATGTGTGGGATGATTCCAACCTATGGCACATTTTAAGTGAACATGTTATTATGAGGTGTGTTCCTGATCATTAGTTTGAGTCTGTTCTGCAATTCTGTCATACACCTGCTTGTGGTGAACACTATGGAACCCAATGGACAGCTAGTAATGTTTTGGACTCTATATTATATTGGTCTATTTTATTCCATGATGCTCATGTGTTTTTTAAGTCTTTCTCATGTTTCAAACACACTGGTAATATTTTTAGAAGACAAGATATTCCCCAATGAACCCTATTATTCTGTGAGATTTTTGATTAATGGGGAATTAATGTTATGAGTACTTTTCTTAGTTCTTTTGGTTTCTTATATATTTTGGTTTTCGTTGATTATGTGATAAAATGGATGGATGCTACAGCTACAAGGACTTATGATTCTAATGTTGTTGAGGACTTTTTCAAAGCACATATTTTTTATAGGTTTGAGGTATCGAAGGACATCATCAGTGACCATGTGTTACAATTCTACAATCGTAATATGAATTTCTTCCTTCGAATGTATTGGGTGATAGACAAATCATTAACTCCATACCACTCCCAAACAAATGGCTTGGAAGAGGTTTCAAATAGACAGTTGAAATTGTTTTTGGAGAAAATTGGGCAGCCAAATAGGAATGATTGGAGCAAGCGTTTGGATAACACTTTGTGGTATTATAGGACATCATACAATATACCCATTGGTATGTACCAATTTTATATTGTTTTTAGGAAATCATGTCATCTCCCCATTGAATTTGAACATCAGTTTATTGGGCTATAATGAAATGTACCATGGATTTGGCCGATGATGGAATTCAAAAGATGCTGGAAATTAAATAACTCGAGGATATTCAATTTTCCTCATATGAGAACTAAAGGTTGTGCAAAGAAAGAAAAAAATAATCTCATGATATAATGATCCAACAAAGGGAGTTCCATGTTGTTGAGAATTTCCTTATCTACAGTTCACGATAGATGTTGATGTCTGGTATGTTGCATTCCAGATGGTTAGGTCCTTCTGTTGTGACTAATATTTTTCATTATGGTGGAGTGGATATCACACAAGAGGAAACATAAAAGAGATTTATAGTCAATGGGAATCATTTGAAGAAATATATTGAGAGACATCCTACTAATGTAGTGTATTTCATCACAATGCATAACCCCATCATCACTTTAGCATATCAGGCTGTTCCTAACCCATTAACTTTTTTATTCTTTATCCTATTTAAAATCCTACATGTCATGTGCATATATAAGCTCATGGGTTCACATTGAGGACTAGTAAATATTTTTAGTGTGGGGAGGGGACCTTTTTGTATAGTAATTTATGTTACATTCCCCTTTTTCAATGATTTAAAAAAAATTGTGGGTTATTCAAATTTTTTGCGTCTATTTTTCAATTTTTTTGTATGTTTTTTAAAATTTTCTGCTAAAATTATTATCATAAACATTTTTTAATCCATATAAATTAGTGAAACAATCCAACCCATTAAATTAATCTTAAATAAATGATGAAAATGACTTTTATTTAAGTTGAAATATTTATTAATTTCACGAAAAGTACACTAAATTTTGAATCCCATGCTACATCTCACTGTCTATATATTTGAAATCACTTTCTTATGAGGCTTAAGAACAATTATTTTCAAATTCATTTCATTTAACTCACTTCTTAAGAGAACCAAACAATATATTATTTAACCAAAATTTGATTTATTCTTATCAAAACACTAGGGGTTTAGGTACTTATGTTTAAATGATTGAGGATTTTGTTTGGGATGAAATCCCCTATTTCAAATAATAATTTTTTAATGGCCTAACAGGAACATTTAATCCTTGTATAACTTAGAATCCATGAACAACCTATTAGGTTAGACACATTACATGCCTATTTTCCCTATCCAAATAACTCTTGAAGTGAAATTTGCTTAATCTAGTTGAAATTAAGTGTGGGGGAGTTATCTTGTGTTGTTCTACCATATTATGTGATACATTGGTTGGAAAAATAAATTATGAAGAGATTTTTCTTATGTTGAAAAAAAAATCATTATTATGGAAGCTGTTCCTTTTTTGGATCTTTCATTATATCTGAAGCTGTGCCTTTTTGGAGTTTCTAATAAAGAAAGATGATTTTTCCTATCTGGAGATTTCATGAAAAACATGTTTGAGAAGATTGAAATTTTCACTGCAGAAATGTTGAATGGTTTGAAAATTCCTTTATATTTAATTATGATTTAAATTAATTGATGTTATGGGGATTAATATAGAAGCCATATTTAGGTGAAAATTAGATTAGTGCAGTTTTTCTTCAAAAAGAGTCAAACCCTCTTTATTCATCCTCATATTTTTTCACATCTAAATCCTACCAACTGAAATCAATAGAACAAACCTGAAATAATAACATGATAAACCTATTTCCTTGAATCACATCTGGTGGGGATGTAGACATTTAACAAGACTATGGTGACCCGTGTATGATTATGGATGAGAAAGTCATTTATAAAAAAATTGACAATTATGTGGTAAGAGAAAATTCAAGGGACGTAAGTGTTTTGTGCAAGGCTGGATACATGACGTGGAAATGTATTTAATGATATAAATGGAGAACATTAAATAATATTTTATTATGTGGGATGATAACTTTTTTTTAATGGTGTGGAATTGTTTGATCTGAAGGATATGTGTTTTTTAATTTTTTTTATTTGATATTGTTGTTTTTTGTCACAATTTTTCATAATAAATGATATGAGTTTTTTTCAAGTGGTGAAAATAAGTAATTTATGGGGAGTTGATAGAAAAATATTTTGTTGAATATTTAATTGATAATAAATTAAATAATTTCATCATATTATGAAAAATGTGTTCATTTATGAAATATTTGAGATTAAATCATTAATTTGAAAATTTGATGAAAATTCAAGTTTTACCCTTTTAAAATGCATTGTAGTATATCATAGATAAATATTTTATTATGACTTATTTGAAGTTAAAATTTTGAAAAATTGTTCCAAACATTATTTTAAACAACCTTTATTCAGGGAACGAAATCTAAAGAGTGGATTTGGATGGAGTAAATAGGCCATTAAATCAATGTATGGATGGACACATGAGATTGAACATCACATTAGGGATTGGGGAATATCATCTGCATACATGAATCGATTGAGCCCAAATTTTTAGATGAGAAAGAAAAACCAATTTAGAGGATATTATAAATCTATAATGATAGATTATTCACATGTTTTGGTCGTCATGAAGGCAGTAAAATTTGGATTAAAATATTTGAAAAAATACTATCTATTACACTTGAAACCACTTTTAACCTAGCTTTACACCCATTGAAAAAATATGTATTTTTATAATTTCTAAGGTTTGTAACGTGATTTGGATATTTAAGGGAGAGGGTAAAATTTTTCTCCCAAATTCTCCATCCATTGTAATTGGGGTTGCTTTTAAAGAAAGGATCCCCTCATCAAAGCCTTCTTCTTTTTTCATGTTGTAATGATTTAATTTCTATAATAAACTTCTTTGTTAATATTTTATTTATTTTCTTTTCTTAAATTTTTTTCAATTATATTATTATTTACAATCCTATTTTTTTGTAATCATTATAGGATATGATATTGGGTTCTTCTCTTTCAATCAACCGCTATTACCAGACCTCTTCATGATTACCACATCACTCATGGAAGAGTAGTTTTATTAGTGATCAATCTATCTTCTACCCTATACATTAAATTATTTTTGAATAATTGAGATACATTAATTCACATAATATTATTCATGAATTGTTTTTTTAAATTAAATTAGTCTAGGAATGCAATTGAACAATTAACACAAAAACACACGAGGTCGAGTATTGTGAAAATTATGGGAGCGCAAAAATAAACAATAAAACAAGACCACATGAGATAAATTTTTAGACTTCAAATACAATATAATCTCAATTAATCCTCATTTTCGAGAATGGACATGTGCATAAATTTACCAATGACCATAATCAATCATTTTAACATCAATCAAAGTAGGGTGCGGTGATTGCATGTTCTGAAGATAGTCTATGGTTTAATTTTATTCATATTTGTGGTAAAGTTAATTATGATAGGGTTCAGGGGTTAAAAAATTCAGGGATAATATTTATTTAGATATTAATTTAAATAATAATTTTTAATACATAAATGAATAGGTAGAGTAAGATCGATTACGTCTTTTAAATACTGTCTAAAAACATCTTCTTGTTGTGTCTTCTTAATCGAACTTTATTTCAGAAATAAAAACAAAAAAAATTATATAATCTTATTCCATGAAACTTCTTCATGTTTAATGAATGATAAAGACCCCCACATATAGTAAAGTAGTTTTAATATTCCATTTATGTTATTTTTAAAATACCTTTAATATGTTGTCAAATTAGCTTTCTCCTTTGAGAGAAGACTTTGGTCAGCCACTCTACTGCACCAAAAAACCCGAAAAATAACTAATCATTTGAGGGCACCCAAGATAGCACATTAAATGTCCAATTTTAGTGTACCCATACTCTTATCTAATCCACACTTTGAGTTGTCCAGATCTACTTTCACAGTGTGATATCTTTCACTTTGTAGGTCACACCACCCTAGGTCCACTCTTCTTGGGCATTCTGATCCATTATTCTAGTAAACCATCCAGCTGATCCTTCTTAGGGACCTACCCATCTAAACCACTCTAATCAGTTTTCTTGATAAGTCTGATAAATCTCCTCAAGATGTTGAACTTGTGAAAAATCCCATGTTAAACATGACAAGCCAAGGAAAACCATGGAGCCCTATCTCCAATATATAATTCCCCACATTAGATATGGTATGCCTTGGGCATATATTCCCTCTAGAATACCTGTAATAAGTGGAATAAATCATGGTGTACTCATGTTCCAACATCCAGACACGCCATAGTTTCCTAATGTGACTACCATCTTGAGTAAAGGTCACTTCCCTGACATGACCCCATTGGATTTTCCTGACAGTAGTTTTTTGTAATTAAATGACATCCACAATGATATGTCACCAGTAATATATTCACAAACAACATCTTAATCATTAAGGGAGACCTGGAATAGGTGATGATATCCAAGGAGAAAACCACTAAAGGAGGAACCGACCTCTCATCTTCCTATTTCATTCATGGAGCACACATATATAATGAATTTATGAATCCCACCCTCATTTGTAAAGCGGGGATGAGGGGAAACTGCTATATTTCATCGAAAGATGGATGTGAGCCCTGATGAAAGTGTCGAAAATAGTAACATTGAACCATAATCCCATTTTATGAAATTGATATTAAATTAAACAAAAAATATCATGAATATAAGGATATTTATAATATATAAATTTAATGTCATTATATACACCTCATGTGTAAAGACCCGTAAAAATAAAGGAAATTTTTTTTTCTTAATTTTCTTTGAAATTTTACAAGAACGCAGTTTTTGACAGCACGTGATTCCGAGGCCCGGTGTACTCGGAATCATTTTCCGAAGTTTGGCTCGGGTACGTTCAGTGAACAAACGAGTGGGTTTTTTCTAAATTTTGAACCGGTGCTCGGAATCGGATTCTGAGGGCACCGATGGAATCACAGCGCCGGTACTTTTTTAGAAACGCCTCTTCCGAAATTGCGTTTGCTCGGGTGTGGTTTTTAATTTTTGGGGTTAAGTGAAGAAATAAAATAAAGTGGTGCGACAAATTTATTTTATTTCACTTAAAGCCACTTAATGCTACTTAAGCTAAGTTGAAGCGGATAGGGTGGAACCCAAAATATCCTACCCTCTTGGTAGGATATTTGTGAGGTGGGTCCCGCACGAGCCCCACCGTTTCTTTTCCTCTAAGTAACGCACCAGTGAAAACCTCCTTTTAATGAAGGTCAACTATGCGTTTTTCTAGTTATGAAACGCCCCATTTAATTGGACAGTTAAATTGTTACAATTAATTCTTTGAATTAATTGTTCGTTTCTTATCTATGTTTTTCAAATTCTTAAGTTGATAATAAAATAAGATGAAGAATTATTTTATTATCTTTATGTTGTGTTAAACCATTGGAGAATCTCTAAACATCTTCATCCTCCTTCGCGAAGAATGTGAAGAACGTGAAGAACGCGAAGAACGCATCATCGTCGATGAAGGACGCCGACGATTCTACTCCCGTGACGTTCTTCTATGATGTACCTTCCCCGGGACAAATTGTCGATCAACTACTACGAGGTTGTGGTTTTATTTGAGAATAATATTTATTCTCATGGTTGTTTCCTTCTAAAACAAAGAACCCGGATCAACTCATCATCAAGTTGATCCGTGATTGTTTTTATCTGCGAGATGACAACTTTTATTTATGGGAGATTTTTTTGGGAACTAGGTCTATTTTAATTTATTAAAATTGTGCCTTGTTATGTTTTCATGTGTTGATTATTATTCCCAGTTGTTATCACCTAACACGGAGGGTGCAGGCCAAACAAACCCAGACCGACAACCCTCTACAGTTTTTCGTTGATGCGTGGTTTAACGACGTTTAGTAAATAGGATCGGAATGGAGATTTCTAGCCTTCACAGCAAAGTTCGGATCCCGGGAGAGCCGTAGGCGCAAACCGCAGGCAAAACGGACCACCAGAGCGCGTCCGGTGGTCCGCGGAAGTTTCCACCGGCGCGCCGCCGGGAAGACCCGCTGCGGCTGAAGCAGCGGCGGCGCGGGCTAGTCCCGCGGCCGCGCGGGACTGCGGGGAAGGGACGCGGCCTTGTGCTACGTCCGGTGACACGGAGCTTCCCACATGCGGGGCCACGACTCTCCTTCACGCGGGGGCAGCGCACCCCCGCCCGCAGCTCGGTCGTAACAGCCGAGCCAACCCGCCGGCCTGGCCGGGTCGTGCCCAGGCCGGGCCAAGACACCCTGGCCTGGCCGGACCACGCCGGCTAGGTCGGACCCGGTTCGGGACGACCCAGGGGGGGGGGGGGGTTGGGCCGAGTCGGTCCGGGCCCAGACCCCCTTTTTCGGACCTTTTCGGTCTTTTCTCATAACATGAGCTACGGGCCTCCGATCGATGCACCGTCAGTGGAGTTGCGATCCTTGGATTGAGACGGTCGTTTTGGTATATCACACTC
Organism: Viscum album; assembly: GCA_963277665.1. NCBI lineage: Eukaryota > Viridiplantae > Streptophyta > Magnoliopsida > Santalales > Viscaceae > Viscum > Viscum album. The sequence continues at coordinate 1,047,729,569 of OY728150.1, forward strand.
AAGATTTAGGAGTACTTTGGGTTTGGCCGGGTTGGTTCGTACACGAAACCAACCGGGCCCTCGGAGCGGAAACACTTATATCTTGAGCTCGGGACGTCCGATTGACGTGCCGTCAACTTTGTTGAATTCCTCTAAGTGAGAAAGATATTTTGGATTACTCCACCTGAGGTTTGGAAATAGGTGGAGTACGGTCGGGTGGGTTTTGCCTTAAAAACCAACCGGGCACCTGGAACGAAAAAGCCAATAACTCTCAGACCGGGCGTCCGATTGACGATCCATCTGCAACGTTGAGTTCCTGTTAATGATACAGAACTGTTGTATACATAAACTCTAGGCTATGTGTCAGTTGATGTATCAGCCTCTCGGCTCGTGGAGCGGACCCTCCCAAGAGAGTTTGCTATGTGCAGGAACCCTAGAGCTAGCTGCGACTTCGACGATGAAGACTATCGTACTGGAATCCTATGTGGGTCCAACGATGAAGAATATCGTACTGGAATCATATGTGGGTTCGACGATGAAGACTATCGTACTGAAATCCTATGTGGGTTCGACAATGAAGGCTATCGTACTGGAATCCTATGTGGGTTCGACGATGAAGACTATCGTACTGGAATCCAATGTGGGTTCGACGATGAAGACTATCGTACATGAATCCTATGTGGGTTCGACGATGAAGACTATCGTACTGGAATCCTATGTGGGTTTGACGATGAATACAATTATACCGGAATCCTCCATGGGTTCGACGACGATGACTACAGTGCTTGTATCTTACGTGGGTCCCAGTAAGATGAATCAATGACTACATTTGATCATCTCTCTTACTTTAGAAATGATGTGTACCTGTGTGAGCTGAATCATGTGTTGCTTCCTGTGTGGATTTACGTTTTGGTTTCCTGTGTGGATTTACATTTTGCTTTCCTGTGTGGTCTGGGTTGAACTTGGGCGTGGATGTTGGAGCCGAGCGAGAATTGATGACTTAGGTATATGTATGAGCATATACCTAAGCAGGGTCGAATGTTACTTCATGATTGTATCTTTCCCTTTTGGATTATCCTTTGTGGATTCTGGGAGACGATCGGGGGTGTCGGGGTCCCTACTGAGTAGCTTATACTCACCCCTGCATGGGCTAGGCCCGTACTACATTGTGTTGGTTGCAGACGATGGACATCACTGATCGTGGTTGAGGCTTGTGGAGTAGGACGATACCAGGAGGTGGACCACTGGGCGGGACGTACTCGGAGCGGTCGGCTGGACCCGAGGAGCAGTGGAGGCTATTTATACCCACCCTTCAGGTGGGATTTCTAGTGGATATCCTGACGTTGCAGCTTCACTTTTCAGTTTCTGTTTTCCCTTCCAGTTGTACTTTACTTTCACTTTGGGATTGTATACTTGCCCACTTACTTTTCCGCACTTACTGTTGTACTCAGTTTTTACTTAGTGTTTACTTCTACTGCTTGCTTCTGATATGGTGTTTGTTTACTTTACAAAGGCAATTCCATCCCTTTTTACCGGGATTTACGCCTTGGTGCTAGTCGCCAGCCCCTGGCCTATGGAAGGCGGGCTTGTGGTAGTCACGGCACGGGCCCCGAGGACGGGTCGTGAAAAATTGGTATAAGAGGAGTTTGGTTCTACCACAGAACTTGGGACTCTGATATTTTTCTATGTGAAGCAATAGTGTTTAACGTATTGGGTGTGGTTATCAGTCTAGGGAGTCCAGTGTTGGTGCGGCGGCCGATGTATTCGTACACCAAGACCCTGACTTCTGATTTCTGACTTAATGCACGAAAACATTGATTTCATGTGTGTGTTTCAAGTTTTCTTTGTGATCAATTTGTGTCAGCTCACCAGGTATACTATTCTGACCATGGCGCACCTGCTTCCTTTTCAGGATGGCCCCACGACGGCAGCCAACTAGGGTTCTGAGAGTTGAGCATAACGACAGCCCACCGAGCAATGAGGCCTTGGTACATGGCCCTTTGACAGTAGAGGCACCGGTGGTTCCTCTACCCGCCGAGCCACCGATGCTTCTAGCCCCAGCCGCTGACGATGCACGTCGCCTTAGTGCACTGCATGAGTTCTAGTGCCAGCGACCGCCCAGGTTCCGCAGGGAGACAGACCCCCAGGCAGCCGAGGACTGGATGGAGGCAGTGGTATGAGTTTTCCGGTTAGTGAGGACACCAGGGGACCTCATGGTGATCCTCGCAGCGAGCCTACTACACGCGGCAGTGGGCCGATGGTGGAGCTTGATGCTCCAGGTGCACGATGAGGCATCTCTTCTCTGGACAGACTTTGAGAGCCTCTTCCGCTCGGAGTTCTTCCTAGCCACCCTCCGTGCGGTGCACATCCAGGAGCTTCTTCAGCAGCGGCAGGGCAGCTTGACGGTCTCCCAGTACTCAGAGAGATTTACTGATCTCTTGTGCTACTCCACCGATATGGTACGGGATCCGTTCTTCCGGGCCTGGACCTTCGAGAAGGGACTGAGGCATGAGATCAGGGCCTCTATGATCTCCCTCAACATTCCGACATAGGCAGAGGTGTTGGAGAGAGCCCTTTTAGTAGAGTGTTTGCTCTCCGAGCAAGCACCAGCGGTAGGACCCTTCACAGGACGACCCGTAGCGGAGTCTTTTGCAGGTGGTAGTCGACAGGTGACGCAGAGGTCCAAGCGGGCCAGACCTTCAGATGGGAAATCGTAGGGTGATGATTCAGTAGTGCGGGGCACACGAAGGAGATCTAGCTACTCAAGGAGCAGGTAATGCTACGCATGCGGCGGGCAAGGTCACATGGCTCGAGACTGCCCGACTCGTCCTGCTGATGAACAATAGGCGGTAGAGGGACCTCCCTGACAGAGGTTCGACCATGACGGTCCGCAGGGAGTAGGCGGGTGAGGCAGAGGGGCTAGCCGAGCAGCGGGTGGTGGACAACGCTTTGAGGCCTTAACACCACCACCACCTGGGAGACCACCCTGACCACAGGGAACTTGTGAACAGGGAAGAGCTCAGCTTCAGGCAGCTGAGGCCTACGATCATGGAGCTCTGGGAGCAGATGGACAGGAGCGGGACTAGCTCCAGACCTGGAGACTTTTGTTCAGGTTACTTCTAGCTCTGTTGATGTTTTTTTGATGTTGCTTTGTGTCTTTGTACTTTGAGCTGCAGTAATAAAAAGACACTTTTCTTGTGGCGTTTAACTTCCTGTCCACTCTTTTAGTTGTTACTAAGAGGCTCCGGTTTAAAAACCGTTGACTTGACCCTCACTTTGAGATACCTACAGGAGGAGACCCAGTGACCACACACTGATGCCGACAGTGTGACTCAACCCTTGGAGGCGAGAGTAATGGTTGGATCCCTTGGTAGTAGCGTCGAGGCCTTACGACGTCATCCTTGGTATGGAATAGTATCATCCATGTCGGGATTTACTGTATTAGGCGAAGAACGTGGTTCATCTAGGGGATGAGACCAGATTTCTCTTATCGGAAAAGAAGAAATCACATCAGCTCTTGTAGGACCAGAACGGTCCATGTCATCCAGGAGCGGATGAGGATAGCTCAAAGATGGAAGAAGTCTTTTGCTAACAGGAGGCGGAGGACACTAGAGTTCGAGGATAGCGACCACGTCTTCTTGCGGGTCTCACCTCTACGCGAGTTACAGAATTTTGGCCGAGGCGGAAAGTTGTCTCCGCACTTCTTTGGACCTTTATAGGTCCTCAATGGGGTAGGCGAGGTGGTTTACCGCTTGACACATCCATCTCAGTTGCACCAGGTACACGATGTCTTCCACGTATCTTAGCTGAAGAGATACGTGCACGACCCGACGCATATCATTTTCCACGGGGAGCTAGACATTGATGATGGGGCGACTTTTGCGGAGGTCCCAGTGGAGATCGAGGATCGACAAGAGCGGGTCCTACGTGTATGATCGATCCCTCTAGTGCGCATCAGATGGTAACACGGGAACATCCAGGAGAGCACTTGGGAGTGGGAGGATCAGATGCGTGCTCAATACCCACATTTGTTTCCCTAGTTTATGATGTATCTTTACGGGGACGTAAAGCCCTGAGGTGGGAGTGATGTAAAGACCCGTAAAATTCAAGGAATTTTTTTATATTAATTTTCTTTGGAATTTTACAAGAATGCAGTTTCTGACGACACGTGATTCCGAGGCCCGGTGTTCCCGAAATCATCTTTTGAAGTTTGGCTCGGGTACGTTCAGTGAACGAACGAGCGGATTTTTTCTAACTTTTGAACCGGTGCTCGGAATCAGATTCTGAGGGCACCGTTGGAATCGCAGCGCCGGTACTTTCTTAGAAACACCTCTTTCGGAGTTGCGTTTTCTCGGGTGTGGTTTTTAATTTTTGGAGTTAAGTGAAGAAAATAAAATAAAGTGGTGCGACAACTTTATTTTATTTCACATAATGCCACTTAATGCTAATTTAGCTAATTTGAAGCGGATAGGGTGGAACCCAAAATATCCTACCCTCTTGGTAGGATATTTGTGAGGTGGGTCCCACAAGAGCCCCACCGTTTCTTTTCCTCTATGTAACACACCCGCGAAAACCTCCTTTTAATGAATGTCAACTATGCGTTTTTCTGGTTATGAAATGCCCCATTTAATTGGGCAGTTAAATTGTTACAATTAATTCTTTGAATTAATTGTTTGTTTCTTATCTTTGTTTTTCAAATTCTTAAGTTTATAATAAAATAAGATGAGGACTTACTTTATTATCATTATGTTGTGTTAAACCATTGGATAATCTCTAAAGATCTCCATCCTCCTTCGCGAAGAACGCGAAGAACGCGAAGAACGTGAAGAACGCATCGTCGCCGACGAAGAACGCCGACGATTCTCCTCCCCCTACGTTCTTCTGCGACGTACCTTCCCCGCGACAAATATTAAATCAACTACTAAGAGGTAGGGATTTTATTTGAGAATAATATTTATTCCCATGGTTGTTTCCTTCTAAAACAAAGAACCCGGATCAACTCATCATCAAGTTGATCCACGGTTTTTTTATCTGCGGGACGTGAACTTTTATTTACGGGAGTTTTTTTTGGGAACTAGGTTCAATTTTAATTTATTAAAATTGTGCCTTGTTATGTTTTCATGTGTTGATTATTATTCCCAGTTGTTATCACCTAACGTGGAGGGTGCGAGCCAAATAAAAACGGCCCGCCAACCCTCTACAGTTTTTCGTTGATGCGTGGTTAAACGGCGTTTATGAAATGGGATCAGAATGGTGGTTGGTGGCCTTCGAAGAAAAGTTCGGATCCCAGGAGAGTCGTAGGGGCAAGCCGCAGGCAAAACGGACCACCGGAGCGTGTCCAGTGGTCCGCGGAAGTTCCCGCCGGCGCGCCACGCCGGAGGCGGCGGCCGGCCGCCAGGAAGCGGCGGCGCCCGGTGCGCCACCGGGAAGACCAACCGCGGCTGAAGCCCCGGCGGCGCGGGCCGGTCCCGCGGCCACGCGAGACTGCGGGGAAGGGACGCGGCCTTGTGCCATGTCCGGTGACACGAAGCGGCCCCCACGCGGGGCCGTGTCTATCCTTCACACGGGGGCAGCGCACCCCCGCCTGCGGCTCGACCGTAACAGCCGAGCCGACCCGCCGGCCGAGCCGGGTCGCGCCCAGGCCAGGCCGGATCGTGCCCAGGCCGGGTCGGGTCGCACCCAGGTCGGGCCGGGCCGGGCCACGCCGGCCGGGTCAAACCCGGTTTGGGCTGACCCAGGGGGTTGGGCCGGGTCGGTCCGGGCCCAGACCCCCATTTTCAGACCATTTCGGTCTTTTTCTCAAAAAATGAGCTACAGTCCACCGATCATTGCACCGTCAGTGGCGATGCGATCCTTGGATCGAGACGGTCGTTTCGGTATATCTCACTCAAGGTTTCGGAGTACTTTGTGTTTGGCCGGGTTGGTTCGTACACGAAACCAACCGGGCCCTCGGAGCGGAAACACTTATATCTTGAGCCCGAGACATCCGATTGAAGTTCCGTCGACTTTGTTGTATTCCTCTAAGTGAGACGACTCTTTTGGCTTACTCCGCCCAAGGTTTGGACACAGGTGGAGTATGGTCGGGTTGGTTTTGCCTTAAAAACCAATCGGGCCCCTGGACGAAAAAGCCAATAAGTCTCAGAACGGGCGTCCAATTGACGCGCCGTCTGCGATGTTGAGTTCCTGTTGACGATACGGAACTTTTGGATACATCAAATCTGGACTATGTGTTAGTTGTTGTATCAGCCTCTCGGCTCGTGGAGCGGACCCTCCCGAGCGAGCTTGCTGTGTGCGGGAACCCTAGAGCTGGCTGCGACTTCGACGATGAAGACTATCGTACTGGAATCCTATGTGGGTTCGACGATGAAGGCTATCGTACTGGAATCCTATATGGGTTCGATGATGAAGACTATCGTACTGGAATCCTATGTGGGTTCGACGATGAATAATATCGTACTGGAATGCTATGTGGGTTTGACGATGAAGACAATTGAACCGGAATCCTCTGTGGGTTCGACGGCGATGACTACAGTGCTTGTATCCTACGTGGGTCCCAGTAAGATGAATCAGTGACTACATTTGATAATCTCTCTTACTTTACAAATGATATGTACCTGTGTGAGCTGAATCCTTTGTTGCTTCCTATGTGGATTTACGTTTTACTTTCCTGTGTGGATTTACGTTTTGCTTTCCTGTGTGGACTGGGTTGTACTTGTTATCGGATGTTGGAGTAGAGCGAGAATTGATGACTTAGGTATATGTATGGGCATATACCTAAGCAGGGTCGAATGTTACATCATGATTGTATCTTTTCTTTTTGGATTATCCTTTGTGGATTCTGGGAGACCATCGGGGGTCTCAGGGTCCCTACTGAGTAGCTTATACTCACCCCTGCACGGGCTATGCCTGCACTACGTTGTGTTGGTTGTAGACGATGGACAACGCTGATCATGGTTGAGGGATGTGGAGTAGGACGGTACCTGGAGGTGGACCACTGGGCGGGACGTACTCGGAACGGTCGACTGGACCCGAGGAACTGTGGAGGCTATCTGTACCCACCCTTCAGGTGGGATTTCCAGTGGACAGCTCGACGTTGTGGCTTTACTTTTCTGTTGCTGTTTTCCCTTATAGTTGTACTTTACTTTATGTTTGGGTCTGTATACTGGCCCACTTACTTTTTCGCACTTACTGTTGTACTCAGTTTTTACTTAGTGTTTACTTCTACTGCTTGCTTGCTCTGTGGTGTTTGTTTAATTCACAAAGGCAATGCCTTGCCTTTTTACCGGGATTTACGCCTTGGTGATAGTCACTAGCCCCTGGCCTATGGAAGGCGGGCTTGGGGTATTCACGGCATGGGCCCCGAGGACAGGTCGTGACATCATGGATAATCATAGGTGTATAACATGGAATTTGTCTCAAAGAAGGAAAACCTAGACAAAATTGTTTTTCTAATTTGGTAACTTTTGAAACATATTCCAATAAAATAAAATATAATAAAATTAATATGTAAATGACCATAAATATATGTATAATAATCATTGAATATATCCATTTTAAGTATACACACCACACAAAAGAAATGGGTGGTTAATAATGCTTGTATCTCACATAAATAATAAGTGAGATGACATTCCTTAACGTTGTGTCTGGAATCTCATTGTACTCATACAAGACTCATATATTATAAATATAATTTTATTATAAACATATCCAAGAACCATATTATTTTTCTAATACCTTATATGTTTGGATTTTGAATTTATATTTCCCACTTTTTAACAACTGTATGTTAAGGATTCACTTCAGTTAATATTCTCTTCATTCATTGCATGTGTCTAAATTTGTAAAATCATCAGTGATTATAATTATATAATGATTTAAATAATTGAAAAAGTGATATAAATATAATTTATATTCATTATATTTTTATTATAATAATCTATATAAAATATAATTATGAAATAGAACACACAATTCATAGAGAAGGTATGCCGTACATACTGATGAACGATGTTTCTGTTTTAACTATCACATTGAAAGAATGAAATATATTAAAATATATGTGTATATATATATTATTTATATTAAATTTATTATTTCATATATGTGTATCATTAAATTTCACTAAACATATCTTTAATACATTCCATGTAGTGTGTGAAAAAAATCACATCTCTTTAAGGGGGCAGTAGTCTACACATCATCAAATGAAAATTTCAAATTTACACAAAATGGAATGTATACATCTATTTGTTAAAAAAATATTAAATTAGATTAAATAAATAATAAATATAATCCATAACATATATAAATATATTTTCCATCATAATTTTCATCATGAGAGGTGGTAATGTAAACAATGAACAATCTTCGTTTTGTGAGGTAGTAGTACGCCATATACATAACAAGAATGTTTGTCACCCATTATATGGATGTGTGTGAATGTGTAGGTAAAAAACATAGTATAAAAGTATCCTTGTATATTTAAGACACTGGTATTTTTATACAAGAATTTATTAATGATAGTGTAGGGGTAAAGAAGGAAAATAAAAGAAAGGAGCTTCAGAGAAGACATTACCTTTTAATTGGGTAACTTCTTCTGGTCTGTGCCAAAAGGCCTGATTGGATTGCTATCCACCCCAGGGGAGGTTTATAGGAGGAATGAAAGGATGTTGGGAAGTGAATTAAAAAGGTTTTCTATAATCCTAAATGGTTTGAGAGGAGATATTAATTGGGAGAGGTGGACGTCTTTTATAGGAATGAAAAAGGACACAAATGGTATTTTTTAAACAAGTTAGGTGTACCCACATTTTTTCCAATGAATGTAAAAAAACTATATAATATAAATATTTAATTTATCATGTATTCATAACATCCATAAAATTGGTGTTGGAAAAGTTTCTAGTTCATGTTGGGTCTTAAATTTTTGGATTATTGCATTGTTAACATAATTTTTCTCTTAATCATTGTAATTAAATTTTATAGCATTATCATAAATTTTTGGTCAAAAATATTTGACCATATTACTAAATATACATAATTATTATTCTAAATATTTAAACAAAATTTTAAAAATTCTAATAATAGTAGTGGAAAAAATTAATTTAAAATTAATTCCACTGGTGGGATGACACTGTAGGTTTAAAAACTACAATCGTCCAAAAAGATTCTATAATTTTTATACTAATTTTCAATGTGAAATTGATTCAAATGACCAAAATTGAATCAAATTAGAATATTATTATGTAATTAAACATTATAAACATGTTAAAATGTAATTTAACCACATTAATTAATTAATGAAAAAGTAGTTGACAATTAAAATTCAGTATTTTTAAGTATTTATTTAAAAAATTAAACCAAAGAGAACAATAAGAAAAATATTTATAGGTTAAATTTTTTAGATTTAAAAAAATAAATTTTATTTTGAAATTTAAAATCTACAAAAGTTTCAAAATTAAAATTAAAATTGCTTCTACGTTAAAAGTATATGATACTAGCTTTATACAAATATAGGGTTTTAAGAATAAAATTATGTTTGTTCTTATCTTATATCTATCAAAAATATTGGATGATTATAAAAAACAATTTTAGAACATATAACATAATGTAATAATATATATCAATCAATCTTAGTAATTATTTTAACTTATTAATTTAAATAATATTTTCTCATAAACACAAACATTCATTAAATCAGCACCTTTATATTCGTTTGGTTTATATATTATTTTATAATTAATAAGTAACGAATGAATTACACTTTGTATAGATATATATATTCATAAATTAGAAAATTGTATAATCTTAAATATAATGTTCATGTCATATCCTATTAAATAATAATATTTTAATAATGAATCATTGTTTGGTAACACTCAGTCTTCAATGTTAAACAAGCCATCGAGGAAAGTTTGTTTTACATGTAATTGAATCTATCTTCAGTGTTCCATGTATTGATAGAAAACATTTATGTTTTGTGTAGTGTGTGATTAAATCGGTTCGTTGTATAACGAAAGCAATACATGGTGCTTTAAAATAAATTAAACTATTATTAGTTTTTCATGAAAAAAAAATAACAAAAATTTAAAATAATTTGAAAATGTAATTCAGAATATCCTGGGGTGTTACAACCCATTAATTATCACTTCCCAAGTGGCCCTCTGTGGGTCCGATGTTGTCAGAGTGGCACCAAACCCAATGGTGTTGTAGGATAGGGATTCAAAATTGAGTAGTATTATGAATTGATTTTGGACATGGTAAGATGGTGTAAATGTGCATTTTGAATAGATCAGGGATATGGACCCATTAATTTAATGGAAGCTAATATAACCATTCACCGATAAGGTGAGATGTTTTCAATATAAATGGAGAAAAAAGGAATAATTTACACAATAAAATGGTTCATTCATCATATATGAATGGGTTTTTATCACTTTATCATTTATTAGTATTCTCCCATACTTCCTATTTTAGAATGTATTACATCCTGAATATTACTTGATTCCACCACATAGACATGGTCATGTTGGTGATCATATTAGTGATGTGACCTTAGATCAGGGGCATGTGAATGTGGTTTTTCTTCTAGGTGGAGATTGAGAGACACAACAACACATCGAGAAACAAGTATATCATCCCATAGTATCAAAGTAATATAATATTCCTCACATTGGGAAATTTATCATTATAGGTGTTTAGATAAGTGATTTTCATGGGTGGTTCAAACGTCATTATTTTTAGACATATTGGATGACTAGTTTTTAGGGTGATCAAAATTGTTATGTTTAATTGGAATAGATATATTCAAATTTATGAGTGATCCATCTTATGTGAACCCCTCCCAAACATATATTTTTTCATGAACCTATAATTTTGAATGGAATTACTTGATACTGAGGGATTATGGTGAAATAGATGCATGGTATGAAAAATTCCTTATTATAAAATGTTTTAGGTCCACTTATAGGTGAATAATATCCCTATAATGTTCCATTATATTTAAATTTTGGAGATTATTTAGTTTTAATGGGGTATAATGTAAGTGAATAAGTATGCATCGTGATTCTATATCCTCACATGATAATACCTTGACATGGTTCATGATTGGTACTTAAGGGTGAAGATATTCGCGGGGGGGGGGGGGATTGATAGTTATGTACATGTTTTCATGGTTATGATTTTTAAAACCATCTATGATAGGGTATTAGGTAATTACCTAGTGGTCATGCGCTATTTGTCAGGGAAAGAGAAGATATTATGTATTTATGGGGTCGTCAAGAGGTAGATACATCAGTAAAAACTATCTGGGGGTGTAATTTGGAACATAAATTCTTATAACAAACTCAGGTGTACTATAATAAAAAGAGATATATGTCTTATGATTCATAGAGAGAATATTTCAAATCTAGAGAAATAAATTTATTATATAGTGCAATGGGAGATTATATTTCATGGGAATTAATAACCATATGTGTAGATGAGGGGGGGGGGTGAATTGGATGAAACATTATGTTAAAGTAAGCGATTAAACTTGGGAAATCCAAGGGGCGGTCAATTATATCGCAAAATTAGTGACCGTACTTGAGGGGAAAACAAATTTTTTGATAAGGTTGAAATATTAATTTGATAAATATTCCAACACCTCCAAGTGGTCCACTATAATTTTAGAGATAAAACAACCATGGGTATAGGTAGTTACAAGTTGTTGAGGCCTATGGAACAATGTATAACATGAAATGATGTATTATAAATATATTATATTCAATAGAATAAGTTGTTATTGGAATAGGCACATGCCATTCATTCTCATCACTATATCTTGTTTGAGACTTCGAAATTCTAGTATAACCTCATATTCAAACCATATGATTGCAGACACTACATGGATAGATTCGATGAACATTATCTCTTATTAGTTGTGTGATATGGCTCTTCTAGGGGGGAATATATCATGGTATCCTTTTGTATTTAAAATGAGATATTATGATGTCACTCTTTGTATGAAATGTATATCAATCATCTATGCCCATATTGATTTTTTCCAGTAGAGGATGTAGTGTACATGAGATAATGGAATGATATTTTTTTTCACGTGTGATTTGGAATTCTAGTCAGTGCATACCAGGATTATGATAATGATATTATAACTGATTTCCATTCATTTTGTTATCTTGGATATGGGTGAAAATGACTCAGTAGAAGTTTAGTATCATACAATGGTAGATGACTACATGAATTTTTTCCTTGAGGATATACATGGTTTATGCCTTCATCAAGTGGTATAATTATGTATCGATTTATATAATAGGAATGCTTTATTATCTTTTATATCATATAAAATATCCCCACTAATAATTGATCTATAAGGGTAAAGTTAGTGGTCCTAAAAGTTAAATGATTTATTATACCCAATCCCCCCTATAAGAAGATATGATACTATATTAGAACAATAGTGATGAGTTTTTGAGGTTTTTATGATATATAATTTCCTAAACTAGTTAATTGTAATGAATAAGTGTTAAATATTGATAATATATGATCTTTTACACAATATTAATTGTGGAACTTGTTTCTTGGAGATTGACCCCCGGATATTTTATCCTTAATTGTGGGTTTGTGGGGGAGGATGTATAGAAATAATCTTTTTGATACTGAAATAGAAACTATATGTACCAAGTGAATCATTTTGGAATAAATAAATACCCAGGTGTTTTTATGAGTCACATAAACTATATCTTCTAAAAATTACTAGATCATTTCTTTTTTGTATTTTTTTGATAATATTATAATTTAATCAAAAAAATGATATAAATTTTAATTATTAGGTAATGATCCTAATAATACATTAAGAGCCTCATTTTTTACATAAAATATCTAAGTATTCATTCTAGATTAAGGAGTTAAATTTTTTGGTATATGTGTTCTTCTATAAGGAATTATTCATAGATCCAGTGAAGATCCAAGTGGTGATAACCTAGATTCCACCCTTCACCGTGTTGGAGGTGTAGAGTTTCCCTGTGTTTTATAAATAATACTTGAGATTCAGGATGGGTTTCATTATCCATTGGACTCACTTAAATTCCTTGAACCATAAAGGGATAAAATATTTTTTGTATGAATGTGTCATAAGTCCATTGAGGAGAGGAAATAGAGGTAGAAAACAACACCGTTCAAGAGGTTTTTTAGAAGAAAATGTTAAGTGATTGGTGTTCTATGGCGCCTCTATAGTAGTGATAATGTGTGATTCAATTAAATGGATGGTGGTTATAGATTATGGATCTTTATAATTGAGAGAACCTAAGAGTAGCCACACTACCCATGAGTTAGATTTGGTTGTTTATGTTATCCTTGATGGCATGGTGACGCTACCTCCAACTCCAACATTAGGAGTCCCTTGTACAACTTTAGTCAAACAGATATGAAAATGATGTCATGTCTATTTATAGAGGTCCAATACGACTATATTAAGATAGAGTATAACGCTAGGAATGGGAATGTAGGGGAAGATATTCTCAATAATAGGCATCATTTTTTGTTGATTGGTGAGGAATCAAATTATTTAGCCTTATTATATATATTTATTGGTTTATAGAAAAAGTATCACACCCCTGATCAATGATTGTCACCCCTCCTCTTCTAAAATATGTGAGGGAACAAAAGATCATAAATAATGATTGTGCGGTTATTTTTACAGATACATAGGTCTTAAAAACACATGATTCTTTCATTATTAACATACATTTCCTATAAATACTAGATAATGATTGAGAGGTCTAGTTATAAAGGATAATTAGACACATAAATATATCATCAAAAATATAGAGACATCATATTTAATTAATAATCTACAAAATTATATTAATTCTAATAGGTCTAATAAAACTATATTAGATAACCTATGTAAAATACATAAAATGTTAATATAAGAATCTATGTAAGGTAATAAACCTAGAAATATAGAGTAAAATTATAGTGAAGAGAAATTAAATGATATCATAAATACAATGATCATAATAATAGAAAATGGAATATGTAAATGAAATAATAAGATCATAGTATCATAAAATATGTGGGAAAAAATAATAAATGATCTCATAAACCTATATCAAGTGTCACTCTGAAGAGCATACTAATAATGTGGAAAACATACCATGGTGTATTATTCTCACTCCCTAATCCCATACAGAACATCACATGTGCTATAAATAATTTTATAATGAATTCAATTAAAATGTAATTTTTTAATCACTTGTCACATAACATATCATGCTTAGGCTAACAGCTCATACACCATACATAAGGGACTGATTCCTCATTGTTGATTTGGTTGTCTCCATTATCCAATAGATAACATCTTATATGATGTAACAAATTACCCAATTCAATGGTGGGAAATATAATTTAGGTCCCACCCATCACATAATTAAAATCACAATTAGGAATTATAGATGATGAAAATAAACCATACATAATGAATAACCAAGATCGAAACCATGAGAAAACACGGGATTCATAATTATAATTCAATGAATAACTGAATAATAAATCAAACAGAATATCTAGAGAATTGTAAATTAATAAATTTTTAGAATTCATAATTGAAAAATGGATATAGGTCTTGAACATGGGGCTCCAATGTAGAAAATTAATGAGTGATTTAGAGAAAAATGAAAAACATCAAACCAATTAGGTGATACTTTATAAAATAGGTATAGATATTTTTTAAAGAAATAAAAAGACTACAATTCTTTATAAACCCATAATTGAACCAAAAGGGTTATCCATAAAATAATGTATTTTTTAATATATTAATTATTTATGGACAATATATGGGTTTAATTCTTAACTTGAGACAAGAAATACAAATGTTCCATTAAACTATAATTACATAAAAGTGGGAATTTAGAGGGGAACTACATATGTAAACAGTAATTTCGTTGAATATGGTATAGAACTAGGTATATATGTTAGATATATATATATATATATATAATAAATTTATAATTTTGTGAGATGAATATGTCTTTAAATGGACAAAAATAATGTAAAATATATAACCATATAGCATCGAAGGTGGTACAGAAGATCCCTTACCTTGTGTCTGATAGAAATCTAATCATAAAAATAATAATCAAAATAATTAATTAATCTTATTCCATATATTCAAAAAACCCATATTGATGTATATTTAATTTTATAAGGTCTATTTATTATCAGTTTTAATTTATTTTTAATATATTTGTTTCATACATCAGATATTATACATTATCTAGTAAATGTTACCATAACACATTCAGTTTGTGGATCAAGTTAAAAGTGATTGTATAATAAAACCATGATATCTAGAAATGTGGAGTATTATTTCATTTATTATTCAATTATGAAAATTTTAATGCAATTTCAAAGGATATCCAAATAAAGTTTAAAATTTAAATAGGTGTCTTAAAATATCTGTTTAAGGAGGTTAATGTTACTATAACTGTTTATTGTTTTTTTACAATTATATTTTCTAAACGTTTCATTTAAGAATGTTAATATTATAAATAATTATTATTCTACATACTAAATACCTTTTAATGTTATACATTTTTTATGTTCATGAAAAAACAAGTCTTTCATTGTGGTGGTAGTCTGCTCACATGAATAACAACATTTTTATTTTTATTAATCATTTTAGGGGAATGTATAAATTAGATATAACATTATCATAATAAAATTTCATTATATTAATGTTTTTTTGATATCAAAAAATTATTTATAGAGGATAATTGAGGGGTTTAGAATAAAAAATTAATTTATAAAATATGGGTTGAGTGTAATACCAATTACAAGGAATTTCTCTAGTAGGTAACTTCATAAGACTCATTATCATGATGTTTTGGTGATTTTATGTCTTAAATGGAAAATGAAGGATATTTTATAGTGACTTGGGTAGAGTGATATTTTAATAAAGTATTTGAAATTATTTATGAAATAGGGAGGAGGTGGTCTCCATTTATAATTGAAGAAGAGGGATCTTTTTTGAAAACAAATTATTTCCAAATAATAACACTCCATTATTGATGTCAACCGACTCCAAAATGGAAAATAATTTTGTTTGTAAAGGGATAAGATTCATCATACCTCCACCATCCAATATCATTCAGGTTTTTTATATGATATAACCTTTTTACTTGGTGAAATCACTTTTACACTAATTTATCATAACCATGGTAACTCTAGTCTCACCCATAGAGACTAATTCTACTGGAAAAATTTGAAAATGAAATTATGTAATAATTTTATCATTTTTTATTTACATAAAAAATTAATTTTATAAAATTAATTTATAAGATTAAAAGTAATTAATTTTAGTATTTTCACATATAACATGTCATATCTATTTCACTGAAAATTTTCATTTTAAGAATGATATTTAAGTGGTCCCTAATCTTGACACTATTTATTATTATCAAGAATTAAATTATATTATCATTATATAAATAAATATTATATATATTTTAACACGAGAAACAACCAAATTTATGAAAATTATGTTTAATTAAATGGAATGACAAAAAATAATTTATATAACAAAATTAAATGTATACGTTTGTTTAATAAGGTTAAACAAAGGTATTTAAAATTTAAAAAAATATCATTAAATTTTAAAAAATTATATTCCATAAAAATATAAATCATCAATTAATTTTTTTAAATGCTATATTTATCTTATATATGGATAATGTAATAAAAGTCACCGTTTTGAAAAAATATATATTTTTCACTCTTCATCTAAAAAACAAATAAATTATGAAAATAAAAAAAATTCCAATTCTCATTTTCACATGATTAATAAAATAAATAAATAAATTATATTCAAATTATATAAGTGATAAAAATAATTTTTAGTTATATGTTCATAAAATACAATAAAAACAATTTTTCGAAAATTCATCTTAAAGAAAAAAATATATTTATATTATGAATATACCACAAGTTTGATTTCACTAGTAGAATATAATATTATAAAAATGTTATGATATGAATTACTGATATGGAGTTATTTGTTCTTATCAACTATATTATCTTATATAACACATATATATTCATAATGAGAAAATATATATATAAATTTTGGGCCGTTACATTCTTCCAACCTTAATGAATTCAACAATTGAAATATAATTTCATACACTAGATTTAAAAAAATTGATACACATATTTCATTTTATTTTTATATTCATACTTTACTTCTTTGTAATTAATATTTCTCTATAGTTCATTAACTATGTGAGTTGTCATATTTCCTAGAACATCATCTCTATGGTATAATATTTTCAATGGATACACCTCATAAGAGATATCATCTTTTGACATTACAACTACTAGATTCAGTTCAAGATATGTATTTTTAATGTATTTATTCGAGAGGGATACATGTTACACATCATGTATATTAGACCTCTTTGGTGGGAGTGCAAGCTATTATGGCACAACTCTGATTCATTCAAAAATCATAAAGTGGAAAATGAATATTGTAACTAGCTTCCCCTTATTCCAAAAACCCATGTTATATTCCATGGATATATACGGAGGAATAAATTTTCAACCACCTTAATATCTGTTTATTGACAACATTTAGTAACATAACATGTTTATTGACTTTGATCCATTCATATGGGTTGCTAAATAGACTTTCTCCTTTCTACTATCTCTTTAACCATCACAAGTCTAATTGAATTTAGTTGAACACTTCATACCCAAAAATAAGTATAATAAATCTGATCAAATAGAGGGATTCATATGGGGAAATTTTAATGTTGAAATAATAACTATTTTTGTACAAAAACTCGACCAAAATAATTTTTTACCCATATTCCTTTGATGTCCACAAATAATTCTCTTATTATATCTTCACATGTATAGATATTTCACTCATATTATCCATTAGTCTGGGGTGTGTTCAATACTGAAGATTCACTATGTGTTTAGAGAATGTATAATTCTATTACATAATATTGAGTTGAACCTTATATCTCAATCATATACAAAATATCAAGGTTCCTTATAAATCATGTCTACTTCTATAATTTATATCTTATTAAGATAATTTAGTGATAGGTCCTCTATATTTTAAATTTTGTGGAATTTTTTGTGTGATTTACGACCATAACCCAAATTGAATTAATCCCATTCAATTTTTTTGTAATAATTGTTACAATGTCCAAAGTGATTTCATCCCCATTCAATTTAAGAATGCACAATCATTGAATCATGCATTTGGACTTCTTCCTCTTATCCCTCACATGCTAATACAACATGAAATTTGTTATATGTTTTACAATATCCATGTTCATATTTTTAAACCAATAGATTTATTAGGTACCCTTATACATATTCTTGTTTTCTAAGTGGATAGATAATGTTGAGTTATGTGAATCAATCACATTCAACTTATTTATCTCCAACTACAATGGAAAAAAATAATCCAAAAAAAACATATTTCAAGAGAACACAAGGTAAATCAAATGATATAAAAATTTTATAGAAAACCCTACCACAACAACAAATAAAACATTATTACCTTCAAACCTTCTGATCAAAGATGAAGATATCATGTCTCCAAAAACCTATATATATAAATATAAGTCTAATGAATATAAAAAGTACCCTAATCCCCTAACGAAAGATAGTCTAACAACCAAAAAAACTTTCTAAAACATGAATAATATGAAATCTGAGAAAAAAAGGAGAAAATCATTGGTTTAATAATGGAAATAAAATTAATGGATTCCAAAAATGTTCTCACTAATGTGACACTTAGGTATAGTAACCACCACTAGATGTTCAGGACCTAATGTGCATTTACAAAAAAATTAAAACCATTTTTATCATTCTTTTTTACTTCACACCATGGCATGGTGTCCTTTCTCTAGAGGCTGACCGCATACACCATACATGCACTTTCAATAAAAACCATTCCATTTAGGATTATCCATCACCTCCACCCCACTTGTGGGGATGATTATAGGTTGTGGTTTTCATGGTGACCACAAGCATGATCAATACTGCACACGATGACAACCTCCATGGCCATGGTGTTAAGTGATTTTAACTATAATATTTAAAAATATTTTTTTAATCCATCATACAGCTATAATTATTTTGAAATTGAAAAACCAAGTAAAAAATATTATTCATACATAATTCTATACTTGGGGATTATAATTATTCAAACCATAAAGTATTTATATACCAAAATAAAATTATGATATGAACTCAGAAAAATAGAATTCCACTAAGACCTCATTAATATTTATTGATCCCAGATAGGATGGATATCACATACACTCTACCATAGTGAACAGACCAAATGAATTTTTTTAGTACACAACACCTTTTCCCAAAAATCAATTTTTTGAACATGATTATTTTAAGAAATGTTTAAGGTACAAGATAAATATAAGTACATTCAATCACATTGGAATGACCTCATTGATTTGTCCTTAATTGGTAAATATAAAAATTTTAATGAATTTATGTTTAGTGAGGTGATAATTCAATCTCAAAATCCACGAGACTAAGTCCTCAAAAATTCATAAAAGGGCTAACAAACCTCAATTACATCATTCATGAAATTTCCCAATGATAATTTCTAAATTGAGGTGACACCTTGAGCAAAAATTGATGACCCAACACAATCTCTATCAAGAAATAAATACAATTTCTCTAGGTAATATATTGACTTTGACTATCACCAAACATTTTGTGATGAAAAGAACATTTTTCTGAATATTCTAAATAAGGACCTCACTTCCGAAAGACCGTTATCCCAAATCGACATATCCCAACGGATAACTTAATGGATTTTCAATCAATGCTTCAATGGGATCCATTTCAATCTAGGATTGATAAATATTATCATAGGAAAATTCAACCTAAGACATGTGATTTTCACATGAGAAAATAAAATTAAGTACATACATCTGAGGAAAATCCTCCCGAATATGAATATATTTTATTTCATCCCAATTTTATGAGTGAAATTTTCCAATATCAACTTATTTTCAATACATATTTCCGAATAAAACCCTTTCCAAAACCAAGATGTGAACAATGGGTCTCTAGGAGAAATAAATGTAGAAGTTTCTCGATAGAGATTTATGATCTCTCAAACTTGTATTTATGAAATATCTTACTCCTTCATCATCTCTTTAATAATAAGGAAAATGAGATGAATCTATAAGGCGGTTAACGATCAAAAAATTGTCATATATCCCATTAGGAGACCTTTTATGCACAAAGTTAGAGTCAATGGATATGTTATCGTACTTATGAACCATAATTCTAAAGGAATTAATAAATAGATGGGTCTATTTTGCGTACCTTAATTTTATAACAAGGCATCATTACATTATGTTTACAATCAATTACCTCATTCCCATCAACAAGTTTCAATGTATCGCACCATTAAGCCTCCTGGAAGTCCATAGCTGTACAAACTGACTTGATAAATGTATAATATCTATAAACTATTATGTTATTCATGTTAGATAATCTAACATTTTTTAGAAACACATGCTACCTTGGAAAGACCAAGACCAATCACCTAACATATACACACCATTGAGGATTAAACTAAAATGATGAGATTCAATATTTTTTTGTTCTACTAGATGAATCTAAACAATAATTGGTTAATTATATTTCAATTAATATAAAATTTCCTACCTATCAACCTCTTCTACATATATTATCATATTAGTGAAATAAACACATAAACAACCATTCCTATACTAATTAATTCAAGTATTGTGTTATTAAATTCCTACTTAGTGCATTGGGAGACACATTATATTTCCTATATTTATATGTAATTCCAAAAAATTATAAATATACAAAAGGAAACTTATCTTCCTTAATATATGGACTCTTTGGGTAAAAATATACTTTATACTCATACGATCATAATACATAGTGATATACAAACATTATAAACATTTTTTCCATTTAATGAGAGAATCAATCATTATAACTAAATCAAGATCATGGTTTAAATAATTCTTCTCACTAGGATGCCAAATTTGAGATACATAGGATAAAACATGTTATCCCTTCATCAAGATAAAACATATTCATATATTTTAGGAATCTCATTGAACATCATAACCTAATCCTAGTTAAAAAATAAACCCAATTATAGATGAATCCAATCTCACATTTTATTCCTTAAATGATGAATGTCACTTTTCATTGTATGTGAACAGATCACCCTTACATGTTTACCCAGTCATTAGAGATTCCAACATGGAGAACACCAAAAAAATGATGGTAATATCATACAAAATATTAAAATCATTAAATATCATAAAACTACTGGGTTTCCTAACATATAATTTTTAGGAAATTTCCGGATGCACTAAGATTCCACTTTCATAAAAAACTTTCCCAAGAAACATTACCTCTTGGATCCATAACCCACATTAAAAATATTAACATACTGATTATTTTCCTTCAATGTTCTGTATATGATATATAAAACATACCATAAACCCTCCTCCAAAATATAATACCCTTAAATAAAATATTTTAAAATGAATAAAAAAAGTATCTAAGAACTGTTAAAATATCATATTCATCAAACCCGTAAACATCACAATGACATGAGTGTATCCAAATGACATAACAAAACAACAAAAACACATATCCCTCCCCTATAAAAACCCTTATCTTTTATTAGAATCTTCATCATGATTTATTACATAAACACTTCACTTGAAACAACTAGGATGATCTAGAGATCTAGTGTCTTTGGGGATTTGGAACATTACATAACAGCTTTGAACATAAAACATAGAACATCATTATTAAAAGCTACCTTTACATGACCACTACAATCACTCGTACTTAGCATTGCATGGGATAACATGAGGACATGCATTAGAAAAGGGTGATATATAAAGACAAGTAATGGAATAATCATGGAATTATAATAGGAATACAATACATGTTAGTCAATAGGCATATCAATAGAGCTCTAGAGAAAGACAAACATAAAGGAATTATAAACCATGATAATCATAACATGGATGTGTGACAACAATACTTAACATGGAATTAGCATGATCCAAGTCTCATTGAACATGGGGCTCGAGTAAAACCTCATTGCACATGAAGTATGAGTAAACCCTCGTTTCACTTGAATTGGCACGAGTCAACACTCATTGAACATGATGTATCATGATATAATACATTACCCAAATTATTGGATCTATTTCAGGGGGAACCCTTCATAAACATTTTATTTCATGCATATGTGTGCCACATGGATCATATAACATGGAATCAATAAACATCATAAGTTATTAAATGATTAATTAATGTGGAAAACAGACATAAAAGTACCATTCAAAATGTATATGTTCATAAAGGTGAATACCCTTGATAGAGACATGGGTATGGTATTCACTACATAATAACCTTGGCTTAGAAGAAACCAGTGCAATTTCGGTAGCATAATGGCATGACATAAGGATTCATGAAAATGGTTGATGATAGAGAAATTGGTGCCTCATAATATGTACATATATTGGATAGTAAGGGGTGTCATATAGATACATGTTCCAAAAAGCATAATGGAATTTAGATTCAAAATACAAAATTATTACTTTGATGTAAAATAGGAGAGAGAAATCCCAAACTGAATTTTGACATGGTAACAGGTGTACATGGGGGGAATTAATGAGATAGAAATGGGTATCCCATCATCCAAACATATGTAGGGCAGTATGGGGGAGGTTTGAAATCATAACATAACATTTTTAATTGAAATCAAAAGGGCATAACAACTTAATTTAAACTTGAAAAAATGAGAAATGAAGAAATCCCTTACTTAGAAGTGCGATCCCAAAGGCTTGTGAGAGGCTTGATTAAGGATTATTGGGATAATGGAGTTCCTTGGGAGGAATGTTAGAGAGTTGAGGGAAGAGGGGTTTCGAACTCCAAATGCTTTTATTGAAGAGGATGTGAGATCTTGTGTGGGCATATATGGGAAAGGAGATGGAATTATTTATTATTTAGGTTTGGGACATCTCACATTAAACTAATAAAAAAAACCAAGACCAATGTTTTTTCCATTATAATTGACATAGGGGAGTGAAAAAAATATTTTATAAGGAAAGTGGCAATATTTTTAAAATAATAAGGGTTTTTATGTGGAGGTGAGTCACACTCTCAATGAAATAAATTTAAAAAGACAAAATGTTTTATAAACCTTGAATGGTCCACTAAATCATTGTAAAATAAGTCAAAAAAACCCAAAATAACATTAATTTATTGTTAAGACATATATTTTCCAAACATAATCCTTATATTATAGTATTACATCATTATTGGGTAATTATGATGTCATATAACACATTACATATTTAAACGGTATTTATTTTTTACTTAAAAACTCGACCATCTCAGAAAAATATGAAAAATTCACAGTTGGATAATTTCTATGTCCGGATTCCAAAAAAATATTTATTTTATGTAAAAAAATTTATAAATATGTGATTTTTTAATTTTAAAATAAAAGCCGAAAATTACTGAAAATTCATGGGTTTTGACAAAAAAATCTTTCAAACCTTAATAAGAATTACAATTGCATTCATAAAATTATATGATAATTTATAATAAATAATGTTAATTTAATAATAATAATATTTGATTAAAATATTATTTAATTAAAAATTCCATTAATTAATCAATCTATATTTCTTAGTTTAACATTAACAAAAAAGACTTATTGTGCTTTAAAAACATATTGACCAAGTAAAAATAATAAAATGAATCTATATTCTCAATAAAATAATAATATACATAATTTTAGCAATAGTGTCTTGTTACATATCCCCTTAAAAAACATGCATAAGACCATAGAGTACGGTGTGCGATTGTGGAAAACTCTTGGGGAGGTTCAGATAACATTGCTCGGGTGGTAATCTTTATCAAATTACACTTCTCTTGTAGGCAGTTCCACTAAAGCTTAAGGTATTCAAGAACTTCTTGAGCTTGGTTAAGAGTGAAGCCCAATGACACTAACAACATTCCGAGATCTGAAAAATGGGCTTCGTATGGGGAGAGTCTACTGTATATGGCCATCACATCCTTTGTTTTAGTTAATTGGAGTTGTTAAATCCATATATTTATACTTATCATGTGAGCACTGTTGAACAACTATATTAGCAACAATCAGAATTCATAATGTAATTTTCAAATCCAAAACATAGATCCAAATATGTGAATATGTTTTACATAACCGTAAAAGACATTTAAATAGACCAAGATGAATATTAATTAATATACTTTTGGGTCATTGCAATCATCCCCCCTTAAAATTATTGTGTCCTCACAATTTGATTACATACAAAAAGAACTCTGAAATTTAAACACGCCTTCATGGTTGCTTACCCACCACCATTAGAAATTCCCCAACCCTCATCATCAAATCTATCACAGAGAGTGAGGATCCACTTAGTGCTACAATACCTTAATGAACATTCAAAGTCTTGCACTTCCTTAGTCCAGACATAGTCCATGCATCAATGATAATACTGATAGAAAATATGATGAACTTTTCCAAAAAATATTGATTCTATGATATAGTTTCCAAACAAATCCATTAACCAGGTTTTTATAAATAGTCTAACAAAGTCAGATATGAAGTTTTATAAATGTGGTTCTTATAATATATTGTATATGTTTCCAAAAAAAACTGGAAAACAAAAAAATATATACAGGCGGCTCGAAGGTCTCCCTCTTTGGAAACTATTCTAATATAAAATTTTGTATCATACCATGTCGATAGTTTGAAATATTGTAAAATACCATGATGGTACCTCCCTCATCATGAAAGGTTGTATATTTGGGAGCTTATTATTTGATCATTGGTGTGCCATGATCCATGATTACTCTGTGGTATGGAGGAGGTGTTTGATATGTCGTAATGAATCGTGCAATAAATTAGGACATTAGAAAAGGTTTCGATGCAATGTGAGCTTGACTTCACAATAATTATAGCTAGTAAGTCCTCAAGAAGTGACAAGAGTGTTTTTTGAGTTTTTTCCATTCCATCTCGAATCATTCCTTTATCCTACTGACGAAACATATCAAAATTTGAGTAACCCTCTAGACATGCTAAATTTTTTATATAAAACTACATCAAATGTAACGATATATTATTCATTGATGAAAGGAAAATTAATGGTAAAAAATAAAGGGTAATTCAAAAATAGATGACTTATAAATTGATTTTATTTCATTATCTTATGAATATATATGATTTAATATATGATAACCATGATTGATTTTATAACATATATTCTTAGGGGAATTTTTTTTAATCACTTAATAATGGTTTTTACTAAGCTTATAGATTTTACCAATGAATATACCTCGAGAATTTCACAACCTTGAGTGAAGCAAGGCCCGTTGTCATGTACCAGGAAAACTCGGGTGAAGGCTGAAACTCCTTGTCAGTTTATTTCACCCATAAGTACATCTGTGCCAAAGCCTCCTCTACCAGCTTGTATCCAGGAAGGGATATATTTTATTGATAAACCACTTACTCAATACCCACCATAATGGAGGGATGTTTTTATTATACATATTCTTATCCCTAAAGATTTCACAAGGGTTTTCTAATCTTAATCTCAAAAAATAACTAAACCTATCCACTGATACCAACTATAACTACCCTTCTCTTTTAATACAAATATAAATGTGATTTATTACATTAACTATTCACTTGATAAAACAAGATAGATATGGAGGTATAGTGTATTTGGGGTTTATGAACATTACATAACATCATTGAACATATAACACAAAACATCTATTTTGAACACATTATTTACATGACCACTACATTCCCTCGTACTTATCATTGCTTGTGATGACCTCAGAACATGCATAAGAAAAGGGTGATCTATAAAGACCAATAAGAGAATAAAAATAAAACAACACAATTATTAAATAGATTTTATAAAATAGGCATATCAATGGGGGAAAAGAGTAAAATGAACATAAAGGCATGATAATGCATGATAACCAAAACATGGAAATCTCGCAGCAACACTTAACATGGAAATAGCATGATCAAAGGATCATTGAACATGAAGCATGAGTAAACCCTCCTTTCACAAGAAGCATGAGTAAACCCTAATTGAATTTGAATTAGGATGAGTAAACACTCACTGAACATGAAGTATCATGATACAATACTTTACCCAATGCATTGGAGTGCTAACAGGGAACATCTTTCTTAAACATTTTATTTCATGCATAAGTGTTCCACATGGATCATATTACATGGAATCAAAAAAAATCATAAGTTATTACATGATTATTTAATTTGGAATAAATAAATGAATTTACCATTCGATATGTATATGTACATAAAGTTTAATACCATTGATAGAGACATGGGTAAGGTATTCACTACACAATGCTCTTGGCTTGGAAAAAGGCGACACAATTTCTACAGCAGAACGACATGAAATAAGGATTCATGAAAATGGGTTTTGAGAGAGAAATGGGTGTCTCATCATATGTACATGAAATGAAATGTAATATGGGTTATATAGTTACATTTCAAAACCAACTTAGTGGAATTTATATGCACAATACAAAAGAGTTACTTGGATGTAAAAGAGGAGGGAGAAATCCCTCACAGAATTTCCCCATGGTAACAAGTGTACATGGGAGGAATTAATGAGAGGGAAATGGGTCTCCAATTATCCAAACATAAATAGGGAAGTTTGGGGTAGGTGAGAAATCATACCCCAACATTTTTAATTGAATCAAGGGCATAATAAGATAAAGAAAATTGGACAAAAATTTGAAAGTAAGAATCCTTTACTTGGAAGTGCGATCCCAAAGGCTTGAAAGAGGATTAAGAGATGCTTTTTGGGAGCTTGGGGAGCCTTAAGAGGATTTTATAGAGAGGATGTTGTAAAAATCCAAAGGATTTGAGTGAAGATGAAGTTGGAGCATGGGTGGAATTATATAGGAAATGAGAGGGAATTGTTTATTATTTAGGTTTGGGGCACCTCATATTAAACTAATCAAAAACACAAACCAGCCCATGGTTCGTTCCCATGGTTTTTTCAAAAAGGGAGTGGAAAATGATATTTTAAAAGTCCAATGGCCAAACTTTTTAAAATAATAGGGTCTTTTATGTGGAGATGTGTCACACTCTCAAGGAAACAAATTTAAAAAACCAAATGTTTTATAAGCCATAAACGGTCCACTAAATCTTTTTAAAATAAATCAAAAAAATCCAAAATCAAATTATTTTAATAGAAAAAAATATATTATCCTAACTTAGTTTTTATATTATTTTATTACACAACTATTGGGTCATTATGATGTCATAAAACACATTAAATATTTAAAATGTATTTAATTTTTACTCAAAAATTTGATTGTCTCATAAAATTATGAAAAATTCACCATTTTATAATTTCAAAGTTATGATTCCAAAAATAATATTCATTTTATTTATTTGTTTTAATAAATATGTAAATTTTATCTTTTAAAATAAATACTAACATTTAGCAAAAATTCATTTGTTTTGATAAAAATAGCTTTCAACCCGTAATGAAAATTAAAATTACATTCATAAAATTATATGATAATTTATATTTAATAAAAATTAATTTAATAATAATAATAGTTTATTATAATATTATTTAATTTAAAAATAAATAAATTAATCAAAATAGATTTCCTAATTGAATATTAACTAAAAATACTATTTGTGCTTTAAAAACTATTTACAAAGTAACAATAATAAAAAGAATGTATATTCTCTATACCAGAATAATGTACATAATCGTAATTCTAGGGTATTATCACATAACCCCTTAAAACACCCACATAAGACCTTAGGGTATGATACACAATGGTGAAAAACTCTTGGGGTGGCTCGGATAATGTGTCTTGAGTGGTAATCTCTATCAACTTCCACATCTCTCGTAGGCGGTTTTACTCAAGCTTAATGTATTCAATAATGGATAGAACATGGTCATGAGAGAAGACCAATGATGCCACCTACTTTTAGAGCTCTGAAAAATGGGCTTTATATGGGGAGAGTCTATGAGATGATGCCATTCCTTTGTTTTTTTGAGTAAATTGGATTCGTTAATGCCCCATATTTATACGAATCATGTGATAATTGTTCAACATCTATATTATCAATTGTGACAATTCATAATGTGATTTTCAAATACAAAACATAGAAAAAAATAAGTGAATATTTTTTACATTACCATAAGAAGACATTTAAATATCCCCTAAAAAATTTCATCCTTGCAATTAGATTACATTTAAAAAGAACACTGAAATTCAAACACGTCAACAGGGTTTCTTACCCCCCAATATTAAGCATTCCCTAACCCTCATTATCACGTAGATCATAGAGAGAGAGGGTCCACATAGTGTAACAATACCATAATTCACATTCAAATTCTTCAAATTCCAAAGTCCTGTCATAGTCCACGCATATTAGAACATACCGATGTAAAATATGATGCACTTTTCAAAAAAAGTTTTTTATAACTTATAGTTTCAAAACATCACAATTTACCAGGATTTATTAAATAGTTTCACAGAGTCAGATATGAATTTTTGGAAAAGCGGTTCTTCTAATATATTGTCTATGATTCCAAAAAAACATAAATAAAAAACTATATTTATATAGGCTTCTCGGAGGTCTCCCTCTTCAGAAACTATTAAAATATCAAATAGGGTATCATAATCCCTGGATAGGGTGAAATATTTGAAAATACCCTAATGGTCCATCCATCATCTTGAAAGGTTGTAGAGTTGGGAGCTTAAAATTTGATCATAGGTTTTCAATGATCCTTGATTATTCCATGGTATGGAGGAAGTGTTTGAAATATTGTAATGTGTCTTGCAAGAAAGATGGACATTAGAAACATTTTTGACACTATAAAAGCATGTATTCACAATAATTATTTTTACTATGTCCTAAGGATGGGACAAGAGTGTAGCATGAGGTTTTTCCCCTTCTATCTTAAAACATCGCTTTATCATACTGGGGAAACATATAAAATTTTGAGTTACCCTCTAGACATGATAAAATTAATATATAAAACTACTTGATGTTTAACTATTTATTATTCCTTAATTAAAAGAATATTCGGGGTAACACATAAGGGTAATCCAAAAATATATGATTTATAAATATCTTTTATTTCCATAACTTATTAATCTATATGCTTCAATGTATGTTAACCATGATTGAATTTTTAACATATATTCTTAGGGGAATTTGCTTTCTTTTTATTCCCTTAATAATTCTTTTTACTAAGATTATAGAATTTTCCAATGCATAAACCCTAGGAATTTTATAACCAAGACTGCAATATGGCTCATTGTCATGTACTAGGATACCATGAGTCAAGCCTCAAACCCCTTGTCGGTGTTTTCACCCATAGGTACAAATGATCCATAACTGCCTCTACATGCTCGTATCCAGACATGGATGTATTTTCTTGATAAACCACATACTAAATACTCACCAAAATGTAGTTATTTTTTTATACATAGCATTATACATATGGATTTCAGAAGGGTTTTCTAATCCTAATCCCAAATAATAACTAAACATATCCTCTACTACCATGTATAACAACCCTGATTTTTATTACAATATGAAACGTGATTTATTATATAAAATATTCACTTAATACAACATGAATGATATAGAGGTCTATTGTATTTTGTGATTATGAAAATTACATTACAACTTAGAACATATAAAACATGACGTCATTATTGAAAACATTCTTTACATGCACACTACATTCCCTCGTACTTAGCATTGCATGTGATATCCTAAGAACATGCATAAAAAGGGTGATCTATAAAGCCCAGTAAGAGAATAAACATGGAATAACATAAAGAATATAATAAATGTTAGAAAATAGGCATATCAATGGGGAATAATAGTAACATGAACATAAATATATGATAAAGCATGATAATCATAACATGGTAATGTGGCAACAACACTTAACATGGAATTTGCAAGAGACAAGGCTCATTGCACATGTAGTAGGAGTAAACCTTCTTTTCAAATTGAGAAAAAGTAAAACCATGTTTCACATAAATTATAATAAGTGGAAACTCATTGAACATGATGTATCATGACACTGTACTTTACCCAATGCTTTGGATCGCTATCAGGGCACACTGTTCTTCAACATTTTATTTCATGCATAAGTGTTCCACATGGATCCTATAACATAGAATCAATAAACACCATTAGTTATTCCATGATTAATTAATGTGGAATAAATAAATTAAAGTACAATTCATTATCTATATGTTCATAAAGGTGAATACCCTTGATAGAGACATGGATATGGTATTCACTACACAATGATCTTGGGTTGAAAAAACATGGTGCAATTTCTACAGCATAACGACACTACTTAAGGACAAATGAAAATTGTTGATGAGAGAGAAATGGGTGTATCATCATAAGTACATGAAATTTATATAAAGGGGTGTTATATATATAATTTCCCAATAAACATAATGCTATTTATATTTACAACACAACATAATTACTTGGATGTAAAAGAAGAGAGAGAAATCTCTCACAGATTTTGAGCTTGGTAATGAGTTTACATGGGGGTATTAATGAGATGGAACGGTATATACCATCATCCAAACATAAATAAGGAAGTATATAGGAGGGTAGAAACCATACCCCAACATTTATAATTTAATAAAATTTCATAAAAACATAATGAAAATTGGACAAAATGAGAAAGCAAGAAATCCCTTACTTGGATATTTGATCCCAAAAGATTGAAAGAGGCTTGAGAGAGGCTCCATGGGAGCATGGATACACCTTTATAGGATTATAGGGAGAAGAGGGAAGTGTTTTGAAAAACTATAAAATCTTTGAGTGAAGATGAAGTGGGATCTTGGGGTGATTATATAAGAAAAGAGAAGGAATGTTTTATTATTTAGGTTTGGGACACCTCGCATTAAACTAATTAAAACCACATACCTTCCCATGGTTAATTCCAATTGTTTTTGAAAAAAAAGGAGTGGAATAAAATATTGTATAAGGAGAATGGCCGAACTTATTAAAATAATAGGGTTGTTTATGTGGAGTTGAGTCACACTCTCAAGGAAATCAATTTAAAAAGCCAGAATGATTTATAAGCCATGAAGGGTCCACTAAATCTTTTTAAAAAAAATCAAACAAACCCAAAATCACATTATTTTAATGGTAAAACATATTTTTGCCGAAAATAATGTTTATATTATATTATTAAATCACTATTGGGTCATTATTATGACATAAAACAGATTATATATTTAAACAGTATTTAATTTTTTCCCAAAAATTTCACTGTCTCAGAAAATTATGAAAAATTCACCATTGGAAAATTTCGTTGTCCTGATTCCAAAAATGATATTAACTTTATCTGAATAATTTTATAAATATTTTAATTTTAAATTTTAAAATAAAAACTCACATTTACTGAAAATTCTTGGGTTTTGACAAAAACAACTTTCAAACCTTAATAAAAATTACATTTGCATTAATAAAATTATACGTTAATTTATATTTAATAAAAATAAATTTAATAATAATAATATTATTTTATTATTATATTATTTAATTTTAAAAAATATTAATTCCTATAAATATATTTCTTAGTTGAATATTAATTAAAATACTATTTTTCTTTAAAAACTATTTATAAAGTAACAATAAAAAAAATTATATTCTCTATACATGAATAATGAAAATGATCATAGTACTATGGTATTATCACATGACCCCTTAAAAGACCAACATAAGACCTTAGGGTGAGGTTCATGATGGTTAATCACTCTTGGGGTTTCTTGGATAATATTGCTCGAGTGGTAATCTCAATCAACTTCCACTTCTCTCGTAGGTGGTTCTGCTCAAGATTAATGTATTCAAGAATGGCTTGGGCTTGGTCAAGAATGAAGATCAATGACACCAACTATTTTCCTTGCTTCGACAAATGGGCTTCGTATTGGGAATGTCTACTGGATGAGGCCATCACTTACTTTGTTTTAGTAAATTGGATTTGTTAAAGCCCTATATATATACTGATAATTTGATCACTGTTAAACAACTATATTAACAACAGGTATAATTCATAATTTTATTTTCATATCCAAAATATAGAAAAAAATAAGTGCATACATTTTACATAACCATAAGAAGTCATTTAATTAGACCAAAAGAAATTTTCAGTAATGATTTTTTGGGTTGTTTCACCCTCTTAATGAATTTATTACATATATCATCCTACCATAACATCAACCAGAGGTAACATTTATCATAAAAAAGATTTTAAAACAGGTCAATAATCTTATTAATATGATAAATTTTATTAATATTCTCCTGATTATTCTTTTAGAAATCATCAAACAATTGGAGTCTTCCACATAAATTACTTACAATGAGTGGTGGTGAATCCCAATGTGGAATTATAAGACTAAAAAAATTATATTTCATCTATATATTCTTGATTTATTTTATTATCCATTTACTAAAAAGGTTCCATAATAGAATATGGAAATTAAATGGGAGTGGTCTTTGAATATTAGTTGATAGGAAACTCAACATCCACATTGGTTGGTAACCGATAATAATACAGAGAAAAGAACATCAAGGTTAACATTCACTATTGAAACAAGTGATCATCTAGGAATTTGATAAATTATATCTAGAAACATCTCTAAAAACTGTAATGAGATCATTCTATTATTTAATACAATATCCCAAACACTTCTAGATATATGATCCCACTCAATTTGAAACACATGAGTGACCCTATAAGAAGGTAGAATATTAAAACAATTAATATTAAAATAAATTTTGGTTATAATGATAACCATTTAGTCTTTGATAACTATGAGATTTAAGACATCAAATTCAATACATAAAATTTTCCACATGACCTCGTGGTAAGAAATCAATGAATACTACTCATGAAATTTGATATCTTGTCCCATAATTCTTCCCAAGGTAGTAAAATGATTCATCATGATGGGAATAGGTTCCAAGAATAATCCCAACACATCAATAAACCGTTATTATATAAAATAATTACATTCACTGTTATCAAACAAATTTGTGAATATATATGAAAAATTATACATTTTACCTCTCATTATAGCATGTACTATATAAAATATTGTCTTTTCATACTATATTTCATAGGGATGTCTGACCGTATCTCCCCTATATGCTTTATGTAATAAACATGTATCATTCTTTTCATGAAAATGACATTCCCAACACTATACAATGTCAAAATGTTTTATGGATCCTTTGTTAAGAGTGAACCAAGATCAACTTCCCTAAGAGACTCTTCTGAAAAAATAATGAAAAAGTCATGATTATCTACATTAATGGAAATTCTTAGTGTTCACCAAAGTATCCCTGTAAAACTATTAAGACATCTAATGATGTTATGTAATCACTCTAACTATGCATCTATTTCTCTTCATAACACAGACTCATTCTACCTCCTACTTTAGAAGAAGATCCACCTAAATATATATTCCAATCTAATTCTACCTCATGCATGAATTCATTATAAACCACCTCCTAAAATGTTTTCAAGCCTAATCAGAACAACATCAACCACATATCATCCCTCAAACACATCTCAAATCTTTATTAATTAAGCTAATCCTTAAAATCAAGATCTGTTGATTGGTTAGATAACTCAATAAAATAACTAACATAATTGATAAATAAATTCTACCCTTTATACTTATTTGAATAATTCCTAAGTCTACTAAAAATGATATTTTTATGGTAAAACCGGTGATTGAAAACCACTTTAAAGTGACCAAAGATAGATCCTTATACAACTTAGCTTTCATGATGGACCTCCAAAATTTACTTCCTAATCATTCAAGCATACAAGGGGATAAATACACGTTTTATTACTCATGAGTCGTTAATAAGAGGAATATCCACTTCGTCAACTCAAGAAACTCCTCAAAATATTTTGTTCCATTATCTCCATGTAATATAGATGGATTATAATTGGAAAATTATGAACCAAAATCCATTGTTCAATTTGTGTTTTAAACATTCATATGGTCTGGATCCCTAATTATATGATTTTCAACATCAAATAGTGAGGAGCCTACTATAGGGTTTTCCTTTGGGACATGTATCGTAGTAACCCACCGTAGATTTGGGTGTGATCTTCTTTGAGTAATTACGTATTATAAAATATATGACACAAAATTATTGAAAACATAAGGAATCAACCTTTCAAACATTAAAGGATAAAAATAAAAGGCATCTAAATATTCAAGATGTAAAAATAAGAATAAAAAAAGTATCATATAAATAAACATTAAAAATAATTTTTATCTAAATATCCAAAATGAAGATTAATGATTGATGAAAACCCCATGACCTCTATGGTAACATAGATTTATATATGAAAGAGAGATATCATTGAAAACCATTTATATATTCCACCCAATTTTTGACCGTCCAAAATCATGTCTACCAAACCCCAAACCAAACCTAAGAAATTACATCACAATTCCATCTATTTATTTCCTTTGAAAATATATGGTTATGAAAAAAAGCCAAGTATACAAGAAATATCCCCCATGAGGGCTCAACACAATTTGAAAATCAACTGAAGAATCAAAACATGCATCAACTATAAGAGAAGAGTAAAATTTTCAAAGTATGTCTTAGGAGGAAATGGTATATAATAGCGAGATAATCACTCCATGAAAAAATGAAATACCCAAAAATATCCAATCCCAAAATATTTTCATTACGTTAACATTCATCATAATCATCCCAATCCACCATAAAGGAAATGATAACCGACGGAATCCAGTGAGCTATATTGTTCCCTTTTCATTGCCTATATCAATCTGAACCAAATCAATAAACTGAAAATGAAAAAACATGGTTGTAATGACTAATGAATAGAAGGACACCCATGTGAATCTATATAATTTTAATATCAATGAAACATTAACTTCAATATTCATAATAATATATATTAACAATATCATTTACATAAAAAATAATATTCATAAAATTCATTTGGTTTTAAATTAAATTAATCCACATTTAAAACCATTAGAATATGAGTCTAAATATGAAATAATATAAAGAGGGAAATAAAAATATTATTTATATATCATAAGATAACCAGGTTAGCCTAAAAACATGGTTCATAAAAGAAACCATGGTTATATAATACAACCCAAGAGAACCATCTCCATGAGATAAAAACTAGGACATAAGAGAATGATGTCCATGAGTAACAACCATAAGTATCATCACCATATCAATGTAATGGAGTGAAAAAACGTTTTTAAATGTAAATACCCACTAAAAACAGTTTTATAATCTACCCGAGATGTAATTTTGTACAATAATTTTCATATATTAAAAATTTATTAATTTTATAATAAAACACATATAATTTCACCAGAACACAAGGTTAATTATGTTAGAAAACTACTGTATGGAGTAACCTACATAAAGGATGAATAAAAAATTATATCATTCAATCAAATTGATGAGAGATGAAGTGACCTATTCCACTTAAACCATTACCCCAATTCATAATTCCCAAGATGAATGGAAATATCCTAAGCTATTGTTGAATGTGATCTAAACTCCCAAAACCAATATATATAAAATGAATAAATTGAAATAGAATACAAAAGGGAGAGACCCATTTGTTTAATATGTTATATCGATTTAAGAGACACCATTGACCCCTTATTATTTTTACAAGTGGATATGGTGACAAATCTTGGATTCTCAGACACCCGAAGGGTATTTCAAACTAAATGAAACCACCACCACTATTCCATAGTGATACTCACAGAGGCATAGTGGTTTAACCTTAGAGACCAAGGAAGGGAACTGGCTCCAACCTTTCAATGATACATAGGACATTTTTTTTCCTATATAGGACCTCCACCATGATAGTTTTGAGGTTTTTATTTCATTGAACATATGGAATCCACCATTGTGTTCTACCATTGAATACACACTATGCTTTCCATTTTTTCCGAGCTGTGTTACATAGAATACTCACAATAACATGATGAATACCACCAATTACATGGTCCAAAATATTTTTTTGCCAAAATGAAAAAATAATTTTTTTTTATTCCATTTGAACCCTCTAGTTATTTTGAAACGAAAATTTAAATGTCTAAATAGGATTCGTAACTAATTCTATAAATAGATGTGGGGTAATAAAAATTATCAAAGATCTCATATTAATTTTGTCGTAAAAGTGCCAATATTTGGATTAAATCTATGTACTTATTGATGAATATAGGAAAAACAACACTATATAATATATAATGTAAGTATCTAATGATGGGAATTGTGAATCAATATATTTGTTGTAAGTTGTATTAGATAGATCTAACATAAATTTGTTTTAATATAAATAATATAACATTAACTACATTTATATATTAGATACAATTGATCAATTTACATGATAAGAAATATATGTGAGATTTATAACTATGAAAATTTACTAATTTATCTAAAATATAAGATAATATCCTCAATAAATGGACAAAACAGTTGTGAAATATGGAATGTGGAAAAATGGATCATTTAAAAAACTACCGATAATAAAAAATTTATATACTAAAAAATATATTTTTTTAATATAAAATCACGATCCGTAAATTATATTCATAGAAATTTCATAAATTAATAAAATATCAATAAATTTATTAGATTTATTTTTATTTGAAAATATTTTGGTTAATGATATTCAAGATAATGACATTTCTCTCCCACAAAAAAATTGATAGATTAGTTGCACCCAAAAATATATCTTCTTATATGGATTTCATTATTATGTGGTTAGTTATTTCATTTTCCAGAGAATTTATTAGAAAACTTTTCAATTTTATGATAATTTAATTTAAAAATGATCAAATAAACATATCTTCAATATATTTTTACCATAAATTCAGTTTTAATAAATGAAATTAATTTAATAAGATTGTATATATTGTATTAGTACCTAGTATAACTCTAAAATCATTATAATTTTAGTAATGGTGTGGCCCTAACGTTCCTATTACATGATTATCTATATGGAATTTCAGTATATATATATATCAAAATATCACGGTACATATATACGTGATCATGTTTCATAAATATTTTATAATTAACACATTTTCCCCTAGATATTTTTTAATGATATTCAAAAGGGTGATTTACATTTTTATGTTAAATTTAATGTCCAATATTTTTACATTAAACTAGATTGATGTATAGTTGTATGATAACATTTATTTATTTCACCATCTATTCCATAAAAATTTCTTACATCTCTCAATGTGACTTTAAATGAACATAATATTTTTAGAAAAGATAATATTTATCAGTATATATATACTCTATAATTTAAATTCATTAAGAAATTATACATAAAAATTGAGTAAATGTTTTTCCTATTGTATATACCAATCCTTTATTTTATTTCATTTTAAATGGTTTTAAACCAAACCTAAATTAATGTTTACCATGAATTTCATCAACTTTAAAAATAAAATTTACATAGAAAACAACAAAAGTTAACTTTATTCAAATAACAGAGTAAATTATTTAATAATTAATTATAGTAATTAGAAAAAATAGACCATCACTAATTGATTATCCATGAGATATGTTTAAAATAACCTGTAACCCAACTTGAAATCATACCATGTGATCTATAAATATATTATACAAATATAAAATGAATTATTAAAGTCCATTATGTCTTATTTTTATCACTATGAATAGATTTTATATTTTTAATAATTAATTACATGATTAACTTTCTCTAAGATTTCATATTTACCATTTTTATATCCTAATCAAACACATGAATTGAATATAATTTCCATTTTATGTAGGATTGATATTATTAGTAATGTTTAGTTCTTTTATTTTCAATGAACATACGTAAAAATATAATACGGATTTATGATATTGGAAAAAGGGTTAATGTACTTTAAAATATATAGGGGAAATCCAGAAAACAAATTGTATATTAGTCATTATTGATTTTTTGTGAATAAATATGAATTTTCACCTTGATGTTTTTCCCATGAAAATTTTAAAATTCTCACATTTACTAATGAATTAAATACTAAACACAATATTTCTAAAAAATTGTTTTTAAATTATGAACACTAATATTTATCTTACTATGAATTTTACTACAATGAAAAAAATAGAACTCCCTCATTAAATTATTCTCCTAAATCCATTGATTACAAACCTGTATGGATATATATTGTTACAATAATTATAACTAATAAGGGGTGTTTTTTTAATAATCTATTATCTCAACATAATATAACATTTAATGATTTAACCATAATCGAAAAATAATCCAAAAAAATTTGTTTATCACATCATAATTTCTAAAAACCATTATCATTATAATATCATCATGTTATTATAATATCTTTTCATGTTCAACATAAATACTATTCCTGGTACATTCATGAACAAAATTATATTTTCATAACCTAATACCATTTTCACAATAAAGAACCATGTGTATAAGATTAGAAAAGCCTGTCTTAAAATAAACCATATACTTTAAATTTACTTTTCTGTATACTTACACAAGAAAATTGAAATATTCATACATCAACACATTCTAAACCTTAAGAAAAATCTTTAGAAAGAACTTTATCCCTAAATTAAAATAATTAATCATATGTTATATCAATGAAATATGAAAACATCAGTTAATATTCCAAATTTGATATGAATATTTTGATATAAAATTATGTAATTCATTTTACACAAATATTCACATGTATTAAATAAAATTCATTGAATTTTCATTCATTCTTCAAATAATGATGCTATGAAAATATTTTTTTCTAATAAAAAATATATATATTATTACTTAATTTTTTGGAACATGAATATCATTTTAATAATATAGACCACATAAAATAGTAATAAAAAATATAAAAAACGAACAAATAACCATGGTATATCATCCTAGATTATTTTTAACAAGTGTATTTAAATTTATAGAATATTTTCATTCCTTAAAAATATCTGATATTAATTTTCTATTTTAAGTAAATAAAATGATTTTCAAAATAATCTCATTCATAATTATTATATATCAATAATAAAATTAAATTTATAAAATAATTTATTAAATTATTATTATCATATTCCTATTTTAGTATGTCATACAATGATGTGAATAATTCATACTCTAAATAAGATTTCATTTTCAATTAAAACATTAATTTTTCATTTCCATTAATCATACCAGGATATCCCTAAATTAAATTATATGCATACAAAAAAATAAAATATACATTCATAAAAAAACATAACATGTTACAATATAATTGTGAAAATTTAGATAAAATATTCCTATTCTTCCTTAACTAAAACTATATACTTTCATTACCCTATTATACTCAACCAAATTTCAAAACATCATCTCAAATTGTCATTATTACTTAATATACATATATTCACCCATAAAAAATTCATAATAATATATTTCTTTTTATTTTTTTATATGTCTTCATAAAAATGAATCTCATGTGACTTTGAATAAATAATATCCACTTTTCTAGACAATAATGGGGGTAATATTCAATATAACTAACATTTATTTAATTCCACATCAATACAAATAATAGTAATAAATAATTGAAAAAAATTACCATGACATTACATACCCTATCTCTATAAGGAAATGAATTATTTAAATCACATTAGCGTATCAACATTATCCGCTCCAAGGTATTTTTATGGATTGGAAATAATATTCCCTCATAGAAATTATAATTTTTAATAGAAATATAATTATATAAAAATATAATATGTCATAAATTTATTAATTTATTCTTAAATGTCACTATGCAGTTCCCTCGGTAATATATTTTCCTTCACCCACCACTGACTAAATAATAAACATACGCATGAATCAAAAATATTTTAACAATAATGTGTGAATTACATCATCAGATCATTGATATGTCAAGAAAAATGAGGCTAATTATAATTATGTTTCCAAATATATTTATAATTTACTTCTATAGAATCTATAATTATATCACAACATATAAATTCAACTAATTTATAAAATATTTTCTAACAGTAATATTTTTTAACTGACATAAGAAATATATGTATTCCAATGTTAGTTGACCAAATGATCTCAAGTGTAATATCCAAGAATCTAGATCTAAAACATTCACCCAAGGTTAAGCATTAAATCAATAGGGAATGATTTTATTTTGAATTAACCATCTATAAATTTATCAATTATCCT
Source organism: Viscum album (assembly GCA_963277665.1). Taxonomy (NCBI): domain Eukaryota; kingdom Viridiplantae; phylum Streptophyta; class Magnoliopsida; order Santalales; family Viscaceae; genus Viscum; species Viscum album. The sequence goes on from OY728150.1 coordinate 1,047,769,957, forward strand.
TAAAATTATTTATAAAATATTTATATATGTAGGATATTGAATACATGTATAATAAATATACATACCTGGTTTTGGGATCACATTATCAATATGAAATAATATTATTTATATATATTATTAAATACAATTATCAATAAGTTATCATGGAAAAATTATCTAACCTAAATGTAATACTTCTTAAAACGAATTTTACACCTTACACCTTGATATAGAATTTATATTATATTCAAGAATATTTAAATAAATTATTTATGGGAAAATAATTAATTTTTAAATACAAAATATAGAAACCAGTAAAAGTAAAATTCCAAACTAAACACAAGGAAAAGGAAACACATTATTCTTATTAATATCAATAGTAAATATTTCATGATATCTAAAAAACAACATCCGTGAATGAAATTTTAATGATCTTTAAAGTCAATAAATAATATTTACAAGTGTTCAATAAGTGAACATGTAGGGGTGATATCAATATTCTATATGAGTACCCAAAAAACAAAAAATATTTCATGTGTATATGTAATGATAATGTATATGTTAGTTTATGTGATTCATTCCATATTTAAATCATCTTCACAAAATATAAAAAATAATATATATATATATATATTGATATCTTTTACCCAATGTCATAAGATAACATTAAAATATATATCCTGTTGTAGGTTAAATTATTGACCCCATAAAAATATAATTTTTTATAGGATATTATTATATATATTGTTCTATCTTGTGTATTTCCTCCCCATCATGAGTTGTCTTAAAAATTCATCACCTTAAGGTTTTTCCATTTAAAATTAATCTCCACACAATAATATTTTGTATTTATTACACTTTTTCTTTTGTGATTTATATGGATGGAATTCATCTAATGTATTGAAAAGAAATGTAGTTCTCTATTTAAAATTGTTTCACATAATCTCATGATAATTTAATAATTTCAAAATGATCTTACTAGATTTTTTTCAAACTTCTCAAGTGTTTTTTTAATATAAAAATTTATACACACTTAGATAACATATAAAATCTAGGATACTATTAACACAAACACAAATGAATACTTGAATATATATATTAACATACATAATTGTTTGAATATATATACATATATAGATAATTGTATGAATATATACTTACCTACTAGAATGAATATATATAATCTTATACCAATCCACGCATCCATCCATTAATCTATTCACCCATAAATACATACATATTTATGTAGTTATTTCACAAAAGCATACTTATTTGCATGGATACATATATATGTGTATGTTTCTTTATTCATGAATACATACATACATATATACATATAATGAAATATATGAATATATATATATAATCAATATAATAAATACTACCCGTAACTTTTTGTGTCACTAATAATATTATCTAACCCATTGGAATGAAAACTGTATTACACGATCTCTATTTTAATTAACATACTAGTTTTACCACTTGAATAATTTGTTCCATTGAATGTTTAATGATATAAATTTATATTTTTTTATTTTCAATTTCTAAATTATAAAATAATATGATATTCTTATTTTGGATTTGTTCACACATAGAAATGTTCCCTCAATATCTTAATTTTTATATAACAGTTATAACCACCTTGTGTAATATTTTTAAAATAACTTCATAAAGATATTAATAATAAAAAACAGTAACTACTACATTCATTAATTAAATAGTTTTCATTATTTTAAATGATAATTTATTGTTATATGAATTATATATAAAATATTTCTTAAGATTGTGTCTCTTTGCCAATTTCTAGATTAATATTTTCTTTTATTTCATTATTTTATTCATTTTAATAACTATGTAAATTAAAATCAGATTTTAAATTGTTCTGGTATTTTGCAATGTATAATAGTAAGATTGTAACACCCCAAATATCTAATGTAAGAACCTAATATTTGATAGTGTGCATGAAACGCAACACCAAAAACGCAAGGGGATATAATAATGCAATAATTTTATATTTTATTACTATTTTAAGTAGATTTGATATATATTATATTTTTTAATTCACAGAACTCCATGTTAGCAAGTGTTACACTCAAGAGTGACTTTCATCGATGGCCAAAGTTGCATGCAAGGCTGGATTTCACCAAATAATAATATATTGTTAAAATATTATTGTTTAATATAATAAAATATATACATTCCATTATGAATTTTATTTAGTAATTATGAATATATATGTTTTCTATCAATAAAATATGAATTCATGGTTTCCCAATTTTAGAGAAATTAAAATAAGAAACAATTGGATATAAAAAATAATATTATTTTTATGCATCCATATTAGTTTATCTTGGTAAAAATAAATAATTAAAATTGATTAATGATTTTATTAAAATATATATGTTAAATAAAGAATAAACTAATTTGATATCCATCAATTATGTTTTATATTCACAATATAGAAGCATACCCTATATTATAAATAAAAACATATACTTTTATAAAGTCAAATTTATCACATTTTAATGGAAAACATATTTTAAATATAAATTTTCAAAGATATATAAATTTAATTTGAAATAATAATATTCATTTTATAATTCATAATATTAAAACTATCATAGAGTGATTTTTTTGGTATTTTCCAGAGAAACATTATTTTTTGTTGAATGATGAAAAATACTGCATTTTAGATTAAAACTACCTTTTCATTTAAATAATTATTTATGTAAAATTATATATTAGATATATTTTAAGAACAAATTAGATCTATTATACACATATAAATAAAATATAGTTCATTAGAGTAAATTATAACTACAAATTAAATATAAAAACATAATAACCCGGTGAACATTTTTCAATCATAAAAACCGATTATTTTGTCCCATCTACCTGATGGTAATTAATAATAGATTTACCTATTCTATGAAATGAATTTAGTAAAAAATATCCATTCAAATAAATAATATATTAATAGTCCAATTATATAATATTAAGTCTTATCAAAATGAATTTTTTAATGTTATTAAAATAAATTACAATGATGAAGGAAAAATTAAGGTCAAAACGATTATCTTAATGGATCAAATTACCAATAAAAATTTCAAACTCCCAATTTATGTGAATAATTAGGCCATAAACCTTCTATTTTTGTGTTTTTTGGTTTTTATGACTTTTTCTGTAATAACAAGTATACCCCTAACTTGTTTCCAAAAATCTCATGTGAGTCAATTTCCATCACTATAATAGATCACCACCTCTCCCCCATCATCCCAACTCCATAAACAAAGTAATTTATTCAATGATATGGCCAAATATATTTCAAAAATTACTCCCCTGGACCTAGAATCCATCCTTTGGGTATAAATAATTACAAATATTCCTTTTGGTATAAACAAAAAAGGTTTCTCGATTAAGAGGTAACGTCATCTACCAAGAATATTGGTTTCATTCAAATTCTCCACACCCTATAATATTATTAATATATTATTTTATAATATCATGAATATAGTCAATATACTATGATATTTTTCTATAATTTTTTCAACGTCAACTTACTCAAACCTCACTCTAATGGGTAACGAATATATTGTTTCTGGGTATGGTGAACTACTTCCCCATGAAACAAAAATTGTTTATTTTTTCCATACCACCAATCAGGGGGGGCATTATGACGGGTATTATTATTATATATTATATATATGATATTTTTTATATATATATGATTCTGTAATAATTTTATAACACAAACATCTATACATTCCATTTTGTAAAAAAAATACGATAACATGGATGGTGGAAGTGTGGACTACCACATCCTCAATAAGATATGATTCGTTTTCATTATAAATGGAAAATATTAAGGGTAAAATTAATATACATATATGAAATATATTACATATATATGATATTGGAATTATAATATACATATGAATCCTTTACATTAATTCATTTAATGTGAAAAGAAAATGAAAGTATTGTTCATGTATTCATACGACCTACCGTCTCCATGAACGAAATATTTCATTTCTAATACCAAAAAAATTATTTATTATTATAAATACATATTTATAATATATAAAAAATAATTAAACCATTTTATACATTCTGATGAAAATGATACAATGATAGATGTAATAAAACCTACAAAAAGCAAGTCAAAACATACTTGACAAACCAAGTATATTAACATATGATGAAGTCAAAATAATGAAAAATTGTCCACAAGTGGGTAATAAGATATTATAAAAAGATTATATATGATATTATGAAGATTATTATAATTCAATTTTAAGTTATTAACATATTTCAAACCACTATATAAGAAGATACATACCACAGGAGAAAATTATATTTAATGTATGGGATTTCATCTCAATTTACATTCCATTTATACTTATTTATTAATATGGACAAATTAACTTTTATTTGGTGTATTTACATCACATTGATATATGATATCATTAATATATTTTTCCTAGGGGTATTCTATTTTTCATTTAATATTAATATTTAATTGGTTTAATGATTTAAAGGTATAAATGTGGTGTGGGACAAATTGGATGGTCTAAAATGTCATTTCCATCAAGATTGTTTTTAAGCTATTTAAATTGTAATTCTATTTATTAAGGTCATCAGACCTTATTGTTACTTGGCCTCCACTAGGGTATTATTGATATTTTATTATATTTTATTCATTGAATATATTTTTATAAGGCCCATTATTCATGATTAGGAATAATTCTTGGGACTGGTATGACACTGGTGGGGCCTAGTTATAGGTAACTTCTCGATGCATTGGTAGTCTCAAAGATGAAATAGTTTGAAAAACTAAATTGGATTTTATGAGATAAATAAACTGTCTTGTGTATGGTTTTGATGGTAGTGGTTTTATTTACCATGGAAACATGGAATCCAATGTTTTATAATTTCAATAATTTAGATTTAATTATTATTAATCCATTAGATTTTTTGTCAACATATCAATGGATAAAATTCATTTTCACATTATTTATTTAGATGGAATGAGTTTTAGTGTTTTACCTTACCATGTTGATATTTCCTTATCAGGTTATTTTAATAGCATGTGTTATTAGTTATTTACCGTTCCATGTTTATTTACTTTCAATGAATTTTTATTCCTATTTATTCTCAATGATCCATTAATGATTCCGTTTTGTTAACCATTATTGAAAATTTGAGCTCACCCTTGATTTTCTTTCCTCCCATTGGGTTTTCAGAAGAAATATTTGAAAATGCATTCAAGGATTCTTTTTAATTATTTTTATTTTGTATCATGTTTTTATTATTACTTAATATTGTATTATGGGTATCATGTACGTAATATAGATTCCCAAGACCACTAATTTAATGTTCTATTGGGATTTAATTCATTTTAATCATACCGATATAATAAAATAATCCGCCGGCTCTAGGATTCAAGGGTCAGGGTATTATAGTTTGAATCAAAGGAAGTGTTGCAACAACCACGGAAAATATATTTAGAAAAATTAAATTAGAGAGAACTACCCTAAGATAACCATTGATGATAATTACACAAGGACATCCTAGAATTTTTGTAAGGTATTTTTTATGTGGGTATTTCTAGAAGTACATCATTTTATGTATACTACATGTAGTCATGGTTCAAAAACATATGTGCCTAAGAGTAAAAACATCAATATACTCCTCCGGGCCGGGTTTGAGGTAACATGGTACATGACAAGGAGCCTTAGTTTTCACCTAAATTGACACACAATGAGGATGTGATTAAGATAATTCACATTCCCATTACCTATCATTATGAAGGATTTGGAATTAATATTCCCCCAAAGTGACCATAGTTTATGTTTCTATTATTTATGATGCATAAATTAATGTTATGTGTTATACCATATTTAGAATTATAAAATGTTAAAAATATTATGAGATAATTCAATATATGCCATTATTTAGGAAGGTCTCTTAAAAATAAGAATTGAATCAGTATCCAAGGAAAATGTAGAGTATTCCATACTGAGGAAACCAATATATTTTTTATTAGAACAGAGAATTTCATGGAAATTTTTGGGATCTTAATAAGATTTTGACTCGTACCCTTTCCTAGATTGTGAAACCAATTACACAGTGGGATACTACGATGTTATACCACATTATAGAAAAGAGGCCCCTATCATTTAGTAGAGATTTTGATCTAATGGTAGATTAGAAATTTATTACGTATTCGGATATGATATTCAAGGAATTAGGATGTGTTGAAATGGAATATTTTACAATTATAGTAAACTTCCTGAAGGATTATACAAATCAATGGTGTTCAAGGATCTAGAAAAATAAGAAGGAAGAAGAAATATAACTTTTTAAAGGATGGGATTTTAAGGAGTCATTATTAAATATATACATACCATAATATTAACAAATTGAGATGAAGATAATGTTTCTTATCATAAAAAAAATTAAGAGGATAACATTTTATATTATGAAGCTACCTTTACAAGGATAGTTAGGTATGATACATATTATATAAAAGACATAAAGTGTGTGATTGACCAGTTATTTTATTCAATTCATCCATATCACTGAATAGAACTAGTTTCTCAAAAATTTTCATCATATAAAGAAATAGTTTTATTTTCCATCTAGATAGAGAAGGAATTATAAATAAAAAATTCAATATAATAAATGATATTATGAGCAATAAGAAAATGGGGATGCATAAATTAGAATAAGTTCGAGAAAATTACATTGTGTGAGAAATGTGGAATGAATCACCTAGGTAAATGATTGAAATGAATGTTATTTTTTATGTGTTGATATAAGGTAAACCATGAAAAATAATGCAAAGGGAAGAATAAAAATAATACTATTTAGTGTTACATCATCATAGAGATGGAAAAATATTCCAACTAATTAACTTATCCACTAGATAATATAACTTTGAAGAAGATATGGGATCAAAGCCAATCATATGTCAATGATACAATCGAATTGGAATGATTAATGTATATATGTTTTCATATCTAATAAATATGTTTTAATCACATTTTCTTTATAATGTTCTCATCATAATATTTTTTAAAAATTTATGTATATTAATCTAAAATAGTTTTCTAAGAATTTAATATCAAATTATGATTGGCACCAGGAAAATGAATTAAGTATAAAGTCCAAATTATTATGAATACATGACTGTGGGAATGAAAAACCATAATATGTTCTTGATGTTATGATAATGACGTATAAATAATTTAATTGAATAATTGATGACTACCCTGGCACTGAATAATGAGTTTTTAAAAATTGGTCTATTATATCACTAATGGAGTTTACAACATTTTTTTATTTATGGAATATATCTAATAACATGTGTATTACATAATGAATAATGAAAAATATGTTTTTCTATTATGTTTTTATTGTAATTATAATTATTAACATATTTTAGTAGGATACATGATGAGTTATTAAAATGTTTAGAATGTGAAACTTTAGAGCATCTTAATGTTATTTAATGGCTAATTATATGTTCATATTTGATATTTGGTGACTTTATATCTGATGTGTTGGATCAGAATCTTTTAAAAAATATAACAGTCTATTTAATAGTTTAAGAATATAAATGTATGAGATTTTAGATATTAAAGTATTAAAACACTATATGATACATCATATAATAAAATATGAAGTAAAAATTGTTCAATTCATTATAAAAGGAAAATATTATGTTTATTGAAATATATATTTAATTATATTAGTATACAGTGAAATAATTTCTTAACAATAGTAAAAAATGGGTTGGAAACAAAAATGATATCATATTATTATCATTTTTGAAGATATAAATGACTATTATATACACCAATGGTTTATAGTATTTTGGTCTACAACTATCATCTAAAAATGTTCCTTATCCCTCTCCTTAAAATATTATACAATTTTTTCTATAATAATGATTCTATTTCCTAACTATTTTTTCTACTATGGAACATAGTTACCAGATAGTTGTACATTACATTCTATATTATTTAGAATATGTTATATTAAATGTTTTTATTATGTTTTTCTTTAAATTATTTGTTATTTTAAATCCCTTTATCAGTAAGATAATGTTTATGATGTGAGGACGATGTTAAATTAAGCATGGGAGAATGTAACACCCTTAAATTTTAATGTTTGACCCTGATATTCAATAGCATACATGACACACAACACCATGCATGTAATGAGATATATTATAGAGATACATCAATATATAATTAATAATATATATATATATATTTTAAATATGTTTTTTTTTTCATTTCAAGAAACACCATTTTATTGTGTGTTACAATCAAGATCTTACTTCTTTGATGGATTGTGTTACACGGAAGACAATGTTTTACCAAAAAAAATTTATTATTAAACTTTTATTGTCTAATATAATAAGATAAGAAAAATATGTTATGAATAATATTAACTATATTATGAAAATATAAATTTTATATAAATATAATATGAATTAATTTTTTACTAATTAATGAGAAATAAAAATAAGAACAAATTGGATATAAAAATTAATATTTTTTATACTTCCGTTGATGTTTTATCTTAATAAAAATATCTAATTACATTTAATTAATGAAAATATAAAAATATATATGTTATATATTACATCAAAATATTTATTCATCCATTAGGTGTAATATACATAATATTAGAACAAATCATATTTTACACATAAAAACCTATATTTTAGTAATAGAAATTTTTCTTCCTTTAAATAGAAAACCAATTTAATAATGAACTTTAAAATTAAATAAATTTAATTTTATAATATCAAATTAAATATTTAATTCATAAATTTAAATTTATCTTTGGGTTAATTTTTAGTATTTTTCTACGAAACATGATTTTTTGATGAATAGTAAAAAATAATGCATTTTAGTTAAAAATCCATTTTCATTTAAATAATTATTAATATTAAATTATATATTAAATTTTATTTGATATAAAATTTTATAAAGTATAAAAAAATTAATATAGTTTAGGTTATTTGAATCAATTTCAATTTTAAATTGAATATAATATCTCAAAAATATTTTTTACATTTTTATACTTTAAAAACATGTTATTTCATCCTATATCTATTATTACAATTAATATAAATTCTCCTATATCTATGGTTTAAATTATAAAAATATAAATAAAACATTTTAATTATGATTATATTTAGATTCTAATGAGAAAAAATTAATTTTTATGAAAATATATTATTGAAATTGATTAAAATCAATTAAAATGATTAAAGAATAATTATTGATTAATCTTTTAACATATGGGCCCATAAGACCTATAAACTTGTCCAATACCAATTTTCTATCCATAATTCGTCCATGAAACTTACATTTTCTGTATTTTTTGGTTTGTTATGAATATTTTTATATATGATCCTCTGTACACCTTACTTGTTTCTAAAAATTCCATTTGAGCCCTTTTTTCCCAATAAAAGGCCATCACTTCTCTCCCATATTACCACCTCCCATGACACTTATTTCCATCCATGATCTTTCTATATATATTTACATTATCCCATTACTCAACATAGAAGAATAACATTGGGCATAAATATTTCCAATGAAGTATTATGGTATAATCCAAAAGAAGTTTCCTGATTAACATGTAATGTCTTCTCCCAAATGCTTTAGTTTAATTCCCATTATCAAATCCATATAATCATCTTATTATAATATTTAATACAAAAAGTATTACCATCAATATAAAATTATGTTTTTAGGATATGGTTTCTACCTGCACTTACACACACCTCCATCTAATGGGTAACAAACATATTGTTTCTATGTGCGATGGACTACAACCCCACTAAATGATGATTTTTCATTTTTACTTACCACCTACTACGATAAACATTATGATGGACACTATTATTATATATGATATTTATTAAATTTATTATATCATTATTTTTATTTAATTCTTTTATAAAAAATACTTTTATACATTCTATATTGCATAAATAAAATAACACCACTTTTGGATGTATGGACTACCACCTCCTTATTGTGATGTGATTCATTAAAGGTATACATATAACATATTAAGTATGATATTAATAAGTATTTATGGAATATATATCATAGATATGATACTAGAATTATAATATACATATTTTTTATTTACATTTCATTCTTTTTATAATTTTTTTTAATGAAAGTGGTTTTCATGCATACCTACAAAATTAATATATGAACACAAAACAACAAGTCAATACATAATAGATAAAACTAGGAAATTAACATCAGAAATAGTCCAAATAATTAATTACTGTTAACAAAATGGTAATAAGATTTTATAAGAAGTTTATATATGATATTTTTAATAATATTATGGTTCTATTTTATTATATTATCATATTTTAAACCACTATAATGGAGGAAAAATTAGACATGAGAAAAGGATGGTTATGGTAAGGGATTACATATCAATTTAAATTCCATTGAATTGTATTTGTTATTATGAGCCAATAAAGTATAATTTGGTGTATTTACTTTGAATTAAAATGATATATCATGAACATAATTACCCTCATGGTAATATATATTTTATTTTATATTATTCTTTCATGGGGATTATGATTTAAATTTCACAAGGTGATATGCGAAGAATTAGAATGTTAAAAATGTTATTTCCATCAATATTGTTTATTTGATCATTCAATGGTATTTACATTCATTATTTTCAACAAACATGGTTGTTACATAGCTTAATTTGGGGTTTTATTGATAAATATATATATTTTATTCAATTAACATATTTTGATAAGGCATATAATTCATGATGTTGGGGAATATGTTGAAGAGGTGAAACATGGGTGGGGCCCAGTTATAGAAATCCATTGATACATCTGCAGTCTGATGAGATGAAATTGTTGGTTAAATTAGATTGGATTTTTCCTGATATCTAAGACATATAAAGAATGGAATTGGTGTAATTTCTTCCATGTATCTATGCAACATGGAGTACAATAATTATGTATTTCCCATATTTAGATTCAATTATTATTCATCCATGAGTTTTTGCTTCAGTATATCAATGAATACATTTCATTATCTATATATTGATTTAGATGTCATGAGTTTTAGTTTCTTACCATTCTATAGTGATTATTCCATATCTATTTATTATGTTGGAATATGTTATCATTTATTTACCTATCTGTGTTAATTTACACTCAATTATTCCTTATGTATTCCATTTTATTAACAATTAATAAGCTCACCATTATTATGTTTTCTTTCCCCATAATAGGAAAAAATGATATTTTAATACGAATAAATGTATTAAATTTATTTACGATTATTATGTATAATTTTTATTTTCTCTACCCAATTTTATTTGTGTATCATGTATATAATCAGGATTTACATCACTACTAAACCTAACGGTATTTCAAAATTCGATTCATTGTAATCATGCAATGTAATATGATAATGCACCAAATATGGGCTTCTATGAAAAGGTATTTACCAATATTGACAACATTGGTTAATTCAGAGTTTTATAATTTTAAAATCAACATTGAAACTGTATATCAAAGATGGTGGATATCAATTTTTTCTTGTTTTAATAACTCACATACAAATTAAAAAGTAAAATAATAATTATGAGAGATACTTTTTTGATATTGTTCTTATTCTAGAATATAATCTTACACATATACTCTGATTTTTTTCATTAATAGATTCAATAAAATTAATGATAAAATAAAATAAATTAAAATATCAAATTTACGGTAAAAACATGTAGCCAACAAAAAATTGGTATCTTACTAGTATTACACGATCCCTAGATTTATAACTCATTATTTCATATTTAAAAGTTCTTCAATAATTACCTTTATGTAATCGCTTCTGAATATGATTTATTAAGTCTATAAAAACAATTCTTTTACCAATGAATCCACAATATTAATTTTCACTTGAGTCTTTTGGTGTGTATAGTTATTATATTATCGCACTCTAAATGAAACTATCACTACTCACATAAAAAACATAAAATTATATATCATAAAAAATATTTTACTTTTGTGATTTATGTAATATTAATATACATATATATTTATAAATTACAATTCCCTAGAAATTGAAAACAAAATTTAAATATTTTTAGAATAAACTATGGAAATTTATTTTCAATATTTTTATTTAGTTCTGTAATATATCAAATATTTCAAAAATATAAAATAAAATAAATTTATAAAAATACTTTTTTAATCTCTGAGAATATATCTATTTATATTACCATAATAAAATTTATCTAAATTAATCATATATTATTAAATATAACATAATAAATATAATATGAATTCATGGATTACTAATTAATGAGAAATGAAAATATGAAAAAATTGAATATAAAAATAAATATTTTTTTGTTCTTATGAAATAGTTTTATCTTAATAAACATATATAATTACATTTAAATAAATAAATTAATAAAATATATATTTTATATAATGAGTCAAAATTATTTTCATCAATTATGCGTAATATACATAATATAAGAACAAATGATATTTTACACCTAAAAACCTATATTTTTATAATGGAAATTTTGATTAATTTTAAAAGAAAAGTTATTTCAATATGAAATTATAAAACCTTATAAATTAAATTATATAATATCAAAATAGTTACAGAATTCGTAATTTTAAAATTATATTAGGTTGAATTTTTGTTATTTTTCATGAAACATCATCTTTTAATAAATAGAGGAAAATAAATCATTTTGGTTAAAAATCCATTTTAATTTAGATAATTATTAATTTTAAATTATATATTAAATTTTATTTAAGATCACATTTCATAAAGAATAAAAAAATTAATACAATTTAGTTCATTGGAATAAATTTTAAATTTAAATTTAATATATTAATTTAATAATATTTTGACCATTTTTCTACTTTAAAAACATGTTATTTCACCCCATACATGGGATTACAATTAATATGAATTTTACTACATCTATGATTGAGTTTATAAAAACAAATATATAACATTTTAATCAACATTATATTTAGATTGTAATGAGAAAAAATTAATTTTTACCAAAATATGTTATTGAAATTGATTAAAATTAATTACAAGGAATAAGGAATAATTGTGGATTAATATTTTAACTTAAGGGCACATATGACCTAGACACTTGTCCAAAACCCATTTTCTATCCATAATTCGGCCATGAAACTAACATTTTTTAGATTTTTTGGTTTGTTATGAATTTTTTTAGGTATGAACATGTGTACACCTATCTTTTTTCAAAAAATTCAAAGTGAGCCCTTTTCCTTCCCTATAAAAGGCCAGCACTTCTTTCTCCATATTCACACCTACAAGACACTTATTTTTGTCCAAGCTCTAACAACATATATTTACAACATCCCATTACTCAACACATAAGAATAACACTTTTCCCAATGATTTCCAAGGAAAAATTTCGTTATAAACCAAAAGAAGTTACCTGATTAAGATGTAATGTCTTCTCCCCAACAATTTAGTTTCATTCAAATTTATCATCTCCATATACTCTTCTTATTATACTATTCTGTAACAAAACTATTACCATCAATATTCAATTATGTTTTTATACTATGATTTCTACCTACACTTACAAATACCTCCATCCAATGGGTAACAAACATACTGTTTCTTTGTGCAATGGACTACTGCCTCACAAAATGATGATTTTTCATTTTTCCCATACCAAAAACTGTGGTAAACGTTATGATTGAGAATATTAATATATAATATATTTATTATATAATTATTTTTATTTAATTATGTTATAGAAAATACTCTTATACAATTAATTTTGTGTAAATACGATAACATCACTTTGGGAGGTGTGGACTACCGCCTCCTCAATGCAATGTGATTCATTAAAGTTATACATGGAACATATAATGTATGATATTAATAAGTATTTATGGAATATATTTCATTGATATGATACTGAAATTACAATACACATATTTATCCTTTAAATTTCATTATTTTAATAGAAAAATGAAATGAAAGTAGTGTCCATGCATACGTACAATGTTAATATATGACCACTAAACAACAAGTCAAATCATACTAGATAAAACGAAGAAATTAACACATGTAATAGTCCAAATAATTAAATATTGTTAACAGAAGTGTAATAATAAATTATAAGAAGTTTATATATGATATTTATAATAATATTATGGTCTTATTTTATTCCATTATCATATTTTAAACCACTATAATGGAGGATAAATTACACATGAGAAAATGATGGTTATGTTAAGAGATTTCATCTCAATTAAAATTCCATTTAGAATTATTTGTTATTATCCACTAATTGACATAAATTTTGTATATTTATTAAGAGTTAACATGTTATATCATGAACATAATTATCCTCATGGTAATATATATTTATTTCTATATTATTCTTTTATGGGTTTATGATTTAAATGTATCAATGTGGTATGGGAAACATTGGAATGTTAAAAATGTAATTTCCCAATATATTGTTTTTATGGCAATTTAGTGGTATTTAAATTAATTAATGTCAATAACCCTTGTTTTTACGTAGCCTACATGGGGGTATTATTGATAATGGTATATCTTTTATTCAATTAAAATATTTTGATAAGGAATATAATTCATGATTATGGAGAATAATTTGTACAGGTGCAACATGGGTGGGGCCTAGTTATAAAAATCCGCTCCATACATCTAAAATCTAATGTGATGAAATTTTCGGTCAAATTAGATGTGTTTTTTCCTAATAGCTATGGAATATTAAAAATGGATTTGATGAAATTTCTTCCATTTAACTATGAAATATAGACTCCAATAATTATGCATTTCCCACATTTAGATTCAGTTATTATTCATCCATGAGTTTTTTCATCATCATATCTATTGATACATTTCATTATCTATATATTAATTTAGAGGGCATGAGTTGAGTTTTCATACCATTCTATATTGATATTTCCATATGTATTTATTAAAATGGAATATGTTATGATTTATTTACCTTTCAGTGTTAATTTATTCGCAATGATTCATTATTGCGTCCATTTTGTTAACCCTTATTGAGTTCAACCTTATTATGTTTTCTATCCCCATGATAGGAAAATAAATCTTTGAATAATAATTAGAGTATTAAATTTATTTACTATTATTATGTATAATGTTTTTTATTTTCTCTACCTAATTTAATATGGGTATCATGTATGTAATTTTGATTTCCATCACTCCTAAACATAATAGTATTTCAAGATTTGATTCATTGCAATCATGAAATATAATAAAATAATGTACCAAATATTGGATTCTATGGTAGGGGAATTACAAATATTGAGAACATTGGTTAATTTAGTGTTTTATAATTTTAAACTCAAAATTTCTTTTTTGTATATCAATGTTAGTGGACCTCATTTTTATTTGGTTTTAATAACTCACATAAAATTTAAAAAGTAAATCAATAATTATGACATATATTTTTTTCATAATGTTCTAATTCTAATATAGAATAATACACTTATACTATGATGTTATTCATAAATAGATTAAACAAAAATATTTATATGATAAAATAAATTAAAATATAAATTTTAAGGTAAAAATACGTAGCCATCATAAAATTGGTATCTTACTAATGTTACAGGATCCCTACATTTATAATGAAATTTTTCATAACTAAAGATTCTCCAATAATTATCATAATGTACTTGCATCAAAAAAAGATTTCTTAAGTCTATAAAAACTATTCTTTGACCAATAAATCCACAATATTAATTTTCACTTGAGTTTTTTAGTGTTTTTAGTTTTTATATTCTCACTTCTTAAATGTAACTGTCACTACTCACATAAAAAAACGAAATTATATATCATAATAAATCATTTATTTATGTAATTTTGTTAATATTAATATATATATATATATTAAAATTCCCTAGAAATTTAAAATCAATTTTAAATATATTTATAATAAAATAATGAAATTTGATTCCAATATTTTTATTTAGAATATCAATACATCTATAATATTTCAAATACTTAAACAATATAAAATATAATACATTTATGATAATCCTTTTTGAATCTATATGAATATATCTAGATATATTACCATAATTAATTTTATTTAAATTAAACAGATATTATAAAATTTAATATAATGAAAACATATAATTTATTCCAATTTTGACTAAATAAATTTTTCGATTAATATTAAATCATTCCTTTAAAAAACTCACATAAAATAAGACTTTGTCAAATAATATTTGCTAATAAATGTTGTAATTAAACATTTCAGTATAATGTATCTATTTGATGAAAAAATTTGTCTTGCACAGCCATTTAATAAAAAATAAAATCTCATATAAAATATTTATCAACCTCATATAGACTATAAAATATTCCAAACACTTTAAAATGTTGTTCAAGATACACATATAAGACTTTTATTATATAAAATTTATTAAAATATGGAAATTCAATATTATGAATCAATTTCATGTGGTTCATAAAAACAATCATTTGAAACTTGTAATTCAATATAGTTATATCTATGAAATTTCCCTTTCTGAATATAAATTTTCAAAATGAATTCTAATATAAAATTTTGTAATGCACAAGAACCATACAATAAATATAACTACATTTAATTATATTAGTTTGAAAATTTTATTTTCATAAATAATGGAAATATGGATTAATTTTTTTATAATTTGAATGATAAAATAAAATAAGATGATCATAATAATAGGAAAAAATATATCTGATTGATCCCAATGAATAATCACACACAAACAAAACTGTATTGAAACAAAGAATAATATTAGAAAAATAATAATAATATTCAAAAAGAACATACTTATATATCTTCATGATAAATTATAAATGAATGAAGAATGAATAAAATATGATTTATTTATTGAATGTATAGAAAATAAATGATTGTTACATGTTTGACCATTGGAAAAGTAATCTGACCATTGAAATAGTAATATTTCCATTTGGAAGAGTAACATATCCATCATAACAATAATCTCGCTGATGGAAATGTATAATAATAATTATTATAATTCATATAAAATAAAAAATATCATATTTATATGATTATATGAGTTAATAAATGTTTTAAAAATGATAAATTATGTGATCATTTTTTAATTAAACATATAGGTTTTCATCGCATTTTTATAAAAATATAATGATTTAAAAGATTTTTTTTACTTTCAAAATATGTGTTTATACATTAATGTAATGTTTTACTATAAAGATAATATACATTTATGATTAGTTTATTGATTTCTCTATGGTTCCACAAATTGATCATAAAAATATATTTTATAGTTTTTGAATAAAATTGATTTAAAAAAACAAATATAGAAACTTTAAAAACGTATTTTTAAAAATGTATTTAATAATTAGAATCTTCAAATTGGATAATTGTTATGAAAAATTTTATGTATTTTTTAAATAAAGTGCAATTATAGAAGAATAGTGAAATATGGTAAAATACATTATTTTATATTATAGGATAAATACATGATTGTTTTAGTCATGAATAATTTAAGCACCAACATGATCACACTAAACTGGCCAACTTAATGTATATAATATCTATAATGAATATTATTGGTATTCATGCGAAAATTTCTAATTTAATAAATAAAATATTGAAAAACACTCATCTATCCCCCATATAAAAAACAACCGTTATAATCATAAACTCCAAGCCTTATATATTTTATTATATTGACCTATTTCCATTTCAAATCCTCTAGCACATTTTAATGATCTACTAGTATCATCAAATTTCCATTATATGAGGCATGATATGATTGTCTACATTGATAAAACCAAGGTGTGAAATAAACTAAAAAATAAAATTATTATTCTTCTTTTATTTTTCAACAACCCCTATATGATACACACACACATAAAAATCGTAGCATCAATATAATAATTTCAATCAAATGTTTTTATTAAGGTGTATTGTCTATATAATACCCCCTCTTCATTCATTTCTAATATTAAAACATTGTTCAAAGTATAGTCTATCCACTACCTCAATTAAAAACAAATTTGTTTCTCCCCGACCTCCATGGATGGTTATAGAAAAATAATATAGCTGAATATGACTATTATAGTTATTGAATAATGTATTTCATGTTATATAAATTTTTAATAACAATTAAACTTAATAAAAAATCTAGTTCATGACGACCAGTTAAATAACCTAAATTAACTAAACACGCAATTTTAATGTTTATTCTAAGTTAATAATCCCTATGTATTAACGTAAAAGGTTATTTAGAACCATTTGAATTTATTAATGTTAATTGAAAACATTTTATTTCAATTATATTATTTTATTATGATTTTACATGAACATAAATAATTGTACACAAGTGATCTGAACATGGCACCATGAAAAAAACACCCTCATTACAATAAATTAAAAGATAATATATAAATGATTTGATTATAATTGAAAATATTAAAATTTTATTAAATAAAATATAGGTGGAAAAGTTTATTAATTGATTAATTAAGGATTGTTTTTTAATTATAATGTATGTTATGTGAAGGTATTGAATGGTTCTGGAACTTAAGGTAAGGGATCTCTCTAAATGTGTTTTTTATTGTTTTATGAACATTATATCTCTTACTCACCATAATCAATATTTTTTTTATATCAAATTATTCTAAATTATTTATCTATTTCTCTTATATATACATAAGTCTTATTATCTATTCCATTTATGATGTTACATTTACCTTTTGATCATTTCACAAATTGCGTCATTAAAATCATACTCAATTATTTAGATCATTTTTATACATTATTACTTTTATTTTGCACTAATTAAAAGTATTTACCACCATTAATAATTAAATTAAATAAATGAATATTTAAGTTACAGCTAGTCTATTTAGCATATGGTGTCAAATGTAATTCAATATATATTCCTTCTCCAAACTTCTATAACTAGTTCTTTAAAACAGTTTTTCAAAAGTTCAATTCAATACCTATTTATCTACCCTTTATCATGATTATTTTTCCAAATTAAAACCATATTTTAATACATATTCTAAATTACAAAGAGACTAATTTAAAAAATATAAATTCTATATTTTCTTTGTAATCTTAATTAAATATACTTTTATTATTAAATGAGGGAAGATTGTGAAACCCATTTATTCCCATTAGTAATTATTGTGTTTATGTAATATTATTGATTTCATTTTTTTGAAAACACAAGAATGTAAATGTTATGAATAGTTAAACTAGATTTATAAACAATTAATTGGGTTATTTTTTCAAATGACATTGTATATATGGGGTTTGGGAGTAAATATAATTCATGATGGGATTGGGGCCACCATGTGATATTGTCTTGGAAGTCTACACTGACATATGCTTAGGTAATGTTTTATGTTTCCTAAAAATTCTTTTATTTACATTATACTATGATAAAATATACCCTATATTACTCTCGCTTGAGATTATTCGGCATAATTTTTTTTATATAAGTTTCTATATCGTTTGACTCGTTTTTATGCTTTATTATCATGTTTGATTCATTGGATTTTAGTTCACCCCATTTTCCATTGTAGTCAACATGTAAGAAAACGATTCTTTAGGAAATAAATGGAATTTATGATATCATTATGGATATTCAAATAAATATTTTCTTATTTTAGTTTCATATTTATGTTTTATGTACCTATTCTTTCTATGACACTAGTCATTTCTACCTTAAATTTATATTTATTAGATACTTTTATTTCAAAATTTGTAATAATATAACAAAAAGTATTTGGTAAATAAAATTTGTATCTAAGGAAAGGTATGTAATTAAATATAGATTATTTATTGAATAATTTTTTAAGTATCTTAAGGATAAACAATGTATATGATAATATCTTCAAATTTTGGTAATGTGTCGAGTCAGACGGTTCAAATAAATTACATCCATGACTGGATAATATAAGTTGATATGGATCTTGTACTTTTTTATCAAGGTAAATATTGAAAAAAATGGAAGAAAATGTATAATCTAGATTTTCAAATGGTTTACAACAAATGATCCTTATATCACACCTGGTATAACAATATCAGGGAATATTCTTTGGAGAATTATCAGACTCTTAATGAACCATTATTAAGGATTTGAGTTGATTGTTATGTTAGAAAACCTATAATAAAAACATACCTATGGTATTCTATATTTAGGCCTACACACTCATAATTTTTTATATAGATGTCATTTATAAGTTATTCATTATAAGTTTGTATATTTATTCTTATATTATTATTAGATTAAATTATTATTATTCCAATGTTTTGGGGATATACTGAATGACTAGAACAATAATCAATGATTAAATGGGTATCTCAATTTCGATTAGTTAACTCATAGATTAATATGTTATTTTTATTCAATACATTCATTAATTTCATGTATGTTTAATAAAACAAATGAAAAACCACATTAAATCATTGGGGTCGATCCATATTTCAGAACAATTGATAGACATAATATTACATCATATGTATAGTACTCCTTCCCTATAAACCAGAATAATTTATAATATATTTATCTGTAAAGAAATTTAATTTCAATAATATGTTTCATTACACACAAAATATAGTTTTAAAAAATTATATATAATATTAAAATATTATTCAATAAAAATGAATGATAAAATAGAGAAATTAAATTGGAAGCTATGCATAGTAATAACAACAGAATGAAATATATAAATAAAGGACCTAATAAATATTAATTTATTTAAAAATTCATAATTAATTAGTACACATCTTTAATTAAGATATTTTATTCTATAAAATATTTGTATCCTTCAAAAATTCCTTTGGTTTATTTTTTATGAATATATTATAATTAAATTTTGGATCTTCTAAAAATGTCATTTTAAAAAATGAACATCAACTTTTAGTTAAGGATATAAATATTAATATTGTGTAAAATTTTGGGATTCTTCTAAATATATTTATTTTCCTCTGAATATTGAAAACTACTTATTTTTTTAAAACTTTCATTTGTTTTTAATGAATAATTTAAAATAAAAGTATCATTATTTTAAAATCATTTCAAAAAAGAAAAGTTTGATTTGTAAAATCTCATCAAATTAATAACAATTAAATCGTAATTATACTGGATTTTATTTTAAGATTGATGTATGTCATTGGAATACATTTTCATGAAAAGAGTTTCAATGTGAAAATTGTTTTACTATATCAAATAATTAAAATATGATCTATTAATAAATTATATATATTAAATTTATATAATATATATAATAATTTTAATTCATTTAATTATTATTACCTTTCATTTAGTTAATATGATATCATCTTTTCCTTCAAATATTACTTTTTGAAATACCACATATTCAACACATATATGTGATAATATTTAAATTAAATTAAATCACTTATATGAGTTTAAATGATAAAAATGGATTCTATATCTAAAATCATAAAAATATAAATTATATAATAAGGATGACACGGAATTTTAATATAATGAATAGTTCGAAAAATATTTACAATTGTTATGGTAAAAACAACTTTAGCAGGGGTTAAACTAAAAAAACGAGGGAATGAAATGACCAAGAAAAATTCTAGATCATATTAAATGTCATATTTTTACCTTATAACTTATAAGGTTATAATTTGGTCCATTTTATATCAATTTTCATAAGAAAAAAGGCATATAATTTTTTATTTTCCGAAATTAATAGTTTGTCTTATCCGCTGGTTGTAAACGGAAAACTGTGGCATCTCTTCTTTACGCTTCTAGAAGACATTGGTTCAAAAGAATATATAACTAAATCTCTTAAAGAATTTACTCTATTCATCCCATCATCATTTTTTACCATAAATAAAATATAGAATGCCTTTAGGTATAACCATAAAGAAGTTGTGTGAAGAAAAAGTAATGTCTTTACCGAATGATTTATTTTATTTACCGTTCATCCTTTTTAAAATATTATTAAACTAGAAATAGATATTAACCTCAATATTTTATATATACTGAGATATTATTATGTTAGTTTCATGGAAAAAAATGTCACGACCTATCCAAATGTGGAACATGCCACGACACCCAAACCCACCTCCAATAGGCTAATGTTTAGGGATAAGAACCAAGTATGAATATCACTAAAATGGGAGGCCTTAGAATATTGTACATGTATACACGAACAAATATCTAATCAAATATAATGATTAAATGTAAAAAATAATTTATATCATGCATTTATACTTATAAATCCCACAACATGTGTATGAAAAAAATAAATGGAATGTAAATAAATGAAAAAATAATATCCCACCACAAAGGGTCTGTAGAAAATTCGAACCTAAATGTATAAGTGGGGACTATGGTAAAGATAACCATTGGGCCACACCTTAGTCTATCTATCTCACTAAGAACTATCTGGCCTTGTATCCTATAGGAATCCATAAAAAGGTTTTTCATCGACACAAGACATGACACATGAACAGAATGCTCGTATAAGGTTGAGTATAATAATACCCAGTTGGACACCCAAAAAACCCAGAACATATTAAAACAAGAATAATAGTCTTTTATATAATGGTATATTCTTATATAAAATAATATAAATATATAGATATACTAACAAATGAGACAGAGTGTCAATGTAATGTCACAACTCTAATTCTAGTCTAGGATTCATGCTCGATGATTCCATATATCACTTGTGCTGTAGAACACACTCCATGAGGTATATAGAATGGATAGTGTGCATCTAATATGTAGAGCTCATTGGTTTACCGATATGAATTATATGCTTGATGTATAAAGATAATGATACATAGATGAGGACAACACCTTAGTCCATGGGGTATACCAACCACTTATTTTGGGATAACCTACTAATTATAGGATCAGTTCCCGTATAGTGTTGGCCTAGATGATGCAAAGAACTCCACAAGGGGAAATAATATGATAGATAATATCACTCCATGACACATGAATGATTTTAGAAAATCATTCCATGACATCCCACTAAAGGGATCACTATCATAAGTGTAGGAAATGATTCTATACTTTCCCTCAACGAAATGTATATATGGAACTCTCCCAAGTTATAATAGACCAATAAAAAGACGATAAGGTCCCATATCCAACCTTGAAGGATTACATGCCACATACTGGTAGTAAATTATATTTTCTGTTGATATCAAGTCTTTCTCTTGTATCATGGACTATGACCATGTCTGTTTAATAGTACATAGAATGTCCTAGCCCGTGAACTTTTCAACATGTCCATGTACACAGCTCTTCCCTAGTAAACCTGGGATGTCCATATCAGCACACTTATAGTGTCTATTCCCATGAAATCCTTACCATGCCTATATAAATTTCAAAGTATAATATAATATTCTAGGTTTAGTCACACATCATGTAATTTTTTGACATTCCATGTGACAGAGTCACATACAATGATATATTTAATTCCATCAGGGAAACCCTAGATGCTAGTTCTATGGTCCTGCATGAAATGTTCTTTTAGAACACATTCCATGTACCATGGGATTTCAAAAATCCAATGGGTTAATTGTATGCATCTCTATATTCTATTATGTTGATAAGATACACCATGAATCTTTACGAGAATCACATATCTACTCTATCTGAGGATCACCATCACTCATCTCCATAATTAAATCATCTGATTTGAAAACGAATCCATTATCATTCATTCCCACGTCCATTATTCAATCATTTAGAACCTATAGTTCTTTAGGCTAGCCCAATTATTACATTAGTGATGTCATTGTATGATCCCTATGTCATACCAATTTTGGATCTGTGATATCGAATATATGCACAAAGAATCAGGTAGGTTGTGGATGATTCCTAATAATTTTGGAACATTTGTAGGACAAGAGGATTTCTTGTGATGAACTGATAGTGAATAACGGGATAAATCCAAAAATAATAAAAGTGGAAAAAACCTCATCAAAGTTCCATTGGACTCGATTAATTTTCATTAGAATGAAGAATGAATAACTAATATTAAGTAAAAATATTTCCCTATTAAATTCCCCATAGATAACCCCATGCTGGGATACAATCAATCAACAAATAAATCCATGGTATGTTTGATTCAATTTCGTTATATAAATAAATAATTGTGAAATAATTCAAAAAAACAAACAAACATCCTATATCAATTTGGATTAATCCATAATGATGAATAATGTTTTTTCATTATCATTGGAGAGATCCTCTGGTTATGTTGCACAAAGGTTCTCGATCACTGATCTTGTTGACATTCATCAATAGAACATCCTTCAAATTACATCCCAAACATTCTCAATGTTTTAGGGTTATATAGATATCCTCTCAATATTCCCATAATAGGGGTTTTAGAAGATAATATAGGTATCTATGTTAAATAATAAATTAAAATAATTTATTTAATTATTTTATTTATTTTACGCCCTCGTTGAATTATTAACAGACTCATACTAAAAAATGTTATGTCACATATAAGTAAAAACTAAATTTTTGAACTCTATAGTGTCCTCATATTTTTAAATTGGGCACCCATTAATGAGTTATAATAAATTTTCAGGGTAAATCTTCTGTCAGATATTGACATATTTAATACATTTCATTAAATTATTCTAGGAAAATTGGTCTATGGAATAGCAATATGTCTCAGTGAATGGTTTCTAGAGTATTCCATATAATATAAAAAATCCACATAAAATATGAGTCATTTCATTCTTCTCACAATGTGTATTTAACCCTGAAAATGAAAAAAATGAAACACAATGAGATGTGGTACTGTTCATGCATCTGAGCCTCTAGCTCCCAGAATCTCTCTTTAAGATTATCATGCTACAAGTAGACCAACAATGAAGTAATCCAATGACCATGAAGGATCATCTATTATTTATTCATATTTTATATGTGGTACAAATCCAAGGTATCTCCATACTTGATTTCCAGATTTCCCCAATCGATAAAGTGTGACGAGTCATGCATGTACCTCCTCAATTATGACACATGGAAGACATTGTGTATCTTATCCAACTATAGTGGTAGAGCTACGTGGTAGTCCACCTATCCATCTCTATAAATTATTTGGAAAGGTACCATTAATATTAGACACATTTCTTCCCTATCCAAATATTTGTAATCCATAATGAGGTGAAACCCGTAAGAAAACATGGTCTCCCTACATGAAATCCAAATGCATATATCGCCTATATGAATAGGAATTTTGACGTCTCTATAAAGACATCATGTACTAGTGGATGATCCTCACAAATATAGTTGTGTCTTGATCTAATTATGTACTCATAAGGGATGACTCTCCATAGTTGGTCAAACTATGTGGTGAAATGTATTTTCACCCATTCAAGGCCTCAACTGGTGTTATATCAACAATGGAATAGTAACTATTATTGTATGGATACTGAAGAAATGGTAGATTAACCACAAGAATATGGCCAAAATCCGACCTAAATCCTATAGAATGGCCTCCAATACCTCAATGGACCACTTATTATGGTAGTCAGTATGGGGGTGAAATGTTATTCTCAAATGTAGTTATTTGTTACACACCACATGTAGTCCCTCCCAAAACCTAGATGTGAAGAAATCATTGTGGTTAGAAATTATTCTCTAGGAACTATATACATTTTGAACATAACCTTCACGTATAAGAGTTTCAATATGACTAAATAAATATTCTATTGAATAGGTAGGGAGTGGGACAAATTGGTGATTAAATCTATGATCACCCAGATGGAATCATATCCCTCATACATATATGCAAAGACAATAACAAATTCCATGATTATCCAATAACACTTCTACACTAGAACCTCAATGTGTAGAGCTGGACCTACTAAAAAATGGTGCTCAACCCTTACTTTTTGAGAAGTAAGCCATCAAACGAAAAACTCTTCGACTCCCTTCTATATCTCAGTCCACCAATACTGATGTCAGGGGGTAATATTAGATCCTTTAAACAACTAGATGTAACAATAATGGATTTGAATACAACTATCTCATAACTTTCACCCACAACATCATTGGGCCCATATGACATTATCTGAAAGGGATGACATGATCCGCACATTCATAAAATCCATCAAGAGCATTTCCAGTGTATAACTAACTTTGTAGGGTCTCATAATCCATCTCCCAAACATGTGATTCCCTAACTCAGAGTAGACATGGTGGCATAACAATAATTTACTATAGGTAATATACTCTATCACCATCGACAATGTATTGTTATAATGAGGCTAACTACTCTCACACCTTGATCAAGATCAATGAACATGAATTCATACCGGGAGAATATGATAATATGTTTACCTTCTCAAGCATATGGAAAATATACAATTTATAATCCTATATAAACACTATTTATAACATTTTTCACAAGCTATGATCCTTCTGAGTGAAGATATACCTAGTGCATTTGTGGTTAGAATATATGATAAACCTATCACTGATCATGTTGTGTCCCCACATCATTAGTGTGAAAACTATTAATTATACTCAAGATCATGTGTTGCGTAGTTCTAATCATGTGTTCTAAACTAACATGAACAATATAAAATCCCCACCTACAACTTCATCAGAACTCAACCATTATCTATTGCATATGCATCAAAAAAAACTGCATACTCGACACCCTACTCTAGAATTATCAAGATGGGAGAACTTTTCAAACTCTACCTAAACTCCAATAAATCCTATGATAACCTCCATTTACACATTAAAGGAATACCCTTTTAGGAAAAATATTTCATGCGGTTTGTTATCTTGTGGAAGTCATGTATGAATAACTATTAATCGCTTAATAACAAAATGAAGCTTCACACCACTGTCATGCTCTTTGGTGGCTCCCAAGCGGACACAACCTCAACCATTACCAGGACCACTTCCACAACATCTACTGATAAAACATGTTGCATAAATATGTCATAATGAATCCATAACTGGACCTTCATGATATTCCTATAAATATAGTCCCCTTGGAGTTTTCCAAATCCATCATTAGGTGTCTTACATGCTCCTAATTGGGCGTTGAGTACACTAGGATATCATCGATTAATACTACCAAAAAATGATCTAGGAAGGGATATACAAATGGTTAATGAGTCCCATTAACACTTTTTTTGTATTCATCACACCAAAGGGAATAAAAAGTAATCATAGTGACTTTAGGGACATCAAAATGTTTTTTTGGTATATCCTTATCTCGTGCCCATAAACGGTGAAATCCTGATCTCATGTCAAACATCGAGAACTATCATTCCCATATCAAATAATCTAAGCATTCATAGATCCTCATACTTGTATACATTTTATTTATGATCAATTGGTTTATGTTTTTTTAGTTTACACATAACATCAAACACCAATCTAGATTATTGGAGAACAAAATAGGGGCTGCCCAGGTTGAAACACGTGTTCTAATAAAGACCTTCTTATGAAAGTCGTCCAACATCTCCCATATATTGTAATGCATTACAGGGTTCATATGATACATTGGCACATATATAGAGTTATCCAAGGATGCAGATCAATGAATTCATTTTTCATTAGGTAGGGAGGTAATCATAGAACATACTTGGGAAAGTAATCCTCATAATCCCCCACTGAAGGAAGCTAAAAAATCATAACATTCACTACACCATAGATCATGATTGCCCTATGATGAGTAATTAGTAGTACCATGATATTTATAAGTCCATGATGCACTACCCGGGGTTCTATTTCACCAACAATGGAAAACATGGTCCCATTTATGTGGACTCACCACATCCTCAATTATAAGTAGACTATCTGGTCAGGAAATATATATAAATATTCCATAACTACTTTTTTAAGGCATAGTCACCACTAAAAATAAACCGAAATATAAATTCTCACCTCTAATAATTAGATCACACTACCTGTATAAGTGAAAAATCATTGAGTCACATCTTGATAGATTCTCCAACCACAATGGTTGAGCTAATGGCTCCATTGTAATATCTACTTAACGAATATGATATGTGGAAATAACGAAATGTGGAGAACATATGTATATCGGTAATTAAAAATGTATAAAATACATATATAAAACCTTATATATTCCATGTAACACCTGGGTTGTATTTCTTGACCACTTGTAGCTTTCCCCACAACTATCCTATAGATCCCTAATCCTGATGTGGACCACTTTTTGGTGGTGTGTTTGGTAACTAATGATACTTTATACAACCTATATCATCATTTACATATTATCTACCACAAATATTGACCTATGGACCTATATTCTCTTTTCGCTACCTCTGCCTTAGTGGACTATCCATTGCCTCCTAGTAATTCGTAAAACATGTTAGACATTCTTGACCAAGATGTCTTATGTCGTTACATGAGTTACACCACCTCTCCAAAGGATGAATGGACACATCCTCTGTGTCCTAATCCATATACCCAAATCCATGGGACCTCCTATAGAAATTACTCTCACATCCAGGTCCTTGAGACTGACATCAGATTCATACTACTAATGACTCTACTCCTGAGTGCCCACTTCCGACAACCATTATATGCATCTGCTGATCTTAAAAACTATATACCACCCAAGAGAGATATAGAACAATAGTATATATAGGAATTCATATCATTATAAAATGGGATTGGATGTATCTATGAAGTATTTTATAATTGATATTAGACTGAATGAACATTTTGTGGATCATATCCATTGTGTATGTAGACAGTTCGATGATCCTCATTGAATACTAAGATTTTATCGTGCTGAACTATTGATGTTGTGTAATTTTTTACATGAATAAATCCTTAAATGTAGAAAGAGAAAACTCCTCTATGAAATTGAACTGAAACTCTAACTATGATAGATTAACATCATTATATTACTGGGTCACTAATCCCCCACCATTATCTTGTAGATCCATGTAGATGTATCACTTGTAGAACAACCATCTAATCTATCAGTGACCTAAAAATAATGAAAACTTATTTCAAAACGTTATGGAATCATTTTTCTTCTTTTTGGTTGTTCTTTACTCGTTATCTGAGGGGTCTCTAGAGATGAAACTCATGACGTCCTCTCTTCTTTCACACCTCATCTACAGGTACTACGAGTACCATTTGTTACTCGACATGTGGTGATATAACTGGTTCACAACATTAAGGTAATACATCTGAAATAGGTCCATGTATCTATGCCTCATCAGTGAGTGGATCATCCTCATTATATAGATGATGATTCTTACCCAGCATACATCAAGGAGGAATCTTGAAATAAAAATGATATACCATAGTCAATGAGTATATATATACAGTTGAATCCATAAGGACATAAAAACCATCACACATTCAAATATGGTGCATGTATCATTTTTTCCCTCAAACTAGCATCCTCAAGTAACGATTCGAATGATATGTGATCAATGTATTGGTGTATGGATACATCAACCGCCACACCAACACTAGATTCATTGGGAAGAAACTCAATATTAAAACACTTAACAATATTTCTTCACAAAAAATACCACAAACTATGATCCTAATTTTTAATAGAATCCGTTGATAACACTCTTTCAAAAGCCATCCAAATAGGGATCATGCTGTGTCTCTTCACGCCTTCCTCCATTAGTACATGGGCCCACGACATGTGTTTAGTATTCATATCACTATCATGAGATTATTTATCTTAGAGTACATGTAAACACAAACAATTCGAGGACTATACAAGGATAAATTGCAATTTAAATGATATAACATGCATTCATATATCTAAATACCAAAACCTATGTACAGAAATGAGAAATGAAAAGTAAAAGAGGCCAAATACAATCTCACCACATATAGTATCAAAAACATTTCATGAATAAAATAATTGATGTGGGCTTCTCTCAAGATAACTGCATTGATACAATTATGTATGTTCGACTCACTATGAACTTTCCTATTATAGACCCTCTAGGAATCTATCAAATGTTCAGGCTTGTACACAAAACCTAACACATGTGGGAAAACATCATACATAGTAAAGTATAACAATACCCTATAGGACGCCTTGAAAACACTAATAATATTACAATATTAATAAAATTCATCTTGACATTGCTTTATTTCTACAACCCATGTAACGAGAATATACGGATACTGTCAACAAATACACACAATATCAAGGTAAATTCACAACCACAATGTTAGATTTGGATTCCTTCTCAATGTTTCCACATAGTTCCCATTCTATAGAACACACTCCACAAGAAAAATATCATGATTGAAATTCATCTGATATGTCCAACTCATTGGTTCCCGCAATAAGAAGTATACATTATAAGTCTGAAGAGAACGATACATATATGAGGATTACTCTCAAGGTTATCGAGGTATTCCAACAACTCAATCTGAGATATATATAAATAGAGAGGATTAAAACTAATTTAGTGTTATTTAGGTCAATAACGTGAAGTCCACCTAGGAGATGGAGATGATAGAGGATATCATCACTGGCCTCCCAGAAGGATTCCAACAAATTAATCAATGAAGGCCCACTGATGGGATCACAATAATATGTGTGGAATGTGATTCCATACCTACCCTTATGGAATGTATAAAGGGATATAACCTAATGAATCATTTTCTAGATGAAGAAGATGTGGTATCCAATACAACTTTTATAATTTACATAACATGTATCAATAGTACACAATGTGTCCTTTCTCCCATGGATCCTACCTTCATATCACATACCATCCCATTTCTATGCCATAATGCATGGTTTTTCCAAACCTGTGTATGTATGATCATGTCCATGTAGATGGATTTTTCTATGTACACCTAACATAGTCATGTGAGATTACACAAAGTGTCCTTGCCCTGCTAATACTGGTCTTGTCAGTGTACACTCCATTTTACAAACTAATATTCCATGTTGAGTCACTTGATATGTGATAGAGCAACTTGACATGTAATATATAATTCCATCATGGAAACCATAGCAGCAGAAATAGGGGTCCCACATTCCATGTTCCCCTGAAACACATGCGGTGTACTATGGGATTTCACGGATCATGTGGGTTTCTACTCCATGTTGATATACTCTTCTCTATCCCATTGATCCACCAT
Source organism: Viscum album (assembly GCA_963277665.1). NCBI lineage: Eukaryota > Viridiplantae > Streptophyta > Magnoliopsida > Santalales > Viscaceae > Viscum > Viscum album. The sequence goes on from OY728150.1 coordinate 1,047,801,173, forward strand.
TAATCAGGCTGGGAAGCACAAATATACTCCATAAAACCATTACCGTCAACACTCTCTAAAATATGAATATCCTATTCAAATAGTAATCAATTATCGTTCATCCTCATCATTGTAAAATTCACCACTAATAATAGGAGGTCTCCATTATGGCCTTATATGCTCACTGCTAGCATTGTTGCATGATCCCCAAATCATACTGTGTTTAATTATTCAATATAAAACTATTGTGACAAGAATATAGTGTGTGACTGTTGATTCATTAATATTTTGGTCAAAATAAAGGCAAATAGAATTTCCCATGATGTACAGAAAAAGAATGAAGATAGAAATAAATAAAACACACAAAGAGGAATGAACTGCAACCATTTTTCATTTTCCTCGATTCATTATCGTCATGAATAATGAAGGAAGAGACCATAATAAATAAATAAATAAACCAATAAAACCCCCAAATATAAACCGATTCCTCAATATGAATGATCCTATCATCAATCAATTGGTTGATTTATTTGTTTTGGTCATAGAAATAAATAACGATAATGGAATCCAAAAAAAACATTGTACCATGATTGGAATTTATACTTGATAAAGAATTAATTTGTGTAATTTTCATTAGATATATCCTCTTCATATATTTCACAATAGTTTCTATCTTTGATATTGATTTCCTTTTTCAATGGAAATTTGTCCAACATATCTTCAATTCTCTCTTGAAATTGTAGGGTTATGTAGTTAACCGTTCAATATGTCTGTAACAACATATTTAATGGAGAATATAAGTCATAATAATGGAAAAAATAAAAAAGTTTTTTTAATTATTATTTATATTATGCGCCCATGATGAATTTTATAGAGATACCCAATATCAAAAAATCCTTTGTCACACTTTTTGTAGAAATCATATTTTGAACTCAAAGGTAACCCAATATTTATAATATAGGCACCCTGTTGGGATTTATGCCACTTTCTTTGGGAAACCGTGTGCAAAAAAATTAACATATTTAATATATTTCAAACATTTATTCCGATCACAGTAAGACTTAGTAGAACATGTTGTCTTATCTCCTAGTCTAGGAAATATTGAATATCATATAAAAAATTATTTATGGAAAATATGATTCATTACATAAAATCCTCTACTAATCCATTTAATTGGAAAACAAATTTATTGATTGTGTGAATGGATGACTACCACCTTACGAGCCAAGATAATTTTTTACATCATCACATCTGACATATAGATATAATGATGTTTCAATTTTTTATATAAATAATTTATTAAAAAATTATAATTATAGATTTTTAATATCACCTATAACTTGTTAAATTATACTCTATGGAGAATATGATAATGATCCTCATGTATACTACAGACAACAGCCTCATGAAATGACGTGATTCACTTTTCAATTACACTTTACATGGAAGATAATACGAATTATTTTTATATATATTTATTACGTTAATGAAATATAAATAATTATATAAAATAAATACATCATATAATTTCATAGCTTAAAATCTATTGAATAAATTATAATGTAGTTTATGTGTACGGAGGACAATGTACTCATTATGCGATGTGATTCATTTTTATTACTGCGTCACATGGATGGTATGCGTAAAGGTATTTAAAGATATAAATATGATATTTCTGATATAATTATAATCCTTAAAATATAAAATAAAAAATATATTCTTTCTATCAAGATCATCGAAGAATGAAAATGTAACTCGTGCTTACGTACAACCTACCATCTCTATGATTGTATCATAAATCATTTTTCATAATCATGTTTCATGGTTCTTTTTAAAAATAAAATTTATTTTTATAAATTATAATTATATCATTATTACCATTCATGATTTGATTAACTAATAATCTATTTTACCTTATTGAACTTACTAATGTCATTTTAGACATATGAGTTGTTTATCATTAATGTATGACCTGAATTTATTTTGTTATGTAATTGAATATGACATGGTTAAATATAAAATAAATTGAGAAATAAACATTAAAATGGTTCCTAATCTAATTTATAATTAAAAAAAGTTTATTATTCAGGAATATAAAAACATTACATGACATTTAAGGCACAAGGTAAAGGTTTCCCTCTCAAAAAATTCTTTATTTAGACACATGTTCTTTTATACATCATATGTATTTTATATAGTGTATATATTTCACATTGAAATTTTATATAAAGAATAACTCCTAATTAATGGCTTTCAAAGCTAAAACTAATGTACTTCATTACTAGTGTTAGGATTTAAATGTTACTGAAGAGGAAAGGGAGTGTGATTTTTTCTATTTTTATTTAGGATTTTTTATACATGGATTTATATTGACGGAAATTATTTAATCACTGTGTAATATAAAAATATACTTTTATTATCCTATTTTAAATATTAAATTGTCATGTAATAGTGTAATATTATTCTCTTAGTTACATAACATGATTGTGAAAATGTTTTCAATAATGTTTTTCATCATATCTCCCTTCATTAGAATATCATTTTCCCTCCAAATCAATGTTTTAATAAAATGATTTTAAAAAATAATTTTTTTTAATATTATCCAATGATTTATTAAATAAAATATAACCATGTTTTAACATTATATTTTTTTAAAATAAGCTTTCCAATTGTTTTTGAATGAGGTACTTTTTTTATTTTCTTATAAAATGTAAATGGAATGTTTTTTTAACTTAGATAGAATGTATAGAATTACCCTCCATATTCTAAATTGGGGATCCAATAATAATTTACCAAGAATAATTACTAATATAACTATTCCAAAAAATATTTTTTTTCAATTCTATTTTCTAAGATGGAGATTATTATCCCCATGAATGTTTTTAATATTTTCAAAAGTATTTGTTTCATCAATAATAATTAACATTTATATTATGGAATGAATCTAAAAAACTTTTATATATCTTAAATATATATAACTTTTTCACTACACCTACCTTTTATAGGGTAATACATTATTTAATATCATTTCTAAAAATCCTTTATTATTAAATTTACTTTGATTATTATATGAGTCAATATTTTTAACAAATTTTATTTCCTTGTTTATTATTATGTTTATTCCCATTCACTGATTTAATATTGTGGAACACATAGTTATGTAAATAATATAAAGGTTATTGATGGCCCTGAAATTATATATCCCTTCAATGCATTGGGTAATGTTTTGGTCTCATGAGATATCATGTGTAAAATTAGGGAGTGAACCTATTCCATTATGTGAATCTATCCCCCATGTAATGTTTTCTTGGAAGTTTTTCTTTAACATATGTGTTTGTCAAAAATTTTGTCATTTCCTCTTTAAAATGTTTACATGACCTTTTGATATCATGATCATTATGTTATCCTCTCATTTTATTAAACATGTTTTGTCTCTTTTATAATGTTTTTCTAAAATTTTTTCTCACAAATTATCATTACTTATCACATTTATTCTTGTTAGGGTATTATTAGATCACTATTTATTACAAATATTACAAAGGTTATCCCATGTACTATTAAGATCTTTAATGAAATGAAGATACCTTTATATATATTAAAATAATGATTCCTTGTTTTTGTTCCTTTTAATGTATTATGAACCTAGTATTCCAAGGACTCTACATATATTGATCCCAATGGTGAATTAGTGGATTTTAGTTTTAAAAACCATGTAATAAAATATATAAAAGGATTGGGTAGTTGTATTAGATATCATGGTAATTTTTTAGTAAAACATTGGAAAGTAGGATGCTAAGGATTTAGTGAGATCCATGGGGATAATTATATGGATACACATTTCTATAGAAGAATATCTTGAATTCATGGTGAATTATATTACTACTGGTTTTCACTAAATTAAATCAGTTTATAGATAATAAATGGGAATGTGTATCGTTCCCAAAAATACAAAGAGGTAATAACTCTCAAATATTTGTATCAATATTGATTCGAGCATTGCCTAGTATACAACAATGTGCCTTATTGTGCACCTAGTTTGTCCCTCATGGAGAATTATGTTTTAAAATTTACAAACTATTTAAAACACATAAGGAAGGAATTGAATTAATTTTTTAGTTATAAAACCTAATAGGAATCATCACCATGGATAACATAGAGTGAATCCTAGAGGACTGTAAGTTAGTACATACATATCATTTATAAGTTATTTTTTCTATATTTATATGTTTCCTTTTTGTATATTAATTAATTATAATATTTTTTATTTTAATATTTTTAGGCAGACTAAGAAATAAGATATTGAATTTTGAAAACCAATGTGATTGTTAATGAAATTATTTCCCAAATGAGATTCTAATCCTAATGGGAATGAAAGGTATATATTTTGGGGTCATTCGAAATGAGATTTCTCAAATTACGTTTCCCAACCTAAACATAGTCTACAATCCAAACCCAAAAAATATAATAAATATGGTGCCTCATGTATGTTCAAGTGATAAATATGAAAAAGTAAATAAGATTCAATTTTATACAAGTAAATATATGGGAAGAGGTAACCCAAAAAATTCCATCAATTGAACTAAAAGATTCATAATGAGTTGAAAATGAGGAAAAATGAAAATTTTAAAATAAAAACAAAGTATGTTGAAAATGAGATGTGGGGAAAGAATGATTTAACTATGTAAATACAAATGATTAAATAATATAAATATGAGAAATTTAGTCACTATCTGATTTAATTTACGAATCCAAATAATAATTCATAAGGGTCTATATTATAAATAAATCATTGAAGTACAATGGTCGATGTGTTTATTTTTTAGAACTGGAGAATAATTTATTTTGATTATTATTTATCTATGTTATTTTAGATACATGAATCATGAAACCTTTAAGGATTGGTCTATCATTGTTTTTATAAGAATATATATGAATATTTTAAATGGTACTAATTATCTAGAGTAGTGACTTAATTTTAAGGTTATATTTTTTTAAAGGAACACATGATTTATGAATAGCTAATATTTGATATGTACCTACCATTATGTTAAATATAGTCAATTAAGATTATTTTATTTTCTAGAAAAATAGGTTTTTAGAAGGCATTAGTGTGTAAAAATTGATTCGAGGAATAATTTTATTTGGAGATGTTAATAAATTTTTGGGAAATGTTCTAATAGGTTGAGATATATATTGTCTTTAGGTAAAATATACAATATTATTTGGAAATAACTATCATGTTGTTAGAGATGTAACTTGATGGGTATGAGATAATTGTTGAGGTTAAAAAATTATTTTATTTTGAGGTTATTTGGGATATTTTGGATATAAGGTTACTTAATTAAGTAACGATTCAGGTCAAAACTTTGGTTTTATAATTTTAATTAACATAATAGTATATTAAAAGTAATTTTGGTTACTGTATTACCTTCTTCTCAATGTTGAGGGTTTCATAATGTTAAGAAGAATATATTATTGCTCTTTATATAATATTAGGATCTGTTAGAATTTAATTTCTGTGATTTGAGAATAAAAAAAACATGTTGTATATTAGTTCCTTAGAGTAAATGGTGAAGTGGAAATTTATCAAAACATAATGAAATTATGAAATTTTATATACGGTAGAAAAATATATCTAGTAAGTATATATTATTGTGTTATTTTCCATGATAGATAATGAATACCTCTATACTAGGAAATGGAAGTTGGAGAAAAAATATAATTTTATTACCTTCATATCTTATGAATAAATTAATTTTAATTAATTTGAGATTTATGGTTCTATGGTAGTTGAATTTATCTTGATCACTCAATTCTTTATGATCAATGATCTCTACCACTATCCATAATTATTTATGTTTTCCCATGACAATATATATAATTCCCACCAATTTTACCTAACATGGAACCCTATTTATGTGTTATTCTATATGGAATTTTCATTTCTAATTTCCACATTTTAATAAGATGATTTATTTACCACTTTTCTGATGTGGTTTATCCACCACAAAAACAAATAATCAAAAAAATGATTGTTTTCCACATGTTTGAATTATGAGTCTAAAATTTATTAATGATATTATAATATAGCACCCATATATTCTTGAAAATATTTTTCTTTAAATAAATTTTATTCCTTGATAGATTACATTACAAGAAACACTTATTTTTAATTAATAAAAATATAATATTATAATAGTATTATTTAAACATGACTGATATGACCTTGCAATTAAATTAGATGGTATGAGTGTTATTTAATAATTATTAAAAAATATATAAAGTTCTTATTGATTTTAATTTTTTTTAATTGTATGTAATCATTAATAAATATATCTCAGCCTACAAAACTACTGTATCGTTCAAAAAATAAATTTATTTAATTTTTGATTAAATATTTTTATAATCTTTTAGTTCTCATATGAAATTTATTTCAAATCGTGAAAATAATTTTTAAAATAATTTTTTTTATATTAACATATAAAGAAAATTTCTAATTTTTATACAATATTTTTTTTCTCTAAATAGTTAATAATACAAATTTATGGTAAAAATGATATTTTTTAATAAATTATAGATTTTAAATGATCCATTATTGTATTTTTATTTAAAATTAAAAAAAATTATTTATTATTTACATTTCATCCAATTAATTAATTTTAAATCATCTTTACACTAGATTTTATTAATATTTTGGTGTTAGGCTTTAAGACACATTTATCTAATATTTTTAAACTGCATACTTTTAATCCTTTTAAATTAATAAAAATGGACCCTAATTAGGAATCATTAAAATGAAATTTATATAATATATATATATATTAATTCTAAATCAATTTCAATATTACTACTTTTCATATAGTTAATCTAGGGTCATATTTTTTTAAAAAATGAATTTCTTGAAAATCCATTCTCTAGAAATGTATTCAAGATTAATTTTAAGGTAAATTCCTCAAATTATATGATTTTAATTTTTAAAAATGGATTATATTTTTTTAATTAGGGTAAGATATATTATATAATATGTTTAACTTGATTTTTGACAATAATGTATAGTAAAAATAACCAAAACAATTTACTTTTGTTAAGTTAAAAAATGGTTTAATGGATGTTAAACTAAAACTATAATTCTAAAAAATTCACCAAAATATTTCTAATTTTTTTTATGGTTATATTTTGACCATGAAACATATAATGTTTTTCAGTAGGCCATTTTTAGCCTTTGTAAATGAAATAAATGTCGGTGTTTTCCATCTTTTCAAAAATTACAAGTGTGTCCTCTCCCACACTCCAAAAATTATACCCCCTCTCATCTCCTACTAAAAATTCAAAAAAATTGTACAAGAACTGTCTAAATATATTCATTACCTAACTCCCATAATTTTTGAATCCTTTTATTGATCATAAATCCAATTTAGTAAGTCTTTAGTTATAAACCAAAAGAAGTTGTTCGATAAAGAGGTAATGTCCTTATATCTAAAATATTAATAAAATAGTTGATATGATTTTATATCTTCTCCCACCTCATTAAAATATTAATAAAATATTTTGATATAATAAAATATTTATATTATATATATTGAGATGTTTTTATTTTATGGTTATTACCTATAATCATATCCACCTCCAACAAATTTGAACTATAATTATTGATCTCGTGTATGGATTACTTCCATATTGCCAAAAAAATAATTAATATCACATTAAAAATCTCGTAGTAGGATATAATGAAGAATATACTGTTTATATATCATATTTATGACATAAAAATACTAATTTGTTTATAATATCGTATATAAGTTCTTCATTTTCATTCCATGGATTTCTTGATAATGTCGATCTTGTGTACAGTGGACCACAACCTTACAAAGAAAAATGATTCGTTTTTCAATGACAAAATATATTTATGGTAATAAGGAATAATTTTTTTATAAATTTAATTAATTTAATATTATTTATTATTGAAAAAATATATCATATAATTATTTACCTTATCTTACATTGAATAAATGATTGTGTAGATCATGTGAATGAAATACTACCAACTTGCGAAGCGATGTGATTTCTTTTTATTACTACATCACATTGATGATATGTGTATGGGTAGTTAAGTAAATAATATTATGTTAATTATATTATTATGATAACTTAAATATAAAATAAAACTTACCTTCTTTCAATCATGATCATCTAAAAATATAAACGTTCTTCATGCAAATGTACAACCTAAGGTCTCTCTGATTGTATTTTTGTTCACATTTTGTAACCATATTCCACAGTAAGTTTAAAAAATAAAATTTATGTATAAAAACGATAATTATACCATTATTAACATCATTTATATGATTTAATTGTCATATTATTGACCTTAGTCAATATAGCAATGTGATTTTGGACATATGATTCTTCTATTATTAAAACATTCGATGTGAAATTAATTAGATAATTGATTGAATATTATATGGTAAAAAATTAAATAAATGAAAACATAAATTCTAAAATTTTGTTTAATGTATTAAATAATTATTATATGATTATTCTTTAGGATGATATGCAATGAATGTGATTATTCAGACTCCAGTTAAGGGTTTCTATGTCAAAACATTCTCTTTTTAGATTTATTTCATTCTATACACTTGATTTATTTTGTATGGTTTATATATTTCCCATTTAAATATTATATAATTAATCATTCATAATTTATTATAATTTATATTACAATTTATTTAATTCAATAATGTCGTTACGATATAAATGTTACCAAAGAGATAATGGTTTATTCTTCCATATTGTTTTTTTCAGGGTTATTTATGATAGAATTTCTATTGAATGAAATTATTTTATCCTATTATAATAAACCATTTTCATTATATTATCCACTATTAATTTATGAAATTTTTATTTAATAGTTTAATATTCTTATCATAGGTATTAAAAATGATTGTGAATTGTTTTTCAGAAAAACCAACCTCATTTATATCTTCCCAAAAAAATCACATTCCTTCCAAATCCATAAGTCATTAAAAATGTTTTAAAGAATATTTTTAATATTATAAATTGTTTAGATATATAATTTTTTACCCACTATTGCATGTGACACAAATTAAAAGGAATCTTGACATCATTTTATAAATGATTCACTTTTTTACCTTTCTTAAAAAGTGTGAACTGAATGTTTTTTTATTTATCGTGATGTGAAAAATTAGCCATCATCAATTTCATTGAGGATTACGTTATTAGTTTACAAGGATATTTTTGAATAAAATTATTCCCATAATATGTTTTCAATTTTTTGTTTTTTTCAAAAAATATTTCAGTGTGGAAAAGTTATTTTCCTCGGGAATGTATTTTATTCATTTTGATATATGGAACCATTTTCATTATTTGGGTAATTAAAATTTTAATGCCTTGGGATTTATTTTCTTATATAGAAAAAATATTTATCTACATTAAATGAATGTTATGGGTGAGACCATAATGATATATCCATGTAATTCATTGAGTTATATTTAATTATAATAATATTTCATGTATGATATTACAATGCAATTCTAATCCATTATATTGCTATGTTCACTATGTGGTTATATCTTGGAAGTCTTCATTGATTTATGTTTATTCCATGTTTTATTTTGGTTCCACATTCATATGATTCCATGATCCTATGATACAATTCTACTTATGTTATTATCCCATTTGATTTCTCATGTTCATTAAATTTTATAATATCTTGTTATAAATTTGGTTCACATGTTATGTACCATATCATGTTTATTCAATTACTTGGATTTTTAGATCATAAATTTAGTTCATGTATTACCAAGGATATACCACACAGTTTTATGAGAATTATTGTATTTAGGATCTCATTGAAAAAAATATTAAATACTAAATTTATAGTTCCCTTTAATTTATTATTAACCAATCCATCCATAGTTACTAGGACTTAGGTTCCTCAAGGGTTATTAATGGATATTTATTTTAGAAATAATTAAATAATATGTATATATGGATTGAATCACTGTGTCCCTAAAAAATATTTATTGATAAAAACCTATAAAAAATATTTTCATACATCATTTTGTATAATTTGATGCTATATAGGAACTATATTGGCAGTCTTTATATAATCAAAATCTAAACTAATGAGAGAGTGAGATAGAGGTCACCCTTCACACCCCCATTCATATTCTATTTATGTAAAAGTATAATGAAGAGGTTGAATCCTATTTTGAATAAACTTGTAAATTATGGATATTATGTCAATATGGGAAAGAATATCTAGCTTAAATGATTGATACCATTGAGACAATCATTCTTGATGACATGACCTTTCTGAGGAATTATATTAATGTATTCTTTGAAGAGTTACTTAGTGTTCATCCTGACTATGAGGAGGAGTTTTCATTCAATCTTATACATGGTTCTCCACCCTTGTACATGAATCCCTATAGAGTTGAAACCATTGGATAAAATGAACTAATGATGAAATTAGAATAGAATCTATAAAATGGTTTCATATGCATGAGTAATTTACCATGGTGTTCACTGGTCCACATATTCTTGGGGAATGATGGGTTAATAAACCACTTTATTGACTATTATAATCTCATTAAAATAAAAATACCACAATAAGTTTCTATTTACATGGATAGAATAATTATTCAATCAACTACATGACACCCAATATTTCACTATAGTGGACATTCATTCAGGATATAACCTTTTTATGCTAAAAAATGAATATGTTCCAAATACTGCCTTTCAAACATGGTATTAAGAATAAGTATATTTTTTTAAATGAATTAATATTTAAGGATTATTTTTTAAAGCCCAATTATTTATCATTCTTTTTACGATGAAATTGGTCGAGAATAGCCCAACTAACATTGTTTTTCTCAGTTTTCTCTCTCAGGTTTTTTCCATTACCTTCTTTATTCGTTCTTGAAATATGATTGGTCAGTGATTTCACTATATATATGAAAGAATTTAATTATGTGTTTCATTCCAGATTTTATATATATTTTTTATATAATATCTTGTCGATGTATTATGGAATAAAGGATAATTGACAATGATAACTGAGGACCAATTGTTTATCAGGGGACTCTATATTCATGGGTTTGGGTTAGTGGGAAACCCATAGTGTGCGAAGATTTTTTTCTGACATTGGGGCTTCCTAAATCTATCCATTGTTGATGAAATAGTCTCATTAAATATAAATATGTGTGATATCATTGATATTTAGGGAGAAATGAAATTTTCTAGGAAAATGGAATTGGAGACCCAGAGAAAAATCAATAAGTGTATAAAAATCATGATCTATATGACATATGGTTCAGATAAACACAATACACACATAATAATCAATTATAAGATAGGTTTTCTAACACCCCAATAATTCTTATTAAGTTATTTTTATTAAAATAATTTAATATCTTACACTACATGCCATTCCGAGTTCGAGCGCACCACGACATAACATACAACACATTTAAAAAATAGGTATAAATAGTATTAATTTCATTTTGAATTTTATATACTACATATTATTTTAACATCCATATTTTTTTCTTCGATATAATAAAATAAAAAATTCAATTTTCCTGATAAATGATGTATTTTTCAAAATAATAAAATTTTACCACCTTTTAATAGAGGACACTTTTTAAATACAATATTTTACACTTTTATATATTCAATTTGAAAAAAATATACTTCTTCATTAGAATCGAGACATACTAATTTAGTTTGGAAAATATTTTGGTGCTTTTCTGATAAAATTCGTAATTTGATGAATAGTTTAAAATACTAAATTTAAATTTAAAACAAATTTTTTAATTAAATTATTTTAGAGTATTAAATTTTATATTTGAATGGTTTTGAAGTTTAGTTAGATTTTTTTTTTATCATTTTATTCATTTTTTTTCATTGGAAGTAATTTTACATTCTAATTGGATATAAACACATATCAGTCTTTTAATAGTTTTTACTCTAAAAAAACATGCCTTTTGGTTTTGACAATGTTCATAAATTTTTAAATTAATTAATACAATTTCAATGTTTTCAATTTGGTAAAATTGAAATTATTTTTGAATTTGGAATATCAAAATTAGATTTGGGATAATTTTTGGTATTTTTCTAAAAACATTCATTTTCTTATGAATAGTGAAAAACACAATGTTATTATTTAAAAGATAATTTTTATGAAAATAACTATTAATTTTAATTAAATTTATTTTGTGTAAAAATAGATAAATATTACCAATATATGTTAAATTTAATTCATTGGAGTCATTTTCTAGTAAAATTAGATGTATAAAATTTTATTGAAATGTTTATCGTCTTTTACCCACCTTCAAGGTAAATTTTTTAATTTGAATAAAACATAATTTTACCTTTTTAGTGAATTGAATTTAAAAAATATGAGACAAATATTTATCATCAATATTTAATATGTTGTTCAATAGGATGAAAATAATTTTTTGTGGATAGTAACTTTTCAATTTTATTTACCAGAGATAAAAGTAAATAGGTTAATTGAAGGTAAAATGATATAATAATTACCCCAAAACATTTCCTAATTCTATTGGATAATTTTATTTCAACCAAAATAATCATTAAAAATAATATATGATTATTTTGATCCACTTTTATTAGATTACGACATTTATTTTTATTTCATTGAAGGAAGAGTTAAAATTGTTAAATTCTAATTTTAATAACTAACACATTTTTAATATAAATTACTAAATTAGATAAATTCGATAATATATATTCATTAAAAATATAAAAAAATTTCCTACATAATGTTATTTTATTTATAATTTCTAGGCATTAAATAGTTAAATTTATTTCTGACACGATGATGATACAGTTATTACCTTATTAATGAACGATTATAATAATTGATATTATAAATATCCAAGTAAATGTAAATTAAGACTTTTTATGAATTTCACTCATTTTATAGGTTAATATTACATGTTAGAATCTATTTGATTTATTGTTGTGGAATTAATCATGTTTTTTGGACTTTCAAAAAAACCAAATACTAAATAGTGTCAAAATTGACATAATAGAGTTTTTAAAACAAATAATATATTATTATATATTATATTATTTATAAAAATATAAGGATCAGCAAAAAAACTTGTATAATGATATATATGTCATTAATTAACCACATTGAGTTATATTTTATTTTTATATTATGTTTATTGACCATTTATTATAATAATAAGACGATTCGTGGTAAAAGTTAAACTATTTAACTAAGAGTTAAATCAAAACAATTAAGATAATTTGGTGACCTAAACCTGTTTAAAACCTATTGGTTGAGTCTTTTTCGACCCAACCCCAGCTTGGCCTCAAAATAAAACCTTTTGGATCCATTATAAATCGAATATGAATTTATAATAAATTAATATTTCATGTTTTTTCAATAGTGACCCTCACCTCACTTATAAAAGGGTACTTCCCCTTCTATCAAAATCATACCTCCAATCCATTTGGCTCATCTGAACCCTAATATAATAACTTCCCAACTACCCTCCCTTGACCCTAGTGGCCATACATTTATCAAAAGGACATCCTATGGATCCCTTTTGATCAAATCAAACAGAAGCACCCGATGAAGTGGTAATAATTCTATCACCTCTTTTAAAGTATTTTTCATCTGCCACTTTCTTTGTCATTTATGTTTCCATAAAAAAATAATATCTCCATCACAATCTATATACTATGATGTTATTATAAATATGGTAAAACAATAATCATTATTTTATCCATCCAATAAATGACAATGTCACCATACATGCATGCGTACGCCATACCTTCTCCACGTTGTGGTGTAGTTTGTTATTCAAAACATAATTATTTGGATGGGTATAATATTGAGTACAAGTGATCTAAATAATAAATATATTATGTTAATATTTATGTATATTTAATATACCATCCAATTAAATACAGTTTTACCACTAATAGAATGATATTGTAGCTCGTGCGTACGTACGACTTACCATCTCCATGAATTGAAGATATTTTGTTCAACAACGTAACCATTCATGAATAATTTTCATTTAATGATTAAAATTAATGTACATGAACTTAATATCATTCTGGATATGAATAAAATACATCCTCTCCATAATAATCATCACTTAAATAACAAAACATATAAAAGAGAATGAATCAGTTAACTCCTAAACCAATAAAGCCAACAACAATGCATGCCACTTGGATTTGGAAGACTAAGAGGGAATGGCTTCATCATCAGTACTGGGACCACACGCCCTTATGTGGGTTAGTTAGAAAATTGGTATGCATTGGTGAATGGGTTTTGACATAAGTATGTTACTGGGGAGAGGTATATCCAATTTTTTGTTTTCTTTTTGTTTTGGTTTGTTGTTGTGGTTTTGCTGGACTTTATGGTTTCTCACTTTTTCCATAAAAGTGTTTTGATAATAAAAATGTTAATTTTTAGTTAGTCCTTTTATGTAGTGTATATAATTCCCACGATTGTATTCATTGTTTAATATAATTCAAATTATTTGTGTTTACGTCTTTATTGTACGATCATTCTTTTAGGGGGTGTATGTTTCTTAAGCAACCAAATCAGTAAAGGAATTTCTAATTTCAATTTACAGTCATTGGGTTTTACCCAATTTTCACTGATTATTTTACTCCAAGATTATGTATAAAATCACTATTTATTTTTTCATTTAGTAAGTTTCACTCCCCTTTGTGTGGATATACTTTTTATACACATAATCACTCCATTTATAAATTCTCAAGTCATTGAAATGAACTTGATAAGAGTAATCTTAACTCAATTTTCATTAATTGAGTTAAACATCTGATTCATCGGTGTTGTTTTTACAGAAATATTTTTGAGTGTCCTCTGATTGATTTACACTGAACATCTAATCATATTATGTTTATTTATATTTTTCACACAAAATTATGTGATTTGTTTATTCTTAACCTATCGATACAATATTTATAAGGGATTTCATCTCAATTTACATTCCATTGAGACCTCTATGTTGTTATGCAAAAATTCACTTTTATATGTCGTACATACTATACTTTGAAATAGAATATCATTAATCAATTTATTCTCATGACAAAATAATGTTTTTATTAGCTCAGTTATTAGTATTCTAACATCTCTCATTTAGTAAGGACTCTAAATAAAATATCACTTTAAATGTTTTAATGATTTATTCTTCTCAATCATTCTTATTAATATACATTTTTTAAAAATACTATTAAGGACATATTTATATGGACATTAATGTTTTAAAATTAAAATTGTTTTTAATATATTCAAAGGGTTATGAGACATTTTGATTCAAAAGTATATTTTTTATAGTTTCTTTATAAATAGTGAGGCTTTTAAATGTTTTCAACAAAAAGTGGATATTTCCCTAAAATATGTTTACTGATTATTTTCATCTATGCTAATATATTTCATTATTCTTGATTTTTTTTATACAATCATTGATATTTTATTGAACAAGTTATGTTTGATTGTGGATGTTCTATTTAAATACCATCAACATTTTGTCATTGAAATATTGACATTTAGTATGATAGTTTTAATAAAAATGTTTATATTATGTCTCAAACTTTTCCTATGAGAAATGTGTTGGACTTAGTAAGTGATGGGTAGAGCCCACTATAGCTCCTCGATGTATCTGGAGGTCTCATTAGACAAACTTGTGTCTTTGAACAAGGCCTTCAAAAAATCATATTTGTAGTCTTGGCACAAGGCCTTGACAATGTGGTTATGATGTCTGGTATTATGATTTACATAATTATGAAATTAGCTATTGATGTTTCATGTGATTATTCGACTAGTATAATATGAATTTGAATATGTAAATGGCATTGTCTGATTTCTATTTTCCATATTATGTGGAAGTTTATACTTACAAGGCTTGTGTTTTTGTCTTATATATAGCCTTAAATATTTATGCTAATTTATAAATTTCTCCACTATATTGTTATCCTTGATGAGAATCTGAGGTCACCGCATTCTATGATTTATTTTTCCTAGGATGTGAAGAAGTGTATTACGATTAACCTACATGATTAGGCTATGTCATATAAGTGTGTTGAAATGGGACACAATGTTGTTATTTTTCCATTCCATGATATAATGTAAAAATTAATTATGTATCTAGTAATTCCAGGGATACTAAACTAATCAGTAGATTGAAAATTTTTCACTTTTTATCATGAAAATGTTATATAATATGCTACAGACTCTATGTAACTAGGGTCAGGGTGTTATAGTTCGTATTAGATGATGTTTATTACAAACCATGGAAGCTAGATTTATAAAAACTCAGATTTGAAAACACTACCCTAAGTTAGAAGTTGAGGATTAGTATTGAAGAACAACCCTAAATTTTGGTAATGTAAGTATTATGTGGGTTTTCAACGAAATAAATCCCTATCAGGATACGAGAAGGTAGTGGCGGCTATGGCACATATTTACCTAGGGATAAATCCTGAAAATGCAGCTTTGAGCTAGACTCGAAAATGAACTAGTTCACGACAATAGTCCTTGATTCACTCTTGGATATGACTCTCCCTATGGACATGCTTATGATAGTTCACATTTACATTACAAACCTATTTCAAGGATTTTAATTTAAGATGAGAATAAATAATCTTTGTTAATCCTAAGGTGTTTTAGATTAAAAATATGGTTTCATGTTATTCTATAAATGATTTTATGACAATTGTTACTCACACTATGGTTTCTGGTTTCAGTAAATGGATAGATTCCAAGGAAGTCATAGTAACAACGAACAAGATGTACAAGGTTTCCAGGATGGTGTAGACGAGAAACTAAATGGAATATTGACAGTGGTAAAAATATCATGTTCATGTCGAAGCAGGTTTCCAAAAAAATATGATCAACAATATATACATTATACAAATACAAAACTCAACAAATATGAGAAAGGAGTAGAATTATAAGAGATCCAGTAGTAGAGAACATAGAGGAAAGAAATCTCAATTTCCTTCAATCTGGAAATGTGTAAAAGACACCCATGAAAGTGTCTCAATAGAACAACGAAATGCTTTATAAGGTGGAAAAATGTACATAAAATAAATAATTGCATAGGTAAAATGAATAGGACTATAGATGAAAATAATAATTATCCTAAGAATACATTTACAGTCATTTGGCATAAATATAGAGGACCATGGAATTACCCTAGTCAATGCCCTATTCTATAAGATAACAACAAGGTCATGGAAGAACCTATGTTGAAATAAATGGATGTAGAAAAGGTTAAAAGTATTAATGATCTTTGTTTATGGCATTACATTGGAATAATTTTATCTTGTATGTTTATCCTTATAGTTTTTTATGATAAAATTCTTTTTGAGGACGAATTATATTTTCTTTTGAGGATATATTTATAAAGAACAATTTGGGTTTATATGATTCTCTACTTTGAGTAATTAGAGGTTATTAATTTTTGGATGAAAATGTGAGGTATGAGATAATTTTTTTTTTGTTAAATTATGTTATGGTAATTTTGAGGATTTTCTATCATTTTGGGAATGTTATAAAATATAGTTTTTGGAAAAGGAAAACCCGAAGACCGTGTGATCTCACATCGTGTCGGAAAATGCTATGGGAATCAAACCCACAACCAATGTGTGACTAGGATTAATCAAATACCACTGGACTACATGAATTCCATGGTTAGTGTGACTAATTATTATTAATTAAATGATTTTATAGATCAATACTATGTTGAATTGGGATATTGTGATTTATCAAATGAATATCCTTAGTATAGGAAAATCATTTTGGGATTAAGTGTTAAATTTTATTTTGGAAGGCATTTTCTCTGTTGGGAAAGCTATAAGCCTTAAAAATAGAATACTATGGGATATAATTTTAGGAGTAATAGAAAATTTTTTTATTTTTGGATGAATCTTTGTTTTATATAGATATTCATGATATTAATTGAAATAATTATCATATCATAATGAATAAGTGGTTTTTTCAATTACACTTATGTGTGAGACATTAAGAGTAGTTAATGATTTTTTTAGATAATTATCATGATTTTCAATTATTGTCTATGTGATTTAATTCTTCTATGTTTATGTTTTCAATCATAGTTTAGATATTATTGAATGAGTTTAAAGAAATTTTTTTATTTAATGGTATTTATTGAACATTGGGTATTGTTTTTTTATTTGGGAATTTAAGATTGGTATTTCTTTCTATAAAGGATTAACCATTTGGGGGAAAATCAGATCATGTAACTAGCCATTTGGTATTGGTTAGTCTCTAAATACCAGGAAAATATATACTTCATCCTTTGTGGATTATGTGATTCTCAAAAAGATGATTATATCGCTTCATGTGTAACAATGTCATCTTAAATACTCATCATTTAGAGAAAAGATGAGTTAGTTGTAGAAATATATTAATGTATGAAACTATACTTAAAATGAAATTATATCTCTTTATGTTCTTAGTTAATCTCATAAAAAAATCCTCAACATTATGAAATGGAACTTAAAAAAATGTTGTTCATTTACTTTTCGAACGGGGAAATTATTGTCTGTTTAACACATCACATGTTTGTTGTATTTTTATTTGTTAACATTCACTTGATAATGTTTTCTATCACTCTTCATCAGAACTTAACACAGAGTTTATCGCCCATATCTATGTTTTCTTACATGTAATCATAGTATGGGCTATCTTGGGTGACCATTATACTTCCCTTTCTTTCTTTTAATATTATAGTTCTATTGAATCTTTTTCCGACGTGTGACATTCATTGAAGTTCAAAAGTACTGTTTCAAAATTTAGAGAATTCAATTTCAAAAACAGGGAATTATTTAGCACCAAAAGATTTCATAGTAAGTTATTTTCTTTAATGTAATTCAATAGATTGAGCTACATGCAACACCGAGTCCGAGTGCACCAAGACTTACCAAACTAGCCTATCAAAAAACTGTTATGAATAGTATTAAAAACATTATGAATTTTATATAATCTATATAATTTTAACATTCATATTATTTGTTTCATAGGAATAACATTGAAACAAATCCAATATTTCAGATAAATGAAGTATTTTACAAAAAATGAAATTTTTCCATCTTTTAATGGAAAACACTTTGAAAATAAAATATTTGACACTTTAATATATTCAATTTCAAAAAATAAACTGCATTTTATAATCATGACAAAAAAAATTATTTTGGAAAAACTTTTGGTGCTTTTCTAAATACTTTCATATTTGGATGAATGATGAAAAATAAAAAAATTTAATTAAAAACAAAATTTTTAATGAAAATAATTTTGAGTGTAAAATTATAAATTGAAATTATTTTAAAGTATAATTAAGTTAAATTTTTATCATTTAAAACAATGTATTACATAGAAAATAATTTTACATTTAAATTTGTAATAAACACATATCAATATTTTTATAGTTTTTACTTCTTCAAAAACATGCATTCTTCTTTTTACAACAGGAATACTTATTTTATATTAATAAAAAAATCATATATGTTTTGAATTTGGTAAAATGAAAATATTTTTTTTAATTTTTACTATTAAAATTATCTTTGGGTGAATGTTTGTAATTTTTTTAAAAACATTCAATTTTAGATGAATTGTGAAAAAAAACATATTTATTTTTTATAACTTAATATTTATTTAAATAATTATTTATTTTATCTAAATTCATTTATATTAAAAATAGATACATAAAAATAATATACGTTCAATGTAATTAATTTTAGTCATTTTATAATAAAATTATATGTATAAATTTTTATTGAACTTTATAACGCCTTTTACACACCTTATATGAAAATTTGAAAATATTCAGAATACCTAATTTTACCACTTTTTTGAATTGGATTGCAAAAATTTGAGGGACACAATTTATATTAGTATGTAGAGTGTGGTTCAATAGGATGAATATAATTTTTGGTGAATATTATATTTTCAATTTTATTTACAACGGTTAAAAGTAAATAGGGTAATTAAAGGTAAAAATGATATTATAATTACCCTAAAAATGTCCTAATTCTATCGGATATTTGTATTTCGACCAAAATCAACCTTAAGAATAAAATATTATCCTTTTGATCCACTTTAATTAGATTAGGACATTTGTTATTGTTTTATTTAAAGAATAGTTGAAAGTGTTAAATTCAATGTTTAATAATTAAACAATTTTTTAATATAGGGTTATACAGAAGATAAATTCAACTAGATATATTAATTAGAAACCAAAAAAAATTCTTATATAATGTTATTTATTTTATCATTTTTAGGAATTAAATATTTTATTTTATTTATGACCCAATGATGATGTAGTAATTACATTATCAATTGATGATAAAAATAATTGATATTATAGATACCCAAATAAATGTAAATTATGAATTTTGATGCATTATACCATATTTCTAGTTTAATATGACGTTTTAGGATTTATTTGATTTATTTGGTTAAATGTAATCATGTTTTTTTACTTTATCAAAATCCAAATACTAAATAGTGTCAAAATTGGTATAAATGAGTTTTTAAAACAAATACAATATTATCAAATGAATTAATATTATTAAAAATCATAATATCGAAAAAAGAACCTGTATAATGATCTATATTTCATTACTTATCAACTTTGTATTCTCTTGAATTTTTATAGTATTTTTACTAAACTTTTATTTTAATAATACACGGTAAACATTTGACTATTTAACATAGAGCTAAAACTAAAAAATAATGTTAATATAGAGACTTAAACCTATCTAAAACCTATTGGTTTGGAGGGTTTTGTCCCATATACACAATATCCTCTATGTAAATATTTTTGGATCCATTATATAGGGAATATTATTTTATACTAGATTAATATTTCATGATTTTCATAAAGTGACCCTCACATCTCTTATAATATGGAACTTCCACATCTCTCAAAATCAAACCTCCAAAGCCATTTGGATCAGACAAAACCTACTAAAATATCTTTTCCACAACCCTCAAATGAACCTAGTTGACTTACTTTGATCATTAATCCATCATAAGGACCCCATTAGATCAAATTAAAAGGAAGAACCTGGAGAAGAGGTAATAATTTCATCACCACTTTCAATGTTCTCTTATTATTCCACTACCTCTTTCATTATTGTTACCATATAAATATAATAATTATAGTCCCTTATACATAATGTGATGTTATTATAATAATGGTACAACCATATTCATTATTCTATCCATTATATGAATGAAAATGTCACCATATGTGCATACGTACGACTTACCGTCTCCACATCGCAGTGTAGTTTTTTATTCAACAATTCATTATTTGGATTTGTATAATAATGAGTATAAATGATGTGAATAAAAAATATGACATGATAATGATTCTGTATATATAATATACTATCCAATTACATATGATTTCACCACTAATAGAATGATATTTTCTCTCATGCGTATGTAAAAATTACCGTCTCGACAATGCTATGAGATTTTGTTCCTCATCATAAAAATTCAAGAATAATTTTCATTTTTTGATTAAGAATGATGATAAAGAACTTAATATCAATCTGTATATGAATCAAATACATCCTATCCATTACAAACATGACTTACATAACAAACCATATAATGGAAAAAGAATAAGTTAACACCTAAAATAATGATAATACAGAAATATCATTAACAAAGCAATATTAAAAGTTCATTTATGATATAATATTTATGGATGGTTTTCTAGTATAATTTAATAAAAATTATTTCACCATTATACTAGAGGTTGACACACCATATACTAAGGAAACATACAAGGTAAGTGGTTTTCATCGCACTTTTTATTCTCGTGAGATTCCTGCTATATTGCCATTATTTCATTTTCTGTGGTGTATATACTTCCCATGATTGTATTATTTTTATAATATAATTTAATTTATTGGTCTATACATATTTATTATATTATCCTTATTTCATGGGGCATACGTTTCATAAGTTACGGAATCAGTAATGGAATTTGTAATTTCAATTTCAACTCATTGCATTTTATGCAAACTTTATTGGTTATTTTACTCCAATATTATCTGTGAAATCAATATTTATTTATTTATGTAGTAATTCCCACTCCCATTTTTGGATATACTTTATAAATACACATAATCACCCCATTTATAAATTATCAAGTCACCTATATGAACTTGACAAGAGTAATCTTAACTCAATTTTCATTCATTCATTTAAACATCCAAGTCCTTTTTTTGTTTGTACTAGAATATGTGTGTATGTCCTCTGATTGATATACACTGAAAATCCAATCATATTTAGTGTAATTTTATTTT
Source organism: Viscum album (assembly GCA_963277665.1). Taxonomy (NCBI): domain Eukaryota; kingdom Viridiplantae; phylum Streptophyta; class Magnoliopsida; order Santalales; family Viscaceae; genus Viscum; species Viscum album. Next base: position 1,047,823,541 of record OY728150.1, read on the forward strand.
TGACACATAATTATGTCATTTAATTATCTTTAAACTGAGGATAAAATCTTTATAATGGATTTCATCACAATTTACATTCTATTGAGACCTATTTGTTTTTATGCACCAATTCACATTTATATGGTGTACATATTGTATATTGACATAGTATATCATGAATTTCAATATTATCATGGAATTATAATGTTTTTATTACCTCAATTATTTATTTTCATGAATATCTCAATTGGATAATAACTCTAACTAAAATATCATTTTAAATGTTTTAATTATTTTTTAATCTAAATATTTCTCATTAATGTCCTTGTTTTTAAAGTATTAGTATGGATTTATTTATATAGACATTAATGTTTTTAAAGTAAAATTAATTTAATAAGATTCAATGTGTTGTGGTACACTTTTTATCAAAAAAATATTTGTAAGAGTATCTTGATAAATAGTGAGTCTTTTAAATGTTTTCTAGAAAAAGTGTATATTTCCCTAAAATTGTTTCACTGATTATTTTCATATATGTAAATACCCTTCAGAATTCTTTATTGATACTGATACAATATTCCATATTGTATTTAACGAGTTCTGTTTGACTGTGGATATGCTATTTCTATGCTATTTATAGGTTATGGTTAAAATATTGATATTTCATATGCTAGTTTTAATATGAATTTTTATATTCTGTTTCAACCTTTTCATATGCGGAATGAATTGGACATAGTATGTGATGGGTGGGGAATATATAGAACTAGATCTATCAGTTGGTCTCATGAGACAAACTAGTGTCTCAGTCTAATGCCTTGAAAAAATCATATTGGTATTCTTCACACGAGGAAAAGACTATTTTGTTGCGATGTCCGACATTATGCATTCCATAATTATAAAATTAGAAATTGATATTACATGTAATTATTTGACTAGTAGAATATTCATGTGAATAATTAAATGAAATTTTTTGATTTATCTTTTCGATATTATGAAAAACATTATGTTTAAAAGGCTTGTGTTTTAGTCTTACACATTAACTTAAATGTTTATCCTTATTTATGATAGTATTTATTATATTGTTATACATACTGAGAATATGATCTCACCCCTTTCTATGTTTTATTTTTACTAGGTTGAGAATATTTATATTACAATTAACATGAAGGAATTGGCTATGGGATGTGATTGAGTTCAAATGGGACAAAATGTTGTTGTTTTTCCATTTCATGGTGTAATTTAGAAAATGTGTTTATATATAGTACTTATAAGGAAACTAAACTAATTGGTCATTTGAGACTTGATCTCTTGAGATCATGCCAATGTTATGTAATAATGCACTGACTTTTGGTATCTAGGGTTGAGGTTTTACAAGTATTATGTTTAAAATTATATATTACTTGTTATATGTGGTACTAATGGGCCATGCGATCATGATCCATCCTACTAGGCTTTTGTAATGAATACACACTCTGAATAAATGTAATATTACAGAAAATGTTTCATCAAAACATGTATTGTACATAGAATAATGATCTCATTGTCGAGTGCCTCAAATTCGAGGTTTGTTTTTAACTAGAATTTCTGCAGTATTGCAGTTTTCCTAGGTCATCTCTCGAATGAAATTTAGATAATTAATTACAAAATGAGGTTCTTTTTATGAATCTAAAAGGGAAATTATGTTTTATAAAACTGGATTTTTTTTGCGTTATGAACAGAAATTGAATGTACATTACTACTGAGTGAAACAGGTTGGAGAAATCATTATCAACCTGAGTAAGTGTCCCATGATGCTCTATCCATAATCACTATAAAGGGATAGTGAAGGATCATGGATTCCTTGATTTTATACAACATGAAACCATAAATGATAAGGGAGTTATTACCAAGTTACCCCATAATATTTGATCGATCAAAAATATTGATTATCATCAATGGCTCAAAATCAACAAACATGAATCAATGTGAATAACATAACTCAATCAAGCTATCACATCAACAATGTGATGAGATGGCCGGATTTTTGTCGATGATAAAAATATCCCACAAGACAAGAAAATGAATGTTCATAAGTTCTGGCTCTTGGATTTTATCAATCGATGAAATCCATTTTCACACTCATTGAAGGGTGGTGTGAAAAGAGGCTACCACACTCAAATCATCACAAGATCAGGGTTATGTATGGAGGAATGATGATTCTAATATCTTTGATTTGTATTTGATAATACTAGATTAAAAATAAATTTTGAAGGAATAAATTAAGTACAATTGATAACAAACCTAAAAACCAATTACCTTATGAAGATTACAAGTGTGGATCTGAAGATTACAACAAAGGACACTCCCCAAATTGATCATAAATAGGTTTAAACGTACAAGAGAGAGAAGAGAAATAAAATTGGTAAAGAGAGGTCTCCAATTATACTAAACTTCTCCCATGGTCTTGACACATAGATAATGAGGGGGAGGAGTGATTTAATGTGAAATTACATCCATATTTCCACATAGAATGGGCATGTATCTAAAGGGAAAGGTGACTATTCAAGGCAGATTTTTTACTCGATCATTATCCAGATGGTTGACTGAACAAAATCTGTGAAAAGGACATTTAATATAGTGTTGGGTTTGGGCTTCGAGTAATCTATCCAAGAGAGGTAAAATCATCCTAATTAGATCCTTGAGACCCTAGTTGTGGATCAAATACATAAGGGTGGTCTAATTTGACCCGCCCAGAATTGTTTCGCATTATGGGAATATTTTGTTACTCGAAATGGATTAATTGAGTTTCATGATATTTAATAAAAACGTATTCCACATTTTTTTGCAATCGTACTCCCATTTTTAGCCCAATTGGATGCACGTATTATCTATAGTACAAATAATTGTCCACATGCATGCTTGGTTTCTCGCACATTTTGGCCGATTTTTCTTGAATTCCATCACGGGCTCTCCAAATCACCTCCACTAACATCATGATTTTTTAACATTTGAGTAAATTTAAATTTATTAACGTAATATGATCAATTCAAAAACCACACCAAAGTGTACTTCCTAGTGAAAATTGAAAAATATGACTCATAAATCCTATCACAATGAAATTGAAAGAGAGTCATGATACCAAATTTATCATGGAATTATAAATTGAACCATGCCACTAACTCATCATGTATGTGTATGTGTAAAAATCATACCATGTTATTCATTCCACTTTCAATCCAATAAATATAAGTTATTTTAACCTATTTATACGTAAAAGATTTTGTCCACCGTACCTTCCCTACATTATTTGAAATCATATTTCAAGACGCACTCATGTAATCATTCCTAGAATTAAAACCATAATCTCCAAACCTAGATATCTCCATATGCTGCACATTTCATAACTCCCCTCATTTTTTGTTTTTTTTTTCAGAAGTTGCAATTGGAATAAATCTAACAAATATCTTTCAACCCTTGTTTGATATCCTCACGACCCTAATTATAAATGTTATAATAAGATCAATGGATGATGAGATGTTTTTTTGACCTCCCTAAGACCAAAACCAATTTCAGTTTTAATTTTTTTGGCGCGTGCAATAGTTGGATATCTAGTACAGGCACATAGGTCAATCTGGTACAGTAATGAAACAGATGGGAAAAGGAACAAATGTATGTAACTATCATTTTATGTTGAAAAGTATTATCTAACTTGTATGTACCTTATAATAAGTAAGAAAAATTGTTACATTGTGTTTTTGTGTAAAAATGTTTTGGGATATTAGTGAAATTGTTTTCTCAAAAACTACTCACAAAAGGGGCATCAATCATCTAAAAGATTTCACATAGATAAAACCATTTATAAAATTAATAGATAACCAATTCACTAAAAATCACTCCCTGATGTTAAATTAATACAAATATTCATTCCATAATAGAGGCATGATTCATCAAATGTTAAAATAACATGGAAACAAAAATTTCAACATGCATTTCTAGTATGTTACATGATTTGGTGACCATAAGGGGGAAGTAAAAATTCAGTAAAGAGTGGGAAAAGGAGATAAATACGAAAGGAAATGAAAATCCTAATAAACCGAGTAATTTATCCACCCCACACTAATAATGTGCAGTTTCCTCACTATTATAATTGATAATTATAGAAAAACGGACAAAACAAGGTGTTATTCACTATTTTGTTGCTTTTAGAAGGTGGAATTCCTCCACTTGATTCATTGGTAAATTCTCATAGAAGTTTTTATGTCGCTTCCCATTGACAGTAATACTTATTCCACTCTACTAATGAAAAATCATTATTGCATGAAAAGGGTAAACATTAGTAATATTATAAGAACCGAGCCATTTGGAGTGAAGCAAACCTCATTAGAGCTTTATCCTGGAATAGTACATGAGTACCTTCTCACCAATATGGAACATTTGACGATGAATCATTCTGTCATGGGTAACCATTGTCTTCTCATTATATTTCTGAGAGTTCTCATATGCATCACGTCGAATTTCTTCCAAATCTTGAATAAACAGCTTCTGTTGCTCACCTGAATCTGAAAGATTCATATTATATTTCTTAAATGCCCAATATGCATGGTGTTTTACCTCTACTGGGAGGTGAAAAGTCTTTCCAAACACAATTCTATATGGTGACATTCTGATCAGAGTTTTAAAATCCATACGGTATGCCCAAAGTGCGTCGTCAAAGGGAAAACTACAATCATTCCTATTAGGTTGTAACATTTTTTCCATGATTCTCTTGACGTACCGATTTGATATTTCAGCTTTACCATTAGTTTGGGGGTGATATTCCTTAGATACATTATGATCAACCCCATACATAAAAAGAATTTTTTTTATTTTTCAATTGAAAAAATGGGAACCCCGATCATTATTGATGAATCTCAGCAAACCCAAATGACTAAAAATTTAGGACCTCACAAAATAAACAACAACTCGGGAATATTTTTTCCATGTATCCTTTGCTTCCACCAATTTGTAATTGTAGGCAATAGATAACAAGATGTACATAATGAAAAATTAATTTATAAAAAACCCCTCAAGTCATATCCCCATGCATAAAAATTTTCATAGAATAACATGGGTTGTTGGGGCATTTCATTCCTATTGGATATATTCCCTTTGAATTTAAATTGTCTAAAAGACTTGAAAATTGATTGGCATACCTATATAATGTTTGCTAAAAATTATTGAGTCAAGGACCTTTCATGATGTTCATTGTGAGCCAATGTCTCCCCCAAAATCCAAAGTGTGACAGAAGGTCAAAACATAGGTGTACTCCTGGTCAGGGACAGACCGACGAACTACATAGTCACAAAAATTTCTCCCCAAATATGGGTCATCTAAATGTACCATCGAGATTCATGTTTAAGTCTCTCAGATTTGGAAGTTATGAAATCTATGGTAACCCTATATGTTTCTATAAAATTAAAAATGTCAGCATTCCACAGGGTAAGGTCCACAAAATCACAAAAGTTCTAATGAGGGATGAATTCACTAACAGGGAGGGATGAGTTATCATTTTGGTCTAGTGGTGAAGAAATCCTACTAATGTGGTTAGCTTCAACATTTAACACTCCCCTCTTATCTATAATCTCATGGTAAAACTCTTGGACTAGGGGAATACACTATATGAGATGGGGCTTAGCTTCATGCATCATTAAAAGAAATCAAAGGGCAACGTGGTCAGAAAACACAATGACTTTTTACCGAAGAAGATATGAATTAAAATTTTCTAAGGAAAACACAATAGAAATGTGTTCTTTTTTAGTGGTTTTATAGTTTACATGGGCAGGGTAAAGGGTTCATGAGGCATACACAAAGACACGAGGAACCTTCTCAACCCTTTGTGATAAAACTGCCCAAACTACAATGTTAGAGGCATCACACATAATCTCATAGTGGAGATCCAACCATGGTAGTTGAATAATGAGAGTTGATGTGAGACTCTTTTTTAGTAAATTGAATGAATCATCAAAATTTTTATCAAACATAAACACAGAATATTTTTTCATTAATCATGAAAGTGGAAGTGAAATATTACAAATGTTTTTATTGAATCGGATGTAAAAACCATCTTGACCCAAGAAATACCACACCTCACAAACACATTTTGAATATTGAAGGGTTAAAATTAATTCAATTTTACATTTATCAACCATAATTCCTTTTTTTAAAATGAAATTCCCATGAACTATCCCCCACTCAACCATGAAATGAAATTCCACATAATTTGTGACAAGATCTTTTTCATTGCAGCGAAAAAAGACAAAACATAGGCGTTCTAAACAATCATCAAAAGAACCACCATATACTGTGAAATCAACCATTAATAATTACATACAAATCGCAAGGTACTTAAAAAAATACTGAACATACATCACTGAAAAGTACCTGGAGCATTACATAGATCGAATGACATCCTTATATTGGAAAATGTGCTGAATGGACAAGTAAATGTTTTCTTTTCTTGATCCTTAGGGGATATATGGATTTCAAAATAACACGAATAGCCATCAGGTAAACAATAGTGGGGATTACCATCCATTCGTTCTAACATTTGGTCAATGGAAGGTAGAGGAAAGTGGTCTTTCCGCATGGCATGGTTCAGTCAATGGTAGTTAATACCGACTCACCAATTGTTTTTCACACGTGTTGGAACCAATTAATTCATTTAATATAACACAACCATTATTCTGGTTTTTATGAACAATTTTCACTTGTCTTACCCTTTTACTATCAGATATAGGTTAAATTATCCTCGCACTAAATTTCAATTTTTCCACTTGAAGGAGAGTAGGATTCAACTGGAATTGTGATTGTCTTACAAGCTTCTCCTCATCATCCAAATGTATATGGAGCATATAAATAGATGAGATAATCCTAGGAATATCACCCAAATGTCCATCTTATTTACTTTTTACACTATATCAAAAGGTTAAGCATTTTCAATTACTTTTGTTGAGATAGTTTATTGGCAATAATGATGGGCAGTTGTTCAATACCATTAAGATAAATATATTTTAAATTAGAAGGATATTGTTTAAGGTCAAACACCTATGGTTTCTAGATTGAGGGAGGGTTATTTGGGGGAGTGAGGTCCATGAAACTGTCTAGCTTCTCACGTTTATTCTCTAAGGATAGAGAATCTATTGAAATGATATTTTCAAAATCATCAATGGCCATGGGTACCTTAGAAATAACACACTCGTAAATTAAAAAACAAAATGTACACTTTTAAGAGCCCACACAACACCCAAAACATGAGTCAAAACTCAAATCATCAATTGGTGAAGGAGGAGAAAATGAATCAAAGTATGGATTTATGAGAGAATTGTGTGTTTTTGTATATCATTTGAGAGAACATCCTTCGAATAGACAAGAAAAGTGGAGTTCTCTTAAACAGGGTGTTTCATGGCCTCAAGGATGTTAAAACTTACCTTTTCTCCTCTCAACTCCATGGATATTGTACCATTGCGAACCTTGATGATCGTCTTTTCAGTTTTTTGTAATGGTCTCCCACGTGTGAGAGGAGAATGTCTTTGGGTTCAGGTATCATCAATCTCAAGAATGTAGAAATTGGCATGGAATATGATATTCTTCAGACCTACAAGAACATCCCTAACCACTTATATTGGATACGTAGTACTCCAGTTTTAAATTTTCACAATAATGTTTGTTGGTTGAATCTCTCGAACTTGTAGTGAATTATACACAGAGTGATGCATTGAATTCATAAAATTACCTAATTCTAACATAACATCAAAAAATAATGTCTCCCCTATGGTACAAGGAATCCTCATTGTGCCTGGATTCTTGCACTTAGTTACCATTTCTGTTTGAATCAAGGCTGAGACATTCCTACCCATGTTGACTCTCTCATTCACATTTAGCTGTTGATTATGGGTGAAAAGTTCTTTAATAAATTAAGCACGATGGGGATTTTTCTTGACTACATCCAATAAAATAATATTATCTTGAACATTTTTAAATGTATCCATTATTTCAGTAACAATATCATTATTAGAAATTTTCTTATATTTAAAGGGTCATTAACTAAGTAAAAGAGGAATATATTGTTCATTTGAATCATTAATGATAATTTGATTTCCATTTTTATTATTTTTTTCATTATTGGATTCTTTTATGGGTGGAGAATGTGTGTTTCCAAGAGGAGGACATACCTATTTCATAGAATCGGTATAAGGAGAAACATCTTTATCACTACGAAGTGTAACTGCATATACATTACCTTTTTTACTTTGGATTGGAAATGGATTGGGATGGTAGTTGTCCAAAAACATACATCATCAGCTCACTAGAGGTGTTTTCCAATTTCTCAACTTGAATTCAGAGGTCTTGAATTGTAGATTGTGTGGTCTGTTAGAATAGCAGGTTCTGGGTGTCCATTTTCCTTACAATATATTAGAGGCTTGGTTCAGATTTGGGAGGATAAGGATGAATCTTTTGGGAAGATGAAGGATAAGAAGGTTTCATACCATGTCCATGTTGATACAAATTCTTCCTTGGGTAGCATGAGTTTCCTCCTTATCGGTACTAGGGTTTTCCTTTCCACTCGAGGATTGGATTTGGTCAGAATTTTTCTTTCTTGATTGGAGGTGTATGTTGGAATGGACTCCCTGCGAAAATGGCTAAACAAGACTTAGGTGAATCTATAAGATGATGGAACTAGTCGAAAAATTGAGTATTTTTAAAATAAATACCACAATTTAAGGGAACATGAGGATATTTTGAGTTACCATGTGCATAAGATAATTTCCTTAGATGGGTATGAATCTCAGCATGTTTATTATCAACCTTTTTTTTCTAGTGATTATTTACATACCTCATGAACTCCTCTGTTTGGTGCAATATATCGTGTCCAAATTATTGTTCATTTTGAGCCATATTTGGCTATTAATTCATGAGTGGAAGAATGAGTTTTATTAACCAACGAACCATAAGCTTCTACATCAATCATTCCATGATCCTTGGGAATAAGTCCCTCATAGAATTATTGGATTAATATTTGTTCACTAATCTAGTGGTGGGGGCATCTTGAGAAAAGATGTTTAAATCTCTCACAGTATTCATGAGGTGTCTCTCCTTGTGACTTCCTAATGCCACAAATTTCTTTCATAATTGATGCAGTTTCGGAGGAAAGGAAAAACTTCCCTAAAAATAGACCTTCTAGGTCATTCTATCCCACTACTGTTGTAGGAAAATAGTATATCCAATATTTGGCTACACCATCAATGGAGAAAGGGAAGGTCCTAAACATAAATAGGTCTTTAGACACATTTTTGGGTTTTATGGTGCAGCAGACTATATGAAACTCTTTGATATGTTTATGTGGGTCCTCGCTTGGAAGAACATGAAATTTGGAAAGTAGGTGGATGAGGCTTGATATCAGCTCAAAGTTGGCTGCTTCCTCATGGTATTGGATGTACGCAGGTTGGTACTCCCCATCCGGGGTGGTTAGTTCTTTTAAATATTGATTATTTCCAGCCGTGTTTTTTTGGATTTGTTTAGGGTTCAATTTTTGATTGGTTAATGAACACCCGATGTTCCACAAGAGATTATATAGTGTTAATTTGTTTACCATCTATAGATACCTTGATTTGTGTGTGATGTGTCTTTTTAATTTCAGGGTCAAATTCAAGAATTTTTTCATTTTATAATTGGTTCAAGAAAATAATTTGTAAAGCTTGTTTTTTAAGATTGAATATGACTAAAATCACTTAATAATGGTGAAAAAGAATGTAATGTAATAATACAAAATTATAGAAAGAGATATGGAGAAGAATATAAGATTGATAGATATAGGAAGGACACATAATAACAACAAAAAATAAATACAAAAAAACCAAAATAAAAACAAATAATCTTCGGTGGGGTATTGAAAGGATACCTAATTAAGATGTAAAATAAATAAATAAAAGTAAAAAAAAGTAAAAAAAATGGTATTGTATCCCTGACCACAGTTGCAAAATTCAACCGTGTTGTTGATAACGTCAAATTATATGTTTATTTTTAACTAGATTTTTTGCAGTATATCAACAACTGTAGGTCATCCATCGATGGAGATTTAAATCATTAATTACAAAATGAGGTTTTGATTAAGAAACTAAATGTTTAATGAGGTTTTATAAAACTTGGGTTTTATTTTTTTATGAAAAGAAATTGAATGTATATTATTATTGAGAGAAACTGGTTGGAGAAATCGTGATAAACCCGAGTAAGTGTCTCTTGATGCTCAGTCCATCATCACTCTCAAGTCAAAATGAAGGATCACTGATTACTAGATTTTTGACACACTAAATACAATAATGGAATTTTAGTTATTACATGGTTACCACATATTATTTGATCGGTTAATGATATTGATTATCGGAAACCGCTCTAAATCAACAAACATGAATCGATGTTAAAATGAAACTCAATCAAGGCATCACATGAACAAAGTGTTGAGATGAACAGATTCGTGTCAATGACAAAAACACTCCAAAAGACAAGAACATGAATGTTCATAAGATCAGTATCCCAGATTTTATCAATCGACACAATCCATTTTTATACTCATGAAAGTGAGGGGTGAGAAAAGAGGCCACCACACTAAAATCATCACAAGATCCAGGTAATGCATGGAAGCATATTGATTCATGTTCCTTAGATTTGTATTTAATCATAACAGAATAATCTAAAATTATGAAGGTATAAGTGATGAAAAATTGACAAAAAATCAGGATATCAATTACCCTAATAAGATTACAAATGGGGATCTTAGGATTACAACAAATAACACAACCCAAATTGATCACTATGATGTTTAGAAGTTAGTGGGGGTGAAGAGAAATAAAATTGGGAAAGGGCGCTCTACAATCCACATAAATATCACCCCTTGTTTTTATATATAGACATTGGTGGGGAGGAGTGATTTTATGGGAAATTACATCCATATTTCTACATAAATTGATCAAGTATTTAAAGAGACAGATGTCTATTCAAGGCATGTTTCTTTACTCCATTGTAATGTGGATGGTTCACTAAACAAAACGCTTGAAAATGACTTCCAATTCAGCAGAGTGTCTGGTATTTGAGTAATCTATCCATGGGATATGGAATCAGCCCAATTGGATCATCGAGGCCCGAGTTATGGCCCATATACAAAAGGGTCCTCTAATCTGCCCGTCCAGAATTTATTTACATTATGTGCCTATTTTGGTCATCCAGATGGACTAATTGGGTTTGATGATATTCTAGAAAAATGTATCCCATATTTTTTTTGCACTCATACACCCAATTTTATACCAGTTGGATCCACATATTTCCATAGTACAAATAATTATCCACATGCATGCATGGATTCACATACAGTTTGGCCCATTTTTCTTGAATTCCATCACAGACTCCCAAAATAACCACCTCCAATAATTAAAACACAAAAACAAGTAAAATTTTTCAATTAAATAGTTAAAATAATTTTTTAATTGATTCAAACATATTTTTTAATTTGTTATTATATTTGTACTATTCATTACGAAACCAGTTTAAAACAACGGTGTAAGGCAGGATTTTAATAGTGAATCCCTTTGCAATCATAGAACCTACCATGTGATATCTTGAAACATGAGAATAATATAAAATAGTGATATACAACATGTACCCTACATTAATGTCTTTCAATTACATAGTACATGGTAATGTTATCATATGAATGGCTTTTCCTCTCTTAATCATAGTAGAGAGTCTGTTATCTAACCCGGTGGGACAAGAATCCTTTTATTGATTATAATATCACCCTTGTGAGTATGAGAAGGGTAAGGACCATATATTAATGTTAAAAAAAATTTATTTTAGAAACATTAATGGGGTAGTGATCATCTATCAATAGTGTGTAATTTGACTCATCTTTAGAGCTCCGCTGGGTGAGGGAACCTCTTCTGGAGTTTATAATTTCATTCACTTTTAAAGGACATGGATGCTTCTGTGTAATAATAGGGAAAATAATGTAAATGAATCATGAAATTTTAAAAAAAAATAGATTTGGGGAGGGGACCCATGATAAGAACATTTTTTTATTATATATTTTCCTTAATTTTAATATTATACTACATAGTGCTCTCAATACCACAAGAATTGATAGTTTTAGTGTCTACAGAGAATAGTGCCATAAGTGACAAATTATTTTGTTATTTTTAATGTTTCCATATAATTACATCTTAAAAGATCTTATCATATACATATCACATAATAAACACATCCTTCTGACTTATGAAAATTGAAACATACTAAAATGGTGACGTCAAACAATTAGTGAATGAATAACAGTAATATAAACATATTACATTGTGTGAGGTAATAAGAATATGAGATAACATAAGAAATATTTTAATATCAAATTAAATCATAAAAACTATTCATAGTTCATAATAAATGAACACATTAAACTATATGGAGAAACATGTAATATGGTGTAAAGACTATATAGAAATGATTAAAAAATCAAGAGATTGGAGCATAATGTAGTCACATATCAATATTTTATTGCACCAACATTAGTTTAAAAACTAAAAATTTTGGATTAGGAATCACAATCAATGTCACATAGTTTATCAAGCATCAAAACGTTTTTCCATAGAAGACCTGGAACCATAACCAACGGTAAATAGTGGATCATAATTCATAAGCCATTTAAAATTATGGATCAAGAATCACTACTTGTTTCACCATAATATCGTCAGACATAATGATAAATCAACTTAATTAAATGGATATATAAGGCCAACCATTCACATAAACAATTACTATATACATTTAATCCATAATAAAACATCAAATCATTAAATTTTTAAAACCTTTAATGAATAATTTTCGTCATATTTATTTTCAAAAAAATCACATGAATATCCATATAATCTAGATAAACTGAAACCAATTTAAAAAAATGTTTAAATTCATAAAATATTTTATTGGGTGGTATTTAAATAATATTTTTGGGAAAATATCTGCATTCATATAATGTTGAAAATAGATGATAAATGTAAAAAATTTGATTTTGAAAGTACAACCAGTTAAAAATAATTAAATACCTTTCTGAAATCATAAATCAAAAAAAATATAAAGATACATTATTTTGAAAATATGATAATGGATGAATAAAGTTAAAATTAGATAAAACAATTGGTTTTTAATTAAAAAATATTACATTTATTGGAATGGAAATTTAAAAAAATTAGGGAACTCATCATTCAAGAGGATGAGGATTATTCTTAAAGAGATGCATTTCCATGACGTAATGGATTTGATAAATAAGTAATATTTCACAAAAAATGATCTCCCAAAATATAAATAAGTTATACCATAATATATTAATTTAAAATATCAAAGAGAAACATTATAACTTAGGAAAGAATATTGAGTTACAAAAACCCATTTTATTTTATGGAAGCTTTCAATTATAGTCCAATGAATGATTGAGAATTAATGAAAATGTTTTTTCGAAGTGTAAATTTTTTTAAGATATTATAAATTAAGGATTGGTAGTTATAAAATTCCAAATAATATTTTTACATATTATCCAAACAGACCTCATTATAGGGTGAATGAGGTTTAAACCGTTTAAATAAGGATAAAATGTGATTGGGTTCTAATTGATGAAAAGATCATGAACCAACCATGTATATAAAATAAATTGTAAATAAATATATTTCAAAACATTCATTTGATGGTAAATCCTTAGAACACCATTATATATAAACAAGGTTCATAAAATGTTTCATGCCTCAAATAATTATAATTAGGACCTAGAAAAAATATATAAAATGAAAAGGATTTAAATAAATACCTCATGAAAGAGTTATATATAAATTAAACAGTAATTATAATGAATGAAATTTAATTAATAATATAATATAAATATATTTCAAAATATAAAAAACATAATATAACATTGATGTGTGTTAGAAAATATGTCCCAAAGAGATGAATTTTAGATGAAATCCATTTTCAATATGAGGAAAATTCAATTCAAATGATATTGAATGTGGCAACAATAAATAGATCATGAATTACCAGGAATATAATTTATTTTGTGCTATAACATCTAAAATATATATCAAATTAACTAAAATAAATAAAATATGTTTTTCACCCAAAACATGTCATAAAGTGATGAATTGGAGATGAAAGCCATTACATTGGTTCAAATTCATAATGAACATGAACCAGAAATCCTGAAAAATAAAATAATATTTGATAATTACATAGAAAATAACATTATTCAAAAATTTAAACATTTATAATAATAATTTATAATAATTACATACATATATATATATATATTAGTTTGTTTACATATTTCTGCACATCAGATTTTTTTTATTTTTAATGGTTTATACTAGTTTAGTAGGTGGGATCTTTGAATTTTATCTTCCTAAAATTATCATCATTCATAAAATACAAATTTTACTATAATTTATATTTATAGATATTTATATTGTTTAAATTTACTTTTTTTCAGTACTATAAGCTTTATCCTAGAAAATAAAATCATCAGAAAGTAAATTTCAATGATTTCTAACCCAAGAAGTGTGATTTTTTGTTATTAATGAAAAAACATTGATATAAAAATCGTAGAACCGTAAAAAATTAATTTATATATTCATATAATATTATACCTTTAATTATGTTTTCATAATCATCCATATAATAACTTCATATCATGGTTGATGTAGTTGATCAAACCAACCCAAAATGGACATTACATAATTAAATGATGATTATGAGTTATTTAAATTTTAAAATCATTATACCAGGATTAAAACTATATTATTTATTTTTAAATACATTTATATATAATAATAATAAATATCCAATTGAATAATTTTTGGATAAAAATGCATAGTACGAATAAAAGGTTTTTCCTCTTAGTTCTCTTATTTGGGTTGACTAATTTTATAATGATTTTTTATCACTCCTAAAATTAGGATATTTTCATTTATATTTAAAATTTTTTAAAACCCTCAGAATATTTTTTATCCTTTTATAAAATCATTAGATACAATGATGAATTTTTTTTACTAATTATTGAACATGTTACATTATTGGAGAGGTTGTTTTCAAAAATTCATGTTTAACATTTTTTATCTTAATAGAATATAAAAATTGGGTGTAATAAATGTACCATATTTATAATAAAATATAAAATAATCAAGGCACACATTTTACCTTTCTTTGATAGATTAGTAAAATTTTAATATGAATTATTGAACAAAAGGAAATGGAATTGGGAAATAGAGTTTAAGAACAT
Organism: Viscum album; assembly: GCA_963277665.1. NCBI lineage: Eukaryota > Viridiplantae > Streptophyta > Magnoliopsida > Santalales > Viscaceae > Viscum > Viscum album. Next base: position 1,047,838,833 of record OY728150.1, read on the forward strand.
ATACATCACATATTAGATTCTCTCATTTGTAAAGGGGGTTAGGGCATTATAGTACAATTATTATAAAATAATATAAAAATATTAATGCGTATAAGAATGTTTAGAAGACATTTTGGTATATTTTGAGACAAAATTAGGGGGACTTGGTTTGGTGAAAATTTTTCAGAGGTGTTCCCCTTTTATAAGTGAATAGCGAAGACATTTATATAAATAACCAACAAAATAAAAAATTTGATGTAAATCTGACAAAAGGTGTAAAATAGTTCATGAAATATTATATTGGGGAATACATAAGGTTTATTAGTCCTCAAAATATATTCACACATGTTTCATACATATTTCAATTCCTTTACCCCTTGAATTTTTTCTTTTACCATTTTAGATTTAACATTAATTACAGGTCTTTAATTAAGGGTAGTTGATATATATTCCTAAAAATAAACTTAATATTATTAGATTATTTTTAAAAATTTATTCTCATTTTTAATATTTTTATTTATTTATTTGATTAATATATTAAAAATTAATTTTAATATAATAATAATTTTGATAAAAATATTTATTGAGGTATGAAATTATTAATATTGGGTTTCAAACAATAATAAATATTTTAATATATATGATGTCAATTATAAAATAAATATTTCAAAAAGAAGAAGGTTTCATAAATTTATCTTTGATACTAATATATTAATAATGGAATGAAATTCATATTATTACCAAAGCATCATCTTCCACTATTAGAATAAAAAATAAAATGTTTTAGAAAAATTAAAATAAAATTAGAATTAGATAATACAGAGACTATAAATTATAATATAATTTCCATTTTATCATAATAAAATTACTAATTTTTTTATTTATATTTATAATTAAAATAAAAAATATAAGGATAAACATCTTTTTAAAAAAATTTCATTTCTAAAAAATATGTATTCTTATTGTTATTTTATATCAATTTCTAATTTAAATTATCTTAATAGAATTTTTTAAATTTAATTACATTTTAAGATTATTTTTTTCAATATATATTTATAAAATATAAATAATTAAAAAAACAGTTCTTCAAAAAAGAAACAAATATTATTTAAATACTTTACACTCATTAACTATTAACATTAAAATTACTTAATTATATTTTATATTTAAATTTTACTAGTCCATTGATATTAAATTTCTTTTTTGAATTTTATTTACGCATAAAATCATATTTTATTAATATTAACTATATTATTTGTGTTGAACACACACACACTAATAATATTTTAATATCATATCTTTTTTTCTATAAGAGTAATATTATTTATGATATACTACACAATTACACCTGATATTAGTGTACCTATTAGATATATGGCCTCTGACCATATCTAAAATTAAAATAGTTGAAACATCCATATTTATAATGAAAATATTTGATTCTAATATATTTATTGAAAACAAGATTTCATTCCTATATATAAAACCTTACTAAACATATTTTAATCACATTTCATATAAGGCACCAGCCTTAAAACATTACATAATCTTGAATTAAATGAATAATTTACATTGTGGGTCTTTTAAGGTATAATGTTTTAGAGAGTTAGGTCATAACATTTACATAACAACATGAATATTGAATGTAGACAATCCTACTCAGTATCCATTTTTTTCATAAAATAAAAACTATTGAAAAAAGTCCCCTGTCTAGTTCCATGTTTTAGACAACAAGTCTTTTTCTTGATCCCATCCTGACCCTATTCACATTTAAGTCGTGTTAAAAAACATTTCAAAACACAGGATGAGTATAAAAAAGAACAGTAAGGGTTATAAAATAAGAAATAAATCATTAGTCCATCAATACATACAAAACATAAATTCTTTTACTTACCTAATGAAAACACAGGATTTATGAATTAAACATAGTAATCACATATCATAAAGGTACTTATGGGATTCATATCTTACTTACATTGCAGCTAACAGAGCTACATAGGGAGTTATGTTGGAATACCCATTACAATATATTCCCTAATTCTCTTAGGAGAAACTTTCACATTTACATTTGTCACATTACCCAATGCATTTGAGATCTATCTCAGGCTCACCCGCCCTAGGACTATCATGGAACCACCCGTATACATAAATAATTCCCAAGAAACATAACATATTCATAACACATAAAACAAACATAAAGGAAAGATGACATTTACACATTTCAATCACAATATATCATTGAAATATATTGACATAAAAAATCCATTATCAAAACCATTTAAAATTACAAAATATGTAAAGATTATATGGTATTTATTTTCATTAAAAAAGCTAGGGCTTGTTAAGGAAGGCAATGATCAAATAATAGTCACAGCGGTGGAAAAAGTTTGTTGTCACTGCTTATGTTAAAAAATACTTTGATTTTGTTAGTTAGTAAAATGATTCACTTAAAAATATTCCGTTTTAATTAAATTAAAGGTCAATTTATTTTATACATCATATAAAATAATGTCATGTATAAAACCAAATATGCCTCAATGAAAGGAGATTGAGATGAAGTCCCTTACCTTTTGTCTGACTTGACCCGTTCGTTCTTAATCTCCTGAATAACTAATTAAAGTTAATTTCTACTTGATTAATAAACTTTTTAAATTTTATTATTCCTTTCATATCACTTATTACAATGTTATAAACATTTTGTAATCATTTATGTTAATAATTGTTGTTTTGTTGATATTTGGTACTTGAGTCACAAATAAAACACATATAATTACAATTTTCCCATGTAGTCAATAGTCCATTATCTCTAGAATTATATTCATGATTTAGATATCATATACATAATATATATCCAGTATAAATATGTATTTATAATAGTACATAACATTTTGGAGATAAGAAATGAAATGCACTATTCACGGAGACGGTAATCCGTACGTACGCATGAATGCTACTTTCAATTATATTTCACACTTTAATGGAATTATTACATAATGACACATATATATATTATAATAATGTTATAATATAATATATAATATCATTGAAACTATCCTTTATACATCTCACATACGGCATTAACGAGTCATATCATTTTGAGGGGGCGGTAGTCTGGACTTCCTGAAATTAAATTATCACATTTACCCATTGTGCAAACCATAAAGGTAGGATATAAATATAAAATACAGAAGAATAAAGAAAAAATTAACATAATATATATCATATATAAATATAGTTCCATATTAATGGAAACCATGGGAGGCAGTAGGGGATAATCGAACAATCATCATTTCGTGAGGCATTAGTTTAACATCCATAGAAATAGTATGTTCTTCACCAATTAGTTGGAGGTGTGTGTATATGTAGTTAAAATACATCTCATAAAAACATCCTAGAATACTTAGGATACTATTTTTGTTATACAAGAAATGAATAAAAAGAATTTAGGTGTTGGAGAATTAAAATAAAATAAAAAAAGTTAAGAGGAATCGTTACCTTTAATTTGGGTAACTCCCTTTAGTTTGAACCAAAAAGACTTCTGGAAGTGCCTTCGACCTACAGTAAGTCTAATAGAAGGAGGATATGGATCATGAGATTTATTTGGTTAGGGGTTTGATGAGCCAAGTTTTTTGAGAGGTGTGAGTAATGAGTAAGAAGTGAGGGCTTTTATAAGGGGGCGGAGAGGCTCTTTAGGAAAGTGTGAAAATATTATTTTATTATATAATGATATTCAGTTTCTAAAGGTCCAAAACTAATTAAAGTATAAGCTAAGGTGAATAATTGTTGAAATAAAATGATTGAATAAGAATTGGAAAGGTTTAAGATATTTTTATCATATTTATAATATAATTAATTTAAATATTTTATTAATGAGGTAAATATTGCATCATTATTGTGTCATAAATAATATATTTTATTAGATGTTTAAACAATATAAAAAAATACCACAATGTAAAAAATCTTTTTATATTGATAATGAAAATTTATAGTCAAAGTGATATCTTATATAAATCCATGTAAAAATTCATTTACTAAAAGATATTTGTTTCTGTCATTTTTATCATTATTGTAAGATAATTAATCTAAAGTGTCATTATCATTTCCATGTGGCTCCATGGGGTCCCAAAATCGACCCAAAAATTAAAATTGTCATAAATGACTCATAAAATAAGGTTATTACAAGTGTTAAGGTAATTTAGTATTATTATGATATTATTTTTAACTTGAATTACCCTATTTACCTTTAACTCTCGTAAATAAAAGTCAAAAGTTATCATTCACCAATAATTATTTTCATCCTTTTGAACCAAATTTTACATAATAATAACAAAAATTTGTGTTGGATTTTCTAAATCCAATTCACTTATGTGTTAAAATTTCAACTATAGTAATAATTCAGTTTTTTAAATACTACTATGTGGTTTCACTATTCATAAAAAATTTATGTTTTTCAGAAAAATACCAAAATTTCAGCCTAAGATGTATTTGATATTCCAAATTCAAAAATGATATCTATTTTAAAAAATTAGAAACATAGAATTTGCTTTAATTAATTTAAAATTAATTCCCATTGTCAAAATAAATAGATTGTTTTTAAGAAAAAATAATTATCAAACAATGGACACATGTTTATGTCCAATTTCAAAGTGAAATTTAATCCAATGAACAAAATTGGATTAATTGGTAAAAATATAATCTTATTACACTTTTAATAAAATTAAAAATATAATATAACCATAATAATAAATTTTATTAGAAGCCACTTTGGAATAAAAATAGGGATTTTTTCATTGTTCATAAAAAATAAACTTTACCAGAAAAATACAAAAAATTTACCTGAAGTAAATTTTGATGTCCTGTATCTAAAGAAGAATTTTATTTTTTAAAATATAACATATAAAAAGGAAAAAACTAGATTTAAAGAGGGTTCACCATCCAAAGGTGTTAAATCGTCATTTTAGTGAATATCCGAGTATTTTTGCTTAAATTAGATTCATTCATATTTTAATCCCCTAACTTCTATATGATAAATGTAAAAACATTTAACAAAAATGTATAACTATATTGTAGTTATTTCTATTCATTCCTGCCAATACAATATCAAGGAATTAACTACCATTTAAAATAATAGTTTTATATTATTAGTGTGTAATGTAATATTTCAAGAAAACATGTCGTTGTGTGTTAGGTAAGACATCAAAAATAGCATCCCCTTAAATGTAAAATTAATATTTAATTCAAAAATATTAATAAATTTGAAAATATATTATTCTTTATTTAAATGGGATGTTACATCCTTCCCCCCATTTGGGAAATGTGTCCTCGCAATTTTTTACACTTATCAAATAAATGAGGGTATTTATCCCTCATAGCATTTTCAGATTCCCATGTTATCTCTTCAACCATATAGTTTTTCAAAAAAACTGCTACACGGGGAATTACCTTATTCTACAACACATTCTCTCTACGGGAAACAATCTAGACTGGTTATTCCTCGTAAGAGATATTATCTTTCAACTGAACTAACTTTCGACTCAAAACATGAGATGGATCTGGAATATACTTTCTCAACATTGAATCATGAAAAACATTGTGTACCTCAGATAAACATGGAGGTAAAGCAACTCTGTGGGAAACTGATCCAAATTTCTTCAGGATTTTGTATGGTTCAATGAACCTCGGACTCAACATTCCGTTCTTACCAAAATTCATCACAATTTACCATAGAGAAACATTGAGAACGACCCGATCACCTATCTCAAAAGCTATATCATTCATCCGGTTATCTTCATAACTTATCTACCATATGGAAACTATTCTCAGGGTTTTCTGAATCAACTGAACCCTTTCTCCCATCTCATCTACCAACTCTGGTCCCATCGGCTTCCTTTCACCGACTTTATCTCAAAATGATGAGGTTCGTTAATGCTTTCCATATAATGCCTTAAATGGGGCCATCTTTATACATGAATGAAAACTGTTATTATAAGAAAATTCAACCAAAGAAAGATGTTGGTCCCAACTTCTATGGAAATCATGTGAACAAGAACGTATCATATCCTCTATGGTCTGAATTGTTCATTCTGAATTCCCATCTTATTGCGGATGAAAATTTTCAGTAAAATTTAATTAAGAACCCTATAACTTCTGATGACCTTTCTGAAAGTTAGAAGTAATCCTGTTATCATGATCATATACAATAGATATGGGAAATCCATGCAACCTGACTATCTCTTTAACGTACAACTGAGAAAGTTGATCTAGAGACAATGTATCTCGAATAGAAAGGAAATGAGCAGATTTAGTCAACCGATCAAAAATAACCCAGATTACATTATTACATTGAGATGTCTTTGGAAATACCACAACGATGTCCATGGATATATTTTTCCAATTTCCACTCTGGCACCAGTACAAACCGAAGCATCCCTTTCTGTAACTGCTGATCTTTTTTAACCTACGGACAAGTCAAACAATTCACAGTAATATTAGCAATATCCCTTTTCATTCCATCCCACTAGTAATAATACTGCTGATCTCTTTACATCTTAATACTGCAAGGATGTACTAAAAATGAGGAACTATGAGCTTCACATAACAACTCATTCTTCAACTATGAATCATATGGAACTTATAATCTTTTTACAAACCTCAAAACTGAATCATTATCAATGTTAAAATCAGGCAACATACCCTTCTAAACCAACTCCACCTTTTTCTGCAACTCACTGTCTTCTTTATACGCTTCCTTCATTATGTTTGATAGAGATGATTTCCCTAACACCTAAAACAAAATAGAATAATTTTATCCACCAACAACTTATATGCCAATTTTCATCAAATAAAAAACTAAAGGACACCGTTTCAAACGTATCATGGTTAATAAAGATTTACATTTTCGACTTAAAGCATTAGCCACTTTATTTTCTTTTCCAGGATGGTAAAGGATCATGAAATCATAAACCTTGATTAATTCCAACCATCCCCTTTCTCTCATGATCAATTATTTTTATGAGAAAATATTCTTTAAAATTTATTGGTCTGTATATATTTCACATTTTCCTACATACAAATTATGCTTTCATATTTTTAAAGAAAAAGAAACAATAGCTAATTAAAAATCAGGTGTAGGGTGATTTAACTCATGATGTTTCGAATCACGTGAAGCATAAGCAATTATCTGACCATTCTGCATAAGGATACATCCATGTCCTTTCAAAAAAGTATCACTGTAAATAACAAACTCACAATTTATGATCGGAAGTCCCAAACCTGGAGCATTCCCCAATATTCTTTTTTAATTCCTGAAAACAATCAGGACATTCTTTTCTCCAAATGAACATAAAACCTTTTTGAGTTATCATAGTCATGGGGATAGATAACTATTCAAAATTCTCAAAAAAACCACCACTAATAACCATCTAAACCAAGAAAACTACGGATCTCAGTTATATTTGTGGATCTTGGCCCTTCATCAACAAAATTTGTTTAATCAGGATTAACAATTATGCCATTTTTTAAACAATGTGTCCATGGAAAGAAATTTTTTGTAACAAAAAGACATAATTTCTGAATTTCCCAAACTGTTTATTTTCATTTATGATTTGTAAGACAACCCTTAAATGACTTTCATTCTCCACTTTACATTTAGGATAAACCAAAATATCATCAACAAACACAACCACCATTTATCACCTGAGTCAACCGATCTATCAATACAAAAAACTATTCAATTCTGATTCTGACAATCTTCAGATACTATTTTTGTAAGGCCATTTCCCCATGTATTCCTTCCTAGTATAGCTTCTCTATTTCCTCTATGAAAAACCATTCTTAATACATAAATATCTTGGGCGAAGAAATATGGTAATCTTTAAATGCTATATCACTTCAATCTTACCATAAATATATTTATGGATCATAATATAAAAATACCATAACTCCTAATGTTATCTAAATAGACTTCTGATATAAACTATAAGGCTGCGGCCTTAAAAAATTACAGAATCTTGAATTAAATGAATAATTCACATTGGGGATCTTTTCAGGTTTAGATTTTTAGAGAGTTAGGTCCTAACATTTACATAACAACATGAATATTAGATGTATACAATTTTACTCAGTATACATTTTTTCATAAAATAAAAACTTTTGAAAAAAATAGTCATGTATAGATCCATATTTTAGGAATAATGACATTTACTTTAACCCATCCTTGACCATATTCAACATTAAGTCCTGTGAAAAACATTTCAAAACATGAGATGAGCATAAAAAATCTCAGTAAGGGTTATAAAATAAGATGAAATCATTAGTCCATCAATACATAAAAAATCTGAACTCTTTTACTTACCTCAAGAAAACAAAATTTTTATGAATGACAAATAGTAATCAAAAATCATAATTGTACGTATGGCATTCATATCATACATACATTTTAGCTATCACAGCTACATAGGGAGTAATGTTGGAATACCCATCATATTATATTCCCTAAATCTCATAGGGGAAACATTCATGTTTACCTCCGTCATTTACCCAATGCATTGCAGAGATATCTTGAGCTCACATGGCCTAGGTTTATCATGGAACCACCCATATACATAAATAATTCCAAAGAACCATAACATATTCATAACACATAAAACAAACATAATTGAAATATGACATTTCCACATTTCAATCACAATATAACATTAAAATATATTAATATAAAAAATCATTTATCAAAACCATTTTCATTACCAAAATACGTAAAAATGATATGGTATTTATTTTCCTTAAAAAACCCTACGACTTGTTATGGCAGCTAAAGATTAAATAGTACTCACAGTGGCGGAAAAAGGTCGTTGTCACCGCATATGTTTAAAAAAACATTCCTTTTGTTCGTTTAGTAAAATTCTTATAAACTGATTCGATTTGATTAAAATGAATGTTCACAGGGGTTTATACACCTTATAAAAGAAAATCTGGTATAAAAAAATATGCCTCAATGAAATGAGATTGAGACGAAGTCCCTTACCTCGTGTCCGACATGACACGTTCGTTCTTTAATCTCTTAAATAATCAACTAAAGATAATTTCTACTTTATTTAGAACATTTTTAAAGTTTATTATTACTTTTATATTTCTTATTACCATGTTATAAACATTATGTAATCATTTACGTTAATAATGGTTGTTTTTTCGATATTTTGTACTTGAGTCACAAATGAACACGATAAAATTACATGTTGTCCATGAGGTCAATATTCCATTTTCTCCAGATTGATATTCATGATTTCGATATCATATAAATCATATATATCTTTTATATATATGTATTTATAACAATAATAACATTTTGGATATATGAAATGAAATGCACTATTCATGGAGACAGTAAGTCGTACCTACAAATGAACGATACTTTCATTTATATATTGAACTTTAATGGAATTAAAACATAATGATACATAGGTATATTATAATTCTAGTATAATATCATATATAATATCATTAACACTATCCTTGACATCCCACGAATGGAATTAACGAGTCATAACACTTTGAGGGGGCGGTAGTATGTACTTCCCCAAATGAAATTATCGCGTTTACCCATTATGGAAATAATAAAGGTAGGATATAAATGTAAACTATATAATCATAAATAAAACATAAACATAATATATATCCTATATAAATACAGTTCTATCTTAATGGAAACCATGTGTGGAAGTATGAGATAATCGAACAATCATCGTTTCATGAGGTGTTAGTTTTCCATCCATAGAAAAAGTAAGTTATTCACCCATTAGATAGAGGTGTGTGTAAGTGTAGTTCATATCCATATCATAGATACATCCTAGTTTATTTATAATACTTTTTTTGTTATAAAATAAAGGAAAAATATATATTACGGGTTGGAGATATAATATAAAATAAAAGAAGTAATGGGGAATTGTTACCATTAATTTGAATAACTCCGTTTGGTTTGACCCAAAAGAACTTCTTGAAGTACCTTCTACCTTAGATATGGCTTACAGGAGGAGTATAGGGATCTATAGAGATTATTTGGTTAGGGTTTGGGTGAGCCAAGTGGTTTTAGAGGTTTGAGGAATGGGTAAAATGTGAGGGATATTTATAAGGCGGTGGATGGGCCCTTTTGGAAAGTGTGAAATCATTATTTTATTATTTTGTGATATTTGGTTTCCTATGGTCCAAAAAAATTAATGTCTAATATAAGATGACTAATTGTCTAAATAAAATAATCCAATAAAAGTTGGATAGGTTTTGGATATTGTTTTAATATTTATAATCATATTTATTTAAATCATTTGTTAATGAGGTAAATACTACATCATTATTATGTCAAAAATAATTTAATCCATATGATGTCTAAAAATTATAAAAAAAATACCATGATGTAGGAAATCGTTTTAGATTTACAATGAATATTTATAGTCGAAAATATATCTTATATAACCCCATGTAATGATTTATTCACTAGAAGATATTTGTTTGTGTCATTTTTATCACTACGTTACGTTAATTAATCTAAAGTTTATTTATCACTCCCATGTGGCTTCATGGGGTCCCAAAATAGACCCAAAGAGGACCATGGGCGTAAATGACTCAACCAATAATATTGGGGCATGTTTTAAGGTAATTTTGTATTATTAATATAATTTTATACCTAGAATTACCCTATTTACCTTTAACCGCAAAAAATAAATGTCAAAAAATACTATTCACCAACTGTTATTTTCATCACATTGAACCATATTTAACTTAATTATAAAAACCATGTATCTTAGATTTTCTAAATTCAATTAACAGAATTGGTAGAGTTTTATTTAAATTAAAAATTCATTTTTTAACTACTACTAAGTGGATTCACTATTCATAAAAAATTGATGTTTTTCAAAAAAATACAAACATTTCATCCTAGGAAATATTTGATATTCCAAATTAAAAAATTATGTCTATTTTACGAAATTCAAATCATATATGTGGAATTAATTAATTTAAAACTAATTCCCACTACTAAAACAAATAGAATGTTTTTACGAAATAATAACTATCAAAAGATAGACACTTGTTTATGTTTAATTTCATAGTGAAATAATTTCAAATGACCAACATTGGAATAATTGGTAAAAATATAATCTAATTACAATTTAAAACTAATTAAAAAGATAATATAACCATATAAATAAATTAGATTAAAAGCTACTTTTGAATAAAAATAATGTATTTTTCACTATTCATAAATAAATGAACGTTACCAGAAAAATAAAAAAAAATTACCCAAAGTAAATTTTGATGTCCAAATATAAAGAAGAATTTTATTTTTTCATATAGAACCTATAAAAATGACCAAAACTAGATTTAATGAGGTTTCACCATCAAAATGTGGTAAATTGACCCTTTAGTGAATATTAGAGTATTTATGCATAAAATTATATTTGTTCATATTTTAAGCCCCTAAATTTTATAGGATAAATGTAAAACCATTTAAAAAAATGTATAATTATATTTATGTTATTTATATTCATTCCTTCCAATACAACATCTTGGCATTTAAAACCATTTAAAATAATAATATTATATTATTATTGTGTGATATAAGATTTCAAAGAAACCAGTTGTAGGTATCAGTTAATCCATCGAACATAGTGTCCCCATTAATGTAAAAGTCATAATTTATTAAAAAATATTAATAAATATGAAAATATATTATTCTTTTTTTCATGGGATGTTACAATTCACAATTCAAATGTTTTAATTTTAGATATCACAACATTATTTCCCATATCATGAAATTATTTACTACTAATTATTATTATTAAAGGAAATAGTGGTCCATAGGTGATTATTGTTATAATTATATTATTATTTTTAATTTCTAGTTCATTTTTTTAAAAAAATTGCAATGGATGTAGTAATCCATGAAATGTAATACTTAGATTCATGTGATTTTGTTGTATCTAGATTTTATTTGAAGAATAATAATTTTTAGTTAAATCATTAACTTGTATTCTTTGTTACCAAATCTATTTTAATTACATTGGACTAATAGAAAAAATATTTTCATAATTATAAAAATAATATTTATAGAAAAAAATATGCTTCCAAAAAACCTGGGATGTTACATCTACCCCATAAATAAATTTCATCATCCAAATTTTATTTATAAAACACCAACAGAAATACAGAATGGAATATAAATTATAATGATTACAGAAAATATAATTTATAGATATATATAAATCATAAAGACATGAGAAACATATCTATTTCATTAGAGTATATATATCTATAATATTTAGTTTTTCTCCAACTATTTGCGTTAAGAACCAACTATTATTTTATTTTAAAACCCACATAATGTAAATTTAATATTGAGAGTGTTTATTATAGTATATTAATTAATTTAATATCATACATTAATATTAAATGTGTTTCCTTGCCCCATATAATTTTTATTTTAAGTATAGAGAACATACCAATTTTGAAAATCACATTAAATATATATAAAGGATCAACAATAATATATTCTTCATTAAAAATACCACAAAAATGATTAGGATTCATAAACCATGGAAAAAATAATGATAACACAATGTGTTTTAATTTTTTCATCTAATAGTTGATGAAATCATACATGAAATAAGATATAAGAATATATTGAGTTACAAATAAGTATACCTAGAACTGATTAATTAAAACTATGCACATCAATAACAATCGGTTCATATGATTTTCAATGGTCCCATTGATTAATGTTTTATTAATGTTTATTTTTTTCTTCATCCATTAGATTAGTAAATTGGAATTAATTTTTCCCAAATTCATTATATCTAAAACATAGAACTGTTAGTGGATCCTTTCAAATAATTTTATTTTTCTCTATCAGGGAATCTGAACTATTTATTTTTCCTCGACATCCTGTTACCTGATTCCAACTTTTACAAATAGAGAATATATTCATGTTACATTAAGGATTTTATAATTTTTATCTTCAAAAATTTTAAAATGATGGAAACTAAATATAATTTACTTTATATTTTTTTATCACGTGATCCTCTATAAAGCTATATTCTTATTTTATTTATTGGGTACGAAAGTTCAAAAATACACATGTTTGTATATACAACTGGAGAAAATATTTTGTGCAAAAAAAATTCATTAAAAGTGAATATGTTGAAATAATATAAATTATTCTACAGTTACAGGCCTCTTGTGAAATCATAGGCCCTCTCATCATAGACTAGGGTTTTAATTGATCCAATTATCAACCTGCACTTTTCACGTTCATTACTCATATAATAATTTGGTCTATAAAATAATCCTCCTTCCAATATCCATACATGTATTTTTTTAGAAATTTACTTAATAAATACTTTTCCAATATTTTTTTAGATCATCCATCACACAGACACATAATTATGTTTTTCATTATGTTTTAATTAACATATCACTAAAATTAACTAGTGTAACCAACAAAAAAACATAACCTTTGCAACAATACAATTTACGTTGACCCGATATTAATAATCCGTTATATTACATTATATATATAATTATAACATTACATTACATTATAATTTAGATAACCATTAGAATTTAGAGGATTTGTGTCTTTGGAAAACTGTATATATAAGAGAGTTATTTTAGATTTATTTTGAATATTTCCCCATATTTTCATCATACTAGATATTGTCATATATGTCTCATGGGTGAAATAAATCATCATTACCTAGAAAAATAGAAGCATAACAAAGGGTTTATCTCAAATGATCGTTATGTGTGTAAACATTATATCAACAGGTTACTCTGAGTGATATCATAATCATATAGTAAAACATGAGCATGAGATAAATCTATAATTAAATAATTATATTTCGTTTTTTTAATAACATAATAACAGGTAACCCTATAAGATAAAACATATAATATGTAATAAATAATATGAAATAATGATACATAAATCATGTTTCATGGGTTTATCATATTAACATATTAAACAAGTGTGGTATTAATATATGTATAGATACAAAAAATTGTGGATTAAAATAAAAAATAATTATTATAGTTAATTGAGAATCACAATGTAACACCAAGAGATTTTTTGAGATATTTACCTTTTAATTTCATTGATCACTTATTTTTTATGCTAAACCAAGTCTATATTGTGCTATACGCAACACCATTTAAACTTACAGTATACACAACACAACTTGTTGGCTTTTGTTATACATAGTTTCATGTTCATGTGATATAATTCATGTCACGCAATAATGAGTATAGATTTTGTTCAATGAACAATGTTTGAATTATTTTATGTGAAACACCACAATAATATTTCATTATATACAACATTGACTTGGCTTACATTTCATGCAATATAGCCCTTCCTCGATAGCTTGTTTTGTACGTAATACCGGGTTTCACTAAATAATGATACATTTTTAAAATATTATTATTTAATGGAATATAATGTAGAGATTATGAAAAGAATTAACCATATTTTTCAATTTATAACATTAAAATTCGTATTATATATATTTTAGAATAAGATATAAGAACAAATTCAAATTTTTGGAGAAAAGATATTTTTTAAAAAAATCCACTTTTCCTACCTTTTTATGGCACATCAATTTTAAATTTAGTTTCTAACACTCTTATATATTATATTTAATGAAATGAAATTATTCTTTATAATTAAAAACATAAATATTTTTATATATTTTGAATTTTTGGTATTTTTCTGATAAAAATAAAATTTTAATGAATTCTGAAAAAAATACTTCATTTTTATTCAAAAATGACTTTTCATCTAATTTATTTATCTAATTATATTATCTTCATATTTGGGTTTAAAGTGTAATTGGATTATGTTTTTTTTAATTTAATACCATAATGTTAATTTTAAGTAATTTCACAATTAAATAAGAAAAAACTCATGACAATATTTTGGTATGTTTTTACTTCTTAAAACACATTTTTTTGTTCTGACAACTAGAATTATTATTTAATTAATTTCTTCAAATTTGGTGTTCGTAATTATGAAAAATTGATTCCATTTTTTAATCAGGGGGTAAAAATTTTGTTAATAGGTTGCTTTAATTTTTGGATTTTCTTAATATAAACTATTAATAATTTAATTTACCAAAATTAAATGTAAATTGGATAAATTAGGTTAACTAATAATATGATAAGGACAATTAAATTAATATAATACCTACCAAAATCAAATTAGATTAATAAAATTCTACCTTTTATATCATTGGTTAGAAACAAAGACATTTAATGTCCACATGACATTAAAATGACATCCATATTAATAAAACAAATGAAAGTGACAAAATTTCATACTCTCATTTTTATAACTGTAAAAATTTTAATATAGGGATAACCAAGTCATATATTAGAAAATAAATTGTACATAGAAAGATAAAATAACTACCTGCATAATGGTAATATATTTTTAAAATTTTATGAAATATACAATTAAATTTACATCTTATTCATTGGATGATTTAAAAATTAATTAATTGTTGATAAATTAATGAAACATTTTTTATTAAATTTCTAGTAACCATAAAAATGCACAAACACACGTCCAAATTTTATTTATCATGTATATATCGAGCATTCTCATGCAATGGTCAAATTATGAACCTCTTAGAGCCATATGGAAGTAATTATGCCAATAATATTATTTTATTTAATTTAATGTTAAAATTGACACATTCATACTTTAATAAGTATAAAATTTTCAGTGTGGGTTTATCAAGAAGAAAAATTCTACTGTAGTTATTTTTCTGAAATATAGTAAAATTATATTAATAATTATATTAATAATTTTTTATTTTTCTTCATAAAATACCTATATTAAATAATTAAAAAAACATTATTGTAGAAAGTATTTTATTAAGTGGGATATCAAATAAATGTTATTAAAAATTTTAAAATAATGATAATGTGGGATAATTATTTTTCCAATGAATTATATAAATTCCCTTGAACCCTAAGGCTATAATAATATATTATTTTCTAGGATAACACCTTATTTTGATATTTAGAAATATCCAGGAAATGAATTGTATCATAATTGACACAGTTGATATTTTTGTTAAAATTATGTTTTTTAATATTATTTTAAAAATTAAAACAATTTTAAAAAATATAGAATAATTTTGATATGGTATAAAATTTTATAAATTATTCTTTTATGGCATTACTGAAATCAAATAAGTAAATAATTTACCCTTTTAGTGTTGAATTATTTTTTAGCGTAATTAAAATTAAATAGAATAACTATTTTTTAATCAAAATTATTATTTTTAAACTCACATCAAAACTAGTTTAAATTCAATTGGTTGATTATATTTCAATCTTATAATATATTATCTTAAAATATATCTCATTTTGGAGGTGTTTGGATTGATTTATATAATATTATTAATTAATATTTTTCAAAATTCCAAATGTGATCCTCACCCCAATTACAAAAAGTCACCTCCTCCATCATTTCACCACAACTAATTAAGCCATAACGTTAGTATATACCCTGCTAATTTCAATTATCAACTTCTCTAGAAACAGTTTAGGGGTCTGGATCTTCTTTAAATTCCAACTATTGTTCTCTAATATGAGATTTAGTGGAGGCATGTCGGAGAAGAGGTAATATCATTTACAGATTCTTTCAAACATATTTCTTATTTTACATCCACCACAAATGTTTTTTCATTATTAATTAATTAATATATTATTAATTTTATACTGATGGGTTTTTAGTATTACGAAACATCCATAGTCTACCTTATACACATCCTATGATAAATGAAATCACCATGTGTGCGTAGGTATGACTTATAGTCTCCACACCATGGTTTACTATGTTTTTCACCACCACCAAACATGGATGGGTGTAATGATGGAAGTAATAACTATATATTATGAATATAACATGATATTTATTCTAAATATTTATACACCATCCAATTCACAACCATTCAATAAATATTTGAATTATATCAACTCTTGTGCATACGTATGACATACCGTCTCCAAGATGTGATGTGATCAATTATACGTTATCTTCATTAATGAATGATTATATAAATATATGTAATGAATAAAAATGTTATCGATTATGATTTTATAATTTTATATTGATTTAACTGTGTCATAATAATATGAACCAGATCTTATTCGACAAAACATGAATTAGAAAATAAAGCAGGTAACACATGATTTAGGAGTAACAGTGAAATGATTCAACCAAAAAATTATAATATGATCATATATGAATTCATAAAAATGATTATTCTTATAGAATAAGTCAATAAAATTATTTAAATCATTATAATAGAGGTTCAGATACATTCAATGCATATCAAACCTAAGGTAATGGATTAGTTTGTCTAAATTTTATTTATTAGTATCATTTTCTTTATACACCATATAATTATTTTGTGTGGTGTTTCTTTTAACAAAGTATGTTTTTATTATTATTAAAATGAGTGTTATTATATTTAAAATATGAATATAATTTTATTTATTCTCTGAGGCATATGATTCAAATGATTATAAATTGTTGAGGAATAATTTTTGAATTTCATTTTTTATCCGATATTCGTTATATGTAAATATTTAGTGGGGTTATATTTTTCATCCATGTTTTCTAAATTTGTTTTTATAAAATGTTTACGAATCTTTTTTGTATGTTTAAATTAATTTTTACACAGTTTTGACTTTAACTAAAAGTTATGGAAAAAATTTTTCTTTTTCATTACCACATGTGGTAATTTTTTAATTTTCTGGAAAAAGTTTGAGGAGAATGTTTTTTAACTTATACACTATGAATTGATTTTATATGAATTTTTTATTCATTATTTCCAAGAATCATCTACTAAAATACTTTAAGTTTATTTTCAACTAAATTATTTTCTTTTAACTTTTCACGACATTTTGTGAAATATAAATCTTTATAAAAAGAAATGACATTTTCCTCAAGAATTAAGTTAAAGTGTTTTATCAAAATTATTTTACATCTATGATGAGAATGGTTTATATTTATATCTATATTATTACATTAAATTTATTGGGTTTATTATGGATTTATTTTCATTATATCAATTTATTTTTATGGATTATGTTATGATTGAATTATTTTAAAAAACTCATTTTATTTCATGGGTTACGCTATGATGAATTATTTATGTTTTGTGGCACATGTAAGAATGATTTAACTATGAAATTGGTGGGACCAATATCTCCCTCAATTGAAATTGATAAATATTTATATCTCTTTATATAGACATGACAGGAATGATAAGTAAATATGGTTCAAGAATATATGACTGGAACGACAAGTAAACCCGATTTATTAATAGAATTTGTCAACTATGATGGTCTTCAAAGAACTTCCTTACCTACTATTTAAATCATATTCTGTGTTTTTTTGGAACAATTACATGTTTTATGTCAATTATATTTTATCATGGTTGTTTTCACTTATGATTTATGCCTTACAAAATTACATGATTTATTTCATGTATCATAATTTTATATTTAAACATTATGTTCATGTTTTTAAATTATAATGTTTATGGTTTGTTTTATAATCTCAATTATTAACCGTAATGAGCATGTGAGGTCACCATTTTTATTTCCTCATTTCCCCATGATATTAAGAAAGGTTTTAGGTAGTAATACTAATGAGGAATATCATTATAGAAGATGTTGATGATCTTTCACCAAGATAGAATAATATGTTCCAAGTTTCCAAATATATTAAACTAACACTCTCTTTGGGTGTCTATTTTTGTAATGTAATATGTATTCTGAAAATGAATCGTATTAACCATGTAAATCAATATTGGACTTTTATAGTTGGTATCATAGCAAAGGTTTAGTCATCCATTATAATCGTGGATGCACAAACAATAGAGAGATCCCAAGAGATAGTTGTAAGGTATGTTTAGGGAAGTACCCATGCGTAAGTCTAACTATAGGTTAAATTAATATAATTAATGTAATTATCAAAAATAACCTAGGATTAAACGTAATATTTTTTGATATTAAATTTACTTCTCGATGATTATTTAGTTTTCCTAGTATAATTTTTTCCTCACACACTATTCTTTTTGGGTTTTAGGAAATAGATGGAAATAGGAGGATTCAAGTTAATGGATAATATTATAGTTAGTGGAATGATATTATTCATGGAGAACCAAATTAAATGGGAGTTGGAATGAGAAAAATTGTAATTATTCCTAATCATAAATCTCATAAAATGATTAATAATATCAACATTGATGAGTTTCCTAACCCCGCAAATAAGAGAAATATTGAGTTTTATTGTGATTATAGAAGAATGAATGTTCAATTTTTCTCATGTAAATCATGTGGGATGAGAAATATAATGGAATGATTCAAAGGATCTGTAAGGTGGTTTGTGTGGGGGAAAGGAGGACACAAATAAAATTATTTCAGATGAAAAGGATCAATTAACACCATGGACAATGATAATGGTATTGCTAACACATCAACAATAGTTAAATTTTTTAAATGTGGAATTTTCGGGAATTATGCAAATTTATTCTCAAAGGGAAAAATATCATGAAGAGAATCAACATGGTAATATGGTTAGTATTTATGCTAATTATGATACAGAGACTACAAATTATATATGAGATGAATGAACTATTGAGGAATAAAATGATGAAGCTCGATCAATGGTTTAAGAAGATAGTGCAATGATTACATGTTTATCAAGAAGAATGTATGACACTAGAGAATAAGGAAACATCTAAGGATTGTTACACTATTTTTTCCATAAGTATTTTAAAGTATATTTTGAATGGTACCAGTAACCATGAAAATTTATTATGATAGTTTTGTAAAATACATAATATTTGAATAATGATGGGATACGAAGATAATGAGTTGTTTGATATTATAAATGACCTCAGGATGGATATAAGGACAAATTTATATCATTGTTTGTGTATATATCTTTTTTGGGTATTTTTTGTGTGTGGAATGATGTTAGGCCTACTAGGCTAGATACCCTAAGAGGGGGGGGGGGGGTTGAATCAGGGAATGAAAAAAATAAAAGAACATCCCTTTTGGATCTTGTTTTATTGTTAGAAAAAACACTCTTATCTCTATGATTCCCATTGTAGAGTAAGAATGAATATTAAAGCACACACAGAGCACAATAATTTTTCTTTGTTCACCCAAACTAGGCTACGTCTCAGGAGAATACACCAACGATGTGCTGATGTATTAAATCCACTCTTAGCGCAATGTTTTTTATAGGTTCAATGTGTACTCATTGTCCCTCATGGTTTACAACCAATCAAAATTTGAGAACTCATTGCTCCCTCAACTGAAGTGATCTCACTGCTTCTTCAAAAGATCCACTCACAGTTTAAGGACTTCTAGGTTCTTTCATTAATTATAATGAGTTCATCCTTTATTGTATCTAGATGATATGTTGATGTCAAAATTTCATCCACGTATGAATACCCATCTTCCACATATTAATGGGCTGCAACAATTGGAAAAGCATTTGTAAAGAACCCCAATTCATAAAGATCCCAATTTTCTAAAGCATGAACAATCCTCCACGTAGTCCCAGCCGCTTCACAAAGCACACACCTTCATAGAGCTCACAGTTTCTTAGGGAACACTCTTAACAGAGCTAAAGACTTTTGCAAAGAGAATTCCTCCACAAAGAATAGGCGGCCTCAGAGCACAAGCTGTCAGAACGAGACATCTATCATGAATCTCATGAAGACTATATAGAACAAACCTCTTTCGCTGAGCAAGATTAGCCACCGTGAAGCTTCTATTTTTCACAAAGCCCACTTCGTCAGCGAACCTCCTTCCCTATTTTAGAGAAAAAAAATTCATAAAAAACTCTCTAATTCTCTCAATGGGGTCATGTCCTATTAATAGGAAATTACACTGACCCTTAAATGTTCCACACATAGTTACAACTACATCAACTCAAAAATTGAAGCTCTAAAATTAAAACCAAAATTCACTATATATCATGAAGCACCACATAACCATTCTAATTACATGTATTTTTGTAATAGCAGAGATATCAGTGAATTCCTTTGTGGCTTCACCACAATTCTCCACTCACAATGCCCATCACCGCTGCAATGCTCTTAAATACTACTATTTGTGAAGCTCATCATAATATAGAAGATCACCATCAACAATATTCATTTCCTTCTAATATCCACATCAAGAATCCCATCTGTTAGGACCAAGCTGAAGGAAGATATGGTTTGCATGGATTGTCTTTTGTTTATCTTTAGGAAGTTTTCATAAAGTAAATACACCTTAAATATCTAAGAATTTGGATGCTTGAAGTTTGAACTTCGGAATAGAGAATTTTGAACATTCGGAACCTAGTGTACGAAGAATTCGGAGTTTGGAATTCGGAGTCTGGAAATTGAGAAGTTCGGAATAAGGAAACTGCAAATTTTTTAAAGCTGGATGATAGGATATGTGAAGGACCTAATTGTGACGATGCTTTGCTATTTGGTAACTCAAATTTGTGAGTATATGCAAGTACTCATAATACAAGAAAAATTTGTGTGGTGACGTCATACAGAGATCTTGAGGAATCATTCTGATAATTCAAAATCTCTACTATCGATGATTGAAGAAGTCATATCGAGAACCAAGAGGTGTTCTGAGAATCTAGAAGAGCCGTTTCGAGATCTTGAATATCGTAGCGAGAATTTCGGAGTCAACTTGCTGAAAAGAAGTTAATAGAGAGAAGTTCTGAGTCGACTTCCTGATTCAGAAGTTCAGAGTGAAGAAGTTCAGAGTCGACTTCCTGAACTTGAAGTTCGTAGCCAAAAGTGCAGATTCGTGATGAGAATTAGAGAAGTTTTAATGAGAATCCATACCAAGAATTAAAATTTTGTCATGCTGATGAAGCGGTGAAGAGTCATGCTGAGAATTGAAAGTGATGCCAAAGACTCAATAAGAGTTGATCCGAGAAAGGGATGCCGAAAAATCAAGTAGAGTGGATTCAAGAATATGATGCCGATAAGACAGAAGAGTGGATCCGAGAATGTGATACCAAGGAAATTGTATAACAAAGTCAAATTCAGAAAAGGCCAATGCTATAAATCAAGTGAAGGGGAAGAATATTCGATATCATTCAATAAGCGTTTACAATGTCTTAATTACTCTGAGATTTCAGGAGAAATAAAGATTTTGGTGAATTTAAGTGAGCGTGAAAATATTTTGGTTTCACACCTAAGAACTCTTTGGAGCACATATAAAAGGAGATCAGGGTGCTAAGTAAGGGTGTGATGAAAAAATAAAAAAATAAGCTCTAATAATTTTGAGAGAAGAAGAAGTGTTTGGCCAACAGAGTTTCATTGCAATCTCAATTGAAACGTGAATTTGATACTGGTTTAAACCGTATTGATTTTCTTGGATTGAGAAAATTCAGAGTGAAGAAGAGTATTTGGAGTGGATATTTGGAAAGGGGAATCAGTACTGGCAGTCACCGTATTGAGTTTCTCAGACTGAGGAAGACTCGGATTGAAGAATTAGAGTGAAGAAGAGTGTTTAGAGTGAAAAATTCGGAGTGAAGAATTCGGAGTGATGAATTTGGAGTGGATATTCGGAATGGGGAATCAGTACTGGCTGTCAGAGTATTGAGCTTCTCAGACTAAAGAATATTTAGATTGAAGAATCGGTATGTGAAAATTCTAAGTGAAGATTCAGAATGGGATGTTTAGACTGTAATTGATCTATCACATGTCCAAGGATTCCTTGCCTTTCTTCTGGGTGAGGAAGTGAAGATTAGTGATGAACTTTCTTACACTTTTGTTTTTGAAAGGTAGTATAGGTAACATAAGTTGTTACAAGAAAAGAGACTTTTCCCTATTGTGCTAAGAGGGTGCAAAGGCACTGGAGTGATTATTTCACAGTGCTTCATGAGTGTAAGGTTATATCATACTCTTTTAATCCAAGTATTGTTTTCTTAGTGGATTTTATGGTGGTGGATTGTTCCCAACCATAATAAGGACGTATCTATTCTTATTTAATAGTGAACCTTGTAAATTGCTGTTTTCCTTTGGATGGATGTATGTTTGTTTCATATCAGGGAAGTATATCATTAACAGGAGACAAAGGTTGTTCTCAGTTTAAGGGAACTTAAAAGAAGTAAAAGGGGTACCACTGATTCACCCCTCCCCCCCCCCCTCTCAGGGTTTTATTACTCCAACTGTTCCTTACAAGTGATATAAGAGGGAGGTTTGCTTTGTTTTCCTTCCTGATAAAGAATCTGAATTGTGTGAACAATAAAGGCATTCTAATATTCGATGGGAAGAACGTTCACATATGGAATGATAGAATGATAATGTATCTCATGTCTATTGGTTATGAAGTTCTTAAATCTGCAACAGTTGGGTTTCCCCCCATTGAAGAGAATGTTCCACTTACACATGTTGACAAGAAGTTTCTTGAGAATGATGGAAGAGCGAAGAATGCTATATTGTCTCCCCTTTTTTAAAGTGAATTATTTATAGTAAAAGGAGTGTCCACAGCCAAAGGTATATGGGAAAAACTGAAAATCATATACTAAGGCAATAAAAAATTCAAGAAGGATAAACTTCATATATTGAGATTGAAGTATGAAGACTTGAATGTGGAGATCATGAATCTGTTGGGTATTTATTCACTAGGGTAAACGATATTGTTAGCACCATCAGATGACTTGGTGAAGAGCTGAAAGACTCTACTGTGGTAGAAAATATCTTCAGGATTCTTCCGGATAATTTTGATGTGAAGGTATCTGCATTAGAAGACAAGGACTCAGAGACTCTATCTCTTGAAGATTTTCATATCAAACTCAATACTTATGAGATGAGAAGGGAAAAGGCTATGAAGGCCAAGACAAAGGTTGACAGAGAATTATCATTCAAAGCCATAATGAAGGAGAAGTCTAAGAAGATATTGATTAAAGAATATGGTGGTGACTCTGACTCTGAATGTGAGGTATGTAAAAATCTTAAAGATATTTTATCATTGTTTTCAATAAAATGTTAAAAGAGGCACAGGTAAATACAAGCGAAAACATCCCTTGAAGCCTTCTGAATGTGGAGGCATTGGCCACATTGCAGCTAACTGTCCTTGAAGGGATAATGAATAAGATAGTGATGAATAAGAATGAAATCCAAGAAAGTTATTAAAGAAACAGGTTGGTAATGGAAAGTCAGGGAAAGAAAAGAAGTTCATCAAACCCTAGAGAACAAGATTCCTATCTGTAAATGATGAATATGAAGAAAGTGATGTTAAACATAAAAAATCAGTTGAGCATGGTATTGAGAATACTTTCATTACAACAGTGAATGATGAAGATTTTGGAAGCAGTAGCTTGGAAGAAGAAGAAACTCAGCATGAGATGCATTTGAAATAAGAATGGAAGGAATGTTTAAGGAAGATCAGAAGGCTGAATAAGCTTAACAAAAAAGTTGGAAGATGAATTTTCCTCAGAATAGAATAAAGAAAATGATAAAGAAGAACTTGAGAAAGATATTTAGGACTTGAATAAGTATCTTGATGATGAGAAAACTCCAAATGAGAATATGAGAGTAAAGATTAAGGAAAAAGAGGAAGAATTAGAACTCTTTCAAAAGAATCTCTCAAAAGTTGAATAAAAAACATTTGTTTTCAAAACTCAACTACTAATGTTGGTGAAGGATCTCAAAAAGATCATTATGAGAAAATTTAATAGAAGAATAAAGTGGTTGCTGTGAAGAAGAAATATGATAAAGTTACTTATGCGGCCAAGACAAGCATTACTAAGAACTCTGATGTTTCAAGGAAACCTTAGTCTAGCACTTGTGAAAAACAAGCAAAATCAGAGAAGCCAGAATTACAGTAGAGCAATCTTGCTAACAAAAGAATGGTTGGTGGGGCTGAAGAAAGAGAAACATAAAAGTATCAGAACAACAGCTTTAGAGGATGGTACTCCTTCTATCGGTACTGTTGGTATTGTGGTGGATTTGGGAATACAACAAATATGTGTTGGTTCAATCAACATTATTATCATCACCCCACAATTTATGAAAGGAAGAGATTGAGGGGGATTCAATCTCCTCAAAGGAGATGCGTGAGAAGTTTTTCTTGACGAAATTTGAGAAGAATAAAGTTAAGACAGAAAATAGGTTCCAGCCTCTGGAGACCATTTTTGAAAGGTGTGATCAACCTGGACACCTTAAAAAGGATGTCTTGTGCTGTTACCGGCTCAACAAAAAGTTCTTAATTTTCAGAAGTTGAAGGTGAAGAAAGAATTGAAAGAACAAAATGATCTTGTTGTTGAAACTGCTCTAAAAATTACAAAGGAAGAAATACCTTGGATACTTGATAGTGGGTGTTCTTCACATATGATAGGATACTTGAAGTTTCTAATGAATATGAAGAATTTTAATCAATTAACAGTGAAATTTGGAAATGATGGATCTTTAAAAATCAAAGGTGTTAGATCATCCATCATAGTAAATGGAAAATTAATGTCCACGAAAACCTTTTATGTTGATGCGATGAAGCCCAACTTACTGAGTGTATCATAATTGTGTGACAAGGGTAACAAGGTTATCTTCAATAAAGATGGATTTATTGTGAAAAGTGAAGAAGATGGGAAGATTGTTACCAAAGGCCAACGAACCAAAGGAAATCTGTTTCAAGTTGGAAATTTGGGAAACTCTTGCTACATGAGCATAGTGGAAGAAAATCAGTTGTGGCACAAAAGACTTGGACACATGTGTCAGTGAAATATGAGCAAGTTATCTCAAAGGGACAGTGTTCAAGATATTCCAGATTTGCCAAGAAGAATAGATTGGGGTTGCACTACCTACCAGAAAGGAAATATTACATGTGTTGTGTATAAAAAGGTTGACATGTGTTCTAAACAACCCCTTGAACTAATACATTCTGATATATATTGGCCGAAGAGAAAATAGTCAACAAATTGAGAGAATTACTTCATCACTTTCATTGAAGATTTTACTCTCATTACATGTGTTATCTTTATGAATCACAAGTCAGACGCCATGAAAATGTTTAAAATCATCAGAAGGAAAGGTGAGAAAGAATGTGAGTCCTCTGTGAAGAAGTTGAGAACATATAATGGTTGTGAGTATAGAAGTGAAGAATTTGAAGAATATCATAAGAAGCATGGGATTCATCATGAATATGGTGTTCCATATACACCTCAACAAAATCGGGTTGCTGAAAGGAAAAAAAGTAGACTGTTGGAAATGGGAAGAACCATGTTTCATGAACATGGCCTTACTCATTACTTTTGGAGGAAAGCTATAATTACAACTGTTTTTATTCAAAATCGATGTTTCTACAGGCCTCAATCAATCAAGACTCCATATGAAATTTTCTATGGAATTACTCCATGTAAGAAGCATTCTAAATTTTTTGGTAGCCCATGCATTATAAAGAAGAAAGGTGGAAGTAGTGTAAAATTCGAGCAGAAAGGAGAAGACAGAATTTTTCGTGGACATGCACCAGACGGAAGAGGTTATAGATTCTTTAACAAAGAAATAGGAAAAATTGTGGATGCAGTTGATGTAAAAGTCATCGAAACTTCAGGAATAGATAAGCATGTCCAGACAGACAATGAAGATGAAGTTAACGATTCTGATAAGGATGCAATGAATTGTAATCCTAATCAAGATGAATAATCTGATTCAGCCATATCAAGTGATGAAGAAGGCACACGGAAAACTTATCCAAGGCTGATGAAACATGTGCAAGCTCATAATATTATTGGTGATCAAGGTCACATGGCTCAAATAAGAAGAACATGTAATTCTATATCACATAGTTCCTTGTATTCCAAAGTGGAACCAAATGATGTTAAATAATCATATGAGCATCCGAAATGGGTTCATGCCATGAATGAAGAATTGGATTAGATTGAATATATTGACACATGGGAACTCATACCCATGACTAAAAGTAAGAACATTATTGGCACTAAATGGGTCTTCTAGAAAAAGATGAATGAATAAGGTGAAGTTATTAGAAATAAAGCAAGATTGGTTTGCAAAGGTTACTCTCAGATTGAAGGAATTAATATTGAAGAAACTTTTTCTCTGGTAGCCAGATTAGAAACTATCTGAATCTTTCTTCCTATTGCTGCACAATGAGGCTACACAATCTTTTAAATGGATGTTAAATCCTTTTTTCTTAATGGTTATCTCAAATAAGAAGTTTCTATTAAGAATCCATGTGGCTTTGTTTTTGGGAATAATGAAAGTTATGTGTGCAGGTTGAAGAAAGCCTAGTATGGGAAAAAGAAAGCTCCAAGATCATGGTATTCCAAACTGGATACTTTCATAAAGTAGATGAACTTCATGAAAGGAAGAGTTGACAACAATCTGTAAATCAAGGAAAGCCATGATCTTTCTCTCATTGTGATCATCTATGTTAACAAAATTATTTTTGTTGGGAATGATGAAAGAAGATGTAAATGGTTTGCTGAGGAAATGAAGAATGTCTTTGAGATGTCCATGTTGGTTGAAATGAGATAATTTCCTGGGATACAAAATTTTCAATAGAAATAATTAATTTTTCACTCTCAAGAAAAGTATGCTAAAGAACATCTTAAGCAGTTGGGATGGAAAACTCAAAACCTGTATCAACTCCTATCTCAGTAGGAACGAAGCTAAAAAAAGATGATGAAGGAAAAGATGTTGATTAGAAAGAATATATAAAGCTAATTGGAAGTTTGTTATACCTGACTACATCAAGGCCATATATTTTTTTTGTTGTTACCTTCTGTGTTAGATTTCAGGGTGCTCTTAAAGAATCACATCTTGTTGCTGGAAAAAGAATTCTCAGATACAGAAAAGGCATAGCAGAATTCGGAATCAAGTATAGTGGCTCAAATAACATTGATTTGTTTGGCTATTCGGATGCATATTGTGTAGGAAATTATGGTGATAGAAGATCCACATCCTATGGAGTGTTCTTTATAGGAAAAAGTAGTGTTGGTTGGCACTCGAAGATGCAAAATTCTGTAACACTTAGTATGAATGAAGTTGAATATGTTGCTGCCACCATGACCGCCACTCATCTTATCTGGATGAAGACACAGTTAAAAGATTTTTCAATTGATGTGAAGCAGCCCTTGCTCATGGGATGTGATAATCAAAGCACAATTAATCTTACCAAGAATCCAGTCTGACATTCTCAATCAAAGCATATTAATATCAAATATCATTTCATCAAAGAGTATGTGGAAAAGAATGAACTGAAACTGGAATGTGTTTCATCTACGAACAAGTTGACGATATTTTCCGAAAACCCTTGCCGATGGAATCATTATCAAGATTGAGGTTGAACATGGGCGTCCATCCTCTTTCTCTTCAAGGTTAAGGTATGTTGTACATTCCCCTATCTCTTCTTGACTTTGGATTGTTTTGCCAAGGGGGAGAAGTTTTTTGTATCATAAATCTATTTGTTTAATGAGAGAATTGTGGGAAAGCTGTGAACCCAGCACTGTTTATGTATGTGAACTATTGAGACCTATTCTAAATGTTTGTTGGAGTGGTTTTAGGAATGAAATTTAAGTTGTTTACAGGATGTATGATGCTGAAGATGTATGATGTTGAAGATGTCATTTTCACTACCTATGGACATCATGGTTTTTCTATCAATGATTCTTGTTTCCTAAAATGAGTTAGCTCATGTAGGCTTGGAATCATTGATAAGCAATCCATTGATTGAGGCTACAAAGTTTGGTTATTTATGAAAACTTGGTTGGCAACAAAATCCAAAGGGAGAGATTGTTAGGACCAAGCTGAAGGAAGAGATAGTTTTCATGGATTGTCTTTCATTGATCTTGAGTAATTTTTCATAAAGGAAAGACACCTTGAATTTCTAATAATTCTAAAGTTGGAAGTTTGAAGTTCGGAACCGAGAATTTTGAACATTCGGAACCTGTTTATAATGACCCATACATTACATACATTGTTAATAATTCAAAATTGAAGCATACTTATTACAACATATACCAAAACCACGAAAGGACCGTATAGGTATAGTGTCTTTAGAAACTGGGAAACATAAACAACTGGTTCATAAAGCATCTACACTGTCTCCCATTTATTTCATTATATCTATAGTCCATTTTGGCATATCTTACTTAATAACCTTCTTCCTGATCTGGGGAAAGAAAACATACAAAAGGGTGAGCTCAAATGCTCAGTAAGGGTAAACAAATGAAATATCAATCACATCGTATACACAAGCACATAACTTTTGGAAATCTTAACCTACAAAAGAGATCATAATTTCATAACATGGGATAAATCATGGCAGTGAAATGTAATCACAATAATCATAACATAAAACATGAAACTCTTTGGAATACACACATAATCATAGAGAATCATTTCTTGTTAGTCAAGACTCATTGCCAAGACTATCTTAGTGGACAAAGTTCCTTTCTGAACCGAGTCACCCTCGTTTCAGTCCTGTTTCACTGAACCGGTATAATCTACCGTTCCAGCCATGTCTATCTCATAATATATAAAATCTTTACCCAATGCATTGGAGGGAGATATAGGTCTGACCCATCTCATAATGATACCATTATTATGTGTCCCACAAAATCATAAACCATACATCATAGCATAACCCATGTAATAAAAATGGGATTCTTAAACAACATGACATCATAAAACAATTAATATAAGATAAAAGAATTCATAAAAATATTTCAATCACAACATAATCAAATCCATGTAATAATAGGGATAGAAACAGAACCCTATATTATCATAGATGGAAAATAATTTTGATAAAACAGTTGAACTCCATTCTTGAGGAAAATATCTTTTCTACTTCAAAAACACATTTCATTTCTTAACATGTCATAAAATTATAACTAAAAGAAGTTGATTAAAAATAATCTTGAAAACTTATAAGGTAAGCTTCTTGGAAATAATGTTTTAAAAATCCATTCATGTCGTATAAGTTAAAATAAAACATTCTTCTCGTACTTTTGTCAGAAAAGTCAAAAATTACCTCGTACAAAAAACGACAAAAGATTCCTTTCATATCTTTTACTAAAAACTCACCGAAGGGTAAAATTGGATATAAACTATTGTATAAGGATATAAATATTACATATTGGGGAAACATGGATGTGGATGATAAAATACACCCCAGTAAATACCGAAGTATAAACAATCTCGGATAAAAATGAGATTGTGATATTTCCCTTACCTTAGGTCCAACATGCTTTGTAAGTGTCTGAACCTCCTGTATAATGATTTAAATAATGTTATTGACTTAATCCAGAATCATACGTATTTTTATGATATCATATATGGTCATATTCATAGCTTCTTAGTAGTAATATTTCATTGCTACTTGTTATGCGGGTGTTTATAACTTTTTGTTCTTATGCGTGTTTTGTCGAATAAATTCTTATTATTTTCTTTAGGTTATAAATACCTCAATTCCAGAATGATATTAGTGTAATATATATCATATTAATTCATTCAATTCATTTATATAATCATTATGAAATGAAGATCATGTAGAACGAGTCGCATCACATCATGGAGACGGTATTCCGTACGTACGCACGAGTGATGATATCGTTCCTATGATCGTGGAATTGTATTGGAGTATATGTATACTATTTCAGAACCAATATCACTTTATAATAGTCATATATAGTCATTATTTACACCATTATACCCATCCAAGTAATGTGGTGGTGGAAAATAGATTACACCACGGTGTGGAGACGGTATTCCGTACGTACGCACGCGCGGTGATTTCTTTTTCCATAGGATGGATAGATGGGGAAATATGGTTGTTTCATACTTATAATAACATATCATTATATTAGTGATACTGATGTTATTACTTAATAATGAAACAACTAAATAAGAAGAAGTGGAAGAAGAAATAAAGATGAAAGAATCGGTAACGGACATTACCTCTTCTTTGAGGTGCTTCTTTGAGACCTTCTTTTAGGGCACTAAAATTGGTCTTTGAAGAAGACCAGGACCTCTAGGATGTCTCTAGAAAGTATAGAGGAGAAACTGGAAGGGGTTGGCCGAGCATGAAGGCTCAAAGTGGTGTGAGGAAGAGGGGGAGAAGGTGTCCTTTTATAAGGGAGGAGAGAGGCACCTTTGGAATAACTAAAACTATTATTTTATTATAAAGTCAAGTTCGGTTTTAAATAGCTCCAAATTGATATATTTATATTCTAAGGTGGTTATGGGTCGAAATCCTCTCGTCCAATAGAATTTAGACAAGTTTAGGTTCCTATGTTAACCTTATCATTTAGATTTAACATTAAGTTAAATAATATTAGTTTTACCATGTCTTCTTGTGTTGTTATACTATAATGTTAATAAACATACTATAAGCAGCCAAACGAACCCCAAGTTGTTTATTATTAATATATATAACCTTATCTAGGTCATTTGGCCGAACCTTAGATTTTTAGGAATAAAATAACAATTAATAAAATAATATTTGTTTTAAAAACTATTTTATGTCAATTTTGACACTATTTAGTAATTTATTTTTTTGAAAATCATAACAGAATTATTAGATCGAACCAAGTTAATTAAAGCAATACTAACATGTCATATTAACCTATAAAATTAGTGGGATTCATAAAAAGTCTCAAATTACATTTATTTTTGTGTTTATAACATCAATTATGTCAATATTTGATTAATAAGATAATTACTGCATCATCATTGTGTCATAACTAAATTAAATTATTTAATGTCTAAAAATTACAAATAAAATACCATTATGTAGGAAATCTTTTTAGATTTCTAATGAATATTTATAGTCGAATTGTTCTTATGTATAACCCCATATAAATAATTATTTACTTATTAAACTTTGATTTTAACTATTTTAACCCTTCTTTAAATAAATTAATAATCAATGTCCTAATCTAATCCAAGTGGGCGTAAATGGTCATATTTTATTCCTAAGTTTGTTTTGGTCGAATTACACTTGTCCAATAGAATTAGGACATGTGTTAGGGTAATAATAATATCATCTTTACCCTTAATTACCCTATTTACTTTTAACCGTGGTAAAAGAAAGTAAAAAGTTACTATTCACCAAAAAACTATTTTTATCTCATTGAACCACATTTTACTTACTGATATCAACCGTGTCTGTCGGATTTTAGTAATTCCATTCACAGAAGTGGTAAAATTATGTTTTATGCAAAATTCAGTTTTTAACCTACCACTTAGTGGGTTCACTATTCATCAAAAATTGAAAGTTTTCAGAAAAATACCAAAATTTCACCCTAGGCTAATTTCATTATTCCGAATCCAAAAATGTATTCCATTTTGAAAAATAAAATTCACAATATTTCAAAAAGTGGTTATTACTATTCATAACGGCTAGTTTTAATAATATTTTAATAGCATATCGTTGTTTAGTGAAACTCGATATTGCGTATGACGCAAGCTATCGAGGAAGGTCGTGATTTCGTGTAAAGAAAGCCAAGAAAGTGTTGTGTAGAAAAAGATTCCTTTGATGATTTATATAACATAAAATTCTTGGGTGTTACATTCTACCCCCCTTAAAATGAATTTCGCCCTCGAAATTCGTCACTTTGTAACAAACAGATGAGGATACCTCTCCCTCATCATATCCTCAAGCTCCCATGTAGCTTCTTCTAATTGGTGGTTCCTCCATAAAACATTCACCAATCGAGTGGTCTTGTTTCGTAGGACTTTTTCGCTACGATCCAGAATCTCTATCGGTTTTTCTTCATAAGAAAGATCTTGCTCCAGCGGTATAACTTCTGAGCTGAGTACATGTGAAGGATCAGGTATGTACTTTCTCAGGAGAGATACATGGAACACATCGTGAACTTGAGAGAGATTCGGTGGAAGCGCCAACCGGTAAGCTACCTTCCCAACACGATCCAGTATTTCGAAAGGACCGATATATCTAGGGCTCAACTTCCCCTTCTTTCCAAATCTCATAACCCTCTTCCAGGGAGATATTCGTAAGAAAAATTTTTCACCCACTTCAAACTCTAGGTCTTTTCTTCGGTTGTCGGCATAACTTTTCTGTCGACTCTGAGCTGCTCTTATGTGTTTTTGAATAGATCTGACCTTTTCTGCCATTTCATCAACGAGATCAGGTCCTAATAGCTTTCTTTCCCCAACTTCATCCCAGCAAGTTGGAGTCCTGAATTTCTTTCCATAGAGAGCTTCATAAGGAGCCATCTGAATACTAGAGTAAAAGCTATTATTGTATGAAAATTCCACCAAAGGTAGGTGTTGATCCCAACCTCCTTTGAAATCCATAGAGCAAGCTCTAAACATATCTTCTAGGGTTTGAATTGTTCTCTCAGATTGACCGTCTGTCTGAGGATGATAAGCAGTGCTGAAACTCAACTCTTTATCCATAGTATGCTGAAGACTTCGCCAGAACTTCGAGGTAAATCTTGGATCCCGATCAGATATAATAGAAAGTGGTACTCCATGAAATCTTACCACTTCCTTTTCATATATCCTGGCAAGCTGATCCAGATAGAAATCCTCTCTAATAGCAATGAAGTGTGCAGACTTTGTAAGACAATCAACTTTGACCCAGATAGCATTATTGCCTTTGTATGTTTTAGGAAGTCATGTGACAAAGTCCATATTAATGTTTTCCCATTTCCATTCGGGTATGGGTAATGGTTGTAACATCCCCTTAGACTTCTGTCTCTCAGATTTAACTTGTTGACAAACCAAGCATCAAGAGACATATTCAGCAACATCTATTTTCATTCCATCCCACCAGAAGTACACTTTCAATTCCCTATACATCTTCGTGCTTCCAGGATGAATAGAGAATGAAGAACTATGAGCTTCATCCAGCAGCTCCTTCTTTAATTCGGGGATGGGAGGAACACAAACCCGATTTCTGAACTTTATTATCTCATCACAATCATGGTTGAACTCAGGAACATTTCTCACCTTCTTTTGTTACTCGACATCTTCTTTCTATGCCTCTTTAATCTTCACATGTATTGATGGTTGAACATTCATTTGAGAAAGATAATATTTTTCCCCTTCCATTATAATTCCAAGATCCATCCTTTTTAAATCCATAAATATTGGATCTTTTGTGATCCTTATCATGGATAAACCGGCATGGTCTTGTCGACTTAATGCATCTGCCACCTTGTTTGCTTTCCCAGGGTGGTATTGGATTGAGTAGTCGTAATCCTTAATCAGCTCCAACCATCTTCTTTGACACATATTCAGCTCCTTTTGTGTGAAAATATACTTTAAACTTTTATGATCAGTATAAATATCACACCTTTCATCATAAAGTTAATGCCTCCAAATCTTTAATGCAAAGATTACCGCCGCTAACTCCAAATCATGTGTTGGGTAATATTGCTCATGGATTTTCAACTATCGCGAGGCATAAGCTATCACCATATCATTTTGCATAACAACACACCCTAATCACTTCTTGGATACATCACTATAGATCACAAACCTTTCTCCACTACAAGGCAGTGTGAGCACAGGTGCACTGGATAACCTTCTTTTCAACTCCTAGAAATTTTCTTCACATTCTTCCGTCCAGACAAACTTAACTCCTTTCTGAGTCAACATGGTGAGTGGATTATATAATCTTGAAAAATCATTCACAAAACGTCGATAATATCCAGCCAAACCAAGATAAATTCAGATCTCAGTTACTGTTGTTGGTCTCGACCATCTTTCGATAACTTCTGTTTTTTGCTGGATCCACAGATATCCCCTCTTTTGAGATTATGTGACCCAAAAATGAAACTTTTTGAAGCCAAAATTCACACTTGGTAAATTTGGCATAAAGCATCTCCTTTCTCAGGGTCTTCAATATAATTCTGAAGTGATCTTCATGTTCTTCCTTGCCCTTTGAATAGACAAGAATATCGTCTATAAAGACTACCACAAATTGATCAAGATAGTCTCTAAAGACTCTATTCATCAGATCCATGAAGATAGTAGGGGCATTAGTAAGACCAAATGGCATCACTATAAATTCATAGTGTCCATACCTTGTACGGAAAGCCGTCTTTGGTATATCCTCCCTTTTGTCCCTTAATTGATGATACCCTGAACGAAGATCAATCTTGGAAAAGTATTGAGCTCCGCGTAGTTGGTCAAATAGGTCATCAATGCGTGGGAGAGGATATTTGTTCATGATAGTGATCTTGTTAAGTTCTCGATAATCAATGTAGTGTCTCATTGATCCATCTTTCTTCTTAACAAATAGAACAAGAGTTCCCCAAGGTGACGCACTAGGGCGTCTGAATCCCTTATCAAGATTCACTTGGAGTTGCTTCTTCAATTCCTGCAACTCAATTGGGGCCATTCTAAAAGGTGTCTTTGAAATAGGCAAAGCACCCGGTACGAGTTCTATTGAAAACTCAACTTCACGATTTGGTGGAAGACCCGGTAATTCCTCCAGAAAGACATCATCAAACTCCCGTACAATGGGCATATTCTTAATCGTGAGTTTCTCACCAACCATTTGAGATAAATAACCTTCATTTAGTGGAATCAATACCCATAAAATGGAAGAAATTTCCACTGGAAGGTTATGTTCATCCTTGCATTGATAGACGATCATAGATTGATCTGGAATATGAAATGTGACTTCCCTTCTTTGGCAATTGATATGAGCTCCATATAAAGAAAGACAATAAATGACAAGAATCACATCAAATTCCATTATAGGAAGGATCACAAGATTTGCAGGAAGCACTTTCCCACAAACTTCGATCGGAGAAGAATTATAAACATTTGATGCGACTGTTGTGCCATTAGGTGTTTTCACAGCTAACTCAACATATAATTGTGTAGGTAATATGGTGATACCCTTAAAAAATTCTTCATGAATAAAAGAGTGGGTGGATCCAGAATCAAATAAAACATTTACTTCTTTAGAGTGGATGGTAAGTGTACCTTTCACCACATCGTTATCGTACTCCACATCGCTGATAGAAATTGCATGTGACTTTCCTTTGTCTTTAGCCTTGAGAGTTTGTTGACGTCGACCATCATCATCTTCCCTTGGATTAGGGAATTTATTGGCATAATGCCCCATCTCCTTGCACTTGAAACATTTAAGTGTAGTAGGTTCATTCTGTGTATCCCTTCCATTATTTGCATCATTAGACATCTTCTTCCCATCATCACGGCATTCAAATGCCTGATGACCTTCCTTTCCACATTTGAAACATTTACTTGTCCCTTTAAGAGAACTCCCTCCATGTTTCTTTCCACACTTTGAGCATAAGGGAAAGCTCATCTTCTTTTCAATGTGCTCTTTAGATTTTCCTTTGAATTCCATTTTCCTCTTCTTATCAAACCCATATGACTGATGGGTTACTCCAATCTCCATCTCGACTTTGATAGCACATTGAACAATTTCCTCGTAGCTATTGAGGTCCCTTATGGCTAACGTCCTTCGATGACTTGGTTTTAAGACACTAAAGAATCGATCGATCTTACTCTCAAGTTGGATAATAATACCAGAAGCGTACCTTGCAGGTTTTGTAAAATTTTATTCATAGGTACCAACAGATTCATCATCCTTTTGCTTTAGTTCAAGAAACTCTTTCTCCATCTTTGTTCGGAGAATACGAGGGATGTACTTATTGAAAAATAAGTTCTTGAACTCGTCCCATTCCATGGACTCAATTTCATCCCTTTGCCCCGTATTCTTAATAAGATTCCACCATTGATCAGCATCTCCTTCCAAATGATACACTGCTAGGATGAATTTATCATGTTCAGAACATTGAATAACTGAAAATATCTTTTCAGTAGTACTAATCCATTGTTAAGCAACTAATGGATCAGTAGACCCGCTGAAAGATGGTGGACGCTGCCTCATGAAGGATTCAACAGAATGTTTCTCCTTATTTTGCTCATTTGGATGTCCTGCATGATTCATAGCTTGAGAAAGTTGTGTGAGCATGGCTACAAGATTTTTCATTCCAGCTCCCATAATGTTTTGTTGCTCAGGGGGACAATCATTGCATTGCATGTCGCATTCCGCATTAACACGGTTCTTTCGGGTTCCAGCCATTGACTAAAACCAAGAATAATAGTGTGATCAACACAAATTATAATAGGAAAACCACAAAATAAAGAATAAAATTTCAAACTTAAGGTCTTATCCTAGGTTATTCATGGCCATTTCTAAAACACTAATATTGTGTTCTATGCTTAGACTTATCCTTAGGGTTCTTACTAAGGATTTCACATCCTAGTTTCCAAAGGTTGACTATACCTTTCCTCTGATACCAACTATAATGACCCATACATTACAGACATTGTTAATACTTCAAAATTTAAGCATACTTATTACAACATATAACAAAACCATGAATGGATCGTATAGGTATAGTGTCTTTAAAAAATGGGAAACATAAACAACTTGGTTCATAAAGCGTCTACACTGTCTCCCATTTATTTCATCATATCTATAGTCCCTTTTGGCATATCTTACTTAATAACCTTCTTCCTGACCGGGGGAAAGAAAACATACAAAAGTGTGAGCTCAAATGCTTAGTAAGGGTAAACAAAAGAAATATCAATCACATCATATACACAAGCACATAACTTTTAGAAATCTTAACCTGCAAAAGAGATCATAATTTCATAACATGGGATAAATCATGGCAGTGAAATGTAATCACAATAATTATAACATAAAACAAGAAACTTTGTGGCATACACACATAATCATATATAATCATTTCTTGTTAGTCAATACTCATTTCCAAGACTATCTTAGTGGACAAAGTCCCTTTCTGAACCGAGTCACCCTTGTTTCAGTCCTGTTTCACTAAACCGGTATAACCTACCGTTCCAGCCATGTCTATCTCATGAGATATAAAATCATTACCCAATGCCTTGGAAGGATATATAGGTCCCACCCATCTCATAATTATACCATTCTTATGTTTGCCACAAAATCATAAACCATACATCATAGCATATCCCATGTAATAAAAATGGGATTCTTAAACAACATGACATCATAAAACAATTCATATAAGATAAAAGAATTCATAAAAATATTTCCATCACAACATAATCAAATCCATGTAATAATAGGGATAGAAACATATCCCTATATTATCTTATATGGAAAATAATTTTGATAAAACACTTGAACTCCATTCTTGAGGAAAATATCCTTTCTACTTCAAAAACACTTTTCATTTCTTAACATGTCATAAAATTATAACTAAAAAAAGTTGATTAAAAATAAACTTGAAAACTTATAAGGTAAGCTTCTTGGAAATAATGTTTTACAAATCCATTCATGTCGTATAAGTTAAAAGAAAACATTCTTCTCGTACTTTTGTCGGAAAAGTCAAAAAGTACCTCGTACGAAAAACGACGAAAGATTCCTTTCATATCTTTTACTAAAAACTCACCGAAGGGTATAATTGGATATAAACTATTTTAGAAGGATATAAATATTACATATTGGGGAAACATGGATGTGGATGATAAAATACACCCCAGTAAATACCAAAGTATAAACAATCTCGGATAAAAATGAGATTGTGATATTTCCCTTACCTTAGGTCCGACTTTCTTTGTAAGTGTCCGAACATCCTGTATAATGATTTAAATAATGTTATTGAATTAATAAAGAATCATAATTATTTTCATGATATCATATATGGTCATATTCTTAGCTTCTTAGTAGTAATATTTCATTTCTACTTGTTATTCAGGTGTTTATTACTTTTTGTTCTTATGCGTGTTTTGTCGAATAAATTATTATTATTTTCTTTAGGTTATAGATAACTCATTTCCAGAATGTTATTAGTGTAATATATATCATATTAATTCATTCAATTCATTTATATAATCATTATGAAATGAATATCATGTAGAACGAGTCGCATCACATCGTGGAGACGGTATTCCGTACGTACGCACGAGTGATGATATCATTCCTATGATCGTGGAATTGTATTGGAGTATATGTATACTATTTCAGAATCAATATCACTTTATAATAGTCATATATAGTCATTATTTACACCATTATACCCATCCAAGTAAGGTGGTGGTGGAAAATAGATTACACCACGGCGGGGAGACGGTATTCCGTACGTACGCACGCGCGGTGATTTCTTTTTACGTAGGATGGATAGATGGTTAAATAGGGTTGTTTAATACTTATAATAACATATCAGTATATGAGTGATACTTATGTTATTACTTCATAATGAAACAACTAAAGAAGAATAAGTGGAAGAAGAAATTAAGATGAAAGAATCGGTAACGGACATTACCTCTTCTTTGAAGTGCTTCATTGAGACCTTCTTTTAGGGAACTCAAATTGGTCTTTGAAGAAGACCAGGACCTCTAGGATGTCTCTATGGAAGTGGAGAGGAGAAGGTGTCAGGGTTTGGCCGAGCTTGAAGGCTCAAAGTGGTGTGAGGAAGAGGGGGAGGAGGTGTCCTTTTATGAGGGAGGAGAGGGGCACCTTTAGAATAACTAAAACTATTATTTTATTATAAAGTCAAGTTCGGTTTTAAATAGATCCAAATTGATATATTTAGAAGCTAAGGTTGGGATGGGTATAAATCCTCTCATATAATAGAATTTAGACAAGTTTAGGTTCCTATTTTAACCTTATCATTTAGATTTAACATTAAGTTAAATAATTTTACTTTTACCATGTCTTCTTGTGTTCTTATACTATAATGTTAATAAACATACTATAAGTAGCCAAACGGACCCAAATTTGTTTAGTATTAATATATATAACCTTATCTAAGTCATTTGGTCGAACCTTAGATTATTAGGAATAAAATAAAAATTAATAATATAATATTTGTTTTAAAAACTATTTTATGTCAATTTTGACACTATTTAGTAATTGATTTTTGTGAAAATCATAACAGAATTAATAGTTCGAACCAAGTTAATTAAATCAATAATAACATGTCATATTAACCTATAAAATCAGTGGGATTTATAAAAAGTCTCAAATTACATTTATTTTGGTGTTTATAACATCAATTATGTCAATACTTCATTAATAAGATAATTACTGCATCATCATTGTGTCATAAATAAATTAAATTATTTAATGTCTAAAAATTACAAATAAAATACCATTATGTAGGAAATCTTTTTAGATTTCTAATTAATATTCATAGTCAAATTTATCTTATGTATAACCCCATATTATAAATTATTTACTTATTAAACTTTGATTTTAACTATTTTAACCCTTCTTTAAATAAATTAATAATCAATGTCCTAATCTAATCCAAGTGGGCCTAAATGGTCATATTTTATTCCTAAGTTTGTTTTTGGTCGAATTACACTTTTCCAATAGAATTAGGACATGTGTTAGGGTAATAATAATATCATCTTTACCCTTAATTACCCTATTTACTTTTAACCGTGGTAAAAAAAAGTAAAAAGTTACTATTCACCAAAAAATTATTTTTATCTCATTGAAGGACATTTTACTTACTGATATCAACCGTGTTTGTCGGATTTTCGAAATTCCATTCACAGAAGCGGTAAAATTATGTTTTATGCAAAATTCAGTTTTTAACCTACCACTTAGTGGTTTCACTATTCATCAAAAATTGAAAGTTTTCAGAAAAATACCAAAATTTCACCCTAGGCTAATTTCGGTATTCCGAATCCAAAAATGAATTCCATTTTGAAAAATAAAATTCACAAAATTTCAAGAAGTGGTTATTACTATTCATAACGGCTAGTTTTAATAATATTTTAATAGCATATCGTTGTTTAGTGAAACTCTGTATTGCGTACGACGCAAGCTATCGAGGAAGGTCGCGATTTCGTGTAAAGAAAACCAAGAATGTGTTGTGTATAAAAAGATTCCTTTGATGATTTATATAACATAAAAGTCTCGGGTGTTACACTGGTGTTCGAAGAATTCAGAGTCAGGAATTCGGAGTCTGGAAATTGAGATGTTTGGATCCAGGAAATTGAAAATTCTTCAAAGATGGCTGATAGGAGATGTGAGGGACCTAATTGTGACGATGATTTGCTATTTTTAATTCAAATTTGTGAGTATATGAACGTACTCATAATGAAATAAAATGTTGGGTGGTGAAGTCATACTGAGAACTTCAGGAGTCATTCCGGGAATTCAAATTCTCCGGTATCAATGATTGAAGAAGATGTATTGAGAACCAAGAAGAGTTTCGAGAATCTAAAGGAGCCGTTCCGAGAACCTGAAGATCATAGAGAGAAGTTTGGAGTTGACTTGATGAATAATAAGTTCATAGTGCGAAGTTTAGAGTCGACTTATTGAGTCAAATGTTCGGTGTGAAGAAGTTCGGAGTCGACTTCCTGAACTTAATGTTTATAGCCAGT
This sequence comes from Viscum album, assembly GCA_963277665.1. Taxonomy (NCBI): domain Eukaryota; kingdom Viridiplantae; phylum Streptophyta; class Magnoliopsida; order Santalales; family Viscaceae; genus Viscum; species Viscum album. The sequence goes on from OY728150.1 coordinate 1,047,880,268, forward strand.
TGTGCGGAGTCATTACGAGAATTGGAGAAGTCGTATCGAGATGCCATACTGAGAATTGAAATGGTGTCATGTTGAAGAAGCGGTAATGTGTCATGCCGAGAATTGAATGTGATGCCGAAGACTCAAGAAGAGTGGATCCGAGAAAGTGATGTCGAAGAATCAAGAAGAGTGGATCCGAGAATATGATACCGAGAAGACAGGAGAGTGGATTAGAGAATGTGATACCGAGAAAATTGTGTAACAAAGTCAGATCCGGAAAAGGACAAATCTCTAAACCAAGTGATGGGGAATAATATTCGAGAATATTCTAGAAGCATTGAAAAAGTCTTAGTTACTCCAAGATTTCAGGAGAAATTAAGATTTGGGTGAATTTAAGTGAGCGTGAAAATATTTTGGTTTCCCACCTAAGCACACTTTGGAGCACATATAAAAGGAGATAAGGGTGCTATGTGAGGGTGTGATGAAAAAATAGAAAGAGAATATCTGATAATCTAGGGAGAAGAAGAAGTGTTTGGCCGATAGAGTTTCATTGGAGTCTCAATTGAAACGAGAATTTGATATTGGTTGACACCGTATTATGTTTCTCGGATTGAGAAAATTCAGAGTGATGAAGAGAACTCGAAGTGAATATTCGGAATGGGGAATCAGTACTGGCTGTCACCATATTGAATTTCTCAGACTGAGGAAGACTCGGATTGATGAATCAGAGTGAAGAAGAAAGTTAAGAGTGATGAATTCGTTGTGAAGAATTCGGAGTGAAGAATTTGGAGTGGGTATTCGGAATGGAGAATCAGTACTGGCTATCACCAATAATGGTTTATACTATGCTTGTGAATCCCCTAGGAGTGTGGTAACCAAGAGTGAAACAAGGCACAATTTCGTGCACTAGTTCTCATTCGAGTCTAGTTCAAAGCAGTGTTTCAGGTTTTACCCCAAGGATACATCTGGTTAATCGCCGCCTCTACCTGCTCATATCCATACATGGATGTATTTCATTGAGAAACCACTTACTCAATACTCACCAAAACATAGGTACGTTTTTATTATACATAGTCTTGTCTCTAAGGCTTCACTAGGGTTTTCTATTCCTAATCAAAAAAATCTAAACCAATCCTCTGATACCAACTATAATAACCCGTCCTTTTATTACACACATAAACATGATTTATAACATAGAAAACATCACTTGATAAAACATATAAGATTAATAGGTCTAGTGTATTTAGTTATTAGTAATATTATATAACAATATAAAAAATAGGATGCAACATCTTATTGAAAACTTCCTTTACATGACCAATACATTACCTCGTACTTAGTATTGCATGGGATAACTAGAGGACATGCATAAGAAAAGGTGTCCTATAAATCCATGTAATGGAGTTAATGAAGAATAACATGAAAGATAAAATACATGTTATGAAATTGGTATATCAATATAACATAAGATAAAAATGAACATTAATTCCTGATATAACATGATCAACATAACATGGAAATGTGGAAATAACATTTAACATGATTTTAGAATGAACCATGGCTCATTGCACTTGAAGCATGATTAAACCCTAATTTCACCTGAATTAGCATGATTAATCCCTCATTTCACTTGAATTAACTTGATTAAACCCTCATTTTACATGGCGTATCATGATACTAATCTTTACCCAATGCATTGGAGAGTTATCAGGGCTCCCCCTTCATAAAAATTTCATTTCATGCATAAGTGTTCCACATGGATCATATAAAAGGGAACCAATAAATAATATATTTTATTCCATGATTAAAGAATGTGGAATAAATAAATGAAACTAAACTTCAATATGTATATGTTCATAAAAGTGAATACCCTTGATAGAGACATGGGTATGGTATTCACTACACAATGATCTTGGCTTGAAAAAATGAAGATCAATTTCGGCAGCATAACAGTTGGACATAATCATTCATGAAATAGTTAATGAGAGAAAAATGTTCATCACATAATATGTACATGAAATGGACAGTAAGGGTGTCATTTAGATACATGTCCAATCCAACTTAATGGAATTTAGATGCATAATACAAAAGAATTACTTTGATGTAAAAGAGTAGAGAGAAATCCCAAACATAATTTTGGCAAGGTAACAGGTGTAAATGGGAGTCATTAATGAGATAGAAAGGGGTCTCCCATCATCTAAACCTAACGATGAATGTATGTTGTAGGTGATAAATCATACCCTAAAATTTTTAATTTAAAACATAAGGGCATTATAACTTGAAGAAAATAGAACAAAAAATGAGAAACGTAGAAATCCATTAAATGAAAGTGTGATCCCAAAGGCTTGGGTGAGGATTGAGAGAGGCTTCTAGGAAGTGTGGGTAACCTTGGGAGGATTCTAGAGATAGAATGGCAGGGGTGGTCAAACTCTAAATTCTTATAGTGAAGTGTATATGAGAGGTTGTGTGGGTTTATATAGGAAAGGAGAAGGAATTTATTATTATTTAGGTTTGGGACACCTCACATTAATCTAATAAAAACCACAATCAAGACCATTGTTATTACACATGGATTTTTCCAAATGGGGGTGGAAACTAATATTTTCTAAGGCCAATCTACTAACGTTTTAAAATAATAGGTTTGCTTTTTTGGATGTGAGTCACGCTTTCAAAGAAAAACAATTTAAAAAGAAGAAATGTTTTATAGGCCTTGAAGGGTCCACTAAAGCATTGTAAAATAAATAGAAAACACACAATCGCATTATATTAAGGGTAAATCATATATTTGTCGATAATAATTTTTTTATTATTTTATTACATCAGTATTGGGCCATTACGATGTAATAAAACAAAATATATATTTAAACGGTATTTAATTTTTACACAGAAATTCGACTATATCTGAAACCTATGAAAAAATCATTGTTAGATAATTTCAACATCCTAATTCTAAAGATAATACACATTTTATCTAAATTGTTTTATAAATATGTGAATTTTTAACATTAAAAAACAGATATTTACCGAAAATTCATGGGTTTTGACAAAAACAACTTTCAATACTTAATAAAAAATACAATTGCATTCATAAAATAATACAATAATTTCTATTTAATAAAATGAAATTTAATAAATATTAATAATATATTATTAAAATATTATTTAATTCAAAAATCCATTAATTCATCAATATAGATTTTTTAGTTGAATATTAACTAAACATAATATTTGTGTTTTAAAAACTATTTACAAAGTAACAATAAGAAAATGAATACACATTCTTTAGACAAAAAAGGATGTACATAGTCATAATTCTACGGTTTTGTTACATATCTCTTTATAGAACCCGCATAAGACTGAAGGGTAAGGTACATGATTGTGATAGACTTTTGGGGTGGCTCGGATAACATCGCTCGGTTGGTAATCACTATTAACTTCAACTTTTCCCATAGTCAGTTTTGTTCAAGCTTAACATGTTTAATCTCAGCATGGTTTTAGTCAAGAGGGAATCCCAATGATGCCACATTCTTTCTGTGATCTATCAAATGGGTTTTATACAGGGCAATTCTAGTGAATTAGGTCATCTCTTTCTTTGTCTCAGTAAATTGGAATTTTTTAAAGCCCTATATTTATACTAATAATTTTATTAATATTCAACGACTATATTAACAATGGTAATAATTAATAATAGTATTTTAAAATCCAGAAACCTAAAACCAATGATGATCACATTTTTATAACCGTAATAAGACATTTAATTAGATCAAGAAGAATTTTACTTAATGAATGTTTCGGTCATTAATGTTTTGGTACTTTATAAAAATTTCCCATATGTCGTTTGAGATGTGTAAGAATAAACAACAACTCAATCAGATTCATTGTGTGATTGGTATGACTCAAAGTGTGTTTTTAAATATATATGTACCATTTATGTTTAAAATACACATCACACTTCCAAATCTGATAAAATTAGCTGAATTTTTTTTCCTTCATTTAAATTCTATATTCATACTTGATTATTTGGGGGTTTTTTTAATGTTTTTGGTTCAGTGGTGTGTTGTTCCAACAAACTACACTGAGGTTACAGTGTGATGTTATAGCACAATGTAGTATGCCCCTTTATCGAATCATTTTTAGAACTCAAAAAAGTCACTAAATTTAAACTCAATCAAGTAGTCAGTGGTTATATGGCACTAGTGAAGGATATCTGTAGTACTATTAAAGGCCTAATTTTTTTCGTGATTACACCATAGTATGGAGATGGTAAGTCATAGGTATGCCCGTGGTGTGATTTTGTTTTTCATAGGATAAAAAAAGATGGAATATGGTTGTTCCATAATCATAATAACATATCCACATATAATTGATTATGGATTTATTATTTGTCAATGAGAACAACACCAAAAGAGGACGTATAAGTAGACATAGTCTTGAAGGAGTTTGTAATGATGATTACCTCTTCCTTGATGAACTCCCCTTATATCTCATATTAGGGACACTAGGGATGGTCTTTTGAGAATACAAGAAACTATAAAATGTGACTAGGGAATTTGAGAAGTTAAATTTGAAGGATATGGTTGATCATGAAGTCTGAATGTGCTGTGATGATGTGATGGAGGAGTTTCCTATTAAAAATTGAGGTGTGGGGCACTTTTGGAATTTTTTCAAAATATAAATTTATAAATAAAATTAAATTTGAATCAATATACCTCCATAAGGTCATGTATTTTAATATATGGGGATAACATGTTGTAATATTGCCAAAAAATTATATTTATTACATGTTTGGTTTTTATTTTAAGCCTTATCACTTGGATTAACCCTCACTTAACCTATTTCATTTTTTACAAAGGTAACAACTCTTTCAATATTAAAAGGGTGTAAATTATATTTATGCGATGTAAATTAAATAAATAATGAACAATTTATTAAATTTTATTCATATTATTATTGTTTTGTATTTTTATAATGCTTTCTAAATTTTAAATAATTTAATAAAATATTATTTTGATAAAATATAATCATTGTCAATTTTGAAACTATTTATTAGTTGCTCTTTTAAAATTTTAATCATAATAAGTTATCTTTAAAAAAATTATTTTATTATATCCTTAATGGGTAATGTTCATTTAGAAATTTTTTTGATAACATTAATTATCTCATATTAAAGGTATATTAATTATTTTGGTAACAATTATTTTGTATTTTAATTACTAAAAAATTTCCACATCACTATTGTGTAATTATTTAATATACTTATTATTAACTAAAATTTAAAAAAACTACCATTGTAAAGATAAATCTTATATAGTTAAAAATAATTTTCTAAGTTACCCAAAATGTCAAAAATAAATCTATATCATGAAAATTTATTTATTTTGTTTAAAATTTCCCATTGTATTCATTCATAATATTAATTTTTTCTATGTGGACACATAATGTATATTAAAGAAAAATAAAGTTAAATTTTGTGACTTTCATTGATTTGAATATTATATAATAAATTTTCATGGACATGTCTCCATTAAAAACATTATTTTCATCTGTATCTGTAGAGGGTCGAATTATATTCATCTTATTAAATTAACTCCTATGATATGTTAATTTTCTAGTCTTTATTGGCCAATTTTTAACCTAAAATACCCAATTTACCATGTACCATCGTAACGAAATTTACTAAGGTTACCATTCATATTGGAAAAAAATAAAATGAACATATTCACTAAATTCGGACCATCCAAATCTAAATTCTTATAATATAAACATACCATGTTTTATATATTAACAACTTATATAAAATCCAATAAAAAAATAATTTTATTATTTTGAATTAAAATAACTAAATAAAATTTAAATCTAATACAAAACAAAATTTGAACTTGTAAAAAAATACCAATTTCAATAAAAATGAGTATTTTCACTATTCCTTAAAAATATTTCTTTCGATTAAAAAAATTACTATAATATTAACATTCTGAATTTTAATATGAAAATATTTTTTGTCAAATATATTCTCTACAAGTTCAAAAAATTTATCTTAATTGCTAAAGTGAAGGAAAAATCATTTTTGGGGAAAACACATCATTGAAGAAGATGGATTATTTTCAAGGAAATGGGTTTTTGAAATATATTTTAAAATTTTTATTTTAAAATGTAATTTGAAATGTTGAAGTAATATTTTCCTCAATAAATGTTTTACGTTATTTTTAAATCATCCTTTACAAATTTCATTGGATATTTTTTAAAATAAATATTTCATTAATATTTATATATTTTTTAATTTTTAATGAGATATTTAAAAAATAATGGTATATTTTCATTATGAAATGTCCATGTGATTATTAAAAATATTTTTCCATCTAGGATGTCATAATTTTATGTTACTGATACTTTTTTTTGGCATATGATCCAATTTTGCCATTATTATTCACTATTTGTATTGTTTATGTTTAAAATGAAAAGATTCTCGTGAAATATATTTACCTCACACAAGTTGTAACATGATTAAATTATCTTGAATCTATCTATTGCATCCATTGGTTATGATATAATAAAATAATTAAATGATTATAATACCTATGTTTTCATATTTTTTACAAATATAAAAATTTTATGAAACCCATTTCTTTTCATTGGTTATGATATGAAGAATGTTTTTTGATCTTCTGAAATGTGTAAAAATAATTTTTTATATGATTGTTGGGATCTATATATTCCTCCAATGTACAGTGTAAATATTGAGATCACAAGAGATAAACAGGACTATAATGCAGAGTGCAACTAGTTAATTATGGATCTTTTTCCACTATCATAGTCATGGGAGTGACCCATGACTAAAATGTTTTTTTACAGAGTAATCCCAATCCACAATGATAGTCTTATGATTGAACCTTTAATATTATTATGGTTAGGGAAGTTAACCCAATCAACTATGATAGTCTAGGAAAATGTACTGGACTACTATGAAAATAATTTTTTATTCATATTTTTATTCCACGAATCAATTTGTTATGAAAATATTATGTTATCATAGAATATGATATTTGATCTATTTGAGATTCATGTATTATTAACAACCTAACTTTATACCATTACTCAATTTGAAGACCTATTATTTGTAGGGTATTTTTTTAAAATGTTAATTTCATGTTCTCAAACACTTATTCTGATGATATTTTTATATCTATAATTATTTTTGTATAAAACTAACCCGAAAACCCTCTCAAATAGGTACCCAGTAAATCCCATCATATATACGATGGGTGTTCCCAATCCCCATGGTATGGAGATAAGAAATTAAGAATCAAAAAACAACCGTAGTGAATGACTTCACTCAACCTGAAGCAACAACATGACACATGTATAGATAAAAGATCCTATAGTTGAAGGAATGTATATTCCGTAACTGAAACAAATAGTATAATCCAATGTTTTTTAAAAAGATACAAAACACAAAAAACATGTCCAAAAAATAAGGAAAAAATGATAGGAAAAACAACTTCACCATGATATTTTTGTGGGAAAACGTGAACCATTTCACCATACTACATCCAAAAAAATAGATAAAAAACCATGCCTCATCACTATAGTCCCATGAAATTCCCTACATCGGAATAAATAAAAAGGTCTAAAAACCAATGAAAAAGGTCCACAGGGTGTGAGCTAACTGACATAGTAGGATCCCACCTAGGTGGTCCATAACAGGTCTATGTACAAAAATTCATGTATGGACATTTTTATTAAAACCTTACATGATAAGTAATAAACCAGTTTATCAAGTTCATGGTAATTATTTCCATTTTTCAACAATTCTATTAAAAAAGAGGAATATAGATTTAATGAATATTTTCCATTATAACTTATCAAAATCCAAAGCATTCATATGATAACAAAAATAGTATAAATCCATAAATATGTAAATTACACAAAGTAACTCAACAGATCAGTCTAGTATACTACTCATATGACAATATATGACTAGTTCACTATATTTCACATAATCACGTTCCTACATAATAGAGAAAAACACCATCAGTGATCCTCCTAATAACAAAAACCATGTTAATATAACAATAACCCCTAAGAGTAGAGAATAAATCCCAAAGACAACATGGATAATGGTCCGTATATAATCCTTCCACCTACGTACCCAAGTCTTTTAATGTTCTTCATTTCTAAAATCATTCCAATGTATTGACACTACCCGTTTTCCCAATTTAATATAAAATATGGAAACCCCACCTTTTACCACAAATCCATTTAAAAAAAAATCATTCCAATTTATTTATAAATCAATTAATATAAATAGAAGGAGAAATATAGTTCATCATCACATGCTAGAGATAGAACCACCAACCATGAAATAGGGGGTGGCACACGCCCTTGAAGGATCCACCAAAAAAATAATGCAAAACCAAAATGGAGAAAATTGAATAAATATACACATTTAATAAATGATCCAATTAATCAAAAGGGTTTGGAAAAAAGGTAATTACACATATGTCAAAGGTGTACACCCTTTACACCCCAAACAACAATGAGAATGGCCTTAGAACAATATTGTCCCATGAATCGAGAAGAGACCAAAATCAATCCCTATTACAAATCAACAGATTCGATAACGCAACACCATGGAGCAACCATGTTCAATGTAATAAAGAATCAGAATTTTCTACCACCTAGATATATGTACCCCAACTACTATGGTGATCTAAGATCAAATAGTTCAATCTGAAATGGAAAAGTTTTCCCAAAATCATTGGATATGCCTTCTAGGTCGAAGGAAAAACGGGTTGTGGGAGAATGAAATGAAATATCATTCACATGAAACACTAAAAAATTTACATGAGAATTTACATTGTGTGTAATACATTTACATATGGTGTAATCAATAATGATTAAGAATGCCAGAAAACATGTTTCCTTTTAATTAAAACAAATCATTTATTCTTAAATTTTGTGTATCCATTACAAGACATGTAATTCATCATGTTATATACACATATAATGACTTATATCTAGATATCAATTACACATCGTGTACCATATTTACACATTGTGTAATAACCTAATGTACAATATAAAACTCTAGAACCAACTGATTCATTCCCCATACTCTGTAAGAGCCCCCAAATTCATTAACAAATTTATACATGAATTCAATTAATTCAAACAAACACACATTCCTAGACATTATGTCATTTCCCCAAAAAATTCATTCCATTATTGAGTGTTACAAAACACACCCAATTAGTGTGTAAAATAATAAAATAGAAGGGTATTTCCTGAATGAAGCTAATGGGATGTTAGAAACTTCCCCTCTTAAGACTTTTCATTCCTAGGAAGTCATTTGGAAGACTGGGGTCTGGTAAAGAGATGTGGAAACTACTCCATCATCAACCATTTTCACTCCCATGTCTCTTGGTAATATGGTCCATTCCACTATAAAACTATGACTAATGGAATCTACTTCCCATTAAAAACATTTATTTGAGGTTAAATGATCTCAAAATCTTTCTCCGCAATAGAAACATCTTAATCTTACTCAATATCATCCGAATGTAGATCATTAGAGGGATCAGGATGATAAAACCTGAGATTTCATATATATAAAAAATGATTATTGTCTATCGATAGTGTTAAAAATTTCAAGAGATAAGAAAAAAACCCATTCCACTTATTAACCTCAATTTTACCCACACATCTCATAGAAAACTTTCCATATTTTCCAAAGTGAATTTGACTCAAATAGTGTCAAAATTTATAGAAAAACCATTCACCTGTGGAAAATTCCAAAGGATGACATCATATATTTGTATAATATTTTTTCTAACTCTATTTTGTTTATTGATTTTTAAATACATCTTCAATATTCACAGATGTCTCTGGAACCAAACATGGTCCCACCAAATAATCTTCACCCACCAATTACTAGTAAGGACATAACATACATGAGTTATCATAAAAATCCTCAAAGGGATAAATTATTATTGATTAATGATAATTTTTGTTGTAAGAAAATTGAACCAAAACTACATGGCTATACTAAGATCCACTAAAAACCATGAAACAAGAACAAATAATATCCTACAAAATCGGTATAACATGCTCTGTTTGACCTTATTTATATGGATGATAAGTTTTACTCAGTCTGACCTGAGTCCCCATTAACTCTTAATGACTTCCCTATATACTCGATGTAGTGATATGATCCCTTTATGAAATAACATTTGAAGGAACCCATTGTAAACTCATGAATTATAAAATTTATATCTTACTGATATCATTATAATTTGTCTTCTCATTGATCATAATGAAATAAGATGATTTTTAAACTATTCAAGACAACACAGATTGCATTCGTCTATCATGTATTTCATGGTAATGTAATAAAATACATGGATGACTCAACCCATTTTGAAACATCCACTAGAGGAAGCTATAGAAAACCATATATTTTCAAATGATTTCCATTTATCTTATTATATATATAATAATTGGAATCATAATCATCAATTTCATGCTTTATTTTTAGCCACATGAATCACCATCACATGTCATAAAAATTATTTGTACCTCCTGTATAAATGGACCATGAATAAATATGAAAATATTAAAAGATGGAACTCCTCATAGATGTTGGTAATAAAAAATAATCCCCAAAATGGAGAATACCATAAAATGATAGAGACCAACATAAAACAACTGCCACAACATATACAATTTGTTGAATTCTTCTGAACACGACCCCCTGCTACTGTTTATTCAGAATAGAATCAAGGAGAGATGATGATAGAAGAACATTAGTCAGATCCATACAAAAAATATCCTTATGTGCATCTTGATGAAACTGAGAAAAAATACCAATAAGGTTCCACTCTCACTTTGATTCCAAACTAACCTATGATTGAACTTTCTCTATGAGAGCATATGAAATGACATTCCCCTTCCATGGGATTTAGGCAATAATAGAGTCACACATATAAAAGTATTATATCAACTTCCTTTTTTTGAGATTCAAGATATTACAAGAGAAGAGATATCTCAAACTATAATGGTTATAAAATACTATGATCATTTACACAAAAAAATTGTGTTAATAACAGTTAAGTGCATTCATAATTATAGTAATATATAAATAATTAGTAGGGTAAATAATCTCATGGGGTCTATAATGATGAGAGTCATAAGATTTGACATGGAAATACTGAATAAAAACACAACCCAAACTTGTTCCAAAAGCATCATAAAAAACCACATACCCCTTATAGGGCGCTTGTAAGATAATAATAGGATCTGATGTCATAATTCATTTCATCTCATCGAAATAATATTGACACTTTTCATCCCATGTTAATTTCATCACCTTACTGACAAAATCATTGAAAGGGGATGAAAAAATAGAGAAATCATTCACAAACCAACAATACTATATAGAAAGACAAAGGATGCATTGAATCTCAAAGATGATTCATGGATATTACCATGAAACAAATTAACTTCTCAGGATCAACTGAAAATACATTCTTAGAAAACACACACCACAATTATTTCACTTATTAAAGCCATAAGATTCACATAAAAATAATTTCATTAAATTGATTACATTATTGTATTTACAAAACCAAACTCATATGGTTGTAATGATCTTGCTTTGATATCGTGTAAACCAAAATATGACATAGGAAAACTACCACCAAAGCATCAAGATCATTATGGAATATCTGATTCATCAAAGACATAAAAAATGTAGGAGTGTTAGTCAAACAAAACAACATAATTTTTGTATAATGTTTACATGTACGCATGAAATCCATCTATTGTATATTACACTCCCAAACCCAGATCCAATGAATACCCTACTGATGATCAATCTTCAAAACCCACTTTTCCGCATTTAATTATTAAAAAAATCAATAACCCATGGAAAATGATAATTTTTATTAAAAATTCCATAGTTTGAAATCTAATAGTCCATAAAAAACTATAGTGAACCACCTAACTTTATAGAAAAGAGAAATGGGTTTCCCAAAAAGAAATAATAGGGTGAACAAAACCATTTCACCATATCAACCAACTAAATCTTGTTTTCTTTTAGTTCTACTAGTTCCATATAATTAAAAGTTATCGACATCAGTTGTGTACTTGGAGTCAGGTCGATTATAAACTATACATACCTTTATAGTGGAATCCTTGAGAAATAATCTAGGAAAGTGTCAGGAATCCATGAAAGAATTATGAGACGATCAGTAATATAAGATACAAAATCAAGATCAACTAAAAAATATAAAACATATAACAACCTTAATCTTAATCACACAATTAAACATTATTTAATACATAATATAATTACATGATACAACATAGTTGATTGAGAGGTCTAGTGTCATTATGGCTTAGGAAAATTAAATAAAAATATAAAATATAATGTACACATCATTATTGAAAAATTCTTTTACAAAACTAGACACATTTCTTCTAACATTTCATTACATGGGTTAACCCGAGGACATTCATAAAAAAGGTTGAGCTATAAATCCTAGTAATGGAGTAAAAAGGTATAACATGAAAAAATAAATTACATTTTATGAAATAATAATATCAATAGATAACAAGAGAAAAATAAAAAAAATTATGATATAGAATGATTATCATAACATAGGAATGTGGCATCAGCATATAACATGATCTTATCATGATCCAAGGATCATTGCACATGGAGGATGAGTAAACCCTAATTGAACATGAATTAGAATGAGTAAACCCTCATTGAACATGAATTAGCATGAGTAAACCCCCATTATAATTCAATTAGAATGGTTAAACCCTAATTTCACATGACATATCATGATATTAATGTTTACCTAATGCATTAGAGCACTATCCTGGGACACCCCTCTTAATCATTTCTTTTAATGCATAATTCAGCCACATAGATCATATTAATGGATACATTAAATGTAATAACTTATTACATGATAATGGAATGTGGAATTAATACATGAAACTCTGTAATAAAATTTTCAATGTTCATAAATGTGAATTCCCTTGTTAGAGAAATGGATATTGTATTCACAACACAATTACTTTGGCTTGGAAAACCGTGGAGGAATTTCTGCAGCATAACAATGTAAAATAATAATTCTTAAAAATGTGTGATGAGAAATAACTGGGTAGATCATAATTTTTAAATGAAATGGACAGTATGGGGTCCTATTAATACATGTACCAACATATTTAAAAGAATTTATCTTCATAAGATAAAATTATTTCTTGAATCAAAATGAGAAGAGAGAAATTCCTTACGGCATATAAACAAGGTAATGCATGTACATGGGAATAATTAATTAGAGAAAAGTTGTATATCACCATTAAAACGTAAAAGGTAAGTTTAACATTGGTGGGAAATCATTCACTAACATTTTTAATTGAAAATAAAATGGCATTACAATGTAAAGACATTTGGAAAAAAAAAGAAAGTAAGAAATTCCTTACATGGAAGTGTGATCCCAATAGCTTGGGAGAGGCTTGTGAGAGGCCTATTGGGAACTCTGGTTATATTGGGAGGATAAAAGATAAAGGAAGGTAGAGTTTCGATTCACTTTAATGGTTATTGAGTGAAGATAAGTTGGATCTTGGATGGATTACATATATAAAGAGAAAAAATTCATTATTTTTTGGTTTGGGACACCGCACATTAACCTAATTTAAACCGCAAACCAACCCACAGTTTTTTCCAGTGGATTTTGTCAATGTGGATTAGAACAATTATTTTAGAAGTCCAATGGACAAAATTATTAATATATTATGATTTTATCTGGGTAGGTGATTCACACTCTCAAAGAAATCATTTTAAATGTTAAAATGTTGTAAATGTTTTGGAGGGTCCATTAAGGTTCCATAAAATTAATCTAATAAATCTAAAATCACATTATTTTATAAGTAAAAAATATTATGGTAGAAAAACATTTTTATAGTATATTATTACATCACTATTTGAGCATTATCTTGTCATAAAAAATATTATATATTTGAAAGGTATTTAATTTTTACCCAAAACATTGATTGTCTCAGAAAATTATGAAAAATACACCGTATGATAATTTCAACATCATGATTCCAAAAAATAATATTTATTTTTTCAAAATAATTTTCTGAATATTTTAAAATTTACTTTTATTTTAAAAATTGTCATTTATTGAAAATTCCTGGGTTTTGACAATAATGGCTTTCAAACCTTAATAAAAATTACATTTGTATTAATAAAAATTATATGATCATTTATATTTAATAAAAATTAATTTAGTAATAAAATTTTGTTAAAATATTATATAATTCAATAATCCAGTAAATCATCAAAATAGATTTATTAATAGAATATTAACTAAAAAAATACAATTTATGCTCTAAAAGCTATTTACAAAGTAAAAAAAATAAAATGAATGAATATTTTTTATTATATAAAAAAATAATGCACATAATCAAAGTGCTATGGTCTTGTTACATAACCCATCATAAAACTCGCATATGACCTAAGTGTATGGTGACCAATGATGAAAGATGCTTGAGGTGGCTCAGATAAAATCGTTCGTGTGGTAATCGCTATCAACTTCCACTTCTCCCGTAGTGGTTGCATTCAAGATTAACGTGTTGATGATCAGATTTGGATTGGTCAAGAGTGAAGCCTAGTGTTGCTAAATTTTTTCTGAGATCCGATAAATGGGCTTCGTATGGAGAAATTCTATGAGATTAGGTCATCGCTACCTTTGTATGAGTAAATTGGATTTGTTAAATCCCTATATTTATACTAATCTTTTTGTCACGGTTCAACGACTATATTTTCCATGGAAACAATTATTAATGGTATTTTAAATACCAAAAACATAAAACCAAGTATGTAAATATGTTATATAAAATTTTACATAATAAGAAATTAAAATAAATCGAGATGAATTTTCAATAATAAATGTTTCGGTCATTAAAATATTCCCCCCTAATGAAATTTATCCCTCGAAATTTCATTTTGCCACAACCAAAAGATAACAGTAACTCTGCTTCATCACATCCTCTCATTCCCATGATGCTTCTTCAAACATTTGGTTATGCCAGAACACATTCACCCGGGGGATTATCTTATTTCATATAATTATTTCCTTATAATCTATGATCTTCACCAGATTTGCATCATAGGAGAAGACATTCTCCAATGGTACCACCTCTTGATTGAGTACATGTTATAGGTCAGGTATGTACAACCTCAATATTGATACATAGAATACATCATGTATTTGAGATAGGTTCGGTGGGAGTGTTAGACAATAGGCCACTACTCCCATGTGATCAAGGATCTTAAAAGGGCAGATATACCTTGAACTAGAACTTCCCTTCTTCCCACATCTCATATCTCTCTTCCATGGTGATATGTAGATGAATTCCATGTCTACAATATCAAACTCCAGGTCGTGTCGATGATTATCATCATATATATTTTATCGACTCTGAGAAGCTTTAATGTGCGACGGGATAATCTTAACATTCTCCACCATTTCTTCAACCATTTCTGGACCTAGTAGTCTTTTCTCCCCACCTTCATCCCAACATACATGTGTTTTTCACCTCTTCCCATCCACGTATTCATATGGATCAATTTGGATGCTTGAGTGGGAACTTTTACTATAAGAGGACTCAAACGGAGGAAGATGTTGATCCCATCCTCCATCGATGTCCATTGAGAATGATCTCAACATGTCCTCAAGTGTTTTGATAGTTTTCTCATATTAACCATCTGTTTGAGGATTCAATGTCATACTGATGTTCATATCAGTATTCATTTCATGTTGAAGACACTTCTAGAACATAAGGTTGAATCATGGATCATGATCAGAAACAATAGATAGTGGTTCTCCAGGAATCATTACCACCTATTTGATATATATGAATTCTAGTTGATCTAATGGGAATTCCCCTCGAATTGAAAATAAGTGTGATGTATTTGTAAGACAATCCACAACAACCCAGATAGAATTTTTTTTCTTTTGTATTTCTTCAGAATATTGTTTAAAAAGTCCAATATGATGTTCTCCCATTTCCATGATCGTATGAGTAATGGTTGAATCATCCCCTTAGATATCTACCACTCAGCCTTCACTTGCTAACATACTAGGCACTTTGATGTATACTTAGAGAACTCCTTCTTCATGTAATCCCACTAATAAATCTCTATGAGATCTCTATTCATAATTGTGTTTCCAGGGTCAATAGAAAAATCTGAACTATGTCCATAATTCAAAAGTTCTTTCATTTACGACATATTTTATGGAACACCTAGTCATGACACAAATCTAAAATTTCCTTATTTATTTACATTTAACTCTATGGATTTAACCTTTTGGATAGTTTCCACTTTTTTCGGAATTCCAACATCATCTTTTTTAGCATCCTTTAACGTTTCCAAATCAAATGGTTGAGAAATCATTTTTAAAGGATTGAGGATGTTACCTTCATTGTGATCCCCATGTACATATTCATAAAATCTAAGAAGATTATATGACTTTCAATTCCCATCAATGGTAGAATTGTTGGGTCCTTTCTACTTAAAAAATATGCCACCTAGTTTCCTTTACTAGGGTGGTAAAGGATTGAGAAGGCACAGTCTTTGATCAGCTCCGACCATATTTCATACCACATGTTTAACTCTTTCTGTGTGAAAATATATTTGAGGATTTTGTGATCCATATATATTTCACACTTCCCCAAAAAGATGTAATGTTGCCAAATTTTTAAAGTGATGATTGCTGCAGCCAACTCAAGATCATTTGTGTGATAGTTTTTCTTAGGAACATTCAATTTCCTTCATGCATAGGCAATGAATTTGTAATTTTTCTTAAACAGACTTCCCAGGACCTTCTTCAAAGAATCATTGAATACCCAAAAAAATTTGTCCCTTGTGGGTAGTGGGAGAACATGACATTTTAATTAGCCCCATTTTCACCTCGTTGATGCTATCTTCACATTCATCACACCCTAAAAACATTACTCCCTTCTGAGATATCTTGTTAAGAGGGCTTGACAGTCGTGAGATATTTCTCACAAATTAGCGATAATATTCATCTAACTATAGGATGCTATGAATATCCATTACCGATGTTGTCCTTGACCATCCCTCAATTTCATCTTTCTTAGTGGGACCCATAGATATCCAATTTATTGTGTTGATATGACCCAAAAAAGAGACTTCCTTTAACCCGAATTCACACTTGCTGTACTTTTCATAGATCTTCTCCTTTTGAATGGTATTTAGTACAATTCTTAGTTGCTTCAAATAGTCATACTTGATTTTGGAGTATATTTGAATATAATCTATAAATACTACCAAAAATATGTCAAGGTAACCTCTTTAGAATCTATTCATCAGGTCCATAGATACTGATTGAGCATTAGTGGGTCTAAAAGGAATTATTATGAATTCATAGTGCTCGTACTTTATATGAAAATAATTCTTGGGGATATCATCCTACATAACTCTTACATGGTAATATCAGGACCAAAAATCCACCTTGTAAAAGTATTTTTATCATGGTAGATAATAGAAAAATCCATCAATTTGGGGCATAAGATACTTGTTCTTTATCAGGATTTTTTTAGTTCATGATAATCAATGGAATGGCACATTGGCACAACTATCTTCTTGAAGGAGAGGACTGGTTCATCCCATAGTGAAGCAGTCGGATTTATATACCCTTTATCAAGATTCTCCTGTAGTTTTTCTTTATGTCCTTAATCTCCAAAGAATCCATTCTATTTGGAGTCTTGGTTATTAGCAATGCCCCAGGAATAAGATCTAGTAATATTACTACATCAGTTCTAGGGGGAAGACTTGGAAATTCCTTCGAAACACTTCAGTGAATTCCCTCAAAATAGGAATGATTTCAAGGATTAGATTATTCCTTAGACTCAATAATTTATGAAAGATACATGTGATCATAGGGATGTAATATTCATTCTTGAAATGATGGTCTTAAAGAAGAGTCATCATCCTCCATGAACTTGTATAGAATAAGGGGGTAAATTAGCCATTTGGATAGTGATTTTATGGTCACAAAAAATTATGTTTGGTCAATTTAGGGAAATCCAATCCATGCAAATAATTTCATCAAATTACACCATAGGAAGTATGAAGGGGTTCGATTGGAAATTAAATCCAAAAATTATGACATGGGAGGTGTTATATTCATGGGATGCAATGATTTTCCCATTTTTTGTTCACACTGAAATATTTACATCCATGATTTTGGTTAGGGTTGGGATTGTTATACTTAACATTTAGGATATAAATGAATGTGCAGAACCAAAATCAAAATGTATATTCCCTATTCATGAATTAATAACCATCGTACCTATCACCACTTCAATTTCGTTGTTCACTTCGGTGGTAGTGATGGAAAAATGTCTCCCTTGTTTCCTTGGAGGTTGTTGGTTTCCTATGAAAGCCCTTAGCTTAGGGAACTAGTCTGAAAAGTTACCTTGTTGTTTATAGTTGTACAATGAATAATGCGTTGAGGGTTGAACAGAGCGTTCCTCTCCTCTGTTGCAGCTGTGGGTTTTTCTTATCGGTCGTTAATAGCCTGGTTCCCTTCTCTTTAACACCTAAATTATTTTCTCACCCCCTTTATGAAATTTCCATGGTGCTTTTATCTGCACCTTAGGAATGCGGGGTGCTATATTTTCAAAGCACCGTTTTATTTATCCATTCCAGAACTAGAATTATTGTATACCTTATGCTTCATATCCCCATGAAAACCCCGAGATTTTCTATTCTCTATTTCAAATTAGAGGGAACATCAAACAATTTCCTCATAGCTCTCGAAGTCACAGGTTTCTAGGGTTTTACAAAGGCTAGGTTATAGCGTAGCAAAAAAGATGTGGGCCTTGAATTAAGGGTCATTGATAGAGACAAGGGCATATCATGAAAGACTTGTGGAGTGTTCCTCATACACTCTAATAGATTTTTCAGCTTTTTTCTTGAGGGAATTGAATCAACTTTTCCATTATAATTTTGAGGGTGCAAGGAAAATATTTATTGAAAACATTTTTTAGAAATCCTTCCATTCTAACTCCTCGATCTCCTCCCCGTGCTTCATATTTTCAATCAATGTCCACCATTTATCAGCTTCACCCTCTATATGATAAGAAAAAAAAGTATTTTATCATGTTTAGAACATTGAATGATGGAGATATTATTCTCAATGGAGTAGATCTATTTTTCGGCAATTGAGGGATCAGATGATCCCTTAAAGGTTGGAGACCTTTATCTCTTAAATCTAGGATTACGACTTGTTCTTTATTAAGGGATGTTGAATGTTCCTCTTGACCCATTAATCTATTAATAACATGAGATAAATGATAGTTTATCATGACAATGTTTGTGATTCCCTCTCCCAATGGATATGAAATCTCATTCGAATAGTCGTTACATTGATCTTCACATAGATTTATATCCTAACTAGCCTTATTACTGGACATTAGATGGAATAAAAGGAAACATAGGGATAACATTTATAGGTGAATACAATTATAGAATGTGATAACATATCAATTACATTTATTTCCTTAATATATCTATATTATCCATGATTTACCTTCCAACATATATTCTAAGGGGAATATTTTTTTAATTTCATTAATAATGGTTTATACTAAGATTATTAAATTTCAAAAACATATTACCTAGGAATGTTGTAACCAAGAGTGAAGAAAGTTATTTTTTCATGCAATGATTCTTTTTCGAGACATGTTCAAAGTGATGTTTTTGGGTTTTACCCCTATATACGTCCATTCTAGAGCTGCCGCTACCTGTTCATATTAAGACATGTATGTATTTTATTGATAAACCACGTACTAATTACACACCAATATTTTGGGATGTTTTTATTATACCCAGTCTTATATATTTGGATTCCATTAGTGTTTTCTAATCCTAATACCAAAAATAATTAATCCTATACTTTGATACCAACTACAACAACCCTTCCCATTATTTCACACATAAAAAAACATTATTGAAAAAAATATTCACTTGAAATAACATATAATATTAAGAGTTCTAGTGTATTTGGGGCTCTGGATCATTACATAAAAAAATAATACATGAAATTTACATCTTTATTGGAAACATTTTTTACATGACCACACACATTCCTTCGTACTAAGAATTGCATGGGATAACCTGAGGACAAGCACAAGAAAAGGGTGAGCTATAAAGCCTGTTAAGGTTGTAAAAAGGAATTATATGAATAATATAGTACATGTTAGGAAATATTAAAATCAATGTAGTGCAAGATAAACATGAACATACATTCATGATATATCATGATTATCGTAACATTAGAATGTGGCCAGAACATTTAACATGATATTAGTATGATCCAAGGCTCATTGCACATTGAGAATGAGTTATTTCTAATTGTACATGATTCAGAATGAGTAAAACCTCATTGAACATAAATTATCATGGGTAAACCATAATTTCACATGACTTATCATGATACTAATCTTTACCCAATGCATTGGAGCACTATCTTGGCGCACCATTCTTAATTATTTCATTAAATTCTTATGTATTCCACTTAGATCATATAACATGGATTCATTGAACATCCTAATTTATTCAAATATAATGGTATTTTTAATT
This sequence comes from Viscum album, assembly GCA_963277665.1. NCBI lineage: Eukaryota > Viridiplantae > Streptophyta > Magnoliopsida > Santalales > Viscaceae > Viscum > Viscum album. The sequence goes on from OY728150.1 coordinate 1,047,900,936, forward strand.
CATACATGAATCTTTATAATCGATAAGTAAATGTGCATAAATGTGAATACCCTTTCTATAGAAATGGGCATCGTATTCAATACACAATGTCTTTGGCTTGGAAAATCATGGTGTAATTTCGGTAGCATAACTACATAACATAAGATTTTAAAAATTGATTGATGAGAGATAAAGGGTTATCTCATCATATCTAAATGAAATAGAATATAAGGGGTTCATATAGATATATGTACCAAAATATGTAATGAAATTTAGATTCATAATATAAAATACTTTATCGAATGTGAATGGGAAGAGAGAAATTCCTTATGGAATATCGGTATGGTAATGGGTGTAAATGGGAAGAATTAATGAGAGATAAAATGGAATCTAAAAATTGAAAAATAAGGATGTATGTATATTGTAGGTGAGAAATCATACCCCAGCATTTTTAATTGAAAAAATAATGGAATAACAACATAATGAAATTTTGACAAAAATGGGAAATGAAGAAATCCCATTCTTGGATGAGTGATCCAAAAGTCTTGGAAGGGGATTGAGAGATTATTAATTGGATATTGGGGCACCATTATATGATTCTAGATATAATAGGGAAGATTAGAGACATTCTCCTAGTGTTTTTAGTGAAGAGAAGTGGGATATTGGGTGGGATTATAAAGGAAAATCAAGGGAATTCTTTATTATTTAATTTTTTCACACCAGACATTAAACTAATCAAAACCAAATTACAACCCATAGTTTTATCCATTGTTATTCGTCAAATAGGAGATTAAATAATTATTTTATAATTCTAATAGCCAAAAATTATAAAATATTAGGCATTATTATGTGGATGACTATTACACTCTCATGGAAATCATTTTAAAAGTTGAAATGATTTATAAGTATTAGAGGGTCCACTAAAGCACTATAAAATTAATCACAAAGAATCTGAAATCATGTTATTTTAAAGTTAAAACTTATATTGGAAGATAAAATTTATTATAGTATTTAATTACATAACTTTTGAGTCATTATGATTTCATAAAACACGTAATATATTTATAGGACATTTAATTTTTACACAAATATTCGACTTCCTCAGAAAATTATGAGAAATTCAATGATTGATAATTTTGACATCCTGATTCCTAAAATAATATTAATTTTATTTAAATATTTTTTAAATATGTGAAATTTTACTTTTAAAATTTAAAATTTCATTTATCGAAAATTCATGGGTTTTAACAAGAATGACATTCAAACATTAATAAATATTGCAATTGTATTCCAAAAATATATCTCATCATTTTTATTTAATAAAATGTAAATTGGTAATAATGTTTTATTAAAATATTATTTAATTAAAAAATCCAATAATTTATCAAAATATATTTCTTAACTGAATTTTAACTAAATAAATACTATTTTTTCTTTAAAAACTATTTACTATGTAACAATAAAAATTCAATGTATATTATTTATTAAATGAAAAAATAAATCACATAATCATATTCCAAGTGTGTTGTTATCTAACACATTATAACAACTGCAAATGACTGAAGAGTAAGGTGTGCAATGCTGATAGACTCTTGGGGTGGCTCCAATAACATCACTCGGGTGGTAATCTCAATCAACTTCCACTTATCTTGTAGGTCATTTTGTTCAAACTTAACGTGTTGAAGTTCGGATTGGGATTGGTCAAGAGATTATCACCTAGATTCTACCTCATTTCTGAGCTCCATAAAATGGGCTTCATATGGTTAAATTCTTCTGGTTGATGCCATCACGCCATTTTTCTGAGTAAATTGGTTTTGTTAATCCCATAAATTTATACAATTAATGTGGTCATAGTTCAACGGCATTATAAGTAATGGTAAAAAATATTAATGGTAGTTTAAAATCAAAAAACATAAAACCATGTAAGTTCATATGTTATATAACCATTTTACATAAAAAAAATTTAAATAGATCAAGAGTAATTTTCATTAATAAATTTTTGGGTCGTTCCACAAGAAACTCCTAAGGCCTGAGCTAGAAGGTCTTGAATGACAAGACCTTGGATACCACCATCCCAAAAACACTAATCATATTATCTAGGCCATATAAACTAAGACATGATAATGATAAAAATAAACATCATCTCGATGAGAAACAATCCAATCTCTCTTGATGATGAAGTCAAAGATATCTCTATTAATAATACGAAAATCCAAGATAATATTTATATCCAATCTCGATAACGCTCAATACAAACATCAAATCATTTAATATTTACTCTTCCCATTATTTTTCAATAACTCCATAAAAAATTTCATGAATTATTTTTAATGTTTAATCATAAAATGGATATATATATATATATAAGAGTGGGAAGTATAGTCTCAAATAAATTAATAACTATTGAGGATGTAATAATGCTGATATGTCTCACTCTAGTTGGACTTATGTATACCTCTACATTAAACACATCTAATACTAGAATTTAATTTATTATTGTGTCTTATAGATGGAACACTATAGTATTTTATGCATCTGATTGTGCCATAGTATGCTTTAGATCCAATGATCCCTGACCATATCGAGTTGTAGACATAGCCTAACAGAAATTCATTATATGACAATAACCACCATTAGGAGTACACATACATTTTTTGGATAGAACAATAATTCCACGTGTTTGAACCCTTTACACACTGATATCATGATATACGCATACAAATATCTAAAACTAAAGGTATTAAAGAGACCAAATTTTGAGAACCACTACCACTTCTAAGAGGGAGATCCATCCACTTCCTCTTTTTCCATGAAATGTTGCTGAAAATGCCACTAGGTGGATGAGAAGTGGTAGAGTATCATTCATATCCTTCTATAATCATGTCTTCAATAATATCTATATATACTATCTCTACATAAGTAAAGAGATTCAACATATGTACCTATGATCTAATAACTAGTCGTAAAACCTACAAGTATTTCTAAACATTCATGTGGTCATTCCTTACAATCTATGCTAAAAAACATTCTCTACAAATCGATTGGTGTATGCTGACCCAAAAAATCATCTCTACGAAAAATAGAGGAACTCTAGAGATTTATTCACATTAATTGACTCAGGAAAAACTAATATAAGAAGAGAGTCTTGAAACCCTCCTACTATAGACCCACATTCTTATCTTCGTGTACTATAGTATCACACAAAAAATTTCTAGGACCCTTAAGTCACAATGATTCAAACATCTACTTTATATTATCAAGAGTTTCCTATATGTCAATGATCTGATCAATCTTGTGAATCCATTATTTTACCATATTTTATTCATACCATTGAAGAAAAATGTCTTCCAACACAAGAACATTGATTTTGGATATCTACCTCCTCTTTCTCCTAGATGTACATCAGCTACTGCATTCAGAACATATTTCATGTTCTAGTTGATAGTACAATCTTCCCACATGATATCATAGATAATGTTCTATTACATATGATTATTCTATTGAGAATCATTAGTTGCACCCTAATGGGGATCTTAAGAAACAAGTCTTAGAGGCTTAAGACTACACACTAAAACAAAATAAATGATTAAAAAATAATATTCTATATTCAAAATAGAATCCCGATAATAAAAAATTGAGATTAATATAATGAACTCCAAATAGGAGACACCAATTCCAAAATTCCATGGTAGAATATGTCACATCATAGAACGAAATGACCATGATCCCACCAAAATATACCTCTGAAGACATAATAATACTATCATTTTTATAATAGATGTCCCATGATAATAAATATTGGATAAAAAACTCGATTTGATAACAAAATTTAATGAACTGACCAGAATAACCTCTCAATCGGGTACCCTACCTGACCTATCCCAAACAATAATGGTGCTCCCAACCCCCTGGTCTGGCGTTCAGTTCCCATGAATAAAACCAAAAACATAGGGAATGATTTTTCTCGACATAAAGCAATGATATTACACATATATAGATGAAACAGAAAATTTGAGAAATAAAATAAATTCCATAATTAAAAAATAGTGGAATCCAAAGAATGTCAAATCAGTTACAAAACTCTCAGAGTATTTCCAACCAAAAAGTATAAAAAAATAAATACAACTGCTCCACATTATATAATGGGAAAACCCACACCATCTCACCATCTAGAAACCTAATCCCACATGGCCGAAAACTATACTACCTCACTATAAAACCTTGATTTCCCCTACAAATATAAATATACAAAGGTCTATTCACCACTAATGAAGTTCACTTGGTGTGAGCTAAAAAGATCAATAGGTAAAACCCATGTGTTTTATGAGAATTATCTGTATAACAATTAATGTACACAATTTCAAACATTGAATTGAAGAAAAGTTGTAAAGGCATTTTATTATGACCATGGTAAATATTTTCACATTTTCAACAATTCTAAAAAAATGTGGGTATAACAATTTAAACATATTCTCCATTATCATTTATCAAAATACAAAGCATTCAGATCATATCCAAAATAATATAAATCCATGAATAGGAAAATCATTCTAAGAAACATTACATTTAAGTAGACTGGAATACTCATATCACAGTAAATTGATAGTGCACAAGAAATCCATATAACATTAGACTACGGAGTAGATAAACACCCCATAAAATAACCTCCCAAAAATGTCAAACAAGTCCCTAGAATAATAGTCTTATGGATCAGAGAAAACACCCATGAGACAATCTCCCAATTGTAACATAGATGATGTATCTAATATAAACCTTATACATACATACCCAGTTCTTCCCATGTGATAAATTTCATAAATCATTTCAATGACATGAAAATTCCATTATTTATATTTTACAAAAAACAAAAGAAAGAAACCAATTATAAATATTTTTTTGAAACACAAAAAATAGTAATTTTAATTTATTTATAAATAAATGCATAAAAAGATAACAAGAAATATAGTTCACTAACACAAGAAATATACAGAACCACCTACCTCAAAACATAGGGTCGTACAGGCCCAGAAAGGACCCAATAACAAGAGAACATAGTCATAAAAAATGAAGGATAAAGAATCAATATAAACATCATAGAATAGATCCAATTCAAAAAAAAGGTTGTAGAGAAGAGGAAATGACACATAACTGAAGATATCACTCCCTCTTCAGAATAACCAACATAGGGAACGACCCCCAAAAAATATATATAGTGATCCAACATCAAATGGATCAATCTGTAATTACTTAAGTAGAATGTTCTACTCACTCTGAGAGTTGGATCCTAGTTTCTAATGTGATCCAACATCAAATGGATCAATCCAAAATGTCTGAAGATTCCCAAAATAGATGAAGAATAATTTTATATTGAGGGAATGAGTAGTTGAGGGAGAATGAAATGAAATGTCATTTTCATGACACCCTAATAATACATTCATTGGAATTTACAAAATGTGTAATACATAAACATGTCATTTAATCCATGATGATTAAGTACATCAAAAAATCCATTACATTTTTTATTAAAACCGATATTTTAGCATTAAAATTTGGGTAACCATTACATGCCATGTAATCCATTCTTGTTGTGTACAAATAACACAAATTGTGTATAGTGAAAAACTACACATCATGTAACTTATATAATCATCATGAAATATCCCATCATACAATAGAAAACTCCAAAAAATAAAAAATTCCCCATAATTGGGAAGAACCCCTCATATCATATAACTAATTTTTACTCATTTTATATTAATTAAATCAATAATAACTTCCCAAACTATAATTAATTTTACCCAAATAATTCAATTCATCTTTAGGAGTCCCATGATACGCCCGATTAATAAGGAAAACAAGATAATTGAATGAAATTACTTGAAAGTTGGTAACATGATGTTACGTATCCCATGATGTGAATCTATGCTCCCCCATTATTATGTTTCATTTCCTACATTATGAAGACATTTACAATGTATGATATGTATAAGATGGTTTATCATTTTGAATAACCTAGTGGGAGCTAATATATCTTCTATATGAATACGTTTCTTGTGTATCAATGTTTCCAAAGGCACTAGACCTAAACAATTATAGTGTAAATCTTTATTCTATGTATAGAATATTAATCAATTTACTTATAATATATTTGATTGAAATGTATTTTTCCCTATATTATGTGAAAATGAAATATTTAGGTAATCCTTTGGAAACATAGATGAGAATACTATTGTGAGAATAGTTGGGATGAGCCCATGTATAGCATAACAACCTAAAGTGTTGTTAAAGAAGAGATTCTGTGGTTTATGTAGCAATAAATCCATGTTTATATATCATAAGTAGATTTGGTTCTGTAATAAATGAACATAGGGGTAGTAAATCAAAAATGGTGTATAAGGCTTGGTTTATGATTTCTCTAGTATATGAAAATGAGCCCCACTATACACCTAGTTTGAGACTCCAGGGGGATATGAATGGGTTATTTCATATTCCCCTTATAAACCATCATGAAATTATTTAATGGAGATCATGAATGACCTAGATTAAACATAAGAATTCATATATTCAATATAAATTATTTTTCATGATTGATTACTCTGATAAAATATTATTAAAGGTCATGCTAACCACTTTAGTTTTAGTATGTTATTGAAGATAGAACTATGAAATTGGAGTGGTAATAGGTAATATAAAATATTGAAGTACCCTATTTATATTTTTCATATGAATTCATAGTAATGATAATTCAACTCCCAAATGATTAGTTATTGAATTATAAGGGAACAAACATTATGGTACAATGATTACATAATATGAAAATTTTTATTCTCTATTTTATGTTTGTGGAAATGTGCTTCCAATAAATATTGTTATTCTCCCTCTGGTTTAATTTATTGATATCTTAGTCATTTAATGAATTTCACAACATAAATCCTATATCTACTTTCATGTATGGGAATTATCATTTGATACTATTAACCAAACTATTATCATTTACTAGTGTAATGACAAATATTATCATATAAGGGAAATCAAATGCATTATATGATTTTTATTCCTATTCTGAAAGTGTTTTTATGTCATATAGATCGTGATAAACTAAACATCGATGATATGAATATTGTATGGGATTTTGAAAATGTTTTTCCAAAATATTTTCCATTTATTACATTGAAACATGATGGTATATTTTCAATAGAATTCATAATTGGTGCCACACCTAATTTTATGGATCCTTATATAATCTCCTAAATTTAGTTGCAAGAATCGAAGAAGTAACTCTTAGATAACCTTGACAAGGGATTAATTCTACAATGTATATTATCTTGGGGTCCACCTATTCTATTTGTTAAAACCAATGATTTATTTATTTGACTCTGAATATATTATTAGTACTTGAACAATATCATGATCATGAACAAGTATCCTCTACCTGGTATTGATGAAATGTTTTGCCAACTGTCTTAAGTTAAAAAATTTTAGATGATTGAAATTAGGTCCTGATATCATTAATTGAGATTCAAGAAAGAGGATATACCTAAGAGAGTGTTTTACAAGGTATGTAAAATATTTGTAATTAGTGATTCAATATTTTCTACGTAATTCCCCTTTTATCATTATGAATTTAATGAATAATATTTTTAGAGATTACACAAATTAGTTTTTGGTGGTCTTTATAGATCATATTCTTGTTTATTCATATATAAAGTAAGAACATGAAGATTACAATAGAATTGTAATAAGGTCCATATGTAAGGATAAAATATATGAAATTTTTTAAAAAAAAATTAATTTCTGTGTAAAAAAGGATTCATTTCTACGTAACCAAATATCATGATTGGCTTTATTGGAGATCCATTAAAGACTGAGACTATTGATAATCAGGACAAACACTCCCTAATGAATATGATCTATAGTTGTCTTTGATTATAATTATATTATAGGTAGTTTGGGTTAACATATCATGAGAATATAATGCATACACAATGTAAACAAAGATAGGAGACATGTTCCTCTAGAAAAATCAACATGTGGGAAATTTCAATGGAATGTAGAAAATATTCATTAGTTCACCTAGGATTACATTACCCTATTTGTGGAGAAGGGTTTTTAATATTTATTGATGAATAAAAAAGGTATTAGGATGCGTTATCATTTCGTATGTTATAGTTATAACTTATTCGTCATTATAATTTATGGTTCATGAAAAAAATTGTAAAAATCATTATTTAGAGATTGTTAGGGAAATTTTTTCATTAAAATATTATGGCACCATCTATATGGTGAAACGTGTGATATATATACAGATACAGAATGGTTAATGTATATATTAACATTGAAATATTTCAATAAGAACAAAAAAATATGGATGGATATGATTAAATATTGTGAGTGATCAATTCACTACACCCTATGAATGTGAAAAAGGTATCTAATTATTTAATTCCAAAGGATAATACCATGTTATCTATGATGAGTATCACAAGAGATCAAATATTTATGGATTTTAAAAGGAATTATCATTATAACATGACGGATTGAGATACAAATTATATATATCAAGTAAATTTTAAACTATCTATATATGTATGGATAAAAGTGGCATTGCTGGATGATCTAGAGATAAAAAAGTTGTGAAATGACCATTAGATTAGCCTCGATCATGATGGAATATTAAGGTTTATTTATCAGGTATGTTTTTATTATATACTATATTTGAAGAAATAGGTATCAAGTAAAGCTCTAAGTTCTCTATTATTTATTAATCATAAAAGTAAAAATATGTATAGATATATAAAAATGTATTTCTAGGTGGATGGAATTAAGAGAGATATTCCAAAGTTTTTTATTGATTCATGGAATATAAAAAATTTAGGTTTGATGGAAAAAATTATAATGGGATGTTTCAACCATTACTTATAGAACAGTGGTAATGGGAAAAAATTCACATGAATTTTGTCATTCAGATCCCTAAAACACATAAATGATCAATGCTATATGGGTTTTAGTTGATCGCCTTAAAAAGTTACCACAAATTATCCATATTATAGAAGATATATCTATGTAATAAATTTACAGAATATACATTAATGTGTTGTTTAGGTTTCATGGCATACCACATTCAATAGTGTCTAATTAAGATATTAGGTTTACATAGAAGTTCTAAATAAGTCTTCAGTAAGAGCTTGACCTGAGGTTATGTTTTAGCACTGTGTATCATCCATTGATAGATGGTTATTATGATAAAATAATTCAGACACTAGTGGATATGATATGAACATATTCTATTTATTTCAAATGTTGTTGGGATTAACACCTTCCTCTAATTTTGTTTTCATTCAACATTAGCATTCACTAAAGCATTAATATGGATCCTTATAAACACTTCTATGTATATAAATATAGAACAAAAATATATTGGGATATGGTATAATAAATAATGTAATTGGGAATTAATATAGATAATTAAATCATTGATAGGGTTAAATCCATTCTGTTACACATAAGGGCAGCAAAAATTCGATAGAAATGTTTTACTCATTGTCTCCAGCATTATATTGTAGTGGATGATCGTGACGTGGTGTTTCAGTGAATTAACCGATGTATAAAGGTTATGAGATTTTATTACCACTGGAAGAGGCTAATATTCATTGTTATTTTATATAGTTATCATGTGATTTGTTATTCATAAATACCAATTTAGTGCATTTTACACTTCGAACATCATTTCACATCTTGATTGAAATTCTTTCCGAAAATGAACTATTACATTGTACTTTCTTGAACATCTCATAAAACACATAATGGTCTTGATTTTATTTTAATATTTTATTTACTTGTCTTCAATTCAATAAGGAACATTTCATGATTTTGGAGCACTTGAAGATTCAAATTGGAAGACCACAAAAGTGGGCCTTAACCCAACAACATTCTGGGCGAAGTGAGATAGAAAACAGCCAAATAAAAGTACTATATCGTCCACGATTCCAACCCATAGAGTCTAAATATTTAATGAGATATAGAATAAATCACAAGAAACATTTAATTCAACAGTTTCCCAAGCTAATTAAAATGTTTTAATGGAGTTCCAGGTGGCCCATGTTGAAGACGAAATTCTAGCTTAGATTCCACGACCCAGAAAAACAGGCCACCATTTAAATCATATCTCACAAACCAAAAAATATTTTGGCTGAAGCATTAAAGGATATTATGGGACATCTGGGGATTCATTTATATCTTATATGTCCCACTCCACTTCATCCTTCTATAGGGTTATATCGGCTCTTTTTTTCGTCGGATGCAAGATGGATCCCACTTCAAGGAAAGAGTTGAAAACTCTCCTCTACATTAAATGTCCACCCACTTTGGCCTCAAAAAATTAATTAAAGAGTCATGGGGAGTGGTGGATCGAACCAAGGAATCATTTTTACCTATTATAGGCAGTATTGGTGGAGGATTGAGGGATCTTTGGTGATTTGTTTCATTGTAATGTTATGTTGTCAATTCAATGTTGTAATAATTCTTCATTCTCATGTATGTTGTTTGAATTACATTAGTTCTTTATAAAAGTTCATCATTTCCAGTTTTTCGTTTATTATTCTTTTTAAATTGATACTATTTTTCCATGGTGTGATCTTATTTAGACCAACACTTGTGAATTTATTCACACAATTCTGGAGTGATCATTTCTCTGTTTTATTTTTCTTCATCAATTCGGCCCTCTATGAGTCTACATTCCACTTCCATTAAGATCATAGAATCAATGGAGGGATAAACCCTTAGGGTTTGATCCTTGGGAGTTTCATGGGGTAGATTGGATGTTATTTTATGATCTAAAATTATGTAATCATTTCATTAATTTAATATTTCCATTTGATGTTTATTTTCATCTTCATCTTCGCCAACTTTAATAATGACACATTTCGAGTGATAGTACGATCTGGTTCCTTGGAGTGATCATTAAATTGATACTATAAGTGCATTATAGATTAGCCTTGGAATTCTGTAAGGATTAAATTGGGGAATGATGTTGACGAATTATATCATTTTTTGGATACTTCTTGAATTAGTGAACTGAAACATTATAAGAATATATTTACAACCAATGTAACCCTAGTAATAACTTAGAATCAACTCATCTCCATTATTTTTTTAGACTAAGTAATTTTATGTTTTTTTCGTTAAATAAAATCACTAGTTTAAAATAAAATTAATCCAAATAGTTGGCCACTCCATAGCCAAATATCTCTAAAATCAGAGTGTCTTTAGGCTAATTCTTCAGTCCCTATGGATTCGACCACTACTTGTACTACAACAACCGCATAACTGTAGGGTAAATTTTGGTAAAATAAGATTTTGGCTCCATTGCTGGGGACCCAAGTAAGTCGCCTTAGATAGTGAATTTCTTTTCACACCACAAATTATCTTTCTTCACCTCTATTTCTCTTATCTCATCCCCTTTCTGTTATTCTATGTCGTAAAAATCTAAAATCCAAATCACTCTCTAATCCAATGGATTATCTTCAGCAATACCCCAACATAGATCCATGATGGAATCAAATTTAAAATCAATTTTGGGAATAAATAAACATAGGTAATTACTTTGATCATCCCTTGAATGATTACCCTACACCCGATGAGACGTAAAATCAATGGGATAATGAATGATTAAATGATCAATTCCATACCCTCTCAAGGATGATTGAAGAGTACAATCATAGTGTAGTCCATAATGTTCAAAATCCCATCATATCTGTTCCTCAGTCATTTTTTGAATTTTTTTAATCAAATGGATATAATGAATTTTGAGGCTTCATCTTTGATGTTTGAACTAAAAAATGTTAAAACATGTGAAGAAAACACTTTAGAATTTTGGAATTCAGAGTTAGATAAAGAATTGAATTGATCAGGTAATGTATAAAGTCAAGATGAAGAGTGTTTAAATCATGAAGAAATTTATTTTCTGAATTCAAAAGATAATAAATTGACATCATGGATTGAGGTTCTTGAACATGGCTCTATTAGTGAATTTTTAGGACCACCGATCACTGAACCATTGGAAGAAATCCAAAACATTGAGCTTATACCCACTCCTAGAATTCGAATGGACACTTTTGGGGAAGAATCATAAATATTATTAGGAACATATTCATTCTAAAACTTTTATATAAGAAACTGATTTTGATTCAAATTACCAATCTTCTTTAAGAAAATTCAATCAACACAAACTCAAATTTTTTGTCCTTCCATCCCCACTCGAGTATCCCATCATTTGTGTTAAAAAAGAGATTGTGGTTTTCATTCAATCATCTCATGAAACATAAAAAGGGGGGTTGATCTTTGATTTATTAGGAATGACTGTAGAATAAATAAGATCAACCATTTCTGATATTCCTTGTATTTTCTAATTCAATTTAGAAAATAGGATGGTTCATGAATCAAATTCAAAATATTCATACCAACCACAAGGGATACACATTCTCAATCATGTTTTAGTGGAGAAAGATGAGGTCATTAAATTTTTTTATGTTGGAATTCGATATTTTGGGGGGGTTCAAGTCGAGCTAAAGATGTTAAATTTAGTGATGCATGGGAGGCCACCCATGGTTTTCTGGTTTCCAATCATTTTGTTATTTTAATCAAATTTATATTTCAAATAGGATTAGTAGATCATTTTGATGTAATTTTATTCTACCTTAGATTGCTGAATTTTTCTTCCTTTATTAATATGGATGGGTATGAAATGGGATCATCGTATTAATCTAGGTCGCGTGGGGTGAACCATGAGTAATACCTAACACAAAAATTTAAAAGAAGACAATGTATCATTATTTTATTTTATATTATTTATGTTTTTGTAGGTTAAAAAAATTATTGTTGACATGATCTTATTTTATGAGTATGGATGGGTATGAAAGGGTGGCACTGTATTCATCTGTGTCCCATGGTGTGATCCCTAAGTAATACTTTGCCTAGAAATTTTAAAGAAGACAATGTATCATTAGTTTGATTTAAAAAAACAAAAAAACAGGGAAAACCATAAAAATGATGATACATGGAATTAAATAAATCGTTGTGTTATTTTTTTGGTCTGGTTTGTTCTTCTTTTTATGGTTCAGGGACTATGTTGGGTGATACATGTTCTATGTAGGAGGTTTCTACATCCCCCCAAGAGATCAAAGAATTAATCTGGAGCATCATGATCTTCAACTTCAAAAACCAGGTGAATTTGTTCCATGTTAATCATTTTCAATTTCCTTTTTGAACACCTATCCTACCCTCCTTCTAAATTTTATTTTATTTAAACACTAGGGACAGTGTTATTATATGTTGTGGGAGATGAAATACAAATGTTGATCTTGTGTACAAGAAAATTTGTGGAAGGAAAAATTTCATTAACCTTGAACATGATAACACACATTGAAATATCTGAAATTGGATATCAAATAATTTTTCATTCCTTGATTCTATTTTTAATGAAATTTTATGTTCATGTTCATAGATTTTGGAATGTTCGGTTGTCCGATTTGATTTTTCACTGTTATATTTTTATCCATTTAATAATAAAACACAATACAGGTACTCTAGATTATGGTGTTTTAGTTTGATCTCTTAGGGTCCCATAATAAATGGAATAGGTTTGGTGATCATTTTAATTTTAACATGAGTATTCAAAAAAATAAAATTTCACATAGAGTAATGAAATGACCTAATGCGTGGCTTTCAGCACTTGGGGATCAGGACTCCATAGTTTTCTGGCCCGGAGTTGGGCATTTTATCTCTATTTGTGTTAATTTGAGTTTGTTTTTTATTGAGTAAAATCGAGTCAATTCTTGAGTATGTGAGCTTCACTTGGTGCCTTATGGTTTTTGAGCATGGTAGTTATTAGCAAAGTCTTGCTACATGGGTTGAATTGATTGAATTCAATATCAATTACCTTGGAAAATTTGAAAACAAAAAAAAAACAAAAAAAAAAACAAAAAGATAAAAAATTATTACTCATTATAATATTAAAATTTAATTCCTCCTAGAAATTCCATCTTTTCTCCCTTTGAATGACGATTAACCCCCACGTGTATTGTGTTGCACAACACTTCGTCATGCTTAATTGAAATTGGATGAAATATGGTGATAAATTTGAACAATGGAATGAGCTTGGTCTTGGGTTATGCCTTTGGAAATAGCGTTTTCTAAATGATTATGATGGGTTTCATAATTTTTTTGTATGATGTCTTTGGCTGGGCAATATGTATTAATTTTTTTTGGAAAAGGTCATTCGAATATCATGTTTGTGAGATATATTTCGCTCGGGACTAGAAAAACACAAATTAGAGGCGTCTGATTGGCCACTGGAAGTGGATAATATTCATTGTTAATTTATATAGTTTTCATTTGAATTTCTATACATAAATACAATTTTAGTGCATTTTACACTTTGAAAATCATTTTATATCCTGATTGAAATTGCTTCCTAAAATGACCTATTACATGGTACATTCTTGAACATCTCATAAAACACCAAATGGTATTTTTTTAATATATTATTTAAATTCCTATCATTCAATAAGATACAATTCATGATTTTTAGCACTTGAAGATTCAAATTGAAAGACCACCAAAGTGGGCCTTGAACCAACAACATTCTAGGCAAAGTGAGCTGGACATCAGCCCAATAAAATTACTGTATCGGCCACAATTCAAGACCAAAGAGTCTTTAAATTTATATAGAGATAGAATAAATCATGGGGAAAATTTAATTAAATAGTTTCCCAAGATAATTTTAAGTTTTTAATGGAGTTCCAGGTGGCCCAAGTTGATGATGCAATTCTAGGCCAGATTCCGCAGCCCAGAAAAAGAGCCCACCATTTAAATCATATCTCTCAAACCATAATGCATATTGGTCTGCTATTTTATAGGATTTTACAGGACACCTGGGGATTAATTTAAATATTATATTTCCCACTACACTATGGATTTATATAAGGTGATTCTTGCACTTCTTTTCAGTCGATACATCTAGTCTCCTACTTCAAGG
Source organism: Viscum album (assembly GCA_963277665.1). Taxonomy (NCBI): domain Eukaryota; kingdom Viridiplantae; phylum Streptophyta; class Magnoliopsida; order Santalales; family Viscaceae; genus Viscum; species Viscum album. The sequence goes on from OY728150.1 coordinate 1,047,915,949, forward strand.
AAAGAGTTGAAATGTCTCCACTACATTAAATGTCCACCCACTTTGGCCTCCCACAATTAATTAAAGATACATGGGGAGTGGTGGTTTGACCAAAGGCTTCCTTTTTTCCTATTTATGGCAGTAGTGGTGGAGGATTTAGGGATATTTGGTGATTTTTTCATTGTAATGTTATGTTGTCAATTTGATGTTGTAATCGTTCTTCATTCTCATGTAAGTTTTTTGAATGACATTACTTATTAATAAACGTTCTTCATTTCTTATTTTTCTTTTATTATTATTTTCACATTGATACCATTTATCCAAGGTGTGATCTTATTCACACCAACCCTTGTGAATTTATTCACACAATGATAGAGTGATCGTTTCATTGTTTTATTTTTCATCTACAATTCTACCCCTATGAGTCTACATTCCGCTTCCTTTGAGATCATAGAATCAATGGATTGCTAAACCCTTATGGATTGGTCCTAGGGAGTTGCAAGGGGTATATTGGATGTTATTTTATCATCTAACATTCTGTAATAATTTCATTAATATAAGATTTCCATTTGATGATTATTTTCTTCTTCGTCTTCGCTAACTTTAACAATGACACATTTTGAGTTCTAGTATGATTCAATTCCTTGGAGTGATCATTAAATTGATCCTATATGTGCATTGAAAATTTGAATTGGAATTTTTTTAAATATTAAATTTTTGAATTATGTTGAGGAATTATATCATTTTGTGGATACGTCTTGAAATAGTGAACTGAAATTTTATAATAAAATAAATACATCCAATATAACTCTAGTAACAACATAGGATCAACTCATCTCCATTAATTGTTTTAGACTAAGTAATTGTATGTTTTCTTCTTTAAATTAATCCACTAGTTTTAAATCAAATAAATCCAAATATCTGTCCACTCTATATCCAAATCTCTACAAAATCAGAGTGTATCTAGGTATATTCTTCAGTCCCTGTGGATTCGACCCCTACCTGTACTACAATGACTGCATACCTGTAGGGTAAATTTGGGAGAAACCAAGATTCAAGAATTTATTAGAACCAATATATGGGTATATACATATCATTTAAATTATTGATTGTTTTAGGATGATAGCTTATTGATTTGGACTCCCACTGAACCTTGATTCCCTCAGAATTTGGGGATGACCTCCTTTATGGGAGGTTCAAACATTCCAATCGGTTTCTAACGAGTTTTTTCATAGAACTGGAAACATCAAATGATTCCACATCCATTTGGACCTACCTTCCAAAGGTAGGTGCTCATTAGTTTGTGGACTGAAGAGGCTTAGGAATTTTCATTGGTCGAGAGGATGAGAGGTTGGACTCATCACAAGTTTTTGAGGGGAATTACTGTCTACTCCGGGACTCTATTTATAGATTTAAGTTCTGTTCATGAATCCTTATTACATTACCAAGTATAAAATGAGATTTCCTTCAGATATAACAATCAATGATTAAATATGTAGGAAATTTAGAGAATCTTTTATATGTATTCTAGGTTCTTCATCAATAGAGAATCATCTGTATTTATTAGATATTCTTGGTCAATGGTATCCTTTGACACATTTATACAGAAGTCTCTTGGTCATTATGATGACTATAATAGTTTTAAAGCCACTCAGTGGGGCACTTAAAGATTATTTTCATTCAGAAGGACATAGATTATTTCAGAATTGGGATCGAACCTGCAGATGGGCTACCTATGTATCCTTTGTTTAGAAAAGGAATCATAACCCACGTAGTTCGAGTAAGGGAGTATGATGTTTATGATTGATGGCTCAACGAATGATGTCATAATTACTTTTACACTCTAAGCTCACGTGAGTAATGCTCGTTGTGAGGAACAAGAGGTTTTGTTAAATACCAGAAAATTGTGCCATGAAAGATACAATCATAAAAAAATAATGTTGGGTTTATGTATGTATGACTTCCCAGATAAATGATGATTAGGATTTACATCAGGGAAGAAATCCAGGAACATGGTCCATAATGGTATATGTGCTTCATGGAGAATTTAATACTCTAACTTGGGTCTTACACCTGAAAAGGAGGCCAAAATTAGGAGAGGACTTATGATTGGGTTTCACTCCTGAGAAAGAATCCCAGATCAAAGGTAAATTAGGACTGGTTAAGAGAAATTAAGACTGGGTCTTACTCTTGAAAAGGAGGCACAGGTTAAGAGACTTGAAAAATTAAGGGACTTGGGGCATACTCCTGAAGAGGATGCCTATATTTGAGACTGGGTCTTACTCATAAAAAGGATGACCAGGTTAAGGATTATGAATGGGGATTATTCCTAAAAAGGAGGTCCATGTTAAGGGAATTAAGGTTTGGGGATTACTCTTAAGGAGGATGCCCAAATGTGGGATCTTTAAGAATTGGGGCTTACTCCTGAGGAGGATTCCCAAATTAAGGGACTAGGCTTAATCCTAAGGAGGATGCCTAGATTTGAGAATTATGACTGGGACTTACTCCTGAAAAGGAGACCCATATTTGAGACTGGGGCTTACTCCTGAAGAGGAGGCCCAGGTTAAGGGAATTATGACTCGGGCTTATTCCTGAAAAGGAGGCCTAAGTTAATGAGGACTATGACTGGGGATTATTCTTGGAATGGAGGCCCAAAAAAATGAGTTCTATTATCTTAAAGGATGAGGTTGAATGAATGAAATCTCAAACTTTAGTGAAATAAATATGTGTAAATCACTAGGGTGTGAGATATATTCCACATAATTCCTTTCAGATAAGGGTATCAAATCAAGAAATCATGCCATTAATGGATTTGAAGATTGTCTTGAAGACTGAATCATGAATAGGGGAGGTGGAATGACATAAGAGGGGTGAAATGGGCATGAAGGGCACCCAAAATGGTAGGGGAACGTAAGTTCTGGCGGGTGCGCAGGTATTGCGTGGGCACACAAGTCCTGGTTGCACAGGTATACATGCGCAACACATGGGTACTTGCACGATAGTTAACCAGCAGGGTAATACTTGAGTGACTCTTGGTTAAAGCCTTTATAATCCTCTTGAGGTTCTTCCAGAAGAGTGGCACACATGTTCTATTGAAGGATTTAGGGAGCGCGCAAGTGTGGCCATTTTCATTAAGGGATGGACACTCAGGCGCGCAAGTGTTGATGAGTTTCAACACTTAGGCCTTACTCCCCCTCTTTAGATCTTCCGTTCTATGTATGAAATTACCGTAGAAGTGTTTCAGAAGCTTGAGAAGAGTCTAGGGAACCAGGAGCTCAAATCTGAGTTTCTGAAAAAATTCTTCCCTTAATGGGGGGCCCACAGGGTCTATTTATAGGGTCGAGAAGACCCCAGGAGTTTATCAATTAGGTCTCACAAGTTACTTGCGTGACCATTAAAGGGTGCACATGTATATTTGCACGACCATTGTAGAACTTGCACGACCCTTGTGCAGTATTCTTCTTACTCCTTCCTTTGTCAATTTTTTATGTTTCTTCAAAGGATGAATCACTTTGGACTAAGGAATTTACCTTTTTCTGTCATTAGACTCTGTGAAGGAAAGGAGAATCAACAAAAGTCCCCCCTCAGAGTTGGATCTGGAGAGAAAATAGGATTTTGACTCTGAGGTGAAAAGAAAAACAAGAAATCTGGAATTTTAAAGTCATTCATGTCGGACATAAAAATGTTATTGTTTAAGGTCGAAATAGCTTTGACTGAATGAATGATAATTGACTCAATTCCTTGACAAGTCATCTGAAAACATAGTACCATAATCAAGTATAAGGGGGGGGGGAATGTAAACTATGACTTAAGAATATTTGAATATGAGGAATGATATGAAAATAGCTAAAAGGAATTAGAAAAAGTAGTTCCCAAAATGAAGTTACAATTATTTAACAAACCCATTTGGGTGTTGAATTATGCAGGGCCACCAATGGGCATTGGTTGCATAGTCAAATAAATAGTATCTTTTTCCTAACAAGTCTGTTATGTATATTATTTATGCAAGGTCGCCTATGGGCACGTGCTAGATAGTCAAGCAAAAGAACTATATGAAATTTAATTTCCTAGTTCTAAAATCCAGTGAATGTTTATGGAGATTCAAATTTTCCAACGTATAGAGTTTTCTATATGGAGAGAGGTACTTGAAATATGGAAAAGATATTTCCAAACAAGATTATCGAAGAACTGGTTGAATATTACTCCTACGAAGGTCTGACCCAAACGTAGGGAAGGAGAATATAAATCATATACTTGAATACTTTCAGATAATTAAAAATGATATGGGACAAATATGTTAAGGATGGATGCTTTTGCGGATCCCAACATACTGTCATTTAAGAAAAATAAGGACAAAAGATGCATTCTTCCAAAGAATGAAGTTACCACTATCCGAAAAACCTGTTAGGGGGTGGAATTATGCATGGACACCTAAGGGAATTGGATGCATAGTCAAATAATAGTATCTTTTGGATGACAAATCTGTTATGTAGACTGTTTATGCATGGCTGCCTATGGGAATGTGCTGCATAGTAAGAAAAAAGAATTATCAAGAGTTTGACATATTTGTGACTAGAAGTAATGAAAAGGGTTATGAAGATCTGAAAATATTTAATGTTAGGATTATGAAACATAAATATGGGTATTGTCCAATGTATACAGAGATACACAAATCAATGCTAACCATAATCATGTTGTGGTTGGGTCCAGAATTGAAATGTTGGACTTCACTACGTATCCCTTAAGGACGGGAATCAAGCCATACGTAGTTATTGAATTACAGTTTAACATCATGTGGGACAAAAGGATTAGAGATCTTAGTTTAGGGTCATAGAGCTTGGATCATTAAAATAAATACACAGTGTGTGATTTCATGGGGACTTTTCAGCCAAGGGACTGAAAGTGGAATTTGGGGTTACGCCCAAAGACATGGGGCTAGATTCGAGGGACACTCGAACATTACTAAGTATCCCACAAGGATGGGAATCAAGACCACGTAGTTCTAGAACTACAGTTTAACATCATGTGGGATAAAAGGATTAGATATCTTAGTTTAGGGTCATAGAGCTTGGACCATTAAAAGAAATACACAGTGTGTGCTTTCATGGGGACCTTTCAGCCAAGGGACTGAAAGTGGAATTTGGGGTTAGGCCCAATGACTTGGGGATGGATTCGAGGGACACTAGAATGTTCCGACGTATACCATAAGGTTGGGAATCAAGCCCACGTAGTTCTAGAAATACACTATGTACAAATTTGGTTCGCACATGTGAAGGGTGAAAGGGGACTTTAGTACAATGATGGTTTAACCCAAGATAAAAGGTTTGGAAATTTCCATGTATGCACATAGTCTTTGAAATGAAACATGATTGAAAAATAAATGTCAATATTGGTTCCCTCTCAGGTGCGGGTATCAAAGAATATTGTAGTTTATTTTCATACTAGACAAATGTTTTGTATAGTTTAACGTCGTATAACAAGGATGAAAGTGAACCAATGTTAAGATATTGATTCAAGGGGTGGTTTCACGAATCAACATCGTATGAGATGGAGGTGAACCAATGTGAAGAGATTGATTTTGGGATTGAAACATGGGAGGTTGCCTACATACCCAGCCTGGAAGGAAAGGATCAAAGTCTTCGTAGTTCAATTAATGAATGAATTAATGATCAAGTTGTTCTTGGGGACAATAACCTAAAAAACTATGTTGTTGGGACTTACACATGGTTAGTATCCTAGAGAGAGTGTTATGGTTGAGGTTTTCTATAAGGTCACGTGAGTCATACACGGTGTGAGAAACAAGAGGTAATAACAACCTTAACAATGCACAGTTTAATGTCATGTAGGACATATAAAGGGACTATGCAGTTTAAAGTCTTGAAGTTAGGACTATTGGTGCTACACAATTTATTGTCATGTAGTAGGGACAAAGTACAGTTTAATGTCATGTAGGACATATCAAAAGAATTTTTGCACTGTTTAGTATCATGTAGTTAGGACGATGGAGACAACACAGTTTAACATCATGTTGGATGAAAAAGACCACCGTGCAGTTTAATGTCATGTTGTAAGGACAAAAGTGTACACCATTTAACGTTATATTGGATGTATTGGGTCTTTTTTCAGTTTAACGTCATGTCGGACGAAAAATTGATGATACAGTTTAGTGTCATGTTGGACTAAAGTGCGAATAGTTTAAGGTCATATGCATGGACCATTGCTGTATAGTTTAACGTCATATAGCAAGGACGATGAAGGGGACACAATTTAACGTCATGTTGGGCGTATGTGAAAATAGTTTAGGGTCATATTCTTGGACCGTTGATGATGCAGTTTAACGTCTTGCGGGACCAAGGTACAGTTTAAGATCATACTGGATCCTTGATTATGTAGTTTAACATCTTTCCGGACGTAAGGGACTTTTATACAGTCTATCATCATGTAGTAAGGACGTCACATTTTAATTTCTTGATGGACGATGGTGTAGTTTAAGGTCATACAAGACCATAGGGGGACTATACAGTTTAATGACATGCAGTGATGACAAATTAGGGAATTCTTTCCCACAGTTTAACATCGTGTGGGATGAAATTAATTCAAATAGATTAAGGTCATATGTATGGACCGTTGCCATATAGTTTAACACCATATATCAAGGATGATGAAACATTTTGTGTTTATACAAAATACTTCATCAAAAATCTGGCATTGGTTGGAGTAGTGATGAGTTCTCCATCCATCATGATTAATGAATAATCTCTATTGGAGTAGACCCTATGTATTGAATAAGGTCCTTACCATTTTGGATCATTATTGGGAGGTTTCTTTCCAAGTATCATTGGAGTTATGAGAACTAATACCAATTCTCCCTGGGTGATTGAACGAAGACAAACATATTTGTTAAAAGCTCATGCTATTCGATTCTGATAGACTTCCAAGTGGTGCAAAGTGCACAATATTTTCTCATCTAACCGTTCCAATTCATTCAATCACATTTGATATTGTTCATCTATAGATGACTGATCACAAATGGCTACTCTGAGCGAAGGCAATGGAACATCAATGGGAAAGACTTCTTCCGTTCCATATACCAATGAATATGGAGTTGACCGAGTTGCAGTGCAGGTGGTAGTCTGATAAGCCCATAAAGCATGAAAGAGTTTATCAGGCCATGATTTCTTATCTTTATCCACCATCTTTTGCAGTATATTTGACAGAGTCTTGTTAAAGGCTTCTATCTGTCCATTGGCCGCTGCATGATACCGAGATGAATGGTTGGATTTGATGTTGTATTCTTGATATATCATCTTCACCTCAGATGAAAAAAAGTTGGTGCCATTGTCCGTCAATATGGTATAAGGGACACTGAATCTGGTAATGATGTTAGGCTTGATGAAGCTAACAACACATTTAGAACTGACTTCCTTGAGAGGTATTGCCTCTTCCCATTTGGAAAAGAAGTCAGTAGCAGTAAGAATGTACTTAAACTTCTTGGCCGTAGCCGAAGGGTAAGGACCCACCACATCCATTCCCCATGTGGAAAATGGCCATGTGTACTTAGCTGTATGAAGAAACTCTAGAGGTTGATGACTGAAATTGGCATGTACATGGCATGAATGACACTTCTTTGTGAAATCAACATAATCTTGTATCATTAAAGGTGAAAAGTATCCAAGCCTTCGAATCTGATCAGACAGTCTATGTCCATACTGGTGAGCACCACAGACTCCTGCATGCACTTCTTGCATGACAACCATTGTCTCTTCACCATCAATGAATCTGAAGAGAACTCCATGAAAACCACATTTGTAGAGAATTTTTTTCTAGGTGATCTGGGCAATCATAAAGAGTAAAATTGACCACACGTAACCAGATTTGTTCTTTCTCGGCTCTATCAGGTGGAAGTGTTCCATTTTGAAGGTATTTCTGTATAGGTGAAAAACATCCTGTAGTATGACCATACGGTTTAGTAATGGGACTAATTTCATTAATTTCCTCTATTCTGATTTGAACATTAGGTGAAATTGCATGATGGTGGGAAATAATGATGGTTGTCTCATCCCGATTTGGATTTTCCAGAGCTGTGGTTATATTAAACAGTGCATCATCTTGAGCATTTTATGATCTTGGGACATAAGAAAATTCTGGTTCCGAAGGGAATTATGCCATTAACTCTCTGACATAATCATTCAAAGGTATTAGTTCTTATTTTCTGATAGAATAATCCCCATTGATTTGTTTGATTTCCAGGTCTGAATCAACTTTCACCATTAAGATATTCACTTGTGCTTGAAGCGATAATTCCAAGACTGTGATGAGAGCATGGTATTCTGCTTCATTATTGGTACCACATTCCCACAATAAGAAGTAATATGGTAACACTGCCTTTTCTGGAGAAATGAGCACAATTCCTAAGCCAAAATTGTTGAATTTAGCGTTTTCCATTTTCCTCCATGTTGGACTTCTGGAAGCAACATCAATATACATTTCCCATGCTTGACGACTTTCTTGAATATAGAAGACTTCCTCATTAGGGAGTTCAATATCTGAAGATGTGTCTTCTACTAAAGGGTGTTTAGCCGGGAAATCAGCCAGGGCTTGGACCTTTATCGCCTTTGAGACACATACTGAATATCGAATTGCTGCAAAATAACATCCCACCTTGCCAGACGTCCTGTAAGAATTGGACGACTAAGGATGAATTTGAGCGGGTTGTTGTGAGATACCAATTTGACCTCGTGATGTTTCAGGTAATGTCCCAACTTTAGAACTGCAAAGCTTAATGCCAGGCAGCACTTCTCAATACTTGAATACCGGGTTTTAGATTCAAGTATAGTTCGACTGAGATAGTAGAGGCTCTTTTCATTCCTAGCATCATTCTTTTGAGAAAGAAAGGAAACCAATGATCGCCCTCGAGCTGTCACGTAGAGGATAACTGGTCTTCCTTCAATAGGTGGCATGAGTACCGGTGGAATCAAGAGGTATTTCTTTGTAATATTTAATGCTTCTTGACATTCTTCAGTCCACTGGTAAGTGAATCCCTTCTTCATCAAATTGGTGAAGGGTAAACTTTTGCCTGTCAAATTGGTGTTGAAATGCCGAATATAGGCTAAGTGTCCTTGAAGTCCTCTTAATTCCTTCAAATTTTGTGGAGGTGAAACACCAAGGATTGACTTGGTCTTCTCAGGATCGACTTCAATACCACGATGGCATACAACAAAGCTGAGAAATTTTCCTCAGGTTACCCCAAAAGCACATTTTTAGGGGTTCATCATCAAATTATGTTGTCAAAGATTGTGGAATATGACTTCCAAATCAGTGAAGGGATTAGAGAATTGTTTGGATTTAACCACCAAATCATCTACATGTCATTCAAAAAACATCCCTAAGATGTTTTTGAAGATACGATGCATGACACGCTGATTTGTTGCACCTACTTTCTTTTAGCCAAAAGGCATTACCCGGTAGCAAAACACACCCTGAGGGGCTCTGAAGGCTGTGGATTCCTCGTCTTCTGGGGCCATTCAGATCTGATTATATCCGGAATATCCATCCATTAAGGAATGTTCATCATAGCCAGCTGTTGCATCAATTAAAAGTTCTGTAATCGGAACTGGGAAATCATCCTTAGGACAATGCCGATTAAGATCTCTGAAATCGATGAAAACTCTAATTTGTCTGTTCTTCTTCTTTATAGGGAAAATATTAGCCAAGCACTTGGGATACTGAACTTCTCTGACGAAGTTAGCTTTGATAAGCTTATCCACTGTAGCTTCAGTTTTGGAAGCATAAGTTGGGTGTGTTCTTCTCGCGGCTTACTTAAATACTCGATGTTCTTCTGGTAAACCCAAATGATGAATAACAACATCAGGATCAAGCCCGGGCATTATTGTATAGTTCCAAGCAAATATATATCTATTTTTCTTTAGATAAGAAATATACATCTCTTTATCTTCAAGAGTCATGGCCGCACTGATTAAAGTGGGGCATGGATCTTCTTTTGTACCCATATTTATTTCTCTGAGTTCATCCACAATAGTAGAGATACCCTCTTCAAATGCTGGAGGAGAATCTCTGAGATCTTCTTCTTCATCTTCATCATGTGTTATTTCATCCGTTTCTACTTGCATAGTAGATGATGAAGCAGAATTTTCATGATCAGAAGAGATGTCAAAATTTGCATATCTTGAAGAAGAAGATTCCATTTTCGACCCGATTAATGATGAAGGGTCTTATTTGGGTAATAAAGAGGATATGATGGATTGATAATCGACATCATTGTTCACATCTTATTTTGTTATAACTTCTTATGGCCTAATTGGCGAAGTATAGATTTGTTGGATTTCAGTAGATGAAATGAAGATGTCACCATTTTTGCTTTCATCGCTGCTTGGTGGGTTACCAATTTCTCCCTTGTTGTCTGGATCGATTGTCGTAATTGACATTATGGACGTTTCCATAAGAATATTTTGATTTGGGTCTATCTTGTCAATTTGACTGATAGGCAACACATAATCTGTAATCACAAGTGTAAATGGATTTACTGGAATCTTCTCCAAACCCTATGGAGCATTAAATTTGGTAATCTCCTTTGTTGTGGATTTCTCCCTTCCCTTCATGTGATAGAATTCCACCTCAATGTATTGAGACTCACATGTCTTAGACGTGGCCTTATTACCATACAATGTCCCAACATGACCATCAAAACAATATTTGAGACATTGATGGTATGATGAAGGGATAACCACATGTTGATTTAGCTAAGGTCTTTCAAGCAAGATGTTGAAAGATGAGTCTTGATCAACAACCCTGAAATCCGAATTGGATACAAGATCTCCAAAATAAGTTCTGAGTGTATCTTCGCCCAGTGGTTCTTGTTCATTTTTATCATATCCCTGTAACATCATGGTAGAAAGAGATAAATCAGATTCCGTGAGGCCCAATCAACGAAGTGTACGAAGGGTCATGAGGTTGACTCCTGAACCATTGTCAATGAATTCTCTTCGGACGTCTACACCATTGACTTTTCCAGATAAGTACAAAGGTCCAATATTCCCAAGAACAATATCATATTCATCTTCATCAGTAAAAGATATTATTGCATGGCATTCTGCAGGATTATTCTCTATGTGATAGACTTCAGCTGCAACAATTTCAGTTTCAAACTCTTGAGGACTTGTCAAATCCTCAATGAGTGCTTCCCGAAGATCTTTTGACAGATTCAGTGCATCTAGAATTGATAACATGGATGGTACTTCGGCCAAGTGTTTCAATAAATCATACTTTTGATCCAGAGGTCTGCGTTTCCCAATAGGAATATGTTGTTTAGTAGGTACCTTGGAAGCATGTGCTTTCGAAGTTGATGCATCTTGTATTGGGATAGGAGTTGGCAATATTCCTGGTTTTGGAAGATTAGACCGATTTGATTCATTTACCTGATGAGAGGAAAGAGATGGAACCTTCAACCGGTCTTCCAAAATAATTGTGCCAAGACTGAATTTTCTATTGGTAGAAGAACTTTCTTGTTCTTGCTGAGCTCGATGAAGGGCTCTACCACGAGTTTCTGCTGCGTACACAATTCTAGCAGGGGTAAAATTAGAATAGTGGCTTCTGAAAGATCCACGTATTCCCCTGTATCCTGAGACTCTGGAACTTCCTCTGATTCCCCTGTTTGATACAAGGAATTCAGGCTCATCTAAATCGAAACTGCGAATCGCATATGGATCTGTTAATTGAATCATATTAACAGAACCGAAGATTAACACTTCGTCTGATGAAGACTCCGCCTGATTAGCCTGTTTAGGCTATGCCTTTTGGTGGGTCGGTGCCCGTGGCTTTGAAGTAGATGGGATGATGTCTTCCAGAGTCAAGGACAAATAAGTCTTTGACACATAGTCATCTTATTATGATTCTTTTTCTTTCTTTTAATCATGATGTTTCATTGAGGACTTTCCCTCTGACGGAGAGGGTTTTTCCGCAACATTCATGGCAGAAGACACAATTGGATTCTTTAATTGTGTTTTCAAAATAGCATGAGTTCGGTTGATTTTATTTCTGAACATCCAATCAGCATACATCTGTGCATCTTTGCATTTGTCTTCTAGCCACTCACCTTCCTCCTCTGGAACTGTAGTAGTAAATCATGATACCTAAGGTGAAGAACCATTCAGTTTGACATGTCCCGAGTGGACCATTTTTTGCCGGAGGTCCTTGAAGACAAAAAAGTCTAGGATGGGATGCCCCAAAATTTGATTAAAGGAGCAATAATTGGGACGGTCTTCATCTCCTTTCTTGTTTGGCCTCTTGGGCATTGGAAATTGAACCAAATTATTTTCCAGAGGTGAAATGAAATAACCAGGAACATGTTCATTTCGGAAAGAGTATGTTTTTCACTTCAGATCATCAAAATGTTTTTGTCATTGATCTCTTTGATCATCTTGATGAAATGGCCTCTACTGTTGGCACTTAGGAGGTGGAGACCTTCGTGAAGATGAAGGATTTGAAGTACAAATAGGTACAGGTGCTTGTTTAAGCATAACTGTAGCAGTTTCTACTTTACCCATTCTCCTTCCTCGAGCTGATGGAATTACACGAGATTTATCCTTAGCCTGTATAAGGGAATCTTGAATATGCTGAGTGATTTAAGTAAGGTCTCGAAACCATCCTATGTATTTCACAGGGATTAACGGAGTGCGTAATTCATCACGAATATTTGCCACAAATATTGGTAACAATTCTTCTTGAGAGATTGCTGAACTTATGGAATATGTTAATCTGTTCTAGAAAGCAATGAAATGTGAGACCCTTTCATTCTCTATTTACTTACAGTTTGTAAGATCGAAAACTATTTTCTTTGGCAAAGTTGAGCTGAACTGAAGATGAATTTTTGGAAAAGATCATCCCATCCGGTAATTGACTAGGGTTACAAGCTTGTATACTAGACAAAGGTTGGTCCTTACAAGATCCGTATGAAGAATAAGAGTTTTACTGCTTCTTGCTGCTCCGGAGTTCCCATCATAGGATCATAACAAGACATGTAATGCATCAAATGATGTACAGGGTCGCTGGATCCATTGAAAATATGGAATACATGGTTTCCAAAACTGGGTGGAGGAGAGATTGAATCTACCCATTCAGGGTAAACATTCTTTTCTGGTTGAACATGCGCACGTTTTCCTTCCATAGTTTCTAACTGACCTATTAATGACTCAATGGTAGTTATTATCTTTTGAGAAACATCTGGTTGAACTTGGACATGGGTAGGCACAATGACTAGAGGTTGGACATATGTGGTGGTTAGTGCTACAAATGATGGTAGCACTGCCAACTATTGTTGCACTTGACCCATAAGAATAGACCTGTGAGGGTGTATTGATAGAGGAGGATATTCTTGATCCCTCTCACTAGCTGCAACAAATTCCCTTGGCTGACTGACTCCAGCTCTCATAAGAAGAAGACTACCCTGAAGTATCTCTGTATTCAAACTCCTTAATTCCTTCATTTCTTCCTCCTGTTGTGAAAACCATTTCTCTAGTGAGAGTGATTGGCCTTCTCCAGAGGAAGGATATGTAACATGATTTTTCCCATCCCTTTGTTGGATCCTTTTAGGAGAGGTGTAAGTGGGTTACTCGAAGGATTACCTATGTTTTGTATAATCCTTTGATTTCGTGTATGCAAACCTTCTTCATTTGTGTAGGTGCGTACATCTTCATGAGTTGGAAACTCTTCATCTGAGTCCCCTGATTGAGCCTCATCTGGTGAATCAGAAACAATGGCATTGATGACATTAATTGATGCATAACTCGTCGCATCCCTTATATCAGAATTTCTGTGATATTGTCTTCTTCCATGTCTTTGACGAGAAATTTCCTTTTGTTGATTCGATCCCTCAGGAACTTCTTGACGAACCGTAATTTGGAGGGAACCTCCTGATAATATGGATATTCATTCTTCTTGAGGTTTCATCCAAAATCGAGAAAAGACTGACTTTCTCTGAAGAGGGGATTGATGATTTGAAAAAGTCCCTAGTCCGGTGAACTAGGGTTGTTCCTGCTCAACTCCTCGAATCTTGTTTGTTGATTTCGAGGGTTGGTTTAAAAGAGTCCCCAGTATGGCGAGCTGGGGTGGCTCTTGACATGCTATGTCTAAGACTTGATTAAAATCTCTCCAGATCTTGCGAACCTTTGTCCAGAAATTAGTTGGATGCATTAACATGTATCCACTTTTATCACCCGGTTCAAAAGACCGTTGGATGATTTCTGACACTTCTATCACATGGTGATGTGCTTGCTCCAAACGAGAGGCATGTTCAATATTCTCGTTTGCTTGATGCAGGAGTAATTCAAAAACATGTTCTCTGTATTCTTTATTTTGAGAGGAACTAGTTGATGCTCCTTCTTGGACAAGCTTTTGATTAAAAACCACCCCATTGACTACGGCCGGCCATGGGCTATAACATTGCATGAGACCATTTTCGGCGGGCTTTGCTGACTGGAGAGCACCGTGAAATGCAGAGCTCCATGAACACCACATCCTCTAAAATGAATACCAGATGGGGCATTGGAAAATAACTGGCGCAACTTTCTTATTGCGCCAAGGCATGAATACTGAAGGTCTCTATGCTGGTTTTCAACCTTCACATATCGAGAGACTGGTAGAGATGCAAGTCAATTTGGCGTTGTAACCCTTCTATTATTTTAACATGATTTTCATATTCATCATAAGTTAATACTTTCTTTCTCAACTGACAAAGAGTTTTCCATATGTTGAGACGAATATCATGAATTCCATCTTCTATCAACATTTCTAGAATGTTATACTGAGAATCATCCAGAGGCCAAAACATGACTGGCACTTCACCTTACCCCAATTGTTTTCTCATGTTCATCATTTCCCCTTTATCATTTGATGGAGATTCTTCTACCTGTTTTGACCAGAGCTGGTGCTTCCTTGTTGCTTTATTGGATTCAATAGGATTAGTTGTGAAATCAATGATTAAACTAGAAGATGAATGACTTAGGGGTGGTTCGGAGAATGACCTACACCCTGGGATATCTTCTGATTGAGAAATTATTTCACCTGATAGCGATGAAGCATCAGTCATGACTGGTTTCTCAATTTCAAGTGCCTCAAGATAAGAGGTATTTATCGACACTACATTGTCCACTGGAGCATTTTCCGGGAAATGTGTATCACTGCTGTGGAGAGGATATTCACAAAGAAATTCATTATCATGGGGAGGACCACCATAATGGGTTACAAAAAAAGATGAGATCTCTTGATCCTTGGTCTTTTGACCACACAAAGGGTTCCTGTGGCTCTCATCTGAAGATGAAACTTCTAGATCGACCAAATTTTAATTAAGAAAGCCTTCATGAGGAAGTGTCTATTGAAGACCATCAGAATTAATGTTCCCACTATTGGGAAATGAGGGAGTAGAATCTTGGATTCCAACAGATAATTGTTTGAGGGCTTCAAGAACTCCAGCATCGAGCAAGGCCTTGTTACAGATTGTCTTTTCATCTCCTGACTGTGCTGGGCGGGTCTTCTTCATAGACTCATTTCTACTCGCTTTGGAAACAACTTGTTCACGAAATTGGCTGCTCTGAGCAGGTGTATGTGGCTGATCAGGAAAGATGGCCAGGTTAGGCTGACGATCTCCAGTCAAATCAGGTGTATGTGCCCAAGTTGGTTGTCCGTATGATATGGGGGAGTATGCCCCACAACCCTCTTGGACTAGAACAGATGTGTGTGTATATTTTGGGGTGAATTGTTGATGTGTCACTCCACTGGTAGGGATAGATTTATGTGTCCTTCCCTGAGATGCGACTGAAGCTGTTATAATATCCGGGCATGCATCCAGAATATGATCAGGGATTTTCTTATGCTCTTCCACTATTGATAGAATATGCTTGGTGACTTCAGCTGATGGAAATGGGATATACATCCATTCCAGGCTTGGAGTAGGTGTATGTACCTGATCCTGTCCTCATTTTCCTGTCAGTGAATCCTGACAGTACTCAAGTATGGGGGTAGAGAGTTGAGTCTGCCTCTTGATTGTTGTCGGGGCATTCCGACTAACTTCTCTGAATACTACCAAGCGAGACTGTTAGTAGGTTTGATTAATACTAGCTAGTGTATGTTCCTTCTGATTGCACTTCTCCGAACGTGGTTGACGAGATCCATCATATGTAGTCTGACGAGTCTTCTGACTAGATGATGATGTATAAATAGGTGTATGTTCCTGCCTATAGTACTCCGTCGGAATTGCCTGGTGGGATTGACGTGATGCTGCCAGACGGGTCTGCTGGACAGCGGAATTAAAACGTGCAGGTGTCTGTTCCAGCTCGTTGCTTGCCACCAAGATAGGTTGGTGGACTTCTCCGGAGATGGGAGAGATGAGAAACTGCTCACTGTTGACCAGATTCCACCTCTGGAAGTTCGTCTTGCCTGCTCGGGTTTGAGGAACCTGAGACGAACGCCTGGAGTCGGTACCCTCATCATGTTGAGGGCACACTGCCGGACGAGTATGGAGGTGATTGTTGGTGGGAGCCCTCAGGAAGGAATTATGCTTCTTTGAATTAAGGCCCCGAGGGACCTGCTCATTCACCTCCTCAGAATTTGGGAGTGAATGGTGATTGCGTTCCGGGGATAACGACCCGAAACGGTTAGAGATAGTGGTTAGCACTGCCTGCATCCTGACCACTGGTCGTCACTGTCCGGACGACCGGTGTGAGTTTTTCACTTGGAGGGCTCATCGGGCAGCCTCCAGAGTTGAAATGGTACCGTGTTGTTGGTACTCCATAACCAGCACATATGATATCCAGTGTTGAAGATGCTGAGTAGGTGATGTCATCCTTAGATCGGATGACGATCCAGTAGGAGTAGAAGCAGTGGAATTTGTAGCAGCAGTATTCACAGGTGTGATCTTGAGAGAAGCCATTTTGGAAATGCAGAAGATATTGGAAAAGAGTGCATGTTTGATATAACAGGCATAATCAAGATAAATTTAGCCACTACATCGTTAGGATGAGCACATATGTCAATGATTGTTTTTGTTGGCCCTCTCGTTGAGTTTTAAAAAGGGGCCTATCAAATAGGTAAAACATCATTTTAACATGGATAAGGATTCACGTCGGGTTCACCATTTTTTGTTTCCCTCGTAATTTGGGGATGACCTCCTTTATGGGTAGTTCAAACATTCCAATCGGTTTCTAATGGGTTTGTTCATAGAACCAGAAACATCCAATGATTCCACATCCATTTGGAACAACTTTCCAAAGGTAGGCGCTCATTAGTTTATAGACTGATTAGGATTATGAATTTGCATTGGTCGAGAGGATGGGAGGTCAGACTCATCACACCTTTTTTAGGGGAATTATTGTCTACTCCAGGACACTTTTTATAGAATTTATTGATGTTCATGAATCCTTATTACATTTCCAAGTATAAAATGAGATTCCCTTCAGATCTATCAATCAATGATTAAATATTTAGGAAATTTAGAGAATCATTTATATGTATTCAAGGTTCTTCATTGATAGATAATCTTCTATATTTATTAGAGATTCTTGGTCAATGGTATCCTTCGACACATTTATATAGATGTCTCTTGGTCATTATTATGACCATGCTGGTTTTAAAGCCACATAGTGGGGAACTTGTAGTTTATTGTAATTCAGAAGGACATAAATTATTTCAGAATTGGGATCGAACCCGTAGATGGGCTACCTACGTATCCTTTGTTTAGAAAAGGAATCAGAACCCACGTAGTTCGAGTAAGAGAGTATGATGTTTATGATTGTTGGATCAAATAAAGATGTCATAATTACTTTTACACTCTAATATCACGTCAGTCATGATCGTTGTGAGAAACAAGAGGTATTGGTAAAAACCAGACAATTCTTCCATGAAAGATGCAATCATAAGAAATAATGTGGGGATTATGTATGTATGACTGCCCAGATAAATGAATATTAGGATTTACTTTAGGGAAGAAATCCAAGAACAGGGTCTGTAAAGGTATATGTGCTTCATGGAGATTTGAATACTCTAACTTGGGGCTTAATCCTGAAAATGAGGCCAAAATTAGGAGAGGACTTATGATTGGGTTTTACTCCTGCGAAGGAATCCCAGATCAAAGGTAAATTAGGACAGGTTAAGAGAAATTAAGACTGGGGCTTACTCCTGAAAAGGAGGCCCAAGTGAAGAGACTTGAAAAATTAAGGGACTTGGGGCTTACTGCTGAATAGGATGCCCCTATTTGATATTGGGGCATACTCCTGAAAAGGATGCCCAGGTTAAGGACTATTATTGGGGCTTATTCCTGAAAAGGAGGCCCAGGTTAAGGGAATTAAGGTTTGGGGCATACTCCTAAGGAGGATGACCAGATGTGGGAACTTTAATAATTGGGGCTTACTCCTGAGGATGATGCCCAAATTAGGGGACTGGGGCTTACTCCTAATGAGGATGCCCAAATTTGAAAATTATGACTGGGACTTACTCCTGAAAAGGAGGCCCATATTTGAGACTGGTGATTACTCCTGAAGAGGTGGCCCAGGTTAAGGAAATTATGACTGGGGATTATTTCTGAAAAGGAGGCCCAGGTTAATGAAGACTATGACTGGGTCTTATTCATGAAAAGGAGGCCCAACAAATTGTGTTATATCATCTTAATGGATGCGGTTGAATGAATGAAATCTCAATCTTTAGTGACGTAAAGATGTGTAAATCACTAGTTTATGAGAGATATTCAACAGAATTCCTTTCAGATAAGGATTTCAAATCAAAAAATCATGCCATAAATGGCTTTGAAGAATGTCTTGAAGACTGAATCTTGAATAGGAGAGGTGGAATGACATAAGAGATGTGAAATGGGCAATAAGGGCACCCAAAAAGGAAGGGGCGCGCATGTCCTGGAAGGTGCACAGGTACTACGTGGGTGCGCAAGTCCTGGTCGCGCAGGTATACCTGCTCAACACAAGGGTAATTGCACGACGGTTAACCAGAAGGGTAATACTTGAGAGTCTCTTGGTTAAAACCTTTAGAATCCTCTTGAGGTTCTTCCAGAAGAGTGGCGTACAAGTTCTATTGAAGGAATTAGGCGGAGCACAAGTGTGGCCATTTCCCTTAAGGGCTGGCCACTCAGCCGCACAAGCGTTGATGAGTTTCAACACTTAGGTCTTCCTCCCTCTCTTTAGATCTTCCGTTCTAGGTAAGAAATTACTTTATAATTGTTTCGGAAGCTTTGAGAAGAGACTAGGGCGCCGGGAGCTCAAATATGAGTTTCAGGAAAAATTCCTCCCTCAATGGGGGGCCCACAGGGTCTATTTATAGGTTTGAGAAGACCCCGGGCGGTTATCCTTTAGGGCGTGCAAGTCACTTGCGCAACCATTAAGGGGCGCCCAAGTATACTTGTGCGACCATTGTAGAACATGCGCGGCCCTTGCGCAGTATTCTACTTACTCCTTCCTTTGTCAATTATTGATGTTTCTTCAAAGGATGAATCACTTTGGACTACGGAATTTACCTTTTTTAGTCGTTAGACTCTGTGACAGAAAGGAGTGTCAACAAACCTCTCAAATGACCAGAATGTGTTACATGTATCTATCTGAAGGATGTACAAACTAGAACCTTCACATGTGCTAAACTTGATGGTTATTGTGATAGATCATTATATATATTATGAGAAATAAATAGTGTATATTTTTATTGTATATATAAATTTTAATGAAACTATACCACTAACTTAGTCAATGTTTTATGCAAAACCCACATATTTGAGGTTTCTACGTTGGAACATTAGGATTCGATAAGGTAGGAGTATCCTTAGTTTTTTTACCAAAAATTATTGAATTATGTTGTATAAAATAGTTTAAATAGGGTTATAATATAACACACTATTATTTTATAAAATATATATTGGTAATAAATTTAATTTCTTCGATACTTGGTGATATACGTTAGATCGAGTTTTTAAAAAACTGCTATATATTATAACTATTATTATTTAAAAATTCAATTAAACATTATATATAATCATGGATGTATGAAAATTAATGAATAATTTCAAAACACCAATATTAATAAAAAAATTATAAAGAAATAATACTGATAAAAAAGTACTTAAATTTTAGTATTATCTTTATTTGTTTTTAAAATTCTATTTTCTAAAAAAATGTTTCATTGTGTTTTGTAATAAATAATAAATGTAAATTTTTACAATTTTATAAAAAATATTTGAAAACATAAAATTAATTTTTCATTATAAATATAAAAAATATCATCGAATTAATTTTTCACAATTTTCTGAAACGATTGTTGTTTCGATAAATATAAAAAAATAATGATAATGATTAAAAACTACCATTACATTTAATGAAATTTAAAGATAAATATTGTTTATAATTTATTATAATTAAAATTATATATGTTATATAATTTTTAATACAATTTATGTTATTGGAGTAAATTACATTTTTAAATTTTTTATTTGACCATTCAATACATGTTAAAAATTTTTATTTAGCAATCTGTATTTTTGTCACACTTATAGGCTTTATTTTACATTAAAATTCCCAATTCTGTAAATGGTATTTTTAAAAATGGATAACATTATTTAAATAATTTTAATTAATATTATATATTATTTTTAGATTTATTTTTTTCCCAGAATGCGTAGTATGAATATTAGAAGATATTTAATGTGTATGACATTAAAATTCATTTAACAAGGTTTAGACCAAAAAATAATAGGTAAAATGACATAAAAACATTTAAAGAATGAATTTTATTGGAAGCTTTCTACCATATCCACTCTAAAATTTTCCCATAAGCCATTTTTCCCTTTTTCTAGTGAAAAAATTTGGTAGACTTTTTTCTTTTCCATAATTTCATGGACGTCCTCTCTCCCACATATAAAAGACCACCCATATCCTCTCCTCTCCACACATCCAAAACCATTTGGTTTAGCCAATACCTAGCCAAATCACTTTCATAATTCCCTCTAAAAATCCTATAGTCTATAATTATTATAAACTCATATTATGAGATATATAGTTATAACAGAAAATAAGTTCTCTAATAAAGTTAAAAAATTAAAAAAATTGTGTTTTTTTATTACTTATTCCACCAAATTCAATTCATGTACTAATATTTTGACATTATAAAAACCAAAATACTATATAATATTGTTTTATTTTGTTAATCTTACAATATAAATCTAACTTGTCTTCCACTAAATGGGAAATGAAACCGCTAATCGAGTGTATTATGGAAAACTATCTTAGGAACCAACATTATTTGTAATCATTTACCACATATAATAGACATATGTAATAATGAATTTAAAGTATATATATGTTATTTATGATATTATTATAATTATTGGACTATAATATCACATATAACTTATTACTTTACATTCATTGGGAATACAATGTCACTGTTGTGTACGAAGGACAACTGCCTCACAAAACGATGTGATTTCGTGTTAACTTACATATAAAATTGGTGGAAATATGTAAAAATTTAATTAATATGTGTGAAATTTAAGTCATCATATTTTATCTCTAAATATGGTATATTAGTTACCTTTATTTCATTCCATCTGTATAAATATGGAAACAACATTCTTTCTTTTGTACAACTTACCATCTCCATGAAAGGTGTAATTCATCATCCATCACAATAATTTATGAACTATTAAAAATACATATATAAAAAATATATATTTTATTTATATCATAGTTAAAATTATGGACATGGAAAATCATGACCAATGTAAATTTATTGAGAATACCAAATCAAAACATACGTGAAAACAATCATTTATTACCTAACATATTATTTTACCAAGGAGTTGTTAATAAATGGGTTATTAATGTTCATAATTTAAAACTATAATATAGGACATATAAATTTATGTTTATTTAATATATTTATAAAAAATTTATATTTATTATAAAGTATTTTTGGCCCGGTACAAAAAAAGTCAACACTTAATGTAAAGGATTCTTATCCCAATTTTTCATCTATGGGAAATACATTATGTTGAGAAACTATGATCTTTTAAGATGTGTATATGCCTCCCAATTGACATTTAATATCATTATTTAATTTATTATGATGTAATTTATTGTATTATGTAATTTAATTTATTCTTAGGTCTTGTAGTCCTATTATAACCAATGTGATATGAGTTTTATGATAAAATATCATCTTTTATTGAAGTTTATTTTGTTTGTGATTATGGTTAATAAATATTATGGCATATATACTAATAAAATCATAAAGTTTCTTATTCTATTTACAAGGCAAAAAAATGTTTTCATTTAATTTTTTTCCCTATGTGTAATAATTATTCCAAAATAATGTTTTTAGAGAATACTAACATTATCTCTATATTCAATAAAAATCATATTTTATCTATATCTATATATTCTAAAAATGTTTTCAAATTATTTTTAATATTATTATATTTTTTTAAGAAATTTATACCCATGTTTTACTTCATACAAAATAAAATTTGAGGAATATTCATGTTGTTATCCAAAAATGGAACTTTTTAGTTTTTCTGAAAAATTCAATGGAATCATTGTTTTAAAATTTTTATAGAATGAATGGAATTTTCCACCATAATTACTGATCAGTGATTTCATCATTCATTAACATATTTTCCAATTTTATTTTTAATGAATGTTAATTTTATTCTTTTGGGGAATTTTCATTCATAAAGAAGTAATTTTCAATGTTGAATGGTTATTTTCCATAGTTAATGTTTTAATTGGTTTTTTAAGAATACTTTACATGTTTACATTTATATTTATCAAAGATAATGTTTTATTTAATAGTTTTTTCATTTCGTAAAATTTAATAATGATATTTCAAAATGAGAAGGATATTTTCTCAACAAATGTTCCATGTGATCTCTCAAAATTATTTCCCATCAAAGATGAAATCATTTGATGTTCTGTATTATTTAATTTGGATATAATATAAGGATATCATTATCATTATTTTTTAGATAGTATAAGTTTATAAGGAAAATATATTTAGGAAAATCATTTCTCTTCCCTAGTTGATACCATTATAAAATTCTTATCAAAACACCTTATTTTTTCAAATGTTAGGCAATAATGAAATAATTAAAAAACATATCAATTCTACATATGTTATTATGTGATGAAACTTTTTCTAAACTCCATTTATTTTCATGAATTCGAATATGATGAATATTTTATAAACTTATGAAAACGGTATGTATTATTTTTCATTATGCAATTTGTGGGATGAATATATCCCTTAGTGTATTGGGTAAAGATCGGTATCTCATGAGATAAACATGTATAGAACAAGGATTGAACTCAATTAAGTTTGATCCATTTACCACTATGATAGTAATGGGTGTGAATCATGACTAATGAAATTTTTTGGGGAGTGAACTCAATCCACTATGATTGTTTTGGGAGTGATCCTTGAGGACAATTATTTTTTTGTGAGTGAATCGAATCCTTTATAGTAATATTGTAAATGATTCTTGACTATTAAGTAAATGATTTTATATTCTTATGTGTATGCCATAAATCTATATCATATTGAAATGTTATGCTCTAACAGTTTATTATCTCTAAATAATTTATGATTCATGTTTAATGATATACCATTGTTTATTTTATTCCATAATTATATAATCTATGATATGTATGATGTCGTTTTCAAATGTTACATTCATATTCTCTTACCCTTATTCTCATTATATATTTTTAACTTCATTATTTATTGTTACTGCAAATCAGACATCACTATTTGCTATGTTTCTTTCCCAATGCTATGAGGAAAATTATTATATATTATTTATTCAAAATGGATTTTATTTATGAAAAAATTATTTGGAGAAGATATATATTACAGATGAACTAGTGGTTTATGTATATGAGTTTCCAAAGGTGCTACAACTAAATGATTCTATCATGGAACTTTATGTTATACAATGAATTTTAAACTATCAAGATATAATATCTATGTATGAAATGTTTGAGTAACTATTTTAAATCAATAGACCATACTAAAAATGGAATTATGGTTCATAAACTGTAGCATGTCTAAATGAATGAGAATTGAGACCAATAAAACCCTTACAAATAGAGGATCCTCTATATCAAAACATGATAAATAATATAAAATTAAAATTAAAATTAAATTATGAGTACTAAAATTTATTTCATTATATAATATCTCAATTTGGTATCATTTAAACCAAATAAATGAAATTAGTTGAATAATACAAAACATGTCTCAAACAGTGTAATTTGAGATTAAACCCCTTACAACATGGTCAACATTTAAACAAAAACCTATATATTGAGAAAACATTAAATTTAACCTAAGTAAACTTTAATAAGAGTCATTTTTGATCTAATATCTCAAATAAGAATAATATAAATTATATAAAATATATTAGGTGCCTGATAAAAAACATGTATGAACGATATTAATTTGAGATAAAACCCTTTCCTTGGTACTGAATAGTTGAACACATTAACCAACCATCTAAAAAAATTAAATTGAATTTATTAATTACAAATATTAAACATAATTTCTAATTTTTATAATTTATACTCCTCATTTGAAATCATTATATATATTATATAGTTAATATCTTTTTTCCAACATTGCTTGTTTATAAATTTAATTGTTTACATTTGTTGCATTGGAATGGTGTCTTTATCATTTATTTATACATATTTAATCTTTTTAAATTCATTAATAATACTATAATTTATGATTATATTTATTTTTTGATGTTTAAATTTCATTAAATGATTTATTTAGTCCTTATCCTAGATGATGAAACTAATAACAAGCACAATTGTTCGATTTGTATCCCACTAATGGGGTTTTCAATGTTATTTAATTAAATACTGTAGGATCAAAACAATATATATAGATTATCAATTAAAATAGGTGGCGGTGAATTGTATGTTTAATAACATTCGTTTTTAAACAACGGAAAAAACTGTGTTTAACAATATTAAACAAGGTAAATACACAACGCATTTTTAGTTATTTACTATGAAACAATCATGCATATGGTATTAAAAAATGAATCCAAAAAAGAAACCTATGAATAATTTTATTCTAGAAAGATTCTACCTTAAAGCATATATAATCTTCTTTATCAATGTATGTAAAAGTATAATAAACTACAAAAATATTATTCTTTCTTTGTTTATAAAAATAAAGTGGAAATAAAACATTAAACAAGAACAATAAACATGTATGAAATAATTTGAGCCAAAGAGTATGGTATCCCCAACCTTGAATTAAGGCCACATTATTTATACAATAAACAAGGTATTTCTTACCCACATTGGGGTAAGCCCTCGAAAGGAATATCGGAACCTATCATGTAATCCCTGCAAGACCTCAATATTTATGTTAGTCAACACCTCTGTCTTTCTATCCCCAGAAGCCCATTATTTTACTGCACAAAAATGATAGTTGAATGAAGCAATATGAACAATATGTTCATGGAATAAAAATATTGTCATTAAAACACATAAGGAATTAGAGTCTCTGTCTCTCTAGAAATCACTTCAAAGAATCACAACATGTAATCATTATGATCCTGGAATGATAATGAGATAATTAAAATGAGATTCTATTAAAATAACATCATTGGTCAGCTCCCTCCCCTAATGGTCATATTTTTTGTTGAATATTGTATGGACTTTTACACGAGTCACTCAACCAATGGTTAGATAGAAAAAAATTGTATGACATCATTTTATACCTAAAAATGAATGTGTAAGGAGAATCAAGTAGTTTAACCAAATATAAATATCTAGAATCTATGGAAAATATAATTTAGAGTATAAAATTATAAAAAATCATATCATAGTAATAAATGGATATTAAGATTCCCTTTTACAAAGAATTAAGAATCTGAATTTTGAGGAATTTGGAGTCGGGATTCTGACGAATTCGGAGTCTAAATTCTAAGGAATTTTGAGCCTAAATTATAAATAATTTAGAGTCTCAATTTTAAGTAATTCATTGTCTAAAGTATGAGGAATTCGTAGTATGAGTTTCAGAGAATTTAGAATATAAATTTATTAGAATTCAGAATCTGAATTTCAGTGAATTCAGAATCTGAATTTTAGGGAATTCTATATCTAAAATTCAGAGACTTTGGAAATTGAATTTCTTAGAATTCTGAATCCAAATTTTAGAAAATTCATAATTTGTATTTCAATGAATTTGGAATCTAAAAATAGGTGACTAAATATC
This sequence comes from Viscum album, assembly GCA_963277665.1. Taxonomy (NCBI): domain Eukaryota; kingdom Viridiplantae; phylum Streptophyta; class Magnoliopsida; order Santalales; family Viscaceae; genus Viscum; species Viscum album. Next base: position 1,047,942,217 of record OY728150.1, read on the forward strand.
CCAAGAACTATAATATTTTGGGGTTTTATAAAATGATCTGAATATTTTACTTTGTAATAAAATGAACATGGTTTTTTGAAGGACAATAAAAACAACAGTAAGGAAAAATGAATTATGTTTAGAAAAAAAAATCCCTAAGAAAATAATACATAGAGAAATATAATTTTTCATACGATATGGTGTTTGTGAATTACAAAACATAGATTAATAGAAAAGTCATAAGGAACCCATGTTGCCTCAACAATCCCCCCTTTTGGGAAAGCATAAACATCCTTCAGCAAAACAATATAAGGGACAAGGAATTATGTTTTTGAAGTATTAAAGAAAAATTAACTCCATTTACAAATGAACCATGATGAATAAAAATAACTACCCTTAGTATTTAAAATCACTACGGATCGTATTGTAGTATTTCATAGAGAAGTTTCTTCTCCTTGTTTAGGAAAATATACATAAAGTATACCCCCTTCCATAAACTCTACTTTACTTCAACTCCTCCTAAAATAGTGAATTATATTCTTTATTATTAGTATTATTTTGATAATTATTTTATAAACATTTGTTATATTCAAATAGGAATAGAGAAAATGGAAAAAATGGTATGTGAAAGATTAGAACTATATAAAAAAACAACTAAATGATAATTTTTTTGTATTAAGATGGGAAATATTTATACAGGGTAAAATTTAAAAAAAATATCAGAATTACATGAAAATAAATAATCCATCCATTCCTTTGGCATGATATTTTTCAAGGTATACTTTATCTTATTGAGCTCCTTATAGTCTTCCTCACACCGTTTGAGAAACTATTCTTTATCTTGATGTTTATTTTCCGAAGCATTATTGTGTCAACTTGAGACATTAATATTTCTACCTGATTCATCACTACTTATTCATTCTGGTTGAAATTTTGATCAAACTCTTCCTTGAGATCCCTTTATCTCTTCAGATTTAATGAAATGAAATTTAAATTCCCATTCATATATTTACCATCATTATTTCAGGATACTTGATCATGGTTCAGATTCTCTGTAAATCTTGTTGAAAGATTTTTTATTCTATCATCTGACTTATCAAAATAATATTTCACTGAATCATGAAAATCTTCATGAATTATCATGTCTTGAATTTTCTTTTTGTAAATTTTTTAATTTCAATACATGATCGTCTATTAGCATCAAAACCGATAAGGAAGGTTTTGAAATCTGCCTCAAGCTTGAGGAATTATTTCATGACCATTATTAATGAATTCATCTTCTGATTGAAACACTATTGAAGAAGATGGAACCTCAAATAAATACTTAGAAATAAGGGTATGGTTTTCACTAACATCATCAGAAGGTTTTTCATCATCAGAAGCTTTTTCATCCTATTCTTGATAATCACAATTTCCTTGAGAAATAATTTATGTTGACTGAACTAGAAAATTATGGATTGAGACCTTTTTATAATGACTTTCTTTCTCATTATACACTTCCACTTGATTAATCACAACGTAACATTAATATTCTTATTCATCATGTTATTCTTCTATTTAATCATACTAATCTATCACTTCTTTCAAAAAAATTTCCAGAATCGATATCATTTTTCCTAAAGCCTCTACTGGTACTGATTATTAGAGAAAATATTTTGGTACCTGAATATGTTTAGAGGCTTTCTCAGTATCCTTGAGAAGTTATCAGATGATCTTGTTTTTTAAAAATTTTTCTTTTGCTTATTTTGTTTTTCATTCATTTCATACTCTTCAGTATAATGAATTTTCAAAGCCCTTGCCTCAGCAGGATCTATGACTAAACATGGATCTCCCTCTTTCTGATTCTTCTTCTATTACCTCAACTTTGCTACAACATCATTTGGAAAAGTTTTTTTGGCTTTGTTGGTGATGAATGACATTCAAAATATATTGGTTTTTATATGGTTTTCGATTGGTTATCCATTCTCTTCTTCTTCGCTTTCTTGGAAATTTCTACTGCATGTACTTTTTTAGCTAAATCTTTAACCTCAATTTTAAAAATATCAAAAAAAAATTGTACATGGTATTGAAATCGATATTCATTCTCTTCTAGGTATTATAACATAGAAAAAAGAACATAAAATTTCATGGATTAGAACTGTAGTTAATTTTGAACGATATATCACTATGATATTAGACAAGATTTCTCAATATATGATGATCTAGGATTTGAGGTATCCATTATAAATTATGGTGATTTTCAGGTGGAGGTACTTTTCTATGTTTACCTTTCGATTGTACACCAAAAAAATATATAATATAGAAATCACTATTCTTTAATGAGTCCTTATCTTCATTTCTTGGAATGTGAAAACCCTATATTCATAATGGTAGTATATTGAAAATTTTTTAATGGTGGATTATCACAGGTTACATTTTTCCTTTTATTCCTAGGCTCTCTATTTCATTTTCCTTCTCAAAACTTCCTAACTGATCAGGAAACATGTGAGTGCAGAAAATTGCCTAACCATTATATGGAATACAATGTATATTTTTCTTCCATATTAAAATAAAGAGAATATGTTTTTCTATACATATTGAATGAAAATTTTCCCATTCAACATTCCTCATTAAAACATACTAACTCAATGAATTTATAAGCATGTTATGGTAAACCGAATCTTGAGTCTTTGGTTTGGCTAGAAGAAAACTCACACATCCATTTAGCATAATATTTTTTGTAATCAATGAATTTTACATTTAATTGAATTTTAGGTCAACCATACTTTCCCAATAGATATTATAATCATTGATTTCCATAACTAAAAACAATTGTTTCTGTGGGAAGCTCTCAGCAACGTCTAGTGTTGAGTAAATCATCAAAAAATGGGATGATCTATTTAAAGAGGAGTTGATCTTCTGCACGTAAATACTTGAAAACTGATGTGGGACAAGGATTGTGGGGGATTTATATAGGCATCTAAGCAATAGTTCAAATTCAAAAAATGATCCAACTGTTGAAATCAGCTTGATCTAATCTGACGGTTCGGATGAATTCCAAAGAAACATTTGGTAGGTTCCGATATATTGAGATTTTTAATGTAATGAATAATGTATTTAATAAAATAAAATATGATATATATTCCAAAAAACAATATAAAAATACCAACAAGTAAAAAATTCAATTACATAAATTTATGTAATAAAACATACATTCCAGATTGTAAAAAATATTGTTATTAATATAAAATAGTCTTCTTTGAAAAACACTAAATTCTGAAAAAATATATTACGGAAAGGAAATTATTTATTATAGAAAATTTGGGTAAAAAAATTCAATGACGTAAAATTAATTATTTACAAAAAAATTTATTAACAAATATTTGGTTATGAAAAATTTTGATTAAAAAATTTTGGTTAGGAACAAAATGAACCCCCTATGAAAAAGAGTTTCTTAATTTAAAGATATAGGTTTAAACACAAAGTTAATAGTGAATATTGACATACATTTATCATTACTATCTTTTTTATTGTATTCATATCTATCGGAAGATAAAGGTTTTGTAAACATATCAGCAAGTTGATCTTGGGTTCTGATAAATTGTAAAATAATATCTCCTTTTATTGTGTGATCCCCAAGAAATTGAAGACTAATATCTATGTGTTTTTCATAGGAGTGATGTAAATTGTTTTTTCTTAGGTAAATGGTATTTTTGTTATCACACAATATTTTTGTTTTGGTAAAACTCATTTCATATTCTTTGAGTGTGTGGTACATCCACAACATTTGAGAACAACAACTTTCAGCAGGTACATATTCATCTTCACTAGTAGAAAGTGCTACTAGGAGATGATTCTGGAATAACCTTGAAACTAATTAATCTCTTATGAAATTAAAATACCATGATGTACTTTTTCTATCCATTCCACATCTACAAAACATAGCACCCAAATAACTTTTTAAAACAAAATAATTTCTATATGTATATAAATGTTTTAAATCCATGTTTCCTTTTAAATAATGAAATATTATTTTCTCCACATTTAAATGAGATTACTTTGGACATGATTGATATCTTACACATATGAATACTCAAAACATTATGTTTGTATAACAAGATGTAATGTATAGTAATCATCCTCTCATACCTCTAAAAGATGATTGATATACTGGTTTCCCAGCATCATCAATATCAATAGAATTTGAGGTACCTATTTGAGTGCTTATTCTTTTAGTGTTTTATTATTCATACTTTTTAAGAAGATATTTAACAAACTTATGTCGAGATATATACGTAACTTCTGGTTTTTGAGAAATTTAGGAACCTAGTGAAAATGTTAACTCGCCCATCATACACATCTCAAACTCAGATTTCATTAGATTCTAAAATTAATTAGAGAATTATTGCTGATTTGAACTAAATATAATTTCATACACATATATCTTGACAATAAAATCATTTTTCTAATCATTAAATATAAAAATATTTCGATCATCAGTTTCTTTAACATAATTCTTTTGTAAAAGAAATCATGTAAGAAAATCATACAAAGCTCTAGGGGCTTATTTCAGTCCACAAAAATATTTGTAAAGATTGAAAACTTGTTCATGATGATTTGGGTCTTCAAATCCTTGAGTTTTTTCAACATAAAATACCTCTTGGATATAACCATTAAGTAAAAACACTTCACATCCATTTGAGAAACTTTTAAATTAAATAATTCTATAAAGGAATTTAAAATACAAATATATTCAAGTATAGCTACTGAATCATAGGTTTCTTTATACACTATTCTTCTTGTTGATTATATCCGTTAAAAATAATTCGTATTTATTTCTAACTTTGATTCCATTTTCATCACATTTTATTCTGATGACCCACATTACTCAAAATATAGATGTTTCCTTAGGTCTTTCTACCATGGTAATAATATTGTTCCTTTCGAATATATTTATCTCAGCTTGAATGAATTTAATCTAGTCATCGTCACTTAATGAATCAACAATGATTTTTTTCTCTATGTGGTAAAAGAATGATAGATGTTCTACATAATTTCTTAAAAAACTTGTCGTCCTTACCGATTTATTTTCCTCACCAATGATAAAATAACTTGATTCAATTTTCTGGTGTATTTTTCTTATTTTAAAAATATTCTATCAAATGTTGATAATAATTTTTTGAAAACACATCTGAGGATGTAGTTTGGGGTTATTTAAAAACAAAAGGATCAATTGTATCATATTAAAAATGAACGGTTTCTTCAACAATTTTTTTTTAATTAAAAAAACTATAAGCCTTAGATGAAGTTGAATATCCTACGAAAATTCTATAATTGAATTTGGGTGAAAATTTATTTAAGTTGTCTTTAGTATTCAAGGTAATTACTTTGCAACCAAATACTTTGAAATTAGCGATTCTAGGTTCTCCACAAGTCCACAATTCATATGTTTTTTTGTTATCAAATTTCTAATTAAATCTTGATTTATAGTATAACGAGAAGTACAAATAGATTCAACCAATAAATGTTTAGAAATAAAATATTCACTAAATATGGTTCTTGTTATCTCTTGATGAATTTGATTTCATATTTCAAAAACACTATTCTATTGAGGAGTTCTTGGAGTTGAGATGTTATGAGTAATGAATTTCATGGTAAAAAATGTTTCGAAATATTATTTTTAGAATTATCCTCCATGATCAATATGAATAGTTATCAATGTAAGGTTTTTTTTACTTGGGCTCTAAAAATTTTAAAATAAGAAAATGCTTAAGATTTCACTTCTAGAAAATAGACCCAAGAAAATATAATGTAGTCATCTTCTAAAACAATACATATTATTTTCCTCAAATACTTATACTTTGTGTTGGATAAAAGATCTATATAAAATAACTATAATGCATCAGAAATGGAGACATCACCGATTGAATTAAAACATGATTTATGTTTCTTACCATATTGAAAAGGATAAAAAACTATCGAAGAATAAAATATATGCTTTTCCAGATCCTTAAAAAGTGTTTTCTTTTAGAGTTTACATAGTTTCATAATGTTATTGTGCCCTATTATTCTATGATACAACTATGATTGATCTTCCATTGCACTAAGGAATGGTTGATCATGGATCCGAAGATCATATTTATTTAGTGTATACACATTCTCATTCCTATGAAAAGAGAGAATAAACTCTTCCTTGTACGTGTGTAAAAATAGTTATTTATTCATAAATTTACAAGGTAACATTCATCACATAATTGGATTATGCTAATGTGGTTTTTCATAAGTCCTTTACCGAATAAAATATTTGAAATAAATGTTTTTCAAAGAATAACAACATTACATATACCAAATATTTCTCCATAATCATTATCTCATAAAGTTACTTTTCATTTATTTGTCTTGATAATATTTTGAAAGATGTTATTGTTACTAGTAATAAGTTAGGAACATACACTATCCTTGTACCATGTATTTTTGTTGGTATATTCTTTATTTTCATGAAAATAAATGAGACAGAATTTCTGAATCCGAAAATTCTTGTATCTGGATATTATATAAATTAAAATCTTAGGAATCCAAATTTTATTAGAAACATATGATTTATGAAAACCTAATGATTGGGTTTTGTTTTGAGAACAATTTATCTACCAATATTCACCACATTGACATTTATTACAGAAGGAAGAACATTGGGAAACACAATAGTTGTTAATAAAAACTAGTTTTGAGTGAGTATAACAAATTCTTGAACCATTCCTTAGAATGTTAATTTGAGAATACAATTTAACAATTTCATTTCATCACGAAGTACAATTTGAAAAAACATTCATTAAGGATTTTTTTTTATTTTAGTCTGATAACTAAATTCTTGTCTTTAAAGTCATTAGGTTTAGAAAATGAGTTATTCATTAAAATATTTTTCATAGAAATAACATTATCTAGATCATTAAAATTTATATACTTCATATAATTAACATCCTTATGGTTTTTATAAATACTATAAAAATCATAAGTTTTTTTATCATCTTACATAGAAATATATGATACTTCTTTAGATAAAAGATAAATTCTATAATTTTTCATTCTCTAACATTATTTTATCAATCAATTATCATATTCAATATGTTCTAAAAATCTAGAAACTTCCTCAAATATAGGCATGGTGTTATATTTTGATGAGGAAGATTTATAATCTTATGATTCATAATATCCTTCATTAGGAACATTTTAATTTAAATAAATTATAGTCAAGGATTCCACATTATGTATCTTATCCTAGTGCCAATTATTTTCAATAGGTAATCTATCTATAAGACCAATATTCTTCAGACCAGAAGATTCATAATTTTTAGAATTTTCAGAAGAATCAAAGCCATTGGCACTACATGTGTCATTTTCATTCAATAATTTCTTATCCGTAGAGTTGTAATATTTTTTTTGTTTCTCTCAAAATTCATTTTATTAATGTCGATTCTCTTAAACATAGTACAATCAGATCTTATATGTCTAGCCTTTTTACATTAATAATTGGTCTCCTCAGAATATTTATTTTCTTTTCTAACTTTCTTCTTATATCTGTATTCAAAGGCATTCTTTCCCACAATCTTGTTCATCCTTTGATCAAATATTGGATAATTAACTGTCTGAATGACCACTATCACTAGATTTAGATATATAAACATCATTCGTTTCTTTAGATAATTACACTTATTTTAGACTTGGCTTTAGATTCCATAGTGAAATCTATAGTTACATTAAAATTCATCTTTTTGTTGAAATCATCATGTCTCTTCATTCTAGGGTCATGCTGAAGATGAGTTCCAAATAGCTCATCACGTGTAATGTTAGATACTTTTCTATTTTAATCAATAAAGGTAATTTTTTCCCCAATCATTTGGAATGATGTGAATTATTTTATCTAAAATAACTTAATCATCAAGTCCTTTGTCTCCCATATATTGAAGTCTTTTGACAATAGTAATAAATATTTATTGTACATAGAAATATGGTTCTCCATTAAGAAATAAGAATCTGTGATATTCAACTATTAACATGTCTCTTCTAGTTTCTATCACATTATATGTTCTGAAATGTGTAATGTCATTTTTCTTCTATATGTAGTTGGATTCTTCTCAAGAAGATATTTGACTACTTATATTCTTTTTCATAGAATAGAAAAAAATATTCTGTACCATGTAATTTATTTAATATTCTTTTTTTAATTGAATGGTAATGGTTCAAACTTCCTTATCCAGAATTTTGTAAACCACAGTGAGCATTGAAAATATTTCTACTTCAGCGATAATAACAAATGTCATCATCCTATCTCTCTAGTACTCATAAAAATTACCCTAAAAATCTTGTGGTGTGGTAGGGTTATGATTTTAAATGGAACAAATATTCATACATTCCATTCTATAAGAAAATATTTTTTCAAAAAAACATATTAATAGAAAATGTTTTTAAATAATGATAAAAAATATTAAGTATAACTTGAATAAGAAAAGTTAAGAAATAATATTTGGAAGAAGGAAACTTTTTAGCATGAAAAAATTTATTTGAGTATAATTATTTCAATGACCTACTCAAATATGAATTGTAGGATCGAAATAGTATATATAGATGCTCAATTACAATACAGGGTGAATTATAAGTTAAAAAACTTTATTTTAACCTTATGGAAAAACTATGCTTAATAATGATAAAAAGGTTAAAAAATGAAATCCTCATTTGGTTTTAACTGTGAAAAAAAACATTCCTATGGTTTGGAAAAATCAATATGAAAAAAACATAAGAATAAATTTGATAGAGAAATATTCAACCTTAATGTGTTTAAAATATTAGTAATCATAAAATCTAAAAGAAAAAGAATGTATAATAAGGTTATACTTTATTTTATTATCAAAATACAGTAAAAATAAAACATGAAACCAGAACAAGTAACCAGTAGGAAATATTTTAACCCAATGTGTATGTTATCCAACAACCATTCATAATGTTCCCATTATTTATACATTCAAGAAAGTATTTCTTATCCAGAAATGGATAATACCTCTATAGGTATATCGTAATATATCTTTCTATCCTCACAAGACCTTGATTTGTAATGTAGTCGGTACCTACATATTCCTATCCCTAGAATCCCTCAATTGTGCTTAGCTACAATCAGTGTCGAACGAAGCAATCTGAACAAGATGTTCAAGAAATTTCAAATGCATGAGAGTCCCTCCCTCTATAAATCACTTCACAATAACAAAACAAGTAATCTCTAGGATCATATAATGATAATGAGCTCATTCAAATGAACTTATATTTATAGGAAAACATAAATGGTCATCTCCCTCCTCCAATTGTCATGTTATACCTTTAATAAAGGAGGGACTTATAGACATGTCACTCAACCAACGGTTAGAAACAAATTGTACAACATTGTTTTATACTTACAAAATCATGTGTATGGATAAATAAGTAGCTTATCCAAATATGAATATAAATATTCCATGTAAAAATTGATTTCAGAGTCTAATCATATAAATAATTGGATTCTATTAAAAAATGGATATTCAGATACTGTTTTATAAAGAATTCAGCATCTAAATTATGAGTATTTTGAAGTATGAATTCATAGGAATTCTAGGACTCAATTTTGAGTAATACAGAGTCTAAATAATGAGGAATCTGATGAATGAATTCTGATGAATTTGGAGTCTGGATTATTATAAATTAAGAGTCCGAATTTCTGAAAATTCAGAATCTAAATTTTAAAGATTTCGGAATCTGAATTTTAGAGAATTAATAATCTAAAGACCGAAGGCTTAATATCCAATAATAAATAATATTATGAGGTTTTAGATTCGGATCTGAATAAATGACTTAGTAATAAATTGAACTTTATTTTTGGAAAGACAATAAAAACTAGAGTAAGGGAACATTTTCTTTAGTCATGAAAACTTTCCTTCTAAAAATAATACATAGAGAAATATATCATTTATTAATATAAGGTGTTTGTAATTTTCAAAACATAGAGGAATGAATAAGTCAAACCAAAACCTTATTGACTCCACAAATAACAATACAACCCTTACTGAACCATTAAATAACCATTATTTACATATTTATATAATATTAATCCATTAATTATTTTTCAACAATCATCCATGATTTAATTTCATAGCATTGATCAAGCCGGTTCTCAAATTGAAAAAAACATGCACATAACATGAGTAGTGGATGATTATGAGGAAATAATGTTGTAATATAATCATACCCAAATAATAATGATATTGGTTAGTTTTACATAGTTTTAAATATAAAATTTATAAATATGTAAGAGAAGTAATTATTTATAAGAAACAATTACATAGTTTGAATAAATTGTTTATTCTCATAGTTTTATTTTTAAAGACATTTATTTTTAAATTGGACTTTTATTATTCATAACATTAAGTGGTTATTTAATATTTATTACTATAACCATATTCATATCATATAAATATTATTTATAGTATAAACACATTATTTTATATTTCCATGAATGATAGTATTGAAAAAAGGCATGTTACTTCATGGAGGTGGTATTTATCACACACACGGGTTTCATATTTTCATTTTCATTAATTGAAAGGGTAAAATATTTTTAATGAAATAATTTAATTATAAAATTATAAAGAAAACTGATTTTAGCATTTTAATATGATGTAGAAAAAATTTAAAAAGTATGGGTGAAAAAAATTAAATATAAATAAAAAAGATAGGTTACAAATGAAATATCTAATTCTTAATTTTTCTTCACTTAGAAAGGGATTAAACCTTTAAGGGATGTACTTTTCATAATAATAGATCCAAATAATGGTTTAATATAATGTTTTGAATAGGTTTGTGATGTTTTTTGGTATAACATTTTGGGATTTATTATGAGGGGAAGTCATTAGAGGAGAGCCACATTTATAATTTAAAGGGAATGAAATTTTTTTAAACATCAAAAACCTTAAAAAATGGGAATTCACTCAAAAAAGTGGATCCAATTTTTAGTAAATATAGGTTTGGGGAAGTTATGAGGCTAATCAAGCCTCAAAAATGTTTTTGGATATATGTTTTAAATATGTTTCGATATATTTACCCCTTGAGATATTACTTTGATCATTTTAGCTTTTACCAAAGTAACTATTATTTACCTTAGGAAACAATATAATTATGCCAAATAAAAAAATGGATATTATTGGATATTATATACCTAATCATTAAAAATTAGAAATATATTTTTACTGATTCAATTTATAAATGTTTTATAATTAATTTAATTATAATATTAATTTTGGAAATATTTTTATTTGTGTTATAAATTATCAAATATAGGTTTTTAAAAAAAATCAATATATATAAATGCATAATTTATATTTTTAAATATATTTTTCAATAAATATGATTTATTGATTATTAATACATACTTTTGAGGTGGAAATTCGGGGAAGGTCTGCATCCGGCGGATAAATGTGCAATGAATTAATCTGGGATGGTAAGAGAAGATTTCGGGGCCCGGGAGGCAGATGCCTGCAAGTGGCCTTCTGGCATGCAAAACCATGGGCACTCGACCCCCTTTATGCACACAAGGTGACGTCAAACAGGTGTTTGCAAGACCAATTACCTCTCTGTACCCAAGGTGATGTCAAGCACAACATTACGCGCCGCCCTCGAGGACTTCTGCTATAAAAAAATGTACACCCACCAATCAGGGATGGTAATAAAAGACAAAGAACTGCTCTACTGTGAAAAAATCATGTCTTCTGCGACCATGCAAAAAACCTAATGTCCTTCAGGTATGGGATTGTGTGCGATTAATTCCCCAAGGTGGCTTCTTTGGGTGGGCCCTTTGGGGCCTGATCCTCATGAGTTTTTTTCTTCCCATGTAATTTGGGCGTAAGGGATTCCCTTTTACATGCATGTTCCTGATGGGCCAGGCCGCTCTTGCGCGAAACCCGTCCATTTTCACACAACCTTACCATATTGCGAGAAACCTTTTCCACTTTCATGCAACCCCTTCGTCTTGTGAAAAACCCTTTCATCGTGTGTTCAAACCTTCTATCTTCTCCCTATACCATTCTCTTATGCGCGCTTGATGTGTTTCCCTCACCTTAAGGCACCCCATCTGAGCCCCTCTTATGCGAAACAAACCTACGTCACACACACTCTTTCCATGCGGCCCTCCATTCTTTTACGAAGAAATGTCAAGGTCACTTGGGTTGTGCTTCTTGTTGCGTTGCTTCCCCTGATGCTTCTTCTCATAGGTTTGCTGACAGTTATTGCTTCTTCGCATATCCCCACTATCATCGACCCCCAATGGATCCCTCCACAACATCCCATCACCACGAGATTTATGATTCCTTCACTCCCCCAATGGGTGGGAGGTATCAGTTATGTAAGTCCTAGGGGTGTGGAGCGAACCCACCTTGTCCGAGATATAGGATGTTAATCTACCAACTGCCATCGTCCGAGCTGCAGGATGTTAAACTGCCAAGAGCCATCGTCCTCAGTGCATCGTGTTAAACTATTGCCTCTACACGTGAATTACACATGGGTTTCTCTATATTAGACATTTTCTATACCCAATAGTCTCCACGAGAGAGAGATCATTCCTCATGTGTATTGAGATCCTCTTTATCCAAGCGGCGTCTGTTTGGGTGGAAAGGGAAACCACCTTGGTGTAAGTCCACTAGATTTTCTTTCAAGAGGTCGCACCCCTGCTCCTATACTCTTCCTCGGGAAAAAATCCCTCCCCTTTGGGTTTTGTCACCACCCGGGCTTCCACCCTGGATTATGTTCCAATATCCATCACCCTGGGTTGTGGACCACGCGGAAGCCCTTATTTCTTATTTGGTCCACTAACCACGTGTAATCCCACATTCCACTTCCCACAGATGCACCTTCCCCGACATGACCATCAGGTACTTTCTACCTCTTGATTGTCACACCAATCATGACTCACATGGGTTTATTGTAGTACTCAACCATGAAATCCTCCTTGGGCAGTCATGAGTGTAATCCCCAAACCATGAATTATGAAGTATTTGATCCTTTCTAAGGCAAGGTACGTAGGAAGCCTCCCAAAGGTTCAATCCACCATCCATTGGTTCCGATCAACTTCACGTCGGTTCCCCCTCCACCATGAACTTTGAGGTCTTTGATCCATGCCATGGCAAAGTACGTAGGAAGACTACCTGAGGTTCATGCCCACCATCCATTGATTTTGACCCCCTTCACGTCGGACAACCTTCATCTCGCATGATGTTAAACTCTATGCCCCCTTTTTATCCTGCATGAAATTAAACTTTATCCACTATCTATTGGTATGACACTATGACACCCCATTTAGAGGTAAGCCGTTGACAACCCCATTAAATGGTAATCCATTTTAAACCCCATTCAGCGATAATCCATTTATCTCCCCGATCGACGTTAAGTCGTTGAAATCCCCAATCGATGGTAATCCATCGTTAGATGAACTACATGGGCTTTTGTTGCCTGCCACAAGGTTACGTTGGAGGTCCTATTGAGACTCAAGTGAAAAATCACCATATCCCTCAAGTCGACTTCATCTCATTCTCTATCCACATCATTTAAACATCAATCATCCATCCTGATTCTAACTAGGTCCGCCACATCCTAGTGAGATCATGCCAATTCACCTCCTAGCACCACTGTTTTCTATAGGGGTCACACCCATCTGGTCCCCTCAAGTCAGTGTTCTGATCAGTATGATATGTCTCTGCTCGACATTAAACTTAAGGCATACCTTGTGTTAGACATATGAAGCATTGGAAAACATCAGATACATGCATATGGAATATAATTCCCCACATTCAATATGGGATACCTCAGGCCACTGCGCCCTTGAGAAGCCCTATAATAAGGGGGAAAACCCCGGACATTCCAGTGTTACAGTGTCTAGACATGCTAGTGATGTCTATCATGAGTACTCCCCTGACTGAAGGTTACTGTACTGACCAGAACCCCTGTAATGTTCCGACAAGAGGAGTGTAATTAACTGGTGTCCATGAAGATATGGCAGTGGGAACAGTTTCACGAACAACATCATAAATCAATAAGGGAGACCCAGACTAGGTTACGAGTTCTGAAAAGGAATCCATGGAAGGAAGAACCTATATCCCATTATCCTAATTTGATCATGGAGAAAATGTCCCTGGACAAAGAACGGATGCCACCCACCATTGAATAGTGGTAATACGGGGAAACAAACAGCGTCATCGTCCTCGAAGAGATAATCACGCATGCCCCAATGAAAGAAAAGGAAACATAAACGGTGAAGGTGATGTGAATATATTATAATTAATATAAAGATTAGTAGTGTTCGAGACATCAGTGGATTAGCACGTCACCGGATCCGTCTATCCAATGATGGGTTCCGCCAAGAAAATAGCGAGCCTGGTGTGGAACTCACTAGAAGTTGGGTTATTCAAAACGTTGGACATCCCATTATATTATGTAGTCAGCATGGATCCATCATACTAGACATGGAAGAAGGAATGGAATTGGGGCACTGGTCGTTGATTCCATTCCTTTCAAAAATAATTGGTTTATCTCTCTGGTTTTTAGAAACCAAGATGCTTTAGGAATTAGATCGCCGCCCATCCATGGACGTAGGGGCAGGGGCAATGCCAACATTGCAGTCTTTCATGGATCCACCACTTTTGCAACAACCAAAAAATCTACAAAATCTAGGCACCAAATCCCCATCTCCTCATCTGAATTCAATCAGTTTTGGGTAATCAATGTCCTCATACAAGATTACAAGGAGGAGGGGATCATCTTGACTCAGGATATGGCACACCAGGATATAGAGGTGTATGTGCCTCGTCACCAACGCCACCCCTAAGGGACGTGTAGTGAGACACATCCACAAAATCCAATGTACAATAGTGTCGGGAGCCTCTCCCTGAAATGCCTTGATGGATCTCCCCCTACGCCGATGAGGTAGGTGATGTTTGGGGTAACTCGGTTGGGATACCATTTTAGGGGCCCCATGGAGGGATGCCCCTAGGCTCTGCCAGCACCGCCATCCAGTCCAACATGTCGAGGATCTGGTAAGCCATGAGACTACACTGTTGGCCTCAGTCTGGTTGACCCGACACCAGCATCGGGCAGAGGATGAGGAGGTCGCCCACCCAGGGGCATCAACATCAGCAACTACAATGGCTCAGGACACTATTGACGTATATCATCAACACATTTTGTATTCTAAGAAGGGGTACATGAATACGAGGCCTAGATCAAGGTTCCAACCACCCCAAGGATAGTCTTGGTTCACTATCTTGGTCGCCAGTGTAGGTATAGGCCATTGCCAGTACGGATGCCCTCCCCATACCTAAACCTTGGAGAACTCGGGTCTTCCCCACTTCCAAGAATGGAATGGATGTATGCCTCGTGATACACTTATACTGAATGTGGGACCTCCCTAGGACGACGACACTCAACATAGAATCATCTCACGTTCCCAATACATCGGTTAAAGAGTCATTCATCCTGGAACATAACACTAGGGTGGTGACCTCTCACACCCCATTAATGTTCATCATGGAGGGCCTCCCGGTGTCCTCACAATAGTTGTAAAAGGACCCTATTGCCTCAGCAATCTGAGGGGTGAAGGCCATCTTCGTCTCACCAGCACCAAGAATGGATGTCATACCCATGTTCGAATCGACCAGTATGAGGACCTTCCTCACACAAATGTCGCTAGGGGAACAAAGCATGAAGGTCCTACCTGTGCTCCTATAAGATCGATTGGAGGTACTAATTCCTCCAATACTTCCCACGAAGGTCCTCCTTGTTTCCCCTTTGATATATGTCCTGGTGTGCCTCACACACTGGCTTACTCAAGTGGATGTCCACTCCACCCAAGCACGAGTATGACCGAAGGTCCTCGTTCCAGAAATCTACCATATCCTAAAGAACAATACCAATGTAGGAGGGAGGGTTGTTTCTACTATAAAATGAATACTATGAAGATGCATACTGAGATCGAACAGATTTTCTTCTTAGATTACGAAGCGGACTACAACTCAGTGAGGTAACCCTTGCCCAGATCCTCCATGTCAAGGGTCGGGACAAGAACAAGGTGCAGCAGCCTAATAATCCTAGAATGTGAGGCCAAACAGATTCCTACCTCCCTCAGCAAGTATATCCAGGAGGACAAAAATTTGGTAACTCCACTGGTTACAACCATGAAAATGACATCATCCTCAACAGAAGCACTCTCTACACCGACTATAGATAATAGAGAGCTATTATAATGAACAATGGTAGATGATATTCAGTGCGGTCCACTGCCAGTAGTCAAATCCCCTACACCAGAAACAGTGGTCGACAGACCATCTTACTGCGATGTGGTTGCTATGTCACTACACTCTTCAGAGGATAGCTTGAGATGTGGTGGTTTGTCAGCTCACTCACCTTATTCTCCACCATCCAGCCTACCGTCCCAACGGTCTACTTCGATACCGCTACCCATTCCCTAGCTGCCTTTGGTTGAAGAGTGGGGAAAAAATGGGACATACCCAGAATCCGAGCCCATGAGCTTATGGAATATCCTCTCTCTAGACCACTTTCCTGAGATGTTTTGGCCAGTAGCAGCGCGAACTTTTTTCATGCTGGAATCCCTCACCCCAAAGGAAGTTGAGTGTTTCCACCAAACCCTCATGGAGACTCATTTCTATCTTCATCACCAGTGAGTGGCATAACCTAAGAGCTAAGTGTATTTCGAGGACATTAGGGAACAATGTGCTCTAGTTGTTTCGGCCGCAGTCTCTGTGGCCCAGCGCCCTGAGTCACCATGTTGTCGTAGGGCCCTCTAGCAACAGTTCATTCAAAGATTCAGGGTACTTTTTTGGATTATCAAAGTGGCCTCTCCCCACATACAGATATGTGACTGAGGGCAGTATGATTCACTCTCCTTCATTCCTATCAAGAGAAAACCCAATTTTCTAGGAGACATAGAGGATATGACTCTAGGAAGAGTCGCTGTTATAATGGCATAATTTCCAGAGGGCGAGAATGAGCTAGATATTCGTGGAGAGGACCTACCCCCCGAGGGAGTATAACAGTATTTTGGATCCATTAGGAAGAATTACACATAAATATAGGAATATACTGGGTCTTACCATTCCCACTAAGGCATTGGCCCTCAACCGGAATTCCATCAAGGGAAAGGAACACCCCAGAACTACCAAACCATCCGACATGTCTGGATTTATCCAGAAGGCAAGGGATGACCTCGAAAAAGTCGTGTTACGCCAGCAGCTCATGGAGAAAAAACATATGGTCAATGTCCTCTTGGATGAATGTACTGTTGATCGATGACCGAACTACGGTGATCCTAGGTAATGGTAGAAGGGGAAGACACAACTTATGCTCATCTAATTACCTCCAAGTGACCTTGATCATCTTGTCCCCACAATCATGATTGAGGCCAGAACTTATGGAAAGTGGTCACTTTATGTCTCACCCAATCCTCCTGAATGACATGACAATCCTCGGGACCCAGCTCAGGTTTCCCCAGCTGCCCCACAGGTCGTTCCACTAGCCGCTAAATGATCCACTGGTCATATTTACCATGTTGAGGAACCATCCAACACAATGGTGTTTACAGATCCTAATTTAGACCAGAACCCCCGCCTGGATGAGTCAATGGAAGCACTCATCACCCATCTCTGTGTCTTAGATACTAGACAGGTTGAAATCTGTCCTGATTGCAAGCCATAACCAGTGTGGGTGGATGATATTCCAGCACCCTAGAGTATTGGGAATCCTATATTTTCCCCTATAAATGAGACATGGGACCGACTGCAGAACCTGGACCACTTTATCTCATGGTGTGGACCCCTGCTGGGAACGATAGCGCAGTAGAAGGCCACCAAGATTTGATGTTTCGTACATACATTCTAAGGGCCTGCATTTGTCTGGTAAAAGCCGCTCCCCATCGGATCAATATCCGGTTGCAAAGACCACTTTAGGAAATTTCTCTACCGGTTTAGTTCTACCACGTGGAAGGCAAGTATCACAGACCACTTCAAGTGAAAACTGAGGCTTGATGAGCGTGTTGCCTATTTTTTCGCCAGGTGTAAAGGACTAATGTATTCTCTTTACATGACACTGACTTAGGTGAAATTGCTGATGATATATGTAAAAAATGTGCAGATAAGAATGTTACCCTATTAGATCATCCATAACTATCCCAAGTGATTCCAAGGACTTCACTAATAATGCCCAGCGTCTAATGGAATCCTTGAAACAAGCTAGGGAGGCACATTCATTGCCTACTGAAATCCCCATGAGAAGGGTTTCTAGGTTCGAGCTCGCCTAAGTGTCCTAGATAGTGGCCCCCCAAGTGACAAGAGTTGTTACCTATAGAGCCTCCACCACATCCTCGCAGAGGCCCTCCACATCAGGACAATCCACCGGCCCAACAACATCCACCTCAGAATCTGTAGGTGCCCCCGTGCAACGTGCTGCCACCACCCAGGTGAGATAACCATGCCCCACCTCCTTGATAGGATCCTCCATCTCCTCGTTTGGGTCAAGCTCCAAGAGTTTCCTTTCTGGATAGGAGAAACCGGACCTACTCGTGCAACAAGGAATAGGTCCCCAGTTACTTATATAGTGTTTTGGAGCAAGGGATTTTATGTCTTCCTGAGTACAGAAGGCCATAAGAGGCAAACCTCACTGATCGACCTAATTTCTACCCATATAATTGGATACCAGGGAACACTCTCAAGCAGTTCTAGGTGTATAAAGACTGGCTTCAAGACTAGGTAGATAACAACATAATTAATTTTTCCCCAGCTCTAACACATGTGGCATCCGTCTTCGTGAGGCCAGATAGTAGTAACAGCAGCGAAGGTGAGTGGCATGATGTTTACAGTCATGGGTCCCAGAAGTATGATGATTGGATGGATCAGAAAATAGTCTTCCATGCCCATGGTATCATCTTTTCATTCTATAATTGGCCAGAGCTTTCAAAATTCAAAGCTACTACTTCTGCATCGTTGTCTCAACCATCCTCTTCCCAGAAGAGAAAACACGAGCGACCTAAGGGAAATCAAAGTCCCCCACCTATGCCATCATCATCCTGCACTCTCTGTGACATTATTCCCCCAGAGATGGATATCCCTCCAAGAATCAATCCTGTAGTGGACTACTCTTCGAGTGACGGTCAAGGGTACGCCTCGGTTAATACAGTAGAGTTGGTAGATCCCTACACGATTCCTGATGATGGGGAGTTCCAGGAGAATCCTCCTAATGCCCACAGCCATCGTCAGGGTCGTGAGAGCCGTGACAATAGGGGCCATCAGAGTTCCTTGGTGAGTACTTCCAGCTAGGATGTACACGTGACCAAAACCAGACAACATGCCAAGCATAGAGCTCAACATACACAACCTTATCATCAGGTGAAATTATAACTGCCTTTGTCGTCATTCATGTTGTTGGATCAAGAAGATCCACCTTGACTATTTTGTGAGCAGCCACACTTCTCCACAGGCTGGTCTCAATCGTCCAGCCCTCATTCCGTTGTCACTCCGCAGACTTTAAGTAGTGAGAATTGGGATATTCCCAGCACCAGTCAGCTCCCGGTCCAGCCCGTAGGGCCCACCATACCTCCTATCATAGAGAAACCTTCTGAATATATAACATCACACTTGGCATGGAAGTACAATGTTCTCCAGCACCTTTCCATCATTCATGCATGTATCTCCTTCCTTAAGGCTCTTTTCCTATCATCATATATGTGTGACTCCCTCACCAATGCTTTAAAAAGCCCCCTCTAGTTTGAGACGGAGGTAGCAGCTATAGAAGCCTTTCATGTTGAAGTGGTCAAGAATACTGAATTATAGACCATCAACTCATTCCATGGAGAAGATTATGGCTCTCCCATATAGGGGCACATTCTCTCATTTTACATCATCGACCATTTCAATGGTGTTGAGGTTTTTCGCTGTCTTCTTGACACGGGCTCTAGAATCAACATAATCCCAACACGGACACTGCGAAAATAGGGATTTTCTAAGGATGATTTGAGTTTCTCTAACCTAAGACTCCAAGGTTATTAAAGGATGGAATAGACACCTGTCAATAAGATATACATTAAGGCTCAGTATTGTGGCTTATATTCCAGCACCGTTTTTATGGTTGTCTCCCATGACACTACCTAAAATGAATTGATAGGAAGGACATGGCTCCAACATCATGCAACATATACCTCATCACATCACAAGTTACTCAATTACTATCTTAATGGTCGAGTGGGAGTTCTTCAAGGTGAACCGTCTCACTTAGACTCTTTTGAAGCCTGCAATCAAGACGCTGACTACTAGAAGATAAAAGACATGGAGATTCAAGATAACAAGGTTGAGCATTCCATGGCTATGACCGACTCATGGACATAACATGACGACACCTATATCTATCTAGTCCATCGATTGGGGGCCACAACCCTGGACATGGGACAATGCTTCGTTGTTTCTGGAATGATGTGTAAACACATTCCCCGACCTAAGAGATTCCATAAGATCACCTCATACTCCTATAAAAATCAGGGTCAGGTGATCCCAGAGCCTCATACTCCCATAAGATAGTGGGAAGTCCACCCTAGGGAAATGAAAATACATCACACTTTCTTGTTTGGCCGGTATGGAATCAAATGGATCAATCCAAAATTCCACTATTGCTTCGATATCATCATGTCTGAACCCTAGGGCTGAAGACTGGACAAGATTGGTCCAACATACTTCATCACTATGGTCGGGACGGGACAGAAGGTCCCCGATGTAGTGTCTAGTGCAGCTCCGGCTGGTATTAGTGTAACACCCCAAGATTTCATAGTGTGTTATTTCTTCAAAATAATTCAATAACTTGCACTACACGCAACACCGAGTTAAATCACACCATGAATTACCAAAAAAAATCCATTCAAAATAGGTTATGAATAGTATTAACTAAATTTTAAACTTTATATAATCATTATAATTTTAGAATCCATATTATGAGTTTCATAGACTTAATGCATGAACAGATTCATTTTCAGTATTGCACTTTTATCAACTTTTAATAGTGAAACCTTTTTAAATAAAATATTTTAAAGTTTTTGACTAAATGGGGGACATAAAAAAATTTAAAATGAAACATCCCAAGCTTCCACGGTACTCTTTACTTTGAATAATACAGTAGTGTGTGTTGTATGCAACTTCGAGTTCTAACACACCACAACCAATCAAACTAGCCGTTATGAATAGTAATACCTACCTTTTAAAAATTATAGAAACTTTATCTCTCAAAATGGACATCATTTTTGGATTCAGAGTATCGAATTTAGCCTAAGGTTAAATTTTGGTACTTTTCGGATAACTTTCATATTTTGATGAATAGTGAAAATTACTAAATTTTAATTAAAAACAACTTTTTTAATCAAAATAATTAATAGTGATAAATTATGAATTTGAGTGGTTTTAAAGTATATTTAGAATATATTTTTACCATTTAATATAATTTTGGTCACTGGAAATAATTTTACAATTAAACCGAACATAAACAAGTGTCAATCTTTTGATAGTTCTTATCTCTTAAAAACACGCTTTTTGTTTTGACAGCGGGAATTAATTTTAAATTAATTTCTGCCACTTCTGTGTTTTGAATTTAGAAAAATGGATTCCGTATTTGAATCAGGATGTTCAAATTTTGTAAATAGGTATCTTTTATTTTTAGACATTTTGAATAATTACTGCGGTAAATATTTTATTTACCATGGTTAAGGGTAAATCCGGTAAATAATGGTTAAAAAATAATATTATAATAATACTAAATTACCCTAAAACGTGTCCTAGACTTATTGGTTGATACATGTTCGACCATAGGCATCTTTGGGTCGATTTTGGGACCCCATGGTTCCACTTGTAGGTGATAGGGACACTTTATTTTAATTAAGTTAAAATGAATACAAAAATGACACAAGCATATATCTTTTAGAAAAACAATTTTTAAATAGGGTTATATATGTTGGATTTTATATTATAAATATTAATTAGAAAGATAAAAAGATTTCCTACATAATTATATTTTATTTATAATTTTTATACATTAAATAATTTATTTTATATATTACACAATGATGATGAATGAATTACTATAATAGTGAAAAATTAAAATAATTGATATTATAAATACCCAAATAAATATAATATGAAACTTTTAATGAATTAAACTAAATTTATAGGATAATATGATATATTAGTATTGATTTAATTTACTTTGTTCGAAGTAATCAATCTGTTATGAGTTTCACAAAAATCAACTATTGAATAGTGTCAAAATTGACATAAAAGAGTTCTTAAAACAAATATTATATTATTAATTGATATTAAATTCCTAAAAATCTATGGTTCGGCCAAGAGACTTATATCATGATAGTTTCATCATTTATGGACCACTTGGGGATCTCTTGGATGTATATATTATGTTTATTAACCATATTATATAAAAATACAAAGAGACATTGTAAAAGTGAAACTAATTAACTTAGAGTTAATACTTAATGATAAAGTTAATATAAGTACCCAAACCTGTCTAAATTCTATTGGTTGAGTTGTTTTCGACCCATACCCACCTTTAAATTTAAATAATAAAATTTGGAGCCATTATAAACCGAATATGAATTTATTATAAACTAATATTTCTAGCTTTTCCAAAGGTGCCCCTCACCCCTCTTATAAAAGGGCACTCCTCCTTCTCATTTTTTCACACCTTCAAAACATTTTGGTTCGAAAAAACTCTGCCCACATACTCTCCTAACTTCCCTAACTACAACCTAGAGTCCTTAGTTTGACCATAAAGCCATCCTAAGGAGACCTTTTTATCAAATCATAAGGAATAACCCGAAGAAGAGGTAATGATTTCACCACCCTTTTCCAAGTTCCTTTCTTCTTCCACTTATTCTTCCTTTGTTATTACCATTATAAAATAAAAACACCAGTATCATATATATATACTGTGATGTTATTATAAATATGGTACAACCATATTCAGTATTCTATCCACCCTTTGAATAACATGGTCACCATACGTGCGTACATAAGGCTTACCGTATCCACATCGTGGTGTAATTGTTATTCAATATATTATTATTTGTATGGGTATAATAATGATATGTAACTCATGTAAATAATAAATATAACATGTTAATGATTCTTTATATATTATATAACAACCACTTATATATTATTTCAAAAGAATGATATTGTCGCTCGTGCATACGGACGGACTACCGTCTCCACGAACGCGATGAGATTCATTCTCCATCGTATCCATTCAAGTATAATTATCATTTGATGATTTAAAAATGATGTTTAAGGACTTGATATCATTTTGGATATGAATAATATACAACCTATCCATTACAAACATGGCTTACGTAACAAAACATATAAAATAAAACAAGTAAGTTAACACCTGAAACAACGATAATACTAAGATATTATTATCTAATCAATATTAAAAGATCATATATGATATCATATTAATGTATATGATTCTTTTATAATTTAATAACAATTATTTAACCATTATACATGAGGTTAACCTACCCCAACCAAGGAAAAGTACAAGGTACGTGGTTTTCATCTCACTCCTTATTCCCGTGAGATTCATGCCATATAGTCCCCATCACCTTTTGTGTGGTGTATGTACTGCCCATAATTATATTCTTTGTGTAATACACTATAATTTATGTGTTTTTACATATTCATTGTATGATACCTCTTTTATGGGATGTATGTTTCATAAGTTACCAAATTGGTAAGGGTTATTTCACAATCTCTTCATTATCCGAGGTTGTTTATATGTAATAATCTACTGGTATCTCTTTATCATCCACATCCATGTTTTCTTAATAATGTATTTCAAAACATTTTTACTATTTACAATAATATGGGTTAATGTCATTTATACCCTTATGTGTTTCGAAAGGAATCTTTCCATCGTTTTCCAAACAAGCCACTTTTATCCTTTTCGACAAATTTAAGGTAAGAATGTTTTTTTTAACTTATACGGCGGGTGCGGCTATTTACCACCGTTATAAAATCGTCAAAGATTCCCTTAAAAGATAATAATAATATTTTCAAAAAAATTGTTTAATTTCATAAATATAAGACTCTTAAATGATTTGAAAATAGAAAGAGATATTTTTCTAAAATAGTCTTTATTTCATCTATGTCAACATCCTTTGATGGTTTTTAAGCTTATTTGAAGTTGATATCTTATGATACAAAACATCCATATTTTATTGAAGGTTTTGTGATATTTTTGACTGTGGATAAGTTATTTTTATCTCACTCATGGTTTTTGTTTAGAGTATTGACATTTCATAAGTTATTTGTAATCTGAATGTTTATGTTATATTTCAACCTTTCATTCAGATTAATGTGTTAGACAAGTATGTTCCGGGTTGGGGACCGGTAAAAGTAAGCCCTCCGGTTTGGTCTCCGGTTATTAGAGGAACTCCGGTTTGGTCTCCGGATATTAGAGGAACTCCAGGTTGGTTTCCGGTTATTAGAGGCACTTCGGGTTGGTTTCCGGTTATTAGAGGCACTCCAGGTTGGGTTCCGGTTACAGTTAGCCTCTAGGTCTTGGGACAAGGCCTTGACAAAGAAATTAAAGTTCAGCATTATGCATTCCGACATTATGAAAGTTGTTATTGATGTTGCATGTGATTATTCGATTAGTAGAATATCCATGTGAATAAGTAAATGGCATTATTTAATTTTAATTTTTCCATACTATGTTGAAGTTCAAGTTTAAAAGGCTTTTGTTTTAGTAATGCACTGCCTTAAATGTTTATGCTTATTTTTTAATGTTCTGCAATATTGTTATCCTTACTGGGCATTTGAGCTCACCCCTTTTCTATGTTTTATTTTTCCCAGGATGTGAAGAAGTAAGTTATGAATGACATGCAGGGATATTATGAGGGGATAATAGTGTGGACTATGGAGACATTATGTTGTCGTAGTAGTTTTTCACTTTATGATGTAATGTAAAAGTTATGAATATATCTAGTGTTTCCATGGCTACTAAACCAAACGGTCTTTTGAGATTTGATCTTTCTTGTGATCATGCCAATGTTATGTAATAATGCACCGAATCTGAGTAACTAGGGTCGGGGCATTACAGTTGGTATCAGAGGAAGTTTAGTGCAAACCTTGGAAGATAGATTTTGATAAACTATTATTAGAGAACATAGATTTAAGATGAATTTTGAGGATTAGTATAGAATAACTTCCTAGAATTTTGGTTTTGTAGAGATTTTGTGAGTTTTCCGACCAATACATCCCTGTCTGGATACGAGCAGGTAGAGGCGGCTCTGGCACAGATGTACCTAGGGGTAAAACCCGAAAACACCGCTTTGAGCTAGACTCGAACAGGAACTGGTGCACGACAACGGGCCTTGCTGCACTCTTGGTTACGACACTCCCGGAGGATATGCTTAGGATAACTCTCATTTTCTTTACAAATCATTATGAAGTGTTTATGAGTATATAATTCCTCAAAGGAGACATTTTTATGATTATGGATTATATCCATAAACTATTTAATATATGTTATGTGTTTTACAAGTTTGGGATTAGGTATTGTTATTCATAAACTAATCTAATGTATTCCATTGTTTAGAAATAGCGCCCAGTAGAAGGAATGAGAACTCTAGCAATCCACATGATACAAAGAGAAAGAAGGATCATATATTTTATGGTCTTAAGCCAGAATTTACAAGAGAAATAGTCTCGCATGTATTATAATCATATGAAGAAATAATACCATGTGTTGATAAGATAAGTAAAGAGTTTACTGAGTCCTATGTCTTTCAAGGGAAGCAAGAGAAGAAAAGGATGGAAGAGAGAAAGATGGATAAAGGGCAGATGGAAAAGAAGAATTTTCCCATATGTGATAACTGTGGAAAGAAACACCCTAGAACTTTCCTGAAAGGAATGGGAGTTTGTTATAAGTGTTGAGGAAAAGGGCACAAAGTACGTGACTTCAAGGGTAAGAAAATGGTTTCAAATGTACAATGCTTCATTTTCAAGGATTTTGGACACTACGCGAACCTATGTCCCAGTCATCAGACTATGCCGCAAATTATTCTATTGGATAATAATCAAGTTATGATACTACCACAGACGAAGAGGAATGATTAGAGTTCTTATGTTGATTATGTCAATTGAGTGTTCTATCAACAATGTACTTGTTATAATAATTATGGAGTATATAAGGATTGTACTGCAGTACTATTTCATTAAGGACTTGAGATTGTGCGGAACAAAGAAAAGTGACTCAATAGCAGGATAAATTTTTGGAAAATATATGGTTGAGAGAATGATAAACCATAATATAGTTCTCATACCGAGGTAGTGATTTTGGAATAATACATGATTATTTTGGATAAATTATATTGGATATTCTTGACTACCTTGGAACTGATTAATGATTTGTATATTCCATCATTGTTGGGGTTTAAACCATTTTTGGATTGATGAAGTATATCCAGCATTCTATATAGAATAAGGGAGCATGGATGTAATCAATAAGGAATATGGTAATTCAGGATGTTTTAGTGTATTAAAAGAATACATGATGAAGGTATTCATATGCTATTACGGGGTAAAAAGGATCTAAATTATGTTTACCTTCCTAATAAATGTTGGACAGTGAGTTTGGATAGAAGTATTTTGGATAGTTCTAGTTTGGATTATTTTGGATTTCCATAAAAGGACAACCCGGAGGTCGGGTGGCAACCCGTCGCGTCCAGCAAGGCTGCGAGACTTGAACCCGCAACCGAAGGGCGACAAGGGTGTATCATCTACCAATGGCCCACGAGATGTCCTGGATTAAATAATGTAGTTTTTTTAAAATATCTGGTAGATGAATTATAAATTCATTTATTTTGGAACCCTGTACGAATAGTATAAATTGAATTTTTTTTACGTTCTATTATCTTTTAGAGTGAAAGATGAGTTTATGGTATAAATTTATTAATGGATAAAACTCTAATTATAAAGTAAGTATATATCTTTATGATCTTAGCCAATCTCATAAATAAATTCCTCAACATTAATAAAAGGAAATTAGAACAAAAATTTTGTCCTAGATGGTACCTTAAATCATCACTAATTTATGGCTTTGGGATTGTTGGCCTTTTCATAGCCATGTTCTCTACCACTCTCCATCAGATAATTGATGGTTAGATTTCTCTTACATATCCATATTTTCCTACATGGAACCCTAGTATGTGTTATTTTCAGTAATCTTCATACTTTCCACTCTTTATTTTAAATAGAGGCCTCATTAATTCATTTTTCGATGTGGGATTTCAACTAAGATATTTTGAAACGTAAAAAATGTGTTATCCCAATACCCTATGTTTTGTTGAACCGATGGTATTTCAAATCATCATAGATTGATGAGTTTAAGGACCTCAATTTTATACTAGTTTGTGATTGATGACCTCAATCACTACCTATAAATATTTACGTTTTTCCTCCAATTATATGTCTCTAATTGCCACCAATGTTCTCTTAATCGAGACCATAATTTGGTGGTGACCCTTTCATTTCTCTTTTCCTCATATTAAGACGAAATTTTAGTAACCCAATTTCCGATGTGGGTTTTCCCCCAAATATATTTTCTATTTTCAAACTTTTATTTTCAACGAACAATTTCAAATTTCGAGGACGCAATTCATTGAAAGAGGGGAGAATGTGACACCCCAAGATCTCATAGTGTGTTATTTCTTCAAAATAAATCAATAACTTGCACTACACGCAACACCGAGTTCAATCACACCATTACTTACCAAAAAAAGCCATTCAAAATAGGTTATGAATAGTATTAACTAAATTTTAAACTTTATATAATCCTTATAATTTTTGAATCGATATTATGTGTTTCTTAGACATAATGCAAGAACAGATTCATTTTCATTATTGCACTTTTATCAACTTTTAATAGTGAAACCTTTTTAAATAAAATATTTTAAACTATTTGAGTAAATGGGGGACATCAAAAAATTTAAAATGAAACATCCCAAGCTTCCACGGTACGCTTTCCATTGATTAATACAGTAGCGTGTGTTGTACGCAACTTCGAGTTCTAACACACCACAACCAATCAAACTAGCCGTTATGAATAGTAATACCTACCTTTTAAAAATTATAGAAATTTTATCTCTCAAAATAGACTTCATTTTTGGATTCGGAGTATTGAATTTAGCCTAAGGTGAAATTTTGGTAGTTTTCGGATAACTTTCATATTTTGATGAATAGTGAAAATTACTAAATTTTAATTAAAAACAACTTTTTTAATCAAAATAATTAATAGTGATAAATTATGAATTTGATTGGTTTTAAAGTATATTTAGAATATATTTTTACCATTTAATATAATTTTTGTCATTGTACATAATTTTACAATTAAACCGAACATAAACAAGTGTCAATCTTTTGATAGTTCTTATCTCTTAAAAACACGCTTTTTGTTTTGACAGTGGGAATTAATTTTAAATTAATTTCTGCCACTTCTGTGTTTTGAATTTAGAAAAATGGATTCCATATTTAGAATCAGGATGTTCAAATTGTGTAAATAGGTAAATTTTATTTTTAGACATTTTGAATAATTACTGCAATAAATATTTAATTTACCATGGTTAAGGGTAAATCCGGAAAATAAGGGTTAAAAAATAATATTATAATAATACTAAATTACCCTAAAACGTCTCCTATATTTATTGGTTGATACATGTTCGACCATATGAATCTTTGGGTCGATTTTGGGACCCCATGGTGCCACTTGTAGGTGATAAGGACACTTTATTTTAATTAAGTTAAAATGAATACAAAAATGACACAAGCATATATCTTTTAGAAAAACAATTTTTACATAGGGTTATATATGTTGGATTTTAGATTATAAATATTCATTAGAAAGATAAAAAGATTTCCTACATAATTATGTTTTATTTATAATTTTTAGAGATAAAATAATTTAATTTATATATGACACAATGATGATTAATTAATTACTATAATAGTGAAAAATAAAAATAATTGTTATTATAAGTACCCAAATAAATATAATATGAACCTTTTAATGAATTAAACTAAATTTCTAGGATAAAATGATATATTAGGATTGATTTAATTGACTTTTTTCGAAGTAATCAATTTTTTATGAGTTTCAAAAAAATCAACTATTGAATAGTGTCAAAATTGACATAAATGAGTTCTTAAAAGAAATATTATATTATTAATTGATATTAAATTCCAAAAAATCTAAGATCGGCCAAGAGACTTATATAATGATAGGTTAATCATTAATGGACCACTTGGGGGTCTCTTGGATGTATATAGTATGTTTATTAACCATATTATATAAAAAAAGAGACATTGTAAAAGTGAAACTAATTAACTTAGAGTTAATACTTAAAGATAAGGTTAATATAAGTACCCAAACCTATATAAATTCAATTGGTTGAGTTTTTTTCGACCCATCCCAACCTTGAAATTTAAATAATCAAATTTGGAGCCATTAGAAACCGAATATGAATTTATTATAAACTAATATTTCTAGCTTTTCCAAAGGTGCCCCTCACCCCTCTTATAAAAGAGCACTCATCCTTCTCATTTGTTCACACCTTCAAAACCTTTTGGTTCTGAAAACCTCTTCCCAAATACTCTCCCAAATTCCCTCACTACAACCTAGTGGCCTTAGTTTGATCAGAAAGACAACCTAAGGAGCCCTTTTGATCAAATCAAAAGGAAGAACCCGAAGAAGAGGTAATGATTTCACCACCCTTTTCCATGTTCTTTCTTCTTCCACTTCTTCTTCCTTTGTTATTACCATTCTAAAATAATAACTCCAGTATCATATATATACTGTGATCTTATTATAAATATGGTACAACCATATTCAGTATTATATCCACCCTTTGAATAACATGTCACCATACGTGCGTACGTACGGCTTACCGTCTCCACGTCATGGTGTAATTGTTATTCAATATATTATTATTTGGATGGATATAATAATGATATGTAACTAATGTAAATAATAAATATTACATGTTAATTATTCTCTATATATTATATAACAACCATTTATAGATTATTTCAAAAGAATGATATTGTCGCTCGTGCGTACGTACGGACTACCGTCTCCACGAACGCAATGAGATTCATTCTCCATCGTATCCATTCATGTATAATTATCATTTGATGATTAAAAAATGATGTTTAAGGACTCGATATCATTCTTGATATGAATAATATACAACCTATCCATTACAAACATGGCTTACGTAACAAAACATATAAAAGAAAACAAGTAAGTTAACACCCAAAACAATGATAATACTAAGATATTATTATCAAATCAATATTAAAAGATCATATATGATATCATATTAATGTATATGATTCTTGTATAATTTAATAACAATTATTTCACCATTATACAGGAGTTTAACCTACCCCAACCAAGGAAAATTACAATGTAAGGGGTTTTCATCTCACTCCTTATTCCTGTGAGATTCATGCAATATTGTCACCATCACCTTTTGTGTGGTGTATGTACTGTCCATAATTATATTTTTTGTGTAATAAACTATAATTTATGTGTATTTACATATTCATTGTATGATACCTCTTTTATGGGTTGTATGTTTCATAAGATACCAAATTGGTAAGGGTTATTTCACAATCTCTTCATTATCCGAGGTTGTTTATATGTAATAATCTACTGGGATCTCTTTATCATCCACATCCATGTTTTCTTAATAATGTATTTCAATTTTTTTTACTATTTACAAGAATATGGGTTAAAGTAATTTATACCCTTATGTGTTTCGAAAGGAATCTTTCCGTCGTTTTCCAAACAAGTCACTTTAAACCTTTTCGACAAATTTAAGGTAAGAATGTTTTTTTAACTTATACGGCGGGTGCGGCTATTTACCGCCGTTATAAAATCGTCAAAGCTTCCCTTACAAGATAATAAGAATATTTTCAAAAAAAAAAGTTTTATTTCATAAATATAAGACTCTTAAATGATTTCAAAATAGAAAGAGATATTTTTCTAAAATAGTCTTTATTTCATCTATGTCAACATCCATTGATGGATTTTAAGCTTATTTGAAGTTGATTTATTATGATACAAAACATCCATATTTTATTGAAGGTTTTGTGATATTTTTGACTGTGGATAAGTTATTCTTATCTCACTCATGGTTTTTGTTTAGAGTATTGACATTTCATAAGTTATTTGTAATCCGAATGTTTATGTTATATTTCAACCATTCATTCAGATGAATGTGTTAACAAAGTATGTTCCGGTTTGGGGACCGGTAAAAGTAAGCCCTCCGGTTTGGTCTCCGACTGTTAGAGGAACTACGGTTTGGTCTCCGGTTATTAGAGTAACTCCAGGTTGGTGTCCGGTTATTAGAGGCACTCCGGGTTGGTTTCCGGTTATTGGAGGTACTCCAGGGTGGGTTCCGGTTACAGTTAGCCCCTAGGTCTTGGGACAAGGCCTTGACAAAGAAATTAAAGTTCATCATTACGCATTTCGACATTATGAAAGTGGTTATTTATATTGCATGTGATTATTCGATTAGTAGAATATCCATGTGAATAAGTAAATGGCATTATATCATTTTACTTTTGCCATACTATGTTGAAGTTCAAGTTTAAAAGGCTTTTGTTTTAGTAATGCAATGCCTTAAATGTTTATGCTTATTTTTGAATGTTCCGCTATATTTTTATCCTTACTGGGCATTTGAGCTCACCCCTTTTCTATGTTTTATTTTTCCCAGGATGTGAAGAAGTAAGTTATGAATGACATGCAGGGATATTATGAGGGGATAATAGTGTGGACTATGGAGACATTATGTTGTCGTAGTAGTTTTTCACTTTATGATGTAATGTAAAACTTAAGAATATATCTAGTGTTTCCAAGGCTACTAAACCAATCGGTCTTTCGAGATTTGATCTTTCTTTTGATCATGCCAATGTTATGTAATAATGCACCGACTCTGGGTAACTAGGGTCAGGGCATTACAATTAGCCTCCAATCGAGATCTACCAACTCAAAAGAGACTCCTCCCGCAGAGGATTACCCCTCCATATGTGAATAATTGGTGTAAGAGGATTCTCTCCCATCCATTGACGTGTGCATCTGTACTATGATTGATGAGTTGGTACAGGTGATCCTCGATTGCACGGTAGATCCAAAACCCGCATTGATTACTGGTGCCATGCCCCTCAAGGAGGAGCAATAGTACATATACTTCATGAAACAACATCGTGATGTATTCTTCTAGAGTTATGATTAGATTCTTGGATGCGATCCTTAGGTAGGTGTCCACCACATCGGTCTCCTGTCAAATCATCGTGAGTTCAAGCATCCTCCTAGAAAGATGCACCCTTCTCACGGTGCCCTGGTTGAGGCGGAAGTTGATAAGATCATCAGATCCAATCTCATTAAGGAGATCCAGTACCCCAAATGGCTGGCCAGCATTGTTCTAGTAAGGAAAAAGAGAAGATAGATCAGATTCTACCTCTTCTTTTGGGATATCAACTGTCACTATCTGAAGGATGATTTTCTTCTTCCCGTGATAGAATTGTTGATTGATTCTATTGCTAGATTCCATGCCCGAGTATTCATGGATGGGTACTGCTGGTATAACCAGATCTGAATGGACCCCAAGGACTAGGATTTCACAGCCCTCAGGGCACCAAATGTACTTTCTATTACTGAGTTAGGCCCTTCGGTTTAAAGAATGTAGGTGCCACCTATCGTTGGGATATTCATCTCATATTTAAGTCAGTCCTCATAATGTCGGTGGAATTATCTATGTATGATATGGTGGTCAAATATCACCTGCATTTGGACTATCTCAATGAACATGAGAATGTGTTCGGATTCCTATATTCCCATCTCCTAAGGATGAACCCATTGAAGTGTGCCTTCGGTGTCACCTCTGGAAAGTTTATCATCTTCATTTTCAGATACACGGGAATTTAGACTGACCTAGAGAAGATCAAGGACAGTAGCCAAATATATCCTCCAAGAAATATTCAG
The DNA here is from genome assembly GCA_963277665.1 of Viscum album. Taxonomy (NCBI): domain Eukaryota; kingdom Viridiplantae; phylum Streptophyta; class Magnoliopsida; order Santalales; family Viscaceae; genus Viscum; species Viscum album. Next base: position 1,047,975,346 of record OY728150.1, read on the forward strand.
GAACATTGAGACATTAAAGGTCACTTCACCTACATACACCAATTCATTTCAAATTTGACCAACATGGGTATGCCATTTTTCAGCTCATGAAGAAAAGAATCATCTATGAGTGTGAAAAAGAGTGTCACACATTTTTTGAGCAGAACTAGTAGTATCTCCTACATCCTCCAGTCATAATTCAACCCTTCTCTGGAAATCCACTGGTCCTTTATGTGACTACCCTAGAGAGATATAACGGATCCCTTCAGGCCTAAAAGAATAACGAGGGGACAATGAACAGAATTTACTACCTTAGTCGCTAGCTCCTCAATTTTGTTACCATATACTCCCTTATCAAACAGAGATGCCTTGCTCTGGTATTCGTAGTACAGAAATTCCGACATTACATACAACACCATGAGGTATGACCGGTGTCCAGAGTAGACCCACTGAAGTACGTCATGAATTGCCCCATGTTGATAAGCCATCTAGCTCTGTGGGCAGTGATTCTCCAGCAGTAAGACATCAGGTTTGTCCGTTAAAAGGCTATTAAGGGGAAGCACTGACAGAATTACTTGCTGCCCATATGGCTCCTGCGTACCAGTCCATGAACCTCTATTTCCCAGATGAAGTAATTATCTTGGTGGACCAATTCATGCCATGCTCGCAAATTCACATTGATGGAGCTTCTAGAAGCCCCACCGTCAGAAGGCTCGTTGACCTAAGGCTCAACAAAGTAGGCCTGAGTATCGTCTTCATTACCCGGACACAAGCCATCCTACTATACTCATTCTTTTTTTCATAACATTGCACAACCAATGAGATAGATTATCAGGATCTCATCACTAGCCTTAAGCTGGCCCTCGAGATTGATGTGCCCCATTTTCATGTGAACAGTGACTCTGAACTAGTCATCAAGAAGATCAACAGTGACTACGTCGTTAGAAAGCCAGAGCTCGTACCATTGTTGGAGGGAAATCTCTAGCTAAGGGACCATTTCCCATCCCAGTCAGAAGTTACTCATGTTCCTTGATCTCATAATGGTCAGACTGATGCCCCTACCAGATGGGATACATCACTTACAGAGACCGAGCATGATTATTTGATTATTCACATTGAACATCAGGGGTTCATTTCTCTTGTCACCCTAGACGACGATGACGGCATGCGGCTAAGACACGTTACCATTGGAGCCTCAATGTATGGACCCCCAGGATCCTGGATGTAGAGATTGATGTGACACATGACTTGAGATACCCCTTCATTGAGTATATCCATAATGTTAATTTCCATACAGATTGGGCTAAGAGCTAGATAATCAAATGCCGCGTGTTACAATATACACTCCAGGACGGTCTTAGTCATGAGAAAATTCTCTACAAGAGCGCGTTTGATGGGGTTCTCCTTTGTTTCATTTAAGGGGTCATGATTACCCAGGTTATAAAGGAGGATCATGCCGGTTCATGTGGGGATCTTCAGATTGGGCCAAAACATTCTCACCAGATCATGAGACTAGGGTACTTTTGGATCTCAATGATCTGTGACTAAACTGGGTTTGGAAAAATGTGTCATACTTTCCAGATTCATGCTATCTTCATGCATCGGCCGCTAGAGACTCTCCACTCCACCATGTACTCTTGGTCATTTTTGGTATGGGGACTCAATTTCATGGAACCATTTCCACCAGTGACAGCTCACCAATGAAGGTTCATTCTGACTGCAACAGATTACTTCTCCAAGTGGGAAGAGGCAGTTCTGCTCAAGGTGGTCAAGGCCCATTCCATTATTGACGTTGTGTGCTCCAACATCATTAACCAATTCAGAGTCCATAAATATTTCCTCACCGATAATTACACGAACATCTGTGTAGCCAAGGTGAAGAAATAGTATGCTATGTACAACATCTATTCGAATTACACCACTCCCTATACTGTGTAAGAAAATGGAATGATCGAGGCATTCAACCAGACCGTCTCCATCATTTTGCAGAAAATGGTTGGTTAGAATAATTATATTGGGCCGGACAGGCTCCTTAATGACCTCTAGGATTATCGGACGATGACTCTTAATTTCACCCTAGTGACCCTATTTTCCTTGGTGTATGGATCGGAGGTCGTCCTTCCCATCTAGATTCAATTTCCCTCACTACGCATAGTTGTCTATGATCAACAAGCACCGAAAAAAGTAACTGTAATTCATCGGGCCGAGTTGGTAGTTCATGATGAGAATATGATTCATGCCCTGCACAATCTGGAAAGGCATTGGAACAAAATATCTAGAGCATTCAACAAGAAAGCTCACCTTCACTCCTTCTTTCAAGGCGACTTGGCATTGGCCCTAAGGGCACGAATGATACCTTGTAGGAAACCACCAAAGTTGAAGCCCGAATGGGAAGGACCTTACATCATTCACATGGTCTACTCCTATGACCCAGAATCACTGGTTACCATGGATTGTGAGCGTATAAATCATCCCACGAATGCCAATTTCCTCAATTAATACTTTTCGTGAGCCAATAGTCCCACATGACTGTAAATTGTATGGTCCAGCATGACCTTAAACTGCATGGTCCTTCACAACCTCATAGTGCTTGCCCTACCTAACCGTAAATGGTATGGTCCAACATGATCTTAAACTATATGGACCTACAAAACCTCAAACTATTGGTCCCACATTACATTAAGCTGTATGCTCAATCATGACTATAAACTGTATAATCCTTCACAACCTCAAAGTTCTATTACCAAATGACAATAAACTGTATGGTCCAGCATGACCGTAAATAGTAAGGTCCTCCACCACCACAAAGTGTTGATCCCACCGGATCGTAAACTGTATGGTCCATCATGACCATAAACATTACGGTCCTGCACAACCTCAAAGTGTCTGTCCCATGTGACCGAAAACAATATGGTCCAGCATGACCATAAATAGTACGGTCTTGCACGACCACAATGTGCTGGTCCCACATGACCATAAACTGTGTGGTCCAACATGACCTTAAACTGTACAGTCCTACTCAACCACAAAGTGCGGTTCCCACATGACCATAAACTGTAGGGTCTAGAAATTCCTTAAATTGTGTGGTCCTACATGACCACAATGTGCTAGTCCCACATGACCATAAACTATGTGGTCCATCATGAAATTAAACTGTCCAGTCCTACGAAACATTAAACTATTAATTTTCCTGCATGATGTTAAACATCATCTCAAGAACTAAATATTTCTAGATTCCTATCCTCATGGGAAACATATGAACTCTCAGATGCTCAATCTTGAGTCCATCACCCATTTTCATCTTTGGCTATCCCCTCATTCGAATAGTTCTTTTGGAGGATCCGAAATGGCATCATATTGGCTTCTATGGCCCCACACATGTTAGGGTTACGTTGATTGCGCCCTATGTCCACCTTCCTTCTTCTAATCCTCCCATTTCCTTACAGCATGATGTTAAACTGCATGTCCCTTTTTGAACTACCTATGGATTGATTCCCATCCTCATGGGATATGTAGAACCGCCCAAACATTTCATCCATTGGCCCAACCCCAAACATAAGGACCTCACATTTGGAAGAAACACATGGTGTGGTGTAGGATATTTCCCGCATTCATGTGGATTAAATTATGACAGTACCATGTATCCCTCTCCCATGATGATATATAACTCTTCAGCTGTATAGATTTATTTGAAATCGAACAGGCACATTTATCATCCAAACACCCCATCATTTGGTCTCTCATTATCTTCAACATCCGAAAGGTCCCCCAAGCGATAAGGATACTTAGTATAAGGGATCTCTTATCGTTACAGGAAAATTTCTTCTAGGTATTCAAACAACAAATCAGTAGAAGTCCTGCATTTCAAATGTGGCCAGCTGTCGACGCCCATTTGTTGTTCTCACTTATGGTCACATGATATAGATTATGTGTTTCGAATCTAGTCAATAAATATCCTTTTTCATTGTCACCTACCCAATATGTCCCAAACATTGAGTGTAGTGGTTCATTCCGCCCTACTGTCTCCCCAAGTGTCAGTATGCCTCGATCGAGAGTGTAATTCTAGTTGTCAGACCATTATGTGATGGGGAGAGCCATGTAGAACTCTTTGTTTCCCACACCGAGCATTGATCTTGTGGGACTAGTAGCTATGAAGGTGATTCCCGCATGAGAGGCCATACGGCTAAAGTGGGCATGGATAACCAACCTTTGAATCCTTGACCCCTTTGGCACCCTGGTCCAGGTTCTCATTTAGGATTTTGTGGTGCGGTTTGGACTCATGTCCGTATTCACGTCAGACTATTTCACCATTCCACACATATCCCCTTGATACATACTTCCCTTCATTTATTATCCGTATTATGGGCATAGGCCCCATCATGCTTTGTGAGCCCCATAATTTGGCTTTCCATCACCTCCTATATTCAAACGGGACGCCGAATTATATGGATGCTCGACCCAAGGGCCCTCCTACCATTACAGGCTAACGTCCTCGAGGATTGAGAGTGAAAAATTAATACATGTCTTGTGTTGCGAATATGATTAACGGTCAATGATAAATTAATTTCCCCGAATTCTGGTCACACAAGTGTGAATTCTTTGTTTCGAAGCTGGTCAATAGTTTTCCTCTATCATCGTTTCCACTTTGTGCTCCTCCATAAGCACGTTGATTCACCCTCTCTGTCCCATGAATATGACATTAAACTAGGCATATAGAGTCAGAGTTCCATGACCCTAAAATAAGATCACCTCTGTCCTCACTACAAGATGGTAAACAACAAGTTGGTCGTGAAATTTTGTCGGTATCCGAACCTCAAGCCCCATGGACTTTTCGGGCCCTTGGTCCAGGTTCTCACTTAGGGTTGTACAATGTGGTGTGGGATTATGTACTCAATCGCGTCAGGTTACTGATCATGCCATACACATCCTTGGATGAGATACCTCACCCCTATATTATGCATTACTGTAAGACATTAAACAGAACAAAACCACCAAAATACAAATGTCTTGATTCCCATCGTCATGGGATATGTAGGGCTTCATGAATGACTAGCCTTCAGGTCTAGCCCCATCTCCTAGAAACCTCCCTATCATTTTGGCCCATTGACTCGCGTTTTTCCATAAGAGGGGTATACGGTGTGGTATGGGAATATGTCCCCATTCACATCGGGTTTATAAAAACCATGCCACATACCTCTCTCTCTATCTTGAGTAGTCTTTTCTCCTTTTCCCCCACACTTATCTCATTGAGTCGGCTTCCCTTATGTCGGGTGCCTTGTCCCTCTTCAGTGATTGATCAATTGGCCCATGAGTACTCTGGTCTAGAACCTATAGTGTTAGATTCTACCAGGTCATGATTTCACCAACTTTTCAAGCATTATGTTCATCGTCATTTGGACATCCATTACCTATCACATCCGAAAGGACCTCCAAATGGAATGGGTGTTAGTCCCATGGTCTCTCCTAACATTACGAGCCAAAGACCTCAAGGGTTTTAAACAAAAAATCAATACAATTCTTATGATGCTATTTGGTCAGCGGACAACGGTCATTTTTCGTTCCCATTTCAGGCCGCCCAAGATAGATACTGTATTTTGAACACAGCAAATAGTTATCCTCCATCATCATGCCAACCCCTTAATGCCTTGAATGTTTGTTACATGATTCACATTACACTACCAAAAAATACGGTTTCCGTAGTGCCACCCTTTATCAGTGCTAAAAAAAGCGCTGATAAAGGGGGGCCTTTATGAGCTCTAAAAAATTCTCTGATAAAGGGAACTTTTAATATCTCTATAAAAGCACTGTTAAGTGTGACCATTTATCAATGCTTTTTAAGAGCTGATAAAGGGTCCCCTTTGTCAGCCCTATTTTTAGTAGCGCTAAAATAGAGGGGTTTTATCAGCATGCATTTTCTTAGTGCTGATAAATGTGTACATTTCAAAGAAAAAATCATAAAAAATAATATATTGATATATAAGTATATTTATATTGATATAAATACCAATAATATTTTTCAAAATATGTTTTATATCAATATGATATGTGGTAGACCCAAAACGGATACCCCAGAGCAGAAATTATGGCCGTTTTAAGGGAATAAGGACCTTTTCGTGCCTTGAAGAATATGAGAATTTGTTAAAATGGACGCAGTAGTGTATTTCTAGTCATAATATTCGATTTTAAGTGTTGTTGATGAAAAAAAGACACTCGGAGCAGATGTTATGGTAAATTGAACACCCGGATCCAATCATATGACCGTTCAGAGGTATTTTGGGCCATTTAGAACCTCAAAGAACATGGGAAGGGGTTTATGTGATCACCAGAGTGTGTAAAATTTCACAATCATCGATTTTATATGTGGTAGATCAAAAAACGGATACTCGGAGCAGAATTTATTGTCGATAGAAATTTTGCAACTCTCGTATCTCCTAGAAATCTAATAAACAAGCATCTCACTAAAACAGGCATAACATTTACACCAGTTGTCTATTTGAGCATTGAAACCAGTAAAATATAATCTCATGAAATGTTTTATGACCTTGTATAGTCAAAAGAGTTAGAATATCAGAGGAATGAATGATATATTAGCTATAACACTCCAATAAAGTCCAACTTCAAATGGCCATAACTTTCGTTATAGGTGTCCATTTGGGCTCTACCACATATCAATTCTAAGGAAGAAAAGCGATCTAGACAACAAGATAACTATAAAGAAGTTTCAGTAATGTTTGGGACCCTAAAATCTCCAAACACAACCAGCAGACATCCAAAACTTAGTTTTTCTGTTCGGACCCCTGCCAAATTTTTCTTAAAACGATCATAATATCTGATATGTGTGTCTGTTCGGCCATTAGCACCCTTTTTATTGTATATCATTTCATTATATTCATATTGACTATTCACTAAGCTGATACAAACACCCATAGTGGAAGTTATGCCTTTTTAGTGCCTCTGTGATTTTTTAGGTTTTTTGAGACCCTATTTCTAGCACTTTTGTATATACATATTAATATATAATATTTGTAAATATATATAAATATGTATAATTATACCTACATATCCACATATAATATATATATATGTGTGTGTGTGTCTTTTTGTCTGTTGTACATATACATGAATGTATATATGTATTTATGTATGTATTTATTTATTTATAAAACCACACATAAGAAAACATATTTTATAAATGTATTTAAAACTAATCTTATAAATATATATTAATATTTATTAATATACGAATAAATACATGGATACAAAATTATAACTATATATATATATTGATATAAATAAAAAATAATATACAGATATATATATATAGTAATATAACTAAATATACATATATATTAATATATGAGTAAATATAACTATATATATAGAGATATATTAATAAATGAAGAGAAATGTAATATGGTGGAGTTTTAAAGGCTTTGGTGCACATGCAATAGATCTTGAGTTCGGATCCTTGGGGAGTAAGGTTTCGGGCACCGGTGGGGGTAATAACACTGCGCTGTAAAAGGGGGTGGGTATGGGGGGAGCTGGAATGGGGTGTGCATGGGCTACCATGGGTGGTGGTGCTGTTAAAGGGGGGCTTCAAGCACTATTAAAGCCCCCAAGAATTAAAAAATATATTTTTTTTTAATTTTTATTTTTTTAACATTTATCAGCGCTTTTAAAAAGCGCTGATAAAAGGGACCCCCTTTATCCTCACCTTGATTAACAACATTTTTTAGCACTGTTAATTGAATTTTCTAGAGCTGATAAAGGCCATTTTGTAGTAGCGTTATTTTCCACCCCATCGGGTCCAAATTGAATTTCGACACTCTTGGAACTATCCATCAGTGTGTATTTTCATGTTAGGAGGACAAATCTACTGTAATTAATCACTCGGTGCTCTGACCCGACATCCCTTTGGAGTGCATTCTAGGTATTGAAAAATAACCTCTTCCTCCCTTGTTTCCTACACTGAGTTTCACTCACATGGGCTTAGTAATTGGATTGATGTTTGTGCCTACTTTGGAGGATTCTGCCTCGCCATGGTCCGAGCTCTAATACCATAAACTATGATCTCTTTTATAACTACGTACGGTTTGATTCACATTCTCATGGGATACATAGAAACACCTAGACATCTCGTCTTTGGGTCAAGCTTGAGTTCCATTATTTTATCTATTCTGTTATGCCTTCTAGGCCCTAACTCTTATATGACTGCATGATGTGGCGTGTGTGGTCTTCTACCTTCATTCAGGTTAGGTTTGCAATTGTCACACCACGTACCCCCCTTTTTTAATGATATAGTCCCTCGTATCTCCTACGCTATATTATTTAACGTTCTCTACCCCCTTGGCCCATGGTTTCTATCATGGAATCGTGTGTGGTGTGAAATGGACCTCATCCTCATTCATGCCGAGTATGCTTTATCACGCCGTGCACATTCCATTTTGAACCCCATCTTTCGCATATATGTCTAATCCATATGACTTGAAACAATTATTCATCTTCCCACATGACATTAAACTGTTACGTATATATCACGTGAAGTTCAATTGCATGGTTGGTCCCATCACATGACCCTAAACTGTGAAATTACCGTCCTAGCTGCATGATGAAAAATTTCACTACATCATTGTGTCCTCATTAGAGGGGACATCATGTTTGGTATCAGTCACACACCATACCATTTTTCAATGCCTGCACACAGATAGATTCTTTTGGAAATTCCTAATCATTCTATCCAAGGTTCATAGCTTCACAAGAAAACAACACTCATTCATCATAATGGAAAAACAAGAGCTATCAAATTCCACTTCTTTGGGTGCAAGGGACAGACCCGCACAACCTCATTATCTATGGAACCTGTATCTTACCGTGCCATTTCTAGAAATACATGTTTCTTGATTCTTATTTTCATTGGTTATGTAACAATGCCCGACCTCTTTGCCTCGAGCCTAGACTAACTTCACTTTTGGTCCCTTGATGAAAATAATTTCATTCAGGTATACGTGGTGTGGTATAGACTCTTTATGTCCTTATTCACATTGGGTTTTTAGGTACCGTACCATATACTCCTTTCTTGGGATCTCCCCTTTCACCCTTCATCCTATCTTATAATGTTAAACTACATGAATCTATGTGTCCTCAATCTATGAAACTAAAAGATGGTTCTACACTGAACAAGTTTAGGTTTCCCTATGCCAATCATGGGATGTGTCAGCTTCTTCTCCAAAGCAGATTCTCCCTACCAGCATTGATCTCTAACCACGTTGTGCTTTAAAACAATGTTTGGGTTGATTCTCATCCTTATGGGTTACGTAATAACTCCTTGACATTCGGCCTCGAGCCCAACCCCAGGGTCATTAACTCTCTACGCTCCTCATCCGCGATCACGGTCTAGTCCCAATAACCTTAAACAGGGGGCCTACAGTCCATATACCATGACTTTAAACTGTTATCATTGTTCCATGAAGTTTGACCTTTAAACTATGTGCATTGTCCTCATAGTATGATGTAAAACTACGTGTTATTCCAGACCATTACCAGGGAGGTCCTATTTAGTAGTAGGTATGATCCCTGATCAGACCAATGCGCCCACCCAAAGTGCCCTCACCATGATGGCATAATTTCAAGAGTTTTGGACTCCATTCCAACAACCCATCATTCCATACTCCACGATTTGTGAGCCTGTTTTTTGGTCCCTTGTCCTCTTTCACACATAAAGGAACCCCCTAACAGTATGGATGCTCGACCTATGGTTCGCCTACTATCCTGGGCCAATGTTCTGGAAGGCTAATGTATAACATTTCAAGTCAATACCCATGTTTTGAACATGGTCAGCGGTCGACCATCATTTGTTAGCCCCATTTCAGGCTAACACAATGAGGATATTGTGTTTCAAACATGGAAAATAGTTATACATCAGTGTCACACCATCCCAACAGTGTTCAAAATTTGGGAATCTGATTTCACACCTCCCACTCCCATATGTTCCGATAAATTTAAAACTTCTCTGGCGTTATCCAACTTGAGAAATAGATCACATTGGGAAGACGACACATCAATTATTCTGAGGTCCTCATCCTCTAATCGGGCCACCCCCCTTTTTTTATGTCCATAAATCTAGATTGGTTGTTCGAACCTCGGATTCCAGAAACATGGTTTACACTCATACATTCACACGAAGTTATAGTGAGAGAATCCCTTGTTTCTCACATCGGGTATGACCCACGTGAGTTTAGTAATGGGTACCTATGTATATTGTGAGTATTTTCAAGTGAATTAAAATGAACATGAAAATAGTCTATTTGAACATGCAATTCAGATATGAAAGTAATAATGAATGATAATTTGGGGTGGTCGGCCAAAACAAGACCCTTAAGGATCGATATTTTGGATTGACTGTTCATGTGCTTCCACCTTCCGACTTGTGGCCTCCAATATTGCTTCACATCCCCTGATATCCTTCTCTTTAACAGAAGCAGTGGAGCATAACTCATTATCCCTGGCTTGCACTCGTGATTGTTCATTATAGAGCTTAATAATCTGGAGATACACCTGCGCTATCTGTTCCTGATCATTCGAAAGTTGGGCCTTCAATCGATAAATGATCTCATATTGGTTTACTATAAATGTCTGCCTTACCTCCACATGTTCTTCAAGGTGTTGGACCTCTTTATCTACCTCTTATAAGGCCAGAGTGTTCACTATATCCTCCTAGCACCAGTCAATGTCTGAAATTAATTTGTCCTCCCATATCTTCTACACCACGTAATCACGGATTATTACATGAGAATGGAGAGCACCTACCCCTCCAGTTCATAGAAATCGTTTCCAGGTGCGGAGTGACCCCATTCGGCTTAGCCATTCATACTGTGGTTGGCTGAGAAACAATCTGATGCACTTCCATGCCTTGAGCCATGTCATATGGCTCTCCTCCGTAGAATCTAACTTGGAATAATCAATTTTTTCTTGGTCCACGTGCCTATTTTAGGGGAAAGGGGAGAGGAGTTCAGCAGCATAGCCTTCTTCGGGAACCTTCTCCTCATCAGTGACTTCACTCTCATTGGGCTGGAACTACACCCCAGCATCATAAACATCCCTCATTGCAATCTATATCTTGTCGAGTACTGGGATAGGCCCACCTAGAATGGTTGATTCTCTAGAGGTCGACGCAGCCACTGCGCATCCAGCTCTTGCAGATGTCCCGAACATGATGGTCCATCATGCCCCCAACCTTGTGATCACTAAATCAAGAATAAGTATCTTGATTAGATGAACTCCCCAGCAAATAACAGAACCAATGAGAAAGGACTTATGATATCCAAGTGAGGCTGTATCCAATGCCTCTCTCACGGAGGTGGCAGCCACCATAGGGGATTCATCGACGCTAGTCAACTTATTCACCAGCGTGTAGTCCTATTTAAAATGGGAATGGACAGGGGCTCTTCTTATAGCTCCTTGTCACCTAATCCAGATAAAATTGGCACCCCACTATGCTCAGTCTGAAGGACTGGCTCCCAAGGTTGTTCCCCAGTCTCCATAGGCAAACCTGCGCCCACTGTGGGGAAGCCTTCCTTGGGACCCTCTCCCATGTGTTCCTAAATAGGAAATGGTTTGGATGACGAATCAATATTATGAAAAGATAATGGCCGGTGTAGATAAGGTTTAAACCATACCTCAAGCTACTCTTCCAGTTCTCCATTGGATATGACTATTTCATCGCTCTCCCAAGAGCTACACAGGTGAGCAGGAGCATCTGAAGGCCCCTCACCACCAAGACCTTCAACTTGGTCCTCCTCCTCTTCTTCAGGTCTATATTCATCACCTCCTCCTCCTCCTTCTTCTTATCATTATTCTCCATCATCTACACTTTCATACATGGATAGAAGCTTCTCTGGGTTATGCTCCTAGATGAGCATTACTTTCACCCGGAGATGAAGTTCTTCATACCGCCCCAAATGGAATGCGTACATATCCATGGCTGTCAGGTATGTAGGATGATGATGAATGTTTACCCTATCTAAAATCTAGATGCGCCATATGTTTGGAAGATCGAGCCCGATGCATACCAACCTCTTCCAAAACTCTTCGGCGGACAAGGACTATCGTATAATTCTCCTTGAGAACCTTATAGAAGGGAAGATAACATAAGAATATGACATTAGAAGGTTCCTAAGTAGGTTTCTTGGGAGTTCCCAAGCTAGACCACATGGTCGTATATGAGACCACCCTTCCCTAGAGGGTGGAGGTACATTCTCGGCCTACACTGCCACTACCGATGAAGTATCGGCTGCACCATGCTAGCTGCCTGGACCATTCTTTTCCTCACTACCCCCATGGAAACTCGTCTAACATTCTTCTCTTGGGGCTCTGCACCAGCCGCATTGACCATCAAGATGCACTTACAATGAATTACCTCGGGATACGTTCTCATCTAGTGTTCAAAATACTCTGTTGAAAGTCCCACACTGACATCGGTGGGGGGGAAGAGTGATGATTTCTCTCAAGCATGCCATCATGAACATAGGCCATAGATGGTGTAGAATTCATGGATTCCGCTCTTCTTGAACCTCTGTGTATACTTTCTTGGGCATCCGTTGCATGCACCTGAATTGCATGGGGAACCTAGTCGGCAAATATAGTTCGCAGAAGATTTTTCAATTAATCTGGTCCACCAGCACACCACCTCAGATGCTCTGCAGGTACTCCCTCTACTCCAATGGACCCCACATATCATCTACCATTTGGCTGACTGGGGATCAGAATGGATGGAAGTTGAAGTGGGTCTGGCTAACGATCTTGATCTTGATTCCTTCATCCCTAAGCATCAATGGGTGGATTCCAATGATGTTCAAGATGTATGGCCACATACCGTTACCAAGGGCGAATGACATTCAGGAAGTCATACCCACCATAGTGGGATGCGACCCAGCCATGGAGAATCTGGAATGGCCCACATATCTTCATGGGGGTACATAGCCTCAAGATGCATCATATAATACTGTACAACCTAGCCAACACTTTCACCCCTAGGTTAACATTGTTCTTTTCCACCATAATCCAAGCCATCACTAATGTCCCTGGGCGGACCACATCCTCATGTCACTCACAAGAAAAAAACATTTGCTCAAGAATGCACAAGAATCACTGCATATCGCACATTCGGGTCTCGACCTTCATTAATGACAAATCCCAACGTTATGTACTCCCTTATCTCCAAAACCGTCCTGTATGATCCAACTTTTCCCCTATCAGATGTGTCCATGCATTGCTTCCCTCGGCCAGGCATCATCATGGTCGTGTCCTAGGTCAGGAAATAACAAAACCACCCTAAATAAGATATGTTTTTTAGGATATATTTTATTTTGAGATCCTCTTTTTCTAGATCTAGTAGGTTCCATGATAAGATTATGGTGCGTGTCCTATCTCCCAGACATTCTCCATTAGGAGGAACATGTCGCACTAATACCCCTCCCAGAAGATTCCCTTGATACAATGGATGTACCACAGGCTGATGCCCACCTCTCCATGGTGGAGGTGAAATGTGTTGGTATTAGTCAACAATTGACTAAAAAACTCTTCTACCAAGTCCAACTATTGGTAGAAGTGGAATTGGGTCATCCAAATTGCCTCAAAAATCCCAATAGACCACATCGTTGGCCCTAATTACTCACATGTCTGAAATAACCAGAACACACATGCCCACTAATTTGTAAATTTGACTCCAGATCTGAAATCTCTTTCCTACAAGCTCGTCGACTCATCAATAATGTTTCTTCTGAATGTACTTGCATAAGTAGCAAGAGATTTCATATGGACTTGATTGCTTCCCACAACCATCATTATTTTCATATTTAGTACATAAATGTTTGTGTTATGAATTTCCCTAGTTGGATGGACATTGTTTGTAATGTGGAATTGTGGAAGACTATCATCACGCATCACCCATAACTGTGGTGTGTTTATCTTGAAACTGGGGATCAACACCTATTCTAGAAGACCGAAGTCCCAAAGTGGAAGGCTACCACTCAGGACGTAATCCCATTGATCTTTTTTAATCATGCTGAAATTTATTTGGTTATCAGACACCACCCTCATCGCATAAATAATAGAAGGGTTCACGATCATTTGGGTTCTTCTTGTAGTAGTGGAAGCCTCCCTCTCAGGATTGGTATGTTGAGTGGCCATTTTGGGAATCAAATTGAATTGGTGAAAAATAATGAAGTTCAGCACACAAAAGCTATGGCAGTGTGAATGAATGTTGACTTGTGTGATAAAAATTGGAATGGCGCGCAAAACCCGGATTCAGTCACAAAATCTTACGCACCGATCGGGCCCTTTTTCGCGCATGAGAGAAAAACACCCATCGTGTGGAAAAAGTAAAAGTAGGGCCTAGGGGGATGTTTATAAAGTGCTGACCTGCCTTCTGCACATGTGAAACCATCCTGTGTGCGAAAAATGCATTTTTCCATGGCCCGGAATAGGTTTCCCTATTTTTTGGCGTACCCTCCGAGTCTGACCATTGATATCTCTTACATATTAGATTCTGAGGGGGGGGGGGTAATTTTGTGATGCATAAATTTAGAGAAGGTAAGAATAATGTTGATAAAATAGTAACGAATTAATCCAGGATGGTAAGAGAATATTTCAGGTCATAGGAGGCAGATGCGGGCTAGATTTGGGGGATGCTTGCAATATTCCTACTAGCACGCAAAAGCTTGCATGCCAGGCCCCCTTTCTGTGCACAAGGCAACATCAAATGGGATTTTGTGTTCCTGAACCCCTTTTTGCACACAAAACAAGGTTAAACGGGTGTTTGAATTACCGACCCCCTCTCCTCCCCCAATGCGACGTCAAACATAGCTTTGCATGCCACGACCCTTTGCACACCACCCCCGATGAATTCAAATATAAAACAAAACATATAACCTCTCTTCAATGATGGTAACAGAAGATGAAGTGCCTCTTCGCTGCATGAAAACTACATATACCGCGACCATCTTAAAAACCCAATGGCCCTCAGGTATGGGATTTCGCGTGACAGATTTCCCGATGGGGCTCCCTTTAGTGGGCCCTCTGGTACCCGTTCCTCATGAATTTCTTTTCTTCCCATGCCATTTTCATTCAAGAGTCCCCCTTTTGCACAAATGTTTCCTCAACGTCAGTACACTCTTACGCACAACCCATACAACCTACGTTAAAACATTCCATCTTGAACGCAACCCCTTCATCTTGCATGCAACCATTCCATCTTGCTAGCTACCTTTCCATCATGTGTGAAACCTTTAACCTTTACGTGAAACCCCTTAATATTGTGTGGAATCCTTGAATCTTTCACACAGACCTTCTATCTTTCCACTGGCCAATTTGTTTACACACATTCCATGTGTTTCAATCACTTTAAGGCACCCTATTTGAGCCCCCCTTATGCGCAACACAACTGCATCACATTCTTACTTCATGTGTGGCCCTTTAGAGATTCCCATAGAAATTTCAAAGTCCCTTGGGCGGAACTTTCCATTGCGTTGCTTCACCTCATTCTTCTTCACATAGGAACGCTAACGACTATTTATTCTTCACATAGCCATGGTAACGTAGACCACTAATGGATCACTCCATACCACCCCATAGACATTACATTGATGATGCCTTCCCTCCCCCATGGGTTGGGACGCATGGATTATGTATGTCCTTTGGGGTGTGGAGTGCACCCTCCTTGTCTGATCTATAGGACGTTAAACTTCCAAGTGCCATCGTCCAACCTGTAAGACGTTAAACTGCCAAGTGCCAGCATCCTCTACAAATGATATTAAATTGTGGCCTAACCCCATGAATTTCACGCAGGGTGATCCATCTCAGATATTCTCTCTGCCCACTGGTCACCACGGGAGTGAGATCATTCCTCATATGGAATTAGATCCTCTTTATCAGAGGAGTGTCTGTCTGTGGGGAAATGGAAACCACCTTCGTGTAATCCCCCTAGATAATTTTGAAGTAGGTATCACCCTTACTCCTCCTCACTTCCTCGGTTCCAAATCCCTCTCCCTTTGGGTTTTTTCACCACCCAGGCCTCCACCCTAGAGTAAGTCCCAATCTCCGTCGCCCTGGGTTGCAAACCATGTTTATGCCCCTGTTTCCTCTTTGGGACACAAACCACAAGTAAGCCCACAGATGCACCTTCCGCAATGTGATTGTCAGGTCCTTTCTCCCTCTTGTTTCCCACACCGAGCATGAGTCACATGGGCATAAAGTAAGCATCAACTATGAAATTCTCCTTGGCCAACCTAGAGTGTAAGCCCAAACCATGAACTTTTAGTCCTTTTATCCTTGCCAAGGAAAGGTATGTAGGAATCCTCCCTAAGGTTCTAGCCCACCGTCCATTGGTTCTGACCCCCTTCACGTCAGTCCCCACTCCACCCATGAATACGAGGACTTCGATCCTTGCCAAGGACATGTATGTAGGAAGCCTACCTGAGGTTAAATCCCACCATCCACTGGTTCCGACCCCCATCCCATCTGTTCCCACTCCACCATGAAGTACGATGTCTTGGATACTTTCTAAGGCAAGGTACATGGGAAGCCTCCATGAGGTTCAGGCCCACCATCTAGTGGTTCTAACCCCCTTCACGTCGGACCACCTACTTTCTGCATAAAGTTAAAATTCATTTCCCCTTTTCATCCTACATGATGTTAAACATCATCCACCATCCAGTGGTAAGACAATGTGACACCCCATTAAGTGGTAAGTCATTTTCCACCCCATTAAGAGGTATGTCATTGTCAACCCCATGCAGTGGCATGTCGTAGAATTTCCTAATGAACAATAATATATCGAAGACCCCAATAGATGGGATGTCGTCGCCAGATGAACTATTAAGACATTGGTTCCATGCCAAAGGGATATGTAGGAGGACCCTTAGAGACTCTGGCCCAAAATCACCATCTCCCTCAATTTTACTCCCTCTCATTCTCCATCCACTTCATTTAACCATCCATCATCCATCTTGATAATAACCAGGGCTGCCTAATCCCATTGAAATCCTATCAATTCACTTCCTAGAATCAATGATTACTCTAGGGGTCACATCGATCTAGTCCACTCTAGTTACTGTTCTGATCAGTCTTATCTGTCTCTGCTAGATTTTAAACTGGTGGCACACCATGTTTTAAACATATGAATCCAGGGAAAACCACATATACATGTCTATGGAATATAATTCCCCGCATTAGATGTGGGATTACTTGGGCTTCCATGCCCTCGAGAAGCACTATAATAAGGGACTGGAACCAAGATGCACGAGTGTTTCAACGTCTAGACATGCCAGTGATGTCCAATGCGACTACTCCCCCTGTCGAAGGTTACTACCCTTACCAGATCCCTTAGAATGTACCAAAAAATTAGTGTAATAAACTAGTGTCTATGATGACATGGAACTGGGAAGAGTTTCATGAACAACATCTTAAATCGACATGTTTTACCTAGAATAGGTAAAGAGTTCTGAGTATGAATCCATGGAAGGAATAACCGATGTCCCATCTTCTCATTTCGATGATGGGGAAAATTTACCTGAACAAGGAACATATGTCACCCGCATTTTGAAAGTGGGAATGTGGGGCAACAAATAGAGTCACTTTCCTCAAATAGATGGATGCGCATGCCCCAAAAAACGAGTCAGAAACACATACTTATTTACTACTAATGACCTAAATGTTGATGTATTAATAAAAATGGTACATACAACTAATCACTAAAAAATAAAATATTTTTAAATATAATTAAATTTTACACTAAAATAAATGTTACATTCTAAAATTAAAAATATATTTTTATTTTATCTAAATCATGTTAGACAAATTTTATATTTAGAATTCCAATTAAAATTATAAATACAAGGATAAACTAATTTTATTGAAAAATCATGTTTTGAAACATTATGTGTTATTATTATTATTTTATATCATTATATAATTTAAATGATGTTAATATATTAGCTAACATATTATAATATTTTAAAAGTTTTAAATTTAACCTATTAGAATAAAATATATAGTACATAACAAAACGGTTCTTGAAAAACAACATATTATCATTCTACAAAATATGGATTAATAAATTCCATTATAATTAATTATTTATATTTTAAAATAAATTTTTTCTACTGCATTGATATTAAAATATTTATTGTAAATATATATATATATATATAATTTAATATTTTAATAATATAGTTATAAATATTTATATGTATCACAATAATAATTATATATATATATATATATATATTTTATTTTAAAATCATATTTTTATTTCATTGTGAGTTGTATTATTTTAAATTTACTATATAATAAAACATAACTTCATTAAACCTATTGGATATATATCCTACAACAATTTAAACAATGACCATATTTTAAATGACTATATTTACGATGAAAATATTTTCAATGCAAATATTTTTTTCCTATATATTAACTTTACTAATCATATTTGATTCACACCTCCTATTTAAAATTGTTTGCATTTTAGTTCTGAAAACATGTTTTCTCCATTCATGGTATTCTTTCAAATTTTTTTATTATACTAATGCTGATTCTTAATGGTGATTGTTGTTTTGGGGGGGATTCTAAATAAAAATATGATCTCATTTTTAATTTATTATCCTCATTAAATATCCAAAAAAAATAAAATTGATGTAACCATTCATGATGTGTAATACTTAGTATCATGTGATTTTTTATAACATGTCTACATACATGAATAATTTGTTTTCAATTTAATCTCTATATTATAGTTATTTATAATTAGTCTATTCTTATTCCTTTGAAAATAAAAAATAATAATTTATAATTAAAAATATATTTTTAAATGGAATAATATTCTTCTTAAAAACCTTGGGTGTTACAAACTGAATGATATAATACATGTGGATGGAGGAGACCAACTGTACTATCAGCATTCAGTTTCTACGATGAGAATTTATGTGTTACCTTTATCACTGCCATTCCATATGAACAATCTATATTGATAAATGTGTTGGTTATTCAATGATGATACTTAATTCTTTGTAATTTAACTGAATCCTACTAGTTCTATATATACACATACAACTTCAGGGGATTTATCCACACATTTCATGCCTTATATAGATTACATGCCCTTTCAAAATTCTTATATGTAACATGAGCATTTGGATCATTGTGTTTATGTGTATCATGATTAACTGGTGAGCATTTGTATCTTTTACAGAAAACACCATTGTAGTATAATGGGCCAAATGTCCATTAGCATGTCCTTATTTTAAATTTTATACTTCATTAAAATTAATTCATAAAATTACATGGGATGGGATATAATTAGGCAATTCATGAATCGTGTTCTTATAAATAGCATACTTTAAAAAATTACTTAATGGATGTCGAGATGTGTACATGTGCAGTGGTATATTTTGATATGTCCTCCCATGATTTTGATATGACTAATAGATATTTTTCAATATATCTGGAACAATTTTTTGTGGGATTAGGGTTATGCACTAATCATAGTACTGTCTAAAGTGGACCTAGTGGGATGGGATTTGAAATAATGGTATAAGAGGGTACAATTACATAGGATCAAAATTTGGGGATAGTATACTAAAGAGGATTACATTAGTAATAGGGTAATAATCATTACTTATCATGAGGTGGTATCTCATTCTATGTAACCTAGTAATGGTTTAGAAATAGATGTATGATTACCCCAAGTCAGTAAAACCATTATTGTCAACTCTATTAAGAGGGACATCATTTCTTGGAAAAAAAATGGTGCATGGATTATATAAGAATGGGTTGTAGTTGTGAATTCCTTCATTAGTAATTTCCACATATATAATTTTATAATTTAGTGAATATTGATAACTGAATAATTCCTTTTTGATGATATCCATCATGGATAATACAGTTGGAAGGAGATGATGACCAACCTAGTGATGATGCCTTAGTATCGGGACATGATGATGAGATGATCCCTTTAGTTGAACACTGAGTGATGCTTATTCCTATTGATCAGTTGGTTGACCCAGCTATAATGGTTTAGGTGGATACCCCCATTAGTATGAGAATAATTTATTCCCATTATTATCTGTAGATGTAGTATTCATGGTGAGTGAAATTCATGAGATTAAAGGGAAGATACCTCCATGGATTAGGGTTGATCCATACCCCCTAGGAAAGGGAGTTTTCCTAGCGTCTATGGAATGAATATAACACATAATTAAGAACCACCCTATTCAAATATTTTTGGGGTGTGGATACTTTTATAAGGATCATAATGATTATGGTGGTGACTTGTGACCCAGATGCAGGATGTTGTTACCCGATTGGATGGAACTTGATCAACTCATTTAAGTGGTGTACATTCCTCGTCACATGTGTTCAGTGCATATTTCAGAGCATATTCTACTTCTACATCATCTCAAGATAGTTATTGAATATTTGGTTATGTTTATTGACTTCATATGATACTTAATAATTATGGTGCTTAGAGGATACTTATAATCTCATACATGAGATTTTTTTCACTGATATGTTATATGGTGAGTCGAATCCCTTTGCATTCCATCCTATGATGGGGAACTAGAGTGAACCCTTATGGTATTGAGATCATATAATAACATTAAACTAGTGGAAAGAGGATCCAGTAGCCATCGTGATGTGGAATCATCATCTATATGAGGATGAAGACTATCCTTGGGGTCACGACACATGATAAACCGCCATATATCAAATAAAACGTATGTTTCAGTGGACCAATGATCACAGATAGGTTCTAGAATGCTTGGAGGAAAGGTGATGTTACATTTTTTATGTTTGAGGACACATTCCATGGGATATTACAACCATTTGGGTAGTGGAATGTTCCATACGATCCACTGGGTGGTCAATATAGCATCCATACTCTTTATCACACACTTAAACATGTTTTATTACATAAAAACGTTCACTTTATACAACATATATGATATATAGGTATAGTGACATTGGATATTAAGAACATTACATAAAAACATAGAACATAAAAACAATATATTTATTGATAATTTTCTTTTAACGAACACTACATTCCCACGTACTTAGTATTTCATGTGATAATCTATAGACATGCATAAGAAAATGGAGAGAAATGAAGAACAGTATGGGAGAAGAAAAGAATAACCTAAATAATACAATAAATTTTAGTAAATTGGCATATCAATTGGGAAAAAGAGAAACATGAACATAAATTCCTACTACATCATGATTATCATAACATGGAAATGTGGCATCAACATTTAACATGGTATTAGCATGAGCCCAAGATCATTATACATAAAGCATGAGTAAACCCTCATCTCAATTGAATTATCATTAGTAAACCCACATGTTACTTGAAATGTCATGATTATAATCTCTACCTAGTGCATCAGAAATCTATCAGGGATCACCCTTCTTAATAATTTCATTTCATGCATAATGTTGCCACATAGATCATATAACATGAACTCATTAAACACCATAATTTATTTCATGAAAATAGAATGATTAATTCATACATGAAACTCTATAATAAATAAGTAAATTTTTATAAATTTGGATACCCTTAATAGAGAAATGGAAATGGTATTCACTACACAGTGTCTTTGGCATGGAAAATCGTGGTGCAATTTCAGCACCATAAAAACGTGACATAAGAATCCATAATAACTGTTGAGGAGAGAGAATGGGTTGTATCATCATATGTACATGAAATTTAAATTAAGGGTTCATATAGATACATGTCCCACATATGTAATTGAATTTTTATTCATAAAACAAAAGAATTTGTTGAATGTAAAGGAGGAGAGAGAAACCTCTTACAGAATTTCAACATGGAAATGGGTGTACATGGGAGAAATTAATGAGAGTGAAATGAGTCTCCCATTAATAAATCATAAGGAGGGAAGTATTGGAAAGGTGATAAATTATACCAAATCATTATTAATTGAATAAAAGGGTATAACAACATATTGAAATTTGGATAAAATGATAATGGAAGAAATCTCTTACTTGGAAGTGTGATCCCAATGGATTGGTAAGGGCTTGAGTGAGGCTTATTGGGAGCTTGGTGTGGGTTTGGAGAATTATAGAGAGTGGATCAAATAGTCTAGTAAATCTACAAAGGATTTGAGTGATGATGAAGTTGGAGATTGGGTGGGATTATATAGGAAAAGATATGAAATTCATTATTATTTAGGTTTTGGACACCACACATTAAACTAATCAAATCCAAAAACCAACCAATGGGTTTTGCCCATGTTTTTTCCAAAGGGGAGTTTAAAGAATTATTTTATAAGGACAATTTCAAGACTTCCTAGAATATTAGGTATGATTTTGTTGAGGTAAGTCACACTCTCATGAAAATCAATTTGAAAAGTTAAAATGTTTTATAAGTCTTGAAGTGTCCACTAAGGCTTTGTAAAATAAATAAATCATATATAAAATCTCATTATTTTAATGGTAAAACAAATATTCAACCAACATTCCATTTATAGTATTTTATTACCTCACTACTAGGTCATTATGATGTTATAATACACATTATATAATTAAATGCTATTTAATTTTTAACAAAAAATTTGACTATCATTGAAAATTATGAAACATTCCCGGTTGGTTAATTTCAACGTCTTTATTCCAAAAATATTATTAATTTTATATATGTTATATTATAAATATGTGAAATTTTACTTGAAAAAGGCATTTATTGAAAATTCATGGGTTCGGATAAAAATGGATTTCAAAACATAATATAAATCACAAATGTATTCCTAAAAATTATATGATCATTTATATTTAATAAAAATTAATTTAAAAATAATATTTTATTAAAATATTATTTAATTATAAAACCCATTAATTCATTAAAATATATTTCTTAGTTGAATATTAACTAAAAATACTATTTGTGCTTTACAAACTATTTACAAAATAAAATGAATGTATAATATTTATTATACACAAAAGTAATGAATATAATCATATTTCCAAGGCCTTGTTACATAACCCCTTATAACACTCACCTATGACCGAAAGGTAAGGTGTGTGATGGTGACAGACACTTGGGGTGGCTCAGATAACATCTCTTGGGAGGCAATCTCTCCCAGTTTCCACTTCTCCCATAGGTGGTTATGTTCAAGATTAACATGTTTAATCTCAGCTTGATCTTGGTTGAGAGAAAATCCCAATGACGCCATGTCATTTATGTGCTCTTACAAATCGGATTTATATAGAGAAATTATACTGGATGAGTCCATCGCTTCCTTTGCCTGAGTAAATTCGATTTTTAAAAACCTATATTTATACTAATCATATGATCACTATTCAATGCCTATATTAGAAATGGTCAAATTCATAATGGTATTTTGAAATCCAAAAACACAAAACCAAGGAAGTGTGCAATCTTTGTATGAATATCCACAACAACCAATATAGCATTGTTTCCTTTGGATGTATTTAGAAGTCCGATGACAAAGTCCATAGTGACGTTCTACCATTTCCATGCTATAATGGGTATTGGATGCATCATCCCCGTATACTTCTACCTCTTCACCCATCACTAGCTAACAAACTAGGAACTTTGATGTATACTCAGTGATCACATTCTTCATGTTATCCCATAAATAATTCTCTTAGAGATCACAATACATCTTTGTGTTTTTTGGGTGTTTTGAGAAATTTAAACTATGTGCATCATCCAAGGTTCATTCTTAAACTCCGGATTGGGTGGAACATGTATTCATGATCAAAATCTCACAATTAATTCATAATTTTCATTAAACTCTAAGGATTTACCTTTTCGGATAGTTTCCACTTTTATATGAATTCCCAAATGATCCTTTTGAGAACCATTTAGGAATTCCAAAAGAGACAGTTGAGCAAAAATTTGTGAATGGATTGATGATGGTCCCTTCTTTATGATTCCCATGTCCATATTCTTAAAATCTAAGAATATTGGATCCTTTTCAATTATCATCAATGGTATAATTGTTGGGGCCTTTCTACATAGAGCATCCTCCACCTTGTTCTATTTCCCATGGTGGTAATGAATTGAGAAATCATAGTCATTGACCAGATATAACCACATTATTGGGCACATGTTAAAATATTTCTGGGTAAATTAATGTACATGAGGATTTTGTGGTCTGTATTTATCCCACACTTCTCACCAAAGAGGTAATGTCGCATAATTTATAAAACAAAAATCACTGCAGCCTACTCTAGATCATGTGTTGAATATTTTTCCTCATGAAATTTCTATTTTCCTAAAGAATAGAAAATTACTTTTTCATTTTTCATCAACACATAACACATTCCCTTCATTGAAGCATCACTAAATAACAAAAAAAATTCTCCACTTTTGGGTAATGTCAGAACAAGAACAGTGATAAGCCAATATTTCAACTCTTTGAAGCTCTCTTCGTATTCATAACTCCATGAATACTATACTCCCTTCTAATTTATAATGGAAATAGGGGTGTACATTCAGGAGATATTTTTCATATATCAGCGATAATATCGAGCTAACACCAATAATAAATGGATATCCATTTCCGATGATGGCCTCATACATCCCTATATTGTAGTTTTCTTGGAGAGATCCATAGATATCCCATTACTTGTGATGATATGAATTATGAATTGAACCTCCTTCAACCAGAACTCACACTTGATGTACATTTCATAGACTATATCCTCATGAAAGGTCTCTAGTACAATGCTTAAATTCTCTTCATGTTCCTCCTTTGTTTTGGAGTATATTATCATATCTTCAACAAATATTACCACAACTTTGTTGAGGTAATATCTAAGTACTCTATTTATCAAGTCCATGAAGATTTCTGGAGAATTAGTTAGTCTGAAATGAATTAATATGAATTCATAGGGATCATAACTTGTATGAAAAGTAGCCTTGAGTATATCCTCCTTCACCCTTACTTGGTAGTATCCCGAATGTAAATCCACATTGGAGATGTATTATGCTCCACGTAGCTGATCGAAAAAGAGAAAAATCCGGTGTAGAAGATACATGTTCTTTATCATGAATTTTTTGAGCTCATGATAATCAATGCAGTGGCACATTGACCCATCCTTCCTATTGACTAAGATGATTGGTGCACCCCAAGGTGAAAAATGTGGGCGTATAAACCCTTATCCAGATTCTGTTGAAGTTGTTTCATCATCTCATAAAATCTCCAAAACAAACATTCTAAATGGGGTCATGGATATTTTAAATTCCCCAAGTATAAGATTAATGGAAAATTATTTATATCTTCTAGGATGAAGACAAGTAAATTCCTCAGGAAACACATTAGAAAATTCCATTGCAATTGGAATGTCTTCAAAGATGGTTGATTACATAGACTCCACCATCCAAGCCATATAAACATTTTCATAGGGATGTAATATCCATGATTGAGATGATGATACTAAATAATATTCATCTTCCACATTGTAGTAGTACATAATCAGGGGTCGACTCACCATATGGAGAGTGATTTCCCTCTGATGGAAAATTTGGTTGGCTCTATATAGAGAAAGCCAATCCATACTAAGCATTGCATCAAATTACACCATAGGGAGTATAAAGAGTTTCTCTGGGAAGTTCAACCCACAAATAATTATGGGGGGAGTTATATTCAGGGTATGAAATTATTTCTCAATTTTTCATACTCACCAACAACATTACATCCATGATTTGTGGGGGTGTCGAGATTGTTATTTTAAACTTTTGAGATATAACAGAATGCATAGAAGCAAAATCAAAAAGTTTGTTCACTATTATTGAATGGATAACTAGTGTACCAATAATCACATCATTTTCAGGGTTCCCTTCAGCGGTATTGATGGAAAAATATTCCCTTCTTGTCTTGGATGTTGTGGGTTGCCTCTGAAAACCCTTGTCTTCAGGCATTGGTTTGCAGTGTGCACCAGTTTTTTGCAGTTGAAGCAATGAACAATGCATTGGGGGTCCAATGGAGCATTTCCCTCCTCTGTCATAGACGAATATTTCTCTTGTCGAAAGATAACAGCTGGGTTCCCTTCTCATCAATACCTAAGGCATTTTCTCGTCTCCTTTAAGAAATTTCGGGGGTGCTTCATTCCACACCTTTGGAAAGTGGGGTGCTAGATTTTCTTAGCACCGTTGGATTTATCCATCAGGATTCTAGAATTTATGCCCACATTATGCTGCTTATCTCCATGATACATTTTATAATCATCGATCTCAATCCCGAAATTGAGGTCACATTGAACAATTTCTTTATAGATCTCAAAGTCACAGATTAATAGGGTTTTCTGTAGGCTAGGTTTTATCCCACAAATAAAGGAGTCAATTGTTCATTTAGGAGTAATGAAAAAGATGGAGGAATATCATGCAATCATTGTGATTTTTTCCTTCTATGCTCTGATGGATTCATCATCATTTTTCTTGAGGTCAAGGGAGTCCCTTTCCATCTTACGATAGAGGGTGCGAGGAAAATATCAATCGAAAAACATTTTCTAGAAATAATTCCATTCCAACACCTCAACCTTCTCCTCAAACATAGTATATTTGATAAATGTATATCATTGATCAAATTCACCCTCTATACGATAATCATCAAGAAGTACCTTCTCCTAATTAGAATATTAAAGCATGGAGAGGATCTTTTCAATGGATTTGATCCATTGTTCGACGATTGAGGGATCAAATGATCTATTAAAAGTATGAGGCCTTTGTCTATTGAAGCTCTCGATTGTGAGTTTTTCTTTCAGGGAGGGGGGGGGGAAACATTCCTCTTGACCATTGTTTCATTTTAAAACATGAGTTAATTAAGAGAGTATCATGACAATGTTCATGATTACCACACCCATTGGACTTGGAATCTCATTAGAACAATCATCGCATTGTTGTTTTATTCGATTGTTAGCCCATGTCCTACTATTTATGGCCATTATCTAGAATAAAATAAAAGTCAGTGGTAACAAAAAATGGTAATCCAATGAAAAAATGTAGGGATTATAAATTACTTTTATTTCCTCAACATATTTATTTTTATGCCTCAATCTATGATTTCCATGATCTACTTCATAACATATATTCTTAGGGGAATTTTTTATTCCAATAATAATAGTTCATAATATGATTATGAATTTACCAAAGCATATCTCCCGAGAGTGTTGTAACTAAGAGTGAAGAAAGGCACGTTGTCCTGTACCGGTTCCCATTCGAGTCTAGCTCAAAGCAGTGTTTTTAGGTTTTTCCCCTAGGATACATCTGTGCCTGAGCCACCTCTACCTGCTCATATCTAGATAGGGATGTAATTATTGATATTCCACATACTCAATACTCACCAAAATTTATGTAATTTTTTATTTTACGTAGTCCTATCCCTAAGGATTTTACTACAGTTTTATAATCCCAATCCCAAAAATAACTATGCCTATCATCTGATTCCAATTATTACAACCATGATCATAAATTCAAAACTAGAAATAATTTATTACATAGAAAACATCACTTGATATGACATAGAAGATAAAAAGGTATAGTGTATTTGGGGATCAGGAACATTACATAACAACATAGAACCTAATTTACAACATCTTTATTGAAATATTCCCTAACATGACCAATACATTCCCTCGTACTAAGTATTGCATGGGATAACATGAGGAAATGATTAAGAAAAGAGTGATATATAAATCATAGTAATGGATTATTCAAGGAATAATATGAAAAATAAAATACATTTTTGGAAATAGGAATATCAATGGAGAATAAGAGAAACATGAACATAAAGGCATGATATAACATGATTATCATATCATAGAAATGAGGCATCAACATTTAATAAGTAAATAGCATGATACCATGCTCATTTAAAATGGATGATGAGTAAACACTCATTGAACTTGAATTAGAATAAGTAAACCCTCTTCAAAATTTATGTATCATGATACTAATCATACCCAATGCATTGAAGCGCTATCAGGATTCTCCCTTCATAATCATTTCATTTCATGCCTATGTGTGCCACATGGATCATATAAAATGAATTAGTTAAGAACCATAATTTATTCCATGATAAAGCAATGTAGAATTAATACATGAAACTCTATAATCAATAAGTAAATTTTCATAATATTTGATACTCTTGATAGAGAAATGTTCATGCTATTCTCTACATAATGAATTTGGCATGGAAAATCACAGTTCAATCTCAGCAACATAACAATGTGACATAAGAATCCATAAAAATGTTTAATGAGAGATAAATGTTTTTCACATCATATATATATTAAATTGAACTTTAGGGGGTAATATAGATACTTTTCCCAAGATATATAATGGTATTTTGTTTCATAAAACAATAGAATTGTATGAATGTAACTGAAGAGAGAGAAATCCCCTATGGAATTAGAACATGGTAACAGGTGTAAATGGGAGGTATTAAGGATAGTGAAAGGGGACTATCATCATTAAAACGTATGTAGGGATTTATGGGGAGGTTCTAAATCATACCCCAACATTTTTAATTGAAAATAAAATTGTATAACCATATAATGAAATTTAGATCAAAATGAGAATGGAAGATATTCTTTACATATAAGTGTGATCCCAAAGGCTTTGGAGGGGATTGAAAGAGTCTTATTGGGAGATTGGGGTGACTTGGGAGAATTATTTAGATAGGTGGTAAGAGTTTGTTTGAGCTCTAAATGATATTAGTGAAGAGGAAGTGGGACCTAGGTTTGGCTTATATAGGAAAAGAGAGGGAATTCTTTATTATTTAGTTTTTGAACACCACTCATTAAACTAATCCAAACCACAAACCTAACGATGTGGTTTTTCCATTTATTCTTCCAAAGGGGATTGGAAAAAAGTATTTTATAAATCCAATGGACATACTTCTTAAAATATTATTCTTTCTTACGTGGTGGCGAGTCACACTCTCAAGGAAATAAATTTAAAAAGTTGAAATATTTTTAAAGTCTTGAAGTGTCAACTAAGGCCTTATAAAACAAATAATAAAATCTAAAATATCATTATTTTGGTGGTAAAACATATATTGGTTGGACATACCATTTACAGTATTTTATTACATCACTATTAGGTCATTATGATGTCAAACACACATTATATAATTAAAGAATATTTAATTTTTACCCAAAAAGTTTACATTCTTAGAAAATAATGAAAAATTCACTATTGGATAATTTTGATGTCCTAATTCCAAAAATAAAAATCAATTTATCTAAATAATTTTCTTAATATGTGAATTTTTAAATTATAAATAAAAATGGATATTTATAGAAAATTTATGGGTTTTGATAAAAACGGCTTTCAAAACATTATAAAAATCACAATTGTATTCTTAAAAATTATATGACCATATATATTTAACAAAACCTATTTATGTAATAATATTTTATTAAAATATTATTTAATTCATAATTCCATTAATTCATCAAAATAGATTTCACTTAATTGAATATTAACTAGAAATACAATTTGTGTTTAAAAAACTATTTACTAAATAAATTGAATGTATATTCTATATTTTATAAAAAGATAATTCACATAATCATAGTGATAAGGTCATGTAACATAAACCCATATAACACCCACATAAGGCCATAGGGTAAGGTGTGTGATGGTGACATACACATTGGATGGTTCTGATAACATCGTTTGGGTGGTAATCTCTATCAGCTTAAACTAATCCCAAAGGTGGTTTTGTTCGAGCTTAACATGTTGATGATCAGCCTGGGCTTGGTCATGAGAGAAGCCTAATGACACCAAGTATTTTATGAGAACAGAAAAATGGGATTCATGTGGATTAATTCTACTAGTTGATACCATCTCTTCCTTTCCCATAGTAAATTGGATTTGTTAAAGACCTATATTTATACTAATCACGTGATCACTGTTCAAATACTATATTAGTAATATTCAAAATTATTAATGGTATTTTGAAATCCAAAAACATAAAACCAAAGAAGTTCATATTTTTTATAACCATTTAACATAATATGACATTTAATTAGATCAAAAAGAATTTTCATTAATAAAAGTTTTGGTTGTTATAGTCGATGTGTTTAAGAAGATACGAGATCTGTGTGTAGATTTCAACGCTATGATCTAGTACCACTACCACCACTTCCAAGTGGTCAATGCTAGGCTCATTGAGAAAGTGAGTGGAAATGAGGATATCTATAAGTGGTGGAAAATTATGATCCTAAATCTCCTAATATTGTTCAAAGTACAATTTATATCCTCTATAATTTAATATCAATTTTTATAGATATAGTTGTTGTCCATAATCTACTGGTGACAAAATTGGATGTCATGAACCAGCCCGGGTTCCCTGGTAACCCGATAACCGAGCCAGTCTGGACATAGCCCGAAGGGAATTACCGATCCCCATGGGTTGGAGACTAGCACGCGGCATCGTAAAACATGATAGTGGGAACGATATTTCCACAAGAATGCGGAAGCAAAAGAAACAAGACAAAACAATATGCATAAAAAAGTGAAGCTCCACTAGGAGCGATGTACCAGAATAAAAAAAGAGTCATAAAATTCCAAAATGTACTACAACCCATGTACTAGAAAAGGGAAAATAGTCCCAGAGTCCCTAAAGACACAACTCACCAGACCAAAGTTCAGCAACCAGATCCACCTCCAAGAGATCCCTTCCCCTTGCTCGACCCTGGAAGGAGAAACTCTACAAACACCCAATGGCAAAAGTAGGGTGTGAGCCTAAGCCCAGTATGATACCACCAATGATTCCATAACAGGTGCCAAAAATATATTATCCAAGGAAAACATTAAATTTTTCAATTAAACAGGTTTGACAATTCAAAAGGATATTTCAACAAAACATGATAAACATTTTCAAATGATGGAAATATTTACCGAAAGAAAAGACTTTACACATGATGGAATATTTGAAAAAATATGGCTTAAATAAAACATTTTATATAAGTTCACCAGTCATGTAATACAGTTCAAAAATCATTGGAATACATTTATATCACAAATATAAATATTCCGGCGAGCAACATGGTCATCTACCAAAAGATACGATAGTATTAACCAGTTATTGGATTCCACACTCTCTATGTGAAGTATGCAAGATGTGTATACACATGTCCCTATGAAACTGTTCAAAGGAGACTCATCACCAAACCATAAGGGATGTTACCCGCCACATGTATGTTTTAGAACGTTGTCCTAGCATAGAGTGTATCCAAATAACTCACTTACTATTTAAGGATTGCATGCGCTCTTACATGATGGGTGAACTATTTTAATAAATCATAAAATACGATCATTCCCATTATACCATTTCAAAAGTGACAATATCATTCCATTTAAAACCAAAACATGTCTTATTCAAAACATTCTTTTTTACAAGATAAAACCAATGGGTTTCTATCAAATCATTTTAAGCCATTTTCCCAGCTTGAAAATCCATTCAAAACCAATTCAATCATTTAAGAAATTAATTTCCACAATTAAATTCAACAATTTAATTGAAAACATTTCCATAAAATCCACCAATTAAATTAAACAATTTAAATCAGACAATTTCCCTAAACACACCCAATTCAATGGAATTGGGGTTTTCCAAATATCTATGCCAAAACCATTACAAATATCTCGATTCAATGGAATCAAGTTTTTATCAATTTAATTGAAAGTATATTAAAGTAATTGAATATAAATGAACTATTGAAATAAATAAAGAAAAACAAAGATAAAAAATTTGGCAGGTTGGGACGGAACCACCTACCTCAATTTAATGACAGGAGTCAACCCAAGAGAAAACCCAATAACCGAGCGGCACAACGGTGTCAATCAATTCCCGGATCAAAATCATTAAAAACCAAAATTAATATCAAAGAAATCAAGATCTGAAAAAACTAGATCTAGATTCACAACCCTAGAACTATACCTCAACCCCAAGGTTTAGATCCCTGGAAAAAAAGAGAGTCTCCTATGATATTATTGAGGAATGATTGAGGAATAAATGAGAAACAATACAGGATGAAATCCACTTACCGGGAGGAGAGAAGATATTCAATCCGAGCCTTCAATCTCGACGACAGTTGTTCAGATCACATTGGATTATCTTAACGAGGTTTAGGAATGAACTAAAATGAGTCAAGCCCGAGAAAATGTAGAAATTATGGAAGTCCCGGGGGTTCGTGTGGTTTTAAAAGAAAAAATTTGGAACAAGAAACCACGTGCATTGTTTACCTGGGTAGAGGCGCACGGTTTGTCAAACTGTGTGCACACCGTGCTGACATCACTGTCCATATATACACGGTCCGCATGGTTTGGTCGCATAGTTTTTCAAATGGTGCGCACACCATGCGTACCTCTCTATCCAGTGCTGTTTGGTTGGCATGGTTTAGTCGCACGATTTTTCAAATCGTTCGTAAGCCATGAACAAGCCATTGACCTTTTGTTTTACTTAAAAGTTAAACCAAACGCACCCCCAAGATACTACTCCAAAAAAGAGGTGCTTAGAAACATCAAAAGTACCTGGAAACGTAATGTTATGTTACAACCTCCCCACCATAAGACAT
This sequence comes from Viscum album, assembly GCA_963277665.1. Classification (NCBI taxonomy): domain Eukaryota; kingdom Viridiplantae; phylum Streptophyta; class Magnoliopsida; order Santalales; family Viscaceae; genus Viscum; species Viscum album. Next base: position 1,048,007,956 of record OY728150.1, read on the forward strand.
TTATATCCCCAGAAATCCTATGAAGAAACCTCCACATCAAAAATATGAGGCCACTGCTCCCTCATTAGTGCCTCCCTTTCCCACGTCTCATGAGAATCAGAACCATGATGCCAATGTATATGAACCACTTGTATCGTTCTCCCCCAAAGTACCATGGTCTCAGAATCAATAATCCTGACTGGTCGTTCTGTCACAGATAAATCTGGTTCAATCTCAAGATCACTCTAGCTCACAGCATGATATGGATCAGAGATATACCTCCGCAGCTAAAATACATGGAACACGTTATATATCGACGTTAGCTGTGGTGGTAGCTCCAGATGGTAAGCAACTTTCCCCACGAGTCCAACAACCTCGACAGTCCCAAAAAACGGGGAGTAAGCTTCTCTTACCTCCCAAGCTGTCGATGGCCCAATCACGGTGAAACATTCAAGAATACCAGGTCGCCAACTGATAACTCTAAAGGTTTATGGTGACGATCAACATAAGACTTCAGCCGACTCTGTGCCTTCAACATTATCTGTTGAATCAACTGGATCTTAGCTATCGTCTCTTGGACCAAACTCAGTCCTACCAAGGAAATTTCACCAATTTCTGACCAAAATAAGGGTGATTTACAAGGACGTCCATACAAAGCCTCAAAATGAGCCATTTTGATCACAGACTGAAAACCTTTGTTACATGAAAACTCTACTAGACCCAGATGATCATCCCAACTCCCACCAAAGTCAAGAACACAATCGTGAAGAATATCCTCATGGATCTGAATAGCTCTCTCTGTCTGGCCATCTGACTGTGGATGGTAGGTCGTGCTCAAACAGACTTGAGATCCCAGTGGCTCTTGAAGGACTCTCCAAATGCGAGAAGTAAATAGAGGATCCCTATCAGAGAAATATAGAAGACGAATCTCCGTGTAAATGAACAATCTCTTTCATATAGATTTTTCCCAACTCCTCAACTTTGGTTTTATCTCGAATCAGTATAATGTGAGCGGACTAGGTCAGTCTGTCAATCACAACCCATATCGTGTTCTTTTTACTATGGGTTTGAGGTAACCCAACCACAAAGTCCATATAGATTTCATCCCAATTCTATGTAGGGAATGGAAGTTGTTGAAGAAAACCTGAATGTTTCTGGTGCTTTGCTTTCACCTGCTGGCATGTATTGCAACGAGACACAAACTCAGCAATATCCCATCTCATATCTGGCCACCAAAACTATCGCCGCATATCATAGAACATTTTTGTGGTTCCCGGGTGTACCACACACTGAGAGTTATGGAAAACCCCCATCACATCCTTCATTTCCACTAACAGCACAACATAACGGTTTTGTAACACAAAACACCATCTTTGGAGAATTACCACTGGGTGTTGGTCTCCCCACCATAAAGAGAGTCCATAAAGCTATGGTATTCATCATCAAGTTTTTGCTCCTGAATAATTAACTCGAGGAGAGAAGAATTCATCTGAACACTGGTTAAAGAAACTTCATTCCCCTTCCACTGGACTACAATATGCAACGGAGAAAAAAGAGCCATCAAACACCAATCTTCTAAAGATTATTTCACAACTTGCGATAGAAGATTCCTGCATAATGCATCTACAACAACATTCCCTTTCCCTGGGGTATAGGCAATGTCATAGTCGAAAGATTTCAGGTACTCCACCCAACGCCATTGACAGAGATTCAAATATTTTTGAGAGAAGATATAACTCAATCTCTTGTGGTCTGAATACAATGTAAACCTTTCTCAATAATGTTAATGTATCCAACACATAAGAGTGTGCATTACAACTTCAAGTTCAATGTCATGGGTAGGATAATTCTTCTCATGACCCTTGTGCTGACATGATCCATAGGAATCAAAATGATCACCTTGCATAAGGACACATCCCAAACCTGAACTCGATGCATCACAGAAGACCACGTAACCTAACCCAGCATCAGTAAGATTTAACACTGGCACAGTAGTAAAAATATGCATTAGCTCAACAAAATAACTCTGAAATTTATGATTCCAAGAAAACATCACTCCCTTTCGAGTCAGAGCAGTCATTGGAGAAGATAACCTTGAGAAGTATTTAACGAAACGACTATAATATCCTACTAATCCCAAGAAGCTCTGAATCTTGAAAACATTCCGGGGTTGTTCCCAAGTCATAACACCCATCAACTTTTCAGGATCAAGTGTTATTCCTGGTTCTGACATGACATGTCCCATGAATTTCACTTCCAGAATCCAGAAATCACAATTTGAAAGCTTGGCATAAAGTCCTTGATTCCTTAGAAGATCCAGAACAGTTCTCAAATGATGCACATGATCCTCCTCAGACATGGAGTATACAAGAATGTAATCAACAAAGACTACCACAAACGTATCCAGATACATAAGAAACATTCTCTTCATCAATGCCATAAAAACATCAAGAGCATTTGATAGGCCAAAGGGCATAACAAGGTACTCATAATGCCCATTCCTACATCAGAAAGCGGTTTTCTGAATGTCAGATTCCTTTATCCTCAACTAATGGTAACCAAATTGAAGATCAATTTTTTAAAACCACTTTGCCTCTTTCCATTGATCAATCAATTCATCAATTCGTGGTAACGAATATTTTTCCTTTATCTTAACTCGATTGAGTTCTCAGTAATCAACACATAGGCGAAGAGAACCATCAGACTTCTTGGAGAAAAGAATAGGTGAAGCCCAAGAAGACACACTCAGACGTATAAATCCCTTCTGAAGGAGATCGACTAACTAAGACTTCAGTTCTTTTAGTTCTGCTGGAGCCATTCGGTAAGAGGGAATAGAAACTGGTTGAGTACCAGTCACTACGTTGTTAGAAAAATCAATCTCCCTTACTAGTGGAAAACTAGAGAAGTCAGAAGGAAACTCATTTGGAAACTTAGCGACGACTGGAAGAAGGTCACCACACATCAAATCTCTCTCTAGATCAAAACAAAAAACTGATATAACTTTCCCCAACTCTGGATAAGAGGGTCCGGCACTGATTGACCTTAGGTCCCATTCTCCTCGAAAAAACAAGAGGCACTACGTTGGGTGTAGTATGGTAGACCTGTCGAAGGTACCAATCGATCCGGGTTTTATTGGTAATGAGAAAATCCATCCCAAAGATGATGTCAAAAGATTTCATGTCTAGAACCAAGAAACTCTAGGTATTCTCAACATCAGATAGAGAGAAGATAGATGCAGGACTATAGAGACCATTCTCTCTCGTTGTTCCAAGAGGTGTAGTAATATCCATTGCAAAAGATAAAAGCTCAAAATGTATATTAAGAATATTAACAATATGGGTTGAAATAAAGGACTGAGATGCAATAGTATAAAAAAGTGCAGTCACTAAGGATGACGCTATAGTAATGGTATCTCTCATAGTTGTGGGACCTGCATCAGCCACCGCTGGAAACTCATCCACTGGGTGAAGAAGCATCGTTCCGGTATCCTGCAGCTTGAACCATTTTTTACGTGAAGAATTTGATAGCCCTGCAATATTTGGAGGTGCTTATGATCCTATTCCACTATGTGGAGTATAGAAGTGATGGCAGAGTTTCTGTAAGTTCCCTAAACGTCTACAGGAGCTACATTTCTTGGGTGCCTCCGTGCAATCCCTCATAGAATGACCTGGCCTTCCACACTTATAGAAAGTCGTGATGTCCCACTTGCTGCCACCGAAGGTTTGGAATAAATCTACTGTTGAGAACCACCATGGGAAAACACACGCTTCTGCTTCCCTTTAATGGAACCTGCATTGCCACTAGAAAGAACATGAACTTCTTGCAACCCTGACTATCCTACCAAGTCCATCTCAACCATAATCCCCCTATCTAAAACATCAGAAAATGTGGGGAGCTTCAGTATGATGACCTAAGAATGGATATTTGATCGAAGCCCCAAATAAAATCATTGAGCCTTTATCCTCTCATTAGATACAATTTCAGGAGAAAACTATTCCAATTAAGCAAAGTGATTTGAGTATTCAGTCACGGTTTTTTTGGCCTGATCAAGCTTGAAAAACTCCATATCCTTGGCCAACACCATAGATTCTAGATAGAACTGTTTAGTAAAAAGGACCCAAAAGTCTTTCAAATCTAGACCTTTATGTTTCCTATCCATCACCATTGTGTCCCACCATCTCCTACTTGGTCCCTCTAGAACGAAGGTGGAACACTTCAGCTTGATCACATTAGGTGTCATGAAGAACCCAAACAGCCATTCAACTTTACTCAACCATTCCTCAGCATTTTGAGGGTCAGTGGAGCCTTTGGAAACTGGTGGATTCTGGAATAGTAACTCTTGAGAATGACTTCAGAGAATAACACTATGAGGATCTAAAACTGGAGCCTGAACAAGAACTGGAGGTGGTGCCTATCCCAGAGACTGGATGGTGGAAACAATTACCTTAACCAGACTCGGATCCACAATAGGACTCACTTGATGAGGTTCAACAACAGCATCTTTTTGGATCTGAGCTCCACGTCTTCTTGGAGTCATGATGATACTCAACATCAGTAGACTAAAATAATACAATAGATTATCACTCGAACAAAGTAACAAGGAAAAATATTCTTAATAAAAGGGATTAACAAGATTTGGATTTCACTCCATCCAAATCAAAATAGGGAAAAGACTAGAACTAATCCACAAGTCGCCTTTCCTTAATCACCCCTGGTGTCATAAGGTTCATTGCGGTAAGAGATGGACAGACACTCAATCACAACTACCTCCTAAGTCCCGACAAGATTATTGAAATGCATACTGTCATCAAGGAAAGATGCTAAACCTCCCTATGATACCATTTTATCATGAAATAGCCTGGGTACACTGGTAACCCAATAACTGAGCCAGTCCTGACATAGCCCGAAGGGCGTTTCCGATCCCCACGGGTTGGTGACCAGCACCCGGCATTGTAAAACATGCAAGTGGGAACAACTTTTCCACAAGAATGCGGAAGCAAAAGAAACAAGACCAAATAGTATGCATAAAAAAGAGAAGCTCTACTGGGAGCGATGTACTAGAATACAAAGAGGCATAAAATGACAAAGTACTAAAACCCAAGTACTACAAAAGGGAAAACAATCCAAGAGTCCCTAAAGGAAAAAATCACGACAACCAAAGTTCAGCAACCAGATCCACCCCCAAGAGATCACTTCCACTTGCTTGAACATGGATGGAGAAAGTCTAAAAACACCCGAAGACAAAAGTAGGTTGTGAGCCTAAGACCAGTAGGATACCACTAAAGATTCCATAACAGGTTCCAAATATAGATTATCCAATGAAAACATTCAATTTTTCAAATAAACAGTTTTGAAAATTAAAAATCATATTTTAACAAAACATGCTAAACATTTTCAAATGATAGAAATAAATACCATAAGCAAAGACATTAAAAATTATAGAATATTTCTAAAACAATGTATTAAATAAAACATTTATATAAAATTGTTTATATAAGTTCAGCAGGCATGTAAAACAGTTCAAAACCATTGGCATACATTTATATCACAAATATAAATATTCAGGCGAGCAATATGGTCATATGCCAAAAGATACGATAGTGTTAACTAGTTATTGGTTTCCTCACTCTCTATGTGAACTCAGCAAGATGTGTATACACACGTCCCTATGACACTGGCCAAAGGAGACTCATCACCAATCTATAGGTGATTTGACCCGCCACATGTATGTTTTAGAACGTTGTCGTAGCATAGAGTTTATCTAAATAACTCACTAACTATATAAGGCTTGAATGTCCTCTTACATTATGGGCTAACTATTTTATGAAAGCATAAAATATGATCATTCCCATTCTTCCATTTCAAAAGTGCCAATATCATTCCATTTAAAACCAAAATAGGTCTTATTCAAAACATTCCTTTTTCACAGGATAAAACCAATGGGTTTCTATCAAATCATTTTAAGCCATTTCACCAGTTTGAAAATCCATTCAATACAAATTCCATCATTTCAAAAATTAATTTCCACAATTAAATTCAACAATTTAATTGAAAACATTTCCATCAAATCCACAATTAAATTAAAAAATTTAAATCGGCCAATTTCCATTAACACACACAATTCAATGGAATTGTGGTTTTCCAAATATCCATGCCAAAACCATTACAAATATATCGATTCAATGGAATCCAGTTTTTATCAATTTAATTGAAAGCATATCAAAGCAATTGATTTTAAATCATATATTGAAATAAATCAAGCAATACAATGATAAACATTTAGGAAGTTTGGGACGAAACCACTTACCTCAATTTAATGATGGGAGTCAACCCATGAGAAAACCCAATAACCGAGCGGCACAACGACGTCAATCAAATCCCAGATCTATGTCCTTAAAACAAAAATTAAGATCAACGAAATCAGGATCTTACAAAACTAGATCTATATTCACAACCCTAGATCTATACTTCAACCCATAGGTTAGATCCATGGAAACAAAGGGAATATCCTTTGAAAAGATCATGCAAAGATTGAGGAATAAATGAGAAACACTATATAATGAAATCCAATTATTGGGAGGAGAGAGGATCTTCAATCCAAGCCTTCAATATCGAATAAAGATGTTCGGATAACCGTGGAATCTCTCTAAGAGGTTTCAGAAAGACATAAAATGAGTCAAGCCCAAGCTAAGGTCAAAATTATGGATGTCCCGGGGGTTCGGGTGGTTTTAAAAGAAAAACTTCGGAAATAGAAACCGTACACACAGTTTACCTAGGTAGAGGCGTAGGGTTTGTCAAACCGTACACACACCGTACGGACCACACTGTCCAGAGATAAACGGTATGCACGGTTTGTCAAATCGTGTGCACACCGTGTGTACATCTCTGTCCAGTACTACTTGGTTGGCACAGTTTTGTCACACGGTCTGTCAAACTGTGCGCAAACCGTGCACAATCCCTTGCCGTCTTATTTTACTTAAAAGTTCACCCAAACGCATCCCAAAGACACTACACCAAAATAAAGGTGCTTAGAAACATCAAAAGTACCTGGAAACATAACGTGATGTTACATTGGATCATGTCTTGGTGATTCTAGTATAACCTCTAGCATGGACCCTGCAACTAGAGACTCTTAATAAGGGTGATCTAGGGATCACATAATTCAACTGATAGTGAAACCTGACTCTTGTAGGAGAGACATTTTTAGAATATATCTTTTTTCTATAATGTGACATTATGTTATTGTTATGGATATGTACGATCTATCCAATGTTATCACATATATTGAATATTATGGATGAAAGATCCCATGTTTTCATGTTTATGAGGTGATATTTTCCATCGTTGGAGAAAAGGAATATATGAGAGAGTTTACGAGGTTTATATGAGATAAGATAAAACCATGAACCCATAAAATTTCTATAAATGGACATTATAGATTAGGTTGATATGAAATTATAGTTCCTTACATTGGAGGATGAGGTTGAGGGAATTTTCCTCAAGGATGTTCCATGATTATCTACCTAAAGAAATATTAAATTCATCAGAGACATTCACCTAAGAACTACCCTAATAATTAATAAAGAATATTGGATAGCCCTTAGAGAGATATTTGAGTGAAGGGTAACGTTGATAATACTTCCTAGGAAGGTCTTTGTAATACCCAGTGTGTCTTCTGTGCAGTTTCAATGTTTTTATCCAAAATAGATGACTGGAGATTGAGATTATGTTTCGATTAACATTAAATTAACAATGTGAATGTTATGAATAAGTATCCACATCCACATATCGATGACCTCTTTTTAAAACTAAGAGGGGTGAAATAATTCTCCAAGATTGACCACAGGTTGAGTTATAACTATATTCATGTTTAATAGTATGATCTTAATAATATGACATTTTGATGTCTCTATGATAAATATATAGTCATGCTGATTCTGTTTGGAATTATGAATGACCCCTCATTATTAGTGTTCCTCACAAACTATGTCATCCAGAATTTTGAATAAAATTTTTAGAGGACTTTATAAATAAATTATCATGTACTCTGTATCAAGTGAGGAGCATGTAATATAATTGGGGATGTTTCTCAATGTATTCTTAGAGAACCAACTTTTATCAGAACTCTTCATCTTCTTTTTCATTAATTGTGATATAAAAAATTATAGGATATATCATATTATATGAGGGATTATAAGGGGATATAGTAGAGATCAAGGTAGGATTATCTTGGGATCCACGCAAGATTTATCTTAAGTAATGGATCATCTTTTTCTTTTATGTATATTACATGATATTCAAGCACAATTTCTCTATAGTGGAATCACCCCTGACTGGATTAACCTAACTGGGTAACCCTTCCATATTGATGAAAATATCTAAATATTATTTTTAGGAGTGGAAAAAGAGGTTTATAAGATCCATATTCTTGATACTGCTATAAGTGGAATTTGAGAACTTGTGGTTACGCAATTATTTTAGATATGGTATTATTTTTTTTACTGAAAAATCTTGCAGGTATTTATTATGGTTCTCAAAGGATATTACCATATGAGATAAATTATGGAAATCTGTATTAGTATATGGAAGTATTAGTTTTGTAATATATTATTGGAAAACATTATCTTGCAGAAGAGAAAATCATCCAATATTCAGATTATAATATTCTCAGGTAAATATTATTTCAATGATATCTGAAACTGATGCAGAAGCAATGGTTGGAGGTCTCATATGAATTTTCTATTAAGATAGTATATACATTTGTGGAATGGGATGTGGTGGTAGATTCTCCAAATATCATATCTCATTCAAATATGTTTAGTGAGGCATCAATGAAGTTGAACTCCTTTCATTTGAACCTTTAAAATGATGGTGTACTGGTATATTTCTAATTGATGGTTGTAACCCAATAAATTTAGTATTATTTCATAAAATCATGGCTTATAGATATATTTGGTGAGGACATTCCTAACCAATTTTTTAGAGGATATGATCCAATTAATTTCTAAATTCGGGGAGCACATCATCTTTATTTTGGGACATATTGTGGTTCAATTAAATTTTTGAGAGCTCGTACTGAGGAAGTTCCATTCATTCAACTTATAGATAAATCACAGAGTGTTGAATATGTATAGGGACCTCTAGTATTATGTTTAGGGACATAGGAAAAAGTTTAGTATTACTGAATTTATATATATACTCATCACCATCTAATATGTGATGTATGAGAAGAATATATTAATAGGTTTACCCCAACCTCTTGATGTGTGAATGTTGAATTGGGATTGTACCACCATGGTTTTCATGATAGGAAATCTATGATCAAATAAGATTTCATGGACGTATATGTGTGATCAGTGACTATCTCAAAAAGTCATACCACTTTATTTTCATCTGTTAGAAATTTTTATTGGTGTCTTTGGAATACATATATGTAGAGAAGATGTTCTGACACCATGGAGTTCATCTGATTATTTTTTGGACCACGATTCCTGGTTCACATTTTGGTTTTGGAGGTAATTATAAAAGGACTTTTGGACTTATACATGGATGAGAACTGTATTTAAAACCTATAACAATGGCTAGAATGATAAGACCATTTAGATCTCTGAGTAAATGTTGTAATATTTCATGTTATATTCCAATAAAATATGGGTGGATTATATAACCATGGTGATGTTTTATTACAAAATAAAATACATTCCACCATCAGTATGGGAAATTTTTTGGAACTAAATGGAAGGAAATAAATGTAACCATTGTTTTATTTTACGTTAGGAGAATCAATACCGATGTCCCCATAGTAGGAACGAGTAATGATATAGACGGTTCATATAATCTTTGAATATAATCAAACTACCCAAAGTCTTCCTCTGTCCTATGTATATTGATGACAGATGATAGTGGAGTTAGAAAAGAAAGACCACGTGTTCCTATATGTCTAACCATAGTGAGGAATGTGCATTTTTGGTCATGATATAAATTTATCTTAGATTTCCATTTACCATTTTTAGATACTATGTATTGTTAGCTAGATGGATTTGAACATAGGCATACTAAAAAAACTAGGGCATGTGCATGCCATCTTCAATGTGTTACAACCATAGGGATACATGTATGACTCACCACACCCCATTAAATTTGTAATGATCCAAAAATATGATGAACATACATTATTAGAAAATAAGATTGATCAAAGATTGGAAGGTGACGATCCTTCATGGGTGATTGACTCCATTGTTTTGAATTAACTAGTTACACTAGAATCGTCTTGAGATATTGTGAGTGTATTATAAGTTGACGTGAGCCCAATAACCTCACCTTTTTAGAAATAATTTTTTATTTTATGAAGAATTTCTCTAATGGTGGAGAGAGTGAAATGAATCCCCTATTATTTTTAAACAATTTTTAATAATATAAATAATATTTTTGTAGGTAGGAATAGAGTATTCATGGAATTATGGGCCTTGTGGGGACACGATATTGATATATTAAAAATATTTAATATAATATATCCCATGCATGATTCTTTTCACAACTAATAATATTTATCCTCAATGGATTCTCTGAAGAGAAAACTGAAAATTATTCTAAATATTGAATAAGGGTTTAACAATAGATTGTATTTAATTTTTTTTCATTTATTGAAACATCAACTGATATTATACACTTGAATATTAAAGATAAAATTAATAAAATTAATAAATTTATTAATGTAATTTTTTATTACCTAATTTTAATGGTAAACTTATATTTCATTATTTAAAAACTCTATTATACACTATATATATTTCTAGACACATAAACCTAGGAGATTAAAATTTGGGTATCATCTACATGGAGAAACATTGATAATAGACACACTATAGGGATATCCGTCAATAATAATGTTTCGGTATCTCACTAACCAAGTTGGCATAAAAATATTATTTCATCAGTGTTCGGTCCAACCATCAGGTCGGCTTTTTTCTATTTTTCTTAATTTCCCATACTAGGTTATTATTACGAAAATGGATTAATATATTTATAAGTAATTAATTTATCAGACAATATTTTTTGATGTAGTGTTTATTTTATTCATAAAAATATAAATTAATGATTTGTTTATAACATAATTGATTCTTTAATCCTTCTTTGATGATGTTTTTATAACCTAACAAAACTGATATAATATTTATTTTTTCCTTGTTTTCATTCATTACCCTATACATTATTCATTTGCATCTAAGATTCATCTTTTAAATGATTCAACTATATCTAGGATACCATTTAATTTTTTTCATTCTCAGGTTCCTTGAATCTTTGATATGGTGTCATTGAAAAGAATTAAAGAATAACATAGGATCAACAATGATGATAGAAGACCAAGGGTGGATTGAGAGACTTTGATTCCATGGGTTCTGGTGTGAGGGAATTGAATAATTTGATGATCATTTTATTCCAAAGATGGCATGGGTGGAGTCCAGTGACCGGTAAAAACCCAAGCTTGATCATCCTTGATCCATGAATTATAGATAATTATTTTTTTGGAAGAGAAGGTTTTGGGTGATAAAATCCAATATATGTAGAAGGTCTTATAATTCTATAAAAATCATGATGTTAAATGTGTGTACATTTTATAAACATACACCATGTATCATGGCCATATGGAAGCTATGGTTTATATAAAAAAGTAAATATCCCAAGTCATTTGGGACATCAATGTGTTGTATATTCTATAGCTAGTTGTGACAAAATGTACATATATTACATGCCCATAATTTAAGAAATCATACACATTGTGTTTCATCCAAACACACCAAATATATAGTAGAATATGTCAAGTGAATTTCTGGTCATAGGAAAAATAGAAAAATAGAAAAATGTAAGACAAAATATGAACCATAATGGATATTGTGTTCTCTAAAATAGAATTTTTAAAGAAAATATTAGGAATGGATTGTCACATATTAATCAACAAAAGAGTAAAGTATATAAAATAATGGCATATTGATCACTAATGTGAGTGTGAGATAGGTAGTGATCCAATACCTATGGGATTTAGATAGAGTCTGTTATTTGAGATGCATTACAAGCATATAGATTCTCTCTCTAAATTTTATAATTTCTCTCATATGTAGTTTTTATAATGGAGAGGGATCCTAATACATGTTGTATAATAGGTATTCCCTCATCACTGGCATCCAGCCATTGCATGACCAAAATTCCTTGGCCGACACTATCATCTCACCCCATTCTAAGAGGTGAGGGTTAGTTCAGGTTCAATTTTTCCATTATTAGCTCCCACAAATCCATACTTCAATACCCATTTTATCATTGTCATCCTTGGACACAAATATCTATCCTTTTACTTGGGATTACCATGAATCTTATCTCTTAACACGAGTTTATAGATGCATAGGACCTTTACAATATCTCATTGATGCCCCTCATTGTTTGGAATTGACAAATTGATTATGGATTTTACCAGTTTATCACATATTCATGGGATCTGAAACATCACACAATCTTAGGGTTTTTGTACTCTCCACATTTTATCTTTCAATTAGTGACTGAGACAGATCATATCATCACTTGGACTGACAGTGGGAGATCTTTCGATAGAGTTGAATTGGTTTTTAATTGTATTTCACCTTTTATCTACATTGATATCCTCTAATAGATCCAATCTGGTTAATCTTTTCTTGTATTATTCTTCCATTTCAATAATTGTCAACAATCCTTATGCTTGGAATCTTACTCACAAATGGTTTATGCTATGATAGTATATATTGTTCCCCTTCCCATTCTATTTACCCTTGAATATATTTTTAAATTGATGTGTCCAAACATATGTTTGTGTTAATTAGGATTGAGATTGATATAAAATAAAATATTAACCAGGTGGTTCAGTTTGAATATTATAATAATTTATACTCTTCTTACAGTTGTATGTGTCATCTCTAACAAGACTATTCGTGTGGTCCATTAAGCTATGAATTTTCTACTACTAATTTATTTTCCTATTTTGTGATGTTGAAAATTCATTCCATGAACTATAGAGAACATATGCTGTTACGAACTCCTTACCGTCAAGAGAAGATGATTATAGTAGAGGTGAAAATGGGACTGATTCTCCCTATATGAGTGGAGGGGGAGTTCAACATTTTTCAATCATTATGGAATATTTCATGGTTCCCACACCTGATGTAGTTATTCAACCATGTAAACTTACATGAACACCCTCTATTGTTTATGATATGAAGAATGGGTTCTTTGGAGTTCTACATCAAAGAAATGATAATTTTTGGGGTTTGAAATGGTTTTGTGAGTTAATAATGGTGTTGTAGTGAACTACAAAGCACATAGAAGTTCAAATCAGGCCACTCCATATTCATCTAATGGAAGGATCGATATAGTGAATATGATGAGTCTTAAAAGTACCAATTTGACTCTTATGTTGATTAATCAGTTTGAAGGTGTGGATGTTATGGGTCTATACCAAGACCATAATGAATAATAGGATGCAGTTCTAGAATGATGAAAACCTTTAGTACTAATATAGAAGAGGGAGAAGACTATGACTAGAATCTAGTGGGACCTATATCGGAGTGAAATAGTACCATAATCCCAATCTACTTTAGAGAGTGGGAAGGATCATCCTATAATTATGAATGTGGGATATAGATTTAGGATGGGGATGAAAGTCAGTATAGTTTCATGAAATTTTTTTTAGTCAAACAATAGAAAAATACTATGTAACATAAATATTACTCCAACTATTAGAAGACCATTATCACAAGATCAACATGTATGCCAATGAAAATTGAGGCGGATGAAAGGTCAGGTTAAGGAACACATCTTGGTGAAGTGGTCAAAATAGCTAGTGATAATTCCAAGGATATTAAAATTGAAATGATAAAATATATTTACTAATTGTGGGAGCTAGAGGCATATGATAATGTCTTATAGGGGGAAGGAAGGGGACCCCATCCTGAAGATTCTATTATATTATAATGAATATATATTAGAGGAAAATTTTGAAATCAATGTTTCAATGAGGATGCTAATGGAATGTTTGAGAGATCAATTTTATTTTATCATAATGATAAAAAAATTATTAGATCAATATACATGATTATAAATTATATCATGGAATAAATGAGAGAAATAAATATTGTATAATACATTTCGTCTATGGATAGACTGTACTACAACATTGAGGATCTCATAAAAGATGATCTATACATGAAGGTAACCTCTATCACATATTCATTTAAACATTTGATTAATTAATATATTTTAAAGATTTTATGGAATATATTTGTAATTTTTTATTGAATTTGAATCTTGGTGCTTCATGTAATACTTTTTGGTTCTCATTTTACCAAAAAAGTGTTTTCAAAAATAATATTTTTAAATTATCTTGTCCAAGAGAGGGATCATCCTCCAGAGTCTGGTATTTTACATAAGGAAAGGATCCTCTAACATTATTTGAGGGAAGGGAATAGATAGTATTATTATGACATCAAAAAGAAAGGGCATTGAAGAAAGTATACATGTGTCTAGCTGAGATATACAATACTCTGACGTTTGAGTAATCCCGATGAAAATATCATGTTACCTTATCTGTGATCATTCCTTACACATGGTTTTATTTGTATTTACAAAGACTCACTCTGTAATGATTTTTTATGCTTTTTCATTTTGGTGTGTCCTATAGGGTATGTGAACACTCTACCCTGCATGGGATCATCGTGCATGTTTCATGTCCTATATAGAGAAAATACCCTTTAATAGAGTCCAAGGTAGACTAGTAGTAGGTGATGCTTAATGGTGTTTTTAGTGAGGATTGGTGGTGTGTGGTATCGTATTTGGAGATAAACACCCTTTTGTAGTATGTACTTCATATCTAGATTTTTGGAAATTGTTTTTAACTTTATACTATTTAAAAAACTATCATACTTTGAGGTGGGATAGTAGTAGATCATAAAAGCATAGTTTTCCTACTAGAATATTACCCACCTATTTTAAATGTTTGGTATGTATACGTGCACATGTGTATAGGTACATCAGGATAACACCTCCCATTAATGTGATATGCCTACTTAGTGCCTGTCACTTCATCTTGCCTACTAATGCAGGATTAGGGTGTTACACCTGGCATACCATCATACAAGAATCCCTCTATGGTTTTGGTCATGGCATTAGTGATGGGTTATTTTAGTATTTTTACATTTAAAATTAAAATATCTTATAATATAATTTTTCTACCACCTAATGACTCAATAATTTTTAAAATGGCCTACATATGTTCTTATATCATCATTTTTATCAAATATAACACAATTTAAATTTTTCATTTTTATCTAATATTGGGGTAATATTATATTATGTTATTTTATAAAAAAATACATATTGTATCCTATGGGATCTATTATTACATTATACGTTTTTCTTTAGTAGACCTGTATTTTGAATATCAACAAAGGTAGATAAAACATTCTCCAAACACACTTTAAACAATTTATTCTTAGTGCAAATTATTCTTCCTCTCTCAATAAGAATTTTATTCTTACTCATGGAAAATCTATTTTTTATATGATTATGGAATGTTCTACACTCTCAAAATCATTTAAAAATTATTAAATTGATCTATGTATTCTAATTTATTATTTTTAAACAAGTCATTAGAAAAAAATAATTCAATAATGAGATGATATAAAACAGACATTTTATATCTTGGTGTCACATCTGTTATTATAAATACAAACAAATAAATTATAGGGGCCTTTTGGATTGTATTCTATATCCATTATTAACTCCTCGAATCATTTCCCCCTTTTAACATATTTAAACATAATTCTATCATTATTTTTATATAATTATAGAATTTGTTCCTCTTAATATATTTTTATTTTACTAATTCGGTTTTTGAAAATGGTTGTTATGAATTATATATCAATATTTTTTCACTTATGTTTTTGAAAATTTATAATAATTTTGATAATTCCTAATTGAAATTATATTCTATTTATTTCCTAACCTATTGTGAAAACTCTTATATCCAATATTGTGATAATGGTGGAAATATTAGTAATATATTTTAATATATTTTTATAACAAAATAATCTCATTACACTCAATAATTTAGTTTTCATATTGTTATAAAAAATTTTTTTTATATTTTTAATTTTTTTTTCAAATATATCAACACCATTAATTATCAGTGAAATTTCATTAACAATTTCATTGATATACAAAATAATTTTTAAAATCTTAAAATTATATATTATATATAAAGAAAAATTAATATCCAATAAAAATGGAATTTTTAACTTTTTATATATAACAATATGCCCCAAAACCTAATAATTTCCATTAACATTTCTTCATTGGAGATATATATTATCAATGAGATTAATAAATTATTTTGGAGTACTATTAAAAGCATATCTGCATAATGACTTGTTAATTAATGTCATTCAAAAAATAATCAAATATAATTAAATATGTTATGATTAAATACATATTATTCTTCTTGAATGTATTTGTACAATATTTGAATTATATGAATCCCCATTAATTGTTACTTTTACCATATCCTTTTAAATTTCATATTATATAAAAAAAATATAATGTTTTTATTCATATGTATTATATAAGAATTAATAGTGTAAACACATGGATTTTCAATTCTTGAATTTCTTTGTGAATTTTTTTTAGACTGCATTACTATCTCATAAGCCTTTTTTGATTGTGGTGAACATCTATAATACATCTATAGTGAAAAATATATCACAACATAACATTAATTTTCTATTTTTTAAGGTGGGAAATTAACCGCTATTTTCCATCTAGATATTCAAATATTCCTTTTTATCATGAAATAATATATTAAATAGGTTAAAAAAACACGAAATTGTAATTGTACGACCTATTCCTTCTTTGGAACTCCTACGATGCCCTAACAGGTGATGCATGCCACTACGACACCTCCCACATTCTAGGGGTCTCCTTTGACTCTATACAATGACAGTGTTCCTCCATTCATCCCATTATCAAACCCTTATCTCCTCCTTCCCTTTCTTATGATTTTTCATGGACCTAAACTGTTGAACATATATAATATTTTTACCCATCTTTTTATTTTTATGGAGGAGTTAACGGATTCTTCAAACATTCTTAATCTAACATTGGTGGTGTGTTTTATTCATCTTTAAATTTTAGTGGATTCATTTTACCAATTCGTCTTTAACCCATTGGTTTTGTATGATGTGGAGGTACATGGACTTCTCAAAAGTGTCATATAATGATATTATTTTCATTGATGGCAGATTTGATCATTGCATGGTCCGAATCTCTTAGTTTCAACCATGGATATCACTTATTTCTCTTTCACTGGACACATTACTTGCATATTAAGAGTGATGATATAATAACGATAATATGTGTTAATATCCTACAACCCCTACATTTGAAAAGAATATTCACCCTTCATATGTTTTGGAATATGGTTGATCATTTCTTATTCATAGAAAATAGACCTAAATATATTTGTATTCTAGTTTCACCACATTTATTCATCGTGGTTGATATTTCAAAACAACAGATTGATTTGGTATGGATATCTATTGTAGAATAAGGCTGGTGAAAGAAGAAATCCGTCTTTGAATAATGAAGTGAATTTTGTATATCATGGAATATATTTTCTCTTGTTGCTTCATCATATCATTGGGGGTGTTGGGATGTGCATGTGGTTCCTTCTACCTCTCAAGAAACTCTAAAAAAGGATGTTAATCACCCGAAATTATCTATAACATCTAACATACTCTTATTTTGGATACTACCCAAGTTAATATGATTTACTGAATTAGGAACCAAGAGTTGATGAAATTTTTTAATGGTTCATTAAGGATATGGGTGATCTCATGCTGATTGAGCATTCATATGTAGGGCCATGTTCAATAATTATTTTCAATTTTTCTCATTATGTCAATGCCAAAGGGGTGGTTCAGGGCTAAGAGATCAAGAAACCCAATTCTAATAGTGTTAATGGAATTCAAGATGATGTGAGGGTTCTTAAAGAGATACATAACACTGCCAAAATGAATGTGGTAGTGACCCTCAGTTAATGGGTTCTTAATCAATGCAAATCCTCAATGCCAATTAGAATCCAATACCACTTCTCGACACTAAATGATGTCAAAAAGGAGAAAAAGGTACCTAAATAATGTCACATTCTTATCTTAAGATGGAAATGAAAATAGTTCCGGTTAAAATAATTAGAATATGGGGAGCTAAGTGATAATGAGGGGGACCTCTCACGAAATAAAGATTACGAGCAGGATAAATTAGTTGGGAATTGTCAAGGAATGGGAAATAACAGAATATTAGTTATAGGAATTTTCTAGTCCACAAAGTGGTGGAGGAATTAGGAGCCCATAAATATTACTCAAACACCCCAAATATAATAGTCTCATGATCTTTAGGGTATGAAATTTGAAATAGGATTTAATTTATATCTAGGGGATTTATGTTGAATGATGGTGTGGAATCTTTTTTAGACATGATGGGATATAAGACTCATATTGAGGATAGAAAAAAACCAGATGGTGATTCTAAGGTGCATGACTATACAGTTTTGGATGAAGGCCCAATCATGGTGGGAGGAAAAATGGGAGTGGAGGGGTATAAAACATGGATATTTTTCTACATTACAATGAGTAAATGTTAGAAGAATCCAGATATTTAATGCTCCAAAAGAGGTAATAAACAAGATATATGAGATAATGATTCATGTATCCATTATTGAAGTGAAATGGAAATTCATTAATAAGAAAATTCTGATTTTTTTGTGATGTTTTAAGGAAGGGAACATCACTTTTGGTTAATATATTAAAACATGGATTATGATAAATATACTTTTATATAAAATATTTTGAAAAATGATCCTAAATATGTATTACGATAATATATTATATGTTTTTTCTCCAAATCCATCTATCATTATAGCAGAACCATTAATCCTTGAAAATATATTATTAAATTTATTTTATCTATAATCATTTCATCTTTTAACATTCGTATCACTATATTTTATTCTAATTCCATCACTCTATATTTCCTTAATTAATATTTTCAATCATATCACATATGATATTCTTAATTTTTCTATTAGTATTTAGTTTTATAAGATATTATTTATAATGAGGTGAATATATTATCTATTTAGTATCCAGAACATCCCAAACAAGAGGAAAAGGTTGGTGAAAATAGTTTCTTCTATAAATGTTATTCATTAAATTTATAGGTGTATATTCATATAAAACTAATTGAAATTATATTACATATTGTTCAACAAAAATATTTCATAGTATTTATATTATATACTAAAAATGAAATCTAGAAGGAATATTTCAAGTCGCCAAGATTACTATTAGTACTCATGTGTGAAACCCCAAAAGCTTTATAAAATGGTATTTACAACATTTATTGTTGATACCAAGAATATTTTAATGTCCCATATATGTCACATTGTGAGTTTAAGTCTTCAGTCCTATTTTGGGAGAAGTGGGGATCTCCATTACTATTTTGATACCTTATAGTTATCCTCATCCATATTTTATTCCTTTTAAATAAGTGTCTTAAAATTCTAATGTGTTCTATATTGTTTATAGAGGGATGAAAAGTATTTTTTTTATAAAAGCTTAATTCATGGGTTCATACATATATGTTAATATTAAGGGATATATTTTTAGAAAGCAATGCATAATGCGTCCCCATGTTCATGGTATTTGGCTATAAATGACCTAATGTGTGGCTATTATGAATCATATTATAACCCAATTAGGTCATAGAAAAAGGTTATGCATTTAATTCTAATCACGGTAATGGGTGGAATTCATGTGTTGGATAAAAAACATGAAGAAATCCTCCACAGATCAAATAGAATTATGACTTCATTTTATGGGATCCTAAAGTGGAAAATAACATGTATTCAAGGATATAAGTCATGGATACCAAGAGTATATTAAGAAATATGTGCAGGTTTAATGTTTTTATAACTTCAGTTACTTTTTTAAATTCTAAAAAAACTAGGCATTGAGATTAAATTATAATCCCTTTTCATTTTGATTTTTTCCATGGAAGAATACTTGTGAATAGATAAGTGGATATGTTTTTGAGTTACATATTCTTTGTTAATATATAATTAAGGTTCCAAATTATATTCTCTAATTTCAATCATGAGATATTGTAGTTTTTTGGATTTCTAGAAATGGATCCACGAATTTTAGACTAGTTTGTAATAAGTTTGGAATAGTTTTTGTGCTATTAAGACTTATGGTTGAAAATTAGTAAATTAAATGATAAAGAAGATATATTTTCTAATTTTTAATATAAATTTTTTATATGTATGATTTAGTTTCTATATATAATAAATATTTTCGTGAATAAGGGTTACTATAAGAGTAAAAATGGTACAGTATGATATGTAAGGGTTATATTATAGATAAATAATTGTTATGAAAATTGGTAGTCTTTAATATATTAGGGCTATGAAATTGGATAATTAACTAATATATCAATTTTAATTAAATACATATAGGTGATAAACAATTATTACTCAATAATTAACATTATTTTTATTTTTTTTTAAATAAATATGATGTTGTTCAAGCTTCTCATTTAAGGATTAAAAATTGGAAATGGAGGTTGAGATATAAGAAGATTCAGAATAATGATTGTGTCATAGAGACACTAACCATGCCACAATATATGGTAAAGATAAATAAAATATTATATTTCAACCAATAAATTTAAAGATACTAATTATATATTTATAAGATTTTTTTATAAGGGGGGATGTATTTTAAAAGGTATATATAGAAAAAAATTGATCATTCTACAATCGACATATGAATGCCTTAATGTATTAAATACTATATAATTAAATGTTACAGATTATATAAATCTTTCTTCTCATCATGATAATGATAAAAATAATATTATTAATTCTTTTAATAATATCAATTGTAGCATACAAGTACCAGTCAAAGCCAACTGATAGAAAAACATGTATAAGAACATTTAGAGAAGATGAATATCAGAAGAGGGATGGTATCAATTTTATTTTTAATTTAGAATTAAAATATCAAATTGAAAAAGTTTGTCTTATTTTATAATATATATATATTCACATATTTATTACATGAATTAATAATATAGAGCGTAAAGGGAGATAAATGAAGGAGTGTCTACTGAGAAGTGTTCATAAAGGGAAGAAGATGAGGGGAAGAGCACATGATTGATTATTGTGCGATCATAAATCCTGTGTTTTTTATATAATTGAATTAAAAAATATTCTATATAATTATGGAGTATGAGAGAAATATAAATTATAATTATTTATAATTTAGAAATAAATTACAATCATATCATTATAGAAGATCAAGAGAACAATGATACGTATATGGATAATTTTCAAGAGACAATATTAGAGTATTATTTTAACATTAGTTAAATAATAAAACATAATTATTTTATACAAGATAATAATTTTAGTGTAATATGTTAAATAAATATTTTTAAACTCAATTTAATGTGTTTCTTCTAATTTTGAGTATTAAACCTTATACATAATGTTTCATTGTGTGTTTTATTTCTTTGGTTTATGAGGGTTTAACATGTTTATTTTTCTCAATAATAGGTGATTTTGGATGATTTAAAAACAAATCATAAAATTATAAATGAAAACTTATTCATTAATCCCCCCACTCAATGACCCAACACCATGTATGGTTCCTTCAAAATTTGTTTTAATGAATCTAGGTTCCCGTCAAATATTATATGTTCATTGCAGTTTAGATAGAAGAATATTACGCTATTTGTAATGATTTATGAAGAAATTAACTATATTGACCATCGAAAATTTTAATTAATTTAAAAGATAGTGGATTCCCACATTATATACGAAGTAATATTACATTTGGGATGACAAGTTACTGACATATTTTTTATTAATGTGTCTGGATTTTTTTTAGGCTAACAGAAGTCCTTGTACACCTATCACTGAATAAGATCTGATAATGATAGTAGATAGAAATATTTTGAATAATAATTTAATTTCTTAAAATTGAACTTTTTCAATTCATTCTCATAATTAACTTCTCATTGTTAAATAATCAAAAATGGGTATTATGATAAATTTTAAAATAAATATGATGTTCATGTGAAGAGGAATAAACATATGATATTTATTTGGGTATTAAAATATAAATATATTAATATTACATAAGTTTAAATTGTTGATAAATTTTTATTAAGGGTTAATAATATAATATTCCAAATTAGTTGTTTAAGGGAAATTTTATAGGATATTATTTTTATATAAAAGATAATAAAATTTTCTTGATAGGTTTAATGAATATTTAAATGAAATTATATAATATTATGCAATAATAATTTCACTGGATGATTTTTAACATCATTATAGTTCATTTGGACAATTATAAGGTATGTTCATTTAATTAGATTATCATTAATGATAATTAAAAATATTTTAAAATATTTAATTAAGAAAAATCTAGTATGAAATATTGATATTGAAAAAGAAAATTTTGATGATGAAGACAAATCAAAACTAATTTTTTAAAACATTGTTTTCATAAAAAAATTTGATAATAGGGAATTAAAGTTATTAGATAATGTTATCCCTATAGTAATTATAATTTAGTATATTTAATCATTTATAAAAAACTATTTATGGATAAATAATTTAAAGAGTGTTAATATAAGAATGGGAATTTCATGAGTTCCTTAAGAAATAATCCACGCCGATTTAATAAATCAAATAATTTTTTAATTTGGAATGTTATGTATTTCTATAAATTTAAAAAATAAATTTCTTACCAATTAATGAGGATAATTATAAAATTTAATATAATAAAAATCTAGATAATTGTGATGAATTTAGTGAAAATATGATAATTTCAATGTTCAATGATGAAATAAAATAGATGTTATGAGGGAAAAATTATTTAAAAATGTAAGAAGCTCAAATAGAGATTATTATAAATAGGTAACTCTAGGAATTCCATTTCAAATTTTCAGAAAATGAAATATAAAATAATAATCTAAAAAAATTTATTAAATAATAAACAACTAACTACCCCTTATATACAAAAATGAGTAAAATTTGGTGAATTAAATTATCAACTTAAAGAATGTTGTCCCAGAATATATGAGATTGAATGTTGACATGGATAAGAACTCTAATTAAATAGAAAAGGTTATTGATATTTAATGAATGTAGAAAATGAATTTGGCATAAAAAATTACATACTTCGAAACTATATTTAATAAGTAGTGAAATAAATGAGAATATTTTTATTAAAAAGGATTATGTCATGAAATAAGTTGAAAGAGATTAATTTGTGCCAAAAAAACACAGTTCCTATAAAACATAATAACTCTAGAGAGGAAAACATTAGAGATAATATTTTCCTTAATTGGATATTTAAAAAGGGTAAAATATATGTTTGGACTAAAAATGAGAGTGGTGAAATTCTACAATAATTTGGGTATTGAAAAGGGTCCAAGGATTTTTACACCAACACGTCTTAAGTAATATCCTTGGGATAGTTTTCAATGATAAATAACGAAGTTGAACTAATATTTCAAATGGATATAGATTCCATATAATTGTGCACATTCTGTGACATATAGGGTTTTACTACAGTGTGTTTTAATATATATGGAATGAAATTAGGGTTTCATTGTTATTTTCTGTTTTGTGATAATTGTGTCAAGGTGAATTCAATACAACATGACATTTTGGAAGGTACAGTTTTATATTTTCTTCCAATATTTCTATCACTACACTATAGAAGGTGTTTGTGGAATAGAAGTCATGTGAGAGGTTGAATGCTATATATTAATTATCAACATTTCAATATGGTCCCTATATTCCATCTTTACAAGATATCATCATTACCCATATTGTGGATTCTGTAACTATTTAGACTACAATCCATTATGGAAAGACCATTTCCTTTTATCTTTATTTCTCACTCGTTTAAGATCCATTGTGGTTTGGACCTATATAATTTATCATGAATGTGGTTTTTCCCGAATTCCAATAAAATTATAAGGCACCTTGATCATTACATTTTCATATGAATTCCTCTATAAAATTTGTAAAAATTTGGTCATTCACAAGAGAACTTCTAGACCTTAATCTATTGTATTCATCCCCAATATATTAGGATCAACTCTTTGAGATTTTAAGTAAGTTTTGTCCCATTAAATTTAGTTTTCCTCCATTCATATTATGTTTTTTATCCATTGTTCACCTATGATTTTGATATTGTCATTGTATATGGATGAACTGTGTGGTATATGGAATGAAACTAATGATGTGAAACATGATCTAGGCTGATGAAATCTCATTGCTGAAATATTGATTTGGTGAACATTTTTTATTCTAGATTGTTCACCAGCAAAATAATTATTTGTTTATTTGGATATCATTTTAGAATTGACGTGTGAGGCTCTATATGGGTCCTCGATATTTGAATTTAGGTTCCATGACTATTGTGGAAGGATATTCTACACCAAATATGGCATTTACTATGTTGTTTCTTTGATTTTGATCTCTTTTTCATGAATGCATGGACCGTGTGACCCATATTTTATTCTAATAATATATATGTGCTTGTGTAGATCATGAGACCCATGTTTTATATTTATCAAATGTGTGTGTTTATTTAGACCATGATAATGATGCTTAGTTATGATGACATGTGTGTGTATGTATGGTTGTTGATATTCATAACATGGTATGATTTTTTTTACTATAAATTTAATTCTCTATTATATTTTAGTGTATTTCCTTTGATGGTTTTTCTTCTAAAACCAAGTAAATGTAAAACCTTCATGGCTTTGTTATAACTCTAAGGGGAGCATGTGAATCATGTTTTGAGGAATATGATGCATCGAGGCACCCAGTATGGTAACAATGGCCTTGAGGCATAATTAATGGTAGTGGATAGATATGAAGACCATGTTCCCTGACACTAGGGTGGGACAAGGTATAATTTATTTAGGACCTCACCCATTACTGAAATAGGGATTGGCGAATTTGTGTCATAACACAAAGATTTTTTACCATGTGGATAATAAAAGATATATGTGGTGGCTCTATGGTTAACCCACAATCACAACATCGATTATTATTGTGATTATGTAATGTATCCAATGTAGGTATAGTCAGAGGTTATGGAGAGGGTTTAGTTTAGGACCACTGGACACATGATTTATTTTTAAAATCATGTGGATTTACTTTTTTCGTGCAATAAACTTCAAATGATTTTTAAATTAGGTTATCGAACATTTGAGTTGTCTATTTTTTTATATTCAGAACATTCATGGGATTATAAATGCATGTGAAGAATTAATAAATAGTAATATCCAAAATTCAAGGAAACCAATGATAGGGGAAAAAAAGATGAAGCATGGTATTTGAATGTTGTACTAGGATGAACTCCAATGTGATGTCACATTGCCATTATTTATGATTTTTGGTTTATTGTATGTACATTGGTTTTATCTATAGCATTGAGGGTACTTGGACTATGATTTTATATTCCATGAGATACCTGTAATGTCATATGTTATATCATTGTTATTATTATCTTACATTTTTCATTATATTTAACTATTAAATTAAATATATTTTTATAATTTATGGATATTAATACTGACAGTATAGTGTCGCCATTTCACCATTCCTATCAAAATTTCTAGTCGACAAACTATAAACGATAGGAACTACCAAACGAGGTTTTGTGGATTTATTTCACTGCCAAATAAATAGAGTTAGTGAATAAAATTGTTGTATTAGATGTATGTTTCAATGTGTTAGTATTGAGTATGTTTCCTAAAAATTAGAAAGGAGTTAGGCTATGTGGAACTTGTGTATAGGGGTCACATCGGTTCCTCTACATCTCTTATTTTATTGAACTATGATTTTTCGGTGATGGGGCCATAGTTTCACCTATGGATTTATATTTTCATGTAAATCCTAATAATGTTTTGATATTTTATTTTATTTATATGTGATCATAAAGGATTATTAGGCACAGTGGATCAAATGTAATGTATAAATTTATCTTAATAGGAATGGTGGGTATGTTAATTAAATTTCATGATCTATTCTTTGTGATTCTATGATATAATTTAAATATATTTATAGTATATGAAAACGATCATATGTCATTTTATATGTATATGACTATGACTAACAAACATGTATGAAGAACTAGTTTGGGTCATTGGGTGATCCTATGAGGATCATGCTTTATCATTATTGGTAGTCTCTTAGGATATGTTTTAATATAAATTTTTAATATTTTTTATGAAATTAATTGGTTCTTATAATAATTAAACATTTATGGGAGTTTTATATGTACAATTGGTGTTTCAAATTATTCATCCTAGAAGACATAATAAGTGAGTATAGGAAGAAGAATGATAAAATTAAAATACTAGGGAGGACACCATAGTTCCACCACTGGATATAATAGAGAATTGAACAATGACTTATTTGTTACCAACTATTATGGTCTATGTGGAAGAACTAATACAAAAAAAATATACTTCTTGGATCATTATCATTCAATTTGATTCAATTTTTTTTTATCATTGTCAATTTTGATTGAGACATAAAACATTAGTATCCTCCAACAAGTTTGGAAACCGGAGGCCCATGGGATCTCGAAGGCAAGATTTTTTTCATTTAAGGATCCATGATAATGTAAACCAAAAAGGGTTGACATGTAAAGATGGTTTCATTCATGATACAACAACCCTCTATGAGGTTGTTGGATGTCATGAACCAGGAAGGGAGATGAGAGGGATTCACTTTGGAGAATAATAAATATACAATCTAGGATATATTATTCCCATGTGTGTTAAATCTGGATGGATCTTATAGGTTTCTGGATATTTATAGGGATGTCTATTAATATTTTCATTCTATTTTCATTTAATAGTGTTTCTTCACTTAACTCCCCTCATGGCTAGAAATGAGCCGCATAAATTTATAATGGCTGAGATTGGCCTTCATTGAGAATTGGTGCATCAGGATAGGATACCTATCCCGATAGCATATCAATAGCTACATCATAGGTTATTGATGACTAAGAAGGTTTTGCTGGTCGATAGAGGTATATGTTGTCTTCATGTTCTTAGTAGATAGACTATGTCACATCCTCGTGCAGGCTAAAGTGACTTTTTTGGCAGCAAGAAGGTGACAATCAAAGAGTTTTAGTAGATATGTTATAGGAATTGATAACATATCGTGGTTTCCATAGAACCATATTTTGGAGTGATTGAAATATATAATGATTTATTTATTTCACATGACGATGATGAAGAAACCTAAGAGGGTGAATTATGTCTTTAAAAAACATATTAAATTAAAAACATCCATCTTAAAATATGTTGATCATTTCCATGTATCTATTATTATTGAATTTCACTTTCATATTATGGTATATATTATCAAATCTTTTATTTATATATGATAAATCATCACATAAAATAAAATGACTGGAATATGGATTCCAAAATTCATCCATAATAACATTGAGTAAAACATTTTTTATTGAAATATGATTTTTAGTATCTGTGTGAATCTTATATTACCACAACATCATGAAACGGATCAATTCATTTATATTTAAATTTAGAACATCATTGAAATATAAAATAATAGAAAATATTACATTCCACATGGAAGGTTATAAAATAAGTAGCAATATCACTAGGTCATGTTTTAGAGTAGGAATTCCAAAGGTAGAAATATCATTGACATAATGTATTAATCACCCATGATTTTGAGTAATGAATTAATAATCTTATTCCCTAAATGTTTCAAATTTTATTTTAAAAGTATAATACACTAGTTTAAAAACATTATCAGTCCCATAATATGTAGAAATAATAGTTTTCCACATTTCATAGGAAGAGTCCTAATGAGTAACAAGATTAATATCATAAGTCCCATGCCCACATATGATAACATTAATATATCATGAATTTAGATCATATTAAATGAATATGGTAGCATCCCATTTTTTTAAATATTATATGGAAATTACCTTAAATTTAGCTTAATAATGATCACATAAACATTATAATAATGATTCCTCAGATAGATAATCATGTAAGATTTCTAGTGACCATAATTATCCCCATTGAAATAACAACCACATATCATCAATATATAATCCATTAGATCTTCCATAAAAATTATTCATCATCTAGATCATAAATTAATGATTTTAAATGTAAAAATAAATATTCAATATTTTCCTAAAGAATAATGCTTCGATAACACGTTTTATTCATGGTAAAACCGATATTATATCATTAATGGATTCTAGAAAGATACATATATCTAATAATGTGTATCCTCTAATGAAATTCATGGTGATATAATGATGATTGAAATGAAACAAGAAGATTGGTTAATTTTTTATGTTTAAAAATCATGATAAATTCAAAAAAGCATTCTTGATTTATACTAATTTTATCTGTCACACATAATTAAATAAATGGAATGGAAGTTATAAAATGAAAAGATAATAAAATATTGATGTATAGTGGACTTTTTAATATAAATCCCACAATATACTCTACCATTTCTCTCTCCATGAGATGTATGATATTCATTAAGAAGTTCCATTTCATGGGGACAAAAAATATTAGTTCAGAAATTTGACACCATACAACAATTGTTTAATAGGGCATTTAGTTTCTTTTACTAGGTACCAAAAAATAAAAATATTATTATGAGAAGGTGAAAATATACCCTGAATATGTAATATAAGTAAAAATATTATTAGAATGATATGATATATGTAAAGTTAAAACTACATCAGAATTATGTAGAAAAAGAAACTACAAGATATATATGTTATTAAATAATGCATTGAGTAGAATCCAATGGATCTTTAATGTCATGTTGATTCCAACAAATCAATTTTCCAATTTAAATGAAGCTTTATTCTTATTTATAGTGATAGATAATATATATTTATAAATAATTCATTTCTATCATCCTCAAATAAAAAAAACAATATGAATCTCTAAAAAACATTATTTTCAATATATTATTAATATACAAATCATTCTATTATATTTAAATTGTAAGATAAATATTTGTATGTAATGAATAAAATTATTCTAGTAGATTTAACAGATCATATTCATTTGATTATTCCAAATAAATTTAGTCATGAGCTTTCATGAATATATACAATTATATCAAAAAACCATTACCCTTTTTATATATGAAAATAATCTTCAAAATAAACTATTCAAAATAAATTGAAATTTTTCTAAAATTTTAGCATCATTATTTAATGATTATCTAAAATTTATTCAATTAACCATTCAAATAATTCTTTTAAATTATCAATAATAGACCTTAGAATCCAGAAAAAGTATCCATATTAAAATTATATTATAAAAATTTTAATAACTAGGAGTCCTTATACTTCTAAAAAATAAAATTAAAACAATCAAATAATTTTTTAAATTAGTCAACAAATTCATTGAAAACACTTCCTTAATTATCAATATATAATAAGAGAATTTATCCTACTCTTAAGACAATTGAATAGTCGGGGTAAAAATGATTCCAGATAAAATAATGTGAATATGGAAGAACATAAAACAATAAAATTATTCATAAATATCTACTATCGTCAATACTATTATATTTTTTTATAATCCATAATATTATATAAT
The DNA here is from genome assembly GCA_963277665.1 of Viscum album. NCBI lineage: Eukaryota > Viridiplantae > Streptophyta > Magnoliopsida > Santalales > Viscaceae > Viscum > Viscum album. Next base: position 1,048,037,731 of record OY728150.1, read on the forward strand.
TATATAAAAAACATTTACAAATATATATTATTAATGAGAGACAATGAAATTGGGCTTACACATGGTGAATTTTATGGGTTCAAGAAAACTCCTCCTATGAATAGAAAAATATCAAATTCATTATATGGTGTATAGAGACTGTAATATATTTGAGACGCATGAGTAGCTCCTATGCAACATGGCACATATAATATCCCCTATCTATGGAGTTTTGAGACATGATTTATTTAATATTGAATAAAAAAAGACACAACATTCATTCCATTTCAATGATATTAAAAAATTATTGTCTTCTATACTACATTAGAATATTTTATGTCAATATTTTTTTTATATACTTCTACAACTATTGTTTAAGTATAACCAAGATTTACACATGAATGTTGTTTTCCATAAAGTCTCTAAAATTATTCGAATATTATTATTATAATGTGATATGGATGACATATTCCATTCATACCTGGTCTATCTATGTTGAAAATCATAACATCATATTACAAGATGATGTTAGAATATACAACATTCTATTGAAGGACATGTGGAATCATTGTGGCATCGATGCTTGACATCTATTATATGACATATCTGCATGACCAGGTTCTCTAACGCATGGTTCACCATTTTTTGTTTCATAAGTTCATCATGCATCGATAGCTTCTCAGGATCCATTTCATAGGTACTATAAGGGAGTCACCAACATGAATTAATTACACTATACATAAGACACCTGAACATCAACCTGTATTGCAACATCTTATTCAAGATCCAAATTAGTAGCAATAATAATAATTTTATTAACTTTATAGAAATATATAGATAAAATCATTATAATGTGGGGATGAATCCATATAGAGTGAGGTTTTTGAACCTTACATTTATTCAAAAATTGGGTTCATTAACCATTATGTAATTAAATATAGGGTTTCCAATAAAATTTTTGGGATACTAACATAGAGATTAACACCATACCAAAAATATAACAACTTACTAACATAAGATTCTTTGAATTATTAGATCATTTTAACAATAGATTTTGTATCTAACCTAGAATTCACATTTTTATGTAAATTATGAGATATTTTTTAAATATCACAATGAAAATAAATCTGATATCATGATATAATAGCTCAATAGAAACACTAGATATTTTATTCACCTTAAAAACAACAATCTTATCCACCAGGGTAAATTAAAAAAAATCATGATAAATGTCTTCAAATTCAATGAAACTATTTTTCCAATGATTTAGGTATTTGAATCGCATAAACACAATCAAAAAAATATCGACCCAAATTAAGAAGTTATAGCATCCCTGAAATGTTATGATAACTTTTGGTAATGCATAGAGAACTAAAGAGATCATTTCAGTCTATATTATAAATTAGGAAATTTTATTAAAAATACTATTTATTCAATGTGATAATTTTTGACTAAATCTATGCTTTGTAGGTTACTATATCAACAAAATGAAAAAGTGCCATTAAACATAAAAGTTGTAATGTAAAAGAACAACATAGAATAGGTGTAGAAATCAATACCCAAAAAAATAGATGAATTATATTTTTACATAAGAACATTAAATAAAGATAATATCCTAATATTTCTGATGGAATAAATGATATAGTAATAGGATAAACATCTCTTATGATATAAGATAAAAAAAGATATAGAGAAAACTTTTATATAAGAATACATATTTGTACATATAAATTGGGTTGAATTAATTATCAAAATCTAGATGAGAAGAGAAAGGATAAAGATCTACTCAATATTCTCCCCTTTTATGATAATTATAAAAACTGAACTCTCATTAAACAATCCTTCTAAAATCTATCCCCATTTTTTTAACAATAAAAAAATTATTTCATTGAATAAATATGAAAAATAGTTTTTCAATAAAAGTAGCAATAATAAACACACCTCAAATAAGGATTCCTTGGAAATATAAATATACATACTCAAGGATCCATGAAAAATTTATAAAATATTATTCAATAAATAAAAAAATGTTTCAAAATAAATTTAATGTGTGTCAAATAGTTAAATTCATAACATAATAATATAATATTTAAACAGAAACTAAAATCATAAAATAACTCATCTTCATATTGAGAATAAATATTTATTATATTAAAGGAATTATAATAAAATATTTTCAAATAATATTAATTCAAATATTTCTTCATATAGAATTTATGACCAAAAAACTGGCTCTTAACAGAATCATTTATGAAATGAAGTAGCATATTAGTTTACCATATGAAAGTATTTTAAATAGTAAGATGTTAAATACATGATTACAAGAGAATAAATTTTAATAAATAACACATACCAAAATAACATTTTTATTGAATGCATGATGTTATCTAAATAATTCATGGAATTAATTTATAACAATAAATAATAGAGTGATAAAATATATAAAGGTTCATGCCTTAGTAGAAGAAAATTTAGAGGAATGAAGTTGAAATATTTTAAATATAATTTCATTAATATAAAATAGTTATTGAATTTCAATAAAATATTAAATTAGAAATGAAGAAATTCCTGGATTGTAATGCATCTACCAATTAGGATCTTTCTAGCCAAATAACATTCTACTTTAGAGTTGGTAAATATTTTCAAAATATAATAAATAACCATATATTTTGTGTAACCATGTAATGGTTAAAAATGACGTCCAATGGTTCCAAATAATAAAATATAAAACACAAGTGCCTTTATGTTCCCATATGGCTTAGGATTTGGATTTGATAGAAACTATAGACTCTAGTAACCAAATTATTTTATATTCGGAAGAAATTTCAAATTTTGATTCACATAATGATTTTGAATAATTAACATGCATCACACTATAAAATTGAGTATTTTGAAAATATTAGTCACTAACTTTATATATAATAATTCCACAATAAAAACATTTAATAGTTGACCATATATTTCTACTCAAACCAAGAAAAAAATAATTCCTCTATAATTTAGGAATTTCACAATTGCTACCAATACCATGATTTACAGTATTAATTTCTCTCTTACAATATGATTAACTAAGACCATTTTATCCATTCATAATCATAATGGATGATTTATTTAATGAATCAAGTTCATCTGGTATTTTTAAATTTTTATATTCATGCAAAAAAGGAATTATATAGATTAATTATATCATAAATCAGAAATATGGTTATCCAAAATCGTTTTTTCAATAGACACCACATCATAATATATTATGAATTTTTAACCCTAGTTCATTAATGATTTAAATTTATCTCTAATATTATATTTATATTAATTAATTTCATTTTAATAAAGACAGTTATAATTAAAAATTTAGTGAAATATGATTGTACCTCATCAGTATGAGGCATATGAAATAGAATTACCATGTTATGCTCATCTTTAGAGTTTTTTGGAGAATCACTAATTGAATCTTTTAATGAAATCCAAGAAGATTACATATATTTCATTAATTTTCATTTAAAATTGGTTTTCCACTTATCATTAAACATTTATAGTCACGTCACAAATGAATATTATTTTTTACATTTATAGAATATAGATTTCATAAGTTACATCATTTTTGGTTAGTGCATCATACTAAAAAAAGAGTTTTGAAGGTCATAAGGTATTTTACATATTCTTCATATTATAGATGAAGTTACAATATAATTTTTCATGTGATAAATAATTTAGTGATATTTTTCTATTAGGTGGACTGAATTACTCTAAATGCAGGATATAATAAACATACATAGGGTATCCAAAACCAACATAGTGATGAACACCCTACTAAAAACTAAAAATATTACTAATAAAAGATTTCTAAATTTTTTAGATCCATTTAAAAATAAATTCATAATCCATCATAGATTACATATAATATTAAATTTAAATGTTTTTACAATACATAAATAAAATCCATAATATATCGTCAATAACATATGATATCATTAAAAATTTGAAGTAACATTAATCTGAAAAAAAATCTCAATAAAAAAAGATTAGATCTTATGATATTTTATTTAGATTCAAAACAACCATTTTATCCTTCCAATTAACAATAAAAATTAATATATTTTTCTTATATTTCATTACATGATTGTTTACCATGATTTGGATATTTAAATCTCATTAAAATATTTTAAAATAGTAGCCATAAAAATTTACAGAATGCATAATCCCATTAATCTTTCAGTATTTTGAATACATTGTTAGACAACTAAATAGATTATTTCATACTTTTTTGTACATTAATTAAATTTATATAAATCAACTAGATATAGGATGTGAAATGTTGTTAGTAAATTTGATCCTTGTCGATTTAGATATCATTAAAATACATTGGTGAGCTTACACTAAAAAATTGAAGTGTCACAAAACAACTAATAACATATTAAAATAACTTTTCATCAATTGAAAAAAATAATTTTGAATTTGAAATAATATAATTAAATGATAAAAATATTCCTTTCATTATAAAGGTAAAATGATGTATTAATATTATCAATATCACTTTTGATATAAAATAAACACATAGGTATAGTAAATATAAAACCACTTAAAAAAATTTTATTATTAAAAATAGAATGGTTTGAATTTATTATCATAACCAAGGAAAAAATGGAAATGAATAGTGGGAAATTAAAAATAATGGAAACTATCATCTACTTTACCCTATACATTAGAGTATGTATCTTTAGTGTGGAATATTGGGGTATCATCAAGAATGCAATTCTAGGGAATTGTATACAGTATCTTATAAGGGTGTGTTGAAGACATTGCCAGTATAAGACTCTAAAACACCCTTAGAGGGTATTGGTGAATCGTGGTGTCATGTTTTTCTTCAAAATGAGTCAGATTTTGTACCCACATTGGTTGGAAGATGTTAAACCTATATGATTGAAATGTGTAGTTATCAAACACCCTGATATAAAAAATTGAAAGATAACACGATAGTTTTACTTGGTTCACCACTAAGGGATGGTACAAGGAGCATAAACTGGGAATGTGTCAGTCATAAAAATGTCCACTAAGATTCACTAGTTTTTGTAGAGTATAGAAGATTGGACACATACACTATGTACTAATCACACTTTCATTGCAATAATATTAATGGTAACACACTACCTGCTTCATAAAAATTCTATCATCTCCTAAATGATAACTACCACAGGTGAAGTCTTAGTTTGTTGACCAAAAGGTAACGTTAATAGCTTGGGAATATTAGTATTTTTTTCCAAATTATCATGTGACTATTATTTCAGTATTGTTTAAAAAGATTCAATTTAAAATAAATTTTCACTTAAACCAGATGTTCAATGGTACTATTCATGAAGAAACTATCCTTAGTGAAACCCCATTTTTGTTTCCATGAAATATCAGTATTTACGAACCCAAAAACTTTTATAAAGCCACCAACCATAGTAAAACTGCAATCCTTAATGAGACTCTATGTCTTCATGAAAATCCTAGACATTGAAAAACAAAATTTCCTAAAAGTCCATATCATATGTAATGAAAAACTAGTATTTTCATGGTTCTTAGGCTCATTATGATTTATTGATTCCAATATCTCCTTGCATCAATGAATTTAGAAATATTATCCATTTTCTCAAATTATATACATATCTTAAATGAATCGAGGATGCTTATTTATAGACTTCTCCCTTCACAAAGATCCCATGCTACCAATAACATTTTTCAATAACCTCTTCATTCATTATCATAATGCACCTTTATTCATAAATCTATAGGGAAGTTATTCCTATCGTTATTATTTTCATTGTTATATATAGTAATATTATCCCATCATGACTCATCCATTTTCATAAATCATATTTCCTAATCATTCAATCCTTCACGACACTATATACCGTTATAAAGCTCTAAATTTTATGGAAAATCTAATTTTCATAATAATAATTTCATTACCATTTAATGGATGATACAATCTTAGAACTCCATGTTTCATGATGATTACCTTTCATTAGTATTTGTGAGCTAAAAATTATGAAAACAGAGGGAAATGATACCATTTTCCAAACTGAAGATTCATTCTCCGTAAGATCACTTTCCTTGAAAAATCCCTGATAATTATAATGTGTATTTAAAACAATCCTGAAACAATCCCTATTTATAGATATTAATAACCTTGGTTCCAATAATATTCTATTTGGGTTTGTTGGAAATATATAGATAAATTCAGTAAACCCCCAGCCTCAACCAAAAACCTATTGATATAAGATAACTAATACATCACCTTAAGTATACATAATAAGATCTCAGTGTAACAAAAAGAATGTTATGAAATAACTTCATGACTTGATATACCATAGAAAAAACCTGAAAACAATGAAATTACATTCCTCGATAGACCCCTGACCAGCCCTGAAAACCATCAATTTTTTAATTTCCCTTATTTCCTCCATTGGAAATAAAACCATAGAACCTTTATTTCAAATTTTAATTCTCTAATTACACTCCCCTATATATTATCTCCCCCATAAACCAACATCACCTCCTTAAATAAGTAAAAAATTTAAAAAACGGGGATAGGGGACAAACAAGAACCTCTTCAAACAATGGGATGTGGTTGTACACTGAGGATCAATAAATATGTCACGAATATTGGTGATAATAAATACTTAGTCAGACTATCACCCATTAGATTATTACTTCCAACATGTTCCATTTTAATCAAACATTGTTAAACTTTTTCATTGATTATGTGATATATGATCTCAATATGTTTGGTATGCTAGAATTGAATTGTATTTTTTATCTTATTTATCATGGTCTTCTTGTCTTAATGTATCAAAAGAGGTTGTTTCACGTCATCCCAAATATCATTATGTTGTTAATTCATCGAAAATAGATGATTTTGTGCCTTTTTCATAGAGATATACTATGATTCCACAATACTATAAGAAGATATTTATGACTTATTTCTCAGTAAGGCCACAAATATTTTCTCTACGAAGAATGCTCTGCCATTTTTTGACTCCTGGTCCACCAAATATTCTTCCTAGTAATTATCAAACATTGTTTACCAGTTGTTATCCCAAAATACTGAAATCATAACCCAAAATTATGATTACACTAAATATACAAAATGATTCTTTTAACATCAAATAAATTCACTTTATCTGGAGTACATAGGAAGAAAGCCAATATGAATGATTAAAAGATGATATATTGACATATTTTGTTGAAGTATAATAACATTACACTGATCCCAATTAATAGATTTAGATCCACATATATCACATCCTCATATAATCAATGTATTGTCACAATCACAATCAGAGTCGACATTAGTTTGGAGGCAACCGTGTTGAATTTTTTCATATTATCTCTTACATATTTTCCTGAGAAATATTCATGTAATCCATATTTTGAATAACCATGACCCCCAAAAATTATTGATTCTACTAGTCTTGGAAACATTCAATTTAGATCTCCTATGATGTTAAATTTTTTTAACGAATCCCTATATTGTTCTACAAAAATAAATATCATCCACATAAACAAGCACCATAGATTGATCTTATACATAATTATTCAAATCTAGGATATAATCAACTCATCATTTTTTAAATTTATGATTCTTCATATAAGAATAGAGTTATTAATTCCATGCTCATGGTGCCTATTTTAGACCATATAGGGACATATTTAATTTGAAAATTGTTGTTTCATCATTTCAAATCAGAAATACGACTAGTTGTTCAATGAAAACATCTTCTTTAAGAACACCAATTAATAATTATTTTTTGAGACCACCTAATAATATATATAAAAACTATGAATTTAGATGAAATGTAATTTCCTAATTGACTCTGATTAAGCTACTAAATTAAACATTTCATCAACATCAATTCCTTCAATCTGTTAATATCCTTTACAAACTTATATTTTCCTAAAACATATCAAAATATCATGGTAATAATTTTTTTAAGATGTACTTTATAAATAAAATTTTTTATTTTATGGTATATTAATGAGATCAGAAGTCTGTTTCTTATCAATCAGATCATGTTATTGAATGATGGTCTCACCCCATGATTTATCCATCACTACTTCATTATACATGGTAGGTTCCACAATTGAAAGGGAGGCAGAATGTTCTCAATTCATAATTACCATTTTATATATAGGTGCAATACAATCCCAATGATGTCAGATTAATCAAATTATTATCTTTCATTTCACCTATGTGGTTCTGAAAATGTTTCTTCTACAATGGTTTCATCATATTATTCATATTTTGAATCATCATCATTTTCATATCCCTAAATGTTTTTCATGAACTCTAATACATATGTATTGGTATCTATACCTTGTCAACATTTAATTAATCTTAAATAATGTCAACACATGAGATTGCCAAGGTGTTTATGGTGTTATCATCCATTATCTTTACATCTTGGATTTACAGAATATTGATAATATGGTTATTATATAGTTTTTAGGCTTCATTATTCCTTAAATATATATATAATATTCATTATCTACTACATCATAATAAGGAACAAACAATTAACATTAATTATTGCAGTTATTTCTCCAAGAATACAATTATTATATTCCGAAAGATATATTTAGATTAGACTTTAATAGAATTAGAATAAAAATAATACATGAAAACATAATAAAATACAATGTGGGTAATACTAAAATAATATAAATTTCTTATATAATACAAATTTTTGTAATAAAATGTCAATTATTTTCATGAAAAATATTCACAACATTCATCTCGACCAAATCTATTCTTTTACCCATTCATAAACACCGTGAAAAATAATTAAAAAATTGGATAAGAACAATGATATTAGTAAGAGACATAAAAATGGAATGGAATGGTTAGTCCATGAATAATTATACACATATGAAATCATTTTCAAAAATACATACCACTCACCAATAACGTATCATATACATACTTTGTAAGAACAAGGGATATTCATATTACATAAATACATAAATAATGCCATGAATGTAACATGGTGAATTACTTAATTTAGATTGTAACTATATATGATAAAATATTATTTGAAAACCTCATAGATAACTTAGAATGTAACCCACACAACGACCATAGGATGTAACCCTCACAGCTGCCTTATGTGTTAACAATGGTAGTTACATTTTGATTATTCATTACGGTGAACATACAACATAAACATTACAAATGAATTTAAGGGATATATATATCCCAAAATTCTTCATAATTTTTATTCATGAACCCAATCATATTCATAAAACATGAACCCTGTCATCATTAAAACATTTCTTTTGAATCTTGTAAAAATATAAATTTACAAAGGATTTTGAACGAAAAGTCCTTGACCTCGAGATATTCTTACTTCATAGATGTTAAAAACTATTTTATAAAGGTTTAAATAGTGTTATTAAAATATTAAATAACTATATTAGTATTTTTAATACCTTTTAAGACCACATTATAACAAATTTCAACCAATTTATTAATAATGTTTGGCTATTTCAATCATTTTGGGTGCAATCCTTTCCAAGATTCTATGGTTGGTTCATGATGTAATTTTTTGTTGAATGGAATAAATACACAAGAAGTGGAATCAAATTATATTAATATGTTACCCTAATTTTAAATGATAACATATATCATTTCATTAATTGATATTAGGATGATTAATTAGATAAAACATTAATTAAAATGACTTAATTTATTTTTCACATTTTATGACAATCACGAATTTATACCAATATTTAATTTCATATTTATATATTAATTATAGAACATTATATAACATATAATTTGAATAATAAATTTTATTTAACCATAATAATGGTTTTATGACCAGTATTGAAAGATATAACGGAAAATGAATGTATATTTTCCATGATGGCGGTAAATCAACAAATCACGGGTGATGTTCTCATTTTTAGAATTAAAAGGAGAGGATAATGAGTTTAATGATGAATTTTCCTCACAAAATTTATAGTATTACAACATATATATGATAGTATAGTTTTCATTTCACTTGGATAATGGGTGGTAAATAGAGAATAAGATAATAAAAGAAAAGAAAAGTGAAATGAAATAATATTTTACCTCTGGAATTATTCTCTATGAGAACCTCATTAAGGAATTTATTTCATGATATTTTTTAATACCAAAAGGTCTTGGATTTGGGGATGAGGCTTGTGAAGGCAATTGTAATGATATTAAATAAGTTACAGGGCTTTGAGGTGTGTGGAGAAGATGTGTTGAGGGGTATTTTTTTATAGTAGAGAGATGTGTTCTCCCATTATTATATTCATCAGTATATTATTAGGGATCATGACTACAAAAAATTTGATAATTATCACTAAAAATATAAAAATTATGTAATATAGTTTGATATTATAGTCTTAAATCACATATACATCTTCTATGACTCACTAATTCATATATTTATCTTATACCATAAATTATTGTACTTCACCATTCAATAAAAATTGAATTATACAAGAAAAATCCCAAAAATTCCACCTAAACATTTTTGGACTTATATATTTAAAAAATTAACATCATGTTTTTAAAATAATTTTCTTAATAGGTGAAATTTGATTTTTAATTAAAATCATCATTTATCCAAAAAATAATTTTTCATATATTATTATTAATATATAAACACATTAAAAAATTAATTAAAGTCTCAAAAAATTATATTATAATAATAAGACAACAAAATATTAATTTATGCTTTTATTTTATGAAAATAAATTATTATTTGATTCATTAATTTAATTATAAAATTATAAATAAACATTTGTGTTTTAAAAAAATTCCATCAATAAAATGACCATTTTTAAAACAATTATTTACATGTACATTAATATAATTATATCATTTTTTCATTTATAATATTGATAATTTTATTTATACTTTTTTAGACGAGGTTACTATTCTGTTAGCTAGAATTATATTCCTAATGGTCATGTTTTTATTCCTATGGTAATGTTATTATTCCATCAGTATATATTCTATAATTTGTATAAGTATAAGATATTTCATTATATATTTATAATTAATTTAACTATTCAATCCTATAAGAATGTTTATATAAGTAGTAGTGTTTTTACATTATCCCCAACATCTAGAAATTGAGTCCTTGATATTTTTATCTTCTTAATAAAAAAGGGTGTACACCTTTCCGAAAAAATCATTTTTAGATTCCCATGTTTCTTATTCATCCATTTGGTTTCTCCACAAAACCATAACCTAGTGAATTAAATTATTCCACAATAAAATCTCTCTATGATCAATAATATGAATAGAATTTTCATCATATGAATTTTTATCTTCTTGTTAAACTACTCTTTGATTCAAAACACAAGATGAATCTGGAACATACTTTCTTAACATTGAAACATGAAAAGCATTGTGTACCTGATATAAAAATTGATTCAATGATATAAGGTAGGTAATTGTTCAAACTTTATACCCAGTTTTATAAGGTCCAATGAACTATGAGCATAGATTTCCATTCGTAAAAAAACAAAAAACAATTTCCTGAGGATATATTTTTTTGGAGAACAAGTTCATCTACCTTGAAAGAGATGTATTTCTTCCAATTATTTGAAAACCATTTCAATATGTTATGAGTTTCTATCAAGTGACGATGGATCATCTTTATTTTCTCATCCACCTAATCTACTAATTATGGTCCCATAAATATCTTTTTTCTTGACTTCATCCCAAAATATTGGAGTTCGACACTATTTTCTATATATTTCCTCAAAAGGCTCCATATATATACTAAAATAAGAAATGTTATTATATGAAAAATCAACTAAATATTGATGTTGATCCCAAATTACATGGTAATCAATTTAACATGATCGAAGTGTGTCCTACAATGTTGAGATTTTTTATTTTGATTGTCTATCGGATTTATGATTTAAAGAAGTGTAAAAATATAATATAGTTCCGAATGAATTCTAAATGAGTTTCTCGAATTATGAAGTAATTTTGGGATCCTGGTCATGTAAAATTGAGATAGGAACTCCATGTAACATGGGAATAACTTTGAGGCACAAATATGAAATATGAACTAGGTAAATAGTATCTTTCATATGAATAAATGGTGTTGATTTAGTCAGCTGATCAGAAATAACCCAAATCACATTGTTTTCTCCAGAAGTATTTTGTATTCCCACCATGAAGGACTTGGATATATTTCCCCATTTCCACTAAGGAATTGGAAAATGATGAATCATCTAATTTTGTATTTTTCACACCTCTTTAACTTATTTAAAAGGTAGTAATTTCATGGTATATTTTGAAATATCTAATTTCATTAAATCCCATTAGCAATTCATCTAAAGGTCTCTATACATCTTTGTGCTGCTAGGATGAAGTAAAAATGAAGAAAAATGAGTTTCAAATTACAATTATTTCATCAGTGGGGAATCAAAATGCATAAATAAAATATTCCCAAATGCTGAAATAAAATATTTATCAATAGTATATTATCATAACATACCATTTTCCCCATTTTTACTTTATTTGCACAATTCATCGTCTTTATTATGTACTTACATAATTATTTCTAACATAGATTATTGCAATAAAACCTGAAAAAATAGAACATTTTTCTACACCAGATACATAAAATACAAAATTCGTCAAATCATTAACCAATGAGTCATGTACTAAAATTAAAATGGTTAATATAGCATTATGTATTTAACACAGGTAAACTACCAATTTTTTTCTTTTCTAGGATGATAAATGATTGTGAAATAGTAATCCTTTATCAGTTAAATCTATCTTCTCTACCTCATGTTCAATTCATTATTAGTATATATATATACTTAAATCATTTATGTGCTATATTTATTTCAAATTTACCTCCATAAACATTAGTCCTACAAATTTGTTAAAGTAAAAAACAATAGATGAAAATTCCAAATCATGTGTGCGATAATTTAACTCAAGAGGATTTAGTTGTATTGTAGCATAAGATATTACCTAATCATTATACAAAATAACGCAACTATGTTTATTTAATGAAGAATAACTATAGATGAAAGGCCATTATTTCTATAAGGTATGAAAAAACATAGAGCATTCACCAATCTTCTCATCAGTTCCTGAAAACTAACATCAAATTCTTTTGTCTAAATAAAATTAATCCCTTTTAATGTTGATATATTTACAAGGATAAATAATCATGAAATGTTGTTAACCAAGCATTAGTAATAGCCTTCTTATCCATGAGAATTTTGAATCTCAGTAATATCTATAGGTCTTGGGCATTAATCAACTACTTTTGTTTTAGCTGGATCAATTGTTATGCCATCGTTATTTAAAATGATCCTAGGAAAATCAATCTATTGCAACCAAGAATTAATTTTTCTAAATTTCACATATTATATATCATCATTAAGGGTTTCAGAACAATCATTATATTTTTTACATGGTCCTCAAATCTCCATGTATAAACCAAAACATCATCATTAAGAAAACTAAACAAATATTCAGAGAAGATTATATTAATAATATCGATAAATATTATAGGGGAATTTTTCAAACCATATGGAGTAATAAGAAATCATAATTTCCATATATAGTTAGATAATAATTTTTTGGAATAACTTATTCTATCACCATCAGATTATTGTAGCCAGATCTGTTATCAATATTGGAAAAATAATGAGATCCCATGAGATGATCAACCAAGCCATTGATTTGTGGAAATCGATTATTATTCTTAACAATAATGTTATTAAAATAACATTATTCAATGAATAACCTCGTTGAACAATAATTCATTTTAAAAAACAAAATAGGGTCACGCCATTGTGATGTTCTATGAAGAAGAAAACCTTTATTAAGAAAATAATGAGACTACATTCATAATTATAAAAGTTCTAGTTGATGAATTTGATAAGAGGGTTTAGAAATATGATTAGAATCTGGAAATAATTCAACAGTAAATTCAACCTCTCGATCAATTATAACACTGGGAAACTGATAGAAAAAACATCAAGGTATTAATTTACCACTTCGACATCCTTAATATGAACAGTTCCCATGTTTTTAAAAATATGTGCAAGATAGAATTCATTTCCGTCTTTTAACAATTTCTATGTTTACTGATATGTCCTTGATGGTTGAGCACATTCTTATTAACATACTGAAACCCTTTATGAAAATAACTCAATTTTCTATAAAATAATCTCATCATGGTTAAATTAAATCTATTCCATACCCAGAATAACATCATACACTGATATATGAAGAAAATCATTGTAGGAAATGAATTTCCACATACAATGACAAGAATAATTTTATAATATTGTTTTTCCTTAATATTCCGCTTGGTGTATTAAAACCAATAAATTTTTTCATTTCCTGAGTTGAAATTTATAATTTCTCATAAATAAATGAATGTATAGAATCCATATCAAAAAAAATAGAAGAAAATATTAATAAACAAACAAATTATATGATACAAATTTATTTTATGGCCCAATATCTATCGAAGTAGTCACAAATGAATTCAAAAAACCATTCTACATATAAAATGGGTTCTCCCCATCATAAATATCTTTCTTTGGTAAGATATTTTTATAATTTCCCATCTCACAACAATTAATTCACTTTAAAGTTTTGAAATCGTAATTAAACCTACAATCACCATGTTCTTTTTCTTTTCAATTTCGGGCAATATATCCAATCTTACAAAATTATAACAATTCCCATATTTTTTATGGAATTCCATAGGTTGATATTTACCGTAGTTTACACAAAATGGAATCTTTATTTTCTTACTATTAGATTTATTTTATTTATTCAAACCCATTTTATACCATCTAAACTTTTTTTCTACTTGTTTTGAAAGTACACATGATCATTAATAAACACCATTTCTACGATCTCAGCACATCGAATAGGTTTCTTATAAATTTTGAATTCCTGAGATGTCAATTCCCTTATATTTCTTAGCTTTAATTTTGAGAAAACATCAATAATTTAATTATTAATATCCTCAATACAATTTAGAGCATACCTTTTCTTTTATAGAGAAGTATTCCTTGTACACATCCATTGAATCTTCCTTATTTTGTATCATTTCAAGGAATGAATTTTTTTTCCTTAGTAGAGAAACCTTAGGAAAATATTTTTTTAAGGAAATATTCATAAACTCATCTCATTCTAAGGAAACAATCTCCTTATTATCCCTGATATTCTTGACCATTTACCACCACTAGTCAGCTTCAACTTCAAAATAGTAAATAAAAAGACTATAATTTTGGTTATCTAATAATATAATGAACTCAAATATGTTTTCAAGGAAATTAATCCACCCTACATTTACCAATTGTTAATAAGATCCACTGAAAGTATGAGGGCGTTGCCTCATAGAATGTTCAAATATCATCATTTTTCTTTTTCGTAGATCTGGATGTTCTCTTTCACGGAGGCCACCAAAATTTATAGAATATTTAAACTAATACATTAATATAAAAAAATACTAATTTATAATTCACATAATTATGGGTAGTGAATTCAGAATGATATTATTCTCTCAATGGCTTCTTATATTTTCTTCACTTGTTCTCATATAGAAAACAATTCTAAACAAACAAATCATAGATGAAACAAAATTGTAATCATTAAATTATAAATAATTTTAATAAAATAATAAATTAAAAATAATTTTTGGTATTATATTAATATATCCTAACCTCATGGTTATCTAAACCATGCCCAGATACTAACTATAAGGAACCAACCTTTTACATTACATAATCCTATTATTTCAACTATAATACCCTTATTACATTCTCAATTATTATTTATTTAAAATGTTTTATAGAATAATAAAATAATTGTTACATAACAACCCAACCCCAAATATTTTCATTATTACTAAATTATTATATATTTAGTTCTTAATATAATTTTTTTAATAAAACATGAATTATTATCATGAAAAATCATTACAACATTAAGCTTGTATTTTTCTTTTCCCATAAAAATCATTAAACCCTCAGAATGAAAATTTAAAATATGTTATGGGATATTAAATCCCAGTAAAAAAATATAAATGAGATGATCAATCAGTCCATGAATACGTATTAACATATGAAATAAATTTCAAATATATATACTTCTCACCCATAAAGTATCATACACTTTGAGAAAACAATGGCTTTCCATAAAACATAGAAAACCTAAAAATAACATAATCATTGTTTGGGGAATTAATAATATAAGATTTCAACCCTCATGTATTTCATATGATTTTTAACCCGCATGGATACCATAAAATGTAACGCTCAAAACTATATTATTATGTGACCCACACTACAAACTTACCATGTAACCGTTGATTTTACACATGGAATAACCATTATGGGGAATATCCAATATAAACATTATAAATTCATTAGAGGTAGATATATATTCCACCCTTAATAATAATAAAACCTCATTGCATATAACATTATAATATTCAATGAAAACTGTCATTATAAAAACAATTCTTTTAAATTTTGAAAATATTGAAATTCAAAATATGATTTAAAATGAAAAGTCTCTAAATTCGGGTTCTTATTACATAAAACAATTTAAAACCTATTTTATAATTACATAAAGAGTGCTATTAATAAATAAAATTCCTATATTCATATAAATAATTACTTTTTTGAAAATGTTATTACAACTTTACACCCTTTTATTAATAATGTTTTGTTATTTTCATCGTTTCGGGTGTATTGTATTCATGGTTTACATGCTCGGTTCAATATGGATGTTTTTGTCGAATGGAATAAAAATGTCATAATTCGAAAAAAAATGGAGTTAATATGTTTTCAGAATTTTAAATGTTAATATATATCATTCTTTTATATGAGTATTATTTATTAGATAAAACATTAATGAAAATTATTTAATTTAATTTCCCTGGGTTTATGACCATCATGAACATATATCGTTTTTTAATTTCCTGTTCATATATTCATTCTAGAACATTATATAACTTATAAGACTTATAATAAAATATTATTTAACAACAATAATGGTTTTAATACCAACCTTGTATGATGTAATGGAAAATGAAAATGTATCATCCAAGCTGGTGGTAAATCGACACATCAAAATTGTTGTTCTCGTTTTTGGAATAAAAGAGAGAGAAGAAGGGTTTGATGATGAAATTAACCATAAATATGATAAAATTAAAATATATATAACATACTGGTTATTTATTTCACTTAGATCAGTGTAGCAGAATAGATAATAATAAAATAACATAAAATAAATGAAAACTGAAAGATGATTTTACCTCTCGAATTATTCCCAAGGAGAACCTCTTTAATGAGCTTGGTTTTGGACTTTTGGTGAGAACATATGTTCATGGACATAGGAAAAAAGTTTTCAAAATGGAATTAAGTTGAAATTAAATAATATAAAAGGATTTGATTTTTGTGAAGAATAGGTAGTGTAGGGTAGTTTTTATATTGAAGGATATGAATGATTTCTCAATAATTTATTCATTAGATTATTTTTTTGGACCCAGACTATGAATAGTTTTGGAATTATAACTTAATATTTTAAATTAATGAATAAATATTCGATATTATGGGATTATATTCAACATAGATCATCTTTGAAATAGTAATTCATATATCTAACTTACACTATAAATGATAGTATTTCACTATTCACAAAAATATAATTATTTCAAAAAAATCCAACAATTTAAACATAATAATTTCATGATGTGTATAATTAAACAATGAACACCATTTATTTGAAAATAATTTAATAAATATGTGATATTTATTTTTTTTATTTAAATCATCATTTTTTCAAAAAAAGCCTATTTTAAAATTACAACTTATTTTTTAACCCTTTGAAAATTTATATAATGTCTCATAAAAATATATTATAATCATAAGAAAATAACACACTCACTTCTGGTTCAATTTATAGAAAATAAAATTTCATTTATTTCATTAAATTAATTATAAAATTATAAATAAAAATTTATGTTTTACCAAAAAAAACCCTAAATTTATCATTTTTAAAACATTTATTTAGTTATACTTTTCAATAATGATTTGATATATTCATTTATATTATTTATAAATTTAATTTATAGTTAGGTGAGATTACTATTCTATTGGCTAGATTTATATTCCCAGTGGTTAAGTAACTATAACTAAGGACACATGACTTTTACCATATTATAAATTCATTTATTTATATAAATACAACATGTTTTACAATACATTTTTAAATTATTTAACTATTTAATAATAAAACAATATTTTTATATGTACCTGGGTTCTTATAATCATCATTTTTCCCATGGTTATCTATTTGTTTCGAATGAAACATTTACTTCAAAAAACATGAAAATACATTAGAGGAGGCTTCATTTTATGCCATATCTCATTATATATCATGGTATCATCTAAAAAATTCCTTGTTAAATTTTGAGTGTACACTTCTACCTGAATATCATCATTCAAGTGATAATGAGATACAAAACTCTCAATGATAATAGTTATAGACATATTATTCACATTTCAGTTTCTACGTTCAATGCTTTTATTTTATTGAAGGGTTCTCACTGAACACACCTCATGATTTATACTGTGTTTTTATGTAATAGTCAAATTTAATGGGTTCGAATTCTACTACACAATGAGAATTTTAAATATTTATTATCTGGCTAGTTTTATTCTCATCTTATTGATGATGCCTCTTTATGAAATCAATAACTTGTGTGTTATTATTTATAAACATCACACAAGATATTCTACTATAATCATCAACCAAAAAATTAAGTAACTATCTACAAATGTCAATACAATATTTATTGGAACAAAAAAAATTTGGGATGAGATCAAGAAGATTTGATTCCATTTTGTTCTTTGGACGGTATGAACTTTGATCAATCATTCCTCACATGCATTCATCACACTTTTTTTATCAATCATGCATGAGATTTGGGATGTCGAAAAAACATTTAGGTGGCATATCAATTCCAATATATGTTGATTAATGTTACCCAACCTCTAGTTCCATAAATCATTTTCTTCATCTAAATTTAAAAAATAGGAAATTTTTTTCTCTACCTGGTATAAAGTTCCATTTCTTCTATATCATTTCATGAGAGAATTACATGACTTTACTTTGATAATGCATCCCTTTTGATTATACATTACAAGAAATATTGAGTCACAGAGTTGAATCACCCTTAGAAGATTGTGATGCAACCCATCTATGAAAAGATCTTCTATTTTCATTAGCTTATCATTTTTAATTTTTTTTATTTACACTTCCATTGATCCTGTAAGGTGTGATTATTTGTGAATCGTACTAATTTATCAACATTTTTTCCAATTTTGTTCAACAAATATGTATTTCCATTCATGTGGGATTATAATGTTTCTAAATAATACACATGTTACCATTCTATGTATCATTGGGAGAAATTTCTGTAGGGTTAGATTTCAGGATATTATATTTCACTTCCATGAGACACCTGATTGAGTGGAGGAAAAATATGATCATTAAAATAATTTTTCAATATGCATGTGTTCATCAAACTCATAATTTTATTCTTATATAGGAGAATAGTTATTTTTTAAAGTAATACTTCTTGGTTGATAGGTATTTACTTGAATCAGAGTTCTGTAGGTGTTTTTTATACCTTCCCTCTTTCTATATTGAATCGATTTTTCAATATAGTTATAAAAAAGACAAAAATATCAATAGAAACCACTTATTTTATATTATGAAGTATATAATATCATTACCCTTTATTGAATTCTATTCCTTTCCACCATTCGGATAGAACCTTTCTTATTCATTGTAATAGATGGAATGGAATAGAAATCCATATAATTTACATTTCATAGGAGAAAAAATATTATATCTTCTATTCATCCACATGTCATCTTCATTGATAAATCTATTTAACCAATGATACTCTCTGGATACTGGAGGAATATTTTCCCCTCACTTTTTTATTTGGTTCAAAGATGTCTCTATTAGTACATTGGGAGCCTTTGTGATATGTCTATCAATCTACATCCCATTACAATGTCTTATCTTGATTACATCTATGGATTTTTCAATATCATAGTAATTCCAAATTTTCTCAAAAATGTTGACCTTTAAACATTAAACGACTTCTCTTCTACTTGAATACCATATTTATAATATTCCATGATATTGTCATCTAAAATGGCCCCAAACTAGAATTTAATCATTGTTTCCGTTGATTTTAATTTGTTTTTCAACATACTCCAAAATATAACACCTTCTTCATCAGGTCCCTAAAGTATCCTTTAATTTTCTTCAATTCATGATGTAAGGACACTGATGAATTTTTTACTTCTCATCAATACTTATTTTAAACTCTACAACCTTTCCATTATTTCATGATTTTCAAAAAAAAAATCTTTTTTTTCTAGTTGATCAATTTTATCTTGAAGATGATCCACATACTGTAATGTATCATTACATATGGTATTTATATTTTTATATGTATATCATTTAATTTCAATATCATATATAGAACTATCATGTTCACCCTAGATATCAAGAAAAATATAATTCACTAATTATATTCACCTTTTATTGGTTGTACATTTTTAACTATATCCATTAAGGATGCTTAGGATCATGATAATACATTGGTTTTACATCCTCCTGATATTCATTGTTATGTTGTTTCTATATGAAGACAATGATTCTCCACTATTATTTCATTCCCCAATTTAATTCCCCTTTTGAGGGAACCTATTAATATTAATCATTTCAACTTCAAATTATATATCATTGATTTTTCAAGATCAACAAGAAGCAATGTTCCTTAATTTACCACACTGGATACTTGGAAAAGAAAGTTTCCCTTCAAATCGTTCGTTTCCTCTCATGAATTTTCTAGAAAAATTTAAATAAATTCATTATCAACATCATCTTGATAAGTTTAATATGTCTATGCATATAGGATTTATCTATATAAATATTTTTCTAGTTTATTTCAATCATTCACCAACATTGTGTTGATTTTTGAATACAATATATATCCAATAATCCAAATTAAAAGCTATAAAAATGTACAAAAGTGGACTTCACATGTCATGAAACATATAATTTTACATGTATGAATCATTAAAAACATATATATATAGGATAGAAAAAGTTTTGAAGGAATTACAGGTTATGAAAATTAAACAAAATGTGAATCACCAATACATGTCGTGTAAAATTCCTCTTCCACTTCACAATTAAGGATCAAGTCAAGAATGTAAAGCGTATTTTTAGTCCGCATTACAAATAGTTAAACATGATACCTCTTTTAATCTCAAAATATTATAGTTATGATAGGTTCCAGATCCAAAATATGTGGAGAAAAACATGGATTGAAATTTAATAATGCGATGTCACAAACCAAATCTGGTCGCCACCAAAATCGACACCAAACCCAGCTCGTGATAAGGCCCGAAGGGCGTTCCCGATCCCCACGGGCTGGTACAAGTGCCCGGGTATCGTATAATGATAATTGGGAACGATTTACCCGATTTTATAAACTTTAAACAAGAAAAAAACTCAATAAAACAAATCTGGATTTTTCAACTAAAACCATCTTTTACAAAATTTCAGAACTGAATTACATAAGTTAAAAATATGTTTAAAGAACATTACAAAGTTAAAAAAACAAATGAGGACATCCCAAGAACCTCAACATTGCAAGAGGCATTTCCCTCAAGCCATCTCCACAACACCACATCATGAATGATCGGTGAAAATACGAATTGTTGGCACAAATGTCATACCCAAACCTGCGACAACAAAAATAACCAAGTCTACTTACACCAAAGGGTGTAAGTAGGGTGTGAGACAATGCCCAGTAGGATACCACCACTAAGATATTCCCTATTATAAACATTCAAAGACAAAAAGCATGCAAGTTTTCAAAATCATGCAATTTCTAGTTACAATTTCTAAAAGATGCAACTTAAAAAAATTGTTTTCAAGTGGGATAATTTAAATAATCAACGCTTTTAAAATAAATTCAAAAGCTGCTGAATTTTCCAGCCAAATATACCGTATGCCGACGGTATGTATAATGGATCTAACGAGAACAAGTAATAGGAAATAACCCCTAGGCACTAGCTAGCTGTGGGTCCCAGGTCCCTCGTATCTCAGTGAGAGTAACCACAAAAATTATCTGTTATCGTGCAGGAGCCACTAGTAGGGAACATACCCATAACCTAGTGGTCCCCAATCATCATCATCATAGTTTAGTTAGAGTTGTAAGCGTCAATCCTGCTATGTTAAATAGAGGCCAACCCCACGGATTCACTAGAATACTAGTACACGTCCACCCACCTAGATACCTGAGTTTTCCCTTTGTGCTCAAACAAGTTCAAAAAGCCAAGAAATATAATTTTCACATGAATATATCACTTCCACATCACACATTATCCAAACAGCCCCATGTACATCACAGAAGTCACAAATTTAACTTTTCATTCAAATTCATTTTGAAATCAAACTCACACCAAAATAGCCCACACCACTTTTTTTTATAACATCCACAATCCAACACATCCTTTAACAATTTTATGAAGTCCCTACAAATATGATAACCATCACATAACAAAACTATTCACATTTAAAATGGATCATTTTAAAGTATAAATAATCCAAAACAGTTTTCCAATATGGTTTTACCTCTTACATAAATCATTAAACCACTCAAAACTTTCATAAAACCATTCTAAATAGTGCACCAAAGCTTTCCAAATAAAACCCATTCCAAAACCATATTTCAAGGAAAAAATCACACCAATAAAAATTTAAAACAGAATTGGAATCCCCAAAAACATTTATTAAAAAACACCCATGTGTTATACAAACACCTCAAACAATAGTACAAAAGATCCACATGAAACACACACGTTTTCAAAATCACTTTCAAGAAGTACAATAAATTTTTACACCTTAAACCCAAAAAAAACATCTTTAAGACCTATTGGCACACCAATACCCCACCAAATCAGAATTTTCATCCCAAACAAGACTTATTAAACAAAATTCATATGTTATAAAGCAATCCCAAACAATACTCAAAGGCTTGCAAATGAAAACACCAAATTTTAAGCTAAAATGAAACTATAAAAACAAATGCTTTACTAAATCCAACATAAACAATTCACGCACCACACACAACATATTAGGAACATTAATGACAAGTAATTCAAACAAACTAACTCATCAAGAATGTTTACACATGGAATCACCTACCTTTTACGACGAAACCCTCAAAACATGGTGCGAAACATCAACCGCACCAACCCGGAACCACAAGGAATATAAATCCAGACCTAGACCAAATTATTTGACCAAAATGACACAAAAACAATCCATAGTTTCGAAACTCAACTTCTGGACATGAGGAACTTCATGAAATGGTGAAAGAACCCCTAAGGAAATGGAAGAAATCAAGGAAAGAAACACTTACTTGAAACATCTTGAATCAAACGAACCAAATACACCACAATTTGAATCTCCAAGAAACCAAACCTGATATGGAGGATCTAATGGTGACGATAAGGTAATTTGGGGACTGAAATTGGGTCAAACGATCAGAAATTGAAGGAGTTATGAAAGAAATGATTTACCTCTTCAAATCTGGGAGATTTGAGAAATCTAGACCCGTTTCGCCCAAATGAGGGACACAAATGAGCTCAAAAGCTGAGAGATAGATATTGGGGGTGATCCTTAGGTTTTTGGATTTGAGTGAGAGTTGGAATCACCGAATAATAGTAAATATTGAATGATATATTAAAATATTAAATTAAAACTTAAAGCAGAAAATGGGATTTCGGGATGGCCCAAAACCTTAATAAAAAACCCAAATCCCTCATGATTATGGGTTTTTATGAGGCCCAAAGGGATATGATGATTTTAATATATCAGGGTATAACAATTGGGAAGTGTAATGGGTATAAAAAAGGAAAAATTGAAAGAGTTATAATAGAAACAGTATTTGTTTTTAAATCTGAAATTGGGCTCACGGTTTGGCCCAACTTTTCAAAACCCACCATTTTTCACCAAAATGAGTGGTAAACCCCCAAAAAAATTAGGAATGGAAATTAAATGAAAAATTAATTTAATAACAAAAATCATGGGTGTGACAATTCTCCCCACCATAAAGCTTTCCGCCCTCGGAAAGCCACATCATGGAAAAAGTAAAAAAACCAAACCCAACCTAGAAACCAAGAGGTACTCCCTTTCCAGGTTTCTCCCCCAAAGGCCAAAACACCTCCAGTGATCAATGAAGGAAGGAATACTCTCACAAAAATAACTTACACCACTTTCCTGAAACAATCAATCACATTCATAGTTTATCCCAAAATAAAACACCTCAAACACTATCCGAACAAGGCTCAAGAAATTCACCCAAATGAACAACAACTTCGAACAATGTTACATTTACCTTACATTAACTAAACCATTGGGAACTCTCCAGTCCCAAAGATTACTCAATAAATATGATGGTAGCTATATAGCTCCGAACGAGACTATTTACACCAATCGATGACCATGGAAAAATATATGTTACTGGTACGGGGGGACACAAATACGCTTCCCACCGTAAGAGACAACCAATATTTTTTTTGCGAGATAGAATCAGGAGACTAACAGGGGGAGGCCTAAATGGACTCACTGGTACAAAGGATATAATTCCATCAGAAATTTACAAAATAACTTATATAAGACTCTTAGTGGGTCTCCCCACCATAATAACCAACCATCTTAACCAACTGGCACTGGCCGGTAATGAAAGACCCCAAAATTTAAAGAGTTAGGGCGTCCGCACAGTTAGCCTCCACAGTTTGGGAAACTGTGCGCTAACCATGTGGAACCTTATACCTACATGGTTTTCTGGGGAATGGTTACTACTAAATGTTCACTCAACATTTCTAGACAAATCTAAAAACTTTCCCCCAAACCCAAAAGAAACCAAAGGGGAAAATAAATTACTTGGGAGATAACATGGGGATGAGGCCCTCCACCTCTTTCCACCGAATAGGAACAATAGAAGAAAGATGAAAACACCAGATGTTTAAAATATTCCCATCTCTCATACTGAGAATATTTCTTTGTACAAGGTTAAAAACAACACTGGGATTTCCTCTGACTACGTGCCAGCTTCTCTTCGGGACCTATGGCTGGAGCTGGAATGATTGAAGCATCTTCGGCCTCCCAGTTAGGATTTGGAAACCCCAGAATAGAATTTCTTCTTCCGATGCTACAAAAAACTACATGCAATCCAAGATGGGTTCTCCAAGACATAACACACCCCAGAACTCACTTTCCCCTAACTTGGGATTTCACTAAAACAAGGGTTTAGAGGACACACTCACATCACACCTTGTTTCTTCAGGTGAGAAACAACAGAAATAAAGGACACATATAAACACCTTCCTCTAAAAGAGAGGATGCCAAGATCTCCTAAAATGAGAAACACTGCTAAAAAAATAGAATAAAAAAATATTGTACAATTTCACCTTTACAATCAAACGAGCACGCAACATCACAACACGTTAATGAACATGACCAAAGCGACTGATAGAAATAATACAAGAAGGGGGCCTTATAAAACATCCCCAAACATGACAACATTCCATAAAGTGTCCATAATATCCTCTCATGGCCAGATTTCCCACACAGGTGGTTTAACATAAACCCCTTCTTCAAAGAGACTATGAAGGACTCAGAGACCCTCTTAGACACTATCCATATTGAAAACCCTAGACAACTTCCACCTTCGAAGCATCGAGTAGCTTAAAAAACTAAGGTCTCTTTCAACAATCCACGAGAACTCTTCCGCAAAAAGAGGATGCGAAAAAAAACCAAGAATGTAAATGGTGTAGACTCATTATATAAAGCTCAAGAAAAGATTCCTTACATTGATCAACTGGAGGATTTTCCAACGGCGAAACAATTCGGGTTTCACTTCAGGTGTTCCCTAACCCTTAATGGGGGCGTACCCTATCCAACGGGAGAACCCAAGGACCCAACAAAGCTATTACATTGGTAAAAACACGCAACAAAACAGATCCAAACACATTAATAGAACCACCATAAAGGTGTCCAGAAACATATCTCATAGGAGACTACTAACCTGTCCTTCTACCCAGCTTATCGACCAAACACAAACCCAAAATATAGTTCAAACAGGAGGGGTTCTTGGCCTCAAAACATCCCACACCATCAACATTTTCCAAAAAACACACAATATACACCATCCCAAAAAATTCATCAAGACATCATGATTTTATTTAAAACCAATTCTCTGAAAAAAAATTGTTTAGCAGTAAATATATCCACCGATGGTACCCCATGGGCCTCACACATGCCTGTTTTTGTGCCACACCGGGCACCCTCCTCATATCCGTCCCGACACTCATCCAGTCATGCCATCAACCATCCATCATCCAATATAACCCCATGCATGTGGTCACTCATAGAAATACCAAAGTTTAAAACAAATATTCTTTCTGCTTTTCAAAACCAAAACGGTCAACCAATACTTCCTTTTTCTCAAGACCACTAACCATGGAATAAAAAAACCAATCATTCAAATTATTTGTCACTTTCAATTCATATACATCAATTTCGAAACATCTCATCCCATTAAAACACCATTTTATTGTTTAGAAAACTCTATTGGAAACACTTTTTCAAAACCATATTCAATATAGTTCATGCTTTGAAAAGATGTAGAAGAACACCATTTTCTGTTTCAAAATAATTCTAAAAATTCAGTTCCACCATTTCAACAATCAAACCATTCCCTTATTATTTGAAAATAACTTCAAAAAAAATCTTTACGCTTCTTAAAACCAAGTCACTTTAAAACCAAATTCCACGATTTCAAAACTAAAGAACACAAGACAATGCGAGAGGAAACTAGTTTCAGTGGGTGACTTGGAAATATGGTTGGCAGCCATATTCTAATCACTTCAGCATCATAGAGAGTGTTCTAGGTAATATCCCTAGATCCACATGGCTTGCCAGACCCTGCGAGCTCCCTGAGACCATTAACCCAACTCTCGTTTCATTTCCCCTAATCATCATCAGACCAAGAAAACCAAAAGACATAGATAAAACCTGACTTCCCCAGGAAACTTGAATCTTGTCATGAGGTGTGGTGATCAGGCACACTAACCATAACTTGAATAACAATTCCCTACAATCCTAACTCCATACTATCCTGACTCTTCCACAAATAACATGACACAAAGTGTTAACCTGAACCTCCTTTGATACCATTTTGTCACGAACCAAATCTGGTCGCCTCCAAAATCGACACCAAACCCAGTTCGTGTCATGACTGAAGGGCGTTCCCGATCCCCACGGGCTGGCACAAGTGCCCGGGTATCATATAATGATAATTTGGAACGATTTACCTGATTTTATAAACATTAAACAACAAAAAAGCTCAATAAAACAAATCTGGATTTTTCAACTAAAACCATCTTTTACAAAATTTCAGAACAGAAATACATAAGTTTAAACTATGTTCAAAGACCATTAAAATGGTAAAAAAACAAATAAGGACATCCCAAGAACCTCAACATTTCAAGAGGCATTTCCCTCAAGACATCTCCACAGCACCGCATCATGAATGACCGGTGAAAATACGAATTGTTGGCACAAATGTCATACCCAAACCCGTGACAACAAAAATATCCAAGTCTACTTACACCCAAGGGTGTAAGTAGAGTGTGAGCCAATGCCCAGTAAGATACCACCACTAAGAGATTCCCTATGATAAACATTCAAATATGAAAAGAATGCAAGTTTTCAAAAACATGTAATTTCTAGTTACAATTTCTAAAAGATGCAACTTAAAAAAATAGTTTTCAAGTGGGATAATTTAAAGAATCAACACATTTAATTTAAATTCAAAAGCTGCTGAATTTTCCAGCCAAATATACCGTTTGCCAACGGTAAGTATAAAGGATCTAACGAGCACAAGTAATAGGAAATAACCCCTAGGCACTAGCTAGTTGTGGGTCCCAGGTACCTCGTATCTCAGTGAGAGTAACCACAAAAATTATCTGTTCTCGTGCACGAGCCACTAGTAGGGAACATACTCATAACCTAGTGGTCCCCAATCATCATCATCATAGTTTAGTTAGAGTTGCAAGCGTTAATCCTTCTAAGTTAAACTGAGGCCAAACCCCACGGATTCACGAGCATACTAGTACACGTCCACCCACCTAGATACACGAGTTTTCCCTTTGTGCTCAAACAAGTTCAACAAACCAAGAAATATAATTTTCACATGAAAATATCACTTCCACATCACACATTATCCAAACAGTCCCATGTAAATCACAAAAGTAACAAATTTAACTTTTCATTCAAATTCATTTTGAAATCAAACTCACACCAAAATAGCCCACACCACTTTTTTTTATAACATCCACAATCCAACACATCCTTTAAAATTTTTATGAAGTCCCTACAAATATGATAAACATGACATAACAGAAATATTCACATTTAAAATGGTTCATTTTAATGTATAAAAAATCCAAAACAATTTTCCAATATGGTTAAACCTCTTACATAAATCATTAAACCACTCAAAACTTTCATAAAACAATTCTAAATAGTGCACCAAAGCTTTCCAAATAAAACCCATTTCAAAACCATATTTCAAGGACAAAATCACACCAATAAAAAATTAAAACAGAATTGGAATCCCCAAAAACATTTATTAAACAACTCCCATGTGTTATACAAACACCTCAAACAATAGTACAAAAGATCCACATGAAACACACACGTTTTCAAAATCACTTTCAAGAAGTACAATAAAGTTTTACACCTAAACCCAAAAAAAAACATCTTTAAGACCTAGTGGCACACCAATACCCCACCAAATCAGAAATTTCATCCCCAAAAAAATTTATTAAACAAAATTCATATGTTATAAAACAATCCCAAACAATACCCAAATGGTTGCAAATGAAAACACCAAATTTTAAGCTAAAATGAAACTATAAAAACAAATTCTTTACTAAATCCAACATAAACAGTTCACGCACCACACAAAACATATTAGGAACATTAATGACAAGTAATTAAAGCAAACTAACTCATCTAGAAATGTTTACACATGGAATCACCTACCTTTTATGACAAAACCCTCAAAACATGGTGCGAAACATCAACCGCACCAACCCGGCACCACAAGGAATATAAATCCAGCCCTAGACAAAATTATTTGACCAAAAGTACACAATATCAAACCATAGTTTCGAAACTCAACTTCTGGACAAGAGGAACTTTATGAAATGGTGAAAGAAACCCTAAGGAAGGGGAAGAAATCAAGGAAAGAAACACTTACTTGAAACATCTTGAATCAAACGAACCAAATACACCACAATTTGAATCTCCAAGAAACCAAACCTGATATGGAGCCTCTAATGGTGATGATAAGGTAATTTGGGGACTGAAATTGGGGCAAAAGGTCATAAATTGAAGGAGTTATGAAAGAAATGATTTACCTCTTCAAATCTAGACGATTTGAGAAATCCAGAGAAGTTTCTCCCAAATTCGGGACACAAATGAGCTCCAAAGCGGCGAAATAGATATTGGGGGTGATCCTTAGGTTTTGTTTCTTTGAGTGAGAGGTCGAATCACAGAATAATAGTAAATATTGAATGAGATATTAAAATATTAAAATTAAAACTTAAAGCAGAAAATGGGATTTCGGGATGGCCCGAAACCTTAATAAAAAAACCCAAATCCCTTATGATTATGGGTTTTTATGAGGACCAAAGGGATATGGTGATTTTAATATATCATGGTATAACAATTGGGAAGTTGAATGGGTATAAAATAGTAAAAATTGAAAGAGTTATAATAGAAACAAAATTTCTTTTTAAATCTGAAATTGGGCTCACGGTTTGGCCCAAATTTTCAAAACCCACCATTTTCACCAAAATGAGTGGTAAACCCCCAAAAAAAATTCGAATGGAAATTAAATGAAAAATTAATTTTAAAAAATTCATGGGTGTGACATGTGATAAAGTTACGTATAATGAAAATTCTAAACTATTTATGTATGTAATGTGGATATCTAAAGATAAATAGATTAGAAAAAGTTTTTCTTCTCAAATTTCCCTCATTTCATTATTTATTTCCCTTTGAAAATTATGATTGAGTAATACCTTCTTTTAATTGAATCCATGAGTAATTCATTATTATAGAATTGTTCTTCACCCTTATCATCTTATTTTTCCATTTGAACATTCATTTTCCTTTTTGGTTCCATTACAAAGTAGATACACACCATGTTCTTTCATGTTTACACATTCAACTAATCTTTTGATTAATTTTTCAATTTTTTAGACTGTTAAACGTATTATTCTTAAAACCACCGTAGAGATCTACTTTATTTTTATTGTTTTATTAATCCTCTAAACATGTTTTTGAGTATTTCTCTGATTTCGATTAATATATTCAGGAACTATTAAACTTTTTATGGTAAGGGTTGAGATTAATGTTGACCTCAATGTAATGAATCAGTAAAACAAAAAAATAGGAAACCCTATTTTTATAAATTAGATTAACTAATAAAATATAATTAAATTTTTTATATAACCCATACAATTGGATGTTTAAATGAGTGAGGTTGAACTAATTGGAGTTGATAATGTTATCACCATTAGACTATGAAATGTTTTACTATAGAAGCTAGTTTTAATAAATATTTGGTGTTAGATATATTTAAACTAAGGAATAATTTCATCATTGATAGATCTAGTTGGTTGGACTATAATAAATGAGTTCTCTATGAACAACTTTAATGACTAAGCCCTAGAACACTCCCATGTTATGCATATGTTCATCCTTCTTATAAGAAATATTGAAACCAACCCTAAAACCTATAATTCTCTTGAATATCAAACCAAACTAGTTATAAATAATTTAATCCCAAACCTAAGACAACTTGTGAGCAATCCTACATAAAGGGTTGGATCTTACTGGATCCCTATATTTCATTATTTCCCCAAGGCTTCAACATCGTACTATAAATATAGAACACCATTTTTCAATGTGTAGATTATGATAGAATATATTACAATCCAATCGACACCCATGTGAATTCAATGAAATGTGTGGGATCAACCATTTTTATGGATACATAGTGTTTTTTGTTGGAATAGAGACCTTCAACACAATCTTATGATTACCTTACCCATCCAAAATATCCCTTTTCATTATTCATTGCCTATTATTGATGTCACTATGTCATTCTTGGTTTTAGTTTTATATAATGCCTCCGGTTCACAAAACATTATAAATGATCCTTGATTCACATGAAATTATACCTTTCATTTCTAATATTGAATGATATCGATCTACATGCCACCATCCATGTATTAGATACCTCAAAAATCATGCAGGCCCCAACCCACCCAAAAAATCAATATGTGCCACCTACACTAAACATATATAAACACTTGAACCTAGTTTTTAGGGTCATGAATTTAAGATAGTCTTCCATCAACGGTGTTTCTCCATCATTGTGTTCCCTCTTATAAAGACACATATTTTTTAAATCATACATGGACTCATTAGTATGATCTAAAATATGGTTTATATCAGTGTATTATAGAGTAAATATCCTCATGATAGCATCTCTAAATTATTTTAAATATGTGATACCCTTTTCAACCAGAGAATGTACTATGATGCATATTTTTTCTCCTTTACTTATGAAAATAATTCAATGTTTGGATAAGGATTCATTTTCCCAAGTTGATCATGACTTTGGATGATCTAGACAAGAATTTCACAGATAATTGATCTCTCCAAGATGAACCTATAGACTACGTAAGAAAATTTTAAATTCCAATAAATTAAAGGTAGAGTCTTCTTGGGAGTTCGGGGATCTCTTCATGTAACTCACTCGGAACTACCAACATCAAGGACTTGATGGGTGGTTTCAACTTCCAACATTCTACCATGACCTCCAACCAGCTTCTTACATAGTGGTAGATGCTACCAATGATGGTGGGTTGATGTAAAAATGGCTAAATTAGGCTAAGAACTACATGAAATGTACACTCCAATTCCAATATATGACAGAGTTATTAGGAATGCCTCAACATGGAGTCCATAGAGATGATGAAACCACTTATCTAAAGGAACATATATAATACATTACTAAGTAGATGGAATCGTTTCAACTACCCATTATACCACCACACCCCCTTCTCTACTAATGAAGATTATATTCTATGAAATGTCAAGAGGTCCACACTCAAACTAAATAAAATCATCTCTAAAAAGGTTAATGATGGAATACCTAGGAGCAATTTAGTGAAATGAGAAATTCTCTACTATTTATTAGTTAAATCTTATACTAAAGATTAGATAACCTGGTAGTTTCTCAATCTCATTCCCCATAGGGGCATGAAACATCAGAATATCCCTATTCACTTTGGATATATCATTGAACTAATGAAAATTTGTGTGTTCTTTAAGATGGGACTCAAGGAAATAAAACTAACTAGATTGAATCATTAATTAGTAGATCGATAAGTAAATTATCTTCATGTTATTCTCAAGGATGTTCTAGTCAAAAGTGGAAAATATATTTTTCCAGCAGACTTACTCATTTTGGAAATGGATGGAGAGATATATAATATGATTATCCTAGGAATATCATTATTATCCATTGGTAAGTCATTGATATATGTGAATAAAGGGATAAATATATTCAAATTAGGTGATGAAGATAGTGTTTTCGACCAAGTGATATTTAATAATCAAATAGATGATTCTATTGAATGTTTAACTATCTTTCTCATGGACAAGAGGAATAACTACATGGCCACTTAAGATGATAGTGATTCACTACCTCCTAATGAAATTTGGGTTTATGAATAACTACATGTGAACAAAATTGACCATATGGTTAGGTAAGTTTTCCCTCCATTCATATCCTTAGTCATCCCAACACAATCATTGGTGATAAATCTTCTCGTAAACACACTCATGTACTCATTATTAGAGGTTCAAACTGCAAATGTAGTCATCATCATACCAAAACTGGAATATATACAATATGATAAGTTTTTATAATTCCTAAAATGTATCAATAAATTAACCACCTATGTAGTGGATGACATAAATGTGTTCATCCATTTAATATGAACTCACATGATTTAATTTTAAGAAGGAGAAAACCCCATATTCTAGCATGATAGGAACTATACCCAACAATAATTGAGATAGGTATGAAATATGTACTAAAACTATTAGATGTTGGAATAATTTTTTTAATCAGTAACCGCAAGTGGGTGAGTCCACTATAGGTTGTTCCAAATAATGATGTCCTCATAGTTTTAAATAATGAAGAAGATGAACTTATATCAACCTGAACTATCACTGGATGTTGAGAGCATGTGTGTGTGGATTATTGAAACATAAAAATTGTATCATTAATATATAATTTCACATTTCATTCCATTGATCAAATTATCAAGAGACTGAAAGTTAATTATTTCTACTATTTCTAGGATGGATATTCATTGTACAATCAAATTAAAGTCGACCTAACTAAACACTCAAAAACTACATTCAGATGTCCTTTCATTACCACCACATACAAAAAAAATTCATTGGGTATATATAATTCCCTAGAGACATTCCAAATTAATGGAACATATATTAAATGATATGTTGGAGGAATTCATTAAAATTTATATGGGGAATTTTTCATTTTATATAAAAGTATTCAAGGTATGCCTAAGAACTCTATAATTAATCCTCAATTGCTATGAAGAAAATTGTCTCATTTTATATAGGGAGAACTGACACAATATCATCCTAAGGGATGAGTCATTGGAAGAAAAATATCAAAAAATGGCATAGATGTTGATCAAGCTATGATAAAATTGATCAAAGACATACCTGATTCCTCAATTGTTAATTGTATATAGTGCATTGTAGGACATGTATGATATTATAATCACTTCTTATATGATTTTGTGAAAGAATCCTGCCAATTTCAATTATTGTTTTCAAATTATAATCCATTTAAAATCCATGATTTCTGTTTGATGGAAATTTGAATTTTATAGAAATACCTGGTGGTCACTTATGTATTCATTTATCTAAACTGGGATAATAAAATTGATTGAATTTGTGATGTGACCAACTTCACTATAGGTTCAGTATTAGGATTGTGATTCAGCCACATAATATGTACCATTTACTATGAATATCACTCCTTGATTAATTATTTTATGAACTACAAAACTACAGAAAAGAAAATATTAACCTTCATATATTCTTTTAAAATGATTTTCACATAAAATGTTTTTTCCAAGGTTATTGTTTACACTATACATGATTCCCTTAAATATTTTTTGGGTAAAAAGGATGTCAAAATAAGTCCAATATATTGGATCCAATTTCTATAATAATTTTATATTAACATAAAATGAATTAAGGGGACTGAGAACATTGTCATTGAGTATCTATGCTGACTCTCAATAACCCTCATTAAGAATAATGATAATTTGGACTTCAAGGCAGACATCCCCAATGAAACTCTTTTCAACATAAACATGATGGAATTAACATATTTTTTCAACATTATAAACTATCACTTTATGGGATCACTCTACCTGAAACTATCATACATGAAATTGATGAGATTTGTTGTTGAATCCTCACACTAATACTATGATAAACCACAACATTTAGAAATATAATGATGGATGAATTCAATATTTCATCCCTAAGGGATGGATATAAAACATACCTTACCTGTGTCACATGTCCCCAACTTGATTTTAAGATGGACTCAAACTCAGAATAGACAAATTCCTTAAATCTGAAATCCTTTGGGCCATACTCAATCAATATAAAATAATCATTTTCTTAGTCAGTGATCAGTACCAACAAATTGGAACTTTCAGGAAGAGAAATGAAATTCCACAAAACCCAATCTAGAATTTTAAATATTATATGTATAGGGAATAGATGTTATTGGTCCATTCCTAAATTCATATGTAAATTTATATATATGGATTAGTGTTGAGTAAATCTTGAAACTGGGATATGAGGAAGAAATAACTCATGACATGGAAATATTAGTAATCAAAATTTTAATTAAAATCATCTTTTCAATGTTTGGATTCCCGTAGATACTCGTTAGGGATAGAAACACTCACTTTACTCGTAATTTTGTCAGTGGATTAATTAGGAATTATGGATTCTGATACAACATTGTATCTAACTACCACTAGAAAACAAGTAGGAAATTTTAATTCTTAAATAGGGAAAAAAAATTCTAGAAGAGATATTAAACATATGATATAATTTTTAGAGCATCAAGTTAGATGTTTTACAATGGTATTAATACACTGCATACAAAACACCAATTGAAACCACTCAATTTTGATTAGTGTATGACAATATATTTTATTTTCTAGTAAAATTACATCATCGCTCATATTGGGAGAATAAGAAATTAAATATGGAATCTACAAATGATATAGATGTCATGATGCTACAAATAGATAAACTAGAGGATATAAGAAAGTGTTTATATAAGAATGAGAGGATTTAGAAATAAAAAACCAAAAATTTACATAACCAGGGAATCAAATGAAATGTATATTTATTAGAAAATAAGGTTTGGTTATTCAATTGCCTTTTGAATCTATTCCTTGCTATGATAAAATCCATAAGGCCAGTACCCTTCCCGGTCGTACAAATATTCCCTTATAGGACAATCATGATTTAAAAAGAAGAAGAACCACCCTTAAATCTTAATGGAAAACGATTGAAAATTTATCAGGAACCATTCCATGAAGGATGTGTAATCACATTGAGATTCTTCTCAGAGATACTGAGTATAACTCTAAATTTTAAATGATGCACTCACTGGGAGGATACCCCAGAAAGAAAAAATAAAATAGAATAGGATATAGTAGAGTTTGTTGAATCCTAATGAACACTGAATGATATGGGCCACACCATGGTTATAAAAGGGGAATGATGCAGAAATTATATATCAGTAGTCCATACATAGCAGGTAAGAATAAAAAAAATTTAAATAAAAAATTCATTCATTATGTGTCATGTAATTACTTGAAATTACACAACTATTATAAATCATGATCATAGGGTGAAAAACGCACACCACACCCCCATAACACCTTCCCATCGCTATCCATTTTATGAAACCCACCCCTGCTGCTACTCTCTCGACCTCACCTCACCATCTCTACACCTTCCGCATATTCCTTCTTCATGTTAATCCTACTCATCCTATTAATTCCATCCACCCTTTTTCTTATTAAATGGAATTCTCGAAGTCCATTCAAACTCACCCCATCGATCCTGCACCAAATAATGACAAGTCACCTCTGGTAAAGTGATAAAGGACTACCACACCTCCATCATGCACCACTTCATCCTTCTCTATCTTTATTTTCACCTCTAAAACACCTTCAGCCATAGTGGAGTCACATTTGTACTCCATCTGGTCATAAGACACATCTCAGCACCATATCCATCATCTCTAACATGTTTTTTTTCTAAAGGGTTAGGCAACGCAGACCTATTTATAGGAAAACACCGTACAAACAAGTACAATGACTGATCTGGACATCATTTTGGAGATTATAAATATATAGATGTTCCTTAATCTCTATGAAAGACTTCACATTTCCCCGATCACCGATGCATGAAATTAGACCTTCTCAGAGTTGTTACTCAATTTATTTTCTAGTCTTTAGTATGATCACTAGTAGCATTACATTTTAGGTAGGTATAAGAAAACATGATATATCCTTCGATGGGATTGGCATTTGAATCGTCATATATTCCTCCTACGTTGTTGTTTACTTATTATTTTAGAAACATCAAATCAAGGTAAGAAATTCAATGGAAACATGTCTCTAGAGGATTATTGCATGAGGCCCTAAGAGGATCCATGATCCTTGTATTCTGAAGTCCAACTTACTATGGGGTCCTACAATTTGGATTCTTCATCGAGTCATGATACGTTCTTTGTTTAATCATACCTAGGATCATGAGAGCTCAAGCCATATGGATTTACTCTTTCTCATCATAGTAATGGGAGGCCCTACCATCATTATGGGATCTAAATTCACATTTTATTTTAGGGAGCATGCACAACAGTCATGAGGAATACTGATTGGTATATCATTTATCAATAATTTAATATGAAATCTTGGAGTCTTCGAAACATCCCTTAACCTCGAATATCATGGATCGAGGGAATGGATCAACATCTTTATACTCCCAAAAATTAAACATCTACCTATGGATTTAAACATTTAAAAAAGGGAACAGGGATGCATCTAGGGTGTTGAAGAGGCATTATGTGACCATTCAATCTACTTATACCCACCTCATGCCACCTTATTCTCATCCCATACCTCCCCCCAACCTTACCCTAGCTTGTTTCCACACACATTGCATCCTTTAAAAAAAACCATATCCCTCATAGATCCACCGCAATCTTACCAACACTATCACCCACCCTATTCTCTCTACCATGGTTTGGCTCTAACACCACCACATTCTTGTGATCTTACATCAGATATCCCACCACCTAGGAACCACATTCATTGCAACACCAACCATTAAAATACCTACCTAAAAAAAATCCCCTAAAGTAGATCACTCTAATCCACAAGTATGACCTTAATCCTTCAACATTCTCACACCATCCACTAACCAGACAGATCTACTATTTGAGATGACAGACTATGCTACCTATTAGGGGTATTTGATAGAGAAGGATTACTAGGGCAAGGGCCTAACCACTCCACCATCTACTATGTTTTCATTCATTGAACCTTATTCTATAAACATGACCACTGTTAGGATATAAACTGTGCCACCTCCATCCATTCTAATAGTTGTCAACTTTGTGTGACTTTTATATGCAATTAATGACCATGATTCCTATTCCATAAAGAAAATCGATAGGAAATTTTAGATTGAGTGTCCAACTATTCAATAGGGTGTATCATATGTAGAATCCAATAATATTTCCCCCGAGTCATAGTTGTCCCTTATAACCCTACCACATTTTCTATTCACTACCAATGACACATTTTGTACAACATGTATTCAATTACACACTAATATATCATTGTTCTATATATACACGAGATATAATATTTGATTTTACACATCATAGATTATATATATTTTATTACTGTATTAAAGTTTTCTGTTCAAGATCTTCTGCCTCATATATGGTCATTGATATTTGTATTCCACCACCATGTAACATCTTATTTCCAATGTGTCAATGTCTATAAAACATAGAGCACCATCACGAGGAACTTTCACTGGAGATCAATGTTCAAAATAGATCCACACTAGGATGAGAAAATTTTTGTTTTTCACTACCTGAGATTCATGCTCAGTATGATCCTCAGGTGGTTAATACTTCCATGAATCCATGTGGCCTCAATAACACAACCACCAGTTCCTGTAGGAGGCAACATACTCTAGTGTAGATGGATGACACTAACTGAATCATTTGTCCATACACCTAACTAAAGATATCATTGTTATATATTTGTGGGAGGTTATCCATATTTGATGTAACACCCCATGATTTCATAGTATGTTATCTCATTAAAGTAATTCAATAGCCTGCTCTACACGCAACATCGAGTTCGAGTGCACCACAACTTACTAAAATAACTGTTTTAAAAGCGTTTATGAAAAGTCTTAACTAAATTTTTAATCTTATATACTCTATATAATTTTAACATCCATATTATTTGTTTCTTATATATAATATAAGAAAAAAATTCATTTTTAATATAAAAGAAGTATTTTTCAAAAAATGAAATTTTACCGCCTTTTAATTCCGAACCCCTTTTAAAACCAATATTTGACAGTTTTATATATTCAATTTAATTATATTAAATTCTTCTCTATATTTGGG
The DNA here is from genome assembly GCA_963277665.1 of Viscum album. Lineage (NCBI taxonomy): Eukaryota > Viridiplantae > Streptophyta > Magnoliopsida > Santalales > Viscaceae > Viscum > Viscum album. The sequence goes on from OY728150.1 coordinate 1,048,076,784, forward strand.
AGATAAAAAATTAGTTTTGATATATCTTTGGTACTTTTCTGATAACTTTCTTATTTAGATGAATAGTGAAAAATACTTTGTTTTTAAAGAAAATAACTATTTTAATTGAAATAATTTGTAGTTATAAATTATTAATTTTAATGGTTTATAAGTATAATTAGATTAAATTTTTATCATATAATACAATGTAGGTCATTATAAGTAATTTCACATTTATATTTGACATAAACACATGTCAATCTTTTGATTGTTTTGACTTATTAAAAACCCATTATTTAGTTTTGACAATTGGAATTGATTATTAATTAGTAAATGTAACTTATATATTTTGAGTTTAGTAAAATAGACTTAATTTTTGAATTCAGAATATCAAAAATAGCATAGTGTGAATTTTTGGAATTTTTCTGAAAACATTCAATTTTTGATGAATAGTGAGAAACACTGCGTTTTATTTAAAACCAACATTTTATTTAAATAATTAATAATTTTATATAAATTTATTTTAAGTTTCAATAGATATATATTTCATATATATCTTGAATGTAATTCATTGGATTTATTTTATAATAAAATTAGATTTATTAAATTTTATTGAACTTTTTAACCTATTTAACCCACCTTCTAGGTGCGTTTGCAAATTTTTATAAAACATAAATTTACCGCTTCTGTGAGTTGAATTTTAAAAATCTCAGAGACACATTTAATATCATTAAATAATATTTGGTTCAATATGATGAAAATAGTTTTGGGTTAAAAGTAACTTTTGACTTTTATTTACCAAGGTTATATGTAAATAGGGTAATTAAGGGTAAAAATGATATTATAATCACACCAACACATGTCCTAATTATATTGGATAAGTATAATTATACAAAAAAACCTTAGGAATAAAATATTATCCTATTTTGTCAACTTGGATTAGATTAGGACATTTATTATTATTTTATTTATAGAAGAGTTAAAAATGTTAAATTCAATGTTTAATAACTAAAACATTTTTAATATAGGGTCATACATAATATAAATTATACTATAAATATTCATTAGAAATAAAAAACAATTTAATAAGTAATTTTATTTTTTTTATAAATTTTAGACATTAAGTAATTATATTTATTTATGGAACAACGATGATGCAGTAATTATCATAATAATGAAATATTAAAATAATTGATATTATAAATACCCAAATAAATATAATTTGAGATTTTTTATGAATTAAACTAATTTTATACGTTAATATGATATGTTATGATGGGAAATATGAATTTATTTTTAATTAATAATGCTTTTATTTCTTTATCAAAAATCATTTATTAAATAATGACAAAATTGACAACATTGTGTTTTTAAAACAAATACTATATTATTGGTTCGTATACTATTATTAAAAATATAAATATCCACAAAATGGCCCTAATAATATTATATATGTCATTAATTAACATATTTGGGTCCTCTTGAATGTTTATTGTATGTTTATTAACCATATAAAATAAAAATATAATGGGACATGGTAGATGTCAAACTATTTAACTAAGAGTTAAATGTAAAAGGTATGGTTAATATGATGACATAAACCTATCTAAAACGTATTGGTTGAAAGTTTTTCAACCTATACTAACCTTATACATTAAATTATTTTTTTATGGAGACTTTAGAAACCTAAAATCATTTTATTATAAAATAATATTTCAAGCTTTTCCCAAAGTGACTCTAACCTCTCTTATAAAAGGTCACTTCCCCTTCTCTTAATTTGACACCTCCAAAGCCCTTTGTCTCGCCCAAAACCTGCCCAAATACAATAAATAATTCATCCATTAATTATAGAGGTCTCAATTTAGTCATAAATCAAACTTATAGATCCTTTTTGATCAAATCATAAGGAAGAACCTGAAGAAGAGGTAAACATTTCATCACCTCTTTCAGGTTCTTTTTTTCTTGCACTTCTTCTTTCTTTATTATTTACATTATAAAATAATTACTCCAGTATCTACTATATAATATGATGTTATTAAAAAAATAGTATATCCATAATCATTATTCTATCCATCCTATAAATGAAAAAGTCACAATACGTGCGTACGTACGGATTACCGTCTCCATGTCGTGGTGTGGTCTCTTATTCAAACACTTCATTATTTGGATGGGTATAATAATTAGTATAATGAATGTAAATAAAAAATATAACATTTTAAGTATTCTTTATATATTATATATCATCCAATTCCATACTCTTTATCCATCAATATAATGATATTATCGCTCGTGCATACGTACGAGTTACCGTCTCCACAATGCGATGAGATTCACTTCCACGTTCACCATTCAATGATGATTATAAAATATATATCATTAATAATAATGAATATATGAAATAATAATTCTAATGGTGATATATATATATATATGTACTTACATTTATCTTATTCACTATGTTTCGTTCAATACGATATGAAAACAGAAACAACATTTATGCATACCTATGGTCTACATCTCCATCAACTGTGTTTTCAATTTCATATATATGTCTATTAAACATATTTATATTCTAAATATATATGATATATATATATAGGTTATTATATTTTGGATTTATTTAAATCAATATTTAATTGATACAATCAAGAGTAACCAGTTAAAACACATACGATAAAGAAAGCGATTATTTCCCGAAATGTTAATTTAACATGGAAATTATTATTAAATGGCTTGTATAAAGTCATAAATATATCATGGATGATATAATAATTATTAATATGGTTCTTTATTAATTTAATAACATACTACGGTCTTTATATAGTAGGTTAAACATACCCTTGACTAAAGGAAAGTGCAAGATAAGGGTTAATTTCACAATCTGTTTATTATCCGATATTGTTTTTACGTATCTACTGGGACATATTTATAATCCATGTCCATGTTTTATAATTTTTTATTCAAAGTGATTTTTAAGGGACTCTTTTCTTAAAACATAATTTTAAATGTTTTACATATTTTTTATTCTAAATCATTCTCATTAATGTCCATGTTTTCAATATGGTTTTTAAGGATTTATTTATATGGACATGAATGTTTTTAAAATGTGATTTAGTTTTAAAAGATTAAAATGTGTATGTGAAAATTTTATCAAAAAAATTCTTTAAATGTATTTGTTTATAAATAATGTTACTTTTAAATTTTTTTCATGATAAATAGATATTTCTCTCAATGAGTTTTACAAAAAAATTATCTATGTCAACATCCATTGATGGATTTTAAGCTTCTTTGAAGTTGATTTATTATGATATTAATATTCCATATTATAATGATCGTTTTGTGATATGTTTGACTATGGATGTGTTATTTTTATACCATTCATGGTTTATGGATAAAGTAATGACATTTCATATGCAAGATTTAATACGCATGTTTATGTAATATTTAACCTTTTCATATGAGGAATTCATTGGACTAAGTAAGTGATGAGTGGAGCCCGCTATAGATCCTCAATGCATTGGGAGGTCTCATGATAAAAACTAGTGTCTTGGAACAAGGTCCTGACAAAATATTATTTTTAGTATTGGCACAAGGCCTTGACTATGTGGTTATGATGACTGGCGTTATGCATTCCATCATTATTAAATTGGCTATTGATATTTCATGTGATTATTAAGCTAGTATAATATCCATGTGAATAAGTAAATGAAATTATTTTATTGTATCTTTTCTATATTATGTTGATGATAATGATTAAAATCCTTTTTTTAGTCTTATACATTTTCTTTAAATGTTTATGCTTATTTATTAATGTTTCTACTATATTGTTATCCTTACTAAGCATCTGAGCTCACCCCTTTCTATGTTCTAATTTTCCCAGGATTCCATGAAGTGTATTATGATTGATAAGCAAGGTTAATCTAGGGAATTAATGCTGTTATCAAAGGATAATTTATGTAGTGTTTTATTTTTTAATGTGTAATGTAACTTTCATGTATGTAATAGATTTTCCAATATTACTAAACCGATTGGTCTTTCAAAACTTGATTCCTTGTAATCATGCCAATTTATTAAATGAATGCATAAGCACTGGGTAACTAGGGTCGAGGAATTATATTTGTAATTAGTGGAAGTTTAGAAACAACCATGGAAATAGATTTAGATAAACTCTGATTATATAAAATTACCCTAAGTTAGACTTTGAGGATTAGTACATAAGAACTTCCTAGAATGTTGATAATGTAGAGATTTTGTGTTTTTTCCAAGAAACAGATCCCTGTATCGATACGAGTAGGTAGAGGCGGCTCTCACACAGATGTACCTATGAGTTAAAACTCTGACAAGGAGTTTCAGGCTTGACCCCGGGTATCCTGTTGCACAACAATGGGACTTACTGCACTCTTGTTTATGATGCCCCCGGGGGATATTCTTAGGATAATTCATATTCTCATTACAAGACATTATGTAGGATTTATAAGTAAATACTTCCTCAATGAATTTTTTTATTATGAATTATATGAATAAAATTTTCAATTTATATTAAGTATTTTACAAGTTTGGAATTACGAATTATGATTCACAAACTATCCTTGTTTATATCATTGTTTAGAAATGGTGCCCAGTAGATGGGATGAGAACACCAACAACACGCATGATCTAATGAGTAAGAATGATGACATCGTTCATGGTATTAATTCTACATTTAGAAAGGAAATAGTTCTAACGTATTATATTCATATAAAGTAATAGTATCATGTGTTAATTATATAGGTATTTAATTATATGAGTCCTATGTCTTTTAAAGGAAGCCAGAGAAAAAATGGATGGATGAGAAAAAGTGGATAAAGGGAAGAGGGGAAAGATGGATTTCCCCATATGTGATAACTATGGATAGAATCACCGTGGTTAATTCTTGGAATGAATGGGGGTTTTTTATAAGTGTTGTGAAAAATTACACCAAGTAAGTGATTGTAAGTGTAAGAAAACGGTTTCAAATGTATAATGCTTCATCATCAAGGAGTTGGGACACTATGCGAATCAACTTCCAAATCATCAGATTATACCCCAATTTATGATATTGGATAAACATCATGTTATGATACTACCAAAGATGAATATGAATTATTAAGAGTTCTTATGTTGTTATCAAAGTATGGTACCATTTGAGTATTTTATTAATGATGTACATGTTATAAGAATTATACTGTATATAAGTATTTCACTATAGTACTATTTCGTTAAAGACATGATATTGTGTGGAACCAAGAAAAGTTACTTTATAACAAGTAAATTTTTTGGAAAATATATAGTAGAGAGAATTATAAGCCATAATATGATTCTGATAATGAGGTAGTGATTTTAGAATAAGATATGAATGATTTGGATAAATTATATTTGATATCATTAACTAACATGAAACTGATTAATGATTTGTATATTCCATCATTTTTGAAGTTTACAACATTTTTGGATATAAGGATTATATCCAGTATTTTATAAGGAATAAGTGATCATGAATGCAATCAATACGGTTATACTAAGATTGAGGTTGGTACTGTGTATTAAAAGAATTCATGTTGAATTTATTCACATGTTATTACATGGGAAAAAGGATCTTCCTTGTGTTTACCGTCTTATAAATTTTGGACTGTGAGTTTGGAAAAAAGTATTTTGGATAAGTCTAATGTTTGGAATAGATTTTGTTTGAAATTTGATATTATTGTTATGGTTAAATTATTTCAATAGATTATTTTTGGATTGTCATAAAAAGAAAAACATGGAGGTCGGACGACAACCCGTCGCGTCAGGAAAGGCCGCGAGACATGAACTCCCAACCGAAGGGTTACAAGGGTGCATCACATACCATTTTCCGTCATGATGTCCTAGTTCGTATATTGTAGTTTTTTTAAATACTCTGACAAATGAATTATAAATTCAGTATATCTGGATCCCTATAAGATTAGGATAAAAAGAATATTGTTGAATTCAATTATCTTTTAGAGAGAAAGATGAGTTTGTGGTAAGAATTAGTTAAATGATGAAACAATACTTGTCAAGTATATATATATATTCCACATATTATATGAATAAATTAATTCTTAACAATTAGGGAAGGGGTCTTAATACCAAAAATGTGTTATCCTAATACCATATTTTTATTTTGATCCGATGAAATTTTACATCATCTTAGATGATGGGTTTGAGCCCCTCTATTTAAAACTGGTTTGTGGTAGATAACCTCAATCACTCCCATTAAATATTTATGTTTTCATCCAATTATGTGTTTCTAATTTCCACCAATGTTCTCCTAATCAAGATCAAAATTTGTTGGTAATTTTTTCATTTCCCTTTCCCTCTTATTATGACAAAATTTTATTAACCCCATTCTCGATGTGTGTTTTCCACAATGGTATTATTCTATTTTAACCATTTTTTTTGAAGAATAAATTCAAATTGTGGGGACACAATTTATTGAAGTATGGGAGAATGTAACAACAAAATATTACATAGTACGTTATCTCATTAGAGTAATTCAATAGCTAGCGCTACAGGCAACATCGAGTTCGAGCGCACCACAACTTATTAAACTAACCATTAAAAAAGTGGTTATGAATAGTATTAACTGGATTTTGAATCTTATATACTATATATATTTTTAACATCAATATTATGTGTTTCTTAGACATAATATAAGAAAAAAATTCATTTTTTCTTATAAAATAAATATTTTTCAAAAAATCATTTTTACAGCCTATTAATGCCAAACCCTTTTTTAATCCAATATTTGACACTATTTTTATTAAATTTAATGAAATTAAAATCTGCTTTAGAATAAGTAGATAAATATTTTTCTTGGATATATTTTTGGTACTTTTTCGATGAATTTCATATTTTGACGAATAATGAAAAATACTATGTTTTAATTGAATTTTTTTTAATAGAAATAAATTATAGTGATAAATTATGAATTTTAATGGTTTTGAAGTATTTTCTTATTATATTTTTATCATTTAATTGAATTTAGGTTGTTATGAGTAATTTCACATTTAAATTTGATGTAAACACATGTCAATCTTTTGATAGTTTTTACTTTAAAAAACCCGCTTTTTTGGTTTTGACATATAGAATTGATTTTTAATTAATAAATGGAACTTATTAAATTTTAATTTATTAAAATAGACTTCATTTTTGAATTTGGGATATCAAAATTATCTTAGGGTGAATTTTGGGAATTTTTCTAAAAACGTACAATTTTTTATGAATAGTGAAAAACACTGCGTTATTATTTAAAACTGACATTTTTTATATAGTTATTTATTTTATTTAAATTTATTTTAAGTAAAAATAGATATATAATACCAATATATGTTCAATTTAATTCATTGGAGTCAATTTTTAATAAAATTATATGTATAAAATTGTATTGAACTTTTTAACCAATTTTACCCACATTCTAGGAGCATATACAAATTTATATAAAACATAACTTTACCACTTCTGTGAGTTGAATTTAAAAAATTTTAGAAACACAATTAATACCAGTGTGTAAATTTTGGTTCAATATGATGAAAATAATTTTTTTTGGGAATAGTAACTTTTGACTTTTATTTTCCATGATTAAAGGTAAATATGGTAATTAAGTGTTAAAATGATGTCATAATTACCCTAAAACATGTCCTAATTATATTGTATAAGTAAAATTTGACCAAAAAAAACCTTATTAATAAAATATTATCCTTTTTTTCCACTTAGTTTAGATTAGGACATTTATTACTAATTTATTTAAAGAAGATTTAAAAGAGTTAAATTCCATGTTTAATAACAAAACCATTTTTAATATAGTGTTATACATTATATCAATTCGACAATAAATAATAATTAGAAAGATAATAATATTTCCAACATAATTATATTTTATTTATAATTTTTAGAGATTAAATAAAATAATTTATTTAAGACATAATGATGATGTATAATTATCATAATAATGAAATATTAAAAATAATTGATATAATAAATATCCAAATAAATGTAATTTGAGACTTTTTATGAATTAAAATAACATTATACGATAATATGACATGTTATTATTGAAAAAATGAATTTATTTAGATGAAATATGGTTTTTAGAACTTTAAAAATATCATTTATTAAATAATTTAAAAATTTACACAATTGAGTTTTTAAAACATATACTATATTATTGGTTGATATAATATTTATAAAAATATATGGATCCTCCCAAGGGACATAATAATATTATATATTTCATTAATGAACCTATTTGGGTTCTCTTATAAGTTCATTGTATGTTTATTAGCCATATAATATAAAAATACAAAGATACAAGTTAAATGTCAAACTATTTATCTAATAGTTAAATTTAAAAGATAATGTTAATATGGTGAGATAAACCTGTCAAAAACCTATAGGTTGAGAGGTTTTAGACCCATCTCCACCATATCCATTAAAAAAATTATTTTGGAGCCATTATAAATCGAAAATGATTTTATTGTAAAATAATATTTCAAGATTTTCCTATAGTGACCCACACCTCTATTATAAAAGGGAACTTCCCGTTCTCTTAATTTCACACCACCAAAGCCTTTTGGATCCGAAAAACCAGACCCAAATATCCTCCCAACATTCCTACCTTCATCCAAAAGTCCTTCATTTAGTCATAAAGATACTTAAGGAGCACTTTTATTCAAATCAAAAGGAAGAACCCAAAGAAGAGGTAAATATTTCATCACATCTTTCAAATTCTATTCTTCTACCACATCATATTTCTTTATTGTTTCTATACTAAAATAACAACACCAGAATTTTATATATAATGTGATGTTATTATAAAAATTTGATAACCATATTCATTATTTTATCCATCCTATAAATGGAAAAGTCACCATACGTGCGTATGTACGAATAACCATATCCAAATCGTGGTGTGGGTTGTCATTCAAACAATTCATTATTTGGATGGGTATAATAATGAGTATAACTGATGTAAATAATAAATATAAAATGATAAGGATTTTTTTATATATGATATACCATCCAACTATATATGATGTCTCCGTCAATATAATGATATTGTCCCTCGTGCGTACGTACAGATTATCGTCTCCACAATGCGATGAGATTCATTTCCACATTCACCGTTCAACGATGATTAAAAACTATATATCATTAATAATATTGTAATATATGAAATAATAAAGATACCGGAGATACATATATATATATATGTATATTTTTTTACTTACATATATCTTATTCACTTAGTTGCGTTCAATATGATATGAAAACAGAAACAACATTTCTGCCTACTTATGGAATACAATCTCCATAGACGGTGTTTTACATTTCATATATATGCCTATTATAAGAATTTATAGTCTAAATATATATGATATATAAATAATGTTTTATATTTGGGGTGAATTTGAATCATGATCTATGTGATACAATCAAGAGTAACAAATTAAAACATGTACGATAAAGAAAGCGATTATCACCCAAAATGTTAATTTATCATGGAAATTATTATTAAATTGGTAGTATAAAGTAATAAATGAATCTTGTATGATATAATAAATATCAATATGGTTCTATTATAATTTAATAAAATACAACAGTATTTATATAAGAGGTTAATTGTACCCTCGACTAAAAGAAAGTGTAAGTTAAGGGTTAATTTCAAAATCTCTTTATTATCCAAGATTGTTCTTACGTAAATATCTATTGAGACATATTTATTATCCATGTCCGTGTTCCATAATATAGTTTTCAAAGGGATTATTTTTAATGGAATTTTATACTGAAATATCATTTTAATGGTTAAAATATTAATTCTTTTAAATCATTCTCATTAATGTCCATGTTTTCAAAATGGGTATTAAGGATTTATTTATATGGAGCTTAATGTTTTTAAAATATTAATTCCCTTAAAAGGTTTCAAAGTGGTATTGTAAACATTGATTAAAAAATCTCTTTAATTTTCTTCCATTATAAATTATAGAACTTTTAAAGGTTTTCATGGAAAAGTTAAGTTTCTCTCAAAGAGTTTGACAAGTCATTTTTATCGATATAGATATCCTTTAATAGATTTTAAACTTGTTTGAAGTTGATTTATGATGATAAAAATATTCCATATTATATTGATGGTTTTGTGTTATGTTTGACTATGGATGTTTTATTTTTATACCATTAATGGATTATGGATTAATTATTAACATTTTGTATTCTATTTTTAATACTAATATATATGAAATTTTTAAACCTTTTCATATGAGGAATTCATTGGACTTAGTAAGTGACGGGTGGATCCTGCTATAGCTCGTCAATGCATCAATAGGTATCATGAGAGAATCATGTTTTTGGAACAAGTACTTGAAAAAATATTATTTTTAGTCGTGTAATAAGGACTTGAATTTGTTGTTATGAAGTCTTGAATTACTCATTCTATCATTATGAAAGTGGCTATTGATATTGCATGTGATTATTTGACTAGTATAATATCCATGTGAGTAAGTAAATTTCATTATTTTATTGTATCTTTGCCATATTATGCTAATGTTTATGTTTAAGAGGCTTTTGTTTTAGTCGTACATATTTCCTTAAATGTTTATGCTAATTTAGGAATGTTTCCACTATATTGTTATCCTTACTGAGCATCTGATCTCACCCCTTTAAACGTTTAAATTTTACTTGGATTCCAAGAAGTATATTATGATTGATAAGTAGAGTTAATCTAGGGGATTAATGGAATTATCAAGGGATGATTTATGTTGTGTTTTATTTTCTAATGTGTAATGTAAAGTTCATGTATGTAATTTATTTTCCAAGACTGCTAAATGGATTCGTCCTTCGGGACATGATTCCCTATAATATTGAAAATGTATTAAAATAATCCATTGGCCTTGTGTATCTAGGGTCTGGGTGATACATTTCTTATTTTTAATTATTTTCATTGTTGTACTATGTAATTTGTTTTTTATTAAAATTTATTTTCATAAGTCCCTTTGAAATTCACTATAACGACATGTATGCTTGTATCAAAACTGTCTCTCATTACATATAATTTTGAGCACCTGCCTATTTCATTACTTAATTGATTTTTAAACCTCAACTACTAAATGTTTTATCTAGTGTTGTTATTTTCTTTCTAACAAATTATGCATATCAATAAATATGGAATCCCCATATACCATGTTCCTCCAGGGAATGACACTAATCACAGGGATCTTTCAATTCCATAAATATGATTTTAAGATGCATTTAATTTTTCTATGTGGTATATGTGATATATCTCCCATGATGATGCACAGTAAAATATAGAAATTGTCTCAATTTTTCGTGCTGGGGAGTTTTTATTGATATTTATTAATGATAAACATCGACTATTAATTTTTTTTATTTTTCTTAGAGATAATTTCCATTGAAATTAGTCTTCAAAACTGGAAAATATGTTCACCCATTTACATAAAATACAGATTCATTATATAAATGTTCAAAATAAATGTTTTCATCTTTTTTATAAATTTATCATTCTTGATTAGTTTAGTGATTTAATTCAAATGATAAAATTATGAAATTACAATTTGATTGAAATATTTCATGATTTAATACCCAAATAGGTTGATATTTATTCTATATAATCTCATTATAGATAATATTCTTGGCCCAAGACATCATATTTTTTTCTAAGAATATTTATTGAGATACACTTGGAGAATTTAAACCTATCAGAACTACCATTCAATTCTTATTGAGTTTCTAATTGAACTAATACAACATTAATGTGATTAGGATAATTTTTTTGTGAAATTGTTTTCAAGTACCCACCTAACATCTTTCTTTCTTAACCCAATAGATTTTATGAATGAAACTATTAGGATGGTGTTGTTTCATGAATATTATCCCATCCTACTCGGCTCTTGGTATTATGCATTATTATAGTTAGAACAAGTGTGGTGTATTTTTTAGTCGATGGGAACACTATGTGTTTATTGAGAATATGTATTGTTGAATTTTTGAAGGACTGATATTATATAACCCATGATTAACCATGAAATTTTACTCCTACCATGTTACATTGAAAAATATATAAAGAAAAATAAAATTATTTTGGGTTGTGTATTTGGAATTTAAAATTTATCATTTCCATACTGACAAATCATCTGATGGATCATATGTGACCTGTGAATTGATTTGTGATCAATAATGAACATGAATTATAGAAAATACATACAACTAAAATAAAAAATAAAGTAACTTGGTACCTTATTTATACATACATAAAATACTCAATGATCCAATTTGAGGTGTTTAGTGCATTGATTATTTTTTTATAAGAGAATCCCCAAGGTACAATTTACATTTATCATTCATTATAATATAGATTTTACCATATTTATAGGATTTTTTTTAAATTATCCCCACCTTCCCTATAAATCATGGTAATTTCAACGCTTCTATCTAAATCGCTCATGATTGACATTGTATTTTTCATAACGAATTGGTGATGATAGAACCAATGAAAGCATATGGTTAGAAACATGTATTAAGAGTATTTTCATAATTCCAATAGATTTTTTAACATAAGTGATGAGAGGTAAATCAATGTGAGATAAATTGAAAAATGGGTATTAAAATTTAAGAATAATAATGAAATTGTAATTTAATGAATAAAGAATATCGATAATGAACTGAGTTATAAAGAATGAATTATTATCTCTACAATATTTATTCAGAGTACTGAAATTTTATTTTTACACTTCATTTTTTTTTCTAGTTGTAATGCATGAATTGTGTTTTAAAAAAAATTTCATTTCAAATCCCTATTTAGTATTTTTTTCATAAAGAAAACATTCTATTCAAGTGTGGCCGAATTTGATGAGAATTATTTTTATATACATATTTGAATCATTTAATTAAATAATATTATGGTGGAATTCTATAATGTACCAGGTATTTGTTTATTATTTAATAAAATAGGTGTCAAATACTCCAATGGAAAAGCTGTTAAAAATGGAAAAAGTGGAAATTAAATGTCATGAATCACATAAATGATGTATATTCATCAATCAATGCATTATTAAAGTGAATGGAAGAATAATTGAAGGAATTAAAAGTCATGAAAATTATACACGATGTGAATCACCAATACACATCAGGTAGAATTGTTTTACCACTTACTTCTTAATGATTAATTTGTGAATGTCGATAATGTTGGGAGTCCCTGTTACACGTCATTAATCAAGTCACAATACAAAATCCTAACGATTCAGGCCATGAAAGGAACACAATCCAAAATATTTGATGAAATCCTAGTATCAATATGACATGATGTGATAAGGTTACACACCATATAAATTCAAATGTATTTATGTACAGAATTCATACATCCATAGGGACACAACATGGAATACATTTCTATTCTAACATTTTCTGAAATTTATTTTTTTTACATATATTATAAAACATTTTTTAACAATAAATTTTTGTTCATTAATTAAATATAAGTTTCATTCATAATTATTCAATCATTCTTCACCTTTATCATCTTTGTATTCAATTTCAACATTCGTTTTCCATTATTGTTCCCATTCTACAGAACATACTCATCAAATTATTTCTTGTAGACTATTTAGTGTAAGAGTTTGAATGATTTATAATTTTTTTAGATGTTTATCTTCTGGATTCTTAATCTATCAATTGTGAAGTGATTTTTTTCAACAATTTTCTTATTAATATAATCAAGTCTATGCTTTTTCATTGATTCCAATTATTATCATCATGGGTGGAAAAAACGATTAGGGTAAGGGTCATGAGTAATGAATTTTATAAACTTAATGAATCTATAAAACTGATAAATGTTAACTCTTAGGAAAATAAATAGGGTAAATGAAAACGATTTATTCAATTCCTTCACAAAACCAAAACAATGGGATGTTAATATTAATGAACCTGACTGGATTTGATTTTTGAAGGATTTTCCCATTAGCATGTGACAATTTCTTCTATAAAAGAAATGCTTAATGTATATATGTTTTTATCTAGATATATACCTTGATATAGTTCCATCTTTGATAGAACTAGTAGGTTTTACTATAATCATCTAATTCTTTTTGCATTTCTTTACAACCTAATCCCTAAGACTCTCACAAGATAGTCATGATATTATCATTAATACCTGATACCCTGAAATGTACAATGATTGAAATCATCTTCCAGAACATAAATCCATTCATATTAGCATTAATTTAATTTTAGAACCAAATTAACATGTGAGGACTCCAACATAATATTTGGATCTCACTGATTTCATGCCTTCCATCCCTCCCCCATGGGTTAAACGCTACATTACATCTATACAATTCCACTTTAGAAAGTGAAATTTTGTATAAAAGAAATTCTAATATGATGGACTCCCACATGATTTCGCTGACATGTGTTTTCATGTCACTTTTCCATCATCACTACCTTGAGAACATTCAAATTTTCATTGGATTTTAATGTCATTTTCATTCAATCTTAAATTTTTTTACCTTTTGGTTTAACTCACATTTCATAATCCACCCCACTAATTAGATGATAATAAATATAAATATTAGATAAATCTCATTCCTAATGGGTAGACACATTTGAATTGTAAAGAGGTGGAAGCATTCTAAATATTTTCTTCACAATGTCAATATCCTGGATTTCATTAGCAAGTCCTCAAATTTCTCGAACAACATCATAAATTCAGTTAAATAACTATATGTATTTTCTTCTCAATGTATTATTTGGTCATCATACTAATTATAAAAAACATGGAGTTTGGCCTCATTCAATTTTTTATTTCCTTCATATATTTTCTAGTTCCTCCAACATGGACATGGCTATAGGTAAACTCATCTCCTTCAAATAGATATGAAAATATATCGTTTCAATTAATGTGTTTTGAGCTTGGGAATCTACATCAATAATGTTATATCTATTTTATAAATAGATAGAACTATCACATCACTAACCTAAATCACCTAAACTGTGGAATAGAGAACATCCATCATAAGGGATCGTATATGAGATATAATTCTATTCTTCCAAATCTATATTTATTTTCCATCAATGTTCGTAAATCATATGATATATAATAAATTATACATGACAACATCAATAGAGGACATATTAAACAAACAAAACCTTTACGCTCTTATTCCACTATTAGGAACCTTGAACTCCTTGAGAGGGGATGGGTGAATCGGGGTGTCAAATATTTCCTCAAAATGAGTCATATATTTCCCCCACAATTGAAATAAACTGTTAAACATTCATGATGGTGAAATTATGATATTAAACTCCAATATAAATAAATAGAAACACAACACAAAAAATATACATGGTTCACCACTAATTTTTAGTCCACGGAGTATTATCCAATAGTGAATTTTTCATACCAAAATACAGTAATATTCTAAGATGTTTCTGACTAAAAAAGACAAGACATAGTCACTATATTCCAAGATCACTACCTTCAGAATAATTTTAAGTCTGGTACACTTCCTCTATTAGAACACTTCCATCGACTCCCACATTCTCACATCCTTGAGTAATGTCTTTCTCAGTTAATCAACATGATTACCACTTAAATAGTTTGGGAATATATGTCTTTTTACTTGATTAGATTGAGACTCTTCTTGAACCATAGACAAAAAAGGATTAACATTGAAAGCACTTTTCACTTGAACCAGATGTTCAAAACTACTTTTGTTTAATAACATATCATATAAAAAACCATTAAATAATTTCAATGATATATCATCATTTGTGAACCCAAACACTTTTGTGAAGATACCAATAATTTTTTTCATACCAAAATTTTTTGGGACTCCAATTCTTCACAAAACACTATGTCTTCAGAGAAACATTTCTCAAAAATTTCTAACTATCATTTTGGAAAAAATAATACTTCTCACAATTCTTATTCATAGGAAGGTTACTAATTCATAAATTTCATACCCTTAAAAATTTCATATCAATTCACCATTTTATCAAATTATTTTGTTCTATGAAATGAGGGATGGACACATATATTATAAATATCATTTTGTGAATATCCCAAGTTCCCATTGGCCTTTTTTGAAAACCCATTCTACCATGGTTGTGAATATCCATTGTTTTAAATGATTATTTAGACAATTAGATTACCATTATACCATATCAAGTTAACCATTTTCACAATGCCTATTTTTTGAACCTCAAATAATTCATGGTACCATATAACTTCACAATGCTCCCAATCATTGATAAATAAAAATATTTTAAAAAACATCCCTTTTAACATTGAAGAGATTGTCTAGGAAATCAATGTTTTATAATGATTACCATTGATATGGATTTGAGATCAATAAATTTTGAAAACACTGGTAAATGGTTCCACAATCCAAACCAGATCCCCCCTCACAATAAGATAATTGTTTTTAAAACTCTCTAAAAAACCATAATGTGGATTAATTAAAAAAACAAAACACATAATATTTATAGCTTTGACAACCTATATTTCCGATAGACATGGACCAAGGGATTTATTTTGGGTTAGGTGTAGCGTGATCAGACCCCATTGTAATCAACAATCGAGGAATGTGTGCATGTAATGGAAAATAATATGTAACTAAGGTAGGAATATATTTTGCAGTCGACCATGTTCCAGCTAATGTTGGAGATGGACCATCAACTATTTGATGTATAGTATTGATTAAATATATGTTGTCTTTGTCCTTTTATGATATAATATCTTCTTATTTTAATGTATACCCATTTCTTATGGGATTAAACTTCCGGTAAAGTTATGTTAGGGGTTATTATCTATTGAAACACCCTTATAAATGATTTTTGATGATCTCAAGTGATTTATTGAATTTTTTGAAATTTGTTATGGATAATGAAATATATGGAAATAATTATTCTTGAGAGGAATTTTTTTATATTATTAATTTTATTTACTAGTTACCAAGTTCTTAAACATCACTATGATTTGTATAATATATGAGTATCCTTCACTAAAACTATGGAAGATATATTTTTTGTATCGGTGAATGGGATATTGGATTATGCTAAATTATTCTCGGCTTAGGATAGTTTGATCTATTAGATACCATATAGTTGGAATGGTTATTATAAAAGATTAGATAGTAGATAAATTATCTTTTCGTGTGATAATGTACCTTTATCAAAATATATTCCCTGATGACTTATATAATTACTCCTAATTGAGGACTTGACTATTAGATTATACACGTACTATAAGAACAACCTATATTGATTAAACCATATCATATGGCACAATTTGAGTTGATATAACATAATGTTTATATCAAGGATTTGGAGGTGAATTGTTTTATTAGATCGAACTGAAATCCCACTAGTTCTCTTTTGTTTTATGAAAGGAAATATGGTTATAGTATTCAGTTATGTTTTTACTATATGAATCTGATCTAGTTGAATTGGAAGAATAATGAACCATTGTTGGGTATTTAAAACATGATTGATTTGTTATGATGAGAATGATTTTTATTCAATAATAAAATATTGTTAGCTAACCTCTATATATGGTTCTGAGAGGATCATATTCCTATGAAAAAGTTTATTTTTATATGAAAATGGAATGAAATTTTTTTATATCCATCATGTTGAAAAAAGAACTCACATTTTTCCAATGTATCATAAAAAGGATCATCAATACATATCTAAACATTACCATTGTGTTTTACATTAATGATACCTCATATACTCATAGATAATGAGGACGCATTCTATAAACATAGAGATTATGTTTAGTAAATTTAGAGCGCATCAATAATATTATATGCTATAAAAGTGTCTCTTCTATATCATGGAGGTACGCTTTCTCATTAATGTGATATTTATAGAGAAAATTTATGTATACCTAAATACAGTGGAGGTTGTGATGTATTTGAAATTTCAAAAAATGTGTTGCATATTTATTGTTTCCTTGGTTTGGTGGGATACAAAAAATGATTCATACATGCATTATCACATTAAAAAGAACCTAAAAAGGGCTTAGTAAAATTGGTGTGATGTCTAAATGGAAAAATAAATGAAAAGAATACTTCTTGATGCTAAATAGGTGTTTGATGGAAACTCAAATCCTACCATTTCTCTAGCATGTTTTTGGATATGTATTTTACTAAGATTAATTTGATGTTGGTTTAGGATCTTCTGTACTAAAGATGGACTTGATAGTGAAAAATGGTGGTCACCATATATAACCCCAGGAGATAAACTACTCTATTCATGGGTTGGATTTGGAAACTTATTTCATTTATATGAAGTGTTGGTTGCATAATCTCTTGGGTGGGAGATTATTTATATATATATAACCCACAAGAACTTGTGTTAGAGATTTTCTCAGTGAGAATTGAATATTTGTTAGAGTTTTCTGTATATTATAGTGCTAATATTTATTTTTAGATTTATTATGATCTATGGAAATATAATATAATTATAGATTACATCATTAGAAATTAATTCGAGTTATTAGAGATATACATTTTGAGGTGGAATAGTGTATTCTAAGATTCTAGGATTGATAGATGGTGGATATAATTAAGAACCGAGGCATGATGACATGTTCCCCATTAATTATCATGCCAATATTGATAGACTTAGTAAACACTATCCATGAGTCATATCTTGAATTCTTAGTGATGTGAGAGTGATGGGAAATATGCTACAAAATTTTCAGATCATTTATTGATAATGATGATATGATATTTATCAAATGGATATTGTTAGTTCTTACTTACATGAGTAAATAGATAATGATTGGATCCCATTACTCTCAGGGGGATGTTAAACAAGGATAAATAAAGATGTATTGGGATATTAGGTGACTCTTCTGGTCAAAGACAATGATGATCAATTTTTTGGTCTTTGTTTATCATTTTATGACTCATCATGCTGTACAAGTAGAGAATCAATGACCAGGAGAATTATGTCAATAACCTATCAAGCCTTTTTCATTGTGAAACATAGTGATTATATACTCATTGATGATTATTCACAAGACCCCATGAGTCCAAGATTATGATTGGGTGATTGTTGATCGGTTGAAAGAAGTGGATCATTTCTCTCAAATATAAGGATCACACTTAGTATATATGATGTGAAATATTTTTCTATATGTTGTTTCATGACATCAGGGATTGAATTACAATATAATTTTATTAAATAATTGACATTGTGCATCCTGGTTTTTTAAAATCATGGAGAAGTATTTTGGAACTTAGTTGAGGATCTTTACAATGTATCATCGACAAACTGATGAGAATATTGATAGGAAGTTACATAACTTAGAGGATATACATCATGAATTAGTCATAGACTAGGGAGATATTTTAATTAACATGTATCCTGAGAATATATTGTATACAATAACATTTTACAAACTTCAATTTAGATGAATCCGCTCAAGGGTCTTTATGGTTAGTCATTTCACTCGATGACAAGATCTGACAAGATAAGTATAGTAGTTATTATTAAGCTATAAATTGTGTGGGATAAATATAAGAGTAATAATTTGATCATGAATGAATTTTTTAACACTCATAGTATACAAAAGTCTTATACCAACTGAAGGATACAACCCATGGTGATTATGCAGGTGATTGGTTTTTATGCCTTTGTCACCTTAGTTGGGGAAATGCCATTTGTATAGGAAATGGAAACTAACACTTTGAATTGTGAGACTATTTAAGTAATATAACAATATAATAGTAGTTTACTTCATTCGATTCCTTAAAAAATTACATTTAGGTATGTATAACATCTTCCACATTTCATAGATTTGATGGTATGAAAATATTCTTGTGCTTGTGATTTGTAAAGAGAATATTATGTTGGAAAAAGAAAAATAATTTATAGAGGGACATGTTTTAGTTATATACTAGGGTAA
Organism: Viscum album; assembly: GCA_963277665.1. Classification (NCBI taxonomy): domain Eukaryota; kingdom Viridiplantae; phylum Streptophyta; class Magnoliopsida; order Santalales; family Viscaceae; genus Viscum; species Viscum album. Next base: position 1,048,096,726 of record OY728150.1, read on the forward strand.
ATATATATTTATAGGTAATATTTTACAAATTTTTATAGTTCTATTGAATTATGGATGGATATAAGATGTGTTTTAGATAATGATGTCGAATTTTTGTGATCAATGGATCGAGTTATCCATACATGACAACAAGAATTTATTTTCATTGAGATGAATAAATTAATTGGGGAATTTTTTTTCAAAATAATATTTTAAGGAATTTATTAGGGATGTTTTCTTAGAATATAATGTATTTTAATTGATTCTTTAGATGGAAATGGATTCCACTGCATAGTGCACATTCGGTAACATAGAAGGTGTGGTTGCATCATGGTTGGGGAACTATGATATGGATAATAGTTTTAATAGTTATTATTTTTATAACATAAATATGTTATTGATATTTAGTTTTGGTTGAACTCTGTGAAGGTGGAGTATGGTTAGTTTTACCAAATATTATATGATTACTCCTTGTAGTATGGATGATGTGTAGTGTTCCAATGAGGGCATAGAGGTTCTAGCGTAGTGATGACCATTATGTCGTGGTCTCTTCCACCTATTTTATAAGATCTATCAACTGAATAGAGAGTAGATTATAGATGATTTTACACTAATCACCATTATATAATTCACATATACTTTTCATTGTTGTTCTTATTGTTTTCTACCCCATTGTGGTGTGGCCCTATGTGTTGTTATATGATGTAGGTTTTCCTAGGTTTACTATATATTATTGAGGTACCTCCAACCCTGACTTTTCAAAGACTTTAATATCAAACCATGAAGACTATATTTAGTTTAAATGATCACTTTTATCCCCAATTATCATGGATTCGTCACCCACATTATGTTATTAAATCTTGTTTATTTGAGGTGAGTTTGTCACACATTCTACTTTCCCACCATTATTCTTAGGGTTTCTCTATATTCTGCACAAATGAATGGTCTATAATTATAGAAAATTGAAGAAATGTGATGTTTATTTTCATGACCAGATAAAATGGGTCCTGGTCCACTTCTCCCTAGTCAAACCTCTAATAGGAAAGGGGTTTTTAACCGATGCCCAATAGTTATATAACAACTATGGGAGTCATTTTAATAATTTAAATATATTCACGCACCCAAAAAACCTCCATGGCACTTTGAATAGATATAAAAATACTAGAAACTGAAAGAAATTCATACATCTATCCCCATACAACGTATTTAAAAAGTATTAAAATCGATAAAGGGAATAACACATGCCCACTAAAAACAAAAAAAACCATCCAGCCTACTTATATGGGGGGTGGGCATGGTCAAATACAACATCAAAAAAGCTCATCAGACTAGCTCCGATAAACAGCTCGGTTAGTCTAGATCACTAAGAATATATTGCCTCAATTCATCTGAAGACATGGATAGAAGGCATATGGTATGAACAAGATTAAACACCTCTTGAAAAAACCCATTTAAGGGTGAATATAAAAATATATATTAGTTACCAAAAAATCAAAAATAAAATGGTTAATGTAAAAGTAATTATCCCACTAGAAGAATATAGAGGGAACCTAGTAATGAGATAAAATTCATTTATAACCATTCTCATCTATATATGGCTATTCAACTAAGTCCATAAGGAGAGTCAACAATGACACATTACCACACTGTACGGAATCCCAAAATCTCCCCGATATAATCATCACATACTCCAAGTATCAATAGGTTATGACATCAGGGAAAAAGACATGACTCTAATCAATTGTCTCGTGGAAACACATTACCAGGAGAACACATTCCATAGCTCAAACATTCCCACTAATGAGAGATAACATAGGGACCTGCAACTCATCACTACCTGGTATTTGAGGGAGTACTAGATCATTGATATACCATGAATATTTTTTCACTCCAGATTAGAGTGGACCACACATCATTCCATAGATGGAGAACAAAATCATTACCAGATATGATATGTAACTAGTGTGCGTGGAAGCTCATGTTAACTATACCCAACAACCTGTGGAGGAAACACACCAATAGAGGAACAACACCACTATGATACATGAATACTAGGGAGTAACAATATTTATATGAGGTGTCTCACCCTAGTACAACATTGGAGTATAACACTATATCTAGAGTACCCCCACCCAAGTATGATTGGGGGTACAAATCTATATCTAGAGGACTTACATGATCGCACGAGAGGGGAGTATAACTTTGTGGCTAGAGGCACCACACTCAAATATCATAGGGGACTACCACTCTACCAATGTGATCATTATATAGAACCAACATCTTGACAAGATAGGGAATTAATAGCCCCAAAATATAGGACCCGCTCCCATGTATGATAGGGGAGTTCCAACTCTATCATTACAACACATATGAAAGACAAGAACCCTTAAATAATTAGGGAGAACCAAATCCATGGATAGAGGACCCACACCCATGATTGACATGGGAGTACCAATATATCTAGAAAACAAGTATGCAATTATTGTACCCTGGTATGGTAGAGATTCACTTTCTCCAACTACATGAATGATACAGGAAACCTCACCATATTCCATCGAGGGAGAACCAACCCCAAGGAATTGTCACGAAGTTATGGAACCAACACCAACAACATGGGGAGCCCTGTATTTAATAATGAATAATGATAAACTAAAAACATTTCTTAATATTATAGGGGAGTCAAAATCCTATAATCTCTCACTAAGAACAACACTAATTTCCATCATCAATCATGACCCAATGAAAGGAGCATCAGGATTATCAAAGATTGTATCATAAATCCACTTTGGGTTGGATACACTTGCCCTAATTCATTAGGGGAGAACTACTATACCTACCTTAATGATATAGGGGACCCAAATTCATAATATTATAGGGAAGGATACCAATACTGACATAAACACATTGATCCACCCCTGATCACTTCTCCAGGTGAAGCATCTCTTCAACAACATCATTCTAGAAACAAGCCATTTTTTATCTCAAAGGAAACAATGGATTACACAAAATTTAATAGGATTCACACAAATTTTGAACCCACCTAATAACTGGGAGATATACCTTGTTAATATTGATTTACATTCCATATAAGAATTCATGTCATGTAAAAACTGTACACAGCATGTCCTGCCTTCCCCGGCCCTCGACGGTGTTCGTCATTTACATGGCCTGACAAACAATTCCTCATACATATTGTGTATCCCATACTACATGGTGTGTCCCATAAAAACATATATTTGGCCTTTTAGGTTTCTATTGATCACATTTAAAAGCACATTTCCATGTTCTTTGGTTATGTAGTTCTACATGACCATTTAATATTACATAGCATCCTATTCCATGTACTTTGACCACACGACATAGGGTCACTACTTGAAAAGTAACACCAATAAACCATATGTATCCCTCATAATTAATATTCTCATCCAGATATAATGATCACATGACATATACACTATACTAAAATTTGTTTAGATGTAATTACAGATGGAAATTACCTTTTCATTCACCAGATTCACTGCATCTTTCCATAAAACATTCAGACCGACATAAGAAGGAACTATAGAAATTATAATAGGGAACTAAATCCTCAAAAAATATTATCTAATGGGATCCGGACCAAAAAAAACACCTACCCTGAGGGTGAAAACCCAATTCTCTAGGGTTTGAATGATTCTTGAATCATGTTGATCTTCGATCAGATATCCATCTGAATCAAGAATAGAGATTAGAAGCACATCGCCACATCTATTTGGTTTGTTTCCATCCATCAATTATGGGGATAAGAATCTAACTTCATCATTAAATTTTTCATTATAATGCGGTGGGCATAGATTTGGGTTAAATGTTTTAATTATTTTTTTAATAATTAAAAACAATTTCACACAACACCCTGCCAAATCACACTCAGTCATTCGCATTACGTAGACAATTTCATTTCTCACCTAGGATAATCACGATGTTATAAACTCAATTGTGGCCCCAAATTTTTGATCTGGGTATCTAATCAGGATTTATCTTAAATTTTATTATTAATTATGCTTGTATGACAAAATATTTTTAATATTTTATAAATCACCATTCCTAGGCTCTCCGGGCCCCAGAATCCCATACCGACTCAACAGATAGAAAAAAATTCCGAAGAATATTCACATGTCTTTAAAGTCATTAAAATCTCCCCAACATAAAATGTTTAATATCAAATAAGTGAATCACATGCATAATGGATGAAATTGATCTCTCTACTCGATATCCCACACCAACGAGCTTGCCAAGGGTTCCCAAGATTCGTAGAATGAAACACTCCGGGGAACCTACAATGCCAAACTGCACACACATCCATCTAAATATAGGTCGACATCATTCAAAAAAAGGCACGTTAATCTTTAACTATGACAAGTGGAAATAACTAAGTAGCATGTTCCATCAATATTCATATATTCTAGTGGTACACAACCTCATTAACCTATCACAATTACCGACATAACCCCACAGTTCACATCCATCCATGGTTGAACTATACTATGAACTACACAATATTATTTCATTCAAGGTTGATACTAAGGATGTGATAGTACCATAAAACAAGACATGGCTACCTAATAATAAATACTAGGTCTTATCATGCCCATTATTTGCAATCCGCTAGCTATAACACATCACACTAAACTAAAAACACTACCACACCCACTAGTTGAATCCTGGCTAAGTATGGATGATATGAAACCATTACAAAATGTAGAAACATCGTATGGTCTATATATACAACTATGGTGTATTTATAATCAAGGATATCTCTCCACCATGGCCACCTAGAATAGGGGAGAAGTTGAAAATCACATTTGGAAATTCCAGACCAACTTCGACAATCCATTTCACTACACTGACATGAAAAAACAAGTCTAAGAAACTTATACCCTGCACCATGACATTATCCTTTATGGGAAGAACTGTCTCTCCTGAAAATTTTCTATAACATCACAATTGTGCATCTTAGTGGGGAAAGAATCCATCATAAATCAGATTCCAATGCTACGTCAAACCAAAACACTTCTTCCTTGAGCTTTCTTTATATAATACTGAAGCCATGTGCATGAGGGTACTACTGAAAAATAAAGGACTGACCAAAATATCACACTAGGTATAATCGGGAACTCTATCTACAAATCAATAACACATTACCCATCCACGAACAAACATGTTAGATAGACTCATGTACGACACCTTGATAAATATTCTTCAAGAATCATTGGCTCACACTCTTAGCATTACATTAATTTCAAAATTGTGTCTTGGTGGGGGTCGGGCCCCTCTTCTAGATGCATTCAATTCTACATGGAAAAACTCAAACACAAGGTTTTGTTGATGTTGTACATCACCATAATTAAACCCCAATCATGATGTATAAATAAAAGTGTTCCGTAAAAAATATTCTAATAATTACTTTTATAGAAAGGTGAAAGGACCTAGATAATTTAAATATTCATCTGTGATGATTTTGGGTCAAATGCCTTATGGCCTGCTGTTGGCCTCTGTCATGTAATCTAGGTCCCTATACATGGCATGGTACACCTATGGGTGGTGGTGGTAACACCTCAAACCACCTTACACCTCTTGTTTCCCTCCCAACTCATCGCCCGCGTTTTCAATCGGGAAAAACTCTCACTCCAAACACTTCCTCTACCATGGGGGTCTATTGACAGGATCCCTCTTAGAATCACATCGGGTAAAAAAGTATCTTGAAATATGTACCTACTATCACAATCACATCATCATATCCACCATGTCTAACCTGATCCCAGCACGACACTGATGCAATAGGCTCATGTTCCTGAGATTGGGCATGGGTGTGCCTTCTGTATCATGATACTACCAACTTTCATCTTCCATCTGATATAGATTCCTCTTCCTCATGACTAACACTTCAAGTCAAATCCTCTCACCCCCTACCAAGAATCTCACTTCTAACAGATCTCACTATAGTACCCATATAAGTGTGAAGGTACAAGGTGTCCACACCTTCTTGGGCTTCACTATGGATGACCTAAAAAAATTTCTAAGCTCTGATGAATAGGTATAATACCATATCCATGGACTAAATAAACATGTATGTGAACCTCGTTGAGTACTCCCCCATAGTCATGATACCCTACTCATGTTGTCGAAGCTCTTGGATATGCACAAATCTCAACGTGGATGGGTAAAAATATCTTCTAAAGAATCACTTGAACTCAATGGAATTGAGTTTCTCTATGTCATGGGATGATTTCAATAAACTCCACAATTTCCTATCATAGCCCTCTAAAATAATCACCTCTAAGACCACAATCTCATTAGGAGGTTTCCTCACAAGGAGGAAAACACGCATGTCACCATTGAGCTACTCATCAGCTTTCTTGGGACTAGATATCACCACTATCCTAGAGGATTTTTCCTATAGAACTAATGTTGTTCCCTCAACTTGAATTCACCCTCGACCTAAACTTTTAGTACAACCATCTTTTTGACTGATGCTGGCCTCACTGGACGCCCACCCATAGTTACTTCCTCAAAAATGTGCCCTGAACAGAAACATCGTCATATGGAAGATCACCATAAAATCAATCCATGTTACCCTGTGTGGTTATTATCATGGTGGGATCCTAAAATAAAATCATGATTTACCATGGTCAAATAGTATATACGAGGAGCTAACTGACAAATGATAAATAAAAACAAAACTCAAACATATATTATGCATGTAGAATCATTTACATGCGAATGGTGGCCTAATGTACCAAATCAAGATGTTGGTTATCAGAGTCCTAGTGAATGGATATGTTATCCTCCACACCAACACCATTTCTTATGGTATAAGAGATGATTAGAATCACCATAAAAATATTAATATGAAACCCAAATCAAAACTCATGACACGGTGGCCCCAAAGACAATACATGATCTGATACCACTCTATCAACACACAACCGCACATAGCCCAGGCTACGACTCCCCACAACATCATACAATAATCCAAGGCGTAGAGACTAGATCCCAGTAAGAATACTACATTGATGGAAGATTTTCCCATAAATTACCAATACACATTTTACCAGTTAAACCTTCTGAAATAGTGTGGATATATAATAAACTAGAGATTAAAATGCAAGAAAATATCTATCCCAAACCAAAGTACCACAAAATCACTAAACGATAATAAGGGAAAAACAAATTCCAAACTAAGATTGTAATAGAATCCAACCTAATCAAATGGAGGGGAACAATGTTAAATGAATATATCAGAATGATCCTTGACCAAACTCTGGAAATCACCTCAATCGGTCTAGCTCAATAATATCTTCCTACCTCAGGTCCTCTAAATAATCCATCAAAAGACCTATGTTCTGAAAAATACACAACACATGTGTGAATATCTTTTGATGATGTGAATATAAAAATACACAGTATGCACCACAAAAATGCAAAATAAATGGGAGAAATTGATATGAAACAATCCAATTGATATAGTTATATAAAACATAATCGAGTGAGAAACTCCATCTAAAACCGTCCTCAACTATACATGACTAGTCACCACAGTCTATAAGGGGTGCCAAACTAGACATATTAAAACATCATCATCACTCCTAGATAAATCCATGTATAATATTCTCAGAATCCATGTCTCATAAGATTATGATCAAAGGGCTAGTGACAAGATTCTACTTGAGGCTCTCAAGGTAACACACTACTAGGATAATATGCTCCATGAGCTTATTAATGACCTTTCACAAGAGAGGATGGAGAGACCAGAACATCTCCACTTACCCATAGTCTATGTATTACTACATCATAGATATCTATTGAAACATCTATTTCTTGTATATAGATTGTCATTTACCTAAATATATTGATGGAGTGATAACACCTAAATACTTATCACATGTAAATCATGTAGGGGACTAATCCTATTATTTGTATACAATAGATGATGCATCACAATCTCAAATAGTGGTCATGAATCTCAATTATTCTTGAAGATATTGGATTAATACACTGTAGATGAGGACTCCCACCCATGTATGATAGGGAGTACCATTATGATTCAAGATAAACTACACACTTATACGATATTGGAGTACCATTATGTGGCTTGAGGATCATTACCCTTGTAGGATATGGGATAACAACTATGTGTCTAGAGGACCTACACCCTAGTACGATAGGGGTGAACCATTATGTGACTAGGGGACACAATCCCTGGTATGAATTGGTAGTACAACTCTACAAGCATGATCAATATGGGAATCCCACATTCTGACATGACAGGGGAGTACCAACTTGAGGCTAGAAGACTCACTCCCTAGTATAAAAGGGGAGTTCCAAATATTTCAAAACATCATGTATGGAGGACCCGCTCCCTAGAACTACCTGGGATTACTGAATCCATAAGTCGAGGAATCACACCCTAGTGTGACAGGGGAGTACCTATTTGTTTAGAAAATGATCATGGAGGGCCTACACCCTAGCACAATAGGGGATTACATTATCCAACGACATGATGGATATGTAAAACATGGTCCCTGATCTAAAAGGGGAGTATCATCCCTTAAAAACTTTCACAGTGGTATAAAATTCATTCTTGTGAAGTGTGATGACCTATCATTACAGAAGAAGAAAGGTAAGGTGAACCCACACTCTGATATGACAATGAAGTACCAGTCTCAGTGTCCCTCACTGAGAACAATAATTATTCCAACATAAATAAATCATTTCTAAAAAAGAATCATGCTTATTAACCCTGGTATCGTAACAATTACCCGAGTAGGGGACCCATTCAAGCGACCCTATATTTTCATACATTAACTTACACTATAATTTTATGAATAATTAAAACAGTATATGAAAGATTACGAAATAATATATTAGTCTACTAACTTTAGAACCAATGAAACCTAAAAAATGTTAGATACATGTGATAAATAATATATAATTAGAGTTTTTTGACTAGTACCATTTATAGACACATCAAGTGTGATACAGATCTTCATAACCTGGGGTAGGAAACATAAAAATGTGTTAGCTCAGATTTTCAGTAAGGGTAAACAAAAGATGATATATAAGAATAATCATGATCCTAATAGTATGAAAACTGTATCATGAAAATAGTATATCATACCCTACATATCAAATATATTATACATGGAACATGGAATATGTATTGGAAGTTCACAAGACAAGAATCGTAAGGAAATAAAAACATAATAGATGAAATTCAATCAAATGAATATAAAATCGACTTGTGACAGACACATACAAATATAAAATAATTTCTTAAGTATAAAATTCATTTCTTCCACGGCCATCTTAATACTATAGGGTCACTCCCCAAACCCTCTTGGTTGTCGTAGTTCACTCCCATATCCATCTTAATAGTATGCGTTCAGTCCAAATTCCAACTAGTTAGCCATGATTCACTCCTATTTCTATATTCGTTGTCATGAATCACTCCAAAGATCATCTTAGTCTATCTCATTAGATATAAATCTTTACATAATGCGTTGGAGGGAGATATAGGTCCCACCCATATCATAATGAAATCATATGAACATGTTCTATAAAATCATTAAAATTCATATCATTACCCATGAATTGAAATGGGTATTATAAAATATAACAAAATCATAACCTTTTAAAAAATATATTGGTATCATTAAAATTTAATCTAAATCATATCCCATGAAATGTTACAGGTTTCAAAAGTATATACCTGTGAAATAGAAATAGGTTTCAAAAAAATCATACCAAAAAAATATAACCCATTGTAAGAATGAATATAAATGGAAAAATTGAATAATTTTCCCAAATATAACTACTTAAGACAAATCAATGTCATATTATATGGGAAATAATTCTAAAATTTCTTTAATTACATTTATTATTGAAAATATACATTCTGCATGGAAAAACACTTTTTAATGCAGAAAACAATTTTGAAAAAAATGTTTCATTGAAAATATTTTTCAAAAAATTTAAATGAATATTCAAAAGAAATATTAAATTTTAAAAACTTTTTTCTATAAAAATAATATTCACGGATCATTTAAATACCTTGATAAAAACATATTTGAATTTTTTTGACAAATAAAATAGATTTCTTGCTGAAGAGATAAATTTAATCAGTTTTTTCAAAAAACAATTCTATAATTATATTAAGTTCTAAATAATGGATAATCAATTAAAATACAATTTCATATGTTGAATAAATAGTGGGGATGGAAACTTATGAGTTTTATTGAGTGGTGGATCATAATATTTTATCAATGGAAGAATAATCATTAATAATTGTGATAAATTAATAGATTGTTTCACCAAAATCTTACCACATGCTATCTGGTGATCATATTACACATGTAAGTAAATGATATTACATGATTCATATAATATCATGAATATAATAAAATTAATTATATAGCATGTAAAATGGAAGTATATACACCTGTAAAAATAATTTAGGCTCATAAAAAACAAGACTCTCAATGAAGGAAAATTGGAACAAAACTATCTGACCAATTTTGTAACATTTGAATCACAAACCCTTTGAAATAAATATAATAGAATGGATTTTTCAATACCCAAAAATATATTACATGGAATCATATAATATACTCATTGTATTTATACATAACATTAATTTTAAAAGAGTGGTTAACATTACTAGTATGTCGCGAATATAAAAAGTAAGGTGATATTTCCTTACATTATGTCTTGAATCTTTTAACTCTCATATATGTATCCCATATAATAAGTGTATGTTCATTATAAATATTTTACAAAATCATTTTATTATCTATAATATCTTATATTATATTATTATGACATTATATTACCCGACTTATAACAATTCTATTTTAAGGTTTCACTATGGGTAATATATTCTTTGTTCTTCTCTGGTGTCTTAATTTGTTATATATTCGGTCCTTATACAAATGAAATGATTTAAATAATGTCAAACATGATATTAAAGTCTAATATATTTTATATATTTTAATTATAATAATCCATATAATGTAGAATTGGGAAATGCAATACACCGTTCATAGATAAGGTAGGATGTATGTACACATGAATGTGGTTTCGCTTATATGATCGTATTGAAATAAAAAGGTAAATGAAATATATGTATATATATCATTATTAATGTCTTAGTATTTTGCTATATATATATTATAATTTCACTAAATACATTCTTAATATAATCCATGTAGAATATAAATGGATCACATTTCTTTAAGGGGGTGGTACTACACACTTCCTCAACAAAAATTATCTTAATTAGAAAAAATGAAATGAATAAAAAATTGTGTAAAAATATAATTAAATAAGATAAAATATATAATAAGTATCATATGTATCATATATAAATATTTTTTATATCATAATTACCAACCATGATAGGTGGAAAACTATAAATGAATAATTATCATTCCATGAGGTGGTATTTCGTTGCACACATAAACAGTATGTTCATTACCAATTATATGGATGTGTGTGTAATGTAGCTATAAAAAATATCACCCAAACATCTTAGTATATTTAGGATACTAATTTTCTTTTATAAGTATGAAATAATAATATTTGGGTGAATGGAGAATGAAAATATGAAAATAGATCATGAGGGAGGATGTTACCTCTTATTTGGGTAACTCATTTTGGTTTTCATCAAAGGGCTTCCTTCGACTACATTATTCTCAAAGGGGTGACTCAAAGAGGAAGTTAAGTATATTGAGGAAATATTTTTTTAGTTTTTTTTGAATTAATGGTTATTGAAAGGGGATAGGAAGAGTAAGGGGAGGATGCATTTTTATAGTGTAGGGGGAGTGCCACAAATGTAAATTTATGGAAAAGAAATTTCAACCACGTTTATTCCAAGAAACATGTATCCAATAATGTTAAAATTAATATAAAAGGGATTATATGGAATAAATATGTCCATACAATGGACTTTGGAAAAGTTTATATGTCTTTTTGGGTCATATGTTTAACGATTAGTAAATTGTTAAGAAACTTTTCCTCTTAATCATAATAATTAATTTTACGAAAATTAACTACTATTTTTGGTAAAAACATTGTTAAACTTATTAGAAATTAGAAATTATGATTATTAAAAATATTTAATCTATTTTATCAAATTCCAATCACATATATAGAAGAAATTATTATAAATTTAATCTACCCGATGGGACAACACTATTCGTTTTTAAAGTAAAAATGATCAAAATTTTGCTATGTTTTTATATCAAATTTGAATGTGAAATTGCATACAGTGAGCACTATTATATTAATTTATATAACATTAATCTAATTAAGCATTAAGAAAATTAAAATATAATTTAACATTATAAATAAATTATATGAAAAAGATGTTTGGAAGTAAAATTCAGCATTTTCACTATTCATCCAAATATGATGTTTCTCAATCATATCCTAAAACATTCTCCACAATATAATTTATAAATACTAAATATACAAATTAAATTTATTTTATGATATTTAATTTAAAAAATATTCAAAAATTAATTTTCTTTTATTCGTATAAGGGCAAGGAATAAATTTCATTCGAGAAAGACCATTATTAATCATATAAAGAAATTACAAAATATTATGTTATTCATTAAAAAGATGTTCTATTTATATAAATACATTATAAAAAATTATATAAAAGTAGTTATTTCTATTCATATTACTAAGATTAACATCTAGCTCTTTTCTATCTCATTTAAATAATTATTACAAAAAATGATTTTTTGTAGAAATTCAATGTTGTGTGTAACATACGGTAAGTGTGTGTAATATACCCCATTTAGGTGTTTCATGTATCATAAAATGATTCAGTGTTGTGTGAAAGTATTTTTGGACATAGTAATTTTTAATAAATCAATGAAAATTAATTCATTTAATAAAATTGGTCCATAAAAAACATGGGGCGCAACATTCTCCCCCCCCCCGTAAAATGAATGTTACCCTCAAAAGTCACCATTCGTTTAAGAAAAGCGGATAATTATACATCATCATATCCAAATGTTGCCACATAGATTACTGTAACTGATTATTTCTCTTCAAAACATTTTCCAGGTGATTTGACTTGTTTCGTAGAACTTTCTCAATATGGTCTAGAATTTGTTCTGGTTGTTCCTCGTAAGAAGGATCCTGCTAAAGTGGTATGACCTTTGGGATCATAAAATTGGAAGTATCAGATATGTTCATCATCATGATAGATATATGGAACACGTCACATACTCGAATGAGATTTGGAGTATGTTCTTAGTTATAGGGTATAGCCTTGAAATGATCAAGAATTTCAAATGGGATGATATACCTAGGAATTAGTTCACCTTTATTCTTGAATATCAATAACATCATCCATTAAAAGATTTATAAAAAAACATCTCATTAAAATCAAATTCTATATCATGCAATTGGTTATCTCTTTAACTTTTCTACCAAACATGTGTTACCATGATATTATTTTTAATGGTTCTAACCTTGTCGTCCCTTTATTCAATGTTCTCACGTCCCAATAACATTATTTCTACAACATTATTATCGAATATGGTGCTCTACCTTTCTTCCTATTGAGGTCTTTATAGGGTGACATCTTAATGTTTGAGTGAAATCTATTTTTATAAGGAACACTAATATTTTAATGTTTTTATCCCAACCACAATTTAAATCTTGGGAACAAAATATCAATATATCCTCTAGTGTTTGAATTGTTCTTTCAGACAAACCATATATCAAAAGATGAAAAGCATTGCTAAAGCATAAATCTGTATCATGTTCCTGTTAATGTCTTCACGAAAACATCAAGGTGAACCTGAAATCCCTATCTAATACAATGTAATGTTGTAATCCAAGCAACCATACCACTTCATTAATATATATCCTAAAAAGTGGATCAAGATATAAGTCTTATCTGGTATCGATGAAGTGTGCTAACATAGTAAGACGACCGACTACCACCCATATAACAATAATCCATTTGGAGGGTTTATGTTGTCTAATGAAAAAAAATTCATATTTATGTGCCCCATTTCCATTAAGGTAAAGGTAATAGATGCAACACCCCCTTATACCTTTTCATTTCGACATCATCTTCTTACCATACCATGCACTGAGATATCGACTATGTGATATCCCTGTTCATGATAGCCCCCCAAATTTATTCATTCAAATCCCTTTTCATCCTCGTACTAATATGATTAATAGAGAATGTTGAACTATGAGATTACTCTAATATATCTTTCTTCAAATATAGTATGAAATCAACACATACATTGCTATTGAGAATTATGTTTCCAGATAGATCATGGTTATACTCTGGATTATTTCTATAATTATTTTGCAACACATCATCTTCCTTCTGTGCATCATTAATCTCCACATGGATTAATGATTGAACATTCATTTTATAATGTTATTATTTTTACCCATCCTTTGGTAATTTAGGTCCATCCTTTTAAAATACAAAAATATTGGATTTTTGCAATCCTCATAATGGATAAACTAGCATGATATTTTCGACTCAAATCATCAGCCACAATGATCAATTTCCAAGGGTGGTAATGTATCGATCACATATAAACCTTTGTAAACTAGATCATTTTCATTGATATATGTTCAACAATATCTCAATGAATATATATTTATGACTTTTATATTAATTATATATTTCATAATTTTCTCTATATAGATAATTGCTCGATATCTTTAATACAACAAATACTACAGTTATCTTCAAATTGTGGGTTGGGTAATTTTTCTCATGAATCATCATCCACCACAAGGGATAAGTGATAATAATATTATTCTATCTAATCACACATCCAAATACCTAATGGGATGTGTCACTATTGATTACAAACCCTTATCAACTATAGGGTACTGTATTCATTGGTGCACTGACTAGCCTTCTCTTCAGTACCTTGATATTCTCCTCACATTCAACTTTCCTGGGGAACATGGCACCCTTCGAGGTTAACATGGACATAGGAATAGATATTCATGATAAATTATCCATTTTATATAAATAATATCTAGCTAAATCAAGAAAACTATGGATCTATATCACCATGGTTATTCTATGTTAACATTAAATAGCCTCTATCTTTAATGGATTTACTGTAATAACCTATCATGAGATTATATGACCGAAAATGAAACCTTTTCTAACAAAAATTTAATGATCCAAAATTTTTGATATTTTTTCTCACTAATTAGGGATTTTAGTAAATTTAAAAATTCTTTAAATTATCTTCCTTGTTATATTATTTGAAAAGAATATCATCTATAATGAATAACACAAATTAGTCTAGGTAATTTTTAATGACCCTATTTATTAATTCAATGGATACATCATCATAATATGTAAGAAAAAAGGCATTACTATATATTCATAGTGTCCATACATTGTACGGAATTATGTATTGGGTGTATCATCCTTCTTGAATCTAAATTAATGATATCAAAAATTAAGTTCAATCAAGTAAAAGTATTCATCTATTTATAGTTTATCAAAAAAGTTATCAATATGTGGGAGATGATAATGGTAATTGATTGTGATATTGTTCTACTATCAGGAATTAATTAAGAGTAACATTTATCCAAATTTATTTTTCACAAAGTGACACACTTGGACAAATGATTATTTTATTAAGGTTTCCATTGATTTACTTATTCAATTAATGTATCTCAATAATGGAAATTCTATAAGGGGTCATTGTAATTTTTGTAGATCGAGATATGTATTCTACTGTGAACTCAACATCATGATTATGTATGAGGATGGGAAACTCTTTCCAAAATTATTCTAGAAATTCCAAAACAATATGTTTATCATCGCAGTAAATAGTATCCTAAATTATTAGAGATACACATCTAATTTTAATTTTTATTAAGACCCATATAATTTATGTTATCACCAAATGAAGTTTGTACTTATCATAACATTGATGGATCATCATTAGAGTGTTTGAAATATAAAATGTAACTTCCAATACATGAAAATTTATATGGGATTTAGGAATATAATACCTATCCATGCCTAATATTAAATCAAAATAAAACAAAGTAAGAAAAAATATTTACCAGAAACACATTCCCACAAATGTGAACTGCAGATGAATCTTAGACATGGGATGTAACCATCGTACCCTTATGTTTTTTCACTCATAATTCCAAATATAATTTTTTTTTGGAATCATAATACCCTTAAATAATTCTTTTGATATGAAATGGGGGGAATATAATGAATTTAATAGGAAATTAGCAGTTGTAGAGAGAATGATAAGTGTACATTTTTCCACGTAATTATTTCACCCCACATCCGAAATTTCGATTTCATGATATTTCCCATTCTACAAAAACCTAAGTGGTTATTGATATCTTTCTTCATCACCAGCCTTTGGGGTTTTTCACTGGTTAGCATAATTATGACTCCCATTAATCTTGTAACACTGAATCATGAGAGGTGCTTTCTGTGCATCATTTTATCCATTCACACTATTATCTAACTTCATCACATCACTCCATTAATTAAATTCTTGATGACCTTACCATCCACACATAAAACATTTATTATATCCTATAATGAAATTTCTTTCATTCTTCTTCCCACAGAAATAATATAATGTTATTTTCAACTTCTACACTTCTTGTTATTGGTATTATCCTTTAAACTCTATCTTAATTTTCTTATCAAACCAATGATATTAATACATGACTCTAACCATAATTTCATCCTCGGTTTCATAGTGAGGAATCTATTCATAACTGATAATGTATATTTTTTAAAACACCATTATGAAAAATGGATTTGTTTTACTAAGAACCTATCAACATGAATTTTGTGTTGGAGGATTATTCATGAAGAGTACCGCAGAATTCTAGTGAAATAATCCTCATAGATACTAAGAATCTAATCATCCCTTTTCATCAACTCAATAAAAAATTTGTCCAATTGGTAATAAAAATATTATAAAATTATTTATTGACAAATAGTCTATTAAACTCATCCCCATCCACGAATTCAATTTCATCATACTGAATCATATTCCTGATTATATTTCACCACTAGCTTTCTTCACCTTCAAACTGATAAATAGACAGAATTAATTATTTATTTTTTGAACACTAGGGAATGGATAATATCATTTTAGTAGTCCTAATCCATTGTTCAGAAACAATTGGATTGAAATACACTTTAAAAGAATGTGGGAATTACCTTTTGAATGACTCAGTAGAATATTGTTCCCAACTTTTCTCATTTGGAAGTCCACCATGACACGTAGATTATGAAATCTCTGTGAGAAAATCAACAATATTTTTTATTCCTTCTCCCTTAGCATTTGGTTTCCCATAAAGAATATTATTTCATTTTCTATTTCATTCACAATTAAAATTCTTCAATTGGGTTCCACCCATTGAATAAAACCAAGATCATTTAGTAATAAGAAATTATCTTAATGAGGAACCACAAAATCATGAAAAGGCGCTTATAGTATGTCTAAATTATGACACCTTCCTTAATAGATGATAAAATTGGATTATCCTAGGTTATTCATAGACAACATCTATTTAAATATATCATGATGGTTAATGAAGTGTATTTGAATTCCCAAAGAATATCCTCTTGGATATTCAAACAATGTGTGTGGAAAGGAACATTATCGTGTACCAAGTTATGCCAGGTCAATCCTGAAAACATTTCATGTTTTGTTCTCCTAGGTATATCTATTAAAGATCCATATCCACTTTTAGTATCCGGAATGGTATAAATAGAAATGAAACCACTCTATCTATCATTTACCAAAATTCCATGACATTTTCCTATAATTTTCATTACCCTTATACTCATCTATAATGTTCTCAATAATGTTTTCTCATTCATGATTCCGAAGGGAAACTAAAACTTTTCATCTGATACCAACTATAGTGACCCTCTTATTTCATATGTAATAATTAAATATCAATTTCTTAATAATTAAAAACATTATACAAAAGACTCCCAAATACCGTATTAGTCTAGTTCATTTGGTTACATGGAAACAAAAATACTGTTATATAAGTGAGCTCTATTATATCCCACTAGGTTCTTCTTGATTAAATGATTTCATATACACATCAAACATGATACATATCTTCAAAACATGGGGAAGTAAAAATAAAAAGTGGTCATCTCAAATGCATAGTAAGTGTGAAAAAGGGACATGTGTAAGCATAATCATGAGTATAAGGGTATGAGACCATAATCACGAAAATATAATATCAAACCATATATAGAAAAGTTCATATACACGAATCTTGTAATAAATATATGATGTTCCTAATAATTGAATCATAATAAAATAAATAACATAATCAATGAAATCATAACATAAGAGTACGACATGGAATTATGGTAAACACATTAGAAAATAAAATGATTTCCAAAGTAGTTAAAGAAATTCATCCAAGGACATATTATTAGTATGTGTTCACTCCACATACAATCTTGGTAGTCATTGTTTACACCAATGTCCATCATAGTAGTATGATTTTACTCCTTATACCATAGTGGTAGTCATGGTTCACTCCCATGGTCATATTAGTTGTCATGGATCACTCATAAGACCATATTAGTGTATCTCATAAGATATAAATATTTACCCAAAGCATTGGAGTAAGATATAGGTTCCATCCATCTCGTAATAAAATAATACATACATTTTACAAAATATCAATAAAAATCATATCCTAATCCACAAAATAAAATTGGTTTTATAAATATGTAATCATATTATTTCATATAGAATAAGATACATGATTTATAATAATTCCATAAAAAACATAACCCATGGAATGTAGTGGGTTTCAAAATCATATAAACTGTGAAAGATAAAAAGGTTTCATAATCATCCCTGTATCGAAACATAATCCATTTAGAGAAATAATATGAATGGTAGAAATTAATAATTTCACCAGAAAGGCATGGTTCCCACTAATATATTTCAATCCTAGATAGGAAATAATTTTTAATATCTTAAAAAAAATTTATTGAGGAAAATATTCATTCAGTAAGGAAAAACATTTTTAAAAACCCAAAACCTTTTTGAAAACAATTTTATTGGAAAATATCTATGAAATATTATATAAAATAATTTTAAAACAATAAAAATATTTTTAAATTAATTTTTACCAAAAAATTATCTTCATGGATCATCTGAAAAATTATTTGAAAAGTTTTATGAAAACATGATTTTCAAAATAAAATATATTTCCATCCAAATAGATAAATACAAACAATGTTTTACTAAAACCATTTTCTTAGTTATATTAATTAATAATTATTGAAACAATTTTAAAAATACATAAAGATTACTTGAATAAACATATTATAAATAAACTCACATGTTTTATTGAGATATAGATCATATAAATCCATCATATATAATCTTAGTAATAAATAATCCTAATAAATGACGATATTGTTTCAGCAAAATATTATTAAATGGAAATTTCTGATCATACTCTCAGTTAATTTAAATAATGTTGAGTCAATAAGGTTTTCCTTATGACTTTTCCACTCATTCTTGTTTTGAAAATCACATACACCTTATCTTTTTGGAAAATAACTTTTATAAGGAAAATTGCTTTTGTATGGAAAATCACTTTTATATGGAAAATTATTCTTAACATATTTTCATCCATATTTTTCTTAAGTATAAGAATCAGATTAATTTCTATATTCTTGGAATCGTTTAAAACTTTGATATGAAGCATTCTGTTTTAGGTTCTAAATTCTGGATGAGAACTTTAATGATGTTTCACTCTGAATTCCAGAAGAAAACTGTAATGAAGTTTCATTCCGAATTCCGGATACGAACTCTGATAAATTTCTACTCCGAATTCCGGATACGAACTCTGATAATGTTCTACTCCGAATTACGGGTACGAACTCTGATAAAGTTCTACTCCTAATTCTAGATACGAATCCTCATGAATTTCGACATCTAATTCTCATTACGAATTCTGATGATGAATTCTCATTATGAATTATGATGATGAATTCTCATTACGAATTCTGGTGACGAATTCTCATTCCGAATTCACATATTAAACAGAATCTGATCATCTTTCCTTTATACACTACGAATTTATTTAGAATCTGAATATTATTTTTGTTAGACTCCGAACATTCATTTTAATTACACTTTTATAATTTGTCTACACTTTGTCATTTTTTTACACTCCGAACCTCCATTCCGAATTTCTGTGTTAAACATAAAATGATGTCGTACATTCTGTTTCACTTGTTTTGTTATAAAATGATATCATCTATTCTGTTATAAAC
Source organism: Viscum album (assembly GCA_963277665.1). Classification (NCBI taxonomy): domain Eukaryota; kingdom Viridiplantae; phylum Streptophyta; class Magnoliopsida; order Santalales; family Viscaceae; genus Viscum; species Viscum album. The sequence continues at coordinate 1,048,117,073 of OY728150.1, forward strand.
TAACTGTTGGTTAACTTACACGTGTACAAGTCCCTCGGATTTTTAAGGAAAATATGACTGTTGGAAAGGAGGCCGACCTTGCCTATAAATAGGAGCTCATTTGAAAGAGATCAACGCTGACTGATGAATAACTTCTTCGACATTGTGCATACATGCTATTGAAGTGATTTCTAGAGAGAGGGGATCTTATTAACTCTCAAAGCTTCGTGTGACTCCTATTGTTGGTGATTACATTCGAGGACTTTTGGGGATAGGAAGACAGAGGTGCCGACTACCATGAAGTTCAAGGGATTCCTTGCTGAGGAAGATAGAGGTTTCTAACTACCATAAAGTTGAGGGCTTGCGGGGATAGCAAGACAAAGACTCTGATCTTGGTATCGAGGGATTACCTTGGTGTGGGTAAGACAGAATTTCTTGAAAGTATAAATCAAGGAACCTTTATCCAAGGTTGTTGGATACCCTTCTATTTGGGTTAAAAGACTTATAACTTGTTACTTGTAGTTTTACTACTTGTTTGTTTCCGCTGTATTTTGTATTGTAAGGAAAGTATAATTTTCTTATACTCCCTTACTCGTACTCTGTTTCATTTAGATTCTATATGCTTTAAGGTAGAATCTCATATGGTAATCTTTAGTTAAGCTTCAATTTCCAGAACCATATTTCCGAAACCTACTTTCGGAATCACTTCCAGTTTTAAGAAAGTATATAGGACATGAAGTTTATAACTTCATTCCTTATTCCAAGTTTTCAATTGGTGTTAGAGGTGTTATGAATTTTCTTAGTTTAACTTTGTTAAACATAGCTCTTACCTTTTCTTAAGGAGAACATAGTTATTCGTAACTAACTTTAAAGTTTCCAAATGAATTTTTAAAGTATACAATTCACCCCCCTCTTGTATATTGAGCATCTAAATCATTATTTCAATCCTACAATTGGTATCAGTGGAGGTCTCTGAAATTATTGTACTCGTGTATAAGTTTTTCTTGCTCACTTTTTCATTCCAAACATTGTCATTCCGAACATTCTGATTACGCATTTCTTTCTACTAACCAGTTTGTGTGCCAAAAGTTCATTCTTAAGTATGGTAGGGATCAATGTTGGTTCCACTGATAAACTAAATCCTACAAGACCACCAATCTTTTATGGTAATCACTATGAGTACTGGAGAGATCAAATGAATACTTTTGTTATCAATACTGGAGTGGACAACTTTGTTATGCTTACCGGAGATTATAAAATTCCTGATAAGGAAGTTAGAGCTTTTACTAACGAGGAAAATCAAGAGTATCAACTCAATTATAAGGTATGCAATACTCTACTTTGTTCAATGACTAGAAATATATATAGCCAAATTTCTTCTTGTTAATAAGCTAATTGTATCTGAAAGAAGTTAGAGGTTATGCACTTTGGAACTTCTAAAGTGATTGAGACTAGGAGAGATATGCTTAGAGCTGAATACCATGGATTCAATTTTCCTTATGGTGATCCAATATGTAAGGTTCAACAGAGATTTATGACTATAGTCAAAAGTTTACAGTCTATGGGAGAGAAAGGGTTAGATGATGAAGCACTTGTGGATAAGATAATTGATATCATCCCAATGAGTGGGAATCCAAAAGAACTGTTATAGATGAGAACAGGAAGGTCACTCAAATTTCTCTTGATGAGCTATTCGGAATTCTTCTCCAACATGAAACCAGAATGAAGAGAGATGCTGACAACATCAAGAAGAAAAATGGAAATGGTACTGTTTCTTTTACAACAACATCAAATCATATGAAAGATAATACTCTTGAATGAATAACCAGATCCAAGTCTAAGAAAGTTATTTTCCAATCCGAATCTAGTGAGAGTGAAGTCTCTGAAAATGAGTTAGCAAATCTTACTCGAAGGATGAACAAGATAACTGGCAAGAGAAATTTCCAATCCAAGTATAAGAAAAAGGAAAGGAAAGATAAGAAATATGGAGAAGTCACTTGTTTTGAATGCAAGAGATCTGGACATATTAGACCAGATTGCCTTTTTCTTAAAAAGAAAGAAAGGAAAGAAAGGAATTCAGATAGGAACAGAAAGAAGTATTATAAAGCCAAAGTTAAGAAAGTGTTGAAAACTAGTGACCCCTGGAGTGCCAGTGGTGGTGACTCTTTAGATGAATCATCTAATTATGAATCTTCAGGATAGAAGAATATTGGTCTTATAGCCAAAATACCTATTGACAATCATTGTTTTTTTGGATAAGTTACGAAATGATGAATCATTGACCAATGTATCTTTAAAGTCTAATAATAGTAAGTATTATAACTCCTCAGATGAAGAATCGTCTTCTGATGAAGAAAATACTTTACCTACTAATGAAGATGTCTCTAGGTTTTCTGAACTTCATGAAATTGAGAATTCCAAACTCAATAAAAACATGATAAAGAAAACTCTAGGAATTATATTCTTACTAATGAGATAACATATCTTTCTAAATATCTTGATAAGAAAAATTCTGATGTTGAAAGTATTTCAAAAAATCTTGAGGAAGTAAGTTCTGAGAGGAAAAAACTTTCTAAAGAATTAGAAAATGTAATTTCTAAGAAAAGTTTTTTCGAGCCGATCTCTAGTTCTAAATCTGATGATTTTAAAGATAAAAACATGGTTATAAAACTCAAGTCTGAAATCTTTTCCTTAAAGAAGTGTTTATCAAACTTTACCCATGGTAAAGAAAATTCTGATAAAATGTATTCCCATATACGACCATTAAGAAATAAATCCGGATTTGGTTATACCCATGCAAAACCAATTTTTAGTTACAATTATTTTGTTCCTCAAAGTGCCCCATTTTATACTAAGTATCAGTTTGGTGGTCACTGGGCAAAGAATTGTTCCCTAAACAAAACCCAATCATTAGGATTTCACAAAGCTTACTTTTCTAAGAAGACGTGGGTACCTAAAATTTGTTATCTGGAAATCTCAAATCCAAACAAGTTTGGATTCCGAAAGACTAATTCTCTTCTTGATTTCAGGAAAATAAAGATAGTACGAGTAAAAACACATGGTACATGGATAGTGTATGTTCCCAGCACATGACTGGTAACAAAAGATATTTTGAAATGATTATCAAAACGAAAGGTGGAAAGGTAACTTTCGGAGACAATGCTAAGGGAGAGATTGTTGGTATTGGTAATATTGATCTTCTAGGTAAAACATTGATTTCAAATGTTCTTTTTGTTAAGGGTCTTAAGCACAACCTCATTTGCATATGTCAGTTATGTGATGAAGGTTACCTTTTGAATTTTAGGAATGATAAGTGCTTAGTTCACAATTCCAAGGAAGAATTTATTCTCTCAGCCAATAGGCAAGAGAATTTTTACACCTTAAATTTAGAGGACCCTAGGAGCCAAGATTTACCTTACCTAAGTGCAATGGATGATCATTCCCGGTTATGGCATAGAAGACTAGGACACTGTATCCTTAGAAACTAATGCAAACTCTCTAAGAAGAGACTAGTTAAGAATCTACTGGAGAATAGATTTCATTCTTCTAAATTTTTTGATCCTTGTCAATATGGAAAGCAACATAAATCTAGTTTTAAATCAATCGGTGAAGTCTCAACAACTGATGCATTACAGTTAGTGCACATGGATCTTTTTGGTCCAACAAAAACTTGAAGTATTGGAGGAAAATACTATGTGTTTGTTCTAGTTGAGGATTACACAAGATTGACTTGGGTCTATTTTCTAGCAAAGAAATCTGAAGCTTTTTCTTATTTCAAAAGTTTTAGAGCTCAGGTTAAAAATGAGAAAAACCTTCCATTGAAAACTATTCATAGTGATCATGGAGGAGAATTTCAAAATTCTGATTTTGAAACTTTTTGTAGTAGAAAAGGAATTACTAACAATTTTTCAACACCTAGAACTCCTCACCAAAATGGTATAGGTGAGAGAAGAAATAGAATTCTTCAAGAGATAACTAGAACCATGCTGAGTGAATATTCTATAGCTAGACATTTCTGGGCTGAAGCTGTAAGTACTTCTTGCTATACTATAAATCGAGTTTTGATTAGACATTTTCTTAATAAAACCCCTTATGAGTTATGGAATGGTAGAAAACCAAGACTATCCTACTTCCTAGTTTTTGGTTGCAATGTATTCATTTTTAATACTAAAGATAACTTACATAAATTCACACCAAAATCCGATGAAGGAATTTTCTTAGGTTATTCCACAATTTCTAAGGCTTATAGATTTTTTAATAAAAATACTTGTACTGTTGAAGAAACAGTGCATGTTAAATTTGATGAGTCTGATCTTTTTGTGTTTAAACCATCCCAACCTGCATCCTCAGATGTGTTTTCAAAAAATGATTATCAACCTTGGACAGAAGACTCTTCTGATAAGGAAAATGTTCAAGAAGATACTTTCGAAACATTTACCCCAGAAGACTTTATACCCTATGTTGATGTACATGCTTTTCAAAACCCAAATCAGGTGTTTCTTAAGAATCATCCCAGTGATAGTATCATTGCTGATGTAAATCAACTAGTAAGAACTAGAAGTTCCTTAATAAATGAAGTAGAACATCTAGCTTTTCATTCCCAATTAGAACCAAAAAGCACTGATGAAGCTTTAGGTGATGATGATTGGATCAAAGCCATGCAAGATGAACTAAATGAATTTGAAAGGAATAAAGTCTGGACTTTGGTTGAATGACCTAAGAAAACTTCTGTTATTGGAGTTAAGTGGGTTTTCAGAAACAAATGTGATGAAAATGGAGTTATAGTAAGAAATAACGTTATACTTGTTGCTAAAGTCTATAATCAGCATGAGGGAATAGACTATAAAGAAACCTATGCTCCAGTATCTAGACATGAATCTCTCCATATTCTAATTTCCTTTGCAGCTTTTATTAATTTAAAACTTTTTCAAATGGATTTGAAGTGTTCTCTTCTTAACGGTTATGTCCAAGAGGATGTTTTTGTTGAGCAACCTCCTGGTTTTGAAGATACAAAACATCCTGATCATGTTTTTAGACTTACCAAAGCTCTGTATGGTTTTAAACAAACCCCACGAGCATTGTATGATAGCCTCACTGCATTTTTGATTCAAAATAACTATGTTAAGGGAAATTCAGATCCAACCCTTTTTATAAAGAAAGATAAGAAAAATATTTTGATTGTTCAAATTTATATTGATGACATCATATTTAGTTCAACTCTGCAATCTTTAACCGAATCATTTACATGTCTAATGAAATCTGAGTTTGAAATGAGTATGATGGGTGAGTTAACTGATTTCCTTTGTTTACAAATTTCTCAAAAAGCAGAAGGAATCTATATATCTCAACATAAGTATATTAATGATATTCTCAAAAAGTATAGTTATGACAACACTAAGAGTATAAGTACTCCCATTGGTACCTCAAACTCTTTAGATCTTGATGAAGCTGGGATACCAGTAAATCAAACATCCTTTAGAGGTATGATAGGAAGTTTACTATACATAACAGCTATTCGATCAGACTTAATTTTCTCAGTATGATTATGTGAAAGATATCAATCCAATCTTAAGGAATCTCACTTAAAGGCAGTAAAAATAATTTTTCGCTACCTTAAGGGAACCATGGATCTAGGATTATTCTATACTTCTGGAAATGATTTTGTTCTAAAAAGCTTTTCTGATGCTGACTTTTTTGGATGTTGAATGGATAGAAAGAGTACATCCGAAACTTGTCATTTCTTAAGAGATTAATTAGTTTCTTGGTCCTGCAAGAAGCAACATTCTGTAGCACTTTCCACTGCTGAAGCTGAATATGTAGTAGTTGGAAGTTGTTGTTCTCAAGTGTTGTGGATGAAACACACACTCACAGACTATGGATTGAGTTTTACTAAAACTCAAATTTTGTGTGATAACACAAGTTCCATTGCCTTAAATAAGAACCCTGCACATCACTCACGTGAAAAACACATAGATATTAGGCATCACTTTCTTAGGGATCACAAACGAAAAGGAGATATCATTTTTCAGTTTATTGGAATGCAAGATCAACTTGCTGATATTTTCAAAAAATCTTTGCCTTATGATAGATTTGAATACATTAAACAGAAGTTAGGAATGATAACCGTAAGGTAATCTTTCTTAATTAACTTTCTGTTGAAAAGGTATCCTTATAGTAATAAACTTCTTTTCATATGGGGAGTAGATTTAAATTTTAGAAAAACAAATTTTTTTAAGTTATTTTTTCAAACCTTTCGGTACTAACATTTCCGGAATGGGGATTTCCGGAACTGAAATTTTCCAGAATGAATATTTTTGTATAGAGAACTTCTGGAATAGGAATTATTTTATTGAAAACATCCGCAATGGAAAATTCCGTACTGGTGTTTCCATAACAATATTTTTGTACTGAGTATTTCATAATGAGCTTTTCGTAATCAAACTTTTGTAATGAAATTTTCGTACTGAAATCCTTATTATGTTTTTTCCTTCTGAGTTTTCCGTACTGATATTGTTTTTTCATAGTGAGTTTTGCAGAACTATGTCTTTTCGTAGTAATTTTTTTTTTGTATTCATTTTTTTTAGAATATTACTCATTACGAATAATCCTTCAAACCCAATCTGAAAGGTATTATTTCCTTACTCAAGTTTTCGTAATCAAACTTTACTTACTGGTATTTTCTTATATTTTGTTTTTTGGATTATAGTTTTCTTAAATATTTATTTTAATAAAAACCTCAAAAGATCGGATTCAATTTTTCTTGAGAATTGGTTTTCAACTGTCATATCTGATCTCAGCTCTTACAACCATTTGATCAACTGAGGAAGATGAGCTGTCATATTGTTTCCTATATAAAGGGGACCTAAAATGGTTGTCCCACATCGGTTTTTCAAGCTCTAGCATCTCGAAGATTTGCCACTCTGTTTCAAGGCCGTTCCGAACTTCAGCTTTCTCCGTTGTAAATTTCTAAGAAGCCTTCAGATCTGAATGTCTGTGGAAGCAGCTTCTCAAGACATGTCTTCTTCTAAGCCGATATCCAAGTGGTTATTATATAGAGAAAGTTCGGTTCATCCTAATTTCTTCAACAAGTATGATTCTATTATATCCAAGAATATAAATCTTAACAAATGGGAAGATGTTTCTGTGTCTAAGCCTGAAAATCAAGATGATGTTTTTTCGGAGTTTCTTGTAGAGTTTTATGAGACAGTTTCCTTCGTTAAGGAAGATGGTAGGGAGAAATTTTCATTCAAATCTTTTGGCAAGACTTATAATCTTTCTTATGTCAAGGCAACTAGCTTGGTAGGGCTGACCTATGAAAGAGAAGCTGAGTTCATTTCTCATGTTTCACCAGATTCAAAAGGAAGCTTCAACAAGGAAAAGGCATTGGAAACTCTCGGACTGGCAGATGACAAGGCTCCGAAGATTTCTACTCTGTTTATGAATTTTCGGATTCTAGAATTATGGGTACAAGGTTTTATCATACCGAGGAAGGGTGATAAAGACAGTTTAAAGGAGAGCGAGATCTACATCCTATATTTTCTGATAAACTTGAGGAAGGTTAATCTGATGATACACATTCTTATCACCATAGAGAATGTTAAGAAAGGGAATTTGAGAGCTCAGATTATAATGTATCCAGCAATCATCTCTAAGTTAATATTTCGGTGCCTTGAGTCTTTCGAGGAGGCATTCATGTCTAAGACAAGAGTTTGCGAGATTATGTTGGTGAGTGATCGTACCCTCAAAGGATGGATGGTGCTTTCGATAAGAAGACTGGTGAGTACTTTGATCTACCAGTTCAAGAAGAAGGGGTTCCGAAAGTTGTTGAGCCTGAATCCTCTTAGCCAGTGGAGAAGATAAAGTTGAAGGAAGTTGTAGTTGAAGTAGAGAATCCCAAATCTAAGGAAGTTCATTCCGCACCTCCAACACCTAAGAAGAAGAAATATTACCCTGATGAGGTAGTTGCTAAGTGGAGGGAGATTAAAGAGAAGAGAGTGCAAGGGCAGCCTCAGTTTGTCTTGGATACTACTGAGGCTAAGGCCTTGAAATAAAGAACAACGGATGAGATCGAAAAACAAGTGAATGAAAAGAAGCTCAAGAAGAAAATGTCTGAAGATGAGGTTGTTCAGGAATTATTAATGTTTACAGAGATGGACTCCGGAAAAATTCCCGTTTGGAGATCTTTTTCTTTGGAATCTCTACCTGAGACTCCAGGAAGAAACTTTGTCGCTCCGGAAGAGGCTGTTGCTAAGCATGTTGATGAAGTTGAGCAGATTGAGAAAGTAGAAGAGGTAGAAACCGTTTCTGAATGTAGTGGTGAGACTGGAGATGTTCTGAAGCAAGTAGATGATTATAAGGGGAAACCATTGGAACATTTTTCATTCCGAAAATCAGAATCTATATCATCTAAGCTAGTCACTCCAGGGAAGAATGAGGAGAATGGAGAAGAAGAAGTAGCTTATCATGCAGAGGAAGAAAAACTTATACATGATATTTCTCAAATGGATAATATAGAGGATGGTGCTCAGAATTTTGCTGATGATGAAGACAATGTTGTTCAAGTGTCTGACAGTGAAAAGAGACCTCCGGAACAGGACTCCATTTTGAAAAAGGACAAGGGAAAACAACTTGTGGTTGATAACCTGAGCTCAGTGGTTGTAAAGAGAAGGGAATTTGGTAGTTCATCAAAGAGAAAGATTGAGAATATTGAAAAAGAAAATTCACCATGAAAAGTCTCGGATTCAGAGTCATCTTCGTTGGGGAATGACTTTGTTGTTCAGTCTTTAAAGAAGTTGGTGGGTACTATTATGACTTTCTCATGTATTGATTCAAGATTCCAGATGCTCCAACAGGCTTTGAATCTAAAAACAGACTTCGTATCCATGGATATTGACAAATGTGTTGAGATAGAGGCTCAGTTCAAAACATTCTTTGTTGGATATGAATCCCAAAAAAGATCTTGCAAGAGGATGACTAGTTGGTCGAGAAAGACTGTATAAGTGATGAGGCTCTTTGATGAATTCCAAGATAATGTGAAGGATGACTTTGAGACAGAAGTCAGGAAGATAAATGAACTTACATCATCCTTTAAAGAAAAGTTAACAGATGAAAAGAATTTTCGGATTCAAGAAGTCAGAGATCTGAATGGGAAGCGGAATTCTATTTCTCAAAACTGGAAGTATGAAAGGGATCATCGGATTGAGTTTGAAGAGAAGTTGTTAAAGCAAGAACAGATCTTGAAGGATCATGAAGAAAAGCTTCAAGCCTAGGAAGAAAATATTGATGCTCGAAATGCAAGAATTGTTGTGTTAGAGAAGCAAGCCGAGGAAGACCATAAAGACTTGAAGAAGATAAAGACTATTCTTAAGGGTCTCATTGAGATGGAAAAAGATCCAAAATAGACAGATCCGGTCTTTTTTTGTATCTAATCTTCGTTGTTGTTGAGCTTTCAAACTTAATGAAAATTGTTCTTACTCGTTTCTTTTGTTGTTTCTACTAATTTTTCAGGTACTTTATTATATTTTCCATTCCCTGGAATTCTTTTTGAAAATCACAAAGGGGGAGAAGGAAAATAACCCTACTAAAGGTGGAAAAAGAATCTTAACAAAGGGTGAGAAAGAAAACAAACTCTAATAGAGTTTATCTAAGGGGGAGTTTTTCATTAAAGAAGACTTTCTTATTCTTAATGAAATATCATTCCGGAAATCTAGAATACGATCCGTAGAGTTTCAAAGCCTAAGGGGGAGTTAGTCGTATTCATCAACATCCATAAGCAAAGGGAGATAAGCCTTAAGGTTTTCTTTCTTCTTAAACATTATTTTTCATAAGGATGTTTGTGATTTCTAAAAAGGGGGATATTGTTGAGTCAATAAGGTTTTACTTATGACTTTTCCATTCCTTCTTGTTTTGAAAACCACAAAATCCTTATCTTTAGAGAAAATCGCTATTATAAGGAAAATTGCTTTTGTAAGGAAAATCGCTTTTATAAGGGAAATTATTCTTATCATATTTTCATCCATATTTTTCTTAAGTATTAGAATAGGATTCATTTCTATATTCTCGAATTGATTGAAACTTTGATATAAAGCATTCTGTTTTAGGTTCCGAATTCTGGATGAGAACTGTAATAAAGTTTCACTCCGAATTCTAGATGAAAACTATAATGAAGTTTCATTCCGAATTCCGGATACGAACTCTGATAATGTTCTACTCCGAATTCCGAATATGAACCCTGATAAAGTTCTACTCCGAATTCTAGATACGAACTCTCATAAAGTTCTACTCCGAATTATGGATACGAATCCTCATGAAGTTCGACATCTAATTCTCATTAGGAATTCTAATGATGAATTCTCATTATGAATTTTGATAACGAATTTTGATGACAAATTTTGATGACGAATTTTGATGATGAATTCTCATTCCGAATTCTCATTCCGAATTCAACTATTAAACCGAATCTGATCATCTTTTCTTTATAAACTCCAAATTTATTTAGACTCCGGATATTATTTTTGTTAGACTCCGAACTTTCATTTTACCAAAACTTTTATAATTTGTCTACTCTTTGACATTTTTTTTACACTCCAAACCTTCATTATGAACTCCTGTTCTTAACATAAAAAGATTTCGTACATTCTGTTTCACTTGTTTTTTAATAAAACAATGTTGTCTATTCTGTTATATATTAACCATTGGTTATGTTACACGTGTACAGGTCCCTCCGATTTTTAAGAAAAATATGACCGTTGGAAAGGAGGGCGACCTTGCCTATAAATAGGAGATCATTTGAAAGAGATCAACGCTGAATGATGAATAACTTCTTCAACATTGTGCATACATGATGTTGAAGTGATTTCTAGAGAGATAGGCTCTTATTAACTCTCAATGCTTCGTGCGACTCCGAATGTTTGTGATTACATTTGAGGACTTTCGGGGATAGGAAGACAGAGGTGCGGACTACCTTGAAGTTAGAGGGCTTCCTTTCTGAGGAAGACAGAGGTTGCCATGTACCTTGAAGTTGAGGGCTTGCGGGGATAGCAAGACAGAGACTCTGATCTTCGTATCGAGGGATTACCCTGTTGTGGGTAAGATAGACTTGCTTGAAAGTATAAATCAAGGGTCCTTTATCCAAAGTTGTTGGATACCCATCTCTTTGGGTTAAAAGACTTATATCTTGTTACTTGTAGTATTACTACTTGTTTGTTTCCGCTACATTTTGTATTGTAAGGAAAGTATAATTTTCTTATACTCCCTTACTCGTACTCTGTTTCATTTAGATTCTATATGATTTAAGGTAGAATCTCATATTTTAATTTTTAGTTAAGCTTCAATTTCCAGAACCATATTTCCGAAACCTACTTTCGGAATCACTTTCCAGTTTTAAGAAAGTACATAGGACTTGAAGTTTTTAACTTCATTCCTTATTCCACGTTTTCAATTGGTGTTAGAGGTGTTATGAATTTTCTTAGTTTAACTTCTTTAAACTTAGCTCATTCCTTTTCTTAAGGAAAATATAGTTATTCGTAACTAATATTAAAGGTTCCAAAGGAATTTTTAAAGTATACAATTCACCCCCTTCTTGTATATTGAGCATCTACATCATTATTTCGATCCTTCAAATTAAACTACATGAAGCATAAAATATAATTAAAATATGTATATTCATGATATAAAATTTAAAATGGAAGTATATACACCTCAAAAACAAATTTAGGTGGCTAACATAATGTGAGTCTCCATGAACGAATATTGAGACAAATCTATCTTACCAATTTTGTGTATTTTGAATGATGGACCCCATAAAAGAATAATCAGATAAAGAATTTTTAAATAACCATAAATTGAAAATTAATAATCATAAGACAAATTCATGGGAAGTATATAAACCATGAAAATGGAAATTGTGTTGATCATGGCTTGTATCTGATAGATATTAGAATGGAGATGAAATTACCTTACCTTATGTATTGACTCCCTATATACTTGAACAAGCATCCTATATAATAAATATATTTTTGATATCAATAATTTTATGAAAAATATTCTTATTTATAATAATATATATCGTTTTAAATACATTATATTACCCACTGGTTATCAATTATTTGTTAAGGTTTCACTTCAGGTAATATCCTCTTTTTTCTTTTCATGTGTATTAATTTTTTATATAATTTGTCCGTATACATATAAAATTATTTCCATGATTTAAATCTGGTTATATATATAATTAATATTCATTATATGTTTATATTAATAATCAATATAATATATAATTACCAAATGGAATACACCGTTCATGGAGATGGTAGGTTCCACGTACACATGATTGTTGTTTCCATTTCTTTTTCATTTTGACTGAAAAAATTAAATGAGAAATATGTATATATATATATTAATTATAATTTTTATATAATATATATCATAAAATTTCACTAAAACCATATGTGATACATTCCATGTAGTGTGTGAATGATTCACATTGCTTTGAGTGGTGGTAGTCCCCACTTCCTCTAATGAAACTATCGTATTTACCAAAAATTTAATGTATTAAGATATGTGTTGGAAAAAAATTAAGGAAGAATAATGAAATAATAATTATCATATATATCACATATTAACTAGGTTTCCATTACATATCCAATATATAGATGTCAAAAATGGAAAATGAACAATCATCATTTTGTAAGGCGGCAGTTCATCATATACATAAATTGTATGTTTGTTCCCCACTAGATGGAAGTGTTTGTAAGTGTAGGTATAAACCATAAAAGAAAAAATTATTAGTATATTGATTAATTTTTTTCATAATAATAAAATATGAAAATTGGAGTGGATGGAGGATGAAAATAAGATAAAAGTGCATGAGGGAGACTGTTACCTCTTCTTTGTGTAACTCTTTTTGGTTTCCTCCAAAGGGGTGCCTTGGATTGATTTCTACCCCATTTTAGGATTAATGGGTGAAGTGAGTTATTTTTAGGAGAGATTTTGTTATAAATGTTTTGGTATATATTGTAATGAGAGGTTAGAGGATGTCGAAGGAGAGGAGGCCTTTTTAAGGTGAAGGAGTTGTAGCACTCTTGAAAATTTTTGGGAAATGAATCTCTCTCGGTTTTTACCTTGTCAAGTAGATCCAATAATAATAATATGTATATATAAGTAAAGATAAGGTTTATATATGTCTTTTAAATTTATTTTGGACATATTTATAAGTTGTTTTGTGTCGTATGACTAAGGTCTAATACATTTTTAAGCTAAATTTTCTTTTAATCGATGTTCTTAATTTTTATAAATTCCAGTAATAATATTGTTAAAAAATAAGTTGAAATTATTAGAATTTATAAATAATGATGATTCAAATTATGGAATCCATTTTTATGACATAATATAACATAATTCATAGAAATTAATTTATGATTAATCCCTCATTTTGTAAAAAACTGTGTGTTTATTATGTAAAAATGTTCCAATGTTTTTTTGTTTTTCAATCCATTTTTAGTGTTAAATTGTATCTAAAGACCCATATTGGATTAATTTATAATAATATAATCTAATAAAATTTTTAAAAAATTGAAAAGATATTTTATTCTTATAAATAAATTAAATGAAACTGTTTTTTTGAATTAAAATGTTGTATTTTTTTTCGTATTTAACCAATAATGTATTTTCTTTGAAAAATCTCAAGAATTATCCCAACGATATTTTTGACATTATAAATTAATTTTTTTCCCTATTTAAACATCAGATATTTTATAAACCTAATTATATTTTTTTCATATAATGACATGAATTTTTTTCCTTTATGATAATATAATTTTTAAACATATAAATTCATTAACTAATATTATATTTTTCATTACCAAATTTTTTTGTTTACATATAAACATTATAAATAAATGTAAAATATATTTATACTATTCATATTACTATGATTAATGGTTAGTTTATAACTATATGAATTAATTAATTATAACCAGAAGAAAAAAAGTTTCATAAAAACCATGTGTTCCATGTAATGTTTTCAATGTTAGTGTTTCATGTAATGTACACCAAGTTGGTGTTTTCATTAATATATGGAGAGATGATGTCATGTGAAATTAATTTTTGACATAGTCAAATGATTTAAATTAATGAAAAATAATTCAATCAAAAAAATGGTATATGAAAAACCCAAGGTGTTACACTCTTTCCATAATCCAATAGATGAGATGCACTCTACGAGCATAAATTGTTATGGGGACCAAAATCCCATGTTTATAAGAGAGTATAATAACCCAAACATCAACCTTGTGATCCAGACCAATCACTTCCCAAGGATATAAACTACTTCAAAAACATCATGCACCAATAATATTACCTCATATCATGATGGCCACAATGAAGGATGCCATCATCTTCTACTTGGAAAAAGTCTAAGGATAGGCTACTCATAATCGTGGATCTGACTTCAATTGAAAAAGAAATGTAAGGTGGACGATTGTGAGATGATATTAAGGGAGTAAACAATGTGCATTGGGGTTTTCACGACATGTGAACCCACTCAAGAATCTGGCTATGTACCCTAATTACATGGATTTACAAACCATGTAGGTATACACATCATGTATTGACCATACATGGTGTGTCCTACCTATATAATCCCATGAATGTGTTCATCCTCTACACAACATGGTTTCCTGTCTACCGCGCACATTTTTATTCCACGCTACACAACATGTCAAGGTTAAATGGACATTTGGTAGTGCAGTTTTCCCTATCCCAGGTATCACACCCCTTTCCATGTATATCAATCATGTATTTCTACAAGGGCATGTATTATCACACAAATTCATGGGGTGCATCCTCGAGTCAGATGACATGGGGTTACTACATGGAATATAATCACGGTACATGGAATCTAGCAACAAAAATTTACTTTAATCTCCAAATCTAAATAACACACAATATTTCTAGTAGAGCCAAATGGATTGTCAGAATTAAAGGGTATGGCCATGCCATCGGTACCAGCCTCTGTTTTCATGGGTGGACCATCCAGACGGTCATGCAAAGGTGGAGAGCTACTATCAGGATGCAGATTTTAGGGAGAGGCCGTTCCATGTAGACCGTCTGGTTGAATTCCCTAAGACCTTTGGTTCTTATAATCACCTAAGCCTACAGTCCATGTAATCTCCGAGCCTACATGCATTGTAAGGGTTCCCCCTCTTCCCTTAAAAGGGGGGTTATCAAAAAATCAATAAAAATGAAGTCCTTCAGTCCATTCTGGAATATAAACCATGTATATAGTAATTATAGATGTTAATTACCTTTAAATTCAATAAATTAACACCAGTTTTCCAAAAAGCCTGTAGATCAACCTAAGAGGGGTCTCTAGAAATTTTTATAGAGATCTAAAACTATAAAATAAATAATAAAAAATGGGTATCACACTGAAAATCAAATATTCATACTTCAATGATGAAATGATGATGCTTTGATTGTATAATGATGCTCGGATCATGGAGCCCCTTGATCTAATGATGATCAATGTTAAGAATGTAGATTGAAAAAACCTCATCACATCGATTTGGATAAAATTCATTCTGTCACAAAAGTTATAATAAGAGAACTTCCTCCATGAAATGTGCATACTAAGGGGGTGGGGGAGGGAAGATATTGGTTTATCATGTTAATAAAATTTTCATTTAATAAATAAAATTTACACAAAATTACATACCAACTTTCCATCGGCCGAGGGCCAAGCATGGATAACATTATGTTGCTCCTATCATAAAGACAATTTTCAGAACTCAATGACAGATTCATATTTCAAATTCAGTTCACGAATCATGATTTACCGACAATTTAAAGGGAATCTATGTGAGGGGGTGTTTTGTAATGATTTTCAAATAACTGAGTGGAGGCTCTCCAGGCCTCAAAATCCGGATCCGACTCAGTGCCTAGGTTTTGATATATTCTTAGGTGTATTCTAGTGTTTTAAAGGCCCAAAAAAATAATTACATCTATAGTGAGCTTATAATATATTTAGATATATTATATGTTTATGAAACATAATTGTATAAATCCTAACACACTATCCATAATTTCTTTTTGATTCTTCTCCCACTCAAGAACCATTTATTATGGTTATTCACTTTTTCGAATTGATGAGTGAGGCTTGTTATATGAAATGATTCATTCTAAATGGATTACACCAATCTTATTATAGTAATTTTAATAACATATAGGGCCATTAATATATTTTTTCAATTATTTTGATAACATTTGTTTTCATGTGAAGCCTGTAAGGCCGATGATTTATTTTGGTTGCATGTGTGTGTATGTAGTACATGAGATCCATCATTAATATGAATCACATGTGTTTTGGTATATCATGAGTCCCATTCATGACTATTATATCATATGCTTGAGTGTGGTTCTTGAGAATCATTTCATGATATTCAATGTTTTTCTTATATGCGGAATACCATGTTATGTGGTAATTTATGGCCTACTAAAGAATTACATCTTGAATCAACTGGTTGGTAGTCCAACTGGGCTAAGATAGTGCATAGAGTTGTAGTATGTGTGACATAGAATAATGATGAGGATGTAATGAGAGAAAGTATCTAGATATTATGGTCTTGATTCCAGACCCAAGGAAATTGAGGGATAGAACATTCTTATGGCATGACCCAAGGTAGAAACACTATATGATGGACTTTTGTCCTGACTCGTGATTGTGAATGGACTAAAAATACTTGTGTACTAACCCATGATTTGTTGTTCATGTGTATATTAAAATATATTCTAGGTGGATCTACTTCCATTCCATTATCATGGAATTCATTATGACTATTTTTCTCGTATGGAACTAATTTAGGTACATCCAGGGTTCATGGAGGATTGGATATAGGGAAACTGTTCAACATAAGAATGAGTTTGGTTTATGGTAAAATTTAATTTAGTCATGTAATACACATATTATTAATCTAATATTATGATAAACACTAGTTTTCAGTGTCTTATTGAATTTATAACCACTCCCTACATGGGTATCTTGATGTGCATGTTGACCTCATAATGCTGAGTAGTTGAGATGGAAAGGGACCATAGAAATATGGATAATGATATTTTGCTTTGTAATCATAGGTTATACCAGGATAGACTCAAGGGTGATGAAGTAGTGTATTTATTTCCTCATTCCATTCTTAACACTATTTTGTTCAGCCTTATTTGGGGTTATTTTTTCAGTATAATGTAATACTTGAGATATCATGCAGATTGTATATTATATTATAATTATTATTTAATTTGATTATACATTTTTATTTTATTATTATATTCTTCATAAAATTCTGGTGTGTATATTTTGATAGAGAGGTTATTTTAGCTCTTGTGTATGGGGTGGTGTGCATGAGCTCGTCTGAAATTTGACCGAGAGTGGTTGATTTGGTTCCTGGTGTTACATTGAGGATTGTAAAAAAAGAAAAAGAAAAAATATTACACCACATTATGGAAGGTCTTATTCACAATAAAATATGTATTTTATAGATTCATCTAATTTTATGGTGGATTTGGTAACATAGATTTAAAATATTGGTTCAAATAATAGTATTTCATGGGGGCTAGAAGTTATGGGAGGTGAATATTGAGGGGGGAGGGGGTTCATCGAACTAAAATTAGATAGGTTTAGACATCATCAGAAAAATGTTGACTAATTATTGAAAATACATCTCATTCATTGGAATAAGTTTTTAGAATGTGATACAAACATGGTTTGATTTTTAAGGTTATCTAATAATGATACCCACTATACTATGTGTCAATTTAAATATCTAAAATCCAAACACGATAATATTAAAATATAATGGGAATGTATTTTATTAGAGAATCTCTTATAGAATATCTTAAGAAACAAAGAATGTTCATGGATAACCAATGTTCAATACATATGATAGAATATTTAAATCTCATAAAATATATATAAATGTGAATATAATGTTAAATATCCCTATTAAATTAGAAGTCACATAAAATTAAAAGAGTTACTTCAATATTCAATAAATATGAAAAACAAATGTAAAAGAACACATTATTTTTTTACCCAAATAATATGTACTTATTAATTTATAATAAAGATGAAGTAAATTTTATTCGGTATTTTATTTTATTCTTCAATAATGAATTTTCTTCGAAGAAGATTTTAATTTCATTTTTTCATGGAAATTGTAAATAATTTGCATTTATTTTCAAAAAATTATTTTAAAAAAATATTATTTTTGAAATAATAATATCAAAATCAACTCAGGATGAAAATTTAGTATTTTTCTGAATATATTACTTTTCAAGTGAATAGTAGTAAATAATTATTTTTATTGGAAAAATTTATTTTGTAACAAGAAATTAAAATGATACATTTTGTTCTAAAAACATTTTAATGTATAATTAGTTCAATTATATTATTAATAACAAAATTTTCATCTATGTAATTAATTTCATCAATTATTTTAGTAAAAACATTTTATATACCAAAGAAGACATCGTTTATAGAACAATAATTTTCATCGTGTTTTGTTGCATTAATTTTTAATAGAATTAACCCCTTTAGAGAATTTTATTTGATGAAATGGATTACATATTTGAAATAAAAAATAATTAATATAATTTATGAGGTTAATATTAATTTATGGTCATTATGAATATTGATAAAGGTAATGTAGTTTCACTACATTAAAATAGGTAAAACAATGATAAATCTATAGGGTTAATCATTAAGCACTGTTTAATAATTTAATTTATCTTATTATATTAGTTGTGATCAACCAATGAAATTTGTAAGGAGTAAAATAAAATTTGGAAAACATTATTTTGAAATTTGAAATCCAAGATTTACTTTTTTTAGAGACAAGTAATATCATGTTAAACATATAAACTATATTCAGTCTTTGTAAATAGTTGAGATGTGGGAATGATTTTTTTGGATTAACATAAAGGAATAAAAAATATTATTTATTTATTTAACAAAAAATCATGAAAACTAATTTATTACATTATTTCAAAGTGAAATTGTTTTTACTATTAAATTTAGTTGTATTCGATCAACAATCTATGATGCGTTTAATTTTAAAAAATTAATAGAAATTTAGACTAATTATATAAATTGAATAAGATAAAATAGAAACAATATTTTGAATAAATAAATCCAAATTTTATTACAAGGGCTATTGTATTTTTTGTGACAAAATTATGTTATAATGGTAAAAAAGAAAAGTTATTATGGTTCTTGTTAAAATGGGTATAAATTGGATTAAATAAGATATATATATATTTAAATATGTCCACAATGTGTTTGAATGTGACTGGATAAGTTAATTTTGACATTATCACATCTTACATTCTAATTTTTGTTTCCTGAGTTCCACGTTATATTATTATGATATATATTATTCAATCTTTTAATCAATTCCATTCTTTTCCATTCCCTATATTATAAAAGGAGGTCACATATCCTCTATTATGCACACATAATGTAAATTTTATATCATAAAATACCACCTATAATTATATCCTGGATTCAATTCCCACATCCTATTGCTTATGTTATTTTCAAAATATAATCCATTCAATGCTTATATTATATTCCAAGTGAGGATTCTCAACGAATATGAAGAATTCATAACTGAGTATATTCAATTTTATTTCCAACTATACCAATTATAAATCTATATTATCCTTTATAAAATAAGGATATATATATATATTAAATATATATAATATACTAAATTGTTATCATGAATATGTAACAACCATTATCCTGAAAACATCAATCGGGCATATGAGCGTATTAATATCTCCACAAAGAAATGTGATTCATTTTTTATTTAGTCTTTAAATGGATTTTCATAATGAAAAATTTAATAAATATACATCATATATCTGTTATAATAATTATTATTTAATTTTGAATTATTTTTACCATTCCTTCAATCCATCCATTGAAAAGTGGAAACATCACTTGTGTATATGAACAGTTTAGCGTCTCAATGAAGTAATGTAATTAATTTTTCATCACCACATTTTATTAATAGTTATAAAATTTTATATAATGATTACATTTTATACTCACTAAACAAATAATATATTGGATATTTTTGATCCAAGTTCAATATATAAGGATTGGGACTTCCAAACAAAAACAGGCATGACAAATTAAGTTGTTGTCACCAAAAATAATGATTTTAATATAGAATTGATAATAATTGGTAGATACTATTTTATATATAAATAAAATATTTTATGATATATATGTTCATGTTTTAGTAACATATGTATAAAAAGTATATCCTTATTATATTAGAGATTTGAACATGTACAATGTAAGATAATACTTGAGGTTAGGGTTACCCATCTCACTTATACTTATAGAAGACATATGCCACATTCACAACTTGTTTCCTTTGTATATTGTATATAATTACCATTAATATATTTTACTATCATTCTCATGATAATTATGTAGACATACAAATCCATCAATGACTCTCTCTTTGTTGAGGTTTTGATTTGATGATTTTCTTATCATTAATGGTTCTTCATCTCTATATTGTTTAGTTGACACATGTTTGATGTTATGAACCAATTTATGTTTATGAGGATTATATACTACCCATATGACATGATATGTCATTAATATCCATATTTTAATGATATTTAAGATATCAATTAAATTTATTTTTTTCTTGGGGCTTAAGATTCAAAAGTTAGTAAAGTGGTAAGGGATTTCTGTTGCAATCATAATTTAATCGCGATAATTTATTATTGAATTTATATTAAGTGAAATTTATTGATTCATACATTATAATAGCATTTAGTCCAATTATCCGATATTAGTTCATGTAATTTTCTTGTAATAGTATAATTTTATTCTCAGTGGTACATAAAAGGATTGGAAAAATTATTTTACGATAAAGAAACATTACCTCCTCTTTAGTCGAGACCATTTTTCATCCATGTTCATATTTTAATTAAAATAATTACATGAAATATTTATTATTATACTATGATTTTTTAGTTTCATGATTAACCATGTATTTAATTATATAATTTTTTAAGGAATCTTCTTTTATTTTTTAAAATAAGGTAATTTCATATTTTTGTTCAAAAAATAAGATTTCTTTTATTTTATCATACATGGAAGTTAAAATATTTTCCACAATTAATACCTATAAATGAATTATATATTAATTATAAAATTCCTTAGTTATTTCAATGAAAATTTTATCAATTATATTTTTAAAATTTTTACATTTTAAATAATTTATTTCAAAATTAAAAGGGTGTCTTTAAAAAGTAATATTCAATTTATATTTAAATAGAAATATCATATATGATAACATCATTTGATGTTAATTATTACAGACTATATATATTATTAAATTATACCATCCTTATTCATTGTATTGTTGTTTATAATTTTGATGATTATATTTTTATGAAACTCAATTATATTTTGAGGTTATTCTATAATGAAATTATTATGAAACATGGTTTATTTCCATGTGTTATGATATTATGAATTTAATGAATATTTTATGAATTTTCATAACATATATAAGTTTATTTTGATTACGTTATGGGTGGTCATGGAATTGTATATACCATTGGTGCTTTCAGAATAGATAGACATCTCATTAAATAAAAATAACTACAATAGGGAGTGAAACTATTATAGAAAGGGACATAATACACAATGATATGCTTAAAAGTTAACCTTGAATAAGGATAAGATATAATTGGGAGTGAAATAAACCACCTATGATAGTATTGGATTTAAACCTTGACTATGGATACTATATAAATTCATATGATCCATGTCATATAAAATTGTTTTATTAACTTTCCTTGAATATGGAAATGATTTAAAATGCTTATGTGTATTCCATAAACTTATGTTTTTTGACTTGGAAGTGTTATAAAGTTTTATGGTAGATTATTAATGATTCCATAAACATATAAATTTTTTATTTTTTTAAAATAAAGGCTTCTAAAATAATTTATTATTTATAATCATTGATGGGTCGCATATAGTAATTGTACATTAAATACATTTTCATGTAACATTATGATTATCTTATTCATACTTAGGGTCATTGGTTAATATATATAATGTTTAAAATTTCTGATTATCTGATTTCACCATTTCATTTTTTTCATTCACTGGATTATGCTGAATTGTTTTAAGTAGGGTATGTCTAGGAAGTGTATAATGCGATAATATATTTATTGGAGATGTAGAATATATTTCAAAAAATAATAGTTTTTCATAACTATTCTCTAAAGACACTAAACTATTATGGTTTACCATGGATCATAATTTTTTGTGAGATGTATTCATTTAATAAGAAATAATTTCTATTAATGAAAAATATGGGTCATTATAATTTTTATAAAACAAGTGTTTACTTAATCATTAAATATTAGTGTTATTAAACATTAATAAATACCCTAGGGATAAATATATTTATTATATATAATCATTATGTTTTTATTAGGTATACATTATGAGTTATTCCTTTCAATATATCTCGGTCATGATTCTATCAAGTAGAAGTAGGGTCTGGAATAAATTTACTTAATAGTAACAACCCCTATAAGGGTAACTTGTGTAAAAAATCAATCTTGTAAGGGTTTAAAATAATGAGTATTATATTAAAACCAATATAGAAACATAATGGGAATATTATTTTCTTAATTCATATTTTGTTTAAGAACCATTTGGAATGATTTGAATATAAAATGACAATATAATTTCTATTATAAACATAATGTTTCATATATTTAAATGAATATGTCATGATTTAAATATCCAATGATTAAATTTTCATGATTAAATGAATAATTAATATTATTATTGTTTATCATTCTATTCTCCATGATGGTAGTTAATTTTTGGATCCTAAATGATTTTTTTAACATTGAATGTGATAGAAAATGGAAATGTTTTCCTCAAGAGAATGCTAATGAAATGGGAGCCTGAGTATGAAAATTGTGACTAATAATAATAAAATATCAAATTATAAGATTAAAAAATCAAGTTGGGTGATATTTGTAAAACACATATTAAGAGAAAAATATAGTTTGATTGGAGTTTAATAGATAAATAATATGGAGGAAAGAAGATTTATCTTCTTACATGTCAAGAATATGGGAAGAAGTACTCAGGGGAATGTCTTAAATGGATGAAAAGATATTTTATGTGTCTAAAGTGTATTCTAGGAAAAGTAAATACTAAGGGAAAATACATAGTTTAATGGAGGAAAATTACGTTTTACCAAGGGTTCCATTTATAGTTTAACATATAATGTGGGGGGAACATTGTAATTTACCAAGTCAATGACTGAATCCAAGAGATAACTCCTATAACAAGGATATTGCTATGTTTTTATATCTTTAATTTGTATCTATTGATGTTTTTATGTAATGGGTTATAAAAATTATTTTATGTATGTTTTTTAACAATGATTTTCAGGTTATATAAGTCAAGAAACATATAAGTATTTATCTACAAAATTTTTTAAAATGTATTTTCTTGCATAAATTAAATGGTACTAATAACCAAGAAAATTGACTTAGGGATAAGGGGATAATTTATAAGGGACACATTGTTGATGGAAAGAAAAAACTTATTATGTTATTTATTTTGACATAATAATATTTAGTAGAGATAAAGAGTTGATTGATATTGATGAAGTATATGGGATTGAATAACTGTCTTTGAAATGGATATGTTATTGGAAAAAATACAATATTTATGATGTTGTTTTTTTATTATTGTAATTATGAAATATATTTTATGTTCTATGATATTTTTAAAGAATATTGATGGAGTTTATTTTTGGATGCATGTATTATTCCATTGAGGTATTATTGTGAATTATATTACTTATTGAAGGGATCATCTTGTCTTAAAATATTATATTACCATGGTACTCAAATGTTTTTTATGTGACCTTATAAGATACATTATTTCTTTTTGTTATATGGGATAATGGTGACCTTGGAAAAAATTATAATCTAATCATATATATTTTTGGGTATTGAATTCATTCAATCTTATTTTGGAGGAATCATAATGTCATCTAAATATCTAATGGTTTAAATTTGGAATTTCTTGATGATATTAGTGTTTTATGGGTTGTTGTATTATTTCATCATATGATGATTTATCAATATTTGGAAACCTGTGCAAAAAAATTTGGTTTGGGTAAATATTTAATTATACAAGAAATGAATTATTGTTATAATAATCTATTAAAAGTTAATTTATGTGCTTCAAGTAAAAAAAAATTCTTGAATATTCATTTCTTGGTCTAAGAGATTACGTTTATATTTATTGAAGTATAATAAAATAATAAAATCATTCATAAAAATATTTTCCCATGTACTTTTTATGGAATTTAAAATAATCTGTCATACATAGAAATATTATCTTCATAAATAAATCATATTATTTTACCTTTATTTCTTATGAATCTATGGCCTTTTACCCCCTCATAAATTCATAGATTATTTGTCACTAACATTTTCAAGTCTATGCTCTTTATCAGTCTTATTAGTCCAATGAATTTTTTTAATCCATAGTGGAAACATTTTAACCTCTCATCAATCTTATCATTATCATAGAACCCATTTTTTTATTTGAGTTATCCTTTATGATTTTTAAATCATTTCTAAAGGATGGTTTATAATCACTTAATACTATGTGGTTTTTCGACAAATTTATTTTGAAATATTGGACCTTTGTTACAAAGATTGAAATTTAAAGGTAAAAAATTATTTAAGGGGGTATAAATGAATACCCTATTATTTTTAACAATTTTTTATTTTAATAAATTGTATGTGTTTGACAACTTTTTCGACATATAACACCTAAAGTTAAACAAACCCTTATATATTATAACCTATTTGTTAAGTTGGCAGATATTAATACGTTTAAACCCATTATGACATATATATATAACATTTTTTTAAATTAAATTTATTTATTAATTTGTAATAAATAAAGACTTAATTATTTACATTAATTCATTTTATATTGAAAAATTACAACTTCATCCAAAATGAACTTTTTTGAATTTAATGTGTGGGAATTATAAATATTTTATGAAACATTGGAAAAAATTTATTTGATAAAATGGAAATATTTTTTGAAATAAAAACATTAAAATAACATTCGATGAGTTTTTTTTATTTTTTGGAATGTATAAATGCTCCATTGAATAGATAAAAATGTTGGTATTTATTGATAAGTACCTTTTAATTTCAAACATTTACAATCATTTTTTTTGAAAAATATTTAAATGTAAAAAATTTCCATCTATATTATTAAAAATACATTTTAAATCACTGGAATAATTTTTATGCTTTATTTTGGCATAATAAATTTTTATACCTAGGAAGGCATTATTCCTAGAAGACTTGTTTCCACATTTAGAATGTAAAATTTTAAATTAAATTATGTCACATTTAAGAATTGTTTTTTCATAAAATGAATTATATATTTTGCATAATAGAAATTAATATTATTTAAAATGTTAAATTTTTTAATTATAAAGAGTGAAAATTTTAAATATATCTCAGCTTGATAAAAGTAGGAAAACTCTGGTAAAACAATGGCGATAAAAATTAATATCTCTTTAAACATCATTATATCATATTTAATGATTGGTTTATGAAAAAATAAATGTTCGAGACGTCAAATAATTTATTTTAAAATATTTTTTGATTTTGGTAACCCAAGATTCTTTTTTGAAATACATGTTACATTTCATTCAAATTAAAAATAATTTTAGAGTACATTACATTAATGGCATGGTATAAAGATACAATTCAGTTTTATCTTTAACAAAAAATATAAAAACCTCAATATATTAATTATTTATCCAATAAATCAAGAAAAAAATTTTATTACATAATTTCAAGATGAAAATATTTGTACTATTAAATCGGTTATTTTCATTAGAAATATTTTTCAAGAACATTTTGTTCTTATAATACAGTAATTTATTCCACATATATGATTAATATAATAAAATAGTTTTAATATTTGGATTTAACTTGTTTTTTTTAAAATTACCCTTTTATTTAGGTTCATATAATTATTATATAATGTTACACATTATGTTTCCATGGTAAGGTTTAAAATGGGATTAATTTGGTTTAACTTTGAGATGAGGATTTGAATTCATTGTATACTTGTCAAAATTTGTTACGTTTTTGATAATTTAAAACTTATTAGGTCTTATATGGTGATATTTGGTGCCTTTTTTATTTTTGACATGATTATGATGCATATATCTATAAAATTAAATCATTTAATAATTTATATGTGATACATTTCTACCCTTGTAAAAAAAATTTCCTTTAAGCTCATAAAAGGTTAAATCATTTAAATATAACATAATGAATTTCACAACATTAATAATCAATACCAAAAGAGTTGAATCTTTGTGGAAAAAGTCTTGAATAATGTTTGAATTTTTTAAATAATCCAAAGAAACATTGGATGTCAATGACAATCTTGGAAAAGTCCTAGAAAAAAATAGTTCTCACCATCTTCGGGTCAATGGACACTCATCCCACTGAGGGGATATGACCCATGGTGTTAACTTAGTCCATCCAAAAGTGTAACTTATTGAACTTATCATAGAATTGTTTCTCTATAAGTGTATTTCTCATGATATAATGAATCTTTTCATGGTTGTATCATGTAAGAGAATAAAATAAGATTTCATCTGTAATGACTAACACAATTAAATCCATATGTAGGTTGAAAAATAAAATTCAAAAAACCATTAATATGGATAAATTATTTGAAAGAATGGATGAATTAACTAGATACTCACAATGAATACACCTTCTATGAAATGTTATGATAGCCATGCCTGATGGTCTAACTCGTACTTGCAGATATCCTTCCTTCATATCAATCTTATAGAAACCCCTAAATTATTGAATCTAGTAATAGAGGTTATTTATATGAGGAAATAGATATGTCTGCTTAATTATAATCATGTTCAACTGATAGTAATCTAGGAAAATTGTGACTATACAGTCTTATTTCAGGTAAAAAGGGATAGGTGAACCCCCAAGGTTATCTATTGCTCTATTTAAATCCATTATCATCTAAGTCATATAATTACCTCTTGAGCACGTCCAACATAGTAGTAGCTAGCCTATAAGGAGGAATAAAAATCCTTATTTCTTAGCGTACTAACTCAATATTGAAATCCATTGTTCTCTCTATACGTAGTCCAAAAAAATAATCATGGAAATCATTCCTGAAATGATCAAAGTCCAAAGGGAAATTAGACTGAGATACTCCCTCATGATATATAAAAAGAATAAATAATATGGTTTTACCTCAACCTAGCCTATAATTCTCTAGGGATGCTGTACATTCCTATACATCCCATTCACCCTTGTTAAGATAATAATCACTCTTTGGTGATTTATAGGATGACCAGTAATGATAGCTATCTATGTAAGCATGAAAGGGAAAAAACCAGATTATCCCAAGAATGTTATCAAATCCCATCATCTAATGGATATATAGGTTTCATAAGAAACATTAATTTACTATATAAAGGTTGAATTCCTTCCACTGAAACACACTGTAAATTCAATTCCAAACATTGTATCAAGTGTCATAACAACATAGAAATACTAATCATCAATCCAAAATCATTTCATAGTAGTCACAAAGATAAAATAATGTGTATAACCTATGAAAAATAAGAAATAAATAAAAAATATGTTAAAATAATTGAACCTTGAACTTCAAATCAAACAATACTAAACTCTCATACAAAAGGATAGATTTTATTGATATGACTAGATCTGAGTCCTTGAGATACTACCTAAATACACTGATATGGTATGCCCAGCCAGAACATTACAAATGAATCATGTTGACCTCATCCAGGATCACTACCAAGTCCTAAACGACTGTTTGTAATCTAGCTAACCACCTGGTGAGGTATTATTGATCATTATCTTGAAGGTTGAGTTTCTATAGACACTCTCCCACTAAAACAGATGGGAATGTCCTGCAAAAATTCTAATGATTCTATAACCTACCTCATCGTCAACATTCAATGTGGTCTCTGGGAAATTGGGGATTCATATGTCCTATCTATCCACACTAGTGAAAACCCAAAAAAAATATAAGTTGATGTAATTTGGATATAATTTCCTCATGTGTTATCTCAATGTGATATATTTGGTAGTTAGGTGTACAAATTCCCTATCTCGGTTGTGAACCATGCTATCCCACATCTTTAGATTGCCTCAAATTTTACATAGTGATGAGGTTATGGTTTACCATTCCCAAAATGGTTGTCAACCCAATGACATTAAATTGATATCAAATGTTGTATACTAAACCATCCACAAAATTTCTTAGTGTTTCTACACATCACCAATAAGAGCTAATGTGAAGTGTTGGAGTTTTGTAAACTGAGAAAAATAGTATATCCTGGAAATAATACCCTATAATATATTCATAAACTCTGTAGCTCGATCCTCCCTTATCATGGGAGGATATAAATAGTCTTAAATGACTATATGGAATCCCACCCAAGCCATACCCCGATGATGATCGACCTAGTTAGTAACATACCACCATTGTTTCATAGATTCTCAATGTATGTACCTAGAAAGCATCACATTCCTCACATTATGTGTCTGAAGATCCTTGAAGATAGTCATCATGGATTCTATCCATTAATCTAAAGCCTGAGGGTCTCCATCCCCCAAAAACATGGGCAGATGCTGCTGTTGAAATTCTAGCATCAACTCTCTCATAGTTGGTGTTGGTCATGTGGCTCCCTACATTTCCTGAATAAGTCCATGGATCTATCATAGAATTAAGAATACATTCCCATGTTTTTTTAATAAGAGGTTCTACATGAATTAATATTAGAGGTAATTTTTGTGGCTCAGGCACCACCATTGTTGAAGCATGGTCATCGTGACCCTCTTGGCACATGAATAGATGAAGTCGTGTGGGCATAACTATAAAAATACCAAGATCATGCCTCATATTGGATTTGATAAAAGAAAAATCCATAGCTAAAATAATTAAATATGTATATATACATTTCTTATGAAATTTACACCCCATTATATGCTCTAAAATCTTGGTCTCGGTGACGTACGTGTCATAATAATCATAAGAGACACTACCAACTACCCACAACTGAGGTAATGTTAGGTTCATGCTCTATCATATAATCGGGAGTCCCAGTATACAGTTTTTAAATATCATGTTATTGATAAAAAAACCCATTAAATTTCAATTTCACGATTACTATTTCATTATATAATTTATATTCATTTTAGTTCATTGCAATTTATAGTGAAATATATTTTAATTGGATGAATTTTATAGATCATAATTTACAATTTATAAATTCACATACTATTTATAAATTGAAATGTAGAATTTATTTAATCACTACTATAAACACATTCCAACCCATGTGACCAATGTTCCATGACTGAATGTGCCATCATTGACTACTTAAGGTGTCGCAATCGATATATTTCAGAAAACATTGTTAGTTCTTTACATACACTTTATATAGCAGATTATCATTCTCATTCCCGTACAATAAATTATAGCACTATCTCAAATATAATTATCATGTCACATGAAATATGCAACGACATTTCATGGAGTAAGTATACATGTCATAGAATAATGCCTGACATATAAATCCACACATTCCAACATAAATTCATAAGAAATTGCATCATTGTATTACCAGGATAAGGTTAATAATATTCCCCACAATAATAATGGACGGATTAATTAATATTCATCAACCAATACTGAAATTAGTGCAACTGTTATATGAATATTCTAGAACATCAAATCCAATTCTAGAAAAATTATATTATTCCTCGTATGTGGGTCAGATTCTCCTTAGAATTAGATCATTTCCAAATCTTGACCAATCCTAGTCTTCAATATTATTACCCAAATCGTAATAAAAAATGAAAAGAAAATCCTCTAATACAAATTTCTTAAATCCTTGGCTCGACTCACTAAAATATAACCATATGTGTTAGGTCACAAGGACCCAACAAAAACCCCCATAGACTAGAGGTTTCAAACTAGTAGAGTGGGTCCAAGTTGGTATAGTTGATATATTATTCTCTCTTGGTTAGACTAGAATATTTTTCCTATAAATTATAAAATAATCCATGAATAAATATTAAAGATAAGAAAAATAACTAATTCATCTAGACAATGATAATTAACAACCCAAAAGTGAAAATATATAAAAAATAATTAGCAGTTCATGGAGATAAAAAACTGATGTCATATATACCAGCATATACATAAAAATCAAAAGAGTCCAAAAAAATCATATAGCATTAAGAGCCAATGCTCGTTCCCATGATCCAAATCCTTAATGTTATAACTAATCATGCTACCAAGACTGGGAACTTTACCTTATCCCTACCAACACCCATGATGACTACCTATGTATAAAAAATGATCGAGATATGGTGTGAGATAAAATCAATTAGCAATCACAGAGGGTGGATAATACTATCCATTAGTGCATATAATATGGGTTGGCTCTTAATCCTGAAAGATAATAGGTTAACAGTACCTATCTTGACCCCTGCCGATGAACATTATAAGATATGTATCCATAAACATAAACATATATGTGTATAATAGTATGATTATATATATTAACTACATATATAATTCAATTTATAGTAATATATTTACATATTTAATGCTAGACATGACCTAATTCATAACATTAAAATGTATGTCTACTCATCAGAGACTCACAAGTTAAGAGAGATCGATATGCAAGTGTATCATGGTTGAAAAGGGTCTCCATTCACATGTTTCAATGGTATAATGGACTCCATGTTTTAGTATCATATCAGTAAGGTTGTTATGCTGGAGTATCATATGTATAAGTAATTTCATTCCAATGCATCTCAAGTATAATGGACTTTATGATAAAATATCATATCAGTATGAACATCGTGCTCAAGTATTATAGGTATAAGGGAATTTATTCATATTTATCACATGTATAATAAGTCAAATAGTTTTTGAGATTCCTTAATGTTCTACTTAAACTAGGTAATAACCATTGTTTATGTAATGTCATGTGATATGTTCATACCACTCGCTATCTATTAACCAATTCTAGTTATTACATTCCATGATTCAAGAAAAAATAACATAGAATATAGTTTTCTTGAATAATAATTTTTAATATCAAGGGTAAATTTCATATGCACAGCTCAAGGGTTGACATTAGTCGACAAGGACTTATCCAAACCAAAATAATGAGGACCATTGTCATTTCAATCAAGGATATCTAATTTATTATGGGAAAAGTGTATTTTTATGTACATTCATCAGAAATATGATGTGGGGATCACAAAAAATAATTTAGATCAAGAATACATGATGAATTATTATTAGACCAACTACAATATGATAGAATTTGGTTTATCTAGCACTATGGATTTAATATCACTAGCGTAAAGCACTGTTAAAGACCCCCTTTATTAGATCAATTAAAAGTGATGTTAAAGGGGTCCATAACAGTGATAAAAGTAGTTTTAATAAAGCAAATAATTTTTCAGAACTTTTAAAAAGAACTCATAAAGCCCCCTATCAGCAGCAGATAAAAAGCCCAGAAAAGGAGGGTCTTTATCCTGGCAATTTATAAGTACAAATAAATACCCACCAACCCACCCCCTTAGAAGTGATTTTTACTAGTGATTATAAAGTGTATTTTTTAAAAAATATTTCATTCAAAATAATATATTAATATAAATATTTATAAATATATATTGATATTGATATTGATATTTATATATTTGATATTTTTTAAATACGTTTTAGATATGGCTAAAGAGGCCTTTAAACGTAATATATATGGTATTTAGTGAAAATGGATTAAAATATAATCAAAACTATTTTAAATTTATAATTTTATAAATATTATCATGAAATATTCTTTTAATAAAAATGTGATGATAAAAAATTAAAATAATTATAAAGGATCTAAAATAAGTTGAAAATGTAATTTTAACTATCGCGGACCATAACATTTAATCCGAGTATTAGTTTTGGATCTACCATATATCAAATCGAAGCATGTGATGACCAATGCACCATGTTGACCTAGGGGGACCACATTCAGTATTTCTTAAAGATCATAAAAAGAATATAAGGCCTCCGAAACTGAGTTTTTAGTTAGATTACCCCTATATTTTAACAGTTGATGGAATTTTAGCTCTTTTTAGGGGATCTTGTTTACTTTTTAAGTGGTGAATGAATTTATTACTAGTGATTACAATCATATTGATATTATAGTATTTAATTTTTATCGTTTTTCACAATTTACTATTATTTATAATCAAATATATAATAATATATACATATGGTTTTATATATTCACAAATACACATACACAAAACATATTATATATATATAAACATATCAATTAAAAAATATAAGGAAATATTTATAAATAAATAGATATTTCATAAAATTGAAGAAAAAATAATGAAAGGGGGTTTAAAATGTGTTGCAATATAACTAAGAGGTATTAGGTTCAAAACTAGCTGGAGGTAGTGGCCTGTGTGGGAGGGTTAAATTATCTAAAGAAATGATAATGCAGGTGGGAAGTTCTAATAAAATGTGGTGTGAGAAGAGGATAGAATAAAAAAAATTACACCCTTTATCAATGAATCTAATATAATTTGTTTTTTAAAACCTATTAAAGGGAGAATTTAACAACACTTATAAAGGACACCTTTATAAGCACTTCTAAGAGTTGTATAAGGGGACCTTTAAAAGAACCTTTTAATCACAATAAAATCAAACCCTTTAACATCATTCACATTATTAGTGCTTCAATAGAACTGATAAAGACATTTTAATATCTCTGTCAAAGGCCACATTTTTATTATTTCCACCTTATTCCAAAAATAGATGCCTCATCCCTTATTGGCCCTTGGTTCATCAAAGAAGTATAAAAAATGGAGGAATAAAAGAATTTCATAAATATAGATCATATTATCCCCAACCTAAATAACCTAGAATATGGAGACAAAAACCATGATAAGAATGAATCAGATCGAATATATTACCAACATGCTACCAAAGTTATAAATGTTGCGTGAAATTAATACTGAATGGAGACGAAATATCATATACATGCTCTAGAATTTTAGGAGCTTCATAGAAGGTCATAATAATATTGTGTAAGAAATGTTATAACATAAATTACTTTCACACTTTTAATAAAATTAAATCATGACATTTGAATGATTGTAATTATCTTTATGCGTTTAAAAGCTCATTCCCCCATCACCACCACGTGTGAAATGAATTCACAACTTGTATGGGGGTATGTAGAGAAAAATTTAAATTTCTTATTGGATTCATGTTGTCAGTTTATTCCCATCATGAATGAGTTTTGCAGCTAGGATCCAGGGATCTACTGCATTCTTCTATAAAATAATCCATCCAGACTTAAGGCACATAATATAAGTATAATCCAATGGAAAACATTATCAAGGGTTTAATTGAAATTTAATGGATCCATACCACATATAAAATACATTATCATATACTCAATGTTTTATTTATCCATAAATATTTTGAAAACAATTTATTTTTTTATTTTCATCTAAAATGAATTTAACACTTTAGTCTGGTATTTTATGAAAAACAAATTTTAATGAATTTTTTGTTCTAATATCAAATATAATTTTTCAACCGTTTTAAATTGAACATGATAAAATAGAATCCAAATTTTAAATTATTATTTCTTCATTTTTTAAAATTACCCTTTAATTTTTGGTCTTATAATTTAGTTACATGGATAAAATTTATGTATTCACTGTTATGGATAAAATGAGTTTAATGTATTCTAACTATGATTGAGGATTAAAATTTATTCAAAACATTTCTAAATGTGATTAATTTAGTTTATATCAACTATATAACAAAATATCATTAAATTCATTGTTCCTTGGTACAACATCATTTGATTTTAATGTATATATTATTTAATCTTCTCTAGAATTTCCTATGTGTCTATTCCTTCACATAATAAAGGGAACCTCCACTGATCTCTTCCTCACACAATTTTGGGAAATATTTCATAGAAAAGGCCTAAAAATAAATTTCTTATATACCTAACCATTACTTTGATTCAATGATTTTATCATAAAACCATACTAGGAAGGACTTATGTATAAACATAACGATGTTGTTGGATGAAGTTGTACAAGTCCCTACTATGATTTTTCATTTTATTTATTATACTAAATAATTATAATACTATTAAAACATGTTGAAAAATAACATAAGTATCTTAAATATATAAATATGATATGAGATTATTTTAATATTATTTATCCCTATCACATTCCATTAATTGTGAAATGAAACCATTATTCCTGTGTATGATGAACTTCAACACCATGAACTGATGTAATTCAGTTTCCATAAATACCACATATGACTAGTTATAATGACAAACATAATTTATATATATTTTTCTCAAAGAAAAATTATCATTATTTAATGATAATATGTCATCTACATACATACATTTCTATCGATTGAAAAATTATAACATCATTCAAGCATATGTGAGGATGTCCACCCCCACGAAGCGATGCGATTTGTTTTTCATAACAACATCATACAGATTATATTTTTAAATTTATTTAATGAAATTAAATTATATTAATTATATAATAATAATTCTAAAAATATTAAATAATAGTTATTTTTTCAAATTTTTCCATTCAATAATGGAAACATTACTTATGTGTACATGTTTTCTAATGTATCCATGACAACAATGTTGTTCATTTTACCTAACTATAATTAATTATTAGTTTTAGAGCTATTTTTTTGTAAACATTTTATAATTTTAACCTTATTAATATTATTTATATTATTTAATAATGATCACTTTTACTATCTTCATCTTTCCAATGACTTTTTTGATATATAATTTCAATATGGTCGAAATAATCAATGTGAACTTAATTGATTATGTAATTATGTATAACATTGTAATACATAAAATAAATTTAATAATAAACATGAAAAATATTATTAACAATTAAATTAATTGAACTAATTTTATTATTCTTGATTATAAATAACGTACATGATGATTCACACTCGAGGTAAGGGAAATATTACTTGAAAATCCTCAACTTAATTGTTTCAAAGATTTATTGTTAAATAATATTATTCAATGTTCATATTCCTAAAATTATTATATATACATATTTATATTGAAAATAATGAATTATAAATGATATTTTATGTCACTTTTTATTTTATTTCAAACATTTTTGAAAGGAATATTTTTACTTATTTTATGTAGTACATTTTTACAAAAAATTATAATTATATTATATATTAATCTATATGATGTAGTCATTTTCTCCAGACACTATATCCATATATTTATGGTTGGATTCCATTTTGAGCATTAATTTTTTTTATTATAAAATATATCATTCCATATAATTTTTGTTATTTCAAGAAAGAGATTGAAATTGAATAGATATTCTTATATCAATAAATGTTTTTCTTTAATGTTTTAATAATATATTAAAGACTGTAAGGATGAAAAATTAATCTTTCACACGTTATGATTTTATTATGATTCATGGGAATTATTTATAATGATGGGTGAGCTCAATATAGCTCATGATAATGGACGATAATTATATATATCTCTAACTAACTGGGTAAAGGGACAAATAGAGGAAGTTATTGTTATCATACAATAGTTTATTGGAATTATCATGTTAGTTTTTCCATTTGTAATAGTGATTGTAAGAGTGATATGAAAATAATTCCCCAAAAAATGTACATGATTTTTTTTACAAAAAATTATTTTTCTTAATATTCATTAATTAAAAATGTAAGAAAATGATATTTAATTTCAATGGAAATTTTATTCCATTTTTTGGTAATGTTACCTTCTTAAAAAACAACTTCCCAAGGATTATCATGTTTTCTAAAGAAAACATTATGAATTTTATTTTTCAATTATTTTTTATTATTATGTTTTTTATGAAAAACACATGATTGTAAAACTCATTTCATGTGGTATTAAATGATTATTTAACCTCCATGATTATTATATTAATTGAAAACTTTATTTTTTTGATCTAATGGTTAGTAATGAAATAATTATTTAAATTTATCATTATTATATGTACTTTTAAGAGATTTTAGTGTTCATCCCAAATATGTAAATGTTTTCCATAGGTTTTAATGATGATTAAGAACAAATAAGAACTCAAATTGAAACTCAAGTTGATTTTTAATAAAAATAAAATGTCTTCCATTATAAAATTTATGTATTTTGAAAACATAGAAACTAATTGAATGGTCTCAAATTTTAAGATAATGTCTCTTATCTAATATTTATAACCTCATTACCTTAATCTCTAAATCCAAATGATCATTGGAATTTAGTAAATTTTAATCCTGGTTAAAATTATTTATGTATCATTTTTTAAGGAATTGGTCCTTATAGTTATTATCTAAGGAATGTTTTAGTTAATTTTAGAGAATATAACTATAGTCCTTTATTAGAACATTTGGTATAATTATATAGTAAGTATAACACCTTAATGATTTTTTAATGTTTATGTTATGTGGTTTCCTAATAATGAAATCATTTTCTTGATAATAGAAGTTGGTTGATGTCAGGTCAAAAATTCTTCTAGGGGTAACAACTCATAAAAGTACAAATTTGGTGTTAACTAAATCGTCACTGGTCCATGATCAATGGCCTTTAGACTATAGACCTAGACATATCTCTTAGTTAATTATTCTTTGTTTAAATCACATTCTATTTATAAACCATTATGATGAATATAGGGATATAATCTATGGAGACATATGATTAGAGAAAAAGATATGGGATAACCATAATGTGTTATGGATTTGTAACTATGTGGTTGATTATATGTTTAATATTATAGATACACTATTTGAGTTTTTATATAATTTTATTACATTGGGAGATGTTTATTTAGTTTTATTATATGTTTGATGAATTTTTAAACCTTATGTTTAATATTTGAAAAATATATATAGAATGTAGTGGATTTATATTTTTTTAGACATATGGGTAAATTTATATAAAACCATTAGGAGTTTTATGATCTATTATATTGAGTTATAGATGTGTTATAAAAATTTGGGAATGTATTTTTAATCATATAGATCACAAAAAAACTGAAAATTTAGGTTGGTTATTAAGTGATTAAGGTTATTTGAGAATAAGATCACTATATTTTTGGGGAACATATAATGGTTAAGGATAATAGAATAGTATTGGATAAGATGGAATTTTATTTCATAAATGAATAATGACTTATATTATGGATGAATATATGAATTTAATGTGGATTTATGGTCATTCATTTTATTTATTGAAATGTTTAGAATATTTTATAGATTATAGGTTATGGGAATATACCATTTTTTATATGACATTTCTAGTGAATAGTTTTATTTGGATAGAAATTATAATTTAATAATGGAAGAATATTTGAACAATTACATAAATTATTTGGGTTTTCAAATTATATTAATTTGATTAGTTATGTATGGAATGATAAAATATTAATATTGGGTGTTATTGTAGCGGATTTTAAGATTATTGTAGAATTTTTATTTTTGATATTATTTTATCATGTCTTTATGATTTTGGGTTATATTAATGACTACAGAAAATAGGAATTACTTATTATCTTGATATGGATTATCTGATCTATTAGAATTTTATTTTAATGCTTTTGTAATGAAAAATTCATCTTAAATACTCATCAAATCAATAAAATGATAACATTGTAGAGGAAACTAAAAAAAAGATTTAATTATACTTGTACGATATATGTATTTCTTTATGTTCATAGTCTATATGGTTATGTAATTCACTAACTATTATAAAAGGATATTGATACAGTAATTTAATCCTATTTACTTCATTTATGATGAATTTTTTGACTCTTTTATAACTCATTTATTTATAGATTTTCAAGCATTCACTTTATCCTGAGCATGTACTTTATATTGAATAGTGTTATCAATCACTCTTAAAAAATATTTGGAATTTTATTTATACTTCTCCCTATTTTATTTTCCCACTAATATAATACTATTATAAAACCTAGCTATGTGTTATTAAAAATTACCTTCATATTTTTTCTCTATTTTTAAGATAATGTTTTACTAGCCATATTTTTTATGTGTGTTTTTAAAAAGGGTATTTTAAAATGTAAAAACCTTTATTACAATGATTATATTCTTCTTGGATGGATATAATTTACTAAAGGGGAATGTGTAACTCCCAGTGAATTTAAAATAACAACAATATATTCGTTAGCGCATAAGACACAATGCAATGTATTTAAATGAAGCAAAAATTACTATTATTTATAACGGACTATTATACCTAGCAATTGGATTGGAGGATATTAATAGGAATAATAATATTATTATTCAAATATATATAAAGATTCAACCTAATTTTTCTATTAACTCTTAGGAAATAAACAATGAATATTTAGTATAATCAATTTAATCATTATTTTTTTTCTTAAGATATAGTATTTATTGGTTTTTTATTGGGAAAATATAATAATTAATTTTCTAAAAATATATGAATTTTATTTTATTAAAAAAATATATTTTTTAAATTTTCATATGTTAATAAATGCAGGTTGAATTTGTGTTATTATTTTAAATAGAATGATTTTTCATTGTACGGTCAATGATACTAATTTTTGTTGAAAATTGTATACCATTTTATAGTATTTAAAAAAGATGGATTCTATTTTATATAAGGTTTTATATTAATTTTTTTTATAATTATTAAAAATATTCAAAATATTTTTATTATAATCAACATTATAATTTAATTTGACAAAAAATCATTTTTATATATAAAAAGGTGTTTTATGGAAAACATTTATTTTTCATGTTTTATGAGTTTAAATTTAAATTAAATTCTACCACATAGATGAATTTAATGTGATAATATGGATTCAATAGTATTAATCTTCATAATTAAAATTATTTAATAGGTTCAACTAAATCTTTTCTACAATGAATAGTATAAATCATATAAAAATGTTATCATTGTTATGATTAAAATTGGTATATAGTGGGTTAAAAAATAAAGAAGAGTAATAATTTCCTAAATAAATTCATTTATCATATTTTATCACTGATTTTCAACTAAATATCTATTTAGATAGTTAAATTTTTTTGAAACATTTTTTTTATTAGGAAATCCAATCATTATTATTATGAAGGTAAGTTATATTTAATTCATATTAAAATATATTTTGGTTTATTAAATTTACACGAATGGCTGGAAGATTATATTGATTTTTAGATTTATTAAAAGTACAAAACCCTTATTTATTAATTATTTAATCCAAAAAAATAATGTAAAAATTTGAATATGTTTATTTCAAGGTAAACTAATTTTTATGGCTAAATCATTTATTTTTCTAAAAATAGTTTTTTATGACAATTGTGTTTTATATTAAATGTAATTTTTTACAACGTTGTAAATTCAATATGAAATAATATATTTCATATTTTTTATTATCATGTCCAAAAAAATATAATTCTTGTTTTATTTTTGGTTTATAATTATTTTATCATTATATAAAGTTATGTTATCATGATTAATGTTGAAATGATTTTTAAGTGGTTATAATATGTGATAAATCTTACAATGTATAAAAATATGTATAAATGTGGTTGTTTGCGATTATTTCAACCCAGTAACATAAAATTTTAATATTTCGAATCTCTAGGTTCCACCAAAAAAAATTATGATATATATATATATATATATATATTATTGAATCATTTAATTATTTCCAGGTTTTTTCCTTCTCTCGCATATTAAAGGGAACCAGATATACTATATTTCTCATACCTATTGAGATCAATATTCTAGAAATTAAATAAAAAATTACATTCCTTAAATCCCTACCAATTTCTTAAAAGCATTGGTATGATCATAAAAATACTTGGAATGATTTAGGTATGAACCTATAGATCATTTGTAAAGAATATGTATAGTTCTTAACTAAAGTTTTTCATTTTATTTCGTTATATACAAACATAAAATATTCTTCAAACATTATAAAATAACTAAATTTGTATATTATATATAATAATATATTATTATTATAATTTCATAAATTATATGCTTATCATATTCTATATAATCTTAAATTAACTATCATTCGAGTTTACGGTGGACTACCTCTTCACAAAATTATGTATTACATTATCCATAACCACCTCACATGACTAGTTATAACAATTAATTTTTTTGTATATATATATATATAAATTATTTTTATCAAATATTTATCATTATATATATATATGAATATATATATATGATTTCGTATAATATTTTATATTTTAATCCATTGGAAGATGATAACATTGTTCATGTGTACATATAGATTACAACCTCCATGAAGAGATGTGATTTATTTTTCATTACCAAATAAAATTATTCCTAGATATACGTGTTTTTCAATAAATAATTTTATATTTTTTATATAATCATAATTAAGGAATGATAAAACAATACATATCTTCTTTCAATAATTTTTATTATATAATTGTAACATTATTCATTCGTATGTTTTTACTTGCATCTCCATGATTGTTATTTAGTTATTTTTTTATTGTTTTAATTCATGGTTGGTTTCAAAAAGTATAATTTAAAATAAAATATGATAATTATTTCTATATTATTACTCTAGAAATGATAGAATAATGAACCCTTTGATCGTATCCAATATACAAAATTCATTTCGGACAAATTATTTGAATATTATTAAAACATCTATTGTGAACATAATAGATTAAGTAATTGTATATAAAAATGATATAAATAAAATTAGTTGAATTATAAACCTATTTTTTAAATAATTATGTATATAATTATCATAATTTTATTTTTCTAGATGATAAATAATCTATTGATGAGTTGAAATCGAGGTAAGAGACACTTTACTTTAACAAACATGTATTACATGTTTTAAATATATATTTATAAATATTTTTTTACAAGTAAATATTCGTAAAATTATTTTATATATTTATTTTTATATAAATTAATATATTATAAATGGAAATTTATGTATAATTTTAATTTTATCATTGTTTTTAAAACGTATTCTTTTATGAATTATATAGATAATGTTTCAATAAAAAGGAAAAATAAATGTTATCTGTTAACATATATGGCATCAAAACATTTTCCCAACACCATAACTATTATTTGATGTTTGGATTACGTTACAAGAGTTATTATATTTTTCATAAAAACCATTCTCTATGTTATATACGTTTTTTAAATGGCTTCTAAATGGAATAGATAATTTGATATCTCGGAATATTTTTTTTATGGGTGAATAGAATAATGTTTTGGGAATGATTATGAAAATGAAGGGTTTCATTTTTTATTATTATGTTAAAGACTATAGGAATTGTTTCTTATAATATCTTATTGAAATTTGTTGATAAATTTATTCCATTCTTAATAGTGATTTTAGGATTGACATGAAAATGATCTCCCAAGTTACAAACAAAACATTACGATTATTTATACTGATTTTTAGGGGAATATTTTTATTCAAAATGTTATGCTAATGAATTTTTTTTGAAATGATAAATTATTTCGTTTTGGGTAAAAATTATTAATTTAAGAAAAAATATCAAGTAATATCATGTTTTTTAAAGAAACCCTCAATAATATGGTTTATCTTAAATTCATTCTTATTATGTGTTTTTGAAAATCATTACAATGTATAGATGAATTCATGTTTAATAAATTGATAATTTGATAAAAAAGTAAATTATGTTTTATGGAAAACTATATTTTATAATATCTTAGTCATAATATAGTCTTTTATATTCCTCACATTCTTTTTATATATCCGTTATTGAGATTTTAGTTCACATATAATGTTTATAAAAACAATTACATGGTCTAATGGTGAGATTTAAAAAATAAGAATTACTGTATAAAGTCATGAAGATGTTTCATGACAATAAAACGTTTTTCATTATAAAAGCTTTATATTTTGAAATAATGTGTACTACATGGAAATTTCTAGATTTAAATATTTTTGATTATTATTTAACAAATGTTACATGATACTCTAGAACAATAAGTTGAAAATTTCTTAAAATTATATGATTGTAAAACCATCAGATTTAATCAAATACATATCATTCTTTTATGATATTTGTCCTTATATTGAGGGTGTTATTCCAGATCCT
The DNA here is from genome assembly GCA_963277665.1 of Viscum album. Taxonomy (NCBI): domain Eukaryota; kingdom Viridiplantae; phylum Streptophyta; class Magnoliopsida; order Santalales; family Viscaceae; genus Viscum; species Viscum album. Next base: position 1,048,159,467 of record OY728150.1, read on the forward strand.
CAAGTCTTATCAATGGTCAAACCATTACCAACATGTAATCCTTTCAACGATATATAAGCTTAGTCTATTTTTTTTATCAAACATCTTATTCTATCATGTATATAATCCATAATAATTTTCTATGTATAAGTATTCTAATATATTTACTTTTAATATCCTCAACGATTTTATTTAATGTCACAAACTTATAGGACATGATATTTTAATATCCCATATTGTAGCCATTGAATGCATCTTTTCACTTCATGGCCCTTGTCCCGTGACATCAAAAACCTTAAATCATGTATCCAAATTAAATGGTGCATTGCTACCTATAACATCACCAAAAATGACCTATCACATTAGTCTTTATGACATATCCATAATGGGAAAGTAATCATCATTATTCACAAGGATCTAAACAACATGTTATGACTTCTTTAATAATTTTAAATTATAGTGCCCATTCTGAAAGGGGTTAATACATATCATATTTATTTAATATATTTTATCAAATTACTTTTGAATTAATAACACCATAGTGGATAGGTAGGAAACCCTATGTGGGCCCAATCGCAACACTGTGACACTTTCACCATCCCATTTCTGTTTACCACTTAATAAGTGATTTTAGATTCCAGAGTAACCTATTAAATGAATTTCAATTGTAATATTATCAATAAATTATGTCAAATTCAATTATAATATAATAAACTATTAATTATTAATTTTAAAACATCAATTTCAATAAATAACATTCATAAAAAATGAAACTAGTGATATTAATGGTAAATATTTCATGAAAAGGCATATATATATAAGAGATTTATGGAATAAATAAGAAAATAAATTATAAGATGAATTAACATGGAATCCTCACAATTGGGATATACATGCCAAATGAAACCAAAACCTAAATGAAAATGGTTGGGTTAGAGAAAATATAGAAAATAACATCAATTATCCATGGATATTGAAATAGTATGTATATTGGACAAGAACCCACTATTTAATTTATAATAAAACCATATATCTCCATATATATAATAATTTATAGATAAATCACGGAATAATAGTATAAATTGTTTATTTATTTATTTTTAGACATTAAATATGTTAACCACGATGTATAAGAATACAGATTAAGGGTGATGTATTTAACTTTTTATCATCTATGAAATTCATCTATTTAATTCTGTTATCCTTGTAATTGATTATAATAATGAACTATAATTAAAAATTCCACTTTAAACCATATAATGGTCTCTATAACAATAATCTTGGTTTTGATATCTCGTTTTAGTAATGATTTATTACACCATAGTTTCATCATGGAAAATTTTTATTGATGTCCATTAGTATGAAATTTTTGCATGGAAGAACCATGGACTATGTCATGCCTACCCTATATCAAAGATTTATTTTTCTATTAATTATCTTTTAAAAAAAATTTATATTTCATGGTTGAAAAATATTTGGCACTGTATACATTCTTATTTAATTTTATCTTGTAGAAAAAATTACACCATTCATCCAATTTATGAATAATTTAATAGTTATCTTCATATTATAATATATTTGATAAAATAAAATATTTAGAAAAATTTATAAAGTGGTTTCATATTTCAATATATGATTCTTATATTAGATATTATGAATGATTTTTGGTTATTAATTTCAACCTCTATCAAAGAAGGTGGTTCACGGTATTTCTCATTATGACTAGATCCTTCTGTCAAAGTTGTTATGAATTTCATATCTGGTTTTATAGTCATGTCATTCCGTGCAATGGGACAATTTATTTTCATAAAGATAAGAAAATTTTTATTTTATACTAACAAAAAATATTTTTTAATAATTATTAAAATATTTAAAAGGGAATAAAAATTAGATTAAATCAAATATTAAAAATACTATGTTATTAATATTATTATCAATGTTATAAATAAATATAAATATAGTTACATGTAACATGTTATAATAACTATATATTATTGATATTAAAAATATATATCTATTTCAATAAATTTTATTAAAAACTAGGCAAAATTAGACATGAAATCCCCCAATTAAATGTATAATTTTTCTTTTATTACATAAACATAAATAAAGGGAATCTATTAACATTCATTAATTTAAAAGTGATTTGATGATACCTTTAAATATTAATCATTTACACCTACTTAAATATTAACATCCTCTCCATATCCCAAAAAAATGAAAATCTTTGGTGTTACAAATAATATCTTGGGATAGTACATTAAAAAATAGTGTAATGAAATTGAGTAGATACAAATGGAAATAAATTCTCAAAACTCCCTGATCATGACTTTGATTAAACATGACGAGGAAAAACATATGGATGATTCATCACATGAGGGTAATATAGTTGAATGACCCGACCTTGTCAAAACATAAAAAACTTATATGATCATATATACATGGTAATTATTGATATCTTTCATAATGAATCAACCCATGTAATAGATGTAATAATATGTAATAATTCCTCCCATCAGTCATAATAAACTTACTCTCAATGGTCCAATTAATGGAATAGGGCCAATTATCCATGGATTAAAAAATTAAAAATATCCAAATAGGACATATTAAAGTTTTAGTTGGTGGTCATATATATATAATGTTTTTTATTTATAAAACTTTTATATCAATTTGTAAACATATAAGTGAAAAAATAATATAGAAAATTATTTTTAATTAAATAGAAATGTCATCTAATGTATCCTATTAAGAGACTCAAAATTGGTTATATGATAGTTTTTATGGAGTTTTTTGTCAATATTATCATTTAAATCATTTGGTTAAAGGTATTAATTATTCACTATTTAATGATATCACAATTAAATTTTGAAAAATCAATGGATTATATAAAATAAAGTGTACCCTTAAGTGGGAATTCAATGTCCTAAAATGTATATTAAATGTAAGGTTATTTAATATAAAAAAACATTTATTCTAATTATTTATGATTGATTTTTTTGGATCATAAAAAATAAATAAAACACTGGGATCTAATTTTTTGGCTCTATCTCTAGATCTCTTATGTACAGTAATGTTATTGTATGATTTTTAATAATGGATGTTTAGGATTATATTGGTTATGGGAATTACGAATGTTAACTTTCCAAAAATATGTAGTCAATTAAATGTTTATACATGATATTATCTAGATAGTATTTTATGATATTATTTCCTTTATAGTCATAATTTCGTTTCTTTTGTAATAATAAATTATTTTTTCTTCACAAATATTACTAAAATATACTACATAATAATTGTTATCAGTATATTGATAAATTCTATTTCATAGTGGTTTAAAATATCTATAATTAGTTTTTCATAATGATGACTATTTGAAATACTACAGATGTTGTTTTGTAAGAGGAGATTGATTTTATATTCTTGTCTCATGTACTAAACATCTATAGTTTCCCATAATAGTTTATAATATCAATTTTTTTATTTGATAAAATTATTCAAAAAAAAAATATTTTTGGGGTTTTTTTATTCATTAAAAATCATGTCCTTAAAAAAATTATAAAATGAATATTTTTTAAGTAATTTCTACTAATTTATTAATGTTTTACATTTATCTTCTTATACCCTTCTTATATTTTTAATTATTTCTCCCTGATTTTATTGATAATCTATCAGATAATGGACTCATGGATTTTAAATGTCATAATGACTATTAATGTTTAGTTTTAATGGTTTATTCACTATTTTTATTTATTCTATATTTTCACAGATACAATAAGTTAATTTTTAGATTATACAATGATATTGGTTCAAAAAAATGATTTATTAGATGTTTCCTTTTTATTTTAAGTTATTAGGTTGATTTGGTGTTTGATTCTTGAGAAATGAAGTTCTAGGGGAATGGGTATTTAATATTCTTTATTTATTTTTAACTAATGACAGATTTGAAATTTGTTCTATGGATGTAATTGGTTCTGCTATATTCGTTTATTATTCCTAGTTTTAGTGGTATATACTTTTTTATTAGGATTCCTCAATATTTATATCGTCTGAATGGGATGTTATGTAAAAATAGGAGGATTAGCACCCAATTTTTATTTTTTGGAGAACCAAGGTGATTGTTGATAAAGATTATAGATGTTGAAGACATTATTGATGAAATTATTATAGGTTCCATTACTATATTATTATATTCTCTATTTTTATAATTATATCATATATTTATTCCTTACATGAAAACCACTCAATTTATGATGATAAATGTAATGCAACCTTCCTATAAAAGATAGAAAATTAGATGGTAAATTGAGTATACCATTCCTAAAATAACATATTTAGGTATAAAAATGTTTTTCGGTTGTTTTTTAATGAATTTATTATGATAGGTTATTGTAGTAGGTTATAGGAGGGTTATGTCCTATTATGATTTGGATAAAAGTTTAATGAAACTTTTATGTGGTTTTCCTTTATGAAATATTTTATAGTCACATTTATTATATTCTATACATATTATTTTATAAATGGGAATATATTAGTGGTGAACTATGGGTATGCTCTTTTTGAAATGGGCCTTACATAATATTGAGTTATTATATCATTTTTATATTTTAAAATAATGAAATTATTATCATACACTAATTACCTTATCACTTTTTTTATTATTTAGATAAAACATTTAAATGAGTCTATATTCATCTAATGTATTCATGTATATTAGACGTGTGGATCAAAATAGGGGTGGATCTATGTATAGATATTTTAAATGATCTCGTATATGGAGTAGTTTAATGTTGTTATACATATATCTATTGATTTTTGTTGGGGTAATAATTTTCTCTTATTCATATTTAATAGTTTATAAATGTTATAAAAATTGTAATTTATTTACCATTTGATGTAATTTTATTAAAATTCTTTCACATTTTTACATCTTATTAGAAATATTGAACTTTTATATTTCATTAATCATTATTTTTTAAAAAATTATAAATTTTGTGCTATAATTTTTAAGAAAATTCCTCCCATTTTTGGGTTTTTATTCATTTATATCTACCCTCTATCTATTAATCTATTAAAAATAACAATGTGGTGTCATTCTTGGTCACATCATCTTATTGTAGTGGGTAATCAATTGGAATATGTTTTAGAAAAAAATTAATTAGAGGTGTAATATGTTTTTTGGATGTTATGATAATTAATGATTTTAGTTGGTGGAATATTAGTTTTATACTTAATCCTAATATATAAATTCATCCTGAAATTCATTGTTGAAACAAAGGGAAGTTGTGATCTCATATAAAGATCGTAGTTCTATATGTATGATATCAGAGAGATATTATACTAAAAAAGGTATTGTAATAGGTATAATACATTCATCATATTGTCTATAATTGTTTATAATTATTATATGTGGTTAAATAATGGTGGTTTGAATGTAGTTGACAAAGGGATATTATATATATATATTAAATACAACTAAATCATTGGTATGATTTAGTTCAAGTCTCATGTATTTTTCAAATTAATATTTAATAATAATAATCAATGTGTTTTAAAAGTTGTGGATGCATAGGAACCCATGAAAATTTAATAAATTTTTTTCTTTGTAATTATTGTTATAGTTTATTTTTTGTAAATTTTATGGAATTGAGTTTATTGAAATGAATTGTAAAGGAATGGGAGATTGGTCTCATGTTATAAGACATCACTTCAAACATTGGATTTGGATATAGTGTTTTATTTGTTTATAAATAAAAAATTTAATTAAGTTAATTTTTCAATGATAATTTCTATAATTATATATTTATAATGATTAATTGTCTATTTAAGGTATTTATTAGAGTGTTTTTAATATTTAATTAGTTTTGGTATTTAATGGAAAATGAGTTATTCTATGTGACAATTATTATTAATTTTAATTTGGTATTATTTATCTTCATTAAAGGAGATACAATATAATTATGTAATTAGATTTAACAATTTTTTGTATTATTCTTTTTATATTATGGATACTAGGAAATTGAGTTTCATACCTTTTGAGACATTACATCATCCTAATATCTATAAATGGATGGGTATACATAGGTTACAAATATATAATATAGTGAGAATGTTTGTTGAGATATTATAGAGGTTTTTTCCCTAATGATATATTTTTTCAAATAGAAACAATAGAGTAGTTGTCAGTGTGAATTGTTGAGTTGGTGTTTTCATTTTGAATGGTAGTTGAGGTCTATACATGAATGAGGTTATTCATTTATCGTACTGTCTTAATTAAATTGGATACCTTGTTTTAGATCCTCTTATAGTTATCTCGGTGAATTATATATTACTAATGAATAAGGAATTTTTTTTGATAATTACTCATATAATTTACATTTATAGTGAAATGAGTGTAGTTTGATGTTGGACGGACATTCCTATAACTTGGTGGGACATAAAAAATAGTTTTTTACTATGGAATTTACTAAAATTAGAAATATTAGAGGGGAATGTTTTATTTTAGAACATTGATAAGTTATTGAACCACTTGTGTGTTGTATTATTATTTTTGAACACATATCTCTTGAATTGGACTACACAAGGGAATAGGTGGGGGAAAACCAGTTCCATCATAATGGGTCAATTAGTAGGGTAGTCATTGATTAATTTAGTTAGTTTAGGCTATTCATCCTACTTTCATGATACTTTTAAGCATTATCTACTCTAATCATGCATATTTATTAGTAAACAAAGATATATTAAATTTTTTATCATTTCAAACCTTTTATGTGAGTTGTTTTTGTCAAAAGAGAGGTTTAAGTGGAAACTAATGTCGTTGAATTATTTCAATAGTTTCTCTATATATATTTTTTTATTCAATTATTTGGACGTTATTCTAGTCATGAAAATTTATAACTTGATATTATCTTTCTCTATATGCATATAATTTTTGTTATGTGGTTTATGGATCCAATTTTCTATATGTGATCATGTTTTTATATCTATCAATATAGTGTTATTTTCATAGATTTGAGTAGATATTTTTAAGAGATATTTATGGAATTAACCACTTCATTTATAGTCTCATGTGAATTAATTTCATCTAGAATGGTTTTCAATTTTAATTGGATAAGAATAATTGGAAAATAGTTCCCATGGATTTTGAGAGTTTTATGATGATTTATATATAATGAATATGTTTATATATTCATTGTGTGAAATCGAATTCATTGGGGATGTTTATCAAGGTATTAGGTCAATCAACATAGTGTCAAAAAATATTATAAATAATAACTTATTTGAGTTGAAATTTTATATCAATGATCATTTATAAAGGGTTATTGTTTACAATAATTTTTTGTGGTAGAGTACATAATTTATTTTATCTTAGATATATATGATATTCTGATGTTGTGTATTTATTATCAATGGTAAATATTTATTATAAATAAATAATATTTCCCCACTAAAAAGTTCTGATTATCTATTGGAAGGTTTTAGGATTACACATTAGTTTTCAAAAAAAAAGTTAACGTTTTTACTTATGGAATACTCAACAGAAGTAAATCTGAAATAAAAATTTCTAATATATCTATAAATATTATATGTATACACACATAATATATTGTATAAATAACATTATTATAGGGCTAATTTTTATCATGGATTAGATATTCTAGGAATTCATTGACTATGTTTCAATTATGATATCCTCTATTATTCTAGTTCAGATGAGGAGAATTAAAATTTTTATGGGATTATAAGAATCCTATAATATAAGAATAATTCATATAAGAAAAAATCAAATTTATATTTTCTACTGTGTGTGGTATATTTATTGGTTTATGAAATCTCAATTGTTTCCTTTACGACCCTCTAAAAGTAAAATGTTTTCATTTCTTAGGAAATGCTTGGGAGTGTTCAATAGATGAAATTTTATAACCATGGAAGTATTTTATCAGTGTTTTATAAAATATTAATTATAGATTATTACTCATTTATAAACAACAAAAATACGATTAATTCCATTTCATAGGCTGGGCGGTGTCAAATATTTTACGATTTTTATAAGGAGTGGATAGTTAGCTTAATAGTTCTATGGTTACCTAATAAAGTAAATCATTTTTTGGTTTATTATATTATATCATAAAAGGTCATATGTTGTATTTTAACAAATGAAAAACATACTTAGAGATAATATTTATGTTATCTACACATTTAAGAGAGTAATAATGATTTTTTTAGAGATTACCATGAAATTTTCCACTCCATAAGCACATTGTGGTTTCCGTACATGGGTGATATTATATTATATGATCACAAAAATAAACATATAGATTAGATAAAACAGCTTAAAAAATTAATCCAATATTATGATATTGAAATTACATATACCCTTATGGTGGGTAAAATAGTGTTGGATTCACAAATCAATAAATATTATAGAGAAGTCATATAGGGGTAATTTAACGAATATACAATGATGTAGGATATTTGTATCTTTATGACTTAACATAGTGGAAGAATATGATCATTGTTAAATAATTCAGTTTTAAATGGAATATTCTTATATGTTATAGGTGATGAAGTATTGGACTGATGTTATTAATATTGATATATGGGGTGATTAGTTTTATTCATGTCAGTGCGGTGGATAGTTGATCTTAATATGGGGAGCACCATAATTTATAAGGGAAATTAATTATTCTACATGGTATGAATGATATATTTTTCTATAATTTTTCTATATTTCCCTATTATATGAACATATGACTTGAAAATAAACATAAATTTCGAAGGATCTTCCCTTTTATCTGCGCAAAAAAAAAAGCACTGATAAAGGGGGTTATTATTTGTGATGATAAAGGGGGCCATTATCAGTGCTACAAAAAGCACTGATAAAGGCCCCCCTTTATCAGTTCTTTTATTAGTAGCGCTGATAAAAAAGGGCTTTATCAACGCTTTTTCCTAGCACTGATAAATTTCATGTTTATAAAAAATATCGTGAAAAATAATATATTGTAATCTAAGTATATTTATATTCATATAAATATAATATATGTCTTTTAAATATGTTTTAGATACATATAAATAGAATATTACATTTAATATATAAAAAATTTAGTGAAAATGGCTTTAAAATGTTTTATAAAATATAATTAATTAATAATTTGTAATTAATATTGATTAATATTCATTTAATAACAATTTGAAGACACAAAAAATCAAAAAAAAATTAATAAAAGATCTAAAATAACTTGAAAATTTAACTCAAACATCAAACGGCCATAACATTTTATCTGGGAGTCCGTCTGATCTCTACAACATATCAAATTGAAGACTTCGACGATCTCTACGCGCTTGTGACAGATGTCAAGCTTATGTCACATTTTTCGAGGTAAAAATGTGCCCAGAAGTCATGTAAATGTGAGTTTTTAGTCGGGATACGCCAATTTTTTAGAATTCAAACATGTATAACTTCTGATCTAGAGGTACGTTAGGCTTGTACCACATATTATATCAATTATTGTTTCAATTGTTTTTTGATTTTACTAGTTGTGGAGTTGAAACATGCTTCTTTATTTGAAGTTATGGTTATTTTAACAATATATGGATTTTCAAATACACACACAGACACACACACACATATATATATATCTATTCGTAAATATATGTCTTTGTGTGTGTCTGTGTCTTTTTGTGTGTGTGTGTTGTATATATGTATGTATGTATGTATTTATTTATTTATAAACACACATAAAAAACATATTTTATAAATATATTTAAAACTGATCTTATAAATATATATAAATATAAAAATATATATAAGGATGAAAAATTGTAACTACAAAAATATATATAACTAGATATAAATGTATATTAATATACTAATGAATATATATATACTAATATATAAATAAACATATATGTATTAATATAACTAAATATATTTATATTAATATGAATCTATTTTAATATTCAAATAAATCTAACCATATATATATAAATAAATAAATGTATCATTAAAGAGAAAAAAATCAAAATGGATTAGTGGTAAAGGTACAAGCACGCAAGGGAGTGGTTGTAGGTTCGATTTTGGGTGTATGCAAGGAAGTGTGTGCGCATGTGTGGGACATGCAGGAAAGGGCGGTGCGTGGGAGTGGGAGGGGCTGCCTAGCACTGATAAATGGGGGGGGTCAAGCACTGTAAAAATCTCCCCCTGAATATAAATTATTTTTTATTCATTTTTTATTTATTTTTTACTTTTATCAGTGCTTTTTTTAGCGCTGATTAAAGGGGACTTTATCATCACTTTTCTGAGCACTGATAAAAAGGAAACCCCCTTTATCTTCGCCCCAATTAACATCATTTTTTTAGCGCTGCTAATGCACTTTTCTAGCACTGATAAAAGCCATATTTATAAACATATTGAAATTTTTATGGTTATATGTCATATGATTCAATAGATAAATTATTTGAATAATGTTTTAGAAATGTTTTTATTAGTGAAGTATTAGTATATCTCTATAGATTGATTAGCATGTTTTGTCGGTTTATATCACGGTTATGATACTATTTTTATGGTGGATTATTTGTTTGAATACTTATAGAACTCTCTACCCATCCAATATTAATAATTTTGGGTGTCCTTGGAATAGTTATATGATTTAGAGATTATAATATTTCATTGAGTTAATTATTTTATTTTTTACAGCAAATATAATGGGATTATATCATAGATTTGGTGTGGGTATTAGTGTGATTTATTTAAGAAATTTTTTTGGATACTATATTTCATTTATTCATCGACGGATACATTATGAGGAAAAAATAAAATATATGTGATACACTTTCGGCATTTATATTGGTTTTATATAGCTCATGGGATGAACAATTTTCTCTGGATTATTTTTTATACAGTTATGTATGTAATTATTATATAATTATAGATTCATTCAGAGTATTTTACGAGTGTAATTTTCAATATTCAATGAATTGGTAATATTTTAATGAGATATCTAAAAATGTCCCTCATCTAGTAAATATAATAACTATTCATGTGTGGATAATTCAAGAGTAAATTATGATTGTGTAGTATCCAGGAATGATTGATTCTAATTGTTGAAGATATTTTTTTGCAGTATTATATTAGTGATCATGTATTTTTATGCGTTTATATATGGAATAAAAAATTAATGTTTAATAGGGGATGTAAATTTTCCTAATGATTTATTAATTAAATAAAGTTGTTCGAGTATATTGGTGATGTGAAATATAAATAAAACATTAATTATGTCCTGATATAGTACATTATATATTTGAATTTACATATATATAGAGTTATTGTAAAAAATATCATTTAATATATTTTAATGAACTAGATTTAGGAGATTTTATGATATTTAAATAATATAATGTCGAGATCTAGGACAAATATGGTAATCCTCATTGGGTTCAACTAATTTCATTGATAATAGTTTAGGAGAGGAAAGTTAATATTGAGGGGAGATGTAATAGCAACTAATAATCATGTATTTTTATAATTTTAAATGTCATGAGTTTATATTTTATTAATGTTAATTTTGTGATAAAAATGGTTTAAAGGAGGTTTGAAAATTATTTTTAGAGATGGTTAGAGGAATAAATTTGGGAAATAATGTTTACTACCTCTAGTAATCTTTTTTGGAACCATCTCGTAATCGATAATAATGAATTAAACACTGATTTTCATGAAAAAACTTTACAATAACCAAGAAATTATACTATAGGTACATAATGAGCCACCTGTCGGCCCCTAGTATCCACTATGTAGTAAGAAGTTTTCCAAACTCGCATGTTTAATTAGAAAATTTTATGTATTTTTCAATGAAATATTTTTAAAATATTTGAATCAATTTCTGATATCAATCTTGAAATTGATCGATTAAGTTAGTTTCCCCATTTTCTTCCTCCCTTAACTGCCTAACCAGTCTTTATCTACTCCATTACTTTTTCAATCAATAATATATAAATGACAGTGAACTAAGGTAATAATATTTATGTAAGGATTCAAATTTCATTATCAGTATAGGTTGTTATGTGATTGGTTTATTTGGAAAACAAATTATATCATTTTAGGTTAATTTTCTATCGATATATTAAATTGGGATGTCATGGATTGTTATATTCATGATAATGGTGTCAAAAATGATAAAGAACAGTGAACCCAAAAATATCATGTGTCTTAAATGGTGTCTTTTATGTAAAAATGTTATCATGCACTTGGAACAAGGCATAGTGGGTATGAATGGGTATTTTTACTATGCAAAAAATAACGAATAAAATAATATAAAGTATGAAGACTATAATTTACATTCTATCTAAGGAATAATAGTATTATAATTAACTGGTGAGGTATTTACTCATTATACTTCCATGGGATTATTATGAAATTTTGTAATAATATGGAAACTATATAATTAAAAATATTAAATAAATAGTCAATATAATATATCTGAGATGTATATTTCGAATAAAATTGAATGTTTTTAGATTATTCAATGTTTTAGAATCATATTGTGATATTGTGTGAATTAATTGTATGGTCAGAAAATGTGAGTAACATGGATAAAAATAAAAAAACAATAAGTTTTTATAATATATTATTAATAATTGTAATATTTTATAATGATCTAATAAAAAATCAAACATTTGAATATTTTAATTGTTGAGAAAAATTGACTATGATTACACACTATTTGATTTTTGGATATGTATTTTACACAATAGGATACATGTTTATCTCTTAAGATGAATATATCATTCCTATTGTGAATGCTTGTTTAATTGATTTTTTACATTATAATAAATAGTACTATAACACAGTGTGAGGAGGTGATTTAGTGTAGTAACCAAATATTTTTCCTTGGGGGACAAAGACATTTTTTAGTTTTAGAGTATTGGGTCCCTAAAAAGAATAAAATATTAAATTATTCATAGTAAATGATCAGATATAAATTTTATGATCCCCAACTTGTTATTTGTATATAGCATATTCCCTGTGGTTGAAATTTAATTTCTTTCAAATATATCTTCATTTGAGATATATTTAATATTTTTATAACAAAAAAATATTATCTTATAATTGTGTGTAGTGAAAAATATTGGATTGATCCCAGTATAGATATTAAACAACTATAGTTATCTATGAAATGGGATGTTTTACCAAGTTGTGATTTTATTTATGTGTTCAGAAATTGGGCTCTAAACTATGACACTTGTAGGTTTTATATTAAAAAATATAAGTTCACCATATAACTTCAATTTTCATCCATCAACCTAGGTTCATCCATATTAACCAATAAAAAATATACATGGAAAAATATATTTTGTAATGTTGGATTTAGTTTTTTAATGAGGATAAACTGAAAAATTATTTATCATGGAATTTGATCTTTCAGGAATTGATGATTCACCATGAGATTGGATTCATTAAATTAATTGTCCATTGTACGTTTTAACATTATAAAATTCAACTCCATGTGTATTAAATCATATTTTATATAAAAATATACATGTATCTCGGGTATTGATAGCCAATTTTCAATGGATATTTTATTTATATATATTGGATATTTTTTCATTTGATTATTTGTGTGGAAAAAATTATTATATAATTGTTGTTAACCATTTTTTGAAAGATTTTATTTTGACAGTTAAATTATATATTACATCAAATCCTCATGAATGAAACATATTGATCATTGTTTTTAATATGTTTAAAAAGAAAATAATATTCCCTTTTTTGGATAATAAAAATGATACCGACCACTTTTATTAGTTGACAATGAACCGAAGAAAAGTGGAACAACAACAATGGGGATTAAATTTCAACCAAATATACCGAACCATTTAAAAAAAAATTTATGATATTGTAACCATAATCACATTAAAGACACTAGTATATATGAAATTTATCCCACTAAAGATCCTTGTAGATGACATACTAAATATGGGAATCCATCTTGTCCCAAATCGTGATATACATCTACATATTAATCATTTCATCAATAAATACATTGATAAATATATGTTTTTTTATTATTAATCCATGTAAATTATTTTTTACTAGTTTTTACTTAGAGACTTTATTCACATATCTTGTTGACATATTACTTTTTTCATTAATTATAATGACCACATACAGTATCTCCACATCAATGTTTTTTATAAAATCCATTAAAAGTTATTTGGAAACGTCTTATATCTCATTAAATTCTAAAAAATCTATTTCAACTTACTGATTTCTATCATATATATCAATGTTTACATACATAGTTCTTACTTTTAAAATTTTTTCCCATGTATTTCCTTAAGCATAGGGTCATTTGATAAATGAGACACCACTTTAAATTTAATGGATTCCCCCATTTATCTAGTCACCATATGTTTGGGAAAAATAAATTATTCAACATTTCTTATATTTCCATTCTATGTAATCCCTAAATAATCACAAGTGTAAAAGTTTATTTTATCCCATTTTTAATTTTGTAATGATATTATTATTTTATATGAATATTCTATTTTAAAATTGAAGAGGCTAGTATGTTTTTGTTGAAAAAATTTCCCTCATCAAATGAGGTATTGACTTCCAACAACAGGATCACCTCCTTATACTAGAAAATTGTTGATCTAGCTACATAAGGATTCTATTTTTTTTCATTTCATAGATCATTAGATATTAATAAATATTTTTAAAGTTCTATATATTATCCCTTATTACATTAAATATATTTCGAATACCTATATTATTAGTAGGAACCTAAAGTGGCCATATAGGACTCATAGGTGAATCTATTCCATACCTCCTAGACAAAGGGGATAACCAAGGATCACCTCTCCTTAAGCATAAAAAGATATTGCTCCTACAACTTATTTATCCCCATAGTTGATGAAGTAGTTTATGATACATTATGAAAAATTAGACGAAGAGGTTTCTCTAGTAGTAGATTGCCTAGAATAATACCACATATGATATAGTTTGTGTTTCCTTCCCCAATAGCCTCCTAAAATATCTATGATTCTAACTGATCCACTCTTGTATTATCCTTAGATAAAAATTGGTATTCATTACTATGTCTATAAATCTCACCACTAACACTTTAATTTTAATAGGAAAATATCTATATCAATCTGTTTCATCGTATCTCATAATTGTCCAACTATCACCTACGAGTAGTTTTCAGTTGTTAAACATATAAAATAATCCTTTATCATTATACATTTATGACACCCCTTCCCTTATGAAAAATACAACATCACCTCCAATGAATATGCCGAATAAAAATACTATACATATTTCTAGGAATTATTAAATTGGCCCCCTTAGGAACATTAGTTGAGTTTAGAACCCCAAAATGGAATCAATGACAAATAAGAAGATGGTGTCCATAATGATATTAGCTAGAATAAGAATCTCACAATAAACTATACTTCACTAATTAAAAAAATCATCATTTCTGATCAATCTAAACCATTATTTAATGAAATAGTGGTTTTAAAATATCAATATTAACACATTTTCACAATGAAATAACAAGAAAAATAGGTTTTTTCCTACCCTTAATGAATAAAAAGTGTCTAACTAGAAATCTATAAATATTTAAAATATTAGGATTATTAAAATGAAAGATAGATATAAAGAAATACTCAGAAATAGAAAATGATACTGGATATCAATTTATGAAAAAAGAATACAACAAATTAAACGGAAAGAAAAATATATTAGGAAAAATATATTTATAAGAAAACTAAACTACATGGTATATAGATCATAAATCACATGACATGTTCGCTTTTATCCATGATTCAAGATTTTAAATGGTTATATAAAGGTCACACTATATATAAGATCATAGGGACCACTATGTACCTAATAAAGTATTTGTTTAGGTTTTTTTAAAACAAATATCAAAATATGTGTAGCATCACATCCCATAAAACATTTAATGAACTACAATACTAGTGGTGTATTAGATTACACACCCATACATCTAATAATCTAATTGTTTTATGTGGACTAATGAGAATGTCATGTTAGTCAATAGGATCTTAATTTTCTACATGAGTTCAATCCTGGATATTCAAACTATTCACAAAATGTGTAGTAATGAGACATTCACCCTAACCATTTGGATAAAGGAATCGAATCATGACTACGTAGGTAGTGACTATCCCTTGATTATAATTTCTTCTATCTAGTTGAATATAATTCAATTTATAACTAGAACACACATCATTCTCTATTTGGATATGTTCCTGGCTAGCCATAGTTCCCATGAACCATGTAACTCTATAGCTACACTATGTTGGTTAAGCACACACTACTACGTAGATGAAGTTTATTCCCAAAACAACTAAAGTATTAGACATCAAATCCAAACAGTTATATATCCTGTACTAGGAGGTATCTACTATTTTATATAATTTTATGATTGAGTTTCTAAAATATTTCTATAATGTAGTCTATTATGGGAATTCTTTCTTGTATAATAAGATATTTCAAACAAATAAATGTAATTTGGCATTTATAATGATTTTTATGAAATTATGGGTTTGTTAGATTCTTGAAGATGTTGATAAGTTGTAAGATTGATTATTAGATTAGAATCAAGTTTGGTAACCCCCCATGAAAAATTATTAACTCTAGGTCATTGGACATTTACGCATTTAGTTGAGTAGTAAAATTCCCCTTATAATATTGTTATTTTCATCCAATTATTGATTTCATAAATCATTTATTAAATGGAAATTTGAAAAGAAGAGGTATATTTCATCCATAGGGGTAGTTACCCCTTTTATAATATGACCATGATAATAAGGCATAGGTCCCCAACTACTATTTTGATATAGTTAATTTGGTAGCCATGTTGGATTGAGGATATGGATGATTAAGTCATAAATCATTCATTTACTACTTGGTTTCCATTAAGATACAAATTATATTTATTCTCATGGAAATATAAATTAATATTCATATTGTATCCTGAGTGTATATAGATTCATATGATGTATTATCTTAATAGGTGTTAAATAATGAATTCTAATTTGGGATTGGATTACAGGTACATTCATATATATATATATATATATATATATATTTCTTAAAAAATCATAATTAGATTTGTCATTTGAGTGTATATCTTATTCTAGTGTAGTGAGATAGATTTTTATTTTGACATCTATTTCTATTTTTCAGGCCTCATATTGGGTATGTTTATACTCTCCCATATAATAACTGAGTTCCCACACATGTTGTTATTTTTAAAACATTACACTATTTTGTGGACGTTTTGGTATACATAGATATAGTGTGTCTTGTACGATGAAGATACATAGTGTCGTTTATTGGTTCTTAGTGATACTTAATGTGGTCATGGTTACCAATCCATGATTCTAGTAGAGAGTATGTATATTTTCCCTCATATTTTTTCATTTTTATTGTGAAATTATCTTTTATATTTGTATCTTTTTGTACTTTTCTCATGATGTGTTGTATTTGATTGTAGTTCTATTATAAATTCTTCTATAGAAGAAATGGTTATATATATATTAAACAATAATAATAGATATAGAGTGTTAATTATATTTTCATATTTTTTTAATCATTTTATATGCTAAGATCATCCGTGTATGTTGTGCCTTCGGGGAAGGACTCACCAAAACATGTCCTATTAGTGGTGGGATTGGGGTAGAACATTATTACTATCACTAACCATGGTAGGGAATTCATATGTTAGTAATTATTAGTTTTAATAATGTTACTCATTCCTAGGGATGGATTTTTGGGAGAATTTTCATGTTAGGGTTGTTTTATGTTTTTTGTAAGTAGTCTGAAGGAGTTTTTAATATAGTTTTAAAACTTAAAAACCATGAACTAGTGTGGAAACTCATATATCAATTAACTAAATAACTGATAATCTATTGAAGGATCCAAAATAGTAAGGAAACTATTTTATAATATAGTAATGATGGAATATATCCCTTGTATAGGTTATTTGTGATTATTAATTCCCTTCATATCTCAGTTTATGAAGATATGATCTAATAATCATGGGTCTATACTATAATATGGAATATTCTATCTATGATAGTAATCTTAGATATTTAAGGAGTTTAATGATGTTCATGTGAATATTATTTATCCTATATCAATTTGTCATCTATGTGATGTGTAATTGAATTACAAACAAGATTAGAAGGTATATTTACCACAATTATAGTGGATAGATTATCCTCTACTAAGACATAGGATATAATATCATGTATATATTATGGTATTTCCCATTTATAAATTCCATTATATCATAGGTTTAATTTTTTGTATAATTATATTGATATTTTTATCCAAGGATTCATGGTGAGTCTCATCCCTTGGGGATAATGGAATTTTTGGAGCCAATGATTTGTTTATTCTATCTTTTTTTAAACCTAAACAAATATATAATGATTACTGGAACAATTCTTATACATAGAGTAGGGATCCATTGTTGAAAAAAACCCTAGTCAAATTCTTTAAGGGATGGATGGACCATGATTTTCAATTGAGACCTTGTTTAGAGTGGAACTATACCTTGAGGCATTATGGATAAATCGAATACATAAGATTTTAGACCCCATAAAAGAAATATAACTATGTATGAGTATGTTTTATGGTTTATAGAACATATAAATTACAAATTTGATAAAATTTATTATGAATTTCTTTGAACATGGATTTTCCACTTGGGCCACTATAGAGGGATTTGATATTGGTTTATTTCATTATTCTTCCCCACATATGTCTATGTTTTATAATTATTTTGTGATGAATGGAATTTAATTAACATAACTATGTTTTTTCTAATGTATCAACCAATTTTGTTCAATATTTTCACACATACAAATATATATAAAAATGATCCATTATTTTGCTAATAAATATTTTCTAAAGGTAAAGGGATCTTGTTAGCAATCTAGATGAAATTATTCAGATAGAATCTTCGATTAGATAGAATTACTCTCTAAATCACGTTTGAAGAGAGTATTGTATTATTCTTAATAGATAGAATGATTTTTTATATATTTTCATAAATTTTTTATGATATCTTATGACACGAACCTTGGTATGTATTGTATATATATAGCCTTATATAGGGGGTTTGAGATTCATTATTTGTGATATATATATTAGTGGATGGGTGTATAATAAAAATTGATGTAGAGTTAAAAACATGTGAAGTATGAGTGGGGATTACCATCAATGGGTTATTACTAATTAATCCTATTAATTTTATGGGAAAGATATTAGTACTATAATTTCCATAGAATAACCATTTCTTATAATGATGTGAGGTATGTGGATAATGTAATTCTAGGATTTACCTTACTCATGGATAGACTTTTTCATCAAATATTATTCTAACACCGATACCTTGTGCATGTTATGGAGTTTCCAGGATGATTTTAAAGGGATATTATTATGATGGAGCACAATTTTTGGGTATATTTACAGACCCACAACACCATACATTTAAATTATTTAAGTAGAAATGTGGTTTTTGAAATTTAATAACCGTTTTTGTTATGAACAAGATTTAGTGTGCTGAATGAATATCTAAATGATTGAATTTTAAAATTTTAAAAATAATACTTTTTCTTAGTAATATTATTGAGAGTGATAAAATTGGATATTTTATCAATAGGGAATATAAACAAAACATTTTCTTAAAATAGATCATAATATTTAAAAAAAATATGAAAAAAATATTTTGTTATTAAAATGGGTCACATCAACCATTCTGAGGTTATCCTAGACTCACTTCATGAGTAACATCTTTTTGATGAAATAATGTAGTGTAACTTTTAGATTTTGAATTTTGTTTCTATAGAGTATGTCATAAATGAGGGAGGGGTAGTTGTTGACCATTAAAAGTATTAGGTTACGATGATTTATATAATCATAGTAGTATATTAGTGGTGTTGTTATGGATTCCTTCAATATGAATTTTCATTCATAGTTAATATAGGATTAAATGAGAATTTATTAATGTAGTTGTCTTAAATATTCATTAAAGAGACACTAAAACCCAACCCAATCAATTTTATAAGTGGATAAAGTATTTTATATAGTTATAAGGTTATTTTTGTGGATTTTATTTATAATTTATGAATTTTTAAGTGTATGGTTCTGTTTATGCCTTCTGGTTTTTGTTAGAGGAATCAGTGTGTATGCAATATTAGTAAGATGTGATGGAAATTAGAAGAAAATGTCCTGGAGTACATTACCCTGATGAAATTTTTGGAATCAATGAAAAATAATCATATTATAATTATTATAGTTGTTTTTAAACAATATATTATTTTCAGGTGGTAGTTATCAAGATCTACCTTTAATTTTTTTGAGCATTACCCTCTCGTGAATAGGTAGTCATGATAAAAAATCACTTCTAGGATGATTTTAAGTGTTTATAGTTTCAATTTTTCTGAAAATGATAGATTATTTTTGGATAGGAATATTTTTTAATAAGTATCCATGATAAAAATTTAAAAATAAATGAGTTTTTACTTATGGAAGGTATTTCACTAAACTGGGTTTCAGTATAAAATTCTTGGAGAGAAATTAAATCCAAAATTGGATGTCTAGGTGAGGGTGGTACATGTGGATATTTTATAGACATTATGTATATTCTATGATTTCCAAAAATATATAACTAAATAGATATATGTGGTTTATATAAAGGATAAAAATCATTTTCATGATGTAGTTCATGATATTCTTGGTTAAAATTTTCAAAATTATCAGCATTCCTAGATTAAATGTTCTAAATGTGGGAGAATGTAGTGACCTAAATTTTTACCTAAAATTCACTAAACCTGTTTTTGAGTTTTGTAGTCTTTATTACCAAAAAAATGATCAAATAATTAATTCAACAATGTAATAAATATTTAAAAAAAATAATGTCTGACCCATTGGACTCTGGACAAGGTGTTTACCCTTGGGATAAATATTTTTTAATTTTTATATAAATTGGGTTGTAGGAAATATTTAAAAATAATTTAATAAATAAATATAAATCTCATTTTTTGAGTAATGGTAATTATTCGAAAAAACCTCAAATGAAATTATCAACACGATAATTTTTTATAAAATGTCTTTTCAGCTTAACAGATATATAATTTATCTGTTATGGTTTCAAGCCCAAAACTCTAATGATCTAAGTTAATAAATTAATTAAATAGTAACCTTAGTTCATCTTATATGTTCAGGTTTAATCCTATCACATTAGATTAGTTTTATTTACCGATTAAAGACCATATATAAGAATAGATATATAGGTATAGATGACTTAATTTTTCTTGTTAGAGACACAATATGATTTTGGATCAAGGTGAGTGAGAAATAAGCCAATAGAGAATCACCATAAAGTGATTATTTAGTATTTTAATTATTCTATTCCATTTAAACCATATTTAATTCCAATTCATTAGATATTAAATTTTTTTGACATAAAATTATACTGATATATAAAAAAATGGAGAGTTATCATTCTTTAGTTTCTCTATTCATTATTTTACAATTTATATTCTTTTTATTTCCAAAAATAAAAGAATTATTATCACTTGTGGTTAATAATTATTGAAAATTATTTATTTGATCATTTTAATTCATTGTGAAATCAAACCAGATGATTGAAACCACATGATCATCATTTGAACATTATGAAAATTAATTTATCTATTCTTCAATGAGTAACATTGTTGAAAATTAAATTTCTTGTGGTCAAATATTATATTAACCACAATTCTATGTCTCCAAAATTACAACATATCATATAATTTAATTTATAAAAAAAATATATTAATTAATTTATTATCAAATTTTTCATAGAGGATGATCCAAAATACAACATAATCAATTAAGAGGATTCACTGGAGCTATGTAAAAACTAATGGATCTCATTGCTGATTTCCCTGAATGGAGGGTCAGATGACTACGAGACTCTACTAAACATTTAATTGGATGATGGTGGGTATGAGTAATATAATGGAATTATATGATCATAATATTGAATCAATGTAAAGGGCGAGAAATGTTATTCCATGAAGTACCAACTAAAGGATATCATACATGTTTCAGGAAGGGGCTTAACCACATGTTAATGTTGAACTATTAATTAATGGGGCATCTAGAAAGTATGTTAGTGACAAATAGAGGTGATTATAAACATCCATAGTGATTGGATGTACAAATTATGGTAATGGGAATGGAAATATATTATAATTATTGCTTGGAAGAAAACATGACCACATGATCTATGGTTTAGTAACAATACAAATTTTTTTCAATTTTTGATCTGGTGATTAGGTATTATCAATGAGTAAAATTACAATTGGTGTCAGAGAACATATCAGACACCAAATCCTGAATTCATATTATGGATACAGTTTAAGAATAAATATAAATATCAAACAATATTTAGTTTTATGGTACATGAATCATTTAGTAGACAAAACAATTCACAATATACTTGAGTTTACATCAATCCTTCCACATCGACACACAACTAATGTGTTCCTAGGAGATTTTTTGTGTCAATCAAGATGATGAAACATCATCATGTGGGTACATTCATAAATATTTGAACTAGTTCAGATGGTATATAGTAAAGGAACACATAAATTAGAAAGTGGGATATATGATTATAGATATGTTAGGGTGGTGACCAATTAACAATAAATTCATATATATATTTCTTTAGAGAGACACATGTCCTATATATCACAACCACATGACTAAGACTATTGGTGTACACACCCAGTTAACCAATATTACGACTCACAATGTCACTATAACTGGAATGTCATGTATGTTTACCCCATTAGAATAGGAAAATAAAATTCATTTTATTATACTATATCAGGCTTATATTACATCTCTTAAGAAGTACACGTCCAGTACTAGATGTTCTATATCATTATAAAAATCTACATACTCTTATTTAAGTATGTGTTAAGGAATTAGTCTATTTTTTGTGTTCTACCACATATAACACATTAGTGTATAATCTTTCATCAAAAAGTAGATGTTACTGAATAATTTTATGAAATATTGATTAATTTAGGTTCATATAATGGTGTTAATATGTTTTAGATTATTTTAGAAGATGTTTGGTTGTTAACCCCCTAGAGACACATTGGCATCATAGTATAGGTCAACCATACATTTAATAGAGTAGAAACCCCTCCCCATTTATGATAGAGTGTGGGTTATTAATTTATAGAATATATAACCTAATTAATCTACAAAAAATATATACAAATTTTTATAAACCAAATATAGGTATTAGTATCCCATATATTAACATGCTCACCATTGAATTGAAAGGATCCGCCATAATAAATTCATGATATGTATTATCCTAATTATATAGGATGAGAGATTGTGATGTTTAAATCATATGAAATTATAGGTGTAACAACCCTTTAATTTTAATTATGAATTAGAGTGTTGTTTTATTCATATGATTAATTATTATTGGTTTTTTTGTTGTGTGAAATTATGTTAGTGGGATTTGGAAGGCATTCAATGTGGTGTATCATGATCACCCATACATATCATTCAATATAGGGGCATTGAGTACCAAATTAAAGTCCAATGAGTATCTAGTGTTCTATTAAGAGGGACTAAATATAATATATCCCCACAAACTAGACATTTGGGGAGCACGAGGCAGCGTATATAGTACTAGGTATCTCCTCCTAGAAAACTGGGTACCTAATGAGTTTTATGTTGTTTTTCTTATGGGAAACCCTATATCTATACCATTAACCATCTTAAATCCCTTTTATCATCTTCATTCAACTCTAAATGTGATTTATCAATATTTTTGACCACTATTAGGATTACAAAATATCTTTTAAGATCAATAATTCATAGTTTGTGTTGTCACTCATCATGGGAGCTTTATCTTGGTATGTCTAATTTAATTCATTCCAAACATTATCTCTCTCCAACTGTTACCCTATTTTTCCTTAAAAATTTTAATTATTTTTATTTATGGTTCAAATTAGGGATTTCTTGGAAAAAAATCGAATTGGTTCGATTCTATAGTCATGTAAGCATAATTACTCTCATGTTAGGAATCCTTTCCTAATATGTAATATATTTATGAGGTTGTCTATCCTAGATAACATGAAGGTGAACGATATGACCCATAATAGTTTTATTTAACTAGATGGGTGGTTTATAATTAACTCAAGTCACCACTTATATGGTATTTATGGATAAAAAATATTCGTTATGGTGAAATATTTATACAATCTACTGCCAGAGGTAAGGCACTCTTATTGATTAAATTAAGCATGAAGTGAGCTGTTTGATAACTTCGAAGTCTTAGCGGACATAATGGGTAAACATTTATTCATGAGTATTTAGTGTGTCAATTGAAATGTTATTTTATTATTTACCATGAAATGTATGGGTATCTCAGATGTATTTTTTGGGTGGAACTTATGATTTATCCTTGTGGTGTACTAAATATAGAGGAATTTTAGTGTGTTATAATTATCCATTTGACATTATTTGATTATTTGATATTTCTACTACTTCTTTTTTTTATAAATTAATAATAATAGTTATATCCTCATACTATATGAGTGTATGGTGGGTATTGTTGTGATGATATGAGATCATGGATATCGAGGTCACCCTATGTTAGAGGGTTTTGTTCAGACATTGGAAATCACTAACCCTGAGTGTGAGGGAGTAGTATGGGACATGAATGGAAATAAATCCTGGGCGAGAGGGTTTATTATAGTAATTGATGAGTGATATATAATTTATGTTAGGGGATAGTTATGTGATTAATGTTGGATATTAATTTTCACATTATGTTGAACCATCCTTTGATTCATAAGGTATCAGTCACAAATTTGGGTGTACTCATGGATTGAAATGACACTTCCTTCAAATATGGGGGTCAAAGATGGAGTGATATCAGTTCATAGAAGAATTATTGAAAACCCAATTGTTGGAAAATATTTCATTTTTATTTTATTTATTTTTGTGAGTTCATACCATCTCATACGTCTATTAAACTTATAAAAAAGATGTGTTGGTGTAAAAAACTTCTTGTTTTACTAACACACAACATAAGAAAAATTGAACATATATTGAACATATTTTAAGGGATACAAACTTATTAATGATCCATAAGTTATTATTATGTGTAGGTTGTACTGATTTACAATTTGAGTTGATTCAATGATAAAATATGGGATCTTTTACTACTATGCCTCCAATTTTCTTTTTTTTTCTTTTTTAACACATGAATTGATTCAAAACATGAGAGGGATGTTATTTACTGAGGATTTTCATTGCCCAAGGCATAGTCACCTAGAGATTATGGGTTATTTATTACATGGCAGTAAAAATAATTTATATAAAATGTTACTTATTAAGGTTTAATATTCCTCAAGATACTAGATAAATGGTCATTACATTACACCATGACATTTTACTACATTTCAGTATAGGTATTTATTCCTTAATTTTATATTTTGAGTATATCATACTAGGTGTTACACATCATTACATGGGTAAATGGTGAAAAAAAATCAATTGGTGAGCTTAAACACTCAATATGGGAAGTAATATAGCAGATGATCACATGGAATAATAATTTCATAAGAAATATAATAGGAATATATAATCAAATAATTACATATAGATGAATATATAACCTTAAAATAACCTATATATGAAAAAGAAATAAATAACACATGGATACAATGAAATGATAACATAATTATTGAAATGATGGGAATGAATTATTTAGGATATCATAAACAAAAAACCAAGGCATTTTTGCATTGAAAAATAAATAAATGGTATGGATAGACCCATTACCCTATAATAGATTCCTTATGATACATTAATGTTTTTTGAGGGGATGTATTATTCTAGACCACGCCCATTAAATCATTTTCTAATTCATTACATCAAATAATAAATGATTGTAGGTCGTACATGGCATAATGTTCATGAATGAAAAACATTAAAATTCTTAAGATAATTGCAAAATAAGTATCATATTACATTATTGTATAATATTTATAAAAGGGTTATATGGCATGACATTATTTTTTCACTATTAATAATATTCCAAGGTTATATTGGTGAATTCACATGAATCATATAACTAAGAGTTAGGAATTAAAAATGTTTAAATATGTTCCATAATTAAGATATGAATTATGATGTGTAGTTACTAGGTACCTTTAATGAAGAACATTATCAAGTAGGATTGAAAATTAAAGAAATTTATTTTTAATTGTAGTGGATAAATTTAATTAAATAAAAAACATCCATATATGTACACTTTCAGGTCTTCTTCCATACATACATATGTTAGATAAAAAATTGAAACTATTGTAAAACATTATAAAACTATATTTAAATCATTAATTTTTGTTTGAAATGATCATTTCAATTATCCAAAATATCCCCAAATTGTGTCATAACAAATAGTACATGTAAGATAATTATTTGTATATTGAGTGAAGGTCGACCTAGTACCCAAAAAAACTTATTTTTGGTTTCTAACACTATATAGATCTATGATAAAGACATCATCCACTAGTAATATTCATATATGGATTTCAATACTTGTAAATAACACTCCCTTTACATTACTATAAATTTAATATATTTTAACATTTATATTTTTTTGGTTTCTCATTATTGTTTTATCATCGCTATAGCATATAAATATAATAAAATAAGAAGAAGTAATTATATCTTGTCGATAATATGATATGGAGTTTATAACATTGATTCATAATTATTATTCACATTAAATTAAATTTTAAATTATTTTAAAAATAAATGATAATAATAGTTTACAAACTTTTACTGGTATTATATCTTCACTAAAAGAACCACTAAAATACCATTTTTGTGTTTTTGATGTCATGGTTGAAAAACATCGTTGTTTTTCTATGAATGTGATGTATGTTTGGTACAACAACTCTATTATTAAATATCAACAGTTAAAAATAAAATATTAACATTTTATGGCTTCTACAGATCATTAATTAATATGATAAATGAATGATAACTAATCTGAATAAATGGATAGATTCCATTCTATAGAAAATAGTTATAATATATGATATATTAACTTCATTTGATGAAGATCATTAAGAATGTTAGTATATGGTTATTCCCATTTTTTTGATTTTATGAAATGGAGTGTATGGCTCCTATGAAAATTTTATGCCAAATGATACTATCCTTCTTTCCAAAAGATCATTAATTACTCAGATAAAGAACCAAAACACTTTGGAGAATTAAAATTTCCTCATTAAGTGTTTATTAATCTAATGAAAATTTCCCATACATAAAGGTATGATGTATTTATATAATTTTACTCATTATTCACATCAAGCTAAATCAGTGAAATAAAAATGATGGAATATAATGAGGTTTATGTGTTTCAATAAAGTTTTTTGGTTAGTATTTTTTAAAATATGATCATAGATTTGTTTCCATAGAGATATATTCATCTATTTTTTGTACACATATTCTACATAAGCTTATAAGATGATCCTAAAAAACCCCTCAAATTTTGAATAATAATTTTTTATGAACCAAACATAATGTAAGTTGAATAAGTAATCACATGGATGAAATATCATGTGGAAAAACCAACAATGGTATAAATATAGTATTGGGATAATAACATGGAAATTTAAAAAAAGGTAAAATGATGAAAATATAAATAGGAATTTAAAATAGGGATAAAAGGATCCCTTTACTGCCTTCAGATATTAATCATTGATCCAAACAACATTACTGACCAAACTCTTAAATAATAATGATAGTGTAACTTGTGAGGATCCTTGACAGAACTATGGAGAGAGAAATTCAAATTTGGTGAATGAGATTTTGAAGAGGGGTGGGTATTTATAGATGTGGTGAGTGGAATATCATGGAATAAAATAGTGATTATTTTATTCATACACTCTCTTTAGTACTACACTACAATCAATAATGCCCAATTACATCCATTATTATTCCACTATAATGGTCATTATGCTAAATAATATAATATTGTTATTTTTTATGAGTTTATGCATGGTTATATATATCATCGTGATGACATGTTTACTATATTACATTATATTTAACTATTATTGACCATATTTTACTATTTTTTTCAAAAAAAAATTCATATTTCATAGCATATATTATATCAGGGTCCTAATTGGAAATATTTAATACATTATATAAAATTAAGCCTCTATTTTATAAATTTTTACCTATATATTTTTTATAATACATTTAATAAAAAAGTGGCATCAGAGTAAAAAAATTATCATTTATAAAATAAATTACACTTAAATAATAATTACCCAAAATATAAAAAACCCAGTATATCACAAGAATAATCGCTATAAAATATTTGTTCCATGGTATTACATTTATGGTTTTGTTTATATATCTTCAATATAAAACTGATTTCTACAATCATAAACATATCCCATAGATTATTTCAATCCGGTATCATTTATTGTTGTTCTACTGGGGCTTTGCCACTGGAAAATCTTTGTAATTGTATTTCTATTCAGAGGTCTAATAAATTAGATTCATAATGAATGTTCCTACTGGTAAATTCAATGGTTCTTCTCGTATATTATATTTAACTCTTTCCATTACCTTTAATATAAAATAATCATAATGGTAACTTTTTAATATTTATAATAACAAAGATTATAATTCGCAATAGTCATAATGCCCACTATTCATAATTCTCAATAGTCATATTGACCATTGATCATAATTACCAATGTTAATATTTAATTATACTACTTATATATATATTGTCACGAAAAGAATCTGGTCGCCGCCAAAACCGTCTCCCAACCTGACCCGTGGCAAGTCCCGAAGGGCGTTCCCAATCCCCATGGGCTGGCATAAGTGCCCGGGTATCAAAAACTGAAAATTGGGAACGATTTGCCCTAATTTTTATACTTAAAACAACAAATGAATCCAAGAAATCAAATCTGGATTTTTCAAACAAGAACATCTTTTACTAAAATTCAGAACTGAATTACACAATTTTAAATAATGTTTTAACACTATTACAAATGTACAAACCCAGGAAAATACAGCCCAAGAACCTCCACATGAAATGTGGCACCACCCTCAATCCATTTCCACAACCCTGCATCATGATGGACCGCTAAAAACCCGATCCAAAGGCATAAAACATGTACCCAAACCTGTGACATAAAATAAGCAAGTCTACTTACACCCAAATGTATAAGTAGGGTGTGAGAGAAATCCCAGAAGGATACCACCACTAAGATATTCCATGTGATAAACATTTCATGATAAAAATCATTGAATATTTTGTAAATAAGAAATGCTTGTTACAATTTTCTAAAGGAAGCAATAATAAATGAAAATAGTTTTCATGTGGTCTAATTTTAAAGGACCAAAAATTTTAAACTGAATAACAAAGCTTCTGAATTTTCCAGCCAACAATACTGTATACCGACGATAAGTACAAAGGACCTAATGAGAAAAAGTAATAGGAAATAACCCCTAGGCACTAGCTAGTTGTGGGTCCCAGGTACCTCGTATCTCGGTGAGAGTAACCACAAAACAAAATATCTGTTCCCATGTACGAGCCACTAGTAGGGATCATACCCATAACCCAGTATTCCCCAATCATCATCATCATCATAATTTAGTTAGAGTTGTAAGCGTCAATCTTGCTAAGTGAAACTGAGGCTAAACCCCACGGATTCACTAGCATACTAGTACACGTCCACCCACCTAGATACCCGGGTTTTCCCTTTGTGCTCAAACAAGTTCAAAAATCCAAGAAATATAGTTTTCACATGAAAATATCACTTCCACGTCACACATTAACTAAACAGCCCCATGTACATCACACAAGTCACAAATTCCACTTTTCATTCAAATGCATTTTGATATCAAACTTACACCAAAATTGCCTACAACAATTTTCACATTTCTTTAACACATCCACAAATACTTTGAACAGTTTTATAAAACCATTATAAGATATTCAACTCACATAATATCCCACACACATGTCACATAATACCCTTATCACCTTCACAATTCATTTTATCAATAAACTCACACGAAACATCCCACACCCGTGTTTCGCACACAAAACACAATTTAGTAAAACATTTCGTCAATTTATAAAACATTCTTAAAATGATTGAAATATCAAATCACCACTTTACCATTCAAAAACCCACATTATGTGAACAAAATCACCCAAACTGTGCATATACACACTAACCCAACTTTGTTTAACCAAATAAAACATTTGTAATTTTTAAAAAACAAACCCAAGAGGTATAACCGTTGTTTGCACACTAAACCCATTTCAAAACCCACATTAAAAACCAAAATCATACCAATACCAATCAAAAACAGATATTTCAGCCCTAAAACAATTATTAAACCATCCCCAAGTTTTATACAAATACATCAAATAATACCACATGGATACACATGAAAAACACACATTTTCATAAATCACCTTCAAGAAGTACAACATGGTTTTACACCTTAAACTAATTAAAAAACCTCTTTTCAAGGCCAACATGAAAATAATAAATTAACAAACTATAATTGGAAACCCCTTTCAAAACTAATAAATCACTTTCATAGTTATAAACTAAACCCAAACATTACCCCAATAGTCACACATGAAAAGTACCCAATTTCAAGCTAAAATACAACTAAAAATTAAATGTTTAACTAGATCCATTAAAAAAAGATTTCAAACAAAAAAAACAGGTTATAAACATTCCTAGTTAACAAACCAAGCAATCTAACTCATCTCAAAATGTTTACACATGGAATCACATACCTTTTGAGTCGAAACCCTCAAAACCTGGTGCGAATCTTTAAGCGCACCACCGCCGCACCACAAGGAATATAAATCCAGACCTAGACCACAAAATATTGACCCAAAAGATACCAAAGCAGACCTTAGGATCGAACCCCAACTTCTGGACATGAGTAACTTCAAGAAAGCGGAAATAAAACTAAAAGAGGATGGAAGGAACCAAGAAGGAATTCCCTTAGTGAAATATCTTGAAGAAATCGGCAACAATCCACCAAAATATGAATCTCCAAGTACCCAAAACTGGTATGGAGGTTCTAAGGAGTAATATTAGGTCATGTGGGAACTGAAATGGGGGGGAAAATGATAAAAATTTAAAGAGTTATGAAAGATTCATTTTACCTCGTCCAATCTGGTTGATTTGAGAAAGAGTTGAAAGATCGCCCTACTTCGCGGATCACCTGAGCACCAAAATTGCGAAACCGATAATGGGGGTGATCCTAGGGCTATTGGATTTGAGAGGGAGGTTGAATCACGGGGTAAAAGTAAAAAATGAATGATATATAGAGAATTTACCAAAACTATTTAAAGTAGGAAATGGGAATACGGGCATGCCCAATACCTAAATCAAAAACCCAAATCTATCATGATTTTGGATTTATATGTGACCCAAAGGGATATTTTGGAATTAATATATCAGGTTATGCAAATTGGGAAGTGGAATGGGTTTAAAATAGTAAAAATTGAAGGATTTATAGAAGAAACAAAATTAGTTTTTAAATCTGTAATTGGGCTCGCGGTTTGACCCAAATTTTCAAAACCCACCATTTTCGCCACAATGAGTGGTAAACCCCCCCCCCCCAAATCAGGAATGGAAATTAAATGAAATATTAATATATAAAAAAGTCACATGTGTGAAAATTCTCCACACCATACAACTTTCCGCCCTCGGAAATCCACATCAAGGACAATGAAAAAACACAAAACCCAACCGAAAGGCAAAAATGGACTCTTTTGCTAAGCATTCCCCCCAAAGGACAAAACACCTCCAGTGATCAATTAAGGAAGGAATACTTTAAAACCAAAACATACACCTCTTTACTGAAATTATCAAGAACATTCGGATTTATCCTAAAGGAAAACCCTTTAAACACAATCTGAACAAGGATCATGAAATTTACCTGAACAAACATGAACATTGAATTAGGTTACACTTACCTGGATATAACTAAACCATTGAGAACTCTACAATACCAATGTTAACCCAAGGAAGATGTAGGTGGTTATATAGATCTGAACAAGACCACCTACTTCCAAGCCAAAAACATCTACAAAAGTGTGTTACTGGTACAAGGATACGCAAATGGGCTCCCCACCATAAGAACCAACCATCTTAACGGACCAATATGGGCCGACACAGAAAGACCCCAAAACATAAAGAGTTGGGACAACCGCACGGTTAGCCTACGCATTTTGGTAAACTGTGTTCTAACCATGTGGAACCTTATATCTAAATGATTTTCTGTTGAATGGTTACTACTAAATGTTCATTCAACATGTCTAGAAAAATCCAAAACCTTTCCCCCAAACCCAAAGGAAACCAAAGGGGAAAAGAATGTCATTGGGAGATAACATGGGGATGAGGCCCACCACCTCTTTCCACCGAACGGGAACAAAAGAAGAAAGATGAAAACACCAAATGGTTAAACTATTCCCATCTCTCATTCTGAGAATAGTTCTTTGAACAAGGTTAAAAACTACACTGGGATTTCCTTTTTACTACGTGCCAGCTTCTCTCCAAGACCTATGGCTGGAGCTGGAATGATTGAAGCATCTTCGACCTCGCAGTTAGGATTTGGAAACCCCTGAATTTAATTTCTTCTTCTGATGATACAAACAACTACACGCAATCCCAAATGGGTTCACCAAGACATAACACACTCTATAACTCACTTTACCATAACTTGGAAATTTACTAAAATAAGGGTTTGGAGGATGCACTCACATCACACCTTGTTTCTTTGGGTGAAAACCAACAGAAATAAAGGACACATATAAACACCTTCCTCTAAAATATAGGATGTTGAGATCTCCCAAAAGGAGAAACACTTATAAAACAATAGACTCACAAAATATTGTACAACTTCACCTTTACAATCAAATGAGCACGCGACATCACATCGCGTCATCGAAAATGACCAAAGCGACTGATAGAAATAATACAAGGAGGGGGCCTTACACAACACCCCCAAACATCACAACATTCCAGAAAGTGTCTATAAGAGCCTCTTGTGGAAATATTTTCCGCACTGGTGGTCTAACATAAACCCCTTCTTCGAAGAGAGTACGAAGGACTTAGATTCCCTCTTAAACACTATCCATACTGAAAATCCTAGACACCTTTCACCTTCCATGAATCAGGTAAGGTAAAAAACAAAGGTCTCTTTCAACCATCCATGAGCACTCTTCTAAAACAAGAGCATCCAAAAAAACCAAGAAAGTAAATGGTGTATACTCATTCTACAAAGCTCAAGAAAATATTCCTTACATTGAGCACCTTGAGGATTTTCCAATGGCAAAAAAATCCGGGTTGCACTTCAGTTGTGCACTAAAACTTAATGGGGGCGTACCTTATCCAATGAGGGAACCCAAGGAACCAACCAAGCTGGTACATTGGTTAAAACATTCCATATAACAGATCCAAACTCATTAATTGAACCACCTTAATGGTGTCCTGAAACATATATCATAGGAGACTACTAACCGGACCTTCTACCCAGCTTACTGACCAAACACAAACCCAAAACACAGTTTGAACAGGAGGGGTTCTTGGACTCCAAACATCCCACAACATCAACATTTTCCAAAAACACATAATATACACCATCCCAAACTATTCTTCAAGTCATAATTTTTTTCTTTAAAAACATTTCTTTGAAAACCAATGGTTCAGAAGGTATCGTATCCACCAATGGTACCCCATGGGCCTCACACATGCATGTTTCTGTGCCACACTAGGCACCCTCCTCATATTCATCCCAACAATCATCCAGTAATTCCATCAACCATCCATCATCCCATATAACCCAATGCATGTGGTCGCTCATGTAAATTCCAATGGTTAAAATGAAAATTCTTTCCACTTTTCAAAAACAAAACGGTCAACCAACCCATCCTTTTTCTCAAAACTGTTAAAAATGAGATCAATATCTCAATTCACATATTAAAAAACCATTCATAAGGAAACAACTATTTAGAAAAGAAATCACTTTCATTTTATTCATATCAATTGGAAATCATATCATCCCATTAAAACACCATTTAATTGTTTAGAAAACTATATTGGAATCACTTTTGAAAACCAACTTCAATATGGTTCCTGATTTCAAAAGAGGTGTAAGCACACTATTTTCCATTTGAAAATAATTCATAAAATTCAGTTCCACCATTTCATAAATCAAATCATTCCCTCTTTATTTGAAAATCATTTCAAAAAAACTTTACGCTTCATAATACCAAGTCACTTTAAAACCAAAGTTCCATGATTTCAAAACTAAAGCACAAAACAATGCGAGAAGAAACTAGTTTTAGTGGGTGACTTGGACATATGGTTGGAAGAAATATTCCATTCACTTCACCATCACAGAGAGTGTTCTAGGTAATATCCCCGGCTCCACATGGCTTGCCAGACCCTGCGATCTCACTGAGACCATTAACTAAACTCTCTTTTTATTTCCCCTAATCATCATCAGACCAAGAAAACCAAAAGACATAGATAAATCCCAACTTCCCCTGGCGACTTGAATTCCGACATGAGGTGTTGTGATCAAGCACACTACCCATAATCGGAATTTCATGTCATGACAATCTTAACTCCAAACTATCTAGAATATTTCCCAAATAACATGAATCAAATAGAGCGAACCTCCTCTGATACCATTTTGTCACGAACCGAATCTGGTCGCCAACAAAACCGGCACCCGACCCGACCCGTGGAAAGTCCCGAAGGGCGTTCCTGATCCCCACAGACTGGCACAAGTTCCCAGGTATGAAAAACTTAAAATTGGGAACTATTTAAACAAATTTTTATACTTAAAAAAACAAATGAATCCAAGAAATCAAATCTGGATTTTTCAAACCAAAACATCATTTACTAAAATTCAGAACCGAATTACACAATTTCAAATACTGTTTGAACACTATTACAAAGATACAAACCCAAGAAAATACATCCCAAGAACCTCCACATGGAAATAGGAACCTCCCTCAAGCCATTTCCACGACATTGTATCATGATGGACCGCTAAAAGCCTGAACCAAAGGCATAAAACCTGTACACAAACCTATGACATAAAATAAGCAAGTCTACTTACACCCAAAGGTGTAAATAGGGTGTGAGAGAAATCCCAGTAGGATACCACCACTATGAGATTCCATGTGATAAACATTTCATGACAAAAAGCATTGCAAGTTTTGTAAATAAGAAATGCTTGTTACAATTTTCTAAAAGAAGCAATAATAAATGAAAACAGTTTTCATGTGGTCTAATTTTAATGGACCAACAATTTTAAAATAAATAAAAAATCTACTGAATTTTCCAGCCAACAATACTGTATACCGACGGTAAGTACAAAGGATCTATTGAGCACAAGTAATAGGAAATAATCCCAAGGCACTAGCTAGCTGTGGGTCCCAGCTACCTCGTATCTCGGTGAGAGTAACCACAAAAAAAATATCAGTTCTCGTGCCCGAGCCACTAGTAGGGATCATAGACACAACCTAGTGGTCCCCAATAATCATCATCATAATTTAGTTAGAGTTGTAAGCGTCAATCTTGCTAAGTGAAACTGAGGCCAAACCCCACGGATTCACTAGCATACTAGTACACGTCCACCCACCTAGATACCCGGGTTTTCCCTTTGTGCTCAAACAAGTTAAACAATCCACGAAATATATTTTTCACATAAAAATATCACTTCCACATCACACATTAACTAAATAGCCCCATGTACATCACACAAGTCACAAATCCCACTTTTCATTCAAATGCATTTTGAAATCAAACTTACACCAAAATTGCCTACAACAATTTTCACATTTCTTTAACACTTCCACAAATACATTAAACAATTTTATAAAACCATTATAAGATATTCAACTCACATAACGTCCCACACACATGTCACATAATACCCTTCTCACCTTCACAATTAATTTTATCAATAAACTCACACGAAACATCCCACACCCGTGTTTCTCAAACAAAACACAATTTAGTAAAACATTTCGGCAATTTATAAAACATTCTAAATTTTTTTGACATCTCAAATCACCACATTACAATTCAAAACCCCACATTAGGTGAACAAAATCACCCAAGCAGTACATATACACCCTTACCCACCTTTTTTTAACCAAATAAAACATTTTCAATTTTTATAAAACAAACCCAAGAGGTATAACCATTGATTTCACATTAAACCCATTTCAAAACCCTCATTAAAATCCAAAATCATACAAAAACCAATCAAAAAAATAACATTCAGACCTAAAACAATTATTAAACCACCCCCAAGTGTTATACACATACATCAAATAATACCACAAAGATACACATGAAAAACACTCATTTTCATAAATCACCTTCAAGAAGTACAACACGGTTTTACACCTTAAACTCATTCAAAAACAACTTTTCATGGAAAACATGAAAATAATTAATTAAAAAACTATAATTGGCAGCCCCTTTCAAAACTAATAAATCACTTTCATATGTTATAAACTAAACTCATACACTACCCCAATAGTCACACATGAAAAGTACCGAATTTCAAGCTAAAATACAACTAAAAATTAAATTTTTTACCAAATCCATCAAAAACATATTTCAAACAAAAAATACAGGTTATAAACATAATTAATTAATAAACAAAGCAATATAACTCATCACAAAATGGTTACACATCGAATCACCTACCTTTTGAGTCGAAACCCTCAAAACTTGGTGCGAAACCTTATGTGAACCACCGCCGCACCACAAGGAATATAAATCCTGACCTAGACCACCAAAATTGACCCAAAAGATACAAAATCAGACCTTATGATCGAAGCCCAACTTCTGGACATGAGGAACATCAAGAAAGATGAAATAAAACTAAAAGAGGATGGAAGGAACCAACAAGGATATCCCTTACTTGAAATATATTGAAGAAATCGCCCCCAATACACCAAAATATGAATCTCTAAGTACCCAAAACTAGTATAGCGATTCTAAGGAGTCATATTAAGTCACGTGGGAACTGAAATGGGGGAAAGATGATAGAAATTGAAGGAGTTATGAAAGATCCATTTTACCTTGTCAAATCTGGTTGATTTGAGAAAGAGTATGAAACATTTCCCTACTTCTTGGATCACCTGAGCTCCAAAATTTCGAAACCGATAATGGGGGAGATCCTCAAAATATTGGCTTTGAGATGGAGGTGGAATCACAGGGAAAATTTAAAAAATGAATGAGATATTGAGAATTTACCAAAACATATTTAAAGCAGGAAATGGGCCTACGGGCAGGCCCATTACCTAAATCAAAAACCCAAATCTATCATGATTTTGGAATTATATGTGAACCAAAGGGATATGGTGGTTTTAATATATAATTTTATTCCAATTGAGAAGTGAAATGAGTTTAAAATATTAAAAATTGAAGGATTTATAGAAGACTTTTTTTTTAAATCTGGAATTGGGCTCGCAGTTTGACCCAAATTTTCAAAACCCACCATTTTCACCAAAATGAGTGGTAACCCCCCCCCCCCCCAATCAGGAATGGAAATTTAATGAAATATTAATATATAAAAAATTCACGTGTGTGACATATATATATGTAATAAATTTCTAAAAATAATACCTGTCATTTTTAGATCTATCTATATGTCAATTCCATGGGATGTATTAATTTTAAATTGAAATATTTTAATTAATATCGAGATTTTAATTACTAATTATGTTCCTTGATGTATGACCATTTTATATTCATTATTTATTTTTATATATTATTACTTATTATTTCTATTGATATTATTAATTTTCTATCATTATTAATAATAAATTTCACTATACTAAATCATAATTATTTTATACTATAATTTTAAAAGGAATTACATTCTTTCCCTAAAAACAATTTTTTCCACTAATTTAAAAATATAATAATCAATGTGGATAATAAACTATCATTTCAACCTCAAGATTCTATGTTAGCTCTTATAATCGATGATTTCCTCAATGATTAATCACTAGATGGGTCATTATATGTCATTGAGACAAGTTATCTTATATTAATAATCATAATATGATATTCATGATATGATATGTTTAGATATAAATGAACTTGGTCATCATTTTGAACATTGTAAGGGGAAGAAATATTCTTTCATAGACGTATTATCTGAAATCCATAATAAAAATTAGATAGGATTGGTGTTGTTCCCAAATAAAACGTCATATCCATTATTCTTCCTAATATTTTAATTTTTTTAATATTCCTTGGTCTTATATTTCAATTATTTCTAAATAAAATGACCTATTTCCATAGAGATATACTTGGTAAGACATAGTATCTGACATGAAATTAAATATCCTTTCTTCAGTTTTTAACATAATGTCAATATCTACATTTTTTTCCATTATATGATTATGGATGGATCATTTCATCTGTCATTTCACTTTTATTTATTTTGGATTAAGTAGCACCCTTCCTTGAAATTCAATCCTATATATTAGTGTTAAATATCTATCTCCATAAAAGGATTCATATTGTGTAATTATTTTTCGTGAGTGGTTATTTTGACTCTATTAAAATAGTATGAATGGTAAATACTAATCCTAATTCCTTATATTTTACAATAGAAACATCGTAGTTTATACTCTAATGTTTTGATCATACTTTCGAACATTAAATATATTTGAGTTTTATGGGTTGATATATGATAATGATCTATATTTAATTCCTTATATGGTCTCATCAACTATTTTGAATTCAACATGGTTTATAGTTAGATATTATTAGTAATGGTGTTCCATGAATTTATATAAACTAGTTTATATACATACTTCTAAAAATATTTATAGTAATTTATTCTTGACATGAAAGGAAATTAGATGAATTTATATAATTATATTTTATGGAATTTAATAAATTTTTTCTATTTAATGTCTTGGGAAGCCTAGTGATGAAATATATAGTAATATTATCTTACATCCACATTGATATAGGTAAACGTTTCAAAAATTCATTGGCAATATTTCTTCCATCATTAAACAAGCGTAATACCCAAAAACATGTAATGTAATCTATAATCTTTTTATTCATATATTCCCACTATTAATGTTATCGTATATATCTAATCATATTAGTACTACCATAATGTATGAAGAATATTGATCTATGATTCCCACCCAATAAATCATTCATAAACTCTGGTATTGATGAAACACATAACCTCTTACCAAACCATAAAAGTACATCATCACCATTATTAAACATTTGAAATTTCATATTCCCCACATATATAATTTTATTTTAAAAATAATTATCCTCAATCTATGATTTATTAATCATATAAAATAATGAATATTTGGTAAATACAATGTATGATATTGATATACCCCTTCTATTATAACTAAATTCCGTAAACCATGGAATTGTCCTAGGAAACCCTCATATTAATAACCATAAATTAGACTAGATTGATGATAGAGAATGGTATATTCATATGTAAGGACTCATACAAGTGTTTTTGTGTGTGACCAATGATTATAAAAACAATACTTAAGAAAATAGGAACTGAGAAGCATTTATAGAATAAACTAATGGTGGTGATGTAGATGTGATATTGTATGTTATTGGAGTGAATGGAAAATGTTGTGCAAAATGAATAACAGAATCATGGGAACAATATTAAGTAATATACATATAAAAAATTTAGAGAGATAGGTTGATTTTGCTTATTGGTTTTAAATATCATTATCATCGTTCATATATTTATCTAATCACATTGAAACTAATTTAAAGTTGTTAACAATATTTTCCAGAAATAAACAATTGATCAAATAAATAAAATAAATAGAAATTTATACAACCCAATAAACCATTAAATGTTAAATAAATTTTCAGTATGTCTAGTTCATTATTTAACATAGAGTGTGTCTCTTACTAATGATCTCTAGACGGAAGATATATTTTAATTATATTTGGTCATGATCAATTATCATTTACTCTATATGATTTATAGAATTAGTTCAAGAAAAATTATCCATATATAAACATAAATAATAAAATATCACAAGTGAAGGAATAAAAAACACCACCACAATCTTACTCTCTATATATATTTCATTTGATCAGTTTGTTCATGTCAATTATATTAAAAAATATCATTCAAATAAAATCCATTACAATAATGAAAATAATATTGTAGAATGGATGAATATATTCTATATTGATTTGGACTAATTATCCATCCCTAGGCTCCATGACATATCCAGTGGATCTTTTCAAACAATCTCAATTTGTATCCAAGTTATTCTCCGCATCCCCCTATTTAGATTATTCTTATTATGTTACCAATATGTATTCAAAAAAATCTAAACCTCTATGTCATAGTCATAGAACGAATATTATCAACCAGGATTGCACACAAAACACCCATTACATTTCATCATCTTTTTCATGTTACTTTATTTTAGTTAACTCAATGAATATGATCCTCATATGTGGGTATTATCCTCTAGTGATTAAAACAGATTTCTTGAAACAATATTACATTAATCATTAAAATATTCTAGTGAACATTCCCACTTTATTCCTATGTGAACATCATTGATGAATCCCTAGCTCTAGATAATTAATAAAGATCTCTAGAACGTACAATTATCTAAACTTCAAGCATGTATAATCTTCCTCTGATATAAAATCAATGAATTTGGTTTTCCCCATACAGTAATTATGTAACTATAACTTAAGTATGCCATGGGTAATCCCAAACAATATAGTTTTGACGCCAAATCTATTCATTGATCATGTTGAAGCAGAACATAGGTTACCTTATAAATACTTTTATAGTGTAGCCCTTTTCCCAACATGTTGACTTGATGAATCTGATTTTCCATACTCCTTCGTTCACCAAATGAATTAATTAAGTTCTTATCTCAATTCATAAACCATTACAGACCATAGGATCAAGGTCAATTCCCTAGTTTATCTCATCAGAGAATTAATTGTCTCTGGATTGGTTGATTAACACAACCCTAGATATCTACTATACATAGATTTATTTCAATGAATACTCAAAATGAATCTACAATTAAAACTAAAATTATATTCTTGGGAGTATTTTAGGTCTACTTAATCAATTTTTATGATCTTTAAACAATTATAAATAGATTATTAATCATCACATAAAAAATTATCTGCAATGATACTCTTAAGGAATCAATAATTTCCAAATCCAACATCACTCTCACAACAGTTACTTAGTCGATATCTTCCTCTTTATATAATTATAATATGTTTCATAAACATCATCATGATTTTCAATATTTCATCACTGATGATTACATCTACTGCATAATAAGTATGGAATCAATTATTTAAATAACTCAGATTGAGCATCACACTTAACTCAGTTACTTACAAATTTTGATTGCTTGATCTCATCCTTTGACTCTGTCTCAATGGATTCAATAAATGACTTTGGTTTACAATTTCCACTATTAGGAACCCTAAACCATATTCAATCCGGAATTTGATCATCATCCATGTTATTTATATAATTTTTCATGGTCATTGATGTCTCCATTTTTTATCTCAAACCCAAGTAGAATTATATTCTAAAATCATGAAAATTTCTTCTCCCTTCACTAGTTTTTACAAGTGGGTTAATCAATAACATGTTCCACATAAGATCTACATTTAAAGTTGTGACTGAGTCTTAAATTTTATCACATTACCACTCTTGATTTCATATTATATAATTATACTCGAGAATGGGTTGAAGTGTTTAACATTAACTTATGGGTGATTATGAATCCCTAGATCCTGGTTTCTCGTACAGTAAACTAAGACCACACCCATGCTCCTGTTAAACCAAACATTTGTTGATATTATTTATTTATTTTTAGAGACAATTCAAAAAATATCCCAAACACTTCATCTTACTAATGGTTAATTGATTATTTACTTTATAGAATATTGAAATGTTCATGGTTGGTCAAGGAGAGCAATAAAAGAAGAATGGTGCATGAAATGTTCGATGGTAGTCTATTTTACAATGGATTTTCTTTTATATATTTTCAACATAATTTAACTCCAATTTTTACCATGTGGTTGATCCCACCACTTCTTGTGTAAAATTAAAGCCTTTTAAAAATTTTAAATAAACAATATAAATTAAAAATATGGATTTGGTTTTATAGTATCCTGTATTTTCCATGTTTTTTCTGAATCGGCAACCCATATATAATTTTAGTACTTATGGAAATTTGATACCTTCTCCAAATTTTGGAAAATACTTCATGTGGTCAATCAGCATATACTTTCTATCAAATAAAATATATATGTTGGTATCCATATAATATTTCCAATTTTTGATTAGGGGCTTCTTATCTAGAATAGGATGAAAATTTGGACATGTAGTCAATATAATGATTTTATAACCACTTCAACACATGACTACATGGGGCTTATCATGAATAATTTCTATAGACCCTTGGTACACACATGAACCATAATAACTGAAAACAATTTATTTGAATATAATTTAAACAATTCAATAATGAAAAGGATTTCAAAAAATAAATATAACTAAATTGATATTTTGAATGTATAATTATGAATTAATTTTCTAAAAAATTAATACCTTATAAAAACATTTAAATTAAAATAACTAAAGAAATTATTTGATAAATTAAATAGTTAATCCACTTCAAGAATAATTGATCAAGTAAAGTCACCATATACACTAATTTAAATTAAAATTTTAAAAAATATATTAATTAACCATAAATAAGTCATCATTCAATTATTCCCCATCATAATTTCATTTTCTCATTTATAAGTCCATTATTTTACCAAAACAAACTTTAAAAAATGTGTAAAACATTGGGGACATAAAACTCCCCATCACAAAAATAATATTTTCCTTAAAAAATTCATTATATTACATTATACAATTAAGAAAATATTTTTAACACTACCTCATAATTAATAATGATGAAAAATTAATTTTCATAAGAAGAATAATTTTAGATGGGCCAAATAATTTAATGAATTTTCAAAAAAAATCATCCCAAGATTGAAATAAATATAAGAAATCGTGGAAGTAAAAATTCATCCATTAATTAAAATTTCATTCCACCAATATGAAAATATATCATTTACTTATATAAATTAATATGCATTTTCTGATGTTGGGATTGTTAAAAATTTAGTTCTAAATGTAATTATAAAACCTAATAAGTGAAACCTATAATTATCAATATCCATTATCTTTGAAAAATCAATGATTCTTTTTTCACATCATTGACACGTCACAAATGATTATCTTATAAGTCAATTTTACCTTCATTAATTTGAAATCAATATTCCTCTCATCAAAATGAAATAATATTTTACATTTA
The DNA here is from genome assembly GCA_963277665.1 of Viscum album. Lineage (NCBI taxonomy): Eukaryota > Viridiplantae > Streptophyta > Magnoliopsida > Santalales > Viscaceae > Viscum > Viscum album. Next base: position 1,048,203,014 of record OY728150.1, read on the forward strand.
GGTAATTTTTATGTTTTTTTATTACATTAATGTGAGTATCACATAATGAAGGTAGAAGTGGAATTCTTTTTGGTCTGAATTTTCCTTAGATTCACCATGGGAACCTAATTTTCTATTTTAATTTAGATTAAAAGGACATATATGAATATATTTTGAGATGTTTCCAAAATTATTTGTTTCAAAATAACCAATCCTCCAATTTTTATGTTCAAAAAATCAATTTCATTATACTCCAATTTCAATTCCACAAAGATCTATCATATTATAGTCCTTTTCCAATTACCTAATATTAATATTTATAAAAATAATTGGAAAAATTAATAAAAAATTATCGGCATCCAATAATTAATAAAACAATGTAATCCACAATTACCACTATGAAATTATTCACTATAAGTAAAATTATTTTAAAAAAAATTAAATCTTAAAGACCATAATTGTTTGAAAAAAATGACAAATTTTGATTTTTTGAGGCATTTTGTATAATAAATAAATAAATAAAGAACATATAAATAAATTAAAATACCTATCTTACCCACACATAAAACCCAAAATTTTCCCAAAAGTGTATCATATGATAGGAGTATTTTTTATTCCCCACATTTTTATGATTAATTGATTCCAGAAAATTTAATGTATATAATGGTATTTAGAAAATATTTTCCTCATTAAACATAATATCACAATCATGATTGAAAATTTTATTTAATTCCATTTTAATAATAGGAAAACTAATTTATAAATTGGATAAAAATATATTGTGATAAAAATTGTTTACAACAGTATTTTGATAATCAATGTAATTTAATTGGGTGTCGAAGGGTTTGAAATCTGGTTTAAACATGATTTTGAACACCCTAGAAAGTATTAGATTAACACCAAAATAACGATAAAATTCATTGAAGTGTGTTTAAAAAATATAGAGGGATTCCCATTGACGTAATTCACATTTATACCTAAATTAAAGGAATAAAATAATGTGAAAAAACTCACCTAGATGTTGAAGCTTCAATGTTTTTTGTATTCAGTCAAATGTGCCCTATCGTATGAATACTATAGATTATAGGTTGTAACTTCTAGAAAATTAAAATAGTTCATCATTAATATGATATAGAGTAAAAATAAAATTATTGAAATCAATGATTGTGTTTTGGAGGACTAGTCTAGATTATCCATGATGTTTCTTTAATGTGTCTTGATGATTGTGATACAATCTATAGGAAATAGGCACTGTTAGTACACTTCTCTACATTTTTTCTCCACATCATGGGCAAATTTTTAGTTTCATTTAATAGTTGATAATTTTAGAAAAAGACAAATCAGATGTGCATTAACTATTTTTATAAAAATAATATAAAATCAAACATAAATAAAACCCTAGTTAAATTCCCATTAAACATTGTGTTTATAGTCCTTGGTTTGAATAAGAGTAATATCAACTCTCATGTAAGGAAAAAACATCCAATAACATTTCTATCCGTATATTTTGAGTATGATTAAATGAAAATTTACAAGAAATTATAGATTATCCTCTCCAACTATCAAAATATACCCATTTAAAATAACTCCAAAAATGGTGAGAGGTTAAGAAAAATTGGTTTTGAGTTTCCCTAAAAAATTATTCAGATGGGAATTCACTTGAAATAGAATTTATCAAATATTAAAATACATAATATGATTGACATAACCAGGAAAGAATTTTATTATATTTTTTAATCATTTAGTTCTCTTATAATTCTCACCAAATCTCATTTATGTCACTTATCTCTAACTACCATCACTCTCTTATAGACTTGAAATCACAGTTCAAGGTCATCACTACCATAGAATAATTATGGTGAAATTACATAGGCAGAAAAATTGTTATTACAAAGATTTTCATGTATGAATTAATCTATTAGGGGGTTTTGATTGAATAATTTTAATACCGCAAATCTTCTTCCATATTAATTTATCAATTATTTAATGATCCCCACACATTAAAAAATATATCTCTCTCTATTAGAAATCATGGCTTTACCAATGTATTATGGGTGATAGGTGTGACAACCGGGTCCCGGTGACGGCACATACACCCCGCCTTAACATGGCCATCGAGTCCTAGCCTACCAGGTACCACCAGTTTCCCTACAGACACGTGGGCCCACCCCATGGTCCACCCACATGCCTGAACGGGTCATCTAACTAATGATTGTCCCCACATACCAACACATTTCATTTCCAGTGTATTTTGTCCTCACTCACACACACCCTGGAAAAAACTTCAGAGAAGGTCACCCATCCTGATCAGTACTCAATGCCAAGCATACTTAATTGTGGAGTTCTAATCAAGTAGACTCTCGAAAAGGAAGGTGCACCTTGTTGACATGAGTCATATCATTTAGTCATTTAACCCTTTAACATTCAGGGGTGTTACAATAACCCCCCCTTCAGAGCACAACATCCTCATTGTGGGCACTACATTTCACAACAGAGGCAGTGCACCGCACTTAAGGCTGGGTTCCTCCTCTGATACCAAATGTGACAACATGGCCCCACCCACCAGTTGCCTCACAGACACATGGTACCCACCATGGGGCCCACCCACATGCCTGAACAAGTCATCTGACTAATGATTGTCCCCACAGGCCAACACATGTCCTTTCCAGTGTGTTTTTTCCTCACTCACAAACACCCTGGGAAACTTCCCAGAAGGTCACCCATTCTGATCACTACTCTAGGCCAAGCACGCTTAACTGTTTACTACTAATTAGATGGGCTCCCAAAAAGAAAGGTTCACCTTGCTGACATGAGTCATATCGTTTAGTCATTTAACCCTTTATCATTATGGGGTGTTATAATAAGTGATTCCATTTCTATGATCACACCCATATCTCATTAATTAATTCTTGATTATATTTTTCATAAAATGTGTTATTTATCTATGATAAATTCTTTGGTAACTCAAAATCATGAAAAAAAATATTTTGGTTGCATTTTAAATACTTGTATCAAGGTTGTTTAAAAGAGATTTAACATCTATCCATTTGGAAATATATTTCCGAATGATAAAAAACGTAGTTATTACAATAATAATATGAAGAAGTATAAATAAATTATAACACCAATAGATCAAAATCACAAATATGAAGAATCTCGTTTTAGGACATATCTTGTTTCCTTCAAGTTTTCCCCAACCTTCAATGTTTGTCATGACATATCATATGACTCATAGAACCATTAATGATAGTAATCTAGCATAAAAAAATCCTATAATACCTTATGTGTAGTTATTTTACACCGATTATGTCCACCTTAATGTATTTAAATGATGATATCAATAATGTAATGTTTTTTCTCTTTAGCCACACATATATGTAATAAAATATCAACAAATATTGTAAATAGTAAGTGATCATTCCAGAAATAATGTTTCATCAATGAAATGAAATTCATTATTTGGGTTCTAAAATTGTATTTGGTTATGATTCCTACTCCCTAAAAACAATCAACATTAGTGAATTATGAATATTGCATTACTGAAACCAAAAAAAGTATCCCATATAGAAACAATGTGTTTATCTCATTGGATTATTCATCTTGGGTATTGGATATCTTAATAAATGGGATTTCAAAAAAAAATCAACTTCATTCATATCCTTGATTTCCATATTAATTTCTAGAAAATGATGTTTCTCATTCATAAGAAATCAATTGGATTCTTTGTTATCCATCATTAATTTTATAGCAGAATTATTAGGGAAAAGTAAGACATTAGTCCTAATAAATACTATATAAATATGTATAGGGTTAACATTATGAGGATAGATAAAAATCAAAATTTAACATATATAAATATTTAATTAAATAATTTTATCCCACCAAGTTAATATTTTGTGGTTTAATTGAAAAAATTTATGTTAAATTTGTAATCACATATTAATTGTGAGAATATACAAATATTTTAAATCTAATATTTTTATATCATATGGGTATTTCTATCATTTCTTCATTTAAAATAATAAAAACTATTAAATACATTTTTTAGGACATAGAGAACATTATTAACTCCATTTCGTTAAACATCACCTAATAATGAATCCAACATCATTAATCCTAAAAAATGATTACATGTCAGGCCTTGAAATACATTCCATTGTTATTTTTTTTAAATTTGGGACCATATTTCAAAATGGATATCACAAATACACACTATTATAAAATGGATATATATACGATGATGGGTAACATATTCGTTAACTATATCAACCCGATATTTTTCCTCTCATTAGATTATAAATGAATGGTATCTTAAAGAATCTTAATAAGAACATAATATCAGGACAAAAAAGTTTTTATTGATTTTTAGTACATAAAAATGTCATAAAATGAAAAAAAATCTAATTTTTTTTAACTCATGTAATGAAGTAGAAAAATACTTATTATTTACAACATTCATTGATTCAGCTGCAAAGTGTGCCTAAGGGAATCTATCTTTCATAGAAATCTTTTGGATCCAAATCCTAACAGTCTTTTTTCTAAAAAATTTAACCTCAACTCTTTTTTTAAAGGGATGTTTATTTTTATCCATTTTGAGTAAAATTAGAGTTTATTGTGTTTTAATGTTGTTTTAAATGATTAATATATTTATGTTCATCTTAATCTATTTTCATCAATTTTCTATTTTTTTGATCTTACACATTTCCCTTCTCAAATCATTCAAAATAGAGAACAGAATTCAGTGACTGTTTGAGGGGGGAGAGGTGAAGCCTGAGTTTGTAAAGTAATATGTTTCTCAATATTATATTCATGTAATTTTAGTATAGTTAATCCAATTTTGGTTTATGTTTCACCCCTCATTCATTAATAAACTATTATTATTCTAATTAATTTTTATTACTCTTCTTCATCATGATAATGTTGTATATAAGGTGGAGTGGAATTATGGTGATGTTGTGAATCAGTATTATCCCACATGCTGAGGATCATATTGGGATAATAAAAAATCAAGTAGAATTTTTTATTTAATGGTTTGATCCCAACATTTATTATAATGTTGAGAATTAATATCATGGTGAGCAATAACTACATCACACGATCTCATAAAAAAAACAATGATTTTATGCAAAATACATTTTGTTTATTTTTTTAAAATTATAGTTTTAATTATTTCCTATAAATATTTATACATTAATATCGTGAATTTCATAAAGCCCAAACTATATTATTATAACATATTTAATAAATTAGCTACTATATAAATGTTGGTAATAGATAAATTGTGTGTGTGAGTGGCCTCCTTCAGAGATTGACCCTGGGTGTAGGTTATATAAAATTATTTGGTAGTAATAAATTATTTTTTAGGGATTAATGAAAAATACCACTCATCCACTTCCAAACCCATCTATGTGGGAGACTAATGAATCAGGTTATTAACAAATTTCATACTGAAATAATAAATTATGTACAACCTCTTTTTCTTCCACTTCACCAAAATATTAAAAACAACAACATCACTTGCATTACACATAAACTCCAATGGTAGTTTCTTGTTATCTATAGTGATTATGTTTGAATAAGTGTTATCATATTTTTTATCATTAAGTTAATTTATAATCATTTCAATCGACACAAATGCTATGTCTTAACAAGAAGTTTGATAAAATTCATTGTAATTTTGGAAATTTCCATGATGAGTTGCCTACATAAATTGTAATATCCTATGATTTTTTTGGTTCCTTTAACATTTTTCGGAATGTTAATATATCTTATCATCATAGATTTGGAAGTTTCCCCTTTGATTCCAATATTATAAACCCTATATCCATAAGACTCTCCCTTAGTGACCCTGAATTATAAATTTTCAAATTATAAAAGCATATTGGTTTCATAAAATATCCCAAATTTTTTTCCCATTTTCCCAAAACATAATTAATTGTTACTAAAACATGAAAATCACATAAAAAATAAACTATTCATTCTATAGTATCAGTGAAATAATCCATCAAGCATATTTGGAAATTTTTTATAGCACCACATAAGGCAAAGGGAATTCACTTGTAAAAAAATGTCCCAAATGAAAATGTGACCTTTTTCATATCTAAATATTAATGTGCTATAGAAATCTACTGATAATAAAAGTATACATTAGAAAACATAATTAATCATTAATTTATAACCTCTCGCACATTGGATCCAAAAATGTCATTCGAAAATTGTCATTCCTTGTTTTATTATTATGTTTCCTATAATTAATGAAGAGAATCTATTTGTTTCCTATCCTAAATAGAACATGTTTATTTTTATCATTATTAACCAATATGACTCAAAGATTATTACAGACCACTTGAATAAGAGTGACTTATGGTATACTAGGAATGGAAGTGATAATACCCACATCAAGTAGGGTAATCAGTTCTTTTTAAAATATATATTTCATTTTGGATTTCAACCATTTCGTACCCTCAACTATAGGTTAGTGGTAAGGATCCATGGGTATAGTATACACGTAGTATGATGGTATTATTACCTTATATTAGATATTAAATAACTAGTGATATTATGAAACTCTTTCAAGACATTAATTATATATACCTCATGATTTTCCTCGAAACTATATCTGATGATAATTTTAAGTAAAGAGTTCTCACCCAAAAATGAATATTTCAGATGACCTAGATGGATTTTAAGCTCTAATTGTTGTTCTTTATCTCAGTTAGGAGGAATATTGGGTGGATTTTTCTAAATGAGTTCAATTTTATTATAAAACTGACTTTAAAATTTGAAAAGTTTTTAAAAATGTAAATAATAAATGAATTTTTACTCAATTATGTTTAATGTGGAAAAAGGAATCCATTATTTTATATATCAAGATAATTAATTTTTTCCCAAGTGAAATTAGGTATTTTTTTCATGAGTTATTACTCATAATTAACAAAAGGATCCCAATCGAAGTCGAAATTAGGGATAGTATCCTCAGTCTATCTGAAAAATTCTCTATACTCCGTATCAAAAAGTTGATCATCGATAGATATCATCTATATATGCTTTGAATTTATTTCCCCTTATAGTAATTAATCTAGATTCACATCATTTTTATCATCACATTGATTAAAAAAATAATTTTCAAATTCCATCATTCTTTATTCAACCAAGGTGGTGTTTACCCATCTCTATTTACAGTTAAATGGTTCATTAAACACTATCATCTAAAATAATGAATAGTTTTTTATTATTTCTTCGATATTATTCTAATAAATTAAATAACACTTATTTTTTCCATGATTAAATATTTTATAACCTTTATATAATTCAGTAAATGTACCATAGTGGAAATAAATGGTCTACCCAAGAATCATGGCTAATCCAAATCAAATTCTATATATATAATCAGATAGTCACTAAGTAGAAATATATTCCCAACCCTGAAGAACTATCCATCCACTCTTATAATTTGTTTGGTATGAGAACTATAACCTAACTGAAGGGTAATTATGATTGGATGCACTTCTAATAACATCAACATTTGAAATAGTGAACAATGAAGAAAATGGATTCTCAAACAAAAATCATAAGGAAAAAATTTACATTACCCAATCTGAAAAGGAAAAGGGATAATAACAATTTTGGAATCACAATTTTTAGAATGTATCCTATTTTTCAAGAAGACAATGCAAGCATCTATGATATTATTTGTCAAATATTCATCCAAAATGTTCTCATTTGAACATATTTTTTAGTGATTTAAAATAATAAGGAAACAATATTAAATCCTCATTTAAGTTATTTTTTATGTTCTGTTTCTTGAAAGACATAAATCGCAGAGATGTTTTATATTCTTCTTGTAGTTTATTATTTAAATAATCACAAATCATACATACATTGTTCGTGATGTTTTATGTATTATATAATACCACCATTATTTCATTTATTTTCATGAAATTATATATGTAATGTTTATGTCCATGAGATGCCTCTAAAACCAGAAGAATAAGGTAACTGAGATAATGAAAAGTAATTGCGACTATAAAGGCATTCCAACAGTGGGTTTAGAAATTTTTCAATTTGTGCCTTATGTTGCTATTCAAAAAAAGATATGTGGGAAAATGTGGATAAAATGTGATACTGAGAGGGTAATATTTGAGTGTAAGGACAATTATGAGTTCTTATGTGTGGATATATTTAGAAAATCCATAAAATTGTAATGTTGTCACTGTGATCATGTATCAGAACCTACGAATGTGAGGATGATATGAAACTATATGGAATATTTTCCATTTTTTGGAATCTATGATAACGTGGGGATGTTTTGTAAAATTAATGATAATTTTATACTATCTTATATGTTTTTTTAACACCATAATATTTTTAAATATCAATGTTTTCTATAGTGCATGCAACACCCAAGACTATGCTTAAATGAACCATGAAATGTTATTATTTCATGATAGTTATAACATAGAAAATTTAATTAGCTGGTATGAATAGGATTAAAAACACATTTAATAATAATAAAAAAATTCTAAATAAACTATTATTGATTCAAGATTAGAAAATAATATCTAAATTACGGGTAAAGTATTTTTATTCATTAAAAGTATAATTTCTTAAAAAATTGTTTTCTTTTGAAAAATTAATATAATTAACATTCAACTCATATAGAAAATTTAATTTAAAAAATGATCTTCATTTTCAAAAATAAAAAATAAATAATATATTCTTAGAGTGAAATTTTAATAATTTTTCGAAAAGATTAATTTTTCAATGAATAGTGAAAAATAATGATTTTTATATGAATAAATATTTTTGATTTGTTCATATATAATGTTCCATTTTGATTTAAAATTTTTCTAATGTAATATTAGTTAAATTATATTATTAAAAATCATATTTTTTTTATTTGATTCAATATTTTTTATTTATTTTATTTATTTTATTTTTAATTTTTTTGCGTTTTGAGTATTTTTGATTTTGTGTTTTGTGTTTTTTCTAAATTTTTATTGAATATTTTTTAAATTGGATGTATTTTGTGTTTTTAATATTACGTTTATTTAATTTTTTTTGTATTTTGGGTTTTTATAATTATTGATTTACCAGAGTTTTTTACATAAATTTGAAAAATTGGGGATGTGTCAGTGGATTATATTTCATATCCATCATTGTACTTGTTACTTTAATGTCCAATTTAATAAATAATGAGAAAAATAACATTTTTTATATTTTCTATTAAATAATATTTAATAAAATTAATCATAAATCATATAAATGTTAAGTACTAAAAACTATATGATAAGTGGTCTAATCTATAATCCCATGGCCAGTTATTATCTAGTTATCAACTTATATGTAAAATTATATCCCATTAAGAGTAAAAATCATTACTGTGGTTAAGGAAAAAAGAGGTTGTCCATGGGGGTTAAACAAAAAGATGAGGATTATAACACTATATAAACCTATAAAAATTTTATTGGGTGATATGATTTCAACCACATATTTCCATATATTATATTCCACATCCATTTGGATTTATTTATCTATTAAATGACTTTATTATATTTTAATGGTTTAAAAATTAAAATTATTACCCTCTCCTCAGATATAAAAGGGATCCCCACTATTATCTTCTTTTCACAAAATATAGTTATATTCATAAATAACAAAATTATTATTTTCTAAAATTTCCAAGACACAGTTTAATGGTTATGGTGTTATTGAAAGACCAAACCAATGTTCATTAATAAAATATATAATTGAGTCCAACAGATGGAAATTTAATCATCTTACCTGACCTCTTTTTATTTATTATTCATATAAATCCTATAAATTAATGTTATTTATCATAATATAATATATTAAGTATAAAACATATAATAAAATTTTATTATTATATTCAAATTTCTAATATCAAGACACAATTCCATTAACTGGAATATGAAAGTATCGCTAGTCATACTTGTTGATTTCCACCACCATGTGACAATACTATACATTTTCCATCACCATAATTCATGGATGATAATTATGATGTTTTTAATTATTATATATATATAATTTAAGACTATTTATTCTTTCTAAACATCAATACCATGTCTATGTTATCGCCTTCTAATCCATTTGAAAATGATAATGTCACCCGTGAATAAGTGTATACTACCACCTCCCCGAAGCATTGTGATTATTTTTTCAATTAATATTTACATGTAATGTTATAAGGATATATGTAATGAAATATATGATATATATGATATAATAATTATTCTATAAATATTAATTAATATTTACCATTCTTTCATTTATTTTTTGAAAAATAAAAACATTGGTTATGGGTATGTATAACTTACCATCTTCATGATTTGGTTACTATATTATCGTGTCTCTATCCATTATTGATGAATATAAATATGTTTCTACAATGAATATATATTATATGTATAAAAGTATAAAAAAAATTTAGATTATTTATTAATGACCAATATACATGGACCAGAACTACTAAAACGAAATTCTCTGGAAAAACAAAATGGATAACACCGGAGAAAAAATATTTTAATAAAAGAATTATTGATAATCTGGTTTTAAAAAAACATAATTGGATCATATTTTATATTATATGTATATACATGACTCTCTTATAGAATTATAATATATGAAAATTTATTATATAAGAGGTTGAAGTTATTTATAAGAATGTGCAACTCTAGGTAATGGATTACCGTCTATAAAAAACTTATTTGGTACATTTGTTATCTTATGCACCTGAAAACATTTATGGGGTGAATATATAGTCCATTTTTAAATTTAATATATTTAGTCTCATTTTTTCATTCTATTCAAATTTTCATTTTATGTTATTATATCATTTTAATTATTGGTCAAAATTATGAAATGTGGTATGGGATTCTCATCTCACTTTTACATATATTACACAAATTCTATATTCAGCAAATGATTCTTTTATCTATTCTATATACTACCAAGGAATGAAATTTATTGTTATTATCAAGAAAAGTAAAGTGATATAAATTTCCATATAAGGTTTTCACTTTCATGGTGTTTTTATTTTAATGTTACCAATGTGACAAAGGATTTAATTTACAATCTCAATTTTTTTGGATGGTTAATCATTATGTTTCCAATAATAAAATTTCATGACCATTATATCAATTATATCAATAGATTTATTCCCTTATAGTAATTTTTGTGATATTGAATATTTCCCTTTCAACCTCACTTCATGTACTCAATAAACCGAAATAATATTTTTATTGAAAACATACTTTATTTCTCTCTTTGGTCAAAAAAGAATTTTTCATCTATATTTATGTTTTTTGAAATTTTATTCAAGAATGTTTTTATAATTACCCAATGGATCCATAAAAATATCCCACCCATTTTTATTTAAAAAACAGTAAATGAATATTCTATTTGTTTTATGAATGAGGTATATTGACATTTTTAAAAAAATGGTAAATGAATATGAGTTTTAACATAAAAGTCATGAACATGATTTACCATCATTATAATCACCCATTTATTTCAAGATTAATTTAAATGAACATTAGTTCCATAATATTTTATAAATATTTTTATATTAAAATTGTGATTTCCAAATGAAAAGATTATTTTCCCCAAAAAATAATTTCATAGTTATCTTATAAAGGAATTTTAATCTATTAAAACATAATTTGACCTTATTTATGATTTATTGTGGATATGATTAAATTATACTATCATTATTAATAATCTAAATGGTTTTGTCATTATTATTATGAATTTTTTAAAGAACCCATTTATTTTTCATAATATTTTCCGTTATGAACTATTGAAATGTTTTTGAAACCTATTTTCTTTTCACAAGTTATAATATGATTATTATTTTATGAGGTTATGGAAAATTTATAAATTAATTTTTATTATCTTATGGGTTTTACTATAATTATATAACTCTATAATTTGTTGGGTAAATATGAATATCTCATGAGATAATCAACACAATAATGGGGATTGAACAACATTTAGTAAGAGGCTCTCTCTATTATGATTTTCATGGGAGTGGACCTTAACTAATGATTTGATGGAATGGATAATGAACCAAATCCCCTATGATAATCTTGTATTTGATCCAAGACTAAGGAAATAATATCATATTATTATCTGTATTTCAAAAAATCATATAGTGTGCCAATTTTAGGCTCTCATGGATCTTATTCTTTGATTCCACTATTATTCATGTGTTGATAATTTCTATGATTTATTCCATTATTCATGGTTTTGATTTATTCTATGTTTTTTATGGTTTTCAAGTGTTAATATATAATTTTCATACCTTTATGCACATGTTATTCATAGGTTATCATTGATATATCCCTTATTTACCCTTACTGGGAATATGAGATCACAGATTATTATTATTTCTTCACCCCATGATATAAAAAATTGTTTTAACAATGATGTTTGTAGTAAGGTTTCATGATATGAAAATATACAGGTGAGATTATATAGATATTTTGTGAACCAGTTTTTTAAGTATACATGATACAAATGACACTTATCCATTATAGTTTTGGTGTGGATTCTAATATTATGTAATCAATATTCATATAACAAGATGTTATATTTATATATGAAATGTATTGGTCTTTATATTTGGTATCAGATAATGGTTTAGAGACTATTGAAAACTATTATATGAAAAATTTAGCGACAACCCTTTATATAATTATATGCATAAGATAATTTCCATTTTTATAGAAAATAATGGAATATGGTTCTCTTAGAAAAAAATCTATTCCTAAAGACTATATGTTGATATGGTTTGGCATAGATTAATCTAGGGGTAATAAACATGAAAATATTTGGTTTAACATATCTTGACCATCATTAATGTTTATAGCGACTGTGTACATGCATATAAAATCGTTTTACAATCATTAAGGAAATATTGGGGTTAATTTATATTTTATTTATGATCTATTATGGAGGATATTTATAGATGGTGATCATAATTTACATAGGTTAAACCTAACATTTAAAATACTGTAATGAATGTGAAAAAAATTAGACAATTTTTAAATTATTTTTCATGATATCTCTATATTTTCTTTGTTACTAACACTCTATTTTTTTGTATTATACAATGGATAGAAACCATTGGATCCATGTTAATTAGGAATTTAGTGAACAACAAAATGAATTATCAAATGTTATACTACATGAAATGGAAACTATTATGAGAAACCTTATGATTTTTAATAATCACCTATCATGACATATGATTATCAATATTAATAGAAGTGAGATTCCAAATGAATCAACTAAGAGGAACATGCAATTTTGTGAATTTTAATGTGGTAATGAACATAGAGGATATTTAGTACAATTTTTTTCTTATCATGAACGTGGTAAATATAATCCTATATAATGTCTGAAATATAGGGGACGTTTTTTTCTATGTAAACAAATAGTTCATAAAGATTTTTTTTGAGGATTTCAATTTTTTTGGGGAATATATAATTTATTTTATTCAAATTTTGTTTCCATGGTTTATATTCTAGAACAAGAAAAGGATTTTCTATGACAATTGTAGGCGTGATAGGATTAACGTGTGTATTGTGATTCAAGAAATATTATTAATATGTATTTTAATCAATGATATTCCAAATGTAAAAAATCTTTTTTTTTGGATTTTTCTATATTATAGTTTCTTTAATGATTTACAAGAATAGGATTAATGGTGATTATGGTCTAGAAAATTGATTTAATGGTATGTTTATAATTTAAAAGAAAATGATTGAGTAAAATAGAACCCTTCATATGTTCCAAATGTGAAATTATAATTTTTATTTATGGAATTTTATTTATTAATAATGTAAATGGGATAATATTGATGAGCTTGGATGTAATTACTAGTTTGATAAAATTATGTATTATATTATCTTTGATGTTTTTTAATTTTATTTTTGGCTTTATGAAATACATTCAATAATCCTTGATTTTATTTCTTTATTGAAAAGTCATTAAATTTTTCTAATCAATTTATCTTTTTATTGAGGTTTTATGGTCATTCATATTATTACTATATTTTTATAATAATATATGATCAAGGCAGTATCATATTTTATACATGAAATATAGAGTTAATTTATGTTGTATGGGGAAACAATTTATGTTGATTTTTTAAAATTAGTGACTATGTTTATAATTTTTTTATTATAAATATGGATAGTCATATTTTGGAAGTTGGTATGGTTAACTATTTAAAAAATTGTTTATGATGAACATTAGGTATTATTGCTTGAGGTTAATGTATGATTCAACATACTAGATAACAAATGTTAATAATTTTGATTTTGGTAATTATTTTTTGTAGGAAGACTTAATTTTTATTATTATATTGATATTATAATCCATTATTAGTTAATTTTATTACATCAATCATGAAAATATCATATTCACTATTCATTCTATGGTGTTTGAGAAGAAGTGAAAAAATATATATGGACCACCAATGTATGTAAATATTTTTATATTATACAAATAATTAGAGACAATATATTTTTCATGTTATCTATTTTTATATTATTGGAATTCCTCATCTTAAGGAAAATGATCTTGAATAAATATTGTTATCGTATTATGATTATTTATAATGAATTTATGATCCTTTTAATGCGTCTTTGAAAAATTGTTTCATGGTCATTAATATTCTTGGGATTATTCAATTTATTTTGATCAATGCCATCTATGACCAAATATCATTATTCATACATTGTATTTCTCCTCTATGCCAATATTTTTATTTCCCAATAATATTATCATATTTGGAAACATAGTTGTGTATTATTTTAGATGACTTTCATATTTACCTTTACCTATTTTCAAGTGGATGTTTTACTAATAATTTTTGGGATTTTGGTTTTCAAAAAAAAGGAATTTTCTTATATAAATCTCATTATAACTGAGAACGAGTTCAAATTATGAGGATGTAATTTCTAAAAGGTGGGATAATGTAACACCCAAAGAGTTTAAAAGAACATTACGCTAAATATTGTATAAAATTTGCGACACCATGAATCAACCAATAATGAAATATTATTATTTTATAACCATTATAATACAACCGGTTCAATATTTAGGTTTGAATAGGATTAACCACATTATGATATATAGATATAGGAACTACTAAATAATAGTTTATTGATTAATCCTTATTAAATAAGTACTATTTTTTGTAAATTTATTTAATTATTCAAAAAAAAATTATCAACAAAAAAGTTTTTGTTTGATTTTTTGAGAAAATAACAATGTAAACTTTTCCACTAGTATAAATTGAACAAGAAAAAGTTATGTAAATTTCTGAAAAAAATATCAAAAATTATCTTAGTGTAAAATGTTGTCAATTTTTTGAATATTTAGAATTTTTCAATTTACTAGGAAATATCCAGATTTTTATTAGAAATTATATTCATAATTTAATTTCATATGATGTAAAATTAATTCTATTATATTATCAATAGTCCAATTAATATTATTTAATTAAATTTAATGGTTGAATTTGGCGTAAAAACATATCAATACTTAAGGATAAATTTTTCTAGATATTTTTGATTTCATTTTGTATTTTTTTAATAAAAAATTTGTTCCAATACTCCAAATTTAATCTTGAATAATGTAATCCATTTTTTGAATCATTAGGTGCACATTTTGTAAATAGATTAGTTATATTTTATTCAATATAGAGAGTAACTATAATAATTCGTTATTACTATGATAAACAAATAATAGATTGAGAGTATTTTAGACCATAAAATAAGGTCTAAAAATCAACCCAACACATTCTTATATATAATTATATTGGAGTAATTATACTATATATTTATAAAAATATCATATTTATCATTTTGGAAACATTTGAACTTGATAATGGAATTAAGAATAATTAATGTAATGATAATTAAAAAATTTATATCTCTATAAATTATTATCTCTAAAAATTTTACATAAGGATAAAACATATAAAGTTTTAGTCAAAAATATTTATTTTAATGATACATAATTTTTTTCCTTGTTAATTATTTTTGGAAAAATTAATTACCTTACTATCTTACACAATGCCATCATAGTATTGTTTAAGTTAATAGAAAATAAAAATAAATTTATTTTACAAATTTCAGAAGAAATAATATTTGGATTGATTATTATGATCCATTAATTTTATAGATAAATATGAAATATTTAGTATATTTAAAAATATTATATTTTAATTATAAATTTTATTTTGATCATTGATGTCAAATTAATATAATACTATAAAAAATAATACAAATAATATTTTATTATATTATTCCAAATTCATAAAAATATTTAAAGGGGAATAAATAATGTGAACTGGTAAAAAAATTATCCATGGACCATTTTTTGGCAATTTTTAACTTATATGTAAAATTACAACCCTCTAAGTATGAAAATGCTATTACAGCTAAAAATTAATTTTTTTAATTTATTAAAATAACCACTATCAAAACAACATTCCATCAGGGGGTCAGAAATGATACAAACTGAGGGCATCCAAATGGATCACCCTCCTACAATCTCGAGGAAGTGAGCCTAACCTGTCATAGACGTTCATCGGGGAGGCCACACACCCCATATTGGCAAGTGAGTCTACAGTTAAGGTGGCCTCTCTACGAATATGGTGAACTTTCTACCCAGATAGAGTCCCAACATAACACATTCTAACTGAGTACACAAAGCGCCATGTCACCTCCTGCCATCCTTGAGTAGACCTTACATGAACCTCCGAGTCTGAGTCAAAAGCTGTCAGAACAAATCCATAATATCTACAAAGGTTGATACAAGTTATAAGGGACTTATCCTCCGCATCAAACGTAGATACCAGAACATAAAAGGCCATGAACCCCATAAGAACTGAGCCTCATGAATCTCAAAGAACTCCACCACCCCTCATCAGTCCACCCATGAGGGAGCCATCAATGTAATGCTTCAGGCCACCCATAGGTGGAGTCTATTTGATTCAATGGCCCTCCATCCTTAACGAAGCAAGAGGGAAGTCGGTCAGGTTTCATGCCATATCTGAAAGATTTACCTCCTTGAGTAGGGACCCGAGTACAAAGATTAGAGATTTTACAATCATTTTCCGGAACAAAAGTGATCTCCTGCCACCTTGCCTAACATGGTTTCTGGCCTCCAATAACGTCCAGCACAGAGAAATGAGTATAATTGTCTGCACCCTCCATTCAGTGCCCCTCCCATCTGACCCATGGAACTATATTCCCAAGAACCCCTGAAGCAAGGCCATGCTATTATCGAAGCTGGGGCGGGGAGAAAAGGGTGTCCAAAGGAAATCAGCCAAGCTGCTCTGGAAGAAGAGATGCATGGTTGTTTCCGTCAGTGTATTCTCGCAGCAACAACATTGTGATTCCAGGGAAATTCCCCTTCACTGCACATTATCATCCGTCCGTAGGGCTCTGTTCATAATTTTCCACATGAGTAAGATCATCTTCATGGGGATTCCCTTACACCAAACCTTGTCAGCCCACTCATCTTGAAAATTCTATTACAATACTTAAAGTTAATATTCATTAACTAATGAATTAAAATAAATGATAAGGTTTAAAACACCACAAAAACCTATCCAAATGTTATTGGTGGATGTTATTTAAACCAAAACCCAATATATATTTAAATATATATCCATTTGATATCATTTTTCAGGATAATTAATTTTATATATAATTAAATTTCAAAAAATTTAGAGAGTGCCCCTTCCCTGACTTATAAAAGGGAACCTATATTTTATATTAATTACACCACATAGATCCATATATATCTAAAATCCAAATAAAAACATATTCTCAACATGCAAACACAAAATTCATCAGTGGTTGTCCAATTAAATAATTATTCAATGTGTATTTGTTATAGGATCATAAGAGGCCATCCGAATAAAACTTATTCATCAATCCCAACTACTTTTAGTTTATTTCATCTTTTAACTCCAATAAATCTATGTTTATTAAGATAAAATAATAAATTTAATATCTCATTTATATTTAAATGATATTATTATTGTGGAACTACCAATATCCTCGCTATATTATATAAAATGTGATGTGAAATCATTATATGTGTGTACGTGTCGAGTGCCACCTCCACATAGAAATGTAATTTATTTTCCATATGCATCATTCATGTATGGATATTATTATGAATATAAGGTTTATATACTATATTGATGACATAAATAGTAATTAAAATATCTTATCTGCATTCACCTGTTGAAAAATTATAGTGTCGCTTTTGTGTATGTGTACACTACCGCATTCATGAAGCAATGTTCATTTTTTCACCAATAATTGTAAGTTAATGAAGATAAAATTAATGAATATATATTACTTATATAATTTTTAATAATTCTATAAATTCTAAATATTATTTACCTTTATTTTTATTCATCCATGTATAATTTAATTCAATGTTCATGTATACGTACGATTTACGGTCTCCATTAATGGTGTAATTCATTTATCTATATCTATCATCTATAGATGAATATATATTTATATATAAAGTTAATATATATGATATTTATATCACTACTAAAATTGATATTATTATTTAACTATAATCAAATTATTAATATCAAACTAATGAACAAAATTTTTCATGGAAAATTAAATAATTAACACTCGAAAATTAATATTTTATTAAAAATTATTTATAAATGGTTTTTTAAATAACATAAGTCCAAAATATATTATATTAAAAGTATGTAAATTAATCAATAATATAATTATAATAAATTTATTTTTATATAAAAGAGTTTAAATTGCTTTCAAACAAATTCAAACATAAGGTATGGGTTTATCATTTCAAATTGTCTTCTATGGGACCTATATAGGGGGATGCATCTATATTATTTTACGAGTAGTTTATAAATCCAATTTTAAAGTTTTATATCATGAATATTATTTTTTTATGATATTTATTGATTCATTTTATTTTATTCTGTCAGGGGACTAATGATTCAAAAAGTGACAAAAGTGGTAATGATTTTTTGTCTAACTTGTACTTCTATGAGACACATTCCATATTCACCATTATTTCATTTATTTGGTTTGTATACATCCTATGAAATTATTGAATGATTCATATTAGTAATATTATATGGATAAAAATATTCATATAAATTTCCCTCTATCATTATATTTTTATTCAAAGGGTACTAAATTGGTAAGGTATTAACATTACAAACTAATTTTTATCAAGATTATTTGTAAAAAAATTTAAATGATGATATTTATAGATATATATCCCATAAATATCATTAATATTCCACTCCAATATTAATTTCAAAATCATACATTGTTTCCTTTCTTTTTCCTTTGATTATGTTCTCAATATTCTGAAATAGTTTTTTTTCTTTAGAAAACCAATATTATTTCACTCTTATTTTGAATATTTTCTTTACTACGTGTCCATGACAGCTAAAAATATTTTATATAATGTTTTTACAAATATCCAATTATTTATTAAATTATTTTAACCCATATTTTTTTAAAAAAAAATCATAAAAGGAATCATCTTTTGGTTATCTAAATGAGGATATTTTGTCTATTTATCGAAAATTTGAAAGGTTGTTTTTAAGAATAGAGGGAAATAACTTATTTTTCTACTATCACGAACACTCAGTAATTTGATGTTTAATATATAGGTTCACATGGTTTTGTAAAATAAAATTATTTCCATAATATTTTATAAATATTATGATTTCAAATAATTATTTCAAATTGAATAGGTTATTATCCACATTAAATATCCCAGTGATCATTTAATAGAATGTTTTTCTGTGATATAATCCCTTGACATTAATTATGGTTATTTGGGGATATTATCTAATTATTCCATCCTTATTCCATCTCTAGATGGTTTATGATTGCGATAATGAAATTTTTATAAATCTTATTTATTTTTCATATATTATTTAAGGATGAATTATTTAATTTTTTTATGAAACTCACATCCTTATCATGGTTTAAGATATGGATAATACATTATGATCTTGTAGAACACATATAAATATATTTTGATTATGTATAGGGTGGTATTGGAATTATATATCCCTATTAATTATTAGTTAATGATGGATATATCTTGATATAATTAGGAATTGAATGGGTATTTAAATAGGTTCAGTAAGGGGCTATTTCCATAATGATTGTCTTTGCAGTGAAACTTGACTATTGATATACAGGCATGGGGAGTGAACACAATCCACATTGATTGTCTAATAAGAGATCCTTGTTTATGGAAAATGCTATCTATGATTATTTTTATTTCAAAACTCATGTCATATGCTAATGTTATTCTATTTTGCCTCGTGTTATTGATTCATTTATGTTTCGTGTCATATAAAATACCATGTTTTATGTCATCATTGAATTTAATGATCTATGATATGTTGGTTATGATATTTATATTTTTCTGTCATTTTTTCTTACCTTTATAATAATGTGTTATTATAGGTTTTATGGTATGTTTGAGAATGATTCTTATACTTTTTTTATTCTTAAAATGATTTAATTTTTAAGTCATTATGAAATGACAACGTTTATCATATAGATTTAAATTTTTTTGATTTTCATAATGTTTCTGATTTAGGTCCATTTCTATGGAGTATTTTATTTGGAATAAGATATTAGGACATTTCAAAATTAAATCACTTAGGAAGATAACTAGAAAATTCTTAGTTTGGTATCGACCTAAACATGAGTACCCACATGATAATGTTTTTAAACCCTATAAAACAGGGTAGGATTAGATATTATTTTTCAAAAACCTTTTGAAATATAAAAATTTAAAATCCAATCATACCAATCTCTAGGAGGTTATTTTAAACCATATAAATATTTAGATTATTTAAAAATTTATTTGTAATGTGGGGATTTTGAAAATAATGGTGCTCTTCCACAAATGAAATCAGAAATTATAATACTATTTAATAATACAGTATTAACATCCATTTTATAAATATTGAATTCTAGATGATCTATATATAAAAATAGGACTCATATGGACTCATGTCTAGCTATATTTTAAAAATTTTCTACAAATTCAATCCCTTCTTCCTAACTATAACCTTGTGCAACAAGTCTAGAATTTTCTGTACCTATATTTTTTGAATCATAATCATTATTCCCAAACAACCATTTAGTAACAATATTAATGGTATCATTAGGTCTATCTACATGTTCCCACATATATTTTCTTTCATTCTTATTTAACTCTTCATGAATTACTATTACCCATAATTTATTTATAATAACTTCATTGTTGTTCTTAGGTTCAATATATACAAGAAATCTTGATGTTCAAGCTACATTCTAAATGAATATCTAGTTTAGTAACTATAATTAGATCAATAAAATAGAATTTATATGGAGGTTCTTAAAATTTCAAACATCTCTAGAGGAAGAAGGACGAGTCAGTTATGGAATTTCATGTTCAGGTTCTGTATGGTTTAGAAAATCCTCAAAAGTAGATAATGTTTCTACATATTTTAATACAGAATATAAAGGATTGGAATTTATGTATAGTGAAGATAAATCATCATAATGGTTTTATAAGAAGGTATTAGGATTATGTTGATCTGTTTCATAAAATTCTACATGAACTGATTTGTGATATGTTTTCAACATCTTATTGAAATCACTATAGGATGTTTCTAGAAATTTAATAACTATGGAAAACTATTTCATCACTTTTGGAATCAAATGTTGGTCAGAGTGAGTATCTAAAGAGGATGTGAATAGATTACCAAATGAATATTTCAATTAAAATGGATGATTTTGAAATCCCCATAATGTTTATGTACATGAATATTTATCAAAATAAAATCAATGATATATATATATATATATATATTAATAATTGTACTGATTTATCTATTTATTGATTAGTTCTATATTTAATAATTTTTATAATACACATGAATCCTTTAAAATAAATTTACAAGATCAAAAAACTATATGAACATAAATTAATACAATCATTAAAATAACTAATTTTTTTCAATTATAATATGTTTTTAGTTTTAATATTGAAATTAAGTCAAAAAAATTTAAAAACACAGTAGAAAAATGAACACATTTGGATTAATCTCAATTTGAGTCATAGTATTCTCCACACAGTGATCACCCACCACTAAGATGATTATAAAAAATAAACTAGATAATACATAACATGCATACAGTTTATATAAAACCTTAAAACTATCTATGTTACACCATACCTCTTCCATAATTTTTTTGGGAGAAAAAATAAGAATTCCACATGTGGACGTCTACAACTATTATACATGGGAAATAATAATAAGATTTTTGAGAAGTTATGAAGTATAATCCTTTTTAGTTAATGAGATAGTGTGCATGTGGATAATAAGAGTAAGCACACATAATGATCAAATTTAATAAAACTAAACATAATCTAGAGATATAAGAGTGTAGTGTTTTTGAGGTTGTTAGTCTATTACAATGAATCTTGTTAATCTAGAGTTGAATCAATAATAAATCTCCAGACATGTTATTTAGAAATTTGTAGGAAAAATAGTTTGCTATAAATTCTTGTTTCATGAATGGAGGAAAGCACTGATTGTGATGATTCATTGTCTTCCTCAGTCAAGTGATCAATGTATCTCAACTCTTCTACTCTCAGATATTTATTGAATGATGATATATTATTATCCACGATGTTTTGATATCGTGTTTACACATTGTTCTCTATAGGTCTGTTTTTGTATTAAATGATTGAGTTTGATCAACTTTTAATGGTAGTATCAGGAACATTTGAATATGATTATACCTCATACTGCATGTTCTCACATTCTTTCTATCAAACGTATAAGATATAATAATTCAAATTGTAAATGGAATTAAATTTGATGAATATGGCTATTATAGTTATGTAATTCCAAAATTAGTAGTGTATAAAAAAAGTAATGGTGTATTAGGATCTGTAGGAGTCAAGCAATGGAGGTATATTACTTTTGCAGTATGACACTCTAAATGTAACACCCCAAACTGTTATAAATTAATTAATGAAACAATAATTCAACATTAAAAACTAGTTTGTTATAACCTCTCTGGAAATCATAATTTTTCAACTTCATTCTTTTGAATTTTGAAAAACTAGCATACAAAGTTGTATTTAGTATGATATTTAATGTCTAATAAGATAAAAATAATTTTTGGAGAATATTAATGTATTCTTATGAAAAATTATATTAATATTAATATTACCCTTATGAATAGTAAATCATATTATTATATTATTGTCTTAAGGTTATATGATAATGTGATCTTGATTAATTTTTCAAGGGGATCTAAAATGAATTATATTTTTAAAATTGTTTTATATTGAATAAAATTATGTTTTTATTCAAAAAATAAATTAATAATATTTATAAAATTATTTTTGAAAAATTTCATTCATTTTTAAATTGTAGACGTCTAAAAATGGTTACAGTGAATTTTTAAGATTTTTTGGAAATACAAATTTTTTTTAATAGAATAATACTAAATTTTACCTTATATATACATCAACAGTTAAATTAAATATTCAGAGTATCATGGAAGATGTATTTACACCTGGTTCACAGTCAAATTCCCTTATTATTAATAAAGATCAAATTAATCAACACTATTCATTGTCATTGGGAAATAAGAAAATAATGAATAGGATATTCAAAAAGAACCCCTCTCCTTAACTATAAAACTCCACCTCACTCCCCCTTTACATCACTCCATGAATGCTTTCTTCATTGTCTAAATTATACTTGAATATCCAACCAATTTCCTCTCTTATGTCCAGCAACACTTGGTCTCATAAAAACACCAAAACCTCTCCCCTAAAGAGCCTTTCAAGGAATATAACATCAAGAGGTAATTCCCTATTTTCATTTAATTTATTTCATGTGTATTTATTTTTTTTCCTCCTCACCTCCTTCATCTAAATGTTGTGATGACTCTAGTACTTTTTTTTGTACATGAATGATGTTATGATAAAGGATTAATTCTTCATCAACTCTCATTTACCATCCTATTATACTATAAATGAAAACACAATCTGAGATGTGTTAATTGATCACATTCATGGATGGCATCTTTCTAATTTCATCTTCTATATTCAATTGTGGTCATGAAACCTTTTTATGGTTGAACCATAATATACTATATGAATTATAGCTCCTTTAATGTAATTTAATTATACTGTACACATGATATTAATTAAGGAATCAAAATGTCTTTGTTGTGGTCAAGAACTAACAACTAACCCAACGAATTGTCATTAATGTTTTATGAAATAATTCATCTTCAATCCAAATAACCAAATGAATATTATTACCATGTAATTTTTCGGTTGTTCACTAATGAAACAGAAATTAAATTCTAGAAAACCATTCTTATTATAGAGGTTTATTTGTACATGAATATAAGTAAACAGATTAATAAAACTAAGGAACAAAACACTCCCAAAAAATAAAATTGAATCTCATATCCAATCATGAGGCCATGAATAAACATAAATAATTTTATAATAAATCAATTAAATTTATTTTAGGTTCTGGAAAAATTAATTAATGAACCATAATTTTATTATTTTTGCCATTAAGATCTATTGAGGAACACCTTTTGACAAGAGGTACGTTTTTTCTACCCAAACCTCCATTTTCAATCGAGTTACATTTATTATCTACATACCAAAATTAAATATTTATTTATTCATTTTTAATACTCATTTATTCATTTATAATGTTCTATATATGTTTACTAACCATATTACTACATTCATTTTGGGGTGTTATATATTTTAAATACATTTTTCAAATATTCTCTCGAAAATACATGCTCCTTTCAAGGAAATTTCACAAATTACTACCTATTTTCAAGGCGACTATATAATATGTTTATGACCAGAAATATAATTCTAAAATAAGTCAATTTATTATGAAAATTGTCTGTTTATTAAATCATGTTTTTATACAAATAATTTTCGAAAATAACTCGTCTTTTCAAAGTAAAAGTGTGTTTTCCTAATGAATTACTCGATGATTTTATAAGATTTTCATCATCTATTTAATCACACCTATTGGTTTTTGTGTATGATATCATCTACCATGTCTAATTGAATTTTTTAGGAATACTTTGATTGTGGAAGTACTATCCTAAAACCATTAACCAATTTACTCAGAATTATTCGAAATGTCCCGGATTTTTCCTTATATTATTTTAATATTATATGGGAATTATTTCAAGACCCGACATTAAGACGGCGTGCAGTTCTGAGTCCCGGTGATCCCAAAACAGATGTTTGAATTTAATTAAATAATTAAATAACACGTGCATGTGGTTTTCTTAAAAAATTTGAAATATACTAGAATGAGTGCTCGAATCAGAAATCTGAGGGCACCGTTGCATTTAGAGAAGTGATTTTACCTTAGGCGAGGCCTAATAATGGACGGCGCAGGTCGGTGGTGAAATATAGTTTGCGGACGTAACTCTAATAAAATATTTAATAAAAATATTTTATTAAATCATGTTGCAGTAGATATGTTTTATCTATTTAAATAATGGTTTTTTCATGGGTGTAGGGTTACAGACCTCATAACCCTAAAACCCATGGAGGCTCTGGAGGATCTGGAGGAAACCCCCAACGTGGTGACGACGTTCTTGACAAATTTCGCCAGTGACGACGACGCGGTGACCATATCATCACCAATGAACATCATAGATCCAGGTAGGGTGTTTGATCTCTTTTTGTTTCATTCCCCATTCATTATTACTACGATTAACATGGACTAATCCGCGAACCGATTAGCAACATATCGATCGTTTTGCGGGCATGTTGGATTTGGAGTTTTAGTGAGAGATCCAATGCTCATAATTATAATCTTTTTATTATTTTCGTTTTGATCTATCAGTGACAAGCATGGATCGTCATGATCAATGATCGAGGTTCGTCCCTCTTGTTCGATTTGGTGATTCTTTCCTCACGTTCTCCGTATGCATTCTATGCATTCTTCACGGAGGTATGAACTACGGATCATTTTGCATCTGTTGTGGGATGAAATGATCCAAAAATGAAGATATAGCATCAGAACAAACCCACAAAGGTGCGATGAAGGTTTCGTCAGATTGAACAAAGCAGAAAAGAAGATATCATTCTTCAAATGATTCCCTTACGGGTGACCATAATTGGATTTCGGAGTCGATAGAAGGCCCGAAACCCATGGATTTGGCATCACGATGACGAGGTGACCCATGATATTGAGTTTCGTAGCTAACAGACCCTAGAAAAGGAAACCGGAAGATCGGCCGAGGCGTGAGGAGGAAGACGATGGTTCTGGAAATTTCATTACTACACAGTGTATAGTATGTGCTACTTGGTGATTGTTCATTGGTGGGCCACCCGGCGTATAACCCTGGAGTACACAGACATGGGTTGGTTACACGGCCATAGACATGGCATGTATACCCTTCCCCGTATAGATACACGGGGTACCCCATGTGGTGCTACACGGTCAAGAGACACGGACATAGACCGTGTACGGGCACATGGCTAGCGTACATGGAGTGAACCACAGGTGCTCGGAAACGACGTGTAATCCTACTACACTCCATGTAGTTGCTTTTATAGGGAAATACTAATGACACGGGCCATTTACACAGGCAGTAAATGGAATCAAGGATCACGACATGTGATCCTTCTAAATGCCATGTAGTGATGTTTTACACATCTTGGACGGATGACATGAGCCTCTTACACGGGAAGTACCTGGAGTCAAGGAAGACGTCATGTAACCATATTACATGTCTTGTAACTATTTTAATATTGATTTATTCTTTTTTCATTCGTGAAATGGACTAGCTTTCATAGGGTTTGTACCCCTAGTCTTTCCTTTGAAGGTTCTGGTATCATTTCCTACATATAGGATTTTGATCCCTTCAGCAGGACATCCTGAATAGTGTTGTTGGAATCCACTCTATGAGACTTAGAGCCTAATCCTATATTCATTACTAGAACCCTACGTAGAGGTCTTGGTATCGTCGTGACCTACATTACCCGGGCGTTGATCCTCTTTTTAGCAGATAAGTTCAGAATGAGTTGTTGGAATCACCCCTTGGATTTTGGTTGTGATCCTCATCTGAGCATCATATTCTCAAGTACATGTGGGGTGTGTTCTCCCAGAACGTGTACTTCGTATATAACTCTCTAGACCTAGGAGTTTGTTCTCCTTGTTATGTGATTAGTGGAATCTTCAAGTTGGATCTTAGTGGTGGTTTTGCGATGATCGATTGTGTATGAGTATATCTATATATTCTTATTATATGTTCTCTAAAAATATTCAATGTAGAGCTGACTGTATCATTATTTTTTGGTATTTCCCATGATTTATCCCCTTTTGGTTTTAGGGTGTCCTACTGGGTATTGTTATACACACCCCTCCACGAACTTTACCTGCACGTGTCGTGTCTTGTGCAGACGAGCGAGCCTTTGACAGGATTCCTTGTGAACCAAGACCGAACGGTGATCAGTGAGATCAGGCAGGCTACAGTGTGTTTCTACGGATACAGATTGCAGTCCCAATACCTTTCATTACAGGTTGGACGTTGTTGCAGACTTTATTTTGGTGGGCTTGTACTTTGGCCTATGGTTTTATATTACTGTACTTTACTTTCCTATCATAATCTGTTGGGTGGGATTTTAGTGTATGCATGCATTTCCATTTTTAGTAGTTTTTACTTTTCTGCATTGGGGGATTGGAGATGTGTGTGTGTGTGTAGGTTTATAGGAAATGTCTTCCATGTTAGTGACATGTATACTCAATGATAGTCACCATCCCCTGGCCTATTGGAAGCGGGCTTGGGGATTTTGCGACACGAGCCCCACAGGGACGAGTCGTGACAGAGTGGTATCAGAGGTTGTAGGTTCTACCTTAGGACCGAGATTCTGTGAGTTGGTTTGTGGAAATAGTGTTTAGTGTTTCGAGTTCGGATTTCAGGCTTGGGACCCCAGTGCTGGTGCGGCGACCGACGTATCCATACCCTAGGACTCGGATAACATTCATTTCAACTCGGAACATGATAACACTAGGTGCATCGAAAAATAATGGTACTTGCATCATATCTGAATGTGGTGTGGTTTCCATGTCCTTCTTGTGTCAGCTCTCCTTATATACTCACTGACTGTGATACATCGTTTTTCTTTTAGGATGCCTCCGCGACGAACACCATCTAGGATCCAACAGATCGATCATTTGGATGACCCCCTCAGTGATAATGCTTTGATACAGGGACCAAATCCCATAGTTTTACCTTTGGGTGGTGTGCCAGTTGTTCCACCTCCTGTAGAGCATTCTTTAGTGCATGTTGTACCAATAGAAGATGAGCGCAGTCTGAGATCACTCCACGAGTTTCAAAGATAAAGACCCATCTAGTTTTGAGGTGAGCCTGACCCTCATGCAGCTGAGGACTAGCTTGAGTTAGTGACCAGAGTCTTCCATTTGTTCAGGACACCAGCAGATCAAATGGTGATCTTGGCAGCGAGCCTTATGCAGGGCTCAGTAAGATGATGGTGGAGTTTGGTTATCCAGACCCACGATGAGGCGACTCTTGTGTGGTCACAATTTGAGCATCCCTTTAGAGATGAGCTTTCACAGGTTACCCTGATAGCAGTACAGATACAGGAGCTTCTTCATCATTAGTAGGGGACTATGATTGTGGGTGACTATTCCTCAAAGTTTACCGACCTCTCATGGTACTTGATGGATATGGCTAGAGATCAGTACATCAATTCCCGGACTTTTGAGTGGGGCTTGTGCATATATATCCAAGATAAAATCATCCCTATGATCATTCATACATATTCTAGGGTTCTCGACCAGGCTTTGGTGGTTGAGAGCTTCTTGGAAGAGTAGAGACAGCCAGAAATTTTCAGTAGTGAGCGAGCTGGAGCAGAGTCCTCGGTAGCAGGGAGCTGACGTCAGGGACCCAGGCGTGGGAGACGTTTTCAGAGGAGTTCCCCGAACAGAGGATCGGTCGTATAGGTTTTGCAGGGCGCATCCAGCCAACCTTGAGAGAGGCGATGCTACTCATGTGATGTCAGAGGACATCTCGCACGAGATTGTCTAACCTGTCATACTACTGACATGGGAGAAGTTGATGGACCACCGAGGCAGAGGAAACGTGTGGAGTAGACAGATCCGCAGGGCGGTGGACGTGGTAGAAGAGTTGGGACAGTAGCTAGAGGTGGTTAGTGTTTTGACCTTTTACCACCACCACCCCCAGGATGTCCACCCCAGTTTCAGGTAGCTAGTGGACAGAGGCAGGGACAACTACAGGCAGCAGAGGCTTATGACCCAGGTACTCCTCGAATGATTAGAGGTACAATATGTGCCTTTTCCACATTGGCTACCGTAATGATAGACACATGCGCTAGTCATTCGTTTCACGCTGCTTATCTTGTTAGAGACCTTGAGATTCCAGTTGATCCATAGAATCGACCCTTACGCTTAGAAACACCGACTGGAGAATGTTCAGAGATTACACACCTTTGCAGAGATTGTGACCTGACCCTTAGAGTCGAGAGTTTTAGTTGGAACCTTTTGGTTGTATCATCGAGGCCTTATGATTTCATTCATGGTATGGATTGGATATCCATAGTTCATGCCCAGATTGACTGTTTTAGACGATGGGTGCGGTGTGTCCACAGTGATGGAACTAGGTTCTCCTTTGTCGGTGAAAAGGATACCTAGGCAACAGAGGATAGACTCGTGCGTAGGAAGGTACAACCGATTTCACATCAGTTGGCTAGCCTATCCATTGGCGCAGAAGATGTTACGAGTTTCCAGTTTCCAATAGCAGTGTCTGAGTACGAGGAAGTCTTTCCAGAGGATTTCCCAGGACTACCTCCCCATCAGGAGATAGATTTCTTCATTGAATTGCAACCCGGAACGACACCGATATCAGCATCAGCATATCGGATGGCTCCTGGAGAGCATCATGAGCTAAGAGTGCAGCTGGAAGACTTGCAGAGGAAGGGCTTCATGAGAACCAATGTTTCACCCTGGGCATCCCCAGTATTGTTTTCCAAGAAAGATGACTGGAGCTTAAGGCTGTGTGGGGATTACCGGCTCTTGAATTAGGTGACCGTGAAGAACCGATATCCTGTACCGAGGATCGATGCCCTCTTAGACCAGTTAAGAGGGACATGATGGTTCTTGAAGGTTTATCTACGATCGGGCTATCACCAGTTGCGAGTAAAAGATGTGGATATACCAAAAAAGGATTTGATATGTCTCTATAGCCATAATGAGTACTTGGTAATGCCCTTCGGTGTGAAGAACGCCCCAAAAGTGTTTATGGGACTCATGAACTAGATCTTTCAGCCCTATCTAGATCGGTTCATGGTAGTCTTCATCGATGATATCCTTGTGTACTCTGCGTCCAAGGAGGAGAATGTGAGGCACATAAGGATGGTTCTCGACACACTCATAGAGCTCCTGCTGTATGGGAAACTCTCGAAGTTTCAATTCTGGATACAGGAGGTCCACATTCAGGGACATGTTATCTTAGTAGATAGTGTAGCAGTGGACCCAGCCAAGGTAGTGGCAGTGTTAGCATGGGAGCCACCCCGGAGAGTGATGGAGTTGCTGAGTGTTCTTTCGGTTGGTAGGCTACTATCATAGATTCATTCCAGATTTCTCCAGGATTTTAGCACCCATAACCTCTTCGACTCAAATGGGGCAGCAGTTCGTGTGGACCAAGAAATTCTAGCAGGCTTTTCAGCAGTTGAAACAGAGTCTTACGAGCACCCCTCGCTTGAGACTACCATAAGAGGGTGTCGAGAATGTAGTGTTCTGCGACACTTCAGGAACCTGGATTGTTTGTTTCCTGATGCAGAGGCAAGTGGTGATTTCCTATGGCTCATGCCAGTTGAGGCCACATGAACAAAACTACGCGACCCATGATCTTAAGTGGGTAGTGGTAGCCTTCACATTGAAGATGTGGCGACACTACCTGATGGACGAGCGGTTTATCATCTACTGTAATCAAAAGAGACAAAGATATATCTTTTCTCTGAAGGATCTGAATTTGAGATAGATGTGCTGGCTTGAGTCCCTCCAAGATTACAAATTTGAGATCGTTTATACTCCTGGGAAGGGGAACGTTGTGGAAGATTCTCTTAGTAGAAAATCTAGTTCGTAGTTTCTAGATGAGGCGATGAGGCAGTTTGCCTCTTTACAACTATCCTTCTTGGATAGATATGAGGGAGCTTACCTTTAGTCGATGGTTGTTACCCTACCACTCTTACATGGACTCAGGGAATCACAACTTGAGGATGCTAGCTTTGAGACTCTATGTGCTTGGATATATGTAGATGATGCTTCTGATGAATATTCAAAAGGTGGGGATCACATTGTTTTTTCAGAGGGCGCACAGTAGTACTAGGGATGTTGCTGGTGGAGGATCTGAGGGAGTTCCATACATCTCCATTGGCAGTGCATCCTGGCATGGAAAAGTGTACCAAGACCTCCGATGTCAGTTCTGGTGGCCAGGAATGAATAATATTGTGGCAGATTTTATTTCTGTGTTCCTTACTTGTTAGGAAGTAAAGGTTGAGAACCAGGTTCTAGTAGGTTTGACTCATCCCCTTGAGGTGACAAAGTGGAAGTGGGATGGGATATCTGTGGACTTCGTGATGGTTTGACCATGTACATCTGGGGGACACGATGTTGTCTGGGTGATCGTTGACCGACTCACCATGTCAGCCCACTTCCTAGCCATATGGGAATAGAGTTCAGTAGAGATCTTGGGATGCCTCTATGTGCAGGAGATAGTTTGACTTCATTGAGTTCCATCCACGATCATCTCAGATAGTGATGATCATTTCACATCCTAGTTGTGGAAGGGATTGTAGGAAGATTTTGCGACTTAGTTACGCTTGAGCATAGTGTTTCATCCGAAAACTGATGGACAGACAGAGCGGACCATCCAGGTTCTGGAGGATTTGCTATGAGCTTGCATACTTGACTTCGGTCATAGCTGGGAGGATCAACTACCTCAAGTGGAATTTTCTTATAAAAATAGATATCATTACACTGTTGGTATGACACCATTTGAGGCTTTGTACAGTAGACCTTACAGGCCACCACTTTGCTGGACTGACCCCAGAACGTCAGAACTCATGGGCCCAGAGAGGGTTCGAGCTACTATGGAGAAGGTGCAGGTTATGTAGGAGCAGATTTAGATGGCACCGAGTCAGCCGAAGTCTTATTCCGACTAGTGATGGAGGCCCTTGGAGTTCTATGAGGGAGACCATGTGTTCTTTTGGCTCTCTTCTCAACGTGGATTGTGGAGATTTGGCCGATGCGGCAAGCTATCTACGAAGGTCATCAGCCCTTTTCAGATTCTGAGTAGAGTTGGTGAGGTGGTGTACCGCTTAGCTCTACCTCCTAAGATGGACCGGGTACACAACCTCTTCCATGTGTCATTGCTATAGAGGTGCGTGCAAGATCCATTGAACATTATCGAGTGGGGTGAGCTGGCCATCGATGATGGAGCGACAATTGCTAAGTACGCTGTGGATATTGAAGATCTATAAGAGAAGATCCTTCATGGGAGAGCTATTCCCTTGGATCGTGTCTAGTTGCAGCACATGAATCTCTAGGAGAGAACGTGGGAGTGGGAGGTTTAGATCCGTGCATAGTACGCACATCTTTTTATCTACCATTTTTTTGGATTTTCGGGGAAGTAAAGCCCTAAGTTGGGGAGGATGTAATGTCCCGAATTATTACATGTATTATTTTAATATTATAAGGGAATTATTTAGAGACTAGGCATTGAGATGGCGTGCTGTTCTATGGCCCGGTGAGCTCGGAACAGATGTTTGAATTTAATTAAATAATTAAATAAACCACGCATGTTGTTTTCCTGAAAAAGTAGAATAACTCTTGAACGAGTGCTCTGATCAGAAATCCAAGGGCACTTTTGCGTTCAGAGCAGTGAATTTACTTTAGGTGAGGCCTAACATCGGACGATGCATGTTAGTGATGAAATCTAGTTTCTGAACGTAACTGTAATAAAATATTAAATAAAAATATTTTATTAAATCTTGTTACAACAGATTTCCTTTATCTTTTTAAATAATGGTTTGTGCAGGGGTCTAGGGATACAGAACTCATAACCCTGAAACCCTTGGAGGCTATGGAGGCTTTGGATGAAACCCCCAACGTAGTGATGGGGTTCTTGATGAATTTCGCTAGAGACGACGACACGGTGACTAGATCTTCCCCAACGAACGCCACAGACCGAGGTAGGGAATTTGATCTCATTGTGATTCCTTCCCCATTCTTGATTCCTACGACGAACGTGGAGTAATCCGTGAACCATGTATCCGCATATCATTCATTTTGCAGGTGGGTGTGATTTTGGGTTTTATCGGGAGATCCAATGCTCCTAATTATAATATATTGATTGTTTTGGTTTTGATCTAACAATGACGAACCCGGATCATCGCCAATAATGATCTATGTTCATCCCTCTTGTTCAATTTTGTGATTCTTTCCACGCGTTCTTCATATGCGTTCTACGCGTTCTTCGTGGCGGTATGAACGACAGATCGTTTCACATGCATTGTGCGACGCAATGATCCCAAATTGAAGATCATGCATTAGAACAACACCACGGAGGCACGATGACGGTTTCATTGGACAGATTGAAGTGGATTGGAAGATATCGTTCTTCAAATTATTCCCGCACGGGTGACCGAAATCATATTTCAGAGCCGGTCGAAGCCCCAAAACCCACATATTCAACACCACGACGAAGAGGCGACCCCTGATCTTGAGTTTCACCGAAACAGACCATGGAAATGGGTACTGGAAGATCGGCTGACATGCAAGGAGGAAGACGACAATTCTGGAAATTTCCCAACTACACGCCGTGTAGTATGGGCTACCCAACGTGTGTTCATTGGCTAGCCACCTGGAGTGTACCCAGGGAGTACACAAACATGGGTTGGGTACACGACCAAAGACACGACATGTTTTCCCTTCCCTGACCAGATACACAGGGTACCCCAGGTACTGGTACACAGGAAGGGGACACGGACAGAGACCGTGTACGGGCACATGGCTAGCGAACATGGAGCGAACCCCAGGTTCTCGAACACGTCATGTAATCCTACTACACGCCTACGGAAATACTAATTACATAGGCAGTACCTGGATTCAAGGAACACGATGTGTGATCCTTCTACATGCCGTGTATTGGAGTTTTACCCATCTTGGACAGATGACACAGGTCGTTTATAGAGGCAGTACCCAGAGTCAAGGAGCACGGCGTGTAACCATATTACACACTGTGTAACATGATTTAAATGGCATGAACCTTTTGTATTCTGTGAATTAGACTATATTCATTAGGGTTTGTACCTCTGGTCTTTCCCTTGAAGGTTATGGTATCATTTCCTACGTACATGAGTATGATCCCTTCAGCTGGACATCCTGAATAGAGTAGTTGGAATACCCTCTGTGGGACTTAGAGCCGGATCCTCGATTCATTCCTAGAACCCTAAGTAGAGTTATTGGTATCGGCATGACCTACTTTACCCGGGCGTTGACCCTCTTCTTAGCGGATTAGTTCAGAACGAGTTGTTGGAATCACCCCTTGGCTATTAGTTGTGATCCTCATCTGAGCATCATATTCTCATGTACTTGTGGCGTGTGTTCTCCTGGAACAAGTACATCGTATCTCTCTCTTCTGACCTAGGAGTGTGTTCTCTTTGTTACATGCTTCGTAAAATATTCGATCTGGATCTTAGTGGTGGTTTCGCAATGGTCAATCATGATTGAGTATATCTGGATATTCTTGTTATATGTTCTGTAATCATATACAGTGTAGATCTAATTGTATCTTTCTTTTGTGGTATTTCCTTTATTGTATTACATTGTGCTTTCAGGGGGTCCTACTCGGTATTTTTATACACAACCCTACACGGGCTTTGCTCGCACGTGTCGTGTCTCATGTAGTGGAGCAAGCCTTTGAGAGGATTCTAGGTGGACTAAGACCGGACGGTGCTCAGTGAGACCACGCAGGCCGAGGTGTGTTCCTACATATACAGAGTGTAGTCCTAGTACCTTTCATTATAGGTTGGAAATTGTTACAGACTTTATTTTGGTGGGGTTTTATTTTGGCCAAGGGTTTTACATTACTATAATTTACTTTCCATTCGTACTCTGTTGGATGGGTTTTTAGTGTATGAATGCATTTCAATTTTTAGCTATTTTTACTTTAAATCTTTGTGGGAATGGAAATGTTTGTGTGTGTGTGTGTGTACAAGTTTATAGTCAATGCCCCCCATGTTAGTGACATGCCTACTCGGTGCTAGTCACCAGCACCTGGCCTATTGAAGGCAGGCTTGGGGAGTTTGCGGCACGGGCCCCACTGGGATGGGTCGTGACATTATTAGTGTTTATGATTAATGTTTGGGAAATTTTATTAATATTTAATATGTTATATTCAATATGAAATTATATTTTGTTAATTTTTATCTCTGTTCATATAAAGAATGAATTTGACTTAATAAGTGTCTAGTGTGGCCCGCTATAACTCTTTTATGCATCGTTAGGTCTAATGAGACAAACTATTGTTTTGGAACAAGACCATGACAAAATGATAATTTATGTTCTTGGTACGAGGCCTAGAAGAATTTATTATGATGTCCGACTTTAGGCATTCCCTCATTATAAAAATATTAATTCAAAGTTCATGAAGTTATTAAAATAGTTGAATACCAATGATTATTCTTTATTATAGATTTTTTTATTCAACTCTTATTCCTTATATAATGTGCTCAAGTTCATTTTTAAAGGAACATGTTTTTTAGTTATTTTTCATACATAATGTTTATTTGTATGATATATTCAACAATATTTCTTACACATTCTGATTATTTGATCTCACTCCTTTATTATGTTTCATTTTCCGAGGATATGAAGAGGTATATAATGAATGACATATAAAAATAACTTAGGAGTTGTAGATATTGTCGATGTAGTTTCTAAATTGTTTTCCATTAAAAGGTTTAATGTTCAACATATGCAAGTATATTCTTTAAAAATCTACTAAAATACAATTTACTTTGGGATTATTTTTCTATTTTATATGCCAATGTAATAAAATAAGGCACTAACACTAAGAAACTGGGGTCGAGTCCTTATAGATGGTTTCAAATGTAGTTTAGTAAAAAACATGGATTCCAGATATAGAAAAAGTAGATTAGAGATAAAAACCTTCATATTGTCTTTGAGGATAATATATAAATGAACATCTTTATATTTTTTTTGTAAATAATTGATTATGTGGATATATCTATCAATTAAATCCTTTTTTGGATACTATATGTAGATGTTGTTCTATAATGGAAATACCTAGGAGTGAAAACTCTAACAATTAGATTTGATCTTGACCTAGGGTATCCTAGCACACGACAACAGGCCATAATATGCACATGGTTTGAAACTACTATGGTATATGATTATGATAATTAATATTTTATTTACAATACACTATGAAAGATGTAAATGTAAATTTTTTCTCAAAGAAGCCATGTTTATGATTATGAGATTAACTGTGAATATAATTTCAATTAATGTTATGTATTTTCCTACATTGGGATTATACATTATGATTCATAACATAATACATTATATTACATTATATAGAAACTGTGCCAAATGAATGTAATGAAAACCACATTAATGTTTGTGTCCCATGTTGGGATTTTGTTTCGATGTAAGGTAATATTATTTTCTCTTGTTCGGTGACTGGTGCCGAGCAAATTATAACTATACTTAGAAAGATTACTCATTTTATTAATAATAACCTTACCCATATAGAGAATACATATCCAAAAATTATTGGAGCTAGCATAGACCACATTCTACTACAATATCCCTTTTCATTTAGTTGGACTACAGGCCCATTAAAAGAGGAGCAGAATATAAGTTCAATATAGAAGTTATTTATCCCTTTGGGATTTAGAGATACAAGGAAGGTTTTCATTGTATTTTATCCACTATATAGTGATGCAGATCAGTGGTGGTATTAATTCAAAAACACAAAGGAGAATAAATAGAAGAAATTAAATGAGGTATTTTAAGGAATTATTCATACAATAATACATCCCTCGTGAGCATCAATAAATTAGGGAAAGTCAGTTTGTAAATATGAGGATGAAAATAGGATGAGAATGTTACAAAGTATGAATCTAACATCACAAGTGTATCAATATATGTCATGGACTACAAATATAATAAAGGGATAATGATTGATTGATTAATAGATTGTTTTAAACCATTATTCCAAAGGGATATAGTATCCCAATTTTTCTCATCATATGAAAATATATTCCCAAGTGTTATCATGGCAAAAAATGAATTCTCTAAGTCTTATGATTTTAAAAGAATGAAAGAGAAGATTATGGCTGCTGAAAACTCTGGAAAAGGAAATAAGGAAATGAGTATGAAGGTAAGAGTGGACCATTCTCCATGTGATAATTGTGGGAAGATACACCCTGGTAATTGCCTAAAGATATGGGTGTTTGTTACGTGTTTGTAGAAAAGTATACAAATATCGATATTGTAAGGGGAAGAAAGAAGCTACCAATGTTCAATGCTACAATTGCAGGAATAGTGGGAATTATACCAATGATTTTATTATGAGTCAAGGAAACATTCCCTATATAAGTCCATTGGAGTATAGACAAGCAATGTGGTCACAACTCTGGAGGTTGAAGTTCTAAATAATGTGGTGGAAGAAACTATAATCATTTCCACAAACATATACATTGCTTTATTTGATTTTGCAATATCGAATTCTTTCATACCATCCTATTTTCCTAAGAAAATTTTATATTTCTCATTGTATTTAATAAGATAGTTTTAAGTCCAAACTCCTAAGAGAAGTATCATTACAATAATGTTATTTCAGAAAATTCCCATTATGGCATATAAAAGTGCATTATTAGTTAATTTTTTATCATTTTCATGTTTGAATTTGATTTAATCATTTTTATGTATTGTCTTTTGAACCATGAAGAAAATATTTATTTCATGAATAAGTATTTTAAAATTATTTAGGATGGTGTGTAATCCATTATCTTTATTACAGAAACATCACCAACTATTTATCATCTAGATCCACCCCTAGTAGCTCTACTAAAATAAATTATTGTGGAGAAAGGGAATGAAATTTCTATGGGTGATGAAAATTGTTTTCAAATATAGGATATACCTATTGTACACTAATATGTTGATGTGTTTCCAGATGATTTACCTTAATAACCTCCCCCAGGAGAAATTGGGTTTACCATTGACTTATTTCTTGATTCAAGGTCCATAATAAAGACCTCTTATAGAATAGCCTCTATGGAATTTTTATATTTAAATAAAATACTAGAGTAATTAGTGATAAATGATTTATTCACCCACTTATTTCCCAATGCGGATCCCCTTGTCCTTTTTGTTAAAAGGAAAGATGGATCAATGAGGTTGTGCATTGACTACAGGAAGATCAATGCTATAAAAATAATGAACACATATCCCTTACATTGAATTGATGATTTATTTGATCATCATAATGGATCCAAATTTTTCACAGATTCCCCTTTAATCCAAATATCATCATTACCATGTTTTAAAGGAAGAAATTCCAAATATATAATTTCAAACCAGGTATGGGATTTTCAATTTTACAGTAAAGCCTTGACTAATTCAACCATTATCATCATGGATCTAATGAATAAGGTGTTCATGGAATATGTTTAGGAAATTGTGGTGGAATTTGTTGATGATATCATGGTATAATATACAAGAAACTAAACTCATGAAAATCACATGCACATTGTTCTGAAGAATCTTAAAATAAATGAATTATATGGGATTTTTAGAAAGTGTGAATTTTAGATTCAATGAATTTCTATTGTTGGAATCATTATCTCTATGAATGGATAATCTATTGATCCTACAATTAAAGAGGTTGTTCAAGAATTGACTACTCGAATGAAAATTACTGCGTACATAGTATTATTGGTTTATGAGGTTATTATTGAAATTTCATTCAGAACATCACCCGTTTAGCCAACTAAATGACCAAGCGTAGACGTAAAGGGGGAAAGTTAGAATGGAAAAATTAATTTGAGGACTATATCAAAGAATTGGATAGGATATTAGTGGATGATCTGATCCTAACTCAACCATCAGGTAATGGTGGTTTTGAGATCTCTAGTGATGCATCAATGAATATACATTGTTGCATCTTTATGTGGAATGGTATAATTATTTACTATTCATCAAGGAATTTAAAAATTAATCAACAAAACAATCATTCTCATTATCATGAGTTAGATATATTGATATTTTCTAGAAAAATATGGAGAAACTATCTCTATATTGAAAGATGTGAGATATATATGGATCAAAAGAGTTTGATGTTTATATTCTCATAGAAACAACTAAACATGAGGACAAAGCGATGGCTCACACTACTCAAGGATTATTATTGTTCCATATATGTCCACCATAGAAAGGTAAATATGGTAGATGATTCATTTAGCATGAAGGATCATGGAGTTCAAACAAACTAATGTTTGAAATGGATTTTTTATTCATCAATGAAATAAAGATAGACATGGGAATTATCAAAGAATGTGAAAAATCAATACTTTATTCAATTGGTCCCCATATAATATTTATTATAATGGAATAAAATCTCTCATTATATTTATGAGAACATAAAAAAGAAAATTATTATTGTGAAAGATGGGAAGATGGTTGAATTTATATGTGAAGATGGAATTCTGAAATTTGGGAACAGGTTATGTGTTTCTTCTATACCTTAGCTGAAAAAGGATTTATTAGATGATGTAAATAGATCAAATTTCTCTATACACCCTGGTAATAGTAAAATTTATATAGATTTGATGGAACATTTCTAGTGGGACAACATGAAGTGGGAAATTGTTGATTATGTATCAAGATGTTTAGTCTCTCAACAAGTGAAGGCCAAATGAAAACATCCTATAGGATTCATGAAACCCCAACCAATTTGTAAATGTAAATGGAATGACATCCCCATGGATTTGTTTTAATAGGATTACCCAATACTCCAATAAATAATCATTCAATATGGGAAATTGTGGGTCAACATAAAAAATCGGCACATTTCATTCATATAAAGGAGGATTTTCCACTGGAGGGCCTTGAATGACTCTATATCAATAAAATAGTGATATTTCAATTTGAAAAACTCTCAATTGTTCTTTTCTGTGACCCATGATTTTCATCAAAATTCTAGAATAGTCTTTAGAAATATCTAGATACTAAGAATCGATTGAGTACTTCTGATCACCATCAAAATTGGATGCAATAAGAAAGTATGATCCAAATATTAGAAGACATTTTAAGATCATTATAACTTCATTTTAAAGGTATGTGGGATTCATATTTACCTTTGGTGGAGTTTTCATACAATAATAGATTCTAGTCAAGCATTCAGAGGGAACCATTTACGTCATTATACGGAATGAGATGTTGTACAAAAACATGTTGGGATGATGTCTATGAAAGGAATCATGTGGGTCTAGAGCTTGTGGAGGAAACAACAGTGAAGGTAAATATTATTCAAGATCCTATCAAAGAATCTCAAATATGGAAAAAAATATATGTTGATAATGGAAGGATGTATTTGGTATTTCAAGTTGAAGATCATGTTTTCTTAAATGTACCTCCCTGGAAGGGTGTTATATGATTTGGGATGAAAGGGAAACCAATCCAAAAGTACATAGGACATTTTTAAAATAAATATAGAATTGGACCTTCTGGTCATCATTTTTCTATGCCCCTAGCCTAGATAAAGTACACAATGTTTTCAATGTCTCATTGCTATGATAGTACATGTTGAACCCAATGTGTGTCTTCACTTTTGAAGCTATAGAAATAGTACATGAGATATCATACATTGAGAAGAAAATCAAGATTATGGACACTAAATAA
This sequence comes from Viscum album, assembly GCA_963277665.1. Lineage (NCBI taxonomy): Eukaryota > Viridiplantae > Streptophyta > Magnoliopsida > Santalales > Viscaceae > Viscum > Viscum album. Next base: position 1,048,244,124 of record OY728150.1, read on the forward strand.
TAGGTGTTGAAGAATCATATGAATCTACCGGTATCAATACTTTGGAAAAATCATAAAATTGAATAGGCGACATGGGAGCATGAAAAGTTATGAAGAGGAACTCCCCAAATCTTTTTGTGAGGTATCATTCTTGTCATTTGGTGCATGGAATTTTCGTATGGAAGGGAGAATGTAACACCCCAATGAAATATAAATAAATAAATAATATACTGATTCTCCAAAAAAACCCAATTTTTTTATCCTAGCCAATAATCATAATCATTCCACCTCTATGATTTGAATATTGATAAACTGACAAACACAGTTGTGTTGAGTTAGATATTTATAGTCTAATAAGAAAAACATAATTTTGTTAAATAATAAAATACCATTATAAATAATAATATCAATATTAATATGACCTTTATTAATTGTAAATAATATTATTAATTTACTGTTTTAATGTTATAAGATAATTTGATCTTGATTAATTTTTCATTTCGATAAAAAACGAATTATATTTTTAAAATTTTTATAATTCGAATAAATTATGTGTATATTTAAAAATTAAATTAATCATATTTAGAAATATATTTTAGAAAAATGGAGTTCATTTCACAATTTTACAAATAAAAAAATATTTTGGGTAATGTTCTGATATTTTTTTTGAAATACTTGAATTTTTTTATGAATAGTTGAATGCATTATTGTATCGCATATATACATTACCAGTTAAATTCACTATTCCATGTATCATGGATGATGTAAGAACACTTAGATCAAACCCACATACCCTTATTACAATTAGGAGTAACATTGAACAACAATATTGGTGGTCATAATGGAAATAATAAAATAATGAATATGATATTCATATATCATACCTTTCATCCACGATAACCCCCTCCCTCACTCCCTCTTCTCATAAATACCCTAAATCCATGTTCCTTTCCTAAATTATACTCAAATATCCTCCAAATATCCTCCACCATGTCCATCAGCCATTTTTCTCAAAAAAATACAAAAACCACTCCCTTAAAGAGGGTCCCAAGGAAGATATCACCAAGAGGTAAATTCCTCTTTTCACTTATTTTTTACAAGTTCCTTTATTTTATTTTTCATTACTCACATCCTTTCATCGAAATTTTTATGATATATCATGTACCATACAAGTACTATAATTTCATAATCTAAAATGAATAATTATTCATCTTCTCTTCTTTCCCCATCTTTTATACTAGAAATGAAAACACCATCTGAGATTTTTTAATTTATCACATTCAAGGATGGAATGTTTTCAATTTATATTATCATATTCAATTATGGTCATGATACAATTTTTATTGTTTAAATAGTCTATAATATATTTATTATGACTTATTTATAGTTATGTTTTCTTTTTTTACACATGATATTAATTTGTAAATCGAAATGAGTTTGTTGTGATCAAGAACCGCCAATTAACCCAATAAATTTTCATTAATGTTTTGTATAATTATTCACCATAACTACCAATATCCAAACAAAATTTGTAACCATGTATAATTATGGGTTTTTACTAAGAAAATAAAAATTCAATTCTGGACCACCATCTTAATTCTACATGATTATCTGTACAAGAATATAAGTAAACCGATCATGAAAACCCAGGAAAAAAACACTCCCAAAAATGAAATTAAATCTCATAACCCATAAACAAACCATGAATGATCCCAAATAAAATTATATTAAATCAATTACATTTATATGGGGTTATGTAACCATTAATTTATGAACATGTATTGTATTATTCCAGTCATTAAGATCATATGAGGAACACCTTATGACTTACAATATGAGTTTTCTACCCAAAATTCCATTTTTAATCGGGTTACTCTTACTGTACTCCTAACTAAATTAAATTATTATTAATTCATATTTACACATTATATATTCTTTTATAATGTTTAATATATGTTTACCAACCATAATCCTACTTTTTTGGGTAGTTATATGTTTTAAAGTATCTATGAAAAATTCATCCCCAAATAAAAGGTCGATTCAATGGAATCTCTACAATTAGTACCTTTTGTCAAGGGAAATCTATAATATGTTTATTAAATATCACTTTCATTATAAAATGACTTATTTTAGTATGAATATACTATCTTACTTCACTCATTGTTTTATATAAATACTTTTCCAAAATAACTCTTCCTTTCAAAGTAAAAGAGTATTTCTCTCCAAAATCACTTGATGATTTTGTAAAAAATAGTCTTATATTTCATCACTATTTTCTACTCTTATGTATGATATCATATACCATGTTTAATTGAATGGTTTATGATAATATTGAATATGGATGTACTGTCTTAAAATTATTCACCAATTTACTCTGAATGTTTAGTGTTTCGGCTTAATATTAATGGATAAGTTATTTTAATTTCATATGTAAGTTTCAATATGGATGTTTATGTTGTCTATTTAGATCCACATTCATATTAAATTTTTTTGGAAATAATATGTGAAAACCGGGCCTTGTTATATCCCCTCGATGCACTGGTAGGTCTTATGAGACAAACTATTGTCTTGGTACAATGCCTTGAAAATGATTATTTATGTTCTTGGAATGAGGTCATGATGGTTTTGTTATGATGTCTGACATTATAACTTCCCACTTTATGAAACTAGTAATTTAATGTTCCTGAGGTTATTAGACTTGTATAATACCCATAATTATGCATTATTATGTCAATTTTTTATTCATCTATTATTACTCACATAATGTGTTTATGTTCATTTTTAAAGAATTTTTTTATTTATTCTATATGACTAATGTTTATGGTTATGATATCTTCTGATGTATTTATTACCCTTACTAAGTATTTGAGATCACCCCTTCCATATGATTCATTTTCCCCAAACATGAAGAGGTATATTAGGAATGAAATACATAAATAACCTAAGAGTTATGGATGTTGTCATTGAAATTTCTAAATTTTTTTCTATTGCAAGATTTAATAGTGAATGTACGTACGTATCTGGTTTATAATTCTACTAAACTACATTGTTCTTAGGGATGCACATTCCTTGTTTATATAATAATGTAATAAAATAAGGAACCTAAACCGGGAAACTGGGGTCAGGTCCTGAAGAGGAGGATATCTCACACATAGCCAAAAAAATTATACTTGAGGTTTCTATGGTCCGAAGGAGTGTGAATTGATAGTGTCTCAGACTTGGATAATTTTTCAGTTTTAGTCAAATGAATCTAGAATTCTGACATCAATTTGTATATCGTACTTTTCCAAATTTATGTTCTCATGGTATGAAATCCATGATGTCATTCATGAAACGTTGCCTCATACATTTTCAATTATTCAGTCCAATAGTACGATAGTATGATGTTGTGATATCTTGGCAATATCTCATACTTATATATTTTTATGCTAATGTTATATCATGGAAAAGAGTTTTTATCACAATGGTGTCTCATACATTAATAGATTTATCACCCATTCTTATTATACATAATAATTAGGGAAAAAAATTAATTCATTAGTATTATTAGAAATCATTATTTTGAAATCATTAAAATGAGGAGGTCAATAGTATCCCCCTTTTAGATGATCACAAATCATGAAATTAAAATAATATTATAAATATAGAAAATGTTCATCATAGATGTTACAAATTTTTATCCATGATATCCATGGAATGATTCAAATATAAAACAAGCCTTATCATCCACAGTATGTGTCAATGGTTCAAGAAAGATAATAGGAAAAATTTTAAGTATCAAAAGTTATTGTCAAACGTAAGAGCATTTTTCAACGATGAAAGATTCAAAATAGATAGTATCTAAGATAATAATTTTATAAAATATATAACATATTTCCATATATTATTCAAAAAAAATTCTTTATTAGGCAAGAATTCTCATAAACATATATGCCAAAAAATATTATCCCTCTTTGGGATTACCAAGAATGTAATGAATATTTAATCAAAGGAAGTAAATGATGGAAGAATATTTGAATAGAATATAAATGTAGAATATAATGAATAATAGGTAATATGTACATCCAAAATTATGGGCTCAATGTTAATACAATTCATATATCATCAAAGACAGTACACCCTGATCCCAAATAAAATAAAAATGTTAAGTTTTGGCAGAGGTTCTGACTGATTCTATGCCTTTAGATTTGGCATTCCCTTGCTTCATAGACGAGGTAGTAGGATTAGTGAGATTAAGGTAATAAGGAACACTAGAATAACGATCAGTGAGATACTGAAGGGGATAATCATACAAAACAAAACCTGACCTGATCTATCTCACATATTCAAAAAGATCTAGGGGAAATGGTTGAAAATTGGAGTGCAGATGTACTTAGAAACCACTAAAAACTACATTTTTGAAATAGAAATAGGGAGTTTTAGTACCCCCATAGTTTCTAGTAAATATCCATTTATTTGTGTTTATATTTATGTAATGTATAGGGAACACTTTTGAAGATTTTGTGGATCCTTCACTATGTTATGGGGAAAAAATGAGAGGCACACATGTTGTACAAGGATTATCCAAACCATGCGAAAATCATAGTAAAAATAGTTTTTAAAATAAAAGTTGGAGGTAGATAGAATTTAATTAAAGTGTTAATTATTAGGGAGACTTCGTAAGGAGGTAGTGAGAGGTTTATCATAGATAGTATATAATGCATGATTAGATCACAGTTTGTCTAACCGTGCAATCTAACCACGCACATTGTTTAAATGAGATCCTAAAAAAAATTAGATCTCACACGTTTACCTCTAACGTTATATTTTTGATCTTAAGTTTCCATAAACTGATATTTCTCTTCCTTATAGGGTGAAGAACCACTACCATGTGATTTTGAATCAATCAGAAGGCTTCCCTTGGAGATTCAAACCTGGATTCTTGTGGTATGCGATCATTCATCATCATTGTTGATCAGTTTCTTAGATCTAATTAGATCTAATTATTCTCTCTTATTGGTTTCTCAGATATTCAACCATTATGGATATATCTATGTGTGTGGATTCTAAATACAATGATATTTGGTCTTGATATTCCTAGGATAATATATTTAAGGAGGTTTTATGAAGAATCGTCCCAGTTTTCTTAATCATTTTTTGTTTGTGCCATATATCATTAAAACCATTGAGGTTGGTGGCTTCTCTCTTGACTCCCATTTCTATAATATATTGGATTAGATTCATATAGATTAAGCTGAATGAACTTTATTGTGAAATCTTTGTTCAATGAATGGGATAAATTTTTTTAGTGATGATTTATTGTTTTGTGAAATTTTGTAATCTCGGTGAATTGTGGTGAAAATTGATTTAGTTTCTTAAATTTAAAATTGTGGTTTTAAATTATGGATTTAATGTAATTGAAAAATTATTTTATAAAAAATGTGTTTTCAAAAATAAGTGTTTTTCATTGAAATGGTTTTGGCATTGAAATTGTTTTGATGGAAATGGTTTTCAATAGAAACGTTTTCTTATTGAATTTCTGTATTTTTCATGATCATTGGGAATATTATTGTGTGAGTTCTTGTTGAATATATGGGTCTTGGTTGAAATATTACCTTGTGAATTGTTCCACAGGGTTAATGGAAATTGGGATGCAATTACCTTTGATGACATGGTAGATCGATTAGAAACAACTCATGACTTTGGAACCGTCATCATATAGCATGCATGGTTGGTTTATTGGATTTGTGGGATGGATTAGGAAAGAAGAAAGAATTTTTTGAAATGGTATTAATTCTTTGTTTAGTTATTTCTCAGGATAAATAACTTACTAAAAAATTGCTTAAATTTTACTTGTATGCTTTTGGTTTCGAATCATTTTGAAAACTTTTTTATATATTTTTTAAACTATTTGGATAATTTTATATATATATATAGTTTATTATAATAGTATCTAACTATTATATTCTAGTGGTGTGAGTAGGGAAGTATTTGGGTAAAACTTACCGGGTGTTATACTCACCCCTCATTTGGCACTTTAGTGCTTTTTCAGTTGGTATGTTCCGGGATAGGGGAAAAGGTAACGTTCCACATGTTTTTAGCTCCACCTCGTGATATATGTGATGTTCGGTGATTGTGGAGCATAGAGCTTGGGTATCATGGAGTCTGGTGGTCTCACGAGAGTCTTTATATTTTATCCTCTATTTACTTTGACACATGTTTGTCTTCCACTGTTGCACACAATAATGTTGTTTGGAGATATATGAAGTTGTGGTGTTGTCTTTTATTTTTTCATGCATCATATAGCAAGTTGTTTGGTTAATGGATTTATTAATGAAGTGAAAATCATCACACACTTGTATTTGAAACCCTTTGGAATTTATTTCTATCCTTTGGCATATTTGGGATGTTTCTTAAGGCCTAGTAATGACTCGTTCTACTCCAATGCCAATGGGAATTAGCAGGTCATTACAAATGATATTGTCTTGTGGGTCATTGATTAACAAGTAGGTTTCACTTCCATTTCCTTGGAGTTGATTCATCATTGTATAATACTTGAGCTGTGATCCTAGAAATAAGTATGATTATAGGGACTTGAAATTTATAAAAAATGACATAGATAAACTTTTTATGTTGGACATCATATTACGAGGGAGTTGGGTACATAAGTGTTTTAGAGACACTTATATGATTCAAAAACATAACTATCATTTGTTTAGCATGTGATAAGATCTTGATATAATTTTTAGAGGAATGAAATCCCACTAGGAATAAATATTTCATTTTGCGTAATGTTATATGATCTTGTGAAGTGGTGGAAATTCTGAAAAAATGAAGATTTTTTTTCAAATAAATGAATTTGAAAATGGATACATTGCATATTTAGAAAATTGGTTGATTTAGAAAATAAAGAATGAGTTTTTTAAAAAATGGTTGAACATTAAAATGGATGTTTCATGAATTGAATGTTATTATAGTTGATGTGATTAAATTTGAAATTGTAATCCATCAGTTTCTAGAAAAGAGACGTTAGGAGTTTATTGTTGGTTTACAAAATGGCACGCAGTAGGAATCATAGTAACCAACAAGAAGAAGCTGTAGAGAATGTGGTTGACAATAAACCACATGTGAACCAATAACTAGTTCAGAGTATTATCCATGATTTTCAAGAGGTGGATATGGGGAATCGGAGGGAAAATACATGGTATGTGGACCATTCCATCTAGTTCATGAAAAAGAATCCTCCCAAATTAAGTGGTTAATCTGATCCTGAGAAGGCAGAGGTGTGACTCAGTTGGATGAATCATATCTTCAAGTTTATCGGATCACCGGTGGAGCTATAGTTAAATATTCTAATGTATGAGTATGAGAATATTAGATGCTAGTGGTGGGAACTAGGGTTGTATGCTGAAGTGGATCAAGAACTTTCATGGGAGGATTATAAAGAATTGATTAATAAATAATTATATCCTAACACATTCAATATCCAACGGAAACCATAATTTGTTAGCCTAATGTAATATAATATTTTCGTCCTAGTGTATGCAAAAAAAATAAATAATTTTTTATGCCTTGCACTAGAAGTCGGTGTAAGTTCATCACTGAAGGCATATATCTGTGAATCGGGGATACATGATGAAATTTGATCAATGATTATAATGCCATGTATTAATTACTATATATATATGGTGAACAGAGCAATGGTGGTTGAGTGATACATCTATGGATTGATTAAAGGAGTAATTATGATGATCCCTACTTGAAATGGTGGAAACTCTAATGCCGGGAAAATGAAAAAAGAGAGATACCTATTTCCAAGGTTGGAGTGGGATTTTGAATCAAACGACTGGATCTATAAATCTTCATCTATGACCAAAGAGCCAAGAAGGAATCTACTATTGTGGTTCCACTGACCACATAAATCGGGAGTGCACAAAACCACCATGATCATTCGATAATTTCAACAATAATGTACACCTTTAGTGCTTTTTTCATAGTGCTATGAGGTCTAGTGATCATGTCATATCTCAAGTGTCACACATATCATATTATTCGACAAGACGAGTCAAGTATAAGTTTTCTTTTCGGGAGAGGAAACCTAGCCACTGTGATTCTCGAAAAAACATGAGTCCTCAGCATGGATAATCTCATAAAACAAACAAAGAGAAAAGTGTAGCGATGAAGCAACTATATAGAGTGAAGTAGATTATTGTGGCTGATCATGAATGATCATCTACAGTGAGAGGTATATTTTTTTAAAATTAAACCTTTGTGAAAGTTATATTTGATACTATGGCATCACATTTCTTCATTTCTTCACATGTCATTGTCATTTTATTTTTTGAAAATTAAATGATTAACTTTGTTATAAAACAAAAAACACATCTCAATGAAAGAGATTGGAAAGCCATTGTGTGTGTAGAATGTGATATACGAGTTGATAGAGCAGAGATTAAATGGGACTTCTCAATGATGGAGTTGTATTTATATAATGTAATCTTGGGAATGGAATGGTTGACAATATCTAAAGCTCACATTGACTCTAATAGGTGGAATTCAATTTTGATGACTATGGACAATGTCAAGAACATTTTTAAAGAGTAGAATTTTGTAATGAATGGTGCAATGAGATTGTTGGCACCATTGTTGGGAATTATATCTAAGTAGTTGGAAGCATTGACTTTGGAATCGATAGAAGAGATCTAGGATGTTATTTTTCCATCCTTGGTGGACTAATTTTTAGAAGGCTTTTCCATGAATTTCATAGGGTTACCAACCATAAGGAATGTTTAGTTTATGATTGATCTCCGCTCAGGGACCAACCCAATTTCCCTTCTGTCTTATAGGATGACACCAAAAAGGTTAAAGGAATTGAATGTTATGTTGGAGGAGTTTGAATGAAATTGATTTATTTAGAAAAATAAATCTCTATGTGCGATACTGGTTCAACCCAAAAATAATGTTGATGGAAATATTTGGTTGTGCATCAATTATTGTAAGCATAACCATGTAAAGAGAAATAATCAGTATCTAGTTCCACACATTGATGATCTATTTGGTCAATTGACGGGAGATTAGTGGTTCTCTAAAATTGACTTGTGATCAGGATATCATCAATTAAAACGTTAGAAGGAAGATTTTACAAAGACAACATTCATAAAAAGATATGGACACTACGAATATATAGTCATTTCTTTCAGTCTCAAAAATGCACCAACAAATAATCAAGGCTTCAATGGTATACATATTTTAGATATATCTAGATTCTTTGGTTGTGGTGTTTGTAAATGACATCTTGGGGTATTCAATGACAAGGTATAAGAATTAGCAGCACCTCGTAATAGTGTTAAAAATCATTAGAGATAACCATTTATATGATGAATTATCAAAGTGTGTCTTTTGGATACAATACATACTCTTTCATGGCCATTTGATTTCCGAAAAAATTATTTTGGTGGATCCCAAAATGATATATGTTGAGATCTCATTGGAACAGTAAAAAACATTCTTTGAGATACATAGTTTTCTTGGGATTGTTGGTTATTACAGATGCTTTGTGCATGACTTCTCACAACTATCATTTCCAGTGAAATAATTGATAAAGAAGAATTCCCCATTCCAATTTCAAGAGGAATACTAGAAGTATTTCCCCGAATTGAATGTACATCATACATCAACACCTATCGTGATTTTTCCAGAATCATAATTTTGATATGTAGTTTTCGGGGATACTTTGGGACCAGGATTAGGCTATGTTGTTATGAAAAGAGACCATGTTATGGCTTATGATTCAAGAATGTTTAGAGTTCATGAGAATAACATCCCAATATATGACTTGAATTTGAAACAATTATTCATTCCAAGATGACATAGAATTATTATCTCTTTTGCGTCAAATTTACTATTTTTATAGACAACAAAAGCATAAAACAAATTTTCTCACAGTGAGATTATAATTTGAAGCAAAGTTAATTGTTGGTGTATCTCTAAATATATTACATTGACTTAATATATATAATGAAAAAATAGAATTCGGTGGTAGACACATTGTACATAATGGCATATGCTCAGTTAGCGAAAGAATCATCAGTTGAGTGGCACATGATGTCGGTCCTAGACGACATGTATTTGGAATGTGAAGACCAAGGTGATGTTTTCGTTTTCATTTCTGGTATTCTTGTTCCTGATTTAGTGAATATTGTCATGGATTAATAATCATATGATGTAGAAGACCTGGTTATGAGTTCAAAACTCAATGGCGGGGAGACAATTGAGGGTTGGAATCCTGTTGGAAGCTTAGTTTTATGTTTCAAATGTTGAATGGATGGACCTATGGCTTATCATCAATAAATTCTTAATTATTATCACCATTCAAGATGTGTTTCAATTCTAGGTACACAGAATATGAATAAGTTGTTGAAGGTGTTGTTTTGATGGAGGTACATGGAAAATTAATATGGATGAGTTCGTTTCAAAGTTCTTAACATGTTAGAATGTTAGATAGAGCATCAGAGACCCACAGTTATGTTGTATTCCTTACAAATCATGGTGTCGAAATGGGTGTGTATAGATAGAAATTTTGATACAGGTCTCTCAAGAATGGTCAGTAAACAAGATTCCATATGTGTGATAGTGGATCATCTTACCATGTCAACCCATTTCATTACAATTAATAAAACTCATATGGTGTATGATCTATCAAAAATCTATATTAATTAAGTTTTAATGAGGCATGAAATACAATTATCAATAGTCTTAGACAGATATCTGAGGTTCCATCATATTTTTTTTAATCCTTACAGAAATCCCTTGGCACTTAGTTGAATATGAGCATGGCGTAACATCCTTAGATAAATAGGAAATATGAAAAGATGATCCAGACATTGGAAGACATGATGCAGGTTGTGTAATAGATTTTTGTGGCTCATGGGAGGAGAATATACCCTTATTGTAGTCACCATATAATAACAGTTATCAGGCCTCGGTATATATGGTTCTATTTGACGAATTATATGGTAATTCTTGTTATTATCAACTTTGATGGGTGTAAATAGGGGAGAATTCACTAGTTGGTATAAGCCCTATCCATGAAATAGTATATAAGATATATTTAATCTTAAAGAAGATGGAGATAGCTCAGAGTCGTCAGAAATCTTACGCAGTTCAATGTCAAGGACCATTATTGTTTTTTGCAAGCAATCATGTGTTATTAAACATATATCCAATTCTTGGATATTATCTTTTTTAGATGTAGCGTTGGATATCCCCCATATATATTTTCCCTTTTGAGATATTGGAATGGGTTAGAGTGGTGGCATATGGGTTGGAAATGCAACCATGGTTCTGTTCGGTGCATAATGGTATCGACATATGTCAATTGAAGAAGTATCATCCAAATCCTGACCATGTGATCATATGGGATCATGTAGTACTATATATATATTCTTAATTGGTACATATCCCTATGCGTATTATGTATAGAAAAGATAAATTATATTGTAGAAAAATAATCGATCTAGTGTGGGTTTTATGGCAACATTATAACAACCCTACCCTTTATTACACACTTAAACATGATTTTTTATATAATCTATTCACTTGAAACAAAATATAATATCGATAGGTATATTTTATTTGGTTCATATGAATATTTCATAATGATATAAAACATGAAACACAATATCTTTATTGAAAACTTCTTTTACATGCCCACTATATCCCCTCGTACTTAGCATTGCATGGGTTAAGCTGAGGAGATGCATAAGAAAAGGGTGAGCTATAAATCAAAATAAGGGATTAATGAAATAATAACATGAATAATACAATACATGATAGTAAATATTAATATAAATGGGGCATAAAAGAAACATGAATATAAAGTAATGATAAAGCATGATTATCACAACATTGAATTATGGAAAAAACACTTAACTTAGTATTAGCATGAGCCAATGCTCATTGCACAAAGAGTAAGAGAAACACCTCATTTATATTTAATTATAATTAGTAAAACCTCATTAAATTTTATGTATCATGATACTAATCATTACATATGCATTGGAGCACTATCAGGGAACACCCTTAATAAACATTTAATTTCAATGCATAAGTGTTCCACATGGATCCAACAAAATAGAATCATTCGTCATCATTTGTTCCATGATAAAGGGATGTGGAATACATACCTTAATCATTATAATAAATAATCAAATGATCATAATGGTGAATACCCTTGATAGAGAAATGGACATGGTATTCACTACACAATGAAAATGACAAGTAAAATTGCGGTTCAATTTCGGCCGCATAATGATGTGAAATAAGAATTCATAAAAATGTTTGATGAGAGAGAATGGGGTGTCGCATAATATTTAAATTAAATGGATATTAGGGGGGGTCATATTGATACATTTCACATCATATTTAATTGAATTTTGATTCATAAAAAATAATTGTTTGAATGTAAATGAGGATAGATAAATTCCTTACAGAATTTCAGCATATTAACAGGTGTACATGAGAAGAATTAATTATAGTGAAATAGGTCTATAATAAATTAAGAATATGTAGTTGAATATAATATTGGTTAGAGATCTTACCACAATGTTTTTAATTGAAATTAAAGGGTATTACAACATAAAAAACATGGTTAATAATATGAAAGGATGGAATCCCATACGGAATTTCAGCATATTAATGTGTGTACATGGAAGGAATTAACGAGACACAAAGAGTTATATCACCATTAAAACATAAGGAGGGAAGTATGCGGAAGTGAAAAATCACACCCCAACATTTCTAATTGAAAATAAAATTGAATAACAATATAATGAAATTTGGATAAAATGAGAAAGGAAGAAAATCCCTTACATGGAAGTGTGAACCCAATGGCATGGGAGGGGCCTGAGTGAAGATTATTGGTAGGTTGGGGAGCCATTTAAGGATTATAAAAGGATAATTAAAGAGTTTGGATAATGTAAAAAGTCTTCTTGTGAAGAGGAAGTGGGATCATGGTGGGTTTATATTGGATTGAAGAGGGAATTCTTTATTATTTAGGTTTGGGACACCACACATTTAACAAATCAAAACCACAAACCAACCAATTGTTTTTATCATGGATGTGAAAAAGGAGAGTGGAAAAAATAATTTTATAATGGAAATGGCTGAACTTATTAAAATAACAGTTTTTATTATGTGGAGGTGAGTCATGATCTTATGGATATCAATTTAAAAAGTTATGATGTTTTATGCGTTTTGAACGGTCCACTAAAGGATTTTAAAATAATTCAAACAAACCTAAAATAAAATGATTTTAATTTTAAAACATATATTTTCCAATAATATCTCATATATTATTTATTTACATTAATATTGGGTCATTATGATGTCATAAAACACATTTTATATTTAAACAGTATTTAATTTTTACTAAAAAATTTGATTGTTTCCAAAAATTATGAAAAATTCACAATTATATAATTTTTATGTTCTAATTCCAAAAATAATATTCATTTTATCTAAATAATTTTCAATATATTTTAATTTTTACTTTTAACATAATATATGAAATTTGTCAAAAAGTCATGGGTTTTGACAAAAATAGATGTTAATCCTTAATCAAATTCACACTCATATTCATAATAATCATACGGTCATTTATATTATATTAAATTTAATTTAGTAATAATATTTAGTTAAAATATTATTTAATCAAAATATATTAATTAATCGAAATAGATTTCTTAATTAACTGAATGTGATATTTTTTCTTTAAAAAACATTTCACAATGTAACAATAATAAAATGAAAGTATATTCTCAATAAAAAATAATGTACATAATCATATTACCAGGGTCTCATAATGTAACCCATTATAACAACTGCATAAGACAGAAGGGTAAGGTGTGCGATGGTGACAACCTCATGGGGTGGCTTAGATAACATCGCTCGGGATGTAATATCTATCAACTTCCACTTCTCCCTTAGGTGGTTCTATTTGAGCTTTACATGTTAATGCTCAACATGGTCTTGGACAAGATCGAATCCCAATTATGCCACCTCCTTTACGAGGTCCAACAAATGGACTTTGTATGGGGCATGTCTACTAGATGAGTCCATCACTTCCTTTGTCTGTGTAAATTTGATCTGTTAAATCCGTATATTTATATTAATCATGTGATAACTGATCAACAACTATATTAGAAATGGTCACAATGCCTAACGGTATTTTAAATTCCAAAAACATAATACCATAGAATTACATATGTTATATAACCATTATATATAATAGTGAATTTTATTAGATCAATAGGAATTTGAATTATTAATAGTTTGAGTTGTTACAATCTTCCCACCTATAAAATTTCACCCTCAAAACGTGTGGTTTTTCCACAAGACATTTACAAAGGGCATTGTCTTATTTCATATAACTTTTTCTCTACGATCTATGATATTCACTAATAATTCCTCGTAAGAAGTCTCATCATCTAACTATACTACCTTTGAAGAGAGTACATGTGAAGGGTCTACTATATACTTTAATAAGAGGGATACATGAAAGACATCATTTACTTCAGTCATGGTAGGTGGATGTGGTAGTCGATGGGACACATAACTAACATGATCAAGTGTAACAACCCGAGTACAGAGCCCCTCCACTAGTGCCCCATACCTGGTCGCCACATGACCTCAAGTGTGTTTCCCCAAATGCCAGAGGCTGCCGACTAGCAGCGAGGGCCTTGGTGAGTCGATGGGGAAACAATGCCCTCATTTGGTAAGGTATGCAAGGGAAGAAAACAATAATAAACAGCATAAGAAGTAACAACATGCATAAAAACATAAATTAAACAACGGAAGCAATGTAAATATATAACTATAATGACAATGACAATCCGGGTAATGTATCTAAGGAAAACAGCAAACACAACAACGTGCTGAAATACAACTAAAACCAAGTGAAAAAGAAACACAAGGTAATCTCCTCAGCATCGCGAGCCATAGCTCGGTCCCATGCTCCCCAGCTCCTAATGCAGTCAAGATCCCAAAGTATAAGGGCGCATTACCTTATCTATACCTGTAGCAACATAGTATGCTTGGGCCCAAAAGCATGGCCCAAACAGGGTGTGAGATACAATCCCAGTAAGCAATCACTCATAGATTTGTGCCTAACAGTCAATGAATACATGGCAATAATAAAACAAGAAGTAGTAAACAGAAAAACACAAGCAGCTACAATCCATAGTTCTAACAAGTAAAGTACACAAGTAAGTATCCAACAACAAGAAGGAAATAGGTAACCCTCTGGGTAGCTATCACAGCCTAAACGCTATGGTTCAACCTATAGTACTAGAAACCCTATGGGAGGCACACACAGTCTCACACCTCTTGTTCAGCTACGTAAATTATGCAGACTCTCTGGGGAAGCAATCACCGTCAATTCCCCCTATAGTCTCGTATCGTGCTAAAGTCTCTCTGGGGAAGCACTCAACGTCAATTCCCCATGTGCCACGCGTCGTAATTAGAAGACACACTGGAGAAGCCCTTCTATCAATTATCCACTTGGTCTTGCATCATGATTAAAAGACACTCTGGAGAAGCCCTTCCGTCAATTCTCCCTTTGGTCTAATACTCTAGGTTCTCACAGTCCTGAGTATAACTAATCATGATCAGCACATGTAAGTCATCCAAGTAAAACTCAAGAACTACTTGGCTAACAACTAAGGTTCAACAACAATAAATAGACAACAGTTCCACTATGCTATGACTAGGCATGGTAACTGGAAAACGCCAAACAGGTAGAACAAGTATGGAAAAACAATCTAAGCACAAAAAAAAAACTACTCTAATCACAAGCAATAACCTCTACTAATGCAACAAAGCAAAGCAGGAAAACAACAGGGGAAAAACAGGAAACACGCAATACCCCGTTCACGGGTATTGGTGGAATTTTCACAAATTACTCATCAACTTTCTACAGAAAGGCACAAACCACCTACATCTATCTTAGGAGATCGATATATGTGAACCTCTACGACATATTCCCCTTATAATGACGTGGATCTGAGAAAACACACAAAAAGTTCCTCCCAAGATAACTTGAAAACAAGGAGGAATCAAGAAACAAGGCTCAAGAAGAAGGAATAACTCACCACAGCGATTCCAACGCGAATCGACCGTGCTCGAATCGGAGAACGGACATTGAGGCGGAAGCTCGGAGAAGACTCGGTCGTATGGACGCTCCCGGTCTGTTGAAAACTGGAGAAGAAGATGAATATGGGGGTTAGGCGCGACCCCGGTTCATTTAATGAAGAAAAAGAAAGTACATGGCGTGTAATTCAAATTTTCCATACTCCGAAATAAAAGGCCTCCACCTCTGGCTAACACACCGTGTGTGTGGCCTAGACATAGCCAACACATGGTTTCGAGCGGGAACAGAGTACACGGCGTGTACACAGAAAGTACATGGCGTGTACATTGAAAATTTCCAGAAAAACCATTCTTCTTAAAAACTCTAGAAAAGGGAAAAACATACCTGAACAAATATCCGGGTTCTTACAAACTTCCTCCCTTAAAGAAATCCATCCCCGAATTTCCCTAACGAGGTGGAGAAGAAGAATTGTCGAACAGCTCCAGCCACTATGATCGTACATCGGCCTCCCTCTCCCAGGTCTCGTCCTGTACTCGCCTGTGCTACCATAACACTCGTACCAGAGGAACAGACCTCCCGCAGAGAAACTTTGTACTATGATCGACAATCCGGATAGGATGCTCCTCGAACGACGCATCCACTTCAATCTCGACTTCCTCAGGCTGAAATACTTGAGATGGGTCTGAAAAGTAACGTAGGAGCAGAGTGACATGGAAGACGTCGTGAATGACACGATACCTCTAATGTAATTGCAACCGATAGGAGACTGGTCCCACTCTCTCCAAAACCTCAAATGGCCCGACGTACCATGGCGAAAGCATACCCTATCTCTGAATCCCCTTATGTCCCAACCTAGGTGTGACACATAGGAAAACCTGATCAACGACCTCGAACTCTAGAGGTCCTCTCTACTGATCAGCATAAGACTTCTGCGGAGACTGTGCTGTAGCCATCCTCTTCCAAATCATCTCTATCTGCTCTGAAGTCTCCTGAACAAGACGAGGTCCCAGCAAAGCTGCCTCTCCTGCCTCCAGCCAGCATAAGGGTGATCGGCATGGACTACCGTACAAAGCCTCGTATGGTGCCATCTGAATGGTCGCCAGAAACTGTTGTTGTAGGTGAACTCCACCAAAGGAATATGTTTCTCCCAAGAACCGCCAAAGTCATGGATGCATGCTCGCAGCATATCCTCAAGCACCTGGATCGTGTGCTCAGATTGGCCATCAATCTGGGGATGGTATTCTGTACACAAAAGTACCTGTGTACCCAAGGCATTCTATAGTCCCTTCATGAACCGAGAGGTGAAGCGCGCATCTCTGTCCGAAACAATAGAGCGCGGAACACCATGCAGATGCACAATCTCTCTGATGTAAAGTCATCTGAGATCATCGACACTAAAGGTCTCCTTGATCAGCAAGAAGTGAGCAACCTTCGTAAGTCTGTCGACGTCATCCCTATCAACGTCATTCCCTTGCGGTGACCTCGAAAACCCAGTCACGATGTCCATCGCAACATTGTTCAACTTCCACTCCGGAATGGGTAACTGTTGTAAAAGACCTATTGGTCATTGATGCTCTACATTCACCTGCTGACAAGAAGAACATCTCATGACAAAACCAGCAATAACCTTCTTCCTACCTGGACACCAGTATTAGCGATGAAGATCCCGATACATCTTTGTGACGCCAGGATGAACTAACCAAACTGAGGAATTGAAATCCTGCATCAGCTCCTCGTGTATGTCTGCTGTCACCCATACACGTCCTTTGAAATGCAAGATATCATCCTCACCCACTGTCCATCCAGGAAGAGGGTCCTCTCCTGACACACTCTCCCGCAGGACTAAGCATTCCGAGTCTAATAGTTGCCTCATCCGTACCCGATAAAGTAGCGTGGAGATAACAACTACAGAAGATAGAAAAGTCTATCCATGTCTGTCATGCACCTCTAGATGCATCTCAGAGTACAGAGCCATCAACTTCCACTCACTACTGGCCTCCTAAACTTCTTGAATCTAAGTTCTCCTACTCAACGCATCTGCCAAGACGTTGCCCATTCCCGGCGTATAGGAAAGATCGAAATAAAAGGACTGTAGATATTCAACCCACCTGCGCTTCCTCAGATTCAGATCATGCTGAGTGAAGATATACTTGAGACTCTTGTGGTCAGCAAAGACCATGATGTGCTCTCCCAGAAGATAGTATCTCCAACAGTGCAAGGCATGAACAACAACTTCCATCTCCAGATCGTGCGTAGGGTAGTTCCTCTCATGTGGCCTCAACTGCCAAGACCCATACGCAACGACTCAATCCCCCTACATAAGCACAGCTCCTAGCCCGATACCCGAAGCATCATAGTAAACAGTGTAGCTCTTGCCTGGCTCTGAAAGACTAGTATCGGTGCTGACGTCAACCTCTCTTTCAGCTCCTGAAAGGCTGACTGAGAAGAATCTGACCATAAGAACATCGCCCCCTTCTTGGTCAGACCTGTCAAGGGTGCTGCTAAACGTGAAAAGTCTCGAATGAAGCGTATGTAGTATCCAGCAAGCCCTAGGAAGCTCCTTACCTCAAAAATGTTCTTCGGATGCTCCCAGAAAACTAAATCTCTCACTTTCTCTGGGTCCACAGATACTCCTATCTCTGAGATGACGTGACCCATGAAGTGGATCCGATCCATCCAGAAGTGGCACTTAGAGAGTTTAGCATAAAGCTGATGCTCTCTCAATGTACTCAGAACGACCACATGATGGGTGGCATGGTCGTGTCGAGTGTGAGAGTACACCAAGATATCATCCACGAATACCACGATGATGGAGTCCATGTAAGGATGGAACACTCGGTTCATCAGTGCCATGAAAACTCTAGGTGCGTTCGTGAGTCCGAAAGGCATGACTGTATACTCGTAAAGACCGTACCTGCTCATGAAGGCTGCCAGAGGTATATCTGATGGTCTAATGTGCAACTGATGATAACCGGACCTCAAGTAGATCTTCTAGAACACCCGGGCTCCTCGAAGACTATCTAAAAGGTCATCAATCCGCGGCAATGGATATCGTTTTTTGACCGTCAACTGGATCAACATCCTATAATCCACACAAAGCCGAAGGGTACCGCCTGCCTTCTTTGAAAACAGGACAGGCGAACCCCAAGGAGAAGTACGAGGTTAGATGAAACCCTTAGCCTGTAGCTCCTCCAACTGCTTCTTGAGCTCCAAAAACTCAGGTGTGGCCATCCTATAGGGAGGAATTGACAATGGTGCCGCTCCTGGGACGAGATCAATAGAAAAGTCTACCTCACGCTCCGGAATAAAACATGAAAAGTCCTCTGGAAAGACATCCCGAAAGCTATCCACCACTGGAGGAAAGTCCATCTGTGGAGCCCCCTGATCATCCAGATAAAGCCTAGCAATCTGGTTTTTCACCCCTCCTAGCCCAAGATGCGTGAGTCCCACCCGACTCACCCAAACGTCCCATTCGTCTCTTTGAAGGAAAGATTCACCTTATGGTGAAATGAAACAGACTCTACGGTGATAACAGTCAATGACTACCTAGAAGGGAATCAACAAGTCCATGCCGAGGATGACATCATACCCTGTCATCTCTAGGACATAGAGATCAGATAAGAAGTGATACCCTGCAACCTCGAGAGGTCACACTCTACACTAGCATACACTAGATGTCATCATTCCCAATGGTGTGTCTAGTGTCAACGAGTCGGAAGAAGAAAAGATACAGAGTCCATGGCTCTTTAAAATAGCAACAGTGATAAAGTTATGCGTAGCACCAGTATCGAAAGGGGCTAAAGGTAAAACTGAGGCTACTAAAATTGTACCTAGAATAGTAGAAAGGCCGGGATCCTGCTCACGATAAGTCTGATCCATGGCGAAAGACTGACCCGTGTCGTGGCCCTGTGCCCCTGGCTGACCAATCTGAGCTGAACCGCCTTGCTGGTGCTGTGGAACTGGCGGCTGACCACCACGGCCTCGACCTCCACCTCGGCCCGAACGGCCGGAAGAACTCCAGTTCCCCGACTGGTGAGAAGATGGTGGTGCTGCTCCTGAACGAGGAGTCATAGAAGAACCCTGGTCACCAGCTGCGGGTGAGATTACCTAGCAGAAACACTGAAGGTGACCCATATTTCTGCAAGATCGGTACTCCACGGGGTCCCTCTGGCACTGCGGCCTTGTGTGCCATGTTCGGCCACACTGATCACACGTCACCTAGATGCCTGATGATGCATCTCGCTTCCTCGAATCACCGCGTGTAGGCTCCCTACGGCGCTTCATGCTGTCAGCTAAAGGAAATCTATCTCTGGATGCAGAACCGCCCTGGACCGCAACTCTAGAGTCTCTAAGATTGCACTCCGCAATTAGTTCCTGGTTGACGACGGAAGTAATGGAAGTCAGCTGGAAGATGTTCACCTGCGAGCAAATCTCCCGCCTGAGTCCATACTCAAACTTCCTCGCCAAGAACACCCCACTCCCATCCTGAAGGTGTGTAAAACGCTGCATCTTAGTGAAACAGGAGGAATAATCCAAGAATGATAGAGTACCATGCTCTAAGCTCATGAACTCTTGGGCTCGATCGGCCCTCAGAGTCTCTGGGTAGAAGTAGTCATAAAACACGCGCTGGAACGCCTCCCAAGTCATAGCCTGCTGCTAACCCGCCTGTGAGATCATGTCCCACCACCTCATGGCGGAGTCTTGGAGCATGTAGATGGAGAGCTTGAACCGCCTCTCTGGAGGCGTCTCCAGATGCTCGAATATAGTCATCATGGTTTACAGCCATGAATCTTCAGACTGAGTTCTTCCCTCCCCCGAGAACGTGAGAGGATGCTGCTGCTGAAAGACCCACGTCAAGACTGCCGTAGACGAGGAAGGAGGCGGTGGTCCCTGGAATACCTGCATCATCCTCATGAAACCCTCCCTGAATTGCGCGTCGGTGCCCGCAACTGGTACAACAACTAGTGCCAAGGCTGGTTCGGCTGGGGGATCGATAGGAAGTCCCTGATCAGCCCTGTCTGGCGTTTGATCACTACCTAACGACAGACGTACGACCGGAGGACGTCTCAGAGGCATAACTCTGAAAGATCAAAAACACATCGTAGATCAGGAAAACAAGGACCAATAAAACAAGAGTACAAAACAGGAACATGGAAATAAAAACACACAAGATTGTAAAACACGACTACACGACATCTATAAAACTACACGGTGTTTCTTCTTAAACCACTGACATGGGCGTGTACCCCTACCCTACAAGTCGTGTACACTACAACTACACGGCGAGTTGAACCCCACACACGACGTGTACTTGAAAACTATTCCCCTGCCCGAGTCTCCTTACACAGCAAACCCACACGGTCCGACTCAACCCGATACTACACGGCGTGTTTGGAACAAACATGGAGTGCACTAGACAAGGCTTTGGCGGTCCGTGTTGTTGAGTACACGGCCGTCTACATGGATGGATCTCACACGGCATGCTCCGAACAAGAACGACGTGCATAGGCTAAGGCGACATCGTCCCGTGTTGTTAATGACACGGTCGGGTACCTGGGCAAGACTACACGTCGTGTTCCAAACACACACAGAGTGTGGAAAAGAAGGTCATGCCCGCCCGTGTGGGCCGTGACACGGCCGGGTACCTAGATAGGACTACACGGTGTGTTCCCTACGGACACGGCATATGGAAAAGAAGGTCACGTCGGCCCGTTTTGTTTGTGACATGGTCGGGTACCTGGACAGGACTACACGGCGTGTTCCCTACGGACACGGTGTGTTCTACCTGAGCTTCCCCAGCCCGTGTTGTTAGTGACACGACCGGGTACAAGGCTCCGAACTCACACGGTGTGTACCAATGGTACAAGGTGTGTTCCAAGAGTTACTCCTAAGACACTATGTTCTGCTCACACAGTCAGTGAAATGGCCTGAAAACTACACTGCGTGTGCCTGAAAATTACACGCCGTGTATTCTGGGTTTTTCTGGGCAGTAGCTCAGAAACTACGTAGAATTCCAGAAACACTAAAAAAAGGGAAAAGATGCCAAATTCCAATCTGGGAGGCCCCATAACACCTCATGAAGCACAATTTGGCATTCATTTTAAGAAAGGAACAAAAAAACGTTTTCTAACAGAACAACAGAGAATCTATCAAGCATCTATCAAAATAGAATGCATAATCTACACAGAGCCTATCACAACAGCATGCAATCGCTAATGCACCCTAGATGGCATGGCAAGAATGCATGACATGTGATGTCTACAAGTGCCTATATGATGCATGAGATGGAATACCCTCATCTCATCGGGTTGCGACAGAAATATGACCGAAATATTAAAACAATAATAGCACAAGCCATGTAAATCACTCTAGGTGAAATCATACCAACCATAAAATCTCAAAACCAGAAAACTACAATTAAAGAGGTAGTATGGATTTTACCTGTACACGGGTTAGCTTCTCCCGGGTATAGCTTAATACCAAGTACCGAATCCATCCTATCCCTGGCTAAAGGCTCCAAACAGTAAAGCAAGAGAAAAGAACTCCTCTGATACCACATTGTAACTACCCGAGTCCGGAGCCCCTCCACTGGTGCCCCGTACCTGGTCGCCACATGACCTCAAGCGCGTTTCCCCGAACGACAGAGGTTGCCGACTAGCAGCGAGGGCCTTGGTGAGTCGGTGGGGAAACAATTCCCTCATTCGGTAAGGTATGCAAGGGAAGAAAACAACAATAAACAGCGGAAGCAGTAACAACATGTATAACAACCAAAATTAAACAACGGAAGCAATGTAGATATATAACTATAATGACAATGATGCAGCAGGTATAAGTATCTAAGGAAAGCAGAAATCACAAAAACGTGCTGAAATACAACTGAAACCAAGTGAAAAATAAAAACAAGGTAAGCTCCTCAACATCGCGAGCCACGGCTCGATCCCATGCTCCCCAACTCCTAATGCAGTCAAGATCCCAAAATAGAAGGGCGCTTGCCCATATCTATACCTGCAGCAACATAGTCTGCTTGGTCCAAAAAGCATGGCCCAAACAGGGTGTGAGATACAATCCCAGTAGGCAATCACCCAAATATTTGTGCCTAATAGTCAATGAATACATGGAAATAATAAAACAAGAAGCAGTAAACCGAAAAACACAAGCAGCTACAATCCACAGTTCTAACAAGTAAAGTACACAAGTAAGAAGCCAGCAATAAGAAGGAAACAGGTAACCCTCTAGGTAGCTCTCATGGCCTAACCCCTATGGTTCAACCTATAGTACTAGCAAACCTCTAAGAGGCACACAAGTCTCACCCCTCCGGTTCAGCTACATAAATTAAGCAGACTCTCTGGGGAAGCACTCACCGTCAATTCCCCCAATAGTCTCGTATCGTGCTAAAGGCCCTCTGGGGAATCACTCAATGTCAATTCCCCCTGTGGCCCGCGGCGTAATTAAGAGACACTCTGGAGAATCCCTTCCGTCAATTCTCCACTTGGGCTTGCATCGTGATTAAAAGACACTCTGGAGAATCTCTTTCGTCAATTCTCCCTTTGGACTACTACTCTAGGATCTCACAGTCCTGAGTATAACTAAACATGCTCAGCACGTGTAAGTCGTCCAAGTAAACATCAAGAACTACTTGTCTAAAACTAAGGTTCAACAATAATAAATAAACAACCGTTCCACTATCATATAACTAGGCATGGCAACTGGAAAATGCCAAACAGGCAGAACAAGTATGGAAAAACAATCTAAGCACAAACAAACTACTCTAGTCACCAGCAATAACATCTTCTAAAGAAATCAAGCAATGTAGGAAAACAACAAGGGAAAACAAGAAACACACAATACCCCGTTCATGGGTACTGGTAGAATTTAAACATACAACTCATCAACATTCTACAAAAAGGCACAAACCACAAAAAGGCACAAACCACTACCTCGATCCTTGTAGATCGATATATGTGAACCTCGAAGGCAGATTCCCCTTAGAACGACGTAGATCTGAGAAAACACACAAAACGTTCCTCCCACGATAACTTGAAAACAAGGAGGAATCAAAAAACAAGGCTCAAGCAGAAGGAAGAAGTCATCGCTGTGATTCCAACGCAATCGACCATTCTCAAATCGGAGAACGGACAGCGAGGCAGAAGCTTGGAGAAGATTCAGCCATACGGACCCTCCCAGTCGGTTGAAAACTGGAGAAGAAGAAAAATATGGGGGTTAGGCGCGACCCTGGTCCGTTTAATGAAAAAAAAAGAAAGTACACGACATGTACTTTTTGAGTACACGGCGTGTGCTTCGAATTTTCCATACTCTGAAATAACCGGCCTCCACCTCAGCCTTACACACCTTGTGTGTGGCTCGGACACAGCCAACAAATGGCTTTGACCCGGAACAGAGTACATGGAATGTACTCAGAAAGTACACGGCGTGTACTTTGAAAATATCTAGAAAAACCATTCTTCTTAAAAACACCAGAAAAGGGAAAAACATACCTGAACAAAAATCTAGGTTCTTACATCAAGAATCTCAGAGGGGTCGATGTACCTAGGACAAAACATCCCTTTCTTTCCAGACCACATGACCTTCTTCCATAGAGGTATGCGTAGAAATACCATGTCTCTTACTTTGAAATCAATGTCTCTTAGACCGTTATATACATAAATCTTTTTTGGCTTTGGGATTCCTTGATATGCTACTGAATGGTTTTCAGATTCTCCACCATTTCATTTACCATTTCATGTACTACCCACTTACGCTCCCCGACATCATTGCAACACACCCATGTTCTACACGTTTTCCCATAATGGGAGTCATATGGTACCATTCATATGCATGAGTGGAAACTATTATTGTATGAGAATTAATCCAGTAGAAGATGTTGGTCCCATCGTCATTTGAAGTCCATAGAACATGATATTTACATATATTCAGGTGTTTAAATAGTTTTCTCATATTTTCCATCTGTTTTAGGATGAAATGCCATAATATGGTTAATTTCACTCCTTCGAGATTTTTGGAGTCTTTTTCTGAGATTTTAGGTGAATATTGGATCATGATTGGATACAATATATAGTGGTAATCCATGAATCTATACCACTTATTTGATTTAAACCTGTGCAGGTTGATCTAATGTAAAGTCCTCTCGAATCATGATAAAGTGAGATATCATCATAAGTCATTCCACAATCACCCATATAGAAATGATTCATCTAGATGTCCTTGGAAGTCCAGTGAAAATGTATATTTTAATGTTGTACCACTTCCATGTTGGTTTGGGTAGTGGTTGCATCACCCACATAGACGTTTTCCTCTCAGCCTTCACTTGCTGACATACCAGACACTTCGATGTATATTCAGCAATCACCATTTTCATATTGTACCACCAAAAGAATTTCCAGAGCTCTCAATACATCTTTGTGCTCCCTAGGTGAATAGAGAAGGTTTAGATAATTTCTTCAATTGTAAGCACCTTCTTTTTCTCTAGATCTGATGGTGCACATAATCGTGACAGAAATATCACAATTTTATTCTCCTTAAAAAAGAACTCTGAGGAATTATTATTTATAATACCTTTTAGACATTTTATAATTTCCACATCCTTTTTATGACCAACTTTTATTATCTCCATGAGGGATGGTTGGGTAATCATTTGAGATAATATTGATGATTTTCATCCCATAATTATTTCCAGGTCTATCCACAAGTATTATAAGAAGATTGGATCATTTTCCTCTCTCATCATTGATAAAGATTAAACATTCTTTCTACTTAGAGAATTCACCACCTTTTTACCTTACTGGGATGGTAGTGGATTGAGAATTCATAATCCTTGATGTGTTCTATCTATCTTTTTTTGGTTCATATTAGGCTATTTATATTTGAATATATATTTTAGTCTCTTGTGATCAATTTATATCTCACAAATCTCCCCATAGGGATAATGATGCCCTACTTTCAATGCAATGATTATATATTATAACTCCAGATCATGCGTGGGACAATTCTTCTCATTTATTTTCAGCTTCTTTGAGGTGTATGCAGTCACCTTATCATATTGCATCAACACAAAATCCATGGACTTCTCCAAAGCATCCCTAAATACCACAAATATTTCTCCACTTGTGGGTAATGTGATCATGGGTGTATGATAAGAATTCATTTCAACTCCATGAAGCTCTCTTCAAATTCACCACTCCAAGTAAATTTACTCACTTTAGAGTTAACTTTCTAAGAATGTTGGACAATCATGACAAATTTCTCACAAATTAGAGAAAATATCCAGCTAACCCCAAGAAGCAACGAATATTCATTACCGATGATGGCCTCTACCATCCCTCTACTAATGTATTAATTGAGGGATCCACATATATATCATTTTTTATGATGATATGGCCCAATAATGAGACCAACTTTAATAATAACTCACAATTTATGTACATTGAATTTAATTTTACCTTCTGCAAGGTATCTAGTACAGTTCCTAGATTCTCCACATGATGGTCATTAGTTTTAGAGAATATTATAATATCATCTATAATGAATACCATTAAGATGTCAAGGTAATCTCTAAAGACTCTATTTATCAAGTCCATGATGATTCCTAGAGTATTAGTGAGTCCGGAATTAATTACTATGAATCCATAGTGCCCTTATCTTGTAGAAAAAACAATCTTGGGATATCATCCTTCTTCAACCTTACATGGTAATATCCTGGGCATAAATACACCTTGGAACGTATTGTGCACCACATAGCTGATCGAACAAGTCTTCAATTCATGGAAGTGTATACATATTCTTTATCGGGATTTTTTTGAGCTCATGATAATCAATGCAAAGGCGCATTAACCCATTATACTTCATGATGAAGAGGACTGGTTCACCCCATGGTGAAGAACATGGATGTATAAACCCTTTATCTAAATTCTCCTATAGTTTTTTCCTCAGCTCCTCAAGATCCACAACAACCATTCTATAATGTGACTTGGATATTTGAAACTCCCCAGTTATAAGGTCAATTTAGAATTCAACATATCTTCAAGGAGGAAGACCATGAAACTCATCGAGAAACACTTCATCAAATTCCATCACAATAGGCATGTCTTCAAGGGTGGTTACATCCTAAGAGTAAATCATCTGATCCAGATACACGTGCTCCTTGGGCAATAATATTCATGCTTGAGATAATTGTTCTAAAGAAGATTCATCTTCCTCTATTCACTTGTATAGAATCAGGGGTCGATTATCACCACAGATAGTGATTTCCCAATCATGGTAATTCATGTTGGATCTATAAAAGGAAATCCAATTCATTCCATGAATTGAATCAATGTCCACCATAGGGATTATGATTACGTTCATTGATATTTTCATCCACCGATTATGGCAGGGGAGGGGTTATATTCAAGGGATGCAATGATTTCCTCATTTGATGTACTCATCGACATCATTACTTCCATGATTTGTGGTGGTTTTGGTATTGTTCTAATAAGAATTTGGGATATAAAATAATGCATAGAACTATGGATGATAGCACTACCTTTAAATTTCTAATTATGGTTCTACCTTATCCAATATACACACCAGATGAGTACCTTAACCTGTGAAACACATAAAGGGAAATCTATAGTAAAAAACGACTGACTTATAAATAAATTTTATTTCCTTAACTTATGAATCTATAGGCGTCAATATACCTCATCATTGATCTAATTTATATAATGTATTCTTAGGGGGGGTTTTTTAATTACATTAATAATGGTTCATACTCTTCATGAGACTTTTCCGAAAAATATCCCCTGGGAGTGTTGTAACCAAAAGTGCAGCAAGGCCCGTTATTGTGTACCAAGATACCCCAGGATAGGCCTGAAACTCTTATTGTGAATTTTCACTACTAGGTACATATCTACCAGAGTTTCCGCTACATGATTGTATCCAGACATGGATGTATATTCTTTATAAACCAATTACTAAATACTCACCATAATTTATGTATGTTCTTATTATACATAATCTTATCCATAAGGCATTCACTAGGATTTTTTAATTCTAATCCCAAAAATAACTAAACCTATTCATTGATACAAACTATAAAAACCATATTTATTATTACACACATAAACATGATTATTACATAAAATATTCACATGATAAAACATGGAAGATTGAGAGGTATAGTGTCTTTGAGTCTTAGAAACATTACATGATGACTTAAACCTTGAAGCACAATATCTTTATTGAAACATTTCTCGACATGACCACTACGTTCCCTTGTACATAGAATTGCATTGGATAACCTGAGAACATGAATAATAAATGAGTGATTTATAAAGCCCATTATGGGAGTAAACAAGGTATAACGCAAAGAATACAATACATAATAATAAATAGGAATATCAACAAAGCATAAAAGAAACATGAACTTAAAGGCATGATAAAGCATGAGCATCACAACATGGAGATATGGAAACAACACGTAACATGGTATTAGCATAATCCAAGGATCATTAAACATGGACCATGATTGAACCATAATTTAACTTGAATTAAAATTATTAAACCCTCATTAAGCATAACATATCCTGATACTAATCTTTACCCAATGCATTGGAGTGCTATCAGGGATCACCATTCAAAAACATTCTATTTCCTGCATAAGTGTGCCACATGGATCATACAACACGGACACGTTCATCATAATTTATTCAAAAATAAAGGAATGTGGAATTCATAGATTACATTTATAATTAATAAGTAAATTTACATAATGTGTAAAAAACATAATAGAGAAATGGGGATGGTATTCACTATACAATGACATTGGCTTGGATAATCATCGTGTAATTTCGCCTGCATAATAACATGACATATGATTTCATAAAAATAATTGATGAGAGAGAAAGGGGTGTTTCATAGTATTAAAAATAAATTTAAAGTAATTGGGTTATATAGATACATGTCCCAAAATATTTAATAGAATATAGATTCATAATTCAAATGAATTTCTTGAATGTAAATGGGGAGAGAGAAATTCTTTACTGAATTTCTGCATAGTAATGGGTGAATTTGGGAGGAATTAATGAGGGAGAAAGAGGAATCTCATAATTTAAAAATAATAAGTGGAATATATGGGAGGTGATAAATCATACCCCAATATTTTTAATTGAATGTAAATGTGTATTGCAGCATAAAAAAATTGATAAAAATTGGAAAGGATGGAATCTCTTACAGAATATTGGCATAGTAATAGGTGTACATTGAAGGCATTAATGAGAGAAAAAGAGGTCTATCAAAATTAAAACATAAAGAGGGATATATGGGGTAGGTGATAAATTATACCCCAATATTGGTAATTGAAAATAAAAGGGCATAACAACATAATAAAATTTGGAGAAAATGAGCAAGGAAGAAAATCCCTTGGAAGTGTGATCCCAAAGGCTTTGGAGGGGCTTGAGAGTGGATTCATGGAAATTTGTGGCTTCTTAAGAGATTTATAGAGAGAGGAGGAAATATTTTGGATGAACTCAAAAGGTTTTTAGTGAAGTGGAAGTGGGAGCATGGGTGGGTTTATATAGGAAAGGAGAGGGAATTCGTTATTAGTTATGTTTGAGACACCACACATTAAACTAATCCAAACCATCAACCAACCCATTATTTTTCCCATGGTTTTTGAAAACGGGGAGTGGATTAAATTATTATATAGGTCCAATGGATGAAATAATTTAAATATTAGGTTTTATTTTGTGGATGTGAGTCACACTCTAATGAAAATCAATTTAAAAAGTTAAAATATTTTATAAGTCTTAAAAGGTAAACAAAAGCATTGTAAAATAAATAAATAAAACATAAAATCACATTATTTTAATGTTAAAACATATATTGGTCTAAAATAATTTATATAGTATTAAATTACAACACTATTGTGTCATTATGATTTCATAAACACATTATATATTTAAATGGTATTTAATTTTTATCCAAAAAACCAACTGTTCTAGAAAATTATGAAAAATTTACAAATGGAAAATTTCGACAACCTGATTGATAAAATAATATTCATTTTATCTAAATAATTTTCTAAATATTTGAATTTCTACTTTTAAAATAAAAACTAACATTTGTCCAAAATTCAAGGGTTTTGAAAAAATAGCTTTCAAACCTCAATAAAAACCACAGTCATATTCATAATAAATATAAGATCATTTATATTATATAAAATGTATTTTTGTAAAAATATTTTATTAAAATATAAATAAATTCAATTATCCATTAATTCATCAAAATATAATTATTATTTAAATAAAAATGATATTTTTTATTTAAAAGACGATTTTCAAAGTAACAATAATAATATGAAAATATATTCTCTACACCAAAATAATGTAAAAATCATAGTAGTTAGTTCTCGTTACATAACCCCTTATAACACCTGCATAAGACTAATGTGTAAGGTGTGAAATGGTGATAGACTCTTGGGGTGGATAAGGTAACATCGCTCTAGTGGTAGTCTCAATCAACTTCTACATCTCCCATAGGCGGTTTTGTTAAAAAATAACATGTTGAGGCTCGACAAGGGCTTGGTCAAGAGTGATGTCGAATGATTCCACCTTTTTCTGATCTCTAAAAAATTGTATTCATACAGGGAAAGTCTACAAGGTGATTTCATCACATCCTTTTTCTGAGTAAATTTGATTTTATTAAAACCCTATATTTATACAAATCATGTAATCACTATTCAACTTCTATATTAGCAACAATTAAAATTCATAATGGTATTTCAAAACCCAAAAACATAAAAAAGAAGAAGTGAATATGTGACATAACTATTTCATATAATAATACATTTAATTATATCAAGATTAATTTCCATTATTAAAATTTTGGGTTGTTACAGACATGTACATATTACGTCATAGTCATGGAAACAAGAGAGGAAATTGAAACAGAAATGGCCAGAACTCTTTGAGAGCAGTAATGTTTTTTTACTTTTCGGGGACAGAAAGACAGATAATGGGGAGAAGGCATACCACTAGTTTATGATACATTACACTTATTTGGGTATATTATGTATAAGGTGGAAAATTGTGAGAGGTTTGTTATCTTTACTATTTTTTGGGACAAAAGGAGAGGCGCATGGGCTGTGCACAATTTTTCCAACCCATGTAGAAATCCTAGTAAAAACTGTGAGCAAGTGAAAAATTGGAGGTAGAGAGATTTTAAATGGTGTGAGTAGTGTTAGGGAAACTGTGTGGGGAGGTCGTGTGAGGTATGGTCTATACGGTAGCTATTTCATGGTTAGTGCACCTTTTCTAAACGTGTGAATTAACTCTAAACATGGTTTAAATGAGATCCTAAAAAACTAGATCTCACTTGTTTTTTCCTCTATGCTGCTTATTTTTCCCCAAATAATCCATAACTCTGGATTTATCTTCCACTATGGTAGAATAACCTTCCCCAAGTAATTTAGAGTCAATATTAAAGCTTCTCTAGGTGTTTCAATCCCATATTTTTAAGGCATGTGAACGTTCTTCATCGTTCTTGAACCATTTCTCAGGTCTACATAGATATACATCTCCTCTCTTCATGGTTTATCAGATCTGTAAATGTTATAGGTATATATATGAGTGTACATTCCAGATATAGGGATATTTGTTCTCTATATATCATGGATAATATATCTAAGGATGTTCTGTGAAGAATTGACCCGGTTTTCTTAAGAATTATTCATCCATCTCAAGATTCGTCAAAGCCTTTGTGTTAAGTGGATATTATCTCAGCTTTTCATATTATAATTAATTGGCTTCATTTCAAAATGATTAAATTGAATGAAATTCACTGTGAAATATTTGTTCAGTTCATGAGATTAATCTTCTTTAGTGATGATTTATAATTTTTATGAAATTGTGTAATCTCGTTGAATTATTATGCAAATTGTTTTACTTTCATCAATTCAAAATGGTGATTTTAATTAATTAAATACATGTAATAGAAAAATGGTTGGATGAAAAATGGTTTTCAACAAAAATTATGTTTTATTTAAATAGTTTGGAATCGAAATGGTTTTGACGGAAATGGTTTTAAAAAAAAAGATTGTTTTATAGAAATATTGTTTTTGAAATGATCATTGAGAATATTGGTTTGTGAGTTAATACTGGATATATGGGGCATGGATGAATGATTAACTTGTTCTAGATTCCAAAGGGTTAATGGAACTTGTGATACAATTACCCTGTGATGACATGGAAGATCGATGGGAAACCGCTCATTAGTGTGGAACATTCATCATGTAGCATGCATAGTTGGTTTCATGGATTTTTGTAAGGGTTTGAGTATGATAAATAAATGTTTATAAGTGGTTACAAATCATTATTTAGTTATTTTTATGGAAAAATAACTTACTAGAAAAAGTGGTTTATATTTTACTTGTATGGTTTTGGTTGTAAATTGTTTTCGAAACTTGTTTCTATCTAGTTTTAAACTATTTTGAGAAATATTTATATATATACAGTTTTATATTATTCTTTATAACTCTTATATCCTACTGGCATGTGAAGGGAATTCATTTGGGATAACCTATTGAGTTTTATACTCACCCCTTCATTGCAAATTTTGTACTTTTGCTGATTTTATCATTTGTTATAGGAGAAAAGGTAATGATTTATTTCTCTTTTCGCACCACTACGTTATACTTGGGATGTTAGGTGATTCTGGATCATGTATATAGTGAAGAACAGAGTCCTATAGTCCCTTAGGATTCATTTTTGGTTTATCTGATGTTTACTTTGACACCTTTTAGTCTTACACTATTGCACACATTGATTTGATTTTGATATATATGATTTTTTTGAGTTCCCTTTCATTTTTTCATGAATCATATAGTGGGATGTTTGGTTAATGATTTTATTTTTAATGAGTAAATCACCCCCACTTGTCTCTGAAAACCTTATACATTTATTACCAGCCTTTCGAATCATGGGGATGTTGATTAATGCATAGTAATGACTTCGTGTACTCTCAAGTCAATGAGAATTATCGTGTCCTTAATAGAGTAATCAGAATGGATGACTGAGCAATCACTTCTTTTCCTTGGACATATATAAACATCATTATGACATTGATGGAATACATTATAATTTGTCCACAACTTCAATTGCGCTAATAAAATCAGAATTTTTTCTTGGAAATGGTTCAAGACAGGGATCATCTCATTGCACTGAAAGACCTGGTCTTTGAATGTTGAGTCACATAAGGAAATCTATAATTCTCATCCATGAATTTAAAATGTGAATCCATATCATGATTGGAATAAATATGAGTGAAATTGAACGTGATGGAATTCATATCTTCGGAATACATCATGGTCATCATTTTTTCTTGATCAGTGCCTTGCTCAAACTTCCAATGAATTTATAATGTAATTACATGTTGTCCCATAGAGGGACCAATGGTGGTAGAATCAGTTTCCTCTCTAACAACTTATCACAACTAATCTAAATCATTCACTAGAGAAGGAGGTGGTTTAGAAACAACATTAATATCTAAAAAACTATCCTCAAGACATTTAAGAATAATAACCAAGGAATCTCTAAACAGATATTTAATTTCCTCTACTAAAGAATTAATAGTTTCTAGTTTCACATGGATTTTATTACTCTAAATATCTATATCATAAACATGATGCATAATCTTAGGTTGGATATTCTGAATAACAAACTCACATATATACCATGAATCCTTTTCACTAATCTTTTTTAAAAGAGGAGATTGATTCCATACACAATTTGGAAACCCAGTCATCATATTTTCACCAAAACAATCAATTCATCTTGAGTGACTAAATCATTCGAATTACTAGAATAAATATAGTATAATCAAGTATAGAGGACTCTTAGAATAGAATTTCTCAACATTACTTTCATAATCCAACTCAGCTATAAAAGATCCCCTAGGATCACCATTAACATTGACAATAAGTTTATCACTCTATGGATGTATTCTAGAAACATTATATATATTTTCCCCACTACTCTACCATGGGATCCACCAAACAGTCTAAAATAGATACTATGTTATGAGGTACCACACTAGGAGAAACTACAAAAACATCTAGATTCCTCCGACCTTCTGAACATAGAGTAGACATTTTGTGTTTTATACTAGCAGGGGTGGACTCTATTTATATAACAATAGTTGGTGCATGTTTTATCTCAACATCCTTTTGGGAATATAAAAATTGACTCATCATACAAATTTTCATCCACATGAGTAATATGAAAATAAAAAACATATAACTATTAATTTCTAAAATATTAATTAATAAACTTATTCTTCCCCTGTTCAGAAACTTACTATTCCACAGTATTTATAATTCTCATCAGTTTATCCACACAGAAAATGAAACATCATGAAATGTGGAAACATAACTAGAATAAAAATCATCAAAAACTAAAGATTAATAAACAATATCCACAAATGTGGAATTCTTCCACCTAATATATGCCTCTTAATGATCCAAATTCCATTCTACATTCTTCTTCTTGATTCAGCCAAAATCATCTTCTGGTTTAGACTATTCTCCATCACTTCTATTATCATCTTATTTTTCCTTTTCATCATCTCAATAATCCTCACAACATTCACTCGATATGGAAATTTTATATTCACCCTCTATATAGTCCTTAGTCTTATCTTCATTATTCACTACCAACTTCTTTCTTTTTGGAAACCTCTTAGGTAGACTATGAGCTTCAAAGGTAATGAGAGACGATTTTGGAGAAACTCAAGGTAAATACCTATATAAATAGATTGTTCCATTTCCACTTTTTCAAAAATAGAATCTTCATCATCAGAGTAATGTGAAACATCATCCGGATCCAAGCATTGATCAACATAATCCATAGGTCTTGTTGGATGGTCAACCAGATTAAATTCAGCATACAATTTCTCACTATAACTAACCAATATTCTCTTCCATGGGTTCTATCTTATCTTCATTATTGAACATGGGGAACATGTTATGTAGAAACAACCATAGTTTATAATAAATTTTTTGTTATCACGTACTAGTCCCTTGGCCTCTAACATGTAAGAACTTATCTTCTGGTTATATCAAAGAATTTGATCTGGATGATGGCTTGATCATATCACACATATGTACCACAAGATATCTTCATAGATTAATCTTGTGACCTTTTGTCATAAGAAATAGTAGATAAAAGTCTTGATACCATGTGGTTTCAAAATCCCTTATTCTTGTACATAACATATGCTGGAGTAACATCAATAAATTTCTATCGTATTCATCCAACTATTTGGAAACATGCCTTCTTGTTATTATGTCACTCTTTTGCAGAAAAATGACATCCTTATACATGAAAACATCACTAACATCTAGAATACTTCTTTGAAAATCAAAAATAAATCCATCATGAGGTATATTTAAATACTTTTTCCATTTTTTTGAAGAAAAAATGAATCACATGTCCATTGACATTGGTTTTATTCTAATCATTACTATCACTATTAAATTCAAATTCTATGATCTGATAAAACTCATAGACCATATTTGGGTAAAAATTCCTCTTATTAGATGAATAGAATTCCAAAACCCTTGATTTTGGAGAAATGTATGTACTATATACATACTCGACAACAAAAATTTCATGTCTACCTCATTTTCTACAAAAAAACACTCTGTTGAAAACCTCCATATTAACTGATGAAATTGGATTAGTTTGACTCGAATATTTCTTCTAATTTATAAAAAATTTAAAATTTGAAGAATAAAACTCAAAATCATGCTTCATTCTTTGGCATTTAGATCTCCTCAGTATGCTTGATCAAAGGTAATGTGATGACATGAACAACCAGAGATGAAAGTGTTTCACGAGGCTCGAGAGATAGATGAAGGAGTACCGCATTGGGCTCAAGGTTTGTTCGTAATAGAATTTTGCAGTATTAATATCATTTTGGATATTAGTAATGCAAATTTGGAAATTATACATGAAATCAAATTTTAGATCGAGACAAAAACAAACATCAATTTCCATGAAAATAGAATAAACTGGGAAATAAACCGTTGGTTTGAAATAGTGTGAAATAAAGAAAAAATTTACAAATGCATTAAATGAACAGAAATTAAAACACAATAGAAATACATACCTAATGGCATGAAAATCCAATGGTATGAAAATTCTATAACACGAAAATCCAATAGTATGACTAGAAAATGGAATGTATAGACAACATTATAACAAACCAAGAACATGATAAACCAATGGTATGAAAATTATAATAAACCATAATATAAATTTTTCATTCATAATTTATGATTTATATAATTAATTCTCTCATAATTAAAACGGTTGGTAAAAATATCATCTAACTAATGATTTGTTCCAAAAAACATAAGAGTAATATATACCTTTTGAAAATTATCTCTAAATAAGTGTTGTCTTATATAAATATTAATTTTTCTACAATAAGAATATTGATTTTTAGAAATGTGTATTTCAATTTTATTGTCACAGTTTATGATGAAATGTCAGAATATATAGCCATAGTTTGGTATAATGTGATTCATACACAAAATTTGTGCACGAAAAAAATACATGTAGTTATGTACTAAGCTTCAACAGTAGACAATGCAAAATAATTTTTAATTTTACTAAAACATATAAGTATATAGTTTTCTAAAAAGGTATATGTTCTATATGTTCTTTTTCTGTTTAAATTTCATTCAATAAAATGAAATTCTAAATAACATACTAATTCAAAAAACTTGTTCTATAAGATAAAACAATCTAACATTTGTATTATAGTTTAGGTATTTGAAAATTAATTTATCGAAAACTAGATGTGACTCTACTGGGTATGCATGAAAACAAGAACACATACCTACCCTGATAATAATATCCGTTCAAATTGTATTCATTTAAAGAATACTTCAAATCGTACCTCTATAACTGGTTTAATAAATTGTTATCCTAGCATCATCAAGATCCAATTTACTTTTGGTCCTCATAATAGTATGAATACTGTTATTTTAATCTATATTAAAATGATTTAAAAATCAATTTTATATTTAAATTTGTTTAATATAATACCTTCTTTGTTTTAAAAAATCTTAAATCCAAGAATGATTTTGCATCCACACATTAAACTTTTTTCAAATTCATTTTGCTTCATTTTTTAAAAATATATAAATAAATATTATTAATAAGATATGAAAATAATATCATTAACATAGATTTATTCGAATAATAAATCTTTTAAATTTTTTATGAATTTTATAGGATTATATATCCTTTTTTTAAAATACTTTTGTAATAATAAAATTACTAAGCATATCATTCCAAGATATATGAGGATGTTTTAATCCATATAAATAATTTATTATTTTAAAGCGTAATTTGGAAAGTGGGGATTCTGAAAACCAAGGTTTTTTCCATAAAAAATCCTTAATTGAAAAAACTATTTAAAAATGTAATATTGAAGACAACTTGATAATGAATGAAATCTAGAAGAGATCCATTACATAGAAGGATTATTATAGACTTATGTCTGCATACATTTGAAAATTATTCCTCAATGTCAATCCCTTCTTCCTGATAAAATGTTTTCAATAAGTGTGGCCTTGTGTTTATAACTATATTATCTGAATCATAAAAATTTTTCCTAGAAAAAAATTTAGTGCCAATAGAGAATGTGTCCTTGGGTATATCTACAAGTTCAAACACATTGTTCCTTTCAATATTATATAACACTTATTTCATTTCCTTTGCCAAAAATTCATCATTAATAGCTTCATTTATGCTCATAGGTTGATGCTGAGATAAGAACAATTGATGTTAAATCTTATTTCTTATATAATATATAGTTTGAGTTCCTCCATTTAGATCACTAACAGCAAAATATAATGGATGTTACATAATATTCCTAAAATCCCTAGAGAGATAGTGAA
The DNA here is from genome assembly GCA_963277665.1 of Viscum album. NCBI lineage: Eukaryota > Viridiplantae > Streptophyta > Magnoliopsida > Santalales > Viscaceae > Viscum > Viscum album. Next base: position 1,048,282,190 of record OY728150.1, read on the forward strand.
TAATCACTTCTATATTTTCATGTCCATTTTCTAAAAGTATGAGAAATTCTTCTGAACCTGATGATTTTTATGCTTGAATTACTATAGAATCTAACGGTTTGGAATTTTTCTTTGAGAAGATAAATCATCCTCATGGTTTTATGAGGAGTTATTAGCCTCATGTGGATAAATTTTATCAGATTTTACAAGAACTGACTCTTCCATATTTTTTGACGTCTTTTTGAAAACACTATAACATTTTTTAGAAATTTAATAACCCAGGAAAATTACTTCATCACTTTTAGAAGGAATATTTTCCAAATTATATAGAATTTAAATAATAAAGAATTTTAAAAAAACCTTAAAATAATTTACCTTAATATCTGGATTTTATCACAACTCATAAGGGGACTTCCGATTGAAAAGTCAAATAAAAACTCTATTGATAACATAATTGTATTTATTAACAGATTCTACCAAAAATTTGATAGGTAGCTCATAACCATTTAACATGTCATGGGATATCTATTGTAATGTTTTATTTTTATATTCAACCACTACATTCTGATGAGGCATCCTGGGAGAATCTATGTTGTAACTGTATGAATTTTATGAGAAAAATGATTAAAAATATTTTTTTTTCAAACATAAAACCATGATCACTCCTTACGGTATTAATCATCAGTCCTCTAAAATTTTCTAATGATTTAGCATTCATGGAATAGTAAGGGAGTGATTCAATTTTGTGATCTAGAAAATATACCAAAGTATAACAAGAATATTCTTATTCTATAACATAAATATACTACTTCCCATTATAACATGAAATTATTGAAGGTCCAAAAATTTCCATATAGATTGAATCATGGGTTTTATAAGATAACAATTATTTAGTTTGTTTAAATGAATATTTGTATTGTATCTATTTTTGATAAATGTTGAATTCTATATTTCTTGAGATGTCAAGTTTATGTAGATCCATAACTAACCCTTTTCTTGTTAGATTTCAATGAGAATGAATGTTTCAATTTCTGAGCCTTCAATGAAAAAACCATTATTCTTTATTAATAGCACTCAATAATGAAATATTATATGAAAATAAATATTTTTAATCTATTGAATAATCATTTTATTTTTGCGAAGTAGTAAAAATTAAAAAATATTTAGAAAAAAATTACATTATTCATTCTCACACTGAATATAAGAACCATCTTCACACAACATAGAAATTATATTAATATTATACATTAAACCATAATCATATATGACATTATAAATTATAATAGATTTTTTCCAATATGTAATAGGCTAATCATTTTTCCTTTGGAAATCTCAACAAATGTGACATGGCCATCATGATCCTTGATAAGGTTCTTTCAGCAAGAGTAATATTATATCATATGTCTTGAACAACCACTGTCTAAGTATTGTATAAGTGAATTGAATTTCATCAAGTATTTTTTCTATAAAAAAATGTTTGAAAAAAATAAATCATTTCAGAAAACAAATCTGTTTTGGTCTAGAAATGATAGTGATCACTTTGGAAACCCACATTTTCCTCAAGGGTTTCCTATAAATGGATTGTATACTCTTAGAAATGACATATTTGACACACCCATTTGAAAAATATTTCAATAGAGGTTTCATTATTTTATTTAGGAATTAAATTATTCTTAGTAATTCTCCTTTGTCCAAGTACATATCTTATCCTAGTAACATATTTCATGGAAAATTTATTCCCTAATATTTTTGTGAGTGTCTCTCAACCATTTATAAATTTATAATGGCCTTTCTCCCATTTCTCATTTTAATTTTTTACGTTTAGTTTATTCTTTGAGTAGTTGAATATTATTATATTTTTCTATAGACAACTCAATTTTTACATTTATTATTAGAGTATGCTGCATTTTAGACTTTTATACTTATCCATTAATTCATTAACAGAATCCTCTATCAAGTTAATGTATTCAGAAAAGTCTCCATTTGAAATATTATAACCAGATTTTTAATTTTCATAATTATAAACCTAAAACATAGGAATAGAAAAATAAACTTTATGTAATTCCAAAAATCTTTCTCACCTTAGTCGGGAAGCACATGTTTTCTCAGTCTGGTTTATTTCTAGGTGATTTATCTAAATAACTTGAACTATCATTTGAATCACTCTTTGTTTCATTCATGGTCTTTTTGTATATTTTTTCCTTGTCATTATTTTTTTGTTATTTCATATTTGGTATTTAAAATTTTATGTGACCATTTATTTTTTTATTCATATCATATGACATCATTTGGATTATCAACCATTTTCATCCAATTTCCACTAATTTGAAATTTTACATTTATAGTTTGCATTTATGAATAAGTTTTTCATCTTCTATAGATTATTAAATCGTTTTTCTAGCTACTTCATTTCCTAAAAACTATTATAAGTAGATTCATTATCACTTGAATATATATCTTTTATATTCTCTTTTTATTTTTTACTACTGTTTTCTAGTGGAAGTAGTTAACAATGCTATTTACTTCTTCTTAGGTTCTTTATTGTATTGTCTATTTTCCTTGCACTATTATTCATAAAATATGAGTTTACCAATCATCTACAAGACTGGTAATTTATTGATATTTCGTGATTCTATAATGGAAGTTAATTTTTTTCTCCATCTTTTAGGTAGATAACTTTGCAATCTCTTTATCTGATCATTATCATGTACATACTTTCCCCTTGAGATCATGGTATTGACAATCTCAATAAACATGAGGAACATATCATAATTCTTTTAATGATGTTTCATTTTAAAAATCACATATTTACTAGTATAGGTATTAAGCCTCGTCTATTTGACATTTTTATGTCCCCACATGTTAAATAAATATAGTGTCCCAACTCGAAAAAGTAGTTTTAAATTTGGAAATCATATTTAACACTTCATAATTTAGGGAACAATATGGTGCATTCATAGATTTGAAATTAATATTTTTTGAGTATTTATCTATATTTTTAATAATATAACTATATAAATCTTGTGAATATATATAATAAGGTTCATGAGTGATTTTTGTAATCTATCATCAAAGTTAAACACTTCAGCAAAGCTGAAGATGATTTCATACCTCTTTGAATCTAGTGTTATAATTCTTAAAGAATACTAAAAATGTACATATTTTGTTGGATAATATATTATATAGTATAATTAGACGAAATTAAAGTGTAATATAATATATGGATAAATCATGGGTTGTGAAAAATGATGAAAATTGTGATAACTAAAAAATAGTAAAGAATCATTTTGGAACTCATAACTTGGTTGAACCTAGTAGGTAACCATATGAGATTATTGAATATTCATTAGATGTGGAAAGATATAGTGAGGAAAGGAACAATAATTTAATTTTTTGGATCTATTTAATCAACCAAATAGGATAAATATTTGACTATTTGGGTTCAGCTCATTCTTTTATTTAAGGAAGATAAGATAGGTTCTGGTTTTGAGTTTGTGGGAAATCCAAATGTTCCATTTGGATAAACATACTCACCACATTATCTAACTTCGATCAAAACTTAATTAAGGGATTATAAGTATGAAAACATTTAGTAGTGATATCTGGGGATTGAGGAAGTTTATTCTAACAATGATGAGTAATAAAATGATGATGTTGATATTATTTGCATTCAACATATTCAGAACCCCTTTTAGAAAAAGAACGAGGAATCAAGAAATAAGGTAGAGAAGTCCCCAAGATAATATGCACTTGTGTTTGATTTTTTAGACTCTGAGTCTGATGATTTTGGAGGCCTACCAACATGTAATGGCAGACCTTCCATATCAAACCAACTTATAAATACAAATGGTTCCATAATGATCACATTGGTAGATTAGAGTTGGTTCCTCATTTTTTCACTAGTGATCTTCGTATAGTTAAAAATACGATAGATGAATAGGTTGATAAATCAATAGAAAATAAGGATTATAGAAGAATATATAAACCTAGTTTAATTACATCCCCTCCTAAATAAGAAAGGATTTCTCCTCTTATTCTTTCATATCATTTATGGTATATTACCAAAGATGATTTTTCTACAATTATGGATAATCATTTCTCTATTATTACTGATATACCGTAGAGATATATTTCCAATGATGAAATATAATTGATAGTGAATTTATTTTTGGTATTTCATAATGAAATGTTATTTTATTTGATTGGGAATTTGGAATAATTGAATAATAGATTTTTTTTGAATATCATGTTAATACTTTCAGTCATTTAAGACTTCGAGTTGGATCTAACACAAATGGGAAATCCTATAATTGGTAAGCTGGAATCTCTTGGAGCCAATTTTTCCTCCACTTCTCAATCTCCTCATACCCCAGTTCAAGGTGCTTATATTGATGCTAATTTTGTTAGAAGGATAGTAATGGATGAATTAAGAAATTTTTTGGGGGAATGTTTTAATTATAACTAAAAATATTTCAATAAAATATTGTCTCATAGGGATAATATATAAAATATTCTATGAGAATTTCATTGGGGAGACAGAATGGATAGGTATGTGACATCTAAATATATAAAATATTATCTTTCCTAGAAATTCACCAATGCTGACCTATCCCCCCATTTTATATATTTTGATGAAAATATTATAGTTCCTCATATAAAAAGATGATTCATGGTTAATGTAAATCAGTATACTTTTGTAGATCCTATGTAGAAGCTATTCCTAGAAGATAAGAAGTATTTCATTCAGGTTATGGATCACTCGGTTGGGTCATCTCTTAGTTTAATAAATTGCAGTATCATTATCTCTATACTATTATAACTAATGTGTTTAGTTCTATTGTTGTTCATTTATCTACTTATGTTTCAACTCTTTCTACATTAGCTCTAATTTTTACTAAATCTATTGTTGTCTTTCCATTTCAAATTAAACTATTTTATGAATTGTGGTACTTCTGAATAGTGGCTTCAGGCACTATCTTCAGGCCTCCCACCACTCCAACTACATCTGATCAATATCTACAAACAACTATGGACAATGCTCTTGTTGATATGAATTTTAAAATTTATTATTATTAGTGTATCTAATAGATATATTTTTTAACGAAATATTCAACTATGTTATCCTTTTTGAATAATAAGGAAATGTATTTGTTTCTATATTTTTTCTCTCAATTTTATTTTAATGTTTCTTACTAACAAAATATAATTACTTTTAATCTCCACATTTACATTTATTACCAACATCATTATCTATTTATTGACAATCCCAAAATGGAGATTAGAATAATGAGTTTTGTGTAAGTATGTATTGGTATATACTATCATAATTTATTGAATATTTTGAATTAAATCACATTTCAACTATGATTTTTATCATAAAAAGGGGTAGATTGTTTGATTAGTCTAAAAATTCCAAATTTTATTTATCCAAAATAATTTATAATTTATTACTAATGGTTTGTGTGTTGTATGATATAACCACATATTTTTATCATTTTCAATATAATCTCTATATATGTTTCATGTCTAGGATAATTCTTTTCTACCATAAGTAGAGGGTATCTGAGACCATGAAAAGTATTTGTGATCATGAAGGTAATTCAATAATATATCTGCCATTTTTTGGAGTCTTACCATGTGCTGATACCATATAAAGGAAACATGAACATGTGTTGTGTATCTTCACCTTTGAGAAGGGAAGATTAAACTATCAAAAGACTTCAGAGTCCATATTTGTGCATTGATTCAATGAATATGAAGACTCTGAAAATACCACATGCGACCAAGCATCCAAACCTATATTCATGATTAATTTGTGCGACTGTAAGTATGTTATGTATCATGATAAGTACTTTTGACCATAAGGGTTTTGTGAGGTCATGATATATGACTGCACCCATGAAGTCATCTCAATTTTTGAAAAATCTAAATATTAAAATATATTATTATTTTCTAATGGTAATATTTTAATGAATTTAATATTATTTAGAGTACATAATTCTAGGAGATCTATTTTATCTGTATGAGACTAAATGAGTGACTCTTTTTAGATGAATTCTTGGACAATAGGGTTCTATAAATTAATAGGGAGCCTCAAACATGTGGTATATGGTGTAAATGTGATTCAATGAGTATATTGAATATATTATTACTTCCACTACTACCCAACACCCTTTTTTGAAACGATCATCACAAAAATTTATGACACTATTCTATATTTTTTATCTATTTTTTAGGATATATTTAATAACAATTCATTAAATAAATATGACCTGAGATTCAACTACATTAAAATACTTTAATCACACATTATAATATATTTTTTAAATTATTTTTATGTTATGTTCATCAAATTATGTTTATCCTCTAGAACCTATTATTGTTCTGTATCGAGGGGTTGCTAAATATGCATTCTATAGTTATTTCACACCTATTACCCAATGAATATCTATAGAAGTTGATGGTTATAGACCACAATATACTATTTTTAGTAATATCAAAAAAACATGATTTAGTATATAAATCATGTATATTATATTTTGATAAATTTGTATATGTATGGGTGACTCTCAATTGGAGATGAATATGTTCCATATTTGAACTCTATATGTTATTTTATTTTATTTTTCTGTTTATTTGAATGTTTTTGTTTTTCAATTTTATTTTGTTTAACTTGCAATACTATATTTCTTAAAAAAACATTCTATAACATTTTTGGAACATTTTCATATAAAATACATTAATTTTTTACTTTTGAAAGGAAAATATAAAGAGTTATTGGTGAAATTAGATTTTTTTCAATGGTTAATGTTGTTTTTAAATTATTTTACTATGTTTTGATTGAGCCTTTGAGAGACTATTATAAAACACTAAATTATATATACACGCGTCATTTGATAACTAGGTTTCATTTAAAAGTGAGTATTTTTAATTTTTTTAAATGATTTTACATATAAATTTTAATTTGGAATCAAAATTCAATCCCTCCACCTCTTCTGTATTATAGTAGGACTATCAAGAAGTTATATTTCATGATTCACCTACATTATTCTTTTAAAAAATTGTTATTTTTTCAAAATTATTTACTATTTTTATCATTCCCATATATTATTCCTCAATTATCATCTTCCTTTTATTTTCATTGATCTTTAACTATTTTATGTTATGATATACAGTAGGTTCAAGAAGTTTTAAAATACATCCAATGAGATAGTACAGATATAATTATTCTAAATTGTCAAAAAAAATTATTTCGGTTTTATCTATATTATCATCATGAACTATTGTTGGATCTCTTTGAACCTACATGTGTGTTTGAATAACAATCCTAGTCAACAATTCCATCATATTTTCCTTAGGTTTACTTTTATTAGTGCTTGGAAGTTTATCCTTTTCTCAGTTTTTCAACCCACACCCCAATTTCCCAAATTGATGTTCTCTATTTTGTATTCTGTCATTATACATTGCCTTATTAGAATCATGTTTTCTGTTTTGTTTTTAAAATTTTGATTTGAATTTTTTATCATATGAATATATTCAAATTTAAATTGGAGGGAACATGACCTTTAATCACCTTTTTTATTTCAAGATTCACCCATGGGTTGGGGGTAGAATTTTGGCCTATGTTGTTTTTGAAATCATGGGGGAGGAGAATACGTAATCACTTTCTTCTCTACCTAGTAAATGTTCATATGATTTATATATACATGATTATATGTGCATTAGAATACATCATTCTATGGTTTCACTCAATACCCAAAACATGATATTTTTTAATATTTATGATATTGGGACGGAATATTTTAATTTTTAGTGTAATATTTTAATTTCCCAAACATACCACAATGGTGACATTGCTCCCTAATATTGTTTTAGGTATTTTCATTATAAAATCCCATAGACTAGACCAAAAATTCTGAAACATTATGGGTATAATTCCTTTTAAATTTTATTCTTAGTAATCATTTATGATTGTGAAATTTGTGCAACTGTGTTGTAAATTTGTTTCATCTTACCAACAGTTTCATCAAATAAATCTCTTTCAAAGGATTGATAAACCTTTGTTTGGTGGTATCATGTGAGATTGTTGTAAAATGAATCCTTGTAATTTTTTTTCGATATTTTAGTTTTTGTGGAACTGCCTATGTAACCTTTTGAATCTATATCATCAATTGTGAAATAGATCCCCCTTATCTTCAAAGAACTCAATGATTTGGTCTGTTATTTTAGGGGACATTTTCCTTAGAAAAAATTTCATGATTTTGACACTATTCAATTGTACCATGATTCAAATATTTATTCACCCATTTGTTAGATCCATGTTTTATGCATCTATTTCATGAAATAATTATAAATTATTAGTTTTATATCCTCACAACTCTATCTTATAAGAGGATTGTATTGCATAACACAATATATGTCCCTAGTGAAGCTCAACGATTATTCGTTATGTTGTCCATTATATGATGGAATCATGTAAATATGGGATTGTTTAATCTCAAAGTTTTGATAACACGAGGCTTTCCCAATTCATCATGGGTTTTTTGACACTATAGTAACCTAAAAGACTATATGATCGACTATATCTATCAACACATTCATACGTTATGGGGGATTTATGCTTTGATATGGGTTGTTATTAAAATTTTCAGACTCTATATTTTATTCCATTACAATTTTCTATTATTTATTTTTTAAATCACTAATATATCATTCTATTTTTTGTATAATGATCACTAGTTTTTTATTTAATAACATTCTTTTCATCCACTAGTAATTATAATATATATTTTTTAATTCTCTAGCTGTTATTTAGATTTTTTTGTTCTATTTTATCATGTTATTTCAAATATATTTATATATATTTATATTGAGGAAATATTTACAAACCTTGGTTGCCAAAATAATACATGATAATTCTAAAAAAACATTAAATGGACATAACATAGATATTTGACTAGTATATGGTATAATTAATTATGTATAACCATACTAAAGACATGTTAAGTTGTCAGAAGGGTTCGATCCACAAAGAATGCCTCTTCTGAGTGTGTTCATGTGACTAATGATGATAAAACCAAAACACATGAAAAACAATCCAATATGTAATGATTAATGAAAGTGATGGTGTTGATGTTGTTCTCCTAGTGAACTTGATAAGACTGATTTCATAGTGTTGAGGTAGATGAATTGTTGATAGAAATAAAATCGAGTAATAAGGTTGAAATAATGTTCTGTGTGATAGATGATTTTGAATTAATGATTTTAAATAGATTTTATTTTATTCATGGATTTATGTAAGCACACTAGACGTAATCAAAAGTGGTCATCTAGCTTATTGATTTTTCATAATTTTATCTAATAAATACTACAACACCACAAAATTATTACCCTCTCAACTACAAAGTGATAAATTATTTTTCACTATGACTAATTCATTAATGAATGTGGTGTTCTTATCACATGATTGATCACCAGAGTTAACACATATTTTAATTAAATATGACTGAGAAAACATTTTTTCCTCTCTCGTTGCATTGGAATTTGAGTTTAAAAAAATGATCAAGATAGAAACATACCTCTAAACTAACCTGACTGATGTAATAAAAATATCAAGAACAATCTCACACATCATAGAGATTTTACATGATCAACGTTTTAAATTCAAAAATATTAAAAAAATTAGTTTAGAAAAATATATTTGAAACATAAAATCACAAATTAAAAAATGATATAGATTTTCATTATTGAGTAACATTGATTCTTCCATCCTATGCTTCAAAATCAATCCACTGGATCACCCTGAATAATATTTTCTCAACTCCAAATTTTTATATAGTCACACCTCTATCAATTCAACATCTTCTATTAACACTACGATTGTGAAACAATCACCAACTCTATATAATAGTCACAAAAACAAAAATATCACCATAGATTCCATGTAACTTGCTTCTCACTATCTATATTCTCCCTCACATGTCTTGAAAAAATATCTCTAATAACATTTCACTCATTTAACAAGTGTTGTGACACAAATTTCTCAAAACATTATTCAAAATATCATTACAATGTACTATTGAACATCCAAACATGTCATCGAGATGATTATCTTGGATGAATTCATATCATGGAAACATTTATAATGAACCCCATAAGGTTCCTGTATCCTGAAATCAAGCATTCATTTTTCACCATTGTTTTTAAATTATTAAATTAGGGATTATTATTCTATAATATACAAAATAAACCTAAATTTATATTTGGGACAACCCAAACTGATCTATGTTTTTCCAAATTCATTTACTTCTTCATGTGTGGAAAGTCTCATATTCCCTTTTTAAGGGTAGAATATTGTAGGAAAAGTACCCAACTAAAGTACTAGGGCATGAATTTTTCTAAACTTCTTCATTAAACCCAATATTCGATCATGTTCTAAGATATATACATCAAAAACATCTATACCAAAGGCTCGATGTCAGATCCCTTGGTTTTGCCCATCATGGAATATTTTGACTTTGTATTGATTAATCATTACTTTCCATAACTTTATCCATTCATATAGGAAATTCAAAAAATACATGTATGATGACTTCAATAAGATTTTAGGTTGGAAATTTTTGTTTCCTTATTATATCATTCCTTTTCCACATGATCTAATATTATATCATTCTATAACCAGATTCTTGTGATAAGTATCAACAAATTCTTCATGGATTAGTTCAACAGGCACTTGTGGTCAATTAATATATGATAAATGTTTCTCTTTAAAAAAAATTTCTATAGTTTAATATTTTTAACATGTAGTCAGCCCATTGAATGCATGATCACATCAATAAATAGTCATTTCGACTATACATTATAATTTTACAAAATACCCACAACAGAATGAATAAGTGAAAATATTTTATTCAAATAAAAATTCAAGAATAAAGAATCAAAAATGTTTTTAAAATGAGGAAGATTCCATAATTAATTTTTAAACTATAGAATTATGATAAATTATATCTAAAATTTAGACACCACCAAAATAAATAGAATAAAAAACATAAAACAATATTTGTTCATTAAAATAAATGGATCATTTTCATCCGGAACCATTGAGAAAAATTCAAAAGACTCCTATTTTGATTATTTTATTCAAATAATTTATTTTCCATCTTTAAATAAATCATCATTAAATTATTCACCGTGATAATCAAATTTTATCATTTAAAACTCTATAGTTTTACGAAAACAGATAATGAAATTTTTTTCAAACATAGGCCACATGAATAACACAAACTTCTATCCATATTAAATACGTTAGAACTGGATAATTTTCTCCCTCAACATAGATATGATTCCATGGTTATTTCTACTCAATTTTTCATCTACCATGTTTTCTTTCCCATGATGATTATGCATTAAACAGTGATACTACTTGAGAAATTAAAATCATATTATTCACCACATATTAATATATTTCTATGTAAATATATTTTTTAATCTATAATTGAAAATGTATATATCACATATTTCTCCATTTGTTTAATGTGTCTGTATCATAATAGAAAATATATCCATTGAAAAATATAGATCATGTGTTTTATAAAACAATTCATGGGGTTCAACTATTCATATTCATAATCTAGAACTCCATCATTTTGTATTAAAACGCATCCAAGACTATATGTTTATTCATAATTATATGTAAAAAATACTTATTTAATAGATGGATGAGTTAATAAAGATGAATTCACTAATATATATATATATATATATATCCATTCTGCAATGATATCTTCACTTCACATTTTACATGTGAATTTGACACTATACATGTTAACATGGTTTACAGGTTAGATAATTTAGTGAAGCATTCAACAAAATATTAATAGTATTATTCTAATAAAATGAAACATTGAGTATTAATTATATTAGTGGGTCATGTTATTTCCTTGAAAATTTTTTACGGGTCAATAAATATATCATTCTTGGATTCCTGATTTCCAAGGAAATAATCATATTGAGGCTAAAATCCATATTTTCTGAATTTTCAATGAATCTAATTTTCACAAAAAATGTGATGAAAAATTCATATTTCCTTATATTTCTTTTAAATCATCGTTTATATCATTGTATCATATATATATATATATGACTAAGTGGATAATAGATAATTATTGAATGATATATTCATTCATCCCATAAATTGAGCGGGCGTATTTGGTAACCCAATCGAATTACAATAAACTAATAAGAAATATACATTCACTTGTAGAAAAATCATTTAACACATCGGCATTTTCACATCGGTTCTATATAACCGAAGTGAAAAGCTGTAAATATAGATTTATAACATCAGTTAAACAATAACCGATGTGATAAATCTATGAGAATCAATTTTTGACATTCGTTATTTTATAACAGATGTAAACAATACTGAGATTAGCTTTATCAAATCGGTTGTAAAATAACTGATGTGAAATATCAATTCTGGTTGTTTATCAGGTATGTTATTTTATAAACGATGTGATGAAGAAAATCTCGGCAACTTATCACATCCATTTTAAAAGAGGATATGTGATAAAGCGCCATTTATAACATCAGTTATAAAATAACCAACGTGATAAATACTTTTCTACATTTGTTATTAAATAAATAACATTATAAACAAAAAAAATTATATTTTATCATATTGGTTATTAAATAACTAACGTGATGATTCTTTTAAATGATTTATCATTCCATGTATTTAGTTATACGATTTTCTTCAATCATGCGATTTGTGACTCATCTCTCTCGTGTGGAAAACCTAGAATGGATTCTTCGAATTCGTTCCCTCTAGCCTCATTTTCCAACATCATTCATCATCTTTATTATCATCAGAACTATCTGGTAGACTCGCAACACTCAATTAATCCTCACATGTCTTATTTTAATTTTTTATTTTTCATGATTCCCTAATCTATGTTTTTGCGATGTTATTTTTTTATGTTTGTTCTTGCTATCATGATCAGTTTCACAGTGTTCATTTATACCATGAAAAATAATTTTATGGTAAAATAAACCATGGATGTGATATCATGCAAGCCTTCAATTTTTTTTTTGTTTTATCATGTGTTTGTGTGTGTGCATGGGGTGTACATGGTAGTGGGGCTGTCCAAGTGTATGGGGGTGTCCAGGGGGTGGGGGATGTCAATGGGTGGGGGGGGGGTATCCAAGGGTGTGTAGGGTGGTTTCAAGGGGTGAGGGGGCTGTCCAATGGGGGTGGGGTGTCCATGGTGGTGGGGTGGTTTCTAGTGGGGTGAGGGGGATTTCCATAGGGGTAGGGGTGTCCAGGTGGTGAGGGTGGTGTCTTGGGGGTGAGTGGACTTTCCAAGGGGGTAAGTGGTGTCTAGTGGGATGGGGGTGTCCAATGGGTGGGGGTGTCCAGAGGGGTGTGGGTTGTCCATGGGATGTGGTGCTATTTAGAGGGAGTAGGTTTTCCCGAGGTTTGGTGGTTTTCCAAGGGGGTGGTGGTGTCCAGGGGTGTACAAGACAGTGGGGGTGGTGTCTAGGGGTGAGGGTGATTTCTAAGGGGTATGGGTTTCCAGGTGTGGGGGGTGATATTTGGGGGGTGAGGGGGATTTCAAGGGGGTGTCCAAGGGGGTAGGGGTGTGGGTGGATTTAAAAAAGGTGGGGGTGTTCGGGGGTTGGGTGGGGGTAGCGTATATAGGGTGAGTGGGTTGTCCAAGGGGGTATGGTGAATCCAGGGGGTGGGGGTCTAGGGTTGGTGGTGTCCTGAGGGGTGGGGGCTATTTAGGGGGTGGGGGTTGTTTACGGGGAGGGGTGTCCATGGGGTGGGGGTGGTGTCTTGGGGGGTGAGTTTGATGTCCAAGGGGGTTGGGGTGTCCACGAGCGTGTGGGTGTACAAGGAGTGGGGGGTTGTCCAGAGGTGTGGGGGTTTTACAGGGGATGGGGGCTGGTCCAGAGGGGTGGGGCCTAGCCTGGGGCTGTGCCGGGGGGGGGGGGGGTCCCAAGGGTTGGTGGGGTCTATGGGGTGAGGGGCCGTTTTAAGGGGTTAGGGTTGTCCAGGGGTGGGGGTGGGGTCTAAGGTGTGATGGGGCTATCCAAGGGGGTGTAGGTTTTCAGGTGGGTTTTCAAGGGGGTAGGGGTGGGGTGGTATCTTCTAGTGGGGGTGTTTAGGGGGTGGAGGGTGGTGTCCAGGGTGGTTTGTGGGATGTCCAAGGGGGTAGGGGTATCTAGGGGTGGAGGTGTCCAGGGGGTGGGGGTGTCCGGAGAGGTGGGGTGATTTTTTGGGGGTGGAAAGGGGGGCAGTCTAGGTGGTGGTGCTGTCCAGGCAGTGTCCAAGGGGGTGGGGGTTTTTAATGTGGTATGGGGTTGGTCAGCCCCCTCACCCCCTAGAAACCCCCACCCCCTGGACACCCTCACCCCCATTGGACAACCCGACCACCCCTGGATATCCCCACCCCCTTGGACATCCCCTACCCTCATGGACAGCTTCCACCACCCCGCCTAGACGGCCCCTACCCCATTGGAAACCCCCTTTATATATATATATATATATATATATATATATATATATATATATATATATATATATATATATATATCCCAACGGTTTCATTGAAACCATTGGAATTTATTAACTACAAGTAGTCTATACCAACAGTTCCTGTAGAATCGTTGGTATAGAGATATTGCAATGACCATCATGCAAATAGTGTGTGAAACCATTGGGGTATTCAATCCCAATAGTTTCAGTGGTTATCAAAATGGTTTCAAATCATTGGGATATGTGTTATTTTATGTTGTAAATGTATACATATTTTAATATTTATAGTTTATATTTCTTTTTTACAAAAGGGTGAATTTGGTATCCAGTTGCACGGGGATGTATTCTTTGGGTACATTAAGAAGAAAAATCCAAGATAAATTTAGAACTATTATATATAACAACATTTTAGTTTTAATGTGATTTTCATGCATATATTTTTTAAATACACGTAGATTTGTTTTATATTTCAAATGTTTTTACATTAAAATTATGATATTTTTCATATAAATATAAAATTTAATTATCTTAAAAAGATGTATAATTTTGATATTTTTTATAGATAATTATGATTCAATGTTGGATTGCAGCATATTGAATGAGTAATGACCATGAGTATGGTGTTGATTACTTTTTGGAAACTTCTAAATGAAATGTTATGTGAAGTGAACTATTTTTCTGTCCATGCTTAAAATGATTGAATATGAAGAAGTTTAAAAGTAGAGAATCAAAGATCATCTGATTTTTCATGTTTTTAATATGAGTTATAGCCCTTGGATTTGGTATGGTGAAACTGGAGAAAATTTCAAATCTACTAATGATGATGATTTAGAACATGGTAACTCTGATGGAATTGAAGAAATGATTCATGATATTGATGCAAAAAAATTGGGATAGAACCGATAATTGGGCATCTATATGTTGATGGTAAAAACACATTATACCCTGGTTGTATAGATTTTATGGGTTTTTTTGTTACGTTATGATTGATTAACCTGAAGGTGAAACATATATGGAGTGAAAAAAGTTTTATAAAGTTTCATCAATTGTTGAAAGACATTCTTCCAAAATTAAACGATCAACCAAATTTACATTATATGTCCACGAAAATATTATGCCCGATTTGATAGGGATACAAGAAAATGCATACCTTTTTGAATGACTGTAACATATATAGGAAGGAATATGAATTTCAATGAGAGTGTACTAAATCAGGGAAATCACGGTATAAGTTGAAAGAAAAACCATAGGCTGATGTAGAGATTAAAAATATAAATGCCATGGTATTTTGGTATCATCCTAATATTCATCATTTGATACATTTATTTCCTAAATCACATGATGGAAAATTGTTAAGATGACATGATTTTGAGCAAATATGTGACAGAATAATATGAAATCCAATGGATTGTCCACATTGGAAGAAAATTGATGAGTAGTATCCAACATTGGGAAATGAAATTATAAATCTAGAATTTGGGTTGTTCACAGATGGAATTAATCCATACCAAACCCTCAGTAGCACACATAGTTCATGGTATGTTTTATTAGTAATTTGCAACCTCTCTCCTGATGTTTTTATGAAGCACTAATATGTCATGTTGAGTATAATAATCTCTAGTTTGAAGAAGCCCAGAAATGAGATTTATGTTTTCCTGTCACCATTGATTGATGATTTGATAATTTTATTATAGGATGGTTTTTTTATGTAAGATTCTTATAAAATGAAATATTTACAACGGAATGCAGTGCTTATGTTCACAATAAATGACATCCCAATGTATGTAAATTTGTCTAGATACATTGTTAAAGGGAATAAAGCATGTCCAATTTCTGAACAGCAAACATTCTATTGTTAATTGCATCATTGGAAGGAATCTATATACATGGTTCATCGAATGTTTTTTCTTATGGATAACTCTTATATAAGACTAAAAATTTAATTCAATGGAACAAAAGAATTTGATATTGTTCTAGACCCTTTATCCCCCAATGTGTATTTTACGATGGTTCAAACCCATTATGTGTCATACGGAAAGAAACATAAATATTGTAATTAAAGACATATTTCTAAGAAAATGTCAATATTGTTTAGAAACAATATTGGTGATATCCTGATGTGAAACATAATATTGATGTCATTCACGTGGAGAAGAATATCTATGATAGTTTGATTAAAAAAAATTTATATATTAAAGGAAATACTAAAGATTGGATGAATTCCTGATTATACTTACTATCAATGGGAATGCATTTGGAGTTAACTCTCACTTTTAATGGAAGAAGAACATTTCATCCCCTACTTTTAAAACACCATCCTAGAGGGAAAAAATTAGCTTTTGTCAGTGTCTTCATGATATCCATGTTCCTCAATGTAATTCTTAAAATGTAAAAAAAAAATATCATTGTAGGATTTCAATTTGATAGGTAGGAAATCTCATGATTTTAACATCATGATGCAACAACTTCTACCATTTTCATTGCGTGGAATATTTCCCATCCATGTTAGAAAGACAATAAGGAAGTTGTGTTATTTTTTAAATTCAATTTGTAATAAGATGATTGATGTGAATGATTTAAACATTTTTAAAAAGGATTTAACTTCTTTACTTTGTCAATTGGAAATTTATTTTCCTCCATCTTTTTTTGGTATAATGTGGAATTAAATGGTTCATCATGATTGAGAAATAAATCATTGTGGACCATTTATCTTTGTTGTATGTATCCTATTGAAAGGTATATGAAAATATTGAAGGGGTATGTTAAGAATTCAGACCGACCTGAAGTCTATATTGTTGAAAAGTATATTTATAAGGAGGTTGAAGATTTTTTTAGATAATTGGTTGTGGTGGAGAGCAATGCTTTTCCTCAATCTCTCCATGAACAAGTTAAAAAAGATGGTAGGGGGATTCGTGTTTTGAAAGTCAAATGGTTGTCTGCTAAATAGATGAAGAAGGTAGAATTATAGATCGTGAATAACATAGTTGATGCTCAAATGTATATGACATTGAAAAGTGATGAGTTGAAACAATTTCATCCAAAGAAGAAAAAAATGTGGATTTTGAATGACCACAACTTCTATTTCCATGCTTTAAAAATACATTACTCGGTAGATCAAACGTATCAGAGACATTAAATTGGTTAGTTGTAGGTCTAATTTTAAATGTGATAACATGGTCTGGGTATAACATTAATGGACATACATTTTATTTGAAATCCTAGGACAACAGAAGTGCAGTTCAAAATATCGGTGTATTGGTGTTAGTAGAAGCAATGTATTTTTTATGTTTTAAAGAAAAAAACCCAATTTCTTCATAAAGATCATATTACGGAGTCATTGCTGAAATATGAAAGGTTGATTACAGTAAAATAAAAGTTTCCTTTTTTATCTGCAAATGGTTTATTGGTAACAATAGTGTCAGAAACAAATAATTTATAATGTAATTTGTTAATTTAAATAGATTCCAAGATACAAAAAATTCTTTTATAATGGAATCACATGCAAAATAGATTTTCTATGTAGATGATCCATCAGATATGTGTTGGTCTATTGTTTTATAAGTGAAAAAATTATATTTTGGTGAGGATGAACATGATGAAGATGTTGATTTATTCGATATTCCTACTTACATGGAATGATTTGATGAAAATAATGATGTGCATGTTAAAGACATGGTTTATTCCATAAGGAATGATCTTAACGAAGGAATTAGGGAAAAAAATCCGTTTTTACATTCTTAATTTTACAGAAAGCATATTTTTATTTCTTTTTTACACATAATATTTTCATAAAATCATAGATATTTTAATTTCTCTCTATTAAAATGAATATTAAGACAAATATATAAATAATTTTTTATGTTTTAATTTTATTGTGTTTTGTTTATCATGTTTACCATTACATAACTTATATATCTGTTGATTTTGTTGAATTACTATTATTTTACCATGTTTGCCATGTTTACTATAGTTTACCAAATTTTACATTTACGTAACTTATATATTTATGGATTTTGTTGAATGAAAATTACACTACCATGTTTACCATGTTTAACATCTTTACCATTATTTATCATGATTTCCAAATTTACTGTGTTTACTATTATTAATATTAGTTCAATTTTCAATTTTTTGTTTATATTAGTATTGAAATATTTGAATTTGTATATTTTTGAACTATTTTTTTTTGTTTTTTGATTTAAAGGATAATGACAGATCAATCAGTTGATCAACGACATGATTCTGGAGATGAGCATCATGATCATACCTCTGGGGAGGAACATTCAAATGATCCTCTTGATGTCCCCCAATATTCCTCATGTGCTCCCATAATGACATGGAATATTTCGAGTGTTTGTTGATGTGGATGCACATATTTACCAAAATTATCACTTTCTAGTAGCCAGGACCAGAGTATACGGGTTGAGTTTGATGAGAACGATATTCCTATAGGTCCAAATGAAAAATATTTTTATAGTTTTGTTTCAAATTAGGGTAAAATCAAAGTAAACCTTTTGTATTATTATTTGAGAAGTGTGGACAATGAAATAATATCTCTGTTGTGGGAGACTATTCTGCTAAGAAATTTTTCTATTCATTGACTAATATTTAAATGTATCTAGTATAATATGTTTTACCTCTTCTATATCAGATTACATTTGATATTCCGGACACTGGAGGAGTTAAGAAAAAAAATTTATCGATGGATATTAGGAGATGGAGGGATTTCACATCAACCCTCATATTAGAAGATGGAGGGATTTCACATCAACCCCCAATCTAACTCCATAGTTAATATTAAAAAAATGAAATACATTTTTTCAAATTAATCATATGATTATATATATATTCACTTTTATATTGGTATGTCACATTTGATAAAAATGAAATCCCAGAGTGAACACCTATTTATATCATCATGAATTTACACTTCAATACAACATAAACCCAAAATAAATAAACCCTTATCAAAATGTATTATTCCACAAGGTTAAGATGTTTAATGGTGATACACTATTATTTTTTGTTTTTTCAACATTGATCTTTTAATTATTTCCCCAAAACATGATCATCTACCATAGATAATTCCTCTCTAACCACAATTATTGATGTTCTACATAGGATTGTAAAAGGGTGAATCCCAATGATGATACTTCTTTACCAAGATCTAATAAATGAGATTCTTTAGGAATGTTCATTATATAAGATTCCATGTGTCTCCATTATATAGGAATTATGTATTGTTTTTACCCTTAAAACTCACTTTGCCTAATTGTCACTTTTCGATGGCTTTAATACCAATAATCATAGTGAACAATATTTATAATTTCCCATGGTTATAATACCAATTTAACAATTTTCATAATTCCTAATTATTATATTTTCTATTAAATATTATATATTCATCCAAATAAACCCCCTAAATAATAACAAAGACTTTCAGTTCATTCCTTATGTCTATTACATGTATTTTTTATTATTATTTTTGTTTTTATTAAAACTATTATTTTTATTAGGGAATATGATACTTGTATATATAATTTATAATTTTATTAATTATTTTTGTCTATTGTTCATTATTAGTTGTATATTTCATAATAATTGTTTTCCTTAATTTGTAAATAATTATATCACAACAAAAAATTTTCATTTATTATAAATATTTTATTTTGTATCATATGGATTAAGGAATTGTTTTCGTCATTTCAACAATAAATATGATTTTATTACACTTTTCCTTATTATATATATATATCATTTTTAATTATTTATTTATTTTAATTAATCTATTTATAATTTTCATGTCCACTTATATATGAGGGAATAGTCTCCACACTACATGAATAGGCATGTCATTGTTATTTGATATCATCTTATATATATGGAGGGACACATAAGGAATTTTTCCACCTCATCTCAAACATAGTGATTATATAGATGAAATTAAAAATGTAATAATCTCTTCTTTTCTATTGATTTTCCATTTGAGGCTTTTTATAATGGATATAATATATTTATGGACTAATAGAGAAACTATGATTCTATTTGGAACCATATTTATATTAGAAATTTTTCTTCCCAAGATGGTGTCAATTGTTTTATTAGTTGTGCAATTATGATTTTATATTATTTTTTAAATGATCTTTGGAATTAAACTTGTTCTTGAAGATCCATTTTGTACTAATCACATTGTGACATTCGGGTCTCTGGACAAGATCCTATGTCTAATTATTGTCAATCTGATCTAACTCTTCATTCATGGCTTTCACCCATGATTCATCCTTTCCAGCTTCTTCAAATGAGGATAGCTCCACAACTGACAGAAATGTAGATTGTGTGTTATTCCTCATCCTCCTTGTTTGTGTGGGTGCACTCTGATCCACAATTATGTTAAATCGATCAATATCAGCTCTTCGATTTCTCCATTGAGGTTCAATTGCATTCTCTCCAGCAATCGTTTCTTCTTCATATTCTTCTTATGAGTTAACATCATGATGTGACTACTGAGTGTTTTGTATAGGTTCCTCTATTTTTGTATTTGTATTTTCTCTACATTCACTGTCTTCCTCACATTCTATCACATCCGCATATGACGCCTTGTAGCATTTGTGGTTTTCTCTTCATTTATCTTAACATCTCTTCTTTCCATAATCCTTCCTAATTCCTTGTTGAAACACATGTAGGCTTTTCTGTTCATTGTGTATCTGAGGAAATTTCCTTCATCTGCATTGTCACTATACTTCCCTTGATTTCCTTCTTTGATTCTGATTAAGTATTTACATCCAAAAACACGAATTTATTTCAAAGAGGGATTGCTTCCATGCCACAATTCATATTGTGTCTTCGTCTCACCCAAATAAAGTCCTATTCTATTTTGAATATACACTGCAGCTTGAACAGACTCTTTCCAATAATGTCGTGTAATATGACTCACAATCAACATAGTTCATTCCATGTTGTTCATCTGTCGATTACTACGTTCAACAACTCCATTTTTTGTGGATTTATTACAACAACGACATCATGATTTATCCAATTCTTCTACATGTAATTTTCAAATTCAATGGACATGTATTCCCCTCCATTTTTAGATCACAACACTTTGATTGTTCGTCTAGTATCATTCTCGGTGAATCACTGATATTTTTTCAGGCAGTCAAGCACTTTTTGTTTCTTTTAACTGATCATAACTCATGACATTCTACAATAATCATATATGAAAAGGAAAACATACCTTTTTCCATGAGTTTCAGCAACATTTATCGGCCCACCTACATTTGTATGAATTAGATCAAGAAGATGACATGCCCTTTTCTTCTTTGGATGATATGAACTGCAGTCCATCTTTTCTCGAATTCATGCATCACATGACCTTTCACTCTCATGGTTAAGGTTGGTAATTTCCATGACAATCCTCAATTTTGATATTTTCCCCATGTCTTGTTGATTGATTTATCCCAGTATCTGATGCCACAAATTTTTGTCTTCTTCAAGACTTATATAACAAACATTTTCTTTACTATCATCCTGAAAAAAGTTGCCTTCTGTTTTTCATCCCTTCATAAGTGAATTGCCAGTCTTTCCATTGATAGTGCATCCTTTTTGATTAAATGTAACTATAAGTCCCGAGTCACAGAGTAGACTCATGCGGAGTAGATTATGACATAGTCCATATATATAAAGGAATTCAGTCTTCATTAGCTCTCCATTAGATAATTCACCACTTCTACTGCCATTGATTTTCAGATCTCCATCATTACCAAATCGTACTGTACCATCAACAGTCCATTTGATATCCGTTAACAGGCCAGCATTACCTGTCATATGAGATGAACACCCGCTATCCAAAATCTAGGTACTATTTCATTTTGTAGCATTGAGGTCCCACTCGGCAAGGTTGGATTTCTCATTTTTCCTCAATTCATTCCATGAGATATTGGATTCATTATATAGCACTGATGGCCTTTCAATTATCTCATCGATGTACATTGGTTCTTCATAGTTGAAGTCTTCTTTGAGAGCAGAAAACCAGTTTGTAAGAGCAACATTATCTTGTTGACGAGATTTGACTTGTCTTGAACTCCGGTATGAGGTGTCTTTGACCGTTCTCTACATGAAAATAACAACCTTATGACCAAAGTTAGAACAACAAAAATAGTATCCATAGAAACTATTTCTTCTATAAGATGGAGGATATAAAGTTAGTCTCTTTTGTTGACATCCCAGATCCTCCCCATTCAAGTAGCTCCTTGCGTCTTCGATATATGAAATGGTATAGCCCCTATAGCCACAAAACTGACACTAAATCAGAGGAAATGTCTACTCACTTGAATTTCTCCTCATACATTTTTCCTTGGGAGAATACTTGGACTGCCTGCCATTTCTGAATGTCTGAGGATAATTTTCAGTTCTCCTATTTTGTTTTGATTGAGGGTTTCTTTTTCAGCACTTCAGGAAATGTTTCAACATGTCTAAGTTTCATCTTGTCTTTATTTTGGATCTCTTAACTTCTAGTAGTTGATATCTCAGCTTCAAAGCCAATTCCACTCTTTCCCATGAATTCGGGTCTTTGATCACTCAAGTCTTTTCCAACCACATATGAAACACACTTGGCTCTTTCCAGTGATTCTACATCTGGGAATCTTCCAAATTGTATTTTCTACTTTGATTCATATGAAATTGATTTAGTCTCACGTTTACTCATAAGAGTAAAAAAATCCTCCTCATGAACCTCAGTAGTCTTGGAATTTTCTTTTAATCTGGATGTGAGGTCATTGATGACATTTCCCTGCTCTTCAATTCTCAGCTTCATATCTACTACATCATCATTTCTTTCAAGAATTTTAGACATTACTTTCACCAATTCTTATAGTCATTCAATTTCATCTTCAATTTGATCAACATATTTAGTTGATTCTTCTACAATTCATTTCTACTTATTGCAGCTCTTACATTTAATCTTAAGATTACAAAGAAAATCCATAAGTTGCAACTCGAGATTGGAACTAGTTGTTAACATATTTTCTCCACCAGTATCTTCTGATATTTCAGAAGTGACCATCATGGAAAGATGGTTCCCAATTATAAATTTTGGTTCTTTTTCATCATAGAATTCATTATCATCTTCTTCCTCTTCACAGAAAAAACAATGATTTGGTACCTTCATTGTTGATTTGAAGTCTCCCCTTTGGAAAAATCTTTTCTGAGGCTTCTCAATTTTTTCTGATTCTTTATTCTCATCATCGATATTTCTTGAACACTGAGAGGCAACATGACCATCTTTTCAACAACAAAATCAAGCTAGAGGTAACATCCCTTTGAATGTCCCTTTTACCTTCTGTAACTTCTTTGTAATGAGAGAAAGAATCTATTTTTCGTCATCATCTTCACCACTACAATCTTTTTAGATTTTCAGTTTCTTAATGGCTCTGAACTCCATTTCCTTGATCACTTGAGTCATAGCATATTATGGTTTGACTCTCATTTCATATGCCACTATGCTGCTCAATAGATCATCCAACGAATGTTTGGAATGATCTCTTTCCTCAAGGTATGAAACCTTTTTATTGTACATGGGTGGAAGTCTTCTCAAAATTTTCTTCACTATGTAAACATATTTGATTTCTTCTCCTAGACCCCGAATTTCTCCGACCACTTCCGTAATTCTATTAAAGAAGGAGTCTGCATTCTCATCAAGATGCATCTTCATAACATCAAACCTATTTTGCATGACTTTTAGTTTTTCCTGCTTCACTTTGTTATCTCCTTCATAAATATTTTCAAGTTTATCCCACATGGACTTTCCTGAGGTGAAACTCAGTAGTTTTAAATAGATATGATCATAAAGGGATGTGGTGAGAGCATTATGTGGTTTAGCATCTGAATCATGAATTTTCCTATCTGCATCAGTCATAGTCAGCCCTATTGGATCAATAACATGTATAACATGCATAGTGGAAAAAACAACATCCATTTAATGGGATCTTAGATGTGATCTCATTTTGTTCTTCCAAATCAGAAAATTACTTCCATCAAAGAGGGGAACTCCCCTAATACTAGCATAATTTTCCATGGCATTATAAAAGAGATCAAACACCAGTAACCTCCCTCTCATACCACTTGAAGGAACCTGAGACTCCCTGAGAGGTGAGGGGTGAATCCGGGCGTCAACTATTTCTTTTAAAAGTTCTTGATCTTATTCCCACGTTGGTAGGAACTAGTTCAAAATGTATGATGGATATGAGAAGAAATCAAACAATTAAACGTATAGAAAAAACATAGAACTTTTACTTGGTTCACCTCTAAGGGCTAGGTCCAAGTAGCATATGCTGACAGGTTGTTGGTCATACCAAATTCCACTATTATTCACTATTTGTGGATTACAAAGTTTCGGGAACTGTCACTCTGTCCCAGGGTCACTGCCTTTACCACTGTTTAGGGATATCCCACTACCTCCCTCGAGTCACTCCCGTTGACTCCTCCTAGCTCATTACCTTTGGTGAAGTCCCAATGAGTTTATTGACGTGAAGGTCTCTTCAGTAGTTTCACAATGATGTCTTTTCCTCTACTTAGCACGAGACTCCTCTTGCATCGATGTCCGGAAATGATGCACTTGTACGGACTAAACCACCGAACCAGATAACCAGAATGTGAAAAAAAATTCACAAATAGTTGCGTACAACACAAACCCTTCACGCACAAGACCATACTATTGCATGAAATGTTTCCTTTTCACGCGGAAAAATATTTCGCGCAACAACACCCTTTTTTGCACAGGTTGGATTTTTTTCAACGCAAACAAGATTATATCACGCAGATCATAATTTTTCGCACATGCCCCTTTAAGTAAACCGGTTTCACACATCAGACCTAGGATCTTATTCTATGTCTTCAACTATACGAAATGGGGGAGGTCACCTATTATTTATAGGCATCTCAGACCCCCGCGCGTAAAACCCCATATGGCATGAAAAACTACTCATTGGGCGCGTAATATTTCACGCAAGTACAATTTTTTGAGCACATATCCATGTTTTTCATGCAGCCCATGCCTTTTCCATTATCGAACATCCAGATACCAAAACAACTCTTGCGCGAAAAATCTCTCTCCATTATTTCACGCACCTCTCTTTTTTTTCGCTCACGTTGCTGTTTTCCACACATCCCTCTATTTTTGGCACATCCCGCTGTTTTTCGCGCATGACTCCATTATTTTGCGCACCAGTTTTTTTTTGAGCACACCTCCTCTTGCCAAAAACTTATTTCATCATTTTCCGATTTGAGGCCGAAAATTTTGGCAAACACTGGGAAACAGTGCCACCTTCAATACTATTTTCTGCTTGAACTGTATGTTACCTTTACTGGCACACATTCTGAACATCCACTGAGGATTGGCAAAAAAAACACAAACCATACTCCAAATGATGCATAGAATAGCCATGGTTCAAAAAAATTCCATTTTTATATGTCAATCATTTTTCATACTCACTCACAACATGGTGACTTGAGTGACAAGAAAGAACATGAATCATTATAACATATCTCTATTAAATCCTCTATAAGTTTCCATATTTCATCATATGACTAATTTGAATTTATTAATAATAAATCAAATAAATAAATCATGTTCATTCAATATTCATCCC
Organism: Viscum album; assembly: GCA_963277665.1. NCBI lineage: Eukaryota > Viridiplantae > Streptophyta > Magnoliopsida > Santalales > Viscaceae > Viscum > Viscum album. The sequence goes on from OY728150.1 coordinate 1,048,308,353, forward strand.
TTTAGGTTTTCATTACATCACTTCAAAAATCTCTTTGACGAAAACATGAATCACCTTGTACCTTTATCCACTTATGAATATTCTCTACCAATGACAATTAAATTAAAATGTGGTTGTTTCATTACTAAATACTAATAATTTTTCTTTATTTAAAAATTAATAATGATCTATATAATAATAACATATTCACCAGTAGAATATAGAAGATAAATCCAGTCCCATGTCATTATAATAATGAAGTGAACATTCTAATTTTTACATTATTTTCTATAATTAATTATATCATATATTACACATATTATCCATCTCCAACTATATTATTCCTCCCCCAATCTTCTACAACAAATATAAGATATATTCTTAAAAGAAAAAACAACCTATAGATTATAATTTTGAAACAATAGTGTTACAAAAGACATTAAAACGTCCTTAGTTGAGGGATGTGATTGAACCCCATGTTATAACATGTTCCTTTAAATTTTTTATGTGTCTAAAGGAGTTATAATGACATCTGAAAATTTCTAATAGGAAATCCCAATCTGTAGTTTAATAACAACTTGTTCGACATTCTCTTTAATAAAATGGCATGAAATCTCAAAATGATTTATATAGGAACGTTGTCCCATATTCTTAGTCAACTAAATAATATGGTCATTATCACAATATACAAGAATAAATTTCATCATATATTATCCATAATCTAAAAATTATTATTTTATACATTAAAATTTTATAAAATCTTTGTTTTTTAAATGTATTATACTTCAACTATATAGAGTGTGGTTCTTTCTTTAATAATATTGACTCACCCATTAAACATGATTATAATTAAGAAGGATTATCCAATAAAGGATTTTATATTCAAATTATCTCTAGAACAGCACAAATCCAATTAAGCATATAACTCTTTATCAATACCAATATAACAAATTATACCAATTTCACATACTCACTAGATATAACTCAATAATCACCTTACAAAAATGATATACTCCTATATGAAAAAATTAGAATTGTGAAACCAAACGTGCTGTAAATAATATACCTAGGCATTCTATTGTAAGATAAAAAAATATTTTTATCATTATCTAGTAATGTGTATGATTGATAGATTTCCCTTCCTCATTTTTTCCCATCATGTTTCCAAACATTTTTAGAGTCGATAATCTATTTATATTATGCTTATAAATCATCCTTATTGTATCATTCACAAATTTTATGTGAGAAAAAAATTTATAACTCTCAATATGGATATGATATATCTTATGGAAGAAAACATAGTCACCAATCATAGATATTTCGAATTATTTCTTGTTAACCATGAAAACGGCTTCTTTAATGTTTGTTCTTCCTCTATATATAATGTTCTCTACCTACACAAGAACCATATATTTCTCTTCTAAGTAGGTTTTACATAAATATTATGACAAAATAATTATCTCTTGAGTTAAATATTATTTTTTAATATATCTAAAAATTCATAAGAGTTATGAGGTTCCTATTTCAATCCATACATAGGATTTCTCACCAAGCACACCATTTAATCATCATATCATCTTAAAAAACATAATGGTTATTCGATAATGACGTATTATTTAAAAATCAAATTTAATTTTTATTATTAACATCTATCTGGTAGATTCTAGATTTTTTATGGAAAACCATGGAAGAAAAGAGACATATCATATCAAGTGTTTCCATCAGTGTAATTATTTATTCGATATTAACTCCTTCAACTTATTCCTAGCCATTTCACATAAATATATCCTTTTCATTCAAATTTTCTATACTCAAAATGTTTGTTTGAATAAAACCCATAATGTACATATGATATTATTATATATTGGTATATCCTTAAGCTCGCAATTATAATTTTATTCAATTTTATCAATTTTATCATTCATGACATTATCCAATTATTTAACCTTCACTAGTTTTTCAAATGAGGCCAGTTCTGCAAGAGGATATAAAGTAGTATAAAATAATATAATTCCCTCACTCCAGTATCACAATGATTATATCAATATTATTGTATTTCAACAATATACATGGGATCATATCATTAAGGATCATTCATTTTTATAGAATAGAAGAACTAGAAACATACATGATTCCCATTTTACATTAGAAACAAAATATGAAACATAGTAAAGTTAAATAATCAACATCTTTGAAACACATTAAAATATTACTTATTCATAACATAGGAAATGGATAAAAGGTGACTTGAGAAGCTCCGTAGTTATTTCATATAGTGGAAGGTATCATTATTAAATAGGGCATAATCAAAATGGAATAGTGTATAATCAAAAAAACAATCCATTTAATAAAAAACGTGATTTATACTGTAATCCATGTATATTGTAATCATATAAAATAAATTACTAATAAAAAATGAATTCATAATAAATTTAATGAATAAATTATTATGTTAATGATCTAATACTCGCTATCAAGACAAAATAAATCGTTCCATTATGGAATCTCAACCAATAAATAATTATAATTGAATGGGTAGGTTTGATCCAAATAACCATCTAAATTGGCCACCTATTTTGTCTGATTATATATATCGATGAATCAATGGTCTATCTATTACAGTTCCCCACCCGTGACATTCACATCCAATGAATTCCTCATATATCAAGTGACCAATAAAATTTAATATAATAATTACATGTAATTCAACAACTATACATTTTTAATCATGGATAAGAACATTAATATTTCATCATCATAAACAATACAAGAAATAATATATATTATATCATTGTATCATATCCCCAATAACATCAATGGTTTTTTCATAGATGATATTACCTTCAAAACATCACCGCATCATTTCATGAAGAAAACACAAATTTTATTTGGAAATGAGAAATCTAAAATCTAAAAAAATCCAAAATAATAAGAACTTTATATAATAAAAATATCCATGGAAACATGTAAAATAATATTCTTGTCAAAGAGTAGTCATGATAGTAGGAAAATATGTTCATTTAGAGTAAATTAAAATAACGATTCAATTATATCTTTTCATAAAAAGAACATTGTTTGGAATACAACATGAAGATAAATTTTAAACTATTATATATAAAATAAAAAATGGGAACAAATTACTTCAATAAATCATTAGAGATCTGTATAAAAATACATAGATTGTTTTAAAGAAATTATGAATATAGAATTGTGATGGTTTGAAAGAAATCATTAAAACATTTTTTTTAAACACACCGTACATGTGACCTACTTGTTGATTCTTGATCCAATAAAGAAATATATTAAAAATAAAAAATTAAACCCAATAAAATATATAATAATAATATATATGTGGTTTAAAATATTAAGATCATTTAATTTTCCCCATAAAAACTATTGAAAATTAAAGTATTTGTAATGGGTCATTTAGAATGGAATCTTATCGCAAATAGTTTATCTGGGATTTAAAAAAAGCCCCTTTCGCAATGGGACTATCCTAAATACTTATTTATGATGAGATTAAATACCCCTTGAAAAATAGATAAAATTTTAATTATAAAATTAATATAAATAAAATTTAATAAAATAATATTAATAAATAAAATAATAAAATAATAAACACTAATAGAATAATAAGAAAATAAAAAAAATAATGAAATTATTAATAGTGAAATTAAAATAATAACAAAATTTAAAATAAAAAATTGGAAATCCTAAGAAAACCTAAAAAACAAAATATTCAAAAAAATATAAAATAATAATAATAAAAATTATTTATTAAACAATAAAATGATAAAAATAATAAATCCAATAATAAATTATTAAATTAATAAATTAAAAAATAACACAATATTCGCAAAAATATAAAAAATACACTATATAAAAATGAAAGCTTAAGGATTAATAAAAATTTTACAAAAAAATTACATTGAAATCATTATCAAAAAAATGTTTATAAATCACATAGTCACTGAGGGGTGGTCTTTAGGAGGAGTTGGTGGTGATAGAATATCTGGTTGTGGGAGGTCCCTCCCAATACCATGAGTCATCCCTTGTTTGTATTCTATCCTTTGCTCATGCGGCTGTTGCCGCCATCGATGCATCTCCAACCACTGATGCTGCTGTTCTCCACTGAACTCCTTCAGATCCTTATGTGTTGTCTCTATAAGCACACCCTACTCTGGAGCTACTCCTTGTACTATGTAGAAGACAATGATTACTTTTCACAAGCTCTTGAAATGTTTCATGATCATATCACATTATTTCCATAATAACATCTAGGAATCAATTGAGAGATGAAACTAACAACTCAGCCTTTCTAAAATGCATACTAAGTCACATACATCCATGCTTTGTCATCAAATCCTACAACACATGAGTTTTGTTCCACTATTTAGGCTTGACTATCAACCTATGTTTGAGATGTTGTGGCCTCATAAAACCCATTAGTTGTATTTTAATATAAAAATAATTATGATATTATTTGAAGTTAATATTAAAACATTAAAAAAATTATACTAACTAAAATATGGTGATGGTGATCCACTATAATATCTCTATTGATATATCTGTTATACCTCCTACTATTTTGGTCGAACATTGTAATATTGTGATTTTAGACTTCCTGTATGAGTATAACAATGATAGTATACATTTAAATTTATACAAATTATTTGAAAAATGTACATACCAATTTTTGTTAATGCGTACTGAATGTACGACTACCATCTTGATGTGTAACCTCATATCTCCTCAAGTTTCAATCCAAATAATGATACTATTCTTTAAAAAAAATTTATAATCCAATTAAAATATGATCAATCCCAACCATGAGGTGAGATATAATCTGTTCTGTGGGTGTAGAAGCCATGACATCAACGATATCATTCCCTGAGACATAAATAAACCATAAAATCTTGGTGTAAATGGGAAATACCTTAATTATTTTATAGGAATTAGTCCATACATTCCAAGTTGAGCATATTTGTACCCTGATTTTCCACATGTACAACAACTAACTAATGATTCATTTTCACCATAATATAATATGAAATGGATTTAACATATGTTAATATTATGATAACTAAGTCCCAAATTACGATCCAACAAATTTTTTTGATAGAAATTTATATGAAATATAATTCTTTTAGGTAATAATGTTATATCCAAAGATAATATCATACTATCCATGTTATTTCACATTCCATTGTTTGGTTTAATATACACAAATTTTTTAACTACTCTAAATTTTCTTATTATTCAACTGGGATATAATTCATACATAATAAACATCAAAAAATCCAAAAAATTGGGATGGTTCCAACTCAACAGTTAAATAATTATCATATTGAGTTTTAGTTTGTTGAAAATATGGGCCAACCACATCACGAAATAAATTTTGAAAATCTGATGGATCTTGAAAAAATTTATTAGTATCTAATCCAAAACTGGATTCATCTTATTGATACCAAAAAAATAATCTTTTCAATAACCAAAATGAAATATAAGACCATCAATGCTCAAAAATGCTTCAAAACTCATCAGATCACATTTCGTAAATGAACACATTATTATCCCCTCTAAAAATAATTATTATTTTGATGAGTAAATTGATAAAAAAAATATTCAACACCCTCAATATATAAAGGATTTATGCCAAAACCATTTGGATTCCTATAATGATTTATCCAATCATGATCATTAAATATAGATTGTTATTTAATTCCTCATTCCATATATTTCTAAAAATATAAAATAAATATAAATTTTATTATTAATTTTTATATACGAAAAAAATATCTAGAAAAGAGAATAAAATTAAAAAATAAGAATTTTCCTATAAATTTTATAAATTTTTTTTACTTACAACTATTGATTTACTAATTATGATTTTTTTACTAATAAATTTTACAATTAAGTAATGAAAGTGATTTAATGTTTAGTTCTACAAATCACTACTAATTACATCTATTTTTTACTTTTTTTAATTAACACTAATTTAAAATAATTATACCTATTTAAAAATAATTATTTATAAATATCCTTTTTCCAAATTTCATCTCAATATTTCATGAAATGAATAAGACATATATTTTACAATACTTAGATAATGAAAAAAAAATTCCCAACCATTTCCAAATTATTCATTTATTCAATATATATAAAATATTAATAATTACTACTAATAATTAGTAATAATTAAAAATTATTATAATTATTACAAATTACCACTAATTTTTAAAATTTAGTAATAAAATTTAATAATTAAAAAAAATTTATATAATTTCAACTAAATATTAATAATTATTACTAATTATTATTAATTATTAATAATTACTACTAGTTATTTACAATTATTAATATTTATTACAAATTTCCACAAATTACCACAAATTATCAATAATAATTACTTTTTATCCCTAATTACAACATATTATTAGTAATTGAAAATAATTATCAATAATTACAAATAATTACTAAAAATTACGACTCATTACCCCTAATTGCCAGTAATTATTACTAAATACCAATTTTTTTTTTAATAATTACCACTAATTATTAATAATAGTTACAAATATACAATAAATAATTATGATTACCACTAATTATTACTAATTACCACTAATTAACTCTACTTTACAGTAATTACTAATTATTACCAATACGTTTTACTAATTATTTCTAATTTATACTAATTGCCACTAATTATTAAAACTTATTACTAATTAAAAATAATTATTATAATTATTATTTAGTATTTCTCATTATTACAATCTGTTACTAATTACCACTAATTATTACTAATTACCTCAAATTACCACAAATTATTACTAATGACCACTACTAACAATTAATTTTTACTAATGACTAATAATTGCACCTAATTACATCCAATGTTTTCTAATTACCATTAATTACCACTAATTGTTTATGATTATTAATAATTAGTAATAATTATTGTTATTACCATTAATTATTAATAATTACCTCTAATTATCCCTTATTTTTTTTTCTAATTACCGCAAAGTTCCACTAATTTTTTATTATTACAAATAATTACCACTATTTTTTAATAATTATAACAACTTACTACTAATTATTCTAATTATTACTAATTACAACAATTTTTTACTGATAATGACTAACTACAATTAATTACTACAAATTACTACAAATTACTACTAGTGATCACTTATTATTAAAAATTGTTATTAATTATTACTAATACATAGCAATTATTATTAATTACCCATAACTTTTACAAATTGTTACTAATTATCAATAATTATGACAAATTATCACTATTATTTACTAATTATTACTAATGATCACTAATTGTCAATATTTTTTACTTATTATTACCAATTACCACAATTTATTTCTAATTTATACTAATTATTACTAATTATTACTAGTCATAACTAGTTATTACTAATTATATCTAATTATAACTAATTATTTCTAATTACTATACTGTATTACTAATTACCATTAATTACCACTAACTCTTATTAATTACTGATACATGTTACTATTTATCAAAGATTGTCACTAAATATTTTTAATTACAACTAATTATTACAAATTATTAATAATTATTAGTAATTATTACTATTTATTCCTAATTACCACTAATTACGACTAATTATTACTTATTAAGGGTAATTAATATGAATTTCCACTATTATTTACCAATTACAGTAATATTAACTAATTGAAGATATTTTTTAATAATAAATAGTAATTTTAACTAATTACCATTAATTGATACATATTACAGATAATTATTAATTATTATGTTTAATTATTACTAATAACTAGTAATTATCACTTATTATTAATTCAGTTTATTAATTTATATCAACATTTTACCAATTGTTGTAATTATAAAAATTTAATCCTAGTTATTACTGGTTAGTGATAATTTTTACTAATTAAAACTATGATTTAAAACATATATCGATTTATCCCTATTTTTTACTAATTAATGAATATTAATACTAATTGCTAATAATTTTTATTAATTAATGTTAATTGATAATAATTATAATGAATTTTACTAGTTAAAGCTAATTTTTTCTAATTAGCAGTAATTATTAAAAATTACATCTAATAATTACTAATTACTACCAATTAGCACTTATTATTAATAATTTTTTTAACTTATAACAATTTTGAACTAATTGATGCTATTTTTAATAATAATTTTGATTTATCACAGTTCATTACTAATTAAGACTAATTAATACTAATTATCACTTTTTACTCACTAATGTATATTTATAATAGTTACTATTAATTATATTTATTTACAACAAATTAAAACTAATTAATGAAAATTAAAACCATTTAAATTTTAATTATAAACATTACTACTCATTAATAACTAATATTAATAATTTAAAATAACTTCTGCTAAATAAATATTATTACTTATAATTATAAATAATTACTTAAAATTGTGAATAATTACTTCTAATTGACTCTAATTGAAACTAATTATTATTATTAAAATCTAATAGAAAATAATGAAATAAAAAAATTTAAAACATTACAAAAATACCTAAAAATTGAATCTTTTATGGGCTGAAAATATCCACATTTCCATCCCTAGGAATTTTATACTTCTACATGATGAAGTCATAAAACTAAAGAAAAGGGAGGTGAATTAGTGAATAGAGTGAAATAATTTGGGTGGATGGGGTATATATATATTAGATTAGGTGTGACAAAACTACTTGCAATGGGAACCACATCACAAATAGTTCCCACAGTAAATGCATAAAATTGATGTAGAAAAACTAATTAGGATTGGTGTTATGAAAAATACTCACCTATAGATAGAATATTAGTGATGATATCATTCACTCATCACATTTACCCATTCCCAATTATTGGTAGGAAGGCACACCAATACTATTTATGATGGGTATTTTACCCATAGGAAATACATGATTATTTAATATTATTTGAGAGGGGATTACAATCTTGTTGGAAATTGTGATCTGAATGGAACTATTTTTAACGGGCGTAAGAACAATCAACATTGACCCTTCAGAAAAGGATATTTTTTCCGTAGTGGAAAACTGAGCATAAACAATCCTAGCATAAAATGATATTGTAAAATAAATATCGTATCCCTTTGGTATCTTCTGAATCATAATGCACTTGGATAAAATAACTTCAAATGAAAAATTAAATAACACTAATATAAATTTATTAATTATAATAACATCAACTAATAATTATATACATCACATGAAAAAAAGTGGTGAATATGATATATGTCTCATAGAAAAAAAGTGAGACGAGAAACCCTTACCACAGGCCTGACTTTCATTGTATGCTATCTTAGACCACTTTATAATAAATTTAAATTTATTCGAACTATATTAATCAATGGTATAAATTCTTATAAAATCATATTTTATCCACTTGTAACAATTGAACACTTGTTTGTTATTAATTATTTATTAAAATAAACATTTCATAGTGTTAAATGATTCATTTTTCATTTATGTATTAGTTTTGTAGTTTCAACCCTTGAATATTTCCCATGGTTAAATAATATCAAAAATATTATATATGATATAAATATAATATATATTCCATGTGTAAATATTTAAAATCCTCCATGAAATTTAAACATGAAAAATGAATCACATGGTTTCGTGGATATTGTAGTCCACACATACGCACAAGCAACTTTATAATTTTTTTCATGTGGAATGCTAAAAAGGGAAATGATATCTGACATTTAAAAAATCAAAATTATTTAATAAATATATTATATATTCATTAGTGTCATCTCTATAACCATCCATGTAAATTGGTAATGAAAAACTAAGTACACCCCTACATGGAGATGAAAATCCATATGTACGCACAAACGATGTTTTTTTATTTATTCAAGATGGAAAAGTTTTGGATAACGATTATAACATAATCATAAAAAGTATAATTATATGTAAGAAACTATTTACTTATTTGATTATAGTTATAATAGATATAGTGTATGTAAAAGAAGAAATAAAATTGCATGTACCTGATTATGAGTTATATCTCTAATTGTGACACATATTTTGGTTTACACCTTTATCTTTAAAAGGACGATATTTTGGAAAGAACAAAAGCTCTATAAAGATGGAAAAAAGTAAGATAGTATTAGGGAAGTTATTTATTGATATATAGTGATCAATATTTTTGAATAAGGTAGGTTAGGGGGTTCCATTTTATATGTGAGAAGAGGGTTATCAGATAAATTAAATAATGTGTTATATTAATATAAATTAATTTTCAATTTTAATGTATCTCAAAAGTGATGTTATTATATTTTATGATGACGATAATTCTAAATCCTCTCATATAATAATATTTATATAATTTTATGTAATGTTTTATACCGTATCTCTTAGTTTTAACAATCGATAAACCCCTTTTCTTGATTACCCCGGTGTCAAGGATTTTTACACTTTAGGAGTCTTGAATATTACAATAAAAATATAATTCAACCTTATTTGTAAATTGAATGATTTTATATACTATTTCCCATTCAAATATCAATTTTTATGAATTTCATATCATTCAATAAAATATTGTTTAACATAAGATACCATTAATTACATTTTCAATACTATTCACATAATTTTACAATGAAAAATAGAAAAATAGTAATTTAATTTAAATATATAATTTTAACATATCAATAAATATGATTTATTTATATTAAAAAGTCACGAAACTCATTAATTCATCTATATTATAATACTTCTAATGTTTTTAAAATCATTTATTAGAAATTTTTATTATTTGAATAAGTACTATGATAGTGTTCTGAAAAGTATTTAGGTAATTATTCTATCAATAAAAAAAATAATTTATTTTAATTATAAAAAAATTCATTCATTTTTTAAATAACCATTTGAAACCAATCATAAATTTTGTTATGCTTTTGAAAAGATATTAGAGATACTAAAAGTAAGAGTATGACATTTTTTTCTTATCCTCAAGATAAAATAATATAAATGTTATAATCAAAATCAAGACTAACGATATTAAAAAAATAATATATTAGATAATAAAGGCTGAAAAACATATATAATTAAACAAGTACAAGTGTTATGGATATTTTTATGACGTATCCCATAGTTTTAATCCTATTTTACCCATTTTACCCCTAATAAAGTTACAGATATTTAGTATAGTTACTAATTATAATGAAAAAAATAATGGGGACATATTCATAAAATATGAATTACATGAATCCAAATACGAAATCCATTTTAAATATTATATTTCAATATTTTTAGAATTAAATTTTAATATAAATGCGTAAAATCAACAAAAAACAATTTTTTTAAAATGCATTTTTATGCATACTAATGAACTTATAAGAAATTAATGTATAATGTAGATTCCTATATAATAAATTATATTAAATACAAGTAAATGATAATAATTTTAAATTATGGTCAAATTCATAAATTAATGGAAATTTTAAATTATTTTTTAATGTAAATAAATTAAAATATTACAAAAAATTTGATTTTTTTCATTATGCACGGAAAAATATATCTACTATAAAAAATTATAAAAATTCACCCTATGTTATTATTGACATGATTATTTGAAAAAATTATATTCATTCCCAACAAAAAAATTCTAAAGAAGGACTAAATTAATAATAATTTTTGTGAATAAACATTTAAAAAAATTATTTTTGAGGAAAACACATTTTTATATTAAAAAATGGGTTAAATGGAATTTGAGTACTAATTTATTATACATTAATAAATTTGTTTTCATTATTTAAATCCATTCAACATAATTTTCATATTGTGATTTGTACTATTCATGACATCGAAATTAATGCCACGTTATAATGATAACAATTAAATAATATTATTTTTATTTTATATTAATGTTATTTTAATGCTTGGTTCTATGTATTAAACAATATATCGGGCCCAATATTCTTTCAAACTAAATTTATAGGGGGTGCCATTCTTTCCCACATAAATAAAATATGTCTTAAAATTTTCTATATTGGTAATAAAATGTTTAATATTTTTAAATATGTTTTTTGAAACCCACATCGAACAAAGGGATACTAAAACATCATTTAAAAGGGGGGAGTGTGAAAACTAAATGTTTACCAAAATAAATCGTTATAAGGTTCTTGTATAAGGAGAAAATTAGTGGGAAGCTAAAATATATGAATGGAGGATAAAATTCACACCAATGAAATAATATATAGTGATAGAGAACATGGTCATGAGAACATGAATGAAAAAAAACAATAAACTAGTAAGGGGTTACAACATCATCAATTTATCCGTAAAAGAGGCCGAAAAATATCAAGATTTTTCCAATATAAATTTCATGATGATGAGAGATTATTTTACAATAAAGATACATGACATAAAAAAAATATACATACTTGATTTATATCCCTTTCATACATATAATTTCATCCCTCAATTATTCTTCTATCAATTTCCACATCATCTCATACTACATGAAATGCATATTCCAGATAATTATTTATTTCTAAGTGAAATTAAATTAAATTGTAATAGAATATAAGATCTATAAAATAATGAAAATTTATTCTTAATATATTTAAATATTTAATCAATATTAAATGGTTATCACATGTTATCTAATATAGATAAATATAACCCAATAATAATTAAAACCTCAACAATAACATAATAAGTTCAACTTAACCATCGCTTTTAACATGTAACCATAAAAATCATCCAAAAATAAATATGGCCAAATTCAAAAACGACAATTATAAATTATTTTATCACATTTAAATCCATTTTAAGAATTTACAGTTATCCATAGAATACATGGAGTGGATCATAATTTCACATACCAAACATGTCAATACCTGGATCATATAATCTCCTAAACCATGATAGTAACAAAAATCACCATAAAACCTTAATGTAAACATATACACATAAAAAAATAAGATTTATCTTTAATAATGAAATAAAATAACATACAATATAAAATATTCTATAAATATAAAAAATCAATAAATGTAATCATAAAACATTTTTTTATTAGTACTATTAAAAATATTTTTTTCAATCCTTAAGAGAAATGATTACAGAAAATTCCTTGGATATATTTTACTTATTATACTCAAATTATTAGTGACATAACCATTATAAAATATAATTATTGAATCCAAATATATAAACATTTCAATCCTTCAACATTAATTAATGGAAATTCATAGGTACTCAGTTTCTATTGGAGTTAGCCATTGGATTGCAGTATTGAATGAAATAATTATCGAGTCCCAGCAAAATATGACACTAAATTCCTTGGAAATTTGTTTCCATATTACCTTTAATTCCATAATGAAAACATCTCCCACATCCATTGATACATTATTTTGGTCACATCATAAAAAAGTATTGTCATGAATTGAGTTGAACATTCTTCTGTCTACGATTGTTTCCACAAAAACATCCCTAAAAGTTCATTTACAAAATATTTGATGTTTTAAGAGTCTCAATTATGTATATATTTTCAACCACACCCCATGATAACTAATTTAGAATAGTCACATGATTTATACTTCCTTCTCCCACATAATTATGTTTCTAGGGGATAGTCATTTCATTGTTCTTCAAATTTGTTTTGAACTCAGTTCCTCACAGTTACACACATTTACTAAAATGATAAATATTAGTGTAATAAATAATAATCATATTGAATAATAAAATAATCATAAAAAATGATTCATTTCTTGAATAATTAAGACAATATATTTTCAGTCCATGATACCATAGGTTTTACACAGATCATCCATGGTCATTTTTATGACAATCCTTTATAATGGTTTATAATGGAAATGCTAATTAACCCAAGAAAATCCCTAAGATTTTCTAGATTGGTTAGAAGTATTTTGACTACTAATTTTATACTGGTGATGATTATATTAATATCTTATATAACCATTATAGTATTATTACCCCTTTTTGCATCTCTGGTCCAGCTGCATCCATATGCTAGTATCCATAGGTGGTTTCATTTTCAAGGAAAATATTAGTCATTTCATTACCATAATGTAGGATTTCATCCTATTCTTAGACTTATACTTACAGTTTATCATAGGGATGATAACTCAAATTTATGTTTTCTTAAATCTTGTTCCCATGGATTATACACAACATTTTTTGATATAAACTATAAATCCCCAACTAGGGTCACCCATAGTTAGTGTCTACATTATTACATTGAATTAAGATAAATGTAGTCACATTATCTAATAAAAATTAGTTTGGTGGTATTAAAGACCCATATATAGAAATTATCACAATTTTGAAATTAAATAAATATACATCACAATAAAATTAAACAATCTAAATAATTAAAACTTATTCATTAATTAATTATATATATCTTGGGGAAAGCAAAAACAAATAAAGGTTGAGCTCATTGTATTAGTATTGGTTGTGTAGAGTAGAAGATTCCATGAGTAAATAACGAATCATAAACATGTAATGTGGAGAATAAAAATCATACCAATTAAATAAAAAACATAAAATCAATTTACAATTGATGGATAATTTCAACATGACAAACACATGGATAATGAAAAAAATACATAATAATGTAAATGCATAAATATTAACATCCACTATCAATAACTCTCAATCAAAATATCATTCATAATAATTTAGATAGTGTAAACAAAATACCCATCAAATGTGTATTTTTCTAACTTATTAGATCTATTGATAAATTGATGGACTATTTATAATTGTGCCCCACCTATTAGTTGAACATCATCTGAATTCCTGAAATATTGAATGATTAAATCAATTCACCCTAATAGTTCCTCATAAGTCCAAAATTATCCATCTGGAATCAATAATACCAACATCAAAATTATATCATAATAAACCACATAGATAGTGAATAAATATGGTAAAATAAGATCATATCCCCAATAAAAGTAATGGTTTTTTTCATAGAATAAAAATACCATTAAAATACGAGTAGAACATTTATAGTAGACATTAACCATATCATTTTGAACATAATTATTTAAAATATAAAAATGTAAAAAATATAAACAAAACCATTTTATTGAAAACAATCATGGAAATATTTAAATGGAGATTCAAATAAATAATGTGTTATGAGGGTAGGAACATTGTGTGTGTGTGATTTGTATGATAAAATAAATATTTCATTCATGTATTTGTTAAAAATTACCTCAATAGAAAAATTACATGAATATCCATTTTAAAAATGTATATATAAAGTGAATCATGAGTAAAAAATTACATCAATAAATATTTTATTAATATTTAAAACATTTATGATATTTTTAATGAATTTGTAAACATGAAAGAAAAAAGGTTGGAAAAAATAATCAAAACTTGTTTTTTAGAAGAAAGTAGTTTACTTGTAATTTAATTTTTAATTTAGGGTTGAATAAGAGGCCAAATAAAAAATAAAAAATATAATATTTACATTAAGAAATTATAAGAAAATATATTGGGTTTGAGATATTTTGGTTATATAATTTTTCCAAAGGAAAATTGAACATAAAAAACAAGAATTAAAATGAGACTGTAAATGAAATCCCTTACAGCTTTGATATCTTTTGAGTCGTAAATCCCCAAATTAAATAACATAAAATTATCCTTTGAAACCGATGAATATAAATGTAATAATAATATATGAATACCTGTTAACCATTTCATTATTCATGTAAGTTTCAGTTTGGAAGTTTTAATAGATACCGAATTTCATGGTTAATTAAATTATATAATTATAATAATTCAATAAATATAAAATATATTCATTATATACATATTTACAATCATCCCTGAAAGAGAGACCTGAAAGATTAATCACGCCGCTTTTGGGGATAATAGTTTACATATACACAAGGGTGATATGGACATTTTTATTAGGGGCAGGATAAAATAGGAAAATAATATATTATATTCAAATTAAAATAATTATGTTTTAATAATCATAGATATTCCTTATTTAATTATTTATTACCATCTATGTAAAATAGTTGGGAAGAATGAATTACATCGTTACATGGAGATGTGAATCCTTACATAAGCACACGAGATGTTTTATCTTTATATATTATACAAAAGAGGTGGAAAATTAACTATACCATAATCATAAAAATATATTAGTTTATTGGTGATATTTATAAATTATTTGACTATGGTTACTATAAAACACCAATATTTCATGATATTTTTCTTTTAAAATTAAATCAATTTAATAGATTAAGTTACTAAAAATACCGAGCATAAATAAATTGTTTAATATTATAATTTAATATTGATAATTACAACATAGACATTTAAATAGAAGGAATGGATGGTATTAGATAAATTATCAAAATAATATTTACTGTGGTATATAAAATTACATCATTTTTAACCTATTAATTACAAATCAAAATAAATTCCAATTCAATATAATGGATGTGTTTTTATAAAAAAACTATTTTAATGACCAAAATGGTATTTTATCATAATAAATTTAGTTAATCACTATTTATGAATGAAATTACAAAAATTTATAAGTTATATATATGAAATAAAATGTTTTCAAAAAATTTATTAAATGTGTTTTAAAGGCCTAAGATAATAAAACAATAGTTTCAAGCATACAAATGATACTTTTCTAAAACAAGTTTTCCCTATTTTGATGGTTCAACTGTTTTAACTCTACATTTGGGAAAAAAATTTATTTTATTTGAAAAAATAACTTTTATTTTTGAATTTTTAATATCAAAATTATCTTATGGTGATTGTTTTTAATTTTTTAAAGAATTTTAATTTTTTTATTAATTGTGAAAAATATTGATATTCCAATAAAAACTAATTTTTCATCTAATTTATTTAAACAGTAATATTATATTTTAAATTTGTTTTAATGTAAAAAATATTAAATTTGATATATATATTCCCAATTTATGTCATTGGAATCAATTTTCACATTTAAAATGGTCTTAAAAACATTTCAAACTCATGATCGTTTCACTTAAAAAACTCACTTTTTCATAGTGTGTGGAAGATTAATTATAAATATAATTTTACCACATATATGAGTTTAATTTTTTAAACTGTATTCTACATTTGGAAAGAAATTCCAAATATGTTATTATATTCAATTTCATTTTTTTATATGAAATTTACCCTGGTAGACAAATGTTTTACAATAATATAAGTAAAATAGTTACAATGTTTAATGTTAAAAGGTAAAATCTTAACATGCCTAAAAATAAAAACATTGAATAGTTTTTTGAGGATTTATAGGCCCTAAAAACCTCCAAATAATTTATTAATTATATTGTTCATTGAAATTAATTCCACCTCATTGTGGGTAGCTTTAATAATAAAATAGTCATTAATTAATCAATTAATTCTAGCTCTACTCAAATATAAATATCAACCCTCACCCCCCCCCCCATTTCGACTAAAATCTATTGTAGCTCATAAAATATCAACACAAACCACTCATATCCGCATTTCCCATGTCCAATTACTACTATTCCTACCAAATGGAAAAATCCAAGTACCTCAATGGTCTCTCAAGGAGTTGATATTCAAGAGGTAATTTTCTCAAAACACCTCTCTTATTTTCTTTCATTATTTATAATTACCAAGTTATATTTCAAAAATAAAATAAAAATAATTCTAAAATCATGAAAAATATATAATAATTTATTTTTAATGTAATATCATATATGAATAATCTATCGCGGCGATGACCTTTCTCCTCTTACGACAATGTATTATCTTTATACCACCAGGACTTGCTCCCACCTCCCGATAAGAGGGGGGGGGGGGTCTCGCGATCACTTCTACGTAGTAGTGATGGCTCTTCATCATACAATGGATCTAATATTCCCTTACCTAAAATATATACTTCCTCGAATGTTTAGGATCTCTTCCAGGAGGCACCCCAATTATCTATACTCCCGGTGGAACTCAATAGTGCTGCAATTCATTACAAGTTTACTGTGGTTGCTCATTTTTGTCCTCGTCGACCATTGGAGGAAGTTTTTTCCCTATTCATCTCCAAAGCCTGGGAGATTCATGAGCAAGCGGTCTTCAGATTTCTTGACCGGAGACACATAATGTTTCGTTTTGGATCGGAGGAATATATGATAACCGCATGGTCCATGGATTCTCGAAGTTGTGGTGGTTCATCAATTTATTTATTCTAATGGAGTTTTTAATATCATATATTTCATGATCCTTCATCGATTGAAAAATGGCTAAGTATCCCATGATATCCTCTTTCATTCAGAAATCCTTCAATTCTCTATGGCATTAGAAATAGTATTGGGTGTTATCTATGCTCTGAGCCTATTTCCTAACCAATTTGTCTGCTCATCTGTGATGAGGTCAACGTTTCTAAGTCTCTAGTGTGATGAGTCTAGATTACTGAATGGAAATAGTTCATCTGAATGCAATAAGTTGTCTCCAAATCATGGATGAAATTTTGTGTCAACTGTAGGTTGTATGGGCATTTGGCAGACGTTTTCCACGGAGGAAGGATTAATTTCACCTCACAGGTGGTGGAATGGTAGAGTGGTGATGGATGTGATGATCAAGACATTTAGAGGTTGGATCAGGGAGTTGTGAAGGATATTTTTGTGCAATCTCTGTATTAATGTGGATTCGGGCATGGTGGTACGAGTGCCCCTGTGGAGTGTGTTTTGTGTACCAATTTTGGAGTATAATCTGGGTAGCGAGCCTAGTGGAATCTTCTTGAACTATATTTGAAATGGTTGAAGATATTCCTGATGGATCTGTTGAGAGGGAGATGAGACTGGCTATTATCACTATTACGCTGAGTAAAAATGACATATGAAGTGGTTGCAGGATCCACTAAATCCTACAATGTTTTTGGTCATTCAGAGACTAAAGGCTGACCTTAGAGTTGCGTCCTAGTTAATGGTGGTAGGTGGTGCATGTCATGTGCAGTTTGTTCCTATCTATGAGGAGCCTTTGGCAATTGTGGATTTTGATTCTGAGGTTATGAACATGGATAGTCATAGCTCAGGAGGTTATGAACTACAATCTCTTTGGCAGTCTGGTGCATGTGGAGATGTCACCGGTCATGGATAGTCCCCATGTAATCAATGATATCGATTAGTATGATTTAGTCACCAATAAAGGAGGAGATATAGAGGGGGAAATGGGTAAGGAGTATATTTATATTCTAGGTAACTCTCAATGTGTGTAACAACAAAAACATTTAGCAATGATTTGTACTCATATTCACTTTTAGAAATAACAGGGAGTGAATGATGGTTACTAGGAGGTGAATATCTATGTAAAATGGTGGGAAATCATTGATATTAAAAAAGAGTATGTCGGTGGTATGGTTCAAAACTCTTATAGTGGCATTAATTAGGGTTAAAAGAATAAATTGCTGGGGAATGAGGAATTCATGACCGCTCCACCAAAAATATGGAAGAGGAAAGAATACTCATATAAGCTGAAGTTGATGCCTACCAGGTCTTCTATCAATATGGGAAAATGTACACAGTCTTCTGAGGAGTTTGTATATTTGGAAAAGATAAATCTCAGAAAGAATTATGTTAAGACCCTGTAGCATTATAAAATATCATACTTGGAATCAGCTACTGTGGATGAAGCAATAGATCGTGGATATGGTGACGGGTATGGTTTTTATGATATGTAGTTTTGTTTTCTAGCCTGTGATACTTTATTATTGCACATTTCATTTATTTTATAAATTGTTAGAGACTTTGTATCTGGATGAACATTCTTGGTAATGTAATATCTTATGTCCATCCATTTTATTACTTCCCCTTATCCAATGAAATGAAAATATTGTCCATGTTGTGGAGATTAACCGGCTCCATGGATACTTTTTTTATACGTTTTCCATTACTGCCTTTATTTCTAATAAAGAATAATTATTACGATTAAATAATATTTAAATAGATACATTATATCATTTTTCATGTTATAGAACTAATATATACTCATAATAGTTAATAAAATTAATGTAGTTCATGATGATCAGAAAAACTACAAAAATAAACTAAACATTTATTATTCACATTTTATATAATGAGTCATCATCATGCTAAACAAATGTGAAATATTTGACCATATATGCTCATATATGTAAATTAATACTATTTATATATAATTTTGTAGTTGTAAATATAATTTAAATAAACATTCATAATATTACACTAATGAACCTTTTCTGAAACCATGAAACGAACACACCCAAAACCATGAAAATAATGAAATATTATTATTAGATGGGTCATAAGATGTTATAAAAAGATAATATAAGCTATTATAAATATTAATATATTTATTTAATAACATAATAAAATTATTTAAACCATTATATTGGTGTATAAAGAATGATGCACTGAATGGATGTGTGAAGTAAGGATTTTCACATCTTACTATTTAATTCTTTAAAATATATGACTTATTCATTGGATAATTATTACTTTTATAGTGCTTACGATTTGACTCGTTACAACTGTTAAGGGATTATTTTAATCATTTTTTCATTTATTTGGTCAAAAGTATATTTTTTATTATTATTTTGTCATAAATTTAATTTATAAATTAATTTATATTAAAACATGTTGTATTTACTATTGTTTTATGTGGGTTTATAGTCAATACACAGATTTGATCAATTTTTAATGAAATTTTCTTCATAAGGGACTTCGTCTCAATCTCCATTCACGGATGAATATTTTGATGTTATAAAGCCACCAAATTATAGGTGTTATATTTACAGACCATTTTACATATCATATTAATCACAAGTTATTTATTATTTTTTTGAATGAAAATACAACATGGGTTTATGATTCAAAAGTTTCAAAGTGGTATGAGACACTTTTATTTAAATATATTTTTCTATATAAATTATTCGATATATACTGACTGATTTGGATGAAAGAACGAGTGTGGGATATATATAGATAAAACCACTTAATGCATTATTAGTCTTATGTGATGAATAATATGGCCAAATTAAATGAGGCTTTTTCCAGAATGATTTTTTTGTCCTATGTGATATTCCGATAGTAGTGGTTCATGTGTAGATATATGACAACAAATAATTAATAATTTCCTACATTCATAATGAAATATTTATTTTCTAGTAGATTTTCATAATGAAAATTTTTATATATGCATATCTTTCATATTTTATTTATTACATGTTTTTGTGTTGAATTGTTTACCTTTCAATATTGATTATTCTCATTGATTCATTATGTATTCATATGCAATTAACCGTTACAGAGAACTCAATCTCACCATTTTCATATGTTTTATATTTTACATAGGTTTACATGAAGATTATTATGATTATTATGTATTGTTATGATAAGTTGTAAACAATGTTCTAAAGGAAAATAATTTTTCAATTTCTATTTTAAATGTAAATTTAATTTCATATATATATCTAGTTTAACAAGACTAATAAATTATTTTTTCCATTGGGATTGGATTATTTTTATTTATGCCAATGTTATAGGGGAAACAAATCTGAGATAAAATTTTAGGGGTCATTAAAGTTGGTATATAATAATTTTTAGTTGAATCCTTGGGAAAAAGATTTATATAATCTTAGAGTAATGAATATAACCCTATGAATGAATTTGAGGAAAAGTCAATGTGTCAGAAAATACCACGTTGGTTCACTAATGAACATATAAAGCATAGGCTTAACCCAAAGACGCATTCATTAATAAAACATGTCTTTAATTATATATACATTTCATAATAGTAGCTCATTGTTATTGGTGTAGTTTTATGATTACACTTTTTGTTGGTTTTCATTAGTGTCGATATCCAAAATGAACTAGGTTAACATTGAATGTTATATAAAATGTATGGTTGAGAAACCAAATGGAATTAATAATAGAGTAAATTATATCATGTTTATTCCTAATCATTTATCATAATTAATGATTAAAAATAGGCACCATCACAAACTCTCGGACTCAAAAATAATGTTAATGATAAATGTTTTTTAAGAGATTATGTGGTTGATTTCCTGGAGAAAAAATTATTTTGTTACCTTTATGTTGATTATATAGGATGAATCACCCAAGAACATTACTTATAAGAACATAAATGTGTTTTGGTAGTTGAAGGAAGGATATAAAGCAAGTAATTTCTAAGGAAATGTGAAAATTTTGGAATAATAATATCCTTAAGGTGTTATCATTGTTTCAATGTTTTAAATGTGTAATGTAAGATCATTATGAAAATATATTTCCTATAGAGAAAAATAATGAATAAAATAAGAACGTTTAAACAAGTAATTTTTATACAACTATTCATGACATGAATGCACATGAAAAATTAAATGAAAGAGTTATTAAAGAATATGATATTGATGTATAGTTACTGTTTTAATAAGGAAGTATTATGAATAATTTTCTTATTTATTTTTAATCATGAATTAATTTATCAATGAATATCTAGTTATATGAATGATGATATATATAATTATTTTACTACAATACTTCTTCTTATGGATTTGAAAGCATATGATGAATAAATCTAGTAACACAAGAATAAATTTGGTAGTAAGTTTTTCTTCTGGAAAACACATGATTTGGGGAAGATAACATTAATATTTTTTACGATGAGAAGCTAATTAAAAATAGTTATTTATTGGATAATATTGTAAAACATGAATTTAGTTATTTATTTGATTGTTTATGTTATATTTACTATATGTTTCTATTTAAAAAATATATACAACAACCCAAGATTTCATTTTAGAATAAATATTGTTTTCATTATGTTTTAAAGGTTATCGAGGTATTTATATATTTAGATTGTGACAATATGATTTATATTAATTTTATCAGAATGTAATATGAATTTTGAAAATATTAAAACCATCCTTAATAAATTTTTTAATGTGAATTTTTATGGATGTATTTTTGATAAGATATATGGTTGGATACTTGTGGAACATATTATGTATAAGTTTGGATTTTATTTTTTTATGTTCAATAATGATTTATTATATTTGTGGTCATGTTACAAAAAAAAACTAGTAAATATTTAATGGTAAAAGGAATGACATTTGGAGATTATAATTCATTAAAGTGCATCAGGAATGAATAAAATAAACCAAAATATACATTTCTTTGTGAAAGAGATGAATTGAAAATAGATCAATGAAAAACCGAAGCATATGATCATGGGTATGAAATGAAATTAAATATGGTAAGTCAATTTTTTTCATGTTATTATCTGGATGTTAAAAGAATCCATCAACTCTAGGAAAATTATTTTTGAAAAAAAATGTTATCCATTTACTTTTCTTAGTAAAAAATCAATGGTTTATTAACAGATCAAAATATTTATGGTTTTGTGATGGTTAAATTTATAATTGATAGGTCCAAAATAATTATTCATTAAAACCATATAGTTTCATTTTTATTCTATTTTACAGTTTTCACTTCAATGTAATGTTTTCGTATTTTAAATACAAACATTATGGTGACCTTCTCATTTCCCCTCCCACGTACTAAAGGGATATTTTATTAGACCTATTTACGATGTGGGTTAACCAAAATATAATTTTCATGTATCAACATTTTTTTAATGTGAAATTTTAAATTATGAGGATTTTTTTTGATACATGGGATAATTTAATACACCATGATTTTATGGTATTCCACTTTTTATATTCAATCTGTTTTATAGATTTTTTTACAAGAAGTAGTGAGTATAAACAAATTATAAAAATATTATTCTTTAATTATGATAGTTATCACATAGACATTGAAATAGAAGTAATTTTTGAGAATAAATAAATTATTAAAATATAGTTTACTCTTTTTTATAAAATGAAATCATCGGTTACCAATTAATTAGACATAAAATTTAATGCAAATTTAATTTATCGGATGTGTTTTTATAAAAAACTATTTCTATTACCAATTGGTATTTTATCTTAATAAATGCTAATAATAACTATTAGTGAACGATATTAATAAAACATATATGATATATATATCCAATTAAATGTTTTTTCAATTCATTAAACTTGTTATATAGACTAATGATACAATATAAATACAGTTTTAAGCATAAAAATCTATAATGTTGTTGAAGAAAATTTTTCTACCTTTTGATGGAACACCTATTTTAAATATAAATATTGAAAATTTTATTTTTTTTAATTGAAAAAAACTTAATTTTGTTAATATCAAAATTATAGTTGGGTGAAATTTTGGTATTTTTCAGAGAAGATTTCATTTTTATGAATAATGACAAATATTGATCTTTAATTAAAGACATCATTACATTATAATTTATTTTTGTTAAAAAATTTATTTAAATTTATTTAATGTATAATAAGTGAAATAATATATCAATAAAACCAATTAAGTTCATTGGAATTAAATTTAATAGATTATTGATAAAAAAATCATTTTAATCATGAGAACTTTTCACTTTCAAACCGTATTTTTTGTGGGGTCTAAAAGATCAATTTTAAATATATTTTCCCAATTTTGTGTAAAAGGCTAATAGTATTGTCTATTAATACATTTAATGGGTGTGTGAGGAATTTATATTCCCATTATATCCTCCAAAAAATTAATTAAAAATATAACTGTTTGAAATTAATTACCCCACAATTTGGTTTCCTTTAATTATAAAATATTGATTATTTGTTTTCTAAAACCTACCTCTCCTCCAGAATAAATATCATCCCTCACCACCCCTATTTCAACCTAGAAGTATTTTAGATCCTATAACATCTTCCAAAACATCTGTTCCTCACTCTACTTACATCCAATTTCTTCAATTATCACCAAAATTCGAAATCGAATCCCATTAAGGGTCTCTCATTGTGGTGATATTAAAGAGTTGATTTCTTTAAAACACCTCTCTTATATTTTATTCCTCATAAAATTTATCCTAATATAATTCGTCCATAAAGGAATAATAAATAAATAATAATTTAAGTACAATAATTTTACATTTCTAATGTAATATCTCATATACATCCCTTTTATTAACATGTATTCAATGAAACGAAACAATGATCCATGTTTTGGCGATTAACCACCTTCGTGAGTAATGTTATTGTTTCATTTACATTACCTTGTTATTGGATGATAATAAAACTATAAATCTATTTATATTTTATTTTAATAATTTTTTATACCCTATTTAGTGTTCTATAACATGTATATAAACTCATAATAGTTTCTAAAACGAAACTAATTAACGATGTTTATAAAAACCACCAAAATAAACTAATCATTTATCATTAACATTTTATCTAATAAACCATACTCATGTTAAAACCGAAATTATATATTAGAAATTTTTTAATAATGTAATATCACTATAACTATTTCAGTCCCATTGGTGCATAGCATTACCCTTTGATGGGAACATCAATTATTTTATAGAAATGACTCGATTAGGAAACCATGAAATGAACACAACCAAAACCATGAAATTAATAAAATATTATTATTGAATGGGTCATAAGATATTATAAAAGGATCACATATATAATTATAAATATTTATATATTTTATTAATACATTAATAACATTCCTTAATCCATTATACATGAGGTTAAATAATGACACACTAAAGGGAAGTGTGATATACACATTTTCTCAACTCAATTTTTATTTCTGTGAGATATATTCCTTGTTCACCACTTATTTATTGTGATTTGTGTATGTAATACAATTTTTTTTTAATATAATGATTATAATTATCTTCATGGAATAAAATTTTTCAATGTATAATTATTACATTAATGGGGCATACTGTTCAACAGATTATAAGTGGTAAGGGATTTCATAAAAAAATTTAATTAATTTGGTTATTCTTTATTTAATTTATTATGTAATTGTAATATAATGTGTGAAATTTATTTTGATTATATCCTTTTTTATATATAATCTCTTATATGTATTTATAGTTAATACACATAATTGATCCCTTAAAATAATGAATTGTTCTTTGTTAGGGACATCTCCTCAATCTCCGATAATTGAGGCATATTTGGACTGTATATACCCACATTTATTTATGAGGTTTATATAAATAACCATTGATATATCATATCATTATTTTATGATTTAATGGTTTTCATAATGTTATTATTTTTTTGGATTATTATTAAAATGTTTTAAAGTTGTATGTGACACTTTGAATTAAAAATAACTTTTTTATATCTATAATTCAATATATAATGAATGATTTGGACACTAAAATGGGTGGGAATATTATATATAAAGTTTCCATGAAAAACTGATAGTCTCATGAGACTAATAATGTGGAAATATTAAATGGTTTTTACCCATAATGATTAAATTTTCTTGTGAGAGATGTTAATGGTAGTTGTTCATGTGTGGGATTCATGATGTCCAATAATTAAGCTTTACATAAATTAAGTATTTATTTATTTTGTTATAGATGATTTTCACTATGTAAAAATATATTAGGGTATCTCCTTAATAGTCTATTTATCACATGTAATTTTTGTTTGTTTATTTACCTTTCAGTATTTATTATTCTCATGGATTAATTATTTATTCCACTGTAGAAAAAAACCGTTAATGAGAACTCGAGCTCACCCATTTCATATGTTTTATTTTTAACAATATTTCCAAGAACCTTATATTATTATTATATAGTTTTACGATAAGAGTTATAATGGTGTTCTAAAAGAAAATAGATTTTAATTATATGTTTAATATGTAATTTAACTTTCAAATATGTATCTAGTTTACGAATCCTGCCAAACCATTTGGTCCTTTGGGAAGTGATTCCGTGTATCCGTGAAAATTTAATAAAGGAACAAGATTGGGGACACTAGGGTTTGGGAATTTATTGTCCCTGTAGAATTAAGTGAACTAGAAGAAGAAATAAAATTGTATGTACATGGTTAATATGTATGCCTCTTCATTAGGAAACATCCATTGGTGTACAAATTAATCATTGAATGGATGTTACTTTTGAAATAACAAATGATCTATAATGTAGGTAAAAAGGATAATTTGGTATTATGGTATAAATTTTCTAATATAGTGTTCTCAAAGCTTGGAAATAAGGGAGGATATAAAGTTCTAGTTGATAAGTGAGGGGAGGTGCACCCATGGAATTAGATATTTAATTAACATAATGTAATATTCACTAACATGTGGAGATTTTCTATATATAAAGTATTTTATGGGGAATAGTTTCAATAATCTTATCCAATAATAGATAGAAAAATTTAGGTAATGTTTTAACTATTGTCAATTATTTTTAACCCCTATAACCCCCTTTTGATGATTACTATGATATCAATGTTTATTACACATTATAAATCATGAATTTTACTGTAAAATTCAAGTGACCAATAATTGTAAACTGATTTATATTATCAAATATATCTCATCCCCTTTTCTGAATGTATGATATTAAATATTTTATATCATTTAATAAATTATTATAAACATACGATACAAATAATTTCATTTTCTAGACTATTCACATAATTTAAATTTTAAAGATATCTATATAGTAATTTATTTTGAAATATAAAATTTTAAATATCAATAAAATGTTATATTTGTCTAAAAAATTCATGCAACTAAATAATTCATCCAAATTTTACTAATTTTAATGTATTTAAAATCATTGACTTGGTTTTTCTGTTATATAAACAAGCACCGTGATGACATTGGATAATCTTTTAAGGTAATTATTCCATGATAAATAAAAATATAGTAATACATAAAATAACCATTTATAACTAAGCACTACTTTTTTTATCCCCATCTCCAATAATTATTTATATTAAAATCAATAAAGTGACATTTCTTACAATATCTTTTACTTTATAAAAAATAGCTTTCATAATCAATTTCAAGTGGAATGATTTTGAAAATTTTTAAAAAAATTAATGGTCATTGTTCAAAAACAATTTCCCAATTTTTTTTGTTTTAGGGATATTTTTAGGCCTTATTCCAAAGTTGTAACAATGTTTTATGTATTTTACCCTTACTTAAATAGAAAATATTTTCTATGATTTTGATTAATAATGACCAAAAATAAAGGGAACCCATTCACAGAATTTGAACTCATTGCTTCAAAATATGGAATCCATTTTTCAAAAATAAATTTTAAAAATTTCAAAAATTTCTTTTTAATGTAAATGCATAAAACACATACAAAAATGATTTTTATAGTTTTATTAAATAAAGAGAAGAACTTATAACAAAATCATGTATAATATATATTCTGATGTAATTAATTATATTATAGATAATTATATGAGAATTATATTAATTAAATATAAAATTAAAACCTTAATTATAATTTTAAAATACTTGTATTAATAAAAGGAAATTGGTTTTTTATAAAAATTTCAAATTTTCAGTATTCATTGAAAAATTAATGTTTTTAGAAATATTGAAATAATTCAACCAATGTTTTTTTGACATGTTGATTAATAATTTGATGTTAATACAATTGATTTTTTTTATAATAATGGTATATATTATTTATATTATTTTTCTAAATAATTAAATAAAAATAATTTTGGAAGATAACGTACAATAGTACAATAAATGACATTACTAAAATTTATATACTAAATTAATATGAATTAAATAATAACAATGTTTTTTAGTGAAATACATGCCCCAAGATAAGTTGAGGGGGATGAATATTAGATATTTAATCCATGAACACAAAATCCCCAAAAAACATCCTCATGTTTCATCACCCGACGAACCATTGCAATGATCCCTTCTCAACCGTGAATGTGAAATGCGCTAATAAAACTCATGTGAGTCTCATGCCCTATGTGACTGAAATAAGATATTTAATAGATGGATTCATGATCCTAACATAATTATGGCCATTCTTGAATTCCAACCTTTTTTATGGCATCCCTCTTAGCAACTCGACTCCGTATGACCTATTAATATCTAGTCCATTCTGCACCAAAATCATAGTTACCACAACCTTTGGACTTCTGATCCCCTAATTCATAGGGAACTAGAGCATTACAAACCATAATTGTAAATGAATCAACCATGGTAATGAATCGTCATGAATTCCATTTTCCATGTTCCTAAATACCCCATCAAATGTTGGATATTCTTTTCGTGAAGGATTATTCCCTTCACGAAAGAAGAAGACCCTTGAGGGTACATTTGGATTTTAAGAGAATTAGGATTTTGTGATTAACTCTTCTTTTATCTCTTTAATTCATGCCAATATAGGGTCACCATGTCTCAGGAAGTCTTTTCCACTCTGAGTCCCCTGTTCTCCATGAAGAACATAAGCTTCTTGAAGAACCACTTAGAAGGAATACCATTCATCATGAAGCCCTTTTCTGTATTTCTAAATTTTTCCTCCATTTAGGTGACACACTTTCACAAAGGTTGAGTGTTCTAGGACTCCCCACCCATCTCAGTTTGGTTCATCTACACTTTGGATCCTTATGTAATATACTCTATCAATTCCTATGACCCACTCCACACATAGTGTGTCCCATGATTCCTTTGTACCAAATTATTTTCAACATTGGTACACTAATGGATCCTTCTTTTTATAATAGGTATGCTAATGTGGACCCCATGAGTGATCATCCCTCCAGAACATTACACCATGGCATTACTAAGGCCACCCCCTCTCAATGGATGATGATTTTCAGTTATATAAGAACATGGGGTAAGGATTGAATCCTACATGATTCAGCTATATGACATAAAATTACTAAGCATCAACATCCTAAAAACATGAAATTAAACTATATTCTTACCCTGTGTGGAAGTCCAAATATATCCCCATGTAAGTGTGACATGGAATGAGATCATCTTCAAATGGAGTGACATCCTCCGCACATTAATAGAAAGGGATGCACATCAATAATCTCTCATTTCCCATTCTCTCAATCCTCAATCCCTCTCTCTGTAGGATTCATATCTAGGTGTGCAGCAGATAGATTCCTAATGTATGACCCATCACTCCCTTTATAGGATCCTATTTGTAAGGCTGAAATGGAATTATACTGTCCTCAAATGGAATGAGATCCTCCTCATATTTAATGATGTCATCCTTAAGAAGCTTCTATGTGTAATCCAAACAACATTTCTCATTGATGATTCTTTCACAAATCGAGAATCAAATCTACTACTTTTTCTTTTTTCTCACACAGAGTATATCTCATATGGAATAAGATTTTAGTAGTGACTATTACATCCATCTTATCTATAAATGGGATCCCCCATGATTTGTCCATATTCTTCATCTTTGTATGGGACATTCCTACACATAAGAGCCAACATGTCCCATCCAACTGGCATCCTCCATAGGTATAATCCCCAATCATGCTCCACATGTAGCTTCCTTGCGTTATCCCCTAACATATTATCTACTTACGTTGGGATAAATCATAAGGTGTAATCTCTAATTCCCCTTTGTAAAAAATGTGTACCTCGATTCCAAATAAAATAGAAAACATAGGAAACCACTATTAGGTTCATGCCCGACACCAACAACAATTCATCCATTCCATCCACTCCATCCAATTCATTATAATCTATCCTGAATTTACCTAGGCTTGCACATGCTGGTGAGATCATGTTTTCCATGTAGACATATTCCATATTTATGCCCAATAAATTAAAATAAAATACATCAAATAGAAATCCTCTGGTGAGGGGAATCTCCCTTGCGCAATCCCCATTGAATTCATCATGCTATGTGGGTTTTGACCCCAGTCTTCTATAAAGTTTATGTAGGACTCATCATTGAGGTTCTATACGAACCAATAGTAAACCATAGTGCCTCCATTCTTGGTATTTAACCGTTCATGGTGTGATGTCTTCTCTTTATGGGACACAACACCCCGGTTCTTATCTCATTAGATGTTATGACCCATGCACCTAGAAATCCTTGGTGTATCACATATAGGGATGTACCCCATCGTGGTTTGACATTATCTCTTTATGGAAGAAACCAAACCAGTTTACCTCTTATTGGGAGCTCTAATCCACTTATTTAGTAAACCATTCGGCTTCTCCATAAAACGGATAAACCTTCTTGATTACTTTTTACCAAGGGTTCGGATCATCCATTCCCCATCTCTGAAAGACATTAATCTCGGGACCTATCAAATTGAAACCTTCTACTAAAAATGGGATTCTTGAGGAAAAACTCTGAATACATTCATTCTGAATTACTTACAGCATCATGAACATGAGATTCCACATGTTCCATGTATGACATGCCTCCATGAGATGATATCCTATGATGAATAATATAGGTGACCAATGTAATAGAGTCTATACATTCATAATAGTCACAATTAAAATACTCTCCTAACCTAAGGATTCTTCCCAATCAATACCCATTGTAAGGTCTGTACATTAGAAGAATAATTAACTAGAAACCACAATGAGATGAGAAAAATAATTGGTTTCTCTAACCACATTTTAATCTATGAGGGAGACCCAGACTACATGATAAATTCTATGTCAAAATCCATGGAAGGAGAACGGACATCACATTATCCGATTTCGATTATAGATCAGACATTATTGAGAAAGTGATGAATGTCACCTGCCTTTGTAAATAATGAATTCATGGTATAATGCAATGTTAGTGAATAATGAAAATCAAGGCATCATTACCAGAATAAAGTGTGATAAAAAGAAATGGTGAACCCAATTTGAATCTATTAATCTTAATGTGGGGACTTATAGAGTTCAAGAAATTAGTTTGACTGATTAACATGTAAGTATATCCATTTTTCTTGTTCAACGGCCCACTAAAAAAATAGAAGGCCCATAATGGAACTACCCAGATATTGGGGTAGTTGAATGTTGGGAATCCTGGTCCTCAACATCATCAGTGTGGAAAAATCTCCATATTAATGTTATATTGGATGATACTAGGTAATTGGGAATTGTTATCCTGGAATTCGTACTAAAATCTCAATCTTCTTTCTTTACAAGAAAAAAGATATAGGACACCACTCACCAAATCCCTTATGATGTAGGGGTAAGAGATCTGTAGATGCAAAAATCCCACTTGACCCAACCTCCACCATGATATCCACTATGCCATCAACTATAGGAAAACCATGACCAATCTTAACCTATGAAATCATCTAGAGGATGGTGATCAAAAACCTCTTACGATGATACATGTTGTAGGGAGTAATTACCCCATGGAATATGGTTTTCCATGATCTGAAGGATTCTATGAATTTCTATGATAGTTTCCTCTAAGGACTCACAGAGAGCTTCTGCTCCCCATTACAATGAAGAACCACGTCTAGACCATATCCTTAGAGCAATCTTTTTACATTATCCCCTTCATTGAGGATGTAGGGAATGCGAGGGTCACCCCAAAAATGACCACCACCAAGAAGTTTCATAGAAGGACTCCCACCAGGCCACATCAATGCCACTAATGACTAGTCTTCTAGGACGAGGAACATGTAAGACAATCCCCCGCTCTGCTAGTGCTTATGTAACTCACCTGATTCCAATGTCAGGCATATGTTTAGAAAGATGCATGTTAAGGGGGATAATCATTAATGGACCATATGCCCCATGGCACCATCGTCACATATTTTCATGTCCATTCCATTATTGAATATGGTCTCTACAATGCCAGATGGGGATTGAGCCCACAAACACCTCACATGTATGGTGGGTTAACTCTATCTACCATTGGTGTCTCTAGTAGCCATTATTGTCCAATCCATGATGATGAGACTCAACACAAATTCTATCTGAATGTAGTCACTATTTTGATTGGTGGTCCACCCCACTATCACACCAATCATTTAGGTCCTCTCAATATTCCGATAATCGGCCAAGGTGGTGGCCCTCCCAACTTTGTTGAAGTCCAATACGACGGTTTTCCTTATTCTGTTGGTTCCTTAAATTGAGTTACATCATGTGTCTCTGACAAGTGAGTTGAAGGTCCTCATTGCATCATCTCCAGCTTAAGTGGATGTCCTCTTACTATAGGTGCATCCAAATATGAGGCCCTCCCTGACTTATTGATGATTAGTAAGAAGGTCATCCCTATGACATCTTAGTCATCCAACATCTAGGTCCTTCCCATTTCATAGAAAACCATTGTAGAGTTCCTAGAAAATCCATATATGGTCCTCCTCGCGCATCTAACATTCAGTACAAAAGCCATCCCCATACACATGCATCCCGATATAGATGTACTCCCCATGTCTAGATCAATTAGTCAAAGTACATCATCACACATTGATTCTCCAAAGACCCCCCCCCCCTCACAACTAACATAGAGGTCCTCCCAATTTTCTATGGACCACAGTTGAGGTACTCCCTACTATCTCAATATTAAGAGTATAGTTCTTCCACACTCTAGTGAAAAACAAAACATAGGTCCTCCCCATGTCCTATAAAATCAAAGTGGAGGTCATAACTGAGCAACAAACCAATAAAACGAATGACCTACTAATGCTAAAAAATTTCCCTACTCAAAAGAACAATTTCATGGTAGAATGGTGAACCATATTTTCTATAGGAAAAAACACCAAGAAGCTCTGTTTCCTTTTCAATCTCAATCAATTATCAGATTTTGATTATAGGTTTTATATGATGATGGATCCTCCCCCTAGTATTCTACATCAAACTATGTGAAAGGATCCCAAAAGGTGATGTTCCTTATCCTAGAATGTGATGATCAGAATATCACCGAATCCCTAAATAGTTACATGTAAGAGGAAGAATACTTCTCTCCCTTCTAGGGCCTTGCATCGGAGTCATCCCTTTCATCATAATTTTCATTATCTTCAACCACACTAGATCACAGAATGTATTTATGGGACATGATAGACCATGAGAACATAGTGGACTGAAAGATGACCTCCATTGGCCCCAAACATGAGGAATTGGTTGGAAACCCATTCTATAGGTACATGATGATGATTCTATTTCTGCCTCTCAGAGGTGACCTAGTGTTTAATGATCAATTATTCGATGTTGTGATCTCTCCACTGGCTAGTACACCTCTATAATAGCTTGCATTCATGTAATTATTAGTTTCTACGAAAGTGAAAGTTGGAGGTTGGGGAATCCAAAATCTGGGTTACACTTACGGGCATGGAAACTTGTGGGACACTCTACCCACTGACCAGTTATGAGTGGGCTTTTGAATGAACATGGTTCCCTACATCAAAATTTCGGAGTCCCTAACCCAAAAATAGGTCTTGTTCTTTAATTGGACCACATGGGAAGTGCATTTTCACCTATGATACCATCATTATGTTTACCCAAATAGGAGATAGTACATCAACCACAATTTCTAGCAATTCTTAATTGTTGAGTAAGTATCCTTTAATGTGGAACAACAGCCTATGTCAACCAGTTTCCATCAAACCCTTAAATGTAGATGCATAAAAAGATTAAGAGTATTGCAGAAATTTTTTTAAGATACATCTTTTAACACCCCAAGCATCCACGATACGGTTCCCTTTGTATAAAGCAATAGCATTCCTTATATGCAACTTCGAGATTCTAACACACCACGACTAATCAAAGTAGCTGTTATGAAGAGTAATACCCACTTTTTGAAATTTTAAACATTTTATCATTAAAAATGGAAATCATTTTTGGATTTGGTATATCTAAATTATCTTAGGGTGATCTTTTAGAACATGTTTGATAACTTTCATATTTTTATGAATACTGATAATTACTAAATTTTAATTAAAAACAACTTTTTTAATCGATACAATTTATAGTGACAAATTATAAATTTGAGTGTTTTTAAAGTATATTTATAATAAATTTTTACCATTTAATACAATTTTGGTCATTGGACATAATTTCACATTTAAACCGGACATAAACAAGTATCAATCTTTTGATAGTTATTATTTCTTAAAACATGTTTTTGTTTTGACAACTGGA
This sequence comes from Viscum album, assembly GCA_963277665.1. Classification (NCBI taxonomy): domain Eukaryota; kingdom Viridiplantae; phylum Streptophyta; class Magnoliopsida; order Santalales; family Viscaceae; genus Viscum; species Viscum album. Next base: position 1,048,343,331 of record OY728150.1, read on the forward strand.
ATTAATTTTAAATTACTTACTTCCACTTCTGTGTTTTGAATTTAGAAAATTTGATTCCATATTTATAATCAGGAGGTCCAAATTGTGTAAATATGGATCTTTTATTTTTAGATATTTTGAATAATTACTTTGATAAATATTTTATTTACCGTGGTTAAAGGGTAAATCTGGTAAATAAGGGTAAAAAATAATATTTTAATAATAATAAATTTCCCTAAAACGTGTCCTAACCCTATTGGGTGATACATGTCCGACCATGGGAATCATTGGGTTGATTTTGGGACCCCATGGTTCTAGTTGTAAGTGATAATGACACTTTATATTAATTAAGTTAAAGTAAATACAAAAATGACATAAGCATATATCTTTTAGAAGAACAATTTTTACATAGGGTTATATATGATATATTTTAGACTATAAATATTCATTAGAAATATAAGATGATTTCCTACATAATGGTATTTTATTTATAATTTTTAGACATTGAATAATTAAATTTATATAAAACACAATAATGATGCAGTATTTTCCTTATTAATAAAGAATCAAATAATTTGTATTATAAATATAAAAATAAATAAAATTTGAATGTTTTGAATCCATAAAAAAATGTATTGATTAATATGACATGTTATTATTTCGTTAATGAATTTTTTTCGAATTAATAATGTTCTTATTATTTTACAAAAATCAAATATAAAATAGTGTCAAAATTGACATAAAAGAGTTTTTAAAACAAATATTATATTATTAATTCATATTCTATTCCTAAAAATCTAAGCATCGTCCAATGGAATTATATAATGATAGGTTTATAATTAATGGACCACATTGGGGTCTCTTTGAAGTATATAGTAAATTTATTAACCATATAATATAAAAATACAAAGTGACATGGTAAATGGCAAACTATTTAACTAATAGTTAAATATAAATGACTAGGTTAATATAGTGACACAAACCTGTATATAATCTATTGGATGAAATAATTTCGAACCATACACCTTATACTTTGAATAATCTAATTTGGAGCCGTTGGAAACCGAATATTAATTTATTATAAATTAATACTTTAGGTTTTTCCTAAAGAGATCCTCCTCCACCTTATAAAAGGAAACCACTTTTAACAAATTCTTCATACCATAAAAGCCATTTGGTTCGGAGAAAATCATCCCAAATACCCTCTCAACATCCTCCCATAATCCTAAAGGCCTAACTTTACTCATAAATCCAACCCAAGAAGCCCTTTTGATCAAATCAAAAGGAAGAACCCGAAGAAGAGGTAATGTTTTCACCACCCTCATTCAAGTTCATTTCTTCTTCAACTTCTTCATTATTTGTTATTTACAATATAAAATGATAACTCCATTGTCTTATATACACTTTTATGTTATTATAAATATGGTACAACTATATTCAGTATTCTATACATCCTTTGAATGACATGTCACCATACGTGCGTACATACGGCCTACCGTCTCCATGTCGTGGTGTAATTGTTATTCAATATATTATTTTTTTGTATGGGTATAATAATTGTGTGTAATTAATGTAAATAATAAATATAACATGATAATGACTCTGTATATATGATATACCATATAATTATATATTATTTTAATATCAAAACAATGATATTGTCGCTCGTGCGTATGTACAGATTACCGTCTAAACGAACGCGATGAGATTCATTCCCCATCATATCCATTCAAGACTAAATTTCATTTTATGATTAAAAATTATTTTAACAGACATGATATAATTTTGGATATGAATAAGATACATCCATCCATAAAAAATATGGCTCACGTAACAAATAATATAAAGGAAAATGAATCCGTTAACACCCGAAACAACGATAATACTGTGATATTATCAACAAATCAATGTTAAAAGATCATATATGATATAATATTAATGTATAAAATTCTTGTATAATTAAATAACAATTATTTCCACATTATAAAATTGGATAACCTACCCTCGACCAAGGAAAATGTACAATGTATGGGGTTTCTTATCTCACTTTTAATTCTGTGAGATTTCCTTTGTTTACCACTTATTTATTGCATGTGGGGTGTGTACTACCCATTATTTTATTAATTGTGTAATATTCTTTAATTTATGAATATTAACATCACCATTGTGTGATCCATCTTTCATGGGATGTATGTTTTGTAATTTACCAAATTGGTAAGGGAATTACAAATTTCAATTTCCACTCATTCGGCTTTACGCATACTTCAGTGATTATTTTACTCCATGATTATATATGAAATAACTATTTATTTTCTTATGTCATAATTACCACTCCCCTTTCTGTAGAAATACTTTTTATACACATAATCACCCCATTGATAAATTCTTATGTCATCGATATGAACTTGATAAGAGTAATTTTAACTCAATCTTCATCTGTTGAGATAAATATCCAATTCATTGGTGTTGTTTTTACAAGAATATATGTGAATGTCCTCTTATTGATTTACACTGAATATCCTATAATATTGACTGTATTTATATTTCTATCACATAATTATGTCATTGATTTATCTTTAACCTTTGGATGCATTCTTTATAAAATATTTCATCTCAATTTACATTCCATTGAGACTTCTTTGTTGTTATACACCAAATCAATTTTATATAGTGTAGATAATGTACGTTGACATAGTATATCATTAATACCTTTATTCTCATGATATTATAATGTTTTTATTACGTCAATTATTTGTATTCAAGTGTCTCTCTATTGGTTAGGAACTCTAAGTAAAATATCATTATAAATGTTTTAAACATTTTTTATTCTAAATCATTCTAATTAATAAACATGTTTTAAAAATGGTTTTAAGGATTTATTTATTTGGACATTAATTTCTAAAATTAAAATTCCTTATAAATATTTCAAAGTGGTATGTGGCACTTTGATTCAAAAAAATCTATTTTGAACGGCTTCTTGACAAATAGTGTGACTTATAAATGTTTTCAATAAAAAAGGGGGATATTTCTCTCAAATAGTTTTCATGAATATTTTCATCTATGTCAATATCCTTAATTATTCTCGATTGTGGTTAATATATTACAATATAATCTTCTATATTGTATTTAATGTGTTCTGTTTGACTGTGGATGTGTTATTTTTATACCATACATGGTTTATGGATAACATATTGACATTTCATATGCTAGTTTTAATACGAATGTTTATGTTATGTTTCAATATTTTAATATGAGGAAGGCATTGGACTTTGTATGTGCCCGGTGGAGCCTTCTACAGCTCCTCGATTCATCGGCATGTCTCATGAGACAAACTAGTGTCTTGGAACAAGGCCTTGAAAAAATATTATTTGTAGTCTTGGCACAAGGCCTTGACTAAGCGGTTATGATAGTCTGGAATTATGCATTCCATTATTATGAATGTGGTTATTGATATTGCATGTGATTATTCTACTAGTATAATATCGATGTGTGTCAGTAAATTGAATTATTTCATTTTATTTTTTCTATATTATGTGTATGATCAAGTTTAAAATTCTTTTTTTTATTTATACATTGTATCAAATGTTTAGGATTATTTATGAATGTTTCTGCTATATTTTAATCCTCACAGGGCATCTGAGCTCACCCCATTCTATGTTTTATTTTTACTAGGATGTGAAAAATTATTTTATAACTTTCCTGCATGGATTTTCTGAGGGGATATGAGTGTGGTCTATGGAAACAATGTTGTTGTAGTTTTTCACATTATGATGTAATGTAAACTTTATTAATTTATTTAGTGATTCAAAGGATACTAATCTAATTGTTCATTCGAGACATGATCGTTTGTGATCATGCCAATGTCATGTAATAATGCACTGTCTTTGGGTAACTGGGGTCGGGGCGTTACAATTTGTATCAGAAGAAGTTTCTTAAAAACCATTGAAACAAGATTTATATCAACTCTAATTAGGGAACATTGCCCTAAGATAGACTTTGAGAATTAGTATAGAATAAATTCCTAGAGTTTTGGTATTGTATAGATTTTGTGTGTTTTCCAAGAAATACATCCCTTTCTGGATACGAGAAGGTAGAGGAGGCTCTAACACAGATGTACCTAGGGGTAAAACCCGAAAACACCGCATTGAGCTAGACTCGAACGGGAACTAGTATACAACAAAGGGCCTTGCTGCACTCTTGGTTATGACAATCCCAGGGGATATGCTTAGGACAATTTACATTTACATTAAAAAATGATTTGAATTATTTTAATATAAGATCATAATAAATGACCTTGGTTAGTCCTATGGTGTTTCAAATTAATAATATGGTGTCATGATATTCTCTAAATGATTTTATGACTATTGTTTCTCACAAAAATCATTCTGGTTATAATCAATGGCTAGATTACAAGGAAGTCATAGTGACTTTGAGAATTATGTACAAGGTGGGAATGGTGGTGGAAATGATCAGAAAAATGGAATGTTGATAGGTTTAAAAGATTTCGTGTTCATGACAAATCAGTTTTCCAAAAATATTATCAACAACATATATATTAACCAACTACTGGAATCAAAAAAGATGAGAAATGCGATGAATGATAAGATCTTCCATAGTGGATACCATTGAGAAAAGAATCCTCAATTTCCATCATGCATGAAATGTTGAAGGATACACATAGGAAATTGTCTCAATGATACAAAGAAATGCTTTATGTGTGGGATGTAAGGATATAAAGTGAATAATTTCTGAGGAAAAATGAAGAGTACTATGGAAAAAATTTAAAATGGTCCCAAGATTCCATTTAAAATCATTTGACATAAATGTAGGGGACCTGGCCATTACCCGTGTGAATGCCCTATTCTATATAATATTTTCTTGGTCAACGAAGAATCTATCTGGAAATAAATGGTTGGAAAATTTTTTAGAAGTACCAGTACTCCTTGTTGATGGGATTACATTGGAATAATTTTCTCTTGTATTTGTAACCCTGCAGTTTTTCATGTGAAAATGATATTTGAGGAAGACGTATCTTTTCTCTTGTGGATATAGTTATAAAAAACCATTTTGTTTTATATGATCATTGGGTTTGAGGAAATTACAAGTTATTATATTTTGGGATGAAAATGCATGGTATGAGATAACATTTGTGGTTAAATTATGTTATGGTTATTTTGAAGAATTTATCTCATTTTGGCAATCTTATAAAATATTGTTTTTGAAAAAGGACAACATAAAGACCATGTGACAAACTATCGCGTCAGACACAACTGTGGGAATCGAACCCACAACCAAAGTGTGATTGGGATATATCACCTAGAACTTGACTACCTGAATTCCCTGGTTAGTGTGACTAATTATGTTTAGTTAAATGATTTTATTTATCAATAATATGTTTATTTAGGATCTTATGTCTTGTCAAATGAATACCCTTAGTGTAAAAAATGATTTGGTTATTATGTGATAAATGTTATTTTAAAATATGTTCACTTTGCTGGGAACACTATATGCCCATGGAAAATAAAATACTATGGGATTTTGTTTTAGGATTAATGGTGAATTTTTATCAATATTTTTATTGTGGATTTATAGTGATTTGGGTTATTTATGGAAATGATTAACCTATACTAGAGAATATGTGATTAGGTTAATTAAATTTAACTATGTGACTTTAATAGTAGTTGATTTCATTTGGAGATACAATTTAACATGGAAGAATACAAAACCAAATTATTCTATGTTTTGGGTTTCAATATTAGTTTGGATTATACAGAAGGATTTTAAGGAAAATTGTTTGTTGAATGTTATTTATTTAACATTGGGGTATTGTTGGATTATTTTTATAAATTATGATACATGTTCACTAATGGAAAAATGGGCTTTTGAGCCCCTTAACATATAGCGACCACCAATGGTTGTCGCTACCATTCCCTAAAAAAAGGGAGGGCTTTAGCGCCCCCTCCCCCCTCCCTCCTCACGAATTCTCCCCCGCCCTTCCCCCCCTCCCCGTCGCCACCCCCTCCCTGTCGTCGCGCCCTCCCCGTCGCCCCCGCCCTCCACGTCGCCCCGCCCCTCCCCATCGTCGTGCCTTCCCCGTCATCGCGCCCTCCCCGTCGTCGCGCCCTCTCTGTCGCGCCGCATGCCGGCTGGCCGCCCTCCGCCGGCCCCGCCCTCCGCCGACCCCACCCTCCGCCGGCCCCGCCCTCTGCCGGCCGCCCTCCGGCCGCCCTCTGGCTTCCCTTCGGACGCCCTCTGCCGGCCCCACCCTCCTCCGTCCGCCCTCCGCCCTCCGGCTCCAGCCGCCCTCTGCCTTGCGGCCGCCCTGCGGCCTCTCTTTGCCCTCGGGCCTCCCGCCACCCGCCTCCGGCAGCCCGGCCGCCCCCTCCGCCCTCCGGAAGCCCTCCGGCCGCCCCCCTCCGCCCTCCGGCCTCCCTCCGGCCGCACTCCGCCCTCCGGCCGCCCTCTTCCGGCCCCACCCTCCTCCGACCTCCCTCCGCCCTCCGGCTCCGGCTGCCCTCCGCCTTGCGGTCGCCCTGCGGCCTCCCTCTTCCCTCAGGCCTCCTGCCACCCGCCTCCGGCAGCCCGACCACCCTCTGGCCTTCGGCCCCCAGCCCCTACGGCCTCGGATCTCCTCCCTCGGTCCTCCCCCTCGTCCCTCCCCCCCAACACCCCAAACACCCCCCCCCCCCCCCCGCACCCCGCCAACCCCCATCCCCATCTTCTTCGTCCCCTCCCTCGCCGCACTACCGCCACCCGTCCCCTCCTTCACCATCCCCTCCCTCGCCGCACCAGCTCCGGCTCCGGCTCCCCACCGCTGCCTCTCCTGTCCCTCGCAGCACCGCATTCGGCTCCCCTACCTTACAGGTTTGTAGCGCAATTAGGTATGACATGGTCTTTTACTTACATTACTATTTTATAAATGGTTCACAAACAAATAATTAGTATTTATTTTAAATATATTTGATATGAAAAATGAAAATGTAATAATTTTTGTGTAAATTTTTGTTATAGGGATCTTATTGTGGATAAGAGTTGGATTGATCATCCAAATCGAACATCTAGAGAGTATTTCAATGCCATTATGCAGTTTATTGACTTCACTAGAGGATTTGAAAGTGACTATATTAGTTGTCCATGTAGAAAATGTGCTAACATATATCAATTCACACGAGATACTGTGAGGGAGCACCTATTCTTTAATGGATTTCTGAGAAATGATAAGATTTGGACAAGTCATGGAGAAGAATATGTTCGTTGTGGAAATACGGATACAGTTCAGATGGATGATGATGCAAGGATGAATAATCCAATGCATGAAATGCTTACTGAAATGGTACGTGGGTTGGATCCTGAAGGCATTGACATCCAGAATCTTGAGACCGGTGTGATAAATCTTCTCTCTGGTGAAGATCGTGATTCGAGGAGGTTTTATGAAGCCATTGATGATGCAAAAAGAGAATTATATCCTGGATTTACTTCTTTCAATAAATTGTCGATTATCGTGGAGTTGTTGCATTTGGAGACATTGAATCATTGGTCAGACACATCATTCGACATGTTGTTGGTGTTATAGAAAAAGGTTCTTCCTGTCGATACTAAGATTCTCGAGTTGTATTACTATGATCGTAAGCTGACAGAGAACTTAGGTTATACATATGAGACCATAGATGCATGTGCAAACAACTGTATGTTGTTTAGAAAGGAAACTGCCAATTTGGATATTTGTATGGTTTGTGGTGCTTCCAGGTGGAAAGAGAATAGGGGAAATCAGACTCATCAAAGTCAGATTGTGATACAGGGGAAACCGATTTCCATAAAGCAAATGTGTAACATTCCCCTTAAACCAAGGTTGGAAAGATATTTTATGTCATCTGAAGTTTCTAATTTAATGAGATGGCATGCAAAATTAGTTCATGAAAGTGATATGTTAACCCACCCGGCAGACTCTCATGCATGGAAGGATTTTGATAAGAGACATCCCGACTATTCCAAAGATGTTCGTAATGTCCGATTGGGATTGGCAGCAGATGGTTTCAATCCATTCAAGACTATGGTTGGTGCAACTCATAGCACATGGCCCGTAGTGTTGGTTCCGTATAATCTTCCACCGTGGCTCTGTATGAAGCAACAATTTATATTACTTTCCACTCGTATTTATGGACCTAAAAGTCTGGGGGATAAGATTGATGTTTACCTTTAGCCATTGATTGATGAGTTGAATGAATTTTGGGGCGATGGTGTGATAACTTATGACTGTGAATAGAATGAAATGTTCAAACTGCAGGCTGCTTTATTGTGGACAATCAATGACTTCCCAGCTTATGCAAATTTATCAGGCTGGAGTACAAAAGGGGAATTTGTTTTCCCTTGTTGCAACAAAAGTAAAAAATCTGTATGGATTAAGCATTCCAAAAATTAGGCATACATGGGTCACAGAAGTTTTCTCCCCCTCAGCACAGGTTCAGAAAGGACAGAGTGGCATTTGATGGTTCTAGAGAGTTCATCCCAGCACCAAATATCATGACATGAGTCGAAATGTTATCGCAGATTGAGGAAGAAAACATCCGCACTGTATATGAAATTCAGGATTTGGTGGCTCCCCCGGTACGTAATATTCGAGCTGCGGGTAGGCAGCGCAGTCACAATTGGAAAAAGAAAAGTATTTTTTATAGTCTTCCGTATTGGAAAACTAACATGTTGATGAATAATTTGGATGTCATGCACATTGAAAAAAATGTTTGTGATAACATATTGTGGACCATTTTAGGTGTCAGTGGTAAATCAAAGGACCATGTTAATGCACACCGTGATTTGGGAGAAATGGGTTTAAGGAAACAGTTGCATTTACAGTTAGCTGAGGGAAACAAGGCATATATGCTTGCTGCACAGTATACGATGACTACAAAGGAGAAAGAGAAATTTCATTCCATTTTGAAGATTCTCAAGTTGCCTGATGGTTACTCTTCTAATATTTCAAAGTGTGTGAATCTGACAAGCAAGACATTGCAAGGATTGAAAATTCATGACAATCACATACTACATCAGTAGTTGATTACAATAGACATTTGTGATTGTTTATCCACCAATGTTGTTCAGCCGTTGATTGAGATGAGTAATTTTTTTAGACAGTTTTGTTTAAGAAATCAACGAATGAGTGATTTAAAAAGATTACATGACCAAATTATACTTACGCTTTGTCACTTTGAGAAACTATTTCCCCCCTAATTTTTCGATGTTATGGTCCACTTGATAGTGCACCGAACTAAAGAAGTAATGGCTGCTGGTCCAATGCAATTCAGGTGGATGTATCCTATTGAGCGGTATTTGAGTACATTGAAACGATTTGTACGCAACAGAGCTCGTCCGGACGAATCAATAGCCAATGGTTATTTGATGGATGAGTGTACTACTTTTTGTGCAGAATATCTTATGGATGTTGAAAAAAACTTAGATTAGCCATCTCGGATTCAGGATGGTCCAGTTGGAGAAGGAACCACATATGATATGGACAACATCGAGTGGATACAAGCGCATCGATATATCTTGTTCAATACTCCATCAGTTGAACCATTAATGTAGTAAGTATCTTATCACTTTTATTGTTTAACTTTTACATGTTTTGTTTTCATAAGTTGATCATTTATGTATTGCGTTATCATTTGCAGAAAATACATTAATGAGATAAAAGAAGTGTTGTATCATGCGACTGAGTTGCAAATTCAACAGTCTCATTATGCGTCATTTCATGATTGGTTCAATGATTATGTACGTATAAATTGATTTTCATTATGAGTGAAGTATTATAATAATTTCCTTCTTCATATATCATTATTGAATTCTATGAATTATGTAGGTTCATAAGCTGAGTGAGTTAGGGGACCCCATGCTAACTGAAGAATTTATCCAACTGGCTGAGGGTCCATCTATAATGGCTCTTCGTTATAAATCTATAGATGCTAATGGTTTTGGATTACGCATTAAAGATGTTGACGACAAACGAGCAACACAAAACAGTGGCATCGGTTGTCCATTTGTCGATTCTGGTTAATACTATGGTCAATTGATAGACATCATTGAATTTGTATACACACACGGGTTGATGTACATATTGTTAAAGTGTAATTGGGTTGATCCAGTGCGTGGATGTAAAGTTGGTTAATAACAGTTTTCATTGGTGAATTTTAACTATATGTTATACATAAATGAATGAGTTGATAATGAACCTTTCATTTTGACATCACAAGCGGAACAATTATTCTTCCTTATTTTGCCTTCGAATCCAAGTTGGAAATTTGTTGTCAAAATGTCTCGGCGAGGAGTGTTTGTATTTGAACAAGATGAACCCGAGACTGTTCCTTTTGTTTCCCAACAACTTGATCAACATACCGTAGTTCAACGTGAAGAAGATATCTATTGGTTCAGAGTGGCTGTTGAAGGAGAAACGGTCGATTTTCATGCATAATGAAAGGTATAATTGTTTTCCCACTTTTCTGCCTAAGATATCATAAATTATGTAATCATTTTATAAATCCTTGTAATTTTAATCCTCAATTTTTGATGTTTATTCAGTTATAAATATTTAGGGTGATTTAACTCATGTTATATTGATGTTATTATCGGTGTATATTTCCATTGAGGTATTTTTCATTTGGTTCATGTGCTGCTTGAATTTTTATTAATTCAATTTGAAATTTGGCTATGCATTGATTGGTTTTGTACATATTTTGTATATCTGTTTTGTGAAGTTTCTGATTTTTTAAAATTCATTCACAACTAATTATTCAATCCGTTTTTGTTTTATTAACAACCGTACAAGTTTGATTTTTTTTTTAAAAACCGTCCAATTTATCATTTGGACACTTTGGATAGTCCCCTTACTAATGTTTTCCATGACTGCAGGCATGTCAGGGGAAGAGGCATAAGATCCACATCATCCATCTGAGGCATCTACGTGTCAGGGTCGAGGTATGTTGGAATGTCATTGCCTCTATTTTTTATGTAATTAATAAACAGATATATATATATATATATATTTATAACATTTGTCAATTTTTATATAAAATTATTTTCAACAAGATCAGACCCGACTGCTTCTTCCTCTCGCAGGAGAGGCCCTGATCGAGGCATATTAGCATGGAATTCCGACACGACTTATGATGTTTCATTTGATGAGGTATTTCATCCTGTGGGACGGAATTCCCCTGCATTTATTGGTCAGTTGGGTCATATCATACATGATCCACATCGATTTCCATTGACCACGCGTGACTAGGCTTCTATCCCTCAGGACACATTAGATCGTCTTTGGAGGGAGGTTCATGTAAGAAGACCATTTTAATTTATTCCCTATGTATAATCGGCAATAACATATGTACTTTTTTTCTTTCATAGCAAAATTTGAAAGTATGTCCCGATGAGTTTTGACCAGTGTGTACGAGAAAATGCAGTAAAATGTGGAAAGACTATAAAGTCAAAGTCAAGAGGGACCACTGGGTACCAAATGTGGGTGCCCCAGACATTCTAGAAAAAGTCCCAAGAGGTGTCCTCTTGGCTTAGTGGCTTGATTTAGTTGCATATTGGACTACTGAGGGTGTTGCGGTTTGTATATTTATTTTGGTATATATATTTTCAAGAATGTGTGATTTGTTTGATATTTGAATGAATTGAATGTAGGAGGTGTCTACACGCCATTCTGACAATCGAGCGTTGCAGGGACCACCCCACACGCTCGGGACTCATCACGTGTCTTAGATCCGAGATGAGGTATTTATTATTCATTTTTATTTTTTTAATTAATACGGTTTTGTTTTTATATTATATTCATATATAGTTGCGGGAGGAAGGTGTACCAACTTATAAAATGTCGGTGGGGATGAGGACTCATGATCGCAATGATCAAGAGGCTGCAGCTTTGATAGTAAGTGCTTATACTCATTACCAATACCTACATAAAATCATTATATTAATATATGTATATATATTTAAATATTTCATAGGCTCAATTAGAAGTTGAATTAGAACATCTGCCAGAGGACCAGCGACAGCTTCCCATGCGAAGGGATGAGATCTTTCGTCGCATCATTGGTCGGGACGGACATGGATATAGTTTGACCTATGGAACAGGGAATCCTCGTTCTGTAGTGTCACGCGCTGCGGTTGTCAGTCCAACTGTTGCTCAGATGACATAGCAGCTTTCAGATTTCAAGGCACGGCTGCGGGCTTCCGAGGAGGCAAATGCGCAATTGGCTGCTGAGGTTAGAGCACTGCGAGAATATGTGCGTTCAGGTGATGGTGCAGGGGATCACACGACGCAGGTTTAAACTGTATTTATTTATTTATTTAAAATTATTTTTGATATAAAAATATTCATAATATTTATTTGTTGTAGGCCCCTGGCCCACCGGATGGAGGTTAGTGATGAACACGCATGACGCATCATATTCACGAGGCGTGTTTCTGCTTTTAATGGTAGGGTTGTTATTGATATTTATGTGGGGTTTGAGCTACATCATAAATCTATCTAGTATTCCAAAAACATTGACCTGGAGTTAGGGAAAACTGAAAAAATGAAGCCAGATATGATAAAGTTTTATAAACTAAGACCAAAACCCAATTAGAAACCCAACAATGTAAGGAGAATGCTAACTCTATCCACAATAGACTGAAATAGGAGGGATAAATTCAAGTAGGAGACAAAGTTTTGTTTCATTCTTAAATATGGAAGCTAATGTCTAGTATGAATAAGTCTAGGATTACTAGACCATTTATAGTGACTGAAATTTTTTTATCTAGTAAGTTGAAATCAAGGGAGAATATTGACAGGCCCCCCGCACTCCATACAGTCCTTCCCGCACCCCGGACAGCCCCCCCTGCACCCCGGAAAGTCCTCCCGCACTTCGAACAACCCTCCTGCATGCCGGACAGCCCTCACGCACCCCGAACAGCCCTCCCGCACTCCGAACAGCTCTCCCGCATCCGGGACAGCCCTCCCGCACCCCGGACAGCCTTCCCCGCACTCCGGACAGCCCTCCCCGCACCCCGGACAACCCTCCCCCACCCCAGACAGCCTTCCCAGCAATCCGGACAGCCCTCCCCGCACACCGGACAGCCCTCCCGCACCCCAAACAGACTTCCCCGCACTCCGGACAGCCCTCCCCGCAACCCGGAGAGCCCTCCCGCACCCCGGACAGCCCTCCCGCACTCCGGACAGCCCTCCCGCACCCCGGACAGCCTTCCCCGCTCTCCGGACAGCCCTCCCCGCAAACCGGAAAATTATTGGTGATGTGTAGGAGGATACGGTGCGCCCATCAGACGTGTGGTGCGCACGGTACGGCCGAGTGCGTCGTTTTCAGCAGCTCCGCACGCGCTAAAACGGCGCTTGGGGGGGTCAAAACCACCCGAACGAACTCAGAATTCCATGAAACCGTACGACAATAGCCGTTGTGGGATTTTTGAAATGGTCGGGCAGACGACACCTCAACCGGAGGTGTCGTTTGACCGCGGTGACCGGAAACGAGTTTCCGGTTTCACAAAACACCTAAAACGTCGTGAGACGGTCGAATTCGGAGCAAACGTGCTCCGAATGACCTGAAACCACACGAAATCATTAGGAATATTATTGGTGACGTGTAGGAAGAGACGGAGTGCCCATCGGACGTGCGGTGCGCGCGGTACGGCCGAGTGCGTCGTTTTTAGCAGCTCCGCGTGCGCTAAAACGGCACGTGGGGAGGTCAAAACCACCCGAACGACCTCGGAATGCCATGAAACTGTACTACAACAGCCGTTATGTGATTTGTGAAATGGCCGGCCAGAAGACACATCAATAGGAGGTGTCGTATGACTGCGGTGACCGAAAAAGTGTTTCTGGTGTCATAAAACACCAAAAACGGCGTGAGATGGTCGAATTCGGAGCAAACGTGCTCCGAATGACCTAAAACCACACGAAAACATTATGAATATTATTGGTGACATATAGGAGGAGACGACACGCCTATCGGACGTGCGGTGCGCATGGTACAGGCGAGTGAGTCGTTTTTAGCAGCACTGCGCGTGCTAAAACGGCGCGTGGGGGTGTCAAAACCACACGAACGACCTCAAAATTCCATGAAACTGTACGACAATAGCCGTTGTGTGGTTTGTGAAATGGTCAAGAAGACGGCACGTCAATCGGAGGTGTCGTTTGACCGTGGTGACTAGAAACGCATTTCCGGTGTCATAAAACACCAAAAACTGTGTGAGACGGTCGAATTCGGAGTAAACATGCTTTGAATGACCTGAAACCACACGAAAACATTAGGAATATTATTCATGATGTGTAGGAGGAGACGGCGTGCCCATCAGACATGTGGTGCGCGCGGTACGGCCGAGTGCGTCGTTTTCAGCAGCTCCGCGCGCGCTAAAACGGCGCGTGGGGGGGTCAATACCTCCCGAACGAACTCGGAATTCCATGAAACCATACGAAAATAGCCGTTGTGTAATTTTTGAAATGGTTGGGTAGACGGAACATCAATCAAGGGTGTCGTTTGACTGCGGTGACCGGAAACACGTTGCTGGTGTCATAAAACACCAAAACGGCATGAGACGGTCGAATTCGGAGAAAACATGTTCCGAATGACCTGAAACCACACGAAAACATTAGGAATATTATTGGTGACGTGTAGGAAGAGAAAAAGAGCCCATCGGACGTGCGGTGCATGCGGTACGGCCGTGTGCGTTGTTTTCAGCAGCTCCGCGCGCGCTAAAATGGCGCGTGGGGGGGGGGGGGGGGTGGGTCAAAACCACCCGAACGAACTCGGAATGCCATGAAACCGTACGAAAACAGCCACTGTGTGATTTGTGAAATGGTTGGGCAGACAGCACGTCAATCAGAGGTGTCGTTTGACCGTGGTTACCGGAAACGCATTTCCGGTATCATAAAACACCAAAAACGGCGTGAGACGGTCGAATTCGGAGCAAACGTGCTCCAAATGACCTGAAACCACACGAAAAAATTAGGAATATTATTCGTGACATGTAGGAGGAGAAAGCGGACCCATTAGACATGCGGTTCATGCGGTGCGGCCGAGTGCGTCATTTTCAGCAGCTTCGTGCGCGCTAAAACGGCGTGTGGGGGGTCAAAACCACCAGAACGACCTCGGAATTCCCTGAAACCATACGACAACAGCCTTTGTGTGATTTTTGAAATGGTCGGGAAGAAGAAACATCAATTAGAGGTGTCGTTTGACCTCGGTACCCGGAAACGCGTTTCTGGTGTCATAAAACACCAAAAACGGCGTGAGACGGTCGAATTCGGAGAAAACGTGCTCCGAATGACCTGAAACCACACAAAAATATTATAAATATTATTGGTGATGTGTAGGAGGAGACGGCACGCCCATCGGACGAGCGGTGCGCGCGGTACAACCGAGTGCGTCGTTTTTAGCAGCTCTGCGCGCGCTAAAAAGGCGCGTGGGGGGTCAAAACCACCCGAAAGAACTCGGAATGCCATGAAACCGTACGAAAACAGCCATTGTGTGATTTTTGAAATATTCGGGCAGAAAAAATGTCAATCGGATGTGTCGTTGACCTCGGTGACCCGAAACGCGTTTCCGGTGTTATAAAACACCAAAAATGGCGTGAGACGGTCAAATTCAGAGAAAACCTGCTCCAAATGACCTGAAACCACACGAAAACATTAGGAATATTATTGGTGATGTGTAGGAGGAGACGGCACGCCCATCGGGCGTGCGGTGCATGCGGTACGGCCGAGTGCGTCGTTTTTAGCAGCTCCACGCGCGCTAAAACGGCCCGTGAGGGGGTCAAAACCACACGAATGACCTCGGAATGCCATGAATCCGTACGACAATATCCGTTGTGCGATTTTTGAAATGGTCGGGCAGACGGAACATCAATCGGAGGTGTTGTTTGACCGCGGTGACCGGAAACGCGTTTCCGGTGTCATAAAACACCAAAAACGGTGTGAGACGGTCGAATTCGGAGTAAACGTGCTCCGAATGACCTGAAACCACACGAAAACATTAGGAATATTATTTGTGATGTGTAGGAGGAGACGAAGCGCCCATCGGATGTGCGGTGCGCGCAGTACGGCCAAGTGCGTCGTTTTCAGCAGCTCTGCGCGCGCAAAAACGGCGCGTGGGGTTGTCAAAACCACCTGAACAAACTCAGAATGCCATGAAACCGTACGACAACAGCCGTTGCGTGATTTGTGAAATGTTCGGGCAGACGGTACATATATCGGAGGTGTCGTTTGACCGCGGTGACCAGAAACATGTTGCTGGTGTCATAAAACACCAAAAACGGCGTGAGACGGTCGAATTCGGAGAAAACGTGCTCCGAATGACCTGAAACCACACGAAAACGTTAGGAATATTATTGGTGACATTTAAGAGGTGACGAAGAGCCCATCGGACATGCGGTGCACGCGGTACGGCCGAGTGCGTTGTTTTCAGTAGCTCCGCACGCGCTAAAACAGCGCGTGGGGGTGTCAAAACCACCCGAACGAACTCGGAATACCATGAAACCGTACGAAAACAGCCTCTGTGAGATTTTTGAAATGGTCGGGCAGACAGCACGTCAATCGGAGGTGTCGTTTGACCGCAGTTACCGGAAACGCGTTTCCAGTGTCATAAAACACCAAAAATGGCGTGAGACGGTCGAATTCGGAGAAAACGTGCTCCGAATGACCTGAAACCACACGAAAACATTAGGAATATTATTCGTGACATTTAGGAGGAGACAACGCACCCATCATACGTGCGGTGCATGCGGTACGGCCGAGTGCGTCGTTTTCAGCAGCTCCACGCGCGCTAAAACAGCGCGTGGGGGGTCAAAACCACTAGAATGACCTCGAAATTCCATGAAACCGTACGACAACAGCCATTGTGTGATTTTTGAAATGGTCGGGCAGACGGCACGTCAATCAGAGGTGTCGTTTGACCGCGGTGACCAGAAACACGTTTCTTGTGTCATAAAACACCAAAAACGGAGTGAGACAGTCGAATTCAGAGCAAACGTGCTCTGAATGACCTTAAACCACATGAAAATATTCGGAATATTATTGGTGATGTGTAGGAGGAGACGGAGCGCCCATCGGACGTGCGGTGCGGGCGGTACGACCGAGTGCGTCGTTTTCAGCAGCTCCGCGCGCGCTAAAACGAAACGTGGGGGGGTCAAAACCACCCGAAAGAACTCGGAATGCCATGAAACCGTACGAAAACAGCCTTTGTGTGATTTTTGAAATGTTCGGGCAAAAGACACGTCAATCGGAGGTGTCGTTTGACTGTGGTGACCAGAAACACATTTCTGGTGTCATAAAACACCAAAAATGGCGTGAGACGGTCGAATTCAGAGAAAAAGAGCTCCAAATGACCTAAAACCACAGGAAAACATTAGGAATATTATTGGTGACGTGTAGGAGGAGACGGCGCTCCCATCGGACGTGCGGTGCGCGCGGTACGGCTGAGTGTGTCGTTTTCAGCAGCTCCGCGCGCGCTAAAACGGCGCGTGGGGGGGTCAAAACCACTCGAACGACCTCAGAATTCCATGAAACCGTACGAAAACAGCCGTTGTGTGATTTTTGAAATGGTCGGGTAGACGGCACGTCAATGGAAGTTGTCGTTTGACCGCGGTGACAGGAAACGCATTTCCGGTGTCATAAAACACAAAAAACGGCGTGAGACGGTCAAATTCGGGGAAAACGTGCTCCGAATGACCTGAAACCACACGAAAACATTAGGAATATTATTCGTTATGTGTAGGAGGAGACGGTGCGCCCATCAGATGTGTGGTGCACATGGTACGGCCGAGTGCGTCGTTTTCAGCAGCTCCGCGCGCGCTAAAACGGCGCGTGGTGGGGTCAAAACCACCCGAACGACCTTGGAATGCCATGAAACCGTACAAAAACAGCCATTGTGTGATTTTTGAAATGGTCGGGCATACGGAACGTCAATCGGAGGTGTCGTTTGAACGCGGTGATCGGAAATGCGTTTCCAGTGTCATAAAACACCAAAAACGGCGTGAGACGGTCGAATTCGGAGCAAACGTGCTCCGAATGACCTGAAACTAGACGAAAACATTAGTAATATTATTCGTGACGTGTAGGAGGAGACGGCGCGCCCATCGGATGGGCGGTGCACGGGGTACGACCAAGTTCGTCGTTTTCAGCAGCTCTGCGCGCGCTAAAACAGAGCGTGGGGGGGTCAAAACCTCCCGAATGTCATCGGAATGCCATGAAACCGTACGAAAACAGCCTTTGTGTGATTTGTGAAATGGACAGGCAGACGACACGTCAATCGGAGGTGTCGTTTGACCGCGGTGACTGGAAACGCGTTTCTGGTGTCATAAAACACCAAATAACGGCGTGAGACGGTCGAATTCGGAGAAAACGTGCTCCGAATGACCTAAAACCACCTGAAAACATTAGGAATATTATTCGTGATGTGTAGTAGGAGATGGCGTGCCCATCGGACGTGCGGTGTGCACGGTACGGCCGAGTGCGTCGTTTTCAGCAGCTCCGCGCACGCAAAAACGGCGCGTGGGGGGGTCAAAACCACCCGAACGAACTCGGAATGCCATGAAACCGTACGACAATAGCTGTTGTGTGATTTTTTGAAATGGTTGGGTAGACGGAACATCAATCAGAAGTTTCGTTTGACCGCGGTGACCAGAAACACGTTTCCGGTGTCATAAAACACCAAAAACGGTGTGAGACGGTCGAATTCGAAGAAAACGTGCTCCGAATGACCTGAAATGATAGCATTTCATAAATTGAGGGTTTTAAATTATTATAGCACCATGATTTGATATCATATTTAATTTTATTATATGTATATAATAAATGAATAATTATGTTCAATTTACGTTTGTTTTGTTTTTTTGTCTTATTGTAGGTTTTGAAGCAGAAGATTGAAATAGATGGACCTACTCGGATCTTTGAAGCACGTTTATCATTTATGATGATTTTGATGTTTATTCTGTTTGAAATTGTTTTCCATTTGTTATGAATGTTACCTTGTTATATCTTTGATTTTTCACCGTGAAGAAAAAAAACACAATTCGTCCATTTCATTAAAAAATGAAAAATATTTTATTTAATATTATATATATAAATATTTTCATTAATATAAATATATATATATTTTTTATTTAACAAATATATATATTTATTTATTTATTTCCTTATGATTTTTTTTTAAAAAATTTTCCCCAGTTTAGTGACCACCAAAGGCGGTAGCTATAGACTCGCTGCCGGGCAGCAGTAGTGACCGCTAAAAGCGGTCGCTAATGGTCCCTGCCTGGCACCCTATAGCGACCGCCAGGCGGTCGCTTATGGCCGGCATTTTGGCCACCTATAGCAACTGCCAATGGCAGTCAGTATTGACCTACATCGATGAGGCTGATGCGACCGCCATTAGCGGTCGCTAGCCGGTCACTATAGGCCTTTAGCGACCTCCAATGGCAGTCGCTAATGCCCTTTTTTTAGTAGTGGCGTTTCTTTCTCTAATGAAATATACTTTTGGGGGATCACCATATCTTATACTAACCATTTTGGTTTTTATTAATCTCTAATGTAAAGGTAAATATATATTTTATCCTTAGTGGATCATGTGTTTCTATAGAAGTTTATTCTATCTTCTCTAGTGTGACCTTGTATTCTTGAATAATCATCATATAAAATGAGTTAGAAGAAGAAATTTGTTAAATAATGAAACTTTACTTAAAAATTAAGTATATCTCTTTATGTTCTTAGTCAATCTCAGAAATTAATTCCTTATCATTATGCTAACTTATGAAAATGTTGTCTATTTACTTTTTCTACTGGGAAAATAATGAACATTTTTCCCATCACAAGTTTGTGGTCTTCTTGTTGTTAACTTTCTCCAAATAATTTTTTCTATCCCTCTCCATCAGAACAAGACACTTAGTTTATCATCCACATCCATGTTTTTCTATATGGAATCCTAGTATAGCTTATCTTAGGTGACCTTTGTACTTCTCGTTCTTTCTTTTAAAGTGATAGTTTTATTGAATCTTATTCTGATATCGGACTTTACATTATATTATCAAGACCAATTTTAAAAATTTCTAGGGTGAAATTTATTGAAGTAGGGGAGAATGTAACACCCCAAGATTCCACGGTACGTTTCTCTTTGAATAATGCAATAGCTTGCATTGTACGCAACTTCGATATTCTAACACACGACGACCAATCAAAGTAGCCGTTATGAAGTGTAACACCCTTTTTTTGAAATTTTATACAATTTATCATTCAAAATGGACATCATTTTTGGATTTGTAATATCGAAATTATCTTAGGGTGATCTTTCGGAATATTTTTGATAGCTTTCATATTTTGATGAATACTGAAAATCACTTTATTTGAATTAAAAAAAACTTTTTTAATCGATATAATTAATAGTGATAAATTATAAATATGAGTGGTTTTAAAGTATATTTAGAATATATTTTTACCATTTAATACAATTTTGATCATTGGACATAATTTCAAATTTAAAACGGACATAAACAAATGTCAATTATTTAATAATTATTATTTCTTAAAAACACGCTTTTGGTTTTGACAACGAGAATTAATGTTAAATTAATTTCTTCTACTTCTGTGTTTTGAATTTATAAAAATGGATTCCATATTCATAATCAGGAGGTCCAAATTGTGTAAATAGGTAACTTTTATTTTTATACTTTTTGAATAATTACTTTGGTAAATATTTTATTTATCGTGGTTAATGGGTAAATCCAGGAAATAAGGGCAAAAAAAGTAATGTTATAATAATATAAAATTACACTAAAACATGTCCTAACCCTATGTTTTGATACATGTCCGACCATGGGAATAATTGTGTCGATTTTGGGACCCCATGGATCCACTAGTATGTTATAATGACACTTTATATTAATTAAGTTAATGTAAATACAAAAATGTCAAAAGCATATATCTTTTATCAAAACAAATTTTACCTAGGGTTATATGTGTTATATTTTAAACGAAAAATATTCATTAGAAATATAAACCTATTTAATACATAATGGTATTTTATATATAATATTTATACATTGAATAATTTAATTTATTTATGACACAATAATGATGTAGTATTTTCCTTATTAATGAAGGAATCAAATAATTGGAATTATAAATATTAAAAAATATAATTTAATAGTTTTGATGCCATAAACGAATTTTATTGATTAATATAACATGTTAGTATTTCTTAAATGAATTTGGTTTTAATTAATAAAGTTGTTAAGACTATAACAAATATCATTTATTAAATATTGTCAAAATTGACATTAATGAGTTTTGTTTTTAAAATATTATATTATTAATTCATAATCTATTCCTAAAAATCTATGGTTCAGAAAAAGGACTTATATAATGATAGGTTTATCCATAATGGACCACTTGGGGGTCTCTTAGAAGTATACAGTATGTTTATTAACCATATAATATAAAAATACAATGTGACATGGTAAATGTCAAACTATTTATCTAAGAGTTAAATATAAATGATAAGGTAAATATAGTGACCCAAACATGTCTAAAATCTATTTTATGAACGTATTTTGACCCATACCAACCTTATACTTTGAATAATATACATTGGAGACATTAGAAACCGAATATGAATTTATTATAAATTAATAGTTTAAGTTTTTCCTAAAGAGCTCCTCCTCCCCCTTTTAAAGGACACCACTTCTAACCAATTATTCATACCATAAAAGCCTTTTTGATCAGACAAACTCTTCCAAAATACCCTCTCAAATATCCAACCATAACCTTAGAGGCCTTCCTTTATTCATAAATCCAACCTAAAGAGCCCTTTTGATCAAATCAAAAGGAAGAACGAGAAGAAGAGGTAATGTTTTCACCACCCTCATTCAGGTTCCTTTCTTCATCCACTTCTTCTTTATTTTATTATTTCCACTCTAAAATAATAACTTCATTGTGTTATATATACACTGATGTTATTATAAATATGGTACGACCATATTCAGTATTCTATCCATCCTTTGAATGACATGTCACCATACGTGCGTACGTACAACCTACCGTCTCCACGTTGTGGTGTAATTGTTATTCAATATATTATTATATTGATAGGTATAATAATTATGTGAAATTAATGTAAATAATAAATATAACATGATAATGATTCTGTATATATGATATACCATCCTATTATATATTATTATAATACCAAAAGAATGATATAGTCGCTCATGCGTACGTACGGATTACCGTCTCCACAAACGCGATGAGATTCATTCCCAATCATATCTATTCAAGACTAAATTTCATATGATGATTAAAAATAATGTTTATAGACATGATATAAATCTGGATATGAATAACATATATCCCATCCATTACAAATATGGCTCACTTAACAAATAGTATAAAGGAAAATCAATCTGTTAACACTTGAAACGACGATAATACTAAGATATTATCAACAAATCAATTTTAAAATATCATATATGATATATTATTAATGTATATGATTCTTGTATAATTTAATAACAATTATTCAACATTATTTAGAAGGTTAACCTACCATTTACCAAGGAAAATGTACAAAGGGGTTTCTTATCTCACTTTCAATTCCATGAGATTTCCATTGTTCACCACTTATTTATTGCATGTTGTGTGTGTACTGCCCATGATTATATTAACTATGTTATATACTTTAATTTATAGATATTTACATCATAATTGTGTGATCCATATTTTTTGGGATGTATGTTTTGTAAGTTACCAAATTTCTAATGGAATTAAAAATTTCAATTTCCACTCATTCGGCATTACGCATATATAATTGATTATTTTACTCCATGATTTTGTGTGGAATAACTATTCATTTGATTATGTCACATTTCCCACTACCCATTCTATGGAAATACTTTTTATACACATAATCACTTCATTGATAAATTCTCAAGTCATCGATATGAACTTGATAAGAGTAATTTTAACTCAATCTCCATTTGTTGAGTTAAATATCCAATTCATTGGTGTTGTTTTTACATGAATATGTGTGAATGTACTTTGATTGATTTACACTGAATATCCAATCATATTGAGTGTATTTATATTTTTCACACATAATTATTTCGTTGATTTATCCTTAACCTAAGGATATGATATTTATAAAATATTTCATCTCAATTTCAATTCCATTGAGACTTCTTTGTTTTTATACACCAAATCAATTTTATATGGTGTATATGATGTACATTGTAATAGTATATCATGAATCACTTTATTCCCATGATATTATATTGTTTTTATCACCTCAATTATTTGTATTCATGTGTCTCTCTTTTGGTTAGGAACTCTAACAAAAATTTCATTTTAAATATTTTAAACATTCATTATTCTAAATCTTTCTAATTAATGTCCATGTTTTAAAAATGGTTTTAAGGATTAATTTATATGCCCAGTAATGTCTTAATATTAAAATTACTTTTAAATGTTTCAATGTGGTATGGGACACTTTTATTCAAAATATCTATTTTTAAACAGCTTCTTGAAAAATAGCGTGACTTTTAAATGTTTTCAAGAAAAAAGGGGGTATTTCTCTCAAATAGTTTTGATGAATATTTTCATATATGTCAATATCCTTCATTATTCTCGATTGAGGTTAATATGATACTATACAATCTTCCATATTGTATTGAATGAGTTTTGTTTGAATGTGGTTGTGTTATTTTTATACCATTCATGGTTTGTGGATAAAGTATTGACATTTGAATGCTAGTTTTAATAAGAATGTTAATGTTATGTTTCTCTGTTTTCATATGAGGAATGCATTGGACTTAGTAAGTGACGGGTGGAGCCCGCTATAGCTCCTCGATGCATCGGTAGGTCTCATGAGACAAACTAGTATCTTGGCACAAGGGCGTGACAAAATCTTATTTTTAGTCTTGGCACAAGGCCTTGACTATGTGGTTATGATAGTCTAGAATTATGCATTCCATTATTATGAATGTGGTTATTGATATTTCATGTGATTATTCGACTAGTAGAATTTCAATGTGAGTAAGTAAATGGAATTATTTCATTTTATCTTTTCCATATTATGCTGAAGTTCAAGTTTAAAATGATTTGGTTTTAATTATACATTTCCTTAAATATTTATGCTTATTTGTGAATGTTTTTGCTATATTTTTATCCATATTGAGCATCTGAGCTCACCCTTTTCTATGTTTTATTTTTTCCAGGATGTGAAGACGTATTTTATGACTTACCTATAGGGATATTCTAAGGGGATATGATTGTGGTCTATGGAAACAATGTTGTTGGAGTTTCTCACTTTATGATGTAATGTAAACTTTAGGAATGTATCTAGTGATTCCACGGCTACTAAACTAATCGGTCATCCAAGACATGATCTTTTGTGATAATGACATTGTTATGTAATAATGCAGAGACTCTAGGTAACTGGGTTCTGGGTGTTACACATCTCTACACATACATATATGTTGTTAGGTATTATATTCTTATCTCCACTTCATCCATACGGATGGACAACCCAAATCGCTCGGTGACATCAAGGACATGCTAGGTTCAGTCACACTCAACATGTAAGACGTCATACTACCCATGGAAGGGGACACAAGTATACTATCTAATGAAGAGAAAGAGATTATTGTGGTAACAAAATACCACATTGGCAATCACACATGTATTCCCATTTTCTAGAAAAGGGAGGACCTCAGCATCGCTGAACATTCTTCATCATTTCATGTTGGATAGAATCTCAACAATGGTAAGGGAAAATTTAAAATTCATACCATCCTAATACCTCACAGAAGATAGGGGATGATCCATAAATTTATACTATTTAAAAATAGATTGTATATCAAAATAAAATCATTCATGAGATCTCTGTCGAGAGGCAACTAAATCATGGTTATCCTCAGTAGTACCATTTTCCTCCTCTACTAGGGTTGTCGGTCCAGCCACAATTCATCCTTATCCCATTTCAATCATTTTACCCTATTGAATCCACACTTCCAATCAATGTAGAAACTGTAGTATACATTAATAGAAAAAAATCATCTCTAAATATACCTATTGAGAATGTTGCATGGGTGGATTATATGAAAGCACCTGAGGATTTATAGAATCTAATATTCACCCCCTTTATTGGGATGGGCCACCGATAGTAGCATCTGAACCACCTTATCTGCAAGTGTAGACCGAGGTTGGGAACCCTTGAAAAGTAGGATGTAGGCAAAATCTGATGTTTTGTTTATACATAGGAAGGGAATGTGTATGTTTAGTATAAATAGTTTCTAAAAAGGTCATCCTCTAATTAGGAACACCTTTTTAGATAGTTTCCCTACTAGTTTAGTTCCACTATGTAGAAGACAAATATTTTCATCCTCTTTAAGTGAAAGAACCAATAAGATGAAAATGTTTGAGACTTCATCCCCCAGTGGAATTTCCTTATAAACTCACTCTACATGCCACTAACACAAAATAATTTAACGAAAATGTATGTGGGGTCTGTTAATACTAAAATATTTACCACCATCATCAATCATAATTTACTACGAGGATTCTGGGATTTCTCTAAAAGGGTTTAGCACCTAGAGGAATCCTTGATTAATTCCAAGAAGGTGTATCTCATTACTCTTATAGCTCTAATAAGATGAATCACCAAGATATAGACTGCATCCATAGTATGGGTGGGTCCCCATATCCACTATAGCCATTTTCTACAGATCCTCACCAAGAAATAGCACATTAAGGATAGAAACCTTAACATGCTTTGACTGTCCTAACCAAAAATTGGCATGCACCTCTTTAGTAAGAACCACCACCCAATCATGAGAATGTTGTTATAGCCACTCATTTCCATCCATCCCTTTATTAAGTCCAGGAACCCTGAGTTACCATTACTGCTAGGATAAACTAAACCTACTCTTGTATAGATTCAATGTTTTTGAATTATTTGTATAGTACTTTGGAAGAAAAGATTCTATATATAATAGAATATTGAAAGCCCCCTTAATCGATGGTAACTAATTTTCCCGAACACTTCCCTTACCACTGAATACCTGGATATTCCATCAATTAGTGACATGTGTTAATGTATTGGATCGAGGAATAGGTCCCCAATAGTGTCGTCAAGATGGGTGAAGTCTCGGTGTAGGTGGAACATATCACATAAGATCACGATAGGGACAATGATGGTTCGTATGAGTAATAGTAGGTCTCTTACCTAGGGACTAATATGTATGATGATCGGTTGGACCACATAGAAGTTTCTCTATCCCATGGCTTCATCAATTCCCATTTAGGCCAACCTAATCTTCCAGAAGACATTGTTCTTTCCCTAGCTTTAACTTTTTTATCCAATTACTAGGATTTCACGTCTTGGATGTTTTGGCACTAACAATGAAAGGGAAGTAAAATTCTCCTTTTTATTCTTAACTCTACTCATGCGCATGGTGACTACATGCATATTGGGATGAGAATCACACCTAGAGTATGTCCAACATCAGAGGACTCCTCTAATGTTGATTGAGATTGTGAATCTATGAACCCCATCAATTTGGTGGACACCTACATGATCCCCAATGATGAGGAATATCAGGAGAATCCTCCCAATTTCTTGATACAATTCCGTGCGAGAGAAAATGAAGGATATATAAGCTTATGGAATGATCAAACCAAAAATTCAAACCAAGACAGGATTGCCACTGAGACTAGAAAACTTGTTTTAATTGAGGTCGATAGGCATTATATTTCATGCCTGCTAAGACATACTCAACACCAATGTTGATCTTGGTCATCGACAATGAAAAACAACCATTTCTACATCATGATCGACTACATCCAACAAAGCCTCAATCAGATAATGACCAGGTAGCGGTAGTTCTTGGCAGCTTATTTGCCAGTTATTATGTCATTTCCAGAACCATCCTGAATCTAGTAGTTCTTCTAGTAGTTCCTCTCATACTTCATGTCGTATATATACCTTCTATATGTATAAATGTTCAACTATCATTGAATTAAATTGTATATAATCCCCTAACTATAATTCCCAAAATCTATCAAACCATGAGGCTCTCTAATTTTCATCAGACATGTGAGAAGCCCTATCAGAGGCCATTAAAATACACATATATATAAAAATAGACTTTTTAGATGTGGATACATTATATGAAAGGGATCTCAAGTAGTCAATATGACAAGTCATCATATATTTCTCCAAATAAGATGAAGTTTCTCTCACAGAGGATAACATTCATTCATTGTACATAACTCTCTAATTAAATGGCATGAAGGTCTATTAATAAATAGTTGTTTAGGTTCTAGGATCAATATCATAATGTCCTATATTTTCGGTGGGCTAGGAATCATTGGAGTAGATTTGAGACATCATGTCCTAAATAATCATGGGTATGAGAGAGCCCAATTTTAACCATGTGGGAGGATTTGTTTAAAAACCCAAATCAAAAGGTTGGTGGATGACACTAAAATCATGGTTGGCTTACAAGACACAACATACAATGTGTTGATGTGTAGGGATTGTCTTCATCAATAGGAATTAGTTACCTCCTTGTATCAAAAATGCTTCATGTACTTTCTCAATAGTTGAGTAGTCATACTCTAAGGTGACAGTTCCCCTTTTCCTCTTGTGAAGACTATTATACACATGCTTACTACTACCAAAAAATGTATAAGAATTAACACACCAATTAAATTAGAAACCCCAATTTCTTAGCTAGACCATGGACAATTCTGGATGACAAATTTTTTCTCCCAATTCATCAATTGGACGATACAACACCATACACGGGAACTGATTTGTCATTTCATAGAATAAAGGGAAAAACATTTCAACGTATAAAGAATATTGGATGGTTAAATCATACTCCAACATGGGTTAGACTTGGTTTACCCAAGAACCCCAACTCCATTCAAGTTTTTATATGTTCATCAAATGGAAATACCTTTATTTTAGACTTTCTTGTTTTTCCATTCTGGGTTGAACAGAAAAAGCCTACTCATCATCATTGATTTGACATCAAGAATCGACCTTGTTTCTCAAATAAATGATAGAATCAGAATTTAAACCTATGTATTTATGATTTAAATAGTTAATGAGTATCCAAATAAAGATTCTACCACCCACTATATTGGAACAAATGTTCCACCAAAATCAGTCTTCCTAGAAGAACAACCTCCTTCCAATGTTCCCTCGGCCTCAGATGATGAAGAGGCTCTATAAGATGGTCCGCTATTATTTGAAGAGGACTTATCCACCACCATCTATGATCTAGTTCTGGAGAACATTATTATAGATTCAGATTAAATGCTGACACTGATTAGTACATCCATTTATATAGAGTAACATCAATAATACATGAATTTCATGAAGAAACACCATGATATTTTTGTCTGGAGATATGAAGAGATTCCATTACTAAAGCCTTATGTCACCTTCAACCATCAAAGTCTACCAATAATATATCATGTATTTAAGTATCCTCCTATTATAATGGACCCTTTTCATGGTTATGTGGTCATGGATGATGTTGGGAAGATTATCAATGCCAACATGGTAAAGGAGGTTCAGTACCCAAAGTGGCTAGCCAACACTATCCCAATATGAATGATGAATAGGTATATCATAGATTGTATAAACATCTACGATCGCAACTAACAATGCTGGAAGGATTATATTATTCTTATAGTGAAAAATTTATTTATCAATGCTTTAGTTAGGTTCCAATCTCTCCCTTATATGTATGGGTACTCTAGGTATAACAAGATCTAGATAGACAATGAAAGAAAGGATTCTACTGCCTTTAGTGTAATTTAAGGTACATTCATCCAATTGGTGATACCTTCTGGTCTAAATAATGTAAATGATACATATCTTTAGGCCATGCACCATATATTCAATATAGTTCTTGGGAAAATAGTGATATGATATGCAGATGACTTGGTGGTAAAATCCTACTAGCGTTAGGACCATATCAGCGATCTTGGGAAAAGTGTTAAATTTTATTATCTCCAACTAGTTGAAGATAAACCCCTTGAAATTTAATTTTAGGACTACCTCTAGAAATATTTATATTTTATATGTCAAATACAGAGACATCATGATTATCCAAGTTAAGATACAATCCATCAACCAAATTCAACCTATGAACAATATCTAGGAGTTCAAATTCATCCCACGCCAGTTAGACTACCTATAATGATTCAAAGAAATTCAAGATAGAAATTTTAATACCTTTTAAAGGCATATTAATAGAGGTGTTTTCTACTAGTTAAATGAATAATGTCATACAAAAATTGAGGAAATCAAGAATTATATACTACAACCTCCAGTTCTAATGCCACCCAAATCCTATAGGCATTTGTTCCTATATGTGATATTCTCGGGTTTTCCCTCAGTGTCATACTCACATATAAGTACAATGAATGGAAATAGAATGGTTTATACTATCTTAGTTGTTATCTATATGTTATAGAGTCCAGATAGTCTCTTATTGAGAGGAGCTTCCACACACTAGATTTTAGTGTGAATAATATGTTGCATTATTATCAGCATCATGTGATATATTTGTTATCTAAAATGTATATGATAATATAAATCTTGAAATTCCTAACATGGATAGTACGAATACTCTCTTGGGTGGTGATTCTTAAGAATTTCAACATTAGGTTCATTCTAAAAAAGGTCTCCAAGGGTCAAGTTCTAGTAAACTTTCTGGCCATTCATAGGTCCCCTAAGGAAGATCCTATGGATGTTGATTTCCAAGACGAGTCCATCCTTATAGTGGACAAATACATTCTGTGCTAGAAGAATTAGTTCATGGGTGCCTCCGAATGTCTAACATGTAGAATGCTCAATGGTTCCAATATAAACAGAGTTTATCTTAGAAAGTAATTTATCACATCTACACACGTTTTCATACAATACTCGTTCTTCCTATAAAATGATGCTTGAAAACGTGGTATAGTATCATCCAATTTTTACTAGTCCCATGATGGATTTTGATGTTGATTTTCCCTTGTTTCATGTGGAGGGGTACTTCTAGTTTTTCATCATGAAAATTAACAGTGATTTCATGACCAAGAAGAATGAACTCATGCCCTTGCTCATGAACACTCACCAGATGATAGCCCAATTCCCTAATCAACCATAGGTGACTCTTATTCCCATGTCACAGAATGGTAGAGATGATTTACGGTCTAGTCTAGAAGCTTCTCTTGCAGAGCCTGACTAGGATGATATGTTCATTTATGTGAAGCATAAAATCATTATAGCACTTGTCAATTTAGACGATGCTGAGGGTCAGTTGGTAAACCACATGCGTACTATTACATCCACATTAGTACATCCAGATCCTCCTAAAATGAATAATCCTATGACTGGATTACTCCCTTCTTCGAGTATATCTATCATGAAACTGTCTCAAAAGAGCGAGTTGATCATGAGTGAATCTATTACAGTGCCTGGCAGTTCACCCTTGAAAGTGGACATAACTTACAGAAGACTCTCTATAAATGTGGCTTTGATGTATTTATACAGTGCTTCATCTAGGGAGATGATATTACACGTGTTAAGAATATTGTACAAATTGGATCATGTGGTTCTCTTTATGTAGGGTGGATGATCTCTCGTCAGATTTCAAGATTGGGATACATCAAGCCCACTTTGGTTCATGCATATGCATATTTCTAAAAGTGATTCCATTTGATTAAGATACATTATAACTATTCAAAAAACATCCAATGACTATCCATATTACCAAACACACTTGGACCTTTTTAGTCTGGTGACTCGATGACATGGGACAATATCCACTAGAAATAACTCAGTAGCCGAGGATCATTCGGAATACAATAGATTTCATCAAAGAAGGGGTTGATGTGATCCCTCTCAATGTAGCCAAAGCACGATTGATTATTGAATTAATTGTCTCCATTATAATCCATCAATTTATGTTTCTCACATTATATTATTATTGGCCCTAGTTTCGACTTCCCATAATCCATGTTAAATTAGTTGTATGACAAGTAAAATATCAAGTCCATCCATACACCCCCCCTTCGACACGCAGGTGAATGTATAGATCATGGAGTTAAATAATACTGTCTCAGTCATTTTATAGATGATAGTGGGGTATAATAAGAAAATTTGACAATAAAATATCCCCAATTCCCACCAGACATATCAGACAACAATCTGCAATTCCCCCATGACGACTCTATATTCCATACATTATTGAATAAAGATAGTCATTCCCATTGATATTCAACTTCCATCCCTCTGAATAGATGATTACGATAAGAATATGTCATAAAGAGTAGTAGTGGTATATGTAGTTGATCAAGAATCCTATTAAAAAATAATTCTCAAATGATTTCAAAATATAGAGAGGAACCACTACACGTGTAACACCCCAAAATGATAAAAGGGCTAAATGACTAAATGATATGACCCATGTCAACAAGGTGCACCATCCTATTTGGGAGCCTACCTGATTAGAACTCCAGAGATAAGTGTTCTTGGATTGGAATAGTGATCATGATTGGTGACCTTTTGGGAAGTTTCCCAGGGTGTGTGTGAGTGGGGACCGAGCACATAGTGATCAGGATGGATGGCCATCTGGTATGTTTTCTAGGGTGTGTGTGAGTGAGTAAAAATCACACTGGAAAGGACATATGCTGAACTGTGGGGACTGTCATTAGTTATATGACCCGTTCGGGCATGTGGGTGGGCCACGGAGTGGGGACCTTCTGTCTGTGGGGAACTGGTGGTACCTGGCGGGCCAGGACCCGACGACCATATTAAGGCAGGTTGGTTTTGCTATCACCGGGTTCCAGTTGTCACATTTGGTATCAGAGGTGGTACCCAGCCTTAGGTGCATCACACTGCCTAGGTTGAGATGTAGAGCCCACAATGAGGATGTTGTGCTCTAAATGGGGGTGATTGCAACACCCCAAAATGAAAAAGATTACTTGACCAAATGATGTGGCTCTTTTCAACAAGGTGCACCTTCTTTTTTAGAAGCCTACATAATTAAAACATTACAATTATGCATTCTTGGCCTGAAGTAGTGATCAGGTTGGGTGACCTTCTGGAAAATTCCACAAGGTGTGTGTGAGTGAGGAAAAAGAACACTGGAAAATACATGTGTTGTCCTATGGGGACTGTCAATAGGAAGATGAGCCGTTTGGGCATGTGGGTGGTCCCCATAGTGGGGACCACAAGTCTGTGGGAAACAGGTTCAACCTGGAAGGACAAGACATGATGGCCATGTATAGGTGGGGTGGTTTTGCTGTCAGAGGTCCCACAACCAATAAGTTGTGATCTAAAGGGGTTATTTTAACACCCCCTAATGATATAGGGGTAAATGACTAAATGATATTACTCATGTCAACAAGTTGAACCTTCCATTTTGGGAGCCTACCTGAATAGAACTATATAGTTATGCATGCTTTTCCTGGAGTAGTGATTAGGATGGATTACTTTATGGGAAGTTTCCCATGGTGTGTTTGAGCGAGTAAAAAGCATAATGGAACTGATATG
The DNA here is from genome assembly GCA_963277665.1 of Viscum album. Taxonomy (NCBI): domain Eukaryota; kingdom Viridiplantae; phylum Streptophyta; class Magnoliopsida; order Santalales; family Viscaceae; genus Viscum; species Viscum album. Next base: position 1,048,375,895 of record OY728150.1, read on the forward strand.
TGTTGGCCTATGGGGACCATAATTAGTCAAATGACTCGTTTGGGAATGTGGGTGGGCCCCAAAGGTGGGGCCACATGTCTGCGGGGCAATTGGTTCTACCTGGTGGGCTTGAAGCTGACGACCATGTATAGACGGGGTGGCTTTGCTGTCACTAAAACCCAGTTGTAACAACAAGATCGCCACAGAAATCAATAAAAAATTTCTCTTCCACTTATTCCCCCATGATGATATTTTCATTTCTCTCTAAACACTACTGATTCCTGGTAACAAATCACCAAATATAAAAACCATGTGGGAAGGGTTGTATATCATTTACAAGGTCAAACTCGATGATAAATACTATTTTTTCACCATGGATGGGGAGAACATAATTCCAACATCCACCGAAAAGATCTTCATGTATTACTTCATATGAATGGACTTCTACATCATAGTTTCATGAATATAAACTATGAAACAACCATTTTCTTTGTGTCCTGACATTAAACTACTCTACATCCAAAATCCTAGTTGCATGATGTCAAAAAACATAACAAACAATGTCCTAGTCAAATGATGATAAATCTGTAATAGTTATCATTATCCACATATGATGTTAATACTTTTTTCCCATCATGTAAGTTTCATAATGTTAAAATTCATCACATTGATTGTCCTTTTTTCATGAACTAATAGTTTTGTATCTACATCTCAGGTGCATGATGCTAAAATAATAACCCATTTCCAAACATTTTTACTTTAAACTATATGTGGGTTTTTTGTTGTGTGGGGAATCACATCGGGTTGTTACTCCAGAGATACACCTAGGCCCTTTTCATATTCCACCGCTATATTGTACTCCAATAATCACAACATTATACTGTCTGTCTATTCTTCTCATGAATATTTTTTGGGGCCTCCTTGGTTCTCATTCACATTTGGTTTTTTCATGGAACCACAATATATATTTCCTCTTATAAGCCTGAACTCTTTATCACATCATTATGACTAAAAACTATGTGTGAGTCTCATTAGGATCATACAATTCGAAACATTACTCATTCGACTACATTCACAATTGGTTTATTCCTTCTCTGCCCACATAACTTTTTGTGATAAGTTGTTTTCCCTATCATCCTTGTTGCATGAAGCTAAACTGTGTAGCATTGATTTTACTCTAGTGCATGACCATAAAAGGCATCACTAAAATTTTAGATGTATGATGATAAAGTACAAAAATCTATTATTTTCTCACCTTTGAGGTCATATTCCAAAGCATAGATCACCTACTAAAAAAATATAAAACTATGTATTTCTTGATTTCCATCCATATGGAATACATAGGATCTCACATAGATTTCATCTTTTGGAAGAGTCATAAACTCTTCAATTAGATACCTTGTATTTATTTTTATAGGGTTCTGTTTGTAGTTTAATGAGATTCTGTAATGTCCTCATTCTCATCGGGTTTCTAGAGGATACACCATGATCCTACCTTATGAATTATCATGTAACCAACATCCTAGTATCATGATGATAAATATCATATCAACCAACATCCTAGACACGATACTATAAACCATCTAGAAACCAATTTCCTTACTAAATGATGTTAAATAACATGGACATATCTTGTCACATGAACTTAAACTACAAAATCATCGCCTTTGGAATCGATCATCTATCATTCCATCATCAACAACTGCATGTGGATTGATTCATATCCACACTAGATATATAGTAGTTCTTGTATTATATATCTTTGACCAGCCACTCGAATCACCATGCACCCTCATTGTGAATGGATTAGAACAACATAGAGAGATTTACATTAAGAACTATGTGTGGCTTGATAATCATCCTTATGAGATACATTTTGATTCCAAGATCTTCAATCTCATGCACAACCGTGTCATTTCATTGTTTCCACTTTTGTTAATTCTCGTCCTTAATGCATGAAATTAAAATGAATGGGATTTACATAATTTTTTTTGGATTGATTAATATCCTCATGGGATTCATTATAACACCTAGAAATATTGAATTTGGTCCCAACCATATACATATGGATCTTTTGGCACATTTTCCTAACTATAGTCCACTGTTCATGACATCAAATTTCATATGGGGTGGTTTAGGGAATTTTTGGAATGAATATGGGAGTCCATGGTCTTCATTCACATTGGTGTTATTATAGAACCACACAACACATGTCTATTTGAAAAATTCACCATATTGGTCGATGATCTATGACCTCAAGCTAGACACTCATATCTATGTATCCTAACTTTAAACTTTGTACATGAATCTGTTGGGATGTGACATGTGATTTCAGTCCTCATTAGCCTAATTAAAAATAGGTTAGTCATAATAATTCTTTATACATGTCCACATGGGATTCCTACATAAATTGTTCGAACTCTATGACTATAAACTAAGAGGAAAAGTCATCAATGAAGGATGTTAAAATTAAATCATTCCCTAAGAATGTTCTGGATTCCCAATGCTGATCATGGGATGCATTATACATGTCCCAGAGAGGATGTTCCCCTACCCGTTTTGGTATCCTCCCATGTTATTTTCAAGAACTTTGTGTGTATTGATTCCCATCCTCATGGGATATATAGATTTGCCCGAACATTTCTTATTCCGGTTTAGTTGTAGGAACCTACTAATATTTCACACTAGACATTGATTACAGTTCATGATGTATGATTCTAAACTATATTCATTTCATTTTGAGGCATCTATGTTGTATGTTGGACACATTTACCTCATTGATTATGGGTTTAGTCTCATGTGAGACACCTATTTACCATGCAATGAACTTTTTCATTATAGTCTAAGAAACATGAAATTAATCTATTTGTCACAGTCCATACAACACACACTTAATCTATTTGTAAGTCCTGGGTTTCATTAAAAATATGAAGAACCATTCCATTTTATACATAGATCCTTTATAGGTCTTGGAATCTATCCTATTTGAAATACAGATAGACCCCCTTAATAGGGAAGATATCATTCCACATTTTTATCTCCTACAATTTTGGGCCAATGACCCATTGTATCTCTGGTATCTAATTATAGATCTTGCATTTTGAACAAGGTCAAAAGGTGACTTTTCATTTTCTATCCCCATTCCAAGATGGTTTGGAAGTGATTAATGTCTTCAAAACATGGATGAATTTATATCATCACTCACCAGTCACCACACTGATATAATTCATAACAGTATTTACTAAATTAATTTCCATTCCATATGCACTCCATGTATTGGAATATCCCCGATACATTTCTATGTTTCTTGCATCAAGCATGGATTACGTGTGATTAGGAGTCTGTTATGTTTTAATCCGACATTTTCCTCATGGTATAAACACTATAACTATATAATAGAGTTATATATATAATAAATCATAAAATTAGACTATGTGTGAATCCCAAAGAATGGGTGGTGTGTCATGAGATCATATTTGGTCATCATTAATGTCAGGTTGTTAATCTATCACACCGTGCATAGCCATTTAGGAAACCATTATCTTGATCCAAACTGTATGATCATAAAACAATAGCCTCACCATGGATGTGTGATGAATTATGGGTCTCATGGAACTCATGTGCGTTGATTTCCCTTAGTTTCATAACTCTTATGTTCTACACAAGCCACTTATGGATCATTCACATTAAGATTCATTCCTTCACGATGCACAATTTTATTAGGAATAGAATTTTTCATGGTCTGTTCAACATGAATTCAATATATTGGTTTTGGTTTGGGAAACATGAATTTTAACTGTGTAAAACATTCCAGTGATGTGATGTTAAAATTTTGGACATGTCCTAATCAGATGACATTATACCATTCCAATCATCATCCCCACCATGTGCTGTTAAAATGCTTGTTCATCGTCCACATTTTCATGCAATAAAACTAAAAGTCTCCAATTCCCTCACCTGAGAGGTCATCTCTAGAAGATGGGTTTGATATTTTTTCAGACTAACAAGCATACACCAATGTTCTCTAAGATAGAGTTGTGTAATTCCACTAGTATTGTAATTCATTAGAATATTTTGTCACATCACTCTCATATATGATGCCCCCTTATAGGGATCCTAACTCACATTCATGTCTGAAGGGACCCCCTAGCCACCTTTTTTATTTGTCCTTTGGATGACCATCCATTTTGGGCCAATTTTACCGATGATATAAGATGACATTTCGATTAAGGTTCTATGTTTTGAACATGGTCAGCGATCGAACATCGTTTGGTTTCCCCCATTTCAGGCTAATGGTACATAAAATATGTTTCGAACATTGTCAATTTTCATCCTTTTTCATCTTGGAATCCACCCCATGTTTCTTATATTGGGAAATAGGGTTCATATTATTCATTCCACATTCATTGGATCAACTCTAACACCACAAAAATTATACTATTTTTGCACAAGAACACATTGAGAAATGCAAGATGACTGCTCTAATATCTGTTCTATCTTGCCGTCGTATAAGGACTCGACCTTATTACATTACAAAGTCTTGAATTAAGTCATGAAATAATTTTTTTTTAAAATTTAATACACTTTCAAGTTTATATATTTAGAGAAAAGCTACATAAAAAATTCATAATATTAAACATTTAAACATTGTGGATTCCATAATAACAATATTATTTTCTTCCAAAATATAAAAAATTTGAGTTAAAAAATGATATCATTGATAAATTGTAAAACATTTATGTTTTCTTCCATAGTTTTATTACACATATTTATAACCTTTGAAAATCATTTAAAAACCTTGGATGAGCACAAAAGTTTTAGTAAGTGTTATAAAATTAAGGAAAGGGAGCATTATTCCAAGAGTACATGTAAAGTATAAAATCATTTTCAAAAGTCATTCCTGTCACCCATATATACATACTTTGTGAATCATGTTATTTACAAAATATTATTAAAATAAATAAGAACATATATTGAACCATAAAATTATCTAGGGGAATTACTTACATAATCTTGTAACCCTCATAACTGCATTATAATTTATAACCCTCATGGACACCTTAAAATCTGTGTAACCATCGCAGTTACGCTTGGAGTACCATACAGCTAACCTCCAACGTACACATAACCAATAAATCTGAGGGATTTATAGATCCCACCAATCAATATAGTAAATTCCCGAGAAACGTAAAACTATCACACATTATGAATAATTGTATAAAAGCATTTCTTTTGAATTTTGGAAACAATTATTTTCAAAGAGGGTTTTAAAAGATAAATCCCTTATAAATATAATGTAATTGAATAGAGACATAATATAGTTGATGGAATATTTATTTACTATATAAATATAAATAATTCAATAAAATATATAGAAAATTTACCTTAAAATTTATTTTAACACCAGATAAATAATAATGTAGAATGTTAACCCACAGAATTGAAAGTAGGTTAAGAATCCCATTAACTGAAGTTTGACATACGCAAAACTAGTTTAAACCTCCTGTATAATGGTTAAAAGTGTTTTATTAATATATTAAAAATCATATTCATATTTATAGTACCTTATGAGATTATTTAATTACCTCGTTACATCTTTTATTTGTTAGAATTTTTTTCCATGCATTGTTTTGGGGGCCTACATTACATGACTTCCATGATCGGTTCATGATGGATGATCTCGTCGATTGGATGTGTAACTATAGAATTAAAATAAAGTGGTATTTACATATTTCCAAAACCATAAATTATACCTTTATCATTTTTATTTATTACATGAAGATGAATCATAATATAAATAAATATTTTTTCGGTCATTTTGGAATTTCTTCAATCGTAAAAAAATCATTTTGTCTTATAAATTATGACCATATGTGAGAATTGATTATAGAAAATTATATAAGATATAATACATAAATTTTAAACTATTTCAACCCAAAAAAGGGTATCATGTCATGTCTGGGGAAAAAAGTAAAAGAAATTTAAATCACATTGTCCGTGATGTTGGTAAATCAACACATCACGGACAGTGTTTTAATTTCTTCAATAAGTGGGAGAGGAGAACAAAAGTAATCATCAGTATTTCATAAAAATAATGAGATATATAATATGTAATATACTGGATCATTAATTACTCATGTATAAGAGGTGGTGAGGAAATAAAAAGAAAATAAATGAATACTGAAATAATACAAAACATGAGAAATCCATTATGAAAATTTTAAATCCAAATGGCGTTGCATAAAATATCATAAAATATTTTGATTAGAGAAAAGGGATCCCTAATAATTCATATATAATATGGGACATAAGGGTGTTATGGAATAACATTTTCCAATATAATCCAAACTAAATTAAAAATAATAACATAAAATGAAAGAAAATAATGAAAACAAAAGAGGATGTTTACCTCTTGATCTCTTCTCCTTAAGATTCTTCTTAAGGCCTTCAGTTATAGAATTTGGAAATACCATCAACTATATGAAGTGGGGTAGAGCCTTGGTAGGATAATATGTCATAAATTAGTTACATATCAAGGCTTTAGAGGTGTGGGAGGCAGAGGGGAATGAGGGTAGTATTTATAGTGGATGAGTGGTTGTATTTTTTATTATTCTAATCATTATTATAATACTTTTTCACTAGAATATGAAAATTACTAATTAATGTGACTCCAAATAGTAATAATTTCTTCTGATTTCGAACCATGTGGTCTTACCTCATCCTTGTATCAATAATGATACAATAAATCAAGTATTTTTCTTTTATCATTTGTTATCGTATTTTACTATTCATAAAAAATCTAGAATTCTAGAAATTTCCCAGGATTTCAACCTAACCATTTATCATTGTGTAGAGTTAAAAAATGAACTCCATTTTATGAACATAATTTTCTAAATATTATTAATTTAATATTTATATAATATTATAATTTATTCAAAAATTAACAATTTCAAACTTTTTACTACTTTTATAGCACTTGGAAAACTAAACGAAGATGTTGTTATCTTAAATCCTTAATAAATTATAATAATAATAATAATATAATGTAATATTAATTAGGGTTATATTACTATTAATATTACATTTCATAATGGTATGTAACTATTCAAAAAAAATTAAATTGGTTTCATTAGATTGTAAATAATATACTGAACTCAATTGTAGATGGTTATTTTTCAAAATTGAAAACATATAAGTGGAGAATTATTTTTAAAGATAGTTATAAATATATATAAAACAATGTTAAGATCAATTCAATTTATTTTAAAAAATGTGCGGTGTTACGTTATCCCTATTTTCTGAAAATTGTATCCTCGAAATTTTATTAACTTGGAAATAATGTAAAGTTACCTTTCCCTGATAGAAATTTCAAACTCCCATGCTGCTTTTTCAACCGTGTGGTTTATCCAAAAAACCTTTACCTTTTTTATTACCTTATTCGTCAATAAATTTTCCCTTCCATAAAGAATTTGAACTAGTTTCTCTTTATAAGAAAGGCTCTCTTTCAGCTAAACTACTTCTCACCTCAAGATATGAGTTGAACCCGACACATACATTCTAAACATAGAAAAAGAAAAAAAACCTTCTGTGCATTAGACAAACAAATAGGCCAAGCTACTCGATATGAAATTGCTCTAAAATTCTCTAGGATTACAGAAGGACGAATGAATCGCAGACATATCATTCCATTCATACCATACCACATCAAACTCTTCCAAGGAGATATTTTAAGTAAAACATGGTCACAAACCTTGAAAAGTAATTCTTTCCTTCTATTATACTAATAAATATCTTGCCAGTGCTGAGCTATACTCATGTGTTATTGGATCATCTTTACTTTATTAGCCACTTCCTCTAATAATTCTCACCCTATCAACATTCGTTCAACGAACTTATCCCAAACCACTGGAGTCTTACACTACTTCCCATACAATGCCTCAAAATATGCCATGTGTATACTGGAATAAATAATTTTAATATAGAAAAATTAAACTACTGAAATATGTTTATCCCAACTTCCCTAGTATTCCATTGAACAAGATCAAGCATATCCTTGAAAGTATGAATCGTTCTTTCTGACTAAAAATATTACATAGGTTTAAATGATATACTAAAATTTATTTATGTCCCATATGTATTTTGATGCCCCTTCCAAATGATAGAAGGGAACTTGGGTTCCCGGTCAGATAAAATATAAAAAGGAACTCTGTGTAACATTAGTATCTCTTTGAGGTACAGTCGAGAAAGCTAATCAAGGGACATTATATCTCAAATAGAAAAATAATGTGCAAAATTAGTTATCTAGTAAAAAACCCAAATCAAATTGTTTCTATGAGGAGTAATAGGTGGTTCCCCATAAAGTCTTTGGATACATTCTCTCATTTCCACTGTGGCACTGGAAAAGGAAGAAGTATCCCATTCGGTAACAATGACTCTGTTTTATCTTTTTGACATGTCAAAAATTTCAAGAGAAAATATGCAATCTCACTTTTCATTCCATCCCACCAATAATAATTTTGAATGTCCCTGTACATATTAGTACTGGCAGGAGGAACAAAAAATGTAGAACTATGAGCTTCAAACAACAAATCATTCATCAAATTAGAATCAAAAGGCACACACAATAATTTTCCAAATCATAAAACACAATCCTTACTAATGTTAAATTTGTAAAACATACCAATTTTTACAAATTATACCTTTTTCTATATCTCGTGGTCATTCTTCATTGCATAAATAATTCTAGATGACAACGATGACTGAATGAAAACCTGAAAAAAACTGAGTTATTTCCTTCACCAACAACTTTTGAGACAAAATTCATCAAATTAATAATAATGGGATCGTGTTCCAAACACAACATAGTTAATGAAGCGTGATTTTTTAAACTCATGGCATCATCATCATTGTTTTATTTTATATGATGGTAATTGATAATGAAATCATAATCATTAATGAGTTCAATCCATCTTCTCCACCTCATGTTTAATTCCTTCGGAGTAAATATATACATTAGGCCTTTATGGTCTGTATAAATTTAACATTTGGCTCTGTATAAATGTTTCCACCAAATTTTCAATGCAATAATCACAAATTACAATTCCAATCCATTTTTCGGATAATTTAACTCATTTGGTTTTAGCTATCTTAAAGCATAAGAAATTAACTAATAATTCTGCATCAAAATAAAACTGATTCCCATCAAAGAGGAATCATTGTAGATGACAAGCTCACCATTTCGAGAAAGCATGTCCAAAAACGGAGAACTTACCAATCTCTTACTTTGTTCTTGAAAACAAACATCACATTCTTATGTTCAAATATATTTAACCTCTTTTTGTGTTAACAAAGTTATGGGGCAAGAATTCCATGAGTTGTTTTTAACACACCATCAGTAATAACCTGCTAATATAAAAAAACTACGAATATCAGTATCATTTTTTTGCCATGGTCATTCATCAACCACTTCTGTTTGGAAGGATAAACTATTACTGCATCCTTATTTACTATGTTTCCATGAAAAAGAAATATGTTCATACTATATATCTCACTTTGAAGAATTTTCCAAATATCTTCTATTCTATTATGTTTTGAAAAACAAACCTTATATGATATTCAGAATATTTGTTACTCTTAATAAATAAAAGAATTTAATGAATAAAGAAAACCAAAAACATATCCAAAGAACTCATGAAATATTCTATTTATAAGATTCATGAATACAACAGGTGAATTAGTTGACACAAATAGAATAATAAGAAAATAATAATGTCAATATCTAGTACGAAAATCTTTTTTCGGGATATAAATCTCATTCACCTTTATCAGATGGTTTCCATATCTCAATTCAATCTTGGAAAAGTAATGAGATCCCTGGATCTGATCAAAAAAGTCATCTATATGAGGAAAATGGTACTTGTTTTAAATAGTGATGCTATTAAATTCTCTATAATCAATGAAAATTATCATGGAACCATCTATAATTTTAACAAACAAAATATGATCACCCCATGGGGAAGTTTTAGGAAGAATGAATCCTTTATCATGAAAATCCTGCAACTGATTTTTCAAATCATGAAGTTCTATTTCATCCATACAATACTGTAGTTTTGAAGTTGTCTTAGAATTAATAAATATTTCAATTGTTAAGCCGACTTCCTGATCATGTATACAACTAATTAACTCATTTGAAAAAAAATCAAGTTATTCATTTAGCATTGGCACATCATTAATCTAAACAGTTCCCTTGTTTACAACAATAAGAGCACGATAAATTTCATTTCTATCCTTCAATAGTTTCTTAGATTTATGATATTTTATAAATTATATTGGTTCATTCTTGTATACAAACTTACACTCTTTTTAAATCCAATTTTTTTAGTTCTACAATCAATCATAACATGATAAATATAAAGCCAATCAATTCCCTGAAAAAAATCAAACTTGACTAAGGGAAAAACAACAAGGCTTGTAGGTAATGTCGTTCGGAATACCATAATTTAAATATTCCTTTAATTTATCTTTTCAATAATATTTCCCATGGTGTTTTATCAATATGTATCGATCACATTTGTTAATGTGATATTTCAAATTTACGAGAATATTTCTAAAAAATGAAAGAATGCGTTGACCCCGTATCGAAAAAAACGTTGAAAAATCTATGTAAACTAAAAATGTAATTGATACAAATTCATTGGATGGATTTTCATCTGCTGACACAGCCTCAATGGATCTCACTACATATTTCCTCTTATATTCTAGATTCATTGCATCATTCATATCACTCTTTGGGTAGACATTTTTATAATGACCAATCTCACCACATATAAAACGCATCACAGTTTTCATATCAGGATTAGCCTTGGGATCATTTTCATTAAATTCTTAGGCCATATTTCCAAACATTCCACCTCGAAAACACTTCCTAGATTTGGTAATATGTTTCCTAGGGTCCTTCCTTCCCCACACATCACAAACAGAAAACTATATTTTATTACCATCATATTTATTTGGTTTATTCTTACCCATCACATTCCATCTAGTCCTATTCTTTTATTTTTCGTCAAAGTGCACATTGATCATCAACAAACACCATCTCTACCCTCTAAGAAAATTAGACAAGTTTTTAATAACATTTGAATTCACAGGATGCCAACACCTTTCGGTACCTTGTCTTCAATCCTGTGTAAAAGCTGTTGAATTTACTATCATTATACAAAATAATATTTAGAGCATTCCTCACCAGTCAGGTGAATTTTTCTTCATACACAACCACAAAATATTCCTCCTATTTTTTCAATTCATGGAATTTATTCTCCATCTTAATTATCCCAACATTAGGAAATATTTTTCAAGGAAAATACTTTTAAATTCATCCCACTGTAAGGCATCGATATCCTCTCTATTCATGATATTATTTACCTTTGTCCACCACTGATGATCTTCACCTAAAAAAAGATAAATTGAAAGACATAAATTTTTATTATCTGAACATCCCCTAACAGAAAACATCTATTTTAAAGACATTAATCAAACCTTCTACCACTACTAGTTCATAAGATCCATCAAAGGAAGGATGATTTTGTCTCATTAAATGTTCCATTATTGTCATGTTTTTTTGGTACATATAGATCTTCTTATTCAAGGATGAAAAAAATATTTATTTCCTATGTTAGTTGAGAAAATAATATCACAAACTACTCGGTTCCAATCCCAACCATTTCAAACTATATATTTAGAATGATATCGTTTTATCATTGCTTCATTTGTTTAGCATCCTTGTTTCTTCTACAGACAACCATTCTGAATGAACATATATTTCTTTATGAAACATGGTAATATTTAAAATCTATAACATTTCCAAATAACAATATAATAAAAAACATTTATGCTATTATATTACCTTAATCCTAACCCCTAATGTAATCTAAACCATCCTCTAATACCAACTTTAAGGACATGACCTTTTTACATTATATAATCTTGAATATAGTTTAGAAATTACTTCCTTTATCATTGAGGATAATTTCATGATTATAGAATTAGGGAAAAGGGATATATCACATTCATAACATTAAAAAATAACATAGATGTAGCGACCCCAGTACCCAGGGTGCCTCATGAGACATGATATGCTTAGCATTTCATTACAACATTAACAAAAATTATATCATGTCCCATGACTACAGAAGATCGCGAGGCTCAGGATTCTGGGAAACCAGCTGCTCTGATAAACTTCATCAGTACATTCCATGCCTGAAAAATTTTAAACAAAACGTAGGGTGAGCAAAAATGCCCAGTAAGGGGGTTTAAAAACATTTTAAGAAAATCCTTTCTCAAAGAAGACCTTTTCGAAGAAAATAAAACACTTTGATAAAACTAAAACATTATCTTTTCTTAAAACATGAGGTCCATTTTTCTTTGAAAACCACTTGCACAAAGAAGCACGTACTTGAAATGAACTTAAATATAAACATGATCAGAGTTCGCAATATAAGAAAAATAAATAATGCATAATGTTACAACAAAGTTACTTTACTTCTAAAAGAATTCTGTGACTAAACAGGGAAGACATGCATATCATGGATCATGAGTAAAACGCAGATCATCTAACAGTTTACCATATGAAAACAGTTCTTGTTGCATAAAGTACATTTTCATGATCTTGGGAGCTTTCAACTAGGGGTTGTCCTGTTAGTTGAACTAACCCCTGGTTAAACATTATCATTACATGCAGAGGGGATGCATAGTACCGGACTTTGTCAAGACCTCTCGTCATGACCATAATTTTGGTACGGGTCAAGGCCAAATGCCAATACCGTTTCCCATGGTAGCACGAGCCAAGGCCATTTGCCAAGACCGTTGCACATGATAGCACGAGCCAAGGCTATTCGCCAAGACCGTTGCACTTGATAGAACGAGCCAAGGATATTCTCCAAGACCGTTGCACTTGATAGCATGAGCCAAGGATATTCTCCAAGACCGTTGCACTTGATAGCACGAGCCAAGGCTATTCGCCAAGACCGTTGCACTTGACGTCTCATGAGACTCTTGTTCTACCCAATGCATTGGAGCGCTGTATAATTCCGGGCGCACCCGTCCATAAACATTTAAGTCCTATACATCCCTCACATATCTTGACATGGTCATTCATTCATGGGGTTCCATACATTCATAATCGAAACTCCTTTTTACATACATAATCATAACTTGAAGGGGATCATAACGTAGATGTAAAAAGAACTAGGCCATTGGCTTCAGATTAAACATTGATGCAGATAAACTAAATCAACTTACACATTGTACATGCAGAAATAACTGGAATACTAAACATAGCAGATGGTCATGTAAAATTTCATCACATTCATTAAATAAAAACATAAATTCATATTTCATACCTTTAAACATGCAAAACACATTCTTTATAAGTATAAGTTTCATTGAGGGTACTTAAATTTTCAGGTTAAGCCGGTCCACTGGTGCGATACACATGTTGGCTTAGCATCAATTAAAATTATTAGAAACTTATGTGTCTATAATCATATATATATATATAACTAAGTCCTGATAACAATTAAATAGAGAAAAAGTTTTGGAGACTGAAATTTTGAAATCACATTCACTTGGAAACATATAATTTCTTAAGGGGGGTTCATGCCACACATTTTTACAAAAAGTGCACGAATTGACAAAACGCTGATAAATGAATATTTACAAATAGAGAAGTTATTTTGTCACTAAACCAATCCTTAATCTTTATCATATATATATATAACAATATTTATAAATAGTATTTGTATCGTTCTTTGGAGTAATAAAATTTAAAGGGTATATACAATTATTAGTAACTCAACATGTTATACCAAAAAGTATTGAAACATATTAATCACGCTTATTCGTCATATATTCTGAAGAAAAAGGATGTATACATTTGAAGGTATTTATTTATGTACACAAATATATATCGAAAGTAATATATACATATATATATATGTATAAAAACCGTATATACGTACATATAACCATCGAAGTGAAGAGATAAAAAATCTTTCTCCCTCCCAAAGAAGTTAGTAGACGCAGAGAGGCCTAATACATGGATCATGGTGTATGCAATCCCCATACACACACAGAATTTTATTTATATAAGTATATATATATGTATATATATGTATCCCGTATATGATTATATACATGCCAACCGAAGTTTTTAACGAAAATTAAAAAAAAACGGTCTTCGACCCTTGCCAAAAACAGAGGGGAGGAGAGGGAGAGATGTAGCAACGAGATGAGGGGAAAACGAGGGTGTTTACACAGTATATATATATAACCCGTATATGTTTTATACGAATGAAAACAGAAGATTAAAACAAGCTTTAAAACAGACTTCGACCCTTACCAGATGATGAGGAAGAGGAGATCACGAGGTGGCGACGAGGTCTCGGAGGTCGGAGAGGTCGTGAGGGTTCGGGTCCAATCCTCCAGCTTCGGTGCAACAGGGAGTTTAAAAAAAAGGGAAGAAGAAGAAGACTCTGCAACCGGGGGGGGGGGAAAGATGGAACCGAGGCCGAAATTTAAGAGGAGGCGCCGACTTAGTGGAAGGAGAAGAGAGGGAGGGTGACTGTTGTCGGCTCGGGCGGAGGAAACAATGGCCGAACCCACCTGGTTTAGCGGCGTGATGAGGAAGAAGAAAGTGGCAGCGCGAGGGAGAGGAGAAAACGCGAAACAGAAGGGACGGCCAGGATCAAACGCCAGTCGATCGGATGGCTGAGGAGTGGTGCGGCTTTAAAAGGGGTGGACGGTCGTGATCAAAGGGGAAGAATATCGGACGGCCCAAGCTTTCCGCGGCGTTTAAAACACGCGGCCCCCGATTCTCTCATTTTTTTTTAACGTTTATCTTAAAAAAATACTGTTATTTTGTTATTCTATTATTTTATTAAACCAGTTATGAAACCATTAATATAATCTTATTAATAAACTATTAATATCCTAAGTCAAGGGTTATTAATACCCCTATATATTAAACTATTAAACCCTTATTTTAAACATAATTTGTATTTTCATTTTTCTCTATTTCTTTTTTTTTTATAAAAACATATAAATACACATATATAAGTTTTATACATAAAATAAAAAGTGAACTCAAGTATAATAACATATATACTTATGATTTTTAAAAAAAATTACATTCGGATTATTTTGAAACAAAAAGAAAGTGTTTAATATTAATAAGTTTATCTCTAAATAGGTAGAATGTCAAAATTAAAGCAACAAAATTATTAGGTTTTAGTAAGAACATAAATGTGTAGTTTTATTTTATTATTATTATATAAAGAAATTCATAAATTAATTTTGTAAAAGGGTAGATATACATCATTAACAATTTTATGAGAAGTTAACCGTAAATATAATTCATAAAAAAGATAAAATAGTTTTGTTGATAATTTTATAATAATTTAAATTTAATCAAATTTTAGGCCGACAAACCAAAACCTTATATATATACATATATAAATTACAACTATGTATATAAAAGAAAATACATATCACTTATCAATTATTTCAAAACTATACTTAATAAGTTTTATCACGTCGACAAAAACTGAATTTAAACATTATTTGGGTAACGGTTAAAAAACAAAACATTGGATATTTTGGGCAAACAACGGTCGAAAATATGGCCGTTTGAGGTCCAACGGTCAACATAGAGGCTAAGGAGATCCAACGGTCAAAAATATAGCCGTTTGGGGTGCAACGACCATATTAGGGTGCTTATAAAAAGAAAGGTTTGGTCTCGGGTGTCCCTTACCCCAAGCGACTGAAGGACAAGCAAAGATGGTTCGTGTGATCCCCTTGGTGTTGAGCACGGTCGCGGTGGCTTCAGCAATCCTTACGTTTCTTATGATGGATGCTCGAAATCCCTACCGCATTTTCGGGCTCTTAGTAGTTTCAAGCAGTCTACCCATTATTGTAATCGGGTTCTTAGTTGGGATATTTGGTTAGTGAGTTTTCCTTGTAATCCGAAAAATGTAAGACCCTTCAGTGTTGAGTTCATTAAATAAAAGTTACGTGTTTTTTTTATATTTTACATTCTGATTGTTTTAGAGAGAGAACTTTAAAAGCACAAAGAAAAATCCCAATTTTCATTCAAGAGGTTTGAAAACTTCGGGGTGTTACATTATCTCCCCCTTCAAAGAATTGCGTCCCCGCAATTCTATCATAAAACAAAAAAGGAAACTGAAACCCCAAACATAAAACTCTACCGAAACAGCGGGTCTGGCTCGGTTAACAGGACACCAAAGTTGGCACACAGCTCCTCGGTTTCCCTAGTCCAGATGCACCTCGAACAGTGCTCCTTGAACTCCAGGTCGTCTGTACTA
Source organism: Viscum album (assembly GCA_963277665.1). NCBI lineage: Eukaryota > Viridiplantae > Streptophyta > Magnoliopsida > Santalales > Viscaceae > Viscum > Viscum album. The sequence continues at coordinate 1,048,392,250 of OY728150.1, forward strand.
CACACAGGCTTCCAAAGGGAGGCTCGTGCGATGCAAAGCTCAGATATGTCCGAGTAGATAAACTCCTTGACGACCTTTCTGGCCACATCCTGCTCGAGGTAGTCGAGAGGGACGGTGTGATCGAGGAGACTGATGTTCAAGACTTGGAACATATAAGCTGCACTGAGATGGCCATCCTGGGCGGCCACGAGAAAGCACGCTCTGGCAGTAAAGTTTTGTGCTAGAGTGAAACATTGGAACAGGCCCTCAAAGTACATTCCCCTTCGCCTATAGCAGGGGAGTTGAGCAGCAGCGATGAGCTGAAAGACGCGATTATTCTCTCGACATAGCCGAAGAATCTCTGGACCATTTTCTAATTTGAGCAAACGCTGGCAGGACCCTCGTAGGTGGAGGAATGATGGGTAATCCACCATGCATTCCTTGATCAAAATGACTTCTACTAGCTCATCGGGTAAGGATGAGAAGTTCGCTTGTCCAGCCATCTGAAAACATCGAGGGGAAACTCTTAACAACATAGATACGTTGAAGACATGAAAAGAAACAAGAAACATCCATTTTTGAAAAAGTTTACACGGCAAAGTCTGAGTTCACAAGACGTACGCCACAAAGAGTGGAAAAACTTCCTAACTCTTCAAACCACACACATGATGAACATACAGGACTAAACTCATGGGAACATTTATAACGCCTCCTGAGTTTAGCGTGAGGGGTGTGGAGTTGGGAAACATCGGTGTGCACTTCTTGCCTAAGAGACACACGGGTGGACTCATTTTCCAACGCTCCGAAGTCCATTAACTGGCCCCAGAAGCCGTAGTGCAGGACTTGGCACAGATAAGCTGCTCGGAGGTCTCCAGCAGCAGCAGCTTCTTCAAAAGGGTTATCTAGCATTGTGCCAGATTCCTCTCCAGCAGTGAACACTCGGAAGAGTCCTTCGTGATACCTTCCCCGACGTGCATACGAGGGAAACTGGGTCATCATCATTAGGAGATAATCCATCCCCATTCCCCGGTGGAGACTAAGCACCCTAGATGAGTTTGACACATCGTACAAGTGCTTACACATCATGCGAATTTGGGCATAATTCAGGAAGTTTTCACGGCTGGCTAGAGATATAATGTTCTCTAGAGCCACAGTGGGGAGTGACAAAAGGTCGGTAGGTACATCAGCCATCTGAAAGTTATAACATTCTTACTTAGTTAGTCTTAGCAATATATCTATACCACCTGGTTTTCCAGAGTTGCCTGAACCTATCCTCTGATACCAACTGTAGCGACCCCAGTACCCAGGGTGCCTCATGAGACATGATATGCTTAGCATTTCATTACAACATTAACAAAAATTATATCATGTCCCATGACTACAGAAGATCGCGAGGCTCAGGATTCTGGGAAACCAGCTGCTCTGATAAACTTCATCAGTACATTCCATGCCTGAAAAATTTTAAACAAAACGTAGGGTGAGCAAAAATGCCCAGTAAGGGGGTTTAAAAACATTTTAAGAAAATCCTTTCTCAAAGAAGACCTTTTCGAAGAAAATAATACACTTTGATAAAACTAAAACATTATCTTTTCTTAAAACATGAGGTCCATTTTTCTTTGAAAACCACTTGCACAAAGAAGCACGTACTTGAAATGAACTTAAATATAAACATGATCAGAGTGCGCAATATAAGAAAAATAAATAACGCATAATGTTACAACAAAGTTACTTTACTTCTAAAAGAATTCTGTGACTAAACAGGGAAGACATGCATATCATGGATCATGAGTAAAATGCAGATCATCTAACAGTTTACCATATGAAAACAGTTCTTGTTGCATAAAGTACATTTTCATGATCTTGGGAGCTTTCAACTAGGGGTTGTCCTGTTAGTTGAACTAACCCCTGGTTAAACATTATCATTACATGAAGAGGGGATGCATAGTACCGGACTTTGTCAAGACCTCTCGTCATGACCATAATTTTGGTACGGGTCAAGGCCAAATTCCAATACCGTTTCCCATGGTAGCACGAGCCAAGGCCATTTGCCAAGACCGTTGCACATGATAGCACGAGCCAAGGCTATTCGCCAAGACCGTTGCACTTGATAGCACGAGCCAAGGATATTCTCCAAGACCGTTGCACTTGATAGCACGAGCCAAGGATATTCTCCAAGACCGTTGCACTTGATAGCACGAGCCAAGGCTATTCGCCAAGACCGTTGCACTTGACGTCTCATGAGACTCTTGTTCTACCCAATGCATTGGAGCGCTGTATAATTCCGGGCGCACCCGTCCATAAACATTTAAGTCCTATACATCCCTCACATATCTTGACATGGTCATTCATTCATGGGGTTCCATACATTCATAATCGAAACTCCTTTTTACATACATAATCATAACTTGAAGGGGATCATAACGTAGATGTAAAAAGAACTAGGCCATTGGCTTCAGATTAAACATTGATGCAGATAAACTAAATCAACTTACACATTGCACATGCAGAAATAACTGGAATACTAAACATAGCAGATGGTCATGTAAAATTTCATCACATTCATTAAATAAAAACATAAATTCATAGTTCATACCTTTAAACATGCAAAACACATTCTTTATAAGTATAAGTTTCATTGAGGGTACTTAAATTTTCAGGTTAAGCCGGTCCACTGGTGCGATACACATGTTGGATTAGCATCAATTAAAATTATTAGAAACTTATGTGTCTATAATCATATATATATATATAACCATGTCCTGATAACAATTAAATAGAGAAAAAGTTTTGGAGATGAAATTTTGAAATCACATTCACTTGGAAACATATAATTTCTTAAGGGGGGTTCATGCCACACATTTTTACAAAAAGTGCACGAATTGACAAAACGCTGATAAATGAATATTTACAAATAGAGAAGTTATTTTGTCACTAAACCAATCCTTAATCTTTATCATATATATATAACCATATTTATAAATAGTCTTTGTATCGTTCTTTGGAGTAATAAAATTTAAAGGGTATATACAATTATTAGTAACTCAACATGTTATACCAAAAAGTATTGAAACATATTAATCACGCTTATTCGTCATATATTCTGAAGAAAAAGGATGTATACATTTGAAGGTATTTATTTATGTACAGAAATATATATCGAATGTAATATATACATATATATATATGTATAAAAACCGTATATACGTACATATAACCATCGAAGTGAAGAGATAAAAAATCTTTCTCCCTCCCAAAGAAGTTAGTAGACGCAGAGAGGCCTAATACATGGATCATGGTGTATGCAATCCCCATACACACACAGAATTTTATTTATATAAGTATATATATATGTATATATATGTATCCCGTATATGATTATATACATGCCAACCGAAGTTTTTAACGAAAATTAAAAAAAACGGTCTTCGACCCTTGCCAAAAACAAAGGGGAGGAGAGGGAGAGATGTAGCAACAAGATGAGGGGAAAACGAGGGTGTTTACACAGTATATATATATAACCCGTATATGTTTTATACGCATGAAAACAGAAGATTAAAACAAGCTTTAAAACAGACTTCGACCCTTACCAGTTGACGAGGAGGAGGAGATCACGAGGTGGCGACGAGGTCTCGGAGGTCGGAGAGGTCGTGAGGGTTCGGGTCCAATCCTCCAGCTTCGGTGCAACAGGGAGTTTAAAAAAAAAGGGAAGAAGAAGAAGACTCTGCAACCGGGGGGGGGAAAGATGGAACCGAGGCCGAAATTTAAGAGGCGGCACCGACTTAGTGGAAGGAGAAGAGAGGGAGGGTGACTGTTGTCGGCTCGGGCGGAGGAAACAATGGCCGAACCCGCCTGGTTTAGCGGCGTGATGAGGGAGAAGAAAGTGGCAGCGCGAGGGAGAGGAGAAAACGCGAAATAGAAGGGACAGCCAGGATCAAACGCCAGTCGATCGGATGGCTGAGGAGTGGTGCGGCTTTAAAAGGGGTGGACGGTCGCGATCAAAGGGGAAGAAGATCGAACGGCCCAAGCTTTCCGCGGCGTATAAAACACGCGGCCCCCGATTCTCTCATTTTTTTTTTACGTTTATCTTAAAAAAATTCTGTTATTTTATTATTCTATTATTTTATTAAACCAGTTATGAAACCATTAATATAATCTTATTAATAAACTATTAATATCCTAAGTCAAGGGTTATTAATACCCCTATATATTAAACTATTAAACCCTTATTTTAAACATAATTTGTATTTTCATTTTTCTCTATTTCTTTTTTTTTATAAAAACATATAAATACACATATATAAGTTTTATACATAAAATAAAAAGTGAACTCAAGTATAATAACATATATACTTATGATTTTTAAAAAAAATTACATTCGGATTATTTTGAATCAAAAAGAAAGTGTTTAATATTAATAAGTTTATCTCTAAATAGGTAGAATGTCAAAATTAAAGCAACAAAATTATTAGGTTTTAGTAAGAACATAAATGTGTAGTTTTATTTTATTATTATTATATAAAGAAATTCATAAATTAATTTTGTAAAAGGGTAGATATACATCATTAACAATTTTATGAGAAGTTAACCGTAAATATAATTCATAAAAAAGATAAAATAGTTTTGTTGATAATTTTATAATAATTTAAATTTAATCAAATTTTAGGCCGACAAACCAAAACCTTATATATATACATATATAAATTACAACTATGTATATAAAAGAAAATACATATCACTTATCAATTATTTCAAAACTATACTTAATAAGTTTTATCACGTCGACAAAAACTGAATTTAAACATTATTTGGGTAACGGTTAAAAAACAAAACATTGGATATTTTGGGCAAACAACGGTCGAAAATATGGCCGTTTGAGGTCCAACGGTCAACATAGAGGCTAAGGAGATCCAACGGTCAAAAATATATCCGTTTGGGGTGCAACGACCATATTAGGGTGCTTATAAAAAGAAAGGTTTGGTCTCGGGTGTCCCTTACCACAAGCGACTGAAGGACAAGCAAAGATGGTTCGTGTGATCCCCTTGGTGTTGAGCACGGTCGCGGTGGCTTCAGCAATCCTTACGTTTCTTATGATGGATGCTCGAAATCCCTGCCGCATTTTCGGGCTCTTAGTAGTTTTAAGCAGTCTACCCATTATTGTAATCGGGTTCTTAGTTGGGATATTTGGTTAGTGAGTTTTCCTTGTAATCCGAAAAATGTAAGACCCTTCAGTGTTGAGTTCATTAAATAAAAGTTACGTGTTTTTTTTATATTTTACATTCTGATTGTTTTAGAGAGAGAACTTTAAAAGCACAAAGAAAAAGCCCAATTTTCATTCAAGAGGTTTGAAAACTTCGGGGTGTTACAATAGATTGGATAATATAATAACAATATTCTTTTCTTTTAAAATATTAAACTTTTCATTTAAAACATTATCTCCTAGAGAACTCTTCAATCATTTAAATAGTCTTTTTTATTTGACATACACATCCTTATAACCTCTGAAAATCATTTAGAAACTATGTATGAGCACATAATTCTTAGTAAGGGATATAAAAATATGGAAAGGGGAAACTAGTCAAATAATACAAGTAATGTATAAGTTTTTTTAAAAAAATTTACACTTGCCAGCCATATATACTTACTTTGTGAAACATAATATTTATATAAGATTATAACAATCAATTAGAAAAATAAATATAACCATAATTGCATCTAGGGGAATTACTTACATAATCTTGTAATAGTTACAAAAACCTTATAATTTGTAACCATCGTGGATGGCTTATAATTTGTGTAACCATCGAAGTAAAAAACGGAGTAACAATATGGTTGACCTCCAACATACAGATACCAAATTAATTAGAAGGAGATATATGTCCCACCAATCATCATAGAAAATTCCGTAGAACCATATATCAATCATACAACATGAATAATTTCATAAAAACATTGCTTTTGAATTTCGTAAAACAGAATTTTAAAATAGGTTTTTAAAAGAAAAGACCAATAAAAATATCATATAAGATAAATGAGATCTAATAGAGTTGTTTTAATATCTATATACTCTATAAATAAACACTATTCAACATAATATAAAAAAATAACCAAAAAAACAAATTTAACACAACATAAATAATGAAGTATAATGCTAACATGAAGAATGAAAATCGTGTTATGAATTCACATACCTTGGATTTTTCTTTCTTAAAACTCATTTTAACCTAATGTATAATGGTTAAAAGAGTTTTATTAATATCTTAAAAAAACATATCCATCGTTATAATACCTTATAAGATCATTTCATTACACCATTTCACCCTTCAATTGTTAGTATTTTGTTCCTTGCATTGTTTTGGGAGTGTTCTTTACATCATTTCCAGGATTAGTTCATGATGGATGTTCTTATCGCTTGGAAGTGAAACTAAATAATTAGAATATATTGGTATTTACATATTTCCATATCCTTAAATTATAAATTTAATCAACTTTATCTTCGACATGAGGATGATTCATAAAATAAATCATTATTTATATTTTTTTGGTCATTTTGGATATTCTTCCATCATAATGAAATTATATTGCTTTATAAACTAATAACATGTTTGAAAATTGACTCCAAAAACAATTATAAATTATAATAAATAAATTATAAAATTTTTAAATTAAAAAATGGTTTCATGTCCCGTCTTGATGAAAGTAAATGATATTTAAATCACATCGTCCATGATGTCCGTAAATCGAAACATCATAGACAATGGTTTAATTTATAGAATAAGTGGGAGATGAGAAGAAATTTAATAGTGATTATTCCATAAAAATTATGAAATCTATAATATCTAAGCTAATGGGTCATTCATAACTCTTGGATAAGGGTAGGTGATGAATGAAAAATAAAATAAAGGAAGCTCTAAATAAATCAAACGTTGAGAAATCCACTACGAAAAGTAGGTAGGCTAACATTGTCACTTAAAATTTCATAAAATAATTTGATGAGAAAAAAGGGTTCCCTCATTATTCATAAAAAATTTGAGAATTTAGGGGGATATATAAAAACATAACCCAACATAATCCATATGAAATTAAAAAGAATAACATAAAATGAAAGAAAAGAATGAATTCAAAAGAGGATGTATACCACTTGATCTCTTCTCTTTGAGATACTTTTTAACGCCTTTCATTTTGGCCTTATGGTGAGCCTAGAAGCTCTAGGACTTTGGGGAGATACTTAGGTTGGCTATAACAGGGAACATCTGCATGATGAAGCCTCTCATAAATCCTAGAAAAGTTCCCTTGTAGCTATGTTAGAAGGATTGAGCACGTCATCTCAACCAATCATTGGTGTATCGCTTCCATAATATTCTATTAACACAAAATCTACATATCCCACTCATCTAATTTAGGCAAAGCTCATCAGACCTAATCTGTACTAGTCTCTCTCAGCTTGAAGTGAAACCACATGAAATGATGAATGTCTTGTCTACTCATTGTCTACCTCCAATTCGGTCCTCAGTTGTTTGATGATCTCTAATTAAATGGAGATGAAGGATGAATTCTCAGCCAATTGTTCCTATTGGCACTAAATCTATTTGTTGGATTCTAGGAACTTATAGTTGTTTTTATACATCTCTAGATTACAAAAAATCATAATGGTTATAGAAGCATTCCTTTATTTATCGATGATTAAGTCATTAATAATCATGTGAAGACCTCGATCGTCCACCCCTCTATAACAAAGACTGCATGACCATTGGAAAAGTAAACCCATAAGGCTCGACCATAATATTTCTAGAATGTAGTCAATGAATTGTTTTTTGAAAATCCATGTAAGGTTCCAGATGAACTAATTTTCCTCAATATCACCTGAAACACATATATCCATATCCTCAGTATCAACAGGCTTGTACTCTAGAAATGAATCCATGATTTCACCATTAGGATCATTGGATATATCACATTAGATAGAATGGGATACATGTTGGGACTTTGTTTTTCCTCACGTGACCCAACCATAATAAGGATGTATCTATCAGCCCTACGTACTACCCCTCCAGTGATGCCACCAGTAGGAGCAACTAAATGTTCACTGGAGGACATGGATTGTTTACCAAGAACGGTTGTCTCTATATAGACATACTACCCAATTAAGAAATGGATTTTATATCCTCCAAAAATTTCCTATACAATGTGAAACACTACCCCTAGAAAATTTCAGACTTGAAACATGTCAGTCAACTTGATCAGGGAGAAACCGATGTGGCTATGTAGGGCAGGAAACATACAGACGATAAGCAGTGGTGGATCTATCTATTCGGTTATTATTTTTGGGATAACAGGTCATGTACCCCCATATATGACTAAGGCCTCTGCTGATTATATGTTAGGTTTCCAATCATTGGTCTCCCCACAACTTTATTTGTCTATTGGAATATATTCTAAACATTGGTCTTCTGCACCTGTTATTATGCATCCATTCAAATTAATAAGATTTGCTTGCACAATAACATCTTGTACAAAATTTATTTTTGTTAGGGAGTGCAGAAAAATCATGATGGAACATGAAACCTGAGTAGTAGTATGTTAAATCATACCAAGATATGTTCAACGAACTTGTCCAAGGATGTTTCTATCTTCCAATTCTCTATTGGACTCCACACAGTGGTGTCTTCCTATTGCATGATTCATCTGATTCCTTAGGAATTTGAAAAGGCACCACTATGTCATCAGATGTGAAATTCCCAGTATATCATCAGATGTGAAATTCCCCATGAGTGCACTATGTCTTCCAACTCCACCACATGCCACTACGAAACATCATGGGACGTGAGGATGCCAACCATGGAATAACCTATCCTCACATGTTCCCTCACATTCTTGTTGAGGTTTTCCCAGATCCTTTTAGGGTTGAAGAATTGTATATTGATATCCCTGGTATTCTAGCCCTTATGATAAATAACATCCCCAGGAATATCGACGCAACATAGTCGCTTCCTAGGAGCTATGGTAGACATCATGTGGAACCCTCTTGATGACCCCCTTCCCTGTGAGTCTTCCTGACTAGGAGAGTTGGGAACATTTTTTATACTCATCCTTGACTTCTATTTACTATGGTCCCTAGAACAGTTGGATCCACATCTACAGCTCCACCTCCCCGATGTACCCCAACCCTGCTTCATTGGCACTCTCTCTCCAGCGTTTTTCATCGACCTTGATGAACTACTTAGTTGGATCATATGGTTTATTTGTTATGAATTTCTACAAATTAGGCAGACTCCTATATATTTACATATGTATAAACCAAATCATAAATAGAATTGTATGTTGGAAGCTAATTCCACATCATTATATCTTTATGTGTGCACGTGAATTTATGTTGCCTCATCACACAGAAGTGGTATTACTGATATACTCCCAATTGCACCTTTAGATACATCCTCTGCAGACACCTAACATGTCTCAAAAATCAGTGTAGATTATACTTTTCATTATTTAGATAACATTCCACATGTTCCACTAGCACTTTTCATCGAACGACCATGTGATATGATTGCTTCTCTTTGATTAACATGCCATCATAGATTATAAACCTGGTCGGTAGAGGAAATGGTTGAACAATAAACTAATTATTCATCCTGACTTTTCTGAGAACTACCATCAATCCCATATAGGATTGAAAACATACGATGATATTCAAAACCGATGGCCGAATGTTTTTATATGGAGGGGATATTGAGTTCGGGTATTCAAAGACTACCATGTACACCTTCTCCAAGATGTATAAGAAAAGTAGGTGTCCACACACACAAAACATATTCTTTCCCTCACTGGTATTCTAGAGCACTTTAGATAGCTTCCCCATCCCCAGGATCCCAGGTTTTAATTGCATCCCCTTTTCCAGCATCACCTCAATTTTTAATGTTCCTAACTACACACCCATTTGTGCATCCATCCCTAGAAGATTCCACCTAGATATAAGTTCCACAATGAATTTGAATAACCTAATTATGGATTGAGGCTTAGTATTTATGTTTTACCCCCACAACTACAATTGAATATCCTCCAGGATCTGCTAGTTGGAGCCTTCTTTTCCTCTCTAAATACTTCATTGAGAGGGGTGTAACTGTATGGGTAGTTCCCAAGAAACATATTCCACCTCAGAAGGCTCCTCCATTATAAATTTCAAGAAATAATTAAACCACTACTTGGAATGGTCATCTCTCATCCCCTTATTTTCTTCAGCAGTTCCTATCATCAGATCTAGAATCACCTTCCCCAAACACCCCATTGTCTCTAGATCCTCGAACAAATTTTATGTGGGGATAAATTTATCATACATGGGCACTCAAATATGAATTCAAGATAACTAATGGATATCCCAAATGCTGATACCGACATCCCCATGATAAAAATGGAATGTGTTGGTCCCTAAGGACCAATTTAATAGTAATTATGGCATGAAATACTGCGGTTGGTTGAGGTTGAACATGGAGTACCACGATGCACTATATTGTACCAAATACTTAAAATGTAACGAAACCCATCACAAGACCTGTGTGCCAGGTATGACCAAGCCCAGTAATTTTTAAATTTACCACTCTTGGGGAAATCCAAGTGATGGTTCCATCCTTTATCTGGTTTCCCTAACCCTTCCTTTATGATTGAATGACATTGCACTGGAGGCATATCATTCCCCAACTTCCTCCCATCATTGTTGTTTATGTGGTTATATTTAAACATATATTTTATGGTCATGTGATCCTTCTATATGTGGTCATCTACGTCAATGTTCAACTAGTACTACTATAGTGTACCCCTCAACTAGTATGAAGGATAATCTCTGCTCTCCAGTAGGATAAAGACATAACACTTTAGACCAAATACATATAGTTAATATCTATTGAATGGTTGATAGTCCTTATAATCAATAAACCGTGTAGAAATTAATGATTCAAGATCAGATTAGATCTGAAAACAACCCCCTATCATGAGTTTTTTCTCCATTTCTTCCCTTTGGGCAGCATCCACAACGACTGTGTGAGTAGATTCATGAGAAGCTAGAAAATTCATTACATAGGAATATTTATGAGCTTTTTTTCGTACATATTTTTCGAATGAATTTATGTGAGGTCTAGATATCATAGCCTCACCGTACTCTATGTGTTTAACAAGGAAACATCGTATCACAATGCTCAGTCCTCTCTAAATCATTCATAGAGAAAGGTTGTGAGGAATCTGGTTATTGAAGGCTACTTTCACGAAGATTTGTCATAGAAGATAGAGATTTATGAAAAAATAGTGTGGTAAAATCTTCACACGAAGACTTGGTACACTTTAAGGCCCCCTATGGAATTTAAAGGTTAATGACTTTATAGCGTGCCTCCTATCTATTTCCTTCCTGAGGAAACATATCAAAAAATATTTTTTGTCAACAATACTGTTGTTAGATTTTCAGAAACACTCCCTTAGACTCTGATCCTCCTTTCTCATCAGCTCCCATTCTGAGAGTTGGATCTATAGAAACTGAAATAGGTTCCCCCGGACAATTCTAGGGGGTCCATGGAAATTATTAATGGAATTGATTCTCAAAATGGACCAAATCATCATCTCAATTCTATATATCACAAAACACTTTTGCATAGGTCCCCTCCCAACCATGAATTTGTGAGGCACCAATGGGATTCCAACAGGTTAAACACCATATGCGTACATGCTAATAAATTTTATGGATGGATTCACGAGTCTAATAATGCTGAGACCTTTTGAAAATCCCACCATTATATTGTGACATGTCCTCAATCATCTTGACTACCTTTATCATATAAATATCCATCTAATTCCACCCCAAAATCATGTCTCCTCTTCCCATTTAACTTCTGGACTCCCAATTCATGAATTGCCCAGAGCATCGTGATCCGGAACAAAAAATGAAACAACTACAACATTAGAGAATCATGAAACTCCCTTTATAATGTTCTTATATACCCACACCTAAGTTGGGGGTTCATTTTATGAAGGCCTAAGTCCTTAATAATGGAAAAATGCTCTCCTGGGTACTTGAGGCTTACAGAAGAATTAATTCTTTTTCAAGCACTTCATTTACAGCTCTTGAATTCATTCCAAGGTAGTTTCATCGTGTTTTTTGAGTCATTTCATTCCCAAGAAACCAATTCTATTCGAATCACCCAGGTCTCAAGAAGCACATCTCATTGAGTCCCCTTTTTCACGAATCCCAATTCGCGTGCCTATCAATGTTTCCTCCCTTATAATGACACCCTTTCATGAAGGTTGAGTTATCCATGCCTCCCCCACCCATCTATAATTTGTTCAGACACACTGTAGATACTTATGTTATCTACAATATATATCCTTGTAGCCCATTACAGAATATGTGTGGCTGGAGAGTCCAATTTGTCTCATTAATTTTAGTATTATTATGCTCATGCCTCTTGCTTTTCTGTATAGGTATGCTAACTTGGACCATGTCGGTGATCATCCCTCAACATTGTTACACCTTGTCATTTATAAGGTCATCCCCCTAGCAAGATTTGATGAGATTAAGGTATGTAAGAATAAGGGGTGAGGAGCGAACCTCCCTACATCTATGAAGTAGGACATAAAACTACCTAGAACCAACGTCCATAACAAATGATTTTAATCTATAATCTCACCATATGTTTAAATCCTAATATGTTCCTGTAAATGTGGGACACATAATGAGTTTGATATAGATTTAATTTTCTACGTTTTTATATGAATTTCAATTTTTTTTAACCCTATAAATTTCATAATTTGAGATTATTTAGTTCAATGTTGGATTTATGGTGTTATTTGAAAAAAAGTGTGAAAAGAGCTTAAATTTGGATTTTGAAATATTTTTATCGTAAGGTTATTTTTGTCAATTATTTAAAAATATAATTTAAGAATGAATGAGTGATTTTTTAAATCCTTAATTTATTGGCCTCAAATTGGGTATCTCGACTGGGGGCTAATTTGACCATCATGAGGCCCAAAATTTTAATTAACACTGGTAAATTTTCTGGGCAATAAGCATGTTCCCTGACCACCGTAATGGATGAAAAACATGTTCTAAACACCTACATAAGAGATTATTCTACATGTAATGGAACAATAACTAATCAATACATTGTTAAAATAAATTTACTAGAGTTTTGAGCTCAAAAACATGGCCTTTAAATGAAATACTTTGAAGAATGCTTCTAGAACCTTCTTCTAGATAATGTAACAGTCAAAAAATTCCTAAATCCTAAATAATGTGGCCAATTAAGAATAAATTGTGAAATTGGACACAAAACATGTTTTTTAATAAATTTTATGAAGGATTCACCATGTGATTTTGTTATTAATATGACAAAATGGAAAAACACTAAGTACAAATTCTGCCAAAAAAAGGAGAGGAGCTCCTACATATCAAAGAATCCCTTTATCAATCCCATTCCTTTCCATTTTCACACCCTATAATTTACAAAATAAATAATATTTACATGATGGCTTTAATTATATTTATTTCTCTTCATTATTTTTAATTTATTGTAATGTCTCTCCTCTCCCACATCAACTCATCTTCCCTATCCATAGAGGTACAGTTTCATTGAGTGATCGGGAAGGGGGAGGCTAAACCAACATGGATGATTTATTTCTTGTGATTAAAATTAATAAGATCATTTATTTTCTCTCAATCTATATTCAATTAAAATATCAGTTTTATATTCCAAATATAACTGTGTTGGGTTTTAATTATTTTAATTTAAATTGCATTGGTCGATGATCATATCCCTATCCATCAAATTATGATTTGTAAATGGTGTAATATATTATGGTTTGGTGGTGAGTGTTTGACGGTCATTACATGCATGATAAAGAGAATAGACCAACTCGAGGTTTCAAATAGGAATATTCTTATAAAAATTATTTAGAAATGAGTGAGAAATGACTTGGTAGATGAATCTCCCTCTAACTAGAAAATGAAAAAAATGGACAATATTGGAATCCATGACAGAACGTCACTAGGTCTATCCAAAACCACTCTGATCATTGCCATTATCAATTGATTAAAACTGATCAAATCGTGTTTCCTATTTCTCAAACATTATTCAAACTCAATTAAAACTATTTTTTAGCAAAAATTTTAGAAAGTGACAACCTTGTTTTCTGAGAAATAGTTTCAAAATACTACCTAAGATCAACTTCAATAAAATACATATGTAACTAATATATTTTTTCTACACACCCCATGACTTTCATGCTTCATGCACTGTGTCGTTTACGGGGAGGCAGTGCCTCAAAACCATGTTTTAAAAAATAATATTCTTTTGAATGACCCATAGTTTGAATAAAAATTTAATTATCTTTGAGAACATAATAACCCAATTGGGAATTAAAATTTTAAAAATATAGTTGTATGAAATTCAGATAATATATTCAATTGAAACATCTAGTTGTCACTCTGATCCTCCAATGGCTGGCAATCCCAACTATTCATTGCATGATCTTTGAACACTATAATTCTCTAACCAATGAAATCAACTAGAAATACCAACCTTAAAAATTATTTTTAATTTCACATTCAAACTATTCAATTTCAAAAAAAAATCCATAATATTGTAGATGAGGACCTCGATGGACATATCGATAAATTTTCAAATTTTTGCTCGAGCTACGGTCCTCAAGGTGTTGCAAAATAATAGGTAAAGTGGAGGGTATTCCCATTTTGATATGAGGGAGCAACAAAGGATTGATTTTATAGTGTACAACTAGAAGATTTATATGATTGGTAAGATCTTTAATGATGTGTCATGAAATTTTTATTCCCACATCCATGATCATGACTATTGAAAAAGTTATCTATTCCATTCACCATGTGTTTAGTGAATCATTTTTTGACTACTTGGGGTGATTCAAGTATCTCAACACCAGCTATCCACGTCAAACTATGGAACAACACAACTTCATTGTTTTCTTCTGTCAAGGATTTCATGATAGCAATCACGATATTCTAGATGAATCATCTGGAGGTGCCCTGATTGACAAGTCACTAGAAGATTCCATGGAACTAATTTTAAATATTACACCAAACTTGCTACAGTTTGGAAGTAGATGTATGACCTGTAGAGGAATCCATGAGGTAATTATTTCATATTCTTACTCACCATTACTTTAAACAACACATTAGGAAATTATTATTGGGATGAGAAAAACTTTTTTAAACCTTGTGAGGGAACAATAAGGCCCGACATAGGTATTTGGTTTATTATATTCTACTTTTCATCACACATATCGATGTCCAGAAGTGAAAGGGACAGCTAGTTTTGCGACTAATTATCAACAAATGAAATTCTAGTATAATTGTACATGTTAATCCATGACCCATCTAGGACATGTATTTCAATAGAACCATGAAATACCACCTTTTCAGAAGTAATATTAGAAGATGACCCCATTCAAATAATTATACAGGAATCTATTTATCACTACATGAACCAATGGAGCTTTAGTTGTGACTCCCCAAGTCCACCTCTAGTAGGACATGGCATGTCGACCAATACAGAGTTGGTTATCACTCAAATGGGAGGTCGTATAGTACCGTACCTATACAAATGATCCCACAAAAACCACTATGAAATAGTGTAGAGATATACAAAAACAGATAAGAAATTCGTGGATAAATATATCTCACAACCAGAGTACAACAACATTACATAAGATAGAATATAGTTCCCACCAATAGAAAACCGATAAAGCATCCAATCGATTCAGAGGGATGGTATCACTAACAAAATCCATCTTGTAATCTCCTCGGACCAGCTCTGGTAAACACCCCACTTGGTCAAGCTCACTGTGCCCTACCTACTCCAGGTCCTCCTACGACTCTTTCAAAAGGAATGTGGTCTACACAAGACACAAATCATGTGTGGAAAAATCTCGTGAAAGGGTGAGTATAAAGATACTTATTAGGAACCCTAGGAAAACCCAAATGAAAAGGGAGAAACTAAAATGATTCATTCTAATCATCCCAACCAGAGAGAACCCAAATGTGAGGGAAACATCATATTGTGACCACCCATGGATAAACACTACCAGTCAGCTCAAACCTTAGGGTATGTCACCGAAGATGTGATAACACCCCAAGGGAAACCCATGAAACAATAGACATACATATCTAAGTAACCGATTCTTATGAGGGTCCAAACTCATATCCATGTCAGATTCTACAAGAAACTCCAATGCAACACATAACCATGAAAAAATATCATCGGATATTTCGACAAAGCATGACATGCTAAACGTCAATGGTTTTAGATCATTATATATGGGATCCCTACCAAGATACATTGTGGGATACTATAAACCATATCAAAAAATAGTAATCCACAACTCCTTAGATATGGAATCACTCTTAGGATCTAATAGGGGATAACATGACGCTAACTATTATGACATAATCTCTTAGAGAGAGGATAACACTCAGGAACTATTAGGGGATACTGCAACCCAATATGACATCCAGAATATCATATCACTTAGATAGGGGATCATATCCCAGGTATTGTGGGTCATGGTGATACCACAAACTCCATCTGGGATAACTCATGTTGTAGGGGATCGTACACCTGAAGATACCATAAAACCTACCCAAAACATCTACTAAGTAGAGGATCCTTTACCTGACGATGTCGCAACCCTATTGAAACTATGTGTTACGTAAGGGATCATATACTCAACCATAACAAAACTCTAAAGAGAAATTCTTAAAGATAGGGGGTCTCCACACATGTAGTGACAGTCAAAGGGATTTTGAGAACATGATCTAGGGTGAATGATACTCTAGAGGATCCTACCCCAGCCACTCAAGAGGGATACACCAACTTTAACCAAATGACCATATCAAGGGGGTTATAAAACTATACTAAAGTTGTAATGCCACATGAACCCTGTTAGGAATTAACTAATGGAGTTCACTCAACCACAACTGGTCCAAAAATCTCTAACCCATGTGACCCAAAAAATCGCCTCACCATGCGCCTCCTAGGCCCAAAATGAAGCAACCATCACATTGTACATGGAATAAAAAGATGGATATTCTATTTACTCACCCAAAATAGACAACTAGTGATAGGCAGTACTATTCACCACACTAAGACCACATGGGTGTTCATGGGTCCCACTTATTGATCCTAAAACAAATCAAATGTATCATTCCATTCTAATCCTATTCAAAAAACAGAATGTATTTACTACTAACTCGTTCAAAATAGACACCCAGTGAAAAAAATCACATTTCACTACATACGCCCAAACCGGGCCTCATGGGGAAAACACCTCGATTTCAGTTTAAGCACAAGATATCATTCTTGACATGTCCACCTTGATGTTAGGGTCAGAACTCCACAAACAGTGTGTCAATCAGACATTACATACAAGAGATACATCGGATTCACAGAGTTCAAAAGAATAATAATTAAAATATTATTAATAGTTTTAAAAAATTTGGTCCCCCACGTCATGATCCCACAATAAAATTCCTCAAAGTGGCCTCAAAATTTACTCCATGCTGCGAGGGTCACATCACCTCATATGACTTTCAAAATTCACCCATCTTTTGAAAGATATATGATTTTAAATCAAAACTGACAGATGCCGGCCCTCCTCCGCCAGAGATTCCATGCCACATCACACGTCACTAGAATCCACTATGACCAGCCTCCCTATAATGTTCCACTACCTAATTCGGCCATTTATACCACTAGAATCCTCAATTGATGTCAGAAATCTTCCGCAGACCACATGGAAGAATCATGTGGTCCCAAAATCGATTCGGAAGATTTTTCGGAAAGCATGAGACATATCTACACAATCATAGCCTCCAAACAATGATTAGAAGGCCCACTTGAACAAACAAACATAAACCGGGTAATAGGCTTAAAAATTAATATCTCCAAACTTTTGGTAGATCATCGATGCATTACAAGCTCTACTCCTTTCGCTGCTCGATCCAAGAGCGATCGTCATGAAAATCAAAGCTCAACAACTCCTCATTTGCTTGATTTGGCCATTTCATCATGAATCATATGATGGGTCTATCCTTGTGCATCAAATGTGGAAGTAGGTAGGTATATATGATAGTTTACTAACAAATTGACTCGTAAATCCTTGGCCAGACACACCCCAGACCCGACACCTGGTGCAGAAAAAGATTATGTCGTGCCTAGGGTAAACATGACATTCTATACCAAACCGATGTCTCATTAATTCAATATGACACACCATTCAGAAGTTATTCCAGGTAATTCCCATAAATAAATTAATAAATTTATTTATAAAAATTCCATTGATAACATTTTTCATAGAATCCCTACACCCACAAATGTTATTCACATCCTAGGGTAAATGACATGCTCTCGACTCAACTGTACCTTCATATTTCTGATCTGAGCTGTTATTTGAGAGATAACCCATCTCCACTATGTGAATCATATAAAAAATAATTAGTATTTTAAAAATATTAATTCCGAGAACAATGGGCCTCAGAATCGAACACCGTCTTCACACCAAGATCGGGAAATATTAATCGGGATATTCCAAAGTCATACAGGGAAAAAACTGTGTCCCTACATCCTCCCCACCTGAATTCTTTTCAGCCCAGAATAGCCAATGTCTGAAAAAAATTGAAAGGAACTAAAATCTCAATAGGTTCTCCCACACTAGTGAGTTCACTAAAACACCACAGATCCACAAAGGGTTCCCCTTCTTCTTATAAGAACACACCATTGGGAACCCAAGGGCTTTCTCACGAACACCCCAACACACAACCCTACCTTGAACACACATGTCCGAGGGACTTTTCCACCACCCTAGATAATATCAAATTTTGGAAGCACCAACTCGCCTGCACAGTTTTCATTGTGTCACAAAAACACTTCTCCGAGGGGGAAGGTGTAAGGTTTGGTGTCCTGAGAACAGACTATTTTGTACCTTGATTACATGAATGTTCACTTATTATATATTTTTCATTGTTCTTCTTGACTATAATATAATAATTTCCGGGAATATTTTTTGCATTGATAAGTTCATGGAAGATCCCCACTATGATGAGAACCCTAAAATGATATAAAAATATTCTTAAATAATGTTCAACGGTTGGATGACATACTATGATATAACACACTGTATACATAACGTCATGTGCCAGTACTCGTAATAAGACGAGACTCTCTCCCATGGAGTTTTTACTTGGTAATATCCAAGAAGGGAGATTATGAGAATAGACCCGCCAGTAGCAATTCCACATGTCTTGGTGTCATTAGACATTTCACTCTACGAGAATGTGTAATGGTCCTTAGACTGGAAGATTATCATTAACTCATGTCATGACTCGCGCACTTAGATTTACTGACAAAAACTGTCACGTAGACAGTTGGCGGGAAGTAGGGTACGTTTGGTGCGTCATGAGTGACATGTTTTCAATGGATAAGTCGAGGAAGGATTTGTCCCATCCATATTTTGAAGTTGATATCTTGGCAATTTTATTGAAATAGAACATTCGCATTAAATTCCATGGCCATAGTGTAAACAACGAGTTTATTTCAGGAAGTCAAAGAATGACGGATGAAGCATATAGGTTTATGAAACTACCATGGTGAGATATCAAGACAATGGGATTAAATTAAATAGTAAGTGTTCGTATGATGTGATATGTCAGTGTGGTGTTACCTTCTTTCTCTTGTGTGCCTTGACCCATTGCTAGATAATAATCTTGGACTTTAGGCATGGTCACCTAATTCCAATGATAAAGAGGCCTAGAGGGTCACACACTAAGTGTATTCAAGTATCTCAAGCAGAGAAAAGAATATTCCCGTACATGGTTGAATAATTATTCAAGGAAGCCTAAATCATTTTACTGATGGAGGAAGAAGGAAATGAAAAACAAGATATGCACACCATGTATTAAAGATTACACGTTGTTTAGATTTTCTTTGAAAATAGGTACACACGATTTATTAATAATTACACGTTGTGTAGTTTTCTTTATGGAAATGAAATGAATAAAAAAACAAGATATACACGCCGTGTACATTGAATGTTCATGCCGTGTAGTTTTCAATGAAAAACAAGTACAATCCATGTATTTATTAATACATGCCGTGTAGTTTTTCCAGTCGGGATTTTGAGGATATAATATTGTTTTAAATGATATTTATTATTATCAGAGTGGGAGCATGTCAAGGAATTAATTATTTGACATGTGGGTTTTAAATAAGAGTCAATGAAATAAATAATATTTGTATTGTGTTTATTTATTGTCATTACTCTACTACCTCAAACCTAATTATAAATATCATCACAACACCAAATCTTTTCTATCACACAAGAGAATCGTTGTGCACAACAACTATGGAGAATTATTTCAAGGCCAAAAGAACATCTTCCTTAAAGAATTCTCTCAATACCAGGAGAGATCCTCTTCCATCGGATCAAGATGATCTAAGGTGGACAACACAAGAAATGGTTTCTCCACTCTAGCACTTGGAGACTCCATTGGCGACATCCCGAGATATGAGGTACACATGTGGATCACCACTAGAGGAATTCTACAATGGGCTTTTGTGACGCAATGAATAACCACATCGTAACTTGATTAAGAACATCAACGAATAAAGAACACCTAGAAGGTATTTCTTTTCAATTGATTAAATTAATTATAATCAACTTGTAACGATCCTACATTGTGGTTTTGGGACATTTCTTTTCTTTGTTCATTTCTGTGATTCGACTCTTGGAGACTGGTATTTATCGTCGTATTGATCCCAGATTGATCATTTTTAATGACAAAAATCCAAGTGGGAACATCCACCCACGTGCTTCCAGTACACCTGGAACCTTAAAATGGTATCAAAGGCAAGTTGCAACATTGATTACTGTTGTTTAATTTTCCTAGATAATTTATGCATTTATATTTGATTAAATTTGAAGTAAATCATTCTATAAATATGAATAAACGAGATCTATTCTTCCTCATTCATTTCTCGATTCATATCATAGAAACAACCTTTTAATTTAAATTTTTTTTAAAATAAAAATGATGACCTCATCTAGAGGAGCCGCTCTTTCTATCTGTACAAAACGGGAATACACGGCGTGTACTTAAAAACCACATGTCGTGTACTTAGGTTCAATGAACCGGCACTGGTCCTCCAAACCATGTCATGTGAATTGAGAATGCCTATGTATTTATTACCCTATGATGACAAGAAATGAACAACGCATAAAAAATAGGAATACACAGCATGTATGTTGGAGCAACACGATGTGTAGTCCGATCGAGCCCAAGTAAAACTGTGTACAAAGGAGATGTCGCATACCATGTACACAGGATCGCCAGGCTGGTTACCGCATAACAATGAAGTACAGGTTGTGTATGATTTATCTACACGCTGTGTACTCCAAAATTTACAAAGAAGATAAAACACGCCAAAGTCCCCAGCGTGTACTTTGGATAAGGGGTGAAAAGAAATACACGCTGTGTAAATATAACCTACACGCCTTGTACTTTCCAGAAAGTTCACCAGGTGTCCTCCAAATGTACAAAGACATGTACAAGGGATATGGATGAGAATAATCTCAAGGAAATTCAGAAATTAATTTAAGATAAAGAATGGGTTAATTATAAGATCATAATTAATTGAATTCGAGTGCGAATTATCTAAAATGAAAGAACGATTAAAATAATTTGAATTTTAAATATGTATAAATGTCATTGCATTCTATGGATGATAATGAGATAGACCAAAGACCCTTTGTATGTGTGTATGGTTTCATTTAAATTTGTTTAATTTAAATTTGTTGTCCTGTGAGCCTTCTTTCGATAAAATTAAGGGCTTGCATGCCCATGATTTCTTTAATGTAAACCCATGTAATAGAGGATCTCCCAAGCCAAAGGAGACGGTTCAAAACACGAAGCTGAGGCGAAACCAACACATTAATATACAAAGGTGGACTGGTGGGAGCTGTAAAACATGAACCATCATTTTCAAGATGTTTTTCCTAGGTCCGGGTTAGCATATCAAAACCACTAGATAAAATATCCAATAGAAGCTCATGATTATGCCATCTTGTTTTATTTATTTCTGATTGTATGTTTTATTTATTATGTATGTGTTATCATCATCGCATAATTAATAAAATGAACAAGTATGCAAAGATAGAATAAAATAAAAACCGGACTATGTGTAAACATTATCGGAACATGGTTAATGACTTAAGCAAAGAATCACTTAATATTAATAAGAATGTAATAATGTAAAACTACGCATAAAATATTAAAATCTCTCAACACCATATTATGTTAGACCAAGACTTCCAATAATTGATTAAGGGCAAGACTCAAGAAAACTATGTGTTTGACCAACCCTTGTTAGGGCACATACTTTTATAAAGGAAGCCCTTATGAAAGGATTCAGGTTGACTTAACCAAATTACATCATGAGAAGTAGCCCTTGCTAGACTTGATGTAATATTAGAGGTAAGAGTTGAGAAATCCAAGTCAGGATTTGAGTATTGGGGAGTCCACTCAAAATATCAAGATATATTATTTTGTTCATTTACTTAAACATAAAATTGATTATAATTATATTATTTTTTTTGAAACTCACATATTTAAAAATTATCATTCTATATAACATAGTGGTTATGACAGGAAGATCAAGATATTTTAAGTGGCATCTCATGTTGTCCATCAAAATTTAATTTTTTCCTTTATTTAGAGGGACCCATTTTTCACTGACTAAATTCTTCTTATCAACAATATTTTAGATAAAAATTATTCATTCAACAACCTTGTAAATTAGATACAAATTATTACTCCCATAGGCCAAATACACACTAGTATGGGAGATTAAGGTGTTTAGTTCATCAAATTTACCCCAAGATCATGTTCATATATTAGAATCAACAATAATAATATCTCTATATTCATTCATACACGTCATATATAGTTGAATTAGTTAACGTTATGACACATGGATTTTACTTTATTGATCTCAAATAGCTAGTACATGGATCATATACTGAATATTATCGACCTTGAAATATTAAAACTAAACACTATTGATATTATAGTTGTTACCAAATGTTTAAATTCCAAATTAATTTCAAAATTTTAAACCGCCTTGACCAACCATATTTATGGTGTGATTCATTAATTTGTATTTGGGGTCATATTAAAATGTCAATAATGAAGTATTCTTAATTAAACATACAAAATACAACAATATATCCATCATCATTGTAAGATATTATGTATTTAGTAATATCCACATTTCATGAATAAACTTTCACGTTGTAAAAATATTACACGATGTGGATATCCTCAAAAATCAATAGAGACTAAAAATTTCATGAATTACTTCACCATATTACATATTTAATCATAAATTCAGGGAAAAAAATTGGATGTAGTAAAATCTTACAATCAATCATTCCTGATGTATTTTTAGTAAAAATGTCATCTCCTACCGACTTACCAAATTCTTATTACAATTCTTCATAGAATTTCCACCATGTAATATGATCTAGTTTATCTCAATAACTAAAGAAAATCTTCCCATATATTTCATGGAGTGTTGATATTATCATG
Organism: Viscum album; assembly: GCA_963277665.1. Classification (NCBI taxonomy): domain Eukaryota; kingdom Viridiplantae; phylum Streptophyta; class Magnoliopsida; order Santalales; family Viscaceae; genus Viscum; species Viscum album. The sequence continues at coordinate 1,048,415,876 of OY728150.1, forward strand.
ACGTGTATCATATAACTCTTATTATGATGAAATATACACAAGAATACTTCATTGAGTGCTTTATATTTTAGACTATAATTCCCCTCAGATCACTAATTTTTTGAAATAATTCTAAATATCTATGTGGGGTAATATATATCTTGTGTTATGTAATAATTTATTCAAATTCAGTCTTGTAAATAATTCTCATGAAGAATCCCATATAAACACGATGCACTTCCCCCTATGGAGGAGATAGTAAATTTATCAATTAACGGGACATTATCAAATGCACAGTTTAATGATGTGAGACGTTCTATTATTTATTAATATCCTATAAATGACCCTTACATATCCAAATATCACCCCTTTATTGGACATCTCATTTTTTTAATGTTAAGCCTCATCCTACCTCAGTCTTGATGTAGTGATTTGTGTGACATGTCATAACATAAAAATATATATGATATATTTGTCTATTATTCTATTAATCTCTATACATATTCATACCAACAATGTGAATTTATTTATCCTAAAATGAAACCGTTATAAATTTTATTTGTAATATTTTTTTGATTGATTATTCTTTTATTGTCTTGTGGCATGATTAGGGGTTTATAGGTCCCTGAAGGTATTAAATGTGAGAAAATAGGGTTATACTTGGTAGAGTTTATTAAAGAGGGGTATTGAGTACATAATAGAAGAACTCTAGTAACATTATAGTAGATGATGAACTATACAATCCAGAGCCCAACTGGCTATCCAGTGGGGGATCACCTTGTGTTTAGAGGAGTATATGGTAAACACCACTAACTAATCAGGTGCCCATTGAGTTAATGGATAATTTTTGGGGGAACCCATGACCATTTAATCATAATACACTCATTTCTCTATTAGCTACCTCACAATACCTTCATTATGTTTTTCAATTTTTCTAAACCACTCCATGGATACTAAAAATCCGCATTGATCCTTCTAGATTTTCTTTTTAATTTCACACATCATGGGTGGTTTAAATTGGATTGTGTAACATGCCCAATGAACCACATTTCCCTTTCTCTCATTATTATACTATTTTTATTTTAGAGTCATCAATTTTTACGATTAATTGATAAAATAATGGTCTTATAGGGTTATACTAAAAATCAATAGAAACCATTGATGAGTTAGCTCTCTATGGTCGATGTAGGATGTAATTACATTATAATGATATTTATATGTCTATAGGGAATGATATACATATGGTTGTGTGATTCAACTTAAAAATTATCAAATTTCAGTATCAATGTTTTGGTTTTATTATAAATTGATATGATTAACCCTTTATAGAATAGGTATGTGTGAAGTGGATTCCATGTACCGAAAGCAGTCCCCATTCAAAATATTGAGTAAGGTATCTCTTCTTTTAAAAGTTTTTCCTAGAGGGATATTTATAGGATTGGTTACGGATTCGGTCACTTAAAGTTTCAATAAATTTTCTTTAGTGTGGAATTATTACATTTTTAAGGTTCCAGACATATATAAATTACTAGTATGGGTATCCTAGATAGATTTAATTAGGATAACATTGTGTTCTATCCTTATAGTTTAATTATTTTTAGGAATTTACACTAGGTTGTGGTTAACCACTTGTCTATTCATGATTATTTATTTTCCAAATACAGGTTTATTTATATATTATATGGATTGTTTAATCCCCATCCTAGGTGATAGTATAGGTGTTGCGATGTGATTTGATGGGTTCTATGATATTGTGACCACACTAAGTTCATGGGATGGGCTCGATATGATGATATATGGTGTCCCCTTAGTCAGAGTTGTTGGTTTATGTTTGGTATATTCCTAACATTATGTGATTGTGTATGCCTTGGGACATAATGTGAGACTATAACTTAGTGATATGGTGTGGTTTTATATTTTATTTTTAATTTACTCTATGTGAGAGGGAATGTTTTGATTATTGATGTATTATATGACTTGGATCATTTTGGGAGAATGTACATTGAGTAAGATGGTACTAGTTATACTCTAGGGAGTATTTGGGGCTTAAAATGTCTCTTATCTTCAGAATAGAGATTTTTTATGTTTGGTTATGATTCTATTTGTTCTTGTTGGCACAAGATTACCCTTAGGAGATGTATGTAGTAAATTTATTTAGTTCTATCAATTCATAAAATATGATAAATATTCGAAACATATTTTAATTATTTTATGATGATCTTTTATCTTTTTATCCACATCGAAAATTAGAAGACAAGTTCATGTATCAACACATTTATTATTGATCATTCAATCAAAAAGGTCCCTATATCGAGCTATCAAATAGGTGGAGTTGGTTATGTATTTTTGGAAATTATATGATATACTTGTTAATATTTTTATGAAGTACCTATAATTTTCATTTATTGTTTTATTTATCATATTTACTTATCCACTACATGTGGGGATACATTTTGACTTTGATGTATGACTAATTCTGCATATTTATATATATAATATCAGTTATTTAAAAATTTTATTTCTATGGGTTTTTTATTACTCATTATGTGTTTATTATAATACCACAATAATTATTCTTGATGGTAACATGATACTCTGGGTACAGAATCCACACTAAAAACATAGGTTTTGAGAAATAATTAGTAGCCTCTTACATTGAGGGATATATGAATGAGGCCATATTCCACCCCATCATAGACCTAGTGATCTTAGATTGGGTGTTATAGTAGTAATACATGGTTACCATTATGGAATTCCTTATAGATGGGTTTTTCGGTCTGGACCGTGGAGGGGAATATTGGGAATTTGAATCTACTCTAGGATAATAAGGACTTTCTTATGTCCTTAGGGTTTTAACTATGTAAATCTAAAAAAATTAGATTATTTTTTATTTTATATTATTATGTAAACTTGTTATTTTATCTTCATTGTTGTTTTTGTGGGATCATATAGTTTATGTTCATACTCACTGATACATAGAAATTCTTCCCACATGTTCAGTTCTATTGAATATGATTCACTATTCACTGGTGACATTGGTAGACATGAAGATAGATTATTTTGATTAAAGTAGAATTTCTGTGGTTTATATTGTGTTTTTTTATGTTGATGATATTTGTGATCTATTACCCATAGTTATTGATGCATGATACTATTTTCTCACTCATCATATACAAATTTTTTAGTGTAGAATTGTCTATTATATCTATTACATTTTTAATATGTGATGTTTTATTGGAATATTATTTTCTCATACATGAATTTAGTATATAGTTATATATATATATATATATTTATATATTGTTTCTGGATTTTTGATATATATTATTCATTGAATTTATATATATGTTATAGGTGTGTAGAGGCCAAGGCCTCTCATGCATGCTACACCATCTTAATTTTAGTCTAAATTCCCATGACTATTGGAGGCTACCATGGGGTGAAACACATGGGATGTCATTGGTATGAGTGGGGTCCTTTGGGTTTGAGTAAAATAAATTATAATGATAACATTTATTCCATATTAAAATGTGTTACTTGTGAGAATTGGAATAATGAAATATATTATGACAAACCTACCTAGACCAATAACAAAATAATGAATGTTAAATGTCTAAATAAGAATATTTTAGTGGATTAATCTAAAATGAATACTTCTAAACTGGTCACACTAGTAAAGTGATGATATAAAATTAAATAACTATATATATATTGGGTGATCAAGGGTTTATAAATAACTCATTTTTTATTCCATGGATAAATGTTTCCTCCTATATTTTCAATCATTATTTCTTCATAATGTAATGATGGATATAACTCATAGGTTATTTACATTAAAGGATTTAAATAATCATATTACACTAAACAAGTATGTATTCCACTTATTATATATTTTTTTTATAAAAAACTAATATTTGTAATTACACACAATTATTTTGGAATAACATAAAAAAACCTTTAACATTCCATGTTAATATAATATCCTCATTTTATTTTGTTTTTCACTATATTTTATTTTATTTATTCCAAAAAAATATATCTTTTAATATATTCTAAACAAATATAAACTAGTATTTACACATTTCAACATTTGAATAGCTCTATAAACAACCCACAATAGTCATGTTCAGTTTCCTATTAATCAGAAAATCCTTACTTTGGTAGGAGAAAAATCATATATCCAATATATACTCATTTTAAATGATTTTCAAATAGTGAACATAATTATGGTGTAATAGGCATTAATTGACATATAGCGAAGAAAATCATGGTTTGATAGTTAATTCAGATCATAAATAATATTGTACACAAATATAAGTTATAATAAATCTAAATAAATTACAAATGAATTCATAATTATGTGTTATAATATCTAAATAGATGTAAAAAATACAAAAAAACTTCTTCACAAGTTAGAAATTTCGTTCATTTGTGACATGATTTGTAAATATCTAAATCATGGCCTTTAATTATTGTATAATTATCTAGTCATTAAGGACATCATTATCAATTTTCTCATTGTAAATTTATATCAATGCATGATCTTAATGTCGTGACTCAAAGTTCTACACCAATTCTTTTTCACTAAAACCTTCTTAGTAATAATCATGATATAGTAATTATTTTTCCATCTAACAGAATTATCCAAAAAATAAAAATAGAATAATAAAAATAAATATGGAGTAGTTTCTATACCAATTACTAAATCATCTTTACTAATATTCTATTTTTATACAAATCTTTTTATTAACGTCACTACAATAAATTTATATCTAGAAAATTTGTTTCAAATTAAATAAAACATTTTTTAAACATATTACGTCAATTTACTCACATTACCAACCGTGGTTTTTACATTACCCCAATTTTATTTTTTATCAAATACCATGTTATTTCAAAACTACATATGATTTTAAATATATTTTTGAACATAAAAAAGTCTATAAAATAATAAAAGAAGAATAAAGCCTCATATTTTATTCATTGTTGATGTGACTCATAATCAATTTTATAATAGGAGTTATAGAATAATTTTAATACATATATTAAACATTAAATTCGTTATTCCACCAAAATAACATTGGTCCCCCTATATTTGTTATTAGTTATTTTTATTACCAATCTTGACATGATATTATCTTATACAAAATATTGAAAATAATGATTTATCCCTATTTTTAAATATTTATTAATTTTTTAATATTTTTTTATCTCTTATTTATAATAAAAACAAGGTACAAAATCTATCAATAATAATTATAAATTTAATAAATTATACACATTTTGGAGGAAGGGATTTTTTGAAACCACATAATCATCATAAATGTTTTGGTTAATAAGATTAAATTTACTATTCACAATACTGATGATGAATATATTTTTGAATAAATACATACCAATTTTTTTATTTAGTATAATGTTTTATACTTGATAAATTCCATGATACATATTTTCATTTATAAAATGGTCTTAGATAAGAATATTATTTTACATCATGGTTCGAAAAAAATTCTATAAAGCTAAATTGAATAACTGTTTTTATAAAAAAATCACCTTGTGCATCCTAAATTCAGAAATAAGGTCTTAAAAATGTTTCATTATCTAATTCAATTTGATATATCCACTTTTAACCAATATTTACTCTAATTTACGAATATCATGTAGAGAAATTTATTATTTTTTTATGAGTCAACGAACAAATTTTCTTCCAAAAAATGTTCCTACACTTCTAGTTTTTGTTATTTTGTATCTCCATACCAATCATCCCCAAAATATGAAAATAAATCGAATTTCTATTGTATTCCATATTAAAATCGATGTTAAATGTTACCTTTCACATAAATCCGTATTAAACTGACTAAAAAAATATTCTTATCCTTCAAAATTGTTTAAAACCATTCCACAAGAAAAGTTGTGCATACATTATTTAGTCTCATTATCATCAAATGCTAAAAAATTAAAATAACTCTCAAAACATAATATTGGATATATATATATTTTTAAATAATATTTTCTTATGATTTCTTAAAATAGTGATTTTCTTTAACATTGGATTATACTATTTTATTTCAATCATTTCTAGAACTCCTTTGCATTTTTCTATGGAGAAATAAAATTTTACACTTATTTTTGATAAATAATATCCTAATAATATATGAATTAATTCCTATCATTTACTTTAAAATTATAATATCATCATGTTGAAAACCATTTATATTAATTTATTCTTACTTCCTCAAAAAATAATTCAATTGATAATGACATATTCTGTGAATCTTTCCCTCTTTGGGATCTTAATAGAGAGGTTTTAATTGAAACCACATCCATTGAACTCCATATTTTTCTAATATGAATCTATTCAAGTTTACCAATAATGTAGTGTTTGATATAATCTATAAATATTATTTACATGACATTAATAATTTCTAATTATCATCATTAATGTGTAAAACCACCATTTTTCATGTAAATATCCTCCCTAAGAACTCCATTCTAGTATTTGATCAATACATCAATATGGAACATGTTGAGACTTATTCTAAATTCAACTACAATGAAAAATTAAATCAATTAAATTATCACCACTAGTGAAAATTAATCCTAAATATTAATTTCCTCAATTAGATAATAAGAAATAAAATATGATATTTCTATGTTTCATATTAGATATTTAATTCTCTTGATGATATTCTTTGACTACCCTTTTTTATTTTAATGAAAATCTTATTTCTTTGAAATATAAGATGATTTCATTTTTAATTATTCTCTATTTATTTAAACATATTTTCCATATAATTAACATATACTTTTCCTTGTAAATTTTTTCATTGAATATAGGATCCAACTATGATAAAATAATTTACTCGATAATCCTGATTCGTGTGTTCTTTATGAAGTTGTTTTTCACCGATCATAATGGATTCATCAATTAAAGATCATAATTTAATTATTTCAGTTGGTTATTCAATCACATAAAATATTATCCCATTTTGAAAACCAATAAATGATTATTCCTTATGTGATGATCTTTAATGTTCTCTAAAAATCAGGTTATACCATTCTACTACTTAATAAATTTCCCCTAGATTTTCGTTTATACACATATTTTGAAATGTCTCCAAAACTTCATTGGATACACTTACATAAAAAAAATATTGAAACATTTGGTAAAATATATATACTAATTAATTTTTTTAATAATTATAATATAATCCTTCTTCTGTTATATCTTTATAATATTGTTATGTATATTCATTGTTTGGAATACTAAACATTCGTTAGAATAAAATCACACGAATTATTGTTTCATTTCTCTAATGACACATGTTATATGAAACTACCATTTCATTTGTATTTACTATGAAAAATGAATATATTTGGATTAGATATACCTAATAGCTTTTCATTCTCCTAATATAATGGCCCAGACCATCACGGTCCATCCCTTTTCCAAATTATGGATCCTAAGGGTGGTGTCTCGGTGGTAGGACGTCATTTCGATGTGCGACCGATCAGTGGGTGACCGATCAGTGTGCGACCTATCAGTGTGATCGGTGTGTCACTGATCGGTGTGACTGATTGGCATACTACCGATCGGTGTGCGACCGATCGGTGTGTGACTGATCGGTGTGCGACTGATCGGTGTGACATGATCAGTGTGTCATTGATCGGTGCGATCGATTGATGTCTCGCGAATCAGTGCGACCCATCGGTGTGTCACCGAATGGTGCGACATGATAGTTATGACATCAATCGGTGTGATATGATCAGTGTGTCACTGATCAGTGTGATCGTTCGGCGTCTCACAGATCGGTGTGACACGATCGGTGTCACACAACCTTGTTGAGTTTTTCTTCTATATTTTTTCTCGGAATGCTACTTTTTAAACTTTTTAACCTTTTTGAATGTGGTTCAAGGTTTTTTTATCACCATAATCAATGTTTATATTCCTAAGAGTGGGGAGACCCTCAACAGACCCCGATGTGTGTCTCTGTAACGTTCCCCTATGTTTATATAAATTCCTTAAATTCGCAGTTGTTACAAACTTTTTCCGATGAGATTTATTAAATAACAATTAATCCTATAGTGTGTAACCACACAACCACGTGGTAAAACCACGATCCACATTTAAATCCTCCAAAGCTCTTGATATCTAGAAACGCTCGAGGTCATCTTTATAGTGCAATAGCTTTCCTTCTTTTCTTCTTCATGGAAGAGTTTGTTCTTCCCGTGGATCGTTTGGAGTCCCCTTACCAAGTAAAGTGGTGCGCATGTTCTGGAGCCCTTACTACCCATCCTTGGAGTCCTGGACGCTCCTCCACTACTTTCTAAGCATCCCCAATTTTTATCACGTAGAGAGAAACATCGATATTTGATCATCCTAGTAGGGTTTTTTCTTCGTCTGTCTTAATGTGTATCGTATGGGGTAGGTATGCTATTTTTTCTGCAGGACTACTGAAACCAAACATTAATGAAGACATCAAGATGACTTTTAATGAATGAAGGGGGGTGTGATCGATTTTTCTGTTTAGTTTTATTATTCTTGATTATGTGTTGTGAATAGTATGGGCTCATGCGCACTAAAAATCATGGCCGTTGGTGGTTTTTCCTTGTGCACTAATGAAATTCTGTGCTACCGGAATATTTATTTGATTAAATAATTGTAACATGGAAATTGGTTAATCACATAAAATCGGTTGGTTAAATAGATGCCCCGTGAACATCAATCCTTATGTGGTCACCCCTGTTAACCAATAGAACGAAGAACCTAATGAATGATGTTCTTGAACCTAGAAGTTTCCCTACTCTGTTTTGATAATAGGAGTGTTGTATCTCAATCCTTGGTTTGGTTCTAGTACATTGTGGGATCTCACAGATCCCATTGTTGTTGTGTCTTCACAAGAGAACCAGGTGTGAATACTTAAATTGTTGTTTGGATTTTTCTCTTTCTCTGGCTTGTGGTTATGCCTGTTAGATTCCCAATAGTTCAGAATTTACTTAAATGGATTAAACTAAACATGAAAAAAATGGGTTCAATGGGTAAATGGATTTGGGAATGAGTTGTGACATGGTTGTGAGTGATTTTTCTTTCTTTTATGAATTAATAGTAATGAGGGTGTTTGTGCTTGGGTTGGTTTTGGGACCCCATTGTTGGGATGAGTGATTTTTACTTATATATATAATTATAGATTTTTTGTTTCTTATTCATGCCCCAACCATGTTGAGCAATTTGTTCCAAACACCCCCATTTCACGGGGGAGGGTGTTTTCCCAACACTCTTATAAGTGGCTGGTTATTAGCTCCTTTTCTGATCCCTTTACCGAAAAGCCCAAGAATCATAGGGAAGGATGTGATGGACGAAGGTCCATTATAGCCCATGATTCTTTGGGCAGGTTAGTTGTGGTGGTTGGCCCAAGTGTGTTCGAGCATGTTGTTTCCCAAGTTTCTTTGGGATGAGGCATAGGTGTCTTCAGGCGTAGAAGTAGTTGTTAAAGACCCAGTGTTTTCGGGCATGGTTACATGTGGTTGATGTAACCCAAGTGTTTGTGTTAGGGATGTGTGGTTGTATCCCAAGTTTGTGCGGGTGGGGTGTGGCAGTGGGACTGTGGTGAGAATGGCGGGAGAGGTTCGATGCATAGGATGTTTCCAATAATCAGTGGGAAAGTGGCGTGGGGTACCCAAAAATCGATGTTTATTACTATACATTACTTGACTTGTGTTATTTGGAGAGTGTGACTTTGTGAGGCTTGGGTGGATAGTTTTCCTTGTTATGTGCTTCAGTTATCTCCTTTCTCATAGGGCATTATAATTCCTCCCCAATTCTGTACGAGAGATTTTGGTTTTCCCTAATGAGTATACTTGTATACTCACCGTACATATATAAAACTACTTTCAGGTTTCTGAGAGGATTTCCGGGATAGGGCAGCGTTGTACTAGTTCAAACATTAGGACAACTGCTGTTGTTGTTTTTCAATCTTTTGGTACTTCCTTTTTGGGTTTTCTTTTACTTTGGTTTCATTTAATTTTGGAACATGCATAAGGAAATGGTCTGTTTTGGATTTACTTGTATTTCCAATTTTGGTATTGTTGGGTTTTACCATCTTATTTCTCAATCCTATAAAATAAAAAGGGTAATTCTCTTCTATTTGGGTGTGATTATATACCATTGGTTCTAGTCACCACTCCAGGACCTATTCAAGGCGGGTCTCGGGGGTCATAATCTCTCCTTCAACATGAAGAAGGAAGGGTTTGGAAACCTTCTGTCCATTCTCTCATCTTGGTGAAGTCGAGTCATGCCAGAATGGTATCAGAGGCCAGTTTAGATATAGGATGGAGTCTCGGGTTAGGCATAGTGAGGATTGCATGGGATAGTGGGGAAATAGTGTTTGGTGATCTTGGTGCGTGAAATAGGATAGGGAATATCGTCTAGGACATGGGATTTTAGGCCCCCCATGATCTGATGCAAGGACTCTAGACCTACCAAACGACCAAGTAAGGATACATTGATTGCAGGGTGGAGACCCTAGGGAAGGAACATGCATTATAATGACTTCTGTTCTTGTGTTTCATGGGAATTTTTTAAATTTAAAATGAATAAGAAGTCTATGGAAATTTAAAAGCAATAGTTTCCACTACTCAAGCTTAGGCATTTCTTGTTTACCTTACATCTATGGTAATCATATAGAGACCAAGGGTAGTACAAGTGATCGAGGCCCCGAAGGTTGATTTGGATGATCAACAGAGGGCTGACCGAGGGGAGGATAATCAGTGGGAGAGGACTCTTTGTTCCTTTCAGCGGAAGACACTCAGGATGTACAAGGGTATCATCTTAGACATGTAGACATAGAGATGGCTAGAGGAGCTGGTGATAGCTTTTATCTTGATCTGGGCTCCGATGGAATACTGGGTTCCTATGACTATAAGCCAGATGTGGTTGACCAACATGTCGGTGGTGGATACTTTATCATGGGGGGAAGAGGGAGTTTGAGAAGACATGGGCTGACATAGAGAGGGAGTTCCAGGTGGAATTCCTCTCTTCAACAATGAAGGCTGAGAAGAGGAAGGAACTGCACTCCCTCCAGTTGGGGGGTATGTCAGTGATAGATTTGGTAATCAAGTTCAAAGATCTCCTTCGCCTTTCTCTAGACCTCTTTCCAGAAGGGGAGTCTCGGGTGAGGCATATGGAGGAGGCACTTCGACCATCCCTTCAGTATGAGGTTAATCCCTTCACATTACCGACATACATGGAGGTCCAGAAGAAGGCTGAAGTGCTAGAGAGGATGCACACACTGGGAGGTGTATCAAGGAGGGAATCCAGTTGGTCTCGTCGAAGGGGATGACCATCAGCAGCAGGCCTCCAACATCAGGGCCCTCTAGGTCTCAACCAGTCAAGAGTAGGACCCAGAAATTGTAGTTTCAATCTCCCAGTCCTCGCCCTTTCCTTTCGGTCCCATGACTGAGATTTTTCATTTGTGGCAGCCATGGGCACCTTCGAAGTCAGTGCTCGGACTGAGTACAATACAATGGTGGTGGGCCGGTGCAGCACCCACCCCTGCCGCTGTAGTTTCCAGCTGGGACCTCTCATCTATTGTATAAGGGACAATGATATCTCACTCCTCCAAGGGTAGATGTCACAAGATGAGGCCGACCTCATGGCGCCCCTCAGGGACCTCGACCAGGGCGCAGTCTGGGAGGTGGATGATAGCCAAGGAGAAGGGGAGCTGGGTGTGTGCAGTTACATGCCGCAGAGGCAGCAACTCCAACAGGGCCAGAAGTCATTCGAGGTATGATTCGCTTATTTAGTACCCTTGAATGTACCTTTTTCGATATAGAAGCTTCACACTCCTTTGTTCTGCCCAGCCTGGGTTGTGTTTTGGGTCTAGATGCTGAGAGACTTCCAGTGCCCCTGGTGCTGAACACACCGGTCGGAGGTCAGACAGACTTGTTTTATGTTTTTCGAGGGTGTAGACTAATGATAGGGCCACATTAGGAAATCAAGGATCCTATACAATTGCAGATGCATCCATATGATTTCATCATAGGCATTGAAAATTTTTCTCTATTTATGTGTCATTATTAACTGATTCTGAGGAAATATCGTGTTTTCAAACATTGGTGGCCGAAGTGTGACATTCATCGGCAATCAGGGTTACCAAGAAGGTAACCGGTGAGCGGATACCCTCCTTTCCTTGTTTGATGAACTATCAGTGGAGTCAGTGGGTACAAAAATGGTAGAAGTTCCAGGGATCGTCAATGTGTTTATGGGTGTCTTCCCTGAAGATGTGGCGACTCTACACCCTAGATGTGATTATGAGTTCAGGATAGACATGCAACCTGGTGCCCATCCGATTCCGTTGGCTCCCTACAGGATGCCTCCCTCTGAGTTGCAGGAGTTACAGATTCAGATGGATGATCTGATAAAGAATGGTTTTGTTCAACCAAGTGCGTCACCATGGGGTGCTCCAGTCTTATTTGCAAATAAGGGAGATGGTAGTCTCAAGCTATTCATAGACTATCGGAGACTGAATCAGGTAACAATAAAAAACCATTAACCCCTCCTGAGAATAGATGACCTTTTCGGCCAGTTAAAAGGGGAAGGGTGGTTCTCCATGATTGACCTACTGTCAGGATATCACCATCTGAGGGTGAAGGAGGGTGACATCTCGAATACTTCCTTTAGGTGAAGATATGGGAACTTTGAGTTTGTGGTCACGACAGTAAGCATTATGAATTCTCCAACTATGTTCATGGGGATCATGAACTCCATTTTCCAGGAATACCTGGACCGGTTAATAGTTGTGTTCATTGACGACATCCTGATCTAATCAAGGTCAAAGGAAGATCACGCTGAGCACCTGAGAAAGGTTTTAGAGGTCCTCCGAAAGCACCAGATTTATGATAAATTTTCCAAGTGAAAGTACTGTATTCGAGAAGTGAACTTCCTTAGAAACATCGTGTTTGAGTAGGGAATAGTGGTGGACCCATCGAAGTTTGAGGTAGTTGTTTCTTGGGCCGCACCCAAGAACAGGGATGAAGTTCGTAGTTTCCTAGGTTTGGCACGTTATTACTTGATGTATGTGCCTAACTTCTCCCGCATTGCAGCACCTCTCATAACCTTTCCTAAGAAGGCCGAGGCTTTCATGGGGGATTGGAAGTGTGAGGCAGCCTTCACCTATCTGAAGGGGACGTTTGTTAGTGGCCTACTGCTGATGTTTCTAGAAAAAGGGCTATCATATGAGGTGTTCTGTGATGCTTAAGTACAAGGCCTCGGTTGTGTACTGATGCAACAACATGGGGTGATATCTTATGGGTCTAGGAAGTTACGTCCCCATGAGTGTAACTATAGCACCCATGATCTGGAACATGTGGCGGTCGTGTTCGCACTGAAGTTGTGGCGGAATTACCTCGTCAGGGAGTGCTTCGTGGTCTCCATGGATCACATGATTTTGAAGTATATCTTTACCCAACGGGACCTAAACATGAGAAAACGATGGTGGGTAGAGTTTCTCAAAGGCTACGACATAAATATCTCTTACACTGAAGGTAAGGGAAACGTTGTGGCTGATGCCTTGAGAGGAATACACAGGTGGGGGAAGTTGTTCAGGAATCTATGGATTCTTGGAAGCCAATGGAAGAGTTGGCTTCCCTACACCTGGGTGTATGTGATGATGGTTGTAGAGGTTTTCAATTTCAGATTACAGTGCAGTCCTCTCTACTTTGGCTGGTGGAGAAGTCTCAGTGGGGTGACATAGAGAGTGAAGTGATGCGTGATCGGGTTAACCAAGGCGATGCTCTGGAAGGGTGGATGGAGGATTTTCAGAATCAGATTCTTTTATGAGGGAAGTTGTTTGTTCCAGAGACGTTGTGGGAGAGAGTTATTGGTGAGTTCCACAACTCACCCCATGTAGTGCACCTAGAAGTTTCCATGATATACTATGGTCTGAGGAGTCAGTTATGGTGGATCGGGGTAAAGCGGGCGGTGGTATAGTTCGTGGCCAGGTACCTAGAGTGTCAGCAGGTGAAGGCTGAACACTATGTTCCGGGCTGTATGTTACAGTCTATAGAAATCCCTGAGTGGATGTGGGATGACATCTCAATTGATTTTGTAACAAAACTACCCAAGGTTCATGGAGGGTGTGATTCTATCTTGGTAGTGGTGGACTGGCTGACGAAGTCGGCTAACTTTATTGATATCAAGGAGTCGGGTGCAGTGGGTGCCTTAGTATGGAGTTATGTGGATGAGGTGGTGTGGTTTCTTAGAGTTATGAGGATCATAGTCTCAGATAGGGATGCATGGTTTACCTCACGAGTCTGGAGAGGATTACAACATGCTTTTGGCACCCAGTTATGTCTTAGCACTGCTTTCCACCCCCATACAGATGGATAGATAGAGTGCACCATCCCAACAATGGAGGATATGCTACGGGTGTGTATTATGGACTCTAGGGGATCGTGGGTGCGAAACATGCCTCTGGTAGAGTTTTCCTACTACAATAGTTTTCACTCTACCATTTTCATGGCTCCATTTGATGATTTTTACGAGAGGCCATGTCGCTCACTAGAGTGTTGGAAATAGGTTGGGGAAGTAAGTGTTCTAGGCCAAGAGGATGTGTAGAGAATGACAGATAAGGTTCAGCTTATACGGGACAGGATGAAGGAGTCCTAGTACCGACAGAATTCATATACCGATAATAAGAGGTGATCCTTGGATTTTGAGGTCTGGGACCACGTATTATCGAAGGTCTCCCCTTGGTGTGGACAATAGAGGTTCAACAGGGGGAGCAAACTTTCTCCTAGGTTCATTGGACCGTTCGAAGTACTGAGGCAGGTCAGAGAAGTGGATTATCAGCTAGTGCTCCCACCTCCGCTACTAAGAATGCATGACGTCATCCATGTGTCACAACTCCGATAGTATCTACATGACAATTCACACATCCTCGACTGAAGAAAGATGGATATCTCGGCCAACGAACTATTTGTAGAAAGACCGGCGAGGATGGAGGATCGCAAGGAGAAGATACTCCATGGATGAACCATCCCTTTGGTTCGTGTGTTATGGAGGCATGTTGGGCTCGGGGAGTGTACCTTGGAATTGGAGGCACAGATGCGTGCCCAAAACACATAGACATTTTGAGTTATGTCTTTTTTTTCACTTATTTGTGAAGTAATACTGACCTTGTTAGATTATGAGATATTTTTTTTCCCTACCACGTGAATGTTATGAAATGTCCAGATAAGTGGGGAAGGGAGGACCTGATCCCTAATCAAGACGCATTATGGTGGATGTGATTAAACATGTGCGGGTGAGTCTGTGCCACCCAAATTGGATAGTATCTTGACATGGAGGAAGGAACTCTCTAAATCGTATATTGGGATAATATGGACCATGAGTTATGCATGGCTGTTTGGGGTTGTTTGTCCCCAAGAGTTATCATTCGGGTGGGGGGGGGGGTGGACCACTCTCTTCTCTTGAGGTCTAGATTTGATTCTCAAGGATGAGAATATTTTGAGGGGTATCTAATGTAATGTCCCAGACCCTCATGGCCCACCCCATTCCATATTCTGGATCCTAAGGGTGGCGTCTCGGTGGTAGGAAGTCATTTCGGTGTGCGACTGATCAGTGCGACCGATTGGTGTGCGAGAGATCGGTGTGCAAGCGATCGGTGTGACACGATCTGTGTGTCACCGATCGGTGCGAGCGATCAGTGTGACCGATCGATGTGTCGCCGAACGGTGCGACACGATCAGTGTGTCAGCGATCAGTGCAACACGATCGGTGTGTCACCGATTGGTGCGACACGATCGGTGTCACATAGCCTTATCGAGTTTTTCTTCTACATTTTTTCCCGTAACGCTACTTTTAAACCTTTTTAACTTTTTTGAAAGTGGTTCAAGGCCGTTTTTAGCCCCGTAATCAATGTTTAAATTCCTAAGAGTGGGGTGACCCTCAACGAACCCCGTTGTGTGCCCATGTGTCATTACCCTCTGATTATATAAAATCCTTAAAGTCACACCTGTAACAACCATTTCCGGATGAGAGTATTTAAATAACAATTAATATTGTCATCTGTAACCACTCAACTGCATGGTGAAACATCGATCCACATTTAAAGCCACTGAAGATCTTGATATCCAGTAATGTATGGGCTCAACATTATATCGCACTAGCTTTCCTCCTTTTCTTCTTCTTGGACGGGTTCATTCATCCCATGGAGCATTTGGAGTGCCCTTCCCAAGGCAAGTGGTGCTCATGTGACGGAGTCCTTACTACCTATCCTTGGTGTCCCGGATGCTCCTCCCCTGAATGTTGTGGATCCCCAGTTCTTGGAACATGGAGAGAAAAATCGATCATTGATCATCCATGTAGGGGTTTCCCTTCTTCTCTCTTACTGTGTATCATGTGGGGTGGGTATGCTATTGTTTCTGGGGGATGGGTGAAACCAAACATTAAGGAAGATAACAAGCTGACTTTTAATGAATGTAGGGGGTGTGATCGATGTTGCTGTTATATTTTCTAATTCTATATTATGTGTTGTTAATTGTACATTCTCATTCCCACAGAAAATCATGTCCGTTTGAGGTTTTTCCTTGTGCACTAATTAACTTATGTGATGTCGAATATTTATGTCATTAAATAACTGTAACATGGAAATTGGATAATCACCTAAACATAGTTTGTTAAATGGATGCCCAGTGAACATAAATCCTTGTGTGGTCACCTTGGTTAACCAACAGAAACAAGAACATAATAAATGATGTTCTTGAACTTATAAGATTCCCTACAATGTTTTGATAACAGGAGTGTTGTATCTCGATGCTTTGTTTGGTTCAAGAACATTTATGGATCTCAATGATCCCTTTGTTTTTGTGACTTTACAAGAGAACTGGGTGTGAATGCTTAAATTTCTGTTTGGCAATTTTCTCTCACTCTGTCTTGTGGTTATGCCTGTTAGTTTCCCAGTAGTGCATAATTTACTTAAATGGAGTAACCTCGACATGAAAACAAGAATGTGTTCAATAGGGAATCAGTTTTGGGGATGAGTTGTGACTTTTCTATGAGTGACATGTCTTTATTTTATGGATGAATAGTAACAGGGTTGTTTGTGCTTAGGATGGTTTTGGAACCCCTAGGTTTGGATGAGTGATTGTTACCTATACATATAATTGTAGTTTTTATGTTTATTATTCACAATCCACCCATGTTGAACACTTCGTGTCGAACACCCCCATTTCACGGGGGAGGGTGTTTTTCCCAACAGTCCTACGAGTGGCTAGTAATTAGCTCCTTTTCTGCTCACTTTCTCGAGTAGCCAATGACTCATAAGGCAGGATGTGATGGCCTGAGGTCCATTATAGCCCAAGAGATTTTAGGAGGGTAGTTGTGGTGGTTGGACCAGGTGTGTGTGGGAAATTTGTTTCCCAAGTGTATTTGGGATGAGGCACATGTGTCTTCA
Organism: Viscum album; assembly: GCA_963277665.1. NCBI lineage: Eukaryota > Viridiplantae > Streptophyta > Magnoliopsida > Santalales > Viscaceae > Viscum > Viscum album. Next base: position 1,048,433,308 of record OY728150.1, read on the forward strand.
GGCGTGGCAGTAGTTTTTCTATCCCAGGTGTTTGCGTGCATGGTTAGACATGGTTTCTGTGCCCTAGGATTTTGCAGGCGGGATGTGTGGTTGTGGCCCACGTGTTTGCGGGTGGGGTGTGGTAGTGGGACAGTGGTGAGAATGGCAGGAGATGTTCGATGCGTTGGATGTTTCCAATAACTAGTGGAAAAGTGGTGCGGGATAACCAAATATTGATGTGCTATTACTATACATTAATTGACATGCATTATTTGGGGAGTGAGTCTTGGGTGGATAGTTTTCCTTGTTAGGTGCTTTGGTTATCTCCTTTATCATAGGTCATTAGAATGCCTCCCCACTTGTGCACAAGAGATTTTGGTTTTCCCTACTGAGTATAATTGTATGATCACCATACGTATATAAAACTGCATTCAGGTTTCTAGGAGGATTTCGGGGATCATGCAGGGTCATAATAGTTCAGACGTTGGGACAGTTTCTGTTGATGTTTTCCTTTCTTTTGGTACTTACTTTTGGGGTTTTCTTTTACATTTATATCATTTACTTTTGGAACATGCATATGGGAATTGTTTGTTTTGGATTTACCTGTAATTCCAATTTTGGTGTTGTTGGGATTTACCATCTTATTTCTAAATCCTATTAAATAAAAAGGGCAATTCCTTCCATCTTGTGTGTGATTATATACCCTTGGTTCTAGTCGCCACTCTGGGACCTATTGAATGTTGGTCTCGGGGGTTATTATCTCTCATTCAACATGGATAAGTAAGGTTTTGGCAATATGTTGTCCCTTATCTCATCTTAGAGAAGGTGGGTCATGACACCTATCCTTTGACCCTCTATATCTCCTAAAATCCATGATAGTTAAGGATTCATATAAGTTTCATTGGAGTTGGTGATGGTACAAGTTTCCACCCGATGTCCTTCCATTTCCTTGGACTCACCCTCAGTTCACATTACCTACAACTCCCATTCCAAATTCTACTCGAGGCTATAATTAATCGCTTCACATTATTTCATTCTCGGCCCAAATTTTATTTCTATTTTATGATACATTTTGATTTTTAATCCATAGAGTTATCATATCCCTTATATTTCTCCCCCACTATATCATCATATCCCAATGAACATGGTCACATATTAGTCAAGTGCACTAGTGTTCCAATGAATTTTGGGTTTTTAGGGTATTATTTGGGGATAAGGTATATTCCCCCTGTTTTTATCTACTTTCTTTTTGATATGTTTTTCATGGTAGTCTTTCCTTTGTTTATTCCCATTATAGATCATATTACATAGAGTGTCCACATCTCCCTCCCTACCCCTTATATAACAAATAATCACAACATGAAAGAGGCTATATTTTTCAAATTTATTGGAGCATTATGGTGGATTTGGAATGTGTTTGTTTGAATAGTATGTGAGGAGGTTTCATTGTGAAGGATAATTGAATGATTTAAAACTTGATGGTGGTTCTAAATTAATATATTGGTGTTCACGGTGATTATATTGTATTTTTGTAGAGTCCATAGATTTATTTTTAATATACTATTTCTTATGTATTCCATCAGTATTAACATAGTATAACATTCATGGTGGGTGGAAAATCATTTTGGGATGTGATATTTGAGAGGGTGATAACATTCCATGAATCATGCATCATCATGTATTTATCTCTATCTTTGGTTTTCATATATAATTTTTCATTAGGGTGGTTATAGAGGTAATCTTTGATGTTATAGATTTTTTATGGTGGATTTTGGTTCTATTATAATTATCATTCTTGTATTTATTTAATTTATGTTTCAATGTTGCAGATTTTTGATATGTTTTTTTCATAATTGAAGTTATGTTATGGTGTTTTGTTCTTGTACATTTATAGAGATATTATAGAATCTAGTGAGTGGTAATCATAAGAAAACTAGATTCTATGATGGGTCTGAGTTGTTTTAGGATGTATGACATGTAGCGATACACCAATTAAAAAAATAATGATTGGTTTAATTTGATTTTTTAAATTTGAATTTTTTATTTATGTAATATTTAGACCCAAAATGATTTTGTGAACGTTTTTTTAATCTTCATACTAACCTAAATGTTGTATTTTATAAATGAAAAAGACAATAAGACTTATAAATTCCATATTTTCTAGTTATATTCTGTCTTTCATTAATTCCATTCTATTTTAACTTAAATATAAACTTCTAATAAGAATAATCTCTGCTAAATTATTCATCATATGGTTTCTCTTGATAGTAAATTTATTTTAAAATAGAGTTATCGTTGATGTTACCTGATATATTATTACATATTTCTCAATGCAGTTTATAAATTGAATGTAAGTTTTATCTATATCATTATTTAGTCATAATACTTAGATTATATTATATGTTTAATTTTCAAAACCCCTATAATGTCATTTAATGAAATCTAGAACCCATTTTTTATGAATATAATATATGTTATACAATAGTAATAATACAAAAACATGATAAATTATATTTTAATTTTTTTTGTGAAATTAGACTCCACTTGTCCATATGAATCAAATAATATAAGTTTGATGATCTATTTTTTATCTTATAATAAATTTAAACATTATCTCCTCTCAAGAATCAAACCATGTGTATTTTCCTTCTCTTATTCTATATTAGTATTCTAAAAAAATATTTTTATCCATTAAAATATTTCTCATCATTTTCTGATATATATTACCAATTAATAAATAAATCATAGTAATCCATATTCTTTAATAAGGAAAGATAAGTTGTCTTTTTTTCACATGATAAGTAATATTATTCATTTACATATATCTATACTTTATAAGACCTTCCTTTTATTTACAATCCCATACTATTGAATGTTACTTCAATTTATAATTCATAAAATTGAATCATATGTATGATATTGTATATAATCTCATACACAAATAGTAATTTATATTCTATAATTCTTTTCTATATTTTATTATATTTCTACTACCTTGTATTTTGGAATCACCATCATTGAAAATGAAATATTTTATTTACAAAAACCTCCTTATTTAGTTTGATAAACATATGTTTTCTATCAATTTGGATAGATGTTCATTTTCATAAATCCATAATTGTTGTTCTGTCTCTCCATGTGGAAAATATAATCCATGAAATATTTATCCATGTTTTTTATTTCTTTTTAAAACAATGTTGATTGAGTTGATACATAAAAGGTTCTATCCTGATTCCATTTAGTTTGTTTGGTGATATATTTATGCTCCTATTTTAATGGATATAAATTATTATTAAATTTGAATTTTATTTCCACATTTATTATCCATTTTTCATGGTACCCCATGAAATTTTTCTAAAACCCCTACTTCTCAACATTAATAAGGTTGATATACAATGATAGAGTAGTGAAAAGATACCTATAAAATTAATATCTTATTTGAAATATAAGATATGTTCTATACTATATTGGATGAATCTCATATGTTTCTCCTAAGAAATAATTACATTATACGTTATACACTGATGTAGGGTAACACATGTAAATATATAATAAATAATTAGTCAATATAAACACCTTAACATTTTAAATTGAAATCCTAAAAAGGTGTGTGTATCTTTTAATTTTTCATATATCTATAAAAAATTTAGTTTAATAACATTATATAACCATTTTTCTTTCCCCAATGAACTTTTTTGTTAATTTTTAGAAGATTTACCTTTATATCATATTCACTGTTTACCCATAGAGTTAAGTTTTTTTCATTCAATATGTTCTAAAAATTTCATGTACTTTTTTAATCATGTTATTTTAAAATCTCATATTTAATGTTTCATAAATGTAGATTATTATTATATATCCTATATATCAATTTAGTATCTAAATTATTATTTGGATAAACAATTTATTTAATAAATAATTAAAATTAATTATACCACACATTAGCTAAAAAAATATGTTTATTGAATTTTTTTCTTATTCCTCAATAAATATCATGAATTCATATAATTCTAGTTAATATTATCATTTAGCGTTTTGTTATTTTGATACTTTATCTTATAGTGTGACTATAGATTATAACAAATTAAAAATCTCATATTTTCTATTCATTAGTATACAAATTTGGATATTTTTTAACAATATAATATTCAACCCCTTTAGACTATTTTCTTCCTAAACAACCAATAAACATTTTTATTGATAAAGGTAATTAATTTTATATCATGAATTTTTCAATTTTTACAATCATGGAACCATGAAAATATAATTTTTATATCGTATAGAATAAATATATGACCATTATCTTATTCCTATATTGTAATTCTCTTCCATTGAAATGTCATTTTAGATTTCATTCTATATTTTACATTTATGTTATGAGGATACATTCTTTAACTTTTTTTTTGATTATTTAAACTCACCAACATATCCATATATCCATATTAGATACATCACATCATTTTTAAAATCATTACGACAACTAATAAATTCTAGTTATAATTATTCCTTGATTCTTATTTTACCACATTTTATCATTATAAGAAAAAGTGAGAGAAATTTATCACATTAATCCACATTTACAATAGAATAAAAAATATCAATATTTTTAAATACCTTAAAATCTATATAAAATAATTAGTTACTTTAATTATCTCCTAATTTCATCCTCATATTATACACCAACATGATTTGTTTGACATCATGTAGTGATAGAACCACTTAAATTTTAATTTAATTTTTTATTCAAATTTATGCTATAAAATTTTATAGTTTTCTCAATATTATAATCATATCACATATATCCATTATTTTTTTTATCTATTTACATGAATATATCTAAAAACCATAATGAAATTGTTGATAAAACCATCATTGTTCCCATTAGATTTTATCATCATTTCATGAAAATTTGGTTTTGTTATATATATATATATTAAATTTTAATTATTGTAAACATTATAGATATTGAAAAATGATTCATAAATTTTCTATTAAAGAGTGAAAATCAACCATGTTTTGTACATATCATTTGAAAAGGAATCGAAAAAACAATTTTTTACCTGTGCAGTAGCACTGAGTTGCTCATCATTTTTTTTATTTAGTAACATATTTATAAGACAACATTCATGGATTCCAAGTATTCAAACGAAGGAAAAAATCTATATTAAGATATCTATGATAGGATTTCATAATTTATTTTTCAAAATTTAGTCTTTCCACCAATAGAATATAAGTACAAAGATTGTATTCAAAAAATTATTTTTACCAAAGTTATCCCTCTAGAGGATTCATGGGTTGAATACCTTGTGGATCAGATACCACTTTATAATACTATAGGGACCCAATACCCTAGGTGGTATATTCATTTTGGATATGGTATTCACTAATCATATCATTTAAACATGTTAATATGAATGATTAAATAAATAATGAAAAACAAATTATGATTGATAAAAAATTTCCTATATTTATGTGAAAATAAATGAGGATTTTACATGTTTTATCTAAATGGGAACTATACAAGGGTTATTTACTAGTAATGTTTCAATGTAACATGAAATAAGTAATTTACTAGAGAGTGATTACATGTTTTTGAATGGATTACCACAAATGCCAAGGATAAATTACTTCACTTATATCAAAACTGTAACACCCTGAGATTTTTTGAGATATATTACTTTACTTTCCTTGATGTCTTCTATTATAAACTACACCAAGATTAGCTTGTACGATAAGCTACACCGTATTAGCTTACAGTATACGAAACACTATTCATGGATCGTGTTATACACAATTTCATGTTCTTTTTGCGGAAATTATTCTACACAACATTAAGTATAGATTTTGTTTAATATATAAATGAAATAAGTTTTGATTATGTTATACGCAACACCAAACAGATATTTCACTACACGCAGCCTTGAGATGGCTTTCATTACACGCAATCAAGACCTTCTTCGATAGCGTGTGTAGTACCCAATACCGAGTTTCACTAAACGAAATATTATTATAATATTATTATGAACAAGTCGTTTTGAATATTAATACCCAATTTTTGAAATTTTATAAATTTTGTCTTTCAAAATGGACTTCATTTTTGGATTCAGAATATCAAAATTATCCTAGGGTGAATTTTTGATATTTTTCTGAAAACATTCAATGTTTGATGAATAGTGAAAACATTGAGTTACTATTTAAAAACCTACTTTTTATTTAAATAATTATTGATTTTATTTAAGTTTATTTTAAGTAAAAATTGATAAATAATACCAATATATGTTCAATTTAATTCATTGAAGTCATTTTAAAATATGTTTAGATATAGAAATTATTTATTGAACTTTTCACCGTCTTTTTCCCACCTCCAAGGAGAATTTAAAAATTTACATAAACAATAATTTTACCTCTTCTGTTAGTGGAATTTTTAAAATACAAGAGACACGGTTAATATCAAGGAGTAAAATGTGGTTCAATAAGACAAAAATAATTTTTTGTCAATAATAACTTTTTACTTTTATTTACCACGGTTATAAATAATAGGGTAATTAAGAGTAAAAATGATATTATTATTACCCTAAAACATGTTATAATTCTATTGGATAAGTATAATTATAACACAAACAACCTTAGGAATATAATATTATCATTTAGGTGCACTTATATTAGATTAGGACATTTATTATTTTTTTATTTGAAAAAGAGTTAAAATAGTTAAAATCAATGTTTAATAACTAAAACATTTTTAATATAGGGTTATACATAAGATAAATTCAACTATAAATATTCATTAGAAATATAAAATGATTTCATACCTAATGGTAGTTTATTTATAATCTTTAGACATTAAATAATTTAATTTATTTATGACACAATGGTGATGCAGTAATTAAAAAAATAATGGAATATTAAAATATTTGATATTATAAATACCCAAATAAATGTAATTTGAGAAATTTTATGAATTAAACTAATGTTATAGGTTAATATTACATTTTATTAATGATCTCATTAACTTTTTTCGAATAATATGGCTGATATGAATTTCAGAAAAATCATTTACCAAATAGTGTCAAATATGACATAAAATAGTTTTTTAATGAAATATTATATTATTAATTGGTATAATATTCGTAAAAATATAAGGTTCTTCCAAATGACTTATATAAGGTCATATATATTTATAATTAACCACTTGGGGTTGTTTTGGCTTGTTATAGTACGTTTATTAACCATATAGTGTAAGAAAACAAGAAGACACGGTAAAGGTTAAATAATTTAACTTAGAGTTAAATATAAAATGTAAGGTTAAAATAGTAACCTAAACATGTCTAAAACCTATTTATTGCTATTATTTTGAACAATACCCACTTTAGCTTCGAAATAAATCAATTTGGAGCTATTATAAACCGAATATGACTTTATTATAAAATAATATTTTATGTTTTTCAAAGGTGCCCCTCTCCTCCCTTATAAAAAGGGCACCCCTTCCCTCTTCTCTTTACACCCTTTTTAGCCTTGAAGATCGGCAAAAACCTGACCATTTCTCTTCTCCACTTCCCTAGAAACATTTTGGAGGTTCTTGCCTTCTCAAAAGACCAACTCTACTTCCATAAGAGGACTCTTAAAGGAGGTGCGTCGAAGAAGAGGTAATCTCTTCTTCCGATTCTCTCATGTTTCTTTCTTCTTCTACTTCTTCTTCTTTAGTTGTCACGTTATTATGTAATAACATGAGTATTAATTATATACGGATATGTAATTATAAATATTAAACAAACCTACTTCACCTTCTATCCATCCTACGGAAAATGAAATCACCGCACGTGCGTATGTATGAAATACCATCTCCACGCCGAGGTGTAATCTATTTTTGACCACCACCGTAATTGGATGTGTATAATGGCATAAATAAATAACAATATATGATTATTGAAAAGTGATATTGATTCTGAAATATTATACATACACTTTAATACAATTCCACGATCATGGGAATGATATCATCGCTCGTGCGTACGTACGGACTACCGTCTCCACGACGCAATGAGATTCATTCTCCATGTTAACCATTCATGAATGATTATAAAGTCTACATAATGAATAATAATTAAAAATATGACATAATAATGATACTAGATTTATTTATATATATATATTTATGTCATCTACTTAATTCCATTCAATTCAATAAGAAAACGAAAACAACGTTCATGTGTATGTATAGCCTACCGTCTCCATGAATGGTGTATTTCATTCAAGTTATCGATCTATCATATATATATGTATATTATGAATATATATTTTATATAAATCATGTTTTACATTATATAATTATGTAGATTATGATATAATTAAAAATATCAAGAACAATTAGTCGAAACACGTACAATAAATTACACGATTTTACCCAAATAACTGCTTTTACATCGAATTTACAAAAGAACGGGTAATATGAAGTCATAAGTAAACCATATATGATATAATAACAATAAATATGATTCTGTAATAAGAAAATAACATTATTTAAATTATATACAGGAGGTTCAGATAAGTACGATGCATATAGGACCTAAGGTAAGGGATAACTATTCCAATCTCGCACTTATCTAAGATTGTTTACTCGTAAGTATTTACAGGGGATATGTTTAGTGTCCATGTCCATGTTTTATAAAAATGTTTTCACAAAATTTTTACTATTCTTCCATGTATTTTTAAAGTCATTTTTACCCTTTTTTAACTTTTACCACATTGTATTGAAGGAATCATTCCTTTGTTTACCATATAAGGTATTTTTTGACTTTTCCGGCAAAAGTACGAGAAGAATGTTTTTTTAACTTATACAGAATGAACAGATTTTTACGGTTTCATAACGCCTAATATTCATGAAACATCCTCTACAAGATTTCATGATTTTTACAATAAAATCCATTTCTTATAAAATTTTGTGGCATTTTGTGAAAAGAAAATGATTTTGAAGTAGAAATGATATTTTCCTCAAGAATTCATTTCAAGTGTTTTATCAAAACCATTTTTCACATAAGATGACATTATTTCATTTGCATATGTTTCAAGTATAATGTCATTATGATTTACTTGGTTTCACTTTTATTTTGATGAAATTATATCCATTTGTTTTATATGGATAATGTTATGATTGGATAATGTTTATGAAACCCATTTTATTCTTTGTGTTATGATAAATGATTTATATTTATGTTGTGGCATAGGTAAGAATGATTTCATTATGAGATGGGTGGGACCGATAACGCCCTCCAATGCATTGGGTAATGTTTTATATCTCATGAGATAGACATGGCTGGAATGGTATGTTAATCTGGTTCAGTGTTACAGGACTGAAACGAGGAGTGAACTCGATTCAGAAATGGACTTTTTCCACTATGATGGTCCTGGAAGAAATTCCTTGGCTACTATAGAAATCATATCATGTGCTTAATGGTTTTCCACAATTACATGTTTTCTTCCCATGCTATTTTATCAATATTGATGTTCCATTATGAGATATGCCTTACGTACTTCCAAGATTTATGTCTTTTCTCAAGATTTTGATGTTTAGATTTTATGTTCAAGTTTTTGCATTCAAATATTTATGGATTGTTTTATGTTATCTATGTTTACCCTTACTGAGCATTTGAGCTCACCTTCTATATGTTTTCTTTTCCCCAGGATATAAAGAAAGGATTTAGGTATGAAAAAAAGGGAAGATCATTATGGGAGATGATGATAATATTTCACCAAGATTATAGGATTATGTTCCATGTTTCCAAAGACACTAAATTATTACTGTCCTTTGGTGTCTGTTTCTTTAATTTATTAAGTATTCTGAAAAAGTAATGTAATGTCCATGTACGTCAAGATTTGGGTCTCTACAGTTGGTATCAGAGTGAAGGTTTAGTTAACCTTTAATAACTAGGATGCGAAAACTATAGTGAAAACCCAAGAAATATTTAAGGTATGTCTATGGATGTCCCTAAGGATTAGTATATGTATAGGTTAAAGTCCTAGAATTATGGTTACGATCTTATAATTTTACCTAAGATGTTAGATATTTATGGTACTCCCCCTTTATTATGTTCTTTTCCCTATCATGATTTTTGCCTCTCACACTATTCTATTTGGGTTTTAGAAAATGGCTGGAAAAAGGAAGATTCATGATAATGGAAGATATGATGGACTATGGAATGATATTATTCATGAGCAACCAAATGAAACAGGATTTGGAGGTCCAAACATCGTTATTATGCCTAATCACCAATCTCATAATATGATCAATAATCTCAGCTTTGGTAAGTTTCCCGACTCAGCTAATAAGAGAAAGATGGAGTTTCATGATGATCATAGAGGAAATAATATTCAATTTCTCTCATTTAAATCATGTGGGAAGAGGCATCAAGGAGAATGTTTTAAACGAACTGGAAGATGCTTTGGATGTGGGAAAGAAGGGCACAAATCCAGTAAGTGAAAAGGAAAAGGTTCAATTAACAACATTGAGAAAAATAATGGTATTGCTACGACATCAACAATGATTAGATGTTTTAAATGTGGAATGTATGGGCATTATGAAAACCAATTCCATAAGGTAAAATCTCATAAGGAGAGTCAGCATGGTCATATAGGTAGTATTTATGTGGATGATGATGAGGAGACTACAAATGATATATGAGATGATTGAAGTGTTGAAGCTTGGTCAATGGTTTAAGAAGGTGGTGGAATGATTTTTGTTTATCAAGAGTTATGTTGTATAGGTAATGGTACTATGGAATAAAGACACATCTAAGGATTGATACACTATTTTTTTCCTAAAGTATTTTAATGTATATGTTGAATGGTAACGATAACCATGAAATGTTAATTCATATATTTTTGGAAAGTAGATGATATGTGCATAATGAAGAGATAAGGATATAATGAGATGTTTTATAGTATTGATGGGCTCATGGATGATATAAGGGCAATGTGATATAATGGTTTGAGTATATAGAAATTTTGGTATTTTGGTATGTGGAAAGAGTTAACGTTTGACAACATTCCTCTTTTCATTGAGGTTCAATGGGTAAAAATTTTTCAAGAGAATACATGATTAAGGTATTCAAATGTTTGGAATGTGACCAACAACATATATCTTATATGGGGGAAAAATGATGTTATTCAAATGCTTGGTTGATGACATTTATAGTAATCATTTTCTTTATACTATAAGATTGGATAGAAGTATTTTTGATAATCTTAATTGTTGGAATTGGTTAAGTTGGACATCAGATATAATTGTTTAAGGATCAAACATTTTTCGATAATTTTTCTGGAATGTAATATTAGTGTAGTTTTAGAAAAAGGACAACCCATAGGACGAGCGACAACCCATCGCGTCAGAAAAGGTTTAGGGAATGGAACCAACAACTGAAGTGCGACATGCCTTTATCGCCTACCACTGGCCTATAGAATGTCCCTGGATAGTAGAAACTTGTTTTATTTTATTAATCAGGATGATAGATGAAGTTTAAGTCCATTTTGGAACCATATCTGATTAATCTCACCATAGATGGACTTATGTATATAACTTTTACTAAACCTATGTTTGAGTCAGATGGAATGACCTATCATTCTATTGCATGATCTGTTACCACTTCACGAAAGACAAATTCAACTTCATTTCTTTAACAGATGAAGTGGAAATTATTCGAGGCCCGAGTAACGTTGAGATTGTACCAAAATCAAGTAAGTATTTATTTCAATTAAAAAATTATTCAAATATAGGGAAATGATCATTAAAACCAAAAATGTTGTCCTAGTGCTCTCATATCTGATTAATTAGATGGTACCTTAGATCATCACAATTTTATAGCTTTTTGACTGTTGGATTTTTCATAGCCATGTTCTCTACCACTGTCCATCAAAACATGACGGTTCGATTTCTCTTCCATATCCATATTTTCACCTATGATCTCCTATGTGGGAACACAAGTGATGAGTTACTTTGGGAATCCGTTTTGTTTTTAACGTTCACATTTAAAAGTAAGTTTTAGTATTCCTTTTTACGATGTGGGTTTCTATGAAAGAAAATACCAAGTAATAAACCATTTATAACCACGACGAATTTCGAGGGTAAAATTCATTTTAAGGGGGGTAAAATGTAACACCCCGAGATTTTCTGAGATATATTACTTTTAATTTCCTTAAGGTATTCTATTATAAACTACACCAAGATTAGATTGTACTATACACAACACTGTATTAGCTTGCAGTATACGTAACACTATTCTTGGATCGTATTATACACAATTTCAAGTTCATTTTGTGGAAATAATTCTACACAACATTAAGTATAGATTTTGTTTAATGTATAAATGAAATAAGTATTGATTATATTATACACAACACCAAACAGAGATTTCACTACACGCAGCCTTGACTTGGCTTGCATTACATGCAATCAAGACCTTCCTCGATAGCATGTGGAGTACGTAATACCGAGTTTCACTAAAGAAGATATAATTATAATATTATTATGAACTAGTCGTTCTGTATATTAATACCCACTATTTGAAATTTTATAAATTTTATCATTCAAAATAAACTTCATTTTTGGATTCAGAATATCGATATTAGCCTAGGGTGAATTTTTGGTATTTTTCTGAAAACATTCAATTTTTGGCGAATAATGAAAACACTAGGTTACTATTTAAAAACCGAATTTTTATTTAAATAATTATATATTTTATTTAAATTTATTTTAGATCAAATTGATACATAATACAAATATAAGTTCAATTTAATTCATTGGAGTCATTTTATAATAATTTTAGATATATAAAAATGTTATTGAACTTTTCACCATCTTTTACCCACCTCCTAGGAGAATTTGAAAATTTACATCAAAAATAATTTTACCACTTCTGTGAGTGAAATTTTGAAAATCCGGGAGACAAAGTTAATATCAAGGAGTAAAATGTGGTTCAATAAGATAAAAATAATTTTTGGTGAATTGTAACTTTTTCTTTTATTTACCACGGTTAAAAGTAAATTGGGCAATTAAGGGTAAAAATGATATTATTATTATTCTAACACATGTTCTAATTCTATTGGATATGTATAATTCGACCAAAAACAACCTTAGGAATATAATATTATCATTTAGGCCCACTTAGATTATATTAGGCCATTTATTATTATTTTATTTAAGAGTTAAAATAGTTAACACCAAAGTTTAATAACTCAATCATTTTTAATATAGGGTTATACAAAAGATAAATTCGACTATAAAGATTCATTGGAAAGATAATGCGATTTCCTACCTAATGGTATTTTATTTATAATTTGTAGACATTAAATAATCTAATTTATTTATTACCCAATGGTGATGTAGTAATTACCTAAATAATGAAATATTAAAATAATTGATATTATAAATACACAAATAAATGTAATTTGAGACATTTTATGAATTACACTAATTATATAGATTAATATGACATTTTAGTATTGATTAAATTAATTTTTTTTGAACTAATCATGCTGATATGATTTAAAAAAAAATAATTACCAAATAGTGTCAAAATTGACAAAAATAGTTTTTAAAACAAATATTATATTATTAATTGTTATAATATAATCCTAAAAATATATGGTTCAGTGAAATGACTTAGATAAGGTTATCTATATTAATAATGAACCACTTGGGGGTTTTTTGGCTTGTTATAGTAAGTTTATTAACCATATTGTGTAAGAAAAAAAAGACACGGTAAAAGTTAAATTATTTAACTTAGTGTAAAATCTAAAATATAAGGTTAAAATTGTATCCTCAACATGTATAAAACCTATTGGTTGAGTGGAGTTAGAACCATCCCCACTTTAGCTTCGATATAAATAAATTTGGTGCTATTATAAACTGAATATGACTTTATTATAAAATAATATTTTATGTTTTTCCAAAGGTGCCCCTCTCCTCCCTTATAAAAAGGGCACCCCTTCCATCTTCTCTTCACACCATTTTGAGCCTTGAAGCTCGGACAAATCATACCCATTTCTCTTCTCCTCTTCCCTAGAAACATTCTGGAGGTTCTGGTCTTCTCAAAAGACCAACTCTACTTCCTTAAGAGGAATCCTAAAGGAGGGGCATCAAAGAAGAGGTCATCTCTTCTTCTAATTCTCTCAAGTCTCTTTATTTTTCTACTTCTTCTTCTTTAGTTGTATCATTATAATGTAATAACATCAGTATTAATTATATACTTATATGTTATTATAAATATGTAAAAACCCTATTTCACCTTTTATCCATCCTACAGAAAATGAAATCACCGCGCGTGTGTATGTATGGAATACCGTCTCCACGCCACGATGTAATCTGTTTTCGACCACCACCTTACTAGGATGCATATAATGGTGTAAATAAATAACAATATATGATTATTATAAAGTGATATTGATTATTAAATATTATACATACACTTCAATACAATTCCTGTACCATGGGAATGATATCATCGCTCGTGCGTACGTACGGACTACCGTCTCCACGACGCGATGTGATTCATTCTCCATGTTAACTATTCATTGATGATTATAAAGTATATATAATGAATAATAATTAAATATATGAAATAATAATGATAATAGATTTATGTATATATATATATTTATTTCATATACTTAATTCCATTCAATTCAATAAGGAAACGAAAACAACGTTCATGCGTACGTACGACCTACCGTCACGACGAACGGTGTATTTCATTACATTTATCAATATATCATATATATATATATATGATGAATATATATTATATATAAATCATGTTTTACATTTTGTAATTAAGGAAAATCATGATATTTGTAATAATATCATGAACAAAAAGTCGAAACACGTACAATAAATGAAACGATTTTACCCAAATCGCTGCTTTTACATTAAATTTACAAAAGAACGGGTAATATAAATTCATAAGTAAACCATATATGTTATCGTAACAATGAATATGATTCTATAATGGTAAATGAAATTATTCAAATAATTATACAGGAGGTTAGGATACGTATGAAGAATATCATACCTAAGTTAAGGGATAACTATTCCAATCTCGCTCTTATATGAGATTGTGTATTCGTAATTATTTACTAAGGTAATGTTTATTATCCATTTCCATGTTTTCTAAAAATGTTTTCATACAATTTTTAATATAATTACATGTATGTTTAAAGTCATTTTTACCCTTTCTTGACTTTTACCACATTGTATTGAAGGAATCCTTCCTTTGATTACCATATAAGGTACTTTTTGACTTTTTCAGAAAAAGTACGATAAGAATGATTTTTTTAACTTATACGACATGAACAGTTTTTTATGGTTTCATAAAGCCTTATTTTCATTAAAATTACTCTTCAATATTTCATGATTATCTTCAATAAATTCATTTTCTTTTAAAATTTCATGGAATTTTGTGAAAATAAAATGATTTTGAAGAAGAAAGGATATTTTCCTCAAGAATTCATTTCAAGTGTTTTATCAAAACCATTTTTCATATAAGATGGAATTATTTCATATGTTTATGTTTCAAGTATAATTTATTTATGATTTACTTGGTTTAACATTTATTATGAAGAAATGATATCCATTTGTTTTATATGGATTATGTTATGATGGGATGATGTTTATGAAACCCATTTTATTATTTGGGTTATTATGAATGATTTATATTTATGATGTGGCACATGTAAGAATGATATAATTATGAGATTGGTGGGACCTATATCTCCCTCAAATTAATTCGGTAAAGATTTATATCTCATGAGATAGAAATGTCTAGAATGCTATGTTAATTTGGTTCAGTGTTACAGGACTGACACGAGGAGTGAACTTGATTCAGAAAGGGACTTTGTCCACTAAGATGGTCTTGGCAGTAATGCCTTGGCTACTATAGAAATAATATCATGTGTTTAATGGTTTTACACAATTACATGTTTTCTTCCCATGCTATTTTATCATGATTGATGTTCCATTATTATATATGCCTTACGTACTTCCAAGATTTATGTCTTTGGTAAATATTTTGTTGTTTAGATTTTATGTTCATGTTTTTGCATTAAAATGTTTAAGGATTGTTTTATGTTCTCTATGTTTACCCTTGATAAGAATTTGAGATCACCCTTTATATGTTTTCCTTTCCCCAGGATATAAAGAAAGGTTTTAGGTAAGAAAAAAATGGAAGATCATTATGGGAGATGTTGAAGATCTTTCACCATGATTAGAAAATTATGATCCATGTTTCCAACGACACTAAACTATTATGGTCCTTTGGTGTATTTTTTTGTCATGTATTATGTATTACGCAAAAGTAATGTAATTTCAATGTACGTCATGTTTTGGGTCTCTATATAAACTAACTAAATTATAATAAATTAATAATGTATACGACATTTAGGATATTCATAATGAAAGATAAAAATTAGATCAATGCACCAACATAGTGTTTTCCTTTATATTTTTTTTCTGTATTTATAAATTTTTATATATCTTAAATTTCCTAAAAATAATCACTCACAACATAATAATATATTAATAATTCCATATTGATAATAATTACTTTATTTTTGTTTTTAATGTAATAATAGAATTTTATTATTTTTCATCAAAATAAATATTTTTTATTTATAAAATACAAATATCTATTTTGTTTTCCATAAATTGCCACTGTATTGGTTCTAAATATCTCCCATAGTGAATTAATGAATCTCATATCAACCGATCAATAATTTATTGTAAGAATAACCAACTATTAAAAATATATAATATTTACAAACATTAATAAGATAAAAAATATTTATATAGTGTAATAAACAGTTTCTGACACTTCACTATAATAATCATACCAAAATAGAAATTCCACATCCTAAAAAATCCCTCTACAACATGTAATATGTCAAACAATTGTGGTCTAATGAATAAATATATTATGTTTAATCTAATTCTATTTCAAATATTATATTCCAATAAACAATTAATTCCATATGTGTAATTATCATCCATGCTTACTTCTACTAAAATATTTACACATTGAATAAATATATGATTTATTCTTGTGTGATTGCTAAATAACTAAACCATGGTCCTCAAATGTATTGTAATTCATAATTTGAAACAAACATCCTAGACTCGCTTTTCATTATTGATGGAAACAATAGTGTGAGTCGTATGAAATATACCATAGTGAAACCTGGGTAGTTAAGACATTATCCCTATTTACTATAAGTTATGGTTCATCATTTCGTTCTCATCATATAGTATTTATTTATACATATAATGGAATTATTTAATAATAAACATGGTAAAATAAAAATTAGTGTGATGTGGGTTTTACTTATTTAACTAAATCAACTACAAAACTATTAAATACATTTTTTTTAATTATTATTAACTTTTGCATATTCATTTTTTATCCATGAATACTCTTCCAAACAAAATTTATTTATCTTATAATCTGATTACGTTATTCAATATTATTGATTTATTTAAGTAACAATATTTATATTTGTTTTAAATTACATGTATGATATATATATTGATGTGTTTAGGAAATTTAAATCCGTTTTTCTTCATCATAGGTTAAATTATATTTAATTTATGTTATAAGTTTATTTTTATACACTCAAATGCCTAGATTTTTTCTTATTGATACATGATATGTGTCCAATTTTTTTGTACCTAAAATATAATATTAAATTGGGGTATATGGATTATTAATTATCAATCACATTATGGTTTAGCTATGAAGGATTTGAAATGAATTCTTCTAATCATGGTATAATCCTTAAGTGGAATATCCAAAGTGTTGAGGTATTTTTCCTTAGGATATATCCATTTATTTTTTCAATGAGATATATACATTTTATATTTTTATAATTATTGTCAATTATATTACCATTTATAAGAATGAATCAATTCACTTTTATAAATAATATGATATTATGTCAAACTAATCATACATACTTACAATTTAAATAGTAGTATATATTTAAATTCCGGTAGTGAAATTAATAAAAAAATGTTTAATCCCATGCCCTACACAATCAAAATGAGTGGATGTGTAAACCATAAGTTTTATTCTTAGGTATAGTACATGTTTGATGGTTAGATTGTGGAATGTATAGACTCACATCCAGTGTAAAGTGATTATAGTTCACAAAAATGAGATGAGTCTAACTACAATTTTTGGTTCTTCCACTACTGGGAATATTCAACTTATCAATCTTTTATTTTATCAATATTGACATTTCAAAACATAGTAATTTTTCATGTTTTCTAAAAATATAGGGATATGTAATTTTTCTAATTATATATAATTATAAACATATAAAATTATTTATTTTTACAAATTTCACCAATTAACCACATTTACCAATGTAACCAATTAACCATGTTTACAAACATCTATAATTTTTCATGTCGACAGATGTATCTACTTGGACATATTTACAAACATCACTAACAAACTAGGTTTATAAAAAATGTTGATTGGTAACACTATTCTTTCCAACATTTTTTGAAAATTTATGTAATTACATTAACAATGTTTTAGAATGTAAAAAATACCAAAACAATGAATAAATTTATTTATATTATAATTAATCAATTAACATGAAATGACCCAAAATTTCATTAATGTAAATCCCTATTGATCTAATTAAATGCCTCATTAGCTAAAATGATTATATAAAATGTCAACTTATTTTGTTTTTTGTTATGAATTGTGTCTGTTGCTAATATAGTCGTTGAACAGTGATCAAATGATTAGAATAAATATAAGGCTCTAACAAATACAATTTACTTAGACAAGGGAAGCGATGACCTCATCCAGTAGATGCACCCCATACAAAGCCTATTTTTTCTAACATGGAAATGATGTGGCGTCATTGAGCATCACTATTCATCAGTACCCATCCGATCTTGAAAACATTAAGCTCGAGTGGGACCGCTTATGAGAGAAATGGATGTTGATAGAGATTAACACCTGAGAAATGTTATCTGAGTCACCCCAAGAGTCTGTCACCATCGCACACCTTACTCTTCGGTCTTATGAGGGTGTTATAAGGGGTTATGTAACAAGTCCTTAACACTATGGTTATGTGCATTATTTTTTTATATAATAATGAATATACTTTCATTTTATTATTTTTACCTTATAAATCGTTTTTAATGCTCAAATATAATTATTTAGTCAATTTTCAACAAAGAAAACTATGTTAATTAATTAAAGGATTTATGAATTAAATAACAATTTAATAAAATATTTTTATTATTACTAAATTATGTTTTATTATAAATAAATAATAGTATAATTTTATGAATGTAATATTAATTTTTATTAAGGATTGAAATCCATTTTCGCCAAAACCTATGAATTTTTTATAAATGTCAGTTATTATTTTAAAAGTGAAAATTAAAATATTTAGAAAATTATTTTTAAAAAATAAATATTATTTCTTGAATCCGGATGTCGGAATTATCCAATGGTGAATTTTTCAAGGTTTTTTGAGACAATCAAATTTTTGGGTAAAAATTAAATTCTATTTAGATATATAATTTTTTTTATGACATCATAATGACAAAATAGTAATATAATAAAATAATAAAAGCTTTATGTTCGCCAATGAATTTTTTACCCTTAAAATAATATGATTATGGGTTTGTTTGAATTATTTTACAGAGCATTAATGGACCCTTCAAGACTTATTAAACATCATTGTTTTTTAAAATTTTTTCCATAGGAGTGTGACTCACCTCCACATAATCAACCCCATTTTATAAGAAGTTAGGAATTTGGACATATAAAATATTGTTTTCCAATTATCTTTTCCAAAAAAAAACGGTTAAAAACCATGGGCTCATTTGTGGATTAGATTAGTTTAATGTGAGGTGTCTCAAACGTAAATAATAATGAATTCCCTCATCTTTCCTATATAAAACCACCCTCGATCACAATTACTTCTCACTAAAAGGTTTTAATTTTCCTCAAACCACTTCCATCCTCTCTATATTATCCTCCCAAGGTTCCCCAAGCTCCCAAGAAGCAACTCCCAATCCTTTCTCAAGAATTTGGAAACAGTCTACCAAATAAGGTTTTTCCTTCCATTCTCATTTTTGTCCAATATCCTTTAAATTGTTATGCCATTTTAATTTCAATTATAAATGATGGGGAATGATTTAACACCTTACCCATACTTCCCAATTTATTTTTGAATGATGGGATACCCCTTTACCTCTCATTAAATGCCTCCCATGTACACCCATTACTATGCCAAAATTCCGAAAGGAATTTCTCTCTCCTCATTTACGTTCAAGAAATTCTTCTGTATCATGAATATAAATTCCATTAAATTATTCTGGGACATGTTTCTATATGAGCACCTTAATTTCCATGACATTTATCTATTATGAGATAACCATTTCTCTCTGATCATCCATTTTTATGAGTTCTTATGTCACGCTGTTATGCTGCTAAAATTACACTGCACTTTTCCAAGCCAATGTCATTATGTAGTGAATACAATGCCCATTTCTCTATCAAGGTTATTCACCATTATGGAATTTTACTTTTTTTTAAAAAGTTTAATGTTTTTATTCCACATTATTTTATCATGGAATAAATAATTATGTTGAATGATTCAATGTTTTATGATCCATGTGGCACACTTATGCAAAAAATGAAATGTTTAAGAAGGATGTACCCTTATAGCTCTCCAATTCATTGGGTAAACTTTACTATCATGATATGTCATGTGCAATGTGTGTTTACTCATGATAAATCATGTGAAATTAGGTTTTACTCGTGCTTCATGTGCAATGAGGATTTACTAATGACCCATGTGCAATTAGTACTAGCTCATGCTAATTCCATGATAAGTGTTGTTGCCACATTTCCATGTTACGATTATCATGATTTATAATGCTTTTATGTTTATGATTATCTTGTGCTCTATTGATAATATTATTGTCAAAAATATATTTTAATCCTCATGTCATTCCACGATTATTCCCTTACTGGGATTTATAGCTCACCCTTTTCTTATGCATGTCCTCAGGTTATCCCATGCAATGCTATGTACGAGGGAATATATCGGTCATATAAAAGAAATTTTCAACAATGATGTTGTATTTTATGTTTTAAGATGTTATATAATTATTCTAAGCCCCAAAGTCCCTAGATATCTCGATATTATATGTTGTATCAAGTGAAGTTTATGCAATAAATTATTTTTAATTATGTAATAAAAGATCAGGATTGTCATAGTTGGTATCAGAGGATAGGTTATGTTATTTTTTGGGATTATGATTAGAACACCCTAGTATAGCCTTATATAAAAGACTATGTATAATAAAATCATCCCTATATTTTAGTGAGTATTGAGTAAGTGGATTATCATGAAAATACATCCCGGTATGGATACAAGCAGGTAGAGGCGGCTCCAGCACAGATGTATCATAGGGGTAAAACCCAAAAACACTGCTTTGAGCTAGACTCGAATGGGAACTGGGGCATGACAATGGGCCTTGCAGCACTCATGGTTATGACACTCGTGATGGATATGCTTTGATAGATTCACAAGATTAGTATGAACAATTATTAAGGGATAAAAAATTCCTTAAAAAATATATAAGAATGTAGACAATGGATATCATATAATGAATCCAATAGATTCATATGTTATAGAAAAAAAATTTACTTATAAGTCATTAGTTTTGTTCGTGGATTACCCTTTATGTGTTACCCATAACTTTCCTTTTATTATAACCAATGGCCAGTAATAGGAGGACTCGGGCTAACAACCGATATGAAGATCAATGTGATGACTTTACTAATGAGATTGTCAATCCAATGGGAGTGGGAATCTCAAACAATGTCATGCTTATCTCTAAAATAACTCATGATTTTAATATAAACATGGGTCAAGTGGAACGTTCAACCCCCCTAATAAAGAACAAGTTCCTATTGAGAGATTCATGAGACAATGACCTCCTACTTTTAATAGATCATCTGATCCCTCAATCGTTGAATAATGGATCACGTCCATTGAAAAGATCTTCTCCATCCTTTAATGTTCTGATGAAGAGAAGGTTCTCATAGATTCTTATTGTATGAAGGGTGAAGCAGGTCAATGGTGGACATTGATAAAAAATATGAAGCCTGAGGAGGAGATCCAACCTTTGGAATGGACGGATTTCCGGAAGATGTTTTTCAATAAATATTTTCTGCGCACCCTCCAACATAAGATGGAAAGGAATTTCCATGACCTCATGAAAAAAGGTGATGAATATGTTAGAGCGTACAAAGAAAAAATCCCTTGGATTTCATGATACACTTAAATCTTTGTCATTACCCCCAAATGTATGGTTGATCGCTTCTTTGGTGGGCTAAAACATAGCTTGCAGAAAGCGATGGCGATCCGTGACATCAACAGCTATGAGGAATTTTCCTAATGTTCCCTCATGGTCGAAATGGAAAATGGATAATCTCATGGGTATCATGGGGATAAGAAGCATAGGGTGGAATTAAATTCTAGTGGTCCTATGGATAAATAAAATGGTGGTACAATGATCCAACACCCCACTTGACAATGGTTTAAAATGAAGCACCCCCGAAATTGCCTAAAGGGGATGAGGAAATGATTTAGATGTGGAAGAGATGGGAAACTAGCTGTTAACTGCTGACATGAAAGACCCGTAGCTGCAACAGAGGATAGGAATGGTCCATTCAAAGCTCAACGTGTTGTTCATTGCAACAACTGCAAAGAACCATGGAATCTTGCCAATCTGTTCCCTAAGCCAAGGGTTTTCGGAGGCAACCAACAACCTCCAAGGAAGCAAGTGCCAGGTTTTTCTATTACTACTACTGAAGTGAACCCTGATGACAAAATGGTGATAGGTACGCTAGTTAGTCATTCCATATTACATTTTGATGTAGGTTCTACACAATCTTTTAAATCTCAAATGATTAGTAGAACAATTCAGGACCACGACAAATTATGGAAGTAAATATGTCGGTGATTACGTAAAATTGGGAAATAATTGCATCCCATGAATATAACTATTCCCTTGACATAATATGTGGATTAAACTTCCCAATGAGCCTCTTCAAACTCCATATTGTGGAATTTGAGGCAATTATTGTCATGGATTGTGTTTCCTTATATTGATCTGACATAAATTGTCGTGATAGGGAAATCACTCTCAATGTGGAGAATCGACCCCTGATTCTTTGCAAGTGCAAGGAGGAAGATTAATCTTCTTTAGATACATAATGTCATGCCTGGATATTACTTCCCTATAATAATGTGTATCTGGCTCAGATGATTGAGTCTAATGAGGCAAACATCCTAGAGGACATTCTTATTGTGAGGGAATTCAGTGAAATGTTTCTTAAGGAATTGTCTGGTCTTCCTCCTAGAAGAGATGTTGAATTCTCCATTGATCTTATACCTGGGGTGTTGTCAATATCCAATAATACATAGAGAATGGCTATTTTGGAGCTTGAGGAGATGATGAGACAACTACAATAGAATCTGGATAAATGGTTTATATGACCAAGTACTCCACCATGGGATGCACCAGTCCACTTCGTCAAAAAGAAAGATGGGTCAATGTGCCTTTGAATAAATTATTGTGAGGTTAAAAAAATCACGATAAATAACAATTATCCTATCCCAAGAATATATGACTTGTTTGATTAGAAGCATGGGGAATTATACTTCTCTATGGTTGATTTGCTGTCGGGATATTATCAAGTAATGGTGAAGAAGGAAGATATCCCCAATACTTCTTTTCGTACAGGATATGAGCAATATCAATTCCTAGTATTGCCTTTCGGACTCACTAATACTCTAATAATCTTCATGGACATTATGAATAGAGTATTTAGAGATTACCCTAATAGATTTATGGTAATCTTAATAGATGATATTATGATATACTCTAAAACCAAGGAGGATCATGAGGAACTTATGATAACTATACCAGAGACCATGTGGAACTAGAAGATCTATGCGAAGTACAGAAAGTGTGATTTCATGATGAAGGAGGTCTCAGTCATGGTCTATATCATTACAATCAATGGAATATCTTTGGATCCCTCCAAAAAAGATGAAATTGAGGGATGGACATGGCCAACATCAGTAACAGATATCTTTAGCTTCTTGGGGTTAGATGGATATTATAAACGATTTGTGAGAAAATTCTCATGATTTTCCAACCCTTCTACCAAGCTAACTCGGAAGGGAGTAATGTTTTCTTGGAGTGATGAATGTGAATAAAGCTTAAAAAAGTTGAAAAGGACGCTTATCATTATGCATGTTCTCACATTATCCACACGTGGAGTACTTTTTGTGTAATATAGTGATGCTTTGATGAATGGGATGGGATGTGTGTTGATACAAAATGACAAAGTCATTGCCTATGCTTCAAGGAAATTTAATGTCCATGAAAAAAACTATCCAACACATGACCTCGAGTTGGCAGAAATGGTCTTCACATTGAATATTTGGAGGCATTATATCTTTTGGGAGAAGTGTGAAATATATATGGACAACAAAATCATCAAATATATATTCATTAAAAAATATTTGAACAAGTGCCAACAATGATGGTTAGAGCTGATCAAAGACTATGACTGCTCAATCCATTACCACCCTGGGAAAGCGAACAAGGTGGCAGATTCCCTATATAGAATGGACCTAACCATTCTATCTTTGATGAGAATTATAAAGGATCCAATATTTTTAGATTTTATGAAGATGGACATGGAAGTCATAATGATGGTAAAATCATCAATCCTTTCATAAATTATTTCTCAACTGTCACTTATAGGAAGGTTAAAAGATTCTCAAAAAGATGATTTGGAAATTCATGAAAAAGGGGATGATATCGAAAATAGGAAATCTTTGGTTTTTAATGTTAATAAAGAAGGAATTGTGAGATTTGGGAAAAGACTATGTGTTCCATCAAGTCTGAAGCTAAAGAAGGAACTTTTGGATGATGCACATAGTTAATATTTCTCTATTATCCCAGGAAACAAAAATATGTATCAGGATCTCAGATAGCATTATTGGTGGGATAATATGAAGAAGGAGATCGCTGAATATACATCAAAGTGCCCAGTGTGTCAGCAATTGAAGGAAAAGAGGTAGAAGTCTAAGGGGATGATGCAACCATTTCGCATACCAGAAAAGAAAATGGGAGAACACCACCATGTACATTGCCACCAGACTTCCAAAGACACCCAAAGGCAACAATGGAATATGGGTTGTTTTGGATCGTCATACAAATGTTGGACACTTTATTGCTATTTGGGCGGATTTTTCATTGGATCAACTGGCACTAATATATATATCAATGAAGTGGTAAGCCTACATGGAGTACCACAATATTTTGTGTTAGATCAAGATCCATGTTTAATCTCTATGTTTTTGAAGAGTCATCAACATGATCCGAATACTGAATTGAACTTTAGTACTGCATATCATCCTCAAACTGATATCCAATCCAAGATGACTATTCAAACACTTGAGGACATGTTGAGAGTGTGCTCAATGTAATTTAAAGGAGGATGGGATCAATATGTTCATTTGGTTGATTTCTCTTATAATAACAGTTTCCACTCGAGCAAACAAATGGATCTATATGAATCCATTCATGGGAATAGGTGAAGAACACTGGCGTGTTGGGATGACGTCATTGAGCGTAATCTGCATGGACACGAAATGGTTGAATAAATGTTGTAGAAGGTGATAACCATTCAGCAGCATATCAAAGCATCCAAGAGTCTACAAAAGAGTTATGCAGATAACCATCAACAAGACCTTGAGTTTAAAGATTTATACATGTTATTTTAATGATTATATCCATGGAAGAAGGTCATGAGGTTTCGAAATAAAGAGAAGTTATGTCCAAGGTACATCTCCCCCTTCGATAATATTGATCTTGTCATTGCTATTGCCTATCGACTAGGACTTCCATCTTCCATGGCCAAAGTACATGATGTCTTTCAACTATCCCACTTAAGGAAGTACATACCAGAACCATCACATGTACTCTCTTCAGAGGTGGTACAATTAGAGGATGGTCCCTCTTATGAGGAGAAACCAGTGAAGATCTTAGATCGTAGAGAAAAAGTTCTAGGAAATAAGACATTGTCCCTCATCAAGGTGTTATGGAGAAACCACAAGTTTTATAAAGCAACGTGGGGATTAGAGGAAACGATGAGGCAGAGTAACCCAAATATGTTTTTGTGTGGGAAAATTCCTTAAGGGGGGAAAATTGTAACGTCCCAAACTTTCATTAATAATAAAATATCTTGATTTAATTAAATGCATCATTATGTATAATTCTTAAATAAAATTCCATCATCTTTTGTTTTATGTTTAGAATGGTCACCATTGCTAATATATCTTCTGAACAGTTATCACATGAATATTATAAATATAAGGCTTTAATACATCTAATTTACTCAGACAAAGGAAGTGATGGCCTCATCCAGTAGACATTCCCCATGAGAAGCCCATTTTTCAGAGCTCAGAATGGAGGTGGCGTCATTGGGATTAACTCTTGACCAATCCCAAGCTGAGATTGAATATTTAAAGCTCTAGCGTAACCGCCTACGAGAGAAATGGAAGTTGATAGCAATTACCACCCGAGCAATGTTATCCGAGCCACCCCAAGAGTCTGCCACCATCACACACCTTACTCTTCTGTCTTATACTGGTGTTATAAAGGGTTATGTAACAAGACCATATCACTATGGTTATGTACATTATTTTTGTATATAACAATGTATATAATTTCCTTTTATTATTGTTTCCATGTAAATAGTTTTTAAATCACAAATAGTAGTTTTTAGTGAAAGTTCAATTAGGAAATTTATTTTGATGAGTTAATGGATTTTTGAATTAAATAATATTTTCATAACATATTATAAATATTATTAAATTTTCTTTTATTAAATATAAATGATCGTATAATTTTATGAATTCAATTTTAATTTTGATTAAGGTTTGGAAGCCATTTTTTTCAAAATATGTGAAATTATGATAATTGTTTATTTTTATTTTAATATTGAAAATTAACATATTTAGGAAATTATTTAGATAAAATAAATATTATCCCTAGAATCAATATGTCAAAATTATCCAATGGTGAATTTGTCATTATTTTTTGAGACATTCCAATTTTTGGGTAAAAATTAAATACTGTTTAAATATATAATGTGTTTTATGACATCGTAATGACCAAATAATGATGTAATAAAATAATAGAAGATTTATTTTTCAGCCAATATATGATTTACCATTAAAATAATTTGATTTTTGGGTTTTTTGAGATGTTTTAAAATGAATTAATGGACCCTTCAAAAATTAATAAACATATAGTCATTTTAAATTGTTTTCCATGGGAGTGTGACTCACATCCACATAAGAGACCCCATTATTTTAAGATGTTTGGAATTTGAAATTATAAAAAATTATTTTCCACTTCCATTTTCCAAAAAACATGGACAAAAACCATGGGATGTTTTGTTGTTTGGATTAGTTTAATGTGAGGTCTCCGAAAGATAAATTATAAAGAATTCCCTCTCCTTTCCAATATATACCCACCCAAGATCCCACATCCTACTCACTCAAGGCCTTTAGAGTTCTTTCAACCTATTCCCTCCTCTCCCTAGAATCCACCCAAGGTGCCACAAGATCCGAAGAAGCCTCTCTCAAGCCTTTGGAAGCACACATACAATTAAGGTGTTTTCATACTTTCTCATTTTAGTACAATATTCCTTAAATTGTTATGACCTTTTAATTTCAATTAAAAATTTTGGGGTATATTTTAGAACCCCTCCCATTTTTCACACCTTATGTTGGAATGATGGGAGACCACTTTCTCTATCCTTAAATGCCTCCCACATACACCTGTTACTATGCCGAAATTATGAAAAGAATTTTTCTCTCCTCATTTACGTTCAAGAAATTATTTGGTATCATGAATCTAAATTACATTACATTTTTTGGACATGTATATATTGACCCCATTACTGCCCATTTAATGTAAATATTACGAGACACCCCTTTCTCTCCCATCAACCATTTTTATGAGTTCTTATGTACTGATGTAATGCTGCTGAAATTTCACCGTGCTTTCCCAAGAAAAAGTCATTGTGTAGTGAATACCATGCCCATTTCTCTATCATGGGTATTCACCTTTTGGCACATTTACTTATTGTTTAAAAAGTTTAATTTATGTTTTCATCATTTTTTTCATGGAATAAGTAAACAAGTTGAATGATACAATGTTTTATGATCTATGTGGCACAATTATACATGAAATTAAATGTTTACGAAGGGTGTGCCATTATAGCACCCCAATGCATTGGGTAACGATTAGTATCATGATTCATAATGTGAAATGGATGTTTAATCATTATAATTCATGTGGAATGAGGTTTTACACATGATTCATGTGCATTGAGGATTTAATCATGCTCCATATGCAATGAGCCCTGGCTCATGCTAATTCTATGTTAAGTGTTGTTGCCACGTTTCCATGTTATGATTATCTTGCTTTATCAAGCCATTATGTTTATGCTTCTCTTATGCTTTATTGATGTTCCTATTGTCTAACATGTATTGTATTCCTTATGTTATTCCATTATTATTCCCTTACTGGGATTTATAGCTCACCCTTTTCTTATGCATGTTCTCATGTTATCTCATTCAATTCTAAGTACAAGGGAATGTAGTGGTCAAATAAAGGATGTTTTCAAT
Source organism: Viscum album (assembly GCA_963277665.1). NCBI lineage: Eukaryota > Viridiplantae > Streptophyta > Magnoliopsida > Santalales > Viscaceae > Viscum > Viscum album. Next base: position 1,048,462,093 of record OY728150.1, read on the forward strand.
AAAGATACTATATTTCTTCTTTTATCTTTTTATGTAATGATCTTAATCCCCAAGGACAGTAGACCTCTTGATCTTCTCTGTTGGGTAAAGTGAATTTTATGTAATAAATTATGTTTAATTGTGTATTAAAATATCATGGTTGTCATATAATGTCATTATAATGTTGATTGATTGATTTTTTAAATTATAAAATACATATCAATTTTACATTTAAAACATCAATTAATATCTTATTTACATTTAATGTTTTTATAAATGGAAAGAAAACATAATCCACAATCATAAGTAAATGGAAAAATTGCATTTTTTTTATTTTTTTAATAAATACACTTGAAATATAAAAATCCTCACAAGCTGTTACACAGCCCTACTTTTTAATAAGAAAAATATCCAAAAAGGTTAAAATAATCTATAATCTCTAGTTTAAAGCCTTATAATCAATCAAATTATTGTATAACCACCTCAACATAGACCTCTCTACCGAACAATCTAAAAAATGAGGACAAATATTTTTATTGAAACTAAAAAATGAATGTGTAGCAGTTTATCATGGAGAAACAAATAAGAAATTCATAAATTGTCATTCTGATCAAATTGATGATTATCATTTTAATTCACATTGTAAAATAGATCTTTATATATACTTCCTCAATAATTTATTTAAATAAAAAAATCAAATAATTTAAATGAAAAGTTTCAAAATTATATAATAAAATATAAACATTTTGAAATTCATCAAAAATAATACTGTTCTATAAAAATAGGGAAAATGTTATAGAAATTTTTCCTAGTTATACATCACTAATAATCACATCCATGGAATTATTTAATTGAATAACATAAAAAAAGACTCATATTTTATATATATTATAAGTTCTTCCTAAAATATTCACGATATATGTAAGAAAATATCTATGGTAGTGAAGAACTCGGGCATTGCCCTCAAATATGAATCGATTGTTTTTCATTACTATAACTCATCCATATAAATTATCATTCTAAATAAGCTATTAAATATATAGAGATTAATTTTTATTAAATTTTTCATAAAACAATAAAAAATAAAATGAATGTTCCTCTTTCTAAAACAAAATAAAAAAATCATAAAAATTACAAAAAATAATTATTCAACAAACACATATGTTACTAGAGCAATAAATAGAAAGGAATCCACTAACATGTTTAGGATTAATGATCCACTTCTTATCTATTAATTTTTTTTATAGTTTACATTGTAAAAAATCAATGTTGGTATATTTAATCTAATAATAAAAAATCATCTATGTTATAATTTATAATTTAGACTTACCTTTATACTCTATTCTGTGTAATTATTTCATATCAAACAGTATTTGGAATCAAGTTTATCTTTCTATATTCTTTATTTTTTTGCATTATCGATTAAAATTGATAAAAAAAATATTCTAATTTAGAAAATAACTCAAAAAAAATCATTGTAGTACCAAACTATCTGTCCTTGGTTGATGGTTGAGAAAAACAACACAATGATAATGATCACACCAATTCTATACCATTTTGTTGAACTGAACCCCAGTATATATTCCATCAGTTCTTTACTTCCATATATTATACCGAAACTATTTATATATTTTAATAATTTATTTAAAAGGGTAAATTATATAATGATGATTATAGAAAATGATCATATCCTTTAAACAGATAGATGAGTTTCAAAAGACTTAATTTAAATTTTATCATGCATATTGGAAATCATTTCCAAATATTTTATCAGTATTGAATATTTGTAGAAAATGAATTTTTCTATAGATTTATCATTTGTCCAAATCTCATAAAATTTAAAGATTGCATAAAAGTATATATCTCAAAAACAAAACAACATATTTAATAAATGGTAAAACCTATATATTTATTTTTCAATATTTATCTACTCTAGTATAATATTTTCATCATTTAGTAACCACAATTCATTTCATGTCATATGTTTAGTCTTTTAATGTGATTCTAAAATAAAAAATTATGAATAAGGAACATATAATTTGTTTTTTAGAATTTATTGCTAATATTTTCATCCTTACCAATAACATACAAATATCTATATATCTTCTTTTTATCAAGAAATTAATCTTTTTATTGTCTAAAAACCCTTATCTTAAATAAAATTTATATCATGATTTATTACATAAAATATCACATAGTGCAACCAAGATGATTGAAATAGAATATTTTTTTAAATTTTGTACATATAATATCAAAATGATACATGGATGAAAAAAATATCGAAAAAATGCTTCTCATGTTTATAATATTTATTTTCTTATTTAAAACTATATGGGATAATATGGGTACATATATAAGATAGTAGTAAGCTGTAAAGCCAATTAAGGGAATAAAAAAAGAAGAAAGAGAAGAAATTATTATATTATATTCAATCAGAATATCAATGTAACATAGAAAGGGATTATAATCATAATATTTTAAAATTATTCTTGATTAAAAATAATATCATAAGGGAATTATATGATTCTGGTGACAACATTAATCATGAAATCATAATCATAGGTAAAGGATAGCATCCAAGACATCATAAATTTGTCGAAAAAGTACCAAAATAGATTTGGTTTACTCAATAATACCATTAATTTGGTATCATGAGACTAAAGAAATATTGAATGTATTATATCTCTATATAATTCTAGGTGGACCCATCCCTTTCATATCATGTACATGCATAAGTGTTCAAAATATATAATTAAACATAATATCATATTTCATTACATTTAATCTCAATATTAATGTATGGGAAATATATACATGGAAGTAAAAATTAATATATGATTAGGTATGTTCGTGCTAATACACTTTAGTGGAAATGGAAATTATATTCACAATATAATGTTTATGAATAGAAAAATCCCTGAATAATAACATCAACATAATGGGGGGAACATAATGAATCTTGGTAGGACTTAATGTGTGTAAAAATGGTATATCATCTATTTTAAATAACGAGTGAATTAATATGGATATATTAAAACATAATCCAATATGAAAAATTGGGATTTAAAAATCCTAAGATAAACATAGTGCTTTAGTAATATATTATCATGAAAAAATCACAGGATAATTTCATGAGCATAATAGGGGCACATAATGAATCATGGTACGAATTAATAATATTTAATGGTGTATATAATTACCTAGAAATTATAATTTATGTAATAGGTATGTAAAAATAATGTCCCATAATTATTAATTGGAAATGAGAAGGCATTACATAAATAAGGTTCTTGAATAATGATGAGAAAGAGAGGATCTCTTACCTTGAGATGGTGATTCTAAAATCATTGACAGAGCTACATTAAAGCATGGGGGAACTATGGGATGGAATTAGTGACGAAAGGGTATATTATAGTTATTCTAAAATTGTATTTATTTATAAAAATGGGAGCATGGGTGGATTTATATTGGAAAATAGAGAGGGGTTCTTTATTGTTTTCTAAATATTGGTTTTATACTAAAGAATAAAGTAATTAAAACCAAAAATCATATCATTGTTTTTCCATGTTTTCTACCAAAGAGGTTTTTTTTCATTATTTTATATGTTCAAGAAATGATCATATTAAAATAATTCCCTCAGTGATGTGAAAGTGAGTCATGTTAAAAATGAATTGATTTCCAAATATTATAATATAATATTGGAATTAGAGGATTCAAAAAGGGTTCATAAAACTAATAAATTACCCCAAAAACACACTACATTAAAATATAAAAATATATTATTTCATGGAAACTTTTATGTAACATATTATATGACTTTTTTGTCATTATTATGTAATAATACACACTATGTATTTATAACAAGTTTAATTTTTTCCTAAAAATATGGTTATCTTAAAAAATAATGAAAAATAATCCATTGGTTAATTTTGATGTAGTATTAAAAAAATAATAGTTTTTTATAAAAATAATATTATAAATATGAGAAATTAAATTTTAATTTAAAATCCCAATTTACTGAAAAATATTATTTTTTTAATAATTGTTCTGTGACATACATAAAAATTAAATTTTCACTTTGTACTATTATATTATCAATAATATTTAATAAAAACTATTTAATAATATATTTTTTAAAATATAATATATTTTCCATATTCAATAATTTATCAAATGTAATGTACAAATTGAAATAGTATATTACCAAAAAATACAATCAATATTTCTTGTATTAATGTATAATTTTTATGAAAATCATTACTTAATATTTTATAAATTATAAATAAATAAGGAATAGATATAATCATAACTTTATAGAAAATAATATACCCATATTAATATTATTAGGGTCAAGATATATAACTCTTTATTAAACTGGTGAATACAATAAGGGTAAGGTGTGCGATGATGAGATTTTTATTGGGTGTACTTCCTTATTGACTGAAAATACAATGATCTAAATGAGTGTTTTTGCTTGTCTTGGTATCATAGTCTGTCGGTTGTCTATTAATTTTTTCAACTAGGGAGACAATTTCAAATATTATCCACTAGTCTAAACATAGTTCAAACTGATGGATTGGATGTACCTTTAGTCAAATGAATCAGTTTTAGTAATATAATGTTTTTATTTTTAAAATATTAAGAAGCATTTATATGTGTTGTAGAAAGTAATGTTTTCTTCCAAACCACACTAAAAAATTATGATATAAAAATTTAGTTAACAATGTTTTAAGAATAGTTTTGTGATTTAAAGAAATGATAGAATAGAAAAGTAAGATGGAATACATTTAAATTAAAAATAAGTTGTTTCTTCTTGGGGTTTCACTATAATTCAGAGTATGATACTCCCTCTACAATTTCCCCCTTTGGTGAACCCTATTTAAGATTATATCAGTTAAGGTTTTGGTTTTTATTATAAGGAATCATGGTGGGATCAACCTAAATAGATGGAGATTTTTTTCGACCAACATGTCGTGAAACCCAAGAAAAATTCTTCCCTCCACTATGAGTTATTTCAGTGAATGTACATAATCCAATAGATTTATTTAGTTTTTTTCAAAAATTATAATATTTTATTTATTAATATAGTTATTTTTTGAGGAATGAAGGTTGGGATGTTGTTGAGGTTATTTTACAGACCTTCCAAATGTGGTTATTCCTAGTTTTGTTATAGTATAGGTTTATAGTAAATTCTAGCTATTTATTTATAATTGATTAACTTTTTACAATTAATTATGAATACTTATATATAATATTTGAAGTTCCATAACATGTGAAAGTTTATATGGATCGTGGATAATGCTTGGATTCCTTGGATGATTATCAAGAAAAATATCATCAATATTTTAACTCTGATATTGATCTAAGTGTTCAAAATTATACAAAAGAATATTTTTTTCTCCCTATTTATTTCATTGGGTTTGGGAAGATATTTTGGGACCAGTTGTGCCCTATATAAATCGAATAGAGTGGAAGTAGGACTCCTATGAATTGGTAATTCTGATGATTATGTCCCCTAGGTCATAGAAGACTAGAGTAGATAAATAGAGCCACTAAAAGGTATTGGGTTGTGATAAGAGATTTGATATGTAATCAGTTGAGTTTCTAGGGATATCTTATATGTATGAGAATCTTGGGGAAGAGTGAAATTGAATGTGGAATAAATATATCCCATGTGTGATGTGTTATTTCTTCCCATGTTTTAAGAGTTTATTACAGTGTGTTGGTAGTTACAGGAGTCCCTAATAAAATAGGATAGGGGTATGTGGATAGTATTCCTATGGGTGATGGACTCACAGATCCCCCATAGAATAAAAGATACAAGTCCAAGATATGGGTCCTGGGAATTCATTTACACATGTCATTTGGATTCTAATTGGTTTTGATAATGGATTATTAGGATAGTTTCCAAGATATGGGATTGGGAGATATAAGGTATATCATGATTGGTTGGAGTGGGCATGGGGATCGTGTCTTGGGAACATTTCGGCAGTGACCTCACTTGTTTTATAAAGACGTTATATAAAGATGATGAGCAAAGAATGTGTCAAGTATGGAGGAACATGTGAATTCCCTATGGTATGAGATTTGATGCACATAGTAATGGGAGGATATATGGGGGTTCATTCCAAAATGTTTTCTGATTGTATGAAATGTGAAGAGCTACACCCTAGTGTCCTTGCATGTTATTTATGACCTCCTTAGACTCTATGCTGTTGGGTGAGTCTGTCTATGGCCTCCATGTATTCTGTAATGAAGGCCTGATGTGCATGGTCCGCCTCTCCTTTTTATGAGTATAGGATGGGTGATGGCTTTTATCAGACAAGGGTATTCAGTCAAGGAAATTTCACAATGTTAATTGGATTTTTGGAAAACTTGTGCCATGTTCCTTAGGGTATCAACAACCAGACTTTCCAGCCATGGAATAGATCACTGTTCATGCATTGGACTAAACTATGAGTAATCTTGGTTTGAGGACCGCCATGGGATTTGGGTAATGGTTGGACATGAGATATTAACAATAGACCACCCCTGAGTGATAAAAGATGGGTCTAGAATTATGGGTGTATGAATGTCCCCATAATCTATGGGTATAAGGTCAATATTTTGGAATTATCCATACACTGAGTAATCATGTATTGTTCATGAATCAATATAAGGCCGAAAAAAAATTGGATTTAACAATGGATCCAAGGTAGGTATGGTATGCATCAGGGTGGCCATGTTTAGACCTGATGACCTAACGAGAATGTGCACCTCATTAGGTGAGTTTTTAGCCTTGTAAATTCAGGAATACCAAATGAGTATATTTTTTGTTCTTATTTTCCACATGTATGTACACACATATGAAAGAATATTTTAAGGATTTTTAGAAATTCCCAAATAATTTATACTGTCACACCCTACATAAATAGATTAAGATGAGTCATTGGGAAGTAAATAGGTCCAATGTATGTATGGTGTAGTTTTATTTGAATTGTATTTGTGATCATCCCAAATTGATATACATTGTATGATAAATTTTGATAACATCCTATATGTGATTGGATGTTTATTTTATCATTCAACTTTAATTTTTTTTTAATTTATTATTATTTTATTACATAAATTCATAGTTATAGTCTCAACACTATATAGATGAATTCCTTGCACTTAGTTGGTAGCCTATGATGAATAGGTGTTCTTGAGGCCATATTGTGGTCTGATTAGGGAACTATCAAGTGTCGCAGGGACGACACATTACACAATGGATATTGAGTAGTGTAAGGGTTGAGGAATAACTAGGGATTTTGAGAACCTCCAGCATAAACTATGAATCCATGAATATAGATGTTGTGAGATTCGATAATGAGGAAGAGACATTTAGATAGAGATATGGTGATGTGGAAGGGTGCATGATCATTAATGGAGAATGGTTTTCAATGGGTGATGTGTGTGAGTGTGGTGGGGGATGTATAAATTGGGTGATATTTTAAATATATTATCTAGTTTTGTTTTAGTGAGTGTTTGGATATTTGGAACCTATCTATTGAGAACCACCAATGGCAACCACTTGTTTTTTCCCTCCGTCGACACTAAATTTTCTTGTAGTTTGGAATGGAAACCCAACATTGGCACGGGGGAGGTGAAACTAGTCTATATATATGATGTGTGTGTCTTGGGTGAGAGTATCAGATGAGAGAAGTGGTTTTGGACAATATAGGTAGAGGGGTTGTTTTAATTTTTTCATTCAAATTTTAAAACATCTAAAAAATCATGAATGATACACACACTCTCCAAACTGCATGCAGGTCCATACAACACAATCGAAAAAATGCATTCACTAGCCATGTTATTTTAAAACATAGAGGTTCTAAAAACAATATTTTTTTTGATATGGGATTGATGTAAGTGATTCTAATAATTATTCATATAATAAATTAAATATTTAAATATATATATCTATATTTATGTTTATATAAATAAATAAATTTATTTATATATATGTTTAAATATATATATTAATATTTATATAAATATTTATATATATATATATATTATATATATATTTTTATATATGTTATATATATATGTTTGAATATATTTATATATATATATAAACAAATATAAATAAAAATAAAAATAAAATTTTATTTAAATATTTTTTAATGTATGAAAAAATATATATATAGTTATATATATATATTAATATAAATATTAATTAATATATATATTTAAATTAATTATTTAAAATTAATATATATATATATATTTATTTATTTATAACAAGAAATTATTTATAACCTAGGTAGAAATATTACAAAAATTGGTATGCTTTTTTAAAACATGAAAAAACATTGTTTTCTTAAAAAATTTGCTAAATTTATAATTATCCAGGTTGCAAAACATTACTAAAATTACCTATTTTTTGAAAACATGGATAAATAAGTTTTTTTCCTTAAAAACATGGATAAATTATAAATTAGAACCGTTTTAATTTTTACCTAGAAAATTTCTAAATTTTCTAATGTTCATGAATTACATGCCCAAAAAACATTGATAATTGGACGTTATAGTGTTCCAATAACCATGGTATATTTCAATTATTAATTATTTATATAATATACCTAATGGTGTCCTATCATATCATGAATGTATTGAAGAATTAATTACATGTGTATTTATTTATAACGATTAGTTTTCTTAATTTATTTCTTAATAATGTCATTTATTTCAATTTATTTCTCATTTTTTAATTTTATTTATTAGTTTATATTATACTATTATTGGATGTAAATTTCTCAACAATTATTTTTTTTGAATATTCTGACACAATGAGTATGATTCTGGTAATTAAGTTGTGAATTTTATTTCCCAGGTTAAATCCAGATTAGTTCAAGAAAATCAACTCTTGTCGACATGCTAAAAATTATATCTTTAACATAATTTAATTTCATTATTAACTTTGAAGATAACATTATTCCAGATAAATTATTTATATTGTTTTTTTAAATACAGTCAATATTAATATTCATTATAATTATAATTTATGCTTACCATAGTGGTATAGGTTTGGTTTAATTTAAAATTTATTTTATTTTTGGATTTGGATGAATTGTGTGGTAATAAATATTGTTATTTTAGTATTCTTATATATATTTTAGAAATGAAAAGTTGTGTATCAAGCAATATATTAGGTAAAACAATATAAAATGATATGTAACTTCCCCAAAAGTATAAATATTATTACAATTCAGGAATATCATACAACGATTATATAACGGGGGTTTCTATGATGTTAGAAACATCAATAAAAAACTATACGTAAACATTGTAAGAGGACAAGGGGTGGAGGATGGTATATATAACATGTGAAAGTGAGAAAGACGTTCTTATAGATCTAGTTTATGGATAAAAATGGAATTTATAGAAGATGAATTTCTCTTATCCTTGATTAGTGGACCATGACCATGTTGTGACTATTTTCCCCAAATTCATAATGGGTTATATACACCAAATAACTAAGACTATCAAATTGTTCTAAAAAATTAGTCTATATGGATAATTATGTGTTTACTCCACAACAATAGGGTTTAAATCTGACCTTGATGAAGGGGGGGTATGGTCTCACTCATCAAGGAACATTGATATATGCATCAATTTTTTAACCCCTTATTTACTACTATGATTATGTAGATATTATAAGAATGTTATTTTGGATACTTAGTAATGACTTAGAAACATTTTAAAAAATGATTAATGATTTATATTTTATATTTTGAAATCTGTTATGACTTTTTATGAACATTATATTTTTATATATTTCTATAGTTAAAATTTGGAAATGAAAATATAATATATTTTGAATGATATTGTAAAAATAATGATTGATGAATTTAAATAAAAATGGAATTATCTTAAAAAATTATGAAAAATTATTTTACTATATTTTTGAAGACTGACATGAAATTGTTTTGTAAATAATTATATTTTATAAAGATTGATGTCATCCATTATAAATCTAAATGTAATGTTATGAATGTATGTTTTTAAGTCTCTAGTTACGATGAAATTAAATTAAATGGTTCTATTGATAACATGTGTTAGGAAATATATGATGATTTTTTATGTTCTATCTACATTCAATTTATTATAATATTAAGAAAAGAAAATTTTATTAATGATTTTTATATGATTAAATATGGTGATATTTTTATTATACATGGAATTATTATGTGCATGTGTAATAGTTATGATATAATAAAGAATGCATTTAAAATTAATGTGGTGTATTGATTTTTAATTCTAATTCAAATTATTATTCTTTAAATAATATATTATATAATATATGTTATAATTAAACATATTATTATGGTCATTACATTATCTCACCCAGTGTTAATAAACTATTAATTAAATTTAAATATTTGTCTAAAAAACATAGGTGGAATTTGAAATGGTTATGATTAATAATATGAATCCATTTTTTTTAAATTAATGGTTTTTTAAATTTTCTTTGTGATGACTATTATTTAATGCATTGAAAATAATTACTATGGGATTAGTGATTGTTGGAAATTATTTTCAATGATTGATTTGAGGATAAAAATATTAATTTTTTCAAATTTTATTCAATATAAATTTTGAGACAATTTTATTTTCCTAAATAAAATAATTGATTATGTCTTATTAAAGAATATTGAAATTGGAATATTACTATTCTTATTTTAAATGTGAGATAATATTTTTTTCCTAGTTAATAATTTCTATGAATACCTGGTTGGTTTATTTTCTATTATATGTGTATATACTATTTATTATAAGTGTAAAAATTATATTTTATTTAACATCTTGTTGTATTCATTTTTTTGCGATGTTATATGTGATGTGGTAACTAAAATAAAAATTGAAAAAATAGTAAAATGTTAATTATTTGTTATATAATATTTTTTATATGATTATATGGTGGGGAAATGATCATATATAAATTATACTTGAATAATTATTATTAAATTCACAATTCAATGTGATATTAGTAGAGAATTAATTGATCAATATAAAGGTGATATGTTAAAAAAAGAACATTTCTAAGCCCAACTAAATGTCACCAATGAGAATTTAATAATGATTTAAAAGGTATTTGATTATGAATCAATCAATCAATACAATGGATATTTTCTTGAAAATTCTCTAGTATTTTTAATATGAAATATGAATATTTACTACTATTATATGAATTTTACTTGAAAAACTAAAAAATGTATAACTGAAATGGATAGTTTTATTTTGAGTGTTATATGATCATGTTGTGATATTTTTTTTATAATTATGTGGGTAGTGGGGAAATATTATTATACACAATGGTAAGTCATATTAAATGGTGTTTATATTATAACAACTATTAATTCACTAATCTGTATTGGAAAATTGAGGTGATTTGGGTTAATGGGTAGGGTATTTAAAAATAGTTTTAAAATATAGATAAAATATTCTTATATAATAACTAGTTCAAAAAAATTTTGTGTAATTTCTCTAAGATAAATAAAATAAATGTCAATTATCACTATATTAGGGATATAAAAATTTTAATTTATCCCAAGATAAAAATTTTAGTAGTAAGACATTGGGTATTTTTATAATTTTTGTTGATATTCCATAAAAAGTATTAATTTGAAAATTATAAATTATGTTGTTAATGATATTGTTATATCAAGGTTATTCAAAAAGATGAAATAATATAATACATCAATATATAATCTTTATAAAAAATATTTAAAATATATTTTTTTTAATAAAATTTGGAAACATCCATTTCATAGTGGTTTTATATCATTTTTAGTGAATATAATAATTAATAAAACCCACCATGATAAACATTAGACAATGTCACTAAAAGATATATTAAATAAAAACCAAGAAATTATTTAATATGAAAATATTATAATTAATAAATTATATAATATATTTCTTACTGGCCATTTTGATATAAATATATAATGAGAAGTTGGTCATTCATAAATCTAAAATTTATAATAAATTATTTTTTATATGAAAAAAAATTATTTTAAAAAATTTTAAGCCATTTGATGATATAATTTCTTAATATTCTACTGTTAATATCATAGAATTAATATTATCAATATTACATTTAAAGGGTGGGAATGAAGCCTCAATTTATTATTTAAATCAAATACCCATTTAGACTAGGTAGAGGGTGACCCATTATACAGAACAAAGACCCATGACCTAGTGTCATGAATACAAGGCTTGAAAGCCCATTTTTTGGCCCAAAGGACCCCTTAGTGAACAATACTACTACTGTACCCACGCTGCTACATTACCTGCTACAGTACCACTGCCGCACTATTTCCTACTATAGTTCTGACACCACTATAGTGTGAGATTCATAATTGTTATATGGTATATATAATGATATTTATATCATCTCTTTCATGGTAATTATCCTCATTTGTTGGATTTATTTTATTTATTTTAATGATATTTTTTTTGTTTTCTACGACTAATAAGATATTGTAGGATTTTGGAAAATTAGTTGTTATCTTTTTATATATTTATAGGTATATTAGGTTTAATATTTTTGATTAAATTTAATTGATGATTTTAAAGACTAAGGGTTTTATTTTTCTTTTTATATATTATTAGTTTTCATATTTTTTTATTTAATCTAGATTAATAATTTTTTCAATGATTAATTTACCAATGTTAATTTATTTTCCATCAATCATGAGTTACTACCATTTTTAATGAGAATATAACTTAGTGTTATAGAAGATTATATAAATCTTATTAAAAAATTCTTTTATAATTAATTATTTTTCAATAAGTATCATATTATAACCTAAATTTAATTCATGAATAGATATTTGACCAAAAAACTTAAAAATGGGGATAACCAACAAGCTAGAGTATATTCAATCAGGAGTATATTTTGGGTTCATCTATTGCAATAATGATTTATTTTTATTAAAATTTAATCAATTTTAATTATTTTATCATGTGAGTGGAAATTTTTGAATTACTATTGAATAATGCTAATATATAAATATTAATTACATTAATAATGGTCTAACAACTATACTCAATGTGATAATTAAGTAATTTTAATATCTAGTTAAAAATTATATCTTTTGAAAATATTACTATAACATTCTATTTAAAAAAAATTCATTGATTCATTTTTTATTTCACTAGTATTATGTTATAAATTATTAGAAAAATTGACAGTGATCCTGAAATTCAATATAAATATTTTCATCGATTACTAGATCTCCATGGGAATGATTCCATTAAAACTATTTACTATGATTTTATATTTTTTCTAGAATTTGTTATTTATATATATAAAAAAATTTATATAGTATAGTTATATATAATGATAAAAGAAGTGTTATATTTTTTATAATTTTGTCATGGACTTTAGATACATGAAAATAATTTTATAGAATTAATTTATTTATAACATAACATACCATCAATGTATTTTATTTTTTATTCCTTTTTTTGTGAGAATATTTTTTTTAATTTCATTATCAATGATGGGTTTGAAAAATATATCATTAATAATCAAGAATACGGTGAAATAAAATCACACAATTGTTATTTTATAGAGATTGAGTGTTTGATTTTTAACCTAAGAAGGAAAATAATAACCTTGAATAATGATTTCAAGAAAAAAAAAATTATTGGGAATTGCATTAAAATTTTATAGATAATATTCCGTAATTGGAGGATCATTTGATATAGGTTATGTAATATGATCTACCATCTCTCTGGTAAGTAACTAGCATCCTGTATTAAGAGGTAGTTGTGGTAAAATAAAATCATTGAGGTAAATATGAGCAACCTTTTTATGATCTGAAATTCTAAAAAATTGTTGGGGTTTTAAAATTTAGGATCCAAAATCTAATTTATAACAAAATTTATACATATATGGGAAATTAAAGTACAATAGATTTTCAAATGATGTGATTATGTAAACTTTAGCAACATTCATTAATATTAGTGGCTTAATATTTCATAAAGAGTCTTCATTTTTGATAAATTGATACATTTTTTTTAATATGATTTTATATAAATAATTAATATCATTAAATATAATCATATTATGAAATTTAGTTAAATAATTTTTATAATTATGATAAATAATCATCAATTGACCTATGATAGTTACTCAATTAATTACTAAAAATTAATTTTATCATGAATAAGACCTATATCTATAGTTCTAAATATTCTTTATAGTCCACGTATTATTGTAGAAGATGTGATTGTTTTCATAACCAATGTTGTATTCATATTGAAAACCCCCTTATGTTCATCTTCATTGTTATTTGTATTACCCCATCATTGGATCAACTAAATCGGTGCCCCGGGATGGACCCCCTAGAAGACCTCAGGATCATCTCCCCATAAACCAGAGGATGCCAACTAGCAATGAGGGTCTAATGATACATGTGGAGACACTATAACATCTTTATCAGAGTAAGGCACAACAGATGTAATATTAAATAAATTATAATTTATAAACAATAATAAAAAATCAAATATCAATTTCCCAAAACATTTTACATTGGCCCAAAAAAAATTAATAATTCAATGTCATGGAATACAGTTCCATATGTGAAAGATAACCCCAAAATAAAGACAAGCCTAAAACCCCATAATGTGGTATGAATCCATCTTCAGTTACCTCATCCGAGGACATTCCAAATCCCCAAATAGACCATATAGAATAGGTACATCGCCCATGTCATAGCCTATAAACAAGAAATCACGTCGGGTAACCAATGGAAGACAGATCAAAATGTGATTACAATTGAGTAGGCCACCACCAATGGTGCTCTAAAAATACCATATATAAATAGTGTATGTAGATTTATGGTAAAAAATGATATTCAAATGATATAACAAATTATAAAATTTAATAGATTACACATTTTAATCTTTATACTTTATTTTCACATGTTAACCGATAGTCAACAACATGCTTTGGTAATGACCTACGATCTAAACAATATACATGTGGAGTCAAGTTCACGACATAACAGGGAAATTTATTTCAAAAATTAATAAATTTAATTCAACTTAAGCAATATATTCTATCTAGTAATTCACATCATGTTAATTTTTTAGGGGAATGCTGCCTTAGTTTGACCCCATATCCCATGCACTACCTCGGTGGGTCTACAACATTAGTCCAGCTCAAGCCATGGGAGTTGAGCCTTAGTATAATACTTAAACCCATGTCTTACTTGAATGGGGCCTGTAACATTATGTCTAGCACCAAACATGTTAGTATAGCCTCATTATAACACCCTCTACATGCCCTTTATTCATATAATAATGGATATTTTATTATTAATTTAATTTACCATTTTTTACATACATTTAATATCTCATTGGACACATTTAGTTTAAGGTAAACAACCCCTACACCATTTAACATGATAAACACAGTTATCAACAATTCCATTCTCTAAACCATTCAATTTATCATTTAGAAACACATTCTACCTTCCATGAAGAGGCACACCCCATGGGTATCTTATGTCTTGCTACAATCATCCTCAACAGATCCCATGGGGATCATGAGTTGTTCATTTCATTATTTAGTAAACCCAGTTATCATTTTATATATAGGAAACCAAATGTGATGTATGAAAAGTGTAAAACAATACAATATACAAATATATTATAGAATCAAGGCTATAATGTATAACATGTAGACAACAAACCTCAGGTTTATAGATGAAGGATGTCGTAACAGTAGCCTTTGATGCGAAAACGATCCAATTTCAAATCCATAACCTAGAATCTATTTTAAAATGGGTTTTAAAGCTTCATAAGGAGATGAAAATTAACCAAAATCCTTTTTAAGAAAACTAATAAAATATACATGTTAGAATAACCTAGGCCCTCAATTCTCACACCCCCGTGCTCTAAATATCCAAGGTTCAGTGGATAATCATCCCCTAGAGTCTTGGGATGAATGTTTTCATCACCTAGGATGATGTGGTATTAATGGGTGTAAAATTAGGATTAAAATACAAAAATAATGATGGGTAAAATGGGACATTCTTCCTATTTAATGATTCACATAGTTTGGCTACACTGTTTGAAAAATGGTGACTTAACTGTGTTCCAACCTCTGTCCAAGAGGGGCCTAGGTCTCATGGTATCCATGGATTCTGCAGTATTTGAAATCCATATTATGGACATGAAAAATCCTTCTATCAAATCACACACATGTTTAGACTCCCATATTCACAATTTATCAAACATTCACCAACCTCTTCGGCCAAAACGGTTATGGTAAAATGTTACTATAAAAAATGTTTCAGCTGTGAAAAATGAAATGTATGGACCTTCATTCCCATTTTCCAGGCCTTAAATCTCCATTAAAACCCTATGAATCCCCATATATTAGAAAAATATTTCATCAACTAAAATAATGGGAGTTTAACAAAACATAAAGAAGAACATACCATAGTAGATGCTTGGGATCTTACAACCCCCCCCCCCCACCATATAATGGATCATACTTAATCCTCACTCCCAAGAACTACTAATTATAAATGTTAACAATATTGGGCCATTGGGCCCACATATCCACATCCATCTCTCAATTTTCTTCCTGATCAATCACTGAATCTCCCACACTACACTTGGAGTAACGAAACATCATTACCTTATAATACATTATCACTTTAATTCACATTTAGAACCCTATTATATTTGAAGGCTTCATTATCCTTAAGAACAATAAAATAATAATTGATCAACA
Organism: Viscum album; assembly: GCA_963277665.1. Taxonomy (NCBI): domain Eukaryota; kingdom Viridiplantae; phylum Streptophyta; class Magnoliopsida; order Santalales; family Viscaceae; genus Viscum; species Viscum album. The sequence continues at coordinate 1,048,478,855 of OY728150.1, forward strand.
GAGAGGGATTGGGGTGATACTTCCAAAGCTGCAACACATGAATATTCTATTTCATACTAGTATACCACTATGGATGTTCCAATTGGTACACCACCATTCCAATCCTCTCTATAATATCAATTCGCCCGACATTCCTAGGATCCAAAATTCTCTATTTTTATATATGATGGTCACCCAACATTGAAAACTCTTAAAGGAACACATGATCACCCTCTACAAATTCAATATGTTGATGAGTTTGATTGGTATAAGTCATCTTCCTTGTTTGATATGTACTATATCATTCTGAATCAACTGAACCTTCACTAACATCACCTACAAAATACTAGGAACAAAAAACCATGATTCCCAAGTCTCCATCCAATATAATGGATATATACATGTCCTACCATAAATACCCTCATATGGTTCCATTATAATAGTCTCCTGATAAATGTTTTTATAGGATAACTGAACAATCACTTATTGTTTCTCTAAATATCCACCATAATCATGGACACATTCCTTCAACATAAACTCTAGCACCCATATATTATATTCTAAATACCCATATTTCTGTGGGTAAGATGATTTAATCTAAAAAACCTAGAATCTAAGAACCTTTTGTAACCCTTTTTAAAAGAAAAATGTAAAAAATGAGTCACAATATGATATAGAAATATATATTAACTCATGAAAACATACTATATCATGAACATATATGATACCCAACTAGTACATGGTAAATTAATCTCGAATTAGTAATAAATGGTGTACCTTGGTCAACTGATCCACGATTACACACATGACATCATTATTCCAAGGTGTACTTGGGAGTCCTTCCACAAAATTCAGGGTGAAATCATCCTACTTCAATTTTGGAATGGGGAATGAATATATAAAACTACCTAATCACTGATCCATGGCCTTCACGTACTGTCTTGATCATAATTTCACCACAAAACATGCAACCTATTTCTTCAATCTCGAGCACTAATACAACTTATGAATATCCTGATTCATTATGTCTAATCATGGATTCACCTCCAACATTATGTAATTAACCACAAACATCATCTATTATGGAACACATGTAGGCATAAAAATACATCCAAAGAATAAAACTATCCCATAATCATCGATAGTCTAGTCAAAAGGTGAATCCCCACCTTCACAGCTTTCCCACAAAGACAAACACATTAGATTGTCATAATTCCTCGATTTTTTCTATCTCATCAATGTGGATTGAAATGAAATGGACATGAGGGTCATAAATTCCTTAATAATTTTAATGCCTATGTTAATCTCAATAAACAAGTCCATAATTTTATTTAAGGAATTATACTCATGGACTACCTGAGTCTATCCCTTTCAGCTCAATGCATCTGAAACATTGTTTCCCATCCCATACATATATGCTAACTCAAAATCAAATGTATTCATGTATTGAACCCCTCTATACTATGGATGATTTAAATTAAAATTGGATAATATTTATTTAAGGATTTCATGATCATTATGGTCAAAAAAATTATTCACAAGAGATAAGGAAAAAACATTTATTGGTATAAAAAACTACGAGGAACTCAAAATCATGTGTAGTATATTTATGTCCTTATCGCCTCAACTACCGTGACCCATATGATAAAAAAATATATCCATGAGTCAAAAAATACCTAATTCCAATCCTAGATGTATCACAAATCACATTATAATCCATAACTGACTCGATTAGAATCAAAATTGGTACAACAGAAAAATGCTTCTTGAAAACATAAAAATCTTTCTCACATACTCTGGACTACTCAAACATAATACTCTTATTTGTTAAGATCAAATGATGTACTGATTGGTTAGAAAAGTCTCTAATGAACCTTTACCAATATCATGTTGAACGCAAAAATCTTTTGATATTTAAAACATTCTTTGGATTCTCATTTGATACAACTCTTTCCACATTCTATGGGTAAAAAAATACACCATCCTATTAGATAATGTGACCTAAGAAATTATCATTTTTGATACAGAAATAAGAAATAGATATCATGAAATATATCCAATTCCCATCTATTGTACCTAGGATGATTTCATGGTTCTTTTCATGATCATAAATTGTCTAGGAGTAAACAACTATTTCATATTAAAAAATTACTACAAACTGATTCAGATACGGGTGAATGATTTAGATCATTATGTCTGTAAACATTGTTGGTGTGTTTTTTCACCCAAAAAGGCTTCACAATGGACACATACAACCCACACCTACTTCAGAAATAATTTCACAGCATATTAGATAATTTAATCCTCCATTAATGATTTCCTGGCCTCAAATAAAATTTAAAGGTCATAGATTCACCATTTTGTTCATACTCCCCATGGTGAACATAAGTGTCACTCTTAAGGGATGTAAACATTAAATTTTGGTAGTATCAATTTATATTTTCTATGTACTATATAAACAAACCCAACCCTAAAATTTGGTCAATTCCTGGCATCTAAATCAAAAAATTGAGTTCCAAAGGAAGCGACACCCACCAACTTTGTGAGAACACTCCCAACATCACTCACATTTTTTGATCATATTAGTTATGGTGTTTTAATTTACATATCCCCACATATAAATTCCATTAGTAGACACAATACAATCACGAACTAGGTAGATATAAAATAATTTGAGGCCCTTGTATCAAATTAATAACTTTAATGAATGGATGATATAAGAACCATACCTTGAACCATCAATGGTCCATCCTCTCTACCACTTGGTTTAGGGTTATCTTCTTGAAGTTGACTAGACCCTATACCTTTGGTTCCAGTCTCACCTCACTGTGATGTAATACTATATTGATACAAATTTTCTTTTTTATGCAGTACAACATTCACCTCCTCGATCTGTACATCTAGAATAACCCTAAATTCATGCATGATACGGGGTATCAAATCCCCATCTTGCAATTTATATGGGTCTTGACCCCCATCACTACCCACAAGTCGTGGGTTCCTATACAACCTTTGTACATTCCACAAACTTCCACATGCGCTGCACTCCACTGGTATTCCGGGATAGTGACTACCCATGTGATATAATCTTCCACACTGATAACGAAACACCGTGTCAGCACCCTGAGAGATCAATCATATACCTTGAATTCTCTGTCTACCATTTCCATAGTGATAACCCTTTATATGAAGCTTGCTATCATCAAAAGACATACCACTAAACTTCATAACTGAAACAACATATCCACTAATAGAAGCCTCTTTTAGGTTCCCTCAATAAATGATATCCCAATCCACTACATCGAAAAACATCTTTAAATAGATAATTTTTATCAGATAATTGATCTAATATCAATATACGTAAAAACATCTCATGACCGTTGTATTATCCCATGCCAATAAATGAAAAAATAATTGAATTTTAGTGAATCAACCATCATAATACATCATATAAATACTCATCTATGTAAACCACATAAACTCAACAACATTATCTTTCCTCTACATCTCTGTATAATATTGTTTCAAAAATAAATTCCATGAAATCAATTTTTTGCAATTTATCAACTTTCTCTGTCAAAACTAGAATATCACATTAGAGATTTATCATTACCTACTACATATAATACACCAAATAAATTATCTTATCAAGAAGTGTCTCTAAATGATCTAGAATCTTCTTGGTCGAATCAATATAGTACCCCCCTTCCAAAGGGACACACTTTACTACAAAATTTTGAGGGTTCTGCAACCGAAACATTCTAGTGCAGTAAAACATAGTTATAGTAACCCTCCCTATATATCACTCAAAAAAATGATAATTTTATCATTGAAATAAAGATCCCCTATGTTACCCATAACCAACATGCGTTTTTTTTCTACAAATGGAGGACTATTCTTGGAAATGTCTTCATGTATCCATATTGGTTGGCATCACCATTGTGGAATTTGAAAAAAATTATAGACCAACATCTCTAACAAATTACTATAATTACCCATAGTATTCACAAAATAACGATCACTACTAGACATAAAAAAGTATAATCCATATAGACTATCCATGAACAAATGATCACATATATATCACCACACTCATCCAAAACTATGATAGGACCTATCTAACATAATGAAAACAATAATTTAAATTTAATTATTGTTAAAAATTATACTCCTACCTTGTAGTTGAAATTACAAAATTCATTAAAGTGTTAAGAATTTCCCATAAGGTATAATTTTTTACCACTCATCATTAGCTATAAATTATTTATACAATTATAACATATTTATAAGAAATTTTAATTAAAATCATTATCGAATAAAATGAATTTTCAATTCTCTTACTCGACCAACACACATTTCTTCCATGTGTTCCTAACACGATACATGTCCCATATATCCCTAAGTGAATAAAATGATTCATGTATTAAAAAATTCATCTAATTTTAGCCTATGATAAAAATACTATAAAATTTTAACAAAACACAAAATGTGCGTTACCCATCGAGAAATAAAATTCAACTGTAATAGTTAATATAAAAAACAACAGTGCCACCCTGGGTAATTGAGTTTTTCTCCATACATGGGTAAGATAATTCCATGAACAAAATCGTTTTAATTGTATGAAACATACTATTCTTTTATATACCATCATAAAATAAAATAAAAAATGTGAAAACCCACTCTAAATACAACATTCCCACACTCTGACCTGAGATCCACTAAACCGGTGCTGTTGGATGGTGCACCAAATAACATCAGACACACCTCTCCATATGATAGAGGCATACAACTAGTAGTGAGAGTATGATGACACATGTTGGTATGAAATTTATTATTTATTAGATTAATATACACGATACAGAATAATAAAAAACGAAAATACAATATATAATTAAAAAAATAATAAAAAATCCTTTAACATAAAGTAGGTGAATTCCCACAACCAAAAGTAAATTGGTTGTGGAATATCATACAATTACATGTTTTAAGGATAAAATCAAAATAATGTTAAGTAAAAAATCCCTAAAATAGGACATGACACAATGATTTCTTCCCTCATCCATTCACATCCCATATCCATAAATCACCTTTATAGAATAGAGATATTTCCCTTATCCTGACCTACAAACATGTAATATTCTCATGTACCCACTAAAGGCTCATTCGTGTTGTAATTAAAAATTAGCAGGCCACCACCAATAGTGTATTCAATATATAATGTCTAAAAAATATTTTTAAAAAAATGGTAGACAACATGATACTCAAAAGATAAAACATATACCATAATTTTGAAAATTCTACATTGTACACTTTCTAAATTTGTTCCATAATTTAACCCATATTCATCTACATACTTTGGTTATAGACAATCCAATAAGAAACAAAACAAGGGTACTCAAGTTCCATACATTATAGGGAAATTTATTTCAAATATAAATATATTTAATTCACCTTTATATTATGTACTAGTCCAAGAATTCACATCATGTACATTCATTACGGGCATAGAGCATCATTCGTACATTGTAACCCTTGGAATAACTTGGTGGGTGCGGAGAATAATTCTATCCCAACCCATGGGAGTAGAGTTTTAGATTAATAATTTAACCAATAAATTACATGAGTGAGTCATATACAATCATTGTAGCCTGACCCGTGCGATTAGGGCCTTAGTTTTACACCCTCCTCATATGCTTTATTCATATGAACATGTTTCTTTAATCATTTTCCCATTTACCATTTTCATCATACATTCCATAGCTTATTTGTTACTTTCATGTAAGGCCTAACACCCCCTTTTCCATTCAACAAGATTAAAAATCATCATTTCTTCCATTCTAAATATCCTTCAATTTATCATTTAGAAACTCAATACTATGTTTATGGATGATGGAAAACCCATGGGTGTCATTAATCTTAATCTAATCATCCTCAACATATCCCATGAGGATCATAACTAGTTAAATTAATCATTCAGTTAACCTAATTACAATTTCCTTCCAAGGAAACAAAATTTTGAGCAGGAATTTACTTCAGCATAGCCACATACAGATAAATTAGGGAATCATTATCACAATATATAATTTATAGACCACCTATATCAAGATCTATGATGAATTCTCTTTCAACTAAATCCTTTGATTCAACATCAAACGACCTTCAAATCGACAAACATGATTCTATAATAAAAGAGGATTTAATGGATTTGAATTAATATAAAAAATTACGTATGTACTCTTCCAGAAAACTAAGAATATAAGAGTGTTTGACATACACGAATCATCGATTCACACCCAAACATGCTCCAAATGGTAAAAATTAAAAGAAAATTCCCTCTTAGAAGATTGAGTGGAATATATTCATCACATAGGATGATAGAGGATGAATGGGGGTAAAATTAGGGTAGAACGCATAATACATAATGGGAGAATGTGGAATTTTACATTTTTAATAAGGTGAATTATTTTACTGCATAGTTGGAAAAACCACATGGAAACTATGTGCCACTATCTTTCCAATTGGGTACTAGGTTGGATGTTTTAGTAGAAGAATTCACGATTATAAAAATCATGTGCTTTACCTGAAAAAGGGATATTTCCAAGCCCACAAAGTTTTAGACATCCCCCTTTACTGGTTTCTCAACCATTCACTTTTCTCCCTTAACCCCGTTGTTATGGAGCTTGTTCAGTACTAACCATGCACCAACCATGAAACGAACACTAAAAAAACCTTTATTCTCATTTTTCATTCCTCGATCCATTATAAATCCCCCAAGACACCGTATATATATATATATATGATAACCATTTAATTGAATTAAACAATGATATTTTAAAAAAAACATATACATGAAAAAACCTTAGTAAAAGTTAAGGATCTGAAATAATATTATAAATAACCTAACACTCTAGAAATGGGATCTTTCACTTCAAGGAATAAATATTTTTAATGTTTAAGAAACTAATAAATTGATATACCAAGTGGAAGATATCTCAATGAAATTTGGGTAATTTCAAGTCAGTGAACCTACAACACATTATCCTTTATACCAAAAAATATATTATAATTTATAGGGATGATGACTCTTATTCCAAGAACATCAGGTTGAGTGTGTCGATAATGATCATATATAATTAAATTTAATTCGGAATAACAAACTATAAATTGGTACAATAATTCTTACAATAAATAACATAGGATATTAAATCAACAATTTTAGTGGAATAATGAATATTGTGCACAAAAAGAATATTAAAAAAACATGTTACTGGATTTTACCTAATAAAAAGCTGGTCATTTAAATTTTCATCAATATTTCAGCCTTTGGGAAAAAAATTATTCACCACCAATCACAAGATGAACAGAAACATTAAGGATGAAAGACTAAAATTATCACAATTTTATTCATTTGAAATAATGTTCTTATATATATATATATATATATATATATTTGTAAAATTTATAAAATAAAGTAATCACCCATTCAAAACATAACCTATTGGGATTAATTATATTGAAATTATGAAAGGGAATGATTAATACACAATCTGGTAATATTGAGGTGAAACCTATAGAATATTTACTATGTAATTATAATAAATTAAATATTTTCAAAGAAAACATCAATGAATAATAATTTAAATTATGTATTATAGTATTTATCCTTATATTATTTTAATTTTTCAGTTCTAGAATATAGAAATTTGTATTTATATTTCTATAATTGTTTAATTCAAAATCATAGTTATTCAAATATTAATTTATGAATCCATTAAAATATTTTAAAAATAGAAAATAATTTTGAGAAAGTTACAAAAAAGTTAATTTATTACTACCAACCTTAGGATCATGTAATTTTTTAAAAACTTTATATAAAAAAACATATAAATGGAGTACTGATACCCATAAGACCATGTTTTTTTGTATATACATTCGAGAGATCATCACAAGATCTATGATAGAGTGATTTCAATTTTTTTATTTTTCAATGTGAAAAAATTGATCCGTTTTGTGATGATTTATTATAAAATAACTCACGTTATTTGGAAATAATTTTATTATCGATCAACTATGATCAAATAGGTTATAATGATATGTAAATGATGTTTACAATCTTCAATTATAAGTATTGATCAATGATAACTATTACTAATTGATATTTTTGGGTGTAGTAAATACTATGTTTTATATCTTGTTCAATCCACAACGTCATACTAAAAAACAATTATTTATTTCATTTAGTTGATAAATTTTAATACTTATTGATGATATGATAATAAAAATCATTAGGACAATTACAATAAGAATAAAAAATAATGTCAATAAAAAAATGAAATTCATTATTATACAATCATATATTTTAATTCCAAACATATTTTTGTTGTTGGGTGAATCCTTAAACCACTTTATGTTTTGATAATAATTATGATATAATATTTTTTTTTATTTTCAATGTATTAATTATTTAAAATTTTTATTGATTAAAATATTCTTAACCCTTATCATAACATAATATTTAATTATATAAAAATATCAATAATTTTCAATTTTTTAAATTTCATAACATGTTCTTTAAGTTTTATATAGAGTTCCTTGAATAAATAAGTCATTCTGGACCATAATATATAATTTAGGAATGTTTTGTACTACTTTCATATACCAAAATCACAATTCCCATCATAGGCAAATTCGTAACCACATAACCAATTTGTGAACCAGGTAGCCATTTTGAAATAAATGTTGCCAATATTCTATAATCAAGATACTCTTAATATTTCATCCATATCATGAGCTAGAAAACAATAAATTGATATTTCTTTTATTATTAAAAAATTTATTTTAATATATATATTCCAATAAAAGAAATATACATTTTAATTGATCTAAATAATTTTAGAAAGTAAGATAGAATTTATTGATTTTTTTTGTCTGTTTTCTGTTGTTTTCTATAACATTTATTCTTGTGATTTTTTAATCATATCATGAGTTATATAAATATGATCATGGTTATTTTTTATTATTTTTAAATATAATTATATTTTATAAATATAAATATTAATGACTGAAATAATACTGGGCTATTATCAAGATCTCTTTTAGGTATGATATTTGAAAATTCAATCTATTTATAGTTTTTATGAATTCAGATACGTGACTTCCCTACAGAAACAATTCACCTACACGAAACAATTACATGAATCACTTACATGGTAAATAGGTATGATGATTCAAATAAATATATTTTCCGAAAGGTTCAATTATATTATATATATAGAAAATACTATATGAAAAACACTTAGGTGAATTTTATTTTGTAGAACAGTGAATTTCTACTATAATTAATAAAATTTGGGAAACTATCAAATTTTTCATTTTGTTTCATTTATCTATTTATTCATCGAATAGTTATTATATTTAAATACATATAATGAATTTATAAATACATCTAAATTTTTTAGAACCTATTTATGTGATTTTAGTGGTTTTAAATTAGTTTTTAAGAAGATCAAACTGTATTTATCATCACACGTTAAACGTGTAAATTGAAACTAAAAAATAAGTTTTATTATTTTATTATTTTATTTACAATTATTTTTATAAATTAATACTTTTATTTGATTATATTAGTAATTTTTTTTTAAATTCATTAATGACGTGTTATTAATTTTTTATATTTACTTCATATTTATCACATGTTTTATGTGAAATGTTATTTAATTTCATATTTCAATTTAATAATTTCTATATTCATGGGTTAACTCATTGGAAAAGTATTAGAGATCTTTTTTAAACTATAAAATTAGGTAATTTCAAATTTGTATAAAATTATCACCATCATTATATATTTCATTCATGAGTTGAGAGATATTTTTGAAATGAAAATTTCTCAATTTTATACCTCTTTCTCATAGTCTAGTGTTATCATATTTTTAAAATCTATCCATATTATCTCCCTGGTGTTGAGATTATATGATATTAAAAATAGTTTTAGAATCTTTGTAATATGTGAATTCTAATATGATAACTCTTAAATCATATCAATCATATTTTTATTGATACTTTGATAAGATTGTGGTGTTGTTAATACTGTGAAGTTTTATACATTATCTATGTTCAAAAAATTTATTAATACTACTATATGATCCCTAAAGGAATGAAATAAAAATAATATAACAACTATTTAATTGGTGAGATATGCTAATACATTTATCTTGAAATTGTAACCTTTATTCATTCATTTATCTTCTCCTTAATGAATGATTATTAGGTTTCTAATACTTATTCCCTTATATCTGGTAAATTAATTTTTCAATTTTTAACAAACAAAATCATTATTACTATTTACCGCTGGGTTATGACTCAATGATTCTAAAATCTTTCTATTTAGTTGGATAATACTATTACCTAATATATGTGTTGTATTTGGTTGATAAATTTCCATAAAAAATTATGGTTCCTTGGTTATTATTCAACTACAAAAAAATTATTTGTAATCAGGTGTTGATTCCCCTTTAAAAAACAAATTACCGATCAACATATCTCTCACTAGGTTGAGATTTATAAGAGTATAATAGGTTAACATTAGACCCAAATAATATAAATACAACCTTGTATTATTTACATTATTTTAATCTTAAACTATTAATTAAAAATCATATATATATTAAATAATTAATCATTCCATTTAATTTTTTTAATCTGGTTTATATTCTCCCCTCTAGACTATATTTTATTACAGTATTTGACCTAAAAATTTTTCTCTAAGGCTGCAAAATTCATAAGGATTGCTTATCCTTATAAATCTTTTTCCTGGATACCAAAATATTTGGATCAGAAGTTGTTTTTTCATATTATAAAAAATACATCTATAATTTCAGTTTTATTAATTTCTAGTAAGATTTAATTTTCATGGACATCATAGTATATATACAATATCTATGTGGTGAGATGTATTAATGAAAAGGATAGAATATTTTTTCATAGGAAACCATAATTCGATGGAAATGAGTTTGGTAACTATAAATCCAGAATGGGGGATTTTCTCAATATTCTAACAATTAAACACAGGTTTACCATGGACTAATCATACACACTACCAGAGGATGACCCATATACTCTAATATGAAAAAATATTAATAGATAAGTTTTAAAATAAAAAATAAAAAATATTTATGTTGTTTTATTAATAGAATTGTGTTTAATAAATTTTTTTCTTCTAGGAGAGCTCATGAGATTTTGGTGAAATCAAAAGGTTACTCACCTTGTCTTAGAAAAATTTATTCGAACTATGATTGGAATTGTTTGATCTATGTATCAAGACATCATGATGAGTGACTACGAAGCTTTTTAAAAAATGTATTAAATAATTAAAATCATTATTAATAGAATGAATTCAGTTGGAGAAATTTTGGATTACACCATACTTTTCATATGATTCCTAAAATTAAATTCAATGAAATTGAATACAATGAAGGTCTCTATTGATGAATGTAAGAACATCAACAAGTTACTCAAAATGGATTGATTAGATCCCTTCATCAACATGAATAGGGATTGGAGAACATCACCAATGTGATAAAAAAATGGAATGTGTATCAATTACATGTGGATATGTTTATTCTAGTAAAAATTCTAATTTTAATCTAAATTATAGTGAAAATGAATAAATGGATCAGATTGTGATTCTAGTATACAAATGAATAAAAACTAAATGATTAAAGAACCATTTTTAAAAAACCCTAAAAGGGAAAAAATAGACACAATAATGTTAGTATGAATTATAATACCTTAAATGTTACTTATTTTATGTTTAAAATGATAGGTAATACCGTTCATTACATTAAAAAACCTAAGGAATTAAGTGAAATAAAAAAACCAAGACTAAAAGGCATTGAAAAATAGTTAGATTTTTATCAATTAATTTGATTCGAGTGACGAATCATGAAGCGATATGGAAGATGATAACATTTGTTTAATGAAATCACTGAATAATGTTTTTGAGTTAGATTTTTTGGAATGTTTTGATTATGAATATGAATAAAAAAATTGTAATCTTTTTAAAGAAAATGAAGAAATTGAAAGGATGAAAAAAATGTTTTAAAATAAATTGATTTATATAATAATATTAATGAAAATAATCAAAAACATTATTTATAAAAATAATGATATTATACATGAATATGAAATTCTATGGAACAATACTTCTTCTTATCCTTCTACAATTATTGATATTTTGAAATATAATCAATATTTGAATGAGAAATTGAAAAATAATTTTCAAATTCTTAATAAAATGTTTTCTTCATTTTTTCAAGGTCGTGAAATATATGATAAATTTATTTCATTGAATAAAATAACTGAAAATAAATATAGTAATATATATTATAAGAATATTACATCTTACATCCAAAAAAATGATGTTATGGTTTTTAAAAGTGGGTGTAATTGTACTTTTACTTATTTTCAATGTGGCGTGACAGTTCAGTATGCAAAATATTTTTATTTTAGATTCACATAGTCTATATGATTAAAAAATATGCATATTTATTACTAAATTTTTATCTAGTATATTATAAAATTATTATTTAATTTATATTTTTTGTATGTAAAAATTATGTTTCCAATTTGGTCATACCAAAAGTATGTTGAGAACCAAAATCATTAATGAATTGATTTTTTATGGAAATAATAGTATGTTTCAAGAATGAAATTAGGTATATAGATAATATAATCTATAGAAATTTTATTAGATACTAACGAATTATTATTAAATAAAAAAATCTTATCTATGAATTGTTACATTCGATGATAATTCCAAATGTAAAGTAAATGGTTTGGATACAGATGTTATATATATTTATAATTGTATTTATAAATTTTTAAATTTGGAATGTTTAATAAATGATTTAATTAATATATCTCAATAATTTGATGACATAATAGAATTTAAATTTCCAAATTTAAAATTATTATTCTATAGGGATGATTATTTATTATTCTATACTAATCAAAAGTAAAATATATATATTGTTGATTTTTTCGAATGAAAATTTTAACAAGTTAAGTAGTAAAATGTTATTTAGAATGATAAAATTAATTATCATCAATAATTAGTTCAATATAATTTCAAAAAAATCATAATATCTCTAAACTTGATAATGTGTTATTGTTACATACCGTAAATAAAGGAAAAAATTGTAGTAGTTATTTCTTAAAATAGAAACAACACAAATATTTTTTTAACTATCAGTTAGATAAGTAATAATTGCAGTTTAATGTAATTATATATTGATCTATTTGGGCTTAATTAAACTTATAACATCATATTAAAGTAATTTATTTTTTTATTTCTGAAATTTTTAGTATATTTAAATTGTTTTATTTTTTTACTCATAAAAGTTATAATTTATAAATAAAAATTAATTTTTCTTAATTAGTTAAAAAATATTATTCTTAGTTATAGTGGTGATGAATTTAATAATTTTTAATTTGAATATTATTTATTAAAATAATGGTTATTTTATTAATTCTTATGCTCAGATAACTCATAGGAGAAATATTTTTTTGAAGAAATATTTTTTTGAAGAAATATTTTTTAGAATAAATTCAAATAATATTAAAATTACTAGAATTTTGTTAAGGGAATATAATTTTTCTAGAAATATTTAGGTCGAATCCCTTTTTTATGGTTGTTTTATTTCTAATAGAATTCTTGTTAGACATTTTTCAACGAAATCATATTATTAATTGTATAATGATAAAAATCATAATGTTGATTATTTTATAGTTTTTGGTCATAAAGATTTTATTTATAATTTAAAGCGAAATTTAGATGAAAAAAATTTAAAATAAATGGGATAAAGGAATTTTTCATGATTATTCTCATAAGAGTGAAGCTAATAGAGTTTATCAAAAATGAACTGTGATTATATTACAATTTTTTCATGAAATGTTTGATAAAAATAATTTATAATTAAATTCATATTATGATGTTTTTGGTGATATGATTATATGTTTTAAATTTATTGATGGAAAATATTAGAATATGGATGGATAGATTGTGGGGGATAATACTCTTTATCAAACTGATCAAATACCATGGAAAATTCTTAATGATTATCCCATTGAAAATGTAATTGGCAATATAGGTTCTGGTATGAAAACTAGAATATATACCTTAAAAAATATATTCTATCTTTTTTAATATCATGTCCTTATTAATTTTATTAATTGGTTAAATGATCCATGATAAATTATTTCAATTTAATATAAGAATAATCAATTCTTTTAAAATAGTTTTTATATTCAGTTGAATTTCTTGGTGATAATATATGTGTTAGAACAAAATGTAACTTTAGGAACAATATGGATGAATATGGATTGATTTATAAAACCAAATCAAGGCATGATTCCCAACAATAATCTTATGAAGAAATTATATAATTTAAATATTCATTTGGACTAATTTCTTAGTTAGAGGCTATGAAATCTTGTTTACATTTTCATCTTTCATGGTTTTTTTATATCAATTAAATGTTAAAACATATTCTTCAAAAGGTTTTATAACAGAATAATTTTATTTTTATCATCACCATGCTTTTGAAATTTAAATATTTTGTAATCATGTTTGTCGATGATCAAAATCATTAAATTGTCTAAAACAAGAACTCGGTGCTTGGTATGAAAATATTTTCTGGTTTCTATTAAATAATGTTTTTAGTAAATGTAATGTTATTCCTACACATCTTATTAAAATATTTTATAATGATATTATAATTGTACAAATTTATGTTGATGATATAGTTTTTTTGGTGAATTTCATTATAATGATTTTTCTACTTTTATGTGTTATATAGTGGAAATTAAATTTCTAAATAGAAATATGAGTTCATTATTATTTAACCACATTTTTCTAAAGAGTTCAATAAAAATATTGTTCTGCATTCCGGTATGTAAATAAAATATCTTAGTATTACTATTTGTAAAATAGATGTTCATGCATTTATAAATTTTTTAGAAATGAATATTTACAAAGACATGATAGGTATATTTATTTTTTTAACCCTATCTAATCAAATATCATGTTTATAGTTTTTATGTGAAATATCATTAGAGAATCATAAATAGAGTAAAATTAATTTTTTTGAAATTAATAATTATATATGCTAGAGGAAGAGTTAACTCTTATTTTAACCTAAATATCACTGTTCTGATATAATATTACATTTGTAACATGATTATTGACCCATGATTCCACACTCCTATTACACATGTTTTATGTTTCAATAATCATTATTCCATTACACGTGATTTCTTTTAGGTTTTTCTAGGTATAATTTCCTAATTATAAATTTATGTACCTTTATTATGTTTCTATAAACACATGTTCATCTTGTAATTTCATATGAAATTTGATCGTAATATCTTTTGTTTTAATTAATGTGAATTTGAGCTCACCATTCTTATGTTTCCATTACCCTAGGTTTTGGGGTGTATTAGTCATTATCAATGTAATGTTAATAAAAAATTTATAGTAAGTAAGGTATCAATTGATGATAAATTATGAGTTGTTTATACTATTATGAGTTGAAAATTTTAAGGCTGATCATATGTTTAAATGCATAAATACCAAATTTTTTGGTCATCTATTATTGGATTTTGAGGTTATTAATGCTAATTTGGTTGATTTTCATATGGTATTAAGAGTAATATATGATTGAGGTAAAGATAACCCTTTTGTTTGAAATGTGATTTTATGTTGAAGTAAATTTGGTTAATTGCGGCAGTGGGTTAATTGATTCTGGTAATACTAGTAAAGTAATATAGATAACCATATGGGTTCAATATTCATTTTGTGAAAACATTATTTAGCTTATATTTTAGTGTAATAATATAATATTTCTATTATTGCTGATTAAGATAATATTTATTATATTCCCATTAAATATTTATGTAGATAAATATTATGTTTATTTCTATGAGTATAGGATTCCTTGATTTTTGCGATTAAAATATGGTAAAAATGATTATGATACATTTGATGAGTTGTTTTCTAGATTATGTTATTTATACAAATGTGATAAAAATTAAGGAAATATGGATGTAACTAAAATAGTATTAATTTTAACATATAGTTTAATTGACTTTATATTGTTTTAAAATGAAGGTTCTAGTGGATATGAAAACTTTGATTTATTTTAATATGGTTATTTATTATTATAATAAACCATTTTTAGAATTTATTATAAAAATCAATCTTAAAATTGATTCTCTAAAACATATGTTCCTAGAAAACTATTATTCTTATTACCAAGGATGTATACTGCGCAAAAACTGTTTTCATAAATGAAAATCTAGATATATGTCTATAATGAAATAAAATTTGATTCTTACCCCTGATTGTAAGGTGCATAACTCATTGAAAATTATAAATTTAGTCATGAATATGTTTACAAATATCAGATAATTTGAATAATATGATAAATTAAAATATTAATTATAAAATTCCTCAAGTAAGTTACATTTTAATAACAACTATATAATTCTAATTTTTTTGTCTTTTTTACAAAAATAACTACTAGGAGGTAAATGAAAGACCATATTTTCTCTACACTCTAAAAAATAGTACATTATATGGGTTTATTTAGAAGGTGTAATGCACAACCCCCTCTAATTTCATTTTCTGTACTATTAGAGGGGGTTCTGCACAACGCCCTCTTATCATCGAATTTAGTGGGGGTTCACAACCCCCTCAAAATATTTCAGCAATTTTTTATTATATGGGTTGATTTTACAGACGATTATGTTAAAAATTTCTCTTCTTTAATAATTAGTTATGTTATATATTTATTTACATGCACAAAAAATTCGGTTAGAAGTGAAATATATATATATATATATATTCAGTTACATTTTAGTGGTGTTATATATGTGTGTGGGTTTTATATATAAATTGTTTTTTAAGAAAATAGTGGGGGTTCAAAATTCTCTCTCGAAGCCCTAATTAATGTATCACAATAGAGGGCGTTCACAACCCACCTAATTTATGAGATAAGAGGGTTTGTGAATCACTACTATTTTCTTAGAAAATCATAATATATATAATATATATTTTCAATACATATATGAATGTATTTATAATATTAGTAATATGTTATATTCGTATTAATATGTAATATATATATATATTAATAATGTGTGTATAATTAATATATAAATACATATAAATTCATAATATATTTGGGAAATATATAAATATATTTATATATAATATGTGTATTCAAATAAATATAATTAGTTAAAAAAAGTAAATATATAAATACAAATTTGTGTTTGTGTGTATTTGATATAAATGTATTTATAAATACAAACATAGATAATTTTACATAAATATATGTAAATATATAATTTATATAGGTTTATAGAAAATATATATATATATATATTTATATTAATATGAATATAGATTCATGTTATTTATTTTATTTGTTTAAATATATTATTCAAATAATGATTCTCATAATAATTATATTAATATATATAAATACAATAGTAAATAAAATACATTTATAAATTTGATAATATATATTCTTATTTTAATAAACATAATATATGTAGTTAAATATATTTATTTAATAATTTTTATTTCAATAAACTTATTAATATATATAAATACAATAATATATAAATTATATGTATAAATCTGTTAATATATATATGTTCATTAGTATATATTCATATTATAATAAACATATTATATGTATTTAAAAAATGTTTTTAAATTTTTTTTATATAATGATCTTATAAATATATATAATGACAATAGTATATAAATTATACGTGTAAATTTGTTAATATATATGATCATTAATATATATGCATATTTTAATAAACATATTATATGTCTTTATGTATATTATGAAAATAATTTATAGTTTAATAAACCTATAAATATATATAAGTATAATAATATATATAATATATACAGAAAATGGTGATATGAGTTAGGGGTTTTGGCGCAGGAGGTATATCGAAGAAAAACATGGTAACAATCCCACCAGGATCAATGATTTAGAACCCTTCTGAATTTTTCAAACGAATAGGGTTGAACTATGGGGGTGGTAGTGGGGGTTATGCATAGGAGAGGCAGATGGGCCAAGGTGCATGCACAAGAGACTGGGGACGGGACCGTGGCACACACATAAGAGTGGCTTGAGCCGTGGGTACAAAAACATGCGATTGGAAATAGGGAACATGAGAGTAGATTGGGATAGGAAACTCGAGGGGGAATGGGGAATATTACCGTAGATCGGGACATTATAGGATATATTGTGTGGTATACACGGGAACATGAAATGTGATATTGGGAGGAACAGAAAATAAAACTATAGGGGTGGTGATTGGAGATTTTATTAATAAAAAGTGAATCATTTGCACATGGATTGGAGAGGCTGGAGGAGAAGGTACACGTATAGGTGACTGGAAATGGGCATCCTGATAGTAGACCAGAACATGTGACTGGAGGGAGAATGGGTAACAATACAGTAGACCGGGACACAATATGATATGCCATGGGGTACATGTAGGAATATGACATATAGGAATGGGGGAAACATGACACACGATTGGAAGGGTGGTGATTGTGGAAATTTTTTTTCAAAAAAAGTGAATCCTTAGGGGCGGTTGGTTGAAAACCACCCCTAATGAAATTACGATTAGGGGTGATTTGAACCACCCCTAAATAACTCAATTAGAGGTAGTTTATGTTTTAACCACCTCCAATTCCTACCATTTAGGGTAAACTTTAGACAACATTATAGGGGTTTTAATCCCCGTCTAATATACCCTCCATTAAATTCATCATAAATTTTCTATTACTTCCTCAAAACTGCATGTACTAACAGTAGGAGGGCACATTAGCGATGGTTCGTCATAACCACTTCTAATGTCTTTAGAAAAATTATAACCCCTTCTAATGTAAAAAATAACCCCTCTTAAATTACCCATTTTTTGTATTAACAAAAGAAGTAATATATCCAAATGGATAAATAATTCATCTATATATATATATTTTTATTTTTCAACAAAAAAATTTGAAATATTTGGGATTTGAAATTTATATTAATTAATGACTATATTTAAAAATCATTTCAAATTATCTAGTTTAATTTATTTCAGTAAAGTGTGTTTGGTACCATAATGCGAAAAACATTATGAATTGAAAATAGTCACTCTATCAATATTAATTGGATGATTTCTTTCTTCTAGAATTTTTGAAATTTGAGAAGTGTGCATATTACATTTTTAGAAAATATACCATTCCAAATCATGGGAATATATGGTGATTTTATCCACACAGATACATTATTTTTAAATATCCTTTTTGTTTTCTATCTTTAACTAACCATAAATGTATAATAACATTATTTTTTGGGGTTACATAATGTTGTTTATAAATGAAAAAATTATCATTATAATTTAGAAAATATTTCAATTTGTATCTAACAAAAAACATGATAATGTTTAACATATAAACATAGAGGAGTTTACATAATAGTTCATTCCATCCAATAGTGTTATTGAGGATAACTCTAGTCATTATTATTGAAGGATGTGCAACTAAATGTTCCATACCTTGACCAATATTTCCAATAATTAACCTTTTAAAGTCCTTGTCTAATTTAAGATTAATTAATTCATATTTTATGAACATATAGATATAGTATGTAGTTTAAGACTAGTTTTAAAAATAATAGGGAAATATTATTTTCTAAACCACTGATTTTATTTAACATATTTTTTTAGACAAAAAATTACATTAATGAGATTTAGACACTTTGTGTGTATGCTAATTTCTTATTAAACTATATTTATATTGTTTCTTTTTTTACATAAATTAAACACACTCTTGTTATTTATAAATATGTTTTATCTAGTTCAATATAAGAAAAAAGATTTCATATTTAGTATTTAAAGGGATTAGGGTGGAAGGTTTGAGAATATTTATTTTTAAAAAATTTCATTGGGGAAGCCAATGGATATAACTTTTAACACCTAAGAACTCGATAACAAGAACTCAATTTTTAAAAGGAGGAATAAAAAAGTTCTAAGAATTTTTCCAGTCTATATTTTGTGAGTGTTTTTTTTCTAGAATTATTTAGTATAAATATGTTAATATTATATTTTTAAATTTATATAAAATTTTACATCGATGAGTGTTAAGAAATCCCAATGAACTTGGAAAGTATGAAGCTAAAATTTAGTTAGTTTGATATTATTGGATGAAATAAGTCACACATGTGAAAATAAATATAATATTTAGATGTTTAATAAAAAATATTGTGGATGTAATGGTTCATGCATTTCCATCCTATTAAATTTTCCTCTTAGTGGTTGGAGGTGTTTGAAAGTACAAAAAAGGAGGTTCTATGGAGTTGGAGTTTTAGAAATTTTTCAATAAGAAAATTATATCCTAAAATGAGGATTAACAATGGGGGTTAGAGATTTACATATTATGATGTTAAAGAATTAATTATTGTTCTCTAATATTCAGGGGATATGTGAAATAGATTCATATCAAGGAATTTGAATTTAAAATGTCATTTTAATCAAATATATGGAGGCATACATTAAGGTTCAAACTAAATATATTACGAATTAGAATCCTAAACTGGATTCAAGAATTGTAATCCTTGACCCTCATGTAATTCAACATGCGAATATATTATTCATGATGTGGGAGGGTTTTTTTCAAGGATATTTATGACACATTATCGGTCAAATATCTACTAATTCTATTGATATTTCTCTTGGTTTCTAGTATTACCCGAGGAGTTCTAAGTGATCATCCATCCCTTCTTCCCTTTGATCAATCATTGGGTTCATATCATTAATCATTAGAAATATTTGGCTCTTTATTCTCACATTTTCTTTATTTTAACTCATTATTTATTCTTGAATCTTCTACAACGATGTTGATTTTGATTTAGGTATGTTTTTTCAATATTTTGATGATCCCTTGATGAGGTGTAGGTTGATATATGAGTTTCATATGATGTTATGGCTTTGGGAATGTTTCGTCTTCTAACTACGATGTCCAGAGATATCAGAAAGATTATTTGAGGTTGTGCATCCTAATTCTCACCATTTGATGTTTTATGTGTGTGATTTGTATAGTTTTTCATTCTTTCTAGTCGATAGTATGTGTCATTATAATAAATATATTTAATTATAGTATCCAAAATAGATGGGTATGGATGAGTTTAATTAAATTTTGTACAGATTGACAATTTTATTTTTGTTCTTATTCCTACTGTTTTCAAAACTAAAAAATGGACATTGGAATCATTTTCACATAAATGTTAGATATCGATACCCTTGTAGAGTTGTTTTGTGATCAAACCATAAAATGTAAAAATATTTTATACTTGGATAATAACTAGTTTCTAATAGAAATATGGATTCTCTGATAATACCCATGTTAATTAAAGAAGTAATGTAATAAAATCCATTGAATAATTGTGGGAAGAAAAAATGTGATTCATTATTTTGTGCTTATACATACGAAATTTTCTTGTGTGTTTCGGAATGTGAAGTAGTGATGGAGGGGGATTTTTTTTTGATGGATGGGGCGATGATGTAGTGGTTAGTTAGAATTAATGTGATGTGGGAAGTTGTGTGATGGTGATGATATGTGGTGGTGGTGTGTATTTGGGTGAAATTGTGAATAGAGGTTGAGTTATTTGATGTGGGTTGAAATGGTTATAATGGGTTATTTTGGTGCATGAGGTTGTAGTGTGTGATGGTTGTGGTGGAGAGTGGTTGAAATGTATTGTGATGTTATCCTGGATGAAACCATGGTGTGATGTGGTTGTGGTTGATGTGATTGGATGGTTTGGATGGTTTAATGAATTGATGATGGTTGATGTGAGATGGGACTGTTTTTGTGTGGTGGTTAACCTTGATTCTCGG
The DNA here is from genome assembly GCA_963277665.1 of Viscum album. Classification (NCBI taxonomy): domain Eukaryota; kingdom Viridiplantae; phylum Streptophyta; class Magnoliopsida; order Santalales; family Viscaceae; genus Viscum; species Viscum album. The sequence goes on from OY728150.1 coordinate 1,048,500,803, forward strand.
TTAGTCATGGAATAATATATGATGTGAAAATGAGATAACATGGGTTTGTAAATTAACAGAGAATAAACCTGTAGTTTAGTGGTGCTAAATGGAATAAATTATTAAAAAGGTACATATAAATATTAATGAAATGTATTAGTAATTAACATTAAATTAATTTGATGTATCTCAAATACGGAGAATCATTTAAATGAAAGTGGGGCATTTTTTTGTTGATTTTATGGTGTTGGTGTTGTGTGTTCAACACAATGGTGGGAGAAGTTGTGGTGGTTGATGAGTGGTATGATTGTTCTAGTGTAGTGTGTGTTGTTGTAGTTTTTGTGAACACATAGGTTGGTTGTTTCATGATATCTATATTCATGTATATCTATGATATTTCTATATATGACCCACTGAAGTTGTATAACTTCACAATTTCATAGAGGTTCACATGTTTAGGTTTTTTCCAACATCCATTACATTGGTGATACATATAGTTGGATACCCCCGTTTCCACACTATTCATTCAGTGGTTTTGGCCTCTGTTTCATTAGACATGATGTATAGTTATAACTGTTGATTAATTAGGTGATGTGTGATGTATTATACTATGTTTTATTGGATGAGTTGTGATGTTTTTTCCAGTTGTATTCAGGTCATATGTTATGTGGTGTGTGGGCCTAGGCTTCTGTGCGTGAGATATGATGTAATGGTACCTGATGCTAGATCCAAATGCTAGACCATTTGAAAGTCATTTATTTTGGGATGCATCCTGAAAAATAGTAGATATAGTTTTCATGTGATGAGATGTCACGAACCGAATCGGGTCGTCATCCGAACCGACGCCCGACCCGGCCCACGGCAAGGCCCGAAGGGCATTCCCGATCCCCATGGGCTGGCACAAGTACCCGGGTATCAAAATAAACTTTGGGAACGATTTACCCGAGTGAATAAATGTAAATCAGCCAACCAAAGTAGACCAAACAGAAATAAAGGTTACAGTCAAACATGTAGTTGACCAAACAAGTTTTTGGTTCACAAGTATCCAAAACCCAAATAACACTAAAACAAGATGACCAAAAACCAACCTAAGGACTATCATCCGGTGTGAGGACACCGCCTCTAAGCTACCACCAAAACGCCACATAGGTAGTCCTGATAACAACCTGAACCACTGCTCCCAAAAGCTGGACCCCTACCTGTATCATAAGTAAACAAGTATACTTACACCCAAGGGTGTAAGTAGGGTGTGAGAAATCGCCCAGCAGAATATCACCAATAAAAGATTCCACGCACAACTATCAAAAGACAAACAACTTGCAATGCTAAAATAAAGAGAGAAAGAAGTGCAAAAGGAAAATGGTTTTCATAAAACGATTTAAAAGAAAGGGAATTCAAGATAAACACATTAGGATAGCAGTTCAAGTGACATATCACGTATCAGCATGCACGCAAGGTAACTGGTAGCACCAAGGGATGGGAAAGGCCCTATGGGTACTAGAACTAGTGGGATCCTAGAACGTCGTGTCTCGGTGAAACATGGATTAGGCGGCCACGACCCTCAGATAACGTGGCTTAGAAGGCCAGGACCCTCAGAACACGTGGCTTAGAAGGCCACGACCCTCAGATATCATATGTTTAGTTAGTGTTGCAGTCGTCAAACCTGCCAGTGAAACCGGGTCGGGTCAACTCCGGAACACTAGCTCACTAGTCCCAGTCTCCCCACCTAATACCCCGGCTTCCCACCTTGTGCTCACCTAATGATCAAAGTTCATATAGTATGTCACATTATCACTTAGAGCCAAACGTGTCACATGCACAGTGATATCCTTTTTGAAAACCACACACACACACCAAAACCTTTCTTTTTAAAAACATAGACCACACTGCATAAGCTTTAAATTAAACTAGACACATAAGTTAACGAAATCACTTTGATATTTAAGAAAACCACTAAGAAAAATTATTTAACAGTTTTCAAACATGTCTCAAAAAGTTTTAAAGGTTAAAAAGTCACCCAAAACCCCTTTCTATAATAAAACACATTCTGACATGCCAACACACAACCTGCGTCATCCGAACTCCTTGACTCACGCACTGCACAGTTTACAAATAATCATAAACAGCCAAAGTGAGTTTCCGAGATAAAAGAAATGGACTTGCACCACAAAAATGTACCACTGGCAAATAAAATGCGCATTTAAAAAAGTAATTAAAACTAATTTGTCAATATGAAAACTAATTAGCAGGATGATGAAAAATTAAACCAGCACGCAAAAGATCACCAAAAGATAATTGATTGCGGAATCACCTACCTCAAACAGGAACGGGAAAGGACACGATGCAAGACTCCAGTTGCGCCGCGGTCACACCGTCTTGAGCCGTCAACCAGGTCCTAAAGGCAGCAGAACGCTCAACGGGTTTAGAAAATTGTTAACATAATAATAATTATGATAATAATAATAGCGATAACATAATAATAATAATAATAATAATAATAACATAATAGAATAATAATAATAATATAATAACAATAGCAATAATAATAGTAATGATAATAATAATTATAAATAATAATAATAACAATAATATTAATATTAATAATTATAATAGTATAATAATAATAATAATAACAATAGTAGTATAATAATAATAGTATTATTAACATAATAATAATAATAATAATATGATAATAAGAATAATAATAATAATAATATAATAATAATAATAATAATAATATAATAATAATAATAATATTATTATTATTATTTACATAATTATAATAATAACATATTAATATTTATAGTAATGATATAATAACTAAAATATTAATAATAATAACAAAAGAAAACATAATATCTTATTATATAACTTAAAATAATAAAATAAAATAAATAAAAAAAAGAAAAACAGACCTGCGCGGTGGAGGAGGTGCCGAACAGGGGCGCCGGAACGGGGAATAAGAGGAAGAAAAAGAAAGGGATGAAGAATGAGAGAAGAGGAAGAGGAGAAGAATAAGAATAGAAGTATAAAAGAAGAAGAAGAGAAGAAGAAGAGGCAGGGGCGTGGTCCGGCGGAAGGTGCGGGTGAGCGGGTGAGGGAGAGAGCGCTGGCAGGGGAAGAAGAGGAAGAAAAAGAAAGGGAAGAAGAAGGAGAGAAGAGGAAGAGGAGAAGAAGGAGAAGAAGAGAAGAAGAAGAGGAGAAGAAGAAAAGAAGAAGAAGAGAAGAAAAGCAGCAGGGCGGTTGCGCCGGCTGGGGGTGCAAGGGGAGCAGCAGGTCGGCCCGAGGTGGAGGCGTGGCCGATGTAGGTCCGGCGAGAGGTGCAGGAGCGGCGCAGCAGAGGAAAAGTCCGGCGAGACATGTCTGGGGTGGAGGAAAAGAAGAGTGGGGAGAGGGGAGGGAGTGCGGATGCAGGAGAGTGAGGGTGAGGCCGAGCGGAAGAAGGAGAGGAAGGAGAGAAGAAGAAAAGAATAAGAAGAGAAGGAAGAGAAATAAAAAGAGAGAGAGAGAGAGAGGGTGGCGGTGGCTAGGGTTAGACATGGGGGAAAAAATTCAACAATTTAAGATAAAATACTAATATTAAATATCATAATCATATTAGAAATAATAATATTAATAGTAATAATAATAATCAAAATCTTAAAAATAATAATCACATCACAATAATAATGATAATAATAATAATTAATAATAATAATAATATATTAGCAATAATAATAATAATATCATAATAATTATAAAGATAATAATAACAATGATAATAATATAATAATAACAATAATAAAAGCATACAATTAATAATAATAATAATAACAATAATAGTATCAATAATAATAACAATAACATAAATATTAATAAAACTGAAGTTAACATCTGTCGTTTGGTTCGTCCGCGCAACAGGCACTGAGCGTTAAAATGACAAAGCTGCATGGCTTTGCCCATCCCCTACCCGTGCGTTGAGCGGCGCAAGGCCCGCGCGCGCGCACCGTTACCCCAATGGGCAACCCAAACCGGGTTCGCCTCATGATACAACCAAATAATTTAAATAAACCGGCAATTAAATTATGAAATAAAAATTTAAAATTAAATGTATACCCTAATAAATTCCAGGCGTGACAATTCTCCCCACCATGAAAACTTTCCGCCCTCGGAAAGTCAGCTCAATGCCTGATCAGAGAATAAAAATGGGTACTCCTGCTCAACCCATGACTTCCGCTCCCAAGTCTCATGTTCATCATTCCTGTGCTGCCATAGAACATGGACCAGAGCAATGGGCTTTCCACGCAACACCTTTTCCTGAGAATCCACTATACACACTGGTCGCTCGACCATAGACAAGTTAGACTCTATCTCCAGCTCCTCCCAATTCAGCACATGCGACGGGTCGGGGTTGTACTTCTTCAGTTGGGAGACATGAAATAAGTCGTGAATCGACGTCAACTGCGAGGGCAAAGCTAACCTGTATGCCACCTTGCCAATCCGCTCAAGAATTTCGAAAGGTCCAACATATCTCGGCGTCAGCTTCCCCTGTTTCCCCAAACGACGGTGACCCAAGCGAGGGGCCACATTCAGGAACACTCTGTCCCCCACTGAAAACTTGAGGTCCCGCCGCCTCTAATCTGCATAAGACTTGTGGCGACTCTGAGCTGTCAACAACCGCTGCCTAATCAGCTTGACCTTCTCAGACGTCTCCTGAACAAGACTCGGTCCCAAGAGCGAGGCCTCTCCTACCTCAGCCCAACACAGAGGAGACAGACAAGGCCGGCCATAGAGCACCTCAAAGGGTGCCATTCTGATGGAAGACTGGTAACTGTTATTGTAAGAAAACTCGACCAGCCCCAAATGGCTATCCCATGAGCCTCCAAAATCTAACACAAAGGCTCGGAGCATGTCCTCCAGAATATGATTCGCCCGCTCCATCTGGCCATCGGTCTGAGGATGGTATGTCGTGCTCATCTTAATCTGCGACCCCAAAGCCTTATGGAGGCCTCCCCAAAAAATGAGATGTAAAGAAGGGGTCCCTGTCAGAAACAATTGCCGACGGCACGCCATGAAGTCTGACCACCTCCTGAACATACAAGCGGCCCGGTTCCTCTACCTTCGCTGTATCTCTGATCGGAATAAAGTGAGAAGTCTTGGTAAAATGGTCAATCACCACCTAGATAGCATTCCTCCCTCGAGGTGTACGAGGAAAGCCAATGATGAAGTCCATGGCGACCTCATCCCACTTCCAGGTAGGAATGGGTAATGGCTGGAGTAGGCCAGATGGTCTCTGATGCTCTTCTTTCACTTGCTGGCAGGTGTAACATCTGGATACAAAGTCGGCTATGTCTCGTTTCATACCTGGACACCAGAACTGACGGCGAACATCGTAATTAATCTTGGTGGTACCAGGATGGACGGCCCACTGAGATTGGTGGCTATCCTGCATCACAACCTTTCGCAGAGACAATGGAACTACCGCATGGCCCTTGAAACATAGGACCCTCTGGGAAGACAAAGACCAATCAGGAGTCTCCCCACCATGAAGAAACTGCATAGATCGCTGACAAAACTCATCACCAGGCTGCTCCTGCTGAATCAAATCTAGAAAGGCAGGAGTCAACTGGATGGTAGACAAGAAAGTACCTCCACTGTGCTCCCTTCTCTCCAAATGCATCTGGGCGAAGAGCCCCATCAAAGTCCACTCATCGCTGGACTTCTTCAACGCCTGCACTGGTACTTTTCTGCTCAATGCGTCAGCTACCACATTACCCTTTCCAGGGGTATAGAAAATATCAAAATCAAAACCCTGCAGGTACTTGACCCAGCGGCGCTGCCTCAAATTGAGATCATTCTGAGAGAAAATATAGGCCAGGCTCTTGTGTTCAGAATATACCACAAACTTCTCCCCAAAAGATAGTGGCGCCACGTCTTCAAAGCATGCATCACTGCCACCAACTCTAAGTCGTGAGTCGGATAGTTCTTCTCATGCGGCCGGAGTTGGCGAGAACCATAAGCCACAACATGGTCATCCTGCATGAGCACACATCTATGGCCCGTACCTGACGCATCACAGTACACCACATAGCCCTTTCCTGACTCCAGTAAGGTCAACACAGGTGAGGTGGTCAACCGCCGCTTCAACTCCTCAAAAGATGTCTGGCACTGTGGGTTCCACTCATACTTCGCCCCTTTCCGGGTGAGTGCGGTCATGGGGGAGGCAAGCCGCGAGAAGTCCCGGACAAAGCGCCTGTAATAACCAGCCAAGACCAGAAAACTCCTGATCTCAAACACATTTCTCGGCTGCTCCCAAGACATAAATGCTCTGATCTCTTCGGGATCCACTGAAACCCCTTGTCTGAGACGACATGCCCCAGAAACTTCACTTCCCTGATCCAAAAGTGCACTTCGAGAGTTTGGCATACAGGCGGTGATCCCGCAAAGTGCCCAAAACAACACGCAGGTGATGCTCATGATCCTCCTCAGATCCAGAGTAGACCAGGATGTCATCCTCGAATACCACGACAAATGAGTCGAGATATTGGTGGAACACCCTATTCATGAGCGCCATGAAAACTGCAGGAGCATTTGTCAGTCCGAAAGGCATGACCAAGTACTCGAAGTGACCGTACCTGCTTCGGAAAGCCGTCTTCGGGATATCTGCTTCTCTCACCCTAAGATGGTGGTATCCCGAACGCAAATCAATCATGGTGAACCACTTTTCCCCCTTCAGCTGGTCAAACAAATCTTCAATCCGAGGAAAAGTGTATTTATTCTTGATGGTTACCATGTTCAACTTCTGGTAATCAATACACAACCGAAGGGTTCAATCGGCCTTCTTCGCGAATAAAACTGGTGCGGTCCAAGGAGAGATGCTCGGGCGAATGAATCCTTTGGATTCCAAATCGTCCAGCTGTATCTTTAATTCCCTCAATTCGGTGGGGGCCATGCGATATGAGGGAAGAGATATAGGCTATGTTCCCGGCGCCAACTCAATCGAGAACTCCACGTCTCTCTCTGGGGGTAAGCCAGAAAAATCATCTCGGAAGACCTCTGGGAACTCATCCACTACACGAGGTAACCTGCCATGTGAAATACCACCATCGTCCTCCAGCGCGAGTGACGACAACTGATAAGCAATATTTCCAAGCTCAGGGAGTGGAGGTCCCGCACGTCCCGACCGAGGATCCCATTCTCCGTGAAATAGCTGAGGAGTCCCATCTGGTGCTGTAAAGCTGACTCGGCGTTGATAGCAATCAATGTGCGCCTGGAAGCACACCAGCCAGTCCATACCGAGGATTACATCAAATAGGTCCATGTCAAGGACTAAGAAATCACATTCCATCTCGACTCCCAACACAGAGGGTGCGCACGATTGGCACTTAAGGCCCTGCTCCCTCTTTTTCCCCAACGGTGTTACCAACTCCATAGCAAATGATAACATCTCGGTTGGTAGGTTCAGCAGATTCACAAAACGAGCAGATATGAAAGAAATTGAAGCACCAGTATCAAATAAAACTCCCGCTATAGATGATGCAACCAGAATAGTACCTCGAACCGTCGAAGGCCCTGCATCAGATCCCGCTGGTGCCTAATCCATAGCATGTAGTTGCCTGGTCCCTGCCTGAGAACGACCTCTCGCCTAAGGCTCTGCCCTTATATGACTCTGCCCTGAAGACGATCCGGTCCTACCACCACGCCCACCAAACCGAGATCCTATAGTCCTGGTCGGCTCTGACTGAAATGATACCCCTCTGGAAGCCACTCATCCAGCCCCACTCTGATAAGGGCGTGCAGTCCTGCAGAAACGCTGTAGATGTCCCACAACTCCACATCCATGGCATGGTCTGGGAGGGTATGGACAAATAGGTCGGATGTGCCCTGACCTTCCGCACTGATGGCACACCACGGACCCTGCACCAGAAGTCCCAGATGAAAACTGCCTGGGAGGATGACCTGAGCTGCCATCACCCTTCTTCCATTGCTCATCACGCTTCCTTTTCTTCTCAGATGAACTGCCACTGCCAAACCCTGACACTGATCCAGAAAACCCCGACATTCCCTTCTGGTCAATCTCGGCCATACAAGCACGATCGACCACCTCAGCATAAGTATTCAGTTTGAACAAGAAAACCTGGGAGTTAATTTCTGGTCGAAGGCCCTTCTCAAACTTCCGAGCTTTCAAGAATTCGCTCGAAACTATCTCAGGTGCGTACCATACCAGTTCAGCAAAGCGATTTTCATACTCCATCACTGTCTGATTCCCCTGTGAAATCTCCATGAACTCCCGAGATCTAGCATAGGCTACGAACTTTGGACAATACTGCTCGTTGAAGATACCCTTGAAATCCTTCCAGCTCATGTGCTCATGCTTCCCAGCCTGGATCACTGATTCCCACCATTTGCGACTAGAACCCTCCAGCTGGAACGTGGCACACTTCACCCTGACATCCACAGGCGTGTTAAGGAAATCGAACATGCGTTCTATCTTTTCAATCCACTCCTCTGCCTCCTGAGGTTCTGAACCACCTCGGAAAGAAGGAGGTTTTCTCCTCAGAAACTCCGGAGCTCTATCCTTCCTAGAGCCGAATTCTTCCCCTCTAGCTGGAGCAGGGGCGGGGGAAGGAGTCGCCCCTTGTCCTAAAGCCTGAACGGCTCGTACCATCGCCTCAACCAATCTCTGATCAAGCGGCACGAGAGAACTCTCTCCGGCTTCCTCCCGTGGATGCATAGGAACTCTCCGGGGAGGAATCTTACTGCAAAAGGGCAGCAATCAAGAATGAAAACCATCAATAAAAAGGGAATAAATTTTTTTCCATCAAGATAAACATTCATCAATAAACCAAACATGCAAAAACGAATCCATATAAAAGCTTTACTTTCCTTACCTGGTGTCCACGTACAGTCTGCAACCTGCACGTCCCACCCAGAAAATAAGTGAAATGAGCACCCTGACATCCCATGGTGACTCAGTATCTGTCACGAGGCGTACTGGCCAGGCACTCTATTCGCAACATGAATTCTGAGCCATGACAGACCCAACTCATGTATAACCCAACTCATCCCAAATAACATAAACAACCAACAAAACCTCCCCTTTGATACCATTTTGTCACGAACCGAATCGGGTCGTCATCCGAACCGACGCCCGACCGCGCCCGCGGCAAGGCCCGAAGGGCGTTCCCGATCCCCACGGGCTGGCACAAGTGCCCGTGTATCGAAATAAACTTTGGGAACGAATTACCCGAGTGAATAAATGTAAAGCATCCAACCAAAGTAGACCAAACAGAAATAAATGTTACAGTAAAACATGTAGTTGAACAAACAAGTTTTTGGTTCACAAGTATCCAAAACCCAAATAACACTAAAACAAGATGACCAAAAACCAACCTAAGGACTGTCGCCCGGTGTGAGGACACCACCTTTAAGCTACCACCAAAACGCCACGTAGGTAGTCCTGCTAACAACCTGAACCACTGCTCCCAAAAGCTGGACCCCCTACCTGTATCAAAAGTAAACAAGTCTACTTACACCCAAGGGTGTAAGTAGGGTGTGAGCAATTGCCCAACAGGATATCACCAATAAAAGATTCCACACACAACTATCAAAAGACAAACCACTTGCAATGCTAAAATAAAGAGAGAAAGAAGTGAAAAAGGAAAATGGGTTTCATAAAATGATTTAAAAGAAAGTCAGTTCAAGATAAACACTTTATGATAGTAGTTCAAGTGACATATCACGTATCAGCATGCACGCAAGGTAACTGGTGGCACCAAGGGATGGGAAAGGCCCTATGGGTACTAGAACTAGTGGGATACTAGAACGTCATGTCTCAGTGAAACGTGGCTTAGGAGGCCACGACCCTCAGATAACGTGGCTTAGAAGGCCACGACCCTCAGAACACGTGGATTAGAAGGCCACGACCCTCAGATATCATATGTTTAGTTAGTGTTGCAGTCGTCAAACCTGCCAGTGAAACCGGGTCGGGTCATCTCCGGAACACTAGCTCACTAGTCCCAGTCTCCCCACCTAATACCCCGGCTTCCCTCCATGTGCTCACCTAAAGATCAAAGTTCATATAGTATGTCACATTATCACTTAGATCCAAACGTGTCACATGCACACTGATATCCTTTTTGAAAACCACACACACACACCAAAACCATTCTTTTTAAAAACTTAGACCACACTGCATACGCTTTAAATTAAAATCGACACATAACTTAACGAAATCACTTTGTTATTTAAGAAACCCACTAAGAAAAATTATTTAACAGTTTTCAAACATGTCGCAAAAATTTTTAAAGGTTAAAAAGTCACCCAAAACCTCTTTCTATAATAAAACACATTCTGACATGCCAACACACAACCTGCGTCATCCGAACTCCCTGAATCACGCACTGCACAGTTTACAAATAATCATAAATAGCCAAAGTGAGTTTCCGCGATAAAAGAAATGGACTTGCACCACATAAATGTACCACTGGAAAATAAAATGCGCATTTAGAAAAGTAATTAAAACTAATTTGTCAATATGAAAACTAATTAGCAGGGTGATGAAAAATTAAACCAGCACGCAAAAGATCGCCACAAGATAATTGAGTGCGGAATCACCTACCTCAAATAGGAACGGGAAAGGACATGGCGCAAGACTCCAGTTGCGCCACGGTCGCACCGTCTTGAGCCGTCAACCAGGTCCTAAAGACAGCAGAACGCTCAACGAGTTTAGAAAATTGTTAACATAATAATAATGATGATAATAATAATAGCGATAACATAATAATAATAATAATAATAATAATAATAATAACATAATAGAATAATAATAATAATATAATAACAATAGCAATAATAATAGTAATGATAATAATAATTATAAATAATATTAATAACAATAATATTAATATTAATAATAATAATAGCATAATAATAATAATAATAACAATAGTAGTATAATAATAATAGTATTATTAACATAATAATAATAATAATAATATGATAATAATAATAATAATAATAATTTAATAATAATAATAACAATAATAATAATAATATAATAATAATAATAATATTATTATTATTATTATTTACATAACTATAATAATAACATATTAATATTTATAGTAATTATATAATAACTAACATATTAATAATAATAACAAAAGAAAACATAATATCTTATTAGATAACATAAAATAATAATAATAAAAAAAGAAAAACAGACCTGCGCGGTGGAGGAGGTGCCGAACAGGGGCGCCGGAACGGGGAAGAAGAGGAAGAAAAAGAAAGGGAAGAAGAAGGAGAGAAGAGGAAGATGAGAAGAAGAAGAAGAAAAGAAGAAAAGAAGAAGAAGAGCAGAAGAAGAGGCAGGGGCGTGGTCCGGCGGAAGGTGCGGGTGAGTGGGTGAGGGAGAGAGCGCTGGCAGGGGAAGAAGAGGAAGAAAAAGAAAGGGAAGAAGAAGGAGAGAAGAGGAAGAGGAGAAGAAGGAGAAGAAGAGAAGAAGAAGAGGAGAAGAAGAAAAGAAGAAGAAGAGAAGAAAAGCAGCAGGGGGGTTGCGCCGGCTAGGGGTACGAGGGGAGCAGCAGGTCGGCCCGAGGTAGAGGCGTGGCCGATGTAGGTCCGGCGGGAGGTGCAGGAGTGGCGTAGCAGAGTAAAAGTCCAGCGGGACGTGGCTGGGGTGGAGGAGAAGAAGAGTGGGGAGAGGGGAGGGAGTGCGGATGCAGGAGCGTGAGGTTGAGGCCGAGCGGAAGAATGAGAGGAAGGAGAGAAGAAGAAAAGAATAAGAAGAGAAGGAAGAGAAATAAAAGAGAGAGAGAGAGAGAGAGGGTGGCGGCAGCTAGGGTTAGACATGGGAGAAAAAAATTCAACAATTTAAGATAAAATACTAATATTAAATATCATAATAATATTATAAATAATAATATTAATAGTAATAATAATAATCAAAATCTTAAAAATAATAATCACATCACAATAATAATGATAATAATAATAATAATAATAATATATTAGCAATAATAATAATAATATCATAATAATTATAAAGATAATAATAACGATGACAATAATATAATAATAACAATAATAAAAGCATAAAATTAATAATAATAATAATAACAATAATAGTATCAATAATAATAACAATAACATAAATAATAATAAAACTGAAGTTAACATCCGTCGTTTGGTTCGTCCGCGCAACGGGCACCGAGCATTAAAATGGCAAAGCTGCATGGCTTTGCCCATCCCCTACCCATACGTCGAGCGGCGCAAGGCCCGCGCGCGCGCACCGTTACCCCAACGGGCAACCCAAACCGGGTTCGGCTCATGATACAACCAAATAATTTAAATAAACCGGAAATTAATTTATGAAATAAAAATTTAAAATTAAACGTATACCTCAATAAAGTCCGGGTGTTACATGAGATTTGATGTGATCTGATTTGTTATATATAGAAGGGTTGAGATTATAATACGTTTGACATTGGGGTGTGATTGGGGAAAATCGTAGGGGAAACAATAGTGGGAAACGTTGATATATTATTATCTCAATACTATATTTCTATATTAGACGTGAAGTTTTTAAATTAATTCAAGGAATGCATGGGGTTAGTTAGTTTACTTATACAAATTCGTATTGGGTTTCGTGTTTATTCACTAGCACATTATAATTCTCTTTTCACATTTTCTCTTGAGAGCTTATTTATACCCCTACTGAGTCAACATGTATGATCATCCTACGCATATAAACAATTTTTTGGGTATCAAAGATGAATTTTTAGACATTGACGGACTTTTTTGTCTCTCATTTGGATTTTTTTCAGTTTATAACACAAAACTGTTTTTAGTAATTTACTTCGGAGACATTTTTATATATTTTTTACTTTATTCATGTATTGTTGAAAAATTTTAAATTACCTATTAATTATGTCATAGAATTTCTAGGTGGTTCATTATGTTATCTCCCAATCCTTTTTCTTATATATAGTAATGCCTCTAGTGTATATAAGATTTTTATTCCCATAGTGCTACTCACCCACCAAGGGCCTACGGGAGGTGGGACACTTGTGTATTATATCTCTTCCATAATTGTGGTATATATTCATGGAGGAGGTCAGGATGGAGTGGTATCAAAGGGCATTTGAGGTATAATATGATGTTTGGAATTAGTAACTATGAGGATTTCATGGTTTGGAAGGGAAATAAATCATATTGACCTTGTGGTGTGACATAAGATAGCGAGACCTTCTTGGACAAGGGATTTTAAGGACCCTTTTTAAAAAATGCATGGACTCTATCCTTATTGAATGACCGTGTGAGGTGGACCTCCTTATATGGTGGATTCCTATAATAGGTACATTCATCTTGATTGATTGTGTTAATGTATTACTTGGCTTATTGTGGTAAAATAAAATGCAATAAATAAATAGTCTTTGATAAAATTCCAAAGCACATGTTTAAGGTGTTTGACATACTTTTCAATGATATCTCATGTTCATCAACTTCAAGTGGATCAAGTAGTTGAGGCTATGTAGGTTTGTATGTCTTATTATCAAATGGATGACCTAATGTAAGTGTATGTAGAATGACAGTTGGATTTTAAAACCATGTAATTATATAATTTGGGAATGTATATGGAGAGTGTCTCATATTTGAAGATAGAGAACCAATTTTAGAGCAATGAGATCACTTGTAGTCTAATCCAAGTATTATATATCATTTTGATTCTATTCATAGTAGGTCAGTTGTGGGGGGTTCTGTGTCAGTGGTGGATTCTATTTATTTGGGATTGTAATGTGGAAGATGTTTTGTTGAAATAATTTTAGAAGGTGTTTGAGGATGAGTTCTTTTTCTTCATGATGATGGAATCCTAGAGGTTGTAGTTTATATTACATTAGTAGTGGTTTCGAGATTGTGAGAGTTTCAGATCATGTTCCAAGAACACATATATTTTTCCCATTTTATCCAGATTGGGAGTCTACATCGTGATGTCATTAGGATGATTAATTCCAAGGGAATAGGTATGTGTTCACTCTATTTACACTTTAAGCATTCCTATAGGTAAAAAAGTAATAGGTTATCAATATGATTATTTAAATGTTATTTGATCCAAAAGATATTTTACCAAATGGATTTTTCAAGAGAAAATAATTAGGTACATGGATATGTGTTTTCATGCAAGAAGACTTCTAATCATTGGTTAACGGACTACATAAACTCAATTTTCAATCTTTTGGGGTCAGTGGGTCCCAAAAACCTACTATAGTCTTTCCATTTTAATGACACATTTATAGAGGATATCAAAACCAAAAGGCTATGTGTCTGTAACGCCTATATGATTTATGATATATTTAAATAAATTTTATTATTCAGTATCTTTCTTTGCATGAAATCAAGAGTTTAAAGAACCACTGATATTCCCTTAATATAAAATTACCATTATAACCTAGTCGTTAAGTTATCGGGAGTAAATATAACAATATTTTAAAAATCAATTGTAATTGTAATTTAAATATATGTTGTATTAGTTATTTGAGAGAATTAAATTAATGAGATATTTATGTTATATAAATAATTTTTTTATATTCATCAAATAGATATTTTTGTTATAGGGTAAGTATAAACCCTGTTTATTGTATGAAAACTAATTCCTTTTGAAAGATTTTTTTTCACCATTTAATGGAGAAACCTTTTTAATATAATATATAGACACATTAAAAAGTTTAATATGATAATTTAAACCTACTATTTAAAATTGGGATATAAAAATTTACTTTGGATAAATTTTTCATATTTCTCTGATAACATTCATCATTTGATGAATAGTAAAAATACGTTACATTTTACTTAAAAACATCTTTTTTTCATCAAGATAATTAATGTGGATAAATTATATTAGTTAATAGTTTCTTAGTATAAATAAAATATATTACTACCATTAGTAATAATATTTTTCATTATCATTAATTTTATATTGAAATCATAGGTAAATACATTTTAATCTTATGCAATGTTTTAAACAAAAACCATTTTTTATACAACAAGGGTAATTTTAAATTAATTAATTCAACTTATGTGTTTTGAATTTGGAAAAATTAATTAAATATTTTGTATCAGCAGTTCCAAATTATGTTAATAGGCTACTTTTATTTTTGGGCATTATGAAAAGTAACAACGCTAATAGTTTTTTACCACGGTTCAATGTAAATCACGTTATTTAGGGTAAAATTAATATTATAAAATTACCCTAATATAAGAATTAATATCATTGAATACTTATATCTCTCTATAAAACATTATTTGGTCGAAATGGAATCTATTTCAATCCACTTGGATGAGATTAAGACATTTAATTTATTTTATTTAATGAAAAGTGAAATATGTCTAACTGAATCCTTAATAATTAAATTAATTTAAATATATGGTTATATAGAATATAAATTCGATTATAAATACTCATTTTAAAGATAAAATGTTTTTCTTTATCATGGTAATTTATTTGTAATTTTTAAAAAATATATAATTACCTTAATAGCATATACATTATTGATGGAGAAATTATTTATTTATGGAAAAATCAATAATATAGTATTTATTAAAATAATAATACCCATAAAAATGCCCAAAAAACATGAACAAAATATATTATTCGATTTTATATAATCCATAATCATCCAGGTCTCTAATTTTATTCCATTTGAGCCTTATATAATATATTATGACACTTATATTATTTTATTTTAAAAGATGTCAATGTTTTCACTTTCATAATTTTATAAATATACCATTTTAAATGCTAGTTTTTTAGAACATAAATTAGACTAAATGAATTATTACGAAATATATTAGATTTCTCTTCATTAACATATTTTATTTTTAATATTTATGCCAAAAAAATTATATTTAATAATTAAACTATAATGTTGTAGTAATTATTTTAAGAAGAGAAATATAAAATAAATGGTTTTTAAAAATTTAAAATAAATATTATATGAACTAATTAATGTTCTCCACTAATTTTATAGAATAATATTACATGTTAGGAATCTATTAAAGGTTATTTTTTGAGCCTATATTCTGTGTGGATTTTATTTAAATTCAAATAAATGAATAGTGTTAAAATTTGCACTATTGTTATTTTATTAAAATAACATATTATTAAATTTCATAAAAATAAAAAAAAATATTTAAAAATTAAAAATTGAAAATTATATGGTATAAAATTTTATAAAGTATCCAATTATGGAAAATTCACAACACATTAGTAAGTATTTGAAAAAAAATAATATTAAGGATATTATTAACACAATTTAAAATAAATAGATAAAATAAGGATAAATCAGAATGATAATGTTTAAAATAAACTGAAAACATATCTAAACATTATGTTATGTTGATATTACAACCATATATCATATAATCTTCTAATATGAGTCATTTTGGATGTTTCTATGTGGTTTTTTATTTTATAATAAATTAATATTTTTGAGGTTTCTAAAAGTTCCCCTTTCCTATCTTATAAAAGGGAACTGACTCCCTTTCCATTTCACTCCATTTTGAGCATTCAAAAAAGGCAAAAACCTAATCCTTCCCCTTCTCAAATTCTCTATAAAAATTCTAGAGGTCTTGGTCTTCTTTATAGACAAACATTAGTGCCCTAAGAGGAGGTTTAGAAGAGGCACATCGAGAAGAGGTAATATCCATTACTGATTCTTTCAAACATGTTTCTTCAGCTACATCATCTATATCAGTTGTTTATTTATTAAGTAATATCTCACGTATCACTTGTATAATGATATTTTATTATGAATATGGAACAATAAAAATTCCTCTTCTATCCGTCTTATGAAAAATTAAGTCACCACATGTGCCTACGTTGGGCTTATCCTCTCCACGTCGTGGTGTAACTTTTTTTCATCAGAAACATACAAGGATGGGTATAGTTATGAATGCAATAACTATATATGATTATTTTAAAGTGATATTTATTATGAAATATTGTACACCATACACTCAAATACAATTCCACAATCACCGGAATGATATCATCACACATGCGTACATACGACCTACCATCTCCATGATGTGATGTGATTTGTTCTACATGATCTTCATTGAAGAATGATTATATAAATGAATTGAATGAATAAATATGATATATATATATATATAAACATATTATACTAATTCTATTCTGTAATTGATAAAAATATAACCTAAAAAGAGTAATAAGAATCTATTTGACAAAACATGCTGAAATACATAAAGCAATTAACACCTGAATAACGAGTAATAATGAAATGTTACTAATAAAAAAATAAGAATAGTACCATATATGATATCATAAAAATTAATATGATTTATTAATGATTAAATTACATTATTTAAATCACTATACAAGAGGGTTGGATACATACAAAACATATCAGACCTAATGTGAGGGAAAATCTCACAATCTCATTTTGATCTGGGATTGATTATACTAAAGTATTTAATGGGGAATATTTATCATCCACATCCATGTTTCCTAAAGATTTAATATTATTTATATCTTTCTAAAAATATTTAAATCCAATTTTACCCGTTGTTTAATTTTTATTAAAATACATTAACAAAATATTTTTTCGTTTTGGGTACAAGATACTTTTTGACTTTTCCAGCAAATGTACAAGAAGAATATTTTTGTAACTTATACGAAAAGAATGGATTTTTTTTATTTCATGGGTCAGTATTTTAATGGATATTAATTTACATGTTTTTAAATTTATTTTCAATTAAATTATTTTATTTTAAATTTTCATGACATATTGTGAAAAGAAAGTGTTTTTGATGAAAAATGATATTTTTCTCAAGAACAAATTTCAAGTGTTTTATCAAAAGTATTTTCCATATATGTTGATATAGGTTTATATTTTTATCCCTATTATTACATTGATTTTATTATTTTATGATGTAATTATTTTTAATGTCCTTTTATCATATATTTATTATGTTATGATGAAACGATGATTAAGAATCCTAGTTTGTTACATGGGTATGAAGTGATGTATGATTTATGATTCTATTACACATATATTAATGGTTTCATTAGGATATGGGTGGGACCTATATCCCCCTTTAATACATTGGGTAATGATTTATATCTCATGAGATTGACATGGCTGGAATAATATGTTAAACTAGTTTAATGATACAAGACTAGAACGAGGAGTGAAATAAGTTCAGTAATAGACTTTGTCCACTTATATGGTCTTGGAAATGTCCCCTCACTAATATAAAATAATTTTATATGCTTATGAATTTACTACACAATGATTCATGTCTTATTATTATGATGATTGGGATTAAATATCACTTCTATGTTTTATCCTATGACATGATATTATGATCTCTTTTTTAGGATAATATTTTCAAAAGATATGATTTTATGAATATGATATGATTGGAATTTCCTTGGTTTACCCATAATTAGAATTTAAGCTCACTGTTTTGTATGTTTCTTTTACTCATGTCAGGAATAAGGGTAATAAATATGAAATTCCAAAATGGAGTGTAGTTATGATTAAATAAACGGGAGACAACGTAGATGCATTATGAAACAGTTGTTTATGTTTCCCAGTTTCTAATGACACTATACCTATACAGTCCTGTCATTGAATTTGTTATATGTTGTAATAAATACACTTCAATTATGATGTTATAACAATTTATTTAAATCATGGGTCATTATATGTTGTAATAAATATACTTCAATTCTGAATTATTAATATCGTATGCAACAGATGGGTTGTTATATTTGGTATCAGATGAAAGGTATAGTAATCCTTTGCAACTAGGATGTTAAAGTCTTAGTAATAACCCTATGAATATGTCTAATCATTGGATACATTCTTAGTGTTTAAAAAAAACCATGAAAAACCTATGATAAAACCTAATGTGTGGAATTTTATTCTTAATTATGTGGTTTTACTATTATTATTAGTGTTTCTCCAACTAGGAATCTTGGTTTTAGTTAATGGATGGATCCTGAAGGAACTGTGTTAAGGATAAATGCGATAGTAAATGATATTATTGTCCCCTTGAGAAACCAAATCATATTTGAGCTGTAATGATTTTTTAAAGATATGTTAACACAACATTCTCAAGATATAAATAATGAGGTGATTCCAAATAAGAAAAAGATGGAGCAACATTCTGTTGAATCCTTCATGCGGTGGTGTCCACCTTCATTCAGTGGGTATTCTGATCCATTAATGGCAGAACAATTGATCAGTACCGCTGAAAATATATTTTTTGTTCTAGAATGTTTTTAACATGATAATGTCATCTTAGAAGTATATTGTTTGGAAGGTGAAGCTGTTAAATGGTAGAATATTATCAATAATACATGGAAAAGAGATGAAATTGAGTCCATGTAATGGGAAGGGTTCATGAACTTATTTTTCAATAAGTACCTCCCTCGTATTCTTCGAACAGTGATGGAGAACTAGTTTCCAGAACTAAAGAAAATGGGTGATGAATCTGATTGTACCTATCAAGAAATTTTACAAGACTTGCGAGGTACGCTTCCAAAATTATTATCCAACCTGAGAGTAAAATCGATCAATTCTTTAGTGTGTTAAAACCAAGTCTCCTAAGGGAATTATCCACAAGGGGCTTCAATATCTATGAGGGAATTATTTGTAGTGAACTCAATGCTGAGATGGAGAGTGGAGTAACCCATAAATCATATGGGTTTGATGAAAAATGGAATTCAATTGAAAATGTAAAGGCCACACTTAAAAGAAGATGAATTTTTTCTCATGCTCAATGTATGGAAAGAAACATAGAGGTAATTATCTTAAAGGGACTAGTAAATTTTTTATGTTTGGTAAAGAAGGTAATCGGGCAATTGAATGTTGAAGTGATGGAAAAAATATATCTAATGATGCAAAAAATGAAAAGGCTACACAGAATACACCTCATACACTTCAATGTTACAAGCGAATGGAAATGAGGAATTATGCCAATAAATTCCCTAATCTGATGGTTTTTTATGATGATCGACATTAAAATACCCTTAAGGCCACAAACAATGAAAAGTAACATGCAATTTCTATTGGTGGTGTGTGGTTCAATAATGATGTGGTGAAAGGTACACATACAATCCAATCTAAAGTAGAAAATGTTTTATTTGATTCTGGATCCACCCATTATTTTATTTTTGATGAATTTTCTTCGGTTATCATCATATTGCATCAACAATTTGATGTTGATTTAGCTGTGACAAATCGAAATGGCACAACAGTTTCATCAAAAAGTTTACAATACTTCTCTAACTGAAGTTTGTAGGAAACTGCTTACTACAAATCTTGTGATCCTTCCATTACTATTATATGATTTGATTCTTGGCATGGATTAACATTCCATATACATATCTCATATCAATTTCTAATGAAGTTAAGTCAAATTTCATATACCAAATCAATAAATGATCATATATTGATGCGAGGATGAATATAATATTCCAATATAAATTTTCTCCATCTTATGGGTCTTGAATCTGATAAATGAATGTTATTTATCTCAAATGGTTGGTGAGAAACTCACGATTAAGAATATGATGATTGTATAGGAGTTTGATGATATCGTTCTAGAGGAATTGATAGGTCTTCTAACAAATAGTGATGTTGCGATTTCAATAGAACTCATACTGGGTGCTTTGACTATGAAAAAGTCACCTTATAGAATGGCCCCAAGTGGGTTTCAGGGATTGAAGAAGAAACTTCGAGATAATCTTGTTAATGGACTTATATGCCCTAGTGCATCACCTTGGAGAGCACTTATTCTATTTATTAAGAAGAAAGAAGGATCAATGAGACTCTGAATTGAAAGTCATGAACACCACAAGATAACTTTCAACAACAAATATCATATCCAATGCATTGATGATTTATTTGACCAACTACATGGAGCTCAATACTTTTCTAAGATTTATCTTTGTTCAGGTTATCATCAATTAATGGTCAATAAGGTTTATATACCAAAGATGGATTTTCATACAAGGTATGCACACTATGAATTTATAGCGATTCCATTTGGCCTTACTAATGCCCCTACTATCATCATGGATCTAATGAATAGAGTCTTTATAAACTATCTTGATCAGTTTGTAGTAATCGTTATAGAAGATATTATTGTTTATTCATATAGAAAGGAAGAACATGAAGATCACATGTGAATTGTGTTGAAGACCCCATGAAAGGAGAATCTTTTTGGAAAATTTACCAAGTCTGAATTTTGTCTTCAAAAATATTAAATTTTTGGGATACATAATCTCAATAGAGGTTATTGAAAGATGGTTGAGACCAACAAAAGTAACTGAGATCCAATGTTTTCTTGGTTGGTTGGATATTATCAATGTTATTGAATGGTTTTTCACAATTATGTAATCCACTCTCCATGTTTACTCATAAATGAATTATGTTTGATACGAAAGGGGAATGTGAAGTGAATTTCAAAGAGCTAAAAAGAATTTTAGCTAGTGAACATATGCTCACACTACCATTTATTGAAGAAAAGTTTGTGATCTACTATGATGAATCCAATAAGGGGATCGAGTTTGTTTTCATAAAAAATGATATGGTTATAGCTTATGCCACACAATAGTTGAAAATCCATGGAAAAAATTACCCAACTCATGATTTAGAGTTATATTCTGTAATCCTTAAATTAAAAATATGGAGGCATTATATTTATAGTGAAAGGTGTGATATTTATTATGATCATAAAAGTATAATGTATATTTTCACTCAAAAGGATATGAATATGCACCAAAAAATATGGGTGGATTTGATTAAAGATTACGACTTCTCCATACATGACCACCATGGAAAAGCAAACAAGGTGGAAGATGATATAAGACAACAAGACCATGACATATTATCCATGATGAGGATCACGAAAGATCCAATATTTATGGAGATGCAATGGATGGATCTTGAAATTATAAAATAAGAGGAGAAATATTATATTTTTCAAATTAATTTTCAACCATCTATACATGTGAAGATTAAATAGGAACAAAAGGAAGATGTAAAGTTAAAAAAGAATTTGAGAAGTGTTCCTAAATTCTACCATGATTATGGTGAAATAATAAGGTTTAGGAATAAGTATTGTCTTCCTCGCATACCTGAATTAATGAATGAGATATTGGATGCAGCTCATATTTCTTCCATATCTGTTCATCCTGGAAGCACGAAGATGTATAGGGACATGAAAGAGTACTTTTGGCGAGATGGCATTAATGGATATATTTCTGAATTTGTCACTCGATGCTTGGTTTGTCATCATGATAAGACTGAACGAAAGAAGTCTAAGGGGATGTTACAACCATTACCCATACCAGAATGGAAATACGAAAACATCGCTATGGAATGTTTCACCGGACATCCCAAAACATCCAATGTTAATAATGTTATCTTAGTTATAGTTGATCGTCTTATGAAGACGACCCAAATCATTTCTACTAAAGAGGATTTATCTCATGATCATATTTCTTAGATATATATAAAGTATGTGGTAATATTGCATGGAGTACCGCTTTCCATTATAATTGATCGGGATCCGAGGATTACCTCGATGTTCTGGAGAAGTCTTCATCATGCTCTAGATATAGAGTTATGTTTAAGAACAATATATTATGCATCGATAGAGAGTCGGACTGAGAGGAAAATCCAAACTATAGAAGAAATTCTAATATCTTGCACTATGAATTTAAAAGGATGTTGGGGTCAACACCTACCATTGGTGGAATTTTTATACCTCAATAACTTTCACTCCACTATTTAGATGGATCCTTATGAAGACCTCTATGGAAAGAAGTGAATAACCCTGACTTGTTGGGATGAAGTTACGGGAAAAATGCTATTAAGGCCTAATATTTTTGATGAAATGGATGAAACTTCCAGATTAATTCAATAAAATATAACAGCATCACATGGTCGAAAAAAATATATGCTGACAACCGAAGAAAATACCTTGAGTTTGATGTGGTTGATAAGGTGTTCTTATGAATATCTCCCTGGAAGAGAGTAATGAGTTTTGGAAAGAAGGGAAAGTTGAGCCCTAGGTGTATCAGTCCTTGTAAAATTCCGGGGCATGTTGGGAAGGTAGATTATTGATTGGCACTTCCACTGAATATATCCCAAGTTCATGATTTGTTCCATGTATCCCTCCTAGGAAAGTACATTCTAGATCTTTCAAATGTACTAAGCTCAGAATTAGAACATCTAGAGAATGATCTTTCTTATAAAGAACAACTGATACCGATTATGGATCGTAGTGAAAAAGTTCTACGAAACTAGAACACTTTCCCGGTTAAACATTTATCGAGGAATCACCAATTAGAAAAAGCTACATAGAAACATGGGGAAATGATGAGGGAGATGTATCCTCATCTGTTTATTTCCAAGTGATGATTTTCGAGGGAAAAATTCTATTTAAGGGGGATAGAATGTAATGTTTGTATGTTTTATGAAATACTTATATAATTTTTATTATTCTGTAATTTTCTTTGCACACAATTGTGAGTTTAAACAATCTCTGAGATGTGTTGAATATAAAATTACCGTTATAACATAGTTGTTATGTTATCGGGGATAAATAAAACTATATTTTACAAATCTACTATAAATATAAATAAATTATATTTTATATTAGTTATTTGTGTTAATGAAATTAATGATATATGTTTGTTATATAATGAAAAAGATATTTGGATATTCATCAAAAATATAATTTTGTAATAGGATATGTATAAAGCCTATTTATTGTATGAAAACCAATACATTTTTAAATAATTTTTTTCCGCCTATTAATGGAGAACAATTTTTAATTTTTGATTTATAAACACAAATTTTCTTTATATGAAAATATAAATATATTCTTTGTAAGTGGGATATAAAAATTTACTTTGGTTAATGTTTTCATATTTTCTTTTTAACATTCATATTTTAATGATGAGTAAAAATATGCTAAATTTTACTTAAAAAAAACTTATCTCATCATGATAATTTATATGGATAAATTTTAATAGTGAATGGTTTAAAAGTATAAATAGAATATATTTTTACCATTTTAATATAATTTATTTAATTAACAAAAAATTTACATTGAATTCATAGGTAAAAACATTTCAGTGTTTTATAATGTTTTAAACAAAATCCCTTTTTCGACAATGAGATTAATTTTAAATTAATTCATGCAACATATGTATTTTTAATTTGGAAAAATCAATAAAATATTTGGTATAATTATCTCCAAAATATGTTAATATGCTACTTTTATTTTTAGGCATTATGAATAGTAACCACGGTTACTTTTTTTACCACAGTTAAATGTATATCGAGTAATTAAGTGTAAAATAATATTATAAAATTACCATAACAATTGTATTAATATAATTTAATGATTATATATCTCTCCAAAACATACTTGGGTAGAAATAGAATCTTTTGGAACCCACATGGATGGGATTAAGACTTTTAATTTTATTTATTTAATGAAAAGTAAAATATGTCTAACTCAATCCTTAACAATTAAATTACTTTTAATATAATGTTATTCATAAAATAAATTATATTATAAATACTCATTTTAATGGTGAAATGTTTTTCTTTATCATGGTAATTTATTTGTAATTTTTCAAAAATATATAATTACTTTAATTAATTATACACTAATAATGGAGAAATTATTTATTTAGTAAAAAATCATTAATATAGTTTTTATTAAAATATTAAAACCTATAAAAAGGCCCAAACACCTGAAAAAACCTTATTTTTAGAGTATATCTATACCATAATTACCAAAATGTATAATTTTTTACCATTTAGAGCCTTATAAAATATATTATGATAGTTGTATTAATTTATTTTGAATGATGTCAAAGTTTTCACGTTCACAATTTAATAATTATAATATTTTAAATGCTGTGTTTTTTAGAAATTAAATTTAAAAAAAGTATTCTTATGATATATATTATATTTTTCTTGATCAAAGTATTATATTTTAAATTTTTATGCCTAAAATTTGTATATTAAATATATATAAAAAATTGTGGTATTAATTCTTTTATTAAGAAAAATATAAAATAAACGGTTTTAAAAAAATTAAAATAAATATTATATAAACTAATTAATGTTCTCCACAAAATTTCATGATGAATATTATATGATAGGGATATCTTAAAGTTATTTTGGAATCTATCTCTTGTGTGGATTTTATTTAAATTCAAATAAATAGATAGTTTCAAAATATAGACTATTGATATTTTATAAAAATAACATATTATTAATTATTTTAATAAAAATAAAAAATAAATAAAAAATAAAAATATTATATTATATGGTTTAATATGTCATTAATTAACCATTTTTGGAAAATTCAGAACACATATGTAAGTATTTATAACCATTTAAAATTTAGAATATTATTACCACAAGTGAAATTTATCATATTAAATAAGGATAAATCAAAATGATATGGTTTATAATAAAATAAAAACATGTTTAAATTTTATTGGTTGATGAGATTACAACCCCATATCATATCATCTTCGAGGTTGAGTCTTTTTTTAGATTTTTATGTGGGTTTTATTTTATTATTAATTAATATATTTGAGGTTTCTAAAAGTGCCCCTCTTCTCCCATATAAAAGGGAACCTCCTCGCTCTACTTTACTCTCCATTTTGAGCCGTCAAACTAGGCCAAAGAATATCAATTTACCTTATAAAATTCCCTTGAAATATACTTGAGTGCCTGGTATTTTTGAAAGACCAACTTTAGTGCCATAAGAGGAGGTTTTGAAAATGAACATTGAAGAAGAGGTAATATCCTTTTCTGAATCATTCGAACTTATTCCTTATTCTACTTCATATATATGACTTTATTCATTATTAAGTAACAACTATGGTATCAATTGTATACTGATAAGTTTTTATGAATATAAAAAACCCCTATTCCATCTTCTATACATCCTATGATAATTGAAATCACCACGTATGGGTACGGACAGACTAACGTATCCATGTTGTGGTGTTATTTTTTTTCATCACCAACATAATTTGATGGGTATAATTATGGATTAAATAACTACACATGATTATTGTAAAGTGATATTGATTCTGAAATATTATACACCATAATCTTCAATACAATTTCACAATCATGGGAATGATATTGTCACTCGTCCGTACGTACGACCTACTATCTCCACAATGGGATGTGATTCGTTCTACATGATCATTATTTAATAATTATTATATAAATTAATGGAATTAATAAATATGATATATATTATAATAATATTATTATATCAATGATATAACTATAAGATAAAATGTGTAAAAATAATTTATTTGATAAAACATTTAGAAGATCATAAAGCAGTTAACACCCAAATAACGAGTAATAATGAAAAGTTACTTATAAAAAGATATTAATAAGACCATATATGATACCATAAATATATATATAATTCTTGAATAAGTCGATGAAATTATTTAAATCAGTATACAAGAGGTTTGGATACATTCATATCATATTAGACTTAAGGTAAGTGAAAATCTCGCAATCACATTTCAATATGTGATTGTTTATACATAAGTATTTACTGGGGAATATTTATCATCCACATACATGATTACTAAATATAAAATATTATTTCTATCATCATATAATTTTTTAAATACAATTTTAACAATTTTTTAATTATTATTTTATAAGAAAAAAGGTGTCTTTTGTCATTTTTGTTAAGGGATACTTTTTGACTTTTCCTGAAAAAAAGAGAATAATGTTTTTCGAACATATATAGAATGAACTATTTTTTATGATTTCATAGAGAATTATTTACATGAATATTACTTTACATGTTTTCAATATTATTTTCAATTATCTTATTTTCTCTTGAAATTTAATTCCTTATTGAGAAAAGAAAATGATTATGAAGATGAAAGGATATTTTCCTCATGAACTATGTTCATATGTCTTATAAAAATTATATTCCATCTAAGATGATATAAGTTTATATTTCTATCAATATCATTAAATTTATTTTATTATATTATGAAGGAATTATTTTTCATTTCTTTTTATCTTATGTGGATTATGCTATGATGTCATGATGTTTAATAGTCCGATTTTATTACATGGGTTATGATACGATGTATGATTTTTGATTTTGTGGCACACATAAAAATTGTTTAATAATGATATTGCTGGGACATATATCTCCATAAAATGAATTGGGTAGTGATTTATATCTCTTGAGATTGACATGGCAGGAATGGAATGTTAAACTGGTTCAGTGATACAGGACTGAAACGAGGAGTGAACTCAGTTCAATAATGGACTATGTCCACTATGATGGTATTGGAAATGAGCCTTCACTAATATCAAATAATTTTATCTTCTTATGTTTGTATGTAACAAAATTTCATGTCCTATGCTTATTTTTATTGTTATTATGTTGAACATATATGATTTATCTATTGACATGATATTATGATCTCTTATGCAGGATAATATTTGCTAACGTTATGATCTTAAGCATATGATATGACTGAATTTTTATTTGTTTACCTTTACTAAGCATTTGAGCTCACCCTTGACTACGATTATTTTCTCCAGGTCAGAAAGATAGGTATTATATATTATATTCTAAAAAAGATTCCATTTATGATGAAATAAAAGGGAGCCAACATAGATTCATTTTGAAATAGTTGTTTAAGATTCCCAGTTTCTAAATACACTATCCCTATATGGCCCTATGATGGTTTTTGTTATATTTTTCGTAAAAAAATATACCTCAATTTTGATGTAATAACAATGTATGTAATGTATGGGTCAATAAATGTTGTAATAAATAGACTTCAATTATGAAGTAATAATAATGTATGTAAGGTATGGATCGTTATAGTGTCTGAATATTCAGGGCATCTAGTATCATGTCGGTGTTAAAGACCCTTTTCAGTAGTAGTAGCAGTTTCCTCTAAGGTAGTTTAAGTGGGAGGGACCACCAACACATTTTGAACAATAGTGAGTAGAATATTTTGGACGAGGTAATATTTATTATGTTACCTACCTTTAAAGACCTAATCTATATCATGGTTTTGGAGGATGGTGGTAGATAGCATGGAGAACTATGTGTTGTATGACATAAACATTAGTGGTGGAATTTTCCATAAATCCAATAGTAGTTTGATGTAAAATTAGTTTCTCATCTAATATTTTTTTCATATTTTTTTATTAAATATCAATATATGCGTTTATTTTTTATGATATAGGAAAAATATTGGTTCTAGATGTGGAGAGAATTTATGTTCCCAAGTGTTATCT
Source organism: Viscum album (assembly GCA_963277665.1). NCBI lineage: Eukaryota > Viridiplantae > Streptophyta > Magnoliopsida > Santalales > Viscaceae > Viscum > Viscum album. The sequence goes on from OY728150.1 coordinate 1,048,529,140, forward strand.
ATGCTAGTTAGAGGTCATGAAACATTTTTTTTTCTGATGAGGATGTTGATTGGTGGTGGGGTTGCTCCGGTTAGTGGGAAACATAATCATATATAAATATATTCCAATGATGTTATCATCATAAAAGACTGATGATATTTATTTTGGGAAATCATCAACTATTTCCATATGAGAGTTTCAATTTTTTATGTGCTTAATCAATGTGTAATATTCATTGGTAGGAAATGTTATCATATGGGTGGTAGGAAAGTAGAGCCTATTTTTTAATAGTTAGTGGAGCTGTCAGTAAAAATCCAGGTTAAGGGTATTCCCAACTTTGTATAAGATTTCATGGATGTTTTACAAGATTTGGACATTAACATACCCCCTCAACACAATGTTTATTTGGAATATAGTTGTAGTCAAACGTGTCTATGATTTTTGTGGTTCTATATAGGATGACACCTATGGAAATTATTTATTTGAGGTTGTAGGTTGGTGATATGATGTATATGGGTGTCCCAAAACTCGGAATGTCTCCTTGGGTTTCTCGAGTAATATTATCCACCAATTTAGAATGAATTATGAGGCTATGAATAGATTATTGATGGTTTAATATCGTTACTGTCAAGAACTATTACCATATTTTGAAGATTAATGATATGTTGAATCAGTTGAGAGGATATAATTGGTTTTCAAATATTGATATGAATTCTTGATATCATAAGGTGAGAGTGATGGATGAAAATACCTTGAATACTATATTCTGGTTCAGTTATAGGGACATTAAATTTATAGTTTTCTAGTTCGGTGTCGCAAATGCATAGGTCATTTTTATGGGGCTCATGAATTCCATGTTTCATGTGTTATTGGACTGTTTTTTCATCACAATCATCAATCATATATAGATATAATCATGTTTATAATGGGATCAGGTTGAGCATTTATAGGTGGTTTTACAGTTACTTCAACACCACTATCTCTATGAGAAATTTTTCATGTGGGAATTTTGGATGTTCACGTTGAATTTCCTTGTACATGTGGTTTCTCAAAAGGGAGTATTAGTAGACCATTAATACGTAAAGGCTATTGTTTTTGGGGAAGAACCCATGAATATTTAATAGGTTCATAGTTTCCTTGATCTTTTGGGCTATTATTAGTGGATTTTATCCAATGCCTCTTGATTTTAATCCCTTAAAATAGATTTAACTAGGAAGTATGAAGATATTTTGGGACTGATCAATACTAGGAAGTGTTCATTTACCTGAAGGATATGTTGGTTAGTTCTTGAGTTATTTGGTTCCTGTAGTGGGTGTTTTTATTGAGGTATTTTTTATTAAACTATTATATTCTTAGTGTGAATGTTGATGAATGAGGGATTAGTGATATCTTATAGGTCTAAAATGATACATCCTCATGAGTGTAACTAAGACACCCAAGACATTGAGTTAGTATTACGTTTTTTGTGATAAATCTTTTGATACATTACATTATTTCTTTGAAAATTTGTGTTTTAAAAGTCAACATGTTTCTTATTATATCATTATAAAAATATATAAATACAATGGTGGATAATGTTTCTTTAGAATTATAAATATTATATGTATTACCCAAAATGGAAAGGGAATGTGAAGGCTTGTGTGTTGAGTAAGAAGGACCCAGAAGATACGGCTCCAAAATATTCAGATGTTTGAGAAAGATGTAGGATCCTATAATGATGCATCCTAACATTTGAAAAATTGGTGGTCATGATTCTCTTTATTAGATGGGTTTTCATTCAACATTATAATAAAAAGGGGATATGTCTCGATGGGGATACACTTAGGATGAGGTGATGCATGACTATATTGTCCATGGTAATACCTATGAGGGATGGCCAGAGTATGGATAAAATAAATATTTTTTCAGGAAAGAATTTTTGTTCCATAGTTGGTGGATGATGGAGTTTTCCATGTTATTCCGAAATCAACTTTAAAATTAATTCCCAGTAGAAAAATGATTTATCAATATTTAGGGGGACAAATTTGGTGTCCTAGGATAATGTGGTTAGTGGTAGAGATTTTTTTGAGGTGTCTGGTTTTTTATAGGTGAATGTAGAACACCATGTTCATTGATGTTTTATGGAGTCCATAGATTTTAAAAAGTTGAAAGAAGTGAAATATTTAATGAATTCATCCATAGGTTACCCTGATATTATTATTGTTGTGATGATGTTTGTGAGATGAGTGGCTTAATAATGAAGTTACCTCATTTTATGTCGATACATGACTCAAGTTTCAAGGATTTCATGGTGAGGTTATATGTTGATGATTCTGTTAGGAATTATACGGTGTCAAGGACTACAATATCTAATCAAGATCCTTATATTACCTTATGAGTCTTGGGGGATTATAGTGTGATTATGGAACCCATTTTCACTTTGTAACTAATTTTCACCGTCAGTTAGTTGTGAAAATGATGTTAAACATCCAGATGATAGAGGAAAGGTAGTGATCTTGAATCCAAGACCTTGGTGGATCATAGGACAGAAACATTCATATGGTCATGTTTTCATACAATAACACCTTATACTAATCCATTAGAACGACCTCATTTCGGTTTTTGGATTACAAGTCATGCCTTTCTCTATTATGATGGACATAGGTTCAGGAATTCGTAGTTTTTATTCCTTCCATGCTGTATGGAATGTATGTAAAGATTAAGATGTTATAACAGAGGAAGAGGGAGACACATGACCATCCAAAGGACTATTCTATTTTTAGGTATAGTCCCATTGTTTTTGAGGTTTGAGTTCATGTTTTAGTAATATTCTCTCATTGACGAGGCTAATAAACGTTTTGCAAGGGAGTAAGCTTTACCCAAAGAATTCTAGGACTTTTGAGGAGATATGTCATGTTAGTGAGGTGGAGTATTTGTTTGTGGTACCAACAACGTTAGAGAGGATCCATGACATCTTATATGGGTCCCAACTAAATCGGTATATTTAGAATGACTCACGAATAACTGATTGTGGAGAGTTGGATAGTTATATTGAAGTGATGTTCATGGAGTGGCCAATAATGATCCATAATCATTTATATATGATTATAAATGGATGGACCATTCCATTAGTTTGTGTTTTTTTGATACATCCTTGCATGGATGAGAGTACATGGGTGTAAGAGGTGCATATACACACCATAATTCTGGAGCTATTTTATTTATTTATTTTCTTTCTTTTGGTTTTCGATGAAGATGTGATACTAGATAATTTTATTTTAGGATACTTTATATTTATCATGATTTGTAATTTGGGATATGTACAAGGATTCCTATGATTGGAAAAGGGAAAATAATTCCAACGAAGACAAATTATACATTGAAACGATTAAAACTATACAAGTGAGTTAATTCCACACAACGTGGATAATATCTTGACATGGAAGATTGAATTAATTGATTTTCGTTCTCAGGGTTTTACTATGTGTTGGTAGTAGTAGTGGTAGGTTTGGTCTATGTGTAAATATGGTGGATAGTGTTTGGTACTAGCTGATGTGGTGTCATTCCTTGTGAGAGTTGATGACATGGTGATGTCGTGATATTGTTATGTGTGTAGTTTGGGGGGTGGTCATGGTTTTTATTATTTTGGAGGGGTTAGTGTTGATATGTAATGTGATTCATGAAAGGTATTCATATGGTGGGTTTTTTTAACCCCATTCATTTCCAGGTAATATTCATGTTCCATGGGATTAGAATCATTTGAGAGTAAGTAATGATATGTTCCTTCATATCTGAAAAGTTTTCCATATTAGTGGTTAGAGGTGTTTTCGAGTTGGTCTGAGGAGGTTCTATGGAGGTCAGAGTTATAGAAACACTTTAGTGAGTAATTCACATCATGAAATGGGGATTCACAATGTGAGTTGTTTAATTACAGCTTGTGAATCTATTGAATTCATGTATATTTTGTGGTAGTAGGGAGTCTATGAAGTAGATTCACATCATGAATGGGGAGTTCATGAAGTGATATTAAATATAGAATATGAAATATACATTTTAGTGAAAACCTAATATATAATAAAATTTTAGACAAAAATGTATTCATGGAATTCAATCTAAATCCCTTATGTAATTTAGTATAGTAATATGTAATTCAATATGTAAAAAGGATTTTTTATGTTCATTATAACCTTTTCATTGCTGAATTTCTCCAAATTCGGATGATATTTCTATTGGTTGTCAGCAGAACACTAATTGTTTTTGGATATCTTCTATGTAATCATCCATTTAATTGATCCATGGGTTCTATAAGTTGTTCATTAGCCATCATCAGTTATTTATTATCCATTTTAATTTTTTAAACCTTTTTCTCATTTAAGAATTTTTTTCGGCGATGTTGGTTTGTGTTGAGTTTAGTGTTTTACAATTTTTATGCTCTCTTGATGTGTTTTAGCTTTATCCGATAATATAATATCAAGTTATGCTTCTTGTGCTGTTTCTTCTTTACTATACAATGAATTGTTAGATTGGAATAATTCTTTGGGGTAGTGATTCTTTGTTCTCAGCTATTTAGCTTATGTGCATGTGATCTGCAGGACTTTTCTATCCTTTTGGTCGATAATAAGGGTCAAGATGATGAAGATAATAATTATGGATGTTTGAAATTGATGGTTGTGGGAAACTAATAGCATTTTTTGGATAATTTGGTATAATAATTAATGTGCATATGACTATTTATTTAAACAATGAAAATAAAATCACATAGAAACCATATGTTAAATTTTGATTATATATGTTGAGACAACAACTATTTTTTTGTGATCAATCCATGAAATAATTTCTAAAGAATTTATATTTGGATAATAACAGGTTACCCATTGAAATATGGTTTGATTGATAATACAAATTCTTATTAAATAATAAATGTGATAAAATACATTGAATATTTTTTTATTTAGAAATGTGTTGTTGTAATGTGAGATAATGCATATTGTAGTATCCTAGGAAGTTTTTGTGTAGTGTTGGAGGTGACTATTTTGGCTATGTGATGTGAGGGGTTATGATAAAGTGGTTGGTTAGCAAAGATACATCATTGGAAGTTGTGCAATGGGGATACTGTGTGTTGATGTTTTCTCATATGGAGGTACAATGTGATGTGGTTGTGCAATGTGATGTAGTGCATCGTGGTTGTGATGGGAGTTTATGGGGTGTGAGGTTGTTGTGAACAATGGATGTGGTGTGTGGTTGTGGCGATTTGTGGTGATCTTGTTTCATATTGTGAAATGATGATATTATTTTGTGGTTCTTGTGGAAGGAGGTCATGGTTGGGAAAGCTTGGATACAATGGTTGATGTGAAATGGGTGAGTTCCTCTATGGTGGATGAGTTAGTTTCGTATTCATCCATGGACAATCTTATTGATGTAATGAGATATATTGGGTTGGTAATTGAATAAAGAATGGTATGATATTTTATGTTTGGCATATTGATTAAACGAATTAAATGAAATATATGCTATTTAAATGAAAATAAAATGACTTATTAATGAACTTTAGTTGAACATGACATATATATAATGTTTTTAAACATATAAATGAATGTTAGAAATATTTTTTGGCTTATATGGAAGTGTTTTGGTGTGTTTCATATAGTTTTGGTTGTTTTTATTTATTTATTTGTGGTATGGTAGTGGTGGGATGTTGTGAACTATTGTTGTTTTTTTTGAACCCATAGGTCAGGTATTTCTTGTTATCTATATATCATGTATGTTTATACTATTTATATAAACACAACACCCAATTTGGTTGACCATGTGTTTAGATTTTATAGGATCCAGGTGTTTTCTTGAACATCTTGGATGGTGGAGATATGGATGGATGACAACTCACTCTTACTAGATCTTCAAACAATACGTATGGACCAAGATCTTTTGAGAAGTATGTACAGATACTGACCATGTTTCTTTAAGTGAGCTGTGATGTGTGGGAAAATGTTTCTACTTTTTTGGGGTTACATTTATCCTAGATTCCTTTATGTTATTTTTTATGTGGTTTGTGGGACTATGAGTGTGTAGGTGTGATGTGATATGATGGTGCCTGATGATAGCACCAAATACAATCTCTTAAGAAGTTGGTGTGGATAGGGATGAATTCTGAACCAAATCAGATAAGTCTGGTTTTTTATGATATGCGATCGATGAGATTTGATGTGATGTGTAGAGATAGAACAAAATCATTATAAGTTTTACATTGGGGATTAAGGGAAAAAATATGTGGGGTAATGGTCGTGAAGAGCCTTTATTTGTTATGATCTGTATGATATATTACTATATTGGATGCATGATTTACTGAGTAATCCACGGTGATTCAGTGGTATGTTATTTGAAATTTATATGGGAATATTTGTTGTTTTTTTTGACACATTAGAAAGATCCAATCACATGTGCACATAAGACATTGGTTATTCCCCTATTATGTATACATGTGTTCTAACCATATGTATAAAAATTATTTTAGGATTCCAAGGGGTTATTGGGGGTCTGAGATAGAGATTGATTGCATACATATAGAGTTTTTGTTGATTTTCTATTTTAGAATGATTTAGGTACTTTACATTATATTCATTTATAAGTAACCATTGTAGATTTTTAATACATTAGGGTATTATATTTCGTATTCTTTAAATTTATAGTATTTATTTTCTTGGGGTTTGTTTATCCTATCTCCAAATATATGTTTTTATAGAGTGTAAATCCTCCCATATATCTGAGATTTATACCCTCGGTGCTATTCACCACTCTTGGGCCTATTTGAGACAAGACATATGGGTTATTATCTCTCTTACATCATTGTTGTTTCATTGGACTAAGGGGTACATGAAAGTGAAATAATTTTTATTGGTTGAACTGTAATGGACATAAATACCAAAAACTAGATCCAGTAGTTACTTTTAAATATTGTAATAAGATAAAAGTGATCACATCCTGAAGGTTAAAATAGTTTATCAGTCTTAGAATACTAGATATATACATGTATTTCACAATTCTTTTTTAAAATAAACCTTCATCATATTATTTTTCATTAAAAATACAATAGTCATATTCATCCAATCTATTCATATAAGTCAAAAAATATACCTAGTATTTTGGGGAAAAGAAAAAATAAGTACAAGGTGTGTTCAAATTCAAAATAAGGGTATGCATAAAAAAGAATCTAAATAATGAATGAATAATATGGTAGAAAATAAATGATAATAAAATAACTCTATATAAATAATTACATAAGAAAATTGTATACTGGGATATAAAAAACTATTCAAATAATCACATTAACTCCAATAACTGATTTTAGAATGACAGAATTCATATTTCCAGCAATATGAAAGTAACAGTTCAAGCCTCATGCAAATTTATATAAAACATACCATTAGGGCCTCATGATAAGACATGTTTAATAAATCAGTATAGCCTTGGGAAAATATCGAAGATAATCTACCTCATGAATCATACTGATTCATTAAGGGTTATGAAATTATGTCCCCCACACATCCATTAATAAGTCGAATGCCATCATTATATTAATAAATAATATAACAAAATCAATATTTCATAAAGATCAATAACTTTACATATTGAATGAATTAGAATATAAAATATCAATAATTTCCTAGTCAAGACGATAAGAAAATCTAATAAATATGGTGGTTGGTATCATTAGATAATAACCTCAGTGAACCGTATGGTTAACAAAATGGTGGTGACTTAGATGAAAATCCATTCAAAAACCTAATATAATTGTTTTTGATGAAAATATCCCTTTTCAATTTTAATACACACGGTAAAAATATAAAAATCACCCTAACATTAAGGAAACCATTTTATTTTAAGATAAACCACTAAAAAAGAAAAGAAATATTCAATTAATTGATAGGTCATGATAGTATGAAATTTTATTCATATCAGATATGGTAGAAAATTATTTTCACACTTTTGATAAAATGGTCAAATTGTACATCATTCAAATGATACAAAGAATATTAGTTTTGAATAATTTTTAAGACATTAAAAGTGTGTATAAATTAAATTAAACATCCATTGGAGAATTATAAAATCCTTTTTTAAATACCATTTTGGAAAACATGGATATGGAAGAAATATGTTTTTTTATCGATGAGAGAAAAAAAGATGATATTCCTTAAATTTTTTTTTAGTATCTTGAGTAATTAAGTTGAGAAAAATGAATATAAAAAATATATTTTATATAAATGAATTGGAAAAAATAAAATATAAGGTTTTTGGGATATAAATATCGAATAATATTGTGTATATTGACATTAAAATAATCAATATAAAATAATGATGAGATTAAGAAATAAAGCCTTACCACTTTGGAAAATTTTGAATCATAGAACCCATGATGGAAATAACATAAAATAATTAATTAAATAAAGAAAATGTAATGTTAATTATGACATATGATATAAATTATGTAGTATATAAAACACATAAGATAACTAATTTGAAAATATGGTACACGTATCATAGATAAAATGTTTGATGAAAAAACCCTTACCTCATGATTTTCATCCTTTGTATGTGTCTAAATATCCAATATAATAAATATAGATTTATTATAATTCTAGAAAATAAAAATAATAATATTTATCATACCATATATAATTTAACTATTATCCTCTATCACCCAATATTTTCCAATTCATTATTAAAATCAATGCCCTAGGTAATAATTATTTTTTTTATCATGTATGTTTTGGTTTGGTAGTTTTAGTACATAAAGATTTATCAAGGTAATGTCATTTATAGAATTATATAAATGATATAAATAGAAGACATATTCATAATATATGTATTTATATTAATCCATAAATGTTATCAATATAAAACTGAATTACACCAACCATGGAGATGGTAGGTTGTAGATACAAATGAAGATTATGTTTACATTTTGAGAAATTTAATTAAATGAAGTTAAATAATAATTTAAATTTGAAGGAAATCATAATAACATATACATAATATATATTAATTTAAAACTTCATTTTTACTAACTATTTATATCTTTAATGAAAATTGGGTTACAACAATTAACACATACGGTAATACATATGTATGCACAGGAGATAAAATTATTTTCCAATAAATTGTATGGAATGTGGGTTAAAGGTATATTATAGTTATAAAATAATAATAATTTAATAATAATTATATAGAAACATTAAAACAATCTCAATAACAATCCATAAATGATGGTGATGAAAAATTAATTATAACACTACATGGTGACGATAAGCTGTATAGATGCACATACGATATATTAACATTCAACATGATGAAAAATACTGTGTATAATTTTTGTTTACTAATAATAATAGATTTTTAATATACATTTCAAAACTAATTTTTTTATTTTATGATAATTTCATATATTAATATGATGTAAAATATTATATAAATTTAACAGTGTCGAGTAAGATGATTAAATCTTCTTTGGGAGTCCTCATTTTGATCCTTCTTATAGATACTATGGGTTGTATTTTGAAACTACTAGAAAATAAATAACATTAATAAGAATGTTTATAATATTTATGGATAGGGTTTGGTCATGATATATTATTCAAAGTGGTGTGAACAAATGAGTTAACATTTTGTCATTTTATAATGTAGGGAAAACACCAACATGGAATTTTAAATAGAATAAAATATAAATAAGTCATTATTAATAAACAAGTCATCAAATTAGATATATGTTAGAAGATATGGTGTAATGTGGCTGAAATATTATCAATTTTGTTTCTATTTTATTGGTAATTTGAAAACCTTATAATTTCATGTAACCCCTTAGATAACCTATTTTAACCTAAATTATGGTAACATATATTTTAATATTAAGGGTTTTTTGATTTACTTATATGGTGAAAATTGGATCATCAATCTCCATGTGATTAATATTTTAGTGATATATTTTCCACCTTTTCGTGATTTATTATTTTTTGGGTTTAGAAATTATTTTGTAACATAGTATTTTAATAAAATATCATAAATTTCAATTTTGATATTATTCATTTAATATGAACGAAAATAAATAAATACCATGTTTTAATAAAAATACATTCTTGTAAAAAATCACTATTATGACATACTAATCTATAAAATTCATGGAAATCTAAAAAACACTCGATATATAAATGTTTTATTTTTTAAATAATTTAATTTATTCATTAAGTAATTAATTAAATATTATTTTATCATTGTGTAAGAATTTAATGTAATAATTCAACATCTAAAATTTATAAATAATTTATCATAATCCTAATAAGTTTATGATTATAAAAATATCAATTTATATTCATTCACCACTTGATATTTTTTCTATGTGAAGATATAAGATATATTTAAATATATATATATATATATTACATTTAAATTATTCAAAAATATTTTTTATTTTAATTTATTAAAGTAAAAACACATTGTGGACATCAAATTTAATTTTTTGAAAAATATATCTTTTATTATCAAATGATTTATTACATTAGTCAATAACTGATAAATTCATTTCATATAAGTGTAAAAGATAAATATTTCATTATTTATTTATTATTACTCATACTCGACAATTTAATTTTTGGATGCATTATAATGTAGTATAAATGTTCTTTTAGTCTTAGGTTTGCGTATATTTTAATCTATATGAAATATTTTTTATGAAGAAAATTTATTCTTAAAATCTTAGGATGTTACATTCTAACCCCCGTAAGATGAATTTAAGAATCAAAATTAATAATTTTAATATAAACAAATGATTATATCACTATTTTATTATATCCTATGTTTCCCAATTCACATTATCAAATTTATGATTCCTCTAGAGATCATTATCTATGTGATTAGTCATGTTTCATCGCACATTATATCTACGATACATGATTTCTACAATTTGATCATCATAGGAAATATCATTCTGTAGTGGTACAACCTATTATTTAAGTACATGTGTTGGATCACGTATGAACATCCTTAGGATACGTACAAGGAACACATAATGTACATTATAGTGGTTTAGTGGAAGGGATAAGCGATAAGGTAGAATCCCAACTCAATCGACAATATAGAATGAGATAGCATACATATGTCTTAATTTTTCATTATTTTAAAATTAAATTACCTTATTCTACAGTAAAATACATAGAAATATATTAGGATCCTTTGTGATTTTTTACCATATTTTTCAAAATTACATTTAATAAAGAATGTTTTTCTAAAATATGTGAAATATCCTAATTGATTTTTATATGTTTCTAAAAATAAGATTGTTTTAATGTACAAAATTAAGGTATGTCAGAATGTTGTAAAATAGTACAAACAAATTCTAATGAATATTTAATGATCTAAATGATATCAACATCCTAAAAAATATCATGATACAAGAATTACAAGAAGTTATCAGACACAAATTCTTCAGATGTACAGAATCATATATTGTTACTAATTAATAATACATGAAATAAAAAATTCAAATGTTTTTTGTTCAATGATGTTGTTTACAGATACATATTTCTAGACATATTTTTCTGCATTGAGAAACTGTAAGAGACTGAGAATTATGATGTTTTTAAATATCAATGATATACATCATTTCTACTGATCAGACACACTACTTGTACAAAAATTTTAGATGATGATTTTGTTAGAGAAAACATTTTTTAAAAAATTGACTTCATAAAAAATTTTAGTTGAAGAATAATTTATTTTTTAGTCATACTGATACGATATAGGGTTTTTTTAAAATGACCCAACATTGCTACATTTCATGTTCGAATGACATGACTGGAATGATGTAATGGACTTTCTAGACTAGATATTGGCTATCATTTGTAATAGTGAAAAAGATCAGAATCCAGTTCTTCAAAAAATTAATTTATAAGAATCTCTAAAATATTTAATTACTTTATAAAAAAAATTATAAGAAATAAAACGTTTTTCAAGAAATCATATTTGAATATATGATAAAACTAAAATGTAGACGTCATATAAGTAACCAGACATAATGCTCTAGTGATAGACCATATAAATTTTTTTTGAAAGAGATATGAGAGAATTTTTTCATTTGTTTAATCAAAATGAAGATTGTCGGTTGAAAATATTTTCTAAAATACTTTTAAATAATAATATTGAAGATTTATCATATTAAATAAAAAATATCCAAATAAACACAATATTATTGTAGATGATGTTTCGACTAGATAATCAGTAATGTAATCAAATTTATTTTGAAGTTGAAATAACATACTCCCCCAAGTACAGTAAGTTTGGAGATTGGAACAAAGGAAAATACATATTTATGGAAAAATGTATTGGATGATGATTGGAGGTCATAGTTTTTTACATAACTATATAATGTTTTTTGTATTTTTTTCTTACCATCTGATCTTAGATATAATGACTAGAATGAATTTATGTTTTACTTTTACCGGGTTTAAAAGTAATATAAAATTAGATATTTTTCAAGAAACAGTTCTAGATAAATAAGATTGTGATAGAGTTCTAGGAAGGGATGTTCTTGATAGAGAAGATCCATATAGAACTGTTAGATGAACATTTTAATGTTCTTATTTGAGTATGGTTTTTGAGAATTCATTATGATTCATGATGTCACCAAAAGGTTTTGGATGATTTAATAGACACACAAATGATGATTTATTTTTTTATAAACATTGATGAATTACATTTGAGTGTGGAGGATAAATAAATTGGTTTTCCACCCTTATCTTTCATGGAGAACATATAAATAAAAGAGCATAGTAAATTTATACATTATATTGTTCAGATAAAAAAATATAAAACAATGATATTTTTGGGTCAGATGAGGTTTTCAGTTAGTGTGTTCGACTTGTTTATCACTATGATTGTCTCTTTTGGCTCTTATAGTTATCCAAAATCGTTTGTCTATACTACTTGCGATTATCAATCTTTAGGAACCTTATAGAAGTTTCCTGAATCCCTTTTCCTGAGGGATATTTCATGGATAGTGACTGGGTGTTTTAATCTTGTTGTTGATCTATAAAAAAATAAAGGGTAAGGTAAATTCCGTATAATTTCTAGAACTATGTTTTAACAATTCATGGGTCATAGGGGGATTATATATATGGTTTTTATTGTAGGGAAATTTATGTGGTGTAATAATAAGAAATGCAATCTTCACTACTATTTTCATCTCGATCATGAAATTTCTAATGACCATTCTATCTCTACATATATTGGCTCCAAAGGTTATCATAATGTATAAAACATATCCAATCAGTCACCTCTTGTGGTCTGATTATCCATCAATCCAGAGGAAGATATATTATACTTTTTATCCCACATGTGCCCTAAGTAGCCCAGTTTTTTTCAAACGTCATGGAGTTGTAGTAGAATGCCACATAAGGGAGTCCATGGATTGGGATTCATAAGAAAATTATAAGACGGAAATCTAATCTTCATCTATGGATAAACAACCAACTCACTCACATCAAAGAGTATGAGGTGGTGAAAAAGGATGATGAGAGCCTATAACATAGGTTAGAGAAAGCATGAATTGATGAGTTTTTCAAAATTATTTCTAACATTATGAGTATTTTGATGATCTAATCCTCATAAATGAATGGGTGGATCATTAAAAATAGAAAATAAAATGGTTGTGTGAAGGAGATTTGAAAAAAACATCCTTTCATAACTATATAAAAGAGCAAAGTTGATTCAATTGCCCTAAAATCGTACTGGGGGATGGATCTTATATAGTGTAAATGGATTTAGTATGTTCGATGGATAATTATTATTTTAAGTCTCCCCTGGGTGGTTGAAAATCTGGCTTGCCAAATGATTATCTGAGGGCTATGATGAAATATCTTAGGTGATTACACACACTATTTGTGGTTTTGAAAATTCATTAATTGAAGATGATCCTAATGGGTTGGATATTTTTTAGGCAATACATAGTGGTAATCAAGATATTTCTCCATTTACGAAGTGCTTCATATAAATCCTTTTATATATGGTGTCTTATCCTCTCATTAGAAGTGTCTCGGTGAATGAATTTAATGAGTCATCCAGTGGTGGATATCTCCCATGGGTTTCTTGTACTACCTCACTCACTCTCATCCCTAAAATAAATACCCCTCATATATTCACCATTAATTGCCTTTTAGCATGGAAAGTTTTTCATATTATGTGTTGGGAAAAATTATTTATAGAAGGATATCTGCTAATCTATCTGTAGGTATATCTAATGAGCAACAGAATTGTGATAATAGTGTGTCTGTTCATTGAGTGATTGCCTTATCTCAAGATCTGGATAGCGATATTAATCTCAAGGATCGAGGATTCAATTTGGCTATAAATCTTGGTATGGATACTGATTTTCATAGTGTTTAATAGAACTCTATTATCACTATTATCTTGAGTATGGGTTTCTCATCCTAGGATATAGAGCTTATATTTTGGGGATTTATTTTAGCTTGAATATCAATTAAATTAATAGGGATGAATTAGGTATTTCTCAAATATTGAGGATGACTTAGACAAGGTGACCCACTATCCCTCATCATTTTCATTCTTACCTAGGATTTCCTCATATGAAGCATCATAAAGAGTATTGTGTCATGTATGATACCCATTTTCAATGTAGAATTATAATATTCCACATCACTCATCTCATGTATGAAGATGATAGTATTATCATTATGTACACCACTAAAATCATTGTTTAGAATGTTAATAATGTACTTCAAACCTACTATACCTAGAGCAATCAAGTGATCAATTGTGTGAAAAGTAATTTCTATATATACTGTAGCTGTTTGAATTGGAAAGTGAATACTCTTAGAATCAACATAGGAATGCATAGAGGGGTTTTCTAAATGTGTATTTGGCTTATCCAATTTAATCATAGAGGTATCAAATTCATAAAATCGATCATATCTTTGGGAGGATCATACGCAGTGTTTTAAATTGGAAAAAAATTTACCTATATTTTGTGGGAGTTATTTCAATGGTTAGTAACATTAATTATTCTATCCCAATTAATGCTCATTCAGAAATAAGGGATCCATGATGGGTAATATCGCACATTGAATAGATGAAGACCTCCTTTATCTAAGAGGATCATCAAGATGATATACATCATTGTATATTATGTTGAAGGATGTTTAGGCTATTAAGGGATCATGACATCATTGTGAGGACCAACTCAGTCAAGCTGGACTACAAGCTGCAATGTTGGTCTGAGAGGTTATTATTGAATGTACACTATAAGGGGATTTAGGATTCAAAAAAGGTGATAAGGGTCTGAATAGGTTTAGGTACTTCTCCATATGGTTTATGATTCTTCCTCAAATTCATGTTATCCAAAACATTAATTTTGGTATAATGTGAGTGGAAACATTCAATTCTTTCATTACAACTGGATGGAAACAATGTTTGGATTTCATGTTTTACTTGCTTATGACATCACATTCAATCAAGAAAGCATCCATAAATCCATTATTAATGTTGTTATTTCCTTTAAACATTATGATGTTTTTGATCTTATTGATTTAAATTCGGATCCTAACAAATGTGTTTATAGAAAAATCATCAAGCAGCTTATCAGTCAAATATTATCTCATATTGACTATAGCTAAAAGGACCACAAACTGAAGGGGGGATTCCCTCTAGTGTATATATATCACAAATAAATTCAATTTTCATAATTTTCGAATTATAGATAGATATTTCTTATCTAATGAATATGTGAAATGGATTCACATCCCTCTCATCTATGTATTTTGTGCTATAAGAACTTCTATGAGAGAATATAGAACAATAATTATGTGAAAGTGAATAAGTCTATTCGGTTTTGTTTTATTTGGTAATTTTATAGGTATCCTATTCCTAACATCATGAATCTATCCTTTTATTTACAGTTAGTTTCATGGTGATGGAATTTCCAGCCCAGAGAAGAAATCATGTTCCATGGTCATTTTTTCTATATGTTTGTGAATCTGGTAAGGACAGAAAACTACAGGTTTTAAAGGCACTTCCTAATTAGGTAACATGATTGTGGTTCACACCATAAATATTTTTGTTTAAATTATCTATCTTTGTAATTATTTTGAATGTAATGATATTCTCTTTCCCCTATTTGTTGAAAATAATCACCATTGTATATTCCCTAGTATCCCTCATGGAAACTCAGTTTGATGGAATCCTCTCCGCTAAAAAACTATCATTCATGGATTATTCAAAATTTTATTCATTTTTGGAGGATGTTTGGTTCATGATTATAAGGGGTTAGTAATCTTATAATATCCATCTTACATTGGCCTCAGACATTCAATCTAGGAAGAATCTTTAACCGTGATTACTAGTTTTCATCATTGCAATCATATGGGGATGAGCCCAGCAAGAGTGAAAGCAGACCCCTCTAACCATTATGACTCCATACATGGGTCACATAATATTACATATTCCATATACTACATTTTTATAAGGTGTAGAGGTATCTTCCCTAATCACATGAATGACTTTAATATTAGAAATGAGAAAAATTAGGTGGTATATTATCATTATTATTTGGAATTCAGTTGTTCTTTCCATTCATGTTATTCGTAATTGGACTCCCTACCATTTTATGTGGAAAACCTGGTAAGAAGGGATTCTCTCGAGCTTCATTACATCTACCCCCTATAAATTGTTTACCATAAAATTCAATTGATTCCTTCATTCTCAATTATATTTGTTTAATTAATTAAATAATAATGATAATGATAGAAGGAGTAATAATGTACTATATGATATAGAAGATATTTTATCATAAGAATAATAATGTGTAGGGAGAATTATATACATAATTTTATATTTTGAGTAAAATAATGATCAGTAAACAATAAATAATAAGTTGTTGAATAATCTTCTAGAGAGTATAATCTCAGATCTTAACTTATTCAATGTATTGATTAAAATAGACCTCTCAAGATAAAATATAGGATTATAAATAACGATAGTGGATAAGTGATTAAAATAAAAAATATTTTTCTATTTAATAAGATGAATACATATATGAGTTCTTTAGATATAATTTAATATATACAAAATATGTAATGATAGTTACTAACCATAATAAGATGATTGAAGCTTAAGAAGTTGAATTTATAAAAACATTATCAAAACCCAATGAGGATGAATGTACATTTTGAAAGTTGAGCATGAAGTTCATGAAGTCTTCACAAGTAAAATATGAATCATTAAAAGATGTTGAAAAATTACATTCTATGAAATATGTGAATTCTATACCTTGAAAAATTTACATTTCATAATAATTTTCAAACATTTAATTTGTTATGTAATGTTTCAAAAAAAACTAGTTGAGAAGGTCTCTAAAAAATTTATCGCATTCTAAAAATTTGAAAATTCCTTAAATAAGAATGATAAATCACACCTAAAGATTGTTCAAGAATAGAGAAGTTTTAAACCTTAAAAAATTCAATAGAAAAATATTATACTTATATAGAAAACAATAATTTGATGGCTTCTATTGGTGTAGTGGAATAATTGAGAATAATGTGTTTTATTTTTGGAATTATTTTTTACTTTCTAGAAGAAGGAATGGAATGTGGGGAAGAAATGGTAAAACTAGAATGGGTAACATTATAAAAGAAAATATTGATGGAAAACTGATATCTGTAAGTATATGAATTACAATATGTTTAAATGTTTTGAAAACATTTACGCAATATGCCTCCAGTTTATCCACATTGCTAAATATTGTATGATGAATATGCTATGGGAAAGTTATTATTGAAAAAAATAAATGATTTTTTGAATGAAAAAATATGAGGAAAGATATTTTTATATTGAGACAACCTTAAAATAAAATAAGGAACAAAATAAGGATTATTGATAGTTGTTGTTCGTTACACATATAAGGATATTTTGAAATCTATTAAATTACAAAAAAACTATTAAAATGATAAGTTGCCTTTGGGAATTATAGTTCATTAAAATTTAATGGAATTAGAATAGATGAAATTGAAAATGGGTGAAATATAAGGATGTTATGTTTTCTCATTGGCTAAAAAACAACTTAATGTCTCTAAATAAACATTTTAATTACAGGAACGAATTGATCTCAATACATAAATCTTTTTTTAAAAAAGAGTGAAAGATGATCAAGTTGTAACTATGTGTGAAAGAACCAGCCAAAATATTTTCCACATAGAAAAATATTGTAACTCATATTATCTACATGTTGAAGATTAAAATAAACTAAAGATTCATATAATTGGGAATATTACATAGAAAATAACAAAAAAATCATTTCAAATTTGATTCTATATGAATATTTCTAGCAATTAAAATCAGAGAATATGATGTTTTTATAACTTTTTTAAAAGGGAAAGTGACTAGTAAAGTTCATAAGAATGATGAATTTAATTCTTCTAGACCACTTGAAGTAATTCATTTTGATATTTTTTGGCTGATTGGGCATCAATATTATACATATTTTTTGAATTATATCTTTTATTTATGATTTAATTTAGATGATATACATCATGTTTATGAATCATAATTTAGATATTATAGAAATGTTCATATTTTTCCAAAAAATATGTTGCGAATGAAACATGAGATTATTTTAAGAAGACGAGAAAAAATAATGGTATTGAGTTAAAATGAAATTATTTTGAATAACATAAAAAAAATTATCGAATCAAACATCAATATAATTTTCTCCACTTTCCTAAACTAAATGGAGTAGAAAATAGAGACAATAGAAGTTTGGTGGAAATGACAGGAAACATGTTAGAAGAATAAAAAATTTCAATGATATAATATTGAGAAGCTATTATTACTATTTTACATGTACTAAACCAATGTATTTTTAGTTCAAAATCAAAATAATTTTTTTATATATGGTATACAAACAAATTTAGTGAAATATTTCATTTTTTCTCATGTCCTTTGTTACTATAAAAAATCCAATCATGGAAAATATGATGAAAAATACAATGAAGGTAATTCATGGGATATTCAATTGTTAGAAGAATTAGATTATTTTGGAAAATTTTTTACAAAAATATGTGGAATTATATTATTTGAATGTTTTTTATATAAAAATTTTTTAAAAAGAAATTCAGAAAATGATGATTAAGAAAAACTAAATATTTCAAATAAAATTAATGTGATCAAAAATATATATATCAAGACTCAAAAGTAATGGATGATGAAGAAATTTATGCTACTAGAGAAATTTTCTAATTTCATACCTAAAAGAAATATTATAAAATGAAAATATACATCGAAATCATAATGATCAGATTCAAACAAGAAGAATGTTGGTAATATAAAACCAATTGTCAATCTATAAAAAATTGATTCATATTCAATTTCTAAAGCAGCAAAACATAAAAAATGGGTGAATTAAATAAATCAGTAGTTTAATATATTTGAAAAAAATGATATTTTGGAACATGTTTCATGATCAGTAAATAAAATTTTTATTTTAAATGTATTGGGTTATAAAAATAGGTTGAATGGAAATGGAAAATATTTAAGAAATAAACTACGAATCTTTTGTAATAGATATGCACATGTTGAAGGTGTGTTTTTGGAGAATCATTTCCCTTATTTCTTGATAATACACTCTGATAATGTTTCTAGTTTTTCAAGTATATGTTTTCAAAAGAAGATATTTTTTTTCAAATTGATGTACATTCATCATTTTTATGTGTTAATATTAGATAAGAAGTTTAATTTGAGAAACCCTAGGGGGTTCAATGTGATAGAGATGGAAAAAATGTATTTAAATTCATGAAAAACAATTTCTGGGTTGTAACATTACCCACATTTTTGTAATTAAAAAAATAATAATTTCTTGATAATTTTAAAATATACTAAAGGTAATATTAGAAACACTTTATATGTGAACGAATTAAAGTCAAAAAACCTAATTTGAATTGTTTACGTAAATGATATAATTTTAATACAGGTTAGAGAAAATGATTGGAAATTATTTTTTGAGTAAATGAAGATGAACTTTTGGGTGTGAATTATAGGATAATTACATTTTCTCCATGCATTACAACATCAATAAAAAGAAAAAAATACATAATAATATCAAGAAATGTATTCATGGGAATTTTTCCAAATGAATACCATGAAAGAATAAAAAAAATTTCAAATAATGTTATACTCTATGGGATAGATATCATAGATATCAAAAATAATACCATATGTTGGAATCAAATAGAATATTGAGATATGTCACTAGAACTACATCGTATTGCATTAAAAAAATCGATATGATGACTCATGGATATACCAATGCAAGTTGGGTATGAGATTTCAAGGATAGAGCATCAACATCAGGTGGATCTTTTTTGTACGAGAGTGTTGTGTGAGTTTTCATATTGATATATAGAGTATTGTAACATTGATCAAAATATAATCAGAATATGTAGTTTCTACCCTATATTTTCACTAAAATGTTGTCTATGGATTTTTAAATGGAATATTTTGAATGTGGAATTTTGAAAAGAAATTAAGATACATTTTGTTAATCAGATTTCAATTGATCATTCTAGAATTTATTTCCAATACACATGATGAAAGAGCATTGATATTAATTTTCACTTCATAATAGTTAACCAAGATAGTAGAGATTTGTTTTCGTAATATATTTCAAAAAAATATCAAATTGGTTGTGTTTTCACAAAATCTATGCCATGGGATAGATATGAATATTTGAGTAAAAACCTGTACATTCAAAATCCACCCAATAATTCTTAATAATTTATGGGAACAACACAAAATATGTATTATATTATGTGAAAAAAGAGCATTAAATTTTTAAACATTATCCAATAATGTGGTGAGAAGTAATATTTTGACGTAATTGACACTAATGCTTTGGTCATTATAAAATTGGGAATAGAATGAAAATTAAGAAGTGATGTGGAGTTTATCATAACATGGATGTAAATTTTATTCTCACTTAGGGATTAAATTTCTTAAAAAACATTACATTATCGAGTTGTGTGGTGTGAGAACACACTTTATTGAGAATGGTTGTGTTTTGGTAGAAGATAAATATTTGAGTTGTTTGAAAAGTGAGTTGTGAAGTGTCTAAGTTTTGAAACATGATGATTTGGAAAATTTATTAATGAGTATTTACAATAAATCTAATTGGAGATATTAATGATAATTTGTTATGTTTTTTAACAAAGTTGTTTTGGTTGAAAACAAAATTTTTGTTAATTACTTTAATTGTAAAAAGGTGAATGTTTGTAAATGAGTATGATAAGTTTTTGTAAATGACAATGTTATAATGTATGGATTTTTAGTAAGTTGGGATGTTTTAAAACAATACAAATAAATTCAGATGTTTCTTCATTGATCTAGAGGTTCTCAACAACATGTACTTCCTCATGACAAATTATTTTATATAAATTAGGATGTTTAATATTTTTATTAATATAGATTTTCATATTTAGATAATAATAAACATCTTTTGATATAAAATGTTAGACCAAAAAAAGTTTAAATGATATTATGTTCAATGTTTATGTTTCCAGATTTTAATTTATAGACACATTTCAATGGATTTAGAATCCACAAGAGACAAATACGTCTAATGATTCTAAATATCAATGATGTACGAGCTTGTTTCTGACAAGAAATGATTTTTAGAGAGATGTTTTAGAGGATGGGTTTTTTAAATGGTTGAGTTTGTAATAATAATTATGTTCATGAATGATTTTAGAAGGAAAAAAATTATTATCATTCAAACTAAAATGGTAGGTGTTTTTTAAAAAATTCTCAAATTTTGAAACGTTTATTATCATATAGACTTGATCGAACAAATGTAGAAGGGTGAATAGACATGATGTTGGCTATTAGATGAAACAACTAAGATGATAACGATTTAGTTCAATGGATAATAGACATTTAAGATTAATAGTCTTTCTAGTTTTTTAAAACATGGATGAAATGGAATTTTTATCAAGAAATAATATTTGAATATTTAAGAATGAAATGGGAGATCAACATCATAATCAGGCATATAACTCTAGACATAGACAACCAGACATTCATTTCTGGAAATATATGTGAGATAAATTTTTTAGTATCACCATAAGATATAATATTATTGGTTCAAGAGAGTTTCTAAAAGTAATATTAATAAATATTTAATTGAGGAAATGATTTTAGTCATAAAAACACTCAGAACAAAGAAAACATTAAAATGATTGAATTTGTGACTAGTTAATTGTCGTAGGTAACTGAAGTCCTTACAGTTTACAATAATTTAGTCAACCATCGACAATCAAATTAGAGGAATATACAGATAATGGATATTAGTTTTCTGATAGATATATTTTATTAATTTTTAAGATCAATGTTTTGTAACATGATATATAAGGTTATATGTTTTTTAATTTTATTGAGTCTTATCTATGAAAAAAGTCCATAATGATTAATGTTTTTCATTGGGACAAGAGTAATGATAATATTTAGATAATTTTTGATTGATTTCCAAATAGATATGTTTAGGATTGAGTACATGACATAAATTTTGGAAGAACAATATAATGTTTAGATTGGAGTAATTATTTTAGAGAATTAAAGAAGATTCTAGAAGACATTATAAGATTTGAGTAGATATGAAAATCAATGAAATTAAATTTAAATTTTTGATAGATTTTAATCTATGAAATTTTATTGAGAATGAATAATGATGGGGTTTCCACCATTATAATTCATAGAGCACCAATAAATAGGAGTTCATAGTACATTTTTCCTTTAAACTATATAGGGAGAAAAAATCTAAAACACTAATAGTTTTTTGTCATGGGAGGTTTTTAGGTAGAATATATGACCAAAATTTCATGTAGATCAATGTTTAAATTATCATTCATGAAAATTTAGTCTAATGGGATTTGTTTTAGTTTTTAGAATATTCTTCAGAAGCAGAGGTTTGTTAAACTAGAAGATAATAATGTTTTTTAATAGGTATAGTTTAAGTAATGTTGCATCATTCTAAGGTCATTAGACATATGTATAATATATCGAGTTTCTGGACGATTCTTTTTGGTGAAGAAATATTAAAAGAAACATTTTCATTTCTATTTGAAATTTTGTATGAAAAAATTGTTAAATGATGGGATTTAATATAATATTTAATATCATGTTATATATCATTTCCAATGGGCGTTGAAACAAGTTATATTCACATATTCATATTAATAAATTTCCATAGACCCCCATGAGTTTGTATGGTAAGGATGTAGGTTCTCATAAAGTGGTAAAACCTTTTAAATCATTTGTACCCTATTTACATTTATATTTATTGATCCACATGATTTTACTATAATATTGTATGGAAAAAAATATAACAAGGTGTACGGGTTATGGGTCTTAAAGATAAATTTTTTGAAAGACCATCACTGATTCACACCCTAAGTAAATATTCAATACATTGTAACTATATACCATTTTTAAAACATCAACCTAAATATCTCATTGATTATTTTCCACATATATTTTATTCCAACTCTGAGATTCATTGATGGGATATTGAATAGACCAATATTTATCTTTCATTTCATAATCTATCTATGGTGACAATATCATTTATTCTCCAAATTCATCGTAAAATGCTTGAATTGTACACTACAATAAATGTAGGGTATCACAAAGATTTATTTGAATGATTGAGTGAAGGAAATTGTCCTAATAAAACTATGAAAGAGGAATGTGTTTATCCCAACCACAAATATAATTCATGGAATATGATCTCAACATATCCTCTAGGGTTTCAATGGTTCTCTCATACTAATCATCTATTTGGTTGTTATATTCCATTCTAAAACTCAACTATGTATCCATAGCCAACTTAATACACCACCAAAACATCAAGGTATACCTATTATCTAAACAAGGTATAATAAAAAATGATAATCCATTAATTCTTTCCTCCCATATAATGCATATTTTTTTTGAAATATGATCATGATTGAAATTATATTTTAGAGTAACAGGGATTACTTACTTTGTAAGGTGATTGACTACAACCCAAATAATATTATTCCATTTAGAAATTTTAGGTGTTCTGAAAATGAAATCCATGGTGATGTTTTATCGCTTCTATTTTGGTATGGGTAACTATTTGGACATCCCCTTATAATTCATTCTCTTATCCTTATCATGCAGACATACTATGTGATGAGATATATGCTCAGCAATATTTCTCTTTATATCTTCCTAATATAAATACACATATATATCGCTAAATATATTTTTACTTCTAGGATGAATAGAAAATGATGATCAATGAGCCCTATAGAGTATCTCATGCATAAAATATAGTATGGAAGGAAAACATACATAGTTTCTAAACATTATCATTTCATCACAGTGAATTAAAAATATGAAAGCACTTATTACCATTTTTATACTATCTATAATGATTTTACTCATATTTAAAATTGAATTTGATAGTTTATTGAAATATCATTTGAAAAATATAATATTTCCTATCTTACTTCGTGGTATAAAGATCCATCCATTGGAAAATAATAATTATTGTATCTTTTTTGATCCTCCTCATTAAAAATATATCATGATCCTTTTTAGTCAAAGAATAATATAACTTGTTTTCTAACCTGGGTGGTAATGTTTTAAAAAATCAAAATATTTAATCATCTCGAACTATAAACTTTGGAATATATTCAACTCATTTAATGAAAATAAAAAAATCAAGATTTTATGATTAGTAAATATAGCACACTTTTTTATTATATAGATAATGGCTCCATATCATTATTGAAAAAATTAAATTTGATAACTATATATAAGTGTGAGGTAATTTTCTAATTATGATGTAATTGTTATTATATGTAATCTATAATTATATCATTCCTCATTAGAAAACAACCTTGTATCCGATTAGATGAGGTACTATATATTACAAATCATTCTATACAATATCGTTGTGTAAGAAGAGGCAGTCTTACTAACATTATCATTAGTTTTTGGATATTTTCCACACATTCATATTTCAAATAGAACTTTAATCCCTTCCGAGATAACATGGATAATATATTTGATAGTCATGAGAAACGAACCATAATGAATTAATAATATCAAGAACAAATGTGATACATATGGATATTAGTTAGTATAGTTGGTCAAGGAAAATGTTTAATAACAAACACCTTTTAAGGACCCACTAATAAAACAACAAGTGAGAATATATTACCCAAGAATAAAATTTTATTATTCCAAAATTCCTTCTTAATAAATTTAGAATATAACATCACCTTGCTTATATTATTTAGCATTATTAAAAAAATTTATAATGATCTATCATTACAATTAAATATATAATAATATAATATATATGAATTACTAGGAAAATATATATATAATCTATAAAGAATATATTCATTAAATACATAATGATAGTAGTGTCATTAGTAAGTCCAGATAGAATTAAAATAAATTCATAGTGACTACATTTCATACTTTTGGTTGTCTTGTGTATATCATACATCATGATCATTAGTTCAATATATATATATATATATCCCTAATATGGGGTATATGATAGTTTATCTTAATATTTGTTTTGTTATGTTCCTAATTATCAATGTAAATATGCGTTGACCTGTTTTTATTCTTAACAAATATAATAGGTTCACCAAATGCTAATGAACTAGGCCAAAGGAATCCCCCAACCCAATTTATTAAAATATATTATTCAATTCAAACTACCCAGTCAAATAATTTTTATAATTATTATTTGAAATTGAATCAATAGTAGGGATGAGTTCTATTTATAACTCAAAATCAGGATTGGGGGGGAAGTATATGAAATTACTCCAGAAATACCTCAACATATTCTTGAAAATACACACATTTTCAATATTTTGTTTATTGTCAACCATTTTAGATAGATACCCCTGATGAATATGTAAAGAATCCCATGTGATAGAAGTAATTTCGATTGGGCATATTGGTTCATCCTCTTATTGAAAATAAGATCTATCATTGATTCGAAATATAAAACGTCACTTACATTCCATAAAAATTGATATGGACTCTATAATGAGAGGGAAAATCCATACAAAAAATCTTATAATATTTACCTAGATAAATAAAAATATAATTCATAGGATGAACTACCACAATGAACTATTATGAGAGAGGAGTAATAGGCATAATATGTGTACATCATACAATTATGTGTTTTCAATGTCAACTCAATATCTAATAATTGTAGTGGTGATACGATACACATATACAATTCATTAGATATAAAAGAGAGGGTAGAAACAAAATCAAATAAAATATTTTCAATCATGGAGTGGTTACTAATTGTAATTTTTAACATTTTATTAGGAGATTTCATTTTATTTGTATTAAATTATTTAGTTTATCCCACACTCCTTTGATTTTTTCGGGCTTTTTCCATTCATGATTAATGAATTGGTTGAATTGTTTTACATAATTTTTTTATTTAAATCATTTAAATATGTGGTATTTCACCTTAACCATGAATTCATGATATTGGTGGCCAATTTATCCACACTATAAGAAAACTTCTTTTTCTTTTAGTCTTTCACCAAGTTGTTTATTTCCAGAAGTATCACAAGATGGAAAATTATTCCTTCAATATTTTACTTATCCATTCGTTGGGACTAATCCTATATTATTCTAATTAATTCCATTAATATATGAGACATTCAAAATTCCTTATCATCCTTGATAGAATATTATAGTATAACATTATATGATGAAAGTGTATTGGAGAGTATTTCACCTTTGTGGATTAGTGTTTACCCATTAATGATATAACTAATAAATAGATTTTCAATTTGTATATCTTAAAAAAAATTATTTTTATAACCATTTCATGTAAGCTCCATAATAATAAAAATACTCATCTTTATTTTGTCTATTTCACAATAATTATCTCTCCATATATGCTATTTGATCAAAATAAAAATATGTTTCTAAGAAAATTTCCATTATTTCCATCCAACCAAGGATCTTTATTTCCACTTAATACATAATATTATAAATCAATAACCACCATTGAAGTTAATCCCCTACAAGAGGATAATATACTAGGTAACCTTATCCCATTAATTACATCCAATAGTGATAAATATAATATCAATAAAAAAAATTCATTATTTATATTCAAATGGATTTATAGTCCAACTAAATGTAAGAGGTTTCCGATTTATGAAGTGGTATAACATTATTACAATGCATTTTGGATTAGCAGGATCTTCTGTACGGCCATGGTTATTGTTTAAATGTTAAGGGACGAAACCCAATATAATTACAATTTGTTCATCTTTATCTCCATATCCATATCCATGTTTATTATATTTACCAAGAGGGAAACCCTTATGTGGATTATATTCCTAGATACTTTATCCATTATTTATACTAATTTTAATTTATATAAAATTACATATTCTATATTTTCTCGTAACATTATGAATATTAATTTATAATTTATAAAATTATGAAAGAAAATAACATAGATTGATATAAAATCTCATAGATACTCTCAGGATCATAAAAATGGTTTTTAGTAGAATATTCTGAAATTATATCATTGGGTTAAATTCCATAATCTAGGTTTTATAAAATATAGTTCATAAGGTTTATAATAAAATATCATTAATACTAACTACAAATAATTCAACAACTGTTTCCCAAATTTTGTGGTTACTTTGTTAAATTTGAATAATATATCAGTGATTACATCTTGAAGGAAAAAATAGACTTGTATCCTTAGAAAACTAAATATGTAATTAAAAATTCTCGATACAATTGAATGATTAAAATAAAATATGTTATTGTTATTTGAGAACACTGTATTACACTTTAGAATAACCCTAAATATAAATCATAAAACACATTTAGGTATCATGGGGAAACAGACACATAATAATGGCATGAGATTAGTTTCTCATTAAGGTAATTCATAAAACCTAATCAAAATAATGAACTATTAATATGGAAGGAAATATATAATAATCAAACATTTCAATAAATATAATAACATGAAAAAAATATTATTTATGGATAAATAAATTCAATTAATAACATGGTTATCAATAATTTATTTCATAATTATGGAATTTGAAATGTATGATATTTGAAATATATCATTAAT
This sequence comes from Viscum album, assembly GCA_963277665.1. NCBI lineage: Eukaryota > Viridiplantae > Streptophyta > Magnoliopsida > Santalales > Viscaceae > Viscum > Viscum album. The sequence continues at coordinate 1,048,557,326 of OY728150.1, forward strand.
ACCCTGTACCTAGACATCTAAAATATACCTTCCAGGATTCATGTTATGAAATCATACAAAAATGGGAAATTCCCTATATAAATGACCTAGATAGTTTTTCTTTATGATACCTACCAATGAATCAAGGGGATATGTTATTCCATCACCTACCCATCACATAATAGGTTCAATTCAATCATCATATGAAAAACTACGAAACCTAATCAGTATTCCATAAAAATAAATAACTTTCTTTATTTAAAGAAATAGAATATGGAATATCAATATTTTTACTATAATGTTGATAATAAACAATCATATAATTTTTTTTTGATGTTATCAATATTTTATGACCTCAGTAATGTATAAAATTCAACAAAGTATGTGAAAAGAGAAGAAAATACTTTCAAAATGTCACTTGAACATTTATTGAGGAAGATACACTTTTTCACATTTAATACACATTTTAATGATATAAAATTTTGAAACATATTATGAAGAAAATTTTACATTAAAATATCCTATAAATAATATAACTGAATCGTCAAATCAAATAGTTCGAATGAAATTGGAAAAATAATTTCATGCTATAAAAGTAAATAAGACATTCTATTTACACTTTTTTTTATAAAGGCCAAAAAGTAACTTGATAGAAGAATGAAAAACAGATTCATTTTGAGGTTTTTTTAATACAATTATGGCTAAAAATTACTTTGAAAAATAAAAATATAATAGTAAAAAACATCTAAAAATATTTTTAGAAGCCATGGATGTTAAAGAAAATGGTATTTTGACCTAATAGTGAAATAAAGCTGATATTCCTTAAATTTATTTTTTCGATATCTTCTGTCATTAAGTTGAGTAAATTGAAAATAATATACATTAAATAAATAACCATGTAAATGTAAAATATATAAGCGATAATATTGAATGGTGAAATAATATTCCTTGCAGATTCTTTAAAAAACCAATCCCCAATGATGATGAGATTGTGAGATAAACCCTTCCTACATTATTAACTTTTCAATCATAAAACAAATGAATGAAATAACATAAACTGAATATATTAATACCATGCATATAGAATTAATAATGATATATCACATCATATGTGTAATATATAATCTTTAAAAAGGATTCAGTTGGTGAGTATGAAATATGTCACATGAAAAATAATATGAGATGAGAAAACCCATACATTATGTACATGTTCATTCTTGTCTGTTTGAGTATCCATTATAAAAAATAAAAATTTATTATAAAAATTTTAAATAATTATAATCATAATTGTCATATAATATAATTTATTAAAAACTTATAATCATTAATGGCATATTTATTGATAATACAGTGTTAAAATTATTATTTTGGGCTATAATTGTTTGATTTTTCATTTGTGTTTTGGTTTGGTAGGTGTGGAATTCATAATTTTACCATGATTAAATAATATAAAATTTCTTAGATATGATATAAATATCATATATATTCATAATATATTTATATATAGTAATCAAAAAATTTAGATAATGAAAAATGAATTGTTCAGTTCTTGGATATGGTAGGTAGTACGTATTCTTAAATGTTGTTTTCACATTTGGACAAATGGAATAATATAATGGAAAATAATATTTTACTAAATTAGAATCAATATTATAATATATAAATCACTTATATTAATTAATTATATCATTATTACTGTCTGTATAAAATAGAAATGAATAAAAAAATCATATTGCATTCTAGTGGTGGTAGTCTACACATATGCCTAAGTGTCATTCTCGTTTTAAAACATATTTGAAGGCAATAAGTATGGTATTATATTATAATTAAAAAACATAATTATTTAATATTTATCATATATAAATACTCAATCCATAATAATAAAAATCCATAAAGTATGGTGATGAAATATTAATTGTATCACTACGTGAAGATAGTAAGATGAACGCACGCCCAAGTTATACCATCACTTTCCATTTAATAGAAAAATTACAGGATATTTTTTTTAGAATAATAATAATAAAATTAAAATATATTTATGACATATAATTAATTAATTAATGATATTACCACATGTTTAGTAGAGGTAAAATAATAAATAAATTGAAAGGGGTTGGGTAATATGATTACCTCTTCATTATGAATCATCATATAGATTTATTTTTATTGAACATAGGGTTGCAATTATCTGAATGAAAACACATTTAAAAAAATTTAATGATGTTAAGAAAATTCATTAGTAAGTTTTTGTATATATATATTACTCAACATGGTGTTAAGAATTTATAGAATAATGTGCCTTCGATAAGGGAGGTAAAAGGCATAGATGGAATTTTTAGAAAGATTAGAATATAATTATGCCCTTCTCATGAAAAATGAATAAAAATCATATATACATTATTAAAGGGTATTATATGGTTCAAATATAATCTTCTAATAACATTTTTACTAGTTTATGTGGTATTTTCGACCTTATAGTTTCGTTTGACCCCATTATTATAATATTTTAATCATATATGTACTAACATATTTTTCACTCTTAATGACATTTAGTTTTACTTATTGGTTAAAATAGGCTCAAAAATGTAAAATTTATTAAATTTTAGTTGCAATTTTTTCATTAATTTTATCCTTTGTGACCTTCATTTATTAAAATAATATAATTTTTTCATATTTTAATAAAATTTTTTGAATACCAATTTTGACATTATTCATTGAATTTTACTAAAAGGACATAAAGAAAAGCTAGAACTAAAATATATTCCATTAACACAACAATAACATGCCATAATTATCTATAACATTTATAAAACACTATAAATAAAACAAATTTTTCTATCTTTAATACTTTTTAAAGCATTTACATTTTTTAGTAATGAAATAAATACTTTTTTGACATTATGTAACAATTAAAGGTAATTTTTTATTAAACAATTAAAATTAATTTTCCTTCATGAAAATAATTTTACTAAGCTCAAATTAATCATTTATATCCAATCAATGTTTACAGTTATTTTAGGAACATATATGAGATATTTAAAACTAAAAGTGATGTTTTGTATCATTCTATGATTTAGATATTATATTGGTAATTTTCCTAGATAAGTGTCCATTAATAATAAAATTCAACCCTATGATGATAGGGGTAGAATTAATATCAGCTGATAATAATTATTCAAACAAATTATGACTTTACCACTTATGTTTAACCTATATTAACCAAATTCACCTTTTACTGAGTCATAAATTTATACTAGGATTACAATTCATATTGAAAAAAAATAAAATAGACAAATTTAAAATATCTTAAACCCTTGAATCCAAATATGGAATCAAATTTTTATGATTTAATTAATATAACTTGAAGAAATTAATTTTTAACTAAGTGCACAAATCATGTAGAAACATCTTTTTAAGAAAATATTATTTTTAATAATTAAACATACATTATTCTTATCTCATATCTAGATATAATATTATGTGAAAGTAAAAAAAATTATTTATTATATAATATATATATTTCATTAATTTCATTAATTTCATTCAACAATTGTGGTTCATTTAATTTATAATCATTAATATAACATAGAAGCATATTTTTTTATAAAAATATCACTTTTATTTTGGAATGATCGTTAAATAATTGAAAACAAAAGATTTTATTTTTTTACATATGTAATACATAAATATTTCATAATGTAGTTATTATTATTCATACCAACTAGTTTAATGGATAAGTTATAATAATATAGTAAATTATTGTTCATTTATATTTGGGTTTAATTTATTGTATGCTATCAAAACAAATTATTTGATGTAAAATTGATTATAAAACATCATGGTTTTTAATAGAACACAACAAAGAAAAGGTTATAATATTTTTATCAGAATAAAACATAATATAAAAAAAAGTAATTTTAATATTGGATGAAATGACTACTTTATGAATTTCAAATATCTATATCTTAAAATTTATTCACATTTTTGTTTTGAGCTTCATTCAGATTTAGATCTATTAGTTCTACAAGTTACACCTATTTAAATTATTATAGAAGCATGTTTCTATAATATTTTAATCTATTATATGTGAACAAACCTGTCATTTATTGAGAAACCGATCATTTCTAACAAACCACTCTTTGAAAAATATAACTGGTTATGTTGAAAATTTTTTTAAAAAAATATTTCATTATGAAATGAATGTTATAATATTGATTTATATGATAAATTTAAACAAAAAATGATATATTAATCATTTTGTGATGTATTTTGGATAATATCTATTTCAAACGATCTCAATCAATCACAACATTATTTTTTGACAATGGATTATTATATTAAAAATATTCTAGTTGAAGTATTTACTGAGTTCTTCTAAATATGAAGAAAATTTGCCAATATTTTAATGAAAGTAAACATTTTTAAGTGGTTATTATTAGTAAAATTGTGTAAAAATGATGAATATTTTCCAAATGTATATTGACATGAATCCAACATATATCTATTATCCATAAATTATTATTTAAATATCTATTTTTCAAACATTTATGTAATTATTTATTTCCTTACAAGATGAAGTTAATAAGAAATTAATGTTGAACAACTATTGAGTAATGAAGTTAAATAATTTATGGAAATGTTTAATCATCCTATAAACAAAATTATTTATATTAAGAATGATTTAGAGGCCTAGTTTTATAGATTATCTCGATTCTAAATTAAAAATAGTTTGGTTTATGGAATAATATATACCACTTTATTTATAAATAATTTCATTAAGGACATGAAAATCATACTTATTTATAATGATGCTATAATGATTTAACCCACCTAATAATCACTTGTAAATAATTTTTCTATCATTATAAAAAGGTTGTTTTAAATTATTAGAATGGCTAAAATTAAATAATTTATTAGACTTGAAATAACTTAAAAATAGAAATGTAAAATTTCCACATAAAATAAGTATATTATAAATATAATTTTATTATTTAGTTTTGAAAATTCCTTAGGTATTAATATTCTGTAGGTGCCTAATATAAATATGAACTTGATTAAACTAAAAAACTAGTAAATCAAAAACATTATCGATATATTATCTAAATTTATTATTAATATTTTTCTAGTATATTATATAATGTATAATGTTTTCACTTATTTATGATATTTTATGATAATAAAAAATATATATCATTAGCCTATAAAATAATATTTTGTTATCGTAAGGGAACATTAGAACAATTTTTCGGATATGTGGATCTTCTGAAATGTATTTAAAAACTAGAACATAATGATTTTAAAATTGATTATAAAATTACTTCTAGAGAATATCAGTTATTTGGAGAAGATGGTTTTTATTAGTTCAATAATAATAAATGTTTGATATATCATTCTACTAATATATATGAAAATATATATTTTATATAAATTTTCACTAATTCTTGTTAACATAAAATCAAATCATTGATTTTGAAAACTTTTCTAAATGGACTATAATTCATTGTCAAATAACAAGTTCTATTTCATAGACATTTAAATTTTTATGTCACTCAAATGAAAAAAAAAACATAAATATAAGGAAACAATTTCCTCCGAATCATTAATAAAATATATATTTCATTCATCAGTTTATTGAATAAAAGTATTAACATATGAATATATTTACTAATCGTTAAATATTTGAAGGTTTAAAATTTATTAAATAAATTATGGTTAAGATCATGTTCATTTGATAATATATCATCTAATGAATTTATCGCACTTACATTAAAAAAACATCAAGTAAGGGGGTGAAATGATTTATATATAAATACGTTAACCATTCATACTGGTACCATATATATTATGGAGTTTTTAAAAATATATGTGATGAATTTATATATAAATATATCCCAAAATAATACTTTTTGGAATCTATTTTCATGATGTGATTAATGATATATTATATGTGGAATATCACTTCTCATTTTCTAATTTCAAAAATAAAAAAATAATAAAATTTATTCTACTTTTTGTTCTATATATTTTTAATTGATTTAGATGGTAAAATAATATAGTTAAACCCCATTTTATTAAATTAATGGTTTAACATTTAAATTATATTTTTCCATCTGTTTTCTCTAGCAAGGAAATTATCTGAACATATATTCATTCATTATTTTTGGATCATGATCAAACAGTTATTCTATAGGAGAAGTTTTAGACCCCCCTTAATTACTATATAGTTATCTTATGGAAATGATCTTCTAAAATATCTCTATATCTTATATTTTACAAATCTTATTATGTTTCATAAAAATTTAATCATCATAACACATATAACTAATCAATGTTTTTAATGGGATATTGAAAAAATAGAAAAAGTAAAAGGTTTATTAGTCTCTACTGAAACATGTTACTAAACATTAAAATTTTCAGTCTATTAGACATTTGAGTAAGAAAACATATTTATTTTTACCATTACTAATTTAATAGATCTATTATATGTCATATATTTAAAATTATAGGGTAGATAAAATAATAATGGTTCTTATATAGAAAAATGTGTTCTATATGACCTTGAAAAAACTTATAGATATAGCAGGACAGGCCATGCAAGGTGATTCCCTCATTTTATCAAAATTATTATATGTTTCTGGTTCATTTTTAAAGGAAAAAATTTTATTGAAAACATTTTCTATTTGAATAAATTTATGTAATATGTTTCAACATGAGTAGTTCCATTCGATTTTATTAATGGGTCTATGATATTTCCTACATTGAAACTGATATAAGGACATTATATATACTTAGAATTGTTACAAGCCTATTTTCTTCTAGAATAACAATTAATTTAACATAATATCATTCATGTATAATTAAATTGAAATTTTATGTACTTAATTTATAAGGCCCCAGCCTTAAACCTTAATATTGAATTAAATGAATAATTCACATTGAGGATCTTTTCAGGTTTAGAGTTTTAGAGAATTAGAACATAACTATTACATCTCAAAAGATTAAAAAGTAGTCACTTATACTAATTTCCATAATAATAAAAAAACTGTTGAAAGAAACATGTCTAGTTTCATGTTTTATATAGCATGACATTCCCTTGATCCCATCCTTGAAATTATTCCACTTTTAGTCTTGTGAAAAACATTTCGAAAAACTTGGGGTGAGCATAAAAAGCTCAGTAAGGGATACAAAAATAATGAAAACTGTTAGTTTTTCAAACATCAAGTAAACCATGTATACTATATCAAAGTAATACCTTCACCTTCATGAAGTAGTAAAAAAAATCTTCACTGAATAAAGTATCATTACTTACCTTTTTGTAACCAAAGGATTACCATAAAACCCATATAAAGAACACATAGAATATATAAAGGTAACTTGGGACATAAACATACTTAAGTGGAATAACCATACGATCGACTTCCACACATATCACTTAATGGAATAGACATACGGCCAATTTCCATACATACTTAATGGAATAGCCATACGGCCAACTTCCATACCCAACGCATTGGAGGTTATAACATAACCACCCGTCCTGGTATTCACAGCACCACCCGTCATATGGTTTATAACGTAACCACCCGTTAAAATGTCCAAGTACCAGTATAAAATCATAAAATATAAAACCAATATAAAGGAATGATAACATTTCCACATTTCAATAACAATATATCATAAATATATTGACATAATAGAATCCTTTTTCAAAACCATTTTCAATACCAAAATACATAAAAGAGTATATGGTATTTATTTTATTTTAAAAATATTACGTCTTGTTGAGGAATCCAAATACCAAATAATACTCGCGGCGGCGGAAAAAGTCATTGTCACCGCGTACGTTAAAAAAAACATTCCTTTTTGTCATTTAGTAAAACACTTTGTAGAAAAAGATTACTTTTGTATAAAAGTAAAAGTCAAAGGAGTTTATACACCGTATAAAAGAAAGTTGTGTATAAAACGAAATATGCCTCAATGAAAGGAGATTAAGACGAAGTCCCTTACCTCGGGTCCGACTTGACTCGATCGTTCTTTAACGTCCTGAATAATAAACTTGAGTTAATTTATACTTGATTAAGAACCTTTTTAAAGTTCATTACTCTTTTTATATCACTTATTTCCATGTTATAAACATTATGTAACCATTTATGTTAATAATGTTTGTTTTGTCAATATTTGGTTCTTAAGTCGAAAGTTGACTTCTTACAATTACATGTTGTTCGTGTGGTCAAAAGTTCTTTATATCCAGAATGAAATTCCCGATTTGTATATAATATGTATCATATATATCCAGCATATACATGTATTTATAATATTACATAATAATTTAGAGGTAAGAAATGAAATGCACCGTTCATGGAGACGGTAAGCCGTACGTTCGCATGAACGCTACTTTCATTTCTTTGTCATATTAATGGAATTAAAACTAAATGAGAGGTATGTATATTTTAATTCCAGAATTATATTCATCATTTAGATATATCATTAATTATATATATATATTATATACCTGTAATTTTAATAGTACATTACATTTGGGGATAAGAAATGAAATGCACCGTTCATGGAGACGGTAAGCCGTACGTACGCATGAACGCTACATTCATTTCTATCTCATACTTTAATGGAAAGAAATAATAATGATATAGAGGTATATTATAATTCCAGTATAACATCATATATAATAACTTTAAATCCATCCTTCACACGTCCCACATATGGCATTAACGAATCACATCACTTTTAGGGGGCGGTAGTCCGCACTTCCTTAAATGAAGATATCGTGTTTACCCATAATGGAAACCCTAAAGGTATGCCAAAAATGAAAAATACAGAATCTTAAAGAAAACATAAACATGTTATATATCATATATAAAAATAGTGACATCATAATGGCCACCCTTGAAGGTGTTAAATGAGTATTGAACAATCATCGTTTCGGGAGGCAGAATTTCGCCATCCACGGAAACCGTATGTTCTTTAACCATTTGATGTAGTTGTGTGAGATTGTAGATCAAATAAATATTATAAAAACATCCTAGTATATTGAAGATACTGGTGTTGTTACAAAAGAAATAAATAAAAAGAGTTTAGAGGGTTGGAGAAGCAAAATAAAACAAATGAACAAGAGAGAATGAATTACCTTTAAAAGTGTAACTCCTTTTTGATTTGAGCCTAAAGGCTTCCTTTGAAAGGATTCTGCCCAAAGGGAATCCTCTAGGATTAGGAGAGGGATTTGGAGAGAGTAATTGGGCAAGGGTTGGCCGAGCCAATGGCTTGTGCAGTGTGTGAAATGAGGTAGAGGTGGGGGCCTTTTATAAGAGGAGAGGAGAGGCACTTTTGGAACGTAAAGAAATATTACTTTATTTGAAAATGTTTTTCGTTTTTAAAAGGTCCCACATTGATATAATTCGTGTATAAGGTGATAAGGGTTCGAACTCCACTCATACAATTGGTTTTGGACATGTGTAGTTCATATATGTTACATTATCTTTCAATTTTATTTAAATCGTCAAATAATGATGTCATCGCTGCATCATTATTATGTCATATATAATTTAATTTATTTAATGTCTAAAAATTATAAAAAAATTACTATGATGTAGGAAATCTTTTTATATTTCTAATGACTATTTATAATCAATATTTGGACTTGTATAACTCCACTCAAAAATTATTTTTGTAAAACAATTTATGTTAGTGTCATTTTCACTTTAACATTAAATAAAAACATATTAATGTCATTTCCAACTAAAGTGGCTCCATGGGGTCCCCAAGTTGTCCCATGGCTTGTCTTGGTCGGCCATGACACAACCAATAAGTTTGGGACATGTGTCTAGGTCATTTCATATTATTAAAGCATTATTTATACCTTAAACTACACTAATTACCACTAATCACGATTAACAACTTAATAAGTTACTATTCACCAAAAAATTATTATAATCTCATTGAACCACATTTTACTTCTTAATGAAAACCATGTATGTCGGATATTCAAAATTCAATACACATTAGTGGTAAACTTTCATTTAACTTAAAAATCAGTTTGCCTTATTACCACTTAGTGGTTTCACTATTCATCAAAAATTGAAGTTTTTCAGAAAATTACCAAAAATTCACCCTAAGCTATATTTGATATTCCGAATTCAAAAATGAAGTCCATTTTACAAAATTCAAAACATATAAGTCAAATTAATTAATTTAATAATTAATTCCCGCTGTCAAAGCAAATAGCGTGTTTTTATGAAACAATAAGCATCAAAAGATTGACACTAGTTTAAGTCTGATTTCAAAGTGAAATTGATTCCAACGACCACTGTTGAATTTAATGGTAAAAATATTTTCTAATTTCACTTTAAAACCAAATAAAAAGATAATCTAATCATATAAATAAATTAGATTAAAAAGAGGTTTTGAATTAAAACACAACATTTTACACTATTCATTAAAAAGAATGAACTTTATCAGAAAGGTACCAAAAATTTACACAAAGTAAATTTTGATGTCCCGATTCTAAAGAAGAGTTATATTTGGTCCAAAATAAAGTATAAGAGTGATCAAAACTATATTTAATGACGGTTCACCATTAAAAGGTGATAAGTGAACCTTTAGTGAAAATTAGAGTATATATGCCCTAAAATTGAACTCTTTCCGTATTTTAAGCCTTTATCTTTTATTGGGTAAATGTATAAACATATATAATCATATTTTAGTTGTTTCTATCCATTCCGGCCAGTACAACAGCTACTCGTTAACTAACATTTAAAATAATATTATTTTATTACTAGTGTGCTACGTAAGTTTCAAAGAAACTCATCGTTGCGAATCGGGTACGCTATCGAACATAGCAACCCCTTTAAAATAAAATTAATATTTAATTCATAAATATTAATAATTATGAAAATTATTTATTCTTTATTTACCTGGGATGTTACATCCTTCCCCCCTTTTGGGAATTGCGTCCTCGCAATTTTATTCACTTATCAAAATAAGTGGGGGTATTTATCCCTCATAGCATTTTCAGATTCCCATGTTGCCTCTTCAATCACATGGATTTTCCACAAAACCTTTACCTGATGAATCACCTTATTCCGTAACACTTGCTCCTTGTGGTCAAGAATCTGGACCGGTTGTTCCTCATAAGATAGGTTCTCTTCCAGCTGAACTACCTCTGGACTCAAAACATGAGATGGATCTGGCATATACTTTCTCAACATTGAAACATGAAAAACATTGTGTACCTGAGATAAACTCGGAGGTAAAGCCACCCGGTATGCAACTGATCCAACTCTCTCCAGAATTTAAAATGGTCCTATAAACCTTGGACATAGCTTTCCTTTCTTACCAAATCTCATCACACCTTTCCAAGGAGAAACCTTGAGAAAAACATGATCACCTACCTCAAAAGATAGATCCTTCCTCCGGTTATCCGCATAACTCTTCTGCCTGCTCTGAGCTGTTCTCATGTGCTTCTGAATCAACTGAACTTTTTCTGCCATCTCTTCTACCAATTCTGGTCCCATCAACTTCCTTTCACCCACTTCATTCCAAAATGCTGGAGTTCGACACTACTTCCCATATAATTTCTCAAATGGTGCCATCTGTATACTACAATGAAAACTGTTATTATAAGAAAATTCATCCAAAGAAAGATGTTGGTCCCAACTTCTCAGATAATCCATAGAACAAGCTCGTAGCATATCCTCCAATGTTTTAATTGTTCGTTCTGACTGCCCATCTGATTGAGGATGAACATCTGTACTAAAATTTAATTCAGTACCCAACGACTTCTGAAGGCCTTTCCAAAATTTAAAAGTAAACGTGGGATCACGATCCGATACAATGGAGAGAGGAACTCTATGTAACCTGACTATCTCTTTAAGATACAGACGGGAAAGTTGATCAAGAGAGAAAGTATCTCGTATAGCAAGGAAATGAGCAGATTTGGTCAAGCGATCAACAATAACCCAGATTTCATTATTACCTCGAGATGTCTTCGGTAATCCAACAACAAAGTCCATGGATATATTCTCCCATTTCCACTCTGGCACTGGTAAAGGCTGAAGAATCCCTTTCGGTAACTTCCGCTATTCTTTAACCTGTTGACATGTCAAACACATCATAGTAAAATCAGCAATGTCTCTTTTCATTCCATCCCACTAGTAATACTCCTGCAGACCTCTGTACATCTTAGTACTGCCAGGATGAAAAAACAACTCATTCTTCAACTGTGAATCACAAGGCACACATAACCTCTTCACAAACCTCAAAACACAAACACAAACTTATCCAAGAACTCATGGAAAATTTTATTCATAAGTTCCATGAATACAGCAGGTGCATTGGTTAACCCAAAAGGCACAACTACAAATTCATAATGGCCATATCTAGTATGGAACGCAGTCTTCGGAACGTCTGCTTCTTTTACTTTCAACTAATGGTACCCCGACCTCAAGTCAATCTTCGAAAAATACTGAGCTCCCTGGAGCTGGTACCACTTCATTCGATGGCCCAACATCTGCTGAAGTTGTTGCAAAGGATTTCTCCACCCCTTTCTGCTTGTAGTCTGGCTGCATTCCCCAAGTTGAGTTCATCGTTGGACACTCGTTTGCGTAATGACCCATTTCATTACACTTAAAACATCTTACCATTGGCTTTTCATTTCCTGCTTGATCATCTTCCTTACAGTTACGAGCAATATGACCAGACTTACCACACAGAAAGCACTTACCAGACTTGGATAAACATTCTCCAGGATGAATTTTACCACACTTCTCACAGGATGGATATTTGGTTTTCTTACCTCCTTGCTTCTTTGATGAATTCTTCCCCTTTTTCTGCCAACTAGACCTCTTATTCTGTTGTTTGTCATAGAACACCTGATCATCGGAAAACTCCATTTCTACCTTCTCCGCACATCGAACAAGTTTTTCATAACTTTTGAATTCACGAGAAGCTAAATCCCTTAGATACTTTGGCTTTAACCCTGAGTAAAAATGGTTTATTTTACTATCAAGATCTCGTATGATGTTTGGAGCATACCTTGCCAATCGAGTGAACTTTTCTTCATAAGCAGCCACTGAATTATCCTCCTGCCTCAATTCTAGGAACTGTTTTTCCATCCTATGACGAACCACCTTAGGAAAATATTTCTCAAGAAAAATACATTTGAATTCGTCCCAGTGAAGATCCTCAATCTCATCACTATCCCTTATATTTTTCACCATCGCCCACCACTGATCAGCTTCACCTTCAAAACGGTAAACAACAAGACTAACCTTTTGATGATCTGAACACCCCATGACATCAAAAATCTTCTCCAGTGCTTTAATCCACCCTTCAGCTTGCACAAGGTCAGATGATCCTCTGAATGATGGGGGATGTTGCCTCATGAAATGTTCCACCACTGACATGTTTCTCTGCGGTTGATCTGGCTGATCTCGTGCATGGATACCACCACCATTTATAGCATGAGTCAACTGTGCCATCACTGCAACAAACTATTCAGTTCCGATTCCGACCATCTTAGGTTGCTGATTTGGAAGGTTATCTTTCTCCTGATGTCGTCCCAACATAGCTGCTTTTTTTCCTCTGCGGAAAACCATTCTGAACACAGAAATATCTTAGGAAAAGCAACATGGTAATCCGTAAATGCTATATCATTTCAATCATATTATAATTTAACACTTTTCTAACTCCTAAAGTTGTCTAAACCTCCCTCTGATACCAACTATAAGGCCCCAGCCTTAAACCTTACTTAATATTGAATTAAATGAATAATTCACATTGAGGATCTTTTCAGGTTTAGAGTTTTAGAGAATTATAACATAACTATTACATCTCAAAAGATTACAAAGTAGTCACTTATACTAAGTTTCCATAATAATAAAAAAACTCTTCAAAGAAACATGTGTAGTTTCATGTTTTATATAGCATGACATTCCCTTGATCCCATCCTTGACCTTATTCCACTTTAAGTCCTGTGAAAAACATTTCGAAAAACTTGGGGTGAGCATAAAAAGCTCAGTAAGGGATACAAAAATAATGAAAACTATTAGTTTTTCAAACATCAAGTAAACCATGTATATTATATCAAATTAATACCTTCACCTTCAAGAAGTAGTAAAAAAAATCTTCACTGAATAAAGTATCATTACTTACCTTTTTGTAACCAAAGGATTACCATATAACCCATATAAAGAACACATAGAATATATAAAGGTAACTTGGGACATAAACATACTTAAGTGGAATAACCATACGGTCGACTTCCACACATATCACTTAATGGAATAGCCATACAGCCAATTTCCATACATAATTAATGGAATAGCCATACGGCCGAATTCCATACCCAATGCATTGGAGGTTATAACGTAACCACCCGTCCTGGTATTCACGGCACCACCCGTCATATGGTTTATAACGTAACCACCTGTTAAAATGTCCATGTACCAGTATAAAATCATAAAATATAAAACCAATATAAAGGAATGATAACATTTCCACATTTCAATCACAATATATCATAAATATATTGACATAATAGAATCCTTTTTCAAAACCATTTTCAATACCAAAATACATAAAAGAGTATATGGTATTTATTTTATTTTAAAAACATTACGTCTTGTTGAGGAAGCCAAAGACCAAATAATACTCGCGGCGGCGGAAAAAGTCGTCGTCACCGCGTACGTTAAAAAAACATTCCTTTTTGTTGTTTAGTAAAACGCTTCATAGAAAAAGATTCCTTTTGTATAAAAGTAAAAGTCAAAGGAGTTTATACACCGTATAAAAGAAAGTTGTGTATAAAACGAAATATGCTTCAATGAAAGGAGATTGAGACGAAGTCCCTTACCTCGGGTCCGACTTGACTCGATCGTTCTTTAACGCACTGAATAATAAACTTGAGTTAATTTATACTTGATTAAGAACCTTTTTAAAGTTAATTATTCTTTTTATATCACTTATTGCCATGTTATAAACATTATGTAACCATTTAAGTTAATAATGTTTGTTTTGTCAATATTTGGTTCTTAAGTCGAAAGTTGACTTCTTACAATTACATGTTGTTCGTGTGGTCAAAAGTTCTTTATATCCAGAATGAAATTCCCGATTTGGATATAATATGTATCATATATATCCATCATATACATGTATTTATAATATTACATAATCATTTAGAGGTAATAAATGAAATGCACCGTTCATGGAGACGGTAAGCCGTACGTACGCATGAACGCTACTTTCATTTCTTTGTCATATTAATGGAATTAAAACTAAATGATAGGTATGTATATTTTAATTCCAGAATTATATTCATCATTTATATATATCATTAATTATATATATACATTATATACATGTAATTTTAATAGTACATTACATTTGGGGATAAGAAATGAAATGCACCGTTCATGGAGACGGTAAGCCGTACGTACGCATGAACGCTACTTTCATTTCTATCTCATAATTTAATGGAAAGAAATAATAATGATATAAAGGTATATTATAATTCCAGTATAACATCATATATAATAACTTTAAATCCATCCTTCACACGTCCCACATATGGCATTAACGAATCACATCACTTTTAGGGGGCGGTAGTTCGCACTTCCTTAAATGAAGATATCGTGTTTACCCATAATGGAAACCATAAAGGTATGACAAAAATGAAAAATACAGAAGCTTAAAGAAAAAAAAAACATATTATATATAATATATAAAAATAGTGACATCATAATGGCCACCCTTGAAGGTGTTAAATTATTATTGAACAATCATCGTTTCGGGAGGCAGAATTTCGCCATCCACAGAAACCGTATGTTCTTTAACCATTTGATGTAGTTGTGTGACAATGTAGCTCAAATAAATATTATAACAACATCCTAGTATATTTAATATACTGGTGTTGTTACAAAAGAAGTAAATAAAAAGAGTTTAGAGGGTTGGAGAAGCAAAATAAAACAAGTGAACAAGAGAGAATGAATTACCTTTAAAAGTGTAACTCCTTTTTGATTTGAGCCTAAAGGCTTCCTTTGAAAGGATTCTGACCAAATGTAATCCTCTAGGATGAGGAGAGGGATGTGGAGATAGTAATCGGGCAGGGGTTGGCCGAGCCAAAGGCTTGTGGAGTGTGTGAAATGAGGTAGCGGTGGGGGCCTTTTATAAGAGGAGAGGAGGGGCACTTTTGGAAAGTAAAGAAATATTACTTTATTTGAAAATGTGTTTCGGTTTTAAAAGGTCCCACATTGATATAATTCGTGGATAAGGTGATAAGGGTTCGAAATCCACTTATCCAATTGGTTTTGGACATGTGTAGTTCATATATTTTACATTATCTTTCCATTTTATATAAATCGTCAAATAATGATGTCATCGCTGCATCATTATTATGTCATATATAATTTAATTTATTTAATGTCTAAAAATTATAAAAAAAATAATATGATGTATGAAATCTTTGTAGATTTCTAATGACTATTTATAATCAAAATTTTTACTTGTATAACTCCACTCAAAAATTATTTTAGTAAAACAATTTATGTTAGTGTCATTTTCACTTTAACATTAAATAAAAATATATTAATGTCATTTTCCAACTAAAGTGGCTCCATGGGGTCCCCAAGTTGTCCCATGGATTTTCTTGGTCGGCCATGACACAACCAATAAGGTTGGGACATGTGTCTAGGTCATTTCATATTATTAAAGCATTATTTATACCTTAAACTACACTAATTACCACAAATCACGATTAACAACTTAATAAGTTACAATTCACCAAAAAATTATTATAATCTCATTGAACCACATTTTACTTCTTAATGACAAACATGTATGTCATATTTTCAAAATTCAATACACATTAGTGGTAAACTTTCATTTTACTGAAAAATCAGTTTGCTTGATTACCACTTAGTGGTTTCACTATTCATCAAAAATTGTAGTTTTTCAGAAAATTACCAAAAATTCACCCTAAGCTATATTTGATATTCCGAATTCAAAAATGAAGTCCATTTTTCAAAATTCAAAACATATAAGTCAAATTAATTAATTTAATAATTAATTCCCGCTGTCAGAGCAAATAGTGTGTTTTTATGAAACAATAAGCATCAAAATATTGACACTAGTTTAAGTCCGATTTCAAAGTGAAATTGATTCCAACGACCACTGTTGAATTTAATGGTAAAAATATTTTCTAATTTAACTTTAAAACCAAATCAAAAGATAATCTAATCATATAAATAAATTAGATTAAAAAGAGGTTTTGAATTAAAACACAACATTTTACACTATTCATTAAAAAGGATGAACTTTATCAGAAAGGTACCAAAAATTTACACAAAGTAAATTTTTATGTCCCGATTATAAATAAGAGTTATATTTGGTCCAAAATAAAGTATAAGAGTGATCAAAACTATATTTAATGATGGTTCACCATTAAAAGGTGATAAGTGAACCTTTAGTGAAAATTAGAGTATATATGCCCTAAAATTGAACTCTTTCCGTATTTTAAGCCTTTATCTTTTATTGGGTAAATGTATAAACATTTAAAAACATATATAATCATATTTTAGTTATTTCTATCCATTCCCGCTAGTACAACGGCTACTCGTTAACTAACATTTAAAAATAATATTATTTTATTACTAGTGTGCTACGTAAGTTTCAAAGAAACTCATCGTTGTGTATCGGGTACGCTATCGAACGTAACAACCCCTTTAAAATAAAATTAATATTTAATTCGTAAATATTAATAATTATGAAAATTATTTATTCTTTATTTACCTGGGATGTTACAGAATTAGTTCAATTTAATACACCTTAGTACTTATATATGTTGTATAAAATATTAATTAAAACATTTAAGAGAGTAATGATAAATTATTTTAGAAGAAGTTTAACGAAAAATTCTAAAAATTCTAAAATGACGAAGAAATATCCAAGAAGAATCTAGTGTATAATTGAATGGAGAAAAAAGTTATTTGATATATAAATAATGGAAATATATCTGGTAGTATAGATGTGGTGTAAAACAAAATCTCAAAACTAGAAGGACATTTTGAAATCATGAATGTGTAAGGATAATGTGGAACTCTCTATGAATAATCCAAAGTATAATAAATCATGTACTTTAGAACCAGATGATGAAACAAATATCAGTAGATAAGTTTCAATAACAAATATATAATTTAATTTAGAATCATCAAACAATGATGTATAAATAATAAAAAAAATAATCTTAATTTGGAATTTGTAAACAAATAGATAATGAATTAAAAAAAATGAATAAATATATTTAGTATTTTTAAAATGCAAATAATTCTATAAATTCAATGTCCCATGATAAACAATTATTATTTTTTTCATTAGATAATATATTTATAGTGAAGAAAAATTATATAAAAATAATCTTTACATCTCAAATATTGAAAGGGGGAAAAATAAATTCAATATAGTGAAAGTATATGTGAATGTTTCATTAAATCATATTTCATCACCACAACTTGATAAGGGAGAATAATATAATGAAATAGAACAATAAGTTGAGATAATTTATACATAAAAACAAGATTAAACTCATGTTGATATAGTTTAGGTTTAATATGATAATAATACCAATTTTGATTCTTCCATTTCAAGATGTTCTTTAATAAAATATTTATGAAGAATTAATATATTTGTAAGGATACAAAAACTAAGAAAAAGTGGGATGATTTAATTTCATTAGATGAAACTATTGAAGTGAAATTTTTATAAGAAAAACTAATTTATTTACCAAAGAATAATAAATCACTTGACGATAATTAATAGCATAATTATTATAATAAATAATAAAAAATTGTGTATTAGGAAAAGATGATTACTTTTTATGATTATTTTAAGAACAATATCTGATTTAATGATCTACGAGAATTTCATATAAAATAGAATCCATAATATGAGGATACTATATCCGAATTAACAATGAATTTTTTTATATGTAGATATGTTATTCAGGGATAAAATTTTAATTTATTTCTTAGATTATGATTCTGTTTAATTTCAAAAAAAAATTCAGAGAAAATTTATAGAAGGATAGATCAACTTAAGGAAGATGTTCTCTCTCAAACTACACATATCAGAAAGATAAAATTTTCTATTTAAATACTATTATATAGTAACACAAAATTCATCATTATATTGAATCAGAATGTGTATTATTAATCTCTTTAATATTAAAAATTTATTTCTAGATAATTATGTATATAATATGTTTGATAAACTAGAATTAAATGATGATTTTTTCATTATGTTTTAGAATGTAATGAGGATAAAAAAATATATTGAGGACCATGAGTTTTGAATTTACTACAATAATTTGAAAGTGAGGCACTAATGTTTAAAATCACAGATCAATAGAAGAGGTTAGAAAAAATTTATAAATAGTTGTAGGAATCTCAATAAAATAATAAATCATAAATTTTATCATATATTTTATTTTTATTATTCAAAAAAATAATTTTTACATTTTATATTTATTTATACCATGCTAGTTTGTATAATTGAATAATTATCCCCAAATATATCTATAAATCATGAATGGAAGAAATGTTTGGTCTGGTGAATTAAATTAATTTCAAGAATGTATGCATACTAAAAGAGGGAGTTTTATAGATGTATAAATAGTCTATTTTTCATTAATTATATTAAATATACATTTACTAAAATGTATTTATGCATATAAATAATGGATTATTTATTTGTAGTTTTAATAAATATCATATCCATGATTTTAATTTTTCCCAATAAAAAATTATATTATAACTAAATAATTAATATTTTTTTATTTTTTTATTTATAGATTCCTAACACCAGAATTACTGAATTACTAATTAGTTTATTCAAAATATCTCTGATTCAAAAATAACATAGATAATCTATTATATTATTTACAAATTTTAGTTTATGATAAGGCTATTCCAAATTGGTTTGAATGATAGTTTTTATCTGAATGTTCTTAATAATATTGCACAATTTTTTTAAAAAAACAATTCTTATAACATAGAACCAAAACCTAAAGGACAAGTCACTGATATGATTAAATTAGAGATCAAACAATTTTATATAATATATAAATATTATATTTATTTGTTTCTCTATGTGACCTACCTGCATAGATTTTATGCGGATTTATAATAATATAACATAGATTTTCTAAAAACATTTTGATTATAGTTTCATTATATTGAACTAGGGATAAGGACATAGTACTCTTGAACATCAATAATCAATGATGTCAGGGGAAATGATCTGGTTCTCCCAAGATTTTATAATTTTTACATAATGAATGATCACATTTCTTCTATTATTTGAACTGAGAGGTTCCATTTTGGAATCTAGCTTACATTTATATAATGGATAGAATATCCTTCTATGCTATATTAAATGTTAACTGATTATGGGGAGAAGAAACTAGATATCAATTTAGTAATAAAAAATTATCTTTGTTTTAATATGTTGTTATTTTAAAATCAAGCATATTATAATTTTTTTTTCTGTTTTGGGCATGTTCATCAATGAGTTTTTAATTCATATAGTATGTATCATTCAAATTTATTATTACCAGTATGATTTATATTTTTTAAAAAAATTTCGTTCAAAAAATATTTATTCTCTAAACATTATACTATTATAATGAATACAAAATAATAATATTTTCAAAATATTCAATTGAACATTCTTGTTAAATCTTCTATATTGAGACAAATGAGTCAAAATAAAAAATTCTAAACAGGGTACATAAGATAGAATACATTTTTAAATATAAGAACCCTCCTGATGTTTAAAATAATAAATTGAAAAAAATTGGAAATTTAAACCAAAATTTTTATAATGGAAATAAAAAAATCATAAAAATAATAATTTATAATTGATATTATTTCTTTAAGGGTAAAATATAAAAACCAGCCTTTTATATTATAAGATACTGAATCGTGGAAATTTTAAATTCAATATAATAAATAAAAAAAACATTTAAACAAAATATCATAAATATTTATTTCTCAAAATAAAATTTTCACGGGTTACACTATGTTATTTTTATTAAAAAATTTGGGAAAATAAAAATAAAATATATTTATTGGTAGTGGTTACCATGAGATTGAAACAGTAGAATATTCCAAAAAAGATGATCCCTCATAAGTTATGAGAACAAGGATGTTTCTATAGACTTTATTTAACATGATCATGTATATTTCATAGATAATTATATGACTTGTCATTGAGTATTAACTCTATAACCCAATGCTATTTTTTAAAAAAGGGGATAGAATATCCAAAACCTATAATGTATTTTACATTGAACATTATAGAGGATAACAATGTATTATTTAAAAAATATTAAATATGTTCTTATAAAAGTGGGAAATTTATCATTATCATTAATGTTTTATTCCTTACATAGAAAGAGTATCACATGTTCCCATAAAACATCAAATACTCTTGGTCACAATAATAAATTATTATATTAATGTAAATCAAGGACTAATTTTTAAACGTTAATATTACTGAGTAACTTTAATTCTCAATGATTCTCTGAATCAAAGAGTAGAATTTTTGTATTGAAGTTAATTTATTACAATTAAAAATATCATTGATTTTAAATACATAATCTATGAATAAGAATATATGATTTAGGATATTGTTAAAAATGTAATAAAATTATTAGAATAAATAAATATCATTCATGATAGTAAAAAATTAGTGATAATTTTTTAGTGATCATATCATTCAGAATAGTCTTTTTATTTAGAATTTTATTTTTAATCATATAAAACAGATAAGATGGAAATTACAGACATTTTAATAAAACAAATTGAGTAACAGAGGAAATTAAAAAAATTATTTGAATATATGGGGTACTAGAAACATGGTGGTAGTGTACCTGGTCGTTGTGTTATCTGGTGAGGATTGTAAATCCTTCTAGAAAATATAGAGGGCTTCTGATATCAAATACATGAGTACACATTAGAAACTAGTTAGATGATGATCTATCATCATGTACCCGATATGTTTCAAGAAGGTTTTATAAATTAATGTGAAATTCATCATTATAAATTATTACCATAAATCTAGATAAAGGATCACTTAGGACTTTTCAATCATTGTCCATATATAATTACTTTAATGTTTTTAATATTTCATCCTATCTTACTCCAAGTTGAATAATAATCTAATACTAAGACAAATTGTTATTTATCATTCATTTGACCATATCTTTAGTGATATTATGGAACTTTTATATGTAATTTCCATTTTTCTCTTATAAAATGAAAAGAAATTAAAATCTTATATTCCTAATTTCTTAATAACCAATGTAGTTGAATGTTTTTATCCATAGGTATATATATTATGACTTAGAAATATAATGTTTAGGTGACCCCTTGCAGACACATATATTGTTGAAGTGTATTGGGTGGATGTAGGATGTGATATTATGAAACTAAAATAAAAATTATTTTTCTTATATGAAATTTTTATAATCAAATTAAAAAAAATTACATCATTTAAATTTATTTATTATATAATTATTTATAAATTTTTATTGTTATTCATGAAAAATGTAATGTATTTATAGAAACTAGTTTAATTTTTTACTATAGAATATGTAATAACATGTATTATATAGTGTAATTGTTTCTATATAAATATATATTTTTTAACTTTCATAAATGCATGGCACGATGATTATATTTTAATAATGTTCTTTGACATACCAGAATTGATTAATAATTGAAACTATGGATTTATATGTGGCTTTATATAGTAATCATTTCATTTTAAAATATCTTTATATGATTGTGTGTTATAATAAACGGATTTCATACGTCTTTACCATTAAAATTGTTCAACTAGAACATGAATATTTATTTAATAATTTTCACTCATTTAGATTCCTACCATTAATAGATGTATGTATGGCTAGTTTCTGTTATATCGAATATAACACATTTTAACATACTCGAAACTGATATTTTTTTATAACATATATTATAAAATGATTTATTTTAATTTTTTTATTTCATTCCAACAATATATTGACTCTACACCCACTTCAATTTATAGTAGACAATTAGGGGTTTAGTGGTGACTACCTCTTTTCTATGATTCACTCAGCCATACATGTTACCCATTATGATGCATATAGATATCATTATTCATCGTCGAGTATAGAGAAAATCCACTACAAATGAGGTTTTCTACGATAGGGATATGGGAGTTGTGATTAAAATTTTAGATCAAGGGATGTATGTATCATTTAGATATTATAAAAGTGATATTTTTCCCTTTATTAATATCATTTATATGAGTCTTCACATTACACACATCATATAGAATTTCTTTGTTATGTGATTGTATGGTTTGGTTCCATTATTTGAATTTATTTTGGATTGAACATACTTATATGGTTGTAATCTCTAGTCATTCATAAATATATATTACTGAATTAAATTTTTTTGGTACTTCATGTATCCTATATAGTATGGTATTCATATTTTTTTAAATGTCTAATATATTTATTGGTTATACGTTTCTTGAAATATAATTCATCAACAAATTGGACAAACTTTAAATGTGGGAAAATAACTTCTTATATCATCTTATTTGTATCTTATAAATTACAATAGCCTTCATTTAATGACACATATAATAAAGGTATTTTACAGAGTGATTTTAAACCTTGGACAATGATCCATGTAATTGAAAAATTATTTTAGTGCATGCTTAGGGATATTTTTTCAATTATTGGAAAGTATAAAATGTCATCACGTCTTGAAAAATGTGTCATATATATCCCCAAATTAAATATTTAGGGTGGATTATTTTATTTCTAAATGATTTATTAGTGAGATTTGGGTTTTTTATTTTTAGTTATACATATTTATATTTCCTCTAATGTATCATGTGTGGGTACTTATGAGTTATGCATATTTAGTATAAGATGATATCACATGAATATATATATATATATATATATATTTAATTAATCATTAAAATTTATTTTATTATGTTAATTCAAAAATAAATAATAAATAATTATTATTTTAGTACTTATTTATTAGTTATGTTTACATTAACATTATTATATACAAATAAATCACATTAAACATCACATTTTATAGGTTTTTAATAAATTTGTCTATGTAATACTTTTTAAATGATTTTAAATTATGATTTAAAAAGTATAAATATTATAATTAAAAATAAATAAGAGTTAGTATTTTCCTAACCATTATGTTGTTTTACATAATTTTACAATTGTATTCATTCGTTGATGGAGAAACTGATGTAATTTTTCATGAAATGATAGAGTTTTTCACCAAAAATCTATTATAATCTCTAAAATAAGGATATGATGAGAATAAGAAACATGTAAATCATGAAATTACATCATAGGTTCTTAAACAAATATTATAGATATTATATTCTAGAATATCCAGTAACATATTTATTGTATTTATTACATCATCATATGTGTAAAATCCATCGAGTGAAATGAGTTTTATTATATTCATTACACTTGAAGGGGTCACCTATCATTAGTGAAATGTTATGATAGATGCTATGAAGGAAGAGTGGTAGATAAAAAGTGGATTCGTAGAACTATTATTTGACAAATTTATCCTAAAAAGTATTATTAGGTATATGATATGAAATTATTGCTCCAAATATTATTGTATCATTTTTTTCAATATCAACATATTTTTTCTATATATTTTCACATATGGATCATCAATAATTATATTGATGATTTTTCATTATTTTCAAATACATTAAAAACTATATTATGTGAACTAAAATATGTTTATTAGATAAATAGTTTTTTTTACAATGATCATTAATAGAAGGTGATGGGTGTAGAAATTGATTTATGTTTGATGTTATAAATAGTTGAAAATGTTTTTTGTAGATAAGAACATGTATATTCAATCAGATGAAAAAAAATATACAGATTACTAGAGAGATAAATCTTTGAAGCTATATTGGATTAAGGTGTATATGATATACATGCAAATGATCATTCAGATAATGAATTATGATTTCATCATAAGGGGAAATAAGAGTTTTCTTTTGACAGAAATAGGGTGTATAATGTTTTAGAAATTTTTTGGTTTTACCTGATAGAGAAGTATACCATATAGAAAGGTTTATGATTGATGAAGCTCTAATAGACAATGAAATATTAAGTTGTACAAGGTATAAAGGAATAAAATTTCATATTATATATAAATTTCATGTCAAAGGTATGAATTGTTTTTATCTAATTAGGTAGACATTTCCAAACGAAGAAAAATGTGATGAGGACATTTTTTGAGTCTATTAGACAGGGAATGGTGATAATATTCTAGACAGATTCCCTTAGAAAGAGGTTTTCTCAAAAAGAAATATTATTTAGAGATATATAAGTGTTTTTATACCAGATAAATTTTTTACAATATTTATTAAGAACATATAAATTAAATCAATTTGACAGTACATATTTGATCATTAAACTATCATAAAATAGGTTTTATTTTTTGGATGTTGGAATAAGGATTTGATGCTGAGTTATAAAGAATATTTTTTATTGATTTTATTAAAAGAAACATAATTTTTTTGAGGAGGATAAAATAAATATATATGAGTTGGAAAATTCAAGGTTGGAATTTGGAGATCCCATTATTTATCTTATATGTTCACATGAAGAGTTCCAATGTATTATGGTAATGGAAAATTATTAAATGAACACTATTTTTTGATCAGGAAAGTGAAAAAGTGATAATGGTTCTGAATGAAGAATATTTTATGTATCAAACAAGAGTCTCTACTTTGTCGAAAAAGATATTATTAGAGAAAAGTGTATCTAATAGAATCCATTTAAAAATATTCAAACTAAGTGGAAAAAGTAAAAGATGACGTATGAGAAATTGAATGAGTTTAATTTGATAGTGGAGAATTAAAACAAGTCTCACTATTTAGAGAGAATTATAAATGGGATAATGGAATGAGGAGTATCAAATTAGTGCATTGTACATAGACCACCATATAGTGTCTAAAAAGGCCCAATATAATACAAAAACATATTAACGACATACAATTGATGAGGTGGATATCTGGTAAAATAACTAGATAAGTGAGTTTTAGAGTATCTATTACATTATAAGATCATAAAGATTTTTTAGGAAAATATAATCTTAAAAACATTATTAATGATATTGAAGTGGTTGTAAAAAATAAAATATGATCCAACTTTCAAATTGAGAGAGAATATGCGACAAGAAATATATTTCTAATAGTACAGAATGGATGATTAAAGAAGATCTTATATCATAGTTGAATAATAAACCATTGAAAATAGAAAAAAAAATGTTTATATAACTACTCACTATGAAATTTAATTATAGAAGGGGGATTGAGGGTTTTAACAAGATATGATAGAAGAGTTGATTAGAAGCGTGTTTAACATAGGTCTGTTAGAATAATAACTACTCACTATAGAACAAATTGTCTCTTGTGTGTATTTAATCCTAAATAAATATAGTAAAATATTTATTTATGGGGAATATTACCAATAGGTAAAGTATTGGGTCTTTATACCAAACATTTTAAATATTTCGTGTTGATCTCTAACTATGTTACACAATTTAATCAGATGTTGATATATATATTTGAGTGTATCAAAACTCAAAAAAGTTTTAGAGGTATAATTCTTATATAATAATTTATGAAAACATGTGATCAATCATTCAACCCTTACATATCTAAACAATCACACACTTTTATTGGAACATTATTTAGTATTAAATAATATTATCCCTTTGAAATATATAACTTCCATATGAGGATGGATAATATAAATATTTGGAATATCAAGGTTATTTCTATATTTAATTACAATTACTATCATAACTTATTTAATATGATGTTACCCTATAATTTATCAATATATGTTATAGATGATAAAACATTGAAATTTTCTATAATTAATTAGGCTATTTGGATAGATAATGATCATATAAATTTTAATGTTTATTGAAAATATAAAAATGCAATCTTGATGGATCTCAACGAGAATGCTTATACAATTATATTTTGATTACCATCTATTGAATTTTAGCTAGATAAGTTGAGAATTTCTGATGTATAATTTAACAGAGCCAATGATATTGTCAATTTTTTTTTAGTTTTTGGTGAGAAGTTGAATGATTTTATAATAAATATGTAAATAATGTATATAAATCGAGATAGATAGGATTTTTATATTTATTCACTAAAAAACAGATAATATTATTCTATTGATGGTTTTTAGGAAATTATTGAGGAATATGATAAGAGTGAAGATACATTAATTAATAAAACTTCCAATGAAGAGATAACATTAAATGAATTTTCAAAAGAGATATTCATATATAATGAATTATAATAATAATATATTGATTCAAACATTGAGTAAGAATAAGAGGACATCAATTTAATAATATATCTTATTTTTAAGAAATTAAAAAAATGTTATATTAGAATAAAAAAGGTACACTCCCTCATTAATTACAAAATTGTACAGATATTGACCAATTTGTATAAAACTACCCTAAGATTAATGTTTATTATTCAATGTTTTGATAAGATAATGAGACTACAAAATATAAGTGGAAAAAATATAAGAATATGATTATTATAGAGAATAATAAATGTTTATTAAAAAAATGGCGTGTGATAAGTCAAAATCCAATAATTAATTTGACTAGTATATCAACATCATAGCTCGTGTTAGAAGAAAATTTTATTCCCCAGAACATAATGATAATAGATAAGATAGAGTATTGCTAGATTTAATTATAAAAATAAATTTGGGAATAAACTCTCAATGAAAATGAACATTTAAAAAATGAAATTAATAGGTTAAAGAAATATTTTTTTGAGATGAATTCAAATAATAATGGTTTTATAGAAAATATGAAAAAATTATTATGGGCATTTGAGCTCAAAACTGAATAGTAGTTGATATATAATGGAAAATAATATTCTATGAAAATAAATATTATACATAAAGGATAATATTACAATGGAACAAACAATAATTTTATGGGAATGTAATTAGTGTAGGATGAAGTTGACTAATTTTAAGAAGATAGTAAAAATCGTATGGAAAGGATTCATGATAAAGGGGAAAAGTTGTTTGAGAAAAAATCAATGTTTATAAAATTTTTTTTTGATTTAAGTAAATTAATTTACTAAATCACTAATGAAGTTGATGTTAAAGGGTTATCATCTAACGTGAGTGAAAATATGGTTCAACTAATGTAGGTTGTTTATATCACCATAATATATCAATAAACATTTTCAATTATTTAAAATACAAATATAAATTATATTATTTAATCATCCATGACTAATATTATTAGTGAGTAATAATCTTCCACTAAGAACAATTGGAATGCTATAATAATATTTCCTTTGAATAAGTATTTCTATAATATGTGAAAAGAAAAATAATAATATATTATTATTTCCATTAGTATAAACTATTATGATTCAGAGATCACTAATAGTGTTGCGGAGTATTAATGAAAATGTTATACTCTTGATAGTATATTATGTCTCTACCATGAAAAATGTATGAATCAATGGACAGTTCTATGAAGATAACAGTAATAAACTATTCTTTAATATCTTGTTTAGGATGAAATGAATTTTTTTAGAAAATAAAGAATGTTAAGGCATTAAGTGTGGCATGAGATAAGATCATGAAATTAAAACAGGGGAATAAAGTTATGTAGGTAACCATAGAGTGCTTATTTATTTATCTTGAACAAATAGTTGAGGATAAAAATATAGAGGAAGAAAAAAATATACTAAATTCATTGTGGAAACATAGGATTCTGAAGAATAAAATAGATTTCATAATTAGTTATCTATAGTTATTGTTTTTAAGATTTAAATGAAGTTAATTTGGTGTAAGAGTGATGAGAATGGTTCTAAAAATTAGGTGAATATCCTACAAGACCAAGATGAAAACATGAGTAGGATGTTACAAACTCGATGAGAAAATGATGTTATGAAAGGTTGAAAGATTTTCATAGATCAATTTGAAGATTATAAATATTTTAAAATATACATTAAAAATATATGAAGGTTGATTATAATAAAGTAAGAACATCACAAGATAAAAAAATAATATTAATTTGTTAATACTAAGAGAAGATTCCAAAATAAACAATGATTCTATGGATTATTTCTGTTCTTCCTTATTCCCATTATACTTATTTTATTTTACATAACAAATATTTAATTGAAGTGGAATAAAAGAGAAGGTAGATAATGGTTTTATTGGTTTTATAGAAATAATATAAATCAATCATATAAAAATTATAATTAACAATATGAATGTTAGATTTGTAACATTAAGTTGGAGAAAATATGAAGCTGATGTATGAGTATCACACGTTTCTTTCATCAAAAGTTATGAATTTAACAAATATGAGATTTTGGGATGGTGTGTTTATACTCCATAAATATTTTTATATATTTAGTTATAAGGGTAAAGGTTTGATTTTAACAAACCTCCTATAATTACAGTTAATATAAATATATTTGAATAATCATGAAGAAAGTTTTTATATTAATGAATAATTATGGAAAACATTTATCACCTTGATTATATACCCTTGTTTTTTATATTAGGATCACCAAACTAGAATACGATTTTTTAATTTAAAGGATAATATGTATGAAAATCAAGTGATAATATTCTTAACAAGATGAATGTTATCATTATTATTTGTATAATGAGTTTGAGTTAGGATGATTCTTATATTAACCTTTTCATATTATTATTTATATGTTGGACATAGTATATAGTGTGAGAAAATATATTGATAAAATCATATGTGGAGAATTTATATGGAAAAAATATTGAATTTTAAGTTTTTTTAAAATTTATGAGTATTTTTTAATAATGGGGGTATTTTTTTCCAAATTATATTGGTTTCATTTTTCATAAATATGTCAATATATGTATTTATAGAAAAAATTACTTATGGGTTCGGGGGATATTTGATATTTGAGTGATTTTTATATTTTTTATATTCAAGTCAAAAGATTAGATACTATGATTAAACATCCAATCATAATTAAGATAGTCATGATTCTAGGATGTTTTGTAAAAAAGGGTTTAAGTTTAGTTCTGAGATTAGATTGAGATGATGTTTCATAATGTTCAAGAAAAAATACACCATACATATTTGAGTGGTGAATGTACCCTCAAATTGATTTTTGATATACATATTAAAAAGATAAAACAAAATCAATATTTATCTATATATTTATATTTGTAAAAAAGATAATTTATAATGTACACATACATAATAATCAAATAGTTGAAAAAATGAACTAGGAAATGTGCAATGTACTATGTTTAGTGGAAGTTGAATGGTTATACAAATCATAAGACTGCAACATGATAAATTTTTAAATTGTATGATGTTCAAATTATTAATAGTTGAGGAAGTTTTTCATGTAGGATATCATAGGTATGCTATCAAATAGATAGAAAATTTGTATAGATCTGTATGGATAAATCGATGACACCATAACTAATGAAGGCCTATAGGATTTAAAAATGAATGATCCGTTAGATGTAGTATTTAAATGTCATTAGATGGTGAAATAAAGGTTTTTCTACAAATAAAGTATGAAAAAAGTTTGAGATGTTGTTGACTTGTACCATATGATCAGTTTACTTAATAGAGAAAGAAATGTATATATTGTGATCTAATACACATGGAAGAATAATGTTGTACAAGAAGTAAAGGAATGTGATGTCATCAGATAGATAACTCCAAAGTCATTAGATAAATATATATTGGTGTCATTGGATAGTTGATTCCATACAATGTTAAATGAGATGAGAGAATTTTGGGAGTCTATAAGATAGAAAAGACTAAAATCTACATTGGACATAGTCCATCGGGTATATGAGTTATTTCAAAATCTAATTGATTTTAAACTAGATGGTGGATTGACAAAATATTCAAATATTTATAAATTAAATCAATGTGGCTATGTTAATATGTTATTTCTATGATCATAACTAAACATGATAAATGATGATACTAGAATATTTATAATGAGTTGTGATTTAAGGAATCCTTTGGTAAAAAAAGTGGACTCCAATATTCTAGACAGTTCAAAGGTTATCAAAAGAATTTGTATTGAGTGGGAAAATTATAAGTTTAATTTTTGGGTATCCATTGTTTCTACTAGTTATTCTAATGATGTGAATGACAATAATTAAATGTAAACTATTGTTTCAGGTGAATAAGTGGAATTATTGAACGTTTTCTATTTAAGAAATTGTAAATTTCACAATAAAATATCATATTGGGAGAATAAAATAGAATCATATTGAATATTTTTTGATATAGGAATTCCTGAAAAAGGCATACTGGACAAATGGATCATTGGATAAACTAGAAGTAAGAGTGTGAGTTTCATTTGGTAGTAGATCATTAGAAATAGGTTTACCGAATAGAGTGCATCATAGAGAGAATAATGGAAAAGGTGTATAAGATGTAGTGAATATAATACATCATTCATGATGGAGAAGAAATACACATAACATACATCATTTTGTTATAATTTATATATTATTACTATGTAATATATTTATAAAAATTTCACGATACGTGAGTTTGTGTTTATCGTGGTATTTTTAAGAACAATAAGGAATTTTCACCTAAATATATTTAAAAATAGTTGTTAATGATCTTCAAAAATTTTGACACAAATGAACATTATCCAAATTTATTGTGGAGAAAGAAAATATAATGAATATTATATTT
Source organism: Viscum album (assembly GCA_963277665.1). NCBI lineage: Eukaryota > Viridiplantae > Streptophyta > Magnoliopsida > Santalales > Viscaceae > Viscum > Viscum album. Next base: position 1,048,589,176 of record OY728150.1, read on the forward strand.
TTAACAATGGATCAAAATAGATTAATGGAGAGAATATAGGTAGATTGTAGAACCAGTTATTGAAAAGAATTATATTTTGGGATTATTAAAATTTATGAAGGAAGTGGATTCAAGAAGGAATTTTGGGGGTTATAACTAATTGTTGTTGAATAGTTCATTCCCAATGTGTATAAACAAGGTTATTTAGACGAAAAATTAGTGGGTTATAGAACTAGTCATTACAAGGGCCTTTGTATTCCTGAAATAACATAGTTATAGAATCCATGTTGTGGTCTGTCGAAAGAAAAATCCATCAAGGTAACATTTATTGGTTTTTGGGATTATTGTGTTTTGATGAAAATAATAATTTTCTTGGAATTTTGTGGAGTTAAAAGTAGATTTTTGAGAATATCTGTTAAATAAGATCAAATACATATGAATGTACACTTTGAAGGTAGTAGCAGACTTTCATATTCAAGGAGGCGATGTTTCCTATTTTTTGCCAAATTTTTGTGTCCAAAATATAGAGATTGGGTAATGGAGTTTTTTGTAAAGTAATTTTATGTTTATATTGATATTTTTTTGGAATGTTTCATGAAATACATGTTCTTGGAGGACCACATTAAAATACTAAAAAGGAAAGTTGTGCATGAAATATGAGTTTGCACGAAAGATGCATACATTCATAATGTGACCAAAAATGGTTTTTCATAGTTGGAGGAAATATTTCACACACAATAGAAGAAACATATGGATATTGTGCGTAGGGTAATCTAGGTCTTTAAATAAGTGGCTACCCCCCCATTGAGTTCTAATACCCTTAGAGAAATCCTGGTCTCTAAATTTCATAAGAGTTGGGAGAAAAAGGTGTTCCATATAAAGAGAGTTGTTCACAAAAGGTGTTTTACATAAAGAGAATTTGGTGAAATGCATAAATGTTGCATGAAATTCTATAATGTTTTGTGTAATATAGCCAAAGGTTTTTCAGATGAATGAATTATGCCAATAATTATATGATAGATTGGTATTAATTATTTGGATGAAGAAAAACATAATGATAAACTAATTTTTTTTTAAAAACATACTGATTCAATAGATCAATGAGGATTCTTATGAATAAGATCTGATCCCACTTCAATTGAGAGAGTTCTGTTATTTCATAATGTGATTGCTTGTAAACCAAGATAGACCGGTTGTCTGATCTGAACATTGTAAACAACTGTGTTCTTTTATTGGATTTGGTACAACATAATACATCAATTGTATTATCATTATACAAATCCCATTGAGGGTGGTCCACGTAAAATGGGTTTTTGTTTGTGAATTATTTCATTTTCATCATATATTTCTATAGTTAATATAGAGATTATAATTTTTATTAAATAAAACATGGCTGAATGGGGTAGTAGTTTTAATCTTCTATACCCTGATTCACCCCCATGTTATTTAACATTGTTGGGATAACTACTGGTTTTAGATCTAAATGGTGATTTTAGAATTTCTCTCATAATTTTTTTCATCAAAAAATATATTCTATTCATTGATGAAAAAATTTTCTAGTTTTCGAATAATCTGATGCAAATATATTTCCAATCACTATATATGGATGTATATACACCAACAACACATGAAAAAATGACAACCGTGGATGGTGGTTCTTTTTCAGAAGCTAATATAAGGTAAATATATGTTGATTTTTGGGGAATCATTTATTTAGGGGAATTCATAAAAAATTAAATCTATATAAACTTGATGTCATGTATGTCTACAAATGATATGTGAGAAATGTTGATGAATATTTAAGAAAGTGATTCAAATTTTAGAGAATAAAAATAAATTTTTTTCTGTTGATAAAATATGAGGATCATATAATGAAACCTAGTTAATATCTTTATTCATTCATTTATATGGTGAATGTTGTTCTCGAATACATGTTTGGACATAGGGAAATTATTGAATATGTAAAGAGTGTTATGTGAATCTTGAGAATAATTCCAACTCAGTTCAATCTTTAAGTTTCTATGCTTGAGGTTAAATTTCCAAAAGATACAAAATTGGATATCTTGAATAGTTATCATGTCACATATGAGATGAGAAATGTGGAAATTCAGTTTTTATAAAAATGGATGTCCACAGATGTGACATTCACGACCATGAAGGAGATCACCATTAAATATTTTTAGAAAGATGTGATGGATTAGAAGACTCCATTCCTTTCTTGGAATCTATATAGTGGAAAATGAAATTTCAAATTTATACATCCACTTGAATTCTTTTGATGTAAAAAGGATGGTTATCTTACATGAAGGTACCCCATGAATTTCCAAGATTAATATGAGGATGAATTTTAAATTCCCATGAAGACGTATTCATCACATGTGAAAGGTAATAAAACAATATATAGAAATTTCATCAAAAAATGATTCATCATTCACAATATATATAATTTCTAAATGAGTCTAAGATTGATGATATAGAGAACTACAATGGTCATAAATAAAATGTTATAGTGGAAGTTTTAGGTATCTCTGAGAGAAATGAAGAAATCTAAATTGATGAAGAAGAGTTCTAAGGAAGAGTAGATGTGAATTCTCAATTAGAATAAAATATTGAATAGATATATGTTTGGAGAGTCAAAACGATGATATATAGAAAGGTGGTTTGTGATTCCAAACTCTATGTGAATAAGTTGGAAGAATAGAAGTTTTATATAATTTATGAAATTGATAATCTATTGTATTAAATTCATTATGATAGAAAAATATTAGTGGGAATAAACTCAATGATTAAGAAAATAAATGTGTTTTGGATTCTCTGACTAACAACACACAATAAAAAATATAAGGAATTGAATAAATTAAAGAATATGTCTTCGAACTATAACGAAAAGAAAAGGATTAGGAAGAAATCTATAATACTACTAGAATATTATGAAATTAGATCATTTAGAAAACATAGAATATGAAAGTAGAACATAGAGGCCTAGTAGAATATAAGAAAAAGGCAAATAAAAATAATAGGCATGATAAAGGGCTTGATCAAATATAGAAAGCTGCAATGGATGAAGTTAGACTAAATTTACATGCTCCAAGATTGATGATTTATTTGGGTATGATAATGAATCATAAGATTCAAATAACCTATGGGACAACAAGTGGAGTAGTATTGACACACTAAAATGTACCCTACATCAAGTGTTATTTCTATTGAAAGATGGTACACCCACAAAATGTGTGTTCTATAGCGAAGATATATTAAAGGGAATAAAAAAATAGTGTAATCTAAATACAGTTCAATACTCTTTGGGTTAATTATTGGGAAATTGTTTTTTGTAGATGATTTGAACATATGAATATATATTGTACATCAACCATGTGGATGAATATGCCAAACCAGAACAAATGTAGTCATATGAAGTTACTCAATGAATCATTAGGTCATTTGAAAAAACAAAATCGATTTTTCATCTCTGCATGATGATGTTGTTCCATCATACTTTCAGAAATATCAAGGATATCAATCTATACCAAAAATGAAGTCAAAAAATTTATCAAAAATAAAATAGATAATAAATAAATGTTTGAAGAAATTTAAAATAAATAAACATATAATTCTAGTGCATGGAATATTGATAGTTGATACACTTCCCATATGATAGAAAATAACGGCCTTGTTACTGGAATAAAAATGAAAGCAATGAGTTATCAAATTTGGTAATAAAGAAGGCCTAAATATCATTGTCCTGAGTAATGCTAGTTCCGGGGGCAATGAAATGAGATGTGTGGATGTCTTAGTAATATATTACCAGAGTCAACTCATTCATAATGTCAGTCAACTATGTGACATGGGTCATGCCATAATATTTATGTATAATTTGTGTATTTTAAAAGGAAGAGGTGGTACAATTGTTTTAATGTTAAAAATAGTAGAATCACTATATTGTAAGGGGATAAAAGATATTTATTTTATCATCTATAGGGGAAGAAAATAATTGTGGAATAAAGTAGTTTTCCATTTATTCCAATCATTTCTAGATTATTTTTAATAATTTAATTTATCTTGAGACCTTCTTAAGTTATCATGTGATCTTACTCATGTGTTTGATGCTTTTCCACAATGTAATATCATCAAAATAACATAAACGTAAATGAAAAATAAGTCAACCATAGTACTTGAATTTGGGCATGGAGATGTATGTGGACCAATCTCACCAAGGTCTACAGATGGGAAGAGGTTTTACATTCTTTCCATATATAATTTTATCATTATGGTATGGATATATTTCATCGACCACAAGACCGATATGTTCAGTTTTAGTAAAAATATTGGAGAGAATCCAAAAATATGTTTTGAAAATAGATTCTATTCTTTTATATTGATAATGTAGTATAATTTACAAAAAAACAAGTGAAGGATATCTCAAAAAATCATGGGGTAAGTCATCTAGTTTACTCAATGATAACCCTTAAGAAAATGGAATGGTTGAGATGAGGAAATGCATAATCAACAACATGGCTATTACAATTCTTGTTGAAAAAGAAATACTAGAGGAATAATTACAGAATAATTATTGACATTGGTCTATGTTTTTAACAGGGCTCTGATGTGTCTGAAGGAAAAATAGACTATGTATGAGTTCTGGTATAGTAATAATCCAACATTGTAATAAATTTGATTATTTGGAGGTACATTATTTAATTTTAATGAAAAGAAAATGGGAAATTTGAGACATGCAGAGATGAGGGGATATTCTTTGGCTACTCAGTAAAAAGAAAAATAATATAAATTCTTCAATAAGAGGCTAAGAAAAGTGGTTAAATAAAATGATGTCACTATAATGAAAAACGAATAGAATCTTGAATGACACATTGAACACTTTCCTAGTGAATTTGATGAGGAGGTATACAACATTGGAAGGGAATAAGTGGAATATTATGACATAGAAGAAGATAATTAAGATGAGAAGAAGGATGGAAAATTTGTATCTATGGAGAAGACATTGATTTAATCTTAAATTTACAAGAAAATATAATTGGTGATCAAATAGTGCTAGTTCAAAAAATAATATTGAAGTCATTACAGCATAAATCCTTCCAATCATAGGTAGTTCATAAATGTTTTGATGAATAATTTGGAGATGTGAATAGGGTTCAATCATGGAATTTATATCTTGAGTAAATTGAGAAGAATCTGAAATGGTAGATTGTTTCAATGCTAGTATATAAGAATATTTTTTTAAATAAATGATAATTTTCAATAATTTGAAATATAATTGTTTAGTTATTCAGAAAAATCATTTCTAGAGTGAATAGTTCATTCCTTGATAGCAGGTATTTATTTTGATTATACATTTTAACATTTTCCAAGGATAGATATAATAAGAAAATTCATGTTGAAAATAGTGCATAAGAAGTTCAAATTTTCTAGATGGATGTCATGACAGAATTATTGAATGGGGTTTAGGAAGAAGAATTTAATATTTTAAATCCATATGTTTTTCTCATTCCTAAAGATAAGAATAAAACTTATTGGTAGAAGAAGGAATTATATGGGTTAAATAATGCACCATGATAATGGTATTTAATACTAGATCAGTTTTTCAAGAAGCTCTATTTTCATCGTGGTTGGTTTGATTACAATATGGATGTAAATAATGGTAGCAATGAAAGGATTATGGTGCTGGTATAAGTCAATGAAATAATTTTTGATGGATTATATAAGGCACAATGCATATAGTTCACATAATTCCCAAAAAAGTGAATTAGAAAAGTCAATGATTATTGAACTGACATTATTCATTAGTTTACAGGTGAAATAATAAAATAATTGAAAATTCATTTATCAATCTAAATTTTCCATGAAGGTTTTGAGAACATTTTTAATTGATAATTATAAATATATTGTAACTATGATGGCTGTATAAATGAAACTTTGACAAGAAGATGATGTCAATGAAGGTAATATCACACAATACATTAAAGTCATTAGATTTCTAGTTTACCTACTATTGAAAACACATAATCAATTTTTCAATGTGTAAAGAAACATGATATCAATTTAATACCAAGTAAAGACATTGCTGTTAGTGAAAATAATACTTTGGTATATCATTAGAACTGTATATATTGGATTTTTGTACAATGAAAAATATCAGCAACAGTTATTGGGATATATAGATTTTTATTTGACTGCTTTAGTAAAGGATTGAAAATAAAGATCCAGTGTTGTATTCTATCTTTTCATATTTTGTATTTATTGGATAAGAAAAAAATAATATTTCATTTCATTGAGCACCACAAAAGATGAATATAATGCCACTACTCAATGGTGAAAACAATTATTGTGGATAGAAAAGTTGTGTGATGATAAAGGGTTTTGAAGTGATTTCTTGGATTAGAATTCATTTCTATTATTAAATTTATATAAATGTTATAAAAAATCCATATTATTACTCTATGAAAAGGGACTTTGAAATTAAATAACATTATATCAAGGAAAAGTTGGGTCATGGTCTTGTGATGGTTGAGTATGTGACTCTTTATCTACCAGTTGCATACATTTGGAAAAAGGTATTACCCATAGAAGATTTTGAATGACATAAAACAGATTTTAGAGTTTAATTTACATCTTAAACATGAAAATTTATTGACGTGGGACCCCTATTTCTGAGGTATGGGGTGTTTTCTCCTAAATGTGATGATGTATGTTCTTAACCCTGTTACAAATCCTAAATAAGTAATCATCAAGATCCTCGAAAATGGAGGGGGAATTAAGCCTATTAATGGGGAGATGGTTTTTTAAACAATATAAAAGGAGAATATGATAAGGGGGTGTTAAAACAAAAGGATGATAATATTTTATGAAATAATTAGACTTAGGTGTTATGGGGAAACAACTCAAGGATGTGTCTATCAGAGCATAACAAAGAAATCATTAAGAATTTGAGGACGAGAACCCAAAAAATGAAGTAGGTGGAGTTGTAAATATGATGAAACAGAATGTGATTGGTCAAAAAATATATATCACAATAGATGAAGTTTGTGATTTATGCAGTTTATTGGTATGATAATGATGTGATTTTTTGATAAACTTTTCAAGCTACTCTTAATTCTCATGCTGATCATGGATCATGTGGGATTTTATTATGTGTTGAGTAAATCATTGATCACTATTTAAAAATATATAATTTAATGGTAGAATAATATTGTAGAAGCATTTATGATTTATCCAAATGAGAAGAGTCATCTTCAAACTTAAAGTGGTAGATTGTTGGGATAAAACCCATTAAGTTAATTTTTTGGTGTTTTTCGGGTTCATTGTGTGTGTTTACAAAGCATGTTTTCATGGATATTTTTATAGTTTTAGAGAGATTGTTGAAAATATATATTAAAAAATATCCAATAAAATAGAATGGATGCTCTAGAGGTGGTACAGAATGTTTGTATACACGGTGGCGTTGTTTCCCAGGGTTAACGAAATTTTTGTGCATGAAATATGAATAATGGTGAAATTTTTTTTTGGAAAATGAATTTTCACAAAATAGTGAAGGTTGTTTATAAGGATACAAACAATACATGTTTTTGGATCATTGTATTAAAAAATTGAAATGGAAATAAGGTCATAATAGATTTTAATTCATTTGAAAAAATTTATTGCACAGAAGTGAATTATGTGCTCAATGAGATGTCAAAATGGTTTTACATGATCAGAGTAATTCGTAAATTCATAATGAAAGAAACATATTGATATTGTGTGTAGGTTTGTCTAGGTATATAAATAATCTACTGCCCCCCTCATTGAGTAGCTTAACCATTAGAAAAATTAAGGGCTCTGAATCGGGTAAGAGTTTCACTAAAATGGAGCGACAAGTAAAGAGAGTTTGGCACACAATGTGTTGTGAATAATGAGTGTTGGGTATAAATCATAAATGCTGAGATCAAGTATATAAAGTTACACATAATATACCTTAAGGATGGATGAAAGATATAATTTTCCTAGTTATTATTTTTAATAATGTTAGTCATCATGTGGATAATAGTGGAACTTAATGATACACAATATGATTTGTAAAACATAATCATTCAAGAGATCATCGTAGATTATTCTAATGATGCCGTAAGCAAAAATCCACTATGGGGGTAGTGAGATTTCATATTTTGATTTGTTTTAATCATAGAGAGAGAGAGAGAGTGAGTCTACTTTGAACATTGTGAACAATAGTTAAATATTAGAGGAGTCGGTAGATTAGAACATTGTCATTGTATGCTCCTTGGATATAGCCTTGTATGGGTGAACCGAGTAAAATTGACATGTTGTGTGCATGATTTCATTTATCTGCATACATTTTTATGGGAAAGATAGAGTATATAATTATTCTTAATAAAAAAACCTGATCTGAAGCGGTAGTAGTTTTTATCTGTCATACCCGGATTCATCCCTCACTATATGTATTTAACCTAATCGGGCTACTAGGCTGGTTAAAAAATTATTAAGGAGATAGAATTTTTATAAAACCTTATAAATACTAATTTAAGGTCATCCATTGTATTTATGCATATGAAGTGAGGTTTAACTATTTTATTATGTGCATAATTGTTCAAACAAGCTTTATTGTTTAATTCTTTAAAAATAATTCATAATTTAAATTGATCACTTCTTCACCACATTCCCCTTTAAGTGATTTCAAACTACTATGCGAACTATAGAAATTTATGGAAATAATGAATGGTGTGATTAACGTTTATGAGTTCCCAACCAAATTTGGTAACCTTTTTTGTTCAATACACACATGAGTGGGGAAGTGGAATTAAAATCACAACATTTGAAGATAGATTTGAACGAACCGTTGTAGAATATAGTGATTTTATTCAAACTTTTATCAATATCTTTTGATATAAAAAATTTATTTTTTTGTTTTAAAAGGCTCAATTTGTTGTTCAATAAATTATGAATCATTCAGTGGATATATAACATATATTGGTTATCTATGTGGGAAAAAAAGCAACTAAGAATAGATTAGTTGGGGTGTCCCTTTTCAAGGATGTTATAAATATTTTTCCATTATCATATATAAGAAATTACTCTAGGTTGATAATATTAGTATAAATTCCAAATAATATTTAAACATAAATTTTCTGCTAAGGTGAGTTATTTCCATTTTTTGGATTAGTTTTAGTATCTTTTGAGATTTTTCAAGATGAACCCTTTAGAGAGAGTTAGTTAGTGAAGAGAAAAAACTCAAGCATCTCATTCTCAGTCATGATGGTATCCAATAAGAAAAATGAAACTCTAAAATATTCACTCTGACCACCAATTTCATCATAATTTTTTTTAGTTATCTTGAAAAATTTCATTGAATTTTCATTTAAAATATTCATAAATGTTAAAAAATCTAAGGTTTTGGCTTAGGATCATAGTTCGTAAAATATATAGGGACTTCTGAGGAAACAACTATAACAAGTCTTCTATAATTGTTTATGGTTAATGCATATGAGTTCCCACCAGAGGGATAATTGTTGGGAAATGATTTTGAAAACCATGCATAAAATGTGATGATTCCATTGAATTTTACAAATTGAATTTTCCTAAGCATGCATCTTGTTTTTTAACCCCTAAACCTCATCATATCCTCCTCACATGCATTGGATTGTAAAGGTGTCCGAAGATACCATCTCATATACCTCATTTGTTTTTTAGACCAATTCGATTTTTAGTTGATTTATTAATGTTTATCCCTTTTTGAATTCCATTTTATTTCCCACTTATTTAATCACTCTTCCTCTAATGTTAGGTAAATTTTAGTTCAATAATAAGAGGATTATGTTTTAAATTCTCTATGTTTTTTTGACTTAAGGGTGTTTAATATCTTTCTTTGACCCTTGTCTTCTCATTTTCTATTATTTCACTACATATGTACTTTACCTAGTTATGTGCTTGCATGACATTTCTTTTTTTAACATTATATTTTTTGCTTGAGATTTTTATAATGGTTTTATATAAAAATTTTACTGTTTCAAATTAGTGTAACTATTTTGAGGGATTTATCAAGCGTTTTTGAATATTAAAAGCTGTTTTTTAGTTTTCAAATTATTTTATATGATAAATTATTAGGCTTTGAGGGGTTATGAACTATAAATGCTTTCCTAAAAAACATTAACATGTGTTTCTGAAATTATATTAATATTTTTTATTGGTTATTATTAATTATAATACTTATATATATTTTTTAAAGGTTTTTCTTTAATGTTCTTATGACTTGCTAACATTGATGACTCTGAGGGGGGATTTTCCATTTGGGTTTACAAAAGAATTCCAAAATATGATTTTTAAGGTAAAAACATATGTCCTATTTGGTAAATTGAAAATGAATTTAATAGTATTTTTTTGGAATCTATATTATGAAAATTTTAGGAGACTATACGGATCAATAAATGGTTTTTAGTATCGATATTAGAAATATATTGTTAGAATTAAACTTTATGAACTCATTGAAACATTATATAAATGGTTTAACATTTAAAATCCATAATATAATATTCTAAATTACCATTGACCTTTGTTTGAAATTAATTTCATGATGGTTGTGAGTACTAATATTCTTTATCTGCGATATAATGAGCGATTTAGTGAGGATTTTAAGTGTGTGATTGGGTAGTGGTTTTATATAGTATTGATTGGGCATGTATATTATTAAATCATTTTGAGTAATAAGGAACACATACTTTATCAACTTCAATTGATATTATCATAGGGATCTGAGGAATCATATTGACATATTGAAATGAATTGTATATTAATCATAAAAATTCACACATGTATTCTCTATCATTGAACCAATAATGACTGGTAGAGTAACACTTATGATGATAGTAGTTCAAAAAATTATAGGTTATATATTAGGGATTCATTTATAGGTCATAAGATAATTCAACATGATTCTGTAATGGTTTGTCTCACTAGATGTCTAAGATTTTCATAGGATTATATACACATTACATGTCTTCCTAAATTGTGATACTTGATTATTATTTTTGTTTATGAGTTTCACTTTTTCAATATAGATTTTTAATGTCCATTACTATCTCATACATGGTTAATTAAAATTTATATTTACTTAGTAGTTATTTATTTATACATTCAAATATGTTATAAATTGTTTTTATCTTAACAGATCAAGATAACTATTTTTTATTTTTTACTTTTAGTTAAATTTATGTAATATATGTCTACCTAGTTGTTTATTTTCATTCATATCATTTTCAATATGAGAATTGTAAGGGTATTTTTAATGTTCTTCCTCAAGTCAGTTTTAAATGAAAATTGATTTATTTTAATGCAAGAACCAATTAGTTTTTGAATAATGGATTTAAAATATCTTCCGATGAATTTTTTACCATAGTGATAGAAAACCTATTAAAAAATGTCATAAGTCAAACTTGTGTGTCAATGATTTTTTGAAATGAAAATTTTTAGACTCATCAATAAAATCCTATAGCATTGTATATATTCACACTATACTTATACCAATCTCTGTAATAGACCAAGTCTTTTTCTATAATTTTTAGGTTCTCAGGATGTTCCATCTTGTGAACATATCTCATTCGTTGATTTTCAAAGAGTATTTTTGTGAATGGTGATAATGGGTCAAGAGGATGATTTTATTTTTAGTATTTTTATTATTATTATCCTGTTCAAGTCATTCATCTTTTTAAAATCGATTTTAATCCATATTTTTTTTAAAGTGAATTTTATTAATTTATTTTTTTTACATTCTTGTTTTTTTAGTATTTGAGTCTCATTATTATGCTTAAAACTTGATGATTTTTTTGACACACTATGATAAATTTTTTGAAGGATTACACTACATATAAAATTTTAATTGTATAGGGGAAATTATTCCCAATAATAATATTTTGATTCCATCCTAGAAAATTTATCCCATGGGGGATACGAATTACATTTGTTCATTTTAATTGGTTGGATTGAGTACCCAATTATGTGATGAACTGAGGTTGTTTTTGAAACCAATGGTAAAACCACGTCAAAGATTTATGTTTGGGGGTAATGCAACATTCCTTGAGAAATACATATTGGATGATATTTTAGAAACATTATTGTCATTATATATTGTCAGGGACTATGTAGAATGAAACTCTACCTTTTAAGAAGTTTGAGGCCCTTGACTTGTGACATTAAATATTTTATTATTATATAATTTTAATGTACTTTATTTAATACATATTTTTCTCACCACTTCATTAATATGCACATATTCTAAACATTTTAGATTGAAACTGGATGTGTCTTCAAAGTTGAGTATAATATATACTCCTTAAGAAAATAATGTTTATTGTAATAAGTGTCATTATTATGTTTTTATCATTGAAAAAATAGTAATATCTACAATTTCTCCACCATTGATATGAATAACTTTGATTTTATTTTTGGGTTTAACTGGTTAAACAATTTTATATTTCAAAATTAATAATACCAATTTTGAATTTATTTTTTATTTATCACATGTATTTTGAATATACATATCCCATTTTTGAATATTTTTTTTAATATTTATAATATACATGATCTTTTAAGGATGTTTTACCACTACATGTAATTTGATTCTACCATACTCAGATGAATGGTTTTATATAAATTGTGATACCTATTAATTATGACATGGTTGTGAGATTATATATCTAAATAATTTCACAAACTATTTTTATAGTATTTATCCACATGAAAATAATAATATAATTTTTTTCCTAAAATTAAATTCTATTGTTCATACTATAAATAATTGGGTGAACTATATTTATAGAAATTTATTCATTGTTTATATTAATCAAAAGAGACTAAAATATACATTTTTATAATAGGATGTGATTATAATGAAATGATGAGGGTTTGAATGAACTCAATTATTTTTTCGCTCCTTTATGCACATACTATGTGAATAATCTATTCAAATACATTTATAATAAAACCATAAACTTGTTGTTCATGTAGTTTAAATAGAAATTGATTTTGATGTCAATAATTGATGAAAATTTTATGATTTCATAGACTACCATGATAGTATATGCTTATAAAATATCATGATTATATAATTAATTTTAGGTAATGTAAAGAATTATCAAATCATTGACCATTATCATGTCATTATTTTGTGAGTACATATCAATTAAGAGATTACTAAACGATGATCTCAGGATTCCTACATTTGTTTCATGGAAGGAAATGCCTCATACTTGTATCAGAGAGTAATTCCTGGGGGATTATAATTCAAAGTGGATTTTCCCATTGGTGTATCAACGACGATTCATGATACTCACATGAAATTCTGGTGGTAATTTATAAAATGGTATATTGTGAGTTTGGACTTAATATGCATCACTAATAATATGTGATATAAAATATATATATATATATCTAATTTACAACGCCAAATATTTTAGTGTAAAAATTCTGTGAAATAATGGTAGAATTCATAACTAATTTACCAAGATCTCAAAAATTTCAGGATAACGTCGCAATCATTATGGATTTATTGATCAAGATAGATCCTTTTTTAACAATTATTATTATGGTGTAGATGAATTTGTTGGAACTACAGATGGTAAAAATAAATTGGATTGCTACAAGTATTTTCTTTGATTGTAACTCATGATTTATGTCCCAATTATGAAATGTTTTACAATTAGATCATGGTGCTCAGGAAAAATAAACAATAGTGTACCTATGTTATTTATATTGTTATTTTGGATCTATTTTTTTCTACAATATTTTCATAAAACTCTTATTCATGGATTTTTTTTCACTTGTGAAAGTTATTACAATATCTATCTATCAACTATATTCATGGATCCCTTTGAAAACCTATGTTTCAGGCACATTCATTTACTTCTATTATGGATAATTATTCAAATTCCATCTTTATCAAGGTGTATCATTGTTTAAGAAAAGATTTATTATATAAAAATTATACATAAATGGTTTATCACTACTCAAATCTATAAAAATTCTTATATTGAACATAGAAGATATATTTTATAATAAAAAATCAAGAGTTATATTTTTCTTTAGGTTTCTACTCATTTGGGATATTGAAGGATGGGAATTTATGGGAAATTGGTACCATAGTTCATTAGACCATTTAGAATCCTTAGAGTATATCTAAAAAACAACATATTGATTACCTTTTCCTCCTCATATGTGTTCGATTCATAATGAATTACATGATTCTTATATAATGGATACATAACTAATAAAAAAATGAAGAATAGATGGTTTATTTTGTCAAATAATCCAGTTTGTATCACTAAGTAGATCATGAATGTTTTATAAGGGAAGTTTGTTATTTTTTAGAGGTAACATTATTTTAAGGAAGACATAATGATTAAATCTAAGAGTGAGAGGAAATGTTTAATTACCTTTTTATAGATTAATCTCCCCTAAAACACAACTGATTATTTTCAAGGATGAGAATACCAATGGTGGAGAGTTTTTAAATATAAAAATCATATTTTTAGTTGTTCTCATTAATATTAATTTTTTACCTATTGAAACTGATAAAATCGATTTAAATAGGTTTTGGAATAGAATATTTGAGATGATTTACGGAAAATAATTTATTTAGTGTATAAGTGACACTCGTAATAGATAATAGGGTAGCAGGTTTGAGTAGTATCAATTGTGTTTTACAGTGTCTTATGGTCTTGCTAATGAGTACCAAATGCCCTATCAATGGGTACCTAGTGGAAAATTTGGGGATAATGTAACTTCACCAAGAACCAGGTCGATGTTATGATAATTAATTATAATTTATAGTAAAACATTCATTCTAAATTAAATTATTAATTATAAATAATGTTTCAACTGATATTTAAAATTCACCAAACTTATAAAACTCATCCCAAGTGTTTTCTCCATTATCAATTTTTCCTTCATGGAGTTTCCTCCATTGAACATGATCTAGATCATAACTATTCTTCCTTGGGAGATTGTGTTTTACAATGATATGAGAGATTTCTACTTTTTAAATGTGATGCTATTCTTTTTATTCATTAGTAAATTGTAATGTTTTGGAATTTTTGTGTTTTTTTTATTTCATGGAATTATTGTGAGACCAAATGCTCTGATGGAACGTGATTCTAATGCAAAGTGATCCTAGAACCGAATGTAAACATTTATTTAAGGAAAGATAAGTAAACGTTCAGGCGGATTTATATATCATTTGAAAAGGTGCTTATTTTTGAAATCAGAAGGCCCTATTGAACTCAATATGCCTGGATTCAACTAGAAATGAATTTACTTCTTCTATAAAGGGTTGAGAAAAAAATTTATTTTCGGTATTTTTGAGATAAATAATAAAATAGTTTACAAAAAATATTTTATTTCATTTCTCAACGTTGAGTGGCGGATGGCGACATTGCAGTGCAGTGACAAGGCAACGCAAAGGAACAGTTAATGGAGGGTTAATAATGGCTCATTTGAAATCATGATCTTGTTATCTTAGTGACACGTTAAATGTGGTTCATTAAATCTGGATCATTTAATGATCATCAATAATGGGAAAAACATTGATGTTATTTTTATTTATACTAATATTTTCAATGTTTTGGAGTTTAGGGGATTAACAAATGTAGGGAATCTCTAAAGAACCACCTTTTTAATCCCTCACAAATGAATAATTAAGAACGACATACTGATAGATCATCATCTTTTTCGACATTCCTCGAAGAATGTAGATGGAAGCAACGTCAAACATTATGAAATCTAGAGGATGAATGCTTCTACATCTAACATAAACGATGTAGGGGTTATTGGATTTTAATGATTCTCAATTTTATTACGATTGATGAACTTGGATTAACCCACAAACAAGTTACTCCTTTAATAATGAGTTGTGTGGGAATGTGACTTTTCTTTTGGGATTTCTTTACCCAGGGTTGAATTATAATTGTTTTTAAAACTAAAATAACAGTAGCTTAGTTGATTATTAACTACTAACACGGAGGGTGAAGGTTAATAGGTAAAAGGCCTGAGCCCCTCTATTGTGAGTGTTATTCGTAAAAAAATAGCCGACTTCATAGTAAGATAGATTTTAGATCTTCATTGTGAAGAGGGAATGCTCCAGGGGCCATATACACAAGAATCTCTAATAACATACCACCCGTACAATCCTGGTGGTCTTTGGAAGATTTTGCCTAGTGGGGCCCGCCCCAGGGGTCACAGGCTGGTGGAGGCACACTAGGGGCCATAGGTGTGTGGCGGTACATCCAGGGATCTGGCGGGTTGCGTCTCACCGGGGACTACTGGCAGGTTGCAACGTGCCACGTTGGCATGTCAAAATAATGTTCTGATGTCGGCTCAGACCGCAGCATAGCGGGAAGAGCCAACAAGTGGCTATGACAGATGCGGTCACATGACCACACCAGAGGGGAGTATACATGGAACTGGGCCACATCTCATGATGATGGGAACACTCTCTCGATCAAGTAAGATGAGTCACCCTATGAAGAACTATGGGGCGATGGTGGAAAACTATACACATCATACGGTCGCGTCCTAGTGAGGGGGACCGGTCTGCCTCTGGTCGACTGAGCGGGTTGCGAATCTTCTGGTGCATAGGTCCCACAACCCAATAGGCTGGAACCGCTCTTAAATGGTGAGACCCATGCTGGAAGGCCATACCCGTGCCCTTTGGACTAGGCCAAACTAGACGGGGTCACTGGGCAACTTTGTGGGCTGGACCCGCAACAAACCCGTGTCGGGTCAAGCAAAGCCCTTTTTTTCCTGGCCCACTGTCCAAGCTAGACCAGACTGACCCCGACCCGAACCGGGTCAGTTCGACTCATTTTAATTATATTGGTGGTTTGTGGGACCCTTATGCTGTGTTGGTCAGGTCGTTCCGACTGGATCATAGAGCGCCCAGACCCAACAGACCTATATTTATTATAATTCCTATATCTTTAAGACATGGCATCTAATTGAAACACCGTTATTGGTTTTGGAACCCATGGGATGTATATTTCCTTATGATACACTCTAATTGAATTTTGGAGTAATTTTTAGTATGTTTGTGTTCGATTGGACTCGAATCCAACATGGCCCTTGTAATAATGAGCCTATAACATACAAACCAGTTATCTGAATGAAACACAATCTTTTGCATTGGAACTCTTTTGACGAGATATTAATTTGGGTTTCTCAATTTGGGAATTCTTAGTGGTTTAATTGCAACCAATTTCTTGAGAAGTGGTTCCATTGGAAATCAATCATTCTATGTGCGGGAATCCAGTGGCTTGCTGAGACGTGAAGAATGAATTGTGATCATGTGTGGGTAAACATCTAGAGATCCCGAGTGGGTCGGTACCTAGAGATATTGTGTGGGTCAACACCTAGAAATCCATTATGGGTCAGCACCTAGTGATCCTCTGTGGGATAACACCAATCGGTCATCTGTGGGTCAGCACGTAGAAATCCACTCTGCACTAGTGAAAAAATGTTTAACACGTCGGCATTTTTCACGTTGGTTCTATATAACCGACGTGCAACGAATTAAAAATAGATATATCACATTAGTTATTTTATAACCAATATGATATATCAATCAGGATCCATTTTTTATGTCAGCTATTAAATAACCGACGTAAAATATTCAAAGATTATCTTTTTCACGTCACTTATTGTATAACCGACGTGAAAATCGAATCTGGACCACTTTTTCATGTCAGTTATAAAATAAATGGCTTAATAAAGGAAAGATTGCGGCTTTATCACGTCAGTTATAAAAAAACGATGTGATAATGTTAATATCAGCAATTTATCACGTCAGTTATCAAAATAGATGATGTGATAAAGCGATATTTATCACGTCAGTTATTTTATAAATGATAGGATAAATTGTTTTCTACTTTAGTTATTTAATAATCAATGTTATAAACATTAAAAAAATATTTTACCATATCGGTTATTAAATAACTGATGCGATAAATCTTTTAAATGATTTATTGCACCCCGTATTCAATAATTCTCTTTTCTATGATCGGTCGACCTACGACTTGTCTCTCTCACACGGAAAACCATCAAATGATTCTTCAAATTCATTCCCTCCAACCTTTTTTTCAACATCATTCTTCATATTTATTATCATCAGATCTATTGGGTTGACTCACAACACTCAAGTAAGCCTCATACGACTCATTTTCATTTTTTATTTTCCACGATTCCCTAAAATAATTTTGTGAGATGTTATTTTTCATTGTTCTTGCTATCATGGGATGTTTTATAGTGTTCATTTTTAGCATTCTAAATTATTTTATGTTAACATAAACCTATGTAAGTGATATCATGAATGTTTACTATTTTCTTCTGTTCTATCACATGTGTGTGCGCATACAGGGGGTTTCCAATGTGTTTGGGGGGATGGGGGGTGGGAGTGTTGTGCAAGTGGGTGGGGAGTACATGGGTGTTGGGTGGGATGTCCAGTGGGATGGGGTGTCAAATGTTTGTCAAAGGGGGTGGGGGTGGTGTCTAGGGGGTGCGGGGGATGTCCAAGGGGGTTGGGGGTGTCCAAGGGGGTCCAGAGGGGAGGGGGTCCAGGGGGTCATGGGGCCGATGGGGTTGTCCAAGGGGATAGGGGTGTCTAGGGGATGAGGGGTTGGTGTCCATGGAGGTGAGTGGGTTGTCCAAGGTGGTAGGGGTGTCTAGGGGGTTGGTGCTGTCTAGAGGGGTGGGGGCTGTCCAGTTTGGTTGGGGGGATTTCCATAGGGGTGGGGCTGTCCAGAGTGTTTGGGGTGTTCTCCGAAGGGTTAGGGGGTGTCCAGGGTGTCCATTAAGGTGTGGTGGGGGGGGGGGGGAGTCCAGGGGTGTATGTGTGTGTGTGGGGGGGGGGGGGGGTCTATGTGCGTGTGGGGGGGGGGTGACCAAGGGGAGGGGGTGTCGAAGGGGGTTGGGGCTATCCTAGTGGATGGTGGCTGTCCAGAGATGGTAGGGCATGTTCAAAGGGTTTGGGGAATTCCGGGGGGGGAGGGTTGTCTAGAGGGTTGGGTGTCCAGGGGGTTTCCAAGGGGGTAGGGGTGGGGGTGGTGTCCAGGAGGTTTGGGGGTTTCTAATGGGGTAGGGGGGATCATTAGAGTGGCGGGGGTTATGCATGTGGTGGAGGGCTATCTGGAGGGGTGGGGTCTATCCAAGGGGGTGGTGGTGTACAGGGGGTTTCCAAGGGGTGGGGGTGGTTTCCAAGGGGGTGGAGGTGTCAAAGGGGGAAGGGCATGTATCGAGGGGGTGTGTGGTGTCCAACGGGGTGCGGGGGATGTCACATGGGGTGGGGGTGGTGTCCGGGGGGTGCAGGGGATGTCCAAGGGGGCTGGGGGTGTCCAAGGTGGTGAGGGGTGGGGGTGTCTAGGGGGTGAGGGGACTGCCCAAGGGGATACAAGTGTCCAGGGGGGTGGGTTGTCCAGGGAGGTGAGTGGGTTGTCCAAGGGGGTGGGATGTGTCCAGGGGGTGGGGGCTGTCTAGAGGGGTGGGGGCTGTCTCGGGAGTGGGGTCTCTCTAGAGTGGTGGGGATGTCCAGAGTGTTCGAAGGGCTATACATAGGGTTGGGGGTGTCCATGATGTATATGGAGGTGGGGGGGGGGGGGGTGTAGTCGTGGGGGGGGGGGTCCAAGGGGGTGGGGGTGTTGACGGGTTTAGGGGTTGTCCAATGGGGTGGGGGTGTCCAAGGGTGGGGGAATGTAGAGAGGGTTTGAGGTGCTATCCGGAGGGGGGATGTCCAGAGGGTTGGGGGTTTTCCAGGGGGTGTCCATGAGGGTAAGGGTGGGGGTGGTGTCCAGGAGGGGTGACGGTGTCCAAGGGGGTGGGGGCTGTCTGTAGGGGTGGGGGCTATCCAAGGTGGTGGTTGTGTTCAGGGGGTGTCAAAGGGGTGGGGGTGGTGTGCAGAGGTGGGGGTTGTCCAAGGTGTGGTGGTGTCTAGTGGCTGTCCAAGGGGTGGGGGTTGGTGTCCAAGGGGGTGGGGGTGGTGTCCAAGGGGGTGGGGGTGGTGTCCAAGGGGATGGGGGTGTTGTCCAAGGGGGTAGGGGTGTCCAGGGGTGGGGGGCTATCCCGAGGGGTGGGGGGAGGTGTCCAGAGGATTCAAATCGTTGGGATCGGTGTAATTTTTAAGAGTGAATGTATACATATTTTAATATTTATAATTCATATTTCTTTTTTGCAGAAGGGTGTATTTGGTATCCATTTGCACCAGTATGTATTCCTTGTGAACCTTAAGAAGAAGACATCCCAGTTTAATTTAAAAATGTTATATCAGACAATATTTTCTTTTTAAATTCATTTTCAATCAGTTTTTTTTAATACACATAGATTTGTTTTATATTTGAAAAAAAATTACATTCAAATAATGATATTTTTCATATAAACATATATTTTTCGTATATTAAAAATATATATACTTTTGATATTTTTTATAGGTAATAATGAGTTGAAGATGGATTACGGCACATCAAATGAGTAATGAATATGAGGAAATTGTTGATTCATATTTGGAATTTTCTAAATGAAATGTTCCAAGCTGTGAAATTTTTTTCCATGCCTGAAATGTTTGAATATGAATAAGTTGGAAAGTAGAGAGATAAAATATCATCTGATTTTTCTTGGTTTTAATCAAGGTTATAGCCCTTGGATTATGAATGGTGAAACTATATGGAATGTCTGATCTACTAATGATTATGATTTTCAAGATGGCCACTCCGATGGAATTGATGAAATGATTCGTGATATTTCAGCAGAACAAATTGAGATAGAACTAACAGTTGTGCATCTATATGGTGATGCTGAAAAACCATTGTATCCTCGTTGTACAGATTTTATGGTTTTTTCTATAGTGTTAAGATTGATTAACCTGAATGAAAAACATGGTTGGAGTGATAGTAGTTTTATAGAGCTATTACAATTGATGAAAGACATTTTTCCATAAGATATTGATCTTACATATTCACAATATAAGGCCAAGAAAATATTATGCCCGATGGGATTGGGATACATGAAAATAAATTCCTATGTGAATGAATGTATGATATATAGGAACGAATATGAATTTCTTTCAGAGTGTCCTAAATGTGGGACATCACAGTATAAGGTGAAAGAAAAATCACCGGCTGATGTAGAGATTACAAAGAACCCTTCCAAAGTATTTTGGTATCTTCTTATAATTTATCGTTTGAAAATTTTATTTTCTAATTCACATGATGAAAAAAGGTTAAAAAGGCATGCTGATTAAAGGATATGTGATGGAAAATAGGTCATCCAACGGATTGTCCACAATGGAAGAAAATTCATGAGTTGTATCATACGTTTGAAAATAAAATTTGAAATCCCAGAGTAGGGTTGTCTACAGATGGAATGATTCCATGTCGAACCCTCAGTAGTACACATAGATCATGGCCTATTTTATTGGTAATTTACAACCTCTCTACTGATGTTTGTATGAAGTGAAAATATGTCATGTTGAGTATAATGATCTATGGTCTGAAGCAACCCGACAATGATATTGATGTTTTCTTATCACCATTGATTGATGATTTGAAACTTTTATGGGAGGATGGTATTAGGGTGTATGATTCTTATAAAATGGAATATTTTCAACTACAAGCAGTGCTTATGTTCACAAGAAATGACTTCCCAGTATATGGAAATTTGTCTGGATACAGTGTTAAATGGCATAAAGCATGTCCAATTTGCGAACAAGAGACTTCATATTGTCAATTGCATCATCTGAGAAAAATAGTGTACATGGGTTATAGAAAGTTTTTGCCTATGGATCACTATTATAGAAGATTAAAAAAGGAATTCAATGGCTCACAAGAATTTAATAATGCTCCAAAACCCTTATCCCTTTATCTGTATTTTGAGAGGGTGGAAAACCTTGATGTGACATTAGGAAGGAAACATAAATATGGTAATGATAGACATATTTGGATGAAAAGGACAATATTTTTTTATTTTCCCTATTGGAGATATCATGATGTTAAACATAATATTGATGTCATGCACGTGGAGAAGAATATTAGTGATAGTTTGATTGGAACATTGTTAGATATTAATGGAAAGCAAAAAAGAAGGGTTGAATGCATGATTAGACTTACTATAAATGGCAATACGTTTTATGTTAACTCCCACTCCTAATAGAAGACGAACATTTCTTCTCTGGGCTTGTCATACATTATCCAAGAGGGATAAAATTAGCTTTTTTCAGTTTCATTATGATATCAAAGTTCCTCATGGTTATTCTTAAAATGTAAAAAAAATTCAAATTGGAAACCATGAATTTGATAGGTATTACATCTCATCATTGTCACGTCATGATGTAAAAACTTCTACCAGTTGCATTGCTGGTAATATTTCCCATAAGTTTCAGAAAGACTATAATGAATTTCTGTTATTTTTTCAATTCATTTTGTAATAAGGTGATTATTGTGAATTCTTTGAACATTTTGGGAAAGGATGAAATTTTTATACTTTTTAAATTTGAAATATATTTTCATCCAACTTTTTTTGATATAATGGTGCATTTAATGATTCATCTGGTTTGAGAAATAATTCTTTATGGACCTATATATTTTCGTTGGATTTATCCTTTTGAAAGGTATATGATAATATTGAAGGGGTATGTTAAGAATCAATATCAACCTAAGGCATCCATTATTGAAAATTATATTTCTGAGGAGGTTTCAGAGTTTTGTACGAGCTACTTGGCTACGGAACATCACATAGGATTACCTCCATCTCTCCATGAACGAGTTAATAATGATGGAAAGGGGATTTGTGGTGGAATGTCAAATCATTTTTAGCTGAACAGATAAAGAAGTTAGAATTATACATATTGAATAACATAGCTGATGCTCAATAGTATATCACATTAAATATTAATGAGTTGAAATAATTTCATCCAAAGAAGAAAGAAATGTGGATTTTGAATGAGGAAAACAAAACATGTTTTTCCTGGTTTAAGAAGACATTTCATGGTAGATAAGATTTATCAGAGACATTAAAAAGGGTTGTGTGTGGTCCATATTTAAATGTGATAACATGGTTTTTTTATGACAATAATGGCTATACATTTCATACGAAATCTCAGGACAACAAAAGTGCAGTTTAGAATAGTTGTGTATTAGTGTTTACAGAAGCAATTCAATTTTCAAGTGCTAAAGACAAAAAATCCAATTTCTGCATCACGTGAATATTAAGGAGTGACTGAGGAAATATGGGTGGTTAATTACTTTATAATTAAAGTTAATGTTTTTAATTGTAAATGGTTTATTGTAAGAACAGTGTCAGACACGATGAATTTGGAATTACAGTTCTTAATCTGAATAGATTGAAGACACAACTGATTCTTTTATAATGGAAAACATGGAAAAAAAATTTCTACATAGTAGATAAATCAGATATGTAGTGGGTTGTTGTTTTACAAGTGAAAAAACAATATGTTGGTGAGGATGAACTTGATAAAGATTCTAATTTATGTGAGATCCCTACTTCAATGGAATGATTAAAAGAACATAATGATGAGCATGTGGAAGACATGGATTGTGCCATAAGTAACGACCACAATGAAGGAATTTGGGAAAACAATCCATTTATACATTCCGAAAATTACAGGTAACATTTATTAATTTCTTGTTTACATTTATTATTTTCATAAATTGTTAGATATTGTAAGTTTTTACTTTATTAAAACATGTATTAAAACAGATATGTATAATATTTTGTTTTATTTAATTTTGTTTAGTTTACTTTACCATGTTTACCATTACATAAATAATATATCTATTATTTCTGTTGAATGAAAATTACATTACCATTTATACTGTGTTTACCATGTTTTCCATGTTTACCATGTTTGAATCTTTACCATCTTTACCATATTTACCATTGTTTATCATGCTTACCATATTAACCATGTTTACTCTTATGTAACGTAGTACACTTTTCGATTTTTTTTCCATTAGTATTGCATTATTGGTATTTTTATATTTTTTAACTAATGTTTATTTATTTTATTTGAACGATAATGACTGATCAATCAGTTTATCAACCACATGATCCTAGAGATGAGCATATTAGTCATACCTCTATGGAGGAACGTTCTCATGATACTCTTGACGTTCTCCAATCTTCCTCATCTTCTCCCATTACGACAAATAGTTCAGGAGTTGGTAAATTTGGGTGCACACCTTTACCAAAATTATCACTTGCCCATATGTAGGATCATAGGATACTCATTGATTTTGATGTGGATGATACTCTTAGAGGTAAAAATGCAAAATATTTTAAGAGTTTTGTATCAACTCAGGGTGAGAGAAAAGTTTGCATTTTGTATGATGACTAGAGAAGTGTGGACAAAGAGATAATCTCTCATTTGTGGGAGACGATTTTGGTAAGATCATTTTCTATGGTTTTCCTATTATATAAATGTTTATAGAATATATTATATGTTTAACATCTTCTTTAGCAGATGAAATTTGATATTCCTGACACTCGAGGAGTCAGGAATAAATTCTTATTGGTGGCTTCCAGGAGATGGATGGATTTCAAATCAACCCTCTCATCTGATTTTATTTTTGGGAATAGGAGTCCTGACAATCCATGTCATATATATCCTTTCATAGATGAAGACACATGGAGACAGTTTGTTTAAAGTATATGAAATGATTTATTTTTGGTAAGCGAAGTGAAAAAATTTATTATATTTCTAATATAAATGATCTTATTAATGTTTTTTAATGATATTGTATTATTAATTTAATGAAAAAATGTAAATATCATCGAGAGATCCAATATAAAAATGTATACCCTAATTTTTTATGTCAATGTGGGTATACATTATTGGAATAAGAAAAGATGATGGATAAATTACAAAAACTAAGAGTTGAGTCTTCAAGCTCTAGAGAGGTGGCCCCCCCATCCCCTCCTTCTAGACATAAAAGATGGATGAGAACACGGATGGGAAAAAAGGGAAATATCATTCGGAAGATTTGATAATCATACCTGAGAGTATTGTAAGATATATATTTTATTTATTTAAATAAACTATATTCATCATATATTTTTAATCATTACAGAGATGTTTGATTAATTAATACAATAATCTCTTGAGGAGAACAGGTCACATGGGATATTTACAACAACTGGGATGCAAAATATTTTATCTGCATCCTTGGGAATGCCTGAAAATCCTGGTCGTGTATGAGGATATCTGATAGGTGTATCAGTAAAGAAAGTGTTTCCATGTTCATCAACATCTTACATTGGGGGTGTTTATCAAAAAATAAAATCCTTGGAGGTATCAAGTCATAATACTAATACGATGATGGAGGTAAATATTAGAGCATCAGTATAGTATATGTTTTTAGACATGCAAATAAAATTTTATATAGCAGCTCCCACTCTTCTACATCCCCCTACAGACCCCATTATTTACCCTCCACCTCCTCAAGTAGCTCCCAATCCTCCACGTCATCCTGCGGACCCAATTTTTTATCCTACTCCTCTGCTGCTGCTTCACACTTATTAAAAGTTGTATGTTGATGATCTTAAACATCATATAGTTGCATATGGGATGGTATATTGTATATGAGATACTATTCATCATCAACAATTAATGCTAGAGAATCATAGGGTCACTATAAAAGATATTATAGATAGATCAACTTGATTACCATTACCTACAGAAGAGGTGATGACAGTTGGACCTAATATCTTCCATTTTTTAATTTGGCCATCCAGACTTCTGAGACTCATTACCATAGAGGTATGTATGTTATATCTTCTATTCTATATTATTATTAAATTTTTTTTATCATTTGAAAACTAATATATTTTTTTATTTATTTTTTCAAGAATACTTAATACGTAATTAAATACTGTATAGATAGAAAAAAATACAAATGTCTATGACATTAGATATAGATTCATGTAGTCTTGAAATATTTTCACGATATTCAAATTTGTTGGCGGATCATTATTAGTTTCCATTGGAAGCTCATGTTTTTGGATGTGCAATAAATATTGGGATTGTGAAAATTGTTAACATGGAGCTTGTTACTGGAGATAAGTTGGGCATCAACGTAGTGCAAATTTTGTCCCTGAAAGTCTTAACACCTTTTCCCTGTGTTATATTTATTAAAATTGTATATGTATGTATGTTTTGTATTAGGTATCATTATAAAATTAGTGATAAGAATGAGCGGACAGATGTATATGGATTCATGGACCCCTATTTGTTTCCCCTGAAGCATGTGCAATGGATGAAGAACAAATAATCCTATATATTACTAAATGATTTGAACCGAATATTGTCACACAATGATGGATGATGCCTTTTTGTGAGAGGTATGAAACACATCTCTCTCAAAGAGTTCATTATTTTTTAAAATAAAAAACCACACGCCTTAATTTTTTTTATCAATGATCATTAGATGTCAGGTTTTTTTCCAAAGGGAGAAAACACATTATTGGATATGCTCTGTCCATGGCGATGTGTGGGAAAGTTTTAAGAAAATGTAAGAAAAGTAAGTTTTAATTTCTCAATAGTTTTATATATTATAATGAATTTAAAATTTATCCCATTTGTATCATTTTCAAACAATGGATGGGTCTACATTCAAAAAAACAAAGAAAAGGAGTGTGAGGATAAAATATGTAAATGTAAAGGTAAATATCCATTTATAATTTTTTCCTTTTGATTTATTACATAAAATTAATATATTGAATGTACACTCATTCAACCAGAATTGTCATGAAAAATAAGGTGTCACCGAATGTAGATGTTATATGTTATGAGGTATGTATCATATAATTCAACTAGAATAGTTGTGAACATGGACATGGTAGAAATTCCTTTTTAACATTCCTATAATATATTATTTGATTAATTCATTATACATGTTAACTATTATAATAGTTATTTGTAGCTATTTTATTACACTCAACCCTATCGTGCTCATTATGTCAATCACTTAAAAGTGGAATGATCAAATTTTTTTACCAGGTTGATTGAATTTTAGTTTTTTGTAGCATAAAATGTAATTTTGAATATTGACATTGTAATGGTGAGTTTAGTAGTCGTTTAGTTTGGATTTAGTTTTTTTAATTTGACATTGTATGTTTTGAATGTTATATATGTCAATGTTTAATTTTCTATAATTCTTGTTTCGGTTTACTTATGAGGGTTTTTCTGGTATGTATTATCGTCTTGGTTGAGGGATTACATGGGTGTGAGAAGTGTCTCGTGGGGTGGGTGTATCTAGGGGTGTGGGAGGGATATCCTATGGGGTGGTGGTGTCCTAGTTGTCCATGACAGTGGGGGTCATCCAGGGGTGTGGGATCATTTCTAGGAGGGCGGGATTGTTGTACTGGGGAGTGGGGGCTATTAAGGGGGTGTCCATGGGTGTGTGTGTGTGGGGGGGGGGGGTGTTATGTGGGATGAGGAGGGTTTCCAGGGGTGTGGGAGGGCAGTCCAGTGGAGTGGGGGTGTCCAAGGTGTCCATGGGGATCGGGGGGGGGGGGGGGGGGCAGTCCCGGTGGTGGGGGAGTTTCTAATAGGGTGGGAGGGTTGTCTAGGGGAGTGGGAGGGTGGGTATCTAGGGGAGCAGGGGGCTATCCATGGGGTCTCCAGGGGAGTGGGGGTGTCTTGTGGGGTGAGGGGGATGTCCAGGGGTGTGGGAGTGCTGTCCTAGGGGTGGGGTGTCCATGAGGGTGGGGGTAGTCCATGGGTGGGGGGTGTCCAGGGGGTGGGGTGGGGTTGGGGAGTCTAGGGGTGTGGGGGTGTCTAGGGGTGTGGTAGGGGCTGTCTTCTGTGGTAGTGGGGGGTGTAATGGTCTATTTTTGTTCTGTTTTTGGTTTTTTTTGGTATGGGAGTGTCCAGTGGGGTGGGGGTGTCCGAGGGTGTGGTGGGGATTTTCCCGTGCGGTGGTGGTGGGAGAGTGTCCCAGATGGTGGGAGGGATGTCCAGGCGAGTGGGGGGATTTCTAGGGGGTGTCCAGGGGTGTGGGGGTGTCCAGTATGTGTGTGTGTGGGGGGGGGGGGGGGGTTCTTAGTGTGTGGAAGAGCTTCCCAGTGGTGTGAAGTGTTGTTGAGGGGGTGAGGGTGTCCAGGAGGGTGGGGGTCTCTAGGGTTGTGGGAGGAATGTCTAGTGGTTTGAGAGTGATGTCCAGGGGGTGTGGGAGACTATCCAGGGTGTGGGGGTAGTCCAGGGGTGTGGGGTGTCTAGGGGTGTGGTGGGGGTT
Source organism: Viscum album (assembly GCA_963277665.1). Lineage (NCBI taxonomy): Eukaryota > Viridiplantae > Streptophyta > Magnoliopsida > Santalales > Viscaceae > Viscum > Viscum album. Next base: position 1,048,617,438 of record OY728150.1, read on the forward strand.
TTCCAGTGGGGTGTGGTGGGAGGGATGTTTAGGCTACTGGGGGGAAGACTAGGGGTGTCCAGGGGTGTGGGGGATGATCAATGGAGGGGGGGGGGGGGGTTCTAGGGGTGTGGGAGGGTTGTCCAGGGGTGTGGGAGTGCTGTATAGGGGGTGGCGGTGTCCAGGTGGGTGGGGGTTCTAGGTGTCTGTGAGGGATATCGAGGGGTGTGGGAGTGATGTCCAGGTAGTGGGGGTGTCCATGAGGGTTGGGATGTCGACTGGTGTGGGTGGATATCCAAGGGGTGGGGAAGTATTGGTGTTTGGGTGGTGTATAGGGGTGTGTTGGTGGATGTCCAGTGGGGTGGAGGTGAATGGTTGTCCATGTGGGTGGGAGGGATGTCCAGGAGAGTGGGGGATGTCCAGGGGTGTCTAGGAGACTGTCCAGGGGTGTGGGACAGCTGTCGAGGGGGTGGGTTGTCCAGGAAGGTGGGGTGCAGGGGGGGGAGTTGTCTGGGGGGTGTAGTCCATGGGTGTGAGGTGTCCACGGGTGTGGTGGGGGATGTCCAGTGGGGTGGGGTGGTTCTGGTATGGTTTTGGTTGGGTTTGGTCTTTTTTTGGTCTGGGGGTGTCCAGTGTGGTGGGGGTGTCAAGGGGTGTGGTAGAGGTTGTCCAGTGTGGTGGGGTGTGAGGGTTTCCAGGAGTGTGGGAGGGATTTCTAGGGGAGTGGGGGATATCCAGGTGTCTGGGGGTGTCCAATGGGGTGGGGGAGTGGGGGGGGGGTTCTAGGGGTGTGGGAGGGCTATCCAGGGGAGTGTTGTCAATGGGGTGGGGGTGTCCAGGAGGGTGGGGGTTCAACGGGTGTGGGAGGGCTGTCCAGGGGTGCGAGAGTGCTTTCTAGAGGGTGGGGGTGTCTATGAGGGTGGGGTTTGTCCAGGGGTGGGGGTCTATATAGGGGGTGGGGGAAGTCCAGGGGTGTAAGGGTGTCCATGGGTGTAATGGTGTCCAGGGGTGTGGTGGGGGCTGTCCAGTTTGGGGGAGGGGGTTGTAGTCTAGTTTTGGTCTGTTTTTGGTCTAGGGTGTCTAATGGGGGGGGGGGGGGGTCTGGTCTGTTTTTGGTTGGGTTTTAGTCTGTTTTGATATGTTATAGGTCTTTTGCCTGGGCATAGAAGTGGTTGATCGGTGGTGGGGGTTGTCCAGTAAGGTGGGGGGGTCTGGTCTGTTATGGGTCGGGTTTTGCTCTGATTTTGGTAAGTTTTTGGACGGTTTCAGGTCTTTTGGGAAGGCATATCAGTGGTTTATCGGTTAATTTTTTTATGTTAGATATTTTATAACCAATGTAAAAAATGCATTGGGATTAGTTTTAACAACAATTATTTGAAAACAGACATAATAAACTCATGTGAAATGGTTTTTACGCCTATTATTTCATAACCGATGTAATAAATCGAAATGAATAGTTATTTATGTCGGTTCTAAAATAACCGATATAGTAGTTATTATTTCACATCAGTTACTATTTAACAAACGTTGGAAACCACATGGAAGACAGGTTTATCATGTCAATAATAAAAATAACTGACATGATAAATGCTTCAGAGGAGTGATGTGTGACGTTGTTCATATAATAACCAACGTGAAAGAGAATATCCCACATCGGTTATTAAATAAACGATGTAATAAACCATGACTCCAAAGCATTTTCCATGTCTGGTTTTTATCAACCGACAAGAAAAATGCTTCAGATTTCGGATTTTTACGTTGGATTTAAAATAACCGACATAAAAACAATTTTTATATCATCTCCTTTATTAACGTCGGAAAACTTCTGATGTAAAAAATAAAAAATTACCACCGTAAAAAACCTTTTCTGCACTACTAACGGATCAACAGTAGAGCCTCTTGATAGGATAAGAAGATCTAACATTATGACTAAAAATCATTACTTATGTACTTATGTTATTCTTGTTATAGGATAAGTCTTAGAGCTATTTGTTTAAGTTCTTTCTCAGTAGTACAACCTTCGTGGTAATTTTCTTTCTGGTGGTTTACATCATGGATTACTGAGAGACCATCAGGGGTCTCGGGGTGTCTTCTAAGTATTGTTATACACACCCCTACATGGGCTTTTCCCACACCAATTTTGTCTTGTATAGAATAAATATAATATTGACTGAGACATGGGATGCTATGACTATATGGTTCCCATAGATGGAATGATAGACATGTTGCACTATAGTGACATCCAACAGAGATTTGTACCTTCCCTTTAGGGAGGATCTTTGGAAACCATCATCTAAAGCATGCACATATTTTTTTGTACTTTCCTTTCAATTGGGATTGTATTTTGGCCCCTTTACATTCCGTTTATACACATTACTCTCTATTGTGGTACTTTTTTGGTGTTGTTTTAATTTTCTTTCCTTCTTAATTTTCTTTGTGTAATTTTTCATATCTATTTGTGTACATGTTTAAAGGTAATTCCTTCCATTTGTGGGACTTTTCTTTTCGGTTATAGTCACCAACCCCAATTTTTATTGATGGAGGGCATGGGGTAGACACAGAACTAGCCCCGAGGGACGGGTCATGATATAAATAAAGTATAATTTATGTTTTTTAAACATATTAGAGTTGGATCCCAAGAACAAAAAACTATATAATTATGATTATATGTATTCTTTATTTTAGAATATAATTAAAATTTCTTTTCAAATCATGATTTTTCTTCAATAGGATATTTGTGTGTCCATGTGATAAGTGATGTTGTTGCATTGAATCATCATAATAACTCATTGCAATTATGGGAAACTTGAATTTCCACTATATTATTTTTAAATATATATTTTATGGAAACATGAAATTATTTTACAGGACAAATATGATATAGTCTATCAATAGTGGTGACTCATAGGACATTGGAAAACATTATTATGTTATATAGCCTTAGAAATTCTCAAAGTTTGAGGTTTATAGAACATGGACCGCTAGTTATAAATACACATTCAAAAACATCATTAGATGTTCTAATTAGTGGATGTGTATAATGGTACTTATATATTAAATATATTACCACTGAATATCAGGAGCCATATACTGTAACATACCTGTAGAAACTATTTTGAAATATACACATGGAGAGGTAGGATATGTTGGGTTCATCACAAGGGATATTTCATTAATATATAATATGGGAAACTATTATTACATTCTTAGTATAGTGGATGTTTATATGTCATAAACTATGTTGAAAATTGACTTATCAAATTATGTCCATGTATGTGGTGTTTTATTGGTATGTTCAATTCAAAAAAGTCAATGAATGAGTGGTCGATCACTTAGGTTTATTACACCAGCATGTACCCGGGATGATTAAAGATATCATTATAAGGGTTTATATTACATAGTGAGAAACCATATTGGATTATTTTCAATATGGAATTTATCTTCTTCCTAAATTTGTTTCATGGTGAGATGGGAAAATAAAACATTAAAATATAGTTATAAAATCCTAATTCGATTGCTAAATTGGATTATAGTGGAACATACTAATTGTATTTGGAGACTTGTTATACCTTCTATGATTTTACATGTTGGATATATATGATTATCACATGTGACTTTATTATTTTTTATGTTGTTTGATTATATATATATATATTCATAATTTATTCGAGAGAATATGTGTGAGTATAATATTTAATAAATATTAATTCACTCTTTTCGTGAATGTAATATTTATTTATATAATTCTGAATAATTCCATGAAACTTATTAATTAATTAATAAATTATTAGTCCAGAATGAATAAATTTTGCTGATGATTTAGAGACAGTGTTTAATGGTATGAAGATATATACCATATTAAATAATATTTTTCAAAATATTAATTTATGTATTCAATGAATTATTTCTATTTTATTTACATGTATAACTCACAAAAAATAATAATAATAATAATAATAATAATAATAATAATAATAATAATAATAATTACATTAGGTTCTCTATGTATTAAGGGAATCATAAGGGCCTATGTGAAATTGTTGTTGTACAACCCCGGAAATTTGAATACCTTGTTATGAAATTATCTATACTACACACCTTATAATTATGTGACATTAAATGTGTGAATTTTGTCATCATAGAATACTATAAATTAAAAATATCGGGTAGTTTGAACATCTACAAGCCATTTCACATGTGTACATTGTTAATTTTAATTATTATTAATTATTAATATTTGATTGAAATTATGGATGTTGTGAATTTTGTGGTTGTGTTCAATGGATTTATGTTAAATTAAATTAATTAATCATAAAATAATTACGTTGATTAATCCATGTAATTTTATATCTATTAAAGAATTAATTAGTGTGAATGTTATCTATAATTCAAATTTATATTCAATTAAAATTATTGTGTGATTCAGAGCTGTAAATTTACCTATGTGTTTGAGAGGTTTATTTAATTTATTAAAATTAATTTAAATGGAATTTTTCACAAAATTACCTTCTCTTATTATATATGGTCATCCATTCCTACAATTTCATTTTTTAATTATATTAAATAATTCATTTGTTCTCCTCAGAAGCATGTGAGTAATCATTATGTAATGAATAGATGTTTTAGTCGGGTGGATGTTGATAATGTATGGATCCGATGCAAAACTACTCTAGGAGACACACTTATGGATAAATGGGATGTCACATTATGTTTCATGATATGTTTTAACATATTTCATAAAAGGGTTTAGGGATTTCATATCATCTTATAAATAAAATAACAATTACAAACATTCATGATTATGACCCTTTAATTGTTTACTTCATGTTCTATTGTTACTTTATCTATATATTCTATTTTGAGATCTATTAAATCAATAAATTAACTGTGCATGATTGATCGAGTTCATATAAATTTGATTATTCCTAACATTATCGATAGATGGTTGATCATTTGTTTAAAATCCACTTAATACAAAAATTCATGTAATAATATAAAATGTAACATTTATTCTTAAAATTTAATACACGTCAAATCTACATATATTTTTTATAAATGCATCCACTACTAATTAATAAATTTATACAATTATCAAAATTATTGAAAAACCATTAATGGAGTACATGAATCTATCCATGAATTTTTTAACATGAGACGTATATTGGATTAACATATTTCACTTTAATGATTGATCGCATCCATGAGACTTCGTACATCAAATAGGAATGTGTTGAGTGAATCTAATTCCATGATTTCAGGATTTGGTAGTCCAACCCATGGAGGAACGAGTTTTTATTTAATACAGTTGGATAGTTACGCAAAGAAAAATATAAATCAATTGATTTTGAAACCATTTATGGATTTTGAGAACTGGAATATGGATACATTACAATTGAGTATATTAAAAAGGGAATTTTTTATGATCAATGGTGACAAGTATTTCACTTTTTTGAGCATGAGATTAGATTTTTTTAATATTTATAAAAAAAATATAATTGTAATTATATATTATAATTCATCTGTTTTTTATAGAATAAATATGAAGTTGCCTGAGTTTATAAATATCATTACGATCCATAATATATAAGCATATAATTCCCACTCTATTTAATTTCTAGGTACTGTATAATTTCTTATATATTATAGTCTACCATGATAATAAATTATATATTATGGAAACCAATGTTTCCATGCCTCTTAATAATGATTCCAGTGTGGAATGAGTATCTATGTACCTTAAACATGTGGATGATGTTACATATATTCAATGATCCATTAAATTAACTATGCATAGTGATATTATATATGAACATAGGAAAATCATTATTTAATGAAAAATATCTCTCTTTCATGATCAATATGAAGAAAGGATCGATAAAAGAGATATGAGATATCCAATTCAATTTTCACAAGAATTCATAGAATGTAAATGAAAACTGGGCCTCATGTATTCAACATGAATCGATACATTGAGTGATTGAGTATATTTATATCTAGGCTCCCTTATGAGATCAAAAATCTCATTTTTTCCCACACTATATAATGGAATATCTAGTTTCATTGAGAATTATAATATCAGAAATACTGATAAGCCTCTTTAAGTACTCCTTTTATTGATTTCACACATACATGAAGACATGATGTGTGAAAATCCTACAGTCTATATTATTACTAAAATTAAGAGTAATGAAAATATCCTTGTTACCAACATTATGAATAAGACTTGAGAGCATTATTATTCTACGAAAATGATGATATGAAAATTAGTGAAGGAAAAGATTTATTTTTTCATGTATAGAAAAAGTCCAGTAGAATAAAAACTACACCCAACTAACAAACTAAGAGAATCCTCAAGGTTAATTTTTTATAGATGAAAATATTAATATATTGAAAAATTACATGTAAAATATTACATGGGGTTCCCATATAGATATATATTCAATTCTTGGAACCATGATTACTCTGGAATGTTTTCGGAGGATTTTTCAATATCCAATCATCCAATAATGTGGCTTTATATATTTTATATATGTGACTACCCCCTTTGATTGAAAATATGGAAAATATTGGTCAATGAATGTTGTAATTATGTACCAAACATCACCAAATACATTTTTTTATCCTTATAAGATATAGATGGATTTTTTATGTTTTGAAATAAGTGTTTTTTCTTTTACAATGAAAAATTATATAATGGCATGGTGCATACAAATAATGTTATTTTGGTATTATATTAAATAAATGTAATTGAAATTAACATAGAATCAAATTCCAAAAACACATTTCAATCCTTGTTTTGGAATTACTATATTGTTCATGTAAATGAGAATAATCTGGTAAGGCATTCTCAAGATAGTTAATTAAAATATTTTTAACTAAAACCACTTAAGAATTTTCATTCCGTTTTATAAGGAAAGAAAACCAAAAGACCATTTAGTAGATAGTATGTAAGGTCTATAGATCATTAAATATTTAGTACTCACTGATGTGTGTAGCCATATTTTAAAATATTTAAATAGTTGGTATTATTAATTCGTAACTTTTACAAATTACATTAGATGATATTGTAATGTCTTAAAGATAAAGAATAAGTCTGAATAAATTGTGAAATTATAGGAGTTCGTGAATGAATTAGAGAATCTTCATTGAATGAAGATAAAGAGACCTTGATTTTATAATGATTTTTAATATATTATCCATGAATTTATAGACAATCAACTAATGTATGATATTCTATATAAAATAAAACCACATTATCTTTCATTGTCGGATGGTGTCAATCAATCGAAGAATTTTACATTGATTTAAAAGGGGAGGTTGATGACAAGTCATGCATATCTTCCATTATAATTTTTTAGATATGAATTTTAGACTTTTCAATAATTATAAACCTAGTACCATGTTAAGTGGTAAATGGAGTACCATAATAAATAATGTGTTGAATTAAATTTGTTTTATCAAATACTCACGCTTGGGGTTTGGAATCATTTTTTAGTCCATTTAAAAAAAATAACATTGAAGTGAATGATATTTACCCTTATATGATACCGATAGAATCTGGTGGATAATAACTATAAAACCATTATATGTGAACATTATAGTGGATAAATGGTCCATTTTTTCAAGATAGGGACTACATTCAAATGATGTATAGTAAGATATAGATTAAATTTGAGGAATTTTATGCTCAGGATACAGGCGAGTTGGTAAATTAGCACATTCTATAGGTTTCTAAGGAATATGTTGACTAAAAAACACAAGTACATAAATTGATAACATGAGCAGTATGAGAACTAAAAATATATAATTTTTTTTACTCAGGAAGGAGGATCAATATAAATTGAAAATAGTTTTCAGATTTCATAAAAAGAAAAGCAATATATATATATATGAATCTATATAATGGAAATAAGAAATGAATATTGATATGGATTACATGTATCATAGCCATGTTTGGGTTCGTATCGATCTTCTATTTGATCTGAATCTTGTTTCATGTAAATTGATAATCAATAGAAAACTATACCTGGATGTTACCATTAGGGAATATAAATAAAATATCATGGAATATGGGTTTACTCAAAATTTTGGAATTGAATATAAATAAAACGTTTCCTCATTATCTATATTTAAATGTATCAAAATTAATCATTCCAAAATATCCCTTCTTGACTATGATATTTGGATGATGGATGTAAAAATAGACTTTTGTATTTGGAATAATTAAGAATGTGTATTTATGAAACATTCAAATGGCTTGGAGATTTTATATAATTCATGTAGTATATGAAATTTACAATGGTCCATTTCTGGATTAAAGAAAGCATCGAGGTAGTAAATCATATGGTTTTCTGAATCTATAAAGGACTTTGGTTTTCATAAAAATGAATTTCACTCATGTGTTATAATGTGAATTACTGATATTGTGGTATTTCTACTCGTAGTACATAATAATTAAATATTACTTATTGTAAATGATATACAATACTCATAGTTAGATAATGTATATTAGAAAGAGCTATTCCCAAGGATGGACATAGGTGATGAATCCTATATCCTTTGTATCTAGATCATTAATGATAGTTCTATGTGTTTTAATTAGTTATTTCAAGGTATATGAATTTAAAAAACACTATTGATATTTAGTAGAGAATATTACAAGATGTTATTGGATCTACTGCCACATTATATACATCATTCTCAGAAAATGTTTCTAGAAAAAAAGAGTGTAGTGACTAAATGGTTATAATCAATTATGAATTTATGATATGATAAATATTTTATATAATTTTATATTCTTATATTTATGATTTATATTAATTAATAATAGTATGAATATATCATGTTCATCGAGGTGATCATTATTGGTTTATCATTAACGAATCAATAAGTTTCTAAGGTGATCCTTGGAAATGAGCCTTCTATATATAGGGGATCATGATCTAGTATTCAATGATTATATAGATTTTATTTTTAATATAGATCTGAATGGTTTAAATTCACTATTAATTTATACCATGAAACACAAAAAATGATCTTTGAGATTTACTGTTTCAAAGAAGACAATTATTTCACATTATACAGTGAAGTCTGAGTATATATCTACTTATGATGGAACTATAAAAGCTATTTGGATAATAATATTTTTCGATGAGCATGGTGTATTTTATATTTGTAAATACAATATCAAGTTATATTATTATTATAATATATATGTGTATCTCACAATGGATATTAGGTTACAAAAAACAAAAAAAATTGTACTCTACAAGAATCTCCTCTTGATATATTTTTCTTTGATGGGTGATGTCATAGTGATAGTAGTTTCCATAGTAATGAATGTAGAGGAACACTTGAAATAATCATTATCATATACGAAGCATTAATTTCAAGTGAGAGACAATGTGATCATGTTTATTAACATGTGGATATCATGCTTCTGGAAGTTTATTGGAGTTGGTTCCCCAGAACCAACGTAAATTAACTTATTATTAAATTCATTCATTTTTAAATATTAATTAATATTCATATTACAATATAATTTTTATTCTATGTAACAAAATATGTGATAATGTTTTACAAGTATGTATCACATTGAAACGTCATAGTAGCTCCCCACTATTATGAGTAATATATATTAAATGAAAGTATTCTTAAAATTATGTTTTTTATCTAGATAATATAATTTTATTAGAAATAAAAGTATCCAAGCTATCAAGATGAAGTCCCACCAAAAATTGAAACAATTTTTATAGAGTATATTCTTTGTACATTTTAGAGAAACAAACTATGAGAACATGATCCACAAAGAGGATATCCACATTTATATCTTCCATTGCACATTCTTATCTATGGATTCTCCTAATGGGCTTTAGACTTTTATATGATTATTAATTCATATATTGAGTTTCATTCTTTAATGTATTTATGGAAAATGTGATAATATATACAAATGGTGAAGTAGGATACAATGGATTCATCATGGGTGGCATTACATTAATTAATAATACATGAATGGATTTGTCCCATACTTGTTTAATCAAAGTTTATAATTCCTTTCCTTTAATGTAAATTTTTATTACCATTAAATTTTTATTATCATAATAATATGGTTCATAGATTTCCGAATAAATAACCTCACACTTTAAAGAAATTAGTGATTTACTGAAAACATAATATTATTTTAATATGATTAATATAAACTAGATATTAAATTAGATTGTATGAATATGAATAAATAATATATGAAAAAAATTTATAATGTTCATAATCATTCAAAATATATTGAATAATTCATTGATAATAATCACTCAATTATAAGGGAAGAGATTTTAGGCTTCAAAAATTTATTTCCATCAAAAGTAAATTTCGTTTGATGTTGTGTGTGGAAATTATAATTAATTAATAAAAAAATTATAATTTAATATTTAAAAAATAAAAACCATTTTCTAAATCATCGTATCAGAATTAACATATAGTGAAAATATTGTATTTTCCTATCAGAATTTATTTTTCACTGAATAGTGAAATATAAATAAATTTCAAATACTAACATTTTTTTTCATCAAATATAGTTATTTAAAGATATTATTATATTTATTATCTGGTATTAAAGTAAAATATGTGGAAATTATTTAGAATAATATAACTTATTCAATTTCAATTATAAATATTCATTATTTTTGTATGAGTCAATTATTACACATAAAAACACATTTATCTTAAACAAATTATTGAGATTTACATAATTATATTATTATTTATTTCATCCACTTATAGTGAGTCCTTATTAAAAAAATAGATACAATAGTTGTAATCATATGTTTCCAATTTGGAATACATTAAAATTTTATTTTTTCCATTTTTAATAGTAATTGTTGTAAATATTTGCCACCTCAATAATTCTATAATGTTTTAAACAAGGTTAAAACCATTATACATGGTCTAAAAATTAACCCAAAACATACCATTATTTCATTATATGGAATAAAATCTACTATAATCAAACCATATTTTAATATTTGGTAGTTTAGAACCATTTTCCATTAATATTGAAATTTATATTATTATCTCTAATGAGCATTACAAAATGAAACACTATTTAATTTAATATCTCTAATTATTTCCAATAGATAAATAGTGGTTATGTTTTAATTTGAATGTTTATTTTAAATATGATTTAATATTTTTTTGGGTGATTGATGTGACTTTTTTAGTGATTGAATAATTATCTTAAATTCTTATGCAACACTAACACTATATTTTTTCAATTTATTGAAAAATCCTAAATGATTTTAGAAATTATAAAAGTGATACAATTTTGCTGAAATATTTTTTCATATGATTTATGTGGAAAAATAGAATCTATTAGGGTTTCTTTCAAGGATTATATATTAATTCCATAACAATCTTGTAACATTTTGAGTTAAATTAAATAAATAATGTCAATAATTACATTAATGAAATATTATGAAAAATATTATTTTTTAAAATAATTTAAAAATCACAAAAATCATGAAATATTACATGTTTTATTATAAATATTCTAAAATCCTTAATATTAGCTATTTATAATATAATTATTTTCATATCTGTTAAATTATAACTCTTTATTATTGAAAATTTCATTATCACAATTAAGATTAAAAATAATTAACAAATGTATTAAAACAAAATATAATGATTAAATTGGATAAAAACCAATATAAATTTCATTGAAGTATTATATTTCACCCATAACAACTTTTATTCTAATTCATGGATATTAACATAAATTCAACTTGAAGTTATGTTAATTATATTTAAGTATATCATATGATATTAAAAATATGTACATCACTCTTGTATATAATTTTAAAAAAATTACTTTTATTATACAAGATGATAATGAAAATTTTATGAAATTTGTAATCTATGTAGGGTATACTATTCTAACTATTTTTTGTGAGATATATCCAATATTCAAAACTTGTTTCCATTCTATATTGAATTTAATTTCTGTGTGTTTTTCTGAGATATTTTTTTGAAATATCACTCGGATTGAAAATTTAAAATAATTTTCTACATTTATCAAGGATTTGATTAATATATTACTGAATAGTAAGGTATTATCATAAAAATTTTCCTTCATTGATACATTTGTTATGTTATTTACCAATCCACATTTAGAATTTGAATATACTAAATTTTGAAATAAATTATAATGAATATTATTTTAATAATGATATTTAAATGTCATTTTATGTTATTAAACCACGGGGAATTAGATTCAATGATTACCTGAATGGTAAGGGTATTATATTATAATCTCATTATTTACCAAGATTAATTATTATTAATTTTATAAAGATTAAATTTTATGACCTATATCCCAAAAATCTTATGACCATTCATCTCATATGGTTATTTATAGATATTATATATTTTCCATTATTTTTTCTTTACTTATGTTATTAATAGTCAGAAGATATTTTTTAGGAAAAAATGAATTTATTTCTCTATTAGTTTTAAAATCACCATTAATACATATCCATATTTTATGAATTTTTTTTCAAAATAGTTTATTAATATTTTTCTATCATTTTGAGAGTATTTATTTTATATTTTTATATATTAAAAAAAATCAACTATTTCTTCTTATCATTTTCCAAATGATGGAATTTTTTACCAAAAATGTGAAAGAAATATTTATTTTTAAAAAACATGATATGATCAAAATATAATCCTATTAATACATTAAAGGTTACATTACATGTTTTCATGTTCATCTTAAATTATTTTTTCTTAATAAATGGGAAATTTTTTTATGTTAATATGTTATTTATTAATGAAAATTATATTTTCCACTGAATAAATTCAAGTGAAATTTTAATTGAATTTTTAGTCAATGAAAGAATCAAATGATGTTTTATAAGTTTTAATAGGGATATAATCTAATGATACTCTATTAATTATTTCCCACCATTGTTTATGGTTATGATGATGATGTATTGATGAAACCATATTTATTTTCACTGTATAATATTATTATGAATGTTTTTATGATTATTAGGAATATATATGAATTAATTTATGATTATGTGATGGGTGGGATGATAATTATATATCCCTCCAATTCATTGGCCAATGATTAATATTATATAACATCATAGTGTACAAGGTAGGTTATCTCATTCCTAAAAGAGGGTATATATGATGTTATTCTAATCCTGAAAATAGATACATGGTGTTACAAATGATTACAGGGTTCCATCATCCTCAAAATTAAAGTTGAAACATGACATATCCTGAAAGGGATTTCCTAATCCATATAGGTTGTAAACTAGTGCATTGGTATTAACAATACACTATTAGGAATTATTTCTTCTATGATAAAAAATCATGAGAAATTATATAATTTAAAACATCACACCAAGGTCAATAACTATACTGAAAATAGGAAAAATAATTCATGTTAGACATTTTATAATGGTAACAAAAAATTAACCAAAATAATATGGTATATAACGAGGAAGAAAATTTCAAGAAAATCCCTGAAATAATAGTTCCATCACCTTCATTCTACCATCACAAACACAGAAAAGAGAGGAATACTATGAACTTGATCCATCATCACCACCATGAAATATAATGCCCTTTCCTAGGTGAAACGTAAAAAATTCTACATATTCTAAAGGGTGTATATCGGATGATACCCAAGGCCCAGTAGGATTCCACCCAAAATATATCCCATTCAAAAACATTAATAGGAAAATTACATTCAAGTGTAATAATTAAATGTGAAACATCTAATGGAAAATTTTTATTTAATTTTTTAAGGAAACATTTTAAAAGGAAAGTTACTTTTCAATTACAATGAAATCAAGGTCCACTATATTCCACCAATGAGAACCACATCAAAAGAGAGAAAAATAGGAAATCCTTAACGGCTATATCAATAGGGGAGATAGAAAACTCATATATAACCCATGAACCACAATGTCCTCATGAATTACCCACTAGAGTGGAATCCATCCAAAGTTATAGTTATCTACAATAATCATCATTGTTTAGTTAGTTTTGTACCGTAAATCATGCTAGGACATATCGATATTTGTCCTCACTAATCCACCTAATGTATAATTTCTATTCCACCCACCTAAATACCTTGTATTCTCATTATTCCCAGTTTCCCGTTTATATGTCTTATAAATCAACACTTTCACATACAAACAAAAAGAAATATAATATCACATAAAAACAACATTTTTATAGGAAAACCACCATTAAAATTTATATTGACCCCAAAATCATTTGGAAAAAACATCACATCCCTTTTATAATTTATAAAACGCATTTAAGTATAACAATCATAATGAACAAAAGAAAAAAATAAATTTCTTTTAGAAATGCATCTTTTATGACACAAGAACCTCCAAATATATATGTAACACATTTTTTACCTAACAAAAAATTCAAATATCTCACTTAAGAAACCAATAAAACATATAAAGATATATTAATAATTACAAATAATTGAACCTTAGACCATAATCAGGAAGACTATTGGAATATAGTGTAAAACAATATATTCCACTCAGGATGACCCTATAAAAGAATGATCAAACCAAACATATCAATATTTTACCCAATTAATCATGATAAAACCATTATTAGGTCAATAAATCCTATGGATGAAGAATAATTCAAATAGAGGGGGTATACGAACCCATGAGAGTGGAAGAAATCAATTGTTACAGAACATATATAATGATTTCTTAAATATCCTCACCAAAACCACCCAAAAATTAATGGTCCAATGTAGAAATTATGATAGGATGAGGCACCTAAGGCATAAAATCCTAAGTGGGGGGGAGGGGATGGTTGGAATTAGGGTTAAATTAAGGGTGGGCAGAAATGTGAATTTCCAAATTTTAGTAACAAAGTTAGGACACAAGGACATCCCACATGGTTCTCCAAATAGTGATGCATCTATGGGTTCTGAGCTACTCAAGATAAAACTAGAAACAATATTCCCTAGGGGAGGGTGCTCACATGTGTAGTAATCCATGAATCATGGATAGTTCCACTTTCTAGGGTTCACAATTTCTCTTATGCTAGAAAATAATTTCTTGTAACTGTGCGCCTACTGTGCACCACCAGCTACTGGGTCCAAATCATCACTTTTCTCTATAAACCCTCAAAAAATCCAAAGGATAAATTCAAGTCTAAAAAATAATATAATATATCAAAATAAAATTACATATTTAAAAATTATCCCCACTATCAATGTTTTATATCCCCATAAGGTCAACTATTGTCTGATCAATGAATAATAATAGATAGTTCTTGTAAACTCAAGAATTCCTCTCATATGTCTCATACTCCTCATTCCCATGCCGCTAAAGAACTCGTACCAATGATATGGAATTACCTCAGAGCACATTTTCATTGGAATCCACAATCCATACTGGCAATTCAAATATAGATAGATTAGGCTCTAACAACTACTCTTCCAAATTTAGCATATGATCTTGTAATAGATTATAAATATATTGCTATATGAAATGAAACATGATTTGAATTGATGTAAAATGTGATGTAAAAGTAATATTTTATTCAACCTTACCATATCTATTAGTAATTTCAAAATCTATGAAATACCATAGAGTTTTCTTCCATTTCATTCTCAAATGATAGTGACCCCAGCGATGTGCAACTTTCAAGAACACCGATTATCCCCCCAAATATTATAAGACTATATGATGTTCATAATAATATGAGATTTGGTGAATATTTATATTCAAAACATGAGGTCTTAAGAACTGAAATTTATCAGATGTTTCATACATTAGTCTCGGGCCAAAATAATGGGGATTCACCCACCTCAGTTTAGCACACATGAGACTGAAATCACCATCCATAATGCACCTCAAAGGGATACATTAAAATTTATGTTTGGTAATAAATGTTATAAGAACACTCAACCAAATCCAAATGTTTATATGATTAACCTCCAAAATCTAACACACATTCGTGGAGCATGTTTTCCAATATCTGATTTTCTTACTACATCTGACCATCTGTTTGAGGATGGAATGTCGGGCTGAAAATGATATGTGACCCAATTAAATTATAGAGGCCTTCCAAAAATCATGAGGTAAAATTAGGGTCCATTTTGGGAATTTTTTTTAATCCATACCAAGAGTATTTTCTCTTTCTTAAATATACAACGAACTCAACTCATCCACCTTGGATGAATCCATGAATGTAATGAGATGTGTTGATTTGGTAAGATGATCTATGAACACCCAAATGGAATTCTATCATTGAGTTTCATGAGTTAAGGTGGTTATGAAATTCATGGTGTCATTTTCCCCCATTCATGTTTGAATTTTTAGTGTTTGAAGAATACCAGAGGGTCTCTAGTGTTTTACCATATCTTTATGACAAGTATAGTACATGGATATAAAGGTAGAAATATCTCGTCTTATTTAGAAACAATAGAACTGATGGTTCACATCAAAAAAAATATTAGTGGTCTTTGTATTAATGAAACACTAATACTAGTGGATATCTTGAATCACCACATTCCTTAATGATAAAAACACCATGAAGTAACCCATAAGTCACCAAACTCCCTCATGAGACAATAACAATTCTTAATGTACCTCACCGCCATTTAGATACTGAATTTAATTATAAATACTTCTTCAGTCAACTTCTCATTATGAATAAATTAATGGGTAAATGTTTTTAGATTAAAACTATCCAATAATTCCCATATACTATGCTCTTAGTCATTTAGATGAACCTGGGATAAAATATCCATCAATGTCCACTCATCCACGGACTCCTTAAAATAATGTACTGGAACTTTTCTACACAATGTGTTTTCTACCAAATTACTTTTTCGTGTGGTGTAAACTATCTCAAAATCGATCCATTAGTGGTATTTAACCCAAAGACACTCTCTATAATTCAAATAAATATAAGATAAAATGTAGACCAATCTATTGTGGATATAATAGACTAAAAAAATCTCCCCCAAGAGATAATGTCCACACATCTTCATGTAATTCATCACCACCACTAGCACTAGGTCATGTGGTCAATGTTCTCAAGAACAATACCCCATAACATGGGTATCCTATATCAACACATTCCAAAGACACATACCTTAGGCATCAAAATAGATAATGTACTCTTTTTCAGATTTGGCTAAACTCAAAATAGTGGATTGGGTCAACTACCGCTTCAGCTCCTCAGAGAGAGCATGACATTATAAGCTCCATTAAAACTGCACCCCCATCTAGGTGATATCATTCATGGGAATATAAATTATATATTAATACAAAAATCCCATCCTGTAATACCCTTCTTTTCACAAAATGATTATGATCACTAAAAGTGCCTTTGGCTATTCACATGACATCACCACACTGATCGTACTAGGGTCCACCAAAACCCCTCATTCTAAGACCACATGACCCAGAAACCTCACTATCTTAATACATAATGTTCAAATGAAAATCATACCATAGAAGATATGATTTATATGAATGTACAACATGATGTTCAAATCCTGCTCATGCTCCTCCTCGGTCCAGAATAGACCATGATTTCATCCATGAATACCGAAATGAAAGAGTTGATGTGCTGATTGAAAACCCATTTCAGGAGTTCCATTAAGACAACTAGAGTGCTTATTAATTTTAAATGAATGTAAAGCTTCCCAAAATAGCCATACCTACTTCAAAAAATATCATAAGAACATATACCTCTCTTACTCTAACCTTGAAATATCTGAAACCCATTTTGAACATGTAAAACCACATCGCCCTCATAATATGATCAGAAAGGTCATCAATATTTGGAAAAGGGTATTTTTAATAATTCATACCTTATTTTGATTCTAGTAATTGATAAACAACTAGAGAGATCCACTGGACTTTATTGAAAATAATATTGTGTTGACCAAAGGTGATAATATTGGCCGAATGAACCCATTGGATTCCAAATTATCCATATGTATCATTAATTCCTTCAATTTAGTTGGGGGCATAGTCTATGAGGGAAGAGATATCAACTATGTTCCATGTTCTATGTCTATGGGGAACTCTATGTCACACTCTAATGGTTATCTTGAATGGTCATCCGGAAAAACCACTAGGAACTCATCCACCATAGAATGTTGTCCACCCTCAAGAACACCATGATCATCTTTGAATTTTAGTGAAGAGATCTTGAAAACGGTATTTTCAAACTCTAGGATTGGAGGTCCATCGCGACTTTAATGATGTTCACATTCACCCAAAAACATAGGTACTCCCATTAGGTGAAACAAAACTCACTTACCACCAATTATAATAATTGTGCATTGTAAAATGAACCATCAAATCTATACCATTGATCCCTTCAAATTCATCCATATTCAATACTATGAAATCCCATTCTAGACCAAACCCTGACATGGTGAGTTCACATGACAAGAACATAAAACCATGCTCTCACTTATTTCCACGAGTTGTCACCAACACTATCAGATATGATATAAGACAAGTTGAAATTTCTAGAAACTCCCTGAGATGGTTAGAAATTAATGATATAGAGGAACAAGTATCAAACAAGGAATCAACTGAGGATTATGTCATACTATTGGATTCTTGAACTATCATTGATCCTATATCAGATTATTCGGGTGCCTAATTTGAAGAATAATTATTATGTGTCTCTTCCTGAGCATATGAATGCCCTCTATCCTATAGATCTGCCTTATAAATCATTCCTGAATAGGATCTATCCCTTTATCCATGATCACCAAACCATGAACTCTCCATCCTAGACTACTCCAACAGGGATTACATCCCTCTGAATGTTTTTGATGCTCACCAACCTGTAACTATGATGTGGATCTACAGAACAATTTTAGGTTCCCCTTAACATCGCACTGATGGATAGTTCGAGGTAGATTTGGATAAGCCGACCTCATGTGTCCTTCCATTCCACACTAGTGACACAAGGCCGACATTGTACACAAAGCTACCAATGAAGCTACTAAATAAGGATAGGTTGAACTACCACCACCCTTCCCCTCTTTCTCATGTATCCTTATCTTATTCTCAAATGAACTACATCTAACCTGATCCACTGCTAACACTAATCCATAAAAACAAATGATTTCATCAAGATCTATATCTTATATTATATAATGATCAACAACCTCGGTATAAGTCTTCAATTTGATTATGAATATGTAAGATCATATATCCATTTATAAAATAATTTCTATATTTTTAGCATTTATCTTCTAATTATAAAATACCTCTGGTAAAAACCAAACCAACTCACCAAAATTATTTACATACACCACAACGGTTTGGTCACATTGGTGTATATCAAAAAACTACACGGTTTTAGATATGGTCAAGGAATATGGGAAATAGTTATCATTAAAAACATCCTTAATGTCGTTACATCAAATAATATAACACCTCCTAGATTGAACAACTGAGTCCCACCACCATTGAATGGGGCCTTCCAACAAGAAATAAGAAAACATCACCATCAATACATATGGAGTGAAAATAACCTCAAAAATAATCTTTTTTTTTCAAAATTCACTCTTATACCTATTAGGGATTCATCCTAACATATAATGAAAAATCTTTGTTCTTGATGAAATCTTTATATTATTTCTTTTCTATGACCTGGTTAATCTTACCCAACACTCCTATTATCATAGACCATTGCCTAAACATATTATTGGACAACCGAAATCATGAAATCCACTAGTCTATGATCAATTTTTGAGGGGGAACTCTCTCCATTCTCTTCTTCTAGTTTCTTATGAAGTATCCAGGAAAAAATATTTATATATCATGTAACAATCAGAAAGAAAAAAAATAAATAAACCATTTAAAAAAATTAGAAACAATTAATAATTCAAAACAATTAAAAAATAATATAAATCCCACAAAACAGAAAGAAAAACCACTCCAGCTTCACCTAGTGTCCATGCACTATCAGAATCAAATATGTATCACTTTGAGGACAAGTCCATACAAAATTCTAACATCCCATGGAGACTCATGGTCCATTATAGAGTGTCTTGGATAGACACATCACTTGAAAACTAAACCTTAAGCCCTGATAATCCTAACAATGGCCTATCTATTATCTTCCAAAATATTTTGAACCATAGAATGGGAAAAATCTTCTATAATGCCATTTATTATGAACTAACTACGGATTACATTTATCATGAAACCCAAACCAACTATTGACATGGACCAAATGGCTTTTTAGATCCCCATGGGCTGTAAACTAGTGTATGGGTATCAAATTTATAGTTTTTTAATTATTTAACCCATGATAAATAACCATAAGTATTGTACAAAAGTAAAAAATCACACCTAATTAAATAAATGTAACAAAAATATATTCCAAAATACATGTACAAAATTTTATAATGTTATCCAAAACTAAAAAAACCAAAAATTTAGGGGATATAACTAGACCAAACCCCAAAAAACCAACATTCACTGAAATAGCCATCACCCTCAATCCACCACCAATTACACCAACATGACTGGTCACTAACAACTGTATCCACCATCATAACCAAGAAACATATTTCCTTTACTTTGAAAAAACATAAAAAAAAATTTCATACACCCAAGGGTGTGTGTAGGGTGTGAGAGAAAGCCATGTTGGATGCATTCCAAATGATATTCAATTCAATAACATTAATATAAAAATTACATGCATGTGTAAGAATTAAATTTGTAAAAAATTTGTGAAATTTTTTAAGGAATCCATTTTAACGAAAAAATTTAAAAGGAATAATACAATAAAATTATAAAGAATGAAAGGTCCACGACAAGTCCTTAGTGATCACCATATCAAAAGAGATATATTGTATTAATCCCTAAAGGATCTTGAACTCGTTGGACATTATGAGACCTGTATCTCATTGAAAATTGTATAAAAACCTGACCAACAACATCATCATGTACAATACACTAGGGAAGAATACATCAAATGTTCTATTGGTATATAATCATTAAAATAGTAATCTTAGTGTTATGTCATCAATCCTACAATAAGAAACCAATCATATACACAACTAATATAACTATAATATAAGTCCTAGACCTCCCACCTAGGTACATATTATTACCATTGTGACCAATTTCCATTCCACATGCCACACACATCACTACTTTCACATACACACACCAAGAAATATGACTTCACATGAAAACCACCATTTTCATTATGAACAATCTCATTTAAATCTATACGCAAACCAAAACCATTTTTAAAAACACTTAAAACTACTTCCAAAATTTATTGAACACATTTAACAAACAATATAAGAAATCACACATTATATACAATAAATTTATTTTAAAAAATTTAATTTTAATGAATATGATACTAAAACCCATTATAAAACACATTTATCCCCGCACACATAATCCCTATAACAAATATTATAAACCATGAATGCATAAAATATCATATAATAATGATAAATCAGGTAACCACCCACCTCAATATCGGAAATTTACATATCCTATTGAAAAAAAACTATAACACAAGAGGGAATTATTATGGAAATATTAACCCACAAATATCAATATTTTTCCCAAAATCACATGATTCAACACTTTTTAGGACACCTAATCGGTCTCAAAAAGAGGAATACAAAGAGGTAGGATGAATAACACAATAAATAAGAAGAAACCTATAATTAAGGAACATAATTGATCATTTCTATAAGATACACACAAAAACCACCCCAATATTAAAGGTCCAAGTGAGAAAGGGGGAAAGGGGGAGGGGCCTAAGGCTATAAATTCTGTGTGGGGGAGAAATGGGAGGAATTAAGGTTAAATTAGTGGTGGATATAATGGTAAATTTAAAATTCTAAATAAATTTGATACGCTATATGGTTAGCCTACATATCTTTAAGAAATTTGTATAAACCAAGAAATGTTCTCTGATCTAGAGTATACTGGCCCCACAGTTTCCTATTGGAAGATTCACACCCATGTAAAAAATAGTATGTTCTGGAAATTGCCTCTATGTTGAGAATAATGTTTTTCCTAGAACGGTGCATCAGTTTCCTATATCCATGCTCCAATGGTGTGCCTCCTACTTTAGGCTCTAAAAAATCAAATTTCCTTCAATACTCTCAGGAATCCTAAGGGATTAAAACATTACCAAAAATAAAAAGGGAATATCCCAAAATAAAATCAATGATGTTATAAAGCAAAGGTTATAACAAGACATAAAGAGGTTAAATGATTTTTTATCCCAATACTAAAGTAATTACATTGGTATTCTTCACAAACTTAACATATTAGGAATTTCCTAGTTGGTATACCATGCATATGATTTCTTTGATTATGATTATTCCATAGTTTATTAAACATTTTTATGAAAAGTTCTTATGCCAATGTTAAATTTTCAAGGATTGTTCTCCTTGATATATTTTTTAATCTTCTATTATGAACTAATAATAGTTAGTTTATAATTCATGTTTATGATATAATAATTTGTAAGCGTGATTTTCAATATATTCTATCATGTTTTAAAACCCTTTATGATCAGTTAATGTTTAAATTATCTTTGATATCTTCCTCGTTGTCCCACATTGACCATATGAGATTTCCCTTTAATATTTTTTATGTTATTCATTATATGATGAAATTTATTATGTATGATGTGTCTAATAAAATTTCTAATTTTTATGAACTAGGATGGAGGCGATTTTCATTTTACTGAATTATTTTTTTGTGTATCGTTATTTCTAGAGACACAAAACCTTTATGATTCCGTCACAAATTATCATGAGATGTGTTTTACACTCATATAAAATGATGTAATATATAGGTATTAAATGTATGTGTTTCTATATATTTAATCAGATCATATTTTCGTCAATAATTTTTTTGTTATGATTAGTTAAATTTGGTGAAAACACTATTGATAATCCTAATTATATGACAACACGAATTTTATTTAAGATATATATTTGGAATATCCCCTAAAAATATAACCCTTTATGGATACAATACGTTTATGTGGCTCTAAAATAGATTCATCCAGGCGAAATAACCATGAAAATAGTTGGTGGAATATATCCCAACCATCATTCCAGTGAATTGTTATCATTCACTTATTGAAAGAATTTTTTCACACTCAAGGGGTAATGATTTGGTTTTCTGAAATTTTAATTATCAACTATTATAAAAAAAATTTATATATTATTTTAATGAATATATTCTATTAAAATTATGTTATTATAGAATAAAAATAAGTTACGATGATTTAGAGAAGTAAAAAATGATTTTTATGATTTTTTTTCCATTAGGACTATTTTTGGTAAGATTACAAATTTTTGATTTAGATAATGGTTAGAACTATGATAATTCATGATATTGTAAATTAAAAAAAATATTATAATGATTATCCAAATGAGATATTAAAAATAATATGAACTCAAAACATGAATCCTTGTTTTTATGTGCAATCAGGTATCACAATATAAGATTAATAATGGAAATTATGTGAGATTCGTATCATGTAAAATAGGAGGAAAAGTTTAATGTAAACTCTAAGGTATTTATATATCATGATGGTAGGTAATTAATTTCATTCCATGTATGTTAAAATAAATAATACTGTAACATTTTTTATAAAAAGTTATAAATAATTAATTAAGAAAACTATAAGAAAATTTATTTTATATAAATTTTTAAAAATTCAACCATGTGTAAAAATTGTTTAAAACAATCATTGTACAATATTAAAAACATTTCTAAACATGTTTTAAAATATGATATATATAATATAAAAAAATTTCCACCGAAGAGAGAAATAATTTCTATTTTTTTAAATGATATTTTGGACTATTAAATACATAGAAGTTAAAAATTAAAGGAAAAAGGTGATCCATAGAAATTAAAAATTAATAAACAGATTAATGAGAGTTATTTAGTGGTATATAATTAAATTTCATCTTTGTAAACATAATCATAAAGAATATCTATAAACAATGAGATTCTAACACAAAACCCTTACCACTGTAGTATGTTTTGAATAAATATCATTATAAAAGACTATATTTTAATGAAACATTAAATTAAATGAATATAAATTAATTAATTTTTAAAAGATAAATATTATTTACATACTCATAATTAAAAAATATTGACTCATAACATAATATATGACTCAAAGAAAACAATTGCAAATGGTAAACCACTAACTTGAGTTAGAAATTCATGGACATTACTTTAGCCTACAACATAATTGTAACATCCCAAGTAATTAAAGAATAATAATATTTTATATCTATGTATATTTATGAATTATATAGTGTTTTAGAGGCATAAAATGAGAATAAATCCAATCTTAAAAATAGAATACTCTAATATTTTTAAAATATTTTTTTACTGCTATTTGATGGAAAACCATTTTTAAATATAACTTTTGATAATTTTATAATCTATATTTGTCAAACAAAACTTATTATTTATAATTGGGACATTGAAAATTACTTTTGATAAATTTTTGGTATTTTTATGACTATGTTAATTTTTAATTAATAGTGAAAAATAATGCATTTTACATCAAAACTGCTTTTCATCTAATTCATTTATATTGTTAGATTACTATTTTAATTGGTTTCAAATTTTAATTAGAATATATTTTTATCATTTAATCCAATGGTGGTCATTATAATTAATTTCACTTTGAAATTTGACATAAATAAATGTTAATCTTTTGATAGATATTGATTCTTAAAAACAATCTATTTGTTTTGAAAACAGGAATTATTTTTAAATTAATTACTGCAATTTCTATGTTTGGAATTTGGTAGAATGGATTCTATATTTGGAATCATAGGGTTTGAATTATGTAACTAATACTCTTGGGATGCCGGACATTATGAATAGTAACAACGGTAAATATTTTTAATTATCGTGATTATTTAGTAATTGGGTAGTTAAGGGTAATAAAATAATATCATAATATTATAAAATGACCCCAAAATGTGTCCAAATCCTCTTTTTTGAGTCATGGCCGACCATGGGAAGCTTTTTACCAAACTTGAGGGACTATGTAGTCACATGGTTGGGAAAATGAAATTTATGAAATTATTTTTAAAATGAAGATAAATATAACAACAGTTTGTATATCCTATGTAAATAAATTTTAAATTTGTTTACATAAATGATCACTTAGACTATAATAGTCATTGGAAATATAAAAATATTTCCTACATCATGGTATTGTTTTTTATAATTTTTAGACATTAATTAAATAAATTTTTTTATGGCACCATGATGATGCATTGATTACATCATTAATGAATGATTTAAATATAATAAAAATATAATGTAAAATATAAGACATAAACATGTCTTAATCCTATTGGATTGGAGGATTTAGAACCCTTATCATCTTATCCTCAAAATATATCATTGTGTGACCTTTAAAATCCGAAAATTATTTTATAATAAAATAATATTTCAGGACTTTCCAAAAGTGACCCTCCTCCCTCTTATAAAAGGCCCCCACCTCTACCACCTTACCCACACCACTAAATACCTTTTCATATATAACATCTGCTCATATTATCTCTCCAAATCCCTCTATTACTCCTATAATCCTCACTTTGGGTAGAATTCTTTGTAAGGAAGCCTTTGGCTCAAATCAAAAAGAGATACTTGATTTAGAAGTAATGTCTTCTCTCGAGTTTCTTCCTTTTATTTTCCTTCTTCACTCACCACTATCTTCTTATTATATGATCCCATAACAAAAAAATTATCCTCAATATACTATAATGTTTTTATGATAAATATTCTACATACACATACACACACCTCCGTCAAATGGTTAAAGAACACACTATTTTTGTGGGTGGTGAATTAATGGATCATGAAATGATGATTGTTAAATCATATTTTAACACCATTCATGGTGGACATTACGATGTCACTATATTTATATTTGATATTTATGGTATTTATTTTTTCTATATGCTTCTGAATTTTATATTTAAACCACATTGTTATGCTTTTCATGTTATGGAACGACGATTATTTCATCTGAGGAAGTGTGGACTACCGCCCCCTCAAGTGATGTGACTCATTAATGTCAAACATTGAAATTATAAATAATTATATTAATAAAATTATGTTACCTATATAACATATATATTATAATGGAATTATAATATATATATGTCTCATTTAGTTTTAATTCCATTAATATTACAATGAAATGAATGTAGCATTTATGCGTACGTACGACCTACAATCTCCATGAACAGTGCATTTCATTTTTTATCTCCAAATGTTATGGAGTTCTATCAAATGAATATATAATGTATATATATCATATTTAAATCATTAATACCATTCTAGAGATGGGGTAATTATAACTACATGGGAAATTCTTTTCCGAAAAGTTCATTTTTGACTCATGTACCGAACATCGACAAAACATATGATATGAACTCACATAATTAACCTAGTATTATGACATGATAATATGTGATTTGAAAAGAATAATAATAATTAAATTATTTCATTAATAAATTATAAATTGACCAAGTTTATCAATTAGGATTATATAGAACGAATGAGAACAAGTCATACTTGAGGTAAGGGACTTCGTCTCAATCTCCTTTCGTTGAGGAATACATCAATTTATGTACGACCATATTTTATTTGTTGTATAATAAAACCGTTTTACTTTTAATTTCATTCATAATGAATATTTTTACACGAAGTGGTTTACTAAATGAAAAAAGGAATGTTTTTGTCTTACGTATGAAGTGACAACAACTTCCTCACTGTAGTGACCATTATTTGAGTTTTGGATTCCTCTACAAGCCATAAATTTTTTAAATGAAAAATAAATACAATGTTTTAATTTTCATTTATTATGTTATTGAAGATGGCTTTGAAAATGATTGGATTATATCCATGTGTTGTATTGATATCTTGTGATTGAAATTTGGAAATGTTATGTTTCCTTTATGCATGTTTTATGTGATACGATTATGTTATGGTTCATGGGCATTATTTATGAAGTCGGGTGGTTCCATGATAAACTAAGGGCAGGTGAGCCCGAGATAACTCTCTAATTCATTGGGTAATGCGAAGGAGTTAAACACTAATGTTTCTCTGAAGAGAATTAGGGAATATATTGTGATGGGTATTCTAAACGTAACCATGATGGTTACTCCATACATAAGAATGTTATGAATGCCTCATGTTACCTTTTTGTCTTATTATTTCTATGAGTTATTCAGAAATATTAATATTTAATGAGGTTTGTTAATGTTCTTATGTTTTATGAGTAAAGTATGATTTCATTTATTTTTATGTATAGATGGACTAATGTTATCTTTCTGTATTTTTATATCCCTTACTGAGAATTTTATGCATATACAAAGCATTTGCAATATTTTTCACAAGTCAAGGGAAAAGTCCATGATGTGATGATAGTGTCGAGGAAGTTTCAAAAAAGAAACCATGATTAATTTTAAATATGTTTCCTTCGGGTGAAAAAATGAATACCGTCTTTGATGAAACCACCTTGTTTAAATGTGAAATGTAATGCATTATTTATTATCTAATTATCTAAAACTATAAACCTGAAAAGATCCTCAATGTGAATTCTTGAAATAACCCAAGATTATGTAATTTATAAGGCTGGGGCCTTATAGTTGATATCATAGGTCCGTTTAGATAACGTTATGAAGTTAGAATTCTGCTAAATGATTATCCAAAAATATTTTTTATGGTCAAATTCAAATGATATAGCATTTGAAGATTACCATGTTGCTTCATCTATGATATGTTAGTTTAGAATGGTTTTTCGCAGAGGAAACGGGAAGAATTTCTAGGAAGGCATACAGAAGCAAATGACCTTCCAAATAAGCATCCTAAGATGGTCAAAATTGGAAATGAATATTTTGTTGTAGTAATGGCGTAGTTGACTCAAGAGATAAATGGTGTTTGTATCCATTCTTTAGATCATCCAGATCAACCACATAGGAACATGTTAGTGGTGGAACATTTCATGAGGAAACATCCCCCATCATTTTGAAGATCATCTGACCATGTGCTAGCTAAAGGGTGGATTAAAGAACTGGATTTGATTTTTGATGTCATGGGGTGTTCAGACAATCAAAAGGTTAGTCATGTTGTTGACCATTTGGAGGGTGAATCAGATCAGCATTGGTCGATGGTTAAACATATTAGGGACATTGATGATATTAATGCTCTTGATTGGGATGAATTCAAAGGTATGTTTCATGAGAAATATTTTCCTAATGCTGTTCGATATAGGATAGAAAACAAATTATTGGAATTGAGGCAAGAGGACGAATCAGTAGATTCTTATGAAGAAAATTTCACTCGATTGGAACGGTATGATCAAAATTTTATCAGAGAAATTGCTAGAAAAATAAATCATTTTTACGTAGGATAAAAGCCCAAATATCTAAGGGAATTAGATTCTCGTGAGTTCAAAAGTTATGAAAAGCTTTTTGAATGTGCTGATAAGGTGGAAATGGTGTTTGTTGATGATCAAGTGTTCTTTGACAACAAATAGAAGGAAAGACCAAGGTGACAGGAGAAAGGGAAGAATCCTTCAAAAAAGTTTGATGGTAAGAAAACTAAGTTTGCAGTTTGGGATAAATGTGGTCAAAAGAATACTGGAAAATGACTTTTGAATTCTGTAAAGTGCTTCTGTTGTGGTAAGATGGGACATAAGGCTCATGATTTCACTGGAAGAGATCAGGGTAATGGTAAGACAAAATTTGATTTACATTTAGTGAAATGTTTCAAGTGCAATGAATGGGTGATTATGAAAATGAGTGTTCGACAAGGAGCTCGAATTATGGGAAGCAGTCATACTACAAGAAGAAAGGTGTGGTGAAATTCATTGCAACTACTTCGAAATATGATGGGCGATAAAATGAAGTGGTATGAGGTACTTTTTTTGTTTTTTCATATTATACCGATGTGTTGTTTGATTCAGGATCTACACATTCTTTCATCTCTAAAAAACATTATACTAAATTGGGAATTCCATCTCAAGAAATGAATCCTGAACATGTGGTAAAAACACCTGGAAGAAATGTAAAGTCGAAAAGAATTTATAAGAATCCTTCTATCCTTATCCATGTAAATACCCTTCATGAAAACCTTAGTGTTTTACCTCTAGTAGAGTTTGTTGTTATCATGGGTATGGATTGGCTCTCTGTTTACCATGATAAGATTGAATGTATAGCTAAAGAAATTTCTTTTCATAAAGACTTTCAGTTTGTGTACAAGAATGAACCCTTAATTTTGAAAACATATCAAGAGGATGAGAAACTTTTAAAAGATGCAAATGAATGTTACCTTACAAATATTGTTTAAAAATAAGGAACTGTTCAAATTAATGATGTTCTAGTGGTGAATGAGTATTCAAATTTTTTTCTTGATGAGTTTCCTTGAACAATACCTGATCAGGAAGTTGAATTTACGGTTGACATAGTTCCAAATTCTAAGACAATTTCAAAACCCCCATATTAAATCTCTCAAATTGAACTTTTTGGGTTGAATGAGAAATTGCATGATTTATTATAGAAATTATTCATTCGACCTAGAACATCACCATGGGGTGATTCTGTCTTATTTGTTAAAAAGAAAGATTGTTCAATGAGACTTTTCATTGATTATAGAGCCTTGAATAACATCACTATTAAGATGAAATATCCTTTGCCTCATATCGAAGATTTGTTTGATCAGATCCAGGGAGCTTAGTATTTTTGAAAAATTGACTTGAGATCGTGGTACCATCAGTTGAAGGTAAAGGAAGCAAATATTCCGAAGACCGTGTTTTGTACATGATATGGCCATTATGAATTTGTAGTTGTTAATTTTTTGTTAACCAATTACCCTGTTGTATTCATGTACCTTATGAATAAAATCTTCCATGAGTTCTTGGATAAGGTATTAGTTGTTTTCATGGATGATATTTTGGTGTTTTCAAAAACTAAAGAGGAGCATGAAAGTCATTTAAGGGTTTTCTTACAAACCATAAAAGAAAAGAAATTGTATGGGAAATTCAGCAAGTGTGAGTTTTGGTTGCAACTAATTTATTTCCATGGTCACATTTTTTATACAGATGGAATAACTGTTGATCATGAAAAAACAAAGTTTGTTAAAGAATGGACAAGACCCAAAAATGTAACCAAGATTCATAGTTCTCTTGGTTTGGCAGGATATTACCGAAGGTTTGTTAAAAAAATTTCACTTTTGTCTAGAACATTGACTAAGATAACTTAGAAGGGTGTTTTTTTTATCTGGACAAAAGAATGTAATGATGGTTTTAAGGAATTTAAAATTTTACTGGTGAAAGCCCCAGTATTGGAACTACCTTCCAGGAATGGTGAGTTTGTTATCTATAGTGATGCTTCATTGAAAGAACTTGGTTGTGTCCTATTACTGAATGATCAGGTAATTCTTTATGCTTCACGTTAGTTGAAAACTCATGAGATAAATTACCATACACATGATTTGGAATTAGCTGTTGTTGTTTTCGATTTTAAAATTTGGAGGAATCATTTGTATAGTGTAAAAAGTGAAATATATACTGATTAAAAAACATAAAGTATATATTCACTCAGAAAGAATTGAACATGAGATAGAGGAGATGGATATAATTAATCAAGGATTATGATTTCATGATTCACTACCATCCTAGAAAAGAAAATAAAGTGGTAGATTCTCTGAGTCACTAAAGTAATTCTTTATTAACCATGTTACATTTGGAATGTGATCCTTTGGTTAAGGATTTGATGAATTTTGTCTTGGAAGTTGTTGGTGCAGGAAATTATTCTGTTTTGTTTCAGGTATCAGTGAAATATTCTCTATTAGATAGAATTAATCAAGCACAGAAGTAGGATAGTGAGTTGTAGAAAAAGGTAGAGCTGGTTCAGAAGGGTATGTTACCTGAATTCAACATTGATAATGACTGTGTTTTTAGATTTTGTAAGAGATTGTGTGTGACTTGTGATTCACAATTGAAGAGAGGGTTGTTATGTAATGCTCATAGTTCTCCATTTTCAGTTTATCTAGGTAGTACTAAGATGTACAAAGATCTTAGGGAGTATTACTTTTGGGATGGAATGAAAAAAGATATTGCTAGTTTTCTGTGAAGTGTTTGACTTGTCAATAGGTTAAAGTAGAGAAGTAGTTACTGAAAGGGATTCTTCAGACATTACCAGTGCTAGAGTGGAAATAGGAGAATATATCCCCAGACATGGTTGTGGGATTACCGAAGACACCTCAAGGTAATAATTCAATCTGGTTTATTATTGATTTCTTGACTAAATCTAATCATTTCCATACTATACGAGATACTTTTTCCCTATATCAACTTTCGTGATTTTATCTTAAGGAGATAGTCTGGTTACACAGAGTTCCACTCTTTATTGTATCTGATCCTAATCCTAGGTTCACTTCGTACTTTTGGAAAGGCCTTCAGAAGTCATTGGGTACTGAATTAAATTTTCGTATAGATTTTCATCCTCAATTAGTTGGGCAATCATAACGTACAATTCAGATATTGGAGGATACACAACATGCTTGTTCAAATTTATTATTAGTGAATTTCGGACCAACATCATTCATAGGTTGAGTATTCTTACAATAAAAGTTTTTATTCCAGTATACATATGGAACCATTTGAGGCATTATATGGGAAGTAGTGTCGAACTCCATCTTTTTGGGATGAAGTAGGTGAAAGGAAGTTGATGGGACCAGAATTGATAGAAGTGATTGCAGCAATAGTTCAGATGATAAAGAAACACATGAGAACAACTCAGAGTAGGTTGAAACGTTATGCATACAACAGGTGGAAGAATCTCTCTATTGAGGTAGGTGATCATGTCTTCCTCAAAGTTTCACCATGGAAAAGTGTGATGTAATTTGGTAAGAAAGGAAAGCTGAGTCCAAGGTTCATTGGACCATATGAAATTCTAGAGATAGTTGGATCAGTTTCATACCCAGTGGCTTTACATCCGATTTTATCTCACGTACATAATTTTTTTTATGTTTCAATGATAAGGAATTACATTCCAGATCCATCTAATGTTTTGAGTCCAGAGGTAGTTCAGCTGGAAGAGAATCTATCATATAAGGAACAACCAGTCTAGATTCTTTACCATAGTGATAATGTGTTGTGGAATAAGGTGATTCTTCAAATAAAGGTTGTATGAAAAAACCATATAGTTGTTGAGGAAAAAAGGATATCTGATAATACAATGACGGATAAATACCCCCACTTATTCTTTTAGTAAGTAAATTACGAGGACGCAATTTCCTAAAGGGGGAAAGGATGTAACATCCAAAGTAAGTAAAGAATAATATATTTTCATATTTATGTCTATTTATGAATTATTTAGTGTTTTATAGTCTTAAAATGAGAATAAATCCAATTATAAGCATAGAATACTCTAATATTTTTAAAACATTGTTTTACCACCTTTTGACAGAAAAACATTTTTAAATCTAACTATTGAAAATTTTATAAGAACTATTTGTAAAAATAAACTTATTCTTATAAATTGGGACATTGAAATTTACTTTGGATGATTTTTTTGTATTTTTCTGACAAAGTTCATTTTTTATGAATAGTGAAAAATACTGCATTTTACTTCAAAACTGTTTTTTCATCTAATTTAATTATATGGTTAGATTATATTTTCAATTGGTTCTAATGTTTAATTACAATAAATTATTAACATTGAATCCAATGGTGGTAATTAGAATTAATTTCACTATGAAATTGGACATAATCATTTGTCACTCTTTTGATATATATTGTTTCTTAAAAACACGCTATTTGTTTTGACAATGAGAATTATTTATAAATTAATTAGTGCAATTTCTGTGCTATGAATTTGGTAAAATAGATTACACATTTTGAATCATAAGGTACAAATTATTTTATTAATACTCATTTGTTTTTGGTCATTATGAATAGTAACCACGGTAATTATCTTTAATTATCATGATTAATTAGTAATTAGGTAGTTATGGGTAATAAAATAATATCATAATAATATATAATGACCCCAAAATGTGTCCAAATCCTCTTTTTTGAGTGATGGACGACCATGGGAAGATTTTTACCGAAATTATGGGCCCATGTAGTCACATGGGTGTGATAGTGACATATATGACAATATTTTTAAAAAGAAGAGAAATATAACAAAGGTTTGTATATCCCATGTAAAAGAATTTTAAAATTGTTTACATAAATGAAAACTTAGACTAAAAATAGTAATTGTAAAGATAAAAATATTTCTTACATCATGGTATTTTTTTATAATTTTTAGACATTAAATAAATAAATTTATTTATGACACCATGATGATGCAGTGATTACCTCATTAATGAACGATTTAAATAAAATGAAAAGATAAGGTAAAATCTAAGAAATACACCTGTAGAAAACCTATAGGATGGGTGGATTTCGAACCCTTTTCATCGTATCCTCAAAATATATCATTTTGGACCTTTAAAATCTGAAATTCATTTTAAAATATAGAAACATTTCAAGACATTTCAAAAGTGACCATCCCCCCTCTTACAAAAGGCCCCCACATCTACAACCTTACCCACTACACTGATGCCCTTGGTTCATCAAACCTCTTATCATATTATCTCTCAACATCCCTCTATTACTCCTAGAAGCCACACCTTAGGCAGAAGTCTTTCCAAGGAATCAATTGGCTCAAATCAAAAAGAGTTACCCGATTTAGAGGTAATGTCTTCCCTCGAGTATCTTCATTTTATTTTACTTCTTCACTCACCACTATATTTTTATTATTTGAACCCATAATAACACCATTATCCTCAATATACTAGGATTTTGTTATGATAAAGATCATACCTACACTTACCCAGACCTCTATCTAATGGTTGAAGAACATATTGTTTTTCTCGATGATGAATTACTGCCACATGAAACGATGATTGATCAATCGTCTATTAACACCTCTCAGGGTGGTGATTATGATTCCATTGTATTTATATATTATATTTATGGTATTTTTTTTCTATATGCTTTTGAATTTTATTTTTAAATCACATCGTTATGCTTTTCATGTTGTGGAATTGCGATAATTTCATCTGAGGAAGTGTGGACTACCGCCCCCTCAAGTGATGTGACTCATTGATGCCAAACATGGAATTTATAAAGAATGTAATTAATGAACTTATGTGACCTATATAACATATATATAATATTTTAATTATAATATATATATGTCTCATTTATTTTCAATTTCATTAATAGGACAAATAAATGAAGGTAGCGTTCATGCGTACGTACGACCTACCGTCTCCATGAACACTGCATTTCATTTTTTATCTCCAAATGATATGGAATATTATAAAATTAATATATAATAAATATATATGATATTTTAATCATTAATACCATTCTAGATATTATTTACTTATAACTATATAGGAAATTATTTTCAAACAAGTTCATTTTTTACTAATGTACCAAACATCGACAAAATGTATGATATGAACTCACATAATTCACTAATTATTATAAAATGATAATATTTGATATTAAATGAATAATAAACTCTAAATGAAGTCCTTTATAAATTATAAATTGACCAGTTTTTGTTATTCAGGAATATAAAGAACGATCGAGAACAAGTCGGACTTGAGGTAAGGGACTTTATCTCAATATCCTTTCGTTGAGGCATACATCAATTTATATATGACCATCTATTATTAGTTTTATAATAAACCATTTATACATTTAATTTCATTAAAAATGTATCTTTTTACATGAAGCATTTTATTGAATGACAAAAGGAATGTTTTTCTCTTACGTATGCGGCGACAACGACTTCTCTACCGTTGTGACCATTATTTGAGTTTCAGCTTCCTCTACAATCCATAACTTCTTTTTATTGAAAAATAAATACCAAGTTTTACTTTTCTTTTATTTTGGTATTGAAAATTGTTTAGATAATTCTTTAATTATATTAATGTGTTGTATTTATATCTTATGATTGAAATGTGGAAATGTTTTGATTCCTTTATGAATGTTTTATGTGATACGATTATGTTTTGGTTCTTGGGAATTGTTTATGAAGTTGGGTGGTTCTGTGATAATCTAAGGGCTTGTGAGCCCGAGATAGCTCTCCAATGCATTGGGTAACATGAAGGTTTTAAACCATAAGGTTTATCCGAAGATATATGGGGAATATACTGTGATGTGTACTCCAAACGTTACAATGAGGGTTACTCCATACGCAAGAATAGTTTGAATGCATCAAGTTACCTTAATGTCTTCTGATTTCTATGATTTATTCATAAATCTTAGGATTTAATGTGGAATGTTAATGTGATTATGTTTTATGAGTAAGGTATGATTTCATTGATTCTTATGTATACTTGGACTAATGTTTTCTTTCCGTATTTTTATATCCCATAGTGAGCTTTTTATGCTCATCCCTTGTTTTTGAAATGTTTTTCACAGGTCATAGGAAATGAACATGATGTGATTATAGTATTGAGGAAGTGT
The DNA here is from genome assembly GCA_963277665.1 of Viscum album. Classification (NCBI taxonomy): domain Eukaryota; kingdom Viridiplantae; phylum Streptophyta; class Magnoliopsida; order Santalales; family Viscaceae; genus Viscum; species Viscum album. The sequence goes on from OY728150.1 coordinate 1,048,653,039, forward strand.
CAAGAAAGAGAACATTTTTTATTTTAAATATGTTTCCTTTGGTGGAAATAATGAATACTTTCTGTGATTTAACCACCTTGTTTAAAATGGGGAATGTAATGCATGATTTATGATATAATTTTCTAAAACTCTAAACCTAAAAAGATCATCAATGTGATTTCATGAAATTACCCAATATTAAATAATGTTTAAGGCTGGGGTCTTATAATAATAAATATAAAATTTATTATAATTATAAAACATATTAATTTTTATAGTTATAAAATAAAATATGGTCTAATTGTAATATTTCAACACCAATTTATAAATAAATCATTGTAAAAATTGTTAATTTTATGTTTCAAATGATTCTTTTTTTTCATGCGAATTTCATATCAGTATTTACTATATGTCTAATATGAAAATAGATAAATCATATAAAAAATATAAAAATTCTCTAAAAATAATATATAATCAATATAGACATATTTAATTCATCCATAAAAAACATATATAGAAAAACTAATTACACTACTCCTGGAGAGGGTAAGTCAAACGTACAGATGAAAGATATTTTTCACTATTCAAAGGATGTAATGAAAAAAAGTACAATAATAAATAACATTTATAGAGTTATAATTATACCACATATAACATATATATTCATTAAATATATCCAAATTTCAATCCTTTTAAATCATAAATGGAAAACAAATCACATCGCTTCATGGAGGTGGTAGTCCACATGCATAAACAAATGACGTTATAGTTTTCCTGTGGATTGAAAGGAAAGAAATAAAACATCATATTATAAATTTAGATTCATAAATTTATCATAAATATACTATTTGAATATTATATCAATCATAATAATTACCAATGAAATATGGTCAAGGAAATGAATTTTATAGCTATATGGAGATAGTAGACCATACATATGAACAAGCAATACATTTACATACAATTTTATGAAAAACTGGAAAATAATGGAGGTTTAATAATAATAATAATAACTAAATATATTTAGGATACTTAATTTTCTTTTTTTATGAAAAATAAAACACGTCTAGTGTAAGTATAAGAGGAAAAAAAATCAATGTGGATGGGTAAAAAGATTACTGATTCTTCAGCAGGTCTCCGTTAGATCCTATATTATTGAACCAAGGAACATAATTTTTAGAATAACATCCTAAATTTATTTCTATGATTGGTTATAAGATACATAGATTTATTTTGGAGGAGATATATGTCTATAAGTGGTTCAAATAAGAGAAATAATGGTGGCAGTTTATAAATGGGCACAGGGGAACTTTTGGAAATTCTAAAATGATTAAAATATACAAAATTCATTATATATAAAAATGGTTCTAAATAAAAATTGAGTCAGTAATAAGGCATTATTTTATTGAATTAATATCAGTCAATAAAAGTTTTATTGTTTTAAGTGATTTTTTAAACCTTATCTCTTAGTTTAAACCATGAGTTAACCTGTTTTATCCTTAACCACAATAACAACTTGTCTTTCCATAAAGGGTTACAATGTTACATAAAAGGTACATGTTGGCTCATATATGGACAATAGATAATAATTTTGAAATTTTATCATCCTATGTGTCATATTTCAAGATTTTAATTATATATTAATTAATTAATATAAAAATATTTAACATGTAATATCATTATTTTCAATTTTGACACTAATCATTTAATATGTAATTATGGACACCAATCCATTTAAACAATTCTTAATATGTCATATTTATCATAAAAAGTAAATTATATTAATAATTTATCCCATTATTATTAATTTTTATATCATTAAAATAATTTATTTTAGTTTTCTTATACCATTCTAAATAATTTCTGTGCATTGCATAAGCATATAGGGTAAATATTTTCTCACTAAAAGTTAAAAATAAACTAAAAACATGAGAAAATAAATAATAATAATAATTATTATTATTTATAATATAAATTATAATCTTTTCTCATAAATTCACAATTTTATATATATTAATATCAGGAAAGTGAAATTTTCGAATTTTCCTTAATTAAAATAATCTAAATGTCATTATCAAAGGAAAATAGAACCAAAATTTAATATATTAAAATTTACTATAAATAGTTTAGAATATATTCTTTAAAATTAATTTATCAAAAAAAATTTGATGATTTTGAGACCTTACATAATTATTTTAACCTTGTTTTACTCATTCTAACATTAATTAGTTGACAAATATTTACCACAGTTACTTTTTATAATGACAAAAAATAAAAGGGACCTATATACCTAAATTAAAACTTATAATTAGATATATTTTTTCCTTATATCATGATTGAAACTTTATATGTTTCAAAATACCATTTTAATATGAATTCCAAAAAGTAATGGAAACAGCTTTCAAAAATATGTATTTTCAAGCATAAAAATTTACTTATATCAAAATCAAGAATAGTTCTCATTGGAATTTCATCAATTATATAATTAAAAATAAAATGGGTCAAATATAACACTAGTATAAAATCATAAATATAATTTTACTTTTAAATTATTTTATTTAAAAAATAGAAATTACAGAATTTTAGAAATAGATATTTCTCCCAATTCAATGAAAAATTATTCAATTTAGTTAAATCTAAAATTGTCACGCCTATTTTTTTGATAGCATAAATTCAAAAATTATTTTTATTTTTTAAAAATTAAATTTTCTAAATTTATCCAAAATTAATAATAATTGATATGCACAATATCAAATGAAAAACATTTTTGAATAATTTTTTTTGAAATAATAAATGTATTCAATAAAATTTGTTTGATTATATAAAAAAATAATCATTAATTTTGTTTTGTGTAATAACATTATAAATTTATTTCACAATGTTTTTACTCATACAAATTCCAATCAATTAAATTGATATGTAATAAAAATAATTTTATAATATATCACAACATTATTAATGAACAGTGTTGCATGTTATGTATGATATCCATCTAATTATTATTTTTCCAAAATTATACGGGTGTTTTTCCATTCCCCCATTAAATATATTTCACCCTTACAATTTTTTATCAGTATTAAAATGATCAATATTTGAATATGACATTTTACAAAACACACATCATATAGAGGGTTAATAAATATTTTTTAAAAAAGGGAATGTGGGATGCATAAAGGACAACTAAAATAAATCATAATTGTATTAAAAGATAAAGATAACATTAGTGGGCTGTAAAATTTTATCCATGGATACAAAAACTAATGAAAAATGACTAATACACATAAATAGATAATATGGGTATGAGAAATTTGATGACAACAAAACTATATATATATGACTGGCTAAAAGACCAATGATTCATCCAAAATGAAGGTAAAAGTATATCATTTAACTTAAAGCTCATTTACTACAATATATATATATAATTTAATATAATAATAGATAACATAAAAAAATATAATAACTTAATTATATTCCATTTCATATTCACAATTTCATTATTTAGTTTTTTTTCGATGAATTGACACTTCATGTCATATCCCAAGAATATTCTTTCACACAAAAAGCACTAAAATTATCTTTTAACAGATTATAAGATGTGTAAAATAATGAAAAATAATTCCTTAAAAATATAAAAAAATTTAAAAAACTAAATGGTTAGAAAAAATATTCCAATATAATATACTAATCTATAAAAACTCAATAATAACACCGAATTTCCAACATAATCTTTTCCAAAAATAGTGCCCTTTATGAATCCTCCATAATATGTTTGACCAAATTCAAAACAGAAATATATAAAAAAATATATCAATTTTTTTCAAGATCAACAATTTTTTTATCGCCATAATATATAATGTAACTATCAATGTCACAAATCAATAATGTGAATATCTTGATTATATATTTTATTAAAAGATATTAGTAACTAGAGAAACCATAAAAACTCAATGAAAGAATATATTCTACTAGAAAAATTATTACAATATTTATTTATGAAATACCTAATTGAAATTTGATAATATTATATAAAAAAGAAATGGAAATAATCATCTTCCAACATGACCTAAATCACATTAACATCAAATCAAATAATGAATTTCATGGTCACCAATACAATCCCATTTAAATTATCAATGAAAAAATATCTTTATCTAAACTAAATATTATTATTTCAACAATACAAACATATTATGGTTTATCTTTTCCTAAATCACATTTTCTTATACTCAATATCACCTTTACATTAAATCACTTTTCATGTTCAACCATAGAAGCATGCATATTATTTTTCAAATCCTACAGGAAAAAATAATACATAAAAATAAACAAAGGATTCTTGATTCATATAATCGAAAAAGCCTTGATAAAAAATAATTATATATCATAATTATCAAATTATAATTCAAAAATTCAATAGACATTCCACTTGATTATTAAAAAATTAAGTAGTATTCATCATCAAATTCATTGATACATCTATCCTTTTATATCTAATTCTTGTCTCCTAATTATAAAAAGTAAACCCTTTAATAAAACAACATTGATGATCATATATTTCATATTTACTATTATAAAATTGATATATATAATGCCTATATTATCCATGTTAAAATCATTAATATTTTTTTGATACATTAGGTAAACCATTATTTTCATCCATTGTGTTAATAAAAGTGTATCTCTGTATTTGAAAATTACTTTCTATATATCCATATTTTTTCAAACCAAAACATATATTAATTCATATTTATATTTCCATATTTTATATTATATAAATACATTAAATTTAATAAACCAATGGTTCTTACCTCTATGGTTTTGATGAAATTATCTTTATTTCTACATATGTGTGTTAGGAATATAACCCATGTTGATATTTGTGTTCATATAATGAGATAATAGTTTAGGAATAATAACAAGGTTTTTTAGTCTAACTCATGTTCTGATTGGTTGAGCATAATTTTATTCATTACATTATCCTACAAAATCATCATTTCAAAATTCACCTAGGTTTAAACCAATTACTTGAACAAAAAATAATAGTGTATGTAAAAATTATCATACAGAAAACTACATAATAACAAACTATCATTTATAGTATGTATAAATCCAGACACGCTATATTAAATGTACGACACAATAGGTATTTCCTAGGCGATTCATGTTTATAATTTATTACAATCCATCATAATGGGTTATAATGAAAATTTGAATTAACTGACAAACATCCATTGGGAGTGTTAAAATAGATGAACAATAATGTAAATATCACCATAAACAATAAAATTCATTATGATATACTATAAAAATTATTTTTTGCACTTTTACCCCTACATTTATCTGTCAAAAAAACACACCCGTATATAGATTCCAAACAGAGATGTTTTAGTAAGAAAAGAACAATTATACATTTACAATAATGTTGGGTGATCTCTTATACATATGATTATAATAAGGATTATCACTAATTTTTTATAATCCTAACATCAAATGGAAAATAAAACTTACTCTCACACCAATGGTAGAAATATATATTATATATATATAAATATCACATCCTAATTGTTGAAAACTCATTTTAAAACATTACATTTCATGAAATTACCATAATTATTTAGTTTCTTTGGAAACACATATAAAAACTAGTTTATAAGTTATCTATATCATCTCCCACAAAGTTAATTACAACTGAAACAATTCTTGTACATATTATAAATACTTTATAACCCAGGGAATGTAAACAAAATTAAGGGATATCTAAAATTCCCAATAATAGTTAATAATTGAGATATTGATGATTACATAAATATAATAATAGTATGAGGGCAAGTAAGCATGGGATTATCATTTTAAAACTATATCATTCATATCAAAGAACATAATCTTGAATCATGGAAGAAATCTTTATAGTTTATAAGATAATAAAAATATAACAATTAAATAACATGACCCCTCAGAGTATAGAATTTTTAGGATATATATGTTTTTAGAATATACATAAGTAAGTAAAAAGTATTTCTTTAGTCAAATATCCCTTTTAAGACTACCATATTGGATTGGGTACACTCACCATTCCATGATATCCTTATCCATGGAACACTCCTATTAATAACATAGTTTAAAGTGTTCCTTACTTAACTGGGTTCACTACCCTTTGTAGTACTTGTTAAATAATGAGATATCATCATTTACATAAAGAATTGGGTAGATATATAATTTCATAACCACATATCAAATAATCAAATTATATTTACGTGTGTTACACAAGATTGAAAATAATTAATCAAACATAATAACCAATAGAATTGAAATGGATTTTATAAAAGAAATTAAAATTTCTTAATAACGTAAACCAAAGAAATAAATGTATTTCATAAAAAAAAATCATCGTATTCATAAAACCATCCATTGAAATAATCAACATGGTATAATTGGATTATATACACATTAAAGCATAATTAATCTCAAATTATTTCATTTTTCTAGATTTTTTTAAAGAAATAAATTTGAATATTTCATGGGGAAATTAATCTTATTTAGATATAAATAATTTTTTTAAAATATAAATTTTTACAAAAGAATTTTGTAAATAAGACTCACTGGAAAAAATTAGAAGCATTTAAAACAATATTCAAATCATTAAGGGGTTACTATTATTGTAAATTATTCTCATGTCTTATATGTAAAAACCATAAATCATTTCACAATTATGGTAAAAAGTCAAACGTACATTATTCATAAAATGATATGAAGATTCATTTAAAACAATTTTCAAAAAAAGAGAAAATTGTGTTAAAATTACTCAAAATAGTCATTTTATATTCGTGAAAACATTATTTGATACGTTTTAGAAAACCTAGATACGAGAGAATGGACTGAATAGAGAAATAAAGGTTTTCTTAGTTGAAGATATTATTTTCTTAAATTTAATTCATGAAAAAGAAAAAAATGCCAGGAAAATATTGAATATAAAAAAATAATCATAGGATATGAAAATTTATGGGAATTATTGATATTTATATCCATAAATTTAATTGTAGTAAACTTATTCATAAGAAATTATAATAAATAATGTAATTGTAAAGTAAAACAATCAAAACATTGGTATTTAAAAAAATTAATCCAGATGAAATAATAACATAAAATGAAAATTTATATAAATAAAAATACGAATAAATTCCTTATATAACATGTCAAATAAATGTTCTTACACCTCATCATATAATATAGGGTAATAACAAAACATATGTCTCAAAGAATACTATTTTATATTTTAAACCCTTACCTTGACTTCGATGTTGTTTTAATGTTATTTGTCCTCTATTATAATAAAGGTTTGTTTTTTATAATTCCATTATATATTCATTAAAATAATTATAATATGATATATGATTGATGGTTATTATTTCAACACATATTTATAAATCATTATTTATTAAAATCACTACATTCAGGGTGTTAATTATTTCATTTTTTATGAAAAATTTGTCTTAGTAGTTTCTGTCCTTAAAATTTTTCATGGTTAAATAATTTCATTTATTTTAATAATTATATAAATACTATAATAATTCATTATATATATTCATCAATACATGATATATATTGTAAAATTAATTACACAATTCATAGAGACGGTATATACTACATACACATAAACCGATTTCTAACTTTTTGAAGAATTTAACAATCGAATTGTATATAATAATTCCCAATTATATAATCATTATTATATCATTGATATCATATATCTCAATTTATTTTATCCTCATTACCCTTAATATAAACGTGGGATTAAAATAAAATAACATCACTTCATGAATGTTGTTTTTCTCACATATGCATGAGCGGTGTTGTCATGATCCAATTGTTTAGAATATAATATGATTGATATGGTATTATGATAAAAAATAATAATTAAATATTAAATATTATATATAAATATTACGACCATCATAATAAATAACCATTATTTATGGTGACAAAAAATGAATTGTATTGCTACATAGAGATACTTGGTCGTACACAACCATCATCGTTAATTAATCCTATAAAAATGGTGGTAAATAATAGTAGTTTCATAATAATAACCAAATTTTATCAAATATAGGTATCTAAAGTAATTATTTTATATATAATATTATATATTTATTTTATTTAGAAGGAATAAATAAATTAAATGAGGTCGGATTAGACGACTACAAATTCTTCAGTAGTCCTCCTTTAGATCCCTTATTAAGGACCCTTGGATTGGTCATTTAAGAATGTAGTCACCTATAATTTATTTCAATATATGTTTATAAGATACATATCCAAGGTTTTTTGTGATATATGGATTTATTTAGTGTAATGTATATAGAATTGGGGTGTTCATTTTTATGTGAGAGAGGAGCACTATTGTTATTTCTTAAATGATTAAAATATTATAATTTCTTCATATGAGGAAGGGATTATAAATGGAAAGGTATTATATGATAAAGTAGGATGTGGATTAAAATTAATCCAAAAAAATATTATTATCTTAGGTTAATGGGGTTTATCAAACATTAACTTTTGGTTTTACCATATAGTTAACTAATTTTAACCTAAACCAGGATAACACCTTTTTCACTCATTAGGGATTCTAATTTTACTTATAAGGATTAAATTTTCTCATAAATATAAAAGATATGATATATTAAACAATTTATCTTCCTAAATATCATATTTAAAATTTTTAATAATAATCAATTGTACTTAATAAAATATTATTTAACATAAAATATCATTAAAGTCATTTTCAGTGTTAGTCATTTAATTTATCACTAATGAAACTATGAAAATGATGGGATTAGAACATAATCATTTAAAACTAACTTAATATTTCATTTATATATATGAAATCTATGTAAATCTATAATTAATCTGTATCATATTAATTTTAATATTTTTAAAATCATTTTTTTATTTTATTTCTCTTAATTGAATAAATGTTGTGCCGACATTATGTAATAATATAAGGTAATTATTATTTTCCATATAAAATATAAATAAATTAATATTATAAAAAATTAATTATTCATTAAAATAAATATTTTGCACATAAATTATACTTTTTTATTCTTATGAATGAATTATAAAGAAATTATAGTCAAAAGAGTGACATTTGGAAATTTTCACTACAAAAATTAACAAAAAGTCACTATCAATGATTAATGGTAAAAAATTTAATTTATTTGAAATTGGGATTCCTAAGGTTGAATTTATATTATAATATGAGATTATATAAACTTTTGAGTTTATTATGGGACCTTAAAACATTATTTTAACAACACATTACCTATTTTACCCTTACTGATGATATATATATATACCATATTACTATTCATAATGTAAAAAATAAAAAAACCTATTTAGAAAAATTCAACTTCATGATACCAAATATAATATCCATTTAACATGATCTAATCTCTATATGTTTCATAAATAAATTTTTATAAAAATATGTAAAATGCAATGAAAAAATAGATTATAAAAAAATGTGTTTTAAACATAAAAATTAACTTATTAAAAATGATAAATATTTATTATAAATTTAGAATTAATTATTTTATAATACATTAAATGTATCAAATATAACGTTATTTCAAAATTCTATATAAAATGATACTTATATATTTCTTTATTTAATAAAAATAAATTGAAATATTTTAAAAATATATTTTTCATGAGTCACGGAAAAATAATTCATTTCAAAAAATTTGAAAAATTTTCCCCTATGTTAATATTTATATTATTATTTAAAAATATTCATTTTATAAAATAATATTTCTAAATTTTTCATAAATTAATTATAATTTCCAAAAAGAATCAAATAGAAAACATATTTTAATAAAATTCAATTAGGATAATTAAATGAATTATAAATTGTGTGTGTTTTTTTATGATATAAATAATATATTTGTATTATATGAGAAAATAATAAATTTATTCCGTAACTATTTTATTCACATTAATTCCCACCAACTAAAATTGATGGTTATGATAAATGTTTCACAATATATCTTAATATTTTCAAATCATAGTGTTGAATTTTAAAACATATCATGCTAAGTATTCATTTAACTCAATTATTAAAGAGGTATAATAATTATTAATTCATTGTTACATGATTATGGAGTGATTTTGAATATGAAAAGCTATTTAAATATATATTAAAAATATATTTTGGGAGGTATAATTCATTTCACATATCTAATCAAATTATAATAAAGGGAGAGTAATAATATTTTTAGGAAGCACATTCCCACAAATTCCATTTTCAAAAGTTTATTAATAATAAGTTAAAATCAACAAAACATTATTAGATCCCAAAAATAATTCAATATCTTTTCATTAGGGCCTTGTTTTTATTATCATGGAAATAATCATAAATTTAAATGAGTGGTTGGAGATGGAATCATATAAGACATTCACATCCTTTTATTAGATAATGAGTATACCGTACAAAAATATTTTTATGACCCACTTTAGTGGAAGTGATTGTATTGGAATTCCTATTATCTTTTGGGCTTGAAGGATTCTGTCATAGATTTATATAAATAATCCTTGGTTTGGTTCACTTGATGGAATAATGTCTATAATTTTAAAATAAATTCATTAGAGTGTGTTTGTCCTATAATGATAATATTTTTTTAAATTTATTTATAACATTAGATTTATCATATATATTTATTTATTATGTAATTAATTTAATTATATACCTAATTCGAATAATTTACATATCCATTAAAGGAATGTTCCTCCACTCTTATTCCCATATTTTGGCATAAAGGAATATTAATTTTCATTCAAGATATGATCATTTGAGTTTCCTTGAATCACTTGTTTTTAATTATTTCACCCAGACCATTCTAATAAAGGAACTCAGTAATAAGTATTTATATATTGATAGAACATATAATAATTTATATATTTCTATTAATTTCCCATAAATCCAAATCCTTTTGAATATTAGGTATACATAAATTATTTTGAATTAAATAAAATATATAAAAAGCCATCAGTCAATATGTCTTATGTCTTAAATAAATAAAATTTAGTTTTGAAACCCATACCTTTACTCCATTGTTTGATGAAAGAAGTGTAACCTCTTTAATATAAATTGAAATAATTTTTTTAACTTATTTCAAAAAGTTATTAATATCAAATACAATTTATTATCCCCAATTATAATTAATCTTTACACATAAAGAAAATATATATTTTTTATATTCATCATTGGATATTAGTAACATCATTTCTTAACAGGTATCATCTAGGATATGTCAATCCTCATTCAATTATACAAATTTATTCAATAATATATTCTAAAATGAACTAGAATAAAATTATTATAATGAGTTAGGGGGTTATAGGTTCATTCCATTTGAGTTTTGGGTATGGTTATATAAGATGAACTCATTAACACTCTTATCGAATACTTTTAATGAAAAATAATATAACTACAATGAGTTAAACATTAATGAAATGATTCCAAAATAAAAAACATTAATTCCATATTAATTTAAAATATTATTTGTAAATAGTCCATAATTCTCATTCATATTTTATGTTTTAAAGATAATATAACATCATTCATGTATATGGTTGAACAAAACCAAGTGATAACATGTTAATTAAAGAACAAGTTAGAGTTTGTAGTTATATTACCATAAGATAATTTTGTTATAATATTTATGATATAAATATAATATAAATAAATAATATAATTATATTTATAAATATTTATATGAAAAATTAATTCAAATTGATAGAAATGAACTATGTAAATACATTATTGAATCATCGCCATAAGAAACTGAGTTCTTTTGGAATCATGGATATAACATTCTTTATTTTGAAGAAATAATGAAAAAGATTGAAGGCTAATATATGTAGTTATTAAATATATATTTTAATGAAATTATTATTTTAGAAGGATTAGCGATAGATCATTTTATAGGTCAAAATTAGAAACATTATATTTGGAAATTATGTTTAATGAATGGAAAATATAGATTCCCATGAGGGTTCAGTGAGTTAAGAAAAAAATGAATATGATAAATATAATACTAAATCTAACACCTATGGAATTAATTCAATAATGAAAAATATCATGTTAAATAATCAAAATTCTGGCACTATTATGTTAATTATCATTTACCCCTTCATACACATTTTTACATTGTTTAATCATATATCATTATTTCTATTTTTTACCCCAATTACAAAAATTTAACATTATGATTCCAAATATGGACTCCAATTAATGTAATTAAATCAATATATATGAGATCCTTAAATTTTAAATCAAAATATTAAATTCTAAGCAAAAAAGGTTTTTCATTGAAAAATAATTTTTTTAAGAATACATGTTCTTATTCATTTTTCTTATAAATTTATAATTAAATGATTGTTAATATATTAATTTAAACAAAAATATGTATATAATATCCATCATTAAAAAATGGTAAATTTTATTTATTTTGATAAAAATAATAAAATCTAAAAAATATATTTTTTAAATGACCTTTTTACCTTTACCGTGGTAACTAACTATTATCATCCTAAATTATTTTTATATAAAGAAATAAAATTAAACTGGTGAATTTATTTTTCATGATGAATTCAAATAAAAAATCAATTTTATTTTATTAAAATCTAAAAAATATAATAAAAAATTATATAAAAAATTATAAATCATAAAAATAGTTATTAGAAAATTATATTTTAAATAAAACAAATTAAATTATTATTATTAATTACCATGTAATAAAAATTAATTATTTTGAATTATTTTTTCATACAAACTATCAATAATTATTAATATAATAACAAATCAATTTTGATCAATTGAATATATTAAAATATAAATAAAAATTATTTAGAAAAAAAAATCCTTGAAAAGTATATATCTTTTTTTCATTAAATTATTTATCTTTTTTATAGAAAATATATAATAAATGATTTAATGGTTGTTTGATTATTTATATTTATACAAAATAAATTTAATATATTTTTTCTATTACAAAAGCATTTATTTTTTTAAATAAATTATAAACAATGTAAATATATATTTTTTACATATAAAAATCATTATTTATATGAACTATATAATGATAATTACAAAGTAGTAAACTGTATAATGGTATTACAAATAATGCCTATATATCAATATATAATATATATATTTCCCCTCTTAAAACATATAATTTGCAACAAGTCTATCTTTATAATTTAAACTTATCATTAACAGATATTTTATATACGGTTATACAAGATTTTTTTTTCAATTAAGGATATTGTTTTTATGTTAGTTTGACTGATACTAATAGACTATCTTCATAATTAATACGATCTAACATATTTCTTAGTTATAAATATGTTTTTATATTCTATTTATTTTTCCATTTTAGTTTACTCACTTTTGAGGTATGTAAGCATCCGTGGAAAATAGAAATATATTTTATGTGACACATGATGGCTTGTGTTTGTTTTTTTAATGTTCACATATGAGTTAATACCTCATTACTAGTTTAATTTACATCTTATATGACTTAATTCCTACTCCATTAAAATTCCATAAAATTAAAAAAAATATTTCTGAATGATATAGAAATAAGTGAATGAAATAATATTTCTCCTAAATCATGGGTTGTTTAAAAAAACACCCTTATTTGTGAAATATCTAACATTACTAGGATATTGGATTGTTTTTCAGATATTTTCACTAATTTAATTGATATATCTATTAAATTATGATGTCTTTGATTGTAATTTTTATTTATTATTTTACCCTTGGATAATAAGGGAAAGAGTTCATTGGTGTTTTTTATATAAGGAATTAATCATTATTTTTAAATTCATTGGAATTCATGTATATATTATGTTTATTTAAAAATGTAAATATGGGTTTGTAAAATCATTTTTTAATAATGTTTTTATATAATTATCTGGAATTTTTTTGAATCATATTTCAGTTGATTAATATTTCTATAACTTTATACTTGGTGTTTTCCTAAATAAATTATTATTTAGATGTAGATTACTTGAAATTGATATACGTTTTTTTCATGACATGATTATATTATCATTTTTTCGGTATGGTGGTTGGTCACCCTTTAATGGGTTGTCTTGAGTAGCAGTTTCCAACTTTGGTTAATATAGATAATGTGAGAATAGGAAATGTCCTTCATTAGATTAAGGTGTTATGATTGATGGGAAAACCTTGATAAGTTCATAGATTCTTGTTATTCTACATTTTTATTGTATTGAATCTCTTTCTCGAATGATAATAATAATGGTCCACAGAAAGGTCACATCTTTTTTGTGTAGTCGAGTTAGATGTACACACATTAGTTATTGAGATACTCTGGTATTTCTTTTGATAAATGACCATGAGTGAGATATTTTTATGTTGTGTTTCCAAATATTATGATGATATAATTCTGGGAGTGATTTTCAATTAGTTGTCGTGTAGGGAATATGTTTTTGAATTTCGGTCATTGTTTCTCTCATAGTTGGTGTGTTGAATGTTCTTGCCTAACAAGCCCTGAGGGGTATGTTATTCAGTTGTTTTTAGTTCTACAGTATAGGTGACTGGGTATCCTATGGTTCTAGGATTATATATTGTTGTGACATTGGTTTGGGAATCATGTGGATATAATTTTGTTTTTGGATTTATTTTTTAATGATGAGGGATCAAGTATTTATACTTTTTAAGAGTTTTATTAATTATGTTAAAAAATATGAATAATTTATGAATTGTGAATGTTATATTGGTATTATAAAAATGGGTGAGAAGAAAGGTTGAACATGCGGTTCCATCAAGGAATACTTAGTAAATTGATTGTAATTAATGGGATATGCCATTTGTTACACACTATATTATTGATGAATATGAGAGATATAGTGACCTTAGAAGATGGGGGACATGAAATTCACAAAAATAGTTTTTTATTGAGAATTTGGCTTTAGGATTAATGTTTTGAATATCATTGTTGATACAGATAGGTCATTAATATTCAACTATTTAGTGACCATCTTGGTGTTTAAATGAAATATTTTGTATGATATCACTTGTGTAATTTTAGGAATATGTGAGGAGTGTCTTTAATAGGTACTTTACTTTCCCAACTACATTGGGAAAGTGTTTATTGTAAATATCTAAAGATCATGGTAGTGATATTTTTGTGGTAGTGATGGTATCAATATTTTAGTTTCATTTTTGAACAATCCTACTTACTTATAACACTAATATGGAACAACCATATCAATTCGGTGCATCCTACCATTATTTATTATATTGGTTCCTCAAAGGTAATGTAAATAATTTTATTATTGTTATAATTTTTTTGTGAAGAATTTAATTTCATTTTTGAGGATAGAAATGTATCGATCATAGTGGGTTGAGTCTTTAGTAGTTCTAGAGAGGATTGTAATGAGAGAAATGTGGTGTTATACAAAGATTTATTTCGAAAGGTTAAGAACTGTTAAAAGGGTATTAGGATGGGATCAGGTTGATTTTGTGGGATAATTATGTTATTTCCACACTCTATTCTAGATAAATCAACCACATTATGCCTAGAGGTGCAGCCCATAGGTCATAGTTGTTTGGATTTATTGATCATGGATCATATAGATATATTATTAAGGATTTTTTTCCTAATAACGGTATAAATGGGAAAGAAAATTAATAGGTATTACTATGTTGGATTTAATAAAATCATTTATATAGTTTCTAGCCCTAATGTTATATGGGATATGGTTAGTGATATGTTTTTTGGTCATGAATATTCTGGGTAAGAAGATGTATGGAAATAAATTTGTGATACATTAGGATTAGTCATATATAGTTTCAAGGGTATAACATAATTAATGAATCATTATTGATGGAAGTCAGTGATAGTGTGTTTGAAATCTAACAGTTTTAGGGATCAAATGATTCGGATGTGTGTGGAAAATGTGTTGGTCATATATATACTTAATAAAGAGCATGATATAGATATTATATATCCATGAATTTATCAAGGAGTTGATCATGATCCATGGATAGGCATGGATGTTAAAAATTGTAAATTCTATAAGGATATGTGTATTTACTATGGATTAAAGTAGTTATATTTACTAGAAGCTGATGAATTTGGGGATCAATTGACTGGTATGTCTGTGTCCTGAGTGTAGGGTATATTTGTAGATGGGATTTGTGATTATCTATATATTATGGATCCTATAGTTGATCGAGGAATAAAAAATGGATCAGTATATGAAAATAAATAAAGAATTTTCAAATTTATAATTATTTTTGTGGGCACTAAAGATTAATGTAGTTAGCTGATCTTGTGTGAACAAGATAGGTGGTGTAGCTATGATTCCATGATTCCACTTATGTTGTACTATTATTATCAAAAAAGGAAATAGTACCATACCATTCATGTATGGTTTTCATAAAATTTAGTTCTTGAAAGGTATTATTAATGATTTTTCATAATTTTTGTGGTAGGTAGATTGGTTTTGTATTGGATTTGTAATTTATAAAATAATTATTGTGTACTGGGGGGTTCACCAAGAGTTTTTGATAAAAATTTAGTATTTCTCGATAATTTTATTGGATTGTTTGAAACAATTCAAATTGAAATCAGGAAAAAGTAGGGGAATCTAGTTCATATATACAAATATAGTAATATGGAATCATATTAGATGCTTCACAGGGTTGAGAATACCCATTATAGGGAGTTTTTAATGATCCATACAATTATAGGTTGTAATTTTTAAAAGGAATTTTAATTTTGAGCATTATATCATTGAGTGTTTTGAAAATTTCACTGGAATAATCATTTAGACTCGATATATGTCAATCATGTTTGAGTTGGGTTTATCGGTAGCTTGGTCCCCCTAGGTGTTCATTAGGCTTCTCGATGGACCACATGTGGATACACATTTTCACCTTTGGTAATATTTATAATTTTGTTAAAAACAATTTATTCAATTATAATTACATCCCCTCCCCCAAGGGTTGCATATCAAGATTATCCCCTATATCTCTTTCATTACCTCATTTTCTCCACTATTCTACCCCCTTAAATGTCTCCTAGAATATTATCTATCATGAAATTAGACTGTAATGTAAAGTTGAAGACTAGACTCAATAAGGATAAGGTAACCCCTATGTATGATCCCTCATTCACATGAGTTTTCCTATAGTTTTAACATAAACCCCATTTTGGACCTATTTGTTTGATTAATCAATTTCAAACGAACAAGGTAAAATGGATTTTTGATATTACATGATTTAGTACCTATAATATTGAGGTAGGGGATTACTCTAATATTTCACCATATATAACATTTATATATTGTATGTTCATTTTTATTCCTATGGTTATGGGTTTTTTAATCCAATTTTGCCTTTGGTTGGGTCATGGAGTATTAAACAATAATTTGTAGAGTTACTGTATTTTGAATTAATTGAATCACACATAGTTAGGTGATTTTAAAGGGGCCCAATTATTATTCTAAAAAGGGACTAATCAACTATAATATTCCAATGACCCCATTGTTTTTAATTATTATGTAGTTTTTGAGGAGTACCCTATGTTGAGGTTATATTTATAAGTCCATGATCTCTATTTGAACAAATGGCTTTGATAGATATTCTAGAAAGTGGTGTGATTTGGTTATTGAATAGGAATTTGGTTCGGTATTCCTTATAACCTACAAAATTCAATTTTAAATAGTATTGGAAATGGTGATTTTGTATTCCGTAGTTTGCATCTATCGTTCATGATGGACATTGGGGTTAGTACGTATGAATTAATTGGGGTATGCCTAGGGAGATCATGTTAATTATTGAACATTGGGTTGGTTATATGAATGATATATCTATGTTTTCTTTTTTACCATGGAAAATTTAAAGTATATATGTGGGGTTTTCAAGGTATTCTTCATGTAATGGTTCTTCTAAGTGGATGGAGGTATTGGGGCATACTTAATGCCCTTATGTTTGTAGTGTATGGAATATGTGGAATGTTTATAGATTACATTATATGAAATTAAATAATATTATGGGGTGATTTAATTTTTTTTGTTAATAATGTTATGATTTTTTAGTGACAACAAGTATTGGGTAATTCCTAAGAGGGACGTTTCCCTTGGGTTTCGTCCAATGAAAAGAACAAGCTTCATTGTAGATGGATTGTGGCTCAAATGCATTAAGAATACATAAAATATATTATATGTCCATAGGTTATATATGAGGTGAACCTTTATAGCATTATAGACTAGGTAATGTGATGAGGCTCTAAATTGTGGGATATTATCTAGTTGTAAACGATGCATAAATTTGATGCTTGTAAGGGTATATTCATAGGATTCATGCCTTTTTATTGTATTAATGGGCGATGAATATTATAAAATTTATGACTATGAATCCATATAATAGGAAACACTATTATTTATAGGATGAATTCATGTACTATTTTTATTGTCTGGTCATTAGTCTAAAATGTTATTACGAGGACTAACCAAGAGAGAAAGTTTATGTGTTATGGGTCAATTTACATAGAATGAAATGTTATTCATGAAAAATGTTGTAGTGCGACTTCATGAAAAGTTTGAGAGTGTTGTTATGTGGCCTGATATATTATTTTGTATATGATTTGATTTGGATACCATCCTATGATTAATATTGGGGAGGTATATATCATGGTTTGTGATGAGGTATGTGACGTGTTGGTGCGATTTTACCCTAAGTGATAGGGTTGAACTATGTGATCTAGTATGTGATATGTAATAAGATCTTATTGTGTGACTCACCAAGAGTTTAAGTGAAATTGTATATATGTTGTGGCATGAGATCCCACCCTATATAAAATGGTCTAGGTGTGAGATATGACCTAATAAAAATACATTGTAAAACAACTCAACATGAGTAATAAGGTAGTGGTTGTGATTCTATTTTTGGTCATAGAATATATAATGGAGATCACAACTTGGATGGATTTTAAAATAAATTATCCAATATATAATGGATATAATAACTGTGTTCTAGTGTTGAGGTGTCTCAGTTATGAAATAAAAAACTTACACATAAATTTCTATGTTTTTGGTGTTATTTTTTATAAACGCACACTATATATTATAGTATATCAGAGGAATCCTAAAGGTAGTTATCTACATAGATTTATTTATCATTCCTAGTATAGGTATTTACTAATGTTTTTTAAAAAATATTTGTTTTTTAGTGATATAATTCAAAGAAGATCTAACAAGATTAGTATGATGGATATAGGGAGACATGTTCAAGTAGAGGGATACCATGTTATATTTAAGTATCCATTTTAGTTTTTACAATTCTTTAATTTATTTAGATACTCCCATTATGAAATATTATTGTGTGGTTTTCTATATAAAATTTATTTTTTATAATTCTATTAATTAATATTGATATTATTGATTATTTTTTGTTATTTATTCACTATAAACCTCTCACTTACTTTAATGTTTAATTTAATTTAATTATTTTTAAGTTATTATATTTTTTTGATACTAAGAGTGTAGTCACCACATCTTTGGATAAAAAAATAACACTATTTTTATACTCTAACATAAATATATTCATTTATATGATGATATGTTGATATGGATAGACTTTCTTTAAAAAAAATATTTGTTTTGTTATAATCATGTTATTACTATCTTTAGGTATTTATTCATTATTATCCAATAACTCTAACACCAAAATTATATTGCTCATTTTATTTATGGTTTTTGTTACTTCCATTGTAATTTATGATATTCTTGTTGATTTTATAGAATTTCCCTGATTTTTCTATCCAACATAAATATTATCCAACAACATTTTCCATACATGGAGGTATGCTAGAGGACACATGGTTCCATTCGTTTAATCAAATTGGGGTTAAGATGGCTAGGGAAGAATATATTAAAAATAGTCCCTTAATACATCTTCAATATGAATTATTAGATTCCATTATTCAATGGTCCTTATGTGATATTTATGTAATTGAAAAATTATTACTTCAAATAAATAGTGGGGTCTTGATTTATATCAATTTAATGTCCACCTTTAGGGATAATTAATTCAATTAATCGCCCTCATATTAATAAAATAATTACATTAAATTTATTATTTATACATATATGTAATAAACCTATATGGATAATGATCCATCAATAGATCGTTTGGTAATACAAAGTGTAATATTCCATTCCTCTAATAATGTTTCATGTTAGTGTTATTCCATGCACACATAGGGGGTCGGTGACAAAATATCACAATGATAAAATATATTTTCTGTCACATAGATGATATCACCCTAAATTGTTCTATTCCTTGTGTTGTGTCACAAATTCATATTCAATCATCCCCTATCATTATTTCAAGGATCCTTCATTTCGAGTCATCTATGGCACGCCACGTCCTACATTTAATTATATAGTGGTTGTTAATATTAATTATTATACATTCAAGATAACTGGGAATAATTCATAATTTATTCTTACCAAAATCAATCTCCATTTGATCTATGAATTGAATTATTTTACACAAGCCTCATTCATCACACCATTTTTTCATAATCTTTTTTAGAAAAGGGTTTTTTGGGTTATGTTAACATTTTTTTATTACATAATTGTCCATAACACAAGATATTATGCTAAAAATATTGAAATAATATCATGAACTTATAAGTAATGATATCTATTCTTATTGTGTAATGTTAAACCGTGTAGTATGCCCACCATATTGGATTTAATAGTAAAACTAATTATTTAACAATGAGAGTCACACCCTAATAACATTGCATTAAACAATATGGTATACCCTCTTACTCGTCCTAAAATTAAAATTATAATTTATCAAGGATCATTATAATACCCTATCATATGTGTTTTAATTATGTCCCCAAACTTCATAGAATTTTATTCCGTCGACAAAAATATATTGTGTGACTTATAACTGTTAAATCTGATCAAAATAATAAATTAATCCCCTTATTCATTCATTGATAGATTGAAATACAAGTTATTATTCCAATATATAGTTATATTATAGTGAAACCAACATTTGGCATTTAACATATATGATATTACATTTTCATTTACAAAAAATTGATTTATTTTTATTTTAATTGTATAAAAATCTATAATTACATTTCATTAAATGAAATTAATATTATTTCATGGAGGAATTTATTGAAAAGATAAAAATCAATAACAGAGTCTCAAAATAGATATATATATCCATTACTAGTTGAGTTGATATCATGTCCTCCAAATTTTATCATATATATCAAAACATAGAATGATCTATATATTAATGTATAAAATCGAATGTCATGTGACACAAACAGTTAAAATTAAAAATACGAAACATAACAAAAAATATATTATTATTAAATGAATGAATTTAACATAGAATATTTAAATATTATATTTTTTAGAAGTTTTTTATTTCATATCTACAAAATAATTAAAATGGAATCTTAATATTAAGGATGGAAAGGTGTTATAATCGAAAAAATCATAATGGCAGAACAATGGAATCTTAATTTAATAGGACCCAAAACCATAATCCTATAGTTCCACCCCCAAATTCTTCAACTAATACTACATAATTGAATTATTAGTGAGGCTATGTACCCCCCATATTTATTATATTTTTAAAATCTTATAATTTATGTTTGTATTTGTTTTATATTTTTTGTATTTATTTTAGAATCATTCTTACTCTAATGATTTCATTGTTTATATTTACAATTCTATTTTTTAATTATTTTTTATTTCTATGAATTTAATGTTGAAGTTTTTCAATAAGAATATTATAATATGTATCATGGTGTTATAAATGAATATATTATCTACTAAGAAGTCAGAAATGCTTTCAAGGTTTAAATTTTAATGCATCTTATGGATGTATTTTCAACATCTTATTTGTCAAATTTAAATGAATACATACCTTATCAAATATCTTATATATCATTTTAAATGAATTATAAATATATATTTGAATATTTCCACTTATCTTAATATATAAAATATTAACTATTTTCCATCTTATCAAAATTTTCATATATATTGAAATTTTACAAACATAGATCACCTTTATATTGAATTTTTTATTACATATAACCCCTATATTGTCATTTATTATTTTTATAAGTATAATATCATACATATTTTTTATATATTTTAAAATAATATTAGGTATTATGGAATTTTGTGAATGGTTTTGAATATTATAAATCAAGAGAATTAATATTTTTATTTTATTATATGACCCTTCAATTTTATATATATTTACTCTTATGAATTTATTTTGACTATAATAGTTCTAATTATGAAATTTATTTTTATGATTTATATATATACATTATAATACATATTTATTTAATTATTTAATGATTATTATTTTAATTTAATTATTGCATTGAATATTATTTTCATGATATAAGTTACATTTTTTGTTTTATATTTATTTTGATACCTGAATGATATTCAAGGATATTGAATGATGATTACTCATGCATTAAATATCAAGATTAATATATGGTGAATTTATGGTAAATATAAAAAAGAGTGGTTATCTATATATAAAAAAAATATTTTCAACTCCCAATGTACACCATTATCATTCCATAGATAATATTTTATAATAGAATATTGGGGAATCAAATAATTAGTGATGAAATGATTAGAATTCATTTTGAAAGATAATAATATATCTTTAAAAAATATTTTGAAGTACCATTTATTTACATAATAGATGAGAAACATTTGTTTTACATATGAAACTATCTTGATCATGACATTCTTGTAGTATACTATGATGAATTTAATTATGTTAAAGCACATTACTCATGTGATCAATGTGTATATAACATTTGGGATTTCACTATTGAACATAATTTTCTAGTGTGGATGTACTTTATCATTACATTTTTTATATAATAATATTTTATAATTTTACTAGAAAACGAAAGACATAGATGGTTATACAAAATTTAAAAGTTACTATTTTGTCTTGTGAGTTAGATTAAAAATTCTAGTTCCATTGTTATACCTCCTCTAGAAAATGAATATTTATATTCACCTATGATTTCTCTTTAAAAGACATGTTTTTTTTGTTATAAATACATCAGAAAATGTCTATTGTAATTGTGTTATGAATATCTTATATAATTCAAGATTTATTGTGTGTCATACCACTCAATTATAGATAGGTCTGGATAGAAGATGTAGATTTTTTTATCTACACTACAATAAAAATAAATCTCATCCATTTTTATTTTTTGATTTCTTTTATTTATTATACCTTTTTTAATTTTCTAAATTTACCAAAACATGAAACAATTAACCTCTCACTCAATTAATATTTGGTAAAACAATTTATATTAGAGAATTTATATTAATTTCTATCATTAAGAATTTGAGATAGATATAAAAATATTATTGAAGATTAATTCTTGATAGATTATTTATGTTAAATTTATGGCCAGATTCCATGAATACCTCTTTAATCCAATAAAAATAATTATTGATATTGGAATAAAAGAAAGAAAATATTTCTCCAGCACCTTATCATAGATCAATGAACTGTTATAGTAAAAACTGATGGAGTTCCTGACATTAAAATATACTATTCATATAGTAAAAAGATTTATTTAATATTTAATTATATGGATATGAATATTTCATATAATTATAAATGATTTTATATGTGAATAGTCATTCAAAGAAGTTCTTGGTATCTATTGTATTTTTCAATTCACTCACTTTATTACCTAAAATCTAAAGAGAATGAAATTCAGAATATTGAGGTTTGAATATAAATGCCTCAGGATGTGCGATAAAGAAATTGTAAATAATATGTTCTAATAATATATTATTTTATTAAATGCAAGTATCTATCATAGTTAAACACTAAGAAATATCATAATGGTTTAGTTATTTATTAGATACTTACAAATGAAATATTACTCTATGATGGTTTCAATATATGAAAGTAAGAAAATATTCATGGAATAAACGCTTGTTGAAATACAAGGTGCATTACAAAAATATGAGGTAAAACTATAGAATAATTTTAATAAAGATAATATAATTAAAATAGCATTGTTATTAAATAAAATATAAATGATCATTTTACTCTTTGAATTCTAAAATTTATTTTAGAGAAATATAATTGATATCTAAATTAGTGATATGTGTTTATAATGGAATGAAAAATATTAATGGCCTCTATAGAAGTGTTAGATAATATTACCCAAGGGTTTATCAAAGTGAAAGAAAGAAATATAAATCTAAATATTATAATGATGATTCAAAATTAAATTTTAGTATTTTTTTTAAATTTATATATAAATATTGTATTAAAGATAGTGAATCGTGAAATAAAAAACAAAACATAATAAACCCAGACAGACTCGTAGTCGGCATATCATTATCTGATAGACCGATTGAGGTGATTGTCAATGATTAAGAAATGATCTTTTCAATGTTTTAATTTTATATTGATCACCTAATTTATTCTAGATCATTTTATTTTATAGTTTTTGTTGGGATTTTGTATTTCTATATCTTAAACATTAAGTATTTCTATTATAATTAGGTTGTGGGTTAGATTCATGCATTCATTTCCATTCAATTTTTATTATCTCAACACGGTTTCACTTTGTTTTATGTTGTTGCATATGTATATGTATCAAATGATAATTCCTATCATTTCTTTGATATGACTAATTAGTCATCACCTCAAACCCATAACCTATCCTAGGCGGTCCTGAAATAGTCCTGGATTAGGCTGCAGTGTGTCAGGTCCTGACAATGTGATATACACCATCTTCAAGACCATTCACAAATGCTCACAAAAATCTATGTGTGTGAGTGAATTTGGGTAATGAATTCTAATATATTTTTCTAAAATATTTTACAATTCATGAATTAATATGATGATATAACATTAGTGGAATGTTTTTCCTCAAAAAAATAAATTCTACTAAATATAAATCTATTTTTCCTTGTTGTTAAATAATTGAATAATGAAATCATGTTCTGAATAGTGGATATATTAATAAATAAACATTTATTTATTTATCAACTCAATCATTTAGAAATGTGTGATTTTAATAAACCATATAATGGTCTATCATTATTTGATAAAACTATTTTAAAATTGAATATACGATAAGTGTAGTATGATGATCCATTTATTGGAGTTGAAATTGGATCGGTTGACATGTCATGGATGTTGGGAAAAGAAAAAATATTAATTACATTTTATCACATTATTAAAAATTACAATATATTTTCAATTTTCCTAGATGAAAAAATGTATCATTCAATCATCATTAATTATGGAAAATATTTAAAAAAATTAACTATCAATGAATGCAATAAATTGGGTACACTAATCACTTCTATATGATCAACAAAACATGAAAATAAGCTAAGCTCTTTTCAATTTTGATATAATTGAACCCTAATAACTAAGAAAAACCTGAATTCCTTAATTGAACATGTTTATATATCCTTAGAAAATGTTTCAAAATCATTGACGAAGCCATACTCTGTGTATGGATTAGGGGTTAGGGAATGTATATAGTTCAAATGTTTTATAACTTGTTGTATTTAACAGTATGTTAATAATCTGAAAATGGATTCTTACTCAAGATAATTTTATAAAGTAGCATGTAATGTCATGAACCTTATTGGTGTACCAGTCAAGAGGAAATATATAGTTGATCTATTGTAATTGTTTGACCACCCCATATCTTTAACCAAAAAATATTGTCTTGCAAGGGTCGTGTCTTGTAAAAAAATCATTCATAAAGCCACTAAATAGTAAATGTGTATCAAAACTGGGTTATTGGAAAACTATTAAGAAGAGGTCCCCCTTAACATAGATTATCCATATTTAATATTATTATAGGATAGAATATATATTTTTATCAATATAATAATTTTATTAAATCAATGAAGTGAAATTGTTTAATATATTATATGAAAGGGAAAACAACATTCCATTTGGTAGGGTGAATTTTTTACCCCATTTTCTTCTTTTACACAATTAAATAAATTAAAAGATACATAAACAATGGATGTGACCTATTAAAAAATAATATTATCCACATGATTGAGTGTAACTTAACAAACATATTTCAGACAAACTCTTCCTCCTAGTATGCATGAAATAGTAATTATGACGTTTTACATTAGAGTTTCATGACATGGGAAACCACCAAATTTTCCTTCAATATTGAACAAAAATTATAATCTATGTAAAAAAAGTGTTCATAAACTAATAATTTCAATCAATATATCAGATATCAGGGATGGTTGTGTTGATAAAATCAAGGATTATTTTTATCTCTATGAATCTCCATATTCAACAATTTTAAATGAGGATTTTTTCCTTAAAAATTTTATAGGTGTGTGTAACTATTTCACGTGTTTGTAATGCACCAAAACATGATTTAATTCAAAATAAATAAATTACGTTGCATCTAAAAAATATATATATTGTATAAATGTATGAGAATATGGTTGGTGTAACTAGTATTAATGATATGCTCAAGCACTAGTATCCCCACCACGATTTACACTGTCAACATCCCATTCTGTCATTTAATATTCAATGATAATTTCATCATGTTCGACTTAAAAAATCACAATAACTTATTTTTTTATGAAAAAACTTCTCAATTATAATGATAATTATAAAACCACTATAAAAATTATGGTTAGTTACATAGATTTGATGCACTTTTTTGCCGATTATTCACAAGATTAATCCCCACTTCCATTGGTTTATCCCTCTTGGTAAGAAGAGGTAAGTAAATCAAAAATGTTGAATAAGCCCATATAGTTGATTTGAAGGATAATTTTACCATATAAATCACAAATTATATAATTTATGATTATGTGGTACCACTAATGAGTAGTCATCGGTCCCAATAATAACAATTAAAAAAAATTTAAAGGGAAACATCATAGGATTAGATACGTAGTGATATTATTACTAAATTAGGGAATATGAATTCAATGTGTATCAATGTGTAACATAAAAATACTACACACTATGAGTGGGATGATTTGACACCAACGCCATTGAAATTTAATGATATAAAATTCTTGTCCACCAATAGAATGGGTTAAGAAAACATCATCTTACTCACATTTCTACCTAATATTCCCCAATATTATAAACCTATGAAAAATATCATGTAACTAAATAATTGTTTTTTATTTAGTTCCTAGAATAAATTTCGTTTAGTTGGGTAATATCATGGATTTCGTGTTTATCATAGTTAAATTGATCTATGATAATATTTGATAAACTGGTTCTTTTTAATGTTTATGAGAAAATGTATAATTATTTTACAATAAATTTCAATGTGTTTTTTATTTAATGTAAAAAAACTCAACTATTTTATCAAGAATAATCCATTGATATTATTACATATTTATTTATGCAATTATAAGCATTAATGTTTAATTTTAATCCTTAATATATATGTATATATATATATATATTAAGAATTATATTTGTAAAATCATTTTCAATACCTGATTACTTGTATTTTTATTAATTCCATGTATATTATGTTTACAATTTTAAATTGTATTTTAAGAAAATAGTATTCTGTAATACACTTGTTATTATTTAATTTTTATGATATATTATTTTTAAATTAAACCTTAAATAGTATTTAAAAAAATTATTTTTAATTATTTCAATTTTTTACCACATAATAATAATGTGTTTATTATAAACTAGATAAAATTCAAGGTTTTCCAAGTGGGAGAGAGTGAATGTAAATATGGATGTTGGAGTTTCTTTTTTTATAAATCCCACAATTGGAATATATTGTATTCCATAAAAAAACATGTAAAAGAAATCAAAAGATCATTGATTTTGGAAATATCATGTCACTAGCCATGAAAAAACATGGAATATAATTTTCAAGATGTAACTATATAAGATACATATCACTTATTGTGAATCAAGAATGTTGAATATCTAATATAACAATAATAAATGGATAATGGTATGTCAGACATTATGATTTTCATTCATTAGATATGACAATGCGATCACACCATATGATATCCCAACATCATATTATGTCCATGGTACTATATTTTAAGGTGTGTTATTCAATTTCCATATGATAAGGTAAATTTATATGATAGCCTATCGACATTCTGATATAATGGATCAATGAGGCTATAGATGAAGAAATATAGTGATTGTTTTCTATGATAAAAAAATTCCAAATAATACAAGTCCAACATAGATAAATGATGACTCCAAATCACATACCATAGAACTATCACTCCTTGAGACATTAACATATCAAAAAATACATATCTCTATGAATCAATAAATCCACTATCATTTTATATGAAATTGATTTATAATCACTTAGGATTCTCCCATATTTGATGATGCATTGATTTTTAGCACCACCTGGGAAACATAAGACACACAATATAAATCTTGATGCATAATCATTTCATAAATTATCAATAATATATTGAAATGGTTGAGAACAGAAATACTTAAACCATGAATATTATTCCAATTCCACATGGATATCAAGAACAAAAAAGATCATCAATTTAATCAATATGTTACAATATTGGGAAGATAAAATAATGAAATCACCACATGGAAAGATCTGATAAATTATATTATGATATAATGTGTGGTACTTTTCTTAAAGTGAATGGAATTCTTAAAGGTATTATTTGGAGTTCATCTAATTTTATATTATATATATGTAGATAATGAAAAATAGGATATCTCAAAAAATCATATAATTTCTTATAAAGAATATTGTTTTATAATCTGAAATGCAACCCTCTCTTATAAATAAGAGAATATAATATATGAATGTATATATTTTATAGTTGATAATGAGACTTTTTGAAGTTTAAATGACACTGGGGGGTTCACCAATGATCAATAGGATGATCATGTATAATTTTCAAAGGGAGTATTAAGGATTATTTATCCTTTGATTACATTGTGTATTTCATTAGCTATTTTCTTAAACTATTTTCATTAATAAAATATTGGAATAATTTTTCAATTGAAATTAATTTTATCAATTTATTTATTGTTCTTGTTTAGTTTAATTATAAAATTTATACATAATCATTACTCATGTTTTTTAAAAATATAATCATATGGTTTGAGTAGTGGATTGAAAGTAAAATATCACCCAATGAACTAAGATTTCGAAAAATTAACTCAATTGAGTGTAGTTTTTTCCAATAACCCATGAATTTTGTACTAGAAAAATAAAATCCCAAGTTCAACCTATTCAGTTTGAGAAATCATAAAAAACCCCACTATATTCATTAACAACCTTATCAAAAATAGAACATGAAAGAAAACCTTAGAAGGTCCTCTGAAAACATTAGTACGATCTCGTAGTTTTTAAAGATAGAATCAAAAGTGATTCTGTGGTGGTTTCTCAATTTTACATATATAAACCATCGATAATTACTTGTAGGTTTTTTTTATTTTATTTACCATGATAGAATAGTCATAATTTCAGTTGTATGGTGTTTTATTATAAATTATTCCATAAGTTATATATCATATTTATAATCTTGTTTCATTAATTTTTTTTATATTAAACATTGAATTTTTTAATGAAAACAATCACTATATGTTTTTAGTGTCATTTTTAAGAGAAATGTATAAAGAATAATGTGGTTTAATGTTTTTATGGTTTTTATACCTTGTTCAGAAATAAGAAGAACAAAACTCAACCCACTAGACAATTATATAAAAATCCAAAGAGTAGAAATTATAGCTCATGGATAATGACTATGCATTAGTACAACCTGGTCAATATTCTTTTCTAGAGATCATGATGAGAATCCCGTAATCTAAATCATAGTCAAACCATAGATTCTAAATCATGGGTATAGACATACTACAAGGTAAATTCCTACATAATATATCTTTTATGTAGGGTTTTTTCCCTTGAACAACTCAAATACCACATAGTAACTAAAACAAAACAAATAAAACAAAAAAATTATCATGTAAAACTCCATGTCCAAGATCAAATACTAATTCAAAATGTTCTCTTCCGTAGAACATAGTAGTATACCATGCCACAATAATCATAAGTATATCATAGTAAAATGACTTAATTTATTGTATTTAATTCATTTATTTTTATCATTGATGAATTTTCTTGATCCTAGTGAATTCTAGCTCCTATGATGTCAATAAATAGAGACATATGGGTATTATATGTCAATCTTGAATATAAATGACTTAAAAATATCCTATATAAATAATATTTTTTCCAATTTGACCATAACATTTACATTTCAATATATCTAATGTCTTTTTACAACTTTATATCATCAAAATAAATATGGTTTTTGACAACATAAATTATTTTTCTCATTTCATTTCTCTATTTTAACTATTTTCTCCATTGTTATAATTTCAAAAAGACTTATGCTCTTCTCTCTTCTCTATTTTTCTACCAAACAAATTCATGTTAATTTAAATAATTTTTATATATAGTGGAGTTCTTTATATGGGTTTTTAATAACAATCCAATTTAATAATATTTTTTCCTTTAGGTGTTCACCGTACATAATTTGATGGATCATGGTTCTAAATTATGGTTTAAACTATGGTTGTCCTTAGTACATTGGCTTCTATTAAATATAATATTTTATTACTTCTTCGTTATTTATTAAAATTCTATTAAAACCCAGAGACCAATATAAACCTTCCAATATTTCATGAGGGAGGAAACATAGGTGTTCATTTTCAATATATTACTGATATCCTTTATAATAGTGTTTCTTCTATAGTTTTGAAATTTTATTTTATTATATAAATAATGTTTTATATTCTATTCAACAACCATTAGAATGATTATTCGATTCTTAATATTAATTTTTTTTATTAGTTAGTGTTATATTAAAACATCATTTTGAAATTATTTCTAAATGAAATTCACAACTAAATTCTATTTTATCTCTAACCTATATTTATTAGCAAAAGTGGTATTATTTTATCAATATATATTTGGTTTTTTTATTTATAAAATCTAAACTGATTTTAATTTTTTATATTTTATAAAATAAATCATTTTCAAACACGCTTGTTGGTCCAAAAAGAAAATATATGGGTTGTATATATTTCATTAATGGTTAAAAATATACATATTGAATGACTCAATTCTATAATTTTCTTATTAGTATATGATACATAGCATATAAAATGTTTTAATAAGAATTTTTACATATTAATGAATCAGAAGTCAAATGGATGTCTAATGGCCAAGCTATTTTTGAACTTAATAACAATGCTATAAATGATTTACGTTATGTTTTATATCATAATGAGTTTATTTATATTTAAACTTTTAAATATTCTTATGTAATATATGAATTTCATGTATTTTAACATGATGGAAACAATAATATTAAAGATAATAGACTTGATATTTAATGAAATTATTATTGAATTCTTTTGAATTCATCAAAATAAGTCTAATAAAGAATTTTTAATGATATTTACATTCATATTCAATGTAAGGAGTTCTATTAGAGATGATTTTTGTACAAAAACTATGGTAATAAAAATCATTCATGTCAGATAAAGAAATTGGGAACCCAAATTAATGACAATAAATAGAGATAAGGATATAAAGACATTAAAATTAAAGGATGTAATCAGACCTCACATGACCTATGAGATAACTATTAACTGACAAAGAGATAAGGAATCCAAATAATTCATCTATATAAAGATTATTTATTTCATGAAAATTAATGAAACAATATACAATGATGATGAAATGGAATATCTCTTCTTGAATTCAATAGATTATACATTAGAATGAAATATTAATAATCGACCAGAAAGGTGGTAAAATTTAAAATAAGTGAAGTGCATCAAATGAATGAATATTTGATATATAAGGATATATTATCACATGATAAAAATTAATAAAAATTATAGAAATATTAAAAAAATAAACCATCACAGTCTCAAAAAATAGTTTAAGGGATTAGTATCTCTCTTTATGAGAATCAAGTGTTGAGTGTTTCAAGTGTCTCAAGGATCATGATGAGGATCATGAAAAATTAAACTCAAACTCATCTTTCTCATCATCACATTATTCATCCCCTCCATAAAATTATTATTAATCATCCAAATATTTAATCTATACAGATTAAAAATGTGTTTGTGGTCATCACTAATATTTGATTTTAACTGACTTTAATCCACCAAGATTATAGAAAAAATTATAAATAATCACATGAATAAATGGATAAACTCAATATTATAAAAGATAAAATATCATGAAAATTTAATGATTAGAATAATGGAAATTATTTAAATTTTAATATCAACTATCTAAAAAATATATCATAAAATTCATCAATGAAATTGAAGACATAAATATATATTTACGTTCTTGAATGAACTATAAAATTCAATTTTGATTTTGTTTTTCAAAAAAAGATTTTATTCAAAATTTCAAACATTATAAAAATAATTTCACAAAACATGTTTTTTATTTATTCCTAAAAATAAGTTATATGATTCACCAAATTAATCGAAAACATTCTCAATATGTTAGACCAAAATATTTCAATATTTATCCCATATCTTTCTCTCTTAAATGATATTTAAAATAAATATTTATTCTAGAATAATTATTGGCAAACATATATGGTCCCACAGTATGGGTACCAAAATGAACAAGATTTTAATTTTATAGAAAATATATCTAAAGAGAAAATAATATAAAGAGAAATGGTATATGTTTAGTCAATGATCTAGAGACATGTCGGGTGACACCATCTATTTTATTCAGCTCTAAAAACTCAATGAAATATATATTGATTTTAGTGATTATTCATGAAGTTAAATAACTAGTATCTATATAATATGTTTTATCCATTCAACACATTTAAAATTTGTTTTACTAATGATGGATTTAAAAAAATATGTTAATTTCTCAATTTCTTGAAAATGGTTCTAAAATATCATTTGAAAATATTTTTGTCAAAGTATTATTTTCAAAAAATTGATTATATTTACTATATTGATTTCTATAACAAATTATAGTATCAATATAGAATATATTTATGATAAAAATATTAAATGTATAATCTATAATGATAGTGATTCAAGGCTCTTTAAAAGTTTACATGGCCTCTGTAATATACAATCAATCACTAATATAAACTGTTGTTAATTAGAAATATAATTTAAAAAATCATATCAAAGATAATATTTTTTATAAACCTTTCAAACATGTTCAAAAATAAAATAACTCTTCCAAACCATACATATAATTATCATCTTTTAAATTCCTTGATCATTATCACCTTAATATATATGGACCCACACAAGTCTAATGTATAATATGAAATTCACAATATTTTATGACTTTATATTATTATATAGTATTTACAAGGGTATTTATCATGGGACACAAATATGAAGGTTCTAAAGTATTCATAAGATTCAATAAGTATTTTGAAAAAAGGTCAAAAATACATTTGATGTTATCGTAGTGGATAATTTGATAACAAAGAGTTTGATAGATGTTTTTCATCATAATGTTATAAGAATAATTTTTCAACTCATATTACAAGTAACAAAATTGGGTAGTTATTTTGTGAAACTAAATTGTTCAATAAATATCTAGATTCATAATGAATGATTTCAAACTCTGTAAATACTTTTGGTAAAAGGTGGAAAATACTACTTGTTTTATCGTAAATAGTTTTCATAAAATACCATTCCTCAAAATAAACCATTATGATTTTTAGAAAAATAAAATTATGAAAGATTAATTTTACAGCATTTTTGGATTTAAATGTAATTTTCATAATATTAATGAATACCTTGAAAAAATTGATCCAAATATTGATTAAGAATCATTATTTCATAATTGAACTAATTTAGATCCTACCATTTATTTTATAAATGAACCATATAAAATTGATAACTCCTTAGTAGAATTTTTTTTTATAATATTTCTAAACCTAAATTCTTATTTTATTATTTTTCTAAAATAAAAAAATTCTCATTTTATAATATAACATCTCATAATGATATCAATGTGTAAAATAATTCTAGTCCTTAACCAAAATCATTTAAAATAATAAAAAAACATCAATTCAAAATTATTTTTAGAGAATTTCAATATGAAACACATATGTGAATTTCTATCTTAATTGATGTAGAACATCATTCGTTTTTTATTTTGTATAACCTTAAATTAATGATGATGTTATTAATGAGGAAAATTAGACTTTTTCTATAAAAGAAGTGGGAAACAAATTCTAATGGAATTACATAAGGATTGTTATTGAAATACCCAATAATCATCCAATTATTGACAGGAAATGATTTTTTAGAAATAAATTTTGTGTGAAAGGTAGAGTCGCATGTACGAAATCATGTTTCATACACAATGGTTTTAGGTAAGAATAATTTGTTGATCAAATATAATAATTATCCCCATTTTCTTTACTATAATATACAATAATAATGATTTAATTCATTTTGTGAAATAATTTCAAACTATAGATTCTTGAACCAGTATCCCCTAATAGGTTTCCCTCAAATGGATCACCATAAAGACTCAATGGTGATCCTAAAATACCATACTCTTATAACTAGTGGTAAGGGTCTAATGATTGTTTGATGGGGAGAATGTTCCCTCATGATCAAACTAGGATATCAGTACACATATAATGTAATAGTATAAGTAAATAATAACAACTAAAAATCAATAATAAATGAATAAATAGCCATGAATGAATATAATTCAATGTACAGTAATTGAAATATAACAAGAAATTTACATACTATAATAGAATGACACTAAATAAAAAAAATAAAAACACTCTGACTCTAAACAGAAGCCTAATAAATGCATAATAAAAACTCCCCTTCCATGTTCAGTATGAAATGAATAATAAAAAGTAACATAATCTAGAACATATCCTAAAGTAAGAAGGTCTATACGGGTACCCATCATAGTTCCAAAAAGTGTGCGAGATATACTCAATAAGCCACCACTAATGATGTCTAACGCAATACAATCTATGAATATTAAATAAATTAGTTAGCATGTATAATATATAATTGTTTGATTTAAATGACTATTACATAATCTTGGTAAAGAACAGGCTCCTCAGGGTAAAATTAGTTGATCATACCAAATTTGGCTTAAGATATAATATCTACAAACATTTCATCATTGATATATAAGTATCAACAAATATGTAATATTTATATATCAAGATATATACGTGCACCAATGAAAGATTGCGGTATATAACCAAGGAATCCACATATAATAAATAAATAATAATAGTCTCATAGTTTAAAATAAGAGTATAATACCAATAAAAAAATAGTTGACAAGATCTTCCATTCACAATATTCCCAACAAAATGATGTGAAATTACATGTCTAATAACCTAACCATGTGTGTGATATGAAAATGTACATCTACCAGAAATTTTATTATATTCCATGTCCTGCATCCCTGAACAAGGGGCTGGGAAAAATCATGTCAAAAAACCTTGAACAAGATATCTCAATAGTAATCATGATTATGTTTATCCCACATTCTGTATGACCCCATAACCCATGAATTCTGTAATGAGTGTCCCGGTACTAGTGAAGGCACATTGTATCCCATCTAACCTATAAGACCATTCCAGGAATACCCACATGGGGATATAAGTCTCACCCATGGTTTAATAATTTATTTTATTATTTTTAGTCACATCATTTGTAATGGTTAACCCATGAATAAATTAATGAGTTCCAAGGGTTCATGCATACTGCCAATAATATTTGTAACTATACAATCTAAAAGGTATATGAAAGGACATGAGATCCCTCCATTCATGATAAGAAAGGATTCCCCATGATCTGTCTATTATTCAATTTAATTGGATGGAATAAATAAGGCCATGGGAGTATACATTTCATAACATAGTTAATCAAATTCAACCATTTATACAAAAAACCCATAAGTGTTAATATTGGCCAATGAAACTATAAATACCAAAAACGGATTCCATTAAATAAATTTTGAAATATTATTTATAAATGATATGTAATCACACATAAAAAGGTATTTTAATGACATACCAATGAAATAATTTTAGTTTGTGTATAGGCAAAACATCTAAAGGGGTGGTTAGGGTCAAGTTAAAAACCCTCCAAAAGTGTTATTATATTCCCAAAGAGTATGCTATTTTATTTAATCGAATTTATAAAATTTATCTCACATTATGTAGGGGACTTGTGGAAGGTCGATCATGAATCACAATGACATATTTATTAATGAAAGACATTAATGGGAATCATATAGAGAACCTTCTTCCTGATTATGTAGGCTCAAAAATCTATTATCTAGCTATGAATTGAGATGAAATGAGTGAAAATGGGATAATTGAGACACACCCTAAAAATAGGGAATATCATCTTACACGAAGATAATATATGATATGCATAGATAAATTGATAGAAGATGATTGTGGATTCTAAGGCTTACTATGATGAATCAAACATGATGAACAATGTTATATTTGAATGATAGATAATGGATATCCCACAATATCTATGTTGAAGGTTAAAGGGAGCTCCTGATCCATAACTTCTATGGAATGAAGGAAAGGGTCCAACTCCCTTTTAATGTAGTAAAATAGGTTCTAGAAAATTTTATAACATTATTATTAATTTTACACCATAAACACCTTGCAAAGTGATGATCTCCCTTGTCCATCATATTCACACCATAAATGATATGTTTATAGTGTAAATGCCTATAGCCTATTGCCACACACCCTTCGGGATTTAAAATTCATTGAAATAATTCCCCGAGTTACTCTTGACACATAGGAAACCTAAAAACCATTTTGAAAACATAACACTAACGTTTTCCATCTCTTTGAATTACATTCTTTTGATTAGTTGTGAGTCCAATACACCCACCTAAAAAATTAAACATTAGATATTTTCAATAAATACAAAACATAGGATGTTAATTCCTCCCCACATAAAATCTTATCATCCCTGATAAGTATTGGTGAACATAGAGAACATCATACAACCAATATATGATGGAATGTTCCATTAAAACATACAAATTTCATTTCAAAATTCCTAATGAAACTACAAGATTCAATTTGAGCATATAGTACATATGTCGTTAAAAATCAATCCAATGATCTAACCTAGATCTAAAAAATTAATATAGTACTTCAGCATGTTTTTCTATCCCAATAAAATATAATTTAACTAAAACATTTTACAACTGGTATATGGAGCACCCACCATAGTTTTTAGATTTCAATAGTCAATTTAGAGTCATGGTACTTCCAGTATCATAATTTATAAAAAAAAGGTTTAATTGTATCATTTTAGTGACACAACCAACATGTTTACCAATATAACTTAATGTTTCTACACTTGGTCCTTGATTTTGAGAAAAATGGTCAAATTCCCTTTAAACTATCTTGTACTGGTCACAAGATCATTTCTCTGAAAAGTCATAGATAATCATTTAGACTCCAATAATGTCAAATCAATGACATTAATAACATAGTTTCATACCTACCACATAAATAAGTTATTGAATAAAAAAATTATGAACACATATTGATGAATAAATTTGAGAATAATAGGATTCGATTGTCGATGCATCACCCAACTAGATTCGAATCCATTATCACAATGCACACTAAGATCATTTTCATCATTTTCATTGAGTCCCACACCCATATTCGGGTAATATATTCTAGATATACCATTCTAGGTTCTAATATTTTACACGTATAAAATAGATTGGCTAATACATAGTTGATCCATTATCCATGGATCATCAAAAGGGGAATCATGGTCTTAATTCCCTCACTCAGACCTCACGTATGTCTGCATTCAAACCATTATGTTGAATACACTATGTAATCCAACAGTACCTAGTTAAATTTATAATGTAACTTGAAAACCGAAATAATCATTCATTGGAAATTACAACTCACACATTAAGGTTACCCTATAATAGTCGATAATGGGATTTCAAACCACAAGGATCCATTAGATAACTCTTAGAGCACAAATCCCAAGGATTACATCCTCCCAGCCAAAAAATATTTTGTTTTAATTAATTATATTAATGTATATCTGATACTTCCTGGAATACTAATGATGAGGTCATAATATTGGGATGATCACCAATATATGAGGAGTACACCATGCTATTAAAAATATCTCATTAGGGATACCTTGGATGATAAACATGTTAAGCTCGTACAATAGTCTCAATCCACTGTCAAAATCTAATACCCAAATAATCAGTATATCCACACTAGACTAACCTATAAAAGACATGTCCTTGTTAATATATAGTGGATTTAATTTAGGGATTGATCACATAACATTTTATCCGATTGTAGCTATGATCATTCAATAATATCCACTGAATTATAACCATGACTCTCAACATTCATCAATGTTTGGGTACTAAACTAACCACCTAATTATAATTCTACCATGAATGAACAGATGAGCTACTAACCCATCATACTCGTTGATTTCATATTCAACCTCAGCCTGAATATTACATCCATAATCAATTTAAGGACTCATGATAGAATTAAAACATATTTTCATATTTGACACTTGAATGATCAAACCTATATGCATAGGAGATTATAAAATCCTTTCAAAAAATTTCAAAATGGCCCCTTTTTGTTTATTCCACCCATATATAAGGAAACATTTCTTATGATCAACACAACAACACACACGTTAGGATTTTTGAAGGAGTTGTATTGGTGAAAATGGAATAAATATCCAATAGAACATGCTCCATTCCCCTCAAAAATTGTTACTATACATGGGAAACAAGTTTACACCATGGTTAAACACAATATAAGAGATTATGAAAAATATTATAAGCATGCATGATCTGATTTAACATCAGACATACATGTGGAACTCCTATTCTGACAGATCCATACACAAAATTGTTATCCAACATGAATGAAAAAATAATAATCTTGGATGGTAGTTATATAATACCGAATATTTTTTAAAACATCATCCTAAAGAAATAAAGAAAAAAAATATTTGATTATCAGCTGGAAGATTCAATGATTTCTATGAACTCTAAATTCCTAGGTCACTCCTCTCTGGAGATGTTATGTGAATGTTGAGATTACATACTAATGAATATTTCACTCAAATCATGATGCCAAATATTTAATGTATTATGTGACCTTATAACACAAAATACATTGTATTTGAAGTGTCACATCATAACATTATAGGAACTATATGTAGCAACATGTATTACTATAAGGAGTAACCAACGTAACATGCACTGCTATCTCTTTTTATTTATATCCCACTGTAATTTCTTATCCAGAAGTCCTATTATCTCACAAGACTATAAATAAGATGACTAAAAATAACACAT
The DNA here is from genome assembly GCA_963277665.1 of Viscum album. Taxonomy (NCBI): domain Eukaryota; kingdom Viridiplantae; phylum Streptophyta; class Magnoliopsida; order Santalales; family Viscaceae; genus Viscum; species Viscum album. The sequence goes on from OY728150.1 coordinate 1,048,692,572, forward strand.
TCTCTTAGAAATGATGAATGATAACATGATAACTAGGGATGTTGACCATTCCCAAGGCATGTTTATCCCACTTAACTAGAGTATTACATTATTCTGACACCCTTAAGATGTCTAGACCAACTGAATAACCAACCATATACCCAAGATGAGTCATCTCATCATAGAATTCATACTCGGGACAAATAATTCTCGAATGAGACATAATGAAAGAAAAACATCATAAGTACATTTAAATGTTTTCATTTTAGGGGTGTTTTATCTATTGGGATACCTTCATACATGCCCAATGAATTGATGCAACAACAAGTTTTCTCCTAAATGGGTCACTATCACTTACTATATATTCAGTACGACTAAAAATCATATGAGTAAGTCATTACAAGTCTATAATAAATATCATGTTCCATTAATGGGAAATATCATTGAATAATTTAATCATAACCCCTATGTGAGGGTCTATGATATAAATATATTATAGTGGATCCTTTTTAAAGTATTTAATTAAATTTCATTTTCTACAAAATTTATATATCCTATGTATTAGGATAATATGTATCAATTGTTAATAAAAATTATACTAAGAACATTATTTAGCTAACACCATTCAACATTAGGAAATTTATGTCATCATTTTATTTTTATCCATCATTTATTTATGTATTAGTTATTAAAAAGGACTTAGTTATAGAGATTGTCCATTCCATTTTTTGGGAGAAAACAACATTTTGGATGAAATTGGGATTTTAATTAACTACTGACTAATTTCTATAAGATTAAAAATTGCGAACTATTATTTTATTATTAAGTTTATATAGTTTTATTAAGGATACATTATAAATTTACATATAACACTATATAAGAGGATTATGATACTTTAAATAACCATTGCATGATTATCACATGCATACCACCTTGGAGTTACATACCATAGAATATAACGATAAAAGAAACATAGGAAGGTCCAAACTATCTACCTTGGGACTATTTAAGTGAAAACTAAATGAAATAGATTTATTAAATATTGATTTCACCATTAGTGGGTTTACCGGATTTTCATATCAAGTAAATAAAGACCCACTATCCTAGAGTCTAGATTATCTCATAATTATTTCACACTGTGATCGACTTAATCAGTTTGAGTCAAATCTATAAACTATAAGAAACCACTTAATTTTAGGAGTATGATTTTAAAAACATTATATATACATAATAGTACAGTTAGATGAGTCCCCACAACAAAATTATAAAAGTAAAAGGCTTCTTAATTTAAAATAGTTACATCAAGTAACAATAACCATGATTTCACCTAAATCATTAAATATGACATGTTCATATATGACTATTTAATTATATGTGTAACCATTCCCCAATTTATTAAGGCCCATTCACTTTATAAAATTTGGAAGTTTTAACCATTAAATTGTAACCACTAATGTTATAGCATATGTAACCCAGGATCCATTGATAAAGCATGTTATAATTAGATAAGTAAGGTTCTACCATTAATCAAAAAATGACATAACTATTTTATGTTGATATAGAACCATCAATAACCCATGATATATTATAATTACAACAATGCTTGATATCATGTATTGGTGATTATAATAATCATGGAAATAAACAACATAACTATAAAAAAAATTATACAAGGAAAAAAATCACCCAACCATTTCATATAGATATACATGTTGAGGAAGGAAATAAGGAAAATTCTTAATATAAAACTTATTGTCAAAAAATACAATATAAATGGAATGGAATATGCATGGAATATAAATATCTATGTGACTATGATGATGCATTTACCAATACTTCATTTTCATGCTGGGTAATTGGTAAAAACCAAAAAATAAGTAAGTAATTGAATGTTACCAATAACACAAGGTGAATTAAAAACAATAATTAATAACAACGACATGAATAATCACATACATGAAAACATGATCTTTTCCCCTTGCATGGCTTGGACAGACCTAGACAATAGCTTTTTACCATGTACCTAAACATTCATAATCTCATTTTTACCATCCCCAAAATGTTATATAATGAATGAGAAGCTCTAATAACCCATTTTAATGTCCCAACCTGGGTTTTACTAACATGTTGTCTAATGAAATTCACCACATGTATTCAATAATACATCCACATATGCTATTGGTTTCTAACTGGTAGCAAGGTTATAATAAAGGTACAATGGGGAGAATATTAACTCATAATCAATGTATCATTATTGTACACAAATAATGAAACAAATAATTTAGATAATATTAATTTAAAATCAATATTAAATAAATAAATAAACATTCATGAACAATAAACATGTATAATAATGGACATACATTCGATAAATACATAAATATGGCTAGACTGACGATAAATAAAAAAATAAAAGACAACAGTTATAGAGGGAATCCCAAGGGCATTCTCAGCATCCACTCCCATGAAAAGTCCTAGACCAAATGAATAACAACAAGGAGAACAATATACAACATATACTTATGACAGAAGGTCTGTTAGGGTACCCAATGGTTTCCTTAATATAGAATGAGATATTCTCAATAGTCCACCACTTTTTTTAAAAAAATTAATTCTCATCGATAAATAAAATATCAATTAGGGTGTCGATATAAGAAATAAATCAATGAATTAAAATAAATATACATAACTGTTTCATTCTTGAGTTTCTCATGGGGAACCTATTCCACCACACGTACTTGGGCCTAAGCCACAATATATCTGAATGTACCATTTTTTATATCTAATAATACATTTATCATATATATATATTTGTAGATATACATGCATTGGTGGTACCATGAAGGAAATATATAATCCATATACATATAATATATATAATGAATTTTCAATAGTTTGACATATGAGAACAACCCTAAGAACATTAATAAAGGGTATGAAGTGTCATTCCAAACAATCTGAATAAAATGATTTCTAGTTCCATGTCCAATATCAAAACCGTGAGTGTGAAACATCATTTTCCTCAAATCAAAATGATGTGAAATTCCATGCCAAACAACCTACACTGAGGGGGGTGTGGAGCTTAATGTCAAACAAACCAAAATGAGGCCTCTCAATAATAATAAGGTATAAGGTAACTATACATTCACTATGATACTTTAACCAATAAGTTCAATAAAAAGAAACTCAATATCACTCAAGGATAAGTATATCTTATCTGCCCTATATGGCCATCGAAGGTACCCATACATTGGGATCCAAGGATCTATAAAGGTATAAAAATTAATTTCATCTGGTTTAGTCTTGTTGTTTATAAATTATATCCAATGCAGAATGTAGGGATTGATATGGGGATAGGTGAACTATCCAGAATATTATGAATCATTCATGCTAAAAAGTGTATTAAAGGCCTTGATAAATATATAGGTCAAAGAATACATTATTCACCATGATCTTTCAATTTTATAAGTCAATTATGATTAATAATAAGGTTATGTGAGTATACATGAAATGAAACAATTCATCAAATTCATTCATCTAGACAACACGCTCTCACATGTTTATATGGGAAAATTAAATCATAAATGCCTTATAATGAATCATTTAAATAAATGTATGTATATTATTTATAAGGGATTAGTAATAAATCATTGAATTGTATTTCAATGAACTGTAATTGGACTAAAGGTCCTTGGATTATATGAAAAGCAACAAGAAGTGTTTTTCGAGTCGAGGAAGACATCCTCCATTGGCGTTTCTTACTTCTTGAAGAATACATGATTTAGACATTAGAATTTACTTAATTAATTTCAAATTTTTTTTGAACCCTAGATGGATTGATGTGGTAAAAACAATGAATTTATAAATAATTTAAAGTTAATGTGATAGAATGTAGACCAATGAACACATGATTGAATGCCAGAGTAATCTATTATCAGTATTTGATTCAATAGGAAATTTGGAGAAATGTGTTAATAAAAAAAGGTCATTAAAATAGTTTATATCAACTTCTATAGATATTTAAACTCATGCAATGAGATAAACTATATTAAGAAGTTATTAGATTCCATTTTTTACTGGTAGGAATCCAATGTGATAAACAATGATTGATTTGGATTTCCAATGAATGATATCCTACTATAACTTGGTTGAAGGGGAATGGGATCTTCTGCTTTGCTACATCTGTGTTGGGAATGAAAGGGAAAAGAGGGTTTTTAATAGAACAAAAAATAGTGTTTGTCACTTCTATGGAATAAATACATTGTTTAAAATGTTAAATCCATTAATCCCTTCTAGAAAAAGATTCTTTATAGCGTCGACTAATGGTTGATATCATAATAAATCAGAAAGAGGTATCTCCCCATTCCAGGATATTAATGTTGTAAATAATATTATTATTACATAAATTGATGGAACTAGTATCCACACAGTGTTCGAGATGTATGATTCACCCCAAACCATTCTTGGTTTATATTAAACCCAAGGAAAGCTAAAAAAATCGTCCAAAAAACAACATTATAATGTGATCTATCTATTATAGTTCCATGCCAATGATCTAATAGTAATTATTTCTATCAACTATATATATATATCATATTAAATTAAAAAATTCAACCCATACAGAACATGGGAGATTAATATTTTTTAAAAAAAAATTTCAATGGTGTTGTTCTTATTGTTTTTATATGTAATAATATTTTTGTTAAAAACCACGAGTTATAACAAATTAAAATTTCCCATAATATTTTTTATCATTAACCGAATCATTATATAGTTTAAAATAAAACCATTAGGATTATTATAAATGGTTTTCTACTTATATTTTATCAAATGGCATCAAAATGGAAAATTTTTATTATATATTAAAGCAAAAATTGTTGCATATGATTTTTTATTTATTACAATCTAAGTCAAAGATATAATTTTTTAATTTATATTTGAATCAATTAATTATTATTTTTTATATCATGTGAGAAAATATTATTAAATGAGTTCTATGGGTGATTTCATATTATTTATTGGTTTTAAAATATCTAAAAATGAGTATAGAACATTCCTTTTACAAATAAATTACACTAATGATATTTTTATGGGTTTTGTTAAAGATAATGATATGGAAATTAACACAACTATGATTATGTTTATAGGGAAAATATTTGTTGAATCCTATAAATTTGATGATAATAAAATTTACATAATTATTATTTGAAGTCAACATTAACCTACTATAACGAAACATTATATTATTTTTAATTATTTTCCCAGTGATTATTTTCATGAAAATCCTAAGGATTCTAGTTATAAAAAATAACAATGATTTTAATTATTTTTATGGGGCGTTAAAATTAAAAAGATGTTATATCCAAAATAAAGATATTTCAATATTATAATTAATTATAATACTAATTTTGGATGATTTCATCTAGATATAAAAAGTATATGTGGTACTTTTCACCTTCTTGAACATTCTGTAATCTCTTAGAGTAGTATGATAAATTATTTTATATTTATTTAGTATAAGTAGAATATATATTAAGGAAAATTTGTTTTCCAAAATAATATGGATTTAAATAACTATCTTAGATTTGAGGGTTAATATTTTTTCCTTTTCCTGTTACATGACATAGTTTTGGTTCAATAAAAATCACTAAAAATCCCTTTCAACATAAAAAACGTAAAACAATTTATATAAAACATTAATTTTTTAGAGGAAACATTAAAGAGTGAGATATATTATTATAATATGTTAGTAGAATATTTAATTATATAATATAAAGTGGAGTTATGAATTAACATTTTATTAAAGCGGAGTTATGAATGGCACACTTATAAATCATTATATACTCTTTTATTTTTTCCCAAATATGTTTTTTTAAAGCTATTTTTCTAAGAAATCATGTTGAAATTTCCAATATAATGTTTTCATTATCATATAGATTACATTTTACTTATTTTGTATCTTATATATCTAACACATTTAATTTGTAAATATTTATGTAATCAAAAAGGGGGAAAATTGTTAAATGTTTTTGGTAGATAAAAGTCTATTATAGGGGGGATTTTATTTTTTGGAAAACTATTAAATATTCTTAAACATAATATATCTAATGGATGGATATTTTTCTAGGGAGGGGATTCTTTCGTGTATATTGGTATTTTTAAATATCTCATCTTCATTTTTTTCTCTTCCACATTACTCATTCCTATTCACCACAATATTAATCATTATGTTGTTATTTTAATTTAATATTGAATGTGTTTGTGACCATAAAGAAGGGGGAATTTTTTAACATATAAAATTGTTTATGATCACAATTACTGATATTTTTTCAATCCTTTTTTATTCAAAATAAATTAAGGAGAATTATAGGGTTTTATGTTGTTTTAGATTTTATACAGTCTAGATATGAGAGGATTATGCCCTAAACCATTACTCTATACCACAAAACACTGTATAAAAAAATTAAGTATCCAGGAGAATTGCAACATGATTATACATCATGGTCAACCATCCACATAGAATATCAAAATAGGAATCCTTGAATCCTCATTGTGGTTAAGCATTGGATCATGAAAATTTAGGTGACGCCACCTCTAATGTAAGAGATCTCAATCATAGATCTTCTATGTAGGTTTTTTTCACCCTATAGCTCAATTAAAATTTCATAGTTACCTTAAAATAAAAAAACCACTAAAATATCCTATCATACATTATATAATTGCTTATATCCCTATTCTACAAGGATCATGTCTATGATGTATAGATATATAATAAATATCAATAATATTTGATATATTATAGAAAATAATTAATTTCACGACATTAAATAATTATCATGGATCTATAATGCATTATACATACTCTAGAGACACTAGTAACAAATTAAATATATAATTAGAGGCCTTGGGAGTCTGAGATCACAATCTAATTAAATTAAATTACAAAAACCCTATATAATGAAGACATTCTTTTAAATGAATCATTGATGTTATATTGAATGAGATATAATGCTAGGTCTACTAGGCTAGATACCTAGAGAGGGGGTGATTTAGGGTATGACAGATTAAAAAAAATACTCATTTTGATCTTGTTTTGATATTAGAAAACCCCCTCTTCTCTCTCCTTCATTATGAATATTATGAATAATCCTTAAATCATGAACATGACAAAACGTTTTTTACTTTGTTCACCATCAATGGGATACATCCAAGGAGCATACACTGGTTGTGTGCCGATGTTTCAATTCCACTATAAGCGCACAACTGTTTACATGATCGGAGCAGACTCACTGTACCTTTTGTTTTACAACCGCTCACAAAATGAAAGATCACTGCTCTCTCAACTAATGATTTCTCACTACTTCTTCAGAAAATCCTCCCGCAATTTATTGACCTATATGTCTCTTCAATAACTCTAATAAAATAATTATCCTTAACTGTTGATAGATGCTCTGTTGATTTCCAAATTTCACCTGTAGATAAATCTTACTTTGCACCGAGTGTATTGGGCAACTGCAAATTTTACGTCCATCCCTTACTGAACCTTGAACATAATTATTTGCCTTTGCGTGAAATTAACATTTCGTGAAAATCTCCTTTTACGTGCAACGAATTATTTTATTCGTAGCTACTATTAAATGCAACCTCTATACTGCCTTGCACATAAATCTCTGATTTTTCATGAAATTCACATTTCATGCAACTATCTTCTTTTCGCACCACCGCTGCTTCGTGTGAAAATATTTCTTTTACACACAAACTTGTTGTTTTCACGCAACTCTCTTGGGCACTCCAATTTCACACGCTGGAGCCCAAAAACTCTCTATGTCATGAACTCATACAAATTAGGGGGGTCACTTCATATTTATAAGAAAAATCAATCCTCTGAGAAAAACCCTACTTTAGTGCACAATCCACTTCGAGGAAAAAAACACATCTTCTAGACAACATCATTTTTCACTCCCGGCTCCAAAATTTCTTGCACCTCAGGCCTTTGCATATTTTCAAGCTTCTGATCTTGAACACCTCTTGCTTGAAAAATATCAATCCCTCAATTTTGCGCATCCCACAAATATTTCGTGCACCACTTTCCTTTTTCGCACACATCACAAATATTTCACGCACAACATTACATTTGCATGCAATGCGCAAAAATTTCACGCAACATGTTATTTTTCTGCGCACCGTGATGATATTTCGTGCACCATGCTGATTTTTCATGCACCACTATATTTTTCGTTCACTACACTGATTATTCACATGCAATTATATTTTTCACTCACAATGATGAATTTTTTCTGGCCACTATATTATTCGCGCACCACACTAGAAAATTATGACACCGTGTATCTTTTTAATTTGTACCACCTCCAGATCATCCATTCCATTGTCGAGGTTCTTCAATCAATCATGGATTATTGAAAGCATCCCTTGAATAGGAAAAATCACCATGTAAACCCCCTTTGTCAACACAATCATACATCATGTTCTACTTTTTCAACAAACACAACATGGATGCCCAATTTGGTCAACAAACACAATCACCTAAAAAAATGATTCAATGATTCCTTAAGGGATTTTTTCCAAACAATATCCCCCTTTGGGTTTATTGACTACTCTTATCATTATTTTTTTATCACTTTGATATCTCATTAAGGATCCTTCCAACCACTACCACTGTTTGCATGTTGTGATTCTAATAGCATTCAAGGATTCACATAACACATACTCTATGTAACACCCGCGACTTTTATGTTATATAAATCATCAAAGGAATATTTTTCTACACAACACTTGCTTGGCTTGCTTTACACGCAATCGCGACCTTCCTCGATAGCTTGCGTCGTACGCAATACCGAGTTTCACTAAACAACAATATGCTATTAAAACTAGCCGTTATGAATAGTAATAACCACTTTTTGAAATTTTATAAATTTTATTTTCAAAATGGACTTCATTTTTGGACTCAGAATATCGAAATTAGCCTAGAGTGAAATTTTGGTATTTTTCTGAAAACTTTCAATTTTTGATGAATAGTGAAACCACTAAGTGGTAGGTTAAAAACTGAATTTTGCATAAAACTTAATTTTACCGCTTCTGTGAATGGAATTTCGAAAATCCGAGAGACACGGTTAATATCAAGGACTAAAATGTGGTTCAATGAGATGAAAATAATTTTTTGGTGAATAGTAACTTTTTATTTTTTTTACCGCGGTTAATAGTAAATAGGGTAACTAAGGGTAAATATGATATTACTATTACCCTAACACATGTCCTAATTCTATTGGACAAGTGTAATTCGACCAAAAACAAACTTAGGAATAAAATATGACCATTTAGGCCCACTTGGATTAGATTAGGACATTTATTATTAATTTATTTAAAGAAGGGTTAAAATAGTTAAAATCAAAGTTTAATAAGTAAATAATTTTTAATATGGGGTTATAAATAAGATAAATTCGATTGTAAATATTCATTAGAAAGCTAAAAAGATTTCCTACATGATGGTATTTTATTTGTAATTTTTAGACATCAAATAATTTAATTTATTTACGACACAAAGATGATGCAGTAATTATCTTATTAATGAAATATTGACAAAATTGATAATATAAATACCAAAATAAATGTAATTTAAGACTTTTTATGAATTACACTAATTTTCTAGGTTACTATGATATATTATTGTTGATTTAATCAACTTGGTTCGAACATATAATTCTGTTATGACTTTCACAAAAATCATATATCAAATAGTGTCAAAATTGACACAAAATAGTTTTAAAATCAAATATTATATTATTAATTGTTATTTTATTCCTAAAAATCTAAGGTTCGGCCAAATGACTTAGATAAGGATATATATATTAATAATAAACAATTTGGGGTTCGTTTGTCTTGTTATAGTAAGTGTATTAACCATATAGTGAAAGAAAACAAAAAGACATGGTAAAAGTTAAATTATTTAACTTAGAGTTAAATTTAATTGATAAGGTTAAAATAATATCCTAAACTTGTCTAAATTCTATTTTTTGATAGGATTTCGACCCATCCCCACTTTAGCTTCGAAATAATACCCTTTGGAACCATTATAAACCGATTTTGACTTTAATATAAAACAATATTTTGAGATATTCCTAAGGTGCCCCTCTCCTCCCTTATAAAAGGGCACCTCCTCCCCCTCCTCCTCACACCAATTTGAGCACTCAAGCTCGGCCAACCCCTGCCATTTTCCCTTCTCCACTTCCCTAGAATAATCCTAGAGGTCCTGGTCTTCTCCAAAGACCAATCTTAGTTCCTTAAGTGGAGGATTCAAAAAGGCGTTCCAAAGAAGAGGTAATATCCATTACCGATCTTTTCAATTTCTTTCTTCTTCAACATCTTCTTCTTTAGTTGTTTCATGATAAAGTAATAACATCAGTATTACATACATACTGATATGTTATTATAAATATGAAACAACCCTAATTAACCTTCTATCCATCCTACGGAAAAATGAAATCACCGCGCGTGCGTACGTACGGAATACCGTCTCCACGCCGTGGTGTAATCTGTTTTCCACCATCACCTTACAAGGATGGGTATAATGGTGTAATAAGTAACTATATATGATTATTATGAAGTAATATTGATACTGAAATAATATATATATATACTCCAATACAATTCCATGATCATAGGAACGATATCATCACTCGTGCGTACGTACGGAATACCGTCTCCACGATGTGATGCGACTCGTTCTACATGATATTCATTTAATAATGATTATATAAATGAATTGAATGAATGAATATGGTATATACTACACTAATACCATTCTGGAAATGAATTATCTATAACCTAAAGATAAGAATAAGAATTTACTCGACAAAACACGCATAAGAACAAAAAGTTATAAAGACCCGAGTAACAAGTAACAATGAAATATTACTAACAAGAAGCTAATAATATGACCATATATGATATCATATAAATATGTATGATTCTGGAATAAGTCAATAACATTATTTAAACCATTATACAGGAGATTCGGACACGTACAAAGCTAATCGGACCTAAGGTAAGGAAAATATCACAATCTCATTTTTATCTGAGATTGTTTATTCGTAAGTATTCACTGGGGTGTATTTTATCATCCACATCCATGTTTCATCAATATGTAATATTATTTCCATCCACCTAAAATTGTTTAAATCCATTTTTACCCTTCGGTGAGTTTTTAGTAATATGTATGAAAGGAATCTTTTGTCATACGAGGTACTTTTTGACTTTTCCGACAAAAGTACGAAGAATGTTTTTTTACTTATACGGCATGGATGGATTTTTAAAACATTATTTCCAAGAAGCTTCCTTTACATGTTATCAATTTTATTTTTAATCAACTTCTTTTATTTTAAAGTCGTATGACATGTTATGAAAGGAAAAATGTTTTTGAAGTAGAAAGGATATTTTCCTCAAGAATGGAGTTCAAGTATTTTATCAAAATTATTTTCCATCTAAGATAATAAAAGGGTTCTATTTTTATCCCTATTATTACATGGATTTTATTATGTTGTGATGGAAATATTTTTATGAATTCCTTTATCTTATTTGAATTGTTTTATGATGTCATGATGTTTCAAGAATCCCATTTTTGTTACATGTGTTACGCGATGATGTATGTTTTATGATTATGTGGCACACATAAGAAAGGATTCATTATAAGATGGGTGGGACCTATATCTCCCTCCAATGCATTGGGTAATGATTTTATATCTCATGAGATAGACATGGCTGGAACGGAAGGTTATTTCGGTTCAGTGATACAGGACTGAAACGAGGAGTGAACTCGGTTCAGAAAGGGACTTTGTCCACTAAGATAGTCTTGACAATGAGTCATGACTAACAAGAAATGATTTTCCATGATTATGTGTGCATGCCACAAAGTTTCAAGTTTTATGTTATGGGGATCTCATTTTCACTTCTATGATTTATTCCATGTTAAGATATTATGATCTCTTTTGCAGGTTTTGATTTTCAAAAAGATATGATATGATTTTTATTTCCTTTATTCGCCCTTGCTGAGAATTTGAGCTCACCCTTTTATGTTTTCTTTTCCCCAGGTCAGGAAGATGGATATTAAGTAGAATATGCTAAAAGGGACCCTAGATATGATGAAATAAATGGGAGACACTGTAGAAGATTTATGAACCAGTTGTTTACGTTTCCCAGTTTCTAAAGACACTATACCTATACGGTCTTTTGTGGTTTTGTCATATGATGTAATAAGTGTGCTTCAATTTTGAAGTATTAACAATGTATGTAAAGTATGGGTCGTTATAGTTGGTATCAGAGGAAGGGTATAGTCATCCTTTGGAAACTAGGATGTGAAAGCCTTAGTAAGAACCCTAAGGATAAGTCTAAGCATAGAACACAATATTAGTGTTTTAGAAATGGCCTTGAATAACCTAGGATAAGACCTTAAGTATGAAAATTTTATTCTTGAATTATGTGGTTTCCTATTATAATTAGTGTTGCTCACACTATTCTTCTTGGTTTTAGTCAATGGCTGGAACCCGAAGGAACCGTGTTAATGCGGAATGCGATGGGCAATGCAATGATTGTCCCCCTGAGCAACCAAACGATATGGGAGCTGGAATGCAAAATCTTGTAGCCATGCTCACACAACTTTCTCAAGCTATGAATCATGCAGGATTTCTAAAAGAACAAAGAAGGGAGCAACATTCTGTTGAATCCTTCATGAGGCAGCGTCCACCATCTTTCAGCGGGTCTACTGATCCATTAGTTGCTGAACAATGGATTAGTACTACTGAAAAGATATTTTCAGTTCTTCAATGTTCTGAGCATGATAAAGTCATCCTAGCAGTGTATCGTTTGGAAGGAGATGCGGATTAATGGTGGAATCTTGTTAAGAATACGAGGCAAAGGGATGAAATCGAGTCTATGGAATGGGACGAGTTCAAGAACTTATTTTTCAATAAGTACTTCCCTCGTATTCTCCGAACAAAGATGGAGAAAGAGTTCCTTGAACTGAAGCAAAGGGATGATGAATCTGTTAGTACCTATGAAGCAAATTTTACAAGACTTGCAAGGTACGCTTCTGGTATTATTATCCAACCTGAGAGTAAGATCGAATGATTCTTTAGTGGCTTAAAACCAAGTCTTCGAAGGGCGTTAGCCATAAGGGACTTCAATAGCTACGAGGAAATCGTTCGATGTGCTCTCAAAGTCGAGATGGAGATTGGAGTAACCCATCAGACACATGGGTTTGATAAGAAGAGGAAGATGGAATTCAAAGAAAAATCTAAAGAGCACACGGAAAAGAAGATGAACTTTCCCTTATGCTCAAAGTGTGGAAAGAAACATGGAGGGAGTTGTCTTAAAGGGACAAGTAAGTGTTTTAAATGTGGAAAGGAAGGTCATCGGGCATTTGAATGCCGTGATAATGGGAAGAAGATGTCTAATGATGCAAACAAAGGAAGGGATACACAGAATGAACCTGCTACACTTCAATGTTTCAAGTGCAAGGAGATGGGGCATTATGCCAATCAATGCCCAAATCCAAGGGTTGATGATGATGGTCGACGTCAACAAACTCTTAAGGCTAAAGAAAAAGGAAAGTCACATGCAATTTCTATCAGCGATGTGGAGTACGATAACGATGTGGTGAAAGATACACTTACCATCCACTCTAAAGTAGCAAATGTTTTATTTGATTCTGGATCCACCCACTCTTTTATTTCTGAAAAATTTTCTAAGGGTATCACCGTACTACCTCAACAATTAGATGTTGAGTTAGCTATGACAACACCTAATGGCACATCAATCGCATCAGAAGTTTATAATTCTTCTCCGATCGAAGTTTGTGGGAAAGTGCTTCCTGCAAATCTTGTGATCCTTCCTTTAGTGGAATTTGATGTGATTCTTGGCATGGATTGGCTTTCTCTACATGGAGCTCATATCAATTGCCAAAGAAGGGAAGTCACATTTCATATTCCTGATCAATCTACGATCGTCTATCAATGCAAGGATGAACATAACCTTCCAGTGGAAATTCCTTCCATCTTATGGGTCATGATTCCACTAAATGAAGGTTATTTATCTCAAATGGTTGGAGAGAAAATTACGATTAAGAATATGCCCATTGTACGGGAGTTTGATGATGTCTTTCCGGAGGAATTACCAGGTCTTCCACCAAATCGTGAAGTTGAGTTTTCAATAGAACTCGTACCGGGTGCTTTGCCTATTTCAAAGACACCTTATAGAATGGCCCCAATTGAGTTGTAGGAATTGAAGAAGCAACTCCAAGAGAATCTTGATAAGGGATTCATACACCCTAGTGCGTCACCTTGGGGAGCACCTGTTCTATTTGTTAAGAAGAAAGATGGATCAATGAGACTCTGCATTGATTATCGAGAACTTAACAAGATCACTATCAAGAACAAATATCCTCTCCCACGCATTGATGACTTATTTGACCAACTACGCGGAGCTCAATACTTTTCCAAGATTGATCTTCGTTCAGGGTATCATCAATTAAGGGTCAAAAGTGAGGATATACCAAAGACGGCTTTCCGTACAAGGTATGGACACTATGAATTTATAGTGATGCCATTTGGTCTTACTAATGCCCCTGCTATCTTCATGGATCTAATGAATAGAGTCTTTAGAGACTATCTTGATCAATTTGTGGTAGTCTTTATAGACGATATTCTTGTCTATTCAAAGAGCAAGGAAGAGCATGAAGATCACTTGAGAATTATATTGAAGACCCCGAGAAAAGAGAAGCTTTATGCCAAATTTACCAAATGTGAATTTTGGCTTCAAAAAGTTGCATTTTTGGGTCATATAATCTCAAAATAGGGGATATCTGTGGATCCAGCAAAAACAGAGGTTATCGAAAGATGGTCAAGACCAACAACAGTAACTGAGATCCGAAGTTTTCTGGGTTTGGCTGGATATTATCGACGTTTTGTAAAAGATTTTTCACAGTTATCTAATCCAATCACCAAGTTGACTCGGAAAGGAGTTAAGTTTGTCTGGACAGAGGAATGTGAAGAGAATTTCAAGGAGTTGAAAAGAAGGTTATCCAGTGCACCTGTGCTCACACTGCCTTGTAGTGGAGAAAGGTTTGTGATCTACAGTGATGCATCCAAGAAGGGATTGGGGTGTGTTCTTATGCAAAATGATATGGTGATAGCTTATGCCTCACGACAGTTGAAAATCCATGAGCAAAATTACCCAACACATGATTTGGAGTTGGCTGCGGTAATCTTTGCAATTAAAGATTTGGAGGCATTACCTTTATGGTGAAAGGTGTGATATTTATACTGATCATAAAAGTTTAAAGTATATTTTCACACAAAAGGAATTGAATATGCGCCAAAGAAGATGGTTGGAGCTGATTAAGGATTATGACTGCTCAATCCATTACCACCCTGGGAAAGCAAACAAGGTGGCAGATGCATTAAGTCGACAAGACCATGCTAGTTTATCCATGATGAGGATCACAAAAGATCCAATATTTATGGATTTACAAAGGATGGATCTTGGAATTATTATGGAAGGGGAAAAATCTTATCTTTCTCAAATGAATGTTCAACCATCTATACATGTGAAGATTAAAGAGGCACAGAAAGAAGATGTCGAGTTACAAAAGAAGGTGAGAAATGTTCCTGAATTCAACCTTGATTGTGATGGGATAATAAAGTTCAGGAATCGGGTTTGTGTTCCTACCATCCCCGAATTAAAGAAAGAGCTGCTGGATGAGGCTCATAGTTCTTCATTCTCTATTCATCCTGGAAGCACGAAGATGTATAGGGACCTGAAAGAGTACTTCTGGTGGGATGGCATGAAAAGAGATGTTGCTGAATATGTCTCTCGATGCTTGGTTTGTCAACAAGTTAAAGCTGAGAGACAGAAGTCTAAGGGGATGTTACAACCATTACCCATACCCGAATGGAAATGGGAAAACATCACTATGGACTTTGTCACAGGACTTCCTAAAACATCTAAAGGCAATAATGCTATCTGGGTCATAGTTGATCGTCTTACAAAGTCTGCACACTTCATTGCTATTAGAGAGGATTTCTCTCTAGATCAGCTTGCCAGGATATATGTAAAGGAAGTGGTAAGATTGCATGGAGTACCACTTTCTATTATATCTGATCGGGATCCGAGATTTACCTCGAAGTTCTGGCGAAGTCTTCAGCATACTCTGGATACAGAGTTGAGTTTCAGCACTGCTTATCATCCCCAGACAGACGGTCAGTCTGAGAGAACAATTCAAACCCTAGAAGTTATGTTGAGAGCTTGCTCTATGGATTTCAAAGGAGGTTGGGATCAACACCCATCTTTGGTGGAATTTTCTTATAATAATAGCTTTCACTCCAGTATTCAGATGGCTCCTTATGAAGCTCTCTATGGAAAGAAATGCAGGACTCCAACTTGCTGGGATGAAGTTGGGGAAAGAAAGCTATTAGGACCTGATCTCGTTGATGAAATGGCAGAAAAGGTCAGATCTATTCAACAACACATAAGAGCAGCTCAGAGTCGACAGAAAAGTTATGCCGACAACCGAAGAAAAGACCTAGAGTTTGAAGTGGGTGATAAAGTGTTCTTACGAATATCTCCCTGGAAGAGGGTTATGAGATTTGGAAAGAAGGGAAAGTTGAGCCCTAGATATATCGGTCCTTTTGAAATACTGGATCGTGTTGGGAAGGTAGCTTACCGATTGGCGCTTCCACCGAATCTCTCTCAAGTTCATGATGTGTTCCATGTATCTCTCCTGAGAAAGTACATACCAGATCCTTCACATGTACTCAGCTCAGAAGTTGTACCGCTGGAGCAAGATCATTCTTATGAAGAACAGCCGATAGAGATTCTGGATCGTAGCGAAAAAGTCCTACAAAACAAGACCACTCGCTTGGTGAAAGTTTTATGGAGGAACCACCAACTTGAAGAAGCTACATGGGAGCTTGAGGATATGATGAGGGAGAAGTATCCTCATCTGTTTGTTACAAAGTGACGAATTTCGAGGGCGAAATTCTTTTTAAGGGGGGTAGAATGTAACACCCGAGACTTTTATGTTATATAAATCATCAAAGGAATCTTTTTCTACACAACACTTTCTTGGCTTGCTTTACACGCAATCGCGACCTTCCTCGATATCTTGCGTCGTACGCAATACCGAGTTTCACTAAACAACAATATGCTATTAAAACTAGCCGTTATGAATAGTAATAACCACATTTTGAAATTTTATAAATTTTATTTTCAAAATAGACTTCATTTTTGGACTCAGAATATCGAAATTAGCCTAGGGTGAAATTTTGGTATTTTTCTGAAAACATTCAATTTTTGATGAATAGTGAAACCACTAAGTGGTAGGTTAAAAACTGAATTTTGCATAAAACTTAATTTTACCGCTTCTGTGAATGGAATTTCGAAAATCCGAGAGACACGGTTAATATCAAGGACTAAAATGTGGTTCAATGAGATGAAAATAATTTTTTGGTGAATAGTAACTTTTTATTTTTTTTACCGCGGTTAATAGTAAATAGGGTAACTAAGGGTAAATATGATATTACTATTACCCTAACACATGTCCTAATTCTATTGGACAACTGTAATTCGACCAAAAACAAACTTAGGAATAAAATATGACCATTTAGGCCCACTTGGATTAGATTAGGACATTTATTATTAATTTATTTAAAGAAGGGTTAAAATAGTTAAAATCAAAGTTTAATAAGTAAATCATTTTTAATATGGGGTTATAAATAAGATAAATTCGATTGTAAATCTTCATTAGAAAGCTAAAAAGATTTCCTACATGATGGTATTTTATTTGTAATTTTTAGACATCAAATAATTTAATTTATTTACGACACAAAGATGATGCAGTAATTATCTTATTAATGAAATATTGACAAAATTGTTAATATAAATACCAAAATAAATGTAATTTAAGACTTTTTATGAATTACACTAATTTTCTAGGTTACTATGATATATTATTGTTGATTTAATCAACTTGGTTCGAACATATAATTCTGTTATGACTTTCACAAAAATCATATATCAAATAGTGTCAAAATTGACACAAAATAGTTTTTAAATCAAATATTATATTATTAATTGATATTTTATTCCTAAAAATCTAAGGTTCGGCCAAATGACTTAGATAAGGATATATATATTAATAATAAACAATTTGGGGTTCGTTTGGCATGTTATAGTAAGTGTATTAACCATATAGTGAAAGAAAACAAAAAGACATGGTAAAAGTTAAATTATTTAACTTAGAGTTAAATTTAATTGATAAGGTTAAAATAATATCCTAAAATTGTCTAAATTCTATTGGTTGATAGGATTTCGACCCATCCCCACTTTAGCTTCGAAATAAGACCCTTTGGAACCATTATAAACCGATTTTGACTTTAATATAAAATAATATTTTGAGATATTCCTAAGGTGCCCCTCTCCTCCCTTATAAAAGGGCACCTCCTCCCCCTCCTCCTCACACCAATTTGAGCACTCAAGCTCGGCCAACCCCTGCCATTTTCCCTTCTCCACTTCCCTAGAATAATCCTAGAGGTCCTGGTATTCTCCAAATACCAATCTTAGTTCCTTAAGTGGAGGATTCAAAAAGGCGTTCCAAAGAAGAGGTAATATCCATTACCGATCTTTTCAATTTCTTTCTTCTTCAACTTCTTCTTCTTTAGTTGTTTCATGATAAAGTAATAACATCAGTATTACTTACATACTGATATGTTATTATAAATATGAAACAACCCTAATTCACCTTCTATCCATCCTACGGAAAAATGAAATCACCGCGCGTGCGTACGTACGGAATACCGTCTCCACGCCGTGGTGTAATCTATTTTCCACCATCACCTTACAAGGATGGGTATAATGGTGTAATGAGTAACTATATATGATTATTATGAAGTAATATTGATACTGAAATAATATATATATATACTCCAATACAATTCCACGATCATTGGAACGATATCATCACTCGTGCGTACGTACGGAATACCGTCTCCACGATGTGATGCGACTCGTTCTACATGATCTTCATTTAATAATGATTATATAAATGAATTGAATGAATGAATATGGTATATACTACACTAATACCATTCTGGAAATGAATTATCTATAACCTAAAGATAAGAATAAGAATTTACTCGACAAAACACGCATAAGAACAAAAAGTTATAAAGACCCGAGTAACAAGTAACAATGAAATATTACTAACAAGAAGCTAATAATATGACCATATATGATATCATATAAATATGTATGATTATGGAATAAGTCAATAACATTATTTAAACCATTATACAGGAGCTTCAGACACGTACAAAGCTAATCGGACCTAAGGTAAGGAAAATATCACAATCTCATTTTTATCCGAGATTGTTTATTCGTAAGTATTCACTGGGGTGTATTTTATCATCCACATCCATGTTTCATCAATATGTAATATTATTTCCATCCACCTAAAATTGTTTAAATCCATTTTTACCCTTCGGTGAGTTTTTAGTAATATGTATGAAAGGAATCTTTTGTCATACGAGGTACTTTTTGACTTTTCCGACAAAAGTACGAAGAATGTTTTTTTTACTTATATGGAATGGATGGATTTTTAAAACATTATTTCCAAGAAGCTTCCTTTACAAGTTATCAATTTTATTTTTAATCAACTTCTTTTATTTTAAAGTCGTATGACATGTTATTAAAGGAAAAATGTTTTTGAAGTAGAGAGGATATTTTCCTCAAGAATGGAGTTCAAGTATTTTATCAAAATTATTTTCCATCTAAGATAATAAAAGGGTTCTGTTTTTATACCTATTATTACATGGATTTGATTATGTTGTGATGGAAAAAATTTTATGAATTCCTTTATCTTATTTGAATTGTTTTATGATGTCATGATGTTTCAAGAATCCCATTTTTGTTACATGTGTTATGCGATGATGTATGTTTTATGATTATGTGGCACACATAAGAAAGGATTCATTATAAGATGGGTGGGACCTATATCTCCCTCCAATGCATTGGGTAATGATTTTATATCTCATGAGATAGACATGGCTGGAACGGAATGTTATTTCGGTTCAGTGATACAGGACTGAAACGAGGAGTGAACTCGGTTCAGAAAGGGACTTTGTCCACTAAGATAGTCTTGGCAATGAGTCATGACTAACAAGAAATGATTTTCCATGATTATGTGTGCATGCCACAAAGTTTCAAGTTTTATGTTATGGGGATCTCATTTTCACTTCTATGATTTATTCCATGTTAAGATATTATGATCTCTTTTGCAGGTTTTGATTTTCAAAAAGATATGATATGATTTTTATTTCCTTTATTCGCCCTTGCTGAGCATTTGAGCTCACCCTTTTATGTTTTCTTTTCCCCATGTCAGGAAGATGGATATTAAGTAGAATATGCTAAAAGGGACCCTAGATATGATGAAATAAATGGGAGACACTGTAGAAGATTTATGAACCAGTTGTTTATGTTTCCCAGTTTCTAAAGACACTATACCTATACGGTCCTTTTTTGTTTTGTCATATGATGTAATAAGTGTGCTTTAATTTTGAAGTATTAACAATGTATGTAAAGTATGGGTCGTTATACTCTAAGACCACATGAGCAATGGTCGGTGTGAGAAACAATAGTAAATGAGAAGTTTAGCAATGAAACAATTCATTTATAGCACCAACTATTATTACCAAACTGATACCAATTGCTAAACTGATACCAATTGTTTGTCACTGGAAACCTTCTCGAACTATCACTCTTCAGATTTTATCATGATAAAAATCTATAGCTGTCGTGACATCTTTTCTTTCATTGATCACTTCTAGCATCATTAGATTTAAATCTCCCCATGTCTTCTTACAGCTTCAACCCCTCTTCATCCTTTCATCTCCCCTATCTCGCTGCTCCACCTATCAGCTTCTCCCTGTGTCTCTGATTAAGACATTTTATCCCCTTATTAGCCAAAATTTCTCCACATTGTGGAGTAACTATTTCTACCCCTTTGTCAACGAACCCAAGGTCATTACGTTGTGATCTGAAACACTGGAAAGAATACATATTAGCACAGTAGAGAAAAAATACCCTCCCTTAGGGAGAGGGGGAGAGTCTCATAGCTACACTTTATCATGTGCGGGGAGTCGATTGATCTCCCAAATACAGTTGATGCCTCTCAGTAGCTTCCTGGTGTAAGGCCTTTGTCAAGATGTATGTAACCTGTAGCTCTATCAGCACATACTCCAACATTACGATTCCTAGATCAACCTTCTCCTTTATAAAATGATACATTATCTCAATGTTCTTTTTATGGAGTGATGGACTTGATTTTTCTTAGATTTATAACACTTGAGTTATCAAACTACATTCGGAGTAGAGACTTCAATTCAATGCGCATATCGTCACGTTGTTGTTTCATCCACAATTACTGTGTGAATGCTTGGGTGGCCGTAATATACTTAGCTTATACGATTCTCAATGAAATGAAATCTTAATTCTTTCATAGCCATGAAATACATAAACCTACAAGATAGAAAGCACCACTTGATGTTTATTTCCTCTCATCCACTGAACCAGCCCAATTTATATTAGTATATCACATTAATTATGACTGAAATGTTTCACTATATATCAATTTGATATCTATCATCCCCTTGATAAACCAAAAAATTCTTTCCACTGATATCATATGGAATTCCTTGGGATTACTTTGATATTTCTCAAATTTCCATGTGGAGGATACAAGGTCAGGCCTTATCATAGTTAGGTATAGCATACATGCAATGATTTTCCTGTATTCTGTGATATTAACTGCCTTGCCAACTTCATCTTTGGGCAGTTTCATCCGGGTAGCAAATGGAGTCTTCATCCCCTTTGAATTTTCCATTCCAAATCATTTCAGAACCTCTTTGGAATATATGGATTTAGAAATGAATGTTCCATTCCTTCCTTATGTTACCGGAAGAAAAAGGTAAAATGTTAGCTCTCCAATCATTGTCATTTCAAAATCACTTTTCATGAATTCAGAGAACTGTTTGCACTGAGATTCATCTGATCCAGAAAATATTATGTTATTGACATAAACTAGTACCATCATCATTTAATAACTATTTTTTTGAGATAGGGGTTGTAATAAACCCCCCACACTCGAAACCAAGATTTTTCAAGTACTGATCAAGCATTCAATACCATGCACTTTGTGCTTGTTTCAGTCCATACAACACCTTCATCAGTCTTCGAACCTTGTTCTCATCCTCATTAATGAAACAACCATCTGGAAGCTATATATACACCTCTTCCTCTGGAACCCCATTAAAAAAAATACATTTTTGACTTCCATATAGAAAACAATGAATTTCCATTGCACTGCAATGGCTAGGAATAATCTGATTGTCTCCAGTCTCTCAACCGGTGCAAATGTCTAATCAACATCTATTGCATATATCTGGGAGAATCCTTTTCATACAAGTCGTTCTTTGTTATGAATCAAATTGTCATATTTATTCATCTTGGTGTGATCGACCCATTTAGTCCCAATGACATTCTTGTTTTCTAGAATCGAAACAATCTCCCACGTCTGATATTTCTCAATCTGATCAAGCTATTCATTCATTGAATTAAGCTAGTTTTTATCATTAGCTGCATCAGTGAAACATTTTGGCTCAATCTAAGATAATAAAGATATCTGTTTTAGAGATTTCATTCTCCTTGTCTTAACTGGAGCTTACTAATCACCAATGATATTCTTCCTGTCAATTTTAGCTCGACTCTTTGGATTTTGTGTTGATATAGATTTTACTTCCTCGTGCTCATTATCAGTATCTTATTCTGAATCAGCATCAGCCACTTCTGCTCCCCCTGAAATGCTTTCCTCCGTATAACTTTCATCAAGAAATTTTTTACTATGCTGTTGAATGATCTCCACATTCTCCACTACAGTGACATCATTTCTCTCAACTAAATTTCCGAGCCACTTGTTAAAGCATTTGTATGCTTTGATTTCTCCTGAATAGCCATAGAATATCCCCTAATATCCATGTGACTCAAATTTCATATGTTTCTCCTTGTTGTGGATAAAAAATATACTTCCTACTATTTTAAAGTATTTCAATCTGGGCCTCTTTCCATACCACATCTCATACAGAGTATTTATTTCCTTCAGACTCAACAAATCCATGTTATAAATGTAGACTGAAGTCAAAACTACATCCTTTCGAAATTTCTCTAGTAGGTATTTTTCTATATGAATTGTTCTAGACATGTTATTGATGATCCAATTTATTTTTTCAACCACTCCATTTTGTTGGGGAGTTCTCACTGAGGAAACATGATTCCTTATCCCATGATTCTAGTGATAGTCTTCCACCTTACTATGAATTCCATACCATTGTCAGTATGAAACTTCAGAATTTTCTATTAAAGAATCATTTTGCACCATCTCCGGTGCTATTTTATAAAGTTGAACACTGCAGACTTATGGGAAATAACAAATACCCATGCCATTATTTTGTAGTCATCAATGAAAAGATCATGGTACCTCTTTCTATTAATTTCTCGTGGTTTGATAGGCCCACAAAAATCATCATTCACCTATTTGAGCACTCCTGTTGACTTATTTTCCATAGCCTTATATGTATTTCTAATGATATTCCGTTATTTTCATGCATGGAACGTGTGAGTACGATCACGTGATAGCTTAGGGAGGTCTCTTGCTGCATCACACTTTACCTGATCTTCCAGGGATGGTTGGAATATATGACCAAGTCATTTATGCCACAACTTGTTCTCTTCCTCTCTGGATAGAATGAAGATATCTTCTTCTCCACTTACCAGGTATAGATTTATCTTTATTAATTTTCCCTGTAGAACTATTGTCCCATCTCTTCCTTTAATGATACACTTCTTCTTATCAAACCTTATAGAATTTCCTGAGTCACATAGTTGACTGAATCAAGGAAAATTATGACAGAGGCCTTCTACAAATAATATATCAGCATGTCTCATCTCTTTTACCCCAAACATGGCCTTTCTAGAGACAATAATTTTCAATACTTCATCATTTCCAAACATGAAAACTCCATCATTGTCATATTTTTTGTCTGTGACAAGATTCTTTTTAGCTGTCATGTGAGATGTGCAGCTGTTGTCAAGGATCCCCACTCCAGAGCGATCTGATACATTAAGTGAAATTTCTCCCACCACTACCTTCTCATCCTTTTTCGTTTTGGTCCATAGTTTTTCCTATTTACTTTTCATTGATTGAGACTTCTGATTTTTCTTAGATTCTGTTGGACCAGCTTCATCTTGCAAAGCTGAAAATATTTTTTCATTTTAAACACACATGTTTGTTCATTGATCAGCTGTGTGGAAACATTTTAATTCTCTAATGGCACATTACAGTATATGGTCAATGTAAAATACCTAGCCATGTGACCAAATCCTTTTCCCCAAAAACTATGTCTTTCAAAATATGTTTTGGAGAACCGTTCTCTATTTGGCTTCCACCTTTGATCTTGTGCCCTTCGACATCTCTTGGATATGGAACACACATACTGTAAATGTCCCATCCTTCCACAACAATAACCCTTGATATGAGGTTCATTCCATTGTTTGACTTCTTCACTACGAGTTTCCCCTTGGGATCTCTAAGTAATCTGATTCTTCCTTGTGCCCAAATCATACTTCAAT
Organism: Viscum album; assembly: GCA_963277665.1. Classification (NCBI taxonomy): domain Eukaryota; kingdom Viridiplantae; phylum Streptophyta; class Magnoliopsida; order Santalales; family Viscaceae; genus Viscum; species Viscum album. The sequence continues at coordinate 1,048,717,298 of OY728150.1, forward strand.
CTCGGAGTGGATGCTTGCAGTCTGACCTCAATTTTCACAGCTCTTTGTTATCTATCAAACCCCCCATCGGTCATAGAATCTAAACATATTTGATGTTTTTTTTTTCTGCTGAACAACTATTCTCTACTTTCAGCCGCCCAGTTTTCGGAGAGATCTTCTTTCTTGATGACCCAGCAGAAGTAAAGAGTTTATCTTGATCTTTAACATATTTTCGCAAATGGAAAACTTCTCCTTCAACTTCTTCCATATTCCTGATTTGATGTTTCCTATTGTTATTGAAGGTATCGATCCCCATTTTCTGTTCTTAAATTTTTAGTTTATACTCACCAAATGATTATGAGTCCTCTAGTGTTGATGATTTGAGTTTCTCAATTTCTTTCATAAACTAATACTTCTCTTCTTCTTGCTACTACATATAGAGTTTGGCATCACAAACAACTTTGTTGGATATTTTGTTTTGGCTCTACAAACATCTATATCCTCAAGAGAAACCTCTATCATAGCTTTCATATCAACTATTCCCTCAACTTATTCTTTTTCTTCATCATCTTCAGTTTCATTCTTATTCTTAGAACTACTGACAACTACCACAATAACATTTTCTACATGATATCTACAGTTCTCTTTCTCTCCAACATCATCAACCTCATACTCGTCTCAACTGTCATATTACATTGAAAGTACTTTCTTCTTCTTAAATAAATTTCTCTTGAAATTTTCATGCATTTCCAAGAGGCTGGAGACTTATTCATGGGAATTTTGATTTCATCGACATCATCATTAACTTGGAACTTTTTGGGACACCATGACACAATATTTACAACCTTTTCACATCAAAAACAATAAATTTGATGCTTCCCTTTAATCATTCCTTTTCCTATTACAAGGTTTTTTGAAAGGAATTACATCACCTCATCGGTCTATTCTACTTCAAGAGAGTCTTAAATAGTGAGATTATATATGGTCTTGAATACCACCTTTTGGTTTTTCCCTTTTCCACAACATTGTAATCATCATTTCTCATTTCATATGTAACATGGTTGTTGTTCAGGTTTTCCAATGTCAACTGTTTTGGGTACTTATCATCCAAAACTGATACATTCAGATTGAGTTAAGGTGGAAGATTCCTCAAAATACTCTTCACAATCATTATGTCTTCAATAACATCTCCAAGACCTCACATGTCTTCCACTACAAAATTTACCCAGTCGAAGAAGGAAGAAACAGACTCATTCAGGTTCATTCTCAGATCCTCATTCTTGTCCCACAACACTTGCAACATTTCCTCTCTTACCTTTGTATCCGCTTCATATATATTCAATAGCTTTTCCCACATGGAAAGTTACGTTTTCCATGACATCACATTTGTATAGATAGGATTGTATAGGGATCCTCCTAAGGAAATAAATTCTTTGGCCCCAGCATCCAACTCTCTATGCTCAGCTTCTGATAATGCACCACTATTAATATCAGTTGTCATGCCATGAATTTATGTTATGATCACATCCATTCCAAATGATCGGAAGTAGTGTTGCATCTGATTATTTTATAGCTGAAAATTGTAACCATCAAATATTGGAATCCCTTTATGATTAGTGACCTCCATTTGATAGAGAAACACTGATACTAACCTTTCCCTCTAATACCAATTGCTAGGTCCACTAGGCTAGATACCCTGAGAGGGGTCAGGGAAATCAGGTTATGACAGATTTAAACAAATCACCCTTTTGATCTTTTTTCTCTGTTAGACAAAACCCTCCTCACTCTACTTCCTGATGTAGAGTATCAAAAAATCTCAAAGCATGGACATGATAGAACAATTTTTACTTGGTTCACCTCCACTGTGCTACATCCAAGGAGCATACACCAGTATTGTGGCCATGTACCAATTCCACTATAACCAATCTGTTGTTTAAAATTTTGGAGCGGACTCACTGTCCCTACCGATTTATAACCACTCAAAAAATGAAAGCTCACTTCTCTCTCAACTAATGTGTTCCCACTGCTTAATTAGAAGATCCACCCACAGGTAATTGACCTGTAGGACTCTTCAATATCTCTAATGAAATCTGCATCATTAACTATTGATAGATGCCCTGTTGATATCAAACATTCACCCACAGATGAATCTCACATTGCACCGAGTGTACAGGGCAACTGCAATATTTACACGCAACCCTTAATGCACCTTGCACGTAATTCCCTGCCTTTGCATGAAATTCCCTTTTCACGCAACACCCATTTTATGCACAACACCCCTTTTATGCACAACAAATTATTTTACACGCAATTTATTTTAGACACAACCTCTACACTGCCTTGCATGGAAATCTATGTTATTGTGAGAAATTCACTTTTCATACAACAATAATCTTTTCACACCAACTCTTTTTCCCGCGCAAATTGTAATTTTATGCGCAAACTTGTGGCTTTTTGTAAAACTTTCTTGGGCACCCCAATTTCGTGCGCCAGAGCTCGGATACTCTTTATGTATTGAACTCCTACCAATGAGGGTGGTCACTTCATATTTATAGGAAAAATCATTCCTGCGTGAAAAACCATTCTAGAGGGCACTATCCACTTCGAGCGAAAAAAAACACATCTGGCGAGCAACATCGTTTTTCACCCCCAGATCCAAAATTGCGTGCACCTCAAGCCTTTGCGAATTTTTGTGCTTCTGATCTTGAAAAAAATCTTGCTTCAAAAAAACCAATCCCTCAATTTCGTACATCCCGCAGTTATTTCACGCACTACTTTACTTTTTCATGAACCGTGAAAATATTTCACACACCACATTCCTTTTGCGCACAATGGGAAAATATTTCATAAAACACTTTATTATTCTAGGGAACGTGCTAATATTTCGCTCACCATGCTATTTTTTTCCTGCCACAATATTTTTCGTGCACCACGCTGATATTTTGCGCACCCCCCTTTACCAAAAACACATCTATCCATTTTACGATTTTTAGGACAAAAAAATTGGAAAATTCTAGAAAATAATGCCACCTTGTATCTGCCCTTTTTGTACCACCTACAGATCATCCATTCCTTTATCGTTTTTGTTCAATAAATCATGGATTGTTGAAAGAATCCATTGAACCCGAAAAATATCCATGTATTCCACCTTTGTCAACACACTCCTAAATCATGGTCTTCTTTGTCAACAAACACAACTGGGAGGCCCACATTTTCAACAAACACAATCACCTCAAAAATGCTTCAATGATGCCATGAGGTATTTTTACCCAACATATACATTATTCTCTAAATTTATAATCATTAATGGGAATCCAAGAATAATTGACTTCGGTAATTGTTCTATTTTATTATCCCTTTGATCCATTTATCAATTGTTTTTATTTCTTAATGTATGTTTTATTCTACCTTCTCTCACTATCCATCTCTTTCATGCTCTTATATATTATCTATAAAAACATTTGAGTTCTATTTTATGGATTTATCAATACAGAACACTATCATCATCATCATCATATTATAATTCATATGATCACCACTATTGATATATCTGATCACTGTTCTTACATTCAATTAAAAAAAGGATCTTATTTTGGTTCTTATTTTTTGTTAAAACCAAGGGATTCTTTCTTCTTCACTTGTTCATGATATTCTATTAAAACAAATGTTGAAATATAACCCCCAAAAGGAGTATTGAGGGAAATAGATGTAGTTTATCATTTATAGTTAATTTCATAAGTCTTTTATAATATTAGACCCTTTTAATTTCTGTAATTTACATTCCACCACAAATAATGTTTAATTTTACACTACGTTCAATTTAACTTAATTAATTTTTTTAAAAAAATCAATTATTCCATGTTAATAAACTTTTTAATAGAGCATCATTTTAAAATTTCTTAAAATGAAATTAACCACACACACTATTTCAATTTTATCACAGACCGACAACTTAATTTTCTATTTAGTAACATATTTACAAATATTTTCTAATATAATTTATATCTCTAAATATATAATTTTATATAAATTCCCTAGTAACTCACTAGTATTGTTCAATATTTACTCTTTATCATTTATAAGGGATCATTAAGAACATTTAGAACCATTAATTCATTTATGTTCATGAGTTACATTATATCATGATGAAAAAAAATATTAAAAATGGATTATTTATTAAATAATGAAAATATAATAGAAAATAATTGTGATTTATATTGATTAAATTTATTGACTATAATATTTTATTACTATTAATTGAGTATAATTTCAATAAATTTATTATTTTTTCACCAACGTAACACTATTATTTATTGTTTGGAAATTAAAAGAATGGAACATGCATATAAAATGAGCAAGTATAAGAAGAAATAATATTAAACCCCAATATTTTTCAGGGATCAATGGTTTAAATATATTTAAGTGGAAGTGAAATTATTATGGAGTGAGTTTTACATATTTATATAATGAATTATTATTTAGATTGACATTAATATAGAGGACATGGAAGCTATGTTCAAATAAAATGACCAATTCATTACTAAATTAAATCAATTAATATCACAAAAAATGATAGAATAAGTTAAACATGTCAATACATATTTAGAATAGAATGGAAAACGGTCACATCTAACTATAGAATAATAAATAAAAATCATTCTCATATACAATATATTATACTATAAAAATATACCTAATGAAAATATTACGATAATGTTTTTTATATGTTCATTTAAAAATTAAGTCATTATCAATAATTAAAAAAATTCATTGTTATTTTTGGATAGTAGGATTGACCAATAAAGAGAACCCAAGGAAAAAAAGATGTATTTCATTTCCACCACACCATATTATAGTAATACATCCTTTAACAATATGGTGGTGTAAGTAATTTTAAATTAATGTGCCTGTGGAAAAAATTATGGATATATTATACAATTTGAATAATATGGTTTCCTACACGGGGCCTCCTATATAGAGGTTATAATTATTTACAGTGATGAGAAGAGGATAATATAATATGTTGTGGATATAAATATAGAAGTCACATACCTTTAATAAAGAAGATAGTATTTCAACAATCCTAGTTGAAGGGATAAAATTAATTACTTATTAGGATGAAACCCAATTTATGTGGATATTTTTTAACAATGTTTTTTATGTTACCTATTTTCATTTTTTATATATCTTGTTAAAAATTAATAACCACATTTTTAGGCATAGAATTCATATTTTTTGGACCACCAAGTCCCAAATTGGTAATGTAAGAGGACTATTCCTCTTTAAATATGATATATTTCAATTGTTATCATTACAGTTTTATTTATTGCCTTATCCTTTAAACATCCCCATTTGTGTTCTTCAATTTTATATATTCATTTTTTCACATTTAGTAAATTTTCATTCGATATATTTTATAGGTTATATTTCGGGAGAATTAATAACATTAGCACCAACCTAAACCTTGTTATTAAAAAAACTAGGAGGAATATTCCTAAAAACGAACTTAATTCCATGAATTTTATATAATATTTTTTGAAGAAAATAATTAAAATTAATTAATTTATATTATTTTAATAACATTTAATGAATTGGATTGGGAAAAATAAACTTCTGTGATTTGATGAATTTATAAAGGTGAAATATTTCATAATATCATTTTAACTATTAAATTCATATAGTAATTAATAAGAGTAATTTTTTGAATGTATTGAATATAGCTTATGGCATTCAATAATTGTTATTAAAGTTATAATATATATATATATATATATATTTTGTAAAATAATAAAATCCAATAAAATGTTCTTAAAACTATCTACTATATGGATATCTACAATTATTCAGTGCCATGGGTATAAAAATTATTATATATTGGTGACTAAAAATAGAATATCTTAGTTTTATATTATCTAAGATCATAATTGAATAACTACATTACACAATATTGATTAAGAAAAAAATAAAAATCAAATGTGGTGTGTGTATTATGAATTATCAGAGATAATAAGGGATTTGTTATTTTGTTATCACAGTATATTATTAGAGTTCTATATATAAATTAAAATTTTCATTATAAATCATTATGTGTTCTAGTTTGTAATTACGTTATTTTATTTTTTAGAGTAAATTATATTTAAAAGCATACAAATGATGTTTTTGTAATACTCAAATATTTTATTATTTATTTTTAAAGATAAATTATGTTTAATCATGTCATGTTGTGATATCCTTTGTGCTAATGCTGAGTTTGATATTAGAGGGAAATCATAGCTCAATGTTGGGGTTATTTGAATAGTAAAAATGTATAAAAAATGTTTTATCATCTTTTTGTTTTTTATTGAGATTTAATGATAAAACCCATTATGTTATGTTATGCTACATCATTTTTTGTTTTTATGTTATTTTTTAATTATAAGCTTTAATTTTAATTTTATTCATTTTGTAGAATAATATATTTATTATTTTTAACCTTATTTTCAATTATTTAATATTTTAATTTTATGAGTTTTCTTCCATTGTGTATCATGTTTCAACATATATATTATATTTTTAAAAAAAAAAATAAATAAAATTGACATTATATAGTATTCATCATTTATAATTTTTAAAATTCATTTTTAATGACTTTAATCACTTGAAATTTAATTATATCTATTTTTATTTATTAGATTGAAATTATTTATTTAATTTAAATAATGTAATATTAAATCCTATATTATAGTATGAACATTTAAATCACTATATCTATTAAACGTATATGTATATAAAATCACGTGATAGGATGAGATCATATGACATGAAACAATCCATACTGAAAGAACCATGTGATCCAAAGAAGGGACAATCTAATGTTATTACCCATGAAAAAGATCCACAGTTATATTAATATTTCACTATATGTGACATATATTATCCATTGAAACAGAAGTATTTCATCATCATCATTATATATTTATTAAAGAAGAAGGGAGACAAAGCAGGGAATACAACAAAGAGGAAGGCCTATGGGGGCCTTAAATAATAAAGACCAAGGGTATCCCCTCTAATAAGAAAATCACACTCAGGGTTCAACTAAAGGGCGTTGTAACATAGTGTACATATAACTAAATGACTCAAGATAGAATTTCCTATTCCACAAAGATACTTAAAAATAACATTCCATTACTAATAATAATAATTCAATGTTATAGTTTATGATAACATCACTCTATACACAATTCCCTTACTAATAAATATTATACCATCATGACCATTTTATATGATATTTCTATTTATAATATTACAATATCAATTTATAAAAATAATTTTAATTTTATGATATATTCATTTACCTAAATAAAAAATCCATCCATTCCACCTGTTTTATATACATGATCCACCACCATACCATAGAGGTTTAGGAATAAATAATTTGGGAAATGAATACTAAAACAATTCATATGAGATCATCTCAATTACATATTTGTAATATGAACAAAAATAAATAAAACGATACAATTTATGTTACTAAATTTAACAATGATTCTCAATGTATATTAACATATGATGATCTCATGAAGAAAAGTAGTGACCCATATAAATTAGTTATCTTAATAATCAATAATGGAAGGAAGGTACAATGTATATCATTTTTATGGTACAACTATAAACATATATAAATCCTGAAGTAAAATATATCGAGTAAATTATATAAAATTTTTATAAAGAGGAATAGTATAAAATATATACCATGGATAGTCTCCTTTAAATTAATGAATTGATAATATGTGTTGATTGGGGGATTATGTTGATCTAATGAGGACATTCCAAGTAGGAAAGCAGAAACTACGACGTTCGACAATGATTGAGAAGCAGATTAGGTATAACTACAATAAAAACTGTTAAACATTATTTAAAAATATTTTTTAATATTTTTTGATCAGTATATTTTTTAGACAATTTAAATTTGATAAATGTTGGAAATTTATTTAAATGAATTATATTATATCATATTATTTTCTGTTCTCGTGTCAAAAAATTATATACATTATACTAAATTATTACCTATAGATTGAATTTGTATATAATAATATGGTGTTTGAGACGGATTTAATGTAGAACACTTCCCTGATAACAAAGGACTAAATATTTACACCAAAGTGAGTATGTTTAATGTTGATAATAAATATATATGTGTCCTAAAAATAAAAAAAATTACAAACATTGTTGAAATGGAAATGTACACAACACCATAAATATTATTAACACCATTATATAATATGTAAATTTATATATATCCTTATATGGTCATATGGATTCATTATGATGATCTATAGGATAATTGATATACCATATTATATATGTTAGTGGTTATTGATTAATTTAACTTGTATACCCATTATATAGTTGTTGTAGGATTAAATTGAATTTATCTACCCTGAATATGTAGTTTATCTCATAATTGTAAAAAAGTTATTTATAAAATATTTTTCATGGAATATCTCATCACTTATAACACATTACATCCCACACACATTGCACATTAATTTTTACTATTATTTATATAAAAAATAATAAAAAACACTTATATTAAAATTCTTATTAAAATTGACCTGGTTACTCACTAGTATAATGTTACATTGGCCACATTTGAATTAAATAGATAAAAAATCCTTTAATATCAAGGAAGTTAGGAATTTGTGAATTATTTATCTTTGTGTAATATGATATTGGGAATATATACAAATATAATATCTTAGTTGAATATTATAATATAATCTCTATTTTTAAAACTCCTATAATAGAAGAATATATATATATCAATGTGTAAAAAATGTATGGAAACTTGAATATATTTATAATATCATTGATGTAATGATGTTTTTTATATATTTTATAAAATCAATTTGAAATTCAAAGTATGTCATCCACTACACCAAATGAAAATCTCAACATGAACCTTCATCATAGACAAAAATGTATGAAAAATATTATATGCCCATAATTACACTTAAAATGGTAGTTCTACCCACATATATCCATTAATTGATTAAATACTATAATGTACTGCCTACTTGGGCTAAACAATTTCATATATACAAAAATTCAAATAAACATGACATTTGAAAACAAGAACATCATTTAGAATCTGATAGTGGAAAAAAAAAATCTTTTCATATATATTTATTATTTTCAAGAGTTTTAAATTTATACCAGAAAATAATACACTAAATTAGGTCTACAAACAATCCTAATTATTTCATTTACCATAGATATTGAGAAAAATAATCTAATACAACATTATCTTTAACTATTTTTTCCAAATAAATAAATATTAAGATCATGTGAAGCTATAGAATATAAATTTACTTATGAATTATGTGTTTTCCACCGTTCCTATGTTAGAATTTTAAGGATAAAAATTTATAGACCCTAAATGGGTATATTATTTATAATTCAAAAAATCATGAAATAGAAATAATTATAGAATTCATGAATCAATCGATCATCAACCAAATTCCATCTATAAATCATAAAATAAAATTATTTAATTTTTATAATTTAAAATAATATATTAATTTTTGTTAGAGAATATATGAATGGAATATTTTGGGTCACCAAACAAATCTAAAATCATATAGACCATATTCCCCATTATTAAGGGAATGGAAGATGTAATGACCCGGATTTTCCATGTATTGTTTTTAAATAAATTGGAATTTTACAAGTTCATGAAAATTTGCGGCGCGTGATTCCAAGGCCCGGTGTGCCCAGAATTAATTTCTGAATTTTTGGTTAGGTACGTTCAGTAAACGTACGAGTGGGTTTTTATAACTTTTGAACTAGTGCTCAGAATTGAAATTTGAGGGCACCGTTGAACTCGCAGCTCCAGTATTCGCTTAAGGATACTTTCACCTTGACTGCTATGGGTTGAGAATAAAAAATATTTCTTGGGTTTTTCATTGAAAAAAAATAAAATAAAATGAACTACAAATTTATTTTTATTTTTTTAGCCACCATACGGATGTTTGAAGTGGGGACCACCACAACTTAACCTCCCATGAGAGGATAAGGTGTTGGGGCTCACCCAAACCTAACCTCGCTTGAGAGGTAACAATGTGGGGACCACCCATGACTAAACCCCCATTTTAATTGTGGAAAACCTCTCAAATCCCCTCATTATTGATGGAGAGTCTCTCCACCCCCTCATTTAATGGTGTCAACCCTTCCTCTCTTTTAATTGTGCCAACCTCATCAATTATTTAAGTGGAGCCAACTTAATTAATTCACCCAAATTGAATTCTTAAGCCAACGATTTAATAGATTTTATAATCTATTATTCTTGGCTACCTATTCTTTTATTTGCAATGGAGGAAGGAGATTTTGAGAGAAAATGTCTCACCAATGAAGAACACCGGCAAAAATCATCTTCGACTTCTTCCTCAGAAGAAACCAATGTGGGACATCTTCGATGACCAGCCCTCCCTCCTCATCGTCATCAATGTACCGATTCATGAGCTCGAAATTGGATGTGTGTAGTAGACGTGAAGAATGATGACAAATCTGTCTTCTTCCCTGCGACTCTGTCAGCGATCAATAAACAAAGGTTGGGGATTTTTGTGATTGATTTTATTCACTTGTTTATTTTCTTGGAAAAAATTGAATGCAGAAAAAAGTATTATCATGTTGACCTGCAGATGTTTTTCCTTGTGGGTTGGGAATATTTTGTTAATGAGGTATTATAGGGAATTGATGTTTTTAAGATATCTTCCATGTTCATTCTATGTTTATGTTCTGGATGAACTGATTGCTATCACCCTAAATGAAGAGGGTGTGGGACAAACAAACATGGCCCGACCCCCCATCGTCGTTCTTCTTTGTGATGTTCATCGGCATGGCGATGAGTCAACGAGAGGCCAAATGCGACGAAGGCAACCTGCGCCACCCCCACGACGCTCCGCTGCCCCGGCCGTGTTACCTGCAGGCCGTGCCACCCGCTTGCTGAACTAGCCCGAGCCATGATGCACCCCGTCCGAGCTGGGCTTTGGCCGCACCACGCACAAGCTCCTGACCGCCGCACCCACCTCGCCCCTCTCAGTGCCCTCCTGAGCCCCGACCGACCTGTCCTCCGCACATGATCTGTGTTCCCCATGGCTCTTCCGTTCGTGCACCTCACAAACCCAATACTCCCTGCATCACCGTTGGCTGAACCGAGTGCCGTCCTCCGTGGGCCCTGTGCAGCCCGCGACTCTACGGTTTGTGCGCCACGTCCGAGCCAGCCTCCCAGCACCGGCTGCTCCTCCCCGGCCCCGAGGCGAGCCATTTGGATCGGGCACCTCGCGGCACCCTCTGGGCCAAGGCGCACCCTAGTGGGGCCCTCCGGGCCAAGCTTCCCACGCAGCGCCCTCCGGGATGCACCTCCCTAGCACCGACTCGTGGCCGGTCCACACCCTCACTACCGGTCCGCGCTCTCGCTTCCATCAGGGACCCCTCGCGACCTGTATGGATAGGCCCAGTGGTCTGGCCAAACCTAATAGTGCGGCCCACCAAACGGGCCGGGCCCGACCTAATGGGTCTGGCCGGGTCAACCTGGAATGGGTCCGCCCATACTGGTTCGGGTTGGGATGGACCAGACCAAGGCCCATTACTACCTGTTCACTTTCTTTTGGCCATATCATTAGCACTAGACGTTCGTTTGACAAACCGTCAGTGGAACTAGTAATCCTGGAGTGTGATAGTCCCATTGGGAATATTCCATAGGAGTTTGGGGTATAGTTTAGATACAGTCATGTTGGATCGTGGGCTAATCCAACCAAGCCCCCAGGACTAAAAGGCTAATAACTCATAGATCCGACGTCCGATTGACGCTCCGTCAGCTACATTGATCCCCCTATGACTTGGCAGACATTCGAGATACTAATTCATGGTACTTCGTGATAGTTGGAGTATCGACCAATAGCTCCTGGAGCGGATCCTTCAAGAGACGACCAGACAGTGTAAGTAGACCTTGTAGCTGGATGAGACATGACAACTGCTAACGGATTAACTCTGAGTGACTTGACTAGTCCAGTGGGGAGCTCCTGGTTGTGGCGGTAGACCCACAACATAGGAGGTCCTGGTTGTGACGGCAGACCCATGTTCGGGAGTAACTCTGTGTGATGCGGTAGACCCACGATACTCGACAGGGGGAGTACCTCCATAGTCAAAGGTTAGTGGGAAGTGCCTTGGTGTCATGCAAGACCCATTGTATTTGATAAAGGAGGAGTTTTCTAGCTACTCATGTTTTAATAATGTGAAAAAAATCAAGGTTGGGCTGAGTCAGTAACTTTTGTGTTTTCCTCCCGATTGAGATGGATTACATTATAAGATAGGTATATGTATAGGGATATACCTATGTGGGGTTATCTATTGATTTCATAATTTGTGGTTTATCCTTGTTGGTTTTTGTGAGACCTTAAGAGTCTCAGGGGGCCTACTGATTATCGTTATACTCACTCCTGCATGGGATGTTCCTGCACATTGTTGTATTGGATGCAGACGAGAGACAACGATGACTGGGGTTGAGAGTAACCAGACTGGACGGTAGCTGGATGTGGAATTTATGGTGTCCCAGTGCACGGTGGAGATTGACGGACTTGGATTATTGAGGAGGTGATATGTACCTACACTTCAGGTAGGAAACTCAGAGGATATCCCAGTGGCTGTTTTTCTTATTTCCTCAGTTCTACGTGTACTTTTAGTTTCTTGTACTTTCTATTTGGTATTGTATTCTGGCTCCTTTTTACTTACTATACTCACTTGATGGTTATTCAGTTTTCTCAAGATCATATCTGCTGTATGTGTTAATAAGTTATAAATGAAATGCCTTCCCTGTTTTAGGGAATTACTACTTTGGTGATAGTATCCTGCCCCTGGCCTATAGAAGGCGGGCTTGGGGTAGTCACGGCACGAGCCCTAGGGAACGGGTCATGAAAAATTGGTATCAGAGGAGTCAGTTTTACACATAACATAGAACTCTGATTTTTTTTTGAAGAAATAACGTTAAGATTAGTGAGTTTGGTTCTCAGTTTAGGGAGTCTATTGTTGGTGTGGCGACTGATGTATCCATACACCAAGACCCTGACTTATAATTTCTGACTCTATGCACGAAAACAATGATTATGTGTGTGTTTTCAAAAAAAAATTATGTCAGCTCAAACAGGACAGCTCACCAGTTATAATCATTTTATAGTGTCGCAACTATTTCTTTAATGAAGTATCCCTACAGATGACCATCTAGAGTCCCGAGAGTTGTACGCACAAATATCCCAACAAGTGATGAGGCCTTGGAGCCGGTCCCTTTTATAGTGGAGGCACCAGAGATACCACTCCTCGTTGGGCCACCGATGCAACCAGCACTAGTAGCAGACCATTCATGTTTCTTGAGAATGTTAGATGAGATCTAGGCTAGAATCCACCCAAGTTTAGGGGAGATATGGACCCATAGGCGGTTGAGGATAGGCTGGAGGCTATGGTGAGAGTTTTTCGACTAGTTGGGTCACCAGCGGACCTCATGGTGATTCTTTCTGTCAGCCATCTACAGGCAGCAACAGACATATGGTGGAGCCTGATGCTCATGGTTCACGATGTGATGACACTACTCTGTCCAGACTTCGAGAGCCTATCTCAGGTTTAGTTTGTTCCAGCGACTCTCCGTGCAATGCGCATACAGTAGCTACTTCATCTGCAGCAGGGTATCATGACTGTAGCTCATTAGTAAGCGTGGTTAACTGACATCTCATACTACTCCACTGATATGGTGCTGGACCCACTCTTTAAGGCCCAAACCATTAATCAGGAGCTCAGAAGGGAGATCAGAGATCAGATGATCTAACTCAGCATCCCAACACTAGCAGGGGTACTAGAGAGAGCACTCATGTTGGAGAGTTTCCTTGTTGAGCTGTCTCCAGTTGCAAGATCCACAACCAGTCGACACGTAGTGAAGTATTCTCTAGCTGGGAGCACACAAAAGTCATTAAGGTCCAGGAGGACTAGACCTATAGGTCGATGCCCACATGACTCAGGAAAGGTTGTGTGGGGCACCCTGATCAGAGACAATCATGCCAGGATCGGGAAGTGTTTCACTTGTGTCGGGCATGGTCACATAGCTCGTGACTGTCCGACCTGCCATTCAGATGATCAATAGATTGTTGAAGGACCTCCCGGGTATAGAAAAGGATTCCATTGAGGTGGTCCATAGGGAGAGAGAGGACGTGTCATAGGAGTTGGTAGTTCACCTGGTGGTGGACAACATTTTGAGGTGTTACTGCCACCACCACTATGAGGTTCAACCCAACCATAGGGAGCAGGAGGACATGGAAAAGATCCGCTCTCGGAAGCTGAGGCCTATGATCATGATGCTCTAGAGATGATACGAGGTACAATATGTGTCTATTCCACCTTAGATGTAGTTCCTATAGACACATGTTCCAGTCAGTATTTCATTCCCACTTCCCTCGTTCGGAGCTCCGAGAATCTAACAGAGCTGTTGGATCGATCCTTATGGCTAGAGACTCCAGATCATGAAATCACTAGCTTAGAGTTTGAGATGAGGATGACCAGAAGACGGCCTTCAGTTTTCGGTATGACCACTACGAGTCCTTGTTCATTCCTTTCAGTGTAACCAATACTCCAGTAGTGTTCATGGGACTCATGAAAAAAAATTTCTAGGCATACCTCAATCACTTTGACGTAGTATTCATCGACAACATTCCGATCTACTCGACTACTGAGGAGGAGCTAGCCTACCATTTGCAGGTAGTACGGGACACACTCTGAGAGGACCAGCATTATGGTAAGCTCTCAAAGTGCTAGCTCTGGATCTGAGAGAATCAATTTCTAGGTCATTTCATCTCAGATACTAGAGTTCCAGTGGATCAAGTGAATATTGATGCAGAATTTTCTTGGGATCCACCCTGTAGTGTGATGGAAATACAGAGTTTCCTGGGTTTTTCCGGATAATACCGGAGATTTGAGACAAATTTTTCAAGAGATTCAGCATCGCTAACAACCATGACGAGTAAGGGTTAACCCTTTGTGTGGTTAGAGAGATGCCAGTAGGGATTTTAGGAGTAGAGGTAGAGGATGACTAGTGCCCCCATCTTGAGGCTTCAAGAGGAAAGCGTTGGGTACGTACTCTACAGGGCCGCATCAGGGACTGGACTAAGATGTTTCCTGATGTAGGAGCGAGTAGTGATCACTTATGGTTCATGAAAGATGAGACAACATGAGAATAACTATGATACCCATGACATAAAATCAACAGCAGTGGTCTTCTCCTAAATGATGTGGCGGTACTATCTGATGGGAGAGCTTTTTACCGTGTACTATGATCAGAAGTGTCTCAGGTATATCTTTTCCCAGAATGACCGGAACATGAGACAACGACATTGGCCTGAGTTCCTCCAGGAGTATGACTTCGAAATAGAATATTCTCCTTGAAAGGGGAACGTTGTCGCAGATTCACTCAGTAGGAGATCTGGTATACAACTTCTAAGTGAGGATACATAGCAGTTGGATGGTTTATAGATATCCTTTGTGGATAGATATAGAGTATCCTTCCTTCAGTCTCTTACAATAACTCCACCACTTCTTTAGTGACTCAGGGATGTGAAGCATGGGGACACTGATTGCGAGACACGATGTGCTCATATATCCATAGGGCATGCACCTGATTTATTTTCTCAATGTGGGGAGCACATCATCCTCTTCAGAGGAAGTACCATGGTTTCAGTGTCACTTAAAGAGTAAGTGTTGAGGGAGATCCATAGATACCCTCTAGTGGTACATCCATTACTGGTGAAGATTTACCAGGATCATCAACAATAACACTAGTGGCCGGAAATGAAGTAAGCACTTGTAGAGTTTGTCGCTCGATGCCTCACTTGTCAGCATGTGATAGCAGAGAACCAGGTACCAGTAGGCTTGGTGCATCATTTAGAGGCCCCCAAGTGGAAGTGGGATGGGATATCCATCGACTTCATGACAGGACACCCATGTACATCTATGGGTCATGACTAAATTTGGGTGATCATTGACCGACTTACTGTGTTGGCCCACTTCCATCCGATAAGAGAGCAGGGCTCAGCAGAGAGCATGGGACACATCTTCGAACATGAGATTTTGGGGATACATGGATTACATTTGAAGATTGTCTTAGATCTTGATGGATGCTTTACTTTCTATATATGGAAGTGATTGTAGGAAGTCATTGGGACACAACTTTGTTTGAGCCCTGCCATTCATCCTCAGATGGATGGTCAGACTGAGTGTACCACTGAGACCCTCGAGGACATGCTACATGATTGTGTCGTCGACTTCAGTCGCAGCTGGAAGGACCAATTACTTTTGGTGGATTTTTCATACAACATGAACTTTTACTCCACTGTAGGGATAGAACCATTTGAGGCATTGTACGGGAGACCCTGAATATCACCTTTGGGATGGACTGAACTAGGGGAGTCAGCACCGGTAGGACCATAGTTTGTATGGTATAATACTGAGAAGTTGCAGATCATCCAAGAGCATTTGGAGACTGCACAGAGCAGGCAGAAGTATTATACCGATAGAAGAAAGAGACATATAGAGATCAAGGATGATGACCATGTTTATCTACGGGTCTCACCTCAACGAGGTAAAAGAGAATTGGCCGATGTGGAAAGTTATCTGAGAGATTAAACAGTCCTTTTTAGGTACTCATAAGAGTTGGCGAGGTGGATTATCACTTAGATTTTCCACCTCAGTTGCATCTGGTGCACGATGTCTTTCACGAATCCCAGCGGAGGAGATACGTGCACGACCCTTTTTACATCATCAACCATAGAGAGATGGATGTCGACGATGGGGAGAATTTTACAAAGGTTCTAGTTGAGATTGAGGATCGAAAAGAGTGGTTCTTTTGTGGATGGTCGATACCTCTGGTATACATTTTCTGGCATCACAGGAACCTTCAGGAGAGTACATGGGAGCGGGAGTCTCATATGCATGCTCAGTATCCCCACTAGTTCCTTTAGTTGTGAGTTGTGGATTATTGGGGCGTAGAGCCCTAAGGTGGGGAGAATGTAAAGACCCAGATTTTCCAAGTAATTTTTTTAATAAATGAGAATTTTACGAGTCCATGAAAATTTCTGGTGCATGATTCTGAGGCCCGGTGTGCCTAGAATCCATTTCTGAAGTTTTTTGCAGGTACGTTTAGTAATCGTACGTGTGGGTTTTTATATCTTTTTAACCAGTGCTATGAAATGAAATCTTAGGGCACTGTTGATCTCATAGCGCAGATATTCACCTAAGGATACTTTCACCTCTATGGAAGTGGGTCGAGAATAAAAGATAGTTTTTTGGTTTTTCATGGAAAAAATTAAAATAAAATGAACTAAACTTTATTTTATTGCCACGATGTCGATATTGGAGGTGGGGACCACCACACCTTTTCCTCCCATGAGAGGTTATAGTGGTGGGTCCCACCCGAACCTAACCTCCCAATAGAGGTTATGATGTGGGGACCACCCGTGACTAAAACCCCATTTTAATTATGGAAAACCTTTGAACTCCCCTCATTATTGAGGGAGAGTGTATCCACCCCCCTCATTTAATGTTGTCAGTCCTTCCTCTATATTAATTCTTCCAACCTCATGAATTAATTTAGTGGAGCCAACTTAATTAATTCACACAATTTGAATTCTTATGGAAATGACTTAATAGATTTTATAATATATTATTCTTGGCTACCTATTCTTTTGTTCTCAAATGAGTAAGTAGCTTTTGATAGAAATTCTCTCACCAATGAAGAATAAATAACATGTTCTTCCAATGATGAATGTCAGAAATTTGCGTCTTCGAATTCTTCCTCGGAAGCAACCGACGTGGGATGTCTTTGACGACTGACCCTCCATCCTCATCGTTTTCAATGAAAAAACACATGAGCTCGGAATTGGAAGTGTGTAGCGGACGCGAAGAATGATGACAACTCCCTCTTCATCCCCACGACCCTAACAGCGAACAACGAACAAAGGTGGGGGATTTTTGTGATTGATTTTATTCCCTTGTTTCTTTCCTTCCAAAAAAAAGAACGGAGACCAAATTATTATCATGTTGATCCATGGATGTTTTTGCATACGGGTTGGGAATATTTTTTTAAAGATGGATTATTGGGAATTGATGTTTTTATGATATCATCAATATTCATTCTATGTTTACGTTCTTGATGAACTGATTGCTACCACCCAATACGTGGAGGGTGTAGGAAAAACTAACATGGCCCAACCACCCTCTAACGTTCTTCTTTGTGATGTTCGTCGACATGGTGATGAGACGAAAAGATGATGATGGTGACGAAGGCACCCTGCGCCGCCCCCACGACGCTCTGCCGCCCTCGGATGAACTGCTCCTCCTAGGTCGTGTGGCCTACTGGCCGCCCATCCTACCTGATGAACTGGCCCTAACCGCAGCGCACCCTGGCCAAGCCGTGCTCCGGCCACCCCACGCCCTAGATCTCAGCCGCTGCACCCCATGCGGCGCACTTCCGAGCCCCGGCCGAGCCGTCCTCTGCACGCAACCCACGGCTCCACCATCCATGCACCTTGTGTACCTGGCGCGCCAAGTGTCATTGTTGGCGGAACCATCCGCTAGCCTCTGCACACCTCGTGGCTCTACAGTCTACGAGCCCCGCGATGCCCCAGCCGAGCCGGCCTCCCATCCCCGATCGCGCCAACCTGGCCCCAGGCCGAGCCGCACCAAGATGCCCCCTGGCGGCGCCCTCTTGACCGAGCCATGACCTCATGATTCCCACTGGGCTGAACATCCAATGTGGATCCCTCTAGGATGAACCACCCTCATGCCAACCTATGACCGATCTGCGCCCTCACGACCGGTCTGTGCTCTCACAGCGTGCTATGATGGCCTGAGCGGGCAGAGCTAACCATATCGGACTGAACGACTTAACGGGGTGGGCCAGGCCCAACAGGTTAGGCTGGGTCGACCCGAACTGGGTCGGCCCATGCTGGGTCAGGCTGGGTCAGACTAGACCTAGGCCCATTATGACTCGTTCACCTTTTTTTGCCATATCATTGGCACCAGATGTTCGTTTGACGAATCGTCAGGGGCACTGGTAATCATGGATCATGAAAGTCTCATTGTGTATATTCCACTAGATTTTGGTGTATAGTTGAGATACTGTTAGGTTGGATTGTGCAAAAATCTAACCGGGTCCCCGGGACTAAAATGATAATAACTCATAGACCGGGCATCCGATTGACGCGTCGTCATTTGCATTGAGACCCCTTTGACGTGGCAGATCATCAGGATAATTCTTCATGGGAATTCTTAATAGTTAGAGTATCGACCAATAGCTCATGGAGAAGATCCTTCTAGAGACAAGCAGACAGAGTACAAAGACCTTGTAGCTGGCTGAGGCTTGATGACTGCCGACCGATTGACTCAGAGTGACTTGACTATCCCAATGGGGAGTGCCTTGTTGTGGAGGTAGACCCATGACAAAGGAGCTCCTAGTTGTGGCGGTAGACCCGCGATACTCAACCGGGGGAGTACCTCTAAAGGTTGTTAGGGGGAGCGCCTAGTTGTCGCGGGAGACCCACCGAGGTGTGCACATCTGTGTGACGCCATGGACCCACAGGACTCGACATGAGGAGTACCTCAACAGTCCAAGGTTAGTGGGAAACACCTTGGTGTCACGGTAGGCACACTATACTCAAAAGAGGAGGAGTTCTCCAATAGAAGAGGTTTCGATAATGTGAATAAAATCATGGATGAGCTAAGTCAGTAACTTTTGTGTTTTCAGAATGATTTAGATGTATTATTTCATAACATAGGTATATGTATGGGCATATACCTAAGTGGTGTTATCTATTGATTTCACACATTCTCGTTTATCCTTTTTGGTTTTTGTGAGACCTTGAGGTTCTCACGATCCTTACTAAGTATCGTTATACTCACCCACTCGTGGGCTATGCCTCCTCATTGTTGTGTTGGATGCAGACAACAGATAGTGCTGACTGAGGATGAGAGTATCGGGACTAGATAGTACCCAGAGGTTGACATTACGGCGTGTGGGTACATAGAGGAGATAGAAAGATGTGTAGTGCTGTGGAGGAGACCAGTTCCTACCCTTCAGGTAGGAACCTCGAATGATAACCCAGTGGCTATTTCTCCTATTTCCACTCTTGTACTTGTACTTTCAGTTTCTTGTACTTTCCAGTTGGGGTTGTATTATGTGATTTTTTTACTTACTATAATCACTTTTCGGTTATTCAGTTTTCTCTTGATCATATCTAATGTGTGTTTTCAATGGTTATAAAGGCAATGCATTCCCAGTTTTAGGTAATTACGCCTTTGGCGCTAGTCACTAGCCATGGGCCTATGGAAGGCGGGCTGAGGGTAGTCAAGGCACGAGCCCCAGGGGACGGGTCGTGATAGGTTATGCATCGACAATTTTAATCATCCTCTAATGTTCACCTCTAAAAATGAATGTAAATTAATATATGTGTGTGCTGTTTGGGATTAGTCTTATGAATTAGGATTCCCTAAAAAATTGTTATGGGAGTTTTATGATTAGAATTATGTATAAATAAGGAACAATGATGGGTCAAGGATATAGAGAAGACTATATTATATACATTTATAAAACACATGATAACATGATTAAAATATATAAATATGAATGATAGTCAAATGGAATACTATCCAATGATAAGTTTACTATAATTTAAAAATTAGAATAGTTTTTTAAAATGTATCCACCTATTTTACCCTTGATTTTAGTAGGGCCTTGTTTCCTTACTCAACGTATTACTAGGGAACAATATATAAAAATATTTGGCCATAAGAATATCATATTTTAGTTTTTTAACAAGAATTTACATTTGTAAAATTATACGGATTCTCTCATTTTAGTGTTTTATAGAATTTAAACAAACACATTCATAGTAAACACAATCATTGCAGGTGGACACTTATGCTCAGTATACATTTTTCCTTCCAATTTTATTAAAAATGATTTATTTTCATGATTTATTTTTGTAATTTTATTCTTTACCTCATGATTGCCCCTATTATACCTTAACCTTATATGAAAAACGTTTTTAAATTACAGATCTGAATATAAAACTCATTATTAGATAAAAAATATGAACCAAATTATCCCCGTGAAAAAACATGAAATCACAAGAATTTTTTTCCCAAAATAAACCATACCTTCATACACTAAAATATTATAATCATTATTTTAAAAAAAATTATATTTAGATTAATTTTTTAAATCAACAAATTTCCGGAAATATCATAATAAAACAAGGAATATTCATGTAGGTTACTTGTAATATAATTATAATATCATAAATAAAATCACTAATACAAATGAAAATAACATATGGTCTACTTAAACCTTTGAAATACCCAATTAGTTTGGGAAATATAAGATCCCACCAATAATTTAAGCTATAATGGGATCACCCGATGCTATTTGGGTTCTCCCAACATATATGGTATTATGATCTCATCAATGTGCTATAATGTGCCTCAACTAATAATTAATAATGTTTATGGACTATATCACGTATAAAAACATTGAAAATTATTTATAACTCTTGAACAAAATGGAATCAGATATCAAAATATAATTTTTCATGTTAAAACACTATTAAAATATGAACATTGCACACATAATAAAGAAACCATTTAATTTAAAAAAATATATAAAACAAATAAAATAAATGTGTCATTATGGAATAAAATTTCGATAATTTTTTATAAGATTAAAATTAAATATATTTTGAATTTTGTAAAAATAGTTTAAAGATGAACATTAAAAGATGATTTAATAGAAATTCACTTACCATGAGATCAAACCATCATCTATAGTATTTATCATAATGAATAATAATCATATGTTAATTAATACCTACCTATGAATATATTTCAAGTCTATTTGTTGTTTTATATCACCTATTACCGTGTTATATATAATTTCCTATTCAGTTATGTTTTCATTAGATGTTTTGGACATATTTGTTCCATATATCCAAAATGATTTTTATAGGTTCACTATGGTATTAAATTTCATTATTTCATCATCCAAATAGTACTATTCATGAAATAATTATAATTTTTATACATTAATAATAAATTTAAATCCATCTATTAAATATGTTAATGATAAATTAACTACATTACAATCATAGAGTTGGTAGGTTGTATGTATGAATATGTACCATTTCCATTGTCCAATGATCATTATGGAATGAAATAAATTACCATTTTGTTTTTATATAATGATAATAATATCATATTATTTAATTAAATATAATTATAAATATTTCATACATTTGATGGGGGGATGAAGAAGGAATCACATAACATCATGGATATGGAAGTCTATATGAATGCATGAAAAAAAGAATCATTTTTCAGTGATGGGAATGCTAAGATGGTAAATGTTATATTATATTATTAAAATGATAAATTTTTCATTAATATCATATATAAATATAAATTAAATTATTATCACCATTCATATCTATTGTTGGTGGAAAAAGAATTCAACCTGTTCGTCAAAAGGTAGTCTGTCGTACACACGAATTGAACTCCGTTACCATTCTATTGAGGATGAGGTGTATATTGGTCATACAAATAAAATAATAAAATATTAATATATTTAAGATACTAGAGTTAATATTTTTTCATGGTTGAGGATGTTTTGAGGTATGTGGGTGATTAAAAAAATAAAACAAGAAGATATAAACTATACCACTTCTTTTTGAAACCTCCTTTGATTAACACCTTAATTCCCAAAAGATTGGTACTATGCCTAAAAATGAAATCTAAAATGATATTAGGGATTATATGAGGTTATTTTATTTTATTTAAGATGATCAAAATGTATTTTTAGTAGCTATGAAATGATAAGTAGAGGTTCCTTTATATAAGAGAGGGAATGGGAAATATTGAAATATCTCAAAATAATAAATAAATAGACATTGATAATCAATAAAATATATCTCAAAATAGAGTTAGTTAAAATATAATATAATTATTAGTTCTAATACACTTATCAAGTAAAAATAATACATGTTTTTACTATATTTCTACCAAAATCTGGTTGTTTTATCCCATATTTAACCCCTTTAACTCTTTTAGTGAAAATACGGGGTTTCCCTATTTGAGGAACAATATAGTTAATATAAAATTAAAATACTCATAAATGGGAAAAGATTCATATTTTATACCATATCCTTAAAAACCGTTCCAATATAATTTTATAAATAATTTTACATCATTTAATAAAATATTATTTAATATAAAATATCCATAATGTCAATTTTTATAAATATTGAATACCTTAAAATTAATAATATTAATATATATATATATATCAAATAAGAACCACGTACATTCTTATATACCTAAAATATCATAGTAATCAGAAAATTCATTGATAAAATTATTGATCTCAAATTATATTTATTTAACATTTTAATATCATTTATTTAATTTTTACATTAATGAAATTATTATTGCATGAGAATTGTGAAAAATTTTAAGGCAATTAATTCTTCATTAAAATATGAATATAAATTTTAAAAATGAATAAAAAAAGTTATATTTAAAATTAATATTCATTGTCTGAAAGATCCTCTAGAAAATGTCAAATTGAAAATATCAACAATATTAAACAAAATAATATGCAATGGTTGGATTTTTTTAACCAATATACTATCAAAGTCAAAATATATTAAAAGTTTCCAAAAAATATTATAAATTTGACATTTTTATTATTATTGTAAATATATAGTCATCCAATAAGATTTATGTATGTGGTTGATTCATTTTATGGTTCATGGTATTTTATTTGTTATTGAAATAACACGATTTAGTCATTAGCATGGTAATAAAAATTATAAATCTTAATATTCATATTTAATAAAAACAAAAAATAAATATTTAGTTAATTTGGAACCTTAAATTATAAATATATTATTTATTTTTCAAAATTATTAATTCAAAATTAGTATAATTTAATTTTAGATTAATCAAATAAACACGACGAAAATTGGTTTTTCTTAAAAAATGCACATTTTAAATAGATACTAATAATATAAAATTTAATTATAAACTAAATTATAAAAAAATATTTTTATTAATTTTAATAGAAATTAACTATTTAAAATTTTAAAATTATCTAATACATAATTTTACATTGTAAATATTCTATAATAAAGTATAAATTTCAATAAAAATATGCATTATTATTATTTTTTGAATAAAATGTGTTTATAATGTTATAAAAAATTAATCCAAAGAAAATTATGAAATTATAAATTCAAGAAAAGAAATAGTTTTTTTTTAATTAGAAATATATAACTTGAATATGATACTTTTAAATAAAAATTATACGAAATGAGTTTAATAAATATATATCATTTTTTATTTTAAGAATATAGTTATATATTTATAATTAAAATAACATCATAATTCAATAATATTAATAAATATAAAAACTATTTATCCTATCATCACATGGGTTGTTAAATTATTCCCCCATTTGGATATTTCATTCTTTCAATTTTGAAATTGGGCTCTATAACTAGAATTTGACTTTTAAAAAATATCATTGCTGAAATACCACATCATAAAATGCAACAATAAAGTATTCAAGTATATTGAATGAAAATAAATTAAGATTGTAATTAATATTGAAATATACTATGTTTTCAAGTAGGAAAACATGTATATGAAATCGATATTATAATTTCCCAATATTAAAAGATAGATATAGGTAATATATCTATGATAAAGACATCCATCAAAAAACCATAAATCATTGATTGGATAAAAGGAAATAAATTTATTTTTTAGAAAAGTAAATGAATAATGAGTTTGTTTCAAAATACTATTCATATAGTTTTGGAATTTCATTACATACTAATCCAAAAAAATATAGGAATATTATACATTGACTAGAATAATTCCATTCTTCAATCAATTTCCACACAAAAGTCATCTTCTTCTCCAAATGATGTGTGAGTTTTTTTAATTATTGAAGAACATGAATAAAACATTATGGATCAATTAATTAATAAAATCAAAAAAATATTCATCTCGTAATTTGAAATTAACCAAAACAGAATGGTTATTACTAGATAAGATTACATCCCAAAAATAATAAATCATCCTACGAAGAAATAGATATTAATATAAAAAAACTCAACATTAATACCCAAAGTTCAACTTATATAATTAAACTAATAAATATCCTTAAAATTCCCCGAAAATATTCTAGACTACTATTGATACCCAAATATTATAAGGATTTTATAACATTGTCTTCCAATTGATAATTTAACCTTGAACCCTGAAATAATATACCACAACTTTCTATTTACATTAATCCTATAACGTTACCCAGAAATTAATGTGATCCTATTTTGAAATAAAAAATTTCACTTAGTCACCAAATCAATTTCCAATCTAATGGTTCTCAATATGTTGAAAAATGTTCCCAAATTCCACTTTTTCTTCATCAATTAAATCATTTAAATAAAAAATAGTGTCATAATAATTATAGACAATATTTTGGTAATTGGTATGAAATTAACAAATCGATTTATTCAGTTGTTGGTTCAAACATTTAGTCCTTACAAGACATTAAATGTTATAAACCAAATAATGGGTTATCCTTTTTCTAAAACAAAAATTATAAAAAATTCCTATAAATTTGAGATACATTATAAAAATAACATTAATATATTCAACATTATAAAAAAATTTAAACTCAAAGGAAGAATTATATTTTTCATTTTTCATCCCAAAATATAATAAACCATAATTACCTTAAAAACAAACATATCTAAAAATACATATATTCACCTTAAAATTTCATAATAGAAATCCTAAATAAGGGGTTTTAAGTCATTAAACATATGGACAACACTAAAATTATATAACCATGATGGTATCCATCACTCTTAATAAAACCTATCATGAAATTATCTTAATATCAATTGTTTTTTAAACACACGCCTAACACTAATTATAAAGACCGAACCTTAAGTATTACATTTTGCCATTTTTTTATTGAACTATACTAAAATTTGTTAATATTCAAAGGATATTTTCAGTTTATAGTTTTATATAATTAGGAAAAACTATTACATAGTAAACCAATAAATTCCATGTGGAAAATTATACTGAGAATCGTGTTTTTCAAACATTTTTTTAAAAAACAATATTTTATATAATGATAAATACTAAAAATTTTCTTCATGACCATATATGTCTCTATACTCTTCCTTAAAACCCATTGAAAATTTTTAAAATATGGGATGAGAAAAAAATTATTAGAAAAGAAATTAAATATTAAATACATCATTCTAGTGAAAAAATTGAAAACCAATGAATAACCCATTTATAAAAAAACATAAATTCCTTCCCTAAAAAGTTATAATTATTTTAAAAAAATATATATTTATATTACATTAAAAAATCATTGATTTCCATGGAAACAAGAAAAATATTATATATTAATCATGCTGGTGAAGTGGTGCATAAAAATAAATCAATGGCCTTAACCTATTATTAATAAAAAACAGAATACAAAAGGGGTAAAAATGTGGTCATACAAGAATCATACCTTCATGACAAGAGATCAATCTTCATAATATGAATCATCATAATAATCAAAATTGTAAAAGTATTCTAAGGGGCCATGTGACTTGGTGATCACAGTTGGGTACAATTTAGTATAGTATTTTATAAGTTTTTTTCCGTATGTAATAGATTGAAATCCATAATCAAGAACAAAAACATTTTATTCCACTAAACACAACCTAAATATCTAATTTTTTAGGTAATTATCTTCGATATCATCCCATATTCCATATATTTACTTAGTTTTCCTTGATTTATTAAATTTCTCTTAATTTTTTTAAATATTTCCTTCATCAATTGGAATATGTTTCCCCTCAACTTTAGAATATTCATGAAGATCCATAAGGCCACATTCATAAGATTGAGCACACTCTCTCTACCAAGGAACTAACAACACTGTTATATTATCTGATTCATGAGTCTTCAGATCATTTTCCGCCGTAGACTGTGATAATCAACTCCTAACCTACACATTTACTTAGTCAGAAATGGGTTGTTTTTCACCCTAAAGGTACAACATTATTTGAAGTATTATTCTTTAATTTCATCTTAAATGAACATTTCGAATTAAATATTGTTGAAAAAAATATAAAACCACATTCTTGAGACATTTATCCATAACATCACAATTAACATGGCATTCTAAAAAAATTGGGATGCTTCTCATATTACACATTCAAAGGAATATTGTCATCCGGTGCTGACAAGACAACATTATAAATCAAGAAAATTCATAGATCAACCTCTACCAGTAACCTAGCATAATGACCATATATGGATCTCCATGTATTTATATCCATTTTGATATTAATTCCCATTGCAGATGCAATATCAACTAAATTTTTTGGATTCTACAAAATCCAATTGAGAGAAAATAATTTTAATCCAGACATGAGCTCTAGTATTTTTTATTGAATATGGATTAAAGAGAAAATATCACTCTTGAATGAATATCATACCTGGATTAATGGAAATTGAAAAAATTCCCAATTTCCTAGGCTTAAGATATTTTTAAGGAAAAAAAGATATGATATAAACCCTAACCAATGAAAATAAATTTCCAGCTAGAAAAACCCCATATAGAAGTCATATTCTGAACTAAATCTGCATATTTTCATGTTTTTCCTTCAACAGGAATGACAATAATAACAATTATGGATATCACATATTCTAAATCTATCCCAAATCACTTATTTGTTGGAACTCACTTAGGAAGTGTCACCTTTCTTGACCACAAATCCATCCCCAAGCACTATATCAGAAGACCTTTAAAATCCCTAACCAACTGCGTCGGACGACACCATCAGTCTTGTGCATCACACATCGCTCGTCGGGGCCTCTACCGATAAAAAATCTATACTTGAAAATATAAAACTCTTCCTGGTCAAGATATCAGATGTTACCATAGAAATTACTACTTTGTTTTTAACCATCACGCTGCATGTGACCAAAAATCCATCCATCACATCCCTGGATCTTGCACCAACCGCGTCAGATGACACAATCGATCTCGCACCTCTCACATCACCCGCAGATACTGCCACAAATGAAAATATCACCATTTTATATCGATAAAAAACACATGTTGAAAAATAGAAGTGAAAATATTCAGAAGTCAAATCACAATTAGAGCTATATTGTCTCATCCATAATCTAAGTTATAATTGGATCCCCTGTCGCTGGATGGGAGAACCCAAAATATAAGATATAATGGGAACACAACTGATTTATAATGTGTCTTAGCCTGTTTTTTTAAATAAATTTCCAAAATGTACATAAATCCCTTGAAAAATCATTCAAACCGAAGTGAAAAAAACTTTGGATATCAAAATACCATTTTTCATGGAAAATCGCATTTAGAATAAAAAAACACACACATCATACCCAAAAAATTCAATGAAAATGACTGTGAAAATTTATAAAGTAAATATAATAAAATTAAATCATCATTATAGAAATAAAATACACAAATACCATATAATTAAAATAAATAAATTCCTTTTTTACTATTGTAAAAGAAGTAAAAAGTGTAAATTTAGAAGATTATTTTTTTAAATAAAGTCACTTACCATGCGTAACAATCACCATGTAGATTATTAATCATACTAAATAATAAACATAGGTTAATATATAATTTAATATGAAACATTTGCATTTTAATTATTCATTATATATAACTTAATACCATGTTATATATAAAAACTGAATCATTTATGTTCACATCTGAGGTTTTAATGATTTCTAATCATAAGTCCAAAATGAATTCAATAAGTTAAAAATGGTAATAAGTATCTTTATTAAAATATATATTGAATAATATTAATTAGTTAATTATCAATTTTTAAAATTAATTGTACTTTTAAATATATTCATTAAATATAGTTATGAAAATGAACTACATTACAATCATTGAGATGATTGGATGTACGTAACCTTGAGTAACACTTCCTTTTTTCAAAGAACATTATGAAAAATAAATTATCCTTTTATATTAGATAATTTTTATAATATAATTATATTAATTTTAATATAATTATATATTTAATCCATGTTATGTGGTGATGAAAAATGAGTTACATTACCTCATGGATGTCGTATTTCAAATGTAAACATGAACAATGTAGTATCTTTTTGGTCAATTATTGGTAATAATAATATATATATATATATGTCAATAATATTATATATATATACATTAATTTATTCATTATAGTTATTAATGATAGATGGTGAAGGGAAAAAAAATTATATTGGTTCGTGAGATGGTAGGCTACCACATATGCGAATGAAACTTTTGTTTCCCATTTGATAGAATATGAGATGAATATAGGGCCTGAAAATAAGATAATTATATATAATTATATATAATATTCAGGTTTTTTTATTTTATAATGTTTGAAGAATATTATAGAAATGTCTATGAAAAAATAAATCTAAAATAAGTAGATAAAAAATATACCTCTTCTTTGTAAAACCTCATTTTTTCACATTGTAATACCATTATGATTGGTATCATTACTAAAATAAGACACATATAATTATTGGTGGAATTATAAAATGGTATTTTTGGAAATATTGTTCCAAAACATGGTATTTTTTGTCTAAGTAAATATAATGTAGAGATTCCCCTTTATATGATATTAGAGGGACAGTCTTAGATTTCCAATAAATATTAAACTAATATAAATTATTTTTCTAACAAAAATGTATAGAATATGATTTACATATAATATAATTTCATTAGATTCTTTAAAAAGCTCATATAATAAATATTATACCATTTTAATATATTTTTATCATTTTATTTTGGTTTTATCCCCTTTTTCTCTTACCATGGCAACATGGATTTTTTCTATTGAAGGTAAATTTATTTACAATAAAATGAAACATGAACCATAAATGAAAATTGGATTATAAATTAATCATTATTCATAAAACATGGATGCGTATGGTATTTTTATGGAATTTATATCATTTTTTATTATATTAGTTATAATAAAATATCCATAATGTCATTTTTTAGGACTATTAAGTATTTTGAATTTAATAATATCAATAAAATAGATTAAATTAAAACGACTTATTCTATTGTATACCTATAATGTAATTATGTGGAAAAAATTATTCGATAATATTATGTATCTCTATTTGTTTTTATTTTAATATTTTAATTTCATTTATTATATTATTCTCATTATTGAATATAATTTCATCAGTGTTTTTCAACCATATAAGGAAATTTATTGTTCACTAAAAATATAAAATAAAATAACCTGACAAATATAAATATTTTTTAAAAAAATATTATTTATAATCATAAATATAGTCTCCATAACACTATATTAAAAATATATAATTTTTACTTTCAAAAGTTTGACTATTTTGAAAATTTATTAAATAAAATACTATAAAGTCCATAATCACATCCAAGTGGCCCCAAAAGGTCATAAATTATACGATTTGATAAATATGATCAATATATAATCCTAAAATATGTTTTATGTTATTTTTTCTATTTTTATGGTTCTTATCATTTAATTTGTAGCCTAAATTACCAAATTTACAATTTACCATGCTAATAAATACCACTTTGTATTTTATTAATATTTATTAAAAATAAAAAGTGAATATGTAAAAAATTTATACACAATGATTAAAAATATTGAGTAATTTTTATAAAATTAATAACACAAAATTGGTATAATTAAATTTATAATTAAATATGAAAAATGCAATGGAAATAGTTTTTTTAGAAAACTACCAATTTTAAATATAAATCATTTTTTTACTAAATTAACTTATGAAATACATTTAAAAAACCTTAATTTATTTAAATTATATAAAAAAATAATGAAAATTTATATCTGGTATAAAACATAATATTTTCTTGTTAATAATTTAAATAAAATACATAATTACTTAAAAATAGTATTTTTTACTATTCCATGAGAAATAAATAATTTCAGAAAAATAAAAAAAAATCAGTAAAATATACTTTTGACATGATTAACTAAAAAATGAAAATAAGTTTTACAAATTAAATTTCAATAACTTTAGAATTATTAATTTAAATAAAATCTTATCAAACATGCTTTTAATAGAACCACTTCTATTTTAATTTAACAATAACTTAATATTTTTATAATAGAAATATATAAATAATTAATGTATAAAAATTAATATTAAAATTATTGGTTATACCATTACATAAACATTTACATTAATACTAAACCTTAAAGGATTCATCCTCATAGTCGGCTTAAGAATTTTTCCAAAATCGTAAGAATAAGTGATTAGTTGGAGAATAAAGTGTTTAGTTTAAAAAAAACATATAACCATTTAATCAATATGAATTTAAAACATATATTATAATTTATTAGATCAATAACATTATATATACCTAATTGAAGATTTTTCAACCACGTATGTTTGAAACAAAATTATTCTCTACTAATAAATATCATGTTGAGAATAAATTATAGGAATTCCATGAATTTTTTTCTTTTATGGATATGGACCCTAAAACCACTTTACAATGTAATATCTAGAATCATCATATATTAAAATATTTTAATAATTCTTTAATGCATTATTTCTTGTATGAAATTTTATTTAAATCAACTTCATTCAATCATTAAAATTATATCACGTTAGGTAAAAACAAGTCATTATTGACCCTTCCAATCTAATAATTCATTGTTAGAATAAGACTGATCATAGTATATTATGAAATATAAATTTTAAAATCATGTTTTGGGACAACATTTATGACACTGAATTTATGTGGTTTCATCATGAAATTTCATTTAATGACTTTATTGAATCTCTATAATAACAAATTCATGTTAATATAACATCTTAAAACCACCATTTAATTAATTAATTAATTAATTAATGAGTCTCGTTATTCTATGTTGAAAAAACCCATTTTTACTATAGTAATAAAATTTACTCTTATGAATATGAATACAATATAGGTGTGGAGATTTCTAAAATGGATATAATGGTTTAAGTGGTATAAAAATTATTTTGGATGTCAATCCTATTAATCCCAAGAATGACGTGAAGGAAATTTTTTGTCACATTATTCACTATATTGGGGAAGTAAGAAAATATTTGAGAAGTTATGAAATTGGTTTGGATATAGTGATATACCCCCAAAATATTTTTTCTCAGATAATTGATAGAAAAAAGCACATTTTTATCCCCCTTTATCCATGGGAGATATGAAAAGTAGATATATATATACATTATTTTCATTTATTCTAGAATAAAATGATTCTATATGAATGAGGGTTTTACTAAAAGTCAATCCACCCAACAAAGAAAATGTGATGTAATTAAGGTGCATAATAAATGAATGAAATATAGATCCGAAGATTATTCTACCATTACAATTTTACTAATTGAACGTAAAGAATACGGATTTTTCCTTATATATAATTCCCTCATGGATTGTGATATCCATACAATATAATTATCTTGGGTTAAGGTGGTAAATCAACCATTTATTTTCCATTTATCAAAATATATAGTATCTTTAATCCAGCTCTAATTCATTTAAATTTTGTGTACATACTAATACTAATAATCATATGAAATAAAATCTAGTAACTAAATAATAATCATGAATGAAACAAATTATTACTACTTTCTTTACTATATACAAAGAAACTCAAGTCACATTCTAGAGGAAATTAAAATATGCATTCACATGGTTTTGATCATTAATTCAAAGATTTGATCCTAGGGATGTAATTAAATTACTGGTATTAATATATATTCAACATATATATTAACAAGGAATAATAATAGTGAAACTATCTCAAATTTAAATTGTTAAAGATAAAGTGAACCATTAGATCGAATATCGATTTTCCTATGATGATTAGTATACTAAATGGATATCTAATAATAATTTCACAAACTATAATAATTGATATATTAGGGTTTATATATATTTTTTGGCTTTTAAATCACATATATCTAGATAATTATTATTCTATCGTAATCATAAAAATACTGATTGAGAAAATTTTGAGTATTTAAGATCAGCCATTTCTATTTGTTTATTCTTGTTTTAACCAATTTTTTTGACCCCAAAGATGGTGTGACTGTCAATTTTAAGGAACCCCATGTATTATTTAAATATCATTCGGTTCCCTTTGAATAAATTAATACATGATCAAAATATTAAAGGGTGATTCCCTACATTATTTTAACATATGAAGCTTCATATATGTGATATTCTTGTAAATTCATTCAAGTATGCATACCACTTTAGTTACCATGAATTAGTGATTTTTAAAGGATATATAAAAACATGATATAAACCCATTCTCTAGTGATTTCAATGTGACTTCAATTAAAATTCTATTATTTTAAATAAACTATTGGAATCAATGTTGTACCTGAGAAAACTAAAGTATTAATTTAGATTCCATCATGTTAAAGCTATATGATTAAATTATATATCATGTGTTTATTCCTATATAAATATTTTCATTACAAAAAAAAAATTTACCCTTAAAATATGTGATGTTTACATTATAAATTAACAACACAAAATAGACTACTAGGTTGTGTTGGTCATAATCAAGAAATAATTTTAATATATCCCTATATTCATGATCCCACTAAAGTAAAGATACATGTTCTATATATGGAATTATAAATTCTATGTTGTAAATATAATTGACTACTCAAATTTCAATAAATTCATATTTGGTGTTATAATGATCTATTTTACAAAGTGAACTCATTTTTATATTCCTTACCCTAAGATAGTTGCACCAATATTTATGTAGAATACTATTCCATGGTCATATGTTTGGAGTTTTTATTTTATATTCAATTCAAACAACAAGGAATTAAAACTGATTCAATGATGGTGATGAAGATAATAATTTATGATCATTTCAATTGATTTAATCATTTCAGAAAATTTATAATCATTCTATTATTTATAAGATACACTATATATAAAATTTATTGCACATCGTATGATTAATTAATTTGAAATACTAATATATGCATCACATTAGACAGTGGTGGATAATTTATTAATAAATAACTGAAATTGGTTGATAAAACTGACCTCACATTACCAAATGATAGGTATTTATCCCATTATGTAGAAATAATTTCAGAAATATTTCTTTAATATAGGGATACCTAAATAATTGTTTCACTAAATAGAGTCTGACTAAAATATGAAATATTTATAGACATGAAATATATTGTATTCTCTATAATATCCAAAATTCTAGGAAATGATTTTCAAACATGCTTTTAATTGTGTCTATATATGATGTATTAAATGTGGATAGACACTTAAATTAATAAAATAGTTTTATACAAAGCCATTTTGTTTACATAAAATATTGACTAAATTTTCCCACTAAATTAAGATACAATATAACTTGTAGCCCTCCATAGTTCATGATCACATTGAATTATAAAAAAAGAATTATTTATTTTGGGTTCAAGCCAACTTTATTCATCAAACCCCAATATTTTAATCATTTTTAACAATAATTTTGGGAATTTATAATATAGATAATATCTATTATGGGTCCTTACCCACATGTGACTATTGAGAATTTCTGGTTATTCACAACTTCCTCCTACATCATTTTTAAAATAAATGAAGTTGAACAGTCTAAATATATTATAATAAAATCCATGTCCAAATTTATGAATTCAAATATGATATATAAATTTTTAATTCTCCATACTACATTCATCTAAATGGAATATTTTATGCATATTTTTTAGAGAAAGTTTATCCCATATATAACATCTACTTCAAAATTTATTCTTTTTATCATTCGCATGAATATGTCAATTTGGATGTCCTTAACTATAATATATTAAATATCCTCCATAATATGATAAAAAATATAACAATTATAATCAAAATAAACTCTTTAATTTTTTGTATGCCTACCACAATTAAATGTTTACCTATAGTAATGTGACTATAAATTCATTGGTTTATAAGATATAAGGTTATTTTTATTTAGTATCAAATACCCAAATTCTAAAATGAAATTTATTATTATTTAGTAAATAATAATTTGATAAGAAATTATTTTAAGTCATAATACGTTAATATGAAGTGATTATGGGCTCCAAAAAAAAATTTTCATAAAAATTATGTGTCCCATGTATTCAACAATAATTCTCACTTGATGTAATTTTTAAAGAGATCTGTTGTTAGTAAATTTGGATCTATTTTTACTTGGGTATAATACTACTAAATTAGAGTTAATATGTTAGATGACATACATTATAAAAAGGATTTAATTTAATAGAGCATACACCTTGATCACTCTTGATTATTAGTACATTTCCCCTCCAACAATTAGAATATCCCTTAAGAATTATATTGTATTAAAATTAACATTATCATTATAAATCCTTACTATATGACCATAAAATACATGAACTATTCATTATATATGACCCTATACAACGTATAAAATTGACCATCAAATAATTTTAAAATATATAATGCTTTATCCTTTTCTTATGGTGTTAAAATGAATGTATTTTTTAATTAGTGTATACTGTGAAAAATTACAACCCCACATTTTCAACAGACATTCTTAATATAAATATTGATTTTTTAAGAATATTGACTTGTATCTTTGAATTATACCATTTCATTTATAACAATATATGGGTTATTTTTTTAGAACATATATATAGATTACTGCATCTCTTATCTCTAGCCTATTTTCTTGTTAATAATCCATTTACTTCCCCATTTTATTTTCTATAATTCAATATAATTATCATTCATGAATTAATTTTGTAATATCTTATTGAAGTTATCTTTAGAAATTTATTATTTTCATTGTTATGACTAAAATAACATACCAAATGATGACCCAACATATCATATTTGTGATTTATGATTTATTACATGTGTATTTTTTAAGGTGGGTTTAGATATAATAATTTAATTCAGTATAGTATAATTTATTTCATTTCATTTTCCATTTTTTAAATATTATTTCCATCCAATTATTTATTGTAAAATCCAAACACTCGATGTAGGACTCTTAGAATTGTGAATTTTATCTATTTCTTTATGACATTGTGGACAAGTTTATGTAGATAATGTCACGTTATTATGTAATAAAATGGTGTCATATAAATAATTTTATTTGATATATTATTTTTTGTAAATTTTTATTCTCAATATTGTATTTTAAATTATATAAAAAACCTATAAATGACTGTATTTAGTATAATTATAATGGAATAATAATAGGGTGGTATAAGACTGGTTTAAATTCAAATATATATGATTACATGATTAAAATTTGGAATTGTGTGTTCATAAAGATTGTTATTATGGTATTCTAATCCTGTGGTTAGGGAGTACATATTTATTATCATGGTTTTCAAGAGAGAAAATAGAATAAGCTATGATTTAACTTCTCACACCATATATAGGTTTGTAATTGTTTTGGATAACATGGATAGAATATATGTGAGTTTCATCTAGGATGTTAATTAAATTATGTAAAGGAACTATATGTGAGTACTCATATATGATATAATATAGAGGAATTTATAGATAACATATTATGGTGGGTGGGGTGTCGTTTATGTTTCAATTTATTAATCCAAAAGGAATGTATTGCAAATATATATCTACTTGATCAAATAATTATTCTGGAATCATGTTTTTCTCCAGTCCACAAAAAAATAGGCATATGTATCAATTAAATGATTCCATGAAAAATTTATAAACAGTTGGTCTATATTGTTAATTATGTATTTCTAAGGTGGAAATTAGGTGTCGAACAAAAATTGATCAGGGGGTGTGGTCTAACTAAACAAGTATATAAGTTACATTTTTTTCATAATAACATCGTATAAAATATTTATGTTTAAATAATGTTATTATTGAAATAAATAATGTCATAGATGTATTGTTATATATTATTTTTACTTTTATAATATGTTTATTGAATAGTTTTATCACTTAAAATGAACATTTTTTTTTAAATCTATAGTAAAATTTTTTGGAAGGTAATCATAATTCATATGGTATGATAACATTAAAATAAAGTTATGATATATTAAAAAAACTAATATTCATAGATAAATATGAAAAATGATATGAAGCTGATCTGAATAGTTTAATGAAATTATTTTTGAATTCATGTTACTTGTTCGATAATGATAATTCCCTTTATAATAGTATATAGTGTTATTAAATAATGTTAATAGAGTTTTATTATGATCAAATTATTTAAAATTCGATGAGTAGTGGTATGTTGTATGAATTGTTGGATGTATATTTTTTAGATATTAACTAAAATAACATTATTATTATTTGGGAATATTATTTTATTAAATAATGTGATATCATTCATTATTGATATTATTTTATAAAATATGAATGAATATTTTCATGTGTAATAGTCAAAAAATAATCACGAAGGTTCTGAAAATGAAAATGAAGGATTTTTTAAATTATAATGATGATTATGATTTATTTTAAAAAATTAAAATTTGCTAAATGTGTTAATTAATCATGATATAGATATAAATAATTTATCTCACACATAATTTTAAAATGATTAACTAATTTTAATGATTTGTTTTCACAACATAGTTGAAATTTGAAATGGTTACAGTGATTAGTATGATTATATGTTTTAAAATCATAGGTTTTCATAAATGGTTTAAAGATGACTGTTATTCAAGGTATTAAAAATAATTAAAATTTTAATAGTTATGGTATGAAATGAATATAAATGTTTTATAAAATTTTATAAATGTAATATTTTTTTATATTTTACGTTATATAAATCTCTTAAAAATGTGAATGTCAAGATTATATGAATTACTGATGTCTCCTGGAATCATTTTGAAATTTCTATTATTTTTTATTGGGTATATGAGACCAAATTCATATACCTTAATATTATCTTATATTAAATATTAGTTGGGTAATTTTCCATGGCATGTATATATACTATTAATAATGAGATGTTAAAATATAAAATTTTATTAAAAATCATAGTGTATATATTTTTTGGGATATGATATGACATTCCATAACTAGAGTAAAATTGAAATACGTAGTTAAATAATATTTTGATTGTTATATAATACTTTTTTTATTACATAATTTTTTTTGGGGTGTAATGATAATAAATAAATTAGATTTCACTTTTTAAAATCAAATAAAAACTAAATGTGTAATCCGTTGAAAGTTAATTGATATAGAACCAGTATTGATGTCAAAGAATGTCTATTTTGGAGACCATTTAATAGCCACCAATCATATTTTAAGTATTATCTTAAAAGGTGATTGGTAGTGAGTTAAATAATCAAGACTTAGGTAGTTTTTATGAAAATTTACCAGTATTAAAAGTATAAAAATGATATTTGTTAATATAATAATAGGTTTCATTGATGAACTAAAAATTATATAAATAACTTGGATAATTTTATTTTATTATATTATATAGTAATGTTGTTATTTTAGTTCAATTTTCATATTGAAATGGATATTGGGAATAAGATATTAATAACATTGAAAACTCCTGGAAAAAAAATAAATTTATATAATTGGGAATGTTAATGAACTACTTGGTTATTAACATGTGGTGTGATTATGGTCATTGGAAATCATATTAAATAATAGTACAATAGGATAGCAGGAATATCTAATAGAAAATATATTCTACATTTCGTTGGGGAATGTTGTAGAGATAATTAAAATAAATTTTTATTCACACTATATTGTGGATATGAAATGATAATTTATCTCTTAATTGAAATTTATTATAGTAATAATGGGTGTTTTATTATGATCATAGTTTATCATGTTGTTTTTTATACATTTGGTAACATAGTTTCATGCAACAGATTTCATGAGTGTCTTTTTTTTGTTGAGAGTAATTTTTTTAATAGAGGTACATGATTTATTTATGGAGTAGTATTTTTCTCAATTATATGGGTTATAAAAGTTTTTATGGTATGTAGAACAATAATACGTATTCGAATACATGGGTTTCTATTTTGATATATGATTGTATAATAAATATTATTAGGGATATAATTGTGGTAATAAAATTATTAGTAACCAATATGTTTCTTATATTAAATTTATGATGGTTATAGTTCTTAAGTATGTCTTGTGTGTCGATAATATTTTTATTTTATTATACGGTTAATAAATTTCAATAAAAATTTCATGAGAATTATTTCAGTGTTATTAATTAGAACACGTAAAAAAATTCATGAGTTATATGAAAGAATCACTCTTTTAAAAAACAATTCTAGGCACTATAAGTTGTAATAACGACTAATTAATCAGGGGGTAAAAATGGGAATGATTTATTATTATTGTAATGATTGAGAATCTCGATGTTAAGAAGATTATAATTAAACACAAATTTTATGTTGAAAATGAAAATAAATTTTGTTATTTTAATTTTTAAATTTTTTTTAATAGTTATAAAAATTGGATTAAGGGAGGATAACTTTTACATATATAGAGAGTTGATGAGAAATAAAAATGCAGTAATGGAATTGCTACCAATGAGTAGCTTGTGTTCGAGGAAGAATCATATTTTTAAGTAGAATGTTTTTTCTTTTAGGACCATAATTGTTATGAACTAGTAACTAGTGATCCATTGTGTAGTTATTATTATTAACCAGTTTTTTGATATTTTATATAATACATATTTGGATAACATAGTTTCATTTTACTTACAAAAATCCTATTTTATTAATAGTTTTTAATACCAATAATATAATTTTTTTTATTTTTGTACTGTTTTTTGTTAAATTCTTAGATATTTGAAGATAAATTAGTTTTACAATTTTATGATTAATGCATATTGATTATTTTTTATTCAAACTATTTTTTTTCTATACATTTTATATAATTATTTTTATATGATTAATTAGTTTAAATAATTATTTTAATAATTAATTTACTTTTTTTAAATATGTGTTCATCATTATTGATTGATTTTAACTCTATCATGGGATATTTTATCTTTTAATAGGAATTTACTAAGTGCAAAAAATGAGTATCAATAGAATATTTTATGTTAAATTATTTATCCTAAGTATCATACTGGATAATTAATTAAATTCAATAATAGATCTTTGATCAAAAATTTGATAAAGGGGATAACTAACATGATAGAATATATTCAATCATGAGCATAATTTATATTCATATTTCTAATTATGATTTT
This sequence comes from Viscum album, assembly GCA_963277665.1. Taxonomy (NCBI): domain Eukaryota; kingdom Viridiplantae; phylum Streptophyta; class Magnoliopsida; order Santalales; family Viscaceae; genus Viscum; species Viscum album. The sequence goes on from OY728150.1 coordinate 1,048,757,698, forward strand.
TAATAAAAATTTAGTGTTTTTATCACTTTGATCGCGAGGGCTGAAAATGTTGAAGGAATATTTATAAATGTAGATCATATGAATATAAATAACAAATATAATGTTCTAACTATTCAAATTAATGGTATTATTATGTAATTATCATATATATTTGGAAATACTATACATTTAAATTAAAACTATAACATTTTCCTTTACTGTGTTATTTTTTATCATCGATTAATTTTTTATTTCACTAGGATACTTTTCAAAAATTATGAAAACCTTTTATTTTATCTATAAATTCAAAGGAAGGAATTTCAATGACTATTAGTTATCTATGGGGAAATTTCAAAACAAATAATTTATAATACATTATAGTTTTTATTAGAAATGGTGTTTGATATATTTAATAATATATATTAGTTACTTAAAGTAATAGTAGATGTGTCATATTTTTTCTAATTTTTTCAAAAATTATATAAACATGCAAATAATTATGGTGAATTAATTTGTTTATCCAATTACCTTCCCTCTCTCTACATCCTTTTTAAAAAAAATTCTCTTGGGATTTCTTGTTTTCATCATTTCACTATAAATGATGAATGATAAAATTATCTCTTACAAAATTAGATAGCGTTAAAATTAAATCACAACTTAATTATATTTTGGTGATTGAGGGATTCATGTTTATCCATTGAAGACCAAATATGACATTGAATAATAATCTCCAAAAAAATAATACAAGATGTTTAATGACTATAAAATGTTTTAGATAATATATAATAATAAAAGGATTATTTTTTTAGTATCAGGGAATATGATATATGATCTAACAAAGAAGAAATATCAGGTGTACTAAGACAGTTTGTGTAAAATAATAACATATAATTCATGATATAATTCTCCATAATGATCATAAACTATTGGAAATTTTGGGGATTTTAATATGATTATCCACAATCTAATTTACCAAAAAATATATATATAAGAAATTAATGTATAATGGATTCTAATATAATGAAACTATGTTATATTTCCTCCCTTTCGTTAAAAGACATTGTATAAAACTAGAAAAAGAGTCTTCTATTATGATCAATTGTTACATGTCATGTTTTCAAATATTTTTTATTGAGAAAATATATTAAAAATTTAATAATAATGATGTTTTGAAATTATATTTTATCTTTTTTAAATATAATAATGAATAATCCTTTTACATATGATATTAATTCATCGAATTACTCAAAAACTCCATTCATTAGGAATGTGAATTGTTGCTAGGGATGTAAATCCTCTATTGTGGGTTACATCTCAGTCAATGATCTATTGTTGATTCCACAATAAATGGGGGAATATTATTTAAAAAACCCATATATTCATCTTATTAATGGTATTTTAATTAGCATAAAATTATAAAAAAAGGTTTTATGTACCTTCAAAAATAATGAATTACTATTTTTAATAAACAACTAATTTACGGTCTCATATAGAACATCTCTATAAGAAATTAATGTAATTTCAATTCAAAAAAACTAAAACACAAATTCCAGTGAAAATATTATAAGTTAAAGGGAGGCCCAATATTTCTCTATGAACATCAGGTCAAACATGAATATAATGATCCTTTATATTCAAATTTATTTGGAAAAAAAGAACCTCTAAACTAGTTCAATAATTCTTAAAATGAAAAATATGAAGTTAATTTAATAATTCAAATGAATCTATTCAATAGTGAAAAAACTCAATACAAATCATGACGTCAATGATTTTAGCCTATTACTACAAGTTCGTTTCATATTTCAGTAATTGTACTAGCCTCTAAGGATAAAATTGTTCACTATTAATGTCAAGATAATCTACATCCTCAATGAGGGATGAAAAATATAAAAGTAATTATAATGTGTTTCATTAAAAAAAAATATGTTTTCTTATAAAAGTGTTTCAAATTACTAAAAAATAGACATCTTTTGTTAATAAAATCACATATTTGGATGAATTTAAAAATAATTATTCAAGACACTATCATTTGTAAAATCAGTTAAAATGGATACCATTCCAAGAGAGTATTTTTTATTAATTGTGTCAAATTACATCATTTTTTCATAGTAAAAAAATAATATAAACTATGTTTAATAATTTTAACATGATGTTTTTTAGGTTTGTATTTATATACTCATATCTTTTGAAGTACTATTTTTAAAATGAATTTATTCAAAATATTTATTACCCAAAAATGGATTGAATGATCACCTAACATTTTTTAATACTGAAAATAAAGTATGGGAAATTAAAAATTAGTCATAGTTATAAATTCAATTCCAATGTTTATGTTTATGTTATAACATATTTCATATAAAAAAATTCCCATGAATAGATGATTGATTCCTCTAAGACCAATTACTAGTGGACTAACATTTTAGAAAAAACTGGGACCTCTATAATAGATATATATAATTTATTTATTGTTTAACAAGATGGAAATGGGTCTATTTTGGGAGTATTTACTATAAAATAAGATATTTTTCTTCTGTTATCATTTTAATCAGGATTAGCAGATATAAGTACTTATTATTATTACTGATCTTCGATGATCATTTATTCATAAGATAAGAGTAACAACCTAATATTTTAGTGTAAATTAAATAGAGTGTTTATAATATTGTATCACATGAAATATTGAACAAAAAAACATTGATATATATTAATTTAATAAATGATAATCATTAAAAATGATGATGGTAAAATGAGAAAAATAATTATGAAAATCACAATAGGAATAAAACATAATACTATGAAAAAATAGAAAAAATAATTAAAAAAATATTTTATATTATTATTATTATTAAAATAATTATTTTGTTTCTTTCTATTACTTGAAAATTGATGAAATTGATTGTTAAGAGGATGTATAATTAAGGGTATGTGAATAAAAATATTAATAAAAAAAGTGAGTTTTTTAAACAACATTATATACATTGTTTTGTTTTTTATTCGTTACATTTAAAATAATATTGTAATGAAACGTTTCAATGTACAATAAATGGAATAAAACACATTTGATTTCAAATTTATATGAAATAATATTAAGGAACCATAGATTTTAAAATAAAAATTTTCTATAATTCAGTAGTTTTTTATTATATTGTATGTTATTTAGATATAAAATTCGAATATTTTCTAATTTTAATTTGACAAAACTACATTCCTTTTTATATTCATCATGCCAAAATCAGTAGAGGGTGATTTTTTTTGGGATTTTTCAAATTTGGTTGAATTTTTTTTGGATAGTATAAAATACCATTTTTTATAAAAAGTTTTGCTTTTATGAATTCAACTTGATATAAAAATGACATAAAATTTTACAAAAAAATTATTTCAAACAAATATATATTTATAGAGTAGTTTAATTCAATTAAATTTCTTAATTTATAGACCTATGTATGATATCATGGAACCTAAGTAATATTTTAGTCTAATAAAAAAATATTTTTTGTTTTCTCATTTAATTACATATTCATAAGGCTCTATTTTATTTTGTATTGGATAAATAGTAACATAATATTTATTATTAAATATAAACCATTTAATATTATTTGAATTTATACAATACATAATTATTATTTAATATCATTTTTATTCTTAAATGGTCATTTTCAGGAAATCATGTTTTTTTTTGAGTTAAAGTATTTTTTATTAATATTTATTTTAAAAAACATAAGAAATTGAATCATTTAATTTTCATATAAAATTTATAATATGAATTTTAAAACATTATATTTTGGAATATTTTTTTCTTGTTCAAATAAATTACTTACGATAAAAAATGGTAGTCTATTAGGATTGTGTTTAATTTGGTAATGCAGTTTAACTAAGGGTTAATGACAAGAAATGTCACACAAAAATAACATTAAGTGAGTGAATATAGTATATACCAAACAAAAATTTTTCAATTTTCTATTTTTATCCACATTTTACCAACATTCATTGAGATTTAATTTCACTTTTTAGGTCATGAAACTAATACTATAAAAATTTACCCATATCTTATATAAACGGACCACATCTCCACCCCACATATCCTAACACCTAAACCTTCCAAAATCTAGATGACTCTAATTAATACTTTCCAAAACACTCTTTATCATGTAATATATATTTTAGGATCACCAAAAGGCCAATATAATAAGACATGAGGTTTAGTCTAAAGAGGATATCCATGGAAGAGGTAATTTTCTTAACTCAATTCTCACAATTTTCTTTCTAATTATGCCTCCAACAAATATATAATAACCATATTAATATAAATAAATATGTATAATTATTATACTAATATGTTGTTTTGTTTTTGGAATAATAGTTATTTAACCCCTCCCATCAATTGAAAAAATTAAAATATCTGGCCTATTAGGTGAAGTCCACCACCTCCATGAAAAAGGTATTTCATTTTTCATCACCTCCATTAATGGATGGTCATAAAAATATATTTAATGAATAAATATAATACTACTAAAATTACTAAGTTTTATGATATTTAATTTTTTCCATTATGAGTATAATAGTTACCAAAAATGATCATTATAAAATATAACCATCTAAAACAAGAATACTACGACACTTTTTTTTTTGAAAACCTATGAAACTATATAGATTTTGTGCCACTAGTAAGACATGACATTAATATTTGAATAATTTTTTTGAGTGTATATAATTTCTATGTCAATATTTAATTAATTATGAAGATACAACCATTAGTTTGATAGAAAAATTAATTAAAATAATATTGTTATAGGTTTCATATTTAATAATAAAACCTAAAAATATTGTGGAATTAAATAGGAACATCATAAAAACGTTATGGATAAATATTGAAAATTATTGAAAAATATGAATATTATTAACTCAGGAACATGGAATGAAAATTGAAATCATTATATTGAAACAGAAATCGAACATGGAAGTCTACTCACTCAACAATCAATATTAACTAAAAATAGGTTATAATTATGATATAAATAATTTAAAACAATATAAATATTTATAAATATTAATATAGTTGTGATAAAATAATTATGATGTAACAACATATTATATTTGAGGCTAGAATAAATCGAATTATGTGGAAAAACATAGTTAGAGTTCTTTGTATATATTTCTATATCATGAGACAAATTTCATATTCCATAATTATATTCAGTTATATTGTGTAAGAAAATAATGATTAAAATATTATATCATGGTTTTATCAGTATTAATTATATTTAATATTCTATTTCATATCTTCTTTTAAATTGATAATTATTCAATGGTTTTTAAATCAAAATGTTTTGTCATCTCAATTTTCCTAATTTCAGATGTGTTTTATTTTATGGACTAACAATAATTGATATAATACATATACTTAGTCATTGAAAATTTATGAATTATTTTTATTTTATTTTTCATTTTTAAATTTTATTTTCATTTTAATTCTTTCAAACATATTTTCTTTTAAAATACCATATGTTATTTGTTAAAACAATATTTTAAATGTTTTAAATCGTTATGGAAACTCTGATTACTCTATATCTATATTAATTGAAAAATATTCTCTTATTTTAATGATAATTCATTCAAAATGATAAAATAATTTTTTTTATGTTTTATATATGTTCCACATTTTAGTTTATTTGTAAATCTCATAAAAAATATTCTGTAAACATATACTACTTCATCTCCCGTGAATAATTTATAATACAATTTTAATTATAAAGCTTCATTTTAATGTTTTAATGGTTAACAAAGTAAAACATTAATTCCTCTTATTCTATGAATATTATCTTTTAATGTGGTATCCATGAAAATTATCTCTTCTATCATTTTTATTTGACAATTATAAATACTAATACATATCGGTTCAAATAAATGTTTTTCTTAGATTGATGATGAATTTGATGGAGGATTTGTTTTTTATTAATGTTACGGTTCTGGATAATTATATAAAAATTTTAGGTTGGGTCTTATTTATCCCACCAATTAATTAAGTAATGACCTATTATATGATGATATATTATTGAAATTATTTAATTTAGTTATTCTATTATAGTATTAAGATGATACAATTAACTACTTAATTTATTCCATTATCAATGATATTATAATGAACTAGATATGTTTTTATATTGACTGAGTTATTTTAATATGATGTCTCTAGTAACATTCATGTATCTTCATTTTCATTTACGCTCTCTTATGGTATTTTTTCAGGAAATTTTGGATCTAAGATGTTGAAATTTATCCATGTTTTGTTTTCATGGATCATGATTATTGACATTGGTTTCAACAATCTTATTACTCACATTTGATGTTTAAATAATCCATATTCCATGTCACTTGAATTTTTATCTATGTTTTTAGGTTTTATTTACTTATTCTATATTTATGTACTAGGATTGTTTTCTCATACCCACATGTTCATTTTAATATCAATTACAATCGTTGATTGTTATCATTTTTATCCATTATTGAAAATTTGAGTTCATCCTTGTTATGGTTTCATTATATCATGAAATGGGGTGTCACAATTAGCATCAAGATACGTTTTTGTTACTTATGAAGTTTGTATGTTATTAGAAGAATATAATTTAATTTTTTTGATAACCTTAATGGTTTAAATGTTTAAGGATTACCATAATTTCAATGGAATATATACCTCTTTTGATCTATTTTGTGATTATATTTCTAGGTGATCAATGGAATTTTTCATGATTATAATTTTTTTAGGTGAAATATATTATTTAGGTATAGATAACTCTTTTTTATATGTTATTTTTCATTGAATTTTTTATAATTAGGAAAATGGGTTAATTGATTTTGGGAATATATGGTCCGCAATATAGGTAAACACGAGGGTTAAAAAGTGATTTGGTGCAACATTTATATCAGTAATTTTTAGATAATTTTGATATCTCTTTGGTAGTATTTTTTATTAAGTTTATATTATTTAGTTTTTGACTAATGTTTATTTATATAATGATAAATTTCAATTATGGGAGCTGAGGTTTCTATGATATTTGGGATTTTTTATATGGTAAATAAGAGTATAATAAATTTTTGTTAATAATATTTGGGAATAATGTTAATGATATTATGTTGGTGAAACATAAATAAATCGATACTTAAATATAAGGGTTTATTCTTCTTATTTTTTTAAAAAAATTTGTTCTCAATATTTGGGTATTTTTTTTGTTTTTTTAAATATAAGGGTTAATTTTTTTGAAAATATAATAGATCTAAATGTATCATTGATTTAAATGAATGTGTTTGGGGATAAGCTACTTATGATTTATTTTAATATGGTTATTGATTTTTATCAACAATTGTTTTGTGTTTAACATTTTTTTGAAAATAGGATCCTAAAAATGATTTTGTGAAATGTATATTCATAGAAAACCCATAGTATTGTAACTAGTGAAATATATTCTACCAAAATTTCTTTAAAAAATGAAAAATATATAAAAGTCATTTATGAGGTAATCAATGAGGCATACCCCTAATAATATGGTTCATAACTCAATTTAAAGATTATCACGAGTCATATATATATATATATATATATATATATATATATATATATATTAATAAAACTCTCATATCATTTAAATGTTGGGTTAAATTAAAATTATAGCGCTGAACTAAATATATGGCGGTGAATGTAACACCATACAAATTATGTATATATTTAAGTAATATTTTGAAAAACATGTATGACAAAAAACCCTAAATGAAAACTACAGATGATATATTTTATTTCAATGAATTATATTAATGTATAGATTATCAGAATAAAATAAGATACTTAAATAATAAAACTAAAAAAAGAATAAAATATCAAGAAAATTTTTAATTTAAATTGATTATTATAAGAACATAAATTTCAATTAATTAAAAATTATTATTATTATTATTAGTACTAACACAATGTTTTTTTAGTTCTAATAAAAATTTATTTATAAATTTTTAATTGTTATTGGGTGAATATTTTTTGTCATTTTAAAGAACATTTTTCTTAATATTTAATTGTTTCAATCAAACTCATTTAATGTTGTTGTTTAGGTTTATTAGTAACATTTAAATTATTTTTCTAATAAACAATTTCAATATAAAAAATATCCGTAATTTATATTTTATGTTATTTGAAAAATGATTGATAAAACATAATGTATACAAAGACTATTCTCAAAAAAATAGATTTCTATATTATTTTAACATTTTATTTAAAATTAAAACTATAATATTTTATAATTTTAATTTTAATAATTATATTTATTTTTGAATAATTCATGCCAAAATTATTATAGTATTTTTTTTTAAAAATAAATGGTTGATTTTTGGGTGATGACTGAATTTGTTTTTTCAAAATACCAATAATTTATGGAATCATCATGATATAAGGAAAACATAAAAATTTATAAAACATTTTGGATGATTAAATATTTATTTAAAGAGAAAAATAATCATTTAAAAATATATTTTTTAATTTAGAAAAATATGTTTGAAATTTTGGAACCAAAGATAGATTTTATTGAGAAAGAGTTATTTTTTGTTATTTTCAATCAATTACAAATTCATGAGGATATATTAAATTTTGGATTGTTTAAAAAGAAAAAAAGGCATTTTATTAAGAACATATTGATATATATCATGGAATTCAATACTATATTTTAATTTAATGTAAAAATACATTTATGCATAAAGAGGAATTTTGGTAGTAAATATTTTTTTTCAATTAAAAACACAATAATTAAAATAAATTTTCACCACCTCATGAAATTAGTTATTTTAAATATTTTTAAATATTTGGATTAATAATTTTCATATAATTTAATACATTTATTTTTATACATTGTAATAAAAAAATTACTATAGTGATATTTTGTCAACTCGATATGTGTTAAATATTGTAAAATGGTTAAATTAAGGGATGATGTACTAAATTATCACACAAAATATAGCCTCAAATTACTCTATAAAAGATTTATCAAACACAGTATAATTTATCATAAATATTTATCCACATGGGATACATGTAATGTGATAATGGATTCCCTTTATTATATTAAAAATTTAATATGTAAAAAATGCACACACTCTCACCTATTAAAAGACCCCCCCTACGACCTCATATATCCTATATAATACACAATAAAATATGATAAAACATTGATAAAACCTCACCACAACACACTCTATAATACCATAGTGGTTCTGGTTTCACCGAAACACTAATCTAACAATGATTAATATGTGTCATAAATGAGGATATCTAAGAAAGAGGTAGTATTCTGATTCAAGTTTTTTAATGATTATTGATCCTTCCACCTACGTAAAATATATTATAACCACTAAAATATAATATCATATGTATGATTAATATAATAAAATATTATTATGTTTATGGAAACCCATTTTTTACCTCACCCATTGAATGGATAATAAAAACACAGCTTATGTTACGTGCGAACTACTGCCACCATGAGAAATGTGTTTACATTATCAAACCACCTATGATGGATGGTTTTACAAATTTATTTAATGAATAAATATGATATTTATAACAATATTATGTTACTACAAGAATAATTTTTTCATTATGTTTTTAATTTTAAAAATAAATTTCAATTTTAAAATTTTACCACCTAATCTTTTCATACCGTGAAATTTTATTTTATTTGGGAAACATATTGATCTGAATAGATTTTAAAAAAAATTAGATATTATATTTTTATGAAAATAATTTTTTTCTAGATTTATAACACAAAAACATGACTCATTATTATGAGACCTCTTTTTGTTCATTAGAAATTATCAAAAAATAGCCCCTTATGGATTTCATTAGTAATTATTGAAACTAAAATTCCATTGAATGAACCTTGAACTTCATAAATATTTTCTAAATTAAATTTTAATAATTTTAAAATTATATATATATTTGACTCATGAAAAATTAATGATAATTGAAATTATTATATTGAAGTATTCATGGAACAATTAAAACTATATACATCGACGATCAACATCATAAAAACGTATGTAACAGCTATATAATAAATAAAAAAAATGATACTGTAAATTTTATGAATATAACCTAGTTTATAATTTAAATAAATTAATATAAAATAAATATAATTTTACAATATTCAACATCAGATCGTGTAATAATAATTGAGAATAAAAGGTAAGGTGTATTTGTCTCAATTTTCATTTCCGGAGACATATTTATTGTTACACACCTATTTTATTTTATATGGAATATACACTACCTCTTTCCTATATAATATCATGATAAAATCCTTGATAATAGTAATAAATTTTATATTTAATGTTTACAACCTAACGGGATTTTTATTTAAAGGTAACAACATCCATAATGGTTAGTTTTCATAATTTAAATTATTTTAATACTTATTTTATATTATGCACCTAAATTCATTTATATAGAGTTTATACTTACTATTTTTAATATTAGATCATTTTTTAATTTTTTTATTTTATTAAAACCCATTTTAATTTCCTATTAATTTATTTTTTTCATTTAAAAAGGTATAATTTATTTTATTTTTTACACTTTTTGTAATTATTTGATTCTTTCCATTCAAAATTTTTTACTCCATGGGCATACTCTTCCTAAAATATTCTAATCTACTCTTTAATTGTCTTATAATATAATTTCTATTATCATTGATTTTCTTTGATAATGTTTAAAAGGGAATACATCTAATTGTTATTATACTGATTATTTTTTTCATTCTTTATAATTGGGTGAGATGAATATTTTATAAGATTTACCACTTGATCAAATTTTCTCAATATGATGTATGAATTTAGTTCTGAATAATAAGTTTAATGTTTTCATAGTTTCCATAATAAAATTAAATTCTAATTATAAAATTATTTTTTCATATAAATTATTTTTAAAATAAATGGATATTTATCATAATTTGTTTGCATAACTATATGTTTTTCTTCTTATGGGTTAAATACATTTTTTTTATTTTATGTGGAATTTACTATCCCATATATGTATTATTTATGTAATGGTTTCTATAAATTATATATATGGTGAGGGGTGTTTTAGATATATATCATTAATGAATTGGGAAATATTTAATTATATGTAGATATTCTGGTTGAATTAAATTATTATGTTATCCCATTATTGCATTATGATTTTAGAATTAAATGTTTTTGTTATTCCATTACAAGTAATACTATAATTAATTGGATATATTTTCTAATTTAATGGATGGTATGAATATGATGTCCCAAGTAATCCTAATGATTATTCAGTTGCATTAATTCATTTTTACAATATAGTTTTATTGAATTATTTATATAATAAGTTTAAATGTATATCATATATATTTTTATGTCTCCTCATTCTTGAGTCATGTTTCTACACTCCTATTACTCATGTTTAATTTTATAAAAATACATAGTCCCTGACTGGGTATGTTGCGTCAATGATTTATTTCGAAAATATAAATTTTTTATGGTAATGTTCATTGATTGTGTTCCCAAAACCAAATTATCTTCATATTATTAGTTATGATTTTTTATTCTTATCTCTTTGGTTTTATCGTACTTATTATTTTTTATAACTCTTATTGCATTTATAATCCATCATGTTTCCAATAATATTATTATATATGATATGTTTTCAAATATTATTTCCTATAGAATATTTAATTAAATCTTTATGAGTTTCTAGAAAATAATAAATTATTTTATAGGAAAAATTCACATATAGAAGGAAATTCATGTATTTTGTTATGTATAGGGTATTCTTTAATTTTTTAAAATTTTCAACTAAAATATTATTTGGTTTAAATTTGATTCATGTATGGTTATTGATTTGGTAATTATGGATTGTTAAATATGAGTTGATTCATTTAATAACATTGTGAGTATGTCAAGAATATTTTTATAGCAATAGATTTTTGTGTTTAGTTATATTGAATCATAGTAAGATCTTATTCTTATGATATTTTAATTTACCCGTAATAGGATAATAATTTATTATTTAAGTTGTTTTATTTAATACGTTTTATTATAGAACCATGTTTAAATTACAATGATAGGTAGTTTCCCCTATCACACTGAATTAAAATGGAATACATTCATGTGGTAAATCCAAAAACAAATTTGTTAATAAAATATTTTTAAGAGTTTATAGATTGTTATCTATAACTACATCCAATTTTTATATGTTTTATATTATTTTTTAAATTCTATTATTTTAATGCTTATGTAATTGTGGATGTACATATCATCTGAAATTTTTATCTCAATAATCTTTTTTATTTAATTATTATGACATGTTTAGAAAATATCATCTTCCAAATGATACATTATTATAATGGGAGAAAAATTATAATACATTTAAAATAATATATTCATTAACTATTGAAACTATAATATTGGGAATAAAATTTCTATTAGAGAAATTTTCTTCATTATTTCATTATACTAACATTTAATATGAGCAAGTTTTTTTATTTTTAAAGAAATTTACTAATCATAAAATTGCAGAAACAAAATTCTTGTTAGAATTCCATTTTTATATGATTACTTTCTAATATTACATTTATTAATTGAATAAATTAGTTATTATTCTTTGAGTAGGAAAAAATAGATGATATTTTGATATTATATGAATATGGAAAAAAATTATGAATTTTACCCAATAAGATAAAAGAGATTGTCAATCATGTTACAATGTAAGTAATTGTAAACTTAGGTTTTTATTAAATTCAATATATATAGTTTCACTTCACATTATAATATTACCAATGGATTTTGGATGAAATTAAAAACAACCCAATTTAGAACTTTAATGGTTTAGGAAACTAAAATATACATGTCACAATACGACTATTAATAATTTAGTTTTCTTTTGGTATATTCAATTTCCCAATTTCGTTAGGTATTTTTAATATTTATGAATGGTTTACAATTATTTGGTGAAAAATAAACTCTCAATAATATAATAGTTGATATTATTATTGAAATTTTACTAAAATAATGATAGTAAATGGAAATTGTTATTGTCTATTTTAAATAACTATCAAATTTAATTATTGAGGAAATTATTTGATCCTTAATATAAAAGTTTGATTTTCTATAGAGAGTTGAAGAGAAAGAATATTTAAAAACATAATTTAATTTTAAACCAATACTCTAATATATAATATAAAAATCCCATTACCATCAAATGAATTATCCTATGGAACATTTGGATTATAAGAACATTTATCTTATGGAAGTATAATTACACAAACTAAAAAAACACATTGGATAATTGTTAAAGAAATATTAAAAATTAATCAAAAGGATAAAATATATACATTTAAAAATAAAAAATAAAATATGATAATAAATTTTATAATGGTTATATTTTTTAGGATTGAAAAAATATAGTACATATTAAACAAAATTTTCCAAGATTTATGAAGAAAGATAATGATTCTATAAGCTCGTTTTTTTAATCGTAATAAAATTTGGAATAAATGCAAACATGCAGTCAATGTGTGTTCTCTAATTATGAATTTATTTTAGATATTGATTATTGTAGGAAGTTATTTTGGTTATTTGTTTTTATTCAAAAAAATTATCACGCATTATTTCAAAGGATAGTGAATCTATTTCCATATGAAAAATAGACTTATCATATTCTTTGAATGAAAAATAGGATTCCCTATATTTCTGGGAAATGGAAGAATATGTGACTATCTAATAGATATATATTAATGTAATGAAGAAACAAAATAAGTCAATGGTAGTTATTTTAAAGGCCAAATAGATTATTTCAAAACTTACCTCCTATTTGATTAAAATTTTGTTTTTATTTCAATGAATACATACAAAAAATATTATTTTATAAATCTAAATATTTAATTTTGAAATTTATATATAGTTACATATTAATATAAATTTCAAATGGGATAACATTGTTTAATTTATAGACCTATTAAATTAATTAAATATTTAACTAAATTAGTTATTAATCTTCCAATTATTTACATTTTCAAACCAAAAATTGTGTGAAGAAATTTTCATTATGATACATACAAAATGTAAAAAATATCTAAGATTATATTCTATCCAAAAAAGAAAAAAATATATTTTCAATATGAATTTTTTTTTGATTTTTTAATGATTTTTTTATTATTCAATAATGAAGAGTGGGAACATTTTGGTTATATAAGATCTATTTTCTAATGTTTTTAGCCGAAAATTATTTTCTATACCAAATATATAGTTCTATTTATTTTAATAAGAAGTGTTTTATACCATCAACCAAAAAACATATTTAATGAATAATGGTTACTCACTATATATGACTAGAAAAAATTATATCATCTAATTCATATGAAAATTGAAAATTGGATATCTTAATTTTGGAGAAAATTGAAAATTTCAAATAAATAGAATATGTGATGCATTCATTAGTAGTGATGCCTTAAATTTATATGTTCTTTATGTTTTATGATTTCAACAAATTCTTTTCATTTTAATCTGAATTTGTGATGATGGTTTCATTATTGATATTTTATATGAGAAATGTATCATTATAATTTTTTAATGACTTCATTTATTGTCAATAAAAATTCATGATAATGTTTAATGTATAAAAATATAGGAAGTGACCTACAAGAACATTTATTACATTATCGTATTTGAGTAAAACTCTTGGATTTGGTATAGAAGGTCTAGGAATTCAAAATTTTATACCTTGAATAAAAATTCAATGAAAGAATATTTGAGGGACATTCTGTAACTTATGTTTAATTCATTTAATGTTTAGGAATTAGACAATATGTTATGTTTTATATGTATTGTTATAAAACTGCTTGTAAAATATCATCTTTATAACCACTATAGTTAGTTAACATAAACTATTTCAGACCAAAAAAATTCTTCTGTCAGTTTTTAAATTTTTATGCCTCTATTAGTTAATGGTTACACTATATTTAGATTGGATTATATATATATAAGTCGAAACCAAAAATGGTATTTTTAAATTTTTTATATATATTTAAATCATAATATTTATCATTATTATTATTTATAATTATCATATTAGAGTGTTTGAGAATTTTTCTTTGAAAACATTTTTTTTCCTGAAGTCATTTAATACAAATTTCCAAAAAAATGAACTCCATGTAATATTTTTTAATTAAATTGAGGAATATAAAACTCCCTGAAATTTAAAAGGTAATTTTGTGTGAATATTTTTTACTAAATATTTAATGGGTAAACATTTTTAAATTGTAGTTCAAACTATAAATAAAAGTTTACTCCAAATGGTCTTAATAAAAATTTCATATGAATTGTTGAATGTATACAGTGAAAAAAATTGGTTAAATATTTTTTGTATGAAATTTATTCACACATTAAACTAAATATAATATATCTAAATTTTATCGAATAGATATAGAACTAATTTTTACTAGTTAATCAACAAATATTAAATATTTTCATGTTATCTTCATATAAATATGTATTATTGAAGAAGAAATACAAGTACTGTTTAGTGAAATTGTCTCTTTATTAATTCAGAATATTCAGATTATTAAAAATATTTAGACTCAGTTTTTGAAACCCACTCTAATTGAAATATAGTTTTTGAACTATTTATAAGTATTACTATTATTATGTTAATATGTTTTCGAATAAAGTTTTCCAACAGATATATAACAAAAAACTCTTTTATTATGAAACAAACAATTATTAATGAACCATACCATAATTAATATAAGTGGTTAAGTTGAAAATTTGGTTTATTATAAAATTTATTTATGAATTGATTGTGATATTCATGATTTTTAATCTCAATTTGAACCTAAAATGGTATATTATGCTTTTTGTGAAGAATTTTAGTTTATATATATATATACATGTAAAGAGCTTATTGAATTCAAATATAAAAAGTTATTTACATTGGATGAATGTAATAATAATATTTTATTTATATTAGTTAAGAGGTTGTTGTCAAATAAGTGAGATGATTATGGGACCATATTTTACAATAAATGATTTAAAATGTTATAATTAAAAAATGTCTAAAATCAATGTATAATATTTTTAATTTTTATATAGACTTGAATCCATCATAATTTTCTTAGCCTATGTTGCTCATAATAATTTTATATTATTTAAAATATATGAAAAAAATACATAATTCATTATTATAAATGTTCAATAAGAAATTTATATTTAACAATTTGTTAGTTTTTATGAATAAATATTTCTACAAAATAAATATAACATTACCAAGGAACATTTTTAAATTAAAAAATTTTTGGTTTCCTAATATCATAGATTACATGAATTTCTAATTATGTTTTTAATGAATAATAAATACCAATATATTTATAAATATATTCCATAATGAAAATATAATCATAAAACTCTACATCGATGATATAATTTTTCAATCTAGAAGAAAATGACTTGAGAAATAATATTCTAAATGTTCTTAATAGTGAATATAAGAAGATTATAATGGGTAAACATAGAATAATTCAAGGATTATAAATAGTACCACAACTGGAAAAAAAATTGAAACTAAACATATGTATATATTAAATTTTCAAATATGAACTGTTTATGATACTTCAAGTAATTTAATTTCAATAGGAACATCATTTAATCATAATTTTGATGAATCTACAAAACCAGAAAATTAAAAAAATTATAGCTATAGTATCATAATTTTAAATTAGTTACATGTAGTGAAACTAGATATCATACACACTACTTAAATGTGTTTGAGATTTGAAGACAATAGAAAGAATACCATATTTTTCTTAGAAATATAGATCTTTTGGATTCATAATAAAATAATTAAAACTTGGGATTTTTAATCTTTTTGGATATTATATCTTTATTATATTTTTGAAAATAAAATCTTAAATGTTTTTATAATGGAATACAGAATTACTTATAGATCTTATAAATTCATAAGATATTATTCAATATAATTATTCATTATAAAGAGTCATTGAATATGACATTTCCCTAATGTAACTGAATTTATTGTTATTGTATTTTATGGACCAATTGTTTCTTTATATTGAACAAACTAATGATTTTAAATTATTGATTTTCTCAAACTTTTATTAATTTTTTAGAAAATAGTGATACTTTATTATCTATTAATTTTTAATATTAGTTGCATGAAAAAAATAGATATATGACACCACATTATTTGGTTTCAAATATAAAATGGTTATATTTTTATTGAGGTTATCAAGACCATGAATTAACATACTAATATATTTTATAAACCATTATATTATAAAGGATTCACATTTATAAAATAAAATATTAATATGATCATGTTTAATTTATCATCTTCCATATAATAAATTTCATCTCTATATATTAAAAAAACTCTTTAATAAGGTGGATGAACTTTTTTATCGAAAATTTTATTAAAATTATATTTTGGTACTATGTATATTATAGTCACTTTTAAATCATTGCTAATGAATGTACATATATATCTACAAAAAACTCATTTTATAATCAAGTTTCTGTAATTATTTAATGATATATTTTGGAAGTAATTTTACATCTTAATATTTACATTTTAAAATAATAAAAATAACATATATTAGACTTTTTTATATAATGTATTTTATTAGGAGGAAAAAATTAATAGGTAACAAAATATTTATGATATTCAAGATTTTTCTTCTCCACGATACCTTTTCATTAGTATAATCTAAAATAGAAATTATCTTCATATCAATGCTTTCATGATCATTGTCCATGAATCATCATTTTTTCGATATAATGAGTAGTGGACTCAAAATTTCTTCTACATTTATTTTTTCGAAGGATATTCTATATATATATATATATTTATAATTACCCAATGATAGGTACATATATATGACGTCACTTTTGAAAACTACTTTATCCAATACAAAAATGGACACCCAAACACCATATTATTTTAGTTCCTTTAGACACATGGAATAATAAACCCAGGTATATAAGTGACATAAATTGACACCCACATTGTTATTCATGGATAACTCCCTTATTAGTCATATATTACATAGTACATTCATTTATAACTTTTGGAAGGAAACATAAAAGGGGTGATCTCAAATGCTCAGTAAGGGTAACCAAGGGAGACATATATTCATAAAAATTTTCATATGGGTATGAGAATATGATAAAAAAATTACAACATAAAACCCTACATATTAGAGATCATAAACATGAATCATGTCATAAGGCAATTATTTTCATAATACATGAATCATACAATAATAAATAATATTATACATGAAGTCATAAATATGGAATAACTGATTGAATTGTGGAAAATATATAAGAATATAAATTTATTTCCAAAGTAGTCATGGTATTGCGGCCTAGGACACCATAGAAGCAGGAGTTCACTCTCCATACCATCATTTTTGTCATTTTTTGGACGCATGATTATTGAGAAAACATTCCATATACCCCATGGACAACTACATTGGGACATCACTCAACTAGGACACTCAACTGGTCAAAGTATCAAGTATTGTCCACTACCCACAATGGATTTAATCTTACTTACCCAGGGATTCAAACCTGGGTCTGACATCCATAATAAAAAACATGGATAATATCTAAGGATGTGAGAATTAATCTTATTTAAATATGTTAAAATATCTGATACTCGGTCTAGTTGAGTGGCCCAATTGAGAATTGTCCAAATTCAGTGGGTTCTGGGGTATTTGGTCAACTGTAGGGATTGTCCAAGGTCTAAAAAACTAATTCCACAACCAGGTCACAGTCTGAAATAGATGCCACCAAATTACATTGAATTATGGTCAGTTAGGTCATTAATTGTTTCCACACATTATGTATATTTCTCAACGCGATAAAGATTTAATATTCCTCCAACAAAATTCAATCATGAGACGTTAGGCTTAAAACCCCATGCAGTGAATCATGAGTAACACCTAGCTAGGGATTTTTGTGGTTCCAGAGACACTTGTTAATGAATCTAAATCATGTATGTCCTATGTTTAAATCTATGGGGAGCGGAGATTATTTCCCTATTTGGTAGGGGAAAATACAAAATAATGGGGCCGATTGAGCGTAGTCCTGAGTGAGTGTGTTGTTGATGTATCTGGTCAGTAGTTGGGAACATCATGGGTCTATTAATGGTTCACTCCCATGTCTATTTTAGAGGCACGAGTTCACTCTTATACCATATTGGTAGTCAATATTCACTCCCATGGACATATTAGTCACATGATTTCACAACACATACAATATTGGTTGTCACAGTTTACCCCAATGGGCATTCGAGTAGTTAAGGTTCACTCAAAAGACCATCATAGTCAATAATATTAGAAAAAAATATTTACCCAATAAATTTTTTGGATATATAGGTCCATCGCTTATCATAATGAAATCATACATATATTTTCAATATAATCATAAAAAATAATTTCATAACCGAGGAAATGAAATGGGTAATATAATCATGTAATAATATCAAAACTTGTGAAAAATGTTACATGATTTATAATCATCTCCTTAAAATCATATCTGATGAAAATTATTGGGTTTCAAAATTATATAACCCAAGAAAGGGAAATGGGTTTTTTAAAAATCATACCATCAAAACAGATATCATTTAGTGAAAAATACGAAAGGAAACATTTAATCATTTCCCTATAATGTAACGAGTAAACAAATAAATGTAAATTTAGATGAAAAATAATATTAAAATAACATTTAAACAGAATTATTGAACAATATATACATTTTTTTATATTTTTTTAAACATTAAAACATGTGAAGACCATTTTAATGAAATTAATCTTGGTAAATCATAAATTATGCATTAAGGAAAAATTAAAAATCATTTCCCACTAAATCATAAAAATAAGGATTGAAAAAAATTTGAATATTATTTTACTTGATATTATATAAATGATGTTGAAAACTGTTTTTGTTGAATATAAATATAATAAGCTATTGGAATCCCAAATGAATGTACTACAACCCTACAAGTTATGTATTTTGGATATAGGTATCAAATAATGTTATATATTTGTGTCATTGTGTGACACCAGTTACCTAGTACCACAAAAATACTAGAGGGGTGTTTCTCATTATATATATGACTCATCCACCCCTTTCATCATAAGGACATGTTTGGGGGATAATATATGAGAGGTTAGTATGTCTTATTAGCATATAGTCTTAGTGACAACAAGAATAGTCTTATTCAACCATGTGACTTGGAGAATTAAATATTATTTACTATGAAAATGTGTATCATGAATATAATAGAAGATAGAATTGTTCAATAGGGAAAAAGAAAAAAGGAATATATATACATTGTTTGTGGATAAAAATATATGTTCTTTTTATCGATATAGGAAGAAAATAGGTTGGAGAAGAAATGACATGTTCATCTATGCCAATAAATCCTTGTGAGATCTGGTAAAATTTGATGCAGCTAAATACCAAAATAATTTAACATGTAGTCATACTCATATGTGTGATACTTGAAAGCAAGGGAATATCATGAGAAATAAGTACAAATAAAAAGAAACAAAGTCAACATGATTATTTTAATTAGTAAATAATGACTGTTTGAGATATATCTTCCAAATTCCAATTGAATAAAAGGGTTATAATGTTGTTTTTATTAATGATTTAAAAAGTATAGAAGGGGTATTTTTCATTTCACTTATGGTTGATGTGTTCCTTTAAATAAAACAATATTAGAGGTAATTAGAAACATTTCATGGAAAAATAATTCTTATGTTACGTACTATTAATGGTATGGAATTTTTAAATATCTATTTTGATGGTTTTCTTGAGAAACACATGATAAGTAATCATGTTCCTTTAGTGAGAACTCCAAAACAAAATGGAGTGTTTTAGAGGATGAATCTGATTTTCAATAACATGCCTAGAAAAACTATTTTTGAAAAATAACTACCAGATGAATTATAGAAGGAATTATTCTTTACATTGGCCAACATAACCAACAAGTCTCTATTGTGTCTGATGGAATAAAAGAATTCATTTGAGATGCTATTCCAAAACCTTGAAATACATTAGAATCTTTGTACGTAATTTATTTATTGTCAATAAAGAGAAAAATGGGAGATTTGAGTCATATGAAGACTGGGGGATATTTCATGGATACTCAATAAAAAGAAAATCATATAAATACTCAAATAAGTGTCTATGAATATTAGTTATATAGAATATGTAACCTTAGTTGAAATTAAAAACAAATTAATAGAACAATGAAAATTTCCCTAATGGGAGTGTTGAAGTGTTAATAAACTTATGTAGAGAAGAAGTTGGAGATGCTGACTCAGAATAAGATGATGATAATGATTAGGAGGAAGTGAAATCTGTATCTGAACAGAAGCAAATGTTTCAAACTGAAATTGATAAGGAATATATCAACAAGGATCAGATAGTGCCAGTAAAGGAAAAGAGGATAATGACTCCACAAAAATAATAATTTTTATCAGATGTAGGGCATAAATGTTTTGCCTATGCATCTGAATATGAAATCTAGGTTCAGTATATGAATGATGATCTTTACCAAATTGATATGAATCAATATTGGGAGGATATTTCTAAGAAAATAGACAATATTTTCATTGGTACTAAATGGGTTTTTTTCATAACAAGATGAATAATGATGTAATAATAATTTGAATTGAAGCACGAATAGTGTTAAAAGGGAAATCCAATAAAGTGGGTATCAATTTTTAGTGATATTTTCACATATTTCAAATATATATAAGGTATATAAATCTTATTTTTAATATTGAAAATTAAATATAATATTTCCCAGATAAATGTGATGTAATAATTCATTAATGGTGTTCTATAAGAATTAGTTTATATTGATAATCTAGATGGCTCACTCATTAATGAATATGAGAGTTGATTATTTCAACAAAAAAGTCACTCTATGGGTTGAAGTAAGAACAAAGAGCATGGTATTCAAGACTATATGTATTTTTTAAGAAGAAATATTTTTAGCGTGGTAGAGTTGATTAGAATCTCTTTTTCAATAGTTACAGTAATCAAAGGGTTTTGGTTCTAGTAAATTTTGATGTCATGATGTTTAGTGGATCAAATTATGTTTAGTGTAAACTATTTGAGAAATTCATGAAAAGTGATTTCGAAATGACAAAGATCAGTGAAATGATGTTTTTTTGTGGTTTACATGTGACACAAGGAAAGTATCGTACATTCATTTCTAAATATAAATATGGAATAATGTTTTGATAACATATATAATTCATAATTATAAGGCAATTAATACTTTTTTGTCTACTCAGGTGAATCTTTTGTGGGATGATGAAGACAATATAGTTAATATCATAGAATAAAGGGAATTAATATTTGGTATATAGTACATGAAATTGAAATGACTTGAAATTTTTTTACACATGTCTAGTTGCATGGTATCAAATTAATCCCATTGAAATTTACTTTCATAAAGTGAAAATAATAATTTTTATATCAAGGGTAATGGGTATTTTGATTTGATGTAAAAAGAAAAATCATCACAGGGGTAATTGGGATATACATATGCATTATGTGCTAGAATATCTGATGAAATAAAATCAACATTGTGTGGTGTATTCTATCATATAGAATTAGGTATTTCATTTCAAATCAAGAAATAAGAATGTATTCCATTGAGCCTCATAGAAGCTGGGTATATTGAAGTAACTCACGAATGCACACAGTTATTATGGATGTAGTAGAAACTCGATGATATGGGAGTCGAAGTAAACTCTTGGATTATAATTCATTGTGATAATTCTTGTTCAATATATCATAGAAATAATCTGGTTATAACTTACAGAAAAAATGAATTTTTAGAAGGGGGTTTGTTGTGACCCACCTTCTTTGTAATTTTATGTGTCGCTATTGTATAGAAACTCATACTTAATGATCATAAATACTACTACACCATATTCTTACATAAATTAAATTTATTTCCATTGATGTTTAGAATCCCATTGTGACTAACAACCTCTATAAGAGAAACAATTATATTAACCCTCCCTATTAATACCAATTGTAATCCCTAAATGGTTAAATACCCTAGGGGTGCGAATCAGGGTATGATAGATTAAAAATAATACCCTTTATGAACCTTTCTTTTAAAAAAAACATATTTCAATATATTTCTCATATAAATTTATGAACAAAAAGTAAAGAAATAATGAGACACAAAAAATTTATGTGGTTAACCACTATTGTGATACTCTCAAAGGGAATACAAATACAATTATTTGATGTACCAAATCCACTAAAAAAAGTTCTATTTGAAATGTTCATATCAGACTCATTGTCCCTCCAAGATTACAAGCGATCAGAAAAAACAATTCTCACTACTCTATCAACTAATATGTGCTCACTTAAGTTTTTTATAATATTATCATTTTATTTATTTAAATTTTATGGTTTTCACCTCATTTAGTGTTTAATTATGATCCACTTTCATCCACATGATGAATACAACTTTTCCATGTGTCTACTGGGAAATTTGTTTTTAATATTTTAGTGATTCTCATTTCATTTATGAATATCCTTATTTCTTAATGCACAACCTACCTTTGTGAAGCTCTTTACTTATTGTGAAGATAACTTATCATTCCCAAAGAAACTAACATTTAGTCATATTTTTAGAGCCTTCAAAATCTAACTTACTTTCATTATTCTCAAAACATTCGGTTAGTTGCCAAATATATCATGATTTTTTCGCAGGAACCAAATTCGTAAACCAACTTAATGAAACTAGAGTCTTTGAATTTTCATTGAGTTTCAATAATTTTTTAAACAGTTCAGAGGCCAATTTATAAACATTTATATTTATTTTAGAAGCATCTCTACACATCCAGACCTTTTCATGATGCTCCCTCATTTCATTCATGCTACTCCCTTCCTCATGATGTTCAATGAAAATTAATCATTCATAAATCTCATCAAAATTGCAGAAATCACTGTCAACATATTTTTTTCAATCAAGACACCACATTCTTTAATCTCAATCATCTCAAAAATCATTCCTTTTGCATATTTTCATAATTCCTTCAATAAAATCCACTTTTCACAATTCAAGAAAAACTTAAAATTTTGAACTCATGAAATATAGAAAACTGTAGGTAACAATGTCACATTGTAAATAATTTATTTACCATTTCTTGGGAATCCATTCAATCATCTCAGATCTTTCTCAACAAATTGATTCAACCATAACATTAGATTCTACAATATACCTTGGAAAACATTGTTTTCAACAAACAGAATCATCCAAAAAATACTAAAATGTTATCTTTAGGTATATTTTTCCAAAATATTCAAAACAAAATGGAACACATTTTATCCTAAATAAAATAAAATTAAATTAAAATCATTTTGAAACCATGTTCCTTGTTAAAAATTTTATAACATATAAAAGTGTCTTCAAAATCAATTAATAAAATTTTTAGTCATAAAATAATTTTCAAAAACCATTTCATTGTAAACCACATTAAAATAAATAAATCCCCAAATATAATAAAAAAAGTTCTAAAAAAATAAATTTTGAAACATTTAAAAAATGATTTAATGTAATTACGGTCATGACGGTGGGTCGATTGATACATCTCGAACAATAATTTTACACTGTAAATATTTTTAAAAAGTGACGCTTCTAGAAATTGAAAAAAGAATGCATTTTTTAATAACTCATGTGTAATCAATAAAATATGGTTAAAACTATATTTTAAATATCATAGGATAATATTATAATATTTCATGAAAATGATCTATTTGAAAAATAAGATTCCGTAGAACAAATATTTGTGACCAAATAGAGGGAAATGCCCAGATTTTTGAAAACTAATTTTCTAAATATATTATTTACTAAAGAGTAAAAAAAGTAGAAATAAATGTATAAATCATGAATATATATAAGAGAATAAAATTAATGGGTTTTCTTGGGAGTTGGATCATAATATTTCCTCAATGGAAGCATAATCCGAAACTATTTTGAAAAGTGATGAAATTTTTTCAATAAACTCTTACCACATGGTAACATTAAACATTTATGAAAATTATGTCACATGAAGCTTAAAATTTAATTAAAATAGTTAGATTAATGATATAAAATTTAAAAGGTAGTATATAATCCTAGTGAAAAAATCCATGTCCATTTCATGACCTTAGTGATTAAGAAGGAAAATTGAAAATAAATTACATTATAGATTTGGAATCATTTGAATCATAAAACCCCTAAAATAAAGATCAATAAATTTATTTTTAAATACACATAATTTTAATTCAATGAATCATATAATACATCCCTAGGATTTCTACAAACTACAAAAAAAGAATGGGTGCTTAATAAAACATGCATCTCATGGAAATAAAATGTGAGATGAGATTCCCTTACATTATGTCTTGACTCACAACGTACTCATTAAAACTTCTTGTAAGATAAATATTAGTTTATTATACACCTATAAAAAACAATATTTTATTATATAATAAAATATAATTTTTTTATGTCTTTATATTACCAACAATTTAACAATTCTATGTTAAGGTTGCGCTTTGCGTAATATTCATTTTTTCGTATATCTTATTTTTTATATATTTCATCCTTATACATAAATAATGATTTACAAAATTAAATACATGATATAAATATAAAATTTATTTTCAGTATATTTTTATTATCATAATATATATATCATATAATTATGAATCAGAAAACACTGTTTATGGAGACGTTCGAGGGTATGAATGCATAAACGTAGAATCTATTTTTATTTGTAATCTTGAATGAAAAAAACATAAATCACACATAGGTATATATAATATTATTAAATTATAATTATAATTTCATATATATCATAAAACTTCACTGATACTATAATCAAAACATTCTTTGTTTTTTGTGAATGAATCACATTGCTTTAAGGTGGTTGTAGTCCACACTAACTCAAAAGAAATTATAATTTTTATAGAAAATTGAATGTATAATGGTATATATTGTAATATAACAATGTAATAAAAAAATATAAAATATGTATCATTTAAATCATATATAAATTCTATTTTGATCATAATTAACACCGTGAAAGGTGGTAATGGAAAAAAATTAACAATCATCATTTAATTAGGTGTTAGCTCATCATACACAGAAACAATATCTTTTTTACCCATTGTATGGAGTGTATATAATTATAGGTAAAACGTGTATAAGAATTAAATATTAGAATATTTTTTATACTATTTATATTTTATAATCATAAAATATGTATATTTTAGGGGGTTGAGGATGAAAATAAGATAAAGTATCTTCAGTACGGATGTTGCCTCCTCTTTGGGAAACTTATTTTTGATATTCACCAAAGGGCTTCCTTGGATTGATTTCTTACCAAATGCAGCCATCAAGTATAAATGTGAGTAATTTGGGAAGTTAATTTGGAATATATTTTCCTAAAATAATTGGTTTCTTATGTGTGAGTAAAGGGGATAGATTTTGTCCTTTTATAAGAGAGGGAAATGATACACTTGGTATTTTTTGAAATTAATTATGTATTCCAAAAGTATTAATTATTCACAATGTTTCCATATAGATAATTCTCGAATATAATACATGTATTTGTGGAAATATATCCTTATATAAGGGTTTTGAAAAGTTTATATGTAATTTTCCCCTTCATATTTAGGTTTTGTCTCTTGTTCCATTTAATTTTACATTAATAACTATAATTAATTTTAATATCATTCACTAATTATTTTGTTAAAAAATTATGTAGTTCTTATTATAAAATAAATATCATAGTTATTACAACATTTTGTATACATTTTTTTATATTCAACTCAAAAACCCAGAAAAATTTATATTTAATGTTAATCCTCTATAGGTTGCGAGGAAGTGGGTTTTAAGAGTGAGTTTGTTAAAAATTTCATCAAACATTTAAAATATAATATAATATAAAAATGATTCCAATTAAATAAATTAGAATTATATACTTATTAACGATTTAGTTTAACATTAAAATGAACATAAAATATAATTTAACTATATGAATAAATTTGAAAAAAAATTGAGTTAGAATTTAATATTTTTCAATATTTATAAAAAAATGATGTTTCTCAGAAAAATCCATAAATGTCACACTATAATAATTTGGGAATTGTGAATTAATAAATTAATTTTATTTTATGAACATAAATTTCATTTAGTGTCTAAAATTGATTTAAAAATTATCACTAATGTAATTAAAAAGTATTTTTTTTTTTTCAGAAAATGGTATTTTATAACTTAAAATTAATTTACCAAAAATTATATATATCATTAGAAAAATGAATTATTTATATGAGATAATTAAAACTAAAATTTAAAAATATTTATTTACTATTTTTAGTAATATATTTTACCATGATGTTATAACTATAACCTTTAATTATTTATGATAACAAAGTATTGTTTTCCAAAAACACAATGTTTCATGTAGCCCAATCCAAGTTGGTATTACATGTAGCCCAATAATATCATGGTGTTGTGTGAAATTAATGTAAAAAATAGTACATTCATATAATATATGTTATATATTAAGATGTATTGTGATGAAATAATTTAATAATACATTACTATATTCAATTATATTGTAAATAATATATTGTGTTTCATTGAAAAGATAATATACTATACCATTATTATGAAAGTAATGAGAAATATTACTGATAAATTTTATTCAAAGGATTCATCTCTATAATATCATGATGATTTATATCTGGACTAACATCATTATATTTTTAAGGTATATCATATGAAAAAGATAGAGTATTTATAAATAATTCTATAGAAGATATACACTTCAAATAACTATTAAAAGGGTTTTTAATGATAAATAAATATAATAAGAATCAAGTGATTCTATTATTGTGGATGATGATATGGAATTCTGTATAATAAATTCACATATTTATATTAGTTACAAAAAAGGACATTAGAAAAGAAAATTTAAATTATATCTTATATTTTGTAATTGTAATAATAGATTTCATCTTGTATGATGGTATCCTGAGAAGAAATTCAACAATTCAATGTAAAAAGATGAATACAAGAAGTCATCAAAATATTTGAAGAAAAACAATATAATGTTTCACAGTGAGAAGAAGAAAATATTATTATGAATAATCGAATAGGGTGATCCATTATCCAAAAATGAATATTAATTTCATGGAAACCAATTTTCTTATGTTTTTATAGAAAGTGTTTCATTATATTGTGATGATAGTTGAGAATATAAAAATTCATTTGTGTATTCTAAAATAAAATATTAAATTAGATCATAATATAAATAAACCTTTCAAAATAGAAAGGATGAATGTCAAGAGTGATTTAATGGTGATAAATTTGGAGAATACAAATCACGTAAAATTAGATGAGACAATTCTTAATTTTATTAGAGATAAAATAAGATTTTGGATTATTTTTTAAAGGTTCATAAAATGTTATAATGAATCATCATAAAAATGATAATATTAAAAATTAAGATACAATAGTTGTTATGAAATGTAATTAGAGTAGGCCAGAAATGGACAAATTCATGATGTGGAAAATAATCACAATGAAATATTTGATGAGAAATAGGATGATTAGTTTGAGGTATAATCAATTCTATTTACTCAATGAAGTGAGTTAAAAAAATTCGGAGAGGAAATCACAAATGTTGTTGTGGTTAAAGGTGGATTCCTTCATGCTCGTTAGAAGAAGGGTCCCCATAAGTATGATGTATATATATATAAATAATCTCAAGTTACATCTTCTCATTCTAAAAATGAATGTAATTATTTATTATTGAATCACCAATGTCCAAGATGATTATTTAGATATCACATTCTACTAAGAAATATGGGGAAAACAATTTGGAAATTTCTCCCTGAATATAGATTAAAACAATTAATAGTACTTTAACAATAATAAAAATGAGATAAGTATTACTATTAATAGAGAATATCAAGATTTAGAGGCTAGTTTTAACATAATGTAGAATTTATGACCATATATTACACATACTGTTACAATACATCTCTACTATGAATTATGACTGAATCAAGGGGGATCTATGAGAAGACGATATGAAAAAAAATTTCAAGAAAAAATGATGGAGATGAAAATATTTTTTAGAAGATAAATAATATTAATGATCTGTGTGAGTTATGTGAGTGGCTTAAAAATTAGATTAAGGAATTAATGTTGCTCTAGGAAGAAAATATTGATTTTTTATCTATAACAAATAGTCATGTCTGTAGGGATGGATGAAATAAAAAAACATATTGAAATAAAATTTTTAGAAACAAGCATCGTAAGAAATAAAAATTTTTGATAAAAATATATCAACAGATTGTGTTTTTATGATTCATAAGAATTATAAGCGGTGTGAGAAAGACCTTAATTATAATAAAACAATATTAAAATCTTAGTATCCTTATATGAAATCATGAAGATGATGTTACAAACTCATGGGCAAAAAATATGTTATGAAAATAAAGAGAAGTTGATAGTTTCATCTCAATATTCTGAAGATGAGAAAAACTATATTATAAAATCTATGAAATATGGTCACAATAAATAAATAAAATGATTTTATATTAATAATAAGAAAAAGAATTTGAGACTAGGAGAAGACTCTCAATTAGAGATTTTATTATAAAAATTGTTCTGTTTCATTATCATTCACAAGATACTTGTTTATTTGATATAACTTTCATGTTATTTAATGTTAGTAATTAATGATGTTTGTTAAGGGATGTATTGATTTTTTCCTAGGAAGAAATATCCATTATGGAAACATTATTACTATTATGATTAATGATTGATTTAAACCATTAAGGTGGATAAAAGATTAAGATGAGGTATGAGTATCACACATTTGTTATATAAGGAGAGATAATGATGAGAAAGATGATATACGTTGGTCTATTTGTATATACACATAATAATTTTTGATATATTCTTTAATATGGGTAAAATTTTAATTTGAAAAACCATACTAATATTACCCGTTATATAAATATGTTGGAATGATATTATAGATATTATATCATTGATTTATTTTTATGGACAACATTGATCACCATAAAAACACTCTAAAGTTTTCTACTTTGAGATTATCCATATTGATGTAAAGTTATACCATTCATTACAACTTATAAATAAATAAACCCAATACTATCATTATCATGAAAAATTTATTCCCAATTATTTATGGAAAAAATATGAGTCTGGAGGATTCTTTTGTTACCCATTACATTTTATTTTCAATTAAAGGGGTGGGGTAATACATAGTGGGGGAAATGAAAATATAGTAATAAAATGTAATGAATGTATTAATACAACATATTTAATTAGAATATGATTAGTGTTATATTATGATATTAAGAATTAAAAATAGGGTTATTATTGTTTCAATGTGTGTTGTATGAATATGTTTTTGATATGTCAATTTAACTCTATAGAGTTATTTAATTTAAAAAGAAAAGTTTTAAAGAATGAATATTTAAAAATGTAGAGGTATTATGTTATATGATACAATTTCAATATTTATTTTTATATCACCATGATAATATTCATGATTCTAGATAATTTCGTACCAAGGAATAGAAGTAGGTTTCTAGACAATGGTTGAGGTGTGGTTTTGTTTTGTTCATGGTTAAAAGTACACTAGAATGAAACTATTTATACAATGATTAGGATTATAATGTGATGAAGTTTTAAAAAGAATTCAGTTTAATGTTATGAGGATTTAAAGAGGTTAGTCATTGATGATAACTTGTATATGTTAACATATAGAAGAAACAAGAGAATATAACTATATAGAGAATTATATGAAATTAAAATGAATTAATATCAATCAGTCAGACATAGAAAATATACAACAGAAATAAAATTGTGATGTATTCATATGAATAAATAATAAATATATTTGTAAATAGGAATGGAGTACAAATATTGAGATTAAGTTTATTTTTATTAGGTATATATGTTTATCAATCACTTAATAATTATGAATCATGATGTTCTGAAGGATATATAAATTTTATGTTAGACCCGACATAATATAATATGATATTACCAGAGAGAGAACTATGAATTAATTTAATAGAGATTATTTGATATTTTTAGATAGAGGATTACTAAAGATGTAAAATAAGATGTTGAATGTTTGATAGTCTATCAGTTGAAAATGGTATAAGGGGTATCTGATAAAGTTTATCAGAAAAATGAATTTGTATGAAGACATATTTTGAAAATCGTTCCAAATTTTTGTATACATAATGTGTTATTTAAATGCTTTATAAAAGAATATTTGGACCGTCAATGCAATTATTTTTAGTTGTTCCCTCAAAAATTGTAATTCAATATGATATTTTATGACATTTAATGAATGGAAATGCAATTAGTTTTGAAGAAAATTTTGAAACAAAAGTTGACCCAAAAGTTATTTGAGGTTGAAAGGGTGTCAAAATAAATTGATTTAACACGGAAAATTCAATGTTTTAGTTTTGGAGAGACTATTATTTCTCTATATTATTTTTAGTGAAGTTAATATATAAAGGGGAGAAGACATAGTATGAAATGTACACTATTGATTCACATGACGAAGTAGGCCTATTGAGTTTTTTTGTTATGCTCAATGTGTGATTCTAAATAGATATTTTACATCCCTTAGGAAGATATAATTATAATCATTTGTTTTTTTGAAGAAGTATTTAGGAAATATTTATACAATGTGGATGGATTACCATATAAATAAGGACCATCTATCCATGTTTCATTTGAAGGCTGAGAATCAGAACATAGTTCACTAGATAAATTCAATCATATAAAGCATAAAATACCATCGAGTATTTAATGTAGTGAATCAATCAATGGACACTAGGTTGATGTGAAATGAGAAAAAAAATAGGATGTTGTTTTTAGGGGATAATGACTTAAAAGATAGATACATGGAAATGGTTCTAGATAGGAGATTTTGAGTTTATCATGTTCTCTCTAAAAATAGGAATCAATTTTGATGTTAAAAAAACTCTTAATATAGTTGTTTAATATCATGATGATTTTTTACGTTGTAAAATATAATCTAAAATACATGTTGTGAAATAACATATAAAAATGAATACGTTTCTAGTAGTGGATCATAAAATATTAAGAAAGATATTATAGTTACTGTGTAGAATCAGTTATTGATAAAGATTATAGATGAGGTATATGACTAGTTTAAAAGGAATTTGATTCAAAAAAGGAAGGTTGGTGGTATAACGATATATGATAGAAATTTTGATTATTGTGGTTTAAAACCAATGTTATATGGATAAAGAATCAGTGGGGCTTTGACCCAATTTTTTCTTGGAAATTTGTAACCAGTAAGGACTTTAGTAAACTAATCCTCATTGGGGAAGAAACGTGGCATGGATATGATTTGGTCCTTTTAAAAATAATTTAAATATATTTTTGATCAGTATTTATATTAATATATTCAATGATTGGATGAGAGATATATCTATTTGGATCAAAACAATTACTTTTTAGAGGATAATTTCTGTCATATGAATTATTAACCAGAATTTGCAACTAATTCAAATCATCCCCCTCTTAATGGCATCACAATAATTATAAATCATCATAAATATATGGAACTAAGTAATTGATAAATGATAGTTAATGAGTACCATAACAAATGGTCAATGTTTCTTCTTTTCACTCTACATATTATTGGGGATGTGGAAATAATATCACAAAAATTGATGATTTACTTAATTGAGCCTTTTTAGAATATAGTTAGGTAATTCAACAAATCCATGTAATATATTGATGAATGGAATGATATTTTATTCTTTATATGTTTCAATTGATGTTCTT
Source organism: Viscum album (assembly GCA_963277665.1). NCBI lineage: Eukaryota > Viridiplantae > Streptophyta > Magnoliopsida > Santalales > Viscaceae > Viscum > Viscum album. Next base: position 1,048,790,660 of record OY728150.1, read on the forward strand.
GAACTATTGGTTCAATTAATAGCTAAATAAACTATAATGGATCTTCATGTGAGAATAAAATCCAAATAGATAATATTAGTTAGGATTCCCCTTTCAATTAAAAATAGATGATATAATTTCCTCATACTCCAAGATTAAAAATTCCTCTTGTTTGAAAATATTAGGATACGTTCCATTGATAACATAAAAATTATTTTAATAGTAATGTTAAATAATTCCATATTGGATTAATTTTTATCAAATTCCAAAACAATTGATGACGAACCCTTTTGAGAGTCTTAGAAACTAAACAAAACAGACTCAAGACTCTCATGATCAATATTATAAATCCTCTATAATGAAAAATCAAATATTATTTTTTAGACTATGAAATTTGACTTATTTATTTTTAATTTATTATTTTATAATAATACTATCCCTTTAAATTCATGTATAAATAATCTCCATTTGGTTTAAAAAAAAAATTAATGTTTCAGGCTAGGCACATGGCTGAGACATAGTTTGTGAAAACTATAGGACCTTCCTATAAAAAACAATAATAGGTTTCAGAAATTATATCAGATTAACAATATCTTTTCTAACTATATATCATAGAAAATTCAATTACCAATTATTATACACTAAGGACACATAGTTGGTGCTTGATTTTGAAACCCATTTTTTTAAACCAAACAACATACCCAGAATTTTAAATTTGGAATTTTCCAAACAAACCTCTATTTTTAAAACCAAAAATTCCTCATATTCCACTCACTTAATCAATATACCATAGGAATCCCTAGGTACCCTCTAATATCTATAAATTTATTTATGGTTATTCCCCTTTTATTTATTAGTGATTTGTTATGGGTTACACATCTGTATCTTTAGTTTTCTTATATACAATAATTCTTTTCATCCTCATCTTATGTTGGGTATATGTTCGTAAAAATCTATGTGTTTTAGTGTTAAATTCATTAAATTTATTTTTTAGGGTGGTTGGAATCCTACTCAGCCCCTTCACTCTTTATTTTTGATTCTTTTCTCCAAAAGTACATGATTCAGGTTGATGATATAATTGATTTTCTTTTCCTAACATAAAATGTTTTTTATTATGTTTCTAACATAGTTGTATATTATTTATTATTATTATTAGGAATTATTCAAAAATTTAATTATTTTTATCAACTTTATTAGGATTTTAAAATGTTTATTGTATAATGTATATAAATTCTTCTTTGGAATCTAATGGGCATCAAGGTGTCATTGTTGGGGAATTTTCTTGAAATATAAATTAACATACGTTTCTGAAAAAAAACTATTTTTTATAGATAAATTAAATTTTTGTCACCTGTATAATTTTTCAGTAAGGTTATTTCTTAGATTAATTATATACTATTGATTTTGATGATTTTATAGGGGGTTTTCCTTTAACTTATACTGAGATTTTGGAATAACATATGTCTTAAATTTGATTCAAATAATTACAAAATATGATTTCTCAATTATAAATCTAAGTCCCATTTGTTACCTTAAAATTTAATTTACTAAAATTTTTTTTCAAAATTATAGTTTTAAATATTATATATATATATATTAAGATTGAGTTTTAATAATATATTTTGGAAAAATATTATTAGATTTAAAATTAAAAACCAAATTATAATGTTATAATGATCGTTTAATATAAAAATTAATGAATTCTTAAACTAAATACCAATATAACTATTGATGAAATGAATTTTTTGATCGATTATATTAATAATTTTTATGATTGATTTATAATAGGATTTGTAGTGATGAGTGTGTGTGTGAGGGGGTGACAATTGACATGGGAATTATTTATATATTATCTTGTTACTATTGTGTGACCAATATGGCCGACATAATATCTTAACCTTAATTAAAAATAACATTGGTATGAAAAATTACCTTAGTGAGAGAATAATTTGATTTATATATTTTACCTGATGATAGTGAATTGTACTCTATCTTTATATGACAACAGACTATAGGAGTCCAACCGATGCATCTATTTGAAAAAAATCATTTTATGTTATGGATTAGGGATGTATTAATGGATTTAAAGATGATTCCACCAAAGTATAAATTTGATTATATCATTATATGTTTTGGAGTAACACATGATTATATACTAATGTCATTTGTTCATTAATTATGATAATTCAATATTATCTATCATTATTAGTTTCATTTTTTTCAACAAAAATTGTAGAATATATTCATACCTCTTACATGGATGATATAAATACATATTTTCAGTAGTAATTTATTAATACAATCTATTATTTTATGAATTATTTTATTAGGAAATATATAGAAACAATTTAAATTAATATTTATATTATTTTGTTATATTGATTTGATTTATGTTCTCCAAAGTGTTTAGTTTATTTTTTCTCTTTATCTAAAGGTGGTTTGAAAATGGTATTGTAAATTTTTTTTCATGTGTCTTTTAAGAGATATACTATTTATATAGTTACAAGTACCTTTTTTTATTACGAAAAATGGTTTTAGAAATAATTGGTCAGATGTTTAAAATTCAACAGAAATAGAAAAAATCATAAAAAATATAAAAATTGAAGGTAGTAATTATAGAATGAGTTGATATTGATTATTTTTGACTTGTTGGTGTAATTATATAAGTCTATTTATTATCACTTCCTACATATTCCACCTACTAACGGTATATAGAGTCTCTATTTTTCATGTGTAGATTTATATGAAGTTCCATATTTTAAAATTCGATACCTCTTGGATCACATAGAGAGCATTTGTTGGGAGTGGACATGTGTAATGAGGAAAATTTTATTTTATATATTTTGGTGTATTCTAGTATCATCATACTCGACCATCAATATATCTTGTATCATCTTTTTCTGAAAGGGAGTTTTTTGTTTAATTATTTTTACTCCATGTTTGGTTTGTTATAATTTCAAACAATTTATTATATTTATTCATATACATATTACATTTGGATACACCAAGCTTGAATATTTTAAAAAAATTAACTTCATTGAAATTCTTATTAATATGTGTGAAATTATTCCCAAACGAGGATGTTTGGATGCAATCACACTTTTTCAGACTATGTGGATTAAGAACATACTTATTTGGATTTATATGGGTTTTCATGGCTTCCCAACTAATTTATTACAATGGTTGGATTTTGAAACTAATAGGTAGATCTTGTAGGAGTGGTGAGAGAGGATTCCCAAACCATCATTCATTGAAACCATCTTCTTAGTATAAATTTCAAACAAAATTCCATCTTTAGGTCATGTTTCGGGACTATGTATTTGGTTCAATAATTTTCCATCGTGGTTATGCTCCTGTATTTCTGCTGATCTCCATCATTAATGGATCCGTCTTCTTTTGTCAAAAAAAAATGTAACTATAAATGAAGACCTATATATAATCCTATTCTGATTATACATTAATTGGATGATTGTTTTGAGGTATAATATGATACCAAGACATTGGTCCATGGTTATTTTATTATATAGGATAATCATGTGACAACCTATTTCTATAAACAGTATCGACATGAAAATGTTAATTTAACCTATTACCACGATTATTTTTCTATAGTTCATGCTTTAACATATGGGAGGCATTATCATTTTATAGAATGATCATTTTCAAAAACTGATCAATAGAGCCCCAAATATATATTTTACAATTTTTATTTAAATATGATTTATTTATATTGGGAAGAATACATTAAATAGTTATATATTGAGAACCTTCATACACATAGGATGATTATTATATTTTCTAATGAGTATTATAAAAACCCATTACTTCATATGGTCTATGCATAAAAATAGAAATATATATTGATGTAATAAACATAATAAAAATTTATTAATGTAATTAACTACCATATTAGTATATTATTATTCTATATTTTTATTTCAAAATAACTTATAGTGAAATTTAATAAATTTAAAATATTTTACTATTATCATATCAAAATTTGATGAAGAATCCATATTGAAAAGTTCATTTATGGTTGATATTCAGATTCAGACTCTTCACATTTTTTCACAGAAGGAATTAGTTCATACCAAAATAAGGGAAGAAATCATAAAGGAATATAACTCTATGTGAGTCATTCAATATGGTGTATCAAATATATTTCATGATACTCAATTGAAATTATAGAATGCATTTATAAAATATGATATAGTGGGTTTTGTCTCAAGATGGATAAGTAATAAAAGGTGAGAAAACACGAACAACCTATTGTACAAGTAAAAATTCTCCATATACTAATAAATAAATAGGATTAGGTCGTGGTGGATTTCATAACCTATTTTCCATGATCATCAAGAATTAATTATATTTTCTCAGGTATTAAATACTTCTTGATCACGTTAGAACATTTTTATCGAATGTTCAACATATATAGATTAAATATTATGTAACATTGAATGTAAAAATACACTGGGTTCATAAATTTATTTCCATTAATTGTAACTAAATATTCATAACTAAATTATTATAATATATACAATGAGATCATGGTTCTTAGGTAAAATTTAAAAAAGCATACCTCTATCAAATATATTGTAAATTATATTATTCTATTTTTAATCCAGAAGATATGAACCAAATTTTTATTGTTGACTTTGATTGATCTTGAGAAACATACAATAATAGTTATTAGTCATATTTTATAATAGATCAAATTAATGATATCTATTATATGAAATATAATTTTCCACTATGATGGATAATAATTGGAGGATAATCTTTTTCAATGTCTATCATAGTTTATCTGATAATCAAGTATGAATTTTTCTTAACTATGGTTGATCACTAATCGAATATATTAAAATAATATTTTCAAAATAAGGTTTAAATTTTATAATAATAAATCTTTTATAAAATACCGCTTATTGGTTTTAGTTATTTCTTATATCAAATTATGGTTATGTATAGGAAATGTTATCATTACTTCATTATACCATTTTCATTCATCAAGTATATCAAAATAATTACCTATTTATTACATTTACCTCAGTTTATTTCTACGTATAATTTATTCCATGATTATTGTCTAATGATACACATAACTGATGATATATAATTACTTATTGATGGTTCCTTTTGACTCAATAATCCAATTTGTAACATTATCCAACATAGGATAATTTTGTGGGGGAATTTTGTTCCATTAATAAATATTCCATATAATAGAAAAAAATCATGATTAATAAATGGAGTGATATGAGGAGGTTAATGTTCAATTGATTAGATAGAATCCTATAAAATATTTCTGATGTTATTCACATATGAGAATGTTAATGGTCAGATGTGTGAAAATAAACACATTATTTGGGTTATCCATTCTCATTAAATTTATTTTTTAAAATTTTATTACTTGTAAAAATTGATTTAAAGTGGTTTTCTAAGAAAATATACTAGTGAATAATGGGAAATTTATTTATATTGTGTAAAAGGATAATTAGGTACTATGTGGTAAGGAAATAAGAATAGGTAGTATCAAGTGTGGATTAAAAAGTCATATGGCCTTTAAAGAGAATACCTAATTCTATTATAATGGGTATATAATGGATAGGGGGGGCAGTGTTATCGCCTCATGAAAATAATAAGTGTTAGGTACATTTTTTCATTAAGTGTAAAATGGTATTTTAATATGTAATTATTAATTATACTTCAATGATCACAGGTAGTTTTAAATTATCTTCCCTTAAAAATAACTACCTAAATATTGTTTCCTCAATCCTTTGGTTTATTCAAGGAGTATTATTCTTTGATCTTGATTATGATTGTCACCATTATTTCATATGAGATTATCATTTTCATGGGTAATTTAAGGTTATCGTTATATTTTTGTTACATCCTTTAATTTCATATTTACTGAAAAAATTACATCATACTAAATTCATCATTTCATAAAATTAATATATTTTGTTCTCTTGGACTAGAAACTATGTTCAATTATTATAATGTATATAATACCCCCTATATATTTTTATTAATTTTTATGAATTAATATATACTTTTTGACATTTTTTATTTTACAGAACACTGAAATAGTTTATATTATATTAAATAACCACGTTTTTCATACATTATACACAAAACAATGATAATAATTATGTACACACAACATAAAGTGTAGATTAATAAATATAGAACATCAGGGATAGATTCTGTTATACATAACAATGAATTTCCTCGATGGCTTGTGTAACACACAAGACAGAGTTTTACCGAACAATATTATTTCATTGTAAGGTTATTATTTAATATTATAAGATATAACCAAGATGTTAAATTAGTGTTTATTAATAGTATTAAAAAATTTATCAAAACATATGATTTACACAAATATATGTTGAATTCAAAGGATAAAAAATAATTAGACAAGAATATTAAAACTGATTTTCAATAACAGAATATATTAATATTTATATATTCATAATTTTCTTTTACATTAATAAAATAAATTATTTAATATTATTTAGTTATATAAATTTAATATATATGATATATATTCAGTAAAATAATTTTTATATCTATCCAATTGATTTGATAGACATAATCTAAGAATAAAATGAATATTATGCATAAAAACCTATAATTTTTTTATAAATGTAGTTTTATATTTTTTTATTGTCGAATCCATTTTAAATAATAAAATTAATATTTTATTGAATTAATATTTAAAAATAATCTTAATATTTTGAATAAATACATAAAAATTAGCATAGGATAATGTTATAGTTTTTTTCTTTTGAAATTTCATTTTTAATGAATTGTGAAATATACTATATTTTAAATTGAATTTTCTTTTTCATATTAGAAAAAAAAATTACATTTGAAATAGGTTTAAAAGATTTATTATATCATATTTTTCTGAGTAACCCCAATTTAGTTACTTATTACAAATTTCACTATGAAATTGACTATAAAAAGATAAAAAACATTTGAATATTATTACTTTAAAACCTTGTATTTCCTACCCGACTGTAGAATTATATTTAAATTAATTTCTTCCACTTCGTTGATTAGAATTTAGAATAATTAATTTTCCGTTTTGAGTCATAATAATTTTTATTTTCTTATAATTTCAACCTAGTTTTTTTATCCAAATGATTAATTAAAATAATTAAATTTATTAAATCGATAAATGAAAAATTTGGTTTAACTAAAGAAATATACATTAAACTGAAGGGAAAAAATGAACTAAAAACGTTTCAAAAATACATTTTAAATAAATATTTTGATCCTATCATAATTTTTACCTACTTTGTATCATTATCGAACCCACATTCCAATGGAAATACATGATGGAATTCCCTTTCCTTGAAATTACAAGACTGCCACTCCTCCTCCACTATTTAAAGGCCCAATATCCTCCAAGTTATTCACATCTACCAACCAACATAGGTTTAGCCAGTATCCTTACAATAGAACCAATAAATCACCAAATTTTTTCTTGAATACTACCTTTTTTCAAAAAACATTCATTTGAATCCCTTTGGTTCAAACTAAAAGGAGTTACCCGATTAAGAGGTACCACGCTCCCATAAACTCTAATATATTAATTTCTTTCTCAACTCATTAAATTCATTATTTTTCATTATTTATAAAAAAATAGAATATAATTATACAATTATTTATTCACTATTATTTTTCCACCTCCACTCACATAAAAATTTATCTAATTGGTAACGAACATACTGTTTATGATAATGGTGAACTACTGCCTCACTAAATGATAATTGTTCATTAATCCTTTACCACCTCTAATGGATGAAATTATGTTGAAGAATATGATTATATATTTTATATATTATATTTTTTACAATTTAATAATTTTCCTTAATCACTTATTAACATTTATATTTATAATTTCTATTTTGTTTTTTATGATACTTTCATTTGATGAAGTTGGAATACCTCCCACACATTGTGATACGATTCATTCACACACCACATTTAATGTATTAATGATGTATTTAATAATCATATATGAGATATATGATATAATAATTCCACTAGATTTATGATATATATACTTATATATACATTTATGGAATTTAGATTATTTTTTTAATACAAAAATTAAACAGAGACAATGTTCACGCATACATATGACCTACCATCCCCATAGACGGTGTATTCCATTTTATACATCTATATTCTATTGATTTTTAAAATATAAATATAATTAATATACATGATGTTTATATCATTATTCCCATTCATGAAATCAATATATAAGTATAAGGACCAATGATAAAAAAAATTAATAATCATTTGAAGAAGAGAGAAAATATTACCCGAAGTGAAACCTTAACATAGGTCATTATAAAACCATTTATGGTATTAGATATAATTTTTTTCTAAAATAAAATTATAATATACTTAAATTTATTAAATTTTAATCTTGTACGATTACAAAGAAATTCACGACAAAAGTTATGAAATTTAATCTTACTTTTTTTCAGTGACATACATAAATTATTCACTACCCATTCATTTTTTATGGGGTGTACATTTCCATAGGATGTATAAAATGATTATTGTAACTAAAATTATTAGTATTTACATATCCATTTTAGTATCATACTATCATGAGATTTATGTAGCAATAGTTACCAAATTGGTAAATTAATTTTTTCTATATTTTCGTTCTTTGAGACACATGCCATGTTATGAATGTATATTTTTCCATTACATGTATATACATCCTTTTAAATTTTATATCATGAAAATTATTATTTTCATGTTATGTTATGGTTCATGTAATTTTACTTTCATCACATTGGTTATGTTTTAAATTTACCAAGTGGTAAGTGTTTATTGAAACAATCTCATCACTTTACAATATTTTTTATGTTTATGCTGCATTGGACAAAATAATATGATCAATCAATTAAAAAAATAAATTATTTGCTTCTCCCATTGTTATTAAATATTTATGCATTTGTTTTTCCATATTTCTACTCTTTGGAACAAAATATAGTTAATAAATTTTTTTTAACAAAGCCCAAATTTACTATCTACTTAGTCAAAAATATTGTTCTATAAAAACCATGTTTCCTAAAAATGGTTTTCATGAATATTCAAAACATATCATATAATCATAAAAGGTAATTGTTTTCCATTTTTTTCTTTTACCAATTTTTTCAAAGGGATATTATGTTCTCTTTCCGAACAAGGCATTTTTCTATCCTTTTATAGCATAAAAGGTATGTTCATCATACCTTGTATGACATGTAATAATTTACCAACCATAATTTATGTGAATATTATTTTACATGTTTGAATTAATACATTTTAATGAAATGATCTTAAAAAATAATTTCTGAACAAATTTTTTTCATAACATTTTTAGGATTTGATCATATGTTTTCAAATTCTTTTTCATAGAAATGGTTTTTCAAAAGACTTTAACATTATTTTATATTTTTTCAATGAAAATTGATTTCAAATATTATTCAAACATACTCTACAATATTTCAACGAAAATTTTACAAATTTTTTTGAAATATTATTTTATATGATTTCATGGAAAATGAATTTCAAAAGAATTTCAATCTAATTTTATATCTTTTCAAGGAAAATGGTTTTCAAAATATTTGCATGCATTATTTTGATGTTTTCAAATTATTTTTAGTGAAATGGTTTCCAAAATGTTTTAAAGTTAATTTAATGAGTTTTCAAGGAAAGTGGTTTTATAAATGATTTCAATCATCCAAGGTTTATTTTCATAGAATCTTGTTTTTAAATGTTTTTCAATCTATATTTATATGTTGGAAATATTTTTCAAATTAAATGGTTTTCAAAACACTTTCAATATCAATATATATATTTTTATGAAAAATTGTTTTTAATTTTTTTCAATACCTATTAATATGATTAAAAAGGAAATAGTTTCCAAAAGTTTTTCAATGACTTCAATTTAATCATTAAAGATTATTTTCATGGAATGTTATTAAATTTTTTTAAATTTTTATGATCCTTTTTCATAAAATAAATGATATTTTCCTCTTGATTTTTTTGAAATATCTTTCAAAATTATTTCCTATATAAGATAACATCTATTTGTGTTACTCTTTCCTTTTTGGGAAATTATTAAATGTCCCCAATCATATTCCATCTATAAATGTACTATGTTTAATATAATGTGGTTTATGAAATTCGTTTCTCATTCATGGGTTAAAATATTCTAAAACCCACTTATTTTCCCAATTTATATTTACAATTTAATGATTATGAAACCCATATTTTTACACAAATTATGATATGATTAAATTTTTATAATAACCAATTCATTTATGGTATTTTATAGGATTATATATTCTACTGTGTCGCATGTACATATGATTTCATTATGTGATGTGTGGTAACTAAATCTCCCTCATATGTATTGTGTATTAATTTATATATTATTATATAGAAATTAATTGAATAATAAATGTACTCAGTTCAGTATTATAAGGATGAAAATAGAAATTAAATTGGTTGGTATTATAGTTGTGTAATGTGGAGTGAACATGGTTCTGTAATATAACGCTAGAATGGGGTTTGAACCCAATTCAATAATGTTCTTTTTTCACTAATATTTCATTGGTTAGGATGTCCTAACAACTATGTAAATCATTATATATGCTTATGATTCACCCACAATTCCATATATTATTAATATGTTATTATTTCATTTCTTAGGTTATTATTATCTTATTATTCACATATTATAAACTACCTTTATTTATTCCTTGATTCATGTATGAGATCTTTGATTTACAGGGTATGGTCTTCTATTTTCATGATAATGTTAACACAACCCTATGCTCATGTGTATTCTTACATTTCATGATTGTTTATCCTTACTGAGTATCTAAGATCACCATTTTTTATAATTCCTTTCCTCTCTTATAAAGTTAAATTTCTATTATTATAATTATATTTTGGGCTCTTGTCTTGGAGAACATTTTGGGTGATAATGTAAGTCACTCATGTAACAGTTTTATCATTTTCATGTTACCGAAGGAATTAAACTAATTTTCCCTTTTAGAGTATGTCAGCAAAATGGTTTATGTATTCTGAAAAAAGTGTTTCAAATTAATGAGTGAAAAGAGTGGATGCATATATTTGGTATAATAGAAAATTTGGTTCACCTTCTATAATATTGACATGAGAACTTTAGTGAGATCGCTATGTATATTTATATAGGCATGTCTAGGGATGTATCTAAGGATAAGTATACAGATAAGATAATGTTTAGGAAAATGTATTGGACTTTTGGTAAAGGAAATATTTTGTAGTTTCCTAGATATATATCCCATTATGGATACTGCAAGGGGGTGTGGTTCTAGTATAGAAGTACCTTGGAGTAACAACTCTGACAAGATGTCACAAATCTTACTCAGAGTAATATGGTACATGATATTTTTCCTTACTGCACACCTGGTCTGATACTTCATTAGGACATGGTTTGGAAATTAAAAAACTCTTCACAATCCATTATGATGGATTTGAATATAATATTAATATTAATTACCTAGTATAAACATAATATTTGTTCAATTAAAAGGTAGGTGAAATGATTTATACATCATCAAAGTACTTTTTTAGGATTAGATGATTTTATTATGTTATATGTGTTTCTCACCTCTTGATTTCTGGTTTAATTCAATGGATATAAGTATAAATAACATTTTTAACATTTAATGTTTCATAGTTTCAAATCATATGAATTATGAAAATATACCTCCCTTGTAGAAATCTCGTAAAGAGAACCAGGAAGGTGGTATATGTATTCATTATACTTTAGATAATAAAGAGGCATTAAATGAATTGTTAAAGGAATTTGATATTCTTATAGTATTGGTTAAATCAATCATAAGAAGCATGATTAAATTTTTGTTAACTAACTTTAATACATTAATCATATTTCATATCATATGAAATGGGTATTATGGAATAAGTTGATGAAGCTGGATTGATGGTTTATGAATAATGTTGGATGAATTAAGTACGTATGTTATGGATTTAAAATAATATGTTATATGAATTAGGAAATATATAAGTATTTTTAGTTTAATTATTCCATAAGGGTAGATTAGAATATTTTTAATGGTTATGATGATGTAGAAATATTATTTATTTATTAAGGGAATGTAAAACATAATGTAATCAATATGTTGAGAAATTACTGATTCACTTTTATAATGAGATGATTGATTTATATGATGTAAATTAAACATAACTAATTACCATGAATATGATATATTTATTTATTGAAAAAGTCTTCTATGTAATCATGGAATATTTTTCCAAATTCATTAATTTGAGGAATACATGAATTATCCTTTATAATAAGGAAGAATGCATATTTTTCAAAATTAATTATGGTAATTGATGTTTCTATAATGTTTTAAGAGAGTATATAATGAGTTTATTCATATGTTTAGATCATGAAAACAATGATCTGCTTTTTAAATATGAGGAGCCATTGTTTATATGATTTTATGACTTATTTATAACATTTTTTATTTTTGACCTTCAGATGGTTTATAAGGTTAACCATTTATGGAATGATTAAGATAAACTTTAGATGAAGTATGTGAGAATAAATTATTAACTCATCTCATAAGGATTTTTTTGGATAACCTTTTAATGATAAAAGATAAAATATGGGATTTAATATCATGGATCTCATTATCTATTAGTGATTTTGGGATGAAAATTCTACTTCCTTTTTGGAGAAAGTTGTGAGGTGGATCAAGGAAAAAAGGTCACATTGTCTTGAAATCATTAAAGTATACCCTTTAATGAAAATTATAAAACATTAAGAAATATTATCTTGAAAACCAAAAATATTTCCAAGTACCATTGATTTTGGTGGATTGTATGGTTATTTTGGTCATCATATATTTATTGATTAGGGATTATTATCTTTTTTCTAACAATATTCTCTATATCACTTTATCCGAACATTATTGTTACATTTATCTTCTATAATCATGATTTCACCTCGAACATATGTTCTCTAATATAAAATAGTTTTTATACGTTACATTTGGTAAAGGTTATGGTTTCAACCTTCCGTTTTAATGGGATGTATTAGTATTGATTTTTAGGATGTGGGTTTTTTTGAAATAAACATTCAACTATTAAACCATTGATAACACAGACAAATTTTGAAGGTGAAATTTATTTTATGGTCGGTAAAATATTACACCCCATGATTTTGTGAATCAATTTTTTCAAATTAAATTAACTTTTTTTATATTTTTCATTTCACACAACACTAAAAATAGTTTATTTTCTATTAAAGAAATATGTTTGTCTTGTGTTGTAATATGTATAATAACTAGAAAATTCATTACAAAACACACATGATAAAATAAGGAAATTTACACCCAAAAACATTTAAATAAGGAATGAATATTAACAAATGGGTGATGATATTTAATAATGGGATCATATATGATATTTAAAATATTAATATGTTCATGGTATAAGTTAATAAAATGTATAAAATCTCTATAAATAACACTAAATTAGGTTTAACAAAAAGGAAGCGCACATTAAAGGATTTATTAACTCATACTCCATTCATTGTAGTGAACATCTACTTCATTGATTATTCCATCATAAAATTTTGTGTATAATTAAATTATATTATTTAATATGTTATTTCAAAATTATCTATTTTGATTTTATTTATATAATGTTAATCAATTCAATTATTAATTATAAAATCAATGATATGGACCTTAGAAGGAATTTATTCTTAATTTAATTTCATTAAGACATATATAAATGTTATGGAATACATCATTTTTTATTGTTTATATAATGATCCATTTAAATTTAATATCACGATTAATTTATAATTCATTTTATTTTATGTAAACATTTGAATTATTACGCCCATGTGGATTTGAATTAAATATTACTCAGTGGTAACAATTTTCATTACTGAATTCTATTTTTTTATTTTATATTACTCCATTATTGTCTTTGATATTATTTTATTATATGTGTAATTAATTTTAAAAATATATTTTTTTAGTTACACTCATTTTATTTGGATTTAAATTTGACAAAAATAATTGATTCATTGGTTAATTTTCACTTCATTGTTATTCTCTTTGTAAGGGTTTATATCACAATGTAATTATAATCAGAATTGTTTATGCATGGATTTACATAGAAGAAAATTATTTGATAATATTATTATAAAACCCTTTAATTTTCTTTTCCAAATGTAATTTAGGATATTTTCATGTAATAGTTGTATTTTTACAGGCTTTGGTACATAAAAAAAATTGAGAAAACATATTTAATAAAAATTCAAATCATTTCTCTCTTCCATAAGAATTATGTTTTCTTCCAAAATCATGTTTTATGAAAATGTTTTTAAAAATGTTTTTATCCATTCAGAAATTATTTATTGATTATATAATTTCCCATTTTTACAATTTAAAAACTATTTTTAATGGAATCATTAGTTTTTTTTCAAAAGAATTCTGATTTAACATTTTCCAAAAAATTGAAATGAATCTTTTATGTAACATATCCATGTTAAATGTAATTTGAATTTTTCGTGAAAAATAAATTTTTTAAAATTATCAATAATAAATTTAAAATATTTTTTCAATGACATTTATTTTTTGTTTTTTAACATTATTATTCAAGAATGTATTTTCCAAAAGAAAAGGTCAATTTATTTATCTATGTTTTTAAATATAATTTATGGTATTTCTAATAATCAATGAAAACATTATTATTATTAAACCAATGGTTATATTTTTTATCGTTACAATACATATTCATTATAAGGATGGTTTCTGATCATTTTGACAAATGAAATTGTTGAAATTTAATTTCTCGATTATTTTTCATTGTCGTTAACATTCAATTGAATTATTGTCATGCCATTGATTATTAAAAATTAAATTTTCCAAAAAAAATCATATTATTAATCAAGGATATGTATAGTACATTAATTCATAACATTTTAATATATTCGGTTATAAGTTAATGCTTTTTTTATTTGGAAAAATATTAGTAAATATATATTATTTAGTAAATATAGATATTTGATGATAAGGAAAATTTTTCATTAAACAAAATAAATTATTCAATATATGTAGAATGCTTTGGTCCTACAGATTAATGTAGGGCCAATTATTATATATCCACTATATTAATTTTCTCGAATCATGATACATTTAAGTCTGCTAGCATTAAACACGTTTTAACTATTGTATTAAAATATTTTGTGAAATGAATTGACAATAGAGGTATTATAATGGTTGGGGTCATAGAGTGTCATAATTAAGCATTTATATCACTAAGAATTAGTTATTATTATCAATGAAATTTTCTATATTATTTTTGACTCACTTTATAATATTTTTATTTATTGAATGAAATTTGTTTTAGTAATTTACCATACTGTATTGATTTTTAGTTATCTTATCTTGATAGTCTTGTTAAATATATGGAATGTGTGTTCAATTATTTAACTTTTAATATTGATAATTCCTAACCTAATAATGATATTAATTTTATATAAATATAATGTGTGTTCATATATTTACCATTCCATGTTTATTATTCTTATTGATTCATTATATCTTATGTTTTACGTAACCCTTACTCATCATTTGATCTCACTCTTGTTTTTTTATTTCCAACAAATCTATTATGTTTAATATGATTCAAGTGAAAGGATATTTTAGAGGGAATTAAATTATTCTTGAAAATAATGTGATGTAATTTGATTAATCAAATGAAATGATAGAAAAAATTTGGTATCTAGTTAACCATTTATACTAAATAATATGTTACATATGGATGTGAATTCATGAATATCATGCCAATATAATAGTTAAAACACTAGATCTATGATACTATATTCGGGTTAAATATAGTTGGTATAAAAGGGATTTTAGTAGAAACCTCAGGAACTAGATTTTTGAAAATATAGTTTTTTTATTATAACTATATTATAGACATTGAGGATATGTAAAAAATAACATCTTATTGTGTTCTTAAGGTATATATTATGTGATTTTTCCTTTAAATACATCCCTTTATAGATAATACATGTGGGTGTGGTTATAAAAGAAATGTACCTAGATGCAAGGATTTAGTAAAGGGAGAATTATCCTTGAATCGATCATTACCTAGTATATGAAGACGGTCCTTACTGCACTCCTAGATTTGATGTCCTAGGGGATATAATAAGGATAATTCAAATTTTCATTATAAACTATTTTAATGTATTTAAATAAATTATTAAAATGAATAAAATATGATAAACATAAGGTGCCTTATATTGATAATAATGTGTCTCAATGGAATAAAAAAATTATTTTTCTATGGAATGAAAATGTCGTAATGAAAAAATAGTCATGTAAAAATAAATATTATGATATATGGAAATAAATATCATCCAATTGATCAATTTTTATTTTGTATCATTTAATTTGGTAGACCTATTAATTATCTTGGTTGATTACATTTCCAAAAGGTTAAACATTATACCATGTTAAGAGCTTTTTTGAACTAAAATGGATGATGTATTTATTAGGATTCCATACGTATATTATAAAAGTGTTATCACTAATGGTATTTTGGAGTAAAAATCAAGATATTTTTATGGATTATGTTAAATTTCAGAAGCATATATGTATTCATTAACATAAGTGTTATGGATTCTACCATGTGTTAATTTTTTAATATTTTCCTTATGTTCATAGTCATGATTAGTGAATACAAATATTAATGATATTTTAGGATAACTTTTTGTTGGATCGAATATGTAGATGTATATGTATATTAGATGGAACAATACAAGAGTGGGGTGAATTTTAGGTATAAAAACATTGTGTTTAAACACTTAAGAGATTAGTTTAAAAGATCTAAAACTAATACAATTCAAACAAAAACAATTGTATTGAATATAAAGGTATGAAGAAATGTAAAACTATTAGAAAAGTAAAGTAATTGTATTAAAGTTGAATAAAATAATAAGAGTAAAACAAGTGTGAGAGGTTCTACCATAAAGCATATAGAATCTATTAATACAATATGTAATAAAATAATCGTAATTGAATCAATTACAATTGAACGTGTAAAGAAGAAAGGAAACAATACAAATTCCTTTCTAGTACAAATAGTAGCGGAAAAGTAAAAGTATTACAATTCTTTTTAACCCAAAGAGAAGGGTTATCTATTCACATAGGATAAGAGGTCTATCTTACGACCACCTTGGTAAGCCCTCGATACGATGATCAGTTCGTCTGTCTGCCTATCCCCTGTAGTCCTTGATATGATGATTGGTTCGTCTATCTGCCTATCCATGACAGCCCTCGATACGATGATTGGTTTTTATGTCTGCCTGTTCCCGGATGCTCTTGATTTTGTAGGTAATCAGCACCTATACCTTTAAATCACTTGAAAGCCCTTAATAAGAAGATCGTTCGCACAATGCACAAAGCATGAGAGAAGTCACAACGCCTCTCTCTAGAACATGATAGAAGCTAAGTATCAGAGTTATATCACAGTTATTGTTTCGGTTTCAAATGACCTTCTATTTATAGGCCTCCGTTTCCAACGGTAACATTTCCTCCAACGGTCATATTTCTCCGAAAAACACGGAGGGACTTGGACACCTGGCATTATAACGGTCATATTGAAACAGAAAGCACGACATCGTTTTGATTAGTTTGTAACTAACTCAGCAACATCGCATTTGTTAAAACAAAATATATATGAATATGATAAACAAGAGTACGATTAATATGAAACATGTGTTTTTGACTAAGTATCAAAACAAGCATGTAATGAATGTATGAGTATTATAAGTACTACTAAATTTAATGTATTGATATGATACAACTTAAGATACATGAAAGTGAGTATAATTGATAGAGAAAGTACGATACAATTGACAGAGTCATTACGATACGATTGAAGAGTCGGTATGAAAATTATAGTTCGTACGACTAGTATGGTGAGTACGATCAGCATGGTAAGTACGGTCATCATGGTTAGTATGATCAGCTTGGCCAGTATGATCATCATGGTCAGTATGATCATCATGGTCAGTAGGATCAGCATGGTCAGTACGATCATCATGGTCACTACGATCAGCATGGTCAGTACGATCATCATAGTCAGTACGTTCAGCATGGTAAAAGACATTTGTGATTTCCAAAACAAGGTATAGAAGTCAACATGTATATTTTGACTCAACAATCTCCCCTTTTTGTAAGTCACAAAACACAATGTAAAGACAACAAGAAAAACTTATCTCCCCCTGAGTTATTGGAAACTCTTATGAATATGAAATTGAATACAACTAACTCCCCCTTAGGTATATACTTTTCTAAGGATTTTATTCACATATTTTCCTTGGTTTCAAAGTATTTGATTAAAACATTCTCCCTTTGTAAAATATTCTCCCCATTTTTAAAAAATTCTCCCCCTTTGTGATTTGCAATAAGAAATGGGGTAACCATGAGTTTCCTGAAATAGTTAGAGAAAAAGAATTACAGGACAAAAGAAATAGTATCAATATAAAGACAGGTTCCATTAGAAAATAAAAACAAATACAACAGTCATTTGTTTTATCTTTCCGTTTCCTTTTTTATCATCTCATGATGAATAGATTTCATCTTTTTGATTTCTTTCTTGTCTTCAGAAATTGAGTCACCCTGAGATCTGAGAATCTCTTGTTGGTCGGAAAAATGTTGATCTTGATTCTTAATAGTCTCCTCCCGAAATCTAATTACATCCTCAAGAGTATCAATACTATTTTGCAAAAAAAAATTATCTTTGGATAACACAAAATTTTATTTCTTCAACAAAACTATTTCATCTTTGAAAGGTGAAACCTTTGAGAATTCATAATGAAAAGGATTCATTCTCTATTGCAATTCTTTCACTGAAGGAATATCAGCTCTATGAGTTACCTGATTCATTCATTCAATAGTTTTTTTTTCAATATTATTGAAAGAAATCACAAGATCATTTGACAAACTCCTTATATATTCAATTGATATCTCATTGTCATTCACTGAGATTTCTGTTTTATATGACCACTTGGTCATCCTGTTGCAAGCCTTCTTATGAGGAGTCGAAGATTCAGATAAAACATTCAAATCATCTTCAACTGACAAAAATTTCTTACTCAATTCTCTTATAGATTCAAATTTCTTTTTCTCATTGTCAGTAATGAACTCAATTTTCCCTTCCATCCTGGGAAATATGAAAAAGTATTTTCAACCCCTCTTAAAACATTAACAATGTAATCACTTCTCTTGAGAGAGATTGTCTTTTCTGAATCGGTATCCTCATCGTACGAAAGCAATTCATTTGATCGTCATGAGTCATCAATTGGTTGTTCTCCTTTTTTTCTATCTCCCTTACTTATTCTTCTACTTTGTCACTGATGACATAAATTTTCCAGTATGAGAATATTGAGAACCATTATTTTCTTGAGAGGGTGTTTTATCCGGAGTGTCAAATATTTCAATCAGTTCTTGATCTCCATGAGAAACATGTTGAATACCTTCACTCTACTTTTGATGCGATTCTTCTTTACTCTTTTTCAAACATTGAAGGAATTAAAAAAGATAATATTCTTCTTCTTCAACTTCTTATATCTCTTCCAACATCTATTTTCCTTTTCTTTCTCTGGAAGACTCTGTACGATTGGTTCTTGATGTATTTATTCTTTTTGTTGAGAACTATAGTCCTCAAACATTTTCAGTACTTTAGAAATATAAAAGTGTTGAGCCTTTATTTTCAAAATAGTATTTTTTTTCTTTTCATCTTGAAGGATTTCTTCTACCCTTATTCTCTCAGAAAAAGCTTCAGCCGGGTCAAGACCAAACATTGGATCACCTTATTTTATCTGTTCTCTTCCTTTTCTCCACATGGCCATAACCTCCTTACTGTACATTGATTTCTTCTTTGGCATTGAACTGGTTTGTGGATCTAACTTTTGAGGATCACCAATATAAGGATTGTCTTTGAATGGCATTGGTGCCGATTGATTCTAAGCCGATTCAGCTTCTAATTCATTCCATAAAAATTACATTCTCTGAAGAGATCTTTGAAGACATTTCTACAGGAGTATTGGCAGAGGACTGAGACATATAGTTGAAGCTGTTGAAAGATCATACGATGACTTAAATCATTGGAGCAGAGCTTCACCAAAAATCTGGATAAACGGGTGTGGGTTTGGGGAGGGAGGGTCTATTTATTGGTGGCAAATGGTTGGCCGTTGATCTTCTATGGTAGAGATTAGAAGAAATAAGATCAATGGATAAGATTAAAACGATATTTTTTTAAAAAAATTGAAGAAATTATGTACCTGCCAGAGATCGTAAGGTAATTTTTGGTTTTATATAGTATTAAGTGAAAGAAAATACAAAAATACGAAGAAAAAAACTATCAATCGTCATACCGATGGAATAGAAAGTCATTACAATGAACTGGTAATCCGATGGAAAAAAACTTGTTACTATGAATGAACATGTTGATGGAAAAGAAATTCATTACCATAAACAGACATGTCGATGGAAAAGAAATATATTACGATGAACGAATGGGCAGATGGAAAAGAAATTCATTACCATGAACAGACGATACAATAAGTAAATAGGTAAATAATTAGATAAAACTCTCAATACGAAAAACAGAAAGGTAAATAATACAATAAATCTGTCAATACGATAAACAGTAAGGTAAATAATATGATAAAATTGTCAATACGATAAACAGCAAGGAAAAAAATATGATTAATATGTCAATACGATAAACAGTATGGTAAATAATACGATAAAACTGTCTATACGATAAACAGAAAGGCAAAAACACATACCAATAGAATAAATAATTAATGATCATAAGATAAGAAGAAACATAGTAAGAAATTTTATCCCCCATTCTAAGAGGAGTTGTTTGATGTAAGGAGAAATGTAAAACAGGAAGAAGATATGAATGATTATTTTATTGTAATCATTCATAGATTCTGTTCTATAAACTCAAATATTTCGAAAGGTAATGGATTTGTAAAAATGTTAGCAAGTTGTTCTTGCGTTCCGATGAATTGTAAAATAATATCTCTTTTTTGTGTCTAATACCTATGAAAGTGATGTCTAACATCTATGTGTTTTTTATGAGAGTGATGTGTTGGGTTCTTATTAAGAGCTATGGAACTAGTATTATCACATAGAATTTGGGTTTTGGAAAAACTCAATCCATGGTCAGTGTGTGTGTGTTGCATCCACAACACATGAGCACAACAACATCCAGCTGCTACGTATTCGGCTTTGGCAGTGGAAAGTGTTATATAGTTTTGTTTCTTGCAGGACCAAGAAACCAGAGAATCTCTTAAGAAATGACATGTTGAAAAAGTACTTTTTGTATCCATTCTACAACCACCAAAGTCAGCATCTGAAAAACATTTTAAAACAAAATCCTTTCTAGAAGAGTAAAAAAGTCATAAGTCCATAGTTCCCTTTAAATACAGAAAGATTCTCATTACGGCTTTTAAAAGAGACACTTATGGATTAGATTGTTACGTTGCACATAAGAATACAGAAGACATTAAGTCTTGTCAACTACCTGTCATGTATAGAAAACTTCCTATCATACCACTAAAAATTGTTTAATCTACTGGTTTCTTAGTTTCATCTAGATCAAGTGAATTTGAGGTACCAATTGGAGTGCTAATACTTTTATTATTGTCGTATCCATACCTTTTGAGAAAATATTTAATATACTTATGTTGGGATATATATGTTCATTCTAGTTTTTGAGAAATTTAAAAACCAAAAAAGAATGTTAACTCACCCATCATGCTCATTTCAAACTCCGACATCATAAAATTTGCGAAAGAATCAGTTAAAGATTGCTAACTTGATCCAAATATGATGTCATCAACATAGATTTGTACAAGCAAAATATTTTTATTTTCCATTTTTATAAAAAGGGTTGGATCTGGTGTGCCTTTTGTGTAATTATTTTGTAAAAGAAATTCTGTAAGTCTATCATACCATGCTCTAGGGGCTTGTTTAAGACCATATAAGGCATTGGTAATATTAAAAACATGATTAGGATGTTTTGGGTCTAGAAAACCAGGAGGTTGTTTGACAAAAGCATCTTCTTGTACAAAACCATTTAGAAAATCACATTTAACATCCATTTGAAATAGTTAGAAGTTGAAGTATGCTGCAAAGGCTAATTGAATTCGAATCAATTCATGTCTAGCTACCAGAGAATATGTTTCTTCATAGTCTATTCCCTCTTGTTGATTATAGAACATAGCAAAAAGTCATTCTTTATTTCGTAAAATGATTACATTTTCATCACATTTGTTTCTGAAAACCCATTTAACTCCAATTACAATTTTTTCATTAGGGCTTTCAACTAAAGTCCAGACTTGATTCCTCTCGAATTCATTTAGTTCATCTTGCATTGCTTTGATCAAATATTCATCACCTAAGGCCTCACTTGGACTTTTAGGTTCAAATTGGGAAAGAAAAGAAAGATGTTCTATTTCATTTCTTATGGAATCTCTGGTCCTTACAGGTTGATTTACATCACCAATGACATTATCACTGGGATGATTCCTAAGAATCAATTGACTTGGATTTTTTAAAACATGTTCATCAATATATGGTAGAAATTCTTCTGTGGTAAATATTTCAGAAGTATCTTCTTGAAAAATTTCATTATCAGAAGGATCTTCTAACAAAGGTTGATAATCAGTTTTTGAAAACACATCTAAGGATGTAGTTTGGGATGATTTAAAAACAAAAGGATCAGTTTCATCAAATTTTACATGTGCTGTTTCCTCAACAATACTAGTATTTTTATTTAAAACTCGATAAGCCTTAGAAGTTGTGGAGTAGCCTAAAAAGATTCCTTCATCAGATTTTGGTGTGAATTTTTGTATATTATCTTTTGTATTCAGAATGAATACTTTGCACCAAAAAACATTGAAGTATGAAACTTTTAGTTTTTGGCCAGTCTATAACTCATGAGGTGTTTTATTAAGAAAATTTCTAGTTAAAACAAGATTTATAGTATAACAAGCAGTAAGAATGGCTTCATCCCAATAGTTCATAACAATTGAGTATTCACTCAACGTGGTTCTAGTCATTTCCTGAAGAAAACGATTTCTTCTTTCTGCAACACCATTTTCCTGAGGAGTTTTTGGAGCCGATAAATTGTGTGTAATTCCATTATTATTAAAAAAAGTTTCAAATTCACAATTTTGTAATTCACCACCATGATCACTATGAATAATTATCAATGGAATGTTTTTCTCATTTTTAACTTGGGCTCTAAAAGTTTTGAAATAGGAAAAGGCTTCAAATTTTTTTGATACAAAATAGACCCATGTAAATCTAGAAAAGTCATCAACTAAAACAAATACATAGTATTTGCCTCCAATTCTTTCTGTTTGTGTATGACCAAAATGATCCATGTGCACTAGCTGTAATGCATTATAAGTTGAAACTTCATTAATTGATTTAAAGCTAGTTTTATGTTTCTTTCCAAATTGACATGGATCACAGACTATTGAAGAATCATATCTAAGATCTGGTAGTCCCTTTACAAGTATTTTCTTTGAGAGTTTACAAAGGTTTCTTAGGTTGCAGTTTCCTAGTCTTATATGCCATTTCCATGATTGGTCTTCTATTGCACTTAAGAAGGGTATTTTTTGTCTCCTAAGTTATTCTATGTTAATAGTGTATACATTCTCTTCCCTATGGGCAGATAGAATGAACTCATCCTTGGAATTGTGAACTAGACACTTATCATTTCTAAAATTCACAAGGTAACCTTCATCACATAATTGGAATATACTGATGATATTGTGCCTAGGACCTTTAACAAACAAAACATTTGAGTTAATAACTTTCCCAAGAAAGACAATTATTACTTATACCAACAATTTTTCCTTGAGAATTATCTCCAAAGGTAACCATTCCTCCTTTTGTTTTGATGATCTTTTCAAAGATATCATTGTTTCCAGTCATATGTCAAGAACAACCACTATCCATCTACCAAATATTCTTATTGGTTCACTTCTCACTTTCCTGAAAAAGAAAAAATTTGTTTTTCAAAATCCAAACATGCTTGGTTCCAGAATGATTAGATAACAGAATTTTAGGAATCCACATTTGTTATGAAAAATGAGATTTATGAAATCCTAAATATTGAGTTTTATTATGATAACACTCTCTTTTCCAGTGTCCACCATATTAGAACTTAGTACATAAAGGGTTACATTGTGGAACAAAATAGTTATTACTAAAATTGGTTTGGAATTAGGATAACAAATACCAAAATGATTATTCAACGGTCGGATTTGGGAATTCATTTTGTCAAAGTTTTCCTTGCCATGAGTAATGTTTGACAAACATTTCTTTAAAGAGAAAATTTCTGGATTTAGTTTTAAAACTATTTTTTTATCTTCCAAAACATTTGATTTTAAACGAGAGATAGGCTCTAAAACATTTTTTTAGAAATCAAATTATCTAGATCCTTAAAAATTTTATCCTGATTAGATTTGACATTCTCAAGGGTTTTTAAAATACATTCAATATCAGAAGTATTTTTATCAAGATCAATAGAAATATCTGATACTTCTTTAGTTAAAACTGAAATTCTAGATTTTATTTATAATGCATTTTCTTAAGTATAGAATTATCATTTTCAAGTAATTTGGGAAATCTAGATACTTCTTCAAAAGAAGGTAATGTATATTATTATGATGATGAAGACTCATCATTTGAAGATTCATAATATTTATTATCAGAATATATTTCATTTAAAGAGGCATTTGTAATAGCTTCAGCATTGTGTACCTTAGCCATAAGATAATGATATTCAATTTGTAGTCTAGCTATAAGACCAATATTTCTCTGTCATGACGACTCATATTCTGAAGAATTTTCTGATTAATCGCTACCACTTTCACTCCAATAATCATTTTCCTTAAAGAATTTATTTGTCTTATAATACATTTTCTTATTTCTTTCAAAATGTTTCTCCTTTCTCTATTTTCTCTTCAGAAAAGGAAAATCAGGCCTTATGTGTCCTACTTTCTTACATTCCTAACAAGTTACCTCTAAATCTTTCTAATCCTTCCTATTTTTGAATCTGTATTTGAAGTCTTTCTTTCCCACAATCTTGTTAATCCTTCGAGAAAGATTGGCTAACTCATTTTCCATGTGATCACTATCACTTGATTATGATATAATAACATTCTTGTCTTTGGATCTTGTTATCCTTTCAGGTGTTTTTGCTTTAGATGTCATGGCTACACATCCATTCCCATTTTTCTTCTTATTGAAATCTACATCTCTTTTCATTCTTGTTTCGTGCTGTAGAATAGTTCCAAAGAGTTCATCAATAGTAATCTAGGAAAATTATCTGTTTTCATCAATAGCTATCCTTTTTGACTCCCATTCATTTGTCATTATGTCAATAATCTTGTCAACAATAGCTTTATCATCATGAACTTTTACTCCCATAGATTGTAAGATGTTTACAATTGTAATAAATCATTGTTGCACTTTACATATCGGCTCTCCATAATGAAAAAAAATCCATGATACTCAGCTCGAAGCATTACTCTTCTTGTTTCTATAACCTTGGATGTACCAAAATCTGTGACTTCCAATTTCATCTATATACAGTTGGCTGCATCACAAGAAGATATCTGGTTGTATATAATCCTGGTCATATATCATAATAAATTATTGTGTACCTTGTAATTTAGATGATATTCTTGCTTCTCTTGGCTAGTGAAAGTACTGACTTCTTTGTTAGGAATTTTGTAATATCCAGTTAGCATAATAAAATTGTCTACACCAGTATTGATCATGTAGAGACCCGAATCTTGGCGTAAATTGACATTACATTACATTTTCGGAATACTTAGTACATAACAAAAACACACACACAAGGATCGTAATAGTTTAGTGTCTTTGGAAACTTGGAAAATAATATTCTAATCCTGGTGAAAGATCTTGAACATCTCCCATAAAGATCTTCCTTTTTTTACCTAAAACCATTCTTTATATCCTGGGGAAAATAAAACATAAAAGGGTGAGCTCAAATGCTCAGTAAGGGTAAACAAAAGAAATATCAATCACATCATAAGAGCATAACATTTTGAAAATCCTAACCTGCAAAAGAGAGCATAATTTCATAACATGGGATAAATCATGGCAGTGAAATGTAATCACAATAATCATAACATAAAACATGAAATATTGTGGCATACACACATAATCATAGAGTATCATTTCTTGTTAGTCAAGACTCATTTCCAAGACTATCTTAGTGGACAAAGTCCCTTTCTGAACCGAGTCACCCTCGTTTCAGTCCTGTTTCACTGAACCGGTATAACCTACCGTTCCAGCCATGTCTATCTCATGAGATATAAAATCTTTACCCAATGCATTGGAGGGAGATATAGGTCCCACCCATCTCATAATGATACCATTCTTATGTGTGCCACAAAATCATAAACCATACATCATAGCATAACCCATGTAATAAAAATGTGAATCTTAAACATCATAACATCAGAAAACAATTCATATACGATAAAGGAATTCGTAAAAATAATTCCATCACAACATAATCAAATACATGTAATAATAGGGATATAAACAAAACCCTTTATTATCTTAGATGGGAAATAATTTTGATAAAACACTTGAACTCCATTCTTGAAGAAAATATTCTTTCTACTTCAAAAACATTTTTCCTTTCTTTAAATGTCATACAATACTAAACTAAAAGAAGTTGATTAAAAAAAACTTGATAACTTTTAAAGTAATCTTCTTGGAAATAATGTTTTAAAAATCCATTCATGCCGTATAAGTTAAACGAAAACATTCTTCTCGTACTTTTTTCAGAAAAGTCAAAAAAGTACCTCATACGAAAAACGACAAAAGATTCATTTCATATCTTTTACTAAAAACTCTCCAATGGGTAAAATTAGATATATAATATTGTAGAAGGATATAAATAATACATGTTGAGGTAACATGGATGTGGATGATAAAATACATCTCAGTAAATGCCAAAGTATAAACAATCTCAGATAAAAATGAGATTGTGATATTTCCCTTAGCTTAGGTCCGATATGCTTCGTAAGAGTCCGAACCTCCTGTATAATGATTTAAATAATGTTATTGACTTATTACAGAATAATAATCATTGTTATGATATCATATATGGTTCACTTATGACTTTATATTACCCGTTCTTTTGTAAATTCCAGGTTAAAGAAGAGTTTTGGGTAAAATCGTTTCATTTATCGTAGGTGTTTGGACTTGTTGTTCTTGACATTATTATTACCTATATCATGATTTAATTACTTCCAGAATATAAAACATGATTTATATATCATATATATTCAGTATATATATATATAATATAGATAAATGAAATGAAACACACCATTCATGGAGACGGTAGTCCGTACGTACGCATGAATGCTGTTATCCTTTCCTTATTGTCTTGAATGGATGTAAGTAGATGAAATATATATATACATATATACATAAATCTAGTAGATTTAACATGTCATATATTTCATTATTATTCATTATATATATACTTTATAATCATTCATGAATGGTTAATGTGGAGAATGAATCTCATCGCGTCGTGGAGACGGTAGTCCGTACGTACGCACGAGCGATGATATCATTCTCATGATCGTGAACTTGTGTTTAAGTGTATCTATATTATTTCAGTATCAATATCACTTTATAATAATCATATATAGTTACTAATTACACCATTATACCCATCCAATTAAGGTGGTGGCGGAAAATAGATTACACCACGGCGTGGAGACGGTATTCCGTACGTACGCACGCGCGGTGATTTCATTTTTCGTAGGATGGATAGATGAGGAAATAGGGTTGTTTCATACTTATAATAACATATCAGTGTATTATTGATACTGATGTTTTTACTTCATAATGAAACAACCTAAGAAGAAGAAGTGGAAGAAGAAATAAATGTGAAAGAATCGGTAACAGAAATTACCTCTTCTTTAAAGCGCCCCTTTGAGACCTCCACTTAGGGCACTAAAATTGGTCTTTGAGGAAGACCAGAACCTCTAGGATGTTTCTAGGGAAGTGTAGATGTGAATTTGGCAGGGTTTTTCCGAGCATGAAGGCTCAAAGATGTGTGAGGAAGAGAGGGAGGAGGTGCCCTTTTATAAGGTAGGAGAGGGGCACCTTTGGAATAACTAAAAATATTATTTTATTATAAAGTCAAGTTCGGTTTTAAATAGCTCCAAATTGATTTATTTAGAGGCTAAGGTGGGGATGGTTATAAATCCTCTCATCCAATAGAATTTAGACAAGTTTAGGTTACTATTTTAACCTTATCATTTAGATTTAACATTAAGTTAAATAATTTTACTTTTACCATGTCTTCTTGTGTTCTTACACTATAAGGTTAATAAACATACAATAAGAATCCAAAAGAACCCCAAATTGCTTATTATTAATATATATAACCTTATCTAAGTCATTTGGACGAACCTTGGATTTTTAGGAATAAAATATCAATTAATAATATAATATTTCTTTTAAAAACTATTTTATGTCAATTTTGACACTATTTAGTAATTGATTTTTGTGAAAATCATAATAGAATTATAAGTTCCAAAAACGTTAATTAAATCAATACTAACATGTCATATTGACCTAGAAAATTACTGTAATTCATAAAAAGTCTTAAATTACATTTATTTTGGTATTTATAACATCAATTATGTTAATATTTCATTAATAAGATAATTACTGCATCATCTTTGTGTCATAAATAAAATAAATTATTTGATGTCTATAAATTACAAATAAAATATAAATATGTAGGAAATCGTTTTAGCTTTCTAATGAATATTTACAATCGAATTTATCATATGTATAACCCTATATTAAATATGTTTTAGTAAATAAACTTTGATTTTAACTCTTTTAACCTTCTTTAAATAAATTAATAATAACTGTCCTAATCTAATCCAAGTGGGCCTAAATGGTCATATTTTATTCCTAAGTTTGTTTTTGGTCGAATTAAACTTTTCTGATAGAATTAGGACATGTGTTAGGGTAATAATAATATCATTTCTACCCTTAATTACCCTATTTACTTTTAACCGTGGTAAAAAAAGTAAAAAGTTGTTATTCACCAAAAAATTATTTTCATCTCATTGAACCAAATTTTACTTACTGAGATCAACCGTGTCTCTTGGATTTTTTAAATTCCACTCACAGAAGCGGTAAAATTATGTTTTATGAAAAATTCAGTTTTTTTAACTACCACTTAGTGGTTTCATTATTCATCAAAAATTGAAAGTTTTCAGAAAAATGCCAAAAATTTGGGCTAAGCTATATTTGATATTATGAACTCAAAAATGATTTCTATTTTACCAAATTCAAAACATATCAGTTGCATTAATTAATTTAAAAATTAATTCTCGTCGTCAAAACAAATAGCGTGTTCTTAAGAAATAATAACTATCAAAAGATTGACACTTGTTTATGTCTGGTTTAAATGTGAAATTACATCCAATGACTATCATTGTATTAAATAGTAAAAATATTTTCTAAATATACTTTAAAACCACTAAAATTAATAATTTATCACTATTAATTATTTCGATTGAAAAAGTAGTTTTTAATTAAAATTTAGTAATTTCCACTATTCATCAAAATATGAAAGGTATCCGAAAATTACCAAAATTTCACCCTATGCTAATTTCGATATTCCGAATCCAAAAATGAAGTCAATTTTGAAAAATAAAATTTTAAAAATTTCAAAAAGTGGTTATTACTATTCATAACGTCTAGTTTTAATAATATTTTAATAGCATATTGTTGTTTAGTGAAACTCCTTATTGCGTACTACACAAGCTATCGAGGAAGGTCGCGATTGCGTGTAATAAAAGGCAAGTCAAGGATGCGTGTTGAGAAAGCTCCTTTTGGTGTAGCGTACAACACAACACATTAGTGAAATTAAAAAGAATATTTTTTCATAAAATCTCGGGGTGTTACATTCTACCCCCCTTAAAATGAATTTCGCCATCGAAATTCATCGGGGTTACAAATGGTTTACTATTAGAAAGTTTCTTTAATAGAAACTCACATCGTAAAAAGGAATACCAAAACCAATCTTTAGAAACGAAAGTATAAAACGTAACGGTTACCCAAATAAACTAATCACTGGGTTTCCACATAGGTGAAAATATGGATATGGAAGAAAAATCTAACCATCATGTTCTGATGGAGAGTGGTAGAGAACATGGCTATGGAAAATCCAACAATCACAAATCCATAAATTTGTGACGATCTAAGGTACCATCCGATTAATAAGATATAAGAGCACTAGGACAACATTTTTGGTTTTCAAGATCGTTTCCCTAAAGTTGAAGAATTTGAATTAGAATAAATACTTACTTTATTTTGGTACAATCTCATTGTTGTTCGTGCCTTGAACAATTTCCACTTAATCTCTTAAATAAATGAAGTTGAATTTGTTATTCATGAAGTGTTAGCGGATCATGTGATAGAATGACGGGTCATTCCATCTGTCTCAAACAAAAGGTTAGAAAAAGTTATTAAATATACATAAGTAATTCTATAGTGAGATTAATCATATATGGTTCCTAAAATGGACTTATACTTCATATATCATACTTCCTAATATAATAAAACTAGTTTCTACTAAACATGGACTTCTTGTAGGTCAGTGGTAGGCGATAAAGGCCAGTCGCACTTTGGTTGTGGGTTCGATTCCCACAGCCTTGTCCGACGCGATGGGCTGTCGATCGTCCTACAGGTTGTCCTTTTTCTAAAGCTATATTACTATAACATCCCATCAATAATATCGAAAAACGTTTTATCCTAACTTATGTCCAACATAATCTATTCTAATCTTTAAAATACATCGGTCCAAGCTCATAGTATAAAGAAAATGATTACTTGAAATGTCATAGAACAATCACGTGAATGCCATCATTTACCCCCCATATATCATAAGATATATCTTGCTGGTAAAATTACAAACATGTGAATACCTTAATCATGTATTCTCTTGACGAATGAATACCCATTGAACCGTAGTGAAAACATGAATGCAGTTAAAATTTAACACTTTCCACATACCAAAATCCTCAAAATTATATATACTCAAACCATGATATCACCTAGTCCTTATATCAATCATGAGCTCATGAATACTGTCAAACATTTCATTTTCTCCTTATCCCTTCATTATGCACATATCATCCACTTTCCAAAATATTTGAATCACTTTTCATGGTTACCGGTACCTTAAAATTATTGAAAACCACAATAGACCAATACATAAATATTCCAATACACCATAAAAGTACCTCAACAACATTATTCTTGAATACCAATACATAAACACTTCAGTACATCCACTTCAATGATTGTCCTGGAATAAGTCCTTCCTTGATTTAGAAGTAACTTTTTAGGTCAGGGCATTGAGTTGGGTAATGCCAATGTTCTCCACAAATAAGACATTGAACTCCATAACAGTCTGTCTCTCTATGTCCCTTTTCTCCACCCAGATAACATATGTCCATCCATTTGAGGTATTCCTCAAGGTTCTTCTTCCCTTCTTTAGAAATCTCAATCTTTATTTCTTTATGCTCCTTAACATGCGAACATGCATAAAATTCTATCTTCCTCTTATTTGATGAATTAGGCATACCACTAAATTTCACCTTGTCAATCATATATCGCGATGACTGATTTGGCATAATCACAATATCATTCCCTCTAGGCATTACACAATTTTGTTGCTCGTAGTCACCAATTTGTCCATTGGATTCAATGCTAACCGAAATATTTCTGGTTCCCTCCATTAACTTAAACACAAAAAGAATCTTGTGAGAGGCAAAAATCATGCTAGAGAAAACAACATAGTAAAGGGGGAGTACCCTCAATATCTAACATCTTAGGTTAAATTCTAAGATCGTTACCGTAGTTCTAGGACTGTATCTTATATATATAATTATCCTTAGGGACATCCCTAGACATACCTTAGAAATATCTCTAGGGATCTCACTAACGCTTTTGCATCCTAATTTCCAAAGGTTGACTAAACCTTTCCTATGATACCAACTGTAGAGACCCGAAGCTTTTCAAACATTGACATTACATTACATTTGCGTAATACTTAGTACATAACAAAAACACACACACAAGGATCATAATAGTTTAGTGTCTTTGGAAACTCGGAATATAATCTTATAATCCTGGTGAATGATCTTCAACATCTCCCATAAAGATCTTCCTTTTTTTAATACCTAAAACCGTTATTTATATCCTGGGGAAAAGAAAACATAAAAGGGTGAGCTCAAATGCTCAGTAAGGGTAAACAAAAGAAATATCAATCACATCTTAAGAACATAACATTTTGAAAATCTTAACCTGCAAAAGAGAGCATAATTTCATAACATGGGATAAATCATTGCAGTGAAATGTAATCACAATAATCATAACATATAACATGAAACATTGTGGCATACACTCATAATCATAGTGAATCATTTCTTGTTAGTCAAGACTCATTTCCAAGACTATCTTAGTGGACAAAGTCCCATTCTGAACCGAGTCACCCTCGTTTCAGTCCTGTTTCATTGAACCGGTATAACCTACCGTTCCAGCCATGTCTATCTCATGAGATATAAAATCTTTACCCAATGCATTAGAGGTAGATATAGGTTCCACCCATCTCATAATGATACCATTATTTTGCGTGCCACAAAATCATAAACCATACATCATAGCATAACCCATGTAATAAAAATGGGAATCTTAAACATCATAACATCAGAAAACAATTCATATACGATAAAGGAATTCGTAAAAATAATTTCATCACAACATAATAAAATACATGTAATAATAGGGATAGAAACAGAACCCTTTATTATCATAGATGGAAAATAATTTTGATAAAACACTTGAACTCCATTCTTGAGAAAAATATCCTTTCTACTTCAAAAACATTTTTCATCTCTTAACATGTCATAAAATACTAAACTAAAAGATGTTGATTAAAAATAAACATGATAACTTTTAAAGGAAGCTTCTTGGAAATGATGTTTTAAAAATCCAGTCATGCCGTATAAGTTAAAAAAAACATTCTTCTCGTACTTTTATTAGAAAAGTCAAAAAAGTACCTCGTACGAAAAACGACAAAAGATTCCTTTCATATCTGTTACTAAAAACTCACCAAAGGGTAAAATTGGATATAAACTATTTTAGAAAGATATAAATATTACATGTTGAGGTAACATGTATGTGGATGATAAAATACACCCTATTAAATGCAAAAGTATAAACAATCTCGGATAAAAATGAGATTGTGATATTTCCCTTATCTTGGTCTGATATGCTTCGTAAGTGTCTGAACCTCCTGTATAATGATTTAAATAATGTTATTGAATTATTTAAGAATCATACTCATTGTTATGTTGTCATATATGGTTCACTTATGACTTTATATTACCTGTTCTTTTGTAAATTCAATGTTAATGAAGCGTTTTGGGTAAAATCGTTTCATTTATCGTAGGTGTTTGGACTTGTTGTTCTTGACATTATTATTACCTATATCATGATTTACTTACTTCCAGAATATAAAACATTATTTATATATCATATATATTCAGTATATATATATATAATATATAGATAAATGAAATGAAACACACCGTTCATGAAGACGGTAGTCCGTACGTACGCATGAACGTTGTTTTCCTTTCCCTATTGTCCTGAATGGAAGTAAGTAGATGAAATATATATATATATATATATACAAAAATCCAGTATATTTAACATGTCATATATTTCATTATTATTCATTATATATATACTTTATAATCATTCATGAATGGTTAATGTGGAGAATGAATCTCATCGCGTCGTGGAGACGGTAGTCCGTACGTATGCACGAGCGATGATATCGTTCTCATGATCGTGAAATTGTGTTGAAGTGTATGTATACTATTTCAGTATCAATATCACTTTATAATAATCATATATAGTTACTCATTACACCATTATACCCATCCAATTAAGGTGGTGGCGGAAAATAGATTACACCACGGCGTGGAGACGGTATTCCGTACGTACGCACGCGCGGTGATTTCATTTTTCGTAGGATGGATAGATGGTGAAATAAGGTTGTTTAATAATTATAATAACATATCAGTATATGAGTTATACTGATGTTATTAATTCATAATTAAAAAACCTATGAAGAAGAAGTGGAAGGAGAAATAAAGGTGAAAGAATCGGTAACGGAAATTACCTCTTCTTTGAAGCGCCTCTTTGAGACCTCATCTTAGGGCACTAAAATTTGTCTTTGAGGAAAACCAGAACCTCTAGGATGTTTCTAGGGAAGTGGAGAATAGAATTTGGCAGGGGTTGGCCGTGCTTGAAGGATCAATGTTGTGTGAGGAAGAGAGGGAGGAGGTGCCCTTTTATAAGGGAGGAGAGGGGCACCTTTGGAATAACTAAAAATATTATTTTATTATAAAGTCAAGTTCGGTTTTAAATAGCTCCAAATTTGATTTATTTCGAGGCTAAGTTAGGGATGGTTAGAAATCCTCTCATCCAATAGAATTTAGACAAGTTTAGGTTCCTATTTTAACCTTATCATTTAGATTTAACATTAAGTTAAATAATTTTACTTTTACCGTGTCTTCTTGTGTTCTTACACTATAAGGTTAATAAACTTACTATAAGAAGCCAAACAAACCCCAAATTGTTTATTATTAATATATATAACCTTATCTATGTTATTTGGCCGATCCATGGATTTTCAGGAATAAAATAACAATTAAAGATATAATATTTGTTTTAAAAAACAATTTTATGTCAATTTTGACACAATTTAGAAATTGATTTTTGTGAAAATCATAACAGAATGATACGTTCGAAGAAAGTTAATTAATTCAATACTAAAATGTCATATTATCCTAGAAAATTATTGTAATTCATAAAAAGTCTTAAATTACATTTATTTTGGTATGTATAACATCAATTATGTCAATATTTCATTAATAAGATAATTACTGCATCATCTTTGTGTCATAAATAAATTAAATTATATGATGTCTATAAATTACAAATAAAATACCATTATGTAGAAAATATTTTTAGATTTCTAATGAATATTTACAATCGAATTTATCTTATGTATAACCCTATATTAAAAATGCTTTAGTAAATAAACTTTGATTTTAACTCTTTTAACCCTTCTTTAAATAAATTAATAATAAATTTCCTAATCTAATCCAAGTGGGCCTAAATGGTCCTATTTTATTCCTAAGTTTGTTTTTGGTCGAATTAAACTTTTCCAATAGAATTAGGAAATGTGTTAGGGTAATAATAATATCATTTCTACCCTTAATTACCCTATTTACTTTTAACCGTGGTAAAAAAAGTAAAAAGTTACTATTCACCCAAAAAAATATTTTCGTCTCATTGAACCACATTTTACTTACTGACATCATCCGTGTCTCTTGGATTTTTGAAATTTCACTCACAGAAGCGGTAAAATTAAGTTTTATGAAAAATTCAGTTTTTTTTACTACCACTTAGTTGTTTCACTATTAATCAAAAATTGAATGTTTTCAGAAAAATGCCAAAAATTAGGCCTAAGCTATATTTGATATTATGAACTGAAAAATGATTTCTATTTTACCAAATTCAAAACATATCAGTTTCATTAATTAATTTAAAAATTAATTTCCATCGTCAAAACAAATAGCGTGTTCTTAAGAGATAATAACTATCAAAAGATTGACACTTGTTTATGTCTGATTTAAATGTGAAATTACATCCAATGACCATCATTGTATTAAATTGTAAAAATATATTCTAAATATACTTTAAAACCACTAAAATTAATAATTTATCACTATTAATTATTTCGATTGAAAAGGTTGTTTTTAATTAAAATTTAGTAATTCCCACTATTCATCAAAATATGAATGTTATCCGAAAATTACCAAAATTTCACCCTATGCTAATTTCGATATTCCGAATCCAAAAATGAAGTCAATTTTGAAAAATAAAATTTAAAAAATATCAAAAAGTGGTTATTACTATTCATAACGGCTAGTTTTAATAATATTTTAATAGCATATTGTTGTTTAGTGAAACTCGTTATTGCGTACTACACACGCTATCGAGGAAGGTCGTGATTGCGTGTAATACAAGGCAAGTCAAGGATGCATGTTGAGCAAGCTCCTTTTGGTGTAGCGTACAACACAAGACATTAGTGAAATTAAAAAGAATATTTTTCATAAAATCTCGGGGTGTTACAGATCACAAATTTCTTCATTTGATCTCTACAGTACTCGGAATCATTACAATCAAAGATAGGTGGTCTATAAGGATTTAGGTTTTCAATTTTCCTAATATTCTTTCTTGCCATCTAATGAAACAAAATTCTTTTCTACTCCACACGTTAGTGCAGTAAGTAGTTAAAAAGAAAGTTTGAAAGAAATAGAGAAAGTAACACAAATCAGTGGAAACCACCTCCGATTCCAATTGATGGATCGAATATATAGATGTATATGTATATTACATGGACCAATACAATAGGGGGTGAATTGTAGGATTAAAAACATTTTGTTTAAACAATTAAGTGATTATTTTAAAATTTCTTAAACTAATACAATTCAAAAAACCACAATTGTATTGAATATAAAGGTATGATGTAATGTAATACTATTAGAAATTTAAAGTAATTGTATTCAAGACGAATAAAATAATCAGAGTAAAAGATGTGTGAGAGATTCTACCATAATGCGTATAGAATCTATTAATAAAATATGTAATAAAATAATCGTAATTGAAACAATTACAATTGAAAATGTAAAGAAGAAAGGAAATAATACAAATTCATTTCTAATACAAATAGTAGCGGAAAAACAAAAAGTATTACAATTATTTTTAACCCAAAGAGAAGGGTTATCCTTTCACCTAGGATAAGAGGTCTGTCTTACCACCACCTTGGTAAGCCCTCGATACGATGATCAGTTTGTCTGTCTGCCTATCCCCGGAATCCCTCCATACGATGATCGGTTCGTCTATCTGCATATCCCCAGCATCCATTGATACGATGGTTGGTTCGTCTGTCTGCCTATCCCCAACATGCCTCAATATTGTAGGTAATCAGCACCTCTATCATTCAATCGCTTGAAATCCCTCGATACAAAGATCTGTCGCACAAAGAAGAAAGCATGAGAAAATTCACAACGTCTCTCTCTAGAACTTGAAAGAGGCAAAGTATTAAAATTTTATCACCGTTATTTTTTTTTGTTTCAAATGACCTCTTATTTATAGGCCTCAGGTTCCAACGGTCACATTTCCTACAACTGTCATATTTCTCCGAAAAACACGGAGGGACTTGGACACCATGCATTATAAAGGTCATATTGAAACAGAAAGCATGACATCGTTTCGATTAGTTTGTAACTAACTCAATGACATCGCATTGGTTAAAACAGAAGATATATGAAGATGATTAACAAGAATACGATTAATAATGAAACATGTGTCTTTGACTAAGTACCAAAACAAGCATGTAATGAAAGTATGAGTATTATAAGTTCTACTAAATGTAATGTATTGATATGATACAATGTATGATACACAAAAGTGAGTATAATTGATAGAGACAGTACGATATGATTGACAGAGTCATTACGATACGATTGACAGAGTTAGTATAAATATTATAGTCCGTACAATCAGTATGGTCAGTACGATCAGTATAGTCAGTACGATCATCACGGTCAGTACGATCAGCATGGTTAGTACGATCATCATGGTCAGGACAATCAGCATGGTCAGTATGATCATCATGGTCAGCACAATCATCATGGTCAGTACGATCAGCATGGTCAGTATGATCATCATGGTCAGTACGATCAGCATGGTCTAAACGATCGTCATGTTCATTTTGATCAGCATGGTAAAAGACATTTTTTATTTCCAAAACAAGGTATAGAAGTCAAAAGAGAACTTTTGACTCAACACTTTTCTACAAGGATATGATTTTTTAGAAAATATATTTGAGGAATAATTACTTTAAGTTTTATGGTCTTATGTTTAAAGGTATTGATAAAAATTACATGTAATATTATCAATGATAATATTTTAATCATAGTAAAATAATATTAATAGATTTTGCGAATAATTTTTGTATTGATAGCGTTAGCTAAAATGTTATAAAATGAGTAATTTTTTTCAAGGATGTCCATAATGATTTTTTTTAAAATTTCATAAGAACTATATTAGTATATTCAAGAAAAATGACAACCCACATAATGTGTGATACCCCATCCAATCAACAACAGATGAGTGGCTTGAATCCATGACTAAACCATGATAATGGTTTATCAACTCCCATTATACAATGGGATTTCCTAGTTAATATATAGTTTTCTTAGTTTAATAGTCTCATTAATTAAAATTAATTATTTTTTGGTGGACATTCTTTAGGGGTTTATACATTATTTTATAATAGTAGAAAAATTTTTCTGACCATATCGGTTTTGGAAAATATTTATAGATACATGGAAAGAACATTCAAAATTATATGGACCATATGGTCCATTAAATGAGAATTTTAGTGCTTTAGAAATAATATATATATATATATATATTTGGATATTCATTTCATAGAGTAAGTGATGAATTGACAATTGATCTATGTAAAACCAATTGATGAAATTGTTCTTGCAAAATTGGTACATTTTCACACAATTTTATTGCCATTTATTATAAGATAGTATAATAATACTTAAAAATTAAGAAAATAATCTTGAAAAAAACATGTAATACTATTAAATTCAAGTTTTCTGAATCATATAGTATTTTAATTCATCATAGTTTTATGTTTTTTAGGTCACTACTATTCAATTGATAATTTAATTTCTTGTGATCAAGGACCTCAATCAGTCTCTCCAAATATATATGATTTTCTTCCATTTCTATATCATCCCATAACATCAATGTTTTATTATAGAGATACCTATTAATAATTTATTTCATATGACCTTTGAACCTCTCTCTAATTTAGTGGAATTTTTATTAACCATTTTACGATGTGGGTTTTTTAATAATGTCATTTTCATGTGTCGTCCCCTTGATTTCCAAGATCATGTTTAACCTAAAAGGATGAAATATATTTTCTGATGGGAGGATTTAACACCTAGAAATTAAAAAGTAATAATATTTTATAAAAATGTTATTTGTGAAATGAAATTCCATAATTAAATAATAGATAAAATATATTTCTTTGATTTTAATAGCCTCAATAACTTGAGGAACATGCATAACCGAGTTGAAATGAAATATAATATAGAATACCACTAAAAACTAGTAATTAAATTTTTAGATATAAATAGTATTTAATAAATTATGAATAATTATGGTTACCTTTTGACTATATATTAAACCAGATTTATTTAAAATGAAAAGAAATGTTTTTTAAGACAACATTTAAAAAAGGTTTATTCACTCTTTATTCACATATTTTAAATTTAATATTTACCATTTTTATAAATTTATTTAAAAATAATTATTTTTAAAATCATTATACTAAATATATCTATTGGGGATTTTTTTTTATTTTTATGAAATATTTCAATTTTCAATGAATAGTGGAAAATAATAAATTGTAAAAAAATTATTCAATTACATTTACATTATTTATAAAATAAAATTATATTTTAAATATGTTTTAATGAAAATTTAAATCTAATATATATCTATTAATACAATTTAGTTAATTGGAATCAGTTTTGTATTTAATTTGGATATAAAACTGAGGGAAATTTATCAACATTTTCTCTTTGAAAATCTTCGCTCTGATCATGTATGTAGTAATAATTTTATATTAAACATTTCTCTTAAGTAAAAATTGTTTTGAAAATTGAATTAAATATTTTAAATCAAGATAATTGATATTATATTGTTTTCTTAATATAATTTTTTTAACAATATAAATATTTAATGTAATAAAATTATTTGTTATAGTTAGGTAAAAACATGTTTATTAGGGATAAAAGTCAGAGTCTAATTATTAAAATTTATCTAATTATTAAA
The DNA here is from genome assembly GCA_963277665.1 of Viscum album. Lineage (NCBI taxonomy): Eukaryota > Viridiplantae > Streptophyta > Magnoliopsida > Santalales > Viscaceae > Viscum > Viscum album. The sequence goes on from OY728150.1 coordinate 1,048,830,892, forward strand.
AATAATCTAATTATTTTCATAATATTATTTTATGGATATTTTTTTCACTGAATCATTCACATATTATAATTTAGGTTCTTTCAGAATAATTTTTCATGTCAATTATTTTTTCATTTTTTATTCATTTGGAATATTTAAAATAATTTTGATGAGGGTTCCCTTCCCAACTTATAAATGAGCACTCAGTTTCTTCACATATTTACACTTACCAAGCCATTTGTCTTAACCAAACCACAAACATTTATCTCACAAATGTCATTATAAACATTCAATAGCAACCTTAACTTCACCAAATAACATCCCTATAGTCCTTATGTGGATATCCAAATTTGGTTTCTCTTATGGAAGGTAACTGTCTTTACAATGCTCTTTCATTTTATTTATTATTTTTCAAAAATCTAATTATTTATTAATAGTTTGAATAAAATAAAACCCATATCAACCATATACTAATATGTTACTATTTTGACTTCATAATAATTACACATCTTCAATTACATCTAAGAGGAAATGAAATCAACGATTGTCTATACGGTGTAACACTGCCTCATGAACCGATGTAGTTTATTTTCTATCACCAACATAAATTTATATAATTATATATTTACGAAATGTTATTGATATTTAGAATATTATTATAATTATTAAATTTCGATATCATTTATTCCATTTTTTGTTCTATTCTATTTTAAATATGATAATGTATCTTGTGTGTATGGAATACCAGCACCTCTAGAAGGGATGTAATTCGATTTTTAATTTAAATTTATATGTATTGTAATAAAGATATTATTCATAAAATATATATATATATATATATTTATGTGGTGATATTTATTAATTATAAATAATATATCACCCAATTTATTACCCTCTCACTTGTTAATGGAATGTTATCATTGCTCAGGTATGCATATGATCTACCGTCTCCACAAAGCGATGTGACTCGTTTTCGATGAAAATATCTTAATAATGACTCTAAATGTATAAATATTTAGTAAATATAGTTTTTATAGAATTTTTTTAATTCTGGGTTTTATTAAAATATATAATATGAGTAATTATCATTACTTTCATTAGAAACCATGCATGGCAAAAAAAGGAAACTGGAAACCGAAACAATGAAACTAATGAATGATTATTAATGAAATAATGATAAGAAGTTATAAAAGGATTATATATCATATTAAATATATTAAAATGGTTATAGTGTAAGATAATAACAATTTTAAATTAAATATAAATGATATTAAATAATGTTCAACGGGAAAAAACACGTGGAAAAATAATTCTTTACTCGGTACCAATTGATTGTGTTAAACATGAACATAATTTATTTTGAAAGTATAAGACTATGTGTATAATTGATATTGATTATTTTATATTTTATTTTAACTTGTTTTATGTGGATTTACAATTGATAAACATAATAAATTCATTTATTTATTTCAATTTCAATTATATAATATTTGTAATGGATTTCATTACTATTTCATTTCATTGAGGTTTTTGAAATGTTATGCATCTAGTTAACTTTATATGTGGTATATAATAAACCGTAAACTTATACTATAATGATTATTTAATAATTAATTTTATTTTATGTTTTCATTAGAATTATTAACCCTAATTGTATTCGATGTAAAAGTTGAATGTGTTAAAGAATATCATAACTTAAATTTCATTTCATTGGGTTATATCAATACTTTATTGCCTTCAATATTATTTTTAGGATCAAAATTGATTTGCAAAATATATTACAATAGTGGGTTAATTGTATGTTTAAAAACATTTGTTTTTAAACTTATAGATACTTTGTCTCATAATTATAAACAAATAAGACATACTTATTCACTTTATTTTAAGGTTAGGGAAAAATAAATCATGTTTAATAAAGACGTAATATAAAATTGGAACACATGAATTTATTTACACGATTCTGACTTAATTTGTATAGAATCTAAAATTATAGTTACAATAAATAAAGTATAAGAAAATGTATCTTATGTTTATAAAATTTAGCAGAATTTTATATACATATAAAAGAATAAAAATCTTTTAACACAAATATTAGGGTATCCAAAACACCTTGGATAAATTTCCATTGATTTTAACATTTAAGAAATAATTTCTAAATTACACCAGATTAATCCATATATACAAATATTAGTATCTTTCTTTTTATCCTTGCAAGTCCTCAGTCTCTGAGATGATCAACAACTAAGTCTTCATTCAGACAGAAGCCCATGATTAAGTAGGTAATAATAACTATTGTCTTTTTTCAGTTTGTAATACCTTGATTATAAACTACAAAAATCAGAATTTCAAAAATAGAAACAAACCATGTAAAATATTTATTTAGTTATAACAAGTTGTTAACAACTGAAAATATTCAAGTATTTCAGAAGAAGAAATTTCGGGAGAGATCTGATAGAGTATCAATTATCCCAAAAGTTCACAACCTCACAAGCATTCAAAGCATCAATTATTTATATGAGAAATATCTAGTGGTAAAAATTTCCTCTGACAGTCATATTTTTCCTAAAACATCAGATCTACATATACATCTAGCATGTCTAATAATCATATGAAACTGATGAGATGACATTCATTAGAATAACAATATATCATGAGACTTATTAAGTATACAAGAATCTGATTATATAAAACATTAAGAATGATATAAATTCATATGTAAATATAATTGGTCATATGTATTGAGGAAATTAGAATAAGATTTATAAAATTATACATTTTAAAAATCAAAATCATTTAATCAGATTCACATTTTAGAGTGAAACAAAATTTATGGAATTATGAATCAGATTAAAATGATTGAAAGATTTGGAATCGTGGAAGTGAATGTGATTGACAAATTTGAGGGAATCATAACGATAAATTTGATAGAATCCTAATCAAAATTCTATGTGATTCAGAATTGAGAAATACAAATTGTATTCAATTATTTTGCATGATACAGAATTGATAATCAGAAATCAGATTCAATTTTCATCATAATTCAAAAATGACAAACAGAAATTAGAATTCCAATTCTAAAAAAAATAGAATTTGGAGGGAAATGGGTTCCATGATTCATTAGGGATCTAATTAGTTATTTATATTTGAGAAAAATAATCATAGACTTATCTATAAGGAGTATAAAAACGTGAAAATAAATTTCTTTATAGATAAGATGAATTATTAACAAAATTTAAAAATAGATAAAAACAATTTTTAGGAACATATGATTATGATTTCAAATACATAATGGAATTATAAATTTCATAAGGACTCATTTGACTAAATAATCTCCACATTTTTTAAAAGAACAAATAATTAATGCTATAAAATAATATTACAACATTAATACTTTATATTTGAACATAAAAAACATTTATCCCCCTTAGTTTATGACTCCTGTTGAATACAACTAACCCCCAGGACCTTATGTTATGAAATCCCACTAATGATCATATTACAAATTTATATATTTTTCATAAACTATTTGTAAAATATATGTTACATACCTTATGAATTACTTATTTAAAAATTTTCCTCCTTAGAGTAATATTCTTTTTAAACTATTATTCTCCACCATTGTCATTTTTAAAAATAAATGGGAAAAGTATAATGTACCTGAATAGTTAGAAAAAAACTATATGGAATAGAGAATAATAATACATTGATATTCAAAAATTGTTTCAAAAAATGATAATAAATATAGTAATGGTCAATATTTTTTCGGTAATAAGGGAATAATCACATCCTTCTACTTATTATACTCTTTGTGGTCATCAAGAAACTTCTCTATAAAAACATCCCAATCCAGACTATTCTTCTAGCGGTTTTGAATTTTTTCATGTCATCTTATTATCGCATCCTCCTATAACTTAATGTTTTCATCCCTAGACATAATGATTTTATCCACATCTTTTATGTAATGATTTACACTTTTCCCTTCTTGAGATAGAGAATTATGTTTCCTATATAAATCCTTGAAATTTTTGAAAAACATATAGATTATTTTTCCATTGTCATTTCTAAGAATTTGATTAAATTGTTTCTAATTTTGGATTCTATTTTTTTAATGAACGCATTAATTACTAAAACATAAAATCAAAATCATTAATATCATTTTTTATTTGATTTGAAAACATCATTATTTATCTACAATACATCCTTCAACCACAATAATTCTATATAATTGTCTGAAATTGTCTTCATGTTTTATGATCTTTTCCATGAATTTTTTTTATTCCAATTTTTAATTTATGGATGTCTAAATAAGCTGAAATCTTGACTCACGGTCTAGAAAACACATAATGGGTTTCAAAAACTATTATAAATAATGAACTTTAAAATATTCTCCATTAGAGGCGGAATACGTTTTTGTCATTGATTCAACCTGCATAGATGTTCTAACATCTGCTTTCTACCATTAGGCCTTCTAGGATTCCAATATCTATGACTTTTGAACTACATTCAATTCATTAGAAACAAGAATGATCTTATCATCATCACCATAAGTAGAATCATCTTCATGATTTTAACCTTTTCAACCCAAATCATTTTTACCTTTATCGCCTTCATCGTCTGAGGGGATTCTTAGAACATCAAATTCAACAACATAGTCTTTCTAAGATGGGGATTTGTGGTCTGATTTCCGTTTATAAGCATGTTTTGATGAAGAGGATTAGGTTTCTCTTATATATAACCAGTCGGAATGTATATAACTTTGTGTTTCTTCATTTTTTTGAATCTCCTGATCAATATCTTTCTATTAGATGTTTAATTATTATTATTTGGATTCCTATTTTTCATGAATCTATTAATGAGATATCATAACTCACCTGGATAGAACTTCCTTTCCTTTTCCTATTTATATTAACTCTACTACAACTGGTTTTGATTGTTGAAGATGTTTAGTATCTTGGAAGAAGGACTCCAGAACATGAATATTTTTAAGTATTTTTTTGTATATTTAAATAATTCATGAACTATCTCAACATCAGTTAACATTTTCATGATATTTTTCCTTTTCTTGTATCTCATGTTAATCTCCATCTCTAAGTCTAAAAGCTCTATCTTCTACTGGATCAAATCCAAACATCCCATTTCCTTCATTTCATAGCTCATTATCTTGTCTCCACTCTTCTACAACATCATATGGGTAAGATTTATATTTCATAACCTTTAGAGGTTATGAATCTTGATATAATATTTCTGGTTCCAAGGCACGATGCTTTTTTTAATATGCTCAACTTACGATTTCCAAGATCTATCTCAAAACTCCCCTAATTTTTAAAAATAAATAAACTGGTAATTATGTTCACTAAAATAATATTTAATTATTTTAATAATATCATCACATAGATTAATCACTATAAACATATTTTAAATTTAAATAAAAAGGGACTTTAGAAAATTTCAAAAAACTATTGATAATCTTGGATAATATTGTGGGATACATCATGATCTGAGAATTGATAGATTCATCCTTAGTCGTGCTAATATTGAAAAATATATACATGAAAAGGGTAATCTTAAATTTATTAAAAATAAAATTCATTATGAATATATCAGTTATTTCCAAGGTATCCTTATCTCCTTTTATTGGTATTAAAAAAATTGCATCCATAATGACAAAATTATGATATTTGACTAATGGTGTCAAAGCATGGGCTTCTTTACTCCCTAGGACCTAAGTAATCAATAGATTTGACTCAATAAAAATATCCTACATAATATTGAATCTTATGAGAGAAACTGTAGTCTTCACCATAATATGGTTTATCGCATGGAAATTTGCATCTTTCTTATAAGATAGAGAATATGATTTCCCATAAATCATGAAGTGAAACATATAATTTCACCATTCATTAAACAACCCAACTAAAAAATACAATTCAATTACCATGTCTATATAAATAGGATCATGTTCACCTTTTTTAATAGAAATGAATATATATTCCCTGTTTTGAAATATTATAATCATTCTTATCAAAGAGTCATATTTAAGGAAGAAATCATGAAAAACTAAACATTCTATGAATATTGACCAATCTATATGTTCTTTATTCATATTCATTGATGTATGAGAGGATATTTAAAATGAAATATGGATTGTAATTAGGAGACATAGAAATCATAATGAAATCCTTGAACAGAATCAGGAAATCAAGCACAAAAATTTAAAAACCTATATCAGAGATAGGGGTCCCTTTTTTATATAGTCATCAAGGATTATGGTTCAACATCCATGTAAGATCAAATGGTTGATATTGATCAGATCTAATCCAATAGTTGTGATTATGATAAATAATGTTTTTAGATTCCTATCTTTTGTGGTTTTAAGGAAATAAAATGGATTTAAGGATAGATGAATTTGATGATTTTATATTAAAAATATCGAAATACCAACAAATAGTATTAAAACTAATATATAATAATTAATAATATATACCTTTAAACATTTAGAAAAGGTTTTATAGTATTTAAAAATATTATTCTTAGAAATCTATGATTCCAAAAATTTCTATTTTAGTTTTAAAACATTTGATAGGATCTGAAAAGCATTATGATGTTACAAAAAACAATACTAGTTTCCTTTAAAATATTTCAGGTTCTGAAAAAATTAATTAGATTCCGAAAATAATTAAGATGATTAAGTATACTCCCCCTTTTAAAGGGATTATCATAATGTGAATAAATATTTTTAACAAAAAGTATATAAGAATGTTTAACATAGAGTTATCATTAATAATTTATTTTTAATGTATTCAAATCTATCGAAAGGAAATGATTTTGTAGAAATATCACCATGTTGTTATTGTGATCAAATGAATTTTAAAATAATATATATTTTATGTGTGTGATCCCTGAGAATGTGATGTCTAATATCTACGTTCTTTTCATGTGAGTGATGTTCATGGTTATTTCTTAAGGCTATGGAACTAGTGTTATCACAAAGTATTTGAGTTTTAGTAAATAATATTCCATATATATTGATAGTGTTTTTCATCCACAACTGATGATCAAAACGAAATTAATGTGTTACACATTCAGCATCAATAGTGGAAAGTGATATAGAATTTTGTTTATTACTTGAACAATAAATGAATGAATATCTTAAAAAATCACACATTCTGGATAGAATTTTCTATCCATTCTACCACCACCAAAGTCAACATCAAATAAAACATTTTAAAATAAAATCATTTATATAAGAGTTGAAAACTCATAAGTCCATAGTCCCCATTAAATAGTGAAAAATTATTTTGATATCATATAAATGTGATTATGTTGGATTATATTGATACCTCTCACATAAGAATACTAAAAACAATATGTCTATAAGACTAAGAGTACTGTATTGTAAAAATCCTATCATATATCCAAATGATGTCTCATCTACTATTTTCCTAGATTTATAAATATCAATGTTATTTTAGGTACCTAATGGAGTACCAATACTTATATGTTTTTCATATCCACAATTTTTTATAAGATATTTAATATACTTATATATATATATGTTACCTATGGTTTTTGAGAAATTTAAAAACCATGAAAAAAATTTGAATCACCCATTATACACATTTCAAACTTAGATTTTATAAGATTCACAAATAAACTAGTTAAGTATTGTTAAGTTGATTTGAATATAATTAAATCAACATAAATATGAACAATTAAAAAAATTCATTATAAAATTCATTGGATTATCAGTTTTATTAACATAATATTGTTATAACAAAAATCATGTAACTCTATCATACGGTGGTCAAAGGTGCTATGAAAATACTATAAAAGGTCCAATTATGAGTTGGAGGGATGGCGTCGAGTCTAGGAATTTTTCTCTGTAACGGCGTCTAGGGTTTCAATATGGCTTCATCATCTTCTCAATTCCAAGCGTTAACCTTCCTTCCTCGTGGCTGATTTGACACTCACAGATATGTGGGAGTTGTTCCGATGGCTATGGCGGAAACCCGGAGTGATGTAGACTCATTCAACCACCGATTTCTCGATGGCGTGCCGTGGATTGCGGGTACTGGTTTGGCGATGGCCGCAGTGGCTGACGAAGGTGTCACATGCCATGTGATTGACACATGGAACCCCCTTTTCACTACTTCAGGCATGAGATCGGACAGCGACAAGGTCATTCAGGATGGACAAGAGATTCTAAAATCCATCTCGTTCAATAGTTTCTTCTCTGATTTCCAGGATGAGTCGGCGTCGTACAATAAAAGGATCTCTAGAAATGGGTCTATTGCGATTTTTGAAGAAAACCCTTCTTTTTTGAAGAATTCCTCGAGGAATGTCGTTACTCACTCCTGGCCAGAGTATTAGTTCCTCAAAAGGCTTCACCATGGAGACTTGAGGATTTACAAACCTACATGCAGTGGAACTGGGGACTCGATGATTGGCGTCTCATCTCAATTGGTAAGGGTCTCTATCTTATTGTTTTTCCATCAGAACAGAGAAAATTCCTTGCATGGGGCATCGGTCCAATTCCACTTAAGCCTGGTTTTCTTACACTGCATGAATGGGATCCTATGTCGGATCTGCATTCATTCAAGACCACCACTACCCAAGCCTGGATTCATATCACATGTTTGAATTGGTTTTTCTGGCATCCTTTGATATTGAGGGATGTAGCTGTGGTAATGGGGAAACCGATTAAGCATGACAAGGTGACAGAAATAAATCGGTATGACCATTATGCCAGAGCATTAGTTGTAATTGATATCTTGCGATCTTATTAATACTATCTTTTTTACGGTTGGGGACTTCAAGATAGAACTCTCAATCCATTTTTAATGGCTTCCATATTTCTGTGATTATTGTTTTAGAATTGGACATTCATTTGATCATTGCCACAAGAACATGCAGTGCTCAAAGTGTATGAAATATGGTAATGATTCTACTATCGGTAGGCTTAACAATTATACTAATTTGGATCAAATGAAGGGTCAGAATGATCCCAAGAAATAATGACTTGTCTACCAACGAAAGGATAATACTTCCAATAGAAGTGTTTCTTTCGCTGATATTATCAAACAGGGGGGTGGCTGTGGGGGTATGAGTGGGAAAGGTGCTGTCAAAAGCACTCATGAGCCGGTTGCTAAATAGAACAAGGATGTGGAGAGTGTTATAATACCCACCTCATGGACGGAGACCTCAGATGAAGAGAAGCAATCGAAACGAGAGGCTGATATCCAGGAATAGGTGGACAGTGAAATGAGGCAGGAACACATTGTTTTCCCTAAAAGAAAATGAATGATCAAGGTTCCTGATAATGACGGCTTTGAGTTGGTTATTTCAAAGAAATCATAGGCTAATTTTTATAAGGTTCGTGTCTTACCTTCTCCTAAATTGCAATCTAATCTTCCTGTCTCCATTGTGGCTGATTTAGACCTTGGTGAGGCTTCTATTGTTGGTGAATCCAGCACCGTGGTGCATGCTTCTCCAAGAATTTTCCATCATGAAGACCATGTTCTAGGTCCATATGGAAAAGAAGAGGTAGTCCAGACCTTATCCATTGATCAAATCAAAGAGCTGGAGCCTCCTGTGCATGACCCCAGTGTTGATATTGTGGCAGTTAGAAATGATCCGGATGCATGCATTAATTCCAAGGAAACTCATAGACACACCAATGAAACTTTGCTGGGAAGTGAAAATCTTGAATAGAGGGTGATTGCTGAAGAAATCACTAACACATGATGTGAATACTCAGAAGAGCACCAATACAGAACATGGAAGCACAGTCATCATCCTCGGAATCATGGTCGAGGTCGTGGAAGGGCGGATTGGACTGCTAATAAAGAAGACTCTAAATCAATGACTAGTTCTGATTCTGATGATACTGATATCGAATTTATCCTTGAACAAGCAGAATGATTAAATGAATGCTATTATAGAGGTCACATCCATGGGCGTGGGCGTGGATGAGGATCAATTTGGTTTACTCTTCATGTAGAAGAGTGATGGATTGAAGATTAGATTAAGAAAAAACGTGGCCTTTTATTTTCTGATGAGGGATGTGATGCATTGTCTGACCCCTCCTCTCTCTCTTTATTGTATTCTTTGATCTCATTTTAATTAAATGGCTTTCAGGTTTTAAAAAAAATGTAAATCTATCATACTAGGATCTAGGAGATTGTTTAAGACTATATAACGATTTGGTATGTTTAAGAACATGTTCAAGATATTTTTTGTCTTGAAAACCTGGACGGTTTTTAAAATAAAAAACCACTTGAACATATATATTAATGAATGAATATGTCACGTACATTTAAAAAATATTAATGTTAAAGAATACTACAAAGGCAAAGATAATTCAAATAGATTCATGTCTTTCAAATGGAGCATTGATTTCTTATAGTCTGTTACTTCTTTTTTATTATATCCCATAGAAAATAATATTTCATTATTTATTATCATGACTCAATTTCCATAACATTTTTAGGAAGAGTTTCATTACATCAATTACAAAAGTTTCTTTAGTCCTTTCAAAAATTTCCTCGACTATGTTCCTTTTAAATTCATTTACTTCAACTTGAAATGAATTAATCCAATCTTCATTACATTATGCTTCATCAATACTGTTAGGGTCTAATTTGGAAGTAAATTCTATAATTTCTACTTAAATTCGTAAATAATTTATACTCATTAAGATTTGATTTACATTAGTAATGATACTATTAATGGGATGATTCTTTACAAAAAACATATATGGGATCTATAAAACATGTTCATCAACATTGGGTATAAATTCTTCTAGAGTGATTTCTTCAAAAATATTTTCTTGAGTATTATAATGAATATAAGAATCCTCCGTCAAAGGTTGATAAAATATTTTTCTTAAAAAATATGAAGATGTAGGTTGAGATTTTATTTTAAAAACTATATATTTCATCAAATTTAACATGTACTGTTTCCACAATAGTACACGAATTTTTATTAAATGACTTATAAGCCCTAGAGGTAGTGGAAGAGCCTAAAAATATTCTTTCATTGGATTTGGGTGTGAATTTGTGTAGGTTTTATTTTGAATTAAAAATGAATATTGTACATCCTAATACTCCAATGTATGAAACATTATGTTTTTGGCTTGTCCATAACTCATACGGTTTTTTATTATGAAATGGACTAACTAAAATGTGATTTACATTATAACAAAAAGTATGCACAGGTTCATCTCAAAAATGATTAGCAATTATTTATTCACTCAACATGGTTATTGTTATTTCTGGAATTATTCTGTTTCTTCATTCAACAACACTATGTTGCTAAATATTTCTAGGGGATGATAAGTTTTGAGGAATTCCTTTAATACTAATTTTTTTCAAAAATATGAATTTTCAAATTACCCTCCATGATCATAAATAATAGTTTTCAAAGGAAAGGTTTTTTTAATTTTTTAACATTTTATGAAATGGATTTCAAATAAGATACAGAATTATATTTACTTGAAAGAAAATAGAAACATATAAATCTTGTTTAATCATCAACTAAATCAAATAATTTTTTTCCTTCAATGATTCCTATTTTTGTAGGACGAAAAATATCCGTGTGAACTACATTTAATGCCTCTAATGTTGATACTTCTCTAATTATCATAAAGATTGAATTATGTGTCATTCTATATTGACATTGATAACATAATTTTTAAGAATGAAATCTAAGATCTGATGGTTCATTAATGAGTCATTTTTAAAATAGATTGCTTATGTTCCTCATCTTAGAGTGTTCTATCCATCTATACCATAACTAGTATTGGTTATCCATTTCAATATGTAAAGGTATGTATTGGCCCCTACGGTCGTCTATGATATGTTTATAAACATTCTCATGCGGATGGGAAGAATTAAAAAACTAATCATTGGAATTGTGTACAAATCATTTATCATTACTAATATTCACAGGATAAACATCAACACAAAATTGAATTATGATTTTAAGGTTTTACTTAATACCAATAAAAGATAAAAAAATCGAAATTAATTGTTTTCCATGAAAAATAATAAATGTTATATGAATAATAACTCCTTCAGAATTGTCTTCGATAAGGAATATTCCACCAGTAATCTTAATATTTTTTTTTCTAAAATGATTCGGTTTCCAATGTTGTGTTGGGAACATCCACTATCCAAGTACCATATATTGTTATTGGAACAGTGTTTTTCTTGAAAATAAAAAATATATATTTTTGGAATCCCAATATTCATGGATTTGTAAAAGGTAGATATTAAAAACATTGTAATTCAAATTTTCTTCAAAAAGAGAGATTTATTCAAACCTAATGATTGGTTTTTTAAGAAAAATGTTTCTCCCAGTTTCCACCACTTTGATGCACAGTGAAAAATGGGGCACCATTAGGAGATAAATAGTTGTGACTAAAAATAGGTATTGAGTGAGTGTATCCCATTTCAGAACTATTCTTAAGGGGACTAAGTCATGAATAAATTTTTTCAAAATCTTCCTTACCAAAATTAGAGTTTGAGAAATGTTTTATTAAGGAACATATTTCATATTTTAGTCTAATGACTGAATTCTTATCCTCATATTCATTAGTCTTATAATTCAAGTTTTTCTTAAAACATATTTTTAGAAATAGCATTTTCAAAATCTTTAAAAATTACAACTTTCATATAATTAACATCCTCAAGATATTTTGAAATAGAAACAATTTCAAAATATTTTAAATGAAGATGTTTATAAAGATCTTATATATATTTTGTTAAAATCATGATATTATAATTTCCCATATCATGTTTCTCTTTTTTCTTACTATTTTAAATTTCATGGAACATGTAAAACAAATATACTTCTTCAAATTTAGGTATAATATCTTATTCAAAGTAATATTCTTCATCCAAGGATGTATGAATGTTCTTCCAAAAGATAGATAGAACATAATGATAAATTATTTAAAGATTATTAACTATGTACATTATTCATGAATAATTTGTTTTTAATAAGTATTTTGGTAATAAGAGCAATATTATTTTATTGAGAAGATTCATTATCTAAGGATTCATCAGATGAGTCACCAACACCTTCATTCCAAGAGTGATTTACCTAAACTAAATTATTTCCTTTATTCTTTTAATATCTATTAAGATTCCTCTGAAAATTTTAATCATTCTGGTATTTTCTTTTCATCTATGGACAATCAGGTATGATATGTCCATATTTCATTTTTCATAACATGTTTCTTCTGAATATTTCATTTAATTACTATATTTATTCATGTATTTTTATCAAAAATAAATCTTTGAAACAATCTGGTTCATCCTTTGAGAAATATTGGAAAACTAATCTCTGACTTTTCAGATTCACTTGAGTATTACTGAATAACAAAATTATTATATTTTTATAACATAATTACATTCTCAAGAGACTTAGATTTCTTCTGATTTATAGTTGTAGTAAAAGAAATACTCCCATTATTGTTTTCAATATTCTCAACATCTATCTTCAATCTATTCTCATATCATAAGAGTGTTCCAAAGAAGTAATCTAATTTAATAGTTCTAAAATTCCTTGACACATCAATTGTTGTTCACATAAGTTTACATTCATTAGGAATAATGACAATTATTTTATAGAGAAGGTTCTCATAATCTAGAACATTTTATCCTACTGACTGTAGTCTATTAACAATAGTCATAAATCACTATTGAACCATTACAATAGGTTCTCTATAGGGAATAAAAAACCATGATAATCTCCTCTAAGAATGGATATTAAAGTTTTTATAGATTTAGAAGTTCCCAAATGTGTAACATAGATATTCTTCCATATATGGTGGTCTTAATCACGACACAATATCTGGATATATATATATTACTAGTCATAAAACAAAGAAAATTGTTGTGTACCTTATAGTTTAAGATGATATTTTTTTTAATAATTTGTAATAGTTCTGACATCCTTATCTGGTAACTTATAATATTTAGAAAACATAAAAATGTTCCCCACACTAGTGTCAATAACAAAAATCTTCATTCTATCTCTCAGTTATTGGTAATCATTCCCAATATTGATTGATTTCCTTGTAGGGTTTAGATTTTATAATGATATGATATTTATTCCTTCTATATTTCAGAATAAAACGTTTCCACTCCACATGTTATTTAAGTATGTGTTTCTAAAAAAATATTTTATCAATGAAATGAATCTATCTTATAAGACAAAACCAAGTAAAAAAACACAGTTGGATTCTAAAACAATTTAAATATGTATATTATTATTTTCGGTACCTCCTCTAATAAACATTTTGTGATAAAAAAAGATGTATATAGTCAATAACAATAGATTTCAATTGATAGTTTAATCATATTAATTTTTATCCTTAATTAAATTATGTTTAACAAAGTTATAAAAATATGAGTCACATAAAAACTATTTTGTATGGGTCTAGGAAAAATCCATATGTTTTATAAAATATTATAATGAAGTGGGAACATAGGTAATCTTATACAAGATTCTACCTTAATGAATATAGAGTCTTAAATCAGAGTTACAATAAAAAAGATTCTATAATAATAACATTATTATGGTTACAAATTAAATAAGAATTTTAAAGTACATATAAAAGAGAAAAAATATTTTAACACAAAGAGTAGGTTATCCAAAAAAACCTTAGATTATATTGCTTTGAGATGAAATTTCAGGAATGTATATCTTACCCACAGTAGGTTAATCCCTCAATACGAATATCGGTATCTGTCTTGTTATCCTCGACAGTCGCTGATCAGTTAGATGATGGATGCCTATATCTTACATCATCTAGAATCCTTCTTTTTTGAAGATAATCACATCCTCTAACTTCCATCATCTTGGAATCCCTTGATTGTATACAACAACAATCGTAATTTCATAAAAAACAAATTTTATCGATGATTTATGTATGTATAACAAGTTCCTCACAACATAAACTCTTCAAGGAACTCACATGAAGATATTTTTTTAGAGCTCTTGAAGAGTATCTGTAACACCCCATGATTTTGAAAATAAATTTAATATTTAATTCACAAAATATCATGTCTCAAAATAACACCATTTTTTATAACCCACCCTGTAAACATAATTTTTTCACCTCTGTGATTTGAATTTCGAAAAGTTGATATACATAGTTGCATTCAGTAAGATATTTATAGTATGTAAAGACGAATATAACTTTTTTTTGTGAATAGTAACACACCCTTATGAATAGAAATATGAATAGTAATATGAACCATATGAATATTAAATAATTGATTATTTTATTATCTTATGGTTATAAGATAATGAGGTCCTGATTAACTTTTCAAGATGATATAGAGCAAATTTTATTTTTAAAATTCTTATTTTTTGAATAAATTGTGATTTAAAAAATATTAAATTATTAATATTTAGAAATTAATATTTACAAATGTATTTTATTTTAGAATTATACCTATCAAAAAATGGTTACGATGAGTATTTTTTATTTTTCAGAAATATTCATATTTTTTATTTAAAGTAATATATGGTAATTTACCATTTATATACATTATTGATTAAATTCAATATTCTAGCATCATGGATGATGTAAGAAAATTTTTCTAAATATCCCATTCACATATTACTATTCTTAGTCACAACAACCAATACTATAGTATTTCTTTGGAAAAAATAATAAATTAATGAGTAAAATAATGGGAAAAACCTCTTCTCCTCTAATATGTCCCCCCACTCCCTCTTCTCTTCACCCATCTCAATCCTTTTTATTTGTCTAAATTATGCTGAAATAACTTCCCAATGTCCTCCCTCACATCCATCTATCACTGGTATCCAAAAAATAACAAATCCTCCCCCATAAATAGGCTCACACGGAGGATTCATTCAAGTGCTAAATTCTTCTCTTCCTTTATTTTATTTCAAGTCCCATCTTTTCTTTTTATTCCATCGCCTCCTTTAAGAAAAATGTTGTGATGTCTCCAATAACATAAATGTAGTAGAATTTAGTTAAGATAAACAAATAATTCTTCATCATCCCTATTTTCCACTTATTATATACTATTAATGAAAACACCATTTCAGATGTGTTAATTAATAACATTCAAGGACGATTGGCTTTCAAATTCTATTACCATCTTCAATTTTGGACCTGAAACAATTATTGATGGTTTTGAAAAACTATAATATAAATATTATATATTATATAAGGTTGTTAAACCTTATTTACACATGATATTAATTTATAAATCACAATGAATTTGTTGTGATCAAGAATCACCAATTAACCCAAACAGTTGTCAATAATGTTTTATATAATGATTCTTCTTCACTCTTAATAACCTAATAAATTTTATTACCTTGTAATATTTTGGTTGTTCACTAATGACATAAAACATATATTTTGGACAACCATTCTCACTCTACATGTTTATTGACACCCAAATATAATTAAACTAACCACGAAATTATAGGAAGAAGACAACCCCAAACAATGAAATTGGATTTCTTAACCCATCAACAGGTAATAAATGAACCTAATAAGGTTTTGAAATAAGAGTTACATTTATATTAGGATCTTTAATAATTAATTTTTTTATTAAATTTTATTATTCAGGTCATTAAGAACTTGTGTGGAACCCCAACGGATTATCCATATGGGTTTTCTACCAGAACCTCAATTTTCATTCAAGTTACACTTATTCTCTATATACCTCAGTTAAATGATTATTTATTCATATGTTATCCTCTTAAATTCTATGGGAATTTTCTATATTTGTTTACCATCTATTTTCCTTCCTTCTTTTATGGGGAGTTAAAATTTTAAAAATGAACTTTCAAAAATGATTCCCGAAATGTGGGCCATATTCAAGAGAATTTCTCAAATTCATAAATATTTAAAAGGGGCCAATATATTCTGTTTTTTTTTGAAAACAATTATATTTATAAAATCTGTCATTTTATTATGAAAATTATAACGTACTTCACTAATAGTTTTACACAAATATTTTTTCCAGAAGAACTCTTTTTTTTCAAGTAAACGAGTTTTTATATTTATAATTACTCGATGATTTTATAAAATTTACTTCATCTATTTCAACTCTCTTTTTGATAATATTATATTATTGGGATTAATATTTTATGATATCATATAACATATTTAATTGAATTTTTTATGATTATCTTGACTATGGTTGTTCTATCTTAACACCATTCACCAATTTACATAGATTGGTTAGTGTTTATGCTTAATGTTCAGGTAATGATATTTAAATTTCATATATTATATTCAATATGATTTTATTTTTAGATTATGTTTTTACATGATCATATGTATAATGTATTGGATTTAGTATGTATTTTGTGGGTCCCTCTATATACCCTCTGTGCATTGGTAGTTCACATGATACAAACTACGGTCTAGGCCTGAGGCCTTGAAAAAATTGATATTTATTGTCCTAGCACAATGCCTTAATGGTATGGTTATGATGTATCACATTATTCATAGCACATTAAGAAAATATTATTGATGGTTTATGTGGTTATTTTACAAGTATAATACCCAGGATCATGATTTATTATGGATTATTTAATCAACTCATATTCCTTCCATATTATGTTCTAGCTCATATTATGAAGGCATGTATTTTTTGTGTTATTCACCATGCATGTTTTTTATGATCATAATATTTTATACTGTATTTATTACCATTAAATAGAGTTTTAGCTCACTTATTTCTTTATGTTTCATTTTCCCAGGACATGAGGAGGTATATTAGGAATGATATACAAAAATAACCTGGGATTTATGGATGAAGTCAAAGTAGTTTCTATGTTGCATTAATTTTCAATTTTTAATGATGATCTTTTTTTTGTATCTTGATTAAAATTCTTATATAATATTAATTCATTTTGGATGAATATTCATTTTTATATATTCCCATGAAATAATATAAGGCCCCATCATTTGGAAATTGGGGTCAGGACCTTATCGTTGATATCAAAGGGAGTTTTATAGAAATCATGAAAAATAGATATAGGAAACGTAGATTAGGGAACAAAACCCTATGATATTATTTCAGAATAAACATACAAGAACATGCTATAATTTTTGGTAACGAATAAATTATGTGGATATTTATAAAAAAATCATATCTCGATACTATAAGTGGAAGTGGTTCAAGAACAGCTACACCTAGGAGTGAAAACTATAACATGGGGTTTCAGGATTGAGATGGGGTATCCTGGTACACAAAAATGATCCTTACCACCCACCTTGTTTCTCACTCTTGGGGGATATGCATAGGATAATTCATATTTTTATTACAATCCATTAAAAAGTGTTTATATGTATATTTCTTCTCAAGGAAACCATGTTTACGATTACGAGATTCGGTTTGTATAGAATTCAAATTAATGCTATTCATTTTTCTATGTTGATATTATAAATTACCATTCCTAACCTAATATAGTGTATGACACTATTTTGAAATTCTCTCAGTAGAAGAAATAGAAATTGTGTGACTGTGTATGTCCTATTTAGGGATTTCTCACTAATTCAATATTATGATGTTGTATCTAGTGTTGTGACTGGTGGTCAGCAACTTATAACAATACTAGACAAGAAGAGTCATGTTGTAGAATAATAACCGTACATGTATGGAGCTCCTAGATCCAGAACATGGGGGATATATGTTAGATCACTTTATTTTAAGATAGCCTCCAAAATTTAATGGGCCAAAAAACCCATTCATAGAGGAGGACTTGATAAGTTCATTAAAAATGATATTTCATGCTTTGGGATACAAAAAAAAAGAGAATGATGTAATGAAATTTTATCGACTATTGGGTGATGCAGATGAGTGGCGGTCTATAATCCAAAACACAAATGGAGAGTAAGAAATAGATGAAATTTAATGGCTGTATTTGAATGAAATATCCCTAGGAAAATACCTCCCTTGTGAATAACATGAAAATATGTAAAGGCCGTTTCTAAATCTAATGAAAAAAGAGGATTATTGTAACCTCCCTAAATATTGATTAAATCTTGTTTCCTAATTTTGTGTGCTATTTTATATTTTATACTCAACAAAACTATTTCATTTGATAACATGAGTATAATTAAAATGAGGTTGTTGGGTTTTTACTTTTAAATGACCATTGGTCAATATGACTGCTGGAAACTAAATGTTTTGATTATTGTCTCTAAATACAAGTGATCTTGGTTAATTAATATAGAAATAAGATTAGATGGCATCACCCAGTAGTCTTGGACAGATCAAATCCCATCTAATAGAACATGGGAAGGAGGTAGCACCGATGGGATTTTCTCTAGACCAAACCCAAGATTAACTTCATCATGTGAAGCTAGAACGAAATCGCCTTTGTGAGACATTCAAACTGATATAAATTAATACTCGTGTGATGTTGGCCGAGCCTCCATCGGATTCTCTCACCTTATCACACCTTACCCTTAGGCCATATGATTGTGTTATAATGGGCGATGTAACTAGACCGTAACTGCCCTGTGTAATCCATTGTTTTAAATACAAAATTTGATTTCTTCTTATGATGATGATTATGAATTTTCAAATATCCGGATAAATATAGTATGCATATTTTTGGTGAATTTTAGAGAAAGAATATTTTAAAAAAATGTTTTTTGTAATCCTTAAATAAATTAAAATGTGTAATGATTTTTAAAAAATGGTCTTCTACAATTATCTTTAGTGCGAAGTTTAGAGTCTAATAAGATCAACATAATTTCTGATGAATAGTAAATTATGAAAAGTGATTTTATGCTTAGGATTAGCAATGTGACCAAATGGATTAGTAATCTCACTTAAAGAAT
Organism: Viscum album; assembly: GCA_963277665.1. Classification (NCBI taxonomy): domain Eukaryota; kingdom Viridiplantae; phylum Streptophyta; class Magnoliopsida; order Santalales; family Viscaceae; genus Viscum; species Viscum album. The sequence goes on from OY728150.1 coordinate 1,048,850,729, forward strand.
GTATTAATATAATCTAGGCACCTTGATTGAGTAATGTGATTCAATAAAATGGTTAAATAATGATTTCATAAATAATTAGTCAAGTATTAGTTTTTTTCGAGTGAATAGTGTTTTTATATTAAAAATTAAATTTAAAATATTTTGAAAATTATTTTTATAAAATGGTATTCATTTTTGAACTCAGAGCATCGATATTATGTTAAGGTAATTTTTGGGGGTTTTCTGAAAAAAATAAATTTTCTGTGAATACTGTATTTATTTAAAAAATTAAATTAAAAATATTTATAAAATTGTTTTTATAAAATGGAGTTCATTTTTGAAATCAGAGCATTGATATTTGGTTAAGGTGAAATTTTGGGATTTTTCTGAGAAAGTCGAATTTTCGATGAATAGTGAAATTACAGTGTTTAAGTTACGGGTGTTTAATGGCATCATTAACTGATGTATTAAGTATGTAATCAATATGGTCTACTTATGAATAGTAACATAAGGTAGGAGTTGTCCCATGTGGCCAATACCATGGGAAAATACCCTGGGAAAGCCCATGGTTTTTCCAAAACCACCAATGAGGTATCCCTTGGCCATTAATGCTTTGTCCCCTCACTTTCCATACAAATACCAAGCCATACACTCATCCATTCGACTCTCAACTCTTCCCCAACGAATCTCTGGTCTCATTACCTACCAAGGAGTCCTCCTAAGTTTCCTCCAAGCCCTCATGGTCCCAACCTTGGAGTTTTAAGAGTTACGTTTTAAGGTAACAGATCATACCTCTCTCTTTCTTTTCAAGTAATCTTTTTTATGTCATTTCTTTAATGATCCATTATCTTATGTTGGACGATGTTATTATATATTACATTTAATTCCCTTTTCATGTTCATATGATTAGAGAATCCCTATTTCCCCATCAATTAATTTTATGAATGTTTAAGTGGTGTTGTTAGGCTGCCGAATTTATAAGGGATTCATTCACCTTTCTCATTTTCAAAGTTCTACTTTCATGTCAAGTATTTCATGTTCATTATTGTATGATGGGGTATGATATCAATATATATCATACTGATATTTTATTTTCATATGATGAGAGACCCTATTTTATCTCGTCAATACATTTTTGTTGAATTTTAAGTGGCGCCGTTAGGCTGCCGAATTTTTAATGGATTCGTTCACCATTCTAATTTTTCAAAGTTCTACTTTCATGTCTAGTCTTTCAAGTTCCTTTTTATTATGTTGGGGTATGATCTCTATAGCTATCATACTAATAATTTATGTTAATATGATGATATACCCTATTTTATCTCATCAATTCATTTTTTTGAAGTTTATGTGACACCGTTAGGCTGCCGAATTTTCATAAGAGAAATCTTATTTTTGTCCCCCTTTCATGTTCTACATTTCGTATGTTATATCATTCAAAATTCATTACCATGTTCTTAAATGCTTTATATTCTGTCCCCCTACTGTTTTATGGATCATTTACGAGTGGGTGACCCATGTCCCCTCTCTTTTCAATGTTTTCTAAAACCTCGTAACATAGTCGTTATGCTGCAGAATTTTCGTCTCAAAATGTCTCTCTCTTTTTCTAAAAATTATTTTATTTTATTAAGTTAATACTCAAAGAACATTCTTCTAAAGTGGTGTTCACCTATATATCAATATGTTCTATTTTAAATTCTGGGATTTACATATATGAGACCTGTATTCCTTTTCTGTGGGATTAAAGTGACATAATGATCATGTCTTAAAAGCAGTTTTTTAATGGTTATGATAATGAAATGAAACCCATTTATTTTATGCTATATAGGGTTATTTATGAAATTTTGATGATGATATATGTGGCTTACATGATGATAAAGATAAATTAAGGTTGTTCCCTGATATCTCTCTAATGCATTGGGCAAAGACTTAATCTCTAGATATGACCATTTTTAACGACGCCTTGGTGAATAACCTTGGTAACTTTTAATGACACCTTGGGGATGAACCTTGGTGAAAGAGAAATGATTGTCAATATTAAATGTTGTGTTCACATCTTCAAGTTATGAAATGTGTTATTTTTATTATGATATTCCTCATGGTTTCTTTATCATGCCTTAATGTTCTTTTCATGACCTTATTGAAGTATCTCAAGTTCACATGTAAAATGTTTCTATTGTTTCCCTTACTGGGCCTTCTACTCACTCTTTCTTTTGATGTATGTCCCCAGGTTATGAGATGCAGTAATGAACCAAGGATGAACTTAAGGAGAATCCTTTCAAGTGTTTAATAAGATGTTTTATGTTGTTTTCATGTATTAGGTTCCTCATTTCCTAGACACTAAACCTTAATGATCCTCAGTTTTGTGTAATGTAATGAAAGTTTATGTGATAAAAAGGCGGGATGTTATAGTTGGTATCAAATGATGGTTTAGTTATTTCTAGAAATTAGGATATAAAAACTTTAGGAAGAACCCTATAGAAAAGTTTAAATATAGGAAATCATCATGGTATTTTGCTGAGTATTGAGTAGGGGGTTCCCAAAAAAATACATCCTTGTCTCGATACGAGCAGGTAGAGTCGTCTCCGGCATAGATGTACGTTGGGGTAAAACCTGAAAGCACAGGTTTGAGGTAGAATCTAACGGGAACTGGTTCACAAAAATGGTCCTTGCTGCACTCTTGGTAACAACACTTCCGAGGGATATTCTTTGGTAAATTAATAAGCTTAGTATGAACCATTATTAAAGGAACAAATATAAAATAAAATAAAGATTCACATAATAATATATGATCAAGGATAACCTAGTTTGAGACCTAGGGGATCACAAGTTAGGGTATACTTTTCTTCTACAGGTTTATCCTTCTATACTTTATGTTTCCTTTTCATGATTATTGGCTAAGTATTTAAGCCCCATAATTATACGTGATTTTATTAGTTAATGGTGGGAAATTGATGAGCATGTCCCAAAAAAATGTGATAGTAAATGTGATGATTTCCCTATTAATGTGACATAGATGACAAAAGATCAACATGCACATATCGTGATAATGACAAACCAGCTATCAAAAATCACAATTAATAATTGGTACCTAGTTGAATTCCCAAATTCATCAAGGAAGAAGAGGGAAATGTCTCAAGGATGTTAATATGATAATGTTGATAAGGGAAAGAAGACCCAATTTCTTTTTTGCAAAATGTGTTGGAAGAGGCAACATAGAGAATGTCACAATGGAACCGGAAGTAGTTTTAAGTGTGGGAAGATAGGGATAATATAGAGAATTGAATTAAACAAATGGATAATGTGATGGATGGAGATAAGGTTCGATCTAATGTACCTTATATATTTCGATGTTGTAAATGTGTAGATCTTAGACATTATCAAAGGAAATGCTCTTTTGGAATGGTTGAAAAGAATGGTGAGAATCAACAATCTTCGAGGAAAATGGAACAATGCAAGTCCTATGCTGAGATGGATCATGATGACTGAAGTACATGGAAATTCTTCGCAATAATTGTCTATATCATGTTGTATTATAGTTTGTGCTCTATGAGAATATATTTTATGTTTTCTAAGATCATCGAGTCACTACCTATGATGATTTTATGTAATTAAGGAAAACATCTATTGTTATGTATTACATGTTGATGTAGTGAAGCTCTATTTCTTAAAAAAGGGTGATTAGAGGATTAAAAGATTATTGTTATTTTAGAAGACGTTCACTATTTTGGGAACCCTATTTGATCGAGGTAAATAGATTACTACGGTATTTTATTTGAGGAGTAAAGGATGACTAATATTTTGAAGAATCGATGAATTTACGGTGGACTTATAGTAATTTAGGTTACATATGGAAATGATTAACCTACCTTGGGGAAAATGTGATTAGGTTAGTTACTTGTTTTATAAGATGATAATAGTGGTTGATGTTGTTTGAAGATGAACGATAAAGTCTATCTTGGAAGACTATGTTATGAGATAGTTCTTATAATTTTGTTTCAATATTAGTTTTGTTTATTTTTCGAAATTTTAAGGACAGTTATTTATGGAATGGTCTATGATGATCTTTGGGCAGTACCATGGAACATTGAAGATTTAAAAGTAGTTTACCTTCCTATGGGATTCTTTATTTTTGAAGAGTTGTTTTATATTACCCTTTATATTTTTTGGATAATGTTTTAAGATAGAAGAAATTGATAGTTATTCGTTTTGGATTACGTGACTCTCAGGAATATGATTCTTTTGTTTTGATTAGACCAAGTGTTTTTGAATGCACATCATTTGGGGAAAATATTAGTTTTAGTAGAAACTTATTAAAAGATGACACTCTACTTGAAGGTAGGTATATTTACTTATGTTTTTATTCTATGTAGTAAATGAATTCCTCAAAATTATGAAAACGAACGTAAAAAAATGTTGTTAGTTTATTTTTTCTACTAGGTAATCAATGACCTATTACACACATAATAAGTTTGTGATTTTCTCATGGTTAACTTTCTCTGAATCATGTTTTCTATCACTCTCCCTCAGAACCTGACCCTTTGTTTTCTACTCCATGTCCATGTTTTATTACATGGAATCCTAGTGTGGGTTAACTCAGGTGACAGTTGTACTTCCCTTTATTTCTTTTAAAGTAATAGTTTTACTAACTCCATTTCAGATGTGGGACTTTTAATGAAATTTCAAAACCCAATTTTAAAAATTACAAGGACGCAATTTCTTAAGGGGGGAAGATTGTAACGACCCGAAATTTTGAATAAATCTTGTTTCCTACTTTTGTGTTTTATTTTATTTTTTATACTCAACAGAACTGTTTCATTTGATAACATGAGTATAATTAAAATGTTTTTGTTAGGTTTTTACTATTATATGACCATTGGTCAATATGACCACTGGAAACAAAACGTTATGATTATTGTATCTAAATACAAGTGATCATGGTTAATTAAAATAGAAAGAAGATTTGATGGCCTCACCTAGTAGTCTTGGACCGATCGAAGCCCATCTAACAGATCATGGGAAGGAGGTAGCACTACTGGGCTTTGCTCTGGACCAAACCCAAGATGAAATTCATCGTGTGAATCTAGAACAGAATAGCCTTTGACAGAAGTTCAAACTGAAAGAAATTACTACTCGTGCGATGTTGGCCGAGCCTCCCTCGGATTCTCTCACCTTAGCACACCTTACTCTTAGGTCTTATTCGGGTGTTATAAGGGGCAATATATCTAGACCATAACTGCCTTGTGTAATCCTTTGTTTTAAATAAAAAAATTTATTTCTTCTTATGATGAATTTTATGAATTTCCAAATGTCTGGATAAATATAGTATGCATATTTTTGGTGAATTTTAGAGAAATGGTATTTTAATAAATCATTATGTAATCCTTAAATAATTAAAAATGTGTAATGATTTTCAAAAAATGGTCTTCTACAATTATGTTCAGTACAAAATTTAGAGTCTAAAAAGATCAAAATATTTTTATGAATAGTAAATTATGAATAGTGATTTTATGCTTATGATTAGCAATGTGACCAAATGGATTAGTAATCTCACTTAAAGAAACTATTTATATAATCTAGTCACCTTGATTAAGTAATGTGATTCAATAAAATGGTTAAATATCGGTTTCACTAATTATTAGTCAAGTAATAGTTTTTTCGAGTGAATAGTGTTTTTTAATTAAAAAATAAATTAAAAATATTTAGAAATATTTTTTTATAAAATTGATTTCATTTTTGAACTCAGAGTATCGATATTATGTTAAGGTAATTTTTGGGGATTTCTCCTGAAAAAATGAATTTTCGATAAATAGTGTATTTATATAAAAATTAAATTACAAATATTTTGAAAATTATTTATATAAAATGGATTTCATTTTTTAAATCAGAGCATCGATATTTCGTTAAGGTGAAATTTTGGGATTTTTCTGAGAATGTTGAATTTTCGATGAATATTGAAAATACACTTTTTAAGTTACGGGTGTTTAATGGCATCATTAAATGATGTATTAAGTATGTAATCAATATGTTAAACTTACGAATAGTAATATAAGGTAGGAGGTGTCCCATGTGGAAAATACCATTGGCACGTACCATGGGAAAGCCCATGGTTTTTCAAAAAACCACCAATGAGGTGTCCCTTTGCCATTAATGCCTTGTTCCCTCACTTTCCCTATAAATACCAAGACATCCTCTCATCCATTCGACTCCCAACTCCCCCCCAACGAAGATATGGTCTCATTACCTCCCAAGGAGTCCTCCCAAGGTTTCCCCAAGCCCTCAAGGTCCCAACCATTGAGTTTTAAGATTTACGTTTTAAGGTAAGGGATCCTACCTCTCTCTTTCTTTTCAAGTAATCTCTTTTATGTCATTTCTTTTATGCTCCATGATCGTATGTTGGATGATGTTCTTATATATTCCTTTTACTTCCCTTTTCATGTTTATATGAATAGAGACCCCATATTTCTCTCATCAATTAACTTTAATAAAGTTTAAGTGGCGTCGTTAGGCTGCAGAATGTTTAAGGGATTCGTTCACCTTTCTCATTTTCAAAGTGCTACTTTCATGTCAAGTCTTTCATGTTCCTTTTTATTATGGTGGGTTATGATATATATATCTATCATAATGATATTTTTTGTTCATATAATTAGAGACCGTATTTTATCTCTTCAATTCATTTTTTGTTGAAGTTTAAGTGGCGCCGTTAAGCTACCAAATTTTTAAAGGATTCGTTCACCTTTCTCATTTTGTCAAAGTTCGACTTTCATTTCAAGTCTTTAATTTTCCTTTTTATTATGTTGGGGTATGATCTATACATCTATCATACTTATATTTTATGTTTTTATGATGATAGACCATATTTTATCTCATCAATTCATGTGTTTTTGAAGTTTAAGTGACGCCGTTAGGTTGCCGAATTTTCATAAGAGAAATCTTATTTTTTTCCTCCTTTCATGTTCTTCATTTCATATGGTATATCATTAAAAATTCATTACCATGTTCTTAAATCCTTTATATTATATCCCCCTACTGTTTTAGGGATTATTTATGAGTGGGTGACCCATGTCCCCTCTCTTTTCAATGTTTTCTAAAACCTTGTAACATAGCCGTTATGCTGCAGAATTTTCGTCTCAAAATCTCTTACTCTATTTCTAAAAATTATTTTATTTTATTAAGTGATTACTCAAAGCTATTTCTTCTAACGTGGTTTTCACCTATATATCTAGATGTTCTATTTTAAATTCTGGGATTTACATATATGAGAACCTCTTTCCTTTTTCGTGGGTTTAAAGTGACATAAAGATCATGTCTTAAAAGCAGTTTTTAAATGGTTATGATTATGAAATGATACCCATATATTTTATGCTATATGGGTTATTTATGAAATGTTGATGATGATATATGTGGCTCACATTATTTTAATGGAAAATTAAGGGTGCTCCCTGATAGTGCTCATATGCATTGGGTAAAGACTTAATCTCCAGAGATGACCATTTGTAACGACACATTGGTGAATAACCTAGGTAATTTTTAATGACACCTTTGATATAGACCATGGTGAAACGGAAATGATTCTCAATATTAAATGTTGTAGCAACATATTCAAGTTATAAAATACGTTATTTTTATTATGATATTCCTCATTATTTCTTTCTCATTCATTAAAGTTCTTTTCATGAACTTATTGAAGTATCTCAAGTTCACATGTAAAATGTATCTCTTGTTTCCGTTACTGGGCCTTCTGCTCACCCTTTCTTTTGATGTATGTCCCCAGGTTATGGGATGCAGTAATGAACCTAGGATGAACTTAAGTAGATGCCTTTCAAGTGTTTAAGAATAATGTGTTATGTTATTTTCATGTATTATTTTCATGGTTTCCAAGACAGTAAACCTTAAAGATCCTCATTTTTTTGTAATGTAATGAAAGTTTATCTGAAAAAAGCCAGGATGTTATAGTTGGTATCAAAGGATGGATGAGTTATTTGTGTAAATTAGGATATACAAACATTATGACGAAACCTATAGAAATGTTTAAATATAGGAAATCTTCCTTGTATTTTGGTGATTATTGTGTAAGGGGTTTCCAAGAAAATACATCTGTGTCTGGATACGAGTAGGTAGAGGTGGATCTGGCACAGATGTACATAGGGGTAAAACCTGAAAACACCGCTTTAAGCTAGACTCAAACGAGAACTGGTACACGACAATGGGCCTTTCTGCACTATTGGTTACGACACTCCCGGGAGATATGCTTCAATAAATTCATAAGAACAGTATGAACCATTATTAAAGGAACAAAGATAAAATAAAATAACGATTCGCATAAAAATATATGATCATGGATAACCTAGATTGGGACCTAGGGGATCACAAGTTAGGGTATACTTTTCTTCTACAATTTCATCCTTCTATGCTTTATGTTTCCTTTTCATGATTATTGGCTAAGTATTTAAGACCCATAATTATAAGTTCTTTTCTTAGTTAATTGTGGGAAATGGAATAGCATGTCCCAACAACCAATGTGATAGTAAATGTGATGATTGGCCTATTAATGTGACAGAGATGATGAAAGATCAAGTTTAACTTATTGTGATTATTCCAAACCATCTATCAAAAAACACAATTAATAATTGGTACCTAGTTGAATGCCCAAATTAATCAAGGAAGAAGAAGACACTGTCTCATGGATGGTCATATGATAAAGTTGATATGAGAAAGAAGACCCAATTTCTTTCTTGAAAAAAGTGTTGTAAGGGGAACCAAAGAGAATGTCACAAAGGAACTGGGATATGTTTTATGTGTGGGAATATAGGTCATAATGTAGCCAATTTCTTAAAAAAATGGATAATGTGATGAATGGAGATAAGGATTGATCTAATGTACCTTATACATTTCAATGTCGTAAATGTGGAGAAGTTAGACATTATCCAAGGAAATCATCTCTTGGAATGGATGACAAGCAGGGTGAGCATCAACAATATTCGAGGACAAGGGAACAATGCATGTCCTATGCTGAGATGGATCATGATGACTGAAGTACATGTATCTTCTTCGCAATAATTGTTAATGTCATGTTGTATTTTAGTTCGTGCTCTATGAGCATATCTTTTGTGTTTTCTAAGATCATCGAGTCACAACCTATGATGATTTTATATCATTAAAGAAAACATCTATTGTTATGTACCACATGTTGATGTAGTGAATCTATTCTTCTTAAAAAATGGTGATTATGGGATTAAAAGATGATTGTTATTTTTGAAGATGTTCACGATTTTGGGAACCCTATTTGATCGAGGTAAATAGACTACTATGGTTTTTTATTTGAGGTTTAAAGGATGACTTATATTTTGAAGAATCGATGAATTTAAGGTGGACATATAGTAATTTTGGTTACATATGGAAATGATTACCCTATCTTTGGTAAAATATGATTAGGTTAGTTACTTTTGTTATTAGATGTTAAGATTGGTTGATGTTGTTTAAAGATGAACGATGAAGTCTATCTTGGAAGACTATGTTATGAGATTGTTCTTATAATTGGGTTCCAATATTAGTTTGGTTTATATTAAGGAATATTAAGGAAAGTTATTTATGGAATGGTCTATAATGAACTTTGGGTAGTACTGATGAACTTTGAGGATTTAAAATTAGATTCCCATCCTATGGGATTATTTCTTTTTGAAGAGTTGTTTTATCTTACCCTTTCTGTTTTTGGGATAATGTTTAAAGATAGATGACATTTAAAGTTAATCTTTTGCTGATTACGTGACTCTCAAAAAGAAGATTCTTGTGTTTTGATGAGACCAAGTGTTTTTGAATGCTCATCGTTTAGAGAAAAGATTAGTTTTTTTAGAGTCTTATTAAAGGATGAAACTCTACTTGAAGGTAGGTATATTTACTTATGTTTTTGTTCTATGTAGTTAATGAATTTTTCAAAATTATGGAAAGGAACGTAAAACAAACATGTTGTTGATTTAAGTTTCCTACTAGGTAATGAAAGACTGATTACACAAATCATAATTTTGTGATTTTCTCATGGTTAACTTTTTATAATCATGTTTTATATCACTCTCTCTCAGAACATGACCCTTTGTTTTCACCTCCAGGTCCATGTTTTCCTACAGGGAATCCTAGTGTGGGTTAACTCGTGTGAGCTTTCGACTTCCCTTTTTTTCATTTAATGTAATATTTTTACTGACTCCTTTTCCGATGTGGGACTTTCAATGAAAATTCAAAACCCATTTTTAAAAATTACGAGGATGCAATTTCTTAAGGGGGGAAGATTGTAACGACCTGAAATTTTGAATAAATCTTGTTACCTAATTTTGTGTGTTATTTTATTTTTTATACTCAACAAAACTTTTTCAATTGATAACATTAGTATAATTAAAATGAGGCCGTTGGGTTTTGTCTGTTATATGACCATTGGTCAATATGACCGCTGGAAGTAAACGTTTCGATTATTGCCTATAAATACAAGGGATCTTGGTTAATTAATATAGAATGAATATTTTATGGCCTCACACAGTAGACTTGGACCGATCGAAGCCCATCTAACAGAACATGGGAAGGAGGTAGCACCACTGGGCTTTGCTCTAGACCAAACCCAACCCGAACATCATCGTAGAGACCCGAAGCTTAACGTACATGGACATTACATTACTTTTGCGGAATACTTAGTACATAAAAAAACACACACACAAGGACCGTAATAGTTTAGTGTCTTTGGAAACTCGGAATATAATATTCTAATCGTGGTGATAGATCTTCAACATCTCCTATAAAGATCTTCTTTTTTTTACCTAAAACCTTTATTTATATCCTGGGGAAAATAAAACATAAAATTGTGAGCTCAAATTCTCAGTAAGGGTAAACAAAAGAAATATCAATCACATCATATTCGTATGAACATAACATTTTGGAAATCTTAACCTGCAAAAGAGATCATAATATCATAACATGGGATAAATCATAGTAGTGAAATGTAATCCCAATAATCATAACTTAATACATGAAACTTTGTGGCATACACATAATCATAAATATTCATTTCTTATTAGTCAAGACTCATTTCCAAGACTATATTAGTGGACAAAGTCCATTTCTGAACTGGGTTCATTCCTCGTTTCAGTCCTGTTTCACTAAACCAGTATAACCTGCCGTTCTAGCCATGTCTATCTCATGAGATAAAAAATCTTTACCCAATGAATTTGAGGGAGATATAGGTCCCACCCATCTCATAATGATACCATTTATATGTTTCCCACAAAATCATAAATCATACATCATTGCATAACCGATGTAATAAAAATGGGATTCTTAAACAACATGACATCATAAAAAAGTTAATATAAGATAAAGGAATTCGTAAAAATAATTCCATCACAACATAATCAAATCAATGTAATAATAGGGATAGAAACATAACCCTATATTATCTTAGTTGGAAAATAATTTTGATAAAACACTTGAACTCCATTCATGGGGAAAAAATCCTTTCTACTTCAAAAACATTTTCCATTCTTAACATGTCATACAATTTTAAAATAAAAGAATTTGATTAAAAATAAACTTGAAAACTCGTAAACGAAGCTTATTGGAAATAATGTTTTTAAAATCCCTTCATGCCGTATAAGTTAAAAAAACATTCTTCTCGTAGTTTTGTCGGAAATGTCAAAAAGTACCTCGTACGAAAAAACGACAAAAGATTCCTTTAATATTTTTTACAATAAACTAACAAAAGTGTAAAAATTGATTTAAACAATTTTAGCTGGATGGAAATAATATTACATATTGAGGAAACATGGATGTGGATGATAAAATATACCCCAGTAAATACCAAATTATAAACAATCTCGGATAAAAATGAGATTGTGATATTCCCCTTACCTTAGGTCCGATTTGCTTCGTAAGTGTCCGAACCTCCTGTATAATGTTTTAAATAATGTCATTGACTTATTCCAGAATCATACTCATTGTTATGATATCATATATGACTTTATATTAGCCATTATTCTGTAAATTCCATGTTAAAGAGTGTTTTGGTTAAAATCATTTCATTTGTTGTTCGTGTTTTGAGTTGTAATTATTCATTTGATTACATAGATCATGATTACTTAATTCCAGAATATAAAACATGATTTATATATAATATATATTTAGAATATACATATATATAATAGATCAGTTAATGGAAAGAAATACACCATTCTTGGAGACGGTAGGTCATATGTACACATGAACGCTGTTTTCGTTTCCTTATTGAGTTGAATTGAATTAAGAAGATGACATACATATATATATACATAAATTCAGTATCATTATTATGTCATATATTTTATGATTACTTATTATATATACTTTATAATCATTCATGAATGGTTATCATTGAGAGTGAATCTCATCGCGTCGTGGAGACGGTATTCCGTACGTACGCACGAGCGATGATATCATTCCCATGATTGTAGAATTGTATTAAAGTGTATGTATAATATTATAGAATCAATATTACTTTATAATAATCATATATATTCATTACTTTCACCATTATACCCATCCAAGTAAGGTGGTGGTGGAAAATAGATTACACCATGGCGTGGAGACAGTATTCCGTACGTACGAACGCGCAGAGATTTCATTTTCCGTAGGATGGATAGATAGTGAAATAGGGTTGTTTCATAATTATAATAAAATATTAGTATATGAATGATACTGAAGTTATTACTTCATAATGAAACAACCTATGAAGAAGAAGTGGAAGAAGAAATAAAGATGAAAGAATCGGTAATAGACATTACCTCTTCTTTGAAGCGCTTCTTTGAGACCTCCTCTTAGGGAACAAAAATTGGTCTTTGAAGAGGACCAGGACCTCTAGGATGTTTCTAGGGAAGTGGAGAAGATAATTTTTCAGGGGTTGGACAAGCTTTAAGGGTCATAATTGTGCGAGGAAGAGAGGGTGGAGGTTCCCTTTTAAAAGGGAGGAGAGGGGCACCTTTGGAATAACTAGAAATATTATTTTATTATAAAGCCAAATTCGGTTTTAAATAGCTCCAAATTGATTTATTTTGAAGCTAAGGTGGGTATGGGTCGAAATAATCTAATCCAATAGAATTTAGACAAGTTAAGGTTCCTATTTTATCCTTATCATTTAGATTTAACATTAAGTTAGATAATTTTACTTTTACCGTGTCTTTTTGTGTTCTTACACTATATAGTTAATTAACATACTATAACAAACCAAACGAACCCCCAAAGTTGTTTATTATTAATATAAATAACCTTATCTAAGTCATTTGACCTAACCATAAATTGTTTGGAATAACATAACAATTAATAATATAATATTTGTTTTAAAAACTATTTTATTTCAATTTTGACAGTATTTAGTAATTGATTTTTGTGAAACTCATAACAGAATGATTAATTCGAAAAAAGTTAATTAAATAAATAATTACATGTCATATTAACCTATAAAATTAGTGGAGTTCATAAAAAGTCTCAAATTACATTTATTTGGGTATTTATAACATCAATTATGTCAATATTTTATTCATAAGATAACTACTGCATCATCTTTGTGTTATTAATAAATTAACTTATTTAAAGTATAAAAATTACAAATAAAATATCATTATGTAGTAAATATTTTTATCTTTCTAATGAATATTTATAGTCGAATTTATCTTATGTATAACCCTATATTATAAATTATTTAGTTATTAAACATAGATTTTATCTTTTTTAACCCTTCTTTAAATAAATTGATAATAAATGTCCTAATCTAATCCAAGTGGTCCTAAATGGTAGAATTTTATTCCTATGGTTGTTTATGGTCGAATTAAACTTATCCAATAGAATTAGGACATGTGTTAGGGTAATAATAATATCATTTCTACCCTTAACTACCATATTTACTTTTAACCGTGGTAAAAAAAAGTAAAAAGTTACTATTCACCAAAAATTATTTTCATCTCATTGAACCACATTTTAGTCTTTAATATTAACCGTGTCTCTCGGATTTTCGAAATTCCACTCACAGAAGCGGTAAAATTATGTTTTATGAAAAATTCAGTTTTTTAACTACCACTTAGTGGTTTCACTATTCATCAAAAAATGAAAGTTTCCAGAAAAATACCAAAAATTTGGCCTAAGCTATATTTGATATTATGAATTCAAAAATGATGTTTATTTCAAAAAATTCAAAACATATCAGTTACAATAATTAATTTAAAAATTAATTCCCGCCGTCAAAACAAATAGCGTATTTTGAAAAGATAATAACTATCAAAAGATTGACACTTGTTTATGTCTGTTTTAAATGTGAAATTACATCCAATGACCAACATTGTATTAAATTGTAAAAATATATTCTAAATATACTTCAAAACAACTCAAATTAATAATTTATCACTAGTATTTATTTCGATTAAAAAAGTTGTTTTTTAATTAAAATTTAGTACTATTCATCAGAATATGAAAGTTATCCAAAAAGTACCAAAATTTCACCATATGCTAATTTCGATATTCCGAATCCAAAAATGAAGTCCATTTTGAAAAATAAAATTTACAAAATTTCAAAAATTGGTTATTACTATTCATAACGGCTAGTTTTAATAATATTTTAATAGCATATCGTTGTTTAGTGAAACTCGGTATTGCGTACTACACACGCTATCGAGGAAGGTTGCAATTGCGTGTAATGCAATGCAATTCAAGGATGCGTGTTGTGAAAGATCTTTTTTGTGTAACCTACAACACAAGACATTAATGAAATTAAAAAGAATATTTTTCATAAAATCACGGGGTGTTACATTCTACCCCCCTTAAAATGAATTTCTCCCTCGAAACTCGTCGGGGTTATAAATGGCTTACTACTCGAAAGTTTCTTAAATAGAAACCCACATCGTAAAAAGGAATACCAAAACCAATATTTAAAAAGAAAACTATGAAACGTAATGTTTACCCAAATAAACTAATCCCTGGGTTTCCACATAGGTGAAAATATGGATATGGAAGAGAAATCTAACCATCATGTTCTGATGGAGAGTGGTAGAGAACATGGATATGAAAAATCCAACAATAAAAAAGCCATAAATTTGTGGTGATCCAGTGTACCATATAATTAATCGGATATAAGGACACTAGGACAACATTTTTTTCATATTCAAGATCATTTCCCTAAAGTTGAAAATTTGAATTAGAAGAATACTTGCTTGATTTTGGTACAATCTCACTGTTTTTCATGCTTTGAACAATTTTCACTTCATCTCTTAAAGAAATAAAGTTGAATTTGTTATTCGTGAAGTGTTAACAGATCATGTGATAGAATGATGGGTCATTCCATCTATTTCAAACAAAATGTTAGAAAAAGTTATCCGATATACATAAGTCCATCTATGGTGAGGTTAATTGTATACGATTCCAAAAATGAACTTATACTTCATCTATCATCTCTCTTAACAAAATAAAACTAGGTTCTACTAAACAGGGACTTCCTGTAGGCTAGTGGTAGGTGATAAAGACCAGTCGCACTTTAGTTGAGGGTTCGATTCCCATAGCCTTGTCCGACGCGATGGGTTGTCTCCCATCCCGCAGGTTTTCATTTTTCTAAAACTAAATTACTATAACATCCCATAAATAATATCGAAAAAGGTTCTATCCTTAAACAATACTAACTTATGTCCAATATATTCCATTCCAATCTTTAGGCTTATTTATAATATTGCAGCCCAATGCCATATTATAGTGATAACAATTACCAGAGATTTCATATAACAAGCATGTTAATACCATCGTTGATCCCCATATATCATAAGATATTTCCTGTTGGTCACATTCCAAACGTTCGAAGGCCTTAATCATGTATTCTCTTGAAATAATGAATACCAATTGAACCTTAGTGAAAACAAGAGTGCTGTCAAAAGTTAACTCTTTCCACATACCAAAACCCCAAAATTCTATATACTCAAACCATGATATAACTATTTCCTTATATCAGTCATGATCTCATGAATACTATCAAACATTTAATTTTCTCCTTATCCCTTCATTATGCGCATATAATCTACTTTCCAAAAAAATATGAATAATCTTTCATGGTTACTGGTACCATTCATCATACACTTTCAAAACATAAGGAATGACAACAGTGTAACAATCCTTAGATGTCTCATTATTCCATAGTACCATGAGGTTACTTATACAACATTACACTTGATAAACATGTAATCATTCCACTACCTTCTTAAACCATTGATTGAGCTTCAACAATTATTTCAACTCACATATCATTTGAAGTCTCTTAATCATCATCAACATAAATACTACCCATACGACCATACTGATTCTATTCATGAGACTTTACCTTTGGGAATTGGTTTGCATAATGCCTGTACATTCCACATTTAAAACAGTTAACCATTGTTGATGTCATAGCAATACCATTATCCTCATCCCTGGTGTTAACTGAACCTTTTCCTCTGCACTTACTGGCTTTGTGTCCTTCATTTCCACACCCAATGCATCTTCCAGTTCCTTTGAAACATTTTCCTTGATGTCTCTTCCCAAATTATTTACATTGGGGAAATTTAACTTTCTTTCCTCTATGATCATCATGAAACTCCATATTTCTCTTATTAGCCGAGTCAGGAATCCTACCAAATTTGAGTTTATTGATCATATTATGAGATTGCTGATTCGACATAGTAATGATGTTTGGACTTCCAAATACCATTTCATTTGGTTTATCATGAAAAATATCATTCCATTGTCCATCATATCCTCCATTATCGTGAATCATATTTTTTCCAGCCATTTTATAAAACCCAAAAAGAATAGTGTGAGAGGAAAAAATCACGCTAGGGAAAACAATATAATAAAGGGGGAGTACCTTAAATATCTAACATCATGGGTTACCATAATTCTAGTACTATAACTTATACTTATACTTAACCTTAGGAACATCCCTAGACGTACCTTAGAAATATCTCTAGGGATCTCACCAATGCTTTCGCATCCTAGTTTCCAAAGGTTAACAAAACCTTTCCTCTGATACCAACTGTAGAGACCCGAAGCTTAACATACATGGACATTACATTACTTTTGCAGAATACTTAGTACATAACAAAAATACACACACAAGGATCGTAATAGTTTAGTATCTTTTGAAACTCAGAATATAATCTTCTAATCGTGGTGAAGGATCTTCATCATCTCCCATAAATATCTTCTTTTTTTAACCTAAAACCTTCCTTTATATCCTGGGGAAACGAAAACATAAAAGGGTGATCTCAAATGCTCAGTAAGGGTAAACAAAAGAAAAATCAATCACGTCATATTCATAAGAACATAACATTTTGGAATTCTTACCCTGTAAAAGAGATCATAATATCATAACATGGGATAACTCATAGTAGTGAAATGTAATCCCAATAATCATAACATAAAACATGAAACTTTGTGGCATAATCATAATCATAGATAATCATTTCTTATTAGTCAAGGCTCATTGCCAAGACTATATTAGTGGACAAAGTCCATTTTTGAACCGAGTTCATTCCTTGTTTCAGTCCTGTTTCATTGAAAGGGTTTAACCTGCCGTTCTAGCCATGTCTATCTCATTAGATATAAAATCATTACCCAATGCATTGGAGGGAGATATAGGTCCCACCCATCTCATAATGATACCATTTATATGTTTGCCACAAAATCATAAATCATACATCATTGCATAACCCATGTAATAAAAATTGGATTCTTAAACAACATGACATCATAAAACAATTCATATAAGATAAAGGAATTCATAAAAATAATTTCATCACAAAATAATCAAATCAATGTAATAATAGGGATAGATACAGAACGCTATATTATCTTAGATGGAAATTAATTTTGATAAAACACTTGAACACCATTCTTGAGGAAAATATCCTTTCTACTTCAAAAACATTTTCCTTTGTTAACATGTCATAAAATTTAAAACTAAAAGAATTTTATTAAAAATAAACTTTAAAACATGTAAAGGATGATTCTTGTAAATATTGTTTTAAAAATCCATTCATGTCGTATATGTTAAGAAAATCATTCTTCTCGTACTTTTGTCGTAAAAGTCAAAACGTACCTCGTATGAAAAAACGACAAAATATTGTTTTCATATATTTTTCTATAAACTCACAAAATGGTAAAAATGGATTTAAACAATTATAGGTGGATGGAAATAATATTACATATTTAGGAAACATGGATGTGGATGATAAAATATACCCCATTAAATATCAAAGTATAAACAATCTCGGATAAAAATGAGATTTGGATTTTCCCTTACCGTAGGTCTGATTTGCTTCGTAAGTGTTCGAACTTCCGGTATAATGATTTAAATAATGTCATTGACTTATTCCGGAATCATACTCATTATTATGATATCATATATGACTTTATATTACCCGTTCTTTTTTAAATTCAATGTTAAAGAGTGTTTTGGGTAAAATCGTTTCATTTGTCGTCCGTGTTTTGACGTGTAATTATTCATATGATTACATAGATCATGATTACATAATTCCAGAATATAAAACATGATTTATATATAATATATATTTAAAATATACATATATATAATAGATCAGTAAATGGAAAGAAATACACCGTTCATGGAGACAGTAGGTCGTACGTACACATGAACGCTGTTTTCGTTTCCTTATTGAGTTGGATGGAATTTAGTAGATGAAATACATATATATACACATAAATACTATATCATGATTATGTCATATATTTCATGATTACTTATTTTATATACTTTATAATCATTCATGAATGGTTATCATGGAGAGTGAATCTCATCGCGTCATGGAGACGGTATTCCGTACGTACGCACGAGCGATGATATCGTTCCCATGATTGTAGAATTGTATTAAAGTGTATGCATAATATTATAGAATCAGTATCACTTTATAATAATAATATATATTCATTAGTTTCACCATTATACCCATCCAAGTAAGGTGGTGGGGGAAAATTTATTACACCGCTACGTGGAGACGATATTCCGTACGTACGCACGCGTGGTGATTTTGTTTTCTGTATGATGGATAGATAGTGAAATTGGGTTGTTTCATACTTATAATAACATATCAGTATATGATTGATAATGATGTTATTACTTCATAATGAAACAACCTAATAAGAAAAAGTGGAAGATGAAAAAAGATGAAAGAATTGGTAATGGACATTACCTCTTCTTTGAAGCGCTTCTCTGAGACCTCCTCTTAGGGAACTAAAATTGGTCTTTAAAGAAGACCAGGACCTCTAGGATGTTGCTAGGGAAGTGGAGAAGAGAATTTGGTGGGGTTTTTTCGAGCTTAAAGGCTAAAAAATTGTGTGAGGAAGAGAGGGAGGAGGTGCCCTTTTATAAGGGAGGAGAGGGGCACCTTTGGAATAACTAAAAATATTATTTTATTATAAAGAAAAATTCGGTTTTAAATAGCTCCAAAATGATTTATTTCGAAGCTATTGTGGGTATGGGTATAAATTCTCTCATCCAATAGAATTTAGACAAGTTTAGTTTCCTATATTAACCTTATAATTTATATTTAACATTAAGTTAGATAATTTTACTTTTACCGTGTCATTTTGTGTTCTTACACTATAAGGTTAATAAACATACTATAACAAGCCAAACGAACCCCCAAGTTGTTTATTATTAATATATATAACCTTATCTATTTCATTTGGCCGAACTATATATTTTTAGGAATAAAATAACAATTAATAATATAATATTTGTTTTAAAAACTATTTTAGGTCAATTTTGACACTATTTAGTAATTGATTTTTGTGAAAATCATAACAGAATGATTAATTCTAAATAAGTTAGTTAAATAAATACTAACATGTCATATTAACCTATAAAATTAGTGGAATTCATAAAAATTCTCAAATTACATTTATTTGGGTATTTATAACATCAATTATGTCAATATTTTATTAATAAGATAACTACTGCATCATCTTTGTGTCATTAATAAATTAACTTATTTAAAGTCTAAAAATTACAAATAAAATATCATTATGTAGTAAATCTTCTTATATTTCTAATGAATATTTATAGTCTAATTTATATTATGTATAACCCTATATTAAAAATTCTTTAGTTATTAAACATTGATTTTATCTTTTTTGACCCTTCTTTAAATAAATTGATAATAAAAGTCCTACTCTAATTCATGTGGGCCTAAATGGTGACATTTTATTCCTATGGTTGTTTTTGGTCGAATTACAATTATCCAATAGAATTAGGACATGTGTTAGGGTAATAATAACATCATTTTTACCCTTAACTACCATATTTATTTTTAACCGTGGTAAAAAAAAGTAAAAAGTTACTATTCACCAAAAATTATTTTCATCTCATTGAACCACATTTTAGTTCTTGATATTAACCGTGTCTCTCGGATTTTCGAAATTCTACTCGCAGAAGCAGTAAAATTATGTTTTATAAAAAAATCAGTTTTTTAACTACCACTTATTGGTTTCACTATTCATCAAAAAATGAAAGTTTCAGAAAAATACCAAAAATAAAACCTAAGCTATATTTTATATTATGAATTCAAAAATGATGTTTATTTCACCAAATTCAAAACATATCAGTTACATTAACTAATTTAAAAATTAATTCTCGTCGTCAAAACAAATAGCGTGTTTTTAAAAGATAATAACTATCAAATGATTGACACTTGTTTATGTCTGTTTTAAATGTGAAATTACATCTAATGACCAACATTGTATTAATTTGTAAAAATATATTATAAATATAATTTAAAACAACTCAAATTAATAATTTAACACTATTAATTATTTCGATTAAAAAAGTTGTTTTTTTAATTAAAATTTAGTACTATTAATTAGAATATTAAAGTTATCCAAAAAGTACTAAAATTTCACCATAAGCTAATTTCGATATTCCGAATCCAAAAATTAAGTCCATTTTGAAAAATGAAATTTAAAAAATCTCAAAAATTTGTTATTACTATTAATAACGGCTAGTTTTAATAATATTTTAATAGCATATCGTTGTATAGTAAAACTCGGTATTGCTTACTACACACGCTATCGAGGAAGGTCCCAATTGCGTGTAATTCAAGGTAAATCAAGGATGAGTGTTGTGAAAGATCTTTTTGGTGTAGCGTACAACACAAGATATTAATGAAATTAAAAATAATATTTTTCATAAAATCTCGGAGTGTTACATTCTACCCCCCTTAAAATGAATTTCGCCCTCGAAATTTATCCGGGTTATAACTGGTTTACTACTCTAAAGTTTCTTTAATAGAAACCCACATCTTAAAAAGGAATACCAAAACCAATATTTAGAAACAAAAGTATGAAACGTAAAGTTTACCCAAATAAACTAATCACTGGGTTTCCACATAGGTGAAAATATGGATATGAAGAGAAATTTAACCATAATGTTCTGATGGAGAGTGGTAGAGAACATGGTTATGAAAAATCCAACAATCACAAAGCCATAAATTTGTGGTGATCCAAGCTACCATCTGATTAATCGGATATAAGGACACTAGGACAACATTGTTTTCATATTCAAGATCATTTCCCTAAAGTCGAAAATTTGAATTAGAAAAATACTTTCTTGATTTTGGTACAATCTCACTGTTGTTCATGCTTTGAACAATTTCCACTTCATCTCTTAAATAAATGATGTTGATTTTGTTATTCGTGAAGTGTTAACAGATCATGTGATAGAATGACCGGTCATTCCATCTATTTCAAAAAAAAAGGATAGAAAAAGTTATCAGATATACATAAGTCCATCTATGGTGTGGTTAATTGAATATGATTCCAAAAATGAACTTATAATTCATCTATCATGCCGCATAATAAAATAAAACTAGTTTCTACTAAACAGGGACTTCCTGTAGGCTAGTGGAAGGCGATAAAGACCAGTCACACTTCAGTTGTGGGTTTGATTCTCACAGCCTTGTCCCACGTGATGGGCTGTCGCCCATCCTGCAGGTTGTCCTTTTTCTAAAACTAAATTACTATAACATCCCATAAATAATATCGAAAAAGGTTTTATCCTTAAAAAATATTAACTTATGTCCAACATATTCCATTCCAATCTTTTGGCTTATCCATAATATTGCAGTCCATTGTCATATTATAGTGAAAACAATTACTAGAGATTTCATATAACAACCATGTTAATACCATCGTTGATCCCCATATATCACAAGATATTTCTTGTTGGTCACATTCAAAACGTTCGAAGGCCTTAATCATGTATTTTCTTGAAAAAATGAATACCCATTGAACCTTAGTGAAAACATGAGTGCTGTCAAAAGTTAACTCTTTCCACATACGAAAACCCCAAAATTCTATATACTCAAACCATGATATAAATATTTCCTTATATCAATCATGAGCTCATGAATACTATCAAAAATTTAATTTTATCTGTATCCCTTAATTATGCGTATATCATCTACATTCCAAAAATATCTGAATAACCTTTCATGGTTAATGGTATCATTCATCATACACATTCAAAACATAAGGAAAGACAACAATGTAACAATCCTTAGATGTCTCTTTATACCATAGTAACATGAGATTACTTATACAACATTACAATTGATAAACATGTAATAATTCCCCTACCTTCTTAAACCATTTATCGAGCTTCAACAATTATTTCAACTCACATATCATTTGTAGTCTCTTCATCATCATCAACATATATACTACCCATACGACCATACTGATTCTCTCCATGACACTTTCCCTTAGGGAATTGGTTTCATAATGCACGTACATTCCACATTTAAAACATTTAACCATTGTAGATGTCGTAGCAATACCATTATCCTCATCCCTAGTGTTAAATGAACCTTTTCCTTTGAACTTACTGGCTTTGTGTCCTTCTTTTCCACACCCAAAGTATCTTCCAGTTCTTTTGAAACATTATCCTTGATGCCTGTTCCCACATGATTTACATAGATGAAATTGAGCTTTCTTTCCTCTATGATCATCATGAAACTCCACCTTTCTCTTATTAGCCGAGTCAGGAAACATACCAAATTTGAGTTTATTGATAATATTATGAGATTGCTGATTCAGCATAATAATGTTGTTTGGACTTCCAAATCCCATTTCATTTGGTTGCTCATGAATAATATCATTTCATTGTCCATCATATCCTCTATTATCATGAATCATCTTGTTTCTAGCAATTTTATAAAACCCAAAAAGAATAGTGTGAGAGGAAAAAATCACGCTAGGTAAAACAATATAATAAAGCGGGAGTACCTTCAATATCTAACATCATGGGTTACCGTAATTCTAGTACTATAACTTATACTTATACTTGACCTTAGGGACATCCCTAGACGTACCTTAGAAATATCTCTAGGGATCTCACTAACGTTTTCACATCCTAGTTTTCAAAGGTTGACTAAACCTTTCCTCTAATACCAACTGTAGAGACCCGAAGCTTAACGTACATAGACATTACATTACTTTTGCGGAATAATTAGTACATAACAAAAACACACACACAAGGACTGTAATAGTTTAGTGTCTTTGGAAACTCTAAGTATAATCTTCTAATCGTGGTGAATGATTTTCAACATCTACCATAAAGATCATCATTTTTTAACTTAAAACCATTATTTATATCCTGGGGAAAAGAAAACATAAAAGGGTGAGCTCAAATGCTCAGTAAGGGTAAACAAAAGAAATATCAATCACATCATATTCATAAGAACATAACATTTTGGAAATCTTAACCTCCAAAAGAGATCATAATATCATAACATTGGATAAATCATAGTAGTGAAGTGTAATCCCAATAATCATAACATAAAACATGAAACTTTGTGGCATACACATAATCATAGATAATCATTTCTTATTAGACAAGACTCATTTCCAAGACTATCTTAGTGGACAAAGTCCATTTCTGAACCGAGTTCATTCCTCGTTTCAGTCCTGTTTCACTGAACCGGTTTAACCTGCCGTTCCATCCATGTATATCTCATGAGATATAAAATCATTACCCAATGCATTGGAGGGAGATATAGGTCCCACCCATCTCATAATGATACCATTTATATGTTTTCCACAAAATCATAAAACATACATCATTGCATAACCCATGTAATAAAAATGGGATTCTTAAACAACATGACGTCATAAAACAATTCATATAAGATAAAAGAATTCATAAAAATAATTCCATCACAACATAATCAAATCAATGCAATAATAGGTATAGAAACATAAACCTATATTATCTTAGATGGAAAATAATTTTGATAAAACACTTGAACTCCATTCATGAGGAAAATATCCTTTCTACTTCAAAAACATTTTCCTTTCTTAACATGTCATACAATTTTAAACTAGAAGAATTTGATTAAAAATAAACTTGAAAACATGTAAAGAAATATTCTTCGAAATAATGTTTTAAAAATCCATTCATGTCGTATAAGTTAAAAAAACATTCTTCTCGTACTTTTGTCGGAAAAGTCAAAAAGTACCTTGTACGAAAAAACGACAAAAGATTCCAATCATATATTATACTATAAAATCACAAAATGGTATAAATGGATTTAAACAATTGTAGGTGTATGTAAATAATATTACATATTGAGGAAACATGGATGTGGATGATAAAATACATCCCAGTAAATACCAATGTATAAACAATCTCGGATAAAAATGAGATTGTGATATTTCCCTTACCTTAGATCCGATTTGCTTCGTAAGTGTCCGAAACTCCTGTATATTGATTTAAATAATTTCATTGACTTATTCAAGAATCATAATCATTGTTATGATATCATATATGACTTTATATT
This sequence comes from Viscum album, assembly GCA_963277665.1. Lineage (NCBI taxonomy): Eukaryota > Viridiplantae > Streptophyta > Magnoliopsida > Santalales > Viscaceae > Viscum > Viscum album. Next base: position 1,048,875,580 of record OY728150.1, read on the forward strand.
ACCCGTTATTTTGTAAATTCCATGTTAAAGAGTGTTTTGGTTAAAATCGTTTCATTTGTCGTCCGTGTTTTGACTAGTAATTATTCATATGATTACTTATATCATGATTACTTAATTACAAATATAAAACATGATTTATATATAATATATATTTAGAATATACATATATATAATAGATCAGTAAATGGAATTAAATACACCATTCTTGGAGACGGTAGGCCGTACGTACACATGAACACTGTTTTCGTTTCCTTATTGAGTTGAATGGAATTAAGTAGATGAAATATATATATATACAAATAAATCCAGTATCATTATTATTTCATATATTTCATTATTATTTATTATATATACTTTATAATCATTCATGAATGGTAATCATGGAGAGTGAATCTCATCTCGTCGTGCAGACAGTATTCGGTACGTACGCACGAGCGATGATATCGTTCCCATGATTGAAGAATTGTATTAAAGTGTATGTATAATATTATAGAATCAATATCACTTTATAATAATCATATATATTCATTACTTTCGCCATTATACCTATCCACGTGAGGTGGTGGTGGAAAATAGATTACACCACGGCGTGGAGACGGTATTCCGTACGTATGCACGCACGATGATTTCATTTTCCGTAGGATGGATAGATAGTGAAATAGGGTTGTTTTATACTTATAATAACATATCAGTTTATGAGTGATACTGATTTTATTACCTCATAGTAAAACAACCTAAGAAGAAGATGTGGAAGAAGAAATAAAGATGAAAGAATCGGTAACGGACATTACCTCTTCTTTGAAGTGCTTCTTTGAGACCACCTCTTAGGGAAATAAAATTGGTCTTTGAAAAAGACCAGGACCTCAAGGATGATTCTAGGGAAGTGGAGAAATGAATTTGGCAGGGTTTGGCCGAGCTTGAAGGCTCAAAATTGTGTGAGGAAGAGAGGGAGGAGGTGCCCTTTTATAAGGGAGGAGAGGGGCACCTTTGGAATAACAAAAAATATTATTTTATTATAAAACCAAATTAGGTTTTAAATAGCTCCAAATTGATTTATTTCGAAGCTAATGTGGGGATGGGTCGACCTCCTCTCATCCAATAGAATTTAGACAAGTTTAGGTTCCTATTTTAACCTTATCATTTAGATTTAGCATTAAGTTAGATAATTTTACTTTTACCGTGTATTTTTGTGTTCTTACACTATAAGGTTAATAAACTTACTATCAAAAGCCAAACGAAACCCCAAGTTGTTTATTATTAATATATACCAATTTATCTAATTCATTTGTCTGAACCATAGATTTTTAAGAATAAAATAACAATTAATAATATAATATTTTTTTTAAAAAACTATTTTATGTCAATTTTGACACTATTTAGTAATTGATTTTTGTGAAAATCATAACAGAATGATTAATTCAAAAAACGTTAATTAAATAAATACTAACATGTCATATTAACCTAGAAAATTAGTTGAATTCATAAAAAGTCTCAAATTACATTTATTTGGGTATTTATAACATCAATTATGTCAATATTTTATTAATATGATAATTACTGCATCATCTTTGTGTCATAAATAAATTTACAAATTTAAAGTCTAAAAATTACAAATAAAATATCATTATGTAGGAAATCGTTTTAGATTTCTAATTAATATTTATAGTCGAATTTATCTTCTGTATATCCCTATATTAAAAATTCTTTAGTTATTAAACATTGATTTTATCTTTTTTAACCCTTCTTTAAATTAATTGATAATAAATGTCCTAATCTAATCCAAGTGGGCCTAAATGGTCATCTTTTATTCCTAAAGTTATTTTTGGTCCAATTAAACTTATCCAGTAGAAATAGTACATGTTTTAGGGTAATAATAATATCATTTTTACCCTTAACTACCATATTTACATTTAACCGCGGTAAAAAAATAGTAAAAAGTTTCTAATCACCAAATATTATTTTCATCTCATTGAACCAAATTTTAGTACTTGATATTAACCATGTCTCTCGGATTTTCGAAATTCCACACACAGAAGCGGTAAAATTATGTTTTATGAAAAATTCAGTTTTTTAACTACCACATAGTGGTTTCACTATTCATCAAAAATTGAAAGTTTCCAGAAAAATACCAAAAATTTGGCCTAAGCTATATTTGATATTATGAATTCAAAAATGATGTTTATTTCACCAAATTCAAAACATATCAGTTACATTAACTAATTTAAAAATTAATTCGCGTCGTCAAAAAAATAGCGTGTTTTTAAAAGATAATAACTATCAAAAGATTGACACTTGTTTATGTCGGTTTTTAATATGAAATTACATCCAATGACCAACATTGTATTAAATTTTAAAAATATATTCTAAATATACATTAAAACCACTCAAATTAATAATTTATCACTATTAATTATTTCTATTAAAAAAGTTGTTTTTTTAATTAAAAGTTAGTACTATTCATCAGAATATGAAAGTTATCTGAAAAGTACCAAAATTTCACCATAAGCTAATTTTGATATTCCGAATCCAAAAATGAAGTATATTTTGAAAAAATAGAATTTACAAAATTTCAAAAAGTGGTTATTACTATTCATAACATCTAGTTTTATTAATATTTTAATAGCATATCGTTGTTTAGTGAAACTCGGTATTGCGTACTACACACGCTATCTAGAAAGGTCGTGATTGCGTGTAATGCAAGGCAATTCAAGGATGCGTGTTGTGCAAGCTCTTTTTGGTGTAGCGTAAAACACAAGACATTAATGAAATTAAAAAAAATATTTTTCATTAAATCTCGGGGTGTTACATTCATCGTGTTAAGTTAGAACTGAATCGCCTTCGCGAGAAGTTCAAACTGATAGAAATTAATACTCATGCAATGTTGGCCGAGCCTCCCTCAGATTCTCTCACCTTAACACAGCTTACTCATAGGTCCTATGTTGGTGTTATAAGGGGATATGTAACTTGACTATAATTGCATTGTGTAATCCTTTGTTTTTAATTAAAATTTTGGTTTCTTCTTATGATGAAGTTTATGAATTTTCAAATGTCTGTATAAATATAGTATGCATATTTTTGGTGAATTTTAGAGAAAGGATATTTTAAAAAAATTTATGTAAACCTTAAATAATTAAAAATGTGTAATGATTTTCAAAAAATGTTCTTCTACAGTTCTGTTCAGTACGAAATTTAGAGTCTAATAAGGTCAACATAATTTTGTTATGAATAGTAAATTGTGAATAGTGATTTTATGCTTAGGATTAGCAATGTGACCAAATGGATTAGTAATCTCACTTAATGAAAGTATTAATATAATCTAGGCACCTAGATTATGTAATGTGATTCATTAAAATGGTTAAATAATTGTTTCATAAATTATTATTCAAGTATTAGTTTTTTCGGGTGAATAGTGTTTTTAAGATCATCGATTTTATTTTAATGTAATTTTTGGGGATTTTTCTAAAAAAAAGTATTTTCAGTGAATAATGTATTTATTTAAAAAATAAATTAAAAATATTTAGAAAATTATTTTTATAAAATGGAGTTCATTTTTGAAATTAGAGCACCGATATTTGGTTAAGGTGAGATTTTGGGATTTTTCTGAGAAAAGTTGAATTTTCAATGAATTCAATAGAGTTTTTAAGTTATGGGTGTTTAATGACATCATTAAATGATGTATTATGTATGTAATCAATATGGTCAACTTATGAATTGTAAGATAAGGTAATATGTGTCCCATGTGGCCAATACCAGGGAAAAATACCATGGGCAAGCCCATGGTTTTTCCAAAACCACAAATGTGGTGTCCCTTAGCCATTAATGCCTTGTCCCCTCACATTCCCTATAAATACCAAGCCATCCTATCATCCATTAGACTCAAAACTCTCCCCCCAGGAAGCTCTGGTCTGATTACCTCCCATGGAGTCCTCCCAAGGTTCCCCCAAGCTCTCAAGGTCCCAACCTTCGAGTTTTAAGAGTTAATTTTTAAGGTAAGTAATCCTACCTCTCTCTTTCTTTTCATGTAATATCTTTTATGTGATTTAGTTTATGCTCCATTCTCTTATGTTGGATGATATTCTTTTATATTCCTTTTAATTCCCTTTTCATTTTCATATGATGTGAGACCCCTACTTTCTCTCATCAATTAATATTAAGAAAGTTTAAGTGGCGCCGTTAGGCTGCTGAATTTTTAAGGGATTCGTTCACCTTTCTAATTTTTTAAAGTTCTAATTTCATGTCAAGTATTTAAAGTTATTTTTTTATGTTGGGTATGATATCTATATCTATCATACTGATATTTTATGTTCATATGATGATATATCCTATTTGATCTCGTCAATTCATTTTTTTTAGTTTAAGTGATGTCGTTAGGCAGCTGAATTTTAATAAGAGAAATCTTAATTTTTTCCTCCATTCATGTTCTTCATTTCATATGTTATATAATTAAAACATCATTACCATGTTCTTAAATCTTTTATATTATGTCCCCCTACATCTTTATGGATTATTTATGAGTGGGTGACCCATGTCCCCTTATTTTTCAATGTTTTCTAAAACCTCGTAACATAGCTGTTATGCTGCAGAATTTTCGTCTCAAAATGTCTCTCTCTTTTTCTAAAAATTATTTTATATTATTAATTGAATACTCAAAGCTCTTTCTTATAAAGGTGTTTTCACCTATATATCAATATGTTCTATTTTAAATTCATGGATTTACATATATGAGACCCGGTTTCCTTTTCAGTGGGTTTAAAGTGACATAAAGATCATGTCTTAAAAGCAGTTTTTAAATGGTTAGGATTATGAAATGAAACCCATTTATTTTATGCTATATGGGTTATTTGTGAAATGTTTATGATGATATATGTGTCTCACATGATGATAAAGGAAAATTAATGGTGTTCCTAGATAGCACTCCAATGCATTGGGTAAAGACTTAATCTCTAGAGATGACCATTTTTAACGACGCCTTGGTGAATAACCTTGTAATATTTAATGACACCGTGGGGATGGACCTTGGTGAAACGGAAATGATTGTCAATATTAAATGTTTTATCCACATAATAAAGTTATTAAATACATTTATTTTATTATGATATGCCTCATGATTTCTTTTTCTCATTCCATAAAGTTATTTTCATGACCTTATTAAAGTATCTCAAGTTCACATGTAAAATGTTTCTCTTGTTTCCCTTAATGGGCCTTCTACTCACCCTTTCTTTTGATGTATGTCCCCAGGTTATGAGATGTAGTAATGAACCTTGGAAAAAATTAAGTATAATCCTTTCAAGTGTTAAATAACAATGTTTTATATTGATTTCATGTAATATGTTTTTGGTTCCCAAGACACTAAACCTTAATCTTCCTCAGTTTTGTGTAATGTAATGATATTTTATGTGATAAAAAGGCTGGATGTTATAACTAAAATTTTGGAAATTTTGAAGCTATCATCACAAGAATAGAATGACATGTCGTATAATACATATGTATAATAGGGAGAGAGATTGATATATTTATTTATGGTTTAAAACAATTCCTATGAGGGGCTCTACTATCCCAAAGTTTCTAATCATATAAAGATATAGTCTCAACTGCTATCAAGAAGGAAATTGAATTTTGAAAGTCTTCTAATTTTAAATGAAATAAAAAAGGTAAATAATTATTCTGAAAACTTGAGAAAAGGAAATAATTAAATGGGGAAAATGGAATAGTTGACCTTCCATCAAGTAATAATTGTGGGAAGAAAGACCCTGGCACTTTCTTGAAGGGAATTGGAATCTGTTACATGTTTGGAGAATAAGGCCACATAACTCGCGATTGTAAGTGAAATAATGATGATACAAATGATAAATGATACAATTATAGGGATATTGGATTTTATGAACATTAATGTCTTATGTTTTAGGTTATTATTCTCCAATGAAGTCCAAGGTAGGAAAGACACTCTTATGTGGTCACAGCTTCGAAGGGTGAGGTTACTAATGATATGGTGGTGGGTACATTAATTATTTCATCAATCATAGACAATGCATTGTTTGATATGGGATAATCACATTATTTTATATATTTCAGGTTTTAAAATAATGTTAGATATTTCCAATTAGATTTAAAAAGGGATTTTTTAGTCAAATCTTTTAAAGGAAGTATCATTGCAACAAAGTTGTGTCAGAAAATCCCCATTATGTAATATAATCATGCTTTATCTACTAATTTTATTATCATATCCATTATTTAAATTGATAAAATTCCAAATATGGATTGTATTTTGAACCATGATGCGATAATTTTTTTCAATAAGAAGGAGGTTACAATTTTTGAGGATGATGTGGAATCCCATATCATTAGGGAAAAAATATCACCATATGATTCTCATTTTGATCCATCTCTAATTGCTCTACTGAATTATATTATTGGGGAGGAAGGGAATGCAATATATATGAGTGTGTAAAGTAATTCTCAAATTGATTATGTGCCTATTGTTAAAGAATATGTTGTTTTAAATCTAGAGGATTTACCTGGACATCTTCTAGAGAGGGATGTTGAGTTATATATTGATTGCATACCTTGTTCAAGGACTATATCAAAGAATCATTATTGAATGACCACTGTGGAAGTAGAAAAACTAGAGAAACAACTAGATAAAATTAGTTATAAAGGATTTATTCTCCATAGTGTTTCCACATGAGGAGACCCTATTATTTTTAACAAGAAAAAATGTGCATCTTTGAGGTTGTGTATTGACTACAGGGAGATCAAGGCTATAATAATAAATAAAAATTAACCCCTTCCACGAATTTATTATTTATTTGATCAATTTAATAGAGCCCAATATTTTTATTAAGGTTGACCTTCGATCTGGATATCTTCTGTAGTTATTTAGGTATGAATTCATTCCAAAGATAGCATTTCAAACTAGGTTTAGGCATTTGGAGTTTGTAGTAATTTATTTTAGACTGACTAAGGAACCCTCTATTTTCATAGATATAATGAATAGTGTTTTCAAGGAATATCTTGATGACTTTTAGGTGGTATTTATTTATGATATCTTTTTATACTCTAAAATCTATGAGGATCATGAAAATCAAAAGTGCACTATTCTAATGACTCTTTGATGAAATTATTTATATGGGATGTTTATAAAGTGTAAAGTTTGGATTCAATCAGTTTCTTTTCTTTGCCATATTCTATCTATGTATATAATATATGTTGATATTATGAAGACAAAGGCTATGTAATAATAGAATAATCTAACTAACATTCCTGATGAACGTATTTTTATTGCATTAACATCTTATTTTTAGTGTTTCATTCAAAACATCACATATTTATCCATCCCAAAGAATAAAATTATATGTAAAGGTGTTAAGTTCATATGGAAAAAATAATGTGAGGAATAATTTGATGAATTGAAGAGTATATTAGTGAATGCTCTAATCATGAATCTACCATCGAGGACTGAGGGGTTTGTTATCTATAATTATTCATCAATGAAAGTAATTAGTTGTATACTTGTGAATAATTACAGAGTTATTTCCTATGCATCAAGGGAGAAAAAATTTATGAAAAAAATAAATTCGATTCATGATCTCATGTTAGAAGCTGTAATATTTTCTCTAAAGATATGTAGACATTCTTTCTATGGTAAAAAATGTAAGATTTATATAGATCATAAGATTTAAATATATATTCTCACAAAAATACCTCAACATGTGGCAAAGGTGATGCCACTATGTACTCAATGATTATGATTGTACCATACATGACCTTCGTGGAAAAGGAAAACGTAGATGATGTAATGAGCAAGAAGGATCATGGAGTTCTCAATAAAAAGAGGATTGACAAGGATCCTTTTTACATGGAACTAGTGTGGATGGATATGGGAATTATCAAAGAAGGTGTAACATAAATACTTTTTTCAAATGGAATACCAACTGTATTTATTGGAAAGAATAAATGATTCACAGTATGACTCCATGAATCATCAAAATAAAATTATTGTTGTAAAAGATGGGAAGTTGGCTGACTTCCTGTGTGAAGTTATAATTTTGAAATATAATAAGAGGCTATGTGTTCCATCTATACTAGTTCTGAAAAAGATGTTATTCAGTGTTTCTTAGAAGTCAAATTTCTCTATAAATCCTAGTTGAATTATGATGTATATAAATTTTAAGGAACAATTCTGGTGGGAAAACATAAAGAGGGAAATTCTTAATTATGTATCAAAATGTATTGTCTGTCAACAATTAATGGCCGAATGAAAACATCCTTGATGGGTAATTTATCCAGTACCTATTATTACATGGAAATGGGATGACATCACCAATGATTTATTAAATTGGTTACAAAAATCACCAAAAAAGAATAATTCTATATAGGTAATTTTTGATTATCATATAAAATTTGGTCATTTCCTTGCTATAATGGTAGATTTTCCACTAGAGTGCCTATCAAAAATCTATATCAGTAAAGTTTAGAGACTTCATGGATCACCTCCCTCAATTTTTTATCATGATCCTTGATTTACATCGATATTCTAGAAAATACTTTATTAATATTTGGATTCAAGGCTTTATTTGAGTACCACTTATTATCCTCAAACTGATTAGAAATATAAAACATGGATCCAAACATTAAAATTCATCTTTAGATCATGTGCACCTGACTGCCAAGGTATGTGGTCTTTGTATTTACATTTGGTAGTTTTTTCCATGAATTATTCTTTCCATTAAAGTATTCAAATGGAAAAATAAGAACATTGTAAAGAAAGATAAGTCAAACACTAACTTGTTTTGATGAAGATGGTGAAAGAATGCTACTGGGCCTAAAACAAGGGGAGAAAACAACAATAAAGGTAAACACTATTCAAACCCATATCAATGAAGCTCAATGTAAGAAAAAATAGCTATGTTGATAATCAAACTAAGTATTTGGAATTTCATATGGGATATCATGTTTTCATTAATGTATTGCCATGGAAGGGAACAATAAGATTTTGGAATAAATAGAATATTATCCCTTGGTACAATGGTCATTTTGAAATTCTTAAGAGAATTAGAGAAATGTATTATCTTTTGGCTATGCCACCTAACTTGTTTAATGTACACATTTTCCCCATGTCTCATTGTTGAGAAAGTACATGCCAGACCAAATGAATTTCCTCACTTCTAAAGGTATAGAATTTGAACCTGACCTATCATAATACAAAGAGCCTATCCAGATTATGGAAAAAAAAGAACATGTGTTTAATAGTTTGAGTATTATACTGGTATTGATATTTTGGAAAAATCATAAAATCAAAGAGGTGACATGGGAGCCTTGGAGATTATGATAAAGAACTACCCAAATCTTTTTGTGAGGTGAGATTCTAGAAATTTCAAGGATGAATGTTTTATAATGAGGGGATAATGTAACACCCCAATACTTTGCAACTAAATTTAATTTTGAATTCATGAAACACTGAGTCCCTATAAAACTGCACTTTGTTATAACCTAGGTAGGGAAAATAATTTTTCTACCTCTATGATATGAATTCGTAAAAACTAACATACATAGATTCATTCTGTAAGATATTTAGAGTCTGATAAGAGAAACATAATTTTTGGTGAATAGTAACATAACCATAAGGATAGTAACTTGAATAGTAGCATGGCCCTTCGGAATAGTTTATTAATTAATATTTTGATTTCTAATGGTTATAAGATAATGAGATCTTGAATAATTTTTGAATGTGATATAAAACAAATTGTAGTTTTAAAATTCTTATTTTTGCAATAATTTATGGTTTCATTTAAAAGTAAATTTCATAAAATTTAGAGAACTATTTTAAAAAAAGGACATCATTTTTTAATTCTAAACATTAAAAATGGTTATGTTATTTTTTTGGATTTTTATGAAATCCTTTAATTTTTTATGAATAGTCTAATACGGAAATTCACTATATGTATATATTTTCAGTTAAATTCACTATTACATTAATAATGGGTGATTTAAGCATACATGGGCCGAAATTACATGAAAATATTAGTATTGTTAGTCATATGAATAAATGTAATTTTTTCTGTGAAAAATGAATAAAATAATGTGAAAACTAATGGTAAAACCCTCCACTCATACATGAAAAGTCCCCCTCACCCCCTCTTCTCTAGACTCCTCTAAACCCATGTGCCTTGAAAAAAATCAACTAAAATATCCTACCAAGATCCTACCCCACATCAATCAGTCCATGGTCTCATAAAAGGACCAAATCATGTCCCCTAAATATGCTCTCTAGTAATATTTCTTCAAGAGGTTAATTATTCTTTTTATTTTTTATTTGAACTTCCCTTATTTTATTTTTCATTCCTCACCTCCTTTCATCCAAATTTTGTGATTAATATAGTACAATATATGTATTTTAATGTTTTTATGATAAAATAATAATTATTCATCATCTCTCCTTCCCCCTTCTTTTATACTATTAATGAAAACAATTTCTGAGATGTGTTAATTTAAAACATTCAATGATGACTGGTATTCAATTTATATTACTATCATCAAATCATGTCATGAAACCTTTTTTATCTTTGAACCATACTATAATATATTTTTTTAACCTATCTAAGGTTATAGAATCCCTTTTTACACATTATATTAATTTATATATCAAAATGAGTTTGTTGTTATCAAGAACCGCCAATTAACCCAAACAATTGTCAATAATGTTTTATATAATGATTCTTCTTCACTCAAAATAAAAAACTGAATTTTAAAACCATTAAATCGTCTGGTTGTTCAAAAATAATGTACTACTTCTATTCTAGTAAACCATTTTCATTATACCTATTTATCCAAACATTAATATAACTAAACCGATCATGAACCCCACGAAAGAAAACACTCCCAAACAATGAAATTATATTTTTAAACCCTAAAAATACCCTAAATGATCCTAATAAGGTTATTATAAATAAATTAAATGTAGAGGTGGTTCTGGAATCACTAATATATGAACCAAAATTTGATTATTATGTCATTAAAATTAATTTAGGATCACCAATACACTTAAGGTAAGAGATTTCTACCCGAGCCTCCATTTTAATTTGGGTTACTCTTATTCTCTAAATACATTAATTAAATTCCAATTTATTCAAATATACTAGACATAAATTATTTTTTAATGTTCTATATATTTTTACCAACCTTATTCTTACCTTAATTTAGATGGAGTTATGCATTTTAAAAGGATATTTCAGAAATTATTGCTGATATGGGTTCTAGATTCAAGGGAATTTCTCAAATTCATACCAATATATAATTGATCTATATAATCTGTTAATGGAAACCATTATATTTATAAAATCTATAATTTTATTTTAAAAATATTATCTTACTTCCCTAGTGGTTTTTTAAAATTATTTTTCCAGAATAACTCTTCTTTTCAAAGTAAAGGAGTATGTATCTCAAAAATTACACGATTATTTTATTCGATTATTTTCATATAATTAAAAGAACTAATTAAATATTATGTATTATTGGGATTGATATTTTAAGAAATTATGTAGCATATTTAATTGAATGTTTTATGATTATTTTTACTATCGATGTTCTATCTTAATACTATTCACCAATTTACACTGAATGGTTAGTGTTTGTGCTTAATGTTCGGGGAATATTATTTACATTTAAAATATAAGATTCAATATGAATGTATATGTTTATTTATGTTTATCCCAATTAATTTATGGGCTTTATTGGTCTTAGAAAGTGTTAGGTGGGCCCCAATATGTCCTCTAAGTGCATCGGTATGTCTTATAAGACAAACTATGGTCTTGGCACGACGCCGTGACAAAATGGATATTTTTGGTTTCATCATGGGGCCTTGAATGTATGGTTATGATGTCCCACAATATTAATTCCCTAGTTAAGGATATATTATAAATGGTTCATGTGTTTATTCAACTAGTTGAATACTCATGATCATGTTTAATTATGGATTTATCTAGCAATCCACATGATACAAAGAGAAAGAAGGATCATATATTTTATGGTCTTAAGCCAGAATTTACAAGAGAAATAGTCTCGCATGTATTATAATCATATGAAGAAATAATATCATGTGTTGATAAGATAAGTAAAGAGTTTACTGAGTCCTATGTCTTTCAAGGGAAGCAAGAGAAGAAAAGGATGGAAGAGAGAAAGATGGATAAAGGGCAGATGGAAAAGAAGAATTTTCCCATATGTGATAAATGTGGAAAGAAACACCCTAGAACATTCCTGATAGGAATGGGAGTTTGTTATAAGTGTTGAGGAAAAGGGCACAAAGTACGTGACTTCAAGGGTAAGAAAATGGTTTCAAATGTACAATGCTTCATTTTCAAGGATTTTGGACACTACGCGAACCTATGTCCCAGTCATCAGACTATGCCGCAAATTATTCTATTGGATAATAATCAAGTTATGATACTACCACAGACGAAGAGGAATGATTAGAGTTCTTATGTTGATTATGTCAATTGAGTGTTGTATCAACAATGTACTTGTTATAATAATTATGGAGTATATAAGGATTGTACTGCAGTACTATTTCATTAAGGACTTGAGATTGTGCGGAACAAAGAAAAGTGACTCAATAGCAGGATAAATTTTTGGAAAATATATGGTTGAGAGAATGATAAACCATAATATAGTTCTCATACCGAGGTAGTGATTTTGGAATAATACATGATTGTTTTGGATAAATTATATTGGATATTCTTGACTACCTTGGAACTGATTAATGATTTGTATATTCCATCATTGTTGGGGTTTAAAACATTTTTGGATTGATGAAGTATATCCAGCATTCTATATAGAATAAGGGAGCATGGATGTAATCAATAAGGAATATGGTAATTCAGGATGTTTTAGTGTATTAAAAGAATACATGATGAAGGTATTCATATGCTATTACGGGGTAAAAAAGATCTAAATTATGTTTACCTTCCTAATAAATGTTGGACAGTGAGTTTGGATAGAAGTATTTTGGATAGTTCTAGTTTGGATTATTTTGGATTTCCATAAAAGGACAACCCGGAGGTCGGGCGGCAACCCGTCGCATCCAGCAAGGCTGCAAGACTTGAACCCGCAACCGAAGGGCGACAAGGGTGTATTTCCTACCAATGGCCCACGAGATGTCCTGGATTAAATAATGTAGTTTTTTTAAAATATCTGGTAGATAAATTATAAATTCATTTATTTTGGAACCCTGTACGAATAGTATAAATTGAATTTTTTTTACGTTCTATTATCTTTTAGAGTGAAAGATGAGTTTATGGTAGAAATTTATTAATGGATAAAACTCTAATTATAAAGTAAGTATATCTCTTTATGATCTTAGCCAATCTCATAAATAAATTCCTCAACATTAATAAAAGGAAATTAGAACAAAAATTTTGTCCTAGATGGTACCTTAAATCATCACTAATTTATGGCTTTGGGATTGTTGGCCATTTCATAGCCATGTTCTCTACCACTCTCCATCGGATAATTGATGGTTAGATTTCTCTTACATATCCATATTTTCCTACATGGAACCCTAGTATGTGTTATTTTCAGTAATCTTCATACTTTCCACTCTTTATTTTAAATAGAGGCCTCATTAATTCATTTTTCGATGTGGGATTTCAACTAAGATATTTTGAAACGTAAAAAATGTGTTATCCCAATACCCTATGTTTTGTTGAACCGATGGTATTTCAAATCATCATAGATTGATGAGTTTAAGGACCTCAATTTTATACTAGTTTGTGATTGATGACCTCAATCACTACCTATAAATATTTACGTTTTTCCTCCAATTATATGTCTCTAATTGCCACCAATGTTCTCTTAATCGAGACCATAATTTGGTGGTGACCCTTTCATTTCTCTTTTCCTCATATTAAGACGAAATTTTAGTAACCCAATTTCCGATGTGGGTTTTCCCCCAAATATATTTTCTATTTTCAAACTTTTATTTTCAATGAACAATTTCAAATTGTGAGGACGCAATTCATTGAAAGAGGGGATAATGTGACACCCCAAGATCTCATAGTGTGTTATTTCTTCAAAATAAATCAATAACTTGCACTACACGCAACACCGAGTTCAATCACACCATTACTTACCAAAAAAAAGCCATTCAAAATAGGTTATGAATAGTATTAACTAAATTTTAAACTTTATATAATCCTTATAATTTTTGAATCGATATTATGTGTTTCTTAGACATAATGCAAGAACAGATTCATTTTCATTATTGCACTTTTATCAACTTTTAATAGTGAAACCTTTTTAAATAAAATATTTTAAACTATTTGACTAAATGGGGGACATCAAAAAATTTAAAATGAAACATCCCAAGCTTCCACGGTACGCTTTCCATTGATTAATACAGTAGCGTGTGTTGTACGCAACTTCGAGTTCTAACACACCACAACCAATCAAACTAGCCGTTATGAATAGTAATACCGACCTTTTAAAAATTATAGAAATTTTCTCTCTCAAAATAGACTTCATTTTTGGATTCGGAGTATTGAATTTATCCTAAGTTGAAATTTTGGTACTTTTCGGATAACTTTCATATTTTGATGAATAGTGAAAATTACTAAATTTTAATTAAAAACAACTTTTTTAATCAAAATAATTAATAGTGATAAATTATGAATTTGATTGGTTTTAAAGTATATTTAGAATATATTTTTACCATTTAATATAATTTTTGTCATTGTACATAATTTTACAATTAAACCGAACATAAACAAGTGTCAATCTTTTGATAGTTCTTATCTCTTAAAAACACGCTTTTTGTTTTGACAGTGGGAATTAATTTTAAATTAATTTCTGCCACTTCTGTGTTTTGAATTTAGAAAAATGGATTCCATATTTAGAATCAGGATGTTCAAATTGTTTAAATAGGTATCTTTTATTTTTAGACATTTTGAATAATTACTGCAATAAATATTTTATTTACCATGGTTAAGGGTAAATCCGGAAAATAAGGGTTAAAAAATAATATTATAATAATACTAAATTACCCTAAAACGTCTCCTATCATTATTGGTTGATACATGTTCGACCATAGGAATCTTTGGGTCGATTTTGGGACCCCATGGTGCCACTTGTAGGTGATAAGGACACTTTATTTTAATTAAGTTAAAATGAATACAAAAATGACACAAGCATATATCTTTTAGAAAAAAAACTTTTACATAGGTTTATATATGTTGGATTTTAGATTATAAATATTCATTAGAAAGATAAAAAGATTTCCTACATAATGATGTTTTATTTATAATTTTTAGAGATTAAATAATTTAATTTATATATGACACAATGATGATTAATTAATTACTATAATAGTGAAAAATTAAAATAATTGTTATTATAAGTACCCAAATAAATATAATATGAACCTTTTAATGAATTAAACTAAATTTCTAGGATAAAATGATATATTAGGATTGATTTAATTGACTTTTTTCGAAGTAATCAATTTTTTATGAGTTTCAAAAAAATCAACTATTGAATAGTGTCAAAATTGACATAAATGAGTTCTTAAAAGAAATATTATATTATTAATTGATATTAAATTCCAAAAAATCTAAGATCGGCCAAGAGACTTATATCATGATAGGTAAATCATTAATGGACCACTTGGGGGTCTCTTGGATGTATATAGTATGTTTATTAACCATATTATATAAAAAAAGAGACATTGTAAAAGTGAAACTAATTAACTTAGAGTTAATACTTAAAGATAAGGTTAATATAAGTACCCAAACCTATATAAATTCAATTGGTTGAGTTTTTTTCGACCCATCACAACCTTGAAATTTAAATAATCAAATTTGGAGCCATTAAAAACCGAATATGAATTTATTATAAACTAATATTTCTAGCTTTTCCAAAGGTGCCCCTCACCCCTCTTATAAAAGAGCACTCATCCTTCTCATTTGTTCACACCTTCAAAACCTTTTGGTTCTGAAAAACTCTGCCCAAATAATCTCCCAAATTCCCTCACTACAACCTAGTGGCCTTAGTTTGATCAGAAAGACAACCTAAGGATCCCTTTTGATCAAATCAAAAGGAAGAACCCGAAGAAGAGGTAATGATTTCACCACCCTTTTCCATGTTCTTTCTTCTTCCACTTCTTCTTCCTTTGTTATTACCATTCTAAAATAATAACTCCAGTATCATATATATACTGTGATCTTATTATAAATATGGTACAACCATATTCAGTATTATATCCACCCTTTGAATAAGATGTCACCATACGTGCGTACGTACGGCTTACCGTCTCCACGTCATGGTGTAATTGTTATTCAATATATTATTATTTGGATGGCTATAATAATGATATGTAACTAATGTAAATAATAAATATTACATGTTAATTATTCTCTATATATTATATAACAACCATTTATAGATTATTTCAAAAGAATGATATTGTCGCTCGTGCGTACGTACGGACTACCGTCTCCACGAACGCAATGAGATTCATTCTCCATCGTATCCATTCAAGTATAATTATCATTTGATGATTTAAAAATGATGTTTAAGGACTCGATATCATTCTTGATATGAATAATATACAACCTATCCATTACAAACATGGCTTACGTAACAAAACATATAAAAGAAAACAAGTAATTTAACACCCAAAACAATGATAATACTAAGATATTATTATCAAATCAATATTAAAAGATCATATATGATATCATATTAATGTATATGATTCTTGTATAATTTAATAACAATTATTTCACCATTATACAGGAGTTTAACCTACCCCAACCAAGGAAAATTACAATGTAAGGGGTTTTCATCTCACTCCTTATTCCTGTGAGATTCATGCCATATTGTCACCATCACCTTTTGTGTGGTGTATGTACTGTCCATAATTATATTCTTTGTGTAATAAACTATAATTTATGTGTATTTACATATTCATTGTATGATACCTCTTTTATGGGTTGTATGTTTCATAAGTTACCAAATTGGTAAGGGTTATTTCACAATCTCTTCA
Source organism: Viscum album (assembly GCA_963277665.1). NCBI lineage: Eukaryota > Viridiplantae > Streptophyta > Magnoliopsida > Santalales > Viscaceae > Viscum > Viscum album. Next base: position 1,048,892,612 of record OY728150.1, read on the forward strand.
TTATCCGAGGTTGTTTATATGTAATAATCTACTGAGATCTCTTTATCATCCACATCCATGTTTTCTTAATAATGTATTTCAAATTTTATTTACTATTTACAAGAATATGGGTTAAAGTAATTTATACCATTATGTGTTTCGAAAGGAATCTTTCCGTCGTTTTCCAAACAAGGCACTTTAAACCTTTTCGACAAATTTAAGGTAAGAATGTTTTTTTTAACTTATACGGCGGGTGCGGCTATTTACCGCCGTTATAAAATTGTCAAAGCATCCCTTACAAGATAATAAGAATATTTTCAAAAAAAAATGTTTTATTTCATAAATATAAGACTCTTAAATGATTTCAAAATAGAAAGAGATATTTTTCTAAAATAGTCTTTATTTCATCTATGTCAACATCCATTGATGGATTTTAAGCTTATTTGAAGTTGATTTATTATGATACAAAACATCCATATTTTATTGAAGGTTTTGTGATATTTTTGACTGTGGATAAGTTATTCTTATCTCACTCATGGTTTTTGTTTAGAGTATTGACATTTCATAAGTTATTTGTAATCCGAATGTTTATGTTATATTTCAACCTTTCATTCAGATGAATGTGTTAGACAAGTATGTTCCGGTTTGGGGACCGGTAAAAGTAAGCCCTCCGGTTTGGTCTCCGACTGTTAGAGGAACTACGGTTTGGTCTCCGGTTATTAGAGTAACTCCAGGTTGCTGTCCGGTTATTAGAGGCACTCCGGGTTGGTTTCCGGTTATTGGAGGTACTCCAGGTTGGGTTCCGGTTACAGTTAGCCCCTAGGTCTTGGGACAAGGCCTTGACAAAGAAATTAAAGTTCATCATTACGCATTTCGACATTATGAAAGTGGTTATTTATATTGCATGTGATTATTCGATTAGTAGAATATCCATGTGAATAAGTAAATGGAATTATATCATTTTACTTTTTCCATACTATGTTGAAGTTCAAGTTTAAAAGGCTTTTGTTTTAGTAATGCAATGCCTTAAATGTTTATGCTTATTTTTGAATGTTCCGCTATATTGTTATCCTTACTGGGCATTTGATCTCACCCCTTTTCTATGTTTTATTTTATCCCAGGATGTGAAGAAGTAAGTTATGAATGACATGCAGGGATATTATGAGGGGATAATAGTGTGGACTATGGAGACATTATGTTGTCGTAGTAGTTTTTCACTTTATGATGTAATGTAAAACTTAAGAATATATCTAGTGTTTCCAAGGCTACTAAACCAATCAGTCTTTCGAGATTTGATCTTTCTTTTGATCATGCCAATGTTATGTAATAATGCACCGACTCTGGGTAACTAGGGTCAGGGCATTACAATTAGCCTCCAATCGAGATCTACCAACTCAAAAGAGACTCCTCCCGCAGAGGATTACCCCTCCATATGTGAATAATTGGTGTAAGAGGATTCTCTACCATCCATTGACGTGTGCATCTGTACTATGATTGATGAGTTGGTACAGGTGATCCTCGATTGCACGGTAGATCCAAAACCCGCATTGATTACTGGTGCCATGCCCCTCAAGGAGGAGCAATAGTACATATACTTCATGAAACAACATCATGATGTATTCTTCTAGAGTTATGATTAGATTCTTGGATGCGATCCTTAGGTAGGTGTCCACCACATCGGTCTCCTGTCAAATCATCGTGAGTTCAAGCATCCTCCTAGAAAGATGCACCCTTCTCACGGTGCCCTGGTTGAGGCGGAAGTTGATAAGATCATCAGATCCAATCTCATTAAGGATATCCAGTACCCCAAATGGCTGGCCAGCATTGTGCTAGTAAGGAAAAAGAGAAGATAGATCAGATTCTACCTCTTCTTTTGGGATATCAACTGTCACTATCTGAAGGATGATTTTCTTCTTCCCGTGACAGAATTGTTGATTGATTCTATTGCTAGATTCCATGCCCGAGTATTCATGGATGGGTACTGCTGGTATAACCAGATCTGAATGGACCCCAAGGACTAGGATTTCACAGCCCTCAGGGCACCAAATGTACTTTCTATTACTGAGTTAGGCCCTTCGGTTTAAAGAATGTAGGTGCCACCTATCGTTGGGATATTCATCGCATATTTAAGTCAGTCCTCATAATGTTGGTGGAATTATATATGTATGATATGGTGGTCAAATATCACCTGCATTTGGACTATCTCAATGAACATGAGAATGTGTTCGGATTCCTATATTCCCATCTCCTAAGGATGAACCCATTGAAGTGTGCCTTCGATGTCACCTCTGGAAAGTTTATCATCTTCATTTTCAGATACACAGGAATTTAGACTGACCTAGAGAAGATCAAGGACATTAGCCAAATATATCCTCCAAGAAATATTCAGGAACATTGAGACATTAAAGGTCACTTCGCCTACATACACCAATTCATCTCAAATTTGACCAACATGGGTATGCCATTTTTCAGCTCATGAAGAAAAGAATCATCTATGAGTGTGAAAAAGAGTGTCACACATTTTTTGAGCAGAACTAGTAGTATCTCCTACATCCTCCAGTCATAATTCAACCCTTCTCTGGAAATCCACTGGTCCTTTATGTGACTACCCTAGAGAGATATAACGGATCCCTTCAGGCCTAAAAGAATAACGAGGGGACAATGAACAGAATTTACTACCTTAGTCGCTAGCTCCTCAATTTTGTTACCATATACTCCCTTATCAAACAGAGATTCCTTGCTCTGGTATTCGAAGTACAGAAATTCCGACATTACATACAACACCATGAGGTATGACCGGTGTCCAGAGTAGACCCACTGAAGTACGTCATGAATTGCCCCATGTTGATAAGCCATCTAGCTCTGTGGGCAGTGATTCTCCAGCAGTAAGACATCAGGTTTGTCTGTTAAAAGGCTATTAAGGGGAAGCACTGACAGAATTACTTGCTGCCCATATGGCTCCTGCGTACCAGTCCATGAACCTCTATTTCCCAGATGAAGTAATTATCTTGGTGGACCAATTCATGCCATGCTCGCAAATTCACATTGATGGCTCTTCTAGAAGCCCCACCGTCAGAAGGCTCGTTGACCTAAGGCTCAACAAAGTAGGCCTGAGTATCGTCTTCATTACCCGGACACAAGCCATCCTACTATACTCATTCTTCTTTTCATAACATTGCACAACCAATGAGATAGATTATCAGGATCTCATCACTAGCCTTAAGCTGGCCCTCGAGATTGATGTGCCCCATTTTCATGTGAACAGTGACTCTGAACTAGTCATCAAGAAGATCAACAGTGACTACGTCGTTAGAAAGCCAGAGCTCGTACCATTGTTGGAGGGAAATCTCTAGCTAAGGGACCATTTCCCATCCCAGTCAGAAGTTACTCATGTTCCTTGATCTCATAATGGTCAGACTGATGCCCCTACCAGATGGGCTACATCACATACAGAGACCGAGCATGATTATTTGATTATTCACATTGAACATCAGGGATTGATTTCTATTGTCACCCTAGAAGACGATGACGGCATGCGGCTAAGACACGTTACCATTGGAGCCTCAATGTATGGACCCCCAGGATCCTGGATGTAGAGATTGATGTGACACATGACTTGAGATACCCCTTCATTGAGTATATCCATAATGTTAATTTCCATACAGATTGGGCTAAGAGCTAGATAATCAAATGCTGCGTGTTACAATATACACTCCAGGACGGTCTTAGTCATGAGAAAATTCTCTACAAGAGCGCGTTTGATGGGGTTCTCCTTTGTTTCATTTAAGGGGTCATGATTACCCAGGTTATAAAGGAGGATCATGCCGGTTCATGTGGGGATCTTCAGATTGGGCCAAAACATTCTCACCAGATCATGAGACTAGGGTACTTTTGGATCTCAATGATCTGTGACTAAACTGGGTTTGGAAAAATGTGTCATACTTTCCAGATTCATGCTATCTTCATGCATCGGCCGCTAGAGACTCTCCACTCCACCATGTACTCTTGGTCATTTTTGGTATGGGGACTCAATGTCATGGAACCATTTCCACCAGTGACAGCTCACCAATGAAGGTTCATTCTGACTGCAACAGATTACTTCTCCAAGTGGGAAGAGGCAGTTCTGCTCAAGGTGGTCAAGGCCCATTCCATTATTGACGTTGTGTGCTCCAACATCATTAACCAATTCAGAGTCCATAAATATTTCCTCACCGATAATTACACGAACATCTGTGTAGCCAAGGTGAAGAAATAGTATGCTATGTACAACATCTATTCGAATTACACCACTCCCTATACTGTGTAAGAAAATGGAATGATCGAGGCATTCAACCAGACCGTCTCCATCATTTTGCAGAAAATGGTTGGTTAGAATAATTATATTGGGCCGGACAGGCTCCTTAATGACCTCTAGGATTATCGGACGATGACTCTTAATTTCACCCTAGTGACCCTATTTTCCTTGGTGTATGGATCGGAGGTCGTCCTTCCCATCTAGATTCAATTTCCCTCACTACGCATAGTTGTCTATGATCAACAAGCACCGAAAAAAGTAACTGTAATTCATCGGGCCGAGTTGGTAGTTCATGATGAGAATATGATTCATGCCCTGCACAATCTGGAAAGGCATTGGAACAAAATATCTAGAGCATTCAACAAGAAAGCTCACCTTCACTCCTTCTTTCTAGGCGACTTGGCATTGGCCCTAAGGGCACGAATGATACCTTGTAGGAAACCACCAAAGTTGAAGCCCAAATGGGAAGGACCTTACATCATTCACATGGTCTACTCCTATGACCCAGAATCACTGGTTACCATGGATTGTGAGCGTATAAATCATCCCACGAATGCCAATTTCCTCAATTAATACTTTTCGTGAGCCAATAGTCCCACATGACTGTAAATTGTATGGTCCAGCATGACCCTAAACTGCATGGTCCTTCACAACCTCATAGTGCTTTCCCTACCTAACCGTAAACGGTATGGTCCAACATGATCTTAAACTATATGGACCTACAAAACCTCAAACTATTGGTCCCACATTACATTAAGCTGTATGCTCAATCATGACTATAAACTGTATAATCCTTCACAACCTCAAAGTTCTATTACCAAATGACAATAAACTGTATGGTCTAGCATGACCTTAAATAGTAAGGTCCTCCACGACCACAAAGTGTTGATCCCACCGGATCGTAAACTGTATGGTCCATCATGACCATAAACATTACGGTCCTGCACAACCTCAAAGTGTCAGTCCCATGTGACCGAAAACAATATGGTCCAGCATGACCATAAATAGTACGGTCTTGCACGACCACAATGTGATGGTCCCACATGACCATAAACTGTGTGGTCCAACATGACCTTAAACTGTACAGTCCTACTCAACCTCAAAGTGCGGTTCCCACATGACCATAAACTGTAGGTTCTAGAAATTCCTTAAATTGTATGGTCCTACATGACCACAATGTGCTAGTCACACATGACCATAAACTATGTGGTCCATCATGAAATTAAACTGTCCAGTCCTACAAAACTTTAAACTATTAATTTTCCTGCATGATGTTAAACATCATCTCAAGAACTAAATATTTCTAGATTCCTATCCTCATGGGAAACATATGAACTCTCAGATGCTCAATCTTGAGTCCATCACCCATTTTCATCTTTGGCTATCCCCTCATTCGAATAGTTCTTTTGGAGGATCCGAAATGGCATCATATTGGCTTCTATGGCCCCACACATGTTAGGGTTACGATGATTGCGCCCTATGTCCACCTTCCTTCTTCTAATCCTCCCAATTCCTTACAGCATGATGTTAAACTGCATGTCCCTTTTTGAACTACCTATGGATTGATTCCCATCCTCATGGGATATGTAGAACCGCCCAAACATTTCATCCATTGGCCCAACCCCAAACATAGGGACCTCGCATTTGGATGAAACACATGGTGTGGTGTAGGATATTTCCCGCATTCATGTGGATTAAATTATGACAGTACCATGTATCCCTCTCCCATGATGATATATAACTCTTCGGCTGTATAGATTTATTTGAAATCGCACAGGCACATTTATCATCCAAACACCCCATCATTTGGGCTCTCATTATCTTCCACATCCGAAAGGTCCCCCAAGCGATAAGGATACTTAGTATAAGGGATCTCTTATCGTTACAGGAAAATTTCTTCTAGGTATTCAAACAACAAATCAGTAGAAGTCCTGCATTTCAAATGTGGCCAGCTGTCGACGTCCATTTGTTGTTCTCACTTATGGTCACATGATATAGATTATGTGTTTCGAATCTAGTCAATAAATATCCTTTTTCATTGTCACCTACCCAATATGTCCCAAACATTGAGTGGAGTGGTTCATTCCGCCCTACTGTCTCCCCAAGTGTCAGTATGCCTCGATCGAGAGTGTAATTCTAGTTGTCAGACCATTATGTGATGGGGAGAGCCATGTAGAACTCTTTGTTTCCCACACCGAGCATTGATCTTGTGGGACTAGTAGCTATGAAGGTGATTCCCACATGAGAGGCCATACGGCTAAAGTGGGCATGGATAACCAACCTTTGAATCCTTGACCCCTTTGGCCCCCTGGTCCAGGTTCTCATTTAGGATTTTGTGGTGCGGTTTGGACTCACATCCGTATTCACGTCAGACTATTTCACCATTCCACACATATCCCCTTGATACATACATCCCTTCATTTATTATCCGTATTATGGGCATAGGCCCCATCATGCTTTGTGAGCCCCATAATTTGGCTTTCCATCACCTCCTATATTCAAACGGGACGCCGAATTGTATGGATGCTCAACCCAAGGGCCCTCCTACCATTACAGGCTAACGTCCTCGAGGATTGCGAGTGAAAAATTAATACATGTCTTGTGTTGCGAATATGATTAACGGTCAATGATAAATTAATTTCCCCGAATTCTGGTCACACAAGTGTGAATTCTTTGTTTCGAAGCTGGTCAATAGTTTTCCTCTATCATCGTTTCCACTTTGTGCTCCTCCATAAGCACGTTGATTCACCCTCTCTGTCCCATGAATATGACATTAAACTAGGCATATAGAGTCAGAGTTCCATGACCCTAAAATAAGATCACCTCTGTCCTCACTACAAGATGGTAAACAACAAGTTGGTCGTGAAATTTTTTCTGTATCCAAACCTCAAGCCCCATGGACTTTTCGGGCCCTTGGTCCAGGTTCTCACTTAGGGTTGTACAATGTGGTGTGGGATTATGTACTCAATCGCGTCAGGTTACTGATCATGCCATACACATCCTTGGATGAGATACCTCACCCCTATATTATGCATTACTGTAAGACATTAAACAGAACAAAACCCCCAAAATACAAATGTCTTGATTCCCATCGTCATGGGATATGTAGGGCTTCATGAATGACTAGCCTTCAGGTCTAGCCCCATCTCCTAGAAACCTCCCTATCATTTTGGCCCATTGACTCGCGTTTTTCCATAAGAGGGGTATACGGTGTGGTATGGGAATATGTCCCCATTCACATCGGGTTTATAAAAACCATGCCACATACCTCTCTCTCTATCTTGAGTAGTCTTTTCTCCTTTTCCCCCACACTTATCTCATTGAGTCGGCTTCCCTTATGTCGGGTGCCTTTTCCCTCTTCAGTGATTGATCAATTGGCCCATGAGTACTCTGGTCTAGAACCTATAGTGTTAGATTCTACCAGGTCATGATTTCACCAACTTTTCAAGCATTATGTTCATCGTCATTTGGACATCCATTACCTATCACATCCGAAAGGACCTCCAAATGGAATGGGTGTTAGTCCCATGGTCTCTCCTAACATTACGAGCCAAAGACCTCAAGGGTTTTAAACAAAAAATCAATACAATTCTTATGATGCTATTTGGTCAGCGGACAACGGTCATTTTTCGTTCCCATTTCAGGCCGCCCAAGATAGATACTGTATTTTGAACACAGCAAATAGTTATCCTCCATCATCATGCCAACCCCTTAAAGCCTTGAATGTTTGTTACATGATTCACATTACACTACCAAAAAACACGGTTTCCGTAGTGCCACCCTTTATCAGTGCTAAAAAAGCGCTGATAAAGGGGGGCCTTTATGAGCTCTAAAAAATTCTCTGATAAAGGGAACTTTTAATATCTCTATAAAAGCACTGTTAAGTGTGACCATTTATCAATGCTTTTTAAGAGCTGATAAAGGGTCCCCTTTGTCAGCCCTATTTTTAGTAGCGCTAAAAAAGAGGGGTTTTATCAGCATGCATTTTCTTAGTGCTGATAAATGTGTACATTTCAAAGAAAAAATCATAAAAAATAATATATTGATATATAAGTATATTTATATTGATATAAATACCAATAATATTTTTCAAAATATGTTTTATATCAATATGATATGTGGTAGACCCAAAACGGATACCCCAGAGCAGAAATTATGGCCGTTTTAAGGGAATAAGGACCTTTTCGTGCCTTGAAGAATATGAGAATTTGTTAAAATGGACGCAGTAGTGTATTTCTAGTCATAATATTCGATTTTAAGTGTTGTTGATGAAAAAAAGACACTCGGAGCAGATGTTATGGTAAATTGAACACCCGGATCCAATCATATGACCGTTCAGAGGTATTTTGGGCCATTTAGAACCTCAAAGAACATGGGAAGGGGTTTATGTGATCACCAGAGTGTGTAAAATTTCACAATCATCGATTTTATATGTGGTAGATCAAAAAACGGATACTCGGAGCAGAATTTATTGTCGATAGAAATTTTGCAACTCTCGTATCTCCTAGAAATCTAATAAACAAGCATCTCACTAAAACCGGCATAACATTTACACCAGTTGTCTGTTTGAGCATTGAAACCAGTAAAATATAATCTCATGAAATGTTTTATGACCTTTTATAGTCAAAAGAGTTAGAATATCAGAGGAATGAATGATATATTAGCTATAACACTCCAATAAAGTCCAACTTCAAATGGCCATAACTTTCGTTATAGGTGTCCATTTGGGCTCTACCACATATCAAATCGAAGGAAGAAAAGCGATCTAGACAACAAGATAACTATAAAGAAGTTTCAGTAATGTTTGGGACCCTAAAATCTCCAAACACAACCAGCAGACATCCAAAACTTAGTTTTTCTGTTCGGACCCCTGTCAAATTTTTCTTAAAACGATCATAACATCTGATATGTGTGTCTGTTCGGCCATTAGCACCCTTTTTATTGTATATCATTTCATTATATTCATATTGACTATTCACTAAGCTGATACAAACACCCATAGTGGAAGTTATGCCTTTTTAGTGCCTCTGTGATTTTTTAGGTTTTTTGAGACCCTATTTCTAGCACTTTTGTATATACATATTAATATATAATATTTGTAAATATATATAAATATGTATAATTATACCTACATATCCACATATAATATATATATGTGTGTGTGTGTCTTTTTGTCTGTTGTACATATACATGAATGTATATATGTATTTATGTATGTATTTATTTATTTATAAAACCACACATAAGAAAACATATTTTATAAATGTATTTAAAACTAATCTTATAAATATATATTAATATTTATTAATATACGAATAAATACATGGATACAAAATTATAACTATATATATATATAGATATAAATAAAAAATAATATACAGATATATATATATAGTAATATAACTAAATATACATATATATTAATATATGAGTAAATATAACTATATATATAGAGATATATTAATAAATGAAGAGAAATGTAATATGGTGGAGTTTTAAAGGCTTTGGTGCACATGCAATAGATCTTGAGTTCGGATCCTTGGGGAGTAAGGTTTCGGGCACCGGTGGGGGTAATAACACTGCGCTGTAAAAGGGGGTGGGTATGGGGGGAGCTGGAATGGGGTGTGCATGGGCTACCATGGGTGGTGGTGCTGTTAAAGGGGGGCTTCAAGCACTATTAAAGCCCCCAAGAATTAAAAAATATATTTTTTTTTAATTTTTATTTTTTTAACATTTATCAGCGCTTTTAAAAAGCGCTGATAAAAGGGACCCCCTTTATCCTCACCTTGATTAACAACATTTTTTAGCACTGTTAATTGAATTTTCTAGAGCTGATAAAGGCCATTTTGTAGTAGCGTTATTTTCCACCCCATCGGGTCCAAATTGAATTTCGACACTCTTGGAACTATCCATCAGTGTGTATTTTCATGTTAGGAGGACAAATCCACTGTAATTAATCACTCGGTGCTCTGACCCGACATCCCTTTGGAGTGCATTCTAGGTATTGAAAAATAACCTCTTCCTCCCTTGTTTCCTACACTGAGTTTCACTCACATGGGCTTAGTAATTGGATTGATTTTTGTGCCTACTTTGGAGGATTCTGCCTCGCCATGGTCCGAGCTCTAATACCATAAACTAAGATCTCTTTTATAACTACGTACGGTTTGATTCACATTCTCATGGGATACATAGAAACACCTAGACATCTCGTCTTGGGGTCAAGCTTGAGTTCCATTATTTTATCTATTCTGTTATGCCTTCTAGGCCCTAACTCTTATATGACTGCATGATGTGGCATGTGTGGTCTTCTACCTTCATTCAGGTTAGTTTTGCAATTGTCACACCACGTACCCCCCTTTTTTAATGATATAGTCCCTCGTATCTCCTACGCTATATTCTTTAACGTTCTCTACCCCCTTGGCCCATGGTTTCTATCATGGAATCGTGTGTGGTGTGAAATGGACCTCATCCTCATTCATGCCGAGTATGCTTTATCACGCCGTGCACATTCCATTTTGAACCCCATCTTTCGCATATATGTCTAATCCATATGACTTGAAACAATTATTCATCTTCCCACATGACATTAAACTGTTACGTATATATCACGTGAAGTTCAATTGCATGGTTGGTCCCATCACATGACCCTAAACTGTGAAATTACCGTCCTAGCTGCATGATGAAAAATTTCACTACATCATTGTGTCCTCATTAGAGGGGACATCATGTTTGGTATCAGTCACACACCATACCATTTTTCAATGCCTGCACACAGATAGATTCTTTTGGAAATTCCTAATCATTCTATCCAAGGTTCATAGCTTCACAACAAAACAACACTCATTCATCATAATGGAAAAACAAGAGCTATCAAATTCCACTTCTTTGGGTGCAAGGGACAGACCCGCACAACCTCATTATCTATGGAACCTGTATCTTACCGTTCCATTTCTAGAAATACATTTTTCTTGATTCTTATTTTCATTGGTTATGTAACAATGCCCGACCTCTTTGCCTCGAGCCTAGCCTAACTTCACTTTTGGTCCCTTGATGAAAATAATTTCATTCAGGTATACGTGGTGTGGTATAGACTCATTATGTCCTTATTCACATTGGGTTTTTAGCTACCGTACCATATACTCCTTTCTTGGGATCTCCCCTTTCACCCTTCATCCTATCTTATAATGTTAAACTACATGAATCTATGTGTCCTCAATCTATGAAACTAAAAGATGGTTCTACCCTGAACAAGTTTAGGTTTCTCTATGCCAACCATGGGATGTGTCAGCTTCTTCTCCAAAGCAGATTCTCCCTACCAGCATTGATCTCTAACCACGTTGTGCTTTAAAACAATGTTTGGGTTGATTCTCATCCTTATGGGTTACGTAATAACTCCTTGACATTCGGCCTCGAGCCCAACCCCAGGGTCATTAACTCTCTACGCTCCTCATCCGCGATCACGATCTAGTCCCAATAACCTTAAACAGGGGGCCTACAGTCCATATACCATGACTTTAAACTGTTATCATTGTTCCATGAAGTTTGACCTTTAAACTATGTGCATTGCCCTCATAGTATGATGTAAAACTACGTGTTATTCCAGACCATTACCAGGGAGGTCCTATTTAGTAGTAGGTATGATCCCTGATCAGACCAATGCGCCCACCCAAAGTGCCCTCACCATGATGGCATAATTTCAAGAGTTTTGGACTCCATTCCAACAACCCATCATTCCATACTCCACGATTTGTGAGCCTGTTTTTTGGTCCCTTGACCTCTTTCACACATAAAGGAACCCCCTAATAGTATGGATGCTCGACCTATGGTTCGCCTACTATCCTGGGCCAATGTTCTGGAAGGCTAATGTATAACATTTCAAGTCAATACCCATGTTTTGAACATGGTCAGCGGTCGACCATCATTTGTTAGCCCCATTTCAGGCTAACACAATGAGGATATTGTGTTTCAAACATGGACAATAGTTATACATCAGTGTCACACCATCCCAACAGTGTTCAAAATTTGGGAATCTGAATTCACACCTCCCACTCCCATATGTTCCGATAAATTTAAAACTTCTCTGGCGTTATCCAACATGAGAAATAGATCACATTGGGAAGACGACACATCAATTATTCTGAGGTCCTCATCCTCTAATCGGGCCACCCCCCTTTTTTTATGTCCATAAATCTAGATTGGTTGTTCGAACCTCGGATTCCAGAAACATGGTTTACACTCATACATTCACACGAAGTTATAGTGAGAGAATCCCTTGTTTCTCACATCGGGTATGACCCACGTGAGTTTAGTAATGGGTACCTATGTATATTGTGAGTATTTTCAAGTGCATTAAAATGAACATGAAAATAGTCTATTTGAACATGCAATTCAGAGATGAAAGTAATAATGAATGATAATTTTGGGTGGTCGGCCAAAACAAGACCCTTAAGGATCGATATTTTGGATTGACTGTTCATGTGCTTCCACCTTCCGACTTGTGGCCTCCAATATTGCTTCACATCCCCTGATATCCTTCTCTTTAACAGAAGTAGTGGAGCATAACTCATTATCCCTGGCTTGCACTCGTGATTGTTCATTATAGAGCTTAATAATCTGGAGATACACCTGCGCTATCTGTTCCTGATCATTCGAAAGTTGGGCCTTCAATCGATAAATGATCTCATATTGGTTTACTATAAATGCCTCCCTTACCTCCACATGTTCTTCAAGGTGTTGGACCTCTTTATCTACCTCTTATAAGGCCAGAGTGTTCACTATATCCTCCTAGCACCAGTCAATGTCTGAAATTAATTTGTCCTCCCATATCTTCTACACCACGTAATCACGGAATATTACATGAGAATGGAGAGCACCTACCCCTCCAGTTCATAGAAATCGTATCCAGGTGCGGAGTGACCCCATTCGGCTTAGCCATTCATACTGTGGTTGGCTGAGAAACAATCTGATGCACTTCCATGCCTTGAGCCATGTCATATGGCTCTCCTCCGTAGAATCTAACTTGGAATAATCAATTTTTTCTTGGTCCACGTGCCTATTTTAGGGGAAAGGGGAGAGGAGTTCAGCAGCATAGCCTTCTTCGGGAACCTTCTCCTCATCAGTGACTTCACTCTCATTGGGCTGGAACTACACCCCAGCATCATAACCATCCCTCATTGCAATCTATCTCTTGTCGAGTACTGGGATAGGCCCACCTAGAATGGTTGATTCTCTAGAGGTCGACGCAGCCACTGCCCATCCAGCTCTTGCAGATGTCCCGAACATGATGGTCCATCATGCCCCCAACCTTGTGATCACTAAATCAAGAATAAGTATCTTGATTAGATGAACTCCCCAGCAAATAACAGAACCAATGAGAAAGGACTTATGATATCCAAGTGAGGCTGTATCCAATGCCTCTCTCACGGAGGTGGCAGACACCATAGGGGATTCATCGACGCTAGTCAACTTATTCACCAGCGTGTAGTCCTATTTAAAATGGGAATGGACAGGGGCTCTTCTTCTAGCTCCTTGTCACCTAATCCAGATAAAATTGGCACCCCACTATGCTCAGTCTGAAGGACTGGCTCCCAAGGTTGTTCCCCAGTCTCCATAGGCAAACCTGCGCCCACTGTGGGGAAGCCTTCCTTGGGACCCTCTCCCATGTGTTCCTAAATAGGAAAGGGTTTGGATGATGAATCAATATTATGAAAAGATAATGGCCGGTGTAGATAAGGTTTAAACCATACCTCAAGCTACTCTTCCAGTTCTCCATTGGATATGACTATTTCATCGCTCTCCCAAGAGCTACACAGGTGAGCAGGAGCATCTGAAGGCCCCTCACCACCAAGACCTTCAACTTGGTCCTCCTCCTCTTCATCGGGTCTATATTCATCACCTCCTCCTCCTCATTCTTCTTATCATTATTCTCCATCATCTACACTTTCATACATGGATAGAAGCATCTCTGGGTTATGCTCCTAGATGAGCATTACTTTCACCCGGAGATGAAGTTCTTCATACCACCCCAAATGGAATGCGTACATATCCATGGCTGTCAGGTATGTAGGATGATGATGAATGTTTACCCTATATAAAATCTAGATGCGCCATATGTTTGGAAGATCGAGCCCGATGCATACCAACCTCTTCCAAAACTCTTCGGCGGACAAGGACTATCGTATAATTCTCCTTGAGAACCATATAGAAGGGAAGATAACATAAGAATATGACATTAGAAGGTTCCTAAGTAGGTTTCTTGGGAGTTCCCAAGCTAGACCACATGGTCGTATATGAGACCACCCTTCCCTAGAGGGTGGAGGTACATTCTCGGCCTACACTGCCACTACCGATGAAGTATCGGCTGCACCATGCTAGCTGCCTGGACCATTCTTTTCCTCACTACCCCCATGGAAACTCGTCTAACATTCTTCTCTTGGGGCTCTGCACCAGCCGCATTGACCATCAAGATGCACTTACAATGAATTACCTCAGGATACATTCTCATCTAGTGTTCAAAATACTCTGTTGAAAGTCCCACACTGACATCGGTGGGGGGGAAGAGTGATGATTTCTCCCAAGCATGCCATCATGAACATAGGCCATAGATGGTGTAGAATTCATGGATTCCGCTCTTCTTGAACCTCTGTGTATACTTTCTTGGGCATCCGTTGCATGCACCTGAATTGCATGGGGAACCTAGTCAGCAAATATAGTTCGCAGAAGATTTTTCAATTAATATGGTCCACCAGCACACCACCTCAGATGCTCTGCAGGTACTCCCTCTACTCCAATGGACCCCACATATCATCTACCATTTGGCTGACTGGGGATCAGAATGGATGGAAGTTGAAGTGGGTCTGGCTAACGATCTTGATCTTGATTCCTTCATCCCTAAGCATCAATGGGTGGATTCCAATGATGTTCAAGATGTATGGCCACATACCGTTACCAAGGGCGAATGACATTCAGGAAGTCATACCCACCATAGTGGGATGCGACCCAGCCATGGAGAATCTGGAATGGCCCACATATCTTCATGGGGGTACATAGCCTCAAGATGCATCATATAATACTGTACAACCTAGCCAACACTTTCACCCCTAGGTTAACCTTGTTCTTTTCCACCATAATCCAAGCCATCACTAATGCCCCTGGGCGGACTCACATCCTCATGTCACTCACAAGAAAAAAACATTTGCTCAAGAATGCACAAGAATCACTGCATATCGCACATTCGGGTATCGACCTTCATTAATGACAAATCCCAACGTTATGTACTCCCTTATCTCCAAAACCGTCCTGTATGATCCAACTTTTCCCCTATCAGATGTGTCCATGCATTGCTTCCCTCGGCCAGGCATCATCATGGTCGTGTCCTAGGTCAGGAAATAACAAAACCACCCTAAATAAGATATGTTTTTTAGGATATATTTTATTTTGAGATCCTCTTTTTCTAGATCTAGTAGGTTCCATGATAAGATTATGGTGCGTGTCCTATCTCCCAGACATTCTCCATTAGGAGGAACATGTCGCACTAATACCCCTCCCAGAAGATTCCCTTGATACAATGGATGTACCACAGGCTGATGCCCACCTCTCCATGGTGGAGGTGAAATGTGTTGTTATTAGTCAACAATTGACTAAAAAACTCTTCTACCAAGTCCAACTATTGGTAGAAGTGGAATTGGGTCATCCAAATTGCCTCAAAAATCCCAATAGACCACATCGTTGGCCCTAATTACTCACATGTCTGAAATAACCAGAACACACATGCCCACTAATTTGTAAATTTGACTCCAGATCTGAAATCTCATTCCTACAAGCTCGTCGACTCATCAATAATGTTTCTTCTGAATGTACTTGCATAAGTAGCAAGAGATTTCATATGGACTTGATTGCTTCCCACAACCATCATTATTTTCATATTTAGTACATAAATGTTTGTGTTATGAATTTCCCTAGTTGGATGGACATTGTTTGTAATGTGGAATTGTGGAAGACTATCATCACGCATCACCCATAACTGTGGTGTGTTTATCTTGAAACTGGGGATCAACACCTATTCTAGAAGACCGAAGTCCCAAAGTGGAAGGCTACCACTCAGGACGTAATCCCATTGATCTTTTTTAATCATGCTGAAATTTATTTGGTTATCAGACAACACCCTCATCGCATAAATAATAGAAGGGTTCACGATCATTTGGGTTCTTCTTCTAGTAGTGGAAGCCTCCCTCTCAGGATTGGTATGTTGAGTGGCCATTTTGGGAATCAAATTGAATTGGTGAAAAATAATGAAGTTCAGCACACAAAAGCTATGGCAGTGTGAATGAATGTTGACTTGTGTGATAAAAATTGGAATGGCGCGCAAAACCCGGATTCAGTCACAAAATCTTACGCACCGATCGGGCCCTTTTTCGCGCATGAGAGAAAAACACCTATCGTGTGGAAAAAGTAAAATTAGGGCCTAGGGGGATGTTTATAAAGTGCTGACCTGCCTTCTGCACATGTGAAACCATCCTGTGTGCGAAAAATGCATTTTTCCATGGCCCGGAATAGGTTTCCCTATTTTTTGGCGTACCCTCCGAGTCTGACCATCGAGGTCTCTTACATATTAGATTCTGAGGGGGGGGGGGTAATTTTGTGATGCATAAATTTGGAGAAGGTAAGAATAATGTTGATAAAATAGTAACGAATTAATCCAGGATGGTAAGAGAATATTTCAGGTCATAGGAGGCAGATGCGGGCTAGATTTGGGGGATGCTTGCAATTTTCCTTCTAGCATGCAAAAGCTTGCATGCCAGGCCCCCTTTCTATGCACAAGGCAACATCAAATGGGATTTTGTGTTCCTGAACCCCTTTTTGCACACAAAACAAGGTTAAACGGGTGTTTGAATTACCGACCCCCTCTCCTCCCCCAATGCGACGTCAAACATAGCTTTGCATGCCACGACCCTTTGCACACCACCCCCGATGAATTCAAATATAAAACAAAACATATAACCTCTCTTCAATGATGGTAACAGAAGATGAAGTGCCTCTTCGCTGCATGACAACTACATATACCACGACCATCTTAAAAACCCAATGGACCTCAGGAATGGGATTTCGCGTGACAGATTTCCCGATGGGGCTCCCTTTAGTGGGCCCTCTGGTACCTGTTCCTCATGAATTTCTTTTCTTCCCATGCCATTTTCATTCAAGAGTCCCCCTTTTGCACTAATTTTTCCTCAACGTCAGTACACTCTTACGCACAACCCATACAACCTACGTGAAAACATTCCATCTTGAACGCAACCCCTTCATCTTGCATGCAACCATTCCATCTTGCGAGCTACCTTTCCATCATGTGTGAAACCTTTACCCTTTACGTGAAACCCCTTAATATTGTGTGGAATCCTTGAATCTTTCACACAGACCTTCTATCGTTCCACTGGCCAATTTGTTTACACACATTCCATGTGTTTCAATCACTTTAAGGCACCCTATTTGAGCCCCCCTTATGCGCAACACAACTGCATCACATTCTTACTTCTTGTGTGGCCCTTTAGAGATTCCCAGAGAAATTTCAAAGTCCCTTGGGCGGAACTTTCCATTGCGTTGCTTCACCTCATGCTTCTTCACATAGGAACGCTAACGACTATTTATTCTTCACATAGCCATGGTAACGTAGACCACTAATGGATCACTCCATACCACCCCATAGACATGACATTGATGATGCCTTCCCTCCCCCATGGGTTGGGACGCATGGATTATGTATGTCCTTTGGGGTGTGGTGTGCACCCTCCTTGTCTGATCTATAGGACGTTAAACTTCCAAGTGCCATCGTCCAACCTGTAAGACGTTAAACTGCCAAGTGCCAGCATCCTCTACAAATGATATTAAATTGTAGCCTAACCCCATGAATTTCACGCAGGGTGATCCATCTCAGATATTCTCTCTGCCCACTGGTCACCACGGGAGTGAGATCATTCCTCATATGGAATTAGATCCTCTTTATCAGAGGAGTGTCTGTCTGTGGGGAAATGGAAACCACCTTGGTTTAATCCCCCTAGATAATTTCGAAGTAGGTATCACCCCTACTCCTCCTCACTTCCTCGGTGCCAAATCCCTCTCCCTTTGGGTTTTTTCACCACCCAAGCCTCCACCCTAGAGTAAGTCCCAATCTCCGTCGCCCTGGGTTGCAAACCATGTTTATGCCCCTGTTTACTCTTTGGGACACAAACCACATGTAAGCCCACAGATGCACCTTCCACAATGTGATTGTCAGGTCCTTTCTCCCTCTTGTTTCCCACACCGAGCATGAGTCACATGGGCATAAAGTAAGCATTGACTATGAAATTCTCCTTGGCCAACCTAGAGTGTAAGCCCAAACCATGAACTTTTAGTCCTTTGATCCTTGCCAAGGCAAGGTATGTAGGAATCCTCCCTAAGGTTCTAGCCCACCGTCCATTGGTTCTGACCCCCTTCACGTCAGTCCCCACTCCACCCATGAATACGAGGACTTCGATCCTTGCCAAGGACATGTATGTAGGAAGCCTACCTGAGGTTAAATCCCACCATCCACTGGTTCCGACCCCCATCCCATCTGTTCCCACTCCACCATGAAGTACGATGTCTTGGATACTTTCTAAGGCAAGGTACATGGGAAGCCTCCATGAGGTTCAAGCCCACCATCTAGTGGTTCTAACCCCCTTCACGTCGGACCACCTACTTTCTGCATAAAGTTAAAATTCATTTCCCCTTTTCATCCTACATGATGTTAAACATCATCCACCATCCAGTGGTAAGACAATGTGACACCCCATTAAGTGGTAAGTCATTTTCCACCCCATTAAGAGGTATGTCATTGTCAACCCCATGCAGTGGCATGCCGTAGAATTTCCTAATGAACAATAATATATTGAAGACCCCAATCGATGGGATGTCGTCGCCAGATGAACTATTAAGACATTGGTTACATGCCAAAGGGATATGTAGGAGGAACCTTAGAGACTCTGGCCCAAAATCACCATCTCCCTCAATTTTACTCCCTCTCATTCTCCATCCACTTCATTTTACCATCCATCATCCATCTTGATAATAACCAGGGCTGCCTAATCCCATTGAAATCCTGCCAATTCACTTCCTAGAATCAATGTTTACTCTAGGGGTCACATCGATCTAGTCCACTCTTGTAAAGACCCGCAAATTTCGAGGAAATTTTTTTCTTAATTTTCTTTGGAATTTTACAAGAGCGCAGCTTCCGACGGCACCTGATTCCGAGGCCCGGTGTGCCCAGAATCAATTTCCGAAGTTTGGCTCGGGTACGTTCAGTGAACGGACGAGCGGGTTTTTCTATCTTTTGAACCGATGCCCGGAATCGAATTCTGAGGGCACCGATGAAATCGCAGCGCCGGTATTTGCTTAGAAACGCCTCTTCCGGAGTTGCGTTTGCTCAGACGTGGTTTTTAATTTTTGCGGCTTTAAGTCAGAATAAAATAAAGTTTGTGCGACAACTTTATTTTATTTCACTTAAGCTGCTTGGAAGCCACTTGAAGCCACTTAAAGCCGGCTTGAACTGAGTTGAACTGGATAGGATGCTATCCAGAAATATCCTACCCCCTTGGTAGGATATTTGTGAGGTGGGGCCCGCACGAGCCCCGCCGTTTCTTTCGCTAAGTAACGCACCCGCGAAAACCCGTCAAAGTAACTGAAAAGTCAACTGACGCGTTTTCTTTAATTCTTAACAGACCATTTAATTGGGCGGTTTATTTCGTGAATTAAATGGGCTGTTTCATTCGTTGAATTAATTCAACGAATTTAATGGGTCGTTACTTACGCGTTTGCGTTGGTTGGCAAAATAATAAAATAAGACCAACTCTTTCTTTTGGAGGATTACTCTTTGTGCGAGATTCTATGGGCCTCCACCTTCCCCGCGAAGAACGCGAAGAACGCGAAGAACGCCGGCGACCGGAATTCGACGACGCACACCGAGATCTGCGACGTCGACGAGCTTTACCAGCGACGTTCTTCGGCGAGGCCTCTTCTTCCGCGGCCGATCCTCGTTCGGCAATTGAGGTGAGAAACGAATCGTTTATTTCTCCCCTTTTTATAATTCAATATCAACGGATTTAAATTAATCCGTTTGATCTTGATCCGGAGGTTGGCGACGAGACGCCGGATACCGCGACGACGCGACGATCCCCCTTCTTCCGCGACGAGCAATCCCGCGACGATCCCTTGTTCGGCAACGACAGCTGCGAGGTAAGGGGTGATTTGAAATATTTTTTTTTCCTTTCCCGTGATTTTATTTCTTTTAAAATAAGGAACTGATCACAGAACAATTTTAAATTTATTTAAAATTGTTGATTGGTCGTTTCTTGTTTCTCCCGATGTTTATGACTAACGCGGAGGGTGCGGGTCTAACGAACAAGACCCGGCAACCCTCCGCCGATCTTCCTTTTTGTGCGGATTTGGCGCGCGACGGAAAAAGCATGACGCAAGGGCCATTTGGTGATTCCGCAGTGGAGGACGCGTCCCGGGAGGAACAATGGCGCAGACAGGAGGCAAAACGGGCCACCGGAGCAACTCCGGCGGCCCGCGGAAGGGGGCGGCGGCGCGGGTCGCCGGCGCGGCGGCGCCGGCGACCGGAGGCGGCGGCGCCCGGCGCCCCGCCGGAGGAGTCCGCCGCGGCCGAGCCGCGGCGGCGGCGAACCGCCGTCCGGCCACCCAGCACGCGGCCCGCGCGGGCCGCGTTTCTCCAAAGCCGCGGGTTTGACCCGCGGCGGCTCCCTCGGCCGCTCGGCCGGTCCGGTCAGCCGGGCCGCGCCCAGGCCGGACCGGACCTGGCCTAGCCGGGTCGGGCCGGGTCGGGCCGACCCGGCTCGGCCGACCCAAGGGGGGGGTGGGGTTCGGGCCGGGTCGCCCCGGGCCCAGAACCCCCGTTTCGGGCACTCTTCGGTCTTTCGCCCATATCTTGGGCCTGGGACCTCTGATTGACGAACCGTCAGCGGCTACGTGATCCTTGGATCGAGACGGTCGTTTCGGTATATTATACTCAAGGTTTCGGAAGACTTTGGGTTCGGCCGGGTTGGTTCGTACACGAAACCAACCGGGCCCTCGGAGCGGAAACGCTCATAACTTGAGCTACGGACGTCCGAACGACGTACCGTCAGCTGTGATAGTTTCCTCTAAGTGAGACGGAACTTTTGGCATACTCCGCCCGAGGATCGGATACAGGCGGAGTACGGTCGGGTTGGTTTTGCCCTAAAAACCAACCGGGCCCCTGGGACGAAAATGCCAATAACTCTCAGACCGGGCGTCCGATTGACGCGCCGTCTGTTGCGTTGAAATCCTGTTGTCGATACGGAACTTTTGGATACATCAACTTCGGACTACGTGTCAGTTGATGTATCAGCCTCTCGGCTCGTGGAGCGGACCCTCCTAAACGAGCTCGCTGCGTGCGAGAACCCTAGCGCTGGCTGTGACTTCGACGACAGAGCAGAGATCCTCCGTGGACTGCGACGACGACAGAGCAGATATCCTCCGTGGACTGCGACGACGGCAGAGCAGAGATCCTCCGTGGACTGCGGCGACGACTGTGTAGAGATCCTCAGTGGACTGCGTCGACTACTGCACTCAGCGATCCCACGTGGATCAGTGCTACAGGTTCTGTGTGAGCCCGATCCTATGTGGGTCCTTACTACCGGTTCTGTGTGAGCCACTGCCTACAGGTTCTGTGTGAGCCCGATCCTGTGTGGGTCTTCTGCGGGGGTTAGTACCTATCGATCCTTCGTGGGTCCGACGACTTAGATGGATCAGTGATCATCTTTGACGTCATCTGAAAAAGTATACCTGGTTGAGCTGAATCTTATGTTACTCTCCTTTGTGGATTGTGTTGAACTATCCTATGTGGATTTACCGTTTACTCTCCGTGTGGATTTGAGTCTTGCTTTCCTTTGTGGATTGAGTTGTTCTTGAGCTCGTGAGCAGAGCTAGAATTGGGGACTTAGGTATATGTATGGGCATATACCTAAGTCGAGTCAGATGTTACTTCGTGATTGCATCTTTCTTTTGTGCTATATCCTTTGTGGATTTCGGGAGACCTTCGGGGGTCTCGGGGTCCTTACTGAGTAGCTTGTACTCACCCCTGCACGGGCTATGCCCGCACCTTGTTGTGTTGGTTGCAGACGACGGACAGCGCTGATCACGGTTGGGGCGTGGAGCAGGACGGTACCTGGAGGTGGACCACTGGGCGGGACGTGCTCGAAGCGGACGTGGGACCCGAGGAGTCTGGAGGCTATCTGTACCCACCCTTCAGGTGGGATTGCCAGTGGACGACACGAGGCCGCCGTCTTTTCTTCAGTTGCTGTACTTTACATTTCAGTTGTACTTTACAGTTGGGCTTGTATTTCCGGACCCCTTTACATTTCTGCACTTTACTTTCCGCTTGCTGACTCTGTGTGGTTGTTACTTATAAAGGCAATGCCTTCCCTGTTTACTGGGATTTTACGCCTTGGTGCTAGTCGCCAGCCCCTAGCCTATGGAAGGCGGGCTTGGGGTAGTCACGGCACGGGCCCCGAGGACGGGTCGTGACAAATTGGTATCAAAGGGTGGTCGGTTCTACCGCAGACTCTGATCGTCTTTTCTTTCTATATTAAGCAATAGTGTTTAGTGTATTGAGTGTGGTTATCAGTTCAGGGAGCCCAGTGTTGGTGCGGAGGCCGACGTATCCGTACACCAGGACCCTAACTCCTAATTTCCGACTTAATGCATGAAAACATTGATTGCGTGTGTGTTTCAAGTTTTCTTTGTGATTACTTGTGTCAGCTCACCGGGTATACTGATCTGCTTTATGAAAGTCTCAAGTTTTCCTTGTGATTACTTATGCCAGCTCACCAGGTATACTATTCTGACTGTGGTGCTCTTGTTCTCCTTTTCAGGATGGCCCCGCGACGACAGCCAGCTAGGGTTCCGAGTGTAGGGCGCGACGGCAGCCCACCGAGCGACGAGGCCTCGGTGCAGGGCCCTTTGCCAGCAGTGGCACCGGCGGTAGCTTTACCCGCCGAGCCACCGATGCTACCAGTACCAGACGCTGACGATGCACGTCGCCTCAGGGCACTGCATGAGTTTCAGAGCCAGCGACCGCCCAGGTTTCGCGGTGAGGCGGACCCCCAGGCCGCCGAGGACTGGCTAGAGGCGGTGGTACAGATCTTTAGGCTAGTGAGGACACCAGCGGATCTCATGGTGATCCTCGCGGCGAGCCTCCTGCAGGCGGCGGCAGGACGATGGTGGAGCCTGATGCTCCAGGTTCACGATGAGACATCCTTGCTCTGGGCGGACTTCGAGAGCCTCTTCCGCTCTGAGTTCGTCCCGGCCACCCTCCGAGCGGTGCGCATCCAGGAGCTTCTCCAGCTGCGCCCGGGCAGCATGACGGTCGCTCAGTACGCGGCGAGGTTCACTGACCTATCTCTCTACTCGACCGACATGGTACGGGACCCCTTCTTCCGGGCCCGGACTTTCGAGCAGGGCTTGCGACAGGAGATTCGGGCGTCGCTGATCTCCCTCAGCATTCTGACCCAGGCGGGAGTGCTGGAGCGAGCCCTCCTGATCGAGAGCTTCCTGGCAGAGCCTTCTTCAGCGGCGAGACCTAGCGCAGGGCAGCAGGTAGCTGATTCTTCGGCAGCAGGTAGCCGACGAATGACTCTCGGGTCCAGGAAGACCAGACCCCCACGCAGACGGCCTCAGGACACCGGCTCAGCAGTGCAGGGCACACAGCGGAGTTCCAGCCTTCCGAGAGGCAGGCTGTGCTACTCCTGCGGCGGGCAGGGTCACATGGCTCGTGACTGCCCGACTCGCCGATCAGAGGAGCAGCAGACGGTGGAGGGGCCACCCAGGCAGAGGCAGAGGGTCGACCGTGGCGGTCCGCAGGGAGGAGGCGGACGAGGCAGAGGAGCTGGCCGAGCAGCGGGTGGTGGGCGACGCTTCCAGGCTCTACCCCCACCACCACCAGGAGGGCCACCTCGACCACATGGAGCTGGCGGGCAGGGACAGGCCCAGCTCCAGGCAGTGGAGGCCTACGACCCCGACTTGCCAAAGATGATTCGAGGTACGATCTGTGTCTATTCCACCCTTGCTGCAGTGCTTATAGACACAGGAGCGAGTCACTATTTCATAGCCTCTGCCCTTGTTCGGAGCTCGGAGATTCCGACTGAGCCGTTGGCTCGATCCATACGGCTAGAGACTCCTACGGGAGCAGACTCGACGATTACGCACTGGTGCCGGCAGTGTGAGCTTACTCTAGGAGGCGAGAGCTTCGGCTGGGATCACCTTGTAGCGGCGTCGAGGCCTTACGACGTCATCTTGGGCATGGATTGGCTATCCACGGTTCATGCCCAGATCGACTGTTTTAGGCGCAAGGTGCGATGTGTTCGCACCGACGGGAGCAGGTTTACCTTCACCGGCGAGAAGGGAACCTTTGCAGCACAGGATGGACTTCCGCGGAGGAGAGTGCAGCCCATCTCTCATCAGTTGGCTAGCCTCATCCTGGGAGCAGTGGACGTGCGGAGTCCAGTTTTTCCTGCAGTTGTGGACCAGTACGTGGACGTCTTTCCCGACGACGTTCCAGGGCTACCTCCTCGTAGAGAGGTAGAATTTTACATCGACTTGTACCCCGGGACAGCCCCGATATCTACTCCAGCATATCGGATGGCCCCTGCCGAGCTTCGGGAGCTGCGGGTACAGTTGGAGGACTTGCAGAGCAAGGGGTTTATCCGACCCAGTGTTTCACCATGGGCTTCCCCGATTTTGTTCGCCAAGAAGGCGGACGGGAGCTTGCGACTATGTGTTGACTATCGTCGCCTGAACCAGGTGACAGTGAGGAACAAGTATCCGCTGCCACGGATTGATGACCTCTTCGATCAGCTCAAGGGAGCGCGGTGGTTCTCGAAGATAGACCTCCGGTCAGGCTATCATCAGCTCAGAGTTCGAGACGAGGACGTGCAGAAGACGGCCTTCAGGTGTCGGTATGGCCATTATGAGTTCTTGGTTATGCCGTTCGGCGTAACCAATGCTCCAGCAGTGTTCATGAGCCTCATGAGCAGGATCTTCCAGCCATACCTCGACCGATTTGTCGTGGTCTTCATTGACGACATTTTGGTATACTCGACGACTGAGGAGGAGCATGCCTACCACCTGCGAGTTGTGCTAGACACGCTCCGAGAGCACCGGCTTTATGGAAAGCTCTCAAAGTGCCAGTTCTGGTTACGTGAGGTCCATTTCTTGGGGCACGTCATTTCTGAGGCGGGAGTTGCAGTGGATCCCACGAAGATCGAGGCAGTGCTAGCTTGGGAGCCACCCAGGAGCGTGACGGAGGTGCGGAGCTTCTTGGGCCTAGCGGGATACTATCGGAGATTCGTGCCAAACTTCTCCAGAGTTGCGGCACCACTCTCGGCTTTGACGAAGAAGGGGAAACCCTTCGTGTGGTCAGACAGATGTCAGCAGAGCTTCCAGGAGCTGAGGCAGAGGTTGACCAGCGCACCTATCTTGAGGTTGCCTGAGGAGGGAGTTGGATACGTAGTTTACTGCGACGCATCAGGGACTGGACTCGGATGCGTCCTGATGCAGGAGCGGGCCATGATCGCCTACGGATCACGTCAGTTGAGGCCGCATGAGCAGAACTACGCCACTCATGACCTGGAGTTAGCAGCAGTGTTCTTCGCTCTGAAGACTTGGCGGCACTATCTGATGGGCGAGCGCTTCACAGTCTTTTCTGACCACCAGAGTCTCAGGTATATCTTCTCTCAGAAGGACCTGAACCTGAGACAGCGGAGATGGCTTGAGTTCCTCCAAGACTATGACTTTGAGATAGTCTATACTCCTGGGAAGGGGAACGTGGTAGCCGATGCCCTCAGCAGGAGGACGGGCATTCAGCTACTTGAGGAGGCGACAGAGCAGCTAGCCTCCTTACAGATATCCTTCGTGGATAGAGACGGAGCAGCATTTCTTCAGTCTCTCACAGTCTCTCCTCCACTTCTACAGCGGGTCAGAGAGGCTCAGCGTGAGGACGCTGACTGTGAGACCCGGCGTGCACTGATATCCTCAGGTCAGGCGCCTGATGGCTTCTCCCTTGGAGCAGAGCACGACATCCTTTTCAGAGGACGTACCTTCGTACCAGTCGCTTTACGAGAGGAGGTGTTGAGAGAGTTTCACACTTCTCCCTTGGCGGTGCATCCCGGAGTGGCGAAGATGTACCAGGATCTCAGACGACAGCACTGGTGGCCGGGCATGAAGAAAGCTGTGGCAGAGTTCGTTTCACGATGCCACACCTGCCAGCAGGTGAAGGCAGAGCATCAGGTACCAGCAGGCTTGGTACAGCCCTTGGAGGTCCCGGAGTGGAAGTGGGATGGCATATCTATGGACTTCGTGACTGGACTTCCACGCACTTCCAGAGGTCACGACTCCATTTGGGTGATTGTCGACCGACTCACCAAGTCGGCACACTTCTTACCCATCAGAGAGCAGGGCTCAGTGGAGAGCTTGGGACGTCTTTACGTCCAGGAGATCATACGGCTTCACGGTGTGCCATCGTCTATCGTCTCCGATCGAGATGCTCGTTTCACTTCCCGGCTTTGGAAGGGGTTGCAGGAGGCGTTCGGGACGCTGCTCCATCTGAGCACAGCCTTCCACCCTCAGACGGATGGTCAGACGGAGAGGACCATACAGACACTCGAGGACATGCTCCGTGCATGCGTTCTCGACTTTGGTCGCAGTTGGGAGGACCACCTACCCTTGGTGGAGTTCGCGTACAACAACAGCTACCACTCCACCATCGGGATGGCACCATACGAGGCGTTGTACGGCAGACCATGAAGATCACCGTTGTGCTGGACAGACCCTGGGGAGTCAGCACTCGTGGGACCAGAGATGGTCCGAGCCACGACAGAGAAGGTCCAGATCATCCAGGAGAGGATGAGGACAGCTCAGAGCCGGCAGAAGTCATATGCTGACAGGAGGCGGAGGCCACTAGAGTTCGAGGATGGCGACCACGTCTTTTTGCGTGTCTCACCTCGACGTGGTTTACGGAGATTTGGCCGAGGCAGCAAGTTGTATCCACGCTTCATCGGGCCTTTCCAGGTCCTCAGCAGGATAGGAGAGGTGGCTTATCGCCTGGCTCTACCACCTCAGTTGCACCGGGTGCACGACGTCTTCCACGTATCTCAGCTGAGGAGATACGTGCACGACCCGACGCACATCATCGACTTTGGGGAGCTGGACGTGGACGATGGGGCAACTTTTGCGGAGGTCCCAGTGGAGATCGAGGATCGACAGGAGTGGGTCCTACGTGGGCGGTCGATTCCTCTTGTGCGCGTCAGATGGCAGCACGGGAACCTCCAGGAGAGCACTTGGGAGCGGGAGGCTCAGATGCGTGCTCAGTACCCCCATTTGTTCCCCTAGTTTTTGATGTATCTTTACGGGGACGTAAAGCCCTGAGGTGGGAGTAATGTAAAGACCCGCAAATTTCAATGAAATTTTTTTCTTAATTTTCTTTGGAATTTTACAAGAGCGCAGCTTCCGACGGCACCTGATTCCGAGGCCCGGTGTGCCCAGAATCAATTTCCGAAGTTTGGCTTGGGTACGTTCAGTGAACGGACGAGCGGGTTTTTCTATCTTTTGAACCGATGCCCGGAATCGAATTCTGAGGGCACCGATGAAATCGCAGCGCCGGTATTTGCTTAGAAACGCCTCTTCCGGAGTTGCGTTTTCTCAGACGTGGTTTTTAATTTTTGCGGCTTTAAGTCAGAATAAAATAAAGTTTGTGCGACAACTTTATTTTATTTCTCTTAAGCTGCTTGGAAGCCACTTGAAGCCACTTAAAGCCGGCTTGAACTGAGTTGAACTAGATAGGATGCTATCCAGAAATATCCTACCCCCTTGGTAGGATATTTGTGAGGTGGGGCCCGCACGAGCCCCGCCGTTTCTTTCGCTAAGTAACGCACCCGCGAAAACCCGTCAAAGTAACTGAAAAGTCAACCGACGCGTTTTCTTTAATTCTTAACAGACCATTTAATTGGGCGGTTTATTTCGTGAATTAAATGGGATGTTTCATTCGTTGAATTAATTCAACGAATTTAATGGGTCGTTACTTACGCGTTTGCGTTCGTTGGAAAAATAATAAAATAAGACCAACTCTTTCTTTTGGAGGATTACTCGTTGTGCGAGATTCTCTGGGCCTCCACCTTCCCCGCGAAGAACGCGAAGAACGCGAAGAACGCGAAGAACGCCGGCGACCGGAATTCGACGACGCACACCGAGATCTGCGACGTCGACGAGCTTTACCCGCGACGTTCTTCGGCGACGCCTCTTCTTCCGCGGCCGATCCTCGTTCGGCAATTAAGGTGAGAAACGAATCGTTTATTTCTCCCCTTTTTATAATTCAATATCAACGGATTTAAATTAATCCGTTTGATCTTGATCCGGAGGTTGGCGACGCGACGCCGGATTCCGCGACGACGCGACGATCCCCCTTCTTCCGCGGCGAGCAATCCCGCGACGATCCCTTGATCGGCAACGACAGCTGCGAGGTAAGGGTTGATTTGAAATATTTTTTTTTCCTTTCCCGTGATTTTATTTCTTTTAAAATAAGGAACCGATCACAGAACAATTTTAAATTTATTTAAAATTGTTGATTGGTCGTTTCTTGTTTCTCCCGATGTTTATGACTAACGCGGAGGGTGCGGGTCTAACGAACAAGACCCGGCAACCCTCCGCCGATCTTCCTTTTTGTGCGGATTTGGCGGGCGACGGCAAAAGCATGACGCAAGGGCCATTTGTTGATTCCGCAGTGGAGGACGCGTCCCGGGAGGAACAATGGCGCAGACGGGAGGCAAAACGGGCCACCGGAGCAACTCCGGCGGCCCGCGGAAGGTGGCGGCAGTGCGGGTCGCCGGCGCGGCGGCGGCGAACCGCCGGACCGCGTCCGCGGTCCGGCCACCCAGCACGCGGCCCGCGCGGGCCGCGTTTCTCCATAGCCGCGGGTTTGACCCGCGGCGGCTCCCTCGGCCGCTCGGCCGAAGCCGAGCCGGCCGGTCCGGTCGGCCGGGCCGCGCCCCGGCCGGACCGGACCCGGTTCGGCCGACCCAAGGGGGGGGTTCGGGCCGGGTCTCCCCGGGCCCAGAACCCCCGTTTCGGGCCCTCTTCGGTCTTTCGCCCATATCTTGGGCCTGGGACCTCCGATTGACGAACCGTCAGCGGCTACGCGATCCTTGGATCGAGACGGTCGTTTTGGTATATTATATTCAAGGTTTCGGAAGACTTCGGGTTCGGCCGGGTTGGTTCCTACACGAAACCAACCGGGCCCTCGGAGCGGAAACGCTCATAACTTGAGCTACGGACGTCCGAACGACGTACCGTCAACTGTGGTAGTTTCCTCTAAGTGAGACGGAACTTTTGGCATACTCCGCCCGAGGATCGGATACAGGCGGAGTACGGTCGGGTTGGTTTTGCCTTAAAAACCAACCGGGCCCCTGGGACGAAAATGCCAATAACTCTCAGACCGGGCGTCCGATTGACGCGCCGTCTGTTGCGTTGAGATCCTGTTTTCGATACGGAACTTTTGAATACATCAACTTCGGACTACGTGTCAGTTGATGTATCAGCCTCTCGGCTCGTGGAGCGGACCCTCCTAAACAAGCTCGCTGCGTGCGAGAACCCTAGCGCTGGCTGTGACTTCGACGATAGAGCAGAGATCCTCCGTGGACTGCGACGACGACAGAGCAGAGATCCTCCGTGGACTGCGACGACGGCAGAGCAGAGATCCTTCTTGGACTGCGGCGACGACTGTGCAGAGATCCTCAGTGGACTGCGTCGACTACTGCACTCAGCGATCCCACGTGGATCAGTGCTACAGGTTCTGTGTGAGCCCGATCCTATGTGGGTCCTTACTACCGGTTCTGTGTGAGCCACTGCCTACAGGTTCTGTGTGAGCCCGATCCTGTGTGGGTCTTCTGCGGGGGTTAGTACCTATCGATCCTTCGTGGGTCCGACGACTTAGATGGATCAGTGATCATCTTTGACGTCATCTGAAAAAGTATACCTGGTTGAGCTGAATCTTATGTTACTCTCCTTTGTGGATTTTGTTGAACTATCCTATGTAGATTTACCGTTTACTCTCCGTGTGGATTTGAGTCTTGCTTTCCTTTGTGGATTGAGTTGTTCTTGAGCTCGTGAGCAGAGCTAGAATTGGGGACTTAGGTATATGTATGGGCATATACCTAAGTCGAGTCAGATGTTACTTCGTGATTGCATCTTTCTTTTGTGCTATATCCTTTGTGGATTTCGGGAGACCTTCGGGGGTCTCGGGGTCCTTACTGAGTAGCTTGTACTCACCCCTGCATGGGCTATGCCCGCACCTTGTTGTGTTGGTTGCAGACGACGGACAGCGCTGATCACGGTTGGGGCGTGGAGCAGGACGGTACCTGGAGGTGGACCACTGGGCGGGACGTGCTCGGAGCGGACGTGGGACCCGAGGAGCCTGGAGGCTATCTGTACCCACCCTTCAGGTGGGATTGCCAGTGGACGACACGAGGCCGCCGTCTTTTCTTCAGTTGCTGTACTTTACTTTTCAGTTGTACTTTACAGTTAGGCTTGTATTTCCGGCCCCCTTTACTTTTCTGCACTTTACTTTCCGCTTGCTGACTCTGTGTGGTTGTTACTTATAAAGGCAATTCCTTCCCTGTTTACTGGGATTTTACGCCTTGGTGCTAGTCGTTAGCCCCTGGCCTATAGAAGGCGGGCTTGGGGTAGTCACGGCACGGGCCCCGAGGACGGGTCGTGACAACTCTAGTTACTGTTCTGATCAGTCTTATCTGTCTCTGCTAGATTTTAAACTGGTGGAACACCATGTTTTAAACATATGAATCCAGGGAAAACCACATATACATGTCTATGGAATATAATTCCCCGCATTAGATGTGGGATTACTTGGGCTTCCATGCCCTCGAGAAGCACTATAATAAGGGACTGGAACCAAGATACACGAGTGTTTCAACGTCTAGACATGCCAGTGATGTCCAATGCGACTACTCCCCCTGTCGAAGGTTACTACCCTTACCAGATCCCTTAGAATGTACCAAAAAATTAGTGTAATAAACTAGTGTCTATGATGACATGGAACTGGGAAGAGTTTCATGAACAACATCTTAAATCGACATGTTTTACCTAGAATAGGTAAAGAGTTCTGAGTATGAATCCATGGAAGGAATAACCGATGTCCCATCTTCTCATTTCGATGATGGGGAAAATTTACCTGAACAAGGAACACATGTCACCCGCATTTTGAAAGTGGGAATGTGGGGCAACAAATAGAGTCACTTTCCTCAAATAGATGGATGCGCATGCCCCAAAAAACGAGTCAGAAACACATACTTATTTACTACTAATGACCTAAATGTTGATGTATTAATAAAAATGGTACATACAACTAATCACTAAAAAATAAAATATTTTTAAATATAATTAAATTTTACACTAAAATAAATGTTACATTCTAAAATTAAAAATATATTTTTATTTAATCAAAATCATTTTAGACAAATTTTATATTTAGAATTCCAATTAAAATTATAAATACAAGGATAAACTAATTTTATTGAAAAATCATGTTTTGAAACATTATGTGTTATTAGTATTATTTTATATCATTATATAATTTAAATGATGTTAATATATTAGCTAACATATTATAATATTTTAAAAGTTTTAAATTTAACCTATTAGAATAAAATATATAGTACATAACAAAACGGTTCTTGAAAAACAACATATTATCATTCTACAAAATATGGATTAATAAATTCCATTATAATTAATTATTTATGTTTTAAAATAAATTTTTTCTACTGCATTGATATTAAAATATTTATTGTAAATATATATATATATATATAATTTAATATTTTAATAATATAGTTATAAATATTTATATGTATCACAATAATAATTATATATATATATATATATTTTATTTTAAAATCATATTTTTATTTCATTGTGAGTTGTATTATTTTAAATTTACTATATAATAAAACATAACTTCATTAAACCTATTGGATATATATCCTACAACAATTTAAACAATGACCATATTTTAAATGACTATATTTACGATGAAAATATTTTCAATGCAAATATTTTTTTCCTATATATTAACTTTACTAATCATATTTGATTCACACCTCCAATTTAAAATTGTTTGCATTTTAGTTCTGAAAACATGTTTTCTCCATTCATGGTATTCTTTCCAATTTTTTTTATTATACTAATGCTGATTCTTAATGGTGATTGTTGTTTTGGGGGGGATTCTAAATAAAAATATGATCTCATTTTTAATTTATTATCCTCATTAAATATCCAAAAAAAATAAAATTGATGTAACCATTCATGATGTGTAATACTTAGTATCATGTGATTTTTTATAACATGTTTACATACATGAATAATTTGTTTTCAATTTAATCTCTATATTATAGTTATTTATAATTAGTCTATTCTTATTCCTTTGAAAATAAAAAATAATAATTTATAATTAAAAATATATTTTTAAATGGAATAATATTCTTCTTAAAAACCTTGGGTGTTACAAACTGAATGATATAATACATGTGGATGGAGGAGACCAACTGTACTATCAGCATTCAGTTTCTACGATGAGAATTTATGTGTTACCTTTATCACTGCCATTCCATATGAACAATCTATATTGATACATGTGTTGGTTATTCAATGATGATACCTAATTCTTTGTAATTTAACTGAATCCTACTAGTTCTATATATACACATACAACTTCAGGGGATTTATCCACACATTTCATGCCTTATATAGATTACATGCCCTTTCAAAATTCTTATATGTAACATGAGCATTTGGATCGTTGTGTTTATGTGTATCATGATTAACTGGTGAGCATTTGTATCTTTTACAGAAAACACCATTGTAGTATAATGGGCCAAATGTCCATTAGCATGTCCTTATTTTAAATTTTATACTTCATTAAAATTAATTCATAAAATTACATGGTATGGGATATAATTAGGCAATTCATGAATCATGTTCTTATAAATAGCATACTTTAAAAAATTACTTAATGGATGTCGAGATGTGTACATGTGCAGTGGTATATTTTGATAAGTCCTCCCATGAGTTTGACATGACTAATAGATATTTTTCAATATATCCGGAACAATATTTTGTTGGATTAGGGTTATGCACTAATCATAGTACTGTCTAAAGTGGACCTAGTGGGATGGGATTTGAAATAATGGTATAAGAGGGTACAATTACATAGGATCAAAATTTGGGTATAGTATACTAAAGAGGATTACATTAGTAATAGGGTAATAATCATTACTTATCATGAGGTGGTATCTCATTCTATGTAACCTAGTAATGGTTTAGAAATAGATGTATGATTACCCCAAGTCAGTAAAACCATTATTGTCAACTCTATTAAGAGGGACATCATTTCTTGGAAAACAAATGGTGCATGGATTATATAAGAATGGGTTGTAGTTGTGAATTCCTTCATTAGTAATTTCCACATATATAATTTTATAATTTAGTGAATATTGATAACTGAATAATTCCTTTTTGATGATATCCATCATGGATAATACAGTTGGAAGGAGATGATGACCAACCTAGTGATGAGGCCTTAGTATCGGGACATGATGATGAGATGATCCCTTTAGTTGAACACTGAGTGATGCTTATTCCTATTGATCAGTTGGTTGACCCAGCTATAATGGTTTAGGTGGATACCCCCATTAGTATGAGAATAATTTATTCCCATTATTATCTGTAGATGTAGTATTCATGGTGAGTGAAATTCATGAGATTAAAGGGAAGATACCTCCATGGATTAGGGTTGATCCATACCCCCTAGGAAAGGGAGTTTTCCTAGCGTCTATGGAATGAATATAACACCTAATTAAGAACCACCCTATTCAAATATTTTTGGGGTGTGGATACTTTTATAAGGATCATAATGATTATGGTGGTGACTTGTGACCCAGATGCAGGATGTTGTTACCTGATTGGATGGAACTTGATCAACTCATTTAAGTGGTGTACATTCCTCGTCACATGTGTTCAGTGCATATTTCAGAGCATATTCTACTTCTACATCATCTCAAGATAGTTATTGAATATTTGGTTATGTTTATTGACTTCATATGATACTTAATAATTATGGTGCTTAGAGGATACTTATAATCTCATACATGAGATTTTTTTCACTGATATGTTATATGGTGAGTCGAATCCCTTTGCATTCCATCCTATGATGGGGAACTAGAGTGAACCCTTATGGTATTGAGATCATATAATAACATTCAACTAGTGGAAAGAGGATCCAGTAGCCATCGTGATGTGGAATCATCATCTATATGAGGATGAAGACTATCCTTGGGGTCACGACACATGATAAACCGCCATATATCAAATAAAACGTATGTTTCAGTGGACCAATGATCACAGATAGGTTCTAGAATGCTTGGAGGAAAGGTGATGTTACATTTTTTATGTTTGAGGACACATTCCATGGGATATTCCAACCATTTGGGTAGTGGAATGTTCCATACGATCCACTGGGTGGTCAATATAGCATCCATACTCTTTATCACACACTTAAACATGTTTTATTACATAACAACGTTCACTTGATACAACATATATGATATATAGGTATAGTGACATTGGATATTAAGAACATTACATAAAAACATAGAACATAAAAACAATATATTTATTGATAATTTTCTTTTAACGAACACTACATTCCCACGTACTTAGTATTTCATGTGATAATCTATAGACATGCATAAGAAAATGGAGAGAAATGAAGACCAGTATGGGAGAAGAAAAGAATAGCCTAAAAAATACAATAAATTTTAGTAAATTGGCATATCAATTGGGAAAAAGAGAAACATGAACATAAAGTCCTACTACATCATGATTATCATAACATGGAAATGTGGCATCAACATTTAACATGGTATTAGCATGAGCCCAAGATCATTATACATAAAGCATGAGTAAAACATCATCTCAATTGAATTATCATTAGTAAACCCACATGTTACTTGAAATGTCATGATTATAATCTCTACCTAGTGCATCAGAAATCTATCCGGGATCACCCTTCTTAATAATTTCATTTCATGCATAATGTTGCCACATAGATCATATAACATGAACTCATTACACACCATAATTTATTTCATGAAAATAGAATGATTAATTCATACAAGAAACTCTATAATAAATAAGTAAATTTTTATAAATTTGGATACCCTTAATAGAGAAATGGAAATGGTATTCACTACACAGTGTCTTTGGCATGGAAAATTGTGGTGCAATTTCAGCACCATAAAAACGTGACATAAGAATCCATAATAACTGTTGAGGAGAGAGAATGGGTTGTATCATCATATGTACATGAAATTTAAATTAAGGGTTCATATAGATACATGTCCCACATATGTAATTGAATTTTTATTCATAAAACAAAAGAATTTCTTGAATGTAAAGGAGGAGAGAGAAACCTCTTACAGAATTTCAACATGGAAATGGGTGTACATGGGAGAAATTAATGAGAGTGAAATGAGTCTCCCATTAATAAATCATAAGGAGGGAAGTATTGGAAAGGTGATAAATTATACCAAATCATTATTAATTGAATAAAAGGGTATAACAACATATTGAAATTTGGATAAAATGATAATGGAAGAAATCTCTTACTTGGAAGTGTGATCCCAATGGATTGGTAAGGGCTTGAGTGAGGCTTATTGGGAGCTTGGTGTGTGTTTTGAGAATTATAGAGAGTGGATCAAATAGTCTAGTAAATCTACAAAGGATTTGAGTGATGATGAAGTTGGAGATTGGGTGGGATTATATAGGAAAAGATATGAAATTCATTATTATTTAGGTTTTGGACACCACACATTAAACTAATCAAATCCAAAAACCAACCAATGGGTTTTGCCCATGTTTTTTCCAAAGGGGAGTTTAAAGAATTATTTTATAAGGACAATTTCAAGACTTCCTAGAATATTAGGTATGATTTTGTTGAGGTAAGTCACACTCTCATGAAAATCAACTTAAAAAGTTAAAATGTTTTATAAGTCTTGAAGTGTCCACTAAGGCTTTGTAAAATAAATAAATCATATATAAAATCTCATTATTTTAATGGTAAAACAAATATTCAACCAACATTCCATTTATAGTATTTTATTACCTCACTACTAGGTCATTATGATGTTATAATACAAATTATATAATTAAATGCTATTTAATTTTTAACAAAAAATTTGACTATCATTGAAAATTATGAAACATTCCCGGTTGGTTAATTTCAACGTCTTTATTCCAAAAATATTATTAATTTTATATATGTTATATTATAAATATGTGAAATTTTACTTGAAAAAGGCATTCATTGAAAATTCATGGGTTCGGATAAAAATGGATTTCAAAACATAATATAAATCACAAATGTATTCCTAAAAATTATATGATCATTTATATTTAATAAAAATTAATTTACAAATAATATTTTATTAAAATATTATTTAATTATAAAACCCATTAATTCATTAAAATATATTTCTTAGTTGAATATTAACTAAAAATACTATTTGTGCTTTACAAACTATTTACAAAATAAAATGAATTTATAATATTTATTATACACAAAAGTAATGAATATAATCATATTTCCAAGGCCTTGTTACATAACCCCTTATAACACTCACATATGACCGAAAGGTAAGGTGTGTGATGGTGGCAAACACTTGGGGTGGCTCAGATAACATCTCTTGGGAGGCAATCTCTCCCAGTTTCCACTTCTCCCATAGGTGGTTATGTTCAAGATTAACATGTTTAATCTCAGCTTGATCTTGGTTGAGAGAAAATCCCAATGACGCCATGTCATTTATGTGCTCTTACAAATCGGATTTATATAGAGAAATTATACTGGATGAGGCCATCGCTTCCTTTGCCTGAGTAAATTCGATTTTTAAAAACCTATATTTATACTAATCATATGATCACTATTCAATGTCTATATTAGAAATGGTCAAATTCATAATGGTATTTTGAAATCCAAAAACACAAAACCAAGGAAGTGTGCAATCTTTGTATGAATATCCACAAAAACCAATATAGCATTGTTTCCTTTGGATGTATTTAGAAGTCCGATGACAAAGTCCACAGTGACGTTCTACCATTTCCATGCTATAATGGGTATTGGATGCATCATCCCCGTATACTTCTACCTCTTCACCCATCACTATCTAACAAACTAGGAACTTTGATGTATACTCAGTGATCACATTCTTCATGTTATCCCATAAATAATTCTCTTAGAGATCACAATACATCTTTGTGTTTTTTGGGTGTTTTGAGAAATTTAAACTATGTGCATCATCCAAGGTTCATTCTTAAACTCCGGATTGGGTGGAACATGTATTCATGATCAAAATCTCACAATTAATTCATAATTGTCATTGAACTCTAAGGATTTACCTTTTCGGATAGTTTCCACTTTTATATGAATTCCCAAATGATCCTTTTGAGAACCATTTAGGAATTCCAAAAGAGACAGTTGAGCAAAAATTTGTGAATGGATTGATGATGGTCCCTTCTTTATGATTCCCATGTCCATATTCTTCAAATCTAAGAATATTGTATCCTTTTCAATTATCATCAATGGTAGAATTGTTGGGGCCTTTCTACATAGAGCATCCTCCACCTTGTTCTATTTCCCATGGTGGTAATGAATTGAGAAATCATAGTCATTGACCAGATCTAACCACATTATTGGGCACATGTTAAAATATTTCTGGGTAAATTAATGTACAGGAGGATTTTGTGGTCTGTATTTATCCCACACTTCTCACCAAAGAGGTAATGTCGCATAATTTATAAAACAAAAATCACTGCAGCCTACTCTAGATCATGTGTTGAATATTTTTCCTCATGAAATTTCTATTTTCCTAAAGAATAGAAAATTACTTTTTCATTTGTCATCAACACATAACACATTACCTTCTTTGAAGCATCACTAAATAACAAAAAAAATTCTCCACTTTTGGGTAATGTCAGAACAAGAACAGTGATAAGCCAATATTTCAACTCTTTGAAGCTCTCTTCGTATTCATAACTCCATGAATACTATACTCCCTTCTAATTTGTAATGGAAATAGGGGTGTACATTCAGGAGATATTTTTCATATATCAGCGATAATATCGAGCTAACACCAATAATAAATGGATATCCATTTCCGATGATGGCCTCATACATCCCTATATTGTAGTTTTCTTGGAGAGATCCATAGATATCCCATTACTTGTGATGATATGAATTATGAATTGAACCTCCTTCAACCAGAACTCACACTTGATGTACATTTCATAGACTATATCCTCATGAAAGGTCTCTAGTACAATGCTTAAATTCTCTTCATGTTCCTCCTTTGTTTTGGAGTATATTATCATATCTTCAACAAATACTACCACAACTTTGTTGAGGTAATATCTAAGTACTCTATTTATCAAGTCCATGGAGATTTCTGGAGAATTAGTTAGTCTGAAATGAATTAATATGAATTCATATGGATCATAACTTGTATGAAATGTAGCCTTGCTTATATCCTCCTTCACCCTTACTTGGTAGTATCCCGAATGTAAATCCACATTGGAGATGTATTATGCTCCACGTAGCTGATCGAAAAAGAGAAAAATCCGGTGTAGAAGATACATGTTCTTTATCATGAATTTTTTGAGCTCATGATAATCAATGCAGTGGCACATTGACCCATCCTTCCTATTGACTAAGAGGATTGGTGCACCCCAAGGTGAAAAATGTGGGCGTATAAACCCTTATCCAGATTCTGTTGAAGTTGTTTCATCATCTCATAAAATCTCCAAAACAAACATTCTAAATGGGGTCATGGATATTGTAAATTCCCCAAGTATAAGATTAATGGAAAATTATTTATATCTTCTAGGATGAAGACAAGTAAATTCCTCAGGAAACACATTAGAAAATTCCATCGCAATTGGAATGTCTTCAAAGATGGTTGATTACATAGACTCCACCATCCAAGCCATATAAACATTTTCATAGGGAAGTAATATCCATGATTGAGATGATGATACTAAATAATATTCATCTTCCACATTGTAGTAGTACATAATCAGGGGTCGACTCACCATATGGAGAGTGATTTCCCTCTGATTGAAAATTTGGTTGGCTCTATATAGAGAAAGCCAATCCATACTAAGCATTGCATCAAATTACACCATAGGGAGTATAAAGAGTTTCTCTGGGAAGTTCAACCCACAAATAATTATGGGGGGAGTTATATTCAGGGTATGAAATTATTTCTCAATTTTTCATACTCACCAACAACATTACATCCATGATTTGTGGGGGTGTCGAGATTGTTATTTTAAACTTTTGAGATATAACAGAATGCATAGAAGCAAAATCAAAAAGTTTGTTCACTATTATTGAATGAATAACTAGTGTACTAATAATCACATCATTTTCAGGGTTCCCTTCAGCGGTATTGATGGAAAAATATTCCCTTCTTGTCTTGGATGTTGTGGGTTGCCTCTGAAAACCCTTGTCTTCAGGCATTGGTTTGCAGTGTGCACCAGTTTTTTGCAGTTGAAGCAATGAACAATGCATTGGGGGTCCAACGGAGCATTTCCCTCCTCTGTCATAGACTAATATTTCTCTTGTCGAAAGATAACAGCTGGGTTCCCTTCTCATCAATACCTAAGGCATTTTCTCGTCTCCTTTAAGAAATTTCGGGGGTGCTTCATTCCACACCTTTGGAAAGTGGGGTGCTAGATTTTCTTAGAACCGTTGGATTTATCCATCAGGATTCTAGAATTTATGCCCACATTATGCTGCTTATCTCCATGATACATTTTATAATCATCGATCTCAATCCCGAAATTGAGGTCACATTGAACAATTTCTTTATAGATCTCAAAGTCACAGATTAATAGGGTTTTCTGTAGGCTAGGTTTTATCCCACAAATAAAGGAGTCAACTGTTCATTTAGGAGTAATTAAAAAGATGGAGGAATATCATGCAATCATTGTGATTTTTTCCTTCTATGCTCTGATGGATTCATCATCATTTTTCTTGAGGTCAAGGGAGTCCCTTTCCATCTTACGATAGAGGGTGCGAGGAAAATATCAATCGAAAAACATTTTCTAGAAATAATTCCATTCCAACACCTCAACCTTCTCCTCAAACATAGTATATTTGATAAATGTATATCATTGATCAAATTCACCCTCTATACGATAATCATCAAGAAGTACCTTCTCCTAATTAGAATATTGAAGCATAGAGAGGATCTTCTCAATGGATTTGATCCATTGTTCGACGATTGAGGGATCAAATGATCTATTAAAAGTATGAGGCCTTTGTCTATTGAAGCTCTCGATTGTGAGTTTTTCTTTCAGGGAGGGGGGGTCAAACATTCCTCTTGACCATTGTTTAATTTTAAAACATGAGTTAATTAAGAGAGTATCATGACAATGTTCATGATTACCACACCCATTGGACTAGGAATCTCATTAGAACAATCATCGCATTGTTGTTTTATTCGATTGTTAGCCCATGTCCTACTATTTATGGCCATTATCTAGAATAAAATAAAAGTCAGTGGTAACAAAAAATGGTAATCCAATGAAAAAATGTAGGGATTATAAATTACTTTTATTTCCTCAACATATTTATTTTTATGCCTCAATCTATGATTTCCATGATCTACTTCATAACATATATTCTTAGGGGAATCTTTTATTCCAATAATAATAGTTCATAATATGATTATGAATTTACCAAAGCATATCTCCCGAGAGTGTTGTAACTAAGAGTGAAGAAAGGCACGTTGTCCTGTACCGGTTCCCATTCGAGTCTAGCTCAAAGCAGTGTTTTTAGGTTTTTCCCCTAGGATACATCTATGCCTGAGCCACCTCTACCTGCTCATATCTAGATAGGGATGTAATTATTGATAATCCACATACTCAATACTCACCAAAATTTATGTAATTTTTTATTTTACGTAGTCCTATCCCTAAGGATTTTACTACAGTTTTATAATCCCAATCCCAAAAATAACTATGCCTATCATCTGATTCCAATTATTACAACCATGATCATAAATTCAAAACTAGAAATAATTTATTACATAGAAAACATCACTTGATATGACATAGAAGATAAAAAGGTATAGTGTATTTGGGGATCAGGAACATTACATAACAACATAGAACCTAATTTACAACATCTTTATTGAAATATTCCCTAACATGACCAATACATTCCCTCGTACTAAGTATTGCATGGGATAACATGAGGAAATGATTAAGAAAAGAGTGATATATAAATCATAGTAATGGATTATTCAAGGAATAATATGAAAAATAAAATACATTTTTGGAAATAGGAATATCAATGGAGAATAAGAGAAACATGAACATAAAGGCATGATATAACATGATTATCATATCATAGAAATGAGGCATCAACATTTAATAAGTAAATAGCATGATACCATGCTCATTTAAAATGGATGATGAGTAAACACTCATTGAACTTGAATTAGAATAAGTAAACCCTCTTTAAAATTTATGTATCATGATACTAATCATACCCAATGCATTGAAGCGCTATCAGGATTCTCGCTTCATAATCATTTCATTTCATGCCTATGTGTGCCACATGGATCATATAAAATGAATTAGTTAAGAACCATAATTTATTCCATGATAAAGCAATGTAGAATTAATACATGAAACTCTATAATCAATAAGTAAATTTTCATAATATTTGATACTCTTGATAGAGAAATGTTCATGCTATTCTCTACATAATGAATTTGGCATGGAAAATCACAGTGCAATCTCAGCAACATAACAGTGTGACATAAGAATCCATAAAAATGTTTAATGAGAGATAAATGTTTGTCACATCATATATATATTAAATTGAACTTAAGGGGGTAATATAGATACTTTTCCCAAGATATATAATGGTATTTTGTTTCATAAAACAATAGAATTGTATGAATGTAACTGAAGAGAGAGAAATCCCCTATGGAATTAGAACATGGTAACAGGTGTAAATGGGAGGTATTATGGATAGTGAAAGGGGACTATCATCATTAAAACGTAAGTAGGGATTTATGGGGAGGTGCTAAATCATACCCCAACATTTTTAATTGAAAATAAAATTGTATAACCATATAATGAAATTTAGATCAAAATGAGAAAGGAAGAAATTCTTTACATAGAAGTGTGATCCCAAAGGCTTTGGAGGGGATTGAAAGAGTCTTATTGGGAGATTGGGGTGACTTGGGAGAATTATTTAGATAGGAGGTAAGAGTTTGTTTGAGCTCTAAATGATATTAGTGAAGAGGAAGTGGGACCTAGGTTTGGCTTATATAGGAAAAGAGAGGGAATTCTTTATTATTTAGTTTTTGAACACCACTCATTAAACTAATCCAAACCACAAACCTAACGATGTGGTTTTTCCATTTATTCTTCCAAAGGGGATTGGAAAAAAGTATTTTATAAATCCAATGGACATACTTCTTAAAATATTATTCTTTCTTACGTGGTGGCGAGTCACACTCTCAAGGAAAAAAATTTAAAAAGTTGAAATATTTTTAAAGTCTTGAAGTGTCAACTAAGGCCTTATAAAACAAATAATAAAATCTAAAATATCATTATTTTGGTGGTAAAACATATATTGGTTGGACATACCATTTACAGTATTTTATTACATCACTATTAGGTCATTATGATGTCAAACACACATTATATAATTAAAGAATATTTAATTTTTACCCAAAAAGTTGACATTCTTAGAAAATAATGAAAAATTCACTATTGGATAATTTTGATGTCCTAATTCCAAAAATAAAAATCAATTTATCTAAATAATTTTCTTAATATGTGAATTTTTAAATTATAAATAAAAATGGATATTTATAGAAAATCTATGGGTTTTGATAAAAACGGCTTTCAAAACATTATAAAAATCACAATTTTATTCTTAAAAATTATATGACCATATATATTTAACAAAACCTATTTAAGTAATAATATTTTATTAAAATATTATTTAATTCATAATTTCATTAATTCATCAAAATAGATTTCACTTAATTGAATATCAACTAGAAATACAATTTGTGTTTAAAAAACTATTTACTAAATAAATTGAATGTATATTTTATATTTTATAAAAAGATAATTCACATAATCATAGTGATAAGGTCATGTAACATAAACCCATATAACACCCACATAAGGCCATAGGGTAAGGTGTGTGATGGTGACATACACATTAGATGGTTCTGATAACATCGTTTGGGTGGTAATCACTATCAGCTTAAACTAATCCCAAAGGTGGTTTTGTTCGAGCTTAACATGTTGATGATCAGCCTGGGCTTGGTCATGAGAGAAGCCTAATGACACCAAGTATTTTATGAGAACTGAAAAATGGGATTCATGTGGATTAATTCTACTAGTTGATACCATCTCTTCCTTTCCCATAGTAAATTGGATTTGTTAAAGACCTATATTTATACTAATCACGTGATCACTGTTCAAATACTATATTAGTAATATTCAAAATTATTAATGGTATTTTGAAATCCAAAAACATAAAACCAAAGAAGTTCATATTTTTTATAACCATTTAACATAATATGACATTTAATTAGATCAAAAAGAATTTTCATTAATAAAAGTTTTGGTTGTTATAGTCGATGTGTTTAAGAAGATACGAGATCTGTGTGTAGATTTCAACGCTATGATCTAGTACCACTACCACCACTTCCAAGTGGTCAATGCTAGGCTCATTGAGAAAGTGAGTGGAAATGAGGATATCTATAAGTGGTGGAAAATTATGATCCTAAATCTCCTAATATTGTTCAAAGTACAATTTATATCCTCTATAATTTAATATCAATTTTTATAG
Organism: Viscum album; assembly: GCA_963277665.1. Classification (NCBI taxonomy): domain Eukaryota; kingdom Viridiplantae; phylum Streptophyta; class Magnoliopsida; order Santalales; family Viscaceae; genus Viscum; species Viscum album. The sequence continues at coordinate 1,048,936,939 of OY728150.1, forward strand.
ATATAGTTGTTGTCCATAATCTACTGGTGACAAAATTGGATGTCATGAACCAGCCCGGGTTCCCTGGTAACCCGATAACCGAGCCAGTCTGGACATAGCCCGAAGGGAATTACCGATCCCCATGGGTTGGAGACTAGCACGCGGCATCGTAAAACATGATAGTGGGAACGATATTTCCACAAGAATGCGGAAGCAAAAGAAACAAGACAAAACAATATGCATAAAAAAGTGAAGCTCCACTAGGAGCGATGTACCAGAATAAAAAAAGAGTCATAAAATTCCAAAATGTACTACAGCCCATGTACTACAAAAGGGAAAATAGTCCCAGAGTCCCTAAAGACACAACTCACCAAACCAAAGTTCAGCAACCAGATCCACCTCCAAGAGATCCCTTCCCCTTGCTCGACCCTGGAAGGAGAAAGTCTACAAACACCCAATGGAAAAAGTAGGGTGTGAGCCTAAGCCCAGTATGATACCGCCAAAGATTCCATAACAGGTGCCAAAAATATATTATCCAAAGAAAAAATTAAATTTTTCAATTAAACAGGTTTGACAATTCAAAAGGATATTTCAACAAAACATGATAAACATTTTCAAATGATGGAAATATTTACCTAAAGAAAAGACTTTACACATGATGGAATATTTGAAAAAATATGGCTTAAATAAAACATTTTATATAAGTTCAGCAGTCATGTAATACAGTTCAAAAATCATTGGAATACATTTATATCACAAATATAAATATTCCGGCGAGCAACATGGTCATCTACCAAGAGATACGATAGTATTAACCAGTTATTGGATTCCACACTCTCTATGTGAAGTATGCAAGATGTGTATACACATGTCCCTATAAAACTGTCCAAAGGAGACTCATCACCAAACCATAAGGGATGTTACCCGCCACATGTATGTTTTAGAACGTTGTCCTAGCATAGAGTGTATCCAAATAACTCACTTACTATTTAAGGATTGCATGCGCTCTTACATGATGGGTGAACTATTTTAATAAATCATAAAATACGATCATTCCCATTATACCATTTCAAAAGTGACAATATCATTCCATTTAAAACCAAAACATGTCTTATTCAAAACATTCTTTTTTACAAGATAAAACCAATGGGTTTCTATCAAATCATTTTAATCCATTTTCCCAGCTTGAAAATCCATTCAAAACCAATTCCATCATTTAAGAAATTAATTTCCACAATTAAATTCAACAATTTAATTGAAAACATTTCCATAAAATCCACCAATTAAATTAAACAATTTAAATCAGACAATTTCCCTAAACACACCCAATTCAATGGAATTGGGGTTTTCCAAATATCCATGCCATAACCATTACAAATATCTCGATTCAATGGAATCAAGTTTTTATCAATTTAATTGAAAGTATATTAAAGTAATTGAATATAAATGAACTATTGAAATAAATAAAGAAAAACAAAGATAAAAAATTTGGCAGGTTGGGACGGAACCACCTACCTCAATTTAATGACAGGAGTCAACCCAAGAGAAAACCCAATAACCGAGCGGCACAACGGTGTCAATCAATTCCCGGATCAAAATCATTAAAAACCAAAATTAATATCAAAGAAATCAAGATCTGAAAAAACTAGATCTAGATTCACAACCCTAGAACTATACCCCAACCCCAAGGTTTAGATCCCTGGAAAAAAAGAGAGTCTCCTATGATATGATTGAGGAATAATTGAGGAATAAATGAGAAACAATACAGGATGAAATCCACTTACCGGGAGGAGAGAAGATATTCAATCCGAGCCTTCAATCTCGACGACAGTTGTTCAGATCACATTGGATTATCTTAAGGAGGTTTAGGAAAGAACTAAAATGAGTCAAGCCCGAGAAAATGTAGAAATTATGGAAGTCCCGGGGGTTCGTGTGGTTTTAAAAGAAAAAATTTGGAACAAGAAACCACGTGCATTGTTTACCTGGGCAGAGGCGCACGGTTTGTCAAACCGTGTGCACACCGTGCTGGCATCACTGTCCATATATACACGGTCCGCATGGTTTGGTCGCACAGTTTTTCAAATGGTGCGCACACCATGCGTACCTCTCTATCCAGTGCTGTTTGGTTGGCATGGTTTAGTCGCACGATTTTTCAAATCGTTCGTAAGCCATGAACAAGCCATTGACCTTTTGTTTTACTTAAAAGTTAAACCAAACGCACCCCCAAGATACTACTCCAAAAAAGAGGTGCTTAGAAACATCAAAAGTACCTGGAAACGTAATGTTATGTTACAACCTCCCCACCATAAGACATTTAGGTCCCCAGAAATCCTATGAAGAAACCTCCACATCAAAAATATGAGGCCACTGCTCCCTCATTAGTGCCTCCCCTTCCCACGTCTCATGAGAATCAGAACCATGATGCCAATGTATATGAACCACTTGTATCGTTCTCCCCCGAAGTACCATGGTCTCAGAATCAATAATCCTGACTGGTCGTTCTGTCACAGATAAATCTGGTTCAATCTCAAGATCACTCTAGCTCACAGCATGATATGGATCAGAGATATACCTCCACAGCTAAAATACATGGAACACGTTATATATCGACGTTAGCTGTGGTGGTAGCTCCAGATGGTAAGCAACTTTCCCCACGAGTCCAACAACCTCGACAGTCCCAAAAAACGGGGAGTAAGCTTCTCTTACCTCCCAAGCTGTCGATGGCCCAATCACGGTGAAACATTCAAGAATACCAAGTCGCCAACTGATAACTCTAAAGGTTTATGGTGACGATCAACATAAGACTTCAGCCGACTCTGTGCCTTCAACATTATCTGTTGAATCAACTGGATCTTAGCTATCGTCTCTTGGACCAAACTCAGTCCTACCAAGGAAATTTCACCAATTTCTGACAAAAATAAGGGAGATTTACAAGGACGGCCATACAAAGCCTCAAAATGAGCCATTTTGATCACAGACTGAAAACCTTTGTTACATGAAAACTCTACTAGACCCAGATGATCATCCCAACTCCCACCAAAGTCAAGAACACAATCGTGAAGCATATCCTCATGGATCTGAATAGCTCTCTCTGTCTGGCCATCTGACTGTGGATGGTAGGTCGTGCTCAAACAGACTTGAGATCCCAGTGGCTCTTGAAGGACTCTCCAAATGCGAGAAGTAAATAGAGGATCCCTATCAAGGAAATATAGCAGACGAATCTCCGTGTAAATGAACAATCTCTTTCATATAGATTTTTACCAACTCCTCAACTTTGGTTTTATCTCGAATCGGTATAATGTGAGCGGACTAGGTCAGTCTGTCAATCACAACCCATATCGTGTTCTTCTTACTATGGGTTTGAGGTAACCCAAACACAAAGTCCATATAGATTTCATCCCAATTCTATGTAGGGAATGGAAGTTGTTGAAGAAAACCTGAATGTTTCTGGTGCTTTGCTTTCACCTGCTGGCATGTATTGCAACGAGACACAAAATCAGCAATATCCCATCTCATATCTGGCCACCAAAACTATCGCCGCATATCATAGAACATTTTTGTGGTTCCCGGGTGTACCACACACTGAGAGTTATGGAAAACCCCCATCACATCCTTCCTTTCCACTAACAGCACAACATAACGGTTTTGGTAACACAAAACACCCTCTTTGGAGAATTACCACTGGGTGTTGGTCTCCCCACCATAAAGAGAGTCCATAAAGCTATGGTATTCATCATCAAGTTTTTACTCCTGAATAATTAACTCGAGGAGAGAAGAATTCATCTCAACACTGGTTAAAGAAACTTCATTCCCCTTCCACTGGACTCCAATATGCAACGGAGAAAAAAGAGCCATCAAACACCACTCTTCTAAAGATTATTTCACAACTTGCGATAGAAGATTCCTGCATAATGCATCTACAACAACATTCCCTTTCCCTGGGGTATAGGCAATGTCATAGTCGAAAGATTTCAGGTACTCCACCCAACGCCATTGACAGAGATTCAAATATTTTTGAGAGAAGATATAACTCAAGCTCTTGTGGTCTGAATACAATGTAAACCTTTCTCAATAATGTTAATGTATCCAACACATAAGAGTGTGCATTACAACTTCAAGTTCAATGTCATGGGTAGGATAATTCTTCTCATGACCCTTGTGCTGACATGATCCATAGGAATCAAAATGATCACCTTGCATAAGGACACATCCCAAACCTGAACTCGATGCATCACAGAAGACCACGTAACCTAACCCAGCATCAGTAAGATTTAACACTGGAACAGTAGTAAAAATATGCATTAGCTCAACAAAATAACTCTGAAATTTATGATTCCAAGAAAACATCACTCCCTTTCGAGTCAGAGCAGTCATTGGAGAAGATAACCTTGAGAAGTATTTAACGAAACGACGATAATATCCTACTAATCCCAAGAAGCTCTGAATCTTGAAAACATTCCGGGGTTGTTCCCAAGTCATAACACCCATCACCTTTTCAGGATCAAGTGTTATTCCTGGTTCTGACATGACATGTCCCATGAATTTCACTTCCAGAATCCAGAAATCACAATTTGAAAGCTTGGCATAAAGTCCTTGATTCCTTAGAAGATCCAGAACAGTTCTCAAATGATGCACATGATCCTCCTCAGACATGGAGTATACAAGAATGTAATCAACAAAGAGCATTTGATAGGCCAAAGGGCATAACAAGGTACTCATAAATGCCCATACCTACATCAGAAAGCGGTTTTCTGAATGTCAGATTCCTTTATCCTCAACTAATGTTAACCAAATTGAAAATCAATTTTTTAAAACCACTTTGCCTCTTTCCATTGATCAATCAATTCATCAATTCGTGGTAACGAATATTTTTCCTTTATCTTAACTCGATTGAGTTCTCAGTAATCAACACATAGGCGAAGAGAACCATCAGACTTCTTGGAGAAAAGAATAGGTGAAGCCCAAGAAGACACACTCAGGCGTATAAATCCCTTCTGAAGGAGATCGACTAACTAAGACTTCAGTTCTTTTAGTTCTGCTGGAGCCATTCGGTAAGAGGGAATAGAAACTGGTTGAGTACCAGTCACTACGTTGTTAGAAAAATCAATCTCCCTTACTAGTGGAAAACTAGAGAAGTCAGAAGGAAACTCATTTGGAAACTCAGCGAAGACTGGAAGAAGGTCACCACACATCAAATCTCTCTCTAGATCAAAACAAAAAACTGATATAACTTTCCCCAACTCTGGATAAGAGGGTCCGGCTCTGATTGACCTTTGGTCCCATTCTCCTCGAAAAAACAAGAGGCACTACGTTGGGTGTAGTATGGTAGACCTGTCGAAGGTACCAATCGATCCGGGTTTTATTGGTAATGAGAAAATCCATCCCAAAGATGATGTCAAAAGATTTCATGTCTAGAACCAAGAAACTCCAGGTATTCTCAACATCAGATAGAGAGAAGATAGATGCAGGACTACAGAGACCATTCTCTCTCGTTGTTCCATGAGGTGTAGTAATATCCATTGAAAAAGATAAAAGCTCAAAATGTATATTAAGAATATTAACAATATGGGTTGAAATAAAGGACTGAGATGCAATATTATAAAAAAGTGCAGTCACTAAAGATGACGCTATAGTAATGGTATCTCTCATAGTTGTGGGACCTGCATCAGCCACCGCTGGAAACTCATCCACTGGGTGAAGAAGCATCGTTCCGGTATCCTGCAGCTTGAACCATTTTTTACGTGAAGAATTTGATAGCCCTGCAATATTTGGAGGTGCTTATGATCCTATTCCACTATGTGGAGTATAGAAGTGATGGCAGAGTTTCTGTAAGTTCCCTAAACGTCTACATGAGCTACATTTCTTGGGTGCCTCCGTGCAATCCCTCATAGAATGACCTGGCATTCCACACTTATAGAAAGTCGTGAAGTCCCACTTGCTGCCACCGAAGGTTTGGAATAAATCTACTGTTGAGAACCACCATGGGAAAACAAACGCTTCTGCTTCCCTTTAATGGAACCTGCATTGCCACTAGAAAGAACATGAACTTCTTGCAACCCTGACTATCCTACCAAGTCCATCTCAACCATAATCGCCCTATCTAGAACATCAGAAAATGTGGGGAGCTTCAGTATGATGACCTAAGAATGGATATTTGATCGAAGCCCCAAATCAAATCATTGAGCCTTTATCCTCTCATTAGATACAATTTCAGGAGAAAACTATTCCAATTAAGCAAAGTGATTTGAGTATTCAGTCACGGTTTTTTTGGCCTGATCAAGCTTGAAAAACTCCATATCCTTGGCCAACACCATAGATTCTAGATAGAACTGTTTAGTAAAAAGGACCCAAAAGTCTTTCAAATCTAGACCTTTATGTTTCCTAGCCATCACCATTGTGTCCCACCATCTCCTACATGGTCCCTCTAGAACGAAGGTGGAACACTTCAGCTTGATCACATTAGGTGTCATGAAGAACCCAAACAGCCATTCAACTTTACTCAACCATTCCTCAGCATTTTGAGGGTCAGTGGAGCCTTTGGAAACTGGTGGATTCTGGAATAGTAACTCTTGAGAATGACTTCAGAGAATAACACTATGAGGATCTAAAACTGGAGCCTGAACAAGAACTGGAGGTGGTGCCTATCCCAGAGACTGGATGGTGCAAACAATTACCTCAACCAGACTCGGATCCACAATAGGACTCACTTGATGAGGTTCAACAACAGCATCTTTTTGGATCTGAGCTCCACGTCTTCTTGGAGTCATGATGATACTCAACATCAGTAGACTAAAATAAGACAATAGATTATCACTCGAACAAAGTAACAAGGAAAAATATTCTTAATAAAAGGGATTAACAAGATTTGGATTTCACTCCATCCAAATCAAAATAGGGAAAAGACTAGAACTAATCCACAAGTCTCCTTTCCTTAATCACCCCTGGTGTCATAAGGTTCATTGCGGTAAGAGATGGACAGACACTCAATCACAACTACCTCCTAAGTCCCGACAAGATTATTGAAATGCATACTGTCATCAAGGAAAGATGCTAAACCTCCCTATGATACCATTTTATCATGAACTAGCCTGGGTACACTGGTAACCCGATAACTGAGCCAGTCCTGACATAGCCCGAAGGGCGTTTCCGATCCCCACGGGTTGGTGACCAGCACCCGGCATTGTAAAACATACAAGTGGGAACAACTTTTCCACAAGAATGCGGAAGAAAAAGAAACAAGACCAAATAGTATGCATAAAAAAGAGAAGCTCTACTGGGAGAGATGTACTAGAATACAAAGAGGCATAAAATGACAAAGTACTAAAACCCAAGTACTACAAAAGGGAAAATAATCCAAGAGTCCCTAAAGGAAAAAATCACGACAACCAAAGTTCAGCAACCAGATCCACCCCCAAGAGATCACTTCCCCTTGCTTGAACATGGATGGAGAAAGTCTAAAAACACCCGAAGACAAAAGTAGGTTGTGAGCCTAAGCCCAGTAGGATACCACTAAAGATTCCATAACAGGTTCCAAATATAGATTATCCAATGAAAACATTCAATTTTTCAAATAAACAGTTTTGAAAATTAAAAATCATATTTTAACAAAACATGCTAAACATTTTCAAATGATAGAAATAAATACCATAAGAAAAGACATTAAAAATTATAGAATATTTCTAAAACAATGTATTAAATAAAACATTTATATAAAATTGTTTATATAAGTTCAGCAGGCATGTAAAACAGTTCAAAACCATTGGCATACATTTATATCACAAATATAAATATTCAGGCGAGCAATATGGTCATATGCCAAAAGATACGATAGTGTTAACTAGTTATTGGTTTCCTCACTCTCTATGTGAACTCAGCAAGATGTGTATACACACGTCCCTATGACACTGGCCAAAGGAGACTCATCACCAATCCATAGGTGATTTGACCCGCCACATGTATGTTTTAGAACGTTGTCGTAGCATAGAGTTTATCTAAATAACTCACTAACTATATAAGGCTTGAATGTCCTCTTACATTATGGGCTAACTATTTTATGAAAGAATAAAATACGATCATTCCCATTCTTCCATTTCAAAAGTTCCAATATCATTCCATTTAAAACCAAAATAGGTCTTATTCAAAACATTCCTTTTTCACAGGATAAAACCAATGGGTTTCTATCAAATCATTTTAAGCCATTTCACCAGTTTGAAAATCCATTCAATACAAATTCCATCATTTCAAAAATTAATTTCCACAATTAAATTCAACAATTTAATTGAAAACATTTCCATCAAATCCACAATTAAATTAAAAAATTTAAATCGGCCAATTTCCATTAACACACACAATTCAATGGAATTGTGGTTTTCCAAATATCCATGCCAAAACCATTAAAAATATATCGATTCAATGGAATCCAGTTTTTATCAATTTAATTGAAAGCATATCAAAGCAATTGATTTTAAATCATATATTGAAATAAATCAAGCAATACAATGATAAACATTTAGGATGTTTGGGACGAAACCACTTACCTCAATTTAATGATGGGAGTCAACCCATGAGAAAACCCAATAACCGAGCGGCACAATGACGTCAATCAAATCCCAGATCTATGTCCTTAAAACAAAAATTAAGATCAAAGAAAACAGGATCTTACAAAACTAGATCTATATTCACAACCCTAGATCTATACTTCAACCCATAGGTTAGATCCATGGAAACAAAGGGAATATCCTTTGAAAAGATCATGGAAAGATTGAGGAATAAATGAGAAACACTATATAATGAAATCCAATTATTGGGAGGAGAGAGGATCTTCAATCCAAGCCTACAATATCGAATAAAGATGTTCGGATAACCGTGGAATCTCTCTAAGAGGTTTCAGAAAGACATAAAATGAGTCAATCCCAAGCTAAGGTCAAAATTATGGATGTCCCGGGGGTTCGGGTGGTTTTAAAAGAAAAACTTCGGAAATAGAAACCGTACACACGGTTTACCTAGGTAGAGGCGTAGGGTTTGTCAAACCGTACACACACCGTACGGACCACACTGTCCAGAGATAAACGGTATGCACGGTTTGTCAAATCGTGTGCACACCGTGTGTACATCTCTGTCCAGTACTACTTGGTTGGCACAGTTTTGTCACACGGTCTGTCAAACTGTGCGCAAACCGTGCACAAGCCCTTGCCGTCTTATTTTACTTAAAAGTTCACCCAAACGCATCCCAAAGACACTACACAAAAATAAAGGTGCTTAGAAACATCAAAAGTACCTGGAAACATAACGTGATGTTACATTGGATCATGTCTTGGTGATTCTAGTATAACCTCTAGCATGGACCCTGCAACTAGAGACTCTTAATAAGGGTGATCTAGGGATCACATAATTCAATTGATAGTGAAACCTGACTCTTGTAGGAGAGACATTTTTAGAATATATCTTTTTTCTATAATGTGACATTATGTTATTGTTATGGATATGTACGATCTATCCAATGTTATCACATATATTGAATATTATGGATGAAAGATCCAATGTTTTCATGTTTATAAGGTGATATTTTCCATCGTTGGAGAAAAGGAATATATGAGAGAGTTTACGAGGTTTATACGAGATAAGATAAAACCATGAACCCATAAAATTTCTATAAATCGACATTATAGATTAGGTTGATATGAAATTATAGTTCCTTACATTGGAGGATGAGGTTGAGGGAATTTTCCTCAAGGATGTTCCATGATTATCTACCTAAAGAAATATTAAATTCATCAGAGACATTCACCTAAGAACTACCCTAATATATAATAAAGAATATTGGATAGCCCTTAGAGAGATATTTGAGTGAAGGGTAACGTTGATAATACTTCCTAGGAAGGTCTTTGTAATACCCAGTGTGTCTTCTGTGCAGTTTCAATGTTTTTATCCAAAATAGATGACTGGAGATTGAGATTATGTTTCGATTAACATTAAATTAACAATGTGAATGTTATGAATAAGTATCCACATCCACATATCGATGACCTCTTTTTACAACTAAGAGGGGTGAAATAATTCTCCAAGATTGACCACAGGTTGAGTTATAACTATATTCATGTTTAATAGTATGATCTTAATAATATGACATTTTGATGTCTCTATGATAAATATATAGTCATGCTGATTCTGTTTGGAATTATGAATGACCCCTCATTATTAGTGTTCCTCACAAACTATGTCATCCAGAATTTTGAATAAAATTTTTAGAGGACTTTATAGATAAATTATCATGTACTCTGTATCAAATGAGGAGCATGTAATATAATTGGGGATGTTTCTGAATGTATTCTTAGAGAACCAACTTTTATCAGAACTCTTCATCTTCTTTTTCATTAATTGTGATGAAAAAAATTATAGGATATATCATATTATATGAGGGATTATAAGGGGATATAGTAGAGATCAAGGTAGGATTATCTTGGGATCCACGCAAGAGTTATCTTAAGTAGTGGATCATCTTTTTCTTTTATGTATATTACATGATATTCAAGAACAATTTCTCTATAGTGGAATCACCCCTGACTGGATTAACCTAACTGGGTAACCCTTCCATATTGATGAAAATATCTAAATATTATTTTTAGGAGTGGAAAAATAGGTTTATAAGATCCATATTCTTGATACTGCTATAAGTGGAATTTGAGAACTTGTGGTTAAGCAATTATTTTAGATATGGTATTCATTTTTTTACTGAAAAATCTTGCAGGTATTTATTATGGTTCTCAAAGGATATTACCATATGAGATAAATTATGGAAATCTGTATTAGTATATGGAAGTATTAGTTTTCTAATATATTATTGGAAAACATTATCTTGCAGAAGAGAAAATCATCCAATATTCAGATTTTAATATTCTCAGGTAAATATTATTTCAATGATATCTGAAACTGATGCAGAAGCAATGGTTGGAGGTCTCATATGAATTTTCTATTAAGATAGTATATACATTTGTGGAATGGGATGTGGTGGTAGATTCTCCAAATATCATATCACATTCAAATATGTTTAGTGAGGCATCAATGAAGTTGAACTCCTTTCATTTGAACCTTTAAAATGATGGTGTACTGGTATATTTCTAATTGATGGTTGTAACCCAATAAATTTAGTATTATTTCATAAAATCATGGTTTATAGATATATTTGGTGAGGACATTCCTAACCAATTTTTTAGAGGATATGATCCAATTAATTTCTAAATTCGGGGAGCACATCATCTTTATTTCGGGACATATTGTGGTTCAATTAAATTTTTGAGAGCTCGTACTGAGGAAGTTCCATTCATTCAACTTATAGATAAATCACAGAGTGTTGAATATGTATAGGGACCTCTAGTATTATGTTTAGGGACATAGGAAAAAGTTTAGTATTACTGAATTTATATATATACTCATCACCATCTAATATGTGATGTATGAGAAGAATATATTAATAGCTTTACCACAACCTCTTGATGTGTGAATGTTGAATTGGGATTGTACCACCATGGTTTTCATGATAGGAAATCTATGATCAAATAAGATTTCAAGGACGTATATGTGTGATCAGTGACTATCTCAAAAAGTCATACCACTTTATTTTCATCTGTTAGAAATGTTTATTGGTGTCTTTGGAATACATATATGTAGAGAAGATGTTCTGACACCATGGAGTTCATCTGATTATTTTTTGGACCACGATTCCTGGTTCACATTTTGGTTTTGGAGGTAATTATAAAAGGACTTTTGGACTTATACATGGATGAGAACTGTATTTAAAACCTATAACAATGGCTAGAATGATAAGACCATTTAGATCTCTGAGTAAATGTTGTAATATTTCATGTTATATTCCAATAAAATATGGGTGGATTATCTAACCATGGTGATGTTTTATTACAAAATAAAATACATTCCACCATCAGTATGGGAAATTTTTTGGAACTAAATGGAAGGAAATAAATGTAACCATTGTTTTATTTTACGTTAAGAGAATCAATACCGATGTCCCCATAGTAGGAACGAGTAATGATATAGACGGTTCATATAATCTTTGAATATAATCAAACTACCCAAAGTCTTCCTCTGTCCTATGTATATTGATGACAGATGATAGTGGAGTTAGAAAAGAAAGACCACGTGTTCCTATATGTCTAACCATAGTGAGGAATGTGAATTTTTGGTAATGATATAAATTTATCTTAGATGTCCATTTACCATTTTTAGATACTATGTATTGTTAGCTAGATGGATTTGAACATAGGCATACTAAAAAAACTAGGGCATGTGCATGCCATATTCAATGTGTTACAACCATAGGGATACATGTATGACTCACCACACCCCATTAAATTTGTAATGATCCAAAAATATGATGAACATACATTCTTAGAAAATAAGATTGATCAAAGATTGGAAGGTGACGATCCTTCATGGGTGATTGACTCCATTGTTTTGAATTAACTAGTTACACTAGAATCGTCTTGAGATATTGTGAGTGTATTATAAGTTGACGTGAGCCCAATAACCTCACCTTTTTAGAGATAATTTTTTATTTTATGAAGAATTTCTCTAATGGTGGAGAGAGTGAAATGAATCCCCTATTATTTTTAAACAATTTTTAATATTATAAATAATATTTTTGTAGGTAGGAATAGAGTATTCATGGAATTATGGGCCTTGTGGGGACACGATATTGATATATTAAAAATATTTAATATAATATATCCCATGCATGATTCTTTTCACAACTAATAATATTTATCCTCAATGGATTCTCTGAAGAGAAAACTGAAAATTATTCTAAATATTGAATAAGTGTTTAACAATAGATTGTATTTAATTTTTTTTCATTTATTGAAACATCAACTGATATTATACACTTGAATATTAAAGATAAAATTAATAAAATTAATAAATTTATTAATGTAATTTTTTATTACCTAATTTTAATGGTAAACTTATTTTTCATTATTTAAAAACTCTATTATCCACTATATATATTTCTAGACACATAAACCTAGGAGATTAAAATTTGGGTATCATCTACATGGAGAAACATTGATAATAGACACACTATAGGGATATCCGTCAATAATAATGTTTTGGTATCTCACTAACCAAGTTGGAATAAAAATATTATTTCATCAGTGTTCGGTCCAACCATCAGGTCGGCTTTTTTCTATTTTTCTTAATTTCCCATACTAGGTTATTATTACGAAAATGGATTAATATATTTATAAGTAATTAATTTATCAGACAATATTTTTTGATGTAGTGTTTATTTTATTCATAAAAATATAAATTAATGATTTGTTTATAACATAATTGATTCTTTAATCCTTCTTTGATGATGTTTTTATAACCTAACAAAACTGATATAATATTTATTTTTTCCTTGTTTTCATTCATTACCCTATACATTATTCATTTGCATATAAGATTCATCTTTTAAATGATTCAACTATATCTAGGATACCATTTAATTTTTTTTCATTCTCAGGTTCCTTGAATCCTTGATATGGTGTCATTGAAAAGAATTAAAGAATAACATAGGATCAACAATGATGATAGAAGACCAAGGGTGGATTGAGAGACTTTGATTCCATGGGTTCTGGTGTGAGGGAATTGAATAATTTGATGATCATTTTATTCCAAAGATGGCATGGGTGGAGTCCAGTGACCGGTAAAAACCCAAGCTTGATCATCCTTGATCCATGAATTATAGATAATTATTTTTTTGGAAGAGAAGGTTTTGGGCGATAAAATACAATATATGTAGAAGGTCTTATAATTCTATAAAAATCATGATGTTAAATGTGTGTACATTTTATAAACATACACCATGTATCATGGCCATATGGAAGCTATGGTTTATATAAAAAAGTAAATATCCCATGTCATTTGGGACATCAATGTGTTGTATATTCTATAGCTAGTTGTGACAAAATGTACATATATTACATGCCCATAATTTAAGAAATCATACACATTGTGTTTCATCCAAACACACCAAATATATAGTAGAATATGTCAAGTGAATTTCTGGTCATAGGAAAAATAGAAAAATACAAAAATGTAAGACAAAATATGAACCATAATGGATATGGTGTTCTCTAAAATAGAATTTTTAAAGAAAATATTAGGAATGGATTGTCACATATTAATCAAAAAAAGAGTAAAGTATATAAAATAATGGCATATTGATCACTAATGTGAGTGTGAGATAGGTAGTGATCCAATACCTATGGGATTTAGATAGAGTCTGTTATTTGAGATGCATTACAAGCATATAGATTCTCTCTCTAAATTTTATAATTTCTCTCATATGTAGTTTTTATAATGGAGAGGGATCCTAATACATGTTGTATAATAGGTATTCCCTCATCACTGGCATCCAGCCATTGCATGACCAAAATTCCTTGGCCGACACTATCATCCCACCCCATTCTAAGAGGTGAGGGTTAGTTCAGGTTCAATTTTTCCATTATTAGCTCCCACAAATCCATACTTCAATACCCATTTTATCATTGTCATCCTTGGACACAAATATCTATCCTTTTACTTGGGATTACCATGAATCTTATCTCTTAACACGAGTTTATAGATGCATAGGACCTTTACAATATCTCATTGATGCCCCTCATTGTTTGGAATTGACAAATTGATTATGGATTTTACCAGTTTATCACATATTCATGGGATCTGAAACATCACACAATCTTAGGGTTTTTGTACTCTCCACATTTTATCTTTCAATTAGTGACTGAGACAGATCATATCATCACTTGGACTGATAGTGGGAGATCTTTCGATAGAGTTGAATTTATTTTTAATTGTATTTCACCTTTTATCTACATTGATATCCTCTAATAGATCCAATCTGGTTAAGCTTTTCTTGTATTATTCTTCCATTTCAATAATTTTCAACAATCATTATGCTTGGAATCTTACTCACAAATGGTTTATGCTATGATAGTATATATTGTTCCCCTTCCCATTCTATTTACCCTTGAATATATTTTTAAATTGATGTGTCCAAACATATGTTTGTGTTAATTAGGATTGAGATTGATATAAAATAAAATATTAACCAGGTGGTTCAGTTTGAATATTATAATAATTTATACTCTTCTTACAGTTGTATGTGTCATCTCTAACAAGACTATTCGTGTGGTCCATTAAGCTATGAATTTTCTACTACTAATTTATTTTCCTATTTTGTGATGTTGAAAATTCATTCCATGAACTATAGAGAACATATGCTGTTACGAACTCCTTACCGTCAAGAGAAGATGATTATAGTAGAGGTGAAAATGGGACTGATTCTCCCTATATGAGTGGAGGGGGAGTTCAACATTTTTCAATCATTATGGAATATTTCATGGTTCCCACACCTGATGTAGTTATTCAACCATGTAAACTTACATGAACACCCTCTATTGTTTATGATATGAAGAATGGGTTCTTTGGAGTTCTACATCAAAGAAATGATAATTTTTGGGGTTTGAAATGGTTTTG
Organism: Viscum album; assembly: GCA_963277665.1. Lineage (NCBI taxonomy): Eukaryota > Viridiplantae > Streptophyta > Magnoliopsida > Santalales > Viscaceae > Viscum > Viscum album. The sequence goes on from OY728150.1 coordinate 1,048,952,455, forward strand.
TGAGTTAATAATGGTGTTGTAGTGAACTACAAAGCACATAGAAGTTCAAATCAGGCCACTCCATATTCATCTAATGGAAGGATCGATATAGTGAATATGATGAGTCTTAAAAGTACCAATTTGACTCTTATGTTGATTAATCAGTTTGAAGGTGTGGATGTTATGGGTCTATACCAAGACCATAATGAATAATAGGATGCACTTCTAGAATGATGAAAACCTTTAGTACTAATATAGAAGAGGGATAAGACTATGACTAGAATCTAGTGGGACCTATATCGGAGTGAAATAGTACCATAATCCCAATCTACTTTAGAGAGTGGGAAGGATCATCCTATAATTATGAATGTGGGATATAGATTTAGGATGGGGATGAAAGTCAGTATAGTTTCATGAAATTTTTTTTAGTCAAAAAATAGAAAAATCCTATGTAACATAAATATTACTCCAACTATTAGAAGACCATTATCACAAGATCAGCATGTATGCCAATGAAAATTGAGGCGGATGAAAGGTCAGGTTAAGGAACACATATTGGTGAAGTGGTCAAAATAGGTAGTGATAAATCAAAGGATATTAAAATTGACATGATAAAATATATTTACTAATTGTGGGAGCTAGAGGCATATGATAATGTCTTATAGGGGGAAGGAAGGGGACCCCATCCTGAAGATTCTATTATATTATAATGAATATATATTAGAGGAAAATTTTGAAATCAATGTTTCAATGAGGATGATAATGGAATGTTTGAGAGATCAATTTTATTTTATCATAATGATAAAAAAATTATTAGATCAATATACATGATTATAAATTATATCATGGAATAAATGAGAGAAATAAATATTGTATAATACATTTCGTCTATGGATAGACTGTACTACAACATTGAGGATCTCATAAAAGATGATCTATACATGAAGGTAACCTCTATCACATATTCATTTAACCATTTGATTAATTAATATATTTTAAAGATTTTATGGAATATATTTGTAATTTTTTATTGAATTTGAATCTTGGTGCTTCATGTAATACTTTTTGGTTCTCATTTTACCAAAAAAGTGTTTTCAAAAATAATATTTTTAAATTATCTTGTCCAAGAGAGGGATCATCCTCCAGAGTCTGGTATTTTACATAAGGAAAGGATCCTCTAACATTATTTGAGGGAAGGGAACAAATAGTATTATTATGACATCAAAAAGAAAGGGCATTGAAGAAAGTATACATGTGTCTAGCTGAGATATACAATACTCTGACGTTTGAGTAATCCCGATGAGAATATCATGTTACCTTATCTGTGATCATTACTTACACATGGTTTTATTTGTATTTACAAAGACTCACTCTGTAATGATTTTTTATGCTTTTTCATTTTGGTGTGTCCTATAGGGTATGTGAACACTCGACCCTGCATGGGATCATCCTGCATGTTTCATGTCCTATATAGAGAAAATACCCTTTAATGGAGTCCAAGGTAGACTAGTAGTAGGTGATGCTTAATGGTGTTTTTAGTGAGGATTGGTGGTGTGTGGTATCGTATTTGGAGATAAACACCCTTTTGTAGTATGTACTTCATATCTAGATTTTTGGAAATTGTTTTTAACTTTATACTATTTAAAAAACTATCATACTTTGAGGTGGGATAGTAGTAGATCATAAAATCATAGTTTTCCTACTAGAATATTACCCACCTATTTTAAATGTTTTGTATGTATACGTGGACATGTGTATAGGTACATCAGGATAACACCTCCCATTAATGTGATATGCCTACTTAGTGCCTGTCACTGCATCTTGCCTACTAATGCAGGATTAGGGTGTTACACCTGGCATACCATCATACAAGAATCCCCCTATGGTTTTGGTCATGGCATTAGTGATGGGTTATTTTAGTATTTTTACATTTAAAATTAAAATATCTTATAATATAATTTTTCTACCACCTAAAGACTCAATAATTTTTAAAATGGCCTACATATGTTCTTATATCATCATTTTTATCAAATATAACACAATTTAAAATTTTCATTTTTATCTAATATTGGGGTAATATTATATTATGTTATTTTATAAAAAAATTCATATTGTATCCTATGGGATCTATTATTACATTATACGTTTTTCTTTAGTAGACCTGTATTTTGAATATCATCAAAGGTAGATAAAACATTCTCCAAAAACACTTTAAACAATTTATTCTTAGTGCAAATTATTCTTCCTCTCTCAATAAGAATTTTATTCTTACTCATGGAAAATCTATTTTTTTATATGATTATGGAATGTTCTACACTCTCAAAATCATTTAAAAATTATTAAATTGATCTATGTATTCTAATTTATTATTTTTAAACAAGTCATTAGAAAAAAATAATTCAATAATGAGATGATATAAAACAGACATTTTATATCTTGGTGTCACATCTGTTATTATAAATACAAACAAATAAATTATAGGGGCCTTTTGGATTGTATTCTATATCCATTATTAACTCCTCGAATCATTTCCCCCTTTTAACATATTTAAACATAATTCTATCATTATTTTTATATAATTATAGAATTTGTTCCTCTTAATATATTTTTATTTTACTAATTCGTTTTTTGAAAATGGTTGTTATGAATTATATATCAATATTTTTTCACTTATGTTTTTGAAAATTTATAAAATTTTTGATAATTCCTAATTGAAATTATATTCTATTTATTTCCTCACCTATTGTGAAAACTCTTATATCCAATATTGTGATAATGGTGGAAATATTAGTAATATATTTTAATATATTTTTATACCAAAATAATCTCATTACACTCAATAATTTAGTTTTCATATTGTTATAAAATAATTTTTTTATATTTTTAATTTTTTTTTCAAATATATCAACACCATTAATTATCAGTGAAATTTCATTAACAATTTCATTGATATACAAAATAATTTTTAAAATCTTAAAATTATATATTATATATAAAGAAAAATTAATATCCAATAACAATGGAATTTTTAACTATTTATATATAACAATATGCCCCAAAACCTAATAATTTCCATTAACATTTCTTCATTGGAGATATATATTATCAATGAGATTAATAAATTATTTTGGAGTACTATTAAAAGAATATCTGCATAATGACTTGTTAATTAATGTCATTCAAAAAATAATCAAATATAATTAAATATGTTATGATTAAATACATATTATTCTTCTTGAATGTATTTGTACAATATTTGAATTATATGAATCCCCATTAATTGTTACTTTTACCATATCCTTTTAAATTTCATATTATATAAAAAAAATATAATGTTTTTATTCATATGTATTATATAAGAATTAATAGTGTAAACACATGGATTTTCAATTCTTGAATTTCTTTGTGAATTTTTTTTAGACTGCATTACTATCTCCTAAGACTTTTTTGATTGTGGTGAACATCTATAATACATCTATAGTGAAAAATATATCACAACATAACATTAATTTTATATTTTTTAAGGTGGGAAATTAACCGCTATTTTCCATCTAGATATTCAAATATTCCTTTTTATCATGAAATAATATATTAAATAGGTTAAAAAACACGAAATTGTAATTGTACGACCTATTCCTTCTTTGGAACTCCTGCGATGCCCTAACAGGTGATGCATGCCACTACGACACCTCCCACATTCTAGGGGTCTCCTTTGACTCTATACAATGACAGTGTTCCTCCATTCATCCCATTATCAAACCCTTATCTCCTCCTTCCCTTTCTTATGATTTTTCATGGACCTAAACTGTTGAACATATATAATATTTTTACCCATCTTTTTATTTTTATGGAGGAGTTAACGGATTCTTCAAACATTCTTAATCTAACATTGGTGGTGTGTTTTATTCATCTTTAAATTTTAGTGGATTCATTTTACCAATTCGTCTTTAACCCATTGGTTTTGTATGATGTGGAGGTACATGGACTTCTCAAAAGTGTCATATAATGATATTATTTTCATTGATGGCAGATTTGATCATTGCATGGTCCGAATCTCTTAGTTTCAACCATGGATATCACTTATTTCTCTTTCACTGGACACATTACTTGCATATTAAGAGTGATGATATAATAACGATAATATGTGTTAATATCCTACAACCCCTACATTTGAAAAGAATATTCACCCTTCATATGTTTTGGAATATGGTCGATCATTTCTTATTCATAGAAAATAGACCTAAATATATTTGTATTCTAGTTTCACCACATTTATTCATCGTGGTTGATATTTCAAAACAACAGATTGATTTGGTATGGATATCTATTGTAGAATAAGGCTGGTGAAAGAAGAAATCCGTCTTTGAATAATGAAGTGAATTTTGTATATCATGGAATATATTTTCTCTTGTTGCTTCATCATATCATTGGGGGTGTTGGGATGTGCATGTGGTTGCTTCTACCTCTCAAGAAACTCTAAAAAAGGATGTTAATCACCCGAAATCATCTATAACATCTAACATACTCTTATTTTGGATACTACCCAAGTTTATATGATTTACTGAATTAGGAACCAAGAGTTGATGAAATTTTTTAATGGTTGATTAAGGATATGGGTGATCTCATGCTGATTGAGCATTCATATGTAGGGCCATGTTCCATAATTATTTTCAATTTTTCTCATTATGTCAATGCCAAAGGGGTGGTTCAGGGCTAAGAGATCAAGAAACCCAATTCTAATAGTGTTAATGGAATTCAAGATGATGTGAGGGTTCTTGAAGAGATACATAACACTGCCAAAATGAATGTGGTAGTGACCCTCAGTTAATGGGTTCTTAATCAATGCAAATCCTCAATGCCAATTAGAATCCAATACCACTTCTCGACACTAAATGATGTCAAAAAGGAGAAAAAGGTACCTAAATAATGTCACATTCTTATCTTAAGATGGAAATGAAAATAGTTCCGGTTAAAATAATTAGAATATGGGGAGCTAAGTGATAATGAGGGGGACCTCTCACGAAATAAGGATTACGAGCAGGATAAATTAGTTGGGAATTGTCAAGGAATGGGAAATAACAGAATATTAGTTATAGGAATTTTCTAGTCCACAAAGTGGTGGAGGAATTAGGAGCCCATAAATATTACTCAAACACCCAAAATATAATAGTCTCATGATCTTTAGGGTATTAAATTTGAAATAGGATTTAATTTATATCTAGGGGATTTATGTTGAATGATGGTGTGGAATCTTTTTTAGAAATGATGGGATATAAGACTCATATTGAGGATAGAAAAAAACCAGATGGTGATTCTAAGGTGCATGACTATACAGTTTTGGATGAAGGCCCAATCATGGTGGGAGGAAAAATGGGAGTGGAGGGGTATAAAACATGGAAATTTTTCTACATTACAATGAGTAAATGTTAGAAGAATCCAGATATTTAATGCTCCAAAAGAGGTAATCAACAAGATATATGAGATAATGATTCATGTATCCATTATTGAAGTGAAATGGAAATTCATTAATAAGAAAATTCTGATTTTTTGTGATGTTTTAAGGAAGGGAACATCACTTTTGGTTAATATATTAAAACATGGATTATGATAAATATACTTTTATATAAAATATTTTGAAAAATGATCCTAAATATGTATTACGATAATATATTATAAGTTTTTTCTCCAAATCCATCTATCATTATAGCAGAACCATTAATCCTTGAAAATATATTATTAAATTTATTTTATCTATAATCATTTCATCTTTTAACATTCGTATCACTATATTTTATTCTAATTCCATCACTTTATATTTCCTTAATTAATATTTTCAATCATATCACATATGATATTCTTAATTTTTCTATTAGTATTTAGTTTTATAATATATTATTTATAATGAGGTGAATATATTATCTATTTAGTATCCAGAACATCCCAAACAAGAGGAAAAGGTTGGTGAAAATAGTTTCTTCTATAAATGTTATTCATTAAATTTATAGGTGTATATTCATATAAAACTAATTGAAATTATATTACATATTGTTCAACAAAAATATTTCATAGTATTTATATTATATACTAAAAATGAAATCTAGAAGGAATATTTCAAGTCGCCAAGATTACTATTAGTACTCATGTGTGAAACCCCAAAAGCTTTATAAAATGGTATTTACAACATTTATTGTTGATACCAAGAATATTTTAATGTCCCATATATGTAACATTGTGAGTTTAAGTCTTCAGTCCTATTTTCGGAGAAGTGGGGATCTCCATTACTATTTTGATACCTTATAGTTATCCTCATCCATATTTTATTCCTTTTAAATAAGTGTCTTAAAATTCTAATGTGTTCTATATTGTTTATAGAGGGATGAAAAGTATTTTTTTTATAAAAGCTTAATTCATGGGTTCATACATATATGTTAATATTAAGGGATATATTTTTAGAAAGCAATGCATAATGCGTCCCCATGTTCATGGTATTTGGCTATAAATGACCTAATGTGTGGCCATTATCAATCATATTATAACCCAATTAGGTCATAGAAAAAGGTTATGCATTTAATTCTAATCACGGTAATGGGTGGAATTCATGTGTTGGATAAAAAACATGAAGAAATCCTCCACAGATCAAATAGAATTATGACTTCATTTTATGGGATCCTAAAGTGGAAAATAACATGTATTCAAGGATATAAGTCATGGATACCAAGAGTATATTAAGAAATATGTGCAGGTTTAATGTTTTTATAACTTCAGTTACTTTTTTAAATTCTAAAAAAACTAGGCATTGAGATTAAATTATAATCCCTTTTTCATTTTGATTTTTTCCATGGAAGAATACTTGTGAATAGATAAGTGGATATGTTTTTGAGTTACATATTCTTTGTTAATATATAATTAAGGTTCCAAATTATATTCTCTAATTTCAATCATGAGATATTGTAGTTTTTTGGATTTCTAGAAATGGATCCACGAATTTTAGACTAGTTTGTAATAAGTTTGGAATAGTTTTTGTGCTATTAAGACTTATGGTTGAAAATTAGTAAATTAAATGATAAAGAAGATATATTTTCTACTTTTTAATATAAATTTTTTATATGTATGATTTAGTTTCTTTATATAATAAATATTTTCGTGAATAAGGGTTACTATAAGAGTAAAAATGGTACAGTATGATATGTAAGGGTTATATTATAGATAAATAATTGTTATGAAAATTGGTAGTCTTTAATATATTAGGGCTATGAAATTGGATAATTAACTAATATATCAATTTTAATTAAATACATATAGGTGATAAACAATTATTACTCAATAATTAACATTATTTTTATTTTTTTTTAAATAAATATGATGTTGTTCAAGCTTCCCATTTAAGGATTAAAAATTGGAAATGGAGGTTGAGATATAAGAAGATTCAGAATAATGATTGTGTCATAGAGACACTAACCATGCCACAATATATGGTAAAGATAAATAAAATATTATATTTCAACCAATAAATTTAAAGATACTAATTATATATTTATAAGATTTTTTTATAAGGGGGGATGTATTTTGAAAGGTATATAAAGAAAAAAATTGATCATTCTACAATCGACATATGAATGCCTTAATGTATTAAATACTATATAATTAAATGTTACAGATTATATAAATCTTTCTTTTCATCATGATAATGATATAAATAATATTATTAATTCTTTTAATAATATCAATTGTAGCATACAAGTACCAGTCAAAGCCAACTGATAGAAAAACATGTATAAGAACATTTAGAGAAGATGAATATCAGAAGAGGGATGGTATCAATTTTATTTTTAATTTAGAATTAAAATATCAAATTGAAAAAGTTTGTCTTATTTTATAATATATATATATTCACATATTTATTACATGAATTAATAATATAGAGCGTAAAGGGAGATAAATGAAGGAGTGTCTACTGAGAAGTGTTCATAAAGGGAAGAAGATGAGGGGAAGAGCACATGATTGATTATTGTGCGATCATAAATCCTGTGTTTTTTATATAATTGAATTAAAAAATATTCTATATAATTATGGAGTATGAGAGAAATATAAATTATAATTATTTATAATTTACAACTAAATTACAAGCATATCATTATAGAAGATCAAGAGAACAATGATACGTATATGGATAATTTTCAAGAGACAATATTAGAGTATTATTTTAACATTAGTTAAATAATAAAACATAATTATTTTATACAAGATAATAATTTTAGTGTAATATGTTAAATAAATATTTTTAAACTCAATTTAATGTGTTTCTTCTAATTTTGAGTATTAAACCTTATACATAATGTTTCATTGTGTGTTTTATTTCATTGGTTTATGAGGGTTTAACATGTTTATTTTTCTCAATAATAGGTGATTTTGGATGATTTAAAAACAAATCATAAAATTATAAATGAAAACTTATTCATTAATCCCCCCACTCAATGACCCAACACCATGTATGGTTCCTTCAAAATTTGTTTTAATGAATCTAGGTTCCCGTCAAATATTATATGTTCATTGCAGTTTAGATAGAAGAATATTACGCTATTTGTAATGATTTATGAACAAATTAACTATATTGACCATCGAAAATTTTAATTAATTTAAAAGATAGTGGATTCCCACATTATATACGAAGTAATATTACATTTGGGATGACAAGTTACTGACATATTTTTTATTAATGTGTCTGGATTTTTTTTAGGCTAACAGAAGTCCTTGTACACCTATCACTGAATAAGATCTGATAATTATAGTAGATAGAAATATTTTGAATAATAATTTAATTTCTTAAAATTGAACATTTTCAATTCATTCTCATAATTAACTTCTCATTGTTAAATAATCAAAAATGGGTATTATGATAAATTTTAAAATAAATATGATGTTCATGTGAAGAGGAATAAACATATGATATTTATTTGGGTATTAAAATATAAATATATTAATATTACATAAGTTTAAATTGTTGATAACTTTTTATTAAGGGTTAATAATATAATATTCCAAATTAGTTGTTTAAGGGAAATTTTATAGGATATTATTGTTATATAAAAGATAATAAAATTTTCTTGATAGGTTTAATGAATATTTAAATGAAATTATATAATATTATGCAATAATAATTTCACTGGATGATTTTTAACATCATTATAGTTCATTTGGACAATTATAAGGTATGTTTATTTAATTAGATTATCATTAATGATAATTAAAAATATTTTAAAATATTTAATTAAGAAAAATCTAGTATGAAATATTGATATTGAAAAAGAAAATTTTGATGATGAAGACAAATCAAAACTAATTTTTTAAAACATTGTTTTCATAAAAAAATTTGATAATAGGGAATTAAAGTTATTAGATAATGTTATCCCAATAGTAATTATAATTTAGTATATTTAATCATTTATAAAAAACTATTTATGGATAAATAATTTAAAGAGTGTTAATATAAGAATGGGAATTTCATGAGTTCCTTAAGAAATAATCCACGCCGATTTAATAAATCAAATAATTTTTTAATTTGGAATGTTATGTATTTCTATAAATTTTAAAAAAAATTTCTTACCAATTAAGGAGGATAATTATAAAATTTAATATAATAAAAATCTAGATAATTGTGATGAATTTAGTGAAAATATGATAATTTCAATGTTCAATGATGAAATAAAATAGATGTTATGAGGGAAAAATTATTTAAAAATGTAAGAAGCTCAAATAGAGTTTATTATAAATAGGGAACTCTAGGAATTCCATTTCAAATTTTCAGAAAATGAAATATAAAATAATAATCTAAAGAAATTTATTAAATAATAAACAACTAACTACCCCTTATATACAAAAATGAGTAAAATTTTGTGAATTAAATTATCAACTTAAAGAATGTTGTCCCAGAATATATGAGATTGAATGTTGACATGGATAAGAACTCTAATTAAATAGAAAAGGTTATTGATATTTAATGAATGTAGAAAATGAATTTGGCATAAAAAATTACATACTTCGAAACTATATTTAATAAGTAGAGAAATGAATGAGAATATTTTTATTAAAAGGGATTATGTCATGAAATAAGTTGAAAGAGATTAATTTGTGCCAAAAAAACACAGTTCCTATAAAACATAATAACTCTAGAGAGGAAAACATTAGAGATAATATTTTCCTTAATTGGATATTTAAAAAGGGTAAAATATATGTTTGGACTAAAAATGAGAGTGGTGAAATTCTACAATAATTTGTGTATTGAAAAGGGTCCAAGGATTTTTACACCAACACGTCTTAAGTAATATCCTTGGGATAGTTTTCAATGATAAATAACGAAGTTGAACTAATATTTCAAATGGATATAGATTCCATATAATTGTGCACATTCTGTGACATATAGGGTTTTACTACAGTGTGTTTTAATATATATGGAATGAAATTAGGGTTTGATTGTTATTTTCTGTTTTGTGATAATTGTGTCAAGGTGAATTCAATACAACATGACATTTTGGAAGGTACAGTTTTATATTTTCTTCCAATATTTCTATCACTACACTATAGAAGGTGTTTGTGGAATAGAAGTCATGTGAGAGGTTGAATGCTATATATTAATTATCAACATTTCAATATGGTCCCTATATTACATCTTTACAAGATATCATCATTACCCATATTGTGGATTCTGTAACTATTTAGACTACAATCCATTATGGAAAGACCATTTCCTTTTATCTTTATTTCTCACTCGTTTAAGATCCATTGTGGTTTGGACCTATATAATTTATCATGAATGTGGTTTTTCCCGAATTCCAATAAAATTATAAGGCACCTTGATCATTACATTTTCATATGAATTCCTCTATAAAATTTGTAAAAATTTGGTCATTCACAAGAGAACTTCAAGACCTTAATCTATTGTATTCATCCCCAATATATGAGGATCAACTCTTTGAGATTTTAAGTAAGTTTTGTCCCATTAAATTTAGTTTTCCTCCATTCATATTATGTTTTTTATCCATTGTTCACCTATGATTGTGATATTGTCATTGTATATGGATGAACTGTGTGGTATATGGAATGAAACTAATGATGTGAAACATGATCTAGGCTGATGAAATCTCATTGCTGAAATATTGATTTGGTGAACATTTTTTATTCTAGATTGTTCACCAGCAAAATAATTATTTGTTTATTTGGATATCATTTTAGAATTGATGTGTGAGGCTCTATATGGGTCCTCGATATTTGAATTTAGGTTCCATGACTATTGTGGAAGGATATTCTACACCAAATATGGCATTTACTATGTTGTTTCTTTGATTTTTATCTCTTTTTCATGAATGCATGGACCGTGTGACCCATATTTTATTCTAATAATATATATGTGCTTGTGTAGATCATGCGACCCATGTTTTATATTTATCTAATGTGTGTGTTTATTTAGACCATGATAATGATGCTTTGTTATGATGACATGTGTGTGTATGTATGGTTGTTGATATTCATAACATGGTATGATTTTTTTACTATAAATTTAATTCTCTATTATATTTTAGTGTATTTCCTTTGATGGTTTTTCTTGTAAAACCAAGTAAATGTAAAACCTTCATGGCTTTGTTATAACTCTAAGGGGAGCATGTGAATCATGTTTTGAGGAAGATGATGCATCGAGGCACCGAGTATGGTTACAATGGCCTTGAGGCATAATTAATGGTAGTGGATAGATATGAAGACCATGTTCCCTGACACTAGGGTGGGACAAGGTATAATTTATTTAGGACCTCACCCATTACTGAAATAGGGATTGGCGAATTTGTGTCATAACACAAAGATTTTTTACCATGTGGATAATAAAAGATATATGTGGTGGCTCTATGGTTAACCCACAATCACAACATCGATTATTATTGTGATTATGTAATGTATCCAATGTAGGTATAGTCAGAGGTTATGGAGAGGGTTTAGTTTAGGACCGCTGGACACATGATTTATTTTTAAAATCATGTGGATTTACTTTTTTCGTGCAATAAACTTCAAATGATTTTTAAATTAGGTTATCGAACATTTGAGTTGTCTATTTTTTTATATTCAGAACATTCATGGGATTATAAATGCATGTGAAGAATTAATAAATAGTAATATCCAAAATTCAAGGAAACCAATGATAGGGGAAAAAAAGATGAAGCATGGTATTTGAATGTTGTACTAGGATGAACTCCAATGTGATGTCACATTGCCATTATTTATGATTTTTGGTTTATTGTATGTACATTGGTTTTATCTATAGCATTGAGGGTACTTGGACTATGATTTTATATTCCATGAGATACCTGTAATGTCATATGTTATATCATTGTTATTATTATCTTACATTTTTCATTATATTTAACTATTAAATTAAATATATTTTTATAATTTATGGATATTAATACTGACAGTATAGTGTCGCCATTTCACCATTCCTATCAAAATTTCTAGTCGACAAACTATAAACGATAGGAACTACAACATGAGGTTTTGTGGATTTATTTCACTGCCAAATAAATAGAGTTAGTGAATAAAATTGTTGTATTAGATGTATGTTTCAATGTGTTAGTATTGAGTATGTTTCCTAAAAATTAGAAAGGAGTTAGGCTATGTGGAACTTGTGTATAGGGGTCACATCGGTTCCTCTACATCTCTTATTTTATTGAACTATGATTTTTCGGTGATGGGGCCATAGTTTCACCTATGGATTTATATTTTCATGTAAATCCTAATAATGTTTTGATATTTTATTTTATTTATATGTGATCATAAAGGATTATTAGGCACAATGGATCAAATGTAATGTATAAATTTATCTTAATAGGAATGGTGGGTATGTTAATTAAATTTCATGATCTATTCTTTGTGATTCTATGATATAATTTAAATATATTTATAGTATATGAAAACGATCATATGTCATTTTATATGTATATGACTATGACTAACAAACATGTATGAAGAACTAGTTTGGGTCATTGGGTGATCCTAGGAGGATCATGCTTTATCATTATTGGTAGTCTCTTAGGATATGTTTTAATATAAATTTTTAATATTTTTTATGAAATTAATTGGTTCTTATAATAATTAAACATTTATGGGAGTTTTATATGTACAATTGGTGTTTCAAATTATTCATCCTAGAAGACATAATAAGTGAGTATAAGAAGAAGAATGATAAAATTCAAATACTAGGGAGGACACCATAGTTCCACCACTGGATATAATAGAGAATTGAACAATGACTTATTTGTTACCAACTATTATGGTCTATGTGGAAGAACTAATACAAAAAAAATATACTTCTTGGATCATTATCATTCAATTTGATTCAATTTTTTTTATCATTGTCAATTTTGATTGAGAAATAAAACATTAGTATCCTCCAACAAGTTTGGAAACCGGAGGCCCGTGGGATCTCGAAGGAAAGATTTTTTTCATTTAAGGATCCATGATAATGTAAACCAAAAAGGGTTGAAATGTAAAGATGGTTTCATTCATGATACAACAACCCTCTATGAGGTTGTTGGATGTCATGAACCAGGAAGGGAGATGAGATGGATTCACTTTGGAGAATAATAAATATACAATCTAGGATATATTATTCCCATGTGTGTTAAATCTGGATGGATCTTATAGGTTTCTGGATATTTATAGGGATGTCTATTAATATTTTCATTCTATTTTCATTTAATAGTGTTTCTTCACTTAACTCCCCTCATGGCTAGAAATGAGCCACATAAATTTATAATGGCTGAGATTGGCCTTCATTGAGAATTGGTGCATCAGGATAGGATACCTATCCCGATGGCATATCAATAGCTACATCATAGGTTATTGATGACCAAGAAGGTTTTGCTGGTCGATAGAGGTATATGTTGTCTTCATGTTCTTAGTAGATAGACTATGTCACATCCTCGTGCAGGCTAAAGTGACTTTTTTGGCAGCAAGAAGGTGACAATCAAAGAGTTTTAGTGGATATGTTATAGGAATTGATAACATATCGTGGTTTCCATAGAACCATATTTTGGAGTGATTGAAATATATAATGATTTATTTATTTCACATGACGATGATGAAGAAACCTAAGAGGGTGAATTATGTCTTTAAAAAACATATTAAATTAAAAACATCCATCTTAAAATATGTTGATCATTTCCATGTATCTATTATTATTGAATTTCACTTTCATATTATGGTATATATTATCAAATATTTTATTTATATATGATAAATCAACACATAAAATAAAATGACTGGAATATGAATTCCAAAATTCATCCATAATAACATTGAGGAAAACATTTTTTATTGAAATATGATTTTTAGTATCTGTGTGTATCTTATATTACCACAACATCATGAAACTGATCAATTCATTTATATTTAAATTTAGAACATCATTGAAATATAAAATAATAGAAAATATTACATTCCACATGGAAGGTTATAAAATAAGTAGCAATATCACTAGGTCATGTTTTAGAGTAGGAATTCCAAAGGTAGAAATATCATTGACATAATGTATTAATCACCCATGATTTTGAGTAATGAATTAATAATATTATTCCCTAAATGTTTCAAATTTTATTTTAAAAGTATAATACACTAGTTTACAAACATTATCAGTCCCATAATATGTAGAAATAATAGTTTTCCACATTTCATAGGAAGAGTCCTAATGAGAAACAAGATTAATCTCATAAGTCCCATGCCCACATATGATAACATTAATATATCATGAATTTAGATCATATTAAATGAATATGGTAGCATCCCATTTTTTTAAATATTATATGGAAATTACCTTAAATTTAGCTTAATAATGATCACATAAACATTATAATAATGATTCCTCAGATAGATAATCATGTAAGATTTCTAGTGACCATAATTATCCCCATTGAAATAACAACCACATATCATCAATATATAATCCATTAGATCTTCCATAAAAATTATTCATCATCTAGATCATAAATTAATGATTTTAAATGTAAAAATAAATATTCAATATTTTCCTAGAGAATAATGCTTCGATAACACGTTTTATTCATGGTAAAACTGATATTATATCATTAATGGTTTCTAGAAAGATACATATATCGAATAATGTGTATCCTCTAATGAAATTCATGGTGATATAATGATGATTGAAATGAAACAAGAAGATTGGATAATTTTTTATGTTTAAAAATCATGATAAATTCAAAAAATCATTCTTGATTTATACTAATTTTATCTGTCACACATAATTAAATAAATGGAATGGAAGTTATAAAATGAAAAGATAATAAAATATTGATGTATAGTGGACTTTTTAATATAAATCCCACAATATACTCTACCATTTCTCTCTCCATGAGATGTATGATATTCATTAAGAAGTTCCATTTCATGGGGACAAAAAATATTAGTTCAGAAATTTGACACCATACAACAATTGTTTAATAGGGCATTTGGTTTCTTTTACTAGGTACCAAAAAATAAAAATATTATTATGAGAAGGTGAAAATATACCCTGAATATGTAATATAAGTAAAAATATTATTAGAATGATATGATATATGTAAAGTTAAAACTACATCAGAATTATGTAGAAAAAGAAACTACAAGATATATATGTTATTAAATAATGCATTGAGTAGAATCCAATGGATCTTTAATGTCATGTTGATTCCAACAAATCAATTTTCCAATTTAAATGAAGCTTTATTCTTATTTATAGTGATAGATAATATATATTTATAAATAATTCATTTCTATCATCCTCAAATAAAAAAAACAATATGAATCTCTAAAAAAAATTATTTTCAATATATTATTAATATACAAATCATTCTATTATATTTAAACTGTAAGATAAATATTTGTATGTAATGAATAAAATTATTCTAGTAGATTTAACAGATCTTATTCATTTGATTATTCCAAATAAATTTAGTCATGAGCTTTCATGAATATATACAATTATATCAAAAAACCATTACCCTTTTTATATATGAAAATAATCTTCAAAAAAAACTATTCAAAATAAATTGAAATTCTTCTAAAATTTTAGCATCATTATTTAATGATTATCTAAAATTTATTCAATTAACCATTCAAATAATTCTTTTAAATTATCAATAATAGACCTTAGAATCCAGAAAAAGTATCCATATTAAAATTATATTATAAAAATTTTAATAACTAGGAGTCCTTATACTTCTAAAAAATAAAATTAAAACAATCAAATAATTTTTTAAATTAGTCAACAAATTCATTGAAAACACTTCCTTAATTATCAATATATAATAAGAGAATTTATCCTACTCTTAAGACAATTGAATAGTCTGGGTAAAAATGATTCCAGATAAAATAATGTGAATATGGAAGAACATAAAACAATAAAATTATTCATAAATATCTACTATCGTCAATACTATTATATTTTTTTATAATCCATAATATTATATAATTATATAAAAAACATTTAAAAATATATATTATTAATGAGAGACAATGAAATTGGGCTTACACATGGTGAATTTTATGGGTTCAAGAAAACTCCTCCTACGAATAGAAAAATATCAAATTCATTATATGGTGTATAGAGACTGTAATATATTTGAGACGCATGAGTAGCTCCTATGCAACATGGAACATATAATATCCCCTATCTATGGAGTTTTGAGACATGATTTATTTAATATTGAATAAAAAAAGACACAACATCCATTCCATTTCAATGATATTAAAAAATTATTGTCTTCTATACTACATTAGAATATTTTATGTCAATTTTTTTTTATATACTTCTACAACTATTGTTTATGTATCACCAAGATTTACACATGAATGTTGTTTTCCATAAAGTCTCTAAAATTATTCGAATATTATTATTATAATGTGATATGGATGACATATTCCATTCATACCTGGTCTATCTATGTTGAAAATCATAACATCATATTACAAGATGATGTTAGAATATACAACATTCTATTGAAGGACACGTGGAATCATTGTGGCATCGATGCTTGACATCTATTATATGACATATCTGCATGACCAGGTTCTCTAACGCATGGTTCACCATTTTTTGTTTCATAAGTTCATCATGCATCGATAGCTTCTCAGGATCCATTTCATAGGTACTATAAGGGAATCACCAACATGAATTAATTACACTATACATAAGACACCTGAACATCAACCTGTATTGCAACATCTTATTCAAGATCCAAATTAGTAGCAATAATAATAATTTTATTAACTTTATAGAAATATATAGATAAAATCATTATAATGTGGGGATGATTCCATATAGAGTGAGGTTTTTGAACCTTACATTTATTCAAAAATTGGGTTCATTAACCATTATGTAATTAAATATAGGGTTTCCAATAAAATTTTTGGGATACTAACATAGAGATTAACACCATACCAAAAATATAACAACTTACTAACATAAGATTCTTTGAATTATTAGATCATTTTAACAATAGATTTTGTATCTAACCTAGAATTCACATTTTTATGTAAATTATGAGATATTTATTAAATATCACAATGAAAATAAATCTGATATCATGATATAATAGCTCAATAGAAACACTAGATATTTTATTCACCTTAAAAACAACAATCTTATCCATCAGGGTAAATTAAAAAAAATCATGATAAATGTCTTCAAATTCAATGAAACTATTTTTCCAATGATTTAGGTATTTGAATCGCATAAACACAATCAAAAAAATATCGACCCAAATTAAGAAGTTATAGCATCCCTGAAATGTTATGATAACTTTAGGTAATGCATAGAGAACTAAAGAGATCATTTCAGTCTATATTATAAATTAGGAAATTTTATTAAAAATACTATTTATTCAATGTGATAATTTTTGACTAAATCTATGCTTTGTAGGTTACTATATCAACAAAATGAAAAAGTGCCATTAAACATAAAAGTTGTAATGTAAAAGAACAACATAGAATAGGTGTAGAAATCAATACCCAAAAAAATAGATGAATTATCTTTTTACATAAGAACATTAAATAAAGATAATATCCTAATATTTCTGATGGAATAAATGATATAGTAATAGGATAAACATCTCTTATGATATAAGATAAAAAAAGATATAGAGAAAACTTTTATATAAGAATACATATTTGTACATATAAATTGGGTTGAATTAATTATCAAAATCTAGATGAGAAGAGAAAGGATAAAGATCTACTCAATATTCTCCCCTTTTATGATAATTATAAAAACTGAACTCTCATTAAACAATCCTTCTAAAATCTATCCCCATTTTTTTAACAATAAAAAAATTATTTCATTGAATAAATATGAAAAATAGTTTTTCAATAAAAGTAGCAATAATAAACACACCTCAATTAAGGATTCCTTGGAAATATAAATATACATACTCAAGGATCCATGAAAAATTTATAAAATATTATTCAATAAATAAAAAAATGTTTCAAAATAAATTTAATGTGTGTCAAATAGTTAAATTCATAACATAATAATATAATATTTAAACAGAAACTAAAATCATAAAATAACTCATCTTCAGATTGAGAATAAATATTTATTATATTAAAGGAATTATAATAAAATATTTTCAAATAATATTAATTCAAATATTTCTTCATATAGAATTTATGACCAAAAAACTAGCTCTTAACAGAATCATTTATGAAATGAAGTAGCATATTAGTTTACCATATGAAAGTATTTTAAATAGTAAGATGTTAAATACATGATTACAAGAGAATAAATTTTAATAAATAACACATACCAAAATAACATTTTTATTGAATGCATGATGTTATCTAAATAATTCATGGAATTAATTTATAACAATAAATAATAGAGTGATAAAATATATAAAGGTTCATGCCTTAGTAGAAGAAAATTTAGAGGAATGAAGTTGAAATATTTTAAATATAATTTCATTAATATAAAATAGTTATTGAATTTCAATAAAATATTAAATTAGAAATGAAGAAATTCCTGGATTGTAATGCATCTACCAATTAGGATCTTTCTAGCCAAATAACATTCTACTTTAGAGTTGGTAAATATTTTCAAAATATAATAAATAACCATATATTTTGTGTAACCATGTAATGGTTAAAAATGACGTCCAATGGTTCCAAATAATAAAATATAAAACACAAGTGCCTTTATGTTCCCATATGGCTTAGGATTTGGATTTGATAGAAACAATAGACTCTAGTAACCAAATTATTTTATATTCGGAAGAAATTTCAAATTTTGATTCACATAATGATTTTGAATAATTAACATGCATCACACTATAAAATTGAGTATTTTGAAAATATTAGTCACTAACTTTATATATAATAATTCCACAATAAAAACATTTAATAGTTGACCATATATTTCTACTCAAACCAAGAAAAAAATAATTCCTCTATAATTTAGGAATTTCACAATTGCTACCAATACCATGATTTCCAGTATTAATTTCTCTCTTACAATATGATTAACTAAGACCATTTTATCCATTCATAATCATAATGGATGATTTATTTAATGAATCAAGTTCATCTGGTATTTTTAAATTTTTATATTCATGCAAAAAAGGAATTATATAGATTAATTATATCATAAATCAGAAATATGGTTATCCAAAATCGTTTTTTCAATAGACACCACATCATAATATATTATGAATTTTTAACCCTATTTCATTAATGATTTAAATTTATCTCTAATATTATATTTATATTAATTAATTTCATTTTAATAAAGACAGTTATAATTAAAAATTTAGTGAAATATGATTGTACCTCATCATTATGAGGCATATGAAATAGAATTACCATGTTATGCTCATCTTTAGAGTTTTTTGGAGAATCACTAATTGAATCTTTTAATGAAATCCAAGAAGATTACATATATTTCATTAATTTTCATTTAAAATTGGTTTTCCACTTATCATTAAACATTTATAGTCACGTCACAAATGAATATTATTTTTTACATTTATAGAATATAGATTTCATAAGTTACATCATTTTGGTTAGTGCATCATACTAAAAAAAGAGTTTTCAAGGTCATAAGGTATTTTACATATTCTTCATATTATAGATGAAGTTACAATATAATTTTTCATGTGATAAATAATTTAGTGATATTTTTCTATTAGGTGGACTGAATTACTCTAAATGCAGGATATAATAAACATACATAGGGTATCCAAAACCAACATAGTGATGAACACCCTACTAAAAACTAAAAATATTACTAATATAAGATTTCTAAAATTTTTAGATCCATTTAAAAATAAATTCATAATCCATCATAGATTACATATAATATTAAATTTAAATGTTTTTACAATGCATAAATAAAATCCATAATATATCGTCAATAACATATGATATCATTAAAAATTTGAAGTAACATTAATCTGAAAAAAAATCTCAATAAAAAAAGATTAGATCTTATGATATTTTATTTAGATTCAAAACAACCATTTTATCCTTCCAATTAACAATAAAAATTAATATATTTTTCTTATATTTCATTACATGATTGTTTACCATGATTTGGATATTTAAATCTCATTAAAATATTTTAAAATAGTAGCCATAAAAATTTACAGAATGCATAATCCCATTAATCTTTCAGTATTTTGAATACATTGTTAGAAAACTAAATAGATTATTTCATACTTATTTGTACATTAATTAAATTTATATAAATCAACTAGATATAGGATGTGAAATGTTGTTAGTAAATTTGATCCTTGTCGATTTAGATATCATTAAAATACATTGGTGAGCTTACACTAAAAAATTGAAGTGTCACAAAACAACTAATAACATATTAAAATAACTTTTCATCAATTGAAAAAAATAATTTTGAATTTGAAATAATATAATTAAATGATAAAAATATTCCTTTCATTATAAAGGTAAAATGATGTATTAATATTATCAATATCACTTTTGATATAAAATAAACACATAGGTATAGTAAATATAAAACCACTTAGAAAAATTTTATTATTAAAAATAGAATGGTTTGAATTTATTATCATAACCAAGAAAAAAATGGAAATGAATAGTGGGAAATTAAAAATAATGGAAACTATCATCTACTTTACCCTATACATTAGAGTATGTATCTTTAGTGTGGAATATTGGGGTATCATCAAGAATCCAATTCTAGGGAATTGTATACAGTATCTTATAAGGGTGTGTTGAAGACATTGCCATTATAAGACTCTAAAACACCCTTAGAGGGTATTGGTGAATCGTGGTGTCATGTTTTTCTTCAAAATGAGTCAGATTTTGTCCCCACATTGGTTGGAAGATGTTAAACCTATATGATTGAAATGTGTAGTTATCAAACACCCTGATATAAAAAATTGAAAGATAACACGATAGTTTTACTTGGTTCACCACTAAGGGATGGTACAAGGAGCATAAACTGGGAATGTGTCAATCATAAAAATGTCCACTAAGATTCACTAGTTTTTGTAGAGTATAGAAGATTGGACACATACACTATGTACTAATCACACTTTCATTGAAATAATATTAATGGTAACACACTACCTGCTTCATAAAAATTCTATCATCTCCTAAATGATAACTACCACAGGTGAAGACTTAGTTTGTTGACCAAAAGGTAACGTTAATAGCTTGGGAATATTAGTATTTTTTTCAAATTATCATGTGACTATTATTTCAGTATTGTTTAAAAAGATTCAATTTAAAATAAATTTTCACTTAAACCAGATGTTCAATGGTACTATTCATGAAGAAACTATCCTTAGTGAAACCCCATTTTTGTTTCCATGAAATATAAGTATTTACGAACCCAAAAACTTTTATGAAGCCACCAACCATAGTAAAACTGCAATCCTTAATGAGACTCTATGTCTTCATGAAAATCCTAGACATTGAAAAACAAAATGTCCTTAAACTCCATATCATATGTAAGGAAAAACTAGTATTTTCATGGTTCTTAGGCTCATTATGATTTATTGATTCCAATATCTCCTTGCATCAATGAATTTAGAAATATTATCCATTTTCTCAAATTATATACATATCTTAAATGAATCGAGGATGCTTATTTATAGACTTCTCCCTTCACAAAGATCCCATGCTACCAATAACATTTTTCAATAACCTCTTCATTCATTATCATAATGCACCTTTATTCATAAATCTCTAGGGAAGTTATTCCTATCGTTAATATTTTCATAGTTATATATAGTAATATTATCCCATCATGACTCATCCATTTTCATAAATCATATTTCCTAATCATTCAATCCTTCACGACACTATATACCGTTATAAAGCTCTACATTTTATGGAAAATCTAATATTCATAATAATAATTTCATTACCATTTAATGGATGATACAATCTTAGAACTCCATGTTTCATGATGATTACCTTTAATTAGTATTTTTGAGCTAAAAATTATGAAAACAGAGGGAAATGATACCACTTTCCAAACTGAAGATTCATTCACCGTAAGATCACTTTCCTTGAAAAATCCCTGATAATTATAATATGTATTTTAAACAATCCTGAAACAATCCCTATTTATAGATATTAATAACCTTGGTTCCAATAATATTCTATTTGGGTTTGTTGGAAATATATAGATAAATTCAATAAAGCCCCAGCCTCAACCAAAAACCTATTGATATAAGATAACTAATACATCACTTTAAGTATACATAATAAGATCTCAGTGTAACAAAAAGAATGTTATGAAATAACTTCATGACTTGATATACCATAGAAAAAACCTGAAAACAATGAAATTACATTCCTCGATAGACCCCTGACCAGCCCTGAAAACCATCAATTTTTTAATTTCCCTTATTTCCTCCATTGGAAATAAAACCATAGAACCTTTATTTCAAATTTTAATTCTCTAATTACACTCCCCTATATATTATCTCCCCCATAAACCAACATCACCTCATTAAATAGATAAAAAATTTAAAAAACGGGGATAGGGGACAAACAAGAACCTCTTCAAACAATGGGATGTGGTTGTACACTGAGGATCAATAAATATGTCACGAATATTGGTGATAATAAATACATAGTCAGACTATCACCCATTAGATTATTACTTCCAACATGTTCCATTTTAATCAAACATTGTTAAACTTTTTCATTGATTATGTGATATATGATCTCAATATGTTTGGTATGCTAGAATTGAATTGTATTTTTTATCTTATTTATCATGGTCTTCTTGTCTTAATGTATCAAAATAGGTTGTTTCACGTCATCCCAAATATCATTATGTTGTTAATTCATCGAAAATAGATGATTTTGTGCCTTTTTCATAGAGATATACTATGATTCCACAATACTATAAGAAGATATTTATGACTTATTTCTCAATAAGGCCACAAATATTTTCTCTACGAAGAATGCTCTGCCATTTTTTGACTCCTGATCCACCAAATATTCTTCCTAGTAATTATCAAACATTGTTTACCAGTTGTTATCCCAAAATACTGAAATCATAACCCAAAATTATGATTACCCTAAATATACAAAATGATTCTTTTAACATCAAATAAATTCACTTTATCTGGAGTACATAGGAAGATAGCCAATATGAATGATTAAAAGATGATATATTGACATATTTTGTTGAAGTATAATAACATTACACTGATCCCAATTAATAGATTTAGATTCACATATATCACATCCTCATATAATCAATGTATTGTCACAATCACAATCAGAGTCGACATTAGTTTGGAGGCAACCGTGTTGAATTTTTTCATATTATCTCTTACATATTTTCCTGAGAAATATTCATGTAATCCATATTTTGAATAACCATAACCCCCAAAAATTATTGATTCTACTAGTCTTGGAAACATTCAATTTAGATCTCCTATGATGTTAAATTTTTTTAACGAATCCCTATATTGTTCTACAAAAATAAATATCATCCACATAAACAAGCACCATAGATTGATCTTATACATAATTATTCAAATCTAGGATATAATCAACTCATCATTTTTTAAATTTATGATTCTTCATATAAGAATATAGTTATTAATTCCATTCTCATGGTTCCTATTTTAGACCATATAGAGACATATTTAATTTGAAAATTGTTGTTTCATCATTTCAAATCAGAAATACGACTAGTTGTTCAATGAAAACATCTTCTTTAAGAACACCAATTAATAATTATTTTTTGAGACCACCTAATAATATATATAAAAACTATGAATTTAGATGAAATGTAATTTCCTAATTGACTCTGATTAAGCTACTAAATTAAACATTTCATCAACATCAATTCCTTCAATCTGTTAATATCCTTTACACACTTATATTTTCCTAAAAAATATCAAAATATCATGGTAATAATTTTTTTAAGATGTACTTTATAAATAAAATTTGTTATTTTATGGTATATTAATGAGATCACAAGTCTGTTTCTTATCAATCAGATCATGTTATTGAATGATGGTCTCACCCCATGATTTATCCATCACTACTTCATTATACAAGGTAGGTTCCACAATTGAAAGGGAGGCAGAATGTTCTCAATTCATAATTACCATTTTATATATAGGTTCAATACAATCCCAATGATGTCAGATTAATCAAATTATTATCTTTCATTTCACCTATGTGGTTATGAAAATGTTTCTTCTACAATGGTTTCATCATATTATTCATATTTTGAATCATCATCATTTTCATATCCCTAAATGTTTTTCATGAACTCTAATACATATGTATTGGTATCTATACCTTGTCAACATTTAATTAATCTTAAATAATGTCAACACATGAGATTGCCAAGGTGTTTATGGTGTTATCATCCATTATCTTTACATCTTGGATTTACAGAATATTGATAATATGGTTATTATATAGTTTTTAGGCTTCATTATTCCTTAAATATATATATAATATTCATTATCTACAACATCATAATAAGGAACAAACAATTAACATTAACTATTGCAGTTATTTCTCCAAGAATACACTTATTATATTCCGAAAGATATATTTAGATTAGACTTTAATAGAATTAGAATAAAAATAATACATGAAAACATAATAAAATACAATGTGGGTAATACTAAAATAATATCAATTTCTTATATAATACAAATTTTTGTAATAAAATGTCAATTATTTTCATGAAAAATATTCGCAACATTCATCTCGACCAAATCTATTCTTTTACCCATTCATAAACACCGTGAAAAATAAATAAAACATTGGATAAGAACAATGATATTAGTAAGAGACATAAAAATGGAATGGAATGGTTAGTCCATGAATAATTATACACATATGAAATCATTTTCAAAAATACATACCACTCACCAATAACGTATCATATAAATACTTTGTAAGAACAAGGGATATTCATATTACATAAATACATAAATAATGCCATGAATGTAACATGGTGAATTACTTAATTTAGATTGTAACTATATATGATAAAATATTATTTGAAAACCTCATAGATAACTTAGAATGTAACCCACACAACGACCATAGGATGTAACCCTCACAGCTGCCTTATGTGTTAACAATGGTAGTTACATTTTGATTATTCATTACGGTGAACATACAACATAAACATTACAAATGAATTTAAGGGATATATATATCCCAAAATTCTTCATAATTTTTATTCATGAACCCAATCATATTCATAAAACATGAACCCTGTCATCATTAAAACATTTCTTTTGAATCTTGTAAAAATATAAATTTACAAAGGATTTTGAACGAAAAGTCCTTGACCTCGAGATATTCTTACTTCATAGATGTTAAAAACTATTTTATAAAGGTTTAAATAGTGTTATTAAAATATTAAATAACTAAATTAGTATTTTTAATACCTTTTAAGACCACATTATAACAAATTTCAACCAATTTATTAATAATGTTTGGCTATTTCAATCATTTTGGGTGCAATCCTTTCCAAGATTCTATGGTTGGTTCATGATGTAATTTTTTGTTGAATGGAATAAATACACAAGAAGTGGAATCAAATTATATTAATATGTTACCCTAATTTTAAATGGTAACATATATCATTTCATTAATTGATATTAGGATGATTAATTAGATAAAACATTAATTAAAATGACTTAATTTATTTTTCACATTTTATGACAATCACGAATTTATACCAATATTTAATTTCATATTTATATATTAATTATAGAACATTATATAACATATAATTTGAATAATAAATTTTATTTAACGATAATAATGGTTTTATGACCAGTATTGAAAGATATAATGGAAAATGAATGTATATTTTCCATGATGGCGGTAAATCAACAAATCACGGGTGATGTTCTCATTTTTAGAATTAAAAGGAGAGGATAATGAGTTTAATGATGAATTTTCCTCACAAAAATTATAGTATTACAACATATATATGATAGTATAGTTTTCATTTCACTTGGATAATGGGTGGTAAATAGAGAATAAGATAATAAAAGAAAAGAAAAGTGAAATGAAATAGTATTTTACCTCTGGAATTATTCTCTATGAGAACCTCATTAAGGAATTTATTTCATGATATTTTTTAATACCAAAAGGTCTTGGATTTGGGGATGAGGCTTGTGAAGGTAATTGTAATGATATTAAATAAGTTACAGGGCTTTGAGGTGTGTGGAGAAGATGTGTTGAGGGGTATTTTTTTATAGTAGAGAGATGTGTTCTCTCATTATTATATTCATCAGTATATTATTAGGGATCATGACTACAAAAAATTTGATAATTATCACTAAAAATATAAAAATTATGTAATATAGTTTGATATTATAGTCTTAAATCACATATACATCATCTATGACTCACTAATTCATATATTTATCTTATACCATAAATTATTGTACTTCACCATTCAATAAAAATTGAATTATACAAGAAAAATCCCAAAAATTCCACCTAAACATTTTTGGACTTATATATTTAAAAAATTAACATCATGTTTTTAAAATAATTTTCTTAATAGGTGAAATTTGATTTTTAATTAAAATCATCATTTATCCAAAAAATAATTTTTCATATATTATTATTAATATATAAACACATTAAAAAATTAATTAAAGTCTCAAAAAATTATATTATAATAATAAGACAACCAAAAATTAATTTATGCTTTTATTTTATGAAAATAAATTATTATTTGATTCATTAATTTAATTATAAAATTATAAATAAACATTTGTGTTTTAAAAAAATTCCATCAATAAAATGACCATTTTTAAAACAATTATTTACATGTACATTAATATAATTATATCATTTTTTCATTTATAATATTGATAATTTTATTTATACTTTTTTAGACGAGGTTACTATTCTGTTCGCTAGAATTATATTCCTAATGGTCATGTTTTTATTCCTATGGTAATGTTCTTATTCCATCAGTATATATTCTATAATTTGTATAAGTATAAGATATTTCATTATATATTTATAATTAATTTAACTATTCAATCCTATAAGAATGTTTATATAAGTAGTAGTGTTTTTACATTATGCCCAACATCTAGAAATTGAGTCCTTGATATTTTTATCTTCTTAATAAAAAAGGGTGTACACCTTTCCGAAAAAATCATTTTTAGATTCCCATGTTTCTTATTCATCCATTTGGTTTCTCCAAAAAACCATAACCTAGTGAATTAAATTATTCCACAATAAAATCTCTCTATGATCAATAATATGAATAGAATTTTCATCATATGAATTTTTATCTTCTTGTTAAACTACTCTTTGATTCAAAACACAAGATGAATCTGGAACATACTTTCTTAACATTGAAACATGAAAAGCATTGTATACCTGATATAAAAATTGATTCAATGATATAAGGTAGGTAATTGTTCAAACTTTATACCCAGTTTTATAAGGTCCAATGAACTATGAGCATAGATTTCCATTCGTAAAAAAACAAAAAACAATTTCCTGAGGATATATTTTTTTGGAGAACAAGATCATCTACCTTGAAAGAGATGTCTTTCTTCCAATTATTTGAAAACCATTTCAATATGTTATGAGTTTCTCTCAAGTGACGATGGATCATCTTTATTTTCTCATCCACCTAATCTACTAATTATGGTCCCATAAATATCTTTTTTCTTGACTTTATCCCAAAATATTGGAGTTCGACACTATTTTCTATATATTTCCTCAAAAGGCTCCATATATATACTAAAATAAGAAATGTTATTATATGAAAAATCAACTAAATATTGATGTTGATCCCAAATTACATGGTAATCAATTTAACATGATCGAAGTGTGTCCTACAATGTTGAGATTGTTTGTTTTGATTGTCTATCGGATTTATGATTTAAAGAAGTGTAAAAATATAATATAGTTCCGAATGAATTCTAAATGAGTTTCTCGAATTATGAAGTAATTTTGGGATCCTGGTCATGTAAAATTGAGATAGGAACTCCATGTAACATGGGAATAACATTGAGGCACAAATATGAAATATGAACTAGGTAAATAGTATCTTTCATATGAATAAATGGTGTTGATTTAGTCAGCTGATCAGAAATAACCCAAATCACATTGTTTTCTCCAGAAGTATTTTGTATTCCCACCATGAAGGACTTGGATATATTTCCCCATTTCCACTAAGGAATTGGAAAATGATGAATCATCTAATTTTGTATTTTTCACACCGCTTTAACATATTTAAAAGGTAGTAATTTCATGGTATATATTGAAATATCTAATTTCATTAAATCCCATTAGCAATTCATCTAAAGGTCTCTATACATCTTTGTGCTGCTAGGATGAAGTAAAAATGAAGAACAATGAGTTTCAAATTACAATTATTTCATCAGTGGGGAATCAAAATGCATAAATAAAATATTCCCAAATGCTGAAATAAAATATTTATCAATCGTATATTATCATAACATACCATTTTCCCCATTTTTACTTTATTTGCACAATTCATCGTCTTTATTATGTACTTACATAATTATTTCTAACATAGATTATTGCAATAAAACCTGAAAAAATAGAACATTTTCCTACACCAGATACATAAAATACAAAATTCTTCAAATCATTAACCAATGAGTCATGTACTAAAATTAAAATGGTTAATATAGCATTATGTATTTAACACAGGTAAACTACCAATTTTTTTCTTTTCTAGGATGATAAATGATTGTGAAATAGTAATCATTTATCAGTTAAATCTATCTTCTCTACCTCATGTTCAATTAATTATTAGTATATATATATACTTAAATCATTTATGTGCTATATTTATTTCAAATTTACCTCCATAAACATTAGTCCTACAAATTTGTTAAAGTAAAAAACAATAGATGAAAATTCCAAATCATGTGTGCGATAATTTAACTCAAGAGGATTTAGTTGTATTGTAGCATAAGATATTACCTAATCATTATACAAAATAACGCAACTATGTTTATTTAATGAAGAATAACTATAGATGAAAGGCCATTATTTCTATAAGGCATGAAAAAACATAGAGCATTCACCAATCTTCTCATCAGTTCCTGAAAACTAACATCAAATTCTTTTGTCTAAATAAAATTAATCCCTTTTAATGTTGATATATTTACAAGGATAAATAATCATGAAATGTTGTTAACCAAGCATTAGTAATAGCCTTCCTAACCATGAGAATTTTGAATCTCAGTAATATCTATAGGTCTTGGGCATTAATCAACTACTTTTGTTTTAGCTGGATCAATTGTTATGCCATCGTTATTTAAAATGATCCTAGGAAAATCAATCTATTGCAACCAAGAATTAATTTTTCTAAATTTCACATATTATATATCATCATTAAGGGTTTCAGAACAATCATTATATTTTTTACATGGTCCTCAAATCTCCATGTATAAACCAAAACATCATCATTAAGAAAACTAAACAAATATTCAGAGAAGATTATATTAATAATATCGATAAATATTATAGGGGAATTTTTCAAACCATATAGAGTAATAAGAAATCATAATTTCCATATATAGTTAGATAATAATTTTTTGGAATAACTTATTCTATCACCATCAGATTATTGTAGCCAGATCTGTTATCAATATTGGAAAAATAATGAGATCCCATGAGATGATCAACCAAGCCATTGATTTGTGGAAATCGATTATTATTCTTAACAATAATGTTATTAAAATAACATTATTCAATGAATAACCTCGTTGAACAATAATTCATTTTAAAAAACAAAATAGGGTCACGCCTTTGTGATGTTCTATGAAGAAGAAAACCTTTATTAAGAAAATAATGAGACTACATTCATAATTATAAAAGTTCTAGTTGATGAATTTGATAAGAGGGTTTAGAAATATGATTAGAATCTGGAAATAATTCAACAGTAAATTCAACCTCTTGATCAATTATAACACTGGGAAACTGATAGAAAAAACATCAAGGTATTAATTTACCACTTCGATATCCTTAATATGAACAGTTCCCATGTTTTTAAAAATATGTGCAAGATAGAATTCATTTCCGTCATTTAACAATTTCTATGTTTACTGATATGTCCTTGATGGTTGAGCACATTCTTATTAACATACTGAAACCCTTTATGAAAATAACTCAATTTTCTATAAAATAATCTCATCATGGTTAAATTAAATCTATTCCATACCCAGAATAACATCATACACTGATATATGAAGAAAATCATTGTAGGAAATGAATTTCCACATACAATGACATGAATAATTTTATAATATTGTTTTTCCTTAATATTCCGCTTGGTGTATTACAACCAATAAATTTTTTCATTTCCTGAGTTGAAATTTATAATTTCTCATAAATAAATGAATGTATAGAATCCATATCAAAAAAATAGAAGAAAATATTAATAAACAAACAAAGTATATGATACAAATTTATTTTATGGCCCAATATCTATAAAAGTATCACAAATGAATTCACAAAACCATTCTACATATAAAATGGGTTCTCCCCATCATAAATATCTTTTTTTGGTAAGATATTTTTATAATTTCCCATCTCACAACAATTAATTCACTTTAGAGTTTTGAAATCGTAATTAAACCTACCATCACCATGTTCTTTTTCTTTTCAATTTCGGGCAATATATCCAATCTTACAAAATTATAACAATTCCCATATTTTTTATGGAATTCCATAGGTTGATATTTACCGTAGTTTACACAAAATGGAATCTTTATTTTCTTACTATTAGATTTATTTTATTTATTCAAACCCATTTTATACCATCTACACTTTTTTTCTACTTGTTTTGAAAGTACACATGATCATTAATAAACACCATTTCTACGATCTCAGCACATCGAATAGGTTTCTTATAAATTTTGAATTCATGAGATGTCAATTCCCTTATATTTCTTAGCTTTAATTTTGAGAAAACATCAATAATTTAATTATTAATATCCTCAATACAATTTAGAGCATACCTTTTCTTTTATAGAGAAGTATTCCTTGTACACATCCATTGAATCTTCCTTATTTTGTATCATTTCAAGGAATGAATTTTTTTTCATTAGTAGAGAAACCTTAGGAAAATATTTTTTAAGGAAATATTCATAAACTCATCTCATTCTAAGGAAACAATCTCCTCATTATCCCTGATATTCTTGACCATTTACCACCACTAGTCAGCTTCAACTTCAAAATAGTAAATAAAAAGACTATAATTTTGGTTATCTAATAATATAATGAACTCAAATATGTTTTCAAGGAAATTAATCCACCCTACATTTACCAATTGTTAATAAGATCCACTGAAAGTATGAGGGCGTTGCCTCATAGAATGTTCAAATATCATCATTTTTCTTTTTCGTAGATCTGGATGTTCTCTTTCACGGAGGCCACCAAAATTTATAGAATATTTAAACTAATACATTAATATAAAAAAAATACTAATTTATAATTCACATAATTATGGGTAGTGAATTCAGAATGATATTATTCTCTCAATGGCTTCTTATATTTTCTTCACTTGTTCTCATATAGAAAACAATTCTAAACAAACAAATCATAGATGAAACAAAATTGTAATCATTAAATTATAAATAATTTTAATAAAATAATAAATTAAAAATAATTTTCGGTATTATATTAATATATCCTAAACTCATGGTTATCTAAACCATGCCCAGATACCAACTATAAGGAACCAACCTTTTACATTACATAATCCTATTATTTCAACTATAATACCCTTATTACATTCTCAATTATTATTTATTTGAAATGTTTTATAGAATAATAAAATAATTGTTACATAACAACCCAATCCCAAATATTTTCATTATTACTAAGTTATTATATATTTAGTTCTTAATATAATTTTTTTAATAAAACATGAATTATTATCATGAAAAATCATTACAACATTAAGCTTGTATTTTTCTTTTCCCATACAAATCATTAAACCCTCAGAATGAAAATTTAAAATATGTTATGGGATATTAAATCCCAGTAAAAAAATATAAATGAGATGATCAATCAGTCCATGAATACGTATTAACATATGAAATAAATTTCAAATATATATACTTCTCACCCATAAAGTATCATACACTTTGAGAAAACAATGGCTTTCCATAAAACATAGAAAACCTAAAAATAACATAATCATTGTTTGGGGAATTAATAATATAAGATTTCAACCCTCATGTATTTCATATGATTTTTAACCCGCATGGATACCATAAAATGTAACGCTCAAAACTATATTATTATGTGACCCACACTACAAACTTACCATGTAACCGTTGATTTTACACATGGAATAACCATTATGGGGAATATCCAATATAATCATTATAAATTCATTAGAGGTAGATATATATTCCACCCTTAATAATAATAAAACCCCATTACATATAACATTATAATATTCAATGAAAACTGTCATTATAAAAACAATTCTTTTAAATTTTGAAAATATTGAAATTCAAAATATGATTTAAAATGAAAAGTCTCTAAATTCGGGTTCTTATTACATAAAACAATTTAAAACCTATTTTATAATTACATAAAGAGTGCTATTAATAAATAAAATTCATATATTCATATAAATAATTACTTTTTTGAAAATGTTATTACAACTTTACACCCTTTTATTAATAATGTTTTGTTATTTTCATCGTTTCGGGTGTATTGTATTCATGGTTTACATGCTCGGTTCAATATGGATGTTTTTGTCGAATGGAATAAAAATGTCATAATTCGAAAAAAATGGAGTTAATATGTTTTCAGAATTTTAAATGTTAATATATATCATTCTTTTATATGAGTATTATTTATTAGATAAAACATTAATGAAAATTATTTAATTTAATTTCCCTGGGTTTATGACCATCATGAACATATATCGTTTTTTAATTTCCTGTTCATATATTCATTCTAGAACATTATATAACTTATAAGACTTATAATAAAATATTATTTAACAACAATAATGGTTTTAATACCAACCTTTTATGATGTAATGGAAAATGAAAATGTATCATCCAAGCTGGTGGTAAATCGACACATCAAAATTGTTGTTCTCGTTTTTGGAATAAAAGAGAGAGAAGAAGGGTTTGATGATGAAATTAACCATAAATATGATAAAATTAAAATATATATAACATACTAGTTATTTATTTCACTTAGATCAGTGTAGAAGAATAGATAATAATAAAATAACATAAAATAAATGAAAACTGAAAGATGATTTTACCTCTCGAATTATTCCCAAGGAGAACCTCTTTAATGAGCTTGGTTTTGGACTTTTGGTGAGAAAATATGTTCATGGACATAGGAAAAAAGTTTTCAAAATGGAATAAAGTTGAAATTAAATAATATAAAAGGATTTGATTTTTGTGAAGAATAGGTAGTGTTGGGTAGTTTTTATAGTGAAGGATATGAATGATTTCTCAATAATTTATTCATTAGATTATTTTTTTGGACCCAGACTATGAATAGTTTTGGAATTATAACTTAATATTTTAAATTAATGAATAAATATTCGATATTATGGGATTATATACAACATAGATCATCTTTGAAATAGTAATTCATATATCTAACTTACACTATAAATGATAGTATTTCACTATTCACAAAAATATAATTATTTCAAAAAAATCCAACAATTTAAACATAATAATTTCATTATGTGTATAATTAAACAATGAACACCATTTATTTGAAAATAATTTAATAAATATGTGATATTTTTTTTTATTTAAATCATCATTTTTTCAAAAAAAGCCTATTTTAAAATTACAACTTATTTTTTAACCCTTTGAAAATTTATATAATGTCTCATAAAAATATATTATAATCATAAGAAAATAACATACTCACTTCTGGTTCAATTTATAGAAAATAAAATTTCATTTATTTCATTAAATTAATTATAAAATTATAAATAAAAATTTATGTTTTACCAAAAAAACCCCTAAATTTATCATTTTTAAAACATTTATTTAGTTATACTTTTCAATAATGATTTGATATATTCATTTATATTATTTATAAATTTAATTTATAGTTAGGTGAGATTACTATTCTATTGGCTAGATTTATATTCCCAGTGGTTAACTAACTATAATAAGGACACAAGACTTTTACCATATTATAAATTCATTTATTTATATAAATACAACATGTTTTACAATACATTTTTAAATTATTTAACTATTTAATAATAAAACAATATTTTTATATGTACCTGGGTTCTTATAATCATCATTTTTCCCATGGTTATCTATTTGTTTTGAATGAAACATTTACTTCAAAAAACATGAAAATACATTAGAGAAGGCTTCATTTTATGCCATATCTCATTATATATCATGGTATCATCTAAAAAATTCCTTGTTAAATTTTGAGTGTACACTTCTACCTGAATATCATCATTCAAGTGATAATGAGATACAAAACTCTCAATGATAATAGTTATAGACATATTATTCACATTTCAGTTTCTACGTTCAATGATTTTATTTTATTGAAGGGTTCTCACTGAACACACCTCATGATTTATACTGTGTTTTTATGTAATAGTCAAATTTAATGGGTTCGAATTCTACTACACAATGAGAATTTTAAATATTTATTATGTGGCTAGTTTTATTCTCATCTTATTGATGATGCCTCTTTATGAAATCAATAACTTGTGTGTTATTATTTATAAACATCACACAAGATATTCTACTATAATCATCAACCAAAAAATTAAGTAACTATCTACAAATGTCAATACAATATTTATTGGAACAAAAAAAATTTGGGATGAGATCAAGAAGATTTGATTCCATTTTGTTCTTTGGACGGTATGAACTTTGATCAATCATTCCTCACATGCATTCATCACACTTATTTTATCAATCATGCATGAGATTTGGGATGTCGAAAAAACATTTAGGTGGCATATCAATTCCAATATATATTGATTAATGTTACCCAACCTCTAGTTCCATAAATCATTTTCTTCATCTAAATTTAAAAAATAGGAAATTTTTTTCTCTACCTGGTATAAAGTTCCATTTCTTCTATATCATTTCATGAGATAATTACATGACTTTACTTTGATAATGCATCCCTTTTGATTATACATTACAAGAAATATTGAGTCACAGAGTTGAATCACCCTTAGAAGATTGTGATGCAACCCATCTATGAAAAGATCTTCTATTTTCATTAGCTTATCATTTTTAATTTTTTTTATTTACACTTCCATTGATCCTGTAAGGTGTGATTATTTGTGAATCGTACTAATTTATCAACATTTTTTCCAATTTTGTTCAACAAATATGTATTTCCATTCATGTGGGATTATAATGTTTCTAAATAATACACATGTTACCATTCTATGTATCATTGGGATAAATTTCCGTAGGGTTAGATTTCAGGATATTATATTTCACTTCCATGAGACACCTGATTGAGTGGAGGAAAAATATGATCATTAAAATAATTTTTCAATATGCATGTGTTCATCAAACTCATAATTTTATTCTTATATAGGAGAATAATTATTTTTTAAAGTAATACTTCTTGGTTGATAGGTATTTACTTGAATCAGAGTTCTGTAGGTGTTTTTTATACCTTCCCTCTTTCTATATTGAATCGATTTTTCAATATAGTTATAAAATAGAAAAAAATATCAATAGAAACCATTTATTTTATATTATGAAGTATATAATATCACTACCCTTTATTGAATTCTATTCCTTTCCACCATTCGGATAGAACCTTTCTTATTCATTGTAATAGATGGAATGGAATAGAAATCCATATAATTTACATTTCATAGGGGAAAAAATATTATATCTTCTATTCATCCACATGTCATCTTCATTGATAAATCTATTTAACCAATGATACTCTCTGGATACTGGAGGAATATTTTCCCCCCACTTTTTTATTTGGTTCAAAGATGTCTCTATTAGTACATTGGTAGCCTTTGTGATATGTCTATCAATCTACATCCCATTACAATGTCTTATCTTGATTACATCTATGGATTTTTCAATATCATAGTAATTCCAAATTTTCTCAAAAATGTTGACCTTTAAACATTAAACGACTTCTCTTCTACTTGAATACCATATTTATAATATTCCATGATATTGTCATCTAAAGTGGCCCCAAACTAGAATTTAATCATTTTTTCCGTTGATTTTAATTTGTTTTTCAACATACTCCAAAATATAACACCTTCTTCATCAGGTCCCTAAAGTATCCTTTAATTTTCTTCAATTCATGATGTAAGTACACTGATGAATTTTTTACTTCTCATCAATACTTATTTTAAACTCTACAACCTTTCCATTATTTCATGATTTTCCAAAAAAAATCTTTTTTTTCTAGTTGATCAATTTTATCTTGAAGATGATCCACATACTGTAATGTATCATTACATATGGTATTTATATTTTTATATGTATATCATTTAATTTCAATATCATATATAGAACTATCATGTGCACCCTAGATATCAAGAAAAATATAATTCACTAATTATATTCACCTTTTATTGGTTGTACATTTTTAACTATATCCATTAAGGATGCTTAGGATCATGTTAATACTTTGGTTTTACATCCTCCTGATATTCATTGTTATGTTGTTTCTATATGAAGAAAATGATTCTCCACTATTATTTCATTCCCCAATTTAATTCCCCTTTTGAGGGAACCTATTAATATTAATCATTTCAACTTCAAATTATATATCATTGATTTTTCAAGATCAACAAGAAGCAATGTTCCTTAATTTACCACACTGGATACTTGGAAAAGGAAGTTTTCCTTCAAATCTTTCATTTCCTCTCATGAATTTTCTAGAAAAATTTACATAAATTCATTATCAACATCATCTTGATAAGTTTAATATGTCTATGCATATAGGATTTATCTATATAAATATTTTTCTAGTTTATTTCAATCATTCACCAACATTGTGTTGATTTTTGAATACAATATATATCCAATAATCCAAATTAAAAGATATAAAAATGTACAAAAGTGGACTTCACATGTCATGAAACATATAATTTTACATGTATGAATCATTAAAAACATATATATATATAGGATAGAAAAAGTTTTGAAGGAATTACAGGTTATGAAAATTAAACAAAATGTGAATCACCAATACATGTCGTGTAAAATTCCTCTTCCACTTCACAATTAAGGATTATGTCAAGAATGTAAAGCGTATTTTTAGTCCGCATTACAAATAGTTAAACATGATACCTCTTTTAATCTCAAAATATTATAGTTATGATAGGTTCCAGATCCAAAATATGTGGAGAAAAACATGGATTGAAATTTAATAATGCGATGTCACGAACCAAATCTGGTCGCCACCAAAATCGACACCAAACCCAGCTCGTGATAAGGCCCGAAGGGCGTTCCCGATCCCCACGGGCTGGTACAAGTGCCCGGGTATCATATAATTATAATTGGGAACGATTTACCCGATTTTATAAACTTTAAACAACAAAAAAACTCAATAAAACAAATCTGGATTTTTCAACTAAAACCATCTTTTACAAAATTTCAGAACTGAATTACATAAGTTAAAAATATGTTTAAAAAACATTACAAAGTTAAAAAAACAAATAAGGACATCCCAAGAACCTCAACATTGCAAGAGGCATTTCCCTCAAGCCATCTCCACAACACCACATCATGAATGATCGGTGAAAATACGAATTGTTGGCACAAATGTCATACCCAAACCTGCGACAACAAAAATAACCAAGTCTACTTACACCAAAGGGTGTAAGTAGGGTGTGAGACAATGCCCAGTAGGATACCACCACTAAGATATTCCCTATTATAAACATTCAATGACAAAAAGCATGCAAGTTTTCAAAAGCATGCAATTTCTAGTTACAATTTCTAAAAGATGCAACTTAAAAAAATAGTTTTCAAGTGGGATAATTTAAATAATCAACGCTTTTAAAATAAATTCAAAAGCTGCTGAATTTTCCAGCCAAATATACCGTATGACGACGGTAAGTATAATGGATCTAACGAGAACAATTAATAGGAAATAACCCCTAGGCACTAGCTAGCTGTGGGTCCCAGGTCCCTCGTATCTCAGTGAGAGTAACCACAAAAATTATCTGTTATCGTGCAGGAGCCACTAGTAGGGAACATACCCATAACCTAGTGGTCCCCAATCATCATCATCATAGTTTAGTTAGAGTTGTAAGCGTCAATCCTGCTATGTTAAACAGAGGCCAACCCCACGGATTCACTAGCATACTAGTACACGTCCACCCACCTAGATACCCGAGTTTTCCCTTTGTGCTCAAACAAGTTCAAAAAGCCAAGAAATATAATTTTCACATGAATATATCACTTCCACATCACACATTATCCAAACAGCCCCATGTACATCACAAAAGTCACAAATTTAACTTTTCATTCAAATTCATTTTGAAATCAAACTCACACCAAAATAGCCCACACCACTTTTTTTATAACATCTACAATCCAACACATCCTTTAACAATTTTATGAAGTCCCTACAAATATGATAACCATCACATAACAAAACTATTCACATTTAAAATGGATCATTTTAAAGTATAAACAATCCAAAACAGTTTTCCAATATGGTTTTACCTCTTACATAAATCATTAAACCACTCAAAACTTTCATAAAACAATTCTAAATAGTGCACCAAAGCTTTCCAAATAAAACCCATTCCAAAACCATATTTCAAGGACAAAATCACACCAATAAAAATTTAAAACAGAATTGGAATCCCCAAAAACATTTATTAAACAACTCCCATGTGTTATACAAACACCTCAAACAATAGTACAAAAGATCCACATGAAACACACACGTTTTCAAAATCACTTTCAAGAAGTACAATAAATTTTTACACCTTAAACCCAAAAAAAAATCATCTTTAAGACCTATTGGCACACCAATACCCCACCAAATCAGAATTTTCATCCCAAACAAGATTTATTAAACAAAATTCATATGTTATAAAGCAATCCCAAACAATACTCAAAGGCTTGCAAATGAAAACACCAAATTTTAAGCTAAAATGAAACTATAAAAACAAATGCTTTACTAAATCCAACATAAACAATTCACGCACCACACACAACATATTAGGAACATTAATGACAAGTAATTCAAACAAACTAACTCATCAAGAATGTTTACACATGGAATCACCTACCTTTTACGACGAAACCCTCAAAACATGGTGCGAAACATCAACCGCACCAACCCGGAACCACAAGGAATATAAATCCAGACCAAGACCAAATTATTTGACCAAAATGACACAAAAACAATCCATAGTTTCGAAACTCAACTTCTGGACATGAGGAACTTCATGAAATGGTGAAAGAAACCCTAAGGAAGGGGAAGAAATCAAGGAAAGAAACACTTACTTGAAACATCTTGAATCAAACGAACCAAATACACCACAATTTGAATCTCCAAGAAACCAAACCTGATATGGAGGATCTAATGGTGACGATAAGGTAATTTGGGGACTGAAATTGGGTCAAACGATCAGAAATTGAAGGAGTTATGAAAGAAATGATTTACCTCTTCAAATCTGGACGATTTGAGAAATCTAGACACATTTCGCCCAAATGAGGGACACAAATGAGCTCAAAAGCTGCGAGATAGATATTGGGGGTGATCCTTAGGTTTTTGGCTTCGAGTGAGAGTTGGAATCACCGAATAATAGTAAATATTGAATGATATATTAAAATATTAAATTAAAACTTAAAGCAGAAAATGGGATTTCGGGATGGCCCAAAACCATAATAAAAAACCCAAATCCCTCATGATTATGGGTTTTTATGAGGCCCAAAGGGATATGATGATTTTAATATATCAGGGTATAACAATTGGGAAGTGTAATGGGTATAAAAAAAAGGAAAAATTGAAAGAGTTATAATAGAAACAGAATTTGTTTTTAAATCTGAAATTGGGCTCACGGTTTGGCCCAAATTTTCAAAACCCACCATTTTTCACCAAAATGAGTGGTAAACCCCCAAAAAAATTAGGAATGGAAATTAAATGAAAAATTAATTTAATAACAAAAATCATGGGTGTGACAATTCTCCCCACCATAAAGCTTTCCGCCCTCGGAAAGCCACATCATGGAAAAAGTAAAAAAACCAAACCCAACTTAGAAACCAAGAGGTACTCCCTTTCCAGGTTTCTCCCCCAAAGGCCAAAACACCTCCAGTGATCAATGAAGGAAGGAATACTCTCACAAAAATAACTTACACCACTTTCCTGAAACAATCAAGCACATTCATACTTTATCCCAAAATAAAACACCTCAAACACTATCCGAACAAGGCTCAAGAAATTCACCCAAATGAACAACAACTTCGAACAATGTTACATTTACCTTACATTAACTAAACCATTGGGAACTCTCCAGTCCCAAAGATTACTCAATAAATATGTTGGTAGCTATATAGCTCCGAACGAGACTATCTACACCAATCGATGACCATGGAAAAATATATGTTACTGGTACGGGGGGACACAAATACGCTCCCCACCGTAAGAGACAACCAATATTTTTTTTGCGAGATAGAATCAGGAGACTAACAGGGGGAGGCCTAAATGGACTCACTGGTACAAAGGATATAATTCCATCAGAAATTTACAAAATAACTTATATAAGACTCTTAGTGGGTCTCCCCACCATAATAACCAACCATCTTAACCAACTGGCACTGGCCGGTAACGAAAGACCCCAAAATTTAAAGAGTTAGGGCGTCCGCATAGTTACCCTCCACAGTTTGGGAAACTGTGCGCTAACCATGTGGATCCTTATACCTACATGGTTTTCTGGGGAATGGTTACTACTAAATGTTCACTCAACATTTCTAGATAAATCAAAAAACTTTCCCCCAAACCCAAAAGAAACCAAAGGGGAAAATAAATTACTTGGGAGATAACATGGGGATGAGGCCCTCCACCTCTTTCCACCGAATAGGAACAATAGAAGAAAGATGAAAACACCAGATGTTTAAAATATTCCCATCTCTCATACTGAGAATATTTCTTTGTACAAGGTTAAAAACAACACTGGGATTTCCTCTGACTACGTGCCAGCTTCTCTTCGGGACCTATGGCTGGAGCTGGAATGATTGAAGCATCTTGGGCCTCCCAGTTAGGATTTGGAAACCCCCGAATAGAATTTCTTCTTCCGATGCTACAAAAAACTACATGCAATCCAAGATGGGTTCTCCAAGACATAACACACCCCAGAACTCACTTTCCCCTAACTTGTGATTTCACTAAAATAAGGGTTTAGAGGACACACTCACATCACACCTTGTTTCTTCAGGTGAGAAACAAC
This sequence comes from Viscum album, assembly GCA_963277665.1. Classification (NCBI taxonomy): domain Eukaryota; kingdom Viridiplantae; phylum Streptophyta; class Magnoliopsida; order Santalales; family Viscaceae; genus Viscum; species Viscum album. The sequence continues at coordinate 1,048,994,402 of OY728150.1, forward strand.
AGAAATAAAGGACACATATAAACACCTTCCTCTAAAAGATAGGATGCCAAGATCTCCTAAAATGAGAAACACTGCTAAAAAAATAGAATAAAAAAATATTGTACAATTTCACCTTTACAATCAAACGAGCACGCAACATCACAACACGTTAATGAACATGACCAAAGCGACTGATAGAAATAATACAAGGAGGGGGCCTTATAAAACATCCCCAAACATGACAACATTCCATAAAGTGTCCATAATATCCTCTCATGGCCAGATTTCCCACACAGGTGGTTTAACATAAACCCCTTCTTCAAAGAGACTATGAAGGACTCAGAGACCCTCTTAGACACTATCCATATTGAAAACCCTAGACAACTTCCACCTTCGAAGCATCGAGTAGCTTAAGAAACTAAGGTCTCTTTCAACAATCCACGAGAACTCTTCCGCAACAAGAGGATCCGAAAAAAAACCAAGAATGTAAATGGTGTAGACTCATTCTATAAAGCTCAAGAAAAGATTCCTTACATTGATCAACTAGAGGATTTTCCAACGGCGAAACAATTCGGGTTGCACTTCAGGTGTTCCCTAACCCTTAATGGGGGCGTACCCTATCCAACGAGAGAACCCAAGGACCCAACAAAGCTATTACATTGGTAAAAACACGCAACAAAACAGATCCAAACACATTAATAGAACCACCATAAAGGTGTCCAGAAACATATCTCATAGGAGACTACTAACCTGTCCTTCTACCCAGCTTATCGACCAAACACAAACCCAAAATATAGTTCAAACAGGAGGGGTTCTTGGCCTCAAAACATCCCACACCATCAACATTTTCCAAAAAACACACAATATACACCATCCCAAAAAATTCATCATGACATCATGATTTTATTTAAAACCAATTCTTTGAAAAAAAATTGTTTAGCAGTAAATATATCCACCGATGGTACCCCATGGGCCTCACACATGCATGTTTTTGTGCCACACCGGGCACCCTCCTCATATCCGTCCCGGCACTCATCCAGTCATGCCATCAACCATCCATCATCCAATATAACCCCATGCATGTGGTCACTCATAGAAATACCAAAGTTTAAAACAAATATTCTTTCTGCTTTTCAAAACCAAAACGGTCAACCAATACTTCCTTTTTCTCAAGACCACTAACCATGGAATAAAAAAACCAATCATTCAAATTATTTGTCACTTTCAATTCATATACATCAATTTCAAAACATCTCATCCCATTAAAACACCATTTTATTGTTTAGAAAACTCTATTGGAAACACTTTTTCAAAACCAAATTCAATATAGTTCATGCTTTGAAAAGATGTAGAAGAACACCATTTTCTGTTTCAAAATAATTCTAAAAATTCAGTTCCACCATTTCAACAATCAAACCATTCCCTTATTATTTGAAAATAACTTCAAAAAAAAATCTTTACGCTTCTTAAAACCAAGTCACTTTAAAACCAAATTCCACGATTTCAAAACTAAAGAACACAAGACAATGCGAGAGGAAACTAGTTTCAGTGGGTGACTTGGAAATATGGTTGGCAGCCATATTCTAATCACTTCACCATCATAGAGAGTGTTCTAGGTAATATCCCTAGATCCACATGGCTTTCCAGACCCTGCGAGCTCCCTGAGACCATTAACCCAACTCTCGTTTCATTTCCCCTAATCATCATCAGACCAAGAAAACCAAAAGACATAGATAAAACCTGACTTCCCCAGGAAACTTGAATCTTGTCATGAGGTGTGGTGATCAGGCACACTAACCATAACTAGAATAACAATTCCCTACACTCCTAACTCCATACTATCCTGACTCTTCCACAAATAACATGACACAAAGTGTTAACCTGAACCTCCTTTGATACCATTTTGTCACGAACCAAATCTGGTCGCCTCCAAAATCGACACCAAACCCAGTTCGTGACATGACTGAAGGGCGTTCCCGATCCCCACGGGCTGGCACAAGTGCCCGGGTATCATATAATTATAATTTGGAACGATTTACCTGATTTTATAAACATTAAACAACAAAAAAACTCAATAAAACAAATCTGGATTTTTCAACTAAAACCATCTTTTACAAAATTTCAGAACAGAAATACATAAGTTTAAACTATGTTCAAAGACCATTAAAATGGTAAAAAAACAAATAAGGACATCCCAAGAACCTCAACATTGCAAGAGGCATTTCCCTCAAGACATCTCCACAGCACCGCATCATGAATGACCGGTGAAAATACGAATTGTTGGCACAAATGTCATACCCAAACCCGTGACAACAAAAATAACCAAGTCTACTTACACCCAAGGGTGTAAGTAGGGTGTGAGCCAATGGCCAGTAAGATACCACCACTAAGAGATTCCCTATGATAAACTTTCAAATATGAAAAGAATGCAAGTTTTCAAAAACATGTAATTTCTAGTTACAATTTCTAAAAGATGCAACTTAAAAAAAATAGTTTTCAAGTGGGATAATTTAAAGAATCAACACATTTAATTTAAATTCAATAGCTGCTGAATTTTCCAGCCAAATATACCGTTTGCCAACGGTAAGTATAAAGGATCTAACGAGCACAAGTAATAGGAAATAACCCCTAGGCACTAGCTAGTTGTGGGTCCCAGGTACCTCGTATCTCAGTGAGAGTAACCACAAAAATTATATGTTCTCGTGCACGAGCCACTAGTAGGGAACATACTCATAACCTAGTGGTCCCCAATCATCATCATCATAGTTTAGTTAGAGTTGCAAGCGTCAATCCTGCAATGTTAAACTGAGGCCAAACCCCACGGATTCACGAGCATACTAGTACACGTCCACCCACCTATATACACGAGTTTTCCCTTTGTGCTCAAACAAGTTCAACAAACCAAGAAATATAATTTTCACATGAAAATATCACTTCCACATCACACATTATTCAAACATTCCCATGTACATCACAAAAGTCACAAATTTAACTTTTCATTCAAATTCATTTTGAAATCAAACTCACACCAAAATAGCCCACACCACTTTTTTTTATAACATCCACAATCCAACACATCCTTTAAAATTTTTATGAAGTCCCTACAAATATGATAACCATGACATAACAGAACTATTCACATTTAAAATGGTTCATTTTAATGTATAAACAATCCAAAACAGTTTTCCAAAATGGTTAAACCTCTTACATAAATCATTAAACCACTCAAAACTTTCATAAAACAATTCTAAATAGTGCACCAAAGCTTTCCAAATAAAACCCATTTCAAAACCATATTTCAAGGACAAAATCACACCAATAAAAAATTAAAACAGAATTGGAATCCCCAAAAACATTTATTAAACAACTCCCATGTGTTATACAAACACCTCAAACAATAGTACAAAAGATCCACATGAAACACACACGTTTTCAAAATCACTTTCAAGAAGTACAATAAAGTTTTACACCTAAACCCAAAAAAAAACATCTTTAAGACCTAGTGGCACACCAATACCCCACCAAATCAGAAATTTCATCCCAAAAAAAAATTATTAAACAAAATTCATATGTTATAAAACAATCCCAAACAATACCCAAAGGGTTGCAAATGAAAACACCAAATTTTAAGCTAAAATGAAACTATAAAAACAAATGCTTTACTAAATCCAACATAAACAGTTCACGCACCACACAAAACATATTAGGAACATTAATGAAATGTAATTCAAGCAAACTAACTCATCTAGAAATGTTTACACATGGAATCACCTACCTTTTATGACAAAACCCTCAAAACATGGTGCGAAACATCAACCGCACCAACCCGACACCACAAGGAATATAAATCCAGCCCTAGACAAAATTATTTGACCAAAAGTACACAATATCAAACCATAGTTTCGAAACTCAACTTCTGGACAAGAGGAACTTTATGAAATGGTGAAAGAAACCCTAAGGAAGGGGAAGAAATCAAGGAAAGAAACACTTACTTGAAACATCTTGAATCAAACGAACCAAATACACCATAATTTGAATCTCCAAGAAACCAAACCTGATATGGAGCCTCTAATGGTGATGATAAGGTAATTTGGGGACTGAAATTGGGGCAAAAGGTCATAAATTGAAGGAGTTATGAAAGAAATGATTTACCTCTTCAAATCTAGACGATTTGAGAAATCCAGAGAAGTTTCTCCCAAATTCGGGACACAAATGAGCTCTAAAGCGGCGAAATAGATATTGGGGGTGATCCTTAGGTTTTGTTTCTTTGAGTGAGAGGTCGAATCACCGAATAATAGTAAATATTAAATGAGATATTAAAATATTAAAATTAAAACTTAAAGCAGAAAATGGGCTTTCGGGATGGCCCAAAACCTTAATAAAAAAACCCAAATCCCTTATGATTATGGGTTTTTATGAGGCCCAAAGGGATATGGTGATTTTAATATATCAGGGTATAACAATTGGGAAGTTGAATGGGTATAAAATAGTAAAAATTGAAAGAGTTATAATAGAAACAAAATTTCTTTTTAAATCTGAAATTGGGCTCACGGTTTGGCCCAAATTTTCAAAACCCACCATTTTCACCAAAATGAGTGGTAAACCCCCCAAAAAAATTCGAATGGAAATTAAATGAAAAATTAATTTTAAAAAATTCATGGGTGTGACATGTGATAAAGTTACGTATCATGCAAATTCTAAACTATTTATGTATGTAATGTGGATATCTAAAGATAAATAGATTAGAAAAAGTTTTTCTTCTCAAATTTCTCTCATTTCATTATTTATTTCCCTTTGAAAATTATGATTGAGTAATACCTTCTTTTAATTGAATCCATGAGTCATTCATTATTATAGAATTGTTCTTCACCCTTATCATCTTATTTTTCCATTTGAACATTCATTTTCCTTTTTGGTTCCATTACAAAGTAGATACACACCATGTTCTTTCATGTTTACACATTCAACTAATCTTTTGATTAATTTTTCAATTTTTTAGACTGTTAAACGTATTATTCTTAAAACCACCGTAGAGATCTACTTTATTTTTATTGTTTTATTAATCCTCTAAACATGTTTTTGAGTATTTCTCTGATTTCGATTAATATATTCAGGAACTATTAAACTTTTTATGGTAAGGGTTGAGATTAATGTTGACCTCAATGTAATGAATCAGTAAAACAAAAAAATAGGAAACCCTATTTTTATAAATTAGATTAACTAATAAAATATAATTAAATTTTTTATATAACCCATACAATTGGATGTTTAAATGAGTGAGGTTGAACTAATTGGAGTTGATAATGTTATCACCATTAGACTATGAAATGTTTTACTATAGAAGCTAGTTTTAATAAATATTTGGTGTTAGATATATTTAAACTAAGGAATAATTTCATCATTGATAGATCTAGTTGGTTGGACTATAAGAAATGAGTTCTCTATGAACGACTTTAATGACTAAGCCCTAGAACACTCCCAAGTTATGCATATGTTCATCCTTCTTATAAGAAATATTGAAACCAACCCTAAAACCTATAATTCTCTTGAATATCAAACCAAAATAGTTATAAATAATTTAATCCCAAACCTAAGACAACTTGTGAGAAATCCTACACAAAGGGTTGGATCTTTCTGGATCCCTATATTTCATTATTTCCCCAAGGCTTCAACATCGTACTATAAATATAGAACACCATTTTTCAATGTGTAGATTATGATAGAATATATTACAATCCAATCGACACCCATGTGAATTCAATGAAATGTGTGGGATCAACCATTTTTATGGATACATAGTGTTTTTTGTTGGAATAGAGACCTTCAACACAATCTTATGATTACCTCACCCATCCAAAATATCCTTTTTCATTATTCATTGCCTATTATTGATGTCACTATGTCATTCTTGGTTTTAGTTTTATATAATGCCTCAGGTTCACAAAACATTATAAATGATCCTTGATTCACATGAAATTATACCTTTCATTTCTAATATTGAATGATATCGATCTACATGCCACCATCCATGTATTAGATACCTCAAAAATCATGCAGGCCCCAACCCACCCAAAAAATCAATATGTGCCACCTACACTAAACATATATAAACACTTGAACCTAGTTTTTAGGGTCATGAATTTAAGATAGTCTTCCATCAACGGTGTTTCTCCATCATTGTGTTCCCTCTTATAAAGACACATATTTTTTAAATCATACATGGACTCATTAGTATGATCTAAAATATGGTTTATATCAGTGTATTATAGAGTAAAGATCCTCATGATAGCATCTCTAAATTATTTTAAATATGTGATACCCTTTTCAACCAGATAATGTACTATGATGCATATTTTTTCTCCTTTACTTTTGAAAATAATACAATGTTTGGATAAGGATTCATTTTCCCAAGTTGATCATGACTTTGGATGATCTAGACAAGAATTTCACAGATAATTGATCTCCCCAAGATGAACCTATAGACTACGTAAGAAAATTTTAAATTCCAATAAATTAAAGGTAGAGTCTTCTTGGGAGTTCGGGGATCTCTTCATGTAACTCACTCGGAACTACCAACATCAAGGACTTGATGGGTGGCTTCAACTTCCAACATTCTACCATGACCTCCAACCAGCTTCTTACATAGTGGTAGATGCTACCAATGATGGTGGGTTGATGTAAAAATGGCTAAATTAGGCTAAGAACTACATGAAATGTACACTCCAATTCCAATATATGACAGAGTTATTAGGAATGCCTCAACATGGAGTCCATAGAGATGATGAAACCACTTATCTAAAGGAACATATATAATACATTACTAAGTAGATGGAATCATTTCAACTACCCATTATACCACCACACCCCCTTCTCTACTAATGAAGATTATATTCTATGAAATGTCAAGAGGTCCACACTCAAACTAAATAAAATCATCTCTAAAAAGGTTAATGATGGAATACCTAGGAGCAATTTTGTGAAATGAGAAATTCTCTACTATTTATTAGTTAAATCTTATACGAAAGATTAGATATCCTGGTAGTTTCTCAATCTCATTCCCCATAGGGGCATGAAACATCAGAATAGCCCTATTCACTTTGGATATATCATTGAACTAATGAAAATTTGTGTGTTCTTTAAGATGGGACTCAAGGAAATAAAACTAACTAGATTGAATCATTAATTAGTAGATCGATAAGTAAATTATCTTCATGTGATTCTCGAGGATGTTCTAGTCAAAAGTGGAAAATATATTTTTCCAGCAGACTTACTCATTTTGGAAATGGATGGAGAGATATATAATATGATTATCCTAGGAATATCATTATTATCCATTGGTAAGTCATTGATATATGTGAATAAAGGGATAAATATATTCAAATTAGGTGATGAAGATAGTGTTTTCGACCAAGTGATATTTAATAAACAAATAGATGATTCTATTGAATGTTTAACTATCTTTCTCATGGACAAGAGGAATAACTACATGGCCACTTAAGATGAGAGTGATTCACTACTTCATAATGAAATTTGGGTTTATGAATAACTACATGTGAACAAAATTGACCATATGGTTAGGGAAGTTGTCCCTCCATTCATATCCTTAGTCATCCCAACACAATCAGTGGCGATAAATCTTCTCGCAAACACACTCATGTACTCATTATTAGAGGTTCAAACTGCAAAAATAGTCATCATCATACCAAAACTGGAATATATACAATATGATAAGTTTTTATAATTCCTAAAATGTATCAATAAATTAACCACCTATGTAGTGGATGACATATATGTGTTCATCCATTTAATATGAACTCACATGATTTAATTTTAAGAAGGAGAAAACCCCATATTCTAGCATGATAGGAACTATACCCAACAATAATTGAGATAGGTATGAAATATGTACTAAAACTATTAGATGTTGGAATAATTTTTTTAATCAGTAACCGCAAGTGGGTGAGTCCACTATAGGTTGTTCCAAATAATGATGTCCTCATAGTTTTAAATAATGAAGAAGATGAACTTATATCAACCTGAACTATCACTGGATGTTGAGAGCATGTGTGTGTGGATTATTGAAACATAAAAATTGTATCATTAATATATAATTTCACATTTCATTCCATTGATCAAATTATCAAGAGACTGAAGTTTAATTATTTCTACTATTTCTAGGATGGATATTCATTGTACAATCAAATTAAAGTCGACCTAACTAAACACTCAAAAACTACATTAAGATGTCCTTTCATTACCACCACATACAAAAAAAATTCATTGAGTATATTTAATTCCCTAGAGACATTCCAAATTAATGGAACATATATTAAATGATATGTTGGAGGAATTCATTAAAATTTATATGGGGAATTTTTCATTTTATATAAAAGTATTCAAGGTATGCCTAAGAACTCTATAATTAATCCTCAATTGCTATGAAGAAAATTGTCTCATTTTATATAGGGAGAACTGACACAATATCATCCTAAGGGATGAGTCATTGGAAGAAAAATATCAAAAAATGGCATAGATGTTGATCAAGCTATGATAAAATTGATCAAAGACATACCTGATTCCTCAATTGTTAATTGTATATAGTGCATTGTAGGACATGTATGATATTATAATCACTTCTTATCTGATTTTGTGAAAGAATCCTGCCAATTTCAATTATTGTTTTCAAATTATAATCCATTTAAAATCCATGATTTCTGTTTGATGGAAATTTGAATTTTATAGAAATACCTGGTGGTCACTTATGTATTCATTTATCTAAACTGGGATAATAAAATTGATTGAATTTGTGATGTGACCAACTTCACTATAGGTTCAGTATTAGGATTGTGATTCAGCCACATAATATGTACCATTTACTATGAATGTCACTCCTTGATTAATTATTTTATGAACTACGAAACTACAGAAAAGAAAATATTAACCTTAATATATTCTTTTAAAATGATTTTCACATAAAATGTTTTTTCCAAGGTTATTGTTTACACTATACATGATTCCCTTAAATATTTTTTGGGTAAAAAGGATGTCAAAAAAAGTCCAATATATTGGATCCAATTTCTATAATAATTTTATATTAACATAAAATGAATTAAGGGGACTGAGAACATTGTCATTGAGTATCTATGCTGACTCTCAATAACCCTAATTAAGAATAATGATAATTTGGACTTCAAGGCAGACATCCCCAATGAAACTCTTTTCAACATAAACATGATGGAATTAACATATTTTTTCAACATTATAAACTATCACTTTATGGGATCACTCTACCTGAAACTATCATACATGAAATTGATGAGATTTGTTGTTGAATCCTCACACTAATACTATGATAAACCACAACATTTAGAAATATAATGATGGATGAATTCAATATTTCATCCCTAAGGGATGGATATAAAACATACCTTACCTGTGTCACATGTCCCCAACTTGATTTTAAGATGGACTCAAACTCAGAATAGACAAATTCCTTAAATCTGAAATCCTTTGGGCCATACTCAATCAATATAAAATAATCATTTTCTTAGTCAGTGATCAGTACCAACAAATTGGAACTTTCAGGAAGAGAAATGAAATTCCACAAAACCCAATCTAGAATTTTAAATATTATATGTATAGGGAATAGATGTTATTGGTCCATTCCTAAATTCATATGTAAATTTATATATATGGATTAGTGTTGAGTAAATCTTGAAACTGGGATATGAGGAAGAAATAACTCATGACATGGAAATATTAGTAATCAAAATTTTAATTAAAATCATCTTTTCAATGTTTGGATTCCCGTAGATACTCGTTAGGGATAGAAACACTCACTTTACTCGTAATTTTGTTAGTGGATTAATTAGGAATTATGGATTCTGATACAACATTGTATCTAACTACCACTAGAAAACAAGTAGGAAATTTTAATTCTTAAATAGGGAAAAAAAATTCTAGAAGAGATATTAAACATATGATATAATTTTTAGAGCATCAAGTTAGATGTTTTACAATGGCCATAATACACTGCATACAAAACACCAATTGAAACCACTCAATTTTGATTAGTGTATGACAATATATTTTATTTTCTAGTAGAATTACATCATCGCTCATATTGGGAGAATAAGAAATTAAATATGGAATCTACAAATGATATAGATGTCATGATGCTACAAATTGATAAACTAGAGGATATAAGAAAGTGTTTATATAAGAATGAGAGGATTTAGAAATAAAAAACCAAAAATTTACATAACCAGGGAATCAAATGAAATGTATATTTATTAGAAAATAAGGTTTGGTTATTCAATTACCTTTTGAATCTATTCCTTTCTATGATAAAATCCATAAGGCCAGTACCCTTCCCGGTCGTACAAATATTCACTTATAGGACAATCATGATTTAAAAAGAAGAAGAACCACCCTTAAATCATAATGGAAAACGATTGAAAATTTATCAGGAACCATTCCATGAAGGATGTGTAATCACATTGAGATTCTTCTCAGAGATACTGAGTATAACTCTAAATTTTAAATGATGCACTCACTGGGAGGATACCCCAGAAAGAAAAAATAAAATAGAATAGGATATAGTAGAGTTTGTTGAATCCTAATGAACACTGAATGATATGGGCCACACCATGGTTATAAAAGGGGAATGATGCAGAAATTATATATCAGTAGTCCATACATAGCAGGTAAGAATAAAAAAAATTTAAATAAAAAATTCATTCATTATGTGTCATGTAATTACTTGAAATTACACAACTATTATAAATCATGATCATAGGGTGAAAAACGCACACCACACCCCCATAACACCTTCCCATTGCTATCCATCTTATGAAACCCACCCCTGCTGCTACTCTCTCGACCTCACCTCACCATCTCGACACCTTCCGCATATTCCTTCTTCAAGTTAATCCTACTCATCCTATTAATTCCATCCACCCTTTTTCTTATTAAATGGAATTCTCGAAGTCCATTCAAACTCACCCCATCGATCCTGCACCTAATAATGACAAGTCACCTCTGGTAAAGTGATAAAGGACTGCCACACCTCCATCATGCACCACTTCATCCTTCTCTATCTTTATTTTCACCTCTAAAACACCTTCATCCATAGTGGAGTCACATTTGTACTCCATCTGGTCATAAGCAACATCTCAGCACCATATCCATCATCTCTAACATGTTTGTTTTCTAAAGGGATAGGCAACGCAGACCTATTTATAGGAAAACACCGTACAAACAAGTACAATGACTGATCTGGACATCCTTTTGAAGATTCTAAATATATAGATGTTCCTTAATCTCTATGAAAGACTTCACATTTCCCCGATCACCGATTCATGAAATTAGACCTTCTCAGAGTTGTTACTCAATTTATTTTCTAGTCTTTAGTATGATCACTAGTAGCATTACATTTTAGGTAGGTATAAGAAAACATGATATATCCTCCGATGGGATTGGCATTTGAATCGTCATATATTCCTCCTACGTTGTTGTTTACTTATTATTTTAGAAACATCAAATCAAGGTAAGAAATTCAATGGAAACATGTCTCTAGAGGATTATTGCATGAGGCCCTAAGAGGATCCATGATCCTTGTATTCTGAAGTCCAACTTACTATGGGGTCCTACAATTTGGATTCTTCATCGAGTCATGATACGTTCTTTGTTTAATCATACCTAGGATCATGAGAGCTCAAGCCATATGGATTTACTCTTTCTCATCATAGTAATGGGAGGCCCTACCATCATTATGGGATCTAAATTCACATTTTATTTTAGGGAGCATGCACAACAGTCATGAGGAATACTGATTGGTATATCATTTATCAATAATTTAATATGAAATATTGGAGTCTTCGAAACATCCCTTAACCTCGAATATCATGGATCGAGGGAATGGATCAACATCTTTATACTCCCAAAAATTAAACTTCTACCTATGGATTTAAACATTTAAAAAAGGGAACAGGGATGCATCTAGGGTGTTGAAGAGGCATTATGTGACCATTCAATCTACTTATACCCACCTCATGCCACCTTATTCTCATCCCATACCTCCCCCCAACCTTACCCTAGCTTGTTTCCACACACATTGCATCCTTTAAAAAAACCATATCCCTCATAGATCCACCGCAATCTTACCAACACTATCACCCACCCTATTCTCTCTACCATGGTTTGGCTCTAACACCACCACATTCTTGTGATCTTACATCAGATATCCCACCACCTAGGAACCACATTCATTGCAACACCAACCATTAAAATACCTACCTAAAAAAATCCCCTAAAGTAGATCACTCTAATCCACAAGTAGGACCTTAATCCTTCAACATTCTCACACCATCCACTAACCAGACAGATCTACTATTTGAGATGACAGACTATGCTACCTAGTAGGGGTATTTGATAGAGAAGGATTACTAGGGCAAGGGCCTAACCACTCCACCATCTACTATGTTTTCATTCATTGAACCTTATTCTATAAACATGACCACTGTTAGGATATAAACTGTGCCACCTCCATCCATTCTAATAGTTGTCAACTTTGTGTGACTTTTATATGCAATTAATGACCATGATTCCTATTCCATAAAGCAAATCGATAGGAAATTTTAGATTGAGTGTCCAACTATTCAATAGGGTGTATCATATGTAGAATCCAATAATATTTCCCCCGAGTCATAGTTGTCCCTTATAACCCTACCACATTTTCTATTCACTACCAATGACACATTTTGTACAACATGTATTCAATTACACACTAATATATCATTGTTCTATATATACACGAGATATAATATTTGATTTTACACATCATAGATTATATATATTTTATTACTGTATTAAAGTTTTCTGTTCAAGATCTTCTGCCTCATATATGGTCATTGATATTTGTATTCCACCACCATGTAACATATTATTTCCAATGAGTCAGTGTCTATAAAACATAGAGCACCATCACGAGGAGCTTTCACTGGAGATCAATGTTAAAAATAGATCCACACTAGGATGAGAAAATTTTTGTTTTTCACTACCTGAGATTCATGCTCAGTATGATCCTTAGGTGGTTAATACTTCCATGAATCCATGTGGCCTCAATAACACAACCACCAGTTCCTATAGGAGGAAACATACTCTAGTGTAGATGGATGACACTAACTGAATCATTTGTCCATACACCTAACTAAAGATATCATTGTTATATATTTGTGGGAGGTTATCCATATTTGATGTAACACCCCATGATTTCATAGTATGTTATCTCATTAAAGTAATTCAATAGCCTGCTCTACACGCAACATCAAGTTCGAGTGCACCACAACTTACTAAAATAACTGTTTTAAAAGCGTTTATGAAAAGTCTTAACTAAATTTTTAATCTTATATACTCTATATAATTTTAACATCCATATTATTTGTTTCTTATATATAATATAAGAAAAAATTCATTTTTAATATAAAAGAAGTATTTTTCAAAAAATGAAATTTTACCGCCTTTTAATTCCGAACCCCTTTTAAAACCAATATTTGACAGTTTTATATATTCAATTTAATTATATTAAATTCTTCTCTATATTTGGGAGATAAAAAATTAGTTTTGATATATCTTTGGTACTTTTCTGATAACTTTCTTATTTAGATGAATAGTGAAAAATACTTTGTTTTTAAAGAAAATAACTATTTTAATTGAAATAATTTGTAGTTATAAATTATTAATTTTAATGGTTTATAAGTATAATTAGATTAAATTTTTATCATATAATACAATGTAGGTCATTATAAGTAATTTCACATTTATATTTGACATAAACACATGTCAATCTTTTGATTGTTTTGACTTATTAAAAACCCATTATTTAGTTTTGACAATTGGAATTGATTATTAATTAGTAAATGTAACTTATATATTTTGAGTTTAGTAAAATAGACTTAATTTTTGAATTCAGAATATCAAAAATAGCATAGTGTGAATTTTTGGAATTTTTCTGAAATAATTCAATTTTTGATGAATAGTGAAAAACACTGTGTTTTATTTAAAACCAACATTTTATTTAAATAATTAATAATTTTATATAAGTTTATTTTAAGTTTCAATAGATATATATTTCATATATATCTTGAATTTAATTCATTGGATTTATTTTATAATAAAATTAGATTTATTAAATTTTATTGAACTTTTTAACCTATTTAACCCACCTTCTAGGTGCGTTTGCAAATTTTTATAAAACATAAATTTACCGCTTCTGTGAGTTGAATTTTAAAAATCTCAGAGACACATTTAATATCATTAAATAATATTTGGTTCAATATGATGAAAATAGTTTTGGGTTAAAAGTAACTTTTGACTTTTATTTACCACGGTTATATGTAAATAGGGTAATTAAGGGTAAAAATGATATTATAATCACACCAACACATGTCCTAATTATATTGGATATGTATAATTATACAAAAAAACCTTAGTAATAAAATATTATCCTATTTTGTCAACTTGGATTAGATTAGGACATTTATTATTATTTTATTTATAGAAGAGTTAAAAATGTTAAATTCAATGTTTAATAACTAAAACATTTTTAATATAGGGTCATACATAATATAAATTATACTATAAATATTCATTAGAAATAAAAAACAATTTAATAAGTAATTTTATTTTTTTTATAAATTTTAGACATTAAGTAATTATATTTATTTATGGAACAACGATGATGCAGTAATTATCATAATAATGAAATATTAAAATAATTGATATTATAAATACCCAAATAAATATAATTTGAGATTTTTGATGAATTAAACTAATTTTATACGTTAATATGATATGTTATGATGGGAAATATGAATTTATTTCTAATTAATAAAGCTTTTATTTCTTTATCAAAAATCATTTATTAAATAATGACAAAATTGACAACATTGTGTTTTTAAAACAAATACTATATTATTGGTTCGTATACTATTATTAAAAATATAAATATCCACAAAATGGCCCTAATAATATTATATATGTCATTAATTAACATATTTGGGTCCTCTTGAATGTTTATTGTATGTTTATTAACCATATAAAATAAAAATATAATGGGACATGGTAGATGTCAAACTATTTAACTAAGAGTTAAATGTAAAAGGTATGGTTAATATGATGACATAAACCTATCTAAAACGTATTGGTTGAAAGTTTTTCAACCTATACTAACCTTATACATTTAATTATTTTTTTATGGAGCCATTAGAATCCTAAAATCATTTTATTATAAAATAATATTTCAAGCTTTTCCCAAAGTGACTCTAACCTCTCTTATAAAAGGTCACTTCCCCTTATCTTAATTTGACACCTCCAAAGCCCTTTGTCTCGCCCAAAACCTGCCCAAATACAATAAATAATTCCTCCATTAATTATAGAGGTATCAATTTAGTCATAAATCAAACTTATGGATCCTTTTTGATCAAATCATAAGGAAGAACCTGAAGAAGAGGTAAACATTTCATCACCTCTTTCAGGTTCTTTTTTTCTTGCACTTCTTCTTTCTTTATTATTTACATTATAAAATAATTACTCCAGTATCTACTATATAATATGATGTTATTAAAAAAATAGTATATCCATAATCATTATTCTATCCATCCTATAAATGAAAAAGTCACAATACGTGCGTACGTACGGATTACCGTCTCCATGTCGTGGTGTGGTCTCTTATTCAAACACTTCATTATTTGGATGGGTATAATAATTAGTATAATGAATGTAAATAAAAAATATAACATTTTAAGTATTCTTTATATATTATATATCATCCAATTCCATACTCTTTATCCATCAATATAATGATATTATCGCTCGTGCATACGTACGAGTTACCGTCTCCACAATGCGATGAGATTCATTTCCACGTTCACCATTCAATGATGATTATAAAATATATATCATTAATAATAATGAATATATGAAATAATAATTCTAATGGTGATATATATATATATATGTACTTACATTTATCTTATTCACTATGTTTCGTTCAATACGATATGAAAACAGAAACAACATTTATGCATACCTATGGTCTACATCTCCATCAACTGTGTTTTCAATTTCATATATATGTCTATTAAACATATTTATATTCTAAATATATATGATATATATATATAGGGTATTATATTTTGGATTTATTTAAATCAATATTTAATTGATACAATCAAGAGTAACCAGTTAAAACACATACGATAAAGAAAGCGATTATTTCCCGAAATGTTAATTTAACATGGAAATTATTATTAAATGGCTTGTATAAAGTCATAAATATATCATGGATGATATAATAATTATTAATATGGTTCTTTATTAATTTAATAACATACTACGGTCTTTATTTATGAGGTTAAACATACCCTTGACTAAAGGAAAGTGCAAGATAAGGGTTAATTTCACAATCTGTTTATTATCCGATATTGTTTTTACGTATCTACTGGGACATATTTATAATCCATGTCCATGTTTTATAATTTTGTATTCAAAGTGATTTTTAAGGGACTCTTTTCTTAAAACATAATTTTAAATGTTTTACATATTTTTTATTCTAAATCATTCTCATTAATGTCCATGTTTTCAATATGGTTTTTAAGGATTTATTTATATGGACATGAATGTTTTTAAAATGTGATTTAGTTTTAAAAGATTAAAATGTGTATGTGAAAATTTTATCAAAAAAATTCTTTAAATGTATTTGTTTATAAATAATGTTACTTTTAAATTTTTTCATGATAAATAGATATTTCTCTCAATGAGTTTTACAAAAAAATTATCTATGTCAACATCCATTGATGGATTTTAAGCTTCTTTGAAGTTGATTTATTATGATATTAATATTCCATATTATAATGATTGTTTTGTGATATGTTTGACTATGGATGTGTTATTTTTATACCATTCATGGTTTATGGATAAAGTAATGACATTTCATATGCAAGATTTAATAAGCATGTTTATGTAATATTTAACCTTTTCATATGAGGAATTCATTGGACTAAGTAAGTGATGAGTGGAGCCCGCTATAGATCCTCAATGCATTGGGAGGTCTCATGATAAAAACTAGTGTCTTGGAACAAGGTCCTGACAAAATATTATTTTTAGTATTGGCACAAGGCCTTGACTATGTGGTTATGATGACTGGCGTTATGCATTCCATCATTATTAAATTGGCTATTGATATTTCATGTGATTATTAAGCTAGTATAATATCCATGTGAATAAGTAAATGAAATTATTTTATTGTATCTTTTCTATATTATGTTGATGATAATGATTAAAATCCTTTTTTTAGTCTTATACATTTTCTTTAAATGTTTATGCTTATTTATTAATGTTTCTACTATATTGTTATCCTTACTAAGCATCTGAGCTCACCCCTTTATATGTTCTAATTTTCCCAGGATTCCATGAAGTGTATTATGATTGATAAGCAAGGTTAATCTAGGGAATTAATGCTGTTATCAAAGGATAATTTATGTAGTGTTTTATTTTTTAATGTGTAATGTTACTTTCATTTATGTAATAGATTTTCCAATATTACTAAACCGATTGGTCTTTCAAATCTTGATTCCTTGTAATCATGCCAATTTATTAAATGAATGCATAAGCACTGGGTAACTAGTGTCGAGGAATTATATTTGTAATTAGTGGAAGTTTAGAAACAACCATGGAAATAGATTTAGATAAACTCTGATTATATAAAATTACCCTAAGTTAGACTTTGAGGATTAGTATATAAGAACTTCCTAGAATGTTGATAATGTAGAGATTTTTTGTTTTTTCCAAGAAACAGATCCCTGTATCGATACGAGTAGGTAGAGGCGGCTCTCACACAGATGTACCTATGAGTTAAAACTCTGACAAGGAGTTTCAGGCTTGACCCCGGGTATCCTGTTGCACAACAATGGGACTTACTGCACTCTTGTTTACGATGCCCCCGGGGGATATTCTTAGGATAATTCATATTCTCATTACAAGACATTATGTAGGATTTATAAGTAAATACTTCCTCAATGAATTTTTTTTATTATGAATTATATGAATAAAATTTTCAATTTATATTAAGTATTTTACAAGTTTGGAATTACGAATTATGATTCACAAACTATCCTTGTGTATATCATTGTTTAGAAATGGCGCCCAGTAGATGGGATGAGAACACCAACAACACGCATGATCTAATGAGTAAGAATGATGACATCGTTCATGGTATTAATTCTACATTTAGAAAGGAAATAGTTCTAATGTATTATATTCATATAAAGTAATAGTATCATGTGTTAATTATATAGGTATTTAATTATATGAGTCCTATGTCTTTTAAAGGAAGCCAGAGAAAAAATGAATGGATGAGAAAAACTGGATAAAGGGAAGAGGGGAAAGAAGGATTTCCCCATATGTGATAACTATGGATAGAATCACCGTGGTTAATTCTTGGAATGAATGGGGGTTTTTTGTATGTGTTGTGAAAAATTACACCAAGTAAGTGATTGTAAGTGTAAGAAAACGGTTTCAAATGTATAATGCTTCATCATCAAGGAGTTGGGACACTATGCGAATCAACTTCCAAATCATCAGATTATACCCCAATTTATGATATTGGATAAACATCATGTTATGATACTACCAAAGATGAATATGAATTATTAAGAGTTCTTATGTTGTTATCAAAGTATGGTACCATTTGAGTATTTTATTAATGATGTACATGTTATAAGAATTATACTATATATAAGGATTTCACTATAGTACTATTTCATTAAAGACATGATATTGTGTGGAACCAAGAAAAGTTACTTTATAACAAGTAAATTTTTTGGAAAATATATAGTAGAGAGAATTATAAGCCATAATATGATTCTGATAATGAGGTAGTGATTTTAGAATAAGATATGAATGATTTGGATAAATTATATTTGATATCATTAACTAACATGAAACTGATTAATGATTTGTATATTCCATCATTTTTGAAGTTTACAACATTTTTGGATATAAGGATTATATCCAGTATTTTATAAGGAATAAGTGATCATGAATGCAATCAATACGGTTATACAAAGATTGAGGTTGGTACTGTGTATTAAAAGAATTCATGTTGAATTTATTCACATGTTATTACATGGGAAAAAGGATCTTCCTTGTGTTTACCGTCTTATAAATTTTGGACTGTGAGTTTGGAAAAAAGTATTTTGGATAAGTCTAATGTTTGGAATAGATTTTGTTTGAAATTTGATATTATTGTTATGGTTAAATTATTTCAATAGATTATTTTTGGATTGTCATAAAAAGAAAAACATGGAGGTCGGACGACAACCCGTCGCGTCAGGCAAGGCCGCGAGACATGAACTCCCAACCGAAGGGTTACAAGGGTGCATCACATACCATTTTCCTTCATGATGTCCTAGTTCGTATATTGTAGTTTTTTTAAATACTCTGACAAATGAATTATAAATTCAGTATATCTGGATCCCTATAAGATTAGGATAAAAAGAATATTGTTGAATTCAATTATCTTTTAGAGAGAAAGATGAGTTTGTGGTAGGAATTAGTTAAATGATGAAACAATACTTGTCAAGTATATATATATTCCACATATTATATGAATAAATTAATTCTTAACAATTAGGGAAGGGGTCTTAAAACCAAAAATGTGTTATCCTAATACCATATTTTTATTTTGATCCGATGAAATTTTACATCATCTTAGATGATGGGTTTGAGCCCCTCTATTTAAAACTGGTTTGTGGTAGATAACCTCAATCACTCCCATTAAATATTTATGTTTTCATCCAATTATGTGTTTCTAATTTCCACCAATGTTCTCCTAATCAAGATCAAAATTTGTTGGTAATTTTTTCATTTCCCTTTCCCTCTTATTATGACAAAATTTTATTAACCCCATTCTCGATGTGTGTTTTCCACAATGGTATTATTCTATTTTAACCATTTTTTTCGAAGAATAAATTCAAATTGTGGGGACACAATTTATTGAAGTATGGGAGAATGTAACAACAAAATATTACATAGTACGTTATCTCATTAGAGTAATTCAATAGCTAGCGCTACAGGCAACATCGAGTTCGAGCGCACCACAACTTATTAAACTAACCATTAAAAAAGTGGTTATGAATAGTATTAACTGGATTTTGAATCTTATATACTATATATATTTTTAACATCAATATTATGTGTTTCTTAGACATAATATAAGAAAAAAATTCATTTTTTCTTATAAAATAAATATTTTTCAAAAAATCATTTTTACAGCCTATTAATGCCAAACCCTTTTTTAATCCAATATTTGACACTATTTGTATTAAATTTAATGAAATTAAAATCTGCTTTAGAATAAGTACATAAATATTTTTCTTGGATATATTTTTGGTACTTTTTCGATGAATTTCATATTTTGACGAATAATGAAAAATACTATGTTTTAATTGAATTTTTTTTAATAGAAATAAATTATAGTGATAAATTATGAATTTTAATGGTTTTGAAGTATTGTTTTATTATATTTTTATAATTTAATTGAATTTAGGTTGTTATGAGTAATTTCACATTTAAATTTGATGTAAACACATGTCAATCTTTTGATAGTTTTTACTTTAAAAAACCCGCTTTTTTGGTTTTGACATATAGAATTGATTTTTAATTAATAAATGGAACTTATTAAAATTTAATTTATTAAAATAGACTTCATTTTTGAATTTGGGATATCAAAATTATCTTGGGGTGAATTTTGGGAATTTTTCTAAAAACGTACAATTTTTTATGAATAGTGAAAAACACTGCGTTATTATTTAAAACTGACATTTTTTATATAGTTATTTATTTTATTTAAATTTATTTTAAGTAAAAATAGATATATAATACCAATATATGTTCAATTTAATTCATTGGAGTCAATTTTTAATAAAATTATATGTATAAAATTGTATTGAACTTTTTAACCAATTTTACCCACATTCTAGGAGCATATACAAATTTATATAAAACATAACTTTACCACTTCTGTGAGTTGAATTTAAAAATTTTTAGAAACACAATTAATACCAGTGTGTAAATTTTGGTTCAATATGATGAAAATAATTTTTTTTGGGAATAGTAACTTTTGACTTTTATTTTCCATGATTAAAGGTAAATATGGTAATTAAGTGTTAAAATGATGTCATAATTACCCTAAAACATGTCCTAATTATATTGTATAAGTAAAATTTGACCAAAAAAAACCTTATTAATAAAATATTATCCTTTTTTTCCACTTAGTTTAGATTAGGACATTTATTACTAATTTATTTAAAGAAGATTTAAAAGAGTTAAATTCCATGTTTAATAACAAAACCATTTTTAATATAGTGTTATACATTATATCAATTCGACAATAAATAATAATTAGAAAGATAATAATATTTCCAACATAATTATATTTTATTTATAATTTTTAGAGATTAAATAAAATAATTTATTTAAGACATAATGATGATGTATAATTATCATAATAATGAAATATTAAAAATAATTGATATAATAAATATCCAAATAAATGTAATTTGAGACTTTTTATGAATTAAAATAACATTATACGATAATATGACATGTTATTATTGAAAATATGAATTTATTTAGATGAAATATGGTTTTTAGAACTTTAAAAATATCATTTATTAAATAATTTAAAAATTTACACAATTGAGTTTTTAAAACATATACTATATTATTGGTTGATATAATATTTATAAAAATATATGGATCCTCACAAGGGACATAATAATATTATATATTTCATTAATGAACCTATTTGGGTTCTCTTATAAGTTCATTGTATGTTTATTAGCCATATAATATAAAAATGCAAAGATACAAGTTAAATGTCAAACTATTTATCTAATAGTTAAATTTAAAAGATAATGTTAATATGGTGAGATAAACCTGTCAAAAACCTATAGGTTGAGAGGTTTTAGACCCATCTCCACCATATCCATTAAAAAAATTATTTTGGAGCCATTATAAATCGAAAATGATTTTATTGTAAAATAATATTTCAAGATTTTCCTATAGTGACCCACACCTCTATTATAAAAGGGAACTTCCCGTTCTCTTAATTTCACACCACCAAAGCCTTTTGGATCCGAAAAACCAGACCCAAATATCCTCCCAACATTCCTACCTTCATCCAAAAGTCCTTCATTTAGTCATAAAGATACCTAAGGAGCACTTTTATTCAAATCAAAAGGAAGAACCCAAAGAAGAGGTAAATATTTCATCACATCTTTCAAATTCTATTCTTCTACCACATCATATTTCTTTATTGTTTCTATACTAAAATAACAACACCAGAATTTTATATATAATGTGATGTTATTATAAAAATTTGATAACCATATTCATTATTTTATCCATCCTATAAATGGAAAAGTTACCATACGTGCGTATGTACGAATTACCATATCCAAATCGTGGTGTGGGTTGTCATTCAAACAATTCATTATTTGGATGGGTATAATAATGAGTATAACTGATGTAAATAATAAATATAAAATGATAAGGATTTTTTTATATATGATATACCATCCAACTATATATGATGTCTCCGTCAATATAATGATATTGTCCCTCGTGCGTACGTACAGATTATCGTCTCCACAATTCGATGAGATTCATTTCCACATTCACCGTTCAACGATGATTAAAAAATATATATCATTAATAAGATTGTAATATATGAAATAATAAAGATACCGGAGATACATATATATATATATGTATATTTTTTTACTTACATATATCTTATTCACTTAGTTGCGTTCAATATGATATGAAAACAGAAACAACATTTCTGCCTACTTATGGAATACAATCTCCATAGACGGTGTTTTACATTTCATATATATGCCTATTATAAGAATTTATAGTCTAAATATATATGATATATAAATAATGTTTTATATTTGGGGTGAATTTGAATCATGATCTATGTGATACAATCAAGAGTAACAAATTAAAACATGTACGATAAAGAAAGCGATTATCACCCAAAATGTTAATTTATCATGGAAATTATTATTAAATTGGTAGTATAAAGTAATAAATGAATCTTGTATGATATAATAAATATCAATATGGTTCTATTATAATTTAATAAAATACAACAGTATTTATATAAGAGGTTAATTGTACCCTCGACTAAAAGAAAGTGTAAGTTAAGGGTTAATTTCACAATCTCTTTATTATCCAAGATTGTTCTTACGTAAATATCTATTGAGACATATTTATTATCCATGTCTGTGTTCCATAATATAGTTTTCAAAGGGATTATTTTTAATGGAATTTTATACTGAAATATCATTTTAATTGTTAAAATATTAATTCTTTTAAATCATTCTCATTAATGTCCATGTTTTCAAAATGGGTATTAAGGATTTATTTATATGGAGCTTAATGTTATTAAAATATTAATTCCCTTAAAAGGTTTCAAAGTGGTATTGGAAACATTGATTAAAAAATCTCTTTAATTTTCTTCCATTATAAATTATAGAACTTTTAAAGGTTTTCATGGAAAAGTGAAGTTTCTCTCAAAGAGTTTTACAAGTAATTTTTATCGATATAGATATCCTTTAATATATTTTAAACTTGTTTGAAGTTGATTTATGATGATAAAAATATTCCATATTATATTGATGGTTTTGTGTTATGTTTGACTATGGATGTTTTATTTTTATACCATTAATGGATTATGGATTAATTATTAACATTTTGTATTCTATTTTTAATACGAATATATATGTAATTTTTAAACCTTTTCATATGAGGAATTCATTGGACTTAGTAAGTAACGGGTGGATCCTGCTATAGCTCCTCAATGCATCAATAGGTATCATGAGAGAATCATGTTTTTGGAACAAGTACTTGAAAAAATATTATTTTTAGTCGTGTAATAAGGACTTGAATTTGTTGTTATGAAGTCTTGAATTACTCATTCTATCATTATGAAAGTGGCTATTGATATTGCATGTGATTATTTGACTAGTATAATATCCATGTGAGTAAGTAAATTTCATTATTTTATTGTATCTTTGCCATATTATGCTAATGTTTATGTTTAAGAGGCTTTTGTTTTAGTCGTACATATTTCCTTAAATGTTTATGCTAATTTAGGAATGTTTCCACTATATTGTTATCCTTACTGAGCATCTGAGCTCACCCCTTTAAACGTTTAAATTTTGCTTGGATTCCAAGAAGTATATTATGATTGATAAGTAGAGTTAATCTAGGGGATTAATGGAATTATCAAGGGATGATTTATGTTGTGTTTTATTTTCTAATGTGTAATGTGAAGTTCATGTATGTAATTTATTTTCCAAGACTGCTAAATGGATTCGTCCTTCGGGACATGATTCCCTATAATATTGAAAATGTATTAAAATAATCCACTGGCCTTTTGTATCTAGGGTCTGGGTGATACATTTCTTATTTTTAATTATTTTCATTGTTGTACTATGTAATTTGTTTTTTATTAAAATTTATTTTCATAAGTCCCTTTGAAATTCACTATAACGACATGTATGCTTGTATCAAAACTGTCTCTCATTACATATAATTTTGAGCACCTACCTATTTCATTACTTAATTGATTTTTAAACCTCAACTACTAAATGTTTTATCTAGTGTTGTTATTTTCTTTCTAACAAATTATGCATATCAATAAATATGGAATCCCCATATACCATGTTCCTCCAGGGAATGACACTAATCACAGGGATCTTTCAATTCCATAAATATGATTTTAAGATGCATTTAATTTTTCTATGTGGTATATGTGATATATCTCCCATGATGATGCACAGTAAAATATAGAAATTGTCTCAATTTTTTGTGCTGGGGAGTTTTTATTGATATTTATTAATGATAAACATCGACTATTAATTTTTTTTATTTTTCTTAGAGATAATTTCCATTGAAATTAGTCTTCAAAACTGGAAAATATGTTCACCCATTTACATAAAAGACAGATTCATTATATAAATGTTCAAAATAAATGTTTTCATCTTTTTTATAAATTTATCATTCTTGATTAGTTTAGTGATTTAATTCAAATGATAAAATTATGAAATTACAATTTGATTGAAATATTTCATGATTTAATACCCAAATAGGTTGATATTTATTCTATATAATCTCATTATAGATAATATTCTTGGCCCAAGACATCATATTTTTTTCTAAGAATATTTATTGAGATACACTTGGAGAATTTAAACCTATCAGAACTACCATTCAATTCTTATTGAGTTTCTAATTGAACTAATACAACATTAATGTGATTAGGATAATTTTTTTGTGAAATTGTTTTCTAGTACCCACCTAACATATTTCTTTCTTAACCCAATAGATTTTACGAATGAAACTATTAGGATGGTGTTGTTTCATGAATATTATCCCATCCTACTCGGCTCTTGGTATTATGCATTATTATAGTTAGAACAAGTGTGGTGTATTTTTTAGTTGATGGGAACACTATGTGTTTATTGAGAATATGTATTGTTGAATTTTTGAAGGACTGATATTATATAACCCATGATTAACCATGAAATTTTACTCCTACCATGTTACATTGAAAAATATATAAAGAAAAATAAAATTATTTTGGGTTGTGTATTTGGAATTTAAAATTTATCATTTCCATACTGAAAAATCATCTGATGGATCATATGTGACCTGTGAATTGATTTGTGATCAATAATGAACATGAATTATAGAAAATACATACAACTAAAATAAAAAATAAAGTAACTTGGTACCTTATTTATACATACATAAAATACTCAATGATCCAATTTGAGGTGTTTAGTGCATTGATTATTTTTTTATAAGAGAATCCCCAAGGTACAATTTACATTTATCATTCATTATAATATAGATTTTACCATATTTATAGGATTTTTTTTAAATTATCCCCACCTTCCCTATGAATCATGGTAATTTCAACGCTTCTATCTAAATCGCTCATGATTGACATTGTATTTTTCATAACGAATTGGTGATGATAGAACCAATGAAAGCATATGGTTAGAAACATGTATTAAGAGTATTTTCATAATTCCAATAGATTTTTTAACATAAGTGATGAGAGGTAAATCAATGTGAGATAAATTGAAAAATGGGTATTAAAATTTAAGAATAGTAATGAAATTGTAATTTAATGAATAAAGAATATCGATAATGAACTGAGTTATGAAGAATGAATTATTATCTCTACAATATTTATTCAGAGTACTGAAATTTTATTTTTACACTTCATTTTTTTTTCTAGTTGTAATGCATGAATTGTGTTTTAAAGAAAATTTCATTTCAAATCCCTATTTAGTATTTTTTCATAAAGAAAACATTCTATTCAAGTGTGGCAGAATTTGATGAGAATTATTTTTATATACATATTTGAATCATTTAATTAAATAATATTATGGTGGAATTCTATAATGTACCAGGTATTTGTTTATTATTTAATAAAATAGGTGTCAAATACTCCAATGGAAAAGCTGTTAAAAATGGAAAAAGTGGAAATTAAATGTCATAAATCACATAAATGATGTATATTCATCAATCAATGCATCATTAAAGTGAATTGAAGAATAATTGAAGGAATTAAAAGTCATGAAAATTATACACGATGTGAATCACCAATACACATCAGGTAGAATTGTTTTACCACTTACTTCTTAATGATTAATTTGTGAATGTCGATAATGTTGGGAGTACCTGTTACACGTCATTAATCAAGTCACAATACAAAATCCTAACGATTCAGGCCATGAAAGGAACAAAATCCAGAATATTTGATGAAATCCTAGTATCAATATGACATGATGTGATAAGGTTACACACCATATAAATTCAAATGTATTTATGTACATAATTCATACATCCATAGGGACACAACATGGAATACATTTCTATTCTAACATTTTCTGAAATTTATTTTTTTTACATATATTATAAAACATTTTTTAACAATAAATTTTTGTTCATTAATTAAATATAAGTTTCATTCATAATTATTCAATCATTCTTCACCTTTATCATCTTTGTATTCAATTTCAACATTCGTTTTCCATTATTGTTCCCATTCTACAGAACATACTCATCAAATTATTTCTTGTAGACTATTTAGTGTAAGAGTTTGAATGATTTATAATTTTTTTAGATGTTTATCTTCTGGATTCTTAATCTATCAATTGTGAAGTGATTTTTTTCAACAATTTTCTTATTAATATAATCAAGTCTATGCTTTTTCATTGATTCCAATTATTATCATCATGGGTGGAAAAAACGATTAGGGTAAGGGTCATGAGTAATGAATTTTATAAACTTAATGAATCTATAAAACTGATAAATGTTAACTCTTAGGAAAATAAATAGGGTAAATGAAAACGATTTATTCAATTCCTTCACAAAACCAAAACAATGGGATGTTAATATTAATGAACCTGACTGGATTTGATTTTTGAAGGATTTTCCCATTAGCATGTGACAATTTCTTCTATAAAAGAAATGCTTAATGTATATATGTTTTTATCTAGATATATACCTTGATATAGTTCCATCTTTGATAGAACTAGTAGGTTTTACTATAATCAACTAATTCTTTTTGCATTTCTTTACAACCTAATCCCTAAGACTCTCACAAGATAGTCATGATATTATCATTAATACCTGATACCCTGAAATGTACAATGATTGAAATCATCTTCCAGAACATAAATCCATTCTTATTAGCATTAATTGAATTTTAGAACCAAATTAACATGTGAGGACTCCAACATAATATTTGGATCTCACTGATTTCATGCCTTCCATCCCTCCCCCATGGGTTAAACGCTACATTACATCTATACAATTCCACTTTAGAAAGTGAAATTTTGTATAAAAGAAATTCTAATATGATGGACTCCCACATGATTTCGCTGACATTTGTTTTCATGTCACTTTTCCATCATCACTACCTTGAGAACATTCAAATTTTCATTGGATTTTAATGTCATTTTCATTCAATCTTAAATTTTTTTACCTTTTGGTTTAACTCACATTTCATAATCCACTCCACTAATTAGATGATAATAAAGATAAATATTAGATAAATCTAATTCCTAATGGGTAGACACATTTGAATTGTAAAGAGGTGGAAGCATTCTAAATATTTTCTTTACAATGTCAATATCCTGGATTTCATTAGCAAGTCCTCAAATTTCTCGAACAACATCATAAATTCAGTTAAATAACTATATGGATTTTCTTCTCAATGTATTATTTGGTCATCATACTAATTATAAAAAACATGGAGTTTGGCCTCATTCAATTTTTTATTTCCTTCATATATTTTCTAGTTCCTCCAACATGGACATGGCTAAAGGTAAACTCATCTCCTTCAAATAGATATGAAAATATATCGGTTCAATTAATCCGTTTTGAGCTTGGGAATCTACATCAATAATGTTATATCTATTTTAGAAATAGATAGAACTATCACATCACTAACCTAAATCACCTAAACTGTGGAATAGAGAACATCCATCATAAGGGATCGTATATGAGATATAATTCTATTCTTCCAAATCTATATTTATTTTCCATCAATGTTCGTAAATCATATGATATATAATAAATTATACATGACAACATCAATAGAGGACATATTAAACAAACAAAACCTTTACGCTCTTATTCCACTACTAGGAACCTTGAACTCCTTGAGAGGGGATGTGTGAATCGGGGTGTCAAATATTTCCTCAAAATGAGTCATATATTTCCCCCACAATTGAAATAAACTGTTAAACATTCATGATGGTGAAATTATGATATTAAACTCCAATATAAATAAATAGAAACACAACACAAAAAATATACATGGTTCACCACTAATTTTTAGTCCACGGAGTATAATCCAATAGTGAATTTTTCATACCAAAATACAGTAATATTCTAATATGTTTCTGACTAAAAAAGACAAGACATAGTCACTATATTCCAAGATCACTACCTTCAGAATAATTTTAAGTCTGGTACAATTCCTCTATTAGAACACTTCCATCGACTCCCACATTCTCACATCCTTGAGTAATGTCTTTCTCAGTTAATCAACATGATTACCACTTAAATAGTTTGGGAATATATGTCTTTTTACCTGATTAGATTGAGACTCTTCTTGAACCATAGACAAAAAAGGATTAACATTGAAAGCACTTTTCACTTGAACCAGATGTTCAAAACTACTTTTGTTTAATAACATATCATATAAAAAACCATTAATTTATTTCAATGATATATCATCATTTCTGAACCCAAACACTTTTGTGAAGATACCAATAATTTTTTTCATACCAAAATTTTTTGGGACTCCAATTCTTCACAAAACACTATGTCTTCAGAGAAACTTTTCTCAAAAATTTCTAACTATCAGTTTGGAAAAAATAATACTTCTCACAATGCTTATTCATAGGAAGGTTACTAATTCATAAATTTCATACCCTTAAAAATTTCATATCAATTCACCATTTTATCAAATTATTTTGTTCTATGAAATGAGGGATGGACACATATATTATAAATATCATTTTGTGAATATCCCAAGTTCCCATTGGCCTTTTTTGAAAACCCATTCTACCATGGTTGTGAATATCCATTGTTTTAAATGATTTTTTAGACAATTAGATTACCATTATACCATATCAAGTTAACCATTTTCACAATGCCTATTTTTTGAACCTCAAATAATTCATGGTACCATATAACTTCACAATGCTCCCAATCATTGATAAATAAAAATATTTTAAAAAACATCCCTTTTAACATTGAAGAGATTGTCTAGGAAATCAATGTTTTATAATGATTACCATTGATATGGATTTGAGATCAATAAATTTTGAAAACACTGGTAAATGGTTCCACAATCTAAACCAGATCCCCCCTCACAATAAGATAATTGTTTTTAAAACTCTCTAAAAAACCATAGTGTGGATTAATTAAAAAAACAAAACACATAATATTTATAGCTTTGACAACCTATATTTCCGATAGACATGGACCAATGGATTTATTTTGGGTTAGGTGTAGCATGATCAGACCCCATTGTAATCAACAATCGAGGAATGTGTGCATGTAATGGAAAATAATATGTAACTAAGGTAGGAATATATTTTGTAGTCGACCATGTTCCAGCTAATGTTGGAGATGGACCATCAACTATTTGATGTATAGTATTGATTAAATATATGTTGTCTTTGTCCTTTTATGATATAATATCTTCTTATTTTAATGTATACCCATTTCTTATGGGATTAAACTTCCGGTAAAGTTATGTTAGGGGTTATTATCTATTGACACACCCTTATAAATGATTTTTGATGATCTTAAGTGATTTATTGAATTTTTTGAAATTTGTTATGGATAATGAAATATATGGAAATAATTATTCTTGAGAGGAATTTTTTTATATTATTAATTTTATTTACTAGTTAGCAATTTCTTAAACATCACTTTGATTTCTATAATATATGAGTATCCTTCACTAAAACTATGGAAGATATATTTTTTGTATCGGTGAATGGGATATTGGATTATGTTAAATTATTCTCGGCTTAGGATAGTTTGATCTATTAGATACCATATAGTTGGAATGGTTATTATAAAAGATTAGATAGTAGATAAATTATCTTTTCGTGTGATAATGTACCTTTATCAAAATATATTCCCTGATGACTTATATAATTACTCCTAATTGAGGACTTGACTATTAGATTATACACGTACTATAAGAACAACCTATATTGATTAAACCATATCATATGGCACAATTTGAGTTGATATAACATAATGTTTATATCAAGGATTTGGAGGTGAATTGTTTTATTAGATCGAACTGAAATCCCACTAGTTCTCTTTTGTTTTATGAAAGGAAATATGGTTATAGTATTCAGTTATGTTTTTACTATATGAATCTGATCTAGTTGAATTGGAAGAATAATGAACCATTGTTGGGTATTTAAAACATGATTGATTTGTTATGATGAGAATGATTTTTATTCAATAATAAAATATTGTTAGCTAACCTCTATATATGGTTCTGAGAGGATCATATTCCTATGAAGAAGTTTATTTTTATATGAAAATGGAATGAATTTTTTTTTATATCCTTCATGTTGAAAAAAGAACTCACATTTTTCCAATGTATCATAAAAAGGATCATCAATACATATCTAAACATTACCATTGTGTTTTACATTAATGATACCTCATATACTCATAGATAATGAGGACGCATTCTATAAACATAGAGATTATGTTTAGTAAATTTAGAGCGCATCAATAATATTATATTCTATAAAAGTGTCTCTTCTATATCATGGAGGTACGCTTTCTCATTAATGTGATATTTATAGAGAAAATTTATGTATACCTAAATACAGTGGAGGTAGTGATGTATTTGAAATTTCAAAAAATGTGTTGCATATTTAGTGTTTCCTTGGTTTGGTGGGATACAAAAAATGATTCATACATGCATTATCACATTAAAAAGAACCTAAAAAGGGCTTAGTAAAATTGGTGTGATGTCTAAATGGAAAAATAAATGAAAATAATACTTCTTGATGCTAAATAGGTGTTTGATGGAAACTCAAATCCTACCATTTCTCTAGCATGTTTTTGGATATGTATTTTACTAAGATTAATTTGATGTTGGTTTAGGATCTTCTGTACTAAAGATGGACTTGATAGTGCAAAATGGTGGTCACCATATATAACCCCAGGAGATAAACTACTCTATTCATGGGTTGGATTTGGAAACTTATTTCATTTATATGAAGTGTTGGTTGCATAATCTCTTGGGTGGGAGATTATTTATATATATATAACCCACAAGAACTTGTGTTAGAGATTTTCTCAGCGAGAATTGAATATTTGTTAGAGTTTTCTGTATATTATAGTGCTAAAATTTATTTTTAGATTTATTATGATCTATGGAAATATAATATAATTATAGATTACATCATTAGAAATTAATTCGAGTTATTAGAGATATACATTTTGAGGTGGAATAGTGTATTCTGAGATTCTAGGATTGATAGATGGTGGATATAATTAAGAACCGAGGCATGATGACATGTTCCCCATTAATTATCATGCCAATATTGATAGACTTAGTAAACACTATCCATGAGTCATATCTTGAATTCTTAGTGATGTGAGAGTGATGGGAAATATGCTACAAAATTTTCAGATCATTTATTGATAATGATGATATGATATTTATCAAATGGATATTGTTAGTTCTTACTTACATGAGTAAATAGATAATGATTGGATCCCATTACTCTCAGGGGGATGTTAAACAAGGATAAATAAAGATGTATTGGGATATTAGGTGACTCTTCTGGTCAAAGACAATGATGATCAATTTTTTGGTCTTTGTTTATCATTTTATGACTCATCATGTTGTACAAGTAGAGAATCAATGACCAGGAGAATTATGTCAATAACCTATCAAGCCTTTTTCATTGTGAAACCTAGTGATTATATACTCATTGATGATTATTCACAAGACCCCATGAGTCCAAGATTATGATTGGGTGATTGTTGATCGGTTGAAAGAAGTGGATCATTTCTCTCAAATATAAGGATCACACTTAGTATATATGATGTGAAATATTTTTCTATATGTTGTTTCATGACATCATGGATTGAATTACAATATAATTTTATTAAACAATTGACATTGTGCATCCTGGTTTTTTAAAATCATGGAGAAGTATTTTGGAACTTATTTGAGGATCTTTACAATGTATCATCGACAAACTGATGAGAATATTGATAGGAAGTTACATAACTTAGAGGATATACATCATGAATTAGTCATAGACTAGGGAGATATTTTAATTAACATATATCCTGAGTATATATTGTATACAATAACATTTTACAAACTTCAATTTAGATGAATCTGCTCAAGGGTCTTTATGGTTAGTCATTTCACTCGATGACAAGATCTGACAAGATAAGTATAGTAGTTATTATTAAGCTATAAATTGTGTGGGATAAATATAAGAGTAATAATTTGATCATGAATGAATTTTTTAACACTCATAGTATACAAAAGTCTTATACCAACTGAAGGATACAACCCATGGTGATTATGCAGGTGATTGGTTTTTATGCCTTTGTCACCTTAGTTGGGGAAATGCCATTTGTATAGGAAATGGAAACTAACACTTTGAATTGTGAGACTATTTAAGTAATATAACAATATCATAGTAGTTTACTTCATTCAATTCCTTAAAAAATTACATTTAGGTATGTATAACATCTTCCACATTTCATAGATTTGATGGTATGAAAATATTCTTGTGCTTGTGATTTGTAAAGAGAATATTATGTTGGAAAAAGAAAAATAATTTATAGAGGGACACGTTTTAGTTATATACTAGGGTAAATTTATATTTATAGGTAATATTTTACAAATTTTTATAGTTCTATTGAATTATGGATGGATATAAGATGTGTTTTAGATAATGATGTCGAATTTTTGTGATCAATGGATCGAGTTATCCATACATGACAACAAGAATTTATTTTCATTGAGATGAATAAATTAATTGGGGAATTTTTTTTCAAAATAATATTTTAAGGAATTTCTTAGGGATGTTTTCTTAGAATATAATGTATTTTAATTGATTCTTTAGATGGAAATGGATTCCACTGCATGGTGCACATTCGGTAACATAGAAGGTGTGGTTGCATCATGGTTGGGGAACTATGATATGGATAATAGTTTTAATAGTTATTATTTTTATAACATAAATATGTTATTGATATTTAGTTTTGGTTGAACTCTGTGAAGGTGGAGTATGGTCAGTTTTACCAAATATTATATGATTACTCCTTGTAGTATGGATGATGTGTAGTGTTCCAATGAGGGCATAGAGGTTCTAGCGTAGTGATGACCATTATGTCGTGGCCTCTTCCACCTATTTTATAAGATCTATCAACTGAATAGAGAGTAGATTATAGATGATTTTACACTAATCACCATTATATAATTCACATATACTTTTCATTGTTGTTCCTATTGTTTTCTACCCCATTGTGGTGTGGCCCTATGTGTTGTTATATGATGTATGTTTTCCTAGGTTTACTATATATTATTGAGGTACCTCCAACCCTGACTTTTCAAAGACATTAATATCAAACCATGAAGACTATATTTAGTTCAAATGATCACTTTATCCCCAATTATCATGGATTCGTCACCCACATTATGTTATTAAATCTTGTCTATTTGAGGTGAGTTTGTCACACATTCTACTTTCCCTCCATTATTCTTAGGGTTTCTCTATATTCTGCACAAATGAATGGTCTATAATTATAGAAAATTGAAGAAATGTGATGTTTATTTTCATGACCAGATAAAATGGGTCCTGGTCCACTTCTCCCTAGTCAAACCTCTAATAGGAAAGGGGTTTTTAACCGATGCCCAATAGTTATATAACAACTATGGGAGTCATTTTAATAATTTAAATATATTCACGCACCCAAAAAACCTCCATGGCACTTTGAATAGATATAAAAATACTAGAAACTGAAAGAAATTCATACATCTATCCCCATACAACGTATTTAAAAAGTATTAAAATCGATAAAGGGAATAACACATGCCCACTAAAAACAAAAAAAAACCATCCAGCCTACTTATATGGGGGGTGGGCATGGTCAAATACAACATCAAAAAATCTCATCAGACTAGCTCCGATAAACAGCTCGGTTAGTCTAGATCACTAAGAATATATTGCCTCAATTCATCTGAAGACATGGATAGAAGGCATATGGTATGAACAAGATGAAACACCTCTTGAAAAAACCCATTTAAGGGTGAATATAAAAATATATATTAGTTACCAAAAAATCAAAAATAAAATGGTTAATGTAAAAGTAATTATCCCACTAGAAGAATATAGAGGGAACCTAGTAATGAGATAAAATTCATTTATAACCATTCTCATCTATATATGGCTATTCAACTAAGTCCATAAGGAGAGTCAACAATGACACATTACCACACTGTAAGGAATCCCAAAATCTCCCCGATATAATCATCACATACTCCAAGTATCAATAGGTTATGACATCAGGGAAAAAGACATGACTCTAATCAATTGTCTCGTGGAAACACATTACCAGGAGAACACACTCCATAGCTCAAACATTCCCACTAATGAGAGATAACATAGGGACCTGCAACTCATCGCTACCTGGTATTTGAGGGAGTACTAGATCATTGATATACCATGAATATTTTTTCACTCCAGATTAGAGTGGACCACACATCATTCCATAGATGGAGAACAAAATCATTACCAGATATGATATGTAACTAGTGTGCGTGGAAGCTCATGTTAACTATACCCAACAACCTGTGGAGGAAACACACCAATAGAGGAACAACACCACTATTATACATGAATACTAGGGAGTAACAATATTTAGATGAGGTGTCTCACCCTAGTACAACATTGGAGTATAACACTATATCTAGAGTACCCCCACCCAAGTATGATTGGGGGTACAAATCTATATCTAGAGGACTTACATGATCGCACGAGAGGGGAGTATAACTTTGTGGCTAGAGGCACCACACTCAAATATCATAGGGGACTACCACTCTACCACTGTGATCATTATATAGAACCAACATCTTGACAAGATAGGGAATTAATAGCCCCAAAATATAGGACCCGCTCCCATGTATGATAGGGGATTTCCAACTCTATCATTACAACACATATGAATGACAAGAACCCTTAAATAATTAGGGAGAACCAAATCCATGGATAGAGGACTCACACCCATGATTGACATGGGAGTACTAATATATCTAGAAAACAAGTATGCAATTATTGTACCCTGGTATGGTAGAGATTCACTTTCTCCAACTACATGAATGATACAGGAAAACCTCACCATATTCCATCGAGGGAGAACCAACCCCAAGGAATTGTCACGAAGTTATGGAACCAACACCCACAACATGGGAAGCCCTGTATTTAATAATGAATAATGATAAACTAAAAACATTTCTTAATATTATAGGGGAGTCAAAATCCTATAATCTCTCACTAAGAACAACACTAATTTCCATCATCAATCATGCCCCAATGAAAGGAGCATCAGGATTATCAAAGATTGTATCATAAATCCACTTTGGGTTGGATACACTTGCCCTAATTCATTAGGGGAGAACTACTATACCTACCTTAATGATCTAGGGGACCCAAATTAATAATATTATAGGGAAGGATACCAATACTGACATAAACACATTGATCCACCCCTGATCACTTCTCCAGGTGAAGCATCTCTTCAACAACATCATTCTAGAAACAAGCCACTTTTTATCTCAAAGGAAACGATGGATTACACAAAATTTAATAGGATTCACACAAATTTTGAACCCACCTAATAACTGGGAGATATACCTTGTTAATATTGATTTACATTCCACATAAGAATACATGTCATGTAAAAACTGTACACAGCATGTCCTGCCTTCCCCGGCCCTCGACGGTGTTCGTCATTTACATGGCCTGACAAACAATTCCTCATACATATTGTGTATCCCATACTACATGGTGCGTCCCATAAAAACATATATTTGGCCTTTTAGGTTTCTATTGATCACATTTAAAAGCACATTTCCATGTTCTTTGGTTATGTAGTTCTACATGACCATTTAATATTACATAGCATCCTATTCCATGTACTTTGACCACATGACATAGGGTCACTACTTGAAAAGTAACACCAATAAACGACATGTATCCCTCATAATTAATATTCTCATCCAGATATAATGATCACATGACATATACACTATACTAAAATTTGTTTAGATGTAATTACAGATGGAAATTACCTTTTCATTCACCAGATTTACTGCATCTTTCCATAAAACATTCAGACCGACATAAGAAGGAACTATAGAAATTATAATAGGGAACTAAATCCTCAAAAAATATTATCTAATGGGATCCGGACCAAAAAAACCACCTACCCTGAGGGTGAAAACCCAATTCTATGGGGTTTGAATGATTCTTGAATCATGTTGATCTTCGATCAGATATCCATCTGAATCAAGAATAGAGATTAGAAGCACATCGCCACATCTATTTGGTTTGTTTCCATCCATCAATTATGGGGATAAGAATCTAACTTCATCATTAAATTTTTCATTATAATGCGGTGGGAATAGATTTGGGTTAAATGTTTTAATTATTTTTTTAATAATTAAAAACAATTTCACACAACACCCTGCCAAATCACACTCAGTCATTCGCATTACGTAGACAACTTCATTTCTCACCTAGGATAATCACGATGTTATAAACTCAATTGTGGCCCCAAATTTTTGATCTGGGTATCTAATCAGGATTTATCTTAAATTTTATTATTAATTATGCTTGTATGACAAAATATTTTTAATATTTTATAAATCACCATTCCTAGGCTCTCCGGGCCCCAGAATCCCACACCGACTCAACAGATAGAAAAAAATTCCGAAGAATATTCACATGTCTTTAAAGTCAATAAAATCTCCCCAACATAAAATGTTTAATATAAAAAAAGTGAATCACATGCATAATGGATGAAATTGATCTCTCTACTCGATATCCCACAACAACGAGCTTGCCAAGGGTTCCCAAGATTCGTAGAATGAAACACTCCGGGGAACCTACAATGCCAAACTGCACACACATACATCTAAATATAGGTCGACATCATTCAAAAAAAGGCACGTTAATCTTTAACTGTGACAAGTGGAAATAACTAAGTAGCATGTTCCATCAATATTTATATATTCTAGTGGTACACAACCTCATTAACCTATCACAATTACCGACATAACCCCACAGTTCACATCCATCCATGGTTGAACTATACTATGAACTACACAATATTATTTCATTCAAGGTTGATACTAAGGATGTGATAGTACCATAAAACAAGACATGGCTACCTAATAATAAATACTAGGTCTTATCATGCCCATTATTTGCAATCCGCTAGCTATAACACATCACACTAAACTAAAAACACTACCACACCCACTAGTTGAATCCTGGCTAAGTATGGATGATATGAAACCATTACAAAATGTAGAAACATCGTATGGTCTATATATACAACTATGGTGTATTTATAATCAAGGATATCTCTCCACCATGGCCACCTAGAATAGGGGAGAATTTGAAAATCACATTTGGAAATTCCAGACCAACTTCGACAATCCATTTCACTACACTGACATGAAAAAACAAGTCTAAGAAACTTATACCCTGCACCATGACATTATCCTTTATGGGAAGAACTGTCTCTCCTGAAAATTTTCTATAACATCACAATTGTGCATCTTAGTGGGGAAAGAATCCATCATAAATCAGATTCCAATGCTACGTCAAACCAAAACACTTCTTCCTTGAGCTTTCTTTATATAATACTGAAGCCATGTGCATGAGGGTACTACTGAAAAATAAAGGACTGACCAAAATATCACACTAGGTATAATCGGGAACTTTGTCTACAAATCAATAACACATTACCCATCCACGAACAAACATGTTAGATAGACTCATGTACGACACCTTGATAAATATTCTTCAAGAATCATTGGCTCACACTCTTAGCATTACATTAATTTCAAAATTGTGTCTTGGTGGGGGTCGGGCCCCTCTTCTAGATGCATTCAATTCTACATGGAAAAACTCAAACACAAGGTTTTGTTGATGTTGTGTAACACCCGAGACTTTTATGTTATATAAATCATCAAAGGAATCTTTTTCTACACAACACTTGCTTGGCTTGCTTTACACGCAATCGCGACCTTCCTCGATAGCTTGCGTCGTACGCAATACCGAGTTTCACTAAACAACAATATGCTATTAAAACTATCCGTTATGAATCGTAATAACCACTTTTTGAAATTTTATAAATTTTATTTTCAAAATGGACTTCATTTTTGGACTCAGAATATCGAAATTAGCCTAGGGTGAAATTTTGGTATTTTTCTGAAAACTTTCAATTTTTGATGAATAGTGAAACCACTAAGTGGTAGGTTAAAAACTGAATTTTGCATAAGACTTAATTTTACCGCTTCTGTGAATGGAATTTCGAAAATCCGAGAGACACGGTTAATATCAAGGACTAAAATGTGGTTCAATGAGATGAAAATAATTTTTTGGTGAATAGTAACTTTTTATTTTTTTTACCGCGGTTAATAGTAAATAGGGTAACTAAGGGTAAATATGATATTACTATTACCCTAACACATGTCCTAATTCTATTGGACAAGTGTAATTCGACCAAAAACAAACTTAGGAATAAACTATGACCATTTAGGCCCACTTGGATTAGATTAGGACATTTATTATTAATTTATTTAAAGAAGGGTTATAATAGTTATAATCAAAGTTTAATAAGTAAATCATTTTTAATATAGGGCTATAAATAAGATAAATTCGATTGTAAATATTCATTAGAAAGCTAAAAAGATTTCCTACATGATGGTATTTTATTTGTAATTTTTAGACATCATATAATTTAATTTATTTATGACACAAAGATGATGCAGTAATTATCTTATTAATGAAATATTGACAAAATTGATAATATAAATACCAAAATAAATGTAATTTAAGACTTTTTATGAATTACACTAATTTTATAGGTTACTATGATATATTATTGTTGATTTAATCAACTTGGTTCGAACATATAATTCTGTTATGACTTTCACAAAAATCATATATCAAATAGTGTCAAAATTGACACAAAATAGTTTTTAAATAAAATATTATATTATTAATTGTTATTTTATTCCTAAAAATCTAAGGTTCGGCCAAATGACTTAGATAAGGATATATATATTAATAATAAACAATTTGGGGTTCGTTTGGCATGTTATAGTAAGTGTATTAACCATATAGTGAAAGAAAACAAAAAGACATGGTAAAAGTTAAATTATTTAACTTATAGTTAAATTTAATTGATAAGGTTAAAATAATATCCTAAACTTGTCTAAATTCTATTGGTTGATATGATTTAGACCCATCCCCACTTTAGCTTCGAAATAAGACCCTTTGGAACCATTATAAACCGATTTTGACTTTAATATAAAATAATATTTTGAGATATTCCTAAGGTGCCCCTCTGCTCCCTTATAAAAGGGCACCTCCTCCCCCTCCTCCTCACACCAATTTGAGCACTCAAGCTCGGCCAACCCCTGCAATTTTCCCTTCTCCACTTCCCTAGAATAATCCTAGAGGTCCTGGTCTTCTCCAAAGACCAATCTTAGTTCCTTAAGTGGAGGATTCAAAAAGGCGTTCCAAAGAAGAGGTAATATCCATTACCGATCTTTTCAATTTCTTTCTTCTTCAACTTCTTCTTCTTTAGTTGTTTCATGATAAAGTAATAACATCAGTATTACTTACATACTGATATGTTATTATAAATATGAAACAACCCTAATTCACCTTCTATCCATCCTACGGAAAAATGAAATCACCGCGCGTGCGTACGTACGGAATACCGTCTCCACGCCGTGGTGTAATCTATTTTCCACCATCACCTTACAAGGATGGGTATAATGGTGTAATGAGTAACTATATATGATTATTATGAAGTAATATTGATACTTAAATAATATATATATATACTCCAATACAATTCCACGATCATAGGAACGATATCATCACTCGTGCGTACGTACGGAATACCGTCTCCACGATGTGATGCGACTCGTTCTACATGATCTTCATTTAAAAATGATTATATAAATGAATTGAATGAATGAATATGGTATATACTACACTAATACCATTCTGGAAATGAATTATCTATAACCTAAAGATAAGAATAAGAATTTACTCGACAAAACACGCATAAGAACAAAAAGTTATAAAGACCCGAGTAACAAGTAACAATGAAATATTACTAACAAGAAGCTAATAATATGACCATATATGATATCATATAAATATGTATGATTCTGGAATAATTCAATAACATTATTTAAATCATTATACAGGAGCTTCGGACACGTACAAAGCTAATCGGACCTAAGGTAAGGGAAATATCACAATCTCATTTTTATCCGAGATTGTTTATTCGTAAGTATTTACTGGGGTGTATTTTATCATCCACATCCATGTTTCATCAATATGTAATATTATTTCCATCCACCTACAATTGTTTAAATCCATTTTTACCCTTCGGTGAGTTTTTAGTAATATCTATGAAAGGAATCTTTTGTCATACGAGGTACTTTTTGACTTTTCCGACAAAAGTACGAAGAATGTTTTTTTTATCTTATACGGCACGAACGGATTTCTAATGTTTTATAAAGACTTATTTTCATGAAGCTTCCTCTAAAAGATTTCATGACTATTTTCAATAAAATCTCTTTCTTTTAAAATTGCATGATGTTTTGTGAAAAGAAATTGATTTTGAAGAAGAAAGGATATTTTCCTCAAGAATTCAATTCAAGTGTTTTATCAAAATTATTTTCCATCTAAGATAATAAAGGGTTATGTTTCTATCCATATTTTTACATTGATTTGACTATGTTGTGATGGAATTATGTTTATGAATTCCTTTATCTTATATGAATTGATATATGATGTCATGATGTTTCAAGAATCCCATTTTTGTTACATGTGTTATGCGATGATGTATGTTTTATGATTATGTGGCACACATAAGAAAGGATTCATTATAAGATGGGTGGGACCTATATCTCCCTCCAATGAATTGGGTAATTATTTTATATCTCATGAGATAGACATGGCTGGAACGGAAGGTTATTTTGGTTCAGTGATACAGGACTGAAACGAGGACTGAACTCGGTTCAGAAAGGGACTTTGTCCACTAAGATAGTCTTGGCAATGAGTCATGACTAACAAGAAATGATTTTCCATGATTATGTATGCATGCCACAAAGTTTCATGTTTTATGTTATGGGGATCTCATTTTCACTTCTATGATTTATTCCATGTTAAGATATTATGATCTCTTTTGCAGGTTTTGATTTTCAAAAAGATATGATATGATTTTTATTTCCTTTATTCGCCCTTGCTGAGCATTTGAGCTCACCCTTTTATGTTTTCTTTTCCCCAGGTCAGGAAGATGGATATTAAGTATAATATGCTAAAAGGGACCCTAGATATGATGAAATAAATGGGAGACACTGTAGAAGATTTATGAACCAGTTGTTTATGTTTCCCAGTTTCTAAAGACACTATACCTATAAGGTCCTTTGTGGTTTTGTCATATGATGTAATAAGTGTGCCTCAATTTTGAAGTATTAACAATGTATGTAATGTATGGGTCGTTATAGTTGGTATCAGAGGAAAGGTAT
Organism: Viscum album; assembly: GCA_963277665.1. Classification (NCBI taxonomy): domain Eukaryota; kingdom Viridiplantae; phylum Streptophyta; class Magnoliopsida; order Santalales; family Viscaceae; genus Viscum; species Viscum album. The sequence continues at coordinate 1,049,036,901 of OY728150.1, forward strand.
AGTCAACCTTTGGAAACTAGGATGTGAAAGCCTTAGTAAGAACCCTAAGGATAAGTCTAAGCATAGAACACAATATTAGTGTTTTAGAAATGGCCTTGAATAACCTAGGATAAGACCTTAAGTATGAAAATTTTATTCTTGAATTATGTGGTTTCATATTATAATTAGTGTTGCTCACACTATTCTTCTTGGTTTTAGTCAATGGCTGGAACCCGAAGGAACCGTGTTAATGCGGAATGCGATGGGCAATGCAATGATTGTCCCCCTGAGCAACCAAACGATATGGGAGCTGGAATGCAAAATCTTGTAGCCATGCTCACACAACTTTCTCAAGCTATGAATCATGCAGGATTTCCAAACGAACAAAGAAGGGAGCAACATTCTGTTGAATCCTTCATGAGGCAGCGTCCACCATCTTTCAGCGGGTCTACTGATCCATTAGTTGCTGAACAATGGATTAGTACTACTGAAAAGATATTTTCAGTTCTTCAATGTTCTGAGCATGATAAAGTCATCCTAGCAGTGTATCGTTTGGAAGGAGATGCGGATCAATGGTGGAATCTTGTTAAGAATACGAGGAAAAGGGATGAAATCGAGTCTATGGAATGGGACGAGTTCAAGAACTTATTTTTCAATAAGTACTTCCCTCGTATTCTCCGAACAAAGATGGAGAAAGAGTTCCTTGAACTGAAGCAAAGGGATGATGAATCTGTTAGTACCTATGAAGCAAATTTTACAAGACTTGCAAGGTACGATTCTGGTATTATTATCCAACCTGAGAGTAAGATCGATCGATTCTTTAGTGGCTTAAAACCAAGTCTTCGAAGGGAGTTAGCCATAAGGGACTTCAATAGCTACGAGGAAATCGTTCGATGTGCTCTCAAAGTCGAGATGGAGATTGGAGTAACCCATCAGTCACATGGGTTTGATAAGAAGAGGAAGATGGAATTCAAAGAAAAATCTAAAGAGCACACGGAAAAGAAGATGAACTTTCCCTTATGCTCAAAGTGTGGAAAGAAACATGGAGGGAGTTGTCTTAAAGGGACAAGTAAGTGTTTTAAATGTGGAAAGGAAGGTCATCGGGCATTTGAATGCCGTGATAATGGGAAGAAGATGTCTAATGATGCAAACAAAGGAAGGGATACACAGAATGAACCTGCTACACTTCAATGTTTCAAGTGCAAGGAGATGGGGCATTATGCCAATCAATTCCCAAATCCAAGGGTTGATGATGATGGTCGACGTCAACAAACTCTTAAGGCTAAAGACAAAGGAAAGTCACATGCAATTTCTAGCAGCGATGTGGAGTACGATAACGATGTGGTGAAAGGTACACTTACCATTCACTCTAAAGTAGCAAATGTTTTATTTGATTCTGGATCCACCCACTCTTTTATTTCTGAAAAATTTTCTAAGGGTATCACCGTATTACCTCAACAATTAGATGTTGAGTTAGCTGTGACAACACCGAATGGCACATCAATCGCATCAGAAGTTTATAATTCTTCTCCGATCGAAGTTTGTGGGAAAGTGCTTCCTGCAAATCTTGTGATCCTTCCTTTAGTGGAATTTGATGTGATTCTTGGCATGGATTGGCTTTCTCTACATGGAGCTCATATCAATTTCCAAAGAAGGGAAGTCACATTTCATATTCCAGATCAACCTACGATCGTCTATCAATGCAAGGATGAACATAACCTTCCAGTGGAAATTTCTTCCATCTTATGGGTATTGATTCCACTAAATGAAGGTAATTTATCTCAAATGGTTGGTGAGAAACTCACGATTAAGAATATGCCCATTGTACGGGAGTTTGATGATGTCTTTCCGGAGGAATTGCCGGGTCTTCCACCAAATCGTGAAGTTGAGTTTTCAATAGAACTCGTACCGGGTGCTTTGCCTATTTCAAAGACACCTTATAGAATGGCCCCAATTGAGTTGCAGGAATTGAAGAAGCAACTCCAAGAGAATCTTGATAAGGGATTCATACGCCCTAGTGCGTCACCTTGGGGAGCACCTGTTCTATTTGTTAAGAAGAAAGATGGATCAATGAGACTCTGCATTGATTATCGAGAACTTAACAAGATCACTATCAAGAACAAATATCCTCTCCCACGCATTGATGACTTATTTGACCAACTACACGGAGCTCAATACTTTTCCAAGATTGATCTTCATTCAGGGTATCATCAATTAAGGTTCAAAAGGGAGGATATACCAAAGACGGCTTTCCGTACAAGGTATGGACACTATGAATTTATAGTGATGCCATTTGGTCTTACTAATGCCCCTGATATCTTCATGGATCTAATGAATAGAGTCTTTAGAGACTATCTTGATCAATTTGTGGTAGTCTTTATAGACGATATTCTTGTCTATTCAAAAAGCAAGGAAGAGCATGAAGATCACTTGAGAATTATATTGAAGACCCTGAGAAAAGAGAAGCTTTATGCCAAATTTACCAAATGTGAATTTTGGCTTCAAAAAGTTGCATTTTTGGGTCATATAATCTCAAAAGAGGGGATATCTGTGGATCCAGCAAAAACAGAGGTTATCGAAAGATGGTCAAGACCAACAACAGTAACTGAGATCCGAAGTTTTCTTGGATTGGCTGGATATTATCGACGTTTTGTAAAAGATTTTTCACGGTTATCTAATCCAATCACCAAGTTGACTCGGAAAGGAGTTAAGTTTGTCTGGACAGAGGAATGTGAAGAGAATTTCAAGGAGTTGAAAAGAAGGTTATCCAGTGCACCTGTGCTCACACTGCCTTGTAGTGGAGAAAGGTTTGTGATCTACAGTGATGCATCCAAGAAGGGATTGGGGTGTGTTCTTATGCAAAATGATATGGTGATAGCTTATGCCTCACGACAGTTGAAAATCCATGAGCAAAATTACCCAACACATGATTTGGAGTTGGCTGCGGTAATCTTTGCATTAAAGATTTGGAGGCATTACCTTTATGGTGAAAGGTGTGATATTTATACTGATCATAAAAGTTTAAAGTATATTTTCACACAAAAGGAATTGAATATGCGCCAAAGAAGATGGTTGGAGCTGATTAAGGATTATGACTGCTCAATCCATTACCACCCTGGGAAAGCAAACAAGGTGGCAGATGCATTAAGTCGACAAGACCATGCTAGTTTATCCATGATGAGGATCACAAAAGATCCAATATTTATGGATTTACAAAGGATGGATCTTGGAATTATAATGGAAGGGGAAAAATCTTATCTTTCTCAAATGAATGTTCAACCATCTATACATGTGAAGATTAAAGAGGCACAGAAAGAAGATGTCGAGTTACAAAAGAAGGTGAGAAATGTTCCTGAATTCAACCTTGATTGTGATGGGATAATAAAGTTCAGGAATCGGGTTTGTGTTCCTCCCATCCCCGAATTAAAGAAAGAGCTGCTGGATGAGGCTCATAGTTCTTCATTCTCAATTCATCCTGGAAGCACGAAGATGTATAGGGACCTGAAAGAGTACTTCTGGTGGGATGGCATGAAAAGAGATGATGCTGAATATGTCTCTCGATGCTTGGTTTGTCAACAAGTTAAAGCTGAGAGACAGAAGTCTAAGGGGATGTTACAACCATTACCCATACCCGAATGGAAATGGGAAAACATCACTATGGACTTTGTCACAGGACTTCCTAAAACATCCAAAGGCAATAATGCTATCTGGGTCATAGTTGATCGTCTTACAAAGTCTGCACACTTCATTGCTATTAGAGAGGATTTCTCTCTAGATCAGCTTGCCAGGATATATGTAAAGGAAGTGGTAAGATTGCATGGAGTACCACTTTCTATTATATCTGATCGGGATCCGAGATTTACCTCGAAGTTCTGGCGAAGTCTTCAGCATACTCTGGATACAGAGTTGAGTTTCAGCACTGCTTATCATCCCCAGACAGACGGTCAGTCTGAGAGAACAATTCAAACCCTAGAAGATATGTTGAGAGATTGCTCTATGGATTTCAAAGGAGGTTGGGATCAACACCTACCTTTTGGTGGAATTTTCTTATAATAATAGCTTTCACTCCAGTATTCAGATGGCTCCTTATGAAGCTCTCTATGGAAAGAAATGCAGGACTCCAACTTGCTGGGATGAAGTTGGGGAAAGAAAGCTATTAGGACCTGATCTCGTTGATGAAATGGCAGAAAAGGTCAGATCTATTCAACAACACATAAGAGCAGCTCAGAGTCGACAGAAAAGTTATGCCGACAACCGAAGAAAAGACCTAGAGTTTGAAGTGGGTGATAAAGTGTTCTTACGAATATCTCCCTGGAAGAGGGTTATGAGATTTGGAAAGAAGGGGAAGTTGAGCCCTAGATATATCGGTCATTTTGAAATACTGGATCGTGTTGGGAAGGTAGCTTACCGATTGGCGCTTCCACCGAATCTCTCTCAAGTTCACGATGTGTTCCATGTATCTCTCCTGAGAAAGTACATACCAGATCCTTCACATGTACTCAGCTCAGAAGTTGTACCGCAGGAGCAAGATCTTTCTTATGAAGAACAGCCGATAGAGATTCTGGATCATAGCGAAAAAGTCCTACGAAACAAGACCACTCGTTTGGTGAAAGTTTTATGGAGGAACCACCAACTTGAAGAAGCTACATGGGAGCTTGAGGATATGATGAGGGAGAAGTATCCTCATCTGTTTGTTACAAAGTGACGAATTTCGAGGGCGAAATTCTTTTTAAGGGGGGTAGAATGTAACACCCGAGACTTTTATGTTATATAAATCATCAAAGGAATCTTTTTCTACACAACACTTGCTTGGCTTGCTTTACACGCAATCGCGACCTTCCTCGATAGCTTGTGTCGTACGCAATACCGAGTTTCACTAAACAACAATATGCTATTAAAACTAGCCGTTATGAAAAGTAATAACCACTTTTTGAAATTTTATAAATTTTATTTTCAAAATGGACTTCATTTTTGGACTCAGAATATCGAAATTAGCCTAGGGTGAAATTTTGGTATTTTTCTGAAAACTTTCAATTTTTGATGAATAGTGAAACCACTAAGTGGTAGGTTAAAAACTGAGTTTTGCATAAAACTTAATTTTACCGTTTCTGTGAATGGAATTTCGAAAATCCGAGAGACACGGTTAATATCAAGGACTAAAATGTGGTTCAATGAGATGAAAATAATTTTTTGGTGAATAGTAACTTTTTATTTTTTTTACCGCGGTTAATAGTAAATAGGGTAACTAAGGGTAAATATGATATTACTATTACCCTAACACATGTCCTAATTCTATTGGACAAGTGTAATTCGACCAAAAACAAACTTAGGAATAAAATATGACCATTTAGGCCCACTTGGATTAGATTAGGACATTTATTATTAATTTATTTAAAGAAGGGTTAAAATAGTTAAAATCAAAGTATAATAAGTAAATCATTTTTAATATGGGGTTATAAATAAGATAAATTCGATTGTAAATATTCATTAGAAAGCTAAAAAGATTTCCTACATGATGGTATTTTATTTGTAATTTTTAGACATCAAATAATTTAATTTATTTATGACACAAAGATGATGCAGTAATTATCTTATTAATGAAATATTGACAAAATTGATAATATAAAAACCAAAATAAATGTAATTTAAGACTTTTTATGAATTAAACTAATTTTCTAGGTTACTATGATATATTATTGTTGATTTAATCAACTTGGTTCGAACATATAATTCTGTTATGACTTTCACAAAAATCATATATCAAATAGTGTCAAAATTGACACAAAATAGTTTTTAAATCAAATATTATATTATTAATTGTTATTTTATTCCTAAAAATCTAAGGTTCGGCCAAATGACTTAGATAAGGATATATATATTAATAATAAACAATTTGGGGTTCGTTTGGCATGTTATAGTAAGTGTATTAACCATATAGTGAAAGAAAACAAAAAGACATGGTAAAAGATAAATTATTTAACTTAGAGTTAAATTTAATTGATAAGGTTAAAATAATATCCTAAACTTGTCTAAATTCTATTGGTTGATAGGATTTCGACCCATCCCCACTTTAGCTTCTAAATAAGACCCTTTGAAACCATTATAAACCGATTTTGACTTTAATATAAAATAATATTTTGAGATATTCCTAAGGTGCCCCTCTCCTCCCTTATAAAAGGGCACCTCCTCCCCCTCCTCCTCACACCAATTTGAGCACTCAAGCTCGGCCAAACCCTGCCATTTTCCCTTATCCACTTCCCTAGAATAATCCTAGAGGTCCTGGTCTTCTCCAAAGACCAATCTTAGTTCCTTAAGTGGAGGATTCAAAAAGGCGTTCCAAAGAAGAGGTAATATCCATTACCGATCTTTTCAATTTCTTTCTTCTTCAACTTCTTCTTCTTTAGTTGTTTCATGATAAAGTAATAACATCAGTATTACTTACATACTGATATGTTATTATAAATATGAAACAACCCTAATTCACCTTCTATCCATCCTACGGAAAAATGAAATCACCGCGCATGCGTACGTACGGAATACCGTCTCCACGCCGTGGTGTAATCTATTTTCCACCATCACCTTACAAGGATGGGTATAATGGTGTAATGAGTAACTATATATGATTATTATGAAGTAATATTGATACTGAAATAATATATATATATACTCCAATACAATTCCACGATCATAGGAACGATATCATCACTCGTGCTTACGTACGGAATACCGTCTCCACGATGTGATGCGACTCGTTCTACATGATATTCATTTAATAATGATTATATAAATGAATTGAATGAATGAATATGGTATATACTACACTAATACCATTCTGGAAATGAATTATCTATAACCTAAAGATAAGAATAAGAATTTACTCGACAAAACACGCATATGAACAAAAAGTTATAAAGACCCGAGTAACAAGTAACAATGAAATATTACTAACAATAAGCTAATAATATGACCATATATGATATCATATAAATATGTATGATTCTGGAATAAGTCAATAACATTATTTAAACCATTATACAGGAGCTTTGGACACGTACAAAGCTAATCTGACCTAAGGTAAGGGAAATATCACAATCTCATTTTTATCCGAGATTGTTTATTCGTAAGTATTTACTGGGGTGTATTTTATCATCCACATCCATGTTTCATCAATATGTAATATTATTTCCATCCACCTACAATTGTTTAAATCCATTTTTACCCTTCGGTGAGTTTTTAGTAATATCTATGAAAGGAATCTTTTGTCATACGAGGTACTTTTTGACTTTTCCGACAAAAGTACGAAGAATGTTTTTTTTAACTTATACGGCACGAACAGATTTCTACTGTTTTATAAAGACTTATTTTAATGAAGCTTCCTCTAAAATATTTCATGACTATTTTCAATAAAATCTCTTTCTTTTAAAATTGCATGATGTTTTGTGAAAAGAAATTGATTTTGAAGAAGAAAGGATATTTTCCTCAAGAATTCAATTCAAGTGTTTTATCAAAATTATTTTCCATCTAAGATAATAAAGGGTTATGTTTCTATCCATATTTTTACATTGATTTGACTATGTTGTGATGGAATTATGTTTATGAATTCCTTTATCTTATATGAATTGATTTATGATGTCATGATGTTTCAAGAATCCCATTTTTGTTACATGTGTTATGCGATGATGTATGTTTTATGATTATGTGGCACACATAAGAAAGGATTCATTATAAGATGGGTGGGACCTATATCTCCCTCCAATGCATTGGGTAATGATTTTATATCTCATGAGATAGACATGGCTAGAACGGAAGGTTATTTCGGTTCAGTGATACAGGACTGAAACGAGGAGTGAACTCGGTTCAGAAAGGGACTTTGTCCACTAAGATAGTCTTGGCAATGAGTCATGACTAACAAGAAATGATTTTCCATGATTATGTGTGCATGCCACAAAGTTTCAAGTTTTATGTTATGGGGATCTCATTTTCACTTCTATGATTTATTCCATGTTAAGATATTATGATCTCTTTTGCAGGTTTTGATTTTCAAAAAGATATGATATGATTTTTATTTCCTTTATTCGCCCTTGCTGAGCATTTGAGCTCACCCTTTTATGTTTTCTTTTCCCCAGGTCAGGAAGATGGATATTAAGTAGAATATGCTAAAAGGGACCCTAGATATGATGAAATAAATGGGAGACACTGTAGAAGATTTATGAACCAGTTGTTTATGTTTCCCAGTTTCTAAAGACACTATACCTATACGGTCCTTTGTGGTTTTGTCATATGATGTAATAAGTGTGCTTCAATTTTGAAGTATTAACAATGTATGTAAAGTATGGGTCGTTATATGTTGTACATCACCATAATTAAACCCCAATCATGATGTATAAATAAAAGTGTTCCGTAAAAAATATTCTAATAATTACTTTTATAGAAAGGTGAAAGGACCTAGATAATTTAAATATTCATCTGTGATGATTTTGGGTCAAATGCCTTATGGCCTGCTGTTTTCCTCTGTCATGTAATCTAGGTCCCTATACATGGCATGGTACACCTATGGGTGGTGGTGGTAACACCTCAAACCACCTTACACCTCTTGTTTCCCTCCCAACTCATCGCCCACGTTTTCAATCGGGAAAAACTCCCACTCCAAACACTTCCTCTACCATGGGGGTCTATTGACAGGATCCCTCTTAGAATCACATCGGGTAAAAAAGTATCTTGAAATATGTACCTACTATCACAATCACATCATCATATCCACCATGTCTAACCTGATCCCAGCACGACACCGATGCAATAGGCTCATGTTCCTGAGATTGGGCATGGGTGTGCCTTCTGTATCATGATACTACCAACTTTCATCTTCCATCTGATATAGATTCCTCTTCCTCATGACTAACACTTCAAGTCAAATCCTCTCACCCCCTACCAAGAATCTCACTTATAACAGATCTCACTATAGTACCCATATATGTGTGAAGGTACAAGGTGTCCACACCTTCTTGGGCTTCACTATGGATGACCTAATAAAATTTCTAAGCTCTGATGAATAGGTATAATACCATATCCATGGACTAAATAAACATGTATGTGAACCTCGTTGAGTACTCCCCCATAGTCATGATACCCTACTCAAGTTGTCGAAGCTCTTGGATATGCACAAATCTCAACGTGGATGGGTAAAAATATCTTCTAAAGAATCACTTGAACTCAATGGAATTGAGTTTCTCTATGTCATGGGATGATTTCAATAAACTCCACCATTTCCTATCATAGCCCTCTAAAATAATCACCTCTAAGACCACAATCTCATTAGGAGGTTTCCTCACATGGAGGAAAACACGCATGTCTCCCTTGAGCTACTCATCAGCTTTCTTGGGACTAGATATCACCACTATCCTAGAGGATTTTTCCTATAGAACTAATGTTGTTCCCTCAACATGAATTCACCCTCGACCTAAACTTTTAGTACAACCATCTTTTTGACTGATGCTGGCCTCACTGGACGCCCACCCATAGTTACTTCCTCAAAAATGTGCCCTGAACAGAAACATCGTCATATGGAAGATCACCATAAAATCAATCCATGTTACCCTGTGTGGTTATTATCATGGTGGGATCCTAAAATAAAATCATGATTTACCATGGTAAAATAGTATATACGAGGAGCTAACTGACAAATGATAAATAAAAACAAAACTCAAACATATATTATGCATGTAGAATCATTTACATGCGAATGGTGGCCTAATGTACCAAATCAAGATGTTGGTTATCAGAGTCCTAGTGAATGGATATGTTATCCTCCACACCAACACCATTTCTTATGGTATAAGAGATGATTAGAATCACCATAAAAATATTAATATGAAACCCAAATCAAAACTCATGACACGGTGGCCCCAAAGACAATACATGATCTGATACCACTCTATCAACACACAACCGCACATAGCCCATGCTACGACTCCCCACAACATCATACAATAATCCAAGGCATAGAGACTAGATCCCAGTAAGAATACTACATTGATGGAAGATTTTCCCATAAATTACCAATACACATTTTACCAGTTAAACCTTCTGAAATAGTGTGGATATATAATAAACTAGAGATTAAAATGCAAGAAAATATCTATCCCAAACCAAAGTACCACAAAATCACTAAACGAGAATAAGGGAAAAACAAATTCCAACCTAAGATTGTAATAGAATCCAACCTAATCAAATGGAGGGGAACAATGTTAAATGAATATATCAGAATGATCCTTGACCAAACTCTGGAAATCACCTCAATCGGTCTAGCTCAATAATATCTTCCTACCTCAGGTCCTCTAAATAATCCATCAAAAGACCTATGTTCTGAAAAATACACAACACATGTGTGAATATCTTTTGATGACGTGAATATAAAAATACACAGTATGCACCACAAAAATGCAAAATAAATGGGAGAAATTGATATGAAACAATCCAATTGATATAGTTATATAAAACATAATCGAGTGAGAAACTCCATCTAAAACCGTCCTCAACTATACATGACTAGTCACCACAGTCTATAAGGGGTGCCAAACTAGACATATTAAAACATCATCATCACTCCTAGATAAAGCCATGTATAATATTCTCAGAATCCATGTCTCATAAGATTATGATCATAGGGCTAGTGACAAGATTCTACTTGAGGCTCTCAAGGTAACACACTACTAGGATAACATGCTCCATGAGCTTATTAATGACCTTTCACAAGAGAGGATGGAGAGACCAGAACATCTCCACTTACCCATAGTCTATGTATTACTACATCATAGATATCTCTTGAAAAATCTATTGCTTGTATATAGATTGTCATTTACCTAAATATATTTATGGAGTGATAACACCTAAATACTTATCACATGTAAATCATGTAGGGGACTAATCCTATTATTTGTATACAATAGATGATGCATCACAATCTCAAATAGTGGTCATGAATCTCAATTATTCTTGAAGATATTGGATTAATACACTGTAGATGAGGACTCCCACCCATGTATGATAGGGAGTACCATTATGATTCAAGATAAACTACACACTTCTATGATATTGGAGTACCATTATGTGGCTTGAGGATCATTACCCTTGTAGGATATGGGATAACAACTATGTGTCTAGAGGACCTACACCCTAGTACGATAGGGGTGCACCATTATGTGACTAGGGGACACAATCCCTGTAATGAATTGGTAGTACAACTCTACAAGCATGATCAATATGGGAATCCCACATTCTGACATGACAGGGGAGTACCAACTTGAGGCTAGAAGACTCACTCCCTAGTATAAAAGGGGAGTTCCAAATATTTCAAAACATCATGTATGGAGGACCCGCTCCCTAGAACTACCTGGGATTACTGAATCCATAAGTCGAGGAATCACACCCTAGTGTGACAAGGGAGTACCTATTTGTTTAGAAAATGATCATGGAGGGCCTACACCCTAGCACAATAGGGGATTACATTATCCAACGACATGATGGATATGTAAAACATGGTCCCTGATCTAAAAGGGGAGTATCATCCCTTAAAAACTGTCACAATGGTATAAAATTCATTCTTGTGAAGTGTGATGACCTATCATTACAGAAGAAGAAAGGTAAGGTGAACCCACACTCTGATATGCCAATGAAGTACCAGTCTCAGTGTCCCTCACTGAGAACAATAATTATTCCAACATAAATAAATCATTTCTAAAAAAGAATCATGCTTATTAACCCTGGTATCGTAACAATTACCCGAGTAGGGGACCCATTCAAGCGACCCTATATTTTCATACATTAACTTACACTATAATTTTATGAATAATTAAAACAGTATACGAAAGATTACGAAATAATATATTAGTCTACTAACTTTAGAACCAATGAAACCTAAAAAATGTTAGCTACATGTGATAAATAATATATAATTAGAGTTTTTTGACTAGTACCATTTATAGACACATCAAGTGTAATACAGATCTTCATAACCCGGGGTAGGAAACATAAAAATGTGTTAGCTCAGATTTTCAGTAAGGGTAAACAAAAGATGATATATAAGAATAATCATGATCCTAATAGTATGAAAACAGTATCATGAAAATAGTATATCATACCCTACATATCAAATATATTATACATGGAACATGGAATATGTATTGGCAGTTCACAAGACAAGAATCGTAAGGAAATAAAAACATAATAGATGAAATTCAATCAAATGAATATAAAATCGACTTGTGACAGACACATACAAATATAAAATAATTTCTTAAGTATAAAATTCATTTCTTCCATGGCCATCTTAATACTATAGGGTCACTCCCCAAACCCTCTTGGTTGTCGTAGTTCACTCCCATATCCATCTTAATAGTATGCGTTCAGTCCAAATTCCAACTAGTTAGCCATGATTCACTCCCATTTCTATATTCGTTGTCATGAATCACTCCAAAGATCATCTTAGTCTATCTCATTAGATATAAATCTTTACAGAATGCGTTGGAGGGAGATATAGGTCCCACCCATATCATAATGAAATCATATGAACATGTTCTATAAAGTCATTAAAATTCATATCATTACCCATGAATTGAAATGGGTATTATAAAATATAACAAAATCATAACCTTTTAAAAAATATATTGGTTTCATTAAAATTTAATCTAAATCATATCCCATGAAATGTTACAGGTTTCAAAAGTATATACCTGTGAAATAGAAATAGGTTTCAAAAAAATCATACCAAAAAAATATAACCCATTGTAAGAATGAATATAAATGGAAAAATTGAATAATTTTCCCAAATATAACTACTTAAGACAAATCAATGTCATATTATATGGGAAATAATTCTAAAATTTCTTTAATTACATTTATTATTGAAAATATACATTCTGCATGGAAAAACACTTTTTAATGCAGAAAACAATTTTGAAAAAAATGTTTCATTGAAAATAGATTTCAAAAAATTTAAATGAATATTCAAAAGAAATATTAAATTTTAAAAACTTTTTTCTATAAAAATAATATTCACGGATCATTTAAATACCTTGATAAAAACTTATTTGAATTTTTTTGTCAAATAAAATAGATTTCTTGCTGAAGAGATAAATTTAATCAGTTTTTTCAAAAAACAATTCTATAATTATATTAAGTTCTAAACAATGGATAATCAATTAAAATACAATTTCATATGTTGAATAAATAGTGGGGATGGAAACTTATGAGTTTTATTGAGTGGTGGATCATAATATTTTATCAATGGAAGAATAATCATTAATAATTGTGATAAATTAATAGATTGTTTCACCAAAATCTTACCACATGCTATCTGGTGATCATATTACACATGTAAGTAAATGATATTACATAAATCATATAATATCATGAATATAATAAAATTAATTATATAGCATGTAAAATGGAAGTATATACACCTGTAAAAATAATTTAGGCTCATAAAAAACAAGACTCTCAATGAAGGAAAATTGGAACAAAACTATCTGACCAATTTTGTAACATTTGAAACACAAACCCTTTGAAATAAATATAATAGAATGGATTTTTCAATACCCAAAAATATATTACATGGAATCATATAATATACTCATTGTATTTATACATAACATTAATTTGAAAAGAGTGGTTAACATTACTAGTATGTCGCGAATATAAAAAGTAAGGTGATATTTCCTTACATTATGTCTTGAATCTTTTCATTCTCATATATGTATCCCATATAATAAGTGTATGTTCATTATAAATATTTTACAAAATCATTTTATTATCTATAATATCTTATATTATATTATTATGACATTATATTACCCGACTTATAACAATTCTATTTTAAGGTTTCACTATGGGTAATATATTCTTTGTTCTTCTCTGGTGTCTTAATTTGTTATATATTCGGTCCTTATACAAATGAAATGATTTAAATAATGTCAAACATGATATGAAAGTCTAATATATTTTATATATTTTAATTATAATAATCAATATAATGTAGAATTGGGAAATTCAATACACCGTTCATAGATAAGGTAGGATGTATGTACACATGAATGTGGTTTCTCTTATATGATCGTATTGAAATAAAAAGGTAAATGAAATATATGTATATATATCATTAGTAATGTCTTAGTATTTTGATATATATATATTATAATTTCACTAAATACATTCTTAATATAATCCATGTAGAATATAAATGGATCACATTTCATTAAGGGGGTGGTACTACACACTTCCTCAACAAAAATTATCATAATTAGAAAAAATGAAATGAATAAAAATTTGTGTAAAAATATAATTAAATAAGATAAAATATATAATAAGTATCATATGTATCATATATAAATATTTTTTATATCATAATTACCAACCATGATAGGTGGAAAACTATAAATGAATAATTATCATTCCATGAGGTGGTATTTCGTTGCACACATAAACAGTATGTTCATTACCAATTATATGGATGTGTGTGTAATGTAGCTATAAAAAATATCACCCAAACATCTTAGTATATTTAGGATACTAATTTTCTTTTATAAGTATGAAATAATAATATTTGGGTGAATGGAGAATGAAAATATGAAAATAGATCATGAGGGAGGATGTTACCTCTTATTTGGGTAACTCATTTTGGTTTTCATCAAAGGGCTTCCTTCGACTACATTATTCTCAAAGGGGTGACTCAAAGAGGAAGTTAAGTATATTGAGGAAATATTTTTTTAGTTTTTTTTGAATTAATGGTTATTGAAAGGGGATAGGAAGACTAAGGGGAGGATGCATTTTTATAGTGTAGGGGGAGTGCCACAAATGTAAATTTATGGAAAAGAAATTTCAACCACGTTTATTCCAAGAAACATGTATCCAATAATGTCAAATTTAATATAAAAGGGATTATATGGAATAAATATATCCATACAATGGACTTTGGAAAAGTTTATATGTCTTTTTGGGTCATATGTTTAACGATTAGTAAATTGTTAAGAAACTTTTCCTCTTAATCATAATAATTAATTTTACGAAAATTAACTACTATTTTTGGTAAAAACATTGTTAAACTTATTAGAAATTAGAAATTATGATTATTAAAAATATTTAATCTATTTTATCAAATTCCAATCACATATATAGAAGAAATTATTATAAATTTAATCTCCCCGATGGGACAACACTATTCATTTTTAAAGTAAAAATGATCAAAATTTTGCTATGTTTTTATATCAAATTTGAATGTGAAATTGCATACAGTGAGCACTATTATATTAATTTATATAACATTAATCTAATTAAGCATTAAGAAAATTAAAATATAATTTAACATTATAAATAAATTATATGAAAAAGATGTTTGGAAGTAAAATTCAGCATTTTCACTATTCATCCAAATATGATGTTTCTCAATCATATCCTAAAACATTCTCCACAATATAATTTATAAATACTAAATATACAAATTAAATTTATTTTATGATATTTAATTTAAAATATATTCAAAAATTAATTTTCTTTTATTCGTATAAGGGCAAGGAATAAATTTCATTTGAGAAAGACCATTATTAATCATATAAAGAAATTACAAAATATTATGTTATTCATTAAAAAGATGTTCTATTTATATAAATACATTATAAAAAATTATATAAAAGTAGTTATTTATATTCATATTACTAAGATTAACATCTAGCTCTTTTCTATCTCATTTAAATAATTATTACAAAAAATGATTTTTTGTAGAAATTCAATGTTGTGTGTAACATACGGTAAGTGTGTGTAATATACCCCATGTAGGTGTTTCATGTATCATAAAATGATTCAGTGTTGTGTGAAAGTATTTTTGGACATAGTAATTTTTAATAAATCAATGAAAATTAATTCATTTAATAAAATTGGTCCATAAAAAACATGGGGCGCAACATTCTCCCCCCCCCCGTAAAATGAATGTTACCCTCAAAAGTCACCATTCGTTTAAGAAAAGCGGATAATTATACATCATCATATCCACATGTTTCCACATATATTACTGTAACTGATTATTTCTCTTCAAAACATTTTCCAGGTGACTTGACTTGTTTCGTAGAACTTTCTCAATATGGTCTAGAATTTGTTCTGGTTGTTCCTCGTAAGAAGGATCCTGCTAAAGTGGTATGACCTTTGGGATCAGAAAATTGGAAGTATCAGATATGTTCATCATCATGATAGATATATGGAACACGTCACATACTTGAATGAGATTTGGAGTATGTTCTTAGTTATAGGGTATAGCCTTGAAATGATCAAGAATTTCAAATGGGATGATATACCTAGGAATTAGTTCACCTTTATTCTTGAATATCAATAACATCATCCATTAAAAGATTTATAAAAAAACATCTCATTAAAATCAAATTCTATATCATGCAATTGGTTATCTCTTTAACTTTTCTACCAAACATGTGTTACCATGATATTATTTTTAATGGTTCTAACCTTGTCGTCCCTTTATTCAATGTTCTCACGTCCCAATAACATTATTTCTACAACATTATTATCGAATATGGTGCTCTACCTTTCTTCCTATTGAGGTCTTTATAGGGTGACATCTTAATGTTTGAGTGAAATCTATTTTTATAAGGAACACTAATATTTTAATGTTTTTATCCCAACCACAATTTAAATCTTGGGAACAAAATATCAATATATCCTCTAGTGTTTGAATTGTTCTTTCAGACAAACCATATATCAAAAGATGAAAATCATTGCTAAAGCATAAATCTGTATCATGTTCCTGTTAATGTCTTCACGAAAACATCAAGGTGAACCTGAAATCCCTATCTAATACAATGTAATGTTGTAATCCAAGCAACCATACCACTTCATTAATATATATCCTGAAAAGTGGATCAAGATATAAGTCTTATCTGGTATCGATGAAGTGTGCTAACATAGTAAGACGACCGACTACCACCCATATAACAATAATCCATTTGGAGGGTTTATGTTGTCTAATGAAAAAAAATTCATATTTATGTGCCCCATTTCCATTAAGGTATAGGTAATAGATGCAACACCCCCTTATACCTTTTCATTTCGACATCATCTTCTTACCATACCATGCACTGAGATATCGACTATGTGATATCCCTGTTCATGATAGCCCCCCAAATTTATTCATTCAAATCCCTTTTCATCCTCGTACTAATATGATTAATAGAGAATGTTGAACTATGAGATTACTCTAATATATCTTTCTTCAAATATAGTATGAAATCAACACATACATTGCTATTGAGAATTATGTTTCAAGATAGATCATGGTTATACTCTGGATTATTTCTATAATTATTTTGCAACACATCATCTTCCTTCTGTGCATCATTATTCTCCACATGGATTAATGATTGAACATTCATTTTATAATGTTATTATTTTTACCCATCCTTTGGTAATTTAGGTCCATCCTTTTCAAATACAAAAATATTGGATTTTTGCAATCCTCATAATGGATAAACTAGCATGATATTTTCGACTCAAATCATCAGCCACAATGATCAATTTCCAAGGGTGGTAATGTATCGATCACATATAAACCTTTGTAAACTAGATCATCTTCATTGATATATGTTCAACAATATCTCAATGAATATATATTTATGACTTTTATATTAATTATATATTTCATAATTTTCTCTATACAGATAATTGCTCGATATCTTTAATACAACAAATACTACAGTTATCTTCAAATTGTGGGTTGGGTAATTTTTCTCATGAATCATCATCCACCACAAGGGATAAGTGATAATAATATTATTCTATCTAATCACACATCCAAATACCTAATGGGATGTGTCACTATTGATTACAAACCCTTATCAACTATAGGGTACTGTATTCATTGGTGCACTGACTGGCCTTCTCTTCAGTACCTTGATATTCTCCTCACATTCAACTTTCCTGGGGAACATGGCACCCTTCGAGGTTAACATGGACATAGGAATAGATATTCATGATAAATTATCCATTTTATATAAATAATATCTAGCTAAATCAAGAAAACTATGGATCTATATCACCATGGTTATTCTATGTTAACATTAAATAGCCTCTATCATTAATGGATTTACTGTAATAACCTATCATGAGATTATATGACCGAAAAATGAAACCTTTTCTAACAAAAATTTAATCATCCAAAATTTTTGATAATTTTTCTCACTAATTAGGGATTTTAGTAAATTTAAAAATTCTTTAAATTATCTTCCTTGTTATTTTATTTGAAAAGAATATCATCTATAATGAATAACACAAATTAGTCTAGGTAATTTTTAATGACCCTATTTATTAATTCAATGGATACATCATCATAATATGTAAGAAAAAAGGCATTACTATATATTCATAGTGTCCATACATTGTACGAAATTAAGTATTGGGTGTATCATCCTTCTTGAATCTAAATTAATGATATCAAAAATTAAGTTCAATCAAGTAAAAGTATTCATCTATTTATAGTTTATCAAAAAAGTTATCAATATGTGGGAGATGATAATGGTAATTGATTGTGATATTGTTCTACTATCAGGAATTAATTAAGAGTAACATTTATCCAAATTTATTTTTCACAAAGTGACACACTTGGACAAATGATTATTTTATTAAGGTTTTCATTGATTTACTTATTCATTTAATGTATCTCAATAATGGAAATTCTATAAGGGGTCATTCTAATTTTTGTAGATCGAGATATGTATTCTACTGTGAACTCAACATCATGATTATGTATGAGGATGGGAAACTCTTTCCAAAATTATTCTAGAAATTCCAAAACAATATGTTTATCATCGCAGTAAATAGTATCCTAAATTATTAGAGATACACATCTAATTTTAATTTTTATTAAGACCCATATAATTTATGTTATCACCAAAGGAAGTTTGTACTTATCTTAACATTGATGGATCATCATTAGAGTGTTTGAAATATAAAATGTAACTTCCAATACATGAAAATTTATATGGGATTTAGGAATATAATACCCATCCATGCCTAATATTAAATCAAAATAAAACAAAGTAAGAAAAAATATTTACCAGAAACACATTCCCACAAATGTGAACTGCTGATGAATCTTAGACATGGGATGTAACCATCGTACCCTTATGTTTTTTCACTCATAATTCCAAATATAAATTTTTTTTTGGAATCATAATACCCTTAAATAATTCTTTTGATATGAAATGGGGGGCATATAATGAATTTAATAGGAAATTAGCAGTTGTAGAGAGAATGATAAGTGTACATTTTTCCACGTAATTATTTCACCCCACATCCGAAATTTCGATTTCATGATATTTCCCATTCTACAAAAACATAAGTGGTTATTGATATCTTTCTTCATCACCAGCCTTTGGGGTTTTTCACTGGTTAGCATAATTATGACTCCCATTAATCTTGTAACACTGAATCATGAGAGGTGCTTTCTGTGCATCATTTTATCCATTCACACTATTATCTAACATCATCACATCACTCCATTAATTAAATTCTTGATGACCTTACCATCCACACATAAAACATTTATTATATCCTATAATGAAATTTCTTTCATTCTTCTTCCCACAGAAATAATATAATGTAATTTTCAACTTCTACACTTCTTGTTATTGGTATTATCCTTTAAACTCTATCTTAATTTTCTTATCAAACCAATGATATTAATACATGACTCTAACCATAATTTCATCCTCGGTTTCATAGTGAGGAATCTATTCATAACTGATAATGTATATTTTTTAAAACACCATTATGAAAAATGGATTTGTTTTACTAAGAACCTATCAACATGAATTTTGTGTTGGAGGATTATTCATGAAGAGTACCGCAGAATTCTAGTGAAATAATCCTCATAGATACTAAGAATCTAATCATCCCTTTTCATCAACTCAATAAAAAATTTGTCTAATTGGTAATAAAAATATTATAAAATTATTTATTGACAAATATTCTATTAAACTCATCCCCATCCACGAATTCAATTTCATCATACTGAATCATATTCTTGATTATATTTCACCACTAGCTTTCTTCACCTTCAAACTGATAAATAAACAGAATTAATTATTTATTTTTTGAACACTAGGGAATGGATAATATCATTTTAGTAGTACTAATCCATTGTTCAGAAACAATTGGATTGAAATACACTTTAAAAGAATGTGGGAATTACCTTTTGAATGACTCAGTAGAATATTGTTCCCAACTTTTCTCATTTGGAAGTCCACCATGACACGTAGATTATGAAATCTCTGTGAGAAAATCAACAATATTTTTTATTCCTTCTCCCTTAGCATTTGGTTTCCCATAAAGAATATTATTTCATTTTCTATTTCATTCACAATTAAAATTCTTCAATTGGGTTCCACCCATTGAATAAAACCAAGATCATTTAGTAATAAGAAATTATCTTAATGAGGAACCACAAAATCATGAAAAGGCGCTTATAGTATGTCTAAATTATGACACCTTCCTTAATAGATGATAAAATTGGATTATCCTAGGTTATTCATAGACAACATCTATTTAAATATATCATAATGGTTAATGAAGTGTATTTGAATTCCCAAAGAATATCCTCTTGGATATTCAAACAATGTGTGTGGAAAGGAACATTATCGTGTACCAAGTTATGCCAGGTCAATCCTGAAAACATTTCATGTTTTGTTCTCCTAGGTATATCTATTAAAGATCCATATCCACTTTTAGTATCCGGAATGGTATAAATAGAAATGAAACCACTCTATCTATCATTTACCAAAATTCCATGACATTTTCCTATAATTTTCATTACCCTTAGACTCATCTATAATGTTCTCAATAATGTTTTCTCATTCATGATTCCTAAGGGAAACTAAAACTTTTCATCTGATACCAACTATAGTGACCCTCTTATTTCATATGTAATAATTAAATATCAATTTCTTAATAATTAAAAACATTATACAAAAGACTCCCAAATACCGTATTAGTCTAGTTCATTTGGTTACATGGAAACAAAAATACTGTTATATAAGTGAGCTCTATTATATCCCACTAGGTTCTTCTTGATTAACTGATTTCATATACACATCAAACATGATACATATCTTCAAAACATGGGGAAGTAAAAATAAAAAGTGGTCATCTCAAATGCATAGTAAGTGTGAAAAAGGGACATGTGTAAGCATAATCATGAGTATAAGGGTATGAGACCATAATCACGAAAATATAATAGCAAACCATATATAGAAAAGTTCATATACACGAATCTTGTAATAAATATATGATGTTCCTAATAATTGAATCATAATAAAATAAATAACATAATCAATGAAATCATAACATAAGAGTACGACATGGAATTATGGTAAACACATTAGAAAATAAAATGATTTCCAAAGTAGTTAAAGAAATTCATCCAAGGACATATTATTAGTATGTGTTCACTCCACATACAATCTTGGTAGTCATTGTTTACACCAATGTCCATCATAGTTGTATGATTTTACTCCTTATACCATAGTGGTAGTCATGGTTCACTCCCATGGTCATCTTAGTTGTCATGGATCACTCATAAGACCATATTAGTGTATCTCATAAGATATAAATATTTACCCAAAGCATTGGAGTAAGATATAGGTTCCATCCATCTCGTAATAAAATAATACATACATTTTCCAAAATATCAATAAAAATCATATCCTAATCCACAAAATAAAATTGGTTTTATAAATATGTAATAATATTATTTATTATAGAAGAAGATACATGCTTTATAATAATTCCATAAAAAACATAACCCATGGAATGTAGTGGGTTTCAAAATCATATAAACTGTGAAAGATAAAAAGGTTTCATAATCATCCCTGTATCGAAACATAATCCATTTAGAGAAATAATATGAATGGTAGAAATTAATAATTTCACCAGAAAGGCATGGTTCCCACTAATATATTTCAATCCTAGATAGGAAATAATTTTTAATATCTTTAAAAAAATTTATTGAGGAAAATATTCATTCAGTAAGGAAAAACATTTTTAAAAACCCAAAACCTTTTTGAAAACAATTTTATTGGAAAATATCTATGAAATATTATAAAAAATAATTTTAAAACAATAAAAATATTTTTAAATTAATTTTTACCAAAAAATTAACTTCATGGATCATCTGAAAAATTATTTGAAAAGTTTTATGAAAACATGATTTTCAAAATAAAATATATTTCCATCCAAATAGATAAATACAAACAATGTTTTACTAAAACCATTTTCTTAGTTATATTAATTAATAATTATTGAAACAATTTTAAAAATACATAAAGATTACTTGAATAAACATATTATAAATAAACTCACATGTTTTATTGAGATATAGATCATATAAATCCATCATATATAATCTTAGTAATAAATAATCCTAATAAATGACGATATTGTTTCAGCAAAATATTATTAAATGGAAATTTCTGATCATACTCTCAGTTAATTTAAATAATGTTGAGTCAATAAGGTTTTCCTTATGACTTTTCCACTCATTCTTGTTTTGAAAATCACATACACCTTATCTTTTTGGAAAATAACTTTTATAAGGAAAATTGCTTTTGTATGGAAAATCACTTTTATATGGAAAATTATTCTTAACATATTTTCATCCATATTTTTCTTAAGTATAAGAATCAGATTAATTTCTATATTCATGAAATCGTTTAAAACTTTGATATGAAGCATTCTGTTTTAGGTTCCGAATTCTGGATGAGAACTTTAATGATGTTTCACTCTGAATTCCAGATGAAAACTGTAATGAAGTTTCATTCCGAATTCCGGATACGAACTCTGATAAAGTTCTACACCGAATTCCGGATACGAACTCTGATAATGTTCTACTCCGAATTACGGGTACGAACTCTGATGAAGTTCTACTCCTAATTCTAGATACGAATCCTCATGAATTTCGACATCTAATTCTCATTACGAATTCTGATGATGAATTCTCATTATGAATTATGATGATGAATTCTCATTACGAATTCTGATGACGAATTCTCATTCCGAATTCACATATTAAACAGAATCTGATCATCTTTGCTTTATACACTACGAATTTATTTAGAATCCGAATATTATTTTTGTTAGACTCCGAACATTCATTTTAATTACACTTTTATAATTTGTCTACACTTTGTCATTTTTTTTACACTCCGAACCTTCATTCCGAATTTCTGTGTTAAACATAAAATGATGTCGTACATTCTGTTTCACTTGTTTTGTTATAAAATGATATCATCTATTCGGTTATAAACTAACTGTTGGTTAACTTACACGTGTACAAGTCCCTCAGATTTTTAAGGAAAATATGACTGTTGGAAAGGAGGCCGACCTTGCCTATAAATAGGAGCTCATTTGAAAGAGCTCAACGCTGACTGATGAATAACTTCTTCGACATTGTGCATACATGATATTGAAGTGATTTCTAGAGAGAGGGGATCTTATTAACTCTCAAAGCTTCGTGTGACTCCTATTGTTGGTGATTACATTCGAGGACTTTCGGGGATAGGAAGACAGATGTGCCGACTACCATGAAGTTCAAGGGATTCCTTGCTGAGGAAGATAGAGGTTTCTAACTACCATAAAGTTGAGGGCTTGCGGGGATAGCAAGACAAAGACTCTGATCTTGGTATCGAGGGATTACCTTGGTGTGGGTAAGACAGAATTTCTTGAAAGTATAAATCAAGGAACCTTTATCCAAGGTTGTTGGATACCCTTCTATTTGGGTTAAAAGACTTATAACTTGTTACTTGTAGTTTTACTACTTGTTTGTTTCCGCTGTATTTTGTATTGTAAGGAAAGTATAATTTTCTTATACTCACTTACTCGTACTCTGTTTCATTTAGATTCTATATGCTTTAAGGTAGAATCTCATATGGTAATCTTTAGTTAAGCTTCAATTTCCAGAACCATATTTCCGAAACCTACTTTCGGAATCACTTCCAGTTTTAAGAAAGTATATAGGACATGAAGTTTATAACTTCATTCCTTATTCCAAGTTTTCAATTGGTGTTAGAGGTGTTATGAATTTTCTTAGTTTAACTTTGTTAAACATAGCTCTTACCTTTTCTTAAGGAAAACATAGTTATTCGTAACTAAATTTAAAGTTTCCAACGGAATTTTTAAAGTATACAATTCACCCCCCTCTTGTATATTGAGCATCTAAATCATTATTTCAATCCTACAATTGGTATCAAAGGAGGTCTCTGAAATTATTGTACTCATGTATAAGTTTTTCTTGCTCACTTTTTCATTCCAAACATTGTCATTCCGAACATTCTGATTACGCATTTCTTTCTACTAACCAGTTTGTGTGCCAAAAGTTCATTCTTAAGTATGGTAGGGATCAATGTTGGTTCCACTGATAAACTAAATCCTACAAGACCACCAATCTTTTATGGTAATCACTATGAGTACTGGAGAGATCAAATGAATACTTTTGTTATCAATACTGGAGTGGACAACTTTGTTATGCTTACCGGAGATTATAAAATTCCTGATAAGGAAGTTAGTGCTTTTACTAACGAGGAAAATCAAGAGTATCAACTCAATTATAAGGTATGCAATACTCTACTTTGTTCAATGACTAGAAATATATATAGCGAAATTTCTTCTTGTTAAGCAGCTAATTGTATCTGAAAGAAGTTATAGGTTATGCACTTTGGAACTTCTAAAGTGATTGAGACTAGGAGAGCTATGCTTAGAGCTGAATACCATGGATTCAATTTTCCTTATGGTGATCCAATATGTAAGGTTCAACAGAGATTTATGACTATAGTCAAAAGTTTACAGTCTATGGGAGAGAAAGGGTTAGATGATGAAGCACTTGTGGATAAGATAATTGATATCATCCCAATGAGTGGGAATCCAAAAGAACTGATATAGATGAGAACAGGAAGGTCACTCAAATTTCTCTTGATGAGCTATTCGGAATTCTTCTCCAACATGAAACCAGAATGAAGAGAGATGCTGACAACATCAAGAAGAAAAATGGAAATGGTACTGTTTCTTTTACAACAACATCAAATCATATGAAAGATAATACTCTTGAATGAATAACCAGATCCAAGTCTAAGAAAGTTATTTTCCAATCCGA
This sequence comes from Viscum album, assembly GCA_963277665.1. Classification (NCBI taxonomy): domain Eukaryota; kingdom Viridiplantae; phylum Streptophyta; class Magnoliopsida; order Santalales; family Viscaceae; genus Viscum; species Viscum album. Next base: position 1,049,062,072 of record OY728150.1, read on the forward strand.
ATCTAGTGAGAGTGAAGTCTCTGAAAATGAGTTAGCAAATCTTACTCGAAGGATGAACAAGATAACTGGCAAGAGAAATTTCCAATCCAAGTATAAGAAAAAGGAAAGGAAAGATAAGAAATATGGAGAAGTCACTTGTTTTGAATGCAAGAGATCTGGACATATTAGACCAGATTTCCTTTTTCTTAAAAAGAAAGAAAGGAAAGAAAGGCATTCAGATAGGAACAGAAAGAAGTATTATAAAGCCAAAGCTAAGAAAGTGTTGAAAACTAGTGACCCCTGGAGTGCCAGTGGTGGTGACTCTTTAGATGAATCATCTAATTATGAATCTTCAGGATAGAAGAATATTGGTCTTATAGCCAAAATACCTATTGACAATCATTGTTTTTTTGGATAAGTTACGAAATGCTGAATCATTGACCAATGTATCTTTAAAGTCTAATAATAGTAAGTATTATAACTCCTCAGATGAAGAATCGTCTTCTGATGAAGAAAATACTTTACCTACTAATGAAGATGTCTCTAGGTTTTCTGAACTTCTTGAAATTGAGAATTCCAAACTCAATAAAAACATGATAAAGAAAACTCTAGGAATTCTATTCTTACTAATGAGATAACATATCTTTATAAAGATCTTGATAAGAAAAATTCTGATGTTGAAAGTATTTCAAAAAATCTTGAGGAAGTAAGTTCTGAGAGGAAAAAACTTTCTAAATAATTAGAAAAAGTAATTTCTAAGAAAAGTTTTTTCGAGCCGATCTCTAGTTCTAAATCCGATGATTTTAAAGATAAAAACATGGTTATAAAACTCAAGTCTGAAATCTTTTCCTTAAAGAAGTGTTTATCAAACTTTACCCATGGTAAAGAAAATTTTGATAAAATGTATTCCCATATACGACCATTAAGAAATAAATCCGGATTTGGTTATACCCATGCAAAACCAATTTTTAGTTACAATTATTTTGTTCCTCAAAGTGCCCCATTTTATACTAAGTGTCAGTTTGGTGGTCACTGGGCAAAGAATTGTTCCTTAAACAAAACCCAATCTTTAGGATTTCACAAAGCTTACTTTTCTAAGAAGACGTGGGTACCTAAAATTTGTTATCTGGAAATCTCAAATCCAAACAAGTTTGGATTCCGAAAGACTAATTCTCTTCTTGATTTCAGGAAAATAAAGATAGTACGAGTAAAAACACATGGTACATGGATAGTGGATGTTCCCAGCACATGACTGGTAACAAAAGATATTTTGAAATGATTATCAAAAAGAAAGGTGGAAAGGTAACTTTCGGAGACAATGCTAAGGGAGAGATTGTTGGTATTGGTAATATTGATCTTCTAGGTAAAACATTGATTTCAAATGTTCTTTTTGTTAAGGGTCTTAAGCACAACCTCATTTGCATATGTCAGTTATGTGATGAAGGTTACCTTTTGAATTTTAGGAATGATAAGTGCTTAGTTCACAATTCCAAGGAAGAATTTATTCTCTCAGCCAATAGGCAAGAGAATTTTTACACCTTAAATTTAGAGGACCTTAGGAGCCAAGATTTACCTTACCTAAGTGCAATGGATGATCATTCCCGGTTATGGCATAGAAGACTAGGACACTGTAACCTTAGAAACTAATGCAAACTCTCTAAGAAGAAACTAGTTAAGAATCTAATGGAGCATAGATTTCATTCTTCTAAATTTTTTGATCCTTGTCAATATGGAAAGCAACATAAATCTAGTTTTAAATCAATCGGTGAAATCTCAACAACTGATGCATTACAGTTAGTGCACATGGATCTTTTTGGTCCAACAAAAACTTGAAGTATTGGAGGAAAATACAATGTGTTTGTTCTAGTTGAGGATTACACAAGATTGACTTGGGTCTATTTTATAGCAAAGAAATCTGAAGCTTTTTCTTATTTCAAAAGTTTTAGAGCTCAGGTTAAAAATGAGAAAAACCATCCATTGAAAACTATTCATAGTGATCATGGAGGAGAATTTCAAAATTCTGATTTTGAAACTTTTTGTAGTAGAAAAGGAATTACTAACAATTTTTCAGCACCTAGAACTCCTCACCAAAATGGTATAGGTGAGAGAAGAAATAGAATTCTTTAAGAGATAACTATAACCATGCTGAGTGAATATTGTATAGCTAGACATTTCTTGGCTGAAGCTGTAAGTACTTCTTGCTATACTATAAATCGAGTTTTGATTAGACATTTTCTTAATAAAACCCCTTATGAGTTATGGAATGGTATAAAACCAAGACTATCCTACTTCCTAGTTTTTGGTTGCAATGTATTCATTTTTAATACTAAAGATAACTTACATAATTTCACACCAAAATCTGATGAAGGAATTTTCTTAGGTTATTCCACAATTTCTAAGGCTTATAGATTTTTTAATAAAAATGCGTGTACTGTTGAAGAAACAGTGCATGTTAAATTTGATGAGTCTGATCTTTTTGTGTTTAAACCATCCCAACCTGCATCCTCAGATGTGTTTTCAAAAAATGATTATCAACCTTGGACAGAAGACTCTTCTGATAAGGAAAATGTTCAAGAAGATACTTTCGAAACATTTACCCCAGAAGACTTTCTACCCTATGTTGATGAACATGCTTTTCAAAACCCAAATCAGGTGTTTCTTAAGAATCATCCCAGTGATAGTATCATTGCTGATGTAAATCAACTAGTAAGAACTAGAAGTTCCTTAATTAATGAAGTAGAACATCTAGCTTTTCATTCCCAATTAGAACCAAAAAGCACTGATGAAGCTTTAGGTGATGATGATTGGATCAAAGCCATGCAAGATGAACTAAATGAATTTGAAAGGAATAAAGTCTGGACTTTGGTTGAATGACCTAAGAAAACTTCTGTTATTGGAGTTAAGTGGGTTTTCAGAAACAAATGTGATGAAAATGGAGTTATAGTAAGAAATAAAGTTATACTTGTTGCTAAAGTCTATAATCAGCAAGAGGGGATAGACTATAAAGAAACCTATGCTCCAGTATCTAGACATGAATCTCTCCATATTCTAATTTCCTTTGCAGCTTTTATTAATTTAAAACTTTTTCAAATGGATTTGAAATGTTCTCTTCTTAACGGTTATGTCCAAGAGGAATTTTTTGTTGAGCAACCTCCTGGTTTTGAAGATACAAAACATCCTGATCATGTTTTTAGACTTACCAAAGCTCTGTATGGTCTTAAACAAGCCCCACGAGCATTGTATGATAGCCTCACTGCATTTTTGATTCAAAATAACTATGTTAAGGGAAATTCAGATCCAACCCTTTTTATAAAGAAAGATAAGAAAAATATTTTGATTGTTCAAATTTATATTGATGACATCATATTTAGTTCAACTCTGCAATCCTTAACCGAATCTTTTACATGTCTAATGAAATATGAGTTTGAAATGAGTATGATGGGTGAGTTAACTGTTTTCCTTTGTTTACAAATTTCTCAAAAAGCAGAAGGAATCGATATATCTCAACATAAGTATATTAATTATATTCTCAAAAAGTATGGTTATGACAACACTAAGAGTATAAGTACTCCCATTGGTACCTCAAACTCTTTAGATCTTGATGAAGCTGGGATACCAGTAAATCAAACATCCTTTAGAGGTATGATAGGAAGTTTACTATACATAACAGCTATTCAATCAGACTTAATTTTCTCAGTATGATTATGTGCAAGATATCAATCCAATCTTAAGGAATCTCACTTAAAGGAAGTAAAAAGAATTTTTCGCTACCTTAAGGGAACCATGGATCTAGGATTATTCTATACTTCTGGAAATGATTTTGTTCTAAAAAGCTTTTCTGATGCTGACTTTTTTGGATGTTGAATGGATAGAAAGAGTATATCCGAAACTTGTCATTTCTTAAGAGATTCATTAGTTTCTTGGTCCTGCAAGAAGCAACATTCTGTAGCACTTTCCACTGCTGAAGCTGAATATGTAGTAGTTGGAAGTTGTTGTTCTCAAGTGTTGTGGATGAAACACACACTCACAGACTATGGATTGAGTTTTACTAAAACTCAAATTTTGTGTGATAACACAAGTTCCATTGCCTTAAGTAAGAACCCTGCACATCACTCACGTGAAAAACACATAGATATTAGGCATCACTTTCTTAGGGATCACAAACGAAAAGGAGATATCATTTTTCAGTTTATTGGAACGCAAGATCAACTTGCTGATATTTTCAAAAAATCTTTGCCTTATGATAGATTTGAATACATTAAACAGAAGTTAGGAATGATAACCGTAAGGTAATCTTTCTTAATTAACTTCCTGTTGAAAAAGTATCCTTACAGTAATAAACTTCTTTTCATATGGGGAGTAGATTTAAATTTTAGAAAAACAAATTTTTTTAAGTTATTTTTTCAAACCTTTCGGTACTAACATTTCCGGAATGGGGATTTCCGGAACTGAAATTTTCCAGAATGAATATTTTTGTATAGAGAACTTCTGGAATAGGAATTATTTTATTGAAAACATCCGCAATGGAAAATTCCGTACTGGTGTTTCCATAACAATATTTTCGTACTGAGTATTTCATAATGAGCTTTTCGTAATCAAACTTTTGTAATGAAATTTTCGTACTGAAATCCTTATTATGTTTTTTCCTTCTGAGTTTTCCGTACTAATATTGTTTTTTCATAGTGAGTTTTGCAGAACTATGTCTTTTCGTAATAATTTTTTTTTTGTATTCATTTTTTTTAGAATATTACTCATTACGAATAATCCTTCAAACCCAATATGAAAGGTATTATTTCCTTACTCAAGTTTTCGTAATCAAACTTTACTTACTGGTATTTTCTTATATTTTGTTTTTTGGAATATAGTTTTCTTAAATATTTATTTTAATAAAAACCTCAAAAGATCGGATTCAATTTTTCTTGAGAATTGGTTTTCAACTGTCATATCTGATCTCAGCTCTTACAACCATTTGATCAACTGAGGAAGATGAGCTGTCATATTGTTTCCTATATAAAGGGGACCTAAAATGGTTGTCCCACATCGGTTTTTCAAGCTCTAGCATCTCCAAGATTTGCCACTCTGTTTCAAGGCCGTTCCGAACTTCAGCTTTCTCCGTTCCAAATTTCTCAGAAGCCTTCAGATCTGAATGTCTGTGGAAGCAGCTTCTCAAGACATGTCTTCTTCTAAGCCGATATCCAAGTGGTTATTATATAGAGAAAGTTCGGTTCATCCTGATTTCTTCAACAGTTATGATTCTATTATATCCAAGAATATAAATCTTAACAAATGGGTAGATGTTTCTGTGTCTAAGCCTGAAAATCAAGATGATTTTTTTTTCGGAGTTTCTTGTAGAGTTTTATGAGACAGTTTCCTTCGTTAAGGAAGATGGTAGGGAGAAATTTTCATTCAAGTCTTTTGGCAAGACTTATAATCTTTCTTATGTCATGGCAACTAGCTTGGTAGGGCTGACCTATGAAAGAGAAGCTGAGTTCATTTCTCATGTTTCACCAGATTCAAAAGGAAGCTTCAACAAGGAAAAGGCATTGGAAACTCTCGGACTGGCAGATGACAAGGCTCCGAAGATTGCTACTCTGTTTATGAATTTTCGGATTCTAGAATTATGGGTACAAGGTTTTATCATACCGAGGAAGGGTGATAAAGACAGTTTAAAGAAGAGCGAGATCTACATCCTATATTTTCTGATAAACTTGAGGAAGGTTAATCTGATGATACACATTCTTATCACCATAGAGAATGTTAAGAAAGGGAATTTGAGAGCTCAGATTATAATGTATCCAGCAATCATCTCTAAGTTAATAGTTCGGTGCCTTGAGTCTTTCGAGGAGGCATTCATGTCTAAGACAAGAGTTTGCGAGATTATGTTGGTGAGTGATCGTACCCTCAAAGGATGGATGATGCTTTCGATAAGAAGACTGGTGAGTACTTTGATCTACCAGTTCAAGAAGAAGGGGTTCCGAAAGTTGTTGAGCCTGAATCCTCTTAGCCAGTGGAGAAGAGAAAGTTGAAGGAAGTTGTAGTTGAAGTAGAGAATCCCAAATATAAGGAAGTTCATTCCGCACCTCCAACACCTAAGAAGAAGAAATATTACCCTGATGAGGTAGTTTCTAAGTGGAGGGAGATTAAAGAGAAGAGAGTGCAAGGGCAGCCTCAGTTTGTCTTGGATCCTACTGAGGCTAAGGCCTTGAAATAAAGAATAACGGATGAGCTCGAAATACAAGTGAATGAAAAGAAGCTCAAGAAGAAAATGTCTGAAGATGAGGTGGTTCAGGAATTATTAATGTTTACAGAGATGGACTCCGGAAAAATTCCCGTTCGGAGATCTTTTTCTTTGGAATCTCTACCTGAGACTCCAGGAAGAAACTTTGTCGCTCCGGAAGAGGCTGTTGCTAAGCATGTTGATGAAGTTGAGCAGATTGAGAAAGTAGAAGAGGTAGAAACCGTTTCTGAACGTAGTGGTGAGACTGGAGATGTTCTGAAGCAAGTAGATGATTATAAGGGGACACCATTGGAACATTTTTCATTCCGAAAATCAGAATCTATATCATCTAAGCTAGTCACTCCAGGGAAGAATGAGGAGAAAGGAGAAGAAGAAGTAGCTTATCATGCAGAGGAAGAAAAACTTATACATGATATTTCTCAAATGGAGATTATAGAGGATGGTGCTCAGAATTTTGCTGATGATGAAGACAATGTTGTTCAAGTGTCTGACAGTGAAAAGAGACCTCCGGAACAGGACTCCATTTTGAAAAAGGACAAGGGAAAACAACTTGTGGTTGATAACCTGAGCTCAGTGGTTGTAAAGAGAAGGGAATTTGGTAGTTCATCAAAGAGAAAGATTGAGCATATTGAAAAAGAAAATTCACCATGAAATGTCTCAGATTCAGAGTCATCTTCGTTGGGGAATGACTTTGTTGTTCAGTCTTTAAAGAAGTTGGTGGGTACTATTATGACTTTCTCATGTATTGATTCAAGATTCCAGATGCTCCAACAGGCTTTGAATCTTAAAACAGACTTCGTATCCATGGATATTGACAAATGTGTTGAGATAGAGGCTCAGTTCAAAACATTCTTTGTTGGATATGAATCCCAAAAAAGATCTTGCAAGAGGATGACTAGTTGGTCGAGGAAGACTGTATAAGTAATGAGGCTCTTTGATGAATTCCAAGATAATGTGAAGGATGACTTTGAGACAGAAGTCAGGAAGATAAATGAACTTACATCATCCTTTAAAGAAAAGTTAACAGATGAAAAGAATTTTCGGATTCAAGAAGTCAGAGATCTGAATGGGAAGCGGAATTCTATTTCTCAAAACTGGAAGTATGAAAGGGATCATCCGATTGAGTTTGAAGAGAAGTTGTTAAAGCAAGAACAGATCTTGAAGGATCATGAAGAAAAGCTTCAAGCCTAGGAAGAAAATATTGATGCTCAAAATGCAAGAATTGTTGTGTTAGAGAAGCAAGCCGAGGAAGACCATAAATACTTGAAGAAGATAAATACTATTCTTAAGGGTCTCATTGAGATGGAAAAAGATCCAAAATAGACAGATCCGGTCTTTTTTTTGTATCTAATCTTCGTTGTTGTTGAGCTTTCAAACTTAATGAAAATTGTTCTTACTCGTTTCATTTGTTGTTTCTACTAATTTTTCAGGTACTTTATTATATTTTCCATTCCCTGGAATTCTTTTTGAAAATCACAAAGGGGGATAAGGAAAAGAACCCTACTAAAGGTGGAAAAAGAATCTTAACAAAGGGTGAGAAAGAAAACAAACTCTAATAGAGTTTATCTAAGGGGGAGTTTTTCATTAAAGAAGACTTTCTTATTCTTAATGAAATATCATTCCGGAAATCTTGAATACGATCCTTAGAGTTTCAAAGCCTAAGGGGGAGTTAGTCGTATTCATCAACATCCATAAGCAAAGGGAGATACGCCTTAAGGTTTTCTTTCTTCTTAAACATTATTTTTCATAAGGATGTTTGTGATTTCTAAAAAGGGGGATATTGTTGAGTCAATAAGGTTTTACTTATGACTTTTCCATTCCTTCTTGTTTTGAAAACCACAAAATCCTTATCTTTAGAGAAAATCGCTATTATAAGGAAAATTGCTTTTGTAAGGAAAATCGCTTTTATAAGGGAAATTATTCTTATCATATTTTCATCCATATTTTTCTTAAGTATTAGAATAGGATTCATTTATATATTCTCTAATTGATTGAAACTTTGATATAAAGCATTCTGTTTTAGGTTCCGAATTCTGGATGAGAACTGTAATAAAGTTTCACTCCGAATTCTAGATGAAAACTATAATGAAGTTTCATTCCGAATTCCGGATACGAAATCTGATAATGTTCTACTCCGAATTCCGAATATGAACCCTGATAAAGTTCTACTCCGAATTCTAGATACGAACTCTCATAAATTTCTACTCCGAATTATGGATACGAATCCTCATGAAGTTCGACATCTAATTCTCATTAGGAATTCTAATGATGAATTCTCATTATGAATTTTGATAACGAATTTTGATGACGAATTTTGATGACGAATTTTGATGATGAATTCTCATTCCGAATTCTCATTCCGAATTCAACTATTAAACCGAATCTGATCATCTTTTCTTTATACACTCCAAATTTATTTAGACTCCGGATATTATTTTTGTTAGACTCCGAACTTTCATTTTACCAAAACTTTTATAATTTGTCTACTCTTTGACATTTTGTTTACACTCCAAACCTTCATTATGAACTCCTTTTCTTAACTTAAAAAGATTTCGTACATTCTGTTTCACTTGTTTTTTAATAAAACAATGTCGTCTATTCTGTTATATATTAACCATTGGTTATGTTACACGTGTACAGGTCCCTCCGATTTTTACGGAAAATATGACCGTTGGAAAGGAGGGCGACCTTGCCTATAAATATGAGATCATTTGAAAGAGATCAACGCTGACTGATGAATAACTTCTTCAACATTGTGCATACATGATGTTGAAGTGATTTCTAGAGAGATAGGCTCTTATTAACTCTCAATGCTTCGTGCGACTCCGAATGTTTGTGATTACATTTGAGGACTTTCGGGGATAGGAAGACAGAGGTGCGGACTACCTTGAAGTTAGAGGGCTTCCATTCTGAGGAAGACAGAGGTTGCCATGTACATTGAAGTTGAGGGCTTGCGGGGATAGCAAGACAGAGACTCTGATCTTCGTATCGAGGGATTACCCTGTTGTGGGTAAGATAGACTTGCTTGAAAGTATAAATCAAGGGTCCTTTATCCAAAGTTGTTGGATACCCATCTCTTTGGGTTAAAAGACTTATATCTTGTTACTTGTAGTATTACTACTTGTTTGTTTCCGCTGCATTTTGTATTGTAAGGAAAGTATAAATTTCTTATACTCCCTTACTCGTACTCTGTTTCATTTAGATTCTATATGATTTAAGGTAGAATCTCATATTTTAATTTTTAGTTAAGCTTCAATTTCCAGAACCATATTTCCGAAACCTACTTTCGGAATCACTTTCCAGTTTTAAGAAAGTACATAGGACTTGAAGTTTTTAACTTCATTCCTTATTCCACGTTTTCAATTGGTGTTAGAGGTGTTATGAATTTTCTTAGTTTAACTTCTTTAAACTTAGCTCATTCCTTTTCTTAAGGAAAATATAGTTATTCGTAACTAATATTAAAGGTTCCAAAGGAATTTTTAAAGTATACAATTCACCCCCTTCTTGTATATTGAGCATCTACATCATTATTTAGATCCTTCAAATTAAACTACATGAAGCATAAAATATAATTAAAATATGTATATTCATGATATAAAATTTAAAATGGAAGTATATACACCTCAAAAAAAAATTTAGGTGGCTAACATAATGTGAGTCTCCATGAACGAATATTGAGACAAATCTATCTTACCAATTTTGTGTATTTTGAATGATAGACCCCATAAAAGAATAATCAGATAAAGAATTTTTAAATAACCATAAATTTAAAATTAATAATCATAAGACAAATTCATGGGAAGTATATAAACCATGAAAATGGAAATTGTGTTGATCATGGCTTGTATCTGATAGATATTAGAATGGAGATGAAATTACCTTACCTTATGTATTAACTCCCTATATACTTGAACAAGCATCCTATATAATAAATATATTTTTGTTATCAATAATTTTATGAAAAATATTCTTATTTATAATAATATATATCGTTTTGAATACATTATATTACCCACTGGTTATCAATTATTTGTTAAGGTTTCACTTCAGGTAATATCCTCTTTTTTCTTTTCATGTGTATTAATTTTTTATATAATTTGTCCGTATACATATAAAATTATTTCCATGATTTAAATCTAGTTATATATATAATTAATATTCATTATATGTTTATATTAATAATCAATATAATATATAATTACCAAATGGAATACACCGTTCATGGAGATGGTAGGTTCCACGTACACATGATTGTTGTTTCCATTTCTTTTTCATTTTGACTGAAAAAATTAAATGAGAAATATGTATATATATATATTAATTATAATTTTTATATAATATATATCATAAAATTTCACTAAAACCATATGTGATACATTCCATGTAGTGTGTGAATGATTCACATTGCTTTGAGTGGTGGTAGTCCCCACTTCCTCTAATGAAACTATCGTATTTACAAAAAATTTAATGTATTAAGATATGTGTTGGAAAAAAATTAAGGAAGAATAATGAAATAATAATTATCATATATATCACATATTAACTAGGTTTCCATTACATATCCAATATATAGATGTCAAAAATGGAAAATGAACAATCATCATTTTGTAAGGCGGCAGTTCATCATATACATAAATTGTATGTTTGTTCCCCACTAGATGGAAGTGTTTGTAAGTGTAGGTATAAACCATAAAAGAAAAAATTATTAGTATATTGATTAATTTTTTTCATAATAATAAAATATGAACATTGGAGTGGATGGAGGATGAAAATAAGATAAAAGTGCATGAGGGAGACTGTTACCTCTTCTTTGTGTAACTCTTTTTGGTTTCCTCCAAAGGGGTGCCTTGGATTGATTTCTACCCCATTTGAGGATTAATGGGTGAAGTGAGTTATTTTTAGGAGAGATTTTGTTATAAATGTTTTGGTATATATTGTAATGAGAGGTTAGAGGATGTCGAAGGAGAGGAGGCCTTTTTATGGTGAAGGAGTTGTAGCACTCTTGAAAATTTTTGGGAAATGAATCTCTCTCGGTTTTTACCTTGTCAAGTAGATCCAATAATAATAATATGTATATATAAGTAAAGATAAGGTTTATATATGTCTTTTAAATTTATTTTGGACATATTTATAAGTTGTTTTGTGTCGTATGACTAAGGTCTAATACATTTTTAAGCTAAATTTTCTTTTAATCGATGTTCTTAATTTTTATAAATTCCAGTAATAATATTGTTAAAAAATAAGTTGAAATTATTAGAATTTATAAATAATGATGATTCAAATTATGGAATCCATTTTTATGACATAATATAACATAATTCATAGAAATTAATTTATGATTAATCCCTCAGTTTGTAAAAAACTGTGTGTTTATTATGTAAAAATGTTCCAATGTTTTTTTGTTTTTCAATCCATTTTTAGTGTTAAATTGTATCTAAAGACCCATATTGGATTAATTTATAATAATATAATCTAATAAAATTTTTAAAAAATTGAAAAGATATTTTATTCTTATAAATAAATTAAATGAAACTGTTTTTTTGAATTAAAATGTTGTATTTTTTCGTATTTAACCAATAATGTATTTTCTTTAAAAAATCTCAAGAATTATCCCAACGATATTTTTGACATTATAAATTTATTTTTTTCCCTATTTAAACATCAGATATTTTATAAACCTAATTATATTTTTTTCATATAATGACATGAACTTTTTTCCTTTATGATAATATAATTTTTAAACATATAAATTCATTAACTAATATTATATTTTTCATTACCAAATTTTTTTGTTTACATATAAACATTATAAATAAATGTAAAATATATTTATACTATTCATATTACTATGATTAATGGTTAGTTTATAACTATATGAATTAATTAATTATAACCAGAAGAAAAAAAGTTTCATAAAAACCATGTGTTCCATGTAATGTTTTCAATGTTAGTGTTTCATGTAATGTACACCAAGTTGGTGTTTTCATTAATATATGGTGAGATGATGTCATGTGAAATTAATTTTTGACATAGTCAAATGATTTAAATTAATGAAAAATAATTCAATCAAAAAAATGGTATATGAAAAACCCAAGGTGTTACACTCTTTCCATAATCCAATAGATGAGATGCACTCTACGAGCATAAATTGTTATGGGGACCAAAATCCCATGTTTATAAGAAAGTATAATAACCCAAACATCAACCTTGTGATCCAGACCAATCACTTCCCAAGGATATAAACTGCTTCAAAAACATCATGCACCAATAATATTACCTCATATCATGATGGACACAATGAAGGATACCATCATCTTCTACTTGGAAAAAGTCTAAGGATAGGCTACTCATAATCTTGGATCTGACTTCAATTGAAAAAGAAATGTAAGGTGGACGATTGTGAGATGATATGAAGGGAGTAAACAATGTGCATTGGGGTTTTCACGACATGTGAACCCACTCAAGAATCTGGCTATGTACCCTAATTACATGGATTTACCAACCATGTAGGTATACACATCATGTATTGACCATACATGGTGTGTCCTACCTATATCATCCCATGAATGTGTTCATCCTCTACACAACATGGTTTCCTGTCTACCGCGCACATTTTTATTCCACGCTACACAACATGTCAAGGTTAAATGGACATTTGGTAGTGCAGTTTTCCCTATCCTAGGTATCACACCCCTTTCCATGTATATCAATCATGTATTTCTACAAGGGCATGTATTATCACACAAATTCATGGGGTGCATCCTCGAGTCAGATGACATGGGGTTACTACATGGAATATAATCACGGTACATGGAATCTAGCAACAAAAATTTACTTTAATCTCCAAATCTAAATAACACACAATATTTCTAGTAGAGCCAAATGGATTGTCAGAATTAAAGGGTATGGCCATGCCATCGGTACCAGCCTCTGTTTTCATGGTTGGACCATCCAGACGGTCATGCAAAGGTGGAGAGCTACTATCAGGATGCAGATTTTAGGGAGAGGCCGTTCCATGTAGACCGTCTGGTTGAATTCCCTAAGACCTTTGGTTCTTGTAATCACCTAAGCCTACGGTCCATGTAATCTCCGAGCCTACATGCATTGTAAGGGTTCCCCCTCTTCCCTTAAAAGGGGGGTTATCAAAAAATCAATAAAAATGAAGTCCTTCAGTCCATTCTAGAATATAAACCATGTATATAGTAATTATAGATGTTAATTACCTTTAAATTCAATAAATTAACACCAGTTTTCCAAAAAGCCTGTAGATCAACCTAAGAGGGGTCTCTAGAAATTTCTATAGAGATCTAAAACTATAAAATAAATAATAAAAAATGGGTATCACACTGAAAATCAAATATTCATACTTCAATGATGAAATGATGATGCTTTGATTGTATAATGATGCTCGGATCATGGAGCCCCTTGATCTAATGATGATCAGTGTTAAGAATGTAGATTGAAAAAACCTCATCACATCGATTTGGATAAAATTCATTCTGTCACAAAAGTAATAATAAGAGAACTTCCTCCATGAAATGTGCATACTAAGGGGGTGGGGGAGGGAAGATATTGGTTTATCATGTTAATAAAATTTTCATTTAATAAATAAAATTTACACAAAATTCCATACCAACTTTCCATCGGCCGAGGGCCAAGCATGGATAACATTATGTTGCTCCTATCATAAAGACAATTTTCAGAACTCAATGACAGATTCATATTTCAAATTCAGTTCACGAATCATGATTTACCGACAATTTAAAGAGAATCTATGTGAGGGGGTGTTTTGTAATGATTTTCAAATAACTGAGTGGAGGCTCTCCAGGCCTCAAAATCCGGATCCGACTCAGTGCCTAGGTTTTGATATATTCTTAGGTGTATTCTAGTGTTTTAAAGGCCCAAAAAAATAATTACATATATAGTGAGCTTATAATATATTTAGATATATTATATGTTTATGAAACATAATTGTATAAATCCTAACACACTATCCATAATTTCTTTTTGATTCTTCTCCCACTCAAGAACAATTTATTATGGTTATTCACTTTTTGGAATTGATGAGTGAGGCTTGTTATATGAAATGATTCATTCTAAATGGATTACACCAATCTTATTATAGTAATTTTAATAACATATAGGGCCATCAATATATTTTTTCAATTATTTTGATAACATTTGTTTTCATGTGAAGCCTGTAAGGCCGATGATTTATTTTGGTTGCATGTGTGTGTATGTAGTACATGAGATCCATCATTAATATGAATCACATGTGTTTTGGTATATCATGAGTCCCATTCATGACTATTATATCATATGCTTGAGTGTGGTTCTTGAGAATCATTTCATGATATTCAATGTTTTTCTTATATGCGGAATACCATGTTATGTGGTAATTTATGGCCTACTAAAGAATTACATCTTGAATCAACTGGTTGGTAGTCCAACTGGGCTAAGATATTCCATAGAGTTGTAGTATGTGTGACATAGAATAATGATGAGGATGTAATGAGAGAAAGTATCTAGATATTATGGTCTTGATTCCAGACCCAAGGAAATTGAGGGATAGAACATTCTTATGGCATGACCCAAGGTAGAAACACTATATGATGGACTTTTGTCCTGACTCGTGATTGTGAATGGACTAAAAATACTTGTGTACTAACCCATGATTTGTTGTTCATGTGTATATTAAAATATATTCTAGGTGGATCTACTTCCATTCCATTATCATGGAATTCATTATGACTATTTTTCTCGTATGGAACTAATTTAGGTACATCCAGGGTTCATGGAGGATTGGATATAGGGAAACTGTTCAACACAAGAATGAGTTTGGTTTATGGTAAAATTTAATTTAGTCATGTAATACACATATTATTAATCTAATATTATGATAAACACTAGTTTTCAGTGTCTTATTGAATTTATAACCACTCCCTACATGGGTATCTTGATGTGTATGTTGACCTCATAATGCTGAGTAGTTGAGATGGAAAGGGACCATAGAAATATGGATAATGATATTCTGCTTTGTAATCATAGGTTATACCAGGATAGACTCAAGGGTGATGAAGTAGTGTATTTATTTCCTCATTCCATTCTTAACACTATTTTGTTCAGCCTTATTTGGGGTTATTTTTTCAGTATATTGTAATACTTGAGATATCATGCAGATTGTATATTATATTATAATTATTATTTAATTTGATTATACATTTTTATTTTATTATTATATTCTTCATAAAATTCTGGTGTGTATATTTTGATAGAGAGGTTATTTTAGCTCTTGTGTATGGGGTGGTGTGCATGAGCTCGTCTGAAATTTGACCGAGAGTGGTTGATTTGGTTCCTGGTGTTACATTGAGGATTGTAAAAAATGAAAAAGAAAATATATTACACCACATTATGGAAGGTCTTATTCACAATAAAATATGTATTTTATAGATTCATCTAATTTTATGGTGGATTTGGTAACATAGATTTAAAATATTGGTTCAAATAATAGTATTTCATGGGGGCTAGAAGTTATGGGAGGTGAATATTGAGGGGGGAGGGGGTTCATCGAACTAAAATTAGATAGGTTTAGACATCATCAGAAAAATGTAGACTAATTATTGAAAATACATCTCATTCATTGGAATAAGTTTTTAGAATGTGATACAAACATGGTTTGATTTTTAAGGTTATCTAATAATGATACCCACTATACTATGTGTCAATTTAAATATCTAAAATCCAAACACGATAATATTAAAATATAATGGGAATGTATTTTATTAGAGAATCTCTTATAGAATATCTTAAGAAACAAAGAATGTTCATGGATAACCAATGTTCAATACATATGATAGAATATTTAAATCTCATAAAATATATATAAATGTGAATATAATGTTAAATATCCCTATGAAATTAGAAGTCACATAAAATTAAAAGAGTTACTTCAATATTCAATAAATATGAAAAACAAATGTAAAAGAACACAATATTTTTTTACCCAAATAATATGTACTTATTAATTTATAATAAAGATGAAGTAAATTTTATTCGGTATTTTATTTTATTCTTCAATAATGAATTTTCTTCGAAGAAGATTTTAATTTCATTTTTTCATGGAAATTGTAAATAATTTCGATTTTTTTTCAAAAAATTATTTTAAAAAAATATTATTTTTGAAATAATAATATCAAAATCAACTCAGGATGAAAATTTAGTATTTTTCTGAATATATTACTTTTCAAGTGAATAGTAGTAAATAATTATTTTTATTGGAAACATTTATTTTGTAACAAGAAATTAAAATGATACATTTTGTTCTAAAAACATTTTAATGTATAATTAGTTCAATTATATTATTAATAATAAAGTTTTCATCTATGTAATTAATTTAATCAATTATTTTAGTAAAAACATTTTATATACCAAAGAAGACATCGTTTATAGAACAATAATTTTCATCGTGTTTTGTTGCATTAATTTTAAATAGAATTAACCCCTTTAGAGAATTTTATTTGATGAAATGGATTACATATTTGAAATAAAAAATAATTAATATAATTTATGAGGTTAATATTAATTTATGGTCATTATGAATATTGATAAAGGTAATGTAGTTTCACTACATTAAAATAGGTAAAACAATGATAAATCTATAGGGTTAATCATTAAGCACTGTTTAATAATTTAATTTATCTTATTATATTAGTTGTGATCAACCAATGAAATTTGTAAGGAGTAAAATAAAATTTGGAAAACATTATTTTGAAATTTGAAATCCAAGATTTACTTTTTTTAGAGACAAGTAATATCATGTTAAACATATAAACTATATTCAGTCTTTGTAAATAGTTGAGATGTGGGAATGATTTTTTGGATTAACATAAAGGAATAAAAAATATTATTTATTTATTTAACAAAAAATCATGAAAACTAATTTATTACATTATTTCAAAGTGAAATTGTTTTTACTATTAAATTTAGTTGTATTCGATCAACAATCTATGATGCGTTTAATTTTCAAAAATTAATAGAAATTTAGACTAATTATATAAATTGAATAAGATAAAATAGAAACAATATTTTGAATAAATAAATCCAAATTTTATTACAAGGGCTATTGTATTTTTTGTGACAAAATTATGTTATAATGGTAAAAAAGAAAAGTTATTATGGTTCTTGTTAAAATGGGTATAAATTGGATTAAATAAGATATATATATATTTAAATATGTCCACAATGTGTTTGAATGTGACTGGATAAGTTAATTTTGACATTATCACATCTTACATTCTAATTTTTGTTTCCGGAGTTCCACGTTATATTATTATGATATATATTATTCAATCTTTTAATCAATTCCATTCTTTTCCATTCCCTATATTATAAAAGGGGGTCACATATCCTCTATTATGCACACATAATGTAAATTTTATATCATAAAATACCACCTATAATTATATCCTGGATTCAATTCCCACATCCTATTGCTTATGTTATTTTCAAAATATAATCCATTCAATGCTTATATTATATTCCAAGTGAGGATTCTCAACGAATATGAAGAATTCATAACTGCGTATATTCAATTTTATTTCCTACTATACCAATTATAAATCTATATTATCCTTTATAAAATAAGGATATATATATATATTAAATATATATAATATACTAAATTTTTATCATGAATATGTAACAACCATTATCCTGAAAACATCAATCGGGCATATGAGCGTACTAATATCTCCACAAAGAAATGTGATTCCTTTTTTATTTAGTCTTTAAATGGTTTTTCATAATGAAAAATTTAATAAATATACATCATATATCTTTTATAATAATTATTATTTAATTTTGAATTATTTTTACCATTCCTTCAATCCATCCATTGAAAAGTGAAAACATCACTTGTGTATATGAACAGTTTAGCGTCTCAATGAAGTAATGCAATTAATTTTTAATCACCACATTTTATTAATAGTTATAAAATTTTATATAATGATTACATTTTATACTCACTAAACAAATAATATATTGGATATTTTTGATCCAAGGTCAATATATAAGGATTGGGACTTCCAAACAAAAACAGGCATGACAAATTAAGTTGTTGTCACCAAAAATAATGATTTTAATATAGAATTGATAATAATTGGTAGATACTATTTTATATATAAATAAAATATTTTATGATATATATGTTCATGTTTTAGTAACATATGTATAAAAAGTATATCCTTATTATATTAGAGATTTGAACATGTACAATGTAAGATAATACTTGAGGTTAGGGTTACCCATCTCACTTATACTTATAGAAGACATATGCCACATTCACAACTTGTTTCCTTTGTATATTGTATATAATTACCATTAATATATTTTACTATCATTCTCATGATAATTATGTAGACATACAAATCCATCAATGACTCTCTCTTTGTTGTGGTTTTGATTTGATGATTTTCTTATCATTAATAATTCTTCATCTCTATATTGTTTAGTTGACACATGTTTGATGTTATGAACCAATTTATGTTTATGAGGATTATATACTACCCATATGACATGATATGTCATTAATATCCATATTTTAATGATATTTAAGATATCAATTAAATTTATTTTTTTCTTGGGGCTTAAGATTCAAAAGTTAGTAAAGTGGTAAGGGATTTCTGTTGCAATCATAATTTAATCGCGATAATTTATTATTGAATTTATATTAAGTGAAATTTATTGATTCATACATTATAATAGCATTTAGTCCAATTATCCGATATTAGTTCATGTAATTTTCTTGTAATAGTATAATTTTATTCTCAGTGGTACATAAAAGGATTGGAAAAATTATTTTACGATAAAGAAACATTACCTCCTCTTTAGTCGAGACCATTTTTCATCCATGTTCATATTTTAATTAAAATAATTACATGAAATATTTATTATTCTACTATGATTTTTTAGTTTCATGTTTAACCATGTATTTAATTATATAATTTTTTAAGGAATCTTCTTTTATTTTTTAAAATAAGGTAATTTCATATTTTTGTTCAAAAAATAAGATTTCTTTTATTTTATCATACATGGAAGTTAAAATATTTTCCACAATTAATACCTATAAATGAATTATATATTAATTATAAAATTCCTTAGTTATTTCAATGAATATTTTATCAATTATATTTTTAAAATTTTTACATTTTAAATAATTTATTTCAAAATTAAAAGGGTGTCTTTAAAAAGTAATATTCAATTTATATTTAAAGAGAAATATCATATATGATAACATCATTTGATGTTAATTATTACAGACTATATATATTATTAAATTATACCATCCTTATTCATTGTATTGTTGTTTATCATTTTGATGATTATATTTTTATGAAACTCAATTATATTTTGAGGTTATTCTATAATGAAATGATTATGAAACATGGTTTATTTCCATGTGTTATGATATTATGAATTTAATGAATATTTTATGAATTTTCATAACATATATAAGTTTATTTTGATTACGTTATGGGTGGTCATGGAATTGTATATACCATTGGTGCTTTCAGAATAGATAGACATCTCATTAAATAATAATAACTACAATAGGGAGTGAAACTATTATAGAAAGGGACATAATACACAATGATATGCTTAAAAGTTAACCTTGAATAAGGATAAGATATAATTGGGAGTGAAATAAACCACCTATGATAGTATTGGATTTAAACCTTGACTATGGATACTATATAAATTCATATGAACCATGTCATATAAAATTGTTTTATTAACTTTCCTTGAATATGGAAATGATTTAAAATGCTTATGTGTATTCCATAAACTTATGTTTTTTGACTTGGAAGTGTTATAAAGTTTTATGGTAGATTATTAATGATTCCATAAACATATAAATTTTTTATTTTGTTAAAATAAAGGCTTCTAAAATAATTTATTATTTATAATCATTGATGGGTCGCATATAGTAATTGTACATTAAATACATTTTCATGTAACCTTATGATTATCTTATTCATACTTAGGGTCATTGGTTAATATATATAAAGTTTAAAATTTCTGATTATCTGATTTCACCATTTCATTTTTTTCATTCACTGGATTATGCTGAATTGTTTTAAGTAGGGTATGTCTAGGAAGTGTATAATGCGATAATATATTTATTGGAGATGTAGAATATATTTCAAAAAATAATAGTTATTCATAACTATTCTCTAAAGACACTAAACTATTATGGTTTACCATGGATCATAATTTTTTGTGAGATGTATTCATTTAATAAGAAATAATTTCTATTAATGAAAAATATGGGTCATTATAATTTTTATAAAACAAGTGTTTACTTAATCATTAAATATTAGTGTTATTAAACATTAATAAATACCCTAGGGATAAATATATTTATTATATATAATCATTATGTTTTTATTAGGTATACATTATGAGTTATTCCTTTCAATATATCTCGGTCATGATTCTATCAAGTAGAAGTAGGGTCTGGAATAAATTAACTTAATAGTAACAACCCCTATAAGGGTAACTTGTGTAAAAAATCAATCTTGTAAGGGTTTAAAATAATGAGTATTATATTAAAACCAATATAGAAACATAATGGGAATATTATTTTCTTAATTCATATTTTGTTTAAGAACCATTTGGAATGATTTGAATAGAAAATGACAATATAATTTCTATTATAAACATAATGTTTCATATATTTAAATGAATATGTCATGATTTAAATATCCAATGCTTAAATTTTCATGATTAAATGAATAATTAATATTATTATTGTTTATCATTCTATTCTCCATGATGGTAGTTAATTTCTGGAACCTAAATGATTTTTTTAACATTGAATGTGATGGAAAATGGAAATGTTTTCCTCAAGAGAATGCTAATGAAATGGGAGCCTGAGTATGAAAATTGTGACTAATAATAATAAAATATCAAATTATAAGATTAAAAAATCAAGTTGGGTGATATTTGTAAAACACATATTAAGAGAAAAATATAGTTTGATTGGAGTTTAATTGATAAATAATATGGAGGAAAGAAGATTTATCTTCTTACATGTCAAGAATATGGGAAGAAGTACTCAGGGGAATGTCTTAAATGGATGAAAAGATATTTTATGTGTCTAAAGTGTATTCTAGGAAAAGTAAATACTAAGGGAAAATACAGAGTTTAATGGAGGAAAATTACGTTTTACCAAGGGTTCCATTTATAGTTTAACATATAATGTGGGGGGAACATTGTAATTTACCAAGTCAATGACTGAATCCAAGAGATAACTCCTATAACAAGGATATTACTATGTTTTTATATCTTTAATTTGTATCTATTGATGTTTTTATGTAATGGGTTATAAAAATTATTTTATGTATGTTTTTTAACAATGATTTTCAGGTTATATAAGTCAAGAAACACATAAGTATTTATCTACAAAATTTTTTAAAATGTATTTTCTTGCATAAATTAAATGGTACTAATAACCAAGAAAATTGACTTAGGGATAAGGGGATAATTTATAAGGGACACATTGTTGATGGAAAGAAAAAACTTATTATGTTATTTATTTTGACATAATAATATTTAGTAGAGATAAAGAGTTGATTGATATTGATGAAGTATATGGGATTGAATAAATGTCTTTGAAATGGATATGTTATTGGAAAAAATACAATATTTATGATGTTGTTTTTTTATTATTGTAATTATGAAATATATTTTATGTTCTATGATATTTTTAAAGAATAATGATGGAGTTTATTTTTGGATGCATGTATTATTCCATTGAGGTATTATTGTGAATTATATTACTTATTGAAGGGATCATCTTGTCTTAAAATAGTATATTAACATGGTACTCAAATGTTTTTTATGTGACCTTATAAGATACATTATTTCTTTTTGTTATATGGGATAATGGTGACCTTGGAAAAAATTATAATCTAATCATATATATTTTTGGTTATTGAATTCATTCAATCTTATTTTGGAGGAATCATAATGTCATCTAAATATCTAATGGTTTAAATTTGGAATTTCTTGATGATATTAGTGTTTTATGGGTTGTTGTATTATTTCATCATATGATGATTTATCAATATTTGGATACATGTGCAAAAATATTTGGTTTGGGTAAATATTTAATTATACAAGAAATGAATTATTGTTATAATAATCTATTAAAAGTTAATTTATGTGCTTCAAGTAAAAAAACATTCTTGAATATTCATTTCTTGGTCTAAGAGATTACGTTTATATTTATTGAAGTATAATAAAATAATAAAATCATTCATAAAAATATTTTCCCATGTACTTTTTATGGAATTTAAAATAATCTGTCATACATAGAAATATTATCTTCATAAATAAATCATATTATTTTACCTTTATTTCTTATGAATCTATGGCCTTTTACCCCCTCATAAATTCATAGATTATTTGTCACTAACATTTTCAAGTCTATGCTCTTTATCAGTCTTATTAGTCCAATGAATTTTTTTAATCCATAGTGGAAGCATTTTAACCTCTCATCAATCTTATCATTATCATAGAACCCATTTTTTTATTTGAGTTAACCTTTATGATTTTTAAATCATTTCTAAAGGATGGTTTATAATCACTTAATACTATGTGGTTTTTCGACAAATTTATTTTGAAATATTGGACCTTTGTTACAAAGATTGAAATTTAAAGGTAAAAAATTATTTAAGGGGGTATAAATGAATACCCTATTATTTTTAACAATTTTTTATTTTAATAAATTGTATGTGTTTGACAACTTTTTCGACATATAACACCTAAAGTTAAACAAACCCTTATATATTATAACCTATTTGTTAAATTGGCAGATATTAATACGTTTAAACCCATTATGACATATATATATAACATTTTTTTAAATTAAATTTATTAATTAATTTTTAATAAATAAAGACTTAATTATTTACATTAATTCATTTTATATTGAAAAATTACAACTTCATCCAAAATGAACTTTTTTGAATTTAATGTGTGGGAATTATAAATATTTTATGAAACATTGGAAAAAATTTATTTGATAAAATGGAAATATTTTTTGAAATAAAAACATTAAAATAACATTCGATGAGTTTTTTTTATTTTTTGGAATGTATAAATGCTCCATTGAATAGATAAAAATGTTGGTATTTATTGATAAGTACCTTTTAATTTCAAACATTTACAATCATTTTTTTTGAAAAATATTTAAATGTAAAAAATTTCCATCTATATTATTAAAAATACATTTTAAATCACTGGAATAATTTTTATGCTTTATTTTGGCATAATAAATTTTTATACCTAGGAAGGCATTATTCCTAGAAGACTTGTTTCCACATTTAGAATGTAAAATTTTAAATTAAATTATGTCACATTTAAGAATTGTTTTTTCATAAAATGAATTATATATTTTGCATAATAGAAATTAATATTATTTAAAATGTTAAAATTTTAAATTATAAAGAGTGAAAATTTTAAATATATCTCAGCTTGATAAAAGTAGGAAAACTCTGGTAAAATTATGGCGATAAAAATTAATATCTCTTTAAACATCATTATATCATATTTAATGATTGGTTTATGAAAAAATAAATGTTCGAGACGTCAAATAATATATTTTAAAATATTTTTTGATTTTGGTAACCCAAGATTCTTTTTTGAAATACATGTTACATTTCATTCAAATTAAAAATAATTTTAGAGTACATTACATTAATGGAATGGTATAAAGATACAATTCAGTTTTATCTTTAACAAAAAATATAATAACCTCAATATATTTATTATTTATCCAATAAATCAAGAAAACAATTTTATTACATAATTTCAAGATGAAAATATTTGTACTATTAAATCGGTTATTTTCATTAGAAATATTTTTCAAGAACATTTTGTTCTTATAATACAGTAATTTATTCCACATATATGATTAATATAATAAAATAGTTTTAATATTTGGATTTAACTTGTTTTTTTTAAAATTACCCTTTTATTTAGGTTCATATAATTATTATATAATGTTACACATTATGTTTCCATGGTAAGGTTTAAAATGGGATTAATTTGGTTTAACTATGAGATGAGGATTTGAATTCATTGTATACTTGTCAAAATTTGTTACGTTTTTGATAATTTAAAACTTATTAGGTCTTATATGGTGATATTTGGTGCCTTTTTTATTTTTGACATGATTATGATGCATATATCTATAAAATTAAATCATTTAATAATTTATATGTGATACATTTCTACCCTTGTAAAAAAAATTTCCTTTAAGCTCATAAAAGGTTAAATCATTTAAATATAACATAATGAATTTCACAACATTAATAATCAATACCAAAAGAGTTGAATCTTTGTGGAAAAAGTCTTGAATAATGTTTGAATTTTTTAAAGAATCCAAAGAAACATTGGATGTCAATGAAAATCTTGGAAAAGTCCTAGAAAAAAATAGTTCTCACCATCTTCGGGTCAATGGACACTCATCCCACTGAGGGGATATGACCCATGGTGTTAACTTAGTCCATCCAAAAGTGTAACTTATTGAACTTATCAAAGAATTGTTTCTCTATAAGTGTATTTCTCATGATATAATGAATCTTGTCATGGTTGTATCATGTAAGAGAATAAAATAAGATTTCATCTGTAATGACTAACACAATTAAGTCCATATGTAGGTTGAAAAATAAAATTCAAAAACCCATTAATATGGATAAATTATTTGAAAGAATGGATGAATTAACTAGATACTCACAATGAATACACCTTCTATGAAATGTTATGATAGCCATGCCTGATGGTCTAACTCGTACCTGCAGATATCCTTCCTTCATATCAATCTTATAGAAACCCCTAAATTATTGAATCTAGTAATAGAGGTTATTTATATGAGGAAATAGATATGTCTGCTTAATTATAATCATGTTCAACTGATAGTAATCTAGGAAAATTGTGACTATACAGTCTTATTTCAGGTAAAATGGGATAGGTGAACCCCCAAGGTTATCTATTTCTCTATTTAAATCCATTATCATCTAAGTCATATAATTACCTCTTGAGCACGTCCAACATAGTAGTAGCTAGCCTATAAGGAGGAATAAAAATCCTTATTTCTTAGGGTACTAACTCAATATTGAAATCCATTGTTCTCTCTATACGTAGTCCAAAAAAATAATCATGGAAATCATTCCTGAAATGATCAAAGACCAAAGGGAAATTAGACTGAGATACTCCCTGATGATATATAAAAAGAATAAATAACATGGTTTTACCTCAACCTAGCCTATAATTCTCTGGGGATGTTGTACATTCCTATACATCCCATTCAACCTTGTTAAGATAATAATCACTCTTTGGTGATTTATAGGATGACCAGTAATGATAGCTATCTATGTAAGCATGAAAGGGAAAAAACCAGATTATCCCAAGAATGTTATCAAATCCCATCATCTAATGGATATATAGGTTTCATAAGAAACATTAATTTACTATATAAAGGTTGAATTCCTTCCACTGAAACACACTGTAAATTCAATTCCCAACATTGTATCAAGTGTCATAACAACATAGAAATACTAATCATCAATCCAAAATCATTTCATAGTAGTCATAAAGATAAAATAATGTGTATAACCTATGAAAAATAAGAAATAAATAAAAAATATGTTAAAATAATTGAACCTTGAACTTCAAATCAAACAATACTAAACTCTCATACAAAAGGATAGATTTTATTGATATGACTAGATCTGATTCCTTGAGATACTACCTAAATACACTGATATGGTATGCCCAGCCAGAACATTACAAATGAATCATGTTGACCTCATCCAGGATCACTACCAAGTCCTAAACGACTGTTTGTAATCTAGCTAACCACCTGGTGAGGTATTATTGATCATTATCTTGAAGGTTGAGTTTCTATAGACACTCTCCCACTAAAACAGATGGGAATGTCCTGCAAAAATTCTAATGATTCTATAACCTACCTCATCGTCAACATTCAATGTGGTCTCTGGGAAATTGGGGATTCATATGCCCTATCTATCCACACTAGTGAAAACCCAAAAAAAATATAAGTTGATGTAATTTGGATATAATTTCCTCATGTGTTATCTCAATGTGATATATTTGGTAGTTAGGTGAACAAATTCCCTATCTCGGTTGTGAACCATGCTATCCCACATCTTTATATTGCCTCAAATTTTACATAGTGACGAGGTTATGGTTTACCATTCCCAAAATGGTTGTCAACCCAATGACATTAAATTGATATCAAATGTTTTATACTAAACCATCCACAAAATTTCTTAGTGTTTCTACACATCACCAATAAGAGCTGATGTGAAGTGTTGGAGTTTTGTAAACTGAGAAAAATAGTATATCATGGAAATAATACCCTATAATATATTCATAAACTCTGTAGGTCGATCCTCCCTTATCATGGGAGGATATAAATAGTCTTAAATGACTATATGGAATCCCACCCAAGCCATACCCTGATGATGATCGACCTAGTTAGTAACATACCACCATTGTTTCATAGATTCTCAATGTATGTACCTAGAAAGCATCACATTTCTCACATTATGTGTCTGAAGATCTTTGAAGATAGTCATCATGGATGCTATCCATTAATCTAAAGCCTGAGGGTCTCCATCCCCCAAAAACATGGGCAGATGCTGCTGTTGAAATTCTAGCATCAACTCTCTCATAGTTGGTGTTGGTCATGTGGCTCCCTACATTTCCTGAATAAGTCCTTGGATCTATCATAGAATTAAGAATACATTCCCATGTTTTTTTAATAAGAGGTTCTACATGAATTAATATTAGAGGTAATTTTTGTGGCTCAGGCCCCACCACTGTTGAAGCATGGTCATCGTGACCCTCTTGGCACATGAATAGATGAAGTCGTGTGGGCATAACTATAAAAATACCAAGATCATGCCTCATATTGGATTTGATAAAAGAAAAATCCATAGCTAAAATAATTAAATATGTATATATACATTTCTTATGAAATTTACACCCCTTTATATGCTCTAAAATCTTGGTCTCGGTGACGTACGTGTCATAATAATCATAAGAGACACTACCAACTACCCACAACCGAGGTAATGTTAGGTTCATGCTCTATCATATAATCGGGAGTCCCAGTATACAGTTTTTAAATATCATGTTATTGATAAAAAAACCCATTAAATTTCAATTTCACGATTACTATTTCATTATATAATTTATATTCATTTTAGTTCATTGCAATTTATAGTGAAATATATTTTAATTGGATGAATTTTATAGATCATAATTTACAATTTATAAATTCACATACTATTTATAAATTGAAATGTAGAATTTATTTAATCACTACTATAAACACATTCCAACCCATGTGACCAATGTTCCATGACTGAATGTGCCATCATTGACTACTTAAGGTGTCGCAATCGATATATTTCAGAAAACATTGTTAGTTCTTTACATACACTTTATATAGCAGATTATCATTCTCATTCCCGTACAATAAATTATAGCACTATCTCAAATATAATTATCATGTCACATGAAATATGCAACGACATTTCATGGAGTAAGTATACATGTCATAGAATAATGCCTGACATATAAATCCACACATTCCAACATAAATTCATAAGAAACTGCATCATTGTATTACCAGGATAAGGTTAATAATATTCCCCACAATAATAATGGACGAATTAATTAATATTCATCAACCAATACTGAAATTAGTGCAACTGTTACATGAATATTCTAGAACATCAAATCCAATTCTAGAAAAATTATATTATTCCTCGTATGTGGGTCAGATTCTCCTTATAATTGGATCATTTCCAAATCTTGACCAATCCTAGTCTTCAATATTATTACCCAAATCGTAATAAAAAATGAAAAGAAAATCCTCTAATACAAATTTCTTAAATCCTTGGCTCGACTCACTAAAAAATAACCATATGTGTTAGGTCACAAGGACCCAACAAAAAACCCCCATAGACTAGAGGTTTCAAACTAGTAGAGTGGGTCCAAGTTGGTATAGTTGATATATTATTCTCTCTTGGTTAGACTAGAATATTTTTCCTATAAATTATAAAATAATCCATGAATAAATATTAAAGATAAGAAAAATAACTAAATCATCTAGACAATGATAATTAACAACCCAAAAGTGAAAATATATAAAAAATAATTAGCAGTTCATGGAGATAAAAAACTGATGTCATATATACCAGCATGTACATAAAAATCAAAAGAGACCAAAAAAATCATATAGCATTAAGAGCCAATGCTCGTTCCCATGATCCAAATCCTTAATGTTATAACTAATCATGCTACCAAGACTGGGAACTTTACCTTATCCCTACCAACATCCATGATGACTACCTATGTATAAAAAATGATCGAGATATGGTGTGAGATAAAATCAATTAGCAATCACAGAGGGTGGATAATACTATCCATTAGTGCATATAATATGGGTTGGCTCTTAATCCTGAAAGATAATAGGTTAACAGTACCTATCTTGACCCCTGCCGATGATCATTATAAGAGATGTATCCATAAACATAAACATATATGTGTATAATAGTATGATTATATCTATTAACTACATACATAATTCAATTTATAGTAATATATTTACATATTTAATGCTAGACATGACCTAATTCATAACATTAAAATGTATGTCTACTCATCAGAGACTCACAAGTTAAGAGAGATCGATATGCAAGTGTATCATGGGTGAAAAGGGTCTCCATTCACATGTTTCAATGGTATAATGGACTCCATGTTTTAGTATCATATCAGTAAGGTTGTTATGCTAGAGTATCATATGTATAAGTAATTTCATTCCAATGCATCTCAAGTATAATGGACTTTATGATAAAATATCATATCAGTATGAACATCGTGCTCAAGTATTATAGGTATAAGGGAATTTATTCATATTTATCACATGTATAATAAGTCAAATAGGTTTTGAGATTCCTTAATGTTCTACTTAAACTAGGTAATAACCATTGTTTATGTAATGTCATGTGATATGTTCATACCACTCGCTATCTATTAACCAATTCTAGTTATTACATTCCATGATTCAAGAAAAAATAACATAGAATATAGTTTTCTTGAATAATAATTTTTAATATCAAGGGTAAATTTCATATGCACAGCTCAAGGGTTGACATTAGTCGACAAGGACTTATCCAAACCAAAATAATGAGGACCATTGTCATTTCAATCAAGGCTATCTAATTTATTATGGGAAAAGTGTATTTTTATGTACATTCATCAGTAATATGATGTGGGGATCACAAAAAATAATTTAGATCAAGAATACATGATGAATTATTATTAGACCAACTACAATATGATAGAATTTGGTTTATCTAGCACTATGGATTTAATATCACTAGCTTAAAGCACTGTTAAAGACCCCCTTTATTAGATCAATTAAAAGTGATGTTAAAGGGGTCCATAACAGTGATAAAAGAAGTTTTAATAAAGCAAATAATTTTTCAGAACTTTTAAAAAGAACTCATAAAGCCCCCTATCAGCAGCAGATAAAAAGCCCAGAAAAGGAGGGTCTTTATCCTGGCAATTTATAAGTACAAATAAATACCCACCAACCCACCCCCTTAGAAGTGATTTTTACTAGTGATTATAAAGTGTATTTTTTAAAAAATATTTCATTCAAAATAATATATTAATATAAATATTTATAAATATATATTGATATTGATATTGATATTTATATATTTGATATTTTTTAAATACGTTTTAGATATGGCTAAAGAGGCCTTTAAACGTAATATATATGGTATTTAGTGAAAATGGATTAAAATATAATCAAAACTATTTTAAATTTATAATTTTATAAATATTATCATGAAATATTCTTTTAATAAAAATGTGATGATAAAAAATTAAAATAATTATAAAGGATCTAAAATAAGTTGAAAATGTAATTTTAACTATCGCGGACCATAACATTTAATCCGAGTATTAGTATTGGATCTACCATATATCAAATCGAAGCATGTGATGACCAATGCACCATGTTGACCTAGGGGGACCACATTCAGTATTTCTTAAAGATCATAAAAAGAATATAAGGCCTCCGAAACTGAGTTTTTAGTTAGATTACCCCTATATTTTAACAGTTGATGGAATTTTAGCTCTTTTTAGGGGATCTTGTTTACTTTTTAAGTGGTGAATGAATTTATTACTAGTGATTACAATCATATTGTTATTATAGTATTTAATTTTTATCGTTTTTCACAATTTACTATTATTTATAATCAAATATATAATAATATATACATATGGTTTTATATATTCACAAATACACATACACAAAACATATTATATATATATAAACATATCAATTAAAAAATATAAGGAAATATTTATAAATAAATAGATATTTCATAAAATTGAAGAAAAAATAATGAAAGGGGGTTTAAAATGTGTTGCAATATAACTAAGAGGTATTAGGTTCAAAACTAGCTGGAGGTAGTGGCCTGCGTGGGAGGGTTAAATTATCTAAAGAAATGATAAAGCAGGTGGGAAGTTCTAATAAAATGTGGTGTGAGAAGAGGATAGAATAAAAAAAATTACACCCTTTATCAATGAATCTAATATAATTTGTTTTTTAAAACCTATTAAAGGGAGAATTTAACAACACTTATAAAGGACACCTTTATAAGCACTTCTAAGAGTTGTATAAGGGGGCCTTTAAAAGAACCTTTTAATCACAATAAAATCAAACCCTTTTACATCATTCACATTATTAGTGCTTCAATAGAACTGATAAAGACATTTTAATATCTCTGTCAAAGGCCACATTTTTATTATTTCCACCTTATTCCAAAAATAGATGCCTCATCCCTTATTGGCCCTTGGTTCATCAAAGAAGTATAAAAAATGGAGGAATAAAAGAATTTCATAAATATAGATCATATTATCCCCAACCTAAATAACCTAGAATATGGAGACAAAAACCATGATAAGAATGAATCAGATCGAATATATTACCAACATGCTACCAAAGTTATAAATGTTGCGTGAAATTAATACTGAATGGAGACGAAATATCATATACATGCTCTAGAATTTGAGGAGCTTCATAGAAGGTCATAATAATATTGTTTAAGAAATGTTATAACATAAATTACTTTCACACTTTTAATAAAATTAAATCATGACATTTGAATGATTGTAATTATCTTTATGCGTTTAAAAGCTCATTCCCCCATCACCACCACATGGGAAATGAATTCACAACTTGTATGGGGGTATGTAGAGAAAAATTTAAATTTCTTATTGGATTCATGTTGTCAGTTTATTCCCATCATGAATGAGTTTTGCAGCTAGGATCCAGGGATCTACTGCATTCTTCTATAAAATAATCCATCCAGACTTAAGGCACATAATATAAGTATAATCCAATGGAAAACATTATCAAGGGTTTAATTGAAATTTAATGGATCCATACCACATATAAAATACATTATCATATACTCAATTTTTTTTTATCCATAAATATTTTGAAAAAAATTTATTTTTTTATTTTCATCTAAAATGAATTTAACACTTTAGTCTGGTATTTTATGAAAACCAAATTTTAATGAATTTTTTGTTCTAATATCAAATATAATTTTTCAACCGTTTTAAATTGAACATGATAAAATAGAATCCAAATTTTAAATTATTATTTCTTCATTTTTTAAAATTACCCTTTAATTTTTGGTCTTATAATTTAGTTACATTGATAAAATTTATGTATTCACTGTTATGGATAAAATGAGTTTAATGTATTCTAACTATGATTGAGGATTAAAATTTATTCAAAACATTTCTAAATGTGATTAATTTAGTTTATATCAACTATATAACAAAATATCATTAAATTCATTGTTCCTTGGTACAACATCATTTGATTTTAATGTATATATTATTTAATCTTCTCTAGAATTTCCTATGTGTCTATTCCTTCACATAATAAAGGGAACCTCCACTGATCTCTTCCTCACACAATTTTGGGAAATATTTCATAGAAAAGGCCTAAAAATAAATTTCTTATATACCTAACCATTACTTTGATTCAATGATTTTATCATAAAACCATACTTGGAAGGACTTATGTATAAACATAACGATGTTGTTGGATGAAGTTGTACAAGTCCCTACTATGATTTTTCATTTTATTTATTATACTAAATAATTATAATACTATTAAAACATGTTGAAAAATAACATAAGTATCTTAAATATATAAATATGATATGAGATTATTTTAATATTATTTATCCCTATCACATTCCATTAATTGTGAAATGAAACCATTATTCCTGTGTATGATGAACTCCAACACCATGAACTGATGTAATTCAGTTTCCATAAATACCACATATGACTAGTTATAATGAAAAACATAATTTATATATATTTTTCTCAAAGAAAAATTATCATTATTTAATGATAATATGTCATCTACATACATACATTTCTATCGATTGAAAAATTATAACATCATTCAAGCATATGTGAGGATGTCCACCCCCACGAAGCGATGCGATTTGTTTTTCATAACAACATCATACAGATTATATTTTTAAATTTATTTAATGAAATTAAAATATATTAATTATATAATAATAATTCTAAAAATATTAAATAATAGTTATTTTTTCAAATTTTTCCATTCAATAATGGAAACATTACTTATGTGTACATGTTTTCTAATGTATCCATGACAACAATGTTGTTCATTTTACCTAACTATAATTAATTATTAGTTTTAGAGCTATTTTTTTGTAAACATTTTAAAATTTTAACCTTATTAATATTATTTATATTATTTAATAATGATCACTTTTACTATCTTCATCTTTCCAATGACTTTTTTGATATATAATTTCAATATGGTCGAAATAATCAATGTGAACTTAATTGATTATGTAATTATGTATAACATTGTAATACATAAAATAAATTTAATAATAAACATGAAAAATATTATTAACAATTAAATTAATTGAACTAATTTTATTATTCTTGATTATAAATAACGTACATGATGATTCACACTCGAGGTAAGGGAAATATTACTTGAAAATCCTCAACTTAATTGTTTCAAAGATTTATTGTTAAATAATATTATTCAATGTTCATATTCCTAAAATTATTATATATACATATTTATATTGAAAATAATGAATTATAAATGATATTTTATGTCACTTTTTATTTTATTTCAAACATTTTTGAAAGGAATATTTTTACTTATTTTATGTAGTACATTTTTACAAAAAATTATAATTATATTATATATTAATCTATATGATATAGTCATTTTCTCCGGACACTATATCCATATATTTATGGTTGGATTCCATTTTGAGCATTAATTTTTTTATTATAAAATATATCATTCCATATAATTTTTGTTATTTCATGAAAGAGTTTGAAATTGAATAGATATTCTTATATCAATAAATTTTTTTCTTTAATGTTTTAATAATATATTAAAGACTGTAAGGATGAAAAATTAATCTTTCACACGTTATGATTATATTATGATTCATGGGAATTATTTATAATGATGGGTGAGCTCAATATAGCTCATGATAATGGATGATAATTATATATATCTCTAACTAACTGGGTAAAGGGACAAATAGAGGAAGTTATTGTTGTCATACAATAGTTTATTGGAATTATCATGATAGTTTTTCCATTTGTAATAGTGATTGTAAGAGTGATATGAAAATAATTCGCCAAAAAATGTACATGATTTTTTTTACAAAAAATTATTTTTCTTAATATTCATTAATTAAAAATGTAAGAAAATGATATTTAATTTCAATGGAAATTTTATTCCATTTTTTGGTAATGTTACCTTCTTAAAAAACAACTTCCCAAGGATTATCATGTTTTCTAAAGAAAACATTATGAATTTTATTTTTCAATTGTTTTTTATTATTATGTTTTTTATGAAAAACACATGATTGTAAAACTCATTTCATGTGGTATTAAATGATTATTTAACCTCCATGATTATTATATTAATTGAAAACTTTATTTTTTTGATCTAATGGTTAGTAATGAAATAATTATTTAAATTTATCATTATTATATGTACTTTTAAGAGATTTTAGTGTTCATCCCAAATATGTAAATGTTTTCCATAGGTTTTAATGATGATTAAGAACAAATAAGAACTCAAATTGAAACTCAAGTTGATTTTTAATAAAAATAAAATGTCTTCCATTATAAAATTTATGTATTTTGAAAACATAGAAACTAATTGAATGGTCTCAAATTTTAAGATAATGTCTCTTATCTAATATTTATAACCTCATTACCTTAATCTCTAAATCCAAATGATCATTGGAATTTAGTAAATTTTAATCCTGGTTAAAATTATTTATGTATCATTTTTTAAGGAATTGGTCCTTATAGTTATTATCTAAGGAATGTTTTAGTTAATTTTAGAGAATATAACTATAGTCCTTTATTAGAACATTTGGTATAATTATATAGTAAGTATAACACCTTAATGATTTTTTAATGTTTATGTTATGTGGTTTCCTAATAATGAAATCATTTTCTTGATAATAGAAGTTGGTTGATGTCAGGTCACAAATTCTTCTAGGGGTAACAACTCATAAAAGTACAAATTTGGTGTTAACTAAATCGTCACTGGTGCATGATCAATGGCCTTTAGACTATAGACCTAGACATATCTCTTAGTTAATTATTCTTTGTTTAAATCACATTGTATTTATAAACCATTATGATGAATATAGGGATATAATCTATAGAGACATATGATTAGAGAAAAAGATATGGGATAACCATAATGTGTTATGGATTTGTAACTATGTGGTTGATTATATGTTTAATAGTATAGATACACTATTTGAGTTTTTATATAATTTTATTACATTTGGAGATGTTTATTTAGTTTTATTATATGTTTGATGAATTTTTAAACCTTATGTTTAATATTTGAAAAATATATATAGAATGTAGTGGATTTATATTTTTTTTAGACATATGGGTAAATTTATATAAAACCATTAGGAGTTTTATGATCTATTATATTGAGTTATAGATGTGTTATAAAAATTTGGGAATGTATTTGTAATCATATAGATCACAAACAAACT
Source organism: Viscum album (assembly GCA_963277665.1). Lineage (NCBI taxonomy): Eukaryota > Viridiplantae > Streptophyta > Magnoliopsida > Santalales > Viscaceae > Viscum > Viscum album. The sequence goes on from OY728150.1 coordinate 1,049,097,532, forward strand.
GAAAATTTAGGTTGGTTATTAAGTGATTAAGGTTATTTGAGAATAAGATCACTATATTTTTGGGGAACATATAATGGTTAAGGATAATAGAATAGTATTGGATAAGATGGAATTTTATTTCATAAATGAATAATGACTTATATTATGGATGAATATATGAATTTAATGTGGATTTATGGTCATTCATTTTATTTATTGAAATGTTTAGAATATTTTATAGATTATAGGTTATGGGAATATACCATTTTTTATATGACATTTCTAGTGAATAGTTTTATTTGGATAAAAATTAAAATTTAATAATGGAAGAATATTTGAACAATTACATAAATTATTTGGGTTTTAAAATTATATTAATTTGATTAGTTTTGTATGGAATGATAAAATATTAATATTGGGTGTTATTGTAGCGGATTTTAAGATTATTGTAGAATTTTTATTTTTGATATTATTTTATCATGTCTTTATGATTTTGGGTTATATTAATGACTACATAAAATAGGAATTACTTATTATCTTGATATGGATTATCTGATCTATTAGAATTTTATTTTAATGCTTTTGTAATGAAAAATTCATCTTAAATACTCATCAAATCAATAAAATGATAACATTGTAGAGGAAACTAAAAAAAAGATTTAATTATACTTGTACGATATATGTATTTCTTTATGTTCATAGTCTATATGGTTATGTAATTCACAAACTATTATAAAGGATATTGATACAGTAATTTAATCCTATTTACTTCATTTATGATGAATTTTTTGACTCTTTTATAACTCATTTATTTATAGATTTTCAAGCATTCACTTTATCCTGAGCATGTACTTTATATTGAATAGTGTTATCAATCACTCTAAAAAAATATTTGGAATTTTATTTATACTTCTCCCTATGTTATTTTCCCACTAATATAATACTATTATAAAACCTAGCTATGTGTTATTAAAAATTACCTTCATATTTTTTCTCTATTTTTAAGATAATGTTTTACTAGCCATATTTTTGATGTGTGTTTTTAAAAAGGGTATTTTAAAATGTAAAAACCTTTATTATAATGATTATATTCTTCTTGGATGGATATAATTTACTAAAGGGGAATGTGTAACGCCCAGTGAATTTAAAATAACAACAATATATTCGTTAGCGCATAAGACACAATGCAATGTATTTAAATGAAGCAAAAATTACTATTATTTATAACGGACTATTATACCTAGCAATTGGATTGGAGGATATTAATAGGAATAATAATATTATTATTCAAATATATATAAAGATTCAACCTAATTTTTCTATTAACTCTTAGGAAATAAACAATGAATATTTAGTATAATCAATTTAATCATTATTTTTTTTCTTAAGATATAGTATTTATTGGTTTTTTTGTGGGAAAATATAATAATTAATTTTCTAAAAATATATGAATTTTATTTTATTAAAAAAATATATTTTTTAAATTTTCATATGTTAATAAATGCAGGTTGAATTTGTGTTATTTATTTAAATAGAATGATTTTTCATTGTACGGTCAATGATACTAATTTTTGTTGAAAATTGTATACCATTTTATAGTATTTAAAAAAGATGGATTCTATTTTATATTAGGTTTTATATTAATTTTTTTTATAATTAATAAAAATATTCAAAATATTTTTATTATAATCAACATTATAATTTAATTTGACAAAAAATCATTTTTATATATAAAAAGGTGTTTTATGGAAAAAATTTATTTTTCATGTTTTATGAGTTTAAATTTAAATTAAATTCTACCACATAGGTGAATTTAATGTGATAATATGGATTCAATAGTATTAATCTTCATAATTAAAATTATTTAATAGGTTCAACTATATCTTTTCTACAATGAATAGTATAAATCATATAAAAATGTTATCATTGTTATGATTAAAATTGGTATATAGTGGGTTAAAAAATAAAGAAGAGTAATAATTTCCTAAATAAATTCATTTATCATATTTTATAACTGATTTTCAACTAAATATCTATTTAGATAGTTAAAGTTTTTTGAAACATTTTTTTTATTTGGAAATACAATCATTATTATTATGAAGGTAAGTTATATTTAATTAATATTAAAATATATTTTGGTTTATTAAATTTACACGGATGGCTGGAAGATTATATTGATTTTTAGATTTATTAAAAGTACAAAACCCTTATTTATTAATTATTTAATCCAAAAAAATAATGTAAAAATTTTAATATGTTTATTTCAAGGTAAACTAATTTTTATGGCTAAATCATTTATTTTTATAAAAATAGTTTTTTATGACAATTGTGTTTTATATTAAATGTAATTTTTTACAACGTTGTAAATTCAATATGAAATAATATATTTCATATTTTTTATTATCATGTCCAAAAAAATATAATTCTTGTTTTATTTTTGGTTTATAATTATTTTATCATTATATAAAGTTATGTTATCATGATTAATGTTGAAATGATTTTTAAGTGGTTATAATATGTGATAAATCTTACAATGTATAAAAATATGTATAAATGTGGTTGTTTGCGATTATTTCAACCCAGTAACATAAAATTTTAATATTTCGAATCTCTAGGTTCCACCAAAACAAATTATGATATATATATATATATATATATTATTGAATCATTTAATTATTTCCAGGTTTTTTCCTTCTCTCGCATATTAAAGGGAACCAGATATAATATATTTCTCATACCTATTGAGATCAATATTCTAGAAATTAAATAAAAAAATACATTCCTTAAATCCCTACCAATTTCTTAAAAGCATTGGTATGATCATAAAAATACTTGGAATGATTTAGGTATGAACCTATAGATCATTTGTAAAGAATATTTATAGTTCTTAACTAAAGTTTTTCATTTTATTTCGTTATATACAAACATAAAATATTCTTCAAACATTATAAAATAACTAAATTTGTATATTATATATAATAATATATTATTATTATAATTTCATAAATTATATGCTTATCATATTCTATATAATCTTAAATTTACTATCATTCGAGTTTACGGTGGACTACTTCTTCACAAAATTATGTATTACATTATCCATAACCACCTCACATGACTAGTTATAACAATTAATTTTTTTGTATATATATATATATAAATTATTTTTATCAAATATTTATCATTATATATATATGAATATATATATATGATTTCGTATAATATTTTATATTTTAATCCATTGGAAGATGATAACATTGTTCATGTGTACATATAGATTACAACCTCCATGAAGAGATGTGATTTATTTTTCATTACCAAATAAAATTATTCCTAGATATAAGTGTTTTTCAATAAATAATATTATATTTTTTATATAATCATAATTAAGGAATGATAAAACAATACATATCTTCTTTCAATAATTTTTATTATATAATTGTAACATTATTCATTCGTATGTTTTTACTTGCATCTCCATGATTGTTATCTAGTTATTTTTTTATTGTTTTAATTCATGGTTGGTTTCAAAAAGTATAATTTAAAATAAAATATGATAATTATTTCTATATTATTACTCTAGAAATGATAGAATAATGAACCCTTTGATCGTATCCAATATACAAAATTCATTTTGGACAAATTATTTGAATATTATTAAAACATCTATTGTGAACATAATAGATTAAGTAATTGTATATAAAAATGATATAAATAAAATTAGTTGAATTATAAACCTATTTTTTAAATAATTATGTATATAATTATCATAATTTTATTTTTCTGGATGATAAATAATCTATTGATGAGTTGAAATCGAGGTAAGAGACACTTTACTTTATCAAACATGTATTACATGTTTTAAATATATATTTATAAATATTTTTTTACAAGTAAATATTCGTAAAATTATTTTATATATTTATTTTTATATAAATTAATATATTATAAATGGAATTTTATGTATAATTTTAATTTTATCATTGTTTTTAAAACTTATTCTTTTATGAATTATATAGATAATGTTTCAATAAAAAGGAAAAATAAATGTTATCTGTTAACATATATGGCATCAAAACATTTTCCCAACACCATAACTATTATTTGATGTTTGGATTACGTTACAAGATTTATTATATTTTTCATAAAAACCATTCTGTATGTTATATACGTTTTTTAAATGGCTCCTAAATGGAATAGATAATTTGATATCTCGGAATTTTTTTTTTATGGGTGAATAGAATAATGTTTTGGGAATGATTATGAAAATGAAGGGTTTCATTTTTTATTATTATGTTAAAGACTATAGGAATTGTTTCTTATAATATCTTATTGAAATTTGTTGATAAATTTATTCCATTCTTAATAGTGATTTTAGGATTGACATGAAAATGATCTCCCAAGTTACAAACAAAACATTACGATTATTTATACTGATTTTTAGGGGAATATTTTTATTCAAAATGTTATGCTAATGAATTTTTTTTGAAATGATAAATTATTTCGTTTTGGGTAAAAATTATTAATTTAAGAAAAAATATCAAGTAATATCATGTTTTTTAAAGAAACCCTCAATAATATGATTTATCTTAAATTCATTCTTATTATGTGTTTTTGAAAATCATTACAATGTATAGATGAATTCATGTTTAATAAATTGATAATTTGATAAAAAAGTAAATTATGTTTTATGGAAAACTATATTTTATAATATCTTAGTCATAAAATAGTCTTTTATGTTCCTCACATTCTTTTTATATATCCGTTATTGAGATTTTAGTTCACATATAATGTTTATAAAAACAATTACATGGTCTAATGGTGAGATTTAAAAAATAAGAATTACTGTATAAAGTCATGAAGATGTTTCATGAAAATAAAACGTTTTTCATTATAAAAGATTTATATTTTGAAATAATGTGTACTACATGGAAATTTCTAGATTTAAATATTTTTGATTATTATTTAACAAATGTTACATGATACTCTAGAACAATAAATTGAAAATTTCTTAAAATTATATGATTGTAAAACCATCAGATTTAATCAAATACATATCATTCTTTTATGATATTTGTCCTTATACTGAGGGTGTTATTCCAGATCCTCAAGTCTTATCAATGGTCAAACCATTACCAACATGTAATCCTTTCAACGATATATAAGCATAGTCTATTTTTTTATCAAACATCTCATTCTATCATGTATATAATCCATAATAATTTTCTATATATAAGTATTCTAATATATTTACTTTTAATATCCTCAACGATTTTATTTAATGTCACAAACTTATAGGACATGATATTTTAATATCCCATATTGTAGCCATTGAATGCATCTTTTCACTTCATGGCCCTTGTCCCGTGACATCAAAAACCTTAAATCATGTATCCAAATTAAATGGTGCATTGCTACCTATAACATCACCAAAAATGACCTATCACATTAGTCTTTATGACATATCCATAATGGGAAAGTAATCATCATTATTCACAAGGATCTAAACAACATGTTATGACTTCTTTAATAATTTTAAATTATAGTGCCCATTCTGAAAGGGGTTAATACATATCATATTTATTTAATATATTTTATCAAATTACTTTTGAATTAATAACACCATAGTGGATAGGTAGGAAACCCTATGTGGGCCCAATCGCAACACTGTGACACTTTCACCATCCCATTTCTGTTTACCACTTAATAAGTGATTTTAGATTCCAGAGTAACCTATTAAATGAATTTAAATTGTAATATTATCAATAAATTATGTCAAATTCAATTATAATATAATAAACTATTAATTATTAATTTTAAAACATCAATTTCAATAAATAACATTCATAAAAAATGAAACTAGTGATATTAATGGTAAATATTTCATGAAAAGGCATATATATATAAGAGATTTATGGAATAAATAAGAAAATAAATTATAAGATGAATTAACATGGAATCCTCACAATTGGGATATACATGCCAAATGAAACCAAAACCTAAATGAAAATGGTTGGGTTAGAGAAAATATAGAAAATAACATCAATTATCCATGTATATTGAAATAGTATGTATATTGGACAAGAACCCACTATTTAATTTATAATAAAACCATATATCTCCATATATATAATAATTTATAGATAAATCATGGAATAATAGTATAAATTGTTTATTTATTTATTTTTAGACATTAAATATGTTAACCACGATGTATAAGAATACAGATTAAGGGTGATGTATTTACCTTTTTATCATCTATGAAATTCATCTATTTAATTCTGTTATCCTTGGAATTGATTATAATAATGAACTATAATTAAAAATTCCACTTTAAACCATATAATGGTCTCTATAACAATAATCTTGGTTTTGATATCTCGTTTTAGTAATGATTTATTACACCATAGTTTCATCATGGAAAATTTTATTGATTTCCATTAGTATGAAATTTTTGCATGGAAGAACCATGGACTATGTCATGCCTACCCTATATCAAAGATTTATTTTTCTATTAATTATCTTTTAAAAAAAATTTATATTTCATGGTTGAAAAATATTTGGCACTGTATACATTCTTATTTAATTTTATCTTGTAGAAAAAATTACACCATTCATCCAATTTATGAATAATTTAATAGTTATCTTCATATTATAATATATTTGATAAAATAAAATATTTAGAAAAATTTATAAAGTGGTTTCATATTTCAATATATGATTCTTATATTAGATATTATGAATGATTTTTGGTTATTAATTTCAACCTCTATCAAAGAAGGTGGTTCTCGGTATTTCTCATCATGACTAGATCCTTCTGTCAAAGTTGTTATGAATTTCATATCTGGTTTTATAGTCATGTCATTCCGTGCAATGGGACAATTTATTTTCATAAAGATAAGAAATTTTTTATTTTATACTAACAAAAAATATTTTTTAATAATTATTAAAATATTTAAAAGGGAATAAAAATTAGATTAAATCAAATATTAAAAATACTATGTTATTAATATTATTATCAATGTTATAAATAAATATAAATATAGTTACATGTAACATGTTATAATAACTATATATTATTGATATTAAAAATATATATCTATTTCAATAAATTTTATTAAAAACTAGGCAAAATTAGACATGAAATCCGCCAATTAAATGTATAATTTTTCTTTTATTACATAAACATAAATAAAGGGAATCTATTAACATTCATTAATTTAAAAGTGATTTGATGATACCTTTAAATATTAATCATTTACACCTACTTAAATATTAACATCCTCTCCATATCCCAAAAAAATGAAAATCTTTGGTGTTACAAATAATATATTGGGATAGTACATTAAAAAATAGTGTAATGAAATTGAGTAGATACAAATGGAAATAAATTCTCAAAACTCCCTGATCATGACTTTGATTAAACATGACGAGGAAAAACATATGGATGATTCATCACATGAGGGTAATATAGTTGAATGACCCGACCTTGTCAAAACATAAAAAACTTATATGATCATATATACATGGTAATTATTGATATCTTTCATAATTAATCAACCCATGTAATAGATGTAATAATATGTAATAATTCCTCCCATCAGTCATAATAAACTTACTCTCAATGGTCCAATTAATGGAATAGGGCCAATTATCCATGGATTAAAAAATTAAAAATATCCAAATAGGACATATTAAAGTTGTAGTTGGTGGTCATATATATATAATGTTTTTTATTTATAAAACTTTTATATCAATTTGTAAACATATAAGTGAAAAAATAATATAGAAAATTATTTTTAATTAAATAGAAATGTCATCTAATGTATCCTATTAAGAGACTCAAAATTGGTTATATGATAGATTTTATGGAGTTTTTTGTCAATATTATCATTTAAATCATTTGGTTAAAGGTATTAATTATTCACTATTTAATGATATCACAATTAAATTTTGAAAAATCAATGGATTATATAAAATAAAGTGTACCCTTAAGTGGGAATTCAATGTCCTAAAATGTATATTAAATGTAAGGTTATTTAATATAAACAAAACATTTATTCTAATTATTTATGATTGATTTTTTTGGATCATAACAAATAAATAAAACACTGGGATCTAATTTTTTGGCTCTATCTCTAGCTCTCTTATGTACAGTAATGTTATTGTATGATTTTTAATAATGGATGTTTAGGATTATATTGGTTATGGGAATTACGAATGTTAACTCTCCAAAAATATGTAGTCAATTAAATGTTTATACATGATATTATCTAGATAGTATTTTATGATATTATTTCCTTTATAGTCATAATTTCGTTTCTTTTGTAATAATAAATTATTTTTTCTTCACAAATATTACTAAAATATACTACATAATAATTGTTATCAGTATATTGATAAATTCTATTTCATAGTGGTTTAAAATATCTATAATTAGTTTTTCATAATGATGACTATTTGAAATACTACAGATGTTGTTTTGTAAGAGGAGATTGATTTTATATTCTTGGCTCATGTACTAAACATCTATAGTTTCCCATAATAGTTTATAATATCCATTTTTTTATTTGATAAAATTATACAAAAAATAAATATTTTTGGGGTTTTTTTATTCATTAAAAATCATGTCCTTAAAAAAATTATAAAATGAATATTTTTTAAGTAATTTCCACTAATTTATTAATGTTTTACATTTATCTTCTTATACCCTTCTTATATTTTTAATTATTTCTCCCTGATTTTATTGATAATCTATCAGATAACGGACTCATGGATTTTAAATGTCATAATGACTATTAATGTTTAGTTTTAATGGTTTATTCACTATTTTTATTTATTCTATATTTTCACAGATACAATAAGTTAATTTTTAGATTATACAATGATATTGGTTCAAAAAAATGATTTATTAGATGTTTCCTTTTTATTTTAAGTTATTAGGTTGATTTGGTGTTTGATTCTTGAGAATTGAAGTTCTAGGGGAATGGGTATTTAATATTCTTTATTTATTTTTAACTAATGACAGATTTGAAATTTGTTCTATGGATGTAATTGGTTCTGCTATATTCGTTTATTATTCCTAGTTTTAGTGGTATATACTTTTTTATTAGGATTCCTCAATATTTATATCGTCTGAATGGGATGTTATGTAAAAATAGGAGGATTAGCACCCAATTTTTATTTTTTGGAGAACCAATGTGATTGTTGATTAAGATTATAGATGTTGAAGACATTATTGATGAAATTATTATAGGTTCCATTACTATATTATTATATTCTCTATTTTTATAATTATAACATATATTTATTCCTTACATGATTACCACTCAATTTATGATGATAAATGTAATGAAACCTTCCTATAAAAGATAGAAAATTAGATGGTAAATTGAGTATACCATTCCTACAATAACATATTTAGGTATAAAAATGTTTTTCGGTTGTTTGTTAATGAATTTATTATGATAGGTTATTGTAGTAGGGTATAGGAGGGTTATGTCCTATTATGATTTGGATAAAAGTTTAATGAAACTTTTATGTGGTTTTCCTTTATGAAATATTTTATAGTCACATTTATTATATTCTATACATATTATTTTATAAATGGGAATATATTAGTGGTGAACTATGGGTATGCTCTTTTTGAAATGGGCCTTACATAATATTGAGTTATTATATCATTTTTATATTTTAAAATAATGAAATTATTATCATACACTAATTACCTTATCACTTTTTTTGTTATTTAGATAAAACATTTAAATGAGTCTATATTCATCTAATGTATTCATGTATATTAGACGTGTGGGTCAAAATAGGGGTGGATCTATGTATAGTTATTTTAAATGATCTCGTATATGGAGTAGTTTAATGTTGTTATACATATATCTATCGATTTTTGTTGTGGTAATAATTTTCTCTTATTCATATTTAATAGTTTATAAATGTTATAAAAATTGTAATTTATTTACCATTTGATGTAATTTTATTAAAATTCATTCACATTTTTACATCTTATTAGAAATATTGAACTTTTATATTTCATTAATCATTATTTTTTAAAAAATTATAAATTTTGTGCTATAATTTTTAAGAAAATTCCTCCCATGTTTGGGTTTTTATTCATTTATATCTACCCTCTATCTATTAATCTATTAAAAATAACAATGTGGTGTCATTCTTGGTCACATCATCTTATTTTAGTGGGTAATCAATTGGAATATGTTTTAGAAAAAAATTAATTAGAGGTGTAATATGTTTTTTGGATGTTATGATAATTAATGATTTTAGTTGGTGGAATATTAGTTTTATACTTAATCCTAATATATAAATTCATCCTGAAATTCATTGTTGAAACAAAGGGAAGTTTTGATCTCATATAAAGATCGTAGTTCTATATGTATGATATCAGAGAGATATTATACTAAAAAAGGTATTGTAATAGGTATAATACATTCATCATATTGTCTATAATAGTTTATAATTATTATATGTGGTTAAATAATGGTGGTTTGAATGTAGTTGACAAAGGGATATTATATATATATATTAAATACAACTAAATCATTGGTATGATTTAGTTCAAGTCTCATGTATTTTTCAAATTAATATTTAATAATAATAATCAATGTGTTTTAAAAGTTGTGGATGCATAGGAACCCATGAAAATTTAATAAATTTTTTTCTTTGTAATTATTGTTATAGTTTATTTTTTGTAAATTTTATGGAATTGAGTTTATTGAAATGAATTGTAAAGGAATGGGAGATTGGTCTCATGTTATAAGACAGCACTTCAAACATAGGAATTGGATATAGTGTTTTATTTGTTTATAAATAAAAAATTTAATTAAGTTAATTTTTCAATGATAATTTCTATAATTATATCTTTATAATGATTGATTGTCTATTTAAGGTATTTATTAGAGTGTTTTTAATATTTAATTAGTTTTGGTATTTAATGGAAAATGAGTTATTCTATGTGACAATTATTATTGATTTTAATTTGGTATTATTTATCTTCATTAAAGGAGATACAATATAATTATGTAATTAGATTTAACAATTTTTTGTATTATTCTTTTTATATTATGGATACTAGGAAATTGAGTTTCATACCTTTTGAGACATTACATCATCCTAATATCTATAAATGGATGGGTATACATAGGTTACAAATATATAATATAGTGAGAATGTTTGTTGAGATATTATAGAGGTTTTTTGCCTAATGATATATTTTTTCAAATAGAAACAATAGAGTAGTTGTCAGTGTGAATTGTTGAGTTGGTGTTTTCATTTTGAATGGTAGTTGAGGTCTATACATGAATGCGGTTATTCATTTATCGTACTGTATTAATTAAATTGGATACCTTGTTTTAGATCCTCTTATAGTTATCTCGGTGAATTATATATTACTAATGAATAAGGAATTTTTTTTGATAATTACTCATATAATTTACATTTATAGTGAAATGAGTGTAGTTTGATGTTGGATGGACATTCCTATAACTTGGTGGGACATAAAAAATAGTTTTTTACTATGGAATTTACTAAAATTAGAAATATTAGAGGGGAATGTTTTATTTTAGAACATTGATAAGTTATTGAACCACTTGTGTGTTGTATTATTATTTTTGAACACATATCTCTTGAATTGGACTACACAAGGGAATAGGTGGGGGAAAACCAGTTCCATCATAATGGGTCAATTAGTAGGGTAGTCATTGATTAATTTAGTTAGTTTAGGCTATTCATCCTACTTTCATGATACTTTTAAGCATTATCTACTCTAATCATGCATATTTATTAGTAAACAAAGATATATTAAATTTTTTATCATTTCAAACCTTTTATGTGAGTTGTTTTTGTCAAAAGAGAGGTTTAAGTGGAAACTAATGTTGTTGAATTATTTCAATAGTTTCTCTATATATATTTTTTTATTCAATTATTTGGACGTTATTCTAGTCATGAAAATTTATAACTTGATATTGTCTTTCTCTATATGCATATAATTTTTGTTATGTGGTTTATGGATCCAATTTTCTATATGTGATCATGTTTTTATATCTATCAATATAGTGTTATTTTCATAGATTTGAGTAGAGATTTTTAAGAGATATTTATGGAATTAACCACTTCATTTATAGTCTCATGTGAATTAATTTCATCTAGAATGGTTTTCAATTTTAATTGGATAAGAATAATTGGAAAATAGTTCCCATGGATTTTGAGAGTTTTATGATGATTTATATATAATGAATATGTTTATATATTCATTGTGTGAAATCGAATTCATTGGGGATGTTTATCAAGGTATTAGGTCAATCAACATAGTGTCAAAAAATATTATAAATAATAACTTATTTGAGTTGAAATTTTATATCAATGATCATTTATAAAGGGTTATTGTTTACCATAATTTTTTGTGGTAGAGTACATAATTTATTTTATCTTAGATATATATGATATTCTGATGTTGTGTATTTATTATCAATGGTAAATATTTATTATAAATAAATAATATTTCCCCACTAAAAAGTTCTGATTATCTATTGGATGGTTTTAGGATTACACAGTAGTTTTCAAAAAAAAAGTTAACGTTTTTACTTATGGAATACTCAACAGAAGTAAATCTGAAATAAAAATTTCTAATATATCTATAAATATTATATGTATATACACATAATATATTGTATAAATAACATTATTATAGGGCTAATTATTATCATGGATTAGATATTCTAGGAATTCATTGACTATGTTTCAATTATGATAACCTCTATTATTCTAGTTCAGATGAGGAGAATTAAAATTATTATGGGATTATAAGAATCCTATAATATAAGAATAATTCATATAAGAAACAATCAAATTTATATTTTCTACTGTGTGTGGTATATTTATTGGTTTATGAAATCTCAATTGTTTCCTTTACGACACTCTAAAAGTAAAATGTTTTCATTTCTTAGGAAATGCTTGGGAGTGTTCAATAGATGAAATTTTATAACCATAGAATTATTTTATCAGTGTTTTATAAAATATTAATTATAGATTATTACTCATTTATAAACAACAAAAATACGATTAATTCCATTTCATAGGCTGGGCTGTGTCAAATATTTTACGATTTTTATAAGGAGTGGATAGTTAGCTTAATAGTTCTATGGTTACCTAATAAAGTAAATCATTTTTTGGTTTATTATATTATATCATAAAAGGTCATATGTTGTATTTTAACAAATGAAAAACATACTTAGAGATAATATTTATGTTATCTACACATTTAAGAGAGTAATAATGATTTTTTTAGAGATTACCATGAAATTTTCCACTCCATAAGCACATTGTGGTTTCCGTACATGGGTGATCTTATATTATATGATCACAAAAATAAACATATACATTAGATAAAACAGCTTAAAAAATTAATCCAATATTATGATATTGAAATTACATATACCCTTATGGTGGGTAAAATAGTGTTGGATTCACAAATCAATAAATATTATAGAGAAGTCATATAGGGGTAATTTAACGAATATACAATGATGTAGGATATTTGTATCTTTATGACTTGACATAGTGGAAGAATATGATCATTGTTAAATAAGTCAGTTTTAAATGGAATATTCTTATATGTTATAGGTGATGAAGTATTGGACTGATGTTATTAATATTGATATATGGGGTGATTAGTTTTATTCATGTCAGTGCGGTGGATAGTTGATCTTAATATGGGGAGCACCATAATTTATAAGGGAAATTAATTATTCTACATGGTATGAATGATATATTTTTCTATAATTTTTCTATATTTCCTTATTATATGAACATATGACTTGAAAATAAACATAAATTTCGAAGGATCTTCCCTTTTATCTGCGCAAAAAAAAGCACTGATAAAGGGGGTTATTATTTGTGATGATAAAGGGGGCCATTATCAGTGCTACAAAAAGCACTGATAAAGGCCCCCCTTTATCAGTTCTTTTATTAGTAGCGCTGATAAAAAAGGGCTTTATCAACGCTTTTTCCTAGCACTGATAAATTTTATGTTTAAAAAAAATATCCTGAAAAATAATATATTGTAATATAAGTATATTTATATTGATATAAATATAATATATGTCTTTTAAATATGTTTTAGATACATATAAATAGAATATTACATTTAATATATAAAAAATTTAGTGAAAATGGTTTTAAAATGTTTTATAAAATATAATTAATTAATAATTTGTAATTAATATTGATTAATATTCATTTAATAACAATTTGAAGACACAAAAAATCAAAAAAAAAAATAATAAAAGATCTAAAATAACTTGAAAATTTAACTCAAACATCAAACGGCCATAACATTTTATCTGGGAGTCCGTCTGATCTCTACAACATATCAAATTGAATCCTTCGACGATCTCTACGCGCTTGTGACAGATGTCAAGCTTATGTCACATTTTTCGAGGTAAAAATGTGCCCAGAAGTCATGTAAATGTGAGTTTTTAGTCAGGATACGCCAATTTTTTAGAATTCAAACATGTATATCTTCTGATCTAGAGGTACGTTAGGCTTGTACCACATATTATATCAATTATTGTTTCAACTGTTTTTTGATTTTACTAGTTGTGGAGTTGAAACATGCTTCTTTATTTGAAGTTATGGTTATTTTAACAATATATGGATTTTCAAATACACACACAGACACACACACACATATATATATATCTATTCGTAAATATATGTCTTTGTGTGTGTCTGTGTCTTTTTGTGTGTGTGTGTTGTATATATGTATGTATGTATGTATTTATTTATTTATAAACACACATAAAAAACATATTTTATAAATATATTTAAAACTGATCTTATAAATATATATAAATATACAAATATATATAAGGATGAAAAATTGTAACTACAAAAATATATATAACTAGATATAAATGTATAATAATATACTAATGAATATATATATACTAATATATAAATAAACATATATGTATTAATATAACTAAATATATTTATATTAATATGAATCTATTTTAATATTCAAATAAATCTAACCATATATATATAAATAAATAAATGTATCATTAAAGAGAAAAAAATCAAAATGGATTAGTGGTAAAGGTACAAGCACGCAAGGGAGAGGTTGTAGGTTCGATTTCGGGTGTATGCAAGGAAGTGTGTGCGCATGTGTGGGACATGCAGGAAAGGGCGGTGCGTGGGAGTGGGAGGGGCTGCCTAGCACTGATAAATGGGGGGGGGGGGTCAAGCACTGTAAAAATCTCCCCCTGAATATAAATTATTTTTTATTCATTTTTTATTTATTTTTTACTTTTATCAGTACTTTTTTTAGCGCTGATTAAAGGGGACTTTATCATCACTTTTCTGAGCACTGATAAAAAGGACACCCCCTTTATCTTCGCCCCAATTAACATCATTTTTTTAGCACTGCTAATGCACT
This sequence comes from Viscum album, assembly GCA_963277665.1. Classification (NCBI taxonomy): domain Eukaryota; kingdom Viridiplantae; phylum Streptophyta; class Magnoliopsida; order Santalales; family Viscaceae; genus Viscum; species Viscum album. Next base: position 1,049,112,974 of record OY728150.1, read on the forward strand.
TTTCTAGCACTGATAAAAGCCATATTTATAAACATACTGAAATTTTTATGGTTATATGTCATATGATTCAATAGATAAATTATTTGAATAATGTTTTAGAAATGTTTTTATTAGTGAAGTATTAGTATATCTCTATAGATTGATTAGCATGTTTTGTCGGTTTATATCATGGTTATGATACTATTTTTATGGTGGATTATTTGTTTGAATACTTATAGAACTCTCTACCCATCCAATATTAATAATTTTGGGTGTCCTTGGAATAGTTATATGATTTAGAGATTATAATATTTCATTGAGTTCATTATTTTATTTTTTACAGCAAATATAATGGGATTATATCATAGATTTGGTGTGGGTATTAGTGTGATTTATTTAAGAAATTTTTTTGGATACTATATTTCATTTATTCATCGACGGATACATTATGAGGAAAAAATAAAATATATGTGATACACTTTTGGCATTTATATTGGTTTTATATAGCTCATGGGATGACCAATTTTCTCTGGATTATTTTTTATAAAGTTATGTATGTAATTATTATATAATTATAGATTCATTCCGAGTATTTTATGAGTGTAATTTTCAATATTCAATGAATTGGTAATATTTTAATGAGATATCTAAAAATGTCCCTCATCTAGTAAATATAATAACTATTCATGTGTGGATAATTCAAGAGTAAATTATGATTGTGTAGTATCCAGGAATGATTGATTCTAATTGTTGAAGATATTTTTTTGCAGTATTATATTAGTGATCATGTATTTTTATGCTTTTATATATGGAATAAAAAATTAATGTTTAATAGGGGATGTAAATTTTCCTAATGATTTATTAATTAAATAAAGTTGTTCGAGTATATTGGTGATGTGAAATATAAATAAAACATTAATTATGTCCTGATATAGTACATTATATATTTGAATTTACATATATATAGAGTTATTGTAAAAAATATCATTTAATATATTTTAATGAACTAGATTTAGGAGATTTTGTGATATTTAAATAATATAATGTCGAGATCTAGGACAAATATGGTAATCCTCATTGGGTTCGACTAATTTCATTGATAATAGTTTAGGAGAGGAAAGTTAATATTGAGGGGAGATGTAATAGCAACTAATAATCATGTATTTTTATAATTTTAAATGTCATGAGTTTATATTTTATTAATGTTAATTTTGTGATAAAAATGGTTTAAAGGAGGTTTGAAAATTATTTTTAGAGATGGTTAGAGGAATAAATTTGGGAAATAATGTTTACTACATCTAGTAATCTTTTTTGGAACCATCTCGTAATCGATAATAATGAATTAAACACTGATTTTCATGAAACAACTTTACAATAACCAAGAAATTATACTATAGGTACATAATGAGCCACCTGTCGGCCCCTAGTATCCACTATGTAGTAAGAAGTTTTCCAAACTCGCATGTTTAATTAGAAAATTTTATGTATTTTTCAATGAAATATTTTTAAAATATTTGAATCAATTTCTGATATCAATCTTGAAATTGATCGATTAAGTTAGTTTCCCCATTTTCTTCCTCCCTTAACTGCCTAACCAGTCTTTATCTACTCCATTACTTTTTCAATCAATAATATATAAATGACAGTGAACTAAGGTAATAATATTTATGTAAGGATTCAAATTTCATTATCAGTATAGGTTGTTATGTGATTGGTTTATTTGGAAAACAAATTATATCATTTTAGGTTAATTTTCTATCGATATATTAAATTGGGATGTCATGGATTGTTATATTCATGATAATGGTGTCAAAAATGATAAAGAACAGTGAACCCAAAAATATCATGTGTCTTAAATGGTGTCTTGTATGTAAAAATGTTATCATGCACTTGGAACAAGGCATAGTGGGTATGAATGGGTATTTTTACTATGAAAAAAATAATGAATAAAATAATATAAAGTATTAAGACTATAATTTACATTCTATCTAAGGAATAATAGTATTATAATTAACTTGTGAGGTATTTACTCATTATACTTCCATGGGATTATTATGAAATTTTGTAATAATATGGAAACTATATAATTAAAAATATTAAATAAATAGTCAATATAATATATCTGAGATGTATATTTCGAATAAAATTGAATGTTTTTAGATTATTCAATGTTTTAGAATCATATTGTGATATTGTGTGAATTAATTGTATGGTCAGAAAATGTGAGTAACATGGATAAAAATAAAAAAACAATAAGTTTTTATAATATATTATTAATAATGGTAATATTTTATAATGATCTAATAAAAAATCAAACATTTGAATATTTTAATTGTTGAGAAAAATTGACTATGATTACACACTATTTGATTTTTGGATATGTATTTTACACAATAGGATACATGTTTATCTCTTAAGATGAATATATCATTCCTATTGTGAATGCTTGTTTAATTGATTTTTTACATTATAATAAATAGTACTATAACACAGTGTGAGGAGGTGATTTAGTGTAGTAACCAAATATTTTACCTTGGGGGACAAAGACATTTTTTAGTTGTAGAGTATTGGGTCCCTAAAAAGAATAAAATATTAAATTATTCATAGTAAATGATCAGATAAAAATTTTATGATCCCCAACTTGTTATTTGTATATAGTATATTCCCTGTGGTTGAAATTTAATTTCTTTCAAATATAGCTTCATTTGAGATATATTTAATATTTTTATAACAAAAAAATATTATCTTAAAATTGTGTGTAGTGAAAAATATTGGATTGATCCCGGTATAGATATTAAACAACTATAGTTATCTATGAAATGGGATGTTTTACCAAGTTGTGATTTTATTTATGTGTTCAGAAATTGGGCTCTAAACTATGACACTTGTAGGTTTTATATTAAAAAATATAAGTTCACCATATAACTTCAATTTTCATCCATCAACCTAGGTTCATCCATATTAACCAATAAAAAATCTACATGGAAAAATATATTTTGTAATGTTGGATTTAGTTTTTTAATGAGGATAAACTGAAAAATTATTTATCATGGAATTTATCTTTCAGGAATTGATGATTCACCATGAGTTTGGATTTATTAAATTAATTGTCCATTGTACGTTTTAACATTATAAAATTCAACTCCATGTGTATTAAATCATATTTTATATAAAAATATACATGTATCTCGGGTATTGATAGCCAATTTTCAATGGATATTTTATTTATATATATTGGATATTTTTTCATTTGATTATTTGTGTGGAAAAAATTATTATATAATTGTTGTTAACCATTTTTTGAAAGATTTTATTTTGACAGTTAAATTATATATTACATCAAATCCTCATGAATGAAACATATTGATCATTGTTTTTAATATGTTTAAAAAGAAAATAATATTCCCTTTTTTGGATAATAAAAATGATACCGACCACTTTTATTAGTTGACAATGAACCGAAGAAAAGTGGAACAACAACAATGGGGATTAAATTTCAACCAAATATACCGAACCATTTAAAAAAATATTTATGATATTGTAACCATAATCACATTAAAGACACTAGTATATATGAAATTTATCCCACTAAAGATCCTTGTAGATGACATACTAAATATGGGAATCCATCTTGTCCCAAATCGTGATATACATCTACATATTAATCATTTCATCAATAAATACATTGATAAATATATGTTTTATTATTATTAATCCATGTAAATTATTTTTTACTAGTTTTTACTTAGAGACTTTATTCACATATCTTGTTGACATATTACTTTTTTCATTAATTATAATGACCACATACAGTATCTCCACATCAATGTTTTTTATAAAATCCATTAAAAGTTATTTGGAAACGTCTTATATCTCATTAAATTATAAAAAATCTATTTCAACTTACTGATTTCTATCATATATATCAATGTTTACATACATAGTTCTTACTTTTAAAATTTTTTCCCATGTATTTCCTTAAGCATAGGGTCATTTGATAAATGAGACACCACTTTAAATTTAATGGATTCCCCCATTTATCTAGTCACTATATGTTTGGGAAAAATAAATTATTCAACATTTCTTATATTTCCATTCTATGTAATCCCTAAATAATCACAAGTGTAAAAGTTTATTTTATCCCATTTTTAATTTTGTAATGATATTATTATTTTATATGAATATTCTATTTTAAAATTGAAGAGGCTAGTATGTTTTTGTTGAAAAAATTTCCCTCATCAAATGAGTTATTGACTTCCAACAACAGGATCACCTCCTTATACTAGAAAATTGTTGATCTAGCTACATAAGGATTCTATTTTTTTCATTTCATAGATCATTAGATATTAATAAATATTTTTAAAGTTCTATATATTATCCGTTATTACATTAAATATATTTCGAATACCTATATTATTAGTAGGAACCTAAAGTGGCCATATAGGACTCATAGGTGAATCTATTCCATACCTCCTAGACAAAGGGGATAACCAAGGATCACCTCTCCTTAAGCATAAAAAGATATTGCTCCTACAACTTATTTATCCCCATAGTTGATGAAGTAGTTTATGATACATTATGAAAAATTAGACGAAGAGGTTTCTCTAGTAGTAGATTGCCTAGAATAATACCACATATGATATAGTTTGTGTTACCTTCCCCAATAGCCTCCTAAAATATCTATGATTCTAACTGATCCACTCTTGTATTATCCTTAGATAAAAATTGGTATTCATTACTATGTCTATAAATCTCACCACTAACACTTTAATTTTAATAGGAAAATATCTATATCAATCTGTTCCATCGTATCTCATAATTGTCCAACTATCACCTACGAGTAGTTTTCAGTTGTTAATCATATAAAATAATCCTTTATCATTATACATTTATGACACCCCTTCCCTTATGAAAAATACAACATCACCTCCAATGAATATGCCGAATAAAAATACTATACATATTTCTAGGAATTATTAAATTGGCCCCCTTAGGAACATTAGTTGAGTTTAGAACCCCAAAATGGAATCAATGACAAATAAGAATATGGTGTCCATAATGATATTAGCTAGAATAAGAATCTCACAATAAACTATACTTCACTAATTAAAAAAATCATCATTTCTGATCAATCTAAACCATTATTTAATGAAATAGTGGTTTTAAAATATCAATATTAACACATTTTCACAATGAAATAACAAGAAAAATAGGTTTTTTCCTACCCTTAATGAATAAAAAGTGTCTAACTAGAAATCTATAAATATTTAAAATATTAGGATTATTAAAATGAAAGATAGATATAAAGAAATACTCAGAAATAGAAAATGATACTGGATATCAATTTATGAAAAAAGAATACAACAAATTAAACGGAAAGAAAAATATATTAGGAAAAATATATTTATAAGAAAACTAAACTATATGGTATATAGATCATAAATCACATGACATGTTCGCTTTTATCCATGATTCAAGATTTTAAATCGTTATATAAAGGTCACACTATATATAAGATCATAGGGACCACTATGTACCTAATAAAGTTTTTGTTTAGGTTTTTTTAAAACAAATATCAAAATATGTGTAGCATCACATCCCATAAGACATTTAATGAACTACAATACTAGTGGTGTATTAGATTACACACCCATACATCTAATAATCTAATTGTTTTATGTGGACTAATGATAATGTCATGTTAGTCAATAGGATCTTAATTTTCTACATGAGTTCAATCCTGGATATTCAAACTATTCACAAAATGTGTAGTAATGAGACATTCACCCTAACCATTTGGATAAAGGAATCGAATCATGACTACGTAGGTAGTGACTATCCCTTGATTATAATTTCTTCTATCTAGTTGAATATAATTCAATTTATAACTAGAACACACATCATTCTCTATTTGGATATGTTCCTGGCTAGCCATAGTTCCCATGAACCATGTAACTCTGTAGCTACACTATGTTGGTTAAGCACACACTACTACGTAGATGAAGTTTATTCCCAAAACAACTAAAGTATTAGACATCAAATCCAAACAGTTATATATCCTGTACTAGGAGGTATCTACTATTTTATATAATTTTATGATTGAGTTTCTAAAATATTTCTATAATGTAGTCTATTATGGGAATTCTTTCTTGTATAATAAGATATTTCAAACAAATCAATGTAATTTGGCATTTATAATGATTTTTATGAAATTATGGGTTTGTTAGATTCTTGAAGATGTTGATAAGTTGTAAGATTGATTATTAGATTAGAATCAAGTTTGGTAACCCCCCATGAAAAATTATTAACTCTAGGTCATTGGACATTTATGCATTTAGTTGAGTAGTAAAATTCCCCTTATAATATTGTTATTTTCATCCAATTATTGATTTCATAAATCCTTTATTAAATGGAAATTTGAAAAGAAGAGGTATATTTCATCCATAGGGGTAGTTACCCCTTTTATAATATGACCATGATAATTAGGCATAGGTCCCCAACTACTATTTTGATATAGTTAATTTGGTAGCCATGTTGGATTGAGGATATGGATGATTAAGTCATAAATCATTCATTTACTACTTGGTTTCCATTAAGATACAAATTATATTTATTCTCATGGAAATATAAATTAATATTCATATTGTATCCTGAGTGTATATAGATTCATATGATGTATTATCTTCATAGGTGTTAAATAATGAATTCTAATTTGGGATTGGATTACAGGTACATTCATATATATATATATATATATATATATATATATATTTCTTAAAAAATCATAATTAGATTTGTCATTTGAGTTTATATCTTATTCTAGTGTAGTGAGATAGATTTTTATTTTGACATCTATTTCTATTTTTCAGGCCTCATATTGGGTATGTTTATACTCTCCCATATAATATCTGAGTTCCCACACATGTTGTTATTTTTAAAACATTACACTATTTTGTGGACGTTTTGGTATACATAGATATAGTGTGTCTTGTACGATGAAGATACATAGTGTCGTTTATTGGTTCTTAGTGATACTTAATGTGGTCATGGTTACCAATCCATGATTCTAGTAGAGAGTATGTATATTTTCCCTCATATTGTTTCATTTTAGGGTGAAATTATCTTTTATATTTGTATCTTTTTGTACTTTTCTCATGATGTGTTGTATTTGATTATAGTTCTATTATAAATTCTTCTATAGAAGAAATGGTTATATATATATTAAACAATAATAATAGATATAGAGTGTTAATTATATTTTCATATATTTTTAATCATTTTATATGCTAAGATCATCCGTGTATGTTGTGCCTTCGGGGAAGGACTCACCAAAACATGTCCTATTAGTGGTGGGATTGGGTTAGAACATTATTACTATCACTAACCATGGTAGGGAATTCATATGTTAGTAATTATTAGTTTTAATAATGTTACTCATTCCTAGAGATGGATTTTTGGGAGAATTTTCATGTTAGGGTTGTTTTATGTTTTTTGTAAGTAGTCTGAAGGAGTTTTTAATATAGTTTTAAAACTTAAAAACCATGAACTAGTGTGGAAACTCATATATCAATTAACTGAATAACTGATAATCTATTGAAGGATCCAAAATAGTAAGGAAACTATTTTATAATATAGTAATGATGGAATATATCCCTTGTATAGGTTATTTGTGATTATTCATTCCCTTCATATCTCAGTTTATGAAGATATGATCTAATAATCATGGGTCTATACTATAATATGGAATATTCTATCTATGATAGTAATCTTAGATTTTTAAGGAGTTTAATGATGTTCATGTGAATATTATTTATCCTATATCAATTTTTCATCTATGTGATGTGTAATTGAATTACAAACAAGATTAGAAGGTATATTTACCACAATTATAGTGGATAGATTATCCTCTACTAAGACATAGGATATAATATCATGTATATATTATGGTATTTCCCATTTATAAATTCCATTATATCATAGGTTTAATTTTTTGTATAATTATATTGATATTTTTATCCAAGGATTCATGGTGAGTCTCATCCCTTGGGGATAATGGAATTTTTGGAGCCAATGATTTGTTTATTCTATCTTTTTTTAAACCTAAACAACTATATAATGATTACTGGAACAATTCTTATACATAGAGTAGGTATCCATTGTTGAAAAAAACCCTAGTCAAATTCTTTAAGGGATGGATGGACCATGATTTTCAATTGAGACCTTGTTTAGAGTGGAACTATACCTTGAGGCATTATGGATAAATCGAATACATAAGATTTTAGACCCCATAAAAGAAATATAACTATGTATGAGTATGTTTTATGGTTTATAGAACATATAAATTACAAATTTGATAAAATTTATTATGAATTTCTTTGAACATGGATTTTCCACTTGGGCCACTATAGAGGGCTTTGATATTGGTTTATTTCATTATTCTTCCCCACATATGTCTATGTTTTATAATTATTTTGTGATGAATGGAATTTAATTAACATAACTATGTTTGTTCTAATGTATCAACCAATTTTGTTCAATATTTTCACACATACAAATATATATAAAAATGATCCATTATTTTGCTAATAAATATTTTCTAAAGGTAAAGGGATCTTATTAGCAATCTAGATGAAATTATTCAGATAGAATCTTCGATTAGATAGAATTACTCTCTAAATCACGTTTGAAGAGAGTATTGTATTATTCTTAATAGATAGAATGATTTTTTATATATTTTCATAAATTTTTTATGATATCTTATGACACGAACCATGGTATGTATTGTATATATATAGCCTTAGATAGGGGGTTTGAGATTCATTATTTGTGATATATATATTAGTGGATGGGTGTATAATAAAAATTGATGTAGAGTTAAAAACATGTGAAGTATGAGTGGGGATTACCATCAATGGGTTATTACTAATTAATCCTATTAATTTTATGGGAAAGATATTAGTACTATAATTTCCATAGAATAACCATTTCTTATAATGATGTGAGGTATGTGGATAATGTAATTCTAGGATTTACCTTACTCATGGATAGACTTTTTCATCAAATATTATTATAACACCGATACCTTGTGCATGTTATGGAGTTTCCAGGATGATTTTAAAGGGATATTATTATGATGGAGCACAATTTTTGGGTATATTTACAGACCCACAACACCATACATTTAAATTATTTAAGTAGAAATGTGGTTTTTGAAATTTAATAACCGTTTTTGTTATGAACAAGATTTAGTGTGCTGAATGAATATCTAAATGATTGAATTTTAAAATTTTAAAAACAATACTTTTTCTTAGTAATATTATTGAGAGTGATAAAATTGGATATTTTATCAATAGGGAATATAAACAAAACATTTTCTTAAAATAGATCATAATATTTTAAAAAAATATGAAAAAAATATTTTGTTATTAAAATGGGTCACATCAACCATTCTGAGGTTATCCTAGACTCAATTCATGAGTAACATCTTTTTGATGAAATAATGTAGTGTAACTTTTAGATTTTGAATTTTGTTTCTATAGAGTATGTCATAAATGAGGGAGGGGTAGTTGTTGACCATTAAAAGTATTAGGTTACGATGATTTATATAATCATAGTAGTATATTAGTGGTGTTGTTATGGATTCCTTCAATATGAATTTTCATTCATAGTTAATATAGGATTAAATGAGAATTTATTAATGTAGTTGTCTTAAATATTCATTAAAGAGACACTAAAACCCAACCCAATCAATTTTAGAAGTGGATAAAGTATTTTATAGAGTTATAAGGGTATTTTTGTGGATTTTATTTATAATTTATGAATTTTTAAGTGTATGGTTCTGTTTATGCCTTCTGGTTTTTGTTAGAGGAATCAGCGTGTATGCAATATTAGTAAGATGTGATGGAAATTAGAAGAAAATGTCCTGGAGTACATTACCCTGATGAAATTTTTGGAATCAATGAAAAATAATCATATTATAATTATTATAGTTGTTTTTAAACAATATATTATTTTCAGGTGGTAGTTATCAAGATCTACCTTTAATTTTTTTGAGCATTACCCTCTCGTGAATAGGTAGTCATGATAAAAAATCACTTCTAGGATGATTTTAAGTGTTTATAGTTTCAATTTTTCTGAAAATGATAGATTATTTTTGGATAGGAATATTTTTTAATAAGTATCCATGATAAAAATTTAAAAATAAATGAGTTTTTACTTATGGAAGGTATTTCACTAAACTGGGTTTCAGTATAAAATTCGTGGAGAGAAATTAAATCCAAAATTGGATGTCTAGGTGAGGGTGGTACATGTGGATATTTTATAGACATTATGTATATTCTATGATTTCCAAAAATATATAACTAAATAGATATATGTGGTTTATATAAAGGATAAAAATCATTTTCATGATGTAGTTCATGATATTCTTGGTTAAAATTTTCAAAATTATCAGCTTTCCTAGATTAAATGTTCTAAATGTGGGAGAATGTAGTGACCTAAATTTTTACCTAAAATTCACTAAACCTGTTTTTGAGTTTTGGAGTCTTTATTACCAAAAAAATGATAAAATATTTAATTCAACAATGTAATAAATATTTAAAAAAAATAATGTCTGACCCATTGGACTCTGGACAAGGTGTTTACCCTTGGGATAGATATTTTTTAATTTTTATATAAATTGGGTTGTAGGAAATATTTAAAAATAATTTAATAAATAAATATAAATCTCATTTTTTGAGTAATGGTAATTATTCGAAAAAACCTCAAATGAAATTATCAACACGATAATTTTTTATAAAACGTCTTTTCAGCTTAACAGATATATAATTTATCTGTTATGGTTTCAAGCCCAAAACTCTAATGATCTAAGGTAATAAATTAATTAAATAGTAACCTTAGTTCATCTTATATATTCAGGTTTAATCCTATCACATTAGATTAGTTTTATTTACCGATTAAAGACCATATATAAGAATAGATATATAGGTATAGATGACTTAATTTTTCTTGTTAGAGACACAATATGATTTTGGATCAAGGTGAGTGAGCAATAAGCCAATAGAGAATCACCATAAAGTAATTATTTAGTATTTTAATTATTCTATTCCATTTAAACCATATTTAATTCCAATTCTTTAGATATTAAATTTTTTTTGACATAAAATTATACTGATATATCAAATAATGGAGAGTTATCATTCTTTAGTTTCTCTATTCATTATTTTTCAATTTATATTCTTTTTATTTCCAAAAATAAAAGAATTATTATCACTTGTGGTTAATAATTATTGAAAATTATTTATTTGATCATTTTAATTCATTGTGAAATCAAACCAGATGATTGAAACCACATGATCATCATTTGAACATTATGAAAATTAATTTATCTATTCTTCAATGAGTAACATTGTTGAAAATTAAATTTCTTGTGGTCAAATATTATATTAACCACAATTCTATGTCTCCAAAATTACAACATATCATATAATTTAATTTATAAAAAAAATATATTAATTAATTTATTATCAAATTTTTCATAGAGGATGATCCAAAATACAACATAATCAATTAAGAGGATTCACTGGAGCTATGTAAAAACTAATGGATCTCATTGCTGATTTCCCTGAATGGAGGGTCAGATGACTATGAGACTCTACTAAACATTTAATTGGATGATGGTGGGTATGAGTAATATAATGGAATTATATGATCATAATATTGAATCAATGTGAAGGGCGGGAAATGTTATTCCATGAAGTACCAACTAAAGGATATCATACATGTTTCAGGAAGGGGCTTAACCACATATTAATGTTGAACTATTAATTAATGGGGCATCTAGAAAGTATGTTAGTGACAAATAGAGGTGATTATAAACATCCATAGTGATTGGATGTACAAATTATGGTAATGGGAATGGAAATATATTATAATTATTGCTTGGAAGAAAACATGACCACATGATCTATGGTTTAGTAACAATACAAATTTTTTTCAATTTTTGATCTAGTGATTAGGTATTATCAATGAGTAAAATTACAATTGGTGTCAGAGAACATATCAGACACCAAATCCTGAATTCATATTATGGATACAGTTTAAGAATAAATATAAATATCAAACAATATTTAGTTTTATGGTACGTGAAACATTTAGTAGACAAAACAATTCACAATATACTTGAGTTTACATCAATCCTTCCACATCGACACACAACTAATGTGTTCCTAGGAGATTTTTTGTGTCAATCAAGATGATGAAACATCATCATGTGGGTACATTCATAAATATTTGAACTAGTTCAGATGGTATATAGTAAAGGAACACATAAATTAGAAAGTGGGATATATGATTATAGATATGTTAGGGTGGTGACCAATTAACAATAAATTCATATATATATTTCTTTAGAGAGACACATGTCCTATATATCACAACCACATGACTAAGACTATTGGTGTACACACCCAGTTAACCAATATTACGACTCACAATGTCACTATAACTGGAATGTCATGTATGTTTACCCCATTAGAATAGGAAAATAAAATTCATTTTATTATACTATATCAGGCTTATATTACATCTCTTAAGAAGTACACGTCCAGTACTAGATGTTCTATATCATTATAAAAATCTACATACTCTTATTTAAGTATGTGTTAAGGAATTAGTCTATTTTTTGTGTTCTACCACATATAACACATTAGTGTATAATCTTTCATCAAAAAGTAGATGTTACTGAATAATTTTATGAAATATTGATTAATTTAGGTTCATATAATGGTGTTAATATGTTTTAGATTATTTTAGAAGATGTTTGGTTGTTAACCCCCTAGAGACACATTGGCATCATAGTATAGGTCAACCATACATTTAATAGAGTAGAAACCCCTCCCCATTTATGATAGAGTGTGGGTTATTAATTTATAGAATATATAACCTAATTAATCTACAAAAAATATATACAAATTTTTATAAACCAAATATAGGTATTAGTATCCCATATATTAACATGCTCACCATTGAATTGAAAGGATCCGCCATAATAAATTCATGATATGTATTATCATAATTATATAGGATGAGAGATTGTGATGTTTAAATCATATGAAATTATAGGTGTAACAACCCTTTAATTTTAATTATGAATTAGAGTGTTGTTTTATTCATATGATTAATTATTATTGGTTTTTTTGTTGTGTGAAATTATGTTAGTGGGATTTGGAAGGCATTCAATGTGGTGTATCATGATCACCCATACATATCATTCAATATAGGGGCATTGAGTACCAAATTAAAGTCCAATGAGTATCTAGTGTTCTATTAAGTGGGACTAAATATAATATATCCCCACAAACTAGACATTTGGGGAGCACGAGGCGGCGTATATAGTACTAGGTATCTCCTCCTAGAAAACTGGGTACCTAATGAGTTTTATGTTGTTTTTCTTATGGGAAACCCTATATCTATACCATTAACCATCTTAAATCCCTTTTATCATCTTCATTCAACTCTAAATGTGATTTATCAATATTTTTGACCACTATTAGGATTACAAAATATCTTTTATGATTAATAATTCATAGTTTGTGTTGTCACTCATCATGGGAGCTTTATCTTGGTATGTCTAATTTCATTCATTCCAAACATTATCTATCTCCAACTGTTACCCTATTTTTCCTTAAAAATTTTAATTATTTTTATTTATGGTTCAAATTAGGGATTTCTTGGAAAAAAAATCGAATTGGTTCGATTCTATAGTCATGTAAGCATAATTACTCTCATGTTAGGAATCCTTTCCTAATATGTAATATATTTATGAGGTTGTCTATCCTAGATAACATGAAGGTGAAAGATATGACCCATAATAGTTTTATTTAACTAGATGGGTGGTTTATAATTAACTCAAGTCACCACTTATATGGTATTTATGGATAAAAAATATTCGTTATGGTGAAATATTTATACAATCTACTGCTAGAGGTAAGGCACTCTTATTGATTAAATTAAGCATGAAGTGAGCTGTTTGATAACTTCGAAGTCTTAGCGGACATAATGGGTAAACATTTATTCATGAGTATTTAGTGTGTCAATTGAAATGTTATTTTATTATTTACCATGAAATGTATGGGTATCTCAGATGTTTTTTTTGGGTTGAACTTATGATTTATCCTTGTGGTGTACTAAATATAGAGGAATTTTAGTGTGTTATAATTATCCATTTGACATTATTTGATTATTTGATATTTCTACTACTTCTTTTTTTTATAAATTAATAATAATAGTTATATCCTCATACTATATGAGTGTATGGTGGGTATTGTTGTGATGATATGAGATCATGGATATCGAGGTCACCCTATGTTAGAGGGTTTTGTTCAGACATTGGAAATCACTAACCCTGAGTGTGAGGGAGTAGTATGGGACATGAATGGAAATAAATCCTGGGCGAGAGGGTTTATTATAGTAATTGATGAGTGATATATAATTTATGTTAGGGGATAGTTATGTGATTAATGTTGGATATTAATTTTCACATTATGTTGAACCATCCTTTGATTCATAAGGTATCAGTCACAAATTTGGGTGTACTCATGGATTGAAATGACACTTCCTTCAAATATGGGGGTCAAAGATGGAGTGATATCAGTTCATAGAAGAATTATTGAAAACCCAATTGTTGGAAAATATTTCTTTTTTATTTTATTTATTTTTGTGAGTTCATACCATCTCATACATCTATTAAACTTATGAAAAAGATGTGTTGGTGTAAAAAACTTCTTGTTTTATTAACACACAACATAAGAAAAATTGAACATATATTGAACATATTTTAAGGGATACAAACTTATTAATGATCCATAAGTTATTATTATGTGTAGGTTGTACTGATTTACAATTTGAGTTGATTCAATGATAAAATATGGGATCTTTTACTACTATGCCTCCAATTTTCTTTTTTTTCTTTTTTAACACATGAATTGATTCAAAACATGAGAGGGATGTTATTTACTGAGGATTTTCATTGCCCAAGGCATAGTCACCTAGAGATTATGGGTTATTTATTACATGGTAGTAAAAATAATTTATATAAAATGTTAATTATTAAGGTTTAATATTCCTCAAGATACTAGATAAATGGTCATTACATTACACCATGACATTTTACTACATTTCAGTATAGGTATTTATTCCTTAATTTTATATTTTGAGTATATCATACTAGGTGTTACACATCATTACATGGGTAAATGGTGAAAAAAAAATCAATTGGTGAGCTTAAATACTCAATATGGGAAGTAATATAGCAGATGATCACATAGAATAATAATTTCATAAGAAATATAATAGGAATATATAATCAAATAATTACATATAGATGAATATATAACCTTAAAATAACCTATATATGAAAAAGAAATAAATAACACATGGATACAATGAAATGATAACATAATTATTGAAATGATGGGAATGAATTATTTAGGATATCATAAACAAAAAACCAAGGAATTTTTGCATTTAAAAAATAAATAAATGGTATGGATAGACCCATTACCCTATAATAGATTCCTTATGATACATGAATGTTTTTTGAGGGGATGTATTATTCTAGACCACGCCCATTAAATCATTTTCTAATTCATTACATCAAATAATAAATGATTGTAGGTCGTACATGGCATAATGTTCAAGAATGAAAAACATTAAAATTCTTAAGATAATTGCAAAATAAGTATCATATTACATTATTGTATAATATTTATAAAAGGGTTATATGGCATGACATTATTTTTTCACTATTAATAATATTCCAAGGTTATATTGGTGAATTCACATGAATCATATAACTAAGAGTTAGGAATTAAAAATGTTTAAATATGTTCCATAATTAAGATATGAATTATGATGTGTAGTTACTAGGTACCTTTAAAGAAGAACATTATCAAGTAGGATTGAAAATTAAAGAAATTTATTTTTAATTGTAGTGGATAAATGTAATTAAATAAAAAACATCCATATATGTACACTTTCAGGTCTTCTTCCATACATACATATGTTAGATAAAAAATTGAAACTATTGTAAAACATTATAACACTATATTTAAATCATTAATTTTTGTTTGAAATGATCATTTCAATTATCCAAAATATCCCCAAATTGTGTCATAACAAATAGTACATGTAAGATAATTATTTGTATATTGAGTGAAGGTCGACCTAGTACCCAAAAAAACCTATTTTTGGTTTCTAACACTATATGGATCTATGAGAAAGACATCATCCGCTAGTAATATTCATATATGGATTTCAATACTTGTAAATAACACTCCCTTTACATTACTATAAATTTAATATATTTTAACATTTATATTTTTTTGGTTTCTCATTATTGTTTTATCATCGCTATAGCATATAAATATAATAAAATAAGAAGAAGTAATTATATCTTGTCGATAATATGATATGGAGTTTATAACATTGATTCATAATTATTATTCACATTAAATTAAATTTTAAATTATTTTAAAAATAAATGATAATAATAGTTTACAAACTTTTACTGGTATTATATCTTCACTAAAAGAACCACTAAAATACCATTTTTGTGTTTTTGATGTCATGGTTGAAAACCATGGTTGTTTTTCTATGAATGTGATGTATGTTTGGTACAACAACTCTATTATTAAATATCAACAGTTAAAAATAAAATATTAACATTTTATGGCTTCTACAGATCATTAATTAATATGATAAATGAATGATAACTAATCTGAATAAATGGATAGATTCCATTCTATAGAAAATAGTTATAATATATGATATATTAACTTAATTTGATGAAGATCATTAAGAATGTTAGTATATGGTTATTCCCATTTTTTTGATTTTATGAAATGGAGTGTATGGCTCCTATGAAAATTTTATGCCAAATGATACTATCCCTCTTTCCAAAAGATCATTAATTACTCAGATAAAGAACCAAAACACTTTGGAGAATTAAAATTTCCTCATTAAGTGTTTATTAATCTAATGAAAATTTCCCATACATAAAGGTATGATGTATTTATATAATTTTACTCATTATTCACATCAAGCTAAATCAGTGAAGAAAAAATGATGGAATATAATGAGGTTTATGTGTTTCAATAAAGTTTTTTGGTTAGTATTTTTTCAAATATGATCATAGATTTGTTTCCATAGAGATATATTCATCTATTTTTTGTACACATATTCTACATAAGCTTATATGATGATCCTAAAAAACCCCTCAAATTTTGAATAATAATTTTTTATGAACCAAACATAATGTAAGTTGAATAAGTAATCACATGGATGAAATATCATGTGGAAAAACCAACAATGGTATAAATATAGTATTGGGATAATAACATGGAAATTTAAAAAAAGGTAAAATGATGAAAATATAAATAGGAATTTAAAATAGGGATAAAAGGAACCCTTTACTGCCTTCAGATATTAATCATTGATCCAAACAACATAACTGACCAAACTCTTAAATAATAATGATAGTGTAACTTGTGAGGATCCTTGACAGAACTATGGAGAGAGAAATTCAAATTTGGTGAATGAGATTTTGAAGAGGGGTGGGTATTTATAGATGTGGTGAGTGGAATATCATGGAATAAAATAGTGATTATTTTATTCATACACTCTCTTTAGTACTACACTACAATCAATAATGCCCAATTACATCCATTATTATTCCACTTTAATGGTCATTACGCTAAATAATATAATATTGTTATTTTTTATGAGTTTATGCATGGTTATATATATCATCGTGATGACATGTTTACTATATTACATTATATTTCACTATTATTGACCATATTTTACTATTTTTTTCAAAAAAAAATTCATATTTCATAGCATATATTATATCAGGGTCCTAATTGGAAATATTTAATACATTATATAAAATTAAGCCTCTATTTTATAATTTTTTACCTATATATTTTTTATAATACATTTAATAAAAAAGTGGCATCAGAGTAAAAAAATTATCATTTATAAAATAAATTACACTTAAATAATAATTACCCAAAATATAACAAACCCAGTCTATCACAAGAATAATCTCTATAAAATATTTGTTCCATGGTATTACATTTATGGTTTTGTTTATATATCTTCAATATAAAACTGATTTCTACAATCATAAACATATCCCATAGATTATTTCAATCCGGTAGCATTTATTGTTGTTCTACTGGGGCTTTGCCACTGGAAAATCATTGTAATTGTATTTCTATTCAGAGGTCTAATAAATTAGATTCATAATGAATGTTCCTACTGGTAAATTCAATGGTTCTTCTCGTATATTATATTTAACTCTTTCCATTACCTTTAATATAAAATAATCATAATGGTAACTTTTTAATATTTATAATAACAAAGATTATAATTCGCAATAGTCATAATGCCCACTATTCATAATTCTCAATAGTCATATTGACCATTGATCATAATTACCAATGTTAATATTTAATTATACTACTTATATATATATTGTCACGAAAAGAATCTGGTCGCCGCCAAAACCGGCTCCCAACCTGACCAGTGGCAAGTCCCGAAGGGCGTTCCCAATCCCCATGGGCTGGCATAAGTGCCCGGGTATCAAAAACTGAAAATTGGGAATGATTTGCCCAAATTTTTATACTTAAAACAACAAATGAATCCAAGAAATCAAATCTGGATTTTTCAAACAAGAACATCTTTTACTAAAATTCAGAACTGAATTACACAATTTTAAATAATGTTTTAACACTATTACAAATGTACAAACCCAGGAAAATACAGCCCAAGAACCTCCACATGAAATGTGGCACCACCCTCAAGCCATTTCCACAACCCTGCATCATGATGGACCGCTAAAAACCCGAACCAAAGGCATAAAACATGTACCCAAACCTGTGACATAAAATAAGCAAGTCTACTTACACCCAAATGTATAAGTAGGGTGTGAGAGAAAGCCCAGTAGGATACCACCACTAAGATATTCCATGTGATAAACATTTCATGATAAAAAGCATTGAATGTTTTGTAAATAAGAAATGCTTGTTAAGATTTTCTAAAGGAAGCAATAATAAATGAAAACAATTTTCATGTGGTCTAATTTTAAAGGACCAAAAATTTTAAACTGAATAACAAAGCTTCTGAATTTTCCAGCCAACAATACTGTATACCGACGATAAGTACAAAGGACCTAATGAGAAAAAGTAATAGGAAATAACCCCTAGGCACTAGCTAGTTGTGGGTCCCAGGTACCTCGTATCTCGGTGAGAGTAACCACAAAACAAAATATCTGTTCCCGTGTACGAGCCACTAGTAGGGATCATACCCATAACCTAGTATTCCCCAATCATCATCATCATCATAATTTAGTTAGAGTTGTAAGCGTCAATCTTGCTAAGTGAAACTGAGGCTAAACCCCACGGATTCACTAGCATACTAGTACACATCCACCCACCTAGATACCCGGGTTTTCCCTTTGTGCTCAAACAAGTTCAAAAATCCAAGAAATATTGTTTTCACATGAAAATATCACTTCCACGTCACACATTAACTAAACAGCCCCATGTACATCACACAAGTCACAAATTCCACTTTTCATTCAAATGCATTTTGATATCAAACTTACACCAAAATTGCCTACAACAATTTTCACATTTCTTTAACACTTCCACAAATACTTTAAATAGTTTTATAAAACCATTATAAGATATTCAACTCACATAATATCCCACACACATGTCACATAATACCCTTATCACCTTCACAATTCATTTTATCAATAAACTCACACGAAACATCCCACACCCGTGTTTCGCACACAAAACACAATTTAGTAAAACATTTCGGCAATTTATAAAACATTATTAAAATGATTGAAATATCAAATCACCACTTTACCATTCAAAAACCCACATTATGTGAACAAAATCACCCAAACTGTGCATATACACACTAACCCAACTTTGTTTAACCAAATAAAACATTTGCAATTTTTAAAAAACAAACCCAAGAGGTATAACCGTTGTTTGCACACTAAACCCATTTCAAAATCCACATTAAAAACCAAAATCATACCAATACCAATCAAAAACAGATATTTCAGCCCTAAAACAATTATTAAACCATCCCCAAGTGTTATACAAATACATCAAATAATACCACATGGATACACATGAAAAACACACATTTTCATAAATCACCTTCAAGAAGTACAACATGGTTTTACACCTTAAACTAATTAAAAAACCTCTTTTCAAGGCCAACATGAAAATAATAAATTAAAAAACTATAATTGGAAACCCCTTTCAAAACTAATAAATCACTTTCATAGTTATAAACTAAACCCAAACATTACCCCAATAGTCACACATGAAAAGTACCCAATTTCAAGCTAAAATACAACTAAAAATTAAATGTTTAACCAGATCCATTAAAAAAAGATTTCAAACAAAAAAAAACAGGTTATAAACATTCCTAGTTAACAAACCAAGAAATCTAACTCATCACAAAATGTTTACACATGGAATCACATACCTTTTGAGTCGAAACCCTCAAAACCTGGTGCGAATCTTTAAGCGCACCACCGCCGCACCACAAGGAATATAAATCCAGACCTAGACCACCAAAAATTGACCCAAAAGATACCAAAACAGACCTTAGGATCGAACCCCAACTTCTGGACATGAGTAACTTCAAGAAAGAGGAAATAAAACTAAAAGAGGATGGAAGGAACCAAGAAGGAATTCCCTTAGTGAAATATCTTGAAGAAATCGGCAACAATCCACCAAAATATGAATCTCCAAGTACCCAAAACTGGTATGGAGGTTCTAAGGAGTAATATTAGGTCATGTGGGAACTGAAATGGGGGGGAAAATGATAAAAATTTAAAGAGTTATGAAAGATTCATTTTACCTCGTCCAATCTGGTTGATTTGAGAAAGAGTTGAAAGATCGCCCTACTTCGCGGATCACCTGAGCACCAAAATTGTGAAACCGATAATGGGGGTGATCCTAGGGCTATTGGATTTGAGAGGGAGGTTGAATCACGGGGTAAAAGTAAAAAATGAATGATATATAGAGAATTTACCAAAACTATTTAAAGTAGGAAATGGGAATACGGGCATGCCCAATACCTAAATCAAAAACCCAAATCTGTCATGATTTTGGATTTATATGTGACCCAAAGGGATATTTTGGAATTAATATATCAGGTTATGCAAATTGGGAAGTGGAATGGGTTTAAAATAGTAAAAATTGAAGGATTTATAGAAGAAACAAAATTAGTTTTTAAATCTGTAATTGGGCTCGCGGTTTGACCCAAATTTTCAAAACCCACCATTTTCACCACAATGAGTGGTAAACCCCCCCCCCAAATCAAGAATGGAAATTAAATGAAATATTAATATATAAAAAAGTCACATGTGTGAAAATTCTCCACACCATACAACTTTCAGCCCTCGTAAATCCACATCAAGGACAATGAAAAAACACAAAACCCAACCGAAAGGCAAAAATGGACTCCTTTGCTAAGCTTTCCCCCCAAAGGACAAAACACCTCCAGTGATCAATTAAGGAAGGAATACTTTAAAACCAAAACATACACCTCTTTACTGAAATTATCAAGAACATTCGGATTTATCCTAAAGGAAAACCCTTTAAACACAATCTAAACAAGGATCATGAAATTTACCTGAACAAACATGAACATTGAATAAGGTTACACTTACCTGGATATAACTAAACCATTGGGAACTCTACAATACCAATGTTAACCCAAGGAAGATGTAGGTGGTTATATAGATCTGAACAAGACCACCTACTTCCAAGCCAACAACATCTACAAAAGTGTGTTACTGGTACAAGGATACACAAATGGGCTCCCCACCATAAGAACCAACCATCTTAACGGACCAATATGGGCCGACACAGAAAGACCCCAAAACATAAAGAGTTGGGACAACCGCACGGTTCGCCTACGCATTTTGGTAAACTGTGTTCTAACCATGTGGAACCTTATATCTAAATGATTTTCTGTTGAATGGTTACTACTAAATGTTCACTCAACATGTCTAGAAAAATCCAAAACCTTTCCCCCAAACCCAAAGGAAACCAAAGGGGAAAAGAATGTCATTGGGAGATAACATGGGGATGAGGCCCACCACCTCTTTCCACCGAACGGAACAAAAGAAGAAAGATGAAAACACCAAATGGTTAAACTATTCACATCTCTCATACTGAGAATAGTTCTTTGAACAAGGTTAAAAACTAAACTGGGATTTCCTTTTTACTACGTGCCAGCTTCTCTCCAAGACCTATGGCTGGAGCTGGAATGGTTGAAGCATCTTCGACCTCGCAGTTAGGATTTGGAAACCCCTGAATTTAATTTCTTCTTCTGATGATACAAACAACTACACGCAATCCCATATGGGTTCACAAAGACATAACACACTCTATAACTCACTTTACCATAACTTGGAAATTTACTAAAATAAGGGTTTCGAGGATGCACTCACATCACACCTTGTTTCTTTGGGTGAAAACCAACAGAAATAAAGGACACATATAAACACCTTCCTCTAAAATAGAGGATGTTGAGATCTCCCAAAAGGAGAAACACTTCTAAAACAATAGACTCACAAAATATTGTACAACTTCACCTTTACAATCAAATGAGCACGCGACATCACATCGCGTCACCGAAAATGACCAAAGCGACTGATAGAAATAATACAAGGAGGGGGCCTTACACAACACCCCCAAACATCACAACATTCCAGAAAGTGTCCATAAGAGCCTCTTGTGGAAAGATTTTCCGCACTGGTGGTCTAACATAAACCCCTTCTTCGAAGAGAGTACGAAGGACTTAGATTCCCTCTTAAACACTATCCATACTGAAAATCCTAGACACCTTTCACCTTCCATGAATCAGGTAAGGTAAAAAACAAAGGTCTCTTTCAACCATCCATGAGCACTCTTCTAAAACAAGAGGATCCAAAAAAACCAAGAAAGTAAATGGTGTATAATCATTCTACAAAGCTCAAGAAAATATTCCTTACATTGATCACCTTGAGGATTTTCCAATTGCAAAAAAATCCGGGTTGCACTTCAGTTGTGCACTAAAACTTAATGGGGGCGTACCTTATCCAATGAGGGAACCCAAGGAACCAACCAAGCTGGTACATTGGTTAAAACATTCCATATAACAGATCCATACTCATTAATTGAACCACCTTAATGGTGTCCTGAAACATATATCATAGGAGACTACTAACCGGACCTTCTACCCAGCTTACTGACCAAACACAAACCCAAAACACAGTTTGAACAGGAGGGGTTCTTGGACTCCAAACATCCCACAACATCAACATTTTCCAAAAACACATAATATACACCATCCCAAACTATTCTTCAAGTCATAATTTTTTTCATTGAAAACATTTCTTTGAAAACCAATGGTTCAGAAGGTATCGTATCCACCAATGGTACCCCATGGGCCTCACACATGCATGTTTCTGTGCCACACTAGGCACCCTCCTCATATTCATCCCAACAATCATCCAGTAATTCCATTAACCATCCATCATCCCATATAACCCAATGCATGTGGTCGCTCATGTAAATTCCAATGGTTAAAATGAAAATTCTTTCCACTTTTCAAAAACAAAACGGTCAACCAACCCATCCTTTTTCTCAAAACTGTTAAAAATGAGATCAATATCTCAATTCACATATTAAAAAACCATTCATAAGGAAACAACTATTTAGAAAAGAAATCACTTTCATTTTATTCATATCAATTGGAAAACATATCATCCCATTAAAACACCCTTTAATTGTTTAGAAAACTATATTGGAATCACTTTTGAAAACCAACTTCAATATGGTTCCTGATTTCAAAAGAGGTGTAAGCACACTATTTTCCATTTGAAAATAATTCATAAAATTCAGTTCCACCATTTCATAAATCAAATCATTCCCTCTTTATTTGAAAATCATTTCAAAAAAACTTTACGCTTCATAATACCAAGTCACTTTAAAACCAAAGTTCCATGATTTCAAAACTAAAGCACAAAACAATGCGAGAAGAAACTAGTTTTAGTGGGTGACTTGGACATATGGTTGGAAGAAATATTCCATTCACTTCACCATCACAGAGAGTGTTCTAGGTAATATCCCCGGCTCCACATGGCTTGCCAGACCCTGCGATCTCACTGAGACCATTAACTAAACTCTCTTTTTATTTCCCCTAATCATCATCAGACCAAGAAAACCAAAAGACATAGATAAATCCCAACTTCCCCTGGCGACTTGAATTCCGACATGAGGTGTTGTGATCAAGCACACTACCCATAATCGGAATTTCATGTCCTGGCAATCTTAACTCCAAACTATCTAGAATATTTCCCAAATAACATGAATCAAATAGAGCGAACCTCCTCTGATACCATTTTGTCACGAACCGAATCTGGTCGCCAACAAAACTGGCACCCGACCCGACCCGTGGAAAGTCCCGAAGGGCGTTCCTGATCCCCACAGATTGGCACAAGTTCCCAGGTATGAAAAACTTAAAATTGGGAACTATTTACACAAATTTTTATACTTAAAAAAACAAATGAATCCAAGAAATCAAATCTGGATTTTTCAAACCAAAACATCTTTTACTAAAATTCAGAACCGAATTACACAATTTCAAATACTGTTTGAACACTATTACAAAGATACAAACCCAAGAAAATACATCCCAAGAACCTCCACATGGAAATAGGAACCTCCCTCAAGCCATTTCCACGACATTGTATCATGATGGACCGCTAAAAACCTGAACCAAAGGCATAAAACCTGTACACAAACCTATGACATAAAATAAGCAAGTCTACTTACACCCAAAGGTGTAAATAGGGTGTGAGAGAAATTCCAGTAGGATACCACCACTATGAGATTCTATGTGATAAACATTTCATGACAAAAAGCATTTCAAGTTTTGTAAATAAGAAATGCTTGTTACAATTTTCTAAAAGAAGCAATAATAAATGAAAACAGTTTTCATGTGGTCTAATTTTAATGGACCAACAATTTTAAAATAAATAAAAAATCTACTGAATTTTCCAGCCAACAATACTGTATACCGACGGTAAGTACAAAGGATCTATTGAGCACAAGTAATAGGAAATAATCCCAAGGCACTAGCTAGCTGTGGGTCCAAGCTACCTCGTATCTCGGTGAGAGTAACCACAAAAAAAATATCAGTTCTCGTGCCCGAGCCACTAGTAGGGATCATAGACACAACCTAGTGGTCCCAAATCATCATCATCATAATTTAGTTAGAGTTGTAAGCGTTAATCTTGCTAAGTGAAACTGAGGCCAAACCCCACGGATTCACTAGCATACTAGTACACGTCCACCCACCTAGATACCCGGGTTTTCCCTTTGTGCTCAAACAAGTTAAACAATCCACGAAATATATTTTTCACATAAAAATATCACTTCCACATCACACATTAACTAAATATCCCCATGTACATCACACAAGTCACAAATCCCACTTTTCATTCAAATGCATTTTGAAATCAAACTTACACCAAAATTGCCTACAACAATTTTCACATTTCTTTAACACTTCCACAAATACATTAAACAATTTTATAAAACCATTATAAGATATTCAACTCACATAACGTCCCACACACATGTCACATAATACCCTTCTCACCTTCACAATTAATTTTATCAATAAACTCACACGAAACATCCCACACCCGTGTTTCTCAAACAAAACACAATTTAGTAAAACATTTCGGCAATTTATAAAACATTCTAAATTTTTTTGACATCTCAAATCACCACATTACCATTCAAACCCCCACATTAGGTGAACAAAATCACCCAAGAAGTACATATACACCCTTACCCACCTTTTTTTAACCAAATAACACATTTTCAATTTTTATAAAACAAACCCAAGAGGTATAACCATTGATTTCACATTAAACCCATTTCAAAACCCTCATTAAAATCCAAAATCATACAAAAACCAATCAAAAAATAACATTCAGACCTAAAACAATTATTAAACCACCCCCAAGTGTTATACACATACATCAAATAATACCACAAAGATACACATGAAAAACACTCATTTTCATAAATCACCTTCAAGAAGTACAACACGGTTTTACACCTTAAACTCATTCAAAAACCACTTTTCATGGAAAACATGAAAATAATTAATTAAAAAACTATAATTGGCAGCCCCTTTCAAAACTAATAAATCACTTTCATATGTTATAAACTAAACCCATACACTACCCCAATAGTCACACATGAAAAGTACCGAATTTCAAGCTAAAATACAACAAAAAATTAAATTTTTTACCAAATCCATCAAAAACATATTTCAAACAAAAAATACAGGTTATAAACATAATTAATTAATAAACACAGCAATCTAACTCATAAAAAAATGGTTACACATCGAATCACCTACCTTTTGAGTCGAAACCCTCAAAACTTGGTGCGAAACCTTATGTGAACCACCGCCGCACCAAAAGGAATATAAATCCTGACCTAGACCACCAAAATTGACCCAAAAGATACAAAATCAGACCTTATGATCGAAGCCCAACTTCTGGACATGAGGAACATCAAGAAAGATGAAATAAAACTAAAAGAGGATGGAAGGAACCAACAAGGATATCCCTTACTTGAAATATATTGATGAAATCGCCCCCAATACACCAAAATATGAATCTCTAAGTACCCAAAACTAGTATAGAGATTCTAAGGAGTCATATTAAGTCATGTGGGAACTGAAATGGGGGAAAGATGATAGAAATTGAAGGAGTTATGAAAGATCCATTTTACCTTGTCAAATCTGGTTGATTTGAGAAAGAGTATGAAACATTTCCCTACTTCTTGGATCACCTGAGCTCCAAAATTTCGAAACCGATAATGGGGGAGATCCTCAGAATATTGGCTTTGAGAGGGAGGTGGAATCAAAGGGAAAATTTAAAAAATGAATGAGATATTGAGAATTTACCAAAACATATTTAAAGCAGGAAATGGGCCTACGGGCAGGCCCATTACCTAAATCAAAAACCCAAATCTATCATGATTTTGGATTTATATGTGAACCAAAGGGATATGGAGGTTTTAATATATAATTTTATTCCAATTGAGAAGTGAAATGAGTCTAAAATATTAAAAATTGAAGGATTTATAGAATACTTTTTTTTTAAATCTGGAATTGGGCTCGCAGTTTGACCCAAATTTTCAAAACCCACCATTTTCACCAAAATGAGTGGTAACCCCCCCCCCAATCAGGAATGGAAATTTAATGAAATATTAATATATAAAAAAGTCACGTGTGTGACATATATATATGTAATAAATTCCTCAAAATAATACCTGTCATTTTTAGATCTATCTATATGTCAATTCCATGGGATGTATTAATTTTAAATTGAAATATTTTAATTAATATCGAGATTTTAATTACTAATTATTTTCCTTGATGTATGACCATTTTATATTCATTATTTATTTTTATATATTATTACTTATTATTTCTATTGATATTATTAATTTTCTATCATTATTAATAATAAATTTCACTATACTAAATCATAATTATTTTATACTATAATTTTAAAAGGAATTACATTCTTTCCCTAAAAACAATTTTTTCCACTAATTTAAAAATATAATAATCAATGTGGATAATAAACTATCATTTCAACCTCAAGATTCTATGTTAGCTCTTATAATCGATGATTTCCGCAATGATTAATCACTAGATGGGTCATTATATGTCATTGAGACAAGTTATCTTATATTAATAATCATAATATGATATTCATGATATGATATGTTTAGATATAAATGAACTTGGACATCATTTTGAACATTGTAAGGGGAAGAAATATTCTTTCATAGACGTATTATCTGAAATCCATAATGAAAATTAGATAGGATTGGTGTTGTTCCCAAATAAAACGTCATATCCATTATTCTTCCTAATATTTTAATTTTTTTAATATTCCTTGGTCTTATATTTCAATTATTTCTAAATAAAATGACCTATTTCCATAGAGATATACTTGGTAAGACATAGTATCTGACATGAAATTAAATATCCTTTCTTCAGTTTTTAACATAATGTCAATATCTACATTTTTTTCCATTATATGATTATGGATGGATCATTTCATCTGTCATTTCACTTTTATTTATTTTGGATTAAGTAGCACCCTTCCTTGAAATTCAATCCTATATATTAGTGTTAAATATCTATCTCCATAAAAGGATTCATATTGTGTAATTCTTTTTCGTGAGTGGTTATTTTGACTCTATTAAAATAGTATGAATGGTAAATACTAATCCTAATTCCTTATATTTTACAATAGAAACATCGTAGTTTATACTCTAATGTTTTGATCATACTTTAGAACATTAAATATATTTGAGTTTTATGGGTTGATATATGATAATGATCTATATTTAATTCCTTATATGGTCTCATCAACTATTTTGAAGTCAACATGCTTTATAGTTAGATATTATTAGTAATGGTGTTCCATGAATTTATATAAACTAGTTTATATACATACTTCTAAAAATATTTATAGTAATATATTCTTGACATGAAAGGAAATTAGATGAATTTATATAATTATATTTTATGGAATTTAATAAATTTTTTCTATTTAATGTCTTGGGAAGCCTAGTGATGAAATATATAGTAATATTATCTTACATCCACATTGATATAGGTAAACGTTTCAAAAATTCATTGGCAATATTTCTTCCATCATTAAACAAGCGTAATACCCAAAAACATGTAATGTAATCTATAATCTTTTTATTCATATATTCCCACTATTAATGTTATCGTATATATCTAATCATTTTAGTACTACCATAATGTATGAAGAATATTGATCTATGATTCCCACCCAATAAATCATTCATAAACTCTGGTATTGATGAAACACATAACCTCTTACCAAACCATAAAAGTACATCATCACCATTATTAAACATTTGAAATTTCATATTCCCCACATATATAATTTTATTTTAAAAATAATTATCCTCAATCTATGATTTATTAATCATATAAAATAATGAATATTTGGTAAATACAATGTATGATATTGATATACCCCTTCTATTATAACTAAATTCCGTAAACCATGGAATTGTCCTAGGAAACCCTCATATTAATAACCATAAATTAGACTAGATTGATGATAGAGAATGGTAGATTCATATGTAAGGACTCATACAAGTGTTTTTGTGTGTGACCAATGATTATAAAAACAATACTTAAGAAAATAGGAACTGAGAAGCATTTATAGAATAAACTAATGGTGGTGATGTAGATGTGATATTGTATGTTATTGGAGTGAATGGAAAATGTTGTGCAAAATGAATAACAGAATCATGGGAACAATATTAAGTAATATACATATAAAAAATTTAGAGAGATAGGTTGATTTTGCTTATTGGTTTTAAATATCATTATCATCGTTCATATATTTATCTAATCACATTGAAACTAATTTAAAGTTGTTAACAATATTTTCCAGAAATAAACAATTGATCAAATAAATAAAATAAATAGAAATTTATACAACCCAATAAACCATTAAATGTTAAATAAATTTTCAGTATGTCTAGTTCATTATTTAACATAGAGTGTGTCTCTTACTAATGATCTCTAGACGGAAGATATATTTTAATTAAATTTGGTCATGATCAATTATCATTTACTCTATATGATTTATAGAATTAGTTCAAGAAAAATTATCCATATATAAACATAAATAATAAAATATCACAAGTGAAGGAATAAAAAACACCACCACAATCTTACTCCCTATATATATTTCATTTGATCAGTTTGTTCATGTCAATTATATTAAAAAATATCATTCAAATAAAATCCATTACAATCATGAAAATAATATTGTAGAATGGATGAATATATTCTATATTGATTTGGACTAATTCTCCATCCCTAGGCTCCATGACATATCCAGTGGATCTTTTCAAACAATCTCAATTTGTATCCAAGTTATTCTCTGCATCCCCCTATTTAGATTATTCTTATTATGTTACCAATATGTATTCAAACAAATCTAAACCTCTATGTCATAGTCATAGAACGAATATTATCAACCAGGATTGCACAAAAAACACCCATTACATTTCATCATCTTTTTCATGTTACTTTATTTTAGTTCACTCAATGAATATGATCCTCATATGTGGGTATTATCCTCTAGTGATTAAAACAGATTTCTTGAAACAATATTACATAAATCATTAAAATATTCTAGTGAACATTCCCACTTTATTCCTATGTAAACATCATTGATGAATCCCTAGCTCTAGATAATTAATAAAGATCTCTAGAAGGTACTATTATCTAAACTTCAAGCATGTATAATCTTCCTCTGATATAAAATCAATGAATTTGGTTTTCCCCATACAGTAATTATGTAACTATAACTTAAGTATGCCATGGGTAATCCCAAACAATATAGTTTTGACGCCAAATCTATTTATTGATCATGTTGAAGCAGAACATAGGTTACCTTATAAATACTTTTATAGTGTAGCCCTTTTCCCAACATGTTGACTTGATGAATCTGATTTTCCATAATCCTTCGTTCACCAAATGAATTAATTAAGTTCTTATCTCAATTCATAAACCATTACAGACCATAGGATCAAGGTCAATTCCCTAGTTTATCTCATCAGAGAATTAATTGTCTCTGGATTGGTTGATTAACACAACCCTAGATATCTACTATACATAGATTTATTTCAATGAATACTCAAAATGAATCTACAATTAAAACTAAAATTATATTCTTGGGAGTATTTGAGGTCTACTTAATCAATTTTTATGATCTTTAAACAATTATAAATAGATTATTAATCATCACATAAAAAATTATCTGCAATGATACTCTTAAGGAATCAATAATTTCCAAATCCAACATCACTCTCACAACAGTTACTTAGTTGATATCTTCCTCTTTATATAATTATAATATGTTTCATAAACATCATCATGATTTTCAATATTTCATCACTGATGATTACATCTACTGCATAATAAGTATGGAATCAATTATTTAAATAACTCAGATTGAGCATCACACTTAACTCAGTTACATACAAATTTCGATTGCTTGATCTCATCCTTTGACTCTGTCTCAATGGATTCAATAAATGACTTTGGTTTACAATTTCCACTATTAGGAACCCTAAACCATATTCAATCCGGAATTTGATCATCATCCATGTTATTTATATAATTTTTCATGGTCATTGATGTCTCCATTTTTTATCTCAAACCCAAGTAGAATTATATTCTAAAATCATGAAAATTTCTTCTCCCTTCACTAGTTTTTACAAGTGGGTTAATCCATAACATGTTCCACATAAGATCTACATTTAAAGTTGTGACTGAGTCTTAAATTTTATCACATTACCACTCATGATTTCATATTATATAATTATACTCGAGAATGGGTTGACGTGTTTAACATTAACTTATGGGTGATTATGAATCCCTAGATCCTGGTTTCTCGTACAGTAAACTAAGACCACACCCATGCTCCTGTTAAACCAAACATTTGTTGATATTATTTATTTATTTTTAGAGACAATTCAAAAAATATCCCAAACACTTCATCTTACTAATGGTTAATTGATTATTTACTTTATAGAATATTGAAATGTTCATGGTTGGTCAAGGAGAGCAATAAAAGATGAATGGTGCATGAAATGTTCGATGGTAGTCTATTTTACAATGGATTTTCTTTTATATATTTTCAACATAATTTAACTCCAATTTTTACCATGTGGTTGATCCCACCACTTCTTGTGTAAAATTAAAGCCTTTTAAAAATTTTAAATAAACAATATAAATTAAAAATATGGATTTGGTTTAATAGTATCATGTATTTTCCATGTTTTTTCTGAATCGGCAACCCATATATAATTTTAGTACTTATGGAAATTTGATACCTTCTCCAAATTTTGGAAAATACTTCATGTGGTCAATCAGCATATACTTTATATAAAATAAAATATATATGTTGGTATCCATTTAATATTTCCAATTTTTGATTAGGGGCTTCTTATCTAGAATAGGATGAAAATTTGTACATTTAGTCAATATAATGATTTTATAACCACTTCAACACATGACTACATGGGGCTTATCATGAATAATTTCTATAGACCCTTGGTACACACATGAACCATAATAACTGAAAACAATTTATTTGAATATAATTTAAACAATTGAATAATGAAAAGGATTTCAAAAAATAAATATAACTAAATTGATATTTTGAATGTATAATTATGAATTAATTTTCTCAAAAATTAATACCTTATAAAAACATTTAAATTAAAATAACCAAATAAATTATTTGATTAATTAAATAGTTAATCCACTTCAAGAATAATTGATCAAGTAAAGTCACCATATACACTAATTTAAATTAAAATTTTAAAAAATATATTAATTAACCATAAATAAGTCATCATTCAATTATTCCCCATCATAATTACATTTTCTCATTTATAAGTCCATTATTTTACCAAAACAAACTTTAAAAAATGTGTAAAACATTGGGGACATAAAACTCCCCATCACAAAAATAATATTTTCCTTAAAAAATTCATTATATTACATTATACAATTAAGAAAATATTTTTAACACTACCTCATAATTAATAATGATGAAAAATTTATTTTCATAAGAAGAATAATTTTAGATGGGCCAAATAATTTAATGAATTTTCAAAAAAAATCATCCCAAGATTGAAATAAATATAAGAAATCGTGGAAGTAAAAATTCATCCATTAATTAAAATTTCATTCCACCAATATGAAAATATATCATTTACTTATATAAATTAATATGCATTTTCTGATGTTGGGATTGTTAAAAATTTAGTTCTAAATGTAATTAGAAAACCTAATAAGTGAAACCTATAATTATCAATATCCATTATCTTTGAAAGATCAATGATTCTTTTTTCACATCATTGACACGTCACAAATGATTATCTTATAAGTCAATTTTACCTTCATTAATTTGAAATCAATATTCCTCTCATCAAAATGAAATAATATTTTACATTTAGGTAATTTTTATGTTTTTTTATTACATTAATGTGAGTATCACATAGTGAAGGTAGAAGTGGAATTCTTTTTGGTCTGAATTTTCCTTAGATTCACCATGGGAACCTAATTTTCTATTTTAATTTAGTTTAAAAGGACATATATGAAAATATTTTTAGATGTTTCCAAAATTATTTGTTTCAAAATAACCAATCCTCCAATTTTTATGTTCAAAAAATCAATTTCATTATACTCCAATTTCAATTCCACAAAGATCTATCATATTATAGTCCTTTTCCAATTACCTAATATTAATATTTATAAAAATAATTGGAAAAATTAATAAAAAATTATCGGCATCCAATAATTAATAAAACAATGTAATCCACAATTACCACTATGAAATTATTCACTATAAGTAAAATTATTTTAAAAAAAATTAAATCTTAAAGACCATAATTGTTTGAAAAAAATGACAAATTTTTATTTTTTGAGGCATTTTGTATAATAAATAAATAAATAAAGAACATATAAATAAATTAAAATACCTATCTTACCCACACATAAAACCCAAAATTTTCACAAAAGTGTATCATATGATAGGAGTATTTTTTATTCCCCACATTTTTATGATTAATTGATTCCAGAAAATTTAATGTATATAATGGTATTTAGAAAATATTTTCCTCATTAAACATAATATCACAATCATGATTGAAAATTTTATTTAATTCCATTTTAATAATAGGAAAACTAATTTATAAATTGGATAAAAATATATTGTGATAAAAATTGTTTACAACGGTATTTTGATAATCAATGTAATTTAATTGGGTGTCGAAGGGTTTGAAATCTGGTTTAAACATGATTTTGAACACCCTAAAAGTATTAGATTAACACTAAAATAACGATAAAATTCATTGAAGTGTGTTTAAAAAATATAGAGGGATTCCCACTGACGTAATTCACATTTATACCTAAATTAAAGGAATAAAATAATGTGAAAAAACTCACCTAGATGTTGAAGCTTCAATGTTTTTTGTATTCAGTCAAATGCGCCCTATCGTATGAATACTATAGATTATAGGTTGTAACTTCTAGAAAATTAAAATAGTTCATCATTAATATGATATAGAGTAAAAATAAAATTATTGAAATCAATGATTGTGTTTTGGAGGACTAGTCTAGATTATCCATGATGTTTCTTTAATGTGTCTTGATGATTGTGATACAATCTATAGGAAATAGGCACTGTTAGTACACTTCTCTAAATTTTTTCTCCACATCATGGGCAAATTTTTAGTTTCATTTAATAGTTGATAATTTTAGAAAAAGACAAATCAGATGTGCATTAACTATTTTTATAAAAATAAAATAAAATCAAACATAAATAAAACCCTAGTTAAATTCCCATTAATCATTGTGTTTATAGTCCTTAGTTTGAATAAGAGTAATATCAACTCTCATGTAAGGAAAAAACATCCAATAACATTTCTATCCGTATATTTTGAGTATGATTAAATGAAAATTTACAAGAAATTATAGATTATCCTCTCCAACTATCAAAATATACCCATTTAAAATAACTCCAAAAATGGTGAGAGGTTAAGAAAAATTGGTTTTGAGTTTCCCTAAAAAATTATTCAGATGGGAATTCACTTGAAATAGAATTTATCAAATATTAAAATACATAATATGATTGACATAACCAGTAAAGAATTTTATTATATTTTTTAATCATTTAGTTCTCTTGTAATTCTCACCAAATCTCATTTATGTCACTTATCTCTAACTACCATCACTCTCTTATAGACTTGAAATCACAGTTCAAGGTCATCACTACCATAGAATAATTATGGTGAAATTACATAGGCAGAAAAATTGTTATTACAAAGATTTTCATGTATGAATTAATCTATTAGGGGGTTTTGATTGAATAATTTTAATACCGCAAATCTTCTTCCATATTAATTTATCAATTATTTAATGATCCCCACACATTAAAAAATATATCTCTCTCTATTAGAAATCATGGCTTTACCAATGTATTATGGGTGATAGGTGTGACAACCGGGTCCCGGTGACGGCACATACACCCCGCCTTAACATGGCCATCGAGTCCTAGCCTACCAGGTACCACCAGTTTCCCTACAGACACGTGGGCCCACCCCATGGTCCACCCACATGCCTGAACGGGTCATCTAACTAATGATTGTCCCCACATACCAACACATTTCATTTCCAGTGTATTTTGTCCTCACTCACACACACCCTGGAAAAAACTTCAGAGAAGGTCACCCATCCTGATCAGTACTCCATGCCAAGCATACTTAATTGTGGAGTTCTAATCAAGTAGACTCTCGAAAAGGAAGGTGCACCTTGTTGACATGAGTCATATCATTTAGTCATTTAACCCTTTAACATTCAGGGGTGTTACAATAACCCCCCCTTCAGAGCACAACATCCTCATTGTGGGCACTACATTTCACAACAGAGGCAGTGCACCGCACTTAAGGCTGGGTTCCTCCTCTGATACCAAATGTGACAACATGGCCCCACCCACCAGTTGCCTCACAGACACATGGTACCCACCATGGGGCCCACCCACATGCCTGAACAAGTCATCTGACTAATGAATGTCCCCACAGGCCAACACATGTCCTTTCCAGTGTGTTTTTTCCTCACTCACAAACACCCTAGGAAACTTCCCAGAAGGTCACCCATTCTGATCACTACTCTAGGCCAAGCACGCTTAATTGTTTACTACTAATTAGATGGGCTCCCAAAAAGAAAGGTTCACCTTGCTGACATGAGTCATATCGTTTAGTCATTTAACCCTTTATCATTATGGGGTGTTATAATAAGTGATTCCATTACTATGATCACACCCATATCTCATTAATTAATTCTTGATTATATTTTTCATAAAATGTGTTATTTATCTATGATAAATTCTTTGGTAACTCAAAATCATGAAAAAAATATTTTGGTTGCATTTTAAATACTTGTATCAAGGTTGTTTAAAAGAGATTTAACATCTATCCATTTGGAAATATATTTCCGAATGATAAAAAACGTAGTTATTACAATAATAATATGAAGAAGTATAAATCAATTATAACACCAATAGATCAAAATCACAAATATCAAGAATCTCGTTTTAGGACATATCTTGTTTCCTTCAAGTTTTCCCCAACCTTCAATGTTTGTCATGACATATCATATGACTCATAGAACTATTAATGATAGTAATCTAGCATAAAAAAAATCCTATAATACCTTATGGGTAGTTATTTTACACCGATTATGTCCACCTTAATGTATTTAAATGATGATATCAATAATGTAATGTTGTTTCTCTTTAGCCACACATATATGTAATAAAATATCAACAAATATTGTAAATAGTAAGTGATCATTCCAGAAATAATGTTTCATCAATGAAATGAAATTCATTATTTGGGTTCTAAAATTGTATTTGGTTATGATTCCTACTCCCTAAAAACAATCAACATTAGTGAATTATGAATATTGCATTACTGAAACCAAAAAAAGTATCCCATATAGAAACAATGTGTTTGTCTCATTGGATTATTCATCTTGGGTATTGGATAACTTAAGAAATGGGATTTCAAAAAAAAATCAACTTCATTCATATCCTTGATTTCCATATTAATTTCTAGAAAATGATGTTTCTCATTCATAAGAAATCAATTGGATTCTTTTTTATCCATCATTAATTTTATAGCAGAATTATTAGGGAAAAGTAAGACATTAGTCCTAATAAATACTATATAAATATGTATAGGGTTAACATTATGAGGATAGATAAAAATCAAAATTTAACATATATAAATATTTAATTAAATAATTTTATCCCACCAAGTTAATATTTTGTGGTTTAATTGAAAAATTTTATGTTAAATTTGTAATCACATATTAATTGTGAGAATATACAAATATTTTAAATCTAATATTTTTATATCATATGGGTATTTCTATCATTTCTTCATTTAAAATAATAAAAACTATTAAATACATTTTTTAGGACATAGAGAACATTATTAACTCCATTTCGTTAAACATCACCTAATAATGAATCCAACATCATTAATCCTAAAAAATGATTACATGTCAGGCCTTGAAATACATTCCATTGTTATTTTTTTTAAATTTGGGACCATATTTCAAAATGGATATCACAAATACACACTATTATAAAATGGATATATATACGATGATGGGTAACATATTCGTTAACTATATCAACCCGATATTTTTCCTCTCAGTAGATTATAAATGAATGGTATCTTAAAGAATATTAATAAGAACATAATATCAGGACAAATAAGTTTTTATTGATTTTTAGTACATAAAAATGTCATAAAATGAAAAAAAAATCTAAATTTTTTTTACTCATGTAATGAAGTAGAAAAATACTTATTATTTACAACATTCATTGATTCAGCTGCAAATTGTGCCTAAGGGAATCTATCTTTCATAGAAATCTTTTGGATCCAAATCCTAACAGTCTTTTTTCTAAAAAATTTAACCGCAACTCTTTTTTTAAAGGGATGTTTATTTTTATCCATTTTGAGTAAAATTAGAGTTTATTGTGTTTTAATGTTGTTTTAAATGATTAATATATTTATGTTCATCTTAATCTATTTTCATCAATTTTCTATTTTTTTGATCTTGCACATTTCCCTTCTCAAATCATTCAAAATAGAGAACGGAATTCAGTGACTGTTTGAGGGGGGAGAGGTGAAGCCTGAGTTTGTAAAGTAATATGTTTCTCAATATTATATTCATGTAATTTTAGTAGAGTTATTCCAATTTTGGTTTATGTTTCACCCCTCATTCATTAATAAACTATTATTATTCTAATTAATTTTTATTACTCTTCTTCATCATGATAATGTTGTATATAAGGTGGAGTGGAATTATGGTGATGTTGTGAATCAGTATTATCCCACATGCTGAGGATCATATTGGGATAATAAAAAATCAAGTAGAATTTTTTATTTAATGGTTTGATCCCAACATTTATTATAATGTTGAGAATTAATATCATGGTGAGCAATAACTACATCACACGATCTCATAAAAAAACAATGATTTTATGCAAAATACATTTTGTTTATTTTTTTAAAATTATAGTTTTAATTATTTCCTATAAATATTTATACATTAATATCGTGAATTTCATAAAGCCCAAACTATATTATTATAACATATTTAATAAATTAGTTACTATATAAATGTTGGTAATAGATAAATTGTGTGTGTGAGTGGCCTCCTTCAGAGATTGACCCTGGGTGTAGGTTATATAAAATTATTTGGTAGTAATAAATTATTTTTTAGGGATTAATGAAAAATACCACTCATCCACTTCCAAACCCATCTATGTGGGAGACTAATGAATCAGGTTACTAACAAATTTCATACTGAAATAATAAATTATGTACAACCTCTTTTTCTTCCACTTCACCAAAATATTAAAAACAACAACATCACTTGCATTACACATAAACTCCAATGGTAGTTTCTTGTTATCTATAGTGATTATGTTTGAATAAGTGTTATCATATTTTTTATCATTAAGTGAATTTATAATCATTTCAATCGACACAAATGCTATGTCTTAACAAGAAGTTTGATAAAATTCATTGTAATTTTGGAAATTTCCATGATGAGTTGCCTACATAAATTGTAATATCCTATGATTTTTTTGGTTCCTTTAACATTTTTCGGAATGTTAATATATCTTATCATCATAGATTTGGAATTTTCCCCTTCGATTCCAATATTATAAACCCTATATCCATAAGACTCTCCCTTAGTGACCCTGAATTATAAATTTTCATATTATAAAAGCATATTGGTTTCATAAAATATCCCAAATTTTTTTCCCATTTTCCCAAAACATAATTAATTGTTACTAAAACATGAAAATCACATAAAAAATAAACTATTCATTCTATGGTATCAGTGAAATAATCCATCAAGCATATTTGGAAATTTTTTATAGCACCACATAAGGCAAAGGGAATTCACTTGTAAAAAAATGTCCCAAATGAAAATGTGACCTTTTTCATATCTAAATATTAATGTGCTATAGAAATCTACTGATAATAAATGTATACATTAGAAAACATAATTAATCATTAATTTATAACCTCTCGCACATTGGATCCAAAAATGTCATTCGAAAATTGTCATTCCTTGTTTTATTATTATGTTTCCTATAATTAATGAAGAGAATCTATTTGTTTCCTATCCTAAATAGAACATGTTTATTTTTATCATTATTAACCAATATGACTCAAAGATTATTACAGACCACTTGAATAAGAGTGACTTATGGTATACTAGGAATGGATGTGATAATACCCACATCAAGTAGGGTAATCAGTTCTTTTTAAAATATATATTTCATTTTGGATTTCAACCATTTAGTACCCTCAACTATAGGTTAGTGGTAAGGATCCATGGGTATAGTATACACGTAGTATGATGGTATTATTACCTTATATTAGATATTAAATAACTAGTGATATTATGAAACTCTTTCAAGACATTAATTATATATACCTCATGATTTTCCTCGAAACTATATCTGATGATAATTTTAAGTAAAGAGTTCTCACCCAAAAATGAATATTTCAGATGACCTAGATGGATTTTAAGCTCTAATTGTTGTTCTTTATCTCAGTTAGGAGGACTATTGGGTGGATTTTTCTAAATGAGTTCAATTTTATTATAAAACTGACTTTAAAATTTGAATACTTTTTAAAAATGTAAATAATAAATGAATTTTTACTCAATTATGTTTAATGTGGAAAAAGGAATCCATTATTTTATATATCAAGATAATTAATTTTTTCCCATGTGAAATTAGGTATTTTTTTCATGAGTTATTACTCATAATTAACAAAAGGATCCCAATCGAAGTCGAAATTAGGGATAGTATCCTCAGTCTATCTGAAAAATTCTCTATACTCCGTATCAAAAAGTTGATCATCGATAGATATCATCTATATATGCTTAGAATTTATTTCCCCTTATAGTAATTAATCTAGATTCACATCATTTTTATCATCACATTGATTAAAAAAATAATTTTCAAATTCCATCATTCTTTATTCAACCAAGGTGGTGTTTACCCATCTCTATTTACAGTTAAATGGTTCATTAAACACTATCATCTAAAATAATTAATAGTTTTTTTATTATTTCTTCGATATTATTCTAATAAATTAAATAACACTTATTTTTTCCATGATTAAATATTATATAACCTTTATATAATTCAGTAAATGTACCATAGTGGAAATAAATGGTCTACCCAAGAATCATGGCTAATCCAAATCAAAATCTATATATATAATCAGATAGTCACTAAGTAGTAATATATTCCCAACCCTGAAGAACTATCCATCCACTCTTATAATTTGTTTGGTATGAGAAATATAACCTAACTAAAGGATAATTATGATTGGATGCACTTCTAATAACATCAACATTTGAAATAGTGAACAATGAAGAAAATGGATTCTCTAACAAAAATCATAAGGAAAAAATTTACATTACCCAATCTGAAAAGGAAAAGGGATAATAACAATTTTGGAATCACAATTTTTAGAATGTATCCTATTTTTCAAGAAGACAATGCAAGCATCTATGATATTATTTGTCAAATATTCATCCAAAATGTTCTCATTTGAACATATTTTTTAGTGATTTAAAATAATAAGGAAACAATATTAAATCCTCAGTTAAGTTATTTTTTATGTTCTGTTTCTTGAAAGACATAAATCGCAGAGATGTTTTATATTCTTCTTGTAGTTTATTATTTAAATAATCACAAATCATACATACATTGTTCGTGATGTTTTATGTATTATATAATACCACCATTATTTCATTTATTTTCATGAAATTCTATATGTAATGTTTATGTCCATGAGATGCCTCTAAAACCAGAAAAATAAGGTAACTGAGATAATGAAAAGTAATTGCGACTATAAAGGCATTCCAACAGTGGGTTTAGAAATTTTTCAATTTGTGCCTTATGTTGCTATTCAAAAAAAGATATGTGGGAAAATGTGGATAAAATGTGATACTGAGAGGGTAATATTTGAGTGTAAGGACAATTATGAGTTCTTATGTGTGGATATATTTAGAAAATCCATAAAATTGTAATGTTGTCACTGTGATCATGTATCAGAACCTACGAATGTGAGGATGATATGAAACTATATGGAATATTTTCCATTTTTTGGAATCTATGATAACGTGGGGATGTTTTGTAAAATTAATGATAATTTTATACTATCTTATATGTTTTTTTAACACCATAATATTTTTAAATATCAATGTTTTCTATAGTGCATGCAACACCCAAGACTATGCTTAAATGAACCATGAAATGTTATTATTTCATGATAGTTATAACATAGAAAATTTAATTAGCTGGTATGAATAGGATTAAAAACACATTTAATAATAATAAAAAAATTCTCAATAAACTATTATTGATTCAAGATTAGAAAATAATATCTAAATTACGGGTAAAGTATTTTTATTCATTAAAAGTATAATTTCTTAAAAAATTGTTTTCTTTTGAAAAATTAATATAACTAACATTCAACTCATATAGAAAATTTAATTTAAAAAATGATCTTCATTTTCAAAAATAAAAAATAAATAATATATTCTTAGAGTGAAATTTTAATAATGTTCCGAAAAGATTAATTTTTCAATGAATAGTGAAAAATAATGATTTTTATATGAATCAATATTTTTGATTTGTTCATATATAATGTTCCATTTTGATTTAAAATGTTTCTAATGTAATATTAGTTAAATTATATTATTAATAATCATATTGTTTTTATTTGATTCAATATTTTTTATTTATTTTATTTATTTTATTTTTAATTT
Organism: Viscum album; assembly: GCA_963277665.1. NCBI lineage: Eukaryota > Viridiplantae > Streptophyta > Magnoliopsida > Santalales > Viscaceae > Viscum > Viscum album. The sequence continues at coordinate 1,049,155,091 of OY728150.1, forward strand.
TGTTGCGTTTTGAGTATTTTTGATTTTGTGTTTTGTGTTTTTTCTAAATTTTTATTGAATATTTTTTAAATTGGATGTGTTTTGTATTTTTAATATTACGTTTATTTAATTTTTTTTGTATTTTTGGTTTTTATAATTATTGATTTACCAGAGTTTTTTACATAAATTTGAAAAATTGGGGATGTGTCAGTGGATTATATTTCATATCCATCATTGTACTGGTTACTTTAATGTCCAATTTAATAAATAATGTGAAAAATAACATTTTTTATATTTTCTATTAAATAATATTTAATAAAATTAATCATAAATCATATAAATGTTAAGTACTAAAAACTATATGATAAGTGGTCTAATCTATAATCCCATGGCCAATTATTATCTAGTTATCAACTTATATGTAAAATTATATCCCATTAAGAGTAAAAATCATTACTGTGGTTAAGGAAAAAAGAGGTTGTCCATGGGGGTTAAACAAAAAGATGAGGATTATAACACTATATAAACCTATAAAAATTTTATTGGGTGATATGATTTCAACCACATATTTCCATATATTATATTCCACATCCATTTGGATTTATTTATCTATTCAATGACTTTATTATATTTTAATGGTTTAAAAATTAAAATTATTACCCTCTCCTCAGATATAAAAGGGATCCCCACTATTATCTTCTTTTCACAAAATATAGTTATATTCATAAATAACAAAATTATTATTTTCTAAAATTTCCAAGACACAGTTTAATGGTTATGGTGTTATTGAAAGACCAAACCAATGTTCATTAATAAAATATATAATTGAGTCCAACAGATGGAAATTTAATCATCTTACCTGACCTCTTTTTATTTATTATTCATATAAATCCTATAAATTAATGTTATTTATCATAATATAATATATTAAGTATAAAACATATAATAAAATTTTATTATTATATTCAAATTTCTAATATCAAGACACAATTCCATTAACTGGAATATGAAAGTATCGCTAGTCATACTTGTTGATTTCCACCACCATGTGAAAATACTATACATTTTCCATCACCATAATTCATGGATGATAATTATGATGTTTTTAATTATTATATATATATAATTTAAGACTATTTATTCTTTCTAAACATCAATACCATGTCTATGTTATCACCTTCCAATCCATTTGAAAATGATAATGTCACCCGTGAATAAGTTTATACTACCACCTCCCCGAAGCATTGTGATTATTTTTTCAATTAATATTTACATGTAATGTTAAAAGGATATATGTAATTAAATATATGATATATATGATATAATAATTATTCTATAAATATTAATTAATATTTACCATTCTTTCATTTATTTTTTGAAAAATAAAAACATTGGTTATGGGTATGTATAACTTACCATCTTCATGATTTGGATACTATATTATCTTGTCTCTATCCATTATTGATGAATATAAATATGTTTTTACAATGAATATATATTATATGTATAAAAGTATTAAAAAAATTTAGATTATTTATTAATGACCAATATACATGGACCAGAACTACTAAAACGAAATTCTCTGGAAAAACAAAATGGATAACACCAGAGAAAAAATATTTTAATAAAAGAATTATTGATAATCTGGTTTAAAAAAAACATAATTGGATCATATTTTATATTATATGTATATACATGACTCTCTTATAGAATTATAATATATGAAAATTTATTATATAAGAGGTTGAAGTTATTTATAAGAATGTGCAACTCTAGGTAATGGATTACCGTCTATAAAAAACTTATTTGGTACATTTGTTATCTTATGCACCTGAAAACATTTATGAGGTGAATATATAGTCCATTTTTAAATTTAATATATTTAGTCTCATTTTTTCATTCTATTCAAATTTTCATTTTATGTTATTATATCATTTTAATTATTGGTCAAAATTATGAAATGTGGTATGGGATTCTCATCTCACTTTTACGTATATTACACAAATTCTATATTCAGCAAATGATTCTTTTATCTATTCTATATATACAAAGGAATGAAATTTATTGTTATTGTCAAGAAAAGTAAAGTGATATAAATTTCCATATAAGGTTTTCACTTTCATGGTGTTTTTATTTTATTGTTACCAATGTGACAAAGGATTTAATTTACAATCTCAATTTTTTTGGATGGTTAATCATTATGTTTCCAATAATAAAATTTCATGACCATTATATCAATTATATCAATAGATTTATTCCCTTATAGTAATTTTTGTGATATTGAATATTTCCCTTTCAACCTCACTTCATGTACTCAATAAACCGAAATAATATTTTTATTGAAAACATACTTTATTTCTCTCTTTGGTCAAAAAAGAATTTTTCATCTATATTTATGTTTTTTGAAATTTTATTCAAGAATGTTTTTATAATTACCCAATGGATCCATAAAAATATCCCACCCATTTTTATTTAAAAACAGTAAATGAATATTCTATTTGTTTTATGAATGAGGTATATTGACATTTTTAAAAAAATGGTAACTGAATATGAGTTTTAACATACAAGTCATGAACATGATTTACCATCATTATAATCACCCATTTATTTCAAGATTAATTTAAATGAACATTAGTTCCATTATATTTTATAAATATTTTTATATTAAAATTGTGATTTCCAAATGAAAAGATTATTTTCCCCAAAAAATAATTTCATAGTTATCTTATAAAGGAATATTAATCTATTAAAACATAATTTGACCTTATTTATGATTTATTGTGGATATGATTAAATTATACTATCATTATTAATAATCTAAATGGTTTTGTCATTATTATTATGAATTTTTTAAAGAACCCATTTATTTTTCATAATATTTTCCGTTATGAACTATTGAAATGTTTTTGAAACCTATTTTCCTTTCACAAGTTATAATATGATTATTATTTTATGAGGTTATGGAAAATTTATGAATTAATTTTTATTATCTTATGGGTTTTACTATAATTATATAACTCAATAATTTGTTGGGTAAATATGAATATCTCATGAGATAATCAACACAATAATGGGGATTGAACAACATTTAGTAAGAGGCTCTCTCTATTATGATTTTCATGGGAGTGGACCTTAACTAATGATTTGATGGAATGGATAATGAACCAAATCCCCTATGATAATCTTGTATTTGATCCAAGACTAAGGAAATAATTTCATATTATTATCTGTATTTCAAAAAATCATAAAGTGTGCCAATGTTAGGCTCTCATGGATCTTATTCTTTGATTCCACTATTATTCATGTGTTGATAATTTCTATGATTTATTCCATTATTCATGGTTTTGATTTATTCTATGTTTTTTATGGTTTTCAAGTGTTAATATATAATTTTCATACCTTTATGCACATGTTATTCATAGGTTATCATTGATATATCCCTTATTTACCCTTACTGGGAATATGAGATCACAGATTATTATGATTTCTTCACCCCATGATATAAAAAATTGTTTTAACAATGATGTTTGTAGTAAGGATTCATGATATGAAAATATACAGGTGAGATTATATAGATATTTTATGAACCAGTTTTTTAAGTATACATGATACAAATGACACTTATCCATTATCGTTTTGGTGTGGATTCTAATATTATGTAATCAATATTCATATAACAAGATGTTATATTTATATATGAAATGTATTGGTCTTTATATTTGGTATCAGATAATGGTTTAGAGACTATTGAAAACTATTATATGAAAAATTTAGCGACAACCCTTTATATAATTATATGCACAAGATAATATCCATTTTTATAGAAAATAATGGAATATGGTTCTCTTAGAAAAAAATCTATTCCTAAAGACTATATGTTGATATGGTTTGGCATAGATTAATCTAGGGGTAATAAACAAGAAAATATTTGGTTTAACATATCTTGACCATCATTAATGTTTATAGCGACTGTGTACATGCATATAAAATCGTTTTACAATCATTAAGGAAATATTGGGGTTAATTTATATTTTATTTATGATCTATTATGGAGGATATTTATAGATGGTGATCATAATTTACATAGGTTAAACCTAACATTTAAAATACTGTAATGAATGTGAAAAAAATTAGACAATTTTTAAATTATTTTTCATGATATCTCTATATTTTCTTTGTTACTAACACTCTATTTTTTTTGTATTATACAATGGATAGAAACCATTGGATCCATGTTAATTAGGAATTTATTGAACAACAAAATGAATTATCAAATGTTATACTACATGAAATGGAAACTATTATGAGAAACCTTATGATTTTTAATAATCACCTATCATGACATATGATTATCAATATTAATAGAAGTGAGATTCCAAATGAATCAACTAAGAGGAACATGCAATTTTGTGAATTTTAATGTGGTAATGAACATAGAGGATATTTAGTACAATTTTTTTCTTATCATGAATTTGGTAAATATAATCCTATATAATGTCTGAAATATAGGGGACGTTTTTTTCTATGTAAACAAATAGTTCATAAAGATTTTTTTTGAGGATTTCAATTTTTTTGGGGAATATATAATTTATTTTATTCAAATTTTGTTTCCATGGTTTATATTCTAGAACAAGAAAAGGATTTTCTATGACAATTGTAGGCGTGATAGGATTAACGTGTGTATTGTGATTCAAGAAATATTATTAATATGTATTTTAATCAATGATATTCCAAATGTAAAAAATCTTTTTTTTTTGGATTTTTCTATATTATAGTTTCTTTAATGATTGACAAGAATAGGATTAATGGTGATTATGGTCTAGAAAATTGATTTAATGGTATGGTTATAATTTAAAAGAAAATGATTGAGTAAAATAGAACCCTTCATATGTTCCAAATGTGAAATTATAATTTTTATTTATGGAATTTTATTTATTAGTAATGTAAATGGGATAATATTGATGAGCTTGGATGTAATTACTAGTTTGATAAAATTATGTATTATATTATCTTTGATGTTTTTTAATTTTATTTTTGGCTTTATGAAATACATTCAATAATCCTTGATTTTATTTCTTTATTGAAAAGTCATTAAATTTTTCTAATCAATTTATCTTTTTATTGAGGTTTTATGGTCATTCATATTATTACTATATTTTTATAATAATATATGATCAAGGCAGTATCATATTTTATACATGAAATATAGAGTTAATTTATGTTGTATGGGGAAACAATTTATGTTGATTTTGTAAAATTAGTGACTATGTTTATAATTTTTTTATTATAAATATGGATAGTCATATTTTGGAAGTTGGTATGGTTAACTATTTAAAAAATGGTTTATGTTGAACATTAGGTATTATTGCTTGAGGTTAATGTATGATTCAACATACTGGATAACAAATGTTAATAATTTTGATTTTGGTAATTATTTTTTGTAGGAAGACATAATTTTTATTATTATATTGATATTATAATCCATTATTAGTTAATTTTATTACATCAATCATGAAAATATCATATTCACTATTCATTATATGGTGTTTGAGAAGAAGTGAAAAATATATATGGACCACCAATGTATGTAAATATTTTTATATTATACAAATAATTAGAGACAATATATTTTTCATGTTATCTATTTTTATATTATTGGAATTTCTCATCTTAAGGAAAATGATCTTGAATAAATATTGTTATCGTATTATGATTATTTATAATGAATTTATGGTCCTTTTAATGCGTCTTTGAAAAATTGTTTCATGGTCATTAATATTCTTGGGATTATTCAATTTATTTTGATCAATGCCATCTATGACCAAATATCATTATTCATACATTGTATTTCTCCTCTATGCCAATATTTTTATTTCCCAATAATATTATCATATTTGGAAACATAGTTGTGTATTATTTTAGATGACTTTCATATTTACCTTTACCTATTTTTAAGTGGATGTTTTACTAATAATTTTTGGTATTTTGGTTTTCAAAAAAAAGTAATTTTCTTATATAAATCTCATTATAACTGAGAACGAGTTCAAATTATGAGGATGTAATTTCTAAAAGGTGGGATAATGTAACACCCAACGAGTTTAAAAGAACATTACGCTAAATATTGTATAAAATTTGCGACACCATGAATCAACCAATAATGAAATATTATTATTTTATAACCATTATAATACAACCGGTTCAATATTTAGGTTTGAATAGGATTAACCACATTATGATATATAGATATAGGAACTACTAAATAATAGTTTATTGATTAATCCTTATTAAATAAGTACTATTTTTTGTAAATTTATTTAATTATTCAAAAAAAAATTATCAACAAAAAAGTTTTTGTTTGATTTTTTGAGAAAATAACAATGTAAACTTTTCCACTAGTATAAATTGAACAAGAAAAAGTTATGTAAATTTCTGAAAAAAATATCAAAAATTATCTTAGTGTAAAATGTTGTCAATTTTTTGAATATTTAGAATTTTTCAATTTACTAGGAAATATCCAGATTTTTATTAGAAATTATATTCATAATTTAATTTCATATGATGTAAAATTAATTCTATTATATTATCAATAGTCCAATTAATATTATTTAATTAAATTTAATGGTTTAATTTGGCATAAAAACATATCAATACTTAAGGATAAATTTTTCTAGATATTTTTGATTTCATTTTGTATTTTTTTAATAAAAAATTTGTTCCAATACTCCAAATTTAATCTTGAATAATGTAATCCATTTTTTGAATCATTAGGTGCACATTTTGTAAATAGATTAGTTATATTTTATTCAATATAGAGAGTAACTGTAATAATTCGTTATTACTATGATAAACAAATAATAGATTGAGAGTATTTTAGACCATAAAATAAGGTATAAAAATCAACCCAACACATTCTTATATATAATTATATTGGAGTAATTATACTATATATTTATAAAAATATCATATTTATCATTTTGGAAACATTTGAACTTGATAATGGCATTAAGAATAATTTATGTAATGATAATTAAAAAATTTATATCTCTATAAATTATTATCTCTAAAAATTTTACATAAGGATAAAACATATAAAGTTTTAGTCAAAAATATTTATTTTAATGATACATAATTTTTTTCCTTGTTAATTATTTTTGGAAAAATTAATTACCTTACTATCTTACACAATGCCATCATAGTATTGTTTCAGTTAATAGAAAATAAAAATAAATTTATTTTACAAATTTCAGAAGAAATAATATTTGGATTGATTATTATGATCCATTAATTTTATAGATAAATATGAAATATTTAGTATATTTTAAAAGATTATATTTTAATTATAAATTTTATTTTGATCATTGATGTCAAATTAATATAATACTATAAAAAATAATACAAATAATATTTTATTATATTATTCCAAATTCATAAAAATATTTAAAGGGGAATAAATAATGTGAACTGGTAAAAAAATTATCCATGGACCATTTTTTGGCAATTTTTAACTTATATGTAAAATTACAATCCTCTAAGTATGAAAATGCTATTACAGCTAAAAATTAAGTTTTTTAATTTATTAAAATAACCACTATCAAAACAACATTCCATCAGGGGGTCGGAAATGATACAAACTGAGGGCATCCAAATGGATCACCCTCCTACAATCTCGAGGAAGTGAGCCTAACCTGTCATAGACGTTCATCGGGGAGGCCACACACCCCATATTGGCAAGTGAGTCTACAGTAAAGGTGGCCTCTCTACGAATATGGTGATCTTTCTACCCAGATAGTGTCCCAACATAACACATTCTAACTGAGTACACAAAGCGCCATGTCACCTCCTGCCATCCTTGAGTAGACCTTACATGAACCTCCGAGTCTGAGTCAAAAGCTGTCAGAACAAATCCATAATATCTACAAAGGTTGATACAAGTTATAAGGGCCTTATCCTCCGCATCAAACGTAGATACCAGAACATAAAAGGCCATGAACCCCATAAGAACTGAGCCTCATGAATCTCAAAGAACTCCACCACCCCTCATCAGTCCCCCCATGAGGGAGCCATCAATGTAATGCTTCAGGCCACCCATAGGTGGAGTCTATTTGATTCAATGGCCCTCCATCCTTAACGAAGCAAGAGGGAAGTTGGTCAGGTTTCATGCCATATCTGAAAGATTAACCTCCTTGAGTAGGGACCCGAGTACAAAGATTAGAGATTTTACAATCATTTTCCGGAACAAAAGTGATCTCCTGCCACCTTGCCTAACATGGTTTCTGGCCTCCAATAACGTCCAGCACAGAGAAATGAGTATAATTGTCTGCACCCTCCATTCAGTGCCCCTCCCATCTGACCCATGGAACTATATTCCCAAGAACCCCTGAAGCAAGGCCATGCTATTATCGAAGCTGGGGCGGGGAGAAAAGGGTGTCCAAAGGAAATCAGCCAAGCTGCTCTGGAAGAAGAGATGCATGGTTGTTTCCGTCAGTGTATTCTCGCAGCAACAACATCGTGATTCCATGGAAATTCCCCTTCACTGCACATTATCATCCGTCCGCAGGGCTCTGTTCATAATTTTCCACTTGAGTAAGATCATCTTCATGGGGATTCCCTTACACCAAACCTTGTCAGCCCACTCATCTTGAAAATTCTATTACAATACATAAAGTTAATATTCATTAACTAATGGATTAAAATAAATGATAAGGTTTAAAACACCACAAAAACCTATCCAAATGTTATTGGTGGATGTTATTTAAACCAAAACCCAATATATATTTAAATATATATCCATTTGATATCATTTTTCAGGATAATTAATTTTATATATAATTAAATTTCAAAAAATTTAGAGAGTGCCCCTTCCCTGACTTATAAAAGGGAACCTATATTTTATATTAATTACACCACATAGATCCATATATATCTAAAATCCAAATAAAAACATATTCTCAACATGCAAACACAAAATTCATCAGTGGTTGTCCAATTAAATAATTATTCAATGTGTATTTGTTATAGGATCAAAAGAGGCCATCCGAATAAAACTTATTCATCAATCCCAACTACTTTTAGTTTATTTCATCTTTTAACTCCAATAAATCTATGTTTATTAAGATAAAATGATAAATTTAATATCTCATTTATATTTAAATGCTATTATTATTGTGGAACTACCAATATCCTCGCAATATTATATAAAATGTGATGTGAAATCATTATATGTGTGTACGTGTCGAGTGCCACCTCCACATAGAAATGTAATTTATTTTCCATATGCATCATTCATGTATGGATATTATTATGAATATAAGGTTTATATACTATATTGATGACATAAATAGTAATTAAAATATCTTATCTGCATTCACCTGTTGAAAAATTATAGTGTCGCTTTTGTGTATGTGTACACTACCGCATTCATGAAGCAATGTTCATTTTTTCACCAATAATTGTAAGTTAATGAAGATAAAATTAATGAATATATATTAGTTATATGATTTTTAATAATTCTATAAATTCTAAATATTATTTACCTTTATTTTTATTCATCCATGTATAATTTAATTCAATGTTCATGTATACGTACGATTTACGGTCTCCATTAATGGTGTAATTCATTTATCTATATCTATCATCTATAGATGAATATATATTTATATATAAAGTTAATATATATGATATTTATATCACTACTAAAATTGATATTATTATTTAACTATAATCAAATTATTAATATCAAACTAATGAACAAAATTTTTCATGGAAAATTAAATAATTATCACTCGAAAATTAAGATTTTATTAAAAAATTATTTATAAATGGTTTTTTAAATAACATAAGTCCAAAATATATTATACTAAAAGTATGTAAATTAATCAATAATATAATTATAATAAATTTATTTTTATATAAAAGAGTTTAAATTGCTTTCAAACAAATTCAAACATAAGGTATGGGTTTATCATTTCAAATTGTCTTCTATGGGACATATATAGGGGGATGCATCTATATTATTTTACGAGTAGTTTATAAATCCAATTTTAAAGTTTTATATCATGAATATTATTTTTTTATGATATTTATTGATTCATTTTATTTTATTCTGTCAGGGGACTAATGATTCAAAAAGTGACGAAAGTGGTAATGATTTTTTGTCTAACTTGTACTTCTATGAGACACATTCCATATTCACCATTATTTCATTTATTTGGTTTGTATACATCCTATGAAATTATTGAATGATTCATATTAGTAATATTATATGGATAAAAATTTTCATATAAATTTCCCTCTATCATTATATTTTTATTCAAAGGGTACTAAATTGGTAAGGTATTAACATTACAAACTAATTTTTATCAAGATTATTTGTAAAAAAATTTAAATGATGATATTTATAGATATATATCCCATAAATATCATTAATATTCCACTCCAATATTAATTCCAAAATCATACATTGTTTCCTTTCTTTTTCCTTTGATTATGTTCTCAATATTCTGAAATAGTTTTTTTTCTTTATAAAACCAATATTATTTCACTCTTATTTTGAATATTTTATTTACTACGTGTCCATGACAGCTAAAAATATTTTATATAATGTTTTTACAAATATCCAATTATTTATTAAATTATTTTAACCCATATTTTTTTTAAAAAAATCATAAAAGGAATCATCTTTTGGTTATCTAAATGAGGATATTTTGTCTATTTGTCGAAAATTTGAAAGGTTGTTTTTAAGAATAGAGGGAAATAACTTATTTTTCTACTATCACGAACACTCAGTAATTTGATGTTTAATATATAGGTTCACATGGTTTTGTAAAATAAAATTATTTCCATAATATTTTATAAATATTATGATTTCAAATAATTATTTCAAATTGAATAGGTTATTATCCACATTAAATATTCCAGTGATCATTTAATAGAATGTTTTTCTGTGATATAATCCCTTGACATTAATTATGGTTATTTGGGGATATGATCTAATTATTCCATCCTTATTCCATCTCTAGATGGTTTATGATTGCGATAATGAAATTTTTATAAATCTTATTTATTTTTCATATATTATTTAAGGATGAATTATTTAATTTTTTTATGAAACTCACATCCTTATCATGGTTTAAGATATGGATAATACATTATGATCTTGTAGAACACATATAAATATATTTTGATTATGTATAGGGTGGTATTGGAATTATATATCCCTATTAATTATTAGTTAATGATGGATATATCTTGATATAATTAGGAATTGAATGGGTATTTAAATAGGTTCAGTAAGGGGCTATTTCCATAATGATTGTCTTTGCAGTGAAACTTGACTATTGATATACTGGCATGGGGAGTGAACACAATCCACATTGATTGTCTAATAAGAGATCCTTGTTTATGGAAAATGCTATCTATGATTATTTTTATTTCAAAACTCATGTCATATGCTAATGTTATTCTATTTTGCCTCGTGTTATTGATTCATTTATGTTTCGTGTCATATAAAATACCATGTTTTATGTCATCATTGAATTTAATGATCTATGATATGTTGGTTATGATATTTATATTTTTCTGTCATTTTTTCTTACCTTTATAATAATTTGTTATTATAGGTTTTATGGTATGTTTGAGAATGATTCTTATACTTTTTTTATTCTTAAAATGATTTAATTTTTAAGTCATTATGAAATGACAACGTTTATCATATAGATTTAAATTGTTTTGATTTTCATAATGTTTCTGATTTAGGTCCATTTCTATGGAGTATTTTATTTGGAATAAGATATTAGGACATTTCAAAATTAAATCACTTAGGAAGATAACTAGAAAATTCTTAGTTTGGTATCGACCTAAACATGAGTACCCACATGATAATGTTTTTAAACCCTATAAAACAGGGTAGGATTAGATATTATTTTTCAAAAAACCTTTTGAAATATAAAAATTTAAAATCCAATCATACCAATCTCTAGGAAGTTATTTTAAACCATATAAATATTTAGATTATTTAAAAATTTATTTGTAATGTGGGGATTTTGAAAATAATGGTGCTCTTCCACAAATGAAATCAGAAATTATAATACTATTTAATAATACAGTATTAACATCCATTTTATAAATATTGAATTCTAGATGATCTATATATTAAAATAGGACTCATATGGACTCATGTCTAGCTATATTTTAAAAAAAATTCTACAAATTCAATCCCTTCTTCCTAACTATAACCTTGTGCAACAAGTCTAGAATTTTCTGTACCTATATTTTTTGAATCATAATCATTATTCCCAAACAACCATTTAGTAACAATATTAATGGTATCATTAGGTCTATCTACATGTTCCCACGTATATTTTCTTTCATTCTTATTTAACTCTTCATGAATTACTATTACCCATAATTTATTTATAATAACTTCATTGTTGTTCTTAGGTTCAATATATACAAGAAATCTTGATGTTCAAGCTACATTCTAAATGAATATCTAGTTTAGTAACTATAATTAGATCAATAAAATAGAATTTATATGGAGGTTCTTAAAATTTCAAACATCTCTAGAGGAAGAAGGACGAGTCAGTTATGGAATTTCATGTTCAGGTTCTGTATGGTTTAGAAAATCCTCAAAAGTAGATAATGTTTCTACATATTTGAATACAGAATATAAAGGATTGGAATTTATGTATAGTGAAGATAAATCATCATAATGGTTTTATAAGAAGGTATTAGGATTATGTTGATCTGTTTCATAAAATTCTACATGAACTGATTTGTGATATGTTTTCAACATCTTATTGAAATCACTATAGGATGTTTCTATAAATTTAATAACTATGGAAAACTATTTCATCACTTTTGGAATCAAATGTTGGTCAGAGTGAGTATCTAAAGAGGATGTGAATAGATTACCAAATGAATATTTCAATTAAAATGGATGATTTTGAAATCCCCATAATGTTTATGTACATGAATATTTATCAAAATAAAATCAATGATATATATATATATATATATTAATAATTGTACTGATTTATCTATTGATTGATTAGTTCTATATTTAATAATTTTTATAATACACATGAATCCTTTAAAATAAATTTACAAGATCAAAAAACTATATGAACATAAATTAATACAATCATTAAAATAACTAATTTTTTTCAATTATAATATGTTTTTAGTTTTAATATTGAAATTAAGTCAAAAACATTTAAAAACACAGTAGAAAAATGAACACATTTGGATTAATCTCAATTTGAGTCATAGTATTCTCCACACAGTGATCACCCACCACTAAGATGATTATAAAAAATAAACTAGATAATACATAACATGCATACAGTTTATATAAAACCTTAAAACTATCTATGTTACACCATACCTCTTCCATAATTTTTTTGGGAGAAAAAATAAGAATTCCACACGTGGACGTCTACAACTATTATACATGGGAAATAATAATAACATTTTTGAGAAGTTATGAAGTATAATCCTTTTTAGTTAATGAGATAGTGTGCATGTGGATAATAAGAGTAAGCACACATAATGATCAAATTTAATAAAACTAAACATAATCTAGAGATATAAGAGTGTAGTTTTTTTGAGGTTGTTAGTCTATTACAATGAATCTTGTTAATCTAGAGTTGAATCAATAATAAATCTCCAGACATGTTATTTAGAAATTTGGAGGAAAAATAGTTTGCTATAAATTCTTATTTCATGAATGGAGGAAAGCACTGATTGTGATGATTCATTGTCTTCCTCATTCAAGTGATCAATGTATCTCAACTCTTCTACTCTCAGATATTTATTGAATGATGATATATTATTATCCACGATGTTTTGATATCGTGTTTTCACATTGTTCTCTATAGGTCTGTTTTTGTATTAAATGATTGAGTTTGATCCACTTTTAATGGTAGTATCAGGAACATTTGAATATGATTATACCTCATACTGCATGTTCTCACATTCTTTCTATCAAACGTATAAGATATAATAATTCAAATTGTAAATGGAATTAAATTTGATGAATATGGCTATTATAGTTATGTAATTCCAAAATTAGTAGTGTATAAAAAAAGTAATGGTGTATTAGGATCTGTAGGTGTCAAGCAATGGAGGTATATTACTTTTGCAGTATGACACTCTAAATGTAACACCCCAAACTGTTATAAATTAATTAATGAAACAATAATTCAACATTAAAAACTAGTTTGTTATAACCTCTCTGGAAATCATAATTTTTCAACTTCATTCTTTTGAATTTTGAAAAACTAGCATACAAAGTTGTATTCAGTATGATATTTAATGTCTAATAAGATAAAAATAATTTTTGGAGAATATTAATGTATTCTTATGAAAAATTATATTAATATTAATATTACCCTTATGAATAGTAAATCATATTATTATATTATTGTCTTAAGGTTATATGATAATGTGATCTTGATTAATTTTTCAAGGGGATCTAAAATGAATTATATTTTTAAAATTGTTTTATATTGAATAAAATTATGTTTTTATTCAAAAAATAAATTAATAATATTTATAAAATTATTTTTGAAAAATTTCATTCATTTTTAAATTGTAGACGTCTAAAAATGGTTACAGTGAATTTTTAAGATTTTTTGGAAATACAAATTTTTTTTAATAGAATAATACTATATTTTACCTTATATATACATCAACAGTTAAATTAAATATTCAGAGTATCATGGAAGATGTATTTACACCTGGTTCACAGTCAAATTCCCTTATTATTAATAAAGATCAAATTAATCAACACTATTCATTGTCATTGGGAAATAAGAAAATAATGAATAGGATATTCAAAAAGAACCCCTCTCCTTAACTATAAAACTCCACCTCACTCCCCCTTTACATCACTCCATGAATGCTTTCTTCATTGTCTAAATTATACTTGAATATCCAACCAATTTCCTCTCTTATGTCCAGCAACACTTGGTCTCATAAAAACACCAAAACCTCTCCCCTAAAGAGCCTTTCAAGGAATATAACATCAAGAGGTAATTCCCTATTTTCATTTAATTTATTTCATGTGTATTTATTTTTTTTCCTCCTCACCTCCTTCATCTAAATGTTGTGATGACTCTAGTACTTTTTTTGTACATGAATGATGTTATGATAAAGGATTAATTCTTCATCAACTCTCATTTACCATCCTATTATACTATAAATGAAAACACAATCTGAGATATGTTAATTGATCACATTCATGGATGGCATCTTTCTAATTTCATCTTCTATATTCAATTGTGGTCATGAAACCTTTTTATGGTTGAACCATAATATACTATATGAATTATAGCTTCTTTAATGTAATTTAATTATACTGTACACATGATATTAATTAAGGAATCAAAATGTCTTTGTTGTGGTCAAGAACTAACAACTAACCCAACGAATTGTCATTAATGTTTTATGAAATAATTCATCTTCAATCCAAATAACCAAATGAATATTATTACCATGTAATTTTTCGGTTGTTCACTAATGAAACACAAATTAAATTCTAGAAAACCATTCTTATTATAGAGGTTTATTCGTACATGAATATAAGTAAACAGATTAATAAAACTATGGAACAAAACACTCCCAAAAAATAAAATTGAATCTCATATCCAATCATGAGGCCATGAATAAACATAAATAATTTTATAATAAATCAATTAAATTTATTGTATGTTCTGGAAAAATTAATTAATGAACCATAATTTTATTATTTTTGCCATTAAGATCTATTGAGGAACACCTTTTGACAAGAGGTACGTTTTTCTACCCAAACCTCCATTTTCAATCGAGTTACATTTATTATCTACATACCAAAATTAAATATTTATTTATTCATGTTTAATACTCATTTATTCATTTATAATGTTCTATATATGTTTACCAACCATATTACTACATTCATTTTGGGGTATTATATATTTTAAATAGATTTTTCAAATATTCTCTCGAAAATACATGCTCCTTTCAAGGAAATTTCACAAATTACTACCTATTTTCAAGGCGACTATATAATATGTTTATGACCAGAAATATAATTCTAAAATAAGTCAATTTATTATGAAAATTGTCTGTTTATTAAATCATGTTTTTATACAAATAATTTTCGAAAATAACTCGTCTTTTCAAAGTAAAAGTGTGTTTTCCTAATGAATTACTCGATGATTTTATAAGATTTTCATCATCTATTTAATCACACCTATTGGTTTTTGTGTATGATATCATCTACCATGTCTAATTGAATTTTTTAGGAATACTTTGATTGTGGAAGTACTATCCTAAAACCATTAACCAATTTACTCAGAATTATTCGAAATGTCCCGGATTTTTCCTTATATTATTTTAATATTATATGGGAATTATTTCAAGACCAGACATTAAGACGGCGTGCAGTTCTGAGTCCCGGTGATCCCAGAACAGATGTTTGAATTTAATTAAATAATTAAATAACACGTGCGTGTGGTTTTCTTAAAAAATTGGAAATATACTAGAACGAGTGCTCGAATCAGAAATCTGAGGGCACCGTTGCATTTAGAGAAGTGATTTTACCTTAGGCGAGGCCTAACAACGGACGGCGCAGGTCGGTGGTGAAATATAGTTTGCGGACGTAACTCTAATAAAATATTTAATAAAAATATTTTATTAAATAATGTTGCAGTATATATGTTTTATCTATTTAAATAATGGTTTTTTCATGGGTGTAGGGTTACAGACCTCATAACCCTAAAACTCATGGAGGCTCTGGAGGATCTGGAGGAAACCCCCAACGTAGTGACGACGTTCTTGACAAATTTCGCCAGTGACGACGACGCGGTGACCAGATCATCACCAATGAACATCATAGATCCAGGTAGGGTGTTTGATCTCTTTTTGATTCATTCCCCATTCTTTATTCCTACGATTAACATGGACTAATCCGCGAACCGATTAGCAACAGATCGATCGTTTTGCGGGCATGTTGGATTTGGAGTTTTAGTGAGAGATCCAATGCTCATAATTATAATCTTTTTATTATTTTCGTTTTGATCTATCAGTGACAAGCCTGGATCGTCATGATCAATGATCGAGGTTCGTCCCTCTTGTTCGATTTGGTGATTCTTTCCTCACGTTCTCCGTATGCGTTCTATGCATTCTTCACGTAGGTATGAACTACGGATCGTTTTGCATCTGTTGTGCGATGAAATGATCCAAAAATGAAGATATAGCATCAGAACAAACCCACAGAGGTGCGATGAAGGTTTCGTCAGATTGAACAAAGTAGAAAAGAAGATATCATTCTTCAAATGATTCCCTTACGGGTGACCATAATTGGATTTCGGAGTCGATAGAAGGCCCAAAACCCATGGATTTGGCATCACGATGACGAGGTGACCCATGATATTGAGTCTCGTAGCTAACAGACCCTAGAAATGGAAACCAGAAGATCGGCCGAGGCGTGAGGAGGAAGACGATGGTTCTGGAAATTTCATTACTACACAGTGTATAGTATGTGCTACTTGGTGATTGTTCATTGGTGGGACACCCGGCGTATAACACTGGAGTACACAGACATGGGTTGGTTACACGGCCATAGACATGGCATGTATACCCTTCCCCGGCTAGATACACGGGGTACCCCATGTGGTGCTACACGGTCAAGAGACACGGACAGAGACCATGTACGGGCACATGGCTAGCGTACATGGAGTGAACCACAGGTGCTTGGAAACGACGTGTAATCCTACTACACTCCATGTAGTTGCTTTTATAGGGAAATACTAATGACACGGGCCATTTACACAGGCAGTAAATGGAATCAAGGATCACGACATGTGATCCTTCTAAATGCCATGTAGTGATGTTTTACACATCTTGGACGGATGACATGAGCCTCTTACACGGGATGTACCTGGAGTCAAGGAAGACGTCATGTAACCATATTACATGTCTTGTAACTATTTTTATATTGATTTATTCTTTTTTCATTCGTGAAATGGACTAGCTTTCATAGGGTTTGTACCCCTGGTCTTTCCTTTGAAGGTTCTGGTATCATTTCCTACATATAGGATTTTGATCCCTTCCGCAGGACATCCTGAATAGTGTTGTTGGAATCCACTCTATGAGACTTAGAGCCTAATCTTCTATTCATTACTAGAACCCTACGTAGAGGTCTTGGTATCGTCGTGACCTACATTACCCGGGCGTTGATCCTCTTTTTAGCAGATAAGTTCAGAATGAGTTGTTGGAATCACCCCTTCGATTTTGGTTGTGATCCTCATCTGAGCATCATATTCTCAAGTACATGTGGGGTGTGTTCTCCCAGAACGTGTACTTCGTATATAACTCTCTAGACCTAGGAGTTTGTTCTCCTTGTTATGTGATTAGTGGAATCTTCAAGTTGGATCTTAGTGGTGGTTTTGCGATGATCGATTGTGTATGAGTATATCTATATATTCTTATTATATGTTCTCTAAAAATATTCAATGTAGAGCTGACTGTATCATTATTTTGTGGTATTTCCCATGATTTGTCCCCTTTTGGTTTTAGGGTGTCCTACTGGGTATTGTTATACACACCCCTCCACGAACTTTACCCACACGTGTCGTGTCTTGTGCAGACGAGCGAGCCTTTGACAGGATTCCTTGTTAACCAAGACCGAACGGTGATCAGTGAGATCAGGCAGGCTACGGTGTGTTTCTACGGATACAGATTGCAGTCCCAATACCTTTCATTACAGGTTGGACGTTGTTGCAGACTTTATTTTGGTGGGCTTGTACTTTGGCCTATGGTTTTATATTACTGTACTTTACTTTCCTATCATAATCTGTTGGGTGGGATTTTAGTGTATGCATGCATTTCCATTTTTAGTAGTTTTTACTTTTCTGCATTGGGGGATTGGAGATGTGTGTGTGTGTGTGTAGGTTTATATGAAATGCCTCGCATGTTAGTGACATGTATACTCAATGATAGTCACCATCCCCTGGCCTATTGGAAGCGGGCTTGGGGATTTTGCGGCACGAGCCCCACAGGGACGGGTCGTGACAGAGTGGTATCAGAGGTTGTAGGTTCTACCTTAGGACCGAGATTCTATGAGTTGGTTTGTGGAAATAGTGTTTAGTGTTTCGAGTTCGGATTTCAGGCTTGGGACACCAGTGCTGGTGCGGCGACCGACGTATCCATACCCTAGGACTCTGATAACATTCATTTCAACTCAGAACATGATAACACTAGGTGCATCGAAAAATAATGGTACTTGCATCATATCTGAATGTGTTGTGGTTTCCATGTCCTTCTTGTGTCAGCTCTCCTTATATACTCACTGACTGTGATACATCGTTTTTCTTTTAGGATGCCTCCGCGACGAACACCATCTAGGATCCAACAGATCGATCATTTGGATGACCCCCTCAGTGATAATGCTTTGATACAGGGACCAAATCCCATAGTTTTACCTTTGGGTGGTGTGCCAGTTGTTCCACCTCCTGTAGAGCATTGTTTAGTGCATGTTTTACCAATAGAAGATGAGCGCAGTCTGAGATCACTCCACGAGTTTCAAAGATAGAGACCCATCTAGTTTTGAGGTGAGCCTGACCCTCATGCAGCTGAGGACTAGCTTGAGTTAGTGACCAGAGTCTTCCATTTGTTCAGGACACCAGCAGATCAAATGGTTATCTTGGCAGCGAGCCTTATGCAGGGCTCAGTAAGATGATGGTGGAGTTTGGTTATCCAGACCCACGATGAGGCGACTCTTGTGTGGTCACAATTTGAGCATCCCTTTAGAGATGATCTTTCACAGGTTACCCTGATAGCAGTACAGATACAGGAGCTTCTTCATCATTAGTAGGGGACTATGATTGTGGGTGACTATTCCTCAAAGTTTACCGACCTCTCATGGTACTTGATGGATATGGCTAGAGATCAGTACATCAATTCCCGGACTTTTGAGTGGGGCTTGTGCATAGATATCCAAGATCAAATCATCCCTATGATCATTCATACATATGCTAGGGTTCTCGACTAGGCTTTGGTGGTTGAGAGCTTCTTGGAAGAGTAGAGACAGCCAGAAATTTTCAGTAGTGAGCGAGCTGGAGCAGAGTCCTCGGTAGCAGGGAGCTGACGTCAGGGACCCAGGCGTGGGAGACGTTTTCAGAGGAGTTCCCCGGACAGAGGATCGGTCGTATAGGTTTTGCAGGGCGCATCCAGCCAACCTTGAGAGAGGCGATGCTAGTCATGTGATGTCAGAGGACATCTCGCATGAGATTGTCTAACCTGTCATACTACTGACATGGGAGA
Organism: Viscum album; assembly: GCA_963277665.1. NCBI lineage: Eukaryota > Viridiplantae > Streptophyta > Magnoliopsida > Santalales > Viscaceae > Viscum > Viscum album. Next base: position 1,049,175,377 of record OY728150.1, read on the forward strand.
AGTTGATGGACCACCGAGGCAGAGGAAACGTGTGGAGTAGACAGATCCGCAGGGCGGTGGACGTGGTAGAAGAGTTGGGACAGTAGCTAGAGGTGGTTAGTGTTTTGACCTTTTACCACCACCACCCCCAGGATGTCCACCCCAGTTTCAGGTAGCTAGTGGACAGAGGCAGGGACAACTACAGGTAGCAGAGGCTTATGACCCAGGTACTCCTCGAATGATTAGAGGTACAATATGTGCCTTTTGCACATTGGCTACCGTAATGATAGACACATGCGCTAGTCATTCGTTTCACGCTACTTATCTTGTTAGAGACCTTGAGATTCCAGTTGATCCATATAATCGACCCTTACGCTTAGAAAAACCGACTGGAGAATGTTCAGAGATTACACACCTTTGCAGAGATTGTGACCTGACCCTTAGAGTCGAGAGTTTCAGTTGGAACCTTTTGGTTGTATCATCGAGGCCTTATGATTTCATTCATGGTATGGATTGGATATCCATAGTTCATGCCCAGATTGACTGTTTTAGACGATGGGTGCGGTGTGTCCACAGTGATGGAACTAGGTTCTCCTTTTTTGGTGAAAAGGATACCTAGGCAACAGAGGATAGACTCGTGCGTAGGAAGGTACAACCGATTTCACATCAGTTGGCTAGCCTATCCATTGGCGCAGAAGATGTTACGAGTTTCCAGTTTCCAATAGCAGTGGCTGAGTACGAGGAAGTCATTCCAGAGGATTTCCCAGGACTACCTCCCCATCAGGAGATAGATTTCTGCATTGAATTGCAACCCGGAACGACACCGATAGCAGAATCAGCATATCGGATGGCTCCTGGAGAGCATCATGAGCTAAGAGTGCAGCTGGAAGACTTGCAGAGGAAGGGCTTCATGAGAACCAATGTTTCACCCTGGGCATCCCCAGTATTGTTTTCCAAGAAAGCTGACTGGAGCTTAAGGCTGTGTGGGGATTACCGGCTCTTGAATTAGGTGACCGTGAAGAACCGATATCCAGTACCGAGGATCGATGCCCTCTTAGACCAGTTAAGAGGGACATGATGGTTCTTGAAGGTTTATCTACGATCGGGCTATCACCAGTTGCGAGTAAAAGATGTGGATATACCAAAAAAGGATTTCATATGTCTCTATAGCCATAATGAGTACTTGGTAATTCCCTTCGGTGTGAAGAACGCCCCGAAAGTGTTTATGGGACTCATGAACTAGATCTTTCAGCCCTATCTAGATCGGTTCATGGTAGTCTTCATCGATGATATCCTTGTGTACTCTGCGTCCAAGGAGGAGAATGTGAGGCACATAAGGATGGTTCTCGACACACTCATAGAGCTCATGTTGTATGGGAAACTCTCGAAGTGTCAATTCTGGATACAGGAGGTCCACATTCAGGGACATGTTATCTTAGTAGATAGTGTAGCAGTGGACCCAGCCAAGGTAGTGGCAGTGTTAGCATGGGAGCCACCCCGGAGCGTGATGGAGGTGCTGAGTGTTCTTTCGGTTGGCAGGCTACTATCATAGATTCATTCCAGATTTCTCCAGGATTTTAGCACCCATAACCTCTTCGACTCAAATGGGGCAGCAATTCGTGTGGACCAAGAAATTCTAGCAGGCTTTTCAGCAGTTGAAACAGAGTCTTACGAGCACCCCTCGCTTGAGACTACCATAAGAGGGTGTCGAGAATGTAGTGTTCTGCGACACTTCAGGAACCTGGATTGTTTGTTTCCTGATGCAGAGGCAAGTGGTGATTTCCTATGGCTCATTCCAGTTGATGCCACATGAACAAAACTACGCGACCCATGATCTTAAGTGGGTAGTGGTAGCCTTCACATTGAAGATGTGGCGACACTACCTGATGGACGAGCGGTTTATCATCTACTGTAATCAAAAGAGACAAAGATATATCTTTTCTCTGAAGGATCTGAATTTGAGATAGATGTGCTGGCTTGAGTCCCTCCAAGATTACAAATTTGAGATCGTTTATACTCCTGGGAAGGGGAACGTTGTGGAAGATTATCTTAGTAGAAAATCTAGTTCGTAGTTGCTAGATGAGGCGATGAGGCAGTTTGCCTCTTTACAATTATCCTTCTTGGATAGATATGAGGGAGCTTACCATTAGTCGATGGTTGTTACCCTACCACTCTTACATCGACTCAGGGAATCACAACTTGAGGATGCTAGCTTTGAGACTCTATGTGCTTGGATATATGTAGATGATGCTTCTGATGAATATTCAAAAGGTGGGGATCACATTGTTTTTTCAGAGGGCACAGAGTAGTACTAGGGATGTTGCTGGTGGAGGATCTGAGGGAGTTCCATACATCTCCATTGGCGGTGCATCCTGGCATGGAAAAGTGTACCAAGACCTCCGATGTCAGTTCTGGTTGCCAGGAATGAATAATATTGTGGCAGATTTTATTTCTGTGTTCCTTACTTGTTAGGAAGTAAAGGTTGAGAACCAGGTTCTAGTAGGTTTGACTCATCCCCTTGAGGTGACAAAGTGGAAGTGGGATGGGATATCTGTGGACTTCGTGATGGTTTGACCATGTACATCTGGAGGACACGATGTTGTCTGGGTGATCGTTGACCGACTCACCATGTCAGCCCACTTCCTAGCCATATGGGAATAGAGTTCAGTAGAGATCTTGGGATGCCTCTATGTGCAGGAGATAGTTCGACTTCATTGAGTTCCATCCACGATCATCTCAGATAGTGATGATCATTTCACATCCTAGTTGTGGAAGGGATTGTAGGAAGATTTTGCGACTTCGTTACGCTTGAGCATAGTGTTTCATCCGAAAACTGATGGACAGACAGAGCGGACCATCCAGGTTCTGGAGGATTTTCTATGAGCTTGCATACTTGACTTCGGTCATAGCTGGGAGGATCAACTACCACAAGTGGAATTTTCTTATAAAAATAGATATCATTACACTGTTGGTATGACACCATTTGAGGCTTTGTACAGTAGAACTTACAGGCCACCACTTTGCTGGACTGACCCCAGAACGTCAGAACTCATGGGCCCAGAGAGGGTTCGAGCTACTATGGAGAAGGTGCAGGTTATCTAGGAGCAGATTTAGATGGCACCGAGTCAGCCGAAGTCTTATTCCGACTAGTGATAGAGGCCCTTGGAGTTCTATGAGGGAGACCATGTGTTCTTTTGGCTCTCATCTCAACGTGGATTGTGGAGATTTGGCCGATGCGGCAAGCTATCTACGAAGGTCATCAGCCCTTTTCAGATTCTGAGTAGAGTTGGTGAGGTGGTGTACCGCTTAGCTCTACCTCCTAAGATGGACCGGGTACACAACCTCTTCCATGTGTCATTGCTATAGAGGTGCGTGCAAGATCCATTGAACATTATCGAGTGGGGTGAGCTGGCCATCGATGATGGAGCGACAATTGCTAAGTACGCTGTGGAGATTGAAGATCTATAAGAGAAGATCCTTCATGGGAGAGCTATTCCCTTGGATCGTGTCTAGTTGCAGCACATGAATCTCTAGGAGAGAACGTGGGAGTGGGAGGTTTAGATCCGTGCATAGTACGCACATCTTTTTATCTACCATTTTTTTGGATTTTCGGGGAAGTAAAGCCCTAAGTTGGGGAGGATGTAATGTCCCGAATTATTACATGTATTATTTTAATATTATAAGGGAATTATTTAGAGACTAGGCATTGAGATGGCGTGCTGTTCCATGGCCCGGTGAGCTCGGAACAGATGTTTGAATTTAATTAAATAATTAAATAAACCACGCATGTTGTTTTCCTGAAAAAGTAGAATAACTCTTGAACGAGTGCTCTGATCAGAAATCCAAGGGCACTTTTGCGTTCAGAGCAGTGAATTTACTTTAGGTGAGGCCTAACATCGGACGATGCATGTTAGTGATGAAATCTAGTTTCTGAACGTAACTGTAATAAAATATTAAATAAAAATATTTTATTAAATCTTGTTACAACAGATTTCCTTTATCTTTTTAAATAATGGTTTGTGCAGGGGTCTAGGGATATAGGACTCATAACCCTGAAACCCTTGGAGGCTATGGAGGCTTTGGATGAAACCCCCAACGTAGTGATGGGGTTCTTGATGAATTTCGCTAGAGACGACGACACAGTGACTAGATCTTCCCCAACGAATGCCACAGATCGAGGTAGGGAATTTGATCTCATTGTGATTCCTTCCCGAGTCTTGATTCCTACGACGAACGTGGAGTAATCCGTGAACCATGTATCCGCATATCATTAATTTTGTAGGTGGGTGTGATTTGGGGTTTTATCAGGAGATCCAATGCTCCTAATTATAATCTATTGATTGTTTTGGTTTTGATCTAACAATGACGAACCCGGATCATCGCCAATAATGATCTATGTTCATCCCTCTTGTTCAATTTTGTGATTCTTTCCACGCGTTCTTCATATGCGTTCTACGCGTTCTTCATGGAGGTATGAACGACAGATCGTTTCACATGCATTGTGCGACGCAATGATCCCAAATTGAAGATCATGCATTAGAACAACACCACGGAGGCACGATGACGGTTTCAGCGGACAGATTGAAGTGGATTGGAAGATATCGTTCTTCAAATTAATCCCGCACGGGTGACCGAAATCATATTTCAGAGCCGGTCGAAGCCCCAAAACCCACATATTCAACACCACGACGAAGAGGCGACCCCTGATCTTGAGTTTCACCGAAACAGACCATGGAAATGGGTACTGGAAGATCGGCTGACGTGCAAGGAGGAAGACGACAATTCTGGAAATTTCCCAACTACACGGCGTGTAGTATGGGCTACCCAACGTGTGTTCATTGGCTAGCCACCTGGAGTGTACCCAGGGAGTACACAAACATGGGTTGGGTACACGACCAAGGACACGACATGTATTCCCTTCCCTGACCAGATACACAGGGTACCCCAGGTACTGGTACACAGGAAGGGGACACGGACAGAGACCGTGTACGGGCACATGGCTAGCGAACATGGAGCGAACCCCAGGTTCTCGAACACGTCATGTAATCCTACTACACGCCTACGGAAATACTAATTACATAGGCAGTACCTGGATTCAAGGAACACGATGTGTGATCCTTCTACATGCCGTGTATTGGAGTTTTACCCATCTTGGACAGATGACACAGGTCGTTTATAGAGGCAGTACCCAGAGTCAAGGAGCACGGCGTGTAACCATATTACACACTGTGTAACATGATTTAAATGGCATGAACCTTTTGTATTCTGTGACTTATACTATATTCATTAGGGTTTGTACCTCTGGTCTTTCCCTTGAAGGTTATGGTATCATTTCCTACGTACATGAGTATGATCCCTTCAGCTGGACATCCTGAATAGAGTAGTTGGAATACCCTCTGTGGGACTTAGATCCGGATCCTCGATTCATTCCTAGAACCCTAAGTAGAGTTATTGGTATCGGCATGACCTACTTTACCCGGGCGTTGACCCTCTTCTTAGCGGATTAGTTCAGACCGAGTTGTTGGAATCACCCCTTGGCTATTGGTTGTGATCCTCATCTGAGCATCATATTCTCATGTACTTGTGGCGTGTGTTCTCCTGGAACAAGTACATCGTATCTCTCTCTTCTGACCTAGGAGTGTGTTCTCTTTGTTACATGCTTCGTAAAATATTCGATCTGGATCTTAGTGGTGGTTTCGCAATGGTCAATCATGATTGAGTATATCTGGATATTCTTGTTATATGTTCTGTAATCATATACAGTGTAGATCTAATTGTATCTTTCTTTTGTGGTATTTCCTTTATTGTATTACATTGTGCTTTCAGGGGGTCCTACTCGGTATTTTTATACACAACCCTACACGGGCTTTGCTCGCACGTGTCGTGTCTCATGTAGTGGAGCAAGCCTTTGAGAGGATTCTAGGTGGACTAAGACCGGATGGTGCTCAGTGAGACCACGCAGGCTGAGGTGTGTTCCTACATATATAGAATGTAGTCCTAGTACCTTTCATTACAGGTTGGAAATTGTTACAGACTTTATTTTGGTGGGGTTTTATTTTGGCCAAGGGTTTTACATTACTGTAATTTACTTTCCATTCGTACTCTGTTGGATGGGTTTTTAGTGTATGAATGCATTTCAATTTTTAGCTATTTTTACTTTAAATCTTTGTGGGAATGGAAATGTTTGTGTGTGTGTGTGTACAAGTTTATAGTCAATTCCCCCCATGTTAGTGACATGCCTACTCGGTGCTAGTCACCAGCACCTGGCCTATTGAAGGCAGGCTTGGGGAGTTTGCGGCACGGGCCCCACTGGGATGGGTCGTGACATTATTAGTGTTTATGATTAATGTTTGGGAAATTTTATTAATATTTCATATGTTATATTCAATATGAAATTATATTTTGTTAATTTTTATCTCTGTTCATATAAAGAATGAATTTTACTTAATAAGTGTCTAGTGTGGCCCGCTATAACTATTTTATGCATCGTTAGGTCTAATGAGACAAACTATTGTTTTGGAACAAGACCATGACAAAATGATAATTTATGTTCTTGGTACGAGGCCTAGAAGAATTTATTATGATGTCCGACTTTAGGCATTCCCTCATTATAAAAATATTAATTCAAAGTTCATGAAGTTATTAAAATAGTTGAATACCAATGATTATTCTTTATTATAGATTTTTTTATTCAACTCTTATTCCTTATATAATGTGCTCAAGTTCATTTTTAAAGGAACATGTTTTTTAGTTATTTTTCATACATAATGTTTATTTGTATGATATATTCAACAATATTTCTTACACATTCTGATTATTTGAGCTCACTCCTTTATTATGTTTCATTTTCCGAGGATATGAAGAGGTATATAATGAATGACATATAAAAATAACTTAGGAGTTGTGGATATTGTCGATGTAGTTTCTAAATTGTTTTCCATTAAAAGGTTTAATGTTCAACATATGCAAGTATATTCTTTAAAAATCTACTAAAATACAATTTACTTTGGGATTATTTTTCTATTTTATATGCCAATGTAATAAAATAAGGCACTAACACTAAGAAACTGGGGTCGAGTCCTTATAGATGGTTTCAAATGTAGTTTAGTAAAAAACATGGATTCCAGATATAGAAAAAGTAGATTAGAGATAAAAACCTTCATATTGTCTTTGAGGATAATATATAAATGAACAACTTTATATTTGTTTTGTAAATAATTGATTATGTGGATATATCTATCAATTAAATCCTTTTTTGGATACTATATGTAGATGTTGTTCTATAATGGAAATACCTAGGAGTGAAAACTCTGACAATTAGTTTTGATCTTGACCTAGGGTATCCTAGCACACGACAACAGGCCATAATATGCACATGGTTTGAAACTACTATGGTATATGATTATGATAATTAATATTTTATTTACAATACACTATGAAAGATGTAAATGTAAATTTTTTCTCAAAGAAGCCATGTTTATGATTATGAGATTAACTGTGAATATAATTTCAATTAATGTTATGTATTTTCCTACATTGGGATTATACATTATGATTCATAACATAATACATTATATTACATTATATAGAAACTGTGCCAAATGAATGTAATGAAAACCACATTAATGTTTGTGTCCCATGTTGGGATTTTGTTTCGATGTAAGGTAATATTATTTTCTCTTGTTCGGTGACTGGTGCCGAGCAAATTATAACTATACTTAGAAAGATTACTCATTTTATTAATAATATCCTTACCCATATAGAGAATACATATCCAAAAATTATTGGAGCTAGCATAGACCACTTTCTACTACAATATCCCTTTTCATTTAGTTGGACTACAGCCCCATTAAAAGAGGAGCAGAATATAAGTTCAATATAGAAGTTATTTATCCCTTTGGGATTTAGAGATACAAGGAAGGTTTTCATTGTATTTTATCCACTATATAGTGATGCAGATCAGTGGTGGTATTAATTCAAAAACACAAAGGAGAATAAATAAAAGAAATTAAATGAGGTATTTTAAGGAAATATTCATACAATAATACATCCCTCGTGAGCATCAATAAATTAGGGAAAGTCAGTTTGTAAATATGAGGATGAAAATAGGATGAGAATGTTACAAAGTATGAATCTAACATCTCAAGTGTATCAATATATGTCATGGACTACAAATATAATAAAGGGATAATGATTGATTGATTAATAGATTGTTTTAAACCATTATTCCAAAGGGATATAGTATCCCAATTTAGCTCATCATATGAAAATATATTCCCAAGTGTTATCAAGGAAAAAAATGAATTCTCTAAGTCTTATGATTTTAAAAGAATGAAAGAGAAGATTATGGCTGCTGAAAACTCTGGAAAAGGAAATAAGGAAATGAGTATGAAGGTAAGAGTGGACCATTCTCCATGTGATAATTGTGGGAAGATACACCCTGGTAATTGCCTAAAGGTATGGGTGTTTGTTACGTGTTTGTAGAAAAGTATACAAATATCGATATTGTAAGGGGAAGAAAGAAGCTACAAATGTTCAATGCTACAATTGCAGGAATAGTGGGAATTATACCAATGATTTTATTATGAGTCAAGGAAACATTCCCTAAATAAGTCCATTGGTGTATAGACAAGCAATGTGGTCACAACTCTGGAGGTTGATGTTCTAAATAATGTGGTGGAAGAAACTATAATCATTTCCACAAACATATACATTGCTTTATTTGATTTTGCAATATCGAATTCTTTCATACCATCCTATTTTCCTAAGAAAATTTTATATTTCTCATTGTATTTAATAAGATAGTTTTAAGTCCAAACTCCTAAGAGAAGTATCATTACAATAATGTTATTTCAGAAAATTCCCATTATGGCATATAAAAGTGCATTATTAGTTAATTTTTTATCATTTTCATGTTTGAATTTGATATAATCATTTTTATGTATTGTCTTTTGAACCATGAAGAAAATATTTATTTCATGAATAAGTATTTTAAAATTATTTAGGATGGTGTGTAATCCATTATCTTTATTACAGAAACATCACCAACTATTTATCATCTAGATCCACCCCTAGTAGCTCTACTAAAATAAATTATTGTGGAGAAAGGGAATGAAATTTCTATGGGTGATGAAAATAGTTTTCAAATATAGGATATACCTATTGTACACTAATATGTTGATGTGTTTCCAGATGATTTACCTTAATAACCTCCCCCAGGAGAAATTGGGTTTACCATTGACTTATTTCATGATTCAAGGTCCATAATAAAGACCTCTTATAGAATAGCCTCTATGGAATTTTTATATTTAAATAAAATACTAGAGTAATTAGTGATAAATGATTTATTCACCCACTTATTTCCCAATGGGGCTCCCCTTGTCCTTTTTGTTAAAAGGAAAGATGGATCAATGAGGTTGTGCATTGACTACAGGAAGATCAATGCTATAAAAATAATGAACACATATCCCTTACATTGAATTGATGATTTATTTGATCATCATAATGGATCCAAATTTTTCACAGATTCCCCTTTAATCCAAATATCATCATTACCATGTTTGAAAGGAAGAAATTCCAAATATATAATTTCAAACCAGGTATGGGATTTTCAATTTTACAGTAAAGCCTTGACTAATTCAACCATTATCTTCATGGATCTAATGAATAAGGTGTTCATGGAATATGTTTAGGAAATTGTGGTGGAATTTGTTGATGATATCATGGTATAACATACAAGAAACTAAACTCATGAAAATCACATGCACATTGTTCTGAAGAATCTTAAAATAAATGAATTATATGGGATTTTTAGAAAGTGTGAATTTTAGATTCAACGAATTTCTATTGTTGGAATCATTATCTCTATGAATGGATAATCTATTGATCCTACAATTAAAGAGGTTGTTCAAGAATTGACTACTCGAATGAAAATTACTGCGTACATAGTATTATTGGTTTATGAGGTTATTATTGAAATTTCATTCAGAACATCACCCGTTTAGCCAACTAAATGACCAAGCGTAGACGTAAAGGGGGAAAGTTAGAATGGAAAAATTAATTTGAGGACTATATCAAAGAATTGGATAGGATATTAGTGGATGATCTGATCCTAACTCAACCATCAGGTAATGGTGGTTTTGAGATCTCTAGTGATGCATCAATGAATATACATTGTTGCATCTTTATGTGGAATGGTATAATTATTTACTATTCATCAAGGAATTTAAAAATTAATCAACAAAACAATCATTCTCATTATCATGAGTTAGATATATTGATATTTTCTAGAAAAATATGGAGAAACTATCTCTATATTGAAAGATGTGAGATATATATGTATCAAAAGAGTTTGATGTTTATATTCTCATAGAAACAACTAAACATGAGGACAAAGCGATGGCTCACACTACTCAAGGATTATTATTATTCCATATATGTCCACCATAGAAAGGTAAATATGGTAGATGATTCATTTAGCATGAAGGATCATGGAGTTCAAACAAACTAATGTTTGAAATGGATTTTTTATTCATCAATCAAATAAAGATAGACATGGGAATTATCAAAGAATGTGAAAATCAATAATTTATTCAATTGGTCCCCATATAATATTTATTATAATGGAATAAAATCTCTCATTATATTTATGAGAACATAAAAAAGAAAATTATTATTGTGAAAGATGGGAAGATGGTTGAATTTATATGTGAAGATGGAATTCTGAAATTTGGGAACAGGTTATGTGTTTCTTCTATACCTTAGCTGAAAAAGGATTTATTAGATGATGTAAATAGATCAAATTTCTCTATACACCCTGGTAATAGTAAAATTTATATAGATTTGATGGAACATTTCTAGTGGGACAACATGAAGTGGGAAATTGTTGATTATGTATCAAGATGTTTAGTCTCTCAACAAGTGAAGGCCAAATGAAAACATCCTATAGGATTCATGAAACCCCAACCAATTTGTAAATGTAAATGGAATGACATCCCCATGGATTTTTTTTAAGAGGATTACCCAATACTCCAATAAATAATCATTCAATATGGGAAATTGTGGGTCAACATAAAAAATCGGCACATTTCATTGATATAAAGGAGGATTTTCCACTGGAGGGCCTTGAATGACTCTATATCAATAAAATAGTGATATTTCAATGAGAATAACTCTCAATTGTTCTTTTCTGTGACCCATGATTTTCATCAAAATTCTAGAATAGTCTTTAGAAATATCTAGATACTAAGAATCGATTAAGTACTTCTGATCACCATCAAACTTGGATGCAATAAGAAAGTATGATCCAAATATTAGAAGACATTTTAAGATCATTATAACTTCATTTTAAAGGTATGTGGGATTCATATTTACCTTTGGTGGAGTTTTCATACAATAATAGATTCTAGTCAAGCATTCAGAGGGAACCATTTACGTCATTATACGGAATGAGATGTTAGACAAAAACATGTTGGGATGATGTCTATGAAAGGAAGCATGTGGGTCTAGAGCTTGTGGAGGAAACAACAGTGAAGGTATATATTATTCAAGATCCTATCAAAGAATCTCAAATATGGAAAAAAATATATGTTGATAATGGAAGGATGTATTTGGTATTTCAAGTTGAAGATCACGTTTTCTTAAATGTACCTCCCTGGAAGGGTGTTATATGATTTGGGATGAAAGGGAAACCAATCCAAAAGTACATAGGACATTTTTAAAATAAATATAGAATTGGACCTTCTGCTCATCATTTTTCTATGCCCCTAGCCTGGATAAAGTACACAATGTTTTCAATGTCTCATTGCTAAGATAGTACATGTTGAACCCAATGTGTGTCTTCACTTTTGAAGCTATAGAAATAGTACATGAGCTATCATACATTGAGGAGAAAATCAAGATTATGGACACTAAATAATAGGTGTTGAAGAATCATATGAATCTATCGGTATCAATACTTTGGAAAAATCATAAAATTGAATAGGCGACATGGGAGCATGAAAATTTATGAAGAGGAACTCCCCAAATCTTTTTGTGAGGTATCATTCTTGTCATTTTGAGCATGGAATTTTCGTATGGAAGGGAGAATGTAACACCCCAATGAAATATAAATAAATAAATAATATACTGATTCTCCAAAAAAACCCAATTTTTTTATCCTAGCCAATAATCATAATAATTCCACCTCTATGATTTGAATATTGATAAACTGACAAACACAGTTGTGTTGAGTTAGATATTTATAGTCTAATAAGAAAAACATAATTTTGTTAAATAATAAAATACCATTATAAATAATAATATCAATATTAATATGACCTTTATTAATAGTAAATAATATTATTAATTTACTGTTTTAATGTTATAAGATAATTTGATCTTGATTAATTTTTCATTTCGATAAAAAACGAATTATATTTTTAAAATTTTTATAATTCGAATAAATTATGTGTATATTTAAAAATTAAATTAATCATATTTAGAAATATATTTTAGAAAAATGGAGTTCATTTCACAATTTTACAAATAAAAAAATATTTTGGGTAATGTTCTGATATTTTTTTTGAAATACTTGAATTTTTTTATGAATAGTTGAATGCATTATTGTATCGCATATATACATTACCAGTTAAATTCACTATTCCATGTATCATGGATGATGTAAGAACACTTAGATCAAACCCACATACCCTTATTACAATTAGGAGTAACATTGAACAACAATATTGGTGGTCATAATGGAAATAATAAAATAATGAATATGATATTCATACATCATACCTTTCATCCACTATAACCCCCTCCCTCACTCCCTCTTCTCATAAATACCCTAAATCCATGTTCCTTTCCTAAATTATACTCAAATATCCTCCAAATATCCTCCACCATGTCCATCAGCCATTTTTCTCAAAAAAATACAAAAACCACTCCCTTAAAGAGGGTCCCAAGGAAGATATCACCAAGAGGTAAATTCCTCTTTTCACTTATTTTTTACAAGTTCCTTTATTTTATTTTTCATTACTCACATCCTTTCATCACATTTTTTATGATATATCATGTACCATACAAGTACTATAATTTAATAATCTAAAATGAATAATTATTCATCTTCTCTTCTTTCCCCATCTTTTATACTAGAAATGAAAACACCATCTGAGATTTTTTAATTTATCACATTCAAGGATGGAATGTTTTCAATTTATATTATCATATTCAATTATGGTCATGATACCATTTTTATTGTTTAAACAGTCTATAATATATTTATTATGACTTCTTTATAGTTATGTTTTCTTTTTTTACACATGATATTAATTTGTAAATCGAAATGAGTTTTTTGTGATCAAGAACCGCCAATTAACCCAATAAATTTTCATTAATGTTTTGTATAGTTATTCACCATAACTACCAATATCCAAACAAAATTTGTAACCATGTAAAATTATGGGTTTTTACTAAGAAAATAAAAATTCAATTCTGGACCACCATCTTAATTCTACATGATTATCTGTACAAGAATATAAGTAAACCGATCATGAAAACCCAGGAAAAAAACACTCCCAAAAATGAAATTAAATATCATAACCCATAAACAAACCATGAATGATCCCAAATAAAATTATATTAAATCAATTACATTTATATGGGGTTATGTAACCATTAATTTATGAACATGTATTGTATTATTCCAGTCATTAAGATCATATGAGGAACACCTTATGACTTACAATATGAGTTTTCTACCCAAAATTCCATTTTTAATCGGGTTACTCTTACTGTACTCCTAACTAAATTAAATTATTATTAATTCTAATTAACACATTATATATTCTTTTATAATGTTTAATATATGTTTACCAACCATAATCCTACTTTTTTGGGTAGTTATATGTTTTAAAGTATCTATGAAAAATTCATCCCCAAATAAAAGGTCGATTCAATGGAATCTCTACAATTAGTACCTTTTGTCAAGGGAAATCTATAATATGTTTATTAAATATCACTTTCATTATAAAATGACTTATTTTAGTATGAATATACTATCTTACTTCACTCGTTGTTTTATATAAATACTTTTCCAAAATAACTCTTCCTTTCAAAGTAAAAGAGTATTTCTCTCCAAAATCACTTGATGATTTTGTAAAAAAATAGTCTTATATTTCATCACTATTTTCTACTCTTATGTATGATATCATATACCATGTTTAATTGAATGGTTTATGATAATATTGAATATGGATGTACTGTCTTAAAATTATTCACCAATTTACTCTGAATGTTTAGTGTTTCGGCTTAATATTAATGGATAAGTTATTTTAATTTCATATGTAAGTTTCAATATGGATGTTTATGTTGTCTATTTAGATCCACATTCATATTAAATTTTTTTGGACATAATATGTGAAAACCGGGCCTTGTTATATCCCCTCGATGCACTGGTAGGTCTTATGAGACAAACTATTGTCTTGGTACAATGCCTTGAAAATGATTATTTATGTTCTTGGAATGAGGTCATGATGGTTTTGTTATGATGTCTGACATTATAACTTCCCACTTTATGAAACTAGTAATTTAATGTTCCTGAGGTTATTAGACTTGTATAATACCCATAATAATGCATTATTATGTCAATTTTTTATTCATCTATTATTACTCACATAATGTGTTTATGTTCATTTTTAAAGAATTTTTTTATTTATTCTATATGACTAATGTTTATGGTTATGATATCTTCTGATGTATTTCTTACCCTTACTAAGTATTTGATATCACCCCTTCCATATGTTTCATTTTCCCCAAACATGAAGCGGTATATTAGGAATGAAATACATAAATAACCTAAGAGTTATGGATGTTGTCATTGAAATTTCTAAATTGTTTTCTATTGCAAGATTTAATAGTGAATGTACGTACGTATCTGGTTTATAATTCTACTAAACTACATTGTTCTTAGGGATGCACATTCCTTGTTTATATAATAATGTAATAAAATAAGGAACCTAAACCGGGAAACTGGGGTCAGGTCCTGAAGTGGAGGATATCTCACACATAGCCAAAAAAATTATACTTGAGGTTTCTATGGTCCGAAGGAGTGTGAATTGATAGTGTCTCAGACTTGGATAATTTTTCGGTTTTAGTCAAATGAATCTAGAATTCTGACATCAATTTGTATATCATACTTTTCCAAATTTATGTTCTCATGGTATGAAATCCATGATGTCATTCATGAAATGTTGCCTCATACATTTTCAATTATTCAGTCCAATAGTACGATAGTATGATGGTGTGATATCTTGGCAATATCTCATACATATATATTTTTATGCTAATGTTATATCATGGAAAAGAGTTTTTATCACAATGGTGTCTCATACATTAATAGATTTATCACCCATTCTTATTATACATAATAATTAGGGAAAAAAATTAATTCATTAGTATTATTAGAAATCATTATTTTGAAATCATTAAAATGAGGAGGTCAATAGTATCCCCCTTTTAGATGATCACAAATCATGAAATTAAAATAATATTATAAATATAGAAAAAGTTCATCATAGATGTTACAAATTTTTATTCATGATATCCATGGAATGATTCAAATATAAAACAAGCCTTATCATCCACAGTATGTGTCAATGGTTCAAGAAAGATAATAGGAAAAATTTTAAGTATCAAAAGTTATTGTCAAACGTAAGAGCATTTTTCAACGATGAAAGATTCAAAATAGATAGTATCTAAGATAATAATTTTATAAAATATATAACATATTTCCATATATTATTCAAAAAAAATTCTTTATTAGGCAAGAATTCTCATAAACATATATGCCAAAAAATATTATCCCTCTTTGGAATTATCAATAATGTAATGAATATTTAATCAAAGGAAGTAAATGATGGAAGAATATTTGAATAGAATATAAATGTAGAATATAATGAATAATAGGTAATATGTACATCCAAAATTATGGGCTCAATGTTAATACAATTCATATATCATCAAAGACAGTACACCCTGATCCCAAATAAAATAAAAATGTTAAGTTTTGGCAGAGGTTCTGACTGATTCTATGCCTTTAGATTTGGCATTCCCTTGCTTCTTAGATGAGGTAGTAGGATTAGTGAGATTAAGGTAATAAGGAACACTAGAATAACGATCAGTGAGATACTGAAGGGGATAATCATACAAAACAAAACCTGACCTGATCTATCTCACATATTCAAAAAGATCTAGGGGAAATGGTTGAAAATTGGAGTGCAGATGTACTTAGAAACCACTAAAAACTACATTTTTGAAATAGAAATAGGGAGTTTTAGTACCCCCATAGTTTCTAGTAAATATCCATTTATTTGTGTTTATATTTATGTAATGTATAGGGAACACTTTTGAAGATTTTGTGGATCCTTCACTATGTTATGGGGAAAAAATGAGAGGCACACATGTTGTACAAGGATTATCCAAACCATGCGAAAATCATAGTAAAAATAGTTTTTAAAATAAAAGTTGGAGGTAGATAGAATTGAATTAAAGTGTGAATTATTAGGGAGACTTCGTAAGGAGGTAGTGAGAGGTTTATCATAGATAGTATCTAATGCATGATTAGATCACAGTTTGTCTAACCGTGCAAACTAACCACGCACATTGTTTAAATGAGATCCTAAAAAAAATTAGATCTCACACGTTTACCTCTACCGTTATCTTTTTGATCTTAAGTTTCCATAAACTGATATTTCTCTTCCTTATAGGGTGAAGAACCTCTACCATGTGATTTTGAATCAATCAGAAGGCTTCCCTTGGAGATTCAAACCTGGATTCTTGTGGTATGCGATCATTCATCATCATTGTTGATCAGTTTCTTAGATCTAATTAGATCTAATTATTCTCTCTTATTGGTTTCTCAGATATTCACCCATTATGGATATATCTATGTGTGTGGATTCTAAATACAATGATATTTGGTCTTGATATTCTTAGGATAATATATTTAAGGAGGTTTTATGAAGAATCGTCCCAGTTTTCTTAATCATTTTTTGTTTGTGCCATATATCATTAAAACCATTGAGGTTGGTGGCTTCTCTCTTGACTCCCATTTCTATAATATATTGGATTAGATTCATATAGATTAAACTGAATGAACTTTATTGTGAAATCTTTGTTCAATGAATGGGATAAATTTTTTTAGTGATGATTTATTGTTTTGTGAAATTTTGTAATCTCGGTGAATTGTGGTGAAAATTGATTTAGTTTCTTAAATTTAAAATTGTGGTTTTAAATTATGGATTTAATGTAATTGAAAAATTATTTTATAAAAAAGGTGTTTTCAAAAATAAGTGTTTTTCATTGAAATGGTTTTGGCATTGAAATTGTTTTGATGGAAATGGTTTTCAATAGAAAAGTTTTCTTATTGAATTTCTGTATTTTTCATGATCATTGGGAATATTATTGTGTGAGTTCATGTTGAATATATGGGTCTTGGTTGAAATATTACCTTGTGAATTGTTCCACAGGGTTAATGGAAATTGGGATGCAATTACCTTTGATGACATGGTAGATCGATTAGAAACAACTCATGACTTTGGAACCGTCATCATATAGCATGTATGGTTGGTTTATTGGATTTGTGGGATGGATTAGGAATGAAGAAATAATTTTTTGAAATGGTATTAATTCTTTGTTTAGTTATTTCTCTGGATAAATAACTTACTAAAAAATTGCTTAAATTTTACTTGTATGCTTTTGGTTTCGAATCATTTTGAAAACTTGTTTATATATTTTTTAAACTATTTGGATAATTTTATATATATATATAGTTTATTATAATAGTATCTAACTATTATATTCTAGTGGGGTGAGTAGGGAAGTATTTGGGTAAAACTTATCGGGTGTTATACTCACCCCTCATTTGGCACTTTAGTGCTTTTTCAGTTGGTATGTTCCGGGATAGGGGAAAAGGTAACGTTCCACATGTTTTTAGCTCCACCTCGTGATATATGTGATGTTCGGTGATTGTGGAGCATAGAGCTTGGGTATCATGGAGTCTGGTGGTCTCACGAGAGTCTTTATATTTTATCCTCTATTTACTTTGAAACATGTTTGTCTTCCACTGTTGCACACAATAATGTTGTTTGGAGATATATGAAGTTGTGGTGTTGTCTTTCATTATTTCATGCATCATATAGCAAGTTGTTTGGTTAATGGATTTATTAATGAAGTGAAAATCATCACACACTTGTATTTGAAACCATTTGGAATTTATTTCTATCCTTTGGCATATTTGGGATGTTTCTTAAGGCCTAGTAATGACTCGTTCTACTCCAATGCCAATGGGAATTAGCAGGTCATTACAAATGATATTGTCTTGTGGGTCATTGATTAACAAGTAGGTTT
The DNA here is from genome assembly GCA_963277665.1 of Viscum album. Taxonomy (NCBI): domain Eukaryota; kingdom Viridiplantae; phylum Streptophyta; class Magnoliopsida; order Santalales; family Viscaceae; genus Viscum; species Viscum album. Next base: position 1,049,193,746 of record OY728150.1, read on the forward strand.
CACTTCCATTTCCTTGGAGTTGATTCATCATTGTATAATACTTGAGCTGTGATCCTAGAAATAAGTATGATTATAGGGACTTGAAATTTATAAAAAATGACATAGATAAACTTTTTATGTTGGACATCATATTACGAGGGAGTTGGGTACATAAGTGTTTTAGAGACACTTATATGATTCAAAAACATAACTATCATTTGTTTAGCATGTGATAAGATCTTGATATACTTTTTAGAGGAATGAAATCCCACTAGGAATAAATATTTCATTTTGCGTAATGTTATATGATCTTGTGAAGTGGTGGAAATTCTGAAAAAATGAAGATTTTTTTTTCAAATGAATGAATTTGAAAATGGATACATTGCATATTTAGAAAATTGGTTGATTTAGAAAATAAAGAATGAGTTTTTTAAAAAATGGTTGAACATTAAAATGGATGTTTCATGAATTGAATGTTATTATAGTTGATGTGATTAAATTTGAAATTGTAATCCATCAGTTTCTAGAAAAGAGACGTTAGGAGTTTATTGTTGGTTTACAAAATGGCACGCTGTAGGAATCATAGTAACCAACAAGAAGAAGCTGTAGAGAATGTGGTTGACAATAAACCACATGTGAACCAATAACTAGTTCAGAGTATTATCCATGATTTTCAAGAGGTGGATATGGGGAATCGGAGGGAAAATACATGGTATGTGGACCATTCCATCTAGTTCATGAAAAAGAATCCTCCCAAATTAAGTGGTTAATCTGATCCTGAGAAGGCAGAGGTGTGACTCAGTTGGATGAATCATATCTTCAAGTTTATCGGATCACCGGTGGAGCTATAGTTAAATATTCTAATGTATAAGTATGAGAATATTAGATGCTAGTGGTGGGAACTAAGGTTGTATGCTGAAGTGGATCAAGAACTTTCATGGGAGGATTCTAAAGAATTGATTAATAAATAATTATATCCTAACACATTCAATATCCAACGGAAACCATAATTTGTTAGCCTAATGTAATATAATATTTTCGTCCTAGTGTATGCAAAAAAAATCAATAATTTTTTATGCCTTGCACTATAAGTCGGTGTAAGTTCATCACTGAAGGCATATATCTGTGAATCGGGGATACATGATGAAATTTGATCAATGATTATAATGCCATGTATTAATTACTATATATATATGATGAACAGAGAAATGGTGGTTGAGTGATACATCTATGGATTGATTAAAGGAGTAATTATGATGATCCCTACTTGAAATGGTGGAAACTCTAATGCCGGGAAAAAGAAAAAAGAGAGATACCTATTTCCAAGGTTGGAGCGGGATTTTGAATCAAACGACTGGATCTATAAATCTTCATCTATGACCAAAGAGCCAAGAAGGAATCTACTATTGTGGTTCCACTGACCACATAAATCGGGAGTGCACAAAACCACCATGATCATTCGATAATTTCAACAATAATGTACACCTTTAGTGCTTTTTTCATAGTGCTATGAGGTCTAGTGATCATGTCATATCTCAAGTGTCACACATATCATATTATTCGACAAGACGAGTCAAGTATAAGTTTTCTTTTCGGGAGAGGAAACCTAGCCACTGTGATTCTCGAAAAAACATGAGTCCTCAGCATGGATAATCTCATAAAACAAACAAAGAGAAAAGTGTAGCGATGAAGCAACTATATAGAGTGAAGTAGATTATTGTGGCTGATCATGAGTGATCATCTACAGTGAGAGGTATATTTTTTTAAAATCAAACCTTTGTGAAAGTTATATTTGATACTATGGCATCACATTTCTTCATTTCATCACATGTCATTGTCATTTTATTTTTTGAAAATTAAATGATTAACTTTGTTATAAAACAAAAAACACTTCTCAATGAAAGAGATTGGAAAGCCATTGTGTGTGTAGAATGTGATATACGAGTTGATAGAGCAGAGATTAAATGGGACTTCTCAATGATGGAGTTGTATTTATATAATGTAATCTTGGGAATGGAATGGTTGACAATATCTAAAGCTCACATTGACTCTAATAGGTGGAATTCAATTTTGATGACTATGGACAATGTCAAGAACATTTTTAAAGAGTAGAATTTTGTAATGAATGGTGCAATGAGATTGTTGGCACCATTGTTGGGAATTATATCTAAGTAGTTGGAAGCATTGACTTTGGAATCGATAGAAGAGATCTAGGATGTTATTTTTCCATCCTTGGTGGACTAATTTTTAGAAGGCTTTTCCATGAATTTCATAGGGTTACCAACCATAAGGAATGTTTAGTTTATGATTGATCTCCGCTCAGGGACCAACCCAATTTCCCTTTTGTCTTATAGGATGACACCAAAAAGGTTAAAGGAATTGAATGTTATGTAGGAGGAGTTTGAATGAAATTGATTTATTTAGAAAAATAAATCTCTATGTGCGATACTGGTTCAACCCAAAAATAATGTTGATGGAAATATTTGGTTGTGCATCAATTATTGTAAGCATAACCATGTAAAGAGAAATAATCAGTATCTAGTTCCACACATTGATGATCTATTTGGTCAATTGACGGGAGATTAGTGGTTCTCTAAAATTGACTTGTGATCAGGATATCATCAATTAAAACTTTAGAAGGAAGATTTTACAAAGACAACATTCATAAAAAGATATGGACACTACGAATATATAGTCATTTCTTTCAGTCTCAAAAATGCACCAACAAATAATCAAGGCTTCAATGGTATACATATTTTAGATATATCTAGATTCTTTGGTTGTGGTGTTTGTAAATGACATCTTGGGGTATTCAATGACAAGGTATAAGAATTAGCAGCACCTCGTAATAGTGTTAAAAATCATTAGAGATAACCATTTATATGATGAATTATCAAAGTGTGTCTTTTGGATACAATACATACTCTTTCATGGCCATTTGATTTCCGAAAAAATTATTTTGGGGGATCCCAAAATGATATATGTTGAGATCTCATTGGAACAGTACAAAACATTCTTTGAGATACATAGTTTTCTTGGGATTGTTGGTTATTACAGATGCTTTGTGCATGACTTCTCACAACTATCATTTCCAGTGAAATAATTGATAAAGAAGAATTCCCCATTCCAATGTCAAGAGGAATACTAGAAGTATTTCCCCGAATTGAATGTACATCATACATCAACACCTATCGTGATTTTTCCAGAATCATAATTTTGATATGTAGTTTTCGGGGATACTTTGGGACCAGGATTAGGCTATGTTGTTATGAAAAGAGACCATGTTATGGCTTCTGATTCAAGAATGTTTAGAGTTCATGAGAATAACATCCCAATATATGACTTGAATTTGAAACAATTATTCATTCCAAGATGACATAGAATTATTATCTCTTTTGTGTCAAATTTACTATTTTTATAGACAAAAAAAGCATAAAACAAATTTTCTCACAGTGAGATTATAATTTGAAGCAAAGTTAATTGTTGGTGTATCTCTAAATATATTACATTTACTTAATATATATAATGAAAAAATAGAATTCGGTGGTAGACACATTGTACATAATGGCATATGCTCAGTTAGCGAAAGAATCATCAGTTGAGTGGCACATGATGTCGGTCCTAGACGACATGTATTTGGAATGTGAAGACCAAGGTGATGTTTTGGTTTTCATTTCTGGTATTCTTGTTCCTGATTTAGTGAATATTGTCATGGATTAATAATCATATGATGTAGAAGACCTGGTTATGAGTTCAAAACTCAATGGCGGGGAGACAATTGAGGGTTGGAATCCTGTTGGAAGCTCAGTTTTATGTTTCAAATGTTGAATGGATGGACCTATGGCTTATCATCAATAAATTCTTAATTATTATCACCATTCAAGAATTGTTTCAATTCTAGGTACACAGAATATGAATAAGTTGTTGAAGGTGTTGTTTTGATGGAGGTACATGGAAAATTAATATGGATAAGTTCGTTTCAAAGTTCTTAACATGTTAGAATGTTAGATAGAGCATCAGAGACCCACAGTTATGTTGTAGTCCTTACAAATCATGGTGTCGAAATGGGTGTGTAAAGATATAAATTTTGATACAGGTCTCTCAAGAATGGTCATTAAACAAGATTCCATATGTGTGATAGTGGATCATCTTACCATGTCAACCCATTTCATTACAATTAATAAAACTCATATGGTGTATGATCTATCAAAAATCTATATCAATTAAGTTTTAATGAGGCATGAAATACAATTATCAATAGTCTTAGACAGATATCTGAGGTTCCATCATATTTTTTTTAATCCTTACAGAAATCCCTTGGCACTTAGTTGAATATGAGCATGGCGTAACATCCTTAGATAAATAGGAAATATGAAAAGATGATCCAAACATTGGAAGACATGATGCAGGTTGTGTAATAGATTTTTGTGGCTCATGGGAGGAGAATATACCCTTATTGTAGTCCCCATATAATAACAGTTATCAGGCCTCGGTATATATGGTTCTATTTGACGAATTATATGGTAATTCTTGTTATTATCAACTTTGATGGGTGTAAATAGGGGAGAATTCACTAGTTGGTATAAGACCTATCCATGAAATAGTATATAAGATATATTTAATCTTAAAGAAGATGGAGATAGCTCAGAGTCGTCAGAAATCTTACGCAGTTCAATGTCAAGGACCATTATTGTTTTTTGCAAGCAATCATGTGTTATTAAACATATATCCAATTCTTGGATATTATCTTTTTTAAATGTAGTGTTGGATATCCCCCATATATATTTTCCCTTTTGAGATATTGGAATGTGTTAGAGTGGTGGCATATGGGTTGGAAATGCAACCATGGTTCTGTTCGGTGCATAATGGTATCGACATATGTCAATTGAAGAAGTATCATCCAAATCCTGACCATGTGATCATATGGGATCATGTAGAACTATATATATATGCTTAATTGGTACATATCCCTATGCGTATTATGTATAGAAAAGATTAATTATATTGTAGAAAAATAATCGATCTAGTGTGGGTTTTATGGCAACATTATAACAACCCTACCCTTTATTACACACTTAAACATGATTTTTTATATAATCTATTCACTTGAAACAAAATATAATATCGATACGTATATTTTATTTGGTTCATATGAATATTTCATAATGATATAAAACATGAAACACAATATCTTTATTGAAAACTTCTTTTACATGCCCACTATATCCCCCTCGTACTTAGCATTGCATGGGTTAAGCTGAGGAGATGCATAAGAAAAGGGTGAGCTATAAATCAAAATAAGGGATTAATGAAATAATAACATGAATAATACAATACATGATAGTAAATATTAATAGAAATGGGGCATAAAAGAAACATGAATATAATGTAATGATAAAGCATGATTATCACAACATTGAATTATGGAAAAAACACTTAACTTAGTATTAGCATGAGCCAATGCTCATTGCACAAAGAGTAAGAGAAACACCTCATTTATATTTAATTATAATTAGTAAAACCTCATTAAATTTTATGTATCATGATACTAATCATTACATATGCATTGGAGCACTATCAGTGAACACCCTTAATAAACATTTAATTTCAATGCATAAGTGTTCCACATGGATCCAACAAAATAGAATCATTCGTCATCATTTATTCCATGATAAAGGGATGTGGAATACATACCTTAATCATTATAATAAATAATCAAATGATCATAATGGTGAATACCCTTGATAGAGAAATGGACATGGTATTCACTACACAATGAAAATGACAAGTAAAATTGCGGTTCAATTTCGGCCGCATAATGATGTGAAATAAGAATTCATAAAAATGTTTGATGAGAGAGAATGGGGTGTCTCATAATATTTAAATTAAATGGATATTAGGGGGGGTCATATTGATACATTTCACATCATATTTAATTGAATTTTGATTCATAAAAAATAATTGTTTGAATGTAAATGAGGATAGATAAATTCCTTACAGAATTTCGGCATATTAACAGGTGTACATGAGAAGAATTAATTATAGTGAAATAGGTCTATAATAAATTAAGAATATGTAGTTGAATATAATATTGGTTAGAGATCTTACCACAATGTTTTTAATTGAAAATAAAGGGTATTACAACATAAAAAACATGGTTAATAATATGAAAGGATGGAATCCCATACGGAATTTCAGCATATTAATGTGTGTACATGGAAGGAATTAACGAGACACAAAGAGTTATATCACCATTAAAACATAAGGAGGGATGTATGCGGAAGTGAAAAATCACACCCCAACATTTTTAATTGAAAATAAAATTGAATAACAATATAATGAAATTTGGATAAAATGAGAAAGGAAGAAAATCCCTTACATGGAAGTGTGAACCCAATGGCATGGGAGGGGCCTGAGTGAAGATTATTGGTAGGTTGGGGAGCCATTTAAGGATTATAAAAGGATAATTAAAGAGTTTGGATAATGTAAAAAGTCTTCTTGTAAAGAGGAAGTGGGATCATGGTGGGTTTATATTGGATTGAAGAGGGAATTCTTTATTATTTAGGTTTGGGACACCACACATTTAACAAATCAAAACCACAAACCAACCAATTGTTTTTATCATGGATGTGAAAAAGGAGAGTGGAAAAAATAATTTTATAATGGAAATGGCTGAACTTATTAAAATAACAGTTTTTATTATGTGGAGGTGAGTCATGATCTTATGGATATCAATTTAAAAAGTTATGATGTTTTATGCGTTTTGAACGGTCCACTAAAGGATTTTAAAATAATTCAAACAAACCTAAAATAAAATGATTTTAATTTTAAAACATATATTTTCCAATAATATCTCATATATTATTTATTTACATTAATATTGGGTCATTATGATGTCATAAAACACATTTTATATTTAAATAGTATTTAATTTTTACTAAAAAATTTGATTGTTTCCAAAAATTATGAAAAATTCACAATTATATAATTTTGATGTTCTAATTCCAAAAATAATATTCATTTTATCTAAATAATTTTCAATATATTTTAATTTTTACTTTTAACATAATATATGAAATTTGTCAAAAAGTCATGGGTTTTGACAAAAATAGATGTTAATCCTTAATCAAATTCACACTCATATTCATAATAATCATACGGTCATTTATATTATATTAAATTTAATTTAGTAATAATATTTAGTTAAAATATTATTTAATCAAAATATATTAATTAATCGAAATAGATTTCTTAATTAACTGAATATGATATTTTTTCTTTAAAAAACATTTCACAATGTAACAATAATAAAATGAAAGTATATTCTCAATAAAAAATAATGTACATAATCATATTACCAGGGTCTCATAATGTAACCCATTATAACAACTGCATAAGACAGAAGGGTAAGGTGTGCGATGGTGACAACCTCATGGGGTGGCTTAGATAACATCGCTCGGGATGTAATATCTATCAACTTCCACTTCTCCCTTAGGTGGTTCTATTTGAGCTTTACATGTTAATGCTCAACATGGTCTTGGACAAGATCGAATCCCAATTATGCCACCTCCTTTACGAGGTCCAACAAATGGACTTTGTATGGGGCATGTCTACTAGATGAGTCCATCACTTCCTTTGTCTGTGTAAATTTGATCTGTTAAATCCCTATATTTATATTAATCATGTGATAACTGATCAACAACTATATTAGAAATGGTCACAATGCTTAACGGTATTTTAAATTCCAAAAACATAATACCATAGAATTACATATGTTATATAACCATTATATATAATAGTGAATTTTATTAGATCAATAGGAATTTGAATTATTAATAGTTTGAGTTGTTACAATCTTCCCACCTATAAAATTTCACCCTCAAAATGTGTGGTTTTTCCACAAGACATTTACAAAGGGCATTGTCTTATTTCATATAACTTTTTCTCTACGATCTATGATATTCACTAATAATTCCTTGTAAGAAGTCTCATCATCTAACTATACTACCTTTGAAGAGAGTACATGTGAAGGGTCTACTATATACTTTAATAAGAGGGATACATGAAAGACATCATTTACTTCAGTCATGGTAGGTGGATGTGGTAGTCGATGGGACACATACCTAACATGATCAAGTGTAACAACCCGAGTACAGAGCCCCTCCACTAGTGCCCCGTACCTGGTCGCCACATGACCTCAAGTGTGTTTCCCCAAATGCCAGAGGCTGCCGACTAGCAGCGAGGGCCTTGGTGAGTCGGTGGGGAAACAATGCCCTCATTTGGTAAGGTATGCAAGGGAAGAAAACAATAATAAACAGCATAAGAAGTAACAACATGCATAAAAACATAAATTAAACAACAGAAGCAATGTAAATATATAACTATAATGACAATGATAATCTAGGTAATGTATCTAAGGAAAACAGAAAACACAACAACGTGCTGAAATACAACTAAAACCAAGTGCAAAAGAAACACAAGGTAATCTCCTCCGCATCGCGAGCCACAGCTCGGTCCCATGCTCCCCAGCTCCTAATGCAGTCAAGATCCCAAAGTATAAGGGTGCATTCCCTTATCTATACCTGTAGCAACATAGTATGCTTGGGCCCAAAAGCATGGCCCAAACAGGGTGTGAGATACAATCCCAGTAAGCAATCACTCATAGATTTGTGCCTAACAGTCAATGAATACATGGGAATAATAAAACAAGAAGTAGTAAACAGAAAAACACAAGCAGCTACAATCCATAGTTCTAACTAGTAAAGTACACAAGTAAGCATCCAACAACAAGAATGAAATAGGTAACCCTCTGGGTAGCTATCACAGCCTAAACGCTATGGTTCAACCTATAGTACTAGAAACCCTATGGGAGGCACACACAGTCTCACACCTCTTGTTCAGCTACGTAAATTATGCAGACTCTCTGGGGAAGCAATCACCGTCAATTCCCCCTATAGTCTCGTATCGTGCTAAAGTCTCTCTGGGGAAGCACTCAACGTCAATTCCCCATGTGCCACGCGTCGTAATTAGAAGACACACTGGAGAAGCCCTTCTATCAATTATCCACTTGGTCTTGCATCGTGATTAAAAGACACTCTGGAGAAGCCCTTCCGTCAATTCTCCCTTTGGTCTAATACTCTAGGTTCTCACAGTCCTGAGTATAACTAATCATGATCAGCACATGTAAGTCATCCAAGTAAAACTCAAGAACTACTTGGCTAACAACTAAGGTTCAACAACAATAAATAGACAACAGTTCCACTATGCTATGACTAGGCATGGTAACTGGAAAACTCCAAACAGGTAGAACAAGTATGGAAAAACAATCTAAGCACAAAAAAAACTACTCTAATCACAAGCAATAACCTCTACTAATGCAAAAAAGCAAAGCAGGCAAACAACAGGGGAAAACAGGAAACACGCAATACCCCGTTCACGGGTATTGGTGGAATTTTCACAAATTACTCATCAACTTTCTACAGAAAGGCACAAACCACCTACATCTATCTTAGGAGATCGATATATGTGAACCTCGACGACATATTCCCCTTATAATGACGTGGATCTGAGAAAACTCACAAAAAGTTCCTCCCATGATAACTTGAAAACAAGGAGGAATCAAGAAACAAGGCTCAAGAAGAAGGAATAACTCACCACAGCGATTCCAACGCGAATCGACCGTGCTCGAATCGGAGAACGGACATTGAGGAGGAAGCTCGGAGAAGACTCGGTCGTATGGATGCTCCCGGTCTGTTGAAAACTGGAGAAGAAGATGAATATGGGGGTTAGGCGCGACCCCGGTCCATTTAATGAAGAAAAAGAAAGTACATGGCGTGTAATTCGAATTTTCCATACTCCGAAATAAAAGGCCTCCACCTCTGGCTAACACACCGTGTGTGTGGCCTAGACATAGCCTACACATGGCTTCGAGCTGGAACAGAGTACACGACATGTACACAGAAAGTACATGGCGTGTACATTGAAAATTTCCAGAAAAACCATTCTTCTTAAAAACTCTAGAAAAGGGAAAAACATACCTGAAAAAATATCCGGGTTCTTACAAACTTCCTCCCTTAAAGAAATTCATCCCCGAATTTCCCTAACGAGGTGGAGAAGAAGAATTGTCGAACAGCTCCAGCCACTATGATCGTACATCGGCCTCCCTCTCCCAGGTCTCGTCCTGTACTCGCCTGTGCTACCATAACACTCGTACCAGAGGAACAGACCTCCCGCAGAGAACCTTTGTACTATGATCGACAATCTGGATAGGATGCTCCTCGAAAGACGCATCCACTTCAATCTCGACTTCCTCAGGCTGAAATACTTGAGATGGGTCTGAAAAGTAACGTAGGAGCTGAGAGACATGGAAGACGTCGTGAATGACACGATACCTCTAATGTAATTGCAACCGATAGGAGACTGGTCCCACTCTCTCCAAAACCTCAAATGGCCCGACGTACCATGGCGAAAGCATACCCTATCTCTGAATCCCCTTCTGTCCCAACCTAGGTGTGACACATAGGAAAACCTGATCAACGACCTCGAACTCTAGAGGTCATCTCTACTGATCAGCATAAGACTTCTGCGGAGACTGTGCTGTAGCCATCCTCTTCCAAATCATCTCTATCTGCTCTGAAGTCTCCTGAACAAGATGAGGTCCCAGCAAAGCTGCCTCTCCTGCCTCCAGCCAGCATAAGGGTGATCGGCATGTACTACCGTACAAAGCCTCGTATGGTTCCATCTGAATGGTCGCCAGAAACTGTTGTTGTAGGTGAACTCCACCAAAGGAATATGTTTCTCCCAAGAACCGCCAAAGTCATGGATGCATGCTCGCAGCATATCCTCAAGCACCTGGATCGTGTGCTCAGATTGGCCATCAATCTGGGGATGGTATTCTGTACTCAAAAGTACCTGTGTACCCAAGGCATTCTATAGTCCCTTCAAGAACCGAGAGGTGAAGCACGCATCTCTGTCCGAAACAATAGAGAGCGGAACACCATGCAGATGCACAATCTCTCTGATGTAAAGTCATCCGAGATCATCGACACTAAAGGTCTCCTTGATCAGCAAGAAGTGAGCAACCTTCGTAAGTCTGTCGACGTCATCCCTATCAACGTCATTCCCTTGCGGTGACCTCGGAAACCCAGTCACGATGTCCATCGCAACATTGTTCAACTTCCACTCCGGAATGGGTAACTGTTGTAAAAGACCTATTGGTCGCTGATGCTCTACATTCACCTGCTGACAAGAAGAACATCTCATGACAAAACCAGCAACAACCTTCTTCCTACCTGGACACCAGTATTAGCGATGAAGATCCCGATACATCTTTGTGACGCCAGGATGAACTAACCAAACTGAGGAATTGAAATCCTGCATCAGCTCCTCGTGTATGTCTGCTGTCACCCATACACGTCCTTTGAAATGCAAGATATCATCCTCACCCACTGTCCATCCAGGAAGAGGGTCCTCTCCTGACACACTCTCCCGCAGGACTAAGCATTCCGAGTCTGATAGTTGCCTCATCCGTACCCGATAAAGTATCGTGGAGATAACAACTACAGAAGATAGAAAAGTCTATCCATGTCTGTCATGCACCTCTAGATGCATCTCAGAGTACAGAGCCATCAACTTCCACTCACTACTGGCCTCCTAAACTTCCTGAATCTGAGTTATCCTACTCAACGCATCTTCCAAGACGTTTCCCATTCCCGGCGTATAGGAAAGATCGAAATAAAAGGACTGTAGATATTCAACCCACCTGTGCTTCCTCAGATTCAGATCATGCTGAGTGAAGATATACTTGATACTCTTGTGGTCAGCAATGACCATGATGTGCTCTCCCAGAAGATAGTGTCTCCAACAGTGCAAGGCATGAACAACAACTTCCATCTCCAGATCGTGCGTAGGGTAGTTCCTCTCATGTGGCCTCAACTGCCAAGACCCATACGCAACGACTCAATCCCCCTACATAAGCACAGCTCCTAGCCCGATACCCGAAGCATCATAGTAAACAGTGTAGCTCTTGCCTGGCTCTGAAAGACTAGTATCGGTGCTGACGTCAACCTCTCTTTCAGCTCCTGAAAGGCTGACTGAGAAGAATCTGACCATAAGAACATCTCCCCCTTCTTGGTCAGACCTGTCAAGGGTGCTGCTAAACGTGAAAAGTCTCGAATGAAGTGTATATAGTATCCAGCAAGCCCTAGGAAGCTCCGTACCTCAAAAACGTTCTTCGGATGCTCCCAGAAAACTAAATCTCTCACTTTCTCTGGGTCCACAGATACTCCTATCTCTGAGATGACGTGACCCATGAAGTGGATCCGATCCATCCAGAAGTGGCACTTCGAGAGTTTAGCATAAAGCTGATGCTCTCTCAGTGTACTCAGAATGACCACATGATTGGGGGCATGGTCGTGTCGAGTGTGAGAGTACACCAAGATATCATCCACGAATACCACGATGATGGAGTCCATGTAAGGATGGAACACTCGGTTCATCAGTGCCATGAAAACTCTAGGTGCGTTCGTGAGTCCGAAAGGCATGACTGTATACTCGTAAAGACCGTACCTGCTCATGAAGGCTGCCAGAGGTATATCTGATGGTCTAACGTGCAACTGATGATAACCGGTCCTCAAGTAGATCTTCGAGAACACCCGGGCTCCTCGAAGACTATCTAAAAGGTCATCAATCCGCGGCAATGGATATCGTTTTTTGATTGTCAACTGGATCAACATCCTATAATCCACACAAAGCTGAAGGGTACCGCCTGCCTTCTTTGAAAACAGGACAGGCGAACCCCAAGGAGAAGTACGAGGTTAGATGAAACCCTTAGCCTGTAGCTCCTCCAACTGCTTCTTGAGCTCCAAAAACTCAGGTGTGGCCATCCTATAGGGAGGAATTGACAATGGTGCCGCTCCTGGGACGAGATCAATAGAAAAGTCTACCTCACGCTCCGGAATAAAACATGAAAAGTCCTCTGGAAAGACATCCCGAAAGCTATCCACCACTGTAGGAAAGTCCATCTGTGGAGTCCCCTGATCATCCAGATAAAGACTAGCAATATGGTTTTTCACCCCTCCTAGCCCAAGATGCTTGAGTCCCGCCCGACTCACCCAAACGTCCCATTCGTCTCTTTGAAGGAAAGATTCACCTTATGGTGAAATGAAACAGACTCTACGGTGATAACAGTCAATGACTACCTAGAAGGGAATCAATAAGTCCATGCCGAGGATGACATCATACCCTGTCATCTCTAGGACATAGAGATCAGATAAGAAGTGATACCCTGCAACCTCGAGAGGGCACACTCTACACTAGCATACACTAGATGTCATCATTCCCAATGGTGTGTCTAGTGTCAACGAGTCGGCAGAAGAAAAGATACAGAATCCATGGCTCTTCAAAATAGCAACAGTGATAAAGTTATGCGTAGCACCAGTATCGAAAGGGGCTAAAGGTAAAACTGAGGCTACTAAAATTGTACCTAGAATAGTAGAATGGCCGGGATCCTGCTCACGATAAGTCTGATCCATGGCGAAAGACTGACCCGTGTCGTGGCCCTGCGCCCCTGGCTGACCAATCTGAGCTGAACCGCCTTGCTGGTGCTGTGGAACTGGCGGCTGACCACCACGGCCTCGACCTCCACCTCGGCCCGAACGGCCGGAAGAACTCCAGTTCCCCGACTGGTGAGAAGATGGTGGTGCTGCTCCTGAACGAGGAGTCATAGAAGAACCCTGGTCACCAGCTGCGGGTGAGATTACCTAGTAGAAACACTGAAGGTGACCCATATTTCTGCAAGATCGGTACTCCACGGGGTCCCTCTGGCACTGCGTCCTTGTGTGCCATGTTCGGCCACACTGATCACACGTCACCTAGATGCCTGATGATGCATCTCGCTTCCTCGAATCACCGCGTGTAGGCTCCCTACGGCGCTTCATGCTGTCAGCTAAAGGAAATCTATCTCTGGATGCAGAACCGCCCTGGACCGCAACTCTAGAGTCTCTAAGATTGCACTCCGCAATTAGTTCCTGGTTGACGACGGAAGTAATGGAAGTCAGCTGGAAGATGATCACCTGCGAGCAAATCTCCCGCCTGAGTCCATCCTCAAACTTCCTCGCCAAGAACACCCCACTCCCATCCTGAAGGTGTGTAAAACGCTGCATCTCAGTGAAACAGGAGGAATAATCCATGAATGATAGTGTACCATGCTCTATGCTCATGAACTCTTGGGCTCGATCGGCCCTCAGAGTCTCTGGGTAGAAGTAGTCATAAAACACGCGCTGGAACGCCTCCCAAGTCATAGCCTGCTGCTGACCCGCCTGTGAGATCATGTACCACCACCTCATGGCGGAGTCTTGGAGCATGTAGATGGAGAGCTTGACCCGCCTCTCTGGAGACGTCTCCAGATGCTCGAATATAGTCATCATGGTTTACAGCCATGAATCTTCAGACTGAGTTCTTCCCTCCCCCGAGAACGTGAGAGGATGCTGCTGCTGAAAGACCCACGTCAAGACTGCCGTAGACGAGGAAGGAGGCGGTGGTCCCTGGAATACCTGCATCATCCTCATGAAACCCTCCCTGAATTGCACGTCGGTGCCCGCAACTGGTACAACAACTAGTGCCAAGGCTGGTTCGGCTGGGGGATCGATAGGAAGTCCCTGATCAGCCCTGTCTGGCGTTTGATCACTACCTAACGACAGACGTACGACCGGAGCACGTCTCAGAGGCATAGCTCTGAAAGATCAAAAACACATCGTAGATCAGGAAAACAAGGACCAAGAAAACAAGAGTACAAAACAGGAACATGGAAATAAAAACACACAAGATTGTAAAACATGACTACACGACATCTATAAAACTACACGGTGTTTCTTCTTAAACCACTGACATGGGCGTGTACCCCTACCCTACAAGTCGTGTACACTACAACTACACGGCGAGTTGAACCCCACACACGACGTGTACTTGAAAACTATTCCCCTGCCCGAGTCTCCTTACACAGCAAACCCACACGGTCCGACTCAACCCGATACTACACGGCGTGTTCGGAACAAACATGGCGTGCACTAGACAAGGCTTTGGCGGTCCGTGTTGTTGAGTACACGGCCGTCTACATGGATGGATCTCACACGGCGTGCTCCGAACAAGCACGACGTGCATAGGCTAAGGCGACATCGTCCCGTGTTGTTAATGACACGGTCGGGTACCTGGGCAAGACTACACGTCGTGTTCCAAACAAACACAGAGTGTGGAAAAGAAGGTCATGCCCGCCCGTGTGGGCCGTGACACGGCCGGGTACCTAGATAGGACTACACGGTGTGTTCCCTACGGACACAGCATATGGAAAAGAAGGTCACGTCGGCCCGTTTTGTTTGTGACATGGGCGGGTACCTGGACAGGACTACACGGCGTGTTCCCTACGGACACGGTGTGTTCTACCTGAGCTTCCCCAGCCCGTGTTGTTAGTGACACGACCGGGTACAAGGCTCCGAACTCACACGGTGTGTACCAGTGGTATACGGTGTGTTCCAAGAGTTACTCCTAAGACACTATGTTCTGCTCACACAGTCAGTGAAATGGCCTGAAAACTACACTGCGTGTGCCTGAAAATTACACACCGTGTATTCTGGGTTTTTCTGGGCAGTAGCTCAGAAACTACGTAGAATTCCAGAAACACTAAAAAAAGGGAAAAGATGCCAAATTCCAATCTGGGAGGCCCCATAACACCTCATGAAGCACAATTTGGCATTCATTTTAAGAAAGGAACAAAAAAACGTTTTCTAACAGAACAACAGAGAATCTATCAAGCATCTATCAAAATAGAATGCATAATCTACACAGAGCCTATCACAACAGCATGCAATCTCTAATGCACCCTAGATGGCATGGCAAGAATGCATGACATGTGATGTCTACAAGTGCCTATATGATGCATGAGATGGAATACCCTCATCTCATCGGGTTGCGACAGAAATATGACCGAAATATTAAAACAATAATAGCACAAGCCATGTAAATCACTCTAGGTGAAATCATACCAACCATAAAATCTCAAAACCAGAAAACTACAACTAAAGAGGTAGTATGGCTTTTACCTGTACACGGGTTAGCTTCTCCCGGGTATAGCTTAATACCAAGTACCGAATCTATCCTATCCCTGGCTAAAGGCTCCAAACATTAAAGCAAGAGAAAAGAACTCCTCTGATACCACATTGTAACTACCCGAGTCTGGAGCCCCTCCACTGGTGCCCCGTACCTGGTCGCCACATGACCTCAAGCGCGTTTCCCCGAACGACAGAGGTTGCTGACTAGCAGCGAGGGCCTTGGTGAGTCGGTGGGGAAACAATTTCCTCATTCGGTAAGGTATGCAAGGGAAGAAAACAACAATAAACAGCAGAAGCAGTAACAACATGTATAACAACCAAAATTAAACAACGGAAGCAATGTAGATATATAACTATAATGACAATGATGCAGCAGGTATAAGTATCTAAGGAAAGCAGAAATCACAAAAACTTCCTGAAATACAACTGAAACCAAGTGAAAAATAAAAACAAGGTAAGCTCCTCAACATCGCGAGCCACGGCTCGATCCCATGCTCCCCAACTCCTAATGCAGTCAAGATCAAAAAATAGAAGGGCGCTTGCCCATATCTATACCTGCAGCAACATAGTCTGCTTGGTCCCAAAAGCATGGCCCAAACAGGGTGTGAGATACAATCCCAGTAGGCAATCACCCAAATATTTGTGCCTAATAGTCAATGAATACATGGAAATAATAAAACAAGAAGCAGTAAACCGAAAAACACAAGCAGCTACAATCCACAGTTCTAACAATTTAAGTACACAAGTAAGAAGCCAGCAATAAGAAGGAAACAGGTAACCCTCTAGGTAGCTCTCATGGCCTAACCCCTATGGTTCAACCTATAGTACTAGCAAACCTCTAAGAGGCACACAAGTCTCACCCCTCCGGTTCAGCTACATAAATTAAGCAGACTCTCTGGGGAAGCACTCACCGTCAATTCCCCCAATAGTCTCGTATCGTGCTAAAGGCCCTCTGGGGAAGCACTCAATGTCAATTCCCCCTGTGGCCCGCGGCGTAATTAAGAGACACTCTGGAGAAGCCCTTCCGTCAATTCTCCACTTGGGCTTGCATCGTGATTAAAAGACACTCTGGAGAATCTATTTCGTCAATTCTCCCTTTGGACTACTACTCTAGGATCTCACAGTCCTGAGTATAACTAACATGCTCAGCACGTGTAAGTCGTCCAAGTAAACATCAAGAACTACTTGTCTAAAACTAAGGTTCAACAATAATAAATAAACAATCGTTCCACTATCATATAACTAGGCATGGAAACTGGAAAATGCCAAACAGGCAGAACAAGTATGGAAAAACAATCTAAGCACAAACAAACTACTCTAGTCACCAGCAATAACATCTTCTAAAGCAATCAAGCAATGTAGGAAAACAACAGGGGAAAAACAAGAAACACGCAATACCCCGTTCACGGGTACTGGTGGAATTTAAACATACAACTCATCAACATTCTACAAAAAGGCACAAACCACTACCTCGATCCTTGTAGATCGATATATGTGAACCTCGAAGGCAGATTCCCCTTAGAACGACGTAGATCTGAGAAAACACACAAAACGTTCCTCCCACGATAACTTGAAAACAAGGAGGAATCAAAAAACAAGGCTCAAGCAGAAGGAAGAAGTCATCGCTGTGATTCCAACGCAATCGACCGTTCTCAAATCGGAGAACGGACAGCGAGGCAGAAGCTTGGAGAAGATTCAGCCATACGAACCCTCCCGGTCGGTTGAAAACTGGAGAAGAAGAAAAATATGGGGGTTAGGCGCGACCCCGGTCCGTTTAATGAAAAAAAAGAAAGTACACGACATGTACTTTTTTAGTACACGGCGTGTGCTTCGAATTTTCCGTACTCTGAAATAACTGGCCTCCACCTCAACCTTACACACCTTGTGTGTGGCTCGGACACAGCCGACAAATGGCTTTGACCCGGAACAGAGTACATGGAATGTACTCAGAAAGTACACGGCGTGTACTTTGAAAATATCTAGAAAAACCATTCTTCTTAAAAACACCAGAAAAGGGAAAAACATACCTGAACAAAAATCGAGGTTCTTACATCAAGAATCTCAGAGGGGTCGATGTACCTAGGACAAAACATCCCTTTCTTTCCAGACCACATGACCTTCTTCTATAGAGGTATGCGTAGAAATACCATGTCTCTTACTTTGAAATCAATGTCTCTTAGACCGTTATATACATAACTCTTTTTTGGCTTTGGGATTCCTTGATATGCTACTGAATGGTTTTCAGATTCTCCACCATTTCATTTACCATTTCATGTACTACCCACTTACGCTCCCCGACATCATTGCAACACACCCATGTTCTACACGTTTTCCCATAATGGGAGTCATATGGTACCATTCATATGCATGAGTGGAAACTATTATTGTATGAGAATTAATCCAGTAGAAGATGTTGGTCCCATCGTCATTTGAAGTCCATAGAACATGATATTTACATATATTCAGGTGTTTGAATAGTTTTCTCATATTTTCCATCTGTTTTTGGATGAAATGCCATACTATGGTTAATTTCACTCCTTCGAGAATTTTGGAGTCTTTTTCTGAGATTTTAGGTGAATATTGGATCATGATTGGATACAATATATAGTGGTAATCCATGAATCTATACCACTTATTTGATGTAAACCTATGCAGGTTGATCTAATGTAAAGTCCTCTCGAATCATGATAAAGTGAGATATCATCATAAGTCATTCCACAATCACCCATATAGAAATGATTCATCTAGATGTCCTTGGAAGTCCAGTGAAAATGTATATTTTAATGTTGTCCCACTTCCATGTTGGTTTGGGTAGTGGTTGCATCACCCACATAGACGTTTTCCTCTCAGCCTTCACTTGCTGACATACCAGACACTTCGATGTATATTCAGCAATCACCATTTTCATATTGTACCACCAAAAGAATTTCCAGAGCTCTCAATACATCTTTGTGCTCCCTAGGTGAATAGAGAAGGTTTAGATTATTTCTTCAATTGTAAGCACCTTCTTTTTCTCTAGATCTGATGGTGCACATAATCGTGACAGAAATATCACAATTTTATTCTCCTTAAAAAGGAAATCTGAGGAATTCTTATTTATAATACCTTTTAGACATTTTATAATTTCCACATCCTTTTTATGACCAACATTTATTATCTCCATGAGGGATGGTTGGGTAATCATTTGAGATAATATTGATGATTTTCATCCGATAATTATTTCCAGGTCTATCCACAAGTATTATAAGAAGATTGGATCATTTTCCACTCTCATCATTGATAAAGATTAAACATTCTTTCTACTTAGAGAATTCACCACCTTTTTACCTTACTGGGATGGTAGTGGATTGAGAATTCATAATCCTTGATGTGTTATATCTATCTTTTTTTGGTTCATATTAGGCTATTTATATTTGAATATATATTTTAGTCTCTTGTGATCAATTTATATCTCACAAATCTCCCCATAGGGATAATGATGCCCTACTTTCAATGCAATGATTATATATTATAACTCCAGATCATGCGTGGGACAATTCTTCTCATTTATTTTTAGCTTCTTTGAGGTGTATGCAGTCACCTTATCATATTGCATCAACACAAAATCCATGGACTTCTTCAAAGCATCCCTAAATACCACAAATATTTCTCCACTTGTGGGTAATGTGATCATGGGTGTATGATAAGAATTCATTTCAACTCCATGAAGCTCTCTTCAAATTCATCACTCCAAGTAAACTTTACTCACTTTAGAGTTAACTTTCTAAGAATGTTGGACAATCATGACAAATTTCTCACAAATTAGAGAAAATATCCAGCTAACCCTAAGAAGCAACGAATATTCATTACCGATGATGGCCTCTACCATCCCTCTACTAATGTATTAATTGAGGGATCCACATATATATCATTTTTTATGATTATATGGCCCAATAATGAGACCAACTTTAATAATAACTCACAATTTATGTACATTGCATTTAATTTTACCTTCTGCAAGGTATCTAGTACAGTTCCTAGATTCTCCACATGATGGTCATTAGTTTTAGAGAATATTATAATATCATCTATAATGAATACCATTAAGATGTCAAGGTAATCTCTAAAGACTCTATTTATCAAGTCCATGATGATTCCTAGAGTATTAGTGAGTCCGGAATTAATTACTATGAATCCATAGTGCCCTTATCTTGTAGAAAAAACAATCTTGGGATATCATCCTTCTTCAACCTTACATGGTAATATCCTGGGCATAAATACACCTTGGAACGTATTGTGCACCACATAGCTGATCGAACAAGTCTTCAATTCATGGAAGAGTATACATATTCTTTATCGGGATTTTTTTGAGCTCCTGATAATCAATGCAAAGGCGCATTAACCCATTATTCTTCATGATGAAGAGGACTGGTTCACCCCATGGTGAAGAACATGGATGTATAAACCCTTTATCTAAATTCTCCTATAGTTTTTTCCTCAGCTCCTCAAGATCCACAACAACCATTCTATAATGTGACTTGGATATTTGAAACTCCCCAGTTATAAGGTCAATTTAGAATTCAACATATCTTCAAGGAGGAAGACCATGGAACTCCTCGAGAAACACTTCATCAAATTCCATCACAATAGGCATGTCTTCAAGGGTGGTTACATCCTAAGAGTAAATCATCTGATCCAGATACACGTGCTCCTTGGGAAATAATATTCAAGCTTGAGATAATTGTTCTAAAGAAGATTCATCTTCCTCCATTCACTTGTATATAATCAGGGGTCGATTATCACCACAGATAGTGATTTCCCAATCATGGTAATTCATGTTGGATCTATAAAAGGAAATCCAATTCATTCCATGAATTGAATCAATGTCCACCATAGGGATTATGATTACGTTCATTGATATTTTCATCCACCGATTATGGCAGGGGAGGGGTTATATTCAAGGGATGCAATGATTTCCTCATTTGATGTACTCATCGACATCATTACTTCCATGATTTGTAGTGGTTTTGGTATTGTTCTAATAAGAATTTAGGATATAAAATAATGCATAGAACTATGGATGATAGCACTACCTTTCAATTTATAATTATGGTTCTACCTTATCCAATATACACACCAGATGAGTACCTTAACCTGCGAAACACATAAAGGGAAATCTATAGTAAAAAACGACTGACTTATAAATAAATTTTATTTCCTTAACATATGAATCTATAGGCGTCAATATACCTCATCATTGATCTAATTTATAAAATGTATTCTTAGGGGGGTTTTTTTAATTACATTAATAATGGTTCATACTCTTCATGAGACTTTTCCGAAAAATATCCCCTGGGAGTGTTGTAACCAAAAGTGCAGCAAGGCCCGTTATTGTGTACCAAGATACCCCAGGATAGGCCTGAAACTCTTATTGTGAATTTTCACTACTAGGTACATATCTACCAGAGTTTCCGCTACATGCTTGTATCCAGACATGGATGTATATTCTTTATAAACCACTTACTAAATACTCACCATAATTTATGTATGTTCTTATTATACATAATCTTATCCATAAGGCATTCACTAGGATTTTTTAATTCTAATCCCAAAAATAACTAAACCTATTCATTGATACAAACTATAAAAACCATATTTATTATTACACACATAAACATGATTATTACATAAAATATTCACATGATAAAACATGGAAGATTGAGAGGTATAGTGTCTTTGAGTCTTAGAAACATTACATGATGACTTAAACCTTGAAGCACAATATCTTTATTGAAACATTTCTCGACATGACCACTACGTTCCCTCGTACATAGCATTGCATTGGATAACCTGAGAACATGAATAATAAATGAGTGATTTATAAAGCCCATTATGGGAGTAATCAAGGTATAACGCAAAGAATACAATACATAATAATAAATAGGAATATCAACAAAGCATAAAATAAACATGAACTTAAAGGCATGATAAAGCATGAGCATCACAACATGGAGATATGGAAACAACACGTAACATGGTATTAGCATAATCCAAGGATCATTAAACATGGACCATGATTGAACCATAATTTAACATGAATTAAAATTATTAAACCCTCATTAAGCATAACATATCCTGATACTAATCTTTACCCAATGCATTGGAGTGCTATCAGGGATCACCATTCAAAAACATTCTATTTCCTGCATAAGTGTGCCACATGGATCATACAACACGGACACGTTCATCATAATTTATTCAAAAATAAAGGAATGTGGAATTCATAGATTACATTTATAATTAATAAGTAAATATACATAATGTGTAAAAAACATAATAGAGAAATGGGGATGGTATTCACTATACAATGACATTGGCTTGGATAATCATCGTGTAATTTCGCCTGCATAATAACATGACATATGATTTCATAAAAATAATTGATGAGAGAGAAAGGGGTGTTTCATAGTATTAAAAATAAATTTAAAGTAATTAGGTTATATAGATACATGTCCCAACATATTTAATAGAATATAGATTCATAATTCAAATGAATTTCTTGAATGTAAATGGGGAGAGAGAAATTCTTTACTGAATTTCTGCATAGTAATGGGTGAATTTGGGAGGAATTAATGAGGGAGAAAGAGGAATCTCATAATTTAAAAATAATAAGTGGAATATATGGGAGGTGATAAATCATACCCCAATATTTTTAATTGAATGTAAATGTGTATTGCAGCATAAAAAAATTGATAAAAATTGGAAAGGATGGAATCTCTTACAGAATATTGGCATAGTAATAGGTGTACATTGAAGGCATTAATGAGAGAAAAAGAGGTCTATCAAAATTAAAACATAAAGAGGGATATATGGGGTAGGTGATAAATTATACCCCAATATTGGTAATTGAAAATAAAAGGGCATAACAACATAATAAAATTTGGAGAAAATGAGCAAGGAAGAAAATCCCTTGGAAGTGTGATCCCAAAGGCTTTGGAGGGGCTTGAGAGTGGATTCATGGAAATTTGTGGCTCCTTAAGAGATTTATAGAGAGAGGAGGAAATATTTTGGATGAACTCAAAAGGTTTTTAGTGAAGTGGATGTGGGAGCATGGGTGGGTTTATATAGGAAAGGAGAGGGAATTCGTTATTAGTTATGTTTGAGACACCACACATTAAACTAATCCAAACCATCAACCAACCCATTATTTTTCCCATGGTTTTTGAAAAAGGGGAGTGGATTAAATTATTATATAGGTCCAATGGATGAAATTATTTAAATATTAGGTTTTATTTTGTGGATGTGAGTCACACTCTAATGAAAATCAATTTAAAAAGTTAAAATATTTTATAAGTCTTAAAAGGTAAACAAAAGCATTGTAAAATAAATAAATAAAACATAAAATCACATTATTTTAATGTTAAAACATATATTGGTCTAAAATAATTTATATAGTATTAAATTAAAAAACTATTGTGTCATTATGATTTCATAAACACATTATATATTTAAATGGTATTTAATTTTTATCCAAAAAACCAACTGTTCTAGAAAATTATGAAAAATTTACAAATGGAAAATTTCGACAACCTGATTGATAAAATAATATTCATTTTATCTAAATAATTTTCTAAATATTTGAATTTCTAATTTTAAAATAAAAACTAACATTTGTCCAAAATTCAAGGGTTTTGAAAAAATAGCTTTCAAACCTCAAAAAAAATCACAGTCATATTCATAATAAATATAAGATCATTTATATTATATAAAATGTATTTTTGTAAAAATATTTTATTAAATTATAAATAAATTCAATTATCCATTAATTCATCAAAATATAATTATTATTTAAATAAAAATGATATTTTTTATTTAAAAGACTATTTTCAAAGTAACAATAATAATATGAAAATATATTCTCTACACCAAAATAATGTAAAAATCATAGTAGTTAGTTCTCGTTACATAACCCCTTATAACACCTGCAGAAGACTAAAGTGTAAGGTGTGAAATGGTGATAGACTCTTGGGGTGGATTAGGTAACATCGCTCTAGTGGTAGTCTCAATCAACTTCTACATCTCCCATAGGCGGTTTTGTTAAAAAATAACATGTTGAGGCTCGACAAGGGCTTGGTCAAGAGTGATGTCGAATGATTCCACATTTTTCTGATCTCTAAAAAATTGTATTCATACAGGGAAAGTCTACAAGGTGATTTCATCACTTCCTTTTTCTGAGTAAATTTGATTTTATTAAAACCCTATATTTATACAAATCATGTAATCACTATTCAACTTCTATATTAGCAACAATTAAAATTCATAATGGTATTTCAAAACCCAAAAACATAAAAAAGAAGAAGTGAATATGTAACATAACTATTTCATATAATAATACATTTAATTATATCAAGATTAATTTCCATTATTAAAATTTTGGGTTGTTACAGACATGTACATATTACATCATAGTCATGGAAACAAGAGAGGAAATTGAAACAGAAATGGCCAGAACTCTTTGAGAGCAGTAATGTTTTTTTTACTTTTCGAGGACAGAAAGACAGATAGTGGGGAGAAGGCATACCACTAGTTTATGATACATAACACTTATTTGGGTATATTATGTATAAGGTGGAAAATTGTGAGAGGTTTGTTATCTTTACTATTTTTTGGGACAAAAGGAGAGGCGCATGGGTTGTGCACAATTTTTCCAACCCATGTAGAAATCCTAGTAAAAACCGTGAGCAAGTGAAAAATTGGAGGTAGAGAGATTTGAAATGGTGTGAGTAGTGTTAGGGAAACTGTGTGGGGAGGTCGTGTGAGGTATGGTCTATACGGTAGCTATTTCATGGTTAGTGCACCTTTTCTAAACGTGTGAATTAACTCTAAACATGGTTTAAATGAGATCCTAAAAAACTAGATCTCACTTGTTTTTTCCTCTATGATGCTTATTTTTCCCCAAATAATCCATAACTCTGGATTTATCTTCCACTACGGTAGAATAACCTTCCCCAAGTAATTTAGAGTCAATATTAAAGCTTCTCTAGGTGTTTCAATCCCATATTTTTAAGGCATGTGAACGTTCTTCATCGTTCTTGAACCATTTCTCAGGTCTACATAGATATACATCTCCTCTCTTCATGGTTTATCAGATCTGTAAATGTTATAGGTATATATATGAGTGTACATTCCAGATATAGGGATATTTGTTCTCTATATATCATGGATAATATATCTAAGGATGTTCTGTGAAGAATTGACCCGGTTTTCTTAAGAATTATTCATCCATCTCAAGATTCGTCAAAGCCTTTGTGTTAAGTGGATATTATCTCTGATTTTCATATTATAATTAATTGGCTTCATTTCAAAATGATTAAATTGAATGAAATTCACTGTGAAATATTTGTTCAGTTCATGAGATTAATCTTCTTTAGTGATGATTTATAATTTTTATGCAATTGTGTAATCTCGTTGAATTATTCTGCAAATTGTTTTAGTTTCATCAATTCAAAATGGTGATTTTAATTAATTAAATACATGTAATAGAAAAATGGTTGGATGAAAAATGGTTTTCAACAAAAATTATGTTTTATTTAAATAGTTTGGAATCGAAATGGTTTTGACGGAAATGGTTTTAAAAAAAAAATATTGTTTTATAGAAATATTGTTTTTGAAATGATCATTGAGAATATTGGTTTGTGAGTTAATACTGGATATATGGGGCATGGATGAATGATTAACTTGTTCTAGATTCCAAAGGGTTAATAGAACTTGGGATACAATTACCCTGTGATGACATGGAAGATCGATGGGAAACCGTTCATTAGTGTGGAACATTCATCATGTAGCATGCATAGTTGGTTTCATGGATTTGTGTAAGGGTTTGAGTATGATAAATAAATGTTTATAAGTGGTTATAAATCATTATTTAGTTATTTTTATGGAAAAATAACTTACTAGAAAAAGTGGTTTATATTTTACTTGTATGGTTTTGGTTGTAAATTGTTTTCGAAACTTGTTTCTATTTAGTTTTAAACTATTTTGAGAAATATTTATATATATACAGTTTTATATTATTTTTTATAACTCTTATATCCTACTGGCATGTGAAGGTAATTCATTTGGGATAACCTATTGAGTTTTATACTCACCCCTTCTTTGCAAATTTTGTACTTTTGCTGATTTTATCATTTGTTATAGGAGAAAAGGTAATGATTCATTTCTTTTTTCGCACCACTACGTTATACTTGGGATGTTAGGTGATTCTGGATCATGGATATAGTGAAGAACAGAGTCCTATAGTCCCTTAGGATTCATTTGTGGTTTATCTGATGTTTACTTTGACACCTTTTAGTCTTACACTATTGCACACATTGATTTGATTTTGATATATATGATTTTTTTGAGTTCCCTTTCATTTTTTCATGAATCATATAGTGGGATGTTTGGTTAATGATTTTATTTATAATGAGTAAATCACCCCCACTTGTCTCTGAAAACCTTATACATTTATTACCAGCCTTTCGAATCATGGGGATGTTGATTAATGCATAGTAATGACTTCGTGTACTCTCAAGTCAATGAGAATTATCGTGTCCTTAATAGAGTAATCAGAATGGATGACTGAGCAATCACTTCTTTTCCTTGGACATATATAAACATCATTATGACATTGATGGAATACATTATAATTTGTCCACAACTTCAATTGCGCTAATAAAATCAGAATTTTTTCTTGGAAATGGTTCAAGACAGGGATCATCTCTTTGCACTGAAAGCCCTGGTCTTTGAATGTTGAGTCACATAAGGAAATCTATAATTCTCATCCATGAATTTAAAATGTGAATCCATATCATGATTGGAATAAATATGAGTGAAATTGAACGTGATGGAATTCATATCTTCGGAATACATCATGGTCATCATTTTTTCTTGATCAGTGCCTTGCTCAAACTTCCAATGAATTTATAATGTAATTACATGTTGTCCCATAGAGGGACCAATGGTGGTAGAATCAGTTTCCTCTCTAAAAACTTATCACAACTGATCTAAATCATTCACTAGAGAAGGAGGTGGTTTAGAAACAACATTAATATCTAAAAAACTATCCTCAAGACATTTAAGAATAATAACCAAGGAATCTCTAAACAGATATTTAATTTCCTCTACTAAAGAATTAATAGTTTCTAGTTTCACATGGATTTTATTACTCCAAATATCTATATCATAAACATGATGCATAATCTTAGGTTGGATATTCTGAATAACAAACTCACATATATACCATGAATCCTTTTCACTAATCTTTTTTAAAAGAGGAGATTGATTCCATACACAATTTGGAAACCCAGTCATCATATTTTCACCAAAACAATCAATTCATCTTGAGTGACTAAATCATTCAAATTACTAGAATAAATATAGTATAATCAAGTATAGAGGACTCTTAGAATATAATTTCTCAACATTACTTTCATAATCCAACTCAGCTATAAAAGATCCCCTAGGATCACCATTAACATTAACAATAAGTTTATCACTCTATGGATGTATTCTAGAAACATTATATATATTTTCCCCACTACTCTACCATGGGATCCACCAAACAGTCTAAAATAGATACTATGTTATGAGGTACCACACTAGGAGAAACTACAAAAACATCTAGATTCCTCCGACCTTCTGAACATAGAGTAGACATTTTGTGTTTTATACTAGCAGGGGTGGACTCTATTTATATAACAATAGTTGGTGCATGTTTTATCTCAACATCCTTTTGGGAATATAAAAATTGACTCATCATACAAATTTTCATCCACATGAGTAATATGAAAATAAAAAACATATAACTATTAATTTCTAAAATATTAATTAATAAACTTATTCTTCCCCTGTTCAGAAACTTACTATTCCACAATATTTATAATTCTCATCAGTTTATCCACACAGAAAATGAAACATCATGAAATGTGGAAACATAACTAGAATAAAAATAATCAAAAACTAAAGATTAATAAACAATATCCACAAATGTGGAATTCTTCCACCTAATATATGCCTCCTAATGATCCAAATTCCATTCTACATTCTTCTTCTTGATTCAGCCAAAATCATCTTCTGGTTTAGACTATTCTCCATCACTTTTATTGTCATCTTATTTTTCCTTTTCATCATCCCAATAATCCTCATAACATTCACTCGATATGGAAATTTTATATTGACCCTCTATATAGTCCTTAGTCTTATCTTCATTATTCACTACCAACTTCTTTCTTTTTGGAAACCTCTTAGGTAGACTATGAGCTTCAAAGGTAATGAGAGACGATTTTGGAGAAACTCAAGGTAAATACCTATATAAATAGATTGTTCCATTTCCACTTTTTCAAAAATAGCATCTTCATCATCAGAGTAATGTGAAACATCATCCGGATCCAAGCATTGATCAACATAATCCATAGGTCTTGTTGGATGGTCAACCAGATTAAATTCAGCATACAATTTCTCACTATAACTAACCAATATTCTCTTCCATGGGTTCTATCTTATCTTCATTATTGAACATGGGGAACATGTTATGTAGAAACAACCATAGTTTATAATAAATTTTTTGTTATCACGTACTAGTCCCTTGGCCTCTAACATGTAAGAAATTATCTTCTGGTTATATCAAAGAATTTGATCTGGATGATGGCTTGATCATATCACACATATGTACCACAAGATATCTTCATAGATTAATCTTGTGACCTTTTGTCATAAGAAATAGTAGATAAAAGTCTTGATACCATGTGGTTGCAAAATCCCATATTCTTGTACATAAAATATGATGGAGTAACATCAATAACTTTCTATCGTATTCATCCAACTATTTGGAAACATGCCTTCTTGTTATTATGTCACTCTTTTGCAGAAAAATGACATCCTTATACATGAAAACATCACTAACATCTAGAATACTTCTTTGAAAATCAAAAATAAATCCATCATGAGGTATATTTAAATACTTTTTCCATTTTTTTGAAGAAAAAATGAATCACATGTCCATTGACATTGGTTTTATTCTAATCATTACTATCACTATTAAATTCAAATTCTATGATCTGATAAAACTCATAGACCATATTTGGGTAAAAATTCCTCTTATTAGATGAATAGAATTCCAAAACCCTTGATTTTGGAGAAATGTATGTACTATATACATACTCGACAACAAAAATTTCATGTCTACCTCATTTTCTACAAAAAAACACTCTGTTGAAAACCTCCATATTAACTGATGAAATTGGATTAGTTTGACTCGAATATTTCTTCTAATTTATAAAAAATTTAAAATTTGAAGAATAAAACTCAAAATCATGCTTCATTCTTTGGCATTTAAATCTCCTCAGTATGCTTGATCAAAGGTAATGTGATGACATGATCAACCAGAGATGAAAGTGTTTCACAAGGCTCGAGAGATAGATGAAGGAGTACCGCATTGGGCTCAAGGTTTGTTCGTAATAGAATTTTGCAGTATTAATATCATTTTGGATATGAGTAATGCAAATTTGGAAATTATACATGAAATAAAATTTTAGATCGAGACAAAAACAAACATCAATTTCCAAGAAAATAGAATAAACTGGGAAATAAACCGTTGGTTTGAAATAGTGTGAAATAAAGAAAAAATTTACAAATGCATTAAATGAACAGAAATTAAAACACAATGGAAATACATACCTAATGGCATGAAACTCCAATGGTATGAAAATTCTATAACACGAAAATCCAATAGTATGACTAGAAAATGGAATGTATAGACAACATTATAACAAACCAAGAACATGATAAACCAATGGTATGAAAATTATAATAAACCATAATATAAATTTTTCATTCATAATTCATGATTTATATAATTAATTCTCTCATAATTAAAACGGTTGGTAAAAATATCATCTAACTAATGATTTGTTCCAAAAAACATAAGAGTAATATATACCTTTTGAAAATTATCTCTAAAAAAGTGTTGTCTTATATAAATATTGATTTTTCTACAATAAGAATATTGATTTTTAGAAATGTGTATTTCAATTTTATTGTCACAGTTTATGATGAAATGTCAGAATATATAGCCATAGTTTGGTATAATGTGATTCATACACAAAATTTGTGCACGAAAATAATACATGTAGTTATGTACTAAGCTTCAACAGTAGACAATGCAAAATAATTTTTAATTTTACTAAAACATATAAGTATATAATTTTCTA
The DNA here is from genome assembly GCA_963277665.1 of Viscum album. Classification (NCBI taxonomy): domain Eukaryota; kingdom Viridiplantae; phylum Streptophyta; class Magnoliopsida; order Santalales; family Viscaceae; genus Viscum; species Viscum album. The sequence goes on from OY728150.1 coordinate 1,049,224,056, forward strand.
AAAAGGTATATGTTCTATATGTTCTTTTTCTGTTTAAATTTCATTCAATAAAATGAAATTCTAAATAACATACTAATTCAAAAAACGTGTTCTATAAGATAAAACAATCTAAAATTTGTATTATAGTTTAGGTATTTGAAAATTAATTTATCGAAAACTAGATGTGACTCTACTGGGTATGCATGAAAACAAGAACACATACCTACCCTGATAATAATATCCGTTCAAATTGTATTCATTTAAAGAATACTTCAAATCGTACCTCTATAACTGGTTTAATAAATTGTTATCCTAGCATCATCAAGATCCAATTTACTTTTGGTCCTCATAATAGTATGAATACTGTTATTTTAATCTATATTAAAATGATTTAAAAATCAATTTTATATTTAAATTTGTTTAATATAATACCTTCTTTGTTTTAAAAAATCTTAAATCCAAGAATGATTTTGCATCCACACATTAAACTTTTTTCAAATTCATTTTGCTTCATTTTTTAAAAATATATAAATAAATATTATTAATAAGATATGAAAATAATATCATTAACATAGATTTATTCGAATAATAAATATTTTAAATTTTTTATGAATTTTATAGGATTATCTATCCTTTTTTAAAATAATTTTGTAATAATAAAATTACTAAGCATATCATTCCAAGATCTATGAGGATGTTTTAATCCATATAAATAATTTATTATTTTAAAGCGTAATTTGGAAAGTGGGGATTCTGAAAACCAAGGTTTTTTCCATAAAAAATCATTAATTGAAAAAACTATTTAAAAATGTAATATTGAAGACAACTTCATAATGAATTAAATCTAGAAGAGATCCATTACATAGAAGGATTATTATAGACTTATGTCTGCATACATTTGAAAATTATTCCTCAATGTCAATCCCTTCTTCCTGATAAAATGTTTTCAGTAAGTGTGGCCTTGTTTATAACTATATTATCTGAATCATAAAAATTTTTCCTAGAAAAAAATTTAGTGCCAATAGAGAATGTGTCCTTGGGTATATCTACAAGTTCAAACACATTGTTCCTTTCAATATTATATAACACTTCTTTCATTTCCTTTGCCAAAAATTCATCATTAATAGCTTCATTTATGCTCATAGGTTGATGCTGAGATAAGAACAATTGATGTTAAATCTTATTTCTTATATAATATATAGTTTGAGTTCCTCCATTTAGATCACTAATAGCAAAATCTAATGGATGTTACATAATATTCCTAAAATCCCTAGAGAGATAGTGAATAATCACTTCTATATTTTCATGTCCATTTTCTAAAAGTATGAGAAATTCTTCTGAACCTGATGATTTTTATGCTTGAATTACTATAGAATCTAACGGTTTGGAATTTTTCTTTGAGAAGATAAATCATCCTCATGGTTTTATGAGGAGTTATTAGCCTCATGTGGATAAATTTTATCAGATTTTACAAGAACTGACTCTTCCATATTTTTTGACGTCTTTTTGAAAACACTATAACATTTTTTAGAAATTTAATAACCCAGGAAAATTACTTCATCACTTTTAGAAGGAATATTTTCCAAATTATATAGAATTTTAATAATAAAGAATTTTAAAAAAACCTTAAAATAATTTACCTTAATATCTGGATTTTATCACAACTCATAAGGGGAGTTCCGATTGAAAAGTCAAATAAAAACTCTATTGATAACATAATTGTATTTATTAACAGATTCTACCAAAAATTTGATAGGTAGCTCATAACCATTTAACATTTCATGGAATATCTATTGTAATGTTTTATTTTTATATTCAACCACTACATTCTGATGAGGCATCCTGGGAGAATCTATGTTGTAACTGTATGAATTTTATGAGAAAAATGATTAAAAATATTTTTTTTCAAACATAAAACCATGATCACTCCTTACGGTATTAATCATCAGTCCTCTAAAATTTTCTAATGATTTAGCATTCATGGAATAGTAAGGGAGTGATTCAATTTTGTGATCTAGAAAATATACCAAAGTATAACAAGAATAGTCTTATTCTATAACATAAATATACTACTTCCCATTATAACATGAAATTATTGAAGGTCCAAAAATTTCCATATAGATTGAATCATGGGTTTTATAAGATAACAATTATTTAGTTTGTTTAAATGAATATTTGTATTGTATCTATTTTTGATAAATGTTGAATTCTATATTTCTTGAGATGTCAAGTTTATGTAGATCCATAACTAACCCTTTTCTTGTTAGATTTCAATGAGAATGAATGTTTCAATTTCTGAGCCTTCAATGAAAAAACCATTATTCTTTATTAATAGCACTCAATAATGAAATATTATATGAAAATAAATATTTTTAATCTATTGAAGAATCATTTTATTTTTGCGAAGCAGTAAAAATTAAAAAATATTTAGAAAAAAATTACATTATTCATTCTCACACTGAATATAAGAACCATCATCACACAACATAGAAATTATATTAATATTATACTTTAAACCATAATCATATATGACATTATAAATTATAATAGATTTTTTCCAATATGTAATAGGCTAATCATTTTTCCTTTGGAAATCTCAACAAATGTGACATGGCCATCATGATCCTTGATAAGGTTCTTTCAGCAAGAGTAATATTATATCATATGTCTTGAACAACCACTGTCTAAGTATTGTATAAGTGAATTGAAGTTCATCAAGTATTTTTTCTATAAAAAAATGTTTGAAAAAAATAAATGATTTCAGAAAACAAATCTGTTTTGGTCTAGAAATGATAGTGATCACTTTGGAAACCCACATTTTCCTCAAGGGTTTCCTATAAATGGATTGTATACTCTTAGAAATGACATATTTGACACACCCATTTGAAAAATATTTCAATAGAGGTTTCATTATTTTATTTAGGAATAAAATTATTCTTAGTAATTCTCCTTTGTCCAAGTACATATCTTATCCTAGTAACATATTTCATGGAAAATTTATTCCCTAATATTTTTGTGAGTGTCTCTCAACCATTTATAAATTTATAATGGCCTTTCTCCCATTTCTCATTTTAATTTTTTACGTTTAGTTTATTCTTTGAGTAGTTGAATATTATTATATTTTTCTATAGACAACTCAATTTTTACATTTATTATTAGAGTATGCTGCATTTTAGACTTTTATACTTATCCATTAATTCATTAACAGAATCCTCTATCAAGTTAATGTATTCAGAAAAGTCTCCATTTGAAATATTATAACCAGATTTTTAATTTTCATAATTATAAACCTAAAACATAGGAATAGAAAAATAAACTTTATGTAATTCCAAAAATCTTTCTCACCTTAGTCGGGAAGCACATGTTTTCTAAGTCTGGTTTATTTCTAGGTGATTTATCTAAATAACTTGAACTATCATTTGAATCACTCTTTGTTTCATTCATGGTCTTTTTGTATATTTTTTCCTTGTCATTATTTTTTTGTTATTTCATATTTGGTATTTAAAATTTTATGTGACCATTTATTTTTTTATTCATATCATATGACATCATTTGGATTATCAACCATTTTCATCCAATTTCCACTAATTTGAAATTTTACATTTATAGTTTGCATTTATGAATAAGTTTTTCATCTTCTATAGATTATTAAATCGTTTTTATAGCTACTTCATTTCCTAAAAACTATTATAAGTAGATTCATTATCACTTGAATATATATCTTTTACATTCTCTTTTTATTTTTTACTACTGTTTTCTAGTGGAAGTAGTTAACAATGCTATTTACTTCTTCTTAGGTTCTTTATTGTATTGTCTGTTTTCCTTGCACTATTATTCATAAAATATGAGTTTACCAATCATCTACAAGACTGGTAATTTATTGATATTTCGTGATTCTATAATGGAATTTAATTTTTATCTCCATCTTTTAGGTAGATAACTTTGCAATCTCTTTATCTGATCATTATCATGTACATACTTTCCCCTTGAGCTCATGGTATTGACAATCTCAATAAACATGAGGAACATATCATAATTCTTTTAATGATGTTTCATTTTAAAAATCACATATTTACTAGTATAGGTATTAAGCCTCGTCTATTTGACATTTTTATGTCCCCACATGTTAAATAAATATAGTGTCCCAACTCGAAAAAGTAGTTTTAAATTTGGAAATCATATTTAACACTTCATCACTAAGGGAACAATATGGTGCATTCATAGATTTGAAATTAATATTTTATGAGTATTTATCTATATTTTTAATAATATAACTATATAAATCTTGTGAATATATATAATAAGGTTCATGAGTGATTTTTGTAATCTATCATCAAAGTTAAACACTTCAGCAAAGCTGAAGATGATTTCATACCTCTTTGAATCTAGTGTTATAATTCTTAAAGAATACTAAAAATGTACATATTTTGTTGGATAATATATTATATAGTATAATTAGACGAAATTAAAGTGTAATATAATATATGGATAAATCATGGGTTGTGAAAAATGATGAAAATTGTGATAACTAAAAAATAGTAAAGAATCATTTTGGAACTCATAACTTGGTTGAACCTAGTAGGTAACCATATGAGATTATTGAATATTCATTAGATGTGGAAAGATATAGTGAGGAAAGGAACAATAATTTAATTTTTTGGAGCTATTTAATCAACCAAATAGGATAAATATTTGACTATTTGGGTTCAGCTCATTCTTTTATTTAAGGAAGATAAGATAGGTTCTGGTTTTGAGTTTGTGGGAAATCCAAATGTTCCATTTGGATAAACATACTCACCACATTATCTAACTTCAATCAAAACTTAATTAAGGGATTATAAGTATGAAAACATTTAGTAGTTATATCTGGGGATTGAGGAAGTTTATTCTAACAATGATGAGTAATAAAATGATGATGTTGATATTATTTGCATTCAACATATTCAGAACCCCTTTTAGAAAAAGAACGAGGAATCAAGAAATAAGGTAGAGAAATCCCCAAGATAATATGCACTTGTGTTTGATTTTTTAGACTCTGAGTCTGATGATTTTGGAGGCCTACCAACATGTAATGGCAGACCTTCCATATCAAACCAACTTATAAATACAAATGGTTCCATAATGATCACATTGGTAGATTAGAGTTGGTTCCTCATTTTTTCACTAGTGATCTTCGTATAGTTAAAAATACGATAGATGAATAGGTTGATAAATCAATAGAAAATAAGGATTATAGAAGAAGATATAAACCTAGTTTAATTACATCCCCTCCTAAATAATAAAGGATTTCTCCTCTTATTCTTTCATATCAATTATGGTATATTACCAAAGATGATTTTTCTACAATTATGGATAATCATTTCTCTATTATTACTGATATACCGTAGAGATATATTTCCAATGATGAAATATAATTGATAGTGAATTTATTTTTGGTATTTCATAATGAAATGTTATTTTATTCGATTGGGAATTTGGAATAATTGAATAATAGATTTTTTTTGAATATCATGTTAATACTTTCAGTCATTTAAGACTTCGAGTTGGATCTAACACAAATGGGAAATCCTATAATTGGTAAGCTGGAATCTCTTGGAGCAAATTTTTCCTCCACTTCTCAATCTCCTCATACCCCAGTTCAAGGTGCTTATATTGATGCTAATTTTGTTAGAAGGATAGTGATGGATGAATTAAGAAATTTTTTGGGGGAATGTTTTAATTATAACTAAAAATATTTCAATAAAATATTGTCTCATAGGGATAATATATAAAATATTCTATGAGAATTTCATTGGGGAGACAGAATGGATAGGTATGTGACATCTAAATATATAAAATATTATATTTCCTAGAAATTCACCAATGCTGACCTATCCCCCCATTTTATATATTTTGATGAAAATATTATAGTTCCTCATATAAAAAGATGATTCATGGTTAATGTAAATCAGTATACTATTGTAGATCCTATGTAGAAGCTATTCCTAGAAGATAAGAAGTATTTCATTCAGGTTATGGATCACTCGGTTGGGTCATCTCTTAGTTTAATAAATTGCAGTATCATTATCTCTATACTATTATAACTAATGTGTTTAGTTCTATTGTTGTTCATTTATCTAATTATGTTTCAACTCTTTCTACATTAGCTCTAATTTTTACTAAATCTATTGTTGTCTTTCCATTTCAAATTAAACTATTTTATGAATTGTGGTACTTCTGAATAGTGGCTTCAGGCACTATCTTCAGGCCTCCCACCACTCCAACTACCTCTTATCAATATCTACAAACAACTATGGACAATGCTCTTGTTGATATGAATTATAAAATTTATTATTATTAGTGTATCTAATAGATATATTTTGTAACGAAATATTCAACTATGTTATCCTTTTTGAATAATAAGGAAATGTATTTGTTTCTATATTTTTTCTCTCAATTTTATTTTAATGTTTCTTACTAACATAATATAATTACTTTTAATCTCCACATTTACATTTATTACCAACATCATTATCTATTTATTGACAATCCCAAAATGGAGATTAGAATAATGAGTTTTGTGTAAGTATGTATTGGTATATACTATCATAATTTATTGAATATTTTGAATTAAATCACATTTCAACTATGATTTTTATCATAAAAAGGGGTAGATTGTTTGATTAGTCTAAAAATTCCAAATTTTATTTATCCAAAATAATTTATAATTTATTACTAATGGTTTGTGTGTTGTATGATATAACCACATATTTTTATAATTTTCAATATAATCTCTATATATGTTTCATGTCTAGGATAATTCTTTTCTACCATAAGTAGAGGGTATCTGAGACCATGAAAAGTATTTGTGATCATGAAGGTAATTCAATAATATATCTGCCATTTTTTGGAGTCTTACCATGTGCTGATACCATATAAAGGAAACATGAACATGTGTTGTGTATCTGCACCTTTGAGAAGGGAAGATTAAACTATCAAAAGACTTCAGAGTCCATATTTGTGCATTGATTCAATGAATATGAAGACTCTAAAAATACCACATGCGACCAAGCATCCAAACCTATAATCATGATTAATTTGTGCGACTGTAAGTATGTTATGTATCATGATAAGTACTTTTGACCATAAGGGTTTTGTGAGGTCATGATATATGACTGCACCCATGAAGTCATCTCAATTTTTGAAAAATCTAAATATTAAAATATATTATTATTTTCTAATGGTAATATTTTGATGAATTTAATATTATTTAGAGTACATAATTCTAGGAGATCTATTTTATCAGTATGAGACTAAATGAGTGACTCTTTTTAGATGAATTCTTGGACAATAGGGTTCTATAAATTAATAGGGAGCCTCAAACATGTGGTATATGGTGTAAATGTGATTCAATGAGTATATTGAATATATGATTACTTCCACTACTACCCAACACCCTTTTTTGAAACGATCATCACAAAAATTTATGACACTATTCTATATTTTTTATCTATTTTTTAGGATATATTTAATAACAATTTATTAAATAAATATGACCTGAGATTCAACTACATTAAAATACTTTAATCACACATTATAATATATTTTTTAAATTATTTTTATGTTATGTTCATCAAATTATGTTTATCCTCTAGAACCTATTATTGTTCTGTATCGAGGGGTTGCTAAATATGCATTCTATAGTTATTTCACACCTATTACCCAATGAATATCTATAGAAGTTGATGGTTATAGACCACAATATACTATTTTTAGTAATATCAAAAAACATGATTTAGTATATAAATCATGTATATTATATTTTGATAAATTTGTATATGTATGGGTGACTCTCAATTGGAGATGAATATGTTCCGTATTTGAACTCTATATGTTATTTTATTTTATTTTTCTGTTTATTTGAATGTTTTTGTTTTTCAATTTTATTTTGTTTAACTTGCAATACTATATTTCTTAAAAAAACATTCTATAACTTTTTTGGAACATTTTCATATAAAATACACTAATTTTTTACTTTTGAAAGGAAAATATAAAGAGTTATTGGTGAAATTAGATTTTTTGCAATAGTTAATGTTGTTTTTAAATTATTTTACTATGTTTTGATTGAGCCTTTGAGAGACTATTATAAAACACTAAATTATATATACACGCATCATTTGATAACTAGGTTTCATTTAAAAGTGAGTATTTTTAATTTTTTTAAATGATTTTACATATAAATTTTAATTTGGAATCAAAATTCAATCCCTCCACCTCTTCTGTATTATAGTAGGACTATCAAGAAGTTATATTTCATGATTCACCTACATTATTCTTTTAAAAAATTGTTATTTTTTCAAAATTTTTTACTATTTTTATCATTCCCATATATTATTCCTTAATTATCATCTTCCTTTTATTTTCATTGATCTTTAACTATTTTATGTTATGATATACAGTAGGTTCAAGAAGTTTTAAAATACATCCAATGAGATAGTACAGATATAATTATTCTAAATTATCAAAAAAAATTATTTCGGTTTTATCTATATTATCATCATGAACTATTGTTGGATCTCTTTGAACCTACATGTGTGTTTGAATAACAATCCTAGTCAACAATTCCATCATATTTTCCTTAGGTTTAGTTTTATTAGTGCTTGGAAGTTTATCCTTTTCTCAGTTTTTCAACCCACACCCCAATTTCCCAAATTGATGTTCTCTATTTTGTATTCTTTCATTATACATTGCCTTATTAGAATCATGTTTTCTGTTTTGTTTTTAAAATTTTGATTTGAATTTTTTATCATATGAATATATTCAAATTTAAATTGGAGGGAACATGACCTTTAATCACATTTTTTATTTCAAGATTCACCCATGGGTTGGGGGTAGAATTTTGGCCTATGTTGTTTTTGAAATCATGGGGGAGGAGAATACGTAATCACTTTCTTCTCTATCTAGTAAATGTTCATATGATTTATATATACATGATTATATGTGCATTAGAATATATCATTCTATGGTTTCACTCAATACCCAAAACATGATATTTTTTAATATTTATGATATTGGGACGGAATATTTTAATTTTTAGTGTAATATTTTAATTTCCCAAACATACCACAATGGTGACATTGCTCCCTAATATTGTTTTAGGTATTTTCATTATAAAATCCCATAGACAAGACCAAAAATTCTGAAACATTATGGGTATAATTCCTTTTAAATTTTATTCTTAGTAATCATTTATGATTGTGAAATTTGTGCAAATGTGTTGTAAATTTGTTTCATCTTACCAACAGTTTCATCAAATAAATCCCTTTCAAAGGATTGATAAACCTTTGTTTGGTGGTATCATGTGAGATTGTTGTAAAATGAATCCTTGTAATTTTTTTTCGATATTTTAGTTTTTGTGGAACTGCCTATGTAACCTTTTGAATCTATATCATCAATTGTGAAATAGATCCCCCTTATCTTCGAAGAACTCAATGATTTGGTCTGTTATTTTAGGGGACATTTTCCTTAGAAAAAATTTCATGATTTTGACACTATTCAATTGTACCATGATTCAAATATTTATTCACCCATTTGTTAGATCCATGTTTTATGCATCTATTTCATGAAATAATTATAAATTATTAGTTTTATATCCTCACAACTCTATCTTATAAGAGGATTTTATTGCATAACACAATATATGTCCCTAGTGAAGCTCAACGATTATTCGTTATGTTGTCCATTATATGATGGAATCATGTAAATATGGGATTGTTTAATCTCAAAGTTTTGATAACAAGAGGCTTTCCCAATTCATCATGGGTTTTTTGACACTATAGTAACCTAAAAGACTATATGATCGACTATATCTATCAACACATTCATACGTTATGGGGGATTTATGCTTTGATATGGGTTGTTATTAAAATTTTCAGACTCTATATTTTATTCCATTACAATTTTCTATTATTTATTTTTTAAATCACTAATATATCATTCTATTTTTTGTATAATGATCACTAGTTTTTTATTTAATAACATACTTTTCATCCACTAGTAATTATACTATATATTTTTTAATTCTCTAGCTGTTATTTAGATTTTTTTGTTCTATTTTATCATGTTATTTCAAATATATTTATATATATTTATATTGAGGAAATATTTACAAACCTTGGTTGCCAAAATAATACATGATAATTCTAAAAAAACATTAAATGGACATAACATAGATATTTGACTAGTATATGGTATAATTAATTATGTATAACCATACTAAAGACATGTTAAGTTGTCAGAAGGGTTCGATCCACAAAGAATGCCTCTTCTGAGTGTGTTTATGTGACTAATGATGATAAAACCAAAACACATGAAAAACAAGCCAATATGTAATGATTAATGAAAGTGATGGTGTTGATGTTGTTCTCCTAGTGAACTTGATAAGACTGATTTCATAGTGTTGAGGTAGATGAATTGTTGATAGAAATAAAATCGAGTAATAAGGTTGAAATAATGTTCTGTGTGATAGATGATTTTGAATTAATGATTTTAAATAGATTTTATTTTATTCATGGATTTATGTAAGCACACTAGACGTAATCAAAAGTGGTCATCTAGCTTGTTTATTTTTCATAATTTTATCTAATAAATACTACAACACCACAAAATTATTACCCTCTCAACTACAAAGTGATAAATTATTTTTCACTATGACTAATTCATTAATGAATGTGGTGTTCTTATCACATGATTGATCACCAGAGTTAACACATATTTTAATTAAATATGATTGAGAAAACATTTTTTCCTCTCTCGTTGCATTGGAATTTGAGTTTAAAAAAATGATCAAGATAGAAACATACCTCTAAACTAACCTGACTGATGTAATAAAAATATGAAGAACAATCTCACACATCATAGAGATTTTACATGATCAACGTTTTAAATTCAAAAATATTAAAAAAATTAGTTTAGAAAAATATATTTGAAACATAAAATCACAAATTAAAAAATGATATAGATTTTCATTATTGAGTAACATTGATTCTTCCATCCTATGCTTCAAAATCAATCCACTGGATCACCCTGAATAATATTTTCTCAACTCCAAATTTTTTTATAGTCACACCTCTATCAATTCAACATCTTCTATTAACACTACGATTGTGAAACAATCACCAACTCTATATAATAGTCACAAAAACAAAAATATCACCATAGATTCCATGTAACTTGCTTCTCACTATCTATATTCTCCCTCACATGTCTTGAAAAAATCTCTCTAATAACATTTCACTCATTTAACAAGTGTTGTGACACAAATTGCTCAAAACATTATTCAAAATATCATTATAATGTACTATTTAACATCCAAACATGTCATCGAGATGATTATCTTGGATGAATTCATATCATGGAAACATTTATAATGAACCCCATAAGGTTCCTGTATCCTGAAATCAAGCATTCATTTTTCACCATTGTTTTTAAATTATTAAATTAGGGATTATTATTCTATAATATACAAAATAAACCTAAATTTATATTTGGGACAACCCAAACTGATCTATGTTTTTCAAAATTCATTTACTTCTTCATGTGTGGAAAGTCCCATCTTCCCTTTTTAAGGGTAGAATATTGTAGGAAAAGTACCCAACTAAAGTACTAGGGCATGAATTTTTCTAAACTTCTTCATTAAACCCAATATTCGATCATGTTCTAAGATATATACATCAAAAACATCTATACCAAAGGCTCGATGTCAGATCCCTTGGTTTGGCCCATCATGGAATATTTTGACTTTGTATTGATTAATCATTACTTTCCATAACTTTATCCATTCATATAGGAAATTCAAAAAATACATGTATGATGACTTCAATAAGATTTTAGGTTGGAAATTTTTGTTTCCTTATTATATCATTCCTTTTCCACATGATCTAATATTATATCATTCTATAACCAGATTCTTGTGATAAGTATCAACAAATTCTTCATGGATTAGTTCAACAGGCACTTGTGGTCAATTAATCTATGATAAATGTTTCTCTTTAAAAAAAATTTCTATAGTTTAATATTTTTAACATGTAGTCAGCCCATTGAATGCATGATCACATCAATAAATAGTCATTTCGACTATACATTATAATTTTACAAAATACCCACAACAGAATGAATAAGTGAAAATATTTTATTCAAATAAAAATTCAAGAATAAAGAATCAAAAATGTTTTTAAAATGAGGAAGATTCCATAATTAATTTTTAAACTATAGAATTATGATAAATTATATCTAAAATTTAGACACCACCAAAATAAATAGAATAAAAAACATAAAACAATATTTGTTCATTAAAATAAATGGATCATTTTCATCCGGAACCATTGAGAAAAATTCAAAAGACTCCTATTTTGATTATTTGATTCAAATAATTTATTTTTCATCTTTAAATAAATCATCATTAAATTATTCACCGTGATAATCAAATTTTATCATTTAAAACTCTATAGTTTTACCAAAACAGATAATGAAATTTTTTTCAAACATAGGCCACATGAATAACACAAACTTCTATCCATATTAAATACATTAGAACTGGATAATTTTCTCCCTCAACATAGATATGATTCCATGGTTATTTCTACTCAATTTTTCATCTACCATGTTTTCTTTCCCATGATGATTATGCATTAAACAGTGATACTACTTGAGAAATTAAAATCATATTATTCACCACATATTAATATATTTCTATGTAAATATATATTTTAATCTATAATTGAAAATGTATATATCACATATTTCTCCATTTGTTTAATGTGTCTGTATCATAATAGAAAATATATCCATTGCAAAATATAGATCATGTGTTTTATAAAACAATTCATGGGGTTCAACTATTCATATTCATAATCTAGCACTCCATCATTTTGTATTAAAACGCATCCAAGACTATATGTTTATTCATAATTATATGTAAAAAATACTTATTTAATAGATGGATGAGTTAATAAAGATGAATTCACTAATATATATATATATATATATATATATATATCCATTCTGCAATGATATCTTCACTTCACATTTTACATGTGAATTTGACACTATACATGTTAACATGGGTTACAGGATAGATAATTTAGTGAAGCATTCAACAAAATATTAATAGTATTATTCTAATAAAATGAAACATTGATTATTAATTATATTAGTGGGTCATGTTATTTCCTTGAAAATTTTTTACGGGTCAATAAATATATCATTCTTGGATTCCTGATTTCCAAGGAAATAATCATATTGAGGCTAAAATCCATATTTTCTGAATTTTCAATGAATCTAATTTTCACAAAAAATGTGATGAAAAATTCATATTTCCTTATATTTCTTTTAAATCATCGTTTATATCATTGTATCATATATATATATATATATGACTAAGTGGATAATAGATAATTATTGAATGATATATTCATTCATCCCATAAATTGAGCGGGCGTATTTGGTAACCCAATCGAATTACAATAAACTAATAAGAAATATACATTCACTTGTGGAAAAATCATTTAACACATCGGCATTTTCACATCGGTTCTATATAACAGAAGTGAAAAGCTGTAAATATAGATTTATAACATCAGTTAAACAATAACCGATGTGATAAATCTATGAGAATCAATTTTTGACATTCGTTATTTTATAACAGATGTAAACAATACTGAGATTAGCTTTATCAAATCGGTTGTAAAATAACTGATGTGAAATATCAATTCTGGTTGTTTATCAGGTCTGTTATTTTATAAACGATGTGATGAAGAAAATCTCGGCAACTTATCACATCCATTTTAAAAGAGGATATGTGATAAAGCGCCATTTATAACATCAGTTATAAAATAACCAACGTGATAAATACTTTTCTACATTTTTTATTAAATAAATAACATTATAAACAAAAAAAAATTATATTTTATCATATTGGTTATTAAATAACTAACGTGATGATTCTTTTAAATGATTTATCATTCCATGTATTTAGTTATACGATTTTCTTCAATCATGCGATTTGTGACTCATCTCTCTCGTGTGGAAAACCTAGAATGGATTCTTCGAATTCGTTCCCTCTAGCCTCATTTTCCAACATCATTCATCATCTTTATTATCATCAGAACTATCTGGTAGACTCGCAACACTCAATCAATCCTCACATGTCTTATTTTAATTTTTTATTTTTCATGATTCCCTAGTCTATGTTTTTGCGATGTTATTTTTTTATGTTTGTTCTTTATATCATGATCAGTTTCACAGTGTTCATTTATACCATGAAAAATAATTTTATGGTAAAATAAACCATGGATGTGATATCATGCAAGCCTTCAATTTTTTTTTGTTTTATCATGTGTGTGTGTGTGTGCATGGGGTGTACATGGTAGTGGGGCTGTCCAAGTGTATGGGGGTGTCCAGGGGGTGGGGGATGTCAATGGGTGGGGGGGGGGGTATCCAAGGGTGTGTAGGGTGGTTTCAAGGGGTGAGGGGGCTGTCCAATGGGGGTGGGGTGTCCATGGTGGTGGGGTGGTTTCTAGTGGGGTGAGGGGGATTTCCATAGGGGTAGGGGTGTCCAGGTGGTGAGGGTGGTGTCTTGGGGGTGAGTGGACTTTCCAAGGGGGTAAGTGGTGTTAGTGGGATGGGGGTGTCCAATGGGTGGGGGTGTCCAGAGGGGTGTGGGTTGTCCATGGGATGTGGTTCTATTTAGAGGGAGTAGGTTTTCCCGAGGTTTGGGGGTTTTCCAAGGGGGTGGTGGTGTCCAGGGGTGTACAAGACAGTGGTGGTGGTGTCTAGGGGTGAGGGTGATTTCTAAGGGGTATGGGTGTCCAGGTGTGGGGGGTGATATTTGGGGGGTGAGGGGGATTTCAAGGGGGTGTCCAAGGGGGTAGGGGTGTGGGTGGATTTAAAAAAGGTGGGGGTGTTCGGGGGTGGGGGTGGGGGTAGCGTATATGGGGAGAGCGGGTTGTCCAAGGGGGTATGGTGAATCCAGGGGGTGGGGGTCTAGGGTTGGTGGTGTCCTAAGGGGTGGGGGCTATTTAGGGGGTGGGGGTTGTTTACGGGGAGGGGTGTCCATGGGGTGGGGGTGGTGTCTTGGGGGTGAGTTGGATGTCCAAGGGGGTTGGGGTGTCCACGAGCGTGTGGGTGTACAAGGAGTGGGGGGTTGTCCAGAGGTGTGGGGGTTTTATAGGGGATGGGGGCTAGTCCAGAGGGGTGGGGCCTAGCCTGGGGCTGTGCCGGGGGGGGGGGGGGGGGTGGTCCCAAGGGTTGGTGGGGTCTAGGGGGTGAGGGGCCGTTTTAAGGGGTTAGGGTTGTCCAGGGGTGGGGGTGGGGTCTAAGGTGTGATGGGGCTATCCAAGGGGGTGTAGGTTTTCAGGTGGGTTTTCAAGGGGGTAGGGGTGGGGTGGTATCTTTTAGTTGGGGTGTTTAGGGGGTGGAGGGTGGTGTCTAGGGTGGTTGGTGGGATGTCCAAGGGGGTAGGGGTATCTAGGGGTGGAGGTGTCCAGGGGGTGGGGGTGTCCGGAGAGGTGGGGTGATTTTTTGGGGGTGGAAAGGGGGGCAGTCTAGGTGGTGGTGCTGTCCAGGCAGTGTCCAAGGGGGTGGGGGTTTTTAATGTGGTATGGGGTTGGTCAGCCCCCTCACCCCCTAGAAACCCCCACCCCCTGGACACCCTCACCCCCATTGGACAACCCGACCACCCCTGGATATCCCCACCCCCTTGGACATCCCCTACCCTCATGGACAGCTTCCACCACCCCGCCTAGACGGCCCCTACCCCATTGGAAACCCCCTTTATATATATATATATATATATATATATATATATATATATATATATATATATCCCAACGGTTTCATTGAAACCATTGGAATTTATTAACTACAAGTAGTCTATACCAACAGTTCCTGTAGAATCGTTGGTATAGAGATATTGCAATGACCATCATGCAAATAGTGTGTGAAACCATTGGGGTATTCAATCCCAATAGTTTCAGTGGTTATCAAAATGGTTTCAAATCATTGGGATATGTGTTATTTTATGTTGTGAATGTATACATATTTTAATATTTATAGTTTATATTTCTTTTTTACAAAAGGGTGAATTTGGTATCCAGTTGCACGGGGATGTATTCTTTGGGTACTTTAAGAAGAAAAATCCAAGATAAATTTAGAACTATTATATATAACAACATTTTCGTTTTAATGTGATTTTCATGCATATATTTTTTAAATACACGTAGATTTGTTTTATATTTCAAATGTTTTTACATTAAAATTATGATATTTTTCATATAAATATAAAATTTAATTATCTTAAAAAGATGTATAATTTTGATATTTTTTTATAGATAATTATGATTCAATGTTGGATTGCACCATATTGAATGAGTAATGACCATGAGTATGGTGTTGATTACTTTTTGGAAACTTCTAAATGAAATGTTATGTGAAGTGAAATATATTTCTGTCCATGCTTAAAATGATTGAATATGAAGAAGTTTAAAAGTAGAGAATCAAAGATCATCTGATTTTTCATGTTTTTAATATGAGTTATAGCCCTTGGATTTGGTATGGTGAAACTGGAGAAAATTTCAAATCTACTAATGATGATGATTTAGAACATGGTAACTCTGATGGAATTGAAGAAATGATTCATGATATTGATGCAAAAAAATTGGGATAGAACCGATAATTGGGAATCTATATGTTGATGGTAAAAACACATTATACCCTGGTTGTATAGATTTTATGGGTTTTTTGTTACGTTATGATTGATTAACCTGAAGGTGAAACATATATGGAGTGAAAAAAGTTTTATAAAGTTTCATCAATTGTTGAAAGACATTCTTCCAAAATTAAACGATCAACCAAATTTACATTATATGTCCACAAAAATATTATGCCCGATTTGATAGGGATACAAGAAAATGCATACCTTTCTGAATGACTGTAACATATATAGGAAGGAATATGAATTTCAAGGAGAGTGTACTAAATCAGGGAAATCACGTTATACGTTGAAAGAAAAACCATAGGCTGAAGTAGAGATTAGAAATATAAATGCCATGGTATTTTGGTATCATCCTAATATTCATCATTTGATAAATTTATTTCCTAAATCACAAGATGGAAAATTTTTAAGATGACATGATTTTGAGCAAATATGTGACAGAATAATATGAAATCCAATGGATTGTCCACATTGGAAGAAAATTGATGAGTAGTATCCAACATTGGGAAATGAAATTATAAATCTAGAATTTGGGTTGTTCACAGATGGAATTAATCCATACCAAACCCTCAGTAGCACACATAGTTCATGGTATGTTTTATTAGTAATTTGCAACCTCTCTCCTGATGTTTTTATGAAGCACTAATATGTCATGTTGAGTATAATAATCTCTAGTTTGAAGAAGCCCAGAAATGAGATTTATGTTTTCCTGTCACCATTGATTGATGATTTGATAATTTTATTATAGGATGGTTTTTTTATGTAAGATTCTTATAAAATGAAATATTTACAACGGAATGCGTGCTTATGTTCACAATAAATGAAATCCCAATGTATGTAAATTTTTCTAGATACATTGTTAAAGGGAATAAAGCATGTCCAATTTCTGAACAGCAAACATTCTATTGTTAATTGCATCATTGGAAGGAATCTATATACATGGTTCATCGAATGTTTTTTCTTATGGATAACTCTTATATAAGACTAAAAATTTAATTCAATGGAACAAAAGAATTTTATATTGTTCTAGACCCTTTATCCCCCAATGTGTATTTTAAGATGGTTCAAACCCATTATGTGTCATACGGAAAGAAACATAAATATTGTAATTAAAGACATATTTCGAAGAAAATGTCAATATTGTTTAGAAACAATATTGGTGATATCCTGATGTGAAACATAATATTGATGTCATTCACGTGGAGAAGAATATCTATTATAGTTTGATTAAAAAAAATTTATATATTAAAGGAAATACTAAAGATTGGATGAATTCCTGATTATACTTACTATCAATGGGAATGCATTTGGAGTTAACTCTTACTTTTAATGGAAGAAGAACATTTCATCCCCTACTTTTAAAACACCATCCTAGAGGGAAAAAATTAGCTTTTGTCAGTGTCTTCATGATATCCATGTTCCTCAATGTAATTCTTAAAATGTAAAAAAAAATCTCATTGTAGGATTTCAATTTGATAGGTAGGAAATCTCATGATTTTAACATCATGATGCAACAACTTCTACCATTTTCATTGCGTGGAATATTTCCCATCCATGTTAGAAAGACAATAAGGAAGTTGTGTTATTTTTTAAATTCAATTTGTAATAAGATGATTGATGTGAATGATTTAAACATTTTTAAAAAGGATTTAACTTCTTTACTTTGTCAATTGGAAATTTATTTTCCTCCGTCTTTTTTTTGGTATAATGTGGAATTAAATGGTTCATCATGATTGAGAAATAAATCATTGTGGACCATTTATCTTTGTTGGATGTATCCTATTGAAAGGTATATGAAAATATTGAAGGGGTATGTTAAGAATTCAGACCGACCTGAAGCCTATATTGTTGAAAAGTATATTTATAAGGAGGTTGAAGATTATTTTAGATAATTGGTTGTGGTGGAGAGCAATGCTTTTCCTCAATCTCTCCATGAACAAGTTAAAAATGATGGTAGGGGGATTCGTGTTTTGAAAGTCAAATGGTTGTCTGCTAAATAGATGAAGAAGGTAGAATTATAGATCATGAATAACATAGTTGATGCTCAAATGTATATGACATTGAAAAGTGATGAGTTGAAACAATTTCATCCAAAGAAGAAAAAAATGTGGATTTTGAATGACCACAACTTCTATTTCCATGCTTTAAAAATACATTACTCGGTAGATCAAACGTATCAGAGACATTAAATTGGTTAGTTGTAGGTCTAATTTTAAATGTGATAACATGGTCTGGGTATAACATTAATGGATATACATTTTATTTGAAATCCTAGGACAACAGAAGTGCAGTTCAAAATAGCGGTGTATTGGTGTTAGTAGAAGCAATGTATTTTTTATGTTTTAAAGAAAAAAACCCAATTTCTTCATAAAGATCATATTACGGAGTCATTGCTGAAATATGAAAGGTTGATTACAGTAAAATAAAAGTTTCCTTTTTTATCTGCAAATGGTTTATTGGTAACAATAGTGTCAGAAACAAATAATTTATAATGTAATTTGTTAATTTAAATAGATTCCAAGATACAAAAAATTCTTTTATAATGGAATCACATGCAAAATAGATTTTCTATGTAGATGATCCATCAGATATGTGTTGGTCTATTGTTTTATAAGTGAAAAAATTATATTTTGGTGAGGATGAACATGATGAAGATGTTGATTTATTCGATATTCCTACTTACATGGAATGATTTGATGAAAATAATGATGTGCATGTTAAAGACATGGTTTATTCCATAAGGAATGATCTTAACGAAGGAATTAGGGAAAAAAATCCGTTTTTACATTCTTAATTTTACAGAAAGCATATTTTTATTTCTTTTTTACACATAATATTTTCATAAAATCATAGATATTTTAATTTCTCTCTATTAAAATGAATATTAAGACAAATATATAAATAATTTTTTATGTTTTAATTTTATTGTGTTTTGTTTATCATGTTTACCATTACATAACTTATATATCTGTTGATTTTGTTGAATTACTATTATTTTACCATGTTTTCCATGTTTACTATAGTTTACCAAATTTTACATTTACGTAACTTATATATTTATGGATTTTGTTGAATGAAAATTACACTACCATGTTTACCATGTTTAACATCTTTACCATTATTTATCATGATTACCAAATTTACTGTGTTTACTATTATTAATATTAGTTCAATTTTCAATTTTTTGTTTATATTAGTATTGAAATATTTAAATTTGTATATTTTTGAACTATTTTTTTTGTTTTTTGATTTAAAGGATAATGACAGATCAATCAGTTGATCAACGACATGATTCTGGAGATGAGCATCATGATCATACCTCTGGGGAGGAACATTCAAATTCTCCTCTTGATGTCCCCCAATATTCCTCATGTGCTCCCATAATGACATGTAATATTTCGAGTGTTTGTTGATGTGGATGCACATATTTACCAAAATTATCACTTTCTAGTAGCCAGGACCAGAGTATACTGGTTGAGTTTGATGAGAACGATATACCTATAGGTCCAAATGAAAAATATTTTTATAGTTTTGTTTCAACTTAGGG
Organism: Viscum album; assembly: GCA_963277665.1. NCBI lineage: Eukaryota > Viridiplantae > Streptophyta > Magnoliopsida > Santalales > Viscaceae > Viscum > Viscum album. The sequence goes on from OY728150.1 coordinate 1,049,244,332, forward strand.
TAAAATCAAAGTAAACCTTTTGTATTATTATTTGAGAAGTGTGGACAATGAAATAATATCTCTGTTGTGGGAGACTATTCTGCTAAGAACTTTTTCTATTCTTTGACTAATATTTAAATGTATCTAGTATAATATGTTTTACCTCTTCTATATCAGATTACATTTGATATTCCGGACACTGGAGGAGTTAAGAAAAAAAAATTATCGATGTATATTAGGAGATGGAGGGATTTCACATCAACCCTCATATTAGAAGATGGAGGGATTTCACATCAACCCCCAATCTAACTCCATAGTTAATATTAAAAAAATGAATTACATTTTTTCAAATTAATCATATGATTATATATATATTCACTTTTATATTGGTATGACACATTTGATAAAAATGAAATCCCAGAGTGAACACCTATTTATATCATCATGAATTTACACTTCAATACAACATAAACCCAAAATAAATAAACCCTTATCAAAATGTATTATTCCACAAGGTTAAGATGTTTAATGGTGATACACTATTATTTTTTGTTTTTTCAACATTGATCTTTTAATTATTTCCCCAAAACATGAACATCTACCATAGATAATTCCTCTCTAACCACAATTATTGATGTTCTACATAGGATTGTAAAAGGGTGAATCCCAATGATGATACTTCTTTACCAAGATCTAATAAATGAGATTCTTTAGGAATGTTCATTATATAAGATTCCAAGTGTCTCCATTATATAGGAATTATGTATTGTTTTTACCCTTAAAACTCACTTAGCCTAATTGTCACTTTTCAATGGCTATAATACCAATAATCATAGTGAACAATATTTATAATTTCCCATGGTTATAATACCAATTTAACAATTTTCATAATTCCTAATTATTATATTTTCTATTAAATATTATATATTCATCCAAATAAACCCCCTGAATAATAACACAGACTTTCAGTTCATTCCTTATGTCTATTACATGTATTTTTTATTATTATTTTTGTTTTTATTAAAACTATTATTTTTATTAGGGAATATGATACTTGTATATATAATTTATAATTTCATTAATTATTTTTGTCTATTGTGCATTATTAGTTGTATATTTCATAATAATTGTTTTCCTTAATTTGTAAATAATTATATCACAATAAAAAATTTTCATTTATTATAAATATTTTATTTTGTATCATATGGATTAAGGAATTGTTTTCGTCATTTCAACAATAAATATGATTTTATTACACTTTTCCTTATTATATATATATATCATTTTTAATTAATTATTTATTTTAATTAATCTATTTATAATTTTCATGTCCACTTATATATGAGGGAATAGTCTCCACACTACATGAATAGGCATGTCATTGTTATTTGATATCATCTTATATATATGGAGGGACACATAAGGAATTTTTCCACCTCATCTCAAACATAGTGATTATATAGATGAAATTAAAAATGTAATAATCTTTTCTTTTCTATTGATTTTCCATTTGAGGCTTTTTATAATGGATATAATATATTTATGGACTAATAGAGAAACTATGATTCTATTTGGAACCATATTTATATTAGAAATTTTTCTTCCCAAGATGGTGTCAATTGTTTTATTAGTTGTGCAATTATGATTTTATATTATTTTTTAAATGATCTTTGGAATTAAACTTGTTCTTGAAGATCCATTTTGTACTAATCACATTGTGACATTCGGGTCTCTGGACAAGATCCTATGTCTAATTATTGTCAATCTGATCTAACTCTTCATTCATGGCTTTCACCCATGATTCATCCTTTCCAGCTTGTTGAAATGAGGATAGCTCCACAACTGACAGAAATGTAGATTGTGTGTTATTCCTCATCCTCCTTGTTTGTGTGGGTGCACTCTGATCCACAATTATGTTAAATCGATCAATATCAGCTCTTCGATTTCTCCATTGAGGTTCAATTGCATTCTCTCCAGCAATCGTTTCTTCTTCATATTCTTCTTATGAGTTAACATCATGATGTGACTACTGAGTGTTTTGTATAGGTTCCTCTATTTCTGTATTTGTATTTTCTCTACATTCACTGTCTTCCTCACATTCTATCACATCCGCATATGACGCCTTGTAGCATTTGTGGTTTTCTCTTCAATTATCTTAACATCTCGTCTTTCCATAATCCTTCCTAATGCCTTGTTGAAACACATGTAGGCTTTTCTGTTCATTGTGTATCTGAGGAAATTTCCTTCATCTACATTGTCACTATACTTCCCTTGATTTCCTTCTTTGATTCTGATTAAGTATTTACATCCAAAAACACGAATTTATTTCAAAGAGGGATTGCTTCCATGCCACAATTCATATTGTGTCTTCGTCTCACCAAAATAAAGTCCTATTCTATTTTGAATATACACTGCAGCTTGAACAGACTCTTTCCAATAATGTCGTGTAATATGACTCACAATCAACATAGTTCATTCCATGTTGTTCATCTGTCGATTACTATGTTCAAAAACTCCATTTTTTTGTGGATTTATCACAACAAAGACATCATGATTTATCCAATTCTTCTACATGTAATTTTCAAATTCAATGGACATGTATTCCCCTCCATTTTTAGATCACAACACTTTGATTGTTCGTCTAGTATCATTCTCGGTGAATCACTGATATGTTTTCAGGCAGTCAAGCACTTGTTGTTTCTTTTAACTGATCATAACTCATGACATTCTACAATAATCATATATGAAAAGGAAAACGTACCTTTTTCCATGAGTTTCAGCAACATTTATCGGCCCACCTACATTTGTATGAATTAGATCAAGAAGATGACATGCCCTTTTCTTCTTTGGATGATATGAACTGCAGTCCATCTTTTCTCGAATTCATGCATCACAGGACCTTTCACTCTCATGGTTAAGGTTGGTAATTTCCATGACAATCCTCAATTTTGAAATTTTCCCCATGTCTTGTTGATTGATTTATCCCAGTATCTGATGCCACGAATTTTTGCCTTCTTCAAGACTTATATAACAAACATTTTCTTTACTATCATCCTGAAAAAAGTTGCCTTCTGTTTTTCATCCCTTCATAAGTGAATTGCCAGTCTTTCCATTGATAGTGCATCCTTTCTGATTAAATGTAACTATAAGTCCCGAGTCACCGAGTAGACTCATGCGGAGTAGATTATGACGTAGTCCATATATATAAAGGAATTCAGTATTCATTAGCTCTCCATTAGATAATTCACCACTTCTACTGCCATTGATTTTCAGATCTCCATCATTACCAAATCGTACTGTACCATCAACATTCCATTTGATATCCGTTAACAGGCCATAATTACCTGTCATATGAGATGAACACCCGCTATCCAAAATCTAGGTACTATTGCATTTTGTAGCATTGAGGTCCCACTCGGCAAGGTTGGATTTCTCAATTTTCTTCCATTCATTCCATGAGATATTGGATTCATTATAGAGCACTGATGGCCTTTCAATTATCTCATCGATGTACATTAGTTCTTCATAGTTGAAGTCTTCTTTGAGAGCAGAAAACCAGTTTGTAAGAGCAACATTATCTTGTTGACGAGATTTGACTTGTCTTGAACTCCGGTATGAGGTGTCTTTGACCGTTCTCTACATGCAAATAACAACCTTATGACCAAAGTTAGAACAACAAAAATAGTATCCATAGAAACTATTTCTTCTATAAGATGGAGGATATGAAGTTAGTCTCTTTTGTTGACATCCCAAACCCTCCCCATTCAAGTAGCTCCTTGCCTCTTCGATATATGAAATGGTATAGCCCCTATAGCCACAAAACTGACACTAAATCAGAGGAAATGTCTACTCACTTGAATTTCTCCTCATACATTTTTCCTTGGGAGAATACTTGGACTGCCTGCCATTTCTGAATGTCTGAGGATAATTTCAGTTCTCCTATTTTGTTTTGATTGAGGGTTTCTTTTTCACCACTTCAGGAAATGTTTCAACATGTCTAAGTTTCATCTTGTCTTTATTTTGGCTCTCTTAACTTCTAGTAGTTGATATCTCAGCTTCACAGCCAATTCCACTCTTTCCCATGAATTCGGGTCTTTGATCACTCAAGTCTTTTCCAACCACATATGAAACAGACATGGCTCTTTCCAGTGATTCTACATCTGGGAATCTTCCAAATTGTATTTTCTACTTTGATTCATATGAAATTGATTTAGTCTCACGTTTACTCATAAGAGTAAAAAAACCATCCTCATGAACCTCAGTAGTCTTGGAATTTTCTTTTAATTTGGATGTGAGGTCATTGATGACATTTCCCTGCTCTTCAATTCTCAGCTTCATATCTTTACATCATCATTTCTTTCAAGAATTTTAGACATTACTTTCACCAATTCTTCTAGTCGTTCAATTTCATCTTCAATTTGATAAACATATTTAGTTGATTCTTCTACAATTCATTTCTACTTATTGCAGCTCTTACATTTAATCTTAAGAATACAAAGAAAATTCTTAAGTTGCAACTCGAGATTGGAACTAGTTGTTAACATATTTTCTCCACCAGTATCTTCTGATATTTCAGAAGTGACCATCATGGAAAGATGGTTCCCAGTTATAAATTTTGGTTCTTTTTCATCATAGAATTCATTATCATCTTCTTCCTCTTCACAGAAAAAACAATGATTTGGTACCTTCATTGTTGATTTGAAGTCTCCCCTTTGGAAAAATCTTTTCTGAGGCTTCTCAATTTTTTCTGATTCTTTATTCTCATCATCGATATTTCTTGAACACTGAGAGGCAAGATGACCATCTTTTCAACAACAAAATCAAGCTAGAGGTAACATCCCTTTGAATGTCCCTTTTACCTTCTGTAACTTCTTTGCAATGAGAGAAAGAATCTATTTTTCCTCATCATCTTCACCACTACAATCTTTTTAGATTTTCAGTTTCTCAATGGCTCTGAACTTCATTTCCTTGATCACTTGAGTCATAGCATATTATGGTTTGACTCTCATTTCATATGCCACTATGCTTCTCAATAGATCATCCAACGAATGTTTGGAATGATCTCTTTCCTCAAGGTATGAAACCTTTTTATTGTACATGGGTGGAAGTCTTCTCAAACTTTTCTTCACTATGTAAACATATTTTATTTCTTCTCCTAGACCCCGAATTTCTCCAACCACTTCCGTAATTCTATTAAAGAAGGAGTCTGCATTCTCATCAGGATGCATCTTCATAACATCAAACCTATTTTGCATGACTTTTAGTTTTTCCTGCTTCACTTTGTTATCTCCTTCATAAATATTTTCAAGTTTATCCCACATGGACTTTCCTGAGGTGAAACTCAGTAGTTTTAAATAGATATGATCATAAAGGGATGTGGTGAGAGAATTATGTGGTTTAGCATCTGAATCATGAATTTTCCTATCTGCATCAGTCATAGTCTGCCCTATTGGATCAATAACATGTATAACTTGCATAGTGGAAAAAACAACATCCATTTAATGGGATCTTAGATGTGATCTCATTTTGTTCTTCCAAATCAGAAAATTACTTCCATCAAAGAGGGGAACTCCCCTAACACTAGCATAATTTTCCATGGAATTATAAAAGAGATCAAACACCAGTAACCTCCCTCTCATACCACTTGAAGGAACCTGAGACTCCCTGAGAGGTGAGGGGTGAATCCGGGCGTCAACTATTTCTTTTAAAAGTTCTTGATCTTATTCCCACGTTGGTAGGAACTAGTTCAAAATGTATGATGGATATGAGAAGAAATCAAACAATTAAACGTATAGAAAAAACATAGAACTTTTACTTGGTTCACCTCTAAGGGCTAGGTCCAAGTAGCATATGCTGACAGGTTGTTGGTCATACCAAATTCCACTATTATTCACTATTTGTGGATTACAATGTTTCGGGAACTGTCACTCTGTCCCAGGGTCACTGCCTTTACCACTGTTTAGGGATAGCCCACTACCTCCCTCGAGTCACTCCCGTTGACTCCTCCTAGCTCATTACCTTTGGTGAAGTCCCAATGAGTTTATTGACGTGAAGGTCTCTTCAGTAGTTTCACAATGATGTATTTTCCTCTACTTAGCACGAGACTCCTCTTGCATCGATGTCCGGAAATGATGCACTTGTACGGACTAAACCACCGAACCAGATAACCAGAATGTGAAAAAAAATTCACAAATAGTTGCGTACAACACAAACCCTTCACGCACAAGACCATACTATTGCATGCAATGTTTCCTTTTCACGCGGAAAAATATTTCGCGCAGCAACACCCTTTTTCGCACAGGTTGGATTTTTTTCAACGCAAACATGATTATATCACGCAGATCATAATTTTTCGCACAGGCCCCTTTAAGTAAACCGGTTTCACACATCAGACCTAGGATCTTATTCTATGTCTTCAACTATACAAAATGGGGGAGGTCACCTATTATTTATAGGCATCTCAGACCCCCGCACGTAAAACCCCATATGGCATGAAAAACTACTCATTGGGCGTGTAATATTTCACGCAAGTACCATTTTTTTGAGCACATATCCATGTTTTTCATTCAGCCCATGCCTTTTCCATTATCGAACATCCAGATACCAAAACAACTCTTGCGCGAAAAATCTCTCTCCATTATTTCACGCACCTCTCTTTTTTTTTCGCTCACGTTGCTGTTTTCCACACATCCCTCTATTTTTGGCACATCCCGCTGTTTTTCGCGCATGACTCCATTATTTTGCGCACCAGTTTCTTTTTGAGCACACCTCCTCTTGCCAAAAACGTATTTCATCATTTTCCGATTTGAGGCCGAAAATTTTGGCAAACACTGGGAAACAGTGCCACCTTCAATACTATTTTCTGCTTGAACTGTATGTTACCTTTACTGGCACACATTCTGAACATCCACTGAGGATTGACAAAAAAAAACACAAACCATACTCCAAATGATGCATAGAATAGCCATGGTTCAAAAAAATTCCATTTTTATATGTCAATCATTTTTCATACTCACTCACAACATGGTGACTTGAGTGACAAGAAAGAACATGAATAATTATAACATATCTCTATTAAATCCTCTATAAGTTTCCATATTTCATTATATGACTAATTTGAATTTATTAATAATAAATCAAATAAATAAATCATGTTCATTCAATATTCATCCCTTTAGGTTTTCATTACATCACTTCAAAAATCTCTTTGACGAAAACATGAATCACCTTGTACCTTTATCCACTTATGAATATTCTCTACCAATGACAATTAAATTAAAATTTGGTTGTTTCATTACTAAATACTAATAATTTTTCTTTATTTAAAAATTAATAATGATCTATATAATAATAACATAATCACCAGTAGAATATAGAAGATAAATCCAGTCGCATGTCATTATAATAATGAAGTGAACATTCTAATTTTTACATTATTTTCTATAATTAATTATATCATATATTACACATATTATCCATCTCCAACTATATTATTCCTCCCCCAATCTTCTACAACAAATATAAGATATATTCTTAAAAGAAAAAACAACCTATAGATTATAATTTTGAAACAATAGTGTTACAAAAGACATTAAAACGTCCTTAGTTGAGGGATGTGATTGAACCCCATGTTATAACATGTTCCTTTAAATTTTTTATGTGTCTAAAGGAGTTATAATGACATCTGAAAATTTCTAATAGGAAATCCCAATCTGTAGTTTAATAACAACTTGTTCGATATTCTCTTTAATAAAATGGCATGGAATCTCAAAATGATTTATATAGGAACGTTGTCCCATATTCTTAGTCAACTAAATAATATGGTCGTTATCACAATATACAAGAATAAATTTCATCATATATTATCCATAATCTAAAAATTATTATTTTATACATTAAAATTTTATAAAATCTTTTTTTTTTAAATGTATTATACTTCAACTATATAGAGTGTGGTTCTTTCTTTAATAATATTGACTCACCCATTAAACATGATTATAATTAAGAAGGATTATCCAATAAAGGATTTTATATTCAAATTATCTCTAGAACAGCACAAATCCAATTAGGCATATAACTCTTTATCAATACCAATATAACAAATTATACCAATTTCACATACTCAGTAGATATAACTCAATAATCACCGTACAAAAATGATATACTCCTATATGAAAAAATTAGAATTGTGAAACCAAACGTGCTGTAAATAATATACCTAGGCATTCTATTGTAAGATAAAAAAATATTTTTATCATTATCTAGTAATGTGTATGATTGTTAGATTTCCCTTCCTCATTTTTTCCCATCATGTTTCCAAACATTTTTAGAGTCGATAATCTATTTATATTATGCTTATAAATCATCCTTATTGTATCATTCACAAATTTTATGTGAGAAAAAAATTTATAACTCTCAATATGGATATGATATATCTTATGGAAGAAAACATAGTCACCAATCATAGATATTTCGAATTATTTCTTGTTAACCATGAAAACGGCTTCTTTAATGTTTGTTCTTCCTCTATATATAATGTTCTCTACCTACACAAGAACCATATATTTCTCTTCTAGGTAGGTTTTACATAAATATTATGACAAAATAATTATCTCTTGAGTTAAATATTATTTTTTAATATATCTACAAATTCATAAGAGTTATGAGGTTCCTATTTCAATCCATACATAGGATTTCTCACCAAGCACACCATTTAATCATCATATCATCTTAAAAAACATAATGGTTATTCGATAATGACGTATTATTTAAAAATCAAATTTAATTTTTATTATTAACATCTATCTGGTAGATTCTAGATTTTTTATGGAAAACCATGGAAGAAAAGAGACATATCATATCAAGTGTTTCCATCAGTGTAATTATTTATTCGATATTAACTCCTTCAACTTATTCCTAGCCATTTCACATAAATATATCCTTTTCATTCAAATTTTCTATACTCAAAATGTTTGTTTGAATAAAACCCATAATGTACATATGATATTATTATATATTGGTATATCCTTAAGCTCGCAATTATAATTTTATTCAATTTTATCAATTTTATCATTCATGACATTATCCAATTATTTAACCTTCACTAGTTTTTCAAATGAGGCCAGTTCTGCAAGAGGATATAAAGTAGTATAAAATAATATAATTCCCTCACTCCAGTATCACAATGATTATATCAATATTATTGTATTTCAACAATATACATGGGATCATATCATTAAGGATAATTCATTTTTATAGAATAGAAGAACTAGAAACATACATGATTCCCATTTTACATTAGAAACAAAATATGAAACATAGTAAAGTTAAATAATCAACATCTTTGAAACACATTAAAATATTACTTATTCATAACATAGGAAATGGATAAAAGGTGACTTGAGAAGCTCCGTAGTTATTTCATATAGTGGAAGGTATCATTATTAAATAGGGCATAATCAAAATGGAATAGTGTATAATCAAAAAAACAATCCATTTAATAAAAAACGTGATTTATACTGTAATCCATGTCTTAAATTACTAATAAAAAATGAATTCATAATAAATTTAATGAATAAATTATTATGTTAATGATCTAATACTCGCTACCAAGACAAAATGAATCGTTCCATTATGGAATCTCAACCAATAAATAATTATAATTGAATGGGTAGGTTTGATCCAAATAACCATCTAAATTGGCCACCTATTTTGTCTGATTATATATATCGATGAATCAATGGTCTATCTATTACAGTTCCCCACCCGTGACATTCACATCCAATGAATTCCTCATATATCAAGTGACCAATAAAATTTAATATAATAATTACATGTAATTCAACAACTATACATTTTTAATCATGGATAAGAACATTAATATTTCATCATCATAAACAATACAAGAAATAATATATATTATATCATTGTATCATATCCCCAATAACATCAATGGTTTTTTCATAGATGATATTACCTTCAAAACATCACCGCATCATTTCATGAAGAAAACACAAATTTTATTTGGAAATGAGAAATCTAAAATCTAAAAAAATCCAAAATAATAAGAACTTTATATAATAAAAATATCCATGGAAACATGTAAAATAATATTCTTGTCAAAGAGTAGTCATGATAGTAGGAAAATATGTTCATTTAGAGTAAATTAAAATAACGATTCAATTATATCTTTTCATAAAAAGAACATTGTTTGGAATACAACATGAAGATTCATTTTAAACTATTATATATAAAATAAAAAATGGGAACAAATTACTTCAATAAATCATTAGAGATCTGTATAAAAATACATAGATTGTTTTAAAGAAATCATGAATATAGAATTGTGATGGTTTGAAAGAAATCTTTAAAACATTTTTTTTAAACACACCGTACATGTGACCTACTTGTTGATTCTTGATCCAATAAAGAAATATATTAAAAATAAAAAATTAAACCCAATAAAATATATAATAATAATATATATGGGGTTTTAAATATTAAGATCATTTAATTTTCCCCATAAAAACTATTGAAAATTAAAGTATTTGTAATGGGTCATTTAGAATGGAATCTTATCGCAAATAGTTTATCTGGGATTAAAAAAAATCCCCTTTCGCAATGGGACTATCCTAAATACTTATTTATGATGAGATTAAATACCCCTTGAAAAATAAATAAAATTTTAATTATAAAATTAATATAAATAAAATTTAATAAAATAATAATAATAATTAAAATAATAAAATAATAAACACTAATAGAATAATAAGAAAATAAAAAAAATAATGAAATTATTAATAGTGAAATTAAAATAATAACAAAATTTAAAATAAAAAATTGGAAATCCTAAGAAAACCTAAAAAACAAAATATTCAAAAAAATATAAAATAATAATAATAAAAATTATTTATTAAAAAATAAAATGATAAAAATAATAAATCCAATAATAAATTATTAAATTAATAAATTAAAAAATAACACAATATTCGCAAAAATATAAAAAATACACTATATAAAAATGAAAGCTTAAGGATTAATAAAAATTTTACAAAAAAATTACATTGAAATCATTATCAAAAAAATGTTTATAAATCACATAGTCACTGAGGGGTGGTCTTTAGGAGGAGTTGGTGGTGATAGAAGATCTGGTTGTGGGAGGTCCCTCCCAATACCATGAGTCATCCCTTGTTTGTATTCTATCCTTTGCTCATGCGGCTGTTGCCGCCATCGATGCATCTCCAACCACTGATGCTGCTGTTCTCCACTGAACTCTTTCAGATCCTTATGTGTTGTCTCTATAAGCACACCCTACTCTGGAGCTACTCCTTGTACTATGTAGAAGACAATGATTACTTTTCACAAGCTCTTGAAATGTTTCATGATCATATCACATTATTACCATAATAACATCTAGGAATCAATTGAGAGATGAAACTAACAACTCAGCCTTTCTAAAATGCATACTAAGTCACATACATCCATGCTTTGTCATCAAATCCTACAACACATGAGTTTTGTTCCACTATTTAGGCTTGACTATCAACCTATGTTTGAGATGTTGTGGCCTCATAAAACCCATTAGTTGTATTTTAATATAAAAATAATTATGATATTATTTGAAGTTAATATTAAAACATTAAAAAAATTATACTAACTAAAATATGGTGATGGTGATCCACTATAATATCTCTATTGATATATCTGTTATACCTCCTACTATTTTGGTCGAACATTGTAATATTGTGATTTTAGACTTCCTGTATGAGTATAACAATGATAGTATACATTTAAATTTATACAAATTATTTGAAAAATGTACCTACCAATTTTTGTTAATGCGTACTGAATGTACGACTACCATCTTGATGTGTAACCTCATATCTCCTCAAGTTTCAATCCAAATAATGATACTATTCTTTAAAAAAAATTATAATCCAATTAAAATATGATCAATCCCAACCATGAGGTGAGATATAATCTGTTCTGTGGGTGTAGAAGCCATGAGATCAACGATATCATTCCCTGAGACATAAATAAACCATAAAATCTTGGTGTAAATGGGAAATACCTTAATTATTTTATAGTAATTAGTCCATACATTCCAAGTTGAGCATATTTGTACCCTGATTTTCCACATGTACAACAACTAACTAATGATTCGTTTTCACCATAATATAATATGAAATGGATTTAACATATGTTAATATTATGATAACTAAGTCCCAAATTACGATCCAACAAATTTTTTTGATAGAAATTTATATGAAATATAATTCTTTTAGGTAATAATGTTATATCCAAAGATAATATCATACTATCCATGTTATTTCACATTCCATTGTTTGGTTTAATATACATAAATTTTTTAACTACTCTAAATTTTCTTATTATTCAACTGGGATATAATTCATACATAATAAACATCAAAAAATCCAAAAAATTGGGATGGTTCCAACTCAATAGTTAAATAATTATCATATTGAGTTTTAGTTTGTTGAAAATATGGGCCAACCACATCACGAAATAAATTTTGAAAATCTGATGGATCTTGAAAAAATTTATTAGTATCTAATCCAAAACTGGATTCATCTTATTGATACCAAAAAAATAATCTTTTCAATAACCAAAATGAAATATAAGACCATCAATGCTCAAAAATGCTTCAAAACTCATCAGATCACATTTCGTAAATGAACACATTATTATCCCCTCTAAAAATAATTATTATTTTGATGAGTAAAATGATAAAAAAAATATTCAACACCCTCAATATATAAAGGATTTATACCAAAACAATTTGGATTCCTATAATGATTTATCCAATCATGATCATTAAATATAGATTGTTATTTAATTCCTCATTCCATATATTTCTAAAAATATAAAATAAATATAAATTTTATTATTAATTTTTATATACGAAAAAAATATCTAGAAAAGAGAATAAAATTAAAAAATAAGAATTTTCCTATAAATTTTATAAATTTTATATACTTACAACTATTGATTTACTAATTATGGTTTTTTTACTAATAAATTTTACAATTAAGTAATGAAAGTGATTTAATGTTTAGTTCAACAAATCACTACTAATTACATCTATTTTTTACTTTTTTTAATTAACACTAATTTAAAATAATTATACCTATTTAAAAATAATTATTTATAAATATCCTTTTTTCAAATTTCATCTCAATATTTCATGAAATGAATAAGACATATATTTTACAATACTTAGATAATGAAAAAAAAATTTCCCAACCATTTCCAAATTATTCATTTATTCAATATATATAAAATATTAATAATTACTACTAATAATTAGTAATAATTAAAAATTATTATAATTATTACAAATTACCACTAATTTTTAAAATTTAGTAAGAAAATTTAATAATTAAAATAAAATTATATAATTTCAACTAAATATTAATAATTATTACTAATTATTATTAATTATTAATAATTACTACTAGTTATTTAGAATTATTAATATTTATTACAAATTTCCACAAATTACCACAAATTATCAATAATAATTACTTTTTATCCCTAATTACAACATATTATTAGTAATTGAAAATAATTATCAATAATTACAAATAATTACTAATAATTACGACTCATTACCCCTAATTGCCAGTAATTATTACTAAATACCAATTTTTTTTTTAATAATTACCACTAATTATTAATAATAGTTACAAATATACAATAAATAATTATGATTACCACTAATTATTACTAATTACCACTAATTAACTCTACTTTACAGTAATTACTAATTATTACCAATACGTTTTACTAATTATTTCTAATTTATACTAATTGCCACTAATTATTAAAACTTATTACTAATTAAAAATAATTATTATAATTATTATTTAGTATTTCTCATTATTACAATCTGTTACTAATTACCACTAATTATTACTAATTACCTCAAATTACCACAAATTTTTACTAATGACCACTACTAACATTTAATTTTTACTAATGACTAATAATTGCACCTAATTACATCCAATGTTTTCTAATTACCATTAATTACCACTAATTGTTTATGATTATTAATAATTAGTAATAATTATTTTTATTACCATTAATTATTAATAATTACCTCTAATTATCCCTTATTTTTTTTTCTAATTACCGCAAAGTTCCACTAATTTTTTATTATTACAAATAATTACCACTATTTTTTAATAATTATAACAACTTACTACTAATTATTCTAATTATTACTAATTACAACAATTTTTTACTGATAATGACTAACTACAATTAATTACTACAAATTACTACAAATTACTACTAGTGATCAATTATTATTAAAAATTGTTATTAATTATTACTAATACATAGCAATTATTATTAATTACCCATAACTTTTAAATTTTTTTACTAATTATCAATAATTATGACAAATTATCACTATTATTTACTAATTATTACTAATGATCACTAATTGTCAATATTTTTTACTTATTATTACCAATTACCACAATTTATTTCTAATTTATACTAATTATTACTAATTATTACTAGTCATAACTAGTTATTACTAATTATATCTAATTATAACTAATTATTTCTAATTACTATACTGTATTACTAATTACCATTAATTTTATTAATTACCAAAAAAATTTAGTAATTTGCACTAATTATTACTAATTTCCACTAATTATTACCAATTTTTACTAATTATAAATAATTACTGTTTATTTTTACTAACTCTTATTAATTACTGATACATGTTACTATTTATCAAAGATTGTCACTAAATATTTTTAATTACAACTAATTATTACAAATTATTAATAATTATTAGTAATTATTACTATTTATTCCTAATTACCACTAATTACGACTAATTATTACTTATTAAGGGTAATTAATATGAATTTCCACTATTATTTACCAATTACAGTAATATTAACTAATTGAAGATATTTTTTAATAATAAATTGTAATTTTAACTAATTACCATTAATTGATACATATTACAGATAATTATTAATTATTATGTTTAATTATTACTAATAACTAGTAATTATCACTTATTATTAATTCATTTTATTAATTTATATCAACATTTTACCAATTGTTGTAATTATAAAAAATTAATCCTAGTTATTACTGGTTAGTGATAATTTTTACTAATTAAAACTATGATTTAAAACATATATCGATTTATCCCTATTTTTTACTAATTAATGAATATTAATACTAATTGCTAATAATTTTTATTAATTAATGTTAATTGATAATAATTATAATGAATTTTACTAGTTAAAGCTAATTTTTTCTAATTAGCAGTAATTATTAAAAATTACATCTAATAATTACTAATTACTACCAATTAGCACTTATTATTAATAATTTTTTTAACTTATAACAATTTTGAACTAATTGATGCTATTTTTAATAATAATTTTGATTTATCACAGTTCATTACTAATTAAGACTAATTAATACTAATTATCACTTTTTACTCACTAATGTATATTTATAATAGTTACTATTAATTATATTTATTTACAACAAATTAAAACTAATTAATGAAAATTAAAACCATTTAAATTTTAATTATAAACATTACTACTCATTAATAACTAATATTAATAATTTAAAATAACTTCTGCTAAATAAATATTATTACTTATAATTATAAATAATTACTTAAAATTGTGAATAATTACTTCTAATTGACTCTAATTGAAACTAATTATTATTATTAAAATCTAATAGAAAATAATGAAATAAAAAAATTTAAAACATTACAAAAATACCTAAAAATTGAATCTTTTATGGGCTGAAAATATCCACATTTCCATCCCTAAGAATTTTATACTTCTACATGATGAAGTCATAAAACTAAAGAAAAGGGAGGTGAATTAGTGAATAGAGTGAAATAATTTGGGTGGATGGGGTATATATATATTAGATTAGGTGTGACAAAACTACTTGCAATGGGAACCACATCACAAATAGTTCCCACAGTAAATGCATAAAATTGATGTAGAAAAACTAATTAGGATTGGTGTTATGAAAAATACTCACCTATAGATAGAATATTAGTGATGATATCATTCACTCATCACATTTACCCATTCCCAGTTATTGGTAGGAAGGCACACCAATACTATTTATGATGGGTATTTTACCCATAGGAAATACATGATTATTTAATATTATTTGAGAGGGGATTACAATCTTGTTGGAAATTGTGATCTGAATGGAACTATTTTTAACGGGCGTACGAACAATCAACATTGACCCGTCAGAAAAGGATATTTTTTCCGTAGTGGAAAACTGAGCATAAACAATCCTAGCATAAAATGATATTGTAAAAGAAATATCGTATCCCTTTGGTATCTTCTGAATCATAATGCACTTGGATAAAATAACTTCAAATGAAAAATTAAATAACACTAATATAAATTTATTAATTATAATAACATCAAATAATAATTATATACATCACATGAAAAAAGTGGTGAATATGATATATGTCTCATAGAAAAAAAAGTGAGACGAGAAACCCTTACCACAGGCCTGACTTTCATTGTATGCTATCTTAGACCACTTTATAATAAATTTAAATTTATTAGAACTATATTAATCAATGGTATAAATTCTTATAAAATCATATTTTATCCACTTGTAACAATTGAACACTTGTTTTTTATTAATTATTTATTAAAATAAACATTTCATAGTGTTAAATGATTCATTTTTCATTTATGTATTAGTTTTGTAGTTTCAACCCTTGAATATTTCCCATGGTTAAATAATATCAAAAATATTATATATGATATAAATATAATATATATTCCATGTGTAAATATTTAAAATCATCCATGAAATTTAAACATGAAAAATGAATCACATGGTTTCGTGGATATTGTAGTCCACGCATACGCACAAGCAACTTTATAATTTTTTTCATGTGGAATGCTAAAAAGGGAAATGATATCTGACATTTAAAAAATCAAAATTATTTAATAAATATATTATATATTCATTAGTGTCATCTCTATAACCATCCATGTAAATTGGTAATGAAAAACGAAGTACACCCCTATATGGAGATGAAAATCCATATGTACGCACAAACGATGTTTTTTTTATTTATTCAAGATGGAAAAGTTTTGGATAACGATTATAACATAATCATAAAAAGTATAATTATATGTAAGAAACTATTTACTTATTTGAGTATAGTTATAATAGATATAGTGTATGTAAAAGAAGAAATAAAATTGCATGTACCTGATTATGAGTTATATCTCTAATTGTGACACATATTTTGGTTTACACCTTTATCTTTAAAAGGACGATATTTTGGAAAGAACAAAAGCTCTATAAAGATGGAAAAAAGTAAGATAGTATTAGGGATGTTATTTATTGATATATAGTGATCAATATTTTTGAATAAGGTAGGATAGGGGGTTCCATTTTAAATGTGAGAAGAGGGTTATCAGATAAATTAAATAATGTGTTATATTAATATAAATTAATTTTCATTTTAATGTATCTCAAAAGTGATGTTATTATATTTTATGATGACGATAATTCTAAATCCTCTCATATAATAATATTTATATAATTTTATGTAATGTTTTATACCGTATCTCTTAGTTTTAACAATCGATAAACCCCTTTTATTGATTACCCCGGTGTCAAGAATTTTTACACTTTAGGAGTCTTGAATATTACAATAAAAATATAATTCAACCTTATTTGTAAATTGAATGATTTTTTATACTATTTCCCATTCAAATGTCAATTTTTATGAATTTCATATCATTCAATAAAATATTGTTTAACATAAGATACCATTAATTACATTTTCAATACTATTCACATAATTTTACAATGAAAAATAGAAAAATAGTAATTTAATTTAAATATATAATTTTAACATATCAATAAATATGATTTATTTATATTAAAAAGTCACGAAACTCATTAATTCATCTATATTATAATACTTCTAATGTTTTTAAAATCATTTATTAGAAATTTTTATTATTTGAATAAGTACTATGATAGTGTTCTGAAAAGTATTTAGGTAATTATTCTATCAATAAAAAAAATAATTTATTTTAATTATAAAAAAATTCATTCATTTTTTAAATAACCATTTGAAACCGATCATAAATTTTGTTATGCTTGTGAAAAGATATTAGAGATACTAAAAGTAAGAGTATGACATTTTTTTCTTATCCTCAAGATAAAATAATATAAATGTTATAATCAAAATCAAGACTAAAGATATTAAAAAAATAATATATTAGATAATAAAGGCTGAAAAACATATATAATTAAACAATTACAAGTGTTATGGATATTTTTATGACGTATCCCATAGTTTTAATCCTATTTTACCCATTTTACCCCTAATAAAGTGACAGATATTTAGTATAGTTACTAATTATAATGAAAAAAATAATGGGGACATATTCATAAAATATGAATTACATGAATCCAAATACGAAATCCATTTTAAATATTATATTTCAATATTTTTAGAATTAAATTTTAATATAAATGCATAAAATCAACAAAAAACAATTTTTTTAAAATGCATTTTTATGCATACTAATGAACTTATAAGAAATTAATGTATAATGTAGATTCCTATATAATAAATTATATTAAATACAAGTAAATGATAATAATTTTAAATTATGGTCAAATTCATAAATTAATGGAAATTTTAAATTATTTTTTAATGTAAATAAATTAAAATATTACAAAAAAATTGATTTTTTTCATTATGCACGGAAAAATATATCTACTATAAAAAATTATAAAAATTCACCCTATGTTATTATTGACATGATTATTTGAAAAAATTATATTCATTCCCAACAAAAAAATTTTAAAGAAGGACTAAATTAATAATAATTTTTGTGAATAAACATTTAAAAAAATTATTTTTGAGGAAAACACATTTTTATATTAAAAAATGGGTTAAATGGAATTTGAGTACTAATTTATTATACATTAATAAATTTATTTTCATTATTTAAATCCATTCAACATAATTTTCATATTGTGATTTGTACTATTCATGACATCGAAATTAATGCCACGTTATAATGATAACAATTAAATAATATTATTTTTATATTATATTAATGTTATTTTAATGCTTGGTTCTATGTATTAAACAATATATCGGGCCCAATATTCTTTCAAACTAAATTTATAGGGGGTGCCATTATTTCCCACATAAATAAAATATGTCTTAAAATTTTCTATATTGGTAATAAAATGTTTAATATTTTTAAATATGTTTTTTGAAACCCACATCGAACAAAGGGATACTAAAACATCATTTAAAAGGGGGGAGTGTGAAAACTAAATGTTTACCGAAATAAATCGTTATAAGGTTCTTGTATAAGGAGAAAATTAGTGGGAAGCTAAAATATATCAATGGAGGATAAAATTCACACCAATGAAATAATATATAGTGATAGAGAACATGGTCATGAGAACATGAATGAAAAAAAACAATAAACTAGTAAGGGGTTACAACATCATCAATTTATCCGTAAAAGAGGCCGAAAAATATCAAGATTTTTCCAATATAAATTTCATGATGATGAGAGATTATTTTACAATAAAGATACATGACATAAAAAAATATACATAATTGATTTATATGCCTTTCATACATATAATTTGATCCCTCAATTAATCTTCTATCAATTTCCACATCATCTCATACTACATGAAATGCATATTCCAGATAATTATTTATTTCTAAGAGAAATTAAATTAAATTGTAATAGAATATAAGATCTATAAAATAATGAAAATTTATTCTTAATATATTTAAATATTTAATCAATATTAAATGGTTATCACATGTTATCTAATATAGATAAATATAACCCAATAATCATTAAAACCTCAACAATAACATAATAAGTTCAACTTAACCATCGCTTTTAACATGTAACCATAAAAATCATCCAAAAATAAATATGGCCAAATTCAAAAACGACAATTATAAATTATTTTATCACATTTAAATCCATTTTAAGAATTTACAGTTATCCATAGAATACATGGAGTGGATCATAATTTCACATACCAAACATGTCAATACCTGGATCATATAATCTCCTAAACCATGATAGTAACAAAAATCACCATAAAACCTTAATGTAAACATATACACATAAAAAAATAAGATTTATCTTTAATAATGAAATAAAATAACATACAATATAAAATATTCTATAAATCTAAAAACTCAATAAACGTAATCATAAATCATTTTTTTATTAGTACTATTAAAAATATTTTTTTCAATCCTTAAGAGAAATGATTACAGAAAATTCCTTGGATATATTTTACTTATTATACTCAAATTATTAGTGACATAACCATTATAAAATATAATTATTGAATCCAAATATATAAACATTTCAATCCTTCGACATTAATTAATGGAAATTCATAGGTACTCAGTTTCTATTGGAGTTAGCCATTGGATTGCAGTATTGAATGAAATAATTATCGAGTCCCAACAAAATATGACACTAAATTCCTTGGAAATTTGTTTCCATATTACCTTTAATTCCATAATGAAAACATCTCCCACATCCATTGATACATTATTTTGGTCACATCATAAAAAAGTATTGTCATGAATTGAGTTGAACATTCTTCTGTCTACGATTGTTTCCACAAAAACATCCCTAAAAGTTCATTTACCAAATATTTCATGTTTTAAGAGTCTCAATTATGTATATATTTTCAACCACACCCCATGATAACTAATTTAGAATAGTCACATGATTTATACTTCCTTCTCCCACATAATTATGTTTCTAGGGGATAGTCATTTCATTGTTCTTCAAATTTGTTTTGAACTCAGTTCCTCACAGTTACACACATTTACTAAAATGATAAATATTAGTGTAATAAATAATAATCATATTGAATAATAAAATAATCATAAAAAATGATTCATTTCTTGAATAATTAAGACAATATATTTTCAGTCCATGATACCATAGGTTTTACACAGATCATCCATGGTCATTTTTATGACAATCCTTTATAATGGTTTATAATGGAAATGCTAATTAACCCAAGAAAATACCTAAGATTTTCTAGATTGGTTAGAATTATTTTGACTACTAATTTTATACTGGTGATGATTATATTAATATCTTATATAACCATTATAGTATTATTACCCCTTTTTGCATCTCTGATCCAGCTGCATCCATATGCTAGTATCCATAGGTGGTTTCATTTTCAAGGAAAATATTAGTCATTTCATTACCATAATGTAGGATTTCATCCTATTCTTAGACTTATACTTACAGTTTATCATAGGGATGATAACTCAAATTTATGTTTTCTTAAATCTTGTTCCCATGGATTATACACAACATTTTTTGATATAAACTATAAATCCCCAACTAGGGTCACCCATAGTTAGTGTCTACATTATTACATTTAATTAAGATAAATGTAGTCACATTATCTAATAAAAATTAGTTTGGTGGTATTAAAGACCCATATATAGAAATTATCACAATTTTGAAATTAAATAAATATACATCACAATAAAATTAAACAATCTAAATAATTAAAACTTATTCATTAATTAATTATATATATCTTGGGGAAAGCAAAAACAAATAAAGGTTGAGCTCATTGTATTAGTATTGGTTGTGTAGAGTAGAAGATTCCATGAGTAAATAATGAATCATAAACATGTAATGTGGAGAATAAAAATCATACCAATTAAATAAAAAACATAAAATAAATTTAGAATTGATGGATAATTTCAACATGACAAACACATGGATAATGAAAAAAATACATAATAATGTAAATGCATAAATATTAACATCCACTATCAATAACTCTCAATCAAAATATCATTCATAATAATTTAGATAGTGTAAACAAAATACCCATCAAATGTGTATTTTTCTAACTTATTAGATCTATTGATAAATTGATGGACTATTTATAATTGTGCCCCACCTATTAGTTGAACATCATCTGAATTCCTGAAATATTGAATGATTAAATCAATTCACCCTAATAGTTCCTCATAAGTCCAAAATTATCCATCTGGAATCAATAATACCAACATCAAAATTATATCATAATAAACCACATAGATAGTGAATAAATATGGTAAAATAAGATCATATCCCCAATAAAAGTAATGGTTTTTTTCACAGAATAAAAATACCATTAAAATACGAGTAGAACATTTATAGTAGACATTAACCATATCGTTTTGAACATAATTATTTAAAATATAAAAATGTAAAAAATATAAACAAAACCATTTTATTGAAAACAACCATGGAAATATTTAAATGGAGATTCAAATAAATAATGTGTTATGAGGGTAGGAACATTGTGTGTGTGTGATTTGTATGATAAAATAAATATTTCATTCATGTATTTGTTAAAAATTACCTCCATAGAAAAATTACATGAATATCCATTTTAAAAATGTATATATAAAGTGAATCATGAGTAAAAAATTACATCAATAAATATTTTATTAATATTTAAAACATTTATGATATTTTTAATGAATCTGTAAACATGAAAGAAAAAAGGTTGGAAAAAATAATCAAAACTTGTTTTTTAGAAGAAAGTAGTTTACTTGTAATTTAATTTTTAATTTAGGGTTGAATAAGAGGCCAAATAAAAAATAAAAAATATAATATTAACATTAAGAAATTATAAGAAAATATATTGGGTTTGAGATATTTTGGTTATATAATTTTTCCAAAGGAAAATTGAACATAAAAAACAAGAATTAAAATGAGACTGTAAATGAAATCCCTTACAGCTTTGATATCTTTTGAGTCATAAATCCCCAAATTAAATAACATAAAATTATCCTTTGAAACCGATGAATATAAATGTAATAATAATATATGAATACCTGTTAACCATTTCATTATTCATGTATGTTTCAGTTTGGAAGTTTTAATAGATACCGAATTTTCATGGTTAATTAAATTATATAATTATAATAATTTAATAAATATAAAATATATTCATTATATACATATTTACAATCATCCCTGAAAGAGAGACCTGAAAGATTAATCACGCCGCTTTTGGGGATAATAGTCTACATATACACAAGGGTGATATGGACATTTTTATTAGGGGCATGATAAAATAGGAAAATAATATATTATATTCAAATTAAAATAATTATGTTTTAATAATCATAGATATTCCTTATTTAATTATTTATTACCATCTATGTAAAATAGTTGGGAAGAATGAATTACATCGTTACATGGAGATGTGAATCCTTACATAAGCACACGAGATGTTTTATCTTTATATATTATACAAAAGAGGTGGAAAATTAACTATACCATAATCATAAAAATATATTAGTTTATTGGTGATATTTATAAATTATTTGACTATGGTTACTATAAAACACCAATATTTCATGATATTTTTCTTTTAAAATTAAATCAATTTAATAGATTAAGTTATTAAAAATATCGAGCATAAATAAATTGTTTAATATTATAATTTAATATTGATAATTACAACATAGACATTTGAATAGAAGGAATGGATGGTATTAGATAAATTATGAAAATAATATTTACTGTGGTATATAAAATTACATCATTTTTAACCTATTAATTACAAATCAAAATAAATTCCAATTGAATATAATGGATGTGTTTTTATAAAAAAACTATTTTAATGACCAAAATGGTATTTTATCATAATAAATTTAGTTAATCACTATTTATGAATGAAATTACAAAAAATTTATAAGTTATATATATGAAATAAAATGTTTTCAAAAAATTTATTAAATGTGTTTTAAAGGCCTAAGATAATAAAACAATAGTTTCAAGCATACAAATGATACTTTTCTAAAACAAGTTTTCCCTATTTTGATGGTTCAACTGTTTTAACTCTACATTTGGGAAAAAAATTTATTTTATTTGAAAAAATAACTTTTATTTTTGAATTTTTAATATCAAAATTATCTTATGGTGATTGTTTATAATTTTTTAAAGAATTTTAATTTTTTTATTAATTGTGAAAAATTTTGATATTCCAATAAAAACTAATTTTTCATCTAATTTATTTAAACAGTAATATTATATTTTAAATTTGTTTTAATGTAAAAATATTAAATTTGATATATATATTCCCAATTTATGTCATTGGAATCAATTTTCACATTTAAAATGGTCTTAAAAACATTTCAAACTCATGATCGTTTCACTTAAAAAACTCACTTTTTCATAGTGTGTGGAAGATTAATTATAAATATAATTTTACCACATATATGAGTTTAATTTTTTAAACTGTATTCTACATTTGGAAAGAAATTCCAAATATGTTATTATATTCAATTTCATTTTTTATATGAAATTTACCCTGGTAGACAAATGTTTTACAATAATATAAGTAAAATAGTTACAATGTTTAATGTTAAAAGGTAAAATCTTAACATGCCTAAAAATAAAAACATTTAATAGTTTTTTGAGGATTTATAGGCCCTAAAAAACCTCCAAATAATTTATTAATAATATTGTTCATTGAAATTAATTCCACCTCATTGTGGGTAGCTTTAATAATAAAATAGTCATTAATTAATCAATTAATTCTAGCTCTACTCAAATATAAATATCAACCCTCACCCCCCCCCCCCCATTTCGACTAAAATCTATTGTAGCTCATAAAATATCTACACAAACCACTCATATCCGCATTTCCCATGTCCAATTACTACTATTCCTACCAAATGGAAAAATCCAAGTACCTCAATGGTCTCTCAAGGAGTTGATATTCAAGAGGTAATTTTCTCAAAACACCTCTCTTATTTTCTTTCATTATTTATAATTACCAAATTATATTTCAAAAATAAAATAAAAATAATTCTAAAATCATGAAAAATATATAATAATTTATTTTTAATGTAATATCATATATGAATAATCTATCGCGGCGATGACCTTTCTCCTCTTACGACAATGTATTATCTTTATGCCACCAGGACTTGCTCCCACCTCCCGATAAGAGGGGGGGGGGTCTCGCGATCACTTCTACGTAGTAGTGATGGATCTTCATCATACAATGGATCTAATATTCCCTTACCTAAAATATATACTTCCTCGAATGTTTAGGATCTCTTCCAGGAGGCACCCCAATTATCTATACTCCCGGTGGAACTCAATAGTGCTGCAATTCATTACAAGTTTACTGTGGTTGCTCATTTTTGTCCTCGTCGACCATTGGAGGAAGTTTTTTCCCTATTCATCTCCAAATCCTGGGAGATTCATGAGCAAGCGGTCTTCAGATTTCTTGACCGGAGACACATAATGTTTCGTTTTGGATCGGAGGAATATATGATAACTGCATGGTCCATGGATTCTCGAAGTTGTGGTGGTTCATCAATTTATTTATTCTAATGGAGTTTTTAATATCATATATTTCATGACCCTTCATCGATTGAAAAATGGCTAAGTATCCCATGATATCCTCTTTCATTCAGAAATCCTTCAATTCTCTATGGCATTAGAAATAATATTGGGTGTTATCTATGCTCTGAGCCTATTTCTTAACCAATTTGTCTGCTCATCTGTGATGAGGTCAACGTTTCTAAGTCTCTAGTGTGATGAGTCTAGATTACTGAATGGAAATAGTTCATCTGAATGCAATAAGTTGTCTCCAAATCATGGATGAAATTTTGTGTCAACAGTAGGTTGTATGGGCATTTGACAGACGTTTTCCACAGAGGAAGGATTAATTTCACCTCACAGGTGGTGGAATGGTAGAGTGGTGATGGATGTGATGATCAAGACATTTAGAGGTTGGCTCAGGCAGTGGTGAAGGATATGTTTGTGTAATCTCTGTATTAATGTGGATTCGGGAATGGTGGTACGAGTGCCCCTGTGGAGTGTGTTTTGTGTACCAATTTTGGAGTATAATCTGGGTAGCGAGCCTAGTGGAATCTTCTTGAACTATATTTGAAATGGTTGAAGATATTCCTGATGGATCTGTTGAGAGGGAGATGAGACTGGCTATTATCACTATTACGCTGAGTAAAAATGACATATGAAGTGGTTGCAGGATCCACTAAATCCTACAATGTTTTTGGTCATTCAGAGACTAAAGGCTGACCTTAGAGTTGCGTCCTAGTTAATGGTGGTAGGTGGTGCATGTCATGTGCAGTTTGTTCCTATCTATGAGGAGCCTTTGGCAATTGTGGATTTTGATTCTGAGGTTATGAACATGGATAGTCATAGCTCAGGAGGTTATGAACTACAATCTCTTTGGCAGTCTGGTGCATGTGGAGATGTCACTGGTCATGGATAGTCCCCATGTAATCAATGATATCGATTAGTATGATTTAGTCACCAATAAAGGAGGAGATATAGAGGGGGAAATGGGTAAGGAGTATATTTATATTCTAGGTAACTCTCAATGTGTGTAACAACAAAAAAATTTAGCAATGATTTGTACTCATATTCACTTTTAGAAATAACAGGGAGTGAATGATGGTTACCATGAGGTGAATATCTATGTAAAATGGTGGGAAATCATTGATATTGAAAAAGAGTATGTCGGTGGTATGGTTCAAAACTCTTATAGTGGCATTAATTAGGGTTGAAAGAATAAATTGCTGGGGAATGAGGAATTCATGACCGCTCCACCAAAAATATGGAAGAGGAAAGAATACTCATATAAGCTGAAGTCGATGCCTACCAGGTCTTCTATCAATATGGGAAAATGTACACAGTCTTCTGAGGAGTTTGTATATTTGGAAAAGATAAATCTCAGAAAGAATTATGTTAAGACCCTGTAGCATTATAAAATATCATACTTGGAATAAGCTGCTGTGGATGAAGCAATAGATCGTGGATATGGTGACAGGTATGGTTTTTATGATATGTAGTTTTGTTTTCTAGCCTGTGATACTTTATTATTGCACATTTCATTTATTTTATAAATTGTTAGAGACTTTTTATCTGGATGAACATTCTTGGTAATGTAATATCTTATGTCCATCCATTTTATTACTTCCCCTTATCCAATGAAATGAAAATATTGTCCATGTTGTGGAGATTAATCGGCTCCATGGATACTTTTTTTATACGTTTTCCATTACTGCCTTTATTTCTAATAGAGAATAATTATTACGATTAAATAATATTTAAATAGATACATTATATCATTTTTCATGTTATAGAACTAATATATACTCATAATAGTTAATAAAATTAATGTAGTTCATGATGATCAGAAAAACTACAAAAATAAACTAAACATTTATTATTCACATTTTATATAATGAGTCATTATCATGCTAAACAAATGTGAAATATTTGACCATATATGCTCATATATGTAAATTAATACTATTTATATATAATTTTGTAGTTGTAAATATAATTTAAATAAACATTCATAATATTACACTAATGAACCTTTTCTGAAACCATGAAACGAACACACCCAAAACCATGAAAATAATGAAATATTATTATTAGATGGGTCATAAGATGTTATAAAAAGATAATATAAGCTATTATAAATATTAATATATTTATTTAATAACATAATAAAATTATTTAAACCATTATATTAGTGTATAAAGAATGATGCACTGAATGGATGTGTGAAGTAAGGATTTTCACATCTTACTATTTAATTCTTTAAAATATATGACTTATTCATTGGATATTTATTACTTTTATAGTGCTTACGATTTGACTCGTTACAACTGTTAAGGGATTATTTTACTCATTTGTTCATTTATTGGGTCAAAAGTATATTTTTTATTATTATTTTTTCATAAATTTAATTTATAAATTAATTTATATTAAAACATGTTGTATTTACTATTGTTTTATGTGGGTTTATAGTCAATACACAGATTTGATCAATTTTTAATGAAATTTTCTTCATAAGGGACTTCGTCTCAATCTCCATTCACGGATGAATATTTTGATGTTATAAAGCCACCAAATTATAGGTGTTATATTTACAGACCATTTTACATATCATATTAATCACAAGTTATTTATTATTTTTTTGAATGAAAATACAACATGGGTTTATGATTCAAAAGTTTCAAAGTGGTACGAGACACTTTTATTTAAATATATTTTTCTATATAAATTATTCGATATATACTGACTGATTTGGATGAAACAACGAGTGTGGGATATATATAGAAAAAACCACTTGATGCATTATTAGTCTTATGTGATGAATAATATGGCCAAATTAAATGAGGCTTTTTCCAGAATGATTTTTTTGTCCTATGTGATATTCCGATAGTAGTGGTTCATGTGTAGATATATGACAACAAATAATTAATAATTTCCTACATTCATAATGAAATATTTATTTTCTAGTAGATTTTCATAATGAAAATTTATATATATGCATATCTTTCATATTTTATTTATTACATGTTTTTGTGTTGAATTGTTTACCTTTCAATATTGATTATTCTCATTGATTCATTATGTATTCATATGAAATTAACCGTTACAGAGCACTCAATCTCACCATTTTCATATGTTTTATATTTTACATAGGTTTACATGAAGATTATTATGATTATTATGTATTGTTATGATAAGTTGTAAACAATGTTCTAAAGGAAAATAATTTTTCAATTTCTATTTTAAATGTAAATTTAATTTCATATATATATCTAGTTTAACAAGACTAATAAATTATTTTTTCCATTGGGATTGGATTATTTTTATTTATGCCAATGTTATAGGGGAAACAAATCTGAGATAAAATTTTAGGGGTCATTAAAGTTGGTATATAATAATTTTTAGTTGAATCCTTGGGAAAAAGATTTATATAATCTTAGAGTAATGAATATAACCCTATGAATGAATTTGAGGAAAAGTCAATGTGTCAGAAAATACCACGTTGGTTCACTAATGACCATATAAAGCATAGGCTTAACCCAAAGACGCATTCATTAATAAAACATGTCTTTAATTATATATACATTTCATAATAGTAGCTCATTGTTATTGGTGTAGTTTTATGATTACACTTTTTGTTGGTTTTCATTAGTGTCGATATCCAAAATCAACTAGGTTAACATTGAATGTTATATAAAATGTATGGTTGAGAAACCAAATGGAATTAATAATAGAGTAAATTATATCATGTTTATTCCTAATCATTTATCACAATTAATGATTAAAAATAGGCACCATCACAAACTCTCGGACTCAAAAATAATGTTAATGATAAATGTTTTTTAAGAGATTATGTGGTTGATTTCCTGGAGAAAAAATGATTTTGTTACCTTTATGTTGATTATATAGGATGAATCACCCAAGAACATTACTTATAAGAACATAAATGTGTTTTGGTAGTTGAAGGAAGGATATAAAGCAAGTAATTTCTAAGGAAATGTGAAAATTTTGGAATAATAATATCCTTAAGGTGTTATCATTGTTTCAATGTTTTAAATGTGTAATGTAAGATCATTATGAAAATATATTTCCTATAGAAAAAAATAATGAATAAAATAAGAACGTTTAAACAAGTAATTTTTATACAACTATTCATGACATGAATGCACATGAAAAATTAAATGAAAGAGTTATTAAAGAATATGATATTGATGTATAGTTACTGTTTTAATAAGGAAGTATTATAAATAATGTTATTATTTATTTTTAATCATGAATTAATTTATCAATGAATATCTAGTTATATGAATGATGAGATATATAATTATTTTACTACAATACTTCTTCTTAAGGATTTGAAAGCATATGATGAATAAATCTAGTAACACAAGAATAAATTTGGTAGTAATTTTTTCTTCTGGAAAGCACATGATTTGGGGAAGATAACATTAATATTTTTTACGATGAAGAGCTAATTAAAAATAGTAATTTATTGGATAATATTGTAAAACATGAATTTAGTTATTTATTTGATTGTTTATGTTATATTTACTATATGTTTCGATTTAAAAAATATATACAACAACCCAAGATTTAATTTTAGAATAAAGATTGTTTTCATTACGTTTTAAAGGTTATCGAGGTATTTATATATTTAGATTGTGACAATATGATTTATATTAATTTTATCAGAATGTAATATGAATTTTGAAAATATTAAAACCTTCCTTAATAAATTTTTTAATGTGATTTTTTATGGATGTATTTTTGATAAGTTATATGGTTGGATACTTGTGGAACATATTATGTATAAGTTTGGATTTTATTTTTTTATGTTCAATAATGATTTATTATATTTGTGGTCATGTTACAAAAAAAAACTAGTAAATATTTAATGGTAAAAGGAATGACATTTGGAGATTATAATTCATTAAAGTGCATCAGGAATGAATAAAATAAACCAAAATATACATTTCTTTGTGAAAGAGATGAATTGAAAATAGATCAATGAAAAACCGAAGCATATGATCATGGGTATGAAATGAAATTAAATATGGTAAGTCAATTTTTTTCATGTTATTATCTGGATGTTAAAAGAATCCATAAACTCTAGGAAAATTATTTTTGAAAAAAAATGTTATCCATTTACTTTTTTTAGTAAAAAATCAATGGTTTATTAACAGATCAAAATATTTATGGTTTTGTGATGGTTAAATTTATAATGGATAGGTCCAAAATAATTATTCATTAGAACAATATAGTTTCATTTTTATTCTATTTTACAGTTTTCACTTCAATGTAATGTTTTCGTATTTTAAATCCAAACATTATGGTGACCTTCTCATTTCCCCTCCCACGTACTAAAGGGATATTTTATTAGACCTATTTACGATGTGGGTTAACCAAAATATAATTTTCATGTATCAACATTTTTTTAATGTGAAATTTTAAATTATGAGGATTTTTTTTGATACATGGGATAATTTAATACACCATGATTTTATGGTATTCCACTTTTTATATTCAATCTGTTTTATAGATTTTTTTACAAGAAGTAGTGAGTATAAACAAATTATAAAAATATTATTCTTTAATTGTGATAGTTATCACATAGACATTGAAATAGAAGTAATTTTTGAGAATAAATAAATTATTAAAATATAGTTTACTCTTTTTTATAAAATGAAATCATCGGTTACCAATTAATTAGACATAAAATTTAATGCAAATTTAATTTATCGGATGTGTTTTTATAAAAAACTATTTCTATTACCAATTGGTATTTTATCTTAATAAATGCTAATAATAACTATTAGTGAACGATATTAATAAAACGTATATGATATATATATCCAATTAAATGTTTTTTCAATTCATTAAACTTGTTATATAGACTAATGATACAATATAAATACAGTTTTAAGCATAAAAATCTATAATGTTGTTGAAGAAAATTTTTCTACCTTTTGATGGAACACCTATTTTAAATATAAATATTGAAAATTTTATTTTTTTTAATTGAAAAAAACTTAATTTTGTTAATATCAAAATTATAGTTGGGTGAAATTTTGGTATTTTTCAGAGAATATTTCATTTTTATGAATAATGACAAATATTGATCTTTAATTAAAGACATCATTACATTATAATTTATTTTTGTAAAAAAATTTATTTAAATTTTTTTAATGTATAATTAGTGAAATAATATATCAATAAAACCAATTAAGTTCATTGGAATTAAATTTAATAGATTATTGATAAAAAAATCATTTTAATCATGAGAACTTTTCACTTTCAAACCGTATATTTTGTGGGGTCTAAAAGATCAATTTTAAATATATTTTTCCAATTTTGTGTAAAAGGCTAATAGTATTGTCTATTAATACATTTAATGGGTGTGTGAGGAATTTATATTCCCATTATATCCTCCAAAAAATTAATTAAAAATATAACTGTTTGAAATTAATTACCCCACAATTTGGTTTCCTTTAATTATAAAATATTCATTATTTATTTTCTAAAACCTACCTCTCCTCCAGAATAAATATCATCCCTCACCACCCCTATTTTAACCTAGAAGTATTTTAGATCCTATAACATCTTCCAAAACATATGTTCCTCACTCTACTTACATCCAATTTCTTCAATTATCACCAAAATTCGAAATCGAATCCCATTAAGGGTCTCCCATTGTGGTGATATTAAAGAGTTGATTTCTTTTAAACACCTCTCTTATATTTTATTCCTCATAAAATTTATCCTAATATAATTCGTCCATAAAGGAATAATAAATAAATAATAATTTAAGTACAATAATTTTACATTTCTAATGTAATATCTCATATACATCCCTTTTATTAACATGTATTCAATGAAACGAAACAATGATCCATGTTTTGGCGATTAACCACCTTCGTGAGTAATGTTATTGTTTCATTTACATTACCTTGTTATTGGATGATAATAAAACTATAAATCTATTTATATTTTATTTTAATAATTTTTTATACCCTATTTAGTGTTCTATAACATGTATATAAACTCATAATAGTTTCTAAAACGAAACTAATTAACGATGTTTATAAAAACCACCAAAATAAACTAATCATTTATCATTAACATTTTATCTAATAAACCATACTCATGTTAAAACCGAAATTATATATTAGAAATTTTTTAATAATGTAATATCACTATAACTATTTCAGTCCCATTGGTGCATAACATTACCCTTTGATGGGAACATCAATTATTTTATAGAAATGACTCGATTAGGAAACCATGAAATGAACACAACCAAAACCATGAAATTAATAAAATATTATTATTGAATGGGTCATAAGATATTATAAAAGGATCACATATATAATTATAAATATTTATATATTTTATTAATACATTAATAACATTCCTTAATCCATTATACATGAGGTTAAATAATGACACACTAAAGGGAAGTGTGATATACACATTTTCTCAACTCAATTTTTATTTCTTTGAGATATATTCCTTGTTCACCACTTATTTATTGTGATTTGTGTATGTAATACAATTTTTTTTTAATATAATGATTATAATTATCTTCATGGAATAAAATTTTTCAATGTATAATTATTACTTTAATGGGGAATACTGTTCAACAGATTATAAGTGGTAAGGGATTTCATAAAAAATTTAATTAATTTGGTTATTCTTTATTTAATTTATTATGTAATTGTAATATAATGTGTGAAATTTATTTTGATTATATCCTTTTTTATATATAATCTCTTATATGTATTTATAGTTAATACACATAATTGATCTCTTAAAATAATGAATTGTTCTTTGTTAGGGACATCTCCTCAATCTCCGATAATTGAGGCATATTTTGACTGTATATACCCACATTTATTTATGAGGTTTATATAAATAACCATTGATATATCATATCATTATTTTATGATTTAATGGTTTTCATAATGTTATTATTTTTTTGGATTATTATTAAAATGTTTTAAAGTTGTATGTGACACATTGAATTAAAAATAACTTTTTTATATCTATAATTCAATATATAATGAATGATTTGGACACTAAAATGGGTGGGAATATTATATATAAAGTTTCCATGAAAACCTGATAGTCTCATGAGACTAATAATGTGGAAATATTAAATGGTTTTTACCCATAATGATTAAATTTTCTTGTGATAGATGTTAATGGTAGTTGTTCATGTGTGGGATTCATGATGTCCAATAATTAAGCTTTACATAAATTAACTATTTATTTATTTTGTTATAGATGATTTTCACTATGTAAAAATATATTAGGGTATCTCCTTAATAGTCTATTTATCACATGTAATTTTTGTTTGTTTATTTACCATTCAGTATTTATTATTCTCATGGATTAATTATTTATTCCACTGTAGAAAAAAACCGTTAATGAGAACTCGAGCTCACCCATTTCATATGTTTTATTTTTAACAATATTTCCAAGAACCTTATATTATTATTATATAGTTTTACGATAAGAGTTATAATGGTGTTCTAAAAGAAAATAGATTTTAATTATATGTTTAATATGTAATTTAACTTTCAAATATGTATCTAGTTTACGAATCCTGCCAAACCATTTGGTCCTTTGGGAAGTGATTCCGTGTATCCGTGAAAATTTAATAAATGAACAAGATTGGGGACACTAGGGTTTGGGTATTTATTGTCCCTGTAGAATTAAGTGAACTAGAAGAAGAAATAAAATTGAATGTACATGGTTAATAAGTATGCCTCTTCATTAGGAAACATCCATTGGTGTACAAATTAATCATTGAATGGATGTTACTTTTGAAATAACAAATGATCTATAATGTAGGTAAAAAAAGATAATTTGGTATTATGGTATAAATTTTCTAATATAGTGTTCTCAAAGCTTGGAAATAAGGGAGGATATAAAGTTCTAGTTGATAAGTGAGGGGAGGTGCACCCATGGAATTAGATATTTAATTAACATAATGTAATATTCACTAACATGTGGAGATTTTCTATATATAAAGTATTTTATGGGGAATAGTTTCAATAATCTTATCCAATAATAGATAGAAAAATTTAGGTAATGTTTTAACTATTGTCAATTATTTTTAACCCCTATAACCCCCTTTTGATGATTACTATGATATCAATGTTTATTACACATTATAAATCATGAATTTTACTGTAAAATTCAAGTGACCAATAATTGTAAACTGATTTATATTATCAAATATATCTCATCCCCTTTTCTGAATGTATGATATTAAATATTTTATATCATTTAATAAATTATTATAAACATACGATACAAATAATTTCATTTTCTAGACTATTCACATAATTTAAATTTTAAAGATATCTATATAGTAATTTATTTTGAAATATTAAATTTTAAATATCAATAAAATGTTATATTTGTCTAAAAAATTCATGGAACTAAATAATTCATCCAAATTTTACTAATTTTAATGTATTTAAAATCATTGACTTGGTTTTTCTGTTATATAAACAAGCACCGTGTTGACATTGGATAATCTTTTAAGGTAATTATTCCATGATAAATAAAAATATAGTAATACATAAAATAACCATTTATAACTAAGCACTACTTTTTTTATCCCCATCTCCAATAATTATTTATATTAAAATCAATAAAGTGACATTTCTTACAATATCTTTTACTTTATAAAAAATTTCTTTCATAATCAATTTCAAGTGGAATGATTTTGAAAAATTTTAAAAAAATTAATGGTTATTGTTCCAAAACAATGTCCCAATTTTTTTTGTTTTAGGGATATTTTTAGGCCTTATTCCAAAGTTGTAACAATGTTTTATGTATTTTACCCTTACTTAAATAGAAAATATTTTCTATGATTTTGATTAATAATGACCAAAAATAAAGGGAACCCATTCACAGAATTTGAACTCATTGCTTCAAAATATGGAATCCATTTTTCAAAAATAAATTTTAAAAATTTCAAAAATTTCTTTTTAATGTAAATGCATAAAACACATACAAAAATGATTTTTATAGTTTTATTAAATAAAGATAAGAACTTATAACTAAATCATGTATAATATATATTCTGATGTAATTAATTATATTATAGATAATTATATGAGAATTATATTAATTAAATATAAAATTAAAACCTTAATTATAATTTTAAAATACTTGTATTAATAAAAGGAAATTGGTTTTTTATAAAAATTTCAAATTTTCAGTATTCATTGAAAAATTAATGTTTTTAGAAATATTGAAATAATTCAACCAATGTTTTTTTGACATGTTGATTAATAATTTGATGTTAATACAATTGATTTTTTTTATAATAATGGTATATATTATTTATATTATTTTTCTAAATAATTAAATAAAAATAATTTTGGAAGATAACGTACAATAGTACAATAAATGACATTACTAAAATTTATATATTAAATTAATATGAATTAAATAATAACAATGTTTTTTAGTGAAATACATGCCCCAAGATAAGTTGAGGGGGATGAATATTAGATATTTAATCCATGAACACAAAATCCCCAAAAATCATCCTCATGTTTCATCACCCGAAGAACCATTGCAATGATCCCTTCTCAACCGTGAATGTGAAATGCGCTAATAAAACTCATGTGAGTCGCATGCCCTATGTGACTGAAATAAGATATTTAATAGATGGATTCATGATCCTAACATAATTATGGCCATTCTTGAATTCCACCCTTTTTTATGGCATCCCTCTTGGCAACTCGACTCCGTATGGCCTATTAATATCTAGTCCATTCTGCACCAAAATCATAGTTACCACAACCTTTGGACTTCTGATCCCCTAATTCATAGGGAACTAGAGCATTACAAACCATAATTGTAAATGAATCAACCATGGTAATGAATCGTCATGAATTCCATTTTCCATGTTCCTAAATACCCCATCAAATGTTGGATATTCTTTTCGTGAAGGATTATTCCCTTCACGAAAGAAGAAGACCCTTGAGGGTACATTTGGCTTTTAAGAGAATTAGGATTTTGTGATTAACTCTTCTTTTATCTCTTTAATTCATGCCAATATAGGGTCACCATGTCTCAGGAAGTCTTTTCCACTCTGAGTCCCCTGTTCTCCATGAAGAACATAAGCTTCTTGAAGAACCACTTAGAAGGAATACCATTCATCATGAAGCCCTTTTCTGTATTTCTAAATGTTTCCTCCATTTAGGTGACACACTTTCACAAAGGTTGAGTGTTCTAGGCCTCCCCACCCATCTCAGTTTGGTTCATCTACACTTTGGATCCTTATGTAATATACTCTATCAATTCCTATGACCCACTCCACACATAGTGTGTCCCATGATTCCTTTGTACCAAATTATTTTCAACATTGGTACACTAATGGATCCTTCTTTTTATAATAGGTATGCTAATGTGGACCCCATGAG
The DNA here is from genome assembly GCA_963277665.1 of Viscum album. Classification (NCBI taxonomy): domain Eukaryota; kingdom Viridiplantae; phylum Streptophyta; class Magnoliopsida; order Santalales; family Viscaceae; genus Viscum; species Viscum album. Next base: position 1,049,281,218 of record OY728150.1, read on the forward strand.
TGATCATCCCTCCAGAACATTACACCATGGCATTACTAAGGCCACCCCCTCTCAATGGATGATGATTTTCAGTTATATAAGCACATGGGGTAAGGATTGAATCCTACATGATTCAGCTATATGACATAAAATTACTAAGCATCAACATCCTAAAAACATGAAATTAAACTATATTATTACCCTGTGTGGAAGTCCAAATATATCCCCATGTAAGTGTGACATGGAATGAGATCATCCTCAAATGGAGTGACATCCTCCGCACATTAATAGAAAGGGATGCACATCAATAATCTCTCATTTCCCATTCTCTCAATCCTCAATCCCTCTCTCTGTAGGATTCATATCTAGGTGTGCAGCAGATAGATTCCTAATGTATGACCCATCACTCCCTTTATAGGATCCTATTTGTAAGGCTGAAATGGAATTATACTGTCCTCACATGGAATGAGATCCTCCTCATATTGAATGATGTCATCCTTAAGAAGCTTCTATGTGTAATCCAAACAACATTTCTCATTGATGATTCTTTCACAACTCGAGAATCAAATCTACTACTTTTTCTTTTTTCTCACACAGAGTATATCTCATATGGAATAAGATTTTAGTAGTGACTATTACATCCATCTTATCTATAAATGGGATCCCCCATGATTTGTCCATATTCTTCATCTTTGTATGGGCCATTCCTACACATAAGAGCCAACATGTCCCATCCAACTGGCATCCTCCATAGGTATAATCCCCAATCATGCTCCACATGTAGCTTCCCTGCGTTATCCCCTAACATATTATCTACTTACGTTGGGATAAATCATTAGGTGTAATCTCTAATTCCCCTTTGTAAAAAATGTGGACCTCGATTCCAAATAAAATAGAAAACATAGGAAACCACTATTAGGTTCATGCCCGACACCAACAACAATTCATCCATTCCATCCACTCCATCCAATTCATTATAATCCATCCTGAATTTACCTAGGCTTACACATGCTGGTGAGATCATGTTTTCCATGTAGACATATTCCATATTTATGCCCAATAAATTAAAATAAAATACATCAAATAGAAATCCTCTGGTGAGGGGAATCTCCCTTGCGCAATCCCCATTGAATTCATCATGCTATGTGGGTTTTGACCCCAGTCTTCTATAAAGTTTATGTAGGACTCATCATTGAGGTTCTATACGAACCAATAGTAAACCATAGTGCCTCCATTCTTGGTATTTAACCGTTCATGGTGTGATGTCTTCTCTTTATGGGACACAACACCCCGGTTCTTATCTCATTAGATGTTATGACCCATGCACCTAGAAATCCATGGTGTATCACATATAGGGATGTACCCCATCGTGGTTTGACATTATCTCTTTATGGAAGAAACCAAACCAGTTTACCTCTTATTGGGAGCTCTAATCCACTTATTTAGTAAACCATTCGGCTTATCCATAAAACGGATAAACCTTCTTGATTACTTTTTACCAAGTGTTCGGATCATCCATTCCCCATCTCTGAAAGACATTAATCTCGGGACCTATCAAATTGAAACCTTCTACTAAAAATGGGATTCTTGAGGAAAAAATCTGAATACATTCATTCTGAATTACTTACAGCATCATGAACATGAGATTACACATGTTCCATGTATGACATGCCTCCATGAGATGATATCCTATGATGAATAATATAGGTGACCAATGTTATAGAGTCTATACATTCATAATAGTCACAATTAAAATACTCTCCTAACCTAAGGATTCTTCCCAATCAATACCCATTGTAAGGTCTGTACATTAGAAGAATAATTAACTAGAAACCACAATGAGATGAGAAAAATAATTGGTTTCTCTAACCACATTTTAATCTATGAGGGAGACCCAGACTACATGATAAATTCTATGTCAAAATCCATGGAAGGAGAACAGACATCACATTATCCGATTTCGATTATAGATCAGACATTATTGAGAAAGTGATGAATGTCACCTGCCTTTTTAAATAATGAATGCAAGGTATAATGCAATGTTAGTGAATAATGAAAATCAAGGCATCATTACCAGAATAAAGTGTGATAAAAAGAAATGGTGAACCCAATTTGAATCTATTAATCTTAATGTGGGGACTTATAGAGTTCAAGAAATTAGTTTGACTGATTAACATGTAAGTATATCCATTTTTCTTGTTCAACGGCCCACTAAAAAAATAGAAGGCCCATAATGGAACTACCCAGATATTGGGGTAGTTGAATGTTGGGAATCCTGGTCCTCAACATCATCAGTGTGGAACAATCTCCATATTAATGTTATATTGGATGATACTAGGTAATTGGGAATTGTTATCCTGGAATTCGTACTAAAATCTCAATCTTCTTTCTTTCCAAGAAAAAAGATATAGGACACCACTCACCAAATCCCTTATGATGTAGGGGTAAGAGATCTGTAGATGCAAAAATCCCACTTGACCCAACCTCCACCATGATATCCACTATGCCATCAACTATAGGAAAACCATGACCAATCTTAACCTATGAAATCATCTAGAGGATGGTGATCAAAAACCTCTTACGATGATACATGTTGTAGGGAGTAATTAACCCATGGAATATGGTTTTCCTTGATCTGAAGGATTCTATGAATTTCTATGATAGTTTCCTCTAAGGACTCACAGAGAGCTTCTGCTCCCCATTACAATGAAGAACCACGTCTAGACCATATCCTTAGAGCAATCTTTTTACATTATCCCCTTCATTGAGGATGTAGGGAATGCGAGGGTCACCCCAAAAATGACCACCACCAAGAAGTTTCATAGAAGGACTCCCACCAGGCCACATCAATGCCACTAATGACTAGTCTTCTAGGACGAGGAACATGTAAGACAATCCCCCGCTCTGCTAGTGCTTATGTAACTCACCTGATTCCAATGTCAGGCATATGTTTAGAAAGATGCATGTTAAGGGGGATAATCTTTAATGGACCATATGCCCCATGGCACCATCGTCACATATTTTCATGTCCATTCCATTATTGAATATGGTCTCTACAATGCCAAATGGGGATCGAGCCCACAAACACCTCACATGTATGGTGGGTTAACTCTATCTACCATTGGTGTCTCTAGTAGCCATTATTGTCCAATCCATGATGATGAGACTCAACACAAATTCTATCTGAATGTAGTCACTATTTTGATTGGTGGTCCACCCCACTATCACACCAATCATTTAGGTCCTCTCAATATTCCGATAATCGGCCAAGGTGGTGGCCCTCCCAACTTTGTTAAAGTCCAATACGACGGTTTTCCTTATTCTGTTGGTTCCTTAAATTGAGTTACATCACGTGTCTCTGACAAGTGAGTTGAAGGTCCTCATTGCATCATCTCCAGCTTAAGTGGATGTCCTCTTACTATAGGTGCATCCAAATAGGAGGCCCTCCCTGACTTATTGATGATTAGTAAGAAGGTCATCCCTATGACATCTTAGTCATCCAACATCTAGGTCCTTCCCATTTCATAGAAAACCATTGTAGAGTTCCTAGAAAATCCATATATTGTCCTCCTCGCGCATCTAACATTCAGTACAAAAGCCATCCCCATACACATGCATCCCGATATAGATGTACTCCCCATGTCAAGATCAATTAGTCAAAGTACATCATCACACATTGATTCTCCAAAGACCCCCCCCTCACAACTAACATAGAGGTCCTCCCAATTTTCTATGGACCACAGTTGAGGTACTCCCTACTATCTCAATATTAAGAGTATAGTTCTTCCACACTCTAGTGAAAAACAAAACATAGGCCCTCCCCATGTCCTATAAAATCAAAGTGGAGGTCATAACTGAGCAACAAACCAATAAAACGAATGACCTACTAATGCTAAAAAATTTCCCTACTCTAAAGAACAATTTCATGGTAGAATGGTGAACCATATTTTCTAAAGGAAAAAACACCAAGAAGCTCTGTTTCCTTTTCAATCTCAATAAATTATCAGATTTTGATTATAGGTTTTATATGATGATGGATCCTCCCCCTAGTATTCTACATCAAACTATGTGATAGGATCCTAAAAGGTGATGTTCCTTATCCTAGAATGTGATGATCAGAATATCACCGAATCCCTAAATAGTTACATGTAAGAGGAAGAATACTTCTCTCCCTTCTAGGGCCTTGCATCGGAGTCATCCCTTTCATCATAATTTTCATTATCTTCAACCACACTAGATCACAGAATGTATTTATGGGACATGATAGACCATGAGAACATAGTGGACTGAAAGATGACCTCCATTGGCCCCAAACATGAGGAATTGGTTGGAAACCCATTCTATAGGTACATGATGATGATTCTATTTCTGCCTCTCAGAGGTGACCTAGTGTTTAATGATCAATTATTCGATGTTGTGATCTCTCCACTGGCTAGTACACCTCCATAATAGCTTGCATTCATGTAATTATTCGTTTCTACGAAAGTGAAAGTTGGAGGTTGGGGAATCCAAAATCTGGGTTACACTTACGGGCATGGAAACTTGTGGGACACTCTACCCACTGACCAGTTATGAGTGGGCTTTTGAATGAACGTGGTGCCCTACATCAACATTTCAGAGTCCCTAACCCAAAAATAGGTCTTGTTCTTTAATTGGACCACATGGGAAGTGCATTTTCACCTATGAGACCATCATTATGTTTACCCAAATAGGAGATAGTACATCAACCACAATTTCTAGCAATTCTTAATTGTTGAGTAAGTATCCTTTAATGTGGAACAACAGCCTATGTCAACCAGTTTCCATCAAACCCTTAAATGTAGATGCATAAAAATATTAAGAGTATTGAAGAAATTTTTTTAAGATAAATCTTTTAACACCCCATGCATCCACGATACGGTTCCCTTTGTATAAAGCAATAGCATTCCTTATATGAAACTTCGAGATTCTAACACACCACGACTAATCAAAGTAGCTGTTATGAAGAGTAATACCCACTTTTTGAAATTTTAAACATTTTATCATTCAAAATGGAAATCTTTTTTGGATTTGGTATATCTAAATTATCTTAGGGTGATCTTTTAGAACATGTTTGATAACTGTCATATTTTTATGAATACTGATAATTACTAAATTTTAATTAAAAACAACTTTTTTAATCGATACAATTTATAGTGACAAATTATAAATTTCAGTGTTTTTAAAGTATATTTATAATAAATTTTTACCATTTAATACAATTTTGGTCATTGGACATAATTTCACATTTAAACCGGACATAAACAAGTGTCAATCTTTTGATAGTTATTATTTCTTAAAACATGTTTTTGTTTTGACAACTGGAATTAATTTTAAATTACATACTTCCACTTCTGTGTTTTGAATTTAGAAAATTTGATTCCATATTTATAATCAGGAGGTCCAAATTGTGTAAATATGGATCTTTTATTTTTAGATATTTTGAATAATTACTTCGATAAATATTTTATTTACCGTGGTTAAAGGGTAAATCCGGTAAATAAGGGTAAAAAATAATATTTTAATAATAATAAATTTCCCTAAAACGTGTCCTAACCCTATTGGGTGATACATGTCCGACCATGGGAATCATTGGGTTGATTTTGGGACCCCATGGTTCTAGTTGTAAGTGATAATGACACTTTATATTAATTAAGTTAAAGTAAATACAAAAATGACATAAGCATATATCTTTTAGAAGAACAAATTTTACATAGGGTTATATATGATATATTTTAGACTATAAATATTCATTAGAAATATAAGATGATTTCCTACATAATGGTATTTTATTTATAATTTTTAGACATTGAATAATTAAATTTATATAAAACACAATAATGATGCAGTATTTTCCTTATTAATAAAGAATCAAATAATTTGTATTATAAATATAAAAATAAATAAAATTTGAATGTTTTGAATCCATAAAAAAATGTATTGATTAATATGACATGTTATTATTTCGTTAATGAATTTTTTTCGAATTAATAATGTTCTTATTATTTTACAAAAATCAAATATAAAATAGTGTCAAAATTGACATAAAAGAGTTTTTAAAACAAATATTATATTATTAATTCATATTCTATTCCTAAAAATCTAAGCATCGTCCAATGGAATTATATAATGATAGGTTTATAATTAATGGACCACATTGGGGTCTCTTTGAAGTATATAGTAAATTTATTAACCATATAATATAAAAATACAAAGTGACATGGTAAATGTCAAACTATTTAACTAAGAGTTAAATATAAATGACTAGGTTAATATAGTGACACAAACCTGTCTATAATCTATTGGATGAAATAATTTCAAACCATACACCTTATACTTTGAATAATCTAATTTGGAGCCGTTGGAAACCGAATATTAATTTATTATAAATTAATACTTTAGGTTTTTCCTAAAGAGCTCCTCCTCCACCTTATAAAAGGAAACCTCTTCTAACAAATTCTTCATACCATAAAAGCCGTTTGGTTCGGAGAAAATCATCCCAAATACCCTCTCAACTTCCCTCCCATAATCCTAAAGGCCTAACTTTACTCAGAAATCCAACCCAAGAAGCCCTTTTGATCAAATCAAAAGGAAGAACCCGAAGAAGAGGTAATGTTTTCACCACCCTCATTCAAGTTCATTTCTTCTTCAACTTCATCATTATTTGTTATTTACAATATAAAATAATAACTCCATTGTCTTATATACACTTTTATGTTATTATAAATATGGTACAACTATATTCAGTATTCTATACATCCTTTGAATGACATGTCACCATACGTGCGTACATACGGCCTACCGTCTCCATGTCGTGGTGTAATTGTTATTCAATATATTATTTTTTTGTATGGGTATAATAATTGTGTGTAATTAATGTAAATAATAAATATAACATGATAATGACTCTGTATATATGATATACCATATAATTATATATTATTTTAATATCAAAACAATGATATTGTCGCTCGTGCGTATGTACAGATTACCGTCTCAACGAACGCGATGAGATTCATTCCCCATCATATCCATTCAAGACTAAATTTCATTTTATGATTAAAAATTATTTTAACAGACATGATATAATTTTTGATATGAATAAGATACATCCATCCATAAAAAATATGGCTCACGTAACAAATAATATAAAGGAAAATGAATCCGTTAACACCCGAAACAACGATAATACTGTGATATTATCAACAAATCAATGTTAAAAGATCATATATGATATAATATTAATGTATAAAATTCTTGTATAATTAAATAACAATTATTTCCACATTATAAAATTGGATAACCTACCCTCGACCAAGGAAAATGTACAATGTATGGGGTTTCTTATCTCACTTTTAATTCTGTGAGATTTCCATTGTTTACCACTTATTTATTGCATGTGGGGTGTGTACTACCCATTATTGTATTAATTGAGTAATATTCTTTAATTTATGAATATTAACATCACCATTGTGTGATCCATCTTTCATGGGATGTATGTTTTGTAATTTACCAAATTGGTAAGGGAATTACAAATTTCAATTTCCACTCATTCGGCTTTACGCATACTTCAGTGATTATTTTACTCCATGATTATATATGAAATAACTATTTATTTTCTTATGTCATAATTACCACTCCCCTTTCTGTAGAAATACTTTTTATACACATAATCACCCCATTGATAAATTCTTATGTCATCGATATGAACTTGATAGGAGTAATTTTAACTCAATCTTCATCTGTTGAGATAAATATCCAATTCATTGGTGATGTTTTTACAAGAATATATGTGAATGTCCTCTTATTGATTTACACTAAATATCCTATAATATTGACTGTATTTATATTTCTATTACATAATTATGTCATTGATTTATCTTTAACCTTTGGATACATTCTTTATAAAATATTTCATCTCAATTTACATTCCATTGAGACTTCTTTGTTGTTATACACCAAATCAATTTTATATAGTGTAGATAATGTACGTTGACATAGTATATCATTAATACCTTTATTATCATGATATTATAATGTTTTTATTACGTCAATTATTTTTATTCAAGTGTCTCTCTATTGGTTAGGAACTCTAAGTAAAATATCATTATAAATGTTTTAAACATTTTTTATTCTAAATCATTCTAATTAATAAACATGTTTTAAAAATGGTTTTAAGGATTTATTTATTTGGACATTAATTTCTAAAATTAAAATTCCTTATAAATATTTCAAAGTGGTATGTGGCACTTTGATTCAAAAAAATCTATTTTGAACGGCTTCTTGACAAATAGTGTGACTTATAAATGTTTTCAATAAAAAAGGGGGATATTTCTCTCAAATAGTTTTCATTAATATTTTCATCTATGTCAATATCCTTAATTATTCTCGATTGTGGTTAATATATTACAATATAATCTTCTATATTGTATTTAATGTGTTCTGTTTGACTGTGGATGTGTTATTTTTATACCATACATGGTTTATGGATAACATATTGACATTTCATATGCTAGTTTTAATACGAATGTTTATGTTATGTTTCAATATTTTAATATGAGGAAGGCATTGGACTTTGTATGTGCCCGGTGGAGCCTTCTACAGCTCCTCGATTCATCGGCATGTCTCATGAGACAAACTAGTGTCTTGGAACAAGGCCTTGAAAAAATATTATTTGTAGTCTTGGCACAAGGCCTTGACTAAGCGGTTATGATAGTCTAGAATTATGCATTCCATTATTATGAATGTGGTTATTGATATTGCATGTGATTATTCTACTAGTATAATATCGATGTGTGTCAGTAAATTGAATTATTTCATTTTATTTTTTCTATATTATGCGTATGATCAATTTTAAAATGATTTTTTTTATTTATACATTGTATCAAATGTTTAGGATTATTTATGAATGTTTCTGCTATATTTTAATCCTCACAGGGCATCTGAGCTCACCCCATTCTATGTTTTATTTTTACTAGGATGTGAAAAATTATTTTATAACTTTCCTGCATGGATTTTCTGAGGGGATATGAGTGTGGTCTATGGAAACAATGTTGTTGTAGTTTTTCACATTATGATGTAATGTAAACTTTATTAATTTATTTAGTGATTCAAAGGCTACTAATCTAATTGTTCATTCGAGACATGATCGTTTGTGATCATGCCAATGTCATGTAATAATGCACTGTCTTTGGGTAACTGGGGTTGGGGCGTTACAATTTGTATCAGAAGAAGTTTCTTAAAAACCATTGAAACTAGATTTATATCAACTCTAATTAGGGAACATTGCCCTAAGATAGACTTTGAGAATTAGTATAGAATAAATTCCTAGAGTTTTGGTATTGTATAGATTTTGTGTGTTTTCCAAGAAATACATCCCTTTCTGGATACGAGAAGGTAGAGGAGGCTCTAACACAGATGTACCTAGGGGTAAAACCCGAAAACACCGCATTGAGCTAGACTCGAACGGGAACTAGTATACAACAAAGGGCCTTGCTGCACTCTTGGTTATGACAATCCCAGGGGATATGCTTAGGACAATTTACATTTACATTAAAAAATGATTTGAATTATTTTAATATAAGATCATAATAAATGACCTTGGTTAGTCCTATGGTGTTTCAAATTAATAATATGGTGTCATGATATTCTCTAAATGATTTTATGACTACTGTTTCTCACAAAAATCATTCTGGTTATAATCAATGGCTAGATTACAAGGAAGTCATAGTGACTTTGAGAATTATGTACAAGGTGGGAATGGTGGTGGAAATGATCAGAAAAATGGAATGTTGATAGGTTTAAAAGATTTCGTGTTCATGACAAATCAGTTTTCCAAAAATATTATCAACAACATATATATTAACCAACTACTGGAATCAAAAAAGATGAGAAATGTGATGAATGATAAGATCTTCCATAGTGGATACCATTGAGAAAAGAATCCTCAATTTCCATCATGCATGAAATGTTGAAGGATACACATAGGAAATTGTCTCAATGATACAACGAAATGCTTTATGTGTGGGATGTAAGGATATAAAGTGAATAATTTCTGAGGAAAAATGAAGAGTACTATGGAAAAAATTTAAAATGGTCCCAAGATTCCATTTAAAATCATTTGACATAAATGTAGGGGACCTGGCCATTACCCGTGTGAATGCCCTATTCTATATAATATTTTCTTGGTCAATGAAGAAGCTATCTGGAAATAAATGGTTGGAAAATTTTTTAGAAGTACCAGTACTCCTTGTTGATGGGATTACATTGGAATAATTTTCTCTTGTATTTGTAACCCTGCAGTTTTTCATGTGAAAATGATATTTGAGGAAGACGTATCTTTTCTCTTGTGGATATAGTTATAAAAAACCATTTTGTTTTATATGATCATTGGGTTTGAGGAAATTACAAGTTATTATATTTTGGGATGAAAATGCATGGTATGAGATAACATTTGTGGTTAAATTATGTTATGGTTATTTTGAAGAATTTATCTCATTTTGGCAATCTTATAAAATATTGTTTTTGAAAAAGGACAACATAAAGACCATGTGACAAACTATCGCGTCAGACACAACTGTGGGAATCGAACCCACAACCAAAGTGTGATTGGGATATATCACCTAGAACTTGACTACCTGAATTCCCTGGTTAGTGTGACTAATTATGTTTAGTTAAATGATTTTATTTATCAATAATATGTTTATTTAGGATCTTATGTCTTAACAAATGAATACCCTTAGTGTAAAAAATGATTTGGTTATTATGTGATAAATGTTATTTTGGAATATGTTCACTTTGCTGGGAACACTATATGCCCATGGAAAATAAAATACTATGGGATTTTGTTTTAGGATTAATGGTGGATTTTTATCAATATTTTTATTGTGGATTTATAGTGATTTGGGTTATTTATGGAAATGATTAACCTATACTAGAGAATATGTGATTAGGTTAATTAAATTTAACTACGTGAATTTAATAGTAGTTGATTTCATTTGGAGATACAATTTAACATGGAAGAATACAAAACCAAATTATTCTATGTTTTGGGTTTCAATATTAGTTTGGATTATACAGAAGGATTTTAAGGAAAATTGTTTGTTGAATGTTATTTATTTAACATTGGGGTATTGTTGGATTATTTTTATAAATTAGGATACGTGTTCACTACTGGAAAAATGGGCTTTTGAGCCCCTTAACATATAGCGACCACCAATGGTTGTCGTTACCATTCCCTAAAAAAAGGGAGGGCTTTAGCGCCCCCTCCCCCCTCCCTCCTCGTGAATTCTCCCCCGCACTTCCCCCCTCCCCGTCGCCACCCCCTCCCTGTCGTCGCGCCCTCCCCGTCGCCCCCGCCCTCCCTGTCGCCCCGCCCCTCCCCATCATCGTGCCTTCCCTGTCATCGCGCCCTCCCCGTCTTCGCGCCCTCTCTGTCGCACCGCATGCCGGCTGGCCGCCCTCCGCCGGCCCCGCCCTCCGCCGACCCCGCCCTCCGCCGGCCCCGCCCTCTGCCGGCCGCCCTCCGGCCGCCCTCTGGCTTCCCTTCGGACGCCCTCTGCCGGCCCCACCCTCCTCCGTCCGCCCTCCGCCCTCCGGCTCCAGCCGCCCTCTGCCATGCGGCCGCCCTGCGGCCTCTCTTTGCCCTCGGGCCTCCCGCCACCCGCCTCCGGCAGCCCGGCCGCCCCCTCCGCCCTCCGGAAGCCCTCCGGCCGCCCCCTCCGCCCTCCGGCCTCCCTCCGGCCGCACTCCACCCTCCGGCCGCCCTCTTCCGGCCCCACCCTCCTCCGACCTCCCTCCGCCCTCCGGCTCCGGCTGCCCTCCGCCTTGCGGTCGCCCTGCGGCCTCCCTCTGCCCTCAGGCCTCCCGCCACCCGCCTCCGGCAGCCCGACCACCCTCTGGCCTTCGGCCCCCAGCCCCTACGGCCTCCGACCTCCTCCCTCGGTCCTCCCCCTCGTCCCTCCCCCCCAAAACCCCAAACACCCCCCCCCCCCCCCCGCACCCCGCCAACCCCCATCCCCATCTTCTTCGTCCCCTCCCTCGCCGCACTACCGCCACCCGTCCCCTCCTTCACCATCCCCTCCCTCGCCGCACCAGCTCCGGCTCCGGCTCCCCACCGCTGCCTCTACTGTCCCTCGCAGCACCGCATTCGGCTCCCCTCCCTTACAGGTTTGTAGCGCAATTAGGTATGACAAGGTCTTTTACTTACATTATTATTTTATAAATGGTTCACAAACAAATAATTAGTATTTATTTTAAATATATTTGATATGAAAAATGAAAATGTAATAATTTTTGTGTAAATTTTTGTTATAGGGATCTTATTGTGGATAAGAGTTGGATTGATAATCCAAATCGAACATCTAGAGAGTATTTCAATGCCATTATGCAGTTTATTGACTTCACTAGAGGATTTGAAAGTGACTATATTAGTTGTCCATGTAGAAAATGTGCTAACAGATATCAATTCACACGAGATACTGTGAGGGAGCACCTATTCTTTAATGGATTTCTGAGAAATGATAAGATTTGGACAAGTCATGGAGAAGAATATGTTCGTTGTGGAAATACGGATACAGTTCAGATGGATGATGATGCAAGGATGAATAATCCAATGCATGAAATGCTTACTGAAATGGTACGTGGGTTGGATCCTGAAGGCATTGACATCCAGAATCTTGAGACCGGTGTGATAAATCTTCTCTCTGGTATAGATCGTGATTCGAGGAGGTTTTATGAAGACATTGATGATGAAAAAAGAGAATTATATCCTCGATTTACTTCTTTCAATAAATTGTCGATTATCGTGGAGTTGTTGCATTTGAAGACATTGAATCATTGGTCAGACACATCATTCGACATGTTGTTGGTGTTATAGAAAAAGGTTCTTCCTGTCGATACTAAGATTCCCGAGTTGTATTACTATGCTCGTAAGCTGACAGAGAACTTAGGTTATACATATGAGACCATAGATGCATGTGCAAACAACTATATGTTGTTTAGAAAGGAAACTGCCAATTTGGATATTTGTATGGTTTGTGGTGCTTCCAGGTGGAAAGAGAATAGGGGAAATCAGACTCATCAAAGTCAGATTGTGATACAGGGGAAACCGATTTCCATAAAGCAAATGTGTTACATTCCCCTTAAACCAAGGTTGGAAAGATATTTTATGTCATCTGAAGTTTCTAATTTAATGAGATGGCATGCAAAATTAGTTCATGAAAGTGATATGTTAACCCACCCGGCAGACTCTCATGCATGGAAGGATTTTGATAAGAGACATCCCGACTATTCCAAAGATGTTCGTAATGTCCGATTGGGATTGGCAGCAGATGGTTTCAATCCATTCAAGACTATGGTTGGTGCAACTCATAGCACATGGCCCGTAGTGTTGGTTCCGAATAATCTTCCACCGTGGCTTTGTATGAAGCAACAATTTATATTACTTTCCACTCGTATTTATGGACCTAAAAGTCTGGGGGATAAGATTGATGTTTACCTTTAGCCATTGATTGATGAGTTGAATGAATTTTGGGGCGATGGTGTGATGACTTATGACTGTGAATAGAATGAAATGTTCAAACTGCAGGCTGCTTTATTGTGGACAATCAATGACTTCCCAGCTTATGCAAATTTATCAGGCTGGAGTACAAAAGGGGAATTTGTTTTCCCTTGTTGCAACAAAAGTAAAAAATCTGTATGGATTAAGCATTCCAAAAATTAGGCATACATGGGTCACAGAAGTTTTCTCCCCCCTCAGCACAGGTTCAGAAAGGACAGAGTGGCATTTGATGGTTCTAGAGAGTTCATCCCAGCACCAAATATCATGACAGGAGTCGAAATGTTATCGCAGATTGAGGAAGAAAACATCCGCACTGTATATGAAATTCAGGATTTGGTGGCTCCCCCGGTACGTAATATTCGAGCTGCGGGTAGGCAGCGCAGTCACAATTGGAAAAAGAAAAGTATTTTTTATAGTCTTCCGTATTGGAAAACTAACATGTTGAGGAATAATTTGGATGTCATGCACGTTGAAAAAAATGTTTGTGATAACATATTGTGGACCATTTTAGGTGTCAGTGGTAAATCAAAGGACCATGTTAATGCACACCGTGATTTGGGAGAAATGGGTTTAAGGAAACAGTTGAATTTACAGTTAACTGAGGGAAACAAGGCATATATGCTTGCTGCACAGTATACGATGACTACAAAGGAGAAAGAGAAATTTCATTCCATTTTGAAGATTCTCAAGTTGCCTGATGGTTACTCTTCTAATATTTCAAAGTGTGTGAATCTGACAAGCAAGACATTGCAAGGATTGAAAATTCATGACAATCACATACTACATCAGTAGTTGATTCCAATAGACATTTGTGATTGTTTATCCCCCAATGTTGTTCAGCCGTTGATTGAGATGAGTAATTTTTTTAGACAGCTTTGTTTAAGAAATCAACGATTGAGTGATTTAAAAAGATTACAGGACCAAATTATACTTACGCTTTGTCACTTTGAGAAACTATTTCCCCCCTAATTTTTCGATGTTATGGTCCACTTGATAGTGCACCGAACTAAAGAAGTAATGGCTGCTGGTCCAATGCAATTTAGGTGGATGTATCCTATTGAGCGGTATTTGAGTACATTGAAACGATTTGTACGCAACAGAGCTCGTCCGGACGAATCAATAGCCAATGGTTATTTGATGGATGAGTGTACTAATTTTTTTGCAGAATATCTTATGGATGTTGAAAAAAACATAGATTAGCCATCTCGAATTCAGGATGGTCCAGTTGGAGAAGGAACCACATATGATATGGACAACATCGAGTGGATACAAGCGCATCGATATATCTTGTTCAATACTCCATCAGTTGAACCATTAATGTAGTAAGTATCTTATCACTTTTATTGTTTAAATTTTACATGTTTTGTTTGCATACGTTGATCATTTATGTATTGCGTTATCATTTGCAGAAAACACATTAATGAGATAAAAGAAGTGTTGTATCATGCGACTGAATTGCAAATTCAACAGTCTCATTATGCGTCATTTTATGATTGGTTCAATGATTATGTACGTATAAATTGATTTTCATTATGAGTGAAGTATTATACTAATTTCCTTCTTCATATATCATTATTGAATTCTATGAATTATGTAGGTTCATAAGCTGAGTGAGTTAGGGGACCCCATGCTAACTGATGAATTTATCCAACTGGCTGAGGGTCCATCTATAATGGCTCTTCGTTATAAATCTATAGATGCTAATGGTTTTGGATTACACATTAAAGATGTTGACGACAAACGAGCAACACAAAACAGTGGAATCGGTTGTCCATTTGTCGATTCTGGTTAATACTATGGTCAATTGATAGACATCATTGAATTTGTATACACACACGGGTTGATGTACATATTGTTAAAGTGTAATTGGGTTGATCCAATGCGTGGATGTAAAGTTGGTTAATATCAGTTTTCATTGGTGAATTTTAACTATATGTTATACATAAATGAATGAGTTGATAATGAACCTTTCATTTTGACATCACAAGCGGAACAATTATTCTTCCTTATTTTGCCTTCGAATCCAAGTTGGAAAGTTGTTGTCAAAATGTCTCGGCGAGGAGTGTTTGTATTTGAACAAGATGAACCCGAGACTGTTCCTTTTGTTTCCCAACAACTTGATCAACATACCGTAGTTCAACGTGAAGAAGATATTTATTGGTTCAGAGTGGCTGTTGAAGGAGAAACGGTCGATTTTCATGCATAATGAAAGGTATAATTGTTTTCCCACTTTTCTGCCTAAGATATCATAAATTATGTAATCATTTTATAAATCCTTGTAATTTTAATCCTCAATTTTTGATGTTTATTCAGTTATAAATATTTAGGGTGATTTAACTCATGTTATATTGATGTTATTATCGGTGTATATTTCCATTGAGGTATTCTTCATTTGGTTCATGTGCTGCTTGAATTTTTATTAATTCAATTTGAAATTTGGCTATGCATTGATTGGTTTTGTACATAATTTGTATATCTGTTTTGTGAAGTTTCTGATTTTTTAAAATTCATTCACAACTAATTATTCAATCCGTTTTTGTTTTATTAACAACTGTACAAGTTTGATTTTTTTTTTAAAAACAGTCCAATTTATCATTTGGACACTTTGGATAGTCCCCTTACTAATGTTTTCCATGACTACAGGCATGTCAGGGGAAGAGGCATAAGATCCACATCATCCATCTGAGGCATCTACGTGTCAGTGTCGAGGTATGTTGGAATGTCATTGCCTCTATTTTTTATGTAATTAATAAACAGATATATATATATATATATATATTTATAACATTTGTCAATTTTTATATAAAATTATTTTCAACAAGATCAGACCCGACTGCTTCTTCCTCTCGCAGGAGAGGCCCTGGTCGAGGCATATTAGCATGGAATTCCGACACGACTTTTGATGTTTCATTTGATGAGGTATTTCATCCTGTGGGACGGAATTCCCCTGCATTTATTGGTCAGTTGGGTCATATCATACATGATCCACATCGATTTCCATTGACCACGCGTGACTAGGCTTCTATCCCTCATGACACATTAGATCGTCTTTGGAGGGAGGTTCATGTAAGAAGACCATTTTAATTTATTCCCTATGTATAATCGGCAATAACATATGTACTTTTTTTCTTTAATAGCAAAATTTGAAAGTATGTCCCGATGAGTTTTGACCAGTGTGTACGAGAAAATGCAGTAAAATGTGGAAAGACTATAAAGTCAAAGTCAAGAGGGACCACTGGGTACCAAATGTGGGTGCCCCAGACATTCTAGAAAAAGTCCCAAGAGGTGTCCTCTTGGCTTAGTGGCTTGATTTAGTTGCATATTGGACTACTGAGGGTGTTGCGGTTTGTATATTTATTTTGGTATATATATTTTCAAGAATGTGTGATTTGTTTGATATTTGAATGAATTGAATGTAGGAGGTGTTTACATGCCATTCTGACAATCGAGCGTTGCAGGGACCACCCCACAGGCTCGGGACTCATCACGTGTCTTAGATCCGAGATGAGGTATTTATTATTCATTTTTATTTTTTTTAATTAATACGGTTTTGTTTTTATATTATATTCATATATAGTTGCGGGAGGAAGGTGTACAACTTATAAAATGTCGGTGTGGATGAGGACTTGTGATCGCAATGATCAAGAGGCTGCAACTTTGATAGTAAGTGCTTATACTCATTACCAATACCTACATAAAATCATTATATTAATATATGTATATATATTTAAATATTTCATAGGCTCAATTAGAAGTTGAATTAGAACATCTGCCAGAGGACCAGCGACAGCTTCCCATGCGAAGGGATGAGATCTTTCGTCGCATCATTGGTCGGGACGGACATGGATATAGTTTGACCTATGGAACAGGGATTCCTCGTTCTGTAGTGTCACGCGCTGCGGTTGTCGGTCCAACTGTTGCTCAGATGACATAGCAGCTTTCAGATTTCAAGGCACGGCTGCGGGCTTCCGAGGAGGCAAATGCGCAATTGGCTACTGAGGTTAGAGCACTGCGAGAATATGTGCGTTCAGGTGATGGTGCAGGGGATCACACGACGCAGGTTTAAACTGTATTTATTTATTTATTTAAATTTTTTTTTGATATAAAAATATTCATAATATTTATTTGTTGTAGGCCCCTGGCCCACCGGATGAAGGTTAGTGATGAACACGCATGACGCATCATATTCACGAGGCGTGTTTCTGCTTTTAATGGTAGGGTTGTTATTGATATTTATGTGGGGTTTGAGCTATATCATAAATCTATCTAGTATTCCAAAAACATTGGCCTGGAGTTAGGGAAAACTGAAAAAATGAAGCCAGATATGATAAAGTTTTATAAACTAAGACCAAAACCCAATTAGAAACCCAACAATGTAAGGAGATTGCTAACTCTATCCACAATAGACTGAAATAGGAGGGATAAATTCAAGTAGGAGACAATGTTTTGTTTCATTCTTAAATATGGAAGCTAATGTCTAGTATGAATAAGTCTAGGATTACTAGACCATTTATAGTGACTGAAATTTTTTTATCTAGTAAGTTGAAATCAAGGGAGAATATTGACAGGCCCCCCGCACTCCATACAGTCCTTCCCGCACCCCTGACAGCCCCCCCTGCACCCCGGAAAGCCCTCCCGCACTTCGAACAACCCTCCTGCATGCCGGACAGCCCTCACACACCCCGAACAGCCCTCCCGCACTCCGAACAGCCCTCCCGCATCCGTGACAGCCCTCCCGCACCCCGGACAGCCTTCCCCGCACTCCGGACAGCCCTCCCCGCACCCCGGACAACCCTCCCCCACCCTAGACAGCCTTCCCAGCAATCCGGACAGCCCTCCCCGCACACCGGACAGCCCTCCTGCACCCCGAACAGACTTCCCCGCACTCCGGACAGCCCTCCCCGCAACCCGGAGAGCCCTCCCGCACCCCGGACAGCCCTCCCGCACTCCGGACAGCCCTCCCGCACCCCGGACAGCCTTCCCCGCTCTCCGGAAAGCCCTCCCCGCACACCGGAAAATTATTGGTGACGTGTAGGAGGATACGGTGCGCCCATCGGACGTGTGGTGCGCACGGTACGGCTGAGTGCGTCGTTTTCAGCAGCTCCGCGTGCGCTAAAACGGCGCTTGGGGGGGTCAAAACCACCCGAACGAACTCGGAATTCCATGAAACCGTACGACAATAGCCTTTGTGGGATTTTTGAAATGGTCGGGCAGACGACACGTCAACCGGAGGTGTCGTTTGACCGCGGTGACCGGAAACGAGTTTCCGGTTTCACAAAACACCTAAAACGGCGTGAGACGGTCGAATTCGGAGCAAACGTGCTCCGAATGACCTGAAACCACACGAAATCATTAGGAATATTATTGGTGACGTGTAGGAAGAGACGAAGTGCCCATCGGACGTGCGGTGCGCGTGGTACGGCCGAGTGCGTCGTTTTTAGCAGCTCTGCGTGCGCTAAAACGGCACGTGGGGGGGTCAAAACCACCCGAACGACCTCGGAATGCCATGAAACTGTACTACAACAGCCGTTATGTGATTTGTGAAATGGCCGGCCAGACGACACATCAATAGGAGGTGTCGTATGACTGCGGTGACTGAAAAAGTGTTTCTGGTGTCATAAAACACCAAAAACGGCGTGAGATGGTCGAATTCGGAGAAAACGTGCTCCGAATGACCTAAAACCACACGAAAACATTATGAATATTATTGGTGACATATAGGAGGAGACGACACGCCTATCGGACGTGCGGTGCGCACGGTACAGGCGAGTGAGTCGTTTTTAGCAGCACTGCGCGTGCTAAAACGGCGCGTGGGGGTGTCAAAACCACACGAACGACCTCATAATTCCATGAAACCGTACGACAATAGCCGTTGTGTG
Source organism: Viscum album (assembly GCA_963277665.1). Taxonomy (NCBI): domain Eukaryota; kingdom Viridiplantae; phylum Streptophyta; class Magnoliopsida; order Santalales; family Viscaceae; genus Viscum; species Viscum album. The sequence continues at coordinate 1,049,300,655 of OY728150.1, forward strand.
ATTTGTGAAATGGTCAGGAAGACGGCACGTCAATCGGAGGTGTCGTTTGACCGTGGTGACTAGAAACGCATTTCCGGTGTCATAAAACACCAAAAACTGTGTGAGACGGTCGAATTCGGAGTAAACGTGCTTTGAATGACCTGAAACCACACGAAAACATTAGGAATATTATTCGTGATGTGTAGGAGGAGACGGCGTGCCCATCAGACATGTGGTGCGCGCGGTACGGCCGAGTGCGTCGTTTTCAGCAGCTCCGCGCGCGCTAAAACGGCGCGTGGGGGCGTCAATACCTCCCGAACGAACTCGGAATTCCATGAAACCGTACGACAATAGCCGTTGTGTAATTTTTGAAATGGTTGGGCAGACGGAACATCAATCAGAGGTGTCGTTTGACTGCGGTGACCGGAAACACGTTGCTGGTGTCATAAAACACCAAAACGGCATGAGACGGTCGAATTCGGAGAAAACGTGTTCCGAATGACCTGAAACCACACGAAAACATTAGGAATATTATTCGTGACGTGTAGGAGGAGAAAAAGAGCCCATCGGACGTGCGGTGCATGCGGTACGGCCGTGTGCGTTGTTTTCAGCAGCTCCGCGCGTGCTAAAACGGCGCGTGGGGGGGGGGGGTGGGTCAAAACCACCCGAACGAACTCGGAATGCCATGTAACCGTACGAAAACAGCCAATGTGTGATTTATGAAATGGTTGGGCAGACAGCACGTCAATCAGAGGTGTCGTTTGACCGTGGTTATCGGAAACGCATTTCTGGTGTCATAAAACACCAAAAACGGCGTGAGACGGTCGAATTCGGAGCAAACGTGCTCCCAATGACCTGAAACCACACGAAAAAATTAGGAATATTATTCGTGACATGTAGGAGGAGACAGCGGACCCATTAGACATGCGGTTCATGCGGTGCGGCCGAGTGCGTCATTTTCAGCAGCTTCGCGCGCGCTAAAACGGCGCGTGGGGGGTCAAAACCACCAGAACGACCTCGGAATTCCCTGAAACCATACGACAACAGCCTTTGTGTGATTTTTGAAATGGTCGGGAAGAAGAAACATCAATTAGAGGTGTCGTTTGACCTCGGTACCCGGAAACGCGTTTCTGGTGTCATAAAACACCAAAAACGGCGTGAGACGGTCGAATTCGGAGAAAACGTGCTCCGAATGACCTGAAACCACACAAAAATATTAGAAATATTATTGGTGATGTGTAGGAGGAGACGGCACGCCCATCGGACGAGCGGTGCGCGCAGTACAACTGAGTGCGTCGTTTTTAGCAGCTCTGCGCGCGCTAAAACGGCGCGTGGGGGGTCAAAACCACCCGAAAGAACTCGGAATGCCATGAAACCGTACGACAATAGCCATTGTGTGATTTTTGAAATATTCGGGCAGAAAAAATGTCAATCGGATGTGTCGTTTGACCTCGGTGACCGGAAACGCGTTTCCGGTGTCATAAAACACCAAAAATGGCGTGAGACGGTCAAATTCAGAGAAAACCTGCTCCAAATGACCTGAAACCACACGAAAACATTAGGAATATTATTGGTGATGTGTAGGAGGAGACGGCACGCCCATCGGGCGTGCGGAGCGTGCGGTACGGCCGAGTGCGTCGTTTTCAGCAGCTCCACGCGCGCTAAAACGGCGCGTGAGGGGGTCAAAACCACCCGAATGACCTCGGAATGCCATGAAACCGTACGACAATATCCGTTGTGCGATTTTTGAAATGGTCGGGTAGACGGAACATCAATCGGAGGTGTTGTTTGACCGCGGTGACCGGAAACGCGTTTCCGGTGTCATAAAACACCAAAAACGGTGTGAGACGGTCGAATTCGGAGCAAACATGCTCCGAATGACCTGAAACCACACGAAAACATTAGGAATATTATTTGTGATGTGTAGGAGGAGACGAAGCGCCCATCGGATGTGCGGTGCGCACAGTACGGCCAAGTGCGTCGTTTTCAGCAGCTCCGCGCGCGCAAAAACGGCGCGTGGGGTTGTCAAAACCACCCGAACGAACTCAGAATGCCATGAAACCGTACGACAACAGCCGTTGCGTGATTTGTGAAATTTTCGGGCAGACGGCACATATATCGGAGGTGTCGTTTGACCGCGGTGACCAGAAACATGTTGCTGGTGTCATAAAACACCAAAAACGGCGTGAGACGGTCGAATTCGGAGAAAACGTGCTCCGAATGACCTGAAACCACACGAAAACGTTAGGAATATTATTGGTGACATTTAAGAGGTGACGAAGAGCCCATCGGACATGCGGTGCGCGCGGTACGGCCGAGTGTGTTGTTTTCAGTAGCTCCGCACGCGCTAAAACAGCGCGTGGGGGTGTCAAAACCACCCAAACGAACTCGGAATGCCATGAAACCGTACGAAAACAGCCTCTGTGTGATTTTTGAAATGGTCGGGCAGACAGCACATCAATCGGAGGTGTCGTTTGACCGCAGTTACTGGAAACGCGTTTCCAGTGTCATAAAACACCAAAAATGGCGTGAGACGGTCGAATTCGGAGAAAACGTTCTCCGAATGACCTGAAACCACACGAAAACATTAGGAATATTATTCGTGACATTTAGGAGGAGACAACGCACCCATCATACGTGCGGTGCATGCGGTACGGCCGAGTGCGTCGTTTTCAGCAGCTCCACGCGCGCTAAAACAGCACGTGGGGGGTCAAAACCACTAGAATGACCTCGAAATTTGATGAAACCGTACGACAACAGCCATTGTGTGATTTTGGAAATGGTTGGGCAGACGGCACGTCAATCAGAGGTGTCGTTTGACCGCGGTGACCGGAAACACGTTTCTTGTGTCATAAAACACCAAAAACGGCGTGAGACAGTCGAATTCAGAGCAAACGTGCTCTGAATGACCTTAAACCACATGAAAATATTCAGAATATTATTGGTGATGTGTAGGAGGAGACGGAGCGCCCATCGGACGTGCGGTGCGGGCGGTACGACCGAGTGCGTCGTTTTCAGCAGCTCCGCGCGCGCTAAAACGAAACGTGGGGGGGTCAAAACCACCCGAAAGAACTCAGAATGCCATGAAACCGTACGAAAACATCCTTTGTGTGATTTTTGAAATGTTCGGGAAAAAGACAAGTCAATCGGAGGTGTCGTTTGACTGCGGTGACCAGAAACACATTTCTGGTGTCATAAAACAACAAAAATGGCGTGAGACTGTCGAATTCAGAGAAAAAGTGCTCCAAATGACCTAAAACCACAGGAAAACATTAGGAATATTATTGGTGACGTGTAGGAGGAGACGGCGCTCCCATCGGACGTGCGGTGCGCGCGGTACGGCTGAGTGTGTCGTTTTCAACAGCTCCGCGCGCGCTAAAACGGTGCGTGGGGGGGTCAAAACCACTCGAACGTCCTCAGAATTCCATGAAACCGTACGACAACAGCCGTTGTGTGATTTTTGAAATGGTCGGGTAGACGGCACGTCAATGGAAGTTGTCGTTTGACCGCGGTGACAGGAAACACATTTCCGGTGTCATAAAACACAAAAAACGGCGTGAGACGGTCAAATTCAGAGAAAACGTGCTCCGAATGACCTGAAACCACACAAAAACATTAGGAATATTATTTGTTATGTGTAGGAGGAGACGGCGCGCCCATCAGATGTGTGGTGCACGTGGTACGGCCGAGTGCGTCGTTTTCAGCAGCTCCGCGCGCGCTAAAACGGCGCGTGGTGGGGTCAAAACCACCCGAACGACCTTGGAATGCCATGAAACCGTACAAAAACAGCCATTGTGTGATTTTTGAAATGGTCGGGCATACGGAACGTCAATCGGAGGTGTCGTTTGAACGCGGTGATCGGAAATGCGTTTCCAGTGTCATAAAACACCAAAAACGGCGTGAGACGGTCGAATTCGGAGCAAACGTGCTCCGAATGACCTGAAACTAGACGAAAACATTAGTAATATTATTCGTGACCTGTAGGAGGAGACGGCGCGCCCATCGGACGGGCGGTGCACGGGGTACGACCAAGTTCGTCGTTTTCAACAGCTCCGCGCGCGCTAAAACGGAGCGTGGGGGGGTCAAAACCTCCCTAATGTCATCGGAATTCCATGAAACCGTACGAAAACATCCTTTGTGTGATTTGTGAAATGGACAGGCAGACGGCACGTCAATCGGAGGTGTCGTTTGACCGCGGTGACCGGAAACGCGTTTCTGGTGTCATAAAACACCAAATAACGGCGTGAGACGGTCGAATTCAGAGAAAACGTGCTCCGAATGACCTAAAACCACCCGAAAACATTAGGAATATTATTCGTGATGTGTAGTAGGAGATGGCGTGCCCATCGGACGTGCGGTGTGCACGGTACGACCGAGTGCGTCGTTTTCAGCAGCTCCGCGCACGCAAAAACGGCGCGTGGGGGGGTCAAAACCACCCGAACGAACTCGGAATGCCATGAAACCGTACGACAATAGCTGTTGTGTGATTTTTTGAAATGGTTGGGTAGACGGAACGTCAATCAGAAGTGTCGTTTGACCGCGGTGACCAGAAACACGTTTCCGGTGTCATAAAACACCAAAAACGGCGTGAGACGGTCGAATTCGAAGAAAACGTGCTCCGAATGACCTGAAATGATAGAATTTCATAAATTGAGGGTTTTAAATTATTATAGCACCATGATTTGATATCAGATTTAATTTTATTATATGTATATAATAAATGAATAATTATGTTCAATTTACGATTGTTTTGTTTTTTTGTCTTATTGTAGGTTTTGAAGCAGAAGATTGAAATAGATGGACCTACTCGGATCTTTGAAGCACGTTTATCATTTATGATGATTTTGATGTTTATTCTGTTTGAAATTGTTTTCCATTTGTTATGAATGTTACCTTGTTATATCTTTGATTTTTCACCGTGAAGAAAAAAAACACAATTCGTCCATTTCATTAAAAAATGAAAAATATTTTATTTAATATTATATATATAAATATTTTCATTAATATAAATATATATAAATTTTTTATTTAACAAATATATATATATATTTATTTATTTCCTTATGATTTTTTTTTAAAAAATTTTCCCCAGTTTAGTGACCACCAAAGGCGGTAGCTATAGACTCGCTGCCGGGCAGCAGTAGTGACCGCTAAAAGCGGTCGCTAATGGTCCCTTCCTGGCACCCTATAGCGACTGCCAGGCGGTCGCTTATGGCCGGCATTTTGGCCACCTATAGCGACTGCCAATGGCGGTCAGTATTGGCCTACATCGATGAGGCTGATGCGACCGCCATTAGCGGTCGCTAGCCGGTCACTATAGGCCTTTAGCGACCTCCAATGGCGGTCGCTAATGCCCTTTTTTTAGTAGTGGCGTTTCTTTCTCTAATGAAATATACTTTTGGGGGATCACCAGATCTTATACTAACCATTTTGGTTTTTATTAATCTCTAATGTAAAGGTAAATATATATTTTATCCTTAGTGGATCATGTGTTTCTATAGAAGTTTATTCTATCTTCTCTAGTGTGACCTTGTATTCTTGAATAATCATCATATAAAATGAGTTAGAAGAAGAAATTTGTTAAATAATGAAACTTTACTTAAAAATTAAGTATATCTCTTTATGTTCTTAGTCAATCTCAGAAATTAATTCCTTATCATTATGCTAACTTATGAAAATGTTGTCTATTTACTTTTCCTACTGGGAAACTAATGAACATTTTTCCCATCACAAGTTTGTGGTCCTCTTGTTGTTAACTTTCTCCAAATAATTTTTTCTATCCCTCTCCATCAGAACAAGGCACTTAGTTTATCATCCACATCCATGTTTTTCTATATGGAATCCTAGTATAGGTTATCTTAGGTGACCTTTGTACTTCTCGTTCTTTCTTTTAAAGTGATAGTTTTATTGAATCTTATTCTGATATCGGACTTTACATTATATTATCAAGACCAATTTTAAAAATTTCTAGGGTGAAATTTATTGAAGTAGGGGAGAATGTAACACCCCAAGATTCCACGGTACGTTTCTCTTTGAATAATGCAATAGCTTGCATTGTACGCAACTTCGATATTCTAACACACGACGACCAATCAAAGTAGCCGTTATGAAGTGTAACACCCTTTTTTTGAAATTTTATACAATTTATCATTCAAAATGGGCATCATTTTTTGATTTGGAATATCGAAATTATCTTAGGGTGATCTTTTGGAATATTTTTGATAGCTTTCATATTTTGATGAATACTGAAAATCACTAAATTTGAATTAAAAAAAAAACTTTTTTAATCGATATAATTAATAGTGATAAATTATAAATATGAGTGGTTTTAAAGTATATTTAGAATATATTTTTACCATTTAATACAATTTTGATCATTGGACATAATTTCAAATTTAAAACGGACATAAACAAATGTCAATTATTTAATAATTATTATTTCTTAAAAACACGCTTTTGGTTTTGACAACGAGAATTAATGTTAAATTAATTTCTTCTACTTCTGTGTTTTGAATTTATAAAAATGGATTCCATATTCATAATCAGGAGGTCCAAATTGTGTAAATAGGTAACTTTTATTTTTATAATTTTTGAATAATTACTTTGGTAAATATTTTATTTATCGTGGTTAATGGGTAAATCCAGGAAATAAGGGCAAAAAAAGTAATGTTATAATAATATAAAATTACACTAAAACATGTCCTAACCCTATGTTTTGATACATGTCCGACCATGGGAATAATTGTGTCGATTTTGGGACCCCATGGATCCACTAGTATGTTATAATGACACTTTATATTAATTAAGTTAATGTAAATACAAAAATGTCAAAAGCATATATCTTTTATCAAAACAAATTTTACCTAGGGTTATATGTGTTATATTTTAAACGAAAAATATTCATTAGAAATATAAACCTATTTAATACATAATGGTATTTTATATATAATATTTATACATTGAATAATTTAATTTATTTATGACACAATAATGATGTAGTATTTTCCTTATTAATGAAGGAATCAAATAATTGGAATTATAAATATTAAAAAATATAATTTAATAGTTTTGATGCCATAAACGAATTTTATTGATTAATATAACATGTTAGTATTTCTTAAATGAATTTGGTTTTAATTAATAAAGTTGTTAAGACTTTAACAAATATCATTTATTAAATATTGTCAAAATTGACATTAATGAGTTTTGTTTTTAAAATATTATATTATTAATTCATACTCTATTCCTAAAAATCTATGGTTCAGAAAAAGGACTTATATAATGATAGGTTTATCCTTAATGGACCACTTGGGGGTCGCTTAGAAGTATACAGTATGTTTATTAACCATATAATATAAAAATACAATGTGACATGGTAAATGTCAAACTATTTATCTAAGAGTTAAATATAAATGATAAGGTAAATATAGTGACCCAAACATGTCTAAAATCTATTTTATGAACGTATTTTGACCCATACCAACCTTATACTTTGAATAATATACATTGGAGACATTAGAAACCGAATATGAATTTATTATAAATTAATAGTTTAAGTTTTTCCTAAAGAGCTCCTCCTCCCCCTTTTAAAGGACACCACTTCTAACCAATTATTCATACCATAAAAGCCTTTTTAATCAGACAAACTCTTCCAAAATACCCTCTAAAATATCCAACCATAACCTTAGAGGCCTTCCTTTATTAATAAATCCAACCTAAAGAGCCCTTTTGATCAAATCAAAAGGAAGAACGAGAAGAAGAGGTAATGTTTTCACCACCCTCATTCAGGTTCCTTTCTTCATCCACTTCTTCTTTATTTTATTATTTCCACTCTAAAATAATAACTTCATTGTGTTATATATACACTGATGTTATTATAAATATGGTACGACCATATTCAGTATTCTATCCATCCTTTGAATGACATGTCACCATACGTGCGTACGTACAACCTACCGTCTCCACGTTGTGGTGTAATTGTTATTCAATATATTATTATATTGATAGGTATAATAATTATGTGAAATTAATGTAAATAATAAATATAACATGATAATGATTCTGTATATATGATATACCATCCTATTATATATTATTTTAATACAAAAAGAATGATATAGTCGCTCATGCGTACGTACGGATTACCGTCTCCACAAACGCGATGAGATTCATTCCCAATCATATCTATTCAAGACTAAATTTCATATGATGGTTAAAAATAATGTTTATAGACATGATATAAATCTGGATATGAATAACATATATCCCATCCATTACAAATATGGCTCACTTAACAAATAATATAAAGGAAAATCAATCTGTTAACACTTGAAACGACGATAATACTAAGATATTATCAACAAATCAATTTTAAAATATCATATATGATATATTATTAATGTATATGATTCTTGTATAATTTAATAACAATTATTCAACATTATTTAGAAGGTTAACCTACCATTTACCAAGGAAAATGTACAAAGGGGTTTCTTATCTCACTTTCAATTCCATGAGATTTCCATTGTTCACCACTTATTTATTGCATGTTGTGTGTGTACTGCCCATGATTATATTAACTATGTTATATACGTTAATTTATAGATATTTACATCATAATTGTGTGATCCATATTTTTTGGGATGTATGTTTTGTATGTTACCAAATTTCTAAGGGAATTAAAAATATCAATTTCCACTCATTCGGCATTACGCATATATAATTGATTATTTTACTCCATGATTTTGTGTGGAATAAATATTCATTTGATTATGTCACATTTCCCACTACCCATTCTATGGAAATACTTTTTATACACATAATCACTTCATTGATAAATTCTCAAGTCATCGATATGAACTTGATAAGAGTAATTTTAACTCAATCTCCATTTGTTGAGTTAAATATCCAATTCATTGGTGTTGTTTTTACATGAATATGTGTGAATGTACTTTGATTGATTTACACTGAATATCCAATCATATTGAGTGTATTTATATTTTTCACACATAATTATTTCTTTGATTTATCCTTAACCTAAGGATATGATATTTATAAAATATTTCATCTCAATTTCAATTCCATTCAGACTTCTTTGTTGTTATACACCAAATAAATTTTATATGGTGTATATGATGTACATTGTAATAGTATATCATGAATCACTTTATTCCCATGATATTATATTGTTTTGATCACCTCAATTATTTGTATTCATGTGTCTCTCTTTTGGTTAGGAACTCTAACAAAAATTTCATTTTAAATGTTTTAAACATTCATTATTCTAAATCTTTCTAATTAATGTCCATGTTTTAAAAATGGTTTTAAGGATTAATTTATATGCCCAGTAATGTCTTAAAATTAAAATTACTTTTAAATGTTTCAATGTGGTATGGGACACTTTTATTCAAAAAATCTATTTTTAAACAGCTTCTTGAAAAATAGCGTGACTTTTAAATGTTTTCAAGAAAAAAGGGGGTATATCTCTCAAATAGTTTTGATGAATATTTTCATATATGTCAATATCCTTCATTATTCTCGATTGAGGTTAATATGATACCATACAATCTTCCATATTGTATTGAATGAGTTTTGTTTGAATGTGGTTGTGTTATTTTTATACCATTCATGGTTTGTGGATAAAGTATTGACATTTGAATGCTAGTTTTAATAAGAATGTTAATGTTATGTTTCTATGTTTTCATATGAGGAATGCATTGGACTTAGTAAGTGACGGGTGGAGCCCTCTATAGCTCCTCGATGCATCGGTAGGTCTCATGAGACAAACTAGTATCTTGGCACAAGGGCGTGACAAAATCTTATTTGTAGTCTTGGCACAAGGCCTTGACTATGTGGTTATGATAGTCTAGAATTATGCATTCCATTATTATGAATGTGGTTATTGATATTTCATGTGATTATTCGACTAGTAGAATTTCAATGTGAGTAAGTAAATGGAATTATTTCATTTCATCTTTTCCATATTAAGCTGAATTTCAAGTTTAAAATGATTTGGTTTTAATTATACATTTCCTTAAATATTTATGCTTATTTGTGAATGTTTTTGCTATATTTTTATCCTTATTGAGCATCTGAGCTCACCCTTTTCTATGTTTTATTTTTTCCAGGATGTGAAGACGTATTTTATGACTTACCTATAGGGATATTCTAAGTGGATATGATTGTGGTCTATGGAAACAATGTTGTTGGAGTTTCTCACTTTATGATGTAATGTAAACTTTAGGAATGTATCTAGTGATTCCACGGCTACTAGACTAATCGGTCATCCAAGACATGATCTTTTGTGATAATGCCATTGTTATGTAATAATGTAGAGACTCTAGGTAACTGGGTTCTGGGTGTTACACATCTCTACACATACATATATGTTGTTAGGTATTATATTCTTATCTCCACTTCATCCATACGGATGGACAACCCAAATCGCTCGGTGACATCAAGGACATGCTAGGTTCAGTCACACTCAACATGTAAGACCTCATACTACCCATGGAAGGGGACACAGGTATACTATCTAATGAAGAGAAAGAGATTATTGTGGTAACAAAATACCACATTGGCAATCACACATGTATTCCCATTTTCTAGAAAAGGGAGGACCTCAGCATCGCTGAACATTCTTCATCATTTCATGTTGGATAAAATCTCAATAATGGTAAGGGAAAATTTAAAATTCATACCATCCTAATACCTCACAGAAGATAGGGGATGATCCATAAATTTATACTATTTAAAAATAGATTGTATATCAAAATAAAATCATTCATGAGATCTCTGTCGAGAGGCAACTAAATCATGGTTATCCTCAGTAGTACCATTTTCCTCCTTTACTAGGGTTGTCGGTCCAGCCACAATTCATCCTTATCCCATTTCAATCATTTTACCCTATTTAATCCACACTTCCAATCAATGTAGAAACTGTAGTATACATTAATAGAAAAAAATCATCTCTAAATATACCTATTGAGAATGTTGCATGGGTGGATTATATGAAAGCACCTGAGGATTTATAGAATCTAATATTCACCCCCTTTATTGGGATGGGCCACCGATAGTAGCATCTGAACCACCTTATCTGCAAGTGTAGACCGAGGTTGGGAACCCTTGAAAAGTAGGATGTAGGCAAAATCTGATGTTTTGTTTATACATAGGAAGGGAATGTGTATGTTTAGTATAAATAGTTTCTAAAAAGGTCATCCTCTAATTAGGAACACCTTTTTAGATAGTTTCCCTACTAGTTTAGTTCCACTATGTAGAAGACAAATATTTTCATCCTCTTTAAGTGAAAGAACCAATAAGATGAAAATGTTTGAGACGTCATCCCCCAGTGGAATTGCCTTATAAACTCACTCTACATGCCACTAACACAAAATAATTTAACGAAAATGTATGTGGGGTCTGTTAATACTAAAATATTTACCACCATCATCAATCATAATTTACTACGAGGATTCTGGGATTTCTCTAAAAGGGTTTAGCACCTAGAGGAATCCTTGATTAATTCCAAGAAGGTGTATCTCATTACTCTTATAGCTCTAATAAGATGAATCACCAAGATATAGACTGCATCCATAGTATGGGTGGGTCCCCATATCCACTATAGCCATTTTCTACAGATCCTCACCAAGAAATAGCACATTAAGGATAGAAACCTTAACATGCTTTGACTGTCCTAACCAAAAATTGGCATGCACCTCTTTAGTAAGAACCACCACCCAATCATGAGAATTGTTATAGCCACTCATTTCCATCCATCCCTTTATTAAGTCCAGGTACCCTGAGTTACCATTACTGCTAGGATAAACTAAACCTACTCTTGTATAGATTCAATGTTTTTGAATTATTTGTATAGTACTTTGGAAGAAAAGATTCTATATATAATAGAATATTGAAAGCCCCCTTAATCGATGGTAACTAATTTTCCCGAACACTTCCCTTACCACTGAATACCTGGATATTCCATCAATTAGTGACATGTGTTAATGTATTGGATCGAGGAATAGGTCCCCAATAGCGTCGTCAAGATGGGTGAAGTCTCGGTGTAGGTGGAACATATCACATAAGATCACGATAGGGACAATGATGGTTCGTATGAGTAATATTAGGTCTCTTACCTAGGGACTAATATGTATGATGATCGGTTGGACCACATAGAAGTTTCTCTATCCCATGGCTTCATCAATTCCCATTTAGGCCAACCTAATCTTCTAGAAGACATTGTTCTTTCCCTAGCTTCAACTTTTTTATCCAATTACTAGGATTTCACGTCTTGGATGTTTTGGCACTAACAAAGAAAGGGAAGTAAAATTCTCCTTTTTATTCTTAACTCTACTCGTGCGCATGGTGACTACATGCATATTGGGATGAGAATCACACCTAGAGTATGTCCAACATCATAGGACTCCTCTAATGTTGATTGAGATTGTGAATCTATGAACCCCATCAATTTGGTGGACACCTACATGATCCCCAATGATGAGGAATATCAGGAGAATCCTCCCAATGTCTTGATACAATTCCGTGCGAGAGAAAATGAAGGATATATAAGCTTATGGAATGATCAAACCAAAAATTCAAACCAAGACAGGATTGCCACTGAGACTAGAAAACTTGTTTTCATTGAGGTCGATAGGCATTATATTTCATGCCTGCTAAGACATACTCAACACCAATGTTGATCTTGGTCATCGACAATGAAAAACAACCATTTCTACATCATGATCGACTACATCCAACAAAGCCTCAATCAGATAATGACCAGGTAGCGGTAGTTCTTGGCAGCTTATTTGCCAGTTATTATGACATTTCCAGAACCATCCTGAATCTAGTAGTTCTGCTAGTAGTTCCTCTCATACTTCATTTCGTATATATACCTTCTATATGTATAAATGTTCAACTATCATTGAATTAAATTGTATATAATCCCCTAACTATAATTCCCAAAATCTATCAAACCATGAGGCTCTCTAATTTTCATCAGACATGTGAGAAGCCCTATCAGAGGCCATTAAAATACACATATATATAAAAATAGACTTTTTAGATGTGGATACATTCTATGAAAGGGATCTCAAGTAGTAAATATGACAAGTCATCATATATTTCTCCAAATAAGATGAAGTTTCTCTCACAGAGGATAACATTCATTCATTGTACATAACTCTCTAATTAAATGGCATGAAGGTCTATTAATAAATAGTTGTTTAGGTTCTAGGATCAATATCATAATGTCTTATATTTTCGGTGGGCTAGGAATCATTGGAGTAGATTTGATACATCATGTCCTAAATAATCATGGGTATGAGAGAGCCCAATTTTAACCATGTGGGAGGATTTGTTTAAAAACCCAAATCAAAAGGTTGGGGGATGACACTAAAATCATGGTTGGCTTACAAGACACAACATACAATGTGTTGATGTGTAGGGATTGTCTTCATCAATAGGAATTAGTTACCTCCTTGTATCACAAATGCTTCAAGTACTTTCTCAATAGTTGAGTAGTCATACTCTAAGGTGACAGTTCCCCTTTTCCTCTTGTGAAGACTATTATACACATGCTTACTACTACCAAAAAATGTATAATAATTAACACACCAATTAAATTAGAAACCCCAATTTCTTAGCTAGACCATGGACAATTCTGGATGACAAATTTTTTCTCCCAATTCATCAATTGGACGATACAACACCATACACGGGAACTGATTTGTCATTTCATAGAATAAAGGGAAAAACATTTCAACGTATAAAGAATATTGGATGGTTAAATCATACTCCAACATGGGTTAGACTTGGTTTACCCAAGAACCCCAACTCCATTCAAGTTTTTATATGTTCATCAAATGGAAATACCTTTATTTTAGACTTTCTTGTTTTTCCATTCTGGGTTGAACAAAAAAAGCCTACTCATCATCATTGATTTGACATCAAGAATCGACCTTGTTTCTCAAATAAATGATAGAATCAGAATTTAAACCTATGTATTTATGATTTAAATAGTTAATGAGTATCCAAATAAAGATTCTACCACCCACTATATTGGAACAAATGTTCCACCAAAATCAGTCTTCCTAGAAGAACAACCTCCTTCCAATGTTCCCTCGGCCTCAGATGATGAAGAGGCTCTATAAGATGGTCCGCTATTATTTGAAGAGGACTTATCCACCACCATCTATGATCTAGTTCTGGAGAACATTATTATAGATTCAGATTAAATGCTGACACTGATTAGTACATCCATTTATATAGAGTAACATCAATAATACATGAATTTCATGAAGAAACACCATGATATTTTTGTCTGGAGATATGAAGAGATGCCATTACTAAAGCCTTATGTCACCTTCAACCATCAAAGTCTACCAATAATATATCATGTATTTATGTATCCTCCTATTATAATGGACCCTTTTCATGGTTATGTGGTCATGGATGATGTTGGGAAGATTATCAATGCCAACATGGTAAAGGAGGTTCAGTACCCAAAGTGGCCAGCCAACACTATCCCAATATGAATGATGAATAGGTATATCATAGATTGTATAAACATCTACGATCGCAACTAACAATGCTGGAAGGATTATTTTATTCTTATAGTGAAAAATTTATTTATCAATGCTTTAGTTAGGTTCCAATCTCTCCCTTATATGTATGGGTACTCTAGGTATAACAAGATCTAGATAGACAATGAAAGAAAGGATTCTACTGCCTTTAGTGTAATTTAAGGTACATTCATCCAATTGGTGATACCTTTTGGTCTAAATAATGTAAATGATACATATCTTTAGGCCATGCACCATATATTCAATATAGTTCTTGGGAAAATAGTGATATGATATGCAGATGACTTGGTGGTAAAATCCTACTAGCATTAGGACCATATCAGCGATCTTGGGAAAAGTGTTAAATTTTATTATCTCCAACTAGTTGAAGATAAACCCCTTGAAATTTAATTTTAGGACTACCTCTAGAAAGATTTATATTTTATATGTCAAATATAGAGACATCATGATTATCCAAGTTAAGATACAATCCATCAACCAAATTCAACCTATGAACAATATCTAGGAGTTCAAATTCATCCCACGCCAGTTAGACTACCTATAATGATTCAAAGAAATTCAAGATAGAAATTTTAATACCTTTTAAAGGAATATTAATAGAGGTGTTTTCTACTAGTTAAATGAATAATGTCATACAAAATTTGAGGAAATCAAGAATTATATACTACAACCTCCAGTTCTAATGCCACCCAAATCCTATAGGCATTTGTTCCTATATGTGATATTCTCGGGTTTTCCCTCAGTGTCATACTCACATATAACTACAATGAATGGAAATAGAATGGTTTATACTATCTTAGTTGTTATCTATATGTTATAGAGTCCAGATAGTCTCTTATTGAGAGGAGCTTCCACACACTAGATTTTAGTGTGAATAATATGTTGCATTATTATCAGCATCATGTGATATATTTGTTATCTAAAATGTATATGATAATATAAATCTTGAAATTCCTAACATGGATAGTACGAATACTCTCTTGGGTGGTGATTCTTAAGAATTTCAACATTAGGTTCATTCTAAAAAAGGTCTCCAAGGGTCAAGTTCTAGTAAACTTTCTGGCCATTCATAGGTCCCCTAAGGAAGATCCTATGGATGTTGATTTCCAAGACGAGTCCATCCTTATAGTGGACAAATACATTCTGTGCTAGAAGAATTAGTTCATGGGTGCCTCCGAATGTCTAACATGTAGAATGCACAATGGTTCCAATATAAACAGAGTTTATCTTAGAAAGTAATTTATCACATCTACACATGTTTTCATACAATACTCGTTCTTCCTATAAAATGATGCTTGAAAACGTGGTATAGTATCATCCAATTTTTACTAGTCCCATGATGGATTTTGATGTTGATTTTCCCTTGTTTCATGTGGAGGGGTACTTCTAGTTTTTCATCATGAAAATTAACAGTGATTTCATGACCAAGAAGAATGAACTCATGCCCTTGCTCATGAACACTCACCAGATGATAGCCCAATTCCCTAATCAACCATAGGTGACTCTTATTCCCATGTCACAGAATGGTAGAGATGATTTACTGTCTAGTCTAGAAGCTTCTCTTGCAGAGCCTAACTAGGATGATATGTTCATTTATGTGAAGCATCAAATCATTATAGCACTTGTCAATTTAGACGATGCTGAGGGTCAGTTGGTAAACCACATGCGTACTATTACTTCCACATTAGTACATCCAGATCCTCCTAAAATGAATAATCCTATGACTAGATTACTCCCTTCTTCGAGTATATCTATCATGAAACTGTCTCAAAAGAGCGAGTTGATCATGAGTGAATCTATTACAGTGCCTAGCAGTTCACCCTTGAAAGTGGACATAACTTACAGAAGACTCTCTAAAAATGTGGCTTTGATGTATTTATACAGTGCTTCATCTAGGGAGATGATATTACACGTGTTAAGAATATTGTACAAATTGGATCATGTGGTTCTCTTTATGTAGGGTGGATGATCTCTCATCAGATTTCAAGATTGGGATACATCAAGCCCACATTGGTTCATGCATATGCATATTTCTAAAAGTGATTTCATTTTATTAAGATACATTATAACTATTCAAAAAACATCCAAAGACTATCCATATTACCAAACACACTTGGACCTTTTTAGTCTGGTCACTCGATGACATGGGACAATATCCACTAGAAATAACTCAGTATCCGAGGATCATTCGGAATACAATAGATTTCATCAAAGAAGGGGTTGATGTGATCCCTCTCAATGTAGCCAAAGCACGATTGATTATTGAATTAATTGTCTCCATTATAATCTATCAATTTATGTTTCTCAGATTATATTATTATTGGCCCTAGTTTCGACTTCCCATAATCCATGTTAAATTAGTTGTATGACAAGTAAAATATCAAGTCCATCCATACACCCCCCTTCGACACGCAGGTGAATGTATAGATCATGGAGTTAAATAATACTGTCTCAGTCATTTTATAGATGATAGTGGGGTATAATAAGAAAATTTGACAATAAAATATCCCCAATTCCCACCAGACATATCAGACAACAATCTGCAATTCCCCCATGACGACTCTATATTCCATACATTATCGAATAAAGATAGTCCTTCCCATTGATATTCAACTTCCATCCCTCTGAATAGATGATTACGATAAGCATATGTCATAAAGAGTAGTAGTGGTCTATGTAGTTGATCAAGAATCCTATTAAAAAATAATTCTCAAATGATTTCAAAATATAGAGAGGAACCACTACACGTGTAACACCCCAAAATGATAATAGGGCTAAATGACTAAATGATATGACCCATGTCAACAAGGTGCACCATCCTATTTGGGAGCCTACCTGATTAGAACTCCAGAGATAAGTGTTCTTGGATTGGAATAGTGATCATGATTGGTGACCTTTTGGGAAGTTTCCCAGGGTGTGTGTGAGTGGGGACCGAGCACATAGTGATCAGGATGGATGGCCATCTGGTATGTTTTCTACGGTGTGTGTGAGTGAGTAAAAATCACACTGGAAAGGAAATATGCTGAACTGTGGGGACTGTCATTAGTTATATGACCCGTTCGGGCATGTGGGTGGGCCACGGAGTGGGGACCTTCTGTCTGTGGGGAACTGGTGGTACCTGGCGGGCCAGGACCCGACGACCATATTAAGGCAGGTTGGTTTTGCTATCACCGGGTTCCAGTTGTCACATTTGGTATCAGAGGTGGTACCCAGCCTTAGGTGCATCACACTGCCTAGGTTGAGATGTAGAGCCCACAATGAGGATGTTGTGCTCTAAATGGGGGTGATTGCAACACCCCCAAATGAAAAAGATTACTTGACCAAATGATGTGGCTCTTGTCAACAAGGTGCACCTTCTTTTTTAGAAGCCTACATAATTAAAACATTACAATTATGCATTCTTGGCCTGAAGTAGTGATCAGGTTGGGTGACCTTCTGGAAAATTCCACATGGTGTGTGTGAGTGAGGAAAAAGAACACTGGAAAATACATGTGTTGTCCTATGGGGACTGTCAATAGGAAGATGAGCCGTTTGGGCACGTGGGTGGGCCCCATAGTGGGGACCACAAGTCTGTGGGAAACAGGTTCAACCTGGAAGGACAAGACATGATGGCCATGTATAGGTGGGGTGGTTTTGCTGTCAGAGGTCCCACAACCAATAAGTTGTGATCTAAAGGGGTGATTTTAACACCCCCTAATGATATAGGGGTAAATGACTAAATGATATTACTCATGTCAACAAGTTGAACCTTCAATTTTGGGAGCCTACCTGAATAGAACTATATAGTTATGCATGCTTTTCCTGGAGTAGTGATTAGGATGGATTACTTTATGGGAAGTTTCCCATGGTGTGTTTGAGCGAGTAAAAAGCATAATGGAACTGATATGTGTTGGCCTATGGGGACCATAATTAGTCAAATGACTCGTTTGGGAATGTGGGTGGGCCCCAAAGGTGGGACCACATGTCTGCAGGGCAATTGGTTCTACCTGGTGGGCTTGAAGCTGACGACCATGTATAGACGGGGTGGCTTTGCTGTCACTAAAACCCAGTTGTAACAACAAGATCACCATAGAAATCCATAAAAAATTTCTCTTCCACTTATTCCCCCATGATGATATTTTCATTTCTCTCTAAACACTACTGATTCCTGGTAACAAATCACCAAATATAAAAACCATGTGGGAAGGGTTGTATATCATTTACAAGGTCAAACTCGATGATAAATAATATTTTTTCACCATGGATGGGGAGAACATAATTCCAACATCCACCGAAAAGATATTCATGTAGTACTTCATATGAATGGACTTCTACATCATAGTTTCATGAATATAAACTATGAAACAACCATTTTCTTTGTGTCCTGACATTAAACTACTCTACATCCAAAATCCTAGTTGCATGATGTCAAAAAACATAACAAACAATGTCCTAGTCAAATGATGATAAATCTGTAATAGTTATCATTATCCACATATGATGTTAATACTTTTTTCCCATCATGTAAGTTTCATAATGTTAAAATTCATCACATTGATTGTCCTTTTTTCATGAACTAATAGTTTTGTATCTACATCTGAGGTGCATGATGCTAAAATAATAACCCATTTCCAAACATTTTGACTTTAAACTATATGTGGGTTTTTTGTTGTGTGGGGAATCACATCGGGTTGTTACTCCAGAGATACACCTAGGCCCTTTTCATATTCCACCCCTATATTGTACTCCAATAATCACAACATTATACTGTCTGTCTATTCTTCTCATGAATATTTTTTTGGGGCCTCCTTGGTTCTCATTCACATTTGGTTTTTTCATGGAACCACAATATATATTTCCTCTTAGAAGCCTGAACTCTTTATCACATCATTATGACTAAAAACTATGTGTGAGTCTCATTAGGATCATACAATTCGAAACATTACTCATTCGACTACATTCACAATTGGTTTATTCCTTCTCTTCCCACATAACTTTTTGTGATAAGTTGTTTTCCCTATCATCCTTGTTGCATGAAGCTAAACTGTGTAGCATTGATTTTACTCCAGTGCATGACCATAAAAGGCATCACCAAAATCTTAGATGTATGATGATAAAGTACAAAAATCTATTATTTTCTCACCTTTGAGGTCATATTCCAAAGCATAGATCACCTACTAAAAAAATCTAAAACTATGTATTTCTTGATTTCCATCCATATGGAATACATAGGATCTCACATAGATTTCATCTTTTGGAAGAGTCATAAACTCTTCAATTAGATACCTTTTATTTATTTTTATAGGGTTCTGTTTGTAGTTTAATGAGATTCTGTAATGTCCTCATTCTCATCGGGTTTCTAGAGGATACACCATGATCCTACCTTATGAATTATCATGTAACCAACATCCTAGTAGCATGATGATAAATATCATATCAACCAACATCCTAGACACGATACTATAAACCATCTAGAAACCAATTTCCTTACTAAATGATGTTAAATAACATGGACATATCTTGTCACATGAACTTAAACTACAAAATCATCACCTTTGGAATCGATCATCTATCATTCCATAATCAACAACTGCATGTGGATTGATTCATATCCAAACTAGATATATAGTAGTTCTTGTATTATATATCTTTGACCAGCCACTCGAATCACCATGCACCCTCATTGTGAATGGATTAGAACAACATAGAGAGATTTACATTAAGAACTATGTGTGGCTTGATAATCATCCTTATGAGATACATTTTGATTCCAAGATCTTCAATCTCATGCACAACCGTGTCATTTCATTGTATCCACTTTTGTTAATTCTCGTCCTTAATGCATGAAATTAAAATGAATGGGATTTACATAATTTTTTTTGGATTGATTAATATCCTCATGGGATTCATTATAACACCTAGAAATATTGAATTTGGTCCCAACCATATACATATGGATCTTTTGGCACATTTTCCTAACTATAGTCCACTGTTCATGACATCAAATTTCATATGGGGTGGTTTAGGGAATTTTTGGAATGAATATGGGAGTCCATGGTCTTCATTCACATTGGTGTTATTATAGAACCACACAACACATGTCTACTTGAAAAATTCACCATATTGGTCGATGATCTATGACCTCAAGCTAGACACTCATATCTATGTATCCTAACTTTAAACTTTGTACATGAATCTGTTGGGATGTGACATGTGATTTCAGTCCTCATTAGCCTAATTAAAAATAGGTTAGTCATAATAATTCTTTATACATGTCCACATGGGATTCCTACATAAATTGTTCGAACTCTATGACTATAAACTAAGAGGAAAAGTCATCAATGAAGGATGTTAAAATTAAATCATTCCCTAAGAATGTTCTGGATTCCCAATGCTGATCATGGGATGCATTATACATGTCCCAGAGAGGATGTTCCCCTACCCGTTTTGGTATCCTCCCATGTTATTTTCAAGAACTTTGTGTATATTGATTCCCATCCTCATGGGATATATAGATTTGCCCGAACATTTCTTATTCCGGTTTAGTTGTAGGAACCTACTAATATTTCACACTAGACATTGATTACAGTTCATGATATATGATTCTAAACTATATTCATTTCATTTTGAGGCATCTATGTTGTATGTTGGACACATTTACCTCATTGATTATGGGTTTAGTCTCATGTGAGACACCTATTTACCATGCAATGAACTTTTTCATTATAGTCTAAGAAACATGAAATTAATCTATTTGTCACAGTCCATACAACACACACTTAATCTATTTGTAAGTCCTGGGTTTCATTAAAAATATGAAGAACCATTCCATTTTATACATAGATCCTTTATAGGTCTTGGAATCTATCCTATTTGAAATAAAGATAGACCCCCTTAATAGGGAAGATATCATTCCACATTTTTATCTCCTACAATTTTGGGCCAATGACCCAGTGTATCTCTGGTATCTAATTATAGATCTTGCATTTTGAACAAGGTCAAAAGGTGACTTTTCATTTTCTATCCCCATTCCAAGATGGTTTGGAAGTGATTAATGTCTTCAAAACATGGATGAATTTATATCATCACTCACCAGTCACCACACTGATATAATTCATAACAGTATTTACTAAATTAATTTCCATTCCATATGCACTCCATGTATTGGAATATCCCCGATACATTTCTATGTTTCTTGCATCAAGCATGGATTACGTGGGATTAGGAGTCTGTTATGTTTTAATCCGACATTTTCCTCATGGTATAAACACTATAACTATATAATAGAGTTATATATATAATAAATCATAAAATTAGACTATGTGTGAATCCCAAAGAATGGGTGGTGTGTCATGAGATCATATTTGGTCATCATTAATGTCAGGTTGTTAATCTATCACACCGTGCATAGCCATTTAGGACACTATTATCTTGCTCCAAACTCTATGATCATAAAACAATAGCCTCACCATGGATGTGTGATGAATTATGGGTCTCATGGAACTCATGTGCGTTGATTTCCCTTAGTTTCATAACTCTTATGTTCTACACAAGCCACTTATGGATCATTCACATTAAGATTCATTCCTTCACGATGCACAATTTTATTAGGAATAGAATTTTTCATGGTCTGTTCAACATGAATTCAATATATTGGTTTTGGTTTGGGAAACATGAATTTTAACTGTGTAAAACATTCCAGTGATGTGATGTTAAAATTTTGGACATGTCCTAATCAGATGACATTATACCATTCCAATCATCATCCCCACCATGTGCTGTTAAAATGCTTGTTCATCGTCCACATTTTCATGCAATAAAACTAAAAGTCTCCAATTCCCTCACCTGAGAGGTCATCTCTAGAAGATGGGTTTGATATTTTTTCAGACTAACAAGCATACACCAATGTTCTCTAAGATAGAGTTGTGTAATTCCACTATTATTGTAATTCATTAGAATATTTTGTCACATCACTCTCACATATGATGCCCCCTTATAGGGATCCTAACTCACATTCATGTCTGAAGGGACCCCCTAGCCACCTTTTTTATTTGTCCTTTGGATGACCATCCATTTTGGGCCAATTTTACCGATGATATATGACGACATTTCGATTAAGGTTCTATGTTTTGAACATGGTCAGCGATCGAACATCGTTTGGTTTCCCCCATTTCAGGCTAATGGTACATAAAATATGTTTCGAACATTGTCAATTTTCATCCTTTTTCATCTTGGAATCCTCCCCATGTTTCTTATATTGGGAAATAGGGTTCATATTATTCATTCCACATTCATTGGATCAACTCTAACACCACAAAAATTATACTATTTTTGCACAAGAACACATTGAGAAATGCAAGATGACTGCTCTAATATCTGTTCTATCTTGCCGTCATATAAGGACTCGACCATATTACATTACAATGTCTTGAATTAAGTCATGAAATAATTTTTTTTTAAAATTTAATACACTTTCAAGTTTATATATTTAGAGAAAAGCTACATAACAAATTCATAATATTAAACATTTAAACATTGTGGATTCCATAATAACAATATTATTTTCTTCCAAAATATAAAACATTTGAGTTAAAAAATGATATCATTGATAAATTGTAAAACATTTATGTTTTCTATCATAGTTTTATTACACATATTTATAACCTTTGAAAATCATTTAAAAACCTTGGATGAGCATAAAATTTTTAGTAAGTGTTATAAAATTAAGGAAAGGGAGCATTATTCCAAGAGTACATGTAAAGTATAAAATCATTTTCAAAAGTCATTCATGTCACCCATATATACATACTTTGTGAATCATGTTATTTACAAAATATTATTAAAATAAATAAGAACATATATTGAACCATAAAATTATCTAGGGGAATTACTTACATAATCTTGTAACCCTCATAACTACATTATAATTTATAACCCTCATGGACACCTTAAAATCTGTGTAACCATCACAGTTACGCTTGGAGTAACCATACAGCTAACCTCCAACGTACACATAACCAATAAATCTGAGGGATTTATAGATCCCACCAATCAATATAGTAAATTCCCGAGAAACGTAAAACTATCACACATTATGAATAATTGTATAAAAGCATTTCTTTTGAATTTTGGAAAAAATTATTTTCAAAGAGGGTTTTAAAAGATAAATCCCTTTTAAATATAATGTAATTGAATAGAGACATAATATAGTTGATGGAATATTTATTTACTATATAAATATAAATAATTCAATAAAATATATAGAAAATTTACCTTAAAATTTATTTTAACACCAGATAAATAATAATGTAGAATGTTAACCCACAGAATTGAAAGTAGGTTAAGAATCCCATTAACTGAAGTTTGACATACGCAAAACTAGTTTAAACCTCCTGTATAATGGTTAAAAGTGTATTATTAATATATTAAAAATCATATTCATATTTATAGTACCTTATGAGATCATTTAATTACCTCGTTACATCTTTTATTTGTTAGAATTTTTTTCCATGCATTGTTTTGGGGGCCTACATTACATGACTTCCATGATCGGTTCATGATGGATGATCTCGTCGATTGGATGTGTAACTATAGAATTAAAATAGAGTGGTATTTACATATTTCCAAAACCATAAATTATACCTTTATCATTTTTATTTATTACATTAAGATGAATCATAAGATAAATAAATATTTTTTCGGTCATTTTAGAATTTCTTCAATCGTAAAAAAATCATTTTGTCTTATAAATTATGACCATATGTGAGAATTGATTATAGAAAATTATATAAGATATAATACATAAATTTTAAACTATTTCAACCCAAAAAATGGTATCACGTCAAGTCTGGGGAAAAAAGTAAAAGAAATTTAAATCACATTGTCCGTGATGTTGGTAAATCAACACATCACGGACAGTGTTTTAATTTCTTCAATAAGTGGGAGAGGAGAACAAAAGTAATCATCAGTATTTCATAAAAATAATGAGATATATAATATGTAATATACTGGATCATTAATTACTCATGTATAAGAGGTGGTGAGGAAATAAAATGAAAATAAATGAATACTGAAATAATACAAAACATGAGAAATCCATTATGAAAATTTTAAATCCAAATGGCGTTGCATAAAATATCATAAAATATTTTTATTAGAGAAAAGGGATCCCTAATAATTCATATATAATATGGGACATAAGGGTGTTATGGAATAACATTTTCCAATATAATCCAAACTAAATTAAAAAGAATAACATTAAATGAAAGAAAATAATGAAAACAAAAGAGGATATTTACCTCTTGATCTCTTCTCCTTAAGATTCTTCTTAAGGCCTTCAGTTATAGAATTTGGAAATACCATCAACTATATGAAGTGGGGTAGAGCCTTGGTAGGATAATATGTCATAAATTAGTTACATATCAAGGCTTTAGAGGTGTGGGAGGCAGAGGGGAATGAGGGTAGTATTTATAGTGGATGAGAGGTTGTATTTTTTATTATTCTAATCATTATTATAATACTTTTTCACTAGAATATGAAAATTACTAATTAATGTGACTCCAAATAGTAATAATTTCTTCTGATTTCGAACCATGTGGTCTTACCTCATCCTTGTATCAATAATGATACAATAAATCAAGTATTTCTCTTTTATCATTTGTTATCGTATTTTACTATTCATAAAAAATCTAGAATTCTAGAAATTTCCCAGGATTTCAACCTAACCATTTATCATTGTGTAGAGTTAAAAAATGAACTCCATTTTATGAACATAATTTTCTAAATATTATTAATTTAATATTTATATAATATTATAATTTATTCAAAAATTAACAATTTCAAACTTTTTACTACTTTTATAGCACTTGGAAAACTAAACGAAGATGTTGTTATCTTAAATCCTTAATAAATTACAATAATAATAATAATATAATGTAATATTTATTAGGGTTATATTACTATTAATATTACATTTCATAATGGTATGTAACTATTCAAAAAAAATTAAATTGGTTTCATTAGATTGTAAATAATATACTGAACTCAATTGTAGATGGTTATTTTTCAAAATTGAAAACATATAAGTGGAGAATTATTTTTAAAGATAGTTATAAATATATATAAAACAATGTTAAGATCAATTCAATTTGTTTTAAAAATGTGGGGTGTTACGTTATCCCTATTTTCTGAAAATTGTATCCTCGAAATTTTATTAACTTGGAAATAATGTAAAGTTACCTTTCCCTGATAGAAATTTCAAACTCCCATGCTGCTTTTTCAACCGTGTGGTTTATCCAAAAAACCTTTACCTTTTTTATTACCTTATTCGTCAATAAATTTTCCCTTCCATAAAGAATTTGAACTAGTTTCTCTTTATAAGAAAGGCTCTCTTTCAGCTAAACTACTTCTCAGCTCAAGATATGAGTTGAACCCGACACATACATTCTAAACATAGAAAAAGAAAAAAAACCTTCTGTGCATTAGACAAACAAATAGGCCAAGCTACTCGATATGAAATTGCTCTAAAATTCTCTAGGATTACAGAAGGATGAATGAATCGCAGACATATCATTCCATTCATACCATACCACATCAAACTCTTCCAAGGAGATATTTTAAGTAAAACATGGTCACAAACCTTGAAAAGTAATTCTTTCCTTCTATTATACTAATAAATATCTTGCCAGTGCTGAGCTATACTCATGTGTTATTGGATCATCTTTACTTTATTAGCCACTTCCTCTAATAATTCTCACCCTATCAACATTCGTTCAACGAACTTATCCCAAACCGCTGGAGTCTTACACTACTTCCCATACAATGCCTCAAAATATGCCATGTGTATACTGGAATAAATAATTTTAATATAGAAAAATTAAACTACTGAAATATGTTTATCCCAACTTCCCTAGTATTCCATTGAACAAGATCAAGCATATCCTTGAAAGTATGAATCGTTCTTTCTGACTAAAAATATTACATAGGTTTAAATGATGTACTAAAATTTATTTATGTCCCATATGAATTTTGATGCCCCTTCCAAATGATAGAAGGGAACTTGGGTTCCCGGTCAGATAAAATATAAAAAGGAACTCTGTGTAACATTAGTATCTCTTTGAGGTACAGTCGAGAAAGCTAATCAAGGGACATTATATCTCAAATAGAAAAATAATGTGCAAAATTAGTTATCTAGTAAAAAACCCAAATCAAATTGTTTCTATGAGGAGTAATAGGTGGTTCCCCATAAAGTCTTTGGATACATTCTCTCATTTCCACTCTGGCACTGGAAAAGGAAGAAGTATCCCATTCGGTAACAATGACTCTGTTTTATCTTTTTGACATGTCAAAAATTTCAAGAGAAAATATGCAATCTCACTTTTCATTCCATCCCACCAATAATACTTTTGAATGTCCCTGTACATATTAGTACTGGCAGGAGGAACAAAAAATGTAGAACTATGAGCTTCAAACAACAAATCATTCATCAAATTAGAATCAAAAGGCACACACAATAATTTTCCAAATCATAAAACACAATCCTTACTAATGTTAAATTTGTAAAACATACCAATTTTTACAAATTATACCTTTTTCTATATCTCGTGGTCATTCTTCATTGCATAAATAATTCTAGATGACAACGATGACTGAATGAAAACCTGAAAAAAACTGAGTTATTTCCTTCACCAACAACTTTTGAGACAAAATTCATCAAATCAATAATAATGGGATCGTGTTCCAAACACAACATAGTTAATGAAGCATGATTTTTTAAACTCATGGCATCATCATCATTGTTTTATTTTATATGATGGTAATTGATAATGAAATCATAATCATTAATGAGTTCAATCCATCTTCTCCACCTCATGTTTAATTCCTTCGGAGTAAATATATACATTAGGCCTTTATGGTCTGTATAAATTTAACATTTGGCTCTATATAAATGTTTCCACCAAATTTTCAATGCAATAATCAAAAATTATAATTCCAATCCATTTTTCGGATAATTTAACTCATTTGGTTTTAGCTATCTTAAAGCATAAGAAATTAACTAATAATTCTGCATCAAAATAAAACTGATTCCCATCAAAGAGGAATCATTGTAGATGACAAGCTCACCATTTCGAGAAGGCATGTCCAAAAACGGAGAACTTACCAATCTCTTACTTTGTTCTTGAAAACAAACATCACATTCTTATGTTCAAATATATTTAACCTCTTTTTGTGTTAACAAAGTTATGGGGCAAGAATTCCATGAGTTGTTTTTAACACACCATCAGTAATAACCTGCTAATATAAAAAAACTACGAATATCAGTATCATTTTTTTCCATGGTCATTCATCAACCACTTCTGTTTGGAAGGATAAACTATTACTGCATCCTTATTTACTATGTTTCCATGAAAAAGAAATATGTTGCTACTATATATCTCACTTTGAAGAATTTTCCAAATATCTTCTATTCCATTATGTTTTGAAAAACAAACCTTATATGATATTCAGAATATTTGTTACTCTTAATAAATAATAGAATTTAATGAATAAAGAAAACCAAAAACATATCCAAAGAACTCATGAAATATTCTATTTATAAGATTCATGAATACAACAGGTGAATTAGTTGACACAAATAGAATAATAAGAAAATAATAATGTCAATATCTAGTACGAAAATCTTTTTTCGGGATATAAATCTCATTCACCTTTATCAGATGGTTTCCAGATCTCAATTCAATCTTGGAAAAGTAATGAGATCCCTGGATCTGATCAAAAAAGTCATCTATATGAGGAAAATGGTACTTGTTTTAAATAGTGATGCTATTAAATTCTCTATAATCAATGAAAATTATCATGGAACCATCTATAATTTTAACAAACAAAATATGATCACCCCATGGGGAAGTTTTAGGAAGAATGAAGCCTTTATCATGAAAATCCTGCAACTGATTTTTCAAATCATGAAGTTCTATTTCATCCATACAATACTGTAGTTTTGAAGTTGTCTTAGAATTAATAAATATTTCAATTGTTAAGTCGACTTCCTGATCATGTATACAACTAATTAACTCATTTGAAAAAACATCAAGTTATTCATTTAGCATTGGCACATCATTAATCTAAACAGTTCCCTTGTTTACAACAATAAGAGCACGATAAATTTCATTTCTATCCTTCAATAGTTTCTTAGATTTATGATATTTTATAAATTATATTGGTTCATTCTTGTATACAAACTTACACTCTTTTTAAATCCAATTTTTTTAGTTCTACAATCAATCATAACATGATAAATATAAAGCCAATCAATTCCCTGAAAAAAATCAAACTTGACTAAGGGAAAAACAACAAGGATTGTAGGTAATGTCGTTCGGAATACCATAATTTAAATATTCCTTTAATTTATCTTTTCAATAATATTTCCCATGGTGTTTTATCAATAAGTACCGATCACATTTGTTAATGTGTTATTTCAAATTTACGAGAATATTTCTAAAAAATGAAAGAATGCGTTGACCCCGTATCGAAAAAAACGTTGAAAAATCTATGTAAACTAAAAATGTAATTGATACAAATTCATTGGATGGATTTTCATCTGCTGACACAGCCTCAATGGATCTCACTACATATTTCCTCTTATATTCTAGATTCATTGCATCATTCATATCACTCTTTGGGTAGACATTTTTATAATGACCAATCTCACCACATATAAAACGCATCACAGTTTTCATATCAGGATTAGCCTTGGGATCATTTTCATTAAATTCTTAGGCCATATTTCCAAACATTCCACCTCGAAAACACTTCCTAGATTTGGTAATATGTTTCCTAGGGTCCTTCCTTCCCCACACTTCACAAACAGAAAACTATATTTTATTACCATCATATTTATTTGGTTTATTCTTACCCATCACATTCCATCTAGTCCTATTCTTTTATTTTTCGTCAAAGTGCACATTGATCATCAACAAACACCATCTCTACCCTCTAAGAAAATTAGACAAGTTTTTAATAACATTTGAATTCACAGGATGCCAACACCTTTCGATACCTTGTCTTCAATCCTGTGTAAAAGCTGTTGAATTTACTATCATTATACAAAATAATATTTAGAGCATTCCTCACCAGTCAGGTGAATTTTTCTTCATACACAACCACAAAATATTCCTCCTATTTTTTCAATTCATGGAATTTATTATCCATCCTAATTATCCCAACATTAGGAAATATTTTTCAAGGAAAAGACTTTTAAATTCATCCCACTGTAAGGCATCGATATCCTCTCTATTCATGATATTATTTACCTTTGTCCACCACTGATGATCTTCACCTAAAAAAAGATAAATTGAAAGACATAAATTTTTATTATCTGAACATCCCCTAACAGAAAACATCTATTTTAAAGACATTAATCAAACCTTCTACCACTACTAGTTCATAAGATCCATCAAAGTAAGGATGATTTTGTCTCATTAAATGTTCCATTATTGTCATGTTTTTTTGGTACATATAGATCTTCTTATTCAAGAATGGAAAAAATATTTATTTCCTATGTTAGTTGAGAAAATAATATCACAAACTACTCGGTTCCAATCCCAACCATTTCAAACTATATATTTAGAATGATATCGTTTTATCATTGCTTCATTTGTTTAGCATCCTTGTTTCTTCTACAGACAACCATTCTGAATGAACATATATTTCTTTATGAAACATGGTAATATTTAAAATCTATAACATTTCCAAATAACAATAGAATAAAAAACATTTATGCTATTATATTACGTTAATCCTAACCCCTAATGTAATCTAAACCATCCTCTAATACCAACTTTAAGGACATGACCTTTTTACATTATATAATCTTGAATATAGTTTAGAAATTACTTCCTTTATCATTGAGGATAATTTCATGTTTATAGAATTAGGGAAAAGGGATATATCACATTCATAACATTAAAAAATAACATATATTGGATAATATAATAACAATATTCTTTTCTTTTAAAATATTAAACTTTTCATTTAAAACATTATCTCCTAGAGAACTCTTCAATCATTTAAATAGTCTTTTTTATTTGACATACACATCCTTATAACCTCTGAAAATCATTTAGAAACTATGTATGAGCACATAATTCTTAGTAAGGGATATAAAAATATGGAAAGGGGAAACTAGTCAAATAATACAAGTAATGTATAAGTTTTTTAAAAAAAATTTACACTTGCCAGCCATATATACTTACTTTGTGAAACATAATATTTACATAAGATTATAACAATCAATTAGAAAAATAAATATAACCATAATTGCATCTAGGGGAATTACTTACATAATCTTGTAATAGTTACAAAAACCTTATAATTTGTAACCATCGTGGATGGCTTATAATTTGTGTAACCATCGAAGTAAAAAACGGAGTAACAATATGGTTGACCTCCAACATACAGATACCAAATTAATTAGAGGGAGATATATGTCCCACCAATCATCATAAAAAATTCCGTAGAACCATATATCAATCATACAACATGAATAATTTCATAAAAACATTGCTTTTGAATTTCGTAAAACAGAATTTTAAAATAGGTTTTTAAAAGAAAAGACCAATAAAAATATCATATAAGAAAAATGAGATCTAATAGAGTTGTTTTAATATCTATATACTCTATAAATAAACACTATTCAACATAATATAAAAAAATAACCAAAAAAACAAATTTAACACAACATAAATAATGAAGTATAATGCTAACATGAAGAATGAAAATCGTGTTATGAATTCACATACCTTGGATTTTTCTTTCTTAAAACTCAATTTAACCTAATGTATAATGGTTAAAAGAGTTTTATTAATATCTTATAGAAACATATCCATCATTATAATACCTTATAAGATCATTTCATTACACCATTTCACCCTTCAATTGTTAGTATTTTGTTCCTTGCATTGTTTTGGGAGTGTTCTTTACATCATTTCCAGGATTAGTTCATGATGGATGTTCTTATCGCTTGGAAGTGAAACTAAATAATTAGAATATATTGGTATTTACATATTTCCATATCCTTAAATTATAAATTTAATCAACTTTATCTTCGACATGAGGATGATTCATAAAATAAATCATTATTTATATTTTTTTGGTCATTTTGGATATTCTTCCATCATAATGAAATTATATTGCTTTATAAACTAATAACATGTTTGAAAATTGACTCCAAAACCAATTATAAATTATAATAAATAAATTATAAACTTTTTAAATTAAAAAATGGTTTCATGCCCCGTCTTGATGAAAGTAAATGATATTTAAATCACATCGTCCATGATGTCCATAAATCGACACATCATAGACAATGGATTAATTTATAGAATAAGTGGGATATGAGAAGAAATTTAATAGTGATTATTCCATAAAAATTATGAAATCTATAATATCTAAGCTAATGGATCATTCATGACTCTTGGATAAGGGTAGGTGATGAATGAAAAATAAAATAAAGGAAGCTCTAAATAAATCAAACGTTGAGAAATCCACTACGAAAAGTAGGTAGGCTAACATTGTCACTTAAAATTTCATAAAATAATTTGATGAGAAAAAAGGGTTCCCTCATTATTCATAAAAAATTTGGGAATTTAGGGGGATATATAAAAACATAACCCAACATAAGCCATATGAAATTAAAAAGAATAACATAAAATGAAAGAAAAGAATGAATTCAAAAGAGGATGTATACCACTTGATCTCTTCTCTTTGAGATACTTTTTAACGCCTTTCATTTTGGCCTTATGGTGAGCCTAGAAGCTCTAGGACTTTGGGGAGATACTTAGGTTGGCTATAACAGGGAACATCTGCATGATGAAGCCTCTCATAAATCCTAGAAAAGTTCCCTTGTAGCTATGTTAGAAGGATTGAGCACGTCATCTCAACCAATCATTGGTGTATCGCTTCCATAATATTCTATTAACACAAAATCTATATATCCCACTCATCTAATTTAGGCAAAGCTCATCAGACCTAATCTGTACTAGTCTCTCTCAGCTTGAAGTGAAAACACATGAAATGATGAATGTCTTGTCTACTCATTGTCTACCTCCAATTCGGTCCTCAGTTGTTTGATGATCTCTAATTAAATGGAGATGAAGGATGAATTCTCAGCCAATTGTTCCTATTGGCACTATATCTCTTTGTTGGATTCTAGGAACTTATAGTTGTTTTTATACATCACTAGATTACAAAAAATCATAATGGTTATAGAAGCTTTCCTTTATTTATCGATGATTAAGTCATTAATAATCATGTGAAGACCTCGATCGTCCACCCCTCTATCACAAAGACTGCATGACCATTGGAAAAGTAAACCCATAAGGCTCGACCATAATATTTCTAGAATGTAGTCAATGAATTGTTTTTTGAAAATCCATGTAAGGTTCCAGATGAACTAATTTTCCTCAATATCACCTGAAACACATATATCCATATCCTCAGTATCAACAGGCTTGTACTCTAGAAATGAATCCATGATTTCACCATTAGGATCATTGGATATATCACATTAGATAGAATGGGATACATGTTGGGACTTTGTTTTTCCTCACGTGACCCAACCATAATAAGGATGTATCTATCAGCCCTACGTACTACCCCTCCAGTGATGCCACCAGTAGGAGCAACTAAATGTTCACTGGAGGACAGGGATTGTTTACCAAGAACGGTTGTCTCTATATAGACATACTACCCAATTAAGAAATGGATTTTATATCCTCCAAAAATTTCCTATACAATGTGACACACTACCCCTAGAAAATTTCAGACTTGAAACATGTCAGTCAACTTGACCAGTGAGAAACCGATGTGGCTATGTAGGGCAGGAAACATACAGACGATAAGCAGTGGTGGATCTATCTATTCGGTTATTATTTTTGGGATAACAGGTCATGTACCCCCATATATGACTAAGGCCTCTGCTGATTATAGGTTAGGTTTCCAATCATTGGTCTCCCCACAACTTTATTTGTCCATTGGAATATATTCTAAACATTGGTCTTCTGCACCTGTTATTATGCATCCATTCAAATTAATAAGATTTTCTTGCACAATAACATCTTGTACAAAATTTATTTTTGTTAGGGAGTGCAGAAAAATCATGATGGAACATGAAACCTGAGTAGTAGTATGTTAAATAATACCAAGATATGTTCAACGAACTTGTCCAAGGATGTTTCTATCTTCCAATTCTCTATTGGACTCCACACATTGGTGTCTTCCTATTGCATGATTCATCTGATTCCTTAGGAATTTGAAAATACACCACTATGTCATCAGATGTGAAATTCCCAGTATATCATCAGATGTGAAATTCCCCAAGAGTGCACTATGTCTTCCAACTCCACCACATGCCACTACGAAACATCATGGGACGTGAGGATGCCAACCATGGAATAACCTATCCTCACATGTTCCCTCACATTCTTGTTGAGGTTTTCCCAGATCCTTTTAGGGTTGAAGAATTGTATATTGATATCCATGGTATTCTAGCCCTTATGATAAATAACATCCCCAGGAATATCGACGCAACATAGTCGCTTCCTAGGAGCTATGGTAGACATCATGTGGAACCCTCTTGATGACCCCCTTCCTTGTGAGTCTTCCTGACTAGGAGAGTTGGGAACATTTTTTATACTCATCCTTGACTTCTATTTACTATGGGCCCTAGAACAGTTGGATCCACATCTACAGCTCCACCTCCCCGATGTACCCCAACCCTGCTTCATTGGCACTCTCTCTCCAGCATTTTTCATCGACCTTTATGAACTACTTAGTTGGATCATATGGTTTATTTGTTATGAATTTCTACAAATTAGGCAGACTCCTATATATTTACATATGTATAAACCAAATCATAAATAGAATTGTATGTTGGAAGCTAATTCCACATCATTATATCTTTATGTGTGCACGTGAATTTATGTTGCCTCATCACACAGAAGTGGTATTACTGATATACTCCCAATTGAACCTTTAGATACATCCTTTGCAGACACCTAACATGTCTCAAAAATCAGTGTAGATTATACTTTTCATTATTTAGATAACATTCCACATGTTCCACTAGCACTTTTCATCGAACGACCATGTGATATGATTGCTTCTCTTTGATTAACATGCCATCATAGATTATAAACCTGGTCGGTAGAGGAAATGGTTGAACAATAAACTAATTATTCATCCTGACTTTTTTGAGCACTACCATCAATCCCATATAGGATTGAAAACATACGATGATATTCAAAACCAATGGCCGAATGTTTTTATATGGAGGGGATATTGAGTTCGGGTATTCAAAGACTACAATGTACACCTTCTCCAAGATGTATAAGAAAAGTAGGTGTCCACACACACAAAACATATTCTTTCCCTCACTGGTATTCTAGAGCACTTTAGATAGCTTCCCCATCCCCAGGATCCCAGGTTTTAATTGCATCCCCTTTTCCAGCATCACCTCAATTTTTAATGTTCCTAACTACACACCCATTTGTGCATCCATACCTAGAAGATTCCACCTAGATATAAGTTCCACAATGAATTTGAATAACCTAATTATGGATTGAGGCTTAGTATTTATGTTTTACCCCCACAACTACAATTGAATATCCTCCAGGATCTGCTAGTTGGAGCCTTCTTTTCCTCTCTAAATACTTCATGGAGAGGGGTGTAACTGTATGGGTAGTTCCCAAGACACATATTCCACCTCAGAAGGCTCCTCCATTATAAATTTCAAGAAATAATTAAACCACTACTTGGAATGGTCATCTCTCATCCCCTTTTTTTCTTCAGCAGTTCCTATCATCAGATCTAGAATCACCTTCCCCAAACACCCCATTGTCTCTAGATCCTCGAACAAATTTTATGTGGGGATAAATTTATCATACATGGGCACTCAAATATGAATTCAAGATAACTAATGGATATCCCAAATGCTGATACCGACATCCCCATGATAAAAATGGAATGTGTTGGTCCCTAAGGACCAATTTAATAGTAATTATGGCATGAAATACTGCGGTTGGTTGAGGTTGAACATGGAATACCATGATGCACTATATTGTACCAAATACTTAAAATGTAACCAAACCCATCACAAGACCTGTGTGCCAGGTATGACCAAGCCCAGTAATTTGTAAATTTACCACTCTTGGGGAAATCCAAGTGATGGTTCCATCCTTTATCTGGTTTCTCTAACCCTTCCTTTATGATTGAATGACATTGCGCTGGAGGCATATCATTCCCCAACTTCCTCCCATCATTGTTGTTTATGTGGTTATATTTAAACATATATTTTATGGTCATGTGATCCTTCTATATGTGGTCATCTACGTCAAAGTTCAACTAGTACTACTATAGTGTACCCCTCAACTAGTATGAAGGATAATCTCTGCTCTCCAGTAGGATAAAGACATAACACTTTAGACCAAATACATATAGTTAATATCTATTGAATGGTTGATAGTCCTTATAATCAATAAACCGTGTAGAAATTAATGATTCAAGATCAGATTAGATCTGAAAACAACCCCCTATCATGAGTTTTTTCTCCATTTCTTCCCTTTGGGCAGCATCCACAACGACTGTGTGAGTAGATTCATGAGAAGCTAGAAAATTCAATACATAGGAATATTTATGAGCTTTTTTTCGTACATATTTTTCGAATGAATTTATGTGAGGTCTAGATATCATAGCCTCACCGTACTCTATGTGTTTAACAAGGAAACATCGTATCACAATGCTCAGTCCTCTCTAAATCATTCATAGAGAATGGTTGTGAGGAATCTGGTTATTGAAGGCTACTTTCACGAAGATTTGTCATAGAAGATAGAGATTTATGAAAAAATAGTGTGGTAAAATCTTCACACGAAGACTTGGTACACTTTAAGGCCCCCAATGGAATTTAAAGGTTAATGACTTTATAGCGTGCCTCCTATCTATGTCCTTCCTGAGGAAACATATCAAAAAATATTTTTTCTCAACAATACTGTTGTTAGATTTTCAGAAACACTCCCTTAGAATCTGATCCTCCTTTCTCATCAGCTCCCATTCTGAGGGTTGGATCTATAGAAACTGAAATAGGTTCCCCCGGACAATTCTAGGGGGTCCATGGAAATTATTAATGGAATTGATTCTCAAAATGGACCAAATCATCATCTCAATTCTATATATCACAAAACACTTTTGCATAGGTCCCCTCCCAACCATGAATTTGTGAGGCACCAATGGGATTCCAACAGGTTAAACACCATATGCGTACATGCTAATAAATTTTATGGATGGATTCACGAGTCTAATAATGCTGAGACCTTTTGAAAATCCCACCATTATATTGTGACATGTCCTCAATCATCCTGACTACCTTTATCATATAAATATCCATCTAATTCCACCCCAAAATCATGTCTCCTCTTCCCATTTAACTTCTGGACTCCCAATTCATGAATTGCCCAGAGCATCGTGATCCGGAACAAAAAATGAAACAACTACAACATTAGAGAATCATGAAACTCCCTTTATAATGTTCTTATATACCCACACCTAAGTTGGGGGTTCATTTTATGAAGGCCTAAGTCCTTAATAATGGAAAAATGCTCTCCTGGGTACTTGAGGCTTACAGAAGAATTAATTCTTTTTGAAGCACTTCATTTACAGCTCTTGAATTCATTCCAAGGTAGTTTCATCGTGTTTTTTGAGTCATTTCATTCCCAAGATCCCAATTCTATTCGAATCACCCAGGTCTCAAGAAGCACATCTCATTGAGTCCCCTTTTTCACGAATCCCAATTCGCGTGCCTATCAATGTTTCCTCCCTTATAATGACACCCTTTCATGAAGGTTGAGTTATCCATGCCTCCCCCACCCATCTATAATTTGTTCAGACACACTGTAGATACTTATGTTATCTACAATATATATCCTTGTAGCCCATTACACAATATGTGTGGCTGGAGAGTCCAATTTGTCTCATTAATTTTAGTATTATTATGCTCATGCCTCTTGGTTTTCTGTATAGGTATGCTAACTTGGACCATGTCGGTGATCATCCCTCAACATTGTTACACCTTGTCATTTATAAGGTCATCCCCCTAGCAAGATTTGATGAGATTAAGGTATGTAAGAATAAGGGGTGAGGAGCGAACCTCCCTACATCTATGAAGTAGGACATAAAACTACCTAGAACCAACGTCCATAACAAATGATTTTAATCAATAATCTCACCATATGTTTAAATCCTAATATGTTCCTGTAAATGTGGGACACATAATGAGTTTGATATAGATTTAATTTTCTACGTTTTTATATGAATTTCAATTTTTTTTAACCCTATAAATTTCATAATTTGAGATTATTTAGTTCAATGTTGGATTTATGGTGTTATTTGAAAAAAAGTGTGAAAAGAGCTAAAATTTGGATTTTGAAATATTTTTATCGTAAGGTTATTTTTGTCAATTATTTAAAAATATAATTTAAGAATGAGTGATTTTTTAAATCCTTAATTTATTGGCCTCAAATTGGGTATCTGGACTGGGGGCTAATTTGACCATCATGAGGCCCAAAATTTTAATTAACACTGGTAAATTTTCTGGCCAATAAGCATGTTCCCTGACCACCGTAATGGATGAAAAACATGTTCTAAACACCTACATAAGAGATTATTCTACATGTAATGGAACAATAACTAATCAATACATTGTTAAAATAAATTTACTAGAGTTTTGAGCTCAAAAACATGGCCTTTAAATGAAATACTTTGAAGAATGCTTCTAGAACCTTCTTCTAGATAATGTAACAGTCAAAAAATTCCTAAATCCTAAATAATGTGGCCAATTAAGAATAAATTGTGAAATTGGACACAAAACATGTTTTTTAATAAATTTTATGAAGGATTCACTATGTGATTTTGTTATTAATATGACAAAATGGAAAAACACTAAGTACAAATTCTACCAAAAAAAGGAGAGGAGCTCCTACATATCAAAGAATCCCTTTATCAATCCCATTCCTTTCCATTTTCACACCCTATAATTTACAAAATAAATAATATTTACATGATGGCTTTAATTATATTTATTTCTCTTCATTATTTTTAATTTATTGTAATGTCTCTCCTCTCCCACATCAACTCATCTTCCCTATCCATAGAGGTACAGTTTCATTGAGTGATCGGGAAGGGGGAGGCTAAACCAACATGGATGATTTATTTCTTGTGATTAAAATTAATAAGATCATTTATTTTCTCTCAATCTATATTCAATTAAAATATTAGTTTTATATTCCAAATATAACTGTGTTGGGTTTTAATTATTTTAATTTAAATTGCATTGGTCGATGATCATATCCCTATCCATCAAATTATGATTTGTAAATGGTGTAATATATTATGGTTTGGTGGTGAGTGTTTGACGGTCATTACATGCATGATAAAGAGAATAGACCAACTCGAGGTTTCAAATAGGAATATTCTTATAAAAATTATTTAGAAATGAGTGAGAAATGACTTGTTAGATGAATCTACCTCTAACTAGAAAATGAAAAAAATGGACAATATTGGAATCCATGACAGAACGTCACTAGGTCTATCCAAAACCACTCTGATCATTGCCATTATCAATTGATTAAAACTGATCAAATCGTGTTTCCTATTTCTCAAACATTATTCAAACTCAATTAAAACTATTTTTTAGCAAAAATTTTAGAAAGTGACAACCTTGATTTCTGAGAAATAGTTTCAAAATACTACCTAAGATCAACTTCAATACAATACATATGTAACTAATATATTTTTTCTACACACCCCATGACTTTCATGCTTCATGCACTGTGTCGTTTACGGGGAGGCAGTGCCTCAAAACCATGTTTTAAAAAATAATATTCTTTTGAATGACCCATAGTTTGAATAAAAATTTAATTATCTTTGAGAACATAATAACCCAATTGGGAATTAAAATTTTAAAAATATAGTTGTATGAAATTCAGATAATATATTCAATTGAAACATCTAGTTGTCACTCTGATCCTCCAATGGCTGGCAATCCCAACTATTCATTGCATGATCTTTGAACACTATAATTCTCTAACCAATGAAATCAACTAGAAATAGAAACCTTAAAAATTATTTTTAATTTCACATTCAAACTATTAAATTTCAAAAAAAAATCCATAATATTGTAGATGAGGACCTCGATGGACATATCGATAAATTTTCAAATTTTTGCTCGAGCTACGGTCCTCAAGGTGTTGCAGAATAATAGGTAAAGTGGAGGGTATTCCCATTTTGACATGAGGGAGCAACAAAGGATTGATTTTATAGTGTACAACTATAAGATTTAAATGATTGGTAAGATCTTTAATGATGTGTCATGAAATTTTTATTCCCACATCCATGATCATGACTATTGAAAAAGTTATCTATTCCATTCACCATGTGTTTAGTGAATCATTTTTTGACTACTTGGGGTGATTCAAGTATCTCAACACCAGCTATCCACGTCAAACTATGGAACAACACAACTTCATTGTTTTCTTCTGTCAAGGATTTCATGATATCAATCACGATATTCTAGATGAATCATCTGGAGGTGCCCTGATTGACAAGTCACTAGAAGATTCCATGGAACTAATTTTAAATATTACACAAAACTTGCTACAGTTTGGAAGTAGATGTATGACCTGTAGAGGAATCCATGAGGTAATTATTTCATATTCTTACTCACCATTACTTTAAACAACACATTAGGAAATTATTATTGGGATGAGAAAAACTTTTTTAAACCTTGTGAGGGAACAATAAGGCCCGACATAGGTATTTGGTTTATTATATTCTACTTTTCATCACACATATCGATGTCCAGAAGTGAAAGGGACAGCTAGTTGTGCGACTAATTATCAACAAATAAAATTCTAGTATAATTGTCCATGTTAATCCATGACCCATCTAGGACATGTATTTCAATAGAACCATGAAATACCACCATTTCAGAAGTAATATTAGAAGATGACCCCATTCAAATAATTATACAGGAATCTATTTATCACTACACGAACCAATGGAGCTTTAGTTGTGACTCCCCAAGTCCACCTCTAGTAGGACATGGCATGTCGACCAATGCAGAGTTGGTTATCACTCAAATGGGAGGTCGTATAGTACCGTACCTATACAAATGATCCCACAAAAACCACTATGAAATAGTGTAGAGATATACAAAAACAGATAAGAAATTCGTGCATAAATATATCTCACAACCAGAGTACAACAACATTACATAAGATAGAATATAGTTCCCACCAATAGAAAACCGATAAAGCATCCAATCGATTCAGAGGGATGGTATCACTAACAAAATCCATCTTGTAATCTCCTCGGACCAGCTCTGGTAAACACCCCACTTGGTCAAGCTCACTGTGCCCCACCTACTCCAGGTCCTCCTACGACTCTTTCAAAAGGAATGTGGTCTACACAAGACACAAATCATGTGTGGAAAAATCTCGTGAAAGGGTGAGTATAAAGATACTTATTAGGAACCCTAGGAAAACCCAAATGAAAAGGGAGAAACTAAAATGATTCATTCTAATCATCCCAACCAGAGAGAACCCAAATGTGAGGGAAACATCATATTGTTACCACCCATGGATAAACACTACCAGTCAGCTCAAACCTTAGGGTATGTCACCGGAGATGTGATAACACCCCAAGGGAAACCCATGAAACAATAGACATACATATCTAAGTAACCGATTCTTATGAGGGTCCAAACTCATATCCATGTCAGATTCTACAAGAAACACCAATGCAACACATAACCATGAAAAAATATCATCGGATATTTCGACAAAGCATGACATGCTAAACGTCAATGGTTTTAGATCATTATATATGGGATCCCTACCAAGATACATTGTGGGATACTATAAACCATATCAAAAAATAGTAATCCACAACTCCTTAGATATGGAATCACTCTTAGGATCTTATAGGGGATAACATGACGCTAACTATTATGACATAATCTCTTAGAGAGAGGATAACACTCAGGAACCATTAGGGGATACTGCAACCCAATATGACATCCAGAATATCATATCACTTAGATAGGGGATCATATCCCAGGTATTGTGGGTCATGGTGATACCACAAACTCCATCTGGGATA
Organism: Viscum album; assembly: GCA_963277665.1. Classification (NCBI taxonomy): domain Eukaryota; kingdom Viridiplantae; phylum Streptophyta; class Magnoliopsida; order Santalales; family Viscaceae; genus Viscum; species Viscum album. The sequence continues at coordinate 1,049,342,399 of OY728150.1, forward strand.
ACTCATGTTGTAGGGGATCGTACACCTGAAGATACCATAAAACCTACCCAAAACATCTACTAAGTAGGGGATCCTTTACCTGACGATGTCGCAACCCTATTGAAACTATGTGTTATGTAAGGGATCATATACTCAACCATACCAAAACTCTAAAGAGAAATTCTTAAAGATAGGGGGTCTCCACACATGTAGTGACAGTCAAAGGGATTTTGAGAACATGATCTAGGGTGAATGATACTCTAGAGGATCCTACCCCAGCCACTCAATAGGGATACACCAACTTTAACCAAATGACCATATCAAGGGGGTTATAAAACTATACTAAAGTTGTAATGCCACATGAACCCTGTTAGGAATTAACTAATGGAGTTCACTCAACCACAACTGGTCCAAAAATCTCTAACCCATGTGACCCAAAAAATCGCCTCACCATGCGCCTCCTAGGCCCAAAATGAAGCAACCATCACATTGTACATGGAATAAAAAGATGGATATTTTATTTACTCACCCAAAATAGACAACTAGTGATAGGAAGTACTATTCACCACACTAAGACCACATGGGTGTTCATGGGTCCCACTTATTGATCCTAAAACAAATCAAATGTATCATTCCATTCTAATCCTATTCAAAAAACAGAATGTATTTACTACTAACTCGTTCAAAATAGACACCCAGTGAAAAAAATCACATTTCACTACATACGCCCAAACCGGGCCTCATGGGGAAAACACCTCGATTTCAGTTTAAGCACAAGATATCATTCTTGACATGTCCACCTTGATGTTAGGGTCACAACTCCACAAACAGTGTGTCAATCAGACATTACATACAAGAGATACATCGGATTCACATAGTTCAAAAGAATAATAATTAAAATATTATTAATAGTTTTAAAAAATTTGGTCCCCCACGTCATGATCCCACAATAAAATTCCTCAAAGTGGCCTCAAAATTTACTCCATGATGCGAGGGTCACATCACCTCATATGACTTTCAAAATTCACCCATCTTTTGAAAGATATATGATTTTAAATCAAAACTGACAGATGCCGGACCTCCTCCGCCAGAGATTCCATGCCACCTCACACGTCACTAGAATCCACCATGACCAGCCTCCCTCTAATGTTCCACTACCTAAATCGGCCATTTATACCACTAGAATCCTCAATTGATGTCAGAAATCTTCCGCAGACCACATGGAAGAATCATGTGGTCCCAAAATCGATTCGGAAGATTTTTCGGAAAGCATGAGACATATCTACACAATCATAGCCTCCAAACAATGATTAGAAGTCCCACATGAACAAACAAACATAAACAGGGTAATAGGCTTAAAAATTAATATCTCCAAACTTTTGGCAGATCATCGATGCATTACAAGCTCTACTCCTTTCTCTGCTCGATCCAAGAGCGATCGTCATGAAAATCAAAGCTCAACAACTCCTCATTTGCTTGATTTGGCCATTTCATCATGAATCATATGATGGGTCTATCCTTGTGCATCAAATGTGGAAGTAGGTAGGTATATATGATAGTTTACTAACAAATTGACTCTTAAATCCTTGGCCAGACACACCCCAGACCCGACACCTGGTGCCGAAAAAGATTATGTCGTGCCTAGGGTAAACATGACATTCTATACCAAACCGATGTCTCATTAATTCAATATGACACACCATTCAGAAGTTATTCCAGGTAATTCCCATAAATAAATTAATAAATTTATTTATAAAAATTCCATTGATAACATTTTTCATAGAATCCCTACACCCACAAATGTTATTCACATCCTAGGGTAAATGACATGCTCTCGACTCAACTGTACCTTCATATTTCTGATCTGAGCTGTTATTTGAGAGATAACCCATCTCCACTATGTGAATCATATAAAAAATAATTAGTATTTTAAAAATATTAATTCCGAGAACAATGGGCCTCAGAATCGAACACCGTCTTCACACCAAGATCGGGAAATATTAATCGGGATATTCCAAAGTCATACAGGGAAAAAACAGTGTCCCTACATCCTCCCCACCTGAATACTTTTCAGCCCAGAATAGCCAATGTCTGAAAAAAATTGAAAGGAACTAAAATCTCAATAGGTTCTCCCACACTAGTGAGTTCACTAAAACACCACAGATCCACAAAGGGTTCCCCTTCTTCTTATAAGAACACACCGTTGGGAACCCAAGGGCTTTCTCACGAACACCCCAACCCACAACCCTACCTTGAACACACATGTCCGAGGGACTTGTCCACCACCCTAGATAATATCAAATTTTGGAAGCACCAACTCGCCTGCACAGTTTTCATTGCGTCACAAAAACACTTCTCCGAGGGGGAAGGTGTAAGGTTTGGTGTCCTGAGAACAGACTATTTTGTACCTTGATTACATGAATGTTCACTTATTATATATTTTTCATTGTTCTTCTTGACTATAATATAATAATTTCCGGGAATATTTTTTGCATTGATAAGTTCATGGAAGATCCCCACTATGATGAGAACCCTAAAATGATATAAAAATATTCTTAAATAATGTTCAACGGTTGGATTACATACTATGATATAACACACTGTATACATAACGTCATGTGCCAGTACTCGTAATAAGACGAGACTCTCTCCCATGGAGTTTTTACTTGGTAATATCCAAGAAGGGAGATTATGAGAATAGACCCGCCAGTAGCAATTCCACATGTCTTGGTGTCATTATACATTTCTCTCTACGAGCATGTGTAATGGTCCTTAGACTGGAAGATTATCATTAACTCATGTCATGACTCGCGCACTTAGATTTACTGACAAAAACTGTCACGTAGACAGTTGGCGGGAAGTAGGGTACGTTTGGTGCGTCATGAGTGACATGTTTTCAATGGATAAGTCGAGGAAGGATTTGTCCCATCCATATATTGAAGTTGATATCTTGGCAATTTTATTGAAATAGAACTTTCGCATTAAATTCCATGGCCATAGTGTAAACAACGAGTTTATTTTAGGAAGTCAAAGAATGACGGATGAAGCATATAGGTTTATGAAACTACCATGAAACCCGCTTGGTGAGATATCAAGACAATGAGATTAAATTAAATAGTAAGTGTTCGTATGATGTGATATGTCAGTGTGGCGTTACCTTCTTTCTCTTGTGTGCCTTGACCCATTGCTAGATAATAATCTTGGACTTTAGGCATGGTCGCCTAATTCCAATGATAAAGAGGCCTAGAGGGTCACACACTAAGTGTATTCAAGTATCTCAAGCAGAGAAAAGAATATTCCCGTACATGGTTGAATAATTATTCAAGGAAGCCTAAATCATTTTACTGATGGAGGAAGAAGGAAATGAAAAACAAGATATTCACACCATGTATTAAAGATTACACGTTGTTTAGATTTTCTTTGAAAATAGGTACACACGATTTATTAATAATTACACGTTGTGTAGATTTCTTTATGGAAATGAAATGAATAAAAAAACAAGATATACATGCCGTGTACATTGAATGTTCATGCCGTGTAGTTTTCAATGAAAAACAAGTACAATCCATGTATTTATTAATACATGCCGTGTAGTTTTTCCAGTCGGGATTTTGAGGATATAATATTGTTTTAAATGGTATTTATTATTATCAGAGTGGGAGCATGTCAAGGAATTAATTATTTGACATGTGGGTTTTAAATAAGAGTCAATGAAATAAATAATATTTGTATTGTGTTTATTTATTGTCATTACTCTACTACCTCAAACCTAATTATAAATATCATCACAACACCAAATATTTTCTAACACAAAAGAGAATCGTTGTGCACAACAACTATGGAGAATTATTTCAAGGCCAAAAGAACATCTTCCTTAAAGAATGCTCTCAATACCAGGAGAGATCCTCTTCCATCGGATCAAGATGATCTAAGGAGGACAACACAAGAAATGGTTTCTCCACTCTAGCACTTGGAGACTCCATTGGCGACATCCCGAGATATGAGGTACACATGTGGATCACCACTAGAGGAATTCTACAATGGGCTTTTGTGACGCAATGAATAACCACATCGTAACTTGATTAAGAACATCAACGAATAAAGAACACCTAGAAGGTATTTCTTTTCAATTGATTAAATTAATTATAATCAACTTGTAACGATCCTACATTGTGGTTTTGGGACATTTCTTTTCTTTGTTCATTTCTGTGATTCGACTCTTAGAGACTGGTATTTATCGTCGTATTGATCCCAGATTGATCATTTTTAATGACAAAAATCCAAGTGGGAACATCCACCCACGTGCTTCCAGTACACCCGGAACCTTAAAATGGAATCAAAGGCAGGTTACAACATTGATTACTGTTGTTTAATTTTCCTAGATAATTTATGAATTTATATTTGATTAAATTTGAAGTAAATCATTCTATAAATATGAATAAACGAGATCTATTCTTCCTCATTCATTTCTCGATTCATATCATAGAAAAAACCTTTTAATTTAAATTTTTATTAAAATAAAAATGATGACCTCATCCAGAGGAGCCGCTCTTTCTATCTGTACAAAACGGGAATACACAGCGTGTACTTAAAAACCACATGTCGTGTACTTAGGTTCAATGAACCGGCACTGGTCCTCCAAACCATGTCATGTGAATTGAGAATGCCTATGTATTTATTACCCTATGATGACAAGAAATGAACAACGCATAAAAAATAGGAATACACAGCATGTATATTGGAGCAACACAATGTGTAGTCCGATCGAGCCCAAGTAAAACTGTGTACAAAGGAGATGTCGCATACCATGTACACAGGATCGCCAGGCTGGTTATCGCATAACAATGAAGTACACGTTGTGTATGATTTATCTACACGCTGTGTACTCCAAAATTTACAAAGAAGATAAAACACACCAAAGTCCCCAGCGTGTACTTTGGATAAGGGGTGAAAAGAAATACACGCTGTGTAAATATAACCTACACACCTTGTACTTTCCAGAAAGTTCACCAGGTGTCCTCCAAATGTACAAAGACATGTACAAGGGATATGGATGAGAATAATCTCAAGGAAATTAAGAAATTAATTTAAGATAAAGAATGGGTTAATTATAAGATCATAATTAATTGAATTCGAGTGCGAATTATCTAAAATGAAAGAACGATTAAAATAATTTGAATTTTAAATATGTATAAATGTCATTGCATTCTATGGATGATAATGAGATAGACCAAAGACCCTTTGTATGTGTGTATGGTTTCATTTAAATTTGTTTAATTTAAATTTGTTGTCCTGTGAGCCTTCTTTCGATAAAATTAAGGGCCTGCATGCCCATGATTTCTTTAATGTAAACCCATGTAATAGAGGATCTCCCAAGCCAAAGGAGACGGTTCAAAACCCGAAGCTGAGGCGAAACCAACACATGAATATACAAAGGTGGACTGGTGGGAGCTGTAAAACATGAACCATCATTTTCAAGATGTTTTACCTAGGTCCGGGTTAGCATATCAAAACCACTAGATAAAATATCCAATAGAAGCTCATGATTATGCCATCTTGTTTTATTTATTTCTGATTGTATGTTTTATTTATTATGTATGTGTTATAATCATCGCATAATTAATAAAATGAACAAGTATGCAAAGATAGAATAAAATAAAAACCGGACTATGTGTAAACATTATCGGAACATGGTTAATGACTTAAGCAAAGAATCACTTAATATTAATAATAATGTAATAATGTAAAACTACGCATAAAATATTAAAATCTCTCAACACCATATTATGTTAGACCAAGACTTCCAATAATTGATTAAGGGCAAGACTCAATAAAACTATGTGTTTGACCAACCCTTGTTAGGGCACATACTTTTATAAAGGAAGCCCTTATGAAAGGATTCAGGTTGACTTAACCAAATTACATCATGAGAAGTAGCCCTTGCTAGACTTGATGTAATATTAGAGGTAAGAGTTGAGAAATCCAAGTCAGGATTTCAGTATTGGGGAGTCCACTCAAAATATCAAGATATATTATTTTGTTCATTTACTTAAACATAAAATTGATTATAATTATATTAATTTTTTTGAAACTCACATATTTAAAAATTATCATTCTATATAACATAGTGGTTATGACAGGAAGATCAAGATATTTTAAGTGGCATCTCATGTTGTCCATCAAAATTTAATTTTTTCCTTTATTTAGAGGGACCCATTTTTCACTGACTAAATTCTTCTTATCAACAATATTTTAGATAAAAATTATTCATTCAACAACCTTGTAAATTAGATACAAATTATTACTCCCATAGGCCAAATACACACTAGTATGGGAGATTAAGGTGTTTAGTTCATCAAATTTACCCCAAGATCATGTTCATATATTAGAATCAACTATAATAATATCTCTATATTCATTCATACACGTCATATCTAGTTGAATTAGTTAACATTATGACACATGGATTTTACTTTATTGATCTCAAATAGCTAGTACATGGATCATATACTGAATATTATCGACCTTGAAATATTAAAACTAAACACTATTGATATTATAGTTGTTACCAAATGTTTAAATTCCAAATTAATTTCAAAATTTTAAACCGCCTTGACCAACCATATTTATGGTGTGATTCATTAATTTGTATTTGGGGTCATATTAAAATGTCAATAATGAAGTATTCTTAATTAAACATACAAAATACAACAATATATCCATCATCATTGTAAGATATTATGTATTTAGTAATATCCACATTTCATGAATAAACTTTCACGTTGTAAAAATATTACACGATGTGGATATCCTCAAAAATCAATAGAGACTAAAAATTTCATGAATTACTTCACCATATTACATATTTAATCATAAATTCAGGGAAAAAAAATTGGATGTAGTAAAATCTTACAATCAATCATTCCTGATGTATTTTTAGTAAAAATGTCATCTCCTACCGACTTACCAAATTCTTATTACAATTCTTCATAGAATTTCCACCATGTAATAGGATCTAGTTTATCTCAATAACTAAAGAAAATCTTCCCATATATTTCATGGAGTGTTGATATTATCATGACGTGTATCATATAACTCTTATTATGATGAAATATACACAAGAATACTTCATTGAGTGCTTTATATTTTAGACTATAATTCCCCTCAGATCACTAATTTTTTGAAATAATTCTAAATATCTATGTGGGGTAATATATATCTTGTGTTATGTAATAATTTATTAAAATTCAGTCCTGTAAATAATTCTCATGAAGAATCCCATATAAACACGATGCACTTCCCCCTATGGAGGAGATAGTAAATTTATCAATTAACGGGACATTATCAAATGCACAGTTTAATGGTGTGAGACGTTCTATTATTTATTAATATCCTATAAATGACCCTTACATATCCAAATATCACCCCTTTATTGGACATCTCATTTTTTTAATGTTAAGCCTCATCCTACCTCAGTCTTGATGTAGTGATTTGTGTGACATGTCATAACATAAAAAAATATATGATATATTTGTCTATTATTCTATTAATCTCTATACATATTCATACCAACAATGTGAATTTATTTATCCTAAAATGAAACCGTTATAAATTTTATTTGTAATATTTTTTTGATTGATTATTCTTTTATTGTCTTGTGGCATGATTAGGGGTTTATAGGTCCCTGAAGGTATTAAATGTGAGAAAATAGGGTTATACTTGGTAGAGTTTATTAAAGAGGGGTATTGAGTACATAATAGAAGAACTCTAGTAACATTATAGTAGATGATGAACTATACAATCCAGAGCCCAACTGGCTATCCAGTGGGGGATCACCTTGTGTTTAGAGGAGTATATGGTAAACACCACTAACTAATCAGGTGACCATTGAGTTAATGGATAATTTTTGGGGGAACCCATGACCATTTAATCATAATACACTCATTTCTCTATTAGCTACCTCACAATACCTTCATTATGTTTTTCAATTTTTCTAAACCACTCCATGGATACTAAAAATCCGCATTGATCCTTCTAGATTTTCTTTTTAATTTCACACATCATGGGTGGTTTAAATTGGATTGTGTAACATTCCCAATGAACCACATTTCCCTTTCTCTCATTATTATACTATTTTTCTTTTAGAGTCATCAATTTTTACGATTAATTGATAAAATAATGGTCTTATAGGGTTATACTAAAAATAAATAGAAACCATTGATGAGTTAGCTCTCTATGGTCAATGTAGGATGTAATTACATTATAATGATATTTATATGTCTATAGGGAATGATATACATATGGTTGTGTGATTCAACTTAAAAATTATCAAATTTCAGTATCAATGTTTTGGTTTTATTATAAATTGATATGATTAACCCTTTATAGAATAGGTATGTGTGAAGTGGATTCCATGTACCGAAAGCAGTCCCCATTCAAAATATTGAGTAAGGTATCTCTTCTTTTAAAAGTTTTTCCTAGAGGGATATTTATAGGATTGGTTACGGATTCGGTCACTTAAAGTTTCAATAAATTTTCTTTAGTGTGGAATTATTACATTTTTAAGGTTCCAGACATATATAAATTACTAGTATGGGTATCCTAGATAGATTTAATTAGGATAACATTGTGTTCTATCCTTATAGTTTAATTATTTTTAGGAATTTACACTAGGTTGTGGTTAACCACTTGTCTATTCATGATTATTTATTTTCCAAATACAGGTTTATTTATATATTATATGGATTGTTTAATCCCCATCCTAGGTGATAGTATAGGTGTTGCGATGTGATTTGATGGGTTCTAAGATATTGTGACCACACTAAGTTCATGGGTTGGTCTCGATATGATGATATATGGTGTCCCCTTATTCAGAGTTGTTGGTTTATGTTTGGTATATTCCTAACATTATTTGATTGTGTATGCCTTGGGACATAATGTGAGACTATAACTTAGTGATATGGTGTGGATTTATATTTTATTTTTAATTTACTCTATGTGAGAGGGAATGTTTTGATTATTGATGTATTATATGACTTGGATCATTTTGGGAGAATGTACATTGAGTAAGATGGTACTAGTTATACTCTTGGGAGTATTTGGGGCTTAAAATGTCTCTTATCTTCAGAATGGAGATTTTTTATGTTTGGTTATGATTCTATTTGGTCTGGTTGGCACAAGATTACCCTTAGGAGATGTATGTAGTAAATTTATTTAGTTCTATCAATTCATAAAATATGATAAATATTCGAAACATATTTTAATTATTTTATGATGATCTTTTATCTTTTTATCCACATCGAAAATTAGAAGACAAGTTCATGTATCAACACATTTATTATTGATCATTCAATCAAAAAGGTACCTATATCGAGCTATCAAATAGGTGGAGTTGGTTATGTATTTTTGGAAATTATATGATATACTTGTTAATATTTTTATGAAGTACCTATAATTTTCATTTATAGTTTTATTTATCATATTTACTTATCCACTACATGTGGGGATACATTTTGACTTTGATGTATGACTCATTCTGTATATTTATATATATAATATCAGTTATTTAAAAATTTTATTTCTATGGGTTTTTTATTACTCATTATGTGTTTATTATAATGCCACAATAATTATTCTTGATGGTAACATGATACTCTGGGTACAGAATCCACACTAAAAACATAGGTTTTGAGAAATAATTAGTAGCCTCTTACATTGAGGGATATATGAATGAGGCCATATTCCACCCCATCATAGACCTAGTGATCTTAGATTGGGTGTTATAGTAGTAATACATGGTTACCATTATGGAATTCCTCATAGTTGGGTTTTTCGGTCTGGACCGTGGAGGGGAATATTGGGAATTTGAATCTACTCTAGGATAATAAGGACTTTCTTATGTCCTTAGGGTTTTAACTATGTAAATCTAAAAAAAATTAGATTATTTTTTATTTTATATTATTATGTAAACTTGTTATTTTATCTTCATTGTTGTTTTTGTGGGATCATATAGTTTATGTTCATACTCACTGATACATAGAAATTCTTCCCACATGTTCAGTTCTATTGAATATGATTCACTATTCACTGGTGACATTGGTAGACATGAAGATAGATTATATTGATTAAAGTAGAATTTCTGTGGTTTATATTGTGTTTTTTTATGTTGATGATATTTGTGATCTATTACCCATAGTTATTGATGCATGATACTATTATCTCACTCATCATATACAAATTTTTTAGTGTAGAATTGTCTATTATATCTATTGCATTTTTAATATGTGATGTTTTATTGGAATATTATTTTCTCATACATGAATTTAGTATATAGTTATATATATATATATATTTATTTATATATTGTTTCTGGATTTTTGATATATATTATTCATTGAATTTATATATATGTTATAGGTGTGTAGAGGCCAAGGCCTCTCATGCATGCTACACCATCTTAATTTTAGTCTAAATTCCCATGACTATTGGAGGCTACCATGGGGTGAAACACATGGTATGTCATTGGAATGAGTGGGGTCCTTTGGGTTTGAGTAAAATAAATTATAATGATAACATTTATTCCATATTAAAATGTGTTACTTGTGAGAATTGGAATAATGAAATATATTATGACAAACCTACCTAGACCAATAACAAAATAATGAATGTTAAATGTCTAAATAAGAATATTTTAGTGGATTAATCTAAAATGAATACTTCTAAACTGGTCACACTAGTAAAGTGATGATATAAAATTAAATAACTATATATATATTGGGTGATCAAGGGTTTATAAATAACTCATTTTTTATTCCATGGATAAATGTTTCCTCCTATATTTTCAATCATTATTTCTTCATAATGTAATGATGGATATAACTCATAGGTTATTTACATTAAAGGATTTAAATAATCATATTAAACTAAACAAGTATGTATTCCACTTATTATATATTTTTTTTATAAAAAACTAATATTTGTAATTACACACAATTATTTTGGAATAACATAAAAAAACCTTTAACATTCCATGTTAATATAATATCCTCATTTTATTTTGCTTTTCACTATATTTTATTTTATTTATTCCAAAAAAATATATCTTTTAATATATTCTAAACAAATATAAACTAGTATTTACACATTTCAACATTTGAATAGCTCTATAAACAACCCACAGTAGTCATGTTCAGTTTCCTATTAATCAGAAAATCCTTACTTTGGTAGGAGAAAAATCATATATCCAATATATACTCATTTTAAATGATTTTCAAATAGTGAACATAATTATGGTGTAATAGGCATTAATTGACATATACCGAAGAAAATCATGGTTTGATAGTTAATTCAGATCATAAAAAATATTGTACACAAATATAAGTTATAATAAATCTAAATAAATTACAAATGAATTCATAATTATGTGTTATAATATCTAAATAGATGTAAAAAATACAAAAAAACTTCTTCACAAGTTAGAAATTTCGTTCATTTGTGACATGATTTGTAAATATCTAAATCATGGCCTTTAATTATTGTATAATTATCTAGTCATTAAGGACATCATTATCAATTTTCTCATTGTAAATTTATATCAATGCATGATCTTAATGTCGTGACTCAAAGTTCTACACAAATTCTTTTTCACTAAAACCTTCTTAGTAATAATCATGATATAGTAATTATTTCTCCATCTAACAGAATTATCCAAAAAATAAAAATGGAATAATAAAAATAAATATGGAGTAGTTTCTATACCAATTACTAAATCATCTTTACTAATATTCTATTTTTATACAAATCTTTTTATTAACGTCACTACAATAAATTTATATCTAGAAAATTTGTTTCAAATTAAATAAAACATTTTTTAAACATATTACGTCAATTTACTCACATTACCAACCGTGGTTTTTATATTACCCCAATTTTATTTTTTATCAAATACCATGTTATTTCAAAACTACATATGATTTTAAATATATTTTTGAACATAAAAAAGTCCATAAAATAATAAAAGAAGAATAAAGCCTCATATTTTATTCATTGTTGATGTGACTCATAATCAATTTTATAATAGGAGTTATAGAATAATTTTAATACATATATTAAACATTAAATTCGTTATTCCACCAAAATAACATTGGTCCCCCTATATTTGTTATTAGTTATTTTTATTACCAATCTTGACATGATATTTTCTTATACAAAATATTGAAAATAATGATTTATCCCTATTTTTAAATATTTATTAATTTTTTAATATTTTTTTATCTCTTATTTATAATAAAAACAAGGTACAAAAACTATCAATAATAATTATAAATTTAATAAATTATACACATTTTGGAGGAAGGGATTTTTTGAAACCACATAATCATCATAAATGTTTTGGTTAATAAGATTAAATTTACTATTCAAAATACTGATGATGAATATATTTTTGAATAAATACATACCAATTTTTTTATTTAGTATAATGTTTTATACTTGATAAATTCCATGATACATATTTTCATTTATAAAATGGTCTTAGATAAGATTATTATTTTACATCATGGTTCGAAAAAAATTCTATAAAGCTAAATTGAATAATTGTTTTTATAAAAAAATCACCTTGTGCATCCTAAATTCAGAAATAAGGTCTTAAAAATGTTTCATTATCTAATTCAATTTGATATATCCACTTTTAACCAATATTTACTCTAATTTACGAATATCATGTAGAGAAATTTATTATTTTTTTATGAGTCAACGAACAATGTTTCTTCCAAAAAATGTTCCTATACTTCTAGTTTTTGTTATTTTGTATCTCCATACCAATCATCCCCAAAATATGAAAATAAATCGAATTTCTATTGTATTCCATATTAAAATCGATGTTAAATGTTACCTTTCACATAAATCCGTATTAAACTGACTAAAAAAATATTCTTATCCTTCAAAATTGTTTAAAACCATTCCACAAGAAAAGTTGTGCATACATTATTTAGTCTCATTATCATCAAATGCTAAAAAATTAAAATAACTCTCAAAACATAATATTGGATATATATATATTTTTAAATAATATTTTCTTATGATTTCTTAAAATAGTGATTTTCTTTAACATTGGATTATACTATTTTATTTCAATCATTTCCAGAACTCCTTTTCATTTTTCTATGGAGAAATAAAATTTTGCACTTATTTTTGATAAATAATATCCTAATAATATATGAATTAATTCCTATCATTTACTTTAAAATTATAATATCATCATGTTGAAAAACATTTATATTAATTTATTCTTACTTCCTCAAAAAATAATTCAATTGATAATGACATATTCTGTGAATCTTTTCCTCTTTGGGATCTTAATAGAGAGGTTTTAATTGAAACCACATCCATTGAACTCCATATTTTTCTAATATGAATCTATTCAAGTTTACCAATAATGTAGTGTTTGATATAATCTATAAATATTATTTACATGACATTATTAATTTCTAATTATCATCATTAATGTGTAAAACCACCATTTTTCATGTAAATATCCTCCCTAAGAACTCCATTCTAGTATTTGATCAATACATCAATATGGAACATGTTGAGACTTATTCTAAATTCAACTACAATGAAAAATTAAATCAATTAAATTATCACCACTTGTGAAAATTAATCCTAAATATTAATTTCCTCAATTAGATAATAAGAAATAAAATATGATATTTCTATGTTTCATATTAGATATTTAATTCTCTTGATGATGTTCTTTGACTACCCTTTTTTATTTTAATGAAAATCTTATTTCTTTGAAATATAAGATGATTTCATTTTTAATTATTCTCTATTTATTTAAACATATTTTCTATATAATTAACATATACTTTTCCTTGTAAATTTTTTCATTGAATATAGGATCCAACTATGATAAAATAATTTACTCGATAATCCTGATTCGTGTGTTCTTTATGAAGTTGTTTTTCACCGATCATAATGGATTCATCAATTAAAGATCATAATTTAATTATTTCAGTTGGTTATTGAATCACATAAAATATTATCCCATTTTGAAAACCAATAAATGATTATTCCTTATGTGATGATCTTTAATGTTCTCTAAAAATCAGGTTATACCATTCTACTACTTAATAAATTTCCCCTAGATTTTCGTTTATACACATATTTTGAAATGTCTCCAAAACTTCATTGGATACACATACATAAAAAAAATATTGAAACATTTGGTAAAATATATATACTAATTAATTTTTTTAATAATTATAATATAATCCTTCTTCTGTTATATCTTTATAATATTGTTATGTATATTCATTGTTTGGAATACTAAACATTCCTTAGAATAAAATCACACGAATTATTGTTTCATTTCTATAATGACACATGTTATATGAAACTACCATTTCATTTGTATTTACTATGAAAAATGAATATATTTGGATTAGATATACCTAATAGCTTTTCATTCTCCTAATATAATGGCCCAGACCATCACGGTCCATCCCTTTTCCAAATTATGGATCCTAAGGGTGGTGTCTCGGTGGTAGGACGTCATTTCGATGTGCGACCGATCAGTGGGTGACCGATCAGTGTGCGACCTATCAGTGTGATCGGTGTGTCACTGATCGGTGTGACTGATTGGCATACTACCGATCGGTGTGCGACCGATCGTTGTGCGACTGATCGGTGTGCGACTGATCGGTGTGACATGATCAGTGTGTCATTGATCGGGGCGATCGATTGATGTCTCACGGATCAGTGCGACCCATCGGTGTGTCACCGAATGGTGCGACATGATAGTTATGACATCGATCGGTGCGATATGATCAGTGTGTCACTGATCAGTGTGATCGTTCGGCGTCTCACAGATCGGTGTGACACGATCGGTGTCACACAACCTTGTTGAGTTTTTCTTCTATATTTTTTCTCGGAATGCTACTTTTTAAACTTTTTAACCTTTTTGAAAGTGGTTCAAGGTTTTTTTATCACCATAATCAATGTTTATATTCCTAAGAGTGGGGAGACCCTCAACAGACCCCGATGTGTGTCTCTGTAACGTTCCCCTATGTTTATATAAATTCCTTAAATTCGCAGTTGTTACAAACTTTTTCCGATGAGATTTATTAAATAACAATTAATCCTATAGTGTGTAACCACACAACCAGGTGGTAAAACCACGATCCACATTTAAATCCACCAAAGCTCTTGATATCTAGAAACGCTCGAGGTCATCTTTATAGTGCAATAGCTTTCCTTCTTTTCTTCTTCATGGAAGAGTTTGTTCTTCTCGTGGATCGTTTGGAGTCCCCTTACCAAGTAAAGTGGTGCGCATGTTCTGGAGCCCTTACTACCCATCCTTGGAGTCCTGGACGCTCCTCCACTACTTTCTATGCATCCCCAATTTTTATCACGTAGAGAGAAACATCGATATTTGATCATCCTAGTAGGGTTTTTTCTTCGTCTGTCTTAATGTGTATCGTGTGGGGTAGGTATGCTATTTTTTCTGCAGGACTACTGAAACCAAACATTAATGAAGACATCAAGATGACTTTTAATGAATGAAGGGGGGTGTGATCGATTTTTCTGTTTAGTTTTATTATTCTTGATTATGTGTTGTGAATAGTATGGGCTCATGCGCACTGAAAATCATGGCCGTTGGTGGTTTTTCATTGTGCACTAATGAAATTCTGTGCTATCGGAATATTTATTTGATTAAATAATTGTAACATGGAAATTGGTTAATCACATAAAATCGGTTGGTTAAATAGATGCCCCGTGAACATCAATCCTTATGTGGTCACCCCTGTTAACCAATAGAACGAAGAACCTAATGAATGATGTTCTTGAACCTAGAAGTTTCCCTACTCTGTTTTGATAATAGGAGTGTTGTATCTCAATCCTTGGTTTGGTTCTAGTACATTGTGGGATCTCACAGATCCCATTGTTGTTGTGTCTTCACAAGAGAACCAGGTGTGAATACTTAAATTGTTGTTTGGATTTTTCTCTTTCTCTGGCTTGTGGTTATGCCTGTTAGATTCCCAATAGTTCAGAATTTACTTAAATGGAGTAAACTAAACATGAAAGAAAATGGGTTCAATGGGTAAATGGCTTTGGGAATGAGTTGTGACATGGTTGTGAGTGATTTTTCTTTCTTTTATGAATTAATAGTAATGAGGGTGTTTGTGCTTGGGTTGGTTTTGGGACCCCATTGTTGGGATGAGTGATTGTTACTTATATATATAATTATAGATTTTTTGTTTCTTATTCATGCCCCAACCATGTTGAGCAATTTGTTCCAAACACCCCCATTTCACGGGGGAGGGTGTTTTCCCAACACTCTTATAAGTGGCTGGTTATTAGCTCCTTTTCTGATCCCTTTACCGAAAAGCCCAAGAATCATAGGGATGGATGTGATGGACGAAGGTCCATTATAGCCCATGATTCTTTGGGCAGGTTAGTTGTGGTGGTTGGCCCAAGTGTGTTCGAGCATGTTGTTTCCCAAGTTTCTTTGGGATGAGGCATAGGTGTCTTCAGGCGTAGAAGTAGTTGTTCAAGACCTAGTGTTTTCGGGCATGGTTACATGTGGTTGATGTAACCCAAGTTTTTGTGTTAGGGATGTGTGGTTGTATCCCAAGTTTGTGCGGGTGGGGTGTGGCAGTGGGACTGTGGTGAGAATGGCGGGAGAGGTTCGATGCATAGGATGTTTCCAATAATCAGTGGGAAAGTGGCGTGGGGTACCCAAAAATCGATGTTTATTACTATACATTACTTGACTTGTGTTATTTGGAGAGTGTGACTTTGTGAGGCTTGGGTGGATAGTTTTCCTTGTTAGGTGCTTCGGTTATCTCCTTTCTCATAGGGCATTATAATTCCTCCCCAATTCTGTACGAGAGATTTTGGTTTTCCCTAATGAGTATACTTGTATACTCACCGTACATATATAAAACTACTTTCAGGTTTCTGAGAGGATTTCCGGGATAGGGCAGGGTTGTACTAGTTCAAACATTAGGACAACTGCTGTTGTTGTTTTTCAATCTTTTGGTACTTCCTTTTTGGGTTTTCTTTTACTTTGGTTTCATTTAATTTTGGAACATGCATAAGGAAATGGTCTGTTTTGGATTTACTTGTACTTCCAATTTTGGTATTGTTGGGTTTTACCATCTTATTTCTCAATCCTATAAAATAAAAAGGGTAATTCTCTTCTATTTGGGTGTGATTATATACCATTGGTTCTAGTCACCACTCCAGGACCTATTCAAGGCGGGTCTCGGGGGTCATAATCTCTCCTTCAACATAAAGAAGGAAGGGTTTGGAAACCTTCTGTCCATTCTCTCATCTTGGTGAAGTCGAGTCATGCCAGAATGGTATCAGAGGCCAGTTTAGATATAGGATGGAGTCTGGGGTTAGGCATAGTGAGGATTGCATGGGATAGTGGGGAAATAGTGTTTGGTGATCTTGGTGCGTGAAATAGGATAGGGAATATCGTCTAGGACATGGGATTTTAGGCCCCCCATGATCTGATGCAAGGACTCTAGACCTACCAAACGACCAAGTAAGGATACATTGATTGCAGGGTGGAGACCCTAGGGAAGGAACATGCATCATAATGACTTCTGTTCTTGTGTTTCATGGGAATTTTTTAAATTTAAAATGAATAAGAAGTCTATGGAAATTTAAAAGCAATAGTTTCCACTACTCAAGCTTAGGAATTTCTTGTTTACCTTACATCTATGGTAATCATATAGAGACCAAGGGTAGTACAAGTGATCGAGGCCCCGAAGGTTGATTTGGATGATCAACAGAGGGATGACCGAGGGGAGGATAATCAGTGGGAGAGGACTCTTTGTGCCTTTCAGCGGAAGACACTCAGGATGTACAAGGGTAGCATCTTAGACATGTAGACATAGAGATGGCTAGAGGAGCTGGTGATAGCTTTTATCTTGATCTGGGCTCCGATGGAATACTGGGTTCCTATGACTATAAGCCAGATGTGGTTGACCAGCATGTCAGTGGTGGATACTTTATCATGGGGGGAAGAGGGAGTTTGAGAAGACATGGGCTGACATAGAGAGGGAGTTCCAGGTGGAATTCCTCTCTTCAAAAATGAAGGCTGAGAAGAGGAAGGAACTGCACTCCCTCCAGTTGGGGGGTATGTCAGTGATAGAGTTGGTAATCAAGTTCAAAAATCTCCTTCGCCTTTCTCTAGACCTCTTTCCAGAAGGGGAGTCTCGGGTGAGGCATATGGACGAGGCACTTCGACCATCCCTTCAGTATGAGGTTAATCCCTTCACATTACCGACATACATGGAGGTCCAGAAGAAGGCTGAAGTGCTAGAGAGGATGCACACACTGGGAGGTGTATCAAGGAGGGAATCCAGTTGGTCTCGTCGAAGGGGATGACCATCAGCAGCAGGCCTCTAACATCAGGGCCCTCTAGGTCTCAACCAGTCAAGAGTAGGACCCAGAAATTGTAGTTTCAATCTCCCAGTCCTCGCCCTTTCCTTTCGGTCCCATGACCGAGATTTTTCATTTGTGGCAGTCATGGGCACCTTCGAAGTCAGTGCCCGGACTGAGTACAATACAATGGTGGTGGGCCGGTGCAGCACCCACCCCTGCCGCTGTAGTTTCCAGCTGGGACCTCTCATCTATAGTATAAGGGACAATGATATCTCACTCCTCCAAGGGTAGATGTCACAAGATGAGGCCGACCTCATGGCTCCCCTCAGGGACCTCGACCAGGGCACAGTCTGGGATGTGGACGATAGCCAAGGAGAAGGGGAGCTGGGTGTGTGCAGTTACATGCCGCGGAGGCAGCAACTCCAACAGGGCCAGAAGTCATTCGAGGTATGATTCGCTTATTTAGTACCCTTGAATGTACCTTTTTCGATATAGAAGCTTCACACTCCTTTGTTATGCCCAGCCTGGGTTTTGTTTTGGGTCTAGATGCTGAGAGACTTCCAGTGCCCCTGGTGCTGAACACACCGGTCGGAGGTCAGACAGACTTGTTTTATGTTTTTCGAGGGTGTAGACTAATGATAGGGCCACATTAGGAAATCAAGGATCCTATACTATTGCAGATGCATCCATATGATTTCATCATAGGCATTGAAATTTTTTCTCTATTTATGTGTCATTATTAACTGATTCTGAGGAAATATCGTGTTTTCAAACATTGGTGGCCGAAGTGTGACATTCATCGGCAATCAGGGTTACCGTGAAGGTAACCGGTGAGCGGATACCCTCCTTTCCTTGTTTGATGAACTATCAGTGGAGTCAGTGGGTACAGAAATGGTAGAAGTTCCAGGGATCGTCAATGTGTTTATGGGTGTCTTCCCTGAAGATGTGGCAACTCTACACCCTAGATGTGATTATGAGTTCAGGATAGACATGCAACCTAGTGCCCATCCGATTCCGTTGGCTCCCTACAGGATGCCTCCCTCTGAGTTGCAGGAGTTACAGATTCAGATGGATGATCTGATAAAGAATGGTTTTGTTCAACCAAGTGCGTCACCATGGGGTGCTCCAGTCTTATTTTCAAATAAGGGAGATGGTAGTCTCAAGCTATTCATAGACTATCGGAGACTGAATCAGGTAACAATAAAAAACCATTAACCCCTCCTGAGAATATATGACCTTTTCGGCCAGTTAAAAGGGGAAGGGTGGTTCTCCATGATTGACCTACTGTCAGGATATCACCATCTGAGGGTGAAGGAGGGTGACATCTCGAATACTTCCTTTAGGTGCAGATATGGGAACTTTGAGTTTGTGGTCACGACAGTAAGCATTATGAATTCTCCAACTATGTTCATGGGGATCATGAACTCCATTTTCCAGGAATACCTGGACCGGTTAATAGTTGTGTTCATTGACGACATCCTGATCTAATCAAGGTCAAAGGAAGATCACGCTGAGCACCTGAGAAAGGTTTTAGAGGTCCTCTGAAAGCACAAGATTTATGATAAATTTTCCAAGTGAAAGTACTGTATTCGAGAAGTGAACTTCCTTAGAAACATCGTGTTTGAGTAGGGAATAGTGGTGGACCCATCGAAGTTTGAGGCAGTTGTTTCTTGGGCCGCACCCAAGAACGGGGAAGAAGTTCGTAGTTTCCTAGGTTTGGCACGTTATTACTTGATGTATGTGACTAACTTCTCCCGCATTGCAGCACCTCTCATAACCTTTCCTAAGAAGGCCGAGTCTTTCATGGGGGATGGGAAGTGTGAGGCAGCCTTCACCTATCTGAAGGGGACGTTTGTTAGTGGCCTACTGCTGATGTTTCTAGAAAAAGGGCTATCATATGAGGTGTTCTGTGATGCTTAAGTACAAGGCCTCGGTTGTGTGCTGATGCAACAACATGGGGTGATATCTTATGGGTCTAGGAAGTTACGTCCCCATGAGTGTAACTATAGCACCCATGATCTGGAACATGTGGCGGTCGTGTTCGCACTGAAGTTGTGGCGGAATTACCTCGTCAGGGAGTGCTTCGTGGTCTCCATGGATCACATGATTTTGAAGTATATCTTTACCCAACGGGACCTAAACATGAGAAAACGATGGTGGGTAGAGTTTCTCAAAGGCTACGACATAAATATCTCTTACACTGAAGGTAAGGGAAACGTTGTGGCTGGTGCCTTGAGAGGAATACACAGGTGGGGGAAGTTGTTCAGGAATCTATGGATTCTTGGAAGCCAATGGAAGAGTTGGCTTCCCTACACCTGGGTGTAAGTGATGATGGTTGTAGAGGTTTTCAATTTCAGATTACAGTGCAGTCCTCTCTACTTTGGCTGGTGGAGAAGTCACAGTGGGGTGACATAGAGAGTGAAGTGATGCGTGATCGGGTTAACCAAGGAGATGCTCTGGAAGGGTGGATGGAGGATTTTCAGAATCAGATTCTTTTATGAGGGAAGTTGTTTGTTCCAGAGACGTTGTGGGAGAGAGTTATTGGTGAGTTCCACAACTCACCCCATGTAGTGCACCTAGAAGTTTCCATGATGTACTAGGGTCTGAGGAGTCAGTTATGGTGGATCGGGGTAAAGCGGGCGGTGGTATAGTTCGTGGCCAGGTACCTAGAGTGTCAGCAGGTGAAGGCTGAACACTATGTTCCGGGCTGTATGTTACAGTCTATAGAAATCCCTGAGTGGATGTGGGATGACATCTCAATTGATTTTGTAACAAATCTACCCAAGGTTCATGGAGGGTGTGATTCTATCTTGGTAGTGGTGGACCGGCTGACGAAGTCGGCTAACTTTATTGATATCAAGGAGTCGGGTGCAGTGGGTGCCTTAGTATGGAGTTATGTGGATGAGGTGGTGTGGTTTCTTAGAGTTATGAGGACCATAGTCTCAGATAGGGATTCATGGTTTACCTCACGAGTCTGGAGAGGATTACAACATGCTTTTGGCACCTAGTTATGTCTTAGCACTGCTTTCCACCCCCATACAGATGGATAGATAGAGTGCACCATCCCAACAATGGAGGATATGCTACGGGTGTGTATTATGGACTCTAGGGGATCGTGGGTGCGAAACATGCCTCTGGTAGAGTTTTCCTACTATAATAGTTTTCACTCTACCATTTTCATGGCTCCATTTGATGATTTTTACGAGAGGCCATGTCGCTCACTAGAGTGTTGGAAAGAGGTTGGGGATGTAAGTGTTCTAGGCCAAGAGGATGTGTAGAGAATGACAGATAAGGTTCAGCTTATACGGGACAGGATGAAGGAGTCCTAGGACCGACAGAATTCATATACCGATAATAAGAGGTGATCCTTGGATTTTGAGGTCTGGGACCACGTATTATCGAAGGTCTCCCCTTGGTGTGGACAATAGAGGTTCAACAGGGGGAGCAAACTTTCTCCTAGGTTCATTGGACCGTTCGAAGTACTGAGGCAGGTCAGAGAAGTGGATTATCAGCTAGTGCTCCCACCTCCGCTACTAAGAATGCATGACGTCATCCATGTGTCACAACTCTGATAGTATCTACATGACAATTCACACATCCTCGACTGAAGAAAGATGGATATCTCGGCCAATGAACTATTTGTAGAAAGACCGGCGAGGATGGAGAATCGCAAGGAGAAGATACTCCATGGATGAACCATCCCTTTGGTTCGTGTGTTATGGAGGCATGTTGGGCTCGGGGAGTGTACCTTGGAATTGGAGGCACAAATGCGTGCCCAAAACACATAGACATTTTGAGTTATGTCTTTTTTTTCACTTATTTGTGAAGTAATACTGACCTTGTTAGATTATGAGATATTTTGTTTCCCTACCACGTGAATGTTATGAAATGTCCAGATAAGTGGGGAAGGGAGGACCTGATCCCTAATCAAGACGCATTATGGTGGATGTGATTAAACATGTGCGGGTGAGTCTGTGCCACCCAAATTGGATAGTATCTTGACATGGAGGAAGGAACTCTCTAAATCGTATATTGGGATAATATGGACCATGAGTTATGCATGGCTGTTTGGGGTTGTTTGTCCCCAAGAGTTATCATTCGGGTGGGGGGGTGGACCACTCTCTTCTCTTGAGGTCTAGATTTGATTCTCAAGGATGAGAATATTTTGAGGGGTATCTAATGTAATGTCCCAGACCCTCATGGTCCACCCCATTCCATATTCTGGATCCTAAGGGTGGCGTCTCGGTGGTAGGAAGTAATTTCGGTGTGCGACTGATCAGTGCGACCGATTGGTGTGCGAGAGATCGGTGTGCAAGCGATCGGTGTGACACGATCTGTGTGTCACCGATCGGTGCGAGCGATCAGTGTGACCGATCGATGTGTCACCGAACGGTGCGACACGATCAGTGTGTCAGCGATCAGTGCAACACGATCGGTGTGTCACCGATTGGTGCGACACGATCAGTGTCACATAGCCTTATCGAGTTTTTCTTCTACATTTTTTCCCGTAACGCTACTTTTAAACCTTTTTAACTTTTTTGAAAGTGGTTCAAGGCCGTTTTTAGCCCCGTAATCAATGTTTAAATTCCTAAGAGTGGGGTGACCCTCAACGAACCCCGTTGTGTGCCCATGTGTCATTACCCTATGACTATATAAAATCCTTAAAGTCACACCTGTAACAACCATTTCCGGATGAGAGTATTTAAATAACAATTAATATTGTCATCTGTAACCACTCAACTGCATGCTGAAACATCGATCCACCTTTAAAGCCACTGAAGATCTTGATATCCAGTAATGCATGGGCTCAACATTATATCGCACTAGCTTTCCTCCTTTTCTTCTTCTTGGACGGGTTCATTCATCCCATGGAGCATTTGGAGTGCCCTTCCCAAGGCAAGTGGTGCTCATGTGCCGGAGTCCTTACTACCTATCCTTGGTGTCCCGGACGCTCCTCCCCTGAATGTCGTGGATCCCCAGTTCTTGGAACATGGAGAGAAAAATCGATCATTGATCATCCATGTAGGGGTTTCCCTTCTTCTCTCTTACTGTGTATCATGTGGGGTGGGTATGCTATTGTTTCTGGGGGATGGGTGAAACCAAACATTAAGGAAGATAACAAGCTGACTTTTAATGAATGTAGGGGGTGTGATCGATGTTGCTGTTATATTTTCTAATTCTATATTATGTGTTGTTAATTGTACATTCTCATTCCCACAGAAAATCATGTCTGTTTGAGGTTTTTCCTTGTGCACTAATTAACTTATGTGATGTCGAATATTTATGTCATTAAATAACTGTAACATGGAAATTGGATAATCACCTAAACATAGTTTGTTAAATGGATGCCCAGTGAACATAAATCCTTGTGTGGTCACCTTGGTTAACCAACAGAAACAAGAACATAATAAATGATGTTCTTGAACTTATAAGATTCCCTACAATGTTTTGATAACAGGAGTGTTGTATCTCGATGCTTGGTTTTGTTCAAGAACATTTATGGATCTCAATGATCCCTTTGTTTTTGTGACTTTACAAGAGAACTGGGTGTGAATGCTTAAATTTCTGTTTGGCAATTTTCTCTCACTCTGTATTGTGGTTATGCCTGTTAGTTTCCCAGTAGTGCATAATTTACTTAAATGGAGTAACCTCGACATGAAAACAAGAATGTGTTCAATAGGGAATCAGTTTTGGGGATGAGTTGTGACTTTTCTATGAGTGACATGTCTTTATTTTATGGATGAATAGTAACAGGGTTGTTTGTGCTTAGGATGGTTTTGGAACCCCTAGGTTTGGATGAGTGATTGTTACCTATACATATAATTGTAGTTTTTATGTTTATTATTCACAATCCACCCATGTTGAACACTTCGTGTCGAACACCCCCATTTCACGGGGGAGGGTGTTTTTCCCAACAGTCCTACGAGTGGCTAGTAATTAGCTCCTTTTCTGCTCACTTTCTCGAGTAGCCAATGACTCATAAGGCAGGATGTGATGGCCTGAGGTCCATTATAGCCCAAGAGATTTTAGGAGGGTAGTTTTGGTGGTTGGACCAGGTGTGTGTGGGAAATTTGTTTCCCAAGTGTATTTGGGATGAGGCACATGTGTCTTCAGGCGTGGCAGTAGTTTTTCTATCCCAGGTGTTTGCGTGCATGGATAGACATGGTTTCTGTGCCCTAGGATTTTGCAGGCAGGATGTGTGGTTGTGGCCCACGTGTTTGCGGGTGGGGTGTGGTAGTGGGACAGTGCTGAGAATGGCAGGAGATGTTCGATGCGTTGGATGTTTCCAATAACTAGTGGGAAAGTGGTGCGGGATAACCAAATATTGATGTGCTATTACTATACATTAATTGACATGCATTATTTGGGGAGTGAGTCTTGGGTGGATAGTTTTCCTTGTTAGGTGATTTGGTTATCTCCTTTATCATAGGTCATTAGAATGCCTCCCCACTTGTGCACAAGAGATTTTGGTTTTCCCTACTGAGTATAATTGTATGCTCACCATACGTATATAAAACTGCATTCAGGTTTCTAGGAGGATTTCAGGGATCATGCAGGGTCATAATAGTTCAGACATTGGGACAGTTTCTGTTGATGTTTTCCTTTCTTTTGGTACTTACTTTTGGGGTTTTCTTTTACATTTATATCATTTACTTTTGGAACATGCATATGGGAATTGTTTGTTTTGGATTTACCTGTAATTCCAATTTTGGTGATGTTGGGATTTACCATCTTATTTCTAAATCCTATTAAATAAAAAGGGCAATTCCTTCCATCTTGTGTGTGATTATATACCCTTGGTTCTAGTCGCCACTCTGGGACCTATTGAATGTAGGTCTCGGGGGTTATTATCTCTCATTCAACATGGATAAGTAAGGTTTTGGCAATATGTTGTCCCTTATCTCATCTTAGAGAAGGTGGGTCATGACACCTATCCTTTGACCCTCTATATCTCCTATCATCCATGATAGTTAAGGATTCATATAAGTTTCATTGGAGTTGGTGATGGTACAAGTTTCCACCCGATGTCCTTCCATTTCCTTGGACTCACCCTCAGTTCACATTACCTACAACTCCCATTCCAAATTCTACTCGAGGCTATAATTAATCGCTTCACATTATTTCATTCTCGGCCCAAATTTTATTTCTATTTTATGATACATTTTTATTTTTAATCCATAGAGTTATCATATAAATTATATTTCTCCCCCACTATATCATCATATCCCAATGAACATGGTCACATATTAGTCAAGTGCACTAGTGTTCCAATGAATTTTGGGTTTTTAGGGTATTATTTGGGGATAAGGTATATTCCCCCTGTTTTTATCTACTTTCTTTTTGATATGTTTTTCATGGTAGTCTTTCCTTTGTTTATTCCCATTATAGATCATATTACATAGAGTGTCCACATCTCCCTCCCTACCCCTTATATAACAAATAATCACAACATGAAAGAGGCTATATTTTTCAAATTTATTGGAGCATTATGGTGGATTTGGAATGTGTTTGTTTGAATAGTATGTGAGGAGGTTTCATTGTGAAGGATAATTGAATGATTTAAAACTTGATGGTGGTTCTAAATTAATATATTAGTGTTCACGGTGATTATATTGTATTTTTGTAGAGTCCATAGATTTATTTTTAATATACTATTTCTTATGTATTCCATCAGTATTAACATAGTATAACATTCATGGTGGGTGGAAAATCATTTTGGGATGTGATATTTGAGAGGGTGATAACATTCCATGAATCATGCATCATCATGTATTTATCTCTATCTTTGGTTTTCATATAGAATTTTTCATTAGGGTGGTTATAGAGGCAATCTTTGATGTTATAGATTTTTTATGGTGGATTTTGGTTCTATTATAATTATCATTCTTGTATTTATTTAATTTATGTTTCAATGTTGCAGATTTTCGATATGTTTTTTTCATAATTGAAGTTATGTTATGGGGTTTTATTCTTGTACATTTATAGAGATATTATAGAATCTAGTGAGTGGTAATCATAAGAAAACTAGATTCTATGATGGGTCTGAGTTGTTTTAGGATGTATGACATGTAGCGATACACCAATTAAAAAAATAATGATTGGTTTAATTTGATTTTTTAAATTTGAATTTTTTATTTATGTAATATTTAGACCCAAAATGATTTTGTGAATGTTTTTTTAATCTTCACACTAACCTAAATGTTGTATTTTATAAATGAAAAAGACCATAAGACTTATAAATTCCATATTTTCTAGATATATTCTGTCTTTCATTAATTCCATTCTATTTTAACTTAAATATAAACTTCTAATAAGAATAATCTCTGCTAAATTATTCATCATATGTTTTCTCTTGATAGTAAATTTATTTTAAAATAGAGTTATCGTTGATGTTACCTGATATATTATTACATATTTCTCAATGCAGTTTATAAATTGAATGTATGTTTTATCTATATCATTATTTAGTCATAATACTTAGATTATATTATATGTTTAATTTTCAAAACCCCTATAATGTCATTTAATGAAATCTAGAACCCATTTTTTATGAATATAATATATGTTATACATAGTAATAATACAAAAACATGATAAATTATATTTTAATTTTTTTTTTGTGAAATTAGACTACACTTGTCCATATGAATCAAATAATATAAGTTTGATGATCTATTTTTTATCTTATAATAAATTTAAACATTATCTCCTCTCAAGAATCAAACCATGTGTATTTTCCTTCTCTTATTCTATATTAGTATTCTAAAAAAATATTTTTATCCATTAAAATATTTCTCATCATTTTCTGATATATATTACCAATTAATAAATAAATCATAGTAATCCATATTCTTTAATAAGGAAAGATAAGTTGTCTTTTTTTTCACATGATAAGTAATATTATTCATTTACTTATATCTATACTTTATAAGACCTTCCTTTTATTTACAATCCCATACTATTGAATGTTACTTCAATTTATAATTCATAAAATTGAATCATATGTATGATATTGTATATAATCTCATACACAAATAGTAATTTTTATTCTATAATTCTTTTCTATATTTTATTATATTTCTACTACATTGTATTTTGGAATCACCATCATTGAAAATGAAATATTTTATTTACAAAAACCTCCTTATTTAGTTTGATAAACATATGTTTTCTATCAATTTGGATAGATGTTCATTTTCATAAATCCATAATTGTTGTTCTGTCTCTCCATGTGGAAAATATAATCCATGAAATATTTATCCATGTTTTTTATTTCTTTTTAAAACAATGTTGATTGAGTTGATACATAAAAGGTTCTATCCTGATTCCATTTAGTTTGTTTGGTGATATATTTATGCTCCTATTTTAATGGATATAAATTATTATTAAATTTGAATTTTATTTCCACATTTATTATCCATTTTTCATGGTACCCCATGAAATTTTTTAAAACCCCTACTTCTCAACATTAATAAGGTTGATATACAATGATAGAGTAGTGAAAAGATACCTATAAAATTAATATCTTATTTGAAATATAAGATATGTTCTATACTATATTGGATGAATCTCATATGTTTCTCCTAAGAAATAATTACATTATACGTTATACACTGATGTAGGGTAACACATGTAAATATATAATAAATAATTAGTCAATATAAACACCTTAACATTTTAAATTGAAATCCTAAAAAGGTGTGTGTATCTTTTAATTTTTCATATATCTATAAAAAATTTAGTTTAATAACATTATATAACCATTTTTCTTTCCCCAATGAACTTTTTTGTTAATTTTTAGAAGATTTACCTTTATATCATATTCACTGTTTACCCATAGAGTTAAGTTTTTTTCATTCAATATGTTCTAAAAATTTCATGTACTTTTTTAATAATGTTATTTTAAAATCTCATATTTAATGTTTCATAAATGTAGATTATTATTATATATCCTATATATCAATTTAGAATCTAAATTATTATTTGGATAAACAATTTATTTAATAAATAATTAAAATTAATTATACCACACATTAGCTAAAAAAATATGTTTATTGAATTTTTTTCTTATTCCTCAATAAATATCATGAATTCATATAATTATAGTTAATATTATCATTTAGCGTTTTGTTATTTTGATACTTTATCTTATAGTGTGACTATAGATTATAACAAATTAAAAATCTCATATTTTCTATTCATTAGTATACAAATTTGGATATTTTTTAACAATATAATATTCAACCCCTTTCTTTAGACTATTTTCCTCCTAAACAACCAATAAACATTTTTATTGATAAAGGTAATTAATTTTATATCATGAATTTTTCAATTTTTACAATCATGGAACCATGAAAATATAATTTTTATATCGTATAGAATAAATATATGACCATTATCTTATTCCTCTATTGTAATTCTCTTCCATTGAAATGTCATTTTAGATTTCATTCTATATTTTACATTTATGTTATGAGGATACATTCTTTAACTTTTTTTTTGATTATTTAAACTCACCAACATATCCATATATCCATATTAGATACATCACATCATTTTTAAAATCATTACGACAACTAATAAATTCTAGTTATAATTATTCCTTGATTCTTATTTTACCACATTTTATCATTATAAGAAAAAGTGAGAGAAATTTATCACATTAATCCACATTTACAATAGAATAAAAAATATCAATATTTTTAAATACCTTAAAATCTATATAAAATAATTAGTTACTTTAATTATCTCCTAATTTCATCCTCATATTATAAACCAACATGATTTGTTTGACATCATGTAGTGATAGAACCACTTAAATTTTAATTTAATTTTTTATTCAAATTTATGCTATAAAATTTTATAATTTTCTCAATATTATAATCATATCACATATATCAATTATTTTTTTATCTATTTACATGAATATATCTAAAAACCTTAATGAAATTGTTGATAAAACCATCATTGTTCCCATTAGATTTTACCATCATTTCATGAAAATTTGGTTCTGTTATATATATATATATATTAACTTTTAATTATTGTAAACATTATAGATATTGAAAAATGATTCATAAATTTTCTATTAAAGAGTGAAAATCAACCATGTTTTATACATATCATTTGAAAAGGAATCGAAAAAACAATTTTTTACCTGTGCAGTAGCACTGAGTTGCTCATCATTTTTTTCATTTAGTAACATATTTATAAGACAACATTCATGGATTCCATGTATTCAAACGAAGGAAAAAATCTATATTAAGATATCTATGATAGGATTTCATAATTTATTTTTCAAAATTTAGTCTTTCCACCAATAGAATATAAGTACAAAGATTGTATTCAAAAAATTATTTTTACCAAAGTTATCCCTCTAGAGGATTAATGGGTTGAATACCTTGTGGATCAGATACCACTTTATAATACTATATGGTCCTAATCCCCTAGGTGGTATATTCATTTTGGATATGGTATTCACTAATCATATCATTTAAACATGTTAATATGAATGATTAAATAAATAATGAAAAACAAATTATGATTGATAAAAAATTTCCTATATTTATGTGAAAATAAATGAGGATTTTACATGTTTTATCTAAATGGGAACTATACAAGGGTTATTTACTAGTAATGTTTCAATGTAACATGAAATAAGTAATTTACTAGAGAGTGATTACATGTTTTTGAATGGATTACCACAAATGCCAAGGATAAATTACTTCACTTATATCAAAACTGTAACACCCTGAGATTTTTTGAGATATATTACTTTACTTTCCTTGATGTCTTCTATTATAAACTACACCAAGATTATCTTGTACGATAAGCTACACCGTATTAGCTTACAGTATACGAAACACTATTCATGGATCGTGTTATACACAATTTCATGTTCTTTTTGCGGAAATTATTCTACACAACATTAAGTAAAGATTTTGTTTAATATATAAATGAAATAAGTTTTGATTATGTTATACGCAACACCAAACAGATATTTCACTACACGCAGCCTTGACATGGCTTTCATTACACGCAATCAAGACCTTCCTCGATAGCGTGTGTAGTACGCAATACCGAGTTTCACTAAACGAAATATTATTATAATATTATTATGAACAAGTCGTTTTGAATATTAATACCCAATTTTTGAAATTTTATAAATTTTTTCTTTCAAAATGGACTTCATTTTTGGATTCAGAATATCAAAATTATCCTAGGTTGAATTTTTGATATTTTTCTGAAAACATTCAATGTTTGATGAATAGTGAAAACATTGAGTTACTATTTAAAAACCTACTTTTTATTTAAATAATTATTGATTTTATTTAAGTTTATTTTAAGTAAAAATTGATAAATAATACCAATATATGTTCAATTTAATTCATTGAAGTCATTTTAAAATATGTTTAGATATAGAAATTATTTATTGAACTTTTCACCGTCTTTTTCCCACCTCCAAGGAGAATTTAAAAATTTACATAAACCATAATTTTACCACTTCTGTTAGTGGAATTTTTAAAATCCAAGAGACACGGTTAATATCAAGGAGTAAAATGTGGTTCAATAAGACAAAAATAATTTTTTTTCAATAATAACTTTTTACTTTTATTTACCACGGTTATAAATAATAGGGTAATTAAGAGTAAAAATGATATTATTATTACCCTAAAACAAGTTCTAATTCTATTGGATAAGTATAATTATAACACAAACAACCTTAGGAATATAATATTATCATTTAGGTGCAATTATATTAGATTAGGACATTTATTATTATTTTATTTGAAAAAGAGTTAAAATAGTTAAAATCAATGTTTAATAACTAAAACATTTTTAATATAGGGTTATACATAAGATAAATTAAACTATAAATATTCATTAGAAATATAAATTGATTTCATACCTAATGGTAGTTTATTTATAATCTTTAGACATTAAATAATTTAATTTATTTATGACACAATGGTGATGCAGTAATTAAAAAAATAATGGAATATTAAAATATTTGATATTATAAATACCCAAATAAATGTAATTTGAGAAATTTTATGAATTAAACTAATGTTATAGGTTAATATTACATGTTATTAATGATCTCATTAACTTTTTTCGAATAATCTGGCTGATATGAATTTCAGAAAATTCATTTACCAAATAGTGTCAAATATGACATAAAATAGTTTTTTAAAGAAATATTATATTATTAATTGATATAATATTCGTAAAAATATAAGGTTCTTCCAAATGACTTATATAAGGTCATATATATTTATAATTAACCACTTGGGGTTGTTTTGGCTTGTTATAGTACGTTTATTAACCATATAGTGTAAGAAAACAAGAAGACACGGTAAAGGTTAAATAATTTAACTTAGAGTTAAATATAAAATGTAAGGTTAAAATAGTAACCTAAACATGTCTAAAACCTATTTATTGCTATTATTTTGAATAATACCCACTTTAGCTTCGAAATAAATCAATTTGGAGCTATTATAAACCGAATATGACTTTATTATAAAATAATATTTTATGTTTTTCCAAAGTTGCCCCTCTCCTCCCTTATAAAAAGGGCACCCCTTCCCTCTTCTCTTTACACCCTTTTTAGCCTTGAAGATCGGCCAAAACCTGCCCATTTCTCTTCTCCACTTCCCTAGAAACATTTTGGAGGTTCTTGCCTTCTCAAAAGACCAACTCTACTTCCATAAGAGGACTCTTAAAGGAGGTGCGTCGAAGAAGAGGTAATCTCTTCTTCCGATTATCTCATGTTTCTTTCTTCTTCTACTTCTTCTTCTTTAGTTGTCACGTTATTATGTAATAACATGAGTATTAATTATATACGGATATGTAATTATAAATATTAAACAAACCTATTTCACCTTCTATCCATCCTACGGAAAATGAAATCACCGCACGTGCGTATGTATGAAATACCATCTCCACGCCGAGGTGTAATCTATTTTTGACCACCACCGTAATTGGATGTGTATAATGGCATAAATAAATAACAATATATGATTATTTAAAAGTGATATTGATTCTGAAATATTATACATACACTTTAATACAATTCCACGATCATGGGAATGATATCATCGCTCGTGCGTACGTACGGACTACCGTCTCCACGACGCAATGAGATTCATTCTCCATGTTAACCATTCATGAATGATTATAAAGTCTACATAATGAATAATAATTAAAAATATGACATAATAATGATACTAGATTTATTTATATATATATATTTATGTCATCTACTTAACTCCATTCAATTCAATAAGAAAACGAAAACAACGTTCATGTGTATGTATAGCCTACCGTCTCCATGAATGGTGTATTTCATTCCAGTTATCGATCTATCATATATATATGTATATGATGAATATATATTTTATATAAATCATGTTTTACATTATAGAATTATGTAGATTAGGATATAATTAAAAATATCAAGAACAATGAGTCGAAACACGTACAATAAATTACACGATTTTACCCAAATAACTGCTTTTACATCGAATTTACAAAAGAACGGGTAATATGAAGTCATAAGTAAACCATATATGATATCATAACAATGAATATGATTCTGTAATAAGAAAATAACATTATTTAAATTATATACAGGAGGTTCAGATAAGTACGATGCATATAGGACCTAAGGTAAGGGATAACTATTCCAATCTCGCACTTATCTAAGATTGTTTACTCGTAAGTATTTACAGGGGATATGTTTAGTGTCCATGTCCATGTTTTATAAAAATGTTTTCACAAAATTTTTACTATTCTCCCAGGTATTTTTAAAGTCATTTTTACCCTTTTTTGACTTTTA
Organism: Viscum album; assembly: GCA_963277665.1. Classification (NCBI taxonomy): domain Eukaryota; kingdom Viridiplantae; phylum Streptophyta; class Magnoliopsida; order Santalales; family Viscaceae; genus Viscum; species Viscum album. The sequence goes on from OY728150.1 coordinate 1,049,375,616, forward strand.
CCACATTGTATTGAAGGAATCATTCCTTTGTTTACCATATAAGGTACTTTTTGACTTTTCCGGCAAAAGTACGAGAAGAATGTTTTTTTAACTTATACAGAATGAACATATTTTTACGGTTTCATAACGCCTAATATTCATGAAATATCCTCTACAAGATTTCATGATTTTTACAATAAAATCCATTTCTTATAAAATTCCGTGGCATTTTGTGAAAAGAAAATGATTTTGAAGTAGAAATGATATTTTCCTCAAGAATTCATTTCAAGTGTTTCATCAAAACCATTTTTCACATAAGATGACATTATTTCATTTGCGTATGTTTCAAGTATAATGTCATTATGATTTACTTGGTTTCACTTTTATTTTGATGAAATGATATCCATTTGTTTTATATGGATAATGTTATGATTGGATAATGTTTATGAAACCCATTTTATTCTTCGTGTTATGATAAATGATTTATATTTATGTTGTGGCATAGGTAAGAATGATTTCATTATGAGATGGGTGGGACCTATAACGCCCCCCAATGCATTGGGTAATGTTTTATATCTCATGAGATAGACATGGCTGGAATGGTATGTTAATCTGGTTCAGTGTTACAGGACTGAAACGAGGAGTGAACTCGATTCAGAAATGGACTTTTTCCACTACGATGGTCCTGGAAGAAATTCCTTGGCTACTATAGAAATCATATCATGTGCTTAATGGTTTTCCACAATTACATGTTTTCTTCCCATGCTATTTTATCAATATTGATGTTCCATTATGAGATATTCCTTACGTACTTCCAAGATTTATGTCTTTTCTCAAGATTTTGATGTTTAGATTTTATGTTCAAGTTTTTGCATTCAAATATTTATGGATTGTTTTATGTTATCTATGTTTACCCTTACTGAGCATTTGAGCTCACCTTCTATATGTTTTCTTTTCCCCAGGATATAAAGAAAGGATTTAGGTATGAAAAAAAGGGAAGATCATTATGGGAGATGATGATAATATTTCACCAAGATTATAGGATTATGTTCCAAGTTTCCAAAGACACAAAATTATTACTGTCCTTTGGTGTCTGTTTCTTTAATTTATTAAGTATTCTGAAAAAGTAATGTAATGTCCATGTACGTCAAGATTTGGGTCTCTACAGTTGGTATCAGAGTGAAGGTTTAGTTAACCTTCGGAAACTAGGATGCGAAAACTTTAGTGAAAACCCAAGAAATATTTAAGGTATGTCTATGGATGTCCCTAAGGATTAGTATATGTATAGGTTAAAGTCCTAGAATTACGGTTACGATCTTATAATTTTACCTAAGATGTTAGATATTTATGGTACTCCCCCTTTATTATGTTATTTTCCCTATCATGATTTTTGCCTCTCACACTATTCTATTTGGGTTTTAGAAAATGGCTGGAAACAGGAAGATTCATGATAATGGAAGATATGATGGACTATGGAATGATATTATTCATGAGAAACCAAATGAAACAGGATTTGGATGTCCAAACATCGTTATTATGCCTAATCACCAATCTCATAATATGATCAATAATCTCAGCTTTGGTAAGTTTCCCGACTCAGCTAATAAGAGAAAGATGGAGTTTCATGATGATCATAGAGGAAATAATATTCAATTTCTCTCATGTAAATCATGTGGGAAGAGGCATCAAGGAGAATTTTTTAAACGAACTGGAAGATGCTTTGGATGTGGGAAAGAAGGGCACAAATCCAGTAAGTGAAAAGGAAAAGGTTCAATTAACAACATTGAGAAAAATAATGGTATTGCTACGACATCAACAATGATTAGATGTTTTAAATGTGGAATGTATGGGCATTATGAAAACCAATTCCATAAGGTAAAATCTCATAAGGAGAGTCAGCATGGTCATATAGGTAGTATTTATGTGGATGATGATGAGGAGACTACAAATGATATATGAGATGATTGAAGTGTTGAAGCTTGGTCAATGGTTTAAGAAGGTGGTGGAATGATTTTTGTTTATCAAGAGTTATGTTGTATAGGTAATGGTACTATGGAATAAAGACACATCTAAGGATTGATACACTATTTTTTTCCTAAAGTATTTGAATGTATATGTTGAATGGTAACGGTAACCATGAAATGTTAATTCATATATTTTTGGAAAGTAGATGATATGTGCATAATGAAGGGATAAGGATATAATGAGATGTTTTATAGTATTGATGGGCTCATGGATGATATAAGGGCAATGTGATATAATGGTTTGAGTATATAGAAATTTTGGTATTTTGGTATGTGGAAAGAGTTAACGTTTGACAACATTCCTCTTTTCATTGAGGTTAAATGGGTAAAAAAATTTCAAGAGAATACATGATTAAGGTATTCAAATGTTTGGAATGTGACCAACAACATATATCTTATATGGGGGACAAATGATGTTATTCAAATGCTTGGTTGATGACATTTATAGTAATCATTTGCTTTATACTATAAGATTGGATAGAAGTATTTTTGATAATCTTAATTATTGGAATTGGTTAAGTTGGACATCAGATATAATTGTTTAAGGATCAAACATTTTTCGATAATTTTTCTGGAATGTAATATTAGTGTAGTTTTAGAAAAAGGACAACCCATAGGACGAGCGACAACCCATCGCGTCGGAAAAGGGTTAGGGAATGGAACCAAAAACTGAAGTGCGACATGCCTTTATCGCCTACCACTGGCCTATAGGATGTCGCTGGATAGTAGAAACTTGTTTTATTTTATTAAGCAGGATGATAGATGAAGTTTTTAAGTCCATTTTGGAACCATATCTGATTAATCTCACCATAGATGGACTTATGTATATAACTTTTACTAAACCTATGTTTGAGTCAGATGGAATGACCTATCATTCTATTGCATGATCTGTTACCACTTCACGAAAGACAAATTCAACTTCATTTCTTTAACAGATGAAGTGGAAATTATTCGAGGCCCGAGTAACGTTGAGATTGTACCAAAATCGAGTGAGTATTTATTTCAATTATAAAATTATTCAAATATAGGGAAATGATCATTAAAACCAAAAATGTTGTCCTAGTGCTCTCATATCTGATTAATTAGATGGTACCTTAGATCATCACAATTTTATAGCTTTTTGACTGTTGGATTTTTCATAGCCATGTTCTCTACCACTGTCCATCAAAACATGACGGTTCGATTTCTCTTCCATATCCATATTTTCACCTATGATCTCCTATGTGGGAACACAAGTGATGAGTTACTTTGGGAATCCGTTTTGTTTTTAACGTTCATATTTAAAAGTAAGTTTTAGTATTCCTTTTTACGATGTGGGTTTCTATGAAAGAAAATACCAAGTAATAAACCATTTATAACCACGACGAATTTCGAGGGTAAAATTCATTTTAAGGGGGGTAAAATGTAACACCCCGAGATTTTCTGAGATATATTACTTTTAATTTCCTTAAGGTATTCTATTATACACTACACCAAGATTAGATTGTACTATACACAACACTGTATTAGCTTGCAGTATACGTAACACTATTCTTGGATCGTATTATACACAATTTCAAGTTCATTTTGTGGAAATAATTCTACACAACATTAAGTATAGATTTTGTTTAATGTATAAATGAAATAAGTATTGATTATATTATACACAACACCAAACAGAGCTTTCACTACACGCAGCCTTAACTTGGCTTGCATTACATGCAATCAAGACCTTCCTCGATAGCATGTGGAGTACGTAATACCGAGTTTCACTAAAGAAGATATTATTATAATATTATTATGAACTAGTCGTTCTGTATATTAATACCCACTATTTGAAATTTTATAAATTTTATCATTCAAAATAAACTTCATTTTTGGATTCAGAATATCGATATTAGCCTAGGGTGAATTTTTGTTATTTTTCTGAAATCATTAAATTTTTGGCGAATAATGAAAACACTATGTTACTATTTAAAAACCGAATTTTTATTTAAATAATTATATATTTTATTTAAATTTATTTTAGATCAAATTGATACATAATACAAATATAAGTTCAATTTAATTCATTGGAGTCATTTTATAATAATTTTAGATATATAAAAATGTTATTGAACTTTTCACCATCTTTTACCCACCTCCTAGGAGAATTTGAAAATTTACATCAAAAATAATTTTACCGCTTCTGTGAGTGAAATTTTGAAAATCCGGGAGACAAAGTTAATATCAAGGAGTAAAATGTAGTTCAATAAGATAAAAATAATTTTTGGTGAATTGTAACTTTTTCTTTTATTTACCACGGTTAAAAGTAAATTGGGCAATTAAGGGTAAAAATGATATTATTATTATTCTAACACATGTTCTAATTCTATTGGATATGTATAATTCGACCAAAAACAACCTTAGGAATATAATATTATCATTTAGGCCCACTTAGATTATATTAGGACATTTATTATTATTTTATTTAAGAGTTAAAATAGTTAACATCAAAGTTTAATAACTCAATCATTTTTAATATAGGGTTATACAAAAGATAAATTCGACTATAAAGATTCATTGGAAAGATAATGCGATTTCCTACCTAATGGAATTTTATTTATAATTTGTAGACATTAAATAATCTAATTTATTTATTACCCAATGGTGATGCAGTAATTACCTAAATAATGAAATATTAAAATAATTGATATTATAAATACACAAATAAATGTAATTTGAGACATTTTATGAATTACACTAATTATATAGATTAATATGACAATTTAGTATTGATTTAATTAATTTTTTTTTAACTAATCATGCTGATATGATTTAAAAAAAAATCAATTACCAAATAGTGTCAAAATTGACAAAAATAGTTTTTAAAACAAATATTATATTATTAATTGTTATAATATAATCCTAAAAATATATGGTTCAGTGAAATGACGTAGATAAGGTTATATATATTAATAATGAACCACTTGGGGGTTTTTTGGCTTGTTATAGTAAGTTTATTAACCATATTGTGTAAGAAAAAAAAGACACGGTAAAAGTTAAATTATTTAACTTAGTGTAAAATCTAAAATATAAGGTTAAAATTGTAGCCTCAACATGTATAAAACCTATTGGTTGAGTTGAGTTAGAACCATCCCCACTTTAGCTTCGATATAAATAAATTTGGTGCTATTATAAACTGAATATGACTTTATTATAAAATAATATTTTATGTTTTTCCAAAGGTGCCCCTCTCCTCCCTTATAAAAAAGGCACCCCTTCCATCTTCTCTTCACACCATTTTGAGCCTTGAAGCTCGGACAACTCATACCCATTTCTCTTCTCCTCTTCCCTAGAAACATTCTGGAGGTTCTGGTCTTCTCAAAAGACCAACTCTACTTCCTTAAGAGGAATCCTAAAGGAGGTGCATCAAAGAAGAGGTCATCTCTTCTTCTGATTCTCTCAAGTCTCTTTATTTTTCTACTTATTCTTCTTTAGTTGTATCATTATAATGTAATAACATCAGTATTAATTATATACTTATATGTTATTATAAATATGTAAAAATCCTTTTTCACCTTTTATCCATCCTACAGAAAATGAAATCACCGCGCGTGTGTATGTATGGAATACCGTCTCCACGCCACGATGTAATCTGTTTTCGACCACCACTGTACTAGGATGCATATAATGGTGTAAATAAATAACAATATATGATTATTATAAAGTGATATTGATTATTAAATATTATACATACACTTCAATACAATTCCTGTACCATGGGAATTATATCATCGCTCGTGCGTACGTACGGACTACCGTCTCCACGACGCGATGTGATTCATTCTCCATGTTAACTATTCATTGATGATTATAAAGTATATATAATGAATAATAATTAAATATATGAAATAATAATGATACTAGATTTATGTATATATATATATATTTATTTCATATACTTAATTCCATTCAATTCAATAAGGAAACGAAAACAACGTTCATGCGTACGTACGACCTACCGTCACGACGAACGGTGTATTTCATTACATTTATCAATATATCATATATATATATATATGCTGAATATATATTATATATAAATCATTTTTTACATTTAGTAATTAAGAAAATCATGATATTTGTAATAATATCATGAACAAAAAGTCGAAACACGTACAATAAATGAAACGATTTTACCCAAATCGCTGCTTTTACATTAAATTTACAAAAGAACGGGTAATATAAATTCATAAGTAAACCATATATGTTATCGTAACAATGAATATGATTCTATAATGGTAAATGAAATTATTCAAATAATTATACAGGAGGTTAGGATACGTATGAAGAATATCATACCTAAGTTAAGGGATAACTATTCCAATCTCTCTCTTATATGAGATTGTGTATTCGTAATTATTTACTAAGGTAATGTTTATTATCCATTTCCATGTTTTCGAAAAATGTTTTCATACAATTTTTAATATAATTACATGTATGTTTAAAGTCGTTTTTACCCTTTCTTGACTTTTACCACATTGTATTGAAGGAATCCTTCCTTTGATAACCATATAAGGTACTTTTTGACTTTTTCAGAAAAAGTACGATAAGAATGATTTTTTTAACTTATACGACATGAACAGTTTTTTATGGTTTCATAAAGCCTTATTTTCTTGAAAATTACTCTTCAATATTTCATGATTATCTTCAATAAATTCATTTTCTTTTAAAATTTCATGGAATTTTGTGAAAATAAAATGATTTTGAAGAAGAAAGGATATTTTCCTCAAGAATTCATTTCAAGTGTTTTATCAAAACCATTTTTCATATAAGATGGAATTATTTCATATGTGTATGTTTCAAGTATAATTTATTTATGATTTACTTGGTTTAACATTTATTATGAAGAAATGATATCCATTTGTTTTATATGGATTATGTTATGATGGGATGATGTTTATGAAACCCATTTTATTATTTGGGTTATTATGAATGATTTATATTTATGATGTGGCACATGTAAGAATGATATAATTATGAGATTGGTGGGACCTATATCTCCCTCAAATTAATTCGGTAAAGATTTATATCTCATGAGATAGAAATGTCTAGAATGCTATGTTAATTTGGTTCAGTGTTACAGGACTGACACGAGGAGTGAACTTGATTCAGAAAGGGACTTTGTCCACTAAGATGGTCTTGGCAGTAATGCCTTGGCTACTATAGAAATAATATCATGTGTTTAATGGTTTTACACAATTACATGTTTTCTTCCCATGATATTTTATCATGATTGATGTTCCATTATTATATATGCCTTACGTACTTCCAAGATTTATGTCTTTGGTAAATATTTTGTTGTTTAGATTTTATGTTCATGTTTTTGCATTAAAATGTTTAAGGATTGTTTTATGTTCTCTATGTTTACCCTTTATAAGAATTTGAGATCACCCATTATATGTTTTCCTTTCCCCAGGATATAAAGAAAGGTTTTAGGTAAGAAAAAAATGGAAGATCATTATGGGAGATGTTGAAGATCGTTCACCATGATTAGAAAATTATGATCCATGTTTCCAACGACACTAAACTATTATGGTCCTTTGGTGTATGTTTTTGTCATGTATTATGTATTACGCAAAAGTAATGTAATTTCAATGTACGTCATGTTTTGGGTCTCTATATAAACTAACTAAATTATAATAAATTAATAATGTATACGACATTTAGGATATTCATAATGAAAGATAAAAATTAGATCAATGCACCAACATAGTGTTTTCCTTTATATTTTTTTTCTGTATTTATAAATTTTTATATATATTAAATTTCCTAAAAATAATCACTCACAACATAATAATATATTAATAATTCCATATTGATAATAATTACTTTATTTTTGTTTTTAATGTAATAATAGAATTTTATTATTTTTCATCAAAATAAATATTTTTTATTTATAAAATACAAATATCTATTTTGTTTTCCATAAATTGCCACTGTATTGGTTCTAAATATCTCCCATAGTGAATTAATGAATCTCATATCAACCGATCAATAATTTATTGTAAGAATAACCAACTATTAAAAATATATAATATTTACAAACATTAATAAGATAAAAAATATTTATATAGTGTAATAAACAGTTTCTGACACTTCAATATAATAATCATACCAAAATAGATATTCCACATCCTAAAAAATCCCTCTACAACATGTAATATGTCAAACAATTGTGGTCTAATGAATAAATATATTATGTTTAATCTAATTCTATTTCAAATATTATATTCCAATAAACAATTAATTCCATATGTGTAATTATCATCCATGCTTACTTCTACTAAAATATTTACACATTGAATAAATATATGATTTATTCTTGTGTGATTGCTAAATAACTAAACCATGGTCCTCAAATGTATTGTAATTCATAATTTGAAACAAACATCCTAGACTCGTTTTTCATTATTGATGGAAACAATAGTTTGAGTCGTATGAAATATACCATAGTGAAACCTGGGTAGTTAAGACATTATCCCTATTTACTATAAGTTATGGTTCATCATTTCGTTCTCATCATATAGTATTTATTTATACATATAATGGAATTATTTAATAATAAACATGGTAAAATAAAAATTAGTGTGATGTGGGTTTTACTTATTTAACTAAATCAACTACAAAACTATTAAATACATTTTTTTAATTATTATTAACTTTGGCATATTCATTTTTTATCCATGAATACTCTTCCAAACAAAATTTATTTATCTTATAATCTTATTACGTTATTCTATATTATTGATTTATTTAAGTAACGATATTTATATTTGTTTTAAATTACATGTATGATATATATATTGATGTGTTTAGGAAATTTAAATCCGTTTTTCTTCATCATAGGTTAAATTATATTTAATTTATGTTATAAGTTTATTTTTATACACTCAAATGCCTAGATTTTTTCTTATTGATACATGATATGTGTCCAATTTTTTTGTACCTAAAATATAATATTAAATTGGGGTATATGGATTATTAATTATCAATCACATTATGGTTTAGCTATGAAGGATTTGAAATGAATTCTTCTAATCATGGTATAATCCTTAAGTGGAATATCCAAAGTGTTGAGGTATTTTTCCTTAGGATATTTCCATTTATTTTTTAAATGAGATATTTACAATTTATATTTTTATAATTATTGTCAATTATATTACCATTTATAAGAATGAATCAATTCACTTTTATAAATAATATGATATTATGTCAAACTAATCATACATACTTACAATTTAAATAGTAGTATATATTTAAATTCCGGTAGTGAAATTAATAAAAAAATGTTTAATCCCATGCCCTACACAATCAAAATGAGTGGATGTGTAAACCATAAGTTTTATTCTTAGGTATAGTACATGTTTGATGGTTAGATTGTGGAATGTATAGACTCACATCCAGTGTAAAGTGATTATAGTTCACAAAAATGAGATGAGTCTAACTACAATTTTTGGTTCTTCCACTACTGGGAATATTCAACTTATCAATCTTTTATTTTATCAATATTGACATTTCAAAACATAGTAATTTTTCATGTTTTCTAAAAATATAGGGATATGTAATTTTTCTAATTATATATAATTATAAACATATAAAATTATTTATTTTTACAAATTTCACCAATTAACCACATTTACCAATGTAACCAATTAACCATGTTTACAAACATCTATAATTTTTCATGTCGACAGATGTATCTACTTGGACATATTTACAAACATCACTAACAAACTAGGTTTATAAAAAATGTTGATTGGTAACACTATTCTTGCCAACATTTTTTGAAAATTTATGTAATTACATTAACAATGTTTTAGAATGTAAAAAATACCAAAACAATGAATAAATTTATTTATATTATAATTAATCAATTAACATGAAATGACCCAAAATTTCATTAATGTAAATCCCTATTGATCTAATTAAATGCCTCATTAGCTAAAATGATTATATAAAATGTCAACTTATTTTGTTTTTTGTTATGAATTGAGTCCGTTGCTAATATAGTCGTTGAACAGTGATCAAATGATTAGAATAAATATAAGGCTCTAACAAATACAATTTACTTAGACAAGGGAAGCGATGACCTCATCCAGTAGATGCACCCCATACAAAGCCTATTTTTTCTAACATGGAAATGATGTGGCGTCATTGAGCATCACTATTCATCAGTACCCATCCGATCTTGAAAACATTAAGCTCGAGTGGGACCGCTTATGAGAGAAATGGATGTTGATAGAGATTAACACCTGAGAAATGTTATCTGAGTCACCCCAAGAGTCTGTCACCATCGCACACCTTACTCTTCGGTCTTATGTGGGTGTTATAAGGGGTTATGTAACAAGTCCTTAACACTATGGTTATGTGCGTTATTTTTTTATATAATAATGAATATAATTTCATTTTATTATTTTTACCTTATAAATCGTTTTTAATGCTCAAATATAATTATTTAGTCAATTTTCAACAAAGAAAACTATGTTAATTAATTAAAGGATTTATGAATTAAATAACAATTTAATAAAATATTATTATTATTACTAAATTATGTTTTATTATAAATAAATAATAGTATAATTTTATTAATGTAATATTAATTTTTATTAAGGATTGAAATCCATTTTCGCCAAAACCTATGATTTTTTTATAAATGTCAGTTATTATTTTAAAAGTGAAAATTAAAATATTTAGAAAATTATTTTTAAAAAATAAATATTATTTCTTGAATCCGGATGTTGGAATTATCCAATGGTGAATTTTTCAAGGTTTTTTGAGACAATCAAATTTTTGGGTAAAAATTAAATTCTGTTTAGATATATAATTTTTTTTATGACATCATAATGACAAAATAGTAATATAATAAAATAATAAAAGCTTTATGTTCGCCAATAAATTTTTTACCATTAAAATAATATGATTATGAGTTTGTTTGAATTATTTTACAGAGCATTAATGGACCCTTCAAGACTTATTAAACATCATTGTTTTTTAAATTTTTTTCCATAGGAGTGTGACTCACCTCCACATAATCAACCCCATTTTATAAGAAGTTAGGAATTTGGACATATAAAATATTGTTTTCCAATTATCTTTTCCAAAAAAAAACGGTTAAAAACCATGGGCTCATTTGTGGATTAGATTAGTTTAATGTGAGGTGTCTCAAACTTAAATAATAATGAATTCCCTCATCTTTCCTATATAAAACCACCCTCGATCACAATTACTTCTCACTAAAAGGTTTTAATTTTCCTCAAACCAATTCCATCCTCTCTATATTATCCTCCCAAGGTGCCCCAAGCTCCCAAGAAGCAACTCCCAATCCTTTCTCAAGCATTTGGAAACAGTCTACCAAATAAGGTTTTTTCTTCCATTCTCATTTTTGTCCAATATCCTTTAAATTGTTATGCCATTTTAATTTCAATTATAAATGATGGGGAATGATTTAACTCCTTACCCATACTTCCCAATTTATTTTTGAATGATGGGATACCCCTTTACCTCTCATTAAATGCCTCCCATGTACACCCATTACTATGCCAAAATTCCGAAAGGAATTTCTCTCTCCTCATTTACGTTCAAGAAATTCTTCTGTATCATGAATATAAATTCCATTAAATTATTCTGGGACATGTATCTATATGAGCACCTTAATTTCCATGACATTTATCTATTATGAGATAACCATTTCTCTCTGATCAACCATTTTTATGAGTTCTTATGTCACGCTGTTATGCTGCTAAAATTACACTGCACTTTTCCAAGCCAATGTCATTATGTAGTGAATACAATGCCCATTTCTCTATCAAGGTTATTCACCATTATGGAATTTTACTTTTTTTTAAATGTTTAATGTTTTTATTCCACATTCTTTTATCATGGAATAAATAATTATGTTGAATGATTCAATGTTTTATGATCCATGTGGCACACTTATTCAAAAAATGAAATGTTTAAGAAGGATGTACCCTTATAGCTCTCCAATTCATTGGGTAAACTTTACTATCATGATACGTCATGTGCAATGGGTGTTTACTCATGATAAATCATGTGAAATTAGGTTTTACTCGTACTTCATGTGCAATGAGGATTTACTCATGACCCATGTGCAATTAGTACTAGCTCATGCTAATTCCATGATAAGTGTTGTTGCCACATTTCCATGTTACGATTATCATGATTTATAATGCTTTTATGTTTATGATTATCTTGTGCTCTATTGATAATATTATTGTCAAAAATATATTTTAATCCTCATGTCATTCCACGATTATTCCCTTACTGGGATTTATAGCTCACCCTTTTCTTATGCATGTCCTCAGGTTATCCCATACAATGCTATGTACGAGGGAATATATTGGTCATATAAAAGAAATTTTCAACAATGATGTTGTATTTTATGTTTTAAGATGTTATATAATTATGCTAAGCCCCAAAGTCCCTAGATATCTCGATATTATATGTTGTATCAAGTGAAGTTTATGCAATAAATTATTTTTAATTATGTAATAAAAGATCAGGATTGTCATAGTTGGTATCAGAGGATAGGTTATGTTATTTTTGGGATTATGATTAGAACACCCTAGTATAGCCTTTTATAAAAGACTATGTATAATAAAATCATCCCTATATTTTAGTGAGTATTGAGTAAGTGGATTATCATGAAAATACATCCTGGTATGGATACAAGCAGGTAGAGGCGGCTCCAGCACAGATGTATCATAGGGGTAAAACCCAAAAACACTGCTTTGAGCTAGACTCGAATGGGAACTGGGGCATGACAATGGGCCTTGCAGCACTCATGGTTATGACACTCGTGATGGATATGCTTTGATAGATTCACAAGATTAGTATGAACAATTATTAAGGGATAAAAAATTCCTTAAAAATATATAAGAATGTAGACAATGGATATCATATAATGAATCCAATAGATTCATATGTTATAGAAAAAAAATTTACTTATAAGTCATTAGTTTTGTTCGTGGATTACCCTTTATGTGTTACCCATAACTTTCCTTTTATTATAACCAATGGCCAGTAATAGGAGGACTCGGGCTAACAACCGATATGAAGATCAATGTGATGACTTTACTAATGAGATTGTCAATCCAATGGGAGTGGGAATCTCAAACAATGTCATGCTTATCTCTAAAATAACTCATGATTTTAATATAAACATGGGTCAAGTGGAACGTTCAACCCCCCTAATAAAGAACAAGTTCCTATTGAGAGATTCATGAGACAATGACCTCCTACTTTTAATAGATCATCTGATCCCTCAATCGTTGAATAATGGATCACGTCCATTGAAAAGATCTTATTCATCCTTTAATGTTCTGATGAAGAGAAGGTTCTCATAGATTCTTATTGTATGAAGGGTGAAGTAGGTCAATGGTGGACATTGATAAAAAATACGAAGCCTGAGGAGGAGATCCAACCTTTGGAATGGACGGATTTCCGGAAGATGTTTTTCAATAAATATTTTCTGCGCACCCTCCAACATAATATGGAAAGGAATTTCCATGCCCTCAAGAAAAAAGGTGATGAATATGTTAGAGCGTACAAAGAAAAAATCCCATGGATTTCATGATACACTTACATCTTTGTCATTACCCCCAAATGTATGGTTGATCGCTTCTTTGGTGGGCTAAAACATAGCTTGCAGAAAGCGATGGCGATCCGTGACATCAACAGCTATGAGGAATTTTCCTAATGTGCCCTCATGGTCGAAATGGAAAATGGATAATCTCATGGGTATCATGGGGATAAGAAGCATAGGGTGGAATTAAATTCTAGTGGTCCTATGGATAAATAAAATGGTGGTACAATGATCCAACACCCCACTTGACAATGGTTTAAAATGAAGCACCCCCGAAATTGCCTAAAGGGGATGAGGAAATGATTTAGATGTGGAAGAGATGGGAAACTAGCTGTTAACTGCTGACATGAAAGACCCGTAGCTGCAACAGAGGATAGGAATGGTCCATTCAAAGCTCAACGTGTTGTTCATTGCAACAACTGCAAAGAACCATGGAATCTTGCCAATCTGTTCCCTAAGCCAAGGGTTTTCGGAGGCAACCAACAACCTCCAAGGAAGCAAGTGCCAGGTTTTTCTATTACTACTACTGAAGTGAACCCTGATGACAAAATGGTGATAGGTACGCTAGTTAGTCATTCCATATTACATTTTGATGTAGGTTCTACACAATCTTTTAAATCTCAAATGATTAGTAGAACAATTCCAGGACCACGACAAATCATGGAAGTAAATATGTCGGTGATTACGTAAAATTGGGAAATCATTGCATCCCATGAATATAACTATTCCCTTGACATAATATGTGGATTAAACTTCCCAATGAGCCTCTTCAAACTCCATATTGTGGAATTTGAGGCAATTATTGTCATGGATTGTGTTTCCTTATATTGATCCGACATAAATTGTCGTGATAGGGAAATCACTCTCAATGTGGAGAATCGACCCTTGATTCTTTGCAAGTGCAAGGAGGAAGATTAATCTTCTTTAGATACATAATGTCATGCCTGGATATTACTTCCCTATAATAATGTGTATCTGGCTCAGATGATTGAGTCTAATGAGGCAAGCATCCTAGAGGACATTCTTATTGTGAGGGAATTCAGTGAAATGTTTCTTAAGGAATTGTCTGGTCTTCCTCCTAGAAGAGATGTTGAATTCTCAATTGATCTTATACCTGGGGTGTTGTCAATATCCAATAATACATAGAGAATGGCTATTTTGGAGCTTGAGGAGATGATGAGACAACTACAATAGAATCTGGATAAATGGTTTATATGACCAAGTACTCCACCATGGGATGCACCAGTCCACTTCGTCAAAAAGAAAGATGGGTCAATGTGCCTTTGAATAAATTATTGTGAGGTTAAAAAAATCACGATAAATAACAATTATCCTATCCCAAGAATATATGACTTGTTTGATTAGAAGCATGGGGAATTATACTTCTCTATGGTTGATTTGCTGTCGGGATATTATCATGTAATGGTGAAGAAGGAAGATATCCCCAATACTTCTTTTCGTACAGGATATGAGCAATATCAATTCCTAGTATTGCCTTTCGGACTCACTAATACTCTAATAATCTTCATGGACATTATGAATAGAGTCTTTAGAGATTACCCTAATAGATTTATGGTAATCGTAATAGATGATATTATGATATACTCTAAAACCAAGGAGGATCATGAGGAACTTATGATAACTATACCAGAGACCATGTGGAACTAGAAGATCTATGCGAAGTACAGAAAGTGTGATTTCATGATGAAGGAGGTCTCAGTCATGGTCTATATCATTAAAATCAATGGAATATCTTTGGATCCCTCCAAAAAAGATGAAATTGAGGGATGGACATGGCCAACATCAGTAACAGATATCTTTAGCTTCTTGGGGTTAGATGGATATTATAAACGATTTGTGAGAAAATTCTCATGATTTTCCAACCCTTCTACCAAGCTAACTCGGAAGGGAGTAATGTTTTCTTGGAGTGATGAATGTGAATAAAGCTTAAAAGAGTTGAAAAGGAGGCTTATCATTATGCATGTTCTCACATTATCCACACGTGGAGTACTTTTTGTGTAATATAGTGATGCTTCGATGAATGGGATGGGATGTGTGTTGATACAAAATGACAAAGTCATTGCCTATGCTTCAAGGAAATTTAATGTCCATGAACAAAACTATCCAACACATGACCTCGAGTTGGCAGAAATGGTTTTCACATTGAATATTTGGAGGCATTATATCTTTGGGGAGAAGTGTGAAATATATATGGACAACAAAATCATCAAATATATATTCATTAAAAAATATTTGAACAAGTGCCAACAATGATGGTTAGAGCTGATCAAAGACTATGACTGCTCAATCCATTACCACTCTGGGAAAGCGAACAAGGTGGCAGATTCCCTATATAGAATGGACCTAACCATTCTATCTTTGATGAGAATTATAAAGGATCCAATATTTTTAGATTTTATGAAGATGGACATGGAAATCATAATGATGGTAAAATCATCAATCCTTTCATAAATTATTTCTCAACTGTCACTTATAGGAAGGTTAAAAGATTCTCAAAAAGATGATTTGGGAATTCATGAAAAAGGGGATGATATCGAAAATAGGAAATCTTCGGTTTTTAATGTTAATAAAGAAGGAATTGTGAGATTTGGGAAAAGACTATGTGTTCCATCAAGTCTGAAGCTAAAGAAGGAACTTTTGGATGATGCACATAGTTAATATTTCTCTATTATCCCAGGAAACAAAAATATGTATCAGGATCTCAGATAGCATTATTGGTGGGATAATATGAAGAAGGAGATCGCTGAATATACATCAAAGTGCCCAGTGTGTCAGCAATTGAAGGAAAAGAGGTAGAAGTCTAAGGGGATGATGCAACCATTTCGCATACCAGAAAAGAAAATGGGAGAACACCACCATTTACATTGCCACCAGACTTCCAAAGACACCCAAAGGCAACAATGGAATATGGGTTGTTTTGGATCTTCATACAAATGTTGGACACTTTATTGCTATTTGGGCGGATTTTTCATTGGATCAACTGGCACTGATATATATATCAATGAAGTGGTAAGCCTACATGGAGTACCACAATATTTTGTGTTAGATCAAGATCCATGTTTAATCTCTATGTTTTTGAAGAGTCATCAACATGATCCGAATACTGAATTGAACTTTAGTACTGCATATCATCCTCAAACTGATATCCAATCCAAGATGACTATTCAAACACTTGAGGACATGTTGAGAGTGTGCTCAATGTAATTTAAAGGAGGATGGGATCAATATGTTCATTTGGTTGATTTCTCTTATAATAACAGTTTCCACTCGAGCAAACAAATGGATCTATATGAATCCATTCATGGGAATAGGTGAAGAACACTGGCGTGTTGGGATGACGTCATTGAGCGTAATCTGCATGGACACGAAATGGTTGAATAAATGTTGTAGAAGGTGATAACCATTCAGCAGCATATCAAAGCATCCAAGAGTCTACAAAAGAGTTATGCAGATAACCATCAACAAGACCTTGAGTTTAAAGATTTATACATGTTATTTTAATGATTATATCCATGGAAGAAGGTCATGAGGTTTCGAAATAAAGAGAAGTTATGTCCAAGGTACATCTCCCCCTTCGATAATATTGATCTTGTCATTGCTATTGCCTATCGACTAGGACTTCCATCTTCCATGGCCAAAGTACATGATGTCTTTCAACTATCCCACTTAAGGAAGTACATACCAGAACCATCACATGTACTCTCTTCAGAGGTGGTACAATTAGAGGATGGTCCCTCTTATGAGGAGAAACCAGTGAAGATCTTAGATCGTAGAGAAAAAGTTCTAGGAAATAAGACATTGTCCCTCATCAAGGTGTTATGGAGAAACCACAAGTTTTATAAAGCAACGTGGGGATTAGAGGAAACGATGAGGCAGAGTAACCCAAGTATGTTTTTGTGTGGGAAAATTCCTTAAGGGGGGAAAATTGTAACGTCCCAAACATTCATTAATAATAAAATATCTTGATTTAATTAAATGCATCATTATGTATAATTCTTAAATAAAATTCCATCATCTTTGGTTTTATGTTTAGAATGGTCACCATTGCTAATATATCTTCTGAACAGTTATCACATGAATATTATAAATATAAGGCTTTAATACATCTAATTTACTCAGACAAAGGAAGTGATGGCCTCATCCAGTAGACATTCCCCATGAGAAGCCCATTTTTCAGAGCTCAGAATGGAGGTGGCGTCATTGGGATTAACTCTTGACCAAGCCCAATCTGAGATTGAATATTTAAAGCTCTAGCGTAACCGCCTACGAGAGAAATGGAAGTTGATAGCAATTACCACCCGAGCAATGTTATCCGAGCCACCCCAAGAGTCTGCCACCATCACACACCTTACTCTTCTGTCTTATACTGGTGTTATAAAGGGTTATGTAACAAGACCATATCACTATGGTTATGTACATTATATTTGTATATAACAATGTATATAATTTCCTTTTATTATTGTTTCCATGTAAATAGTTTTTAAATCACAAATAGTAGTTTTTAGTGAAAGTTCAATTAGGAAATTTATTTTGATGAGTTAATGGATTTTTGAATTAAATAATATTTTCATAACATATTATAAATATTATTAAATTTTGTTTTATTAAATATAAATGATCGTATAATTTTATGAATTCAATTTTAATTTTGATTAAGGTTTGGAAGCCATTTTTTTCAAAATATGTGAAATTATGATAATTGTTTATTTTTATTTTAATATTGAAAATTAACATATTTAGGAAATTATTTAGATAAAATAAATATTATTCCTAGAATCAATATGTCAAAATTATCCAATGGTGAATTTGTCATTATTTTTTGAGACATTCCAATTTTTGGGTAAAAATTAAATACTGTTTAAATATATAATGTGTTTTATGACATCGTAATGACCAAATAATGATGTAATAAAATAATAGAAGATTTATTTTTCAGCCAATATATGATTTACCATTAAAATAATTTGATTTTGGGGTTTTTTGAGATGTTTTACAATGAATTAATGGACCCTTCAAAAATTAATAAACATATAGTCATTTTAAATTGTTTTCCATGGGAGTGTGACTCACATCCACATAAGCGACCCCATTATTTTAAGATGTTTGGAATTTGAAATTATAATAAATTATTTTCCACTTCCATTTTCCAAAAAACATGGACAAAAACCATGGGATGTTTTGTTGTTTGGATTAGTTTAATGTGAGGTGTCCGAAAGATAAATTATAAAGAATTCCCTCCCCTTTCCAATATATACCCACCCAAGATCCCACATCCTACTCACTCAAGGCCTTTAGAGTTCTTTCAACCTATTCCCTCATCTCCCTAGAATCCACCCAAGGTGCCACAAGATCCGAAGAAGCCTCTCTCAAGCCTTTGGAAGCACACATACAATTAAGGTGTTTTCATACTTTCTCATTTTAGTACAATATTCCTTAAATTGTTATGACCTTTTAATTTCAATTAAACATTTTGGGGTATATTTTAGAACCCATCCCATTTTTCACACCTTATGTTGGAATGATGGGAGACCCCTTTCTCTATCCTTAAATGCCTCCCACATACACCTGTTACTATGCCGAAATTATGAAAAGAATTTTTCTCTCCTCATTTACGTTCAAGAAATTATTTGGTATCATGAATCTAAATTACATTACATTTTTTGGACATGTATATATTGACCCCATTACTGCCCATTTAATGTAAATATTACGAGACACCCCTTTCTCTCCCATCAACCATTTTTATGAGTTCTTATGTAATGATGTAATGCTGCTGAAATTGCACCGTGCTTTCCCAAGAAAAAGTCATTGTGTAGTGAATACCATGCCCATTTCTCTATCATGGGTATTCACCTTTTGGCACATTTACTTATTGTTTAAAAAGTTTAATTTATGTTTTCATCATTTTTTTCATGGAATAAGTAAACAAGTTGAATGATACAATGTTTTATGATCTATGTGGCACAATTATACATGAAATTAAATGTTTACGAAGGGTGTGCCATTATAGCACCCCAATGCATTGGGTAACGATTAGTATCATGATTCATAATGTGAAATGGATTTTTAATCATTATAATTCATGTGGAATGAGGTTTTACACATGATTCATGTGCATTTAGGATTTAATCATGCTCCATATGCAATGAGCCTTGGCTCATGCTAATTCTATGTTAAGTGTTGTTGCCACGTTTCCATGTTATGATTATCTTGCATTATCAAGCCATTATGTTTATGCTTCTCTTATGCTCTATTGATGTTCCTATTGTCTAACATGTATTGTATTCCTTATGTTATTCCATTATTATTCCCTTACTGGGATTTATAGATCACCCTTTTCTTATGCATGTCCTCATGTTATCTCATTCAATTCTAAGTACAAGGGAATGTAGTGGTCAAATAAAGGATGTTTTCAATAAAGATACTATATTTCTTGTTTTATCTTTTTATGTAATGATCTTAATCCCCAAGTACAGTAGACCTCTTGATCTTCTCTGTTGGGTAATGTGAATTTTATGTAATAAATTATGTTTAATTGTGTATTAAAAGATCATGGTTGTCATATAATGTCATTATAATGTTGATTGATTGATTTTTTAAATTATAAAATACATATCAATTTTACATTTAAAACATCAATTAATATCTTATTTACATTTAATGTTTTTATAAATGGAAAGAAAACATAATCCACAATCATAAGTAAATGGAAAAATTGCATTTTTTTTATTTTTTTAATAAATACACTTGAAATATAAAAATCCTCACAAGCTGTTACACAGCCCTACATTTTAATAAGAAAAATATCCAAAAAGGTTAAAATAATATATAATCTCTAGTTTAAAGCCTTATAATCAATCAAATTATTGTATAACCACCTCAACATAGACCTCTCTACCGAACAATCTAAAAAATGAGGACAAATATTTTTATTGAAACTAAAAAATGAATGTGTAGCAGTTTATCATGGAGAAACAAATAAGAAATTCATAAATTGTCATTCTGATCAAATTGATGATTATCATTTTAATTCACATTGTAAAATAGATCTTTATATATACTTCCTCCATAATTTATTTAAATAAAAAAAATCAAATAATTTAAATGAAAAGTTTCAAAATTATATAATAAAATATAAACATTTTGAAATTCATCAAAAATAATACTGTTCTATAAAAATAGGGAAAATGTTATAGAAATTTTTCCTAGTTATACATCACTAATAATCACATCCATGGAATTATTTAATTGAATAACATAAAAAAAAGACTCATATTTTATATATATTATATGTTCTTCCTAAAATATTCACGATATATGTAAGAAAATATCTATGGTAGTGAAGAACTCGGGCATTGCCCTCAAATATGAATCGATTGTTTTTCATTACTATAACTCATCCATATAAATTATCATTCTAAATATGCTATCAAATATATAGAGATTAATTTTTATTAAATTTTTCATAAAACAATAAAAAATAAAATGAATGTTCCTCTTTCTAAAACAAAATAAAAAAATTATAAAAATTACAAAAAATAATTATTCAACAAACACATATGTTACTAGAGCAATAAATATAAAGGAATCCACTAACATGTTTAGGATTAATGATCCACTTCTTATCTATTAATTTTTTTTATAGTTTACATTGTAAAAAATCAATGTTGGTATATTTAATCTAATAATAAAAAATCATCTATGTTATAATTTATAATTTAGACTTACCTTTATACTCTATTCTGTGTAATTATTTCATATCAAACAGTATTTGGAATCAAGTTTATCTTTCTATATTCTTTATTTTTTTGCATTATCGATTAAAATTGATAAAAAAAATATTCTAATTTAGAAAATAACTCAAAAAAAATCATTGTAGTACCAAACTATCTGTCCTTGGTTGATGGTTGAGAAAAACAACACAATGATAATGATCACACCAATTCTATACCATTTTGTTGAACTGAACCCCAGTATATATTCCATCAGTTCTTTACTTCCATATATTATACCGAAACTATTTATATATTTTAATAATTTATTTAAAAGGGTAAATTATATAATGATGATTATAGAAATTGATCATATCCTTTAAACAGATAGATGAGTTTCAAAAGACTTAATTTAAATTTTATCATGCATATTGGAAATCATTTCCAAATATTTTATCAGTATTGAATATTTGTAGAAAATGCATTTTTCTATAGATTTATCATTTGTCCAAATCTCATAAAATTTAAAGATTGCATAAAAGTATATATCTCAAAAACAAAACAACATATTTAATAAATGGTAAAACCTATTTATTGATTTTCCAATATTTATCTACTCTAGTATAATATTTTCATCATTTAGTAACCACAATTAATTTCATGTCATATGTTTAGTCTTTTAATGTGATTCTAAAATAAAAAATTATGAATAAGGAACATATAATTTGTTTTTTAGAATTTATTGCTAATATTTTCATCCTTATCAATAACATACAAATATCTATATATCTTCTTTTTATCAAGAAATTAATCTTTTTATTGTCTAAAAACCCTTATCTTAAATAAAATTTATATCATGATTGATTACATAAAATATCACATAGTGCAACCAAGATGATTAAAATAGAATATTTTTGTAAATTTTGTACATATAATATCAAAATGATACATGGATGAAAAAAATATCGAAAAAATGCTTCTCATGTTTATAATATTTATTTTCTTATTTAAAACTATATGGGATAACATGGGTACATATATAAGATAGTAGTAAGCTGTAAAGCCAATTAAGGGAATAAAAAAAGAAGAAAGAGAAGAAATTATTATATTATATTCAATCAGAATATCAATGTAGCATAGAAAGGGATTATAATCATAATATTTTAAAATTATTCTTGATTAAAAATAATATCATAAGGGAATTATATGATTCTGGTGACAACATTAATCATGAAATCATAATCATAGGTAAAGGATAGCATCCAAGACATCATAAATTTGTCGAAAAAGTACCAAAATAGATTTGGTTTACTCAATAATACCATTAATTTGGTATCATGAGACTAAAGAAATATTGAATGTATTATATCTCTATATAATTCTAGGTGGACCCATCCCTTTCATATCATGTACATGCATAAGTGTTCAAGATATATAATTAAACATAATATCATATTTCATTACATTTAATCTCAATATTAATGTATGGGAAATATATACATGGAAGTAAAAATTAATATATGATTAGGTATGTTCGTGCTAATACACTTTAGTGGAAATGGAAATTATATTCACAATATAATGTTTATGCATAGAAAAATCCCTGAATAATAACATCAACATAATGGGGGGAACATAATGAATCTTGGTAGGACTTAATGTGTGTAAAAATGGTATATCATCTATTTTAAATAACGAGTGAATTAATATGGATATATTAAAACATAATCCAATATGAAAAATTGGGATTTAAAAATCCTAAGATAAACATAGTGCTTTAGTAATATATTATCATGAAAAAATCACAGGATAATTTCATGAGCATAATAGGGGTACATAATGAATCATGGTACGAATTAATAATATTTAATGGTGTATATAATTACCTAGAAATTATAATTTATGTAATAGGTATGTAAAAATAATTTCCCATAATTATTAATTGGAAATGAGAAGGCATTACATAAATAAGGTTCTTGAATAATGATGAGAAAGAGAGGATCTCTTACCTTGAGATGGTGATTCCAAAATCATTGACAGAGCTACATTAAAGCATGGGGGAACTATGGGAGGGAATTAGTGACGAAAGGGTATATTATAGTTATTCTAAAATTGTATTTATTTATGAAAATGGGAGCATGGGTGGATTTATATTGGAAAATAGAGAGGGGTTCTTTATTGTTTTCTAAATATTGGTTTTATACTAAAGAATAAAGTTATTAAAACCAAAAATCATATCATTGTTTTTCCATGTTTTCTACCAAAGAGGTTTTTTTTCATTATTTTATATGTTCAAGAAATGATCATATTAAAATAATTCTCTCAGTGATGTGAAAGTGAGTCATGTTAAAAATGAATTGATTTCCAAATATTATAATATAATATTGGAATTAGAGGATTCAAAAAGGGTTCATAAAACTAATAAATTACCCTAAAAACACAATACATTAAAATATAAAAATATATTATTTCATGGAAACTTTTATGTAACATATTATATGACTTTTTTGTCATTATTATGTAATAATACACACTATGTATTTATAACAAGTTTAATTTTTTCCAAAAAATATGGTTATCTTAAAAAATAATGAAAAATAATCCATTGGTTAATTTTGATGTTGTATTAAAAAAATAATAGATTTTTATAAAAATAATATTATAAATATGAGAAATTAAATTTTAATTTAAAATCCCAATTTACTGAAAAATATTATTTTTTTAATAACTGTTCTGTGACATACATAAAAATTAAATTTTCACTTTGTACTATTGTATTATCAATAATATTTAATAAAAACTTTTTAATAATATATTTTTTTAAAATATAATATATTTTCCATATTCAATAATTTATCAAATGTAATGTACAAATTGAAATAGTATATTACCAAAAAATACAATCAATATTTCTTGTATTAATGTATAATTTTTATGAAAATCATTACTTAATATTTTATAAATTATAAATAAATAAGGAATAGATATAATCATAACTTTATAGAAAATAATATACCCATATTAATATTATTAGGGTCAAGATATATAACTCTTTATTAAACTGGTGAATACAATAAGGGTAAGGAGTGCGATGATGAGATTTTTATTGGGTGTACTTCCTTATTGACTGAAAATACAATGATCTAAATGAGTGTTTTTGCTTGTCTTGGTATCATAGTCTGTCAGTTGTCTATTAATTTTTTCAACTAGGGAGACAATTTCAAATATTATCCACTAGTCTAAACATAGTTCAAACTGATGGATTGGATGTACCTTTAGTCAAATGAATCAGCTTTAGTAATATAATGTTTTTATTTTTAAAATATTAAGAAGCATTTATATGTGTTGTAGAAAGTAATGTTTTCTTCCAAACCACACTAAAAAATTATGATATAAAAATTTAGTTAACAATGTTTTAAGAATATTTTTGTGATTTAATGAAATGATAGAATAGAAAAGTAAGATGGAATACATTTAAATTAAAAATAAGTTGTTTCTTCTTGGGGTTTCACTATAATTTAGAGTATGATACTCCCTCTACAATTTCCCCCTTTGGTGAACCCTATTTAAGATTATTTCAGTTAAGGTTTTGGTTTTTATTATAAGGAATCATGGTGGGATCAACCTAAATAGATGGAGATTTTTTTCGACCAACATGTCGTGAAACCCAAGAAAAATTCTTCCCTCCACTATGAGTTATTTCAGTGAATGTACATAATCCAATAGATTTATTTAGTTTTTTTCAAAAATTATAATATTTTATTTATTAATATAGTTATTTTTTGAGGAATGAAGGTTGGGATGTTGTTGAGGTTATTTTACAGACCTTCCAAATGTGGTTAGTCCTAGTTTTGTTATAGTATAGGTATATAGTAAATTCTAGCTATTTATTTATAATTGATTAACTTTTTACAATTAATTATGAATACTTATATATAATATTTGAAGTTCCATAGCATGTGAAAGTTTATATGGATCGTGGATAATGCTTGGATTCCTTGGATGATTATCAAGAAAAATATCATCAATATTTTAACTCTGATATTGATCTAAGTGTTCAAAATTATACAAAAGAATATTTTTTTCTCCCTATTTATTTCATTGGGTTTGGGAAGATATTTTGGGACCAGTTGTGCCCTATATAAATCGAATAGAGTGGAAGTAGGACTCCTATGAATTGGTAATTCTGATGATTATGTCCCCTAGGTCATAGAAGACTAGAGTAGATAAATAGAGCCACTAAAAGGTATTGGGTTGTGATAAGAGATTTGATATGTAATCAGTTGAGTTTCTAGGGATATCTTATATGTATGAGAATCTTGGGGTAGAGTGAAATTGAATGTGGAATAAATATATCCCATGTGTGATGAGTTAATTCTTCCCATGTTTTAAGAGTTTTTTACAGTGTGTTGGTAGTTACAGGAGTCCCTAATAAAATGGGATAGGGGTATGTGGATAGTATTCCTATGGGTGATGGACTCACAGATCCCCCATAGAATAAAAGATACAAGTCCAAGATATGGGTCCTGGGAATTCATTTACACATGTCATTTGGATTCTAATTGGTTTTGATAATGGATTATTAGGATAGTTTCCAAGATATGGGATTGGGAGATATAAGGTATATCATGATTGGTTGGAGTGGGCATGGGGATCGTGTCTTGGGAACATTTTGGCAGTGACCTCACTTGTTTTATAAAGACGTGATATAAAGATGATGAGCAAAGAATGTGTCAAGTATGGAGGAACATGTGAATTCCCTATGGTATGAGATTTGATGCACATAGTAATGGGAGGATATATGGGGGTTCATTCCAAAATGTTTTCTGATTGTATGAAATGTGAAGAGCTACACCCTAGTGTCCTTGCATGTTATTTATGACCTCCTTAGACTCTATGCTGTTGGGTGAGTCTGTCTATGGCCTCCATGTATTCTGTAATGAAGGCCTGATGTGCATGGTCCGCCTCTCATTTTTATGAGTATAGGATGGGTGATGACTTTTATCAGACAAGGGTATTCAGTCAAGGAAATTTCACAATGTTAATTGGATTTTTGGAAAACTTGTGCCATGTTCCTTAGGGTATCAACAACCAGACTTTCCAGACATGGAATAGATCACTGTTCATGTATTGGACTAAACTATGAGTAATCTTGGTTTGAGGACCGCCATGGGATTTGGGTAATGGTTGGACATGAGATATTAAAATAGACCACCCCTGAGTGATAAAAGATGGGTCTAGAATTATGGGTGTATTAATGTCCCCATAATCTATGGGTATAAGGTCAATATTTTGGAATTATCCATACACTGAGTAATCATGTATTGTTCATGAATCAATATAAGGCCGAAAAACAATTGGATTTAACAATGGATCCAAGGTAGGTATGGTATGCATCAGGGTGGCCATGTTTAGACCTGATGACCTAACGAGAATGTGCACCTCATTAGGTGAGTTTTTAGCCTTGTAAATTCAGGAATACCAAATGAGTATATTTTTTGTTCTTATTTTCCACATGTATGTACACACATATGAAAGAATATTTTAAGGATTTTTAGAAATTCCCAAATAATTTATACTGTCACACCCTACATAAATAGATTAAGATGAGTCATTGGGAAGTAAATAGGTCCAATGTAAGTATGGTGTAGTTTTATTTGAATTGTATTTGTGATCATCCCAAATTGATATACATTGTATGATAAATTTTGATAACATCCTATATGTGATTGGATGTTTATTTTATCATTCAACTTTAATTTATTTATTTTTTGTAATTTATTATTATTTTATTACATAAATTCATGGTTATAGTCTCAACACTATATAGATTAATTCCTTGCACTTAGTTGGTATCCTATGATGAATAGGTGTTCTTGAGGCCATATTGTGGTCTGATTAGGGAACTATCAAGTGTCACAGGGACGACACATTACACAATGGATATTGAGTAGTGTAAGGGTTGAGGAATAACTAGGGATTTTGAGAACCTCCAGCATAAACTATGAATCCATGAATATAGATGTTGTGAGATTCGATAATGAGGAAGAGACATTTAGATAGAGATATGGTGATGTGGAAGGGTGCATGATCATTAATGGAGAATGGTTTTCAATGGGTGATGGGTGTGAGTGTGGTGGGGGATGTATAAATTGGGTGATATTTTAAATATATTATCTAGTTTTGTTTTAGTGAGTGTTTGGAGATTTGGAACCTATCTATTGAGAACCACCAATGGCAACCACTTGTTTTTTCCCTCCGTCGACACTAAATTTTCTTGTAGTTTGGAATGGAAACCCAACATTGGCACGGGGGAGGTGAAACTAGTCTATATATATGATGTGTGTGTCTTGGGTGAGAGTATCAGATGAGAGAAGTGGTTTTGGACAATATAGGTAGAGGGGTTGTTTTAATTTTTTCATTCAAATTTTAAAACATCTAAAAAATCATGAATGATACACACACTCTCCAAACTGCATGCAGGTCCATACAACACAATCGAAAAAATGCATTCACTAGACATGTTATTTTAAAACATAGAGGTTCTAAAAACAATATTTTTTTGATATGGGATTGATGTAAGTGATTCTAATAATTATT
This sequence comes from Viscum album, assembly GCA_963277665.1. NCBI lineage: Eukaryota > Viridiplantae > Streptophyta > Magnoliopsida > Santalales > Viscaceae > Viscum > Viscum album. Next base: position 1,049,403,578 of record OY728150.1, read on the forward strand.
CATATAATAAATTAAATATTTAAATATATATATCTATATTTATGTTTATATAAATAAATAAATTTATTTATATATATGTTTAAATATATATATTAATATTTATATAAATATTTATATATATATATATATATATATATTATATATATTTTTATATATGTTATATATATATGTTTGAATATATATATATATATATAAACAAATATAAATAAAAATAAAAATAAAATTTTATTTAAATATTTTTTAATGTATGAAAAAATATATATATAGTTATATATATATATATTAATATAAATATTAATTAATATATATATTTAAATTAATTATTTAAAATTAATATATATATATATTTATTTATTTATTTATAACAAGAAATTATTTATAACCTAGGTAGAAATATTACAAAAATTGGTATGCTTTTTTAAAACATGAAAAAAACATTGTTTTCTTAAAAAAGTTGCTAAATTTATAATTATCCAGGTTGCAAAACATTACTAAAATTACCTATTTTTTTAAAACATGGATAAATAAGTTTTTTTCCTTAAATACATGGATAAATTATAAATTAGAACCGTTTTAATTTTTACCTAGAAAATTTCTAAATTTACTAATGTTCATGAATTACATGCCCAAAAAACATTGATAATTGGACGTTATAGTGTTCCAATAACCATGGTATATTTCAATTATTAATTATTTATATAATATACCTAATCGTGTCCTATCATATCATGAATGTATTGAAGAATTAATTACATGTGTATTTATTTATAACGATTAGTTTTCTTAATTTATTTCTTAATAATGTCATTTATTTCAATTTATTTATCATTTTTTAATTTTATTTATTATTTTATATTATACTATTATTGGATGTAAATTTCTCAACAATTATTTTTTTTGAATATTCTGACACAATGAGTATGATTCTGGTAATTAAGTTGTGAATTTTATTTCCCTGGTTAAATCCAGATTAGTTCAAGAAAATCAACTCTTGTCGACATGCTAAAAATTATATCTTTACCATAATTTAATTTCATTATTAACTTTGAAGATAACATTATTCCAGATAAATTATTTATATTGTTTTTTTAAATACAGTCAATATTAATATTCATTATAATTATAATTTATGCTTACCATAGTGGTATAGGTTTGGTTTAATTTAAAATTTATTTTATTTTTGGATTTTGATGAATTGTGTGGTAATAAATATTGTTATTTTAGTATTCTTATATATATTTTAGAAATGAAAAGTTGTGTATCAAGCAATATATTAGGTAAAACAATATAAAATGATATGTAACTTCCCCAAAAGTATAAATATTATTACAATTCAGGAATATCATACAACGATTATATAACGGGGTTTCTATGATGTTAGAAACATCAATAAAAAACTATACGTAAACATTGTAAGAGGACAAGGGGTGGAGGATGGTATATATAACATGTGAAAGTGAGAAAGACGTTCTTATAGATCTAGTTTATGGATAAAAATGGAATTTATAGAAGATGAATTTCTCTTATCCTTGATTAGTGGACCATGACCATGTTGTGACTATTTTCCCCAAATTCATAATGGGTTATATACACCAAATAACTAAGAGTATCAAATTGTTCTAAAAAATTAGTCTATATGGATAATTATGTGTTTACTCCACAACAATAAGGTTTAAATCTGACCTTGATGAAGGGGGGGTATGGTCTCACTCATCAAGGAACATTGATATATGCATCAATTTTTTAACCCCTTATTTACTACTATGATTATGTAGATGTTATAAGAATGTTATTTTGGAAACTTAGTAATGACTTAGAAACATTTTAAAAAATGATTAATGATTTATATTTTATATTTTGAAATCTGTTATGACTTTTTATGAACATTATATTTTTATATATTTCTATAGTTAAAATTTGGAAATGAAAATATAATATATTTTGAATGATATTGTAAAAATAATGATTGATGAATTTAAATAAAAATTGAATTATCTTAAAAAATTATGAAAAATTATTTGACTATATTTTTGAAGACTGACATGAAATTGTTTTGTAAATAATTATATTTTATAAAGATTGATGTCATACATTATAAATCTAAATGTAATGTTATGAATGTATGTTTTTAAGTCTCTAGTTATGATGAAATTAAATTAAATGGTTCTATTGATAACATGTGTTAGGAAATATATGATGATTTTTTATGTTCTATCTACATTCAATTTATTATAATATTAAGAAAAGAAAATTTTATTAATGATTTTTATATGATTAAATATGGTGATATTTTTATTATACATGGAATTATTATGTGCATGTGTAATAGTTATGATATAATAAAGAATGCATTTAAAATTAATGTGGTGTATTGATTTTTAATTCTAATTCAAATTATTATTCTTTAAATAATATATTATATAATATATGTTATAATTAAACATATTATTATGGTCATTACATTATCTCACCCAGTGTTAATAAAATATTAATTAAATTTAAATATTTGGCTAAAAAACATAGGTGGAATTTGAAATGGTTATGATTAATAATATGAATCCATTTTTTTTAAATTAATGGTTTTTAAAATTTTCTTTGTGATGACTATTATTTAATGCATTGAAAATAATTACTATGGGATTAGTGATTGTTGGAAATTATTTTCAATGATTGATTTGAGGATAAAAATATTAATTTTTTCAAATTTTATTCAATATAAATTTCGTGACAATTTTAATTTCCTAAATAAAATAATTGATTATGTCTTATTAAAGAATATTGAAATTGGAATATTACTATTCTTATTTTAAATGTGATATAATATTTTTTTCCTAGTTAATAATTTCTATGAATACATGGTTGGTTTATTTTCTATTATATGTGTATATACTATTTATTATAAGTGTAAAAATTATATTTTATTTAACATCTTGTTGTATTCATTTTTTTGCGATGTTATATGTGATGTGGTAACTAAAATAAAAATTGAAAAAATAGTAAAATGTTAATTATTTGTTATATAATATTTTTTATATTATTATATGGTGGGGAAATGATCATATATAAATTATACTTGAATAATTATTATTAAATTCACAATTCAATGTGATATTAGTAGAGAATTAATTGATCAATATAAAGGTGATATGTTAAAAAAAGAACATTTCTAAGCCCAACTAAATGTCACCAATGAGAATTTAATAATGATTTAAAAGGTATTTGATTATGAATCAATCAATCAATACAATGGATATTTTCTTGAAAATTCTCTAGTATTTTTAATATGAAATACGAATATTTACTACTATTATATGAATTTTACTTGAAAAACTAAAAAATGTATAACTGAAATGGATAGTTTTATTTTGATTGTTATATGATCATGTTGTGATATTTTTTTTATTTATAATTATGTGGGTAGTGGGGAAATATTATTATACACAATGGTAAGTCATATTAAATGGTGTTTATATTATAACAACTATTAATTCACTAATCTGTATTGGAAAATTGAGGTGATTTGGGTTAATGGGTAGGGTATTCAAAAATAGTTTTAAAATATAGATAAAATATTCTTATATAATAACTAGTTCAAAAAAATTTGGTGTAATTTCTCTAAGATAAATAAAATAAATGTCAATTATCACTATATTAGGGATATAAAAATTTTAATTTATCCCAAGATAAAAATTTTAGTAGTAAGACATTGGGTATTTTTATAATTTTTGTTGATATTCCATAAAAAGTATTAATTTGAAAATTATAAATTATGTTGTTAATGATATTGTTATATCAAGGTTATTCAAAAAGATGAAATAATATAATACATCAATATATAATCTTTATAAAAAATATTTAAAATGTAATTTTTTTAATAAAATTTGGAAACATCCATTTCATAGTGGTTTTATATCATTTTTAGTGAATATAATAATTAATAAAACCCACTATGATAAACATTAGACAATGTCACTAAAAGATATATTAAATAAAAACCAAGAAATTATTTAATATGAAAATATTATAATTAATAAATAATATAATATATTTCTTACTGGCCATTTTGATATAAATATATAATGAAAAGTTGGTCATTCATAAATCTAAAATTTTTAATAAATTAGTTTTTATATGAAAAAAAATTATTTTAAGAAAATTTTAAGCCATTTGATGATATAATTTCTTAATATTCTACTGTTAATATCATAGAATTAATATTATCAATATTACATTTAAAGGGTGGGGATGAAGCCTCAATTTATTATTTAAATCAAATACCCATTTAGACTAGTTAGAGGGTGACCCATTATACAGAACAAAGACCCAGGACCTAGTGTCATGAATACAAGGCTTGAAAGCCCATTTTTTGGCCCAAAGGACCCCTTAGTGAACAATACTACTACTGTACCCACGCTGCTACATTACCTGCTACAGTACCACTGCCTCACTATTTCCTACTATAGTTCTGACACCACTATAGTGTGAGATTCATAATTGTTATATGGTATATATAATGATATTAATATCACCTCTTTCATGGTAATTATCCTCATTTGTTGGATTTATTTTATTTATTTTAATGATATTTTTTTTGTTTTCTACGACTAATAAGATATTGTAGGATTTTGGAAAATTAGTTGTTATCTTTTTATATATTTATAGGTATATTAGGTTTAATATTTTTGATTAAATTTAATTGATGATTTTAAAGACTAAGGGTTTTATTTTTCTTTTTATATATTATTATTTTTCATATTTTTTTATTTAATCTAGATTAATAATTTTTTCAATGATTAATTTACCAATGTTAATTTATTTTCCATCAATCATGAGTTACTACCATTTTTAATGAGAATATAACTTAGTGTTATAGAAGATTATATAAATCTTATTAAAAAATTCTTTTATAATTAATTATTTTTCAATAAGTATCATATTATAACCTAAATTTAATTCATGAATAGATATTTGACCAAAAAACTTAAAAATGGGGATAACCAACAAGCTAGAGTATATTCAATCAGGAGTATATTTTGGGTTCATCTATTGCAATAATGATTTATTTTTATTAAAATTTAATCAATTTTAATTATTTTATCATGTGAGTGGAAATTGTTGAATTACTATTGAATAATGCTAATATATAAATATTAATTACATTAATAATGGTCTAACAACTATACTCAATGTGATAATTAAGTAATTTTAATATCTAGTTAAAAATTATATCTTTTGAAAATATTACTATAACATTCTATTTAAAAAAAATTCATTGATTCATTTTTTATTTCACTAGTATTATGTTATAAAATATTAGAAAAATTGACAGTGATCCTGAAATTCAATATAAATATTTTCATCGATTACTAGATCTCCATGGGAATGATTCCATTAAAACTATTTACTATGATTTTATATTTTTTCTAGAATTTGTTATTTATATATATAAAAAAATTTATATAGTATAGTTATATATAATGATAAAAGAAGTGTTATATTTTTTATAATTTTTTCATGGACTTTAGATACATGAAAATAATTTTGTTGAATTAATTTATTTATAACATAACATACCATCAATGTATTTTATTTTTTATTCCTTTTTTTGTGAGAATATTTTTTTTAATTTCATTATCAATGATGGGTTTGAAAAATATATCATTAATAATCGAGAATACGGTGAAATAAAATCACACAATTGTTATTTTATAGAGATTGAGTGTTTGATTTTTAACCTAAGAAGGAAAATAATAACCTTGAATAATGATTTCAAGAAAAAAAAAATTATTTGGAATTACATTAAAATTTTATAGATAATATTCCGTAATTGGAGGATCATTTGATATAGGTTATGTAATATGATCTACCATCTCTCTGGTAAGTAACTAGCATCCTGTATTAAGAGGTAGTTGTGGTAAAATAAAAACATTGAGGTAAATATGAGCAACCTTTTTATGATCTGAAATTCTAAAAAATTGTTGGGGTTTTAAAATTTAGGATCCAAAATCTAATTTATAACAAAATTTATACATATATGGGAAATTAAAGTACAATGGATTTTCAAATGATGTGATTATGTAAACTTTAGCAACATTCATTAATATTAGTGGCTTAATATTGCATAAAGAGTCTTCATTTTTGATAAATTGATACATTTTTTTTGAATATGATTTTATATAAATAATTAATATCATTAAATATAATCATATTATGAAATTTAGTTAAATAATTTTTATAATTATGATAAATAATCATCAATTGACCTATGATAGTTACTCAATTAATTACTAAAAATTAATTTTATCATGAATAAGACCTATATCTATAGTTCTAAATATTCTTTATAGTCCACGTATTATTGTAGAAGATGTGATTGTTTTCATAACCAATGTTGTATTCATATTGAAAACCCCCTTATGTTCATCTTCATTGTTATTTGTATTACCCCATCATTGGATCAACTAAATCGGTGCCCCGGGATGGACCCCCTAGAAGACCTCAGGATCATCTCCCCATAAACCAGAGGATGCCAACTAGCAATGAGGGTCTAATGATACATGTGGAGACACTATAACATCTTTATCAGAGTAAGGCACAACAGATGTAATATTAAATAAATTATAATTTATAAACAATAATAAAAAATCAAATATCAATTTCCCAAAACATTTTACATTGGCCCAAAAAAAATTAATAATTCAATGTCATGGAATACAGTTCCATATGTGAAAGATAACCCCAAAATAAAGACAAGCCTAAAACCCCATAATGTGGTATGAATCCATCTTCAGTTACCTCATCCGAGGACATTCCAAATCCCCAAATAGACCATATAGAATAGGTACATCGCCCATGTCATAGCCTATAAACAAGAAATCACGTCGGGTAACCAATGGAAGACAGATCAAAATGTGATTACAATTGAGTAGGCCACCACCAATGGTGCTCTAAAAATACCATATATAAATAGTGTATGTAGATTTATGGTAAAAAAGGATATTCAAATGATATAACAAATTATAAAATTTAATAGATTACACATTTTAATCATTATACTTTATTTTCACATGTTAACCGATAGTCAACAACATGCTTTGGTAATGACCTACGATCTAAACAATATACATGTGGAGTCAAGTTCACGACATAACAGGGAAATTTATTTCAAAAATTAATACATTTAATTCAACTTAACCAATATATTCTATCTAGTAATTCACATCATGTTAATTTTTTAGGGGAATGCTGCCTTAGTTTGACCCCATATCCCATGCACTACCTCGGTGGGTCTACAACATTAGTCCAGCCCAAGCCATGGGAGTTGAGCCTTAATATAATACTTAAACCCATGTCTTACTTGAATGGGGCCTGTAACATTATGTCTAGCACCAAACATGTTAGTATAGCCTCATTATAACACCCTCTACATGCCCTTTATTCATATAATAATGGATATTTTATTATTAATTTAATTTACCATTTTTTACATACATTTAATATCTCATTGGACACATTTAGTTTAAGGTAAACAACACCTACACCATTTAACATGATAAACACAATTATCAACAATTCCATTCTCTAAACCATTCAATTTATCATTTAGAAACACATTCTACCTTCCAAGAAGAGGCACACCCCATGGGTTTCTTATGTCTTGCTACAATCATCCTCAACAGATCCCATGGGGATCATGAGTTGTTCATTTCATTATTTAGTAAACCCAGTTATCATTTTATATATAGGAAACCAAATGTGATGTATGAAAAGTGTAAAACAATACAATATACAAATATATTATAGAATCAAGGCTATAATGTATAACATGTAGACAACAAACCTCAGGTTTATAGATGAAGGATGTCGTAACATTAGCCTTTGATGCGAAAACGATCCAATTTCAAATCCATAACCTAGAATCTATTTTAAAATGGGTTTTAAGGCTTCATAAGGAGATGAAAATTAACCAAAATCCTTTTTAAGAAAACTAATAAAATATACATGTTAGAATAACCTAGGCCCTCAATTCTCACACCCCCGTGCTCTAAATATCCAAGGTTCAGTGGATAATCATCCCCTAGAGTCTTGGGATGAATGTTTTCATCACCTAGGATGATGTGGTATTAATGGGTGTGAAATTAGGATTAAAATACAAAAATAATGATGGGTAAAATGGGACATTCTTCCTATTTAATGATTCACATAGTTTGGCTACACTGTTTGAAAAATGGTGAGTTAACTGTGTTCCAACCTCTGTCCAAGAGGGGCCTAGGTCTCATGGTATCCATGGATTCTGCAGTATTTGAAATCCATATTATGGACATGAAAAATCCTTCTATCAAATCACACACATGTTTAGACTCCCATATTCACAATTTATCAAACATTCACCAACCTCTTCGGCCCAAACGGTTATGGTAAAATGTTACTATAAAAAATGTTTCGGCTGTGAAAAATGAAATGTATGGACCTTCATTCCCATTTTCCAGGCCTTAAATCTCCATTAAAACCCTATGAATCCCCATATATTAGAAAAATATTTCATCAACTAAAATAATGGGAGTTTAACAAAACATAAAGAAGAACATACCATAGTAGATGCTTGGGATCTTACAACCCCCCCCCCCCCCCCCCCCCCGCCATATAATGGATCATACTTAATCCTCACTCCCAAGAACTACTAATTATAAATGTTAACAATATTGGGCCATTGAGCCCACATATCCACATCCATCTCTCAATTTTTTTCCTGATCAATCACTGAATCTCCCACACTACACTTGGAGTAATGAAACATCATTACCTTATAATACATTATCACTTTAATTCACATTTAGAACCCTATTATATTTGAAGGCTTCATTATCCTTAAGAACAATAAAATAATAATTGATCAACAGAGAGGGATTGGGGTGATACTTCCAAAGCTGCAACACATGAATATTCTATTTCATACTAGTATACCACTATGGATGTTCCAATTGGTACACCACCATTCCAATCCTCTCTATAATATCAAATCGCCCGACATTTCTAGTATCCAAAATTCTCTATTTTTATATATGATGGTCACCCAACATTGAAAACTCTTAAAGGAACACATGATCACCCTCTACAAATTCAATATGTTGATGAGTTTGATTGGTATAAGTCATCTTCCTTCTTTGAGATGTACTATATCATTCTGAATCAACTGAACCTTCACTGACATCACCTACAAAATACTAGGAACAAAAAACCCTGATTCCCAAGTCTCCATCCAATATAATGGATATCTACATGTCCTACCATAAATACCCTCATATGGTTCCATTATAATAGTCTCCTGATAAATGTTTTTATAGGATAACTGAACAATCACTTATTGTTTCTCTAAATATCCACCATAATCATGGACACATTCCTTCAACATAAACTCTAGCACCCATATATTATATTCTAAATACCCATATTTCTGTGGGTAAGATGATTTAATCTAAAAAACTTAGAATCTAAGAACCTTTTGTAACCCTTTTTAAAAGAAAAATGTAAAAAATGAGTCACAATATGATATAAAAATATATATTAACTCATGAAAACATACTATATCATGAACATATATGATACCCAACTAGTACATGGTAAATTAATCTCGAATTAGTAATAAATGGTGTACCTTGGTCAACTGATCCACGATTACACACATGACATCATTATTCCAAGGTGTACTTGGGAGTCCTTCCACAAAATTCAGGGTGAAATCATCCTACTTCAATTTTGGAATGGGGAATGAATATATAAAACTACCTAATCACTGATCCATGGCCTTCACGTACTGTCTTGATCATAATTTCACCACAAAACATGCAACCTATTTCTTCAATCTCGAGCACTAATACAACTTATGAATATCCTGATTCATTATGTCTAATCATGGATTCACCTCCCACATTATGTAATTAACCACAAACATCATCTATTATGGAACACATGTAGGCATAAAAATACATCCAAAGAATAAAACTATCCCATAATCATCGATAGTCTAGTCAAAAGGTGAATCCCCACCTTCACAGCTTTCCCACAAAGACAAACACATTAGATTGTCATAATTCCTCGATTTTTTCTATCTCATCAATGTGGACTGAAATGAAACGGACATGAGGGTCATAAATTCCTTAATAATTTTAACGCCTATGTTAATCTCAATAAACATGTCCATAATTTTATTTAAGGAATTATACTCATGGACTACCTGAGTCTATCCCTTTCAGCTCAATGCATCTGAAACATTGTTTCCCATCCCATACATATATGCTAACTCAAAATCAAATGTATTCATGTATTGAACCCCTCTCTACTATGGATGATTTAAATTAAAATTGGATAATATTTATTTAAGGATTTCATGATCATTATGGTCAAAAAAATTATTCACAAGAGATAAGGAAAAAACATTTCTTGGTATAAACAACTACGAGGAACTCAAAATCATGTGTAGGATATTTATGTCCTTATCGCCTCAACTACCATGAACCATATGATAAAAAAAATATCCATGAGTCAAAAAATCCCTAATTCCAATCCTAGATGTATCACAAATCACATTATAATCCATAACTGACTCGATTAGAATCAAAATTGGTACAACAGAAAAATGCTTCTTGAAAACTTAAAAATCTTTCTCACATACTCTGGACTACTCAAACATAATACTCTTATTTGTTAAGATCAAATGATGTACTGATTGGTTAGAAAAGTCTCTAATGAACCTTTACCAATATCATGTTGAACGCAAAAATCTTTTGATATTTAAAACATTCTTTGGATTCTCATTTGATACAACTCCTTCCACATTCTATGGGTAAAAAAATACACCATCCTATTAGATAATGTGACCTAAGAAATTATCATTTTTGATACAGAAATAAGAAATAGATATCATGAAATATATCCAATTCCCATCTATTGTACCTAGGATGATTTCACGGTTCTTTTCATGATCATAAATTGTCTAGGAGTAAACAACTATTTCATATTAAAAAATTACTACAAACTGATTCAGATACGGGTGAATGATTAAGATCATTATGTCTGTAAACATTGTTGGTGTGTTTTTTCACCCAAAAAGGCTTCACAATGGACTCATACAACCCACACCTACTTCAGAAATAATTTCACAGCATATTAGATAATTTAATCCTCCATTAATGATTTCCCGGCCTCAAATAAAATTTAAAGGTCATAGATTCACCATTTTGTTCATACTCCCCATGGTGAACATAAGTGTCACTCTTAAGGGATGTAAACATTAAATTTTGGTAGTATCAATTTATATTTTCTATGTACTATATAAACAAACCCAACCCTAAAATTTGGTCAATTCCTGGCATCTAAATCAAAAAATTGAGTTCCAAAGGAAGCGACACCCACCAACTTTGTGAGAACACTCCCAACATCACTCACATTTTTTGATCATATTAGTTATGGTGTTTTAATTTACATATCCCCACATATAAATTCCATTAGTAGACACAATACAATCACGAACTAGGTAGATATAAAATAATTTGAGGCCCTTGTATCAAATTAATAACTTTAATGAATGGATGATATAAGAACCATACCTTGAACCATCAATGGTCCAGCCTCTCTACCACTTGTTTTAGGGTTATCTTCTTGAAGTTGACTAGACCCTATACCTTTGGTTCCAGTCTCACCTCACTGTGATGTAATACTATATTGATACAAATTTTCTTTTTTATGCAGTACAACATTCACCTCCTCGATCTGTACATCTAGAATAACCCTAAATTCATGCATGATACGGGGTATCAAACCCCCATCTTGCAATTTATATGGGTCTTGACCCCCATCACTACCCACAAGTCGTGGGTTCCTATACAACCTTTGTACATTCCACAAACTTCCACATGCGCTGCACTCCACTGGTATTCCGGGATAGTGACTACCCATGTGATATAATCTTCCACACTGATAACGAAACACCGTGTCAGCACCCTGAGAGATCATTCATATACCTTGAATTCTCTGTCTACCATTTCAATAGTGATAACCCTTTATATGAATCTTGCTATCATCAAAAGACATACCACTAAACATCATAACTGAAACAACATATCCACTAATAGAAGCCTCTTTTAGGTTCCCTCAATAAATGATATCCCAATCCACTACATTGAAAAACATCTTTAAATAGATAATTTTTATCAGATAATTGATCTAATATCAATATACGTAAAAACATCTCATGACCGTTGTATTATCCCATGCCAATAAATGAAAAAATAATTGAATTTTAGTGAATCAACCATCATAATACATCATATAAATACTCATCTATGTAAACCACATAAACTCAACAACATTATCTTTCCTCTACATCTCTGTATAATATTGTTTCAAAAATAAATTCCATGAAATCAATTTGTTGCATTTTATCAACTTTCTCTGTCAAAACTAGAATATCACATTAGAGATTTATCATTACCTACTACATATAATACACCAACTGAATTATCTTATCAAGAAGTGTCTCTAAATGATCTAGAATCTTCTTGGTCGAATCAATATAGTACCCCCCTTCCAAAGGGATACACTTTACTACAAAATTTTGAGGGTTCTGCAACCGAAACATTCTAGTGCAGTAAAACATAGTTATAGTAACCCTCCCTATATATCACTCAAAAAAATGATAATTTTATCATTGAAATAAAGATCCCCTATGTTACCCATAACCAACATGCGTTTTTTTCTACAAATGGAGGACTATTCTTGGAAATGTCTTCATGTATCCATATTGGTTGGCATCACCATTGTGGAATTTGAAAAAAACTATAGACCAACATCTCTAACAAATTACTATAATTACCCATAGTATTCACAAAATAACGATCACTACTAGACATAATAAAGTATAATCCATATAGACTATCCATGCACAAATGATCACATATATATCACCACACTCATCCAAAACTATGATAGGACCTATCTAACATAATGAAAACAATAATTTAAATTTAATTATTGTTAAAAATTATACTCATACCTTGTAGTTGAAATTACAAAATTCATTAAAGTGTTAAGAATTTCCCATAAGGTATAATTTTTTACCACTCATCATTAGCTATAAATTATTTATACAATTATAACATCTTTATAAGAAATTTTAATTAAAATCATTGTCGAATAAAATGAATTTTCAATTCTCTTACTCGACCAACACACATTTGTTCCATGTGTTCCTAACACGATACATGTCCCATATATCCCTAAGTGAATAAAATGATTCATGTATTAAAAAATTCATCTAATTTTAGCCTATGATAAAAATACTATAAAATTTTAACAAAACACAAAATGTGCGTTACCCATCGAGAAATAAAATTCAACTGTAATAGTTAATATAAAAAACAACAGTGCCACCCTGGGTAATTGAGTTTTTCTCCATACATGGGTAAGATAATTCCATGAACAAAATCGTTTTAATTGTATGAAACATACTATTCTTTTATATACCATCATAAAATAAAATAAAAAAATGTGAAAACCCACTCTAAATACAACATTCCCACACTCTGACCTGAGATCCACTAAACCGGTGCTGTTGGATGGTGCACCAAATAACATCAGACACACCTCTCCATATGATAGAGGCATACAACTAGTAGTGAGAGTATGATGACACATGTTGGTATGAAATTTATTATTTATTAGATTAATATACACGATACAGAATAATAAAAAAAGAAAATACAATATATAATTAAAAAAATAATAAAAAATCCTTTAACATAAAGTAGGTGAATTCCCACAACCAAAAGTAAATTGGTTGTGGAATATCATACAATTACATGTTTTAAGGATAAAATCAAAATAATGTTAAGTAAAAAATCCCTAAAATAGGACATGACACAATGATTTCTTCCCTCATCCATTCACATCCCATATCCATAAATCACCTTTATAGAATAGAGATATTTCCCTTATCCTGACCTACAAACATGTAATATTCTCATGTACCCACTAAAGGCTCATTCGTGTTGTAATTAAAAATCAGTAGGCCACCACCAATAGTGTATTCAATATATAATGTCTAAAAAATATTTTTAAAAAAATGGTAGACAACATGTTACTCAAAAGATAAAATATATACCATAATTTTGAAAATTCTATATTGTACACTTTCTAAATTTGTTCCATAATTTAACCCATATTCATCTACATACTTCGGTTATAGACAATCCAATAAGAAACAAAACAAGGGTACTCAAGTTCCATACAATATAGGGAAATTTATTTCAAATATAAATATATTTAATTCACCTTTATATTATGTACTAGTCCAAGAATTCACATCATGTACATTCATTACGGGCATAGAGCATCATTCATACATTGTAACCCTTGGAATAACTTGGTGGGTGCGGAGAATAATTCTATCCCAACCCATGGGAGTAGAGTTTTAGATTAATAATTTAACCAATATATTACATGAGTGAGTCATATACAATCATTGTAGCCTGACCCGTGCGATTAGGGCCTTAGTTTTACACCCTCCTCATATCATTTATTCATATGAACATGTTTCTTTAATCATTTTCCCATTTACCATTTTCATCATACATTCCATAGCTTATTTGTCACTTTCATGTAAGGCCTAACACCCCCTTTTCCATTCAACAAGATTAAAAATCATCATTTCTTCCATTCTAAATATCCTTCAATTTATCATTTAGAAACTCAATACTATGTTTATGGATGATGGAAAACCCCTGGGTGTCATTAATCTTAATCTAATCATCCTCAACATATCCCATGAGGACCATAACTAGTTAAATTAATCATTCAGTTAACCTAATTACAATTTCCTTCCAAGGAAACAAAATTTTGAGCAGGAATTTACTTCAGCATAGCCACATACAGATAAATTAGGGAATCATTATCACAATATATAATTTATAGACCACCTATATCAAGATCTATGATGAATTCTCTTTCAACTAAATCCCTTGATTCAACATCAAACGACCTTCAAATCCACAAACTTGATTCTATAATAAAAGAGGATTTAATGGATTTGAATTAATATAAAAAATTACGTATGTACTCTTCCAGAAAACTAAGAATATAAGAGTGTTTGACATACACGAATCATCGATTCACACCCAAACATGCTCCAAATGGAAAAAATTAAAAGAAAATTCCCTCTTAGAAGATTGAGTGGAATATATTCATCACATAGGATGATAGAGGATGAATGGGGTTAAAATTGGGGTAGAACACATAATACATAATGGGAGAATGTGGAATTTTACATTTTTAATAAGGTGAATTATTTTACTGCATAGTTGGAAAAACCACATGGAAACTATGTGCCACTATCTTTCCAATTGGGTACTAGGTTGGATGTTTTAGTGGAAGAATTCACGATTATAAAAATCATGTGCTTTACCTGAAAAAGGGATATTTCCAAGCCCACAAAGTTTTAGACTTCCCCCTTTACTGGTTTCTCAACCATTCACTTTTCTCCCTTAACCCCGTTGTTATGGAGCTTGTTCAGTACTAACCATGCACCAACCATGAAACGAACACTAAAAAAACCTTTATTCTCGTTTTTCATTCCTTGATCCATTATAAATCCCCCAAGACACCGTATATATATATATGATAACCATTTAATTGAATTAAACAATTATATTTTAACAAAACATATACATGAAAAAACCTTAGTAAAAGTTAAGGATCTGAAATAATATTATAAATAACCTAACACTCTAGAAATGGGATCTTGCACTTCAAGGAATAAATATTTTTAATGTTTAAGAAACTAATAAATTGATATACCAAGTGTAAGATATCTCAATGAAATTTGGGTAATTTCAAGTCAGTGAACCTACAACACATTATCCTTTATACCAAAAAATATATTATAATTTATAGGGATGATGACTCTTATTCCAAGAACATCAGGTTGAGTCTGTCGATAATGATCATATATAACTAAATTTAATTCGGAATAACAAACTATAAATTGGTACAATAATTCTTACAATAAATAACATAGGATATTAAATCAACAATTTTGGTGGAATAATGAATATTGTGCACAAAAAGAATATTAAAAAAACATGTTACTGGATTTTACCTAATAAAAAGCTGGTCATTTAAATTTTCATCAATATTTCAGCCTTTGGGAAAAACATTATTCACCACTAATCACAAGATGAACAAAAACATTAAGGATGAATGACTAAAATTATCACAATTTTATTCATTTGAAATAATGTTCTTATATATATATATATAAATTTGTAAAATTTATAAAATAAAGTAATCACCCATTCAAAACATAACCTATTGGGATTAATTATATTGAAATTATGAAAGGGAATGATGAATACACAATCTGGTAATATTAAGGTGAAACCTATAGAATATTTACTATGTAATTATAATAAATTAAATATTTTCAAAGAAAACATCAATGAATAATAATTTAAATTATGTATTATAGTATTTATCCTTATATTATTTTAATTTTTCAGTTCTAGAATATAGAAATTTGTATTTATATTTCTATAATTGTTTAATTCAAAATCATAGTTATTCAAATATTAATTTATGAATCCATTAAAATATTTTAAAAATAGAAAATAATTTTGAGAAAGTTACAAAAAAGTTAATTTATTACTACCAACCTTAGGATCATGTAATTTTTTAAAAACTTTATATAAAAAAACATATAAATGGAGTACTGATACCCATAAGACCATGTTTTTTTGTATATACATTCGAGAGATCATCACAAGATCTATGATAGAGTGATTTCAATTTTTTTTATTTTTCAATGTGAAAAAATTGATCCGTTTTGTGATGATTTATTATAAAATAACTCACGTTATTTGGAAATAATTTTATTATCGATCAACTATGATCAAATAGGTTATAATGATATGTAAATGATGTTTACAATCTTCAATTATAAGTATTGATCAATGATAACTATTACTAATTGATATTTTTGGGTGTAGTAAATACTATGTTTTATATCTTGTTCAATCCACAACTTCATACTAAAAAACAATTATTTATTTCATTTAGTTGATAAATTTTAATACTTATTGATGATATGATAATAAAAATCATTAGTACAATTACAATAAGAATAAAAAATAATGTCAATAAAAAAATGAAATTCATTATTATACAATCATATATTTTAATTCCAAACATATTTTTGTTGTTGGGTGAATCCTTAAACCACTTTATGTTTTGATAATAATTATGATATAATATTTTTTGTTATTTTCAATGTATTAATTATTTAAAATTTTTATTGATTAAAATATTCTTAACCCTTATCATAACATAATATTTAATTATATAAAAATATCATTAATTTTCAATTTTTGAAATTTCATAACATGTTCTTTAAGTTTTATATAGAGTTCCTTGAATAAATAAGTCATTCTGGACCATAATATATAATTTAGGAATGTTTTGTACTACTTTCATATACCAAAATCACAATTCCCATCATATGCAAATTCGTAACCACATAACCAATTTGTGAACCAGGTAGCCATTTTGAAATAAATGTTGCCAATATTCTATAATCAAGATACTCTTAATATTTCATCCATATCATGAGCTAGAAAACAATAAATTGATATTTCTTTTATTATTAAAAAATTTATTTTAATATATATATTCCAATAAAAGAAATATACATTTTAATTGATCTAAATAATTTTAGAAAGTAAGATAGAATTTATTGATTTTTTTGTCTGTTTTCTGTTGTTTTCTATAACATTTATTCTTGTGATTTTTTAATCATATCATGAGTTATATAAATATGATCATGGTTATTTTTTATTATTTTTAAATATAATTATATTTTATAAATATAAATAACAATGACTGAAATAATACTGGGCTATTATCAAGATCTCTTTTAGGTATGATATTTGAAAATTCAATCTATTTATAGTTTTTATGAATTCAGATACGTGACTTCCCTACAGAAACAATTCACCTACACGAAACAATTACATGAATCACTTACATGGTAAATAGGTATGATGATTCAAATAAATATATTTTCCGAAAGGTTCAATTATATTATATATATAGAAAATACTATATGAAAAACACTTAGGTGAATTTTATTTTGTAGAACAGTGAATTTCTACTATAATTAATAAAATTTGGGAAACTATCAAATTTTTCATTTTGTTTCATTTATCTATTTATTCATCGAATAGTTATTATATTTAAATATATATAATGAATTTATAAATACATCTAAATTTTTTAGAACCTATTTATGTGATTTTAGTGGTTTTAAATTAGTTTTTAAGAAGATCAAACTGTATTTATCATCACACGTTAAACGTGTAAATTGAAACTAAAAAATAAGTTTTATTATTTTATTATTTTATTTACAATTATTTTTATAAATTAATACTTTTATTTGATTATATTAGTAATTTTTTTTAAATTCATTAATGACGTGTTATTAATTTTTTATATTTACTTCATATTTATCACATGTTTTATGTGAAATGTTTTTTAATTTCATATTTCAATTTAATAATTTCTATATTCATGGGTTAACTCATTGGAAAAGTATTAGAGATCTTTTTTAAACTATAAAATTAGGTAATTTCAAATTTTTATAAAATTATCATCATCATTATATATTTCATTCATGAGTTGAGAGATATTTTTGAAATGAAAATTTCTCAATTTTATATCTCTTTCTCATAGTCTAGTGTTATCATATTTTTAAAATCTATCCATATTATCTCCCTGGTGTTGAGATTATATGATATTAAAAATAGTTTTAGAATCTTTGTAATATGTGAATTCTAATATGATAACTCTTAAATCAGATCAATCATATTTTTATTGATACTTTGATAAGATTGTGGGGTTGTTAATACTGTGAAGTTTTATACATTATCTATGTTCAAAAAAATTATTAATACTACTATATGATCACTAAAGGAATGAAATAAAAATAATATAACAACTATTTAATTGGTGAGATATGCTAATACATTTATCTTGAAATTGTAACCTTTATTCATTCATTTATCTTCTCCTTAATGAATGATTATTAGGTTTCTAATACTTATTCCCTTATATCAGGTAAATTAATTTTTCAATTTTTAACAAACAAAATCATTATTACTATTTACCACTGGGTTATGACTCAATGATTCTAAAATCTTTCTATTTAGTTGGTTAATACTATTACCTAATATAAGTGTTGTATTTGGTTGATAAATTTCCATAAAAAATTATGGTTCCTTGGTTATTATTCAACTACAAAAAAATTATTTGTAATCAGGTGTTGATTCCCCTTTAAAAAACAAATTACCGATCAACATATCTCTCACTAGGTTGAGATTTATAAGAGTATAATTGGTTAACATTAGACCCAAATAATATAAATACAACCTTGTATTATTTACATTATTTTAATCTTAAACTATTAATTAAAAATCATATATATATTAAATAATTAATCATTCCATTTAATTTTTTTAATCTGGTTTATATTCTCCCCTCTAGACTATATTTTATTACAGTATTTGACCTAAAAATTTTTCTCTAAGGCTGCAAAATTCATAAGGATTGCTTATCCTTATAAATCTTTTTCCTGGATACCAAAATATTTGGATCAGAAGTTGTTTTTTCATATTATAAAAAATACATCTATAATTTCAGTTTTATTAATTTCTAGTAAGATTTAATTTTCATGGACATCATAGTATATATACAAGATCTATGTGGTGAGATGTATTAATGAAAAGGATAGAATATTTTTTCATAGGAAACCATAATTCGATGGAAATGAGTTTGGTAACTATAAATCCAGAATGGGGGATTTTCTCAAGATTCTAACAATTAAACACAGGTTTACCATGGACTAATCATACACACTACCAGAGGATGACCCATATACTCTAATATGAAAAAATATTAATAGATAAGTTTTAAAATAAAAAATAAAAAATATTTATGTTGTTTTATTAATAGAATTGTGTTTAATAAATTTTTTTCTTGTAGGAGAGCTCATGAGATTTTGGTGAAATCAAAAGGTTACTCACCTTGTCTTAGAAAAATTTATTCGAACTATGATTGGAATTGTTTGATCTATGTATCAAGACATCATGATTAGTGACTACGAAGCTTTTTAAAAAATGTATTAAATAATTAAAATCATTATTAATAGAATGAATTCAGTTGGAGAAATTTTGGATTACACCATACTTTTCATATGATTCCTAAAAGTAAATTCAATGAAATTGAATACAATGAAGGTCTCTATTGATGAATGTAAGAACATCAACAAGTTACTCAAAATTTATTGATTAGATCCCTTCATCAACATGAATAGGGATTGGAGAACATCACCAATGTGATAAAAAAATGGAATGTGTATCAATTACATGTGGATATGTTTATTCTAGTAAAAATTCTAATTGTAATCTAAATTATAGTGAAAATGAATAAATGGATCAGATTGTGATTCTAGTATACAAATGAATAAAAACTAAATGATTAAAGAACCATTTTTAAAAAACCCTAAAAGGGAAAAAATAGACACAATAATGTTAGTATGAATTATAATACCTTAAATGTTACTTATTTTATGTTTAAAATGATAGGTAATACCGTTCATTACATTAAAAAACCTAAGGAATTAAGTGAAATAAAAAAACCAAGACCAAAAGGCATTGAAAAATAGTTAGATTTTTATCAATTAATTTGATTCGAGTGACGAATCATGAAGCGATATAGAAGATGATAACATTTTTTTAATGAAATCACTGAATAATGTTTTTGAGTTAGATTTTTTGGAATGTTTTGATTATGAATATGAATAAAAAAATTGTAATCTTTTTAAAGAAAATGAAGAAATTGAAAGGATGAGAAAAATGTTTTAAAATAAATTGATTTATATAATAATATTAATGAAAATAATCAAAAACATTATTTATAAAAATAATGATATTATACATGAATATGAAATTCTATGGAACAATACTTCTTCTTATCCTTCTACAATTATTGATATTTTGAAATATAATCAATATTTGAATGAGAAATTGAAAAATAATTTTCAAATTCTTAATAAAATGTTTTCTTCATTTTTTCAAGGTCGTGAAATATATGATAAATTTATTTCATTGAATAAAATAATTGAAAATAAATATAGTAATATATATTATAAGAATATTACATCTTGCATCCAAAAAAATGATGTTATGGTTTTTAAAAGTGGGTGTAATTGTACTTTTACTTATTTTCAATGTGGCGTGACAGTTCAGTATGCAAAATATTTTTATTTTAGATTCACATAGTCTATATGATTAAAAAATATGCATATTTATTACTAAATTTTTATCTAGTATATTATAAAATTATTATTTAATTTATATTTTTTGTATGTAAAAATTATGTTTCCAATTTGGTCATACCAAAAGTATGTTGAGAACCAAAATCATTAATTAATTGATTTTTTATGGAAATAATAGTATGTTTCAAGAATGAAATTAGGTATATAGATAATATAATCTATAGAAATTTTATTAGATACTAACGAATTATTATTAAATAAAAAAATCTTATCTATGAATTGTTACATTCGATGATAATTCCAAATGTAAAGTAAATGGTTTGGATACAGATGTTATATATATTTATAATTGTATTTATAAATTTTTAAATTTGGAATGTTTAATAAATGATTTAATTAATATATCTCAATAATTTGATGACATAATAGAATTTAAATTTCCAAATTTAAAATTATTATTCTATAGGGATGATTATTTATTATTCTATACTAATCAAAAGTAAAATATATATATTATTGATTTTTTCGAATGAAAATTTTAACAAGTTAACTAGTAAAATGTTATTTAGAATGATAAAATTAATTATCATCAATAATTAGTTCAATATAATTTCAAAAAAAATCATAATATCTCTAAACTTGATAATGTGTTATTGTTACATACCGTAAATAAAGGAAAAAATTGTAGTAGTTATTTCTTAAAATAGAAACAACACAAATATTTTTTTAACTATCAGTTAGATAAGTAATAATTGCAGTTTAATGTAATTATATATTGATCTATTTGGACTTAATTAAACTTATAACATCATATTAAAGTAATTTATTTTTTTATTTCTGAAATTTTTAGTATATTTAAATTGTTTTATTTTTTTACTCATAAAAGTTATAATTTATAAATAAAAATTAATTTTTCTTAATTAGTTAAAAAATATTATTCTTAGTTATAGTGGTGATGAATTTAATAATTTTTAATTTGAATATTATTTATTAAAATAATGGTTATTTTATTAATTCTTATGCTCAGATCACTCATAGAAGAAATATTTTTTTGAAGAAATATTTTTTAGAATAAATTCAAATAATATTAAAATTACTAGAATTTTGTTAAGGGAATATAATTTTTCTAGAAATCTTTAGGTCGAATCCCTTTTTTATGGTTGTTTTATTTCTAATAGAATTCTTGTTAGACATTTTTCAACGAAATCATATTATTAATTGTATAATGATAAAAATCATAATGTTGATTATTTTATAGTTATTGGTCATAAAGATTTTATTTATAATTTAAAGCGAAATTTAGAAGAAAAAAATTTAAAATAAATGGGATAAAGGAATTTTTCATGATTATTCTCATAAGAGTGAAGCTAATAGAGTTTATCAAAAATGAACTGTGATTATATTACAATTTTTTCATGAAATGTTTGATAAAAATAATTTATAATTAAATTCATATTATGATGTTTTTGGTGATATGATTATATGTTTTAAATTAAAGATGGAAAATATTAGAATATGGATGGATAGATTGTGGGGGATAATACTCTTTATCAAACTGATCAAATACCATGGAAAATTCTTAATTATTATCCCATTGAAAATGTAATTGGCAATATAGGTTCTGGTATGAAAACTAGAATATATACCTTAAAAAATATATTCTATCTTTTTTAATATCATGTCCTTATTAATTTTATTAATTGGTTAAATGATCCATGATAAATTATTTCAATTTAATATAAGAATAATCAATTTTTTTAAAATAGTTTTTATATTCAGTTGAATTTCTTGGTGATAATATATGTGTTAGAACAAAATGTAACTTTAGGAACAATATGGATGAATATGGATTGATTTATAAAACCAAATCAAGGCATGATTCCCAACAATAATCTTATGAAGAAAGTACCTAATTTAAATATTCATTTGGACTAATTTGTTAGTTAGAGGCTATGAAATCTTGTTTACATTTTCATCTTTCATGGTTTTTTTATATCAATTAAATGTTAAAACATCTTCTTCAAAAGGTTTTATAACAGAATAATTTTATTTTTATCATCACCATGCTTTTGAAATTTAAATATTTTGTAATCATGTTTGTCGATGATCAAAATCATTAAATTGTCTAAAATAAGAACTCGGTGCTTGGTATGAAAATATTTTCTGGTTTCTATTAAATAATGTTTTTAGTAAATGTAATGTTATTCCTACACATCTTATTAAAATATTTTATAATGATATTATAATTGTACAAATTTATGTTGATGATATAGTTTTTTTGGTGAATTTCATTATAATGATTTTTCTACTTTGATGTGTTATATAATGGAAATTAAATTTCTAAATAGAAATATGAGTTCATTATTATTTAACCACATTTTTCTAAAGAGTTCAATAAAAATATTGTTCTGCATTCCGGTATGTAAATAAAATCTCTTAGTATTACTATTTGTAAAATAGATGTTCATGCATTTATAAATTTTTTAGAAATGAATATTTACAAAGACATGATAGGTATATTTATTTTTTTAACCCTATCTAATCAAATATCATGTTTATAGTTTTTATGTGAAATATCATTAGAGAATCATAAATAGAGTAAAATTAATTTTTTTGAAATTAATAATTATATATGCTAGAGGAAGAGTTAACTCTTATTTTAACCTAAATATCACTGTTCTGATATAATATTACATTTGTACTATGATTATGGATGATACATAATTTACTAGAAAAGCACATAAGGTATGTTTTATTTTTTAGATACTGTTAAATTCTTCATTGAAGTGATTACCTATTTATATATACTATAGATGTTGATTATATCTCTACTATTAGTTTTTGTGCTCAAAGTTTATGAATTAATTTTTATTGTGATTTAGGTATTTATCATTATAAATTTACTCTTTATTATGATAATATATATGAACTTTATTTTTTAAAAATACTTTTCATCTTTATATTATAGAATATGTATTTTTTTCTATTTCATTTTTTTATATCATGTGAATAAGGGAGATATTGTTTCAGAATTAATCCCTAATGAAAATCATCTTAAATATATATTCCCTAAGATAATAGAATTAAATTACTTTGAAAATATTTTTTCCAACATAGATTATTGGTATTCTAATAATTTTATGATTTTATGTGTTTAAATGGAGTTTTAATATATTTATATGATGAGATTATTTGATTTATATGAAATATAAAAAAATCCAAAATATGTTTTTCAGATTACTTTTGTTTAATTTCTATACATATTTTTTTATTATATAACAATTTATGAATTATAATAATTACTAAATGATTTTAAATTACATTCTATATCATAATATGTCAAAAATAATATTTTCTATATGTTTTTCTCCATTTTTTCTCAATCCACTTTTAAAATATTTCTCAAGATATTTGTTACTAAATTTTAATAATGGGTTTCATTATCATGGATCCTTTTTACATATAGAAAAATGATTTATACTAAATCATTTGTATATGTTATTCAAATATGATTATTTTAGAACCCTCAATATACTATTTACATTCTTTCTACTGAAATAAATTTTCTATAGAACCATTGCCTTTTTGAAAATATGAAATTACAGTAGTTGTATTTTAAATTATTCTATGTTTTTTAATTAATAAAAAGATAGATAATATTGATCAATAGTATGAATCACATTATATTTTAGACAATTAAATATATTTCATTTTTTAGTCACTTTTAAATTCCTTAATAATTTAAATTTTTTTGGATTAATGAATGTTGAAATTTGATTATATCATAATAATTTCCAATATAAATTATCATTAGATTTCATTTTTATTCATAATATTATTTACAGATTTTATGTAGTGGTACTAGGATAAATAAGTCATTTTTGGAATTAAAATATCATATGGATTAATTTTTTTTGTCTTCAAATAGGCTAATTATTGTTCTGTATGTATCCAAATTTTTAACCATGTTACTTATTTGTGAACCATAGAGACATTTGGAAATCCACATTACTGATTTTTCAGAATCAGTTACTCTCTATATTACAACCATCTCATGAGACACATAACACCAAGTTGATTAATTTTTTTATGGAAATATAAGAATATTATTTAAATTTAATATAAAGAAATATATTTCATAATAGATCAATATAATTTATTTTAAATTATATAAGAGGGTACAACATAGTTTTTGTATGTTTTTATAATTTTTGATATTTGTTCTTCATGAGTTTTTTAATCATCTATTGAGTTATATAAATAAAATTTATAATATTATTGATTCATTTCAAATATGATTAATTTTTATAAATATAATGCAAAAGGACTGAAATATAATTTTTTTCCTTTATCAAGGACTATTTTTTTCTTTAAATAGTAATATCCAAACTATTTACAATGTTTAGAAATTCGAATATACAAATAACCTTTTTTGAAGAATTAACTTACAGTAATCCATCCCATGAATCAACTACATGGGGAAATAATTGTGTGAATTAATGTATATGAAATTCTTATATTATAATGTTTCTTAAATAGGGAGAAACACTTATGTGAAAACAATATGTAAATTTGGAGAGGTAGATAAGAAATTTTTTATATGATTTTCAAATATATGGAAAAATTACTTATTTTATTGGTTGTTTCATATATATATATTTTACATATTTATTTAATATATATGATGTTTTCTAATGACTTTATAAATTATTATTAATTATATATAACCTTTGAAAAAAATTACATTGTTGTAAACAATTTTTTATAATGATTGAAGTGAGTTTTAGGTTTCCGCACAAAAAATACAACTCAGAAAATAAAAAAATTATTATTTTTTATATTTTTTATTTATTTTTTTATAAACATAATTTTGTTTTTATCAAACTCATTCAAAAATTATTATAATTTATTTTTCTATTTTTAATTTTTTATATTCTTTGTGTATTCACTCTTGGTTTTAAACAAATTGTTTCTGAATTTCGTATTTCATATTAGAGCATGATTCTTTATAGGAATATCTAATTATTATATTATATTTGAAGTAATTTATGCTATAAAATCTATTGTTTTCAAAAAAATTTGTAATCGATATTGATTTTTTTTGTTTATGATTTGAGTTAAATTTGTGGGATCAATATTTATTTCTTTTCCCTACTTTCAGATAAATTTTTTTTCATTATTTATTTTAAAATTATATAACATATATCATCGATATTGTGTTTATATATTTTTAAAATGAGTTAAGGATTTAATATTATAAGATACTACTCATGTGGTACTTCGTTACTGAGATATTTCATATTTTTAAGTGACCCATTACAACGAATTTGGTGGTTTTAATAAAGTGAAGGGTGGTACATCGTATATGTATTGAAAATTTTCCTATAATACTATAATTTATCAAAATATATGAATGAAAAAATTTATAACTACTATTTTCCTAATGATATATAATGGTAAATTTCTCATGAATGGGTACTTTTTCTTTTTTATGTCATCACATTTTCTTGTGTCTGAAACACTTCTTCCAATATTTCACATACACACATACACACATTTATTTATTTAATAA
Organism: Viscum album; assembly: GCA_963277665.1. NCBI lineage: Eukaryota > Viridiplantae > Streptophyta > Magnoliopsida > Santalales > Viscaceae > Viscum > Viscum album. The sequence continues at coordinate 1,049,430,526 of OY728150.1, forward strand.
TAAATGAATTATTCTGATCTATCTTAGAGTAGTGACTCCGATATTACAATTTCATGACCATCGGGGTTGTGATTATATTTTCTAAATTCAGAGTTGTACTTGAGTTGTGATTCTCTATTCAAAAGTCAGGTTTCGTGGTTATTCTTCCACATCAAAATTTAGTTTTTATTTGTGTTCTGAATCCCATTAATAAATAATATCACATCAAAATTTGTATCTCACTAGTTATAGATTTATAAGAGTACACTAGGTCTTTCTTCACTGAACTACTACAAAAAACATCATTTTATTATTTTCATTATTTTATTTTTTTAATTTTAAATATATTTATTAATTAACTATAATATTTATATTAAATAATTAATCCCTATATTTAACATTTGTAATATGTTATAGTGACCCCCTATAAACCACATTTCATTACTCTAGCTGAATTAACAACTATTATTATGTAAATAATGATATTTTTCTTTTAATTCTATTGAATATATTAAAATTTAATAATTAGAAGATAAATAATTAATGAGACGTGATTAAAGCCAATTAATATTAAAATATAATATTTTTGGAAGAAATTTTTAAAATATGTTTGGTATATTGAATAGACACGTTTAAATGATTATTCTAATAAAAATATTTAATGTCCAAAAAAATATATTCATGCTCATTTCATTAGACATTTATATGAAATAATATTAAGAACATTTAGTGTTTTAAAAATTGATTACCTATAAATAAATAGTTCTTATTATATTATATATTTTCATTTAAATGTAAAATTCTAAAATTTTGAAATATCAATTGTAAAATATTAACTTCATTTTACCATGTGAAAATTTTCCGACATAAATTTTTATGATTTTTTAAAATGGTTGATTTATTTGTGATTAGTGAAAAATGTAGTTTGAACAAAAACGAAAACATTTTTAACATAATAATATTATTTGAATGACTAAAAATATCATTAAACCATTTTATAGAAATATTATTTATTTTTGGAGTAATATAATGAATTTAAAATTATTTATTTTAATTTATAAACCTATGATTGACATGTTGGATCCTAAGCTAAATTTTAATGTAATTAAAAACTTATTTGGTCATTTTTAGTTTATTTCCATATTCAAAAGATTCAATTTAGTTTCTTATTGTTTAAAAATTATAATAATACATAATATATATCCATAAACAAATTAATATAATTATTATCAAAACAATATATAAATGTTATGTTAATTCATTTTTATTCATGAAAGGGTGTCTTCTTGAAAGACCATTTGTTGTTTTATATAGCTCAGTTTTGTTAGAATTAATTATAACCACCTAATAAAATTGAATCATGTTAATGTTTTTAAAATTTATAATAATAATGTAAACAATTATTAATATGTTGCATTTCATTCTTTTTTTAAATAACTTACAACACTAATCATTAGTCTTCTTGGTTAGGGTTACTTGAGGTAAAATAGCTAAATAAAGGGATATGGCCAAAAAATATCACAAATAAATAACCATAAAATAGTATATATAATTTTTATCCACCTCTAAATTATTTATTTTATACTTTTATTTGTATTTGAACCACATTGATTGAGAAATAGTTCCAATTTTTTATTATGAAAATAATATTTAGAAAATGACTCATGTGACATCTATAAGAGGACCACATGACCACCATAATTATCCTCACTCACAAACCTTAATAGAATACCGATAATATAAAAGGAATCTTCTACTCCAACATTAACATGTAATATACATTTTGGTCTTATCAGAAGACCATTATACGAATGACTTTTGTATAGTTTAATGGTAAATATCTAAGGAAGGGGAATGTTTCAAAACCATAGACTTTCATGTTTTACTCTACATGTCCTATTTAAAATATTTTATTACCATATATAATATGATTACATATTTATAATTATTATACATACATTTTAATATGTTTATGGAAAAACCATTATTTACCTCCCTATGATCCATAGGAAAATAAAAACATCACCGATGCAATGTATAGACTACCTCCTCCTTGAATGCTATATATCATTTTCTCACATCCATCACAGTTGGATCCAGAAAAATATTTATAGAATAAGTATGATATTCATAAAATTATTATGTACCTACAAATATAATTTGTCCATTTGATTAATAAAAATTTCAATAAACGGTCTTCATAATATTTAACCACATAAAAATAGAAAATTAAGAGACTTATTTATTTTGAAAACATATTTAATTATATAGATATTTTTATACTACGAGGATATTGTATTAATATTTAAATAATTGTTTTGGTTTTATAATGATAATTTAAATATTTAACTCATTATTAAGATACAACCTTTGTTTTTTTTAAAAATATTGTAAACATTTTTTTTGTTTTATCTATAATAATAATACGTAAAAATCATGTGCAATTAACATAAAATATTATAAATAATAATGGAACATCCATTAAAATTCATTATAAAATGGATATATTTGAATCATGGCCATGTAATGTCAATTGAAATAGTAGTAGATATGTAGACATGAAAGGATGAATGAAACTTACACCATTGATCAATATCAACTAAAAAGGTTATAATTATGGCATAAATTATTAATTAAAAATAATTAAAAGGTATATAAATATAAATTTAGTTCTAAATAAAAAATTAGCATATTTTACCTTAGTATACATGATTTTAGAGTTCAAAAAACTAAGATTGAATAACAAGTAAGGGCTCTTTATCTAGATTTCCACATAAAGAGATAGTTTTCATGTTATGTACTTATATTTATTTATATGGTGTACAAACTGAATAATTGAAATATTAAATCATTATTATATCTATATTAATAGTATTTAAAATTTTATAAAATTTTATATTCCTTCACAGGTTTTTTTATTCAAATTTTATTATCTTAAATGTTTTTATTCTCAATTATCATTCTATGATAACTCATATTTAATATTGGAATTTCTTCATTTATATGATTTATATACAAAAAAATTAAAATATTGTATCAATTAATTATTTATTTATTTTAATCTACTATTTCAATATATTTCATTCTATATAATTCCATTTCAAAATCCATAAGTTATATTCCATTTTAATATTATTTTAAAATTTTTGAAGAATTTATTTTAATTTTAATAACTAAGTAATGATATTATATTAAAAATATATCTATAATATCAATTTATTTAAATAAAAATATTTTAAACAAATATTTTAAAGGATATCATAATAGTTCATTTTTATGTTTCCTTATAAAGTTGTGAAAAAATTATGCAAATAATTTTTACTATATGATCACATTTTCCAATATTCATGTTTATTTGTTAGTATGCATATTATTTTTATTATTTTGATTCTATGGAAAATAAAATTAAATTTCCAATATTCAATAAAATTTTAATTTTAAAGATTTATCTATGAAAATGGAATTTCGTCATATTTTTATTAGAGAACTATAACTATTTCTGTTTATGGGTTCAAATGAATTACATTATGAGTTTTATTATGAACGTTCAAGAATATATGTGTTTTAATCATGTTAATGATATTTGGAATTATATATACAATGAACATAGGGTATGATATTTTCATCCAATACACTGAGTAATTATTTTTTCTATGTAGACGTGAAGTTGGAATAAATTTCTTTACTTATATTTTATGGATATATGATTGTGTAATTAACTTGTAAAGTTATTTTATTACTAATGAAATTTTAATTAATTATTTAAAATTAATTATTGAAAGGGAGATATGAATATGTTAATCCTGGTAACCTTTAGGATTATTCTATTACTTTTATTATTCCTTTTAGAATATTTTTTTTGGAATTATTAAGCTATGAAGATGAAATGTGTATATGTTTTGTTTTCATGTAACATGATTATTGACCCATGATTCCACACTCCTATTACACATGTTTTATGTTTCAATAATCATTATTCCATTACACGTGATTTCTTTTAGGTTTTTCTAGGTATAATTTCCTAATTATAAATTTATGTACCTTTATTATGTTTCTATAAACACATGTTCATCTTGTAATTTCATATGAAATTTGATCGTAATATCTTTTGTTTTAATTAATGAGAATTTGAGCTCACCATTCTTATGTTTCCATTACCCTAGGTTTTGGGGTGTATTAGTCATTATCAATGTAATGTTAATAAACAATTTATAGTAAGTAAGGTATCAATTGATGATAAATTATGAGTTGTTTATACTATTATGAGTTGAAAATTTTAAGGCTGATCATATGTTTAAATGCATAAATACCAAATTTTTTGGTCATCTATTATTGGATTTTGAGGTTATTAATGATAATTTGGTTGATTTTCATATGGTATTAAGAGTAATATATGATTGAGGTAAAGGTAACCCTTTTGTTTGAAATGTGATTTTATGTTGAAGTAAATTTGGTTAATTGCGGCAGTGGGTTAATTGATTCTGGTAATACTAGTAAAGTAATATAGATAACCATATGGGTTCAATATTCATTTTGTGAAAACATTATTTAGCTTATATTTTAGTGTAATAATATAATATTTCTATTATTGCTGATTAAGATAATATTTATTATATTCCCATTAAATATTTATGTAGATAAATATTATGTTTATTTCTATGAGTATAGGATTCCTTGATTTTTGCGATTAAAATATGGTAAAAATGATTATGATACATTTGATGAGTTGTTTTCTAGATTATGTTATTTATACAAATGTGATAAAAATTAAGGAAATATGGATGTAACTAAAATAGTATTAATTTTAACATATAGTTTAATTGACTTTATATTGTTTTAAAATGAAGGTTCTAGTGGATATGAAAACTTTGATTTATTTTAATATGGTTATTTATTATTATAATAAACCATTTTTAGAATTTATTTTAAAAATCAATCTTAAAATTGATTCTCTAAAACATATGTTCCTAGAAAAATATTATTCTTATTACCAAGGATGTATACTGCGCAAAAACTGTTTTCATAAATGAAAATCTAGATATATGTCTATAATGAAATAAAATTTGATTCTTACCCCTGATTGTAAGGTGCATAACTCATTGAAAATTATAAATTTAGTCATGAATATGTTTACAAATATCAGATAATTTGAATAATATGATAAATTAAAATATTAATTATAAAATTCCTCAAGTAAGTTACATTTTAATAACAACTATATAATTCTAATTTTTTTGTCTTTTTTACAAAAATAACTACTAGGAGGTAAATGAAAGACCAGATTTTCTCTACACTCTTAAAAATAGTACATTATATGGGTTTATTTAGAAGGTGTAATGCACAACCCCCTCTAATTTCATTTTCTGTACTATTAGAGGGGGTTCTGCACAACGCCCTCTTATCATCGAATTTAGTGGGGGTTCACAACCCCCTCAAAATATTTCAGCAATTTTTTATTATATGGGTTGATTTTACAGACGATTATGTTAAAAATTTCTCTTCTTTAATAATTAGTTATGTTATATATTTATTTACATGCACAAAAAATTCGGTTAGAAGTGAAATATATATATATATATATATATTCAGTTAGATTTTAGTGGTGTTATATGTGTGTGTGGGTTTTATACATAAATTGTTTTTTAAGAAAATAGTGGGGGTTCAAAATTCTCTCTCGAAGCCCTAATTAATGTATCACAATAGAGGGCGTTCACAACCCACCTAATTTATGAGATAAGAGGGTTTGTGAATCACTACTATTTTCTTAGAAAATCATAATATATATAATATATATTTTCAATACATATATGAATGTATTTATAATATTAGTAATATGTTATATTCGTATTAATATGTAATATATATATATATTAATAATGTGTGTATAATTAATATATAAATACATAAAAATTCATAATATATTTGGGAAATATATAAATATATTTATATATAATATGTGTATTCAAATAAATATAATTAGTTAAAAAAAGTAAATATATAAATACAAATTTGTGTTTGTGTGTATTTGATATAAATGTATTTATAAATACAAACATAGATAATTTTACATAAATATATGTAAATATATAATTTATATAGGTTTATAGAAAAAATATATATATATATATATTTATATTAATATGAATATAGATTCATGTTATTTATTTTATTTGTTTAAATATATTATTCAAATAATGATTCTTATAATAATTATATTAATATATATAAATACAATAGTAAATAAAATACATTTATAAATTTGATAATATATATTCTTATTTTAATAAACATAATATATGTAGTTAAATATATTTATTTAATAATTTTTATTTCAATAAACTTATTAATATATATAAATACAATAATATATAAATTATATGTATAAATCTGTTAATATATATATGTTCATTAGTATATATTCATATTATAATAAACATATTATATGTATTTAAAAAATGTTTTTAAATTTTTTTTATATAATGATCTTATAAATATATATAATGACAATAGTATATAAATTATACGTGTAAATTTGTTAATATATATGATCATTAATATATATGCATATTTTAATAAACATATTATATGTGTTTATGTATATTATGAAAATAATTTATAGTTTAATAAACCTATAAATATATATAAGTATAATAATATATATAATATATATAGAAAATGGTGATATGAGATAGGGGTTTTGGCGCAGGAGGTATATCGAAGAAAAACATGGTAACAATCCCACCAGGATCAATGATTTAGAACCCTTCTGAATTTTTCAAACGAATAGGGTTGAACTATGGGGGTGGTAGTGGGGGTTATGCATAGGAGAGGCAGATGGGCCAAGGTGCATGCACAAGATACTGGGGACGGGACCGTGGCACACACATAAGAGTGGCTTGAGCCGTGGGTACAGAAACATGCGATTGGAAATGGGGAACATGAGAGTAGATTGGGATAGGAAACTGGAGGGGGAATGGGGAATATTAACGTAGATCGGGACATTATAGGATATATTGTGTGGTATACACGGGAACATGAAATGTGATATTGGGGGGAACAGAAAATAAAACAATAGGGGTGGTGATTGGAGATTTTATTAATAAAAAGTTAATCATTTGCACATGGATTGGAGAGGCTGGAGGAGAAGGTACACGTATAGGTGACTGGAAATGGGCATCCTGATAGTAGACCAGAACATGTGACTGGAGGGAGAATGGGTAACAATACAGTAGACCGGGACACAATATGATATTCCATGGGGTACATGTAGGAATATGACATATAGGAATGGGGGAAACATGACACACGATTGGAAGGGTGGTGATTGTGGAATTTTTTTTTCAAAAAAAGTGAATCCTTAGGGGCGGTTGGTTGAAAACCACCCCTAATGAAATTACGATTAGGGGTGATTTGAACCACCCCTAAATAACTCAATTAGAGTTAGTTTATGTTTTAACCACCTCCAATTCCTACCATTTAGGGTAAATTTTAGACAACATTACAGGGGTTTTAATCCCCGTCTAATATACCCTCCATTAAATTCATCATAAATTTTCTATTACTTCCTCAAAACTGCATGTACTAACAGTAGGAGGGCACATTAGCGATGGTTCGTCATAACCACTTCTAATGTCTTTAGAAAAATTATAACCCCTTCTAATGTAAAAAATAACCCCTCTTAAATTACCCATTTTTTGTATTAACAAAAGAAGTAATATATCCAAATGGATAAATAATTCATCTATATATATATTTTTTTATTTTTCAACAAAAAATTTTGAAATATTTGGGATTTGAAATTTATATTAATTAATGACTATATTTAAAAATCATTTCAACTTATCTAGTTTAATTTATTTCAGTAAAATGTGTTTGGTACCATAATGAGAAAAACATTATGAATTGAAAATAGTCACTCTATCAATATTAATTGGATGATTTCTTTCTTCTAGAATTTTTGAAATTTGAGAAGTGTGCATATTACATTTTTAGAAAATATACCATTCCAAATCATGGGAATATATGGTGATTTTATCCACACAGATACATTATTTTTAAATATCCTTTTTGTTTTCTATCTTTAACTAACCATAAATGTATAATACCATTATTTGTTGGGGTTACATAATGTTGTTTATAAATGAAAAAATTATCATTATAATTTAGAAAATATTTCAATTTGTATCTAACAAAAAACATGATAATGTTTAACATATAAACATAGAGGAGTTTACATAATAGTTCATTCCATCCCATAGTGTTATTGAGGATAACTCTAGTCATTATTATTGAAGGATGTGCAACTAAATGTTCCATACCTTGACCAATATTTCCAATAATTAACCTTTTAAAGTCCTTGTCTAATTTAAGATTAATTAATTCATATTTTATGAACATATAGATATAGTATGTAGTTTAAGACTAGTTTTAAAAATAATAGGGAAATATTATTTTCTAAACCACTGATTTTATTTAACATATTTTTTTAGACAAAAAATTACATTAATGAGATTTAGACACTTTGTGTGTATGCTAATTTCTTATTAAACTATATTTATATTGTTTCTTTTTTTACATAAATTAAACACACTCTTGTTATTTATAAATATGTTTTATCTAGTTCAATATAAGAAAAAAGATTTCATATTTAGTATTTATAGGGATTAGGGTGGAAGGTTTGAGAATATTTATTTTTAAAAAATTTCATTGTGGAAGCCAATGGATATAACTTTTAACACCTAAGAACTCGATAACAAGAACTAAATTTTTAAAAGGAGGAATAAAAAAGTTCTAAGAATTTTTCCAGTCTATATTTTGTGAGTGTTTTTTTTCTAGAATTATTTAGTATAAATATGTTAATATTATATTTTTAAATTTATATAAAATTTTACATCGATGAGTGTTAAGAAATCCCAATGAACTTGGAATGTATGAAGCTAAAATTTAGTTAGTTTGATATTATTGGATGAAATAAGTCACACATGTGAAAATAAATATAATATTTAGATGTTTAATAAAAAATATTGTGGATGTAATGGTTCATGCATTTCCATCCTATTAAATTTTCCTCTTAGTGGTTGGAGGTGTTTGAAAGTACAAAAAAGGAGGTTCTATGGAGTTGGAGTTTTAGAAATTGTTCAATAAGAAAATTATATCCTAAAATGAGGATTAACAATGGGGGTTAGAGATTTACATATTATGATGTTAAAGAATTAATTATTGTTCTCTAATATTCAGGGGATATGTGAAATAGATTCATATCAAGGAATTTGAATTTAAAATGTCATTTTAATCAAATATATGGAGGCATACATTGAGGTTCAAACTAAATATATTACGAATTAGAATCCTAAACTGGATTCAAGAATTGTAATCCTTGACCCTCATGTAATTCAACATGCGAATATATTATTCATGATGTGGGAGGGTTTTTTTCAAAGATATTTATGACACATTATCGGTCAAATATCTACTAATTCTATTGATATTTCTCTTGGTTTCTAGTATTACCCGAGGATTTCTAAGTGATCATCCATCCCTTCTTCCCTTTGATCAATCATTGGGTTCATATCATTAATCATTAGAAATATTTGGCTCTTTATTCTCACATTTTCTTTATTTTAACTCATTATTTATTCTTGAATCTTCTACAACGATGTTGATTTTGATTTAGGTATGTTTTTTCAATATTTTGATGATCCCTTGATGAGGTGTAGGTTGATATATGAGTTTCATATGATGTTATGGCTTTGGGAATGTTTCGTCTTCTAACTACGATGTCCAGAGATATCAGAAAGATTATTTGAGGTTGTGCATCCTAATTCTCACCATTCGATGTTTTATGTGTGTGATTTGTATAGTTTTTCATTCTTTCTAGTCGATAGTATGTGTCATTATAATAAATATATTTAATTATAGTATCCAAAATAGATGGGTATGGATGAGTTTAATTAAATTTTGTACAGATTGACAATTTTATTTATGTTCTTATTCCTACTGTTTTCAAAACTAAAAAATGGACATTGGAATCATTTTCACATAAATGTTAGATATCGATACCCTTGTAGAGTTGTTTTGTGATCAAACCATAAAATGTAAAAATATTTTATACTTGGATAATAACTAGTTTCTAATAGAAATATGGATTCTCTGATAATACCCATGTTAATTAAAGAAGTAATGTAATAAAATCCATTGAATAATTGTGGGAAGAAAAAATGTGATTCATTATTTTGTGCTTATACATACGAAATTTTCTTGTGTGTTTCGGAATGTGAAGTAGTGATGGAGGGGAATTTTTTTTTGATGGATGGGGCGATGATGTAGTGGTTAGTTAGAATTAATGTGATGTGGGAAGTTGTGTGATGGTGATGATATGTGGTGGTGGTGTGTATTTGGGTGAAATTGTGAATAGAGGTTGAGTTATTTGATGTGGGTTGAAATGGTTATAATGGGTTATTTTGGTGCATGAGGTTGTAGTGTGTGATGGTTGTGGTGGAGAGTGGTTGAAATGTATTGTGATGTTATCCTGGATGAAACCATGGTGTGATGTGGTTGTGGTTGATGTGATTGGATGGTTTGGATGGTTTAATGAATTGATGATGGTTGATGTGAGATGGGACTGTTTTTGTGTGGTGGTTAACCTTGATTCTCGGTTAGTCATGGAATAATATATGATGTGAAAATGAGATAACATGGGTTTGTAAATTAACAGAGAATAAACCTGTAGTTTAGTGGTGCTAAATGGAATAAATTATTAAAAAGGTACATATAAATATTAATGAAATGTATTAGTAATTAACATTAAATTAATTTGATGTATCTCAAATACGAAGAATCATTTAAATGAAAGTGGGGCATTTTTTTGTTGATTTTATGGTGTTGGTGTTGTGTGTTGAACACAATGGTGGGAGAAGTTGTGGTGGTTGATGAGTGGTATGATTGTTCTAGTGTAGTGTGTGTTGTTGTAGTTTTTGTGAACACATAGGTTGGTTGTTTCATTATATCTATATTCATGTATATCTATGATATTTCTATATATGACCCACTGAAGTTGTATAACTTCACAATTTCATAGAGGTTCACATGTTTAGGTTTTTTCCAACATCCATTACATTGGTGATACATATAGTTGGATACCCCCGTTTCCACACTGTTCATTCAGTGGTTTTGGCCTCTGTTTCATTAGACATGATGTATAGTTATAACTGTTGATTAATTAGGTGATGTGTGATGTATTATACTATGTTTTATTGGATGAGTTGTGATGTTTTTTCCAGTTGTATTCAGGTCATATGTTATGTTGTGTGTGGGCCTAGGCTTCTGTGCGTGAGATATGATGTAATGGTACCTGATGTTAGATCCAAATGATAGACCTTTTGAAGGTCATTTATTTTGGGATGCATCCTGAAAAATAGTAGATATAGTTTTCATGTGATGAGATGTCACGAACCGAATCGGGTCGTCATCCGAACCGACGCCCGACCCGGCCCACGGCAAGGCCCGAAGGGCATTCCCGATCCCCACGGGCTGGCACAAGTACCCGGGTATCAAAATAAACTTTGGGAACGATTTACCCGAGTGAATAAATGTAAATCAGCCAACCAAAGTAGACCAAACAGAAATAAAGGTTACAGTCAAACATGTAGTTGACCAAACAAGTTTTTGGTTCACAAGTATCCAAAACCCAAATAACACTAAAACAAGATGACCAAAAACCAACCTAAGGACTGTCACCCGGTGTGAGGACACCGCCTCTAAGCTACCACCAAAACGCCACGTTGGTAGTCCTGATAACAACCTGAACCACTGCTCCCAAAAGCTGGACCCCTACCCGTATCCTAAGTAAACAAGTCTACTTACACCCAAGGGTGTAAGTAGGGTGTGAGCAATCGCCCAGCAGAATATCACCAATAAAAGATTCCACGCACAACTATCAAAAGACAAACAACTTGCAATGCTAAAATAAAGAGAGAAAGAAGTGCAATAGGAAAATGGTTTTCATAAAACGATTTAAAAGAAAGGCAATTCAAGATAAACACATTAGGATAGCAGTTCAAGTGACATATCACGTATCAGCATGCACGCAAGGTAACTGGTAGCACCAAGGGATGGGAAAGGCCCTATGGGTACTAGAACTAGTGGGATCCTAGAACGTCGTGTCTCGGTGAAACATGGATTAGGCGGCCACGACCCTCAGATAACGTGGCTTAGAAGGCCAGGACCCTCAGAACACGTGGCTTAGAAGGCCACGACTCTCAGATATCATATGTTTAGTTAGTGTTGCAGTCGTCAAACCTGCCAGTGAAACCGGGTCGGGTCAACTCCGGAACACTAGCTCACTAGTCCCAGTCTCCCCACCTAATACCCCGGCTTCCCACCATGTGCTCACCTAAAGATCAAAGTTCATATAGTATGTCACATTATCACTTAGAGCCAAACGTGTCACATGCACAGTGATATCCTTTTTGAAAACCACACACACACACACCAAAACCTTTCTTTTTAAAAACATAGACCACACTGCATAAGCTTTAAATTAAACTAGACACATAAGTTAACGAAATCACTTTGTTATTTAAGAAAACCACTAAGAAAAATTATTTAACAGTTTTCAAACATGTCTCAAAAAGTTTTAAAGGTTAAAAAGTCACCCAAAACCCCTTTCTATAATAAAACACATTCTGACATGCCAACACACAACCTGCGTCATCCGAACTCCTTGACTCACGCACTGCACAGTTTACAAATAATCATAAACAGGCAAAGTGAGTTTCCGCCATAAAAGAAATGGACTTGCACCACAAAAATGTACCACTGGCAAATAAAATGCGCATTTAAAAAAGTAATTAAAACTAATTTGTCAATATGAAAACTAATTAGCAGGATGATGAAAAATTAAACCAGCACGCAAAAGATCACCAAAAGATAATTGATTGCGGAATCACCTACCTCAAACAGGAACGGGAAAGGACACGATGCAAGATTCCAGTTGCGCCGCAGTCACACCGTCTTGAGCCGTCAACCAGGTCCTAAAGACAGCAGAACGCTCAACGGGTTTAGAAAATTGTTAACATAATAATAATGATGATAATAATAATAGCGATAACATAATAATAATAATAATAATAATAATAATAACATAATAGAATAATAATAATAATATAATAACAATAACAATAATAATAATAATGATAATAATAATTATAAATAATAATAAAAACAATAATAATAATATTAATAATAATAATAGTATAATAATAATAATAATAACAATAGTAGTATAATAATAATAGTATTATTAACATAATAATAATAATAATAATATGATAATAATAATAATAATAATAATAATAATAATAATATTATAATAATAATAATAATATAATAATAATAATATTATTATTATTATTTACATAATTATAATAATAACATATTAATATTTATAGTAATGATATAATAACTAAAATATTAATAATAATAACAAAAGAAAACATAATATCTTATTATATAACTTAAAATAATAAAAAAAAAAATAAAAAAAAGAAAAACAGACCTGCGCGGTGGAGGAGGTGCCGAACAGGGGCGCCGGAACGGGGAATAAGAGGAAGAAAAATAAAGGGATGAAGAATGAGAGAAGAGGAAGAGGAGAAGAATAAGAAGAGAAGAATAAAAGAAGAAGAAGAGAAGAAGAAGAGGCAGGGGCGTGGTCCGGCGGAAGGTGCGGGTGAGCGGGTGAGGGAGAGAGCGCTGGCAGGGGAAGAAGAGGAAGAAAAAGAAAGGGAAGAAGAAGGAGAGAAGAGGAAGAGGAGAAGAAGGAGAAGAAGAGAAGAAGAGGAGGAGAAGAAGAAAAGAAGAAGAAGAGAAGAAAAGCAGCAGGGCGGTTGCGCCGGCTGGGGGTGCAAGGGGAGCAGCAGGTCGGCCCGAGGTGGAGGCGTGGCCGATGTAGGTCCGGCGAGAGGTGCAGGAGCGGCGCAGCAGAGGAAAAGTCCGGCGAGACATGGCTGGGGTGGAGGAAAAGAAGAGTGGGGAGAGGGGAGGGAGTGCGGATGCAGGAGAGTGAGGGTGAGGCCGAGCGGAAGAAGGAGAGGAAGGAGAGAAGAAGAAAAGAATAAGAAGAGAAGGAAGAGAAATAAAAAGAGAGAGAGAGAGAGGGTGGCGGCGGCTAGGGTTAGACATGGGGGAAAAAAATTCAACAATTTAAGATAAAATACTAATATTAAATATCATAATAATATTAGAAATAATAATATTAATAGTAATAATAATAATCAAAATCTTAAAAATAATAATCACATCACAATAATAATGATAATAATAATAATTAATAATAATAATAATATATTAGCAATAATAATAATAATATCATAATAATTATAAAGATAATAATAACGATGATAATAATAAAATAATAACAATAATAAAAGCATACAATTAATAATAATAATAATAACAATAATAGTATCAATAATAATAACAATAACATAAATATTAATAAAACTGAAGTTAACATCTGTCGTTTGGTTCGTCCGCGCAACAGGCACCGAGCGTTAAAATGGAAAAGCTGCATGGCTTTGCCCATCCCCTACCCGTGCGTCGAGCGGCGCAAGGCCCGCGCGCGCGCACCGTTACCCCAATGGGCAACCCAAACCGGGTTCGCCTCATGATACAACCAAATAATTTAAATAAACCTGCAATTAATTTATGAAATTAAAATTTAAAATTAAATGTATACCTCAATAAAGTCCAGGCGTGACAATTCTCCCCACCATGAAAACTTTCCGCCCTCGGAAAGTCAGCTCAATGCCTGATCAGAGAATAAAAATGGGTACTCCTGCTCAACCCATGACTTCCGCTCCCAAGTCTCATGTTCATCATTCCTGTGCTGCCAAAGAACATGGACCAGAGGAATGGGCTTTCCACGCAACACCTTTTCCTGAGAATCCACTATACACACTGGTCGCTCGACCATAGACAAGTCAGACTCTATCTCCAGCTCCTCCCAATTCAGCACATGCGACGGGTCGGGGTTGTACTTCTTCAGTTGGGAGACATGAAATAAGTCGTGAATCGACGTCAACTGCGAGGGCAAAGCTAACCTGTATGCCACCTTGCCAATCCGCTCAAGAATTTCGAAAGGTCCAACATATCTCGGTGTCAGCTTCCCCTGTTTCCCCAAACGACGGTGACCCAAGCGAGGGGCCACATTCAGGAACACTCTGTCCCCCACTAAAAACATGAGGTCCCGCCGCCTCTGATCTGCATAAGACTTGTGGCGACTCTGAGCTGTCAACAACCGCTGCCTAATCAGCTTGACCTTCTCAGACATCTCCTGAACAAGACTCGGTCCCAAGAGCGAGGCCTCTCCTACCTCATCCCATCACAGAGGAGACAGACAAGGCCGGCCATAGAGCACCTCAAAGGGTGCCATTCTGATGGAAGACTGGTAACTGTTATTGTAAGAAAACTCGACCATCCCCAAATGGCTATCCCATGAGCCTCCAAAATCTAACACAAAGGCTCGGAGCATGTCCTCCAGAATATGATTCGCCCGCTCCATCTGGCCATCGGTCTGAGGATGGTATGTCGTGCTCATCTTAATCTGCGACCCCAAAGCCTTCTGGAGGCCTCCCCAAAAATGAGATGTAAAGCAGGGGTCCCTGTCAGAAACAATTGCCGATGGCACGCCATGAAGTCTGACCACCTCCTGAACATACAAGCGGCCCGGTTCCTCTACCTTCGCTGTATCTCTGATCGGAATAAAGTGAGAAGTCTTGGTAAAATGGTCAACCACCACCTAGATAGCATTCCTCCCTCGAGGTGTACGAGGCAAGCCAATGATGAAGTCCATGGCGACCTCATCCCACTTCCAGGTAGGAATGGGTAATGGCTGGAGTAGGCCAGATGGTCTCTGATGCTCTGCTTTCACTTGCTGGCAGGTGTAACATCTGGATACAAAGTCGGCTATGTCTCGTTTCATACCTGGACACCAGAACTGACGGCGAACATCGTAATTAATCTTGGTGGTACCAGGATGGACGGCCCACTGAGATTGGTGGCTATCCTGCATCACAACCTTTCGTAGAGACAATGGAACTACCGCATGGCCCTTGAAACATAGGACCCTCTGGGAAGACAAAGACCAATCAGGAGTCTCCCCACCATGAAGAAACTGCATAGATCGCTGACAAAACTCATCACCAGGCTGCTCCTGCTGAATCAAATCTAGAAAGGCAGGAGTCAACTGGATGGTAGACAAGAAAGTACCTCCACTGTGCTCCCTGCTCTCCAAATGCATCTGGGCGAAGAGCCCCATCAAAGTCCACTCATCGCTGGACTTCTTCAACGCCTGCACTGGTACTTTTCTGCTCAATGCGTCAGCTACCACATTACCCTTTCCAGGTGTATAGAAAATATCAAAATCAAAACCCTGCAGGTACTTGACCCAGCGGCGCTGCCTCAAATTGAGATCCTTCTGAGAGAAAATATAGGCCAGGCTCTTGTGGTCAGAATATACCACAAACTTCTCCCCAAAAGATAGTGGCGCCACATCTTCAAAGCATGCATCACTGCCACCAACTCTAAGTCATGAGTCGGATAGTTCTTCTCATGCGGCCGGAGTTGGCGAGAACCATAAGCCACAACATGGTCATCCTGCATGAGCACACATCTAAGGCCCGTACCTGACGCATCACAGTACACCACATAGCCCTTTCCTGACTCCAGAAAGGTCAACACAGGTGAGGTGGTCAACCGCCGCTTCAACTCCTCAAAATATGTCTGGCACTGTGGGTTCCACTCATACTTCGCCCCTTTCCGGGTGAGTGCGGTCATGGGGGAGGCAAGCCGCCAGAAGTCCCGGACAAAGCGCCTGTAATAACCAGCCAAGCCCAGAAAACTCCTGATCTCAAACACATTTCTCGGCTGCTCCCAAGACATAAATGCTCTGATCTTTTCGGGATCCACTGAAACCCCTTGTTCTGAGACTACATGCCCCAGAAACTTCACTTCCCTGATCCAAAAGTGCACTTTGAGAGTTTGGCATACAGGCGGTGATCCCGCAAAGTGCCCAAAACAACACGCAGGTGATGCTCATGATCCTCCTCAGATCCAGAGTAGACCAGGATGTCATCCACGAATACCACGACAAATGAGTCAAGATATTGGTGGAACACCCTATTCATGAGCGCCATGAAAACTGCAGGAGCATTTGTCAGTCCGAAAGGCATGACCAAATACTCGATGTGACCGTACCTGCTTCGGAAAGCCGTCTTCGGGATATCTGCTTCTCTCACCCTAAGCTGGTGGTATCCCGAACGCAAATCAATCATGGTGAACCACTTTTCCCCCTTCAGCTGGTCAAACAAATCGTCAATCCGAGGAAAAGTGTATTTATTCTTGATGGTTACCATGTTCAACTTCTGGTAATCAATGCACAACCGAAGGGTTCAATCGGCCTTCTTCGCGAATAAAACTGGTGCGGCCCAAGGAGAGATGCTCGGGCGAATGAATCCTTTGGATTCCAAATCGTCTAGCTGTATCTTTAATTCCCTCAATTCGGTGGGGGCCATGCGATATGAGGGAAGAGATATAGGCTATGTTCCCGGCGCCAACTCAATCGAGAACTCCACGTCTCTCTCTGGGGGTAAGCCAGAAAAATCATCTCGGAAGACCTCTGGGAACTCATCCACAACACGAGGTAACCCGCCATGTGAAATACCACCATCTTCCTCCAGCGCGAGTGACGACAACTGATAAGCAAGATTTCCAATCTCAGGGAGTGGAGGTCCCGCACGTCCCGACCGAGGATCCCATTCTCCGTGAAATAGCTGAGGAGTCCCATCTGGTGCTGTAAAGGTGACTCGGCGTTGATAGCAATCAATGTGCGCCTGGAAGCACACCAGCCAGTCCATACCGAGGATCACATCAAATAGGTCCATGTCAAGGACTAAGAAATCACATTCCATCTCGACTCCCAACACAGAGGGTGCGCACGATTGGCACTTAAGGCCCTGCTCCCTCTTTTTCCCCAACGGTGTTACCAACTCCATAGCAAATGATAACATCTCGGTTGGTAGGTTCAGCAGATTCACAAAACGAGTAGATATGAAAGAAATTGAAGCACCAGTATCAAATAAAACTCCCGCTATAGAAGATGAAACCAGAATAGTACCTCGAACTGTCGAAGGCCCTGCATCAGATCCCGCTGGTGCCTAATCCATAGCATGTAGTTGCCTGGTCCCTGCCTGAGAACGACCTCTCGCCTGAGGCTCTTCCCTTATATGGCTCTGCCCTGAAGACGATCCGGTCCTACCACCACGCCCACCAAACCGAGATCCTATAGTCCTGGTCGGCTCTGACTGAACTGATACCCCTCTGGAAGCCACTCATCCAGCCCCACTCTGATAAGGGCGTACAGTCCTGCAGAAACGCTGTAGATGTCCCACAACTCCACATCCATGGCATGGTCTGGGAGGGTATGGACAAATAGGTCAGATGTGCCCTGACCTTCCGCACTGATGGCACACCACGGACCCTGCACCAGAAGTCCCAGATGAAAACTGCCTGGGAGGATGACCTGAGCTGCAATCACCCTTCTTCCATTGCTCATCACGCTTCCTTTTCTTCTCAGATGAACTGCCACTGCCAAACCCTGACACTGATCCAGAAAACCCCGACATTCCCTTCTGGTCAATCTCGGCCATACAAGCACGATCGACCACCTCAGCATAAGTATTCAGTTTGAACAAGAAAACCTGGGAGTTAATTTCTGGTCGAAGGCCCTTCTCAAACTTCCGAGCATTCAAGAATTCGCTCGAAACTATCTCAGGTGCGTACCATACCAGTTCAGCAAAGCGATTTTCATACTCCATCACTGTCTGATTCCCTTGCGAAAGCTCCATGAACTCCTGAGATCTAGCATAGTCTACGAACTCTGGACAATACTGCTCGTTGAAGATACCCTTGAAATCCTTCCAGCTCATGTGCTCATGCTTCCCAGCCTGGATCACTGATTCCCACCATTTGCGACTAGAACCCTCCAGCTGGAACGTGGCACACTTCACCCTGACATCCACAGGCGTGTTAAGGAAATCGAACATGCGTTCTATCTTTTCAATCCACTCCTCTGCCTCCTGAGGTTCTGAACCACCTCGGAAAGAAGGAGGTTTGCTCCTCAGAAACTCCTGAGCTCTATCCTTCCTAGAGCCGAATTCTTCCCCTCTAGCTGGAGCAGGGGCGGGGGCAGGAGTCGCCCCTTGTCCTAAAGCCTGAACGGCTCGTACCATCGCCTCAACCAATCTCTGATCAAGCGGCACAAGAGAACTCTCTCCGGCTTCCTCCCGTGGATGCATAGGAACTCTCCGGGGAGGAATCTTACTGCAAAAGGGAAGCAATCAAGAAAGAAAACCATCAATAAAAAGGGAATAAATTTTTTTCCAACAAGATAAACATTCATCAATAAACCAAACATGCAAAAACGAATCCATATAAAATCTTTACTTTCCTTACCTGGTGTCCACATACAGTCTGCAACCTGCACGTCCCACCCAGAAAATAAGTGAAATAAGCACCCTGACATCCCATGGTGACTCAGTATCTGTCACGAGGCGTACTGGCCAGGCACTCTATTCGCAACATGAATTCTGAGCCCTGACAGACCCAACTCATGTATAACCCAACTCATCCCAAATAACATAAACAACCAACAAAACCTCCCCTTTGATACCATTTTGTCACGAACCGAATCGGGTCGTCATCCGAACCGACGCCCGACCCCGCCCGCGGCAAGGCCCGAAGGGCGTTCCCGATCCCCACGGGCTGGCACAAGTGCCCGTGTATCGAAATAAACTTTGGGAACGAATTACCCGAGTGAATAAATGTAAAGAATCCAACCAAAGTAGACCAAACAGAAATAAATGTTACAGTAAAACATGTAGTTGAACAAACAAGTTTTTGGTTCACAAGTATCCAAAACCCAAATAACACTAAAACAAGATGACCAAAAACCAACCTAAGGACTGTCGCCCGGTGTGAGGACACCACCTTTAAGCTACCACCAAAACGCCACGTAGGTAGTCCTGCTAACAACCTGAACCACTGCTCCCAAAAGCTGGACCCCTACCTGTATCAGAAGTAAACAAGGCTACTTACACCCAAGGGTGTAAGTAGGGTGTGAGCAATTGCCCAGCAGGATATCACCAATAAAAGATTCCACACACAACTATCAAAAGACAAACCACTTGCAATGCTAAAATAAAGTGAGAAAGAAGTGAAAAAGGAAAATGGGTTTCATAAAATGATTTAAAAGAAAGTCAGTTCAAGATAAACACTTTATGATAGCAGTTCAAGTGACATATCACGTATCAGCATGCACGCAAGGTAACTGGTGGCACCAAGGGATGGGAAAGGCCCTATGGGTACTAGAACTAGTGGGATACTAGAACGTCATGTCTCAGTGAAACGTGGCTTAGGAGGCCACGACCCTCAGATAACGTGGCTTAGAAGGCCACGACCCTCAGAACACGTGGATTAGAAGGCCACGACCCTCAGATATCATATGTTTAGTTAGTGTTGCAGTCGTCAAACCTGCCAGTGAAACCGGGTCGGGTCATCTCCAGAACACTAGCTCACTAGTCCCAGTCTCCCCACCTAATACCCCGGCTTCCCTCCATGTGCTCACCTAAAGATCAAAGTTCATATAGTATGTCACATTATCACTTAGATCCAAACGTGTCACCTGCACACTGATATCCTTTTTGAAAACCACACACACACACCAAAACCATTCTTTTTAAAAACTTAGACCACACTGCATACGCTTTAAATTAAAACCGACACATAACTTAACGAAATCACTTTGTTATTTAAGAAACCCACTAAGAAAAATTATTTAACAGTTTTCAAACATGTCGCAAAAATTTTTAATGGTTAAAAAGTCACCCAAAACCCCTTTCTATAATAAAACACATTCCGACATGCCAACACACAACCTGCGTCATCCGAACTCCCTGAATCACGCACTGCAAAGTTTACAAATAATCATAAATAGCCAAAGTGAGTTTCCGCGATAAAAGAAATGGACTTGCACCACATAAATGTACCACTGGAAAATAAAATGCGCATTTAAAAAAGTAATTAAAACTAATTTGTCAATATGAAAACTAATTAGCAGGGTGATGAAAAATTAAACCAGCACGCAAAAGATCGCCACAAGATAATTGAGTGCGGAATCACCTACCTCAAATAGGAACGGGAAAGGACATGGCGCAAGACTCCAGTTGCGCCGCGGTCGCACCGTCTTGAGCCGTCAACCAGGTCCTAAAGACAGCAGAACGCTCAACGAGTTTAGAAAATTATTAACATAATAATAATGATGATAATAATAATAGCGATAACATAATAATAATAATAATAATAATAATAATAATAATAACATAATAGAATAATAATAATAATATAATAACAATAGCAATAATAATAGTAATGATAATAATAATTATAAATAATATTAATAACAATAATATTAATATTAATAATAATAATAGCATAATAATAATAATAATAATAACAATAGTAGTATAATAATAATAGTATTATTAACATAATAATAATAATAATAATATGATAATAATAATAATAATAATAATAATTTAATAATAATAATAACAATAATAATAATAATAATATAATAATAATAATAATATTATTATTATTATTATTTACATAACTATAATAATAACATATTAATATTTATAGTAATTATATAATAACTAACATATTAATAATAATAACAAAAGAAAACATAATATCTTATTAGATAACTTAAAATAATAATAATAAAAAAAGAAAAACAGACCTGCGCGGTGGAGGAGGTGCCGAACAGGGGCGACGGAACGGGGAAGAAGAGGAATAAAAAGAAAGGGATGAAGAAGGAGAGAAGAGGAAGAGGAGAAGAAGAAGACGAAAAGAAGAAAAGAAGAAGAAGAGCAGAAGAAGAGGCAGGGCCGTGGTCCGGCGGAAGGTGCGGGTGAGTGGGTGAGGGAGAGAGCGCTGGCAGGGGAAGAAGAGGAAGAAAAAGAAAGGGAAGAAGAAGGAGAGAAGATGAAGAGGAGAAGAAGGAGAAGAAGAGAAGAAGAAGAGGAGAAGAAGAAAAGAAGAAGAAGAGAAGAAAAGCAGCAGGGGGGTTGCGCCGGCTGGGGGTGCGAGGGGAGCAGCAGGTCGGCCCGAGGTGGAGGCGTGGCCGATGTAGGTCCGGCGGGAGGTGCAGGAGTGGCGTAGCAGAGTAAAAGTCCAGCGGGACGTGGCTGGGGTGGAGGAGAAGAAGAGTGGGTAGAGGGGAGGGAGTGCGGATGCAGGAGCGTGGGGTTGAGGCCGAGCGGAAGAATGAGAGGAAGGAGAGAAGAAGAAAAGAATAAGAAGAGAAGGAAGAGAAATAAAAAAGAGAGAGAGAGAGAGGGTGGCGGCAGCTAGGGTTAGACATGGGAGAAAAAAATTCAACAATTTAAGATAAAATACTAATATTAAATATCATAATAATATTATAAATAATAATATTAATAGTAATAATAATAATCAAAATCTTAAAAATAATAATCACATCACAATAATAATGATAATAATAATAATAATAATAATATATTATCAATAATAATAATAATATCATAATAATTATAAAGATAATAATAACGATGACAATAATATAATAATAACAATAATAAAAGCATAAAATTAATAATAATAATAATAACAATAATAGTATCAATAATAATAACAATAACATAAATAATAATAAAACTGAAGTTAACATCTGTCGTTTGGTTCGTCCGCGCAACGGGCACCGAGCATTAAAATGGCAAAGCTGCATGGCTTTTCCCATCCCCTACCCATACGTCGAGCGGCGCAAGGCCCCCGCGCGCGCACCGTTACCCCAACGGGCAACCCAAACCGGGTTCGGCTCATGATACAACCAAATAATTTAAATAAACCGGAAATTAATTTATGAAATAAAAATTTAAAATTAAACGTATACCTCAATAAAGTCCGGGTGTTACATGAGATGTGATGTGATCTGATTTGTTATATATAAAAGGGTTGAGATTATAATACGTTTGACATTGGGGTGTGATTGGGGAAAATCGTAGGGGAAACAATAGTGGGAAACATTGATATATTATTATCTCAATACTATATTTCTATATTAGAAGTTAAGTTTTTAAATTAATTCAAGGAATACATGGGGTTAGTTAGTTGACTTATACACATTCGTATTGGGTTTCGTGTTTATTCACTAGCACATTATAATTCTCTTTTCACATTTTCTCTTGAGAGCTTATTTATACCCCTACTGAGTCAACATGTATGATCATCCTACGCATATAAACAATTTTTTGGGTATCAAAGATGAATTTTTAGACATTGATGGACTTTTTTGTCTCTCATTTGGATTTTTTTCAGTTTATAACACAAAACTGTTTTTAGTAATTTACTTCGGATACATTTTTATATATTTTTTACTTTATTCATGTATTGTGGAAAAATTTTAAATTACCTATTAATTATGTCATAGAATTTCTAGGTGGTTCATTATGTTATCTCCCAATCCTTTTTTCTTATATATAGTAATGCCTCTAGTGTATATAATATTTTTATTCCCATAGTGCTACTCACCCACCAAGGGCCTACGGGAGGTGGGACACTTGTGTATTATATCTCTTCCATAATTGTGGTATATATTCATGGAGGAGGTTAGGATGGAGTGGTATCAAAGGGCATTTGAGGTATAATATGATGTTTGGAATTAGTAACTATGAGGATATCATGGTTTGGAAGGGAAATAAATCAAATTGACCTTGTGGTGTGACATAAGATAGGGAGACCTTCTTGGACAAGGGATTTTAAGGACCCTTTTTAAAAAATGCATGGACTCTATCCTTATTGAATGACCGTGTGAGGTAGACCTCCTTATACGGTGGATTCCTATAATAGGTACATTCATCTTGATTGATTGTGTTAATGTATTACTTGGCTTATTGTGGTAAAATAAAATGCAATAAATAAATAGTCTTTGATAAAATTCCAAAGCATATGTTTAAGGTGTTTGACATACTTTTCAATGATATCTCATGTTCATCAACTTCAAGTGGATCAAGTAGTTGAGGATATGTAGGTTTGTATGGATTATTATCAAATGGATGACCTAATGTAAGTGTATGTAGAATGACAGTTGGATTTTAAAACCTTGTAATTATATAATTTGGGAATGTATATGGAGAGTGTCTCGTATTTAAAGATAGAGCACCAATTTTAGAGCAATGAGATCACTTGTAGTCTAATCCAAGTATTATATATCATTTTGATTCTATTCATAGTAGGTCGGTTGTGGGGGGTTCTGTGTCAGTGGTGGATTCTATTTATTTGGGATTATAATGAGGAAGATGTTTTGTTGAAATAATTTTAGAAGGTGTTTGAGGATGAGTTCTTTTTCTTCATGATGATGGAATCCTAGAGGTTGTTGTTTATATTACATTAGTAGTGGTTTCGAGATTGTGAGAGTTTCAGATCATGTTCCAAGAACACATATATTTTCCCCATTTTATATAGATTGGGAGTCTACATCGTGATGTCATTAGGATGGTTAATTCCAAGGGAATAGGTATGTGTTCACTCTATTTACACTTTAAGCATTATTATAGGTAAAAAAGTAATAGGTTATCAATATGATTATTTAAATGTGATTTGATCCGAAAGATATTTTACCAAAAGGATTTTTCAAGAGAAAATAATTAGGTACATGGATATGTGTTTTCATGCAAGAAGACTTCTAATCATTGGTTAACGGACTACATAAACTCAATTTTCAATCTTTTGGGGTCAGTGGGTCCCAAAAACCTACTATAGGCTTTCCATTTTAATGACACATTTATAGAGGATATCAAAACCAAAAGGCTATGTGTCTGTAACGCCTATATGATTTATGATATATTTAAATAAATTTTATTATTCAGTATCTTTCTTTGCATGAAATCACGAGTTTAAAGAACCACTGATATTCCCTTAATATAAAATTACCATTATAACCTAGTCGTTAAGTTATCGGGAGTAAATATAACAATATTTTAAAAATCAATTGTAATTGTAATTTAAATATATGTCGTATTAGTTATTTGAGCGAATTAAATTAATGAGATATTTATGTTATATAATTAATTTTTTTATATTCATCAAATAGATATTTTTGTTATAGGGTAAGTATAAACCCTGTTTATTGTATGAAAACTAATTCCTTTTGAAAGATTTTTTTTCACCATTTAATGGAGAAACCTTTTTAATATAATATATAGACACATTAAAAAGTTTAATATGATAATTTAAACCTACTATTTAAAATTGGGATATAAAAATTTACTTTGGATAAATTTTTCATATTTCTCTGATAACATTCATCATTTGATGAATAGTAAAAATACGTTACATTTTACATAAAAACATCTTTTTTCATCAAGATAATTAATGTGGATAAATTATATTAGTTAATAGTTTCGTAGTATAAATAAAATATATTATTACCATTAGTAATAATATTTTTCATTATCATTAATTTTATATTGAAATCATAGGTAAATACATTTTAATCTTATGCAATGTTTTAAACAAAAACCATTTTTTATACAACAAGGGTAATTTTAAATTAATTAATTCAACTTATGTGTTTTGAATTTGGAAAAATTAATTAAATATTTTGTATCAGCAGTTCCAAATTATGTTAATAGGCTACTTTTATTTTTGGGCATTATGAAAAGTAACAACGCTAATAGTTTTTTACCACGGTTCAATGTAAATCACGTTATTAAGGGTAAAATTAATATTATAAAATTACCCTAATATAAGAATTAATATCATTGAATACTTGTATCTCTCTATAAAACATTATTTGGTCGAAATGGAATCTATTTTAATCCACTTGGATGAGATTAAGACATTTAATTTATTTTATTTAATGAAAAGTGAAATATGTCTAACTGAATCCTTAATAATTAAATTAATTTAAATATATGGTTATATAGAATATAAATTCGATTATAAATACTCATTTTAAAGATAAAATGTTTTTCTTTATCATGGTAATTTATTTGTAATTTTTAAAAAATATATAATTACCTTAATAGCATATACATTATTGATGGAGAAATTATTTATTTATGGAAAAATCAATAATATAGTATTTATTAAAATAATAATACCCATAAAAATGCCCAAAAAACATGAACAAAATATATTATTCGATTATATATAATCCATAATCATCAAGGTCTCTAATTTTATTCCATTTGAGCCTTATATAATATATTATGACACTTATATTATTTTATTTTAAAAGATGTCAATGTTTTCACTTTCATAATTTTATAAATATACCATTTTAAATGCTAGTTTTTTAGAACATAAATTAGACTAAATGAATTATTACGAAATATATTAGATTTCTCTTCATTAACATATTTTAGTTTTAATATTTATGCCAAAAAAATTATATTTAATAATTAAACTATAATGTTGTAGTAATTATTTTAAGAAGAGAAATATAAAATAAATGGTTTTTAAAAATTTAAAATAAATATTATATGAACTAATTAATGTACTCCACTAATTTTATAGAATAATATTACATGTTAGGAATCAATTAAAGGTTATTTTTTGAGCCTATATTCTGTGTGGGTTTTATTTAAATTCAAATAAATGAATAGTGTTAAAATTTGCACTATTGTTATTTTATTAAAATAACATATTATTAAATTTCATAAAAATAAAAAAAAAATATTTAAAAATTAAAAATTGAAAATTATATGGTATAAAATTTTATAAAGTATCCAATTATGGAAAATTCACAACACATTAGTAAGTATTTGAAAAAAAATAATATTAAGGATATTATTAACACAATTTAAAATAAATAGATAAAATAAGGATAAATCAGAATGATAATGTTTAAAATAAACTGAAAACATATCTAAACATTATGTTATGTTGATATTACAACCATATATCATATAATATTCTAATATGAGTCATTTTGGATGTTTCTATGTGGTTTTTTATTTTATAATAAATTAATATTTTTGAGGTTTCTAAAAGTTCCCCTTTCCTATCTTATAAAAGGGAACCGACTCCCTTTCCATTTCACTCCATTTTGAGCATTCAAAAAAGGCAAAAACCTAATCCTTCCCCTTAACAACTTCTCTATAAAAATTCTAGAGGTCTTGGTCTTCTTTATAGACAAACATTAGTGCCCTAAGAGGAGGTTTAGAAGAGGCACATCGAGAAGAGGTAATATCCATTACTGATTCTTTCAAACATGTTTCTTCAGCTACATCATCTATATCAGTTGTTTATTTATTAAGTAATATCTCACGTATCACTTTTATAATGATATTTTATTATGAATATGGAACAATAAAAATTGCTCTTCTATCCGTCTTATGAATAATTAAGTCACCACATGTGCCTATGTTGGGCTTATCCTCTCCACGTCGTGGTGTAACTTTTTTTCATCAGCAACATACAAGGATGGGTATAGTTATGAATGCAATAACTATATATGATTATTTTAAAGTGATATTTATTATGAAATATTGTACACCATACACTCAAATACAATTCCACAATCACCGGAATGATATCATCACACATTCGTACATACGACCTACCATCTCCATGATGTGATGTGATTTGTTCTACATGATCTTCATTGAAGAATGATTATATAAATGAATTGAATGAATAAATATGATATATATATATATAAACATATTATACTAATTCTATTCTGTAATTGATAAAAATATAACCTAAAAAGAGTAATAAGAATCTATTTGACAAAACATGCTGAAATACATAAAGCAATTAACACCTGAATAACGAGTAATAATGAAATGTTACTAATAAAAAGATAAGAATAGTACCATATATGATATCATAAAAATTAATATGATTTATTAATGATTAAATTACATTATTTAAATCACTATACAAGAGGGTTGGATACATACAAAACATATCAGACCTAATGTGAGGGAAAATCTCACAATCTCATTTTGATCTGGGATTGATTATACTAAAGTATTTAATGGGGAATATTTATCAACCACATCCATGTTTCCTAAAGATTTAATATTATTTATATCTTTCTAAAAATATTTAAATCCAATTTTACCCTTTGTTTAATTTTTATTAAAATACATTAACAAAATATTTTGTCGTTTTGGGTACAAGATACTTTTTGACTTTTCCAGCAAATGTACAAGAAGAATATTTTTGTAACTTATACGAAAAGAATGGATTTTTTTTATTTCATGGGTCAGTATTTTAATGAATATTAATTTACATGTTTTTAAATTTATTTTCAATTAAATTTTTTTATTTTAAATTTTCATGACATATTGTGAAAAGAAAGTGTTTTTGATGAAAACTGATATTTTTCTCAAGAACAAATTTCAAGTGTTTTATCAAAAGTATTTTCCATATATATTGATATAGGTTTATATTTTTATCCCTATTATTACATTGATTTTATTATTTTATGATGTAATTATTTTTAATGTCCTTTTATCATATATTTATTATGTTATGATGAAACGATGATTAAGAATCCTAGTTTGTTACATGGGTATGAAGTGATGTATGATTTATGATTCTATTACACATATATGAATGGTTTCATTAGGATATGGGTGGGACCTATATCCCCCTCTAATACATTGGGTAATGATTTATATCTCATGAGATTTACATGGCTGGAATAATATGTTAAACTAGTTTAATGATACAAGACTAGAACGAGGAGTGAAATAAGTTCAGTAATAGACTTTGTCCACTTATATGGTCTTGGAAATGTCCCCTCACTAATATAAAATAATTTTATATGCTTATGAATTTACTACACAATGATTCATGTCTTATTATTATGATGATTGGGATTAAATATCACTTCTATGTTTTATCCTATGACATGATATTATGATCTCTTTTTTAGGATAATATTTTCAAAAGATATGATTTTATGAATATGATATGATTGGAATTTCCTTGGTTTACCCATAATTAGAATTTAAGCTCATTGTTTTGTATGTTTCTTTTACTCATGTCAGGAATAAGGGTAATAAATATGAAATTCCAAAATGGAGTGTAGTTATGATTAAATAAACGGGAGACAACGTAGATGCATTATGAAACAGTTGTTTATGTTTCCCAGTTTCTAATGAAACTATACCTATACAGTCCTGTCATTGTATTTGTTATATGTTGTAATAAATACACTTCAATTATGATGTTATAACAATTTATTTAAATCATGGGTCATTATATGTTGTAATAAATATACTTCAATTCTGAATTATTAATATCGTATGCAACAGATGGGTTGTTATATTTGGTATCAGATGAAAGGTATAGTAATCCTTTGCAACTAGGATGTTAAAGTCTTAGTAATAACCCTATGAATATGTCTAATCATTGGATACATTCTTAGTGTTTTAAAAAAAACCATGAAAAACCTATGATAAAACCTAATGTGTGAAATTTTATTCATAATTATGTGGTTTTACTATTATTATTAGTGTTTCTCCGACTAGGAATCTTGGTTTTAGTTAATGGATGGATCCTGAAGGAACTGTGTTAAGGATAAATGCGATAGTAAATGATATTATTGTCCCCCTGAGAAACCAAATCATATTTGAGCTGTAATGAAATTTTTTAAAGATATGTTAACACAACATTCTCAAGATATAAATAATGAGGTGATTCCAAATAAGAAAAAGATGGAGAAACATTCTGTTGAATCCTTCATGCGGTGGTGTCCACCTTCATTCAGTGGGTATTCTGATCCATTAATGGCAGAACAATTGATCAGTACCGCTGAAAATATATTTTTTGTTTTAGAATGTTTTTAACATGATAATGTCATCTTAGAAGTATATTGTTTGGAAGGTGAAGATGTTAAATGGTAGAATATTATCAATAATACATGGAAAAGAGATGAAATTGAGTCCATGTAATGGGAAGGGTTCATGAACTTATTTTTCAATAAGTACCTCCCTCGTATTCTTTGAACAGTGATGGAGAACTAGTTTCCAGAACTAAAGAAAATGGGTGATGAATCTGATTGTACCTATCAAGAAATTTTACAAGACTTGCGAGGTACGCTTCCAAAATTATTATCCAACCTGAGAGTAAAATCGATCAATTCTTTAGTGTGTTAAAACCAAGTCTCCTAAGGGAATTATCCACAAGGGGCTTCAATATCTATGAGGGAATTATTTGTAGTGCACTCAATGCTGAGATGGAGAGTGGAGTAACCCATAAATCATATGGGTTTGATGAAAAATGGAATTCAATTGAAAATGTAAAGGCCACACTTAAAAGAAGATGAATTTTTTCTCATGCTCAATGTATGGAAAGAAACATAGAGGTAATTATCTTAAAGGGACTAGTAAATTTTTTATGTTTGGTAAAGAAGGTAATCGGGCAATTGAATGTTGAAGTGATGGAAAAATTATATCTAATGATGCAAAAAATGAAAAGGCTACACAGAATACACCTCATACACTTCAATGTTACAAGCGAATGGAAATGAGGAATTATGCCAATAAATTCCCTAATCTGATGGTTTTTTATGATGATCGACATTAAAATACCCTTAAGGCCACAAACAATGAAAAGTAACATGCAATTTCTATTGGTGGTGTGTGGTTCAATAATGATGTGGTGAAAGGTACACATACAATCCAATCTAAAGTAGAAAATGTTTTATTTGATTCAGGATCCACCCATTATTTTATTTTTGATGAATTTTCTTCGGTTATCATCATATTGCATCAACAATTTGATGTTGATTTAGCTGTGACAAATCGAAATGGAACAACAGTTTCATCAAAAAGTTTACAATACTTCTCTAACTGAAGTTTGTAGGAAACTGCTTACTACAAATCTTGTGATCCTTCCATTACTATTATATGATGTGATTCTTGGCATGGATTAGCTTTCCATATACATAGCTCATATCAATTTCTAATGAAGTTAAGTCAAATTTCATATACCAAATCAATAAATGGTCATATATTGATGCGAGGATGAATATAATATTCCAATATAAATTTTCTCCATCTTATGGGTCTTGAATCTGATAAATGAATGTTATTTATCTCAAATGGTTGGTGAGAAACTCACGATTAAGAATATGATGATTGTATAGGAGTTTGATGATATCGTTCTAGGGGAATTGATAGGTCTTCTAACAAATAGTGATGTTGCGATTTCAATAGAACTCATACTGGGTGCTTTGACTATGAAAAAGTCACCTTATAGAATGGCCCCAAGTGGGTTTCAGGGATTGAAGATGAAACTTCGAGAGAATCTTGTTAATGGACTTATATGCCCTAGTGCATCACCTTGGAGAGCACTTATTCTATTTATTAAGAAGAAAGAAGGATCAATGAGACTCTAAATTGAAAGTCATGAACACCACAAGATAACTTTCAACAACAAATATCATATCCAATGCATTGATGATTTATTTGACCAACTAAATGGAGCTCAATACTTTTCTAAGATTTATCTTTGTTCAGGTTATCATCAATTAATGGTCAATAAGGTTTATATACCAAAGATGGATTTTCATACAAGGTATGCACACTATGAATTTATAGCGATTCCATTTGGCCTTACTAATGCCCCTACTATCATCATGGATCTAATGAATAGAGTCTTTATAAACTATCTAGATCAGTTTGTAGTAATCGTTATAGAAGATATTATTGTTTATTCATATAGAAAGGAAGAACATGAAGATCACATGGGAATTGTGTTGAAGACCCCATGAAAGGAGAATCTTTTTGGAAAATTTACCAAGTCTGAATTTTGTCTTCAAAAATATTAAATTTTTGGGATACATAATCTCAATAGAGGTTATTGAAAGATGGTTGAGACCAACAAAAGTAACTGAGATCCAATGTTTTCTTGGTTGGTTGGATATTATCAATGTTTTTGAATGGTTTTTCACAATTATGTAATCCACTCTCCATGTTTACTCAGAAATGAATTATGTTTGATACGAAAGGGGAATGTGAAGTGAATTTCAAAGAGCTAAAAAGAATTTTAGCTAGTGAACATATGCTCACACTACCATTTATTGAAGAAAAGTTTGTGATCTACTATGATGAATCCAATAAGGGGATCGAGTGTGTTTTCATAAAAAATGATATGGTTATAGCTTATGCCACACAATAGTTGAAAATCCATGGAAAAAATTACCCAACTCATGATTTAGAGTTATATTCTGTAATCCTTAAATTAAAAATATGGAGGCATTATATTTATAGTGAAAGGTGTGATATTTATTATGATCATAAAAGTATAATGTATATTTTCACTCAAAAGGATATGAATATGCACCAAAAATATGGGTGGATTTGATTAAAGATTACGACTTCTCCATACATGACCACCATGGAAAATCAAACAAGGTGGAAGATGATATAAGGCAACAAGACCATGACATATTATCCATGATGAGGATCACGAAAGATCCAATATTTATGGAGATGCAATGGATGGATCTTGAAATTATAAAATAAGAGGAGAAATATTATATTTTTCAAATTAATTTTCAACCATCTATACATGTGAAGATTAAATAGGAACAAAAGGAAGATGTAAAGTTAAAAAAGAATTTGAGAAGTGTTCCTAAATTCTACCATGATTGTGGTGAAATAATAAGGTTTAGGAATAAGGATTATCTTCCTCGCATACCTGAATTAATGAATGAGATATTGGATGCAGCTCATATTTCTTCCATATCTGTTCATTCTGGAAGCACGAAGATATATAGGGACATGAAAGAGTACTTTTGGCGAGATGGCATTAATGGATATATTGCTGAATTTGTCACTCGATGCTTGGTTTGTCATCATGATAAGACTGAACGAAAGAAGTCTAAGGGGATGTTACAACCATTACCCATACCAGAATGGAAATACGAAAACATCGCTATGGAATGTTTCACCAGACATCCCAAAACATCCAATGTTAATAATGTTATCTTAGTTATAGTTGATCGTCTTATGAAGACGACCCAAATCATTTCTACTAAAGAGGATTTATCTCATGATCATATTTCTTAGATATATATAAAGTATGTGGTAATATTGCATGGAGTACCGCTTTCCATTATAATTGATCGGGATCCGAGGATTACCTCGATGTTCTGGAGAAGTCTTCATCATGCTCTAGATATAGAGTTATGTTTAAGAACAATATATTATGCATCGATAGAGAGTCGGTCTGAGAGGAAAATCCAAACTATAGAAGAAATTCTAATATCTTGCACTATGAATTTAAAAGGATGTTGGGGTAAACACCTACCATTGGTGGAATTTTTATACCTCAATAACTTTCACTCCACTATTTAGATGGATCCTTATGAAGACCTCTATGGAAAGAAGTGAAGAACCCTGACTTGTTGGGATGAAGTTACGGGAAAAATGCTATTAAGGCCTAATATTTTTGATGAAATGGATGAAACTTCCAGATTAATTCAATAAAATATAACAGCATCACATGGTCGAAAAAAATATATGCTGACAACCGAAGAAAATACCTTGAGTTTGATGTGGTTGATAAGGTGTTCTTATGAATATCTCCCTGGAAGAGAGTAATGAGTTTTGGAAAGAAGGGAAAGTTGAGCCCTAGGTGTATCAGTCCTTGTAAAATTCCGGGGCATGTTGGGAAGGTAGATTATTGATTGGCACTTCCACTGAATATATCCCAAGTTCATGATTTGTTCCATGTATCCCTCCTAGGAAAGTACATTCTAGATCTTTCAAATGTACTAAGCTCAGAATTAGAACATCTAGAAAATGATCTTTCTTATAAAGAACAACTGATACCGATTATGGATCGTAGTGAAAAAGTTCTACGAAACTAGAAAACATTCCCGGTTAAACATTTATGGAGGAATCACCAATTAGAAAAAGCTACATAGGAACATGGGGAAATGATGAGGGAGATGTATCCTCATCTGTTTATTTCCAAGTGATGATTTTCGAGGGAAAAATTCTATTAAAGGGGGATAGAATGTAATGTTTGTATGTTTTATGAAATACTTATATAATTTTTATTATTCTGTAATTTTCTTTGCACACAATTGTGAGTTTAAACAATCTCTGAGATGTGTTGAATATAAAATTACCGTTATAACATAGTTGTTATGTTATCGGGGATAAATAAAACTATATTTTACAAATCTACTATAAATATAAATAAATTATATTTTATATTAGTTATTTGTGTTAATGAAATTAATTAAATTAATGATATATGTTTGTTATATAATGAAAAAGATATTTGGATATTCATCAAAATTATAATTTTGTAATAGGATATGTATAAAGCCTATTTATTGTATGAAAACCAATACATTTTTAAATAATTTTTTTCCGCCTATTAATGGAGAACAATTTTTAATTTTTTATTTATAAATATAAATTTTCTTTATATGAAAATATAAATATATTCTTTGTAAGTGGGATATAAAAATTTACTTTGGTTAATGTTTTCATATTTTCTTTTTAACATTCATATTTTAATGATGAGTAAAAATATGCTAAATTTTACTTAAAAAAAACTTATCTCATCATGATAATTTATATGGATAAATTTTAATAGTGAATGGTTTAAAAGTATAAATAGAATATATTTTTACCATTTTAATATAATTTATTTAATTAACAAAAAATTTACATTGAATTCATAGGTAAAAACATTTCAGTGTTTTATAATGTTTTAAACAAAATCCCTTTTTCGACAATGAGATTAATTTTAAATTAATTCATGCAACATATGTATTTTTAATTTGGAAAAATCAATAAAATATTTGGTATAATTATCTCCAAAATATGTTAATATGCTACTTTTATTTTTAGGCATTATGAATAGTAACCACGGTTACTTTTTTTACCACAGTTAAATGTATATCAAGTAATTAAGTGTAAAAATAATATTATAAAATTACCATAACAATTGTATTAATATAATTTAATGATTATATATCTCTCCAAAACATACTTGGGTAGAAATAGAATCTTTTGGAACCCACATGGATGGGATTAAGACTTTTAATTTTATTTATTTAATGAAAAGTAAAATATGTCTAACTCAATCCTTAATAATTAAATTACTTTTAATATAATGTTATTCATAAAATAAATTATATTATAAATACTCATTTTAATGGTGAAATGTTTTTCTTTATCATGGTAATTTATTTGTAATTTTTCAAAAATATATAATTACTTTAATTAATTATACACTAATAATGGAGAAATTATTTATTTAGTAAAAAATCATTAATATAGTTTTTATTAAAATATTAAAACCTATAAAAAGGCCCAAACACCTGAAAAAACCTTATTTTTAGAGTATATCTATACGATAATTACCAAAATGTATAATTTTTTACCATTTAGAGCCTTATAAAATATATTATGATAGTTGTATTAATTTATTTTGAATGATGTCAAAGTTTTCACGTTCACAATTTAATAATTATAATATTTTAAATGCTGTGTTTTTTAGAAATTAAATTTAAAAAAAGTATTCTTATGATATATATTATATTTTTCTTGATCAAAGTATTATATTTTAAATTTTTATGCCTAAAATTTGTATATTAAATATATATAAAAAAGTGTGGTATTAATTCTTTTATTAAGAAAAATATAAAATAAACGGTTTTAAAAAAATTAAAATAAATATTATATAAACTAATTAATGTTCTCCACAAATTTTCATGATGAATATTATATGATAGGGATATCTTAAAGTTTTTTTGGAATCTATCTCTTGTGTGGATTTTATTTAAATTCAAATAAATAGATAGTTTCAAAATATAGACTATTGATATTTTATAAAAATAACATATTATTAATTATTTTAATAAAAATAAAAAATAAAAAATAAATAAAAATATTATATTATATGGTTTAATATGTCATTAATTAACCATTTTTGGAAAATTCAGAACACATATGTAAGTATTTATAACCATTTAAAATTTAGAATATTATTACCACAAGTGAAATTTATCATATTAAATAAGGATAAATAAAAATGATATGGTTTATAATAAAATAAAAACATGTTTAAATTTTATTGGTTGATGAGATTACAACCCCATATCATATCATCTTCTAGGTTGAGTCTTTTTTTAGATTTTTATGTCGGTTTTATTTTATTATTAATTAATATATTTGAGGTTTCCAAAAGTGCCCCTCTTCTCCCATATAAAAGGGAACCTCCTCCCTCTCCTTTACTCTCCATTTTGAGCCGTCAAACTAGGCCAAAGCATATCAATTTACCTTATAAAATTCCCTTGAAATATACTTGAGTGCCTGGTATTTTTGAAAGACCAACTTTAGTGCCCTAAGAGGAGGTTTTGAAAATGCACATCGAAGAAGAGGTAATATCCTTTTCTGTATCATTCGAACTTATTCCTTATTCTACTTCATATATATGACTTTATTCATTATTAAGTAACAACTATAGTATCAATTGTATACTGATAAGTTTTTATGAATATAAAAAACCCCTATTCCATCTTCTATACATCTTATGAAAATTGAAATCACCACGTATGGGTACGGACAGACTAACGTATCCATGTCGTGGTGTTATTTTTTTTCATCACCAACATAATTTGATGGGTATAATTATGGATTAAATAACTACACATGATTATTGTAAAGTGATATTGATTCTTAAATATTATACACCATAATCTTCAATACAATTTCACAATCATGGGAATGATATTGTCACTCGTCCGTACGTACGACCTACTATCTCCACAATGGGATGTGATTCGTTCTACATGATCATTATTTAATAATTATTATATAAATTAATGGAATTAATAAATATGATATATATTATAATAATAATATTATATCAATGATATAAATATAAGATAAAATGTGTAAAAATAATTTATTTGATAAAACATTTAGAAGATCATAAAGCAGTTAACACCCAAATAACGAGTAATAATGAAAAGTTACTTATAAAAAGATATTAATAAGACCATATATGATACCATAAATATATATATAATTCTTGAATAAGTCGATGAAATTATTTAAATCAGTATACAAGAGGTTTGGATACATTCATATCATATTAGACTTAAGGTAAGTGAAAATCTCGCAATAACATTTCAATATGTGATTGTTTATACATAAGTATTTACTGGGGAATATTTATCATCCACATACATGATTACTAAATATAAAATATTATTTCTATCATCGTATAATTTTTTAAATACAATTTTAACAATTTTTTAATTATTATTTTATAAGAAAAAAGTTGTCTTTTGTCATTTTTGTTAAGAGATACTTTTTGACTTTTCCTGAAAAAAAGAGAATAATGTTTTTCTAACATATATAGAATGAACTATTTTTTATGATTTCATAGAGAATTATTTACATGAATATTACTTTACATGTTTTCAATATTATTTTCAATTATCTTATTTTCTCTTGAAATTTAATTCTATATTGAGAAAAGAAAATGATTATGAAGATGAAAGGATATTTTCCTCATGAACTATGTTCATATGTCTTATAAAAATTATATTCCATCTAAGATGATATAAGTTTATA
Source organism: Viscum album (assembly GCA_963277665.1). Taxonomy (NCBI): domain Eukaryota; kingdom Viridiplantae; phylum Streptophyta; class Magnoliopsida; order Santalales; family Viscaceae; genus Viscum; species Viscum album. The sequence goes on from OY728150.1 coordinate 1,049,468,214, forward strand.
TTTCTATCAATATCATTAAATTTATTTTATTATATTATGAAGGAATTATTTTTCATTTCTTTTTATCTTATGTGGATTATGCTATGATGTCATGATGTTTAATAGTCCGATTTTATTACATGGGTTATGATACGATGTATGATTTTTGATTTTGTGGCAGACATAAAAATTGTTTAATAATGATATTGCTGGGACATATATCTCCATAAAATGAATTGGGTAGTGATTTATATCTCTTGAGATTGACATGGAAGGAATGGAATGTTAAACTGGTTCAGTGATACAGGACTGAAACGAGGAGTGAACTCAGTTCAATAATGGACTATGTCCACTATGATGGTATTGGAAATGATCCTTCACTAATATCAAATAATTTTATCTTCTTATGTTTGTATGTAACAAAATTTCATGTCCTATGCTTATTTTTATTGTTATTATGTTGAACATATATGATTTATCTATTGACATGATATTATGATCTCTTATGCAGGATAATATTTGCTAACGTTATGATCTTAAGCATATGATATGACTGAATTTTCATTTGTTTACCTTTACTAAGCATTTGAGCTCACCCTTGACTACGATTATTTTCTCCAGGTCAGAAAGATAGGTATTATATATTATATTCTAAAAAAGATTCCATTTATGATGAAATAAAAGGGAGCCAACATAGATTCATTTTGAAATAGTTGTTTAAGATTCCCAGTTTCTAAATACACTATCCCTATATGGTCCTATGATGGTTTTTGTTATATTTTGTAAAAAAATATACCTCAATTTTGATGTAATAACAATGTATGTAATGTATGGGTCAATAAATGTTGTAATAAATAGACTTCAATTATGAAGTAATAATAATGTATGTAAGGTATGGATCGTTATAGTGTCTGAATATTCAGGGCATCTAGTATCATGTCGGTGTTAAAGACCCTTTTCAGTAGTAATAGCAGTTTCCTCTAAGTTAGTTTAAGTGGGAGGGACCACCAACACATTTTGAACAATAGTGAGTAGAATATTTTAGACGAGGTAATCTTTATTATGTTACCTACCTTTAAAGACCTAATCTATATCATGGTTTTGGAGGATGGTGGTAGATAGCATGGAGAACTATGTGTTGAATGACATAAATATTAGTGGTGGAATTTTCCATAAATCCAATAGTAGTTTGATGTAAAATTAGTTTCTCATCTAATATTTTTTTCATATTTTTTTATTAAATATCAATATATGCGTTTATTTTTTATGATATAGGAAAAATATTGGTTCTAGATGTGGAGAGAATTTATGTTCCCAAGTGTTATCTATGCTAGTTAGAGGTCATGAAACATTTTTTTTTTCTGATGAGGATGTTGATTGGTGGTGGGGTTTCTCCGGTTAGTGGGAAACATAATCATATATAAATATATTCCAATGATGTTATCATCATAAAAGACTGATGATATTTATTTTGGGAAATCATCAACTATTTCCATATGAGAGTTTCAATTTTTTATGTGCTTAATCAATGTGTAATATTCATTGGTAGGAAATGTTATCATATGGGTGGTAGGAAAGTAGAGCCTATTTTTTAATAGTTAGTGGAGCTGTCAGTAAAAATCTAGGTTAAGGGTATTCCCAACTTTGTATAAGATTTCATGGATGTTTTACAAGATTTGGACATTAACATACTCCCTCAACACAATGTTTATTTGGAATATAGTTGTAGTCAAACGTGTCTATGATTTTTGTGGTTCCATATAGGATGACACCTATGGAAATTATTTATTTGAGGTTGTAGGTTGGTGATATGATGTATATGGGTGTCCTAAAACTCGGAATGTCTCCTTGGGTTTCTCGAGTAATATTATCCACCAATTTAGAATGAATTATGAGGCTATGAATAGATTATTGATGGTTTAATATCGTTACTGTCAAGAACTATTACCATATTTTGAAGATTAATGATATGTTGAATTAGTTGAGAGGATATAATTGGTTTTCAAATATTGATATGAATTCTGGATATCATAAGGTGAGAGTGATGGATGAAAATACCTTGAATACTATATTCTGGTTCAGTTATAGGGACATTAAATTTATAGTTTTCTAGTTCGGTGTCGCAAATGCATAAGTCATTTTTATGGGGCTCATGAATTCCATGTTTCATGTGTTATTGGACTGTTTTTTCATCACAATCATCAATCATATATAGATATAATCATGTTTATAATGGGATCAGGTTGAGCATTTATAGGTGGTTTTACAGGTACTTCAACACCACTATCTCTATGAGAAATTTTTCATGTGGGAATTTTGGATGTTCACGTTGAATTTCCTTGTACATGTGGTTTCTCAAAAGGGAGTATTAGTAGACCATTAATACGTAAAGGCTATTGTTTTTGGGGAAGAACCCATGAATATTTAATAGGATCATAGTTTCCTTGATCTTTTGGGCTATTATTAGTGGATTTTATCCAATGCCTCTTGATTTGAATCCCTTAAAATAGATTTAACTAGGAAGTATGAAGATATTTTGGGACTGATCAATACTAGGAAGTGTTCATTTACCTGAAGGATATGTTGGTTAGTTCTTGAGTTATTTGGTTCCTGTAGTGGGTGTTTTTATTGAGGTATTTTTTATTAAACTATTATATTCTTAGTGTGAATGTTGATGAATGAGGGATTAGTGATATCTTATAGGTCTAAAATGATACATCCTCATGAGTGTAACTAAGACACCCAAGACATTGAGTTAGTATTACGTTTTTTGTAATAAATCTTTTGATACATTACATTATTTCTTTGAAAATTTGTGTTTTAAAAGTCAACATGTTTCTTATTATATCATTATAAAAATATATAAATACAATGGTGGATAATGTTTCTTTAGAATTATAAATATTATATGTATTACCCAAAATGGAAAGGGAATGTGAAGGCTTGTGTGTTGAGTAAGAAGGACCCAGAAGATGTTGCTCCAAAATATTCAGATGTTTGAGAAAGATGTAGGATCCTATAATGATGCATCCTAACATTTGAAAAATTGGTGGTCATGATTCTCTTTATTAGATGGGTTTTCATTCAACATTATAATAAAAAGGGGATATGTCTCGATGGGGAGACACTTAGGATGAGGTGATGCATGACTATATTGGCCATGGTAATACCTATGAGGGATGGCCAGAGTATGGATAAAATAAATATTTTTTCAGGAAAGAATTTGTGTTCCATAGTTGGTGGATGATGGAGTTTTCCATGTTATTACGAAATCAACTTTAAAATTAATTCCCAGTAGAAAAATGATTTATCAATATTTAGGGGGACAAATTTGGTGTCCTAGGATAATGTGGTTAGTGGTAGAGATTTTTTTGAGGTGTCTGGTTTTTGATAGGTGAATGTAGAACACCATGTTCATTGATGTTTTATGGAGTCCATAGATTTTAAAAAGTTGAAAGAAGTGAAATATTTAATGAATTCATCCATAGGTTACCCTGATATTATTATTGTTGTGATGATGTTTGTGAGATAAGCGGCTTAATAATGAAGTTACCTCATTTTATGTCGATACATGACTCAAGTTTCAAGGATTTCATGGTGAGGTTATATGTTGATGATTCTGTTAGGAATTATACAGTGTCAAGGACTACAATATCTAATCAAGATCCTTATATTACCTTATGAGTCTTGGGGGATTATAGTGTGATTATGGAACCCATTTTCACTTTGTAACTAATTTTCACCGTCAGTTAGTTGTGAAAATGATGTTAAACATCCAGATGATAGAGGAAAGGTAGTGATCTTGAATCCAAGACCTTGGTGGATCATAGGACAGAAACATTCATATGGTCATGTTTTCATACAATAACACCTTATACTAATCCATTAGAACGACCTCATTTCGGTTTTTGGATTACAAGTCATGCCTTTCTCTATTATGATGGACAGAGGTTCAGGAATTCGTAGTTTTTATTCCTTCCAAGCAGTATGGAATGTATGTAAAGATTAAGATGTTATAACAGAGGAAGAGGGAGACACATGACCATCCAAAGGCCTATTCTATTTTTAGGTATAGTCCCATTGTGTTTGAGGTTTGAGTCCATGTTTTAGTAATATTCTCTCATTGACGAGGCTAATAAACGTTTTGCAAGGGAGTAAGCTTTACCCAAAGAATTCTAGGACTTTTGAGGAGATATGTCATGTTAGTGAGGTGGAGTATTTGTTTGTGGTACCAACAACGTTAGAGAGGATCCATGACATCTTATATGGGTCCCAACTAAATCGGTATATTCAGAATGACTCACGAATAACTGATTGTGGAGAGTTGGATAGTTATATTGAAGTGATGTTCATGGAGTGGCCAATAATGATCCATAATCATTTATATATGATTATAAATGGATGGACCATTCCATTAGTTTGTGTTTTTTTGATACATCCTTGCATGGATGAGAGTACATGGGTGTAAGAGGTGCATATACACACCATAATTCTGGAGCTATTTTATTTATTTATTTTCTTTCTTTTGGTTTTCGATGAAGATGTGATACTAGATAATTTTATTTTAGGATACTTTATATTTATCATGATTTGTAATTTGGGATATGTACAAGGATTCCTATGATTGGAAAAGGGAAAATAATTCCAACGAAGACAAATTATACATTGAAACGATTAAAACTATACAAGTGAGTTAATTCCACACAACGTGGATAATATCTTGACATGGAAGATTGAATTAATTGATTTTCGTTCTCAGGGCTTTACTATGTGTTGGTAGTAGTAGTGGTAGGTTTGGTCTATGTGTAAATATGGTGGATAGTGTTTGGTACTAGCTGATGTGGTGTCATTCCTCGTGAGAGTTTATGACATGGTGATGTCGTGATATTGTTATGTGTGTAGTTTGGGGGGTGGTCATGGTTTTTATTATTTTGGAGAGGTTAGTGTTGATATGTAATGTGATTCATGAAAGGTATTCATATGGTGGGTTTTTTTAACCCCATTCATTTCCAGGTAATATTCCTGTTCCATGGGATTAGAATCATTTGAGAGTAAGTAATGATATGTTCCTTCATATCTGAAAAGTTTTCCATATTAGTGGTTAGAGGTGTTTTCGAGTTGGTCTGAGGAGGTTCTATGGAGGTCAGAGTTATAGAAACACTTTAGTGAGTAATTCACATCATGAAATGGGGATTCACAATGTGAGTTGTTTAATTACAGCTTGTGAATCTATTGAATTCATGTATATTTTGTGGTAGTATGGAGTCTATGAAGTAGATTCACATCATGAATGGGGAGTTCATGAAGTGATATTAAATATAGAATATGAAATATACATTTTAGTGAAAACCTAATATATAATAAAATTTTAGACAAAAATGTATTCATGGAATTCAATCTAAATCCCTTATGTAATTTAGTATAGTAATATGTAATTCAATATGTAAAAAGGATTTTTTATGTTCATTATAACCTTTTCATTGCTGAATTTCTCCAAATTCGGATGATATTTCTATTGGTTGTCAGCAGAACACTAATTGTTTTTGGATATCTTCTATGTAATCATCCATTTAATTGATCCATGGGTTCTATAAGTTGTTCATTAGCCATCATCAGTTATTTATTATCCATTTTAATTTTTTAAACCTTTTTCTCATTTAAGAATTTTTTTCAGCGATGTTGGTTTGTGTTGAGTTTAGTGTTTTACAATTTTTATGCTCTCTTGATGTGTTTTAGCTTTATCTGATAATATAATATCAAGTTATGCTTCTTGTGCTGTTTCTTCTTTACTATACAATGAATTGTTAGATTGGAATAATTCTTTGGGGTAGTGATTCTTTGTTCTCAGCTATTTAGCTTATGTGCATGTGATCTGCAGGACTTTTCTATCCTTTTGGTCGATAATAAGGGTCAAGATGATGAAGATAATAATTATGGATGTTTGAAATTGATGGTTGTGGGAAACTAATAGCATTTTTTGGATAATTTGGTATAATAATTAATGTGCATATGACTATTTATTTCAACAATGAAAATAAAATCACATAGAAACCATATGTTAAATTTTGATTATATATGTTGAGACCACAACTATTTTTTGTGATCAATCCATGAAATAATTTCTAAAGAATTTATATTTGGATAATAACAGGTTACCCATTGAAATATGGTTTGATTGATAATACAAATTCTTATTAAATAATAAATGTGATAAAATACATTGAATATTTTTTTATTTAGAAATGTGTTGTTGTAATGTGAGATAATGCTTATTGTAGTATCCTATGAAGTTTTTTTGTAGTGATGGAGGTGACTATTTTGGCTATGTGATGTGAGGGGTTATGATAAAGTGGTTGGTTAGCAAAGATACATCATTGGCAGTTGTGCAATGGGGATACTGTGTGTTGATGTTTTCTCATATGGAGGTACAATGTGATGTGGTTGTGCAATGTGATGTAGTGCATCGTGGTTGTTATGGGAGTTTATGGGGTGTGAGGTTGTTGTGAACAATGGATGTGGTGTGTGGTTGTGGCGATTTGTGGTGATCTTGTTTCATATTGTGAAATGATGATATTATTTTGTGGTTCTTGTGGAAGGAGGTCATGGTTGGGAAAGCTTGGATACAATGGTTGATGTGAAATGGGTGAGTTCCTCTATGGTGGATGAGTTAGTTTCGTATTCATCCATGGACAATCTTATTGATGTAATGAGATAAATTGGGTTGGTAATTGAATAAAGAATGGTATGATATTTTATGTTTGGCATATTGATTAAACGAATTAAATGAAATATGTGCTATTTAAATGAAAATAAAATGACTTATTAATGAACTTTAGTTGAACATGACATATATATAATGTTTTTAAACATATAAATGAATGTTAGAAATATTTTTTGGCTTATATGGAAGTGTTTTGGTGTGTTGCATATAGTTTTGGTAGTTTTTATTTATTTATTTGTGGTATGGTAGTGGTGGGATGTTGTGCACTATTGTTGTTTTTTTTTGAACCCATAGGTCAGGTATTGCTTGTTATCTATATATCATGTATGTTTATACTATTTATATAAACACAACACCCAATTTGGTTGACCATGTGTTTAGATTTTATAGGATCCATGTGTTTTCTTGAACATCTTGGATGGTGGAGATATGGATGGATGACAACTCACTCTTACTAGATCTTCAAACAATACGTATGGACCAAGATCTTTTGAGAAGTATGTACAGATACTGACCATGTTTCTTTAAGTGAGCTGTGATGTGTGGGAAAATGTTTCTACTTGTTTGGGGTTACATTTATCCTAGATTCCTTTATGTTATTTTTTATGTGGTTTGTGGGACTATGAGTGTGTAGGTGTGACGTGATATGATGGTGCCTGATGATAGAACCAAATACAATCTCTTAAGAAGTTGGTGTGGATAGGGATGAATTCCGAACCAAATCAGATAAGTCTGGTTTTTTATGATATGCGATCGATGAGATTTGATGTGATGTGTAGAGATAGAACAAAATCATTATAAGTTTTACATTGGGGATTAAGGGAAAAAATATGTGGGGTAATGGTCGTGAAGAGCCTTTATTTGTTATGATCTGTATGATATATTACTATATTGGATGCATGATTTACTGAGTAATCCACGGTGATTCAGTGGTATGTTATTTGAAATTTATATGGGAATATTTGTTGTTTTTTTTGACACATTAGAAAGATCCAATCACATGTGCACATAAGACATTGGTTATTCCCCTATTATGTATACATGTGTTCTAACCATATGTATAAAAATTATTTTAGGATTCCAAGGGGTTATTGGGGGTCTGAGATAGAGATTGATTGCATACATATAGAGTTTTTGTTGATTTTCTATTTTAGAATGATTTAGGTACTTTACATTATATTCATTTATAAGTAACCATTGTAGATTTTTAATACATTAGGGTATTATATTTCGTATTCTTTAAATTTATAGTATTTATTTTCTTGGGGTTTGTTTATCCTATCTCCCAATATATGTTTTTATAGAGTGTAAATCCTCCCATATATCTGAGATTTATACCCTCGGTGCTATTCACCACTCTTGGGCCTATTTGAGACAAGACATATGGGTTATTATCTCTCTTACATCATTGTTGTTTCATTGGACTAAGGGGTACATGAAAGTGAAATAATTTTTATTGGTTGAACTGTAATGGACATAAATACCAAAAACTAGATCCAGTAGTTACTTTTAAATATTGTAATAAGATAAAAGTGATCACATCCTGAAGGTTAAAATAGTTTATCAGTCTTAGAATACTAGATATATACATGTATTTCACAATGCTTTTTTAAACTAAACCTTCATCATATTATTTTTCTTTAAAAATACAATAGTCATATTCATCCAATCTATTCATATAAGTCAAAAAATATACCTAGTATTTTGGGGAAAAGGAAAAATAAGTACAAGGTGTGTTCAAATTCAAAATAAGGGTATGCATAAAAAAGAATCTAAATAATGAATGAATAATATGGTAGAAAATAAATGATAATAAAATAACTCTATATAAATAATTACATAAGAAAATTGTATACTGGGATATAAAAAACTATTCAAATAATCACATTAACTCCAATAACTGATTTTAGAATGACAGAATTCATATTTCCAGCAATATGAAAGTAACAGTTCAAGCCTCATGCAAATTTATATAAAACATACCATTAGGGCCTCATGATAATACATGTTTAATAAATCAGTATAGCCTTGGGAAAATATCGAAGATAATCTACCTCATGAATCATACTGATTCATTAAGGGTTATGAAATTATGTCCCCCACACATCCATTAATAAGTCGAATGCCATCATTATATTAATAAATAATATAACAAAATCAATATTTCATAAAGATCAATAACTTTACATATTGAACGAATTAGAATATAAAATATCAATAATTTCCTAGTCCAGACGATAAGAAAATCTAATAAATATGGTGGTTGGTATCATTAGATAATAACCTCAGTGAACCGTATGGTTAACAAAATGGTGGTGACTTAGATGAAAATCCATTCAAAAACCTAATATAATTGTTTTTGATGAACATATCCCTTTTCAATTTTAATACACAGGGTAAAAATATAGAAATCACCCTAACATTAAGGAAACCATTTTATTTTAAGATAAACCACTAAAAAAGAAAAGAAATATTCAATTAATTGATAGGTCATGATAGTATGAAATTTTATTCATATCAGATACGGTAGAAAATTATTTTCACACTTTTGATAAAATGGTCAAATTGTACATCATTCAAATGATACAAAGAATATTTGTTTTGAATAATTTTTAAGACGTTAAAAGTGTGTATAAATTAAATTAAACATCCATTGGAGAATTATAAAATCCTTTTTTAAATACCATTTTGGAAAACATGGATATGGAAGAAATATGATTTTTTATCGATGAGAGAAAAAAAGATGATATTCCTTAAATTTTTTTTTAATATCTTGAGTAATTAAGTTGAGAAAAATGAATATAAAAAATATATTTTATATAAATGAATTGGAAAAAATAAAATATAAGGTTTTTGGGATATAAATATCGAATAATATTATGTATATTGACATTAAAATAATCAATATAGAATAATGATGAGATTAAGAAATAAAGCCTTACCACTTTGGAAAATTTTGAATCATAGAACCCATGATGGAAATAACATAAAATAATTAACTAAATAAAGAAAATGTAATGTTAATTGTGACATATGATATAAATTATGTAGTATATAAAACACATAAGATAACTAATTTGAAAATATGGTACACGTATCATAGATAAAATGTTTGATGAACAAACCCTTACCTCATGATTTTCATCCTTTGTATGTGACTAAATATCCAATATAATAAATATAGATTTATTATAATTCTATAAAATAAAAATAATAATATTTATCATACCATATATAATTTAACTATTATCCTCTATCACCCAATATTTTCCAATTCATTATTAAAATCAATGCCCTAGGTAATAATTTTTTTTTATCATGTATGTTTTGGTTTGGTAGTTTTAGTACATAAAGATTTATCAAGGTAATGTCATTTATAGAATTATATAAATGATATAAATAGAACACATATTCATAATATATGTATTTATATTAATCCATAAATGTTATCAATATAAAACTGAATTACACCAACCATGGAGATGGTAGGTTGTAGATACAAATGAAGATTATGTTTACATTTTGAGAAATTTAATTAAATGAAGTTAAATAATAATTTAAAGTTGAAGGAAATCATAATAACATATACATAATATATATTAATTTAAAACTTCATTTTTACTAACTATTTATATCTTTAATGAAAATTGGGTTACAACAATTAACACATACGGTAATACATATGTATGCACAGGCGATAAAATTATTTTCCAATAAATTGTATGGAATGTGGGTTAAAGGTATATTATAGTTATAAAATAATAATAATTTAATAATTATTATATAGAAACATTAAAACAATCTTAATAACAATCCATAAATGATGGTGATGAAAAATTAATTATAACACTACATGGTGACGATAAGCTGTATACATGCACATACGATATATTAACATTCAACATGATGAAAAATACTGTGTATAATTTTGGTTTACTAATAATAATAGATTTTTAATATACATTTGAAAACTAATTTTTTTATTTTATGATAATTTCATATATTAATATGATGTAAAATATTATATAAATTTAACGGTGTCGAGTAAGATGATTAAATCTTCTTTGGGAGTCCTCATTTTGATCCTTCTTATAGATACTATGGGTTGTATTTTGAAACTACTAGAAAATAAATAACATTAATAAGAATGTTTATAATATTTATGGATAGGGTTTGGTCATGATATATTATTCAAAGTGGTGTGAACAAATGAGTTAACATTTTGTCATTTTATAATGTAGGGAAAACACCAACATGGAATTTTAAATAGAATAAAATATAAATAAGTCATTATTAATAAACAAGTCATAAAATTAGATATATGTTAGAAGATATGGTGTAATGTGGCTGAAATATTATCAATTTGGTTTCTATTTTATTGGTAATTTGAAAACCTTATAATTTCATGTAACCCCTTAGATAACCTATTTTAACCTAAATTATGGTAACATATATTTCAATATTAAGGGTTTGTTGATTTACTTATATGGTGAAAATTGGATCATCAATCTCCATGTGATTAATATTTTAGTGATATATTTTCCACCTTTTCGTGATTTATTATTTTTTGGGTTTAGAAATTATTTTGTAACATAGTATTTTAATAAAATATCATAAATTTCAATTTTGATATTATTCATTTAATATGAACGAAAATAAATAAATACCATGTTTTAATAAAAATACATTCTTGTAAAAAATCACTATTATGACATACTAATCTATAAAATTCATGGAAATCTAAAAAACACTCGATATATAAATGTTTTATTTTTTAAATAATTTAATTTATTCATTAAGTAATTAATTAAATATTATTTTATCATTGTGTAAGAATTTAATGTAATAATTCAACATCTAAAATTTATAAATAATTTATCATAATCATAATAAGTTTATGATTATAAAAATATCAATTTATATTCATTCACCACTTGATATTTTTTCTATGTGAAGATATAAGATATATTTAAATATATATATATATATTACATTTAAATTATTCAAAAATATTTTTTATTTTAATTTATTAAAGTAAAAACACATTGTGTACATCAAATTTAATTTTTTGAAAAATATATCTTTTATTATCAAATGATTTATTACATTAGTCAATAACTGATAAATTCATTTCATATAAGTGTAAACGATAAATATTTCATTATTTATTTATTATTACTCATACTCGACAATTTAATTTTTGGATGCATTATAATGTAGTATAAATGTTCTTTTAGTCTTAGGTTTGCGTATATTTTAATCTATATGAAATATTTTTTATGAAGAAAATTTATTCTTAAAATCTTAGGATGTTACATTCTAACCCCCGTAAGATGAATTTAAGAATCAAAATTAATAATTTTAATATAAACAAATGATTATATCACTATTTTATTATATCCTATGTTTCCCAATTCACATTATCAAATTTATGATTCCTCTAGAGATCATTATCTATGTGATTAGTCATGTTTCATCGCACATTATATCTACGATACATGATTTCTACAATTTGATCATCATAGGAAATATCATTCTGTAGTGGTACAACCTATTATTTAAGTACATGTGTTGGATCACGTATGAACATCCTTAGGATACGTACAAGGAACACATAATGTACATTATAGTGGTTTAGTGGAAGGGATAAGCGATAAGGTAGAATCCCAACTCAATCGACAATATAGAATGAGATAGCATACATATGTCTTAATTTTTCATTATTTTAAAATTAAATTACCCTATTCTACAGTAAAATACATAGAAATATATTAGGATCCTTTGTGATTTTTTACCATATTTTTCAAAATTACATTTGATAAAGAATGTTTTTCTAAAATATGTGAAATATCCTAATTGATTTTTATATGTTTCTAAAAATAAGATTGTTTTAATGTACAAAATTAAGGTATGTCAGAATGTTGTAAAATAGTACAAACAAATTCTAATGAAGATTTAATGATCTAAATGATATCAACATCCTAAAAAATATCATGATACAAGAATTACAAGAAGTTATCAGACACAAATTCTTCAGATGTACAGAATCATATATTGTTACTAATTAATAATACATGAAATAAAAAATTCAAATGTTTTTTGTTCAACGATGTTGTTTACAGATACATATTTCTAGACATATTTTTATGCATTGAGAAACTGTAAGAGACTGAGAATTATGATGTTTTTAAATATCAATGATATACATCATTTCTACTGATCAGACACACTACTTGTACAAAAATTTTAGATGATGATTTTGTTAGAGAATACATTTTTAAAAAAATTGACTTCATAAAAAATTTTAGTTGAAGAATAATTTATTTTTTAGTCATACTGATACGATATAGGGTTTTTATAAAATGACCCAATATTGCTACATTTCATGTTCGAATGACATGACTGGAATGATGTAATGGACTTTCTAGACTAGATATTGGCTATCATTTGTAATAGTGAAAAAGATCAGAATCCAGTTCTTCAAAAAATTAATTTATAAGAATCTCTAAAATATTTAATTACTTTATAAAAAAAATTATAAGAAATAAAACGTTTTTCAAGAAATCATATTTGAATATATGATAAAACTAAAATGTAGACGTCATATAAGTAACCAGACATAATTCTCTAGTGATAGACCATATAAATTTTTTTTGAAAGAGATATGAGAGAATTTTTTCATTTGTTTAATCAAAATGAAGATTATCGGTTGAACATATTTTCTGAAATACTTTTAAATAATAATATTGAAGATTTATCATATTAAATAAAAAATATCCAAATAAACACAATATTATTGTAGATGATGTTTCGACTAGATAATCAGTAATGTAATCAAATTTATTTTGAAGTTGAAATAACATACTCTCCCAAGTACAGTAATTTTGGAGATTGGAACAAAGGAAAATACATATTTATGGAAAAATGTATTGGATGATGATTGGAGGTCAGAGTTTTTTACATAACTATATAATGTTTTTTGTATTTTTTTCTTACCATCTGATCTTAGATATAATGACTAGAATGAATTTATGTTTTACTTTTACAGGGTTTAAAAGTAATATAAAATTAGATATTTTTCAAGAAACAGTTCTAGATAAATAAGATTGTGATAGAGTTCTAGGAAGGGATGTTCTTGACAGAGAAGATCCATATAGAACTGTTAGATGAACATTTTAATGTTCTTATTTTAGTATGGTTTTTGAGAATTCATTATGATTCATGATGTCACCAAAAGGTTTTGGATGATTTTATAGACACACAAATGATGATTTATTTTTTTATAAACATTGATGAATTACATTTGAGTGTGGAGGATAAATAAATTGGTTTTCCACCATTATCTTTCATGGAGAACCTATAAATAAAAGATCATAGTAAATTTATACATTATATTGTTCAGATAAAAAAATATAAAACAATGATATTTTTGGGTCAGATGAGGTTTTCAGTTAGTGTGTTCGACTTGTTTATCACTACGATTGTCTCTTTTGGCTCTTATAGTTATCCAAAATCGTTTGTCTATACTACTTGCGATTATCAATCTTTAGGAACCTTATAGAAGTTTCCTGAATCCCTTTTCCTGAGGGATATTTCATGGATAGTGACTGGGTGTTTTAATGTTGTTGTTGATCTATAAAAAAATAAAGGGTAAGGTAAATTCCGTATAATTTCTAGAACTATGTTTTAACAATTCATGGGTCATAGGGGGATTATATATATGGTTTTTATTGTAGGGAAATTTATGTGGTGTAATAATAAGAAATGCAATCTTCACTACTATTTTCATCTCGATCATGAAATTTCTAATGACCATTCTATCTCTACATATATTGGCTCCAAAGGTTATCATATTGTATAAAACATATCCAATCAGTCACCTCTTGTGGTCTGATTATCCATCAATCCAGAGGAAGATATATTATACTTTTTATCCCACATGTGCCCTAAGTAGCCCAATTTTTTTCAAACGTCATGGAGTTGTAGTAGAATGCCACATAAGGGAGTCCATGGATTGGGTTTCATAAGAAAATTATAAGACGGAAATCTAATCTTCGTCTATGGATAAACAACCAACTCACTCACATCAAAGAGTATGAGGTGGTGAAAAAGGATGATGAGAGCCTATAACATAGGTTAGAGAAAGCATGAATTGATGAGTTTTTCAAAATTATTTCTAACATTATGAGTATTTTGATGATCTAATCCTCATAAATGAATGGGTGGATCATTAAAAATAGAAAATAAAATGGTTGTGTGAAGGAGATTTGAAAAAAACATCCTTTCATAACTATATAAAAGAGCAAAGTTGATTCAATTGCCCTAAAATCGTACTGGGGGATGGATCTTATATAGTGGAAATGGATTTAGTATGTTCGATGGATAATTATTATTTTAAGTCTCCCCTGGGTGGTTGAAAATCTGGCTTGCCAAATGATTATCTGAGGGCTATGATGAAATATCTTAGGTGATTACACACACTATTTGTGGTTTTGAAAATTCATTAATTGAAGATGATCCTAATGGGTTGGATATTTTTTAGGCAATACATAGTGGTAATCAAGATATTTCTCCATTTACGAAGTGCTTCATATAAATCCTTTTATATATGGTGTCTTATCCTCTCATTAGAAGTGTCTTGGTGAATGAATTTAATGAGTCATCCAGTGGTGGATATCTCCCATGGGTTTCTTGTACTACCTCACTCACTCTCATCCCTAAAATAAATACCCCTCATATATTCACCATTAATTGCCTTTTAGCATGGAAATTTTTTCATATTATGTGTTGGGAAAAATTATTTATAGAAGGATATCTGCTAATCTATCTGTAGGTATATCTAATGAGCAACAGAATTGTGATAATAGTGTGTCTGTTCATTGAGTGATTGCCTTATCTCAAGATCTGGATAGCGATATTAATCTCAAGGATCGAGAATTCAATTTGGCTATAAATCTTGGTATGGATACCGATTTTCATAGTGTTTAATAGAACTCTATTATCACTATTATCTTTAGTATGGGTTTCTCATCCTAGGATATAGAGCTTATATTTTGGGGATTTATTTTAGCTTGAATATCAATTAAATTAATAGGGATGAATTAGGTATTTCTCAAATATTGAGGATGACTTAGACAAGGTGACCCACTATCCCTCATCATTTTCATTCTTACCTAGGATTTCCTCATATGAATCATCATAAAGAGTATTGTGTCATGTATGATACCCATTTTCAATGTAGAATTATAATATTCCACATCACTCATCTCATGTATGAAGATGATAGAATTATCATTATGTACACCACTAAAATCATTGTTTAGAATGTTAATAATGTACTTCAAACCTACTATACCTAGAGCAATCAAGTGATCAATTGTGTGAAAAGTAATTTCTATATATACTGTAGCTGTTTGAATTGGAAAGTGAATACTCTTAGAATCAACATAGGAATGCATAGAGGGGTTTTCTAAATGTGTATTTGGGTTATCCAATTTAATCATAGAGGTATCAAATTCATAAAATCGATCATATCTTTGGGAGGATCATACGCAGTGTTTTAAATTGGAAAAAAATTTACCTATATTTTGTGGGAGTTATTTCAATGGTTAGTAACATTAATTATTCTATCCCAATTAAAGCTCATTCAGAAATAAGGGATCCATGATGGGTAATATCGCACATTGAATAGATGAAGACCTCCTTTATCTAAGAGGATCATCAAGATGATATACATCATTGTATATTATGTTGAAGGATGTTTAGGCTATTAAGGGATCATGACATCATTGTGAGGACCAACTCAGTCAAGCTGGACTACAAGCTGCAATGTTGGTCTGAGAGGTTATTATTGAATGTACACTATAAGGGGATTTAGGATTCAAAAAAGGTGATAAGGGTCTGAATAGGTTTAGGTACTTCTCCATATAGTTTATGATTCTTCCTCAAATTCATGTTATCCAAAACAATAATTTTGGTATTATGTGAGTGGAAACATTCAATTCTTTCATTACAACTGGATGGAAACAATGTTTGGATTTCATGTTTTACTTGCTTATGACATCACATTCAATCAAGAAAGCATCCATAAATCCATTATTAATGTTGTTATTTCTTTTAAACATTATGATGTTTTTGATCTTATTGATTTGAATTCGGATCCTAACAAATGTGTTTATAGAAAAATCATCAAGCAGCTTATCAGTCAAATATTATCTCATATTGACTATAGCTAAAAGGACCACAAACTGAAGGGGGGATTCCCTCTAGTGTATATATATCACAAATAAATTCAATTTTCATAATTTTCGAATTATAGATACATATTTCTTATCTAATGAATATGTGAAATGGATTCACATCCCTCTCATCTATGTATTTTGTGCTATAAGAACTTCTATGAGAGAATATAGAACAATAATTATGTGAAAGTGAATAAGTCTATTCGGTTTTGTTTTATTTGGTAATTTTATAGGTATCCTATTCCTAACATCATGAATCTATCCTTTTATTTACAGTTAGTTTCATGGTGATGGAATTTCCAGCCCAGAGAAGAAATCATGTTCCATGGTCATTTTTTCTATATGTTTGTGAATCTGGTAAGGACAGAAAACTACAGGTTTTAAAGGCACTTCCTAATTAGGTAACATGATTGTGGTTCACACCATAAATATTTTTGTTTAAATTATCTATCTTTGTAATTATTTTGAATGTAATGATATTCTCTTTCCCCTATTTGTTGAAAATAATCACCATTGTATATTCCCTAGTATCCCTCACGGAAACTCAGTTTGATGGAATCCTCTCCGCTAAAAAACTATCATTCATGGATTATTCAAAATTTTATTCATTTTTGGAGGAAGTTTGGTTCATGATTATAAGGGGTTAGTAATCTTATAATATTCATCTTAAATTGGCCTCAGACATTCAATCTAGGAAGAATCTTTAACCGTGATTACTAGTTTTCATCATTACAATCATATGGGGATGAGCCCAGCAAGAGTGAAAGCAGACCCCTCTAACCATTATGACTCCATACATGGGTCACATAATATTACATATTCCATATACTACATTTTTATAAGGTGTAGAGGTATCTTCCCTAATCACATGAATGACTTTAATATTAGAAATGAGAAAAATTAGGTGGTATATTATCATTATTATTTGGAATTCAGTTGTTCTTTCCATTCATGTTATTCGTAATTGGACTCCCTACCATTTTATGTGGAAAACCTGGTAAGAAGGGATTCTCTCGAGCTTCATTACATCTACCCCCTATAAATTGTTTACCATAAAATTCAATTGATTCCTTCATTCTCAATTATATTTGTTTAATTAATTAAATAATAATGATAATGATAGAAGGAGTAATAATGTACTATATGATATAGAAGATATTTTATCATAAGAATAATAATGTGTAGGGAGAATTATATACATAATTTTTTATTTTGAGTAAAATAATGATCAGTAAACAATAAATAATAAGTTGTTGAATAATCTTCTAGAGAGTATAATCTCAGATCTTAACTTATTCAATGTATTGATTAAAATAGACCTCTCAAGATAAAATATAGGATTATAAATAACGATAGTGGATAAGTGATTAAAATAAAAAATATTTTTCTATTTAATAAGATGAATACATATATGAGTTCTTTAGATATAATTTAATATATACAAAATATGTAATGATAGTTACTAACCATAATAAGATGATTGAAGCTAAAGAAGTTGAATTTATCAAAACATTATCAAAACCCAATGAGGATGAATGTACATTTTGAAAGTTGAGCATGAAGTTCATGAAGTCTTCACAAGTAAAATATGAATCATTAAAAGATGTTGAAAAATTACATTCTATGAAATATGTGAATTCTATACCTTGAAAAATTTACATTTCATAATATTTTTCAAACATTTAATTTGTTATGTAATGTTTCAAAAAAAACTAGTTGAGAAGGGCTCTAAAAAATTTATCGCATTCTAAAAATTTGAAAATTCCTTAAATAAGAATGATAAATCACACCTAAAGATTGTTCAATAATAGAGAAGTTTTAAACCTTAAAAAATTCATTAGAAAAATATTATACTTATATAGAAAACAATAATTTGATGGCTTCTGTTGGTGTAGTGGAATAATTGAGAATAATGTGTTTTATTTTTGGAATTATTTTTTACTTTCTAGAAGAAGGAATGGAATGTGGGGAAGAAATGGTAAAACTAGAATGGGTAACATTATAAAAGAAAATATTGATGGGAAACTGATATCTGTAAGTATATGAATTACAATATGTTTAAATGTTTTGAAAACATTTACGCAATATGCCTCCAGGTTATCCACTTTGCTAAATATTGTATGATGAATATGCTATGGGAAAGTTGTTATTGAAAAAAATAAATGATTTTTTGAATGAAAAAATATGAGGAAAGATATTTTTATATTGAGACAACCTTAAAATAAAATAAGGAACAAAATAAGGATTATTGATAGTTGTTGTTCGTTACACATATAAGGATATTTTGAAATCTATTAAATTACAAAAAAACTATTAAAATGATAAGTTGCCTTTGGGAATTATAGTTCTTTAAAAATTATTGGAATTAGAATAGATGAAATTGAAAATGGGTGAAATATAAGGATGTTATGTTTTCTCATTGGCTAAAAAACAACTTAATGTCTCTAAATAAACATTTTAATTATAGGAACGAATTGATCTCAATACATAAATCTTTTTATAAAAAAGAGTGAAAGATGATCAAGTTGTAACTATGTGAGAAAGAACCAGCCAAAATATTTTCCACATAGAAAAATATTGTAACTCATATTATCTACATGTTGAAGATTAAAATAAACTAAAGATTCATATAATTGGGAATATTACATAGAAAATAACAAAAAAATCATTTCAAATTTGATTATATATGAATATTTCTAGCAATTAAAATCAGAGAATATGATGTTTTTATAACTTTTTTAAAAGGGAAAGTGACTAGTAAAGTTCATAAGAATGATGAATTTAATTCTTCTAGACCACATGAAGTAATTCATTTTGATATTTTTTGGCTGATTGGGCATCAATATTATACATATTTTTTGAATTATATATTTTATTTATGATTTAATTTAGATGATATACATCATGTTTATGAATCATAATTTAGATATTATTGAAATGTTCATATTTTTCCAAAAAATATGTTGAGAATGAAACATGAGATTATTTTAAGAAGACGAGAAAAAATAATGGTATTGAGTTAAAATGAAATTATTTTGAATAACATAAAAAAAATTATCGAATCAAACATCAATATAATTTTCTCCACTTTCCTAAAATAAATGGAGTAGAAAATAGAGACAATAGAAGTTTGGTGGAAATGACAGGAAACATGTTAGAAGAATAATAAATTTCAATGATATAATATTGAGAAGCTATTATTACTATTTTACATGTACTAAACCAATGTATTTTTAGTTCAAAATCAAAATAATTTTTTTTATATATGGTATACAAACAAATTTAGTGAAATATTTCATTTTTTCTCATGTCCTTTGTTACTATAAAAAATCCAATCATGGAAAATATGATGAAAAATACAATGAAGGTAATTCATGGGATATTCAATTGTTAGAAGAATTAGATTATTTTGGAAAATGTTTTACAAAAATATGTGGAATTATATGATTTGAATGTTTTTTATATAAAAATTTCTTAATAAGAAATTCAGAAAATGATGATTAAGAAAAACTAAATATTTCAAATAAAATTAATGTGATCAAAAATATATATATCAAGACTCAAAAGTAATGGATGATGAAGAAATTTATGCTACTAGAGAAATTTTCTAATTTCATACCTAAAAGAAATATTATAAAATGAAAATATACATCGAAATCATAATGATCAGATTCAAACAAGAAGAATGTTGGTAATATAAAACCAATTGTCAATCTATAAAAAATTTATTCATATTCAATTTCTAAAGCAGCAAAACATAAAAAATGGGTGAATTAAATAAATCAGTAGTTTATTCTATTTGAAAAAAATGATATTTTGGAACATGTTTCATGATCAGTAAATAAAATTTTTATTTTAAATGTATTGGGTTATAAAAATAGGTTGAATGGAAATGGAAAATATTTAAGAAATAAACTATGAATCTTTTGTAATAGATATGCACATGTTGAAGGTGTGTTTTTGGAGAATCATTTCCCTTATTTCTTGATAATACACTCTGATAATGTTTCTAGTTTTTCAAGTATATGTTTTCAAAAGAAGATATATTTTTTTTCAAATTGATGTACATTCATCATTTTTATGTGTTAATATTAGATAAGAAGTTTAATTTGAGAAACCCTAGGGGGTTCAATGTGATAGAGATGGAAAAAATGTATTTAAATTCATGAAAAAAAATTTCTGGGTTGTAACATTACCCACATTTTTGTAATTAAAAAAATAATAATTTCTTGATAATTTTAAAATATACTAAAGGTAATATTAGAAACACTTTATATGTGAACGAATTAAAGTCAAAAATCCTAATTTGAATTGTTTACGTAAATGATATAATTTTAACACAGGTTAGAGAAAATGATTGGAAATTATTTTTTGAGTAAATGAAGATGAACTTTTGGGTGTGAATTATAGGATAATTACATTTTCTCCATGCATTACAACATCAATAAAAAGAAAAAAATACATAATAATATCAAGAAATGTATTCATGGGAATTGTTCCAAATGAATACCATGAAAGAATAAAAAAATTTCAAATAATGTTATACTCTATGGGATAGATATCATAGATATCAAAAATAATACCATATGTTGGAATCAAATAGAATATTGAGATATGTCACTAGAACTACATCGTATTGCATTAAAAAAATCGATATGATGTCTCATGGATATACCAATGCAAGTTGGGTATGAGATTTCAAGGATAGAGCATCAACATCAGGTGGATCTTTTTTGTACGAGAGTGTTGTGTGAGTTTTCATATTGATATATAGAGTATTGTATCATTGATCAAAATATAATCAGAATATGTAGTTTCTACCCTATATTTTCACTAAAATGTTGTCTATGGATTTTTAAATGGAATATTTTGAATGTGGAATTTTGAAAAGAAATTAAGATACATTTTGTTAATCAGATTTCAATTGATCATTCTAGAATTTATTTCCAATACACATGATGAAAGAGCATTGATATTAATTTTCACTTCATAATAGTTAACCAAGATAGTAGAGATTTGTTTTCGTAATATATTTCAAAAAAATATCAAATTGGTTGTGTTTTCACAAAATCTATGCCATGGGATAGATATGAATATTTGAGTAAAAACCTGTACATTCAAAATCCACCCAATAATTCTTAATAATTTATGGGAACAACACAAAATATGTATTATATTATGTGAAAAAAGAGCATTAAATTTTTAAACATTATCCAATAATGTGGTGAGAAGTAATATTTTGACGTAATTGACACTAATGCTTTGGTCATTATAAAATTGGGAATAGAATGAAAATTAAGAAGTGATGTGGAGTTTATCATAACATGGATGTAAATTTTATTCTCACTTAGGGATTCAATTTCATAAAAAACATTACATTATCGAGTTGTGTGGTGTGAGAACACACTTTATTGAGAATGGTTGTGTTTTGGTAGAAGATAAATATTTGAGTTGTTTGAAAAGTGAGTTGTGAAGTGTCTAAGTTTTGAAACATGATGATTTGGAAAATTTATTAATGATTATTTACAATAAATCTAATTGGATATATTAATGATAATTTGTTATGTTTTTTAACAAAGTTGTTTTGGTTGAAAACAAAATTTTTGTTAATTACTTTAATTGTAA
Source organism: Viscum album (assembly GCA_963277665.1). Classification (NCBI taxonomy): domain Eukaryota; kingdom Viridiplantae; phylum Streptophyta; class Magnoliopsida; order Santalales; family Viscaceae; genus Viscum; species Viscum album. Next base: position 1,049,490,780 of record OY728150.1, read on the forward strand.
AAAGGTGAATGTTTGTAAATGAGTATGATAAGTTTTTGTAAATGACAATGTTATAATGTATGGATTTTTAGTAAGTTAGGATGTTTTAAAACAATACAAATAAATTCAGATGTTTCTTCATTGATCTAGAGGTTCTCAACAACATGTACTTCCTCATGACAAATTATTTTATATAAATTAGGATGTTTAATATTTTTATTAATATAGATTTTCATATTTAGATATTAATAAACATCTTTTGATATAAAATGTTAGACCAAAAAAAGTTTAAATGATATTATGTTCAATGTTTATGTTTCCAGATTTTAATTTATAGACACATTTCAATGGATTTAGAATCCACAAGAGACAAATACGTCTAATGATTCAAAATTTCAATGATGTACGAGCTTGGTTCTGACAAGAAATGATTTTTAGAGAGATGTTTTAGAGGATGGGTTTTCTAAATGGTTGAGTTTGTAATAATAATTATGTTCATGAATGATTTTAGAAGGAAAAAAATTATTATCATTCAAACTAAAATGGTAGGTGTTTTTTAAAAAATTCTCAAATTTTGAAACGTTTATTATCATATAGACTTGATCGAACAAATGTAGCAGGGTGAATAGACATGATGTTGGCTATTAGATGAAACAACTAAGATGATAACGATTTAGTTCAATGGATAATAGACATTTAAGATTAATAGTCTTTCTAGTTTTTTAAAACATGGAAGAAATGGAATTTTTATCAAGAAATAATATTTGAATATTTAAGAATGAAATGGGAGATCAACATCATAATCAGGCATATAACTCTAGACATAGACAACCAGACATTCATTTCTGGAAATATATGTGAGATAAATTTTTTAGTATCACCATAAGATATAATATTATTGGTTCAAGAGAGTTTCTAAAAGTAATATTAATAAATATTTAATTGAGGAAATGATTTTAGTCATAAAAACACTCAGAACAAAGAAAACGTTAAAATGATTGAATTTGTGACTAGTTAATTGTCGTAGGTAACTGAAGTCCTTACAGTTTACAATAATTTAGTCAACCATCGACAATCAAATTAGAGGAATATACAGATAATGGATATTAGTTTTCTGATATATATATTTTATTAATTTTTAAGATCAATGTTTTGTAACATGATATATAAGGTTATATGTTTTTTAATTTTATTGAGTCTTATCTATGAAAAAAGTCCATAATGATTAATGTTTTTCATTGGGACAAGAGTAATGATAATATTTAGATAATTTTTGATTGATTTCCAAATAGATATGTTTAGGATTGAGTACATGACATAAATTTTGGAAGAAAAATATAATGTTTAGATTGGAGTAATTATTTTAGAGAATTAAAGAAGATTCTAGAAGACATTATACGATTTGAGTAGATATGAAAATCAATGAAATTAAATTTAAATTTTTGATAGATTTTAATCTATGAAATTTTATTGAGAATGAATAATGATGGGGTTTCCACCATTATAATTCATAGAGCACCAATAAATAGGAGTTCATAGTACATTTTTCCTTTAAACTATATAGGGAGAAAAAATCTAAAAGACTAATAGTTTTTTGTCATGGGAGGTTTTTAGGTAGAATCTATGACCAAAATTTCATGTAGATCAATGTTTAAATTATCATTCATGAAAATGTAGTCTAATGGGATTTGTTTTAGTTTTTAGAATATTCTTCAGAAGCAGAGGTTTGTTAATCTAGAAGATAATAATGTTTTTTAATAGGTATAGTTTAAGTAATGTTGCATCATTCTAAGGTCATTAGAAATATGTATAATATATCGAGTTTCTGGACGATTCTTTTTGGTGAAGAAATATTAAAAGAAACATTTTCATTTCTATTTGAAATTTTGTATGAAAAAATTGTTAAATGATGGGATTTAATATAATATTTAATATCATGTTATATATCATTTCCAATGGGCGTTGAAACAAGTTATATTCACATATTCATATTAATAAATTTCCATAGACCCCCATGAGTTTGTACGGTAAGGATGTAGGTTCTCATAAAGTGGTAAAACCTTTTAAATCATTTGTACCCTATTTACATTTATATTTATTGATCCACATGATTTTACTATAATATTGTATGGAAGAAAATATAACAAGGTGTACGGGTTATGGGTCTTAAAGATAAATTTTTTGAAAGACCATCACTGATTCACACCCTAAGTAAATATTCAATACATTGTAACTATATACCATTTTTAAAACATCAACCTAAATATCTCATTGATTATTTTCCACATATATTTTATTCCAACTCTGAGATTCATTGATGGGATATTGAATAGACCAATATTTATCTTTCATTTCATAATCTATCTATGGTGACAATATCATTTATTCTCCAAATTCATCGTAAAATGCTTGAATTGTACACTACAATAAATGTAGGGTATCACAAAGATTTATTTGAATGATTGAGTGAAGGAAATTGTCCTAATAAAACTATGAAAGAGGAATGTGTTTATCCCAACCACAAATATAATTCATGGAATATGATCTCAACATATCCTCTAGGGTTTCAATGGTTCTCTCATACTAATCATCTATTTGGTTGTTATATTCCATTCTAAAACTCAACTATGTATCCATAGCCAACTTAATACACCACCAAAACATCAAGGTATACCTATTATCTAAACAAGGTATAATAAAAAATGATAATCCATTAATTCTTTCCTCCCATATAATGCATATTTTTTTTGAAATATGATCATGATTGAAATTATATTTTAGAGTAACAAGGATTACTTACTTTGTAAGGTGATTGACTACAACCCAAATAATATTGTTCCATTTAGAAATTTTAGGTGTTCTGAAAATGAAATCCATGGTGATGTTTTATCGCTTCTATTTTGGTATGGGTAACTATTTGGACATCCCCTTATAATTCATTCTCTTATCCTTATCATGCAGACATACTATGTGATGAGATATATGCTCAGCAATATTTATATTTATATCTTCCTAATATAAATACACATATATATCGCTAAATATATTTTTACTTCTAGGATGAATAGAAAATGATGATCAATGAGCCCTATAGAGTATCTCATGCATAAAATATACTATGGAAGGAAAACATACATAGTTTCTAAACATTATCATTTCATCACAATGAATTAAAAATATGAAAGCACTTATTACCATTTTTATACTATCTATAATGATTTTACTCATATTTAAAATTGAATTTGATAGTTTATTGAAATATCATTTGAAAAATATAATATTTCCTATCTTACTTCGTGGTATAAAGATCCATCCATTGGAAAATAATAATTATTGTATCTTTTTTGATCCTCATCATTAAAAATATAGTATGATCCTTTTTAGTCAAAGAATAATATAACTTGTTTTCTAACCTGGGTGGTAATGTTTTAAAAAATCATAATATTTAATCATCTAGAACTATAATCTTTGGAATATATTCAACTCATTTAATGAAAATAAAAAAATCAAGATTTTATGATTAGTAAATATAGCACACTTTTTTATTATATAGATAATGGCTCCATATCATTATTGAAAAAATTAAATTTGATAACTATATATAAGTGTGAGGTAATTTTCTAATTATGATGTAATTGTTATTATATGTAATCTATAATTATATCATTCCTCATTAGAAAACAACCTTGTATCCGATTAGATGAGGCACTATATATTACAAATCATTCTATACAATATCGTTGTGTAAGAAGAGGCAGTCTTACTAACATTATCATTAGTTTTTGGATATTTTCCACACATTCATATTTCAAATAGAACTTTAATCCCTTCCGAGATAACATGGATAATATATTTGATAGTCATGAGAAAAGAACCATAATTAATTAATAATATCAAGAACAAATGTGATACATATGGATATTAGATAGTATAGTTGGTCAAGGAAAATGTTTAATAACAAACACCTTTTAAGGACCCACTGATAAAACAACAAGTGATAATATATTACCCAAGAATAAAATTTTATTATTCCAAAATTCCTTCTTAATAAATTTAGAATATAACATCACCTTGCTTATATTATTTAGCATTATTAAAAAAATTTATAATGATCTATCATTACAATTAAATATATAATAATATAATATATATGAACTACTAGGAAAATATATATATAATCTATAAAGAATATATTCATTAAATACATAATGATAGTAGTTTCATTAGTAAGTCCAGATAGAATTAAAATAAATTCATAGTGACTACATTTCATACTTTTGGTTGTCTTGTGTATATCCTACATCATGATCATTAGTTCAATATATATATTTATATATCCCTAATATGGGGTATATGATAGTTTATCTTAATATTTGTTTTGTTATGTTCCTAATTATCAATGTAAATATGCGTTGACCTGTTTTTATTCTTAACAAATATAATAGGTTCACCAAATGCTAATGAACTAGGCCAAAGGAATCCCCCAACCCAATTTATTAAAATATATTATTCAATTCAAACTACCCAGTCAAATGATGTTTATAATTATTATTTGAAATTGAATCAATAGTAGGGATGAGTTCTATTTATAACTCAAAATCAGGATTAGGGGGGAAGTATATGAAATTACTCCATAAATACCTCAACATATTCTTGAAAATACACACATTTTCAATATTTTGTTTATTGTCAACCATTTTAGATAGATACCCCTGATGAATATGTAAAGAATCCCATGTGATAGAAGTAATTTCGATTGGGCATATTGGTTCATCCTCTTATTGAAAATAAGATCTATCATTGATTCGAAATATAAAACGTCACTTACATTCCTTAAAAATTGATATGGACTCTATAATGAGAGGGAAAATCCATACAAAAAATCTTATAATATTTACCTAGATAAATAAAAATATAATTCATAGGATGAACTACCACAATGAACTATTATGAGAGAGGAGTAATAGGCATAATATGTGTACATCATACAATTATGTGTTTTCAATGTCAACTCAATATCTAATAATTGTAGTGGTGATACGATACACATATACAATTCATTAGATATAAAAGAGAGGGTAGAAACAAAATCAAATAAAATATTTTCATTCATGGAGTGGTTACTAATTGTAATTTTCAACATTTTATTAGGAGATTTCATTTTATTTGTATTAAATTATTTAGTTTATCCCACACTCCTTTGATTTTTTCGGGCTTATTCCATTCATGATTAATGAATTGGTTGAATTGTTTTACATAATTTTTTTATTTAAATCATTTAAATATGTGGTATTTCACCTTAACCATGAATTCATGATATTGGTGGCCAATTTATCCACACTAGAAGAAAACTTCTTTTTCTTTTAGTCTTTCACCAAGTTGTTTATTTCCAGAAGTATCACAAGATGGAAAATTATTCCTTCAATTTTTTACTTATCCATTTGTTGGGACTAATCCTATATTATTCTAATTAATTCCATTAATATATGAGTCATTCAAAATTCCTTATCATCCTTGATAGAATATTATAGTATAACATTATATGATGAAAGTGTATTGGAGAGTATTTCACCTTTATGGATTAGTGTTTACCCATTAATGATATAACTAATAATTAGATTTTCAATTTGTATATCTTAAAAAAAATTATTTTTATAACCATTTCATGTAAGCTCCATAATGATAAAAATACTCATCTTTATTTTGTCTATTTCACAATAATTATCTCTCCATATATGCTATTTGATCAAAATAAAAATATTTTTCTAGGAAAATTTCCATTATTTCCATCCAACCAAGGATCTTTATTTCCACTTAATACATAATATTATAAATCAATAACCACCATTGAAGTTAATCCCCTACGAGAGGATAATATACTAGGTAACCTTATCCCATTAATTATATCCAATAGTGATAAATATAATATCAATAATAAAAATTCATTATTTATATTCAAATGGATTTATAGTCCAACTAAATGTAAGAGGCTTCCGATTTATGAAGTGGTATAACATTATTACAATGCATTTTGGATTAGCAGGATCTTCTGTACGGCCATGGTTATTGTTTAAATGTTAAGGGACGAACCCCAATATAATTACAATTTGTTCATCTTTATCTCCATATCCATATCCATATTTATTATATTTACCAAGAGGGAAACCCTTATGTGGATTATATTCCTAGATACTTTATCCATTATTTATACTAATTTTAATTTATATAAAATTACATATTCTATATTTTCTCGTAACATTATGAATAGTAATTTATAATTTATAAAATTATGAAAGAAAATAACATAGATTGATATAAAATCTCATAGATACTCTCAGGATCATAAAAATGGTTTTTAGTAGAATATTCTGAAATTATATCATTGGGTTAAATTCCATAATCTAGGTTTTATAAAATATAGTTCATAAGGTTTATAATAAAATATCATTAATACTAACTACAAATAATTCAACAACTGTTTCCCAAATTTTGTGGTTACTTTGTTAATTTTGAATAATATATCAGTGATTACATCTTGAAGGAAAAAATAGACTTGTATCCTTAGAAAATTAAATATGTAATTAAAAATTCTCGAAACAATTGAATGATTAAAATAAAATATGTTATTTTTATTTGAGAACACTGTATTACACTTTAGAATAACCCTAAATATAAATCATAAAACACATTTAGGTATCATGGGGAAACAGACACATAATAATGGCGTGAGATTAGTTTCTCATTAAGGTAATTCATAAAACCGAATCAAAATAATGAACTATTAATATGGAAGGAAATATATAATAATCAAACATTTCAATAAATATAATAACATGAAAAAAATATTATTTATGGATAAATAAATTCAATTAATAACATGGTTATCAATAATTTATTTCATAATTATGGAATTTGAAATGTATGATATTTGAAATATATCATTAATACCCTGTACCTAGACATCTAAAATATACCTTCCATGATTCATGTTATGAAATCATACAAAAATGGGAAATTCCCTATATAAATGACCTAGATAGTTTTTCTTTATGATACCTTCCAATGAATCAAGGGGATATGTTATTCCATCACCTACCCATCACTTAATAGGTTCAATTCAATCATCATATGAAAAACTACGAAACCTAATCAGTATTCCATAAAAATAAATAACTTTCTTTATTTAAAGAAATAGAATATGGAATATCAATATTTTTACTATAATGTTGATAATAAACAATCATATAAATTTTTTTTGATGTTATCAATATTTTATGACCTCGGTAATGTATAAAATTCAACAAAGTATGTGAAAAGAGAAGAAAATACTTTCAAAATGTCACTTGAACATTTATTGAGGAAGATACACTTTTTCACATTTAATACACATTTTAATGATATAAAAGTTTGAAACATATTATGAAGAAAATTTTACATTAAAATATCCTATAAATAATATAACTGAATCGTCAAATCAAATAGTTCGAATGAAATTGGAAAAATAATTTCATGCTATAAAAGTAAATAAGACATTCTATTTACACTTTTTTTTATAAAGTCCAAAAAGTAACTTGATAGAAGAATGAAAAACAGATTCATTTTGAGGTTTTTTTAATACAATTATGGCTAAAAATTACTTTGAAAAATAAAAATATAATAGTAAAAAACATCTAAAAATATTTTTAGAAGCCATGGATGTTAAAGAAAATGGTTTTTTGACCTAATAGTGAAATAAAGCTGATATTCCTTAAATTCATTTTTTCGATATCTTCTGTCATTAAGTTGAGTAAATTGAAAATAATATACATTAAATAAATAACCATGTAAATGTAAAATATATAAGCGATAATATTGAATGATGAAATAATATTCCTTGCAGGTTCTTTAAAAAACCAATCCCCAATGATGATGAGATTGTGAGATAAACCCTTCCTACATTATTAACTTTTCAATCATAAAACAAATGAATGAAATAACATAAACTGAATATATTAATACCATGCATATAGAGTTAATAATGATATATCACATCATATGTGTAATATATAATCTTTAAAAAGGATTCAGTTGGTGAGTATGAAATATGTCACATGAAAAATAATATGAGATGAGAAAACCCATACCTTATGTACATGTTCATTCTTGTCTGTTTGAGTATCCATTATAAAAAATAAAAATTTATTATAAAAATTTTAAATAATTATAATCATAATTGTCATATAATATAATTTAATAAAAACTTATAATCATTAATGGCATATTTATTGATAATACAGTGTTAAAATTATTATTTTGGGCTATAATTGTTTGATTTTTCATTTGTGTTTTGGTTTGGTAGGTGTGGAATTCATAATTTTACCATGATTAAATAATATAAAATTTCTTAGATATGATATAAATATCATATATATTCATAATATATTTATATATAGTAATCAAAAAATTTAGATAATGAAAAATCAATTGTTCAGTTCTTGGATATGGTAGGTAGTACGTATTCTTAAATGTTGTTTTCACATTTGGACAAATGGAATAATATAATGGAAAATAATATTTTAATAAATTAGAATCAATATTATAATATATAAATCACTTATATTAATTAATTATATCATTATTACTGTCTGTATAAAATAGAAATGAAAAAAAAAATCATATTGCATTCTAGTGGTGGTAGTCTACACATATGCCTAAGTGTCATTCTCGTTTTAAAACATATTTGAAGGCAATAAGTATGGTATTATATTATAATTAAAAAACATAATTATTTAATATTTATCATATATAAATACTCAATCCATAATAATAAACATCCATAAAGAATGGTGATGAAATATTAATTGTATCACTACGTGAAGATAGTAAGATGAACGCACGCCCAAGTTATACCATCACTTTCCATTTAATAGAAAAATTACAGGATATTTTTTTTACAATAATAATAATAAAATTAAAATATATTTATGACATATAATTAATTAATTAATGATATTACCACATGTTTAGTAGAGGTAAAATAATAAATAAATTGAAAGAGGTTGGGTAATATGATTACCTCTTCATTATGAATCATCATATAGATTTATTTTTATTGAACATAGGGTTGAAATTATCTGAATGAAAACACATTTAAAAAAATTTAATGATGTTAAGAAAATTCATTAGTAAGTTTTTGTATATATATATTACTCAACATGGTGTTAAGAATTTATAGAATAATGTGCCTTCGATAAGGGAGGTAAAAGGCATAGATGGAATTTTTAGAAAGATTAGAATATAATTATGTCCTTCTCATGAAAAATGAATAAAAATCATATATACATTATTAAAGGGTATTATATGGTTCAAATATAATCTTCTAATAACATTTTTACTAGTTTATGTGGTATTTTCGACCTTATAGTTTCGTTTGACCCCATTATTATAATATTTTAATCATATATGTACTAACATATTTTTCACTCTTAATGACATTTAGTTTTACTTATTGGTTAAAATAGGCTCAAAAATGTAAAATTTATTAAATTTTAGTTTCAATTTTTTCATTAATTTTATCCTTTATGACCTTCATTTATTAAAATAATATAATTTTTTCATATTTTAATAAAATTTTTTGAATACCAATTTTGACATTATTCATTGAATTTTACTAAAAGGACATAAAGAAAAGCTAGAACTAAAATATATTCCATTAACACAACAATAACATGCCATAATTATTTATAACATTTATAAAACACTATAAATAAAAAAAAATTTCTATCTTTAATACTTTTTAAAGCATTTACATTTTTTAGTAATGAAATAAATACTTTTTTGACATTATGTAACAATTAATGGTAATTTTTTATTAAAAAATTAAAATTAATTTTCCTTCATGAAAATAATTTTACTAAGCTCAAATTAATCATTTATATCCAATCAATGTTTACAGTTATTTTAGGAACATATATGAGATATTTAAAACTAAAAGTGATGTTTTGTATCATTCTATGATTTAGATATTATATTGGTAATTTTCCTAGATAAGTGTCCATTAATAATAAAATTCAACCCTATGATGATAGGGGTAGAATTAATATCAGCTGATAATAATTATTCCAACAAATTACGACTTTACCACATATGTTTAACCTATATTAACCAAATTCACCTTTTACTGAGTCATAAATTTATACTAGGATTACAATTCATATTGAAAAAAAAATAAAATAGACAAATTTAAAATATCTTAAACCCTTGAATCCAAATATGGAATCAAATTTTTATGATTTAATTAATATAACTAGAAGAAATTAATTTTTAACTAAGTGCACAAATCATGTAGAAACATCTTTTTAAGAAAATATTATTTTTAATAATTAAACATACATTATTCTTATCTCATATCTAGATATAATATTATGTGAAAGTAAAAAAATTATTTATTATATAATATATATATTTCATTAATTTCATTAATTTCATTCAACAATTGTGGTTCATTTAATTTATAATCATTAATATAACATAGAAGCATATTTTTTTATAAAAATATCACTTTTATTTTGGAATGATCGTTAAATAATAGAAAACAAAAGATTTTATTTTTTTACATATGTAATACATAAATATTTCATAATGTAGTTATTATTATTCATACCAACTAGTTTAATGGATAAGTTATAATAATATAGTAAATTATTGTTCATTTATATTTGGGTTTAATTTATTGTATGCTATCAAAACAAATTATTTGATGTAAAATTGATTATAAAACATCATGGTTTTTAATAGAACACAACAAAGAAAAGGTTATAATATTTTTATCAGAATAAAACATAATATAAAAAAAAGTAATTTTAATATTTGATGAAATGACTACTTTATGAATTTCAAATATCTATATCTTAAAATTTATTCACATTTTTGTTTTGAGCTTCATTCAGATTTAGATCTATTAGTTCTACAAGTTACACCTATTTAAATTATTATAGAAGCATGTTTCTATAATATTTTAATCTATTATATGTGAACAAACCTGTCATTTATTGAGAAACCAATCATTTCTAACAAACCACTCTTTGAAAAATATAACTGGTTATGTTGAAAAATTTGTTAAAAAAATATTTCATTATGAAATGAATGTTATAATATTGATTTATATTATAAATTTTAAAAAAATGATATATTAATCATTTTGTGATGTATTTTGGATAATATCTATTTCAAACGATCTCAATCAATCACAACATTATTTTTTGACAATGGATTATTATATTAAAAATATTCTAGTTGAAGTATTTACTGAGTTCTTCTAAATATGAAGAAAATTTGCCAATATTTTAATGAAAGTAAACATTTTTAAGTGGTTATTATTAGTAAAATTGTGTAAAAATGATGAATATTTTCCAAATGTATATTGACATGAATCCAACATATATCTATTATCCATAAATTATTATTTAAATATCTATTTTTCAAACATTTATGTAATTATTTATTTCCTTACAAGATGAAGTTAATAAGAAATTAATGTTGAACAACTATTGAGTAATGAAGTTAAATAATTTATGGAAAAGTTTAATCATCCTATAAACAAAATTATTTATATTAAGAATGATTTAAAGGCCTAGTTTTATAGATTATCTCGATTCTAAATTAAAAATAGTTTGGTTTATGGAATAATATATACCACTTTATTTATAAATAATTTCATTAAGGACATGAAAATCATACTTATTTATAATGATGCTATAATGATTTAACCCACCTAATAATCACTTGTAAATAATTTTTCTATCATTATAAAAATGTTGTTTTAAATTATTAGAATGGCTAAAATTAAATAATTTATTAGACTTGAAATAACTTAAAAATAGAAATGTAAAATTTCCACATAAAATAAGTATATTATAAATATAATTTTATTATTTAGTTTTGAAAATTCCTTAGGTATTAATATTCTGTAGGTTCCTAATATAAATATGAACATGATTAAACTAAAAAACTAGTAAATCAAAAACATTATCGATATATTATCTAAATTTATTATTAATATTTTTCTAGTATATTATATAATGAATAATGTTTTCACTTATTTATGATATTTTATGATAATAAAAAATATATATCATTAGCCTATAAAATAATATTTTGTTATCGTAAGGGAACATTAGAACAATTTTTCGGATATGTGGATCTTCTGAAATGTATTTAAAAACTAGAACATAATGATTTTAAAATTGATTATAAAATTACTTCTAGAGAATATCAGTTATTTGGAGAAGATGGTTTTTATTAGTTCAATAATAATAAATGTTTGATATATCATTCTACTAATATATATGAAAATATATATTTTATATAAATTTTCACTAATTCTTGTTAACATAAAATCAAATCATTGATTTAGAAAACTTTTCTAAATGGACTATAATTCATTGTCAAATAACAAGTTCTATTTCATAGAAATTTAAATTTTTATGTCACTCAAATGAAAAAAAAACATAAATATAAGGAAACAATTTCCTCCGAATCATTAATAAAATATATATTTTATTCATCATTTTATTGAATAAAAGTATTAACATATGAATATATTTACTAATCGTTAAATATTTGAAGGTTTAAAATTTATTAAATAAATTATGGTTAAGATCATGTTCAGTTGATAATATATCATCTAATGAATTTATCGCACTTACATTAAAAAAACATCAAGAAACGGGGTGAAATGATTTATATATAAATACGTTAACCATTCATACCGGTACCATATATATTATGGAGTTTTTAAAAATATATGTGATGAATTTATATATAAATATATCCCAAAATAATACTTTTCGGAATCTATTTTCATGATGTGATTAATGATATATTATATGTGGAATATCACTTCTCATTTTCTAATTTCAAAAATAAAAAAATAATAAAATTTATTCTACTTTTTGTTCTATATATTTTTAATTGATTTATAGGGTAAAATAATATAGTTAAACCCCATTTTATTAAATTAATGATTTAACATTTAAATTATATTTTTCCATCTGTTTTCTCTAGCAAGGAAATTATCTGAACATATATTCATTCATTATTTTTGGATCATGATCAAACAGTTATTCTATAGGAGAAGTTTTAGACCCCCCTTAATTACTATATTGTTATCTTATGGAAATGATCTTCTAAAATATCTCTATATCTTATATTTTACAAATCTTATTATGTTTCATAAAAATTTAGTCATCATAACACATATAACTAATGAAAGTTTTTAATGGGATATTGAAAAAATAGAAAAAGTAAAAGGTGTATTAGTCTCTACTGAAACATGTTACTAAACATTAAAATTTTCAGTCTATTAGACATTTGAGTAAGAAAACATATTTATTTTTACCATTACTAATTTAATAGATCTATTATATGTCATATATTTAAAATTATAGGGTAGATAAAATAATAATGGTTCATATATAGAAAAATGTGTTCTATATGACCTTGAAAAAACTTATAGATATAGCAGGACAGGCCATGCATGGTGATTCCCTCATTTTATCAAAATTATTATATGTTTCTGGTTCATTTTTAAAGGAAAAAAATTTATTGAAAACATTTTCTATTTGAATAAATTTATGTAATATGTTTCAACATGAGTAGTTCCATTCGATTTTATTAATGGTTCTATGATATTTCCTACATTGAAACTGATATAAGGACATTATATATATTTAGAATTGTTACAAGCCTATTTTCTTCTAGAATAACAATTAATTTAACATAATTCATTCATGTATAATTAAATTGAAATTTTATGTACTGAATTTATAAGGCCCCAGCCTTAAACCTTACTTAATATTGAATTAAATGAATAATTCACATTGAGGATCTTTTCAGGTTTAGAGTTTTAGAGAATTAGAACATAACTATTACATCTCAAAAGATTACAAAGTAGTCACTTATACTAAGTTTCCATAATAATAAAAAAACTCTTGAAAGAAACATGTCTAGTTTCATGTTTTATATAGCATGACATTCCCTTGATCCCATCCTTGAACTTATTCCACTTTTAGTCTTGTGAAAAACATTTCGAAAAACTTGGGGTGAGCATAAAAAGCTCAGTAAGGGATACAAAAATAATGAAAACTGTTAGTTTTTCAAACATCAAGTAAACCATGTATACTATATCAAAGTAATACCTTCACCTTCATGAAGTAGTAAAAAAAAATCTTCACTGAATAAAGTATCATTACTTACCTTTTTGTAACCAAAGGATTACCATAAAACCCATATAAAGAACACATAGAATATATAAAGGTAACTTGGGACATAAACATACTTAAGTGGAATAACCATACGATCGACTTCCACACATATCACTTAATGGAATAGACATACGGCCAATTTCCATACATACTTAATGGAATAACCATACGGCCGACTTCCATACCCAACGCATTGGAGGTTATAACGTAACCACCCGTCCTGGTATTCACGGCACCACCCGTCATATGGTTTATAACGTAACCACCCGTTAAAATGTCCAAGTACCAGTATAAAATCATAAAATATAAAACCAATATAAAGGAATGATAACATTTCCACATTTCAATAACAATATATCATAAATATATTGACATAATAGAATCCTTTTTCAAAACCATTTTCAATACCAAAATACATAAAAGAGTATATGGTATTTATTTTATTTTAAAAATATTACGTCTTGTTGAGGAAGCCAAAGACCAAATAATACTCGCGGCGGCGGAAAAAGTCGTTGTCACCGCGTACGTTAAAAAAACATTCCTTTTTGTCATTTAGTAAAACACTTTGTAGGAAAAGATTACTTTTGTATAAAAGTAAAAGTCAAAGGAGTTTATACACCATATAAAATAAAGTTGTGTATAAAACGAAATATGCCTCAATGAAAGGAGATTAAGACGAAGTCCCTTACCTCGGGTCCGACTTGACTCGATCGTTCTTTAACGTCCTGAATAATAAACATGAGTTAATTTATACTTGATTAAGAACCTTTTTAAAGTTCATTACTCTTTTTATATCACTTATTTCCATGTTATAATCATTATGTAACCATTTATGTTAATAATGTTTGTTTTGTCAATATTTGGTTCTTAAGTCGAAAGTTGACTTCTTACAATTACATGTTGTTCGTGTGGTCAAAAGTTCATTATATCCAGAATGAAATTCCCGATTTGTATATAATATGTACCATATATATCCAGCATATACATGTATTTATAATATTACATAATCATTTAGAGGTAAGAAATGAAATGCACCGTTCATGGAGACGGTAAGCCGTACGTTCGCATGAACGCTACTTTCATTTCTTTGTCATATTAATGGAATTAAAACTAAATGAGAGGTATGTATATTTTAATTCCAGAATTATATTCATCATTTAGATATATCATTAATTATATATATACATTATATACATGTAATTTTAATAGTACATTACATTTGGGGATAAGAAATGAAATGCACCGTTCATGGAGACGGTAAGCCGAACGTACGCATGAACGCTACTTTCATTTCTATCTCATACTTTAATGGAATGAAATAATAATGATATAGAGGTATATTATAATTCCAGTATAACATAATATATAATAACTTTAAATCCATCCTTCACACGTCCCACATATGTCATTAACGAATCACATCACTTTTAGGGGGCCGTAGTCCGCACTTCCTTAAATGAAGATATCGTGTTTACCCATAATGGAAACCCTAAAGGTATGCCAAAAATGAAAAATACAGAATCTTAAAGAAAACATAAACATGTTATATATCATATATAAAAATAGTGACATCATAATGGCCACCCTTGAAGGTGTTAAATGAGTATTGAACAATCATCGTTTCGGGAGGCAGAATTTCGCCATCCACGGAAACCGTATGTTCTTTAACCATTTGATGTAGTTGTGTGAGAGTGTAGCTCAAATAAATATTATAACAACATCCTAGTATATTGAATATACTGGTGTTGTTACAAAAGAAATAAATAAAAAGATTTTAGAGGGTTGGAGAAGCAAAATAAAACAAATGAACAAGAGAGAATGAATTACCTTTAAAAGTGTAACTCCTTTTTGATTTCAGCCTAAAGGCTTCCTTTGAAAGGATTCTGCCCAAAGGGAATCCTCTAGGATGAGGAGATGGATTTGGAGAGAGTAATTGGGCAAGGGTTGGCCGAGCCAAAGACTTGTGCAGTGTGTGAAATGAGGTAGAGGTGGGGGCTTTTTATAAGAGGAGAGGAGAGGCACTTTTGGAAAGTAAAGAAATATTACTTTATTTGAAAATGTTTTTCGGTTTTAAAAGGTCCCACATTGATATAATTCGTGTATAAGGTGATAAGGGTTCGAAATCCACTCATCCAATTGGTTTTGGACATGTGTAGTTCATATATGTTACATTATCTTTCAATTTTATTTAAATCGTCAAATAATGATGTCATCGCTGCATCATTATTATGTCATATATAATTTAATTTATTTAATGTATAAAAATTATAAAAAAAATACTATGATGTAGGAAAGCTTTTTAGATTTATAATGACTATTTATAATCAAAATTTGGACTTGTATAACTCCACTCAAAAATTATTTTAATAAAACAATTTATGTTAGTGTCATTTTCACTTTAACATTAAATAAAAACATATTAATGTCATTTTCCAACTAAAGTGGCTCCATGGGGTCCCCAAGTTGGCCCATGGCTTGTCTTGGTCGGTCATGACACAACCAATAAGTTTGGGACATGTTTCTAGGTCATTTCATATTATTAAAGCATTATTTATACCTTAAACTACACTAATTACCACTAATCACGATTAACAACTTAATAAGTTACTATTCACCAAAAAATTATTATAATCTCATTGAACCACATTTTACTTCTTAATGACAACCATGTATGTCGGATTTTCAAAATTCAATACACATTAGTGGTAAACTTTCACTTAACTTAAAAATCAGTTTGCTTGATTACCACTTAGTGGTTTCACTATTCATCAAAAATTGAAGTTTTTCAGAAAATTACCAAAAATTCACCCTAAGCTATATTTGATATTCCGAATTCAAAAATGAAGTCCATTTTACAAAATTCAAAACATATAAGTCAAATTAATTAATTTAATAATTAATTCCCGCTGTCAAAGCAAATAGCGTGTTTTTATGAAACAATAAGCATCAAAAGATTGACACTAGTTTAAGTCCGATTTCAAAGTGAAATTGATTCCAACGACCACTGTTGAATTTAATGGTAAAAATATTTTCTAATTTCACTTTAAAACCAAATAAAAAGATAATCTAATCATATAAATAAATTAGATTAAAAAGAGGTTTTGAATTAAAACACAACATTTTACACTATTCATTAAAAAGAATGAACTTTATCAGAAAGGTACCAAAAATTTACACAAAGTAAATTTTGATGTCCCAATTCTAAAGAAGAGTTATATTTGGTCCAAAATAAAGTATAAGAGTGATCAAAACTATATTTAATGACGGTTCACCATTAAAAGGTGATAAGTGAACCTTTAGTGAAAATTAGAGTATATATGCCCTAAAATTGAACTCTTTCCGTATTTTAAGCCTTTATCTTCTATTGGGTAAATGTATAAACATTTAAAAACATATATAATCATATTTTAGTTGTTTCTATCCATTCCGGCCAGTACAACAGCTACTCGTTAACTAACATTTAAAATAATATTATTTTATTACTAGTGTGCTACGTAAGTTTCAAAGAAACTCATCGTTGCGTATCGGGTACGCTATCGAACATAGAAACCCCTTTAAAATAAAAT
Organism: Viscum album; assembly: GCA_963277665.1. Lineage (NCBI taxonomy): Eukaryota > Viridiplantae > Streptophyta > Magnoliopsida > Santalales > Viscaceae > Viscum > Viscum album. Next base: position 1,049,508,568 of record OY728150.1, read on the forward strand.
TAATATTTAATTCATAAATATTAATAATTATGAAAATTATTTATTCTTTATTTACCTGGGATGTTACATCCTTCCCCCCTTTTGGGAATTGCGTCATCGCAATTTTATTCACTTATCAAAATAAGTGGGGGTATTTATCCCTCATAGCATTTTCAGATTCCCATGTTGCCTCTTCAATCACATGGATTTTCCACAAAACCTTTACCTGATGAATCACCTTATTCCGTAACACTTGCTCCCTGTGGTCAAGAATCTGGACCGGTTGTTCCTCATAAGAGAGGTTCTCTTCCAGCTGAACTACCACTGGACTCAAAACATGAGATGGATCTGGCATATACTTTCTCAACATTGAAACATGAAAAACATTGTGTACCTGAGATAAACTCGGAGGTAAAGCCACCCGGTATGCAACTGATCCAACTCTCTCTAGAATTTAAAATGGTCCTATAAACCTTGGACTTAGCTTTCCTTTCTTACCAAATCTCATCACACCTTTCCAAGGAGAAACCTTGAGAAAAACATGATCACCTACCTCGAAAGATAGATCCTTCCTCCGGTTATCCGCATAACTCTTCTGCCTGCTCTGAGCTGTTCTCATGTGCTTCTGAATCAACTGAACTTTTTCTGCCATCTCTTCTACCAATTCTGGTCCCATCAACTTCCTTTCACCCACTTCATTCCAAAATGCTGGAGTTCAACACTACTTCCCATATAATTTCTCAAATGGTGCCATCTGTATACTACAATGAAAACTGTTATTATAAGAAAATTCATCCAAAGAAAGATGTTGGTCCCAACTTCCCAGATAATCCATAGAACAAGCTCGTAGCATATCCTCCAATGTTTTAATTGTTCGTTCTGACTGCCCATCTGATTGAAGATGAAAATCTGTACTAGAATTTAATTCAGTACCCAACGACTTCTGAAGGCCTTTCCAAAATTTAAAAGTAAACGTGGGATCACGATCCGATACAATGGAGAGAGGAACTCCATGTAACCTGACTATCTCTTTAAGATACAGAAGGGAAAGTTGATCAAGAGAGAAAGTATCTCGTATAGCAAGGAAATGAGCAGATTTGGTCAAGCGATCAACAATAACCCAGATTTCATTATTACCTCGAGATGTCTTCGGTAATCCAACAACAAAGTCCATGGATATATTCTCCCATTTCCACTCTGGCACTGGTAAAGGCTGAAGCATCCCTTTCGGTAACTTCCGCTCTTCTTTAACCTGTTGACATGTCAAACACTTCATAGTAAAATCAGCAATGTCTCTTTTCATTCCATCCCACTAGTAATACTCCCGCAGACCTCTGTACATCTTAGTACTACCAGGATGAAAAAACAACTCATTCTTCAACTGTGAATCACAAGGCACACATAACCTCTTCACAAACCTCAAAACACAAACACAAACTTATCCAATAACTCATGGAAAATTTTATTCATAAGTTCCATGAATACAGCAGGTGCATTGGTTAACCCAAAAGGCACAACTAAAAATTCATAATGGCCATATCTAGTATGGAACGCAGTCTTCGGAACGTCTTCTTATTTTACTTTCAACTAATGGTACCCCGACCTCAAGTCAATCTTCGAAAAATACTGAGCTCCCTGGAGCTGGTACCACTTCATTCGATGGCCCAACATCTGCTGAAGTTGTTGCAAAGGATTTCTCCACCCCTTTCTGCTTGTAGCCTGGCTGCATTCCCCAAGTTGAGTTCATCGTTGGACACTCGTTTGCGTAATGACCCATTTCATTACACTTAAAACATCTTACCATTGGCTTTTCATTTCCTGCTTGATCATCTTCCTTACAGTTACGAGCAATATGACCAGACTTACCACACCGAAAGCACTTACCAGACTTGGATAAACATTCTCCAGGATGAATTTTACCACACTTCTCACAGGATGGATATTTGGTTTTCTTACCTCCTTGCTTCTTTGATGAATTCTTCCCCTTTTCCTGCCAACTAGACCTCTTATTCTGTTGTTTGTCATAGAACACCTGATCATCGGCAAACTCCATTTCTACCTTCTCCGCACATCGAACAAGTTTTTCATAACTTTTGAATTCACGAGAAGCTAAATCCCTTAGATACTTTGGCTTTAACCCTGAGTAAAAATGGTTTATTTTACTATCAAGATCTCGTATGAAGTTTGGAGCATACCTTGCCAATCGAGTGAACTTTTCTTCATAAGCATCCACTGAATCATCCTCCTGCCTCAATTCTAGGAACTGTTTTTCCATCCTAAGACGAACCACCTTAGGAAAATATTTCTCAAGAAAAATACATTTGAATTCGTCCCAGTGAAGATCCTCAATCTCATCACTATCCCTTATATTTTTCACCATCGCCCACCACTGATCAGCTTCACCTTCAAAACGGTAAACATCAAGACTAACCTTTTGATGATCTGAACACCCCATGACATCAAAAATCTTCTCTAGTGCTTTAATCCACCCTTCAGCTTGCACAGGGTCAGATGATCCTCTGAATGATGGGGGATGTTGCCTCATGAAATGTTCCACCACTGACATGTTTCTCTGCGGTTGATCTGGCTGATCTAGTGCATGGATACCACCACCATTTTTAGCATGAGTCAACTATGCCATCACTGCAACAAACTATTCAGTTCCGATTCCGACCATCTTAGGTTGCTGATTTGGAAGGTTATCTTTCTCCTGATGTCGTCCCAACATAGATGCTTTGTTTCCTCTGCGGAAAACCATTCTGAACACAGAAATATCTTAGGCGAAGCAACATGGTAATCCGTAAATGCTATATCATTTCAATCATATTATAATTTAACACTTTTCTAACTCCTAAAGTTGTCTAAACCTCCCTCTGATACCAACTATAAGGCCCCAGCCTTAAACCTTACTTAATATTGAATTAAATGAATAATTCACATTGAGGATCTTTTCAGGTTTAGAGTTTTAGAGAATTATAACATAACTATTACATCTCAAAAGATTACAAAGTAGTCACTTATACTAAGTTTCCATAATAATAAAAAAACTCTTCAAAGAAACATGTGTAGTTTCATGTTTTATATAGCATGACATTCCCTTGATCCCATCCTTGACCTTATTCCACTTTAAGTCCTGTGAAAAACATTTCGAAAAACTTGGGGTGAGCATAAAAAGCTCAGTAAGGGATACAAAAATAATGAAAACTGTTAGTTTTTCAAACATCAAGTAAACCATGTATATTATATCAAAGTAATACCTTCACCTTCAAGAAGTAGTAAAAAAAATCTTCACTGAATAAAGTATCCTTACTTACCTTTTTGTAACCAAAGGATTACCATAAAACCCATATAAAGAACACATAGAATATATAAAGGTAACTTGGGACATAAACATACTTAAGTGGAATAACCATACGGTCGACTTCCACACATATCACTTAATGGAATAGCCATACAACCAATTTCCATACATAATTAATGGAATAGCCATACGGCCGAATTCCATACCCAATGCATTGGAGGTTATAACGTAACCACCCGTCCTGGTATTCACGGCACCACCCGTCATATGGTTTATAACGTAACCACCTGTTAAAATGTCCAAGTACCAGTATAAAATCATAAAATATAAAACCAATATAAAGGAATGATAACATTTACACATTTCAATCACAATATATCATAAATATATTGACATAATAGAATCCTTTTTCAAAACCATTTTCAATACCAAAATACATAAAAGAGTATATGGTATTTATTTTATTTTAAAAACATTACGTCTTGTTGAGGAAGCCAAAGACCAAATAATACTCGCGGCGGCGGAAAAAGTCGTCGTCACCGCGTACGTTAAAAAAACATTCCTTTTTGTTGTTTAGTAAAACGCTTCGTAGAAAAAGATTCCTTTTGTATAAAATTAAAAGTCAAAGGAGTTTATACACCGTAAAGAAGAAAGTTGTGTATAAAACGAAATATGCTTCAATGAAAGGAGATTGAGACGAAGTCCCTTACCTCGGGTCCGACTTGACTCGATCGTTCTTTAACGCACTGAATAATAAACTTGAGTTAATTTATACTTGATTAAGAACCTTTTTAAAGTTAATTATTCTTTTTATATCACTTATTGCCATGTTATAAACATTATGTAACCATTTAAGTTAATAATGTTTGTTTTGTCAATATTTGGTTCTTAAGTCGAAAGATGACTTCTTACAATTACATGTTGTTCGTGTGGTCAAAAGTTCTTTATATCCAGAATGAAATTACCGATTTGGATATAATATGTATCATATATATCCAGAATATACATTTATTTATAATATTACATAATCATTTAGAGGTAAGAAATGAAATGCACCGTTCATGGAGACGGTAAGCCGTACGTACGCATGAACGCTACTTTCATTTCTTTGTCATATTAATGGAATTAAAACTAAATGAGAGGTATGTATATTTTAAATCCAGAATTATATTCATCATTTAGATATATCATTAATTATATATATACATTATATACATGTAATTTTAATAGTACATTACATTTGGGGATAAGAAATGAAATGCACCGTTCATGGAGACGGTAAGCCGTACGTACGCATGAACGCTACTTTCATTTCTATCTCATAATTTAATGGAAAGAAATAATAATGATATAGAGGTATATTATAATTCCAGTATAACATCATATATAATAACTTTAAATCCATCCTTCACACGTCCCACATATGGCATTAACGAATCACATCACTTTTAGGGGGCGGTAGTTCGCACTTCCTTAAATGAAGATATCGTGTTTACCCATAATGGAAACCATAAAGGTATGACAAAAATGAAAAATACAGAAGCTTAAAGAAAAAAAAAATATTATATATCATATATAAAAATAGTGACATCATAATGGCCACCCTTGAAGGTGTTAAATGAGTATTGAACAATCATCGTTTCGGGAGGCAGAATTTCGCCATCCACGGAAACCGTATGTTCTTTAACCATTTGATGTAGTTTTGTGACAATGTAGATCAAATAAATATTATAACAACATCCTAGTATATTTAAGATACTGGTGTTGTTACAAAAGAAGTAAATAAAAAGAGTTTAGAGGGTTGGAGAAGCAAAATAAAACAAGTGAACAAGAGAGAATGAATTACCTTTAAAAGTGTAACTCCTTTTTGATTTGAGCCTAAAGGCTTCCTTTGAAAGGATTCTGACCAAATGTAATCCTCTAGGATGAGGAGAGGGATGTGGAGATAGTAATTGGGCAGGGGTTGGCCGAGCCAAAGGCTTGTGGAGTGTGTGAAATGAGGTAGCGGTGGGGGCCTTTTATAAGAGGATAGGAGGGGCACTTTTGGAAAGTAAAGAAATATTACTTTATTTGAAAATGTGTTTCGGTTTTAAAAGGTCCCACATTGATATAATTCGTGGATAAGGTGATAAGGGTTCGAAATCCACTTATCGAATTGGTTTTGGACATGTGTAGTTCATATATTTTACATTATCTTTCCATTTTATATAAATCGTCAAATAATGATGTCATCGCTGCATCATTATTATGTCATATATAATTTAATTTATTTAATGTCTAAAAATTATAAAAAAAATAATATGATGTATGAAATCTTTGTAGATTTCTAATGACTATTTATAATCAAAATTTGGACTTGTATAACTCCACTCAAAAATTATTTTAGTAAAACAATTTATGTTAGTGTCATTTTCACTTTAACATTAAATAAAAATATATTAATGTCATTTTCCAACTAAAGTGGCTCCATGGGGTCCCCAAGTTGTCCCATGGATTTTCTTGGTCGGCCATGACACAACCAATAAGGTTGTGACATGTGTCTAGGTCATTTCATATTATTAAAGCATTATTTATACCTTAAACTACACTAATTACCACTAATCACGATTAACAACTTAATAAGTTACAATTCACCAAAAAATTATTATAATCTCATTGAACAACATTTTACTTCTTAATGACAACCATGTATGTCGGATTTTCAAAATTCAATACACATTAGTGGTAAACTTTCATTTTACTGAAAAATCAGTTTGCTTGATTACCACTTAGTGGTTTCACTATTCATCAAAAATCGAAGTTTTTCAGAAAATTACAAAAAATTCACCCTAAGCTATATTTGATATTCCGAATTCAAAAATGAAGTCCATTTTTCAAAATTCAAAACATATAAGTCAAATTAATTAATTTAATAATTAATTCCCGCTGTCAGAGCAAATAGCGTGTTTTTATGAAACAATAAGCATCAAAATATTGACACTAGTTTAAATCCGATTTCAAAGTGAAATTGATTCCAACGACCACTGTTGAATTTAATGGTAAAAATATTTTCTAATTTAACTTTAAAACCAAATCAAAAGATAATCTAATCATATAAATAAATTAGATTAAAAAGGGGTTTTGAATTAAAACACAACATTTTACACTATTCATTAAAAAGAATGAACTTTATCAGAAAGGTACCAAAAATTTACACAAAGTAAATTTTGATGTCCCGATTCTAAATAAGAGTTATATTTGGTCCAAAATAAAGTATAAGAGTGATCAAAACTATATTTAATGACGGTTCACCATTAAAAGGTGATAAGTGAACCTTTAGTGAAAATTAGAGTATATATGCCCTAAAATTGAACTCTTTCCGTATTTTAAGCCTTTATCTTTTATTGGGTAAATGTATAAACATTTAAAAACATATATAATCATATTTTAGTTATTTCTATCCATTCCCGCTAGTACAACGGCTACTCGTTAACTAACATTTAAAAATAATATTATTTTATTACTAGTGTGCTACGTAAGTTTCAAAGAAACTCATCGTTCCGTATCGGGTACGCTATCGAACATAACAACCCCTTTAAAATAAAATTAATATTTAATTCGTAAATATTAATAATTATGAAAATTATTTATTCTTTATTTACCTGGGATGTTACAGAATTAGTTAAATTTAATACACCTTAGTACTTATATATGTTGTATAAAATATTAATTAAAACATTTAAGAGAGTAATGGTAAATTATTTTAGAAGAAGTTTAACGAAAAATTCTAAAAATTCTAAAATGACGAAGAAATATCCAAGAAGAATCTAGTGTATAATTGAATGGAGAAAAAAGTTATTTGATATATAAATAATGGAAATATATCTGGTAGTATAGATGTGGTGTAAAAGAAAATCTCAAAACTAGAAGGACATTTTGAAATCATGAATGTGTAAGGATAATGTGGAACTCTCTATGAATAATCCAAAGTATAATAAATCATGTACTTTAGAACCAGATGATGAAACAAATATCAGTAGATAAGTTTCAATAACAAATATATAATTTAATTTAGAATCTTCAAACAATGATGTATAAATAATAAAAAAAATAATCTTAATTTGGAATTTGTAAACAAATAGATAATGAATTAAAAAAAATAAATGAATAAATATATTTAGTATTTTTAAAATGCAAGTAATTCTATAAATTCAATGTCCCATGCTAAACAATTATTATTTTTTTCATTAGATAATATATTTATAGTGAAGAAAAATTATATAAAAATAATCTTTACATCTCAAATATTGAAAGGGGGAAAAATAAATTCAATATAGTGAAAGTATATGTGAATGTTTCATTAAATCATATTTCATCACCACAACTTGATAAGGGAGAATAATATAATGAAATAGAACAATAAATTGAGATACTTTATACATAAAAACAAGATTAAACTCATGTTGATATAGTTTAGGTTTAATATGATAATAATACCAATTTTGATTCTTCCATTTCAAGATGTTCTTTAATAAAATATTTAAGAAGAGTTAATATATTTGTAAGGATACAAAAACTAAGAAAAAGTGGGATGATTTAATTTCATTAGATGAAACTATTGAAGTGTAATTTTTATAAGAAAAACTAATTTATTTACCAAAGAATAATAAATCACTTGACGATAATTAATAGCATAATTATTATAATAAATAATAAAAAATTGTGTATTAGGAAAAGATGATTACTTTTTATGATTATTTTAAGAACAATATCTGATTTAATGATCTACAAGAATTTCATATAAAATAGAATCCATAATATGAGGATACTATATCCGAATTAACAATGAATTTTTTTATATGTAGATATGTTATTCAGGGATAAAATTTTAATTTTTTTCTTAGATGATGATTCTGTTTAATTTCAAAAAAAAATTCAGAGAAAATTTATAGAAGGATAGATCAACTTAAGGAAGATGTTCTCTCTCAAACTACACATATCAGAAAGATAAAATTTGCTATTTAAATACTATTATATAGTAACACAAAATTCATCATTATATTGAATCAGAATGTGTATTATTAATCTCTTTAATATTAAAAATTTATTTCTAGATAATTATGTATATAATATGTTTGATAAACTAGAATTAAATGATGATTTTTTCATTATGTTTTAGAATGTAATGAGGATAAAAAAATATATTGAGGACCATGAGTTTTGAATTTACTACAATAATTTGAAAGTGAGGCACTAATGTTTAAAATCACAGATCAATAGAAGAGGTTAGAAAAAATTTATAAATAGTTGTAGGAATCTCAATAAAATAATAAATCATAAATTTTATCATATATTTTATTTTTATTATTCAAAAAAATAATTTTTACATTTTATATTTATTTATACCATGCTAGTTTGTATAATTGAATAATTATCCCCAAATATATCTATAAATCATGAATGGAAGAAATGTTTGGTCTGGTGAATTAAATTAATTTCAAGAATGTATGCATACTAAAAGAGGGAGTTTTATAGATGTATAAATAGTCTATTTTTCATTAATTATATTAAATATACATTTACTAAAATGTATTTATTCATATAAATAATGGATTATTTATTTGTAGTTTTAATAAATATCATATCATTGATTTTAATTTTTCCCAATAAAAAATTATATTATAACTAAATAATTAATATTTTTTTGTTTTTTTATTTATAGATTCCTAACACCAGAATTACTGAATTACTAATTAGTTTATTCAAAATATCACTGATTCGAAAATAACATAGATAATATATTATATTATTTACAAATTTTAGTTTATGATAAGGCTATTCCAAATTGGTTTGAATGATAGTTTTTATCTGAATGTTCTTAATAATATTGCACAATTTTTTTAAAAAAACAATTCTTATAACATAGAACCAAAACCTAAAGGACAAGTCACTGATATGATTAAATTAGAGATCAAACAATTTTATATAATATATAAATATTATATTTATTTGTTTCTCTATGTGACCTACCTGCATAGATTTTATGCGGATTTATAATAATATAACATAGATTTTCTGAATACTTTTTGATTATAGTTTCATTATATTGAACTAGGGATAAGGACATAGTACTCTTGAACATCAATAATCAATGATGTCAGGGGAAATGATCTGGTTCTCCCAAGATTTTATAATTTTTACATAATTAATGATCACGTTTCTTCTATTATTTGAACTGAGAGGTTCCATTTTGGAATCTAGTTTACATTTATATAATGGATAGAATATCCTTCTATACTATATTAAATGTTAACTGATTATGGGGAGAAGAAACTAGATACCAATTTAGTAATAAAAAATTATCTTTGTTTTAATATGTTGTTATTTTAAAATCAAGCATATTATAATTTTTTTTTCTGTTTTGGGCACGTTCATCAATGAGTTTTTAATTCATATAGTATGTATCATTCAAATTTATTATTACCAGTATGATTTATATTTTTTAAAAAAATTTCGTTCAAAAAATATTTATTCTCTAAACATTATACTATTATAATGAATACAAAATAATAATATTTTCAAAATATTCAATTGAACATTCTTGTTAAATCTTCTATATTGAGACAAATGAGTCAAAATAAAAAATTCTAAACAGGGTACATAAGATAGAATACATTTTTAAATATAAGATCCCTCCTGATGTTTAAAATAATAAATTGGAAAAAATTGGAAATTTAAACCAAAATTTTTATAATGGAAATAAAAAAATCATAAAAATAATAATTTATAATTGATATTATTTCTTTAAGGGTAAAATATAAAAACCAGCCTTTTATATTATAAGATACTGAATCGTGGAAATTTTAAATTCAATATAATAAATAAAAAAAACATTTAAACAAAATATCATAAATATTTATTTCTCAAAATAAAATTTTCACGGGTTACACTATGTTATTTTTATTAAAAATTTTGGGAAAATAAAAATAAAATATATTTTTTGGTAGTGGTTACCATGAGATTGAAACAGTAGAATATTCCAAAAAAGATGATCCCTCATAAGTTATGAGAACAAGGATGTTTCTATAGACTTTATTTAACATGATCATGTATATTTCATAGATAATTATATGACTTGTCATTGAGTATTAACTCTATAACCCAATGATATTTTTTAAAAAAGGGGATAGAATATCCAAAAGCTATAATGTATTTTACATTGAACATTATAGAGGATAACAATGTATTATTTAAAAAATATTAAATTTGTTCTTATAAAAGTGAGAAATTTATCATTATCATTAATGTTTTATTCCTTACATAGAAAGAGTATCACATGTTCCCATAAAACATCAAATACTCTTGGTCACAATAATAAATTATTATATTAATGTAAATCAAGGACTAATTTTTAAACGTTAATATTACTGAGTAACTTTAATTCTCAATGATTCTCTGAATCAAAGAGTAGAATTTTTGTATTGAAGTTAATTTATTACAATTAAAAATATCATTGATTTTAAATACATAATCTATGAATAAGAATATATGATTTAGGATATTGTTAAAAATGTAATAAAATTATTAGAATAAATAAATATCATTCATGATAGTAAAAAATTAGTGATAATTTTTTAGTGATCATATCATTCAGAATAGTATTTTTATTTAGAATTTTATTTTTAATCATATAAATCAGATAAGATGGAAATTACAGACATTTTAATAAAACAGATTGAGTAACAGAGGAAATTAAAAAAATTATTTGAATATATGGGTACTAGAAACATGGTGGTAGTGTACCTGGTCGTTGTGTTATCTGGTGAGGATTGTAAATCCTTCTAGAAAATATAGAGGGCTTCTGATATCAAATACATGAGTACACATTAGAAACTAGTTAGATGATGATCTATCATCATGTACCCGATATGTTTCAAGAAGGTTTTATAAATTAATGTGAAATTCATCATTATAAATTATTACCATAAATCTAGATAAAGGATCACTTAGGACTTTTCAATCATTGTCCATATATAATTACTTTAATGTTTTTAATATTTCATCTTATCATACTCCAAGTTGAATAATAATCTAATACTAAGACAAATTGTTATTTATCATTCATTTGACCATATCTTTAGTGATATTATGGAACTTTTATATGTAATTTCCATTTTTCTCTTATAAAATGAAAAGAAATTAAAATCATATATTCCTAATTTCTTAATAACCAATGTAGTTGAATGTTTTTATCCATAGGTATATATTTTATGACTTAGAAATATAATGTTTAGGTGACCCCTTGCAGACACATATATTATTGAAGTGTATTGGGTGGATGTAGGATGTGATATTATGAAACTAAAATAAAAATTATTTTTCTTATATGCAATTTTTATAATCAAATTAAAAAAAATTACATCATTTAAATTTATTTATTATATAATTATTTATAAATTTTTATTGTTATTCATGAAAAATGTAATGTATTTATAGAAAGTAGTTTAATTTTTTACTATAGAATATGTAATAACATGTATTATTTAGTGTAATTGTTTCTATATAAATATATATTTTTTAACTTTCATAAATGCATGGCACGATGATTATATTTTAATAATGTTCATTGACATACCAGAATTGATTAATAATTGAAACTATGGATTTATATGTGGCTTTATATAGTAATCATTTCATTTTAAAATATCTTTATATGATTGTGTGTTATAATAAATGGATTTCATACGTCTTTACCATTAAAATTGTTCAACTAGAACATGAATATTTATTTAATAATTTTCACTCATTTAGATTCCTACCATTAATAGATGTATGTATGGCTAGTTTCTGTTATATCCAATATAACACATTTTAACATACTCGAAACTGATATTTTTTTATAACATATATTATAAAATGATTTATTTTAATTTTTTTATTTCATTCCAACAATATATTGACTCTACACCCACTTCAATTTATAGTACACAATTAGGGGTTTAGTGGTGACTACCTCTTTTCTATGATTCACTCAGCCATACATGTTACCCATTATGATGCATATAGATATCATTATTCATCGTCGAGTATAGAGAAAATCCACTACAAATGAGGTTTTCTACGATAGGGATATGGGAGTTGTGATTAAAATTTTAGATCAAGGGATGTATGTATCATTTAGATATTATAAAAGTGATATTTTTCCCTTTATTAATATCATTTATATGAGTCTTCACATTACACACATCATATAGAATTTCTTTGTTATGTGATTGTATGGTTTGGTTCCATTATTTGAATTTATTTTGGATTGAACATACTTATATGGTTGTAATCTCTAGTCATTCATAAATATATATTACTGAATTAAATTTTTTTGGTACTTCATGTATCCTATAGAGTATGGTATTCATATTTTTTTAAATGTCTAATGTATTTATTGGTTATACGTTTCTTGAAATATAATTCATCAACAAATTGGACAAACTTTAAATGTGGGAAAATAACTTCTTATATCATCTTATTTGTATCTTATAAATTACAATAGCCTTCATTTAATGACACATATAATAAAGGTATTTTACAGAGTGATTTTAAACCTTGGACAATGATCCATGTAATTGAAAAATTATTTTAGTGCATGCTTAGGGATATTTTTTCAATTATTGGAAAGTATAAAATGTCATCACGTCTTGAAAAATGTGTCATATATATCCCCAAATTAAATATTTAGGGTGGATTATTTTATTTCTAAATGATTTATTAGTGAGATTTGGGTTTTTTATTTTTAGTTATACATATTTATATTTCCTCTTATGTATCATGTGTGGGTACTTATGAGTTATGCATATTTAGTATAAGATGATATCACATGAATATATATATATATATATATTTAATTAATCATTAAAATTTTATTTGATTATGTTAATTCAAAAATAAATAATAAATAATTATTATTTTAGTACTTATTTATTAGTAATGTTTACATTAACATTATTATATACAAATAAATCACATTAAACATCACATTTTATAGGTTTTTAATAAATTTGTCTATGTAATACTTTTTAAATGATTTTAAATTATGATTTAAAAAGTATAAATATTATAATTAAAAATAAATATGAGTTAGTATTTTCCTAACCATTATGTTGTTTTACATAATTTTACAATTGTATTCATTCGTTGATGGAGAAACTGATGTAATTTTTCATGAAATGATAGAGTTTTTCACCAAAAATCTATTATAATCTCTAAAATAAGGATATGATGAGAATAAGAAACATGTCAATCATGAAATTACATCATAGGTTCTTAAACAAATATTATAGATATTATATTCTAGAATATCCAGTAACATATTTATTGTATTTATTACATCATCATATGTGTAAAATCCATCGAGTGAAATGAGTTTTATTATAGTCATTACACTTGAAGGGGTCACCTATCATTAGTGAAATGTTATGATAGATGCTATGAAGGAAGAGTGGTAGATAAAAAGTGGATTCGTAGAACTATTATTTGAAAAATTTATCCTAAAAAGTATTATTAGGTATATGATATGAAATTATTGCTCCAAATATTATTGTATCATTTTTTTCAATATCAACATATTTTTTCTATATATTTTCACATATGGATCATCAATAATTATATTGATGATTTTTCATTATTTTCAAATACATTAAAAACTATATTATGTGAACTAAAATATGTTTATTAGATAAATAGTTTTTTTACAATGATCATTAATAGAAGGTGATGGGTGTAGAAATTGATTTATGTTTGATGTTATAAATAGTTGAAAATGTTTTTTGTAGATAAGAACATGTATATTCAATCAGATGAAAAAAAATATACAGATTACTAGAGAGATAAATCTTTGAAGCTATATTGGATTAAGGTGTATATGATATACATGCAAATGATCATTCAGATAATGAATTATGATTTCATCATAAGGGGAAATAAGAGTTTTCTTTTGACAGAAATAAGGTGTATAATGTTTTAGAAATTTTTTGGTTTTACCTGATAGAGAAGTATACCATATAGAAAGGTTTATGATTGATGATGCTCTAATAGACAATGAAATATTAAGTTGTACAAGGTATAAAGGAATAAAATTTCATATTATATATAAATTTCATGTCAAAGGTATGAATTGTTTTTATCTAATTAGGTAGACATTTCCAAACGAAGAAAAATGTGATGAGGACATTTTTTGAGTCTATTAGACAGGGAATGGTGATAATATTCTAGACAGATTCCCTCAGAAAGAGGTTTTCTCAAAAAGAAATATTATTTAGAGATATATAAGTGTTTTTATACCAGATAAATTTTTTACAATATTTATTAAGAACATATAAATTAAATCAATTTGACAGTACATATTTGATCATTAAACTATCATAAAATAGGTTTTATTTTTTGGATGTTGGAATAAGGATTTGATGCTGAGTTATAAAGAATATTTTTTATTGATTTTTTAAAAGAAACATAATTTTTTTGAGGAGGATAAAATAAATATATATGAGTTGGAAAATTCAAGGTTGGAATTTGGAGATCCCATTATTTATCTTATATGTTCACATGAAGAGTTCCAATATATTATGGTAATGGAAAATTATTAAATGAACACTATTTTTTGATCAGGAAAGTGAAAAAGTGATAATGGTTCTGAATGAAGAATATTTTATGTATAAAACAAGAGTCTCTACTTTGTCGAAAAAGATATTATTAGAGAAAAGTGTATCTAATAGAATCCATTTAAAAATATTCAAACTAAGTGGAAAAAGTAAAAGATGACGTATGAGAAATTGAATGAGTTTAATTTGATAGTGGAGAATTAAAACAAGTCTCACTATTTAGAGATAATTATAAATGGGATAATGTAATGAGGAGTATCAAATTAGTGCATTGTACATAGACCACCATATAGTGTCTAAAAAGGCCCAATATAATACAAAAACATATTAACGACATACAATTGATGAGGTGGATATCTGGTAAAATAACTAGATAAGTGAGTTTTAGAGTATCTATTACATTATAAGATCATAAAGATTTTTTAGGAAAATATAATCTTAAAAACATTATTAATGATATTGAAGTGGTTGTAAAAAAGAAAATATGATCCAACTTTCAAATTGAGAGAGAATATGCGACAAGAAATATATTTCTAATAGTACAGAATGGATGATTAAAGAAGATCTTATATCATAGTTGAATAATAAACCATTGAAAATAGAAAAAGAAATGTTTATATAACTACTCACTATGAAATTTAATTATAGAAGGGGGATTGAGGGTTTTAACAAGATATGATAGAAGAGTTGATTAGAAGCGTGTTTAACATAGGTCTGTTAGAATAATAACTACTCACTATAGAACAAATTGTCTCTTGTGTGTATTTAATCCTAAATAAATATAGTAAAATATTTATTTATGGGGAATATTACCAATAGGTAAATTATTGGGTCTTTATACCAAACATTTTAAATATTTCGTGTTGATCTCTAACTATGTTACAAAATTTAATCAGATGTTGATATATATATTTGAGTGTATCAAAACTCAAAAAAAATTTAGAGGTATAATTCTTATATAATAATTTATGAAAACATGTGATCAATCATTCAACCCTTACATATCTAAACAATCACACACTTTTATTGGAACATTATTTAGTATTAAAAAATATTATCCCTTTGAAATATATAACTTCCATATGAGGATGGATAATATAAATATTTGGAATATCAAGGTTATTTCTATATTTAATTACAATTACTATCATAACTTATTTAATATGATGTTACCCTATAATTTATCAATATATGTTATAGATGATAAAACATTGAAATTTTCTATAATTAATTAGGCTATTTGGATAGATAATGATCATATAAATTTTAATGTTTATTGAAAATATAAAAATGCAATCTTGATGGATCTCAACGAGAATGCTTATACAATTATATTTTGATTACCATCTATTGAATTTTAGCTAGATAAGTTGAGAATCTCTGATGTATAATTTAACAGAGCCAATGATATTGTCAATTTTTTTTTAGTTTTTGGTGAGAAGTTGAATGATTCTATAATAAATATGTAAATAATGTATATAAATCGAGATAGATAGGATTTTTATATTTATTCACTAAAAAATAGATAATATTATTCTATTGATGGTTTTTAGGAAATTATTGTGGAATATGATAGGAGTGAAGATACATTAATTAATAAAACTTCCAATGAAGAGATAACATTAAATGAATTCTCAAAAGAGATATTCATATATAATGAATTATAATAATAATATATTGATTCAAACATTGAGTAAGAATAAGAGGACATCAATTTAATAATATATCTTATTTTTAAGAAATTAAAAAAATGTTATATTAGAATAAAAAAGGTACACTCCCTCATTAATTACAAAATTGTACAGATATTGACCAATTTGTATAAAACTACCCTAAGATTAATGTTTATTATTCAATGTTTTGATAAGATAATGTGACTACAAAATATAAGTGGAAAAAATATAAGAATATGATTATTATAGAGAAGAATAAATTTTTATTAAAAAAATGGCGTGTGATAAGTCAAAATCCAATAATTAATTTGACTAGTATATCAACATCATAGCTCGTGTTAGAAGAAAATTTTATTCCCCAGAACATAATGATAATAGATAAGATAGAGTATTGCTAGATTTAATTATAAAAATAAATTTTGGAATAAACTCTCAATGAAAATGAACATTTAAAAAATGAAATTAATATGTTAAAGAAATATTTTTTTGAGATGAATTCAAATAATAATGGTTTTATAGAAAATATGAAAAAATTATTATGGGCATTTGAGCTCAAAACTGAATAGTAGTTGATATATAATGGAAAATAATATTCTATGAAAATAAATATTATACATAAAGGATAATATTACAATGGAACAAACAATAATTTTATGGGAATGTAATTAGTGTAGGATGAAGTTGACTAATTTTAAGAAGATAGTAAAAATCGTATGGAAAGGATTCATGATAAAGGGGAAAAGTTGTTTGAGAAAAAATCAATGTTTATAAAAAAAATATTTGATTTAAGTAAATTAATTTACTAAATCACTAATGAAGTTGATGTTAAAGGGTTATCATCTAACGTGAGTGAAAATATGGTTCAACTAATGTAGGTTGTTTATATCACCATAATATATCAATAAACATTTTCATTTATTTAAAATACAAATATAAATTATATTATTTAATCATCCATGACTAATATTATTAGTGAGTAATAATCTTCCACTAAGAACAATTGGAATGCTATAATAATATTTCCTTTGAATAAGTATTTCTATGATATGTGAAAAGAAAAATAATAATATATTATTATTTCCATTAGTATAAACTATTATGATTCAGAGATCACTAATAGTGTTGCGGAGTATTAATGAAATTGTTATACTCTTGATAGTATATTATGTCTCTACCATGAAAAATGTATGAATCAATGGACAGTTCTATGAAGATAACAGTAATAAACTATTCTTTAATATCTTGTTGAGGATGAAATGAATTTTTTTAGAAAATAAAGAATGTTAAGGCATTAAGTGTGGCATGAGATAAGATCATGAAATTAAAACAGGGGAATAAAGTTATGTAGGTAACCATAGAGTGCTTATTTATTTATCTTGAACAAATAGTTGAGGATAAAAATATAGAGGAAGAAAAAAATATACTAAATTCATTGTGGAAACATAGGATTCTGAAGAATAAAATAGATTTCATTATTAGTTATCTATAGTTATTGTTTTTAAGATTTAAATGAAGTTAATTTGGTGTAAGAGTGATGACAATGGTTCTAAAAATTAGGTGAATATCCTACAAGACCAAGATGAAAACATGAGTAGGATGTTACAAACTCGATGAGAAAATGATGTTATGAAAGGTTGAAAGATTTTCATAGATCAATTTGAAGATTATAAATATTTTAAAATATACATTAAAAATATATGAAGGTTGATTATAATAAAGTAAGAACATCACAAGATAAAAAAATAATATTAATTTGTTAATACTAAGAGAAGATTCCAAAATAAACAATGATTCTATGGATCATTTCTGTTCTTCCTTATTCCCATTATACTTATTTTATTTTACATAACAAATATTTAATTGAAGTGGAATAAAAGAGAAGGTAGATAATGGTTTTATTGGTTTTATCGAAATAATATAAATCAATCATATAAAAATTATAATTAACAATATAAAAGTTAGATTTGTAACATTAAGTTGGAGAAAATATGAAGCTGATGTATGAGTATCACAGGTTTCTTTCATCAAAAGTTATGAATTTACAAATATGAGATTTAGGGATGGTGTGTTTATACTCCATAAATATTTTTATATATTTAGTTATAAGGGTAAATGATTGATTTTAACAAACCTCCTATAATTACAGTTAATATAAATATATTTGAATAATCATGAAGAAAGTTTTTATATTAATGAATAATTATGGAAAACATTTATCACCTTGATTATATACCCTTGTTTTTTATATTAGGATCACCAAACTAGAATACGATTTTTTAATTTAAAGGATAATATGTATGAAAATCAAGTGATAATATTCTTAACAAGATGAATGTTATCATTATTATTTGTATAATGAGATTGAGTTAGGATGATTCTTATATTAACCTTTTCATATTATTATTTATATGTTGGACATAGTATATAGTGTGAGAAAATAAATTGATAAAATCATATGTGGAGAATTTATTTGGAAAAAATATTGAATTTTATGTTTTTTTAAAATTTATGAGTATTTTTTAATAACGGGGATATTTTTTTCCAAATTATATTGGTTTCATTTTTCATAAATATGTCAATATATGTATTTATAGAAAAAATTACTTATGGGTTCGGGGGATATTTGATATTTGAGTGATTTTTATATTTTTTATATTCAAGTCAAAAGATTAGATACTCTGATTAAACATCCAATCATAATTAAGATAGTCATGATTCTATGTGGTTTTGTAAAAAAGGGTTTAAGTTTAGTTCTGAGATTAGATTGAGATGATGTTTCATAATGTTCAAGAAAAAATACACCATACATATTTGAGTGGTGAATGTACCCTCAAATTGATTTTTGATATACATATTAAAAAGATAAAACAAAATCAATATTTATCTATATATTTATATTTGTAAAAAAGATACTTTATAATGTACACATACATAATAATCAAATAGTTGAAAAATGAACTAGGAAATGTGCAATGTACTATGTTTAGTGAAAATTGAATGGTTATACAAATCATAAGACTGCAACATGATAAATTTTTAAATTGTATGATGTTCAAATTATTAATAGTTGAGGAAGTTATTCATGTAGGATATCATAGGTATGCTATCAAATAGATAGAAAATTTGTATAGATCTGTATGGATAAATCGATGACACCATAACTAATGAAGGCCTATAGGATTTAAAAATGAATGATCCGTTAGATGTAGTATTTAAATGTCATTAGATGGTGAAATAAAGGTTTTTCTACAAATAAAGTATGAAAAAGTTTGAGATGTTGTTGACTTGTACCATATGATCAGTTTACTTAATAGAGAAAGAAATGTATATATTGTGATCTAATACACATGGAAGTATAATGTTGTACAAGAAGTAAAGGAATGTGATGTCATCAGATAGATAACTCCAAAGTCATTAGATAAATATATATTGGTGTCATTGGATAGTTGATTCCATACAATGTTAAATGAGATGAGAGAATTTTGGGAGTCTATAAGATAGAAAAGACTAAAATCTACATTGGACATAGTCCATCGGGTATATGAGTTATTTCAAAATCTAATTGATTTTAAACTAGATGGTGGATTGACAAAATATTCAAATATTTATAAATTAAATCAATGTGGCTATGTTAATATGTTATTTAAATGATCATAACTAAACATGATAAATGATGATACTGGAATATTTATAATGAGTTGTGATTTAAGGAATCCTTTGGTAAAAAAAGTGGACTCCAATATTCTAGACAGTTCAAAGGTTATCAAAAGAATTTGTATTGAGTGGGAAAATTCTAAGTTTAATTTTTGGGTATCCATTGTTTCTACTAGTTATTCTAATGATGTGAATGACAATAATTAAATGTAAACTATTGTTTCAGGTGAATAAGTGGAATTATTGAACGTTTTCTATTTAAGAAATTGTAAATTTCACAATAAAATATCATATTGGGAGAATAAAATAGAATCATATTGAATATTGTTTGATATAGGTATTCCTGAAAGAGGCATACTGGACAAATGGATCATTGGATAAACCAGGAGTAAGAGTGTGAGTTTCATTTGGTAGTAGATCATTAGAAATAGGTTTACCGAATAGAGTGCATCATAGAGAGAATAATGGAAAAGGTGTATAAGATGTAGTGAATATAATACATCATTCATGATGGAGAAGAAATACACATAACATACATCATTTTGTTATAATTTATATATTATTACTATGTAATATATTTATAAAAATTTCACGATACGTGAGTTTGTGTTTATCGTGGTATTTTTAAGAACAATAAGGAATTTTCACCTAAATATTTTTAAAAATAGTTGTTAATGATCTTCAAAAATTTTGACACAAATGAAGATTATCCAAATTTATTGTGGAGAAAGAAAATATAATGAATATTATATTTTTAACAATGGATCAAAATAGATTAATGGAGAGAATATAGGTAGATTGTAGAACCAGTTATTTAAAAGAATTATATTTTGGGATTATTAAAATTTATGAAGGAAGTGGATTCAAGAAGAAATTTTGGTTGTTATAACTAATTGTTGTTGAATAGTTCATTCCCAATGTGTATAAACAAGGTTATTTAGACGAAAAATTAGTGGGTTATAGAACTAGTCATTACAAGGGCCTTTGTATTCCTGAAATAACATAGTTATAGAATCCATGTTGTGGTCTGTCGAAAAAAAAATCCATCAAGGTAACATTTATTGGTTTTTGGGATTATTGTGTTTTGATGAAAATAATAATTTTCTTGGAATTTTGTGGAGTTAAAAGTAGATTTTTGAGAATATCTGTTAAATAAGATCAAATACATATGAATGTACACTTTGAAGGTAGTAGCAGACTTTCATATTCAAGGAGGCGATGTTTCCTAGTTTTTGCCAAATTTTTGTGTCCAAAATATAGAGATTGGGTAATGGAGTTTTTTGTAAAGTAATTTTATGTTTATATTGATATTTTTTTGGAATGTTTCATGAAATACATGTTCTTGGAGGACCACATTAAAATACTAAAAAGGAAAGTTGTGCATGAAATATGAGTTTGCACGAAAGATGCATACATTCATAATGTGACCAAAAATGGTTTTTCATAGTTGGAGGAAATATTTCACACACAATAGAAGAAACATATGGATATTGTGCGTAGGGTAATCTAGGTCTTTAAATAAGTGGCTACCCCCCCATTGAGTTCTAATACCCTTAGAGAAATCCTGGTCTCTAAATTTCATAAGAGTTCGGAGAAAAAGGTGTTCCGTATAAAGAGAGTTGTTCACAAAAGGTGTTTTACATAAAGAGAATTTGGTGAAATGCATAAATGTTGCATGAAATTCTATAATGTTTTGTGTAATATAGCCAAAGGTTTTTCAGATGAATGAATTATGCCAATAATTATATGATAGATTGGTATTAATTATTTGGATGAAGAAAAACATAATGATAAACTAATTTTTTTTAAAAAAACATACTGATTCAATAGATCAATGAGGATTCTTATGAATAAGATCTGATCCCACTTCAATTGAGAGAGTTCTGTTATTTCATAATGTGATTGCTTGTAAACCAAGATAGACCGGTTGTCTGATCTGAACATTGTAAACAACTGTGTGCTTTTATTGGATTTGGTACAACATAATACATCAATTGTATTATCATTATACAAATCCCATTGAGGGTGGTCCACGTAAAATGGGTTTTTGTTTGTGAATTATTTCATTTTCATCATATATTTCTATAGTTAATATAGAGATTATAATTTTTATTAAATAAAACATGGCTGAATGGGGTAGTAGTTTTAATCTTCTATACCCTGATTCACCCCCCATGTTATTTAACATTGTTGGGATAACTACTGGTTTTAGATCTAAATGGTTATTTTAGAATTTCTCTCATAATTTTTTTCATCAAAAAATATATTCTATTCTTTGATGAAAAAATTTTCTAGTTTTCGAAGAATCTGATGCAAATATATTTCCAATCACTATATATGGATGTGTATACACCAACAACACATGAAAAAATGACAACCGTGGATGGTGGTTCTTTTTCAGAAGCTAATATAAGGTAAATATATGTTGATTTTTGGGGAATCATTTATTTATGGGAATTCATAAAAAATTAAATCTATATAAAGATGAAGTCATGTATGTCTACAAATGATATGTGAGAAATGTTGATGAATATTTAAGAAAGTGATTCAAATTTTAGAGAATAAAAATAAATTTTTTTCTGTTGATAAAATATGAGGATCATATAATGAAACCTAGTTAATATCATTATTCATTCATTTATATGGTGAATGTTGTTCTCGAATACATGTTTGGACATAGGGAAATTATTGAATATGTAAAGAGTGT
Organism: Viscum album; assembly: GCA_963277665.1. Classification (NCBI taxonomy): domain Eukaryota; kingdom Viridiplantae; phylum Streptophyta; class Magnoliopsida; order Santalales; family Viscaceae; genus Viscum; species Viscum album. The sequence continues at coordinate 1,049,531,512 of OY728150.1, forward strand.
TATGTGAATCTTGATAATAATTCCAACTCAGTTCAATCTTTAAGTTTCTATGCTTGAGGTTAAATTTCCAAAAGATACAAAATTGGATATCTTGAATAGTTATCATGTCACATATGAGATGAGAAATGTGGAAATTCAGTTTTTATAAAAATGGATGTCCACAGATGTGGCATTCACGACCATGAAGGAGATCACCATTAAATATTTTTAGAAAGAAGTGATGGATTAGAAGACTACATTCCTTTCATGGAATCTATATAGTGGAAAATGAAATTTCAAATTTATACATCCACTTGAATTCTTTTGATGTAAAAAGGATGGTTATCTTACATGAAGGTACCCCATGAATTTCCAAGATTAATATGAGGATGAATTTTAAATTCCCATGAAGACGTATTCATCACATTTGAAAGGTAATAAAACAATATATAGAAATTTCATCAAAAAATGATTCATCAGTCACAATATATATAATTTCTAAATGAGTCTAAGATTGATGATATAGAGAACTACAATGGTCATAAATAAAATTTTATAGTGGAAGTTTTAGGTATCTCTGAGAGAAATGAAGAAATCTAAATTGATGAAGAAGATTTCTAAGGAAGAGTAGATGTGAATTCTCAATTAGAATAAAATATTGAATAGATATATGTTTGGAGAGTCAAAACGATGATATATAGAAAGGTGGTTTGTGATTCCAAACTCTATGTGAATAAGTTGGAAGAATAGAAGTCTTATATAATTGATGAAATTGATAATCTATTGTATTAAATTCATTATGATAGAAAAATATTAGTGGGAATAAACTCAATGATTAAGAAAATAAATGTGTTTTGGATTCTCTGACTAACAACACACAATAAAAAATATAAGGAATTGAATAAATTAAAGAATATGTCTTCGAACTATAACGAAAAGAAAAGGATTAGGAAGAAATCTATAATACTACTAGAATATTATGAAATTAGATCATTTAGAAAACATAGAATATGAAAGTAGAACATAGAGGCCTAGTAGAATATAAGAAAAAGGCAAATAAAAATAATAGGCATGATAAAGGGCTTGATCAAATATAGAAAGCTGCAATGGATGAAGTTAGACTAAATGTACATGATCCAAGATTGATGATTTATTTGGGTATGATAATGAATCATAAGATTCAAATAACCTATGGGACAACTAGTGGAGTAGTATTGACACACTAAAATGTACCCTACATCAAGTGTTATTTCTATTGAAAGATGGTACACCCACAAAATGTGTGTTCTATAGCGAAGATATATTAAAGGGAATAAAAAAATAGTGTAATCTAAATACAGTTCAATACTCTTTGGGTTAATTATTGGGAAATTGTTTTTTTTAGATGATTTGAACATATGAATATATATTGTACATCAACCATGTGGATGAATATGCCAAACCAGAACAAATGTAGTCATATGAAGTTACTCAATGAATCATTAGGTTATTTGAAAAAACAAAATCGATTTTTCATCTCTGCATGATGATGTTGTTCCAACATACTTTCAGAAATATCAAGGATATCAATCTATACCAAAAATGAAGTCAAAAAATTTATCAAAAATAAAATAGATAATAAATAAATGTTTGAAGAAATTTAAAATAAAGAAACATATAATTCTAGTTCATGGAATATTGATAGTTGATACACTTCCCATATGATAGAATATAACGGCCTTGTTACTGGAATAAAAATGAAAGCAATGAGTTATCAAATTTGGTAATAAAGAAGGCCTAAATATCATTGTCCTGAGTAATGCTAGTTCCGGGGGCAATGAAATGAGATGTGTGGATGTCTTAGTAATATATTACCAGAGTCAACTCATTCATAATGTCAGTCAACTATGTGACATGGGTCATGCCATAATATTTATGTATAATTTGTGTATTTTAAAAGGAAGAGGTGGTACAATTGTTTTAATGTTAAAAATAGTAGAATCACTATATTGTAAGGGGATAAAAGATATTTATTTTATCATCTATAGGGGAAGAAAATAATTGCGGAATAAAGTAGTTTTCCATTTATTCCAATCATTTCAAGATTTTTTTTAATAATTTAATGTATCTTGAGACCTTCTTAAGTTATAATGTGATCTTACTCATATGTTTTATGCTTTTCCACAATGTAATATCATCAAAATAACATAAACGTAAATGAAAAATAAGTCAACCATAGTACTTGAATTTGGGCATGGAGATGTATGTGGACCAATCTCACCAAGGTCTACTGATGGGAAGAGGTTTTACATTGTTTCCATATATAATTTGATCATTATGGTATGGATATATTTCATTGACCACAAGACCGATATGTTCAGTTTTAGTAAAAATATTGGAGAGAATCCAAAAATATGTTTTGAAAATAGATTCTATTCTTTTATATTGATAATGTAGTATAATTTACAAAAAAACAAGTGAAGGATATCTCAAAAAATCATGGGGTAAGTCATCTAGTTTACTCAATGATAACCCTTAAGAAAATAGAATGGTTGAGATGAGGAAATGCATAATCAACAACATGGCTATTACAATTCTTGTTGAAAAAGAAATACTAAAGGAATAATTACAGAATAATTATTGACATTGGTCTATGTTTTTAACAGGGCTCTGATGTGTCTGACGGAAAAATAGACTATGTATGAGTTCTGGTATAGTAATAATCCAACATTGTAATAAATTTGATTATTTGGAGGTACATTATTTAATTTTAATGAAAAGAAAATGGGAAATTTGAGACATGCAGAGATGAGGGGATATTCTTTGGCTACTCAGTAAAAAGAAAAATAATATAAATTCTTCAATAAGAGGCTAAGAAAAGTGGTTAAATAGAATGATGTCACTATAATGAAAAACAAATAGAATCTTGAATGACACATTGAAAACTTTCCTAGTGAATTTGATGAGGAGGTATACAACATTGGAAGGGAATAAGTGGAATATTATGACATAGAAGAAGATAATTAAGATGAGAAGAAGGATGGAAAATTTGTATCTATGTAGAATCCATTGATTTAATCTTAAATTTACAAGAAAATATAATTGGTGATCAAATAGTGCTAGTTAAAAAAATAATATTGAAGTCATTACAGCATGAATCCTTCCAATCATAGGTAGTGCATAAATGTTTTGATGAATAATTTGGAGATGTGAATAGGGTTCAATCATGGAATTTATATCTTGAGTAAATTGAGAAGAATCTGAAATGGTAGATTGTTTCAATGCTAGTATATAAGAATATTTTTTGAAATAAATGATAATTTTCAATAATTTGAAATATAATTGTTTAGTTATTCAGAAAAATCATTTCTAGAGTGAATAGTTCATTCCTTGATAGCAGGTATTTATTTTGATTATACATTTTCACATTTTCCACGGATAGATATAATAAGAAAATTCATGTTGAAAATAGTGCATAAGAAGTTCAAATTTTCTAGATGGATGTCATGACAGAATTATTGAATGGGGTTTAGGAAGAAGAATTTAATATTTTAAATCCATATGTTTTTCTCATTCCTAAAGATAAGAATAAAACTTATTGGTAGAAGAAGGAATTATATGGGTTAAATAATGCACCATGATAATGGTATTTAATACTAGATCAGTTTTTCAAGAAGCTCTATTTTCATCGTGGTTGGTTTGATTACAATATGGATGTAAATAATGGTAGCAATGAAAGGATTATGGTGCTGGTATAAGTCAATGAAATAATTTTTGATGGATTATATAAGGCACAATGCATATAGTTCACATAATTCCCAAAAAAGTGAATTAGGAAAGTCAATGATTATTGAACTGACATTATTCATTAGTTTACAGGTGAAATAATAAAATAATTGAAAATTCATTTATCAATCTAAATTTTCCATGAAGGTTTTGAGAACATTTTTAATTGATAATTATAAATATATTGTAACTATGATGGCTGTATAAATGAAACTTTGACAAGAAGATGATGTCAATGAAGGTAATATCACACAATACATTAAAGTCATTAGATTTCTAGTTTACCTACTATTGAAAACACATAATCAATTTTTCAATGTGTAAAGAAACATGATATCAATTTAATACCAAGTAAAGACATTGCTTTTAGTGAAAATAATACTTTGGTATATCATTAGAACTGTATATATTGGATTTTTGTACAATGAAAAATATCAGCAACAGTTATTGGGATATATAGATTTTTATTTGACTGCTTTAGTAAAGGATTGAAAATAAAGATCCAGTGTTGTATTCTATCTTTTCATATTGTGTATTTATTGGATAAGAAAAAAATAATATTTCATTTCATTGAGCACCACAAAAGATGAATATAATGCCACTACTCAATGGTGAAAACAATTATTGTGGATAGAAAAGTTGTGTGATGATAAAGGGTTTTGAAGTGATTTCTTGGATTAGAATTCATTTCTATTATTAAATTTATATAAATGTTATAAAAAATCCATATTATTACTCTATGAAAAGGGACTTTGAAATTAAATAACATTATATCAAGGAAAAGTTGGGTCATGGTCTTGTGATGGTTGAGTATGTGACTCTTTATCTACCAGTTGCATACATTTGGAAAAAGGTATTACCCATAGAAGATTTTGAATGACATAAAACAGATTTTAGAGTTTAATTTACATCTTAAACATGAAAATTTATTGACGTGGGACCCCTATTTCTGAGGTATGGGGTGTTTTCTCCTAAATGTGATGATGTGTGTTCTTAACCCTGTTACAAATCCTAAATAAGTAATCATCAAGATCCTCGAAAATGGAGGGGTAATTAAGCCTATTAATGGGGAGATGGTTTTTTAAACAATATAAAAGGAGAATATGATAAGGGAATGTTAAAACAAAACGATGATAATATTTTATGAAATAATTAGACTTAGGTGTTACGGGGAAACAACTCAAGGATGTGTCTATCAGAGCATAACAAAGAAATCATTAAGAATTTGAGGACGAGAACCCAAAAAATGAAGTAGGTGGAGTTGTAAATATGATGAAACAGAATGTGATTGGTCAAAAAATATATATCACAATAGATGATGTTTGTGATTTATGCAGTTTATTGGTATGATAATGATGTGATTTTTTGATAAACTTTTCAAGCTACTCTTAATTCTCATGCTGATCATGGATCATGTGGGATTTTATTATGTGTTGAGTAAATCATTGATCACTATTTAAAAATATATAATTTAATGGTAGAATAATATTGTAGAAGCATTTATGATTTATCCAAATGAGAAGAGTCATCTGCAAACTGAAAGTGGTAGATTGTTGGGATAAAACCCATTAAGTTAATTTTTTGGTGTTTTTCGGGTTCATTGTGTGTGTTTACAAAGCATGTTTTCATGGATATTTTTATAGTTTTAGAGAGATTGTTGAAAATATATATTAAAAAATATCCAATAAAATAGAATGGATGCTCTAGAGGTGGTACAAAATGTTTGTATACACGGTGGCGTTGTTTCCCAGGGTTAACGAAATATTTGTGCATGAAATATGAATAATGGTGAAATTTTTTTTTGGAAAATAAATTTTCACAAAATAGTGAAGGTTGTTTATAAGGATACAAACAATACATGTTTTTGGATCATTGTATTAAAAAATTGAAATGGAAATAAGGTCATAATAGATTTTAATTCATTTGAAAAAATTTATTGCACAGAAGTGAATTATGTGCTCAATGAGATGTCAAAATGGTTTTACATGATCAGAGTAATTCGTAAATTCATAATGAAAGAAACATATTGATATTGTGTGTAGGTTTGTCTAGGTATATAAATAATCTACTTCCCCCCTCATTGAGTAGCTTAACCATTAGAAAAGTTAAGGGCTCTGAATCGGGTAAGAGTTTCACTAAAATGGAGCGACAAGTAAAGAGAGTTTGGCACACAATGTGTTGTGAATAATGAGTGTTGGGTATAAATCATAAATGCTGAGATCAAGTATATAAAGTTACACATAATATACCTTAAGGATGGATGAAAGATATAATTTTCCTAGTTATTATTTTTAATAATGTTAGTCATCATGTGGATAATAGTGGAACTTAATGATACACAATATGATTTGTAAAACATAATCATTCAAGAGATCATCGTAGATTATTCTAATGATGCAGTAAGCAAAAATCCGCTATGGGGGTAGTGAGATTTCATATTTTGATTTGTTTTAAACATAGATAGAGAGAGAGAGTGAGTCTACTTTGAACATTGTGAACAATAGTTAAATATTAGAGGAGTCGGTATATTAGAACATTGTCATTGTATGCTCCTTGGATATAGCCTTGTATGGGTGAACCGAGTAAAATTGACATGTTGTGTGCATGATTTCAATTATCTGCATTCATTTTTATGGGAAAGATAGAGTATATAATTTTTCTTAATAAAAAAACCTGATCTGAAGCGGTAGTTGTTTTTATCTGTCATACCCGGATTCATCCCTCACTATATGTATTTAACCTAATCGGGCTACTAGGCTGGTTAAAAAATTATTAAGGAGTTATAATTTTTATAAAACCTTATAAATATTAATTTAAGGTCATCCATTGTATTTATGCATATGAAGTGAGGTTTAACTATTTTATTATGTGCATAATTGTTCAAACAAGCTTTATTGTTTAATTCTTTAAAAATAATTCATAATTTAAATTGATCACTTCTTCACCACATTCCCCTTTAAGTGATTTCAAACTACTATGCGAACTATAGAAATTTATGGAAATCATGAATGGTGTGATTAATGTTTATGAGTGCCCAACCAAATTTTGTAACCTTTTTTGTTCAATACACACATGAGTGGGGAAGTGGAATTAAAATCACAACATTTGAAGATAGATTTGAACGAACCGTTGTAGAATATAGTGATTTTATTCAAACTTTTATCAATATCTTTTGATATAAAAAATTTATTTTTTTGTTTTAAAAGGCTCAATTTGTTGTTCAATAAATTATGAATCATTCAGTGGATATATAACATATATTGGTTATCTATGTGGGAAAAAAAGCAACTAAGAATAGATTAGTTGGGGTGTCCCTTTTCAAGGATGTTATAAAAATTTTCCCATTATCATATATAAGAAATTACTCTAGGTTGATAATATTAGTATAAATTCCAAATAATATTTAAACATAAATTTTCTGCTAAGGTGAGTTATTTCCATTTTTTGGATTAGTTTTAGTATCTTTTGAGATTTTTCAAGATGAACCCTTTATAGAGAGTTAGTTAGTGAAGAGAAAAAACTCAAGCATCTCATTCTCAGTCATGATGGTATCCAATAAGAAAAATGAAACTCTAAAATATTCACTCTGACCACCAATTTCATCATAATTTTTTTTAGTTATCTTGAAAAATTTCATTGAATTTTCATTTAAAATATTCATAAATGTTAAAAAATCTAAGGTTTTGGCTTAGGATCATAGTTCGTAAAATATATAGGGACTTCTGAGGAAACAACTATAACAAGTCTTCTATAATTGTTTATGGTTAATGCATATGAGTTCCCACCAGAGGGATAATTGTTGGGAAATGATTTTGAAAACCATGCATAAAATGTGATGATTCCATAGAATTTTACAAATTGAATTTTCCTAAGCATGCATCTTGTTTTTTAACCCCTAAACCTCATCATATCCTCCTCACATGCATTGGATTGTAAAGGTGTCCCAAGATACCATCTCATATACCTCATTTGTTTTTTAGACCAATTCGATTTTTAGTTGATTTATTAATGTTTATCCCTTTTTGAATTCCATTTTATTTCCCACTTATTTAATCACTCTTCCTCTAATGTTAGGTAAATTTTAGTTCAATAATAAGAGGATTATGTTTTAAATTCTCTATGTTTTTTTTGACTTAAGGGTGTTTAATATCTTTCTTTGACCCTTGTCTTCTCATTTTCTATTATTTCACTACATATGTACTTTACCTAGTTACGTGTTTGCATGACATTTCTTTTTTTAACATTATATTTTTTGCTTGAGATTTTTATAATGGTTTTATATAAAAATTTTACTGTTTCAAATTAGTGTAACTATTTTGAGGGATTTATCAAGCGTTTTTGAATATTAAAAGCTGTTTTTTAGTTTTCAAATTATTTTATATGATAAATTATTAGGCTTTGAGGGGTTATGAACTATAAATGCTTTCCTAAAAAACATTAACATGTGTTTCTGAAATTATATTAATATTTTTTATTGTTTATTATTAATTATAATACTTATATAAATTTTTTAAAGGTTATTCTTTAATGTTCTTATGACTTGCTAACATTGATGACTCTGAGGGGGGATTTTCCATTTGGGTTTACAAAAGAATTCCAAAATATGATTTTTAAGGTAAAAACATATGTCCTATTTGGTAAATTGAAAATAAATTTAATAGTATTTTTTGGGAATCTATATTATGAAAATTTTAGGAGACTATACGGATCAATAAATGGTTTTTAGTATCGATATTAGAAATATATTGTTAGAATTAAACTTTATGAACTCATTGAAACATTATATAAATGGTTTAACATTTAAAATCCATAATATAATATTCTAAATTACCATTGACCTTTGTTTGAAATTAATTTCAAGATGGTTGTGAGTACTAATATTCTTTATCTGCGATATAATGAGCGATTTAGTGAGGATTTTAAGTGTGTGATTGGGTAGTGGTTTTATATAGTATTGATTGGGCATGTATATTATTAAATATTTTTGAGTAATAAGGAACACATACTTTATCACCTTCAATTGATATTATCATAGGGATCTGAGGAATCATATTGACATATTGAGATGAATTGTATATTAATCATAAAAATTCACACATGTATTCTCTATCATTGAACCAATAATGACTGGTAGAGTAACACTTATGATGATAGTAGTTCAAAAAATTATAGGTTATATATTAGGGATTCATTTATAGGTCATAAGATAATTCAACATGATTCTGTAATGGTTTGTCTCACTAGATGTCTAAGATTTTCATAGGATTATATACACATTACATGTCTTCCTAAATTGTGATACTTGATTATTATTTTTGTTTATGAGTTTCACTTTTTCAATATAGATTTTTACTGTCCATTACTATATCATACATGGTTAATTAAAATTTATATTTACTTAGTAGTTATTTATTTATACATTCAAATATGTTATAAATTGTTTTTATCTTAACAGATCAAGATAACTATTTTTTATTTTTTACTTTTAGTTAAATTCATGTAATATATGTCTACCTAGTTGTTTATTTTCATTCATATCATTTTCAATATGAGAATTGTAAGGGTATTTTTAATGTTTTTCCTCAAGTCAGTTTTAAATGAAAATTGATTTATTTTAATGCAAGAACCAATTAGTTTTTGAATAATGGATTTAAAATATCTTCCGATGAATTTTTTACCATAGTGATAGAAAACCTATTAAAAAATGACATAAGTCAAACTTGTGTGTCAATGATTTTTTGAAATGAAAATTTTTAGACTCATCAATAAAATCCTATAGCATTGTATATATTCACACTATACTTATACCAATCTCTGTAATAGACCAAGTCTTTTTCTATAATTTTTAGGTTCTCAGGATGTTCCATCTTGTGAACATATCTCATTCGTTGATTTTCAAAGAGTATTTTTGTGAATGGTGATAATGGGTCAAGAGGATGATTTTATTTTTAGTATTTTTATTATTATTATCCTGTTCAAGTCATTCATCTTTTTAAAATCGATTTTAATCCATATTTTTTTAAAGTGATTTTTATTAATTTATTTTTTTTACATTCTTGGTTTTTTAGTATTTGAGTCTCATTATTATGCTTAAAACCTGATGATTTTTTTGACACACTATGATAATTTTTTTGAAGGATTACACTACATATAACATTTTAATTGTATGGGGGAAATTATTCCCAATAATAATATTTGGATTCCATCCTAGAAAATTTATCCCATGGGGGATACGAATTACATTTGTTCATTTTAATTGGTTGGATTGAGTACCCAATTATGTGATGAACTGAGGTTGTTTTTGAAACCAATGGTAAAACCACGTCAAAGATTTATGTTTGGGGGTAATGCAACATTCCTCGAGAAATACATATTGGAAGATATTTTAGAAACATTATGGTCATTATATATTGTCAGGGACTATGTAGAATGAAACTCTACCTTTTAAGAAGTTTGAGGCCCTTGCCTTGTGACATTAAATATTTTATTATTATATAATTTTAATGTACTTTATTTAATACATATTTTTCTCACCACTTCATTAATATACACATATTCTAAACATTTTAGATTGAAACTGGATGTGTCTTCAAAGTTGAGTATAATATATACTCCTTAAGAAAATAATGTTTATTGTAATAAGTGTCATTATTATGTTTTTATCATTGAAAAAATAGTAATATCTACAATTTCTCCACCATTGATATGAATAACTTTGAAGTTATTTTTGGGTTGAACTGGTTAAACAATTTTATATTTCAAAATGAATAATACCAATTTGGAATTTATTTTTTATTTATCACATGTATTTTGAATATACATATCCCATTTTTGAATATTTTTTTTAATATTTATAATATACATGATCTTTTAAGGATGTTTTACCACTACATGTAATTTGATTCTACCATACTCAGATGAATGGTTTTATATAAATTGTGATACCTATTAATTATGACATGGTTGTGAGATTATATATCTAAATAATTTCACAAACTATTTTTATAGTATTTATCCACATGAAAATAATAATATAATTTTTTTCCTAAAATTAAATTCTATTGTTCATACTATAAATAATTGGGTGAACTATATTTATAGAAATTAATTCATTGTTTATATTAATCAAAAGAGACTAAAATATACATTTTTATAATAGGATGTGATTATAATGAAATGATGAGGGTTTGAATGAACTCAATTATTTTTTCACTCCTTTATGCACATACTATGTGAATAATCTATTCAAATACATTTATAATAAAACCATAAACTTGTTGTTCATGTAGTTTAAATAGAAATTGATTTTGATGTCAATAATTGATGAAAATTTTATGATTTCATAGACTACCATGATAGTATATGCTTATAAAATATCATGATTATATAATTAATTTTAGGTAATGTAAAGAATTATCAAATCATTGACCATTATCATGTCATTATTTTGTGAGTACATATCAATTAAGAGATTACTAAACGATGATCTCAGGATTCCTACATTTGTTTCATGGAAGGAAATGGCTCATACTTGTATCAGAGAGTAATTCCTGGGGGATTATAATTCAAAGTGGATTTTCCCATTGGTGTATCAACGACGATTCATGATACTCACATGAAATTCTGGTGGTAATTTATAAAATGGTATATTGTGAGTTTGGACTTAATATGCATCACTAATAATATGTGATATAAAATATATATATATATATATATCTAATTTACAACGCCAAATATTTTAGTGTAAAAATTCTGTGAAATAATTGTAGAATTCATAACTAATTTACCAAGATCTCAAAAATTTCAGGATAACGTCGCAATCATTATGGATTTATTGATCAAGATAAATCATTTTTTAACAATTATTATTATGGTGTAGATGAATTTGTTGGAACTACAGATGGTAAAAATAAATTGGATTGCTACAAGTATTTTCTTTGATTGTAACTCATGATTCATGTCCCAATTATGAAATGTTTTACAATTAGATCATGGCGCTCAGGTAAAATAAACAATAGTGTACCTATGTTATTTATATTGTTATTTTGGATCTATTTTTTTCTACAATATTTTCATAAAACTCTTATTCATGGATTTTTTTTCACTTGTGAAAGTTATTACAATATCTATCTATCAACTATATTCATGGATCCCTTTGAAAACCTATGTTTCAGGCACATTCATTTACTTCTATTGTGGATAATTATTCACATTCCATCTTTATCAAGGTGTATCATTGTTTAAGAAAAGATTTATTATATAAAAATTATACATAAATGGTTTATCACTACTCAAATCTATAAAAATTCTTATATTGAACATAGAAGATATATTTTATAATAAAAAATCATGAGTTTTATTTTTCTTTAGGTTTCTACTCATTTGGGATATTGAAGGATGGGAATTTATGGGAAATTGGTACCATAGTTCATTAGACCATTTAGAATCCTTAGAGTATATCTAAAAAACAACATATTGATTACCTTTTCCTCCTCATATGTGTTCGATTCATAATGAATTACATGATTCTTATATAATGGATACATAACTAATAAAAAAATGATGAATAGATGGTTTATTTTGTCAAATAATCCAGTTTGTATCACTAAGTAGATCATGAATGTTTTATAAGGGAAGTTTGTTATTTTTTTAGAGGTAACATTATTTTAAGGAAGACATAATGATTAAATCTAAGAGTGAGAGGAAATGTTTAATTACCTTTTCATAGATTAATCTCCCCTAAAACACAACTGATTATTTTCAAGGATGAGAATACCAATGGTGGAGAGTTTTTAAATATAAAAATCATATTTTTAGTTGTTCTCATTAATATTAATTTTTTACCTATTGAAACTGATAAAATCGATTTAAATAGGTTTTGGAATAGAATATTTGAGATGATTTACAGAAAATAATTTATTTAGTGTATAAGTGACACTCGTAATAGATAATAGGGTAGCAGGTTTGAGTAGTATCAATTGTGTTTTACAGTGTCTTATGGTCTTGCTAATGAGTACCAAATGCCCTATCAATGGGTACCTAGTGGAAAATTTGGGGATAATGTAACTTCACCAAGAACCAGGTCAATGTTATGATCATTAATTATAATTTATAGTAAAACATTCATTCTAAATTAAATTATTAATTATAAATAATGTTTCAACTGATATTTAAAATTCACAAAACTTATAAAACTCATCCCAAGTGTTTTCTCCATTATCAATTTTTCCTTCATGGAGTTTCCTCCATTGAACATGATCTAGATCATAACTATTCTTCCTTGGGAGATTGTGTTTTACAATGATATGAGAGATTTCTACTTTTTAAATGTGATTGTATTCTTTTTATTCATTAGTAAATTGTAATGTCTTGGAATTTTTGTGTTTTTTTTATTTCATGGAATTATTGTGAGACCAAATGCTCTGATGGAACGTGATTCTAATGCAAAGTGATCCTAGAACCGAATGTAAACTTTTATTTAAGGAAAGATAAGTAAACGTTCAGGCGGATTTATATATCATTTGAAAAGGTGCTTATTTTTGAAATCAGAAGGCCCTATTGAACTCAATATGCCTGGATTCAACTAGAAATGAATTTACTTCTTCTATAAAGGGTTGAGAAAAAAATTTATTTTCGGTATTTTTGAGATAAATAATAAAATAGTTTACAAAAAATATTTTATTTCATTTCTCAACGTTGAGTGGCGGATGGCGACATTGCAGTGTAGTGATAAGGCAACGCAAAGGAACAGTTAATGGAGGGTTAATAATGGCTCATTTGAAATCATGATCTTGTTATCTTAGTGACACGTTAAATGTGGTTCATTAAATCTGGATCATTTAATGATCATCAATAATGGGAAAAACATTGATGTTATTTTTATTTATACTAATATTTTCAATGTTTTGGAGTTTAGGGGATTAACAAATGTAGGGAATCTCTAAAGAACCACCTTTTTAATCCCTCACAAATGAATAATTAAGAACGACACGCTGATAGATCATCATCTTTTTCGACATTCCTCGAAGAATGTAGATGGAAGCAACGTCAAACATTATGAAATCTAGAGGATGAATGCTTCTACATCTAACATAAACGATGTAGGGGTTATTGGATTTTAATGATTCTCAATTTTATTACGATTGATGAACTTGGATTAACCCACAAACAAGTTACTCCTTTAATAATGAGTTGTGTGGGAATGTGACTTTTCTTTTGGGATTTCTTTACCCAGGGTTGAATTATAATTGTTTTTAAAACTAAAATAACAGTAGCTTAGTTTATTATTAACTACTAACACAGAGGGTGAAGGTTAATAGGTAAAAGGCCTGAGCCCCTCTATCGTGAGTGTTATTCGTAAAAAAATAGCCGACTTCATAGTAAGATAGATTTTAGATCTTCATTGTGAAGAGGGAATGCTCCAGGGGCCATATACACAAGAATCTCTAATAACATACCACTCGTACAATCCTGGTGGTCTTTGGAAGATTTTGCCTAGTGGGGCCCGCCCCAGGGGTCACAGGCTGGTGGAGGCACACTAGGGGCCATAGGTGTGTGGCGGTACATCCAGGGATCTGGCGGGTTGCGTCTCACCGGGGTCTACTGGAAGGTTGCAACGTGCCACGTTGGCATGTCGAAATAATGTTCTGATGTCGGCTCAGACCGCAGCATAGCGGGAAGAGCCAACAAGTGGCTATGACGGATGCGGTCACATGACCACACCAGAGGGGAGTATACATGGAACTGGGCCACATCTCATGATGATGGGCACACTCTCTCGATCAAGTAAGATGAGTCACCCTATGAAGAACTATGGGGCGATGGTGGAAAACTATACACATCATACGGTCGCGTCCTAGCGAGGGGGACCGGTCTGCCTCTGGTCGACTGAGCGGGTTGCGAATCTTCTGGTGCATAGGTCCCACAACCCAATAGGCTGGAACCGCTCTTAAATGGTGAGACCCATGCTGGCAGGCCATACCCGTGCCCTTTGGACTAGGCCAAACTAGACGGGGTCACTGGGCAACTTTGTGGGCTGGACCCGCAACAAACCCGTGTCGGGTCAAGCAAAGCCCTTTTTTTCCTGGCCCACTGTCCAAGCTAGACCAGACTGACCCCGACCCGAACCGGGTCAGTTCGACTCATTTTAATTATATTGGTGGTTTGTGGGACCCTTATGCTGTGTTGGTCAGGTCGTTCCGACTGGATCATAGAGCGCCCAGACCCAACTGACCTATATTTATTATAATTCCTATATCATTAAGACTTGGCATCTAATTGAAACATCGTTATTGGTTTTGGAACCCATGGGATGTATATTTCCTTATGATACACTCTAATTGAATTTTGGAGTAATTTTTAGTATGTTTGTGTTGGATTGGACTCGAATCCAACTTGGCCCTTGTAATAATGAGCCTATAACATACA
The DNA here is from genome assembly GCA_963277665.1 of Viscum album. Taxonomy (NCBI): domain Eukaryota; kingdom Viridiplantae; phylum Streptophyta; class Magnoliopsida; order Santalales; family Viscaceae; genus Viscum; species Viscum album. The sequence goes on from OY728150.1 coordinate 1,049,546,683, forward strand.
AACCAGTTATCTGAATGAAACAAAATCTTTTGCATTGGAACTCTTTTGATGAGATATTAATTTGGGTTTCTCAATTTGGGAATTCTTAGTGGTTTAATTGCAACCAATTTCTTGAGAAGTGGTTCCATTGGAAATCAATCATTCTATGTGCGGGAATCCAGTGGCTTGCTGAGACGTGAAGAATGAATTGTGATCATGTGTGGGTAAACATCTAGAGATCCCGAGTGGGTCGGTACCTATAGATATTGTGTGGGTCAACACCTAGAAATCCATTATGGGTCAGCACCTAGTGATCCTCTGTGGGATAACACCAATCGGTCATCTGTGGGTCAGCACGTAGCAATCCATTCTGCACTAGTGAAAAAATGTTTAACACGTCGGCATTTTTCACGTTGGTTCTATATAACCGACGTGCAACGAATTAAAAATAGATATATCACATTAGTTATTTTATAACCAATATGATATATCAATCAGGATCCATTTTTTATGTCAGCTATTAAATAACCGACGTAAAATATTCAAAGATTATCTTTTTCACGTCACTTATTGTATAACCGACGTGAAAATCGAATCTGGACCACTTTTTCATGTCAGTTATAAAATAAATGGCTTAATAAAGGAAAGATTGCGGCTTTATCACGTCAGTTATAAAAAAACGATGTGATAATGTTAATATCAGCAATTTATCACGTCAGTTATCAAAATAGATGATGTGATAAAGCGATATTTATCACGTCAGTTATTTTATAAATGATAGGATAAATTGTTTTCTACTTTAGTTATTAAATAATCAATGTTATAAACATTAAAAAAATATTTTACCATATCGGTTATTAAATAACCGATGCGATAAATCTTTTAAATGATTTATTGCACCCCGTATTCAATAATTCTCTTTTCTATGATCGGTCGACCTACGACTTGTCTCTCTCACAAGGAAAACCATCAAATGATTCTTCAAATTCATTCCCTCTAACCTTTTTTTCAACATCATTCTTCATATTTATTATCATCAGATCTATTGGGTTGACTCACAACACTCAAGTAAGCCTCATACGACTCATTTTCATTTTTTATTTTCCACGATTCCCTAAAATAATTTTGTGAGATGTTATTTTTCATTGTTCTTGCTATCATGGGATGTTTTATAGTGTTCATTTTTAGCATTCTAAATTATTTTATGTTAACATAAACCTATGTAAGTGATATCATGAATGTTTACTATTTTCTTCTGTTCTATCACATGTGTGTGCGCATACAGGGGGTTTCCAATGTGTTTGGGGGGATGGGGGGGGGGGGGGGGTGGGAGTGTTGTGCAAGTGGGTGGGGAGTACATGGGTGTTGGGTGGGATGTCCAGTGGGATGGGGTGTCAAATGTTTGTCAAAGGGGGTGGGGGTGGTGTCTAGGGGGTGCGGGGGATGTCCAAGGGGGTTGGGGGTGTCCAAGGGGGTCCAGAGGGGAGGGGGTCCAGGGGGTCATGGGGCCGATGGGGTTGTCCAAGGGGATAGGGGTGTCTAGGGGATGAGGGGTTGGTGTCCATGGAGGTGAGTGGGTTGTCCAAGGTGGTAGGGGTGTCTAGGGGGTTGGTGCTGTCTAGAGGGGTGGGGGTTGTCCAGTTTGGTTGGGGGGATTTCCATAGGGGTGGGGCTGTCCAGAGTGTTTGGGGTGTTCTCCGAAGGGTTAGGGGGTGTCCAGGGTGTCCATTAAGGTGTGGTGGGGGGGGGAGTCCATGGGTGTATGTGTGTGTGTGGGGGGGGGGGGGGGTCTATGTGCGTGTGGGGGGGGGGGTGACCAAGGGGAGTGGTGTCGAAGGGGGTTGGGGCTATCCTAGTGGATGGTGGCTGTCCAGAGATGGTAGGGCATGTTCAAAGGGTTTGGGACATTCCGGGGGGGGTTGTCCAGAGGGTTGGGTGTCCAGGGGGTTTCCAAGGGGGTAGGGGTGGGGGTGGTGTCCAGGAGGTTTGGGGGTTTCTAATGGGGTAGGGGGGATCATTAGAGTGGCGGGGGTTATGCATGTGGTGGAGGGCTATCTGGAGGGGTGGGGTCTATCCAAGGGGGTAGTGGTGTCCAGGGGGTTTCCAAGGGGTGGGGGTGGTTTTCAAGGGGTGGAGGTGTCAAAGGGGGAGGGGCATGTATCGAGGGGGTGTGTGGTGTCCAACGGGGTGCGGGGGATGTCACATGGGGTGGGGGTGGTGTCCGGGGGGTGCAGGGGATGTCCAAGGGGGCTGGGGGTGTCCAAGGTGGTGAGGGGTGGGGGTGTCTAGGGGGTGAGGGGACTGCCCAAGGGGATACAAGTGTCCAGGGGGGTGGGTTGTCCAGGGAGGTGAGTGGGTTGTCCAAGGGGGTGGGATGTGTCCAGGGGGTGGGGGCTGTCTAGAGGGGTGGGGGCTGTCTCGGGAGTGGGGTCTCTCTAGAGTGGTGGGGATGTCCAGAGTGTTCGAAGGGCTATACATAGGGTTGGGGGTGTCCATGATGTATATGGAGGTGGGGGGGGGGTGTAGTCGTGGGGGGGGGGGTCCAAGGGGGTGGGGGTGTTGACGGGTTTAGGGGTTGTCCAATGGGGTGGGGGTGTCCAAGGGTGGGGGAATGTAGAGAGGGTTTGAGGTGCTATCCGGAGGGGGGATGTCCAGAGGGTTGGGGGTTTTCCAGGGGGTGTCCATGAGGGTAAGGGTGGGGGTGGTGTCCAGGAGGGGTGACGGTGTCCAAGGGGGTGGGGGCTGTCTGTAGGGGTGGGGGCTATCCAAGGTGGTGGTTGTGTTCAGGGGGTGTCAAAGGGGTGGGGGTGGTGTGAAGAGGTGGGGGTTGTCCAAGGTGTGGTGGTGTCTAGTGGCTGTCCAAGGGGTGGGGGTTGGTGTCCAAGGGGGTGGGGGTGGTGTCCAAGGGGGTGGGGGTGGTGTCCAAGGGGATGGGGGTGTTGTCCAAGGGGGTAGGGGTGTCCAGGGGTGGGGGGCTATCCCGAGGGGTGGGGGGGGGGGGTGTCCAGAGGATTCAAATCGTTGGGATCGGTGTAATTTTTAAGAGTGAATGTATACATATTTTAATATTTATAATTCATTTTTCTTTTTTGCAGAAGGGTGTATTTGGTATCCATTTGCACCAGTATGTATTCCTTGTGAACCTTAAGAAGAAGACATCCCAGTTTAATTTAAAAATGTTATATCAGACAATATTTTCTTTTTAAATTCATTTTCAATCAGTTTTTTTTAATACACATAGATTTGTTTTATATTTGAAAAAAAATTACATTCAAATAATGATATTTTTCATATAAACATATATTTTTCGTATATTAAAAATATATATACTTTTGATATTTTTTATAGGTAATAATGAGTTGAAGATGGATTACGGCACATCAAATGAGTAATGAATATGAGGAAATTGTTGATTCATATTTGGAATTTTCTAAATGAAATGTTCCAAGCTGTGAAATTTTTTTCCATGCCTGAAATGTTTGAATATGAATAAGTTGGAAAGTAGAGAGATAAAATATCATCTGATTTTTCATGGTTTTAATCAAGGTTATAGCCCTTGGATTAAGAATGGTGAAACTATATGGAATGTATGATCTACTAATGATTATGATTTGCAAGATGGCCACTCCGATGGAATTGATGAAATGATTCGTGATATTTCAGCAGAACAAATTGAGATAGAACTAACAGTTGTGCATCTATATGGTGATGCTGAAAAACCATTGTATCCTCGTTGTACAGATATTATGGTTTTTCCTATAGTGTTAAGATTGATTAACCTGAATGAAAACATGGTTGGAGTGATAGTAGTTTTATAGAGCTATTACAATTGATGAAAGACATTTTTCCATAAGATATTGATCTTACATATTCACAATATAAGGCCAAAAAAATATTATGCCCGATGGGATTGGGATACATGAAAATAAATTCCTATGTGAATGAATGTATGATATATAGGAATGAATATGAATTTCTTTCAGAGTGTCCTAAATGTGGGACATCACAGTATAAGGTGAAAGAAAAATCACAGGCTGATGTAGAGATTACAAAGAACCCTTCCAAGGTATTTTGGTATCTTCTTATAATTTATCGTTTGAAAATTTTATTTTCTAATTCACATGATGAAAAAAGGTTAAAAAGGCATGCTGATTAAAGGATATGTGATGGAAAATAGGTCATCCAACGGATTGTCCACAATGGAAGAAAATTGATGAGTTGTATCATACGTTTGAAAATAAAATTTGAAATCCCAGAGTAGGGTTGTCTACAGATGGAATGATTCCATGTCGAACCCTCAGTAGTACACATAGATCATGGCCTATTTTATTGGTAATTTACAACCTCTCTACTGATGTTTGTATGAAGTGAAAATATGTCATGTTGAGTATAATGATCTATGGTCCGAAGAAACCTGACAATGATATTGATGTTTTCTTATCACCATTGATTGATGATTTGAAACTTTTATGGGAGGATGGTATTAGGGTGTATGATTCTTATAAAATGGAATATTTTCAACTACAAGCAGTGCTTATGTTCACAAGAAATGACTTCCCAGTATATGGAAATTTGTCTGGATACAGTGTTAAATGGCATAAAGCATGTCCAATTTGCGAACAAGAGACTTCATATTGTCAATTGCATCATCTGAGAAAAATAGTGTACATGGGTTATAGAATGTTTTTGCCTATGGATCACTATTATAGAAGATTAAAAAAGGAATTCAATGGCTCACAAGAATTTAATAATGCTCCAAAACCCTTATCCCTTGATCTGTATTTTGAGAGGGTGGAAAACCTTGATGTGACATTAGGAAAGAAACATAAATATGGTAATGATAGACATATTTGGATGAAAAGGACAATATTTTTTTATTTTCCCTATTGGAGATATCATGATGTTAAACATAATATTGATGTCATGCACGTGGAGAAGAATATTAGTGATAGTTTGATGGGAACATTGTTAGATATTAATGGAAAGCAAAAAAGAAGGGTTGAATGCATGATTAGACTTACTATAAATGGGAATACGTTTTAAGTTAACTCCCACTCCAAATAGAAGACGAACATTTCTTCTCTGGGCTTGTCATACATTATCCAAGAGGGATAAAATTAGCTTTTTTCAGTTTCATTATGATATCAAAGTTCCTCATGGTTATTCTTCAAATGTAAAAAAAATTCAAATTGGAAACCATGAATTTGATAGGTATTACATCTCATCATTGTCACGTCATGATGTAAAAACTTCTAGCAGTTGCATTGCTGGTAATATTTCCCATAAGTTTCAGAAAGACTATAATGAATTTCTGTTATTTTTTCAATTCATTTTGTAATAAGGTGATTATTGTGAATGCTTTGAACATTTTGGGAAAGGATGAAATTTTTATACTTTTTAAATTTGAAATATATTTTCATCCAACTTTTTTTGATATAATGGTGCATTTAATGATTCATCTGGTTTGAGAAATAATTCTTTATGGACCTATATATTTTCGTTGGATTTATCCTTTTGAAAGGTATATGATAATATTGAAGGGGTATGTTAAGAATCAATATCACCCTAAGGCATCCATTATTGAAAATTATATTTCTGAGGAGGTTTCAGAGTTTTGTACGAGCTACTTGGCTATGGAACATCACATAGGATTGCCTCCATCTCTCCATGAACGAGTTAATAATGATGGAAAGGGGATTTGTGGTGGAATGTCAAATCATTTTTAGCTGAACAGATAAAGAAGTTAGAATTATACATATTGAATAAAATAGCTGATGCTCAGTAGTATATAACATTACATATTAATGAGTTGAAACAATTTCATCCAAAGAAGAAAGAAATGTGGATTTTGAATGAGGAAAACAAAAAATGTTTTTCCTGGTTTAAGAAGACATTTCATGGTAGATAAGATTTATCAGAGACATTAAAAAGGGTTGTGTGTGGTCCATATTTAAATGTGATAACATGGTTTTTTTATGACAATAATGGCTATACATTTCATACGAAATCTCAGGACAACAAAAGTGCAGTTTAGAATAGTTGTGTATTAGTGTTTACAGAAGAAATGCAATTTTCAAGTGCTAAAGACAAAAAATCCAATTTCTGCATCACATGAATATTAAGGAGTGACTGAGGAAATATGGGTGGTTAATTACTTTATAATTAAAGTTAATGTTTTTAATTGTAAATGGTTTATTGTAAGAACAGTGTCAGACACGATGAATTTGGAATTACAGTTCTTAATCTGAATAGATTGAAGACACAACTGATTCTTTTATAATGGAAAACATGGAAAAAAAATTTCTACATAGTAGATAAATCAGATATGTAGTGGGTTGTTGTTTTACAAGTGAAAAAACAATATGTTGGTGAGGATGAACTTGATAAAGATTCTAATTTATGTGAGATCCCTACTTCAATGGAATGATTAAAAGAACATAATGATGAGCATGTGGAAGACATGGATTGTGCCATAAGTAACGACCACAATGAAGGAATTTGGGAAAACAATCCATTTATACATTCCGAAAATTACAGGTAACATTTATTAATTTCTTGTTTACATTTATTATTTTCATAAATTGTTAGATATTGTAAGTTTTTACTTTATTAAAACATGTATTAAAACAAATATGTATAATATTTTGTTTTATTTAATTTTGTTTAGTTTACTTTACCATGTTTACCATTACATAAATAATATATCTATTATTTCTGTTGAATGAAAATTACATTACCATGTATACTGTGTTTACCATGATTTCCATGTTTACCATGTTTGAATCTTTACCATCTTTACCATATTTACCATTGTTTATCATGCTTACCATATTAACCATGTTTACTCTTATGTAACTTAGTACACTTTTCTATTTTTTTTCCATTAGTATTGCATTATTGGTATTTTTATATTTTTTAACTAATGTTTATTTATTTTATTTGAACGATAATGACTGATCAATCAGTTTATCAACCACATGATCCTAGAGATGAGAATATTAGTCATACCTCTATGGAGGAACGTTCTCATGATACTCTTGACGTTCTCCAATCTTCCTCATCTTCTCCCATTACGACAAATAGTTCAGGAGTTGGTAAATGTGGGTGCACACCTTTACCAAAATTATCACTTGCCCATATGTAGGATCATAGGATACTCATTGATTTTGATGTGGATGATACTCTTAGAGGTAAAAATGCAAAATATTTTAAGAGTTTTGTATCAACTCAGGGTGAGAGAAAAGTTTGCATTTTGTATGATGACTAGAGAAGTGTGGACAAAGAGATAATCTCTCATTTGTGGGAGACGATTTTGGTAAGATCATTTTCTATGGTTTTCCTATTATATAAATGTTTATAGAATATATTATATGTTTAACATCTTCTTTAGCAGATGAAATTTGATATTCCTGACACTCGAGGAGTCAGGAATAAATTCTTATTGGTGGCTTCCAGGAGATGGATGGATTTCAAATCAACCCTCTCATCTGATTTTATTTTTGGGAATAGGAGTCCTGACAATCCATGTCATATATATCCTTTCATAGATGAAGACACATGGAGACAGTTTGTTTAAAGTATATGAAATGATTTATTTTTGGTAAGAGAAGTGAAAAAATTTATTATATTTCTAATATAAATGATTTTATTAATGTTTTTTAATGATTTTGTATTCTTAATTTAATGAAAAAATGTAAATATCATCGAGAGATCCAATATAAAAATGTATACCCTAATTTTTTATGTCAATGTGGGTATACATTATTGGAAGAAGAAAAGATGATGGATAAATTACAAAAACTAAGAGTTGAGTCTTCAAGCTCTGGAGAGGTGGCCCCCCCATCCCCTCCTTCTAGACATGAAAGATGGATGAGAACACGGATGGGAAAAAAGGGAAATATCTTTCGGAAGATTTGATAATCATACCTGAGAGGATTGTAAGATATATATTTTATTTATTTAAATAAACTATATTCATCATATATTTTTAATCATTACAGAGATGTTTGATTAATTAATACAATAATCTCTTGAGGAGAACAGGTCACATGGGATATTTACAACAACTGGGATGCAAAATATTTTATCTGCATCCTTGGGAATGCCTGAAAATCCTGGTCGTGTATGAGGATATCTGATAGGTGTATCAGTAAAGAAAGTGTTTCCATGTTCATCAACATCTTACATTGGGGGTGTTTATCAAAAAATAAAATCCTTGGAGGTATCAAGTCATAATACTAATACGATGATGGAGGTAAATATTAGAGCATCAGTATAGTATATGTTTTTAGACATGCAAATAAAATTTTATATAGCAGCTCCCACTCTTCTACATCCCCCTACAGACCCCATTATTTACCCTCCACCTCCTCAAGTAGCTCCCAATCCTCCACGTCATCCTGTGGACCCCATTTTTTATCCTACTCCTCTGCTGCTGCTTCACACTTATTAAAAGTTGTATGTTGATGATCTTAAACATCATATAGTTGCATATGGGATGGTATATTGTATATGAGATACTATTCATCATCAACAATTAATGCTAGAGAATCATAGGGTCACTATAAAAGATATTATAGATAGATCAACTTGATTACCATTACCTACAGAAGAGGTGATGACAGTTGGACATAATATCTTCCATTTTTTAATTTGGCCATCCAGACTTCTGAGACTCATTACCATAGAGGTATGTATGTTATATCTTCTATTCTATATTATTATTAAATTTGTTTTATCATTTGAAAACTAATATATTTTTTTATTTATTTTTTCAAGAATACTTAATACGTAATTAAATACTATATAGATAGCAAAAAATACAAATGTCTATGACATTAGATATAGATTCATGTAGTCTTGAAATATTTTCACGATATTCAAATTTGTTGGCGGATCATTATTAGTTTCCATTGGAAGCTCATGTTTTTGGATGTGCAATAAATATTGGGATTGTGAAAATTGTTAACATGGAGCTTGTTACTGGAGATAAGTTGGGCATCAACGTAGTGCAAATTTTGTCCCTGAAAGTCTTAACACCTTTTCCCTGTGTTATATTTATTAAAATTGTATATGTATGTATGTTTTGTATTAGGTATCATTATAAAATTAGTGATAAGAATGAGCGGACAGATGTATATGGATTCATGGACCCCTATTTGTTTCCCCTGAAGCATGTGCAATGGATGAAGAACAAATAATCCTTTATATTACTAAATGATTTAACCGAATATTGTCACACAATGATGGATGATGCCTTTTTGTGAGAGGTATGAAACACATCTCTCTCAAAGAGTTCATTATCTTTTAACATAAAAAACCACACGCCTTAATTTTTTTTATCAATGATCATTAGATGTCAGGTTTTTTTCTAAAGGGAGAAAACACATTATTGGATATGCTCTGTCCATGGCGATGTGTGGGAAAGTTTTAAGAAAATGTAAGAAAAGTAAGTTTTAATTTCTCAATAGTTTTATATATTATAATGAATTTAAAATTTATCCCATTTGTATCATTTTCAAACAATGGATGGGTCTACATTCAAAAAAACAAAGAAAAGAAGTGTGAGGATCAAATATGTAAATGTAAAGGTAAATATCCATTTATAATTTTTTCCTTTTGATTTATTACATAAAATTAATATATTGAATGTACACTCATTCAACCAGAATTGTCATGAAAAATAAGGTGTCATCGAATGTAGATGTTATATGTTATGAGTTATGTATCATATAATTCAACTAGAATAGTTGTGAACATGGACATGGTAGAAATTCCTTTTTAACATTCCTATAATATATTATTTGATTAATTCATTATACATGTTAACTATTTTAATAGTTATTTGTAGCTATTTTATTACACTCAACCCTATCGTGCTCATTATGTCAATCACTTAAAAGTGGAATGATCAAATTTTTTTACCAGGTTGATTGAATTTTAGTTTTTTGTAGCATAAAATGTAATTTTGAATATTGACATTGTAATGGTGAGTTTAGTAGTCGTTTAGTTTGGATTTAGTTTTTTTAATTTGACATTGTATGTTTTGAATGTTATATATGTCAATGTTTAATTTTCTATAATTCTTGTTTCGGTTTACTTATGAGGGTTTTTCTGGTATGTATTATCGTCTCGGTTGAGGGATTACATGGGTGTGAGAAGTGTCTCGTGGGGTGGGTGTATCTAGGGGTGTGGGAGGGATATCCTATGGGGTGGTGGTGTCCTAGGTGTCCATGACAGTGGGGGTCATCCAGGGGTGTGGGATCATTTCTAGGAGGGCGGGATTGTTGTACTGGGGAGTGGGGGCTATTAAGGGGGTGTCCAGGGGTGTGTGTGTGGGGGGGGGGGGGTGTTATGTGGGATGAGGAGGGTTTCTAGGGGTGTGGGAGGGCAGTCCAGTGGAGTGGGGGTGTCCAAGGTGTCCATGGGGATCGGGGGGGGGGGGGGGCAGTCCCGGGGGTGGGGGAGTTTCTAATAGGGTGGGAGGGTTGTCTAGTGGAGTGGGAGGGTGGGTATCTAGGGGAGCAGGGGGCTATCCATGGGGTCTCCAGGGGAGTGGGGGTGTCTTGTGGGGTGAGGGGGGATGTCCAGGGGTGTGGGAGTGCTGTCCTAGGGGTGGGGTGTCCATGAGGGTGGGGGTAGTCCATGGGTGGGGGGTGTCCAGGGGGTGGGGTGGGGTTGGGGAGTCTAGGGGTGTGGGGGTGTCTAGGGGTGTGGTAGGGGCTGTCTTCTGTGGTAGTGAGGGGTGTAATGGTCTATTTTTGGTCTGTTTTTGGTTTTTTTTTGGTATGGGAGTGTCCAGTGGGGTGGGGGTGTCCGAGGGTGTGGTGGGGATTTTCCCGTGCGGTGGTGGTGGGAGAGTGTCCCAGATGGTGGGAGGGATGTCCAGGCGAGTGGGGGGATTTCTAGGGGGTGTCCAGGGGTGTGGGGGTGTCCAGTGTGGGGGGGGGGGGGGTTCTTAGTGTGTGGAAGAGCTTCCCAGTGGTGTGAAGTGTTGTTCAGGGGGTGAGGGTGTCCAGGAGGGTGGGGGTCTCTAGGGTTGTGGGAGGAATGTCTAGTGGTTTGAGAGTGATGTCCAGGGGGTGTGGGAGACTATCCAGGGTGTGGGGGTAGTCCAGGGGTGTGGGGTGTCTAGGGGTGTGGTGGGGGTTTTCCAGTGGGGTGTGGTGGGAGGGATGTTTAGGCTACTGGGGGGAAGACTAGGGGTGTCCAGGGGTGTGGGGGATGATCAATGGAGGGGGGGGGGGGTTCTAGGGGTGTGGGAGGGTTGTCCAGGGGTGTGGGAGTGCTGTATAGGGGGTGGCGGTGTCCAGGTGGGTGGGGGTTCTAGGTGTCTGTGAGGGATATCGAGGGGTGTGGGAGTGATGTCCAGGTAGTGGGGGTGTCCATGAGGGTTGGGATGTCGATTGGTGTGGGTGGATATCCAAGGGGTGGGGAAGTATTGGTGTTTGGGTGGTGTATAGGGGTGTGTTGGTGGATGTCCAGTGGGGTGGAGGTGAATGGTTGTCCATGTGGGTGGGAGGGATGTCCAGGAGAGTGGGGGATGTCCAGGGGTGTCTAGGAGACTGTCCAGGGGTGTGGGACTGCTGTCGAGGGGGTGGGTTGTCCAGGAAGGTGGGGTGCAGGGGGGGAGTTGTCTGGGGGGTGTAGTCCATGGGTGTGAGGTGTCCACGGGTGTGGTGGGGGATGTCCAGTGGGGTGGGGTGGTTCTGGTATGGTTTTGGTTGGGTTTTGGTCTTTTTTTGGTCTGGGGGTGTCCAGTGTGGTGGGGGTGTCAAGGGGTGTGGTAGAGGTTGTCCAGTGTGGTGGGGTGTGAGGGTTTCCAGGAGTGTGGGAGGGATTTCTAGGGGAGTGGGGGATATCCAGGTGTGTGGGGGTGTCCAATGGGGTGGGGGAGTGGGGGGGTTCTAGGGGTGTGGGAGGGCTATCTAGGGGAGTGTTGTCAATGGGGTGGGGGTGTCCAGGAGGGTGGGGGTTCAACGGGTGTGGGAGGGCTGTCCAGGGGTGCGAGAGTGCTTTCTAGAGGGTGGGGGTGTCTATGAGGGTGGGGTTTGTCCAGGGGTGGGGGTCTATATAGGGGGTGGGGGAAGTCCAGGGGTGTAAGGGTGTCCATGGGTGTAATGGTGTCCAGGGGTGTGGTGGGGGCTGTCCAGTTTGGGGGAGGGGGTTGTAGTCTAGTTTTGGTCTGTTTTTGGTCTAGGGTGTCTAATGGGGGGGGGGGTCTGGTCTGTTTTTGGTTGGGTTTTAGTCTGTTTTGATATGTTATAGGTCTTTTGGCTGGGCATAGAAGTGGTTGATCGGTGGTGGGGGTTGTCCAGTAAGGTGGGGGGGGGGGGGGTCTGGTCTGTTATGGGTCGGGTTTTGCTCTGATTTTGGTAAGTTTTTGGACGGTTTCAGGTCTTTTGGGAAGCCATATCAGTGGTTTATCGGTTAATTTTTTTATGTTAGATATTTTATAACCAATGTAAAAAATGCATTGGGATTAGTTTTAACAACAATTATTTGAAAACAGACATAATAAACTCATGTGAAATGGTTTTTACGCCTATTATTTCATAACCTATGTAATAAATCGAAATGAATAGTTATTTATGTCGGTTCTAAAATAACCGATATAGTAGTTATTATTTCACATCAGTTACTATTTAACAAACGTTGGAAACCACATGGAAGACAGGTTTATCACGTCAATAATAAAAATAACTGACATGATAAATGCTTCAGAGGAGTGATGTGTGACGTTGTTCATATAATAACCAACGTGAAAGAGAATATCCCACATCGGTTATTAAATAAACGATGTAATAAACCATGACTCCAAAGCATTTTCCATGTCTGGTTTTTATCAACTGACAAGAAAAATGCTTCAGATTTCGGATTTTTACGTTGGATTTAAAATAACCGACATAAAAACAATTTTTATATCATCTCCTTTATTAACGTCGGAAAAATTCTGATGTAAAAAATAAAAAATTACCACCGTAAAAAACCTTTTCTGCACTACTAACGGGTCAACAGTAGAGCCTCTTGATAGGATAAGAAGATCTAACATTATGACTAAAAATCATTACTTATGTACTTATGTTATTCTTGTTATAGGATAAGTCTTAGAGCTATTTGTTTAAGTTCTTTCTCAGTAGTACAACCTTCGTGGTAATTTTCTTTCTGGTGGTTTACATCATGGATTACTGAGAGACCATCAGGGGTCTCGGGGTGTCTTCTAAGTATTTTTATACACACCCCTACATGGGCTTTTCCCACACCAATTTTGTCTTGTATAGAATAAAGATAATATTGACTGAGACATGGGATGCTATGACTATATGGTTCCCATAGATGGAATGATAGACATGTTTCACTATAGTGACATCCAACAGTGATTTGTACCTTCCCTTTAGGGAGGATCTTTGGCAACCATCATCTAAAGCATGCACATATTTTTTTGTACTTTCCTTTCAATTGGGATTGTATTTTGGCCCCTTTACATTCCGTTTATACACATTACTCTCTATTGTGGTACATTTTTGGGGTTGTTTTAATTTTATTTCCTTCTTAATTTTCTTTGTGTAATTTTTCATATCTATTTGTGTACATGTTTAAAGGTAATTCCTTCCATTTGTGGGACTTTCCTTTTCGGTTATAGTCACCAACCCCAATTTTTATTGATGGAGGGCATGGGGTAGACACAGAACTAGCCCCGAGGGACGGGTCATGATATAAATAAAGTATAATTTATGTTTTTTAAACATATTAGAGTTGGATCCCAAGAACAAACAACTATATAATTATGATTATATTTATTCTTTATTTTAGAATATAATTAAAATTTCTTTTCACATCATGATTTTTCTTCAATAGGATATTTGTGTGTCCATGTGATAAGGGATGTTGTTGCATTGAATCATCATAATAACTCATTGCAATTATGGGAACCTTGAATTTCCACTATATTATTTTTAAATATATATTTTATGGAAACATGAAATTATTTTACAGGACAAATATGATATAGTCTATCAATAGTGGTGACTCATAGGACATTGGAAAACATTATTATGTTATATAGCCTTAGAAATTCTCAAAGTTTGAGGTTTATAGAACATGGACCGCTAGTTATAAATACACATTCAAAAACATCATTAGATGTTCTAATTAGTGGATGTGTATAATGGTACTTATATATTAAATATATTACCACTGAATATCAGGAGCCATATACTGTAACATACCTGGAGAAACTATTTTGAAATATACACATGGAGAGGTAGGATATGTTGGGTTCATCACAAGGGATATTTCATTAATATATAATATGGGAAACTATTATTACATTCTTAGTATAGTGGATGTTTATATGTCATAAACTATGTTGAAAATTGACTTATCAAATTATGTCCATGTATGTGGTGTTTTATTGGTATGTTCAATTCAAAAAAGTCAATGAATGAGTGGTCGATCACTTAGGTTTATTACACCAGCATGTACCCGGGATGATTAGAGATATCATTATAAGGGTTTATATTACATAGTGAGAAACCATATTGGATTATTTTCAATATGGAATTTATCTTCTTCCTAAATTTGTTTCATGGTGAGATGGGAAAATAAAACATTAAAATATAGTTATAAAATCCTAATTCGATTGCTAAATTGGATTATAGTGGAACATACTAATTGTATTTGGAGACTTGTTATACCTTCTATGATTTTACATGTTGGATATATATGATTATCACATGTGACTTTATTATTTTTTATGTTGTTTGATTATATATATATATATATTCATAATTTATTCGAGAGAATATGTGTGAGTATAATATTTTATAAATATTAATTCACTCTTTTAGTGAATGTAATATTTATTTATATAATTCTGAATAATTCCATGAAACTTATTAATTAATTAATAAATTATTAGTCCAGAATGAATAAATTTTGCTGATGATTTAGAGACAGTGTTTAATGGTATGAAGATATATACCATATTAAATAATATTTTTTAAAATATTAATTTATGTATTCAATGAATTATTTCTATTTTATTTACATGTATAACTCACAAAAAATAATAATAATAATAATAATAATAATAATAATAATAATAATATTTACATTAGGTTCTCTATGTATTAAGGGAATCATAAGAGCCTATGTGAAATTGTTGTTGTACAACCCCGGAAATTTGAATACCTTGTTATGAAATTATCTATACTACACACCTTATAATTATGTGACATTAAATGTGTGAATTTTGTCATCATAGAATACTATATATTAAAAATATCGGGTAGTTTGAACATCTACAAGCCATTTCACATGTGTACATTGTTAATTTTAATTATTATTAATTATTAATATTTGATTGAAATTATGGATGTTGTGAATTTTGTGGTTGTGTTCAATGGATTTATGTTAAATTAAATTAATTAATCATAAAATAATTACGTTGATTAATCCATGTAATTTTATATCTATTAAAGAATTAATTAGAGTGAATGTTATCTATAATTCAAATTTATATTCAATTAAAATTATTGTGTGATTCAGAGCTGTAAATTTACCTATGTGTTTGAGAGGTTTATTTAATTTATTAAAATTAATTTAAATGGCATTTTTCACAAAATTACCTTCTCTTATTATATATGGTCATCCATTCCTACAATTTCATTTTTTTAATTATATTAAATAATTCATTTGTTCTCCTCAGAAGCATGTGAGTAATCATTATGTAATGAATAGATGTTTTAGTCGGGTGGATGTTGATAATGTATGGATCGGATGCAAAACTACTCTAGGAGACACACTTATGGATAAATGGGATGTCACATTATGTTTCATGATATGTTTTAACATATTTCATAAAAGGGTTTAGGGATTTCATATCATCTTATAAATAAAATAACAATTACAAACATTCATGATTATGACCCTTTAATTGTTTACTTCATGTTCTATTGTTACTTTATCTATATATTCTATTTTGAGATCTATTAAATCAATAAATTAACTATGCATGATTGATCGAGTTCATATAAATTTGATTATTCCTAACATTATCGATAGATGGTTGATCATTTGTTTAAAATCCACTTAATACTAAAATTCATGTAATAATATAAAATGTAACATTTATTCTTAAAATTTAATACACGTCAAATCTACATATATTTTTTATAAATACATCCACTAATAATTAATAAATTTATAAAATTATCAAAATTATTGAAAAACCATTAATGGAGTACATGAATCTATCCATGAATTTTTTAACATGAGACGTATATTGGATTAACATATTTCACTTTAATGATTGATCGCATCCATGAGACTTCGTACATCAAATAGGAATGTGTTGAGTGAATCTAATTCCATGATTTCAGGATTTGGTAGTCCAGCCCATGGAGGAACGAGTTTTTATTTAATACAGTTGGATAGTTACGCAAAGAAAAATATAAATCAATTGATTTTCAAACCATTTATGGATTTTGAGAACTGGAATATGGATACATTACAATTGAGTATATTAAAAAAGGAATTTTTTATGATCAATGGTGACAAGTATTTCACTTTTTTGAGCATGAGATTAGATTTTTTTAATATTTATTAAAAAAATATAATTGTAATTATATATTATAATTCATCTGTTTTTTATAGAATAAATATGAAGTTGCCTGAGTTTATAAATATCATTACGATCCATAATATATAAGCATATAATTCCCACTCTATTTAATTTCTAGGTACTGTATAATTTCTTATATATTACAGTCTACCATGATAATAAATTATATATTATGGAAACCAATGTTTCCATGCCTCCTAATAATGATTCCAGTGTGGAATGAGTATCTATGTACCTTAAACATGTGGATGATGTTACATATATTCAATGATCCATTAAATTAACTATGCATAGTGATATTATATATGAACATAGGAAAAACATTATTTAATGAAAAATATCTATCTTTCATGATCATTATGAAGAAAGGATCGATAAAAGAGATATGAGATATCCAATTCAATTTTCACAAGAATTCACAGAATGTAAATGAAAACTGGGCCTCATGTATTCAACATGAATCGATACATTGAGTGATTGAGTATATTTATATCTAGGCTCCCTTATGAGATCAAAAATCTCATTTTTTCCCACACTATATAATGGAATATCTAGTTTCATTGAGAATTATAATATCAGAAATACTGATAAGCCTCTTTAAGTACTCCTTTTATTGATTTCACACATACATGAAGACATGATGTGTGAAAATCCTACAGTCTATATTATTACTAAAATTAAGAGTAATGAAAATATCCTTGTTACCAACATTATGAATAAGACTTGAGAGCATTATTATTCTACGAAAATGATGATATGAAAATTAGTGAAGGAAAAGATTTATTTTTTCATGTATAGAAAAAGTCCAGTAGAATAGAAACTACACCCAACTAACAAACTAAGAGAATCCTCAAGGTTAATTTTTTATAGATGAAAATATTAATATATTGAAAAATTACATGTAAAATATTACATGGGGTTCCCATATAGATATATATTCAATTTTTGGAACCATGATTACTCTGGAATGTTTTCGGAGGATTTTTCAATATCCAATCATCCAATAATGTGGCTTTATATATTTTATATATGTGACTACCCCCTTTGATTGAAAATATGGAAAATATTGGTCAATGAATGTTGTAATTATGTACCAAACATCACCAAATACATTTTTTTATCCTTATAAGATATAGATGGATTTTTTATGTTTTGAAATAAGTGTTTTTTCTTTTACAATGAAAAATTATATAATGGCATGGTGCATACAAATAATGTTATTTTGGTATTATATTAAATAAATGTAATTGAAATTAACATAGAATCAAATTCCAAAAACACATTTCAATCCTTGTTTTGGAATTACTATATTGTTCATGTAAATGAGAATAATCTGGTAAGGCATTCTCAAGATAGTTAATTAAAATATTTTTAACTAAAACCACTTGAGAATTTTCATTCCGTTTTATAAGGAATGAAAACCAAAAGACCATTTAGTAGATAGTATGTAAGGTCTATAGATCATTAAATATTTAGTACTCACTGATGTGTGTAGCCATATTTTAAAATATTTAAATAGTTGGTATTATTAATTCGTAACTTTTACAAATTACATTAGATGATATTATAATGTCTTAAAGATAAAGAATAAGTCTGAATAAATTGTGAAATTATAGGAGTTCGTGAATGAATTAGAGAATCTTCATTGAATGAAGATAAAGAGACCTTTATTTTATAATGATTTTTAATATATTATGCATGAATTTATAGACAATCAACTAATGTATGATATTCTATATAAAATAAAACCACATTATCTTTCATTGTCGGATGGTGTCAATGAATCGAAGAATTTTCCATTGATTTAAAAGGGGAGGTTGATGAAAAGTCATGCATATCTTCCATTATAATTTTTTAGATATGAATTTTAGACTTTTCAATAATTATAAACCTAGTACCATGTTAAGTGGTAAATGGAGTACCATAATAAATAATGTGTTGAATTAAATTTGTTTTATCAAATACTCACGCTTGGGGTTTGGAATCATTTTTTAGTCCATTTAAAAAAATAACATTGAAGTGAATGATATTTACCCTTATATGATACCGATGGAATCTGGTGGATAATAACTATAAAACCATTATATGTGAACATTATAGTGGATAAATGGTCCATTTTTTCAAGATAGGGACTACATTCAAATGATGTGTAGTAAGATAAAGATTAAATTTGAGGAATTTTATGCTCAGGATACAGGCGAGTTGGTAAATTAGCACATTCTATAGGTTTCTAACGAATATGTTGACTAAAAAACACAAGTACATAAATTGCTAACATGAGCAGTATGAGAACTAAAAATATATAATTTTTTTTAATCAGGAAGGAGGATCAATATAAATTGAAAATAGTTTTCAGATTTCATAAAAAGAAAAGCTATATATATATATGAATCTATATAATGGAAATAAGAAATGAATATTGATATGGATTACATGTATCATATCCATGTTTGGGTTCGTATCGATCTTCTATTTGATCTGAATCTTGTTTCATGTAAATTGATAATCAATAGAAAACTATACCTGGATGTTACCATTAGGGCATATAAATAAAATATCATGGAATATGGGTTTACTCAAAATTTTGGAATTGAATATAAATAAAACGTTTCCTCATTATCTATATTTAAATGTATCAAAATTAATCATTCCAAAATATCCCTTCTTGACTATGATATTTGGATGATGGATGTAAAAATAGCCTTTTGTATTTGGAATAATTAAGAATGTGTATTTATGAAACATTCAAATGGCTTGGAGATTTTATATAATTCATGTAGTATAGGAAATTTACAATGGTCCATTTCTGGATTAAAGAAAGCATCGAGGTAGTAAATCATATGGTTTTCTGAATCTATAAAGGACTTTGGTTTTCATAAAAATGAATTTCACTCATGTGTTATAATGTGAATTACTAATATTGTGGTATTTCTACTCGTAGTACATAATAATTAAATATTACTTATTGTAAATGATATACAATACTCATAGTTAGATAATGTATATTAGAAAGAGCTATTCCCAAGGATGGACATAGGTGATGAATCCTATATCCTTTGTATCTAGATCATTAATGATAGTTCTATGTGTTTTAATTAGTTATTTCAAGGTATATGAATTTAAAAAACACTATTGATATTTAGTAGAGAATATTACAAGATGTTATTGGATCTACTGCCACATTATATACATCATTCTCAGAAAATGTTTCTAGAAAAAAAGAGTGTAGTGACTAAATGGTTATAATCAATTATGAATTTATGATATGATAAATATTTTATATAATTTTATATTCTTATATTTATGATTTATATTAATTAATAATAGTATGAATATATCATGTTCATCGAGGTGATCATTATTGGTTTATCATTAACGAATCAATAAGTTTCTAAGGTGATCCTTGGAAATGAGCCTGCTATATATAGGGGATCATGATCTAGTATTCAATGATTATATAGATTTTATTTTTAATATAGATCTGAATGGTTTAAATTCACTATTAATTTATACCATGAAACACAAAAAATGATCTTTGAGATTTACTGTTTCAAAGAAGACAATTATTTCACATTATACAGTGAAGTCTGAGTATATATCTACTTATGATGGAACTATAAAAGCTATTTGGATAATAATATTTTTCGATGAGCATGGTGTATTTTATATTTGTTAATACAATATCAAGTTATATTATTATTATAATATATATGTGTATCTCACAATGGATATTAGGTTACAAAAAACAAAAAAAAATGTACTCTACAAGAATCTCCTCTTGATATATTTTTCTTTGATGGGTGATGTCATAGTGATAATAGTTTCCATAGTTATGAATGTAGAGGAACACTTGAAATAATCATTATCATATACGATGCATTAATTTCAAGTGAGAGACAATGTGATCATGTTTATTAACATGTGGATATCATGCTTCTGGAAGTTTATTGGAGTTGGTTCCCCAGAACCAACGTAAATTAACTTATTATTAAATTCATTCATTTTTAAATATTAATTAATATTCATATTACAATATAAATTTTATTCTATGTAACAAAATATGTGATAATGTTTTACAAGTATGTATCACATTGAAACGTCATAGTAGCTCCCCACTATTATGAGTAATATATATTAAATGAAAGTATTCTTAAAATTATGTTTTTTATCTAGATAATATAATTTTATTAGAAATAAAAGTATCCAAGCTATCAAGCTGAAGTCCCACCAAAAATTGAAACAATTTTTATAGAGTATATTCTTTGTACATTTTAGAGAAAAAAACTATGAGAACATGATCCACAAAGTGGATATCCACATTTATATCTTCCATTGCACATTCTTATCTATGGATTCTCCTAATGGGCTTTAGACTTTTATATGATTATTAATTCATATATTGAGTTTCATTCTTTAATGTATTTATGGAAAATGTGATAATATATACAAATGGTGAAGTAGGATACAATGGATTCATCATGGGTGGCATTACATTAATTAATAATACATGAATGGATTTGTCCCATACTTGTTTAATCAATGTTTATAATTCCTTTCCTTTAATGTAAATTTTTATTACCATTAAATTTTTATTATCATAATAATATGGTTCATAGATTTCCGAATAAATAACCTCACACTTTAAAGAAATTAGTGATTTACTGAAAACATAATATTATTTTAATATGATTAATATAAACTAGATATTAAATTAGATTGTATGAATATGAATAAATAATATAGGAAAAAAATTTATAATGTTCATAATCATTCAAAATATATTGAATAATTCATTGATAATAATCACTCAATTTTAAGGGAAGAGATTTTAGGCTTCAAAAATTTATTTCCATCAAAAGTAAATTTCGTTTGATGTTGTGTATGGAAATTATAATTAATTAATAAAAAAATTATAATTTAATATTTAAAAAATAAAAACCATTTTCTAAATCATCGTATCAGAATTAACATATAGTGAAAATATTGTATTTTCCTATCAGAATTTATTTTTCACTGAATAGTGAAATATAAATAAATTTCAAATACTAACATTTTTTTCATCAAATATAGTTATTTAAAGATATAATTATATTTATTATCTGGTATTAAAGTAAAATATGTGGAAATTATTTAGAATAATATAACTTATTCAATTTCAATTATAAATATTCATTATTTTTGTATGAGTCAATTATTACACTTAAAAACACATTTATCTTAAACAAATTATTGAGATTTAGATAATTATATTATTATTTATTTCATCCACTTATAGTGTGTCCTTATTAAAAAATAGATACAATATTTGTAATCATATGTTTCCAATTTGGAATACATTAACATTTTATTTTTTCCATTTTTAATAGTAATTGTTGTAAATATTTACCACCTCAATAATTCTATAATGTTTGAAACAAGGTTAAAACCATGATACATGGTCTAAAAATTAACCCAAAACATACCATTATTTCATTATATGGAATAAAATCTACTATAATCAAACCATATTTTAATATTTGGTAGTTTAGAACCATTTTCCATTAATATTGAAATTTATATTATTATCTCTAATGAGCATTACAAAATGAAACACTATTTAATTTAATATCTCTAATTATTTCCAATAGATAAATAGTGGTTATGTTTTAATTTGAATGTTTATTTTAAATATGATTTAATATTTTTTTGGGTGATTGATGTGACTTTTTTAGTGATTGAATAATTATCTTAAATTCTTATGCAACACTAACACTATATTTTTTCAATGTATTGAAAAATCCTAAATGATTTTAGAAATTATAAAAGTGATACAATTTTGCTGAAATATTTTTTCATATGATTTATGTGGAAAAATAGAATCTATTAGGGTTTCATTCAAGGATTATATATTAATTCCATAACAATCTTGTAACATTTTGAGTTAAATTAAATAAATAATGTCAATAATTACATTAATGAAATATTATGAAAAATATTATTTTTTAAAATAATTTAAAAATCACAAAAATCATGAAATATTACATGTTTTATTATAAATATTCTAAAATCCTTAATATTAGCTATTTATAATTTAATTATTTTCATATCTGTTAAATTATAACTCTTTATTATTGAAAATGTCATTATCACAATTAAGATTAAAAATAATTAACAAATGTATTAAAACAAAATATAATGATTAAATTGGATAAAAACCAATATAAATTTCATTGAAGTATTATATTTCACCCATAACAACTTTTATTCTAATTCATGGATATTAACATAAATTCAAATTGAAGTTATGTTAATTATATTTAAGTATATCATATGATATTAAAAATATGTACATCACTCTTGTATATAAATATAAAAAAATTACTTTTATTATACAAGATGATAATGAAAATTTTATGAAATTTGTAATCTATGTAGGGTATACTATTCTAACTATTTTCTGTGAGATATATCCAATATTCAAAACTTGTTTCCATTCTATATTGAATTTAATTTCTGTGTGTTTTTCTGAGATATTTTTTTTGAAATATCACTCAGATTGAAAATTTAAAATAATTTTCTACATTTATCAAGGATTTGATTAATATATTACCGAATAGTAAGGTATTATCATAAAAATTTTCCTTCATTGATACATTTGTTATGTTATTTACCAATCCACATTTAGAATTTGAATATAATAAATTTTGAAATAAATTATAATGAATATTATTTTAATAATGATATTTAAATGTCATTTTATGTTATTAAACCACGGGGAATTAGATTCAATGATTACCTGAATGGTAAGGGTATTATATTATAATCTCATTATTTACCAAGATTAATTATTATTAATTTTATAAAGATTAAATTTTATGACCTATATCCCAAAAATCTTATGACCATTCATCTCATATGGTTATTTATAGATATTATATATTTTCCATTATTTTTTCTTTACTTATGTTATTAATAGTCAGAAGATATTTTTTAGGAAAAAATGAATTTATTTCTCTATTAGTTTTAAAATCACCATTAATCCATATCCATATTTTATGAATTTTTTTTCAAAATAGTTTATTAATATTTTTCTATCATTTTGAGAGTATTTATTTTAAATTTTTATATATTAAAAAAAATCAACTATTTCTTCTTATCATTTTCCAAATGATGGAATTTTTTACCAAAAATGTGAAAGAAATATTTATTTTTAAAAAACATGATATGATCAAAATATAATCCTATTAATACATTAAAGGTTACATTACATGTTTTCATGTTCATCTTAAATGATTTTTTCTTAATAAATGGGAAAAATTTTTATGTTAATATGTTATTTATTAATGAAAATTATATTTTCCACTGAATAAATTCAAGTGAAATTTTAATTGAATTTTTAGTCAATGAAAGAATCAAATGATGTTTTATAAGTTTAAATAGGGATATAATCTAATGATACTCTATTAATTATTTCCCACCATTGTTTATGGTTATGATGATGATGTATTGATGAAACCATATTTATTTTCACTGTATAACATTATTATGAATGTTTTTATGATTATTAGGAATATATATGAATTAATTTATGATTATGTGATGGGTGGGATGATAATTATATATCCCTCCAATTCATTGGCCAATGATTAATATTATATAACATCATAGTGTACAAGGTAGGTTATCTCATTCCTAAAAGAGGGTATATAGGATGTTATTCTAATCCTGAAAATAGATACATGGTGTTACAAATGATTACAGGGTTCCATCATCCTCAAAATTAAAGTTGAAACATGACATATCCTGAAAGGGATTTCCTAATCCATATAGGTTGTAAACTAGTGCATGTGTATTAACAATACACTATTAGGAATTATTTCTTCTATGATAAAAAACCATGAGAAATTATATAATTTAAAACATCACACCAAGGTCAATAACTATACCGAAAATAGGAAAAATAATTCATGTTAGACATTTTATAATGGTAACAAAAAATTAACCAAAATAATATGGTATATAACGAGGAAGAAAATTTCAAGAAAATCCCTGAAATAATAGTTCCATCACCTTCATTCTACCATCACAAACACAGAAAAGAGAGGAATACTATGAACATGATCCATCTTCACCACCATGAAATATAATGCCCTTTCCTAGGTGAAACGTAAAAAATTCTACATATTCTAAAGGGTGTATATCGGATGATACCCAAGGCCCAGTAGGATTCCACCCAAAATATATCCCATTCCAAAACATTAATAGGAAAATTACATGCAAGTGTAATAATTAAATGTGAAACATCTAATGGAAAATTTTTATTTAATTTTTTAAGGATACATTTTAAAAGGAAAGTTACTTTTCAATTACAATGAAATCAAGGTCCACTATATTCCACCAATGAGAACCACATCAAAAGAGAGAAAAATAGGAAATCCTTAACGGCTATATCAATAGGGGAGATAGAAAACTCATATATAACCCATGAACCACAATGTCCTCATGAATTACCCACTAGAGTGGAATCCATCCAAAGTTATAGTTATCTACAATAATCATCATTGTTTAGTTAGTTTTGTACCGTAAATCATGCTAGAACATATCGATATTTGTCCTCACTAATCCACCTAATGTATAATTTCTATTCCACCCACCTAAATACCTTGTATTCTCATTATTCCCAGTTTCCTGTTTATATGTCTTGTAAATCAACACTTTCACATACCAACAAAAAGAAATATAAGATGACATAAAAACAACATTTTTATAGGAAAACCACCATTAAAATTTATATTGACACCAAAATCATTTGGAAAAAACATCACATCCCTTTTATAATTTATAAAACGCATTTAAGTATAACAATCATAATGAACAAAAGAAAAAAATAAATTTCTTTTAGAAATGCATCTTTTATGACACAAGAACCTCCAAATATATATGTAACACATTTTTTACCTAACAAAAAATTCAAATATCTCACTTAAGAAACCAATAAAACATATAAAGATATATTAATAATTACAAATAATTGAACCTTAGACCATAATCAGGAAGACTATTGGAATATAGTGTAAAACAATATATTCCACTCAGGATGACCCTATAAAAGAATGATCAAACCAAACATATCAATATTTTACCCAATTAATCATGATAAAACCATTATTAGGTCAATAAATCCTATGGATGAAGAATAATTCAAATAGAGGGGGTATACGAACCCATGAGAGTGGAAGAAATCAATTGTTACAGAACATATATAATGATTTCTTAAATATCCTCACCAAAACCACCCAAAAATTAATGGTCCAATGTAGAAATTATGATAGGATGAGGCACCTAAGGAATAAAATCCTAAGTGGGGGGGAGGGGATGGTTGGAATTAGGGTTAAATTAAGGGTGGGAAGAAATGTGAATTTCCAAATTTTAGTAACACAGTTAGGACACAAGGACATCCCACATGGTTCTCCAAATAGTGATGCATCTATGGGTTCTGAGCTACTCAAGATAAAAATAGAAACAATATTCCCTAGGGGAGGGTGCTCACATGTGTAGTAATCCATGAATCATGGATAGTTCCACTTTCTAGGGTTCACAATTTCTCTTATGCTAGAAAATAATTTCTTGTAACTGTGCGCCTACTGTGCACCACCAGCTACTGGGTCCAAATCATCACTTTTCTCTATAAACCCTCAAAAAATCCAAAGGATAAATTCAAGTCTAAAAAATAATATAATATATCAAAATAAAATTACATATTTAAAAATTATCCCCACTATCAATGTTTTACATCCCCATAAGGTCAACTATTGTCTGATCAATGAATAATAATAGATAGTTCTTGTAAACTCAAGAATTCCTCTCATATGTCTCATACTCCTCATTCCCATGCCGCTAAAGAACTCGTACCAATGATATGGAATTACCTCAGAGCACATTTTCATTGGAATCCACAATCCATACTGGCAATTCAAATATAGATAGATTAGGCTCTAACAACTACTCTTCCAAATTTAGCATATGATCTTGTAATAGATTATAAATATATTGCTATATGAAATGAAACATGATATGAATTGATGTAAAATGTGATGTGAAAGTAATATTTTATTCAACCTTACCATATCTATTAGTAATTTCAAAATCTATGAAATACCATAGAGTTTTCTTCCATTTCATTCTCAAATGATAGTGACCCCAGCGATGTGCAACTTTCAAGAACACCAATTATCCCCCCAAATATTATAAGACTATATGATGTTCATAATAATATGAGATTTGGTGAATATTTATATTCAAAACATGAGGTCTTAAGAACTGAAATTTATCAGATGTTTCATACATTAGTCTCGGGCCAAAATAATGGGGATTCACCCACCTCGGTTTAGCACACATGAGACTGAAATCACCATCCATAATGCACCTCAAAGGGATACATTAAAATTTATGATTGGCAATAAATGTTATAAGAACACTCAACCAAATCCAAATGTTTATATGATTAACCTCCAAAATCTAACACACATTCGTGGAGCATGTGTTCCAATATCTGATTTTCTTACTACATCTGACCATCTGTTTGAGGATGGAATGTCGGGCTGAAAATGATATGTGACCCAATTAAATTATATAGGCCTTCCAAAAATCATGAGGTAAAATTAGGGTCCATTTTGGGAATTTTTTTTAATCCATACCAAGAATATTTTCTCTTTCTTAAATATACAACGAACTCAACTCATCCACCTTGGATGAATCCATGAATGTAATGAGATGTGTTGATTTGGTAAGATGATCTATGAACACCCAAATGGAATTCTATCATTGAGTTTCATGAGTTAAGGTGGTTATGAAATTCATGGTGTCATTTTCCCCCATTCATGTTTGAATTTTTAGTGTTTGAAGAATACCAGAGGGTCTCTAGTGTTTTACCATATCTTTATGACAAGTATAGTACATGGATATAAAGGTAGAAATATCTCGTCTTATTTAGAAACAATAGAACTGATGGTTCACATCAAAAAAAATATTAGTGGTCTTTGTATTAATGAAACACTAATACTAGTGGATATCTTGAATCACCACATTCCTTAATGATAAAAACACCATGAAGTAACCCATAAGTCACCAAACTCCCTCATGAGACAATAACAATTCTTAATGTACCTCACCGCCATTTAGATACTGAATTTAATTATAAATACTTCTTCAGTCAACTTCTCATTATGAATAAATTAATGGGTAAATGTTTTTAGATTAAAACTATCCAATAATTCCCATATACTATGCTCTTAGTCATTTAGATGAACCTGGGATAAAATATCCATCAATGTCCACTCATCCACGGACTCCTTAAAATAATGTACTGGAACTTTTCTACACAATGTGTTTTCTACCAAATTACTTTTTCGTGTGGTGTAAACTATCTCAAAATCGATCCATTAGTGGTATTTAACCCAAAGACACTCTCTATAATTCAAATAAATATAAGATAAAATGTAGACCAATCTATTGTGGATATAATAGACTAAAAAAATCTCCCCCAAGAGATAATGTCCACACATCTTCATGTAATTCATCACCACCACTAGCACTAGGTCATGTGGTCAATGTTCTCAAGAACAATACCCCACAACATGGGTATCCTATATCAACACATTCCAAAGACACATACCTTAGGCATCAAAATAGATAATGTACTCTTTTTCAGATTTGGCTAAACTCAAAATAGTGGATTGGGTCAACTACCGCTTCAGCTCCTCAGAGAGAGCATGACATTATAAGCTCCATTAAAACTGCACCCCCATCTATGTGATATCATTCATGGGAATATAAATTATATATTAATACAAAAATCCCATCCTGTAATACCCTTCTTTTCACAAAATGATTATGATCACTAAAAGTGCCTTTGGCTATTCACATGACATCACCACACTGATCGTACTAGGGTCCACCAAAACCCCTCATTCTAAGACCAAATGACCCAGAAACCTCACTATCTTAATACATAATGTTCAAATGAAAATCATACCATAGAAGATATGATTTATATGAATGTACAACATGATGTTCAAATCCTGCTCATGCTCCTCCTCGGTCCAGAATAGACCATGATTTCATCCATGAATACCGAAATGAAAGAGTTGATGTGCTGATTGAAAACCCATTTCAAGAGTTCCATTAAGACAACTAGAGTGCTTATTAATTTTAAATGAATGGAAAGCTTCCCAAAATAGCCATACCTACTTCAAAAAATATCATAAGAACATATACCTCTCTTACTCTAACCTTGAAATACCTGAAACCCATTTTGAACATGTAAAACCACATCGCCCTCATAATATGATCAGAAAGGTCATCAATATTTGGAAAAGGGTATTTTTAATAATTCATACCTTATTTGGATTCTAGTAATTGATAAACAACTAGAGAGATCCACTGGACTTTATTGAAAATAATATTGTGTTGACCAAAGGTGATAATATTGGCCGAATGAACCCATTGGATTCCAAATTATCCATATGTATCATTAATTCCTTCAATTTAGTTGGGGGCATAGTCTATGAGGGAAGAGATATCAACAATGTTCCATGTTCTATGTCTATGGGGAACTCTATGTCACACTCTAATGGTTAGCTTGAATGGTCATCCGGAAAAACCACTAGGAACTCATCCACCATAGAATGTTGTCCACCCTCAAGAACACCATGATCATCTTTGAATTTTAGTGAAGAGATCTTGAAAACGGTATTTTCAAACACTAGGATTGGAGGTCCATCACGACTTTAATGATGTTCACATTCACCCAAAAACATAGGTACTCCCATTAGGTGAAACAAAACTCACTTACCACCAATTATAATAATTGTGCACTGTTAAATGAACCATCAATTCTATACCATTGATCCCTTCAAATTCATCCATATTCAATACTATGAAATCCCATTCTAGACCAAACCCTGACATGGTGAGTTCACATGACAAGAACATAAAACCACGCTCTCACTTATTTCCACGAGGTGTCACCAACACTATCACATATGATATAAGACTAGTTGAAATTTCTAGAAACTCCCTGAGATGGTTAGAAATTAATGATATAGAGGAACAAGTATCAAACAAGGAATCAACTGAGGATTATGTCATACTATTGGATTCTTGAACTATCATTGATCCTATATCAGATTATTCGGGTGCCTAATTTGAAGAATAATTATTATGTGTCTCTTCCTGAGCATATGAATGCCCTCTATCCTATAGATCTGCCTTATAAATCATTCCTGAATAGGATCTATCCCTTTATCCATGATCACCAAACCATGAACTCTCCATCCTAGACTACTCCAACAGGGATTACATCCCTCTGAATGTTTTTGATGCTCACCAACCTGTAACTATGATGTGGATCTACAGAACAATTTTAGGTTCCCCTTAACATCGCACTGATGGATAGTTCGAGGTAGATTTGGATAAGCCGACCTCATGTGTCCTTCCATTCCACACTAGTGACACAAGGCCGACACTGTACACAAAGCTACCAATGAAGCTACTAAATAAGGATAGGTTGAACTACCACCACCCTTCCCCTCTTTCTCATGTCTCCTTATCTTATTCTCAAATGAACTACATCTAACCTGATCCACTGCTAACACTAATCCATAAAAACAAATGATTACATCAAGATCTATATCTTATATTATATAATGATCAACAACCTCGGTATAAGTCTTCAATTTGATTATGAATATGTAAGATCATATATCCATTTATAAAATAATTTCTATATTTTTAGCATTTATCTTCTAATTATAAAATACCTCTGGTAAAAACCAAACCAACTCACCAAAATTATTTACATACACCACAACGGTTTGGTCACATTGGTGTATATCAAAAAACTACACGGTTTTAGATATGGTCATGGAATATGGGAAATAGTTATCATTAAAAACATCCTTAATGTCGTTACATAAAATAATATAACACCTCCTAGATTGAACAACCGAGTCCCACCACCATTGAATGGGGCCTTCCAACAAGAAAGAAGAAAACATCACCATCAATACATATGGAGTGAAAATAACCTCAAAAATAATCTTTTTTTTTTCAAAATTCACTCTTATACCTATTAGGGATTCATCCTAACATATAATGAAAAATCTTTGTTCTTGATGAAATCTTTATATTATTTCTTTTCTATGACCTGGTTAATCTTCCCCAACACTCCTATTATCATAGACCATTGCCTAAACATATTATTGGACAACCGAAATCATGAAATCCACTAGTCTATGATCAATTTTTGAGGGGGAACTCTCTCCATTCTCTTCTTCTAGTTTCTTATGAAGTATCCAGGAAAAAATATTTATATATCATGTAACAATCAGAAAGAAAAAAAATAAATAAACCATTTAAAAAAATTAGAAACAATTAATTATTCAAAACAATTAAAAAATAATGTAAATCCCACAAAACAGAAAGAAAAACCACTCCAGCGCCACCTAGTGTCCATGCACTATCAGAATCAAATATGTATCACTTTGAGGACATGTCCATACAAAATTCTGACATCCCATGGAGACTCATGGTCCATTATAGAGTGTCTTGGATAGACACATCACTTGAAAACTAAACCTTAAGCCCTGATAATCCTAACAATGGCCTATCTATTATCTTCCAAAATATTTTGAACCATAGAATGGGAAAAATCTTCTATAATGCCATTTATTATGAACTAACTACGGGTTCCATTTAACATGAAACCCAAACCAACTATTGACATGGACCAAATGGCTTTTTAGATCCCCATGGGCTGTAAACTAGTGTATGGGTATCAAATATATAGTTTTTTAATTATTTAACCCATGATAAATAACTATAAGTATTGTACAAAAGTAAAAAATCACACCTAATTAAATAAATGTAACAAAAATATATTCCAAAATACATGTACAAAATTTTATAATGTTATCCAAAACTAAAAAAACCAAAAATTTAGGGGATATAACTAGACCAAACCCCAAAAAACCAACATTCACTGAAATAGCCATCACCCTCAATCCACCACCAATTACACCAACATGACTGGTCACTAACAACTGTATCCACCATCATAACCAAGAAACATATTTCCTTTACTTTGAAAAAACATAAAAAAAATTTCATACACCCAAGGGTGTGTGTAGGGTGTGAGAGAAAGCCATGTTGGATGCATTCCAAATGATATTCCATTCAATAACATTAATATAAAAATTACATGCATGTGTAAGAATTAAATTTGTAAAAAATTTGTGAAATTTTTTAAGGAATCAATTTTAAGGAAAAAATTTAAAAGGAATAATACAATAAAATTATAAAGAATGAAAGGTCCACGACAAGTCCTTAGTGATCACCATATCAAAAGAGATATATTGTATTAATCCCTAAAGGATCTTGAACTCGTTGGACATTATGAGACCTGTATCTCATTGAAAATTTTATAAAAACCTGACCAACAACATCATCATGTACAATACACTAGGGAAGAATACATCAAATGTTCTATTGGTATATAATCTTTAAAATAGTAATCTTAGTGTTATGTCATCAATCCTACAATAAGAAACCAATCATATACACAACTAATATAACTATAATATAAGTCCTAGACCTCCCACCTAGGTACATATTATTACCATTGTGACCAATTTCCATTCCACATGCCACACACATCACTACTTTCACATAAACACACCAAGAAATATGACTTCACATGAAAACCACCATTTTCATTATGAACAATCTCATTTAAATCTATACGCAAACCAAAACCATTTTTAAAAACACTTCAAACTACTTCTAAAATTTATTGAACACATTTAACAAACAATATAAGAAATCACACATTATATACAATAAATTTATTTTAAAAAATTTCATTTTAATGAATATGATACTAAAACCCATTATAAAACACATTTATCCCCGCACACATAATCCCTATAACAAATATTATAAACCATGAATGCATAAAATATCATATAATAACGATAAATCAGGTAACCACCCACCTCAATATCGGAAATTTACATATCCTATTGAAAAAAAACTATAACACAAGAGGGAATTATTATGGAAATATTAACCCACAAATATCAATATTTTTCCCAAAATCACATGATTCAACACTTTTTAGGACACCTAATCGGTCTCAAAAAGAGGAATACAAAGAGGTAGGATGAATAACACAATAAATAAGAAGAAACCTATAATTAAGGAACATAATTGATCATTTCTATAAGATACACACCAAAACCACCCCAATATTAAAGGTCCAAGTGAGAAAGGGGGAAAGGTGGAGGGGCCTAAGGCTATAAATTCTGTGTGGGGGAGAAATGGGAGGAATTAAGGTTAAATTAGTGGTGGATATAATGGTAAATTTAAAATTCTAAATAAATTTGATACACTATATGGTTAGCCTACATAGCTTTAAGAAATTTGTAGAAACCAAGAAATGTTCTCTGATCTAGAGTATACTGGCCCCACAGTTTCCTATTGGAAGATTCACACCCATGTAAAAAATAGTATGTTCTGGAAATTGCCTCTATGTTGAGAATAATGTTTTTCCTAGAACGGTGCATCAGTTTCCTATATCCATGCTCCAATGGTGTGCCTCCTACTTTAGGCTCTAAAAAATCAAATTTCCTTCAATACTCTCAGGAATCCTAAGGGATTAAAACATTACCAAAAATAAAAAGGGAATATCCCAAAATAAAATCAATGATGTTATAAAGCAAAGGTTATAACAAGACATAAAGAGGTTAAATGATTTTTTATCCCAATACTAAAGTAATTACATTGGTATTCTTCACAAACTTAACATATTAGGAATTTCTTAGTTGGTATACCATGCATATGATTTCTATGATTATGATTATTCCATAGTTTATTAAACATTTTTATGAAAAGTTCTTATGCCAATGTTAAATTTTCAAGGATTGTTCTCCTTGATATATTTTTTAATCTTCTATTATGAACTAATAATAGTTAGTTTATAATTCATGTTTATGATATAATAATTTGTAAGCGTGATTTTCAATATATTCTATCATGTTTTAAAACCCTTTATGATCAGTTAATGTTTAAATTATCTTTGATATCTTCCTCGTTGTCCCACATTGACCATATGAGATTTCCCTTTAATATTTTTTATGTTATTCATTATATGATGAAATTTATTATGTATGATGTGTCTAAAAAAATTTCTAATTTTTATGAACTAGGATGGAGGCGATTTTCATTTTACTGAATTATTTTTTTGTGTATCCTTATTTCTAGAGACACAAAACCTTTATGATTCCGTCACAAATTATCATGAGATGTGTTTTACACTCATATAAAATGATGTAATATCTAGGTATTAAATGTATGTGTTTCTATATATTTAATCAGATCATATTTTCGTCAATAATGTTTTTGTTATGATTAGTTAAATTTGGTGAAAACACTATTGATAATCCTAATTATATGACAACACGAATTTTATTTAAGATATATATTTGGAATATCCCCTAAAAATATAACCCTTTATGGATACAATACGTTTATGTGGCTCTCAAATAGATTCATCCAGGCGAAATAACCATGAAAATAGTTGGTGGAATATATCCCAACCATCATTCCAGTGAATTGTTATCATTCACTTATTGAAAGAATTATTTCACACTCAAGGGGGTAATGATTTGGTTATCTGAAATTTTAATTATCAACTATTATAAAAAAATTTTATATATTATTTTAATGAATATATTCTATTAAAATTATGTTATTATAGAATAAAAATAAGTTACGATGATTTAGAGAAGTAAAAAATGATTTTTATGATTTTTTTTCCATTAGGACTATTTTTGGTAAGATTACAAATTTTTGATTTAGATAATGGTTAGAACTATGATAATTCATGATATTGGAAATTAAAAAAAAATATTATAATGATTATCCAAATGAGATATTAAAAATAATATGAACTCAAAACATGAATCCTTGTTTTTATGTGCAATCAGGTATCACAATATAAGATTAATAATGTAAATTATGTGAGATTCGTATCATGTAAAATAGGAGGAAAAATTTAATGTAAACTCTAAGGTATTTATATATCATGATGGAAGGTAATTAATTTCATTCCATGTATGTTAAAATAAATAATACTGTAACATTTTTTATAAAAAGTTATAAATAATTAATTAAGAAAACTATAAGAAAATTTATTTTATATAAATTTTTAAAAATTCAACCATGTGTAAAAATTGTTTAAAACAATCATTGTACAATATTAAAAACATTACTAAACATGTTTTAAAATATGATATATATAATATAAAAAAATTTCCACCGAAGAGAGAAATAATTTCTATTTTTTTAAATGATATTTTGGACTATTAAATACATAGAAGTTAAAAATTAAAGGAAAAAGGTGATCCATAGAAATTAAAAATTAATAAACAGATTAATGAGAGTTATTTAGTGGTATATAATTAAATTTCATCTTTGTAAACATAATCATAATGAATATCTATAAACAATGTGATTCTAACACAAAACCCTTACCACTGTAGTATGTTTTGAATAAATATCATTATAAAAGACTATATTTTAATGAAACATTAAATTAAATGAATATAAATTAATTAATTTTTAAAAGATAAATATTATTTACATACTCATAATTAAAAAATATTGACTCATAACATAATATATGACTCAAAGAAAACAATTGCAAATGGTAAACCACTAACTTGAGTTAGAAATTCATGGACATTACTTTAGCCTACAACATAATTGTAACATCCCAAGTAATTAAAGAATAATAATATTTTATATCTATGTATATTTATGAATTATATAGTGTTTTAGAGGCATAAAATGAGAATAAATCCAATCTTAAACATAGAATACTCTAATATTTTTAAAATATTTTTTTACTGCTATTTGATGAAAAACCATTTTTAAATATAACTTTTGATAATTTTATAATCTATATTTGTCAAACAAAACTTATTATTTATAATTGGGACATTGAAAATTACTTTTGATAAATTTTTGGTATTTTTCTGACTATGTTAATTTTTAATTAATAGTGAAAAATAATGCATTTTACATCAAAACTGCTTTTCATCTAATTCATTTATATTGTTAGATTACTATTTTAATTAGTTTCAAATTTTAATTAGAATATATTTTTATCATTTAATCCAATGGTGGTCATTATAATTAATTTCACTTTGAAATTTGACATAAATAATTGTTAATCTTTTGATAGATATTGATTCTTAAAAACAATCTATTTGTTTTGAAAACAGGAATTATTTTTAAATTAATTACTGCAATTTCTATGTTTGGAATTTGGTAGAATGGATTCTATATTTGGAATCATAGGGTTTGAATTATGTAACTAATACTCTTGGGATGCCGGACATTATGAATAGTAACAACGGTAAATATTTTTAATTATCGTGATTATTTAGTAATTGGGTAGTTAAGGGTAATAAAATAATATCATAATATTATAAAATGACCCCAAAATGTGTCCAAATCCTCTTTTTTGAGTCATGGCCGACCATGGGAAGCTTTTTACCGAACTTGAGGGACTATGTAGTCACATGGTTGGGAAAATGAAATTTATGAAATTATTTTTAAAATGAAGATAAATATAACAACGGTTTGTATATCCTATGTAAATAAATTTTAAATTTGTTTACATAAATGATCACTTAGACTATAATAGTCATTGGAAATATAAAAATATTTCCTACATCATGGTATTGTTTTTTATAATTTTTAGACATTAATTAAATAAATTTATTTATGGCACCATGATGATGCATTGATTACATCATTAATGAATGATTTAAATATAATAAAAATATAATGTAAAATATAAGACATAAACATGTCTTAATCCTATTGGATTGGAGGATTTAGAACCCTCATCATCTTATCCTCAAAACATATCATTGTGTGACCTTTAAAATCCGAAAATTATTTTATAATAAAATAATATTTCAGGACTTTCCAAAAGTGACCCTCCTCCCTCTTATAAAAGGCCCCCACCTCTACCACCTTATCCACACCACTAAATACCTTTTCTTATATAACCTCTGCTCATATTATCTCTCCAAATCCCTCTATTACTCCTATAATCCTCACTTTGGGTAGAAGTCTTTGTAAGGAAGCCTTTGGCTCAAATCAAAAAGAGATACTTGATTTAGAAGTAATGTCTTCTCTCGAGTTTCTTCCTTTTATTTTCCTTCTTCACTCACCACTATCTTCTTATTATATGATCCCATAACAAAAAAATTATCCTCAATATACTATAATGTTTTTATGATAAATATTCTACATACACATACACACACCTCCGTCAAATGGTTAAAGAACACACTATTTTTGTGGGTGGTGAATTAATGGATCATGAAATGATGATTGTTAAATCATATTTTAACACCATTCATGGTGGACATTACGATGTCACTATATTTATATTTGATATTTATGGTATTTATTTTTTCTATATGCTTCTGAATTTTATATTTAAACCACATTGTTATGCATTTCATGTTATGGAACGACGATTATTTCATCCGAGGAAGTGTGGACTACCGCCCCCTCAAGTGATGTGACTCATTAATGTCAAACATTGAAATTATAAATAATTATATTAATAAAATTATGTTACCTATATAACATATATATTATAATGGAATTATAATATATATATGTCTCATTTAGTTTTAATTTCATTAATATTACAATGAAATGAATGTAGCATTTATGCGTACGTACGACCTACAATCTCCATGAACGGTGCATTTCATTTTTTATCTCCAAATGTTATGGAGTTCTATCAAATGAATATATAATGGATATATATCATATTTAAATCATTAATACCATTCTAGAGATGGGGTAATTATAACTACATGGGAAATTCTTTTCCGAAAAGTTCATTTTTGACTCATGTACCGAACATCGACAAAACATATGATATGAACTCACATAATTAACCTTGTATTATAACATGATAATATGTGATTTGAAAAGAATAATAATAATTAAATTATTTCATTAATAAATTATAAATTGACCAAGTTTATCAATTAGTATTTTATAGAATGAATGAGAACAAGTCATACTTGAGGTAAGGGACTTCGTCTCAATCTCCTTTCGTTGAGGAATACATCAATTTATGTACGACCATATTTTATTTGTTGTATAATAAAACCGTTTTACTTTTAATTTCATTCATAATGAATCTTTTTACACGAAGTGGTTTACTAAATGAAAAAAGGAATGTTTTTGTCTTACGTATGAAGTGACAACAACTTCCTCACTGTAGTGACCATTATTTGAGTTTTGGATTCCTCTACAAGCCATAAATTTTTTAAATGAAAAATAAATACAATGTTTTAATTTTCATTTATTATGTTATTGATGATGGCTTTGAAAATGATTGGATTATATCCATGTGTTGTATTGATATCTTGTGATTGAAATTTGGAAATGTTATGTTTCCTTTATGCATGTTTTATGTGATACGATTATGTTATGGTTCATGGGCATTATTTATGAAGTCGGGTGGTTCCATGATAAACTAAGGGCAGGTGAGCCCGAGATAACTCTCTAATTCATTGGGTAATGCGAAGGATTTAAACACTAATGTTTCTCTGAAGAGAAATAGGGAATATATTGTGATGGGTATTCTAAACGTAACCATGAGGGTTACTCCATACGTAAGAATGTTATGAATGCCTCAAGTTACCTTTTTGTCTTATTATTTCTATGAGTTATTCAGAAATATTATTATTTAATGAGGTTTGTTAATGTTCTTATGTTTTATGAGTAAACTATGATTTCATTTATTTTTATGTATAGATGGACTAATGTTATCTTTCTGTATTTTTATATCCCTTACTGAGAATTTTATGCATATCCAAAGCATTTGCAATATTTTTCACAGGTCAGGGGAAAAGTCCATGATGTGATGATAGTGTCGAGGAAGTTTCAAAAAAGAAACCATGATTAATTTTAAATATGTTTCCTTTGGGAGAAAAAATGAATACCGTCTTTGATGAAACAACCTTGTTTAAATGTGAAATGTAATGCATTATTTATTATCTAATTATCTAAAACTATAAACCTGAAAAGATCCTCAATGTGAATTCTTGAAATAACCCAAGATTATGTAATTTATAAGGCTGGGGCCTTATAGTTGATATCATAGGTCCGTTTAGATAACGTTATGAAGTTAGAATTCTGCTAAATGATTATCCAAAAATATTTTTTATGGTCAAATTCAAATGATATAGCATTTGAAGATTACCATGTTGCTTCATCTATGATATGTTAGTTTAGAATGGTTTTTCGCACAGGAAACGGGAAGAATTTCTAGGAAGGCATACAGAAGCAAATGACCTTCCAAATAAGCATCCTAAGATGGTCAAAATTGGAAATGAATATTTTGTTGTAGTAATGGCGTAGTTGACTCAAGAGATAAATGGTGTTGGTATCCATTCTTTAGATCATCCAGATCAACCACATAGGAACATGTTAGTGGTGGAACATTTCATGAGGAAAAATCCCCCATCATTTTGAAGATCATCTGAACATGTGCTAGCTAAAGGGTGGATTAAAGAACTGGATTTGATTTTTGATGTCATGGGGTGTTCAGACAATCAAAAGGATAGTCATGTTGTTGACCATTTGGAGGGTGAATCAGATCAGCATTGGTCGATGGTTAAACATATTAGGGACATTGATGATATTAATGCTCTTGATTGGGAGGAATTCAAAGGAATGTTTCATGAGAAATATTTTCCTAATGCTGTTCGATATAGGATAGAAAACAAATTATTGGAATTGAGGCAAGAGGACGAATCAGTAGATTCTTATGAAGAAAATTTCACTCGATTGGAACGGTATGATCAAAATTTTATCAGAGAAATTGCTAGAAAAATAAATCATTTTTACGTAGGATAAAAGCCCAAATATCTAAGGGAATTAGCTTCTCGTGAGTTCAAAAGTTATGAAAAGCTTTTTGAATGTGCTGATAAGGTGGAAATGGTGTTTGTTGGTGATCAAGTGTTCTTTGACAATAAATAGAAGGAAAGACCTAGGTGACAGGAGAAAGGGAAGAATCCTTCAAAAAAGTTTGATGGTAAGAAAACTAAGTTTGCAGTTTGGGATAAATGTGGTCAAAAGAATACTGGAAAATGACTTTTGAATTCTGTAAAGTGCTTCTGATGTGGTAAGATGGGACATAAGGCTCATGATTTCACTGGAAGAGATCAGGGTAATGGTAAGACAAAATTTGATTTACATTTAGTGAAATGTTTCAAGTGCAATGAATGGGTGATTATGAAAATGAGTGTTCGAAAAGGAGCTCGAATTATGGGAAGCAGTCATACTACAAGAAGAAAGGTGTGGTGAAATTCATTGCAACTACTTCGAAATATGATGGGCGATAAAATGAAGTGGTATGAGGTACTTTTTTTGTTTTTTCATATTATACCGATGTGTTGTTTGATTCAGGATCTACACATTCTTTCATCTCTAAAAAACATTATACTAAATTGGGAATTCCATCTCAAGAAATGAATCCTGAACATGTGGTAAAAACACCTGGAAGAAATGTAAAGTCGAAAAGAATTTATAAGAATCCTTCTATCCTTATCCATGTAAATACCCTTCATGAAAACCTTAGTGTTTTACCTCTAGTAGAGTTTGTTGTTATCAT
The DNA here is from genome assembly GCA_963277665.1 of Viscum album. Classification (NCBI taxonomy): domain Eukaryota; kingdom Viridiplantae; phylum Streptophyta; class Magnoliopsida; order Santalales; family Viscaceae; genus Viscum; species Viscum album. Next base: position 1,049,587,041 of record OY728150.1, read on the forward strand.
GGGTATGGATTGGCTCTCTGTTTACCATGATAAGATTGAATGTATAGCTAAAGAAATTTCTTTTCATAAAGTCTTTCAGTTTGTGTACAAGAATGAACCCTTAATTTTGATAACATATCAAGAGGATGAGATACTTTTAAAAGATGCAAATGAATGTTACCTTACAAATATTGTTTAAAAATAAGGAACTGTTCAAATTAATGATGTTCTAGTGGTGAATGAGTATTCAAATGTTTTTCTTGATGAGTTTCCTTGAACAATACCTGATCAGGAAGTTGAATTTACGGTTGACATAGTTCCAAATTCTAAGACAATTTCAAAACCCCCATATTAAATCTCTCAAATTGAACTTTTTGGGTTGAATGAGAAATTGCATGATTTATTAGAGAAATTATTCATTCGACCTTGAAAAACACAACCATGGGGTGATTCTGTCTTATTTGTTAAAAAGAAAGATTGTTCAATGAGACTTTTCATTGATTATAGAGCCTTGAATAACATCACTATTAAGATGAAATATCCTTTGCCTCATATCGATGATTTGTTTGATCAGATCCAGGGAGCTTAGTATTTTTCAAAAATTGACTTGAGATCGTGGTACCATCAGTTGAAGGTAAAGGAAGCAGATATTCCGAAGACTGTGTTTTGTACATGATATGGCCATTATGAATTTGTAGTTGTTAATTTTTTGTTAACCAATTACCCTGCTGTATTCATGTACCTTATGAATAAAATTTTCCATGAGTTCTTGGATAAGGTATTAGTTGTTTTCATGGATGATATTTTGGTGTTTTCAAAAACTAAAGAGGAGCATGAATGTCATTTAAGGGTTTTCTTACAAACCATATAAGAAAAGAAATTGTATGGGAAATTCAGCAAGTGTGAGTTTTGGTTGCAACTAATTTATTTCCATGGTCACATTTTTTATACAGATGGAATAACTGTTGATCATGGAAAAACAAAGTTTGTTAAAGAATGGACAAGACCCAAAAATGTAACCAAGATTCATAGTTCTCTTGGTTTGGCAGGATATTACCGAAGGTTTGTTAAAAAAATTTCACTTTTGTCTAGAACATTGACTAAGATAACTTAGAAGGGTGTTTTGTTTATCTGGACAAAAGAATGTAATGATGGTTTTAAGGAATTGAAAATTTTATTGGTGAAAGCCCCAGTATTGGAACTACCTTCCAGGAATGGTGAGTTTGTTATCTATAGTGATGCTTCATTGAAAGCACTTGGTTGTGTCCTACTACTGAATGATCAGGTAATTCCTTATTCTTCACGTTAGTTGAAAGCTCATGAGATAAATTACCCTACACATGATTTGTAATTAGCTGTTGTTGTTTTCGATTTTAAAATTTGGAGGAATCATTTGTATAGTGTAAAAAGTGAAATATATACTGATTAAAAAGCTTAAAGTATATATTCACTCAGAAAGAATTGAACATGAGATAGAGGAGATGGATATAATTAATCAAGGATTATGATTTCATGATTCACTACCATCCTAGAAAAGAAAATAAAGTGGTAGATTCTCTGAGTCACTAAAGTAATTCTTTATTAACCATGTTACATTTGGAACGTGATCCTTTGGTTAAGGATTTGATGAATTTTGTCTTGGAAGTTGTTGCTGCAGGAAATTATTCTGTTTTGTTTTAGGTATCAGTGAAATATTCTCTATTAGATAGAATTAATCAAGCACAGAAGTAGGATAGTGAGTTGTAGAAAAAGGTAGAGCTGGTTCAGAAGGGTATGTTACCTGAATTCAACATTGATAATGACTGTGTTTTGAGATTTTGTAAGAGATTGTGTGTGACTTGTGATTCACAATTGAAGAGAGGGTTGTTATGTAATGCTCATAGTTCTCCATTTTCAGTTTATCTAGGTAGTACTAAGATGTACAAAGATCTTAGGGAGTATTACTTTTGGGATGGAATGAAAAAAGATATTGCTAGTTTTCTGTGAAGTGTTTGACTTGTCAATAGGTTAAAGTAGAGAAGTAGTTACTGAAATGGATTCTTCAGACTTTACCAGTTCTAGAGTAGAAATAGGAGAATATATCCCCAGACATGGTTGTGGGATTACCGAAGACACCTCAAGGTAATAATTCAATCTGGTTTATTATTGATTGCTTGACTAAATCTAATCATTTCCTTACTATACGAGATACTTTTTCCCTAGATCAACTTTCGTGATTTTATCTTAAGGAGATAGTCTGGTTACACAGAGTTCCACTCTTTATTATATCTGATCCTAATCCTAGGTTAACTTCGTACTTTTGGAAAGGCCTTCAGAAGTCATTGGGTACTGAATTAAATTTTCGTATAGATTTTCATCCTCAATTAGTTGGGCAATCATAACGTACAATTCAGATATTGGAGGATACGCAACATGCTTGTTCAAATTTATTATTAGTGAATTTCGGACCAACATCATTCATAGGTTGAGTTTTATTACAATAAAAGTTTTTATTCCAGTATACAGATGGAACCATTTGAGGAATTATATGGGAAGTAGTGTCGAACTCCATCTTTTTGGGATGAAGTAGGTGAAAGAAAGTTGATGGGACTAGAATTGATAGAAGTGATGGCAGCAATAGTTCAGATGATAAAGAAACACATGAGAACAACTCAGAGTAGGTTGAAACGTTATGCATACAACAGGTGGAAGAATCTCTCTATTGAGGTAGGTGATCATGTCTTCCTCAAAGTTTCACCATGGAAAAGTGTGATGTAATTTGGTAAGAAAGGAAAGCTGAGTCCAAGGTTCATTGGACCATATGAAATTCTAGAGATAGTTGGATCAGTTTCATACCCAGTGGCTTTACATCCGAGTTTATCTCACGTACATAATTTTTTTTATGTTTCAATGATAAGGAATTACATTCCAGATCCATCTAATGTTTTGAGTCCAGAGGTAGTTCAGCTGGAAGAGAATCTATCATATAAGGAACAACCAGTCTAGATTCTTTACCATAGTGATAATGTGTTGTGGAATAAGGTGATTCTTCAAATAAAGGTTTTATGAAAAAACCATATAGTTGTTGAGGAAAAAAGGATATCTGATAATATAATGACGGATAAATACCCCCACTTATTCTTTTAGTAAGTAAATTACGAGGACGCAATTTCCTAAAGGGGGCAAGGATGTAACATCCAAAGTAAGTAAAGAATAATATATTTTCATATTTATGTCTATTTATGAATTATTTAGTGTTTTATAGTCTTAAAATTAGAATAAATCCAATTATAAGCATAGAATACTCTAATATTTTTAAAACATTGTTTTACCACCTTTTGACAGAAAAACATTTTTAAATCTAACTATTGAAAATTTTATAAGAACTATTTGTAAAAATAAACTTTTTCTTATAAATTGGGACATTGAAATTTACTTTGGATGATTTTTTTGTATTTTTCTGACAAAGTTCATTTTTTATGAATAGTGAAAAATACTGCATTTTACTTCAAAACTGTTTTTTCATCTAATTTAATTATATGGTTAGATTATATTTTCAATTGGTTCTAATGTTTAATTACAATAAATTATTACCATTGAATCCAATGGTGGTAATTAGAATTAATTTCACTATGAAATTGGACATAATCATTTGTCACTCTTTTGATATATATTGTTTCTTAAAAACACGCTATTTGTTTTGACAACGAGAATTATTTATAAATTAATTAGTGCAATTTCTGTGATATGAATTTGGTAAAATAGATTACACATTTTGAATCATAAGGTACAAATTATTTTATTAATACTCATTTGTTTTTGGTCATTATGAATAGTAACCACGGTAATTATCTTTAATTATCGTGATTAATTAGTAATTAGGTAGTTATGGGTAATAAAATAATATCATAATAATATATAATGACCCCAAAATGTGTCCAAATCCTATTTTTTGAGTGATGGACGACCATGGGAAGATTTTTACCGAAATTATGGGCCCATGTAGTCACATGGGTGTGATAGTGACATATATGACAATATTTTTAAAAAGAAGAGAAATATAAAAAAGGTTTGTATATCCCAAGTAAAAGAATTTTAAAATTGTTTACATAAATGAAAACTTAGACTACAAATAGTAATTGTAAAGATAAAAATATTTCTTACATCATGGTATTTTTTTTATAATTTTTAGACAATAAATAAATAAATTTATTTATGACACCATGATGATGCAGTGATTACCTCATTAATGAACGATTTAAATAAAATGAAAAGATAAGGTAAAATCTAAGAAATACACCTGTAGAAAACCTATAGGATGGGTGGATTTCGAACCCTTTTCATCGTATCCTCAAAATATATCATTTTGGACCTTTAAAATCTGAAATTCATTTTAAAATATAGAAACATTTCAAGACATTTCAAAAGTGACCATCCCCCCTCTTATAAAAGGCCCCCACATCTACAACCTTACCCACTACACTGATGCCCTTGGTTCATCAAACCTATTATCATATTATCTCTCAACATCCCTCTATTACTCCTAGAAGCCACACCTTAGGCAGAAGTCTTTCCAAGGAATCATTTGGCTCAAATCAAAAAGAGTTACCCGATTTAGAGGTAATGTCTTCCCTCGAGTATCTTCATTTTATTTTCCTTCTTCACTCACCACTATATTTTTATTATTTGAACCCATAATAACACCATTATCCTCAATATACTAGGATTTTGTTATGATAAAGATCATACCTACACTTACCCAGACCTCTATCTAATGGTTGAAGAACATATTGTTTTTCTCGATGGTGAATTACTGCCACATGAAACGATGATTGATCAATCTTCTATTAACACCTCTCAGGGTGGTCATTATGATTGCATTGTATTTATATATTATATTTATGGTATTTTTTTTCTATATTCTTTTGAATTTTATTTTTAAATCACATCGTTATGCTTTTCATGTTGTGGAATTGCGATAATTTCATCTGAGGAAGTGTGGACTACCGCCCCCTCAAGTGATGTGACTCATTGATGCCAAACATGGAATTTATAAAGAATGTAATTAATGAACTTATGTGACCTATATAACATATATATAATATTTGAATTATAATATATATATGTCTCATTTATTTTCAATTTCATTAATAGGACAAATAAATGAAGGTAGCGTTCATGCGTACGTACGACCTACCGTCTCCATGAACAGTGTATTTCATTTTTTATCTCCAAATGATATGGAATATTATAAAATTAATATATAATAAATATATATGATATTTTAATCATTAATACCATTCTAGATATTATGTACTTATAACTATATAGGAAATTATTTTCAAACAAGTTCATTTTTTACTAATGTACCAAACATCGACAAAATGTATGATATGAACTCACATAATTCACTAATTATTATAAAATGATAATATTTGATATTAAATGAATAATAAACTCTAAAGGAAGTCCTTTATAAATTATAAATTGACCAGTTTTTGTTATTCAGGAATATAAAGAACGATCGAGAACAAGTCGGACTTGAGGTAAGGGACTTCATCTCAATCTCCTTTCGTTGAGGCATACATCAATTTATATATGACCATCTATTATTAGTTTTATAATAAACCATTTATACATTTAATTTCATTAAAAATGTATCTTTTTACATGAAGCATTTTATTGAATGACAAAAGGAATGTTTTTCTCTTACGTATGCGGCGACAACGACTTCTCTACCGTTGTGACCATTATTTGAGTTTCAGCTTCCTCTACAATCCATAACTTCTTTTTATTGAAAAATAAATATCAAGTTTTACTTTTCTTTTATTTTGGTATTGAAAATTGTTTAGATAATTCTTTAATTATATTAATGTGTTGTATTTATATCTTATGATTGAAATGTGGAAATGTTTTGATTCCTTTATGAATGTTTTATGTGATACGATTATGTTTTGGTTCTTGGGAATTGTTTATGAAGTTGGGTGGTTCTGTGATAATCTAAGGGCATGTGAGCCCGAGATAGCTCTCCAATGCATTGGGTAACATGAAGGTTTTAAACCATAAGGTTTATCCGAAGATATATGGGGAATATACTGTGATGTGTACTCCAAACGTTACAATGAGGGTTACTCCATACGCAAGAATAGTTTGAATGCATCAAGTTACCTTAATGTCTTCTGATTTCTATGATTTATTCATAAATCTTAGGATTTAATGTGGAATGTTAATGTGATTATGTTTTATGAGTAAGGTATGATTTCATTGATTCTTATGTATACTTGGACTAATGTTTTCTTTCCGTATTTTTATATCCCATAGTGAGCTTTTTATGCTCATCCCTTGTTTTTGAAATGTTTTTCACAGGTCATAGGAAATGAACATGATGTGATTATAGTATTGAGGAAGTGTCAAGAAAGAGAACATGTTTTATTTTAAATATGTTTCCTTTGGTGGAAATAATGAATACTTTCTGTGATGTAACCACCTTGTTTGAAATGGGGAATGTAATGCATGATTTATGATATAATTTTCTAAAACTCTAAACCTAAAAAGATCATCAATGTGATTTCATGAAATTACCCAATATTAAATAATGTTTAAGGCTGGGGTCTTATAATAATAAATATAAAATTTATTATAATTATAAAACATATTAATTTTTATAGTTATAAAATAATATATGGTCTAATTGTAATATTTCAACACCAATTTATATATAAATCATTGTAAAAATTGTTAATTTTATGTTTCAAATGATTCTTTTTTTTCATGCGAATTTCATATCAGTATTTACTATATGTGTAATATGAAAATAGATAAATCATATAAAAAATATAAAAATTCTCTAAAAATAATATATAATCAATATAGACATATTTAATTCATCCATAAAAAACATATATAGAAAAACTAATTACACTACTCCTGGAGAGGGTAAGTCAAACGTACAAGTGAAAGATATTTTTTACTTTTCAAAGGATGTAACGAAAAAAAGTACAATAATAAATAACATTTAAAGAGTTATAATTATACCACATATAACATATATATTCATTAAATATATCCAAATTTCAATCCTTTTAAATCATAAATGGAAAACAAATCACATCGCTTCATGGAGGTGGTAGTCCACATGCATACACAAATGACGTTATAGTTTTCCTATGGATTGAAAGGAAAGAAATAAAACATCATATTATAAATTTAGATTCATAAATTTATCATAAATATACTATTTGAATATTATATCAATCATAATAATTACCTATGAAATATGGTCAAGGAAATGAATTTTATAGCTATATGGAGATAGTAGACCATACATATGAACAAGAAATACATTTACATACAATTTTATGAAAAACTGGAAAATAATGGTGGTTTAATAATAATAATAATAACTAAATATATTTAGGATACTTAATTTTCTTATTTTATGAAAAATAAAACACGTCTAGTGTAAGTATAAGAGGAAAAAAAATCAATGTGGATGGGTAAAAAGATTACTGATTCTTCAGCAGGTCTCCGTTAGATCCTATATTATTGAACCAAGGAACATAATTTTTAGAATAACATTCTAAATTTATTTCTATGATTGGTTATAAGATACATAGATTTATTTTGGAGGAGATATATGTCTATAAGTGGTTCAAATAAGAGAAATAATGGTGGCAATTTATAAATGGGTAAAGGGGAACTTTTGGAAATTCTAAAATGATTAAAATATACAAAATTCATTATATATAAAAATGGTTCTAAATAAAAATTGAGTCATTAATAAGGCATTATTTTATTGAATTAATATCAGTCAATAAAAGTTTTATTGTTTTAAATGATTTTTTAAACCTTATCTCTTAGTTTAAACCATGAGTTAACCTGTTTTAACCTTAACCACAATAACAACTTGTCTTTCCATAAAGGGTTACAATGTTACATAAAAGGTACATGTTGGCTCATATATGGACAATAGATAATAATTTTGAAATTTTATCATCCTATGTGTCATATTTCAAGATTTTAATTATATATTAATTAATTAATATAAAAATATTTAACATGTAATATCATTATTTTCAATTTTGACACTAATCATTTAATATGTAATTATGGACACCAATCCATTTAAACAATTCTTAATATGTCATATTTATCATAAAAAGTAAATTATATTAATAATTTATCCCATTATTATTAATTTTTATATCATTAAAATAATTTATTTTAGTTTTCTTATATCATTCTAAATAATTTCCGTGCATTGCATAAGCATATAGGGTAAATATTTTCTCACTAAAAGTTAAAAATAAACTAAAAACATGAGAAAATAAATAATAATAATAATTATTATTATTTATAATATAAATTATAATCTTTTATCATAAATTACCAATTTTATATATATTAATATCAGGAAAGTGAAATTTTCGAATTTTCCTTAATTAAAATAATCTAAATGTCATTATCAAAGGAAAATGGAACCAAAATTTAATATATTAAAATTTAGTATAAATAGTTTAGAATATATTCTTTAAAATTAATTTATCAAAAAAAATTTGATGATTTTGAGACCTTACATAATTATTTTAACCTTGTTTTACTCATTCTAACATTAATTAGTTGACAAATATTTACCACAGTTACTTTTTATAATGACAAAAAATAAAAGGGACCTATATACCTAAATTAAAACTTATAATTAGATATATTTTTTCCTTATATCATGATTGAACCTTTATATGTTTCAAAATACCATTTTAATATGAATTCCAAAAAGTAATGGAAACATCTTTCAAAAATATGTATTTTCAAGCATAAAAATTTACTTATATCAAAATCAAGAATAGTTCTCATTGGAATTTCATCAATTATATAATTAAAAATAAAATGGGTCAAATATAACACTAGTATAAAATCATAAATATAATTTTACTTTTAAATGATTTTATTTAAAAAATAGAAATTACAGAATTTTAGAAATAGATATTTTTCCCAATTCAATGAAAAATTATTCAATTTTGTTAAATCTAAAATTGTCACGCCTATTTTTTTGATATCATAAATTCAAAAATTATTTTTATTTTTTAAAAATTAAATTTTCTAAATTTATCAAAAATTAATAATAATTGATATGCACAATATCAAATGAAAAACATTTTTGAATAATTTTTTTTTGAAATAATAAATGTATTCAATAAAATTTGTTTGATTATATAAAAAAAATAATCATTAATTTTGTTTTGTGTAATAACATTATAAATTTATTTCACAATGTTTTTACTCATACAAATTCCAATCAATTAAATTGATATGTAATAAAAATAATTTTATAATATATCACAACATTATTAATGAACAGTGTTGCATGTTATGTATGATATCCATCTAATTATTATTTCTCCAAAATTGTACGGGTGTTTTTCCATTCCCCCATTTAATATATTTCACCCTTACAATTTTTTATCAGTATTAAAATGATCAATATTTGAATATAACATTTTTCAAAACACACATCATATAGAGGGTTAATAAATATTTTTTAAAAAAGGGAATGTGGGATGCATAAAGGACAACTAAAATAAATCATAATTGTATTAAAAGATAAAGATAACATTAGTGGGCTGTAAAATTTTATCCATGGATACAAAAACTAATGAAAAATGACTAATACACATAAATAGATAATATGGGTATGAGAAATTTGATGACAACAAAACTATATATATATGACTGGCTAAAAGACCAATGATTCATCCAAAATGAAGGTAAAAGTATATCATTTAACTTAAAGCTCATTTACTACAATATATATATATAATTTAATATAATAATAGATAACATAAAAAAATATAATAACTTAATTATATTCGATTTCATATTCACAATTTCATTATTTAGTTTTTTTCGATGAATTGACACTTCATGTCATATCCCAAGAATATTCTTTCACACAAAAAGCACTAAAATTATCTTTTAACAGATTATAAGATGTGTAAAATAATGAAAAATAATTCCTTAAAAATATAAAAAAATTTAAAAAACTAAATGGTTAGAAAAAATATTCCAATATAATATACTAATCTATAAAAACTCAACAATAACACCGAATTTCCAACATAATCTTTTCCAAAAATAGTTCCCTTTATGAATCCTCCATAATATGTTTGACCAAATTCAAAACAGAAATATATAAAAAAATATATCAATTTTTTCAAGATCAACAATTTTTTTATCGCCATAATATATAATGTAACTATCAATGTCACAAATCAATAATGTGAATATCTTGATTATATATTTTATTAAAAGATATTAGTAACTAGAGAAACCATAAAAACTCAATGAAAGAATATATTCTACTAGAAAAATTATTACAATATTTATTTATGAAATACCTAATTGAAATTTGATAATATTATATAAAAAAGAAATGGAAATAATCATCTTCCAACATGACCTAAATCACATTAACATCAAATCAAATAATGAATTTCATGGTCAACAATACAATCCCATTTAAATTATCAATGAAAAAATATCTTTATCTAAACTAAATATTATTATTTCAACAATACAAACATATTATGGTTTATCTTTTCCTAAATCACATTTTCGGATAATCAATATCACCTTTACATTAAATCACTTTTCATGTTCAACCATAGAAGCATGCATATTATTTTTCAAATCCTACAGGAAAAAATAATACATAAAAATAAACAAAGGATTCTTGATTCATATAATTGAAAAAGCCTTGATAAAAAATAAATATATATCATAATTATCAAATTATAATTCAAAAATTCAATAGACATTCCACTTGATTATTAAAAAATTAAGTAGTATTCATCATCAAATTCATTGATACATCCATCCTTTTATATCTAATTCTTGTCTCCTCATTATAAAAAGTAAACCCTTTAATAAAACAACATTGATGATCATATATTTCATATTTACTATTATAAAATTGATATATATAATGCCTATATTATCCATGTTAAAATCATTAATATTTTTTTGATACATTAGGTAAACCATTATTTTCATCCATTGTGTTAATAAAAGTGTATCTCTATATTTGAAAATTACTTTCTATATATCCATCTTTTTCCAAACCAAAACATATATTAATTCATATTTATATTTCCATATTTTATATTATATAAATACATTAAATTTAATAAACCAATGGTTCTTACCTCTATGGTTTTGATGAAATTATCTTTATTTCTACATATGTGTGTTAGGAATATAACCCATGTTGATATTTGTGTTCATATAATGAGATAATAGTTTAGGAATAATAAGAAGGTTTTTTAGTCTAACTCATGTTCTGATTGGTTGAGCATAATTTTATTCATTACATTATCCTACAAAATCATCATTTCAAAATTCACCTAGGTTTAAACCAATTACTTGAACAAAAAATAATAGTGTATGTAAAAATTATCATACAGAAAACTACATAATAACAAACTATCATTTATAGTATGTATAAATCCAGACACACTATATTAAATGTACGACACAATAGGTATTTCCTAGGCGATTCATGTTTATAATTTATTACAATCCATCATAATGGGTTATAATGAAAATTTGAATTAACTGACAAACATCCATTGGGAGTGTTAAAATAGATGAACAATAATGTAAATATCACCATAAATAATAAAATTCATTATGATATACTATAAAAATTATTTTTTGCACTTTTACCCCTACATTTATCTGTCAAAAAAACACACCCGTATATAGATTCCAAACAGAGATGTTTTAGTAAGAAAAGAACAATTATACATTTACAATAATGTTGGGTGATCTCTTATACATATGATTATAATAAGGATTATCACTAATTTTTTATAATCCTAACATCAAATGGAAAATAAAACTTACTCTCACACCAATGGTAGAAATATATATTATATATATATAAATATCACATCCTAATTGTTGAAAAATCATTTTAAAACATTAAATTTCATGAAATTACCATAATTATTTAGTTTCTTTGGAAACACATATAAAAACTAGTTTATAAGTTATCTATATCATCTCCCACAAAGTTAATTACAACTAAAACAATTCTTGTACATATTATAAATACTTTATAACCCAGGGAATGTAAACAAAATTAAGGGATATCTAAAATTCCCAATAATAGTTAATAATTGAGATATTGATGATTACATAAATATAATAATAGTATGAGGGCAAGTAAGCATGGGATTATCATTTTAAAACTATATCATTCATATCAAAGAACATAATCTTGAATCATGGAATAAATCTTTATAGTTTATAAGATAATAAAAATATAACAATTAAATAACATGACCCCTCAGAGTATAGAATTTTTAGGATATATATGTTTTTAGAATATACATAAGTAAGTAAAAAGTATTTCTTTAGTCAAATATCCCTTTTAAGACTACCATATTGGATTGGGTACACTCAACATTCCATGATATCCTTATCCATGGAACACTCTTATTAATAACATGGTTTAAAGTGTTCCTTACTTAACTGGGTTCACTACCCTTTGTAGTACTTGTTAAATAATGAGATATCATCATTTACATAAAGAATTGGGTAGATATATAATTTCATAACCACATATCAAATAATCAAATTATATTTATGTGTGTTACACAAGATTGAAAATAATTAATCAAACATAATAACCCATAGAATTGAAATGGATTTTATAAAAGAAATTAAAATTTCTTAATAACGTAAACCAAAGAAATAAATGTATTTCATAAAAAAAATTCATCGTATTCATAAAACCATCCATTGAAATAATCAACATGGTATAATTGGATTATATACACATTAAAGCATAATTAATCTCAAATTATTTCATTTTTCTAGATTTTTTTAAAGAAATAAATTTGAATATTTCATGGGGAAATTAATCTTATTTGGATATAAATAATTTTTTTAAAATATAAATTTTTACAAAAGAATTTTGTAAATAAGACTCACTGGAAAAAATTAGAAGAATTTAAAACAATATTCAAATCATTAAGGGGTTACTATTATTGTAAATTTTTCTGATGTCTTATATGTCAAAACCATAAATCATTTCACAATTATGGTAAAAAGTCAAACGTACATTATTCATAAAATGATATGAAGATTCATTTAAAACAATTTTTAAAAAAAGAGAAAATTGTGTTAAAATTACTCAAAATAGTCATTTTATATTCGTGAAATCATTATTTGATACGTTTTAGAAAACCTAGATACGAGAGAATGGACTGAATAGAGAAATAAAGGTTTTCTTAGTTGAGGATATTATTTTCTTAAATTTAATTCATGAAAAAGAAAAAAATGCCAGGAAAATATTGAATATAAAAAAATAATCATAGGATATGAAAATTTATGGGAATTATTGATATTTATATCCATAAATTTAATTGTAGTAAACTTATTCATAAGAAATTATAATAAATAATGAAATTGTAAAGTAAAACAATCAAAACATTGGTATTTAAAAAAATTAATCCAGATGAAATAATAACATAAAATGAAAATTTATATAATTAAAAATACGAATAAATTCCTTATATAACATGTCAAATAAATGTTCTTACACCTCATCATATAATATAGGGTAATAACAAAACATATGTCTCAAAGAATACAATTTTATATTACAAACCCTTACCTTGACTTCGATGTTGTTTTAAAGTTATTTGTCCTCTATTATAATAAAGTTTTGTTTTTTATAATTCCATTATATAGTCATTAAAATAATTATAATATGATATATGATTGATGGTTATTATTTCAACACATATTTATAAATCATTATTTATTAAAATCACTACATTCAGGGTGTTAATTATTTCATTTTTAATGAAAAATTTGTCTTAGTAGTTTCTGTCCTTAAAATTTTTCATGGTTAAATAATTTCATTTATTTTAATAATTATATAAATAATATAATAATTCATTATATATATTCATCAATACATGATATATATTGTAAAATTAATTACACAATTCATAGAGACGGTATGTACTACATACACATAAACCGATTTCTAACTTTTTGAAGAATGTAACAATCGAATTGTATATAATAATTCCCAATTATATAATCATTATTATATCATTGATATCATATATCTCAATTTATTTTATCCTCATTACCCTTAATATAAACGTGGGATTAAAATAAAATAACATCACTTCATGAATGTTGTTTTTCTCACATATGCATGAGCGGTGTTGTCATGATCCAATTGTTTAGAATGTAATATGATTGATATGGTATTATGATTAAAAATAATAATTAAATATTAAATATTATATATAAATATTACGACCATCATAATAAATAACCATTATTTATGGTGACAAAAAATAAATTGTATTGCTACATAGAGATACTTGGTCGTACACAACCATCATCGTTAATTAATCCTATAAAATTGGTGGTAAATAACAGTAGTTTCATAATAATAACCAAATTTTATCAAATATAGGTATCTAAAGTAATTATTTTATAAATAATATTATATATTTATTTTATTTAGAAGGAATAAATAAATTAAATGAGGTCGGATTAGACGACTACAAATTCTTCAGTAGTCCTCCTTTAGATCCCTTATTAAGGACCCTTGGATTGGTCATTTAAGAATGTAGTCACCTATAATTTATTTCAATATATGTTTATAAGATACATATCCAAGGTTTTTTGTGATATATGGATTTATTTAGTGTAATGTATATAGAATTGGGGTGTTCATTTTTATGTGAGAGAGGAGCACTATTGTTATTTCTTAAATGATTAAAATATTATAATTTCTTCATATGAGGAAGGGATTGAAAATCGAAAGGTATTATATGATAAAGTAGGATGTGGATTAAAATTAATCCAAAAAAATATTATTATCTTAGGTTAATGGGGTTTATCAAACATTAACTTTTGGTTTTACCATATAGTTAACTAATTTTAACCTAAACCAGGATAACAACTTTTTCACTCATTAGGGATTCTAATTTTACTTATAAGGATTAAATTTTCTCATAAATATAAAAGATATGATATATTAAACAATTTATCTTCCTAAATATCATATTTAAAAATTTTAATAATAATCAATTGTACTTAATAAAATATTATTTAACATAAAATATCATTAAAGTCATTTTCAGTGTTAGTCATTTAATTTATCACTAATGAAACTATGAAAATGATGGGATTAGAACATAATCATTTAAAACTAACTTAATATTTCATTTATATATATGAAATCTATGTAAATCTATAATTAATCTGTATCATATTAATTTTAATGTTTTTAAAATCATTTTTTTATTTTATTTCTCTTAATTGAATAAATGTTGTGCCGACATTATGTAATAATATAAGGTAATTATTATTTTCCATATAAAATATAAATAAATTAATATTATAAAAAATTAATTATTCATTAAAATAAATATTTTGCACATAAATTATACTTTTTTATTCTTATGAATGAATTATTAAGAAATTATAGTCAAAAGAGTGACATTTGGAAATTTTCACTACAAAAATTAACAAAAAGTCACTATCAATGATTAATGGTAAAAAATTTAATTTATTTGAAATTGGTATTCCTAAGGTTGAATTTATATTATAATATGAGATTATATAAACTTTTGAGTTTATTATGGGACCTTAAAACATTATTTTAACAACACATTACCTATTTTACCCTTACTGATGATATATATATATATACCATATTACTATTCATAATGTAAAAAATAAAAAAACCTATTTAGAAAAATTCAACTTCATGATACCAAATATAATATCCATTTCACATGATCTAATCTCTATATGTTTCATAAATAAATTTTTATAAAAATATGTAAAATGCAATGAAAAAATAGATTATAAAAAAATATGTTTTAAACATAAAAATTAACTTATTAAAAATGATTAATATTTATTATAAATTTAGAATTAATTATTTTATAATACATTAAATGTATCAAATATAACGTTATTTCAAAATTCTATATAAAATGTTACTTATAAATTTCTTTATTTAATAAAAATAAATTGAAATATTTTAAAAATATATTTTTCATGAGTCACGGAAAAATAATTCATTTCAAAAAATTTGAAAAATATTCTCCTATGTTAATATTTATATTATTATTTAAAAATATTCATTTTATAAAATAATATTTCTAAATTTTTCATAAATTAATTATAATTTCCAAAAAGAATCAAATAGAAAACATATTTTAATAAAATTCAATTAGGATAATTAAATGAATTATAAATTGTGTGTGTGTTTTTTTATGATATAAATAATATATTTGTATTATATGAGAAAATAATAAATTTATTCCGTAACTATTTTATTCACATTAATTCCCACCAACTAAAATTGATGGTTATGATAAATGTTTCACAATATATCTTAATATTTTCAAATCATAGTGTTGAATTTTAAAACATATCATGCTAAGTATTCATTTAACTCAATTATTAAAGAGGTATAATAATTATTAATTCATTGTTACATGATTATGGAGTGATTTTGAATATGAAAAGGTATTTAACTATCTATTAAAAATATATTTTGGGAGGTCTAATTCATGTCATATATCTAATCAAATTATAATAAAGGGAGAGTAATAATATTTTTTGGAAGCACATTCCCACAAAATCCATTTTCAAAAGTGTATTAATAAAAAGTTAAAATCAACAAAACATTATTAGATCCCAAAAATAATTCAATATCTTTTCATTAGGGCCTTGTTTTTATTATCATGGAAATAATCATAAATTTAAATGAGTGGTTGGAGATGGAATCATATAAGACATTCACATCCTTTTATTAGATAATGAGTATACCGTACAAAAATATTTTTATGACCCCCTTTAGTGGAAGTGATTGTATTGGAATTCCTATTATCTTTTGGGCTTGAAGGATTCTGTCATAGATTTATATAAATAATCCTTGGTTTGTTTCACTTGATGGAATAATGTCTATAATTTTAAAATAAATGCATTAGAGTGTGTTTGTCCTATAATGATAATATTTTTTTAAATTTATTTATAACATTAGATTTATCATATATATTTATTTATTATGTAATTAATTTAATTATATACCTAATTCGAATAATTTACATATCCATTAAAGGAATGTTCCTCCACTCTTATTCCCATATTTTGGCATAAAGGAATATTAATTTTCATTCAAGATATGATCATTTGAGTTTCCTTGAATCACCTGTTTTTAATTATTTCACCCAGACCATTCTAATAAAGGAACTCAGTAATAAGTATTTATATATTGATAGAACATATAATAATTTATATATTTCTATTAATTTCCCATAAATCCAAATCCTTTTGAATATTAGGTATACATAAATTATTTTGAATTAAATAAAATATATAAAAAGCCATTAGTCAATATGTCTTATGTCTTAAATAAATAAAATTTAGTTTTGAAACCCATACCTTTACTCCATTGTTTGATGAAAGAAGTGTAACCTCTTTAATTAAAATTGAAATAATTTTTTTAACTTATTTCAAAAAGTTATTAATATCAAATACAATTTATTATCCCCAATTATAATTAATCTTTACACATAAATAAAATATATATTTTTTATATTCATCATTGGATATTAGTAACATCATTTTTTAACTGGTATCATCTAGTATATGTCAATCCTCATTCAATTATACAAATTTAATCAATAATATATTCTAAAATGAACAAGAATAAAATTATTATAATGAGTTAGGGGGTTATAGGTTCATTCCATTTGAGTTTTGGGTATGGTTATATAAGATGAACTCATTAACACTCTTATCGAATACTTTTAATGAAAAATAATATAACTACAATGAGTTAAACATTAATGAAATGATTCCAAAATAAAAAACATTAATTCCATATTAATTTAAAATATTATTTGTAAATAGTCCATAATTCTCATTCATATTTTATGTTTTAAAGATAATATAACATCATTCATGTATATGGTTGAACAAAACCAAGTGATAACATGTTAATTAAAGAACAAGTTAGAGTTTGTAGTTATATTACCATAAGATAATTTTGTTATAATATTTATGATATAAATATAATATAAATAAATAATATAATTATATTTATAAATATTTATATGAAAAATTAATTCAAATTGATAGAAATGAACTATGTAAATACATTATTGAATCATCGCCATAAGAAACTGAGTTCTTTTGGAATCATGGATATAACATTCTTTATTTTGAAGAAATAATGAAAAAGATTGAAGGCTAATATATGTAGTTATTAAATATATATTTTAATGAAATTATTATTTTAGAAGGATTAGCGATAGATCATTTTATAGGTCAAAATTAGAAACATTATATTTGGAAATTAAGTTTAATGAATGGAAAATAAAGATTCCCATGAGGGTTCAGTGAGTTAAGAAAAAAATGAATATGATAAATATAATACTAAATCTAATAGCTATGGAATTAATTCAATAATGAAAAATATCATGTTAAATAATCAAAATTCTGGCACTATTATGTTAATTATCATTTACCCCTTCATACACATTTTTACATTGTTTAATCATATATCATAATTTCTATTTTTTACCCCAATTACAAAAATTTAACATTATGATTCCAAATATGGACACCAATTAATGTAATTAAATCAATATATATGAGATCCTTAAATTTTAAATCAAAATATTAAATTCTAAGCAAAAAAGGTTTTTCATTGAAAAATAGTTTTTTTAAGAATACATGTTCTTATTCATTTTTCTTATAAATTTATAATTAAATGATTGTTAATATATTAATTTAAACAAAAATATGTATATAATATCCATCATTAAAAAATGGTAAATTTTATTTATTTTGATAAAAATAATAAAATCTAAAAAATATATTTTTTAAATGACCTTTTTACCTTTACCGTGGTAACTAACTATTATTATCCTAAATTATTTTTATATAAAGAAATAAAATTAAACTGGTGAATTTATTTTTCATGATGAATTCAAATAAAAATTCAATTTTATTTTATTAAAATCTAAAAAATATAATAAAAAATTATATAAAAAATTATAAATCATAAAAATAGTTATTAGAAAATTATATTTTAAATAAAACAAATTAAATTAATATTATTAATTACCATGTAATAAAAATTAATTATTTTGAATTATTTTTTCATACAAACTATAAATAATTATTAATATAATAACAAATCAATTTTGATCAATTGAATATATTAAAATATAAATAAAAATTATTTAGAAAAAAAATCCTTGAAAAGTATATATCTTTTTTTCATTAAATTATTTATCTTTTTTATAGAAAATATATAATAAATGATTTAATGGTTGTTTGATTATTTATATTTATACAAAATAAATTTAATATATTTTTTCTATTACAAAAGCATTTATTTTTTTAAATAAATTATAAACAATGTAAATATATATTTTTTACATATAAAAATCATTATTTATATGAACTATATAATGATAATTACAAAGTAGTAAACTGTATAATGGTATTACAAATAATGCCTATATATCAATATATAATATATATATTTCCCCTCTTAAAACATATAATTTGCAACAACTCTATCTTTATAATTTAAACTTATCATTAACAGATATTTTATATACGGTTATACAAGATTTTTTTTTCAATTAAGGATATTGTTTTTATGTTAGTTTGACTGATACTAATAGACTATCTTCATAATTAATATGATCTAACATATTTCTTAGTTATAAATATGTTTTTATATTCTATTTATTTTTCCATTTTAGTTTACTCACTTTTGAGGTATGTAAGCATCCGTGGAAAATAGAAATATATTTTATGTGACACATGATGGCTTGTGTTTGTTTTTTTAATGTTCACATATGAGTTAATACCTCATTACTAGTTTAATTTACATCTTATATGACTTATTTCCTACTCGATTAAAATTCCATAAAATTAAAAAAATATTTCTGAATGATATAGAAATAAGTGAATGAAACAATATTTCTCCTAAATCATGGGTTGTTTAAAAAAACACCCTTATTTGTGAAATATCTAACATTACTAGGATATTGGATTGTTTTTCAGATATTTTCACTAATTTAATTGATATATCTATTAAATTATGATGTCTTTGATTGTAATTTTTATTTATTATTTTACCCTTGGATAATAAGGGAAAGAGTTCATTGGTGTTTTTTATATAAGGAATTAATCATTATTTTTAAATTCATTGGAATTCATGTATATATTATGTTTATTTAAAAATGTAAATATGGGTTTGTAAAATCATTTTTTAATAATGTTTTTATATTATTATCTGGAATTTTTTTGAATCATATTTCAGTTGATTAATATTTCTATAACTTTATACTTGGTGTTTTCCTAAATAAATTATTATTTAGATGTAGATTACTTGAAATTGATATACGTTTTTTTCATGACATGATTATATTATCATTTTTTCGGTATGGTGGTTGGTCACCCTTTAATGGGTTGTCTTGAGTAGCAGTTTCCAACTTTGGTTAATATAGATAATGTGAGAATAGGAAATGTCCTTCATTAGATTAAGGTGTTATGATTGATGGGAAAACCATGATAAGTTCATAGATTCTTGTTATTCTACATTTTTATTGTATTGAATCTCTTTCTCGAATGATAATAATAATGGTCCACAGAAAGGTCACATCTTTTTTGTGTCGTCGAGTTAGATGTACACACATTAGTTATTGAGATACTCTCGTATTTCTTTTGATAAATGACCATGAGTGAGATATTTTTATGTTGTGTTTCCAAATATTATGATGATATAATTCTGGGAGTGATTTTCAATTGGTTGTCGTGTAGGGAATATGTTTTTGAATTTCGGTCATTGTTTCTCTCATAGTTGGTGTGTTGAATGTTATTGCCTAACAAGCCCTGAGGGGTATGTTATTCAGTTGTTTTTAGTTCTACAGTATAGGTGACTGGGTATCCTATGGTTCTAGGATTATATATTGTTGTGACATTGGTTTGGGAATCATGTGGATATAATTTTGTTTTTGGATTTATTTTTTAATGATGAGGGATCAAGTATTTATACTTTTTAAGAGTTTTATTAATTATGTTAAAAAATATGAATAATTTATAAATTGTGAATGTTATATTGGTATTATAGGAATGGGTGAGAAGAAAGGTTGAACATGCAGTTCCATCAAGGAATACTTAGTAAATTTATTGTAATTAATGGGATATGCCATTTGTTACACACTATATTATTGATGAATATGAGAGATATAGTGACCTTAGAAGATGGGGGACATGAAATTCACAAAAATAGTTTTTTATTGAGAATTTGGCTTTAGGATTAATGTTTTGAATATCATTGTTGATACAGATAGGTCATTAATATTCAACTATTTAGTGACCATCTTGGTGTTTAAATGAAATATTTTGTATGATATCACTTGTGTAATTTTAGGAACATGTGAGGAGTGTCTTTAATAGGTACTTTACTTTCCCAACTACATTGGGAAAGTGTTTATTGTAAATATCTAAAGATCATGGTAGTGATATTTTTGTGGTAGTGATGGTATCAATATTTTAGTTTCATTTTTGAACAATCCTACTTACTTCTAACACTAATATGGAACAACCATATCAATTCGGTGCATCCTACCATTATTTATTATATTGGTTCCTCAAAGGTAATGTAAATAATTTTATTATTGTTATAATTTTTTTGTGAAGAATTTAATTTCATTTTTGAGGATGGAAATGTATCGATCATAGTGGGTTGAGTCTTTAGTAGTTCTAGAGAGGATTGTAATGAGAGAAATGTGGTGTTATACAAAGATTTATTTCGAAAGGTTAAGAACTGTTAAAAGGGTATTAGGATGGGATCAGGTTGATTTTGTGGGATAATTATGTTATTTCCACACTCTATTCTAGATAAATCAACCACATTATGCCTAGAGGTGCAGCCCATAGGTCATAGTTGTTTGGATTTATTGATCATGGATCATATAGATATATTATTAAGGATTTTTTTCCTAATAACGGTATAAATGGGAAAGAAAATTAATAGGTATTACTATGTTGGATTTAATAAAATCATTTATATAGTTTCTAGCCCTAATGTTATATGGGATATGGTTAGTGATATGTTTTTTGGTCATGAATATTCTGGGTAAGAAGATGTATGGAAATAAATTTGTGATACATTAGGATTAGTCATATATAGTTTCAAGGGTATAACATAATTAATGAATCATTATTGATGGAAGTCAGTGATAGTGTGTTTGAAATCTAACAGTTTTAGGGATCAAATGATTCGGATGTGTGTGGAAAATGTGTTGGTCATATATATACTTAATAAAGAGCATGATATAGATATTATATATCCATGAATTTATCAAGGAGTTGATCATGATCCATGGATAGGCATGGATGTTAAAAATTGTAAATTCTATAAGGATATGTGTATTCACTATGGATTATAGTAGTTATATTTACTAGAAGCTGATGAATTTGGGGATCAATTGACTGGTATGTGTGTGTCCTGAGTGTAGGGTATATTTGTAGATGGGATTTGTGATTATCTATATATTATGGATCCTATAGTTGATCGAGGAATAAAAAATGGATCAGTATATGAAAATAAATAAAGAATTTTCAAATTTATAATTATTTTTGTGGGCACTAAAGATTAATGTAGTTAGCTGATCTTGTGTGAACAAGCTAGGTGGTGTAGCTATGATTCCATGATTCCACTTATGTTGTACTATGATTATCAATAAAGGAAATAGTACCATACCATTCATGTATGGTTTTCATAAAATTTAGTTCTTGAAAGGTATTATTAATGATTTTTCATAATTTTTGTGGTAGGTAGATTGGTTTTGTATTGGATTTGTAATTTATAAAATAATTATTGTGTACTGGGGGGTTCACCAAGAGTTTTTGATAAAAATTTAGTATTTCTCGATAATTTTATTGGATTGTTTGAAACAATTCAAATTGAAATCAGGAAAAAGTAGGGGAATCTAGTTCATATATACAAATATAGTAATATGGAATCATATTAGATGCTTCACAGGGTTGAGAATACCCATTATAGGGAGTTTTTAATGATCCATACAATTATAGGTTGTAATTTTTAAAAGGAATTTTAATTTTGAGCATTATATCATTGAGTGTTTTGAAAATTTCACTGGAATAATCATTTAGACTCGATATATGTCAATCATGTTTGAGTTGGGTTTATCGGTAGCTTGGTCCCCCTAGGTGTTCATTAGGCTTCTCGATGGACCACATGTGGATACACATTTTCACCTTTGGTAATATTTATAATTTTGTTAAAAACAATTTATTCAATTATAATTACATCCCCTCCCCCAAGGGTTGCATATCAAGATTATCCCCTATATCTCTTTCATTACCTCATTTTCTCCACTATTCTACCCCCTTAAATGTCTCATAGAATATTATCTATCATGAAATTAGACTGTAATGTAAAGTTTAAGACTAGACTCAATAAGGATAAGGTAACCCCTATGTATGATCCCTCATTCACATGAGTTTTCCTATAGTTTTAACATAAACCCCATTTTGGACCTATTTGTTTGATTAATCAATTTCAAACGAACAAGGTAAAATGGATTTTTGATATCACATGAGTTAGTACCTATAATATTGAGGTAGGGGATTACTCTAATATTTCACAATATATAACATTTATATATTGTATGTTCATTTTCATTCCTATGGTTATGGGTTTTTTAATCCAATTTTGCCTTTGGTTGGGTCATGGAGTATTAAACAATAATTTGTAGAGTTACTGTATTTTGAATTAATTGAATCACACATAGTTAGGTGATTTTAAAGGGGCCCAATTATTATTCTAAAACGGGACTAATCAACTATAATATTCCAATGACCCCATTGTTTTTAATTATTATGTAGTTTTTGAGGAGTACCCTATGTTGAGGTTATATTTATAAGTCCATGATCTCTATTTGAACAAATGGATTTGATAGATATTCTAGAAAGTGGTGTGATTTGGTTATTGAATAGGAATTTTGTTCGGTATTCCTTATAACCTACAAAATTCAATTTTAAATAGTATTGGAAATGGTGATTTTGTATCCCATAGTTTGCATCTATCGTTCATGATGGACATTGGGGTTAGTACGTATGAATTAATTGGGGTATGCCTAGGGAGATCATGTTAATTATTGAACATTGGGTTGGTTATATGAATGATATATCTATGTTTTCTTTTTTACCATGGAAAATTTAAAGTATATATGTGGGGTTTTCAAGGTATTCTTCATGTAATGGTTCTTCTAAGTGGATGGAGGTATTGGGGCATACTTAATGCCCTTATGTTTGTAGTGTATGGAATATGTGGAATGTTTCTAGATTACATTATATGAATTTAAATAATATTATGGGGTGATTTAATTTTTTTTGTTAATAATGTTATGATTTTTTAGTGACAACAAGTATTGGGTAATTCCTAAGAGGGACGTTTCCCTTGGGTTTCGTCCAATGAAAAGAACAAGCTTCATTGTAGATGGATTGTGGCTCAAATGCATTAAGAATACATAAAATATATTATATGTCCATAGGTTATATATGTGGTGAACCTTTATAGCATTATAGACTAGGTAATGTGATGAGGCTCTAAATTGTGGGATATTATCTAGTTGTAAACGATGCATAAATTTGATGCTTGTAAGGGTATATTCATAGGATTCATGCCTTTTTATTGTATTAATGGGCGATGAATATTATAAAATTTATGACTATGAATCCATATAATAGGAAACACTATTATTTATAGGATGAATTCATGTACTATTTTTATTGTGTGGTCATTAGTCTAAAATGTTATTACGAGGACTAACCAAGAGAGAAAGTTTATGTGTTATGGGTCAGTTTACATAGAATGAAATGTTATTCATGAAAAATGTTGTAGTGAGACTTCATGAAAAGTTTGAGAGTGTTGTTATGTGGCCTGATATTTTATTTTGTATATGATTTGATTTGGATACCATCCTATGATTAATACTGGGGAGGTATATTTCATGGTTTGTGATGAGGTATGTGACGTGTTGGTGAGATTTTACCCTAAGTGATAGGGTTGAACTATGTGATCTAGTATGTGATATGTAATAAGATCTTATTGTGTGACTCACCAAGAGTTTAAGTGAAATTGTATATATGTTGTGGCATGAGATCCCACCCTATATAAAATGGTCTAGGTGTGAGATATGACCTAATAAAAATACATTGTAAAACAACTCAACATGAGTAATAAGGTAGTGGTTGTGATTCTATTTTTGGTCATAGAATATATAATGGAGATCACAACTTGTATGAATTTTAAAATAAATTATCCAATATATAATGGATATAATAACTGTGTTCTAGTGTTGAGGTGTCTCAGTTATGAAATAAAAAACTTACACATAAATTTCTATGTTTTTGGTGTTATTTTTTATAAACGCACACTATATATTATAGTATATCAGAGGAATCCTAAAGGTAGTTATCTACATAGATTTATTTATCATTCCTAGTATAGGTATTTACTAATGTTTTTTAAAAAATATTTGTTTTTTAGTGATATAATTCAAAGAAGATCTAACAAGATTAGTATGATGGATATAGGGAGACATGTTCAAGTAGAGGGATACCATGTTATATTTAAGTATCCATTTTAGTTTTTACAATTTTTTAATTTATTTGGATACTCCCATTATGAAATATTATTGTGTGGTTTTCTATATAAAATTTATTTTTTATAATTCTATTAATTAATATTGATATTATTGATTATTTTTTGTTATTTATTCACTATAAACCTCTCACATACTTTAATGTTTAATTTAATTTAATTATTTTTAAGTTATTATATTTTTTTGATACTAAGAGTGTAGTCACCACATCTTTGGATAAACAAATAACACTATTTTTATACTCTAACATAAATATAGTCATTTATATGATGATATGTTGATATGGATAGACTTTCTTTAAAAAAATATTTGTTTTGTTATAATCATGTTATTACTATCTTTAGGTATTTATTCATTATTATCCAATAACTCTAACACCAAAATTATATTGCTCATTTTATTTATGGTTTTTGTTACTTCCATTGTAATTTATGATATTCTAGTTGATTTTATAGAATTTCCATGATTTTTCTATCCAGCATAAATATTATCCAACAACATTTTCCATACATGGAGGTATGCTAGAGGACACATGGTTCCATTCGTTTAATCAAATTGGGGTTAAGATGGCTAGGGAAGAATATATTAAAAATAGTCCCTTAATACATCTTCAATATGAATTATTAGATTCCATTATTCAATGGTCCTTATGTGATATTTATGTAATTGAAAAATTATTACTTCAAATAAATAGTGGGGTCTTGATTTATATCAATTTAATGTCCACCTTTAGGGATAATTGATTCAATTAATCGCCCTCATATTAATAAAATAATAACATTAAATTTATTATTTATACATATATGTAATAAACCTATATGGATAATGATCCATCAATAGATCGTTTGGTAATACAAAGTGTAATATTCCATTCCTCTAATAATGTTTCATGTTAGTGTTATTCCATGCACACATAGGGGGTCGGTGACAAAATATCACAATGATAAAATATATTTTCTGTCACATAGATGATATCACCCTAAATTGTTCTATTCCTTATGTTGTGTCACAAATTCATATTCAATCATCCCCTATCATGATTTCAAGGATCCTTCATTTCGAGTCATCTATGGCACGCCACGTCCTACATTTAATTATATAGTGGTTGTTAATATTAATTATTATACATTCAAGATAACTGGGAATAATTCATAATTTATTCTTACCAAAATCAATCTCCATTTGATCTATGAATTGAATTATTTTACACAAGCCTCATTCATCACACCATTTTTTCATAATCTTTTTTAGAAAAGGGTTTTTTGGGTTATGTTAACATTTTTTTATTACATAATTGTCCATAACACAAGATATTATGCTAAAAATATTGAAATAATATCATGAACTTATAAGTAATGATATCTATTCTTATTGTGTAATGTTAAACCCTGTAGTATGTCCACCATATTGGATTTAATAGTAAAACTAATTATTTAACAATGAGAGTCACACCCTAATAACACTGCATTAAACAATATGGTATACCCTCTTACTCGTCCTAAAATTAAAATTATAATTTATCAAGGATCATTATAATACCCTATCATATGTGTTTTAATTATGTCCCCAAACTTCTTAGAATTTTATTCCGTCGACAAAAATATATTGTGTGACTTATAACTGTTAAATCTGATCAAAATAATAAATTAATCCCCTTATTCATTCATTGATAGATTGAAATACAAGTTATTATTCCAATATATAGTTATATTATAGTGAAACCAACATTTGGCATTTAACATATATGCTATTACATTTTCATTTACAAAAAATTGATTTATTTTTATTTTAATTGTATAAAAATCTATCATTACATTTCATTAAATGAAATTAATATTATTTCATGGAGGAATTTATTGAAAAGATAAAAATCAATAACAGAGTTTCAAAATAGATATATATATCCATTACTAGTTGAGTTGATATCATGTCCTCCAAATTTTATCATATATATCAAAACATAGAATGATCTATATATTAATGTATAAAATCGAATGTCATGTGACACAAACAGTTAAAATTAAAAATACGAAACATAACAAAAAATATCTTATTATTAAATGAATGAATTTAACATAGAATATTTAAATATTATATTTTTAACAAGTTTTTTATTTCATATCTACAAAATAATTAAAATGGAATCTTAATATTAAGGATGGAAAGGTGTTATAATCGAAAAAATCATAATGGCAGAACAATGGAATCTTAATTTAATAGGACCCAAAACCATAATCCTATAGTTCCACCCCCAAATTCTTCAACTAATACTACATAATTGAATTATTAGTGAGGCTATGTACCCCCCCATATTTATTATATTTTTAAAATCTTATAATTTATGTTTGTATTTGTTTTATATTTTTTGTATTTATTTTAGAATCATTCTTACTCTAATGATTTCATTGTTTATATTTACAATTCTATTTTTTAACTATTTTTTATTTCTATGAATTTAATGTTGAAGTTTTTCAATAAGAATATTATAATATGTATCATGGTGTTATAAATGAATATATTATCTACTAAGAAGTCAGAAATGCTTTCAAGGTTTAAATTTTAATGCATCTTATGGAAGTATTTTCAACGTCTTATTTGTCAAATTTAAATGAATACATACCTTATCAAATATCTTATATATCATTTTAAATGAATTATAAATATATATTTGAATATTTCCACTTATCATAATATATAAAATATTAACTATTTTCCATCTTATCAAAATTTTCATATATATTGAAATTTTACAAACATAGATCACCTTTATATTGAATGTTTTATTACATATAACCCATATATTGTCATTTATTATTTTTATAAGTATAATATCATACATATTTTGTATATATATTAAAATAATATTAGGTATTATGGAATTTTGTGAATGGTTTTGAATATTATAAATCAAGAGAATTAATATTTTTATTTTATTATATGACCCTTCATTTTTATATATATTTACTCTTATGAATTTATTTTGACTATAATAGTTCTAATTATGAAATTTATTTTTATGATATATATATATACATTATAATACATATTTATTTAATTATTTAATGATTATTATTTTAATTTAATTATTGCATTGAATATTATTTTCATGATATAAGTTACATTTTTTGTTTTATATTTATTTTGATACCTGAATGATATTCAAGGATATTGAATGATGATTACTCATGCATTAAATATAAAGATTAATATATGGAGAATTTATGGTAAATATAAAAAAGAGTGGTTATCTATATATAAAAAAAATATTTTCAACTCCCAATGTACACCATTATCATTCCATAGATAATATTTTATAATAGAATATTGGGGGATCAAATAATTAGTGATGAAATGATTAGAATTCATTTTGAAAGATAATAATATATCTTTAAAAAATATTTTGAAGTACCATTTATTTACATAATAGATGAGAAACATGTGTTTTACATATGAAACGATCTTGATCATGACATTCTTGTAGTATACTATGATGAATTTAATTATGTTAAAGCACATTACTCATGTGATCAATGTGTATATAACATTTGGGATTTCACTATTGAACATAATTTTCTAGTGTGGAAGTACTTTATCATTACATTTTTTATATAATAATATTTTATAATTTTACTAGTAAACGAAAGACATAGATGGTTATACAAAATTTAAAAGTTGCTATTTTGTCTTGTGAGTTAGATTAAAAATTCTAGTTCCATTGTTATACCTCCTCTAGAAAATGAATATTTATATTCACCTATGATTTCTCTTTAAAAGACATGTTTTTTTTGTTATAAATACATCAGAAAATGTCTATTGTAATTGTGTTATGAATATCTTATATAATTCAAGATTTATTGTGTGTCATACCACTCAATTATAGATAGGTCTGGATAGAAGATGTAGATTTTTTTATCTACACTACAATAAAAATAAATCTCATCCATTTTTATTTTTTTATTTCTTTTATTTATTATACCTTTTTTAATTTTCTAAATTTACCAAAACATGAAACAATTAACCTCTCACTCAATAAATATTTGGTAAAACAATTTATATTAGAGAATTTATATTAATTTCTATCATTAAGAATTTGAGATAGATATAAAAATATTATTGAAGATTAATTCTTGATAGATTATTTATGTTAAATTTATGGCCAGATTCCATGAATACCACCTTAATCCAATAAAAATAATTATTGATATTGGAATAAAAGAAAGAAAATATTTCTCCAGCACCTTATCATAGATCAATGAACTGTTATAGTAAAAACTGATGGAGTGCCTGACATTAAAATATATTATTCATATAGTAAAAAGATTTATTTATTATTTAATTATATGGATATGAATATTTAATATAATTATAAATGATTTTATATGTGAATAGTCATTCAAAGAAGTTCTTGGTATCTATTGTATTTTTCAATTCACTCACTTTATTACCTAAAATCTAAAGAGAATGAAATTCAGAATATTGAGGTTTGAATATAAATGCCTCAGGATGTGCGATAAAGAAATTGTAAATAATATGTTCTAATAATATATTATTTTATTAAATGCAAGTATATATCATAGTTAAACACTAAGAAATATCATAATGGTTTAGTTATTTATTAGATACTTACAAATGAAATATTACTCTATGATGGTTTCAATATATGAAAGTAAGAAAATATTCAAGGAATAAACGCTTGTTGAAATACAAGGTGCATTACAAAAATATGAGGTAAAACTATAGAATAATTTTAATAAAGATAATATAATTAAAATAGCATTGTTATTAAATAAAATATAAATGATCATTTTACTCTTTGAATTCTAAAATTTATT
This sequence comes from Viscum album, assembly GCA_963277665.1. Lineage (NCBI taxonomy): Eukaryota > Viridiplantae > Streptophyta > Magnoliopsida > Santalales > Viscaceae > Viscum > Viscum album. Next base: position 1,049,617,600 of record OY728150.1, read on the forward strand.
TTAGAGAAATATAATTGATATCTAAAATAGTGATATGTGTTTATAATGGAATGAAAAATATTAATGGCCTCTATAGAAGTGTTAGATAATATTACCCAAGGGTTTATCAAAGTGAAAGAAAGAAATATAAATCTAAATATTATAATGATGATTCAAAATTAAATTTTAGTATTTTTTTTAAATTTATATATAAATATTGTATTAAAGATAGTGAATCGTGAAATAAAAAACAAAACATAATAAACCCAGACAGACTCGTAGTCGGCATATCATTATCTGATAGACCGATTGAGGTGATTGTCAATGATTAAGAAATGATATTTTCAATGTTTTAATTTTATATTGATCACCTAATTTATTCTAGATCATTTTATTTTATAGTTTTTGTTGGGATTTTGTATTTCTATCTCTTAAACATTAAGTATTTCTATTATAATTAGGTTGTGGGTTAGATTCATGCATTCATTTCCATTCAATTTTTATTATCTCAACACTGTTTCACTTTGTTTTATGTTGTTGCATATGTATATGTATCAAATGATAATTCCTATCATTTCTTTGATATGACTAATTAGTCATCACCTCAAACCCATAACCTATCCTAGGCGGTCCTGAAATAGTCCTGGATTAGGCTGCAGTGTGTCAGGTCCTGACAATGTGATATACACCATCTTCAAGACCATTCACAAATGCACACAAAAATCTATGTGTGTGAGTGAATTTGGGTAATGAATTCTAATATATTTTTCTAAAATATTTTACAATTCATGAATTAATATGATGATATAACATTAGTGGAATGTTTTTCCTCAAAAAAATAAATTCTACTAAATATAAATCTATTTTTCCTTGTTGTTAAATAATTGAATAATGAAATCATGTTCTGAATAGTGGATATATTAATAAATAAACATTTATTTATTTATCAACTCAATCATTTAGAAATGTGTGATTTTAATAAACCATATAATGGTCTATCATTATTTGATAAAACTATTTTAAAATTGAATATACGATAAGTGTAGTATGATGATCCATTTATTGGAGTTGAAATTGGATCGGTTGACATGTCATGGATGTTGGGAAAAAAACAAAATATTAATTACATTTTATCACATTATTAAAAATTACAATATATTTTCAATTTTCCTAGATAAAAAAATGTATCATTCAATCATCATTAATTATGGAAAATATTTAAAAAAATTAACTATCAATGAATGTAATAAATTGGGTACACTGATCACTTCTATATGATCAACAAAAAATGAAAATAAGTTATGCTCTTTTCAATTTTGATATAATTGAACCCTAATAACTAAGGAAAACCTGAATTCCTTAATTGAACTTGTTTATATATCCTTAGAAAATGTTTCAAAATCATTGACGAAGCCATACTCTGTGTATGGATTAGGGGTTAGGGAATGTATATAGTTCAAATGTTTTATAACTTGTTGTATTTAACAGTATGTTAATAATCTGAAAATGGATTCTTACTCAAGATAATTTTATAAAGTAGCATGTAATGTCAAGAACCTTATTGGTGTACCAGTCAAGAAGAAATATATAGTTGATCTATTGTAATTGTTTGACCACCCCATATCTTTAACCAAAAAATATTGTCTTGCAAGGGTCGTGTCTTGTAAAAAAATCATTCATAAAGCCACTAAATAGTAAATGTGTATCAAAACTGGGTTATTGGAAAACTATTAAGAAGAGGTCCCCCTTAACATAGATTATCCATATTTAATATTATTATAGGATAGAATATATATTTTTATCAATATAATAATTTTATTAAATCAATGAAGTGAAATTGTTTAATATATTATATCAAAGGGAAAATAACATTCCATTTGGTAGGGTGAATTTTTTACCCCATTTTCTTCTTTTACACAATTAAATAAATTAAAAGATACATAAACAATGGATGTGACCTATTAAAAAATAATATTATCCACATGATTGAGTGTAACTTAACAAACATATTTCAGACAAACTCTTCCTCCTAGTATGCATGAAATAGTAATTATGACGTTTTACATTAGAGTTTCATGACATGGGAAACCACCAAATTTTCCTTCAATATTGAACAAAAATTATAATCTATGTAAAAAAAGTGTTCATAAACTAATAATTTCAATCAATATATCATATATCAGGGATGGTTGTGTTGATAAAATCAAGGATTATTTTTATCTCTATGAATCCCCATATTCAACAATTTTAAATGAGGATTTTTTCCTTAAAAATTTTATAGGTGTGTGTAACTATTTCACGTGTTTGTAATGCACCAAAACATGATTTAATTCAAAATAAATAAATTACGTTGCATCTAAAAAATATATATATTGTATAAATGTATGAGAATATGGTTGGTGTAACTAGTATTAATGATATGCTCAAGCACTAGTATCCCCACCACGATTTACACTGTCAACATCCCATTCTGTCATTTAATATTCAATGATAATTTCATCATGTTCGACTTAAAAAATCACAACAACTTATTTTTTTATGAAAAAACTTCTCAATTATAATGATAATTATAAAACCACTATAAAAATTATGGTTAGTTACATAGATTTGATTCACTTTTTTGCCGATTATTCACAAGATTAATCCCCACTTCCATTGGTTTATCCCCCTTGGTAAGAAGAGGTAAGTAAATCAAAAATGTTGAATAAGCCCATATAGTTGATTTGAAGGATAATTTTACCATATAAATCACAAATTATATAATTTATGATTATGTGGTACCACTAATGAGTAGTCATCGGTCCCAATAATAACAATTAAAAAAAATTTAAAGGGAAACATCATAGGATTAGATACGTAGTGATATTATTACTAAATTAGGGAATATGAATTCAATGTGTATCAATGTGTAACATAAAAATACTACACACTATGAGTGGGATGATTTGACACCAACGCCATTGAAATTTAATGATATAAAATTCTTGTCCACCAATAGAATGGGTTAAGAAAACATCATCTTACTCACATTTCTACCTAATATTCCCCAATATTATAAACCTATGAAAAATATCATGTAACTAAATAATTGTTTTTTATTTAGTTCCTAGAATAAATTTCGTTTAGTTGGGTAATATCATGGATTTCGTGTTTATCATAGTTAAATTGATCTATGATAATATTTGATAAACTGGTTCTTTTTAATGTTTATGAGAAAATGTATAATTATTTTACAATAAATTTCAATGTGTTTTGTTATTTAATGTAAAAAAACTCAACTATTTTATCAAGAATAATCCATTGATATTATTACATATTTATTTATGCAATTATAAGCATTAATGTTTAATTTTAATCCTTAATATATATGTATATATATATATATATATTAAGAATTATATTTGTAAAATCATTTTCAATACCTGATTACTTGTATTTTTATTAATTCCATGTATATTGTGTTTACAATTTTAAATTGTATTTTAAGAAAATAGTATTCTGTAATACACTTGTTATTATTTAATTTTTATGATATATTATTTTTAAATTAAACCTTAAATAGTATTTAAAAAAATTATTTTTAATTATTTCAATTTTTTACCACATAATAATAATGTGTTTATTATAAACTAGATAAAATTCAAGGTTTTCCAAGTGGGAGAGAGTGAATGTAAATATGGATGTTGGAGTTTCTTTTTTTATAAATCCCACAATTGGAATATATTGTATTCCATAAAAAACATGTAAAAGAAATCAAAAGATCATTGATTTTGGAAATATCATGTCACTAGCCATGAAAAAACATGGAAGATAATTTTCAAGATGTAACTATATAAGATACATATCACTTATTGTGAATCAAGAATGTTGAATATCTAATATAACAATAATAAATGGATAATGGTATGTCAGACATTATGATTTTCATTCATTAGATCTGACAATGCGATCACACCATATGATATCCCAACATCATATTATGTCCATGGTACTGTATTTTAAGGTGTGTTATTCAATTTCCATATGATAAGGTAAATTTATATGATAGCCTATCGAAATTCTGATATAATGGACCAATGAGGCTATAGATGAAGAAATATAGTGATTGTTTTCTATGATAAAAAAATTCCAAATAATACAAGTCCAACATAGATAAATGATGACTCCAAATCACATACCATAGAACTATCACTCCTTGAGACATTAACATATCAAAAAATACATATCTCTATGAATCAATAAATCCACTATCATTTTATATGAAATTGATTTATAATCACTTAGGATTCTCCCATATTTGATGATGCATTGATTTTTAGCACCACCTGGGAAACATAAGACACACAATATAAATCTTGATGCATAATCATTTCATAAATTATCAATAATATATTGAAATGGTTGAGAACAGAAATACTTAAACCATGAATATTATTCCAATTCCACATGGATATCAAGAACAAAAAAGATCATCAATTTAATCAATATGTTACAATATTGGGAAGATAAAATAATGAAATCACCACATGGAAAGATCTGATAAATTATATTATGATATAATGTGTGGTACTTTTCTTAAAGTGAATGGAATTCTTAAAGGTATTATTTGGAGTTGATCTAATTTTATATTATATATATGTAGATAATGAAAAATAGGATATCTCAAAAAATCATATAATTTCTTATAAAGAATATTGTTTTATAATCTGAAATGCAACCCTCTCTTATAAATAAGAGAATATAATATATGAATGTATATATTTTATAGTTGATAATGAGACTTTTAGAAGTATAAATGACACTGGGGGGTTCACCAATGATCAATAGGATGATCATGTATAATTTTCAAAGGGAGTATTAAGGATTATTTATCCTTTGATTACATTGTGTATTTCATTAGCTATTTTCTTAAACTATTTTCATTAATAAAATATTGGAATAATTTTTCAATTGAAATTAATTTTATCAATTTATTTATTGTTCTTGTTTAGTTTAATTATTAAATTTATACATAATCATTACTCATGTTTTTTTAAAATATAATCATATGGTTTGAGTAGTGGATTGAAAGTAAAATATCACCCAATGAACAAAGATTTCGAAAAATTAACTCAATTGAGTGTAGTTTTTTCCAATAACCCATGAATTTTGTACTAGAAAAATGAAATCCCAAGTTCAACCAATTCAGTTTGAGAAATTATAAAAAACCCCACTATATTCATTAACAACCTTATCAAAAATAGAACATGAAAGAAAACCTTAGAAGGTCCTCTGAAAACATTAGTACGATCTCGTAGTTTTTAAAGATAGAATCAAAAGTGATTCTGTGGTGGTTTCTCAATTTTACATATATAAACCATCGATAATTACTTGTGGGTTTATTTTATTTTATTTACCATGATAGAATAGTCATAATTTTAGTTATATGGTGTTTTATTATAAATTATTCCATAAGGTATATATCATATTTATAATCTTGTTTCATTAATTTTTTTATATTAAACATTGAATTTTTTAATGAAAACAATCACTATATGTTTTTAGTGTCATTTTTAAGAGAAATGTATAAAGAATAATGTGGTTTAATGTTTTTATGGTTTTTATACCTTGTTCAGAAATAAGAAGAACAAAACTCAACCCACTAGACCATTATATAAAAATCCAAAGAGTAGAAATTATAGCTCATGGATAATGACTATGCATTAGTACAACCTGGTCAATATTCTTTTCTGGAGATCATGATGAGAATCCCATAATCTAAATCATAGTCAAACCATAGATTCTAAATCATGGGTATAGACATACTACAAGGTAAATTCCTACATAATATATCTTTTATGTAGGGTTTTTTCCCTTGAACAACTCAAATACCACATAGTAACTAAAACAAAACAAATAAAACAAAAAAATTATCATGTAAAACTCCATGTCCAAGATCAAATACTAATTCAAAAAGTTCTCCTCCGTAGAACATAGTAGTATACCATGCCACAATAATCATATGTATATCATAGTAAAATGACTTAATTTATTGTATTTAATTCATTTATTTTTATCATTGATGAATTTTCATGATCCTAGTGAATTCTAGCTCCTATGATGTCAATAAATAGAGACATATGGGTATTATATGTCAATCTTGAATATAAATGACTTAAAAATATCCTATATAAATAATATTTTTTCCAATTTGACCATAACATTTACATTTCAATATATCTAATGTCTTTTTACAACTTTATATCATCAAAATAAATATGGTATTTGACAACATAAATTCTTTTTCTCATTTCATTTCTCTATTTTAACTATTTTCTCTATTGTTATAATTTCAAAAAGACTTATGCTCTTCTCTCTTCTCTATTTTTCTACCAAACAAATTCATGTTAATTTAAATAATTTTTATATATAGTGGAGTTCTTTATATGGGTTTTTAATAACAATCCAATTTAATAATATTTTTTCCTTTAGGTGTTCACCGTACATAATTTGATGCATCATGGTTCTAAATTATGGTTTAAACTATGGTTATCCTTAGTACATTGGCTTCTATTAAATATAATATTTTATTACTTCTTCGTTATTTATTAAAATTCTATTAAAACCCAGAGACCAATATAAACCTTCCAATATTTCATGAGGGAGGAAACATAGGTGTTCATTTTCAATATATTACTGATCTCCTTTATAATAGTGTTTCTTCTATAGTTTTGAAATTTTATTTTATTATATAAATAATGTTTTATATTCTATTCAACAACCATTAGAATGATTATTCGATTCTTAATATTAATTTTTTATTAGTTAGTGTTATATTAAAACATCATTTTGAAATTATTTCTAAATGAAATTCACAACTAAATTCTATTTTATCTCTAACCTATATTTATTAGCAAAAGTGGTATTATTTTATCAATATATATTTGGTTTTTTTATTTATAAAATCTAAACTGATTTTAATTTTTTATATTTTATAAAATAAATCATTTTCAAACACGCTTGTTGGTCCAAAAAGAAAATATATGGGTTGTATATATTTCATTAATGGTTAAAAATATACATATTGAATGACTCAATTCTATAATTTTCTTATTAGTATATGATACATAGCATAGAAAATGTTTTAATAAGAATTTTTACATATTAATGAATCAGAAGTCAAATGGATGTCTAATGGACAAGCTATTTTTGAACATAATAACAATGCTATAAATGATTTACGTTATGTTTTATATCATAATGAGTTTATTTATATTTAAACTTTTAAATATTCTTATGTAATATATGAATTTCATGTATTTTAACATGATGGAAACAATAATATTAAAGATAATAGACTTGATATTTAATGAAATTATTATTGAATTCTTTTGAATTCATCAAAATAAGTCTAATAAAGAATTTTTAATGATATTTACATTCATATTCAATATAAGGAGTTCTATTAGAGATGATTTTTGTACAAAAACTATGGTAATAAAAATCATTCATGTCATATAAAGAAATTGGGAACCCAAATTAATGACAATAAATAAAGATAAGGATATAAAGACATTAAAATTAAATGATGTAATCAGACCTCACATGACCTATGAGATAACTATTAACTGACAAAGAGATAAGGAATCCAAATAATTCATCTATATAAAGATTATTTATTTCATGAAAATTAATGAAACAATATACAATGATGATGAAATGGATATCTCTTCTTGAATTCAATAGATTATACATTAGAATGAAATATTAATAATCGACCAGAAAGGTGGTAAAATTTAAAATAAGTAAAGTGCATCAAATGAATGAATATTTGATATATAAGGATATATTATCACATGATAAAAATTAATAAAAATTATAGAAATATTAAAAAAATAAAACCATCACAGTCTCAAAAAATAGTTTAAGGGATTAGTATCTCTCTTTATGAGAATCAAGTGTTGAGTGTTTCAAGTGTCTCAAGGATCATGATGAGGATCATGAAAAATTAAACTCAAACTCATCTTTCTCATCATCACATTATTCATCCCCTCCATAAAATTATTATTAATCATCCAAATATTTAATCTATACAGATTAAAAATGTGTTTGTGGTCATCACTAATATTTGATTTTAACTGACTTTAGTCCACCAAGATTATAGAAAAAATTATAAATAATCACATGAATAAATGGATAAACTCAATATTATAAAAGATAAAATATCATGAAAATTTAATGATTAGAATAATGGAAATTATTTAAATTTTAATATCAACTATCTAAAAAATATATCATAAAATTCATCAATGAAAATGAAGACATAAATAAATATTTACGTTCTTGAATGAACTATAAAATTCAATTTTGATTTTGTTTTTCAAAAAATGATTTTATTCAAAATTTCAAACATTATAAAAAGAATTTCAAAAAACATGTTTTTTATTTATTCCTAAAAATAAGTTATATGATTCACCAAATTAATTGAAAACATTCTCAATATGTTAGACCAAAATATTTCAATATTTATCCCATATCTTTCTCTCTTAAATGATATTTAAAATAAATATTTATTCTAGAATAATTATTGGCAAACATATATGGTCCCACAGTATGGGTACCAAAATGAACAAGATATTAATTTTATATAAAATATATCTAAAGAGAAAATAATATAAAGAGAAATGGTATATGTTTAGTCAATGATCTAGAGACATGTCGGGTGACACTATCTATTTTAATCAGCTCTAAAAACTCAATGAAATATATATTGATTTTAGTGATTATTCATGAAGTTAAATAACTAGTATCTATATAATATGTTTTATCTATTCAACACATTTAAAATTTGTTTTACTAATGATGGATTTAAAAAAATATGTTAATTTCTCCATTTCTTGAAAATGGTTCTAAAATATCATTTGAAAATATTTTTGTCAAAGTATTATTTTCAAAAAATTGATTATATTTACTATATTGATTTTTATAACAAATTATAGTATCAATATAGAATATATTTATGATAAAAATATTAAATGTATAATCTATAATGATTGTGATTCAAGGCTCTTTAAAAGTTTACATGGCCTCTGTAATATACAATCAATCACTAATATAAACTGTTGTTAATTAGAAATATATTTTAAAAAATCATATCAAAGATAATATTTTTTATAAACCTTTAAAACATGTTCAAAAATAAAATAACTCTTCCAAACCATACATATAATTATCATCTTTTAAATTCCTTGATCATTATCACCTTATTATATATGGACCCACACAAGTCTAATGTATAATATGAAATTCACAATATTTTATGACTTTATATTATTATATAGTATTTACAAGGGTATTTATCATGGGACACAAATATGAAGGTTCTAAAGTATTCATAAGATTCAATAAGTATTTCGAAAAAAGGTCAAAAATACATTTGATGTTATCGTAGTGGATAATTTGATAACAAAGAGTTTGATAGATGTTTTTCATCATAATGTTATAAGAATAATTTTTCAACTCATATTACAAGTAACAAAATTGGGTAGTTATTTTGTGAAACTAAATTGTTCAATAAATATCTAGATTCATATTGAATGATTTCAAACCCTGTAAATACTTTTGGTAAAAGGTGGAAAATACTACTTGTTTTATCGTAAATAGTTTTCATAAAATACCATTCCTCAAAATAAACCATTATGATTTTTAGAAAAATAAAATTATGAAAGATTAATTTTACAGCATTTTTGGATTTAAATGTAATTTTCATAATATTAATGAATACCTTGAAAAAATTGATCCAAATATTGATTAAGAATCATTATTTCATAATTGAACTAATTTAGATCCTACCATTTATTTTATAAATGAACCATATAAAAGTGATAACTCCTTAGTAGAATTTTTTTATAATATTTCTAAACCTAAATTCTTATTTTATTATTTTTCTAAAATAAAACATTTCTCATTTTATAATTTAACATCTCATAATGATATCAATGTGTAAAATAATTCTAGTCCTTAACCAAAATCATTTAAAATAATAAAAAAACATCAATTCAAAATTATTTTTAGAGAATTTCAATATGAAACACATATGTGAATTTCTATCTTAATTGATGTAGAACATCATTCGTTTTTTATTTTGTATAACCTTAAATTAATGATGATGTTATTAATGAGGAAAATTATACTTTTTCTATAAAAGAAGTGGGAAAAAAATTCCAATGGAATTACATAAGGATTGTTATTGAAATACCCAATAATCATCCAATTATTGACAGGAAATGATTTTTTAGAAATAAATTTTGTGTGAAAGGTAGAGTCGCATGTACGAAATCATGTTTCATACACAATGGTTTTAGGTAAGAATAATTTGTTGATCAAATATAATAATTATCCCCATTTTCTTTACTATAATATACAATAATAATGATATAATTCATTTTGTGTAATAATTTCAAACTATAGATTCTTGAACCAGTATCCCCTAATAGGTTTCCCTCAAATGGATCACCATAAAGACTCAATGGTGATCCTAAAATACCATACTCTTATAACTAGTGGTAAGGGTCTAATGATTGTTTGATGGGGAGAATGTTCCCTCATGATCAAACTAGGATATCAGTACACATATAATGTAATAGTATAAGTAAATAATAACAACTAAAAATCAATAATAAATGAATAAATAGCCATGAATGAATATAATTCAATGTACAGTAATTGAAATATAACAAGAAATTTACATACTAGAATAGAATGACACTAAATAAAAAAAATAAAAACACGCTGACTCTAAACAGAAGCCTAATAAATGCATAATAAAAACTCCCCTTCCATGTTCAGTATGAAATGAATAATAAAAAGTAACATAATCTAGAACATATCCTAAAGTAAGAAGGTCTATACGGGTACCCATCATAGTTCCAAAAAGTGTGCGAGATATACTCAATAAGCCACCACTAATGATGTCTAACGCAATACAATCTATGAATATTAAATAAATTAGTTAGCATGTATAATATATAATTGTTTGATTTAAATGACTATTACATAATCTTGGTAAAGAACAGGCTCCTCAGGGTAAAATTAGTTGATCATACCAAATTTGGCTTAAGATATAATATCTACAAACATTTCATCATTGATATATAAGTATCAACAAATATGTAATATTTATATATCAAGATATATACGTGCACCAAAGAAAGATTGCGGTATATAACCAAGGAATCCACATATAATAAATAAATAATAATAGTCTCATAGTTTAAAATAAGAGTATAATACCAATAAAAAAAATAGTTGACAAGATCTTCCATTCACAATATTCCCAACAAAATGATGTGAAATTACATGTCTAATAACCTAACCATGTGTGTGATATGAAAATGTACATCTACCAGAAATTTTATTATATTCCATGTCCTGCATCCCTGAACAAGGGGCTGGGAAAAATCATGTCAAAAAACCTTGAACAAGATATCTCAATAGTAATCATGATTATGTTTATCCCACATTCTGTATGACCCCATAACCCATGAATTCCGTAATGAGTGTCCCGGTACTAGTGAAGGCACATTGTATCCCATCTAACCTATAAGACCATTCCAGGAATACCCACATGGGGATATAAGTCTCACCCATGGTTTAATAATTTATTTTACTATTTTTAGTCACATCATTTGTAATGGTTAACCCATGAATAAATTAATGAGTTCCAAGGGTTCATGCATACTGCCAATAATATTTGTAACTATACAATCTAAAAGGTATATGAAAGGACATGAGATCCCTCCATTCATGATAAGAAAGGATTCCCCATGATCTGTCTATTATTCAATTTAATTGGATGGAATAAATAAGGCCATGGGAGTATACATTTCATAACATAATTAATCAAATTCAACCATTTATACAAAAAACCCATAAGTGTTAATATTGGCCAATGAAACTATAAATACCAAAAACTGATTCCATTAAATAAATTTTGAAATATTATTTATAAATGATATGTAATCACACATAAAAAGGTATTTTAATGACATACCAATGAAATAATTTTAGTTTGTGTATAGGAAAAACATCTAAAGGGGTGGTTAGGGTCAAGTTAAAAACCCTCCAAAAGTGTGATTATATTCCCAAAGAGTATGCTATTTTATGTAATCGAATTTATAAAATTTATCTCACATTATGTAGGGGACTTGTGGAAGGTCGATCATGAATCACAATGACATATTTATTAATGAAAAACATTAATGGGAATCATATAGAGAACCTTCTTCCTGATTATGTAGGCTCAAAAATCTATTATCTAGCTATGAATTGAGATGAAATGAGTGAAAATGGGATAATTGAGACACACCCTAAAAATAGGGAATATCATCTTACACGAAGATAATATATGATATGCATAGATAAATTGATAGAAGATGATTGTGGATTCTAAGGCTTACTATGATGAATCAAACATGATGAACAATGTTATATTTGAATGATAGATAATGGATATCCCACAATATCTATGTTGAAGGTTAAAGGGAGCTCCTGATCCATAACTTCTATGGAATGAAGGAAAGGGTCCAACTCCCTTTTAATGTAGTAAAATAGGTTCTAGAAAATTTTATAACATTATTATTAATTTTACACCATAAACACCTTGCAAAGTGATGATCTCCCTTGTCCAGCATATTCACACCATAAATGATATGTTTATAGTGTAAATGCCTACATCCTATTGCCACACACCCTTCGGGATTTAAAATTCATTGAAATTATTCCCCGAGTTACTCTTGACCCATAGGAAACCTAAAAAACCATTTTGAAAACATAACACTAACGTTTTCCATCTCTTTGAATTACATTCTTTTGATTAGTTGTGAGTCCAATACACCCACCTAAAAAATTAAACATTAGATATTTTCAATAAATACAAAACATAGGATGTTAATTCCTCCCCACATAAAATCGTATCATCCCTGATAAGTATTGGTGAACATAGAGAACATCATACAACCAATATATGATGGAATGTTCCATTAAAACATATAAATTTCATTTCAAAATTCCTAATGAAACTACAAGATTCAATTTGAGCATATAGTACATATGTCGTTAAAAATCAATCCAATGATCTAACCTAGATCTAAAAAATTAATATAGTACTTCAGCATGTTTTTCTATCCCAATAAAATATAATTTAACTAAAACATTTTACAACTGGTATATGGAACACCCACCATAGTTTTTAGATTTCAATAGTCAATTTAGAGTCATGGTACTTCCAGTATCATAATTTATAAAAAAAAGGTTTAATTGTATCATTTTAGTGACACAACCAACATGTTTACCAATATAACTTAATGTTTCTACACTTGGTCCTTGATTTTGAGAAAAATGGTCAAATTCCCTTTAAACTATCTTGTACTGGTCACAAGATCATTTCTCTGAAAAGTCATAGATAATCATTTAGACTCCAATAATGTCATATCAATGACATTAATAACATAGTTTCATACCTACCACATAAATAAGTAATTGAATAAAAAAATTATGATCACATATTGATGAATAAATTTGAGAATAATAGGATTCGATTGTCGATGCATCACCCAACTAGATTCGAATCCATTATCACAATGCACACTAAGATCATTTTCATCATTTTCATTGAGTCCCGCACCCATATTCGGGTAATATATTCTAGATATACCGTTCTAGGTTCTAATCTTTTACACGTATAAAATAGATTGACTAATACATAGTTGATCCATTATCCATGGATCATCAAAAGGGGAATCATGGTCTTAATTCCCTCACTCAGACCTCACGTATGTCTGCATTCAAACCATTATGTTGAATACACTATGTAATCCAACAGTACCTAGTTAAATTTATAATGTAACTTGAAAACCGAAATAATCATTCATTGGAAATTACAACTCACACATTAAGGTTACCCTATAATAGTCGATAATGGGATTTCAAACCACAAGGATCCATTAGATAACTCTTAGAGCACAAATCCCAAGGATTACATCCTCCCAGCCAAAAAATATTTTGTTTTAATTAATTATATTAATGTATATCTGATACTTCCTGGAATACTAATGATGAGGTCATAATATTGGGATGATCACCAATATATGAGGAGTACACCATGCTATTAAAAATATCTCATTAGGGATACCTTGGATGATAAACATGTTAAGCTCGTACAATAGTCTCAACCCACTGTCAAAATCTAATACCCAAATAATCAGTATATCCACACTAGACTAACCTATAAAAGACATGTCCTTGTTAATATATAGTGGATTTAATTAAGGTATTGATCACATAACATTTTATCCGATTGTAGCTATGATCATTCAATAATATCCACTGAATTCTAACCATGAATCTCAACATTCATCATTGTTTGGGTACTAAACTAACCACCTAATTATAATTCTACCATGAATGAACAGATGAGCTACTAACCCATCATACTCGTTGATTTCATATTCAACCTCAGCCTGAATATTACATCCATAATCAATTTAAGGACTCATGATAGAATTAAAACATATTTTCATATTTGACACTTGAATGATCAAACCTATATGCATAGGAGATTATAAAATCCTTTCAAAAAATTTCAAAATGGCCCCTTTTTGTTTATTCCACCCATATATAAGGAAACATTTCTTATGATCAACACAACACCACACACGTTAGGATTTTTGAAGGAGTTGTATTGGTGAAAATGGAATAAATATCCAATAGAACATGCTCCATTCCCCTCAAAAATTGTTACTATACATGGGAAACAAGTTTACACCATGGTTAAACACAATATAAGAGATTATGAAAAATATTATAAGCATGCATGATCTGATTTAACATCAGACATACATGTGGAACTCCTATTCTGGCAGATCCATACACAAAATTGTTATCCAACATGAATGAAAAAATAATAATCTTGGATGGTAGTTATATAATACCGAATATTTTTTAAAACATCATCCTAAAGAAATAAAGAAAAAAAATATTTGATTATCAGCTGGAAGATTTAATGATTTCTATGAACTCTAAATTCCTAGGTCACTCCTCTCTGGAGATGTTATGTGAATGTTGAGATTACATACTAATGAATATTTCACTCAAATCATGATGCCAAATATTTAATGTATTATGTGACCTTATAACACAAAATACATTGTATTTGAAGTGTCACATCATAACATTATAGGAACTATATATAGCAACATGTATTACTATAAGGATTAACCAACGTAACATGCACTGCTATCTCTTTTTATTTATATCCCACTGTAATTTCTTATCCAGAAGTCCTATTATCTCACAAGACTATAAATAAGATGACTAAAAATAACACATTCTCTTAGAAATGATGAATGATAACATGATAACTAGGGATGTTGACCATTCCCAAGGCATGTTTATCCCACTTAACTAGAGTATTACATTATTCTGACACCCTTAAGATGTCTAGACCAACTGAATAACCAACCATATACCCAAGGTGAGTCATCTCATCATAGAATTCATACTCGGGACAAATAATTCTCGAACGAGACATAATGAAAGAAAAACTTCATAAGTACATTTAAATGTTTTTATTTTAGGGGTGTTTTATCTATTGGGATACCTTCATACATGCCCAATGAATTGATGCAACAACAAGTTTTCTCCTAAATGGGTCACTATCACTTACTATATATTCAGTACGACTAAAAATCATATGAGTAAGTCATTACAAGTCTATAATAAATATCATGTTCCATTAATGGGAAATATCATTGAATAATTTAAACATAACCCCTATGTGAGGGTCTATGATATAAATATATTATAGTGGATCCTTTTTAAAGTATTTAATTAAATTTCATTTTCTAAAAAATTTATATATCCTATGTATTAGGATAATATGTATCAATTGTTAATAAAAATTATACTAAGAACATTATTTAGCTAACACCATTCAACATTAGGAAATTTATGTCATCATTTTATTTTTATCCATCATTTATTTATGTATTAGTTATTAAAAAGGACTTAGTTATAGAGATTGTCCATTCCATTTTTTGGGAGAAAACAAAATTTTGGTTGAAATTGGGATTTTAATTAACTACTGACTAATTTCTATAAGATTAAAAATTGCGAACTATTATTTTATTATTAAGAATATATAGTTTTACTAAGGATACATTATAAATTTACATATAACACTATATAAGAGGATTATGATACTTTAAATAACCATTGCATGATTATCACATGCATACCACCTTGGAGTTACATACCATAGAATATAACGATAAAAGAAACATAGGAAGGTCCAAACTATCTACCTTGGGACTATTTAAGTGAAAACTAAATGAAATAGATTTATTAAATATTGATTTCACCATTAGTGGGTTTACCGGATTTTCATATCAAGTAAATAAAGACCCACTATCCTAGAGTCTAGATTATCTCATAATCATTTCACACTGTGATCGACTTAATCAGTTTGAGTCAAATCTATAAACTATAAGAAACCACTTAATTTTAGGAGTATGATTTTAAAAACATTATATATACATAATAGTACAGTTAGATGAGTCCCCACAACAAAATTATAAAAGTAAAAGGCTTCTTAATTTAAAATAGTTACATCAAGTAACAATAACCATGATTTCACCTAAATCATTAAATATGACATGTTCATATATGACTATTTAATTATATGTGTAACCATTCCCCAATTTATTAAGGCCCATTCACTTTATAAAATTTGGAAGTTTTAACCATTAAATTGTAACCACTAATGTTATAGCATATGTAACCCAGGATCCATTGATAAAGCATGTTATAATTAGATAAGTAAGGTTCTACCATTAAACAAAAAATGACATAACTATTTTATGTTGATATGGAACCATAAATAACCCATGATATATTATAATTACAACAATGCTTGATATCATGTATTGGTGATTATAATAATCATGGAAATAAACAACATAACTATAAAAAAAATTATACAAGGAAAAAAATCACCCAACCATTTCATATAGATATACATGTTGAGGAAAGAAATAAGGAAAATTCTTAATATAAAACTTATTGTCAAAAAATACAATATAAATGGAATGGAATATGCATGGAATATAAATATCTATGTGACTATGATGATGCATTTACCAATACTTCATTTTCATGCTGGGTAATTGGTAAAAACCAAAAAATAAGTAAGTAATTGAATGTTAACAATAACACAAGGTGAATTAAAAATAATAATTAATAACAACGACATGAATAATCACATACATGAAAACATGATCTTTTCCCCTTGCATGGCTTGGACAGACCTAGACAATAGCTTTTTACCATGTAGCTAAACATTCATAATCTCATTTTTACCATCCCCAAAATGTTATATAATGAATGAGAAGCTCTAATAACCCCTTTTAATGTCCCAACCTGGGTTTTACTAACATGTTGTCTCATGAAATTCACCACATGTATTCAATAATACATCCACATATGCTATTGGTTTCTAACTGGTAGCAAGGTTATAATAAAGGTACAATGGGGAGAATATTACCTCATAATCAATGTATCATTATTGTACACAAATAATGAAACAAATAATTTAGATAATATTAATTTAAAATAAATATTAAATAAATAAATAAACATTCATGAACAATAAACATGTATAATAATAGACATACATTCGATAAATACATAAATATGGCTAGACTGACGATAAATAAAAAAATAAAAGACAACAGTTATAGAGGGAATCCCAAGGGCATTCTCAGCATCCACTCCCATGAAAAGTCCTAGACCAAATGAATAACAACAAGGAGAACAATATACAACATATACTTATGACAGAAGGTCTGTTAGGGTACCCAATGGTTTCCTTAATATAAAATGAGATATTCTTAATAGTCCACCACTTTTTTTAAAAAAATTAATTCTCATCGATAAATAAAAAATCAATTAGGGTGTCGATATAAGAAATAAATCAATGAATTAAATTAAATATACATAACTGTTTCATGCTTGAGTTTCTCATGGGGAACCCATTCCACCACACGTACTTGGGCCTAAGCCACAATATATCTAAATGTACCATTTTTTATATCTAATAATACATTTATCATATATATATATTTGTAGATATACATGCATTGGTGGTACCATGAAGGAAATATATAAGCCATATACATATAATATATATAATGAATTTTCAATAGTTTGACATATGAGAACAACCCTAAGAACATTAATAAAGGGTATGAAGTGTCATTCCAAACAATCTGAATAAAATGATTTCTAGTTCCATGTCCAACATCAAAACCGTGAGTGTGAAACATCATTTTCATCAAATCAAAATGATGTGAAATTCCATGCCAAACAACCTACACTGAGGGGGGTGTGGAGCTTAATGTCAAACAAACCAAAATGAGGCCTCTCAATAATAATAAGGTATAAGGTAACTATACATTCACTATGATACTTTAACCAATAAGTTCAATAAAAAGAAACTCAATATCACTCAAGGATAAGTATATCTTATCTGCCCTATATGGCCATCGAAGGTACCCATACATTGGGATCCAAGGATCTATAAAGGTATAAAAATTAATTTCATCTGGTTTAGTCATGTTGTTTATAAATAATATCCAATGCAGAATGTAGGGATTGATATGGGGATAGGTGAACTTTCCAGAATATTATGAATCATTCATGCTAAAAGGTGTATTAAAGGCCTTGATAAATATATAGGTCAAAGAATACATTATTCACCATGATCTTTCAATTTTATAAGTCAATTATGATTAATAATAAGGTTATGTGAGTATACATGAAATGAAACAATTCATCAAATTCATTCATCTAGACAACACGCTCTCACATGTTTATATGGGAAAATTAAATCATAAATGACTTATAATGAATCATTTAAATAAATGTATGTATATTATTTATAAGGGATTAGTAATAAATCATTGAATTGTATTTCAATGAACTATAATTGGACTAAAGGTCCTTGGATTATATGAAAAGCAACAAGAAGTGTTTTTCGAGTCGAGGAAGACATCCTCCATTGGCGTTTCTTACTTCTTGACGAATACATGATTTAGACATTAGAATTTACTTAATTAATTTCAAATTTTTTTTGAACCCTAGATGGATTGATGTGGTAAAAACAATGAATTTATAAATAATTTAAAGTTAATGTGATAGAATGTAGACCAATGAACACATGATTGAATGCCACAGTAATCTATTATCAGTATTTGATTCAATAGGAAATTTGGAGAAATGTGTTAATAAAAAAAGGCCATTAAAATAGTTTATATCAACTTCTATAGATATTTAAACTCATGCAATGAGATAAACTATATTAAGAAGTTATTAGATTCCATTTTTTACTGGTAGGAATCCAATGTGATAAAAAATGATTGATTTGGATTTCCAATGAATGATATCCTACTATAACGTGGTTGAAGGGGAATGGGATCTTCTGCTTTGCTACATCTGTGTTGGGAATGAAAGGGAAAAGAGGGTTTTTAATAGAACAAAAAATAGTGTTTGTCACTTCTATGGAATAAATAAATTGTTTAAAATGTTAAATCCATTAATCCCTTCTAGAAAAAGATTCTTTATAGTGTCGACTAATGGTTGATATCATAATAAATCAGAAAGAGGTATCTCCCCATTCCAGGATATTAATGTTGTAAATAATATTATTATTACATAAATTGATGGAACTAGTATCCACACAATGTTCAAGATGTATGATTCACCCCAAACCATTCTTGGTTTATATTAAACCCAAGGAAAGCTAAAAAAATCGTCCAAAAAACAACATTATAATGTGATCTATCTATTATAGTTCCACGCCAATGATCTAATAGTAATTATTTCTATCAACTATATATATATATATCAAATTAAATTAAAAAATTCAACCCATATAGAACATGGGAGATTAATATTTTTTTAAAAAAAAATTCAATGGTGTTGTTCTTATTGTTTTTATATGTAATAATATTTTTGTTAAAAACCACGAGTTATAACAAATTAAAATTTCCCATAATATTTTTTATCATTAACCGAATCATTATATAGTTTAAAATAAAACCATTAGGATTATTATAAATGGTTTTCTACTTATATTTTATCAAATGACATCAAAATGGAAAAGTTTTATTATATATTAAACCAAAAATTGTTGCATATGATTTTTTATTTATTACAATCTAAGTCAAAGATATAATTTTTTAATTTATATTTGAATCAATTAATTATTATTTTTTATATCATGTGAGAAAATATTATTAAATGAGTTCTATGGGTGATTTCATATTATTTATTGGTTTTAAAATATCTAAAAATGAGTATAGAACATTCCTTTTACAAATAAATTACACTAATGATATTTTTATGGGTTTTGTTAAAGATAATGATATGGAAATTAACACAACTATGATTATGTTTATAGGGAAAATATTTGTTGAATCCTATAAATTTGATGATAATAAAATTTACATAATTATTATTTGAAGTCAACATTAACCTACTATAACGAAACATTATATTATTTTTAATTATTTTCCCAGTGATTATTTTCATGAAAATCCTAAGGATTCTAGTTATAAAAAATAACAATGATTTTAATTATTTTTATGGGGCGTTAAAATTAAAAAGATGTTATATCCAAAAATAAAGATATTTCAATATTATAATTAATTATAATACTAATTTTGGATGATTTCATCTAGATATAAAAAGTATATGTGGTATTTCTCACCTTCTTGAACATTCTGTAATCTCTTAGAGTAGTATGATAAATTATTTTATATTTATTTAGTAGAAGTAGAATATATATTAAGGAAAATTTGTTTTCCAAAATAATATGGATTTAAATAAATATCTTAGATTTGAGGGTTAATATTTTTTCCTTTTCCTGTTACATGACATAGTTTTGGTTCAATAAAAATCACTAAAAATCCCTTTCAACATAAAAAACGTAAAACAATTTATATAAAACATTAATTTTTTAGAGGAAACATTAAAGAGTGAGATATATTATTATAATATGTTAGTAAAATATTTAATTATATAATATAAAGTGGAGTTATGAATTAACATTTTATTAAAGCGGAGTTATGAATGGCACACTTATAAAATATTATATACTCTTTTATTTTTTCCCAAATATGTTTTTTTAAAGCTATTTTTCTAAGAAATCATGTTGAAATTTCCAATATAATTTTTTCATTATCATATAGATTATATTTTACTTATTTTGTATCTTATATATCTAACACATTTAATTTGTAAATATTTATGTAATCAAAAAGGGGGAAAACTGTTAAATGTTTTTGGTAGATAAAAGTCTATTATAGGGGGGATTTTATTTTTTGGAAAACTATTAAATATTCTTAAACATAATATATCTAATGGATGGATATTTTTCTAGGGAGGGGATTCTTTCGTGTATATTGGTATTTTTAAATATCTCATCTTCATTTTTTTCTCTTCCACATTACTCATTCCTATTCACCACAATATTAATCATTATGTTGTTATTTTAATTTAATATTGAATGTGTTTGTGACCATAAAGAAGGGGGAATTTTTTAACATATAAAATTGTTTATGATCACAATTACTGATATTTTTTCAATCCTTTTTTATTCAAAATAAATTAAGGAGAATTATAGGGTTTTATGTTGTTTTAGATTTTATACAGTCTAGATATGAGAGGATTATGCCCTAAACCATTACTCTATACCACAAAACACTGTATAAAAAAATTAAGTATCCAGGAGAATTGCAACATGATTATACATCTTGGTCAACCATCCACATAGAATATCAAAATAGGAATCCTTGAATCCTCATTGTGGTTAAGCATTGGATCATGAAAATTTAGGTGACGCCACCTCTAATGTAAGAGATCTCAATCATAGATCTTCTATGTAGGTTTTTTTCACCCTATAGCTCAATTAAAATTTCATAGTTACCTTAAAATAAAAAAACCACTAAAATATCCTATCATACATTATATAATTGCTTATATCCCTATTCTACAAGGATCATGTCTATGATGTATAAATATATAATAAATATCAATAATATTTGATATATTATAGAAAATAATTAATTTCACGACATTAAATAATTATCATGGATCTATAATGCATTATACATACTCTAGAGACACTAGTAACAAATTAAATATATAATTAGAGGCCCTGGGAGTCTGAGATCACAATCTAATTAAATTAAATTACAAAAACCCTATATAATGAAGACATTATTTTAAATGAATCATTGATGTTATATTGAATGAGATATAATGCTAGGTCTACTAGGCTAGATACCTAGAGAGGGGGTGATTTAGGGTATGACAGATTAAAAAAAATACCCATTTTGATCTTGTTTTGATATTAGAAAACCCCCTCTTCTCTCTCCTTCATTATGAATATTATGAATAAGCCTTAAATCATGAACATGACAAAACGTTTTTTACTTTGTTCACCATCAATGGGCTACATCCAAGGAGCATACACTGGTTGTGTGCCGATGTTTCAATTCCACTATAAGCGCACAACTGTTTACATGTTCGGAGCAGAATCACTGTACCTTTTGTTTTACAAGCGCTCACAAAATGAAAGATCACTGCTCTCTCAACTAATGATTTCTCACTACTTCTTCAGAAAATCCTCCCGCAATTTATTGACCTATATGTCTCTTCAATAACTCTAATAAAATCATTATCCTTAACTGTTGATAGATGCTCTGTTGATTTCCAACTTTCACCTGTAGATAAATCTTACTTTGCACCGAGTGTATTGGGCAACTGCAAATTTTACGTCCATCCCTTACTGCACCTTGCACATAATTATTTGCCTTTGCGTGAAATTAACATTTTGTGAAAATATCCTTTTACGTGCAATGAATTTTTTTATTCGTAGCTACTATTAAATGCAACCTCTATACTTCCTTGCACATAAATCTCTGATTTTTCATGAAATTCACATTTCATGCAACTATCTTCTTTTCGCACCACCGCTGCTTCGTGTGAAAATATTTCTTTTACACACAAACTTGTTGTTTTCACGCAACTCTCTTGGGCACTCCAATTTCACACGCTGGAGCCCAAAAACTCTCTATGTCATGAACTCATGCAAATTAGGGGGGTCACTTCATATTTATAAGAAAAATCGATCCTATGAGAAAAACCCTACTTTAGTGCACAATCCACTTCGAGGAAAAAAACACATCTTCTAGACAACATCATTTTTCACGCCCGGCTCCAAAATTTCTTGCACCTCAGGCCTTTGCATATTTTCAAGCTTCTGATCTTAAACACCTCTTGCTTGAAAAATATCAATCCCTCAATTTTGCGCATCCCACAAATATTTTGTGCACCACTTTCCTTTTTCGCACACATCACAAATATTTCACGCACAACATTACATTTGCATACAATGCACAAATATTTCACGCAACATGTTATTTTTCTGCGCACCGTGATGATATTTCGTGCACCATGCTGATTTTTCACGCACCACTATATTTTTCGTTCACTACACTGATTATTCACATGCAATTATATTTTTCACTCACAATGATGAATTTTTTCTGGCCACTATATTATTCGCGCACCACACTAGAAAATTATGACACCGTGTATCTTCTTAATTTGTACCACCTCCAGATCATCCATTCCATTGTCGAGGTTCTTCAATCAATCATGGATTATTGAAAGCATCCCTTGAATAGGAAAAATCACCATGTAAACCCCCTTTGTCAACACAATCATACATCATGTTCTACTTTTTCAACAAACACAACATGGATGCCCATTTTGTCAACAAACACAATCACCTAAAAAAATGATTCAATGATTCCTTAAGGGATTTTTTCCAAACAATATCACCCTTTGGGTTTATTGACTACTCTTATCATTATTTTTTTATCACTTTGATATCTCATTAAGGATCCTTCCAACCACTACCACCGTTTGCATGTTGTGATTCTAATAGCATTCAAGGATTCACATAACACATACTCTAAGACCACATGAGCAATGGTCGGTGTGAGAAACAATATTAAATGAGAAGTTTAGCAATGAAACAATTCATTTATAACACCAACTATTATTACCAAACTGATACCAATTGCTAAACTGATACCAATTGTTGGTCACTGGAAACCTTCTCGAACTATCACTCTTCAGATTTTATCATGATAAAAATCTATAGCTGTCGTGACATCTTTTCTTTCATTGATCACTTCTAGCATCATTAGATTTAAATCTCCCCATGTCTTCTTACAGCTTCAACCCCTCTTCAGCCTTTCATCTCCCCTATCTCGCTGCTCCACCTATCAGCTTCTCCCTGTGTCTCTGATTAAGACATTTTATCCCCTTATTAGCCACAATTTCTCCACATTGTGGAGTAACTATTTCTACCCCTTTGTCAACGAACCCAAGGTCATTACGTTTTGATCTGAAACACTGGAAAGAATACATATTAGCACAGTAGAGAAAAAATACCCTCCCTTAGGGAGAGGGGGAGAGTCTCATAGATACACTTTATCATGTGCGGGGAGTCGATTGATCTCCCAAATACAGTTGATGCCTCTCAGTAGCTTCCTGGTGTAAGGCCTTTGTCAAGATGTATGTAACATGTAGCTCTATCAGCACATACTCAAACATTACGATTCCTAGATCAACCTTCTCCTTTATAAAATGATACATTATCTCAATGTTCTTTTTATGGAGTGATGGACTTGATTTTTCTTAGATTTATAACACTTGAGTTATCAAACTACATTCGGAGTAGAGACTTCAATTCAATGCGCATATCGTCACGTTGTTGTTTCATCCACAATTACTGTGTGAATGCTTGGGTGGCCGTAATATACTTAGCTTATACGATTCTCAATGAAATGAAATCTTAATTCTTTCATAGCCATGAAATACATAAACCTACAAGATAGAAAGCACCACTTGATGTTTATTTCCTCTCATCCACTGAACCAGCCCAATTTATATTAGTATATCACATTAATTTTGACTGAAATGTTTCACTATATATCAATCTGATATCTATCATCCCCTTGATAAACCAAAATATTCTTTCCACTGATATCATATGGAATTCCTTGGGATTACTTTGATATTTCTCAAATTTCCATGTGGAGGATACAAGGTCAAGCCTTATCATAGTTAGGTATAGCATACATGCAATGATTTTCCTGTATTCTGTGATATTAACTGCCTTGCCAACATCATCTTTGGGCAGTTTCATCCGGGTAGCAAATGGAGTCTTCATCCCCTTGGAATTTTCCATTCCAAATCATTTCAGAACCTCTTTGGAATATATGGATTTAGAAATGAATGTTCCATTCCTTCCTTATGTCACCGGTAGAAAAAGGTAAAATGTTAGCTCTCCAATCATTGTCATTTCAAAATCACTTTTCATGAATTCAGAGAACTGTTTGCACTGAGATTCATCTGATCCAGAAAATATTATGTTATTGACATAAACTAGTACCATCATCATTTAATAACTATTTTTTTGAGATAGGGGTTGTAATAAACCCCCCACACTCGAAACCAAGATTTTTCAAGTACTGATCAAGCATTCAATACCATGCACTTTGTGCTTGTTTCAGTCCATACAACACCTTCTTCAGTCTTCGAACCTTGTTCTCATCCTCATTAATGAAACAACCATCTGGAAGCTTTATATACACCTCTTCCTCTGGAACCCCATTAAAAAAATACATTTTTGACTTCCATATAGAAAGCAATGAATTTCCATTGCACTGCAATGGCTAGGAATAATCTGATTGTCTCCAGTCTCTCAACCGGTGCAAATGTCTAATCAACATCTATTGCATATATCTGGGAGAATCCTTTTCATACAAGTCGTTCTTTGTTATGAATCAAATTTTCATATTTATTCATCTTGGTGTGATCGACCCATTTAGTCCCAATGACATTCTTGTTTTCTAGAATCGAAACAATCTCCCACGTCTGATATTTCTCAATCTGATCAAGCTATTCATTCTTTGAATTAAGCTAGTTTTTATCATTAGCTGCATCAGTGAAAAATTTTGGCTCAATCTAAGATAATAAAGATATCTGGTTTAGAGATTTCATTCTCCTTGTCTTAACTGGAGCTTACTAATCACCAATGATATTCTTCCTGTCAATTTTAGCTCGACACTTTGGATTTTGTGTTGATACAGATTTTACTTCCTCATGCTCATTATCAGTATCTTATTCTGAATCAGCATCAGCCACTTCTGCTCCCCCTGAAATGCTTTCCTCCGTATCACTTTCATCAAGAAATTTTTTACTATGCTGTTGAATGATCTCCACATTCTCCACTACAGTGACATCATTTCTCTCAACTAAATTTCCGGGCCACTTGTTAAAGCATTTGTATGCTTTGATTTCTCCTGAATAGCCATAGAATATCCCCTAATATCCATGTGACTCAAATTTCATATGTTTCTCCTTGTTGTGGATAAAAAATATACTTCCTACTATTTTAAAGTATTTCAATCTGGGCCTCTTTCCATACCACATCTCATACAGAGTATTTATTTCCTTTAGACTCAACAAATCCATGTTATAAATGTAGACTGAAGTCAAAACTACATCCTTTCGAAATTTCTCTAGTAGGTATTTTTCTATATGAATTGTTCTAGACATGTTATTGATGATCCAATTTATTTTTTCAACCACTCCATTTTGTTGGGGAGTTCTCACTGAGGAAACATGATTCCTTATCCCGTGATTCTAGTGATAGTCTTCCACCTTACTATGAATTCCATACCATTGTCAGTATGAAACTTCAGAATTTTCTATTAAAGAATCATTTTGCACCATCTCCGGTGCTATTTTATAAAGTTGAACACTGCAGACTTATGGGAAATAACAAATACCCATGCCATTATTTTGTAGTCATCAATGAAAAGATCATGGTACCTCTTTCTATTAATTTCTCGAGGTTTGATAGGCCCACAAAAATCATCATTCACCTATTTGAGCACTCCTGTTGACTTATTTTCCATAGCCTTATATGTATTTCTAATGATCTTCCGTTATTTTCATTCATGGAACGTGTGAGTACGATCACGTGATAGCTTAGGGAGGTCTCTTGCTGCATCACACTTTACCTGATCTTCCAGGGATGGTTGGAATATATGACCAAGTCATTTATGCCACAACTTGTTCTCTTCCTCTCTGGATAGAATGAAGATATCTTCTTCTCCACTTACCAGGTATAGATTTATCTTTATTAATTTTCCCTGTAGAACTATTGTCCCATCTCTTCCTTTAATGATACACTTCTTCTTATCAAACCTTATAGAATTTCCTGAGTCACATAGTTGACTGAATCAAGGAAAATTATGACAGAGGCCTTCTACAAATAATATATCAGCATGTCTCATCTCTTTGCCCCCAAACATGGCCTTTCTAGAGACAATAATTTTCAATACATCATCATTTCCAAACATGAAAACTCCATCATTGTCATATTTTTTGTCTGTGACAAGATTCTTTTTAGCTGTCATGTGAGATGTGCAGCTGTTGTCGAGGATCCCCACTCCAGAGCGATCTGATACATTAAGTGAAATTTCTCCCACCACTACCTTCTCATCCTTTTTCGTTTTGGTCCATAGTTTTTCCTATTTACTTCTCATTGATTGTGACTTCTGATTTTTCTTAGAGTCTGTTGGACCAGCTTCATCTTGCAAAGCTGAAAATATTTTTTCATTTTAAACACACATGTTTGTTCATTGATCAGCTGTGTGGAAACATTTTAATTCTCTAATGGCACATTCCAGTATATGGTCAATGTAAAATACCTAGCCATGTGACCAAATCCTTTTCCCCAAAAACTAGGTCTTTCAAAATATGTTCTGGAGAACCGTTCTCTATTTGGCTTCCACCTTTGATCTTGTGCCCTTCGACATCTCTTGGATATGGAACACACATACTGTTAATGTCCCATACTTCCACAACAATAACCCTTGATATGAGGTTCATTCCATTGTTTGACTTCTTCACTACGAGTTTCCCCTTGGGATCTCTAAGTAATCTGATTCTTCCTTGTGCCCAAATCATACTTCAATCTCGGAGTGGATGCTTGCAGTCTGACCTCAATTTTCACAGCTCTTTGTTATCTATCAAACCCCCCATCGGTCATAGAATCTAAACATATTTGATGTTTTTTTTCTGTTGAACAACTATTATCCACTTTCAGCCTCCCAGTTTTCGGAGAGATCTTCTTTCTTGATGACCCAGCAGAAGTAAAGAGTTTATCTTGATCTTTAACCTATTTTCGCAAATGGAAAACTTCTCCTTCAACTTCTTCCATATGCCTGATTTGATGTTTCCTATTGTTATTGAAGGTATCGATCCCCATTTTCTGTTCTTAAATTTTTTGTTTATACTCACCAAATGTTTATGAGTCCTTTGGTGTTGATGATTTGAGTTTCTCAATTTCTTTCATAAACTAATACTTCTCTTCTTCTTGCTACTACATATAGAGTTTGGCATCACAAACAACTTTGTTGGATATTTTGTTTTGGCTCTACAAACATCTACATCCTCAAGAGAAACCTCTATCATAGCTTTCATATCAACTATTCCCTCAACTTATTCTTTTTCTTCATCATCTTCAGTTTCATTCTTATTCTTAGAACTACTGACAACTACCACAATAACATTTTCTACATGATATCTACAGTTCTCTTTCTCTCCAACATCATCAACCTCATACTCGTCTCAACTGTCATATTACATTGAAAGTAGTTTCTTCTTCTTAAATAAATTTCTCTTGAAATTTTCATGCATTTCCAAGAGGCTGGAGACTTATTCATGGGAATTTTGATTTCATCGACATCATCATCCACTTGGAACTTTTTGGGACACCATGACACAATATTTACAACCTTTTCACATCAAAAACAATAAATTTGATGCTTCCCTTTAATCATTCCTTTTCCTATTACAAGGTTTTTTGAAAGGAATTACATCACCTCATCGGTCTATTCTACTTCAAGAGAGTCTTAAATAGTGAGATTATATATGGTCTTGAATACCACATTTTGGTTTTTCCCTTTTCCACAACATTGTAATCATCATTTCTCATTTCATATGTAACATGGTTGTTGTTCAGGTATTCCAATGTCAACTATTTTGGGTACTTATCATCCAAAACTGATACATTCAGATTGAGTTAAGGTGGAAGATTCCTCAAAATACTCTTCACAATCATTATGTCTTCAATAACTTCTCCCAGACCTCACATGTCTTCCACTACAAAATTTACCCAGTCGAAGAAGGAAGAAACAGACTCATTCAGGTTCATTCTCAGATCCTCATTCTTGTCCCACAACACTTGCAACTTTTCCTCTCTTACCTTTGTATCCGCTTCATATATATTCAATAGCTTTTCCCACATGGAAAGTTACGTTTTCCATGACATCACATTTGTGTAGATAGGATTGTATAGGGATCCTCCTAAGGAAATAAATTCTTTGGCCCCAGCATCCAACTCTCTATGCTCAGCTTCTGATAATGCACCACTATTAATATCAGTTGTCATGCCATGAATTTATGTTATGATCACATCCATTCCAAATGATCGGAAGTAGTGTTGCATCTGATTATTTTATAGCTGAAAATTGTAACCATCAAATATTGGAATCCTTTTATGATTAGTGACCTCCATTTGATAGAGAAACACTGATACTAACCTTTCCCTCTAATACCAATTGCTAGGTCCACTAGGCTAGATACCCTGAGAGGGGTGAGGGAAATCAGGTTATGACAGATTTAAACAAATCACCCTTTTGATCTTTTTTCTCTGTTAGACAAAACCCTCCTCACTCTACTTCCTGATGTAGAGTATCAAAAAATCTTAAAGCATGGACATGATAGAACAATTTTTACTTGGTTCACCTCCACTGTGCTACATCCAAGGAGCATACACCAGTATTGTGGCCATGTACCAATTCCACTATAACCAATCTGTTGTTTAAAATTTTGGAGCGGACTCACTGTCCCTACCGATTTATAACCACTCAAAAAATGAAAGCTCACTTCTCTCTCAACTAATGTGTTCCCACTGCTTAATTAGAAGATCCACCCACAGGTAATTGACCTGTAGGACTCTTCAATATCTCTAATGAAATCTGCATCATTAACTATTGATAGATGCCCTGTTGATATCAAACATTCACCCACAGATGAATCTCACATTGCACCGAGTGTACAGGGCAACTGCAATATTTACACGCAACCCTTAATGCACCTTGCACGTAATTCTCTGCCTTTGCATGAAATTCCCTTTTCACGCAACACCCATTTTATGCACAACACCCCTTTTATGCACAACCAATTATTTTACACGCAATTTATTTTAGACACAACCTCTACACTGCCTTGCATGGAAATCTATGTTATTGTGAGAAATTCACTTTTCATACAACAATAATCATTTCACACCAACTCTTTTTCCCGTGCAAATTGTAATTTTATGCGCAAAATTGTGGCTTTTTGTAAAACATTCTTGGGCACCCCAATTTCGTGCGCCAGAGCTCGGATACTCTTTATGTATTGAACTCCTACCAATGAGGGTGGTCACTTCATATTTATAGGAAAAATCATTCCTGCGTGAAAAACCATTCTAGAGGGCACTATCCACTTCGAGCGAAAAAAAACACATCTGGCGAGCAACATCGTTTTTCACCCCCAGCTCCAAAATTGCGTGCACCTCAAGCCTTTGCGAATTTTTGTGCTTCTGATCTTGAAAAAAATCTTGCTTGAAAAAAACCAATCCCTCAATTTCGTACATCCCGCAGTTATTTCACGCACTACTTTACTTTTTCATGAACCGTGAAAATATTTCACACACCACATTCCTTTTGCGCACAATGGGAAAATATTTCATAAAACACTTTATTATTCTAGGGAACGTGCTAATATTTCGCTCACCATGCTATTTTTTTCCTGCCACAATATTTTTCGTGCACCACGCTGATATTTTGCGCACCCCCCTTTACCAAAAACACATCTATCCATTTTACGATTTTTAGGACAAAAAAATTGGAAAATTCTAGAAAATGATGCCACCTTGTATCTGCCCTTTTTGTACCACCTACAGATCATCCATTCCTTTATCGTTTTTGTTCAATAAATCATGGATTGTTGAAAGAATCCATTGAACCCGAAAAATCTCCATGTATTCCACCTTTGTCAACACACTCCTAAATCATGGTCTTCTTTGTCAACAAACACAACTGGGAGGCCCACATTTTCAACAAACACAATCACCTCAAAAATGCTTCAATGATGCCATGAGGTATTTTTACCCAACATATACATTATTCTCTAAATTTATAATCATTAATGGGAATCCAAGAATAATTGACTTCGGTAATTGTTCTATTTTATTATCCCTTTGATCCATTTATCAATTGTTTTTATTTCTTAATGTATGTTTTATTCTACCTTCTCTCACTATCCATCTCTTTCATGCTCTTATATATTATCTATAAAAACATTTGAGTTCTATTTTATGGATTTATCATTACAGAACACTATCATCATCATCATCATATTATAATTCATATGATCACCACTATTGATATATCCGATCACTGTTCTTACATTCAATTAAAAAAAGGATCTTATTTTGGTTCTTATTTTTTGTTAAAACCAAGGGATTCTTTCTTCTTCACTTGTTCATGATATTATATTAAAACAAATGTTGAAATATAACCCCCAAAAGGAGTATTGAGGGAAATAGATGTAGTTTATCATTTATAGTTAATTTCATAAGTCTTTTATAATATTAGACCCTTTTAATTTCTGTAATTTACATTCCACCACAAATAATGTTTAATTTTACACTACGTTCAATTTAACTTAATTAATTTTTTTAAAAAAATCAATTATTCCATGTTAATAAACTTTTTAATAGAGCATCATTTTAAAATTTCTTAAAATGAAATTAACAACACACACTATATCAATTTTATCACAGACCGACAACTTAATTTTCTATTTAGTAACATATTTACAAATATTTTCTAATATAATTTATATCTATAAATATATAATTTTATATAAATTCCCTAGTAACTCACTAGTATTGTGCAATATTTACTCTTTATCATTTATAAGGGATCATTAAGAACATTTAGAACCATTAATTCATTTATGTTCATGAGTTACATTATATCATGATGAAAAAAAATATTAAAAATGGATTATTTATTAAATAATGAAAATATAATAGAAAATAATTGTGATTTATATTGATTAAATTTATTGACTATAATATTTTATTACTATTAATTGAGTATAATTTGAATAAATTTATTATTTTTTCACCAACGTAACACTATTATTTATTGTTTGGAAATTAAAAGAATGGAACATGCATATAAAATGAGCAAGTATAAGAAGAAATAATATTAAACCCCAATATTTTTCAGGGATCAATGGTTTAAATATATTTAAGTGGAAGTGAAATTATTATGGAGTGAGTTTTACATATTTATATAATGAATTATTATTTAGATTGACATTAATATAGAGGACATGGAAGCTATGTTCAAATAAAATGACCAATTCATTACTAAATTAAATCAATTAATATCACAAAAAATGATAGAATAAGTTAAACAAGTCATTACATATTTAGAATAGAATGGAAAACGGTCACATCTAACTATAGAATAATAAATAAAAATCATTCTCATATACAATATATTATACTATAAAAATATACCTAATGAAAATATTACGATAATGTTTTTTATATGTTCATTTAAAAATTAAGTCATTATCAATAATTAAAAAAATTCATTGTTATTTTTGGATAGTAGGATTGACCAATAAAGAGAACCCAAGGAAAAAAAGATGTATTTCATTTCCACCACACCATATTATAGTAATACATCCTTTAACAATATGGTGGTGTAAGTAATTTTAAATTAATGTGCCTGTGGAAAAAATTATGGATATATTATACAATTTGAATAATATGGTTTCCTACACGGGGCCTCCTATATAGAGGTTATAATTTTTTACAGTGATGAGAAGAGGATAATATAATATGTTGTGGATATAAATATAGAAGTCACATACCTTTAATAAAGAAGATAGTATTTCAACAATCCTAGTTGAAGGGATAAAATTAATTACTTATTAGGATGAAACCCAATTTATGTGGATATTTTTTAACAATGTTTTTTATGTTACCTATTTTCATTTTTTATATATCTTGTTAAAAATTAATAACCACATTTTTAGGCATAGAATTCATATTTTTTGGACCACCAAGTCCCAAATTGGTAATGTAAGAGGACTATTCCTCTTTAAATATGATATATTTCAATTGTTATCATTACAGTTTTATTTATTGCCTTATCCTTTAAACATCCCCATTTGTGTTCTTCACTTTTATATATTCATTTTTTCACATTTAGTAAATTTTCATTCGATATATTTTATAGGTTATATGTCGGGAGAATTAATAACATTAGCACCAACCTAAACCTTGTTATTAAAAAAACTAGGAGGAATATTCCTAAAAACGAACTTAATTCCATGAATTTTATATAATATTTTTTGAAGAAAATAATTAAAATTAATTAATTTATATTATTTTAATAACATTTAATGAATTGGATTGGGAAAAATAAACTTCTGTGATTTGATGAATTTATAAAGGTGAAATATTTCATAATATCATTTTAACTATTAAATTCATATAGTAATTAATAAGAGTAATTTTTTGAATGTATTGAATATAGCTTATGGCATTCAATAATTGTTATTAATGTTATAATATATATATATATGTATATATTTTGTAATATAATAAAATCCAATAAAAAGTTCTTAAAACTATCTACTATATGGATATCTACAATTATTCAGTGCCATGGGTATAAAAATTATTATATATTGGTGACTAAAAATAGAATATCTTAGTTTTATATTATCTAAGATCATAATTGAATAACTACATTACACAATATTGATTAAGAAAAAAATAAAAATCAAATGTGGTGTTTGTATTATGAATTATCAGAGATAATAAGGGATTTGTTATTTTGTTATCACAATATATTATTAGAGTTCTATATATAAATTAAAATTTTCATTATAAATCATTATGTGTTCTAGCTTGTAATTACGTTATTTTATTTTTTAGAGTAAATTATATTTAAAAGCATACAAATGATGTTTTTGTAATACTCAAATATTTTATTATTTATTTTTTAAGATAAATTATGTTTAATCATGTCATGTTGTGATATCCTTTGTGCTAATGCTGAGTTTGATATTAGAGGGAAATCATAGCTCAATGTTGGGGTTATTTGAATAGTAAAAATGTATAAAAAATGTTTTATCATCTTTTTGTTTTTTATTGAGATTTAATGATAAAACCCATTATGTTATGTTATGCTACATCATTTTTTGTTTTTATGTTATTTTTTAATTATAAGCTTTAATTTTAATTTTATTCATTTTGTAGAATAATATATTTATTATTTTTAACCTTATTTTCAATTATTTAATATTTTAATTTTATGAGTTTTCTTCCATTGTGTATCATGTTTCAACATATATATTATATTTTTTAGAAAAAAATTAAATAAAATTGACATTATATAGTATTCATCATTTATAATTTTTAAAATTCATTTTTAATGACTTTAATCACTTGAAATTTAATTATATCTATTTTTATTTATTAGATTGAAATTATTTATTTAATTTAAATAATGTAAAATTAAATCCTATTTTATAGTATGAACATTTAAATCACTATATCTATTAAACGTATATGTATATAAAATCACGTGATAGGATGAGATCATATGACATGAAACAATCCATACTGAAAGAACCATGTGATCCAAAGAAGGGACAATCTAATGTTATTACCCATGAAAAAGATCCACAGTTATATTAATATTTCACTATATGTGACATATATTATCCATTGAAACAGAAGTATTTCATCATCATCATTATATATTTATTAAAGAAGAAGGGAGACAAAGCAGGGAATACAACAAAGAGGAAGGCCTATGGGGGCCTTAAATAATAAAGACCAAGGGTATCCCCTCTAATAAGAAAATCACACTCAGGGTTCAACTAAAGGGCGTTGTAACATAGTGTACATATAACTAAATGACTCAAGATAGAATTTCCTATTCCGCAAAGATACTTAAAAATAACATTCCATTACTAATAATAATAATTCAATGTTACAGTTTATGATAACATCACTCTATACACAATTCCCTTACTAATAAATATTATACCATCATGACCATTTTATATGATATTTCTATTTATAATATTACAATATCAATTTATAAAAATAATTTTAATTTTATGATATATTCATTTACCTAAATAAAAAATCCATCCATTCCACCTGTTTTATATACATGATCCACCACCATACCATAGAGGTTTAGGAATAAATAATTTGGGAAATGAATACTAAAACAATTCATATGAGATCATCTCAATTACATATTTGTAATATGAACAAAAATAAATAAAACGATACAATTTATGTTACTAAATTTAACAATGATTCTCAATGTATATTAACATATGATGATCTCATGAAGAAAAGTAGTGACCCATATAAATTAGTTATCTTAATAATCAATAATGGAAGGAAGGTACAATGTATATCATTTTTATGGTACAACTATAAACATATATAAATCCTGAAGTAAAATATATCGAGTAAATTATATAAAATTTTTATAAAGAGGAATAGTATGAAATATATACCATGGATAGTCTCCTTTAAATTAATGAATTGATAATATGTGTTGATTGGGGGATTATTTTGATCTAATGAGGACATTCCAAGTAGGAAAGCAGAAACTACGACGTTCGACAATGATTGAGAAGCAGATTAAGTATAACTACAATAAAAACTGTTAAACATTATTTAAAAATATTTTTTAATATTTTTTGATCAGTATATTTTTTAGACAATTTAAATTTGATAAATGTTGGAAATTTATTTAAATTAATTATATTATATCATATTATTTTCTGTTCTCGTGTCAAAAAATTATATACATTATACTAAATTATTACCTATAGATTGAATTTGTATATAATAATATGGTGTTTGAGACCGATTTAACGTAGAACACTTCCCTGATAACAAAGGAATAAATATTTACACCAAAGTGAGTATGTTTAATGTTGATAATAAATATATATGTGTCCTAAAAATAAAAAAAATTACAAACATTGTTGAAATGGAAATGTACACAACACCATAAATATTATTAACACCATTATATAATATGTAAATTTATATATATCCTTATATGGTCATATGGATTCATTATGATGATCTATAGGATAATTGATATACCATATTATATATGTTAGTGGTTATTGATTAATTTAACTTGTATACCCATTATATAGTTGTTGTAGGATTAAATTGAATTTATCTACCCTGAATATGTAGTTTATCTCATAATTGTAAAAAAGTTATTTATAAAATATTTTTCATGGAATATCTCATCACTTATAACACATTACATCCCACACACATTGAACATTAATTTTTACTATTATTTATATAAAAAATAATAAAAAACACTTATATTAAAATTCTTATTAAAATTGACCTGGTTACTCACTAGTATAATGTTACATTGGCCACATTTGAATTAAATAGATAAAAAATCCTTTAATATCAAGGAAGTTAGGAATTTTTGAATTATTTATCTTTGTGTAATATGATATTGGGAATATATACAAATATAATATCTTAGTTGAATATTATAATATAATCTCTATTTTTAAAACTCCTATAATAGAAGAATATATATATATCAATGTGTAAAAAATGTATGGAAAGTTGAATATATTTATAATATCATTGATGTAATGATGTTTTTTATATATTTTATAAAATCAATTTGAAATTCAAAGTATGTCATCCACTACACCAAATGAAAATCTCAACATGAACCTTCATCATAGACAAAAATGTATGATAAATATTATATGCCCATAATTACACTTAAAATGGTAGTTCTACCCACATATATCCATTAATTGATTAAATACTATAATGTACTGCCTACTTGGACTAAACAATTTCATATATACAAAAATTCAAATAAACATGACATTTGAAAACAAGAACATCATTTAAAATCTGATAGTGGAAAAAAAAAAATCTTTTCATTTATATTTATTATTTTCTAGAGTTTTAAATTTATACCAGAAAATAATACACTAAATTAGGTCTACAAACAATCCTAATTATTTCATTTACCATAGATATTGAGAAAAATAATCTAATACAACATTATCTTTAACAATTTTTTCCAAATAAATAAATATTAAGATCATGTGAAGCTATAGAATATAAATTTACTTATGAATTATCTGTTTTCCACCGTTCCTATGTTAGCATTTTAAGGATAAAAATTTATAGACCCTAAATGGGTATATTATTTATAATTCAAAAAATCATGAAATAGAAATAATTATAGAATTCATGAATCAATCGATCATCAACCAAATTCCATCTATAAATCATAAAATAAAATTATTTAATTTTTATAATTTAAAATAATATATTAATTTTTGTTAGAGAATATATGAATGGAATATTTTGGGTCACCAAACAAATCTAAAATCATATAGACCATATTCCCCATTATTAAGGGAATAGAAGATGTAATGACCCGGATTTTCCATGTATTGTTTTTAAATAAATTGGAATTTTACAAGTTCATGAAAATTTGCGGCGCGTGATTCCAAGGCCCGGTGTGCCCAGAATTAATTTCTGAATTTTTGGTCAGGTACGTTCAGTAAACGTACGAGTGGGTTTTTATAACTTTTGAACTAGTGCTCAGAATTGAAATTTGAGGGCACCGTTGAACTCACAGCTCCAGTATTCGCTTAAGGATACTTTCACCTTGACTGCTGTGGGTTGAGAATAAAAAATATTTCATGGGTTTTTCATTGAAAAAAAATAAAATAAAATGAACTACAAATTTATTTTTATTTTTTTAGCCACCATGCGGATGTTTGAAGAGGGGACCACCACAACTTAACCTCCCATGAGAGGATAAGGTGTTAAGGCTCACCCAAACCTAACCTCGCTTGAGAGGTAACAATGTGGGGACCACCCATAACTAAACCCCCATTTTAATTGTGGAAAACCTCTCAAATCCCCTCATTATTGATGGAGAGTCTCTCCACCCCCTCATTTAATGGTGTCAACCCTTCCTCTCTTTTAATTGTGCCAACCTCATCAATTATTTAAGTGGAGCCAACTTAATTAATTCACCCAAATTGAATTCTTAAGCCAACGATTTAATAGATTTTATAATCTATTATTCTTGGCTACCTATTCTTTTATTGGGAATGGAGGAAGGAGATTTTGAGAGAAAATGTCTCACCAATGAAGAACACCGGCAAAAATCATCTTCGACTTCTTCCTCAGAAGAAACCAATGTGGGACATCTTCGATGACCGGCCCTCCCTCCTCATCGTCATCAATGTACCGATTCATGAGCTCGAAATTGGATGTGTGTAGTAGACGTGAAGAATGATGACAACTCTGTCTTCTTCCCTGCGACTCTGTCAGCGATCAATAAACAATGGTTGGGGATTTTTGTGATTGATTTTATTTCCTTGTTTATTTTCTTAGAAAAAATTGAATGCAGAAAAAAGTATTATCATGTTGACCTGCAGATGTTTTTCCTTGTGGGTTGGGAATATTTTGTTAATGAGGTATTATAGGGAATTGATGTTTTTAAGATATCTTCCATGTTCATTCTATGTTTATGTTCTGGATGAACTGATTGCTATCACCCTAAATGAAGAGGGTGTGGGACAAACAAACATGGCCCGGCCCCCCATCGTCGTTCTTCTTTGTGATGTTCATCGGCATGGTGATGAGTCAACGAGAGGCCAAATGCGACGAAGGCAACCTGCGCCACCCCCACGACGCTCCGCTGCCCCGGCCGTGTTACCTGCAGGCCGTGCCACCCGCTTGCTGAACTAGCCCGAGCCATGATGCACCCCGTCCGAGCTGGGCTTTGGCCGCACCACGCACAAGCTCCTGACCGCCGCACCCACCTCGCCCCTATCAGTGCCCTCCTGAGCCCCGACCGACCTGTCCTCCGCACATGATCCGTGTTCCCCATGGCTCTTCCGTTCGTGCACCTCA
This sequence comes from Viscum album, assembly GCA_963277665.1. Taxonomy (NCBI): domain Eukaryota; kingdom Viridiplantae; phylum Streptophyta; class Magnoliopsida; order Santalales; family Viscaceae; genus Viscum; species Viscum album. The sequence goes on from OY728150.1 coordinate 1,049,656,874, forward strand.
CAAACCCAATACTCCCTGCATCACCGTTGGCTGAACCGAGTGCCGTCCTCCGTGGGCCCTGTGCACCCCGCGACTCTACGGTTTGTGCGCCACGGCCGAGCCAGCCTCCCAGCACCGGCTGCTCCTCCCCGGCCCCGAGGCGAGCCATTTGGATCAGGCACCTCGCGGCACCCTCTGGGCCAAGGCGCACCATAGTGGGGCCCTCCGGGCCAAGCTTCCCACGCAGCGCCCTCCGGGATGCACCTCCCTAGCACCGACTCGTGGCCGGTCCACACCCTCACTACCGGTCCGCGCTCTCGCTTCCATCAGGGACCACTCGCGACCTGCATGGATAGGCCCAGTGGTCTGGCCAAACCTAATAGTGCGGCCCACCAAACGGGCCGGGCCCGACCTAATGGGTCTGACCGGGTCAACCCGGAATGGGTCCGCCCATACTGGTTCGGGTTGGGATGGACCAGACCAAGGCCCATTACTACCTGTTCACTTTCTTTTGGCCATATCATTAGCACTAGACGTTCGTTTGACAAACCGTCAGTGGAACTAGTAATCCTGGAGTGTGATAGTCCCATTGGGAATATTCCATAGGAGTTTAGGGTATAGTTTAGATACAGTCAGGTTGGATCGTTGGCTAATCCAACCAAGCCCCCAGGACTAAAAGGCTAATAACTCATAGATCTGACGTCCGATTGACGCTCCGTCAGCTACATTGATCCCCCTATGACGTGGCAGACATTCGAGATACTAATTCATGGTACTTCGTGATAGTTGGAGTATCGACCAATAGCTCCTGGAGCGGATCCTTCAAGAGACGACCAGACAGTGTAAGTAGACCTTGTAGCTGGATGAGACATGAAAACTGCTAACGGATTAACTCTGAGTGACTCGACTAGTCCAGTGGGGAGCTCCTGGTTGTGGCGGTAGACCCACAACATAGGAGGTCCTGGTTGTGAAGGCAGACCCATGTTCGGGAGTAACTCTGTGTGATGCGGTAGACCCACGATACTCGACAGGGGGAGTACCTCCATAGTCAAAGGTTAGTGAGAAGTGCCTTGGTGTCATGCAAGACCCATTGTATTTGATAAAGGAGGAGTTTTCTAGCTACTGATGTTTTAATAATGTGAAAAAAATCAAGGTTGGGCTGAGTCAGTAACTTTTGTGTTTTCCTCCCGATTGAGATGGATTACATTATAAGATAGGTATATGTATAGGGATATACCTATGTGGGGTTATCTATTGATTTCATAATTTGTGGTTTATCCTTGTTGGTTTTTGTGAGACCTTAAGAGTCTCAGGGGGCCTACTGATTATCGTTATACTCACCCCTGCATGGGATGTTCCTGCACATTGTTGTATTGGATGCAGACGAGAGACAACGATGACTGGGGTTGAGAGTAACCAGACTGGACGGTAGCTGGATGTGGAATTTATGGTGTCCCCGTGCACGGTGGAGATTGACGGACTTGGATTATTGTGGAGGTGATATGTACCTACCCTTCAGGTAGGAAACTCAGAGGATATCCCAGTGGCTGTTTTTCTTATTTCCTCAGTTCTACGTGTACTTTTAGTTTCTTGTACTTTCTATTTGGTATTGTATTCTGGCTCCTTTTTACTTACTATACTCACTTGATGGTTATTCAGTTTTCTCAAGATCATATCTGCTGTATGTGTTAATAAGTTATAAATGAAATTCCTTCCCTGTTTTAGGGAATTACTACTTTGGTGATAGTATCCTGCCCCTGGCCTATAGAAGGCGGGCTTGGGGTAGTCACGGCACGAGCCCTAGGGAACGGGTCATGAAAAATTGGTATCAGAGGAGTCGGTTCTACACATAACATAGAACTCTGATTTTTTTTTGAAGAAATAACCTTATGATTAGTGAGTTTGGTTCTCAGTTTAGGGAGTCTATTGTTGGTTTGGCGACTGAAGTATCCATACACCAAGACCCTGACTTATAATTTCTGACTCTATGCACGAAAACAATGATTATGTGTGTGTTTTCAAAAAAAAATAATGTCAGCTCAAACAGGACAGCTCACCAGTTATAATCATTTTATAGTGTCGCAACTATTTCTTTAATGAAGTATCCCTACAGATGACCATCTAGAGTCCCGAGAGTTGTACGCACAAATATCCCAACAAGTGATGAGGCCTTGGAGCCGGTCCCTTTTATAGTGGAGGCACCAGAGATACCACTCCTCGTTGGGCCACCGATGCAACCAGCACTAGTAGCAGACCATTCATGTTTCTTGAGCATGTTAGATGAGATCTAGGCTAGAAGCCACCCAAGTTTAGGGGAGATATGGACCCATAGGCGGTTGAGGATAGGCTGGAGGCTATGGTGAGAGTTTTTCGACTAGTTGGGTCACCAGCGGACCTCATGGTGATTCTTTCTGTCAGCCATCTACAGGCAGCAACAGACATATGGTGGAGCCTGATGCTCTTGGATCACGATGTGATGACACTACTCTGTCCAGACTTCGAGAGCCTATCTCAGGTTTAGTTTGTTCCAGCGACTCTCCGTGCAATGCGCATACAGTAGCTACTTCATCTGCAGCAGGGTATCATGACTGTAGCTCATTAGTAAGCGTGGTTAACTGACATCTCATACTACTCCACTGATATGGTGCTGGACCCACTCTTTAAGGCCCAAACCATTAATCAGGAGCTCAGAAGGGAGATCAGAGATCAGATGATCTAACTCAGCATCCCAACACTGGCAGGGGTACTAGAGAGAGCACTCATGTTGGAGAGTTTCCTAGTTGAGCTGTCTCCAGTTGCAAGATCCACAACCAGTCGACACGTAGTGAAGTATTCTCTAGCTGGGAGCACACAAAAGTCATTAAGGTCCAGGAGGACCAGACCTATAGGTAGATGCCCACATGACTCAGGAAAGGTTGTGTGGGGCACCCTGATCAGAGACAATCATGCCAGGATCGGGAAGTGTTTCACTTGTGTCGGGCATGGTCACATAGCTCGTGACTGTCCGACCTGCCATTCATATGATCAATAGATTGTTGAAGGACCTCCCGGGTATAGAAAAGGATTCCATTGAGGTGGTCCATAGGGAGAGAGAGGACGTGTCATAGGAGTTGGTAGTTCACCTGGTGGTGGACAACATTTTGAGGTGTTACTGCCACCACCACTATGAGGTTCACCCCAACCATAGGGAGCAGGAGGACATGGAAAAATCCGCTCTCGGAAGCTGAGGCCTATGATCATGATGCTCTAGAGATGATACGAGGTACAATCTGTGTCTATTCCACCTTAGATGTAGTTCCTATAGACACACGTTCCAGTCAGTATTTCATTCCCACTTCCCTCGTTCGGAGCTCGGAGAATCTAACAGAGCTGTTGGATCGATCCTTATGGCTAGAGACTCCAGATCATGAAATCACTAGCTTAGAGTTTGAGATGAGGATGACCAGAAGACGGCCTTCAGTTTTCGGTATGACCACTACGAGTCCTTGTTTATTCCTTTCAGTGTAACCAATACTCCAGTAGTGTTCATGGGACTCATGAAAAAAAATTTCTAGGCATACCTCAATCAATTTGACATAGTATTCATCGACAACATTCCGATCTACTCGACTACTGAGGAGGAGCTAGCCTACCATTTACAGGTAGTACGGGACACACTCTGAGAGGACCAGCATTATGGTAAGCTCTCAAAGTGCTAGCTCTGGATCTGAGAGAATCAATTTCTAGGTCATTTCATCTCAGATACTAGAGTTCGAGTGGATCAAGTGAATATTGAGGCAGAATTTTCTTGGGAGCCACCCTGTAGTGTGATGGAAATACAGAGTTTCCTGGGTTTTTCCGGATAATACCGGAGATTTGAGACAAATTTTTCAAGAGATTCAGCACCGCTAACAACCATGACGAGTAAGGGTTAACCCTTTGTGTGGTCAGGGAGATGCCAGTAGGGATTTTAGAAGTAGAGGTAGAGGATGACTAGTGCCCCCATCTTGAGGCTTCAGGAGGAAAGCGTTGGGTACGTACTCTACAGGGCCGCATCAGGGACTGGACTAAGATGTTTCCTGATGTAGGAGCGAGTAGTGATCACTTATGGTTCATGAAAGATGAGACAACATGAGAATAACTATGCTACCCATGACATAAAATCAACAGCAGTGGTCTTCTCCTAAATGATGTGGCGGTACTATCTGATGGGAGAGCTTTTTACCGTGTACTATGATCAGAAGTGTCTCAGGTATATCTTCTCCCAGAATGACCGGAACATGAGACAACGACATTGGCCTGAGTTCCTCCAGGAGTATGACTTCGAAATAGAATATGCTCCTTGAAAGGGGAACGTTGTCGCAGATTCACTCAGTAGGAGATCTGGTATACAACTTCTAAGCGAGGATACATAGCAGTTGGATGGTTTATAGATATCCTTTGTGGATAGATATAGAGTATCCTTCCTTCAGTCTCTTACAATAACTCCACCACTTCTTTAGTGACTCAGGGATGTGAAGCATGGGGACACTGCTTGCGAGACACGATGTTCTCATATATCCATAGGGCATGCACCTGATTTATTTTCTCAATGTGGGGAGCACATCATCCTCTTCAGAGGAAGTACCATGGTTTCAGTGTCACTTAAAGAGGAAGTGTTGAGGGAGATCCATAGATACCCTCTAGTGGTACATCCATTACTGGTGAAGATTTACCAGGATCATCAACAATAACACTAGTGGCCGGAAATGAAGTAAGCACTTGTAGTGTTTGTCGCTCGATGCCTCACTTGTCAGCATGTGATAGCAGAGAACCAGGTACCAGCAGGCTTGGTGCATCATTTAGAGGCCCCCAAGTGGAAGTGGGATGGGATATCCATCGACTTCATGACAGTACATCCATGTACATCTATGGGTCATGACTAAATTTGGGTGATCATTGACCGACTCACTGTGTTGGCCCACTTCCATCCGATAAGAGAGCAGGGCTCAGCAGAGAGCTTGGGACACATCTTCGTACATGAGATTGTGGGGATACATGGATTACATTTGAAGATTGTCTTAGATCTTTATGGATGCTTTACTTTCTATATATGGAAGTGATTGTAGGAAGTCATTGGGACACAACTTTGTTTGAGCCCTGCCATTCATCCTCAGATGGATGGTCAGACTGAGTGTACCACTGAGACCCTCGAGGACATGCTACATGATTGTGTCGTCGACTTCAGTCGCAGCTGGATGGACCAATTACTTTTGGTGGAGTTTTCATACAACATGAACTTTTACTCCACTGTTGGGATAGAACCATTTGAGGCATTGTACGGGAGACCCTGAATATCACCTTTGGGATGGACTGAACTAGGGGAGTCAGCACCGGTAGGACCATAGTTTGTATGGTATAATACTGAGAAGTTGCAGATCATCCAAGAGCATTTGGAGACTGCACAGAGCAGGCAGAAGTATTATACCGATAGAAGAAAGAGACATATAGAGATCAAGGATGATGACCATGTTTATCTACGGGTCTCACCTCAATGAGGTAAAAGAGAATTGGCCGATGTGGAAAGTTATCTGAGAGATTAAACAGTCCTTTTTAGGTACTCATAAGAGTTGGCGAGGTGGATTATCACTTAGATTTTCCACCTCAGTTGCATCTGGTGCACGATGTCTTTCACGAATCCCAGCGGAGGAGATACGTACACGACCCTTTTTACATCATCAACCATAGATAGATGGATGTCGACGATGGGGAGAATTTTACAAAGGTTCTAGTTGAGATTGAGGATCGAAAAGAGTGGTTCTTTTGTGGATGGTCGATACCTCTGGTATACATTTGCTGGCATCACAGGAACCTCCAGGAGAGTACATGGGAGCGGGAGTCTCATATGCATGCTCAGTATCCCCACTAGTTCCTTTAGTTGTGAGTTGTGGATTATTGGGGCGTAGACCCTTAAGGTGGGGAGAATGTAAAGACCCAGATTTTCCAAGTAATTTTTTTAATAAATGAGAATTTTACGAGTCCATGAAAATTTCTGGTGCATGATTCTGAGGCCCGGTGTGCCTAGAATCCATTTCTGAAGTTTTTTGCAGGTACGTTTAGTAATCGTACGTGTGGGTTTTTATATATTTTTAACCAGTGCTATGAAATGAAATCTTAGGGCACTGTTGATCTCATAGCGCAGATATTCACCTAAGGATACTTTCACCTCTATGGAAGTGGGTCGAGAATAAAAGATAGTTTTTTGGTTTTTCATGGAAAAAATTAAAATAAAATGAACTAAACTTTATTTTATTGCCACGATGTCGATATTGGAGGTGGGGACCACCACACCTTTTCCTCCCATGAGAGGTTATAGTGGTGGGTCCCACCCGAACCTAACCTCCCACTAGAGGTTATGATGTGGGGACCACCCGTGACTAAAACCCCATTTTAATTATGGAAAACCTTTAAACTCCCCTCATTATTGAGGGAGAGTCTATCCACCCCCCTCATTTAATGTTGTCAGTCCTTCCTCTATATTAATTCTTCCAACCTCATGAATTAATTTAGTGGAGCCAACTTAATTAATTCACACAATTTGAATTCTTATGGAAATGACTTAATAGATTTTATAATATATTATTCTTGGCTACCTATTCTTTTGTTCGCAAATGAGTAAGTAGATTTTGATAGAAATTCTCTCACCAATGAAGAATAAATAACACGTTCTTCCAATGATGAATGTCAGAAATTGGCGTCTTCGAATTCTTCCTCGGAAGCAACCGACGTGGGATGTCATTGACGACTGACCCTCCATCCTCATCGTTTTCAATGAAAAAACACATGAGCTCGGAATTGGAAGTGTGTAGCGGACACGAAGAATGATGACAACTCCCTCTTCATCCCCACGACCCTAACAGCGAACAACGAACAAAGGTGGGGGATTTTTGTGATTGATTTTATTCCCTTGTTTCTTTCCTTCCAAAAAAAAGAACGGAGACCAAATTATTATCATGTTGATCCATGGAAGTTTTTGCATACGGGTTGGGAATATTTTGTTAAAGATGGATTATTGGGAATTGATGTTTTTATGATATCATCAATATTCATTCTATGTTTACGTTCTTGATGAACTGATTGCTACCACCCAATACGTGGAGGGTGTAGGAAAAACTAACATGGCCCAACCACCCTCTAACGTTCTTCTTTGTGATGTTCGTCGACATGGTGATGAGACGAAAAGATGATGATGGTGACGAAGGCACCCTGCGCCGCCCCCGCGACGCTCTGCCGCCCTCGGATGAACTGCTCCTCCTAGGTTGTGTGGCCTACTGGCCGCCCATCCTACCTGATGAACTGGCCCTAACCGCAGCGCACCCTGGCCAAGCCGTGCTCCGGCCACCCCACGTCCTAGATCTCAGCCGCCGCACCCCATGCGGCGCACTTCCGAGCCCCGGCCGAGCCGTCCTCTGCACGCAACCCACGGCTCCACCATCCATGCACCTTGTGTACCCGGCGCGCCAAGTGTCATTGTTGGCGAAACCATCCGCTAGCCTCTGCACACCTCGTGGCTCTACAGTCTACGAGCCCCGCGATGCCCCAGCCGAGCCGGCCTCCCATCCCCGATCGCGCCAACCTGGCCCCAGGCCGAGCCGCACCAAGCTGCCCCCTGGCGGCGCCCTCTTGACCGAGCCATGACCTCATGATGCCCTCTGGGCTGAACATCCAATGTGGATCCCTCTAGGATGAACCACCCTCATGCCAACCTATGACCGATCTGCGCCCTCACGACCGGTCTGTGCTCTCACAGCGTGCTATGATGGCCCGAGCGGGCAGAGCTAACCATATCGGACTGAACGACTTAACGGGGTGGTCCAGGCCCAACAGCTTAGGCTGGGTCGACCCGAACTGGGTCGGCCCATGCTGGGTCAGGCTGGGTCAGACTAGACCTAGGCCCATTATGACTCGTTCACCTTTTTTTTGCCATATCATTGGCACCAGATGTTCGTTTGACGAATCGTCAGGGGCACTGGTAATCATGGATCATGAAAGTCTCATTGTGTATATTCCACTAGATTTTGGTGTATAGTTGAGATACTGTTAGGTTGGATTGTGCAAAAATCTAACCGGGTCCCCGGGACTAAAATGATAATAACTCATAGACTGGGCATCCGATTGACGCGTCGTCATTTGCATTGAGACCCCTTTGACGTGGCAGATCATCAGGATAATTCTTCATGGGAATTCTTAATAGTTAGAGTATCGACCAATAGCTCATGGAGAAGATCCTTCTAGAGACAAGCAGACAGAGTACAAAGACCTTATAGCTGGCTGAGGCTTGATGACTGCCGACCGATTGACTCAGAGTGACTTGACTATCCCAATGGGGAGTGCCTTGTTGTGGAGGTAGACCCATGACAAAGGAGCTCCTAGTTGTGGCGGTAGACCCGCGATACTCAACCGGGGGAGTACCTCTAAAGGTTGTTAGGGGGAGCGCCTAGTTGTCGCGGGAGACCCACCGAGGTGTGCACATCTGTGTGACGCCATGGACCCACAGGACTCGACATGAGGAGTATCTCAACAGTCCAAGGTTAGTGGGAAACACCTTGGTGTCGCGGTAGGCACACAATACTCAACAGAGGAGGAGTTCTCCAATAGAAGAGGTTTCGATAATGTGAATAAAATCATGGATGAGCTAAGTCAGTAACTTTTGTGTTTTCCGAATGATTTAGATGTATTATTTCATAACATAGGTATATGTATGGGCATATACCTAAGTGGTGTTATCTATTGATTTCACACATTTTCGTTTATCCTTTTTGGTTTTTGTGAGACCTTGAGGTTCTCACGATCCCTACTAAGTATCGTTATACTCACCCACTCGTGGGCTATGCCTCCTCATTGTTGTGTTGGATGCAGACAACAGATAGTGCTGACTGAGGATGAGAGTATCGGGACTAGATAGTACCCAGAGGTTGACATTATGGCGTGTGGGTACATAGAGGAGATAGAAAGATGTGTAGTGCTGTGGAGGAGACCAGTTCCTACCCTTCAGGTAGGAACCTCGAATGATAACCCAGTGGCTATTTCTCCTATTTCCACTCTTGTACTTGTACTTTCAGTTTCTTGTACTTTCCAGTTGGGGTTGTATTATGTGACTTTTTTACTTACTATAATCACTTTTCGGTTATTCAGTTTTCTCTTGATCATATCTAATGTGTGTTTTCAATGGTTATAAAGGCAATGCATTCCCAGTTTTAGGTAATTACGCCTTTGGCGCTAGTCACTAGCCATGGGCCTATGGAAGGCGGGCTGAGGGTAGTCAAGGCACGAGCCCCAGGGGACGGGCCGTGATAGGTTATGCATCGACAATTTTAATCATCCTCTAATGTTCACCTCTAAAAATGAATGTAAATTAATATATGTGTGTGCTGTTTGGGATTAGTCTTATGAATTAGGATTCCCTAAAAAATTGTTATGGGAGTTTTATGATTAGAATTATGTATAAATAAGGAACAATGATGGGTCAAGGATATAGAGAAGACTATATTATATACATTTCTAAAACACATGATAACATGATTAAAATATATAAATATGAATGATAGTCAAATGGAATACTATCCAATGATAAGCTTACTATAATTTAAAAAGTAGAATAGTTTTTTAAAATGTATCCACCTATTTTACCCTTGATTTTAGTAGGGCCATCTTTCCTTACTCAAAGTATTACTAGGGAACAATATATAAAAATATTTGTCCATAAGAATATCATATTTTAGTTTTTTAACAAGAATTCACATTTGTAAAATTATACGGATTCTCTCATTTTAGTGTTTTATAGAATTTAAACAAACACATTCATAGTAAACACAATCATTGCAGGTGGAAACTTATGCTCAGTATACATTTTTCCTTCCAATTTTATTAAAAATGATTTATTTTCTTGATTTATTTTTGTAATTTTATTCTTTACCTCATGATTGCCCCTATTATACCTTAAGCTTATATGAAAAACATTTTTAAATTACAGATCTGAATATAAAACTCATTATTAGATAAAAAATATGAACCAAATTATCCCCGTGAAAAAACATGAAATCACAAGAAATTTTTTCCCAAAATAAACCATACCTTCATACACTAAAATAGTATAATCATTATTTAAAAAAAAATTATATTTAGATTAATTTTTTAAATTAACAAATTTCCGGAAATATCATAATAAAACAAGGAATATTCATGTAGGTTACTTGTAATATAATTATAATATCATAATTAAAATCACTAATACAAATGAAAAAAACATATGGTCTACTTAAACCTTTGAAATACCCAATTAGTTTGGGAAATATAAGATCCCACCAATAATTTAAGCTATAATGGGATCACTCGATGCTATTTGGGTTCTCCCAACATATATGGTATTATGATCTCATCAATGTGCTATAATGTGCCTCAACTAATAATTAATAATGTTTATGGACTATATCACGTATAAAAACATTGAAAATTATTTATAACTCTTGAACAAAATGGAATCAGATATCAAAATATAATTTTTCATGTTAAAACACTATTAAAATATGAACATTGCACACATAATAAATAAACCATTTAATTTACAAAAAAATATAAAACAAATAAAATAAATGTGTCATTATAGAATAAAATTTCGATAATTTTTTATAAGATTAAAAATAAATATATTTTGAATTTTGTAAAAATAGTTTAAAGATGAACATTAAAAGATGATTTAATAGAAATTCACTTACCATGAGATCAAACCATCATCTACAGTATTTATCATAATGAATAATAATCATATGTTAATTAATACCTACCTATGAATATATTTCAAGTCTATTTGTTGTTTTATATCACCTATTACCGTGTTATATATAATTTCCTATTCAGTTATGTTTTCATTAGATGTTTTGGACATATTTGTTCCATATATCCAAAATGATTTTTATAGGTTCACTATGGTATTAAATTTCATTATTTCATCATCCAAATAGTACTATTCATGAAATAATTATAATTTTTATACATTAATAATAAATTTAAATCCATCTATTAAATATGTTAATGATAAATTAACTACATTACAATCATAGAGTTGGTAGGTTGTATGTATGAATATGTACCATTTCCATTGTCCAATGATCATTATGGAATGAAATAAATTACCATTTTGTTTTTATATAATGATAATAATATCATATTATTTAATTAAATATAATTATAAATATTTCATACATTTGATGGGGGGATGAAGAAGGAATCACATAACATCATGGATATGGAAGTCTATATGAATGCATGAAAAAAAGAATCATTTTTCAGTGATGGGAATGCTAAGATGGTAAATGTTATATTATATTATTAAAATGATAAATTTTTCATTAATATCATATATAAATATAAATTAAATTATTATCACCATTCATATCTATTGGTGGTGGAAAAAGAATTCAACCTGTTCGTCAAAAGGTAGTCTGTCGTACACACGAATTGAACTCTGTTACCATTCTATTGAGGAGGAGGTGTATATTGGTCATACAAATAAAATAATAAAATATTAATATATTTAAGATACTAGAGTTAATATTTTTTCATGGTTGAGGATGTTTTGAGGTATGTGGGTGATTAAAAAAATAAAACAAGAAGATATAAACTATACCACTTCTTTTTGAAACCTCCTTTGATTAACACCTTAATTCCCAAAAGATTGGTACTATGCGTAAAAATGAAATCTAAAATGATATTAGGGATTATATGAGGTTATTTTATTTTATTTAAGATGATCAAAATGTATTTTTAGTAGCTATGAAATGATAAGTAGAGGTTCCTTTATATAAGAGAGGGAATGTGAAATATTGAAATATCTCAAAATAATAAATAAATAGACATTGATAATCAATAAAATATATCTCAAAAGAGAGTTAGTTAAAATATAATATAATTATTAGTTCTAATACACTTATCAAGTAAAAATAATACATGTTTTTACTATATTTCTACCAAAATCTGGTTGTTTTATCCCATATTTAACCCCTTTAACTCTTTTAGTGAAAATATGGGGTTTCCCTATTTGAGGAACAATATAGTTAATATAAAATTAAAATACTCATAAATGGGAAAAGATTCATATTTTATACCATATCATTAAAAACCGTTCCAATATAATTTTATAAATAATTTTACATCATTTAATAAAATATTGTTTAATATAAAATATCCATAATGTCAATTTTTATAAATATTGAATACCTTAAAATTAATAATATTAATATATATATATATATCAAATAAGAACCATGTACATTCTTATATACCTAAAATATCATAGTAATCAGAAAATTCATTGATAAAATTATTGATCTCAAATTATATTTATTTAACATTTTAATATCATTTATTTAATTTTTACATTAATGAAATTATTATTGCATGAGAATTGTGAAAAATTTTAAGGCAATTAATTCTTCATTAAAATATGAATATAAATTTTAAAAATAAATAAAAAAAGTTATATTTAAAATTAATATTCATTGTCTGAAAGATCCTCTAGAAAATGTCAAATTGAAAATATCAACAATATTAAACAAAATAATATGCAATGGTTGGATTTTTTTAACCAATATACTATCAAAGTCAAAATATATTAAAAGTTTCCAAAAAATATTATAAATTTGACATTTTTATTATTATTGTAAATATATAGTCATCCAATAAGATTTATGTATGTGGTTGATTCATTTTATGGTTCATGGTATTTTATTTGTTATTGAAATAACACGATTTAGTCATTAGCATGGTAATAAAAATTATAAATCTTAATATTCATATTTAATAAAAACAAAAAATAAATATTTAGTTAATTTGGAACCTTAAATTATAAATATATTATTTATTTTTCAAAATTATTAATTCAAAATTAGTATAATTTAATTTTAGATTAATCAAATAAACACGACGAAAATTGGTTTTTTTAAAAAATGCACATTTTAAATAGATACTAATAATATAAAATTTAATTATAAACTAAATTATAAAAAATTATTTTTATTAATTTTAATAGAAATTAACTATTTAAAATTTTAAAATTATCTAATACATAATTTTACATTGTAAATATTCTATAATAAAGTATAAATTTCAATAAAAATATGCATTTTTATTATTTTTTGAATAAAATGTGTTTATAATGTTATAAAAAATTCATCCAAAGAAAATTATGAAATTATAAATTCAAGAAAAGAAATATTTTTTTTTAATTAGAAATATATAACTTGAATATGATACTTTTAAATAAAAATTATACGAAACGAGTTTAATAAATATATATCATTTTTTATTTTAAGAATATAGTTATATATTTATAATTAAAATAACATCATAATTCAAGAATATTAATAAATATAAAAAATATTTATCCTATCATCACATGGGTTGTTAAATTATTCCCCCATTTGGATATTTCATTCTTTCAATTTTGAAATTGGGCTCTATAACTAGAATTTCACTTTTAAAAAATATCATTGCTGAAATACCACATCATAAAATGCAACAATAAAGTATTCAAGTATATTGAATGAAAATAAATTAAGATTGTAATTAATATTAAAATATACTATGTTTTCAAGTAGGAAAACATGTATATGAAATCGATATTATAATTTCCCAATATTAAAAGATAGATATAGGTAATATATCTATGATAAAGACATCCATCAAAAAACCATAAATCATTGATTGGATAAAAGGAAATAATTTATTTTTTAGAAAAGTAAATGAATAATGAGTTTGTTTCAAAATACTATTCATATAGTTTTGGAATTTCATTACATACTAATCCAAAAAAATATAGGAATATTATACATTGACTAGAATAATTCCATTCTTCAATCAATTTCCACACAAAAGTCATCTTCTTCTCCAAATGATGTGTGAGTTTTTTTAATTATTGAAGAACATGAATAAAACATTATGGATCAATTAATTAATAAAATCAAAAAATTATTCATCTCGTAATTTGAAATTAACCAAAACAGAATGGTTATTACTAGATAAGATTACATCCCAAAAATAATAAATCATCCTACGAAGAAAAATATATTAATATAAAAAAACTCAACATTAATACCCAAAGTTCAACTTATATAATTAAACTAATAAATATCCTTAAAATTCCCCGAAAATATTCTAGACTACTATTGATACCCAAATATTATAAGGATTTTATAACATTGTCTTCCAATTGATAATTTAACCTTGAACCCTGAAATAATATACCACAACTTTCTATTTACATTAATCCTATAACGTTACCCAAAAATTAATGTGATCCTATTTTGAAATAAAAAATTTCACTTAGTCACCAAATCAATTTCCAATCTAATGGTTCTCAATATGTTGAAAAATGTTCCCAAATTCCACTTTTTCTTCATCAATTAAATCATTTAAATAAAAAATAGTGTCATAATAATTATAGACAATATTTTGGTAATTGGTATGAAATTAACAAATCGATTTATTCAGTTGTTGGTTCAAACATTTAGTCCTTACAAGACATTAAATGTTATAAACCAAATAATGGGTTATCCTTTTTCTAAAACAAAAATTATAAAAAATTCCTATAAATTTGAGATACATTATAAAAATAACATTAATATATTCAACATTATAAAAAAATTTAAACTCAATGGAAGAATTATATTTTTCATTTTTCATCCCAAAATATAATAAACCATAATTACCTTAAAAACAAACATATCTAAAAATACATATATTCACCTTAAAATTTCATAATAGAAATCCTAAATTAGGGGTTTTAAGTCATTCAACATATGGACAACACTAAAATTATATAACCATGATGGTATCCATCACACTTAATAAAACCTATCATGAAATTATCTTAATATTAATTGTTTTTTAAACACACGCCTAACACTAATTATAAAGACCGAACCTTAAGTATTACATTTTGCCATTTTTTTATTAGACTATACTAAAATTTGTTAATATTCAAAGGATATTTTCAGTTTATAGGTTTATATAATTAGGAAAAACTATTACATCATAAACCAATAAATTCCATGTGGAAAATTATACTGAGAATCGTGTTTTTCAAACATTTTTTTAAAAAACAATATTTTATATAATGATAAATACTAAAAATTTTCTTCATGGCCATATATGTCTCTATACTCTTCCTTAAAACCCATTGAAAATTTTTAAAATATGGGATGAGAAAAAAATTATTAGAAAAGAAATTAAATATTAAATACATCATTCTAGTGAAAAAATTGAAAACCAATGAATAACCCATTTATAAAAAACATAAATTCCTTCCCTAAAAAGTTATAATTATTTTAAAAAAAATATATTTATATTACATTAAAAAATCATTGATTTCCATGGAAACAAGAAAAATATTATATATTAATCATGCTGGTGAAGTGGTGCATAAAAATAAATCAATGGCCTTAACCTATTATTAATAAAAAACAGAATACAAAAGGGGTAAAAATGTGGTCATACAAGAATCATACCTTCATGACAAGAGATCAATCTTCATAATATGAATCATCATAATAATCAAAATTGTAAAAGTATTCTAAGGGGCCATGTGACTTGGTGATCACAGTTGGGTACAATTTAGTATAGTATTTTATAAGTTTTTTTCCGTATGTAATAGATTGAAAACCATAATCAAGAACAAAAACATTCTATTCCACTAAACACAACCTAAATATCTAATTTTTTAGGTAATTATCTTCGATATCATCCCATAATCCATATATTTACTTAGTTTTCCTTGATTTATTAAATTTCTCTTAATTTTTTTAAATATTTCCTTCATCAATTGGAATATGTTTCCCCTCAACTTTAGAATATTCATGAAGATCCATAAGGCCACATTCATAAGATTGAGCACACTCTCTCTACCAAGGAACTAACAACACTGTTATATTATCTGATTCATGAGTCTTCAGATCATTTTCCACCGTAGACTGTGATAATCCACTCCTAACCTACACATTTACTTAGTCAGAAATGGGCTTTTTTTCACCCTAAAGGTACAACATTATTTGAAGTATTATTCATTAATTTCATCTTAAATGAACATTTCAAATTAAATATTGTTGAAAAAAATATAAAACCACATTCTTGAGACATTTATCCATAACATCACAATTAACATGGCATTCTAAAAAAATTGGGATGCTTCTCATATTACACATTCAAAGGAATATTGTCATCCGGTGCTGACAAGACAACATTATAAATCAAGAAAACTCATAGATCAAACTCTACCAGTAACCTAGCATAATGACCATATATGGATCTCCATGTATTCATATCCATTTTGATATTAATTCCCATTGCAGATGCAATATCAACTAAATTTTTTGGATTCTACAAAATCCAATTGAGAGAAAATAATTTTAATCCAGACATGAGCTCTAGTATTTTTTATTGAATATGGATTAAAGAGAAAATATCACTCTTGAATGAATATCATACCTGGATTAATGGAAATTGAAAAAATTCCCAATTTCCTAGGCTTAAGATATTTTTAAGGAAAAAAAGATATGATATAAACCCTAACCTATGAAAATAAATCTCCAGCTAGAAAAACCCCATATAGAAGTCATATTCTGAACTAAATCTGCATATTTTCATGTTTTTCCTTCAACAGGAATGATAATAATAACAATTATGGATATCACATATTCTAAATCTATCCCAAATCACTTATTTGTTGGAACTCACTTAGGAAGTGTCACCTTTCTTGACCACAAATCCATCCCCAAGCACTATATCAGAAGACCTTTAAAATACCTAACCAACTGCGTCGGACGACACCATCGGTCTTGTGCATCACACATCGCTCGTCGGGGCCTCTACCGATAAAAAATCTATACTTGAAAATATAAAACTCTTCCTGGTCAAGATATCAGATGTGACCATAGAAATTACTACCTTGTTTTTAACCATCACGCTGCATGTGACCAAAAATCCATCCATCACATCCCTGGATCTTGCACCAACCGCGTCAGATGACACAACCGATCTCGCACCTCTCACATCACCCGCAGATACTGCCACAAATGAAAATATCACCATTTTATATCGATAAAAAACACATCTTCAAAAATAGAAGTGAAAATATTCAGAAGTCAAATCACAATTAGAGCTATATTGTCTCATCCATAATCTAAGTTATAATTGGATCCCCTGTCGCTGGATGGGAGAACCCAAAATATAAGATATAATGGGAACACAACTGATTTATAATGTGTCTTAGCCTGTTTTTTTAAATAAATTTCCAAAATGTACATAAATCCCTTGAAAAATCATTCAAACCGATGTGAAAAAAACTTTGGATATCAAAATACCATTTTTCATGGAAAATCGCATTTAGAATAAAAAAACACACACATCATACCCAAAATATTCAATGAAAATGACTATGAAAATTTATAAAGTAAATATAATAAAATTAAATCATCATTATAGAAATAAAATACACAAATACCATATAATTAAAAAAAATAAATTCCTTTTTTACTATTGTAAAAGAAGTAAAAAGTGTAAATTTAGAAGATTATTTTTTTAAATAAAGTCACTTACCATGCGTAACAATCACCATGTAGATTATTAATCATACTAAATAATAAACATAGGTTAATATATAATTTAATATGAAACATTTTCATTTTAATTATTCATTATATATAACTTAATACCATGTTATATATAATAACTGAATCATTTATGTTCACATCTGATGTTTTAATGATTTCTAATCATAAGTCCAAAATGAATTCAATAAGTTAAAAATGGTAATAAGTATCTTTATTAAATTATATATTGAATAATATTAATTAGTTAATTATCAATTTTTAAAATTAATTGTACTTTTAAATCTATTCATTAAATATAGTTATGAAAATGAACTACATTACAATCATTGAGATGATTGGCTGTACGTAACCTTGAGTAACACTTCCTTTTTTCAAAGAACATTATGAAAAATAAATTATCCTTTTATATTAGATAATTTTTATAATATAATTTTATTAATTTTAATATAATTATATATTTAATCCATGTTATGTGGTGATGAAAAATGAGTTACATTACCTCATGGATGTCGTATTTCAAATGTAAACATGAACAATGTAGTATCTTTTTGGTCAATTATTGGTAATAATAATATATATATATATATATATATGTCAATAATATTATATATATATACATTAATTTATTCATTATAGTTATTAATGATTGATGGTGAAGGAAAAAAAATTATATTGGTTCGTGAGATGGTAGGCTACCACATATGCGAATGAAACTTTTGTTTCCCATTTGATAGAATATGAGATGAATATAGGGCCTGAAAATAAGATAATAATATATAATTATATATAATATTCAGGTTTTTTTTATTTTATAATGTTTGAAGAATATTATAGAAATGTCTATGAAAAAATAAATCTAAAATAAGTAGATAAAAAATATACCTCTTCTTTGTAAAACCTCATTTTTTCACATTGTAATACCCCTATGATTGGTATCATTACTAAAATAAGACACATATAATTATTGGTGGCATTATAAAATGGTATTTTTGGAAATATTATTCCAAAACATGGTATTTTTTGTCTAAGTAAATATAATGTAGAGATTCCCCTTTATATGATATTAGAGGGACAGTCTTGGATTTCCAATAAATATTAAACTAATATAAATTATTTTTCTAACAAAAATGTATAGAATATGATTTACATATAATATAATTTCATTATATTCTTTAAAAAGCTCATATAATAAATATTATACCATTTTAATATATTTTTATCATATTATTTTGGTTTTATCCCCTTTTTCTCTTACCATGGCAACATCGATTTTTTCTATTGAAGGTAAATTTATTTACAATAAAATGAAACATGAACCATAAATGAAAATTGGATTAGAAATTAATCATTATTCATAATACATGGATGCGTATGGTATTTTTATGGAATTTATATCATTTTTTATTATATTAGTTATAATAAAATATCCATAATGTCATTTTTTAGGACTATTAAGTATTTTGAATTTAATAATATCAATAAAATAGATTAAATTAAAACGACTTATTCTATTGTATACCTATAATGTAATTATGTGGAAAAAATTATTCGATAATATTATGTATCTCTATTTGTTTTTATTTTAATATTTTAATTTCATTTATTATATTATTCTCATTATTGAATATAATTTCATCAGTGTTTTTCAACCATATAAGGAAATTTATTGTTCACTAAAAATATAAAATAAAATAACCTAACAAATATAAATATTGTTAAAAAAAATATTATTTATAATCATAAATATAGTCTCCATAACACTATATTAAAAATATATAATTTTTACTTTCAAAAGTTTGACTATTTTGAAAATTTATTAAATAAAATACTATAAAGTCCATAATCACATCCAAGTGGCCCCAAAAGGTCATAAATTATACGATTTGATAAATATGATCAATATATAATCCTAAAATATGTTTTATGTTATTTTTTCTATTTTTATGGTTCTTATCATTTAATTTGTAGCCTAAATTACCAAATTTACAATTTACCATGCTAATAAATACCACTTTGTATTTTATTAATATTTATTAAAAATAACAAGTGAATATGTAAAAAATTTATACACAATGATTAAAAATATTGAGTAATTTTTATAAAATTAATAACACAAAATTGGTATAATTAAATTTAAAATTAAATATGAAAAATGCAATGGAAATAGTTTTTTTAGAAAACTACCAATTTTAAATATAAATCATTTTTTTACTAAATTAACTTATGAAATACATTTAAAAAACCTTAATTTATTTAAATTATATAAAAAAATAATGAAAATTTATATCTTGTATAAAACATAATATTTTCTTGTTAATAATTTAAATAAAATACATAATTACTTAAAAATAGTATTTTTTACTATTCCATGAGAAATAAATAATTTCAGAAAAATAAAAAAAAATCAGTAAAATATACTTTTGACATGATTAACTAAAAAATGAAAATAAGTTTTACAAATTAAATTTCAATAACTTTAGAATTATTAATTTAAATAAAATCTTATCAAACATGCTTTTAATAGAACCACTTCTATTTTAATTTAACAATAACTTAATATTTTTATAATAGAAATATATAAATAATTAATGTATAAAAATTAATATTAAAATTATTGGTTATACCATTACCTAAACATTTACATTAATACTAAACCTTAAAGGATTCATCCTCATAGTCGGCTTAAGAATTTTTCCAAAATCGTAAGAATAAGTGAATAGTTGGAGACTAAAGTGTTTAGTTTAAAAAAAACATATAACCATTTAATCAATATGAATTTAAAACATATATTATAATTTATTAGATCAATAACATTATATATACCTAATTGAAGATTTTTCAACCACGTATGTTTGAAACAAAATTATTCTCTACTAATAAATATCATGTTGAGAATAAATTATAGGAATTCCATGAATTTTTTTCTTTTATGGATATGGACCCTAAAACCACTTTACAATGTAATATCTAGAATCATCATATATTAAAATATTGTAATAATTCATTAATGCATTATTTCTTGTATGAAATTTTATTTAAATCAACTTCATTCAATCATTAAAATTATATCACGTTAGGTAAAAACAAGTCATTATTGACCCTTCCAATCTAATAATTCATTGTTAGAATAAGACTGATCATAGTATATTATGAAATATAAATTTTAAAATCATGTTTTGGGACAACATTTATGACACTGAATTTATGTGGTTTCATCATGAAATTTCATTTAATGACTTTATTGAATCTCTATAATAACAAATTCATGTTAATGTAACATCTTAAAACCACCATTTAATTAATTAATTAATTAATTAATGAGTCTCGTTATTCTATGTTGAAAAACCCCATTTTTACTATAGTAATAAAATTTACTCTTATGAATATTAATACAATATAGGTGTGGAGATTTCTAAAATGTATATAATGGTTTAAGTGGTATAAAAATTATTTTGGATGTCAATCCTATTAATCCCAAGAATGACGTGAAGGAAATTTTTTGTCACATTATTCACTATATTGGGGAAGTAAGAAAATATTTGAGAAGTTATGAAATTGGTTTGGATATAGTGATATACCCCCAAAATATTTTTTCTCTGATAATTGATAGAAAAAAGCACATTTTTATCCCCCTTTATCCATGGGAGATATGAAAAGTAGATATATATATACATTATTTTCATTTATTCTAGAATAAAATGATTCTATATGAATGAGGGTTTTACTAAAAGTCAATCCACCCAACAAAGAAAATGTGATGTAATTAAGGTGCATAATAAATGAATGAAATATAGATCCGAAGATTATTCTACCATTACAATTTTACTAATTGAACATAAAGAATACGGATTTTTCCTTATATATAATTCCCTAATGGAATGTGATATCCATACAATATAATTATCTTGGGTTAAGGTGGTAAATCAACCATTTATTTTCCATTTATCAAAATATATAGTATCTTTAATCCAGCTCTAATTCATTTAAATTTTGTGTACATACTAATACTAATAATCATATGAAATAAAATCTAGTAACTAAATAATAATCATGAATGAAACAAATTATTACTACTTTCTTTCCTATATACAATGAAACTCAAGTCACATTCTAGAGGAAATTAAAATATGCATTCACATGGTTTTGATCATTAATTCAAAGATTTGATCCTAGGGATGTAATTAAATTACTGGTATTAATATATATTCAACATATATATTAACAAGGAATAATAATAGTGAAACTATCTCAAATTTAAATTGTTAAAGATAAAGTGAACCATTAGATCGAATATCGATTTTCCTATGATGATTAGTATACTAAATGGATATCTAATAATAATTTCACAAACTATAATAATTGATATATTAGGGTTTATATATATTTTTTGGCTTTTAAATCACATATATCTAGATAATTATTATTCTATCGTAATCATAAAAATACTGATTGAGAAAATTTTGAGCATTTAAGATCAGTCATTTCTATTTGTTTATTCTTGTTTTAACCAATTTTTTTGACCCCAAAGATGGTGTGACTGTCAATTTTAAGGAACCCCATGTATTATTTAAATATCATTCGGTTCCCTTTGAATAAATTAATACATGATCAAAATATTAAAGGGTGATTCCCTACATTATTTTAACATATGAAGCTTTATATATGTGATATTCTTGTAAATTCATTCAAGTATGCATACCACTTTAGTTACCATGAATTAGTGATTTTTAAAGGATATATAAAAACATGATATAAACCCATTCTCTAGTGATTTCAATGTGACATCAATTAAAATTCTATTATTTTAAATAAAATATTGGAATCAATGTTTTACCTGAGAAAACTAAAGTATTAATTTAGATTCCATCATGTTAAAGCTATATGATTAAATTATATATCATGTGTTTATTCCTATATAAATATTTTCATTACAAAAAAAAAATTTACCCTTAAAATATGTGATGTTTACATTATAAATTAACAACACAAAATAGACTACTAGGTTGTGTTGGTCATAATCAAGAAATAATTTTAATATATCCCTATATTCATGATCCCACTAAAGTAAAGATACATGTTCTATATATGGAATTATAAATTCTAGGTTGTAAATATAATTGACTACTCAAATTTCAATAAATTCATATTTGGTGTTATAATGATCTATTTTACAAAGTGAACTCATTTTTATATTCCTTACCCTAAGATAGTTGCACCAATATTTACGTAGAATACTATTCCATGGTCATATGTTTGGAGTTTTTATTTTATATTCAATTCAAACAACAAGGAATTAAAACTGATTCAATGATGGTGATGAAGATAATAATTTATGATCATTTCAATTGATTTAATCATTTCAGAAAATTTATAATCATTCTATTATTTATAAGATACACTATATATAAAATTTATTGCACATCGTATGATTAATTAATTTGAAATACTAATATATGCATCACATTAGACAGTGGTGGATAATTTATTAATAAATAACTGAAATTGGTTGATAAAACTGACCTCACATTACCAAAGGATAGGTATTTATCCCATTATGTAGAAATAATTTCAGAAATATTTCTTTAATATAGGGATACCTAAATAATTGTTTCACTAAATAGAGTCTGACTAAAATAGGAAATATTTATAGACATGAAATATATTGTATTCTCTATAATATCCAAAATTCTAGGAAATGATTTTCAAACATGCTTTTAATTGTGTCTATATATGATGTATTAAATGTGGATAGACACTTAAATTAATAAAATAGTTTTATACAAAGCCATTTTGTTTACATAAAATATGGACTAAATTTTCCCACTAAATTAAGATACAATATAACTTGTAGCCCTCCATAGTTCATGATCACATGGAATTATAAAAAAAGAATTATTTATTTTGGGTTCATGCCAACTTTATTCATCAAACCCCAATATTTTAATCATTTTTAACATTAATTTTGGGAATTTATAATATAGATAATATCTATTATGGGTCCTTACCCACATGTGACTATTGAGAATTTCTGGTTATTCACAACTTCCTCCTACATCATTTTTAAAATAAATGAAGTTGAACAGTCTAAATATATTATAATAAAATCCATGTCCAAATTTATGAATTCAAATATGATATATAAATTTTTAATTCTTCATACTACATTCATCTAAATGGAATATTTTATGCATATTTTTTAGAGAAAGTTTATCCCATATATAACATCTACTCCAAAATTTATTCTTTTTATCATTCTCATGAATATGTCAATTTGGATGTCCTTAACTATAATATATTAAATATCCTCCATAATATGATAAAAAATATAACAATTATAATCAAAATAAACTCTTTAATTTTTTGTATGCCTACCACAATTAAATGTTTACCTATAGTAATGTGACTATAAATTCATTGGTTTATAAGATATAAGGTTATTTTTATTTAGTATCAAATACCAAAATTCTAAAATGAAATTTATTATTATTTAGTAAATAATAATTTGATAAGAAATTATTTTAAGTCATAATACGTTAATATGAAGTGATTATGGGCTCCAAAAAATTTTTTTTTTCATAAAAATTATGTGTCCCATGTATTCAACAATAATTCTAACTTGATGTAATTTTTAAAGAGATCCGTTGTTAGTAAATTTGGATCTATTTTTACTAGGGTATAATACTACTAAATTAGAGTTAATATGTTAGATGACATACATTATAAAAAGGATTTAATTTAATAGAGCATACACCTTGATCACTCTTGATTATTAGTACATTTCCCCTCCAAAAATTAGAATATCCCTTAAGAATTATATTGTAATAAAATTAACATTATCATTATAAATCCTTACTATATGACCATAAAATACATGAACTATTCATTATATATGACCCTATACAACGTATAAAATTGACCATCAAATAATTTTAAAATATATAATGCTTTATCCCTTTCTTATGGTGTTAAAATGAATGTATTTTTTAATTAGTGTATACTGTGAAAAATTACAACCCCACATTTTCAACAGACATTCTTAATATAAATATTGATTTTTTAAGAATATTGACTTGTATCTTTGAATTATACCATTTCATTTATAACAATATATGGGTTATTTTTTTAGAAAATATATATAGATTACTGCATCTCTTATCTCTAGCCTATTTTCTTGTTAATAATCCATTTACTTCCCCATTTTATTTTCTATAATTCAATATAATTATCATTGATGAATTAATTTTGTAATATCTTATTGAAGTTATCTTTAGAAATTTATTATTTTCATTGTTATGACTAAAATAACATACCAAATGATGACCCAACATATCATATTTGTGATTTATGATTTATTACATGTGTATTTTTTAAGGTGGGTTTAGATATAATAATTTAATTCAGTATAGTATAATTTATTTCATTTCATTTTCCATTTTTTAAATATTATTTCCATCCAATTATTTATTGTAAAATCCAAACACTCGATGTAGGACTCTTAGAATTGTGGATTTTATCTATTTCTTTATGACATTGTGGACAAGTTTATGTAGATAATGTCACGTTATTATGTAATAAAATGGTGTCATATAAATAATTTTATTTGATATATTATTTTTTGTAAATTTTTATTCTCAATATTGTATTTTAAATTATATAAAAAACCTATAAATGACTGTATTTAGTATAATTATAATGGAATAATAATAGGGTGGTATAAGACTGGTTTAAATTCAAATATATATGATTACATGATTAAAATTTGGAATTGTGTGTTCATAAAGATTGTTATTATGGTATTCTAATCCTGTGGTTAGGGAGTACATATTGATTATCATGGTTTTCAAGAGATAAAATAGAATAAGCTATGATTTAACTTCTCACACCATATATAGGTTTGTAATTGTTTTGGATAACATGGATAGAATATATGTGAGTTTCATCTAGGATGTTAATTTAATTATGTAAAGGAACTATATGTGAGTACTCATATATGATATAATATAGAGGAATTTATAGATAACATATTATGGTGGGGTGGGGTGTCGTTTATGTTTCAATTTATTAATCCAAAAGGAATGTATTGCAAATATATATCTACTTGATCAAATAATTATTCTGGAATCATGTTTTTCTCCAGTCCACAAAAAAATAGGCATATGTATCAATTAAATGATTCCATGAAAAATTTATAAACAGTTGGTCTATATTGTTAAATATTTATTTCTAAGGGGGAAATTAGGTGTCGAACAAAAATTGATCAGGGGGTGTGGTCTAACTAAACAAGTATATAAGTTACATTTTTTTCATAATAACATTGTATAAAATATTTATGTTTAAATAATGTTATTATTGAAAAAAATAATGTCATAGATGTATTGTTATATATTATTTTTACTTTTATAATATGTTTATTGAATAGTTTTATCACTTAAAATGAACATTATTTTTTAAAAAAATCTATAGTAAAAATTTTTGGAAGGTAATCATAATTCATATGGTATGATAACATTAAAATAAAGATATGATATATTAAAAAAACTAATATTCATAGATAAATATGAAAAATGATATGAAGCTGATCTGAATAGTTTAATGAAATTATTTTTGAATTCATGTTACTTGTTCGATAATGATCATTCCCTTTATAATAGTATATAGTGTTATTAAATAATGTTAATAGAGTATTATTATGATCAAATTATTTAAAATTCGATGAGTAGTGGTATGTTGTATGAATTGTTGGATGTATATTTTTTAGATTTTAACTAAAATAATATTATTATTATTTGGGAATATTATTTTATTAAATAATGTGATATCATTCATTATTGATATTATTTTATAAAATATGAATGAATATTTTCATGTGTAATAGTCAAAAAATAATCACGAAGGTTCTGAAAATGAAAATGAAGGATTTTTTAAATTATAATGATGATTATGATTTATTTTAAAAAATTAAAATTTGCTAAATGTGTTAATTAATCATGATATAGATATAAATAATTTATCTCACACATAATTTTAAAATGATTAACTAATTTTAATGATTTGTTTTCACAACATAGTTGAAATTTGAAATGGTTACAGTTATTAGTATGATTATATGTTTTAAAATCATAGGTTTTCATAAATGGTTTAAAGATGACTGTTATTCAAGGTATTAAAAATAATTAAAATTTTAATAGTTATGGTATGAAATGAATATAAATGTTTTATAAAATTTTATAAATGTAATATTTTTTAATATTTTACGTTATATAAATCTCTTAAAAATGTGAATGTCAAGATTATATGAATTACTGATGTCTCCTGGAATCATTTTGAAATTTCTATTATTTTTTATTGGGTATATGAGACCAAATTCATATACCTTAATATTATATTATATTAAATATTAGTTGGGTAATTTTCCATGGCATGTATATATACTATTAATAATGAGATGTTAAAATATAAAATTTTATTAAAAATCATAGTGTATATATTTTTTGGGATATGATATGACATTCCATAACTAGAGTAAAATTGAAATACGTAGTTAAATAATATTTTGATTGTTATATAATACTTTTTTTATTACATAATTTTTTTGGGGTGTAATGATAATAAATAAATTAGATTTCACTTTTTAAAATCAAATAAAAACTAAATGTGTAATCCGTTGAAAGTTAATTGATATAGAACCAGTATTGATGTCAAAGAATGTCTATTTTGGAGACCATTTAATAGCCACCAATCATATTTTAAGTATTATCTTAAAAGGTGATTGGTAGTGAGTTAAATAATCAAGACTTAGGTAGTTTTTATGAAAATTTACCAGTATTAAAAGTATAAAAATGATATTTGTTAATATAATAATAGGTTTCATTGATGAACTAAAAATTATATAAATAACTTGGATAATTTTATTTTATTATATTATATAGTAATGTTGTTATTTTAGTTCAATTTTCATATTGAAATGGATATTGGGAATAAGATATTAATAACATTGAAAACTCCTGGAAGAAAAATAAATTTATATAATTGGGAATGTTAATGAACTACTTGGTTATTAACATGTGGTGTGATTATGGTCATTGGAAATCATATTAAATAATAGTACAATAGGATAGCAGGAATATCTAATAGAAAATATATTCTACATTTCGTTGGGGAATGTTGTAGAGATAATTAAAATAAATTTTTATTCACACTATATTGTGGATATGAAATGATACTTTATCTCTTAATTGAAATTTATTATAGTAATAATGGGTTTTTTATTATGATCATAGTTTATCATGTTGTTTTTTATACATTTGGTAACATAGTTTCATGCAACAGATTTCATGAGTGTCTTTTTTTTGTTGAGAGTAATTTTTTTAATAGAGGTACATGATTTATTTATGGAGTAGTATTTTTCACAATTATATGGGTTATAAAAGTTTTTATTGTATGTAGAACAATAATACGTATTCGAAAACATAGGTTTCTATTTTGATATATAATTGTATAATCAATATTATTAGGGATATAATTGTGGTAATAAAATTATTAGTAACCAATATGTTTCTTATATTAAATTTATGATGGTTATAGTTCTTAAGTATGTCTTGTGTGTCGATAATATTTTTATTTTATTATACGGTTAATAAATTTCAATAAAAATTGCATGAGAATTATTTCAGTGTTATTAATTAGAACACGTAAAAAATTTCATGAGTTATATGAAAGAATCACTCTTTTAAAAAACAATTCTAGGCACTATAAGTTGTAATAACGACTAATTAATCAGGGGGTAAAAATGGGAATGATTTAATATTATTGTAATGATTGAGAATCTCGATGTTAAGGAGATTATAATTAAACACAAATTTTATTTTGAAAATGAAAATAAATTTTGTTATTTAAATTTTCAATTTTTTTTTAATAGTTATAAAAATTGGATTAAGGGAGGACAACTTTTACATATATAGAGAGTTGATGAGAAATAAAAATGCAGTAATGGAATTGCTACCAATGAGTAGCTTGTGTTCGAGGAAGAATCATATTTTTAAGTAGAATGTTTTTTCTTTTAGGAAAATAATTGTTATGAACTAGTAACTAGTGATCCATTGTGTAGTTATTATTATTAACCAGTTTTTTGATATTTTATATAATACATATTTGGATAACATAGTTTCATTTTACTTACAGAAATCCTATTTTATTAATAGTTTTTAATACCAATAATATAATTTTTTTTATTTTTGTACTGTTTATTGTTAAATTCTTAGATATTTGAAGATAAATTAGTTTTACAATTTTATGATTAATGCATATTGATTATTTTTTATTCAAACTATTTTTTTTCTATACATTTTATATAATTATTTTTATATGATTAATTAGTTTAAATAATTATTTTAATAATTAATTTTCTTTTTTTAAATATGTGTTCATCATTATTGATTGATTTTAACTCTATCATGGGATATTTTATCTTTTAATAGGAATTTACTAAGTGCAAAAAAAGAGTATCAATAGAATATGTTATGTTAAATTATTTATCCTAAGTATCATACTGGATAATTAATTAAATTCAATAATAGATCTTTGATCAAAAATTTGATAAAGGGGATAACTAACATGATAGAATATATTCAATCATGAGCATAATTTATATTCATATTTCTAATTATGATTTTTAATAAAAATTTAGTGTTTTTATCACTTTGATCGCGAGGGCTGAAAATGTTGAAGGAATATTTATAAATGTAGATCATATGAATATAAATAACAAATATAATGTTCTAACTATTCAAATTAATGGTATTATTATGTAATTATCATATATATTTGGAAATACTATACATTTAAATTAAAACTATAACATTTTCCTTTACTGTGTTATTTTTTATCATCGATTAATTTTTTATTTCACTAGGATACTTTTCAAAAATTAAGAAAACCTTTTATTTTATCTATAAATTCAAAGGAATGAATTTCAATGACTATTAGTTATCTATGGGGAAATTTCAAAACAAATTATTTATAATACATTATAGTTTTTATTAGAAATGGTGTTTTATATATTTAATAATATATATTAGTGACTTAAAGTAATAGTAGATGTGTCATATTTTTTCTAATTTTTTCAAAATTTATATAAACATGCAAATAATTATGGTGAATTAATTTGTTTATCCAATTACCTTCCCTCTCTCTACATCCTTTTTAAAAATTTTTCTCTTGGGATTTCTTGTTTCCATCATTTCACTATAAATGATGAATGATAAAATTATCTCTTACAAAATTAGATAGCGTTAAAATTAAATCACACCTTAATTATATTTTGGTGATTGAGGGATTCATGTTTATCCATTGAAGACCAAATATGACATTGAATAATAATCTCCAAAAAAAATAATACAAGATGTTTAATGACTATAAAATGTTTTAGATAATATATAATAACAAAAGGATTATTTTTTTAGTATTAGGGAATATGATATATGATCTAACAAAGAAGAAATATCAGGTGTACTAAGACAGTTTGTGTAAAATAATAACATATAATTCATGATATAATTCTCCATAATGATCATAAACTATTGGAAATTTTGGGGATTTTAATATGATTATCCACAATCTAATTTACCAAAAAATATATATATAAGAAATTAATGTATAATGGATTCTAATATAATGAAACTATGTTATATTTCCTCCCTTTCGTTAAAAGACATTGTATAAAACTAGAAAAAGAGTCTTCTATTATGATCAATTGTTACATGTCATGTTTTCAACAATTTTTTATTGAGAAAATATATTAAAAAATTAATAATAATGATGTTTTGAAATTATATTTTATCTTTTTTAAATATAATAATGAATAATCCTTTTACATATGATATTAATTCATCGAATTACTCAAAAACTCCATTCATTAGGAATGTGAATTGTTGCTAGGGATGTAAATCCTATATTGTGGGTTACATCTCAGTCAATGATCTATTTTTTATTCCACAATAAATGGGGGACTATTATTTAAAAAACCCAGATATTCATCTTATTAATGATATTTTAATTAGCATAAAATTATAAAAAAAGGTTTTATGTACCTTCAAAAATAATGAATAACTATTTTTAATAAACAACTAATTTACTGTCTCATATAGAACATCTCTATAAGAAATTAATGTAATTTTAATTCAAAAAAACTAAAACACAAATTCCAGTGAAAATATTATAAGTTAAAGGGAGGCCCAATATTTCTCTATGAACATCAGGTCAAACATGAATATAATGATCCTTTATATTCAAATTTATTTGGAAAAAAAGAACCTCTAAACTAGTTCAATAATTCTTAAAATGAAAAATATGAAGTTAATTTAATAATTCAAATGAATCTATTCAATAGTGAAAAAACTCAATACAAATCATGACGTCAATGATTTTAGCCTATTACTACAAGTTCGTTTCATATTTCAGTAATTGTACTAGCCTCTAAGGATAAAATTGTTCACTATTAATGTCAAGATAATCTACATCCTCAATGAGGGATGAAAAATATAAAAGTAATTATAATGTGTTTCATTAAAAAAAAATATGTTTTCTTATAAAAGTGTTTTAAATTACTAAAAAATAGACATCTTTTGTTAATAAAATCACATATTTGGATGAATTTAAAAATAATTATTCAAGACACTATCATTTGTAAAATCAGTTAAAATGGATACCATTCCAAGAGAGTATTTTTTATTAATTGTGTCAAATTACATCATTTTTTCATAGTAAAAAAATAATATAAACTATGTTTAATAATTTTAACATGATGTTTTTTAGGTTTGTATTTATATACTCATATCTTTTGAAGTACTATTTTTAAAATGAATTTATTCAAAATATTTATTACCCAAAAATGGATTGAATGATCACCTACCATTTTTTAATACTGAAAATAAAGTATGGGAAATTAAAAAATATTCATAGTTATAAATTCAATTCCAATGTTTATGTTTATGTTATTACATATTTCATATAAAAAAATTCCCATGAATAGATGATTGATTCCTCTAAGACCAATTACTAGTGGACTAACATTTTAGAAAAAACTGGGACCTCTATAATAGATATATATAATTTATTTATTGTTTAACAAGATGGAAATGGGTCTATTTTGGGAGTATTTACTATAAAATAAGATATTTTTCTTCTGTTATCATTTTAATCAGGATTAGCAGATATAAGTACTTATTATTATTACTGATCTTCGATGATCATTTATTCATAAGATAAGAGTAACAACCTAATATTTTAGTGTAAATTAAATAGAGTGTTTATAATATTGTATCACATGAAATATTGAACAAAAAAACATTGATATATATTAATTTAATAAATGATAATCATTAAAAATGATGATGGTTAAATGAGAAAAATAATTATGAAAATCACAATAGGAATAAAACATAATACTATGAAAAAATAGAATACATAATTAAAAAAATATTTTATATTATTATTATTATTAAAATAATTATTTTGTTTCTTTCTATTACTTGAAAATTGATGAAATTGATTGTTAAGAGGTTGTATAATTAAGGGTATGTGAATAAAAATATTAATAAAAAAAGTGAGTTTTTTAAACAACATTATATACATTGTTTTGTTTTTTATTCGTTACATTTAAAATAATATTGTAATGAAACGTTTCAATGTACAATAAATGGAATAAAACACATTTGATTTCAAATTTATATGAAATAATATTAAGGAACCATAGATTTTAAAATAAAAATTTTCTATAATTCAGTAGTTTTTTATTATATTGTATGTTATTTAGATATAAAATTCAAATATTTTCTAATTTTAATTTGACAAAACTACATTCCTTTTTATATTCATCATGCCAAAATCAGTAGAGGGTGATTTTTTTGGGATTTTTCAAATTTGGTTGAATTTTTTTTGGATAGTATAAAATACCATTTTTTATAAAAAGTGTTGCTTTTATGAATTCAACTTGATATAAAAATTACATAAAATTTTACAAAAAAATTATTTCAAACAAATATATATTTATAGAGTAGTTTAATTCAATTAAATTTCTTAATTTATAGACCTATGTATGATATCATGGAACCTAAGTAATATTTTAGTCTAATAAAAAAATATTTTTTGTTTTCTCATTTAATTACATATTCATAAGGCTCTATTTTATTTTGTATTGGATAAATAGTAACATAATATTTATTATTAAATATAAACCATTTAATATTTTTTGAATTTATACAATACATAATTATTATTTAATATCATTTTTATTCTTAAATGGTCATTTTCAGGAAATCATGTTTTTTTTTGCGTTAAAGTATTTTTTATTAATATTTATTTTAAAAAACATAAGAAATTGAATCATTTAATTTTCATATAAAATTTATAATATGAATTTTAAAACATTATATTTTGGAATATTTTTTTCTTGTTCAAAAAAATTACTTACGATAAAAAATGGTAGTCTATTAGGATTGTGTTTAATTTGGTAATGCAGTTTAACTAAGGGTTAATGACAAGAAATGTCACACAAAAATAACATTAAGTGAGTGAATATAGTATATACCAAACAAAAATTTTTCAATTTTCTATTTTTATCCACATTTTACCAACATTCATTGAGATTTAATTTCACTTTTAGGTCATGAAACTAATACTATAAAAATTTACCCATATCTTATATAAACGGACCACATCTCCACCCCACATATCCTAACACCTAAACCTTCCAAAATCTAGATGACTCTAATTAATACTTTCCAAAACACTCTTTATCATGTAATATATCTTTTAGGATCACCAAAAGGCCAATATAATAAGACATGAGGTTTAGTCTAAAGAGGATATCCATGGAAGAGGTAATTTTCTTAACTCAATTCTCACAATTTTCTTTCTAATTATGCCTCCAACAAATATATAATAACCATATTAATATAAATAAATATGTATAATTATTATACTAATATGTTATTTTGTTTTTGGAATAATAGTTATTTAACCCCTCCCATCAATTGAAAAAATTAAAATATCTGGCCTATTAGGTGAAGTCCACCACCTCCATGAACAAGGTATTTCATTTTTCATCACCTCCATTAATGGATGGTCATAAAAATATATTTAATGAATAAATATAATACTACTAAAATTACTAAGTTTTATGATATTTAATTTTTTCCATTATGAGTATAATAGTTACCAAAAATGATCATTATAAAATATAACCATCTAAAACAAGAATACTACGACACTTTTTTTTTTGAAAACCTATGAAACTATATAGATTTTGTGCCACTAGTAAGACATGACATTAATATTTTAATAATTTTTTTGAGTGTATATAATTTCTATGTCAATATTTAATTAATTATGAAGATACAACCATTAGTTTGATAGAAAAATTAATTAAAATAATATTGTTATAGGTTTCATATTTAATAATAAAACCTAAAAATATTGTGGAATTAAATAGGAACATCATAAAAACGTTATGGATAAATATTGAAAATTATTGAAAAATATGAATATTATTAACTCAGGAACATGGAATGAAAATTGAAATCATTATATTGAAACAGAAATCGAACATGGAAGTCTACTCACACAACAATCAATATTAACTAAAAATAGGTTATAATTATGATATAAAGAATTTAAAACAATATAAATATTTATAAATATTAATATAGTTGTGATAAAATAATTATGATGTAACAACATATTATATTTGAGGCTAGAATAAATCGTATTATGTGGAAAAACATAGTTAGAGTTCTTTGTATATATTTCTATATCATGAGACAAATTTCATATTCCATAATTATATTCAGTTATATTGTGTAAGAATATAATGATTAAAATATTATATCATGGTTTTATCAGTATTAATTATATTTAATATTCTATTTCATATCTTCTTTTAAATTGATAATTATTCAATGGTTTTTAAATCAAAATGTTTTTTCATCTCAATTTTCCTAATTTCAGATGTGTTTTATTTTATGGACTAACAATAATTGATATAATACATATACTTAGTAATTGAAAATTTATGAATTATTTTTATTTTATTTTTCATTTTTAAATTTTATTTTCATTTTAATTCTTTCAAACATATTTTCTTTTAAAATACCATATGTTATTTGTTAAAACAATATTTTAAATGTTTTAAATCGTTATGGAAACTCTGATTACTCTAAATCTATATTAATTGAAAAATATTCTCTTATTTTAATGATAATTCATTCAAAATGATAAAATAATTTTTTTTATGTTTTATATATGTTCCACATTTTAGTTTATTTGTAAATCTCATAAAAAATATTCTGTAAACATATACTACTTCATCTCCCATGAATAATTTATAATACAATTTTAATTATAAAGCTTCATTTTAATGTTTTAATGGTTCACAAAGTAAAACATCAATTCCTCTTATTCTAAGAATATTATCTTTTAATGTGGTATCCATGAAAATTATCTCTTCTATCATTTTTATTTGACAATTATAAATTCTAATACATATCGGTTCAAATAAATGTTTTTCTTAGATTGATGATGAATTTGATGGAGGATTTTTTTTTATTAATGTTACGGTTCTGGATAATTATATAAAAATTTTAGGTTGGGTCTTATTTATCCCACCAATTAATTAAGTAATGACTAATTATATGATGATATATTATTGAAATTATTTAATTTAGTTATTCTATTATAGTATTAAGATGATACAATTAACTACTTAATTAATTCCATTATCAATGATATTATAATGAACTAGATATGTTTTTATATTGACTGAGTTATTTTAATATGATGTCTCTAGTAACATTCATGTATCTCTATTTTCATTTACGCTCTCTTATGGTATTTTTTCAGGAAATGTTGGATCTAAGATGTTGAAATTTATCCATGTTTTGTTTTCATGGATCATGATTATTGACATTGGTTTCAACAATCTTATTACTCACATTTGATGTTTAAATAATCCATATTCCATGTCACTTGAATTTTTATCTATGTTTTTAGGTTTTATTTACTTATTCTATATTTATGTACTAGGATTGTTTTCTCATACCCACATGTTCGTTTTAATATCAATTATAATCGTTGATTGTTATCATTTTTATCCATTATTGAAAATTTGAGTTCATCCTTGTTATGGTTTAATTATATCATGAAATGGGGTGTCACAATTAGCATCAAGATACGTTTTTGTTACTTAAGAAGTTTGTATGTTATTAGAAGAATATAATTTAATTTTTTTGATAACCTTAATGGTTTAAATGTTTAAGTATTACCATAATTTCAATGGAATATATACCTCTTTTGATCTATTTTGTGATTATATTTCTAGGTGATCAATGGAATTTTTCATGATTATAATTTTTTTAGGTGAAATATATTATTTAGGTATAGATAACTCTTTTTTATATGTTATTTTTCATTGAATTTTTTATAATTAGGAAAATGGGTTAATTGATTTTGGGAATATATGGTCCGCAATATAGGTAAACATGAGGGTTAAAAAGTGATTTGGTGTAACATTTATATCAGTAATTTTTAGATAATTTTGATATCTCTTTGGTAGTATTTTTTATTAAGTTTATATTATTTAGTTTTTGACTAATTTTTATTTATATAATGATAAATTTCAATTATGGGAGCTGAGGTTTCTATGATATTTGGGATTTTTTATATGGTAAATAAGAGTATAATAAATTTTTGTTAATAATATTTGGGAATAATGTTAATGATATTATGTTGGTGAAACATAAATAAATCGATACTTAAATATAAGGGTTTATTCTTCTTATTTTTTTAAAAAATTTTGTTCTCAATATTTGGGTATTTTTTTTGTTTTTTTAAATATAAGGGTTATTTTTTTTGAAAATATAATAGATCTAAATGTATCATTGATTTAAATGAATGTGTTTGGGGATAAGCTACTTATGATTTATTTTAATATGGTTATTGATTTTTATCAACAATTGTTTTGTTTTTAACATTTTTTTGAAAATAGGATCCTAAAAATGATTTTGTGAAATGTATATTCATAGAAAACCCATAGTCTTGTAACTAGTGAAATATATTCTACCAAAATTTCTTTAAAAAATGAAAAATATATAAATGTCATTTATGAGGTAATCAATGAGGCATACCCCTAATAATATGGTTCATAACTCAATTGAAAGATTATCACGAGTCATATATATATATATATATATATATATATATATATATTAATAAAACTCTCATATCATTTAAATGTTGGGTTAAATTAAAATTATAGCGATGAACTAAATATATGGCGGTGAATGTAACACCATACAAATTATGTATATATTTAAGTAATATTTTGAAAAACATGTATGACAAAAAGCCCTAAATGAAAACTACAGATGATATATTTTATTTCAATGAATGATATTAATGTATAGATTATGAGAATAAAATAAGATACTTAAATAATAAAACTAAAAAAAGAATAAAATATCAAGAAAATTTTTAATTTAAATTGATTATTATAAGAACATAAATTTCAATTAATTAAAAATTATTATTATTATTATTAGTACTAACACAATGTTTTTTTTAGTTCTAATAAAAATTAATTTATAAATTTTTAATTGTTATTGGGTGAATATTTTTTGTCATTTTAAAGAACATTTTTCTTAATATTGAATTGTTTCAATCAAACTCATTTAATGTTGTTGTTTAGGTTTATTAGTAACATTTAAATTATTTTTCTAATAAACAATTTCAATATAAAAAATATCCGTAATTTATATTTTATGTTATTTGAAAAATGATTGATAAAACATAATGTATACAAAGACTATTCTCAAAAAAATAGATTTCTATATTATTTTAACATTTTATTTAAAATTAAAACTATAATATTTTATAATTTTAATTTTAATAATTATATTTATTTTTGAATAATTCATGCCAAAATTATTATAGTATTTTTTTAAAAAATAAATGGTTGATTTTTGGGTGATGACTGAATTTGTTTTTTCAAAATACCAATAATTTATGGAATCATCATGATATAAGGAAAACATAAAAATTTATAAAACATTTTGGATGATTAAATATTTATTTAAAGAGAAAAATAATCATTTAAAAATATATTTTTTAATTTAGAAAAATATGTTTGAAATTTTGGAACCAAAGATAGATTTTATTGAGAAAGAGTTATTTTTTGTTATTTTCAATCAATTAAAAATTCATGAGGATATATTAAATTTTGGATTGTTTAAAAAGAAAAAAAGGCATTTTATTAAGAACATATTGATATATATCATGGAATTCAATACTATATTTTAATTTAAAGTAAAAATACATTTATTCATAAAGAGAAATTTTGGTAGTAAATATTTTTTTTCAATTAAAAACACAATAATTAAAATAAATTTTCACCACCTCATGAAATTAGTTATTTTAAATATTTTTAAATATTTGGATTAATAATTTTCATATAATTTAATACATTTATTTTTATACATTGTAATAAAAAAATTACTATAGTGATATTTTGTCAACTCGATATGTGTTAAATATTATAAAATGGTTAAATTAAGGGATGAGGTACTAAATTATCACAAAAAATATAGCCTCAAATTACTCTATAAAAGATTTATCAAACACAGTATAATTTATCATAAATATTTATCCACATGGGATACATGTAATGTGATAATGGATTCCCTTTATTATATTAAAAATTTAATATGTAAAAAATGCACACACTCTCACCTATAAAAAGACCCCCCCTACGACCTCATATATCCTATATAATACACAATAAAATATGATAAAACATCGATAAAACCTCACCACAACACACTCTATAATACCATAGTGGTTCTGGTTTCACCGAAACACTAATCTAACAATGATTAATATGTGTCATAAATGAGGATATCTAAGAAAGAGGTAGTATTCTGATTCAAGTTTTTTAATGATTATTGATCCTTCCACCTACGTAAAATATATTATAACCACTAAAATATAATATCATATGTATGATTAATATAATAAAATGTTATTATGTTTATGGAAACCCATTTTTTACCTCACCCATTGAATGGATAATAAAAACACAGCTTATGTTACGTGCGAACTACTGCCACCATGAGAAATGTGTTTACATTATCAAACCACCTATGATGGAGGGTTTTACAAATTTATTTAATGAATAAATATGATATTTATAACAATATTATGTTACTACAAAAATAATTTTTTCATTATGTTTTTAATTTTAAAAATAAATTGCAATTTTAAAATTTTACCACCTAATATTTTCATACCGTGAAATTTTATTTTATTTGGGAAACATATTGATCTGAATAGATTTTAAAAAAAAATTAGATATTATATTTTTATGAAAATAATTTTTTTCT
Organism: Viscum album; assembly: GCA_963277665.1. Taxonomy (NCBI): domain Eukaryota; kingdom Viridiplantae; phylum Streptophyta; class Magnoliopsida; order Santalales; family Viscaceae; genus Viscum; species Viscum album. The sequence continues at coordinate 1,049,695,902 of OY728150.1, forward strand.
AGATTTATAACACAAAAACATGACTCATTATTATGAGAACTCTTTTTGTTCATTAGAAATTATCAAAAAATAGCCCCTTATGGATTTCATTAGTAATTATTGAAACTAAAATTCCATTGAATGAACCTTGAACTTCATAAATATTTTCTAAATTAAATTTTAATAATTTTAAAATTATATATATATTTGACTCATGAAAAATTAATGATAATTGAAATTATTATATTGAAGTATTCATGGAACAATTAAAACTATATACATCGATGATCAACATCATAAAAACGTATGTAACAGCTATATAATAAATAAAAAAACGATACTGTAAATTTTATGAATATAACCTAGTTTATAATTTAAATAAATTAATATAAAATAAATATAATTTTACAATATTCAACATCAGATCATGTAATAATAATTGAGAATAAAAGGTAAGGTGTCTTTGTCTCAATTTTCATTTCCGGAGACATATTTATTGTTACACACCTATTTTATTTTATATGGAATATACACTACCTCTTTCCTATATAATATCATGATAAAATCCTTGATAATAGTAATAAATTTTATATTTAATGTTTACAACCTAACGGGATTTTTATTTAAAGGTAACAACATCCATAATGGTTAGTTTTCATAATTTAAATTATTTTAATACTTATTTTATATTATGCACCTAAATTCATTTATATAGAGTTTATACTTACTATTTTTAATATTAGATCATTTTTTAATTTTTTTATTTTATTAAAACCCATTTTAATTTCCTATTTATTTATTTTTTTCATTTAAAAAGGTATAATTTATTTTCTTTTTAACACTTTTTGTAATTATTTGATTCTTTCCATTCAATAATTTTTACTCCATGGGCATACTCTTCCTAAAATATTCTAATCTACTCTTTAATTGTCTTATAATATAATTTCTATTATCATTGATTTTCTTTGATAATGTTTAAAAGGGAATACATCTAATTGTTATTATACTGATTATTTTTTTCATTCTTTATAATTGGGTGAGATGAATATTTTATAAGATTTACCACTTGATCAAATTTTCTCAATATGATGTATGAATTTAGTTCTGAATAATAAGTTTAATGTTTTCATAGTTTCCATAATAAAATTAAATTCTAATTATAAAATTATTTTTTCATATAAATTATTTTTAAAATAAATGGATATTTATCATAATTTGTTTGCATAACTATATGTTTTTCTTCTTATGGGTTAAATACATTTTTTTTTATCTTATGTGGAATTTACTATCCCATATATGTGTTATTTATGTAATGGTTTCTATAAATTATATATATGGTGAGGGGTTTTTTAGATATATATCATTAATGAATTGGGAAATATTTAATTATATGTAGATATTCTGGTTGAATTAAATTATTATGTTATCCCATTATTGCATTATGATTTTAGAATTAAATGTTTTTGTTATTCCATTACAAGTAATACTATAATTAATTAGATATATTTTCTAATTTAATGGATGGTATGAATATGATGTCCCAAGTAATCCTAATGATTATTCAGTTGCATTAATTCATTTTTACAATATAGTTTTATTGAATTATTTATATAATAAGTTTAAATGTATATCATATATATTGTTATGTCTCCTCATTCTTGAGTCATGTTTCTACACTCCTATTACTCATGTTTAATTTTCTAAAAATACATACTCCCTGACTGGGTATGTTGCGTCAATGATTTATTTCGAAAATATAAATTTTTTATGGTAATGTTCATTGATTGTGTTCCCAAAACCAAATTATCTTCATATTATTAGTTATGATTTTTTATTCTTATCTCTTTGGTTTTATCGTACTTATTATTTTTTATAACTCTTATTGCATTTATAATCCATCATGTTTCCAATAATATTATTATATATGATATGTTTTCAAATATTATTTCCTATAGAATATTTAATTAAATCTTTATGAGTTTCTAGAAAATAATAAATTATTTTATAGGAAAAATTCACATATGGAAGGAAATTCATGTATTTTGTTATGTATAGGGTATTCTTTAATTTTATAAAATTTTCAACTAAAATATTATTTGGTTTAAATTTGATTCATGTATGGTTATTGATTTGGTAATTATGGATTGTTAAATATGAGTTGATTCATTTAATAACATTGTGAGTATGTCAATAATATTTTTATAGCAATAGATTTTTGTGTTTAGTTATATTGAATCACAGTAAGATCTTATTCTTATGATATTTTAATTTACCCGTAATAGGATAATAATTTATTATTTAAGTTGTTTTATTTAATACGTTTTATTATAGAACCATGTTTAAATTACAATGATAGGTAGTTTCCCCTATCACACTGAATTAAAATGGAATACATTCATGTGGTAAATCCAAAAACAAATTTGTTAATAAAATATTTTTAAGAGTTTATAGATTGTTATCTATAACTACATCCAATTTTTATATGTTTTATATTATTTTTTAAATTCTATTATTTTAATGCTTATGTAATTGTGGATGTACATATCATCTGAAATTTTTATCTCAATAATCTTTTTTATTTAATTATTATTAAATGTTTAGAAAATATCATCTTCCAAATGATACATTATTATAATGGGAGAAAAATTATAATACATTTTAAATAATATATTCATTAACTATTGAAACTATAATATTGGGAATAAAATTTCTATTAGAGAAATTTTCTTCATTATTTCATTATACTAACATTTAATATGAGCAAGTTTTTTTATTTTTAAAGAAATTTACTAATCATAAAATTGCAGAAACAAAATTCTTGTTAGAATTCCATTTTTATATGATTACTTTCTAATATTACATTTATTAATTGAATAAATTAGTTATTATTCTTTGAGTAGGAAAAAATAGACGATATTTGGATATTATATGAATATGGAAAAAAATTATGAATTTTACCCAATAAGATAAAAGAGATTGTCAATCATGTTACAATGTAAGTAATTGTAAACTTAGGTTTTTATTAAATTCAATATATATAGTTTCACTTCACATTATAATATTACCAATGGATTTTGGATGAAATTAAAAACAACCCAATTTAGAACTTTAATGGTTTAGGAAACTAAAATATACATGTCACAATTCGACTATTAATAATTTAGTTTTCTTTTGGTATATTCAATTTCCCAATTTCGTTAGGTATTTTTAATATTTACGAATGGTTTACAATTATTTGGTGAAAAATAAACTCTCAATAATATAATAGTTGATATTATTATTGAAATTTTACTAAAATAATGATAGTAAATGGAAATTGTTATTGTCTATTTTAAATAACTATCCAATTTAATTATTGAGGAAATTATTTGATCCTTAATATAAAAGTTTGATTTTCTATAGAGAGTTGAAGAGAAAGAATATTTAAAAACATAATTTAATTTTAAACCAATACTCTAATATATAATATAAAAATCCCATTACCATAAAATGAATTATCCTATGGAACATTTGGATTATAAGAACATTTATCTTATGGAAGTATAATTCCACAAACTAAAAAAACACATTGGATAATTGTTAAAGAAATATTAAAAATTAATCAAAAGGATAAAATATATACATTTAAAAATAAAAAATAAAATATGATAATAAATTTTATAATGGTTATATTTTTTAGGAGTGAAAAAATATAGTACATATTAAACAAAATTTTCCAAGATTTATGAAGAAGGATAATGATTCTATAAGCTCGTTTTTTTAATCGTAATAAAATTTGGAATAAATGCAAACATGCAGTCAATGTGTGTTCTCTAATTATGAATTTATTTTAGATATTGATTATTTTAGGAAGTTATTTTGGTTATTTGTTTTTATTCGAAAAAATTATCACGTATTATTTCAAAGGATAGTGAATCTATTTCCATATGAAAAATAGACTTATCATATTCTTTGAATGAAAAATAGGATTCCCTATATTTCTGGGAAATGGAAGAATATGTGACTATCTAATAGATATATATTAATTTAATGAAGAAACAAAATAAGTCAATGGTAGTTATTTTAAAGGCCAAATAGATTATTTCAAAACTTACCTCCTATTTGATTAAAATTTTGTTTTTATTTCAATGAATACATACAAAAAATATTATTTTATAAATCTAAATATTTAATTTTGAAATTTATATATAGTTACATATTAATATAAATTTCAAATGGGATAACATTGTTTAATTTATAGACCTATTAAATTAATTAAATATTTAACTAAATTAGTTATTAATCTTCCAATTATTTACATTTTCAAACCAAAAATTGTGTGAAGAAATTTTCATTATGATACATACAAAATGTAAAAAATATCTAAGATTATATTCTAACCAAAAAAGAAAAAAATATATTTTCAATATGAATTTTTTTTTGATTTTTTAATGATTTTTTTATTATTCAATAATGAAGAGTGGGAACATTTTGGTTATATAAGATCTATTTTCTAATGTTTTTAGCCCAAAATTATTTTCTATTCCAAATATATAGTTCTATTTATTTTAATAAGAAGTGTTTTATACCATCAACCAAAAAACATATTTAATGAATAATGGTTACTCACTATATATGACTAGAAAAAATTATATCATCTAATTCATATGAAAATTGAAAATTGGATATCTTAATTTTGGAGAAAATTGAAAATTTCAAATAAATAGAATATGTGATGCATTCATTAGTAGTGATGCCTTAAATTTATATGTTCTTTATGTTTTATGATTTCAGCAAATTCTTGTCATTTTAATCTGAATTTGCGATGATGGTTTCATTATTGATATTTTATATGAGAAATGTATCATTATAACTTTTTAATGACTTCATTTATTGTCAATAAAAATTCATGATAATGTTTAATGTATAAAAATATAGGAAGTGACCTACAAGAACATTTATTACATTATCGTATTTGAGTAAAACTCTTGGATTTGGTATAGAAGGTCTAGAAATTCAAAATTTTATACCTTGAATAAAAATTCAATGAAAGAATATTTGAGGGACATTCTGTAACTTATGTTTAATTCATTTAATGTTTACGAATTAGACAATATGTTATGTTTTATATGTATTTTTATAAAACTGCTTGTAAAATATCATCTTTATAACCACTATAGTTAGTTAACATAAACTATTTCAGACCAAAAAAATTCTTCTGTCAGTTTTTAAATTTTTATGCCTCTATTAGTTAATGGTTACACTATATTTAAATTGGATTATATATATATAAGTTGAAACCAAAAATGGTATTTTTAAAAATTTTTTATATATTTAAATCATAATATTTATCATTATTATTATTTATAATTATCATATTAGAGTGTTTGAGAATTTTTCTTTGAAAACATTTTTTTTCCTGAAGTCATTTAATACAAATTTCCAAAAAAATGAACTCCATGTAATATTTTTTAATTAAATTGAGGAATATAAAACTCCCTGAAATTTAAAAGGTAATTTTGTGTGAATATTTTTTACTAAATATTTTATGGGTAAACATTTTTAAATTATAGTTCAAACTGTAAATAAAAGTTTACTCCAAATGGTCTTAATAAAAATTTCATATGAATTGTTGAATGTATATAGTGAAAAAAATTAGTTAAATATTTTTTGTATGAAATTTATTCACACATTAAACTAAATATAATATATCTAAATTTTATCGAATAGATATAGAACTAATTTTTACTAGTTAATCAACAAATATTAAATATTTTCATGTTATCTTCATATAAATATGTATTATTGAAGAAGAAATACAAGTACTGTTTAGTGAAATTGTCTCTTTATTAATTCAGAATATTCAGATTATTAAAAATATTTAGACTCAGTTTTTGAAACCCACTCTAATTGAAGTATAGTTTTTGAACTATTTATAAGTATTACTATTATTATGTTAATATGTTTTCGAATAAATTTTTCCAACAGATATATAACAAAAAACTCTTTTATTATGAAACAAACAATTATTAATGAACCATACCATAATTAATATAAGTGGTTAAGTTGAAAATTTGGTTTATTATAAAATTTATTTATGAATTGATTGTGATATTCATGATTTTTAATATCAATTTGAACCTAAAATGGTATATTATGCTTTTTGTGAAGAATTTTAGTTTATATATATATATACATGTAAAGAGCTTATTGAATTCAAATATAAAAAGTTATTTACATTGGATGAATGTAATAATAATATTTTATTTATGTTAGTTAAGAGGTTGTTGTCAAATAAGTGAGATGATTATGGGACCATATTTTACAATAAATGATTTAAAATGTTATAATTAAAAAATGTCTAAAATCAATGTATAATATTTTTAATTTTTATATAGACTTGAATCCATCATAATTTTCTTAGCCTATGTTGCTCATAATAATTTTATATTATTTAAAATATATGAAAAAAATACATAATTCATTATTATAAATGTTCAATAAGAAATTTATATTTAACAATTTGTTAGTTTTTATGAAGAAATATTTCTATAAAATAAATATAACATTACCAAGGAACATTTTTAAATTAAAAAAATTTTGGTTTCCTAATATCATAGATTACATGAATTTCTAATTATGTTTTTAATGAATAATAAATACCAATATATTTATAAATATATTCCATAAGGAAAATATAATCATAAAACTCTACATCGATGATATAATTTTTCAATCTAGAAGAAAATGACTTGAGAAATAATATTCTAAATGTTCTTAATAGTGAATATAAGAAGATTATAATGGGTAAAAATAGAATCATTCAAGGATTATAAATAGTACCACAACTGGAAAAAAAATTCAAACTAAACATATGTATATATTAAATTTTCAAATATGAACTGTTTATGATACTTCAAGTAATTTAATTTCAATAGGAACATCATTTAATCATAATTTTGATGAATCTACAAAACCAGAAAATTAAAAAAATTATAGCTATAGTATCATAATTTTAAATTAGTTACGTGTAGTGAAACTAGATATCATACACACTACTTAAATGTGTTTGAGATTTGAAGACAATAGAAAGAATACCATATTTTTCTTAGAAATATAGATCTTTTGGATTCATAATAAAATAATTAAAACTTGGGATTTTTAATCTTTTTGGATATTATATCTTTATTATATTTTTGAAAATAAAATCTTAAATGTTTATATAATGGAATACAGAATTACTTATAGATCTTATAAATTCATAAGATATTATTCAATATAATTATTCATTATAAAGAGTAATTGAATATGACATTTCCCTAATGTAACTAAATTTATTGTTATTGTATTTTATGGAACAATTGTTTCTTTATATTGAACAAACTAATGATTTTAAATTATTGATTTTCTCAAACTTTTATTAATTTTTTAGAAAATATTGATACTTTATTATCTATTAATTTTTAATATTAGTTGCATGAAAAAAATAGATATATGACACCACTTTATTTGGTTTCAAATATAAAATGGTTATATTTTTATTGAGGTTATCAAGACCATGAATTAACATACTAATATATTTTATAAACCATTAAATTATAAAGGATTCACATTTATAAAATAAAATATTAATATGATCATGTTTAATTTATCATCTTCCATATAATAAATTTCATCTCTATATATTAAAAAAACTCTTTAATAAGGTGGATGAACTTTTTTATCGAAAATTTTATTAAAATTATATTTTGGTACTATGTATATTATAGACACTTTTAAATCATTGCTAATGAATGTACATATATATCTACAAAAAACTCATTTTATAATCAAGTTTCTGTAATTATTTAATGATATATTTTGGAAGTAATTTTACATCTTAATATTTACATTTTAAAATAATAAAAATAACATATATTAGACTTTTTTATATAATGTATTTGATTAGGAGGAAAAAATTAATAGGTAACAAAATATTTATGATATTCAAGATTTTTCTTCTCCATGATACCTTTTCATTAGTATAATCTAAAATAGAAATTATCTTCATATCAATGCTTTCATGATCATTGTCCATGAATCATCATTTTTTCGATATAATGAGTAGTGGACTCAAAATTTCTTCTACATTTATTTTTTCGAAGGATATTCTATATATATATATATATTTATAATTACCCAATGATAGGTACATATATATGACGTCACTTTTGAAAACTACTTTATCCAATACAAAAATGGACACCCAAACACCATATTATTTTAGTTCCTTTAGACACATGGAATAATAAACCCAGGTATATAAGTGACATAAATTGACACCCACATTGTTATTCATGGATAACTCCCTTATTAGTCATATATTACTTAGTACATTCATTTATAACTTTTGGAAGGAAACATAAAAGGGGTGATCTCAAATGCTCAGTAAGGGTAACCAAGGGAGACATATATTCATAAAAATTTTCATATGGGTATGAGAATATGATAAAAAAATTACAACATAAAACCCTACATATTAGAGATCATAAACATGAATCATGTCATAAGGCAATTATTTTCATAATACATGAATCATACAATAATAAATAATATTATACATGAAGTCGTAAATATGGAATAACTGATTGAATTGTGGAAAATATATAAGAATATAAATTTATTTCCAAAGTAGTCATGGTATTGCGGCCTAGGACACCATAGAAGCAGGAGTTCACTCTCCATACCATCATTTTTGTCATTTTTTTGACGCATGATTATTGAGAAAACATTCCATATACCCCATGGACAACTACATTGGGACATCACTCAACTAGGACACTCAACTGGTCTAAGTATCAAGTATTGTCCACTACCCACAATGGATTTAATCTTACTTACCCAGGGATTCAAACCTGGGTCTGACATCCATAATAACAAACATGGATAATATCTAAGGATGTGAGAATTAATCTTATTTAAATATGTTAAAATATCTGATACTCGGTCTAGTTGAGTGGCCCAATTGAGAATTGTCCAAATTCAGTGGGTACTGGGGTATTTGGTCAACTGTAGGGATTGTCCAAGGTCTAAAAAACTAATTCCACAACTAGGTCACAGTCTGAAATAGATGCCACCAAATTACATTGAATTATGGTCAGTTAGGTCATTAATTGTTTCCACACATTATGTATATTTCTCAACGCGATAAAGATTTAATATTCCTCCAACAAAATTCAATCATGAGACGTTAGGCTTAAAACCCCCTGCGGTGAATCATGAGTAACACCTAGCTAGGGATTTTGGTGGTTCCAGAGACACTTGTTAATGAATCTAAATCATGTATGTCCTATGTTTAAATCTATGGGGAGCGGAGATTATTTCCCTATTTGGTAGGGGAAAATACAAAATAATGGGACCGATTGAGCGTAGTCCTGAGTGAGTGTGTTGTTGATGTATCTGGTCAGTAGTTGGGAACATCATGGGTCTATTAATGGTTCACTCCCATGTCTATTTTAGAGGCACGAGTTCACTCTTATACCATATTGGTAGTCAATATTCACTCCCATGGACATATTAGTCACATGATTTCACAACACATGCAATATTGGTTGTCACAGTTTACCCCAATGGGCATTCGAGTAGTTAAGGTTCACTCAAAAGACCATCATAGTCAATAATATTAGAAAAAAATATTTACCCAATAAATTTTTTGGATATATAGGTCCATCGCTTATCATAATGAAATCATACATATATTTTCAATATAATCATAAAAAATAATTTCATAACCGAGGAAATGAAATGGGTAATATAATCATGTAATAATATCAAAACTTGTGAAAAATGTTACATGATTTATAATCATCTCCTTAAAATCATATCTGATGAAAATTATTGGGTTTCAAAATTATATAACCCAAGAAAGGGAAATGGGTTTTTTAAAAATCATACCATCAAAACAGATATCATTTAGTGAAAAATACGAAAGGAAACATTTAATCATTTCCCTATAATGTAACGAGTAAACAAATAAATGTAAATTTAGATGAAAAATAATATTAAAATAACATATAAACAGAATTATTGAACAATATATACATTTTTTATATTTTTTTAAACATTAAAACATGTGAAGACCATTTTAATGAAATTAATCTTGGTAAATCATAAATTATGCATTAAGGAAAAATTAAAAATCATTTCCCACTAAATCATAAAAATAAGGATTGAAAAAAATTTGAATATTATTTTACTTGATATTATATAAATGATGTTGAAAACTGTTTTTGTTGAATATAAATATAATAAGCTATTGGAATCCCAAATGAATGTACTACAACCCTACAAGTTATGTATTTTGGATATAGGTATCAAATAATGTGATATATTTGTGTCATTGTGTGACACCAGTTACCTAGTACCACAAAAATACTAGAGGGGTGTTTCTCATTATATATATGACTCATCCACCCCTTTCATCATAAGGACATGTTTGGGGGATAATATATGAGAGGTTAGTATGTCTTATTAGCATATAGTCTTAGTGACAACATGAATAGTCTTATTCAACCATGTGACTTGGGGAATTATATATTATTTACTATGAAAATGTGTATCATGAATGTAATAGAAGATAGAATTGTTCAATAGGGAAAAAGAAAAAAGGAATATATATACATTGTTTGTGGATAAAAATATATGTTCTTTTTATCGATATAGGAAGAAAATAGGTTGGAGAAGAAATGACATGTTCATCTATGCCAATAAATCCTTGTGAGATCTGGTAAAATTTGATGCAGCTAAATACCAAAATAATTTAACATGTAGTCATACTCATATGTGTGATACTTGTCAGCAAGGGAATATCATGAGAAATAAGTACAAATAAAAAGAAACAAAGTCAACATGATTATTTTAATTAGTAAATAATGACCGTTTGAGATATATCTTCCAAATTCCTATTGAATAAAAGGGTTATAATGTTGTTTTTATTAATGATTTAAAAAGTATAGAAGGGGTATTTTTCATTTCACTTATGGTTGATGTGTTCCTTTAAATAAAACAATATTAGAGGTAATTAGAAACATTTCATGGAAAAATAATTCTTATGTTACGTACTATTAATGGTATGGAATTTTTAAATATCTATTTTGATGGTTTTCTTGAGAAACACATGATAAGTAATCATGTTCCTTTAGTGAGAACTCCAAAACAAAATGGAGTGTTTTAGAGGATGAATCTGATTTTCAATAACATGCCTAGAAAAACTATTTTTGAAAAATAACTACCAGATGAATTATAGAAGGAATTATTCTTTACATTGGCCAACATAACCAACAAGTCTCTATTGTGTCTGATGGAATAAAAGAATTCATTTGAGATGCTATACCAAAACCTTGAAATACATTAGAATCTTTGTACGTAATTTATTTATTGTCAATAAAGAGAAAAATGGGAGATTTGAGTCATATGAAGACTGGGGGATATTTCATGGATACTCAATAAAAAGAAAATCATATAAATACTCAAATAAGTGTCTATGAATATTAGTTATATAGAATATGTAACCTTAGTTGAAATTAAAAACAAATTAATAGAACAATGAAAATTTCCCTAATGAGAGTGTTGAAGTGTTAATAAACTTATGTAGAGAAGAAGTTGGAGATGCTGACTCAGAATAAGATGTTGATAATGATTAGGAGGAAGTGAAATCTGTATCTGAACAGAAGCAAATGTTTCAAACTGAAATTGATAAGGAATATATCAACAAGGATCAGATAGTGCCAGTAAAGGAAAAGAGGATAATGACTCCACAAAAATAATAATTTTTATCAGATGTAGGGCATAAATGTTTTGCCTATGCATTTGAATATGAAATCTAGGTTCATTATATGAATGATGATCTTTACCAAATTGATATGAATCAATATTGGGAGGATATTTCTAAGAAAATAGACAATATTTTCATTGGTACTAAATGGGTTTTTTTCATAACAAGATGAATAATGATGTAATAATAATTTGAATTGAAGCACGAATAGTGTTAAAAGGGAAATCCAATAAAGTGGGTATCAATTTTTAGTGATATTTTCACATATTTCAAATATATATAAGGTATATAAATCTTATTTTTAATATTGAAAATTAAATATAATATTTCCCAGATAAATGTGATGAAATAATTCATTAATGGTGTTCTATAAGAATTAGTTTATATTGATAATCTAGATGGCTCACTCATTAATGAATATGAGAGTTGATTATTTCAACAAAAAAGTCACTCTATGGGTTGAAGTAAGAACAAAGAGCATGGTATTCAAGACTATATGTATTTTTTAAGAAGAAATATTTTTAGCGTGGTAGAGTTGATTAGAATCTCTTTTTCAATAGTTACAGTAATCAAAGGGTTTTGGTTCTAGTAAATTTTGATGTCATGATGTTTAGTGGATCAAATTATGTTTAGTGTAAACTATTTGATAAATTCATGAAAAGTGATTTCGAAATGACAAAGATCAGTGAAATGATGTTTTTCTGTGGTTTACATGTGACACAAGGAAAGTATCGTACATTCATTTCTCAATATAAATATGGAATAATGTTTTGATAACATAAATAATTCATAATTATAAGGCAATTAATACTTTTTTGTCTACTCAGGTGAATCTTTTGTGGGATGATGAAGACAATATAGTTAATATCATAGAATAAAGGGAATTAATATTTGGTATATAGTACATGAAATTGAAATGACTTGAAATTTTTTTACACATGTCTAGTTGCATGGTATCAAATTAATCCCATTGAAATTTACTTTCATAAAGTGAAAATAATAATTTTTATATCAAGGGTAATGGGTATTTTGATTTGATGTAAAAAGAAAAATCATCACAGGGGTAATTGGGATATACATATGCATTATGTGCTAGAATATCTGATGAAATAAAATCAACATCGTGTGGTGTATTCTATCATATAGAATTAGGTATTTCATTTCAAATCAAGAAATAAGAATGTATTCCATTGAGCCTCGTAGAAGCTGGGTATATTGAAGTAACTCACGATTTCACACAGTTATTATGGATGTAGTAGAAACTCGATGATATGGGAGTAGAAGTAAACTCTTGGATTATAATTCGTTGTGATAATTCTTGTTCAATATATCATAGAAATAATCTGGTTATAACTTACAGAAAAAATGAATTTTTAGAAGGGGGTTTGTTGTGACCCACCTTCTTTGTAATTTTATGTGTCGCTATTGTATAGAAACTCATACTTAATGATCATAAATACTACTACACCATATTCTTACATAAATTAAATTTATTTCCATTGATGTTTAGAATCCCATTGTGACTAACAACCTCTATAAGAGAAACAATTATATTAACCCTCTCTATTAATACCAATTGTAATCCCTAAATGGTTAAATACCCTAGGGGTGCGAATCAGGGTATGATAGATTAAAAATAATACCCCTTATGAACCTTTCTTTTTAAAAAAAACATATTTCAATATATTTCTCATATAAATTTATGAACAAAAAGTAAAGAAATAATGAGACACAAAAAATTTATGTGGTTAACCACTATTGTGATACTCCCAAAGGGAATACAAATACAATTATTTGATGTACCAAATCCACTAAAAAAAGTTCTATTTGAAATGTTCATATCAGACTCATTGTCCCTCCATGATTACATGCGATCAGAAAAAACAATTCTCACTACTCTATCAACTAATATGTGCTCACTTAATTTTTTTATAATATTATCATTTTATTTATTTAAATTGTATGGTTTTCACCTCATTTAGTGTTTAATTATGATCCACTTTCATCCACATGATGAATACAACTTTTCCATGTGTCTACTGGGAAATTTGTTTTTAATATTTTAGTGATTCTCATTTCATTTATGAATATCCTTATTTCTTAATGCACAACCTACCTTTGTGAAGCTCTTTACTTATTGTGAAGATAACTTATCATTCCCAAAGAAACTAACATTTAGTCATATTTTTAGAGCCTTCAAAATCTAACTTACTTTCATTATTCTCAAAACATTCGGTTAGTTGCCAAATATATCATGATTTTTTCGCAGGAACCAAATTCGTAAACCAACTTAATGAAACTAGAGTCTATGAATTTTCATTGAGTTTCAATAATTTTTTAAACAGTTCAGAGGCCAATTTATAAACATTTATATTTATTTTAGAAGCATCTCTACACATCCAGACCTTTTCATGATGCTCCCTCATTTCATTCATGCTACTCCCTTCCTCATGATGTTCAATGAAAATTAATCATTCATAAATCTCATCAAAATTGCAGAAATCACTGTCAACATATTTTTTTCAATCAAGACACCACATTCTTTAATCTAAATCATCTCAAAAATCATTCCTTTTGCATATTTTCATAATTCCTTCAATAAAATCCACTTTTCACAATTCAAGAAAAACTTAAAATTTTGAACTCAAGAAATATAGAAAACTGTAGGTAACAATGTCACATTGTAAACAATTTATTTACCATTTCTTGGGAATCCATTCAATCATCTCAGATCTTTCTCAACAAATTGATTCAACCATAACATTAGATTCTACAATATACCTTGGAAAACATTGTTTTCAACAAACAGAATCATCCAAAAAATACTAAAATGTTATCTTTAGGTATATTTTTCCAAAATATTCAAAACAAAATTGAACACATTTTATCCTAAATAAAATAAAATTAAATTAAAATCATTTTGAAACCATGTTCCTTGTTAAAAATTTTATAACATATAAAAGTGTCTTCAAAATTAATTAATAAAATTTTTAGTCATAAAATAATTTTCAAAAACCATTTCATTGTTAACCACATTAAAATAAATAAATCCCCAAATATAATAAAAAAAGTTCTAAAAAAATAAATTTTGAAACATTTAAAAAATGATTCAATGTAATTACGGTCATGACGGTGGGTCGATTGATACATCTCGAACAATAATTTTACACTGTAAATATTTTTAAAAAGTGACGCTTCTAGAAATTGAAAAAAGAATGCATTTTTTAATAACTCATGTGTAATCAATAAAATATGGTTAAAACTATATTTTAAATATCATAGGATAATATTATAATATTTCATGAAAATGATCTATTTGAAAAATAAGATTCCGTAGAACAAATATTTGTGACCAAATAGAGGGAAATGCCCAGATTTTTGAAAACTAATTTTATAAATATATTATTTACTAAAGAGTAAAAAAAGTAGAAATAAATGTATAAATCATGAATATATATAAGAGAATAAAATTAATGGGTTTTCTTGGGAGTTGGATCATAATATTTCATCAATGGAAGCATAATCCGAAACTATTTTGAAAAGTGATGAAATTTTTTCAATAAACTCTTACCACATGGTAACATTAAACATTTATGAAAATTATGTCACATGAAGCTTAAAATTTAATTAAAATAGTTAGATTAATGATATAAAATTTAAAAGGTAGTATATAATCCTAGTGAAAAAATCCATGTCCATTTCATGACCTTAGTGATTAAGAAGGAAAATTGAAAATAAATTACATTATAGATTTGGAATCATTTGAATCATAAAACCCCTAAAATAAAGATCAATAAATTTATTTTTAAATACACATAATTTTAATTCAATGAATCATATAATACATCCCTAGGATTTCTACAAACTACAAAAAAAGAATGGGTGCTTAATAAAACATGTATCTCATGGAAATAAAATGTGAGATGAGATTCCCTTACATTATGTCTTGACTCACAACGTACTCATTAAAACCTCTTGTAAGATAAATATTAGTTTATTATACACCTATAAAAAACAATATTTTATTATATAATAAAATATAATTTTTTTATGTCTTTATATTACCAACAATTTAACAATTCTATGTTAAGGTTGCGCTTTGCGTAATATTCATTTTTTCGTATATCTTATTTTTTATATATTTCATCCTTATACATAAATAATGATTTACAAAATTAAATACATGATATAAATATAAAATTTATTTTCAGTATATTTTTATTATCATAATATATATATCATATAATTATGAATCAGAAAACACTGTTTATGGAGACGTTCGGGTGTATGAATGCATAAACGTAGAATCTATTTTTATTTGTAATCTTGAATGAAAAAAACATAAATCACACATAGGTATATATAATATTATTAAATTAGAATTATAATTTCATATATATCATAAAACTTCACTGATACTATACTCAATACATTCTTTGTTTTTTGTGAATGAATCACATTGCTTTAAGGTGGTTGTAGTCTACACTAACTCAAAAGAAATTATAATTTTTATAGAAAATTGAATGTATAATGGTATATATTGTAATATAACAATGTAATAAAAAAATATAAAATATGTATCATTTAAATCATATATAAATTCTATTTTGATCATAATTAACACCGTGAAAGGTGGTAATGGAAAAAAATTAACAATCATCATTTAATTAGGTGTTAGCTCATCATACACAGAAACAATATCTTTTTTACCCATTGTATGGAGTGTCTATAATTATAGGTAAAACGTGTATAAGAATTAAATATTAGAATATTTTTTATACTATTTATATTTTATAATCATAAAATATGTATATTTTAGGGGGTTGAGGATGAAAATAAGATAAAGTATCTTCAGTATGGATGTTGCCTCCTCTTTGGGAAACTTATTTTTGATATTCACCAAAGGGCTTCCTTGGATTGATTTCTTACCAAATGCAGCCATCAAGTATAAATGTGAGTAATTTTGGAAGTTAATTTGGAAGATATTTTCCTAAAATAATTGGTTTCTTATGTGTGAGTAAAGGGGATAGATTTTGTCCTTTTATAAGAGAGGGAAATGATACACTTGGTATTTTTTGAAATTAATTATGTATTCCTAAAGTATTAATTATTCACAATGTTTCCATATAGATAATTCTAGAATATAATACATGTATTTGTGGAAATATATCCTTATAAAAGGGTTTTGAAAAGTTTATATGTAATTTTCCCCTTCAGATTTAGGTTTTGTCTCTTGTTCTATTTAATTTTACATTAATAACTATAATTAATTTTAATATCATTCACTAATTATTTTGGTAAAAAATTATGTAGTTCTTATTATAAAATAAATATCATAGTTATTACAACATTTTGTATACATTTTTTTATATTCAACTCAAAAACCCAGAAAAATTTATATTTAATGTTAATCCTCTATAGGTTGCGAGGAAGTGGGTTTTAAGAGTGAGTTTGTTAAAAATTTCATCAAACATTTAAAATATAATATAATATAAAAATGATTCCAATTAAATAAATTAGAATTATATACTTATTAACGATTTAGTTTAACATTAAAATGAACATAAAATATAATTTAACTATATGAATAAATTTGAAAAAAAATTGAGTTAGAATTTAATATTTTTCAATATTTATAAAAAAATGATGTTTCTCAGAAAAATCCATAAATGTCACACTATAATAATTTGGGAATTGTGAATTAATAAATTAATTTTATTTTATGAACATAAATTTCATTTAGTGTCTAAAATTGATTTAAAAATTATCACTAATGTAATTAAAAAGTATTTTTTTTTTCAGAAAATGGTATTTTATAACATAAAATTAATTTACCAAAAATTATATATATCATTAGAAAAATGAATTATTTATATGAGATAATTAAAACTAAAATTTCAAAATATTTATTTACTATTTTTAGTAATATATTTTACCATGATGTTATAACTATAACCTTTAATTATTTATGATAACAAAGTATTGTTTTCTAAAAACACAATGTTTCATATAGCCCAATCCAAGTTGGTATTACATGTAGCCCAATAATATCATGGTGTTGTGTGAAATTAATGTAAAAAAGAGTATATTCATATAATATATGTTATATATTAAGATGTATTGTGATGAAATAATTTAATAATACATTACAATTATATTGTAAATAATATATTGTGTTTCATTGAAAAGATAATATACTATACCATTATTATGAAAGTAATGAGAAATATTACTGATAAATTTTATTCAAAGGATTCATCTCTATAATATCATGATGATTTATATCTGGACTAACATCATTATATTTTTAAGGTATATCATATGAAAAAGATAGAGTATTTATAAATAATTCTATAGAAGATATACACTTCAAATAACTATTAAAAGGGTTTTTAAAGATAAATAAATATAATAAGAATCAAGTGATTCTATTATTGTGGATGATGATATGGAATTCTGTATAATAAATTCACATATTTATATTAGTTACAAAAAAGGACATTAGAAAAGAAAATTTAAATTATATCTTATATTTTGTAATTGTAATAATAGATTTCATCTTGTATGATGGTATCCTGAGAAGAAATTCAACAATTCAATGTAAAAAGATGAATACAAGAAGTCATCAAAATATTTGAAGAAAAACAATATAATGTTTCACAGTGAGAAGAAGAAAATATTATTATGAATAATCGAATAGGGTGATCCATTATCCAAAAATGAATATTATTTTCATGGAAACCAATTTTCTTATGTTTTTATAGAAAGTGTTTCATTATATTGTGATGATAGTTGAGAATATAAAAATTCATTTGTGTATTCTAAAATAAAATATTAAATTAGATCATAATATAAATAAACCTTTCAAAATAGAAAGGATGAATGTCAAGAGTGATTTAATGGTGATAAATTTGGAGAATACAAATCACGTAAAATTAGATGAGACAATTATTAATTTTATTAGAGATAAAATAAGATTTTGGATTATTTTTTAAAGGTTCATAAAATGTTATAATGAATCATCATAAAAAATTTTAATATTAAAAATTAATATACAATAGTTGTTATGAAATGTAATTAGAGTAGGCCAGAAATGGACAAATTCATGATGTGGAAAATAATCACAATGAAATATTTGATGAGAAATAGGATGATTAGTTTGAGGTATAATCAATTCTATTTACTCAATGAAGTGAGTTAAAAAAATTCGGAGAAGAAATCACAAATGTTGTTGTGGTTAAAGGTGGATTCCTTCATGCTCGTTAGAAGAAGGGTCCCCATAAGTATGATGTATATATATATAAATAATCTCAAGTTACATCTTCTCATTCTAAAAATGAATGTAATTATTTATTATTGAATCACTAATGTCCAAGATGATTATTTAGATATCACATTCTACCAAGAAATATGGGGAAAACAATTTGGAAATTTATCCCTGAATATAGATTAAAACAATTAATAGTACTTTAACAATAATAAAAATGAGATAAGTATTACTATTAATAGAGAATATCAAGATTTAGAGGCTAGTTTTAACATAATGTAGAATTTATGACCATATATTACACATACTGTTACAATACATCTCTACTATGAATTATGACTGAATCAAGGGGGATCTATGAGAAGACGATATGAAAAAACATTTCAAGAAAAAATGATGGAGATGAAAATATTTTTTAGAAGATAAATAATATTAATGATCTGTGTGAGTTATGTGAGTGGCTTAAAAATTAGATTAAGGAATTAATGTTGCTCTAGGAAGAAAATATTGATTTTTTATCTATAACAAATAGTCTTGTCTGTAGGGATGGATGAAATATAAAAACATATTGAAATAAAATTTTTAGAAACAAGCATCGTAAGAAATAAAAATTGTTGATAAAAATATATCAACAGATTGTGTTTTTATGATTCATAAGAATTATAAGCGGTGTGATAAAGACCTTAATTATAATAAAACAATATTAAAATCTTAGTATCCTAATATGAAATCATGAAGATGATGTTACAAACTCATGGGCAAAAAATATGTTATGAAAATAAAGAGAAGTTGATAGTTTCATCTCAATATTCTGAAGATGAGAAAAACTATATTATAAAATCTATGAAATATGGTCACAATAAATAAATAAAATCATTTTATATTAATAATAAGAAAAAGAATTTGAGACTAGGAGAAGACTCTCAATTAGAGCTTTTATTATAAAAATTGTTCTGTTTCATTATTATTCACAAGATACTTGTTTATTTGATATAACGTTCATGTTATTTAATGTTAGTAATTAATGATGTTTGTTAAGGTATGTATTGATTTTTTCCTAGGAAGAAATATCCATTATGGAAACATTATTACTATTATGATTAATGATTGATTTAAACCATTAAGGTGGATAAAAGATTAAGATGAGGTATGAGTATCACACATTTGTTATATAAGGAGAGATAATGATGAGAATGATGATATACGTTGGTCTATTTGTATATACACATAATAATTTTTGATATATTCTTTAATATGGGTAAAATTTTAATTTTAAAAACCATACTAATATTACCCGTTATATAAATATGTTGGAATGATATTATAGATATTATATCATTGATTTATTTTTATGGACAACATTGATCACCATAAAAACACTCTAAAGTTTTCTACATTGAGATTATCCATATTGATGTAAAGTTATACCATTCATTACAACTTATAAATAAATAAACCCAATACTATAATTATCATGAAAAATTTATTCCCAATTATTTATGGAAAAAATATGAGTTTGGGGGATTCTTTTGTTACCCATTACATTTTATTTTCAATTAAAGGGGTGGGGTAATACATAGTGGGGGAAATGAAAATATAGTAATAAAATGTAATGAATGTATTAATACAACATATTTAATTAGAATATGATTAGTGTTATATTATGATATTAAGAATTAAAAATAGGGTTATTATTGTTTCAATGTGTGTTGTATGAATATGTTTTTGATATGTCAATTTAACTCTATAGAGTTATTTAATTTAAAAAGAAAAGTTTTAAAGAATGAATATTTAAAAATGTAGAGGTATTATGTTATATGATACAATTTCAATATTTATGTTTATATCACCATGATAATATTCATGATTCTAGATAATTTCGTACCAAGGAATAGAAGTAGGTTTCTAGACAATGGTTGAGGTGTGGTTTTGTTTTGTTCATGGTTAAAAGTACACTAGAATGAAACTATTTATACAATGATTAGGATTATAATGTGATGAAGTTTTAAAAAGAATTCAGTTTAATGTTATGAGGATTTAAAGAGGTTAGTCATTGATGATAACTTGTATATGTTAACATATAGAAGAAACAAGAGAATATAACTATATAGTGAATTATATGAAATTAAAATGAATTAATATCAATCAGTCAGACATAGAAAATATACAACAGAAATAAAATTGTGATGTATTCATATGAATAAATAATAAATATATTTGTAAATAGGAATGGAGTACAAATATTGAGATTAAGTTTATTTTTATTAGGTATATACGTTTATCAATCACTTAATAATTATGAATCATGATGTTCTGAAGGATATATAAATTTTATGTTAGACCCGACATAATATAATATGATATTACCAGAGAGAGACCTATGAATTAATTTAATAGAGATTATTTGATATTTTTAGATAGAGGATTACTAAAGATGTAAAATAAGATGTTGAATGTTTGATAGTCTATCAGTTGAAAATGGTATAAGGGGTATCTGATAAAGTTTATCAGAAAAATGAATTTGTATGAAGACATATTTTGAAAATCGTTCCAAATTTTTGTGTACATAATGTGTGATTTAAATGCTTTATAAAACAATATTTGGACCGTCAATGCAATTATTTTTAGTTGTTCCCTCAAAAATTGTAATTAAATATGATATTTTATGACATTTAATGAATGGAAATGCAATTAGTTTTGAAGAAAATTTTGAAACAAAAGTTGACCCAAAAGTTATTTGAGGTTGAAAGGGTGTCAAAATAAATTGATTTAACACGGAAAATTCAATGTTTTAGTTTTGGAGAGACTATTATTTCTCTATATTATTTTTAGTGAAGTTAATATATAAAGGGGAGAAGACATAGTATGAAATGTACACTATTGATTCACATGACGAAGTAGGCCTGTTGAGGTTTTTTGTTATGCTCAATGTGTGATTCTAAATAGATATTTTACATCCCTTAGGAAGATATAATTATAATCATTTGTTTTTTTGAATAAGTATTTAGGAAATATTTATACAATGGGGATGGATTACCATATAAATAAGGACCATCTATCCATGTTTCATTTGAAGGCTGAGAATCAGAACATAGTTCACTAGATAAATTCAACCATATAAAGCATAAAATACCATCGAGTATTTAATGTAGTGAATCAATCAATGGACACTAGGTTGATGTGAAATGAGAAAAAAAATAGGATGTTGTTTTTAGGGGATAATGCCTTAAAAGATAGATACATGGAAATGGTTCTAGATAGGAGATTTTGAGTTTATCATGTTCTCTCTAAAAATAGGAAACAATTTTGATGTTAAAAAAACTCTTAATATAGTTGTTTAATATCTTGATGATTTTTTACGTTGTAAAATATAATCTAAAATACATGTTGTGAAATAACATATAAAAATGAATACGTTTCTAGTAGTGGATCATAAAATATTAAGAATGATATTATAGTTACTGTGTAGAATCAGTTATTGATAAAGATTATAGATGGGGTATATTACTAGTTTAAAAGGAATTTGATTCAAAAAAGGAAGGTTGGTGGTATAACGATATATGATAGAAATTTTGATTATTGTGGTTTAAAACCAATGTTATATGGATAAAGAATCAGTGGGGCTTTGACCCAATTTTTTCTTGGAAATTTGTAACCAGTAAGGACTTTAGTAAACTAATCCTCATTGGGGAAGAAACGTGGCATGGATATGATTTGGTCCTTTTAAAAATAATTTAAATATATTTTTGATCAGTATTTATATTAATATATTCAATGATTGGATGAGAGATATATCTATTTGGATCAAAACAATTACTTTTTAGAGGATAATTTCTGTCATATGAATTATTAACCAGAATTTGCAACTAATTCAAATCATCCCCCTCTTAATGGCATCACAATAATTAGAAATCATCATAAATATATGGAACTAAGTAATTGATAAATGATAGTTAATGAGTACCATAACAAATGGTCAATGTTTCTTCTTTTCACTCTATATTTTATTGGGGATGTGGAAATAATATCACAAAAATTGATGATTTAATTAATTGAGCCTTTTTAGAATATAGTTAGGTAATTCAACAAATCCATGTAATATATTGATGAATGGAATGATATTTTATTCTTTATATGTTTCAATTGATGTTCTTGAACTATTGGTTCAATTAATAGCTAAATAAACTATAATGGATCTTCATGTGAGAATAAAATCCAAATAGATAATATTAGTTAGGATTCCCCTTTCAATTAAAAATAGATGATATAATTTCCTCATACTCCAAGATTAAAAATTCCTCTTGTTTGAAAATATTAGGATACGTTCCATTGATAACATAAAAATTATTTTAATAGTAATGTTACATAATTCCATATTGGATTAATTTTTATCAAATTCCAAAACAATTGATGACGAACCCTTTTGAGAGTCTTAGACACTAAACAAAACAGACTCAAGACTCTCATGATCAATATTATAAATCCTCTATAATGAAAAATCAAATATTATTTTTTAGACTATGAAATTTGACTTATTTATTTTTAATTTATTATTTGATAATAATACTATCCCTTTAAATTCATGTATAAATAATCTCCATTTGGTTTAAAAACAAAATTAATGTTTCAGGCTAGGCACATGGCTGAGACATAGTTTGTGAAAACTATAGGACCTTCCTATAAAAAACAATAATTGGTTTCATAAATTATATCAGATTAACAATATCTTTTCTAACTATATATCATAGAAAATTCAATTACCAATTATTATACACTAAGGACACATAGTTGGTGCTTGATTTTGAAACCCATTTTTTTAAACCAAACAACATACCCAGAATTTTAAATTTGGAATTTTCCAAACAGACCTCTATTTTTAAAACCAAAAATTCCTCATATTCCACTCACTTAATCAATATACCATAGGGATCCCTAGGTACCCTCTAATATCTATAAATTTATTTATGGTTATTCCCCTTTTATTTATTAGTGATTTCTTATGGGTTACACATCTGTATCTTTAGTTTTCTTATATACAATTATTCTTTTCATCCTCATATTATGTTGGGTATATGTTCGTAAAAATCTATGTGTTTTAGTGTTAAATTCATTAAATTTATTTTTTAGGGTGGTTGGAATCCTACTCAGCCCCTTCACTCTTTATTTTTGATTCTTTTCTCCAAAAGTACATGATTCAGGTTGATGATATAATTGATTTTCTTTTCCTAACATAAAATGTTTTTTATTATGTTTCTAACATAGTTGTATATAATTTATTATTATTATTAGGAATTATTCAAAAATTTAATTATTTTTATCAACTTTATTAGGATTTTAAAATGTTTATTGTATAATGTATATAAATTCTTCTTTGGAATCTAATGGGCATCAAGTTGTCATTGTTGGGGAATTTTCTTGAAATATAAATTAAAATATGTTTCTGAAAAAAAATTATTTTTTACAGATAAATTAAATTTTTGTCACCTATATAATTTTTCAGTAAGGTTATTTCTTAGATTAATTATATACTATTGATTGTGATGATTTTATAGGGGGTTTTCCTTTAACTTATACTGAGATTTTGGAATAACATATGTCTTAAATTTCATTCAAATAATTACAAAATATGATTTCTCAATTATAAATCTAAGTCCCATTTGTTACCTTAAAATTTAATTTACTAAAACTTTTTTTCAAAATTATAGTTTTAAATATTATATATATATATATATTAAGATTGAGTTTTAATAATATATTTTGGAAAAATATTATTAGATTTAAAATTTAAAACCAAATTATAATGTTATAATGATCGTTTAATATAAAAATTAATGAATTCTTAAACTAAATACCAATATAACTATTGATGAAATGAATTTTTTGATCGATTATATTAATAATTTTTATGATTGATTTATAATAGGATTTGTAGTGATGAGTGTGTGTGTGAGGGGGTGACAATTGACATGGGAATTATTTATATATTATCTTGTTACTATTGTGTGACCAATATGGCCGACATAATATCTTAACCTAAATTAAAAATAACATTGGTATGAAAAATTACCTTAGTGAGAGAATAATTTGATTTATATATTTTACCTGATGATAGTGAATTGTACTCTATCTTTATATGACAACAGACTATAGGAGTCCAACCGATGCATCTATTTGAAAAAATCATTTTATGTTATGGATTAGGGATGTATTAATGGATTTAAAGATGATTCCACCAAAGTATAAATTTGATTATATCATTATATGTTTTAGAGTAACACATGATTATATACTAATTTCATTTGTTCATTAATTATGATAATTCAATATTATCTATCATTATTAGTTTCATTTTTTTCAACAAAAATTGTAGAATATATTCATACCTCTTACATGGATGATATAAATACATATTTTCAGTAGTAATTTATTAATACCATCTATTATTTTATGAATTATTTTATTAGGAAATATATAGAAAAAATTTAAATTAATATTTATATTGTTTTTTTATATTGATTTGATTTATGTTCTCCAAAGTGTTTAGTTTATTTTTTCTCTTTATCTAAAGGTTGTTTGAAAATGGTATTGTAAATTTTTTTTCATGTGTCTTTTAAGAGATATACTATTTATATAGTTACAAGTACCTTTTTTTATTACGAAAAATGGTTTTAGAAATAATTGGTCAGATGTTTAAAATTCAACAGAAATAGAAAAAATCATAAAAAATATAAAAATTGAAGGTAGTATTTATAGAATGATTTGATATTGATTATTTTTGACTTGTTGGTGTAATTATATAAGTCTATTTATTATCACTTCCTACATATTCCACCTACTAACGGTATATAGAGTCTCTATTTTTCATGTGTAGATTTATATGAAGTTCCATATTTTAAAATTCTATACCTCTTGGATCACATAGAGAGCATTTGTTGGGAGTGGACATGTGTAATGAGGAAAATTTTATTTTATATATTTTGGTGTATTCTAGTATCATCATACTCGACCATCAATATATCTTGTATCATCTTTTTCGGAAAGGGAGTTTTTTGTTTAATTATTTTTACTCCATGTTTGGTTTGTTATAATTTCAAACAATTTATTATATTTATTCATATACATATTACATTTGGATACACCAAGCTTGAATATTTTAAAAAAATTAACTTCATTGAAATTCTTATTAATATGTGTGAAATTATTCCCAAACGAGGATGTTTGGATGCAATCACACTTTTTCAGACTATGTGGATTAAGAACATACTTATTTGGATTTATATGGGTTTTCATGGCTTCCCAACTGATTTATTACAATGGTTGGATTTTGAAACTAATAGGTAGATCTTGTAGGAGTGGTGAGAGAGGATTCCCAAACCATCATTCATTGAAACCATCCTCTTAGTATAAATTTCAAACAAAATTCCATCTTTAGGTCATGTTTCGGGACTATGTATTTGGTTCAATAATTTTCCATCGTGGTTATGCTCCTGTATTTCTGCTGATCTCCATCATTAATGGATCCGTCTTCTTTTGTCAAAAAAAATGTAACTATAAATGAAGTCCTATATATAATCCTATTCTGATTATACATTAATTGGATGATTGTTTTGAGGTATAATATGATACCAAGACATTGGTCCATGGTTATTTTATTATATAGGATAATCATGTGACAACCTATTTCTATAAACAATATCGACATGAAAATGTTAATTTAACCTATTACCACGATTATTTTTCTATAGTTCATGCTTTAACATATGGGAGGAATTATCATTTTATAGAATGATCATTTTCAAAAACTGATCAATAGAGCCCCAAATATATATTTTACAATTTTTATTTAAATATGATTTATTTATATTGGGAAGAATACATTAAATAGTTATATATTGAGAACCTTCATACACATAGGATGATTATTTTATTTTCTAATGAGTATTATAAAAACCCATTACTTCATATGGTCTATGCATAAAAATAGAAATATATATTGATGTAATAAACATAATAAAAATTTATTAATGTAATTAACTACCATATTAGTATATTATTATTCTATATTTTTATTTCAAAATAACTTATAGTGAAATTTAATAAATTTAAAATATTTTACTATTATCATATCAAAATTTGATGAAGAATCCATATTGAAAAGTTCATTTATGGTTGATATTCAGATTCAGACTCTTCACATTTTTTCACAGAAGGAATTAGTTCATACCAAAAAATTTCTTTGGCATGGACTAGAGAATAGTTCATGTCAACTTTCTTAAAAAAAAAATATAACACTATGTGAGTCATTCAATATGGTGTATCAAATATATTTCATGATACTCAATTGAAATTATAGAATGCATTTATAAAATATGATATAGTGGGTTTTGTCTCAATATGGATAAGTAATAAAAGGTGAGAAAACACGAACAACCTATTGTACAAGTAAAAATTCTCCATATACTAATAAATAAATAGGATTAGGTCATGGTGGATTTCATAACCTATTTTCCATGATCATCAAGAATTAATTATATTTTCTCAGGTATTAAATACTTCTTGATCATGTTAGAACATTTTTATCGAATGTTCAACATATATAGATAAAATTTTATGTAACATTGAATGTAAAAATACTCTGGGTTCATAAATTTATTTCCATTAATTGTAACTAAATATTCATAACTAAATTATTATAATATATAAAATGACATCAGGGTTCTTAGGTAAAATTTAAAAAAGCATACCTCTATCAAATATATTGTAAATTATATTATTCTATTTTTAATCCAGAAGATATGAACCAAATTTTTATTGTTGACTTTGATTGATCTTGAGAAACATACAATAATAGTTATTAGTCATATTTTATAATAGATCAAATTAATGATATCTATTATATGAAATATAATTTTC
This sequence comes from Viscum album, assembly GCA_963277665.1. Taxonomy (NCBI): domain Eukaryota; kingdom Viridiplantae; phylum Streptophyta; class Magnoliopsida; order Santalales; family Viscaceae; genus Viscum; species Viscum album. The sequence continues at coordinate 1,049,723,852 of OY728150.1, forward strand.
CACTATGATGGATAATAATTGGAGGATAATCTTTTTCAATGTCTATCATAGTTTATCTGATAATCAAGTATGAATTTTTCTTAACTATGGTTGATCACTAATCGAATATATTAAAATAATATTTTCAAAATAAGGTTTAAATTTTATAATAATAAATCTTTTATAAAATACCGCTTATTGGTTTTAGTTATTTCTTATATCAAATTATGGTTATGTATAGGAAATGTTATCATTACTTCATTATACCATTTTCATTCATCAAGTATATCAAAATAATTACCTATTTATTACATTTACCTCAGTTTATTTCTACGTATAATTTATTCCATGATTATTGTCTAATGATACACATAACTGATGATATATAATTACTTATTGATGGTTCCTTTTGACTCAATAATCCAATTTGTAACATTATCCAACATAGGATAATTTTGTGGGGGAATTTTGTTCCATTAATACATATTCCATATAATAGAAAAAAATCATGATTAATAAATGGAGTGATATGAGGAGGTTAATGTTCAATTGATTAGATAGAATCCTATAAAATATTTCTGATGTTATTCACATATGAGAATGTTAATGGTCAGATGTGTGAAAATAAACACATTATTTGGGTTATCCATTCTCATTAAATTTATTTTTTAAAATTTTATTACTTGTAAAAATTGATTTAAAGTGGTTTTCTAAGAAAATATACTAGTGAATAAAGGGAAAATTATTTATATTGTGTAAAAGGATAATTAGGTACTATGTGGTAAGGAAATAAGAATAGGTAGTATCAAGTGTGGATTAAAAAGTCTTATGGACTTTAAAGAGAATACCTAATTCTATTATAATGGGTATATAATGGATAGGGGGGCAGTGTTATAGCCTCATGAAAATAATAAGTGTTAGGTACATTTTTTCATTAAGTGTAAAATGGTATTTTAATATGTAATTATTAATTATACTTCAATGATCACAGGTAGTTTTAAATTATCTTCCCTTAAAAATAACTACCTAAATATTGTTTCCTCAATCCTTTGGTTTATTCAAGGAGTATTCTTCTTTGATCTTGATTATGATTGTCACCATTATTTCATATGAGATTATCATTTTCATGGGTAATTTAAGGTTATCGTTATATTTTTGTTACATCCTATAATTTCATATTTACTCAAAATATTACATCATACTAAATTCATCATTTCATAAAATTAATATATTTTGTTCTCTTGGACTAGAAACTATGTTCAATTATTATAATGTATATAATACCCCCTATATATTTTTATTAATTTTTATGAATTAATATATACTTTTTGACATTTTTAATTTTACAGAACACTGAAATAGTTTATATTATATTAAATAACCACGTTTTTCATACATTCTACACAAAACAATGATAATAATTATGTACACACAACATAAAGTGTAGATTAATAAATATAGAACATCAGGGATAGATTCTGTTATACATAACAATGAATTTCCTCGATGGCTTGTGTAACACACAAGACAGAGTTTTACCGAACAATATTATTTCATTGTAAGGTTATTATTTAATATTATAAGATATAACCAAGATGTTAAATTAGTGTTTATTAATAGTATTAAAAAATTTATCAAAACATATGATTTACACAAATATATGTTGAATTCAAAGGATAAAAAATAATTAGACAAGAATATTAAAACTGATTTTCAATAACAGAATATATTAATATTTATATATTCATAATTTTCTTTTACATTAATAAAATAAATTATTTAATATTATTTAGTTATATAAATGTAATATATATGATATATATTCAGTAAAATAATTTTTATATCTATCCAATTGATTTGATAGACATAATCTAATAATAAAATGAATATTATGCATAAAAACCTATAATTTTTTTATAAATGTAGTTTTATATTTTTTTATTGTCGAATCCATTTTAAATAATAAAATTAATATTTTATTGAATTAATATTTAAAAATAATCTTAATATTTTGAATAAATACATAAAAATTAGCATAGGATAATGTTATAGTTTTTTTCTTTTGAAATTTCATTTTTAATGAATTGTGAAATATACTATATTTTAAATTGAATTTTCTTTTTCATATTAGAAAAAAAAATTGCATTTGAAATAGGTTTAAAAGATTTATTATATCATATTTTTCTGAGTAACCCCAATTTAGTTAATTATTACAAATTTCACTATGAAATTGACTATAAAAAGATAAAAAACATTTGAATATTATTACTTTAAAACCTTGTATTTCCTACCCGACTGTAGAATTATATTTAAATTAATTTCTTCCACTTTGTTGATTAGAATTTAGAATAATTAATTTTCCGTTTTGAGTCATAATAATTTTTATTTTCTTATAATTTCAACCTAGTTTTTTTACCCAAATGATTAATTAAAATAATTAAATTTATTAAATCGATAATTGAAAAATTTGGTTTAACTAAAGAAATATACATTAAACTGAAGGGAAAAAATGAACTAAAAACGTTTCAAAAATACATTTTAAATAAATATTTTGATCCTATCATAATTTTTACCTAATTTGTATCATTATCGAACCCACATTCCAATGGAAATACATGATGGAATTCCCTTTCCTTGAAATTACAAGACTGCCACTCCTCCTCCACTATTTAAAGGCCCAATATCCTCCAAGTTATTCACATCTACCAACCAACATAGGTTTAGCCATTATCCTTACAATAGAACCAATAAATCACCAAATTTTTTCTTGAATACTACCTTTTTTCAAAAAACATTCATTTGAATCCCTTTGGTTCAAACTAAAAGGAGTTACCCGATTAAGAGGTACCACGCTCCCATAAACTCTAATATATTAATTTCTTTCTCAACTCATTAAATTCATTATTTTTCATTATTTATAAAAAAAATAGAATATAATTATACAATTATTTTTTCACTATTATTTTTCCACCTCCACTCACATAAAAATTTATCTAATTGGTAACGAACATACTGTTTATGATAATGGTGAACTACTGCCTCACTAAATGATAATTGTTCATTAATCCTTTACCACCTCTAATGGATGAAATTATGTTGAAGAATATGATTATATATTTTATATATTATATTTTTTACAATTTAATAATTTTCCTTAATCACTTATAAACATTTATATTTATAATTTCTATTTTGTTTTTTATGATACTTTCATTTGATGAAGTTGGAATACCTCCCACACATTGTGATACGATTCAGTCACACACCACATTTAATGTATTAATGATGTATTTAATAATCATATATGAGATATATGATATAATAATTCCACTAGATTTATGATATATATACTTATATATACATTTATGGAATTTAGATTATTTTTTTAATACAAAAATTAAACAGAGACAATGTTCACGCATACATATGACCTACCATCCCCATAGACAGTGTATTCCATTTTATACATCTATATTCTATTGATTTTTAAAATATAAATATAATTAATATACATGATGTTTATATCATTATTCCCATTCATGAAATCAATATATAAGTATAAGGACCAATGATAAAAAAAATTAATAATCATTTGAAGAAGAGAGAAAATATTACCCGAAGTGAAACCTTAACATAGGTCATTATAAAACCATTTATGGTATTAGATATAATTTTTTTCTAAAATAAAATTATAATATACTTAAATTTATTACATTTTAATCTTGTACTATTACAAAGAAATTCACGACAAAAGTTATGAAATTTAATCTTACTTTTTTTCAGTGACATACATAAATTATTCACTACCCATTCATTTTTTATGGGGTGTACATTTCCATAGGATGTATAATATGATTATTGTAACTAAAATTATTAGTATTTACATAACCATTTTATTATCATACTATCATGAGATTTATGTAGCAATAGTTACCAAATTGGTTAATTAATTTTTTCTATATTTTCGTTCTTTGAGACACATGCCATGTTATGAATGTATATTTTTCCATTACATGTATATACATCCTTTTAAATTTTATATCATGAAAATTATTATTTTCATGTTATGTTATGGTTCATGTAATTTTACTTTCATCACATTGGTTATGTTTTAAATTTACCAAGTGGTAAGTGTTTATTGAAACAATCTCATCACTTTACAATATTTTTTATGTTTATGCTGCATTGGACAAAATAATATGATCAATCAATTAAAAAAATAAATTATTTTCTTCTCCCATTGTTATTAAATATTTATGCACTTGTTTTTCCATATTTCTACTCTTTGGAACAAAATATAGTTAATAAATTTTTTTTAACAAAGCCCAAATTTACTATCTACTTAGTCAAAAATATTGTTCTATAAAAACCATGTTTCCTAAAAATGGTTTGCATGAATATTCAAAAGATATCATATAATCATAAAAGGTAATTGTTTTCCATTTTTTTCTTTTACAAATTTTTTCAAAGGGATATTATGTTCTCTTTCCGAACAAGGCATTTTTCTATCCTTTTATAGCATAAAAGGTATGTTCATCATACCTTGTATGACATGTAATAATTTACCAACCATAATTTATGTGAATATTATTTTACATGTTTGAATTAATACATTTTAATGAAATGATCTTAAAAAATAATTTCTGAACAAATTTTTTTCATAACATTTTTAGGATTTGATCATATGTTTTCAAATTCTTTTTCATAGAAATGGTTTTTCAAAAGACTTTAACATTATTTTATATTTTTTCAATGAAAATTGATTTCAAATATTATTCAAACATACTCTACAATATTTCAACGAAAATTTTACAAATTTTTTTGAAATATTATTTTATATGATTTCATGGAAAATGAATTTCAAAATAATTTCAATCTAATTTTATATCTTTTCAAGGAAAATGGTTTTCAAAATATTTGCATGCATTATTTTGATGTTTTCAAATTATTTTTAGTGAAATGGTTTCCAAAATGTTTTAAAGTTAATTTAATGAGTTTTCAAGGAAAGTGGTTTTATAAATGATTTCAATCATCCAAGGTTTATTTTCATAGAATCTTTTTTTTAAATGTTTTTCAATCTATATTTATATGTTGGAAATATTTTTCAAATTAAATGGTTTTCAAAACACTTTCAATATCAATATATATATTTTTATGAAAAATTGTTTTTAATTTTTTTCAATACCTATTAATATGATTAAAAAGGAAATAGTTTCCAAAAGTTTTTCAATGACTTCAATTTAATCATTAAAGATTATTTTAATGGAATGTTTTTAAATTTTTTTAAATTTTTATGATCCTTTTTCATAAAATAAATGATATTTTCCTCTTGATTTTTTTGAAATATCTTTCAAAATTATTTCCCATATAAGATAACATCTATTTGTGTTACTCATTCCTTTTTGGGAAATTATTAAATGTCCCCAATCATATTCCATCTATAAATGTACTATGTTTAATATAATGTGGTTTATGAAATTCGTTTCTCATTCATGGGTTAAAATATTCTAAAACCCACTTATTTTCCCAATTTATATTTACAATTTAATGATTATGAAACCCATATTTTTACACAAATTATGATATGATTAAATTTTTATAATAACCAATTCATTTATGGTAATTTATAGGATTATATATTCTACTGTGGCGCATGTACATATGATTTCATTATGTGATGTGTGGTAACTAAATCTCCCTCATATGTATTGTGTATTAATTTATATATTATTATATAGAAATGAATTGGATAATAAATGTACTCAGTTCAGTATTATAAGGATGAAAATAGAAATTAAATTGGTTGGTATTATAGTTGTGTAATGTGGAGTGAACATGGTTCTGTAATATAACGCTAGAATGGGGTTTGAACCCAATTCAATAATTTTCTTTTTCCACTAATATTTCATTGGTTATGATGTCCTAACTACTATGTAAATCATTATATATGCTTATGATTCACCCACAATTCCATATATTATTAATACGTTATTATTTCATTTCTTAGGTTATTATTATCTTATTATTCACATATTATAAACTACCTTTATTTATTCCTTGATTCATGTATGAGATCTTTGATTTACAGGGTATGGTCTTCTATTTTCATGATAATGTTAACACAACCCTATGCTCATGTGTATGCTTACATTTCATGATTGTTTATCCTTACTGAGTATCTAAGATCACCATTTTTTATAATTCCTTTCCTCTCTTATAAAGTTAAATTTCTATTATAATAATTATATTTTGGGCTCTTGTCTTGGAGAACATTTTGGGTGATAATGTAAGTCACTCATGTAACAGTTTTATCATTTTCATGTTACCGAAGGAATTAAACTAATTTTCCCTTTTAGAGTATGTCAGCAAAATGGTTTATGTATTCTGAAAAAAGTGTTTCAAATTAATGAGTGAAAAGAGTGGATGCATATATTTGGTATAATAGAAAATTTGGTTCACCTTCTATAATATTGACATGAGAACTTTAGTGAGATCGCTATGTATATTTATATAGGCATGTCTAGGGATGTATCTAAGGATAAGTATACAGATAATATAATGTTTAGGAAAATGTATTGGACTTTTGGTAAAGGAAATATTTTGCAGTTTCCTAGATATATATCCCATTATGGATACTGCAAGGGGGTGTGGTTCTAGTATAGAAGTACCTTGGAGTAACAACTCTGACAAGATGTCACAAATCTTACTCAGAGTAATATGGTACATGATATTTTTCCTTACTGCACACCTGGTCTGATACTTCATTAGGACATGCTTTGGAAATTAAAAAACTCTTCACAATCCATTATGATGGATTTGAATATAATATTAATATTAATTACCTAGTATAAACATAATATTTGTTCAATTAAAAGGTAGGTGAAATGATTTATACATCATCAAAGTACTTTTTTAGGATTAGATGATTTTATTATGTTATATGTGTTTCTCACCTCTTGATTTCTGGTTTAATTCAATGGATATAAGTATAAATAACATTTTTAACATTTGATGTTTCATAGTTTCAAATCATATGAATTATGAAAATATACCTCTCTTGTAGAAATCTCGTAAAGAGAACAAGGAAGGTGGTATATGTATTCATTATACTTTAGATAATAAAGAGGCATTAAATGAATTGTTAAAGGAATTTGATATTCTTATAGTATTGGTTAAATCAATCATAAGAATCATGATTAAATTTTTGTTAACTAACTTTAATACATTAATCATATTTCATATCATATGAAATGGGTATTATGGAATAAGTTGATGAAGCTGGATTGATGGTTTATGAATAATGTTGGATGAATTAAGTACGTATGTTATGGATTTAAAATAATATGTTATATGAATTAGGAAATATATAAGTATTTTTAGTTTAATTATTCCATAAGGGTAGATTAGAATATTTTTAATGGTTATGATGATGTAGAAATATTATTTATTTATTATGGGAATGTAAAACATAATGTAATCAATATGTTGAGAAATTACTGATTCACTTTTATAATGAGATGATTGATTTATATGATGTAAATTAAACATATCTAATTACCATGAATATGATATATTTATTTATTGAAAAAGTCTTCTATGTAATCATGGAATATTTTTCCAAATTCATTAATTTGAGGAATATATGAATTATCCTTTATAATAAGGAAGAATGCATATTTTTCAAAATTAATTATGGTAATTGATGTTTCTATAATGTTTTAAGAGAGTATATAATGAGTTTATTCATATGTTTAGATCATGAAAACAATGATCTGCTTTTTAAATATGAGGATCCATTGTTTATATGATTTTATGACTTATTTATAACATTTTTTATTTTTGACCTTCAGATGGTTTATAAGGTTAACCATTTATGGAATGATTAAGATAAACTTTAGATGAAGTATGTGAGAATAAAGTATTAACTCATCTCATAAGGATTTTTTTGGATAACCTTTTAATGATAAAAGATAAAATATGGGATTTAATATCATGGATCTCATTATCTATTAGTGATTTTGGGATGAAAATTCTACTTCCTTTTTGGAGAAAGTTGTGAGGTGGATCAAGGAAAAAAGGTCACATTGTCTTGAAATCATTAAAGTATACCCTTTAATGAAAATTATAAAACATTAAGAAATATTATCTTGAAAACCAAAAATATTTCCAAGTACCATTGATTTTGGTGGATTGTATGGTTATTTTGGTCATCATATATTTATTGATTAGGGATTATTATCTTTTTTCTAACAATATTCTCTATATCACTTTATCCGAACATTATTGTTACATTTATCTTCTATAATCATGATTTCACCTCGAACATATGTTCTCTAACATAAAATAGTTTTTATACGTTACATTTGGTAAAGGTTATGGTTTCAACCTTCCGTTTTAATGGGATGCATTAGTATTGATTTTTAGGATGTGGGTTTTTTTTGAAAGAAACATTCAACTATTAAACCATTGATAACACAAACAAATTTTGAAGGTGAAATTTATTTTATGGTCGGTAAAATATTACACCCCATGATTTTGTGAATCAATTTTTTCAAATTAAATTAACTTTTTTTATATTTTTCATTTCACACAACACTAAAAATATTTTATTTTCTATTAAAGAAATATGTTTGTCTTGTGTTGTAATATGTATAATAACTAGAAAATTCATTACAAAACACACATGATAAAATAAGGAAATTTACACCCAAAAACATTTAAATAAGGAATGAATATTAACTAATGGGTGATGATATTTAATAATGGGATCATATATGATATTTAAAATTTTAATATGTTCATGGTATAAGTTAATAAAATGTATAAAATCTCTATAAATAACACTAAATTAGGTTTAACAAAAAGGAAGCGCACATTAAAGGATTTATTAACTCATAATCCATTCATTGTAGTGAACATCTACTTCATTGATTATTCCATCATAAAATTTTGTGTATAATTAAATTATATTATTTAATATGTTATTTCAAAATTATCTATTTTGATTTTATTTATATAATGATAATCAATTCAATTATTAATTATAAAATCAATGATATGGACCTTAGAAGGAATTTATTCTTAATTTAATTTCATTAAGACATATATAAATGTTATGGAATACATTATTTTTTATTGTTTATATAATGACCCATTTAAATTTAATATCACGATTAATTTATAAATCATTTTATTTTATGTAAACATTTGAATTATTACGCCCATGTGGATTTGAATTAAATATTACTCAGTGGTAACAATTTTCATTACTGAATTCTATTTTTTTAGTTTATATTACTCCATTATTGTCTTTGATATTATTTTATTATATGTGTAATTAATTTTAAAAATATATTTTTTTAGTTACACTCATTTTATTTGGATTTAAATTTGACAAAAATAATTGATTCATTGGTTAATTCTCACTTCATTGTTATTCTCTTTGTAAGGGTTTATATCACAATGTAATTATAATCAGAATTGTTTATGCATGGATTTACATAGAAGAAAATTATTTGATAATATTATTATAAAACCCTTTAATTTTCTTTTCCAAATGTAATTTAGGATATTTTCATGTAATAGTTGTATTTTTACAGTCTTTAGTACATAAAAAAATTGAGAAAACATATTTAATAAAAATTCAAATCATTTCTCTCTTCCATAAGAATTATGTTTTCTTCCAAAATCATGTTTTATGAAAATGTTTTTAAAAATGTTTTTATCCATTCAGAAATTATTTATTGATTATATAATTTCCCATTTTTACAATTTAAAAACTATTTTTAATGGAATCATTAGTTTTTTTTCAAAAGAATTCTGATTTAACATTTTCCAAAAAATTGAAATGAATCTTTTATGTAACATATCCATGTTAAATGTAATTTGAATTTTTCGTGAAAAATAAATTTTTTAAAATTATCAATAATAAATTTAAAATATTTTTTCAATGACATTTATTTTTTGTTTTTTAACATTATTATTCAAGAATGTATTTTCCAAAAGAAAAGGTCAATTTATTTATCTATGTTTTTAAATATAATTTATGGTATTTCTAATAATCAATGAAAACATTATTATTATTAAACCAATGGTTATATTTTTTATCGTTACAATACTTATTCATTATAAGGATGGTTTCTGATCATTTTGACAAATGAAATTGTTGAAATTTAATTTCTCGATTATTTTTCATTGTCGTTAACATTCAATTGAATTATTGTCATGCCATTGATTATTAAAAATTAAATTTTCCAAAAAAAATCATATTATTAATCAAGGATATGTATATTACATTAATTCATAACATTTTAATATATTCGGTTATAAGTTAATGCTTTTTTTATTTGGAAAAATATTAGTAAATATATATTATTTAGTAAATATAAATATTTGATGATAAGGAAAATTTTTCATTAAACAAAATAAATTATTCAATATATGTAGAATGCTTTGGTCCTACAGATTAATGTAGGGCCAATTATTATATATCCACTATATTAATTTTCTCGAATCATGATACATTTAAGTCTGCTAGCATTAAACACGTTTTAACTATTGTATTAAAATATTTTGTGAAATGAATTGACAATAGAGGTATTATAATGGTTGGGGTCATGGAGTGTCATAATTAAGCATTTATATCACTAAGAATTAGTTATTATTATCAATGAAATTTTCTATATTATTTTTGACTCACTTTATAATATTTTTATTTATTGAATGCAATTTGTTTTAGTAATTTACCATACTGTATTGATTTTTAGTTATCTTATCTTGATAGTCTTGTTAAATATATTGAATGTGTGTTCAATTATTTAACTTTTAATATTGATAATTCCAAACCTAATAATGATATTAATTTTATATAAATATAATGTGTGTTCATATATTTACCATTCCATGTTTATTATTCTTATTGATTCATTATATCTTATGTTTTACGTAACCCTTACTCATCATTTGATCTCACTCTTGTTTTTTTATTTCCAACAAATCTATTATGTTTAATATGATTCAAGTGAAAGGATATTTTAGAGGGAATTAAATTATTCTTGAAAATAATGTGATGTAATTTGATTAATCAAACGAAATGATAGAAAAAATTTGGTATCTAGTTAACCATTTATACTAAATAATATGTTACATATGGATGTGAATTCATGAATATCATGCCAATGTAATAGTTAAAACACTAGATCTATGATACTATATTCGGGTTAAATATAGTTGGTATAAAAGGGATTTTAGTAGAAACCTCAGGAACTTGATTTTTGAAAATATAGTTTTTTTATTATAACTATATTATAGACATTGAGGATATGTAAAAAATAACATCTTATTGTGTTCTTAAGGTATATATTATGTGATTTTTCCTTTAAATACATCCCTTTATAGATAATACATGTGGGTGTGGTTATAAAAGAAATGTACCTAGATGCAAGGATTTAGTAAAGGGAGAATTATCCTTGAATCGATCATTACCTAGTATATGAAGACGGTCCTTACTGCACTCCTAGATTTGATGTCCTAGGGGATATAATAAGGATAATTCAAATTTTCATTATAAACTATTTTAATGTATTTAAATAAATTATTAAAATGAATAAAATATGATAAACATAAGGTGCCTTATATTGATAATAATGTGTCTCAATGGAATAAAAAAATTATTTTTCTATGGAATGAAAATGTCGTAATGAAAAAATAGTCATGTAAAAATGAATATTATGATATATGGAAATAAATATCATCCAATTGATAAATTTTTATTTTGTATCATTTAATTTGGTAGACCTATTAATTATCTTGGTTGATTACATTTCCAAAAGGTTAAACATTATACCATGTTAAGAGCTTTTTTGAACTAAAATGGATGATGTATTTATTAGGATTCCATACGTATATTATAAAAGTGTTATCACTAATGGTATTTTGGAGTAAAAATCAAGATATATTTATGGATTATGTTAAATTTCAGAAGCATATATGTATTCATTAACATAAGTGTTATGGATTCTACCATGTGTTAATTTTTTAATATTTTTCTTATGTTCATAGTCATGATTAGTGAATACAAATATTAATGATATTTTAGGATAACTTTTTGTTGGATCGGATATGTAGATGTATATGTATATTAGATGGAACAATACAAGAGTGGGGTGAATTGTAGGTATAAAAACATTGTGTTTAAACACTTAAGAGATTAGTTTAAAAGATCTAAAACTAATACAATTCAAACAAAAACAATTGTATTGAATATAAAGGTATGAAGAAATGTAAAACTATTAGAAAAGTAAAGTAATTGTATTAAAGTTGAATAAAATAATAAGAGTAAAAAAAGTGTGAGAGGTTCTACCATAAAGCATATAGAATCTATTAATACAATATGTAATAAAATAATCGTAATTGAATCAATTACAATTTAACGTGTAAAGAAGAAAGGAAACAATACAAATTCCTTTCTAATACAAACAGTAGAGGAAAAGTAAAAGTATTACAATTCTTTTTAACCCAAAGAGAAGGGTTATCTATTCACATAGGATAAGAGGTCTATCTTACGACCACCTTGGTAAGCCCTCGATACGATGATCAGTTCGTCTGTCTGCCTATCCCCTGTAGTCCTTGATATGATGATTGGTTCGTCTATCTGCCTATCCATGACAGCCCTCGATACGATGATTGGTTTTTCTGTCTGCATGTTCCCGGATGCTCTTGATTTTGTAGGTAATCAGCACCTATACCTTTAAATCACTTGAAAGCCCTTAATAAGAAGATCGGTCGCACAATGCACAAAGCATGAGAGAAGTCACAACGCCTCTCTCTAGAACATGATAGAAGCTATGTATCAGAGTTATATCACAGTTATTTTTTCGGTTTCAAATGACCTTCTATTTATAGGCCTCCGTTTCCAACGGTAAAATTTCCTCCAACGGTCATATTTCTCCGAAAAACACGGAGGGACTTGGACACCTGGCATTATAACGGTCATATTGAAACAGAAAGCACGACATCGTTTTGATTAGTTTGTAACTAACTCAGCAACATCGCATTTGTTAAAACAAAATATATATGAATATGATAAACAAGAGTACGATTAATATGAAACATGTGTTTTTGACTAAGTATCAAAACAAGCATGTAATGAATGTATGAGTATTATAAGTACTACTAAATTTAATGTATTGATATGATACAACGTAAGATACATGAAAGTGAGTATAATTGATAGAGAAAGTACGATACAATTGACAGAGTCATTACGATACGATTGAAGAGTCAGTATGAAAATTATAGTTCGTACGACTAATATGGTGAGTACGATCAGCATGGTAAGTACGGTCATCATGGTTAGTATGATCAGCTTGGCCAGTATGATCATCATGGTCAGTATGATCATCATGGTCAGTAGGATCAGCATGGTCAGTACGATCATCATGGTCACTACGATCAGCATGGTCAGTACGATCATCATAGTCATTACCTTCAGCATGGTAAAAGACATTTGTGATTTCCAAAACAAGTTATAGAAGTCAACATGTATCTTTTGACTCAACAATCTCCCCTTTTTGGAAGTCACAAAACACAATGTAAAGACAACAAGAAAAACTTATCTCCCCCTGAGTTATTGGAAACTCTTATGAATATGAAATTGAATACAACTAACTCCCCCTTAGGTATATACTTTTCTAAGGATTTTATTCACAGATTTTCCTTGGTTAAAAGTATTTGATTAAAACATTCTCCCTTTGTAAAATATTCTCCCCATTTTTAAAAAATTCTCCCCCTTTGTGATTTTCAAAAAGAAATGGGGTAACCATGAGTTTCCTGAAATAGTTAGAGAAAAAGAATTACAGGACCAAATAAATAGTATCAATAAAAAGACAGGTTCCATTAGAAAATAAAAACAAATACAACAGTCATTTTTTTTATCTTTCCGTTTCCTTTTTTATCATCTCATGATGAATAGATTTCATCTTTTTGATTTCTTTCTTGTCTTCAGAAATTGAGTCACCCTGAGATCTGAGAATCTCTTGTTGGTCGGAAAAAAGTTGATCTTGATTCTTAATAGTCTCCTCCCGAAATCTAATTACTTCCTCAAGAGTATCAATACTATTTTTCAAAAAAAAAATTATCTTTGGATAACAAAAAATTTTATTTCTTCAACAAAACTATTTCATTTTTGAAAGGTGAAACCTTTGAGAATTCAGAATGAAAAGCATTCATTCTCTATTGAAATTCTTTCACTGAAGGAATATCAGCTCTATGAGTTACCTGATTCATTCATTCAATAGTTTTTTTGTCAATATTATTGAAAGAAATCACAAGATCATTTGACAAACTCCTTATATATTCAATTGATATCTCATTGTCATTCACTGAGCTTTCTGTTTTATATGACCACTTGGTCATCCTGTTGCAAGCCTTCTTATGAGGAGTCGAAGATTCAGATAAAACATTCAAATCAGCTTCAACTAACAAAAATTTCTTACTCAATTCTCTTATAGATTCAAATTTCTTTTTCTCATTGTCAGTAATGAACTCAATTTTCCCTTCCATCCTGGGAAATATGGAAAACTATTTTCAACCCTTCTTAAAACATTAACAATGTAATCACTTCTCTTGAGAGAGATTGTCTGTTCTGAATCGGTATCCTCATCGTACGAAAGCAATTCATTTGATCGTCATGAGTCATCAATTGGTTGTTCTCCTTTTTTTCTATCTCCCTTACTTATTCTTCTACTTTGTCACTGATGACATAAATTTTCCAGTATGAGAATATTGAGAACCATTATTTTCTTGAGAGGGTGTTTTATCCGGAGTGTCAAATATTTCAATCAGTTCTTGATCTCCATGAGAAACATGTTGAATACCTTCACTCTACTTTTGATGCGATTCTTCTTTACTCTTTTTCAAACTTTGAAGGAATTAAAAAAGATAATATTCTTCTTCTTCAACTTCTTATATCTCTTCCAACATCTATTTTCCTTTTCTTTCTCTGGAAGACTCTGTACGATTGGTTCTTGATGTATTTATTCTTTTTGTTGAGAACTATAATCCTCAAACATTTTCAGTACTTTAGAAATATAAAAGTGTTGAGCCTTTATTTTCAAAATAGTATTTTTTTTCTTTTCATCTTGAAGGATTTCTTCTACCCTTATTCTCTCAGAAAAAGCTTCAGCCGGGTCAAGACCAAACTTTGGATCACCTTATTTTATCTGTTCTCTTCCTTTTCTCCACATGGCCATAACCTCCTTACTGTACATTGGTTTCTTCTTTGGCATTGAACTGGTTTGTGGATCTAACTTTTGAGGATCACCAATATAAGGATTGTCTTTGAATGGCATTGGTGCCGATTGATTCTGAGCCGATTCAGCTTCTAATTCATTCCCTAAAAAATACATTCTCTGAAGAGATATTTGAAGACATTTCTACAGGAGTATTGGCAGAGGACTGAGACATATAGTTGAAGCTGTTGAAAGATCATACGATGACTTAAATCAGTGGAGCAGAGCTTCACCAAAAATCTGGATAAACGGGTGTGGGTTTGGGGAGGGAGGGTCTATTTATTGGTGGCAAATGGTTGGCCGTTGATCTTCTATGGTAGAGATTAGAAGAAATAAGATCAATGGATAGGATTAAAACGATATTTTTTTTAAAAAATTGAAGAAATTATGTACCTGCCAGAGATCGTAAGGTAATTTTTGGTTTTATATAGTATTAATTGAAAGAAAATACAAACATACAATGAAAAAAACTATCAATCGTCATACCGATGGAAAAGAAAGTCATTACAATGAACTGGTAATCCGATGGCAAAAAAACTTGTTACTATGAATGAACATGTTGATGGAAAAGAAATTCATTACCATAAACAGACATGTCGATGGAAAATAAATATATTACGATGAACGAATGGGCAGATGGAAAAGAAATTCATTACCATGAATAGACGATACAATAAGTAAATAGGTAAATAATTAGATAAAACTCTCAATATGAAAAACATAAAGGTAAATAATACAATAAATCTGTCAATACGATAAACAGTAAGGTAAATAATATGATAAAATTGTCAATACGATAAACAGCAAGGAAAAAAATATGATTAATATGTCAATACGATAAACAGTATGGTAAATAATACGATAAAACTGTCAATACGATAAACAGAAAGGCAAAAACACATACCAATAGAATAAATAATTAATGATCATAAGATAAGAAGAAACACAGTAAGAAATTTTATCCCCCATTCTAAGAGGAGTTGTTTGATGTAAGGAGAAATGTAAAACAGGAAGTAGATATGAATGATTATTTTATTGTAATCATTCATAGATTCTGTTCTATAAACTCAAATATTTCGAAAGGTAATGGATTTGTAAAAATGTTAGCAAGTTGTTCTTGCGTTCCGATGAATTGTAAAATAATATCTCTTTTTTGTGTCTAATCCCTAAGAAAGTGATGTCTAACATCTATGTGTTTTTTATGAGAGTGATGTGTTGGGTTCTTATTAAGAGCTATGGAACTAGTATTATCACATAGAATTTGGGTTTTGGAAAAACTCAATCCATGGTCAGTGTGTGTGTGTTGCATCCACAACACATGAGCACAACAATATCCAGCTGCTACGTATTCGGCTTTGGCAGTGGAAGGTGTTATATAGTTTTGTTTCTTGCAGGACCAAGAAACCAGAGAATCTCTTAAGAAATGACATGTTGAAAAATTACTTTTTGTATCCATTCTACAACCACCAAAGTCGGCATCTGAAAAACATTTTAAAACAAAATCCTTTCTAGAAGAGTAAAAAAGTCAAAAGTCCATAGTTCCCTTTAAATACAAAAAGATTCTCATTACGGCTTTTAAAAGAGACACTTTTGGATTAGATTGTTATGTTGCACATAAGAATATAGAAGACATTAAGTCTTGTCAACTACCTGTCATGTATAGAAAACTTCCTATCATACCACTAAAAATTGTTTAATCTACTGGTTTCTTAGTTTCATCTAGATAAAGTGAATTTGAGGTACCAATTGGAGTGCTAATACTTTTATTATTGTCGTATCCATACCTTTTGAGAAAATATTTAATATACTTATGTTGGGATATATATGTTCATTCTAGTTTTTGAGAAATTTAAAAACCAAAAAAGAATGTTAACTCACCCATCATGCTCATTTCAAACTCCGAAATCATAAAATTTGCGAAAGAATTAGTTAAAGATTGCTAACTTGATCCAAATATGATGTCATCAACATAGATTTGTACAATCAAAACATTTTTATTTTCCATTTTTATAAAAAGGGTTGGATCTGGTGTGCCTTTTGTGTAATTATTTTGTAAAAGAAATTCTGTAAGTCTATCATACCATGCTCTAGGGGCTTGTTTAAGACCATATAAGGCATTGGTAATATTAAAAACATGATTAGGATGTTTTGGGTCTAGAAAACCAGGAGGTTGTTTGACAAAAGCATCTTCTTGTACAAAACCATTTAGAAAATCACATTTAACATCCATTTGAAATAGTTAGAAGATGAAGTATGCTGCAAAGGCTAATTGAATTCGAATCAATTCATGTCTAGCTACCAGAGAATATGTTTCTTCATAGTCTATTCCCTCTTGTTGATTATAGAACTTAGCAAAAAGTCATTCATTATTTCGTAAAATGATTACATTTTCATCACATTTGTTTCTGAAAACCCATTTAACTCCAATTACAATTTTTTCATTAGGGCTTTCAACTAAAGTCCAGACTTGATTCCTCTCGAATTCATTTAGTTCATCTTGCATTGCTTTGATCAAATATTCATCACCTAAGGCCTCACTTTGACTTTTAGGTTCAAATTGGGAAAGAAAAGAAAGATGTTCTATTTCATTTCTTATGGAATCTCTGGTCCTTACAGGTTGATTTACATCACCAATGACATTATCACTGGGATGATTCCTAAGAAACAATTGACTTGGATTTTTTAAAACATGTTCATCAATATATGGTAGAAATTCTCCTGTGGTAAATATTTCAGAAGTATCTTCTTGAAAAATTTCATTATCAGAAGGATCTTCTAACAAAGGTTGATAATCAGTTTTTGAAAACACATCTAAGGATGTAGTTTGGGATGATTTTAAAAACAAAAGGATCAGTTTCATCAAATTTTACATGTACTATTTCCTCTACAATACTAGTATTTTTATTTAAAACTCGATAAGCCTTAGAAGTTGTGGAGTAGCCTAAAAAGATTCCTTCATCAGATTTTGGTGTGAATTTTTGTATATTATCTTTTGTATTCAGAATGAATACTTTTCACCAAAAAACATTGAAGTATGAAACTTTTAGTTTTTGGCCAGTCAATAACTCATAAGGTGTTTTATTAAGAAAATTTCTAGTTAAAACAAGATTTATAGTATAACAAGCAGTAAGAATGGCTTCATCCCAATAGTTCATTACAATTGAGTATTCACTCAACGTGGTTCTAGTCATTTCCTGAAGAAAACGATTTCTTCTTTCTGCAACACCATTTTCCTGAGGAGTTTTTGGAGCCGATAATTTGTGTGTAATTCCATTATTATTAAAAAAAGTTTCAAATTCACAATTTTGTAATTCACCACCATGATCACTATGAATAATTATCAATGGAATGTTTTTCTCATTTTTAACTTGGGCTCTAAAAGTTTTGAAATAGGAAAAGGCTTCAAATTTTTTTGATACAAAATAGACCCATGTAAATCTAGAAAAGTCATCAACTAAAACAAATACATAGTATTTGCCTCCAATTCATTCTGTTTGTGTATGACCAAAATGATCCATGTGCACTAGCTGTAATGAATTATAAGTTGAAACTTCATTAATTGATTTAAAGCTAGTTTTATGTTTCTTTCCAAATTGACATGGATCACAGACTATTGAAGAATCATATCTAAGATCTGGTAGTCCCTTTACAAGTATTTTCTTTGAGAGTTTACAAAGGTTTCTTAGGTTGCAGTTTCCTAGTCTTATATGCCATTTCCATGATTGGTCTTCTATTGCACGTAAGAAGGGTATTTTTTGTCTCCTAAGTTATTCTATGTTAATAGTGTATACATTCTCTTCCCTATGGGCAGATAGAATGAACTCATCCTTGGAATTGTGAACTAGACACTTATCATTTCTAAAATTCACAAGGTAACCTTCATCACATAATTGGAATATACTGATGATATTGTGCCTAGGACCTTTAACAAACAAAACATTTGAGTTAATATCTTTCCCAAGAAAGACAAGTATTACTTATACCAACAATTTTTCCTTGAGAATTATCTCCAAAGGTAACCATTCCTCCTTTTGTTTTGATGATCTTTTCAAAGATATCATTGTTTCCAGTCATATGTCAAGAACAACCACTATCCATCTACCAAATATTCTTATTGGTTCACTTCTCATTTTCCTGAAAAAGAAAAAATTTGTTTTTCAAAATCCAAACATGCTTGGTTCCAGAATGATTAGATAACAGAATTTTAGGAATCCACATTTGTTATGAAAAATGAGATTTATGAAATCCTAAATATTGAGTTTTATTATGATAACACTCTCTTTTCCAGTGTCCACCATATTAGAACTTAGTACATAAATGGTTACATTGTGGAACAAAATAGTTATTACTAAAATTGGTTTGGAATTAGGATAAAAAATACCAAAATGATTCCTCAAAGGTCGGATTTGGGAATTCATGTTGTCAAAGTTTTCCTTTCCATGAGTAATGTTTGACAAACATTTCTTTAAAGAGAAAATTTCTGGATTTAGTTTTAAAACTATTTTTTTATCTTCCAAAACATTTGATTTTAAACGAGAGATAGGCTCTAAAACATTTTTTTAGAAATCAAATTATCTAGATCCTTAAAAATTTTATCCTGATTAGATTTGACATTCTCAAGGGTTTTTAAAATACATTCAATATCAGAAGTATTTTTATCAAGATCAATAGAAAGATCTGATACTTCTTTAGTTAAAACTGAAATTCTAGAATTTTATTTATAATGCATTTTCTTAAGTATAGAATTATCATTTTCAAGTAATTTGGGAAATCTAGATACTTCTTCAAATGAAGGTAATGTATATTCTTATGATGATGAAGACTCATCGTTTGAAGATTCATAATATTTATTATCAGAATATATTTCATTTAAAGAGGCATTTGTAATAGCTTCAGCATTGTGTACCTTAGCCATAAGATAATGATATGCAATTTGTAGTCTGGCTATAAGTCCAATATTTCTCTGTCATGACGACTCATATTCTGAAGAATTTTCTGATTAATCGCTACCACTTTCACTCCAATAATCATTTTCCTTAAAGAATTTATTTGTCTTATAATACATTTTCTTATTTCTTTCAAAATGTTTCTCCTTTCTCTATTTTCTCTTCAGAAAAGGAAAATCAGGCCTTATGTGTCCTACTTTCTTACATTCCTAACAAGTTACCTCTAAATATTTCTAATCCTTCCTATTTTTGAATCTGTATTTGAAGTCTTTCTTTCCCACAATCTTGTTAATCCTTCGAGAAAGATTGGCTAACTAATTTTCCATGTGATCACTATCACTTGATTATGATATAATAACATTCTTGTCTTTGGATCTTGTTATCCTTTCAGGTGTTTTTGCTTTAGATGTCATGGCTACACATCCATTCCCATTTTTCTTCTTATTGAAATCTACATCTCTTTTCATTCTTGTTTCGTGCTGTAGAATAGTTCCAAAGAGTTCATCAATAGTAATCTAGGAAAATTATCTGTTTTCATCAATAGCTATCCTTTTTGACTCCCATTCATTTGTCATTATGTCAATAATCTTGTCAAAAATAGCTTTATCATCATGAACTTTTACTCCCATAGATTGTAAGATGTTTACAATTGTAATAAATCATTGTTGCACTTTACATATCGGCTCTCCATAATGAAAAAAAATCCATGATACTCAGCTCGAAGCATTACTCTTCTTGTTTCTATAACCTTGGATGTACCAAAATCTGTGAATTCCAATTTCATCTATATACAGTTGGCTGCTTCACAAGAAGATATCTGGTTGTATATAATCCTGGTCATATATCATAATAAATTATTGTGTACCTTGTAATTTAGATGATATTCTTGCTTCTCTTGGCTAGTGAAAGTACTGACTTCTTTGTTAGGAATTTTGTAATATCCAGTTAGCATAATAAAATTGTCTACACCAGTATTGATCATGTAGAGACCCGAAGCTTGGCGTAAATTGACATTACATTACATTTTCGGAATACTTAGTACATAACAAAAACACACACACAAGGATCGTAATAGTTTAGTGTCTTTGGAAACTTGGAAAATAATATTCTAATCCTGGTGAAAGATCTTGAACATCTCCCATAAAGATCTTCCTTTTTTTACCTAAAACCATTCTTTATATCCTGGGGAAAATAAAACATAAAAGGGTGATCTCAAATGCTCAGTAAGGGTAAACAAAAGAAATATCAATCACATCATAAGATCATAACATTTTGAAAATCCTAACCTGCAAAAGAGAGCATAATTTCATAACATGGGATAAATCATGGCAGTGAAATGTAATCACAATAATCATAACATAAAACATGAAATATTGTGGCATACACACATAATCATAGAGAATCATTTCTTGTTAGTCAAGACTCATTTCCAAGACTATCTTAGTGGACAAAGTCCCTTTCTGAACCGAGTCACCCTCGTTTCAGTCCTGTTTCACTGAACCGGTATAACCTACCGTTCCAGCCATGTCTATCTCATGAGATATAAAATCTTTACCCAATTCATTGGAGGGAGATATAGGTCCCACCCATCTCATAATGATACCATTCTTATGTGTGCCACAAAATCATAAACCATACATCATAGCATAACCCATGTAATAAAAATGTGAATCTTAAACATCATAACATCAGAAAACAATTCATATACGATAAAGGAATTCGTAAAAATAATTCCATCACAACATAATCAAATACATGTAATAATAGGGATATAAACAAAACCCTTTATTATCTTAGATGGGAAATAATTTTGATAAAACACTTGAACTCCATTCTTGAAGAAAATATTCTTTCTACTTCAAAAACATTTGTCCTTTCTTTAAATGTCATACAATACTAAACTAAAAGAAGTTGATTAAAAAAAACATGATAACTTTTAAAGTAAGCTTCTTGGAAATAATGTTTTAAAAATCCATTCATGCCGTATAAGTTAAACGAAAACATTCTTCTCGTACTTTTTTCAGAAAAGTCAAAAAAGTACCTCATACGAAAAACGACAAAAGATTCATTTCATATCTTTTACTAAAAACTCACCAACTTGTAAAATTAGATATATAATATTGTAGAAGGATATAAATAATACATGTTGAGGTAACATGGATGTGGATGATAAAATACACCCCAGTAAATGCCAAAGTATAAACAATCTCAGATAAAAATGAGATTGTGATATTTCCCTTACCTTAGGTCCGATATGCTTCGTAAGAGTCCGAACCTCCTGTATAATGATTTAAATAATGTTATTGACTTATTACATAATAATAATCATTGTTATGATATCATATATGGTTCACTTATGACTTTATATTACCCGTTCTTTTGTAAATTCCAGGTTAAAGAAGCGTTTTGGGTAAAATCGTTTCATTTATCGTAGGTGTTTGGACTTGTTGTTCTTGACATTATTATTACCTATATCATGATTTAATTACTTCCAGAATATAAAACATGATTTATATATAATATATATTCAGTATATATATATATAATATAGATAAATGAAATGAAACACACCGTTCATGGAGACGGTAGTCCGTACGTACGCATGAATGCTGTTTTCCTTTCCTTATTGTCTTGAATGGATGTAAGTAGATGAAATATATATATACATATATACATAAATCTAGTAGATTTAACATGTCATATATTTCATTATTATTCATTATATATATACTTTATAATCATTCATGAATGGTTAATGTGGATAATGAATCTCATCGCGTCGTGGAGACGGTAGTCCGTACGTACGCACGAGCGATGATATCATTCTCATTATCGTGAACTTGTGTTTAAGTGTATGTATATTATTTCAGTATCAATATCACTTTATAATAATCATATATAGTTACTAATTACACCATTATACCCATCCAATTAAGGTGGTGGCGGAAAATTGATTACACCACGGCGTGGAGACGGTATTCCGTACGTACGCACGCGCGGTGATTTCATTTTTCGTAGGATGGATAGATGGGGAAATAGGGTTGTTTCATACTTATAATAACATATCAGTGTATTATTGATACTGTTGTTTTTACTTAATAATGAAACAACCTAAGAAGAAGAAGTGGAAGAAGAAATAAATGTGAAAGAATCGGTAACAGAAATTACCTCTTCTTTAAAGCGCCCCTTTGAGACCTCCAATTAGGGCACTAAAATTGGACTTTGAGGAAGACCAGAACCTCTAGGATGTTTCTAGGGAAGTGTAGATGTGAATTTGGCAGGGTTTTTCCGAGCATGAAGGCTCAAAGATGTGTGAGGAAGAGAGGGAGGAGGTGCCCTTTTATAAGGTAGGAGAGGGGCACCTTTGGAATAACTAAAAATATTATATTATTATAAAGTCAAGTTCGGTTTTAAATAGCTCCAAATTGATTTATTTCGAGGCTAAGGTGGGGATGGTTATAAATCCTCTCATCCAATAGAATTTAGACAAGTTTAGGTTACTATTTTAACCTTATCATTTAGATTTAACATTAAGTTAAATAATTTTACTTTTACCATGTCTTCTTGTGTTCTTACACTATAAGGTTAATAAACATACAATAATAATCCAAACGAACCCCAAATTGCTTATTATGAATATATATAACCTTATCTATGTCATTTGGACGAACCTTGGATTTTTAGGAATAAAATATCAATTAATAATATAATATTTCTTTAAAAACCTATTTTATGTCAATTTTGACACTATTTAGTAATTGATTTTTGTGAAAATCATAATAGAATGATAAGTTCTAAAAACGTTAATTAAATCAATACTAACATGTCATATTGACCTAGAAAATTACTGTAATTCATAAAAAGTCTTAAATTGCATTTATTTTGGTATTTATAACATCAATTATGTTAATATTTCATTAATAAGATAATTACTGCATCATCTTTGTGTCATAAATAAAATAAATTATTTGATGTCTATAAATTACAAATAAAATATAAATATGTAGGAAATCGTTTTAGCTTTCTAATGAATATTTACAATCGAATTTATCATATGTATAACCCTATATTAAATATGTTTTAGTAAATAAACTTTGATTTTAACTCTTTTAACCTTCTTTAAATAAATTAATAATAACTGTCCTAATCTAATCCAAGTGGGCCTAAATGGTAATATTTTATTCCTTAGTTTATTTTTGGTCGAATTAAACTTTTCTGATAGAATTAGGACATGTGTTAGGGTAATAATAATATCATTTCTACCCTTAATTACCCTATTTACTTTTAACGGTGGTAAAAAAAGTAAAAAGTTGTTATTCACCAAAAAATTATTTTCATCTCATTGAACCAAATTTTACTTACTGACATCAACCGTGTCTCTTGGATTTTTTAAATTCCACTCACAGAAGCGGTAAAATTATGTTTTATGAAAAATTCAGTTTTTTTAACTACCACTTACTGGTTTCATTATTCATCAAAAATTGAAAGTTTTCAGAAAAATGCCAAAAATTAGGGCTAAGCTATATTTGATATTATGAACTCAAAAATGATTTCTATTTTACCAAATTCAAAACATAACAGTTGCATTAATTAATTTAAAAATTAATTCTCGTCGTCAAAACAAATAGCGTGTTCTTAAGAAATAATAACTATCAAAAGATTGACACTTGTTTATGTCTGGTTTAAATGTGAAATTACATCCAATGACTATCATTGTATTAAATAGTAAAAATATTTTCTAAATATACTTTAAAACCACTAAAATTAATAATTTCTCACTATTAATTATTTCGATTGAAAAAGTAGTTTTTAATTAAAATTTAGTAATTTCCACTATTCATCAAAATATGAAAGGTATCCGAAAATTACCAAAATTTCACCCTATGCTAATTTCGATATTCCAAATCCAAAAATGAAGTCAATTTTGAAAAATAAAATTTTCAAAATTTCAAAAAGTGGTTATTACTATTCATAACGTCTAGTTTTAATAATATTTTAATAGCATATTGTTGTTTAGTGAAACTCCTTATTGCGTACTACACAAGCTATCGAGGAAGGTCGCGATTGCGTGTAATAAAAGGAAAGTCAAGGATGCGTGTTGAGAAAGCTACTTTTGGTGTAGCGTACAACACAACACATTAGTGAAATTAAAAAGAATATTTTTCATAAAATCTCGGGGTGTTACATTCTACCCCCCTTAAAATGAATTTCGCCCTCAAAATTCGTCGGGGTTACAAATGGTTTACTATTAGAAAGTTTCTTTAATAGAAACTCACATCGTAAAAAGGAATACCAAAACCAATCTTTAAAAATGAAAGTATAAAACGTAACGGTTACACAAATAAACTAATCACTGGGTTTCCACATAGGTGAAAATATGGATATAGAAGAAAAATCTAACCATCATGTTCTGATGGAGAGTGGTAGAGAACATGGCTATGGAAAATCCAACAATCACAAATCCATAAATTTGTGACGATCTAAGGTACCATCCGATTAATCAGATATAAGAGCACTAGGACAACATTTTTGGTTTTCAAGATCGTTTCCCTAAAGTTGAAGAATTTAAATTAGAATAAATACTTACTTTATTTTGGTACAATCTCATTGTTGTTCGTGCCTTGAACAATTTCCACTTCATCTCTTAAATAAATGAAGTTGAATTTGTTATTCATGAAGTGTTAGCAGATCATGTGATAGAATGACGGGTCATTCCATCTGTCTCAAACAAAAGGTTAGAAAAAGTTATTAAATATACATAAGTAATTCTATAGTGAGATTAATCATATATGGTTCCTAAAATGGACTTATACTTCATATATCATACTTCCTAATATAATAAAACTAGTTTCTACTAAACATGGACTTCTTGTAGGTCAGTGGTAGGCGATAAAGGCCAGTCGCACTTTGGTTGTGGGTTCGATTCCCACAGCCTTGTCCGACGCGATGGGCTGTCGATCGTCCTACAGGTTGTCCTTTTTCTAAAGCTATATTACTATAACATCCCATCAATAATATCGAAAAACGTTTTATCCTAACTTATGTCCAACATAATCTATTCTAATCTTTAAAATACATCGGTCCAAGCTCATAGTATAAAGAAAATGATTACTTGAAATGTCATAGAACAATCACGTGAATGCCATCATTTACCCCCCATATATCATAAGATATATCTTGCTGGTAAAATTACAATCATGTGAATACCTTAATCATGTATTCTCTTGAAGAATGAATACCCATTGAACCGTAGTGAAAACATGAATGCAGTTAAAATTTAACACTTTCCACATACCAAAATCCTCAAAATTATATATACTCAAACCATGATATCACCTAGTCCTTATATCAATCATGAGCTCATGAATACTGTCAAACATTTCATTTTCTCCCTATCCCTTCATTATGCACATATCATCCACTTTCCAAAATATTTGAATCACTTTTCATGATTACCGGTACCTTAAAATTATTGAAAACCACAATAGACCAATACATAAATATTCCAATACACCATAAAAGTACCTCAACAACATTATTCTTGAATACCAATACATAAACACTTCAGTCCATCCACTTCAATGATTGTCCTGGAATAAGTCCTTCCTTGATTTAGAAGTAACTTTTTAGGTCAGGGCATTGAGTTGGGTAATGCCAATGTTCTCCACAAATAAGACATTGAACTCCATAACAGTCTGTCTCTCTATGTCCCTTTTCTCCACCCAGATAACATATGTCCATCCATTTGAGGTATTCCTCAAGGTTCTTCTTCCCTTCTTTAGAAATCTCAATCTTTATTTCTTTATGCTCCTTAACATGCGAACATGCATAAAAGTCTATCTTCCTCTTATTTGATGAATTAGGCATACCACTAAATTTCACCTTGTCAATCATATATCGCGATGACTGATTTGGCATAATCACAATATCATTCCCTCTAGGCATTACACAATTTTGTTGCTCGTAGTCACCAATTTGTCCATTGGATTCAATGCTAACCGAATTATTTTTGGTTCCCTCCATTAACTTAAACACAAAAAGAATCTTGTGAGAGGCAAAAATCATGCTAGAGAAAACAACATAGTAAAGGGGGAGTACCCTCAATATCTAACATCTTAGGTTAAATTCTAAGATCGTTACCGTAGTTCTAGGACTGTATCTTATATATATAATTATCCTTAGGGACATCCCTGGACATACCTTAGAAATATCTCTAGGGATCTCACTAACGCTTTCGCATCCTAGTTTCCAAAGGTTGACTAAACCTTTCCTATGATACCAACTGTAGAGACCCGAAGCTTTTCATACATTGAAATTACATTACATTTGCGGAATACTTAGTACATAACAAAAACACACACACAAGGATCATAATAGTTTAGTGTCTTTGGAAACTCGGAATATAATCTTCTAATCCTGGTGAAAGATCTTCAACATCTCCCATAAAGATCTTCCTTTTTTTAATACCTAAAACCGTTATTTATATCCTGGGGAAAAGAAAACATAAAAGGGTGAGCTCAAATGCTCAGTAAGGGTAAACAAAAGAAATATCAATCACATCTTAAGAACATAACATTTTGAAAATCTTAACCTGCAAAAGAGAGCATAATTTCATAACATGGGATAAATCATTGCAGTGAAATTTAATCACAATAATCATAACTTAAAACATGAAACATTGTGGCATACACTCATAATCATAGTGAATCATTTCTTGTTAGTCAAGACTCATTTCCAAGACTATCTTAGTGGACAAAGTCCCTTTCTGAACCGAGTCACCCTCGTTTCAGTCCTGTTTCATTGAACCGGTATAACCTACCGTTCCAGCCATGTCTATCTCATGAGATATAAAATCTTTACCCAATGCATTAGAGGGAGATATAGGTTCCGCCCATCTCATAATGATACCATTATTTTGTGTGCCACAAAATCATAAACCATACATCATAGCATAACCCATGTAATAAAAATGGGAATCTTAAACATCATAACATCAGAAAACAATTCATATACGATAAAGGAATTCGTAAAAATAATTCCATCACAACATAATAAAATACATGTAATAATAGGGATAGAAACAGAACCCTTTATTATCATAGATGGAAAATAATTTTGATAAAACACTTGAACTCCATTCTTGAGGAAAATATCCTTTCTACATCAAAAACATTTTTCATCTCTTAACATGTCATACAATACTAAACTAAAAGATGTTGATTAAAAATAAACTTGATAACTTGTAAAGGAAGCTTCTTGGAAATGATGTTTTAAAAATCCATTCATGCCGTATAAGTTAAAAAAACATTCTTCTCGTACTTTTTTTGGAAAAGTCAAAAAAGTACCTCGTACGAAAAACGACAAAAGATTCCTTTCATATCTGTTACTAAAAACTCACCAAAGGGTAAAATTGGATATAAACTATTTTAGAAAGATATAAATATTACATGTTGAGGTAACATGTATGTGGATGATAAAATACACCCTAGTAAATGCAAAAGTATAAACAATCTCGGATAAAAATGAGATTGTGATATTTACCTTATCTTGGTCTGATATGCTTCGTAAGTGTCTGAACCTCCTGTATAATGATTTAAATAATGTTATTGAATTATTTAAGAATCATACTCATTGTTATGTTGTCATATATGGTTCACTTATGACTTTATATTACCCGTTCTTTTGTAAATTCCATGTTAATGAAGCGTTTTGGGTAAAATCGTTTCATTTATCGTAGGTGTTTGGACTTGTTGTTCTTGACATTATTATTACCTATATCATGATTTACTTACTTCCAGAATATAAAACATTATTTATATATCATATATATTCAGTATATATATATATAATATATAGATAAATGAAATGAAACACACCGTTCATGAAGACGGTAGTCCGTACGTACGCATGAACGTTGTTTTCCTTTCCCTATTGTCCTGAATGGAAGTAAGTAGATGAAATATATATATATATATACAAAAATCCAGTATATTTAACATGTCATATATTTCATTATTATTCATTATATATATACTTTATAATCATTCATGAATGGTTAATGTGGAGAATGAATCTCATCGCGTCGTGGAGACGGTAGTCCGTACGTATGCACGAGCGATGATATCGTTCTCATGATCGTGAAATTGTGTTGAAGTGTATGTATACTATTTCAGTATCAATATCAATTTATAATAATCATATATAGTTACTCATTACACCATTATACCCATCCAATTAAGGTGGTGGCGGAAAATAGATTACACCACGGCGTGGATACGGTATTCCGTACGTACGCACGCGCGGTGATTTCATTTTTCGTAGGATGGATAGATGGTGAAATAAGGTTGTTTAATAATTATAATAACATATCAGTATATGAGTGATACTGATGTTATTAATTCATAATTAAAAAACCTATGAAGAAGAAGTGGAAGGAGAAATAAAGGTGAATGAATCGGTAACGGAAATTACCTCTTCTTTGAAGCGCCTCTTTGAGACCTCATCTTAGGGCACTAAAATTGGTCTTTGAGGAAAACCAGAACCTCTAGGATGTTGCTAGGGAAGTGGAGAATAGAATTTGGCAGGGGTTGGCCGTGCTTGAAGGATCAATGTTGTGTGAGGAAGAGAGGGAGGAGGTTCCCTTTTATAAGGGAGGAGAGGGGCACCTTTGGAATAACTAAAAATATTATTTTATTATAAAGTCAAGTTCGGTTTTAAATAGCTCCAAATTTGATTTATTTCGAGGCTAAGTTAGGGATGGTTAGAAATCCTCTCATCCAATAGAATTTAGACAAGTTTAGGTTCCTATTTTAACCTTATCATTTAGATTTAACATTAAGTTAAATAATTTTACTTTTACCGTGTCTTCTTGTGTTCTTACACTATAAGGTTAATAAACAAACTATAAGAAGCCAAACGAACCCCAAATTGTTTATTATTAATATATATAACCTTATCTATGTCATTTGGCCGAACCATGGATTTTTAGGAATAAAATAACAATTAAAAATATAATATTTGTTTTAAAAAACAATTTTATGTCAATTTTGACACAATTTAGAAATTGATTTTTGTGAAAATCATAACAGAATGATACGTTCGAAGAAAGTTAATTAATTCAATACTAAAATGTCATATTATCCTAGAAAATTATTGTAATTCATAAAAAGTCTTAAATTACATTTATTTTGGTATTTATAACATCAATTATGTCAATATTTCATTAAAAAGATAATCACTGCATCATCTTTGTGTCATAAATAAATTAAATTATATGATGTCTATAAATTACAAATAAAATACCATTATGTAGAAAATATTTTTAGATTTCTAATGAATATTTACAATCGAATTTATCTTATGTATAACCCTATATTAAAAATGCTTTAGTAAATAAACATTGATTTTAACTCTTTTAACCCTTCTTTAAATAAATTAATAATAAATTTCCTAATCTAATCCAAGTGGGCCTAAATGGTCCTATTTTATTCCTAAGTTTGTTTTTGGTCGAATTAAACATTTCCAATAGAATTAGGAAATGTGTTAGGGTAATAATAATATCATTTCTACCCTTAATTACCCTATTTACTTTTAACCGTGGTAAAAAAAGTAAAAAGTTACTATTCACCAAAAAAATATTTTCATCTCATTGAACCAAATTTTACTTACTGACATCATCCGTGTCTCTTGGATTTTTGAAATTTCACTCACAGAAGCGGTAAAATTAAGTTTTATGAAAAATTCAGTTTTTTTTACTACCACTTAGTTGTTTCACTATTAATCAAAAATTGAATGTTTTCAGAAAAATGCCAAAAATTGGGCCTAAGCTATATTTGATATTATGAACTGAAAAATGATTTCTATTTTACCAAATTCAAAACATATCAGTTTCATTAATTAATTTAAAAATTAATTTCCATCGTCAAAACAAATAGCGTGTTCTTAAGAGATAATAACTATCAAAAGATTGACACTTGTTTATGTCTGATTTAAATGTGAAATTACATCCAATGACCATCATTGTATTAAATTGTAAAAATATATTCTAAATATACTTTAAAACCACTAAAATTAATAATTTATCACTATTAATTATTTCGATTGAAAAGGTTGTTTTTAATTAAAATTTAGTAATTCCCACTATTCATCAAAATATGAATGTTATCCGAAAATTACCAAAATTTCACCCTATGCTAATTTCGATATTCCGAATCCAAAAATGAAGTCAATTTTGAAAAATAAAATTTAAAAAATATCAAAAAGTGGTTATTACTATTCATAACGGCTAGTTTTAATAATATTTTAATAGCATATTGTTGTTTAGTGAAACTCGTTATTGCGTACTACACACGCTATCGAGGAAGGTCGCGATTGCGTGTAATACAAGGCAAGTCAAGGATGCATGTTGAGCAAGCTCCTTTTGGTGTAGCGTACAACACAAGGCATTAGTGAAATTAAAAAGAATATTTTTCATAAAATCTCGGGGTGTTACAGATCACAAATCTCTTCATTTGATCTCTACAGTACTCGGAATCATTACAATCAAAGATAGGTGGTCTATAAGGATTTAGGTTTTCAATTTTCATAATATTCATTCTTGCCATCTAATGAAACAAAAATCTTTTCTACTCCACACGTTAGTGCAGTAAGTAGTTAAAAAGAAAGTTTGAAAGAAATAGAGAAAGTAACACAAATCAGTGGAAACCACCTCTGATTCCAATTGATGGATCGAATATATAGATGTATATGTATATTACATGGACCAATACAATAGGGGGTGAATTGTAGGATTAAAAACATTTTGTTTAAACAATTAAGTGATTATTTTAAAATTTCATAAACTAATACAATTCAAAAAAACCACAATTGTATTGAATATAAAGGTATGATGTAATGTAATACTATTAGAAATTTAAAGTAATTGTATTCAAGACGAATAAAATAATCAGAGTAAAAGATGTGTGAGAGATTCTACCATAATGCGTATAGAATCTATTAATAAAATATGTAATAAAATAATCGTAATTGAAACAATTACAATTGAAAATGTAAAGAAGAAAGGAAATAATACAAATTCATTTCTAATACAAATAGTAGCGGAAAAACAAAAAGTATTACAATTATTTTTAACCCAAAGAGAAGGGTTATCCTTTCACCTAGGATAAGAGGTCTGTCTTACCACCACCTTTGTAAGCCCTCGTTACGATGATCAGTTCGTCTGTCTGCCTATCCCCGGCAGCCCTCCATACGATGATCGGTTCGTCTATCTGCATATCCCCATCATCCATTGATACGATGGTTGGTTCGTCTGTCTGCCTATCCCCAACATGCCTCAATATTGTAGGTAATCAGCACCTCTATCATTCAATCACTTGAAATCCCTCGATACAAAGATCTGTCGCACAAAGAAGAAAGCATGTGAAAATTCACAACGTCTCTCTCTAGAACTTGATAGAAGTAAAGTATTAAAATTTTATCACCGTTATTTTTTTTTGTTTCAAATGACCTCTTATTTATAGGCCTCATGTTCCAACGGTCACATTTCCTACAACGGTCATATTTCTCCGAAAAACACGGAGGGACTTGGACACCATGCATTATAAAGGTCATATTGAAACAGAAAGCATGACATCGTTTGGATTAGTTTGTAACTAACTCAATGACATCGCATTGGTTAAAACAGAAGATATATGAAGATGATAAACAAGAATACGATTAATATGAAACATGTGTCTTTGACTAAGTTCCAAAACAAGCATGTAATGAAAGTATGAGTATTATAAGTTCTACTAAATGTAATGTATTGATATGATACAATGTATGATACACAAAAGTGAGTATAATTGATAGAGACAGTACGATATGATTGACAGAGTCATTACGATACGATTGACAGAGTTAGTATAAATATTATAGTCCGTACAATCAGTATGGTCAGTACGATCAGTATAGTCAGTACGATCATCACGGTCAGTACGATCAGCATGGTTAGTACGATCATCATGGTCAGGACAATCAGCATGGTCAGTATGATCATCATGGTCAGCATAATCATCATGGTCAGTACGATCAGCATGGTCAGTATGATCATCATGGTCAGTACGATCAGCATGGTCTAAACGATCGTCATGTTCATTTTGATCAGCATGGTAAAAGACATTTTTTATTTCCAAAACAAGGTATAAAAGTCAAAAGAGAACTTTTGACTCAACACTTTTCTGCAAGGATATGATTTTTTAGAAAATATATTTGAGGAATAATTACTTTAAGTTTTATGGTCTTATGTTTAAAGGTATTGATAAACATTACATGTAATATTATCAATGATAATATTTTAATCATAGTAAAATAATATTAATAGATTTTGCGAATAATTTTTGTATTGATAGCATTAGCTAAAATGTTATTTAATGAGTAATTTTTTTCAAGGATGTCCATAATGATTTTTTTTTAAATTTCATAAGAACTATATTAGTATATTCAAGAAAAATGACAACCCACATAATGTGTGATACCCCATCTAATCAACAACAGATGAGTGGCTTGAATCCATGACTAAACCATGATAATGGTTAATCAACTCCCATTATACAATGGGATTTCCTAGTTAATATATAGTTTTCTTAGTTTAATAGTCTCATTAATTAAAATTAATTATTTTTTGGTGGACATTCTTTAGGGGTTTATACATTATTTTATAATAGTAGAAAAATATTTCTGACCATATCGGTTTTGGAAAATATTTATAGATACATGGAAAGAACATTCAAAATTATATGGACCATATGGTCCATTAAATGAGAATTTTAGTGCTTTAGAAATAATATATATATATATATATATTTGGATATTCATTTCATAGAGTAAGTGATGAATTGACAATTGATCTATGTAAAACCAATTGATGAAATTGTTCTTGCAAAATTGGTACATTTTCACACAATTTTATTGCCATTTATTATAAGATAGTATAATAATACTTAAAAATTAGGAAAATAATCTTGAAAAAAACATGTAATACTATTAAATTCAAGTTTTCTGAATCATTTAGTATTTTAATTCATCATAGTTTTATGTTTTTTAGGTCACTACTATTCAATTGATAATTTAATTTCTTGTGATCAAGGACCTCAATCAGTCTCTCCAAATATATATGATTTTCTTCCATTTCTATATCATCCCATAACATCAATGTTTTATTATAGAGATACCTATTAATAATTTATTTCATATGACCTTTGAACCTCTCTCTAATTTAGTGGAATTTTTATTAACCATTTTACGATGTGGGTTTTTTAATAATGTCATTTTCATGTGTCGTCCCCTTGATTTCCAAGATCATGTTTAACCTGAAAGGATGAAATATATTTTCTGATGGGAGGATTTAACACCTAGAAATTAAAAAGTAATAATATTTTATAAAAATATTATTTGTGAAATGAAATTCCATAATTAAATAACAGATAAAATATATTTCTTTGATTTTAATAGCCTCAATAACTTGAGGAACATGCATAACCGAGTTGAAATGAAATATAATATAGAATACCACTAAAAACTAGTAATTAAATTTTTAGATATAAATAGTATTTAATAAATTATGAATAATTATGGTTACCTTTTGACTATATATTAAACCAGATTTATTTAAAATGAAAAGAAATGTTTTTTAAGACAACATTTAAAAAAGGTTTATTCACTCTTTATTCACATATTTTAAATTTAATATTTACCATTTTTATAAATTTATTTAAAAATAATTATTTTTAAAATCATTATACTAAATATATCTATTGGGGATTTTTTTTATTTTTATGAAATATTTCAATTTTCAATGAATAGTGGAAAATAATAAATTGTAAAAAAATTATTCAATTACATTTAAATTATTTATATAATAAAATTATATTTTAAATATGTTTTAATGAAAATTTAAATCTAATATATATCTATTAATACAATTTAGTTAATTGGAATCAGTTTTGTATTTAATTTGGATATAAAATTGAGGGAAATTTATGAACATTTTCTCTTTGAAAATCTTCGCTCTGATCATGTATGTAGTAATAATTTTATATTAAACGTTTCGCTTAAGTAAAAATTGTTTTGAAAATTGAATTAAATATTTTAAATCAAGATAATTGATATTATATTGTTTTCTTAATATAAATTTTTTAACAATATAAATATTTAATGTAATAAAATTATTTGTTATAGTTAGGTAAAAACGTGTTTATTAGGGATAAAAGTCAGAGTCTAATTATTAAAATTTATCTAATTATTAAAAATAATCTAATTATTTTCATAATATTATTTTAGGGATATTTTTTTCACTGAATCATTCACATATTATAATTTAGGTTCTTTCAGAATAATTTTTCATGTCAATTATTTTTTCATTTTTTATTCATTTGGAATATTTAAAATAATTTTGATGAGGGTTCCCTTCCCAACTTATAAATGAGCACTCAGTTTCTTCACATATTTACACTTACCAAGCCATTTGTCTTAACCAAACCACGAACATTTATCTCAAAAATTTCATTATAAACATTCAATAGCAACCTTAACTTCACCAAATAACATCCCTATAGTCCTTATGTGGATATCCAAATTTGGTTTCACTTATGGAAGGTAACTGTCTTTACAATGCTCTTTCATTTTATTTATTATTTTTAAAAAATCTAATTATTTATTAATAGTTTGAATAAAATAAAACCCATATCAACCATATACTAATATGTTACTATTTTGACTTCATAATAATTACACATCTTCAATTACATCTAATAGGAAATGAAATCAACGATTGTCTATACGGTGTAACACTGCCTCATGAACCGATGTAGTTTATTTTCTATCACCAACATAAATGTATATAATTATATATTTACGAAATGTTATTGATATTTAGAATATTATTATAATTATTAAATTTCGATATCATTTATTCCATTTTTTGTTCTATTCTATTTTAAATATGATAATGTATCTTGTGTGTATGGAATACCAGCACCTCTAGAAGGGATGTAATTCGATTTTTAATTTAAATTTATATGTATTGTAATAAAGATATTATTAATAAAATATATATATATATATATATATATATTTATGTGGTGATATTTATTAATTATAAATAATATATCACCCAATTTATTACCCTCTCACTTGTTAATGGAATGTTATCATTGCTCAGGTATGCATATGATCTATCGTCTCCACAAAGCGATGTGACTCGTTTTCGATGAAAATATCTTAATAATGACTATAAATGTATAAATATTTAGTAAATATAGTTTTTATAGAATTTTTTTAATTCTGGGTTTTATTAAAATATATAATATGAGTAATTATCATTACTTTCATTAGAAACCATGCATGGCAAAAAAAGGAAACTGGAAACCGAAACAATGAAACTAATGAATGATTATTAATGAAATAATGATAAGAAGTTATAAAAGGATTATATATCATATTAAATATATTAAAATGGTTATAGTGTAAGATAATAACAATTTTAAATTAAATATAAATGATATTAAATAATGTTCAACGGGAAAAAAACACGTGGAAAAATAATTCTTTACTCGGTATCAATTGATTGTGTTAAACATGAACATAATTTATTTTGAAAGTATAAGACTATGTGTATAATTGATATTGATTATTTTATATTTTATTTTCACTTGTTTTATGTGGATTTACAATTGATAAACATAATAAATTCATTTATTTATTTCAATTTCAATTATATAATATTTTTAATGGATTTCATTACTATTTCATTTCATTGAGGTTTTTGAAATGTTATGCATCTAGTTAAATTTATATGTGGTATATAATAAACCATAAACATATACTATAATGATTATTTAATAATTAATTTTATTTTATGTTTTCATTAGAATTATTAACCCTAAGGGTATTCGATGTAAAAGTTGAATGTGTTAAAGAATATCATAACTTAAATTTCATTTCATTGGGTTATATCAATACTTTATTGCCTTCAATATTATTTTTAGGATCAAAATTGATTTGCAAAATATATTACAATAGTGGGTTAATTATATGTTTAAAAACATTTGTTTTTAAACTTATAGATACTTTGTCTCATAATTATAAACAAATAAGACATACTTATTCACTTTATTTTAAGGTTAGGGAAAAATAAATCATGTTTAATAAAGACGTAATATAAAATTGGAACACATGAATTTATTTACACGATTCTGACTTAATTTGTATAGAATCTAAAATTATAGTTACAATAAATAAAGTATAAGAAAATGTATCTTATGTTTATAAAATTTAGCAGAATTTTATATACATATAAAAGAATAAAAATCTTTTAACACAAATATTAGGGTATCCAAAACACCTTGGATAAATTTCCATTGATTTTAACATTTAAGAAATAATTTCTAAATTACACCAGATTAATCCATCTATACAAATATTAGTATCTTTCTTTTTATCCTTGCAAGTAATCAGTCTCTGAGATGATCAACAACTAAGTCTTCATTCAGACAGAAGCCCATGATTAAGTAGGTAATAATAACTATTGTCTTTTTTCAGTTTGTAGTACCTTGATTATAAACTACAAAAATCAGAATTTCAAAAATAGAAACAAACCATGTAAAATATTTATTTAGTTATAAAAAGTTGTTAACAACTGAAAATATTCAAGTATTTCAGAAGAAGAAATTTCGGGAGAGATCTGATAGAGTATCAATTATCCCAAAAGTTCACAACCTCACAAGCATTCAAAGCATCAATTATTTATATGAGAAATATCTAGTAGTAAAAATTTCCTCTGACAGTCATATTTTTCCTAAAACATCAGATCTACATATACATCTAGCATGTATAATAATCATATGAAACTGATGAGATGACCTTCATTAGAATAACAATATATCATGAGACTTATTAAGTATACAAGAATCTGAATATATAAAACATTAAGAATGATATAAATTCATATGTAAATATAATTGGTCATATGTATTGAGGAAATTAGAATAAGATTTATAAAATTATACATTTTAAAAATCAAAATCATTTAATCAGATTCGCATTTTAGAGTGAAACAAAATTTATGGAATTATGAATCAGATTAAAATTATTGAAAGATTTGGAATCGTGGAAGTGAATGTGATTGACAAATTTGAGGGAATCATAACGATAAATTTGATAGAATCCTAATCAAAATTCTTTGTGATTCAGAATTGATAAATACAAATTGTATTCAATTTTTTTTGCATGATACAGAATTGATAATCAGAAATCAGATTCAATTTTCTTCATAATTCAAAAATGACAAACAGAAATTAGAATTCCAATTCTAAAAAAAATAGAATTTGGAGGGAAATGGGTTCCATGATTCATTAGGGATCTAATTAGTTATTTATATTTGAGAAAAATAATCATAGACTTATCTATAAGAAGTATAAAAACGTGAAAATAAATTTCTTTATAGATAAGATGAATTATTAACAAAATTTAAAAATAGATAAAAATAATTTTTGGGAACATATGATTATGATTTCAAATACATAATGGAATTATAAATTTCATAAGGACTCATTTGACTAAATAATCTCCACATTTTTTAAAAGAACAAATAATTAATGCTATAAAATAATATTACAACATTAATACTTTATATTTGAACATAAAAAACATTTATCCCCCTTAGTTTATGACTCCTGTTGAATACAACTAACCCCCAGGACCTTATGTTATGAAATCCCACTAATGATCATATTACAAATTTATATAATTTTCATAAAATATTTGTAAAATATATGTTACATACCTTATGAATTACTTATTTAAAAATTTTCCTCCTTAGAGTAATATTCTTTTTAAACTATTATTCTCCACCATTGTCATTTTTAAAAATAAATGGGAAAAGTATAATGTACCTGAATAGTTAGAAAAAAACTATATGGAATAGAGAATAATAATACATTGATATTCAAAAATTGTTTCAAAAAATGATAATAAATATAGTAATGGTCAATATTTTTTTGGTAATAAGGGAATAATCACATCCTTCTACTTATTATACTCTTTGTGGTCATCAAGAAACTTCTCTATAAAAACATCCCAATCCAGACTATTCTTCTAGCGGTTTTGAATTTTTTCATGTCATCTTATTATCGCATCCTCCTATAACTTAATGTTTTCATCCCTAGACATAATGATTTTATCCACATCTTTTATGTAATGATTTACACTTTTCCCTTCTTGAGATAGAGAATTATGTTTCCTATATAAATCCTTGACATTTTTGAAAAACATATAGATTATTTTTCCATTGTCATTTCTAAGAATTTGATTAAATTGTTTCTAATTTTGGATTATATTTTTTTAATGAACGCATTAATTACTAAAACATAAAATCAAAATCATTAATATCATTTTTTATTTGATTTGAAAACATCATTATTTATCTACAATACATCCTTCAACCACAATAATTCTATATAATTGTCTGAAATTGTCTTCATGTTTTATGATCTTTTCCATGAATTTTTTTTATTCCAATTTTTAATTTATGGATGTCTAAATAAGCTGAAATCTTGACTCACGGTCTAGAAAAAACATAATGGGTTTCAAAAACTATTATAAATAATGACCTTTAAAATATTCTCCATTAGAGGCGGAATACGTTTTTGTCTTTGATTCAACCGGCATAGATGTTCTAACATCTACTTTCTACCATTAGGCCTTCTAGGATTCCAATATCTATGACTTTTGAACTACATTCAATTCATTAGAATCAAGAATGATCTTATCATCATCACCATAAGTAGAATCATCTTCATGATTTTAACCTTTTCAACCCAAATCATTTTTACCTTTATCGCCTTCATCGTCTGAGGGGATTCTTAGAACTTCAAATTCAAAAACATAGTCTTTCTAAGATGGGGATTTGTGGTCTGATTTCCGTTTATAAGCATGTTTTGATGAAGAGGATTAGGTTTCTCTTATATATAACCAGTCGGAATGTATATAACTTTGTGTTTCTTCATTTTTTTGAATCTCCTGATCAATATCTTTCTATTAGATGTTTAATTATTATTATTTGGATTCCTACTTTTCATGAATCTATTAATGAGATATCATAACTCACCTGGATAGAACTTCCTTTCCATTTCCTATTTATATTAACTCTACTACAACTGGTTTTGATTGTTGAAGATGTTTAGTATCTTGGAAGAAGGACTCCAGAACATGAATATTTTTAAGTATTTTTTTGTATATTTAAATAATTCATGAACTATCTCAACATCAGTTAACATTTTCTTGATATTTTTCCTTTTCTTGTATCTCATGTTAATCTCCATCTCTAATTCTAAAAGCTCTATCTTCTACTAGATCAAATCCAAACATCCCATTTCCTTCATTTCTAATCTCATTATCTTGTCTCCACTCTTCTACAACATCATATGGGTAAGATTTATATTTCATAACCTTTAGAGGTTATGAATCTTGATATAATATTTCTGGTTCCAAGGCACGATGCTTTTTTTAATATGCTCAACTTACGATTTCCAAGATCTATCTCAAAATTCCCCTAATTTTTAAAAATAAATAAACTGGTAATTATGTTCACTAAAATAATATTTAATTATTTTAATAATATCCTCACATAGATTAAACACTATAAACATATTTTAAATTTAAATAAAAAGGGACTTTAGAAAATTTCAAAAAACTATTGATAATCTTGGATAATATTGTGGGATACATCATGATCTGAGAATTGATAGATTCATCCTTAGTCGTGCTAATATTGAAAAATATATACTTGAAAAGGGTAATCTTAAATTTATTAAAAATAAAATTCATTATGAATATATCAGTTATTTCCAAGGTATCCTTATCTCCTTTTATTGGTATTAAAAAAATTGCATCCATAATGACAAAATTATGATATTTGATTAATGGTGTCAAAGCATGGGCTTCTTTACTCCCTAGGACCTAAGTAATCAATATATTTGACTCAATAAAAATATCCTACATAATATTTAATCTTATGAGAGAAACTGTAGTCTTCACCATAATATGGTTTATCGCATGGAAATTTGCATCTTTCTTATAAGATAGAGAATATGATTTCCCATAAATCATGAAGTGAAACATATAATTTCACCATTCATTAAACAACCCAACTAACAAATACAATTCAATTACCATGTCTATATAAATAGGATCATGTTCACCTTTTTTAATAGAAATGAATATATATTCCCTGCTTTGAAATATTATAATCTTTCTTATCAAAGAGTCATATTTAAGGAAGAAATCATGAAAAACTAAACATTCTATGAATATTGACCAATCTATATGTTCTTTATTCATATTCATTGATGTATGAGAGGATATTTAAAATGAAATATGGATTGTAATTAGGAGACATAGAAATCATAATATAATCCTTGAACAGAATCATGAAATCAAGCACAAAAATTTAAAATCCTATATCAGAGACAGGGGTCCCTTTTTTATATAGTCATCAAGGATTATGGTTCAGCATCCATGTAAGATCAAATGGTTGATATTGATCAGATCTAATCCAATAGTTGTGATTATGATAAAGAATGTTTTTAGATTCCTATCTTTTGTGGTTTTAAGGAAATAAAATGATTTAAGGATAGATGAATTTGATGATTTTATATTAAAAATATCGAAATACCAACAAATAGTATTAAAACTAATATATAATAATTAAGAATATATACCTTTAAACATTTAGAAAAGGTTTTATAGTATTTAAAAATATTATTCTTAGAAATCTATGATTCCAAAAATTTCTATTTTAGTTTTAAAACATTTGATAGGATCTGAAAAGCATTATGATGTTACAAAAAACATTACTAGTTTCCTTTAAAATATTTCAGGTTCTGAAAAAATTAATTAGATTCTGAAAATAATTAAGATGATTAAGTATACTCCCCCTTTTAAAGGGATTATCATAATGTGAATAAATATTTTTAACAAAAAGTATATAAGAATGTTTAACTTAGAGTTATCATTAACAATTTATTTTTAATGTATTCAAATCTATCGAAAGGAAATGATTTTGTAGAAATATCACCATGTTGTTATTGTGATCAAATGAATTTTAAAACAATATATATTTTATGTGTGTGATCCCTGAGAATGTGATGTCTAATATCTACGTTCTTTTCATGTGAGTGATGTTCATGGTTATTTCTTAAGGCTATGGAACTAGTGTTATCACAAAGTATTTGAGTTTTAGTAAATAATATTCCATATATATTGATAGTGTTTTTCATCCACAACAGATGATCAAAACGAAATTAATGTGTTACACATTCAGCATCAATAGTGGAAAGTGATATAGAATTTTGTTTATTACATGAACAATAAATGAATGAATATCTTAAAAAATTACACATTCTGGATAGACTTTTCTATCCATTCTACCACCACCAAAATCAACATCAAATAAAACATTTTAAAATAAAATCATTTATATAAGAGTTGAAAACTCATAAGTCCATAGTCCCCATTAAATAGTAAAAAATTATTTTTGATATCATATAAATGTGATTATGTTGGATTATATTGATACCTCTCACATAAGAATACTAAAAACAATATGTCTATAAGACTAAGAGTACTGTATTGTAAAAATCCTATCATATATCCAAATGATGTCTCATCTACTATTTTCCCAGATTTATAAATATCAATGTTATTTTAGGTACCTAATGGAGTACCGATACTTATATGTTTTTCATATCCACAATTTTTTATAAGATATTTAATATACTTATATATATATGTTACCTATGGTTTTTGATAAATTTAAAAACCATGAAAAAAATTTGAATCACCCATTATACACATTTCAAACTTAGATTTTATAAGATTCACAAATAAACTAGTTAAGTATTGTTAAGTTGATTTGAATATAATTAAATCAACATAAATATGAACAATTAAAAAAATTCATTATAAAATTCATTGGATTATCAGTTTTATTAACATAATATTGTTATAACAAAAATCATGTAACTCTATCATACGGTGGTCAGAGGTGCTATGAAAATACTATAAAAGGTCCAATTATGAGTTGGAGGGATGGCGTCGAGTCTAGGAATTTTTCTCTGTAACGGCGTCTAGGGTTTCAATATGGCGTCATCATCTTCTCAATTCCAAGCGTTAACCTTCCTTCCTCGTGGCTGATTTGACACTCACAGATATGTGGGAGTTGTTCCGATGGCTATGGCGGATACCCGGAGTGATGTAGACTCATTCAACCACCG
This sequence comes from Viscum album, assembly GCA_963277665.1. Lineage (NCBI taxonomy): Eukaryota > Viridiplantae > Streptophyta > Magnoliopsida > Santalales > Viscaceae > Viscum > Viscum album. Next base: position 1,049,767,376 of record OY728150.1, read on the forward strand.
ATTTCTCGATGGCGTGCCGTGGATTGCGGGTACTGGTTTGGCGATGGCCGCAGTGGCTGACGAAGGTGTCACATGCCATGTGATTGACACATGGAACCCCCTTTTCACTACTTCAGGCATGAGATCGGACATCGACAATGTCATTCAGGATGGACAAGAGATTCTAAAATCCATCTCGTTCAATAGTTTCTTCTCTGATTTCCAGGATGAGTCGGCGTCGTACAATAAAAGGATCTCTAGAAATGGGTCTATTGCGATTTTTGAAGAAAACCCTTCTTTTTTGAAGAATTCCTCGAGGAATGCCGTTACTCACTCCTGGCCAGAGTATTAGTTCCTCAAAAGGCTTCACCATGGAGACTTGAGGATTTACAAACCTACATGCAGTGGAACTAGGGACTCGATGATTGGCGTCTCATCTCAATTGGTAAGGGTCTCTATCTTATTGTTTTTCCATCAGAACAGAGAAAATTCCTTGCATGGGGCATCAGTCCAATTCCACTTAAGCCTGGTTTTCTTACACTGCATGAATGGGATCCTATGTCGGATCTGCATTCATTCAAGACCACCACTACCCAAGCTTGGATTCATATCACATGTTTGAATTGGTTTTTCTGGCATCCTTTGATATTGAGGGATGTAGCTGTGGTAGTGGGGAAACCGATTAAGCATGATAAGGTGACGGAAATAAATCGGTATGACCATTATGCCAGAGCATTAGTTGTATTTGATATCTTGCGATCTTATTAATACTATCTTTTTTACGGTTGGGGACTTCAAGATAGAACTCTCAATCCATTTTTAATGGCTTCCATATTTCTGTGATTATTGTTTTAGAATTGGACATTCATTTGATCATTGCCACAAGAACATGCAGTGCTCAAAGTGTATGAAATATGGTAATGTTTCTACTATCGGTAGGCTTAACAATTATACTAATTTGGATCAAATGAAGGGTCAGAATGATCCCAAGAAATAATGACTTGTCTACCAACGAAAGGATAATACATCCAATAGAAGTGTTTCTTTCGTTGATATTATCAAACAGGGGGGTGGCTGTGGGGGTATGAGTGGGAAAGGTGCTGTCAAAAGCACTCATGAGCCGGTTGCTAAATAGAACAAGGATGTGGAGAGTGTTATAATACCCACCTCATGGGCGGAGACCTCAGATGAAGAGAAGCAATCGAAACGAGAGGCTGATATCCAGGAATAGGTGGACAGTGAAATGAGGCAGGAACACATTGTTTTCCCTAAAAGCAAATGAATGATCAAGGTTCCTGATAATGACGGCTTTGAGTTGGTTATTTCAAAGAAATCATAGGCTAATTTTTATAAGGTTCGTGTCTTACCTTCTCCTAAATTGCAATCTAATCTTCATGTCTCCATTGTGGCTGATTTAGACCTTGGTGAGGCTTCTATTGTTGGTGAATCCAGCACCTTGGTGCATGCTTCTCCAAGAATTTTCCATCATGAAGACCATGTTCTAGGTCCATCTGGAAAAGAAGAGGTAGTCCAGACCTTAGCCATTGATCAAATCAAAGAGCTGGAGCCTCCTGTGCATGACCCCAGGGTTGATATTGTGGCAGTTAGAAATGATCCGGATGCATGCATTAATTCCAAGGAAACTCATAGACACACCAATGACACTTTGCTGGGAAGTGAAAATCTTGAATAGAGGGTGATTGCTGAAGAAATCACTAACACATGATGTGAATACTCAGAAGAGCACCAATACAGAACATGGAAGCACAATCATCATCCTCGGAATCATGGTCGAGGTCGTGGAAGGGCGGATTGGACTGCTAATAAAGAAGACTCTAAATCAATGACTAGTTCTGATTCTGATGATACTGATATCGAATTTATCCTTGAACAAGCAGAATGATTAAAGGAATGCTATTATAGAGGTCACATCCATGGGCGTGGGCGTGGATGAGGAACAATTTGGTTTACTCTTCATGTAGAAGAGTGATGGATTTAAGATTAGATTAATAAAAAACGTGGCCTTTTATTTTCTGATGAGGGATGTGATGCATTGTCTGACCCCTCCTCTCTCTCTTTATTGTATTCTTTGATCTCATTTTAATTAAATGGCTTTCAGGTTTTTAAAAAAATGTAAATCTATCATACTAGGCTCTAGGAGATTGTTTAAGACTATATAACGATTTGGTATGTTTAAGAACATGTTCAAGATATTTTTTGTCTTGAAAACCTGGACGGTTTTTAAAATAAAAAACCACTTGAACATATATATTAATGAATGAATATGTCACGTACATTTAAAAAATATTAATGTTAAAGAATACTACAAAGGCAAAGATAATTCAAATAGATTCATGTCTTTCAAATGGAGCATTGATTTCTTATAGTCTGTTACTTCTTTTTTATTATATCCCATAGAAAATAATATTTCATTATTTATTATCATGACTCAATTTCCATAACATTTTTAGGAAGAGTTTCATTACGTCAATTACAAAAGTTTCTTTAGTCCTTTCAAAAATTTCCTCGACTATGTTCCTTTTAAATTCATTTACTTCAACTTGAAATGAATTAATCCAATCTTCATTACATTATGCTTCATCAATACTGTTAGGGTCTAATTTGGAAGTAAATGCTATAATTTCTACTTAAATTCGTAAATAATTTATACTCTTTAAGATTTGATTTACATTAGTAATGATACTATTAATGGGATGATTCTTTACAAAAAACATATATGGGATCTATAAAACATGTTCATCAACATTGGGTATAAATTCTTCTAGAGTAATTTCTTCAAAAATATTTCCTTGAGTATTATAATGAATATAAGAATCCTCTGTCAAAGGTTGATAAAATATTTTTCTTAAAAAATATGAAGATGTAGGTTGAGATTTTATTTTAAAAACTATAGATTTCATCAAATTTAACATGTACTGTTTCCACAATAGTACACGAATTTTTATTAAATGACTTATAAGCCCTAGAGGTAGTGGAAGAGCCTAAAAATATTCTTTCATTGGATTTGGGTGTGAATTTGTGTAGGTTTTATTTTGAATTAAAAATGAATATTGTACATCCTAATACTCCAATGTATGAAACATTATGTTTTTGGCTTGTCCATAACTCATACGGTTTTTTATTATGAAATGGACTAACTAAAATGTGATTTACATTATATCAAAAAGTATGCACAGGTTCATCTCAAAAATGATTAGCAATTATTTATTCACTCAACATGGTTATTGTTATTGCTGGAATAATTTTGTTTCTTCATTCAACAACACTATGTTGCTAAATATTTCTAGGGGATGATAAGTTTTGAGGAATTCCTTTAATACTAATTTTTTTCAAAAATATGAATTTTCAAATTACCCTCCATGATCATAAATAATAGTTTTCAAAGGAAAGGTTTTTTTTATTTTTTAACATTTTATGAAATGGATTTCAAATAAGATACAGAATTATATTTACTTGATAGAAAATAGAAACATATAAATCTTGTTTAATCATCAACTAAATCAAATAATTTTTTTTCCTTCAATGATTCCTATTTTTGTAGGACGAAAATTATCCGTGTGAACTACATTTAATGCCTCTAATGTTGATACTTCTCTAATTATCATAAAGATTGAATTATGTGTCATTCTATATTGACATTGATAACATAATTTTGAAGAATGAAATCTAAGATCTGATGGTTCATTAATGAGTCATTTTTAAAATAGATTGCTTATGTTCCTCATCTTAGAGTGTTCTATCCATCTATACCATAACTAGTATTGGTTATCTATTTCAATATGTAAAGGTATGTCTTGGCCCCTACGGTCGTCTATGATATGTTTATAAACATTCTCATGCGGATGGGAAGAATTAAAAAACTAATCATTGGAATTGTGTACAAATCATTTATCATTACTAATATTCACAGGATAAACATCAACACAAAATTGAATTATGATTTTAAGGTTTTACTTAATACCAATAAAAGATAAAAAAATCGAAATTAATTGTTTTCCATGAAAAATAATATTTGTTATATGAATAATAACTCCTTCAGAATTGTCTTCGATAAGGAATATTCCACCAGTAATCTTAATATTTTTTTTTCTAAAATGATTCGGTTTCCAAAGTTGTGTTGGGAACATCCACTATCCAAGTACCATATATTGTTATTAGAACAGTGTTTTTCTTGAAAATAAAAAATATATATTTTTGGAATCCCAATATTCATGGATTTGTAAAAGGTAGATATTCAAAACATTGTAATTCAAATTTTCTTCAAAAAGATAGATTTATTCAAACCTAATGATTGGTTTTTTAAGAAAAATTTTTCTCCCAGTTTCCACCACTTTGAAGCACAGTGAAAAATGGGGCACCATTAGGAGATAAATAGTTGTGACTAAAAATAGGTATTGAGTGAGTGTAACCCATTTCAGAACTATTCTTAAGGGGACTAAGTCATGAATAAATTTTTTCAAAATCTTCCTTAACAAAATTAGAGTTTGAGAAATGTTTTATTAAGGAACATATTTCATATTTTAGTCTAATGACTGAATTCTTATCCTCATATTCATTAGTCTTATAATTCAAGTTTTTCTTAAAACATATTTTTAGAAATAGCATTTTCAAAATCTTTAAAAATTATAACTTTCATATAATTAACATCCTCAAGATATTTTGAAATAGAAACAATTTCAAAATATTTTAAATGAAGATGTTTATAAAGATATTATATATATTTTGTTAAAATCATGATATTATAATTTCCCATATCATGTTTCTCTTTTTTCTTACTATTTTAAATTTCATGGAACATGTAAAAAAAATATACTTCTTCAAATTTATGTATAATATCTTATTCAAAGTAATATTATTCATCCAAGGATGTATGAATGTTCTTCCTAAAGATAGATAGAACATAATGATAAATTATTTAAAGATTATTAACTATGTACATTATTCATGAATAATTTGTTTTTAATAAGTATTTTGGTAATAAGAGCAATATTATTTTATCGAGAAGATTCATTATCTAAGGATTCATCAGATGAGTCACCAACACCTTCATTCCAAGAGTGATTTACCTAAACTAAATTATTTCCTTTATTCTTTTAATATCTATTAAGATTCCTCTGAAAATTTTAATCATTCTGGTATTTTCTTTTCATCTATGGACAATCAGGTATGATATGTCCATATTTCATTTTTCATAACATGTTTCTTCTGAATATTTCATTTAATTACTATATTTATTCATGTATTTTTATCAAAAATAAATCTTTGAAACAATCTTGTTCATCCTTTGAGAAATATTGGAAAACTAATCTCTGACTTTTTAGATTCACTTGAGTATTACTGAATAACAAAATTATTATATTTTTATAACATAATTACATTCTCAAGAGACTTAGATTTCTTCTGATTTATAGTTGTAGTAAAAGAAATACTCCCATTATTGTTTTCAATATTCTCAACATCTATCTTCAATCTATTCTCATATCATAAGAGTGTTCCAAAGAAGTAATCTAATATAATAGTTCTAAAATTCCTTGACACATCAATTGTTGTTCACATAAGTTTACATTCATTAGGAATGATGACAATTATTTTATAGAGAAGGTTCTCATAATCTAGAACATTTCATCCTACTGACTGTAGTCTATTAACAATAGTCATAAATCACTATTGAACCATTACAATAGGTTCTCTATAGGGAATAAAAAACCATGATAATCTCCTCTAAGAATGGATATTAAAGTTTTTATAGCTTTAGAAGTTCCCAAATGTGTAACTTAGAGATTCTTCCATATATGGTGGTCTTAATCACGACACAATATCTGGATATATATATATTACTAGTCATAAAACAAAGAAAATTGTTGTGTACCTTATAGTTTAAGATGATATTTTTTTTTTCATAATTTGTAATAGTTATGACATCCTTATCTGGTAACTTATAATCTTTAGAAAACATAAAAATGTTCCCCACACTAGTGTCAATAACAAAAATCTTCATTCTATCTCTCAGTTATTGGTAATCATTCCCAATATTGATTGATTTCCTTGTAGGGTTTAGATTTTATAATGATATGATATTTATTCCTTCTATATTTCAGAATAAAACGTTTCCACTCCACATGTTATTGAAGTATGTGTTTCTAAAAAAAAATATTTTATCAATGAAATGAATCTATCTTATAAGACAAAACCAAGTAAAAAAACACAGTTGGATTCTAAAACAATTTAAATATGTATATTATTATTTTCGATACCTCCTCTAATAAACATTTTGTGATAAAAAAAGATGTATATAGTCAATAACAATAGATTTCAATTGATAGTTTAATCATATTAATTTTTATCCATAATTAAATTATGTTTAACAAAGTTATAAAAATATGAGTCACATAAAAACTATTTTGTATGGGTCTAGGAAAAATCCATATGTTTTATAAAATATTATAATGAAGTGGGAACATAGGTAATCTTATACAAGATTCTACCTTAATGAATATAGAGTCTTAAATCAGAGTTACAATAAAAAAGATTCTATAATAATAACATTATTATGGTTACAAATTAAATAAGAATTTTAAAGTACATATAAAAGAGAAAAAATATTTTAACACAAAGAGTAGGTTATCCAAAAAAACCTTAGATTATATTGCTTTGAGATGAAATTTCAGGAATGTATATCTTACCCACAGTAGGTTAATCCCTCAATACGAATATCGGTATCTGTCTTGTTATCCTCGACAGTCGCTGATCAGTTAGATGATGGATGCCTATATCTTACATCAGCTAGAATCCTTCTTTTTTGAAGATAATCACATCCTCTAACTTCCATCATCTTGGAATCCCTTGATTGTATACAACAACAATCGTAATTTCATAAAAAACAAATTTTATCGATGATTTATGTATGTATAACGAGTTCCTCACAACATAAACTCTTCAAGGAACTCACATGAAGATATTTTTTAGAGCTCTTGAAGAGTATCTATAACACCCCATGATTTTGAAAATAAATTTAATATTTAATGCACAAAATATTATGTCTCAAAATAACACCATTTTTTATAACCCACCCTGTAAACATAATTTTTTCACCTCTGTGATTTGAATTTCGAAAAGTTGATATACATAGTTGCATTCAGTAAGATATTTATAGTATGTAAAGACGAATATAACTTTTTTTTGTGAATAGTAACACACCCTTATGAATAGAAATATGAATAGTAATATGAACCATATGAATATTAAATAATTGATTATTTTATTATCTTATGGTTATAAGATAATGAGGTCCTGATTATCTTTTCAAGATGATATAGATCAAATTTTATTTTTAAAATTCTTATTTTTTGAATAAATTGTGATTTAAAAACTATTAAATTATTAATATTTAGAAATTAATTTTTAAAAATGGATTTTATTTTAGAATTATACCTATCAAAAAATGGTTACGATGAGTATTTTTTATTTTTCAGAAATATTCATATTTTTTATTTAAAGTAATATATGGTAATTTACCATTTATATACATTATTGATTAAATTCAATATTCTAGCATCATGGATGATGTAAGAAAATTTTTCTAAATATCCCATTCACATATTACTATTCTTAGTCACAACAACCAATACTATAGTTTTTCTTTGGAAAAAATAATAAATTAATGAGTAAAATAATGGGAAAAACCTCTTCTCCTCTAATATGTCCCCCCACTCCCTCTTCTCTTCACCCATCTCAATCCTTGTTATTTGTCTAAATTATGCTCAAATAACTTCCCAATGTCCTCCCTCACATCCATCTATCACTGGTATCCAAAAAATAACAAATCCCCCCCCATAAATAGGCTCACACGGAGGATTCATTCATGTGCTAAATTCATCTCTTCCTTTATTTTATTTCAAGTCCCATCTTTTCTTTTTATTCCATCGCCTCCTTTAAGAAAAATGTTGTGATGTCTCCAATAACATAAATGTAGTAGAATTTAGTTAAGATAAACAAATAATTCTTCATCATCCCTATTTTCCACTTATTATATACTATTAATGAAAACACCATTTCAGATGTGTTAATTAATAACATTCAAGGACGATTGGCTTTCAAATTCTATTACCATCTTCAATTTTGGACCTGAAACAATTTTTGATGGTTTTGAAAAACTATAATATAAATATTATATATTATATAAGGTTGTTAAACCTTATTTACACATGATATTAATTTATAAATCAAAATGAATTTGTTGTGATGAAGAATCACCAATTAACCCAAACAGTTGTCAATAATGTTTTATATAATGATTCTTCTTCACTCTTAATAACCTAATAAATTTTATTACCTTGTAATATTTTGGTTTTTCACTAATGACATAAAACATATATTTTGGACAACCATTCTCACTCTACATGTTTATTGACACCCAAATATAATTAAACTAACCACGAAATTATAGGAAGAAGACAACCCCAAACAATGAAATTGGATTTCTTAACCCATCAACAGGTAATAAATGAACCTAATAAGGTTTTGAAATAAGAGTTACATTTATATTAGGATCTTTAATAATTAATTTTTTTATTAAATTTTATTATTCAGGTCATTAAGAACTTGTGTGGATCCCCAACGGATTATCCATATAGGTTTTCTACCAGAACCTCAATTTTCATTCAAGTTACACTTATTCTCTATATACCTCAGTTAAATTATTATTTATTCATATGTTATCCTCTTAAATTCTATGGGAATTTTCTATATTTTTTTACCATCTATTTTCCTTCCTTCTTTTATGGGGAGTTAAAATTTTAAAAATGAACTTTCAAAAATGATTCCCGAAATGTGGGCCATATTCAAGAGAATTTCTCAAATTCATAAATATTTAAAAGGGGCCAATATATTCTGTTTTTTTTTTCGAAAACAATTATATTTATAAAATCAGTCATTTTATTATGAAAATTATAACGTACTTCACTAATAGTTTTACACAAATATTTTTTCCAGAAGAACTCTTTTTTTCCAAGTAAACGAGTTTTTATATTTATAATTACTCGATGATTTTATAAAATTTACTTCATCTATTTCAACTCACTTTTTGATAATATTATATTATTGGGATTAATATTTTATGATATCATATAACATATTTAATTGAATTTTTTATGATTATCTTGACTATGGTTGTTCTATCTTAACACCATTCACCAATTTACATAGATTGGTTAGGGTTTATGCTTAATGTTCAGGTAATGATATTTAAATTTCATATATTATATTCAATATGATTTTATTTTTAGATTATGTTTTTACATGATCATATGTATAATGTATTGGATTTAGTATGTCTTTTGTGGGTCCCTCTATATACCCTCTGTGCATTGGTAGATCACATGATACAAACTAAGGTCTAGGCCTGAGGCCTTGAAAAAATTGATATTTATTGTCCTAGCACAATGCCTTAATGGTATGGTTATGATGTATCACATTATTCATAGCACGTTAAGAAAATATTATTGATGGTTTATGTGGTTATTTTACAAGTATAATACCCAAGATCATGATTTATTATGGATTATTTAATCAACTCATATTCCTTCCATATTATGTTCTAGCTCATATTATGAAGGCATGTATTTTTTGTGTTATTCACCATGCATGTTTTTTATGATCATAATATTTTATACTGTATTTATTACCATTAAATAGAGTTTTAGCTCACTTCTTTCTTTATTTTTCATTTTCCCAGGACATGAGGAGGTATATTATGAATGATATACAAAAATAACCTGGGATTTATGGATGAAGTCAAATTAGTTTCTATGTTGCATTAATTTTCAATTTTTAATGATGATCTTTTGTTTGTATCTTGATTAAAATTCTTATATAATATTAATTCATTTTGGATGAATATTCATTTTTATATATTCCCATGAAATAATATAAGGCCCCATCATTTGGAAATTGGGGTCAGGACCTTATCGTTGATATCAAAGGGAGTTTTATAGAAATCATGAAAAATAGATATAGGAAACGTAGATTAGGGAACAAAACCCTAAGATATTATTTCAGAATAAACATACAAGAACATGCTATAATTTTTGGTAACGAATTAATTATGTGGATATTTATAAAAAAATCATATCTCGATACTATAAGTGGAAGTGGTTCATGAACAGCTATACCTAGGAGTGAAAACTATAACATGGGGTTTCAGGATTGAGATGGGGTATCCTGGTACACAAAAATGATCCTTACCACCCACCTTGTTTCTCACTCTTGGGGGATATGCATAGGATAATTCATATTTTCATTACAATCCATTAAAAAGTATTTATATGTATATTTCTTCTCAAGGAAACCATGTTTACGATTATGAGATTCGGTTTGTATAGAATTCAAATTAATGCTATTCATTTTTCTATGTTGATATTATAAATTACCATTCCTAACCTAATATAGTGTATGACACTATTTTGAAATTCTCTCAGTAGAAGAAATAGAAATTGTGTGACTGTGTATGTCCTATGTAGGGATTTCTCACTAATTCAATATTATGATGTTGTATCTAGTGTTGTGACTGGTGGTCAGCAACTTATAACAATACTAGACAAGAAGAGTCATGTTGTAGAATAATAACCGTACATGTATGGAGCTCCTAGATCCAGAACATGGGGGAGATATGTTAGATCACTTTATTTTAAGATAGCCTCCAAAATTTAATGGGCCAAAAAACCCATTCATAGAGGAGGATTTGATAAGTTCATTAAAAATGATATTTCATTCTTTGGGATACAAAAAAAAGAGAATGATGTAATGAAATTTTATCGACTATTGGGTGATGCAGATGAGTGGCGGTCTTTAATCCAAAACACAAATGGAGAGTAAGAAATATATGAAATTTAATGGCTGTATTTGAATGAAATATCCCTAGGAAAATACCTCCCTTGTGAATAACATGAAAATATGTAAAGTCCGTTTCTAAATCTAATGAAAAAAGAGGATTATTGTAACCTCCCTAAATATTGATTAAATCTTGTTTCCTAATTTTGTGTGCTATTTTATATTTTATACTCAACAAAACTATTTCATTTGATAACATGAGTATAATTAAAATGAGGTTGTTGGGTTTTTACTTTTAAATGACCATTGGTCAATATGACTGCTGGAAACTAAATGTTTTGATTATTGTCTCTAAATACAAGTGATCTTGGTTAATTAATATAGAAATAAGATTAGATGGCATCACCCAGTAGTCTTGGAAAGATCAAATCCCATCTAACAGAACATGGGAAGGAGGTAGCACCGATGGGATTTTCTCTAGACCAAACCCAAGATTAACTTCATCGTGTGAAGCTAGAACGGAATCGCCTTTGTGAGACATTCAAACTGATATAAATTAATACTCGTGTGATGTTGGCCGAGCCTCCATCGGATTCTCTCACCTTATCACACCTTACCCTTAGGTCATATGATTATGTTATAATGGGCGATGTAACTAGACCGTAACTGCCCTGTGTAATCCATTGTTTTAAATACAAAATTTGATTTCTTCTTATGATGATGATTATGAATTTTAAAATATCCGGATAAATATAGTATGCATATTTTTGGTGAATTTTAGAGAAAGAATATTTTAAACAAATGTTTTTTGTAATCCTTAAATAAATTAAAATGTGTAATGATTTTTAAAAAATGGTCTTCTACAATTATCTTTAGTGCGAAGTTTAGAGTCTAATAAGATCAACATAATTTCTGATGAATAGTAAATTATGAAAAGTGATTTTATGCTTAGGATTAGCAATGTGACCAAATGGATTAGTAATCTCACTTAAAGAATGTATTAATATAATCTAGGCACCTTGATTGAGTAATGTGATTCAATAAAATGGTTAAATAATGATTTCATAAATAATTAGTCAAGTATTAGTTTTTTTCGAGTGAATAGTGTTTTTATATTATAAATTAAATTTAAAATATTTAGAAAATTATTTTTATAAAATGGTATTCATTTTTGAAATCAGAGAATCGATATTATGTTAAGGTAATTTTTGGGGGTTTTTCTGAAAAAAATAAATTTTCGGTGAATACTGTATTTATTTAAAAAATTAAATTAAAAATATTTATAAAATTGTTTTTATAAAATGGAGTTCATTTTTGAAATCAGAGCATTGATATTTGGTTAAGGTGAAATTTTGGGATTTTTCTGAGAAAGTCGAATTTTCGATGAATAGTGAAATTACAGTGTTTCAGTTACGGGTGTTTAATGGCATCATTAACTGATGTATTAAGTATGTAATCAATATGGTCTACTTATGAATAGTAACATAAGGTAGGAGTTGTCCCATGTGGCCAATACCATGGGAAAATACCCTAGGAAATCCCATGGTTTTCCAAAACCACCAATGAGGTATCCCTTGGCCATTAATGCTTTGTCCCCTCACTTTCCATACAAATACCAAGCCATACTCTCATCCATTCGACTCTCAACTCTTCCCCAATGAATCTGTGGTCTCATTACCTACCAAGGAGTCCTCCTAAGTTTCCTCCAAGCCCTCATGGTCCCAACCTTGGAGTTTTAAGAGTTACGTTTTAAGGTAACAGATCATACCTCTCTCTTTCTTTTCAAGTAATCTCTTTTATGTCATTTCTTTAATGATCCATTATCTTATGTTGGACGATGTTATTATATATTACATTTAATTCCCTTTTCATGTTCATATTATTAGAGAATCCCTATTTCCCCATCAATTAATTTTATGAATGTTTAAGTGGTGTTGTTAGGCTGCCGAATTTATAAGGGATTCATTCACCTTTCTCATTTTCAAAATTCTACTTTCATGTCAAGTATTTCATGTTCATTATTTTATTATGGGGTATGATATCAATATATATCATACTGATATTTTATTTTCATATGATGAGAGACCCTATTTTATCTCGTCAATACATTTTTGTTGAATTTTAGGTGGCGCCGTTAGGCTGCCGAATTTTTAATGGATTCGTTCACCATTCTAATTTTTCAAAGTTCTACTTTCATGTCTAGTCTTTCAAGTTCCTTTTTATTATGTTGGGGTATGATCTCTATAGCTATCATACTAATAATTTATGTTAATATGATGATATACCCTATTTTATCTCATCAATTCATTTTTTTGAAGTTTATGTGACACCGTTAGGCTGCCGAATTTTCATAAGAGAAATCTTATTTTTGTCCCCCTTTCATGTTCTACATTTCGTATGTTATATCATTCAAAATTCATTACCATGTTCTTAAATTCTTTATATTCTGTCCCCCTACTGTTTTATGGATCAGTTACGAGTGGGTAACCCATGTCCCCTCTCTTTTCAATGTTTTCTAAAACCTCGTAACATAGTCGTTATGCTGCAGAATTTTCGTCTCAAAATGTCTCTCTCTTTTTCTAAAAATTATTTTATTTTATTAAGTTAATACTCAAAGAACATTCTTCTAAAGTGGTGTTCACCTATATATCAATATGTTCTATTTTAAATTCTGGTATTTACATATATGAGACCTGTATTCCTTTTCTGTGGGTTTAAAGTGACATAATGATCATGTCTTAAAAGCAGTTTTTTAATGGTTATGATAATGAAATGAAACCCATTTATTTTATGCTATATAGGGTTATTTATGAAATTTTGATGATGATATATGTGGCTTACATGATGATAAAGATAAATTAAGGTTGTTCCCTGATATCTCTCTAATTCATTGGGCAAAGACTTAATCTCTAGATATGACCATTTTTAACGACGCCTTGGTGAATAACCTTGGTAGCTTTTAATGACACCTTGGGGATGGACCTTGGTGAAAGGGAAATGATTGTCAATATTAAATGTTGTTTTCACATCTTCAAGTTATGAAATGTGTTATTTTTATTATGATATTCCTCATGGTTTCTTTATCATGCCTTAATGTTCTTTTCATGACCTTATTGAAATATCTCAAGTTCACATGTAAAATGTTTCTATTGTTTCCCTTACTGGGCCTTCTACTCACTCTTTCTTTTTATGTATGTCCCCAGGTTATGAGATGCAGTAATGAACCAAGGATGAACTTAAGGAGAATCCTTTCAAGTGTTTAATAAGAATGTTTTATGTTGTTTTCATGTATTAGGTTCCTCATTTCCTAGACACTAAACCTTAATGATCCCCAGTTTTGTGTAATGTAATGAAAGTTTATGTGATAAAAAGGCGGGATGTTATAGTTGGTATCAAATGATGGTTTAGTTATTTCTAGAAATTAGGATATAAAAACTTTAGGAAGAACCCTATAGAAAAGTTTAAATATAGGAAATCATCATGGTATTTTGCTGAGTATTGAGTAGGGTGTTCCCAAAAAAATACATCCTTGTCTGGATACGAGCAGGTAGAGTCGGCTCCGGCATAGATGTACGTTGGGGTAAAACCTGAAAGCACAGGTTTGAGGTAGAATCTAACGGGAACTGGTTCACAAAAATGGTCCTTGCTGCACTCTTGGTAACAACACTTCCGAGGGATATTCTTTGGTAAATTAATATGCTTAGTATGAACCATTATTAAAGGAACAAATATAAAATAAAATAAATATTCACATAATAATATATGATCAAGGATAACCTAGTTTGAGACCTAGGGGATCACAAGTTAGGGTATACTTTTCTTCTACAGGTTTATCCTTCTATAATTTAAGTTTCCTTTTCATGATTATTGGCTAAGTATTTAAGCCCCATAATTATACGTGATTTTATTAGTTAATGGTGGGAAATTGATGAGCATGTCCCAAAAAAATGTGATAGGAAATGTGATGATTTCCCTATTAATGTGACATAGATGACAAAAGATCAACATGCACATATCGTGATTATGACAAACCAGCTATCAAAAATCACAATTAATAATTGGTACCTAGTTGAATTCCCAAATTCATCAAGGAAGAAGAGGGCAATGTCTCAAGGATGTTAATATGATAATGTTGATAAGGGAAAGAAGACCCAATTTCTTTTTTGCAAAATGTGTTGGAAGAGTCAACATAGAGAATGTCACAATGGAACCGGAAGTAGTTTTAAGTGTGGGAAGATAGGGATAATATAGAGAATTGTATTAAAAAAATGGATAATGTGATGGATGGAGATAAGGTTCGATCTAATGTACCTTATACATTTCGATGTCGTAAATGTGTAGATCTTAGACATTATCAAAGGAAATGCTCTTTTGGAATGGTTGAAAAGAATGGTGAGAATCAACAATCTTCGAGGACAATGGAACAATGCAAGTCCTATGCTGAGATGGATCATGATGACTGAAATACATGGAAATTCTTCGCAATAATTGTCTATATCATGTTGTATTATAGTTTGTGCTCTATGAGAATATATTTTATGTTTTCTAAGATCATCGAGTCACTACCTAAGATGATTTTATGTAATTAAGGAAAACATCTATTGTTATGTATTACATGTTGATGTAGTGAAGCTCTATTTCTTAAAAAAGGGTGATTAGAGGATTAACAGATTATTGTTATTTTAGAAGACGTTCACTATTTTGGGAACCCTATTTGATCGAGGTAAATAGATTACTACGGTATTTTATTTGAGGAGTAAAGGATGACTAATATTTTGAAGAATAGATGAATTTACGGTGGACTTATAGTAATTTAGGTTACATATGGAAATCATTAACCTACCTTGGGGAAAATGTGATTAGGTTAGTTACTTGTTTTATAAGATGATAATAGTGGTTGATGTTGTTTGAAGATGAACGATAAAGTCTATCTTGGAAGACTATGTTATGAGATAGTTCTTATAATTTTGTTTTAATATTAGTTTTGTTTATTTTTAGAAATTTTAAGGACAGTTATTTATGGAATGGTCTATGATGATCTTTGGGCAGTACCATGGAACATTGAAGATTTAAAAGTAGTTTCCCTTCCTATGGGATTCTTTATTTTTGAAGAGTTGTTTTATATTACCCTTTATATTTTTGGGATAATGTTTTAAGATAGAAGAAATGGATAGTTATTCGTTGTGGATTACGTGACTCTCAGGAATATGATTCTTTTGTTTTGATTAGACCAAGTGTTTTTGAATGCACATCATTTGGGGAAAAGATTAGTTTTAGTAGAAACTTATTAAAAGATGACACTCTACTTGAAGGTAGGTATATTTACTTATGTTTTTATTCTATGTAGTAAATGAATTCCTCAAAATTATGAAAACGAACGTAAAAAAATGTTGTTAGTTTATTTTTTCTACTAGGTAATCAATGACCTATTACACACATAATAAGTTTGTGATTTTCTCATGGTTAACTTTCTCTGAATCATGTTTTCTATCACTCTCCCTCAGAACCTGACCCTTTGTTTTCTACTCCATGTCCATGTTTTATTACATGGAATCCTAGTGTGGGTTAACTCAGGTGACAGTTGTACTTCCCTTTATTTCTTTTAAAGTAATAGTTTTACTAACTCCATTTCAGATGTGGGACTTTTAATGAAATTTCAAAACCCAATTTTAAAAATTACAAGGACGCAATTTCTTAAGGGGGGAAGATTGTAACGACCTGAAATTTTGAATAAATCTTGTTTCCTACTTTTGTGTTTTATTTTATTTTTTATACTCAACAGAACTGTTTCATTTGATAACATGAGTATAATTAAAATGTTTTTGTTAGGTTTTTACTATTATATGACCATTGGTCAATATGACCACTGGAAACAAAACGTTATGATTATTGTATCTAAATACAAGTGATCATGGTTAATTAATATAGAAAGAATATTTGATGGCCTCACCTAGTAGTCTTGGACCGATCGAAGCCCATCTAACAGATCATGGGAAGGAGGTAGCACTACTGGGCATTGCTCTGGACCAAACCCAAGATGAAATTCATCGTGTGAATCTAGAACAGAATAGCCTTTGCCAGAAGTTCAAACTGAAAGAAATTACTACTCGTGCGATGTTGGCCGAGCCTCCCTCGGATTCTCTCACCTTAGCACACCTTACTCTTAGGTCTTATTTGGGTGTTATAAGGGGCAATATATCTAGACCATAACTGCCTTGTGTAGTCCTTTGTTTTAAATAAAAAAATTTATTTCTTCTTATGATGATTTTTATGAATTTCCAAATGTCTGGATAAATATAGTATGCATATTTTTGGTGAATTTTAGAGAAATGATATTTTAATAAATTATTATGTAATCCGTAAATAATTAAAAATGTGTAATGATTTTCAAAAAATGGTCTTCTACAATTATGTTCAGTACAAAATTTAGAGTCTAAAAAGATCAAAATATTTTTATGAATAGTAAATTATGAATAGTGATTTTATGCTTATGATTAGCAATGTGACCAAATGGATTAGTAATCTCACTTAAAGAAACTATTTATATAATCTAGTCACCTTGATTAAGTAATGTGATTCAATAAAATGGTTAAATATCGGTTTCACTAATTATTAGTCAAGTAATAGTTTTTTCGAGTGAATAGTGTTTTTTAATTAAAAAATAAATTAAAAATATTTAGAAATATTTTTTTATAAAATTGATTTCATTTTTGAACTCAGAGTATCGATATTATGTTAAGGTAATTTTTGGGGATTTCTCCTGAAAAAAATGAATTTTCGATAAATAGTGTATTTATATAAAAATTAAATTACAAATATTTTGAAAATTATTTATATAAAATGGATTTAATTTTTTAAATCAGAGCATCGATATTTCGTTAAGGTGAAATTTTGGGATTTTTCTGAGAATGTTGAATTTTCGATGAATATTGAAAATACACTTTTTAAGTTACGGGTTTTTAATGGCATCATTAAATGATGTATTAAGTATGTAATCAATATGTTAAACTTACGAATAGTAATATAAGGTTGGAGGTGTCCCATGTGGAAAATACCATTGGCACGTACCATGGGAAAGCCCATGGTTTTTCAAAAAACCACCAATGAGGTGTCCCTTTGCCATTAATGCCTTGTTCCCTCACTTTCCCTATAAATACCAAGACATCCTCTCATCCATTCGACTCCCAACTCTCCCCCAACGAAGCTATGGTCTCAATACCTCCCAAGGAGTCCTCCCAAGGTTTCCCCAAGCCCTCAAGGTCCCAACCATTGAGTTTTAAGATTTACGTTTTAAGGTAAGGGATCCTACCTCTCTCTTTCTTTTCAAGTAATCTCTTTTATGTCATTTCTTTTATGCTCCATGATCGTATGTTGGATGATGTTCTTATATATTCCTTTTAATTCCCTTTTCATGTTTATATGAATAGAGACCCCATATTTCTCTCATCAATTAACTTTAATAAAGTTTAAGTGGCGTCGTTAGGCTGCAGAATGTTTAAGGGATTCGTTCACCTTTCTCATTTTCAAAGTGCTACTTTCATGTCAAGTCTTTCATGTTCCTTTTTATTATGGTGGGTTATGATATATATATCTATCATAATGATATTTTATGTTCATATAATTAGAGACCGTATTTTATCTCTTCAATTCATTTTTTGTTGAAGTTTAAGTGGCGCCGTTAAGCTACCAAATTTTTAAAGGATTCGTTCACCTTTCTCATTTTGTCAAAGTTTGACTTTCATTTCAAGTCTTTAATTTTACTTTTTATTATGTTGGGGTATGATCTATACATCTATCATACTTATATTTTATGTTTTTATGATGATAGACCATATTTTATCTCATCAATTCATGTGTTTTTGAAGTTTAAGTGACGCCGTTAGGCTGCCGAATTTTCATAAGAGAAATCTTATTTTTTTCCTCCTTTCATGTTCTTCATTTCATATGGTATATCATTAAAAATTCATTACCATGTTCTTAAATCCTTTATATTATATCCCCCTACTGTTTTAGGGATTATTTATGAGTGGGTGACCCATGTCCCCTCTCTTTTCAATGTTTTCTAAAACCTTGTAACATAGCCGTTATGCTGCAGAATTTTCGTCTCAAAATCTCTCACTCTATTTCTAAAAATTATTTTATTTTATTAAGTGATTACTCAAAGATATTTCTTCTAAAGTGGTTTTCACCTATATATCTAGATGTTCTATTTTAAATTCTTGGATTTACATATATGATAACCTCTTTCCTTTTTCGTGGGTTTAAAGTGACATAAAGATCATGTCTTAAAAGCAGTTTTTAAATGGTTATGATTATGAAATGATACCCATATATTTTATGCTATATGGGTTATTTATGAAATGTTGATGATGATATATGTGGCTCACATTATTTTAATGGAAAATTAAGGGTGCTCCCTGATAGTGCTCATATGCATTGGGTAAAGACTTAATCTCCAGAGATGACCATTTGTAACGACACATTGGTGAATAACCTAGGTAATTTTTAATGACACCTTTGATATAGACCATGGTGAAACGGAAATGATTCTCAATATTAAATGTTGTAGCAACATATTCAAGTTATAAAATACGTTATTTTTATTATGATATTCCTCATGATTTCTTTCTCATGCCTTAAAGTTCTTTTCATGACCTTATTGAAGTATCTCAAGTTCACATGTAAAATGTATCTCTTGTTTCCGTTACTGGGCCTTCTGCTCACCCTTTCTTTTGATGTATGTCCCCAGGTTATGGGATGCAGTAATGAACCTAGGATGAACTTAAGTAGATGCCTTTCAAGTGTTTAAGAATAATGTGTTATGTTATTTTCATGTATTATTTTCATGGTTTCCAAGACAGTAAACCTTAAAGATCCTCAGTTTTTTGTAATGTAATGAAAGTTTATCTGAAAAAAGCCAGGATGTTATAGTTGGTATCAAAGGATGGTTGAGTTATTTGTGTAAATTAGGATATACAAACATTATGACGAAACCTATAGAAATGTTTAAATATAGGAAATCATCCTTGTATTTTGGTGATTATTGTGTAAGGGGTTTCCAAGAAAATACATCTGTGTCTGGATACGAGTAGGTAGAGGTGGCTCTGGCACAGATGTACATAGGGGTAAAACCTGAAAACACCGCTTTAAGATAGACTCAAACGAGAACTGGTACACGACAATGGGCCTTGCTGCACTATTGGTTACGACACTCCCGGGAGATATGCTTCAATAAATTCATAAGAACAGTATGAACCATTATTAAAGGAACAAAGATAAAATAAAATAACGATTCGCATAAAAATATATGATCATGGATAACCTAGATTGGGACCTAGGGGATCACAAGTTAGGGTATACTTTTCTTCTACAATTTTATCCTTCTATGCTTTATGTTTCCTTTTCATGATTATTGGCTAAGTATTTAAGACCCCTAATTATAAGTTCTTTTCTTAGTTAATTGTGGGAAATGGAATAGCATGTCCCAACAACCAATGTGATAGTAAATGTGATGATTGGCCTATTAATGTGACGGAGATGATGAAAGATCAAGTTTAACTTATTGTGATTATTCCAAACCATCTATCAAAAAACACAATTAATAATTGGTACCTAGTTGAATGCTCAAATTAATCAAGGAAGAAGAAGACACTGTCTCATGGATGGTCATATGATAAAGTTGATATGAGAAAGAAGACCCAATTTCTATCTTGAAAAAAGTGTTGTAAGGGGCACCAAAGAGAATGTCACAAAGGAACTGGGATATGTTTTATGTGTGGGAATATAGGTCATAATGTAGCCAATTTCTTAAAAAAATGGATAATGTGATGAATGGAGATAAGGATTGATCTAATGTACCTTATACATTTCAATGTCGTAAATGTGGAGAAGTTAGACATTATCCAAGGAAATCATCTCTTGGAATGGATGACAAGCAGGGTGAGCATCTACAATCTTTGAGGACAAGGGAACAATGCATGTCCTATGCTGAGATGGATCATGATGACTGAAGTACATGTATCTTCTTCGCAATAATTGTTAATGTCATGTTGTATTTTAGTTCATGCTCTATGAGCATATCTTTTGTGTTTTCTAAGATCATCGAGTCACAACCTATGATGATTTTATATCATTAAAGAAAACATCTATTGTTATGTACCACATGTTGATGTAGTGAATCTATTCTTCTTAAAAAATGGTGATTATGGGATTAAAAGATGATTGTTATTTTTGAAGATGTTCACGATTTTGGGAACCCTATTTGATCGAGGTAAATAGACTACTATGGTTTTTTATTTGAGGTTTAAAGGATGACTTATATTTTGAAGAATCGATGAATTTAAGGTGGACATATAGTAATTTTGGTTACATATGGAAATGATTACCCTATCTTTGGTAAAATATGATTAGGTTAGTTACTTTTGTTATTAGATGTTAAGATTGGTTGATGTTGTTTAAAGATGAACGATGAAGTCTATCTTGGAAGACTATGTTATGAGATTGTTCTTATAATTGGGTTCCAATATTAGTTTTGTTTATATTAAGGAATATTAAGGAAAGTTATTTATGGAATGGTCTATAATGAACTTTGGGTAGTACCGATGAACTTTGAGGATTTAAAATTAGTTTCCCATCCTATGGGATTATTTCTTTTTGAAGAGTTGTTTTATCTTACCCTTTCTGTTTTTGGGATAATGTTTAAAGATAGATGACATTTAAAGTTAATCTTTTGTTGATTACGTGACTCTCAAAAAGAATATTCTTGTGTTTTGATGAGACCAAGTGTTTTTGAATGCTCATCGTTTAGAGAAAAGATTAGGTTTTTTAGAGTCTTATTAAAGGATGAAACTCTACTTGAAGGTACGTATATTTACTTATGTTTTTGTTCTATGTAGTAAATGAATTTTTCAAAATTATGGAAAGGAATGTAAAACAAACATGTTGTTGATTTATGTTTCCTACTAGGTAATGAAAGACTGATTACACAAATCATAATTTTGTTATTTTCTCATGGTTAACTTTTTATAATCATGTTTTATATCACTCTCTCTCAGAACATGACCCTTTGTTTTCTCCTCCAGGTCCATGTTTTCCTACAGGGAATCCTAGTGTGGGTTAACTCATGTGAGCTTTCTACTTCCCTTTTTTTCTTTTAATGTAATATTTTTACTGACTCCTTTTCCGATGTGGGACTTTCAATGAAAATTCAAAACCCATTTTTAAAAATTACAAGGATGCAATTTCTTAAGGGGGGAAGATTGTAACGACCTGAAATTTTGAATAAATCTTGTTACCTAATTTTGTGTGTTATTTTATTTTTTATACTCAACAAAACTTTTTCAATTGATAACATTAGTATAATTAAAATGAGGCCGTTGGGTTTTGTCTGTTATATGACCATTGGTCAATATGACCGCTGGAAAGTAAACGTTTCGATTATTGCCTATAAATACAAGGGATCTTGGTTAATTAATATAGAATGAATATTTGATGGCCTCACCCAGTAGACTTGGACCGATCGAAGCCCATCTAACAGAACATGGGAAGGAGGTAGCACCACTGGGCTTTGCTCTAGACCAAACCCAACCCGAACATCATCGTAGAGACCCGAAGCTTAACGTACATGGACATTACATTACTTTTGCGGAATACTTAGTACATAAAAAAACACACACACAAGGACCGTAATAGTTTAGTGTCTTTGGAAACTCGGAATATAATATTCTAATCGTGGTGATAGATCTTCAACATCTCCTATAAAGATCTTCTTTTTTTTAACCTAAAACCTTTATTTATATCCTGGGGAAAATAAAACATAAAATTGTGAGCTCAAATTCTCAGTAAGGGTAAACAAAAGAAATATCAATCACATCATATTCGTATGAACATAACATTTTGGAAATCTTAACCTGCAAAAGAGATCATAATATCATAACATGGGATAAATCATAGTAGTGAAATGTAATCCCAATAATCATAACTTAATACATGAAACTTTGTAGCATACACATAATCATAAATATTCATTTCTTATTAGTCAAGACTAATTTCCAATACTATATTGGTGGACTAAGACCATTTCTGAACTGGGTTCATTCCTCGTTTCAGTCCTGTTTCACTAAACCAGTATAACCTGCCGTTCTAGCCATGTCTATCTCATGAGATAAAAAATCTTTACCCAATGAATTTGAGGGAGATATAGGTCCCACCCATCTCATAATGATACCATTTATATGTTTCCCACAAAATCATAAATCATACATCATTGCATAACCGATGTAATAAAAATGGGATTCTTAAACAACATGACATCATAAAAAAATTAATATAAGATAAAGGAATTCGTAAAAATAATTCCATCACAACATAATCAAATCAATGTAATAATAGGGATAGAAACATAACCCTATATTATCTTAGTTGGAAAATAATTTTGATAAAACAGTTGACCTCCATTCATGAGGAAAAAATCCTTTCTACTTCAAAAACATTTTCCATTCTTAACATGTCATACAATTTTAAAATAAAAGAATTTGATTAAAAATAAACTTGAAAACTCGTAAACGAAGCTTATTGTAAATAATGTTTTTAAAATCCCTTCATGCCGTATAAGTTAAAAAAACATTCTTCTCGTAGTTTTGTCGGAAATGTCAAAAAGTACCTTGTACGAAAAAACGACAAAAGATTCCTTTAATATTTTTTACAATAAACTCACAAAAGTGTAAAAATTGATTTAAACAATTTTAGCTGGATGGAAATAATATTACATATTGAGGAAACATGGATGTGGATGATAAAATATACCCCAGTAAATACCAAAGTATAAACAATCTCGGATAAAAATGAGATTGTGATATTCCCCTTACCTTAGGTCTGATTTGCTTCGTAAGTGTCCGAACCTCCTGTATAATGTTTTAAATAATGTCATTGACTTATTCCAGAATCATACTCATTGTTATGATATCATATATGACTTTATATTAGCCATTCTTCTATAAATTCCATGTTAAAGAGTGTTTTGGTTAAAATCATTTCATTTGTTGTTCGTGTTTTGAGTTGTAATTATTCATTTGATTACATAGATCATGATTACTTAATTCCAGAATATAAAACATGATTTATATATAATATATATTTAGAATATACATATATATAATAGATCAGTTAATGGAAATAAATACACCATTCTTGGAGACGGTAGGTCATACGTACACATGAACACTGTTTTCGTTTCCTTATTGAGTTGAAGTGAATTAAGAAGATGACATACATATATATATACATAAATTCAGTATCATTATTATGTCATATATTTTATGATTACTTATTATATATACTTTATAATCATTCATGAATGGTTATCATTGAGAGTGAATCTCATCGCGTCGTGGAGACGGTATTCCGTACGTACGCACGAGCGATGATATCATTCCCATGATTGTAGAATTGTATTAAAGTGTATGTATAATATTATAGAATAAATATAACTTTATAATAATCATATATATTCATTACTTTCACCATTATACCCATCCAAGTAAGGTGGTGGTGGAAAATAGATTACACCATGGCGTGGAGACAGTATTCCGTACGTACGAACGCGCAGAGATTTCATTTTCCGTAGGATGGATAGATAGTGAAATAGGGTTGTTTCATAATTATAATAAAATATTAGTATATGAATGATACTGAAGTTATTACTTCATAATGAAACAACCTATGAAGAAGAAGTGGAAGAAGAAATAAAGATGAAAGAATCGGTAACGGACATTACCTCTTCTTTGAAGCGCTTCTTTGAGACCTCCTCTTAGGGAACAAAAATTGGTCTTCGAAGAGGACCAGGACCTCTAGTATGTTTCTAGGGAAGTGGAGAAGATAATTTTTCAGGGGTTGGACAAGCTTTAAGGGTCATAATTGTGCGAGGAAGAGAGGGTGGAGGTTCCCTTTTAAAAGGGAGGAGAGGGGCACCTTTGGAATAACTAGAAATATTATTTTATTATAAAGCCAAATTCGGTTTTAAATAGCTCCAAATTGATTTATTTTGAAGCTAAGGTGGGTATGGGTCGAAATACTCTAATCCAATAGAATTTAGACAAGTTGAGGTTCCTATTTTATCCTTATCATTTAGATTTAACATTAAGTTAGATAATTTTACTTTTACCGTGTCTTTTTGTGTTCTTACACTATATAGTTAATTAACATACTATAACAAACCAAACGAACCCCCAAAGTTGTTTATTATTAATATAAATAACCATATATAAGTCATTTGACCTAACCATAAATTGTTTGGAATAACATAACAATTAATAATATAATATTTGTTTTAAAAACTATTTTATTTCAATTTTGACAGTATTTAGTAATTGATTTTTGTGAAACTCATAACAGAATGATTAATTCGAAAAACGTTAATTAAATAAATAATTTCATGTCATATTAACCTATAAAATTAGTGGAGTTCATAAAAAGTCTCAAATTACATTTATTTGGGTATTTATAACATCAATTATGTCAATATTTTATTCATAAGATAACTACTGCATCATCTTTGTGTTATTAATAAATTAACTTATTTAAAGTATAGAAATTACAACTAAAATATCATTATGTAGTAAATATTTTTATCTTACTAATGATTATTTATAGTCTAATTTATCTTATGTATAACCCTATATTAAAAATTATTTAGTTATTAAACATAGATTTTATCTTTTTTAACCCTTCTTTAAATAAATTGATAATAAATGTCCTAATCTAATCCAAGTGGTCCTAAATGGTAGAATTTTATTCCTATGGTTGTTTTTGGTCGAATTACACTTATCCAATAGAATTAGGACATGTGTTAGGGTAATAATAATATCATTTCTACCCTTAACTACCATATTTACTTTTAACCGTGGTAAAAAAAAGTAAAAAGTTACTATTCACCAAAAATTATTTTCATCTCATTGAACCACATTTTAGTCTTTAATATTAACCGTGTCTCTCGGATTTTAGAAATTCCACTCACAGAAGCGGTAAAATTATGTTTTATGAAAAATTCAGTTTTTTAACTACCACTTAGTGGTTTCACTATTCATCAAAAAATGAAAGTTTCCAGAAAAATACCAAAAATTTGGCCTAAGCTATATTTGATATTATGAATTCAAAAATGATGTTTATTTCAAAAAATTCAAAACATATCAGTTACAATAATTAATTTAAAAATTAATTCCCGTCGTCAAAACAAATAGCGTGTTTTGAAAAGATAATAACTATCAAAAGATTGACACTTGTTTAGGTCTGTTTTAAATGTGAAATTACATCCAATGACCAACATTGTATTAAATTGTAAAAATATATTCTAAATATACTTCAAAACAACTCAAATTAATAATTTATCACTAGTATTTATTTCGATTAAAAAAGTTGTTTTTTAATTAAAATTTAGTACTATTCATCAGAATATGAAAGTTATCCAAAAAGTACCAAAATTTCACCATATGCTAATTTCGATATTCCGAATCCAAAAATGAAGTCCATTTTGAAAAATAAAATTTACAAAATTTCAAAAATTGGTTATTACTATTCATAACGGCTAGTTTTAATAATATTTTAATAGCATATCGTTGTTTAGTGAAACTCGGTATTGCGTACTACACACGCTATCGAGGAAGGTTGCAATTGCGTGTAATGCAATGCAATTCAAGGATGCGTGTTGTGAAATCTCTTTTTTGTGTAACCTACAACACAAGACATTAATGAAATTAAAAAGAATATTTTTCATAAAATCACGGGGTGTTACATTCTACCCCCCTGAAAATGAATTTCTCCCTCGAAACTCGTCGGGGTTATAAATGACTTACTACTCGAAAGTTTCTTAAATAGAAACCCACATCGTAAAAAGGAATACCAAAACCAATATTTAAAAAGAAAACTATGAAACGTAATGTTTACCCAAATAAACTAATCACTGGGTTTCCACATAGGTGAAAATATGGATATGGAAGAGAAATCTAACCATCATGTTCTGATGGAGAGTGGTAGAGAACATGGATATGAAAAATCCAACAATAAAAAAGCCATAAATTTGTGGTGATCCAGTGTACCATATAATTAATCGGATATAAGGACACTAGGACAACATTTTTTTTCATATTCAATATCATTTCCCTAAAGTTGAAAATTTGAATTAGAAGAATACTTGCTTGATTTTGGTACAATCTCACTGTTTTTCATGCTTTGAACAATTTTCACTTCATCTCTTAAAGAAATGAAGTTGAATTTGTTATTCGTGAAGTGTTAACAGATCATGTGATAGAATGATGGGTCATTCCATCTATTTCAAACAAAATGTTAGAAAAAGTTATCCGATATACATAAGTCCATCTATGGTGAGGTTAATTGTATACGATTCCAAAAATGAACTTATACTTCATCTATCATGTCTCTTAACAAAATAAAACTAGGTTCTACTAAACAGGGACTTCCTGTAGGCTAGTGGTAGGTGATAAAGACCAGTCGCACTTTAGTTGAGGGTTCGATTCCCACAGCCTTGTCCGACGCGATGGGTTGTCTCCCATCCCGCAGGTTTTCATTTTTCTAAAACTAAATTACTATAACATCCCATAAATAATATCGAAAAAGGTTCTATCCTTAAATAATACTAACTTATGTCCAATATATTCCATTCCAATCTTTAGGCTTATTTATAATATTGCAGCCCAATGCCATATTATAGTGATAACAATTACCAGAGATTTCATATAACAAGCATGTTAATACCATCGTTGATCCCCATATATCATAAGATATTTCCTGTTGGTCACATTCCAAACGTTAGAAGGCCTTAATCATGTATTCTCTTGAAATAATGAATACCAATTGAACCTTAGTGAAAACATGAGTGCTGTCAAAAGTTAACTCTTTCCACATACCAAAACCCCAAAATTCTATATACTCAAACCATGATATAACTATTTCCTTATATCAGTCATGATCTCATGAATACTATCAAACATTTAATTTTCTCCTTATCCCTTCATTATGCGCATATAATCTACTTTCCAAAAAAATATGAATAATCTTTCATGGTTACTGGTACCATTCATCATACACTTTCAAAACATAAGGAATGACATCAGTGTAACAATCCTTAGATGTCTCATTATTCCATAGTACCATGAGGTTACTTATACAACATTACACTTGATAAACATGTAATCATTCCACTACCTTCTTAAACCATTGATTGAGCTTCAACAATTATTTCAACTCACATATCATTTGTAGTCTCTTAATCATCATCAACATAAATACTACCCATACGACCATACTGATTCTATTCATGAGACTTTACCTTTGGGAATTGGTTTGCATAATGCCTGTACATTCCACATTTAAAACAGTTAACCATTGTTGATGTCATAGCAATACCATTATTCTCATCCCTGGTGTTAACTGAACCTTTTCCTCTGCACTTACTGGCTTTGTGTCCTTCATTTCCACACCCAATGCATCTTCCAGTTCCTTTGAAACATTTTCCTTGATGTCTCTTCCCACATTATTTACATTGGGGAAATTTAACTTTCTTTCCTCTATGATCATCATGAAACTCCATCTTTCTCTTATTAGCCGAGTCAGGAATCCTACCAAATTTGAGTTTATTGATCATATTATGAGATTGCTGATTCGGCATAGTAATGATGTTTGGACTTCCAAATACCATTTCATTTGGTTTATCATGAAAAATATCATTCCATTGTCCATCATATCCTCCATTATCGTGAATCATATTTTTTCCAGCCATTTTATAAAACCCAAAAAGAATAGTGTGAGAGGAAAAAATCACGCTAGGGAAAACAATATAATAAAGGGGGAGTACCTTAAATATCTAACATCTTGGGTTACCATAATTCTAGTACTATAACTTATACTTATACTTAACCTTAGGAACATCCCTAGACGTACCTTAGAAATATCTCTAGGGATCTCACCAACGCTTTCGCATCCTAGTTTCCAAAGGTTAACAAAACCTTTCCTCTGATACCAACTGTAGAGACCCGAAGCTTAACATACATGGACATTACATTACTTTTGCAGAATACTTAGTAGATAACAAAAATACACACACAAGGATCGTAATAGTTTAGTGTCTTTTGAAACTCAGAATATAATCTTCTAATCGTGGTGAAGGATCTTCATCATCTCCCATAAATATCTTCTTTTTTTAACCTAAAACCTTCCTTTATATCCTGGGGAAACGAAAACATAAAAGGGTGAGCTCAAATGCTCAGTAAGGGTAAACAAAAGAAAAATCAATCACGTCATATTCATAAGAACATAACATTTTGGAATTCTTACCCTGTAAAAGAGATCATAATAACATAACATGGGATAACTCATAGTAGTGAAATGTAATTCCAATAATCATAACATAAAACATGAAACTTTGTGGCATAATCATAATCATAGATAATCATTTCTTATTAGTCAAGACTCATTGCCAAGACTATATTAGTGGACAAAGTCCATTTCTGAACCGAGTTCATTCCTTGTTTCAGTCCTGTTTTATTGAAAGGGTTTAACCTGCCGTTCTAGCCATGTCTATCTCATTAGATATAAAATCATTACCCAATGCATTGGAGGGAAATATAGGTCCCACCCATCTCATAATGATACCATTTATATGTTTTCCACAAAATCATAAATCATACATCATTGCATAACCCATGTAATAAAAATTGGATTCTTAAACAACATGACATCATAAAACAATTCATATAAGATAAAAGAATTCATAAAAATAATTTCATCACAAAATAATCAAATCAATGTAATAATAGGGATAGAAATAGAACGCTATATTATCTTAGATGGAAATTAATTTTGATAAAACACTTGAACACCATTCTTGAGGAAAATATCCTTTCTACTTCAAAAACATTTTCCTTTGTTAACATGTCATACAATTTAAAACTAAAAGAATTTTATTAAAAATAAACATTAAAACATGTAAAGGATGCTTCTTGGAAATATTGTTTTAAAAATCCATTCATGTCGTATATGTTAAGAAAATCATTCTTCTCGTACTTTTGTCGGAAAAGTCAAAACGTACCTCGTATGAAAAAACGACAAAATATTGTTTTCATATATTTTTCTATAAACTCACAAAATGGTAAAAATGGATTTAAACAATTGTAGTTGAATGGAAATAATATTACATATTTAGGAAACATGGATGTGGATGATAAAATATACACCATTAAATATCAAAGTATAAACAATCTCGGATAAAAATGAGATTTGGATATTTCCCATACTGTAGGTCTGATTTGCTTCGTAAGTGTTCGAACTTCCGGTATAATGATTTAAATAATGTCATTGACTTATTCCGGAATCATACTCATTGTTATGATATCATATATGACTTTATATTACCCGTTCTTTTTTAAATTCAATGTTAAAGAGTGTTTTGGGTAAAATCGTTTCATTTGTCGTCCGTGTTTTGACGTGTAATTATTCATATGATTACATAGATCATGATTACATAATTCCAGAATATAAAACATGATTTATATATAATATATATTTAAAATATACATATATATAATAGATCAGTAAATGGAAAGAAATACACCGTTCATGGAGACAGTAGGTCGTACGTACACATGAACGTTGTTTTCGTTTCCTTATTGAGTTGGATGGAATTTAGTAGATGAAATACATATATATACACATAATTAATATATCATGATTATGTCATATATTTCATGATTACTTATTTTATATACTTTATAATCATTCATGAATGGTTATCATGGAGAGTGAATCTCATCGCGTCATGGAGACGGTATTCCGTACGTACGCACGAGCGATGATATCGTTCCCATGATTGTAGAATTGTATTAAAGTGTATGTATAATATTATAGAATCAGTATCACTTTATAATAATAATATATATTCATTAGTTTCACCATTATACCCATCCAAGTAAGGTGGTGGGGGAAAATTTATTACACCGCTACGTGGAGACGATATTCCGTACGTACGCACGCGTGGTGATTTTGTTTTCTGTATGATGGATAGATAGTGAAATTGGGTTGTTTCATACTTATAATAACATATCAGTATATGATTGATAATGATGTTATTACTTCATAATGAAACAACCTAATAAGAAAAAGTGGAAGATGAAAAAAGATGAAAGAATTGGTAATGGACATTACCTCTTCTTTGAAGCGCATCTCTGAGACCTCCTCTTAGGGAACTAAAATTGGTCTTTAAAGAAGACCAGGACCTCTAGGATGTTGCTAGGGAAGTGGAGAAGAGAATTTGGTGGGGTTTTTTCGAGCTTGAAGGCTAAAAAATTGTGTGAGGAAGAGAGGGAGGAGGTGCCCTTTTATAAGGGAGGAGAGGGGCACCTTTGGAATAACTAAAAATATTATTTTATTATAAAGAAAAATTCGGTTTTAAATAGCTCCAAAATGATTTATTTCGAAGCTATTGTGGGTATGGGTATAAATTCTCTCATCCAATAGAATTTAGACAAGTTTAGTTTCCTATATTAACCTTATAATTTAGATTTAACATTAAGTTAGATAATTTTACTTTTACCGTGTCATTTAGTGTTCTTACACTATAAGGTTAATAAACATACTATAACAAGCCAAACGAACCCCCAAGTTGTTTATTATTAATATATATAACCTTATTTATGTCATTTGGCCGAACTATATATTTTTAGGAATAAAATAACAATTAATAATATAATATTTGTTTTAAAAACTATTTTAGGTCAATTTTGACACTATTTAGTAATTGATTTTTGTGAAAATCATAACAGAATGATTAATTCTAAATAAGTTAGTTAAATAAATACTAACATGTCATATTAACCTATAAAATTAGTGGAATTCATAAAAATTCTCAAATTACATTTATTTGGGTATTTATAACATCAATTATGTCAATATTTTATTAATAAGATAACTACTGCATCATCTTTGTGTCATTAATAAATTAACTTATTTAAAGTCTAAAAATTACAAATAAAATATCATTATGTAGTAAATCTTCTTATATTTCTAATGAATATTTATAGTCTAATTTATATTATGTATAACCCTATATTAAAAATGCTTTAGTTATTAAACATTGATTTTATCTTTTTTGACCCTTCTTTAAATAAATTGAAAATAAATGTCCTAATCTAATTCATGTGGCCCTAAATGGTAAAATTTTATTCCTATGGTTGTTTTTGGTCGAATTACAATTATCCAATAGAATTAGGACATGTGTTAGGGTAATAATAACATCATTTTTACCCTTAACTACCATATTTAGTTTTAACCGTGGTAAAAAAAAGTAAAAAGTTACTATTCACCAAAAATTATTTTCATCTCATTGAACCACATTTTAGTTCTTGATATTAACCGTGTCTCTCGGATTTTCTAAATTCTACTCACAGAAGCAGTAAAATTATGTTTTACAAAAAAATCAGTTTTTTAACTACCACTTATTGGTTTCACTATTCATCATAAAATGAAAGTTTCAGAAAAATACCAAAAATAAAACCTAAGCTATATTTTATATTATGAATTCAAAAATGATGTTTATTTCACCAAATTCAAAACATATCAGTTACATTAACTAATTTAAAAATTAATTCTCGTCGTCAAAACAATTAGCGTGTTTTTAAAAGATAATAACTATCAAATGATTGACACTTGTTTATGTCTGTTTTAAATGTGAAATTACATCTAATGACCAACATTGTATTAATTTGTAAAAATATATTATAAATATAATTTAAAACAACTCAAATTAATAATTTAACACTATTAATTATTTCGATTAAAAAAGTTGTTTTTTTAATTAAAATTTAGTACTATTAATTAGAATATTAAAGTTATCCAAAAAGTACTAAAATTTCACCATAAGCTAATTTTGATATTCCGAATCCAAAAATTAAGTCCATTTTGAAAAATGAAATTCACAAAATCTCAAAAATTTGTTATTACTATTCATAACGGCTAGTTTTAATAATATTTTAATAGCATATCGTTGTATAGTAAAACTCGATATTGCTTACTACACACGCTATCGAGGAAGGTCCCAATTGCGTGTAATTCAAGGTAAATCAAGGATGAGTGTTGTGAAAGATCTTTTTGGTGTAGCGTACAACACAAGATATTAATGAAATTAAAAATAATATTTTTCATAAAATATCGGGGTGTTACATTCTACCCCCCTTAAAATGAATTTCGCCCTCGAAATTTATCCGGGTTATAACTGGTTTACTACTCTAAAGTTTCTTTAATAGAAACCCACATCTTAAAAAGGAATACCAAAACCAATATTTAGAAACAAATGTATGAAACGTAACGTTTACCCAAATAAACTAATCACTGGGTTTCCACATAGGTGAAAATATGGATATGAAGAGAAATTTAACCATAATGTTCTGATGGAGAGTGGTAGAGAACATGGTTATGAAAAATCCAACAATCACAAAGCCATAAATTTGTGGTGATCCAAGCTACCATCTGATTAATCGGATATAAGGACACTAGGACAACATTGTTTTCATATTCAAGATCATTTCCCTAAAGTCGAAAATTTGAATTAGAAAAATACTTTCTTGATTTTGGTACAATCTCACTGTTGTTCATGCTTTGAACAATTTCCACTTCATCTCTTAAATAAATGATGTTGATTTAGTTATTCGTGAAGTGTTAACAGATCATGTGATAGAATGACCGGTCATTCCATCTATTTCAAAAAAAAGGATAGAAAAAGTTATCAGATATACATAAGTCCATCTATGGTGTGGTTAATTGAATACGATTCCAAAAATGAACTTATAATTCATCTATCATGCCGCATAAAAAAATAAAACTAGTTTCTACTAAACAGGGACTTCTTGTAGGCTAGTGGAAGGCGATAAAGACCAGTCACACTTCAGTTGTGGGTTTGATTCTCACAGCCTTGTCCCACGTGATGGGCTGTCGCCCATCCTGCAGGTTGTCCTTTTTCTAAAACTAAATTACTATAACATCCCATAAATAATATCGAAAAAGGTTTTATCCTTAAAAAATACTAACTTATGTCCAACATATTCCATTCCAATCTTTTGGCTTATCCATAATATTGCAGTCCATTGTCATATTATAGTGAAAACAATTACTAGAGATTTCATATAACAACCATGTTAATACCATCGTTGATCCCCATATATCATAAGATATTTCTTGTTGGTCACATTCAAAACGTTCGAAGGACTTAATCATGTATTTTCTTGAAAAAATGAATACCCATTGAACCTTAGTGAAAACATGAGTGCTGTCAAAAGTTAACTCTTTCCACATACGAAAACCCCAAAATTCTATATACTCAAACCATGATATAAATATTTCCTTAAATCAATCATGAGCTCATGAATACTATCAAAAATTTAATTTTATCTGTATCCCTTAATTATGCGTATATCATCTACATTCCAAAAATATCTGAATAACCTTTCATGGTTAATGGTATCATTCATCATACACATTCAAAACTTAAGGAAAGACAACAGTGTAACAATCCTTAGATGTCTCTTTATACCATAGTAACATGAGATTACTTATACAACATTACAATTGATAAACATGTAATAATTCCCCTGCCTTCTTAAACCATTGATCGAGCTTCGACAATTATTTCAACTCACATATCATTTGTAGTCTCTTCATCATCATAAACATATATACTACCCATACGACCATACTGATTCTCTCCATGACACTTTCCCTTAGGGAATTGGTTTCATAAAGCACGTACATTCCACATTTAAAACATTTAACCATTGTAGATGTTGTAGCAATACCATTATCCTCATCCCTAGTGTTAAATGAACCTTTTCCTTTGCACTTACTGGCTTTGTGTCCTTCTTTTCCACACCCAAAGTATCTTCCAGTTCTTTTGAAACATTATCCTTGATGCCTGTTCCCACATGATTTACATAGATGAAATTGAGCTTTCTTTCCTCTATGATCATCATGAAACTCCACCTTTCTCTTATTAGCCGAGTCAGGAAACATACCAAATTTGAGTTTATTGATAATATTATGAGATTGCTGATTCAGCATAATAATGTTGTTTGGACTTCCAAATCCCATTTAATTTGGTTGCTCATGAATAATATCATTCCATTGTCCATCATATCTTCTATTATCATGAATCATCTTGTTTCTAGCCATTTTATAAAACCCAAAAAGAATAGTGTGAGAGGAAAAAATCACGCTAGGTAAAACAATATAATAAAGCGGGAGTACCTTCAATATCTAACATCATGGGTTACCGTAATTCTAGTACTATAACTTATACTTATACTTGACCTTAGGGACATCCCTAGACGTACCTTAGAAATATCTCTAGGGATCTCACTAACGTTTTCACATCCTAGTTTTCAAAGGTTGACTAAACCTTTCCTCTAATACCAACTGTAGAGACCCGAAGCTTAACGTACATAGACATTACATTACTTTTGCGGAATAATTAGTACATAACAAAAACACACACACAAGGACTGTAATAGTTTAGTGTCTTTGGAAACTCTAAGTATAATCTTCTAATCGTGGTGAATGATTTTCAACATCTACCATAAAGATCATCATTTTTTAACCTAAAACCATTATTTATATCCTGGGGAAAAGAAAACATAAAAGGGTGAGCTCAAATGCTCAGTAAGGGTAAACAAAAGAAATATCAATCACATCATATTCATAAGAACATAACATTTTGGAAATCTTAACCTCCAAAAGAGATCATAATATCATAACATTGGATAAATCATAGTAGTGAAGTGTAATCCCAATAATCATAACATAAAACATGAAACTTTGTGGCATACACATAATCATAGATAATCATTTCTTATTAGACAAGACTCATTTCCAAGACTATCTTAGTGGACAAAGTCCATTTCTGAACCGAGTTCATTCCTCGTTTCAGTCCTGTTTCACTGAACCGGTTTAACCTACCGTTCCATCCATGTATATCTCATGAGATATAAAATCATTACCCAATGCATTGGAGGGAGATATAGGTCCCACCCATCTCATAATGATACCATTTATATGTTTTCCACAAAATCATAAAACATACATCATTGCATAACCCATGTAATAAAAATGGGATTCTTAAACAACATGACATCATAAAACAATTCATATAAGATAAAAGAATTCATAAAAATAATTCCATCACAACATAATCAAATCAATGCAATAATAGGTATAGAAACATAAACCTATATTATCTTAGATGGAAAATAATTTTGATAAAACACTTGAACTCCATTCATGAGGAAAATATCTTTTCTACTTCAGAAACATTTTCCTTTCTTAACATGTCATACAATTTTAAACTAGAAGAATTTGATTAAAAATAAACTTGAAAACATGTAAAGAAATATTCTTCGAAATAATGTTTTAAAAATCCATTCATGTCGTATAAGTTAAAAAAACATTCTTCTCGTACTTTTGTCAGAAAAGTCAAAAAGTACCTTGTACGAAAAAACGACAAAAGATTCCAATCATATATTATACTATAAACTCACAAAATGGTATAAATGGATTTAAACAATTGTAGGTGGATGTAAATAATATTACATATTGAGGAAACATGGATGTGGATGATAAAATACATCCCAGTAAATACCAATGTATAAACAATCTCGGATAAAAATGAGATTGTGATATTTCCCTTACCTTAGATCCGATTTGCTTCGTAAGTGTCCGAAACTCCTGTATAATGATTTAAATAATTTCATTGACTTATTCCAGAATCATACTCATTGTTATGATATCATATATGACTTTATATTACCCGTTCTTTTGTAAATTCCATGTTAAAGAGTGTTTTGGTTAAAATCGTTTCATTTGTCGTCCGTGTTTTGACTAGTAATTATTCATATGATTACTTATATCATGATTACTTAATTACAAATATAAAACATGATTTATATATAATATATATTTAGAATATACATATATATAATAGATCAGTAAATGGAATGAAATACACCGTTCTTGGAGACGGTAGGCCGTACGTACACATGAACACTGTTTTCGTTTCCTTATTGAGTTGAATGGAATTAAGTAGATGAAATATATATATATACAAATAAATCCAGTATCATTATTATTTCATATATTTCATTATTATTTATTATATATACTTTATAATCATTCATGAATGGTTATCATGGAGAGTGAATCTCATCTCGTCGTGCAGACGGTATTCGGTACGTACACACGAGCGATGATATCGTTCCCATGATTGAAGAATTGTATTAAAGTGTATGTATAATATTATAGAATCAATATCACTTTATGATTATCATATATATTCATTACTTTCGCCATTATACCTATCCAAGTGAGGTGGTGGTGGAAAATAGATTACACCACAGCGTGGAGACGGTATTCCGTACGTATGCACGCACGATGATTTCATTTTCCGTAGGATGGATAGATAGTGAAATAGGGTTGTTTTATACTTATAATAACATATCAGTTTATGAGTGATACTGATTTTATTACCTCATAGTAAAACAACCTAAGAAGAAGATGTGGAAGAAGAAATAAAGATGAAAGAATCGGTAACGGACATTACCTCTTCTTTGAAGCGCTTCTTTGAGACCACCTCTTAGGGAAATAAAATTGGTCTTTGAAAAAGACCAGGACCTCAAGGATGATTCTAGGGAAGTGGAGAAATGAATTTGGCAGGGTTTGGCCGAGCTTGAAGGCTCAAAATTGTGTGAGGAAGAGAGGGAGGAGGTGCCCTTTTATAAGGGAGGAGAGGGGCACCTTTGGAATAACAAAAAATATTATTTTATTATAAAACCAAATTAGGTTTTAAATGGCTCCAAATTGATTTATTTCGAAGCTAATGTGGGGATGGGTCGACCACCTCTCATACAATAGAATTTAGACAAGTTTAGGTTCCTATTTTAACCTTATCATTTAGATTTAGCATTAAGTTAGATAATTTTACTTTTACCGTGTATTTTTGTGTTCTTACACTATAAGGTTAATAAACTTACTATCAAAAGCCAAACGAAACCCCAAGTTGTTTATTATTAATATATACCACTTTATCTAATTCATTTGTCTGAACCATAGATTTTTAAGAATAAAATAACAATTAATAATATAATATTTTTTTAAAAAAACTATTTTATGTCAATTTTGACACTATTTAGTAATTGATTTTTGTGAAAATCATAACAGAATGATTAATTCAAAAAAAGTTAATTAAATCAATACTAACATGTCATATTAACCTAGAAAATTAGTTGAATTCATAAAAGTCTCAAATTACATTTATTTGGGTATTTATAACATCAATTATGTCAATATTTTATTAATATGATAATTACTGCATCATCTTTGTGTCATAAATAAATTTACAAATTTAAAGTCTAAAAATTACAAATAAAATATCATTATGTAGGAAATCGTTTTAGATTTCTAATTAATATTTATAGTCGAATTTATCTTATGTATATCCCTATATTAAAAATTCTTTAGTTATTAAACATTGATTTTATCTTTTTTAACCCTTCTTTAAATTAATTGATAATAAATGTCCTAATCTAATCCAAGTGGGCCTAAATGGTAATCTTTTATTCCTAAGGTTATTTTTGGTCCAATTACACTTATCCAGTAGAAATAGTACATGTTTTAGGGTAATAATAATATCATTTTTACCCTTAACTACCATATTTACATTTAACCGCGGTAAAAAAATAGTAAAAAGTTTCTAATCACCAAATATTATTTTCATCTCATTGAACCAAATTTTAGTCCTTGATATTAACCGTGTCTCTCGGATTTTCGAAATTCCACACACAGAAGCGGTAAAATTATGTTTTATGAAAAATTCAGTTTTTTAACTACCACATAGTGGTTTCACTATTCATCAAAAAATGAAAGTTTCCAGAAAAATACCAAAAATTTGGCCTAAGCTATATTTGATATTATGAATTCAAAAATGATGTTTATTTCACCAAATTCAAAACATATCAGTTACATTAACTAATTTAAAAATTAATTCGCGTCGTCATAAAAAATAGCGTGTTTTTAAAAGATAATAACTATCAAAAGATTGACACTTGTTTATGTCGGTTTTTAATATGAAATTACATCCAATGACCAACATTGTATTAAATTTTAAAAATATATTCTAAATATACCTTAAAACCACTCAAATTAATAATTTATCACTATTAATTTTTTCGATTAAAAAAGTTGTTTTTTTAATTAAAAGTTAGTACTATTCATCAGAATATGAAAGTTATCTGAAAAGTACCAAAATTTCACCATAAGCTAATTTCGATATTCCGAATCCAAAAATGAAGTCTATTTTGAAAAAATAGAATTTGCAAAATTTCAAAAAGTGGTTATTACTATTCATAACAGCTAGTTTTATTAATATTTTAATAGCATATCGTTGTTTAGTGAAACTCGGTATTGCGTACTACACACGCTATCGAGGAAGGTCGTGATTGCGTGTAATGCAAGGCAATTCAAGGATGCGTGTTGTGCAAGCTCTTTTTGGTGTAGCGTAAAACACAAGACATTAATGAAATTAAAAAAAATATTTTTCATTAAATCTCGGGGTGTTACATTCATTGTGTTATGTTAGAACTGAATCGCCTTCGCGAGAAGTTCAAACTGATAGAAATTAATACTCGTGCAATGTTGGCCGAGCCTCCCTCAGATTCTCTCACCTTAACACAGCTTACTCATAGGTCCTATGTTGGTGTTATAAGGGGATATGTAACTTGACTATAATTGCATTGTGTAATCCTTTGTTTTTAATTAAAATTTTGGTTTCTTCTTATGATGAAGTTTATGAATTTTCAAATGTCTGTATAAATATAGTATGCATATTTTTGGTGAATTTTAGAGAAAGGATATTTTAAAAAAAATTATGTAAACCTTAAATAATTAAAAATGTGTAATGATTTTCAAAAAATGGTCTTCTACAGTTCTGTTCAGTACGAAATTTAGAGTCTAATAAGGTCAACATAATTTTGTTATGAATAGTAAATTGTGAATAGTGATTTTATGCTTAGGATTAGCAATGTGACCAAATGGATTAGTAATCTCACTTAATGAAAGTATTAATATAATCTAGGCACCTAGATTATGTAAAGTGATTCATTAAAATGGTTAAATAATTGTTTCATAAATTATTATTCAAGTATTAGTTTTTTCGGGTGAATAGTGTTTTTAAGACCATCGATATTATTTTAATGTAATTTTTGGGGATTTTTCTAAAAAAAATGAATTTTCAGTGAATAATGTATTTATTTAAAAAATAAATTAAAATTATTTAGAAAATTATTTTTATAAAATGGAGTTCATTTTTGAAATTAGAGCACCGATATTTGGTTAAGGTGAGATTTTGGGATTTTTCTGAGAAAAGTTGAATTTTCAATGAATTCAATAGAGTTTTTAAGTTATGGGTGTTTAATGACATCATTAAATGATGTATTATGTATGTAATCAATATGGTCAACTTATGAATTGTAAGATAAGGTAATATGTGTCCCATGTGGCCAATACCAGGGAAAAATACCATGGGCAAGCCCATGGTTTTTCCAAAACCACAAATGTGGTGTCCCTTAGCCATTAATGCCTTGTCCCCTCACATTCCCTATAAATACCAAGCCATCCTATCATACATTAGACTCAAAACTCTCCCCCTGGAATCTCTGGTCTGATTACCTCCCATGGAGTCCTCCCAAGGTTCCCCCAAGCTCTCAAGGTCCCAACCTTCGAGTTTTAAGAGTTAATTTTTAAGGTAAGTAATCCTACCTCTCTCTTTCTTTTCATGTAATATCTTTTATGTGATTTAGTTTATGCTCCATTATCTTATGTTGGAGGATATTCTTTTATATTCCTTTTAATTCCCTTTTCATTTTCATATGATGTGAGACCCCTACTTTCTCTCATCAATTAATTTTAAGAAAGTTTAAGTGGCGCCGTTAGGCTGCTGAATTTTTAAGGGATTCGTTCACCTTTCTAATTTTTTAAAGTTCTAATTTCATGTCAAGTATTTAAAGTTATTTTTTTATGTTGCGTATGATATCTATATCTATCATACTGATATTTTATGTTCATATGATGATATATCCTATTTGATCTCGTCAATTCATTTTTTTTAGTTTAAGTGATGTCGTTAGGCAGCTGAATTTTAATAAGAGAAATCTTAATTTTGTCCTCCATTCATGTTCTTCATTTCATATGGTATATAATTAAAACATCATTACCATGTTCTTAAATCTTTTATATTATGTCCCCCTACCTCTTTATGGATTATTTATGAGTGGGTGACCCATGTCCCCTTATTTTTCAATGTTTTCTAAAACCTCGTAACATAGCTGTTATGCTGCAGAATTTTCGTCTCAAAATGTCTCTCTCTTTTTCTAAAAATTATTTTATATTATTAATTGAATACTCAAAGATCTTTCTTATAAAGGTGTGTTCACCTATATATCAATATTTTCTATTTTAAATTCATGGATTTACATATATGAGACCCGGTTTCCTTTTCAGTGGGTTTAAAGTGACATAAAGATCATGTCTTAAAAGCAGTTTTTAAATGGTTAGGATTATGAAATGAAACCCATTTATTTTATGCTATATGGGTTATTTGTGAAATGTTTATGATGATATATGTGTCTCACATGATGATAAAGGAAAATTAATGGTGTTCCTAGATAGCACTCCAATGCATTGGGTAAAGACTTAATCTCTAGAGATGACCATTTTTAACGACGCCTTGGTGAATAACCTTGTAATTTTTAATGACACCGTGGGGATGGACCGTGGTGAAACGGAAATGATTGTCAATATTAAATGTTTTATCCACATAATAAAGTTATTAAATAAGTTTATTTTATTATGATATTCCTCATGATTTCTTTTTCTCATTCCATAAAGTTATTTTCATGACCTTATTAATGTATCTAAAGTTCACATGTAAAATGTTTCTCTTGTTTCCCTTAATGGGCCTTCTGCTCACCCTTTCTTTTGATGTATGTCCCCAGGTTATGAGATGTAGTAATGAACCTTGGAAAAAATTAAGTATAATCCTTTCAA
Source organism: Viscum album (assembly GCA_963277665.1). NCBI lineage: Eukaryota > Viridiplantae > Streptophyta > Magnoliopsida > Santalales > Viscaceae > Viscum > Viscum album. The sequence continues at coordinate 1,049,809,346 of OY728150.1, forward strand.
GTGTTAAATAACAATGTTTTATATTGATTTCATGTAATATGTTGTTGGTTCCCAAGACACTAAACCTTAATCTTCCTCAGTTTTGTGTAATGTAATGATATTTTATGTGATAAAAAGGTTGGATGTTATAACTAAAATTTTGGAAATTTTGAAGCTATCATCACAAGAATAGAATGACATGTCGTATAATACATATGTATAATAGGGAGAGAGATTCATATATTTATTTATGGTTTAAAACAATTCCTATGAAGGGCTCTACTATCCCAAAGTTTCTAATCATATAAAGATATAGTCTCAACTGCTATCAAGAAGGAAATTGAATTTTGAAAGTCTTCTAATTTTAAATGAAATAAAAAAGGTAAATAATTATTCTGAAAACTTGAGAAAAGGAAATAATTAAATGGGGAAAATGGAATAGTTGACCTTCCATCAAGTAATAATTGTGGGAAGAAAGACCCTGCCACTTTCTTGAAGGGAATTGGAATCTGTTACATGTTTGGAGAATAAGGCCACATAACTCGCGATTGTAAGTGAACTAATGATGATACAAATGATAAATGATACAATTATAGGGATATTGGATTTTATGAACATTAATGTCTTATGTTTTAGGTTATTATTTTCCAATGAAGTCCAAGGTAGGAAAGACACTCTTATGTGGTCACAGCTTCGAAGGGTGAGGTTACTAATGATATGGTGGTGGGTACATTAATTATTTCATCAATCATAGACAAAGCATTATTTGATATGGGATAATCACATTATTTTATATATTTCAGGTTTTAAAATAATGTTAGATATTTCCAATTAGATTTAAAAAGGGATTTTTTAGTCAAATCTTTTAAAGGAAGTATCATTGCAACAAAGTTGTGTCAGAAAATCCCCATTATGTAATATAATCATGCTCTATCTACTAATTTTATTATCATATCCATTATTTAAATTGATAAAATTCCAAATATGGATTGTATTTTGAACCATGATGCGATAATTTTTTTTCAATAAGAAGGAGGTTACAATTTTTGAGGATGATGTGGAATCCCATATCATTAGGGAAAAAATATCACCATATGATTCTCATTTTGATCCATCTCTAATAGCTCTACTGAATTATATTATTGGGGAGGAAGGGAATGCAATATATATGAGTGTGGAAAGTAATTCTCAAATTGATTATGTGCCTATTGTTAAAGAATATGTTGTTTTAAATCTAGAGGATTTACCTGGACATCTTCTAGAGAGGGATGTTGAGTTATATATTGATTGCATACCTTGTTCAAGGACTATATCAAAGAATCATTATTGAATGACCACTGTGGAAGTAGAAAAACTAGAGAAACAACTAGATTAAATTAGTTATAAAGGATTTATTCTCCATAGTGTTTCCACATGAGGAGACCCTATTATTTTTAACAAGAAAAAATGTGCATCTTTGAGGTTGTGTATTGACTACAGGGAGATCAAGGCTTTAATAATAAATAAAAATTAACCCCTTCCACGAATTTATTATTTATTTGATCAATTTAATAGAGCCCAATATTTTTATTAAGGTTGACCTTCGATCTGGATATCTTCTGTAGTTATTTAGGTATGAATTCATTCCAAAGATAGCATTTCAAACTAGGTTTAGGCATTTGGAGTTTGTAGTAATTTCTTTTAGACTGACTAAGGAACCCTCTATTTTCATAGATATAATGAATAGTGTTTTCAAGGAATATCTTGATGAGTTTTAGGTGGTATTTATTTATGATATCTTTTTATACTCTAAAATCTATGAGGATCATGAAAATCAAAAGTGCACTATTCTAATGACTCTTTGATGAAATTATTTATATGGGATGTTTATAAAGTGTAAAGTTTGGATTCAATCAGTTTCTTTTCTTTGCCATATTCTATCTATGTATATAATATATGTTGATATTATGAAGACAAAGGCTATGTAATAATAGAATAATCTAACTAACATTCCTGATGAACGTATTTTTATTGCATTAACATCTTATTTTTAGTGTTCCATTCAAAACATCACATATTTATCCATCCCAATGAATAAAATTATATGTAAAGGTGTTAAGTTCATATGGAAAAAATAATGTGAGGAATAATTTGATGAATTGAAGAGTATATTAGTGAATGCTCTAATCATGAATCTACCATCGAGGACTGAGGGGTTTGTTATCTATAATTATTCATCAATGAAAGTAATTAGTTGTATACTTGTGAATAATTACAGAGTTATTTCCTATGCATCAAGGGAGAAAAAATTTATGAAAAAAATAAATTCTATTCATGATCTCATGTTAGAAGCTGTAATATTTTCTCTAAAGATATGTAGACATTCTTTCTATGGTAAAAAATGTAAGATTTATATAGATCATAAGATTTAAATATATATTCTCACAAAAATACCTCAACATGTGGCAAAGGTGATGCCACTATGTACTCAATGATTATGATTGTACCATACATGACCTTCGTGGAAAAGGAAAACGTAGATGATGTAATGAGCAAGAAGGATCATGGAGTTCTCAATAAAAAGAGGATTGACAAGGATCCTTTTTACATGGAACTAGTGTGGATGGATATGGGAATTATCAAAGAAGGTGTAACATAAATACTTTTTTCAAATGGAATACCAACTGTATTTATTGGAAAGAATAAATGATTCACAGTATGACTCCATGAATCATCAAAATAAAATTATTGTTGTAAAAGATGGGAAGTTGGCTGACTTCCTGTGTGAAGTTATAATTTTGAAATATAATAAGAGGCTATGTGTTCCATCTATACTAGTTCTGAAAAAGATGTTATTCAGTGTTTCTTAGAAGTCAAATTTCTCTATAAATCCTGGTTGAATTATTATGTATATAAATTTTAAGGAACAATTCTGGTGGGAAAACATAAAGAGGGAAATTCTTAATTATGTATCAAAATGTATTGTCTGTCAACAATTAATGGCCGAATGAAAACATCCTTGATGGGTAATTTATCTAGTACCTATTATTACATGGAAATGGGATGACATCACCAATGATTTATTAAATTGGTTACAAAAATCACCAAAAAAGAATAATTCTATATAGGTAATTTTTGATTATCATAAAAAATTTGGTCATTTCCTTGCTATAATGGTAGATTTTCCACTAGAGTGCCTATCACAAATCTATATCAATAAAGTTTAGAGACTTCATGGATCACCTCCCTCAATTTTTTTATCATGATCCTTGATTTACATCGATATTATAGAAAATACTTTATTAATATTTGGATTCAAGGCTTTATTTGAGTACCACTTATTATCCTCAAACTGATTAGAAATATAAAACATGGATCCAAACATTAAAATTCATCTTTAGATCATGTGCACCTGACTGCCAAGGTATGTGGTCTTTGTATTTACATTTGGTAGTTTTTTCCATGAATTATTCTTTCCATTAAAGTATTCAAATGGAAAAATAAGAACATTGTAAAGAAAGATAAGTCAAACACTAACTTGTTTTGATGAAGATGGTGAAAGAATGCTACTGGGCCTAAAACAAGGGGAGAAAACAACAATAAAGGTAAACACTATTCAAACCCATATCAATGAAGCTCAATGTAAGAAAAAATAGCTATGTTGATAATCAAACTAAGTATTTGGAATTTCATATGGGATATCATGTTTTCATTAATGTATTGCCATGGAAGGGAACAATAAGATTTTAGAATAAATAGAATATTATCCCTTGGTACAATGGTCCTTTTGAAATTCTTAAGAGAATTAGAGAAATGTATTATCTTTTGGCTATGCCACCTAACTTGTTTAATGTACACATTTTCCCCATGTCTCATTGTTGAGAAAGTACATACCAGACCAAATGAATTTCCTCACTTCTAAAGGTATAGAATTTGAACCTGACCTATCTTAATACAAAGAGCCTATCTAGATTATGGAAACAAAAGAACATGTGTTTAATAGTTTGAGTATTATACTGGTATTGATAGTTTGGAAAAATCATAAAATCAAAGAGGTGACATGGGAGCCTTGGAGATTATGATAAAGAACTACCCAAATCTTTTTGTGAGGTGAGATTCTAGAAATTTCAAGGATGACTGTTTTATAATGAGGGGATAATGTAACACCCCAATACTTTGCAACTAAATTTAATTTTGAATTCATGAAACACTGAGTCCCTATAAAACTGCACTTTGTTATAACCTAGGTAGGGAAAATAATTTTTCTACCTCTATGATATGAATTCGTAAAAACTAACATACATAGATTCATTCTGTAAGATATTTAGAGTCTGATAAGAGAAACATAATTTTTGGTGAATAGTAACATAACCATAAGGATAGTAACTTGAATAGTAGCATGGCCCTTCGGAATAGTTTATTAATTAATATTTTGATTTCTAATGGTTATAAGATAATGAGATCTTGAATAATTTTTGAATGTGATATAAAACAAATTGTAGTTTTAAAATTCTTATTTTTGCAATAATTTATGGTTTCATTTAAAAGTAAATTTCATAAAATTTAGAGAACTATTTTAAAAAAAGGACATCATTTTTTAATTCTAAACATTAAAAAATGGTTATGTTAATTTTTTGGATTTTTATGAAATCCTTTAATTTTTTATGAATAGTCTAATACGGAAATTCACTATATGTATATATTTTCAGTTAAATTCACTATTACATTAATAATGGGTGATTTAAGCATACATGGGCCGAAATTACATGAAAATATTAGTATTTTTAGTCATATGAATAAATGTAATTTTTTTCTGTGAAAAATGAATAAAATAATGTGAAAACTAATGGTAAAACCCTCCACTCATACATGAAAAGTCCCCCTCACCCCCTCTTCTCTAGACTCCTCTAAACCCATGTGCCTTGAAAAAAATCAACTAAAATATCCTACCAAGATCCTACCCCACATCAATCAGTCCATGGTCTCATAAAAGGACCAAATCATGTCCCCTAAATATGCTCTCTAGTAATATTTCTTCAAGAGGTTAATTATTCTTTTTATTTTTTATTTGAACTTCCCTTATTTTATTTTTCATTCCTCACCTCCTTTCATCCAAATTTTGTGATTAATATAGTACAATATATGTATTTTAATGTTTTTATGATAAAATAATAATTATTCATCATCTCTCCTTCCCCCTTCTTTTATACTATTAATGAAAACAATTTCTGAGATGTGTTAATTTAAAACATTCAATGATGACTGGTATTCAATTTATATTACTATCATCAAATCATGTCATGAAACCTTTTTTATCTTTGAACCATACTATAATATATTTTTTTAACTTATCTAAGGTTATAGAATCCCTTTTTACACATTATATTAATTTATATATCAAAATGAGTTTGTGGTTATCAAGAACCGCCAATTAACCCAAACAATTGTCAATAATGTTTTATATAATGATTCTTCTTCACTCAAAATAAAAAACTGAATTTTAAAACCATTAAATCGTCTGGTTGTTCAAAAATAATGTACTACTTCTATTCTAGTAAACCATTTTCATTATACCTATTTATGCAAACATTAATATAACTAAACCGATCATGAACCCCACGAAAGAAAACACTCCCAAACAATGAAATTATATTTTTAAACCCTAAAAATACCCTAAATGATCCTAATAAGGTTATTATAAATAAATTAAATGTAGAGGTGGTTCTGGAATCACTAATATATGATCCAAAATTTGATTATTATGTCATTAAAATTAATTTAGGATCACCAATACACTTAAGGTAAGAGATTTCTACCCGAGCCTCCATTTTAATTTGGGTTACTCTTATTATCTAAATACATTAATTAAATTCCAATTTATTCAAATATACTAGACATAAATTATTTTTTAATGTTCTATATATTTTTACCAACCTTATTCTTACCTTAATTTAGATGGAGTTATGCATTTTAAAAGGATATTTCAGAAATTATTGCTGATATGGGTTCTAGATTCAAGGGAATTTCTCAAATTCATACCAATATATAATTGATCTATATAATCTGTTAATGGAAACCATTATATTTATAAAATCTATAATTTTATTTTAAAAATATTATCTTACTTCCCTAGTGGTTTTTTAAAATTATTTTTCCAGAATAACTCTTCTTTTCAAAGTAAAGGAGTATGTATCTCAAAAATTACACGATTATTTTATTCGATTATTTTCATATAATTCAAAGCACTAATTAAATATTATGTATTATTGGGATTGATATTTTAAGAAATTATGTAGCATATTTAATTGAATGTTTTATGATTATTTTTACTATCGATGTTCTATCTTAATACTATTCACCAATTTACACTGAATGGTTAGTGTTTGTGCTTAATGTTCGGGGAATATTATTTACATTTAAAATATAATATTCAATATGAATGTATATGTTTATTTATGTTTATCCCAATTAATTTATGGGCTTTATTGGTCTTAGAAAGTGTTAGGTGGGCCCCAATATGTCCTCTAAGTGCATCGGTAGGTCTTATAAGACAAACTATGGTCTTGGCACGACGCCGTGACAAAATGGATATTTTTGGTTTCATCATGAGGCCTTGAATGTATGGTTATGATGTCCCACAATATTAATTCCCTAGTTAAGGATATATTATAAATGGTTCATGTGTTTATTCAACTAGTTGAATACTCATGATCATGTTTAATTATGGATTTATTTATTTAGCTCTTATTCTGGACATATTATGTTAATGTTCTTTTTTAAGGTCGTATGTTATTAATTTATTCACCATGACTAATGTTCATGTTTATGATAGCTTATACTATTTTTCATACGCTTACTGAGCATTTTAGATTCCCCCATTCATATGATTAATTTTCCTAGGACATGAGGAGGTATATTATGAATGAAATTCTTAAATAACCATGGAGTAGTGGATGTTGTCAAAAGACATTTTATGTTGTATTTCATTACAAGTTGTAATGTTAAAGATATGTTTTTTTTTCTATATTAAAAATCTATAAAACTACTTTGTCTTTGATGATACGTATTCATTTTTTATATTCTATTTTTATAGTATAACTAATAATCTCGTGAAAACTATGGTTAGGTATTTATTGTATCCATTTTCACAAAATTTCATAGCATCGTACACATTGAAAGGATTGGGTGTATATATACGAGATCTCTAATGGTCAAAATCTCCTCCAATTGTCTGAATTTTTTAGAAATTTTGGAGATACCTCTACATACAACACACACAAATTTCATTCAATAACTAATTCAGAAATATAATTTATCATTAGAAAATATCAAAAGAAACATTTAGTATATATGAATCTAATTATCAACTAAATTATGTTAAGGAAAATTAGTAACATTAAAAAAGATTTAAAATTAGATTCATAAAAAATAATAAAACATTATGAAATATAAAAATTTGAATCGGAAATAATTTATAATTTTTGTTGAGGTAATGAGAATTGGATTCATGAAAGATGACGTTTCAAAATTTAGGAAACTGTGAATCATGTTTAGTTATTAGTGAATCATTTATATTATTATCACTACATATAAAATCTAAATGATACAATTTTTTCAGCATAGTCAAATTCCCATAACATAACATGTAATGAATCCTTCCACCTGGAACAACATTATGTTGAATCCCTACAAAAGGTCAAATGATATAATTCATGTGACTATCAAATCATATTTTCTTATTAGAATAATATTATATATAAATATATAAATTATTATTTTATTACTACAATAAAAAATTATTTTAATTCATTATTAACTACGGATCTTCAAGGTTATAAAGTGGTCGTGGTAATTAGGTTGATGCTTCCATAAAAGGTATAAATACAAGATTTTAGTTATGATATTTTTAACAAGGTTCTATACTATTTTGGGATATGATTTTTTTAACCACATGAATGTGTTCTAGAGAGGTAATAATTTTATTGATAAATATAATGATAACCTCACCCCTTTTGATTCGATTGGTTACAAATATGAGTTCAATTATGAATTTTAGATTGACTAGTCTTAGTAATGTCATTTATAAAGTCTTATTAATGATTTTAAAAAATAGAAAAATGAAAAAATACCATATATTAGTTTACTACCATAATTATTTTCTTATTTTGAATTAATACAAGATATATATAAAAGGACCAATTAGGAAACATAGTTTCTTATTGTGAATAGGGGCATGGGGAAATTATTTTTTGGAAAGGAAGGACACTTGGGAAATTTTTGATTATGTAAACATTTCATACATATATATTTTCATATGTGTATTTATAAAGTAATGAATGAATAGTAATTCTTGTGAGCTACATATATATTGTTCTTGGGGTTTACAACCATTTTATTTGGTGTGAGAAAGGGATCATTATTATAATTTTCAGTTTGTATTAAACTGAAACATGAGTGTTTCAGAGTAGTGAGTGTGGTCATTGCATATGGAACATATCTTTTGGGACTCCAGTGTTGTGGTTGAGGATAATTGATATAACTAGAAAATGTAATCACGGATAAGGGATATCCAATTCTAAAGAAAACAACATCAAATACTGATAGAATATATTTTTTTACACCTACATTTGGAATAATGTTATAAAATCATACATCACTAATTGATTTCAAATGAATTTTATCTTTTATAAATTGTTTCTATTTGGATATATGTATTTTTTAAAGTTCCTAAATGCATATTTTAAAACGATTTATGTGTTTTGAAATATTTCTTATAGGGATGTCACTCATTTTAAATGATTAATATTGATGGTTTAGGAAGTTTCCTTGATTTATTTTTAAAAAATAATTGTGGTTTTGTGAAAGAGTAATTGGAACTAATTGATTTATTTAAATTTTTTTGTTATTTTAATAATAAATTTTTATAAATGGATTGTCTTTTAATTTGATTTTATGTGAGTTTTTATAAATAGTTTGGAAACTAGATTTCAATAAGTGTTTTTTTATAATATTATGTGTTTATAATTTTATATAATTTGGAAAAACATTACATTATATAAATAAGTTTTTAATTTATATATTTTATCTACTAATATCATCGAATTAAATATTATGTATATGAATAAATAATTGATAGATTCCAACTGTTTCACAATACAAAATGGAGATCGAGTGAAAGAGTTCATCATGTTTGCAAAAGATAATGCATATAACCCTTTTCAAATCCTTTATCTATTTTTATACTGGTGTTACTCAAGAAACGTTAGTCTAGATTTGTAGTATAAACACTTTATCTACCATGGAATAGATGGATGTTGTAAATTTTGGATTAAAAATGGGGTAAAATATAATGTAGCGAGTGGGTGGGATAATAGTGAATTCTATGGATCATCTGATGTCATTACAAATGTGGAAAATGAAGAAGACGATATCGAGGATGTTATAAAAATGGGAATGATGATGAAGATCGTATTGAATAAATGACCATGAGTGTTGATTAAGATCTCTGTGATTTCTGGAAATTGTATGAGCGGTTAAAGAGTTTGGAAAATATACGTTTTTATGGTGGTTGAACTAAATAGACATCATTTTTAGCTGTACTGAAACTGTATAATTTGAATGTAGGTAATAGATTGCATGAAGGTAGTTTTATAGAATTTCATTATGTCTCGAATGAAATTATCATTGAAGATAATGTGTTCCGGAGCTGAAGATATGATGATAAACCTAAGATATGTTGGATGTGTATAATCTCTAAAAGATTACAAACCTACCCTAATGATTGAATAATATTTATCTAAGACTAAAAATCACTTAGATAATTCCCAAAGTTTGTTTCTATTGACTCAAGAAAGATGAATCCATTTTTAAGAATGTTTTATGGTACATTCAAAACATTCCCATATTTAGACCCATATTTAAATGTGAGGAGACGACATGGAAATTGACATGTCATGCAGTCAGAAGAAATAATTATGGGAAACTATGTCACACAGAAGACTCTCGTTTGTGGAAGAGAATTGTTCATGAGTATCCTGATTTGGGAAACGAGTAGAGAATATTTCGTCTTGCACTATATACAGATGGAGTGAATACTTTTTGTTTTAAATGTATAAATTACAATACATGTCTAGTTATGTTGGTAAAATATAACTTTCCACCATGTTAATCCATGAAATTTAAACACATCTTAATATTTATTCATTAGTCAGGACAAAAACAACCTGGTAATGATCTTGATATTTATTTGTCTCCATTAATCGAGTATTTGAAATTGTTGGGGGATTCAAGTGTTATGTTTTATGATTTCTATAGAAATGTTTATTTCTCATTGAGAAACATGTTGTAGGGGATGATAAATGACTTTCATTCTTATGGATTTTTTTTTTGAAATAGCATTAAAGGAATTCATGGGTGTCCTGAATGAGAACAAGTTACATATTAAATTAGGTTAAAACATTCATAAAAACAACGTGTTTCTTGGAAATCAAAAATTTCTACCCCAAAAAAATAATTACATGATTATGGAAAAAATCATTCAATTAATGTTCAGACGAACATATAGCACCATCTCCACTAACAGTTGATAAACTGTTTGAAAAGGTACATGATTTGGATAGTAATTTCTGTAAACCATTGTTGAAACACATAACAAAAATCATTTGGTAGAAGAGACCTATTTGTTTGAATTAAAACACTAGAATTGTCTTCATGTCAAACACATTCTTGATTTTATGTATGTGGAAAAAAATGTATGAGACAGTTTCATCAACATGTTGATTAGTTCACCTAACAAAACAAAGGATTGAATTATATCAAGGATGGACATGGTTGACATGGGAATATAAGAATATTTGGCAATAGTGGAGTGTGAAAAAAAATCAATTTCTTCTTCCAACTCCTTAAAATCATTCCAGACAGGATAGATATCAGTTTAGAAACTTCTTAAAAGATGAAAATATTCTATATGGGTATTCATCAAATATCATGAACATCATGTCAATGAACAATTTAATATTAAAGGATCTGAAATCACAGAACTCACATGTTTTGATGAGAGATCTATTTACTATAGCTTTACATTGCATTTTTCAAATAATTCCCCTTATAAATTAATTAAGATTTTTTCTCCTTCAATGTTACATGCAGTAATGTAATAGTCCCGAGGAAATAATCGAGTATGGAAAGAGAAATTTCTGTCATATTATGTGAATTGGAAATGTTCTTCAACAAAACATTAATTGATATGACGATTCATTTGATGGTTCACATGTAGAGAGAGATTCGACTATGTGGTACTGAACACTATATATGGATGTACCCCATTGAATTAAATATGAGGATTTTGAACATTATAAGTCAAAAATTAAAGATAACAAGAGGGTAGTTTTACAGAGCAATATATAACTAAGGAAGGAATTGAATTCTATACCAAATACTTGTCCGATGTGGAAATCATTGGTCTTTCGTAATCTCGTCAAACTAGGTAGATTTATGGTGAAGGGATTTATAAAATAGAGGTTGTCACAGTCAATATTATAGATCAGGAATAGGCGCAACTTTAAATTTTTCATAATTCTTTTGAGGTTGACTAATATGTAAACACCAAAGAATAAATTATTTATAATTTTAATCCCTCAAGGGATGAAAGAGTGATATCAAATAAAAATAATTTAGAGTTTATATGATGGTTTCGTGACCATATATTTATAGAGTAATATGAAAATACATACACAATTTTATAATGACTTTGATGGATTTCTAGAGGACCAATATTGTATGTATTATCTTTTAATGCTTACGTAAATAATGGTTATACATTCTATACTAATGATCATCATGAAGATAATACCTTGCAGAATAGTGGAGTTTATTAGAAGTTGAAGTGATTCATGTTTTTGGTGATGAGGAAATAAATACAATTAATGTTACTATTTTATACTTTGGAATCATCAAAAAAATATTGGAGTCAGATTATACGAACTTCCACATGATGAATTTTCAATGGAAGTGGATTGATAATAGTAGTTATGTTAAAATACATGAGTTGGTATTTCAGAAAGTTGATTTCAGTAGGGATGTGTGCAAATAAAAATATATTATAATGGAGTCACAGGGAGTACAAGTATCTGATGTTATCGATCCAAAATACCGAACCAGTTCAATTGATATGTAATTAATCAAAACCACTAAAGGGTTAAATGAAAATTCAACAGAGGTTTACCCTTTCATGGGGATATTTCATTCATTTCATTGATTCCAAATGTGGATGGGGTTCTTTATGTTCTAGGAGTTCTCAATGAATTTATTTGGATAGTCTATTGAGCAGTAAAATCCATACATCCATTAAAAATATGGAGTTCAATAATGAGTTTATATATATTTTTGAAATATACATCATGATACATTATGTTATTATCTATTTTTTTCTAATTTTATGTAATATAAATTAAATGTAAACCACTTCTGCAGATAATTACTTTCTTATTTGTTGATGCTCCGAAACACGAGGCACAATAGGTCTCTCAAACTACTATGAAGAGGAACAATTGGTCACTCAACCTGATTTAGATCAAAGTGGAAAGGACTAATTGGTTTCTCAACATATTACTACATATTATCCAAATGTAGAGGTACAATAACCATCATTAATTGGATATTCCATAACTAGAGAGCAACATATTCATGATATTGATACCAGGGAAATTTTAGGTAATGAAACACTGGAATCCTAGAAAAAATATGACAAACATTGTTTGATGGTGTTAGAAAAAATACATAAGGAAAAAGTTAATGTAATTAAATACATTGCCAGATGGAATAATAAAGGCCAACATGTTTACCCCAAAATTCCATGTACATTAGTTGTAATGGAATCATCACATGGTATCATGCATCGATTGATGTATAGTCATGGAACCATGTATTCACCAGGCATAAGATACAGTTGTGGGAGATATTCCTGTTAAATTTTGATATCATTTGATTAATTTTTAAAAACAATATAATAAAGAAACATTTACCAACTATTCATTATCCCATTTTGTTTGAATTTAAAGTGGATAGCTCATGAAAAAAATATTTATTAAGGATTAATGGAAGGATTCACATAAGATTTTTCACATTTTTAATGAGATGTTATCTTAAATATGTTGAAGGGAAAATAACCCCACAACCACCTCCTCTTTATTCACACATAATAACTCATAGATCATGGGATGCATTTACTAGTCATTGTGCAGAGAAGCCTTTTCTAGTACATTATCTTTGGTAATACATTGTTTGATGAGTTGTGTATTCACTAATTTTATTTAATGTATTTTATTTATGAAACAACAAATGAGTGCTGAAAATAAATAATGTAAAACAAAACCAATGTACCCAAACAGTGAATCAAGAAGGGGGTTTTCTTCACTTGAAAAATAAATTTGGAACAAATTTTACCAATAACCTAATACTATTATATAACATAATCAAATACATGAACTATGATCCAATGTTTGAATAAATATTTATTAATCTAAATGAAAGTTCACTTCCATCCCATTACATATGTTATGTAAGTAGAAACTAGTAAATTAATATGGAATTCTAATAGATGAAAACAAATAAAAATATGGAAAACATGTGTACGTATTACATAATAAGTATATGTTTTACAATAATATAATATTATATAATATGGATTATTTATATTTCAATATTTACTATATAATATAGTCACAGGAAATAGTGACATCCAAAAGGAAGGTAGACATACTTACAGTGGCCTTGATGTAGAAATAAAAGTATGTCGGTGTTAGAGGTGCATGTTTTTGGGTGACACACCGAATAATTTTTGAGAAAAAAAAGAGGAGGATCAATGTGAAGAAGTAATAATTATGAGTGAAATAATATCTATCCATGAAGAACCTATTAAATTGTAGAGAGTTTTAATGAAAAACATAATGGGAGAAAGAGAATAATCAGCCCAAGAACAAATTGCTCGTGAAGATCCTTCCCCACGCCCGCTATCATTGAGGTGAAACATTCCCCTCCAATATAAGTCCTAAATGAGGTAATAAATGTTTTAATAATTGTGTCTTTGAAATTTGAATTATTGATAAATTGATACATTTATTTTACTGATATTGTATAAGGATAAAATAACATTGATTGAAATCTATTAATACCCACCCATTACCTTGTAGTTTAGGTTATGGTGTCCAATATAAGTAAGTCCCAGTTTAAAAATTGAACATATCTAAAAGGTTATATCAATGTGTCTATTAGCATATCCTATTAGCAGAAAACTAAACCACCTATTCCAGTTGATGATGATGATGATATTCATAAGGCCGAAAAATATCTATGAACATTCATCACATGGCTGTCACATCTTGTAAAAAACATGTGGACAAAGAGGTATTCATTTACAAATTATTTTTCATGATAAACCATTAAAATAAAATGAAAACATTTCTAAGGTGATGAATGTCATTATAGACGCAAACAAGGAAGTGGCGAAAAGGAATAATGTCTCAAAACTATCTAAAGGATCAACCAACCAATTCAAATTAACTTCTGAAAGTACCAAACCCCCCATTCAATATATTCATTTATATTCATTGATAGATTAGGTAGAAACTAACTTCAAAGATGGAGGTACTTAAAAAAATTGTTATTAATGAAAATATATATGGAGGAAGAGATCCATATTTCATTAGTGTTGACAATGTATGTGAAATACTGATATATAATTGGCAAGGCGGATTAGTTGTAAATGTATATATGATTTATGTTTTAATAATTTGATTTTTATAAAGATGATATACTATTAAAATAACAACTAAATAAATTTTATATCTTTCACAGGTGCATATACTAAAAAACAATTGAATGAATTTTCCTACGGAAAAAAATTTGGAATCATTAGTCCTCACGTCACCTCTATATACAAAACAAAAACAGAATCCAATAAAATGGGTGACATAGTGCTACGGATGTTCAAATAGTTAAAAAAGAAATTTTCCGATGAAAAACTTTTCTTAATACTAATAATGCAAGGGTAACACTCCAAATTTAAATCATATCAAATATACATTAATTTCTTTCATTAATCATTTGTTTTTGAGTTTTTTGGTAGCATTGGATGCTGATTGTGATCAATTTGGATAATCCAGATATTTATTTCTTGGATTAAATGCATGGATATCGAAAAACAAGACCACACATGATGTAATTTATCAATTTTTAATAAACTACATCAAATATTTTAGGAATAAACATTGAGTTATATAATTTATATTTTATTTTAATGAGGATTATGTTATGATATGGTGGGGCGTTAATATCATCTCCATCATGGAATGTTTCTAGGGGAATGTAAAAAGAAATTCACAATTATTATGACTAGAAAATTATTCAGGTATATATAATAAATCTTAACTATTTAAACCCAAATAAAAAATTACTTATTTTTCTCATTGTTTCTATTGTGTCCAAAACAATCAAATATAAAATATTTTTGCTCTTATGCTTAGAAATTTATGAAACAGATAATACTCCATGATCAAACCCGCATCCATAAAGATGTGCTTTGGCAGATAATTACTATTTCACATAAAATATTTATTAATCCTTTGTGTATTTATATCTATTCTGTACTAACATGATTTTTGAAAAGTCTTTTATTCACCATAATATATATATTTGTTTAAAAAGTAATGGGAAGCATACCTGATAGAATAATGTACAAAAATAGAATAAATATGTTGTTGGTATGAATGGAATTTCCTATTTTTATATAAAATTTTCATTAATTTTAGTAAAAAGAACAATTTTCATGCTGGAAACTGGGAAAACATAATAGGATATTTTTGATATTTTAGTCCAATGATCAATATGTCATTTTTGACGTGTAAGAATAAACCGCACCTAAATCCAATTCTAGATGTAACCATTATTAATATAAGAATATAGTATTATATTAAATTAACAATAAATTTAGTAGAAAAGTAAAATTTAAAAACTGAAAACTAGGGAAACACATTTATATTTTTTTGATATATTAAGAAAAATATCCATCACCCATTTGTAACGTGTAGAACAACCACACCTCAATCTAATGAAAGGTGTAACATATATGAATAAAAGGTTTCGGTTATCATTTTAAAATTAACATTTTATCTCAAAACATATTACTGATTGAAAACCAATAAAACTCACTTTGATTGTATTCATAATATAAGGAAATGATTCATATGTTCTTTGTAACATGTATGATTTAATCTCATGTCAAACTGACGCACGAGGCATCGGGTTAGAATCAAAATGCATGTTTCTTGTTTGAAATGATATTTTGGTGAAAACAACACAACTGACACTCAAAAAAATGATAAAACACATTCATGTTGTTTTCATACATTAGGAAAATGATCTATAATTCACTTGTGACATGTAATAATCAACCTACCTATAATAGGATGCACATTCTGATCGATATAACTCAAAGTGTCTCTTTTTATTTAAAATTGACCTCATTTTTTGTAGAAAAACACAACCAGCATACTAAAAAATATGAAAACACATTCATATTGTTTTGATAACTTATTAAATTGATCAATGAGTTAATTTTGACAGGTATTTTTCAATACCACCTTAATAAAATTCATCATGTGACTAGTATAAATCAAAATGTGTCTTGTTATTTATAATTGAAATTAATAAAAGTAAAAAAACATCTGATATAATAAAAATTGATAAAACACAGTCATATTGTTTTCATATTTTTTTGATACTTTAGGAAAATGATCCATGGGAAATTTGTGATTTGTAGGAGTAAACAAAACCTCAATCCAAATCATAGTGTGATCCGTATGAATAAAATTTTTTGTTATTATATTAAAATTCAAATTTTAACTCAAAATGTTTCAGTCACATAAAACTTATAAAACACTTAATAATTGTCTTCATAATTTATAAATGTGATTTTTATGTCTTTTCTAATAGTTATAAAGTAGCATCACAATAAATGAATACATGATATGACCGGTGTGACTCAAAAAGTGTGTTTTTAGTTTGTAAATATATTTTAGTAAAAAAACACAACTGACCTACTAAAACTTTAGAAAAAATATTTTTATTGTTTGGATACCATAGAACAATGATCCTTGACTAATTTTTTATTTGGTGGAATTAACCACACCTCAATTCAGTGAATGATTTCATATGTATAAATCAAAATGTGTTTTTCAATAAAATTTACATAAATTTAAGTAAAAATAAAATGTGACAAGATGATAATAAATAAAATATATTGATATTGTTTTGATACTATATTAAAATGATCCATGAGTAATTTTTTTGTATATGAATCAAACAGACGTTGATATGACGCATAGTGTCACTAGTATTAATAAAAGTGTCTGATATCAATTTAAATATGACATTTTAGCTCAAAAGGTATCACTCACATATTACTAAGAAAAATCCCTTCGATTGTCCTCATAATTTAGTAGAGTGATTTGAAAGGCCATTGTGAAGTGTTTGTAGTAGTCTCACATCAGACCGTATCATGATGTTACCGGTATGACTCAAAATGGGTGTTTCCAGTTTGAAGTGATATTTTAGTAAAAAACACAATTTTCATACCAAAAACTATGAAAACCCATTTTTATTGTATTGATAGTTTAGAACAATGATCCATGAGTCATTTATGATGAGGAAGAATTAACCACATCTTAATATGATGAATGATGTGACTAGTATAAATCCAAATATGTCAATTAAATTTTATATTAATTTTCATAATAAAAAATGGGACATACTCCAAACCAATCAAACCCATTCATATAGTATTTTTAATTTAGAAAAATAATTCATAGATCATTTCTAATTTGTATAAATCAACCCCACCTCAATACAATGCAACATGTAACCTGTATAACACCAAAAGTGTCTTTTTTAATTCGACTTCAGTTTTTATTAATGTTTTCTTTCATATTAATGTTTCATTTATTTATTTATAGTATTACTAACATAATATTTATTTTCATATATAGGTGGATCATTATTCTTGAGTTGGGATTATTAGTTCAAAAACAAATACCATGGGTAGAAAATATTGAGAGGGGATCACACATTTTAAAAGATGAAACATTATTGTTTTAAACTATTTGTTTTATAATTTTAAATATATTTATCTGAACCATTGTTCGAAATATATATAGTACAGTTTTCAAACCTTTGTGTGTACTTATTTGTTCCTATGTATGTTGTCCATGTGGTCTGTGTGTTTACTCTGAAGGTTCTGGTGGGTGTGCATATTTAAAAACAACAAATCATAGGCCTCTATGCATTTATTAGCACAATTTAGAGCATTGATAAAGCCCCCCTATATCATCACAATTTTGAGCACTGATGAAGGACCCCTTTTTTAAAATTAATTAAAGCAATGAAAATGTGGTCGTTTATCAATGATACAAATATGGACGATAATTTGTGTCCTTTATCTATTTTAAAATAGAGCTTAAAAAGAGGGGCATATATCTATGATTTTAATTCCTTGGAAAACGAAAACCCATTATCAGTTATTGTTTAGAAATATTAAAGGAGACAACCTTTTCTTTGATGGGATTAACAGTTATTTTATACCAATGATAAAATCATTTCCAATCTTTTATAAAATAACATATTGTAGTATTTTATATTGATGGAGTGGATTGGGAGAGATGATACTTGATTTCTAGAATAATTGGAGATGATATTTGATGCCAAAGTGGCATGGGGTCGCGCTAAAGGAAGAACTAGTGTATCATGAAAAACATGATCAACATAGTATGTAATCCATGATTACATGCAATATTGGTCCCTTTAGTGGAATATATGGTTTCTGATAGAAGTTATGTATCACACGACATGGTACCCATATCACACAATGTGTTTTCCCTCCTGCGTGAACCAAGTGTGTACTTTGGAAAGCACATGGACACGAAATATCAGTATGATATGTCATAGGATGTGACCTGATGAGTAACACCTCTAAGACATGTGTCATCGGTACTATCAAACACACAAATTTATTCTCCCGAATTAGTACAATGTGGAATCGGCGATCAACAATCCAAGGATAGAATACAATAGTTGTGACTAACCTCTAGACTATGTGTCTTGAGTATATCTGGATATTTTCATTTATGAGCAGTATACATATACATGTGTAGAGAAGTAGTATTATCCTTTGTTGTATTCTTTTTGGTTTCGGGGTGTCTGACCAAATGTTGTTATACTAACTATTTCATAGTCTTTATCCACATTTGTCATGCCTTGTGTAGATGATTGACCTTTTGGCAGAGTCTAAGATGAACTTGGGCCATACAAAGCATAGGGAGACATGATAAATCAAGGTGTTTTCCTATAGCTTTATGACCATGGTCCCAGTAATTACGTCTAGTGTTGAATTGTGTTTCTGATACTTTATTTTTGGATTTTATTTGGCCATGTTTACTATCTTTTACTTAATGTTTAACTATAGTTACAAATGAGATGTATTCATGCATGGTTGTTTAGTGTTTTCTTGTTTTAGAATCGTATGGTTTTGGATATGTGTTCATGTGTATAGGTATTTAGGCAAAGGCCTCCCTTGTCAGTGATATACATTCCTGGTGCTAGTCATTTGCCCATGGCCTATTAGAGGCATGAATGAGGAGTCTAGGAATGGGACCCTTTAGGAATGTCCTTGACAATCACAGAATATATCCAAAAATAAAATGTACTATAATTTTATGGTGTATATTAGAAAATAAATGGATAATATGTGTAGAATATTGTTATTCTACATGGAATAATTTTTATGGAA
The DNA here is from genome assembly GCA_963277665.1 of Viscum album. Classification (NCBI taxonomy): domain Eukaryota; kingdom Viridiplantae; phylum Streptophyta; class Magnoliopsida; order Santalales; family Viscaceae; genus Viscum; species Viscum album. Next base: position 1,049,829,141 of record OY728150.1, read on the forward strand.
TAATAATAATTCACATTAATATTTAAGAGTAAAATACAAGTTTCCATGATAGCAACACATGATGTGGAAGAAAATTATAAATTTGGTTGTGAATGATCAACGGAAAAGATATTCAGTAGGTGAATAGTAAATATTCTTATATAGAACTTTTTAGAATAATATATTTTTATGTAAGGATGTATTTATATTTCAATTAGGTAATCTAATTCAAAGAATCACTATAGATAGAATACCACCACCAACTTATTCTATAATTAAAACTCAATAATCAACTTATAGAAGGTCTAAACAACAAAATTCATGAAGGAGAAATATGATTTACCCAAACATCATAAAGTGCTAGTAGGGCCTTCAAGATATAGAAATTAAATATTTTTATCATATTTACAGATTTTAGAGGATTATCATCGAATATGTGAGCATGTTGTTTTCTGGGAGTGATATGAATAAGGTGGTAGACATATTGGCTAATATTGAGGTTCAAATTTTATCCCAAGTCGTATATTCCAAATTAGTATTATTCTATTGGATTATAAAAAAACATATTTAGTTAGTAATACCTTGGTTTCCATTATTTTATACGAATATATCCATTTTTTTATTTTTCATAATTTTATTTAATAAAAACATGACCCTTTTCATTTTTTATAAAATTTATAGGTGTTTTTTATTAAATATTCATGTTAACCAAATATTGATTATGAATATTTTTAAATTTCATTTATATAATAAAATATTATATTAATTAAAAAATTTAAATTCAATAAGAAATAATTTCCATAGTCTAATTAAAATTATTTCTTATGTGTGTGTTCTCCTATCTTCAATTATATGTGTGAGTTTAATGTGGACCACACATAACATATTTTATTCCATTTTTTATTTGACCTTATATCCATAGAAATTTTAATAATATTATACTCAATAAAAATGGATATGTTATACTTAAATTGGGGTGAGTAATAGTTGTGTAATGTTAAGTGATTGATAGTTATTCACATTTCATGTTCTTTATGATAAATTATTAAAGATTTCTTATATATGTAAATTGTTAGTGTCATATAAAGTTAAAAAAATGAATTAAATGGGTTATAAGGAAATAAAATATAATTTTTTTGATTACTAAAGTATATATAAACAAGAATGGATTGAGGCCAGTACCATTGTTTAATATTTTTTTATGTCGAAGTATTTTAAAATCCTGATAAAAAATTTTATTTGATGTGGATTTTAGTTTAATGAAATATTTATCAAATATCAATGTTTTTCAAATAATAAATACCAAAATTTTAACTTGCCACAATCAATATTAAATTAATAAATTATTCATTGTCTATCTTCTCATATTATCTCTATAGATAATCAAAAAAATCAACCAAATTTCAGTGAAAAAGAGAAAAATTGATTTTAGAAATTAATAACACTTCCATGGATTTAGCCTCATTAATACTATATATAGTATAGTAAAATATTATATTATTTATAATTAAAAGAAAATAATTGATTTTTCATGAGCTATACTATAGGTGATATAAGTAGGAAGAGGGTAAATTTTATATTTAAATCCATCTAGTATGCTACTCAAACGTTAATGGGAGAAAACATATTTACACCACTATAGATTAGGAAATAATGGAAATTTTATTTTTTAATGTAAATTATTTAGCATCTACTTTATTCTTACTAGTTATTACTTCTATATATATAATTATATTGAGATACATTTATAATTAGAATGATGTTAATACAAGAATGATCTAGATGATTTTTATTGTAACTGTTTAGGGTTAAAATAAAATATAAGATAGTTTTAATGAATTTGTTAAATGATCAATTGTTTGGGATATATTTCCACAATAGAAAAGTTATATAACAAAAATAGTTAAGAAATAAATTTCTCAATGAAATGAAATTAAATATTAATTTATATACAGGTCTATAGTTTTTTGAAATATCTAATTATTTGGCCTTTGGGTAATTATACCAACATATCACCTCACAACAATGTAATGAGTTCTAAGAAGTAGATAGAAATTTTTTTAGCATCATACAGTATCATTAAAATGACATATGTATGTAATAATTAGTTGATATGTTCTAGAACATAAGGTGATAAACATATTATAATTTTCACTCATTTTATATTAGATTACAAGACAAATGGGAAAAAATTGTAAAAAATATTTTATGATTAATCATGTTCTATTTTACCATTTTTAAGATAATGGAGAATAATTATTGTATATCATCATTGTGTGTGAACTTTAAACTTTTGTATGAGTAACAACATTCCCCAAATCTCAGTTATAGAAATTTAGGTGATCAATTTATTGGGAATATACTTTATATCATGCTTTCTGAACTCCATTATAAATATTTACATCCCTATATGATTTTTTTAAAAATATGGTTATAATCCAAAGACTTGGTAATGTAAAAAACATAGGTGGTGATGAAATAAATTTTATGTTTTTAGAGAACCCTAGATTATTTTCATCAGTTATAGAGGATTCATTATTCAATAATTATAAAGTATATTAAATGAAATTATTTAATTTTATAATATAATATAATCTAATAAATTATAAATATAATTAGAAATGTTAAATTCCTAAACCATCATTTTAAACAAAAATCATGGGAACATTTGTTTTACAGGATAAAAATATTTATCCATGAAACTGGATGGATTTATTTTGGAGAATTCAATATATTTCAAAGATCAATTAGCAACCATTTTAATTAGATTGCAAGAATCAATTTCACTTACCAGTGATCTCATAAAATGAATAACATTAAAATTTAAAAACAATTAATATGGATTCCGTAGAAATTTTAATAAAATAATTTCTGAAATACTAATATAATTAATGGTATCTCAATAGATAAATATAAAAATATGTAGACCTATAAATAAAATACCCAATTATGGTATGTGTGATACATCTGTAAAATATAATTCCACTTAAATGATATGTTAATATTAATTAAATTGTAAATTTATTTAGAGGGATTAGATTTCTAAAACCCTCCCATTATATTTTACCTTTAGTTTGGTGGTGCTAATATGGGTCATGGAGGAGTTATGGAATCCAATGGAAAGTTTTGGTTAATATAAAATTCACCTTTCCATAGTGTTGGGAGTGGTTCATTCTGTTATTATGCTTTCCTGGTGGCATGTGTATGGGTAGGACCATTTTGGCCTTGGGTGATTGGTGGTTAGTTTTGGAGTTTTTTTATTGGTGTCAGTATGAAAAATGATGAGTAAAATGGTATAGATATATATTTTATAGGGAATTATGATGGTTCTATTCATCTTTCCATCATTAGTATAGAGGAAATAAATTGGTGATACCATTTTTTGGGATGGTTCTTGAAATTTATATCTTTATGAAATAGTTTTTGTAGAGGTCCCCATGATATGGTGTTGGGCATAATGTCGACAAAATGGTCATGGAATTGTGTTATGATATACTGGATATTCATGGAGGGTTTCAAGGGCCATAACTCCCTAGAATATCCATGGAAGAGGTGGTGGTAGTGGTAAAACAATATTTGATATTAAAGAGGACTCAGTGTTCAAAGAATGAATACCATATTTGGTCTTTGATCGGGATTTCCATTAAAAATTTAACAATTCCAACAACATGGTGAATGAATCAAAAGAATAACATATAAAAAGAGGTTTCAAATATTTTATAGTATGAATTTTTTTCTTCTCCCATGATCTAGTAAACCCCTTGACCACTCATCATCTTCTAGTAACACCACTTTGGAGTTTCAGAACCATGAATCAATCTAACCAAACTATCATAAATATTGGTAGACCCTTTTATCCTCTATTTTTATGATTTTTATCTAATTCATTCCAAGTGTTTTTTTTGAGTGGACATCCTTTTTGGGTTTGAAAATCAACCAAATACAAATGTTGCCATTTTTCTTAGGTTTCATATGTGTTTCCTTCTGTGTTGGTTGGTTCATGATTATATTTTCTTTCTTATAGAACAATACACATATTTTTGTGGCAGGAAATAATTATTATCTCCTTCATCTAGGTTAATCTATGGAAATTTCACGATTTTTTGTTCCTTTGGGTGTAATTTATGGGTTTACATAATAATATAATTTAATATATAAATAAAAAGATAAATGTGATTTTATCATTCAATTATGTATATTTGTCTTCTGATATTTCTTATTTTTATTACCTCTTCACCCCGACTAATAAAATACATATTGAAGGGAAACATTTTTTCTGTTATGGGTTTTTAGATTTGTGAACCTCGTTGTTACTCCATGAATGACCTCAAATTACATTACAGGATTAGAACTTATATATTTATATTGAATTTTATTTTCAATTTAAATATGTATTGATTGATAATATATATGAAATATATAATATACATATATATACCTGCTATGAATTTGTGGTGGTTATGTTATCTCTGCTAGGGATTGTTTTGTGATGTTGGTGACTAGAGTAGATATGTGACATGTTGTGGTAGTAGAGTATTGGTCAGTTTTCAAGTGTTTTGATGTGGGTTGATGGGCTGCGTTTGGATTGATGTTCTTTCTGATGTTAAACAGTTGTGATTCAGTTATGGTTAGAATGTGTAGTGGTGGATTTTCTTGAGAAGTATGTGCATTTTTTGGAGTGTGTCTATAGAAGTAAATAAGAAGTGATATAATGTATTATTACTGATGGAATCAATGTTGCATTGGCTGAAAATGAATTGTGTCAATAAAATAATTAATGCTTGATAATTTTATTTACTAATAGAATGACTAATGAACATGTATAACTAAATGGGAAGTGATGGATATCGTGGGTTTTCCTTAAATAAGAAATAAAAAGATTAATAAGTGAATGTTGTTTGAAAACTACTAAATCTAAGATTTCTTAACATAAAATGGGATTGTAATTTTTGGTTTCTATCTGTCATATATGTGTAGTGTATCATATTAGGGGTTGAAATAAGTGATGGATGAGGTTATAATATGATGTGGTGGTGTTTTGGTATGTGTAAATATAAGTGGATGTAATCACAATGTATGGTATTTTTATGATATTATCTATATTATATTTTCATTTTGTTTTTAGATACACCTCACCCAGGTCAGATAACCATAATTAAGCTAAACTATTTTGGGTTTTGGGTTTTTTCCCAATCATCTAGGTTATTAGTTATGTGGATGGACATATCCCCCATACAACCTTCATTATGAAATGATATGTCATAGAGGTTGTCTATAGTAGGAGGATGGCCTGAGGTTGATATACTTCATGTTAATTATACCCTATTTCAATGATTATGTGATTCAGTTCGGACGTAGATTTTTAATGATACTAATACAGGGTTCTATACATTATTAGAGGAGGTGGGTATGTTTTCAACCCATTCCACATTTGAGATGGACGTATATATTATGTGTTGGCATAGAGGGAATGGTATCACAATATGTTTCACATCGTGAGAACAGAAAATCAGTTGGGGATTTTTTATTCGGAAATTTTTCATATATATCATTGAATCAAAAATTATTATAGTTTGATTAATTATTTGGGTTGAGTTCCTTGGTGAGGATAAGAATAGATAGTGACCCGTTTTAATCCTTTGTTGGTTCAACTTTGTATTCACTAGTTCAATAGTAATATTGTTTCACATTTTGACAAGAGACATTGAGTATTACAATCCATAGTATATGTTTTATTATTACCATTCATATATATTAACATTATTTCACATTTCTAGGATGATTGTGGGTTGATATTTCCATTACATGATTAGGTACTGGAGAAATTGTTGAGTTATTTTTCATCGGGTTTACCTTACCATACTTGTATAGAGAGTTTAATTTTTTTTAAATTTGATCATGCATTGTGGGATGTTTTTTCACATTTATAATATTTGATTGAGATATTTGGTGGCTGACATCATATATATTATGAACAAGCTCATGATTAAGGTCGTTGGTTTTTGATTATTTTTTATTATTATTATGAAAGTTAAAGAAAGAAGAGAGGAAATTAACCTCGCATTGTATTTGAATCGAATTGACCAACATATTCCGAATATTTGAATCATAATGTATGACAAAGTGAATTTTATTGAGGAATAATCTTGATGGATATAAATGTTCATTGGATTCACCCGAAATATGGTTTGAATGGTTTGGTCATATTAGAGGAGAATCAGAGTACACATGACTATGATTTATATATGATGACACTTTATTGACCTTGGAGTTATGATAAATCATATGTTAGATAGAATTTTTTTGATTAAATATAGATAAATTATATGTGTATTGAAAGAGATGTTATCAATCACTTTTATACTGATCATATTTGGATGGATAGAGAAATGTTATTGAAGATCCTATTTAGAATGATTGTAATCATGTGGATCATAATCATGTCTATTGTAATCATGTCCATCATTTCTAGGAAAGTTTATTTCTCGAATTGTATTCAATATGAGAAAAGATGTTAGTAGAAGAGTATGATTATACTAGTAAAATGGGATGTTTCAATAACATTCTTGTAAATAATAACAATGATGAAGTTATTTTAAAATGTATTTAAATTCATAAAATATGTCATGATATAAGCAAAAACAATTTAAGAAAGGAACTTGATAAAGAAAAAAATCTACAACTTTCCCATCATATTCTCTATTCCTTCATATTATGAAGAGGCTTAATTTTACTGTTCAAGTGATGTCAGAGGTATCATATTTGGAAAGGAATTATAAAATATGATATGTTTTCATTACTTTCAATTGGGTCAAGAACCATGGTATAATAATTGATGCTGATTCATTCTTCTGAAGAGAATAAGTAGTCAATGTGATTGAATTACATCATTTAAGTCAATTAAGAGAAGAGTTGTAGGAAATAATTCTATGTGTTGTCAAGGGGTCTATAATTTCAATGAAGAATTTTTTATTCATCAATTGGTATAGAAAATCAAAATGAATAATTGGAATGGATATTGGAAAAAATGTTAAATATGCCTATTTATTCGTACATTTAATTTCAATTGATACAAATAATTGTATTGAAGAAATAAAATTGAGTTAATTAAAATGGTAAATCAGAAATAGCCAAGTGATATGAAATAAAGTTTTAAAGAGAACCTAAGTCTTGATGATTAATCAAGAAGATTCAAGAAGTGTTAATGAAGTAAGAAATTTTTCCAAAATTCATGGAGTCATGAAAATATGGGGAATCTGGTTGAGTGGGAATCCATTTTTGATTTCCAAGAAAAAAACATTGGTCACCTATAAAAGGAAAAAATTGCATTGTAATATTTGTATTCAGTGATCATCTTGATCAAAAGACTATTGTATTATTATTTTCATTGTATTCATCCTGTCATCATATCAGGCTAGATAATCAGATTAGAATTTCCATATTAGGATTTCCAGAAAGTGGTAGATGTAGTTCTTGATTGATTTGTTCATATTATAAAAGTGATATATTATCATATTTGGAATTCTAATTAGAATATTCGGGCTGGGTAGATAAGATAGAGTTTTTTTACAATGTCCATGAAGTTATTACTAACTTCAGATGAATAAATTTAAAATTATTTTTAAAAGGATAATGTTTTTTAAATAAAAACGAAGTATAGGTCACATTTTTTGTTACACAATCATTGTATTACCACTATTATTCTAGAGGACTCACACACAAAATTATATTGTATAAATAGTGTCAGATTAGTGTAAGAGAATATCCTACTTGTAATATTACACAACAAATGATTGTTTTCTAGGGTATAGTGTGGTATTGAATAATTTACAAACCACACAATGTATGTATCTATTACTATTGAATAGTGAAACTTATAAATACGTATGTTAATGTGGATTTATGTTTGAAATTTTTTTGTAGTGATTGACACCTTTATTAGTCTATGATAATGTTTTCAAATTAATAGAAAAATTAAATAACATAGTATCGCTAATTCACCAACTCCCCCACTTAGTGATAAAATAGTCCAGACTAGGAACATTCAAATGGAATGAGAGGGCAAGGCTCCCTTCACATATTATTTGATGATTGAAAATTTAAATTGTGTGAACAATAAAGATATTAATTATTTTGATGGTAATAATTATCTTTTCGGGAAATATATTATGTTAACATATCTTATTTCTATTAGATATTATTTTATTGAATATATATAATATGGGTTTCCTCCAATTGAATAAAATGGTACACTTATATCTACTGATAATAATAATCCTAATAAATATTGGATGTTGAATAATTCTTTGTTATCATAAATATTTGAATGTTATTTCTTATGGGTAAACGGTGTTTCTTACTTTTCATGTTATATGGAAAAAATATAAAGACATATACAATGGAAACAAAAAACTGAATAAGAAAATATTAAAAATAGGAAGATCGATGTTTGAATATTTGAAGATGGATGCATTTAAATATATTGGAGTCTTTTTCCATGTATAAATGACATTTTTAGCACTATCATATGTCTTGGTGAAAATCTAGATAATTCTAAAGTTGTTGAAAATATTTTGATAATCCTTCCTGACCACATTGATGAAAATGTTTAATTACAGGAAGACATATATCCTATAATATTATCTCTATTTTATTTTCATATCACTCTCATTACTTATTTAATGGGAAGGGGGAGCTATGAAAAGTTTACCAAATGTTTATATAGAAATTCCTTTCAAGGATTCTATGAAAGAGAAGTCAAATATGACTCTTATAAAAGATTATGATAGTGAGTCTCGTTATGAAAATCAGGAATGCAAAAATTTTGATGATATTTTATCCTTTAAAAAATGTGAAAAGATTTATAGTTAAATAAAAAGGGAATCATCCCTGTAAATATTTTGAATGTGGAGCCAATGGGAATTTTTTGGTTAATTGTCCTCAAATAAAGAAATAATAGGATAATGATGTTGAATAAATAATACAACGAATATTATAGAATAAATAGGTAGATAAACAGAAATTATATTCCATATGAAATGATATAAAATTCTTTAAATCTAAAATAAGAAGATTCCTTTATAAATAATAAGAATATGTAAATGATTTTTAATCCTAAAAATATATGGAGTATGGTATTGAGAATAAATTTATTGAAACAATGAATGATGATTAATTCAGAAGAATTCATTCCAAATAATAAGAAACGTGATGTAAATATAATTTGAATGCTGATTTGAAATAATTTCTATGAAAAATTTGAAGGCTTGATAAGAAAAAGAATCTATTGGAAGAGGAATGTTCCTCAAAAAATATTCAGGAATATCAGGTAGATGAGAAGGTTAATATGGTGAGATACATTGATAATATGATGAGCATATGAAGGTGAAGTTGGAGAAAAATAATAAATGTTTTATCTTATCCAACAAAACATTTTTAAAGATAAAAAGAGAAATACCATTTTCAAAAACTCTTCCTCAATAGATGGAGAGAGTTATAAAAAGGAGAAAAAGTATATGTAACAATAAAATATACCTTCCAATATTGAGAAAAAATATGAAAATATTTCTATAATGAAGAAAGATTGGAATGTTATGTATGTTTCCAATACCAGCAAAGTTGAGAGTATATAAGTTACAAATCACCCTGAGTTAGAATATTTTTGCAAATAGTATAGATAAAAAAATATATCTAATAATTCAAATTTTAATAATACATAAAATAATAAGAATAATTGCATTGAAAACATAATGGTCGGTGGTATAAAAAACAAATTCAAAAAGGTTATTACGAAACATATGAATAATTAGGTTTAGTATTGAAGTTTTAGAGGCAAATAATCATTATATGTGTACTGTTGGGATTGTGGTGGATTCAGACATATGACAAAAATTATTTGGTTAAAACAAAAATATTACTATTACTCTGTTTGATATGATATGAAAAGGTATAGGTGGAGTTAATTACCTTAAAATAAGAAGTAAGAGAATGTTGTTTTAAAGAAACCATAAAGGGCTGGTGTTAAAGATAAAAATATGTTCCAAACATTGGAAACTATTCATAAAATATGTGAATAACCTTGCCACTGTGAATAATGATTTCTTATGTTGTTACCGGGACAAGAAATGTATCTTATCAATTATGAGAATTTCGAAAGTGATGAAATAAAAGGAAGAAGAAAACACTCTTGTGGCTGAAACCACTATAGAATCATCAAAAGGAGAAAGAAAATGGATTATTAGTGGTGGGTGTTATTCTCATATAATAGGACATTTTTGGGTGTTCAGGAATGTGAATAATTTTAAATAAGGCACCGAGAAATTTGGTGATGATAAATTTATGAGAATTAAAGGTTTTCGATCAACCATCATTGGAAACGAATAGTTGAAATTTAAGAATGTTTTGTATGATGATGGTTTGAAACCAAATTTTAAAAGAGTTTCATAATTTTTTAATGAGGGTAACAATTTTATCTTTTGAAAGGATGGCTTTGTTGTGGAAAGTGAAGAATATGGAAACATAGTTAACAAAATCAAATTTACAAAAGGTAATTTTTTAGAACATGGTGATATAAAAAAAATTGTTCCTTGATTTTGGTGTAACAGAATGAATTTTGTAAAAAGATATGGGAGACATGTATCAAATAAAAATGAAAAAAAATGTCATTGTGGGTCAATGTTCAAAATATTCTTGATTTTTCATGAAGAATAGATTGGTGTTTTTCTATTTCCAAGAGAATATATATTACATACCCAGTTCATAAGAAATTTAAGATTTATTGAAAAGAACCCCAAAAGAATTTTTATTTTGATATCTATGGTACTCTATTAAAAAAATATATAGATATTTAATTCATCACATTCATTTATTATTTAACTATCATTACTTTTGTTTTTTATATGAATCGTAAATTAGATGATTCGAAAATGTTTAAATGTTTCAAAAGAAAAGCTGAAAAGGAATGTGATTTTTTAGTGAATAAATTGAGAACTAAAAATGGAGGTGAATACAAAAGTGAAGAATTCGAATGTAATATATTGAATTATGAAATTTTTCATTAGTGTATTTCATTATACACTCCTCAACAAAATGGGGTTTCTGAAATAAAAAATATAAGCTTGGTGGAAATGGGATGAATTATTTACTTGGACATGGTACCTCTCATTACTATTAGAGGAAATCCATGAACACTACTATTTATATTAAAAAACATCATATCTATTGACCTAATTAAGTTATAACTCTATTTTAATTATTTATGGGAAAATCCATGAATGAAACACATAATTGTTTTCAGAAGTTTATGTATTATAATAAAGGATGGAAATAATGAAAAAATTTACAATAAATGTGATGAAATAATATTTCCTGGATATGCTCTAGAAGGAAGTGGATTTAGATTTTTCAAAAAATAAATAAGAATAATTTTTTATTTAATTGGTGTCAATGTCATTGGAATATAAGAATAACAAAAACATATTCGGAGTGACAAAGAATTTTAGCACGAATGGTTCAATAGAAATTCTGATAAGGATATTGAAAATTGTAATCCCAGTCAAGAAAAATTAGGCTCAGATATTTCTAGGGATGAGGAATATAGTCAAAAATATATTCCTAGGATGAGAATAAATTTGTAAGTTCATAATATCATTGTAGATAAAAATCATAAGGTTTAAATAAGAAGAACAAAAAATTCTATATAACAAACTTCTTCGTATTCAAAAATATTGTTGAATAATGTAAAAGAATATTTTGAGTATCCTGGATGAGTTATGCACATGAATGAATAGTTGTATCATATTGAATATAATCACACATTGGACCTATTACCCACCCCAATTTAAAAACAACATTATTTGAACAAAATGGATTTATCAGAAAAAAGATAAATGGTGGAGGTGTAGTTATATGTGTTGGATTGTAATATTGATGAATATGTATATGAGATGTCACCATAGATGAGGTAGGGGATAAATGTAGGTTTATAACATTGTATTCAAACAATTAATAATGAACATTGTTTAAGAGTTATTAAACTAATAAAATTAACATCCAATACAAATGACTGTATGTGTCTTGGGTTTGATGGATATAATATGATGTAATACCACATGAAAAGAAAAAGAAATTTATTTTAATTGAATGAAATGATCTGAGTAATACAAATATAAATGATTCTACCATACAACATATATAATCTCTTTATACAATAAGTAATTAATGAATTGTAACTAAAACAATTACAATATAAATGAATTTTAATTGAAATAGGAAAAGCATAAAATCTCCTAATTATTATAGATAGAAGCGTAAATGTAATGTTATTAGAATTCATTTATCCTAATGTGTAGGGTATATTTTCATATAGCATAAAAGGTTTGATTACCATCGCCATGATAAGCCATATATACGATGATCAACAACATGTCTTCCTATCCCAAGAAGCTCCCAATTACAATGGTAATTATCACCTTTATATTTCAAACACAAGAACGCCCACAACATGATGATCGGCATGACCTTCTTCCCATCCCTAAAATCCCTCGATCTTTATCACATTAATCGGTTACACAAATCAAAATAGATAACTTATTGAAATACAAGAACATAGAACAATATTTCCACATCTAATGTCTTCATGGTGTCCACACCAAGAAAGAGCGAGGTCACACTATGTCTCTCTATAACTTTATAGAAAAAAGTATCCAAATTTTATTACCTTTTATATTCTAGATCGAATAACCTCTTATTTATAGACCTCATGTTCCAATGGTCATATTTCTTCCAACGGTCTGATTTCTCTGAAAAAACTATGGGGCTCAGACAACATGCATTACAACGGTAAAAAAATAGAATGCAAGACATAATTTTGATTTGTGTATTGCCAACTCAACGACATAATTTTAGTTAGAAAAAAGAGTACATACAAGTGTATAGAAAAATGGGTATGAGAAAATATTAATTAGTATTGAAGTAAGACATGAATTCAATGCATTACATGAGTACGTTGCACAACATGGTTACAATGCATTTCATGATTACAAAGAATATTGTGGTTTTGACATAGTTATAAAGCGTAAAATTATTACGAAGAATATAGTGGGTAAAATTCATATAGTGGTTATAATTCAGTTATAAATAATAATATTATTAAGATTCATATAGTAGTTACGAGTCATATCGTTGTTATGATTAATTTATAAATCATAACATTATTATGATGCATATAGTGGCTACGATTCATATCATAGTTATGATACATAACATAGTTATAATGCTTGGTTGTAATGCATATGGATATGATGAATATTGTTATGATGTATATCCTTGTTACAATGCGTGGTTATGATTTGATACATAACCTGGTCACAATGCATGTGGTTATGATGCATAACATGAATACGATACATGACATGGTTACAGGGAATGTGGTTATAATGAATGATTCCAATATAATTTGTAACCTAGTTATGATGCATGATTATGATACATACTATGAATGAGATACAGAACCCGGTTACGATGCACATAGTTACGAAAACATCATATGTGGTTACGATTGTATACTAGTTAACATCGCTATGATGAGAAATGATATATGTGATTAAGATTGAAAATCATGTGGCCTATGATAAGAAAACAACATATATAATTTAAATATAAACAACATTTATGATTCTGATACATGTGATTATGATTGGAAAACAACATACAAGATAAAAAATAATTAATTTCTGATTTCCAAAATAAAATGGATAATTATATTGTCAAAACATATTTTAACTCAAAAATACCCCCCTTTTTATAAAGAAATAAACAAAACAAAAAATAAATAATTATCTTCCCATGATTTTAGTAACACTTCTAAAAGATAATGGGAATATGTCTAATTATACCCCTAGATAAAAATATCACCATAGTTTGTATACTCTATATTTTACTGGTGAGTTCCCCCCCCCCCCCCCTTAATAAGGTAAACATTAAATTATTCATTTCAAAACTATTCACCCCCATTGTGAATTTGAAAAATAATAAGAAAAAATATTCTATTCTTGTAAAGAGGTAGGGAAATATAGAATGAAACAATATTCATTACAATGAATGAAACATGATTTTATTACAACAAAAGTTCAAGAAATCATTTTTTCCCCTTTTGTTTTTCCAAATGATTGAACATATAGATCTTCATTTTCACAAACTATTTTATATCCTTTATCAGTTTTTCAAGATATTCTTAGTGATCCTTCTACATCACATACTATTTAGAAACAACCATTTCCTGCTTCCAAAGTCTATGTTCTGGATGACGATTGGTTGTTTCATGAGCTTTAATTATTTTTCCAGAGAATTGATATCATCCAAACAATGTCTGTAGGCCTTGTTTAAAATTACAACTCTATTAGTGATTAAAACAACCTCATTACATTCGTTATCTAATTTTCCATTATATTTTCAAGCTCAAAAGGGGCTAATTTTTTTGAAATATAGGTTCTTTGAAAGACTTTAAAATTTTCATTCAAATTAGTAATCAAATTTTGATAGAGATAAGTTAGTTCATTTACCCGATCCACCAATTCATATTTCTTGTCTATATGATTCTTGTTGGGAAAAAATCCCCCAAGGTAACATTGCAGTATTTTTGGGTAGATTGTCTTGGTTGAGAAAGAAGGTTTCCATGAAGAATTGTTTACTTCCAAAGAAGTTGTTGACAATCCATGTTGTCAAAATTACGATGAAAAAGGAAAGGACGATATGGAGGTGGGACAAAAGAGCAGTACAAGGTGGCACTGTTTTCGAGTGTCTTCCATTTTTTTTGGTGTCCAAAATTTGGAGGTTGGGAGAATTGAAAAAATTTGATATCCATGAAGATCATATTTTAATATGGAAATTGCATGAATATCATGAAGAGAGGCTTCATGGATTGGAATTCGTGAAGACTAGAAGAATGATGGAGGTGATTCTTTGTGATTACGTCAAAGCTTCGCGAACGGCAGAGTTAAAGCGCATCAGGGAGGTGAAGGGCTTTGTGAGGGAGCTTCACAGCGAAGGCGCGATGGAATCTTGATGATGATGCTCTATGATTACAACGAGCTCCATGATCAGAAAATTTACGTGGTTCATCGCGATTTTTAGAAAATTCTGTCAGAAATTTCGGAGCTTCGCAATTGGAAATGACGTGGTGCTGACATCGCATGGAAGAGTTTAGGGTCGGTGGAATCTCCTATAAATAGATGTCGACCGTCTGGATAGAAGTAGAGAATTTTCTACAAATATATTTCACTCTCATTTCGCGAAGGTTGTTTGCGTAGCCCGTGTGCTTCGCAAAAGAAGAGCTTCGCGGCGGCTATTTTAGATTCACGAAAGTTGAGAGCTCTGTGTTGACTCAGTGAACTTTGCTAGGGAAGTTGCTCTGCAATGACTTGAGCTTCACGATAGTGCTTCCTGAGAGTGTTTCGCGGGAGTGCTTCGCGAAAAGGATGGAGCTTCATGAAGGCTTGTTTGGGCTTCATGAATTTTGGATCCTTGCAAAGTAAGGTTCTTTGCAAAGGTATTTCCAAAAGAATTGATCAGTGTTCATGGGAAAAGGGTCATTCATCAGTGGATGAAATTTGGACATCAACAGAGCATCTATCAACAGCTGAGGATGCATGCTTTCATGCAAATGAATAGACCTAAATATCTATAAACTGTGAGTGGATCTTTTGAAGAATTTGCGAGCTCACATCAGTTGAGAGAGCAGTGAGTTCTCAAATTGTGAGTTTTTGTAATCCAGGGGGGACAATGAGTCCACTTCGAACTTGTAAACAGTAGTGCGATTATAGTGGAATTGGTACATTGGCACATTATCGGTGTATGCTCCTTGGACGTAGCCCAGTGAGGGTGAACAAAGTAAAAATCACTGTGTCATGTTCATGCTTTAATGTTTTCTCATACTCTACATTAGGAAGGAGAGAGAAGAGGGTTTTGTCTAACAGAAAAAAAAAGATCAAAAGGGTATGATGTTTTAATCTGTCACACCCTGATTCACCCCCGCCCCCCTTCTTAGGGTATCTATCATGGTAAACGTTACAATTAGTATCAAAGGAAAAGGTTAATATCTGTGGTTCTCTCTCAAATAGAGGTCACTAATCATAAAGGTATTTCGATATTAGACGGGAAAAATTTCTAGATATGGTAGAATTGGATGCAACAATACATCATATCATTAGGAATGGATGTGTTCACAGTTGCAATGCATGGCACAACAGTAGGTATTAATAGTGGTGCATTATCAGAAGTTGAGCGTAGAGAGTTGGATGCTTATGCAAAAGCAATAAATGCCTTAGGGGGATCCCTATCCAATTCTATATATACAAAGGTGATGTCTCTCAAAACGTCACATTCCATGTGGGAAAAGTTATTGAATATATATGAAGGGGATACAAAGGTCATAGAGGCAAAGCTTCAAGTGTTGTGGAACAAGTATAAAAATCTGAGAATGAACCCGAATGAGTCTACTGATGCATTCTTTGACAGGTTAAATGTTGTAGTGGAAGAAATGTGAGGCCTTGGATATGTTATTGAAGAAATTAAAACTGTAAAGCGCATTTTGAGGAAACATCCACCACGGTTCAATCTGAAAGTTTCGGTTTTGGAAGATAAATACGCAAAAGAGATGACATTGGACAACCTACCCAGCACCCAAGTTGCATATGAAATGATAAATGATGATAACAATGCTATGGAAATGGGGAAATCCAATGAGGTGGAATTCAAGGCCATGAAGAAGATCACCATTGAAGACTCTCAGGAAGAAGAAGAGACATATGAAGTGATGTCATTCCTATCCTCAAACCTTCAAAGAGAAAAATGAATGTTTAAAGGGAAACATCCACTTGGTTGTTTTTTGTATGGAAAGGTTGGACATCTTGCAGAACGGTTCCCTAAAAAGTTCCAAGAGGATGATGATGTCGATGAAATCGAAATTCCCAAGAAGAAGTCTTCAGCCTATGGGAATGGAAAGAAATAGTTCAAGAAAAATTTATTTTATAGAAAGATCATTATTTCGAAAGAATATGACAGTTCAGACGAGTCTGAGGTTGAGGAGGTTGAAGAGATAGAGAACTGAAAAGACCGAGGTGAAAATGCTATGGTTGCAGTTATTGGTAGTTTTCAAAATAATAATGAAAACGAATCTGATGAAGAAGATGAAAACGTTGTGGGAAGAGTTGATATGCAAGCAGAGTTTGTGGCTTCTCTTAAAGAGATAGATGTTTGGAGAGCCAAAAAAAATAAAGCCAACAATGTTGTTCATGACGCAAAACTCTATATGCAGCAACAGGATGAACAGAAGTTAGAGTTTAAGAAGAAATCGAGAAACTCAAGTTATCAACACAATATGACTCAGAATTAGTTAGTGAGTATAAAATAAAAATTGAAGAACATAAAATGGAGGTCGATATAAAGATTAACACAAGGAAAGAACAAATCAAGAATATTTAAGAACTTGAAGGAGAATTTGTTGGTCTTTGGAAAAAGGTTAAAGATCAAGAAAAGCACTTGACTCCTACTGGGTCATTAGGAAAGAAGATCACTCATAAAACTGAGAAGTTGAAAGTGGAGAATAGTGGTTCAGCAGAAAAGAAGAATCAACTTTGTTCAGATTCTAAGGCTGATGAAGGGATTGATCGAAAATCGAAAGCTATAAATGTTGAGGTTAGACCGCTAGCACCCACTCCAAGACTGAAGGTGTATTTGGGCACAAGGAAGATTCAAAATATTCATAGATCCCAAAGGGAAACTAGCAGTGAAGAAGTAACACGAAGGAATGTGCCTTATATCAGTTGTTATTGTTGTGAAAAAATGGGACATTCACAGTATGTGTGTTCCATATCCAAGAGATATCTAAGGGCATAAGAACAGAGTTGGAATCCATATAGAGAAAGGTTCTCTAGAACATGTTTCGAAGGGCACTATTTTTGGTGCGAAGGATTCGGCCACATGGCTAGGCACTGCACTTTGACCATACAAAGGAATATGCTAATGGAAAACCCAAATGTTCTCAAATAGTAGATCAATGATCCAACAGGTGAGTTGAAAACGCAAAATAGATTTGCACCTCTGCAGGATGAAGCTGTTCAATAATACTCTGATAAATAACAGAAGTCTCAATCCAAGCCGAGTGTGAAGGTACAAATATAGACCATGAAGAAGAAGGATGAGAAGGTCGTGGTAGTATAAATTTCCCTTCAAGCATCAGATCGCTCTGGTGTGTGGATCCTTGATAGTGGTTTCACGTCTCACATGATAGGTAACAATAATCTTGTTATAGGTATGAAATATGACAAAGAAAAAGTTTTCAATTCTGGAAATGATGAGGGCTTGAAAATTATTGGCTCAGGAAAGGCCATGTTTGGGGGCAAAGAGATGAGACGTGCTGCTGTCTTAGTAATATAAAGCCTCCATCCCAATTTGCTCAACATTAGTCAACTATGTGACTTAGGACATTCTATAATGTTTACTATGAAGATGTGTGTTGTCAAAAAAAGATATGGGGCAGTAGTTCTATAAGGAAAAAGACCAAAGGGAAATCATTACCTAGTGAGTGGAGAAGAAGATATATGTTTTCTATCTAGAGATGAAGAAAAAAAGATGTGTCATAAACGACTTGGTCATATTTTCCAACCATCTCTGGTTGATCTGGTAATGTGTGATGTAGAAAGTGACCTACACAAGCCATCATGTGATCATACTCACACGTGTGGTGCATGACAATAAGAGAAGCTCATCAGAAAAACATATAAGAAAAAATAAATGAAGTCAACAGGAGTGATCCAATTGGTGCATTCATATGTTTGTGGACCTATCACACCAAGAGGAATTGACGGAAAGAGGTACTACATTCTTTTTATGGATCAATATAGAAAAATGGCATGGGTATTTGTTATTCCCCATAAGTATGATGTGTTTAGCTACTTAAAACAGTACCGAATATAGTTTGAAAGGATGCATGGATAGAAAATTATGATGTTTGGTACTGACAATGGTACGAAAATCACAAATCGTCAGGTGGAAGAATATCTCGAGAAACATGGGATAAAGAATCAAGTTTCTTCAGTAAGAACTCCCCAACAGAATGGAGTGGTTGAAGGAGAAATTGGATCGTCAACAAAATGACCAGAATGATTCTCATTGAAAAGGACCTACTAGATATATTTTGGAAGGAAGCAGTTTTAACATCGGTCTACATTTCTAACAGGGCTATGTTGTGTCAGAAGGAAGGAAAGACTTCATAAGAGATGTGGTATGAAAAGAAATCAATGGTGAAATAATTCTAAATATTTACAAGTAAGTTCTTTATCCTAAAAAAGGAAAAACATATGAAATAATTGTCTCGAGGAGATGAGGGGATATTCTTTGGATACTTAAGAAAAAGCAAGGCATATAAATGGTTTAACAAAAGGCTGGGAAAAGTAGTTGAGAGTAGTGATGTCACTGTAGTGAAGAATGAGGAGATCATTCACCAACACAGTGAACAATTTCCTAATGAGATTGGTGAGGAAGAAAGCAATGCAGGGGAAGCATAAGTGGCTGATGTTGATTCAGAAGAAGATAATGATGATGAGAATGAGGAAGTAAAGTCCGTATCTGCATAAAAGCCAAAAAGATGAGCTGAAATTGATAGGCAGAATATCATTGGTGATCAGTCTTCTCTAGTTCAGACTAGGATAATGAAATCACTAATGCAGACATCTTTCCTATCTCAGGTTGAGCCAAAATGCTTTGCTGATGCAGTTGAAGAGGAAAAGTAGATTCAGGCAATGAATGAAGAGCTAGATCAGATTGAGAAGAATCAAACATGGGAGATTGTTTCGAGGCTAGTAGATAAGAATGTCATCGGGACTAAATGGTTCTATCACAACAAGATGAATTAATATGTCATAGTGATTCGGAACAAAGCATGACTAGTGTGCAAGGGGTACTCCCATATCGAGGTAATAGATGTTGATGAGACATTTTCACAAGTTTCAAGGCTGGAGACAATCAGATTATTCCTAGCCATCGCAGTGCAATAGAAGTTCAAAGTGTTCCATATGGATGTCAAATCTACATTTTTGTATGGGGTTCTGTATGAAGATATGTATATTGAGAAGCCCGATGGTTTTCTCATTCATGAGGATGATAACAAGGTTTGAAGACTTTAGAAGTCACTGTATGTATTGAAACAAGCACCAAGAGAATGGTACTCAAGGATTGATTAGTACATAAAGAAGCATGGTTTCTAGCATGGGGGAGTTAATTACAATATCTATTTCAAAAAAAACAGTAACCAAAGGATGATGGTCTTGGTTTATGTCAATGAAATAATATTTGGCAGATCAGATGAAGCTCAGTGCAGACAGTTTTCTGAATTCATGAAAAGTGAGTTCGAAATGTCAATGATTGGAGAGCTAACATTTTTCATAGGTTTACAGGGGACATAAGGAAGGAATGTAACATTCATTTCACAATACAAATATTCAAAGGAGGCTTTGAAAAGATTCGGAATGGATTATTCCAAGGATATGAAGACTCTGGTAGCTACCCAGATAAAATTTTCCAAAGATGAGGATGGAAACGTAGTAAATATCACTAAATAAAGGCAAATCATTGGATGTTTGTTATACATGACTGCAACAAGGCCTAAAATTGTATTCTCCACATGCCAAGCAGCGATATATTAGAGTAATCCCATGAAAATACACATGATTGTAGTGAAAAAATTCTTCGTTATATCCAGGTCATAGTGGACTTCGAATTTATGTATAATAGAAAATCACAGTCAGAATTATTGGGATATTTTGATGCAGATTGGGCTGGTGCAGTGGATGACATGAAGTCAACGTCAGGAGGTTATTTCTATCTTGGTGGACTGTGTGTTTCTTGGATAAGAAAATAAGAAAGATTGCATTTCCCTGAGCACCGCAAAAGCTGAGTACAATGCTACCACTCAATCTTTCACACAGTTATTGTGGATGAAACTACAGCTTGATGATATGGGTGTTGAAGTGAAGTCTCCGATCGGAATCTAGTGCGATAACATAAGTGCTATAAATCTCAGAAAAAATATAGTCCATAACTCAAGGACGAATCAAATTAAGATAAAGTATCATTTTATCAAGTAGAAGGTTGAGCAAGGAATTTTGAAGTCGGAGTATGTGCCTATAGAATTACAGGTTGTAGACATTCTGGCAAAGGGATTACCTAAGGAAGCTTTTGAGAGTCATAGTCTGGCTATGGGAGCCCAATCAACTCCTCTCACTTGAAGAGTGTGGATGTGGAACGACCCCCCTCCCCTCCCTGAGGTTTGCTGTGTGTTTTCCTGTAATGTGCTGATATGTGTTACCTACTCTTTTGCAGACCGCTAAGGAGTGACCATTGGGTTCATTGATAAAGGAGGAGAAAATATTGATTGTACAAGGGGGAGATAGTGGGGCTATTTGAGAAATCATAAATAATATGGGGAGAATCTGATAGGTGGAGCAGCGAGACACGGGGAGTGAAATGAGATAGAGGGAGAGTATAAAATCTGATGATTCTAGATGTGATCGATCAAAGCATAGATATCACGATAGTTGATGATCCTGATAAAAGCAAAAGAGTGATGTTGGAATGGTGTGAGACGGTTTCCAAAAATCACCAATTAGTATCATTTTGGTTCAAAAATTGGTATCAATTCATTAATTGGTATCAGTTTGGAATCGAAAATTAGCGTCTAACATGAAGTTATTCATTGATGAACTTTTCATACTACTCTTTTTTATCACGCCATGAATTGATCATTGGGGCTTAGAGTACGTGTTATGTGAATCAATGAAAGCTATCAGAATTGTAAGAGGATAATGGTGGTAGTGGCTAGAAGGATATTCAGAGAGGTATCAAAGTGTATAAAATAATTCTGAGAAGAGTGGTGATGAGTTTTCAACAAACCCAAAGGTGGAGATTCTTGGGAAAAAATCTGTCAAGGTAACATTACAGTATTTTTGGGTTTATTGTGTTTGTTGAAAAAGCAGGTTTCCATGAAAATTTTCGAGTTCAAAAGAATTTATTGACAATCCATGTTGACAAAAGTATGATGAAAAAGGAAAGGATGATTTGGGGGTGGTACAAAAGAGCAGTACAAGGTGGCATCGTTTTCCAGTGATTGCAAAATTTTTGGGGGTCCAAAATTTGGAGGTTGGTGAGCATTACAAAAAGTTGATATCATTGTGATTACATCAATGATTCACAAACAGCAGAGTTGAATGTCATCGCAGCAGTGAAGGTCTTTACGAGGGAGATTCATGGTCAAGGCGCGAAGGAATATTGACAGTGATGCTCCGCGATTACGACGAGCTCCGCAATCGGTAAATTGTCATGGTTCTTCGCGATTTTGGGAGAATTACGGAGAAAATTTTGGATGTTCACGATTGGTGATAACGTGGCGCTAACATCACGCGAAAGAGTCGAGGGTCCGTGGAATTCACCTATAAATAGAGGTCGACCCTCTCTTAAGAAGTAGAGAATTTTCGAAGAAGATATTTCACTCTCATTTCACGAAGGTAGTTCACATAGCCCGTGTGCTTCGCGAAAGAAGAGCTTCACGGCGACTATAGTAGCTCCACGAAAGTTTTGAGCTCTGCATTGGATCAGTGAGCTTCGCGAGGGATGTTGCTATGCAACGACATGAACTTCGCGATAGTGATTCGCAAGAGTGATTCATGAGAGTGCTTTTCAAAAAGTTAGGAGCTTCGCGAAGGCTTGTTTGAGCTTTGCGAATTTGGGATCTTTGCAAAGTAGGGTGCTTTATGAAGGTATTTCCAAAGGAATTTCACAGTGGTCAATGGTAAAGGGTTATTCATCAGTGGATAAAATTTGGACTTCAACAGAGCATCTATCAACAGTTGAAGATGTATTCTTTCATGGAAATGAAAAGACCAACTGGTATATAAAATGTGAGTGGATCTTCTAAAGAAGCAGCGAGCTCACTTCAGTTGAGAGAGCGGTGAGTTCTCAAATTGTGAGTGGTTGTAAACCAGGAGGGACAGTGTGTCCGCTTCGAACTTGTAAACAACAGTGTGCTTATAGTGGAATTGGTATATCGGCACACTGCCGGTGTATTCTCCTTGTACATATCCCAGTGAGGGTGAACCAATTAATAATCATTGTGTCCTATGCATGATTTAACGTTTTCTCATACTCTGCATCAGGAAGGAGAGATATGAGGGTTTTGTCTAACAAAAAATCAAGATAAAAAGGGGATGTCGTTTTAGTCTGTTATACCCGGATTAACCCCCCCCCCTCTCAGGGTATCTAGCCTAGTGGACCTACCAATTCTTGAGACTATCATCTACGATGTACGACCACTTAATAACCTTGTCACAAAAATTTCTGTCCTCAATGGAATATTCAATTAATATCTTGAAATTGGATTTAAGACATAGAAGCATGTCCATAAAAACCTTGATAATGTCCATTCTAACAGTATGATCATTTGATAGGATTTCTATCCCAGGTTAAATCATTGGAATGAACTATATCAATTTTCCAAGCTTTTCAATGCTTATGTTGTGTACTAAATTTCAATCAAACATATTTTCCTTTCCGAATATGTATCTTTAGTGTATTCTACGAGATCACTGAAGTGAGTTTCAATAACGATCAATCGATTTGGATGATTCCAGCTCTTATTGTATTCCTTATATCCTTCATCTATATCTAAAATATGAATTAATTTTGTGGAGGAAACCTTTTGGTAAACATTCATGGAATACTGAGTATCAGAATATGGAAAATTAAACAATGGATCTTCCGAGGATTTTGTAATATGAATTCTTTTGTTTGTATCTTCTTCTCTTCCAATTATTTTTGTTGAGAATGTTATTCATCCCCTTGTTCTTATTCTCCTTTTTTACATTTTCTTCCTCTTCCTCATATTCTTGACTAAGAGATTGTGTAGGCGATTGTTCAGAAGCTTGTTTTTATTTTCTATTCTATACTGGATCCGATAGAGTCTGAACCAGTGGATCCCTTATTACAATTCTGTTTTTTAGTTTCATTCTATTTTGAGATGATTATCAATTTCAATAGCATGGGACATTCTCTTCTTCATCATATTATTTTTTTCTTCTTCTTTCAAATCTATTCCCCTCCTATTTTCAGATCCAGTTATTCAACTAGATCAAAACCAAATTGTATATCCCCTTATTTATTATTTATTCCTTCTCCACTCAGCAGCATCCTCATTAGATTAAACTTTATGTTTCATTGATGTCTTGGGATTTTTAGTCTTAACCAACTTTCTTTTGCATGGAAATGTGTTGTATGGATTAGAAGGTTTCTCGCTATTTTCAATGGATTCCTTTTATTTCACAGCATCTGAATCATTCTCAAAATTTTTTGATTCATGATTAAATCATATAATTATCCTACTTATCATATATATATTGATTAAGGGTTCATTAAAGGATCTATGATCTCACATGATTGCAAAATTACACAAGATCAAGCATTTGTTTAGAAACCTACGGATAATTGTAGGAAACGTGATCAGCTATGATTTTATGGAACCTCAATTAAGATTCTAAATTATCAAGAAAATGAATCTCATATGGTTTAAATTCCACATTTTCACCAAATAATCATCCACATAAACATTTAAAACATTCAATGTTTTTTTTCACCCATTCATGGTACAAAAACCCCTGAATCCAAAGGGATATGAGTTGATTATCTCATGATTAATGACATAACATTTTTTTGTTCTCATGAATCTAAAAAAGAGATTCTTTAAATTTATTCTTATCAAAAGTACCATTATAATCAAGAAATTTATGATAAGGAAATAGGGAATCACCCCCAAATGGTACACCAGGAAACATGGATACTTGTTTTATAAAAGTTGTATAATTCTTAGCATACATCATTAAAAAATAATTAGACTATTTTCAACCACCATTAATTTATAAAATTGTAAAAAATCATCATGATACAAAAAAACTTATTCAAGATTCAATCATCCAACACAAATATATTCCCAGCCTTGGAAACTTATTATAATTTCCAACGATGAATCAAAATTAACATAAATGTCTTGAGAGACTAGCATTTCACCTAGAAATGTCATGGAAGTAAAATCATTTGGATAAATATCATTTGGAGATGAAGTCGTTTACTCAGACATGAAATGCTAACTCAAACCCTATATATTTTAAATGTTAGAGTATCAGGATATACATATTGGTTTTAGTTTATTTTTCTTATGAAAATAATACAAACCAAAAATGTAAAACTAATAAGAATTCTAAAACCGATAAAATAAAATAAGCCGGTACTGATAATCTAGTACCAATATAATAATTCAATACAAACAATCTAATAACGATGACATGAAACATGAAAATGATAAACATGTAAAACTGATTGATGTGAGAGAGATTACAGTGAATGTAAGAAACATGTAAAACCAATAAAAGTAAAATTAATATATATGTAAAAATCATAAAAGTGAAACAGATTATATCGAAACCAATAAATTTGAAATTGATAAATGAAAAACCGATACATGTAAAAATGTAAATCTGATACATTAACAAATTAATAAGTTAAACTGATAAAATTAAAAATATGTGAAAAAAATGTAATGTAAACTTGTAGAATGGAACATAGACTCTCCCTTTGAAAAGGAATAATTCAATGTATGGAGATTGTTTAAATAAGAAATAGATGTGAATTATTTCTTTACAGATATCATTCCTTATTCTTTTTAATGTATTCAAATCTTTCAGAAGATAGTGGTTTTGTGAAAATATCAACAAGTTCTTCCACTCCGATGAATTGTAAAATAATAGATCCTTTTATTGTGTGATCTCTTTGAAATTGATTCCTTATATCTATGTGTTTTTTCGGTGAGTGATGTCCATGGTTTTTACTAAGCACAACAACCTGTAGGTGCAACATATTTAGATTCAACAGTGGAAAGAGACTATGAGTGTTGTTTTTTCATGACCAAGATACTAATAAATATTCTAATAAATGTAAAGTTTTTGATGTAGATTTTCTTTCAATTCTACAACCACTAATGTCATTATATGACAAAATTTTTAAAACAAAATCTTATCTTGAAGAATAGAATAGTCTGAAATCCATAGTCCCTTTATGTAGAATTTTTTTATCACTTATATTAATTGTTTTTCATTTGGATTAGATTTTTATCTTTCACATAAGATCACTGAAAACATTACATCTGGAAAACTGTCTATTATGTATAACAAACTACACATCGTACCTCCAAAAGATGTTTAATCTACTGGAATACTTGTTTTATCCAGATCAATTGTTTGTGAGGTACCTATTGGAGTGATTATACTTTTAGTGTTTTCATATCCATACTTTTTATGTAAATATTTGATATACATATGTTGGGATATATGGGTTCCTTCTTGTTTTGTAGAGATATGAAAAAACTTAAAAATACTGTTATCTAACCCATCATAATCATTTCAGACTCAGAATTCAATATATTTAGAGAAAAATAAGTTATATATTGCTGAGTAGATCAAAATATAATGTCATAAACATAGATTTGAACAATCAAACTGTTTATGTTTTCCATTTTTATAAAATTATTTGGATATGGAGAACCTTTTGCATAATTTTTTTTGTAAAATAAATCCAATAAGTCTATCATACCAAGATCAATGGGATTTTGTAGGCATATAAGTCTTTAGTATGTTTAAAAACATGATCTGGATATTTTTAATCCAAAAAACCCAGAGGTTGATCTAAATAAACATCTTCATGTACAAAACCATTAAAAGGAACATTTTACATCCATATGAAAAATTCTTATGTCAAATAATGATGAAAAGGATAATAGAATTAGAATAGATTCAGGATTATCTACCAGATTATAGGATTCTTCATAATCAATTCCATGTTGATGTTTATAGCCTTTAGCAATAATTCATTATTTATTTCATATGATGACTCCATTTTTTCCACATTTCTTTTTGAAAACCCATTTTACACTAATTAGAGTTGTTTCTTTGGGTCTTTCAACCATGGTACAATCATGATTGTTTTCAAATTCATTTAGTTTATCTTGCATTTCTTTAATCCAATATTTACACTGAATGGATCATTTGATGTTTTAGGTTAAAAGCATGATTGAAAAGAAATATGATCTATTTAATTTCCCTGGGAATTTATACTCTTACAAGATGATTTACATAACCAATGATACTATCACTAGGATGATTCCAATGAAACAATTGATTTGGATTTTGTAAAACCTAATCATCAGTATAATATAGAAAGTCATCTGGGTTTAATGTTCAAAAATATTTCTTGTGTATTTTTCTTTTAAGAAGATTTTTTAATCAAGGGTTGATAATGAGGTTGTGAAAACACATCTGTTGATGTTGGTGGGGATTGTTTAAAAACAAATGGATCTGTTTCATCAAATATAACATGAACAACATATTCATCAATACAAGTGTGTTTATTGAAAAATCTATATGCCTTCAACTTAGTGGAACAACCTAAAAAGATTCTTAAATCGTATTTTGTTTATAATTTATGTATAATATCTTTAGTATTTAATATAAATACTTTGAATCATAATAACTTGAAGTAAGATACAATAGTTTTTAATCCAATCTAAAACTCATAAGGAGTTTTATTAAGAAAATTTCCACTTAAAACTAAATTTTTAGTATGAAATTATGTAATGACAGCTTCATCCCATAAATTCATTGCAATTGTGTATTCACTCAACATGGTCCATGTGATTTCATGAAGAATAAAATTTATTCTTTCAACAACACCACTTTATGAGGGGATCATAGAGATTTAAATATATTAGTAATACCATTATTACTAAAAATGTTTCAAAATAGGAATTTTGAAACTCTCCACCGTGATAACTATGAGTAGTTATCAGTTGTAGGTTTTTTTTAATTTTTATCTTTGACTCTAAATGTTTTAAAATATAAAATGGATTCATATTTATTTTCTACACAATACCCCATGTAAATATAGTTTAGTAATGAACTAAAACAGTTCATAGTATTTTCTTACAATGCTTCTAGTTAGTGTTTGGACAAAAAGTTACATGTGCACTAACTGTAATGCATTAGAAGTTGAAAATTCATTGATTGATTTAAAGCTAGTTTTGTTTTGTTTTCCATATTATCAAGGATAAAAAACTTTTGAAGATTCATACTTGAGATACATCTGATCTGAAATAACTATTTTTTTCCGATTTCACAATTATTCCTACGGTTAAATTATCCTAGCCTTCTATTTGATAAGTATGATTGATTGTCCATTAAAGTTAGTCAAGGTAATTCTTTTCTCTTAGTGTCTCCTGTGTAAAGTGTTTATACAATCTCAAGAATATGGGAATAGAAAATGAATTCATCCATGGAATTATTAACTAAACATTTATCATTCCTAAAATTTTCATGGTTACCTTCATCACCTAATTAGAATATTATTATAAAATTGTTCTTAAGGCCTTTAAAAAAGAAATCATTTTGACTTAAAAATTTTCCTAAATTAATAATATCACATATACCAATGATCGTTTCCAAAGAAGTATCTCTGGAGGTCACTCTTTCACCTTTAATTTCAATGGTCTTTTTAATGAAATCTTTGTTTCAGTCATATGAAGAGAACAACCACTATCCAAGCACCCTATATTCTTTTTATTGGTACACTTTTTTCCTGAAAAAGAAACAATTAGTTTTTTGGAACCCAATCATGTTTGGATCTAGAAATATTTTATAAATGAATTTTATGAATCAATATTTGTTTTGAAAAGTTAGATTTATGAAATCCTAAATATTTTATTATATTGATAAAAAATTTATTTCCCTATTTCCACTACATTGAAATTTGGTGCAGATTGGGGAACATTGGGGAAAAAATAATTATGACTAAAAATAATTTTTGAATAAGTGCATCCAATTATGTAACTATTCCATAGAGAATGAATTTTAGAATAAACTTTTTCAAATTTGTTCCTTAAAGTATAAATTATTGATAAATATTTATTAGGAGAAAAGATTTCATATTTTAGTCTAGTGAAAAAAATATCATTCTCAAAAGAATTTTTTTTAAATGTTTTTTGTTTCAAAAACATTTTCCATATAAACAAGTGGTTCAAAGTCCTTATAGATTGCATCCTTCTCAGAATTTAGTTGCATAAGGTTTTTTAAAAAATTTCAAAATCAAGAGTTTTCTAATCAAGATGTTTTAAAAGAACTTATAATTCTTTTGAAATTATAGATATTATAGTGTTTTTCTTATTGTGATTCTTCTTGAGTATGAAATTTTCATTCACAAGTTAGTGGGAAAATCTAGATACATTATCAAAAGAAGGTAAATTGTACTCATCTGAGGATGATTTTTTAACTGAGGATTAAGAATATTTTCCATCAGGGTTATTAGGATTAAAAGATACATTGTTATGAGATTCTACATTTTCTACCATAACAATGAAAAATTTATTTTCAATAGGTAGTCCGACTGAAAGTCCGATATTATTCTAACTAGAAGATTCATATTTAGATAATTTATCTAATGAATCACTACCAATTTCACTGCAAGTATCATTTTCATTCAACAATCTCCCATTTATTGACATTTAATACATTTTATTATTTATTTTAGAATGTTTATCCTTTCTATCTTTTATTTTAATCAATGGACAATTTGGCCTAATATAACCAGCTATTTGTCATTCATTACAAGTTACTTATGAATCATTTTTGTATTTCCTATATTTAATTTTGAATCTATACTTGATGTATTTATTTCTAACAATATTTTTTATTCATCGATAAATATTGGCTATTTCATAATCTGAATGATAACTTCAAGTAGATTCTAATATAGAAACAACTTTCGTAGTTTTGGATCATGTTAACATCTCTGGTGTCATGTCTTAAGATGTGGTACTAAAAACTATACTTCCATTAACATTATTCATCATTTTAATATATGTATCTCTATTAATTCATGGCTCATGTTGTAATAGAGTACCAAATAATCCATGAAGATTGGTTTGGTTCACATTTATGTTTATGTCAATAGTTTTCCATTTTTATTCCCACTCTTTTGGCGTTATATCAATTATATTTTCCAAAATCACTTCATCATCAATAACTTTTTTATTAATTTGATTTAATAATATTGATGATTGTAATAAATCATTCTTTAACTTTTCATTTCGATTCTCTCTATGGAATAACAAACCCTTGATATTCATCTCTCAACATTGCTCTTCTAGTTTCTATTACATAAGATGTTACAAAATGATTAACATCATGTTTCTTCCAAATATAAGTGGAAACATCACATTAGGATATATAAATATATATATTCATGGTCATAGAACATAAAAATGTATTGCGTACCTTTTGTTTTAGTTGATATTCAAATTTCTCTTGGTAGATACAGGTTCTCACTTCATTGCCTGCGATTTTGTAATCTCGGATGAGTATGAAAAAATTACCTAATCCAATGTTAATTACAAATGAATTATTTCTATCTATCCCAAAATCATAATCCTTACCATAAAAAATAGGTGGTCTTGTTGGATTCATTTGTTTAATTAATACAATATTCATTCCTGCCACCTTATAAAAAAATACTTTCCCACTTGATACATTACTAAATTAATTAATTTTTAACAAATGATTTGTAATAGAAATAAAATTTTCATAATAAAATAAATAAATCACTTTAAAAATATGTGGAAACATTCTCTGATACCAATTCATGGATCGTAATATAGATTTTTATGTATATGAGATGAAAAAATACAGGAGGGGTGAATTATAGTTCTAAACCATTATTTTTAAACATTTAAGAATGGACATAGTTTTAGAGGTATTAAGGTAATACAATCCACACCCAATATAAATAAACATACAGGTATTGGATATGATGGATAAAATATTATGTAATAAAAAATTTAATGAAAAACAATTGAATTCGAATTGAATACACTGATCATAGTAATAAAAATTGTAAATGATTCTACTATATTGTCTATAGATTCTCTTAATAAAATTTGTAATGAATGAATTGCAATTAAAAAAATTGCAATAGAAATGAATATAAATAGAAAGAGGAAAAAAATATAATTCTCTTTCTATTATAGATAGCAGTATAAATGTAAAGGTATTACAATTATTTTATCCCAAAGAGTACGGTATCCTTCAACATAGGATAAAAGTTATGTCTTACCACCACCATGGTAATATCTCAATACAATGATTGACAACACATCTTCCAATCCCATGAATCCCTAGATTATGAAGGTAATTGGTGCATCTATCTTTCAAACAAATGAAGGACCTCGATAGGATTATTCACATGACTGTATTTTTATCCCTAGAGGACCTCAATCCTTATCACAATGATCAGTTTCACAATGAAAAACAATGAACTTTTAGAAATACAAGAACATTTAACTAGATGTTTATATCTTGTATCATCAAGTCTTTCACATGAAGAGAGAGAGAAGTTATAGTATCTCTATCAAGAACATGATATAATCAAAAGATTCCAATTTTGTATATTTTGGGTATTTTAGTTCAAATAACCTCTTATTTATAGGCCTCAGTGTCCAATGGTTATATTTCCCACAACGGTCATATTTCTCTGAAAAATTCAGAGGGACTTGGACTCCTGGAATTACAATGGTAAAAAAATATAATTCATAAAATAATTTTAAATTGTGTATTAACATCTCAATGACAACATTTTAGTTATAAAAAGGTAAGTACAGAATTATTAAATAATTAATTTGAGAAAAATGTAATTAATATTGAAGTAAGACATGAATTCAATGCATTCCATCAGTACGATTCATTACATGGTTATAATGATTAAAATGATTAAAATGCATATCATTGTTATTATATAATTAAAAAGAATAATGTGATTATGATTTATACAGTGATTATGATTAATATCATGGTTATGATTTAGATATAAAGTGTAACTTGATTACGATGATCATAGTGATTGTGATTCATACCATGGTCACAATTCATTTACAAAGTATAACATGATTACGATGCATATAGTGGTTACAATTATTATAGTGGCAACAATTCATATCATGGTTATAATACATATCTTGGATATGATATATAACATGGTTATAATACTTTATTATGGTGAATATGGTTATGATTCATATGGTTACGATGTATATCCTTGATTCAATACATGTTTATAATTCGATACATAAGCTGGTTACGATGCATGTGGATATGATGCATGTGGTTACGATGTATTATTATGATACAATACTTAACATGATTTCAATGCATGATTATGATACATATTATCAATACGATACATAACATTGTTATGATATAGATGGTTATGGAAACATTATATTTAGATATGATTGTAATACATTTTTCACGGTAACGATGATAAACAATATATGTGATTACAATTGATAATCTGATGACATATAATAAGAAAAATACATATATGATTTCTATATCAACAACATTCTTGATTACGATATATTTAATTATGATTGTAAAACAAAATTCATGATACAAATGATGTAATTATATATTTGCATAACAAAAAGATCATTGAGACTGTTAAAAAATATTTTCAATCAACAATATGAAAATAAGAAATATTACCATGTAAAGGGTATTCACAAATTGAATGTGTTGATTCGTGTGAATTATTTTCAATGGTTGAAAGATTATAAATAATTACAAATTCAAATGGTATTGTTAAAAAATGCTAAAAAAGCTTCCAAATGGATGTAAACTCTACAATATTGAACAGTGATCTTGATGAGGATGTTCACATTAAAAAACCATGTGCATTTGTTTTTGGGAAAGATGAATGATATTTGTATTGATTTAAGAATTAATTGTATTGGATAAAATATTTATTGAGAGAATAGTATTCCCAACTAGATAATTTTTTAAAGAATATGCATTTTAAGAAAATAAGAGTTGTTAATAATAGTTCCGTTTAGAGAAAGTCAAGAGTATTTTCTCTTTATAATTGCTTATATTGATGATATTATATTTTCTGAAAAGGGAGAAATATATTTTAAACAAATTTTAATATAAATTCATATGGTATTTCAGATATCTATGTAAGGGAAAATGAAAAACATTCTAGGCCTATAAATTTTGAATTTTTTCTTTCTCTAGAAAATTACTTTAAGGAAATCCTATATAGGTTAGGCATGGAAAAACGAACACACATTTATATATTGATTTCATTTGGAAATTTTTTGACAAAAGAAGGAGTAAGGAAATAATTTCATCAAAAATAATTTCATAAGCTATTTGGAAGTATGTTATATTTGACTATCTTAAGAACAAACATAGTTTATGATATTACTTTAGGTTCCGAAATTCCAATTTCTCCAAAAGAATCAAATTTTATTGATGATACAGTATCTATTAGGTACATAAAATTCATAATAGATTTCGTAATCTGGTATGACATCTTAGAATCTATTGATTTGATTTGGTATTACTATGGGGATTGGGTAGAAACTGTTGATAATAGAAGATCCAAATCTTATGAAGTATTCATTCATGGAATGTGTTTTTTTTGGAATTCAATGAAACAAAAAATTTTACTCAAAAGATGGATAATATGAGTATGTATCTTCCTATCAAGTCGCCACTCAATGAATGTGGGTGAGAACACAATTAGAATACTTGCATGATGAAGTAAAGTTACCCTTACTCTTGGGTTCTGATAATTAATATACAATCAATCTCACTAGTATTCTAGTTCAATATTATCATTTAAAAAACATTGATAACAAATATCATTTTATCCAAGAGAATATTATGAATAATGAATTGATGTAGGAGTATATTTTTATGTTATAAAAAATTCATGAAATTTTCACAAACCCTTTACCGAGGGAATATTTTTTTAAATTGAGCTTGACGATGGTTATCCAACCTCTTTATCATCAATTTTGAGGTATGTTTTTCCCATATCTTGTTTAAATTTGTATAGTGTTCTCAAGGATAAAAATTGATTTGTTTTATAAAAAAAATTATTAATGAATGAAGTAGGAGATGTGGGTATGTTGTGAATTCACCACTGAAAGTGTGTGAATTATTATAATAGTTTTTTGGGAGTGGTGTTAGGAAAAATAATTTGGTTTTCCATGAATGTGGAAGAAAGTATGCTGATGTTTTCAAAATAACATGATTCGGAAAACATGATTTTTTTTAATAATATTTTTTCCTATAATTAGTTATCTCACGAATTCGTCGAATTGTTGATAAGTAATCTGTATCATGAGGTTTGAATGATCAATGATTTATGAAACATGGTTGATATAACAATCCAATGAGGGGATTTTTAGGACCAAGCTCATGATGGAGGTGATTGTTTAAAGCTGTTTTCTTTTGTTTTTAAGAATGTGTATGGAGGATGAATGGAAAATCATATCAAATTTTATTTCATTGGATTGACCATTATATTTGAGAAATCAGACTCATAATGCTTGTATAGGTCAATTGTATCAAGTTATAATATTGCTAGATATAAATGGCCATTGGATTAACTCTGAATTATGTTTGACATGATTTAGTGTATTGGAGGATAATCAGAGTCTTTGTGATTATGATTTAAATATGAATATTCACATGTTATCTTATATTTATAATAAATAATAAGTTTGTTGGAAAAAATGTGATGCTAACATGATGAAATAAAAGTGGAGTGGATGTGATAATGTTAATCGTATTTAGATTGACTATATACTGATAGAAAAAATAGAATATTTGGAAGATTTGACTCATACTGATCAAAATCATACATATTTTAATCACATCTATCATATTTAAGTTTGTTTTCTTCAAGAAAATCATATTTAGACTAAGAAAATATATTTATGGAAGTGTACGAAGATGCTGTAAAAATTGGATGTTGGAATACATTCCTTTGATAGACTGAAAATACTGAATATATACTCAAATGAATTCAACTTCATGAATGAAATAATGATATAACAATACGTTTCTTATGTAAAGAAGTTTCTGAAGTCAAATCTATAGAAACTAGCCCATCATGTAATCCCTTATATTCACTAGAGGTAGAATGTTTTTGCTTGGTAGGTGTTGGTGGTATCATTTTCAGAAGTGAAAGATGAACTCTAATTATTTTGAACATTCTTCCATTGGGTCAAGATCTAACATATTAAAATTGATACTGATTGATTATTATAATGATTTGAATAAGATTATGCAATATAATTAATTCAATCTAGTGGATCAAGATAATATCTGAATAGAATAACTGGATGTTTTTGTTGATGGGGAGAATTAATTTCAAATAAAATATTCCTATTATTAAATTGGTACAGACCATTGTAATAAATAATCATTATGGAGTTTTAGAAAAATACAAAATCAATCTATTTCAATGTACATTTTCATTAAATTGGTAGGGAACATCATATTGACGAAATGGGATTGAAATATATGGAATTTGAATTAAGAATTGTACAAGGAATTGAATAGATATTCTGAAGGAGAACTAATATCATGAATAATATTCAAGAAAATTGATAAGTGTTGGTGAAATCAGAAATTCACCAGAAATACAAGTCACCCTAAAAATTATGGAATTATATTGGGAGGGAGACCATTCAGTTTCTTGCTAACACAACTATTGGATCACCTATAAAATGTGATAAGTACATTTTACATTTTTTATATTTGGAAAAAAAGTAATCTTTATAAGAGTAGAGATAGTAGATCTGGTGGTTAATGGGGAGAAATAAGTTTTTGTATAGTGTTGTTGTGAAGATGTTTTGATAGAGATAAGAGAAATTATAAGAGACTATATAAAAATGTATTTAGTTATTCATCATATTTAGTGATCATCGTATTCACCTGACTATCAAATTCTTCTTGTCACTTTATTCTGTTGTTCATTTTATCAGGCTGCATATTTGGATTGGGATTTTCGTATTGGGATTTTTGAATTGAGGAAGAATGTGTTTTGGTTTTACTTGATTGTAATATAATATAAACATACTATCATATTGGGAATTCATATTGGATGATTCAGATAGGGAAGATCAAACTTAGTTTCATTATTATGTCTTTGTAGTTAATACCATCTTCTGTGTGAAAAGTTGTAGAGTTGTTTTAAAAGGAATTAATTTTTTGAAATTGAAAAGGAAGCATAAGTAACATGTGTTGTTTCAAAAACAATTTATTAAAACAATTGTTCTAGAGGGTGAACACACATTGTTTTATTGTGTATATATTTTTTCATTAGTGAATGGGAATATCCTACTCATTGTATTCAATATCAAATAATTTTTTCTACTAGACTATGGGGTATTGGATCATTATCAAACCATACCAAGTACATAGATATTCTTATAGAATAGTGAACATTGTAAATAATTTTTTTCCCATCCATGTGTGTTTCAAATGTTTTCATGAGGGAATAAAGTCATTAATAAGAGGTGAAAGTTGATTCATTTTTAAGGAATCATAAAAGAAAATAATATCTCAAATTTTTCCCTTCCCACTCTCCAATATACAATAGTCCTGACTCGGATCATTAATTATCTGTCATTCCAATTTAAATAATTTGGAGTGTAATCCCTCCCATATTTGTTATTTTTATTACCTTGGTGATAGTTAAAAACTTGTGTTTTACAAGAAAAGATATACACGAAGGATTATATCTCTTCATTCATTTCCAACCATGGAAGGGATCATTTCATTAGTTAGGTTCAAGAAGATAAGGAATCAAACGTTTTGGTTGAGATGTAGTAAGGAATTTTTGGTTAAGAACATTTGTTGATTATATGGTTTTGTAGGTCAATGGTGTGAGTAGAGCATTGTTTGTGATGTAATTCATAGAGACAAGCTAGGTCATTGGATTTTATGACAAACATGATCTAATTTATGGAGTCTATGTATATTGAATGACTATGTTAGTTGATTCCTATTGTATTGTTAAAACATAAGAGAGGAAAATGAGTTATATTTAATTATTATTTTAAAAGAATATAGTGATTTTATTAATTTTATTTAATTTAAATAAAACTTATCATGAAAAATAAATCCAATTTGGTTTATAGTTTACCTTTCGTTTTACTAAAGGGATCATAGTCATTATCCATATGTAGTTTATGAATTGGAGGTATGGAAGGATGATTGATTTGATAGTCATATGGTTGATCAGATAGTTGATTATGAGGCATGGTAGAAATCCCTATGTGCATTTCACTGATAATGAATAGATATGTGTTAATGGAGAATAGTTGATCAATAGTTACAAACAGTTTTGTGGTGTTTGAGATTACATTCCGACAAATTAAAGAATGGGGTGACTTTTAGGTTTCATTGGTATTTATCTAGATAAAGGGGTGGTGAATTACTTGTTTATGTTTTATATTATTGATTTTTAGGAGATGTATGTTTTCTGTGATGAATTTGTAATGGATTTATTTCTAATGTTCATATCATTAGCAATAATGATTAAAAAATTGAATGATATTCTCTCCCTTATACGTGAGGTCTTTAATATGTAGGATATTATGATTATTTTAATGTACCTTTTTCATTTCACTCCCAATCGCATTCCAGATGAGTAGTCTATAGAACAGCTTCTAGAGGAGGTGTTATATCCTATAATCAGATATGTATACACACCTTTTATGATTGTTATATACATAGTGGTGGAAAGTAAGGCATATATGGTCATGTGGATTCCCTCATAATGATGATAATACATAAAGGGAGGACAACATAATATATTATGATATCCCTGAACTCATACTTTCATATCTGGTGTTTAAACATAATCGTAATATTAATTATATGAAACTAATAAATGTGAAACAATTTAAACAATAAAAATTATAACTTCATAATTAAATATTTTATCACATAATTACTAAAATAAATAATAAATTTTTAATTTTATATACTTATGAAAAACTATTATATAAAAATTTTCAATTCCTTAAATGATAACTTTTCCCAGTTATAGAAAACTTTTCATATTCCATGTTATTTTTTCAACATATTGTATAAAAATCATTACAAATGAAACCATTGTAGAGAGAAATCATTTAACATCATTCTTTATAACCCTGGTAAAATAAAACACAACAAGGGAGAGATCAAATGGTCCGTAATTGTATACATAATTCATAATCCAATAAATTTAATTAGGGTGAATATGATGTTCTCAAAAGAATGATTACATGATTAATGAAAATGATAAAAAAATTATAGAGATATTATCCACCAATACCTGGATCATTAAACATGTGATAATGAATAAATAATTAACAATTGAAAGGGTCATGGGAATCAATAATCCTGATCTATATGATATCTATATTGATAAAGGAAAATATTAATAATTCAAATGAAGAATATACAAAATGTGTCAGTATATTTTAACATTATCTTCCAATCCAATGTTTTGTATATCTAACGATAACTTAAATCCACAAGAGAAAACAAGAAGTTGAACTCTATTCGTCTTTCTATTAATAATGATTAAAAATAATGACCTTATTAGAGATTTATATCTATCTCAGTCATCATATAAGCTATATTGGCCTCATCCATTATATAAGTTGTATCAGGATCACCTATTCATACACTATGTATCAATCCCACCTGTTCATAAAAGTGGTATCAGTCTAACATGGTATGATATGACATATCAGTCTCACATATTGTAACTAATAATGTGGAAGTATCACTCATGAATAAAACAATAGTAATATTTCATTTTACCCCTCATTAATTTTAAAAACCAGTTGTTCCTCTATAAATTTATTTACCCATCGAAAATAAATAGTATTGAAGAAAATATCGTTAAAAACATTATAATAATCCATCAAGGGAAATATTAATTATGGTATTATTAGAAAATATTCATAGTGGAGAATAAGTAATTTCAATGGTAGATGTTATTGATGAACATAAATTCCACTAATATATCATTAAATACATTCTTGTAGAAAATACAATTAAACATTACAAATCACTACTAACATCATAAAATTAAGAAAAAAATTTACATCCTTTAAATTGATAATTAAATTTCAAACATATAAGGTGATCAAAAAATAAAATAATTTTTATTATGGTGGGAAATTATTTCCATTTTTTATTTGTTAAAAATAAATATTATATTCAATTTTTTACAAAAATAAAAAAGTTATCCATTAGAAATTTTTTAAAAAATCACCTTCAATGAATTTTTAAAATAATTTCAAAATTAATATAAAATACAATATTGTAATTAATTATGTTTATAATAAACAATCTTCAAAACCATTTTATTAAAAATGGATGTGTATGTCAATTATTGTTGGTTTATAAGAATATACAAGATCAATATCAATCAAAAACACCTTTCTTGATGAGTATCTAATATTTAATGGAAGAAATATAAAATTAAAATATAAAAAACATTTATAAGAAATTTATATTAAAATATATATTTTTCAAGAAAAAATAGAATATTATTTCCTAAATGAACCTCGAATGCAAACAATCGTGAAAAAAAGGATTGTAACATAAAGCCTTTACAGTTTTCAAAAAACATTAAAATAATAATTAATGGAAATTATGTTTACTATACGGATATATAAATACCAATTATTTCATAAACCAATAACTAAAAATTCGTTCGTTTGAAATTAAGTACACCATATAATAAAATCACGGTTAATGACTTGAAAAATGTCTAAAGGAAATGACATTGAGATATAGAATCCTCTATAAATATCATAAAATTTAATTTTAAATTAATAAATTAAAATATAATATATTAAGGAAATTGATTTAAGAAACCCTTTGTTAAATTGTAATAGTAAATTAATATCAATTTGTACTAAGTAAATTTAATTAATAAAATAAATGGAAATAATTATGAAGGATTATGGATATAACATGTAAAACATGTCTTATATTAACCATATAAAATAAATATAGTGTATGGAATGAAAAAAAATGACCAAATAAAAGAAAATTAAGATGAAATACCTTACAAATACCATATCATTGAAAGGAAATGTAATCAATGAAGTGATTATTTATAAAAAAATTAATCCAAAAAAATTGAACAAAAATTATTATATAGTAAAACTTTTTTTCATATATTATAATGGCATAACGAAGTCAATAACATCAATGTGAATTCCATCAAATAAAAATTTATCTATGAAGAAACATACGTCTATATAAATTTCATATAAAAACCATAGGGACGAAATAATTAGAATTTTGAATTTAAATACAATAAATTATGTTGGATTAATGATTCTAAATATAAAATGGGATAACATGAACCATATAAAATAATTAAGGTTTATAACATTAAAATATGGCTCAATGATGGTATGTTGAGATGAAATCCCATACTCTTGGAAATATTAATGGCCAATATCCTTGAGTAAATTAATTTTAAATTCAATATAAAATAATATGATATTTCAATTATTTATGATATAACTTGAAAAATGGTATTATATGCACCTTATAAATGAAAATATCA
This sequence comes from Viscum album, assembly GCA_963277665.1. Classification (NCBI taxonomy): domain Eukaryota; kingdom Viridiplantae; phylum Streptophyta; class Magnoliopsida; order Santalales; family Viscaceae; genus Viscum; species Viscum album. Next base: position 1,049,869,698 of record OY728150.1, read on the forward strand.
TTAAAATATGACTTAATGAAGGAATATTGAGGTAAAATCCCTTAACTATAGTATAATAATTCCATGTAAGTAATTTAACTCATATATAATTAACCTATAAATATAACATAATAGGTTAAAATCATTTTCTATGATTATTAATTAATCCTTGTATCATTTAATTTTTTTTAAAATTATATATTAAATTATGTAGTCATTTATGGCTACATTAGGTGTTTTGGGGATTTTCGATTCATTATTTCAAACCATATTCAACGTTTTGACCATATTAAAGGAGGTTATTATTCCAAGATATATTGAATAATATTGATTTATTAATTATCATTTTTAGTAATAAATTATATTTTTAAAACTAACCATGAAATATTATTCTTAAAAATTAACTATGTTACAATTATGGAGATGGTAGGTCGTATGTACGCAAGAGTAACATGTCATTTTTAAAATAAAAATGATGAAAAAAGGTAACTATTTTATTATCTTTCCATAATGATGATTATATCATAAATATAATATTATTTATTTATATACAAATATATATATATATATAATGTACCCATAGAATATATTTATACAGAATGAATCACATTACATCTTGTTGGTGGTAATCCCAACGTACGCACAAAAAACATTATCATTTTTCAATGGATGTAATGGTATAAAAATTGAAGATTTAATATCATTATATAATGAAAATTATTCCATTAATATCATATTAATTCATTTAATATAGTTAATTAAATATCTATAAGATGAGGTGATGAAAAACAAATTAAATAGATTTCCATGGTTGGAATATATCCTATATATGAGGGATGGTTTGATTTCCCATTTAATGGAAAAGGAGACATATATATATTGTCCAATTATGAAAAAACATTTCATCATTTGGAAGAAAATGGTTTTTTATTTATTCATAGTTGAAGAATATTTGAATAAATTATTATAAGAAATATATATATGACATTCAGTTAAATGGTATACCTATTATTCAAACAACTAGCTTTATTTTAAACAGTAACCCCTATTATGTTGATATTATATGAAAATTGACTGCTAAAAATCATTCATAAATCTATAATATGACATATTTATATTAATAATTAATTCAAAACATTGGATCACCCCAAATAATTACTTTTAGGGTTTTTAAAATTATTTATTGAATTTTTTTAGTCCATCCACAAGAACTCTGTTAGCATAGAATAATTATTTAAGTAAATTATTTATGCATTATAACTTGAAAATAAATTTGAATGATAAATAATATTTTATCATTAAAAGAAGTATTCATAACGAAACATATTTTTTTTATCAGTATTAAAAAATACTTTAAATATTTGTAGCAAGAAAGTTACATTTTGACTTTTTCATCACTTAATATATAAAAAAAGATAAAAATAGAATCTAAATAAAAAAAAGTGTTCAGTTTTTTTTTTGAAGACTTTGTATTATATATACTAATAAAATAAATTTTGGAAACTCTTTGAATGAATTTCAAGTCATATTAAATTATGTTTCACCAAAATTCAAACATTTTACCATTAATATGGTAATGAAAATTTATTATGGTTACTATTCATAATGAAAAAATATAAGGTATATTTTTACAGAAAATTCAAATCATGGTTCTAGATATGGAATCTGTTTTTCAGTATTAAATTTCAAGAAGAATTAGAAATTAATTTTAGATAAAAATAAAAAAACATAATGAAAAATAGTTTGTAGACAAAATGCATTTTTAAATAAAAAAATGAAATAATAGAAAAATAAATTCTAATGATGATAAAAAAGTAATTAATTAGATTATATACAACTAAATTGTACTTATTGTAAATTAAGTCAAATTAAAACTCATAATTTTACTTTTAAATTGCATTATTTATGGAAAATTAATGATTATTTTATACAAATATATATATTTGTACTCTTCATTCAAAAACTAACTTTTTCAAAAGTCGCAAAGATGACATTATGTTAATTTTAAAATGGTGAATTAATAAATTATAACGTTTTTATTCAGTTTTTTTATATTTTCAAAAATAAATTATATTATTCTCTCACAAAAACTAAAATAATTATTTTTATAGAATTGTTAATTCCGAAAGATAACATGTAATTAATAAACAATTATATGAATATTTTATAATAAATAATTGATTAATATTTATTGATTAATTAATTTATATATACATATCATACTTTTTTTACTACTATCCATACATGTTAATTCAATATCTTGTTTACAACAATCATTAAATAATAATATTTTGTTCATTGTTTATGCTTACTATTATTTGTCGTATACACTATAAATTTTTATTTTATTTAAAGATATTTGGTTATTTCATTACCCCCCCTATAAAAAATTGAATCCTCATAATTTTAACTTCTATCGGTAATCAAGGGTATCAAATTTTATTTTTTTTATATACCCACATTATTAAAAGGTATGATAAATATACCTCTTGAAAAGGGGGAAAGGGAAATACAGAGGTCATCTATAGTAAAATTTACAAGAATTCCAAATAAGATAATGTTAGATAAATGTGAAAATATGGACATGGTGGAAAAATGTGTAGTCTAAATAACATTATAGAGTGAAATTGAAAATCTATCAGAAGAATTTGAATGATTATGATAATGTTAACGGGATAAAATATAAGAAAAATAGGTTTGATAAAGTCAATGTATTCATCATAAGTGATGGTTATATAAATTTTTTTAAAGATCATTTTATAAGCAATTAAATATTATTTTACTATATTGATAAAAAAGGAAATATAATTACATGAAAATTAATATTTCAATATTTAATCATCTTCCACGACAATATCAACATTTACTCTGAAATATAAGTATTCATGATGAATTTATCATTTTGAAATAACTAAAATATAGTTATATCAGATCACATAATACAAAAATAATAATAACAATCTATTTTTGTTATTTTTATATACTAACTACAACTGCCATGGGTATCACAAAATATAATAATATTCAAAATGGATTAACCTAATTATAAATAAATATTATTTTAATAACAAAAATTTACACAATAAAACTAATGGTAAAACACTGATCAATCCAAAAATAAATAACCATGCATCCCAAATAACCTTAATCATATCAACATTAAAGAATTTATTAACTACAAATGATATATCCATTTATCCAATTTTAATAACCTAATATTTAATATCATTCATCTAAAATAATCCTTCATATTAATCTTAAGGGTTATATATAACCTAACCTAATAAAAAACTCCAAATATAACATTATTCTCCGTAAAATACCATCAATTAAAACAAAAAAAATTATTGATTAAGACATTGAACTTTTGATCAACCATTCAAATATAATCGCATGATGGTATTCATAAGTCTTGAGTTAACAATACATGAAAAAAATCATAATATATAAAGTTATCTAAACCGTGACCAAATACCAGTTGTGACCGCCCCAATTACGCACTCCTAGAACAAGAGCTAAAAAAATCCTTGTATTTATTTCATCGATACCAATAAATGTGAAGAATTTTAAAACAACCAAAAATTTCCACCTCAAAATAAAAAATGTATCACTAATTTACCCAATGATGTTTTAGGTTTATGTTTTTATTGAAATACGAAAAATTCACACAAAATAATACCAATGGCTTAAATGAGATTTTTTTCGTTATACCCAAATTATTATATTATATATTATGTCTTCAACATCTCCCTCAACATATTTCATATATGAATCCATTCAAGAGAAAAATTATTTATCATCATTCATCATAACCTGGGTAAAAGGATACATAGTAAGGGAGGGCTCAATCAAATAGTGAGGGTAAACATAATGCATTAAAAATTTTTATTTCATTAGTGAGAATAATATGATCATAATGGTGTGTTAACATAATAAAATTATATCATCATAACCTAAGATAATTCATACCCATTAAAATGAAGATCCCAAAAAATGACATGGAATAAAGCATTCACAAATGTAAGAGTAATTGGAATCTAAAATAATGATCATTTTGATATCAATAATGATTAAAGGATGCATTAAAATCATATAAAAAGGAAGAAGAAAACATATTGTTATCTTGGAACATTATCTTCGTTATCCATGTCATAAAAAATTGGATCCCAATATAATCTAGAGTGGAAACCTCCCTGGTTAACATCCTTTTTCATACCATTAAATATAAGTAACATTATCCAATACAATAGAGATTCATATAGATCTGACCCATATATAATATATATTTATAACACACATATTATGATATCTATCAGGGTCACCCATTCGTATAATCTGTATCTGGATCCCACACTCATATAATAAGTATTAGGCCCAACTATTTGTATACACTCTATTGGTCTCTCGGAACATTACTTATAATGATTATTTTCAATTAAGGAATAAAATTTTAGATCATTAATTTTCCCCATCAATTATTCAATATAATTTTTGGTTCCTTTATATCTTGATATACATAAATAAATGAAATGTGTTTCATGAAAATATCATTAAATAAAATACAGTAATGAATCTAGAGAATGAATTAAAATAGTATCATTATAACATATCCCAACATGGTTATAAGTAACATCCATGTATGGTTTCAAAGATGAATATAAATTTAAATAACATATCCTTAAAAACATTCTAGTGTAAAATAATCTATGAACTATAACAATTAATTTTAATTACTAAAAATTTAAATAAATAAATATAAATAAATTTCGTTGATATTAACATTGGAAACATACAATGGGACATTAAAATAAAATAAATGTTATTCTTTTTGGAAAAATAATTCATATCTTAACTGTTAAAAATAATTATTATTTGATATCATATTTAAAGTGTGTAAAAATTAACCCATGTCAAAAATGTTAAGAAATTATCTTATATGATATTTTTAAAGAGGCTCAAATATCATGTAAAATAATATTAAGATATCATTTATGTTTTTCATTAATATTCTTGATCAATGTTTAGAAACCATGTACATGTAAGAGAAATATTCAATATAAAAATGAAGATACAAGACAAATATCACATACAAACATCCTTTAAAATTCGACTCAAAATAATAATGTAGTAATTGAAAAACATGCATGTAAACAATGTTCATAAACAATATATTGTAAAATATATTTGGTTCATGATAATATGAAAACATAAATTTCATAAAGGAAAATTGAACTTAAACAATATAAAAAATAATTTATATTATATTATAATGCCTTTAACTCTTTTGAAATATTCAAATAAAAATTCATTAAATAGAAGAGTATTATAATAGACCTATATATATATTCATTATTTTGTTTTTTTTTTTGGTTTTGGAGAAACCTAGAGGATGTTTTATACAATTTTTTGTATTAGATGGAAAAGGGTGGTTCCACTACCCTTTGAGGCCAAGCTATAGCCTAGGGCCTTGTAAAATTTCTTAATAAAATATTTAATGATGTAGTCTCCCATATATGGTGTATGGAGGTTTGAGGAGGAAAATTATCGGTAATACCATTTTAGTCTTGGATACACTATAGTGTTTTACTAGGTTTTAGTACCGTCCTTATTGTCGAGGGTTGTAGTGTATAGAGAGATGAATATATCATAGCAATTTTTAGGACACTTCCAAATCAACATTGGTTATGACATATGATGTTGGTTGTATAGTAATCCCTCCCCTATATAAATAATATTTTTACAATGGATGTAATTAAGGATCAAATACACTAGTTTTACCATAGTATTTTTTGTGGTTTCCTCCCACTATTACATATTCTCTGTGGTGTGGCGTGTTCTCCTAGTGGTTTCTCTATTTTCCATAAAAAAATATGTCCACCTAAAAATTCTGATGAGTCCACCAAAATTATTTTTCACTCGATAATTTCTCTTAATCCCTAGGAATCCTAGATTTCATTTTAAAGACCTTAAAATATATTTTTTATTAGATTCATGTATCAAATGATAGAGATCAATCCATGGTGTTCTGTTATTGATTTCCATCCTTTACTATAGTTATACCCTCTATTTGATATCGTTTTCCTCCAATTTCTTATTTCCATGAAATGGATATTTAAGACCATCATTCTAATGTAGTTTTATTTTTAATTTTTTGTTATATTACTAGAATGATATCCTTTAGAGACCGAAGTTTCATATTGATAAGGGTGATCAACGATCCACATTTTCTTTACATTTCAATTTCAATATTGTATAAATTGAGAGGTAGGGGATTTATTTCTACTAAAATTTATTTTCATTAAATTATTAATTATCTGTGGTTTATACATATGGATAATTTTTGCTTTGACCTAATGATTATTAAATTAGAATAAATAATGAAATTAGATTATCTCTATAAATTTCTTGTTGTTTCTTCCTATCATAACAATGGCAAGCTATTAGAGTTTCCAGATATTGTGATGTCTATGTAATGATTTAGATCAAGTTTGTAAAGTCTTGGATTAAAATTATGAAATTTTTTAAATTGATTATAAATGTAAATACATAATCATATAATTTTATTATTAAGTTAATAAAAATCCATGTTTTATAATTCTAGTAATTCTTATAATGTTATGGTAATCAAATTGATGCAAAATTCAGGTTTAATTGAATGTGATACTCCATGTGTAAATGAAATTGGTTAAATAACATGAATCCATAATTCGTTTTAATATAAAAATATAAGAAGACTATTTAAATAAAAAATTTTATTTTTATATTCTAATTAAATATGTATAATACTAGAAAGGATGATTATGTAATTTTGGTATCTTGTTATATCTGATTTCTCTGGTCACCCAAAGTTCAAACTATTGATATTTGGATCAATAAATTCAAGATGCAAAAAAATGTAGTTGTTTGATAATGGAAAATAATTTTTCCCAATAGTTTCTATTGTATATAATTGTTCAATGCCTGGATACATAGGGTTTTGAGTTATCGTTTACCTATGAAGGATGAATTCTATATTTTTAGGGTCTAGTTGAACTGTTATAATATTATTTATTTTATTATTTTATATGTTTCTTCAGATAATATATTTTCCATGTGATGTTGTGTGATACTTGGATGGATATTGTCTGATGAGATTTGGGTTTAGAGTCTTGTGGTAGTGGTATTAGTTAACACCTAGGAAGTCGAGATGCATGTGATATACATGATGGAATATATGATGACAACAGACCTATGGTCGAAGTTGTTTCCTATTATGGTGAGGTGAAAAGTGATATTTGGGATGGAATTATGTATGACATCAGGTTGATGTAATGGGTTAAATATGGGTTACCTATTATCATTCATTAAAATGGATTCTTTCTTGCGAGTAAATATATTTAAACGATGGAGGGTCTTGTTCCTTTTTTATATGCATTCCTTTTCCAACATCTCTAGGTTACCTATAATAATTATTTTTTAATATTTTGTCAGATAATGATGGAATGAAAATGGTAATGTTAATTTTTAGTAATAGGGGATTCATATTGATTATTACTAGAGGGAATTGACTTCTCTTGAGGATCATCACGTGTGAAATATATTAATATTAATTGACGGTTAAAGGAATCTAGTTTTGATTAATTTTAATTAATTCATAGTGAATTAATTAATAAAAGTATAATACTGATACAAGTAATAATTTAATTTAATGGAGGTCCTTTAATTCTTCTATTCATAAATGATATCATGTCCTTCGTAGTAGATTCCATGTTTTCAAGTGAAAATAATTTTATTTGATCATTGTAATAGTTTATTCCCATATTTTATTTTAAACGGTATGCTATCATGTATCTTTTAGTATATCGTATAATACCCCAACATTTTTTATATTGAAACTGAAACATATTGGACTGCGGGAGGGTGTTTTACCAAATATCTGGATGTTGAGGATAGATGGATAACTCCCCAATCTTACCTCAATTTCTTCTCTTGAAATAATTATGTTCTATTTTGTATGATGGTTAATTTTCTATATATTTGTGTAGTGGGTTGTATTGACATGTGGGTATTTCAAACACATGAGTCTGAATATATATTATACAAATGATTATTATATGTATGATGTGTATGGGTTGTAATGGCATGAGGTAATGTACCTCATATATGTGATATGATGGATTGGGGTATAATAAATGTTGTAGGATACATGTAATGTGGGATGTTCTGTATCTCCAAAAACTACTAGGTTACAATAAGGATATGTGAAATGGGATGATTAGATGATGTGATATATGAGATGCATTTTGTGATAAATATCACATCATTCATTACGATGGATTCTTTGAGATTAATATGGATCATTTTGTATAATTTCGGGGAATATAATTAAACTTGAGGGTATGTGGAAGTGAGGTAATATTTTTGATTCATCACTAGAATATATGATCACATGTATGTGATAATTTGTGTGAGATTGGCATGGTGAGGTTGAGAACAATTTTTAACTGTTTAGGTGACAAGTTAGTTTCACTTTTTTGTTCACTAGGATTTAGTATTATTTATTTATCATTATCATGAGAGGTTCTAGGTAGGATCCTATGGTGCATACAAGTTATGATCATCTTATATATATATATATATAAACTGATATTTAGTTCAGCAAGAGAAGGTTAGATATTTGGCTAGAAATCACTAGATTTTGTTTTTTTCATAAGTTTTTTGGGTTTCATAGTTTTTACTAGGATTTACTTTTGAGTACTTGTAGTTTCCCATTCAGTTTATTATCCTTGTATTATATTACATGTATAAACTTGGGATAAATTTTATATTAATGAGTAGTATTTTTTTGGTCTTCATTCCTTATTTAACACTTTTAATGAAATTTTGGAGGGTAATTCCTCCCATTTTGTGTATGATACACCTTAATTGGTTTCCATGAACTCATTACCTACTAGAGGTGTAACTTAGAGTTCAATATCACATTTCTCTCAATATTGGACTCATAGGTGTAATAATTTTGTTATCTGGTCATGAAAATTTTGTTACAGAGGTTCATGTTAATGGAGTAGATGTATATTGAAATACGAATAGTTGATACAATATAATTTGGTTGGGAAATTTTTTTTATGTGTCTAATATGATATATTAAAAAATACACTATGTGAGACATGATTATTTATTTCCCCATGCCTTCTGATTAACACACTATTATGTTTATTTATGCCAAAAAACAATATTATATCACTAGTAGTATAAAGGCATAAAAAAGTATTACGAATCATTAATATTTGTATATATGTTGAAACTGGGTATACATAGGGATTGTTTATACCTTAAAATAATAAAACTAAAAATTAAGTGATCTTACTTATTCCATATTATAGGATTATGATCCTCTAACAATTTATTCCTCTTGAAGGTGTGGCTCCAGGTTGAGATCCTTATCATGGTTTCATCAATGATATTAATTAGAACATGAAAATTTTTTTTTTTATATTTTAGGTCGACGATGATGAAAATTATAAGAGAACAATATTAGAGTTTCATCACTAGAGACTATAGATGTGTGTGGATCTGTTTCAATATTTGTCATAGAAGACTAATTACAAGAGGTTGAGATAGATTTCATTTTTATCTATGATCAAAAAGAGTTAATTTTTATCATGGTTGTGATGATACATACTGAGTATTTAGGAAGTGGTGGATATTATTCCTTGAGGATCATGAAGAGTATTAAGTCTCATATGATAATATCATGGAAAATTTATTAGTAGAGTATCATTATTTTACCATAAAGAAGGCTAGTCACAATGGGATTCTTTCCCTTCAACTGGGAGATATTATATTTGAGTTTTTGGGATCAATATGAGGACCCTAATATGATATTATTTAAACCATTATTTTGTTGCGGAGGTAAGGGTTAGGATTTTTAAAGAGGATTTCTGCCCAGAGAACTATCATCGAGTCATCATGTTTTTAATATATACCTATATAAATTTGATTTTGAAGGAATATTTCATTGATATTATACAATATAGAATCATATAACCTTTATAATTTTGAAATAATGATTTTTCATAATGAAATTCTATGGTCTGGGTTCTCAATTTCTTTGGAAAATGAGCTTTCGGTATGCCAGGGGTAGGTCCAAGTCATCATAATCTCATTCCTCCAGTGGTGGTAGATTTCATGCCTATTCATAGGGATCATATGGGTGGTAGTATATTATAGGTCTAGGTAAATATAATGAATAAGACCAATATTTTTTTTAGTATTATTAATTTTCATCATGACCCCCTTCAGGTACGTCCATTTTGGATGTTTCTCTTGTGGTATCAGGAGAAACGTCTTCTTGATTCAGATTAGTAGAGAGGATATAGGGTATGAATATGTCAACCCCAGGATGAGACTTATTCTTATATAGTAATGTGGGACCATGAATGTGGTTTTTATTAGGGTTATCCAGGCTGTGGAGAATGTTCAGATCATATCATTTTAGGGGAATAAAAAATACTGTACCGTTAATAGAAACCATGTGGGGTAGGTTGTATGGTCCAAAAAAATTATACGAGGCCAATAAATAGGGAAAAATGATCCCACATGGCTTTTCAAATCGAGAAAATAGTGGTTCAAGACCATGTTACAACCTAGATATTTTTTAATAGTGGACTAAGACATTGTTTTCACAAGATTTAGAAATTAGTGTGAACTAACCGTGGGAGGTGACCCTCCTTACAAAAATGGGCACAAAACGTTTCAAACCATGTAGCCAATACGTTCTTAACAAGAATGAATTCATAATTTTACAAATTTCTATTTAAAATATATTTATCTTAACCCATTTTTTCTTCTACTTCTAAGGTTGGTAGTAGCTCCACTGAAGGTCCTGTTTGAATCCTAAATTATGATTTGTGAGATATTCGTCTACAAAACATAGAATTGAGATTCTTTGTCTCATAGGATTGATTTATTTAAGTATTATAATTATTTTGGGATGTTATTAATCTATCTTGGAATCAGGACTACTTTTTAGGTGATGCAAATATGGTCTATTTTTAGGCATTCTTTTCCATTTTTAATTTTTCTCATGACTCGATTCAAATATGGATCTAATAGTAGAGGAGCACCCTACTACCATGAAATGGTTATAGGTGATTAGTTTTTCCTACATGTTTGTGGATTTATTGAACAAATTTTCATTATTATGAAATCCATAATTTCCATAGTGGCCTTGTATATTAATTAAGCAACTAAAATAAACAAATTAGAACCTATTAGGTATGACCTTTAGTTCCCTTGAATCTTTTTAGAGGTTGTTTCACTAACCAAGGTCACCCATGGGCTATTACTTTTAATTTTCCATTATCAAAACACATATGGGGTGATAGATAGATTTTTTCATATTATAGGAAACATGTGAATAAATGAAATGAACTAAATTGGTTGGTTATGATGCAGATTTAACTCTTTTTATGTTGATACATTTGTTTAAATGGTTTAGATGGTTTTGATATATGAATTATTAATCTCATGGAATTTAATTTAATGTGGTATTCTATTTGAGTGGTTATACTCATTAATTGTTGATTTTCAAAATGATAAATGATTTTTTGTGACAATTTACCTAGGAAACCATGGGTTTGCACACCATGGGTGAAGAGAATAGTAAAGAATTATTTAGACCTATATGCTCCATTGATTTTAGTTTCATGGGATATATTCAACCATAAAACCCTTGTGGATTCTGTTTGGTGGGGATAATAATGTTAATGATTGGTAGACGTGCTTCTTGAACCCTAACTCAAGCCTAACTGAGTATCCATTAAGATTCTTCTAGAACTCGACAAGGATGTATGGGTACGTGATACATTGTACCTAGACTCAAGGGGGTTGACAATAGATTACACATCTAAACCATGATAAAAAATTTATGCATGGTTTTACAGAGGAACTATGGTTTATATCAAATTTTTATTATACAGATCGACATTTCATGATATGATATTATAAGTTATACAACATGGTCATTAGTTATATGAGGTATTGTGTATATTGTATGTTTATAGAGTTTACTATATGTTCAATATTACTACTAGCTTATTATAAGATATTGAACCATGTTTTTCAATAATCCTTCTTGGGCTATATAGGATCACTTGTTTTTTAGTCAATATGACTTGGGAACTATAAATTTATTTACAACTAACCTATGAAATATAATGAACTATACAAAGCTTATATTTCCCAACCATGAATATATATGGACATTCGGGTGATTAACAACTACGATTGTCTCTCTCACCTTGTTCACGATACCACTAGGTACATGGAGAGTGTATATGATTGTATTAAGGGACTTGTGTAAGTGTCCATATTATGATGCTTCACTTTGACCCACACTATGGATCATGAGTGTATGGGTTCATGATAAGGATCATGAAGAAATTAGTATATTGAACATTATGGCCTTTTATTGTTTTGATATAGATATTTTAAACATTTATTTTATACTTTTTATTATTAGTTATATATACATGACATGTATCAACATCATTTGATATTTGATATTTCTTTTGTAATTGTTTATATGATAAGCCTTCTAGATGTTTTCCTTCTTTCATTTGTTTTAATGGCTCTATAATTTGATATGTATGATTTATACTATATTGTTACACTCTGATAAAATGGAATAGTAACCCCTTATACATAACATATAAAATTGATTCTAGTTGGTATCCTCTAGAATTTTGGGAGATATTCTTGAGGCCATGTGGACAATCAGGATCAAGGCACCGTTCAGTGGAATTTGGGACTGAGACATCACAAAGTTGTATCAAAGGGTATGGGACATTGTAGGGTGGTATCATATATAATTTTATTTTATATTTTCTTTAAAAGATAGAGAACATTGAAATGTAATTTGATTTAATTGTCATTTTTCAATGAGTAGTTCAGGTGAATAGCTAACCCACTTATAGAAAAAACCCAAATTTCCTCAAACATAAACCATTGTTATAAATAGTTTGAATGTTACAGTTTATTTGATTCCAACATTGGGTGATAAAAATGAATTTTAAGGATATCACAGATATGAATGATGGTTATATGTTTTTTAGTACTCGATGATATGAGTGTATTATATCTCATGCATAATTTTTGGAACCTTATATGTTTCACATTCCATTCATTTTGATATTACATACTATATGCATTTCTTAATTTCAGTATGTTTTGATAGGTGTCGTGATAGAAAAACCTACTAATTTGATTGATGGTATTTAATGTTCATTGAGAACCATGGTATGTATATTGTGTGACTAATATATCATAATATTTTATATTCATGATTAGGATACAAAAGACCCCACAAGAAGCCAATTGTGCAACATTATGTCTTGGAATTGGTGTCGTATATACCAAAACATGTGATGATGTAGATTAAGTGGATTCCATATTTTGGGTTGTGATATTTATGAGAACTTATCGATATTAAGTGGTGAACTATTTGGTTCAATAATTTAATATGAATTGTGAAATGATTATGAAAATAAATTGAAATTGAAAACGGAGAAATATATGACTTGAAAAATATCTTGATTTTTAGTGGGAATGATTTTGTGTCTTTAGTGACATTCAAAACCAATTGTTAGTTGTCCCAGATATTGGGGAAAGATGGGTAGTACGACTTGTTTATAAAAATGTTTTGACATGTCCTACACTTTTACCTGTGAACCATTATATTGTCTTTTTATGTGGCATATGTTTTTCACTATAGAATCAAGCCACCATTATGACCTCCAATAGTACACCAAGAGGGTAGTTATGACCACGCTCTAGTCAAGGTGTGTTATGGGGTACCAATGGATCCTCCTATAGTTCTAGCTGTGGCACAAACTGTTTTATTGGACAAAAGTTCAAAGGCACAATTCTATGAGGTGTTTTCTACTTTATGGAGACTTTCATGGAGAAATGAAAACATCATTTTCTATGGATGATCTAATTCATGATTTGTAGTAGTATAATCCTCCCATTGGGGGGGGGTTGTAGTCCATATTATAATATGATGTGGATTTATACTATTCAATTTATCTTCAACCATCTTGTGTCATATCTTTAGAGTATAGTTAAATGCTGGAATTAAATTATATGAAGAGAATTAATATCATGAATAGATGTTTTGAATGTGGCTAATATAATGGGAGACCTGGGTTGGAGGGAATCACAGACCTGATTCTGTGACTACTTTTACCTTGAGACACTAAAGGTATAGAAGGATAGTGTGTTTATGTATCTAGTGTAGGGCCCCATTATGGTTATGGAATACTCAACATTCTATACATAGCTGCATAGTTTTGTGATGAAATTCCCTGATGATGAGTTATCAAGGAAGAGATGATTTGGGTAAGGTCTTTCAAATGCCATTCGATCTCCGGTCAACATGTTCATATTGACCTTTATTACTGAAATTTTGAATAATGTGTTGATTTCAAAGGCGATCCTGATTGAATCTATGGGAGAAAGGTGTATCATTATAGTGTCTCGACCTAGTGGAATGTTTTCAGATATAGAAAGTGGTGTTTCTAATCTTCCCCTATGATGAGTATAATCCATGACACTAGTGCTAACTGTGAATTTTTCTATCATTAGTGTGGATGATGGGAAAATGTGAGGAATCAATATGATCATAATCCATTCTAGTGTCACACTTACGAAAATATGGATCACATGCATTGTTTTTTTGTGAACATAACACCAAAAGTGAGTGGTAATAATATGCTCAGACACACGGTTTTAGAGAAGGATTTATATATATTCATCAGAAATAGTGTTGGAGTAGTATCGGACAATACAGATGAGGTTATGGTGGTAATGGACAAGGCAGGTAAACATCAATCACAACGAGGCTGTAGGCTTGGCCTACATCGTGTAGTCAGGTTATTTCACAGGGCCAAAACATTTTAAATATCTACTGTGTTCTACCTACATAAAATTATTAGGTTTTTAGACATTATGTGGTTATATTTAAATGTCTTATATACTCAACTATTGTATATTCTATTTTTAACAATCGTAAATCACATAGCCTAATATTTGTGCCTTGTGAAAATATCGATTTTCTAATGATTTATTTTTCTGAGTGAGTAATTCATCATTACACTCTATTGGAAATGATAAAAAAGAATTTATATCACTATAGGGAGTCCCCCATATGGTTGGTGGGTTTCACTTCATCAATAATATTTTCTTCCTTGTAATGATCATGTTTAACATCATATTATGAATTGAATGGACGGTTTTTTTATCAAACCTTCATTGATTCCTATCGTTATACTGTGATGTTCACATCATCATAGGAATATTTTATACCCAAAATGTTTCATGTGATTCCTAGGGTACCCGAGCTGGACCACAACATTGTGGGCTCAGTGGGATGGTATCCCAGATTACAAGTTTGTATCTAGATGTGCAGGGAGTGTGTCAGGATGAATTTCCTCTAGTGGTTGATAGTTAGAATGATTTCTTCTTGAATGAATTTTCTGGTTTACCTCATGATGGAAAGTTTGAGTTCTATATCAGTCTAGTGAAAATAGTTTCACTAGTATACATTCTACTTTATATGATGGATATGATAGATTTACAGGATCTAAGGAGGCTTTAAGAAGATTTAGTGAAAAAATGGGTTTATTCAAACCAGTACTTCTCTGTGGGGTTCACCAGTATTTATTGAAAATAAGGAATATGGTACACATAGGATATTCATAAATTATCATTAATTTAACCAAAAAGTATTACGATCCGAAACCCTTTACAATGTTATTTTACCTGTTTGGTCAGCTTCAAAGAGCTCGTGATTTCATGAAAATCGATTTTTAGATTCGAATATAACCTGATGCTTATTCAACCATTAGACATACCTTGTATATCATTTCATAATATTTATGATCTATATGGGTATCTTTCTTTGACATTAATTTTTATAAATGAATCTTTAGTTTTTTCGGTGATGATGAAATGAGTTTTCAATCTTTTTCAGGATCCATTTTTGTTAGTTTTAGCAGATAATACTATTAGGCTTTCTCAAAATCCGCATGACCTTTCCAAACACATTTAGACCATTTTTTATATAATTAGTGAGAAGTAGTTATATTATAGGATAACAATTCCCCACTTTGGGATGGATAAAATACACTTCTTGGGTCGTATTCTTATAATTATAGAAGTATCAGTATACCTTAAGAAGGAAAATGATGCATTTTACTGGGAGATACCTAAGAATGTATTTAACAATTATACAATCATAGGGATAACTGTATATTACAGAAATTTTATATTGGACTTCTCATCAATATAAAACCAACTTATGTTATTGACTATTAATGGTGTGAAGTCGTAATGGGAATATTGATGTAAGGAAACCTTTGATTAGATTAATGGGATATTATCTTCTACACTAGACTTGATTATTCCAAATAGTGTAGAAGTTATAATGTGTATATTGATAATATTGGTATATATCATGGAGGAGTTCTCATTTATAAAGAGATATATATGAAATACAGATCTAAGTAGTTGAGGCCTCAATAGATAAAATACATGATGCACGTTCTCTAGTAAGCTATATATGATCATTATTTTTTTAGTATATAATAATTATTTGGAGATAGTTTTTTAGTGTACACATACAATAAAGCCTCAAGTTTGTGTTTACACAATTTAATCTGAACCTACAGAATTAATTGTGGGATGAGTACCTACAGTAGTTTGACGTTGATCTTTCTTACGCACCTGGAAAAGAAAATATTGTTTTCTATTCCCTTAGAATACATAGTAAAATACATGTAGTTTAGTGAGATAGTATCTAGTTGATGATTATGGATTGTTTCTTTAATATTCACTTGGAGGTTTAAGACTATTGGAGATTGGTCTATATTTCATCTATAACATTGAAATCTACCATACTAGATATAGTGATTTTGAGGATGTTATCATATCCAGAGTGCCAAGTCCAAATGGAGAGTGTCTTAGTTGAGGACCCTCCTCCTAGTTAGACAATATTTGAGAACAAAATCCTAGTAATCAAAGGTTACATATGGGTTCCAATTAATATAAATGAGGATTTGATTCTAGAGTTACATGGCATATTTTGGGTAGTGCATCCCGATATTACCATGATATATCGTGAATTATTACATCAGTACTGGTGGTCGCGTATGAAAAGTGATGAAACTATTTTTTATGAGATGTTACACTTGTCAATAGTTGATGGAATAGAATATGTGATAAGGTACACTTTTACAAAAGTTTCACGTTCTGGTGTGTAAATGGCATGATGTCAGGATTGAATTCATGAACAGTTTTTCGAGGACACAATGAGGAAGTGATGCCATGTGGGTGGTTGTTGACAAGCAAGAGAAGCATCCTCATTTCCTATTGATAATAGAAACATTTAATGTTGACGATATTGGGATATTTTATATATGTGAGATAGTATGACATAAAAAAACCCCTTATAATATTATTCTAGATAAGGACACCCAGTTTACATTTCATTTCTAGTAGAGCATCTAAAAATCATTGTGTATATAGGTTCTTTGGAGTAAAACATACCACCCTTGAACTGAAGACCAATAAAATAATTTGATATATGTGCTTGGGGAAATGATGTGAGCAAGTATCCAGAATATTGGGGGATCCTAGGAGAGGCATATAACACATGTAAAGTTCTCAAAAAATAATATCCATATGGAGAATATACAAATGTAATTTTAAAGTGGCATTTTATTATAGGTCATGTAGATCATCCCTATGATGGTTAGTAGAATGTGAGGTAGCTTTTCTGGGACCACTTCACAAGCATGTAACTTCTAAGAAATACAAGATCATCAGGAATCAGATAACTACCACATAACATCTATATAAATCTTATGCATATGGCCACAAAAACCCTTTAGAGATCATGGTTGGGATCATTTTTTAATTTTTTTCAATTATTATAGGACATAGATGAACTAGAATATAGGGAAACATTCACTGTTATATGTCTGGCCGTTAATGATTCTATTGAGAGTAGGGTTGGTAGTCTATTTTTTTTATATTCCTCAAAGGCACTGATCCATCCATTAAGTCTTCCATGAATCACAGTAGTTCCATTATCAATCATATCCATCTCATGTCATATATCCTAAGGAGTTTGGAATATAGGTAAATGATTCCTTTGAGAAGAATTTGATTCCGGTCGTTGATAGGAGAATGGAGGTTCTCTGAGGTAGATCATTTTCTCAAGTATGGGTTTTATGGAAACATGGTAATCTACTGCTTGATACATGGGTGTGGGGGGGGGGAGCATTTGTGCTTAGTGGATGAATATTTTCTTAGGTGATTCTTGTCCACCATGAATATGAAAATTAGGGGAAACATTTCTTTAAGGGGGAGATTATAAGATCCTAGTTTTTCATATAATGTAAAGATACCCTAAATATTAGATTAAATAAATATTTATAGATCATTTCAAATACCAATTAAGGTGAATGGTGTATCTGGTGTGTTCAGGGAATTTTCCAAGTGAGGAGGAAAAATTATTGGGGAAACATGTAGGTCACATAGTTATTAGAAATGGTGTGGGGCTACCAAATGGTTTGAAAAATAGAAAATGGACTAGATAGAGGGAAATAGGATTCGTCATTGTTTTTCACGAAATTTGGATGGAGGCACCTGACCATGTGATAGCCGCTGATGTTTTTGGAAGTGGTAAAGGACATGTTTTTTTCATTTTTTGGAAAAAAATATGCACTAACCATGTGATGTGTCCCTCGTTACACCTGGTGGTGCCATATTGGTGCATAATTTGGCCAACATTGCAACCAAATAATTCTTTTGAAAAATTATCAAATTTACCTTAAAAATAGACTTAAATTAATATTATTTTTCGTTATCCTCCTTGGTTGTATAATAATCCCATTCAATATCATTTGGAATAATAACATAGTATTTAAAATATTTTTAATGATCATGCTTGAAATATATATTTTTCATCTCATTGGATATGTTTCAGTGTGTACTCAATTACTTTTGTTTCATTTTTCATTTTTCTTAGAATCAGATGTGCTATTTTGGTGAAAGCTAATATTCCCCATTTTCATGATGTTAATCTGTATGTTTTTCACAAAATATGATTCTAATTAGGAGTAGATACTAGTATATAACTCTACTAATGACGAATACTTGGTGTTCTATAATTTCCTTGTAGTTTTGGTGATTTATAGGGTTATTTTTTTGTCGGTCCTCCTTATCAATTTATGACATGGACACGAAAATTAATTGAATCATCGAATTAAATGAAATAGACTCAATTTGGGATTCCCATTAGTTTGATTGAGACTTTTGTAGGTTTTTTCCCATCCAAGGTCAACCTATCAGAGTGAATTTGATTTTTCTTTTCCAAACACCCAAGGGTTGAGTTATGTTGTGACTCATGTTAGAGGATTATTGTCTGTAAATAAAATGGTCTTAATTGTTTGAATAGGATATGGATTTCCTATTTTCCATATAAATGATTTTGTATAAAAATTTTATATGTGTTTATTATATAAGAGGGTTAAATAATTTGATGGAATTTAATGGGATATTAGATTTGAGTGGTTAAACTTATAAAATGATAATCGTTGAAAAGATAAATGATTTGAATGTGAAATGATCAAATAGGATTCCATGGGTCATGATAGTATAAAGGAATTCCTTATACCTATATGCTCCTTGTATTCTGATTCCATGGGATATCATGGGCCGTAATACACCCTGGATTTAATTTGGTGGGGATTGTTGTGGGAATGGACATTAGACATGTTCATTGAAACACTACACAAGCCTAACCATGTTTCCATAAAGATCCTATGTGTACTTGATGATGTCGACTTGGTCTTTTATATCTTGGATACATGCTTGAGGGGTCTAAAAAAACATTATATATCTCGATTGTGGAAAATTTGATATTCTTGGTTGTATAGAATGACCATGGATGAAATTAATGTTCTGTTTATATGGCTCATCTTTAGTTGACATGATATTACAGGCTGTATAACAAGGGAATGGATTATATAAAATTTTGTGTATACAGAAAGGGAATAGAATTTATTTACCTTATTTTTACTAATACCATGTCATAGGAGCTTGAACAGTGTTTTGTAATGATCCATGATGGTCTATACAATGTAACTTGTCTTGTAGTAGATATAATATTGGTACATTAATTTTATTTACTTCTTACATGTGATATATATTGAACTATATTTATGTTAAATTTTACTTCCAATATTTTATATTGTCTTTTGGGTGATTACCTATTGGGATTGAATACCACAACTTGTTCAAGCCACCGTTGTGTACCTAAATTGACTATATGGATGCAATTAGGGACTGAGAAAGCACCCATAGTTTCATCCATGACATTTTAACATGCATAAGATCAAGAGATAATTTGACAAATCCATGAATCATGAGTATATATAGGTATATTATTATTTTTTCCTTTTTGGTTTTTTGATATATGTATTTTATACTTTCTTTATTTAAATATTTTGGATGATTTGTAGAGACATGAAATGTATCATTATCATTATTAATGAGATTCCACTGGGAGTTGTTTATAAGTTAATACTTTAAGATTATAATCTCACTTTGGTTGGTGTATTTCTTATGATATTTGATTTGTATGATTTTTACTAATGTGTTACCCTATGATATGAGTGAATATTCCCCCATAGACATACCCTAGGAACTTTTTTCTCGATAGAATCCCATTGTGATTAGGGAGATGATCTTGAGTCCATATTTCCAACTGGGCCCAAGGTACCATTTATTGGAATCCAGGCCCATAATGTTACATTAGAGGTACCGTTTCACTATTCATTACTCGGGGTTCCTTCTTTGTTTTATTTGGGAGATAAAAACTCTTATATATCACATAATTTGTTCCATGAATTGGAAAAATTATGTGGAGTGTATTCCAGATACCTAGGCATTGACTACACCATTTGGGGGTTGATCTCTCCTATGTGAAGTATGTTGAGACCACAATATTTTTCTGGGGAAACACCGCAATATGGGAGACATGATATTTTTATATATAATACCCTATTAAACCCTCATCAATATGTATTGGATTCCTGTGTAGATTTTTTTATTTTTTCAGGAGATAGTATTTTTATGATTTATTTGGAGAGTATTCCATTTTCATTCTTACGAGAGACCCTCAGATAGATTATGAAGTATTTCCATCAATATATTCCTTTATGGTTGAGATGATCCTCCGTTTATCATATGTTCATCAAATGGTATTTCACAATTTTGTAGAAGGGTGCAATGATTTATATCATGATGATGTTTTCCCCCTATACCATAGATCGAGTTTTGGATAGAGATACAACCATGTGCTTCTATGATCTCAATGTATCAATATTGTATTACTACATTTGAATTTTGAGAGATGCATGTATAACACAATCATCTATTTAAGTTATGTTTATTTCATCCAAGTGTGACACCTTGGGGTGAACTAGTATTATTCGAAGAGAAGGATAATGAATGTTTTCATCTTTATATTGATTACAATCTCTTGAACTAGATGAAAATAAAGAACCACTATTATATTCAATGGACTTGTGAATTTTTTTATCGTCATGAAGGATAATTTTGGTTATTTAAGATTAATATACGGTCATGATATAACCACATGTGGTTGAAGGATGAGGGTTTTTTATTACTAAATTTTGATGTTGTTATGGAAAATATATGTTAATTGTGATTTCATTCAGTGTGATGAATTCTACATCTATGTTTATGGGTTTCGTGACCATATTCTTTTATGATTTCATGGATCAGTATGTGTTGGGTTTAATTGATTTTGTCATTGTGTATTTATCACAAGAGTAGGAAAAAGGAAATAATCTATGTTAAATTTTTGGAGTTTTTTTCTTTAGTAGTTGTCCATGATGTTTTCAATGTGTAAATTCCTAGCTCGTGATGATTGTTTTTAGGGGGAATTTCATGTACCATTAAGAATTTATAATGGATCCTTTGATGGTATAAGATGGTGTTTCCTATGAATCCCCCAAAAATATTTCATACGTGATGAGTTTTTATGGGAATTAATTGATTATTATTGGAGTTCGGTAGATAAATTATCTCAATTTTTTACTTCATTTACAACTCTGACTAAAATGGATATGAAATTCATATAGACCAACAAGACTCAGGTA
This sequence comes from Viscum album, assembly GCA_963277665.1. Classification (NCBI taxonomy): domain Eukaryota; kingdom Viridiplantae; phylum Streptophyta; class Magnoliopsida; order Santalales; family Viscaceae; genus Viscum; species Viscum album. Next base: position 1,049,891,909 of record OY728150.1, read on the forward strand.
ACATTTGATTACCTAGAGTTGAAGATGGTCTGATCTCTTATTCATTAACATCTAAAATTTGGATTTTAGTTTGAGGATCTTTATAATGATTCACATAATGGGTTAGGTTTTGTTCTAATGTAGTAGAGGTTGGTTATTTGTTATGGTTCTCAGAAGCTCTATCCCCATTAGTATAATTATTCCACCCATGATCTCAAATAGGCTACAGTAATGTTTTTCTTAGTTTTGTGGAAACATTACCTCATCAGTGATGATTTCATTATTTTTTACCATTCATAATATCCCAATGTATTTCTTCTCCCAACACGACAAGATATTACTATTATGGTGGTTGGTAAAATTCATGATGTTTTAAAAAATTGAGATTTAATATACACCAAGAAAGGGTACTGTTGTAGCCAATACACTAATCATAAATTCATGTATTGATGAAACACTTAAATCTTGAGATTCTAATAGTGTAATAGAAGAGAACTCAATGATGCATCTTGATATGGGGGTGTTTAAATCCATATGTTCTATTTTTTGGATAATAATTTATTAAATTCTGGTTGAGTAGGTGGAGGAGTCCCAATTGGAGGACTCTAAGTGGAGGTTTGGAGAGATTAAGTTCAATAATGTGATGCACGAAATTATTAGTTTGAGGATGATCATGAAATGGTGTTATTCCATGGTAGGACTTTCATACCATTATATATGAGTGATATAGTTCTTCCTGAGATCGATATACCCCAGGTGGAACATCATCACGTGATATAGATAAACAATGAACTATGATGAAAATATTTATGGTCTCGGTTAAAACTTATAGCTGAATATTTTGTGGATAAATTTTTGAATGAAAGACGGTGAAGATAAATAACTATGTTCCTGATAGTTTTCTACTTCCATTATATGTTAATTAGTGGAAGAGGGAGGAGATCATGCTGGAATTTATTATAGTTTTAACATGTTCAAGGGATGGATATGATCCTATATGGGTGATAAGAGATAATTTAATGAAATCACACCATCTAATAGTGGTTAATTTGTAGAGGTTAGTGGAGGTTATTACAATGTAGTATCTATAAGAGGTGGTGAGAATTATTAGGCTACCATGCATGATCATCTCATATCATGATCCTTGTTTGAACTCTAGGGTGTTGAGAAGTCAACATAATCCTTTTGTCTCTTAGTTATTCCTTATCAATAAATTTTATCTACTGATGGGTGGTCGAACATATCAGACCATCCAAAATCTTGAATATGTGTTGTACTCTTATGTCATAAATTTCGGAGGTTCATAGATGTGGGAACGACCATTGGTTGAGTTTTAATACAATAATATTTTATACACCACAATCGGTTTGGAACTATTTAATGATTTATAGGGCCTACATTTCCATTATTAGTTTTACTAGACCAGACTCAAAGATTTAAAATTTATTAGGCCGATGCTAGTGAAAAAAATTGTAGTGATGGTTCAGTTAATTATTCAATAGATGAAGGTACTGTATGATCATTATAATTCTTATATCAATCATAGGAGGAGACCTCTATAATTCTATGGTGGGGAAAATGCTTTACTTAAGTTTAATCCTCCTTATTGGAAGATAAGGTTGGGTTTTGGGGGTAAAATTTCTCCCCATTTTGTTGGGCCCGTAGAGGTTTCATCTCATGTGAGAGAAACTGTGAATCAGATAGATAATGAATCGTAGATTATCTAGATGCGTTATTTCATTCGTGTGTGACAACATAGTCATTATCTTCTTGTAGACTCTCACATTATTGTTGGGGGGAATATTAATGTTGTTGATATGTTTACATTCGAGGAGCATCCATTAGAAGATAATGTCCACCAAGACATGGTGTTACATGAGTTAGCTACTCCTTTAGTTTTTGTCTTATGAAAGAGTAGTGGAATAGAAGAATATGCCTAGGACTTTGGGTCATATATACACCCACAATATTGGATTTTTTTTGATATTCTCATGTAGTCTTGTTTGTTTTTTGTATGTTTACATTTTATGGGCAACAAGATGGTTTAACCTCTTATTATATATTATGTATTTACTCTCATGTTAGATTTATCATCCTCGAAAGAGTGTTCACGATTCAGTTTTTATTTTTCTATCTTTTAATGTTATTTCTATTATTTATAGTGGTTTAAATCCAATGTTGGAGAGATTAATGAGTAGTATCTCAGAGTGTTGTCATTAAGATGATCATTTTCTCTTCTTCTCCATGAGTTCGGTTTTTAATTATTGAGGTCGATAAAATTTTTAAAGGTATATGATGTAAGTAATTAGACATTGGTGGACCTTACCTTTTTTTTATTGGTGGAATCTAGAATAGGATACACTGATTTTTTAGGGTAAATCAGTAATAAGGATGTTCCAGTACCATTTGACCCGAGATTGCAGTATAGAACCATGGGCTATGCCATAAGCTGTTTGTTTTCTTCATGGTCTCCTACATACCATGTATGGAGTATTGATGGAGGAATTTGTGGGATACATAAATTTTAGTATTTCATGTTCCAATGTCTCTCTCTATGGAATAATCCCTTCATAGGTATCGAGCAATGTGACATGGAGATAGGTTCATATAATGTAATATTTTTTAACACTTCTATAATATTGATGGTAGATTGTCCATGGGATGTATGTCTTTTCATTCTACCTACACTAACTAAAATGGATAAGCATTACAGATCAATCCATGGATGCCGAATATGTGTATTACTAGGAGTTTTCGCATGGTTTCCTCCCACTTTGATATGGTCTTGGTGGTAAATGATGTGGACCTAGGGCTACATAATGACCCTCTAACAAATATTTATTCCTATAAATATCCTCAAGGACCCCAAAACTAGTATTCTCCCACACCCTTATCCTTAATTGTAGACAATACTATGTTCTTTTCCAAGGCCTTTTAATCCTATTTCAATCATATTCAAGACACTTATTCTATAGATCAATTCATGTTGATATATGTTATGTATTTAACCTTCACTAGAAATTTATTCTCCATTTTATCTTGTTTTTCTCTCATTAGTCATTCAATAATATCATGTTTTGACTAAATATTTTAATGTATTTTTATTTTTATAATGCGTTCTTGTTACTAGATAATTGGTAGATCATATTTTTCTTATAGTAGAGGTGATCAAATAACCTCATTAGTGTTCTACTTCCATTTCATGAACGATTGATGTTTCATGTAATGGAATCATTTCATATCCGATTTATTAGTGTGTTGTACAATATTGAACATTTTTTTATCCTTTTGGATAAAAGATAAATTTATATAATGAATATTAAACCATACTATAGAATAAAATTGTTTAATGTTTAGTGATCACTTGTTTTTTCATCCCACCGTAATAATAATTTTGAAATTTATTTTAAAGATAGTATTCCATTGTTATATTATTATTATATCACTAAATAATATTAATAATATTATAAAAATAAATAAATTGATCAATACTGAAAATAAATAAGTAGTTAATTTTCATAGGAACATAATGGAGATTATTTTTTAACAAATTCACTCTTTGTAATAATATTATGTTAAACAAATTGATGCAAAATGAATGTCTGATTTAATTTATTATACAATGTGTTAATTCAATTGGGTAAATAACATGAATCAATAATTATTCATAATTTTTAAATGTAAAAATGGCATGTTAAATGATAATTTTTATTCAGTAATCTAATCAAATATATAAAATTCTATAAATCTTGTTTAAGTAATTTTTATAGCTTATTATCTGTGATAACCTAGGTTTCACATTGTTGGATCCTATGATACATGAATTAACAAATTTAAGATAGAATGAAAATATTTTTTCTCATAATGATAAAATATTGGGTCCATGAGTGACCTTTTTTTATAAAGGTTGGATTCCTAATGTTTTGGGGACGCGAGATCCTATGTTTTTGTGAATGATGAATACTGATTTTTTAGGGCATAGTTTACATATTGATTGATTATTGTTTAATTATTTTATATGTTTCTATTGACATGATATTTCCCAATATTATGTGATTTGACCGTGGGATTTTTTTTGAATGAGGATATATCGATCTGGAGGACAGTGGTTCTGGTAATTGTTAACAAAAATAACGGTGAGATGCATGTAATATGTATACTTGTGTCATGGATGAAACCAGACTCAGGGAAGAAGTTGATTCTTATGATGATGAAATAAATATAAATATCAAGGAGGGTGTAAAATATGAAACAATGTATGTGAAATGTGTTAAATTCATCTTACCCATTATTGTGATTTCAGTTTGATTCTTTCTGGGGAATAAATTTGTTTAACGGTTGGATCGCCAGATTTCTTATTTATCTCAATTTCATTATCCACTTCTTGAGGTAGTTGGATATTCATGGATTCATATTTATTAGTTTTATATTATGATTATTTCTTATAATTATTGGAATTATGTAATAGATAATGAATAATGAATTCTTGACACATGGGATTAGATCTTGCTAGAATGTGAAATTTATAGTTAATCATGAGAAACCATGTACTGAGTTAGATTATTCTTAAAGGGTAATGTCTCTAAAAAAGGAATATAATGTTTTTCTAATAAATGTATAATTAAATTTAATTTTGATAATTATAATTAATTGATAATTATTTAATTAATGAAAGGAAAATTGTTAAAATTGAAATAAATAATTTAAAACATCTCCGTTAACACTTCTGTTCATATTAAATATTAAACATATATAGGTGGATTCTCTATGTATATGTGATTATTGATATAGTTGATCCTATGAATAGGTTATTCCTATTGTTTGGTTATAGGAAATATTATATCTAGTATGTTTTGTAATTTTATACACTACCCAAGACATTTTCACAATGTGATTGGCACCCATTAGACACTATGATGGGGTTTCCCCCAATATCCTGGTGGTGATGATTTAGGTCTTACACACCCATATTGACATCATCTCTTTCCATAGTAAAAATATTTACTATCATACATGATGATTATTTTCCATTTATTTGTATACATGGTTGAAATGTAGTTTTCTTAATTTACACACATGTATCTCTTGATATTGTATCCAAAGATTATTATTACTATGAAATGTAAGTACTTTAATGTCTTGATGTTCCTTACTTGGTTTATGGGTTGTGATGGATTGAGGTATAACACATGGTGTATAATAGATGTCATCGGTGATGTGGTAGATCCAAAAAACTACATAGATACTATATAGATATGTGAAATGGGAGGATGAGATGATTTCATTCAGGAGAAATATGTCTTGATACTTATCCTCTGGGACATTGGGTTGGATTATTTTTGAAATAGATGGATAAAGGAATATGATGTTGGGATATAGAAAACACAAAATAGGGATATGTAAATGGGTTACCTTGTTATTAAATTTATATAATATATGATCACTTTTATTCAATACCTTGTCATATATATCCATAGAATGGTTTGTATCTTAGTATTCATATTTAGAAGTTGAGTTAGTTTCACATTTTGTTCACTAGGATTTAGTTTTATTTATAATTCCATTCATGAAAGGATATTATTATTATCCTAATAAGTACACATGATATGTTACCTATATATATATATATACTTTCAATTAGTTCAGATAGATCTGGTTGGATATCAGGTGGAATATTACTATTTCATGGTTTTTTAGATCTATTTGGGAATTTTGGTCACTGTAAACATTACCTTTTTGGTACTCATAGTTTCCCTTTAATTATTTTAGTCATGTATGATATTAAAAGAGAATATATAGGATATATTTTATATTTATGATCAGAAGATTTTTCATGTTTCTACCATGTCACTCTCATTCCCATTTTCTATTTAAGGTCAATTCCTTACATTGTATGTATGATACCCCCTTGGTACTTGTCACCAACATGTGTAATATTAGAGGCAGAACTCTGGGGGTCAATGTCTTCCTTCCCCCATTTTTATCCCTGGAGGGGTGCTATAATGAAACAGTCTTAACATACATATCCATTACATAACTTTTGTGAAGTACATAAAACAGTACACAAACAAATGACTAAATATTGTATTAGTTTAGTGACTTTTTAATCATAGAAACATTTATAATGGTATATATATGTGAGATATATTATCTACCACTAAGTTCTTCATGACTATCACCCTTTGTATAAACATCTTACTTAATACTTATCTTCATTACCTATGGAAAGAATCATAATAATGGGAGACCTTAGATTCTTAATAATGGTAAATGAGGGAGACTTGTAAGCAGAAACATGAGCACATGGGTCTAAGAACATGATCATAACATTAGAATATTTTACCTGATATATGGATGATCATATACTGTAATCATGGTATAAATCATGGTAGTCTATATGAAATGAATAATAAAAGAATAAATAACATAATGTAGGAAAGAATAACATATGAATAAGATATGGAATTTTGACAAACACACAGGAATACAAAATGATTTCCACAGTAGTCAAGTAATTTATTAATTGGCCATCATTGTATCATCGGTTCACTCCCAAGTCAATATTGGTACTCATGATTCAATCCAATGAACATATTAGTAGAATGAGTTCAATCCTCGTACCATCTTGGTAATCATGGTTCACTCCCTTGTCCATCATATAAGCTTGAGTTCAATCCTCATACCATCTTGGTAGTCATGGTTCACGTCCATGTCCATATTAGTATTCAAGGTTTACTAATAATACTATCTTAGTCAATCTCTTGAGATATAAATCTTTACACAATGCATTTGACAGATATATAGGTCACAACCATATTATAATGGAATAATACATACATGTGCCACAAAATAAAAAACAATCATATCAAAACCAATCATATAAAATTGGTATAATAAACATGTAATCATTTCATAATGTGAAGAGAAAGATAAGGGTTTCATGATCATATAATAAAAATCATAACCCATGAAATGATGTGGGTTTGAAAATTATATAACATGTAGAAGTGAAACATGTTTCATGAAAATCATGACATAAAAACAAAACGTATTAAGAGATGTAATGTTAATGGAAATATTGAATCATTTCCTTAGATTATCATGATTAACATAAATAGATATCATCGTAGCTTGGATTTGTTTAAAAAAACAATTAAAAATATTTCACAAATAATTTTTTTTTCACTCAAAAAATGATTTTAAAAAAATGTTCTATAGAATATTTTCTTGAAATTAAACATTAAAACTTATAAAGGGACCTTTGACAACATTTTTGAGACCTTCTTCGTGGAATGATGATAAGGAAATCTTGAAAACAATTTGGAAACCATTTTCCTTGAAAACATATAAAAGATGTTGACAAAATATTGAAAATAAATATCACTAAAAACATATAAAATTAACTTCCAAATATTTTTAAAACGTATATCATGGAAAACTAATTAAATAATATTGAAAAAAATTTGACTACCATTTTCCTTGAATATAATTTTGAAAATTTTAATATAGTCTTTGAAATATTTTAAAATAATTTTTAATCATAAAACACTTTTGAAACCATTTTTCATTGGGAACCACATTACAAAAGAATGTTGAGAACATTTAGAAATAATATTCTTTAATAATAAATTTTATTCAGGTAAAGTAATATTCAAGGTAATAATTTCCATGAATGTGGGTCAATCCGTACATGTCAGACATTCCTTTTGCACCATAAAATGTTTAGAGATGTTCCTTGACCAAAAAAATGACAAAAATATTCCTTTCAATTAAATAATTTGTTTAAAAGTTAAATCATGTGTGTAAAGTTCTTTTGAATATAATATAATAATATTATATTATTTTAGGAATCCTTTATTTTTGGAATTCATGGTTTGATAGAACATAAATTTATTACAGAATAGAGGTTAAAGGAGGGATTTCTTAAAAAACATTCTTAAATATATTATTTAACAAAGATTATAAAATGTCACCAATAGATGAAATATCATTAATATAAAGATTTTATTAAAATGCATTTGTGTTTTTAGAGGTGTATCATAATATTTCTTAGAGGAATCATAATAAAAAACCCCAAAAACTGATGAGTTTGTTTCAATAAACACTTACCACTTTGTAACATTGAACCATACCCCCCATTTAAGAATATGGAAACACATGATTCTTAAAATATCATTAAAATAATTATATTAATGATATAATATTTTAATTTTCGTATACATAACTCATGGAAAATTATAGATGCATAACATAGCATGTGTCTCAAATATATAAAATTGATACAAAATTGTTTTACATACGTGGTCTCTTTGGAAACATAATACCCATGAAAGAAATATCATAAAATAAATATGTAAATACACATAAATTTAATAATAATATTAGAATATATCCATGGGTATTATACACACCACATAAAAGGATGGGGTGGTGAATAAGGCTTGTATCTCATGAAAATAAAAAATGAGATGTGATTCCCTTACCATGTATGTTAACTCTATTCGTACTAATTAAAACATTAACAATAATAAATATAAGTTTATTATAAACATATAACAGAACCATTTTATTCTATATAATACCATATATGGTTTTATTATGACTTTATGTTACCCAATTATTAACAATTCTATGTTATGGGTGTGCTTTGGGTAATATTTACTTTGTTTTTCGCATGTGTCTGGATTTGTAATATCCTTAGTCCATAAACATATATCACAATTTAATGAATTTAAAAATGATAAAAATATAATTTATATTCATTTTATGTTTATTATAATAATCTATATAATATATATGTATGAATTTTAATACACCATTCATGGATATGGTAGATCGTATGTATTCATGAAAATTGTTTCTATTTTTATTTGTAATATATAAAGTGAAAAAGTAAATTAAACACATATATATATATAATATCATTATAGTGAAATTATTATCTAATAATTATTTTTTATTTTCTATAAATCCATTTTTAATACATTCCATGTATTTTGTGAATGAATCACATCGCTTTGATGGGGTAGTAGTCCACACTTTCTCAAAATAAATAATCGTATTTACAGAAAATGAAATGTAAAATGATATGTGTTGTAAAAGAATTAAATAATCATAAATAAATAATAGGTAACATATATATAATATATAAACACTGTTTCCATAATAATTTCAAACCATGAAATGTGGTAAAGGATAAATGACCATTGATCATTTCGTGAGGCATAGTCACCATACAAAAAAAACTGTATATTAATTGCCCATTTTAAGGAACTGAGTGTAAGTGTAGGTCAAACCATTAGAATAAAAACATTTAATTATTTTGAGAGTAAATGTTTTTCTATAAATATGTAATAATGTGATTCTAGGGATTTGATAATGAAAATATGTTAATGGAGCCTAAGGAAGGATGTCACATCTTTATCGGGTAACTCCCTTTTAGTTTTCACCAATGGGAATCCATGGATTGATTTCTGAAAAAATGGAGGCATCAAGGATAAATGATGAAATATTGGGAATATTATTTGGAATATATTGGAATATCATCATGGGTTTTGTATTTGAAAAAACGAGGTAGAGGTGGTATCTTTTTATAAGGGAGTGAAAGGACAGACTTTGTTTTTTTAAATAATTATTTGTTTCTCAAGTATTACTTATTATGAATATGTTAAAAGGGGTAATTATGTATCCTTATAGGTTTATTGGAGGAAATAGGTCTAACAAATAGGGTTTTTTACTAGTTAAGAGGTCATTTTTTCCTTAATTTTATGGTTTTTTCCCTTTGGTAAGCTTAATTGTACCTTAATCACAAAAATATTATATTCAATTTCACTAATCAATTTTGTTAAACATTATGTTCATATTATTAGAATAGGAATATAATTTTGATTAAGACTATGTATTAAATTTTTTAAATTTAACTTTCATATGGAGAAATATAATGTTTACTGCTAATCCCATGGACATGGAAGAAAGAGTGTTTTTTATATGATATTGTTCAAAAGTTCATTAAAATTTTATATCAAATTATTTTATAATTTTTTTAAAATAAATTATATTGTATTAAGAGATGAATAAATTATCTAATTTTAATTTTAAACCAATTTAAAATAAAATTTTAATAAATAAATATATTAGATGAAAAATAATTTTTGAGATAAAAATCAATATTTTTTTCTATTCATCCAAAAATAACGTTTCTTCATAAAATCCAAAAGAATCACCATAAGATAATTTAAAAATCATAATTAAAATAAGAAGTTCAATTTATAAAACTTCATTTTTGATAGTGTGTAATATTTATTTTATTATTATTTTTCAGAGGACATAAATAGTACTTTACCTGAGAAAATAATGTTTATAAATATAAAATATGACTTTACCATCAATTATATATTTTATTATAAATATTATTTATTTATATGATAACACTACAAAATAAAATTTATATGTTATTATTTACTATTTATATTACTATTTTTTAAAATGAGATTAAAACTATTTCATTTAAATAATTTGTGTAATAATGAGTTATTTTGCTGAAACATTTAGTTTTGTGTAATGTAATCCACATCGATGTTGCGTGTATTTAAAGATTACCATAGTGTTGTGTGAAAATAATTTTAAAATTAGTAATTTCATATAATATCTGTTATATTCTGTTTTTCGTGATGTTTAAAATATCATAATGTTTTATTAATTCAGAAAACATAATTCGAAAAATCTCAAGGTGTCACATTCTCCCCCCATTAAAATATGTTTCTAAATATAAATTCACCTAGTTTATTGATTTTTTTACTTGAATGTTACTATAATATAACCCTGAATTATAAAAATTTGTACTAAAATGTATTTTAATTAATTTTGGAACTGTAACGATCACCCAATGAAACTCACAAATAGCTTCCCACATAGGAATCATAGGTGGAAATTGAAAACACGGACATTTATGAAAAGAGTAAGTATTTATAGTGTGGGATTGAGGTAATCAAAAAAAAGTAATTTTTAATTATAAATTTTAGGGCCTCCATGTCCTAAATCTATGATGATATAAAAGGCCATCATTTCCAGAAAAAAAAAATAAACGTATTATGAAAACATTTTTTAATCGTTTTCATATCATTGAGTAATTCTATTATTGTCCATGAATATAATAAAATATAATTACATTATATATTTTGATTAACAAAATTACATTTTTTGATGAATTTTTAATTTATACATTACATCATAAAAAGGATTTCTCTGAATTAACTTTGATGTATTGGCCAATAAAATAAACTTTTAAAGAATTTTAAGGCCCATAAATGAATGTAAATTTTGAAAATTTTTCCCTAATAATTCTTAAAAATAAATATGGTTAGTAAATAAATATATATAAAAACATAACACTTCTGATTCTTAATTAATACATATTCATCATGAATAATTACCCACTAACTATGACGTCATGTAGTTCAGTGGTAGGAATGAAACCATTATCGGCCTTCAAACATGTGTTCAAGACCTACAACTATGCTAGAATTAATGGGTTATCTACTTATATATGTGATTTATTTTTCTAAAAGAACAAAAATATAATAATCAAAATAATAATTATAGAAATATTTTAAATAATGTTAACCACTATATAGATTTTTAACTATGGTTTGCAGTAAAACCTCAAAACATAATTTCATCAAATGAAGTTCAACATAGTCACATCATGAATGGTTAATCTCATAACCATTCTAAAATATTAAAATCCAAAACCTTAGAATGAAATTCATAAATTATTCATAACATTATTCCTACATATATTAAAAGGTATCTTTTTCGCATTCAAAACATGTGAATATAGTAACCACAAATATTATGGAAACAAGGTTATAACCTAAACTATCATAAATCCATTTCAAAGACATGGATTCTTCCCTATTACAAATATTACTATATGTATTAAAAAAATACAATATGTTTTAAGCATTATCCTTGAAAAGAGGGACTACATTTTAAAAAAAATCCTTTATTAGATTGGATATCATAAATACAATAAAATTTACATTATACAAATCAATCATCTCTTTCTCTATGATAAAAATATTATTATATATCTACAATAGTTTATGAATTAAATTACCTTAATCAATTTATCACATTTCCATTAAATCGATTTTATATGACTTTATAACCATCAAACATATCATTTTCAATCCTTAATGAAAACCTATACAGAAAATATGTATATATTTGATGATTATAAAACATAATCTTTGATAATCCGAATCATAAATACTTCATCCATCCTGAATTATTCTTAAAACTTTAATCAGGCTTCATAAATATATTTATTAAAACATTTTTTATAGAATATAAAATATAACACATGTCTTAAAGTTGCTTAAATTCAATATAATAATTCTTATTATATTTAATAAAAATATTACTAGAATAATATCATATACCATTCACATGTGGTTCTCAGTCACTTTATCTTCAGTATTATAAGAAATATTCATGGACCTTACTGATTCTCATAATGATTTTTCAACATTGAAAATTTACTTTCATTATTCCCATAAATTCCTCATCAGAAATATTCAATGTTAACATAGTTTCTTCTAGTACACACTTTTGACTAAAACTAGAATGATTAGGGTGAGAAACACTTATCACATCATGAAACCACATTATAACGAAAAATTTACTTATAGATTGTTTAAATAATGACACCTACATTTTAATAGATGACACATTAGGTTTACCCTAGGTTATTAATATTCACATACTATTCCAATCCTTTATGCTGATTTATAAAGAGATTGTGACTATAAAAATAATATCCTCGAGGTGTGTCAAACCATGTTTACAATATGTATTATTGTTATATACCAGGTTATGTTGTGTTAGGTCTGACACACCATTTTCGGGTTGTTATCTGTGGATAATTATATACTAGATCCACAAACACTTAACATATCTAAACATATATGTATATCTATGAAACCATTGACTAAATCCTTTAACAAAATTCAAGGACATTTTCTTGAATGGTAACCTATCCATATACATATCCATAGATACTTCCCTATACATATCCTTATAAATACACATTAAGGTGTCACAAATGTTTACTCATACTAAATTCCAATTATTAACTAATCTATCACTCTGATCCCAACAATAATGGAAATGTATTGATGTATATAGACATTACATCACATTTTCAGAATACATAACACAGTACATAAATATATGGACAAAGATCATATTAGTTATGTGCCTTTATAAAAATGGAAACATAAACACTAGTACAAAAGCAATATAATTTATCCCCACTGGGTTCTTCATGAATAAAACCATTCTTATGAACATATTACATAATAAATATCTTCATAACATAGGAATGAAACATAACAAGGTGTTTACTCAGATGATTCGTAAGAGTAAACATGGGAGGAATGTAAGAATAAACATGAAAATGGGCCTTTGATAACATGATCATAACATTATTACATCATACTATTCATATAAAAAAAATCATAAAAATGAATCATTGAATAATGATTAGTAGTTCATAATACATAAATTATAAGGGAATAAATAGCATAATCCCTGAAATCATAACATAGTAATATGACATGCAATTATGTCATATATATAATAATATAAAATAATTTACATGGTATTTTATGAATTAATTCCAATGGAATTTTAGTAACATGGGTTCAAATATCATACCATATTTTTATTCATGGATTACTCACCTAGAAGTATTAGTTTCAAGGGAACAATCGTTATTTTTAGGACAATGATGATAAATAAGAGTTGTATGTTTATGTATTGTCCTTTCATTCAATGAAATTTGAGAAGAAAGGAAATCACCTCACTTGATAAATGTGTATGATCATACTGACCATTTTACTCAATAAATAAAACTCAGTATTTTTAAGAAATTATATTTTATTGTAAGAAATGATGTTTTTTGGGATATAAGGATGTTTCAATTATTTCCCCAATAAATCAGATGATGCAATGTTGGTCCGTATTTTTGAAATAACATAAGTAATTTAGAGATCTTGTGATTCAAGAAATATTTAATAAAAGGTGAGAAGTGGTTATGTCAATATTTTTCCTATTTTTTTATAATGAAATATTTTTACGGATTATTATGAATCAAAAGGGTTGGTATTTTTAAATTAGATTTCATAGTGGCGTAGTTTCCCTGATTTTTCAAAATTTTTGAGGAGGCATTTAAAAATATGATTTCCATTAAAATGTTGTAAAGGAATGTGTTTCATGAAGATGTAATTTTCAATTTGGGTTTCACAAAGGCATGATGATTCTGACACAGTAACGTGCAATGGAGAATTGTGAGCGCACTATGGTTTAACGGGGAGCTCCGCGACAACATCAAATATCAAAGGAGAATCATGAATGGAGGATCACTGTGAAGATATTATTGAGTGATCCAAAAAATTCATTGGAGGCAGTGGATCATCATGAATGAGAGAGAATATAAATACGTGGTGACCCCCACATCATTTAGTACTGACATCATAAAGAAGATATTGAATCATTATGATTTCAAGAAGGTAGAGGAGCTCAAAAAACATGGAATTATATGCAAGCTTGAGAATTGTGAGAGGTATAAAAAAAATTTATTAATGAAATTTATTATAATTAATTGGTGCTTTGTGATTATGGTACATTACTTACTGAATTAGTGGGCTCCAAAAAGGAAATTAGTTATGTTAACGCTGGTTGCATCATGAATGTAATGAGCATTTCAAAGGGAGATTCAATAGGGATATTACCAAAAAAATAGTTTTGAATAACCAATTTATGTGGAAAGAGCTTTAAAATTGTAGAGACCCAAAGCATTACATAAATGGACATTACATTACTTTTTCTGAATACTTAATACATTAAAAAACAAACTCCCAATGACCGTATTATTTTAGTGTCTTTGGAAACTCAGAACATAATCTTCTAATCATGGTGAAACAACTTCAATGGCTCCCATAAAGATCTTATTTTTTTTCCTACCTAAAACCATACATTATATCCTGGGGGAAAAGAAACCATAAAAAGGGTGAGATCAAATGATCAGTAAGGGTAAAAAAATGAAATAACAATCATATCTTATTCATAAGAACATAACATTTTGATAATATTAACCTGCAAAAGAGATCATAATATCATAACATGAGATAAATCATAGTAGTGAAATATAATCCCAATGGTTATAAAATATAACATGAAACATTCTGGAATACATACATAATCATATAAAATAATTTATTATTAGTCAATACTCATTGCCAATACTATCATAGTGGACAAAGTCCATTTCTGAACCGAGTTCATTCCTCATTTCAGTCCTGTGTCTCTGAACCGGATTAACATGATGTTCCAACCATGTCTAACTCATGATATATAAATCATTACCCAATGAATTGGAGGGAGATATAGGTCCCACCAATCTCATAATGATACCATTCTTATGTGTTCCACTAAATCATAAATCATATATCATAGCATAACCCATGTAATTAAAATGGGATTCTTAAACATCATTCCTTCATAACATAATCCATATAATATAAAAGGACTTCGTAAAAATAATTCCATCATAACATAATCAATTAGATGCAAAAATAGGGAAAGAAACAGAACGCTATATTATCTTATATGGTAAATAATTTTGATAAAACACTTGAACTCCATTCTTGAGGAAAATATTCTTTCTACTTCAATTTTTTTTTCCTTTCATAACATATCATAAAATTTTAAACTAAACGAAGATAATTAAAAATTATAATGAAAAATTATAAAGGAATATTCAAGGAAATAATGTTCTATGATATTATAAAAACCCATTCATGTCGTATAAGATAAAAAACATTCTTCTCATACTTTGGCTGGAAAAGTAAAATGTATCCCTTACTGAAAACCACAAAAGAATCATTTCATATCTTTTACTAAAAATACATCCAATAGGTAAAAATGTATTTAAAAATTTGTAGGAGGATAGAAATAATATTACATATTGAGGAAACGTGGATGTGGATGAAAAATATTCCCCAGTAAATTCATAAGTATAAACAGTCTCAGATAAAAATGAGATTTTAAGATTTTCCCTTACATTAGTTCTGATATGCTATGTACGTGTCCAAAACTCCTGAATAATGATATAAATAATGTCATTGACTTATTACATAATCATAATCATTGTTATGATATCATATATGGTCATATTCTAAGTTCTTTATTAGTAATATTTCATTGCTACTTGTTATTCGGGTGTTCATTGCTTTATGTTCTTATGCATGTTTTGTCGAATAAATTAGTATTCCTCTTTTTAGGTTATAGATACATCATTTACAGAATGATAGTAGTTTAATATATATCCTATTTATTCATTCAAATTTTTTATATAATCACGGTTTAATTAAGATCATGTAGAATGAATCACATCGCATCGTGGAGACGGTAAGCCGTACGTACGCACGAGCGACGATATCCTTCCCATAATTATTGAATAGTGTTGGAGTGGATGATAGAATATCTAAGAATGCGTATAATGTTTTAATAATCAAATATAGTTATTCTTTACACCATTATACCCATCCAAGTCAGGTGGTGGTGGAAAACAGATTACACCACGGCGTTGAGACGGTATTCTGTGCGTACAAACGTGTGGTGATTTCATTTTCCATAGGATGGATAAAAGGTGAAATAGGTTTGTTTCATATTTATAATAACATATCAGTATATTAGTGATACTGATGTTATTACATTATGATGAAACCAATAAAGAATAGTAAGTAGAAGACGAAATAAATTTGAAAGGATCGGTAAAGGATATTACCTCTTCTTCGACGCGCCTCTTCTAATCCTCCTCTCAGGGGACTAAAGTTGGTCTTTGAAAGAGATGAGGACCAATATAATGTTTCTAGGGAAGTGTAGAAGATAAATTTTCTGGGTTTTACTAAGATTGAAGGCTCAAAATGGTGTGAGGAGGAGAGGGAGGAGGTTCTCTTTTATAAGAGGGGTGAGGGCACCTTAGGAAATAGATAAAATATTATTTTATAATAAATTCATATTCGTTATTAATGGCTCCAAAGTGACTTATTTCTAGGATAGGGTGGGGATGGGTCGAAACCCTTTCAACCAATAGGTTTTATACATGTTTAGGTTACCATTTTAACCTTATCATTTAGAAATAACTCTAAGTTAAATAATTGAACTTTTACCGTGTCTCCTTTTATTCTTACACTATTTGGTTAAAAAACTTACTATAAACTGCCAATAGAATCACAATTCTGTCATTAATGTCCTATATATTATTATATATGTATTTTGGTTGAACCATAGATTTTTAGGAATTGAATACCAATTATTAATTTAATATTTTTTTTAAAAACACTTTTATTTCAATTTTGAAGCTATTTGATATTTTTTTCTAAATTCATAACAGCATTATTACATCAAAAAAAATTCATCTAACCAACCCTAATATGTTATATTAACCTAAAAAAATAGTTTAATTCATAAAAATTCTCAAATTAAATTTATTTGTGTATTTATAATATCAATAATGATAAAATTTCTTTAATAAGGTAATTACTACATCATCATTGTGTCACAAATAAATAAAATTATTTAATTATTAAAAATTATTAAAAAAATACCATTATTTTGGAAATAGTTTTATATTTCTAATTAATATTTATAGTAGAATTTATCTTCTTTTATAACCCTATATTAAAAATGTTTTACTTGTTAAACATTGATTTTAACTCTTTTATCTTTTCATTGAATTAAATAATAATAAATGTCCTAATCTAACCTGAATAGTCCTAAATGGCCATATTTTATTCCTAAGATTGTTTTTGGTCTAATTACACTTACCCAATAGATTTAGGACATGTGTTAGGGTAATAATAATATCATTTTTACCCTTAATCACACTATTTACTTTTAACTGTGATAAATAAGTAAAAAATTTACTATTCAGTAATAGTTATTTTTAACTTATTGAACAACATTTTACTCCTTGATATTAACCGTGTCTCTTGGATTTTCGAAATTCCACACACAAAATTGGTAAAATTATGTTCTATGTGAATTTTCAAATTCTCCTAAAAAGTGGGTAAAAGACTGTAAAAAGTTCAATAAAATTTTTATATATCTAAAATTATTATAAAATGACTCCAACGAATTACATTGAACTTATATATGTATTATGTATCTAAAATAATTTTAAATAAATAATTATTTAAATAAAAATTCGGTTTTAAACTATAACTCAGTGTTTTTCACAATTCATCAAAAATTGAATGTTTTTAGAAAAACTTCAAAAATTTACCCTAGGCTAATTTCGATATTCCAAATCCAAAAATAAAGTTTATTTTGAAAAATAAAATTTATAAAATTTCAAAAAGTGGGTATTACTTTTCATAACGGTTATTTTATATAATATTCTAATAACATATCATGGTTTAGTGAAACACGGTATTGCGTACAACACACAATATCGTGGAAGGTCACGATTGCGTGTAATGCAAGCCAAGTCAGGGTTGCGTGTAGTGAAAGATTCCTTTGTTTTTGCATATAATAAAATCCAACCATATTTCATTTATACATTGAATATATATATACACTCAATGTTGCATAGAATAACTTATATCAAACGAACATGAAATTGTGTGTAACACGCTCCAAGAACAGTGTTGCATATACTGCAAGCTAATACGGTGTTGCATATAGGACAAGATAATTTTGGTGTAGCCTACAAGACAATACATCAAATAAATAAAAAGGAATACTTCTCATAAAATCTCAATGTGTAACATTCTACCCCCATTAAAATTAATTTCACCATAGAAATTCGTCGGGGTTATAAATAGTTTACTACTTCAATGTTTCATTCATAGAAACCCACATCATAAAAAGGAATAAAAAAACATAATTTTAAAAAAGAAACGTAACGGTTACCCAAATTTACTCATCACTGGGTTTCCACATAGAATAACATAGTTGAAAGTATAGATATGGAAGAGAAATATAACCATAATGTCCTGATGGAGAGGGGTAGAGAACATGGCAATGAAAAATCCAACAATCAAAAAGCCATAAATTTGTAATGATCTAAGGTATGATCTGATTCATTAGATATGAGGGTACTAGGACAATATTTTTGGTTTTCAATATCATTTAACAAAAGATGAAAATTTTGATGTAGATGAAATACTTACTTTATTTTGGTACAATCTCATTGTTGGCCATTCCTTGAACAATTTCCACTTCATCTCTTAAATAAATGAACTTCAATTTGTAATTAATGAGGTGTTAGCAGATCATGTGATAAAATGATAGGTCATTCTATCTATCTCAAACATAAGCTTTGTAAAATTTATATACATAGGTCCATATATGGTGATATTAATCATATATGGTTCTTAAATGGACATATACTTCTACTATCATACCTCTAAATAAAATAAAACTAGTTTCTACTAACCAGGGACTTTCTATAGGATAGTGGTATGCGATAAAGGCCTATCACATTTTGTTTGTGGGGTGAATTCCCGCAACCTTGTCAGACGTGACAGGTTGTCACTCATCCTATTGGTTGTCCCTTTTTCAAAAACTACATTTTTATAACATTCCTGAAATAATATCAAAAAAATATCTAGCCATTAACAATACTATCTTATGTCTAAATTAATTCATTCCAATCTTTAGGCTTATACAAAATAATTCGTTCTAAGATCATATTATAAAGAAAAAAATTACTTTAAAGGTCACATAACAAGAACATGAATACCATCATTTATCCACCATATATCATAAGATATATCTTGTTGGACACATTCCAAACTCAGGAATACTTTAATCATGTATTTTTTGGAAACGTGAATTACCATAGAACGTTAGTGAAAACATGAATTCTGTCAAAAGTGAATTCTTTCAACATACCAAAATCCCAAAATATCTATATACTCAAACCATGATATCACTTTGTCCTTATATTAGTCATGCAATCATGAATTCTATTAAACATTTCATTTTATCCTTATCCCTTCATTATGCGCATATAATCAGCTTTCCAAAATCACTTTTCATGGTTACTAGTACCATTCAACATATAATTTTAAATACATTATGGAAAACAATAGTGTATCATTCCATAGATGTTTATTTTTACCATAGTACCATACATTATTCTTGATAAACATGCAATAATTCCACTACCAAGTTAAACCATTGACTGAGGTCCATCGTTTTATTCCTCAACACTACTTTCATCTCATATATCATTTGTAGTTTCTTCATCATCATAA
This sequence comes from Viscum album, assembly GCA_963277665.1. Taxonomy (NCBI): domain Eukaryota; kingdom Viridiplantae; phylum Streptophyta; class Magnoliopsida; order Santalales; family Viscaceae; genus Viscum; species Viscum album. The sequence continues at coordinate 1,049,912,218 of OY728150.1, forward strand.
ATATAAATTCTACCCATATGACCATGCTGATTATCTTCATGAGATTTTCCTTTAGGGAATCTATTTGCATAATTCATGAACATTCCACATTTAAAACATTTAACTATTTTTGATGTCTTAGAAATACACTTATCCTTTTCCATTGTGTTAACTGGTCCTTTTCCATTGCAATTACTAGATTTGTGTTCTTTCTTTCCACACCCAAAGCATCTTACACTTCCTTTTAAACATTCTCCCTCATGCCTCTTCCCACATGATTTACAGTAGGGTAATTGAACTTTCATTCCTCTATGATTATCATGAAACTCCATCTTTCCCTTATTAGTTGAGTTGGGATACTTAGCAATGTTGAGATTATTGATCATATTATGAGATTTCTGATGATGAATAATTACTATGTATGGACTTCCAAATATGGTTTCATTTGGTTGCTCATGAAGAATATCATTCCATTGTCCCTCATATTCTCCATTAACATGAATCCTCATTCTTCATGCCATTTCTTAAAAACCAAAAAGAATAGTATGAGAGGAAAAAATAGAACTAGAAAAACAACATAATCAAGGGGATGTACTATCAATAAGTAACATATTAGGATTAGTCCTAGGTTATTCATGATCGTTATCACAATTCTTGGATTGTAACCTATACCTTATACATAACCATACAGACATTCATAGACATACCTTATAAATATCTATAGGGATCTCGCTAAAGATCTCACATCCTAGTTTCAAAAGGTTAACTAAACTTTCCCTCTAATACCAAATGTAGAGACTCAATTCTTGACGTACATGGAAATTACATTACCTTTGCGGAATACTTAATTCATTTCAAAACAAACTCCCAATGACCGTTTTTATTTAGTGTCTTTGGAAGCCCAGAACATAATCTTCCAATCCTGGTGAAAGATCTAAAATATCTATCATAAAGATATTCTATTTTTTCCTACCTAAAACATTCCTTTATATCCTGGGGGGAAAGAAAACATAAAAAGGGTTATCTCAAAGGCTCAGTAAGGGTAAACAAAGGAAATATCAATCATATAATATTCATAATAACATAACATTTTAAAAATATTAACCTGCAAAAGAGATCATAATATCATAAAATGTGATAAATAATAGTAGTGAAATGTAATACAAATGATCATAAAATATAACATGAAACATTGTGGCATACACACATAATTATAGAAAATCATTTCTTATTAGTCAAGACTCATTTCCATGATTATCATAGTGAAAAAATTCCATTTCTGAACCGAGTTCATTTCTCGTTCCAGTCCTATATCAGTGAACCAAATTAACATCCAGTTCCATCCATGCCTATCTCATGATATATAAATCTTTACCCAATGAATTTTAGGGAGATATAGGTCATACTCATCTCATAATGATACCATTCTTATATATTCTACTAAATCATAAATCATATATCAGAGCATAACCCATGTAATAAAAATGGTATTCATAAACATAATGCCTTCATAAAATAATTCATATAAGATAAAAGGACTTCATAAAAATAATTACATCATAACATAATCAAATCAATTTAAAAATATTTATAGAAACAGAACCCTATATTATATAAGATGGTAAATATTTTTGATAAAACACTTGAACTCCATTCTTGAGGAAAACATCCTTTCTACTTCAAATAACATTTTTCATTTATTATCATGTCAAACGATTTTAAACTAAAAGAAGTTAATTAAAAATAATCTTGAAAACTTGTAAAGGAATCATCATGAAAATATTGTTCTATGAAATAATAAAAACCCATTCATGCTGTATATTTTAAAAAACATTCTTCTCATACTTTGGCTGGAAAAGTAAAATGTATCTCGTACTAAAAACAAAAAAATATTCCATTCATGTCTTTTGCATAAAATTCCCCAAATATGTAAAATTGGATTTAAACAATTTTATAAGGATAGAAATAATATTACATATTGAAGAAACATATATGTGGATGATAAATATGCCCTAATAAATTCTGATGTGTAAACAATCTCGGATAAAAATGAGATTGTGATATTTTCCATTAATTTAGGTTTGATATTCTTTGTACGTGTCTGAACCTCCTATATAATGATTTAAATAATGTTATTGACTTATTTGAGAATCATTACTCATTGTTATGATATCATATATGGTCATATTCGTAGTTTCTTATTAGTAATATTTCATTGCTACTTGTTATTCGTGTGTTGATTTCTTTATGTTCTTATGCATATTTTTCCAAATAAATTATTATACCACTTTTTAGGTTATAGCTACATAATTTATAGAATGGTATTAGAATAATATATATTATATTTATTCATCAAATGGGTTTATATATTCATGGTTTAATGAATATCATGTACAACGAATCACATCACATTGTGGAGATAGTAAGCCGTACGTACGCACGAGCGACGATATCGTTCCCATAATTGTTGAATGGTATTCGAGTGGATGATAGTATATCTAAGAATTAGTATAATGTTATAATAATAATATAAAGTTATTCTTTACACCATTATACCCATCCAATTAAGGTGGAGGTGGAAACAGATTACACCATGGCATGGACACATTATTCTGTACGTACGGACGCGTGGTGATTTCATTTTCCATAGGATACAAAGAAGGTTAAATAGGTTTTTTTTTATATTTATAATAACTTATCAGTATATTAATGATACTGATATTATTAATTTATTATTAAACCAATAAATAAGTTGAAGTAGAAGAAGAAATAAATTTGAATGGATCGGTAAACGATATTACCTCTTCTTCGACACGCCTCTTCTAAACCTCCTCTTAGGGAACTAAAGTTGGACATTGAAGAAGACCAAGACCTCTAGTATGTTTCTATGGAAGTGGAGGAGAGAAATTTTCATGGGTTGGCTGAGCTTGAAGGCTCAAAATGTTGTGAGGATGAGGGTGAGGAGGTGGCCTTTTATAAGAGGGGTGATGGGTACCTTAGGAAAAACATAAAATATTATTTTATAATAAATTCATATTCGGTTTATAATGGCTCCAAAGTAACTTATTTTGCGGCGGGGGTGGGGATGGGTCTAAATCCATTCACCCAAAAGGTTTTATACATGTTTAGGTTACCATTATAACCTTATCATTTAGATTCCACTCTAAGTTGAATAATTTAAAATTTATGTTGTCTTCTTTTATTCTTACACTATTTGGTTAATAAACATACTATAAACTGCCAATAGAAACCCAATTGGTTAATTAATGTCATATATATTATTATATAAGTCTTTTGGCCGAACCTTATATTTTTAGGAATTGAATGTCAATTAATAATTTAATATTTGTTTTAAAAACTTTTTTATGTCAATTTTGACACCATTTGGTATTTTTTTTTGATAAATTCATAACAGCATTATTACTTGGAACAAAATTCATATAACCAACCATAATATGTTATAGTAACCTATAAAATTAGTGTAATTCATAAAATTTCTCAAATAACATTTATTTTGGTATTTATAATATCAGTTATGTTAATATTTAACTAATAAGGTAATTACTGCATCGTCATTGTGTCATAAATAAATTAAATTATTTAATTTCTAAAAATTATAAATAAACATAAATTATGTAAAAAATATTTTTTGATTTCTAATGAATATTTATAGTCAAATTTATCTTAGGTATAACCTTATATTAAAATTTTTTTACTTATTAAACATTGATTTTAACTCTTTTAAATCTTCTTTTAATTAAATAATAATAACTGTCCTAATCTAATCCACGTGGACCTAAATGGTCATATTTAATTTCTAAGTTTGATTTTGGTCGAATTATACTCATCCAATATAATTAGGACATGTGTTAGGGTAATAATAATATCATTTTTACCGTTAATTACCCTATTTACTTTTAACCGTGGTAAATAAAATATAAAAGATAATATTCAACAAAAAGTATTTTGATCTTATTGAACCACATTTTACTCCTTGATATTAAATTTGCCTCTTATATTTTCAAAATTCCACTCACTAAAGCAGTAAAATTTTGTTCTATGTAAATTTGCAAATTTTCCTAAGAGGTGGGTAAAATACAGTAAAAGGTTCAATATAATTTTTTTTATATTTGAAATTATTATAAAATGACTTCAATGAATTAAATTGAACTTATATATGTATTATGTATCTAAAATAAATTTAAATAAATAATTATTTAAATAAAAATTCGGTTTTAAACTATAACTCGGTGGTTTTCAGTATTCATCAAAAATTGAAAGTTTTCTGAAAAATACCAAAAACTCACCCTAGTCTAATTTTGATATTCTGATTCCAAAAATGAAGTAAATTTTGAAAGACAAAATTTATATAATTTCCAAAAGTGGGTATTACAATTCATACGGCTAGTTTATATAATATTTTAATAACATATCATCGTTTAGTGAAACTCGGTATTGCGTACAACACACACTATCGTGGAAGGTCGCAATTCCGTGTAATGCAAGCAAAGTCAGGGTTGTGTGTAGTGAAAGATTACAGTGTGGTTGTGTATAATATAATCCAACCATATTTCATTTATACATTTAATATATATATATACACTCAATGTTGTGTAGAATAACATCTATCAAATGAACATGAAATTTTGTGTAACACCATCCAAGAATAGTGTTGTGTATAATGCAAGCTAATACGATGTTGTGTATAAAAGAAGATGATATTGGTGTAGCATACAACACAAGACATCAAATTAATTATAAAATTACTCTCATAAAATCTAGGGGTGTTACAAAAACAACATCAACTAAGTTTTAAGAGATAATGAAAATAAGTCCGGGGAATCATAATAATTATCACTTCAAATTCTAGGAAGTTTTTACCAGCTTTTGGGTAGGAAAGAGAAGAATTGTTTTGAAGGATACAATTTTTGGGAGTAGATCAAGAAGCATTAGAACATTGTATTGCATATTTTGGTTTTAGAAAAATAACAAAACACTGTCTGGTATATTTCATATTGATAAACTAGTTTAAAGGGATATCTTACTCATTGAATTCAACATCAAAGGGTTGTTTTCTCATGGATTGTGTGGTATTGTATTGTTTCTAAACCATATCATTTACATAACTACTTTTTTTTAGTGTTGAAAATTGTTAATTCATGTTTTCTTATGGATTTGTGGTTGAATTTTTTCAGCATGGAATTAAATATTTAACATGATGTATATGTCGTTTCATAGATAAAAACATAAAATAAAATGGAATCAATGATTAAACCCATCCCCATCCTAGTGAAATTGAATCCCAACTTTGTGACATTTCTCATACCATGTTGGTAGACATGGGTCACTCCCATCGACATATTACTAGTCATGGTTCACTCACAAGGCCATATTAGTCTATCTAATTATATATAAATCATTACATAATGCATTGGAGGGAGATGTAAGTCTCACGCATATCATAATGAAATAACGCATCATGTGCCAAAAAAATCATAAAAAATCATATCATAACACATAAAATGAAATTGGTATCATAAACATGTAATCATATCATGAAATTTGGGAAAACGTACTGGTTTCATATTAATCTCATGAAAATATTAGACCATTAAAAGAAGTGGGGTTCAAAATCCTGTTACCTATCAAAGAGAAATAATTTTCAAAAACATAATTCCATAAGAAACAAAAATCATTCCAAAAAAAATAGGAATATAAATTTTGAATCATTTCCTCAGAGTGGTAGGAGTAAAAAAAAATTTCATTTTATATTTGAAATAATTATGAATTAACATTTAAAAACATTTCATGATAAAAATAAACATTATTTCTTAAAATATTTCAATCAAACCATAATTCTTTTTAAGATCACATTCATGAATATAAACAAGAAAAAATAATAGAATATTTGAAAACATTTTGAAACTAATTTTTCATGAAAATGTATAAAATAATAATTAAATCAATTTGAAACCCATTTTCCTTTAAATGATAAAAAATAATAAATAAATTTTTTTAATAACATTTTCATAGAAAATAATTTTATAACTTATAGATGATTATATTAAATAAATTAATTTACTTTTTAAAAATAAAACACTTTTGAATTCCTTTTTTGATGAGAACAACATTTGAATAATGAATTTCTATAATATTAGAAATATATCTTCATTAACAATATAAAATTTTATTCTTGTAATGTTTACTTAAATTGAATGAATTCCCTGATGGTGGGTAAGGCAGCCCACGCTAAACAGTCCTTTTTCACAATAAATAGTTTATAAAAGTTAATTGACTAAAAAATGGAAAAAGATTAATTTTTTTAAAAATACCTTTTTAAAAGGTAAAATATAGAAAAAATTTATTATCAATATCATAGGATAATGTTTTTTAAATTTTATGAAACTTTTCTTTTTTTAGAACATGGTTTTAGGGAGCAGAGATTTCAGACCGAAGAGAGGGTAACATTTAGCTTACATAAAACACATTATTAACTATATTATATACCAAATAGAGGATAAAGCTACAAATACATTAATATATCATGAATATATCGATGATCTGAAATTTCATGAATTTTATTGGTTTGTGAATCAAACTATTTCATCAAATATTCCATAATCCTTGACATTCTCAATAAGTAATGATTTTTTTAGAAAAACTCTTTCTACTTGGTAACTCTAAACCATACTCCTGATTTAAGAAATAGAATTTACATTGACATTAAAATATAATTAATATAAATAGATTAATTATATATCATTCAAAATATAATATATAATCTTCATATAAAAATTTTGGAGTATTACATGGAATGTCTCTCAATGAATGAAAATTGAGACAAAATTACATTACAGATTTGAAAACTTTTGAAACATAAACCCCATGGAAGAAATATCATTACACAGATATTTAAATAACTATAAAATTAATTATATTAATAATATAATATATCAATAGGAATTATATACACCAAAATAAAGGATTGGGTATGAATAAATCATGTATCTTAGGGAAATAAAATGATAGATTAGATTCCCTTACCTTGTATCTTGACTCTAATTGTATTCATTCAATACTCATGAATAATAAATATATTTTCATTATAAACCTATAAAATATCAATAATATTATATCTCATACCTGATATGGTTTTATTATGACTTTATATTACCCATATATTATTAATTCCATGTTATATTTAGACTTCAGGTAATATTCTCTTTGTTTTTCTCTTGTGTCTTAATTAGTTATATCTATGGTCTGTATATATATATCATTATTTAAATAATGTAAAAAATTATAAAAATATAATTTATATTCAACAAATTATAATTATAAAAATCCATATTATATAATTATGAGTCGTAATACATAATTCATGGAGACGTTAGGCTTTACGTACGCAAGAATTTTAATTAAATTTTAATTTATAATATTGAGTGTAAAAATGATAAATACACAGATGTATATATGATATCATTATATTAAAATTATTAAGTCATATATATAATATAATTTCCCTAAACACATCCTTAATTCATTCCATGTAGTGTGTGAATGAATCACATCACTTTTATGGGGTGGTGGTCCACACATCCTAAAACGAAATCATCTTATTTTTACAAAATGGAAGGTATAATGATAACTTATATAAAATATTTATAGAAGAATAATTATATAATAATATTTATATATTGATATATAAATATTTTTTCCATCATAATTATATTCAATGTAGTTTTTTAAATGATAAATAAACAATCATCATTTCGTGAGTCGGCAGATATCCATACACATAAACAAAATGTTCATTTCCCATTAGATTGAAGTGTATGTAAGTGTATGTAAAAACATATCATAACAACATCTAAGTATATTTAGGATACTATTTTGTTATTATAGGTCTGTAATGAAGAGTGTTGTGGGGGGTGATTATCAATGTAATATAAAAGAGCTCGAGGAAGGATGTTACCTCTTCTTTGTGTAACTCCCATTTTCTAATTACCAACGGGCTTCCTTGGATTTATTTATTACCAAAGGGAGGATTCAGGGGGTAAGGTGGGGATTTTTGGAAGTGTACTGGGAATAATTTTTCCGAACCTAAGAGGTTTCAGATGTGTGAATACGGAGGAGAGTTGGTGTCCTTTTATAAGGAAGGGAAACAACATAGTAGATATTTTTTAAACAAATTGTGTGTTTTTCAAGTATTACTTAATCAAAATGTTTCAAAATTATTAAATCTGAAACTTTATAGGTTAATAAGACTAAATATGACCATAAAATATATTTTGGGCAATATTATATGTCTTTTCCCCTTATTATTAAGGTTTTGTCCATTGTTACTTTTAATTTTACCTTAATCACTATAATTAATTTTAATACCTTTCACTAATAATTTTCATAAAAAATTAACCTCATATTATTATAATATATATATTTAATTTTGATAATAACCTCTTTTGTTTATTTTTCTAAATTCAACTCACGTAACAAGAATAAATAAGATTAATTTTAACCCCCAAGACGTGGCACAAAAACTGGGTTTTAATGTTAGATTGTTCAAAAGATCAATACAATTTTATATACAGATTCCTTATACAAATGATTACAATAAACTAAATTTAATTAATATATTTAAAATTTAATTAATTTCACTTTAAAATACTAAAATTATTATTTACCTATATAAATAAATTGGAAAAAAAATCATTTTGGAGTAAAAATTCAATATTTTCCACAATTCATCGAAAAATGATGTATCTTAGAAAAATATGAAAAATTAACCCTAAGATATTTTTGACATTCTTATTTAAAAAATGAACTATATTTTACCATATTAAAATTACATGAATATCTATATTTAATTTTATTATTGTTCACAGAAGAACATAAAATGCAGTTTATTTGATATTATAGTATTTCCAAGCATAAAAAGACATTAGAAAAAATTATATATTTCAATATTAATATCTTTTATTAATATTTTAAAATTATAAATAAATTTTAAAAACTAATTTTTAATATTAATATTATTCTGTTTAACTGTGGGATTATAACAATCATGTATAAATTGTTATGATAATAATGTGTTCTTTCATAGAAACTCAGTGTTGCACGTAATGCAAGCCATGTATGTGTTGTGAGTAGCATAATATAATATAAGGTATATCTGAGGTTTCTTCAAATGAAAAATATATAAAGGATTGAGTTAATAAAAATATAATTCACAAAATCTCGGGGTTTTAATGGGTCTCTTTTTTGGGATGATTTCATGAATTGTATGATATGACCCTAAATATATCATGAATTTAATTAATTAATATTTAAAAACTAAATCATAAGGTGGTATGTACACCATAAATGTAAATCATGGAACACTACACAAAATGTGTCTCAAGAAAATAAATTAGAGATATAAAAACCCTTTCAAAGGTCAGAACATTGAATTAATAATTACTCAATTGATCTATTATGTGGAATAATTATAAATAATTTTTTAAATTATCATTTAAATACAAAAAATTAATTTCACACAATTTATTTATATATAATATAAAATAAAGATACATTATAACCTAATGAATGAACATTTACTTATGAAACCCTTTACCACTTTGTAACATTCAAGTCAATTTCCCATTGATAAAATTATTTGAATTGTTACGTAAAATACCATGAAATATGATAGGTTGATGATAAAAATTGAAAAAGTAAAATATTATACACTATAAGAATGAAATTATGGGTATAACAATAAATTACTCAAAAATGAAGGGAATCAGAGAAAAAATCTTTTATAAAGATTATATCCTTAACTGAGAAGTAATCAATGAATTGAATATGTGTTAAAAAATTAATCCATAGAAAAGAAGTCATAATTCATCATAATGAAATCCATGGTCATTGAATACATAATCATGAACTAAAAAAGTCAGTGATATAGAATTATAACCCAATGAATGAAAATTAATTAATAAAACCCTTTACTGCATATTAACATTCAATAAAAATACTCACGATTGAAGTAAATTGAATTATAACATAAAATACCAAGAAGTAAGAAGGATAAAAATGTTAAGGGGTATAATATACACTATATCATGGTATATAGTATAATAACATTAAAATAATTCCCAATAAATGGAAATTGTGTTGAAATCTCATACCACATGGTAACATTCAAGTAAAATACCCTTGGATAAAATAATTTCAATTAAAACATAGTGTGACATGAATGATGAAAAATATAGGATATGACATGTAATAGGATAATATATACATCATATAAAATAAATTAGGTGTATAACAATAAAATATTCCACAATGAATTAATGTTGAGGAAAAATCTCTTACCATAAGTCAATAATTTCATGGTATATCCATACACGCCAATATAATAAATTTGTATAAATTATTTTTTTAATAACATATTATTATTTAATTAAATTATCTTTAAACCAATTTTTCATTTATTACATTTAAATATTTAATTACATAATCATTAATTTCAACATTGGTTGTTTTGAGGATATTTGGTTAATAATTTCAAAATGGATTTGGTGAGATGGCCAATTTCATATGTTTCTATAGTGACCATTATTTCATTTACTATACCATTAAATAACATAAAGATAGAACACATAATAGTAATACATTCTAGGATCTAATGGTCTAGTATCGTGGGATATTTAGTATCATATCACTTATACATAATAATGGTTAAACATTATTAATATCTATCTTCTTTATCCACATATAATCATTCACACCCCCCTTAGTACATGTAATAAACTGAGGATAAACATCAATGAAAGTGGATGATATAAAATCCTAGAAATATGAGGAATAAAAGACATGAATAACTAATACACGTGTGAGAACAACCAGCATCAATATATCATAAGAATAAGATCATCACCAACCACACGAGGGACAAAATTGAAAACATCATGGAATGAAGAAATGAATAACAAATAAAAAACATTTCTTAGTGTTTAAATACCACACATTGTTGTGAATAATGATAGAATAATTTTCATGCATAACATATTTGTGTAAATCATAACATCATCATTCAGAAAAAATATAGAATCGTGTTCATTCATAATACACATAATCACATGAGATTACTCACATTACCTAATGAGTTATAGAGATAAAATTCCTGGCCCACTAATCACATCATAATATTAACATAATCATGTATACCACATAGAATGTATAACAATACTATTCGAGAATTAATCCTTGTAATGTAATGTGTTTCATAAGGATTTCATAAATCAGGATTCCTTGAGTAAACATTGGTTCCAAAATGAATAAGGGAAAAAATATTTGGTGTAAATGTCATTTTTTCTAATGAAAAGGTAATAATATTGAATTGATAATTATGTAACATGACTATTATATACATAGTGATGATTTTATGAAATAGGGATGACCCATTAAAATTGAGTTGGGTTTCATAATCTCTTTACCATAAATCGAGCATTATTACATTTTTTCTTCTAAATAATAAATGTAGTTTTATTACGACATTTAACTAGTAGAAACTTATTGTAATATCTAACAATATTTATCAATCATATATTTTTTTTAATAATTCGGAATTTCGATGGTCAAGGGGAAGATATTTTGATATATATTTTTTCTTTCTGAATTTCCTGTTTTCATTGACTTCATTATTTTGATAAATATAATATATAAATTAAAATAATTAATTCAATAATATTGAAATATATATGTATATATATATATATTTATTTATTTTTATCCATATATATCTTAAATAATTTTTAGTAACCATCTATGGGGGTGATGATAATAAAATAATTGGCAAAGCCTTCATTGGTGGATAACTAACCGACAACGGGACAATGACAAATGTGAGGGAAAAAGAAGTTTTAAATTTAGATATTTCAATATTATTATAATAAAAGTAGGATAAAAATTAATTTATTGATAATATATGGAATAATTAATTTTATAAAAAAAATTTGAATGGAATTGAAGAACAAATAATTTTAAAAACAGAGATGACTTGAGAGAATATTACTCATTCATTGGTATAGCATTTCTTGTAAGACACTAAAAAACCCTAGATTTTTGGAGTTGGTTTACCCCAAAAATTCCCTAGTAATTATAATTGGAAAATGGTGATGATTTTTGTAGATATTTTTCACTGTATATAGTGGGGGTGTTGGTTTTTTATATAGAGGGAGTGGAGTTATTTTTACTTAAGGGGATGTGTATTTTCAGATAAAAAAATAAAATTTAATATTATATCCAATGTAAAACATGTAATAGTAATTTTTTGAAAATATAAATTAAATTTCAATTTATAATAATTTTTTCATGATTTTTAACACATTTATAAATAGAAATTATTATTTAATTAAAATAGAATGGGGGGAAAAAATTAAAAATAATTAATTTATGGAATATATTTTTACTTTAGGTTTTGGAAATGTACTTTTTTGGTATAAAAAATAAAAATTATTGCATCCTACTAACATATTTATTAAAATAAATATGATTTTTTATGTCATTGTATTCTATAACTCAAAATGTCACTATTACATCACAAATGGTGCAATTTGAGACAAACTGGTTATGAAAAAAAGACTTTTTACAATTCAATTGAAATTTGATGTTTTTAATAAAATTTTGATAAAGTAACCTTGGATAATATCAACATGATGATTTAAAAAAGAAATTAATTTTAAAAAATAAATATCTCACATATTTAATATTTTAATATAAAATTTTAGTTTTCACCCAATACTTTAAAATACAATTTATTAAAAGTGTACTATTGTTTTCATTGATATTTAAATCTGTATATAAATTTTATAAAATTATAATATTTATATTTTATTAAATCACTCGTTATAAATATTATTTATATAAAAATTTATTATTTTTTGGATAAATTAATATGAAAATGGTTGGGTAATTATTTAAACAGTCACATTTCTATTCCAACAATCACATTACCTCTTATAAACACTACTTCTTTATTTCAGTCCATATTCACTACAATTCCTGTTATGGTTATATATTTTCATTTTCAATTTTTTTTATTCATTTATAAATATTATATTATATTATTATTTTTTTGTACATGGGGGAGATGATTCTAAAATATTGGGGAGATACATATTTTCCGAATTTGGTTGTCTATTTGATATTTTTTTCAATTTCAATGTGTTCAATATTTATTAGATTCCAAGTAGTATAATGAACTGATCATTAAAAATGAATTAACATTTTTTATGGTTTCTATATGTTCTATATGAATTTAATAAGTATAAAATACAATATAACACATATTTATTTTAAAAAAAATGTCATTTTAAATTTGGGGTCATTACATTCTTCCCCATTAAAAAATTTAATCCATGAAATTTAAAATCATATTATTAGTTGATTTCAGGTGAGAGTAATTCTATTTAATTTTCTCCAATAGTTCACACATGACCTCTTCATAAATATGATTATTCCAATAAACATTGACAAGGTGAGTTCTCTTGTTGAATATAACTTTTTTTTCTATGGTCGAAGATCCCCAAAGGATGCTTCTCGTAAGGGTGGACCTTCACCAGTTGTACTAAATCTGAATTCAGTACATATGTGGTTGTAGGTTTGTACATCCTACAGAGAGATAAAAGGAACATCATATCAACTTGATCCATAATTGGAGGATGTACACGTTGATATTAAAATTCTCATATATAGTAAAAGAAATCATATTAGTCAGTGTACCATGGGATATTCATCCTTTTTTCATGAAGACAACATTAATCCATCTGTTTTTTATATTCAATGGGAAAATTGATCTCCAATTTCAAACTTCATGTCCCTTAATTCGTTGTAATTGATTCTATTATTCTATATCTGAGAATATTTTATATTCATTGGGATGGCTCAATCATTCACTATCATCTCTTATACAAGATCATGTCCTAATTTATTTTTTCTCCAACTATATCCCAACATGTTTTAGTTATTCATGGATTCTTATATAGATCTTCATATTGACCAATTTGAACACATTATTAGAATATATTGTTGTATGCTAAATCACTAATGGAATATTTTGATACTATCTACCTTTGAATTTCATTGATCATGCTATTAGCATATCCTCTAGAATTTGAATTGTCTATTCAGATTAACCATCAGTATTGGGGTGATGGGACATGCTGAATGTCAATTAAATATTCAAATCATGTTGAAGTATTATCTAAAATTTATATGTTATACTTTAATCACAATCAGATATGATTCAGATTGGTACCCCCTACAGCTTCACCACTTTCATTATATATATCTTGGATGTTTTCCACCCATAAAATCATCTTAACTAACCATGAAGTTGTATGTATTGGTGAGTCAATCCATCAGAATCCAAAACTTGTTGTTTCCTTTCACTGTCATTAAGATACCAATGTTAATTCCCATAGTGAAAGTATTCCATTTCCATGCTGTAATTTGAAATGGTTACATCATAAATTTGGATGTTTTTCACTCTACAACATCTTTATGACATACCAACTACCAGAAGATATGATTTGTACTCTCGTTCATTTTTTTTCTATCATATGTTCTCACAATGAACAAGTTGGATCATGGTACATAATGGATTGATAGAGAATAGTGAGAAATGATCATTATCTAATAGGAATTTATTTATCTCATGTGATGATATAACCTACATCCTAGTTTAAAATTGAATCACACTGTCATCATCGATATGGAACTCATGTAGCTTCTCTTCTTATAATTATTTGATGTTCTTTTATGTCACTAAATCATCCCTTTGGGATTCATTGATATTCTAGTGGATATATTTTTGGGACATATTTTGGGAAATGTATGATATATTTTCTAACATTATGATTCCCATATCCACCATTTTCATCTCTATGATGAAATTGTCTTTCTAAATCCAAATAATTGATAAAGTATTTTTTTGCTAATACCATCAACTACCTTGTTCTCCTTTTCATGATAGTATTGAATAAAGAGATCATAGACCTTGATTGGCTCTCTCCATCTTATTTGATTCACGTTGTTCTCCTTCAGTGTGAATATATACTTTAGACTCTTACTATAAGTATGTATTACACACTTCTCACCATATAGGGAGTTCTTACATATATTCAAGGAAAATATCATAGATTCTAAATATAGATCACATGTTATGTGGTTTTTCTTGTGCATCGTTAACTATCATGGAGAATAGTCTATCAATGCTTCATTTTTCATGAGTACAAAACCCAATATTTTCTTCAAAGAATCAGTATATATCACAAAACCTTGCACACTTATTGTTAGTATGAATATATGTGAAGTGACTAACATCTTCATGAGCTCGTTAAATATTTCCTCCCATTCTTACATCCATAAATTTTTTCCACATTTCGATGTAGAATTATTTCCTGGGTTAGACGATCATGATAAATTTACCACATGAGATCTTGTTCCCTAATAATGATACTTTCTAAATCCAAAAGTCACACTTTTTGATCTTTTCTTACTTTTTACCCTTCATTAATGAGGTCATTATAATCTATATGTGGTCTTCAGGTAACTCCATTATCATAGTGTAAATGAGAATACCATTGATAAAAACTACCAAAAATTTGTTTATTAGGTATCTAAATACACTCTTAATCAATATTAGGATGATTTTATTATCCTTAGTAAGTATATGGGGCATCACTATGAACTCATTGTGACAATTCCATATTTAAAAAGGCTTGTTATAAATATCTTATTTATTGGCCTTCATCTAATTATATCTTGAATTAAGATCCACATTTTAGATGTACTCATCACATAAAAATTGATTGAAAATTCATTAATCATTTTTAGAGGATAATTGTTCATTATTTTGATTTCCTGATAATCGGTACACAACGACATTTATTTATCCTAATTCTTGAGAAAGCCCATCAGAAATCCCCATGCTGATGCACTGGGTGTATGCACACTTTGTCCATCTTCTCTTGTAGCAACTTATTTATCTCATATAGTTTGACTGAGGCCATCCTTTTAGGGAATTTAGAGATAAGAGTGGCTTTAGGTATAAGTTATATTGAAAACTCTGCCTCTCAATATATTGGATGTGTGGGTAAATCAAAATGAAATACATCAACATACTTCAAAAAAATGAAAATTTTCTTAAGAGTTATTACATTGAGAAAAACATTTTGGAATGGTATTCTTATTTATAGGGAATCAAAACTGACACAAATGATGGGTTTTCCACATGAGATTCATGATCTTTCATTCATTTTTTTTTGAGGATCATGTGCTGATTTATAATATGAGAGGAGATTCCCTTTTCCTAATAGTTGATGCATTTTCTATATAATAAGTGCCAATAAATGTCCTGTATATTGATGAATTCCACAAAGGGATGGATTATGAGATTCAAAAGAAGAATATTAAAACAAACACTAACAGGAAATGAGTAACATAGTTAGGTTGTAATGGTCTCACTTCATGGTTTTTAACCCATATAACAACTTCACGGTTTCATGTATTAAATTAAAAAATTATATAAAACAAGTTAGATATAATGCAATTAGTATTAATATAATAGAATAATACATTATATATTCTTTAGTTAATAAGAAGTGCCCCTTGAACATATTTTTTTATCTCTCTACATCAATTATAATGACAGAATAAGCATTCCACTTCTATTGTGGCTTTGGTGGTTGTTAACGATAACATCCCTTAAAGACATGTTGTTTAGTGCATTCACATTCATATTTCCATTGCTCAATATATTTTATACAATTAAACATGTGTTCTGTATTAGGGGGTTCCACCCTTTCATCCCTCATGTTGGGAAATGTCCTCACGTCTCTTTTACACTAATGAGAATGGTGGCCTTATCTCCCACACTTGAATGATTTACCAATCCCTTTGAGGAAATTATATTAATTTTACTTCCATATTATTCACATGTGGGTGTTTGGATCCTATTTTTTCATTTTTATTTGACCAACCATCTTGAAACTCAAATTTTATCTTCTTATACTGATATCCAAAGGTACAATATATAAAATCTATCTATAATATGAGATAACATCAAGCCACTTATTTATAAATACTAAATTATCTTATAGATAAATACTTTAAAATTTATGGATTTGAACCACTAAAGAATCATTATATTTTTCGTTAATTTTTTATTAGAAATCTTATGGAAAATCATAAATCCCTTTTGATGTATTCCTCACATGACATGATCGATTATCCTTTGTTTCTCATCATATGAATGACTTCTCTCACTATAATTGTTTGAAGAGTTATAGGGAAAAATTTGTTAATAAATATTTTATTATTGTATTCCCGCTCCATCTCTTCCATTTTATAATATATATTGTAGTTATTTATTAATTCCATCCACTGATCGACTTAAATATCATAACAATAGATGGTCAGAGTCACTTTCTCCATGTCATAATAGTAGATAAATGGAAATATATTCTCCATAGATTATACCCACTATTCCATTACATGTGAATCAATAAAATACACTAAATATTTACCGTAATTGATATATAAAATAATAAATTGCAATTTAATCCAATTTTGGTGATGGCAGACGTTCTATATTGTTTAACACATTGTTCATATCCTAATAAATATGGGAATGAATTTCCATAATGTTTTGAAATTCACCTTCCAGGGCATTGGTGATGTCATTTAGAAAATTTGTGCATTGTCCATCAAATGGGAAGTTGTCTTGGTTTCTCCATGTTCCAACAATTTTATAACATAGGAAAGTATTGAACACAAAATATGTCAAATAGGCATAAATAAATAATTTATTCCTTTTAAAATTTTACTCTAATGGAATATCTTATGGGATCACTATGATTATAATGTTTTTTAAAACAAATACTATTATATTTTTACCAATACATGGACTTATCCTAATGGTTTTCACACATATTGTCTAATAAAATTTCTAAAATTCACTATGAATCACAACAATACAAACTATATTGACACTGAGTTTTATTACACAATAATTGCAACATTTTAGTGATAAAAAAATAATACTTATACATTCAAGTATTTAAAGGCTGATTATGTTATTAAAATTATGATCAGACATAACTTATATATAATAAGTCATAAAAATGATAAAAATCATTGTTCCTTACCCTCTAGAAATCATTCACTTTTTTCATAGTAAATTAATGTCACATAATGATATACATCAAAGGAAGGGAGAATTGGTTAAAATATCTTTTTCATCTATGTTCTTATTCTATTTATTTAAAAATAAACATTAAAATTTATATAATGTCAGCTACATTTTTAAGCTATGTTAAAAAAGAATATATCATTTGTTTTGTTGGTTTTTACCTCCGATTTGAAAAATGTATTTTTCAAATCATTTATATTAAATGTGATTTCCAAAAATCATTTTTCAAAATGGTTATTTTAAAATAAAAGTGAAAAACTTTGATTTTTTACATTGGTTTTTTTATAACTGTCTTGAAAAAAATTTGTTATAAGAATCGAATGGCTAAAAAAATAAAGTAATTTTTTTTCACATCATATTAAAAATAACATTCTGTAATGATGTTTTTATTGATCATGATGATGCAGAGTTAAATTTGTTGATAATGTGCATTTGAAAAATCCAATATCCGTATAAAATTTATTATGTAGTGGTTAATGATTCATGTGTGTCTTATATAATTTCATTCTCCTAACGTTTTTATTTCACAACCAACATTTTGATCATCATCATCATTCCATTTATTCAATTTTCTCTATATTCATCATCATTCCACCAATGCTACATTAGGTGAACTCTCAATGGTAGTTATAATTATTTTTGCATGATTTAATGTGTTTATGATTTTTTTTTCAATTGATTCCCCATTTAATTATTAATTCTTTCTTATAATGGCGATTCATTCTTCCAAACACCTTAAAACTATAATGGTTCCTTTTGAGACTAAAATGTGTTCTAAGAAACCACATCTTCTTTTTCGTCATGATATATTTCTTCTAAATAAAAATATATAGACAAATAGTATGAAAAGAATAAAAATTATATCATAGATATAATTTTAATGGTCTTGATTCCATTATGCTTCTATGGTAGTTTTCCATTTTATTGATAATTTAGTTTACATTGATAGAGTGATCAAATTTGAAGAATTTAAAAATTACATTATTTTTTACATCAGTTATATAATTATGGATATAGAAAATGTTTTTTACATGGGTTATTTTATTAGTGATGTAAAACCTGATTTATTACATCGATCATTATATAACCCATGTTTAATGTTACATTTATTTATAGTTATATAAAAACATATGTGAATTGATACTTTTACATTTTATAAAAAATAACAATGTATAAAATCATTGAAATATTTAATTTATACATCGATTATAATATATGATATTAAAATATGTGATTTTTATGTGTCTTATAACAACATCTTTATTAAAACTGTCATTAAATAGAAAAAATCCTAATATAAAAAATTTATTTTTGTACTTTTGGGGTAAACTAAAAGCCTATTAAGTTATGGAATAATAGAAAATAATGAAATATAAATTTATGAGAATAATCAAACATTTCATATCATAAGAAATGATCATAATCAACATCATGAAGAATTTTTGTTAAAAAATTCATTGAATTTGGAATTTCATAAAAATGAAACATCGTGTCATAGTGTTCAAAATCCACATGTAATAGTGAACAAATCTATTATTATTTCCATGCATAACATATGTTAATAGAGAATAAAATCATAATTTTTAACAAATATAGCTTCATGTTCATTCACAATACACAGAATCCCATGAGATTCATCACATTATCCAATATATTGGTGTACAATATAATGTAGATCCCAAACATTACATCATAATATTTACATATCCATGCATACCACATAGAACATTTAACTATAATAATCATCAAATATCCTAGGAAAGGGGACCGATTTTTTAATTAATCAAAAAAATTAAATGATATTCTATTTCTAAAAAATTTGTTTTATTTTTTTAGACAAAAAATTTTATTTCATAATTTAGTGTAATTTATAAAATTAAATGAGAAATATGACCATCAGTATTCAATAATTAAATGTTGTTTGGTAAAATATGACCATTGGTCATTTTGAACTTTTATAAAATACCAATTATCAGTAGATTTACCATTATAATTAATGTTTATATCTAGAAATGACAATTTATAATTGGTACAGAATGAATAATTTATGGCCTCAATAAGAAGAATCATGCTATATGAATCCCTTTTATCAGAACATGGGATAAAGGTATCATCATTGGGATCCTCCCTTGACCATTCTCAAGTGTAGCTACAACAACTGAAACATGAATGAAATATTCTATGGGATAATTTCATGTTAGTTGATATTACCACTCAGGCGATGTTAGCTAATTCACCCCATGAATCTATCGATATCTCACAGCTTACCATTACATTATACGTGTGTATTATAAGTGGTTAAAAGTCAAAGTATTAGTTACATAATGTGTAATTATATTTTATAAATAAAATTTTTAATCCATAATTTCAATTATAAGAATATTTATTCTTAATAAAATATAGGTTTATCTGAGATAGAATTTTCTTAATTGATTTTTTAGACACATACATTACATATCAGAAAAGGGATAAATTTTTATAATAAAATTTGGATATATGAATTTTTTTTAATTTTCATAAAATATAATGTTTAAAAAAATCGTTTTTATTTATAAAGTATAAAATAATTTTATTATGTCGTTGAAATTTTTTTGTGTTGGAAATTTTATAATGAATTTTCAACCTACTATTATTTAAAAAATAAGGTGTTTTATTTTTAAAATTTAAAATTATCATAATATAAAATTATTATGATAAAATAAACATTGTTTTTGAAAATAGAAGATCAAAATTAGTTTAGGCATAATTTATGAGAACTTTCAAAAATATATTATTTTTCAGTGAATAGTAAAAATACATTAATGGTTTTGTGATATGTTTAATGAAACAATAATTATTTAATAATGATGTAATATTTAATTAACCACAATAACTGAAATAAAATGGGTTATATTATTCATATCATGAATTTTAATAGACCTTAATCAATTTTCTGGCAATATATGTTACATTCCAAAATCATAAATAGAAACGATAACATTAAATATATTATTTTGGGATAAAATTACTTTTCTATGATGAAAGAATTAATTTTAAATGATGATAAATTCTTATGGGATAAATTAAAATGAAAGATGTCCCAAATTTCAAATCCATGTAGAAAAACATGGGGCACACCCATTGTATTTCATTTTCTACCACCTATATTTTGAAGGCATATATTGTTATATTATTAAACAAATTCCCCACTTTTTCTATAAATACCCATCCATTTATCCATTTACCTTCACCCAAAATCCATCCTATAAAAATTATATATTGTTCATATCTCCCATTTATCCATCTAGGTTTTTCTAAACCCCAAGGTTCCATTCATCCAGATCTACGAGTAACTCTTCATGAAAAAGAAAATATCAACTTCTATTTTCCCTTTATGTTCACTTTTTATTTGGAATATATTTCAATTTACAAACTAAGTTATATTTTTAACTTTATTTTATTTTTTTAAAATAATAAGAGTCCTTTATGTATGCGATACCCTTCCACCCTCTCCTTCTACCCTTTTTCTGAATCCATATTTTTTACATATTATGCGGTATAATTTACTTCTCAAAATTTCTCTCATATCCCCAAGAAATTATATTTTATTTTCTTCTATTGAATACCCATGAATAATAATTTTATAAGGATATTAACCTATATAAAAATTGATTTATTTTATTCTAGGATTAACCTAAATCAAACAAGTACTCCCATTTTATGGGTCTAAAATAACATACAGATCTAGTTTTGTAGCACATTTGAAATTCCACGATGTTGATATAAAAGTCATTTTTTCTCCACATGTTATTTATAAAATGATTTATTATGATATATGTGTATCACATTAATTTATACATATTAAGGTAGATCTTTAATTTCCCACTAATACATTGGGTAAAAAATTAATCCCTAGAGATGGAATGTTTTACAATACTTTGCGGAATATCCTTCATAATTTTAATTTATGGAACGTCGATGACAAACCATGGTGATATGATTATGAATGTCTCAAATAATCGTTGTACGAGTATTTCCATGTTACGATTCATGATATTTTTCTTATTATATACTTTATTATCATTTTCTCATTACACAATGATATTTCTCAGGTTCTTATTGGTATTCCCCATGATCACAACTAAACAATTTCTATTAATATGACTCTTAATCACCCCTTTCCATTGATGTATGTCCCCAAGATATGGGAAGCACTAAATTTAGTTTAGACGAACCAATTAGGTTGTCTAAATGTTTATTTATAATAAATTTTTTTGTTTTAATTTATTTTGTACCATATATCTAATAAAATAAACATTATAATTTCCACTATTTATACCATGTAACAGAAATGTTATTGTAATAAATTTGGAGATTCCATATGGTTAAAAAAGATTTTGAAAATAAAGATTTATTGAAGAAAAGTTGAATTCTGTATTTTGTAATGAAAATGATATTTTTTCTGAAAATCATCATTCTTGAGTCATTAAGAAATAACTATACAAGAGCAAAACATGAGTTTTGGAGAGTAATGTATTTTTTAAAAAATAATTGAATTTGGATTAAAAATCAATATAGAAAAATGTACATCAACAATAATATATAATAATAATGAATTTAAATTTATGAAAAATTATAGGTATGTACATAATAAATATTTCATGAATGAGGGATAAACCAAAAAATGTGTTGGGTTCAAGAATCCCATTACCTTAAATGCCTATTTATTTTTTCACTTTGACTCATTCAGAATAAAAAATGTATTATAAAAAATCAATACTGATTTAAATTATTTTATATATTTACAGAATTTATCAGTTATATTCATTTGATTTTATTTATTATGTTGCTTGGTTAATGGGAATACCTTTTCATATTTTGTGTTCCTTGAAAACATGTCATTTTTCGTTGATTTCACAATTTTTTTCATCTTAATATATAAATTAGTATAATTAATTACATTATCTTAGTATCTATATATATATATCCTAAATAATTTATAATAACCATCTATAGGTTTGGTGATAAAAAATAATTGGCAACACGCATTTTGGTGGTCAACCTACCCTTAAGGTGATATTGTGAAATGTGAGGGGAAGGGATGTTTAAAGTATATATATGACATAATTATAATACATCCTATAGGATAGAATCAATAATATAAAATTAAGACATAGAATAATTAATTTTATATGTTTTTTTGAAAGGATTTGAGAATTAAAATAATATAAGAAGAACAAGATATAAGAGTTTATAAAATCATACTCATTCCTCCATGGTGCTTCTCTTCTACAACATGAAAAGTATCATTAAGTTCGAACTTGGATTACTAAAGAATATAAATAATAATTATAAGTAGATTAATATAGAGGAAATGGGTATATATTTGGATTTGGATAATATGGGAGGAGTTTTCTTCCATGGGGAGGGAGAGGTGTCAATTATATATCAGGGGAGGGGTATGTTTCTAATATAATATTGAATAAACTATTATATCAATGATAAAACAAGTAATGGTAAACATTTTACAATTTAAATCATGTATAACAATAATTTAATGTTTTTAAGATAACAAACCAATTTATGATTTTATTTTTTAGTATATTAAAAATGAACATGGGAAAATAGAAATTATTCTTTTAAGGAATCACTTTTAATATTAGGTTTTGCAAAATAATTTAATGTTCAGAAATTTTGGTATTTCAATGAAAAATATATGAAAATAAATATCATTAAATAAATTTTGAATATCTATAAATTAGTATATCATTATTACACCATGGTTGGTGTAATTGGAGATACGTCGGTTATGAAAAAACTATCTTTTTACTATTCACATGAAAATTGAAGTATTGTAAAAAACGTAAACAAAGTATCATTTTGATAAAATGAATATTTTAATTTTAAAATTTATAATAATATAATAAAAATAAATTTTATACATTGTTAATTTTAAATTTTAATATAAAAATTTCGATTTGTAAAAAGTACTATAAAATACAATTTATTAAAAATATGCATATATTTTCATTGAGTTTTCTTAATCATGATATTAGGTTTCAGAAATTATAATATTTATATTTAGTTAAATTACACAAAATAAATATTATTTAAATAAAAATTTATTGTTTCCATGTATATCTACTATTCCAATGGTTAGGTTATTATTCTAACGGTCACATTACTTTTTCAACATTCACATTACCTCATATATATATCACCTCATTATTTAACTCGATAATCACTAAAATTATCCAAATTTATATATATTAATTTTATAAGATTTTTATTAATGTTAAAATATTATAATTTATTTCTATAGTGTCTGTCGTGGGGTGTTGATTCTGGTATATTGGGGTGTTCCATAATTTCACATTTTTTTTATATATTATATTTTTTGACCAATTATAATGTGTATAATTTTAAAAGGATTTTTATCATAACAATGTAAATAGATTTTTTAATAAATTAAATATGTTTTGGTTTCTCTATGTGATCTGTGCTTATAATACATATATAATATAATGTATCACATTTTAATTTATAAAAAAAATTATCATTTAAAATTAATTGGGCGTTACAATGATATTGTTCAAAATATCTAGAATAAAAAAAATATAAATATCATTTTTAAATATCAAATTTAATTTAGAATTTAACCCAGAATGGTTATTATAAAAATAAACTATGTTATAATCACAAATATGGTAGTTCATATGTTCGCATTGATTAAATTTCCATTTTCAACGATCATTACAGAAAAAAGGTAATCATTATTATATTATTATATAATGATTTTTATCTCATAAATATAATTAAATTCCATTAAATAATTTTATATTTAGTATCCATGTGATGTGGTTATGAAAAACAAATCACATTGCCTTTTGGAGGTGGTAATCCAATCATATGAACAAACAACGTTATCATTTTTTAAATGGATGAAAATGTAATAAAATAGATGATATATTATATTTATGGAAATTTATTAATTATTTAAAATAATATATCTTCATTTAATCCATTATTATATATATTATTGATAGGATGTTATGGAAAATGAACTTCCTCGATTAACTAGGCAGTGGTCCTCTGTACACACGAACAATGGTTTTGTTATCTATTTGATGGAAGATGAGATAGGTATATGGTATTAAATTGACATAAAAACATGTAAGTTTATTTAAGGGAATAATTCTAATTTTTAATCATGTTTAAAAATATATTTTAATAATATATATTAATAAATAAAAGGAAAAGTTTTGTTTAAAATCAATACCACTAATTTAGACAACCTCCTTTTCTATACACCTTAATGCAGTTAGGGATGGTTTTCTACCCAAAAAATATATATATAATGCGTTTATAGATTCTATATATGAATTTTATGGTCATATATGATCCAAATGGTTCTTTATGTGGGTATAGTAGAGGTGTTGGGGTACCATTTATAAGTGACTGTCGGGGAAATATCAGAATTATTTAAATAATTATATATATATGTATGTATGTATATATGTTCAATGAAAGAATTATCTATAGTTTTATAATTATAATTTAACAAGTGTAATAGTCTATATACTATCATAAAATAAAACTTTTAATTAATTAATATTTTTTAGTCTTTTCCCTTAGTTTTATCCCCCTCTTAAACCCTTTGAAAATTATAGTGACATCAAAGATTTGTACTATATTTAAGTCATGAATGTAACTATAAAAGGAAAATAGACCCATAAAATCATAGTGGATGGAATTTTAGAAAATAAAAAATTAACATGTCAGAATGTAGGGTTTTTATTAATTATATATTATTTAATAAAATATTTTTTATTATTGAATATCAATAATGTAATTTTTTGGAAATACAAGAAATATTATAATATAATATGTGAATAATTCAATTAAAATTATTTCGAGCATACAAGGATTATAAGGTAATTTGTATATGGTCTTCAAATAATCACCATATATAATTTATACACGTTTGGATATAATTTATATCTTATCGAATCATTAAACCAAATTGTTGTCAAATTTTAACCTGAACTATGGTAATAACATTTTCAATATTAATGAATAGAAAATTTACATATGAGGTGACAATTCATTCATAAATGGATATGATATTAATTTTTCTACATTTTATAATACTAATTATAATATTTATTTAATTATATTATTTCTAAAAAACATAATATATATAAATATATATATCAAAAAATAAATTTTATTCCATTTTGGAATTATTCACATAATTTGACATTGAAAACAACATAACAGATATGGAATTCAAATATAAACTATTAAAATACTACAATATATTTCATTTATATTTTAAATTCATGTTAAAATTTAGGTCACCAAACAAAATAATAATTTTCGATGTTTTAAAACCATTTACATTTTTTTATAATCCTTGCACATGAGTTGTTTTAGTGTTGGAAAATAATTTTAAGTAGTTATATCAACAGTAAAATTTAAAAATAAATTTCCAAAATAATAATAATAATAATAATAATTTATCATTATTATAAATATTTAAATATGAATCTTTTTCATTCATATCACAAAATATAATAAATGTTAAATATAAGAAAATTAAATTTTGTAAAATTCCTTTTACATAAAATATAATAATGTTCAGAAAACAGCTAAAAGGAAAAAGGTTATTATTTAATATTTTGAATGAATAATGTCATATTATACTAATATATTGAAATTAAAAAAAATAATTTTAGGAAATTTATTTTGTATTACATTAGTGTTTACCCTGGTCTAGAAAATTTATTATTAGTACTATTCGTAATGATGAAAAAACTATGTGGGTAATATTTCAGATATTTATTCCGAATAATATAAAATAAATTATCCACTTTACCTCATCAATTTACATAAATTTGGAAAAAAATATCGATAAAATTGAAAAACAGAAAGAAATATATATTGTATTAGAAAATTTCATTTTAAAGAACAAAAAATAACTTTTAACAATATTAGTGTTAATTATTCATAAAATAGATTTAATTTAATTTTATATAACTATTTATTACTTTTTTTACATTGAAATTAATTTCAAATAATAATTTTACTTTTAAATTACATTATATAATGAAATGATATGACTGTTTTATAAAAATAGGTATTTTCGCTATTCAGTGAAAAATAATTATTTTGAGAAAAAAAAAATTATCATAACATAATATTTATATTATTGTTTCAAAATTTATTTGAATTTTATAATATCATTTTCATAAAAGATCCAAAAATTTATAATAATATTCTATAAAAAACAAATAAATATCATTCATGAAGGAAACAATTTTTTTATTAATAAAATAAATTTAATAAAAAAAATTCATTAACTAAGAATTTATCAATATTTTTTAATGGGACTGTAAATTTAAATATATTATATATAATTAATTTACTATAATTCAGTCCCACCAATTCACGGACTAGGTCACAATGAGCAGGATAAAACAATGTTTCATAATTTTTTTAACATGTATATTGTTTGTATTATACACAATCAAAAATAGTATTTGTTTAAAATAATGAGATATAAGATTATACCAACCATATTTAATATTTTGTGTCCTAAAAATCTAAACTTGATCTCATTAATAAAGGGTTTTACAATAGAAAGTTATTTGTTCAAAAACCCACATCGTAAAAAGGGTTAATAAAACGTCCTTTAGAAAAAAGGGAAACGAAAATACAAAGGCTATCTGTTATAAAACATAACTATAAATCAATATTTGAGACCATTAGTAGGAAGTGAAAATATACACTTCTAATACATCTGTAATTTTATTAATAATGATTGAGAGTGATAGAGATCATTGATCATGATAAATTGAATGATCATGAAAATTTTAATGACCAAAAAATAGCAATCCAAATATTGGTGGGAAAGTCCATATGTTATTCTGAAAAGAATATAATAGAATAACATTGTTTTAAAAAGATCATTGTCCAATTATTCATGATCTCTTTGACTATACAGACTAAGAACAGAAGTAAATATGTTACGATCAAAGTATAATTTCATCCATTAACCAATATCCACCAAATCAACAATTTTTCTCCTAAGGATGAGTATTAAAAATGAATTTTTCATACATAAATCACTAAAATATACTTCTATCAGACTAAAAATTGTATAAATGGAAAAAAATGTATTCATACTGCCTTTGTATGTATACCAAGAATTAAATGGTTAAAATAAATTAATATAATATCAAAAAAATTCAGAACATCATATGAAGAAATAATATACTAATCTCTAAAATTTCATAAATAAGACCATTAGTTCGATATAGGTCATTCTATATATAAATAAATATATATATTAAATAAACTAAAAAACTCAACATTAAAGAATTTTTTCACCTGAATGATTTTCTATTTACCTTTTAATTATATACTCAAAAATAAAATAGTAATCTTCTAAATCAATCATTTAAATTAAACATAAAGGGTAAATTTACCTCAATCTGATAAAATATCTCCCAAATGACATCGATCAACTTTAAATCCCAATACATAAAACCTTATCTGGTGATTCTATGCCTTTGATCATCTAATAAACACTAAAAATATAAACTAATTATGGTCTCCTGAAATCATAAATTAACATTATATCAAAACAACCTAATATCCAATGTTATATAATCCATTCTTTAACAGTAGTTCTGATAGCCCCAACCTGGCCCTCTAAATTCGATGTAAGAACATAATCATTACATTTTTTGATTTGATACTAATAAATGAGACCGAATTTAATATGTCATAAACATAAAGAAAAAAAATGAAATATTGGATCACTTGTATTCCTAATTATCTTTTAGGTTTAGAGTTCTTGATTATTAGATAAGGCTCTAACATAGTAATATCCATGTATTTAATTTAGAATTTTTCATACCATACCAATATTTTTGTATTCCATATTATGTTTTAAAAAATATAATAATTTTTTTTCTAGCATGAATCCTATATAAATACAAATCAAGTTAAACCATTCTTTATAAACTGGGTAAAATGAAATAAAAGAAGGGGGAGCCAAACTCTCATTAAAGGTGCATGTAATGTATTCTAAAATAATTTTAATTAGTGAGAATATAATAATCATAAGGCCATGATGACATAATCCAATTAATGAGCCTAACTATCACGACCCGTCCTCAAGGCCTGTGCTGTGACTACCCAAAACCCACCTTCCATAGGCCAGAGGCTGGTTACTAGAACCAAAGGCAAATCCCTGATAAAAAGGCAAGGAATTTCCTTTAATCATGTAACTCAAATAGTCTGAACACATAAAGTATAAGAAACAAGTACTGAAATAGAAAAGAAAGGTGTGCAGAAAGTAAGTGGTCCAGTATACAAACACAACTGAATAATAAGTATAGTACAAGTAAAAAAGGGAAAACAACTCCTGGATAGTCCACTGGGGAATCCTACCTGAATGGTAGGAACATATCTTGAACTACATGTCCCTGAGTTACATCCGGCCTTGTCCATCTATGAGGAGCCTCTCGTCCGTCCCCCTCAACTTTGATAACTGATGACTGTCGTCTACACAGAACACAACAAGGTGTGGGTGAATCCCATGTAGGGGTGAGTATAAAAATACACTAGGGGACCATGAGACCCCCGTAGGTCTCCCGGAATCGACTAAGGATAAACCACAGAAGAAAGATACAATCACTAAGTTTCAACCAACCCTACTTAGGTATAGGTCCATACATATACCTATGTCACCAGTCACAGTTCGACTCAAACTCTCGAGCCCAAGTATAACTCAGTCCACAAAGGAAATAATTCAATCACCTCATTGATAAATATTGAAAGACAAGACTCAACTCTCATAGGTATACAACACTAGAAGAGGGGTAGATATGATAATATGAATCCTCTGAATCATCTCCTATGTCGAACCCACATAGGGTCCTAGAACAATATCAGCACTGTCAAACCCATAGAGGATCCTGGTATAGAATTCATCACTGTCGAACCCACAGAGGATCCTAGTATAGATTTCACTGCCTACGAACACACAGAGGATCTGGTACAAAAGTCATCACTGTCGAACCCATGAAAGATCCTGGAACAGTATTGTCACTATAAAACCAATAGAGGATCCAATCACCTTAGTCGTAGCCAGCCATAGGGTTCATGCCCACCAAACGCTTGATTTCGGAAGGGTCTACTCCTCAATCCATGTGTCAATACATAAAATTCCATGAAGTATCAAGTTGATTTATCTCATAGTTTCATCTCATCAAAGGGATCCCAATGCGACAGACGGTGGGTCAATTGGATGCCCGGTACATGAGTTATTGGTGTTTCCGTTCCATGGGCCCGGTTGGTTTTTAGTCTCAAACCAACCTGACCATGCACCGATTGTGCCCAAACCTCACGTGTATAATGCCAAAACAATCATCTCGCTAAAAAGATTCCATTTCCGTAGACGGTTCGTCCATCGGACACTCGTAGCCCAAGATACGTGCGAAAAGGTGTAAATGGATGTAGTGGGTCTGGGTCCGGTCTGACCTCGTCGGACCTACCCGACCCGACCCAGTCCGAACCAGGGTCTGACATGGTCCGCGGGTGCGGCCTGACTAGAGTGGTCGGCCCAATCCAAGGGAGTGGACCGACCTAGGGGGTCTCGGCCGATGGCGGGCCATCCCTGGGTCAGCCCGACCGTGGACGGCCCGACCGAGGATGGCTCGGCTGGCTAGATGGCCCGCATGGCAAGCGGTTGCCATGCGTGGCTAGCGGCTGGCCCGTGTGGTTGGCGGCTAGCCCGTGTAGCCATCTGGCCACTCATGGGGGGGGGGGGCGGTTACACCTTACTCTTGTAATGGTCAGCGCATGGTGTGCCTGCCTTGTAATCGCGGGACCTGAAGGGTTCGGCCTTTTCAGGTTAGTCAAGTGGGCAGCTGGTTCTGTATCTATTGCGGCGTGATAGTGCCACGCCCTGGCCGCGGTTCCAGGTCACCGGTGTGGCACGTCGACACCGCACCCCTCCTCCACAGCCCACCCTGGCCATTGCTTCCCAGCTTCGCCAGTGTGGCGCACCGGTGTTTTGCCCCTTTGTCGCGTCCCAACTGGTCATGGCCCACTGTTGGCCTCTGCATGGCATAACGACATCACGCGTCTCCGCAGAAGCCCGTCGTGGCCTCTTTTCCAATTCTGTGTGGCATGATGTTGTCGCGCCCTCTTGGCAAACCGGTGGCCTAGGGTCGCCTGTCTTCATCGCGGTCGGCCAGATGCTGGCCACCATTACATTGCCTCAATAATCAACACAATGAGAAGGACAACAGGGGGGAGGGTCGGACCACGTTTGTGAGGGCCGAGCCCTCATCATTACGTTTTTAACAATAGGCATCAAGAATCACAACTTACGACGAGGAAAGGATGGTATAAATCATAACTAAAATAATTCAAATCCCCCTACCTCAATTCGACGTACGTTTACAATGTCACGGAAATAGGGAGAACGTAGATTAGTTGATTTCAGGAAATGTCTGAGGATGAAGCGTTGTCAGTGTTCCTCACGGGCGGCCCCTTCTATTTTGGATTGATCGAAGACAGTATTCAGCATTTTTCGGAGATGAGGAGCGTTCTTCATGTTCTTTCTCCAAAATCTTCCATGTCCTCTCTCAAATTCCTCACAAATAAATCACCAACCGAAAATAAAATAATAATTCCTCCATTATTTTATTGTTTCCATGAATTAAAAAATAATTCCAAAGTTTTCAAAAAGATCATTAATTGTGGTCATTAATTATTCTTTAGGTGTGTTGGCACCATTAAGTGGATGTTCAAGAGCTCCCCCATTTATGGGGAGTTCAAGGGGTTTTAAGGGGGGTTAGAGGAGTTAAGGGGTTTCGGTGGGCCCCACCTAAATACATCCTCCTAAGGGAGGTTAGGGTTTGGTGGGCCCCACCTCTATCCTCCACTTGGTTGTTTTAACCACCAACCAAATAAAAATATGTTACATATATTTTTATTAAATTTTAATTAGGAACCCCAAAAATTAACTTGCAACCTAGTTAGAACAAAACTATGGTAAATATCTCAAAACGAAATTACTGATGTTGCGATTTCAACAGTGCCCTCAGATTTCTATTCCAAGAACTGTTTCAAAATATATAAAATCTTTCCCGTACATTTACTGAATGTACCCGAATAAAACATCAGAAATTGATTCTGGGCACACCGGACCTCAGAATCAGGTACCGTCAAAAACTGTGGACTCGAAAAATTCCTATGTATTTAAGAAAAAAAATCCATGGAATTTCTCGGTCTTTAAATTCTCTCCATCTCATGGATTTACGTCCTCGTAAGATACAACTCACAATAAGGAAACAAATGAGGGTACTGAGCATGCTTTTGAGCCTCCCGCTCCCATGTGCTCTCATGGAGGTGCCCGTGTTTCCAGTGAATGCACACCAGATGAATCAACCGACCACGTTTGAACCGCTCTTATCAATCCTCAATCTGCAATGAAACCTCCATGAATGTCACCCCGTCATCAATGTCCAGCTCTCCAAGGTTAATGATGTGAGAAGGGTCATGCACGTATCTCCTCAGCTGAGATACGTGGAACACAGCATGCACCTGGTTCAACTGAGGTGGAAGAGCCAAGCGGTAAGTGATACTCCTAGATGTGACCAAAGTCAACGACACATTCATGGAGCATGTCCTTGAGTGTCTGAATGGTCCTCTCAGTTTGACCATTTGTCTCCAGATGGATGGATGTTATCAAGAAAAGTTGTGTCCCGAAATCCTCCTACAAACCTTTCCATAGATGGGAAGTGAAACAAGCATCTCGATCAGAGATGATAATCGATGGAAACCATGAAGCCATACGATCTCATGTACGTAGAGGAGTCACAGGCTCTCAGCTGCACCCTTATATCTAATCGGTAGGAAGTGGCCCGACATGGTGTGTTAGTCAAAAATCACCCAGATAGAGTCATGTCCCCTAGATGTATGTGGATGTCCTGTCACGAAATCCATGGATATCCTATCCCACATTCACTTTGGGACCATTAAGTGCTGAACTAATCCCGTAATAACCTGGTGCTTCGCCTTCATATGCTGACAAGTGAGGCATCATGAGACAAACTCTACTACAACCTTCTTCATACCTGGCCACCATTGTAGTCATCGGAGGTCCTGATACATCTTCACCACTCCTGGATGTACCGCTAAAGGAGATGTGTGGAACTTCCTCAATGCTTCCTCCTGAAGTGAAATTGGTACCATGGTACATCCTCGGAAGAAAATGACATGCTCCCCGCCATCATAAAATCCATCAGGTGCCTGCCCTATGGATATTTGTGCTCTTCGAGACTTGCATTGATCATCCCCATGTTGTGCCTCACTAACTCACTGAATAAGTGGAGGAGTGACTGTGAGAGACTGCAGAAAGGCTTCTCCATCTCTATCCACAATGGATATCTGTAACGCGGCTAGCTGATCTGTCTCCTCTCCTAGCAGCTGAATGCATGATCTATTACTGAGAGCATCTGCTACAACATTTACCTTCCCATGAGTATAAAATATCTCGAAGTCATAGTCCTGGAGGATGTTGAGCCATCATCACTGTCTCTGGTTCAGGTCCTTCTGAAAGAAGATAAACATGAGACTCTGGTGGTCAGAGTAGACTGTAAAGCGTTCACCCATAAGATAGTGCCACCACATCTTCAACGCAAAGGCCACTGCTGCTAACTCTAGGTCATGAGTAGTGTAGTTCTTCTTGTGTTGTCTCTACTTTTGAGAACCATATGCAATCACTGCTCACTCCTGAATTAGGAAACACCTGAGTATGGTCCACGATGCATCACAGTAAACTACGTACCCAACACCCTCCTCCGGTAGCCCCATGATGGGAGCACTAGTCAACCTCTTCCTCAGCTCCTGAAATCACTATTGGCATCTCTATGAACACATGAAGGGTTTCCCCTTCTTTTTCAATGGTGAAAGAGTTGATGTATCTCTAGAGAAGTTCGGCACAAATCTCCTATAGTAACAAGCCAGTCCCAGAAAACTAGGTACCTTCGTCACATGCCTGGTTGTCTCCCAAGCATGTACTGCCTCGATCTTCACTAAATCCACTGCAACTCCAGCCTCTAAGATGTCGTTTCCTAATAAGTAAACCTCTTGAATCCAAAATTGGTACTTCAAGAGCATTCCATAAAGCTGGTTCTCTCAGAGTGTGTCTAGTAATACCTGCAAATGGTGGGAATGCTCCTCCTTAGTAGTCGAGTACATCAGAATGTGGTCGATAAATACCACAACAAAGCCATTGAGGTAAGGATGGAAGATCATGTTCATGAGAATCATGAACACTGCTGTAGCATTGGGTACGCTGAAGGGCATATCCATGAACTCATAGTGGCCATACTAACTCCTGAATGCCACCTTCTACACATCCTCCTCTTGAACTCTGAGCTGTTGATAGCCAAACTTAAGGTCTATCTTTGAGAACCATCCTGCTCCGTTGAGCTAATCAAAGAGGTCATCAATCCTCTGTAGTGGGTACATGTTCTTCACAGTCCCCTGATTCGGGCGCCGATAATCAACACATAGACACAAGCTCCCATCCACCATCTTGGCGAAAAAAATTGGGGATGCCCATGGTGAATTACTAGGTCGGATATATCCTTTCCCCAACAAGTCCTCCAGCTGTACCAGTAGCTCACGAAGCACGGAGAGAACCATCCTATATGCTGGAGTAGATATCGGTGCCATCCCGGGTAACCGGTCAATATAGATGTCCACCTCTATGTGAGGAGGTAGTCCTGGAACATCATTAGGGACAACAACTATGTAGTGATCCACCACAATAAGAAAACTCGGACTCTGTACATCAACCACTCTGAGGATGAGACTAGCCAAATTATCTGTGATCGACTTCCCCCTCTTCTAGGTAAGTCCATCCAGTGCTTCTAAGTCTTCCTTCTCACCGATGAAGGTAAAACACATCACATCCTCACGGACACAACACACTTTCCACCCAATACAGTCAATCTGATCATGAACTGTGGATAACCACTCCAAACCCAATATGATGTTGTAAGGCCTCAACGCCACTATGAGGAGATCAGAGATGATGCTCTCCCTTCCTAGAGTAAGTTCTCACTACTGAAACCAGTGTGTAATCATCGAGTCTGCTCTCATAGGAGTCTCTATTCGTAAGGATCGGGCCAATGGCTCTATCGAAATCTGTGTGCTCTGAACAAGGGCGGCGACAATAAAATAATTACTCATGCCTGTGTCTATAAGTACTATAGAAAGCATGGATTAGACACAAATAGTACCTCAAATCAACTCAGGTGCGCTGTGGTCGTAGGCCTCGACTACTTGGAGTCAGGCCTGCCTCGTTCTGCCAGCTCCCTATGGTCGGGGTGGACCTTCTGGTGGAGGTAGTGGTAGGGCCTCGAAATGTCGTCCACCACCTACTGCTCGGCTAGCTTTTCTGCCACATCTTCCTACTCCCAGCAGACCAACACGGTCGAACCTCTGCCTCTTCCTGTGAGGTCCCTCTATTGTAAGCTTCTCATCTTCATAGTGGTTCGGGAAGTCACGGGCCATGTGATCTTGTCTACCGTATGCATATAACAGCCTTCTCCTCGTATGGATGGCTCTGTCTCGTGTGCCTTGCGCAACTGAACCTGTTTTCTGAGGTCGCCCACCTGATGGCTAGGTCTACTTGGAACTCTGTGACATCTTTATACTGTCGACTGTAGATGACTCCTCTAATGGTCTCCCTATGGCGGGTCTCGCTGCTGGTGACTACTCAGCAAGAAAACTCCCCACATGAAGGGCTCGCTCCAGCACCCCTACCTATGTCAATATGCAGAGGGAGATCATCAAAGCCCTGATCTCCTGCCTGAGTCCCTGCTCAATGGTTCAGGCCCTGAATAATGGGTATCGTTCGATATATTTGGAGTAGCGTGAAAGGCCAGTAAACCTCGCTGAGTACTGAGCTACTGTCATGCTACCCTCATGTAGATGCAGCAACTCCTATATCCGCACCACACGAAGGGTGGCTGGGACAAAATCTGACAGGAAGAGACACATGAAGTCTATCCAGAGTAGTGATGCCTCTTCCTGCACCTGGAGCATTAGGCACCACTATATTGTTATTGCTACATGAAGGAGACTCATGACAAGGATCACCATGAGGTCAGATGGTGTCCCTACCAATCTGAAAACTCTCACGACAGCCCCCAACCAATCCTCAACTATCTGAGGGTCCGTCACTCCCCGGAACCTGGGAAGCCTCTGGAGTTGGAACTCATGCAATGCACTCAGACGATATGCACACTATGCTACTGGAGCTGGTGGTATCGGTGGCCCAACAAGTAGTGGTACCACTGGTACCTCCACAATGATGGGGCCCTGCATCGAGGCCTCGTTGCTTGGTGGGCTACCATCTCATAAGAAACTCGGAACCCTAGCTAGATTACTTCATGGGGACATATTGAAATGAAAATAGTGTGGTATGATCAAAACAACAGACCAGGTGAGATGACACAACATAATCACGAAGAAAACTTTTCCAAGAAAACACACAAGCAATCAATGTTTTCGTGCACTGAGTCAGAAATCAGAAATCATAGTCCTAGTGTATGGATGTGTCGGGGGCCGCACCAATAGTGGTTTCCATAAACTATTCGCCACACCCAATACACATAACATTATTGCTGTAAAATGATTCAGATTCCATGTTCTGCGGTAGAACCGACTTCTCTGATACCAATTTGCCACAACCCATTCTCGAGGCCCGTGTTGTGACTACACTAAGCCTGCCATCCATAGGCCAGGGGATGGTGACTAGCCCCAAAGGAGAATCCATATTAAAAATGGAAGGAATTGCATTTAAACATTTAACACACACAGTCTGAACAAAAGAAGTAGAAGAAACAAGTACTAAAATAGAAAAGAAAGGTGCGCTGAAAGTAAGTGGGCCAGTATACAAACCCAACATAACAACAGTTTCAAGTTCAACTAAAAAGGGAAAATATCTCCTGGATCAACCACCGAGAAATCCTCACTGAAGGGTGGGTATAGATCTCGAACAACTCGTCCCCGAGGTACGTCCCATCTAGTCCAGCTCCGAGCAACCTCTCGTCTGTCACCCTCATCCTCGATCGCTGTAGGGGTGAGTATAACAATACTCAGTAGGGGACCCCGAGACCCCCGTAGGTCCCCCAGAATTCACTAAGGATAAACCACAATAGAATGATAAAATCAAGAAGTATCAACCATTCCTACTTAGGTATATTACCATACATATATCTATGTCACCATTCATAGTGTGGCTCTAACACTCGAGCCCAAGCACAACCCAGTCCAAAAAAAAGTAAAGTCAATCACCTCGATTATAATGATTGAAAGACAACACTCAGCTTACACAGGTATAAAACAAAAGAAGAGAGGTAGATGTATTTAGATGTAGCCTCTGAATCATCTCCTCAGTAGAACCCACTTATTATCCTCGAACAATATCATCGCTTATGAACCCACAGAGGATCCTAGTACATAAGTCATCAATGTTGACCCCACAGAGGATCCCAGTATAGATTTCACCATTCTCGAACCCACAGAGGATCTAGTACATAATTTGTTGCTGTCAAACCCATGGAGGATACTGCTACATTATCATTGTTGTTGAACCCATGGAGAATCATGTCACCTCAGTCGCATCCAGCCATAGGGTTCTCACACACAACATGCTCGATTTCGGGAGGGTCCGCTCCTCGATCCAAGTGTCAATACATCAACTACTACGACATCTTGAGTTGATGTATCCCGTAGTTCTGTGTCATCAAAAGGATCCCAATGCAACAGAAGACACATCAATCGGACTCCCGGTCTGTGAGTTATTGGCGTTTCTGTTTCAGGGGCCTGGTTGGATTTTAGGCTCAAACCGACATGAATATACCCCAACTGCATCTGAACCTCAAGTGGAGTTTTCCAAAATAATCACCTTACTCTATGAATTCCATCGTAGCAGACGGTTCTTCAATCTGACACCCGTAGCCCAAGATATGGGCTAGAAAGTGTAAAAAGCCATAACGAGTCCAGGTCTGATCCGACCCGGTCGGACCGACCCGGTCCTAACCGGGGTCTCACCTCGTCCGCGGGTTCATCATGACTTGAGTGGTCTGTCGGGCCCTCGGGTCGGCCCGGACCGAAGGCACGGCCCAACTTGAAGGGCAGCCCGACCTAAAGCGG
This sequence comes from Viscum album, assembly GCA_963277665.1. Classification (NCBI taxonomy): domain Eukaryota; kingdom Viridiplantae; phylum Streptophyta; class Magnoliopsida; order Santalales; family Viscaceae; genus Viscum; species Viscum album. Next base: position 1,049,950,670 of record OY728150.1, read on the forward strand.
ACCGGCTGAAAGCAGCCTAGCCTAGGGCTGCCCGGCCGTAGGTGGCCCGGCCGAGGACGGCCCTGCCGGCTGGCTGGAAGGCGGCAGTTCAGCGTGGCCGGGGGCGGGCCCGCATGGCTGGCAGCCAGCCCGAATGGCCGACGGGCCAGACATGGGGGCGAGGGTGGTTACACCCCCTGCCTCCCATAATGGCCAGTGCATGGTGCACATGCCTGGTAGCCGTGGGACCCGAAGGGTCCCTCCTTGTCCGGCTGGCCTAGCGAACAACCAATTTTTTGCTCTGATGCGGTGCGACGTCACCATCCCCTTTCACTGCAGCCCGGCCTGGTCGCGGGATCCCATCTTCTCCAGCGTAGCGCGGTGGTGTTGCGCCCCTCCTCCACGGCTCGGATGGACGCGTCCCACTACTGGCCTCTGCGCTGCGCAACGGCACCTCGTGCCTCCACTACGACCAGTCATGGCCGCCTCTCTCCTTCTACGCTGCATGATGGTGTCACTCCCTCTTGGAATCCCAGTGTCCTAGCACCTTCGGTCTTCTTCGTGGTCAGCCCGATGCTGGCCACCATTGCTCCACCTCCTTCATCAACACAACAAGAACAATAACAAGGGGGAGGGGCAGACCGTGTCCATGCGGTCTGATCCCTCCTCGTTACGTTGTTAAGAATCATCATCAAGAACCACAACTTACGATGAGGAAAGGAGGGTATCACTCACACATAAAATAATTCAAATTCTCCTACCTTGATTCGATGTACGTTGATGATGTCTAGGAAATATGGCGGACGTCGATTCGTTGACGTGAGGAAACCTCCACGGATGAAGCATTGTCGGCGCTCCTAGTGGGATGACCCTTCTCTTTTGGATTGATCAATGATCAAACACGGTATTCATCATTCTTTGGAGATGAGGTTCATTCTTAGTGTTCTATCTCAAAAATATCCCAAGTCCTCTCTCAAACTCCCCACAAAATAATCATGAACCCAAAATAAGATAATAGTTCATCCGTTATTTTATTATTGTCACACATTCAAAAATAATTCAAATGTTTTCAAAAATATAAATAATTGTGTTCATTAATTATTCTTTAGGTGTGTTGAAACCATTTAGATGAAGTTCAAGAGATCCCCCATTTATGGGGATTTCAAGGGGTTTAAAGCGGGTTAGAGTAGCTACGGGGTTTGGGTGGGCCCCACCTAAAAACATCCTCCTAAAGTAGGTTAGGGTGTTGTGGATCCCACCTCTAACCTCCACTTTTTGGTTTTAACCACCAACCAAATAAAAATATGTTACACATATTTTTATTTCATTTTAATTATAAACCACAAAAATTAACTTCCAACCACGTTAGAACGGAACTACAATGAAGGTCTCACTAAATAATTACTGACGCTGTAAGTTCAACGGTGCCCTCAGATTTCAATACTGAGCATTGGTTCAAATGATATAAAATCCCACACGTAAGTTTACTGAATGTACCTGAAGAAAACTTCATAAATTGATTCCGAGCACACATGGCCTCAGAATCAGGTGTCGTCAGAAACTATGGACTCGTAAAATTCCCATGTATTTAAAAAACATTCCACAGAATTTCAAGGTCCTTACAATAAAAAAATAAAATTCATACCCATCAAAATATGGATCATTAATCATGTGTCATGGAATAAATACTAATCACATGAAATAATCATAAAAATAAATTTCATGATCTATGTGATGTCAATCTAGATTAATATAAAAATTAAGACACATAACAATACTAAATAAATAGTGTTGGTATCTTTAAACATTACCTTCATAAACTGTGTAAAAATTAATTTCTCTCAGTTAAATCAAGAAAAAATACTTGTTGGTTAACTTCATCCTGGTTTCATTTCACGATAATAATAAAATAACCAATTCATTATATAGATATATATGTCTCACTTTTCATATTTTTTTTGTTGAGATCACCTATCATATAAGTTGTATTGGGCCCAAACATGTATATAATGAATTTCTATCACACACATTAATATAATCTATATGATGATCAACTATTTGTTTAATCTATATCAATATCCATTATAGAATTCAATATTATTTAAGTAACATTCAATAATAAAACATTAGTATGTCTACATTTTCACCATAATTATTTATAATAGCTTTTTTCTTTATAAAATGAATTACCCATGGAAAAGAAATACATTTAAGGAAAATATCTTTGTAATATTTATCATAATTAATTTATAGAATGAATAATGACCATATCATTATAGAAATACATATCATTGATAATAAAATTTTATAATTATAAATAAATCACTAAATAATAAATTAGTGATGAAATTTTTAAAATCTATATATATTATAAATGTAAGAGTTAAAAATTATATTGAAACATTTGTAAAGAGTGTCAATAGTGACACATGAAAAAAATGTTAATAAATTTACTTTTAAGAAAATTTATAAAACTTTTAATCATAATGTATAATTACTTTATAAAATAATTTATGTATAAAAAATAAAATCTTAGAAATCATATATATGGAAAATAAATATTTATGATCAAGAATAAGATAAAATATCAATATAACTAGTAAACAACATTCAAGATTTTTCTATGAAAAATTAGAAATGAATTGTTTAATAAAATTGTAAACCACGTTCATAAATATATGTGAATAAAATATATTATTTTCATGAAATTAATATAAAATTTATTTACTCAAAGAATCCTTCAACATAAACAATATAAAAAATAATTTAGACTGTAACATAAATCCTTTACAACATTGGTATCATTAATGTCAAATTTTATTTAACTAAATAGTTCTATATAGATACATAAATATATTGAATATAATGAATTAATATTTAAAAATTAATTCACGTTTTAGACAGTTCACCATAAAAGAAAATCATGGTTTATGACATGAATCATATCTCATGAAAATAAGATTAAGGTAAATAAAACCCTAAAATTGATGATATAATTTAATTTGGAATTAATTAATATAGTTACTAAATATTAAAAATGTAAATAATATTTTTTTAATTAATACATAAAATAATATAATTTCACACATATTATTGAAATATTATAATCTTTGAATATGTTATATAACCCATGGAAGTGAAATTATGTTAATAAATCCCTTACCACATTATAACAAACATGAAAAATCCCATTGGATGAAGAAATTACAATTTTAACATAAAATATCATGATTTATGATGCATTAATGAAATAATATCAAAAGGGTATGTGCATAGCCCATATAAAATATATTATGTGCATAACATTAAAATATTCCTCAATGAGGTGAATTGAAGATGAACCCCTATAACTATCATTACATTGAACCAATATGTATTCAATTAAGTGATTCTGTTAAAAAATGTAAATAAAAAATTCACATTAAAATAGATATTAATACAATAAAATTTAATTAAAATTATAAACATGTCCAAATGAAGTCAATTATGTGGATTCATTAACCAGTGAATGGAAATGGAGTTACATAACCAATTACTAATTTGTAACATTCATTTCAAATCCAAATGTATTAATTAATTGTAATTTTAACAAGAAATATCATAAATTAAATATTAAAAATGATAAAAAAATAAAAATCGTTGTATACATGCCATATAAAATAAATTGTACTTATAACATTAAAATATTACTTATTGTATAAAAATTGAGACACAATCCCTAGCTACTTGGAATCATTTATGTCTAAACCCCTTGAATAAAATAATTTGAACTGAACCAAAAACATTTCATGATGTATGCATTATTATTGTTATATAATGTAAAATGGATTTATATAAACAACATAAAAAATATATTCATAGCATTAAAATATTCCCCAATGATGGGAAATTTTTGTGAAATCCCTTAAATTGAGTAAAGAAATTCATTATATGTCATCTAAATCCTGTGTAATAAAACAATATCAATTATATAATTTTTAATATAATTTTACTGGTTTATTAATTAATTGTTAAACCATTTTATTATTTATTATAATAACATATTTAATTAGTAAATTAATTATGTCAATGTGGATTTTTTTATGAAGATCAGTTCATAATTTGAAAACAAATTTGGTGTGTTTACTTTGTTTAATGGGGGTTATTATCACATAATCCAACGAATAATAATCATGAGATAATTATATTTTCTCTAAAATTTCTGTATTTTTAAAACCAACCATTGTATATGATTCTGAAAACTAAACTACGTTAAATTTGGGAAGACATTAGCTTGTACAAATGCATGAATAATGTTTCCATTTTCCAACAAACTAATTGAAAGAAGGTGGGTATCATTTTATCTTCCCTAAATTATGATTATATCATATATATCATATTATTTCTTTAACAACACTTATATTTAGTATACCTATTATGATTTTATGAAAAATAAATCACTTTGCATCGTGGATGTGATAATTCACACATATGGTCAAACAATTTTATCATTTTTCAATATCTATGAAGGTTATAAAATAGCTGATATAATAACCTTGAATAATTTTAATTAGTTCAATAGTATAATATATATTAATTTAATTAATCATTATCAATTACAATGGGAGTTGGTTCTGGAAAATGAATTATATCGATTCGTGTGGTGATAGTCTTAAGTACACAATAATGATTGTGTAATTTCCAATCAGATGCAAGGGGAGATGGATATTGGTTATTTGATTAACATAAATAAATTTTATTATATTTAATACACTAATTTTACAATTTTATATTGTTTTAAAGATATTTTATGGTGGTATTAAAAGAAATAAAACTAAAACATACAGTTAATGTTTTACCTATTCATTAGACAACCTCATTTTCCTTACATCGTATTCCCAATAAGGTTAGTATTATACCCAATATGAGTATGATAAATTTTTATATGGATTATATATTGTGATTTTTGGGGTTATTAGTTGACAAAAATTGGTCTTGATGTGTTGATAGGAGAGGAGAGGGGTTTCACTTTTATATGTGAGGTGAGGAGAACTATTGGAATTTATCAATGTATTAAATGAAAAACAATTAATTTTATAATTACTCTAAAATGATATATTTAATATTTAAAATTAGTATGATACAACTTTATCAAATAATATAAAATTTGGGCATGTTTGGACTATATTTTTAACTTTATATCTTACTTTTAACCCCAATGGGCTATTTACAATTAATGTAATATCAATTTTTTCATCTTTAGTGGTCAATAAAGATAAAATAAATGGTAAATTGAACCATAAATAGATAATTTAGGATATTTAAAATAATTATAAATTCACTTTGATGAACACATTTTTTTTTGAATGTTAAATCATTGAATTTCTTTTTTATTATGAATTATGATTTTTAACATTTTTTAAAATACCTAAAATATTATGACATAATATGTGTCTAAATCAGGTAAAATGGATAAAAATGACACTTATTGAACAATAATAAAGATATAGTCTTTACTTAATCACATCAAATAATTTATACAATTCTAGATATCATTTTAAATCACATCTTTTTGTTTACCCTCACAGATATCCAATTTTAACCATCATAGTGATAATGAATTTTTCAAAACATAAGACTTTTAATTTATGTTATTAGGTGAAAAAGGATTATTTATATAAAAGGGATGGAATTTTATACATTTTCTCAACCTAGATATCCTATTTCTTATTTTTCATTTCTCAATAATTTAATACAATATATATAAAATATAATTCTAATAAATTATTTTAATGATATATTCTAGTAATTTTAAATTGAAAACAAAATTATAGAGATATAATTTATATATAATCCTTTATTAAATACAAAACTTTATATTTATATCAAACACACCTAAGACACTTTTATGAACCAAAATATATTAATTTTTTAGTTTTTAAAATCATTTACTTTGTTTTTATAAAGAGTACACAAGCAATTTATTGGCATTTCATAAAAAGATATGGTAATTATATAATCATAAATATTGTTAAATATCTTATCATGATAAAAAATAAATACTATTTAAAAGAGACATTAATAACTAAACATTTGTTTTTCTTATCCCTATTATAATATTTTGAATAAATTAAAAGAAAGAAACATTAAATTTTGACATTACCCTTACATAAAGTATTATAATGTTAAAAATCAGAGGTAAATAATAACTCATGATTTCATTAAATAAATGACTAATGGTGAAACTTATTATATATTACTTTTTCTATATAATTTAGGTCAATCACAAGGTTATTTAGTGACCATAATCTATTTAGACATACCTTTTCTATAAAAATGATTATGGGGAAATTTATCTTTACTAGGTCTATGATAATTTACTATTTATAGTGAAGGTAACTAGAAAATAATAGAAAATACCACTTCATTCTTAGTCAAACAGATAATATATTGTAACTTTGGTAGATATATACGTATTGGGGAAGTTGGATTACCGAATTAAGAGGAGTTTACTTTGATTGTGAATCTTATCCATATTTACCATATTTTTTATGATATTTAACATACCATGATAGTGGCCTCATGATATCAAATCTCAATAATATGGTTGTAATAAAAATGGTTGGATCAGATGTTTTAAATGGAATAAACCTGATCTAACTCATATTAATAAAACATTTTCCTACTTTTAGGTAAATATGGAAAGAGTAACTAGAAATTTAAATCTTATATTTTATTATTTAAAATTAATAATGTATTTAATTTCAATATAATTTAATGGTACAATATCATAAAATATACAAAACATGTTTCTGGAAGTTGTGATTAACTGAAATTTCTTAATAGTCACTGGTGTGTAATGACCCATAACATATATAACCTATATCTAAAATAGAAAAAAGTGATCCTAAGAATTAAAACCAATTGGTGTTGATGATTGAAGTTATCATGAACCTGAAAGTCATAATTATTATGTGTAAATTACATATGTTCTTACACTATAGAGAGATATAAGTAACCACATCACTTAATTCAGTGGGAATATTTGTTGTCGATTTGATGTGAACCACGTGTATTGGCATGGAACTATTTTAAAACAATAAGAGCCTCTCATTCATTAAAACAAATTCAATTAAATCAATCGAAATATTATTTTTAAATCGTTTCATTATATTTGGGTTATTATAGATGATAAAAATTTATTTATTTTTATAATCATATCCCATTTCACCCTAAGTGTATGTAATGTGTCCGATTTTAAGGTATTACACTATTACAGAAAATATTGTTTTCCATTTGGATTACTTGTATATATACATACCTAAATCATGGAAAAGTGATGTAAATATAATCATTCTAATTCAATTACTTTTAGACACATTATCCACCACTCTCTAATGTGCAGCCTAGATGATCATTTCATTATAATCCATGAAAAAAAGTGAACCAACAAGTTTAAAAATATTATGTTCATGAGAATAGAATTTTCGTGAGTTTGGAGAGGGAAATAAATCAATTGTAAATTATTTCACCCATTTCCTTTTATGGTATTATAGGGTTATTATCCCCACATTTTTTATGGAATGTTCCAAATTGATTATCTCGAGAACAATATTTGACTCACAATTAATGTTAAGTTATTTGATTAGAATCTATAGTCCAAACTCCAAACCTATGATCATAGCATGACATTAAAGCTCAATATTTGTGTAACTCTATATGAGTATTGATAATGGGTAGAGTGACATTATAATAATGATGAAAATAACACATAATTTGAACTTATTGATCTTAGGGTTATACATCTACTTCACAACCATACTTTAATGTTATCCACATAAAAAAGTCTCCCATATTTGAGACGAATGGGAGATAAACAAGATGAATCAGTTTTGAGCTATCTATGTATACATTGACCAAGCCTAATAATGATATTTTCATTTAGGAAATAATTTAATATGGATCAATTATTAGAGTCTTATATGATATTTATTTTAATTGAATGAATGGCCCATAAGGTTTTTTTTAATTTTACAATTATTATTAACCCAATATAAATCTATTGTTATTATAGAATATAAAACACTAAAAACATAATATTTATCAATAAATGTAACTATATATATTAATAAAATAATTATAAAATACATATTTTTATAAAAAAATGTTATATTAAATTAAATAAAAACTAAAATGAAAATTAAAAAAATTATTCATAGCCCATTGGCTAAAACACACTTATATATATATATATTGTGTTCATTTTTCCTAAGACAATATGCTTTTTTACTTCATTTGATTACTCTTGTTTAAAATTAGAGGTATTTTTTCTCTATTACATCTAACCCTAAAAATAATAGTTAGCGGGACTATCCCAACACATCATGTTCATTCAAGAACCCATCTAGTGGAAAATAAAAAAGATAATTTTTGTAATGAACTATACCATTATCAATAATGTTTTTCTTCTAAATATATAATTTTTAAACTTTGGAAATATAATATTATATAATTCACCAAAACCAAATGATAAATAAAAAACAATTATTTTTTAAATTTAAAAATTACATTTAATGAAAAAATATTCATAAGAATTGAATTTATTACACTGAGTCAAGAAGTTGAAAACAAGAAAATAATAATAAGAATTTTTGGATATGATTGATCCCCTTGAATAATATTACTCATAAAAAAAATTGAAATAAAAAATAATATTACTAATGATATATTTATTATTAAATATATATATATATATCTATTACCCAGGGTTGTTATGAAGAGTATGTCTAATCCAACAGGGTAGTTTCTGCTGCATCACCCTCTAAATTTTAATGGACAGGGTAGACATGAGAGATATCAGTTCTAGTTAGTGTCCATCAATACTATACAAGACAACATAGAGACTGTTATAAATAGGATGTACATGCATGATGCCTACATTCTACGAGTATCAGTGAAGTGTTGGTGGTAGATTAATGATTTGAATCGACAGATTGATGGAATGTTTTAGAAGTACATTTTAGAGACGTTCTTGGAGTACTTAAATCCGGATATGTTGTGCCCAAGGAGAGATTATGAGTTCACAAAGTTCACATAGGGAAGTATGTCTATGATGAAATTCATTGGATGTTTCATATAATTTTATGCATTACTCTATCATCACTAGGTGACATGACAGATATGGTGAGATGTTTTTTAGGATGTGATTTAATGTGTATTTATTTCCCGTGTTAATGTTTTTTATTAAGAAGTTTTATGAGGTTGTGGATAATTCTCTCAATGCTAAGGGGAACCTAAAAGAGGCTTCTTGTGTGGAAAAAATAGTTTCAGATAGACAATTAGAATATACATCTTTCGATAGTAGCAATTATCACTATGGCAACATCATCCTTGGAAGTGGGAAAGGGAGTACCCATATAGATGGATCATTCACACATGAGATTGCTTGAGTGATCTGTCACCATTGTGGTAGGTCATGACCCATCCATAGTTTGTATGCATGACCATAAATACAGTTCCAATTTTGCGGCAATATGGTACATCTTTAGAGGTTATATAGGACCTAGTGAAAAAACGGTAGAGATGTTGTAGCTAGGTAGGATCATAGCATAGAAAGGGAATCTTCAACACCACATAAATATTATATCTATACATCTATTGGATGACGATGAAGTGGTAGTGGACAATGAGATTTAGAGAAATGGTACATGTATCATTAGAGCATTGTGGCACATGAGAGTAATACAACATCAAAGAGGATATGAGAAGGAATGTTGCATATTGTATAGTATAAATTTATGTATTTTGAGGATTGACTATCGAATGTGAGAGGTACTATTTTAATAGCCTCTAATTTAGCAAGTTCTTTATTTGATACTACCACCTCACTTTCATTTATTTATGTTGAGCTCTTTAATGTTGTGAGAATAGTGGTAGATTTGGTGAGTGGGGTTATGACTATAGATGCAATGATGGAAGTACGGTCTAGAGACATCAATTTATGCTAGGGGTGTTCTATCTATGTCAGTGAATATCATATTCTATTTGATATATATATCCTAGACATGTTGGCATAAACCTAATTTTGGGTATGGATTGTTCAGTATCATACCAAGCCAACATTGATTGTTATGATAGGAGGGTGAATTTTACATCTCCAATGGGTAACAACTATATTCACCAAGGATCGGGGGATATCTAGCAAAACAATACAGGGCTAATTACACAACAACTAGAAGAACTCCCAGCCAATTCTTCAATCTTATTACATGAGGATGGAGGTTTATAATAGTATTTCCATCTACCATTATTGGATTAGTTTCCGAAAGTAGGTCCCAAAGATTCATCATTGTTTCCACATGAGAGAGAAGAGGAATTAACTCTCGATATCAGTTCGGGGGAAGATATGCTTCATATTCCATCATAAATAATAGAACCTATAGATCTACAAGATATGAAGACCCAAGTGGATTAATTATGTGTTAAGGGAAATTTCTATTACATTAGTTATCCTTATGGATAACAACTTTTTTGAAATTTGTTTTTATAGGAGTTTCTATTTATGTTTTGATTAATGGATGTTGAACTAGATAAATATAAAGAACCAGTATCCACTTATAAATATTGAAAATTAATATGACCTGTTGAGAGTATCATGTGTATTAAAAAAGATTTACTTGATATTGGGGTATCATCATCCAACATTTTGGACTGTTAATTTACCTTTACTTCTTTCATAAGTATGCGTGGTCTTTATGATTTCATCGTAATTCTGTTTGGGTTGACAAACACACTTGTAGTGTTTATGGACTTGATGAATAGAATATTCCATCCATACTTATATCAGTTTGTGGAAGTGTTGGTAAATGACATCATTGTGTACTCCAAGACACGTGACGATCATGCCCAAATTCATGACATTATCATCAATACATTGAGATATCAATGTCTATATTAAAATCTCTCTACATGGTAGTTTTTGATCAATCATGTACTCATTTTAGGTCACATAATCTCATATTAAGGTGTGTATATAGATCTATTGAATGTTCATGTATTAGTTCCAAGGGATAATACCAAGAATGTGATTGATATCTATAAATTTTTTGGACTATATAGATATTATAGGTGATTAATCAATGAATTTTTTCATTGGGAATTACTAATTATGGTATTGAAAAAAGGGGATAATGTTTGAATGGTCGGATGATTCTAAGGAGGAAATATAGGGTCTGATGAAGCATCTGACATCAGTAACATTCATGATCCTACCCAATATATGTGGGGAGTACATGGTGTATTTGTATGATTCTGGAATTGGACACAATCTGGTATTGGTGGATGGAGACTAAGTTTTAGAATATGAGTCTCATCCTTTGAATACACATGAACAGAACTACCCTACACATGACCATGAGTTTGAAGTAGTGGTTTATATTTTGCAGTGTGGTTAGCATTAAGGATTGGGTGAGAGGTTTACTTGTAAATGGATCATTATTGTTTAATGTATATCTTCTTCCAATCAAATATGAATGTTTTAATAAAAATATGGGTTTAGTGTATATATTCATTACATTTTTTCTGGCTTGTATTACCATAAATAAGAACAGTGTTGCTGAGAATTTGAGTAGAAAAAATAAAACTCATGATGCTAAGGAGTCTAGTACTGAGTGGAAGATGGTGACTTTTCTGGATTTGATACATGAGGTGGTTCATAAGAATCAAGAATAGATGTCTTTAGTGTCAGTTTCGGTGGAGTCTTCATATTTGATATGGGTTATAATTTGTTAGTATGAGGATATGGAATGTTTTAAATTGAAGGAAATGCTAGATTTTTTGGAGAAACCTTCACACTGGAACATAGATTAGGATGATATCATCACATTTAGGAATAACATAAATGAGCCTTCAAGCATGATAGAGAAGCTAATGAATGAGTTTCATGCCTCTAAGTGGGAGGTACATCCTGGTGGAACCAAAAGGTACCATGAACTATGATGTTAGTTTTTATGTCTGGGAATGAAAAGGGAGATAGGAGTCTTCTCAACAAGATGATAAACCTATGAAAAGGTAAAGGTAGTGCATCAATTTCCTTGATAGTTTATCTAAACATTTGATAATCTCTAGTGGATGTGGGACGATGTGATGATGGAATTTGTGGTGGGTCTTGAAATGACTCCTCAAAATAATTATGTTATCTAGGTTATTGTGAAATTATGGATGAAGGTAACAATTTTATTGTAAATAGAGTAGGCTTTATAAGTGGATTCACTGGGAGACCATTATTTTCCATTGATTTTCCTTTTCCATGGAGTTTTGTGAAAAATAGTTTCATACCATGATTCAATTTTTATTTCGTACTTCTACTAGTCCTGATAAAATAATATGGCACACCGGTTTTGTTGAGTACATCTTTATACCCCCATAATGATGGTATGTCAGATAATTATATACAGGTCCTTGAGGATTTTCAATGAGCATCTGATCTATAATTTGATGGATCTTGGGAGAAGAAGCTAACTCTTGTGGAGAATTTCCATAAAAATGGAAACCAGATAAATATTTAGGTGGAACCATACATATTTTTTATGGAAGGTCATGCAGATCACCTCTATGTTGGATGGAAGCTGGTGAGTTAGTGTTATTGGCCCCGATTCTTAGGAAAGAAGAATCAGAGCATTTTTAGAAAATTCAGAAACATATGGTTATAGATCATAGTATACATAATTCATATACTGATAAAATTAGATGACCCATATTGTTTTATATGGTGATCATGTCTTCCTTCAAGTCTCCCCTAAGAGGGGTCACCATGGGTTATGGAGATAGGCACTGTTGTCTCCTAGGTTGATTGGGAAATTTGAGGTAGGGTAATGAATCAGGCATGTGGAATTCACGTTGATACTTCCACATAGATATAGTGATAAGCATGATGGTTTCCATATTTCAGAACATTAACGGTATCCCCCTGACACTTCTAATCTGATCGATGTTGAAGATGTTTATCAAGAGGTAGATATATCCTTTGAGGATCCTCATATATGTTTCATGTATTGTATTGAGAATGTGTGGTGGGAAATACCATGTTATAGGTTGTGAATTGTGGAAACTTTCTTGTGTTTATGAGGAAACATAGGAATGAGAGGATGAAATTAGCACTTTGTGGCCAAATATTATCAGCTTAATATTAATGATGCTTGAGAGTGCAACTTTAGGATGAACAATTAGAAGGTGAGATGATTAGATGATCCTATCCTTTTTTGGATATTTCTATATCTCTTTTATATGTAATAATTTTAATGTTATTTTGTACATATTTTTATTTTATAACATGAAGAGTTTCTATAAGAGGCTTTTAGGAAAAATGAAATGAGGGTTGTGATCGGTTGGTGCATGGTTAGGGATAATCGTGCTCCCCAACCTAGGGAACCGTGCAACCATGGACTATAGGGATTTTTAGTGTTTCATCATAATTTAAGTAATTGGGAACCCTGATAGAAGTAAAATTACACACCTATGAAAGAGTAACACAATTTATGAGAATAGTTAGGGAAAATAGTGCTCCCTTTCATAACAAACAGTGTGTAGGAATTGAATTCTCCAAAAATTTATTAATTACCTATACACTATTTAAATTAATATTCAACCCACAATTTACCCTAGGTGGTATTTCAAGATTTTGGATCCTTCCATATAGATTATAATCTTAAATTATCATTTTTATTCATGATTGTAAGCCAAGATAATTGATATTCACCCCTCCAGGTAAGTGGATTTCATCCCACATGGTTTCGTGTTCCGTCTTCATTCATCTCCAATTAAAGAAATGGTTCAGTGCTCTTATTTTGATTAGATACAGATCAGATTTTATAGATCTAGATCTAGTGTTTTAGATATATATCTATATTTAAGAGATCATTATTTTTTTGTAATCTTGATTTAGGGGTTTAAATCATGATCCCATTATCTGTCATTATGCCGCTAAAATTTTGTAAATTTTCATAGGATGATCATTCATCAATGAATTTAGGTTGGTGGTCTATAATTCAAATATCGTAGCATTTATTGAAATTACATGTATGTAATTGTACGATGCTACAATTATGTTCTTCATTTAAATTATTTAATCTGTGAATTAGTTTATTGGTGAGATGTTAATTTGGGATTTATGGAATTATGGATTTTAAATAATTAATTATCGAGTTAATTATGAGATATAGATTTTATTTATATTATATAATTAACTGAATAATTAATTTTCATCTAATGAGAATGAGAATTGATGTAATTAATTTTGGAATTATTAATTGTATTTTGAGTTGGGGTTATTGATTAATTATTTTATGTACATAATAAATTAGGGAATTTATTCATGGGATTTATGTGATTAGTTAATTATTGAGTTAATTAATGGAATTATTATATTAAACTATTTATTGAATTATTAATTGAATGGATGTCTATAATTAAATTTTAAATTAATTATGTGTTGAATGATAACATAATTATTATTATTTTATTTAAATAATGGTAACATGATCAATAATATTTATAAGTCATAATAGAAAAAATTTAATTTTTTTAAAATGAATTATTGTTACACAATCATTATAACATGTAATGTGGGAATTGTAACATAATCATTTATTTGTAAATTAATGAATGTGAACATGGTCATTATATTGTTTAATGTTTTAAGGGTTATATGGGTATCCAAGTGTGAATTAAATAATGGTAACAAGGGAATTTTAAAATAAGATATCAATTAAAAAAATCATGGGCTCTGGTAGGAGTTAATGTTGGTATTGAGGTACATGTGTCTATGGGAACCTAGGGGTTATGTGGTTTAATAAAGATTAATTGATAATTTTAAAACTCTTTACTAATGAATTGTAATTATTTTCATTATACAACTGTATTCACTATTATTTGACTTGATATTATTTCATATGGAACTTTTGGGGGCCTATGAAGTTGTACTCACACCTTACTCGGGCCGCATGATCAGTACCCGAGTAGACATTGTGTTTTCTAGATAGGCTAAGTGAAAAGGGCTCAAGATATATGGATGAGTTGGTATGGAGCTTGGATGAGATAAATTAATGTGCTCAGGACCCACATGGGAATCGTCAATTTCATTTCTTATAGTTTCATTTTTTCTCCTAAAATGTACAATGACATGGCATATTTCTTTCTTTGGTATTGATAATGTATTTCTAATTCTTTTTATGTGGAGATATTGGTTATGTTCAGGGTTATATGTTATTCTTCAATTATTTTTTATATAAACATGTGTACAACTTGGATAATAGAGGTTATATTATCCACATGATCGATATATCAAACCCTCACTACTAATCGACAACATGTTGTGTTTGATGAGGCGTGCATGATGTCTTGTGATTGATGGGATCAAGGCACCAGTGAGTCCACCCGAGTTTAGATGATACATTTTCATACACTAATTTATAATCAATTAAATAAGTAATATCACATAGTCAATTCCTAATATCTAAAAAAATATCCATTTCATTGATTCTTAATATAGTGACATGGTCCCTTCATACATATTAGTAAATTTTTTAATTTAAAAATCCAATTAGGACAGCTCAATGATTATGTGGGTTGGTCTATTTAGAATACAAGGTTCATAATACATAAAAATAAAAAAATAAAACACATTTATTTTATCCAACACATTGATAAAGTAAATCCATTTTATCTTCTGAAACTACATAGGATAAAATAAAAAATTCCTAAATGAAAAGGGTGATCTTTAAATCCTCATATGGAAATAAACATGACAACAAAGCTTAGTATGTGAGTAAAAACCCATTACATGATATCATAAATGATAAATATCATAAAAAATCATATGTGAGAATACCATAAATAATGGTATCATATAATCATTGAGTCGGGAAAATTTTGTACGAATATAAAACATGGAAACGATTAATTAAAGAAAAAATATCAAGACAACATCATAGGGTGGACCGAGTCCCATCATAGATTATGTTCACTCCCTAGTGCCTTACATAAAATATCACATGGAAAAAGAATTACCCAATTAATTAGAGCATTATTTGGGGACACACATCAACACATGTTGATACATATGGGTGTCATAAGGGAAATAAATCATAAGACATAAATATAAGAATTCACCGCAGAATGAAATGTGATTAATAATGATTCCTTATATCATAATAAAATGAAATTTCATAGACATTTTAATCAATTGAATGAAATAAATATTATGTACATTCATATATGTTTACATAATCATGGGTCTGAAAATAATAATAAATACTTTAAATAAACATTACATAAATGGATTAATGGATTAAACTGTTCCCATTAAACATGATTGAATTCACAGAATTTATTTTGGGGAAATTATCTTACGGTATATATTCCACTAACAATGGAAGTGATAATAGGATAATTATTTACAAGAGAAAACTATATATAATTTAGAAAAATCCCATAACCTAAATGAATGTTATAAAGTTTTTAATAGAGTGAATGATCATGACCAAAATAAAATAGTTGGTTCAGAGAGAACCCTTAACTTCTATTCGTGAATCTATTAATACATGAAATTAATATTTTGAATAATAAAATGAGACTTATTAATTACATGCTTAGAAAAACATTTCATCAATATTTTAATTATTAATATTTTATTATATTCAATTTTCACTATTAGAAGGATATATAATATTTAGTTTTGTTGTTTATGGAATTTTCATTTCATGGTTTGATCACTTATGGAAAATTAATGGTGTTCTTTTAAAATGGGTCTAGAAATAGAAAACTGACATGAATTAGTATTCATAGATATCGAAATCCGCCGTTGGACTCATACTGAAATTTGGGGAAAACCTAATGCATATTTTGACCGAACAAACTGGTATGGGATAGGATGCAAGGCCATGTAGAAAATCAAAAGTGTGTGTGAAATGTTTCCCCAATGTTGCACAAGTTTCAACGCCTATGGGTTTTCTTTTTTCACACCACGTGGAATGTTTCGTGCGGCCGACTGATGTGTCAGGTTTTCTAAAAAAATTTAATTATGTGCGCACCCTACTTATCTCGTTCCCCTATAATTATAACGACACCATGTGCATTCGGGATGAAGAATTTCAATAGTATCAAATGTGCGCAATACACCTCTTCCATGTGAAAAAATATAGATTCCAGGAATATGATATTCCATGAAAGGATTACCAAGAGTCCTATTTCAGATGAAACCCCTAGGGTTTGACCCTCACCTAGTTCCTTTATTCTTTGGGCAGTTTCCCAAAAGTTCTTTTAATTCTACGTAAACATCACCCGCTTGCGTCCAAAACCTCCTCCCATTGCGCACCCACCTCCTTTATATGTGCACCCCAAGTTTTTGAAGCACACCAGCTCACTTTTGTGTGCCTATCACATGAAACCCCCTGTTTTATATTCAAACATCCCAGTGTGCTCTATGTGACATCCTTTCCATAAGGAACCATGTTTGAGACCCTGTTATCCGCAACACACCTGCGTCACACACCATTCTCATGTATGACCATACAGGTTCGTATGAAGTCATTTAAAAGTCCCTTGGGTGGTTCTTCACAATGCGTTTTTCATCCTTAGGATTCTTCACATAGTATTGCTAACATATATTTCTTCTTCCCATAGCCACACTAAGTTGGCTCCATCGTGGATCACTCCACAACACCCCCTTATCATGGAATTGCTGATTTCGTCCCATCACCAAGTGTTACGATGTGTTGGTTATGTAATTACTAGGGGTGGGGAGTTAACCCTCATCTTCTGAGATACATAATGTTAAAATTTCAATCATCATCATCCGCAACACATTACAGTATGTTTTTTCCTTTCACCTTGCATCATACGTGGGGTGCCCCATCTCGGACAATCCCTATGCCCACTCATCTCCACAATAGTGAGATCATACTCAAAAGGAATGTGATACACTTTGATAGAGTGGTTCCTATCTGTGGGGGAGGGAAACCATCTTTGAGGAATCCCCTAGCCTTCTTTACTGAAGGCAGCACCCATGCTCCTCCTTTTTCTTTAGTGCTAATGACTGCCAGCAAGAGGGCCACAATGACCTTCTTTATCCCATCCCTCTCCTTATAGGAATTTTCTCCACCGGGCCTCCATCTTGGAATATTTCATTTTCTCTTTCATCCCATTTTTATTGGGGAGAAAACATTCCATAATAAGTGACTGATGATGCCGGCCTTTGGAAAGAGGGAACGCAGGATCAAACGTTGTGCGTCTTCTGAAATACATGGATGTGTGCAAAGTCGAAAGTGTCAGAAACAAAAAATGGTGAACTTGATGTGAATTTATTCTCCAATATATGTATATTATTAGAACTCGAGACATGAGTGTATTGACAAGTCACCAGATCCATGTTTCTAGTTCCATGTCCCTCCAAGCATATAGTGGGCCCAACATGAAACTCACTATAAACTGGTGTTTTTGAACTTTGGACATCCCAGCATGCGACGTCGTCATCATGGATCCTTATTACCAACCATGGAAGATGGAATGGAATTGTGGAATTGGTTGTTTATTTCCTTCATCTATCAGTAATGGTTTAATCTCCATGCTTTCTATGACTCTATCTGTCATCACAATAAACCAATCACCGCACACCCTCTGACGTAGAGGCAGGGGCAACATTAGCGTGACAATCCTGTGCGACTCCATGTACCATATATAGGCCTACATGATGAATTTTTTTGTGAGCCTCTGACCCATATCCTCATATTAAATTGTTCATAGAACAATGATAAACGACCATGTTCGATGATGCGATGAATATGGGATTATCCCATCCCCGGATATGGATCGACAAGGCATAGAGGCTTCGGTATATCATCACCACCGTAGCCCCATGGGATACGCAGGGAGCCACTTATCCTTACTCTGATGTATAATCATTTCATGAGACTCTCCCAGGAGAGCATTGATGACTCCCTCTTCTATGACGATGAGGTGAGGTATGTCCTTGACAGATCGACCAAAATCTTTTTCTAGGGGATCCTAAAGAGGGATCCCAAAAAACCACGCCAACACTTCCACCTAGCCTCATAGGTTGTGGAGCCGGTGAGCTGTGCATCTGTGCCACCGACCCCAATCCAATTTACCTGACGCCAGCATCAAGCGTAAGCTGAGGACGATTCTTGCTGAGGGTCATTAGCATCAAATGCTATTGTGTATCTTCCCACCACACACTTATTGAATCATTCCAATATTTATGTCTAGTAGGGGAACTCGTATGCTTGACCAGGATTGAGGCCCCAACCACCCCATGGTTAGGTTGGGTCAACTTTCCTAGTCACTGACGTAGATGGTGTCTGTTGCGGGCTGACCCTTTGCAATGGCACACCATATAGAGGTCCTCCCCATACCATCACCAATGAGAGAACTAGTTTGTCATGCTCCAATGCCCGACAAGGAGGTCCTCCACATGCCACCTTCAATCCGAATGAAGGTCACTCATGTAAAGATGCTACCTATTTGGTCAACCGTCAGTGTGGGGGTCTTCTCTATGTCCTTAAAACATCCAAAGAATGTCCTTTTCATCCTAGAAATCAGAGAAGAAATGGTTTTCCTTACTTCATAGACACTAAACAAGGAGGCCTTACCCGTGTTCTTCTCGACCAGTCTGAGTAACCTCATCAAAAAAACGATGCCAAAAGAAATAAACATGGAGGCCCTACCCATTCACTTACCCGCTCCGGAACAACCCATGGAGATTCCCTCTATGTGACTGCTTGTGGTCACGAAGGACCTTCCCATGTTCCCTTTGAAATCTATCTAGGTTTTCCTCTAACCCCAGCTCACCATAGTGGAAGACCTATCCACTCCAGCATCATTACTTCCAAAGGTCCATCTCGAGCAAAAAATCTTCCCTGTCTAGAAGATACATCCTAGGGTAGGAGGGCAGGTCGTCGAAAATAAAAAAATAGTGCATATAAGAATACACATCACATTTAGGCCCATCTACATATCGGATTCTGAGGAGAAACTTTATTCGCTAATGGAACCCTAACCTCGATCCTCTTTGCCGAGGGACGGGGAAGGAAGGTGATGTATCAGCCTCATCCTTTAAGAATGTGTGGTCCTCCATATTCTCACATCCCTTCGCATATACGTCTAGGATGAGGAAGATTTGTCCCCTTCCCATGGCCTGGTCGTGAAATCCTTTCTGTCATCAATAAGGGAATTCTCTACCTCAACTAGAGATCTTGGAGAAACCAAGGGCCCAATCCCACATCTGGGACAAATATCATTTCAGACATTGTCATAGTGGATCACTTCCTAGAAATATTCTGGCCAATATCGACTATGAAAAGATGTGCACAGGGATCACATACTAAGGATGAAGGTGTGTTCTTTCACCAAACACTATGGGTGATGCACTTCCATCTCCATTATTAGCGAGTGGTTTACCCCAAGTTCCAGGAACACATTTAGGACATTTTCATGAAATTCCATATGGTCTAAATGGTTGCAATCTCTATGTCCCATCACTCTGAGTCTCCTCGTCACCACCAGACCCTCCAGCAATGAAGTGTTTAGAGCTTTAAAGAGCTCTGCAAGATTATGAAAGAGGCTTCCCCCAATGTTTAGATCTGTGGTTTGGGGTATTATGATGCCCTCCATTTTAGTTCTATCTAGCATCTGACCGACCAACCATCTAATATTAAGGATATTAATCTATGTTGGGTCTCAGCGAACATGGATGATATGTTGGAGGGGAGGAAAATAAAGATCTCCATGATGAGAACATACCCCCTGGGAACTTCCCTAACTATTGGATATGTTGATAAGTGTTACTCACCAAATGAAAAATCTATTAGGTCTTATCATGCCTATCGAGAAATTAATATTTAAACAAAATCCCAACAATGGAAAAGAGGACCTTGGAGTCGTCAAAACCTCTAAACCTTATAGCTCAATGAAAAACATGGAGGATGATCCTAAAAATGTAGTGTTGCATCAACTGCTCATGAAGAACAAAAATATGGTCGATGAACTCCTTGTTCAACATGTTGTGGAGCAGCGGCTAGACTACAGTGATCCTTGGATGGAGAAGAAAGGGCTGACACAACATTCCCCTATGAGTTACCAACAGGTAACCCTGACCATCCTGTCAATACTGAGAGGATAGAAGCCAGGAATTTTGTCAAGAGGTCATGATATTTGTCACCAAATCCACCTAAGTAGTGTCATAGTCCCAGTGACCCAGCTCATGTTCCCCCAACCGCTCTGCAGGTCATCCCATCGGCCACTCCATGCGCTGTCCGGCTGGCTTGTCACATTGAAGAACCTTCCAATGCACTACTGGTTATGTATCCATGTCATGTTAGGAACCCCTTCCAGAAGATCCGATGGTGGCTCTCATTGCTCACCTCGAGGTGTTGGAAACTCAATAGGTGGAAATCACACCTAATGGAAATCCATATCCAGCATGGTTGTATGATATGACAGCACCCCAAGGTTTAATAAATCTCACCTTCTCCCCCATTAATGGGGATGGAGAGCAACTGCAGCATTTGTTCCACATAATTTCAATGTGTGGACCCATGCAGGGAGAACTGGGGCATTAGGATGCCGTCAAACTTTGATGTTTCATATAGACATTGGAAGGGCATGTGTTTGTCAGGTACAACCAGCTTCCCATTGGGTTTGTCGCTAGTTGGAAAGATCTCTGTAGACATTTCCTTTTCCAGTTTAGTGCTACCACTCGGAAGATGAGTATTGTTGTCCAATTCAAGTGTTTATAGAGCCCTGATGAGCACATCACAGAATTTGTCACCCAAGGGAAAGGTAACTCCTATTTCTTGGATATGCCACTGACTCATGAATAGTTGTTGTAAATGTGTGTGGTGAATGTAAGGACCGAACTGATACCCTCTCTTATTAAAAAGAATTACCCTAGATGATTTTGAGACTTCTCTATTATGGCCTATCGTCTAGACGAATCCTTATAGTATGGCAACAAGGAACGTACATTGCATCCAGAAATTCTTGTAAGAGGAGTCCCTAAAGCTAATCTCGCTACTGTGGTGTAGATAGAGGCCCATAGAAACTGTAGTTATTACTAGTGGAGACAAATCCACATCCTCTCCAAGGATAAACACCTCAGGCACAACCTCGGTCCCAGCAACGCCTGCCTCAGAATCGGTAGGCACCCCCGCGTAATGTGCCACCACCACCTAGGTGAGATAATTATGTTCAACATCCTGGAAAAGATCCTATAGATCCTCAGTAGAGCTAGGCTCCCAGATCCCCCTTCTCATATAGGAGAAACCAGACCTACTAATTCAACGTGGATCACGTCCTTGTATATTTCCAAAGCTCCATGGAAAATGGACTTCTATGTTTTTCTGAATGCAGGATGTCAGAAGAGGTGGATCTCACTGAACACCCCAATTACTACCCCTGCCTCATGATATTTGGGAACAACATCAAACAGTGATATGAGTTTAATTACTGGCTGCAAGAAGATGTTTATGACAACATAGTCAGGTTAGGCCCCATTATGGAACATGTGGCATGTGTATTCGTGAATCCCGATAGCGACAATGATAGTGATGGTGAGTGGCATCAGGTTCTTATCCACATGTCCTATAAGTATGAAAACTGGATGTCTCATAAGGTAGTATCTCATGCACATGGTATTATCCATGCGTGTCTGAATCTAAATGAGCCTTCAGAAGACTCTGTGTCACCTGCATCCAGTACTTCTGCATCAACGGCTCAGCCTTCCTATTCCCAGAAAAGAAAGCATTGACGACGAAAGGGAAAAAAGAGTCCCCCACCTATTTCATCGTTATCTTGTACTCTTGAAAAATTCATTCCCCTAGAGATGGTGATTCCCCCTATAATTCATCTAGTATTAGTGCATTTTTCAGGCGACGATAAAGGGTATGCCTTGATTAACATTGTGGATAGGGTAAAACCCTATATGATTTTTTACCATGAAGTGCACCAAACGAATCCTCCCAATGTTCCCAGTCATCACTAACATTGACAAATCCGTGGCTACATCGTTCATTGCAATGACTCCATCAGTACATACAACTATTTTGTGCATGACACCGAAACTAGAAAGTAGTCCCATCGCAATGCTCAGTATGTGCATCCTTCTCATCTGGTGTCACCAGGTCTAACTTCAAATCCATTTGTGTTACTTGAAAAGTAGAGATGCCTTGACCATGTTGTGACCACCCAAAACCTCTTATGGACCGACCTTATTAATTTGAACCACACCCATTAGTTGGCCCATTTTCATCAATTAGCGAGTTATGGGACATTCCCATAAATGGTCAGCTGCCGGTTCAGCCGGAAGGTCCAGTCATTCCCCCTACAGCAGAGCGGTATCTTGTAAGCGTAATTTCACATTTCGGAATGAAGTATGATGCCATTAAGAATATTTCCAACATTCCTAGGAGGTTATAAATCCTTGAGTCCCTTATCCTGTCAGTGAATATGGGTGAAGCCCTCACTAAAACATTAAGAAGCCCCCTCCAGTTCGAGACGGAGGTAGAAAACTTTGAATACTTCCACACTAAGGCAGTCAAGAGTGATGAATGTTAGGAAATTATCTTTTTATAAGGATACGATGAAGAATCTACCATATAGGGGCACATTCTCCAACTTTATATAACTTCAAACTTAAATGGTGTGGAGATTATTTATTGTCTTGTCGATATATGCTTTGGGATCAACCTGATCCTGACCCGGACCCTCCAAATTATGGGGCATTCCAAGGATGAAATGTGTCCCTTTAACATGAAAATCCAATGTTATGATATGAATAAATAGTCACATGTCAGAAATACCCACCGTAAGACCTGATTTATTGGCATAATTTCTAGCACTGAGTTCATGGTTGTATCTTGGGACACCACCTACAATGAATTGATGGGTTTTCCATGGCTTAATCAGAATGTGATGGATCCTTCATCATATCACCAATTCCTTAAGTACTACTTCAATGGTCATGTGGGCATACTTCAAGGTGACACATATCTATTTTCCCCTTGTGATGCCCTCTACATGGATACCGACTATTATAAGTGTAAGGACAAAGAGAATTAGGCTAATGAGGTTGAACATGCTATCACTGTGACTTACCCGTTGATAGATAGGGATGATTCCTACATATTTATGATCCATAGATTGGAGGCTATGTCCTCAAATATGGGGAAATTTTTTTTTTCTGGAATTAGTTGGAAATACATTCTCTTTTCTAAGTGATGTTGGGAGATCGCCTTGTTTTCCAACACTTATCAGGCTCGGGTGACCCCGGAGCCCCCTACCCCCATAAGGTATCGGGATGTCCGCCCTATGGAAATGGTTGTACACCATACATTATTGTTCCATCGTTTGGGATAAATCGTCTCATTATAATGCACCATTATTGCTTTGATATAATCAGGCTTGGCCCCTTTGGTCGAAGACTATATGGAATCAGATCGACTGCTTTCATCACCATGGCTTCTACAGCACAAGAGTCCCCCGATGCAGTGTCCACCACTGGTTAGGAAAGAACCAGCATCCCATTGGGATCTCTCAGCTTGTAAGTATCACCTCCCACTGAGGATCCCTCCACCAGAATTGAAGGAGATGATTTAGATGATGTTCCTCCTTGTATTGAAGAGGGTGTCTTCGCCATGCTTTATGAATTGGTACATGTGATCCTCACTAGTGATGAGGATCCGAAAAACCTATTGACCAGTGCTGATATGCTCATTGATAAGAAACAAATGTTCATGGAAATCATGAAGCATCATCATGATGTATTTCCCTGGAGCTAGGAAAAAATTCCAAGACAAGATCCTCCGGATGCCCCCCACCACCTCGGTCTTCCATCAAATCACCACGGGTTCAAACAACCTCCCAGAACGATGCACCATACTCATGGTTCCATGGTGGAGGCCAAATTTGATAATCTCATCAGATCCAAATTCATAAATGATTTCTAGTACCCTATATGGATAGAAAACAATGTTCCCATAAGGAAGAATAATAGAAAAATAAGATTCTGCATCGACTTCTCGGATCCCAACTTTCACTGTCTAATGGATTTTTTCCCATACCATTATGGAGTTGTTCATTGATTCTACCTCTGGTATTAGGCCCTCTCTACTATAAATGGGAAATCCAGGTATAACAAAATCCAAATGGATCTTGAGGTTGAGAAGTCTACATACATCAGGGAACCACAAGGTACATTTTGGTACTAGGAAATGCCCTTCGGTATAAAGAATGCAGGTGCCACCTACCAGCACACCATGCATCACATATTTATGTAGATACATTGGAAAATGGTGGAATGGTACATGCATGATCTGGTGGTAATATATTTCCAGTTCCATGATCATGTTAATGATATTGACAATGTTTTCGCCTACCTATGTTATCGCCACCTGAAGATGAAACCATTATAGTGTTCCTTTTGGGTTACTTATGGAGAGTTTCTTGGCCTCGTTTTTAGATAAAATGGAATTCATATTCACCAAGGGAAGACCAAGGCCATTTTCTAGATGTCTCCCCCAAGAAACATCTGCAGGCTTCAATGCTTTCAAGGCCACATGTCCTACATACTCTGATTCATCATGAATTTGGTCGGCAGGTGTATTTCCTTTTTTCAGGTCATGAATAAATGCACTATCTATCAGTGTGAAAACGAATGGAAGAATGATTTCGAGGAAATCAAGTAGTTTCTACCCCATCCTCCATTCCTGATGCCTCAAATTTCCAAATAGCTACTGGTCCTTTATGTGACCACCCTTGAATGATCTCTCTACACCCTTCTAAACCAGAATAAAAATGAGGGAACCGCAAATAGTCTCTACTATCTCAGCCACATATTCCTTGATACTGAAACACGATACTCCCATATCATGAAGAGCTAACTTTTACTGGTATTCACAGAACAAGAATTGCAACATTACTTGTAGCACTATAAGGTACCACTGGTGTCTCGAGTGGATCCACTAATGTACTTCCTAAACAACCCCAGGTTGACAGGATTTCTCGCATGGTGGGAGTGAACCTTCAATAGTTCGACATCAGGTTTTTTACTCAAGAAGGATATTGAGGGAAAAGCACTGGAAGACTTCATTATCACATATCTAGCTCCCGTGGACATGTTTACGGACCTGGATTTTCCCAATGAGGCAATCCTCACATTATACCTAGCCATTCTATTTTGGAAAATGCACTTTTAGGGTTCTTCCCGTAGCCATACCGGCAGAAGGCTCAATGACTCTAGACTCAACAGAGTTGGTCTGGGTGTCATACTAATTACTATATCACAAGAGGTTTTGCTGTATTCAATCTTAATATCATAAGGCTAAACAAAAAATGAGGCGGAGTACCAGGATCTCTTCACTGGCCTCAAGTTATCCCTATCGATTGACAGTCCCCACTTGCATGTGAAAAGGGTATCTGAGCTAGTATTTATGGAAAAAATGGTTAATATGTCACCAGAAAGCCAGATCTCATACCAATTTTGATATGAACCCAGCAGTTGATGGCCCGACTCCATTCTTGGAAAGAGGTTACTCATGTCACTCAATCCTAGAATGGTTGAGGTGATGCCTTGGCTAGCCTAACTACATCTCTAACGGAGCCTGATCTGGATGGTTTGATTATACACATTTCACATTAGATATTCATCTCCCCCATCACATTGGATGGCGATGATAGTGCACAATTAAGCCACCTTAACACTACACCCTCCATGTGAGGGCCCCTGGGTCCCCTTGATGTATTAATGGAGGTGGTTTCCGACTGGAGGACCCCCGTTTTTGGGTACCTCCAATACGGTAATCAATTGATAGATCGAGCTATGCACAATTAAATCTTATGTCGCATGTTGAGGTTTACCATCTAGAGTGGTCCCATTCTTAAGAAGATCCTATATATTTGTGAGTTTGAGGGGGTTATACACTATTTCATTGAAGGAGTTGAGATTTCACATGTCATTCAAGAGGATCATGTTGATTCCTACAGGGCTCATCAGACCAGACAAGAATTATATCACCTGATCCAGTGGGTGGGGTGTTTTTGGACCTCTATGATATGTGAATACATCAAGTTTACCTTGAGGTTTCATGCGTTCCAAATTCATGCCAACTTTTTCCCATCTCTCTCAGGAGCCTCTCCAAACTACTATGTACTTTTGGCCCTTTGTGGTCTCAGGAATCGATGTTGTGATGCCATATATGTCGGTGATAGCACGCCAATGAAGGTTCATTATGACTGCTACAGATTTCATTCCCATGTGTGTAGAGGCGATTCCTATCAAGGAGTGCAAGGACCATTCTATTGTTGAATTTGTGAACTCCAACATCATCTAATGGTTTGGAGTCCCTCACGCCATCCTCACCGATAATGACTCCAACATTCGGGTGGCTGAGTTGAAGAAATTGTACGCCGGGTACAACATTCGTGTAACCATACCTCTCGCTATCGAGTGAAAAAAATTGAAAAGAACAGGCATTCAACCAAACCCGCTATGAAATGATGTAGAAAATGATTGGTCATAACATGAAGAGTTGTCCAGAAAAACTCCCCACTACCCTCTAGGCCTATCGGACAACAACTCACAATTCAACAAATGTGACCCCATATTCCCTGATGTATGGAAGAGATGATGTCTTACTCATAGAGATTCAATTTAATTCATTATGAATAGATTTATACATTCATCACACGCCAGATAAGGTAGATGAAATCTGCCTGGATGAATTGGAAGTGCACGACGAGAATAGACATCGTACCTTATTCTATCTATAATGGTATCATAACATGTTAGCCAGAGCATTCAACAAGAGATTTCACCACCACTCATTCTTACAAGGTGACCTAGTGTTTTCCAAAAGAATAATAATGATTCCTGGTAGAAAATCACCCAAGATGGATCCAGAATTGGGAAGGTCCTCACATCATTCATATGGTTTAACCCAATGGCGTGTACTCCCAGGTTACCGTGGATGAAGACCATATAAATCTTCCCCCGAATACCAAATTTCTCACAAAATTATTCCCCTAAGTAATTATAGTCCTAAATTACCATAAAATTTTTCGTCTTGTATGAAATTAAACTACATTACCATCCCACATGATGACAAACTGTAAAACGGTCTGAGCTGTATGACTATAAACAATGATCTATACAGTCTCGCTTGACCTTAAACTGTTCGGTCTTCTCCATGTGATGTTAAAATGCGTGATTCGTCCAGACTATAGGAATGCTCTGATGCCTCATCTTGAGTCAATCCCTAAGACTCCTTCTAGACTATCCCCCTATGTATAGTTTTTATGGAGGATCCCACATGGTGTTGTGTAGGCTTCTATGGGCTCACTTATAGATGGATTAAAATAATCAGACAATATTCCCCTCTTCGTTCTTCTATCTTCACACGTCCTCACCACACGATGTTAAACTACATGGTTCTTCCATGAACTACATATTGGTTGATTCCCATACTCATGGGATATGTAAGAATGCCTTGATATTTTTTCGGTAGGCCAATCCCCAACTTCAAGATCTCCACCTCTTTCATCCTCACAGCAAGACGTTAAATTGTGAAATAGATGAGAATTCTCATCTTAGATCCCTTAAAATTTTCAACCCCCAGGACCATGATATCATTTGGGATTATAAGGTACAATATAGCCTTATGTTCTAATAAGTTTTCCATACACATCCCTCATCGAGATACCATTCCCCTATATGCGTCTTTGTTTCATAACATAAAACTACATGACATCCTTTATAAATATTTGTGACTTGATTCCCATCCTTATGGGATACGTAGGACTTCCTGAACATTTATCTTTTAGGTCAATCCCCATTTCATAAAAACCTCTTTATCTTTCTGGCCCCCCAGAATGAGTTCTCCCAGAAGTGGGGCATGGGGTGTGGTATGAGATTGTGTCCTCATTTACGTTAGGTTTGAAACAACCACACAATATACCTATCACCCCCAATATCTCATCATCCTCACGTTCCATAGTTATATTTTCAGGGTGGTTGCTCTTAATTTGGGATCCTTAACCCTTGGTAGTTCACCAATTTGAATAAGAGCACTCTGGTTCAACACCCATAGTGTGGAATCCAAAATGAACATGTAATCACCCATCCTCAGGATTTATACTCCCCTTAATTTGGACTTCCATCATCTTTCACATCCAAAAGAACCCCCAAATGGTAATGATACTCAACCTAAGGGATCTCCTATCATTTCAGGGAAACTTCCTTGAGGAAATCAATCGAAAAATTGATACATGTACCGAGTTGCGAATGTGGTTAGCAGTCGACACTCATTTGTTGTTTCCATTTAAGGTCACATGATATGGATGCAATGTTTCAAACACAGTAAACAGTTATCCTCCATCATCACACCACCTCAATCAATCCTTAAGCATTGGTTGTGTGATTCACATCAGTTTCTACTCCATCATGTCTTAGTTGAATTTCAACAGTCCCGGTATTATCCTTCAGTGTGCATTTTTATGTTAGGAGAACATTGCTATAGTGAGGCATCATTCGGGGCCCTGCACTGATTTCCCTATTTCATTTATTCCATGTTTTTCAAAGACTTTCTCCGCCCTCTTTTCCTACATCGAGTGTATCTCACCTGCGCTTAGAGATTCAGTTGAGGTTTGTGACCATTCCAAAAAGTATCATTCCTCTATGATCTGAGCTCTATGAACTTAAACTAAGATCTCTCTACATTCATTCAGCAAGATGTAAAATAACTGGACATTCGTAGAACTATGTATAGCTTTATTCCCAAACATATGGGATAAATTGGATTACCTGTGCATCTTCTCATCTAGTCTAGCTTAGGTCCCCAATAATTACATTTTCCGTTCATCTTTTTGGCCCTTCATTTCCTAGGATTTCGTAGTATGGGATGTATGGGCTTATGTCCTCACTCACGTTGGGTTTCAAATAGACATACCATGTACTCCCCTTTTAGGATATAGTCTCTCCTACCATTCATCATGTATGAAAATAAACTACTCTCTCATAACTATGTATGGCTTGATTCCCATCCTCATGGGATACATAGGAAAACCTAAACATTATTTCTTCGGTCCTAGACCCATATTCCATGACATGTTCTATCCCCCTGTATTGAGGTTTCTTCCCTGGAATCACACGTGGTTTTGTAGGGGCTTATGTCATCATTCATGTCGGGTATGTTTCATCACGCAACAAACATTACTTTTAAATTTTCATTTTTTATGTCTGTGACCAAGCCATATGACTTTAAACATTGTTGTCTGGTCCCAAATGACATTAAAATATTGAGTCTTTTTTGTGAAAAGCTAAATTTCTTTGGAAGGTCCTATCATATGACCCTAAAACTATGACATCATCGTCATGGACGCACGATTAAATATAGCACTGCATTGTGAGGTCCTCACCTGAGGGGACATCATGTGTGGTATTGGTTACCAACCATACCATATGTCAATGCCCGTATATGGCATGATTTCTACATTGACACTTAGATTCATTGTCCAAGGCTTATCGCTTCACAAAAAAAAATACAGACCCAACTATCGTAAAGGACAAACAAGATATATCAAATGTCGCTTCATTTGGTGTGTGGGACTAACCTGTACGATAGTATTGTCCATAGTATTGGTACCCTACAAAACCATTTCTATAACTATTTATGGATTGATCCCCATCATAATGGGGTATATAGGGACACATGAGCTCTTTTTTTCCGGACTAGCCCAACTTTGATCTTCGGTCCCTCAACCTAAAACCTCCCTAGGGAGCACATGGTGTGATATAGACTCGTACTCTACTCAT
The DNA here is from genome assembly GCA_963277665.1 of Viscum album. Taxonomy (NCBI): domain Eukaryota; kingdom Viridiplantae; phylum Streptophyta; class Magnoliopsida; order Santalales; family Viscaceae; genus Viscum; species Viscum album. The sequence continues at coordinate 1,049,981,505 of OY728150.1, forward strand.
TCACATTAGTTTTTTCAATCACCACACTACATGTATCCCCCCTATATTCTATCAATGGTATATGATCTATGACATTTGAACTAAAATCCAACAACCCTTATCACCAAATAGAAACTGCATAGAAATTTTCCGAACAACATGTTGGTTGATTTCCATTGTCATTGGACACATAAGAATGCCCAAACATTCTGTTTATAGGTCCAACCCTATGAAAATAAAATACTTCCACCATTTTCATCCCCTTGGCCTGAACGCCTTTGAAAGTATGTGGTGTGGAGAGTAACTGTTGGGCTCTCTGTTGGGTCATGTTTTGAAACAACTACACCATATACCTCCCTTGTCTCTTCCCATTTTGTTCCATGTTCAATAACCCCAAACTATGATCTATCTATGGGAACGACTCATTGGGTTCAACTACTTCACAACCCTATGTGCATCGTATTAAACATGGCTCCCTTTTAATGGTACCCTCTATGACCTTAATCTAGGAATATGAATCCCCACAACCCTTTTCTATATATAGGTTTTGAATCCCCCTACCCAATTCATCTTATTGTCGCCTTCAAATGTGTCGTGATAGAGAGCCCAAAGTGTTGAATTTTCATAGGTACATTCCCTCATTTCACATCCATGATTAATGAGATCTTTATTTCAATCCCTATTCTCTTCCATGTATGAAGGGACCCCCTTTATCGCTTGGCCACATGCCATATTGGCTCATCAACCATCTTGGGGAAAAGCCCCATAATACCTCATATAATATTTGCAACATGTATCGTGTTTCAAACATGGTCATCGATCAACCCTCATTTATCATTCACCATTCCGGGCTAAAGCAACATGGATATTGTGTTTCGAAAATGGCCATCATTTACCCTATATCTTCATTTCACACTCGTTGTGATCTAGATCTCAGGAACCATGATTCACATATTTCCACTCATGTATGTTCTATTGTAATTCTAGTTCAAGGTTTTACACCTCTATGCATCTATTTGAGTTAATCATACAGGTCAATAAATTTGGTTTTTCACTCACCTTGAATTCCATTTCCCCAAATGTGTTCCTTCCTGTACTAGTAAAATCTCACCACTACTCTTTATTTCCCACATCGATCATGACTCACATGGGGTTAGTTGTTTTTTTGGGGCGTGTACTGGTGCAGCTATTCCACGTGAGCCTTTCATCAAACATGGGGTTAAAATGTAATCCCAAAACAATGTGTGGATTGATTCCCATCCTAATGTGGGGCTTAGGAATTCCCTACCTCATTGCCTCATGCCAAACCTAACTTTCACTTTTGGTCCCTTGACCTAAAATACATCCTACGAGGATACATGTGGGTTGTATACTCATTATGTCATTATTAACATCGGGTTTATAGTGACCACATCACATTCAACTTTCTAGGAATCTTCCCTTCTAACTCCATGTCCATTCATGTGAAGTTAAACAACTTCATTCCATATTTCCTTGACGCATGATACTAAATTGCACTTCTACTGAGAACATGTTTTGGATGCCCCATGTTCATCATGGGATGTGTCATCTTACTTACCAGAGAGGGCCCCTATATAGGCAGTGGTCCCTGACCATCTCATTCTTTAATAACTACATTTCGAATTATTCTACTCCATATGGGTGACATAGCGATGTCCAAGCCTTTCCCCTTGGGCCCAACCCTGGGGTCATCAACCCTTCTGACCCCTCGACCCCGATAATGGTCTAAGCAGTATGACCTCGAAACTATGTGCACCATCCTTACTATGTGACATTTAGGCTATGTTTTATCATCCTTCTTGGTTGGATATAAAAACAAAAGGATCTCCAGTTCCTTATCAGAATTTTCTTTTTCAGATAATGTTTGATCCCTGATCAAACTGATGCACCGAACTAATGAGTTTATACTATGGTGGCATAATTTTAATAGTGTTGGACTCTATTCGAACAACCCATAGCTCCACCCTCCACAATTTACATGTACTTTATACAAAACCTTGTCCAATTTCACATCTAAAGAAACCACTAATAGTATGGAAGCTCTATATATGGATTGTCTACTGTATTGGGCTATCATTTCGGAATATTAAACAATGACATTTTTTAGTCATTCCATGGGTTTCGTATAGGGTCGGTGGTAGAACCTAATTTTTAATCCACATTTCAGGCTAACTCAAGAGGGATACAAAGTTTCAAACATGACCGAAAGTTATATTATTTTTCACTCCACCAACATAGTGTTCCGAATATAGGGTATAGTGATTCAAATTTTCCATTACACTATGTCCAGATTGAATCTAATTCCCCTGTCATTACTCTGCACATGCACTATAGCACATTAGAAAAAGAGAAACATGACTGTATAGAGAAAATCATTATCTAGTTAGGCCTCTATCATTATTTCTAGAATCCCAGACTGGTAACTCACACCCTGAATTCCCAAAAATTTATTGCCACTCTCATGATCAAAAGAAGTAACGATGCAACCATCCATTATTTTTCACATCAGGAATGTCCCATGTGAATTTAGTGATTGATTGGTGGTTTCTCCATATTTATGGTTGAGATGGGTTGATCAAAATAAATAGGTAAGAAGACGATAAGCCTATGTATATAGTATGGTATTAGCAAACAATTGAGAAATGTTTATAGGTTTGTCCAAAATATATCACTTATAGATTACACCTTTGATAGATTTATCCAGTTCCACCACCCTCTAGCTTAGAGCCTCTATGAATAGATCTTGCTGCATGAGCTCCCTCAATTCATTAGTAGCTATGGAGAATACTTCATTATCTTTCATCTTCCTTAGCTCCCACTCGACTTGAAACCCATTCATTTAATGGTTTTCTTTTGCTATTAGCTCCTAGGATTCGACCAACTGGGCCTTCAGCTGCTCGATGGTGTCATATTGGTTTTCCATGAATATGGGTCACTCATTTTCACGTTATTCATGGCACTAAAATTCTTTCTCAGCCTCAATGAACATTGGTATTCTCAAAAATCTGTTCTGGAATCAGTTGATGGAGAGACCTTGGATACTCTCCAACACCTTCTCATCCATGTAATCCTAGATAGTTTCGTGGAAGAGATGAATATCCACCCCTCCAGCATAGAGAATGTCTATCTAGGTGTAGAGTGATCCAATTCAGGGAACCCATTTAGCTATTGGATGCTTTAGGAAGAACCTAATAAACATACACCCCTTGTGTCGCGTCATGTGGCCTTCCTTAGCTACCTCCGGATTGGAATCATTCATCTCCTCAGGGTTTGCAGGCTGATATGCTGGGAAAGTAGCTAGAAGATCAGTAATAGGGTCTCCCTTTTTCCTTACTCTAAAGGTGTTATGCATTCAGCATGTGGGCGACCATTCTCCCTCATTTCCGTTTCAACAATATTTCCCCCACCCACTTCAAACCCTGCCTCAACAGTTATATCATCGGTTCCCGCAACTTTTTTCTCACCAGGTGTCGGGGACGCCGCGGTTTGTGAAGAGGGTTTTGATTGGGTGGGTCCATTCACCATCATATTCTCTATGGATGATTTAGATTTAGTGGCATTCCAATCATCAAATATCGTGATCAATGTATAAACATTGAATTCCATTATCAAATAAGTTGTCTCTGATGACCAAAATGAGTGTCTGAGTAATGAAACGTACTAGAGACCAGCGTCTTAGATCCTCTCTTAGAAATACAATAAAATATATTAAAGATTGAATATATGACTTTATAGATTCATATTAGACATATTTTAAGAATTTTTACAAATTAGATAGTAATTATTGATTATAACTAATCACTTGCTAAAACTAATTCAATTATGTAAGTGGATCACCCATTTCTTCTAAAATTGGATAGATCGTGCCTCTGGGTTTGACTTTATTCCACTTGTTCATTTTTTTCACGACCCACCTTCACCAAAAAAATGGAAGGGATAGCAGATTGCCAGACCCTTCCTTATTTAAGATGAAGGAGAGATAATGACCCCCGAGACCCGCCTTCAATACTCCCCGGAGTTGCGACTAGCACCAAGGGTATAGAATCACACACAAGATGTAATGCATTACCCATATGCATGTTCCAAAGTAAAAGATACAATACACAAAACTCCAAAGGTAAAGTACCAAGAAAAGAAAACGACAACATAAACTGCCCCAAGTCCAGTGCTAGAACGGTCTCATACGATCCTCGAAGTCCTCTTGGAAACCTGAAAACAGTTTTATATATCTAGGGTGAGCATACAAGTACACTCAGTAGTGAAAACCAAAGACTCGCGTGCACAAGTGAGGAGACATTCTAATGCCCCATGGAAAAAATATAATCAAACACCTAACAAGGTAAACTAACCAACCAAGACTCACCAAGGCACACTCCCCAAATAATTAAAGTCAAGTAATTTATAGTAATAGCACATCGATGATTGGGTACCCCGAACCGCTTTCCCACTGGTTATTGAAGACATCCTACACATCGAACCAATCCCTCCATTCTCACCTTAGTCCCACAACCACACCCGCCCGCACACACCTAGGCCACAACCACACATCCCATCCACAAACACCTGGGTCACAACCACATATCCTGCCTGCAAACACCTGGGCCACAACCGATATGCCACCCGCAGACACCTAGGCCACAAAAACCTCACGTAACCAAGCCCGCAAACTTCTAGTCCAGAACAACCATTGCCATGCCTGAAGACACCTGGGCCAGAAATCTACTGTCATGCCCGAAGACACCTGGGCCTCATCCCAAAGATACTTGTGAAACAACATGCCCGTAAACACCTGGGACAACCACCACAACAACCCTGCATGGAGATTCTTGGGCTAAAAATGGACCTCAGGCCATCACAGCCTGCCCAAAGAGTCTTGGGCTATCCAAGAAAGGGAGCAGAATAGGAGCTAATAGCCATCCACTCATATGAGTGTTGGGAAAAACACCCTCCCCATAAAATGGGGTGTTTGGCACTAAGTTCTCAACTTGGGTGGGGCGCAAATTAGAAATATAAAAGCTACAATTATATGTATAGGTAACAATCACTCATCCCAACCTTGGGGTTCCAAAACCTAAGCACAAACACCCTTGTTGTCATTCATTCACAAAAAAAAATCATGGCACTCACGGCCGAGTCCCAATTCATTCCCAATCTAATTCCCATTTAAGCTATTATTTATTCCATGCTGAAGTAATCTCATTTAAATGAAGAAAAACACTACTGAGAAACTAATAGCATATGAAAAAACTAAGGGAAAAAGTTACAGCCAACATAAATTTAAGCATTCACACCTGCTTTTCTTGCAATGTCACAATAACAAAGGGATAATTGAGATCCCTAAAAGTACTGGAACTGATGAAAACCGCGATATATAGACCCTTGTTCCAAAAATCCTGAGCCAATGGTTTCTCAACAACAGAGTGTTCCACCCCAATTCGTGATATAAGAAGATTTACCACACAACCTAAAATTTACAACTAGCAAAAGTACAATAATAGGGGATCCCATCCCCACCCGTATCACCCCAGAAATCGGCCTGTGAACGAAACAACCAAACCGCTACCACCAAAACAAGGTAGGCCTAGGCAGGTATTTTCAGATTTAAAATATTTAACACACTCCATGGTTTCAATTCCACTGTGATTTAACCAGGGTTATCACAGAAAAGGGTTAATCCTGGTGCTTTCAATTTATTTAACCGAGTATACGTCATTAACCAATTCCATGTTACAGTTATTTAAACATCCAGGAGAACCGAGGTTTAATTGTGCAAAGAGAATGACAACCAACGAACATGATTTTCAGTGAGCATAGGCCCGTACAATTTACAACACATAACAACATAAAGGGTACAACAGAACATCGATCACACCCCCTTTCATTCTTTAAAGGTCCGTTCATTATCTTCGTTATGTTGGGTTTCATCAATTTCCAGAGGGGAAAAAGCATACCCACCCCATATGATACACAAAAAGGAGAGGTGAAGGAGAAAATCCCTACTTGGTTGATCAAAGATCGAAGTTCCAACTCCGCATTAGGAACGGGGATGCATGACTTGCAGGGCTCAGGTATAGGTGCTCCACATTCCTCGAGAACAAAAGACTTAAATCACACAAGGAATAGAAGGAGAATAGCCAAAAGGAAGGATAAGAAAATCTAGCATGAAAAAAAGACGAGATCACAAATTTACGGGATAAGAAATTTGAAAGCCTTGGAAGTCGGATCGTGGTTCTTCCACGTGGTTGTGTGGTTACACACGACAAGATTAATTTTTATTTTGTAGGGAAGTTTCTCGGGATTTTTTGATATTAATTATGGGATTAAAAACGGCCTTAAAACGCTTCATAAGGCTAAAAAGGCCTAAAAGAGGCGTTATAGGAAAGGCTATAGAATGAAAGACCTGACAAGGCTAGATGACACCGATCGGTTACGCCGATAGGTTACCCCTATCGGTCACCCTGAAATGAGGTATGATCCCCCTTAGGGTCTCGGAATTTGGAAATGGTCTGGGCCATTACAATTTTATCATCATAGAAGAATCTTCTCACTTGTTATTAAATATCAAAAACAATTTAATCTGATTACTTATCAACATAATATATATTCATATAAATATTCCATAATTTTATCCATCTTATTCAATTCAAGTTAATATTTTAATGAAGTTCAATACTAAATATGTTTAAAAAATTGATGTAGAGTTTCCCTTTGTGAGATTGCCTAACCAATATTCCACTTATTCTAAACTATATTAATTGTTCATCAAAATGAAGATGTGATAGTTAAATACTAAAATTCTCAAGATTGAAAAATATCAAATGAGACACCCATCCAATTTCCCATGTCGTCCATTATAACACATGAAAATTATAAAATTAGAATTTTGTATTCCATAAAATGTATTCCACGCTACATCAAATTCATAAGGGAATATATATACATATATCAAGAATTTCAAATTTAAATTCTATTTAAATTAAATTTAATATATTCTATATCATTTAAATTTTTGAAACACTGAGATATCTTTCATCGCATGCAATAATTACATTAGATGATGACTTGTGTCACATGTAATACCGGGTTTTACCGAAAAAACAATATAATGTTAAAATATTATTATTTAATATAATAATGTATAACCTAGACATTAAATTTTCATTTATGAAAAATATTAAATAAAATATGAAAATAAATATTTGTACACAAATATAAAATGAATTCATTGGCCATAAATTAATTATAAATGAATATAAGAAAAAACTGAATATAAATGAAATGTTTTTATAGAAACTATTTTTATTCCCAAAAAGTAGTTTTATAAAAAAAAAATTAAATTAATTAATTTTAATCAGTAATATAAATAAAATATATTCATATTACATATTCAATAAAATATTTTTAATATTCATCTGATAAATCGTATAGTCATCAGATAAGAGGAACCCTAATTATATATATAAAAACACATATTTAAAGGAACTTTTAGCACCTTTTAATGGAGGAAATTTTTTAGGAAAAAATTTTAATCTTTAATGAACTTTATATTTCAAAATAAATATATCTCTTTATAATTAAACATCAAAATTAGTTTAGGGTGATATTTTTGAATTTTCCTGAAATATTTCTTTTTTATTGAATTGTGAAAAATAGTAAATTTTAAATCAAAAATATTTTTAATCTAAATTATTTATAAGGTTAAATTATATTATTTAATAGTTTTAATGTTTTTTTATATGAATTTTTCTTTAATTACCAAAACTTTTTTCATTGTAATAAATTTCTCATTGAAATTGAATTTAAAAACATAGCAATCTTTGGAACATTTTTACATTAAATACATACATTTTTGTATCATATCTGGGATTATATTTTAATAAATTTATAACAATTATATCATATTGATTTTAAAAAATAGATTTCATATTTGGAATAAGAAATTTATATTTTATCATATTTTTTAAATTTTTTTACTAAAAATGTTAGTGAAAGTAATTAATATTAATTAAATTATTAAGAGAATAACTAACTTAATAAGTGGCTAATATTTAAATTTAATGGCCAAAACTACCTATACACTTGTATAAAATAAACTGGATGTTAATATGTCAACCATATACTCCCATGGATATAATTTTTTTTATTATTGGATCCACCTTCATAGGAAAAGGTGGGTGCAATTATATTTTCATGAATTTACAAAAATTCCACTCCTACTCCACTATAAAAAGGAACTCACCATACCTCTTAATAAAACATATGAAGACACTATTTATATAAAAATAACTACCCGAATATCTCTTCAAAATCCATCCCATAATTTGATAATCCTCATTTGTTTATAAATCCTTCAATGTAATCCCAGGGGTGTAACCCAAATAGGGTCACCCAAAGAAGACGTAACATCCTTCCTCAATATCTTTTATTTTATTTTCATTTCCCACCCCTTAAAATTTTATTATTCCATAACTATATAATAACATAAGTATCCTAAATATAATTTTATTCTTCTACATTATGGTTTCTACCTTTAATTACACACAGGTCCCTCTAATGGGTAACAGACTTACCAATTATGTGTACGATGAACTACAACCACCGAAAATGATGAATATATGTTTTCCATTACCACCTCACATGGTAGAAATTATGATGAAAAAACAATTTAAATATTATTTTAATAATTTATATATTATTATATGATTCTTATAAACCACATAAACTTATTATTTCCATTTTTTTAATTTGATATCATCTTTTCTAGAAGTGTGGACTATCGCCCTATCTAAGCGATGTGACTTGTTCACACAATACATTAAATCTATAAAGGATGGTTTTATTATTACATTGTGAAATATATGACATATAAATAGTCCTATAATTATAATATTCATATATATATATATCATTTAATTTGAATTATTTAATACGAAAAAGAATATAAAGTATTGTTCATGCGTACATACGGCCTACCATCTCTTTAAACGGTGAATTTCATTTCTTATCTCCAAATATTATGGATTATTATAAATAAATAAATAATGATTATAAATAATAATTAAATAAATTTTTATATTTTTGATATTATTAAATCATAATCTAATAATTAGGAACAACATGTAACAAATAAAAACATTCTCGAAAAACATGAAAATTAGCACCCAAAAAAGTGAAAAAAATGAATGTTTTCTAAAATTGGTTAGTAATATATTAAAATAAGATCATATATGATATAATAAATATTTATATGGTTATATATTAATTTATTAACATTTTTTCAACCAGTATAAATGATGTAAATGGATGGTCACCCAAAAGGTAACACAAGGTACATGATTTTCATTCCACCTTTAACATCGGTGAGATTAATGTTATATTCACCACATAATTATTTTTTGTGGTGTATCTAAATCCCATTTTGATATATTATATCATGATTTATTTTATCTTAATAATAGTTTTAGTTTAATATTAAATTACTCCTTTAATAGGGTTTTATTTAAATTCTATCAAGTGGTATAGAATTTTGTAACACAATTTATTTTCATTTTGTTATATTACTTCTTTATTTTGTTAATAATCCAATATTATGTGTGCAACCAAATTTTACCATATATTGATTTATTTAAACTATTTTCTTATTTTCTTTTTACACACATAATCTATTCATATATTTATTCTCAGACCAATGTTATAGTTTTTCCAAGGGTTTACATCAATATCTCATTTTGTTCCAGATAGTTTACACTTAAAAATCTATCAGGGAAAATTATATTACCATTTTATAAATGTTTTTTTCTCCACTAATTATTATTGAGTTTTTTCATGTAATAGTAATATTTTTACACTAATTTTTACTTAAATTGTATTAATAAATGTTTTATTATGAAAATTAGTCATTATTTTTCACTTTAGTCGGAGAACCTGTTTTCCTCTAAAATTCATGTTTTTTAAAAATGTTTTCCAATTTTTTTTAACGATTTCAAGATTAGTTAAAACAGGTTATTTTACCCATTTTTCACTTAATAATTTTTTTATAGAATCATCTTGTTGTTTTTTAATCAAGTCAATTTTTTAACCATTTTACCATAAAAGGAATATTTGTTGTCCTCATACATTATGTATGGATTTAACATTCATCATTTTTTATATTATTCCTAAACTATTTTTAAATGATAACTTATAAGATAATATTTTCAAAATTGATTTTAAAATAAAATGATTTTCAACAAATCAAAATAAAAAAGGATAATTTCCTAAATATTATTTTCAAATGATCTTTTTATTGTATTTCCATTCATCAATGAAAAAAACCCTTTATTTTTTTCTAATTGAGATATGTTGTATTGATTCCATCCTTATTATTCCTCTAAATTGTTTATGATTTAATTGATCATGGGTATTATTTAGAGTCTCTATTTTAATTCCATTAAAAATTTAACATTCTAGCAATCATTACACATTTATTTTCCCCTAAATATCAATAACCTTTATCATAGAAAGGATTCTATCATAAAATGTATACCATTATTATATATGTTTTGTAATTGAATGTTATTAGATTAACTAATGAAATACTAATAAACTTTTATCCTCTAATCCATATAACATATGCTATGGAACATTGTCAAATCGATTATTCGATATATTAGGAATGATTTTGATAGGTAGGACACATTAGGTTCCTGATTATAGATATCCCCTCGATGCATTAGTTGTCTCATGAAATGACACATTTGGATAGACGTATATGTGTTTTTACCTGATATACTAAAATTTCTTGTGAACGTTCATGATGATAAATGTACCATGTATATATAAAATAGTTTATCCCATAATTATGAATTTCCTTTATTTAGATTTAGGAATTATTTTTCCATGATATTATTCATCAACATATATATGGATTCATTTAATTCTTAATTAATTAATTAAATGGAATGTTTTTCAATTATTAACATTTCCATATTGATAGTTACTTATCCAGTTATTGGAGGGGAGTGTTTTTAAAGTTATTTACATTTACATATTGTTAATCTATTCAGTATATTTATTTTATGGAATGTATATTTAGTTTTTTACCTTGTCATGTTGATTATGATAATTTACTCATTATTAATTCCACTATAATTAACCCATACTGAGAATTTGAGCTCAACCATACTTCATTTCCTTTCCCCGAGAATCCATGATGTATATTAAGAATTATGTTCATGGATATTCTAGATGGAAAAAAAATATCTTAGAAAGGAAAAAATTATGTTTTTATTACTTTTATCATTTGTAAAACAAGAATCATGTATTTATCTAGTTTACCAAGACTAATAAACTATTTGGTATATTTGGATTTGACTCCTTTTAATCTTTCTAAAGTAATTTTAGTAGACATTGGAACTAGACTTACTAGGGTTAGGGTACTACTGTTGGAATGAATAGATGTTGTTTAGAAACCTTGTGGAACAGATTTTATAAAACATATATTATTGAACATAATCATAAATAGACATTTATGATAAGTATATAAAAATAATTTAATTATGGTAAGTTAGATATTATTCCGTAATCTATAGTAATAAATCAAAATCTATATATGATAATTAGATGTTGTTCTTGTATATGTGTACATAGGGGTAAGAACTCAGAAAAGGTATATTGGGCCTGACCCAACACAACCTCGAACATGACAACAAGCCTTTGTACCAACATGGTTTTACCCTCCCTGGAAACTTCTTATGTTAATTCACATTATATTTACATACCAATATGATTAATTTTAATAGACAATTACAGTGAATGTCCTATGCTAAACTACAGGTTTTTTAGATTGTATGTAATGTGACATGATTTAGGCATCCAAACAACTATTTAATGGTTTTACAAATATGATAATTATTTCTCACACTATGATTTATGGTTTTAGGAAATTCATTCTTCTAAATGATAAAATCTAGACAAAGGTAGGATTTATGGGGAAATAAATTGATGATATATTTATGTGTTAGGGTTACATTGAAAAACATAGTTTTATGCATATTATAATTAACCTTATTTCAATGATATAAGACATATATATTTTGAAAATTATATTAATATAGTTTTGAAATTGATAACATGTTTTCCAGGTGACAACCCATCTTGTTTGAAATGGCTAAAAGACATTAACAAATGACTGAAGGATGTTGAGGATTTAACAATAAAAGGAATTGTAATACCCCAAGCTTCCACAGTACGCTTCTTTTTGAATAATACAATAGCGTTTGTTGTATGCAACTTTGAGTTCTGACACACACCGCAACCAATCAAACAAGCCATTATGAATAGTAATACCCACCTTTTGAAATTTTATAAATTTTATCATTAAAAATGGACTTCATTTTTGGATTCTAAATATCGAAATTAGCCAAGGCTGGATTTTTGGTATTTTTCTGAGAAATTCAAATTTTTTGATGAATAGTGAAAAATAATAAACTGTAATTAAAGACAAATTTTTTAATCCAAATAATATATAAGGATATATTATACTATTGAGTGATTTTAAATTATAGTTAGAATATATATTTACCATTTAATCTAATTTTGGTCATTTTACGTAATTTCACATTTAAACTAGACATAAACAAGTGTCAATCTTTTGATAGTTATTATTTCTTAAAAACACACCTTTTTGTTTTGACAGCGGAAATTGTTTATAAATTAATTTCTGCCACTTCTGGGTTATGAATTTAGAAAAATGTATTCCATATTTATAATCAGGAGGTCTAAATTGTGTAAATAGGCAACTTTTATTTTTAAACATTTCGAATAATTACTTATGTAAATATTTTATTTACAATGGTTAAATGGTAAATCCAGTAAATAAGGGTAAAACAATAATATTATAATAATACTAAATTACCCTAAAACATGTCTTTATCCTATTGGATGATACATGTCCGACCATGGGCATTTTTGGGTCGATTTTGGGACCACATGGAACCACTTGTAAGTGATGATGACACATTATATTAAATAGGTTAAAGTAAATACCAAAATGACATAAGCATATATCTTTTAGAAAAAAAAATTACATAGGGTTATATATGTTAACGTTTCGACTATAAATTTTCATTAGAAATCTAAAAAAATTTCCTACATCATGATATTTTTTGTATAATTTTAAGACATGTAATAAACTAAATTATTTATGACACAATAATGATGTAGTTTTTGCCTAATTAATAAATTATTTAAATAAATATGATTATAAAGACTAAAATAATACACAAAACCTGTCCAATTATTATTGGATGATTTAATTTCGATCACGAATCATCTTATCTTCATCTTTATGGTGTTTTGGACCTTTATCAACCGAATATAATTATATAATAAAATAATATTTTCAATCTTTCTTAAAGAGCCCATCCTCCCCCTTATGAAAGGAAACCAATTATAAAAAATTCGTCACACCTCTCACGCTTTTTGGCTCAACCAACCTCTATCCAATTAAGCTCTCTACATCCCTCTCCACCTCATAGAAGCCTTACTTTAGTCATAAGGCACTTAAAGAGTCATTTTTGGTTCAAACCAAAGGGATTTTACAAAAATAAAGGTAACTATTTATCTTAGATTATTTTCATTTATTTTACTTCTCCAATACCTAAAATATTCTTATTATTTTATTTTGTAACAACACCAACATACCAAATATACTAGGATATTGTTATGAGATGTATTCAAACAACACTTACACACACCTCCATCTAGTCGGTGAAGAACATAATGTTTCTGTGGGTGGCAACTAAAAGCCTCACGAAACGATGAATGTTCAATTATCTCCTACCACCTCTCATGGTGGCCATTATGATGAAAATATAATTAAATATGATATTTATGATATTTATTTTATATATAAGATTCTTTAATTATATTTTATAGAATAACATTATTCATTTAACCTTGTATATATATATACGATAATTTCATTTGTGGAAATACGGACTACCGCCCCCTCAAAGTGATTGACTCGTTCATATCATTCTTGGAACGTATAAAGGATGGTGTTAATGAACATAAGTAACATATATAAGATATTATATTATATTGGAATAATAATATACCTATGTATCATTTGGATTTGATTTCTTTTAAAATGAATAAAGAAATGGAAGTAGCATTCGTGCATACGTACGGACTACCGTCTCCACGAACGCGAGGAGATTAATTCCCCATCGTATCGATTCAAGAATAATTTCATTTGATGATTAAAAATAATTTTTAATAACTTGATATAAATCTAGATATGAATATGACACAACCTATGGATAACAAACACGACTTATTTAACAATACATATAAAGGAAAACGAGTAAGTGAACACCCAAAACGACGATAATAATAAAATATTATTAACAAACAAATAATAAAAGATCATATATGATATCATATTTATGTATATGATTCTTGTATAATTTAATAACAATGTTTTAACTATTATAAAGGAGGTTAAACTACCCTCGACCATGTAATAGTAAAAGTTAAGGGTTTATTTCACAATCTCTTCATTATCCGAGTTTGTTTATACCTAATTATCTACTGGGACCTCTTTATCATTCAAATCCTTGATTATTAAAAACATATTTCAAATCATTCTTACTATTTTATTTACTATGGGTTAATGTCATTAATACCCTTGTTGACTTTTTATAATATGTTTAGAAAGGAATCATTCCACCATTTTCCAAACAAGGTCCTTTTTAACCTTTTCGACAAATCTAAGGTAAGAATGTTTTTTTAACTTATAAGGCGGGTGTGGCTATTTTTTACCATTATGAACTTGTTGATGATTCCCTTACAAGATTATAAGAATATTTTCAAATAATTGTTTTCATTATGAAAATGTGATTCTTAAATGATTTCAAAATAGAAAGAGATATTTCTCTAAAAGGGGTTTTGATTCCATCTATGTCAACATCCTTTGATGGATTTTAAGTTTATTTGAAGTTGATTTATTATGATACAAAAATTCCATGTTGTATTTATGTTTTTGTTATATGTTTGATTATAGATGTTCTATTTTTATACCATTCGTTGTTTACGGTTAAAGTAATGACATTTCATATGCTTGTTTTAATACAAATTTTTATGATATGTTTAATCCTTTTCATATGAAGAATGTGTTGGACTTAATATGTGGAGGGTGGAGCCCGCTATAGCTCATCGATGCATCGATAGGTCTAATGAGACAACTACACGTGGAATTGGCTGACGCCCTTTCCCAATTTTATTATAGTTTTGGCCGAGGGATTAATCATTTTTAGACATCTTTGATGAGGCCTTTACAAAATGTTTCAGAATGCCCGACATTATACATTCCCTCATTATGGAAATAATATTGATGGTTCATGTGGTCATTAGTCTAGTAGAATACCCATGATTATGTTTTATTATGGCATTATTTACTCAACTCATATTCTTTCCATAATATTATTCCGGTTTTTTATTAGTAAAGGCTTGTGGTATAAATTATTTACCATGCTTAATATTTATGTCATTTTTCGATCTATTACATACCCTTACATAGCGTTTGAGCTCACCCGTTTCTTATGTTTCATTTTCCTAGGATATGAAGATGTTATTTATGAGTGGCCTGCATGCATGATTTTGGAGGCTTCGATGTTTCTAATGAAATGTTTTTTTGTTGTGTTTCTATTCATGTGGTAAAGGTGAACTTATTTATGAATCTTGTTTCCAATAATACTAAATTGATCCCTCATTCGATTCATGATTTCCTTATGATCATGCCAATGTTATGTAATAATGCACCGACTCTTGGTAACTCAAGTCGGGGTTTTACAGTTGGTATCATTAGAATTTTATTACAAACCATAGAAACTAGATTTAGATGAACTCTGATTAGAGAACAAAGCCCTAAGATAGACTTTTAGGATTTGTATAGAAGAACTTCATAGAATTTTGGTAATGTAGAGATTTTTTGAGTTTTCTGAGAAATAAATCCATGTCTGGAAACAAGCAGGTAGAGGCGGCTCTGGAACAGATGTACCTAGGGGTAAAACCCACAAACACCGCTTTGAGCTAGACTCGAAAATGAACTAGTTCACAACAACAGGTCTTATTGCACTCTTAGTTACGAAACTCTCAGGGGATATGCTTAGGATAATTCTCTTTTTATTTACAAACAATTATGAAGGTTTTATGATTATATAATTCCTCAAAGAAAACATTTTTATGATTATGTATTATATCCATAAACTGTTCAATTTATGTTAAGTGTTTTAGAAGTTTGGGTTTATATATTTTGATTCATACACTAATCTAGTTTATGGCATTGTTTAGAAATGGAGCCTAGTGGAAGGAATCGAAACTGTATCAACACACACACTCCATGTAGATATTTTCCTCTTAATCATGATAATTATAGTGGAGTGAGTGATGCAACTGGTGCTGATCAGCTAATCACCATACTGGGACAACTCACTCAGGTTATGAATAATATCCTTACCCGTATAGTGCACCCTAATCCACAGCATGGAGGATCAATGTTAGATCGGTTCATGAGGCAACAACCACTAACATTCAGTGGGTGTAAAAATCCATTAGTGGCTGTGCAATGGATACATTTCATAGAGAAAATATTCAATGCTTGGGGGAGTAGAGAAAGGGAAAAAGGTGTCATGGTAGTTTACTGCCTTACTGGAGATGATGATCAATGGTGGTCATTGATTAAAAACAAAAAGGAATATAATGAAGTATCAAATATGGAATGGATGGAGTATAATGTTATTTTCGTAGAAAAATAATTTCCTCGTGACTATCGAGCAGATATGGAAAGGAAATTTATGAGTCTGAGGCAAAAGGAGGATGATAATGTCACAAAGTATGAGTGTAATTTTACAAGGTTAGTGAGGTATGATGCAGATTATATACATAATCCAAGAAGTAGGATTGATCATTTATTTGATGGGTTAAACCCATTTCTTCGTCGAGCATCAGTATCATAATCCTTCGCATCATAAGAAGACATTGTCTTGTGTGTAATCAAGATAGATTAGTAATTCTCTACGACATTTAACTTTAAATCAAAGCAAGAGAAGAATAGATCTGGTGAACACTCTGGGAATGAAAATAATGAAACAGGGAAGAAGGGAAGAATAGAATTTTCACCTTGAGAAATTTCTGTAAGGAAGCACCCTGGTGCCTATATACAAGGAAAAGTAGTATGCTAAAAATGTGGATAGAAAGGTCATCTAGCTGGTGAGTGTAAAGGAAAGAAAGACACTACCAATGTTCAATTCTACAATTGCAGAGAGATGGGAAATTATGAAAATAAATGTCCTAAGCATCAGGGAAACTTAACGTATAAAAGGAAAATGGATCAAGGCCAAGCTTATGAAATCACTACTGCTAAAGTTGATGCCTCTAAAGAAATGGTGGCAGTTAATTTAATGGTTTCCTCATGTTTAGAAAATGATTTATTTGATTCTAGATCATCACATTGTTTAATATCTTCCCAGTTTTCTAAGAAAATTATATATTTCCAATTTGACTTAACAAGTGAGTTGTCTGTTAAAACTCCTAAGGGAAGTATCATTGCTACAAAGTTCTATGGATCCGTTTCCATTAGAGAATATAAATGTTGTTTATATACTGATCTCATCGTCATACCCATGACTGAATTTTATACAATCCTCAGTATGGATTGGATTTCGAACCATGATGCCAAAATTTATTGTAAGAAGAAGGAGGTTACGATTTTTGATGATGATGATAAAGAACACCTTATCTTTATAGAAGAATCTTCACCACCTGATTCTTATCTAGATCCACCCCCAGTAGCTCAACTAAATTCAATTGTTGGGTAGGAAGAGAATAAAATAACTTTGGGTAAGGAAAGGAATGTTCAAATAGAGGATGTACCAATTATGATAGATTCTGTTGATGTGTTTATGGAACACTTACCTGGACATCCTCAAGAATGGTAAATTATGCTTTACATTGATTTAATTGTTGGTTCAAGGCCTATATCAAAGACCCCTAATATAATGGCCACTTTGGAATTAGTTGAACTAATGAAACATCATGAGGAATTGATTAATAAGGGATTTATTTTCCCTAGTGTTTCTCCATGGGGATCCGCTATCCTTTTTGTTAAGAAGATTGATGGATATATGATGTTATGTATCGACTACACGGAAATAAATTCAATAACAATAAAGAACAAGTATCCCCTACCTCTCATTGAGGATTTATTTGACCAAATACATTGAGATAAATACTTTTCATAGATTGACCTTCGATCTAGATACCGTTAGTTGTGTGTAAAGAATGAATTCATTCTGAAGACATCATTTCGAACATGGAATGGGAAATACAAGTTTACAGTAATGCCTTTTGGATTAACTAATGCACCATCGGTATTCATGGATCTAATGAATAGAGTTTTCAAGGAATATCTCAATGAATTTGTGGTGGTTTTTATTGATGATATCTTGGTATACTCCAAAAAGCTAAGAAGATCATGAAAATCACTTGCGCATTATCCTAAAGACTATTAGAAGACATGAATTATATTGGATGTTTAGTAAGTGTGAATTTTGGCTTCAGGATATTTCTATTCTTGGCCATATTGTCTCCAAAGATGGAATTTCCGTTGATCCTTCTAAGACAATGGGAATATCTGAATGGACAACACCGATGAGTATAACTGAGGTACAAAGTTTTATCAGTTTAGCAGGTTATTATAGACATTTCATCTAGAACATTGCCTGATTGGATAACACATTAACAAAACTCACACGTAAAGGGGTTAAATTTGTTTGCTCAAAAGAGTGTGAATAATTTTTTTATGAAATGAATATAAGATTAGTCAATGCCCCTATATTGACTCTACCATCATGGAATGATGGGTTCGTTATTTATAGTGATACATAGAATAAAGGACTTGGTTGTGTCCTTATGCAGATTGATAGGTTTATTGCCTATGCATCACAACAACTAAAAATTCATGAACAAAACTATCATACTCATGATATTGAGTTAGCTGCTGTAATATTTTCTTTGATGATATGGAGACTTTATCTCTATCGTGAATAATGTGAGATTTATATTGATCATAAGAGTTTGAAGTATATTTTCAAATAGAAAGAACTCAACATGAGGCAAATGATATGGCTTAAACTACTCATGGATTATGATTGCATGATACACTACCACCCGTGGAAGGAAAATAAGGTGGAAGATGCTTTGAGTAGAAAGGATCATGGAGTTTTGAACAAGATGAGAGTTGAAAAGGATCATATATAAAAGGATCTGGTAAATATGGATATGATAATAACCAAAGATGGTGAAACATAAATGCTTTTTCAAATGGTTTTCAAACCATACTTACGTGAAAGGATAATGAGTTCTCAGACCGGTGATGAAGAGTTTCAAAAGAAGATTAAAGTTTTGAATGATGGGAGATTGAGTGACTTTGTGTATGAATATGAAATTTTTACATTTGGGTAGAGACATTGTGTTACCAAAATACCTGATCTAAAAGGAGAGTTATTGGATGATCCTCATAGTTCCAATTTCCTTATACACCCTTGGAGCACCAAAATGAATAGAGATTTGAAGGAAAATTTTTTGTGGGACAACATGAAGAGGGAGATTGCTGATTTTATGTCAAGATGTATGGTTTTTAAACAAGTGAAAGCTGGAAGGAAATAGTCTGGAGGAGTATTGAAACCTCTTCCCATACCTGAGTAGAAATGGGATAATATTACAATAGACATTATCATGGGACTACCAAAGACTCTAAGAAGGAACGATGCAATATGGGTCATTGTTGACCGTCTTACCAATTCAGCCCATTTTCTTGCTATAAGGGAGGGTTTACCACTTGAACTTCTAGAAAGTATATATATTAATGAAGTTGTAAAACTTCATGGAGTACCTCTATTGATTTATTCTGATCATGATCCCCATTTTACTTCACGATTCTAGAAGAGCCTTCTGAAGGCCTTTGATACTGATCATCATTTGGGCACTGCCTACAACCCTCAAACAGAAGGACAATCAGAATGGACTATTCAATCTTTAGAATACATTTTGAGATCATTTTAACTTGACATTCAGGGTATGGGTGATCAATATTTACCTCTGGTAGAATTTTCCTTTAACAATAGCTTCCATTCGAGTATTCAGATGGAACCACATGAAGTGTTATATGGAATGATAATTCCCACACTAACCTGTTGGGATGATGTTAGTGAAACAAAACTTGTAGGCCCAGAACTGGTGGAAGAAACGATGGAAAAGGTGAAGGTAATCCAAAACCACATCAAAGTGGATCAAAGAAGGTAGAAGAGATATACTGATAACCGAAAAAGGATTTGGAATTTCAAGTAGGAGATCATGTTTTCTTGAAGGTATCTCCATGAAAGGGTGTTATACATTTCGTAAATAAGGTATTATTGATTCCCTGGTACATCAGACCATTTGAAATTCTAGACTGAACTGGGGTTGTAGCTTACTGTTTGGTAATGACGCAATGTCTCTCCAATGTTCACGATGTGTTCCACGTATCACTGTTGAGAAAATACATAAATGACCCAACGCATGTAATCACCTATGAGGAACTTGAACTGGAACCCGATCTGTCTTATTGTGAAGAGCATGTCTAAATTTTTGATACGAGAGAACAAGTGTTGAGAAACCGGATTACTCATCTGGTAAAAGTTCTATGGAGAAAGCATAAGATGGAAGAACCAATGTGGAAACCTTGAGGAACTTATGATGAAGAACCACCAGATTCTTTTTATGTAGTAATATTCTATGTGATAACTGGGTCCCGCTGACAGCGCAGACACCCCGCCTAAACATGGTCGTCGGGTTCACGATGTGTTCCACATATCACTGTTGAGAAAATACATACATGACCCAACACATGTAATCACCTATGAGGAACTTGAACTGGAACCCGATCTGTCTTATTGTGAAGAGCCTGTCTAAATTTTTGATACGAGAGAACAAGTGTTGAGAAACCGGATTACTCATCTGGTAAAAGTTCTATGGAGAAAGCATAAGATGGAAGAACCAATGTGGAAACCTTGAGGAACTTATGATGAAGAACCACCAGATTATTTTTATGTAGTAATATTCTATGTGATAACCGGGTCCCGCTGACAGCACAGACACCCCGCCTAAACATGGCCGTCAGGTCCTGGCCCACCAG
The DNA here is from genome assembly GCA_963277665.1 of Viscum album. NCBI lineage: Eukaryota > Viridiplantae > Streptophyta > Magnoliopsida > Santalales > Viscaceae > Viscum > Viscum album. The sequence goes on from OY728150.1 coordinate 1,050,002,722, forward strand.
GTACCACCAGTTGCCCTCGCAGACACGTGGGGCCCACCCCAGGGTCCACCCACGTGCCTGAACAGGTCATCTGACTAATGATATTTCCCACAGGCCAACACATGTCCTTTCCAATGTGCATTGTCCTCACTCACACACACCCTGAAAAACTTCCCAGAAGGTCACCCATTCTGATCACTACTCCAGGCCAAGAACGCTTAACTGTGGAGTTCTAATCAGACAAGCTCCCGAAAAGGAAGGTACACCTTGTTGACATTAGTCATATCATTTAGTCATTTAACCCTTTATCATTTGGGGATGTTACAATCACCCCCCTTTAGAGCACAACGCCCTCGTTGTGGGCCCTACATCTCCACCCAGGCAGTGCACCGCACACTTAAGGCTGGGTTCCTCCTCTGATAACAAATGTGACAACCGGGTCCCGCTGACACCACAGACACCCCGCCTTAACATGGTCGTCGGGTCCTGGCCCACCAGGTACCACCAGTTGCCCCCACAGACAGGTGGGGCCCACCCCAGGGTCCACCCACGTGTCTGAACAAGTCATCTGACTAATGATATTTTCCACAGGCCAACACATGTCATTTCCAGTGTGCTTTGTCCTCACTCACACACACCCTGAGAAACTTCCCAAAAGGTCACCCATCCTAATCACTACACCAGGCAAAGCACGCTTAACTGTGGAGTTCTAATCAGACAGGCTCCCATAAAGGAAGGTGCACCTTGTTGACATGAGTCATATCATTTAGTCATTTAACCCTTTATCATTTGGGGATGTTACATTTTAGCAATTTCAAGGACAAAATTATTTGAATGATGAGAGAATGTAACACCCCAAGCTTCCACGGTATTCTTCTCTTTGGATAATATAATAGTGTGTATTGTACCCAACTTCGAGTTCTAACACACACCACAACCAATCAAACTAGCCATTATGAATATTAATACCCAATTTTTCAAATTTTATAAATTTTATCTTTCAAAATGGTCTTTATTTTTTGATTCGGAATATCAAAATTATCTTAGGGTGAATTTTTGGTATTTTTCATAGAACATCCGATTTTTGATGAATAGTAAAAAAATACTAAACTTTAATTACATGAAATTTTTTTAATCCAAATAATTTATATTCAAAAATTATACAACTAATTGATTTTAATGTATAGTTAGAATAAATTTCTACCATTGAATCCAATTTTGGTCATTGTACATCATTTCACTTTTAAACCTGACATAAACAAGTGTCAATCTTTTGATAGTTATAATTTCTTAAAACGTTATTTTTTGTTTTGACAATGGGATTTATTTTTAAATTATTTTCGGCCACTTATTTGTTCTTCATTTAGAAAAATGGATTACATATTTATAATTAGGAGGTCCATATTTTGTAAATAGGTAAATTTTATTCTTAGACATTTAGAATAATTATTTCGGTAAATATTTTATTTACCATGGTTAAAGGGTAAATCCGGTAAATCAGGGTAAAAAATAATATTATAATAATACTAAATTACCCTAAAACGCGTCCTTACTCTATTGGTTGATACATTTACTACCATGGGCATCTTTGGGTCGATTTTGGGAGCCCTTGGAGCCACTTGTTAGTGAAAATGACAATTTATATTAATTAAGTTAAAGTAAAAAAAAATTCACATAAGCATATATCTTTTAGAAAAAAATTATTACATGGGGTTATATAAGTTATATTTTAGAATATAAATATTAATTAGAAATTTAAATATAGTTCCTACATCATGGTTTTTTTTTTAATTTTTAGACATCTAATAAACTTAATTATTTATGACACAATAATGATGTAGTGTTTACTTCATTAATAAATGATTTAAATAAATAAGATTATAAAGACTAAAATAATACCCAAAATCTGTCCTATTCTTATTGGATGATTTCATTTCGATCACTACTCATATTATCTTTAACATTAATGAGTTTTGGACCTTTAGAAACCGAATATCATAATATAATAAAATAATATTTTCAATATTTCTTAAAGAGCCCCTCCTCCCCATTATAAAATGACACCACTTTTAACCAATTCCTCACACCTCTTAAGCCTTTTGGCTCATCCAAACTCTACCCAATTAAGCTCCCAACATAAATCTCCTCCTCTTAGAAGCCATAACTTAGGCATAAGGCATATAAAGAATTATTTTTGGTTCAGAACAAAGGGAGTTACCCAAGTTAAAGGTAATGATTTCTCTTAGCTTCTGTTGAACCCTCTGGAATTAAGTGGATTTATTGTGTTTTGATAATCCCAACCATTCCTTCTTTATATCTTGATACATTCCAAATATACTTTAATATATGTTGTTACTTTCATTATGCATAAATTATGTCTTTTGAATTATCAGATATATGTTTACTATAACTTAACTCATTCTGCCAAGTGAATGCTCAAACAGTTTTTTGCTACCGTTACACACTAGCTACCGATATAGAACAATAGCCACTGTTATGGATTAGAGCTACCAATATCGAATAGAGCTACCGATAAGAAGTTCATCGATACATCACGTTCACTAGTACTCAAAGATCACTGATACATCAAAGCCTACTGATACGGTACATCAAATCTATCGATAGAGTTACAGTTACAAGCTCACCGGTACTCAAGCCTACCACTACATCGAAGTCAACAGCTACCGATACAGAGCTACTGATATGCTGAAGTCCACCATTATGCAAAGTCTACCAATAGAAAGATATCGCTACCGTTACAAGACAGAGCCACAACTACCGATAGAGAGTTACCACTACTGGTAAAGGCAGAACCACAGTTACCGTTATAAGTCCACCGCTACTGATGTGATCAAGTCCACCGACAGAATCATCTACCGTTACAAATGTCTAACGATACTCAGACCTATAGACACCCACTGTAACACAAGTCTACCGATATCAAGAGCTACCGCTCAAGAGACAAAACCCGACACTGTTTCAATTTCTTTATCATTATTTAATCTAACCAACGGTCATATCAGGTATATTTTAATACACTGACATTTATTTAATGTGTTCTGTTGGATATTAGGGAACCGTACCTCGTATCTGCAAAAAGTAAATCATCTTTTTCCAGAGCATGTGGTTTAACTAAAGGAAGGATGATACTACAAAAGAGCATGAATAGACGAATACAGAGAGAACATAGGCTATGCGAGACATAGACGAATACACGAGACATACAAAACACGAAGGTGTTCTGGAAGAACAATAGAGCATGAATGCAAAGAGAAGACATAACTTACACAAAGAACTCATTACTGCATACCAGTGAAGAGATCAGAACGAGAACATAACACCAGAGCTTCATCGACTGTCTCTACACCTCGAATTCAAAGAAACAGACTATACTTTGTTTTCCAGACAAAAACCCGAAGAGGACTCAGTGCGAATTCTGATCAATCAAAGGAGTCCAGAACTGCACGGCAATCACTAGAGCCATTTCTAAACTCTAAATATTTTCTCAGTGATTTATCTTTTTACATATTGAGAAGTGTGTGTTATATGCTATATTTTACACACACACAGTCTTTTGTACTCTAACTGGAGAATTTCTAAATCCTCACTAAACTCTCTTTTATCTTATTTCCCACTGGGATAATAGTGGTAGAGGTCTGTGACCTGGACAGCTGGTTGCTATTGTTTTTTTCCCACAGATAATAGTGGTAGAGGTCTTGGACCTGGACAGTTTTATACTGTTGTAATCCCTGATCCAGGGTGTGGATCACTTTTATATAAATTGTTGCGAGGACTAAGTCTTGTCTTGAGACTGAATCTCTTGGTTAAACCTGCTGTGTTATTTATTTTCAAAGTTATTTTTTTATTCCGCTTCTAATACTTTAAAACCAAAATTGTTTCAAAGCTACTTTGATAATTAAACTCACAAGTGTTTATATTAGTTGTAAATCAGTATGTTAGTTTCAAAAGTTAATCAACTCTTTTGATTTGACTAACTTGGAAATAATCAATCCCTTGAGACCCTAAGAGAACCTTTACTTTGGTATAAATTCACTACATTTTAATTCAGTATTTTATTTGGGGGTTTTTAAGACATTCTTTTTAAAAACAGAAATATTAATTGGAACTCAATTCACCCCCTCTTGAGTATCCACTCCGACCAACAATTGGTATCAGAGGCTGTTTAAAATATTTTGTACTCTATTTATCAACTGTGATTTTAGTTGTATTTCAAAGTTCTTAAAATTTCTATTATTTCTAGATTTTTTATCTCTTCAGAATCTTTTCTTATAGTTAGCTATCATGGATAATAGACCTGAAGGTGTTGCTACCAATAGACCACCATTTTTCAATGGCACTAACAATGCTCACTGGAAAATCAAGATGAAAATTCATTTAGAGAGCATGGGTTTTGATATTTGGACCGCTATAGAATCAGAATATAAAATTCCTACTACTGTTAGAACTACCTGGAATGAAGCTACTAAGACAACCTACAATAATAATTGTAAAGCTATGAATGCTTTGTACTGTGCTCTAGGAGATGAGGAATTTAAAAGAATATCTGCCTGTAAAACTGCTTATGAAATTTAGGATACCTTAGCTATTTCTCATGAAGGAACAACTAATGTTAAGGAAATGAGATTGAACACCTATACTATTAAGTATGATAATTTTAAGATGAAGCATGATGAACCCATTTCTGATATGTATCTCAGGTTCAATGAAATTTTCAACACAATGACTTCCCTGTGAAAGGATGTTCCACCAAAGGAACAAATCATGAGAATTTTGAGATGTCTACCTGAAAGATGGAGAGGAACCTCTGTCTCCATTATAGAATCATGTGACATTGGAGAACTACCAGTCATGGAAGTAATTGGAAAACTAATGATGTATGAAGAGGAACTCAAAGTGAACAAAGAAGATGATGATGAACCTAGAAGAAAATATGTTGCCTTCAAAACTACAACCTCAAAGAATAAGGATAAGCAAAAGCTTCAAGCTATTAATGAAAGTTCAAGCTGTGATGACAGTGAGAGTGATTCTGATAGTGATGTTGAGATGAATCACATTGCTAGAAAGTTTAAGAAATTTTATTGGAAGAAGAAGTTTTTCAGAAAGTCAAACCACAAAGGTAAGTATGACAACAAGGGACATTGGAAAAAGCATTGGAAGAAATCTGACAAATCAGATGAAGTTGTCTGCTTTGAGTGAAAAAGGAAGGGACACATAAAAGAAGACTTTCCAAAGCTGAAATACATGAATAAGTATGAATACAAGGATAACAAGTATAAGAAATCCATGAAGGCCACTTGGAGTGCTTCTGAGGACAGTTCTAGTGAATCTGAAGTTTCTGAAACTGAACACAGAAACAAGGCGAACATGTGTTTTATGAAAAACACTTATAAGGTAACTTCAGAAACTCCTTCTTCTAATTCATATTATTCTGGAGATGATTCTGAATGTGATAACATGTCTAAATATGAACTGTTTGAATATTGTGATATGTTAGAAGAAACTTGTAATGAGCTGAAAGACAAATACAAATGTTTAACGAAACAGTATGCTTTAACTGTTAAACATAAATCTGATCTGGATATTTAAATAGAAAAGAATGCTCAGTTGCGTAAAGAGAATACTAAACTAAAATTATCTAATGAGCAAATCAAGAAAGACTTAGAGAAATTTACCAATGGTAAAGATACTCTTACTCAAATTCTAGGTAAGAAAATATCACCTAGATACACTACTGGTATAGGATACCAACCTGGACAAAGGAAAATTACCCAAACTAGATTCATTCCTAAATCTGGACAGAATGTAGCTAGCTCTGGAACTTCATATGCTTCAATGACTTATATTCATAGTTATGGATCTAATAAGGTTTATCTTTCAAAATATTTTCATTCTAGAAAATTTATTAGACCCATTAGACAAATATGGGTACCTAAAGTGTTTTTGGTTAACCTGTCTGGACCCAAGAAAATCTGGGTACCAAAATCATTTCCTGTTTAAATCTGTTTTGTAGGAAACCTGCTTAAAGAACTACTATAAAAAGTCCTGGTACTTGGACATCAGATGTTCAAGACATATGTCAGGAGACTTCTTATGCTCTAAAAGCTTAGTCAGAGTTGATGGAGGGTTTGTCACATTTGGTGATAACTCAAAAGTAAAAATCATCATCTTAGGCCAGATTGGTAACACTGACTCAGTATTAATTTCTAAAGTTTTATTTGTTGATGGAATTAAATACAATTTTTTAAGTATTTCTCTGTTATGTGATGATGGTTTTTATGTTAAATTTCAAAATTATTCTTGCAATGTTTTTAATTCTAAAAATGTTTTAGTGTTTGCTGCTTTGAGAAATGAAAATGTTTATGCTGTTGATTTAAATTATTTATCTAATCAAAATATTACTTTTTTAAATGATTTTCATAAAGAGTCTTGGCTTTGACACAAAAGATTAGGACACTGCAATGTGCATTCACTTAGAAAACTTGTTAGGAAGAACATAGTTAGAGACCCACCCAAACTTGAATTTCTAGCAGACAAAGTTTGTAATCCTTGTCAAAAGGGAAAGCAACATAAATTTTCTTTTAAATCGAAGAAAGAAGTGTCAAATTCTCAACCTCTCGAGTTGGTTCACATGGATTTTTTTGGACCTTATAGAGTTTCTAGTTTAAATCGGAAGCATTATGTCTATGTTCTTGTAGATGACTTTTCTAGATATACTTGGGTATATTTTATAGCTCACAAAAGTGAATCATGTTCATGCTTTGTAAAATACTCCAGGTCTGTAGAAAACCATAGTGGACTTAAGATTAAAACTCTGAGAAGTGATCATGGCTGTGAGTTTGAAAATCATGAGTTCGAATCCTACTGCTCACACAATGTCTATAGTCACAATTTCTCTGCCCCTACGACACCTCAGCAGAATGGTGTAGTAGAAAGGAGGAATAGAACCCTGCAAGAAATTGATAGAACTATACTTAATGAGTATGACCTACCCATTTAATTTTGGGCTGAAGTTGTAAATACAGCTTGTTATGTTATTAAAAGAGTCTTGATCAGACCTTGTCATGACCCGTCCTCGGGGCCCGTGCCGTGACTACCCCAAGCCCGCCTTCCATAGGCCAGGGGCTGGCGACTAGCACCAAAGGCGTAAAATCCCGATAACTGGGAAGGCATTGCCTTTATAAAGAAAACAAGCACCACAGAGTACAAGCGGAAGTAAAACACTAAGTACAAAAAGAAGAACTGAAAAGTAAAAAGGGGCCGGAAATACAAGCCCAACTGTAAAGTACAACTCGAAAGGGAAAACAGCGACTGAAAAGTAAAGCTGCTACGCTGAGATGTCCACTGGAAATCCCACCTGAAGGGTGGGTGCAGATAGCTCCTCTGCTCCTCGGGTCCCGCCATCCGCTCCAAGTATGTCCCGCCCAGTGGTCCTCCTCCGGGTACCGCCTCGTCGTATAGTCCACCTCCAGGTATCGTCCAGTCCTCGATCACTCGGCCTCTGCCAGTACTGGCCGTCGTCTGCAACCAACACAACGAGGTGCGGGCATAGCCCGTGCAGGGGTGAGTATAACGATACTCAGTAGGGACCCCGAGACCCTCAAGGTCTCACAAAAACCAACAAGGTTAAACACAAGAAGATCTCAACAGATAAACTCTACTTAGGTATATGCCCATACATATACCTAAGTTATCAAGTAACCCATCTCAATCATGAGGAAACACAAGAATTGTGAAATCGACGGATAACCACTACCCGGGTATATGCCCATACATATACCAAAGTTAGCAAGTGACCCATCTCAATCATAAAGTAACACAGGGTCAAAAGTCTCAGCTCAAACCAGGATTTTCAATATCGAAACCGTAACTGCTGAAGAGCCCCGTCTCTGAAGTGTGTAGTAGTCCTATCACGACTCCGAGGTACTGCTCACTAACCTATGACTGCTGAGGTACTCCTCCTGTCGAGTACTGCGGGTTTGCGGCCAACTACCGGGCGCTCCGTCCGCTGAGGGTCTGTCGCCAAATACCAGGCGCTACCCAGATAGCCTGCTGAGGTACTCCTCCCGTCGAGTACCGCGGGTCTGCTGCCAACTACCAGGCGCTCCGTCCGCCGTGGGTCTGCCGCCAAATACCGGGCGCTCCGTCCACTGGGCTAGTCGACTCACTCCAAGTCGAGTCGGTCAAGCAGTCGTCAGGTCTCAGCCGGCTACACGGTCTCCGTACTCTGCACGCTCGTCTCCACCGTCGCAGGTCTGTCGCTACAACCAAGCGCACACACTCCGTAGAGTATCGCGGGTCCGCCGCTACAACTAAGCTCTCCACCGCCAAGGGTCTGCTGCTGCATCCAAGCGCACCACCACTGTCAAGTACCACGGGTCCGCTCCACGAGCTACTGGTCGATACTCCAAGTATCACAAGGTCCCACGAAGAAGTGTCTCAAAAGTCCGTCTCGTCACAGGGGTCTCAACGCAACAGACGGCGCGTCGATCGGACGCCCGGTCTGTGAGTTATTAGCCTTTTCGTCCCAGGGGCCCGGTTGGTTTCGTGAGCGAACCAAACCCGGCCGTATCTCAACTGTACCCCGAACTCTCATAGGGTATACTCATAGGGACCGTTTCTCATCGTGATCATCAACGCCGCTGACGGTTCGTCAGACGGACGTCCTGTCTGAAAGATAACAGCTTTTCCCGTTCCAGGGGCCCGGTTGGATTTCGGTGCGATCCAACCCGGCCACTATCCAACTGCATCCAAAACTCGGGCGGAGGGTTCCAAAAGTTTCGTATCGTCAAGAGGAAGTCAACGAAACAGACGGCGCGTCAATCGGACGCCCGGTCTGTGAGTTATTGGGTTTTTCGTCTCCGGAGCCCGGTTGGTTTTTAAGGCAAAACCAACCCGACCGTACTCCACCTGCGTCCAAACCTCGGGCGGAGTATTCCAAAAGATCCTTCACACTAAGAGGAACATTACGCGACTGACGGCACGTCATTCGGACGTCCGTAGCTCAAGATATGAGCGTTTCCGCTCCGAAGGCCCGGTTGGTTTCGTGAACGAACCAACCCGGCCGAACCCAAAGTAACCCGAAACCTTGAGTGCGATATACCGAAACGACCGTCTCGATCCAAGGATCGCGTTGCCGCAGACGGTTCGCCATTCGGAGGTCCGAGGCTCAAGTTATGAGCCAAGAACCGAATCTGGTCCGAAACGGGGGGGTCCGGGTCCGGGCCGACCCGGCCCGACCCCCCCTGGGCGGCGCGGTGGCCGGTGGCGGCGGCCGGCGGCGGTGGACGGCGGCGGCGCGGTGGCCGGCGGCGGCGTGCGGCGGCGGCGGGCGGCGGCGCGGCGGGCCGCGGCGGCGGCGGCGGCGGGCCGCGCTGGCGGCGGCGGCGGGCCGTGCTGGCGGCGCACGCGGGGGCTCAGCCCCGCGGCTTTTGTGTGCTGCGCGGCACAAAGGGGCCGTGCCCCTTTGTTTTTTAAGAAGCCCCCCCCACGTGGGGGGCCTGCTGGAGGAACCGAGGGGGCAGCCGGCCCCCTCCCTTTGAAGAAACGCCCCCCCCCCCCCTCTCTTAAAGAGGGGGGTTTTCAAGGTTGGCCGGGGAATTAATTCCCCGGTTTTAAGCCTTCCGGCCGGCCAGCTGGCCGGCCGGTTTTATCAAACGGGACCGGAATTTCCGGTCCCCTTCTTCGGCTTCCGACGCCGGCGGCCCGACCGCCGGTCTCCTCTTCCGCCGCGGCCCGGAACCGGCCGCGGTCTCCTCGTCTCGCCGCGGCCCGGAACCGGCCGCGGCGTTAGTAATCCGGCGCGGTGCGACGGCACCGCGCCCCTTCACCGTGCTTGATAAACATTCAACGCGGCACGACGGCGTCGCGTTCTTGTTGTTCCTCCCAAGGTGCGCGCGCGACGACATCGCGTGAGATATTTGCATGTTCAACCGCGTGGTGCGACGGCACCACGCCATTTGCTTTCTTCCGCAAAAACAACAAGAATGTTGGAGGGGTTCGGTAGTGTTCGTACGGACCGGCCCCCCTCACGTTAAATTAATAACGCATCTTAAAATAATCAACATCCCATGTTAGTTATACGAACCACGAGAAGAAAGAAATAATAAAATATTAAATCAACCACCCCTACCTCGGTTTTAAGATTCGAAGAATCGTCTACGATCCGCGGAAGACGGCGTCGCGGAAGTCGGGCGTCGCGGTCGTCGTTCGTCAAATCCGTTGACGAAGTGCTATGCCCGAAGAGACACGACGATGGCGGATCTTCGTTTGCCGACGAAGGTTGTCCGAAGAAGAGATGGCGTCCCCTTCGTTGTCACGGTGAACGAAGAAAGGAGTTGCGGCGTTCTTCGTCGGAAAAGAGAGCGTTCCTCGTCAAGTTTTGAGGAAAGTCAAAATAAAAAGGAAACAACGAACTCAAGAACCCTTACCTTGATAGACGCACTCGATTCCTTTGACGTCGGAGGAAGAGTCGTTGTTGAAGGCGTTCGTCGCGGAAAACCGTCGCGGAAAACCGTCGCGGAAGAGATGACGCGGAAGAAGTTCTTCGTTGAAGAACGGCGTTCTTCGCGTTCTTCGTTGAGGTTTGAAGAAGAAGAGAAAGCTCTAAAATCCTCTCAAGAAAAAAAGGGACTAACCAAAAACAATAAATTAAGCTCACTTAATTTATTAACACAACACAAACCTTTGAAATTCAAAAGTTTGAATTTCAAAACATTAATTAAACTCACTTATTAATGACATAAGTTATAACTTAAGTTTACAACATTAATTGTGAGTTGGGGAGGGTTAGAGAATATGAAGGGGTGGGGTTCGTGTGGGCCCCACCACCCTCTTAACCTCCCAAGGGAAGTTGGGTTGTCACCCAACTTCCACCCAAAGGATAAAAACGCTTAAGGAAGATAAAAATAAAAATTGAAGTTAAATTTTTATTTTAACATTCACAAATTTATTTTTTTACAACTCCCCACGAGTAAACGCAACTTCGGGAAAGGTCTCCTTAAGCGAATATCGGCGCTGCGAGTTCATCGGTGCCCTCGGATTTCAATTCCGAGCACCGGATCAAAAGTTAGGAATTCCCGCTCGTTCGTTCACTGAACGTACCCGAGCCAAACTTCGGAACTTAATTCCGGGCACTCCGGGCCTCGGAATCAGGTGCCGTCTGAAACCGCGCTCTTGTAAAATTCTAAAGAAAATTAAGAAAAAATTTCCCTTGAATTTTACGGGTCTTTACATTACTCCCACCTCAGGGCTTTACGTCCCCGTAAAGCTTCAACTCACACTTAAGGGAAACAAAGTAGTACTGAGCACGCAACTGAGCTTTACGCTCCCATATGCTCACCTGAAGATCTCGTGCTACCCGAGAAGCACCCCAGAGGAAGCAACCGTTCACGTAGAACCTACTCCTGTCGATCCTCAATCTCTACTAGAATCTGTGTGCTTATCGCCCTGTCATCGACGTCCAACTCCCCGGGGTCGATGACGTGTGAAGAAACATACACGTATCTCCACAGCTGAGACACGTGGTGGACACTATGCACCCGGTGCGACTGAGGTGGTAGGGTTAAGCGGTAAACCTCCTCGCCTACCCTTCTGAAGATCAAAAGGGTCCAACGAACTTCGGAGATAACATGCCGCCTCGGCCACATCTCCGAAACCTCATCGGGTTGAGACCGTATAAGAACGTGTTCGTCACCCTCGAACTCAAGAGGTTTCCCTTTTTAGGTTAGAACTGAACTCAAACTCCTGCTGCCACAGGGGTAGGGTTGACCAACTCAAGAGTGATCGGTCACACCCTCTTATGTCTGAGTTTAACATGAGCTGCCCAGGGTTTCCTTTTCGCCGACCAAGGAAAACCCATTCCGACGTTTGCCTAAAACAGTCAACCGGGTTATGATTTGTGAATCAAAACCATACCCAGATCAACGTCGTAAGGCCTCTACGCTGCCACCAAGAGATTCCAACCGAAACTCTCGCCTCGAGGTCAAATCACACCGTCGGCGTAAGCGTGATTATCGAGTCTCCTCCCAAAGGTATCTCCAGACGTGAGGGTCAAGTCTACGGCTTACCCGGAACCTCTAGGTCTGGGACATGATTCGTGGAAGGGTAGAATGATTGGTTCCTATGTCTATAGATATGGCAGCTCGTAGTAGACATAATTCGTACCCCGAATCATTCTTAGAGCTCCTGGGTCACACTCCTTGACCGCAATGCAGCTATTCTCCTCCCCATCCCTCCTGCTCCCTGAGCCTGGCGGGGACTACTAAGTCGGGTGGTCGTAACATATCGAAATGTACACCACCACATGCTGCTCTCCAAGCTCTGCTTCCACGTCTGCTACCCTGCAGATTCATCTGTCCTTAGCACTTCCTCCCCCTGAAACATTTTACACGCCCGAGTCTCTGAGACTGGCGCTAGTCTCCTGCCTTTCACTGCTAACGTTCACAACCACAAAGGTTCTCTCTAGCATCCTAGCATAGGTAGGAATGCATAGAGGAAAAGAAAAGGTTCGGATGTCCTTTAGACACACTTCGCTCAGAAGTTCGAGTCTAAAGAACTGATCACAACGTAACCAACGAGTTCCAAGATTGATTGGTAAGCCACGTTGAGTGCTCTGCTTCCGACATGTCGTACTGTCGAAGCTGTATTAGCTCCAGAAAACTCACAACCACCTCCTCAAGCCAGTCTTCAGCCGCCTACGAGTCAGGCTCACTTCGAAACTTGAGGGATATCTGATGCTAAAACATAAGTAAGGCACTAAGCCTGTGAGTCTCTGCTACCGGTACCGCCGGTAGTGTCTGCTGACCAACAGGTAGTGACATAGCTGGCGCTCTACCCGTAGGTACTAATCCAGGTATCGGTTCGCGTACCGAAGCCTCGTTACTATATGGACCAACCTCATGGTCACTCTCTGGAAACACCTGGAGCTAAGATCATCATCCGCTCTACTAGTATCCAAGCTAGGCGTAGAACTCTAGCATTCGTCTCCATCCAGTCCACTGCTGCCTGGGAAATCTGTCTCGCCTCGTATCCTCAGAGGCCTCTACTGCTGGAACTCGTGCATCGCGCTCTGCTAGCGTGCACCGTCAGCTAGTGGCATCTGCTGCCTAACGGGTGGTGGTGCTGCTGGTACACCACCCGAAGGTGCCAACACTGAAAAAGGGCCCTGCACTGGAGTCTCGCTGCTCGGTGGGCCATCATGAAAGAAACAACGTAACACGATAAAACGATTATACCTGGTGAGCTGACCTGGTTTGAGCTGTTTTAAGGGGAAAACCCTTTGAAAACACACACGCAATCAGTGTTTTCGTGCACAAAGTCGGAAATCAGTTGTCAGGGTCCTGGTGTATGGATACGTCGGCCGCCCGCACCAACACTGGACTCCCTGAACTGAAAACCACACTCGGTACTCTCAACACTATTGCTTCACAGAAAGAAACATCAGAGTTATAAGTTCTGCGGTAGAACCGAACTCCTCTGATACCAATTTGTCACGACCCGTCCTCGGGGCCCGTGCCGTGACTACCCCAAGCCCGCCTTCCATAGGCCAGGGGCTGGCGACTAGCACCAAAGGCGTAAAATCCCGATAACTGGGAAGGCATTGCCTTTATAAAGAAAACAAGCACCACAGAGTACAAGCGGAAGTAAAACACTAAGTACAAAAAGAAGAACTGAAAAGTAAAAAGGGGCCGGAAATACAAGCCCAACTGTAAAGTACAACTCGAAAGGGAAAACAGCGACTGAAAAGTAAAGCTGCTACGCTGAGATGTCCACTGGAAATCCCACCTGAAGGGTGGGTGCAGATAGCTCCTCTGCTCCTCGGGTCCCGCCATCCGCTCCAAGTATGTCCCGCCCAGTGGTCCTCCTCCGGGTACCGCCTCGTCGTATAGTCCACCTCCAGGTATCGTCCAGTCCTCGATCACTCGGCCTCTGCCAGTACTGGCCGTCGTCTGCAACCAACACAACGAGGTGCGGGCATAGCCCGTGCAGGGGTGAGTATAACGATACTCAGTAGGGACCCCGAGACCCTCAAGGTCTCACAAAAACCAACAAGGTTAAACACAAGAAGATCTCAACAGATAAACTCTACTTAGGTATATGCCCATACATATACCTAAGTTATCAAGTAACCCATCTCAATCATGAGGAAACACAAGAATTGTGAAATCGACGGATAACCACTACCCGGGTATATGCCCATACATATACCAAAGTTAGCAAGTGACCCATCTCAATCATAAAGTAACACAGGGTCAAAAGTCTCAGCTCAAACCAGGATTTTCATTATCGAAACCGTAACTGCTGAAGAGCCCCGTCTCTGAAGTGTGTAGTAGTCCTATCACGACTCCGAGGTACTGCTCACTAACCTATGACTGCTGAGGTACTCCTCCTGTCGAGTACTGCGGGTTTGCGGCCAACTACCGGGCGCTCCGTCCGCTGAGGGTCTGTCGCCAAATACCGGGCGCTACCCAGATAGCCTGCTGAGGTACTCCTCCCGTCGAGTACCGCGGGTCTGCTGCCAACTACCAGGCGCTCCGTCCGCCGTGGGTCTGCCGCCAAATACCGGGCGCTCCGTCCACTGGGCTAGTCGACTCACTCCAAGTCGAGTCGGTCAAGCAGTCGTCAGGTCTCAGCCGGCTACACGGTCTCCGTACTCTGCACGCTCGTCTCCACAGTCGCAGGTCTGTCGCTACAACCAAGCGCACACACTCCGTAGAGTATCGCGGGTCCGCCGCTACAACTAAGCTCTCCACCGCCAAGGGTCTGCTGCTGCATCCAAGCGCACCACCACTGTCAAGTACCACGGGTCCGCTCCACGAGCTACTGGTCGATACTCCAAGTATCACAAGGTCCCACGAAGAAGTGTCTCAAAAGTCCGTCTCGTCACAGGGGTCTCAACGCAACAGACGGCGCGTCGATCGGACGCCCGGTCTGTGAGTTATTAGCCTTTTCGTCCCAGGGGCCCGGTTGGTTTCGTGAGCGAACCAAACCCGGCCGTATCTCAACTATACCCCGAACTCTCATAGGGTATACTCATAGGGACCGTTTCTCATCGTGATCATCAACGCCGCTGACGGTTCGTCAGACGGACGTCCTGTCTGAAAGATAACAGCTTTTCCCGTTCCAGGGGCCCGGTTGGATTTCGGTGCGATCCAACCCGGCCACTATCCAACTGCATCCAAAACTCGGGCGGAGGGTGCCAAAAGTTTCGTATCGTCAAGAGGAAGTCAACGAAACAGACGGCGCGTCAATCGGACGCCCGGTCTGTGAGTTATTGGGTTTTTCGTCTCCGGAGCCCGGTTGGTTTTTAAGGCAAAACCAACCCGACCGTACTCCACCTGCGTCCAAACCTCGGGCGGAGTATGCCAAAAGATCCGTCACACTAAGAGGAACATTACGCGACTGACGGCACGTCAATCAGACGTCCGTAGCTCAAGATATGAGCGTTTCCGCTCCGAAGGCCCGGTTGGTTTCGTGAACGAACCAACCCGGCCGAACCCAAAGTAACCCGAAACCTTGAGTGCAATATACCGAAACGACCGTCTCGATCCAAGGATCGCGTTGCCGCAGACGGTTCGCCATTCGGAGGTCCGAGGCTCAAGTTATGAGCCAAGAACCGAATCTGGTCCGAAACGGGGGGTCCGGGTCCGGGCCGACCCGGCCCGACCCCCCCTGGGCGGCGCGGTGGCCGGCGGCGGCGCGGGGGCCGGCGGCGGCGCGCGGCGGCGGCGGGCGGCGGCGCGGCGGGCCGCGGCGGCGGCGGCGGCGGGCCGCGCTGGCGGCGGCGGCGGGCCGTGCTGGCGGCGCACGCGGGGGCTCAGCCCCGCGGCTTTTGTGTGCTGCACGGCACAAAGGGGCCGTGCCCCTTTGTTTTTTAAGAAGCCCCCCCCACGTGGGGGGCCTGCTGGAGGAACCGAGGGGGCAGCCGGCCCCCTCCCTTTGAAGAAACGCCCCCCCCTCTCTTAAAGAGGGGGGTTTTCAAGGTTGGCCGGGGAATTAATTCCCCGGTTTTAAGCCTTCCGGCCGGCCAGCTGGCCGGCCGGTTTTATCAAACGGGACCGGAATTTCCGGTCCCCTTCTTCGGCTTCCGACGCCGGCGGCCCGGCCGCCGGTCTCCTCTTCCGTCGCGGCCCGGAACCGGCCGCGGTCTCCTCGTCTCGCCGCGGCCCGGAACCGGCCGCGGCGTTAGTAATCCGGCGCGGTGCGACGGCACCGCGCCCCTTCACCGTGCTTGATAAACATTCAACGCGGCGCGACGGCGTCGCGTTCTTGTTGTTCCTCCCAAGGTGCGCGCGCGACGACATCGCGTGAGATATTTGCATGTTCAACCGCGTGGTGCGACGGCACCACGCCATTTGCTTTCTTCCGCAAAAACAACAAGAATGTTGGAGGGGTTCGGTCGTGTTCGTACGGACCGGCCCCCCTCACGTTAAATTAATAACGCATCTTAAAATAATCAACATCCCATGTTAGTTATACGAACCACGAGAAGAAAGAAATAATTAAATATTAAATCAACCACCCCTACCTCGGTTTTAAGATTCGAAGAATCGTCTACGATCCGCGGAAGACGGCGTCGCGGAAGTCGGGCGTCGCGGTCGTCGTTCGTCAAATCCGTTGACGAAGTGCTATGCCCGAAGAGACACGACGATGGCGGATCTTCGTTTGCCGACGAAGGTTGTCCGAAGAAGAGATGGCGTCCCCTTCGTTGTCACGGTGAACGAAGAAAGGAGTTGCGGCGTTCTTCGTCGGAAAAGAGAGCGTTCCTCGTCAAGCCTTGAGGAAAGTCAAAATAAAAAGGAAACAACGAACTCAAGAACCCTTACCTTGATAGACGCACTCGATTCCTTTGACGTCGGAGGAAGAGTCGTTGTTGAAGGCGTTCGTCGCGGAAAACCGTCGCGGAAAACCGTCGCGGAAGAGATGACGCGGAAGAAGTTCTTCGTTGAAGAACGGCGTTCTTCGCGTTCTTCCTTGAGGTTTGAAGAAGAAGAGAAAGCTCTCAAATCCTCTCAAGAAAAAAAGGGACTAACCAAAAACAATAAATTAAGCTCACTTAATTTATTAACACAACACAAACCTTTGAAATTCAAAAGTTTGAATTTCAAAACATTAATTAAACTCACTTATTAATGACATAAGTTATAACATAAGTTTACAACATTAATTGTGAGTTGGGGAGGGTTAGAGAATATGAAGGGGTGGGGTTCGTGTGGGCCCCACCACCCTCTTAACCTCCCAAGGGAAGTTGGGTTGTCACCCAACTTCCACCCAAAGGATAAAAACGCTTAAGGAAGATAAAAATAAAAATTGAAGTTAAATTTTTATTTTAACATTCACAAATTTATTTTTTTACAACTCCCCACGAGTAAACGCAACTTCGGGAAAGGTCTCCTTAAGCGAATATCGGCGCTGCGAGTTCATCGGTGCCCTCGGATTTCAATTCCGAGCACCGGATCAAAAGTTAGGAATTCCCGCTCGTTCGTTCACTGAACGTACCCGAGCCAAACTTCGGAACTTAATTCCGGGAACTCCGGGCCTCGGAATCAGGTGCCGTCTGAAACAGCGCTCTTGTAAAATTTTAAAGAAAATTAAGAAAAAATTTCCCTTGAATTTTACGGGTCTTTACAGACCTGTTCTTAATAGGACCCCTTATGAATTGTGGAACCATAGGAAACCTAAGGTTAACTACTTCAAATTTTTTGGCCGCAAAGTCTTTATTCTTAATAATAAAGACAATCTCGACAAATTTGCGTCCAAGAGTGATGAAATAATTTTCCTAGGTTACTATACTTCTAGTAAAGCCTATAGAGTTTTTAATAAGAGAACCAAGTGTGTGGAAGAATCTGTTCACATCATGTTTGATGAAACTGATCCACATGAACCTAAGACCTCTCTTGAAAATTTGTAATATGATCTCTCTGGTTTGAACCTTAATGATAAGGACAGTGGACCTGTAGTTAAAACATCAAGTTCTGGAAATTTTCCAGACCCTGCTTCTGTTGAACCTCAACCTGTAGATGAACTTGAAATCTCTATCCCTACCTTTTCAAGACCAACTAGGATTCTAAAGAACCATCCTTTAGATGATGTCTTAGGAAATCTAGATAAAGGAACACAGACTAGAGCTTCTCTAAGAAATCAGGTTGAACATCAAGCTTTTCATTCATAGTTAGAACCTAAAAATGTCAATGATGCTATCAATGATGAATTTTGGGTAATGGCTATGCAAGAAGAACTAAATCAATTTGAAAGAAACAGATTCTGGAAATTAGTAGAAAGACCTAAGGACACTATCACCATAGACACAAAATGGGTGTTTAGAAACAATGTTTATGAATCCGGAAACATCATTAGAAACAAATCTAGGCTAGTTGCACAAGGTTACAATCAAGAAGAATGAATTGACTACGAAGAAACCTTTGCACCTGTAGCTACATTAGAGTCTATTAGGATCTTACTTGCCTATGCATCACATCTGAATTTCAAGTTATATCAAATGGATGTGAAAAGTGCTTTTCTAAATGGTTTTATTGTTGAAGATGTCTTTGTAGAACAACCACCTGGTTTTTCAAATCCTCATTTTCAAAATCAGGTTTTTAAACTTTCTAAAGCTTTATATGGGTTAAAACAAGTTCCAAGAGCTTGGTATGAAAGACTTTCAAACATTCTTATTTCAAAAGGATTTACAAAAGGAATAACTGATCCCACTCTTTTTATAAAAAGGATTTCAAAAGATGTATTAATAGTAAAAATCTAGGTTGATGATATTATTTTTCGATCTTCTAAAAATTCTTTATGTACTAATTTTTCATAAGTTATGCAAAATGAATTTGAAATGAGCTTAATGGGAGAGCTTAAGTATTTTCTTGGTTTTCAAATCTTTAAAACTAAAGATGGTATTATTTTAAATCAAAGTAAATATACTAAAGATTTGTTAAAACATTTTGGTTTGAATAGTATTAAGGAAAGTGACATACCTATGAGTACCACCTGTAAATTAGATGTTGATGAATCTGGGAAACCAGTTGATCAAACTAATTACAAAGGTATGATTGGGAGTTTACTTTATCTTACTACTAGTTGACCAGATATTATGTTCAGTGTATTTATGTCTGCTAGATTTCAAGCTAATCCTAAAGAATCACACTTGCTGGCTATTAAAAGAATTTTTAAATATCTTAAGCATAATATGAATTAAGGTTTGTTTTATCTAAAAGGACAATCATTTGACTTAACAAGTTATTCAGATGCTGATTTTGCTGGATGTAAGTTAGATAGGAAGAGCACATCTGGAACATGTCACTTACTTGGAAGATCCCGAGTATCATGGTGTAGTAAGAAACAGAACTACGTTGCATTGTCTACTGCTGAAGCAGAATACATCGCTGCTGGTAGTTGTTGTGCACATATTCTATGGATGAAACACACACTACTGGATTATGGATTTGACTTTAAACATGTTTCAATAAACTGTGAAAACACTAGTGCGATTAATATCTCTAAGAACCATGTGTCTCACTCTAGAACTAAACATATTGATGTTAGACACCACTTTTTAAGAGATCATTATCCAAGAGGTGATATAACACTTGAATTTATAGGCACTGAACTTCAATAAGCTTGATATTTTCACTAATCCTTTAAGTTCAGAAAGATTAAGTTTCATTAGACACGAATTAGGAATGATAACTTATCCTTAAACAGTTAGAAAAACCTCACCGTTAGAGAAAAATCACCGTTAGAGAAACCTCACCGTTAGAAAAACCTCACCGTTAGAGAAACCTCACAGTTAGAAAAACCTCACCGTTAGAGAAACCTCACCGTTAGAGAAACCTCACCGTTAGAAAAACCTCACCGTTAGAGAAACCTCACCGTTAGAGAAACCTCACCGTTAGAGAAACCTCACCGTTAGAGAAACCTCACCGTTAGAGAAACCTCACCGTTAGAGAAACCTC
This sequence comes from Viscum album, assembly GCA_963277665.1. Classification (NCBI taxonomy): domain Eukaryota; kingdom Viridiplantae; phylum Streptophyta; class Magnoliopsida; order Santalales; family Viscaceae; genus Viscum; species Viscum album. The sequence continues at coordinate 1,050,022,677 of OY728150.1, forward strand.
ACCGTTAGAGAATCTTCACAGTTAGAGAAACCTCACCGTTAGAGAAACCTCACCCTTAGAAAAACCTCACCATTAGAGAAACCTCACCATTAAGAGACTTTACCGGTACATCTCGTGCTGTTTTAAAATTCTGTAAAGACGAGTCATAGAACCGTTATTTATTTTATTTATGATTTATGTGATTTATGAATCCTAAATGATATTAAAACTCGAACTAGACTCACTCAATATCACCGTGAACCTGTCTTCTCAAATTCTCCTAATCCTAAAAATCTCGATCTTCCGAACCCTAGCCTCCAATCCGTAATGGCCCGCGTCAAGAGACCCCAAGTCACAGATGGGAGTGATGAGCCGCAAGCGAAATGACAGAAAGTATCGAATGCCAGTGGGAGTGGAAGTGGAAGTGTAGCTCGAAGGAATCCAATAAACCCGCATCTCTCAAGGATAGAGATTGTTGTTGAAAAAGAAGTGTGTGCAGATTGGCTGATGGAAAGAAAATCGTTAGTTCTTAGAGTATTAGAAGAACAAGGTTGGGTAGAATGCTTCGTGAACAACAATGGAACTTATTATCCAGGACTGGTGAAACAATTCTACGAATTCGTTCGTTTTGAATAGCTTGAAGAAGAAAGCAGAATGGTTTCATATGGGAATGGTAAGGAAGTATCTTCTGCTTCAGGAGAATGGGCTGAGAACCTAAGAGTCCCTCATGAGGGCGATTTTACAGTTTATTCAATGTCTGTACCTTCGACCAATGATGTGTTTCAATATGAGAATTCCTTGCTAGAACTCACAGGGAATGGGACCCCTACAAGGGTGATTGCTGCAGAGATGGTAGGAGAATACAAACTATTGTTTAATTTTATTCAGCATGTTGTTAGTCCAAGAAGAGGAGACTTTGCCACTTTGAGATTCCAATACATATATTTGTTACATTTGCTGAAGCACGGTGTAAGAATCAATCTATGTAGATTGATTATGGTCCAAGTGGAAGAGATGACTAGACCAAAGTCAAAATCCAATGCATTGTTTTTCTCAAAGCTAATTTCTGTGATGCTGAAAGTGAAGGAGATAGCTGGACCTCAGGATGAGCTGGTAGTAGTTAAGGATAACTTCTATATTACAATAACTGTTTGTAAATACATGAAAGTCAGCTGGAATCCTTGTAAGAAATCATGGGTGAATGATGATGGAAAAATTTATGACAAGTATACTCCTATGGATCATCCATCTAGACCAAAGGATGTGAGGGTTCCTGGTCTTAGACCAGATGATCCAGAACCGCCCTACAGTGATGATGAAGCTAAGGAGGAAGAGACATCAGTAGAGGAAGGAGGAGATCCAGACTTACCCCCTAGTCCTATGCATCAAGTTATTTCTTATGGAATAGCTAGCCCACCAAAAGAACTACCAAAGAGAGAAACTGTCTTAAAGGAAAATGATACAGAGACTACAGAAGAAGAAGAAGAAGCATGCCAGTATGTTGTCAAGGACACCTCTGAGGAGGATGAGACAAACGAATCTGATCATAATGTTAATGGAGAAATGGAGGCTGATGGTGAAGCAGTTGATGAGGAAAATGTTGAAAAAGAGCTCAGTTTGAGTCCTCTAATAGTCAGTACAGTCAGCATAGTGGATGATCAGGAAAACATAGCAGCAGCACCTGTTAATGAGAGAGTCATTAATGACTCAAAACAAATGGCTATTGAACCTGCTGTGGTTGTAGAGGAAATTGCATAATTACCTCAGGAAGAACAGTTGGAAGAAATATCTCAGGAGAATGTTCCACGTGAGGAGGATAATCTTGGCTCAGTATCAGTGTTATATGACATTGAAGGCTGGACATCAGATCCCAGATATATGATTCCTGGACATTCTTATGGATATTCGAATGAGGAAGACCAATCCCAAAAGGAATCAGTTACCTTACCCACTGTTGTTGAAAATGTGGCAACCAAGAAACACCTTGAGTCTTTAAAAGCTGAATTGAAAGAAGCAATAAGAGAATTAGTGGCAGATATGAAAAACAGTATGGTTGAAGAGATGAAATGCATGGAGAAATCCATTGAGTTATCCATTAGATTTAGTGTGTCTAGTCCTGTGAAAGAAATGGTGGATGTACTTAAGGTGTGCCACACTCAGATTGAGAGTTGGACAGGAGCTATAGTTTCTCTTAGACAATCAATCGCTTCATTGACTGCTTTGAACAGTTCTCAAACCCACGTGCACACTGACATTAAGTATATCAAAGAAGTGGTCAAACAGTTTGTGGAAGTTTTTGAGGCCTTTAAGAAGTCAGTCAAAGAACATCTAAACAGTCAAGATGAACTTGTTCAGAAGGTAGTTAGTAGTCTGACTCAATCTTTCAAGGAGACAGTGGCCTTCTCAATGAAACCTCTTCCCTCAACTACCTCCAGTGTGAACCTTGACCAGATCTGCACTGTTATTTAGGATGAATTGGCTAAAGCCAGTCCTAGTGGTGCATCCCATACTCAGATTGTTGCTACCACTAGGGAAGTTAGTAGTTTTGTTCGTGATAACCTGCGGGTAGCTACTGCTGCTCAAGAGGCAATCAAAAATAAGGTGGATGCTTATTTTGAAAAGGTGTATACCAAGCACCAAATGAAAAAACATTTCAAGATTTTGCTTGAAAATATGAAGTTGACTCTAGTTACTCAATCCTTCAGGGAACAAGTAAGTATGCTTAGGGATCTTACTCCTGCTTTGGATAAATTTATAGAGAATAAATATGATTTTGTATCTTCTAGGGAGAGAGGTGGAAGCATCATCCTGGATTTCAGGAATCTCTTGTTGCCTTTCCTACATGTAGATGCTCGGCCAGTTATTGTACCACCTGCCCTTCCACCTTCTACCTCTGGGAGTACTCCTAAACTGACAACAGTTCGAGCCATCAGGAGGTTGACACCTTTGATCCCTTAGAGGAGCACATATTTCAGATCTGGTACTCTATCAGTTACTGATCCTCCAGTAGTTCTTTCCAGAATTCCCAAGCTTGCGGACTCTACCACTGCACCCTCTGCTGATCCCAAGGGAAAGACACCTGTTCAAAAGGATTATTGAGTGCTTCTAGCCATTATTTTTTATCGGATTCATTGTATTTTTTTTACTTCTATGATTTTCCCACTGTATCTTTTACTTATCAATCAAATAATTTCATTCCTCTCTTCCCTGTCTATTTTACTCTCTATATTTTCTTTCCTAGTCCTTCTCTTTTCTCTAATACCCTCCTTTTTGTTAATCACAAAGGGGGAGATATTCTTGAAAACCTATACCCAGAGAGAGAGGGAGAGAATTTTGTTCACCTAAGGAGACAAAGGGGGAGAAAATCACTACTTTGGAGGAGAATCCTGTCGTTAAATTGATAGGGGGAGAAATATGAAAACCAAAGAATCTTGCTTGTGTTTTCCTCTGAGACTACATTATTTCTTGATATATTCATGTTTCCATATTTTTCCTTTGATACTATACTGTTGATATCATACTTTGATATATATTTCTTTTTGTTTTGATTTGTTTTGTTTCCTCTGATCATACTTTATTTTGGAATAAGTTGTGATTATCAAAATCGGGGATATTGTTGAACCCTCTGGAATTACGTGGATTTATTGAGTTTTGATAATCCCAACCATTCCATCTTTATATCGTGATACATTCCAAATATACTTTAATATATGTTGTTAGTTTTATTACGCTTAAATTACGTCTTTTGAATTATCAGATATATGTTTACTATGACTTAACTCATTCTGCCAGGTGATTGCTGAAAAAATTTTTAGCTACCGTTACACACTAGCTACCGATACAGAACAGTAGCCACCGTTATGGATTAGAGTTGCCGATATCGAATAGAGCTACCGATACGGAGTTCACCGATACATCAAGTTCACCAATACTCATATATCACTGCTACATCAAAGCCTACCGATATGGTACATCAAATCTATCGATAGAGTTACAGTTACAAGCTCACCGGTACTCAAGCCTACTGCTACATCGAAGTCAATAGATACCGATACAGAGCTAACGATATGATGAAGTCCACTGTTATGCAAAGTCAACTGATAGAAACCTATCGCTACCATTACAAGGAAGAGCCACAACTACCGATAGAGAGTTACCGCTACTGGTAAAGGCAGAACCACAGTTACTGTTACAAGTCCACCGCTACTGATGTGATCAAGTCTACCAACAGACTCGTCTACCGTTACAAATGTCTACCAATACTCAGACCTTCAGACACCCACAGTAACACAAGTCTACCGATATCAAGAGCTACCGCTCAAGAGACAGAACACGACACTGTTTCAATTTCTTTATCATTATTTAATCTAACCAACGGTCATATCAGGTATATTTTAATACACTGACATTTATTTAATGTGTGCTGTTGGATGTCAGGTAACCGTACCTCGTACATACAAAAAGTAAATCATCTTTTTCCGGAGCACGTGTTTTAACTAAAGGATGGATTCTACTACAAAAGAGCATGAATAGACGAATACAGAGAGAACATAGGCTGTGCGAGACATAGACGAATACACGAGACATAAAAAACACGAAGGTGTGCAGGAAGAACAATAGAGCGTGAATGCAAAGAGACGACATAACTTACATGAAGAAATCATTAATACATAATAGTGAAGAGCTGAGAATGAGAACATTACACAATAGCTTCATCGACTGTCTCGACACCTGGAAGTCAAAGAAACAGACGATACTCTGTTTTCCAGACAAAAACCAGAAGAGGACTCAGAGAAAATTCTGATCAATCAAAGCAGTCCAGAACTGCACGACAATCAATAGAGCCATTTCTAAACTCTAAATATTTTCTCAATGATTTATCTTTTTACATATTGAGCAGTGTGTGTTATATGCTGTATTTTACACACAAACTTTCTCCTGTACTCTAACTGGATGATTTCTAAATCCTCACTCAACTCTCTTATATCTTATTTCCCACTGGGATAATAGTGGTAGACGTCTATGACCTGGATAGCTGTTTGCTGTTGTTTTTGGTCCCACGGATAATAGTTGTAGAGGTCTTGGACCTGGACAGTTGTATAATGTTGTAATCCCCGATCCAGGGTGTCGATCACTTTTATATAAATTGTTGAGAGGACTAAGTCTCGGCTTGAGAATGAACCTCTTGGTTAAACGTGATGTATTATTTATTTTCAAAGTTATTTTTTTTTATTCCACTGCTAATACTTGAAAACCAAATTTTTTTTATAGCTACTTTGATAAATAAACTCGCAAGTGTTTATATTAGTTGAAAATCAGTAAGTTAGTTTCAAAAGTTAATTAACTATTTTGATTTGACTAACTGGGAAATAATCAATCCCTTGAGACCCTAATAGAACCTATACTTTGGTATAAATTCACTACAGTTTAATTCAGTATTTTATTTGGGGGTTTTTAAGATAGTATTTTTAAAAACAAAAATATTAATTGGAACTCAATTCACCCCCCCCTCTTGAGTATCCACTCCGACAAACAGCTTCTTATATTTTATTTTATTTCTCCATCCTCTAAACTCTTATAATTATTTTTTTTGTAACAAAACCAGTATAATATATATACTGGGATATTTTTTTTATAAGTATTCTAACTACACTTACACACACCTCCATCTAATGTGTGATCAACATAATGTTTCTGTGGATGGAAACCAAATGCCTCACGAAAGGATGATTGTTCAATTATCTCCTACAACCTCTCATTGTGGCCATTATGATGGAACTATAATTAAATATGATATTTATGATATTTATTTTATATATAAGCTTCATTAATTCCATTTTATACCATACCATTATTCATTTCATGTTGTATATATATACGATAATTTCATTTGAGGAAGTTCGGACTATCGCCCCCTCAAAGTGATATGTCTCGTTCATACCATACATGGAATGTATAAAGAATGGTGTTAATGAAAATAAGTAACATATATAAGATATTATATTATATTGGAATAATATCATACCTATGTATCATTTGTTTTTTATTCCTTTTAAAATGACAAATGAAATGGAAGTAGTGTTCGTGCGTACGTACAGACTACCGTCTCCACGAACGCGATGAGAATCATTCTCCATCGTATCCATTCAAGACTAATTTAAAATGATGATTATAAATAATGTTTAATGACTTTATATAATTCTGGATATGAATAAGATACAACCTATGGATAAAAAACACAACTTATGTAACAAAACATATAAATGAAAATGAGTAACTGAATACCCGAAATGATGATAATACAAAAATATAATTAACAAACCAATATTAAAAGATCATATATGATATCATATTTATGTATATGATTCTTGTATAATTTAATAAAAATTATTTAACTATTATAAAGGAGGTTAAATTACCCTCAACGAAGGAAAAGTACATGGTAATGGTTTATTTCAAATCTCTTCATTATCCAAGGTTATTTATATGTAATTATCTACTCGGACATCTTTATCATCCACTTCCTTGTTTCTTAAAAATGTATTTCAAATAATATTTACTATTTTATAGACTATGGGTTAAATTCATTTATACCCATTTCTACCTTTTATAATATGTTTATAAAGGAAGCATTCTATCGTTTTCCAAAAATGGTCCTTTTTAACCTTTTCGACAAAATTTAGGTAAGAATGTTCATTTAACTTATACGGCCAGTGTGGCTATTTTATACTGTTATAAACTCATCGAAGCTTCCCTTACAAGCTTATCTGAATATTTTTTAAAATAAATTTTTTCTTTATAATTATGTGACTCTGAAATGATTTCAAAATAGAAAAATATATTTATCTAAAAAGGGTTTTGATTCCATCTATTTCAACATCCGTTGATGGATTTTATGTTTATTTGAAGTTGATTTATTATGATACAAAACATCCATATTCTATTGAATGTTTTGTGATATGATTGACTATGGATGTGCAATTTTTATACCATTCACTGTTTATGGTTAAAGTATTGACATTTCATATGCTAGTTTTAATACGAATGTTTATGATATGTTTAAACCATTTCATATGAGGAATGTATTGGACTTAGTACGTGATGGGTGGTGCCTACTATATCACATCGATGCATCGGTAGGTCTAATGAGACCACTAGATGTGGAATTGGCCAAGGCCCTTTCCCAATTTGTTATATGGTTTTGGCCGAGGCCTTAATCATTTTTAGATGTCTTGGCAGAGGCTTTGAATTTTTTTTTCAGAATGTCTGGTATTATAAATTCCCTCATTATGGAAATAATATTGATGGTTCATGTGGTCATTCGACTAGTATAATAACCATGATTATGTCGTATTATGGAATTATTATTCATCTCATATTCTTTTCATAAAAGTATTCATGTTTATTATTGGAAAAGGCATGTGGTTTCAATTGTTTACCATGCTTAATATTTATGTCATATTCCGTTGTCTTACTTACCCTTACTGAGCGTTTGAGCTCTCCCCTTTCTTATGTTTCATTTTCCCACGATATAATGAAGTTAGTTATGAGTGACATGTAGGCATAATCTAGGAGGGTTGGATGATTCTAATGAAATATATTTGTGTTGTGTTTCTTTTCAAGTTGTAATGTTGAACTTATGTATGAATATTGTTTCCAATAAAACTAAACTGATCGGTCTTTTGAGACATGATTTCCTTGTGATCATGTCATTGTTATGTAATAATGCACTGACTCTAGGTAACTGGGGTCGGGGCATTACAGGAAACCTATGTAATTTCGTGGTAAATATTTAATTTTTTTAGTAAAAAGTTTTGAAAAATATATATTAATTACAAACCGATATTGTTACTTTTTATATTTAGATATTATTTTCTTAACCAATTTAGATTTTTATAATAGTCAAATACAATTATAATGAGATGTTTTATGGGTATTGTGATTCGTTAAATGTGTCTTTTAGTGCCATGTACATAAATGTTAATTTTTGGATATCAATTTCATGAAGTAATAGATAAATTTAAAATTGATCAAAGAAAAATGGATGAAAACTTTTTTATATACATATGTTTTTAAAGTATCATTTTTTAAATTCATATGTAGTAATTTAATTACTGAACATTAACAAAATGTTTTACTACATTAATTATTGTTGAACCGGTGGCCTTCTAAATCATCACAAATTTGTGAATTTGTATCCTTAAACATTCAATAGATCATTAATTTTTTTTTTCAATTATAACCTCAATCAATCTGTATAAATATAAATTCTATTTCACCATGTTCAGGTTTTCACATTCCACTATTGTTCACCAATATATAAACATTTTATATGTAATTTTAAGGGACCTTGGTATTTCCTATTATCTCTTTTCTGGAAAATGTTTTATGAACTATTTTCATGATGTTGTATTTAGAAACTGATAATATCAAACAATTTTCTTCCATGGTGGATTTGAAATTTCTGTTAAGGAATTTAATTAAGGTGGGGAGAATGTAATGACCCAAAATTCTAAAACAAGAAAATTTTATTTGATAGCATGTATCACACACATCACCAAATATACATGGGAAAAAAATATCCAAATATTTTATAATATAATTAAAATTTTAAAAAAATTATATTCCATATCATGAAATGAACGCAACACTTGGTTAGCATGCATCAGATTCCACAATGACTCTCTTCGATGACTTGTTTTACATGCATGACCAATTTTTACAAAATAGTAATACGTTATTAAAATATTATTATTTAATATAATAAGAAATAATATAGCTGTTAAATTACTGGTTATGAATAGAATTATCATACCTATAAACATTAATGGTTTAAAAAAATATAAATTTAATTCCTTGGTTACAAATTAATTTGAAATAAATAAAAGAACTAGTTGAATATATAAGATTGTTTTTATATTTTTTTTCCGAAACGTATTTTTTATTATAATAAATTAAATTAACTATAATTAGTGAGTGTAATTAATAAAATAAATATTTTATAATAAATCAAAAAAAATTACATACATCCCATAAAAATTATAGTCATCTGGTAAGAAAAATACAATTGTATGCATCAAAATCTGTAGTTTTATAAGGGAACTTTTTCGCATTTTAATGGAAAATATATTTTATATACATTTTGTCATTTTTTAAAATTTTTTATTAAAAAATAAACATTATTATTTTAATATAAATATTTATATAAGGTTATGATGATTTTTTGGTATTTTATCTGAAATATTTCATTTATTAATGAGAAGTGAAAAATACGGAATTTTAATTCAAACTACATTTATGTCTGATTTATTTTTAAGAAAAAGTTATATTTTAATTGTGATTGCTGATTAATTATAGTATTTTTATTGAATAATACAATTTAGATAATTATAATCAAATTATCTTTGAAATTTAATATAAATCTATATCATTCTTTTTGAATATTTTTACTTTAAAACCCCTCATTATTGTCCCGTCTGTAGGATTAAATTTAAATTAATTTCATCCACACACATGATAAGAGTTTATATAAATTGATTCCATTTTTTGTGATCATAATAATTTATAATTTGTAATCTTTTAAAGATATTTTTTTAACAAAAATATTATTAAAATTAATTATGAGTAATTAAGGGAAATTAAGAGAAAAATGTGTTAATACGGGATTTAACTGTAAACATTAAAGCCAAAATAACCTAGAAACTTGTTATAAAAATTTTATAGACATATTCAAAAGATATAATAACATTTATTGAATTGGTTCCATTATTGGAGAAACATTTCATAGTAAAACATTGAAGTAATTCACTTTTCAAAATTTTAAAAGAATGTCTATCCTCCACCTCTATAAAAATACAATCACCGTCCTCTTCCTCAAACCTCTCAAGAAACATATGATTGACCAATATATAACCTAATAGATCCCCAATATTTTTACCCTCATCCTATATTCCATTACATAATGAATAAATCCATCAAATTATTTCTTTTGGTGAAGCCCAAATAGTGCTACCCAAAGAAGAGGTAACATCCTTTCTCAAGATATTTTATTTTATTTTCAATATCCACCCCTAAAATATTTTTATTCCATGATTATATAGTAAATTTTTTATCCAAAATATACTTATATGTTGTTATCATAACTATAATACCTTCACATACACATACGTCCATCTAATCGGTAATGAACCAATGTTTATGTGTATAGTGAACTACTACCTCACGAAACCATTATTGTTCATTTTTCCTCTATCACCTATCTTTGTGGGAATTATAATAATAATAATATATATATGTATAATATCTATGATATTTATTATGTTTTTATACTTATATATTATTTATATAACACATTATATTTTGAGTTTCATTTTGTGTAAATATGATCACATAGTTTGTTGAACTTTGGACTACTTCCCCTCAATGCGATGCGATTCGTCCACACCATACATGGAATATATAAATGATGGGTTTTTTAAATTTTGTTACATATATAAAATAAATATAATATATTAATTATAATATAGATATATTTCTTTTAGTTTCAAAAAATTATATGTAAAATAATTGAATGTTTCGGCCATGCGTATATACGACCGACCATCTCTATGAATTGTGCATTACATCTCTTATCTGCTAATATCATGGATTATTATAATTATATAAACAATGATAATGTATGAAAATTAAATCTTGGAATAAAATTTTTTATGATGAAAACATGATTTATTTAATAAGAACAACATGAAAAAATCAATTCATACTCGAAGAATGAGGGAATTTACAGAGGAACTAGTAAAAATAATGAATTTTGCCTGATAAATGGTTAGTGAAATATTATAATAAGATAATATATGATGTAATAATTATTATTTTGTTTAAATAATAATATAATAAAATGTTTTATACTTTATTTATAATGTTAATGGATGTTCACCCAAAAAGGAAATGCAAGGTAATGGATTATCATCTCATGTTTTACATTTGTGAGACTAATGACATATTCACCACATAATTCATTTGTTTGGTGTATATACTGACCATTTTGATATAATTTATAAGGAATTATTTTATCTTAATGTTATTATATGATTTAATTTTAATTACCTCTTTTAATAGGATTTGAGTTAAAAGTTTCCAAGTGGAAAAGAATTTCAAAACCCAATTTGTGTTCTTTGGATTATATTAATCCACATTGTTGTTAATATTATATGATTTTGTGTGTAACCAAATTTTTTTATATATTACTTTCATCTACTTGTTTTATGTTTATTTACTTTTTACACCAAATATATAATCATTTATTGATGCTCACATCAAGGTTATGGTCTTTTAAATGGTTTACATCACAATATAATTTTAGTTCAGTATTGTTTACACATGAATTTAAATCAGAGGTTATCATTTGATAATTTTTAAATAAAACCATTAATTTTATTCTCTTATGTTTATTCATGATAATTTTAATTTAACATTACCAATTTTCTACTCTTTGGTAGTTCAATAGTATTAGAATGTTTTTACGAAAATATGAATTCATTTCTCTATTCAGTCGAATAACTTATTTTCTTTTAAAAATACTATTTTCAAAAAATGTTTTAAATAATGTCTTTAAATAAATATAATATTATTTTATAGAATAAAATTTTACATTTCTTCTATTTTAATAATGTTATCCATGTATTATTCATGTTATTTTCCAAACAATCCACTTTTTTATACATTTTACCGAGGAAAGTAATGTTATTTTTACCTCGTACAACAAGTATAGATTTATCTGTCCTTATTTTTTTATTCTTCCTTTTTAAATTTAAAATGTTTATTTTTTTAAAAAAAAATCAAATTTTGTTTTCAATGAAATTAATTTTCAATTTTTTTTATGAATAAAGATATATTTTCTTCATGAATATTTTCAAAATATCTTTTTATAGTATTTTCATTCATCAATAATAAAAAAATTGTTTTTACTCCACTTAGGATATATTGTATTAATTCTATCCTTATTAATAAAATGGATGTTTTATGATTTCATTGACCAAAGAGATCATTGAAATTCACAACCTTTAATCCATTAAAATATTCAACATCCAGTGGTCATTGAACATTATGTTTCCCCAAAATATCCGTATACTTTTTCATGGATATTATTATTACCTAAATAATATAGTACTATTAAATATGGTGTGTACTTGATAGTTATTTGAATAACTAGGGAAATTTTGAGAAATTCATATTTCCTACTCCATGTTGAAATTTGATAAAGAACGTGTTTAATTAAATTATTCGATTTATGAGTAAGGATTTGGAAAGATATAACATTGAAGGGGACCAATTGTAATAAACAACTGATGCATTGGTAATGTCATGAGATTTGTCAGTTTGTTGGCCATAGATGGGTTTTTACCTAATATGAAAAACTATCTTATTAAAGTTATTTTACGTAATGGTACCATAAACCAATGAAAATGGTGTCCAATAATTTTAAATTCCCTGCATTAAGAATTATTTAATATTTATCCATGAGATTTTCTGTCAACATGTCTATGGAATCATTTCATTATAACCTAAATTATAAAATTTGATGTGTTTCAAATATCTTCCATTCTATAATAATTATTCCTTATACAGATATTTTAATCGCTTGTGTTTTTAATTATTTACCTTTCAATATTTCTATCCATTCAATTTATAGATTTTATTGCAAGTGTGTTCATTTTGTAGGTTTCCACATTTATTTCAGACATTTATTCAGTATTGATTAAGTTAGACTTAACCATTTTTTGATCATTTGAGATCAACCATATTTCATTAAATTTACCCATTAATCCAAGAAGTATTTTAATAATGATTTTTAAGGTTAATCTAGACGAAATAAAGTAATTATACAGGAAAAGAGAAAATATGTTGTATTTAGTGTATTCATTTGTATAAAAAAACACTTGTATGTACCTAGTTTCCATGACTATTTATCCCCTAACTCCTTTGGTATTGGATTACATATAACCATGTCAATGTAATTGTTGTTGAAACATGCTTCAGTCTTACTGAGTTCGAGTATAACACCCAAAGATTTCATATTACGTTATTTCTTCAACGTAATTTAATAACTTACACTATGTGCAACACCAAGTTTTAGCACACCATGACTAACCAAAATAGTCGTTCAAAGGCGGGTATGAATACTATTAATTGAATTTTTAACTTTATGTAATCCTTATAATTTTATAATCCATATTATAAGTCTCTTAGTCGTAATGTCAGAACAAATACATTTTTTGAGATAAAAGAAGTATTTTTCAAAAAATGATATTTTAATACCTTTTAATTGTGAATCCTTTTTAAATACAATATTTGAATCTTTTATATATAAAATTTGACAAAATAAAATTTTTATTTAGAATAAGAACATAATAATTTAGTTTCAAAAAAAAATTAGTATTTCTCTGATAACATTCATATTTATGTGAATAGTAAAAAATACAATATTTTAACTCAAAACAAATTTTTTAATCAAAATAATTTATAATGTTAACTTATACATTTTAATGGTTTGGAAGTATAAATAGATTATATTTTTACCATTAAATTAAATTAGGGTCATTGTAAGTAATTTCACATTGATATTGGACATAAACAAGTGTGAAACTATTGATAGTTATTATTTCATAAAAATATGCCTTTTGGTTTTGACAGCGGGAATTAATTTTAAATTAATAAATGAAACTTCTATGATTGGAATTTGGTAAAATATAATTCCTTATTGAATTATGAATTTCAAAATTAGCTTAGAGTTAATTTTTTGAATTTTTCTAAAAACATTATATTTTTTATGAATAGTGAAAACACTGAGTTATAGTTTAAAACCGAATTTTTATTTAAATAATTATTTATTTTATTTAAATTTATTTTAGGCCAAAATAGATAAATAATACATATATACGTTCAATTTAATTCATTAGAGTTAGTTTATAATAATTTTAGATATATAAAAATTTTATTGAACTTTTCACTGTCTTTTCCCACCTCCTAGGAAAATTTTTAAATTCACATAAAACATAATATTACCGCTTCCGTGAGTTGAATTTCGAAAATCCGAGAGACATGGTTAATATAAAAAGGTAAAATGTGGTTAAATAAGATAAAAATAATTTTTGGTGAATATTAACATTTTAATTTTATTTACATCGGTTAAAAGTAAATTGGGTATTTAAGGGTAAACATGATATTATTATTACCCTAATACATGTACTATTTCTATTGGATATGTGTAATTAGAGCAAAAAAACCTTAGGAATAAAATATGACCCTTTAGGTCCACATGGATTATATTAGGAAATTTATTATTATTTAATTTAAAGAAGAGTTAAAAGTGTTAAATTCGAACTTTATTAACTAAACCATTTTTAATATAGGGTTATTTAAAAGATAAATTCGACTATAAATATTCATTAGAAAGATAAAAATATTAAATATATAATGGTATATTATTTATAATTTTTTGAAATTAAATAAATAAATTTATTTATGACACAATGATGATGCAGTAATTACCTTATTAATGAATGAATCAAATAAATTGTATTATAAATATTAAAATAAATACAATTTCAAAGTATTTACGACATCCACATATTTTCTAGGGGACTATGACATGTTATGGATGATTAAATGTATCATGTTAGATGTAATCAAGTTTTTATGACTTTCAAAGAAACACAATACCAAATAGTGTCAAAATTGATATAAATTAATATTTAAAACAAATACAATATTATTGGTTGTTATAATATTCCTAAAAATGAATGGTTCGGAAAAGGGATTAAATAATATTATATATGTCATTAATGAGCCACTTTAGTTTCTCTTTGAAGTTTAGAGTAAGTTTATTTACCATATATAGTAAAAATACAAGAAGACATGGTAAATGCTAAACTATTTAACTTAGAGTTATATCTAAATGATGAGGTTAAAATGGTAACCTAAACATATCTAAAACCTATTGGTCGAGATGGTTTGGACCCATACCCACCCTATCGTGGAAATAAGTCACTTTGGAGCTATTATAAACCGAATATGAATTTATTATAATATAATATTTTAATTTTTTCCAAAGGTTCCCCTACCCACTCTTATAAAAGGGAACTTCCACTTATCTCATATTCACACCACCAAAGCCATTTGGCTCGACCCCAACCAGCCCAAATATCCTCCCAACTATCCTAAATTCATCCTAGAGGCCTTCCATTGGTTATAAATCCAACCTATGGAGCCTTTTGATCAATTAAAAAGGAAGAACCCGAAGAAGAGGTAATGATTTCACCACCATCTTTCATGTTCTCGTATTCTTCCACTTACTCATTCTTTTTTGTTTACATTATAAAATAATAACTCTAGTATATTATATATTTTGTTATTTTATTATAAACATGTAACATCTATATACATTATTCTATCAATCACATGAATGATAATGTCACCATGCGTGCGTACGTACGACTTACAGTCTCCAAGCCGTGGTGTAATTTGTCATTCAACACTATGTTATTTGAATGGATAAAATGATGAGTAATATGTATATAAATAATGAAAATAACATGATAATTTCTCTTTAAAATTAATATACCATAAAATTACACACATTTAAGTAAATTATATTTTCGCTCGTGCGTACGTACGAAGTACCATCTCCACAACGCGATGAGATTAATTTCCACTTTCACCATTCATTGACGATTATAAAAATATATATTACTAATAAGTATGTAATATTTGACATAATAATGCTACTAGAGATATATATATATATATATGTACTTACTTTTATCTTATCTTCTTTGTTTCATTCAATACGATATGAAAACAGAAACAAAGTTTATGCGTACGTACGGACTACCGTCTCCTTAAACGATGTTTTTCATTTCATATATATGTCTATTATACATATTTATATTCTAAATATATATGATAAATAAATCATGTTTTATATTCTGGATGTATTTAAATATTTACCTAAGTGATACAATCAAGAGTAACAAGTTAAAACACGTACGATAATGAAATCGATAATTACACGAAATGTTAATTTAACATGGAAATTATTGTTAAATGGGTAGTATAAAGTCATAAACGAATAATGTATGATATCATAAATATTAATATGGTTCTGGTATAATTTAATAATATACTATAATCTTCATAAATAAGGTTAAACGTACCCTCGACAAATGGAATGTTCAAGGTAAGGGTTTATTTCACAATCTCTTCATTATCTGAGGTTATTTATATGCAATTATATACTGGGACCTCTTTATCATCCACATCCATGTTTCTCAAAAATATTTTTCAAAACATTCTTACTATTTTTTATACTATGGGTTGAAGTCAATTATACCATTTTTTATAATTTATAAGATGTTTATAAATGAATCTATATGTTGTCTTCCAAACAAGGTCATTTTTAACCATTTCGACAAGATTAAGGTAAGAATGTTTTTTAACTTATACCACAGGTGCATCTATTTTATACCAATATATACTCATTGAAGATTCCCTTACAAGCTTATAAGAATATTTTAAAAATTAATTTTTTCTTTATAATTATGTTACTCTTAAATGATTTCAAAATAGGAAGAGATATTTCTCTAAAAGGGTTTTGATTCCATCTATTTCAACATCCTTTGATGGATTTTATGTTTATTTGAAGATGATTTATTACGATACAAAATTTTAATATTGTATTGAAGGATTTGTGATATATTTGACTATGGATGTGCTATTTTTATACCATTCATTGTTTATGGTGAAAGTATTGACATTTAGTTTGCTAGTTTTAATAAGAATGATTATGATATGTTTAAACCTTTTCAAATGAGGATTGTATTGGACTTAGTAATTGACGGGTAGATCCCACTATAGCTCCTTGATGAATCAGTAGGTCTCATGAGACAACTAGACATGGGATTGGATGAGGCCTTTCCAAATTTGATATATGGTTTTTTCCGAGGCCGTAATCATTTTTAGACGTCTTGGAAGAGGCCTTGACAAAATGTTTCAGAATGTCTGTAATTATACATTCCATCATTATGAATATAATATTGATGGGTCATGTGATTATTTTACTAGTAGAATACACATGAATCTGTTTTGTTATGGAATTATTTACTCAGATCATATTCCATCCATGCAAGTATTCATGTTTATTATTGGTAAAGGCATGTGGTTTCAATTATTCACCATGATTAATATTTATGTTATATTCTGTTTTATTGCTTACCCATATTGAGTGTTTGAGCTCACCCCTTTCATATGATTCATTTTCCATGGACTCCAAGAAGTGTGTTTGGATTGATAAATAGAGATAAGTAATATGATTAATGTCAGTCTCAAAGGATCATTAATGTTTTGTTTTATCTTTTAATGTGTACTGTAACGTTCATGTAAGTAATTTATTTTCCAAGACTGCTAAACTGATCGGTCCTTCAGGAATTTATTCCTAGTAATCATTCCAATGTATTAAAATAATACAATGACTCTAGGTAACTAGGTTCGGGTCGTTATAGTTGGTATAAAGGATGTTTAGTAATAACCTTGGAAGTTAGATTTAGATAAACTATGATTAGAGCACATATTCCTAAGATAGACTATGAGGATTAGTATAGAATAAATTCCTAGAATTTTGGTAATGTAAGGATTTTGTGAGTTTTCCACGAAAATATATCCCTGTCTAGATACGAGCAGGTGGAGACAGATATGGAACATATGTAACAAGGGGTAAAACCGAAAAACACAACTTTGAGCTAGACTCGAACGGGAATTGGTGCACGACAACGGGCCTTGCTGAACTCTTGGTTACGACACTCATGGGGGATATTCTTAGGATAATTATCATTTTCTTTACAAATCATAATGAAAGGATTATGAGTATATACATCCTCAATTAAAACATTTTTATGATTTTGGATTATATCCATAAACCGTTCATTTTACGTTAGGTATTTTACATATTTGGAATTATTTTAATTCATAAACTGACCTAGTTTATGCAATTCTATAGAAATGGCACCAAGTAGAAGGAATGTGATCTCTAGAAATACGTATGATCCAAAGAGTAATAAGTATTATATCTTTCATGGTAATAAGCCGGCATTTAGAAGATAAATAGTCACCCATGTATTCTCGACATATGAAGAAATAGTATCATGCGTTAATAAGATAAGTAAAGATTTTTTTGAGTCCTATGGATTTGAAGGGAATCAATAGAAAAAAGGATTGAAGGGATAAAGTTTGATAAATTGTAGAGGGAAAAGAATAATTTTTCCATATATGACAACTGTGGTAATAAACACCCTGTAACTTGCCTAAAGGGAATGGGAGTTTGTTATAAGTGTGGAGAAAAAGGACACCATGTACATGACTCCAACGGTATGAAAAAGGCTTCAAATGTACAATGTTTCATCTACAAGGATTTGGGACACTACGCGAACCAATGTCAAAATGATCAGAGTATGACCCAAATGATGCTATTTGATAATTATCAAATTATGATACTACTACAGATGAGGATTAATGATAAGAGTTCTTATGTTGTTATTATAGAATTATGTCATTTGAGTGTTGTATCAACAATATACTGGTTATAATAATTATGGAGTATATAAGGATTGTACTGTAGTACTATTTCATTAAGGACTTGATATTGTGTGTAACCAAGAAAGGTGACTCAATAGGAGGTTAAATTTTTGGAAAATATATGGTTAAGATAAAGATAAACCATAATATGGTTCTGATACTGAGGTAGTGATTTTGGAATAATACGTGGTTGATTTGGATAAATTATATTGGGTATTCTTGAAACTGATTAATGATTTGTATATTCCATTATTGTTGGAGTTTTCAAAAATTTTGGATTGAATGAGTATATCTAGTATCCTATAAATAATAAGGGATCATGAATGTAATCAATAAGGTTTTATGGTAATTCAGGATGTTGCAGTGTTTTAAAAGAATACATGATGAAGGTGTTCACATGTTATTACGTGGCAAAAAGAATCTTCATTGTGTTTACCTTCCTTATAAATTTTTTACTATGAGTTTGGAAATAGGTATTTTGGATAATTCTAGTTTGATATTATTTTTGTATTTCCATAAAAGGACAACCCAGAGGTCGGGCAACAACCCATCGTGTCCGGCAAGGCCGTGAGACTTGAACACGCAACCGAAGGGCGACAAGGGTGTATAACCAACAACTGGCCCACATGATGACCTTGATTGAATAATATAGTCTTTTTGAAAAAAAATTGTAGATTAATTATAAATTCATTTATTTTAACCCTATACGAATATGATAAATAGAATATTATTTTCATGTTCTATTACCTTTTAGAGTGAAATATGAGTTTGTGAAAGAAATTAGTTAAAGGATGGGACTCTACTTTTAAAGTATATATTTTTCTTTCTTATCTTATTCTATGAAGAAATTAATTCTTATACTTTAGTAAAGGGATCTTAGAACAAAAAATTTGTTATCCTAATACCATATGATTTGTTGAACTTATGGTATTTTAAATCATCATAGATTAATGAATTTAAGGCCCTCAATTTTACATTTTTTTGTGATTGATGACCTCAATCACTACATATAAATATTTAAATTTTTCCTCCAATTATATGTCTCTAATTTCCACTAATTTTCTACTAATAGAGACTATATTTTGGTTGGGAACCTTTCATTTCCCTTTTCCTCTTATTAAGACTAAATTTTATTAACCTAATTTTCGATGTAGGTTTTCACAAATGTATTTCCTATTTTCAATCTTTTATTTTTGAAAAACAATTTCAAATTATTAGGAAGCAATTTATTAAAGGAGGGAATAATGTAACACCCCATGATTTTATAGTATGTTATTTCTTCAAAGTAATTTAATAACTTGCAAAACATACAACACAGAGTTTTAGGGAACCATGACATACCAAACTAGCCGCTCAAAAGCTGTTATGAATAGTATTAACTGAATTTTGATCATTATATAATCCTTATAATTTTAGAATCCAAATTATAATTTTCATAGACACAATGTATGAACAAATACATTTTTTCAGATAAAAGAATTATTTTTCAAAAAATGTAATTTCACTGCCTTCTAATGGAGAACCCTTTTTAAATCCAATATCTGAAAGTTTTATATATTCAATTTTACCAAATAATCTTCTTCTTTAGAATAGGGACATAAGAATTTAGTTTCAATAATGTTTTGGTGTTTTTCTAATAACTTTCATATTTGGGTGAGTAGTGAAAAATACAATATCTTAACTGAATATAACTTTTATAATAACAATAATTTATAGTGTTAAGTTATACATTTTAATGGTTCAGAAGTATAAATAGATTATATTGTTACCATTTAATCCAATGATGGTCATTGTAAGTAATTTCACGGTGAAACTAGACGTAAACAAGTGTCAAACTTTTGATTGTTATTATTTCTTAAAAATACACCTTTTGGTTTTGACAGTTGGAATTAATTTTAAATTAATAAATGAAACTTATATGTTTTTAATTTGGTAAAATATTTTTCATTATTGAATTCGAAATATCAAAATTATCATAGGCTAAATTTTTTGCATTTTTCAGAAAACTTTTAATTTTTGGTGAGTAGTGAAAAACACTGAGTTATAGTTTAAAACAAAATTTTTATTTAAATAATTATTTATTTTATTTATGTTTATTTTAGGTCAAAATAGATACATAATACCCATATGTGTTCTATTTAATTCATTAGAGTCAGTTTATAAAAATGTTATATATATAAAAATTTTATTGAACTTTTCACCGTCCTTTACCCACCTCTTAAGAGAATTTGTAAATTCACATAAAACATAAATTTACCGCTTATGTGAGTTTAATTTTGAAAATCCGAGAGACACGGTTAATATCAAGGAGTAAAATGAGGTTGAATTAGATAAAAATAATTTTTGGTGAATATTAACGTTTTACTTTTATTTACCACAGTTAAAAGTAAATCGGGTAATTAAGGGTAAACATTATATTATTATTTCCCAAACACATGTCATAATTTTATTGGATATGTGTAATTCGACCAAAAATCCCATATTAGTAATATATGACCCTTTAGGTCCACTTTTATTAGATTAAGACATTTATTATTATTTAATTAAAAGAACAGTTAAAAGTGTTAAATTCAATGTTAATTAACTAAACAATTCTTAATAAAGGGTTATTCAAAAGATAAATTATACTATAAATATTCACTAAAAGGATAAATTTATTTCCTACATCATGGTATTTTATTTATAATTTTTAGTCATTAGATAATTAAATTTATTTATGAAACAATGATGATGAAATAATTACCTTATTATTTAATGAATAAAATAAATGATATTATAAATATTAAAATAAATATAATTTCAATGTTTTTATGACATAAAATAATTTTTTAGGGGACTATGCCATTCTAGGGATGATTCAATGTATCTTTTTCGAAGTAATAATGTTTTTATGACTTTGACAAAAACAAAATACCAAATAGTGTCAAAATTGACATAAATAAATATTTATAACAAATACAATATTATTGGTTGATATAATATTCCTAAAAATTTATGTTTCGTCCAAAGGGATTAAATAATATTATATATGTCATTAATTATCCACTTGATGTTCTCTTGAATGTTTAGAGTATGATTATTAACCATATATAGTAATAATACAAGAAGAGACTGTAAAAGTTAAACTATTTATCTTAGAGTTAAATCTAAATGATAAGGTTAAAATGGTAACCTAAACATGTCTAAAACCTATTGGTCGAGAGGATATCGAAACATCCCCTCCCTATAAAAGAAATAAGTAACTTTTGATCCATTATAAAACGAAAATGAATTTATTATAAAATAATATTTTATGTTTTTCCAAAGGTTCCCCTCACCCCTCTTATAAAAGGGAACTTCCCCTTCTCTCAAATTCAAACGTCCAAAGCCATTTGGATGGCCAAAAGCTTCCCAAATATCCTCCCAACTATCTTAAATTCATCCTAGAGTTCTTCCTTTGGTCATAAATCCAACCCAAGGAGCCCTTTGGAACAAATAAGAAGGAAGAACCAGAAGAAGAGGTTATGATTTCACCACCCTCTTTCAAGTTGTCCTTTTCTTCCACTTACTATTTCTTTGTTTTTTACATTATAAAATATTAGCTAAAGTATCTTATATATACTTTGATTTTATTATAAATATGTAAAAACTATATTCATTATCCTTTTCATCTTATGAATGATAATGTCACCATGCGTGCATACGTACGGCTTATAATCTCCACGTCGTGGTGTAATTTTTTATTATACACTATGTTATTTGGATGGATATAATGATGAGAAATATGTATATAAATAATGAAAATAACATGCTAATGTCTCTTTAAAATTAAAATACCATCCAATTATACACATTTAAGGAAATGATATTGTCGCTCGTGCATACGTACGGATTACTGTCTCCACGACGCGATAAGATTCATTTCCATGTTCACCAATCATCGACGATTATAAAAATATATATTACTAATAAGTATGTAATATATGACATAATAATGTTACTGGAGATATATATATATATATTCATCTGTACTTACATATATCTTATTCAATTAGTTCCGTTCAATACGATATGAAAACAGAAACATCGTTTATGCGTACGTACGGACTACCATCTCCATTAATGGTGTTTTTCATTTCATATATATGTATATTATACGTATTTAAATTCTAAATATATATGATATATAAATCATGTTTTATATTCTGGATGTATTTAAATCTTTACCTAATTGATACAATCAAGATTAATATGTTAAAACACGTACGATAAAGAAAGCAATTGTTACACGAAATTATAATTTAACATGGAAATTATTATTAAATGGTTAGTATAAAGTCATAAATGAATAATGTATGATATCAAAAATATTAAACTGGTTCTGGTATAATTTAATAACATACTTTGATATTTATACAGGAGGATAAACGTACCATTGACTAAAGGAATGTTCAAGGTAAGGGTTTATTTCACAATCTCTTCATTATCTGAGGTTGTTTATATGCAATTATCTACCGGGACCTCTTTATCATCCACATAAATGTTTCTTAAAAATGTGTTTCAAAACATTATTTATATTTCATATAATATCAGTTAAATTCAGTTATACCTTTTTTGTCATTTTATATGATGTTTATAAAGGAATCATTCCGTCGTTTTCCAAACAAGGTCCTTTTTAAACTTTTCGACAAAATTAATCTAAGAATGTTTTTTAACTTATATGGTGGGTGTGGCTATTTTCTACCGTTATAAAATCAGAGAATCTTCCCTTAAAATCTTATTAGAATATTTTGAAAATGAATATATCTTTATAATTATGTTACTCTAAAATGATTTCAAAATAGAAAGAGAACTTTCTCTAAAAAGGGTTTTGATTCCATCTATTTCAACACCCTTTGATGGATTTTATGTTTTTTTAAAGTTCAATTATTATGATACAAAAATTCCATATTGTATTGAAATTTTTGTGATATTTTTGACTATAGATGTGCTATTTTTATACCATTCATTTTTTATTGTTAATGTATTAACATTTCGTATGCTATTTTAATACATATGTTTATGATATTTTTAAACCTTTTCACATGAAGAATGTATTGGACATAGTAAGTCATGGGTGGATCCCACTATAGAACCTCGATGCATCGGTAGGTCTCATGAGAAAAGTATATATGGAATTGGTCGAGGCCTTTCCAAATTTGATATATGGTTTTCACTGAGGCCTTAATCATTTTTAGACATCTTGGAAGAGGCCTTGACAAAATGTTTCAGAATGTCTGGAATTATAAATTCCCTCATTATGAAAATAATATTGATGGTTCTTGTAGTTATTTGACTAGTAAAATACCCATGACTATGTTTTGTTATGGCATTATTTACCCAGCTCATATTCCTTCCATAAAGGAATTCATGTTTATTATTTGTAAAGGCATGTGGTTTCAATTATTCACCATGCTTAATATTAATGTCATATTATTTTTTATTGCTTACCCTTACTGAGCGTTTGAGCTCACCCCTTTCTTATGTTTCTTTTTCCAAGGACTCCAAGAAGTATTTTGTGATTGATAAATAGGGATAAGCTATGAGATTAATGGCAGTCTCAAAGGATCGTTTATGTTGTGTTTTATCTTTTAATGTGAAATGTGATGTTCATGTAAGTAATTTATTTTCCAATACTGCTAAACTGATCGGCCCTTCGGGAATTTATTCCTAGTAATCATGCCAATGTATTAAAATAATGCACTGACTCTGGGTAATTGGGGTCAGGGAGTTAAATCGAGTCGCTATATCCATAAGAGATTCATAATCACTATATGTATGTAATAATGAAAATTCAACTAGGTGGGTTTGTATCAATAGCTGACGATTTTAATTCAGATTCATCTTATGATATGACCTTATATTCATGATTTAAAATACTCAAGTGATGAGTACCTATACACCATCCTCCACAATCCTTGTGTTGCGAGAGAACACCCCTATACAACTTTTCATAGAGTTGTTATATGAATAGTTTATTTTATAGAAATATCCAAAAGTATAATATGAAAAGATGGTAGAGAGGCTCATATACTAGTATTCTATTTTATATACTATCACACATAATCATATGTTATTTTTTTAATTCATTGGAAGTATATATACATTTTGGTAAACAAATTATGGTGTATAAAATAAAAAAATATTCATTATTATTCTAAATATCATAGTCTTCCAGGTTTATGGATATTTGAATATTGATTAAAACAAAAGTGGGGCCATTAAGGAAATATATTGTGTAAAATATTCTTCAATAATAGCCTCTTTTATGCCTTCATGTATTCTCATGACTATGGACAAATCCAAGATCTTTTCTAAATAATCAATATATATATATATATATCTGTGTGTGTGTATATATTTTCAAAATGATAAATTAATTAATGATAATGAATATGTGTTCATAATATATCAGGCCTAAGTATATTCCTTAAATTCTAATCAACATACCCACTCATAATAAAGGAAGGGTCATCACAAGTAGAACAAGGCATTATTATCAAATATTTTGGTCTGCTAGGAAATAATAAATTTTTAAGAAATAATAATTACTGATAAAAAATACTATAAAAAAGTATATAATTACCCTACTTAAAGAATTGATTAGTATATTGATGAGATTAATTTTTTTATCCTGAAAATATATTTTTTGGTTCAATTAGGATTATACAAGTTTATTTAACTTTATTCTAGAATGAGCCTTATGGGGTTGGTCCTTAGTTTTATTTTCTCTAACATTGATTGTATATTTCGAATGACCTGAAAATTTTTCAATGATTAAACCTCAATGTCTATGAACAATATATATTTATTGTACTCAATTTTCTTCAATATTGAAATAACAATAGCATCCATCACTAATTAAAGAAGATTGATAATTATTAGTACTTAGTGCATGATAAATAAAAATTTATAGAAGTGTTACATTAAATCATTAGATTAAAATCTTTTGGATTATTTTCACCCAAACCAAATTAATCTCTTATTAGTATATGTAACTTTTTAGTTATATTTTCTACATACCCATAGAGTGCATCAAATCCACTAAATCTTGAACATAAGCTCAAACATTATTTTTGGGACATTAATATTAATATCATCATTCCCCAATATTATCCAAATACCTTAGATATCAATTATTATTAGAAATTAGTTTGAGATTTTATATAAATGATGTTAGGCCCTCTATATTTTACATGTTCAACTTACCTATGGGTACCATGATGCAGATTAGAAATTTGGTCGTTACCCTAAAGCCTTGGAGGAGGATGTTGGTTTATGGTTCCTTAGGAATCTCTTCAACATATTATCATCTACCATGTGTCAAAAAAGAATCATTTTTTACACTATATTTTTCCTATTACCTATATTAAAACAATTATACATCTCTATCCCCTATTTAATTTTTATCATATATAGATTAAGACACCCTTTCTTCAGGTCACTCGATCCCTGAATCAGGGAAAGTGTGAATCTCACGCTTCATAAATTTGGAAATAAACCTAATCATTTAGTCTTTTAAAGGAAACTAAAACTAGATTGGTTGTATTCACACATAAAAATCTACATCCACTAACGGTGGTGTGTCACCATAAAGTATTTTTCAATTGGGGAATCAAACAACGATGAAACACATGATCATTGTAGGGGAAGGATAACATCATCAAAATAATATGGTGTAAAGTATTTATATTTTTATTTCCTATCTATCTAAGATACCAATACACTATATATGAAGAAAATTGAATATAAATACATCCCATATATTACATATCCATTATCAAATATAATTCTTATGTTAATTTCATAATATTGAGAGTATATAAAATTCTATTTGTTCTGAAGTGTCAATTGTATCTTTATCATAATTTTATATTTTCTTAACTATAGAAACACATTTTTTAAAATGTATTAATCAAGATCAAAAAATAATTGTCTAATTTAATAACACATTTTTTTCTAAATGTGTCACAATCCACCCAAATATATCTTACAATGTCCCAATGTTAAGAAATATATACTTTGCTTAGTAGATTCACTAAAAAGATCTAAATATCTTTACTAATAATTAACAGTCAAGATTTTGGTTACATCCCTAGGAATTGTGGGTAGTTGTGATGAATTTTTCTTGCCAAAACATATGGTGTGAGTTGTGGATAGATAGAATGATCATAAACTACCTTGTTACCAAGAAACATGATCATAAATATATCGGTCATTTCCATCCAATCATCTGTATTCCAAATAATTATATTTTTTCCCATGGTGGGAAAATACACTATTTTGATTAATAAATTATGCTAATTTAGGCATTAAAATTGACTTTCAATAACCATATCATAAATGTGTTTACCTATAATTATATCCAAAAAAGATGAGAATGTTATATATATGTATTTGGGGGGGGGGGGGTTCCATTACATGTTTTTTTTGGAAAAAATCATTTTTTATTTTAATAGATATAGAGTTTTCTCATAATTATTTTTGGTAGATGATATTAGATAAATATTTTAATACATGACCACTATAATGGGTATTACATTAATTTTTTAGGTTTTAGATAGACTAATACCCACTTATATCATAATTTAGGGGGAAATTATTTTTTATGGGTTCAAATGTATTGATATGGTAGTTTTTAATTCATGTGCCAAGGAAATGAAAGATTGTGAGATGTAAACTGTATCATAGATGCCCCAAAATTTTATATCCACCTCAAAATTAGATGTGAATGTGTGAACCTAGTAAACCTATTTATTGTAAAATCAGAATCTACCACCAAGGAATAATTCATATGTCAATCTTAATCCACATTAATCGTTATAAATTAAAATTCACAATATTTTTTAAAATCTATCAATAAATGATTTCATTAATTTTTGTGGATATTATTAAAGAATAAAATAATTTATATATATGTAGGTCATAATTATATCCAGTATTTTTTACTAAAATTAATATATCCCCTCAAGTAATTACAGATTTAAAATTAAACAAAAGGTTTGAAATGTTTTGGTTCGTTTTTGGGATTTTGTTGTCATTATAAAGGTCTAACCTATATAAGTGATGATAGAATGATAAATATAATTTATTAAATTTTTTGATAAAAATGTTGAGAATGTATTGTAGTGTGGGTTTATTGGGTAACATTATGTCTAATTAAAATTGTATACCATTAACATATATCATTAATATACAATATCAAAAGGATGTTCAAAAGATTGATAGTCTATTTTTTATAAAAGGAATAGAAGTGAATTGTGTATAAAAAAGTAAATATTTAAAAATCCATAAAGTTCATATAACCCAAACATGGTTTAAAATTCACATAATCCTAGTATAAAAGTATTTCCCCCTATACTTCACATGATCTAAAAGAAGTTAATCATATAAAAACATAAGGAAATGTGAGTAGTTGTATTATATATTCATTGAATATTAAAACCCCTAATATCAATTTTTACACATGATTATCAAGGGATAATTTTGATTGTGGTATCCTACAATTTATAGGGATGGATATGTATCCATGTATATTATTTTCATGAAAATTAATTATAATAGCCCCAGGTGCAATATTGTTCTTCACAATTCTACTACTTTTTACCTAACATGCTATAATTCTCAAGGGTGGTTTAATAGTCACAAATAATGTTTTATTAATCGATATATATTTTTATGATAATTACAAATATTTTTTAAAAATCTAAATAAAAAATTAATGTAATATGATATGTGACAGTGTATCATTGATGTGTCTAAAAATTAAATACGCCTTGCATATTTCTTAACCTTATATGTTATAATAGAAAATTTAATATTAATATATTAATATAAAATTAATTAATATTTTTTTTACCATAATATTTTTTAGATTATGTTTCTGAGACACCTACCTATATCATGTAAGACTTTGTGAATCCCTTATGAGGGTAGTTTCAACATAATAACTATTGAATATGAAACACAAAAACATGAATTTGAGAAATTATTATTAATTAACCTCATTAAAATTCCCATTAAAGAGTTACTATATAACCTATCCTCACATTATAATTTATGTTATAGCCACATGGGTACTCAAAATGAATGGATTACTCACTCAGTACAACCAGTACATTCTCCATTTAGGGAAGTATGGTTTATTTTTATTCCACACGCTTCTAAAAATAGATATAATTAATATATATTATTAAAATAACTAATATAAACCAATGAAATTTTAGATCAATAAATGGTTATATTGTTCCAGATTGTGAAAAGGTTTATCCATCTAAGGCAGATATTTATTAAAATTATTTGACATGTTTTAAGACCCATGAGATGACGTACCCCAATAATAATGGATATTTTTTGATAATAAATTATATCTCCCCCATAATAATCATCTTCCCTCTTTTGGTCACTCGTGAGGGTTAAATCATTTATCCATCTTTATTCATCTCCCTATCCAAAATTTTGGCATTTTTATTCCTATTGATTTATATGCTTCCCTGTTTATGTGGTTTATGACTTACATTATTTCTATAAGTTTCCACATCATATAGATCTAATTAGTTTTGTATACATTGGCTTAATTTTTATCAATACTCATCCTTTATACTTATCTTCTAGGGGAATTATCACTTTAAAGAGTTTTGTTAGCATAATTATCACATATAATGTTTTATCCATCCAAAAATTATACTTTATGTTGTATTACTTTTCATTTTTCCTTAAAAGATAATATATTCTTCCATCAAACATGATTTCAAATCATTTAGTATTCCTACTTAATTTAATTTTAATATAATACACTTTTATAAGGATGATTTTTATGTATTTACCACATATATTTAAACTACAAATTATTCCTTATTTAATGACAAAAATTTTTATATTTTTATCAAGGATGTGTATAACTCCCTAAAATGTATCATTATGTTGGGATCCCAAAATCTATAGGTATGTATTCCCCTGGTAATGATACAAGGTAATCCATCTGAAAGCACAAACCTAAATATTTTTAAATACACATCTCCCTATATCATTGTAGGAGGATTAAAATTCCATATTATGTTTCTATAGGGTTTGAAATTATAGTATTACCCCCTTTATAGTGTTATGAAATTAATATTCCTCATACATTGAGAATAGAATGGTATATTTTTTCATAAAGTCAATTTAAAATCTTATTTTTCACTCAATATATTTAAATTAAAAAAATATAAATTGGTGAAACCATAGGATATTGAAATTTATTTTCTTTAATAAATATTTAATTGGAAACCCGATTGATATTTAATGAATATTTGTTTATAGTTGAGAAGTATGGACCTCTAGAGTAGTATAATTATCAGAAAATATGAAGTCATTGGACCTGGTAATGAAGAAATTTAATGTGAAAATAAGTAAAGTCTTATAAATGATGGTAAATAATGATTATAGATCCATACAGGATAATACCTAATGATTTTGGATCCATAATTAATATTCCTTACATTATCAATTTTTAGATGAAACATAGGTCATGATGTGAGAATAAGGACCAAACATGAATTCTTGTTCATCTGAGTAATTCATTCCATAATTATTGAGTTATATAATTAAAATATGGTCGTGGTGAAATATATGGATTCAAGAAAATTGGGGTTAACAATAATAACTTTTCAATTTCAATGGTCATATAAATTTTAATATGCTTGATAAGTGAAGTATACCTATCACATAATAATGTTTTATTATTTTACCTATAATTGAAACAAAAAAAAATGATATTTTTTTTTGTGGAAGATGGATCACAATGTAATGAAGATGTATTGATTCTTTTGTTTGAGTGTATTTTATAACATAAATAATGATTTATCAATGATGAAAATTTAGACACCATGGAACATATAGTTTTTTATATACGTTGATGTTCAAAATTTTAAACATCGCATAGTGAGGAATATAGTTATCTGATTTCTGAATATCTATAAAAATTGATTGATTTTGATTACATAACTATCTAAGAGAGGATTGGTAGTTATTTTAGTGTCCATTAACTCTCTTAATCAAATTATTTACTAATTAAAATACAAAAATGTGTTTAAAGATGACTAAAAAAGTCGAGACTAATATTATCTCATATGAAAAATAAATTATTGTCAGGGGAAGAGAACACATAATATAGAAAATTTAAATAGTTTTCTCTAGGATACATATGGAAGCTAAGATATATATATTTTTTGATTATTTTTAAATTTATGTGAAATATTAATTCCAAGATCAGGTAGGTGCATTCAATATTTCATTCAGATGTTAAATAAATTGTGAGATTGGGGGGAACCCTTAAACGATTTTGAAATTAATGATTATCTTTCTTCCACCATGGAATATTTAATATTTGTATAGTTTAAATAATATTTGATCACTGAATATTACATGGTATTCTATTATAATAGAGTTCCCCCCACAATATGAAAAACTATAATCATGGATCATGAATCCCTGGTCATCAAAAAGAATCCCACATCCACACATAATAACATCCACAATAGAACCTTTATAGATAGGTTTTATGATAACACATGGATACACCAATGGCACCTAATAATTGCTATAGATAGTATAAAAAGCTTCTTATTACCACCTATAAAGGAATCTTGTTCCGTAAAAAAAAATAGAAAGTGAATTCCTCAACAATTACAAACAATATAACCAATAAATAATATAAATGTAATAATTATTCTAGTATTATTCAACCAAAAATTTGAATTTTTGATTCATTTTGAGATTCATATATAAACTAAAATAACATAGAACATGATAAGTTATAGGTGTTCCAGGTAAGAGAAAAGAACTAAAAATTCCAACCTATTTCAAGAAAAGTTGCTCAAAACTATTATTATTTATTTTAATTCCCATACACGATCCCAGGAAATTTAATGTAAAAAATGGCCAAGATATTTTTTTGATTAGTTTATCCATAGATTCTATATTATTATAACTATAATAACAATATTTGGAATCCAGATATACTAATTTTCAATTTATAATTCTATCAGTAGGCATGGCCTAGTTTTAACTCTTAAACATAAGAAAACTGAGTTTCGTTGGTAATGAATATATCTACAAGTCATTATCCCAAGGGATAATATCATTTCAATCCTGATAGTTTTTATGAATGGTTCCTGGGGAAATATAGAATATAAATGGAGAGGGTGAATTCTAGAAATTCAGCTTCATCCACTTGCATAACCCTTGAATAAATGGAATTCTGATCATTATCAAAGATGTAATTGAGAAATGGTAGGTGATGCATAGATTTTTAAAACATGATTGACAGATTTAAGTGTATATAAACAATAAAATATATGATAAAAATATTTTCTAAACCAAAAGATATTTTTTGTGTGTTCTATTATCTATCTTGAATTCAAAAACATAATCTAATAACTTACTTATTGTCTATTTTATAATGGGAAATTCTAGATATCCCTTTTCAAGCTATATCAAGACTCATTTTTTTTATCCTTGATAAATTGTGCCTATAACATATACCACATGAGAGATTCTAAAGTTATTTTCCATTAAAATTAGAAAATCATTCTCCCAGAACCATAACATTAATATTATCCTGTTTAGTTATCATTGATAATCGAGATCAGTTCACCAAATTATTGTGTTCCTCTTTCCAATAGTTCAAATAGAAAAACTATAAGATATATTTTTTAAATATATTTAATGATTTCTTTGGGAAAATGGATAGAATATAGGACATGCATTATTATGGTGATTAGAACACTATTGATTAGTTTGTAATCATTGTAATGTATTGAATTTAATGATTTTAATCGTGTTGAAATACAATTATTCTATCAGTGATACCATAAAAATACTAATTACATACTCTCCCTATCGAAAATGGTGGCCTAAGGTAGGTCCACATGAAGGTACCTTTGAATAAACCAATCCATATTTACGTATTTACTGGTCATTAAGAAGATAATTTAATGGATATACATACATATATTTTTTCCAGGTAACCATTTTACTACTACACTTCTCATAGGTTTTGAGGATACTATGAGATTTATTCCTAAATTGGGACTTTACCAAAAGAAATAAAAGAATATTTTTAGAAATTAGAATTTAACTAATATTATGATGATCAATAATACACAAAAAGGGTTTCACCCCACCTCAAAAAAATTAAATTAATATTTGTTCTAATTAAATTATAAGTTGATATGAAAATTCAAATAGATATAAGTACTCCTTATCATAGCCCCTGGAAATATTTATGCAACCAGCCCACATTCTAATGATAGCTACCAATAAATAAGGATAAAAGTTGTTCCCAAAAATCAATTCATAATACCACTACAAAAGACACACACATACTCATTACCATTAAGATCAACATACATTATATCTTATCATATTCATTTTCCTTGCCATTTTTTACCATGATATTCATCCAAAAACCCTTCCAATAACGGTCATTTAACGTATCGTTGAGCTATGAAAATGTAACCTTAGTTATTATTACCCATAAAAACCATTTAGTTCATCAAAGATCAATGTAGGGAGATAACAAGATATTCTTTAATTAATTATATTTTCTGTGATATTATGACAAAATAATCACATATTAATTGCTAAATACATATCGAAGGGGTTGGGTTTGATACCATCAAAATAATAAACACGGTTGTGTCATAAGTGACTCTAGGTAGTTTACCCCATTTAAAATAATCATTGATTACTAACAAATGCTATACATTAATAACTTTTCAATAAATAGTTCTCAATGTACCTTATAAAACTATTGAGGCCTTGTGCACTGTCTTTAAAAAGGTCAAAACCTGTCTCATCACTTCAACCTCTAGGGGTGTGTATTCAATGGGGGAAATTATGGGTATCACTGTTGATTTATGTGATACTTATAATAAAATAAGAACATTATAAAAATATATGATAGCGACACTATTTATCTAACTGAAACCCAATATGAAAATTAGGGAAACTATATTCTACAAGATAAACTATATTCTCTCCATCATTAATTTTTGAGTTACAATCTATATTCATATTAATCATACCCATAATGTTTCATCATTTGATGAATTGTTTGAAATATATATTATTTTATATTAATTTCTCATTTAAAGGGACCATTATTTTTCCGTGTACATTCATCCATCCTCTTCCAAACTATCTTCTAGGATTTTGATATTGAAAATAAAATAAATTTACATATCATCATTTCATTCAAATTTTAGTCTTATATCTAACCGATAATATTCCATTTATAAATTTTCAAAACGATGGTGATTTTTAGTTTTATTTTATATCTAAAGTATTATGTCTTTATTCAGATGCATAAGTTAATTTATGATCCAATTATGATTTCCCATTAATTTACATATCCCAATATGTATACATTATTTTAATGAAACTTCTTTCATATAAATTCTATATATTGAAAAAAAAATTTAAGGGAGACTCCTACTAATGTATCCAACTTGATCAATAAGAAATTTGAAATGATAATTCATGAATATTTTGAGAAAATAAACTGAAATGAAAATTTGATATATCCACGATGTTGAATAGACTATTATCTGACTTGAAATACTTCCTTCCACTACAACCCCTATTTTTCAATTAGGTGATATGGTCAACTAAATAAACCATATAAATTATTTTAGTTGGTAATGAATGAATTGAAGTAAATAATCACCCTACTAGAGAAGTTATTTATATATTTTTCTCTTAGTGGAAAATAATGGAATTAAAATATCCTCTAATAAAAAAATTTATATAACATAGGTTTAATTTTTATAAATTTATCTAATGATTTTCACTTTTGCAGATATAATTTTTATAATAAATTATTATTAGAAAAAATGTAAATTAGAGTAGATAAAACTCCACTTTCATGTTATATAGAGAGTATATAATAGTGATCAATTGTAGTTTCTTGTTCCTAAATATAAATACATGGTTTTTACTAGATCCATATATATTTAATTGGTCATGTGCATGCTATCCTTGAAAATTCATATATTTAATATTCATTATGTATTGTTAATGAATAGGTATAATGGAAAAACAATTATAGATTTTCATATTATCTAAGAAAACTTATTTTTGTAAGCAAGCTAACCCTCTTAAATTACAAAATTATAAAATATATCATAGGGAATGGGAAGAGGAGTCCTCATATAAATTAATATGAACGTATTTTAAAATATCTAACTTCATAATAGCTTGATATATATAATGAAATCTCTTTATTATCTATCCAATATCAAGGTTCTGTGATAAATTTTCTCCTAGAGTATGTCTGTAAGGACACTAATATCATGTAACTATAATATTAGGGTCTAACACTTCATAACTATTTAAGGAGAGGTAGGGGAAAATAATAGAAGTCATGTAATAGAGGAATATTTAATGAACCTTGTAATATGGATGATATAAATAAAAATATTATAATCATATACTAGTGATGTAGTGTATAATTATCATATCAACACATCAATGATATGTTCCCCTTTATATAATTTATGGAGAGTGAACTATATAGATATTTATATTGAATAATTCTTTGATTTATTGCATATGGTTTTTAGTTATTTTTTATTTTACAAAAAGATTCATGGTGTCATTTTCAATATGAGTTAAAGAAATAATTTGATGAAATATAGAACAAATCTTAATACACCCTATTCTACCCCCACCATATTCAGGTGAACAGTGGGACTATAGAGTTATAACAATTGATATCATATCCACTGGTTATTTCATAAATATAGGGAAATAAATATAATATATTAGAGAATATAGTGGATTAAACACCCAAATACTTTATTATATATACGTTATTTTAAATAAATTCAATATTTATGACAGCTAGAGATACACACAACTCTGAGTTTAGAAGAATGTAAAATCGTATACCATTATAACCAAGTCATATTAATTTTATATATGATTAGGAATAACTAAATATTTAAAAATATTATTATTTTAAATCTATAAATAAATTCATTATTTATTAGAATATTTTAAATAAAAATAAAATTTAATTTATTGAAAAAATAACTCTCAATAACATTATTATATATAAAAGTTATTTTTTAATGTTTCACAAAAATATTAAACAATTATTTTTAATAAATTATAGAAAATTTATTTGAAAAAAAGAAAATAAATAACACTGTATAAAATATGTTACATTTAAATTTTGACAATTTTTTTACAAGATTAATTTTTCACTGAATAATGATATATGATAATTTT
The DNA here is from genome assembly GCA_963277665.1 of Viscum album. Lineage (NCBI taxonomy): Eukaryota > Viridiplantae > Streptophyta > Magnoliopsida > Santalales > Viscaceae > Viscum > Viscum album. The sequence goes on from OY728150.1 coordinate 1,050,058,575, forward strand.
AATTATAAACCTTCATTTCAATTAAATAATTTACAAAGAATAATTAATTTTAAAATAGATTTAAAATAAAGAATAGTTAAATTAAATGATAATTAATCCATATTTTTTCATTTGAATCGATTATATGATCAATTTTAATATAAAAACATTTTATACTTGTGAAAACTTTCCATTAAAAAAACTGTTTTTCATCACATCTCCTTGATTAATTTTTAATTAAATTCTACAAATATATTAATTTAATTTCATAAAATTGATTAATGATTTTTAAATTTATTGATTTATATCGTAAAATACATTTAACTAAACATTTTTCATAATTTATTTTGGATATCATGAAAATTAATTACTATGGTTAAGGTTAAAACATGTTTATTGAGGTAATAGACTAAAAAGATAAGGTTTAAAATAATGACAAACTTTTAAAATTAATATCTGATAACCGTATTTTGAACTTATATAACATATAATTTTATTATTAGTTATTATAGGCATATTTTAATTTTAAGAATTTGGGTATCAATTTTTTCTTTTAAAAAATTCCGTGTATTTTCTCTTCCACAAATATAAAATGACATCCCCTGTTCTCTTATATTCATATGAAAAAATATATTTTTCATTGGAAATAAGTACTCAAAAAGCATTCTTAAATTCGTTCAGACATCATATATGCCTTCTATATCATAAAATATATATAGGAATTCATTTGGAATAAACCTAAATAGGTTTTCAAATGAAGAGATAATGTTCTTAATCATGTGTCATAATTTTTCTTACTCTTATAACTCCACAAAATATTATCCCACTATGATAAAATAATTAATATATTATCTCATATATTATTATATGATATCATGTTAATGTAAATAACTACATCCATCTCTTCTTCCAACAATTGTGAAATTGAACTGTCGATCGTGGATATATTAAACTACAACCTCTCGGAGCGAGGTTATTAATTTTCTACCACCACCTCTCAGAGATACACATAATGATGGATTTAATATATATATGTGATATTAATGAAATTAATATAAATCATTAATTTTAATGTCACATTTACCTTATTATATTCAAATCCTCATTAAAATAATAACCACTCTCTTACATACGTTTGGATTACCACTTCCACATAGTGATGTGAATTGATTATCATTTTATTGTGAAATAGACATTACTAAGGATATATATAATGGATATAATTGAAATATTTGATATAATATTTTTACTATAATGTTGAAATATTTTTTACCTTCATTTTTTATATTAGTTGAAAAAATATAAATAACATTTATTCATATACTCAACATACCATCTCCATGAATAGTGTAATTTATTTTATTATATCAATATTTTTTTGATTATAATAAATTAATATATAATGATTATATATAAACTTTATAACTTGTATTAAATTATAAAAATAATGTATCAATGATAAAAAAAGGACCGAAATTACCAGACCAAAGAATACAGAAAAAAGGTGTAATTATCTCTAGAAATATTTTTTAGCATAGAATTATAATTAAACAGGTCATAAAGTGCAATAGATAAATAATATATTTTATTATATATTTGAATACGGTTCTTTAAATTTTTTATGATAAATATAAATGTATTTTACAGGATTTATTAAAATTTTAAAAGAAAATTAGACATGATATGAGGGTTTCTCGTCTCACTTTCACTTCCATGAGACATATGTCATATTAAACATTTATTTCACTTGTGTTCAGTATATAATTCCTCTTCTAATTTTATTTTATGAATATAATTATATTTATGGTATTTCAATTATCATTTTATTTTATATATTTAATAGGGCTTATTATTTAAGGCTCACCAAAGTGGTACGTGTTTATTTCACAATCTCATCCTTATTCGGGATTGATTATTTTTAAATATCCCTTGAGTGAATTGTTATATATTTATATAATAAAACTATTAAAATTTCTTATGAAATGTTTATTCATCAAAATTTCATTAAAAAATACCATTTCCTTATCTTAAGTCCTTAAAATGATTGGGGAAATATATATTAAAAAAATATGACATTATATATCTATTTGGCCAAAAATGATTTTTCTTTAATATCCATGTTTTCTAAATATATTTGAAAAATTGTTTTTGAAACACTCTAAGAGATTCATTGAAGATATATATTTTTTACTTTTGTTCAAAATCATTTTAAGGTAATATTCTTATCTTTTTAAGAATGATGTATTTTTTGAATTTTTCCAAAAATTTAAATGGAGTCTTTTTGTAAATATACTTAGCATGTACGAAAATTACCTCCACTAAAACTATCCATTTATTTAAATATTTCATTATAATTTTACAAGGTTATTTTGAGATATTTTTTTTCTCTTATATTTTAAATGAAATTATATTCTAAATGTTTTTTACAAATTTAAATGGATATTTTCCACATGAATGTTTTTAAAGGGATTTTTATGTTTTTTCTATATTATAAAAAACCATATCTAAAATTATGATCAATTTGGAATATTTTGTAATAATTCCATCCTAATTATTTCTCCACATAGGATATTATCTATCTAACATATATTTACTATTTGATAACATTTTCCATTGTACTATGTATGGTTTGTGATTAGGTTTATTGATTTGGGAAAGTTTTAAGATTCAAATGCCAGTTTTTTATTTGAATTTTTATCTTGAATATGTTTATAGATCGTGGAAATTATTATTATTTTGAATGATAGTTATTAAAAAGTAATCTTTATGTTGATTATGATTCTACCCATTCATATGAGTAATTAATTTTTCAGAATAACTGATGGGAGGGGCCCATTATCACACCTTGATACATCAGTAGGTCTCATTAGACAACATGCTTAGGTTTTTGGTAAGAGGCCATAACCATTGATGTACGATGGATTGACACACTACAATGATGGTATCATTATGATGTCTGAAATTATACATTTCACTATTCTGATATTATTTGTTGATGTATATGTGAATATATGACTTGTTAGTATATTTATAGATTAGTTTCCAGATCTAGTGATTCTTTATATAAAATAATGTTACCATCATTTATTTCTATAATATTTTTCCTGTTGTTCAAGATGTTTTTTAAATGGAATTTTTTCAGTTATTGACCATTAAAAATATATTATTCTTTATTTATTCATTTTTTATTCCATTTTACACATACCATTACTAAGCATTAATTCTCTCCAATTTGACATGTTTTCTTTACCCTGGATTCTAGGATGATTATTTGGATTGATATACTAGGATATCCAATCTGAATAATGGTTTTATAGAATAAAATTATTTATCATATTTTATATTTTCAAATGAAATTTAAAATCCAGTTATGTATCTAATTTTTTATGTGAAATAAACAATCAATTCTTTAAGGAATAAATGAACTTTATCAAGAAACTATGTAATAATGTAACCATTAACTATAGACTATTATGGATGAATTGTTTGTAGTTAGTATTAATAATATTTTTTAAAACATTTCGATCAATATTTACAAAAATATAGATTATATAACATTACTATATAATTGAAATTAAAGATAATCCTACGTATATGATAAAATCATAGAGTTTTAATAAGGTAGAGATAATGTGTGTTTTATAGAAATATATCCTTATCTTAATATTATACATGGATGTGGTTTGGGAATAATTTTACCTAGGGTTAAAAACATTTAAAAGGATTTATTGGGAGTTGGCACTATCATCAATTTTTCCTGAATACTAGGCCGCACAACACAAATATTTTAAAACACTTATATGATATATTTGTATAATTCACATTTTATTTATAAATAATTATTAAGGATTTCAAAATAATTTTACTATTGGAAAAAATCCCATAGAAAATATTTTTAGGAATATGAGATTAAATATACATAATTTATTCAATTTCATTTAAATATTTCATGAGTTTTTGGATAATATATTTTATTTCATAATTTTATGATATAATATATTGTATACCATTCTTTAAAAATAGAGCCTAGAAGAATGAGTGCGAACCATATCAATGCATGCAATCCATGTAGAGCTTTTCCTCCAAGGGAAGATAATGAAGCTGGAGCTGGAGTTTTAGAGGGAACTGATCATATTACAACTATATTAGGGAATATGAGTTATGTTATAAGTAATAAACATTCATGTATTGATTATTCTAATGATCCACCACATGTGTGAACAATGTTAGACTATTTAATTCATAACAAAATCCTTCATTTTGTGGGATTATAAATCTATATGAAGTTTTTAAATGTATAAGAAAAATATAAAAGATATTTCAAACTATGTGGAAAATGTTTTCATCAATTTTTATTATATCTCAAGAAATACATATCAATGATGTAAAATAATATAATACACTAAGTATAAAGAAGAAATTAAAAACATATAGTTTCAGTATTTTATTGTAGTATTATTTGAAAAATATTTCCCTCTCATGCAATGAGAATACATAGAGAGACAACTATAGAGTCTTTGAAAAATCTATGATAAATATATTACTATAACTGAATCTAACATTAAAAGCAATGAATAGATTGTTTTGGACTCGGTATCTAATCCAATGATAAACTTTCATTGTTTCACTGATGGGATTATGATAGTAATTTTATGTTCACTATTCTCCCAAACATCATCAACATTCCAAGATATAAATTTTGTTTCATAAAGTTATAGAAAAAATTATAAATGACTTATAATTTTATTGGGATTAAAGACAAATGAGGATGGAATAAAAATTAGATACGAGGAAAAAGGTAATGCTATATTTTCCCACATGTGATTATTGTGTAAAGGATCAACCTGCAACATTTTTAAATGGAATGGATGTTTACATTAACTGTGGAGATAAAGGTCATCATGTGTGTGAATATAAGGGTAAGACATAAACATCTAATATTCAATATTTTAATTATAAATAGAATGGTCACTACAGAAACCAATTCCAAATTATCAAAGAAATTATACATAACAAGATAAGGGATTAACATCAAACATATTCTATTAATATATCCAAAGAGTAATGATTAGAGTGCTTGTGAATTTAGACTCAGTAATAATATTATAGACGTATTTTAGCAATGGTGTATTGATTACATGTATCATAAAACATATAAGGATTATGTTAATTTTGGAAGCATATATGTCATAATGTAAAATTAAATTTCATATTTATGTATATAATTATGTGGTTATGGGTTTAAGAATGATCATATGTTTAATATATTAAATTTCAAATTTTAAGGATTTATTTGATTGGGTTTTATAATGATTAAGGATATATTTAGAGAGATTAAAGAAAATAAATTACATGGGTTGTTATATGTTTCAGTGGAAATGTTATTTAATGAATAATTTCATTATATTTTGTAGACCAACGAATAAATTTATTGATAGTCTTTGGAAGCAACACGACCATTACTCTTAAGGTGTTAATAGTCAATTAATATTACATAACATGATAAAGAAAATAAGTTTTATAGAAATTGATGGTTAAAAAGTGATTATATTAACAATATTATTTTATTAGATATTCAAAAAATTTATGGAATATTTTTGTCGGTATATTAATATGGTTTTATAAATATTAAAACATGTATGTCGGGTGACTACCCATCGAATTCGGAATGGACATGGGGCTAGAACCCACAAACAAATGCTGGGAAGGGTATAAAATATAACCCTAGACTACATGATGTCCTAGTTTACATGACATTATATATAAAAAAATATTTTTTTTGATAAACAGTAATGGAATTAATTCACTTGATCTTTTTGTGTTACTGTTTTTGTTTAGATATTAATGTATAATATTGCATAATATGTTCTAAAAATTATATATTTTAAAAATATTTAGATAGAAATTAATGGACACTACACTCTTCTGTTTGTGTTGTGATCAATTTAATGTTAATTGTATTGATTTTGGTGTAAAATATATTTCTTGGATATTCGTTTCATGGATTTTTAAATGAAGAATTAATTATTCAATGTTGGACCAATGGATGAAATTATATATAATTTTTCTTGTTTTATCTATCATGATTGTAATAGAATCTCTCAACTATAGGAAACAACTCTTAAAAAAATCTATTATATTATATTCATATATGATTAATAAAATTTTATTTTAACACATTAAATATTTCTATTTTTTGGTTGATAACTATCACTTAATAAATTACCTTTTTGGCATCAATGATGGGGATCACTCTACAATTTTTTTTTATCGTTTCTTGTAATTTCATTTCCAGAAAATGTTTTATTAAAGGGAAACCTAGTTTTCTGTAATTATATATGGAATTATGACTTTCTACTATCTCATATAAAGTTAATGTTTTATGATCCCACATGAGGATATGGGTGTTCAATAATAGTAATCTCAGAAATCAAACCCTTTATTTCTAAAGACATGTTCAAATTTATGGGATAAAATATTTATTTTATTGAAAAATCTAAAACTTTTTTAATCTATAATTTATATATCATTTTAAAAAAATCAATCCCTTCAATACCTTGTGATACACACAATCCCTGGTCTGATGGAATCATAAAATTGTATAAAATTATAACCAAGTGATTCAATTGTACGGCCTGAATAGGTCCAAAGAAATTTTGAACATTTTTTGGTTGATAAATTTATTAATAAAATCATTTTATATTACATTATTTAAATAAATATAATTAACATTTTAATAAAAATGAAATTATATTTTGAAAAAAAAATTGTTTCTAAAAGAAGTTTTGTTGCATTTTCCACACATATTATAAAACATATTTTTTACCGTTTTAGAATCGAATTTTAAAAAGTGAAAATACATTTTATAATAATTATTTAAAAAGTATTATATAATTAATATTTTTTTACTTTTTCAAAAACAGTAGCGGTACAATAAATTGTTAAAAAGTACGGATTTTTATAAGAACAAAATTTTTTAAGGAATTTATAAATATTAATTTATTTTACTAATCTTTTAAAAGAAAAAATAATAAAATTATATTATAATTAACCCAATATATGAAATTCTAATCTATTAGAAGTTAAATTTTTATATAAAAACATTTTAATCTTGTAGAAACATTTTCTTTTACAAACCATTTTTTCAACACACCATTGTTATTAATTTCAAATTATATTCAATAAATTGGATGAGTTAATATTTAAAAAATTGAATAAATATTTTTAATTTGAGTAATTTATATTATAAAATAATTTGAACTAAAATTATTATCATAATTAACAGTAATATAGTTAAGCTATGTTATAATTTATAATGTTATGACAGTTTTATTAGGGGTAAAAATATGAAGATAAGGGTTAAAATTACCTACAAAATAATTAAAATCCTATTTTATAGACATATTTAATAATAAAATCAAACTTTTTTTAAGAATTATACAATATGTACCCTCATGTAAATTGAATAAAGTGGAAATTCCTTTTTCATTTAAAATTTTTTAAGTGTATCATATCTTCCACTTATAAAATTCAACCCCCCATTTCTATACTTTTCACAATAAGAAATCATTTTATTTTAGAAAATATCATCATAAATATAATACTAAATTACCTATTCACATAAAATATTAAATTTTGTGATGAAAAATCTTGTCTATAGAGTCTTTAAGCTTAATCATGAAAAAGTTTTCAGAAGAAGCGGTAAAATTATTAACCAGCCATTTTCATTTAACATCATATTATAAATCCCTCATATCAGAAAAAGAATGCCTAAAATATAATTATATTCCATTATTATAATTTAATACCAAATATCAATATTGTATTCCATCAAATGGGAAATGAAACAGTACATCTTGTGTATAGTGGATTACTGCCTCACCAAACAAGGTCATTTGTTCCTTCAACACATGTAAATCCTAGATATAAATATATAATAAATTAATATAATTATTGGATTACAATATCAAATATACCATCACAGCTTCAAATATTTTGGAATATAGTAATGTCAATCTTGCATACATGTGGAATACTTCATCCATGTAACAATATGTAATATTTTTCATTTTATTTTGAAATGTGTGGTTATAAAGATTTATTTACTGAAAATTCATGATATATTTTATTTAAAAACGTTTCTGGAAACATAAAATGTTATTTACCTTTCTAATTTTATATCAGATGAGAAAATAGTAACAAAATTCATGTGTACGTACGACCCACCGTATCCATGAATATTGTTACTATTTGTACCATATATAAATTTTATATATTATTATAAATTATTATATAATATTTATATCATATTTAAAATTATTATAGTGAGATTACCATAATCAAATAAAAAAGAATAAAATTACCATACAAAAATACGCATGATAAACCAAGAAATTATCACCTGAAATAAAGATTATAACAGTTTTTTTAATAATCATACCATATAAAATAGGTAAATATTGTATGATATAGATATATTATTATGGTTATATAATAGATTTATACAAAATCCATATATATTAAATAGAAGTTATAGACACCAATGCCGGAAATCAAACCTAAGTTAAGGGTTTCTCGTCTCATTTTTAATTCTGTGAGACATAAGTCATATTTATTAATTACATATTTTCTGTGTTGTATATGCAAATCCATTTAAATGTTATATAATTTATATTATTATCTTCATATTATTAAAAGTATCATATGAATTTATTTCATTCATGGGTCTTATGATTAATATTTCACCAAAGTGGAATGTGTTTATTTTACAATCTCATCATTAATTGGGGTTATTTAGGATGAAGTATACATTAAAAGAATTGTTTGATATAAATATCTCAAAACCAATATATATTCTTCTCCAAAATTATGTCCTTAAATTTTCATAAAATATTACCATTTTACATCTTTAGAAATTATATGTATTGAGAAAATTTTCATAATAAATGATGACTTTATTTTACTCTTCGATCGAGAAACATTTTTCTCCCATATCTATATTTTATAAAAAAATAATTTTTTATATATTAGAATGATATATTATATATATTTTAATCCAAGATATAGTTTTTATAAAATGTGTTAAATGTAATCTTCTTTTCATTTTATGAGTTAAGTACTATTTTATTTTTATGAGAAATTTTAATGGAATATTTGTGTTAAGGTACTCGACATGTATGGAATTTCCAACCATCATTACCACCCAATGATTTTATGATTCAATTATAATATTACAAGGATAATTTAAAATAATTATTTTTATAATATTATACAAAAAATTAATTTCTAAATGTAATTTTCAATGTGATGATGATATTTTCATCATTGATGGATAAAAATAATTTATATAGTATTTCAATTCCTCAACCAGAACAACCATCATTTTAACTTGTGATCAATTGGTAATATTTTTTAATGATCTCATCCATATTAGTTATCTATATAATTTATGATAAGTTTGAATATGTTGGAATATTTGATATCCTCCATCACATTTCTCAAGATGGTTTAGGATTAAATTTATCGACTAGGGAAACTATTATCATTTTTATACTAGTTTCTAATATGAATAATTAAAGTAATTATATTTATTAGTTAGGGAAATTATTAAAATATCATATTCATGTTCTTTAATGTTATTTATAACATTGACTATGAATCCTCCCTTTTATATAAGGAATGAATTTTACTTTTTATGTGATGGGAAGGGCCCATTAAAGCTCATGGATGAATTTGGTAGGTCTCATGAGAAAAGAATATTTATTACATGACCATGTCCTTAAAACATTATATATGATATCCTAGAACCGAACCTTTGTAGTAAGGTTATGATGTTAAACATTATATATTTCCTTATTATTATATTATTTATGGATGTCTTTGTGATTATTTAATTAGATAGAATTTCCATGTATAACTTACAATCTCATGTTATTATTTATATGGAATTATTTTATCATTATTTATTATTTCTGTATTATTTTTCAAGTAAAATTTATTGGTTAAATTTAATGTGAATCAGTTTTTTACATTTCAATATTTATAAATGATATCATCCATTGAATGAAAACCCTTATTGATCATTATAGATCTCCCCAATATTTGTTTCATGACCCCAGGGTACCTAGAAGTATCTTATAATTTATAATTAGATATATAGAAAGGCAATAATGGTGTTAATGAATAAAAATATATGTTTTATTTTATGTTATCAAATGTTATGTGAAATTCATATATGCATCTATTTTTACAAGACTACTATAACTTATGGACAATTTTTATGTGATCGTTTGTATTAAGAAACAAGGTAATAATGTAACTAATGACTCTAGGATACTAGGGTTGGGGTCATTATATATGATGCTAAAGGAGTACACATATTTTATGGATGAAACAATAAAAGTTTATAAAAATATAATGGGATCACATTTATTATATCTTGGGATAGATGTTAACTTAATGTTAATTAATTGAATTCAGGTCAGCGATTCCTCGAAAGGATTAATGATGGAAATTTATAGGATGATATGTAATGATGATTCCACTAATAAGAATGCCTTATCACTAAAATTTTCTAATATGATATAAAATAATGTGATGTATTTTTAAGTAGACAAATAATTATGAGATAAAATTTCCAATATATATGAAGGTGTTAGGAATGTGAATAATGATATGATATAGGTTTTCCAAAATAGATTTAGTAGCTTGAAGATGCGTTAGAGTGACATATGATTGGATTTTTTAAATTTCCTAGTAATTTTTTTTGTTTAATTCTTTGACATAGACATAAGATAATGGATTTTGATATTTTAAATTAAATAATCAGAATTTAACAAACAATGTGGAACAAAAAATTATGATTGCATAATGAAATGAATATTAGAGAATTATCCGTTGATTACATTCAAACTAATGTTTTAGTATATGAATTGAGGATGAAGTAGGATATATATATAATATTGATATATATTGTTATTATTTAATGTAACTGAAGTAAATGATTTGTAAGATATTGAATATAATGATGATGTAAGTAATGAGATCTGATCATTTGTGGAAATAAAATGGAATGGAAGAAATTAAATATTGGATTGAGAATTACCCACCAATATGTTTTAATGGTAGGTACATTTTTAATATATGTACTAGGTATCCATATAGACATTATAAATCAGATGGTGAGTATTAATTCTCACCAAAATTAGAGAAGCATTTCCACTTAAAAATTACTTCCACTTTAGTAGTGGAATAGGATATAAATATTATATGAATAAATTTTTATATAGAGAGGAATTAATTTTATAATACAATATATTATACTAGATTGATACTTATTTTACCTCAGGTATTGGAAATTCATTTATGGATTTATTATAGTAGTTGATAAATATAGTAGAAGATAATGCCCTATGAGAGGTAGTTTTAAACATTATAGTCGAAATGGATGGGACCCTTAAAAATATTGATCTATATTTTGTGAATAATATTTATATTATTGGACTAATTAAGGAGAAATCAAATTATATTTATGAAAATGAAATAAAATTTAAAAAACATAAGGTCATTAGAAATTATTTTAACAGAATTAAATGATATATGAGGAATAATTTAGTTAGATATTAAATATTTTAGAGTATAATTGGACCATTGATGATCACAGTATTTATATAAGTTAATATTTTTTAAAAATTAAATCAAATGGGGATGAAGTTGTACCATTGAGAATGAAACATCATTCATAAGTTAATATCGATATCTCAAACGAGATTCTTTAGTTTGGTATGTTTCTCTATGAATGTTTTAAATAACGTATAGATTGATACAAATTTTCTAAAAATATACTTTATGAACTCAAATAACAAGATGTATATGTAAAATTTTTCTTTGTCATGATGATGAGATGTTAAAGGAATGATAAATAAATATAAATATCATAAGGAAGTACTTGAATGAAATCATTTCTTATTCATCAGGAGCATAAAAAATCTAAGAGTTATAAAAAAACTATAGATATGTTCAGAAATGAAGACTAAAATATTTTTCAAACAATGAGGTTATGCTTCTACAATGTTTTATTCCACATAATGTTTTATTATGCCAAGTAAATAAAATAAAAAATGGATAAGCTAAAATAATTCATCAATGGGGAGTGGGAACATAGTCTATGTGTCATATAAATAAAAAATATTTCATTATAATTTTAATGCCATAAAATTGGGCAAAAAATTAAATTTTAAATTAGGATTAAAGTTGGATAATCTTATGGAAGGTAAAAGAGAATATATTTATTGATGTCTAATTCAATTCCATTGAAATATTACATTTTTCTTCTATAAAAAAATATTTGATCTGATTTATTATGAAATATAAAATTTTAAAAGATCAAAAAATCAATCATGTAAATTTATATTTTCTTATAAGGAATGGAAAAATGATCAAGAATAAAACATGGTATTAAACATCCATGAAATCACAAAAGAATAATATTGAGTAGATTTTTTATAATAGTGAATAATCTTAAATGATAGGTAATATGAATCAATTGATGAATTTAAATTTAATAGTTAATGGAACTATATATTTTGGAAATTTTGGAGCATGTAAGAATATAGGAAATTGTGTGACCTAGTTTTCCAGAGATTAATTGAGAAAAAATAATATTCATTATATTGATTTAATTCATTATAATTTTTTTTGTAATTCGGTTTTATGAAATAATTTTAGAAAACACATTCAATAAAAAACACTGTGACAATAGTGAAACGTAATAAAATTATTTGATTGATAGAATTTGAAAAAAATTAAAAAAATACCATGAGGACACTATGGATTATTCTTTTCATACTATTTTATAATAGTAACGGTTTGGAGAACTAGATACTAGGCTGCATTAATCAATATATTATAGATATTTCATTATTTCTAAGAGTTATAGTTGATATTCCTTCATTAAATTAACACTATAAAATTAATTATTTTTGTATATCAGTAAAGATGGTTTAGAATTATTATCCCCCAAAGAGGATGTGATCATCACATTTTTGTATCTAGATCATGTAGTTCTTTGAGGTATATTTGTTCATGATTGAATATTAAATAGGAAATATTTTATTGGATAAATTTATATTGATATGATCTTCTATTTTTATAAATTTATAGAAACAAGTTATAACCTACAATTTTTTTAAAAAATAAAAGAAATTGAGATCTTAAGAACTATGAATATTCTATGATCAGACAATGTAACTAATTACACATACATTCACGTTGAAAACAATATTGAGAACTATGGTATTGAAAATGATATATCCTTAGTGATGAATCTACAATAGAATAAATTTATGTAAATAAAGAACATCGTGGAAAATTATATAAAAAATACATTATTGATAGAAAAAGGAATCTCAGTTCATAATTAAATATTATCAGTATAAGTATTTATGTATATAAAGAATCAAGATTTAATAAGTCTTACTGTTGATAATATATCATAATAATTGTGGAATTTGGACAAACCATATTTATGGTGTCTCATAATGTTCAAAATAAATTTATTATATAAAATATGTAGGTCAATCAATAAAATATGGGGATGCAATAGTCAGAGGCATATTTATTGGTTATAAATCAATGCTTCAGGTGTATAAAAGTTTAATTATAGGATAAAATAAATAATATAAAAAATTTATCTAACAATTGTTAATAAAGAAGATATATAAAATTCTAGAATTTTATTTTCAAAATTGATAAATAAAGAAGTGTATGATATAAATAGAGATTAAAAAGGGTCTTAAAATATTCAGATTGATGTTGATTCTAAGGTTAAATTAGTGGGAGAGAATGGCGATGAACAGAGACAATTTTTTTTAATAAATTAATATATAAACTAAATTTTATCAAAAAACTTTTATATTATATAGATATATTACAAGGTAGACTCATGGAATGAGAAAATTAAAACATACGAATCTAATATCAGGGATATTACCCACATCATTTGTTGTAGAAGAAAAAAATAATCATGGAAAATACCTAAATAATCAATAGGACCATATAGAATAAAATTAAACAAGAGATATTGAATATATTACAGGACATCATAATGAATGAATGGTATTCTATGGTTATGCATATGGCCAAGGTATTTGTGTGGAAAAAATATTTGTTATATTTTCCTTAAGGATTTATGTTGCGATTTTCATAGGGATTGGTCAATGAAAGGTAAAATATATTCTAAATTTATGTGAAGAATAAAACTTTTTTGTTAAATAATGAAGTATATATATGAAAAATAGTTGGATATTATATTGGAAATTCTGATTGAAATTTAAAAAAAATTAATAACATTATGTGTGTTGTAAATAGAAGACGACATTCCCAGTGTTCTTGATTGGATAAATTATATATGATGTTTGAATTCATGTGATTAGCTTTTTATCACAAACACTATGTATAAATTTCAGATTAATAATACATAATGGTGATGGTATATATGGATGACCAAATTTAATAAGTAAAAAAACTAGAATTTAGTTGTTATTTTTTCAAAATTAATGATCTTTGAATTGAAGATATCATTAACTATATAATTAAAATAATTTATTGGGATAAAACTAAATCAAAATGAATAAACATTACACATCTAATATTTGAAATATGGAAGGGATATTTTAAAAAATGAATAGAAGAGTGAAATCCACTTTCAACTATAATATTAGTTGCAATAAATCATTGGATGCATGTTTATAGTGAGTGAGTAGACATACTTCTGTATGAAAGATTCACCAGGAGTATAATTTATCTTACGACAACTACGACAAACATTTCCAATTATTTATTCAAGGTAACACAATTATAGAGTCATATTGAGAAGGAAAAAACTCAAATAAATGAAGAAAATAATGATTATATTGAAGGAAAATTGAATTATGGTATTATATTTTTGTCTATAGAATATTTAAATTTATTGAAATATTATTATACAGGTTGAGACAGTGGAAGAATTACCATTTTTTAATTTGATAAAAAAAATTACTCATTTCTTTACATACAATATATTAAAAATAAATTTTTTTTAATAATAACAATAAAGTATTGATATGCATGATGTGGAAGATAAAATATATTAGGGAAGTGGTGGAAAAACTAATCTTAATTTAATGATACAATAAAAGTATCATTAAATTTATTAATAATCTAACAAAAATCATCACAAAAAAATATTGAGATATATTACAACATTATAATTTGGATGATGGATAACAATATTTTGAAATTAGAATTTTCAAAACACAACATCAAGAAGAATATATCTTCACCAAACCATTAGTATCTGTTAAGATAAATTCAAATATATCTTTTGGATTCATTTCTATAATTTTATTCATGATATATTCGTTATTAAATTTAATGTTGATGTGTTTTTTAATTTAATTAGAACTCTATACTCTAGGAAAAAGATGTTAGAGATTCATAAAATAAATATCACATGTTGTTAATCTAAATGAGATGATTTGTATTCCTTGAGGAGACAGCTACATGATGAAGCACATCCCAAGAATCCAAATTACAAGGAAAAAGGAAAGTAAATGACTTGAATAAATGTTACACCAAATTAAATTCTATATTTTTAAGCTTAATAAAGATACATGACATGAACAACATACCCCATCTGAAATGTACGAAGCCTAAATCCTGTAGAAGATCAAGCCCGGAAATCTGTGAAATCATATATTTTCAAAGCCTTTTTCAGATATGAATAAAATGGTGTGAATCCTTGTTACACTATTTATAAATTGTAAAATACAATTCACATGAAAAATGTTCATGATGTGAATAATTTAAAATTTGTGAGCAATTCAAGATTATAAATATGCAACTGACCCCCGAAGAATATGATAGTTATATAGAACCACCCCTTTTGTTTTTCTAAATCATCTCTCATTTTATTTATTTTAAACATTGTTTTATTTAGTTATTTTTTATTTTCATCAATTTTTTATAATTACCTTTTATTTAAAGACTCATTTTTTAATTGTTTTTATTCATACATTAGATACCAATTCTAATTTTACTTAATATTCTTCTACTTATGAATTCAGATTTATTCCTTAAGTCATGTTACTATTTTACTTAGTTTATATGATTACAATTTTGGACAAAATTTATTTTATTAGTTTATTTGTTATATTTATAATTGAGCATATTTACATATGTCTATTTAATATTGTCATGCTTGGATAATTTGTATGGGGATATGGGTGAAAAGTTAGTGCGTGTTTATATGTATGGAATGTCTAAATAACAAATTGATAACTGTTATATCTAGTAATGATTTTTAATAATCATTTTATCAAATTATTATTAACTTCCCTGATCGAGGGATATGTAATTCAAGGATCCTAACCTACATGAAGTTGGAAAATATTAGACCAACATCTTATGGAACTTGGTACCTTGATTCGAATATTAAATCACATAGCAGTATTTCCCATCCATGAAAAATGTATTAATGAGAGGGCGAGGGGTGAATTCGTGATATCTTTTTCTTTTAAGATTACTTTATTTTGAAACAAAATTCACCTACTGTTAAATTTTTCTCACATTGCTTAAAAATACAAATCACACATCTATAGGAACAAAAGAATTTTAAATGTTCACTACACAACATGAGTAGTTAAGTTCTTAGTATAGTATGTAAAAAATACAATACAACACAATTCAATAGAAAAAAAATCCATTTGGGGGGGTAAAATAATGTAGGATAAACACTTAAACATTTGTATCACTATTTTCAATATAATAATATATTTATTTAGAGTAGAATTAAATGATGCAATAAAAGTTTGTGTAACAAGTTAAGAACATTCACCAAATACATAAAAACATATTGCTGTGTTTCTTGGTAAATTTTTGCAAATATAATATTCTAAAGAATCATTTACATTCATACACAGTATTAGGTAATATCTTCAATGAACATAATAATGATACTCATTGGGCATCTCAGTATAATTCTTCATTCCAATTTTTCAGTCTGAAAATATTATTCTACCATAATATAGATATAGATATTTTACAATGCATCTGTCTTAATTAGGAAATATCAGCCTGATTTCCCAGTCTGATGATCCAGTACAATCAAATAATCACCTAATAAAATTATCCACCTCCTCTTCCTTTCAGGAACACTTCCTCAGTATTTCTCAATCCATCAAAATATTCTATTTAAAACATTATAACTTATCTCCTTTAATCCATACAGGAATGGTGTGATGATCCATCAGAAAGTAAAATGAACTATCCTTCATTTATAGGATCACCAAAATTGGTTTTGGTGAGAATCGTAAAATGTTTCCCTTTTAAACCAATTTCCTAAAACTAAACATTATCTTTCATTTTGAATACATCTTTGAATTCTTCATTTCCACTCATCTCTACTATTTTCTTATCAAAACATCTTGAATCTTCACAATACTTAATCCTACAAAGAAAATTATAGCCTTTATTTGGTATGATTTTGATTATCCTTCTAATTTATTCATCACAACGAAGACACCCACACCCACACACATATATATATAAACATTAATTACCATTATGCATTTCCATTGTAAAACTAATCCAAACTGAAATCACTCTACTAATAAAATTATTGAAACTTTGAGAAACATATTTTTATTTTCATGTTCTGTAAACATTGCCTAAAATTCAAATGATATAAACTCTTATATATATAACATCATAAAAAAATTCAAAATCTCAGTTGAAAAAAGTTTTCAATAACGTCAATCAATTATACTTTTCTTATTTTTTCTCAAAATAGTGACCTTATGTCTAATTTACCTATCAGTGTAAGACTATGTCAGATAGATTTTTCTCTATTTTATTCTAATGGATCGGTGTCAACTATCGTCCAATGATTCGGATCTTTATTTATTAGATGAATGTTTACCAATTTAATGAAAATGTTTCTGAGTCCTTCTTCCACTGTTGACCCAATTGACCAATTAATTAATCCTGATGAAAATGGAAAATTACATTGTTTATATTAATCTAGTTTAATGGTATTTGACTTTATTACATGCATCATTCCCATTAACTCATTCTTTATCATCGGTCTCAATAACTCCTCTTACTAAAATAAATTAACAAACATTTCTACCACTAATTATCTTTTCTACCGTAACTTTATTTGATATAAACCAATGTTAGGATTACTGTAGTGTATTTGTGATACACTGCATCCGATGAACTGATTCTAGAAACAACCTCGTTTATTCTTGATTATGATACACACAAACATCCAGAATTCACCAACTTCTTTCTTTAATGATATAAATATTGTGGGTTAATAGTCTTACTTAAATATAACATCTTCATATTCTCATGTTATTAATAATACATTATAGCATTCAAACAAATCCACTCCAGGAATCTCACACTGATAAATTGAGACTGAAAGGATTTCACATAACTTAATTTCTTTTGCAACAAAATCCTTCTTATAATTAGGACATCCTTGTGAATTTGAAAACCATTTAAGAATGGAATATGAACTTTTTACATATAATTGAATGTATTATAACGTCACATCCTTAATGTATTGTATTTCATTCCAATAAAACGTAAAACTATGTATAATCACTTTTTCTTCCATTTCCATTATAAGTATTTAATCATGACATTCTCAGAAAACATATCATATTAAGGAACACCCTGAATAGAAAATCATCATCATATTTTCATTATAGTAATTCAGACTCTGTTAATTTTCCTCATTCTAATTCAAACATTCATTCTAAACCTTAGGTGAACCTAATGAACCTTTTCTCCATGAAAAATTCATCATAACATGATGAACTCTCTTAATCATTTTGTGAGTGATAATCACATTATGATTGTGAGTATAATCAATAAAAATTACAATGTTAGGGGATTTTTTTCTCTTAAAAAAATGAAAAACCCTTTAGTACAACATTTCATCAGCTTCTAAAAAAACTTATTATCGACTTGGTCCCAAAAATTTACACATTTGGATTTTATTTCTAACCAATGAATATCAATAACTGATCCTTACACCCCGAATCAATGGATTGCATGTTAATAATTCTATGAATACACGTGTTTACACATTGTATGAATTAAAAAAATTATATAAATATTATGATATCCAAGAGTAGGGACACGTGAAACTTCATAATTTTTTATTCAAATCTATCTTCAATTTTTTAACATATCTATAAAAAAATACTTCTTAAAAACACTCCATAAAACTACTGGAATAATTAAAAAATTTATATGTTGAGTTCACATCTTACCCACAAATCCCCCTAAATACACGCTTCATTAATGGTTTAGAATATATAAATTGATATATTTATAAAATAATTCTCTCCCTTGATAACACTGTCCAATTACTATATTAGAGAGGGAAAAAATATACTTCAACATTGATGAAAAATAGGTTGGATGCCCATATTCAACCTTATTTTGAAAAATACTTCCTTCGGTAATGGTTTTGTGAATACATTAGTATCTTTTTCTGACATAGGAATATTCTCCAACATAAATTCATTTTATTAGACATAATTTTTGGTGAATTGGTATTTTATAACAATATGTTCTGAACAATATTGACATTCCATGTTTCTTCTAAGATCAAAGGAACTTTAACTATTATAACATAAGAGAAACGGTAAATTGACTTCAATATGTAAGTCTTAAAACTAAAATCATCATTAACATGGGTTGGGTAGCATCTTGAGTGGAAGAAACATACATTTCATAATTTTTTCTAAGAGTTACTAAATTCAATTTCTGAGTATGTCAGTTTCATTATTTACTCTAAGAAGAAAACTCTACCAAATGAGGATCTTCTATAATAAATATTTCCTTTCCAATCAAAATCTAAGGACCCATAGAAGTCAATATGTTTTGAGCTATCATACCTAATTCAGAAATGTTTTTTCTTTTATTTATTGAAGAATTATTTAGCAATCCAATAGTTGTGATTATTTTGGAACAATCTGAAATCTTACACATAAGGTAACAACATTAAAAAATTCTATTCCTCGTTTATTCATATACAACAAAAGTCCAATTATCTTTTGAAAATCTTTAGTGTCAACTCCCTTCAATTTTCCATCATTAGTCAACGTGGTTCCCACTAAAATCAGTGTGGAAACTGGTTTCGACTTTTCTATTTAAAACTTCATAATAATTTCCTTATCATACTTATCTTGGGAAATAAATATGTGTTTCTTTTTTTGTTATATTTTTAACCAAATAAATTATTTAATTTCACCCAGTGTGGACATCTTGATAATATTTTTTAACACTTTAGACAATATTTCGCTAGTTTATTAATTATTTCAATCACTGATAATGAAATCAACATCAAAAATTAAAATTATAGAACATTACTTACTTTATTATATATATGTTACTAAAAACACTCCCATTCATAATGCATATCATACTGAAGTAGGTATCTAATTTTGAATAACATACTCTCAGTGCATTATATATCCCATAAAAAAATTTCTTCCACTTTAAAACACATCCTTTAACCTTCCCAACAAAAAGTCACATGGATGTTCAATATATACTTCATCACTAAGTTCAATATTCAAAAATGATGATTTCATATCCATTTGAAATATTTTTTACTTACATTTGTAATAATACCATGATTGAATATGATTTTTTCTAACCATTACACCAATGATAACATCTCATCAAAATCAATGTCTTTAATCTCTGATTAACCTTTCAACAGTAATATTTCTTTATTTCTTATAAAATATCCATCTTTAATGATGTTATTTTGGAAGATCAACTATATTACAATATCCTTTTTGTTATTTAGATTAGGCTTGAGTTCCCATGTATCATTGTTATAATTTTAATCAAAATAATTATTCATTACCATAAGCCATTATGGACTCTCAAATGCATCATTCACTTCATTAATCCCTTCTTTTGAATAAAATTAATTATGTGTTATAACATATGATGTTATTCCTGTTCGAACATTAATATTTTGATAACCAATTAATTTTTCATATTCCAAATTCTATTTCATTCTGATATTACATTTTCAATCTTCATCTCCATCACTAAAAATATATGATTCCAATAATTCTTATGGAGTTGTATTAAAATTGGTTTCATCTTTATCAGGGTTGTTAACAATATTTATTTCATCGTTTTTATCTTAATTATCTTCCCAATCATATTTAGAATCGTTATTATATTTTTAAATAACATTTACATCAGAAAATTCAACTAATCTGAATTTCTCATTGAAAAAACACCTATAACTATTTCCTTATAAATAATAGATATGAAAATTTTTATCTTCACCTCTCAAATCTAACATTACAAGGTTTATATAATTCCTCATTATGATTCATGGACTCATGGAAACTCATTATTGTTTTGATCAGGTATTTTTTCCTTAAAAAATATCATATAGAGTCATATATTCTTTTGGAATGTAGAATCATTGGTTTTGAATATATATAGTAGTTCATATGGCTTTCCTCTAAACGTATGGAGAGAGGCCCTATTCACATAACATATATCGTCCCATTTCAACAAAAGGTAAATTTTTTGGGGAAACATCATAGTTTTAGGATTTTATAGATTACTAAAATCAGGTCCAATTAAATTATTCTGAAGGAAAATTTCAATCTATTCATTTTTTGTATTCACTACCATTCCCTATTATCATCTTCTTCACAGAATGGTCACATTCCATATCATTATTTCCTTCTAAAAATTTAAACATTTTCTATGAATCTAACTTTTGTTTCATAAAAATAAGACAATTAATATGAGAAAAGACATAAATAAATGTAATGAAATACTTATCTTTATGATTTGGTTTTTTTCTCATTGTCCTATAGATATCTGAATGAATAAGATCCAATGTTGATTTTGACCAAATGTTAACTTTATTATGATTGGATTTTGTAATATTTACTTTTAAAAAACATTCATACATTAATATCTTCTTCCTGGAATATTTGGAATTCCATAGACATTTTCTATCTTATATAACATGATCATGTTTATATGACATGTGACATCGTTTTTTTGTCATAATCTATTATTTTTTATCATAACATTGTAATACTATTTTGAAAATCAGCCACTTGTAAAAATTTTAATTTTGTACAATAGACTCTTATAACTAACTTTCCATTATTATCTATTTTCACAATAAACCCATATTTTCTGAAAATAAATTTCTTCCACTCATTTCAATATTGTTAAACAATTAGCAAGATGTGTTTCATACCATTAGAAAAAAATTATTTCTTAGGAATTAACTTTTCTTCTTCAATAATATTAGATCCAACTCCATTTATTCTATGAGATTCAACATTACCAAATGTTAATATTCATTTTTTTTAAGATGCATTCATCAAAAATTTCAGTTCACCTATAATATAATAATAAAACCTACTATCCATTATCCATGGTCATTCTCCTTTTTTATAAATGATATTGGTTTCTACCATAAGATTTTTCTCATTCCCATTCTCATCATTTATATCCATCTTCTAAGAATTGGTATAAAACGGTTATTATACCACTCAAAAAAGGAAATCCATTTGTGGGATTGAGAGTATTCTCCAATAGTTCACAAATATATTCTAGAGGTTGAAACATATTCTAAATTATTAAACCAACATTTTTAGATTTCATAAAGACATAATTATTAGAATTATTCCTTTTAGAGGATTGACTCCCCATGAATATTTTCCGACTATAATTTACGTTATAGGTATAATATGGTTGGATAAACTAACACATATTTTTAGTATTCTTGAATCAACCACAATATCAATAGTATACATTGAATGAATATGTACCTATGTGACTCCCATAATATCTTGAGTTGTTAGAATGTTTTACCTAAAAATTATTGTCTCTAACACCATAAATTGTTTTTGCAACAACCTTTTTGTTCTCAACTGGGGACTTCTTCTTCAGCTTTGTTTTCTTTTCTGGATAATCCGAACATGATGTTGTAGTAAATATCTTTGGATATTTTAATTTTACAATCAATAAATATTTCACATTAATTATTTTCATCCACATATACTACATTCCATGATTTCATCTTTTTAGAAATAATTTCAACAATTTTTTCAACCATTCATGTAAAAAATTTTGGATCCTTATCAGGTTGAAACATTCTATAAAATTCACCAACATCGGAGATAAAATTATTGTAACATGTAACCCAATTCTCATATTTATAATTATTTAAAAAAATTCCAATTCTTCTTCTTTTTATTTCATGCCAGCTTCCCAATTTTCATTATGATTGTTTTGTTTCTAAATAGATTTCATCAAGTCATCAATCTCATTTGGAAACCTCTAATTATCATAAACAAAACATTATTAATTATTATTTTTACGAAATTTCATTTTTTTTAATTTTTTTATTTCATTTTCAAGCCTCCCAATCCTTTCATACATTCTTTTAATATATCATTTAGATGAAATTATAATTCAATTTATTCTTCTTGATAATGGTTTCTTATGATCAAATAATTATTAATTGCTGAAATTAATGTATTCTATATAGTAATATATATAGTATTTGTCGATTCATCATTATTTTATTGTAATTAACCCCCTTTACGAAAAAGCATATCCTCTGTGATTTAGATAATTTTTTATTTTTCTCTTTAGAATAGTATTTATTATTATCAACATGTTTTTTCCACGATATTCTATATATTCTATCATCGTCATCACTTTGGTCATCATTATTTATTAATGATATATTTTTAATAAATTTTTTATAAACAAAATATTCAATTTTTTTTGGGGATGCTTCCCATTATACATTCCTCTAACTTTTTTAAAATTTTTAGGAAATAAGAATAAAAATTTCTTTAGATTTTTACATACCTCATTATGTAGATCATAATCTCAAACATATTTTTCTTAATGAATCTATTTAGGTCATTCCTTCTTGGAATCCTTGTAATAATTTTTTTTATGAATTTCTTTCTTTCATAGATTTGACATTTTTGATTTTCTAAATGATGATTGTACTAAGAAAATCACCTAGATATATTTATGTGGGATCTTTATATTCCAATGAGAAAACATTGTCTTTAAACATCTCAGAAAAAATTATAAATATATTATCAACAATAGTATAACATTCCAACATTTTCACAACACATATAATAGTGATTACAGTTTCAATTACCTTGGTATTAGAGTCTGGAACATATTTATGCTCGACTATTTTTAGATCTTCTTTCTTTAATATCTATATTCATATCATTTCCTTCATCTCTTTTTTGTTTCCTTCATAATTTTTTTTCATATTATACTAGATACCATTGGAAATGGTAACACCCTTGACTCTTAGAAACCCACCTTAAGAATGTGATAATATTAATGAATTATCAACTCTTCCATCATTCAAAACATTCTTCTTGTCAGTAGATGTAAGATGAAAATCATCATCAATAAAGAAATAAATCTAATGTATCTTTCATAAAATCATAAAAATTTGATATAATATAAGGTGAAATAGAATATTTCAATATATGATATTTATTACCATTGCTGACCGAATTCCAATTACTATTCACACAATTCATATTATCCAAAAATACTTCCATATTAAAACATCAGAAAATATTAAATAAAGGAACCCATAGAGTTGATACCAATTCATATTTCCTAGCTAGGATCACTGTATCACTTTGAGGGGGAGGGTGTGGATCAATGATATATTTTTCATTTAGGCTTAATTTCCATTTAAACAACCTTCACCTCCTCTTAAATATTTTTACTTCTTTGAAAACAAATCAATTACTGCTCTATTGGAACAAAAAAATTTATATGGTTCACTAATCAATGAGAATAACTCTGTCTTAGGTATGGTAATGAACAATACAATACCACCCAAAATACTAGAAAAACATCCTTTTGGTGGATACAACAAGTATGATATACCCTTAAAATTATGTAACAGAATGTTCAATGTAATAAAGAATGTACATCCAATATAATGAAATAATGAAATTGATTTTTTTGTAACTACTTATAAAAAATTCACCAACAGATTAAAAACATGTTACTATGCTACCATATCAACATTTACAATTAGAATATTAAAATAATTATTCACATTCTACCCATCAATATGTAATAACATCTATATAATTCATAATTATAATCAACCTAATATAATAGGTAGATTCAATAGTTTGATTGATCAGTTTGAATTTTTGTTTTTCGATGAAAACAACTAAAACAATAATGGAATAATTATATCTCTATCTGAGAATCTCAATCAGATTTCTTGGTCCAATGACCCAGTCTGGTCTGATAATCAAAAAATACAATATTCAATATTCTTATTATTGTGTACAAAGCACCGACTCAATAATCATAAATTTAAAAACCACTTCTCTCTAAAACATTATAAATTACCTCTATCCATATACACAAAAATAGTATACTAAATATTCAGAAAGAATAAAGTAAAATATTCTAGTAATAGGTATTCCAAAAGTTTCATTAGGTGGGAATCTAAAATTTTTTCCTACTTAAACAAATTTCCGGAAACGAAAAATTATATTTCATTTTGTATACATCTTTTAATTCTTATGCGATTTTCTAATCTTATAGATTCTTCTCTAAAATTCTCAAATATTATTGAGACTTCAGAAAACATAAAATTTTGAACCCTTTATTCAATATAATTCTGATTATCATAATATTTTCATCATCAGGATGAGGATTTATATATATAAACCAGATAATACATTATTATGTTTCTCTATTTCTAATATAACGACAAGAAACATTGATATGAATCCTTAATAAACTTTGTTTCAAATTCATAAACTTCTATTGATTAAATTGTCCTATAAACAATGTCACGACTTATGAATATATATTATCTTCTCTATATAACATCTAAAATTGTTTTAATCCCTCTTTGACACAAAATTATTCAACTACATCAATGAATTTATCTTTTCATATTTTTCATCAGACTAGTGATCTTGTTTTTGATGAAGTTACCAATGTTAGATCACATTTGATAGATCAGTATCAATTTTCATTCTTATGGATCGGTTTCACGAATATTCTAATGTCTAGTTTGGGAATATTTTCCTATGAAACCTGACCCATTTTATTAAAACATATCATATTTCTTTTTTTGTTACTGAACAAATTGAAAAATCAGTTAAACCTGGTGGGAATGGTTGATTAATTTTTTTTATCATTATCTAATTGAATTGTCCCTGAATTTCATACATGCATCAGTCCTAAAATATCGTAACATATCATTTGTCCAAAAAAATACTCATACTGATAATATCAAAAAAATCCACCAGTGATTCCCTTTTTCAATCATCACAACATTATTTGAATTCGTGTTATGATTACTCAGATAGATTAGCGGCACATCTCATTTGATAAACCAGTACCAGTGGAAACTTCTTTATTCTTTTTTTATATGATAAAAACAAACATCTATCATTCACCAACATCTTTCTATTAATATTTTTATCTTTTGGCCTATCGGGCTAACTAAAACAATATCCTCTTTTTCTCACATTTTGAATAATTCTTCATAACCATTATACAATTATTTATTTGTTAATCTCACACCAATAAACTAGGACTCGAAATATTTGACATCACATACATTATTCTTCAAAAAATAATGCTTTTAATCATTACATACCCATGACTTTGGGAACATTTTATGATTAGTATAATATAAAATATCTTACAAGGGAAATTATTATTGCATTTCATCATTTTAGAATATTCTGTCTTTCTAATCAATCCTCAAACTAGTTAACATGGCTTTTTCTCTTCCTATCCATCATAAGGATTGCATCTCAAATTTTTTATAATACATATGACAATTAGAAACATTCCAAATAGTAAACAGTCATCATATATTCATCTGATTTATTTATAATATAACGTACATTATTATTCAAATTCAAACATTCATTCTAGACCCCTGGTGAGTCTGATAAACTATTTATATCTAAAAACTTATTAAAAATTCGACGTAATTATTTAATAAATTTTTGACTAATTTTATTATTATATTTGTGAGTCTGATCACTAGTAATTACAATGTGAATTGATTTTTTTCTCATTAACAACAAAAGAAAACACATTTAATACAAACTTCATTCAATTTCCATAAAAACCATCTTCATAACCGGGTCCCAAAAAAAAGGTTTTTTGCTATATCTCAACCAAAAAATACTTTCCTCTTAGATTGATCAAATTGGTTGGAGAAAATCTAAATTGTGACATTTGATCTAATTTTCAGAATAATCCATAGGACTATCACATGCATGATTTGGGATTAACATTTTTCATAAATCATAATGTTGACTATAACCCCTTATCTACTTTCTAAATTAAATTGCAAGATACATATTCTTAATAACATCAAACCAAATATCAATTTTTTGTAATCTTACAACAAGGTTCTAACTACTAGGTTTCTAATAAATAGTATATCCACATGGATTCGTCACCGCACTACAACTATGATACACATTATAAGTTTACTATAAGAAGTGAAATATAAATTCTAATCTGATCAATCATCACATGTAATTGACAACACCATGGTGAATGTTCATATTTTTTAGAAATTACTTTGGTCATTATAATTCCATGTAACAACAACCTTTTTTTCATACCATGGATTTCCACACCCCTTTCTTTCCTATTATCTTAATACAAAACTCTTTCAATCATGAACTAGAAATAATATCTTGTATATTTCAGCATATTGCATGCATATGAGACATTGGATTCATTCAATGAGCCTTTATTCTTAAGAACAAATTTCATTCAATTCCAATATTTAAAGATACATTTCAATATGAAAATGATCAAGCATGGATGCTTCAATCATCCTTGCACCACCACATCCCAAAAACCTGTAATATGGACCACCTGAACATCCAGGGAGTGATTAGTATTATATGGGAACACCATCATGGAAAATATATTTCCATCCTTCAGTGGTACTACAACAAACATTTTTAACCTTATATTAAAGAAGATTATTTTTGATATTATACCATGACACATCCATGTGATCTCGAATAATGATAAATCTAGTAGACATCATAATGAATATCCCTAAAAACAACTTCCAAATATCATATATGTCTATTGAACCTTTCAACGTATTTTTATATAATTTGATGGAATTATAATTCATGTCTAAATGTACGTATTACAAAAAATATCTTGGGAATGATAAAAAAATTGACTAGTTCAATCATGACTTGGGAAGATATAAATAATATATTTATAGACAAATTATTTACCCAAATAAGAACATTGAATCTCAGAAATGAGACCTATCATTTCAACCAAACAGATATATAATTATCTTGGGAAGGCTGATATAACATCCATGATATCCCCCATAAGTACTCATATCATGGAGTTTATATGTGGAAACAACTAGAGAAATTTTAAAAATAACTCCATAGAGTTGATCAAACTATTTTGTACATTGTCGTTTATGGTGGACACATTATCAAAATTCATAACGTAAAAACATAACTACAATATTTCATATCTGGCAATGCTAGTTTATATACTATTTCTTGAGGACCACCTCGATGTGTATTCTTTTAGGTGAGAGAGAATACCAACCTTGTTTTAAAATATTAATCTCTCTCAAAGAAGGTAAGGCCATTCAAGATGCATGCTACCTCGTTTCCAACTCTTACCCATGTTATAGAATTCCAAAATTGTTAAATGTGTGAATACCCTCATCGATATTAGTACTACATGGAGTGATAATGTAACTTCAAGTTCAATATAGTAAACTAAATAGATAAAATCAAAAAAATAAATAGTTTTTCGAAGCTCAAAAATACCAGGAACAATATTTCCAATAGAGACTGGACCAATAGCTGTAGAAATCCAAAAAGAGTAATTATTAATAGAATAGGGTTCATGAACTGCCCTGGAATTTAGAAACAGCTAGGAACCCACCAAATAATCCATCAACTCAACCATAATAGCAATATTAGTAATTACCTTATCCCCATAATACCCAGCAACAAAAACAGCAGATCCCTCCACGATATAAATAATAGCAATCGAAACCTCATAATTTGAATCAAGAGAACCTGATCATCACCTTCATGAAGAAAGAATATCCTTAGATGAATACCCAAGAGAAAAATATTAGAAAACAAAGGTAATCCCTATGCATCCATGATAACCATGGTATGAAAATATCTAAAACTCTATCAGATCGAGTACTGTGTACATTTCCCTATAATATCAATACTTATCTAATATGAGAGGATAAATCCATTGTTTTTTGAAGTGGGAAAACTATGGTTTTATAAAATATATGCATAGGTGAAAATATATATAAATATTACCTAAAAATATTCCTTAATCATTATAAATTATTTTGATGGTAGCACACATATGGTTGGTTATAAACCTATTCTAATATATGAAAAACTAAAAAAGATATAGTATATGAGATTCTTGAAATAGACAATATCATTATTGAGATACTATATTATAGACAACCTATACCGTTTTTATAGAGGAACATACATAAAACTTTTTGGGAAAATATAAATAGAATCTAGAGATGTTTCAAAAACCACACATCATTAACCCCTTTTCAATAAAGATTTCCGAAATTCATAATTATGAAAATATTTTAAATGACCTCAATTATTGTAACATAATGAAATAAATGTTCTAGTATTCATACCCGTATATAAATAATTCTTCCCAGTTTTTTGGTGGACGATTCCACCAATGATGTGTGGACTAAGGATATCCTATATTCCTTTCACTCTGGGAATATAAAATTTTTAAATAACCATATTCAATCTTGGCATAAGTATAAATATTATTTCTTTATCTTTCTACCAAAGGCTAGGGCTCAATGAATGGAAACTATTAAATATTTAAATTCAACTGAATGATTGATCAGTCAAGAACCCTAAATAAGTTATCAAGGTTGTCTTCATCATGGTGGGTATGTTTAATATTCCCAAAACTTTTCTTCTCTAATATATAAATGAATAATGAGATTACCCCATCATTTTAGGGAGACCATTTCTCACCACATGGAAGGAAGTTTTCGATGTTAGTCATGGATGTTTGATATTTAGAGTTGGTGAAGAACAAGTTGTGTTCAATGTAGTAAAATCCACGATTTAATAAATTGAGTCATTGAAATCACAAGAAATGTTTATTTCTACTGATAAAGATGATCATATGACTAGTGAGGACAACCTGGAGACCATATCTACTATTGATATTGATTATAGTTATCACGACGATGGGAATTGCACTAATATTATAGCCAAAGATATCTCATCTAAATCAAATAATGTATATCACATGAAAATAATTCCTGTGAAAACTGGGAGGAAACCCAATATAGTTTAATTATGATTAGACAACATTTTATTATATTTTGGTTGTCTTGGAATTTTGTTAATATGTCTGATGTTCATGGTCAAAAGAGGCCGTAGTGAACATTTTTTTCCAAAAATCTGATAATGTAACGAAGTAACATGTTGTGAAAATATCAAGGGTTGGGAAATTAAATTTTAATATTTTCATATCATATATTAGTTATAATATGTGAAGCAATATGATATAATTTAAAATCGACGAACCCTAGGATCAGAGCTAATCCCCCCTCCCCCCACGTTTTCCCAACCATCGGCCTCCTACTCATCATGTAAACACTAACCACCCCTCTTCTACCACTATTTTTATTTATCCTCCCCGATCTAATGTAAATTCTACCTGCCATTCCCATATATTCATCACCTACATATTACCTCACAATTCATTGTCCCACAATAAAACTATCCAATGTATGCCCCAGGCTGACCATCCTTCTCCACCCAATCATATGTCCTTGGAACCTCCACCGCCACACACTAATCCACCCCCCTTACCATTCGAATCATATATTTCCACTAACTCAACCACTAAAAGAATTTATTCCTCATATAGACTATCCTTATCAAGTCCCCACACTTTTTTATGAGCCCCATTACAACACTAACTCGTACTCCACCACTACATCCACTCATTACCAACTACCACAAATGCTACACCACCTACACCCACACTACCTACATCTTCCATTCCCAATGATATTTATTTTGTGATCAAATGTATTCTAGAGAACCAAAAACACATTTTCCATTATCTTATTATACCTTTCACATATAAATCACATTTTTGCATCTTCTCCCCATCACCATTACCTATATATTTCCTCCCACAAACATCTATTATCGAATACCACACTTCATCCACCATTTCCACTACACCTCATATTTAGGTCATCTAACCCCTATAGATTTCAGAACCTTACATCTAGTTAAATTTTTTTCTATTATAGGAATGATGGGGATAGTTTCCCACCATTTTATATACCTATGAAGAACCTATAATAATCTAGTTTTAATCAATTTAGACACTGTATGGATTATCTACTTCCTACCACCCTTCACAACCAAGCAAGATACCATCACCATAACACATAATAAAATGGTTGATCCATTGTCCCCATATACATAACTAATAAATATAAAAAAATATGATCCATATCTCAAATATTCATGAGGGGACTCCCCATACTGATAGAGATGATATGACCTACACTATTTAGTAATGACCATATGCCACTCCCCTATTGTACAATGATTCAAGGTGTTTATTTTTGTAACCTATTTGTTTTCCACATTATGTAATAGGTAATTTAACATATATATGGTTGAGGAAGAGTTTTCACTACCCTTATTTCTTGATTTTACTCATGTTTACTACTGTATTAATTAATCCATGTTCGCCTCTATTACATCGTACATGGTTATTGATGAAACCATCAAGTGAATATCTGGCCTCTAGATTGATATATTTCATTTCCAAATTGATATAAAATTCAAGAATGAGTAGATATAAATATTTACCTTACATGACCCACTTATAGGATGTTCACATAATTTATTACTCTCACTTGAGAATTTTGGAGAACCCAATTATGAGGTGGTTAACCCCACAAAGCACCCATGTGATCTCAAAGACACCACCACCAGTTCTCATAAAAGGTAGGGGAAATATAATCCTGTGGATGGAATTGAATGGTTCTTTAATACATACCTAACTAATTATGTAATTAATTTACCTTAATGGAAGGTAATGCATAAGTTTTTTTTTCTATATTTTATGTGTGCTTTTGACCTTTGTTTTTTTCCTTTCTATCAATTTTTGTTCGACATTATTCCAAAAATTTATTAAGCATCCATTCTTTATTTATTGTAATATTCTTTTTCCTACTAAATACTATGTTACCCTACACATTTTTTTATTTTTATATTAACTAACCCATGTTTACCAATTTTTTATAAAAGGTATGATTTGTTTAAAATAATTTTTTCTTGTAGGAAAATTTTATATCACCATCCAACATTATCAACCATTATATGCCTTTAACTATATATTGATATTGATTTCTTATTTTAAATTCATAACTTACATTATATTTCTATCTATTACTCTATTTGTATCCTTTAGAAGTCACTTTTTGGAATTGTGCACACACTACATCTTTTTATTTATTGGGGAGCCCTTTTGAAACCTTTATTTGTCTTTAAAAATGGATTTATTCTTATTTTCCCCAGTGTAAGAGATATTTTATATAAAATAATTCTTTTAATGGAAATATAATTACATAAATATAAATAAAATATAATTCTTGGATGGATATTTTTAAATCTATTTTTATTTCTCTTTATAATTTTAGCCTGATTATTGAGTTGAGTAATTTTATCCTAAATCAAGATTCTTAAAATTTATTTTTATTTCTTTATTACAATATATTATTCCCTATTGGATTTCCATATATAATTTTCTTATTCTATAAAAGTGTTTAAAACCTATATTGTCATATAATTTTTTGAGAATATATCATGAGAGATACATAGGGCATGTAAAACTATGAAAACATGAATTGAAATCTTATTGATTCTCTAATTGAATAAATAATCTATTAATTCTAATAACGTAATATTTATTGAGACACAAACCCTAAGACCAAATCGTATTTTGTTATATGTTATCCCATGTAATGCATGAATGGACTTATTAGTATTCATCCATGTTAAAGGCCCATTTTATCCCTTATTACCCTACTCTAGATATAATTACACTCATTTGAATTTATATAGGGTAAGAGGTCACTATTGATGTATATATGATTATTAATAAGTATGATGTGTATTGTATCTATTTCACATGATTTGTAGGGATTGGTTTATGGTTATTTTGATATACCCTTCATGATTATCCTGTTAATATATATATATATATATATATATATATATATGTTTTGTATTTGGAAGGTCAAAATATCTATTTACCATAATAGAAAATATTATGAGGGATCATATGTGGTTAGTTGGTTGATGCGAGATATGTTCTATAAATAAATTTACAAAAAAAGGAAATAGAAAAGAAATAGGATACATTCATTAATTTTATGACAAATACAAGAACCAACCATGAGACTTGGAGAGGGTGGAGACGTTTTATTCTGGGGGAGATTTTTCATTATGTTATTTCTGATGATCAATTATTATACTTGAGAGTTTACCCTCCTTTTTGGGATTTATTTTTATCATCTACCCACCTACCCTTATCCATAGATTCATTTAAAACATATTTCATAATACCTCATTGTTACATTGGTATTTATATTTTTTGATTAGATATTTTTGAACCAATGTGATCCTATGATTTGGAAAATGTATTTATGGTATTCTTAGATCTCTAATTACATTTTACCTTGAGTGGTGAGAGAAAATTGATTTTAAGGAAAATAGAAAAAATGTATACATTCTAAGGAATAGTTATAAAATTGTACATGAATGAATAAAGAATATGAACAAATAACATGACAATGAGGCATGAACGGTTCCCTTTTATTGAGTGATTCAATAAGAAAATATTTTCCTTATTTCACTTAGTAAAATTTTCTTAGTACTTTTGCATGTAATTTTTTAGTCCATTTTTAAATGAATTTTTAATGAGTAAAATTAATTTTTCATGTGTTGGGAACTTGATAATATGATTTCATATATATCTTTTCGATTCCAAAAAGTTTAGTCATCCTTTACATGATAATACACTGGGATTTGAATTTTATTTTCATGGAATATGAACCTAAGACTCAATGAATTTGATATTGAAAAATTACAAAAATCATCATTACATGTCGTTAATATGAAGAACATGATGTGTATTCATCAAGAATATAAAGTACATGGATATTCCATTACATGAATCTTGGTTTCTAGATATGAAACAGGTAAACAAGATGAATCCAATATATGCATTTTTGAAGACTCAAATATGAATCCTTATGAATATACCTGAGATGAATATCATACATGATGTGATAATTTTAAAACCCAAATCACACCAAATATTCGTGTTATTAAATCCAGGATATACATGGTCATTGGAGACCTTCTAGATCTGAAGATCATGATATCAATCCCATTTACATGTCATGTTAATGTTGAAATATAATTCACATGAATAATTTTCTGAAGATGAATTATTTACAGATCATTAAACAGTCAGGCTTATTAATGTATGTGTGACCCCCAACAGACATTAGAGCTAGACAGTGTTGAACCATTTTCTTTTTCATAGTTAATTCTCTTCCACATTCTTATAATCATAAATTTATTACACACATTCCCCATTTTAATGATTTTATTATTGGAAATTATTATTCTAATACTCATTCATTTTGTTGTTGTTGTTCTGATGATTAATTCCAATTCTAATTATTGTTCAATTTCATAAATTATTTCATTCTTTATTATTCCTTCCTTTAATTTAGATTTTGAAGGATTTTAAATCATTTTAATTGTGAATTTGTTTGAATTGAGTTGTTTAATAGTTATGTCGATAATATTATATATTTATGAGCATTCATATAAAATGGTCAGGCAAGGATAATCCTCAGTGGTTTAGGGGATTCGAGTAAGTTTTTATTTAAATGTAATGAATCACTAAACAAAGACATAGAAAACCTATGGATAGTAATTATAATAATAATTGTTTATGTCATTATTTTTTACTACCCTATTAATGTAATATATAATTGAAGGATCCAGAACTAGTTGTAGATGATAAGGTTAAGACCAACAACTTATTACCCTTTAAGCATTAAATTGTATCTTACTAATCCTAGTATATTGACTATATTAAGAACAGTGAATAGTTTGAGATTTAGTAATTCCAATTGGATGGAATGAAAACAATTGGTGACCATTTCCCACTTTATAGTCTAATCCAAATGTCTATCTTAAGGTAAATATAGGATTATCATATTCCTAAATACTAAAATTAACCCTAATCCCTTCCTTTAAGATAAAAAACTAAATTGAATTGGTTTTAGTAAAACAAAACCTGATATAGTTCATAATGAATCCTAGGGTTTGATACAAATGTCCATTCGTTATTTATTTTTTAATTTTATTACATTGTTCAAAAAAAATTAAATCATAAATGGATTTATACTCTCTATATATAGTCGGTATTTTTCTAACCTAAGAAACCACTTTGGCACAACAAATGTTCACCTCCATTTATAGAATGTAGGATTGAATTTGAGAATCATTTCATGGTGGAAGTTCTCAGTACCCATTCATTTCAATATTATCCATAAAAAATCTTAACAATAAATAATTTCAAGATTAATAATAGAAAACATCATGAAACCTACCTCATGTACAATCATTAGTATAGTAACAATATATTAAAAAAAAAATAATAGTTGGACTAGATAAAAGTGTGATAATGATATTAGGGTTGGAAGATGAAAAGATATTGAATAATATGGAAACACATTAATTAAAATTTAAATAAATGCATTATATGGGAAAAAAATATACAGAATGAAAATAATTCCTACAACACTTGAATCCCTACAATATAGCATAATGGTGGATCCTCAGGATCTGGTTCCCTATTTTGACCCACTACTCATGTATTATTGGGGATAAATACAGTCCCATGCACAATTTATTGACCAATATATATGGAAAATTCATCACAGTTCATCATGGGGTCAAAAAATGGGTCTTTGACATTTACTAATTTTAAACTACTCATTTATTAGTCTGTCCAAGCCTTCAATTCCATGAAGTGTGACTTCTAAATGTGAATATTGTAGTTAAAAACAATGTAAAATATTATTTCACATCATTAATTCCCACACACTACAGAACGTGATTTTCTATGAAATATGTAATTATGTTTTCAAATATTTTTATTCGAATCTTCCTTGTTCTCTATTTTTTGAGAAATGGGATCAGACCTTATCATATACTTGGATCCAATTACCCATAAATACTTATTAAAAAATCATGTGTCACACCAAACCGCTTCACATCAAATCATGAAGTGCTTGAGTCTCAATATTTTCATCTCCTTTTATTTATTTTGGGCCAAAAATCATATCATTTCACATAATAGATTTCAATTAAATTCCACAAGACTTAATTAATTAAATTGTATAAAAACTATATTATAAATTAAAAAAACATAAAAATATGACTCTTTAAATTCCCCCAAACAAAGAAATTTCATTTCCCCAGTCATTTTTTATGAACAACCTATCAAAATAATATCACACTACTAATATTTAAATTTCAATAGAAGTAGAACAAAACATTTTATATTTGAAAATAAGAATTGAAATTTCTTCGAAAATAATTCATTCATCTCAAAATTCTTTAAATAAATAAATTCAACCATATATTTTACTTTTACATTTCATAAATGACACTACTCTTCATTCATTAATTTAATTTTCTAATTTATACTTATAGTCCATGTTAATTAAAATATACTTCATATTTAATTCATTTCGTTCACCTCGAAAGGTAACTAATATTACAAATACTTTTCTCATAACACATGAAAGTGTCACATACCGTATTCTTGAATGGAATATAACATCTCCATATTATTAATAATTATATCAAAATCAATCATGGGTGATTTTAATTTAAGATAAAATGACTCAAAGGATTAATGTAAGTAGGTATAATTTTTTAAAAATATATATCAAAAAGGTTTTCTGACTCTTCCGAATAAGGTTTTATATAAAAAGATAATCTGAATGAAATTATCTTATAAATGTAAATTACATTACAACTAAATATAATATAGGAACATAATAAAAATTAACATAATTGATTAATCACCCCTATTGATCATTTTAAATTTTTTTAAATTTTGAACCATTTTTTTATTGTTTTAATGAATAAAAATTCCATGTACACCACTTAAACACATACAGTCCAAATATCATGCATATAGAAATGGTTATTTTTTATCCTCAAGATACACTACCCATTTTTTATTTTTAAATAATTTTTCTTTTTTAAAATTTTTATGATGAGATTGAATAATAAGGTACAACAAAAAATTTGTCTTGACCAAATCTTATGAAAACCAATAGAAAAATGGAGTTCATGCCCAACTTCTAGGATAACCACTCCCCCATACATAGTCTTTTAATTATCATGAAATATACCATGAGGAGTATTGAAATAGATATAATAGGATTGTAACACAGTTCAATTTTTAAAAAACAACATTCACAAATTTTCTGAGAAAAAGATATTTCGATTTCAAGTTGGATACAAGTATATCGAGGTAAAAAATGAAATGCATCAATCATATCAAAATTGGATCCATTCTGTCATAACATTGTTTAAATGAAAATAATTTTCTAAAATAAATCTTGTCCTCATCACTCAAGAATATACCTTGAAAATAAGTGTGAAATCATGGTTTAATTTTTATTCTCATTCTTGGGAACATAAGTTTTTCAAAAATTTCACATGGAAATGAAAAAAAAAAATCAATAAACATAAATTTTATAAATACAAATCATTACAATACATAGTATAAATTCA
Organism: Viscum album; assembly: GCA_963277665.1. Classification (NCBI taxonomy): domain Eukaryota; kingdom Viridiplantae; phylum Streptophyta; class Magnoliopsida; order Santalales; family Viscaceae; genus Viscum; species Viscum album. The sequence continues at coordinate 1,050,096,614 of OY728150.1, forward strand.
TTTAAAAACTAAAATCTTCTATAAAAATCCTATTTGTCAGATTCAATCACACATGCCTAAAAATGAACATTAATTTTACCATTTTAGTCATATAATCATGTAAATAGAGAAAATTTAATCATTAGATTAACAATAATTATAAGAAGAATATGCCCACAATATCTATTCAACAGTATTAGAATAGAAGTAGAGAATTTGATTTTCTGTAAGGTTCCAAAATACATTCTCAAAAACATTATACAATTTAAGAGGAAATAAACATAAAATAAAACATCACTACAAATAATTATATAGTTGGGCTACATTTGTTCTATTCTATTATCTAAAAATTCAAATCAAGAATCATTTTCATTGCATTAATTTTTATTTTACATTTCTCTTCCCTTGTGGTGTTATCATGGTCCAACAAATTAAAACAACTCATGTAAGTAGAATTTTCATGTCAATATATTCTAAAAAAGATATAGTGATATTTTTTTATCATAATTTATTCATAAATGAATAATATAAATTTAAAATTTAATAAATAAAATGTAAAAAATGATAAATCATTGTTTGATAAAATAAGTGGGCCCTAGGTTGGGACTACCTCCATATGGGAAATACCACAAGTCATGTGTTGTCTTTCATTGGATGTAATTTCATGGACCTGAACCACCACATGAATTTTTATCCCAATATGGATTCTTATTCATTATTACAGATAATTCTTTATATAAGGTACACTAGATATTCCACATTCACAATTTGGTATATCATTAATGGCGGGGGTATGATGATATATAGAACCTCATACTCTTCCTTTTCTTCTTATGAAACACTTTATTCTCTATCATGTGTTTTTTAAATATGATTTGTATTAAATTAATATTAAAAAATTGATGTTAGAGTGCTTTTTTTGATAAAATGTATATTTGAGGATTTAATAACAAAATACCCCCTCTTAGTAATAATATCTTATGTTTATAGTTCATCTAGTTGAACCATTGAGATCTATTATTGTAATCCCTCTATTATATATTCAATATTTTTGGGATGATCCTTGTGTTCCTTAACATGTGTATCTTTTTCATCTCATCGTCATTGAGTGAATAATAGTATTTGGGTGATTCTGAAAATTCAATACAATTAAGAGTGATAGTAAAATTAGTATCAATAAAATTAAATTTGTTTAGATTACGAATGTATAATATCTCTGGGTTGGTACATTAGATGTCTATTATTTAGTATAAATAACCTTTAGATTTTATATTCACTAGACATAGGTGGATAATGAAGATACTCTGGTCTTTCTTAGAATCCCACCACATTAGTGGTTTATACTTTTTACATGGTCATAAATAATTAGTAAGGTGTTGACTTTTTTTCATTTTGGTGGGCATATATCGGTAAAATTAATCATGAGGCCATTCAATATAATCTTTCTTCGAGTATTTCACCATACTTCTATCATCACATTAGTCATTATTCTCACTATTATTATATTAATGGTATTCTAGAATTTGGATATATACATGGTTGGGTTATGGGTAGTCTTCAAGAATGGGATAAACCATATATATGTATTTTAAAAATTAGGTTTGGATCTATTATTCCTATTGGGTATCATGGGAATAATATTTTTCATGCTATTTTCAATGTATTCCTTCTATATTTTCATTATATTACCTTACTTGAGCTCTGTTATAATTAAAAAATATTCTTTTTTTGATTCACCTATGATTAGAAATTAAATGCATAATAATTGTAACTTAAATATATAATGGATGTTTATAAATATTTAAAATTTGAAATAAACCAATGAAAATATTTAGAAAATTAAATATAAGGACAAATACTACTATATCCTGACCAATAGTGCCATTTTTCATGCAAACCTATTACATGGAATAGAAAAAGAAAATTTAATTTCATGAATGAAAAATGTAGCTTGACCAGATTCATCTCACTTGAGGAGGGTTGTATTAATTTCATAATAATATAACAATTTTGGGTTATTAAATATTTAAAATCAATGGTTTTTTTATTTAATAAAATAATTCAATGTATACATGAAATATCATAAATTTAGCTGAAAATAAAAACAAAATAAAATTAGGGAAAAAAGATCATGGTCCCAGGGTTAGATATATAAGTTCTTTCATTATATTTTATTTGTTTAAATTAAATTTTACAATCCAACTATATCATAAATTTATTGGAACTCTCTACCTTGAGTGTGCCTATTTTATACCTAGGAATCCACATGGGAACAAAAAAGTTCATCTCCCTTGAGTGGATGTCAAAATAAATCTGAGATTCATGTTATGGTGTACATTCTCCACACCCATGAATTTATTTTTGAATCACATTATATTTTCATTACATGGTAATTTAAAATTTTAATTCGTTTCATTAATTAAGATAACAAAAAATTGACTAAAATATAGAATTATTTTATGTAAATATTAATAACACAAAGATAAATTGTTGGGAGAATTAGAAATACATAGTACATAATTAAGAAGATCCACATGTGATTTGGCTATCATCATCTATTGTACTACACTAAGAAAAGTCATATAATTATGGTAATGAGGGGTCAAATCAACAAGGACAACTAGTGGGAATGAAAATGATCCATAAGAACATGGTGGTATCATTCCCACTTAAATCTCCTAGGTTTGTTCTTTCTATAACTATATGGCATTGGTTTTATTTCCAATGGAATGATGTGATCATATTAATTTATTAGGCTTAGGAAAATAGAATCCAAAATACAGTTTCGTATAGACCTATGTGTTAGGATGAGAAGCACTGAAAAGGTCCCAAATTGATTTTTTTTCAACCCAATTAGATCTATCAAAGATGTTATCATTAATTGGTCTATATATAGTCCAAAACATAGGTGTAGTATTCTTGGAATCATGTTATAAAGTGTCAAAAGTTATTGGTAATAGTTTTATCGACTCCACCTAGGTCGTGATCCTTAAATTATATCCCTATAATTAGGTTTGTCAATAACAATGAGATAAAATAATTTAACCTAATTACTAGCACATGGTTACTATGTTTTTATTCATAGATTCACTACTGTTAGAAACACCTCGACTCTCAAACCTTAATCCTAAATTGATAATATATGCATGACACTTTTAAAAAAAATTATCGATGTTTTTAGCATGTTATACATAACATTTAAAAAATAAAATAAATGAAATAATCAATTTAAATCATATAAATTTGATCAAATACTACCAATGGAGAACAATGTAATTTATGATGTTGAATGATAATAATAATTTGATTCCAATGTCATAGATACGATAAAGAGATTACCTTTTCATAGAAAGGAATGGAATAATAAAGGAATAAATAAAATTTTAAATTAATGAAATTAAACAATTTTTATAAGAAATCATAAGTGAAATGAAGAATTCATTGAATAGAGTACAGTTTCATCTATCACTCATGTCCTTCATGGATAGCATGATGATTTATATGTCTGACTAGTTCTGGATTATTAATTTTTTCTTTTCATGAAAATTATTCAAGGGGCCTATATTTTTACAATTAAACGATGTGAAAATTAGATTTAAATCATGTAACTTATATCCCTAAATTTAAAAAAAAATGTCTTGGAACTCTTGTATTTCACTTATTGAATCATTAGTGGGATTTATCTTTCAAACATTTCTAATATTGTATGATTTTCATGTCATGTATCTTCATCAGGTCACATATTTGAGTATTTTACATTGTGAAACATGTATTTATGTTCTGTAATTTTTTTACATTTGGGAATTTTGAGTAAATGGATTTATATTAGAATATAGGTACTTGGATCGAGGGATACACATCATGTAATTCAGTTCATGATTTGCGATGTTGAGTTTTATAATTTCTTGGAATCTTCTACTCTATGAATTGAGTTTCTATTCCTTCAAAAACTCATCGAACCCTAATATTTTATTAAATAAACCATGATTAAACATTAAATAAATGTATCTAAAAGGAATATATCAATTTTACTTATATTTTTGAAATGTTTTTTAGAAGCATCAGTTGAACATTGGTGTTCAACCAAACCCCTAAAACAACCTCACTCCCCCTTATATATAATTTTATATATAAATATTATTTTTATTATAGAAATTTATATTTTATGGGATATAACGTTAAATGGTTTGATATTATCCATGGGGATTTGGAGGGAATATTTATGTTTTATCTATTCATTTTTATTGGAAAACATTACATCATCTAATTATTTCTATTATTTACTAGAACAATAATTTATTTTTATTTGATTATATGGTGTGTTATATTATCATTTCATATATTTTAGAATATAGGTAGTACAACTGATGTAAAAATATGATCATAACTAGAATATTTTAACACTATGAATTTAATTATTAAAGAGGTAGAAAGATAGTAACTTATGGGAATTTCTTAAATGCGGAGAGAGAAAGAAAATATTTAGATATTCCAGGGAAATAAATATTTGGAGAATGGTTTTGGAGTTTTTTGGGGGATTATAAAAGTATATGAGTATAATAATATAGGAAAATAGGATTATAGGAGTGAATTATGATTTAAATGATGAAATGTAAATTTTAAATATGAAAACATATAGATATATAATTTTGAAATAAAAATCTAATGGGGGAAATGTTGAAACCATAGGTTTTTGAGTTCTATTTTTTTAATATGTTGTAAATTGGAATCCATTTAGATGTTTGCTGAAGATTGTATTTTCATTAACATTTTTGGAACTATGGAAGATTCATCATGAATTAACAATATGATTCAATAGGATCACACAATTATTGCAGTTGTTGTGAAAATTGTTAAAGACTTAGTGTGGATTATACACAATAATTTTGGATACATAGTGGATGATAAAGAGGATTTGTGGATACATACATCATATTCCTTAAATTTACCATCTTTTAGAGCATTAATGGTCACCCAATGAGAAAACCATTTTTCAATGAATTCATATTTTATTAGATTAATTCATGTCCTAATTTTCCAGTCATGTAGTGAATCATTGAGTAGGGAAAATAGTTGTTTTTATTGTTGGGGGAAAATTTTTTGACTATGAAAAATGAATTGGATGATTTTTGTAACTCCAAAAATTTGATGAATCATTCACCACGAAGGATGTACAAGAAATAATAGAGATAATGAGAGATTTTACATGTATATGGATCACAATAGTTTTAATGACTATTTTCATATATGTCAGTATCCTTAAGTGTATTTTATTCTTTAATGAGGTTTATTTATTATAATACAATAATCCATATTTTATTGAATGAGTTATGTTTGACTGTGGAGGTTTTATTTTTATGCCATTCCTCGTTTGTGGTTAATGTATTAACATTTCATATGCTAGTTTTAATACGAATGTTTATATTATGTATCAACCTTTCATATGAGTAATAAATTGGACTTAGTAAGAGATAGTTGGAGCCCTCTATATCTCCTCGATGCATCGGTAGCTCTCATGAGGCAAAATAGTACCTTGTTAGAAGGGCTTGACAAATTTTTATTTGTAGTTTTGGCCCGAGTCCTTGACTATGTGGTTATGATGTCTGAAATTATGCATTACATCATTACGAGATTAGCGATTTATATTTCATGTGGTTAATAAACTTGTAGAATACCCATGATTATGTTTTATTGTGGCATAATTTACTCTGCTCATATTCCTTCCACAAAGTTTTCATGTTTATTATTTATAAAGGCAGGTGTTTTCAATTATTCACCATGCCTAATGTTTAGGTTATCTTCCGCTGTATTGATTACTTTTACTGAGCATCTGTTCTCACCCCTTTTTATGTTTTATTTTCCCGGGAATCTAAGAAGTGTATTATAATTGATATGTAGGGTTAATCTAGGGGATTAATGGAGTACTCAAAGGATAATTTATGTTGTGTTTTATTTTCTAATGTGTAATGTAACGTTCATATATGTAATATATTTTCCAAAACTGCTAAACAGATCGTTCCTTCAGGACTCGATTCCTTGTAATCATGCCAATGTATTAAAATAATGCATTGACCCCTGGATCCTAGGGTAGTGGCATTATACTATGATATTAAATTTTATGTTCAAAAAAATTATTTTTTATTATCGCTTAAAAAATTTATCCAATAAATTTAGAAAATAATGATTTTGTATCTTGTAATTTCATATAGCATCAAACAACACTACCAACAATCATTTTTCATAAAATTATGACTTATTGATTCATTTATATCTATGAAAAAACAAGTCTATTTTTGAATATACAATAGATTTTTTTTATTACTATAATAAAACATTTTCTCTAGTAACCATGTTCAATTCCATGCAGTTTTTTCCATGTTTTAGTATATCTATAATTTATCATGGGATAATAGTCTTAAAAAATTCATGGATTTTCCATACTCTAACTCAACCATGAAAATAACCTATCATTCAATGATTAACACTAACATAAGGGTGAGTTCATTATAATGAACCACATTCATTGCAAAAAATATTATATGATGTTAAACAAAAAATTCATTAAGACGATACTATAAATTTACTAGATAAAAGGAAAACACTTCACTAGGATTTTATTTCAAAACCTATACCCCGAAACATTTATTCAATAAGAGTGTAGTTGAAGAGTTAGAGAATGTTGTGAAATTATCTTCTGGAAAAAGGGAATTCAATGATTACATAATTAATAACCAATATAATAAAGCATAATATTCAACTTATGAAATGTGTAAGTCATGGTGAATTAATCGTTGACTAGGAAAACCTCAATGATTCTCCTTAGATAATAATATTTTATTAAAAAATTATGCAACTATCATCCATGGGATAAGGATAATTAATTTAGTGACATTCACTGTCAGGTTCACATATCGGCATTCTAATTCATCATATTATATCGATAAAATATTCTTGGTAAACTAAAATAAAACAATCATATTATATTAATAAATTACATGATTGTATTATTTAATTTATCTTCACATCTAGATTCATTATAATTTCACAAAAATCTAGTGTTTTTTTAAGAGTTAAACCTATCATTCCATAACAATTTCTAACATAAATTATATTATAGGCTATAAGAGAAATCACCCAATAGCTTCCTCTAAATTTGACATATTAGTTCAAGATCTATGAAAATATTTAATTTAATTAAATTATATAAATAAAAGGTATGTTAGTAGATTAATGTTTTCACATATTATCATTCTTCCCTCTAATAAACCATATCAAAAAACAAAAAATCATGAGCGGAAGACATCATGAGAATACAGTTAATATCCTAAATATTATCAAACAAACCTATGTATATGAGGATCATCATTCAATTACATATTTATGAATATTATCTGTCAATTATAAGAATTATTAAAATAATTGATTTATAATTTTATAATTCAATTTAACACTAATAAACCATAAATCGAAACCCATTTCACAAATAATAATCCATTAAAGTATTAGTAAATGAATATTTAACATCCATGAGTGATATAAAAAAGAGAAATATTGGTTATAAAGATAAAAAATGATCATTAATGGAAACAATACTCCTCTAGATGTTTTTGTAACTAAAAATTTAGATTTTATTTTCAAATTTTTAATTTTGGCCATAAAACGCACCCAATGTTCTAGATAATCATCCACAAAGATATATTTTTATATCTGGTGATGTATAGAACATTCTGTTCATCACACCGAGAGTATATTTCAACTTTGTGGCATTATTTAATAGTATGGGTGTCATTCCAAATCATTATGGAATATTTCATACATTATTTCTTAGAGGATTAGGGGGATCTCTCATTAGAAAAGGATATAGACAAAAAATTAACAACCATTTGAGGAGTAATATATTATATAAAAATCAAAGATAATCTAATGATTATTTTCCTTTTAAATTTTTATTAATCATTATTATTATTTTTTATCATAGGTTTTAGAATAATAAAACTATTAGAATCCACCCTCAGATTCTTTTCTTTATTATCACTCAAGTTTAAAATAGATTCCTAAATTTGATGTGGTTGTTCAACTGATCATGATTGGAATCACTATAATCACAACTACTCTCCTATACCTCCTATTTAGTGTAAAATTTATCTCAAAATGAATTTGATTCACCAGGTTTTTTAAACTCATTTGAAGCTGTTTGAGCAATCAAAAAATTCTAGGCTACACAGGTCCCAAAAATCATGTGACTTATATCTTGATGGACCATATAGGTCCTTAAAGAAAATATTTTCAAAGGAGATTATAATAAAATACTTTCTCTTGTCATGAAATTCTTATCTAATAGGTAACATGTGTTTTTTATTTTGGAAACCAATTTAGTTCTCCCTAATTTGCGGTATTGTAGTGGATTCATTTCCATTGGACCCAGTAGTTTGACTCTTATTTGGATAAGAGGGATACATCTAAATAATATTTTCAAAATTAACTATTTTTTAGATTTCAATTATACTATACATGATCCAAATGTATGAGGTAAAATTTCTAGGGACAAACACCTCAGTGAATATCCTCATGAGATAAGGCATTTATAGATCAAAGGTGGATGAATTTGGATAAATAGGGGTTATGATTTGATTTATGATTGTAAACATCTTTACCTGACTGAATCTATGAACATGGATACCTTTCAATTCAATAAAAATTGAGAAAATAAGGGGTTATATATCTATTTCAAAATATAAAGACCATTTAATGATTTTAATCTAGCATCTAGAAAATAAAAAAAATTTATTTAGCAATATCTATAGTAGTCTTCCCTTTGGAAGACAACAATCAAGACACATTGAGATACCAGGATCCCAAAAATTACAATAAACAAACCAAATAGATTTAAGATACACCCTAATTACATGAATTGAAGGGATCCAGTTTGAAAACATCCCAAAACAGGAGTTTCAAATATCTATAGATAGTGATTCAATGCCATTTGTCGAAAATAATACCAATTTATGACCCTTATATAGATGAAATTTTAGAATATATGGTATCCAATTCATGAATGAAATATCTATATAATACCATATTAGTGAATTATTTTTTAGGATTCACATTAGTATCAACACTTTGACCACCCAATGGGGGACCCACTTCGACACTGATGATTTTCCATTTAAATTGATTAACATAAAGAACATACTAGAAAATAAATAAGATAAATAAGAATATCTATTGAAAATAAAATTATAATTAGATAGATTCAAAAAATAATTATTTTTAAATATCATCTAAATAACATAAATTAAAGTGATAAATATGATTATAGGAAGAGATAGAGTGTGATAAGGAATATATTATTGAAAACAAGAATGAGTATGAAGGACCCCTTGCCTCAGGTATGGAGTTAATTTGGAATCTCTAGTAAACTCTTGAATACAAAGATTAAAATTAAAAATTAATTTATTTATGAATCATTTGACATTTATTACATCTTTATTGTATGTTTATTGTGATAGTTTTTCCATTATTAAGTTAATATTACTCTTATCAACTATTTCAATGTTGTTTTGTAAACCATTTTGAAATTACATCGCTGTATTTGTAATGATAATAATATAAAATGAAATGGTTTAATAAGATCCAAAATAATCATGTTATATGATTCATATCATTATAAAAGTAATTTTTTTCATTAATATAATATATTGTTATAATATTCGGATAATGTTCCATATTTATCATGATTTTTATGGTTAACAATTACGAAGAGAGTCTATACTTAATATCATTATTTTCATGACTATTTTTCCTGTAAAAATCAATAAAATTATATTATTCAAATATTTGGTTATATATACTCATGAAATTCATTATAATTAAAATACAGAAAATAAATAATTTAAAAATAAAACATCACCATTCAATTATGAATTGTAAAAATAAAATGGATATAATAATATATCATAAAGAGTTTTTAATAAGATATTGAAAAATAGAAAAAAATTTAATTTAAAGAAGGAATTAATTTATATAATAACTCATTATAATAGTTAATTTTTTGTTACTAATATTATGTAATGGTGTAAGAGGGTAATTTAAATGGAAAATATATTTTCAAGCCCATATCTCATACCATGATTTACCTTCATTGAATTGGTACTAATGAATTTAAAAAACGGATTTTAATAATGCTAGGTGGTTGAGGAGATGTTAGGGAAGTTATAGAGTTTGATTTGAGGATAAATTTTGGGGGAATGAGTTTTTAATTGGAAGAGAAACCAGTGTATGTGTTATCATTATATACCCAATGTGGAGGGGTTTTTTATAATAATTTATTTGTTAAATTTTTATTCAAGATAATGACTTTTAATGACATTAATTTATAATAAATTTTTCATTGAATGATTTTACAAAATAATTTTTACATGAAAATATATGATATCTAAAACAAAAATTAATTTTTAAATTAATTTATACAAATAATAGAATCGAATGTAGTTTTTCATTACAATCAAATATTATATAATTATTGTAAATTCTTATAACATAATTGTTTTAGTGTCATATTCTAAAAAATAATATAATTATGGTTTACTAAAAAGTTATGTCAATGAGAATCATCTGAAAATAGTATTTTCAAATCAAAGGTATAGAGACAAGTCATTTTAATACCCTAATCCCCTCTAACGTATCTCTTTACGAAGAAAAGTAATCAATCATTGGATTTACCTCTCCCTGGGTATGCTTGATGGTCATGATCTCCAAAACCAAGATTATATATTTTATAATAATTTCATTTAACTACCTATAATAAGTGGATGGGTTATTTAAAAAGTTAATGGTAAGAGATAAGTATAATTTGGTGCAAGATTGGGAGAATCTATTTTCTCTACAAATGATGAGGTCGTATATTAAAACTATGTTTTCAGAATGAAGGGTTTCTTATATAAGTGGTAGGAAATAAAAACCACATAGGAAAATCCTGTAATCTCGCAATCCATTTCTCCAAATTCAATAACACCATATAAACATAAACCACATATGTTGATTTTCTGTCCACAATGTGATGTTATCCAGAAAACCAAGACACACCTCCTCATTACATGAATCTATATAAGAATATAAAATTCTTCTAAATAGAGATTAAATCGGAACCCTATTTTCAATTTATGTTCTATCCAAGAGGTGAGTAATTTGATAAGTAAAAACAAGCACATTCTATAAATTCCACTATTATTAACATAATCACCATGAATTTATTTTTCAACTCCAAAATAAACAAGCTACATTTTCCATATGTAACATTCGATAACTTTCCTTTAATGCATCTGAGATTCACATTATGAAACCATGAACTCATCAATCAATAAATTAAATTAATTTTTCAATAAATATATTCTATATTATTATTTCACACCTAAATAAATTCTATCTAGTATCTATGATGTAACAAGTGGTTAATTATCTATATATAGGAAGACAAGATGTATATATATTTGGATGTAATTGATAATCCTCAATATTTTAATATTTAATCATTAGGTAATGCATGTATAGGAATTCATTATACAAGTAATGTCATTTCATTAGAATATATTTTTTCATTAAATATATCCCAATAACATCCCTTTCAAAGTCTATATTTATTAAACAACGAAGGTAATAGTTCATGAATCTATTCCATGATGACGGTTTGAGAACCATGTGATCATATAACTTATATAAATCATTTTATTAAAAAAATCATTGATAATTAGGAAAAATAGAATATATGAATGAAGGGTAAGGGAAATCATTTTTAATTAATTTATAAGAAACATAGAACCCCATAAAGGAATGTTGATTCCAAATTAGTTATTCTTTCAAAAGATATTATTAAATATTTTAATGATCTATATGGATGTATCAAAGATCATTTTCATTGAGCTCAAAACATTATACCAATAATTTTAAAAACTAGAAGACCATGTAATGTATCTAGTGGATCTCTATATTTCCCCAATTATTTTGGGACGAAATTTTTTTCCTTTTATTGAACTCATATATCATATCTTAATGTGGAACAATCCTTATTCCCATTAAAGCATGAATGTTAATATTTATAGAATTTTATGGTTTTTTCATTTTATCAAAACAGGTCCAGTGGAAAAAATTATCTACATATAACTATAAAAGAAAATCTGAAAATATATTTTTATATATTGGATCACTTCTTTAGGGATGTTAATGTCCATGTGAATATTAATTGTCATTGAGTAAAGTATATTATCTATAAACACAAGTCTTCCTCTAAAGAAATAGAGATAACATTTCATATTAGAGACACTTATTATACTTTTATTAATTATGGAGTGGAACTATTTTATTTGAGGCCACCCATTATAGTGTGGAGCCCTTATATACACTATTTTGATATCAATTTTGGAAACTCCAATCACCTCATTATAATTTTTATTTTTATTTCCAGTTATTTTGAAGACAGAATTGTTATTTTTTTAATTTTCAACTTCTTACCATTCTGCATCTCAAATATATCCATAGTTTTTATAGAATATTTAATTTAAGCTTTTTACCATTAGAAAAAAATCATATATTTATAAAATATATGGTGGGGGAAAACTAATTACTCAAGAGAACCCAGAAAGATAAAAAATATTTCATTAATAAATATTTCATTGAGATGTTTATTAAAGGAGTCCTAATCCAGAATGAATTAGGAAGGAAATAATGGGTCACCCCGTCATACCCCTCTACAATATTTAATTATGTTATATCCCCTAACCATAAAAGGAGAAAAACCATGCTGTGGAAAAGTATTGTTTGTTGTCTTTTCACACACATTATAAAAAATAACAAAACAAGTGAAAAATAATTTTTTACTTGATCTTATAAAATAACTTATCCTTATCTAATATAATGATAATGTTCCTAACATTTTTTCTATTTAATTTTGATATCATTTCATGATTCCAAGGTATGGATCCCTATATTTATCCTATTATTAAACAAATTTTCTTAGATGTAAATCATGTTTTGGAGGAGATGTGATTTTCTACCATTTATAATGTGTTTTTTATGTTACTAATATTAATAGGGTGACAATGTAGGAAATTTAATGACTGCATAAATTTGGAAATGATGAATGGAATTTTGGTCCCAACTAATCTCAAAATAGAACCATCAATGATGATATATTATACCAAATTGGTGAATTTATTGGGAGGAATATTCTATATTGTGGTTGAAATTTGCCTTTCAATTCGCTCAAGATTAAGCATCCACTCTTGTTTATGATTCTTAATAGAGAAAAATATTTTCATTTTTCTTAATATATATGATATAAAATACCTGTAGGTGTTATGATTGATGGGATAACAAATGATTCATATGTATGATAATGAATATTAGGATAATCCCTCTATAACCATAATTTGTAAATAATTTCTTGAAAAACTAGTTAAATTATTTATCCTATAGAGGACCAAGTATATAAAAGGCATTTTTGATGCTTATATCCATTATTAAAGGTAGTGGATTCTTGAATACCACATTTCGTTAATAGAACACTGGAATTAAGTTCTCTTTTTAACTTATTTCATTATCAATGGGCCCACAATTTTCCCTCTCCCATTATTACTCTTTTAAAATAGAATCCGTAAAATAATGTGGATTATAAAAAATTTCAAATCCCACATATTCACATATAATCTGAAGATACTTGATTAAGACATAGATTTCATTAATAATATCATTATATGGTGAAATGACATATTCATTTAATACTATCCAATCAATGAGATCCACCTCGATACATTTAATATTTTTCTAAATAATCTACTAGGGTTTTCCTAACACATGAAATGTCTATGATTCTCTCACCATGTGAATGAATAATTACACATTCCATAAAAAATTATAGAAACTAAAAATGAGATCCATAATTTCAGTGTCTGTCCAATTCAAAAGTATCAGAGAATGTTCAAATATGACATGCAGTAATTGATTGACAATGATATTACTGAACTAGATAACAAACAGGTTTTTTGAGAAGAACCTATATATCCTCACACAAGACTTCATGTTGAAATTTTTATTATTACACATGTTGGTTTTTTAAATAGTATATCTAAGGTCAAGTAATTGGTTGGTTGAGAAGAACATATTAGTCTCTCAAACAGCTCTCTCTGAGAATTAAAATCATATCATCTTCTTATTATTCTTATATAGGATAAAATTTAAATAACATTTAAAAATAAATGTAGGATATTTTACCTTTAGAATTTATATTTTATCAAGAAGATGCTATAAAATTCAGGATATTTGTAAACACTGTATTATTTACTATTCAATAAAATATTTATGAAAAATATATCTATAAGATAATACTCATTCATGAGTCCAAAATATAATTACGTATTATCCAAATTATTTTCTATGAATTATATATTATACATTTAACAATTATATTATAGTTATTATAAAATAATTTTTATCTAAAGTAAATTATATTCATAATGTTGTGAGTGATTACATTTCTATTTATTATTATTTCATTATTATTATATAATTGATAACAACTTTTAATATATCATTTAGTGAAAATAGTTTTCTATATAGTTTCTTTTAATATAAAAATTTTAATAATAAGATTTTTATTTTACTAAATACGTTAATACAAGCCTTATTAAAATTTATTTTTAATTGGGATTTGAATTATATAATTTATGTATCCATTTAATATAATTATAATATTTAATTTTTTCTTATTTTAAATATTGGGCTCTAGTACTTTTGATATTATCAGCAGTTATATTAATATTAAAATGTTTATTTATAATTTCTGATAATCAGTTTTTACTATAAGTGTTAAATAATTTTTATATTTCATTAAATAACCCATATTACATTAATTATCCATTCACTAAATTTTAATCAAAGTTACATGTATTTTTATTAAATAATACCAATATTATTTTTAAAATATTTCTTCACTTTATAATGTTTTTCATGCCTCTGAAAACACTGGGAGACCATGATGCACCAAAATTTCCAAATATAGTTATATAACTTATATGTTTATGTCGATCCACTGATATATTTTCAATTTTATTAAGGACAGTGTGAATTATTAATTAGTTTTCTTGGAATTTATTTTTTAAAATTATTATTCATTTTAATTTTTGATGAAATTTATTTTTAATGTACTTTAAACTAATGAAGGATGCACAAATATTTATATAATCTAATTTAAAATATTTTTAAATTATAATTTGTTATATTATTCTCAACTTTATAAATTATATCCACAATATTTTTAATTGAAATTTTATAATCAATATGGTTGATGATAATTTTTTTTCATTATATCCCCAAGTTGAAAAGTTCCCTCTTAATTATTTTTATTTCACCAGATAAATATAATTAGTTGAGGGGTCTTATTATGTTTTAATTTATCTCTACTTCCCAAAATATCCATAGTCTGCTTCTCATTAGAGTGTACATGTTTTAACTATACCAAAATTGAATTTAGTATATGTGTGTTATCTTGTATGTACATCCTCAATAGAAACACATAGAACACATCATGCACTTGAGAAATATTGGTGGATATTAAATCTATATGACCTAACTTTAACATGATAAAAATTCCAAAATAGCATATATACCTATGGATTTTCGTTCACTTCTTCCAAAATCTCATAATTTTTTTTTAATATGTTATAAAAAATACTCCATCTCCAACCACAAACACCAATTATCATTGAAGATTTTCAACACTACTTTTATATAATCTATGAGCGACTCTAATGTGTTTTTTAATTACATGGACATTGTTTATAATATATTCTGTAATAAATTTTTTCGATTACTTACATTATATTAATTTATCCCAGCTTGTTAGAGTTTTAAATATGCTCTCATATATGGAATCATATGTGAAATATAATTACATGACAAGAAGAAATAATAATACCAGAAATTAACCAGAGTGAGTTTTTAATCTCTACAATAATTAATGTCTTTATAAAAATATTTTATAACAACTTATACAGTTCGAATTTTCCGTTTAGATTATCCATATATTTGATTATGATATACTATACTAATATTCAATTATATTTACAATGCATTCTAATAGTTCATTAATAACATTGAGTTAACAATATGATCTGTATCATAAATAATCAATATTTTTCACAAATAATCCACATAAATCCTTGAATATATATATCTATATGTTTTTGAAGTGATAAATCTTTTATAATGGAAATGATGTAGTCAGACCATATAAAATGATCCACTAAAACTCATATAAAATTTCCCTTAGATTTATTTGGAATACACATAAAAACTCAATAATGATATTCTATTATTTCCATATTAATATAATTTATTGTTACATAAATCCCATATACATTTGTAATTGTATCATGACAGGGGAAATAGAAAGAACATTGATATTTATTCATCAATATCTATCATAGTATTATCCCACAAAAAGGTCTCTAGTAGATCCTTATACATCTTTGGGATTTATTGGTGGATAGAGAATGTTGACCCATGATAATTATCTAATTTATCCCTCATTATGTTAGACATATATGGAATGTATAATCATGTCCCAAGTCCTATAACACCAGGTTTAAAAATTCTAGATTATGAATTTTTTTTACATTCACTTTTTCTTATAAATTTTCATTTTTCCATTATGAATATTTATTCTTATCAAATATAGATCATTGAGAAATTATTTTATAATGGTATGATTTCTTACCTTCCTTTATTTTTTTCAATTGTATATATTTTGAGTCTAAAAAAATTATATCAAGTTAATAAAAATCATAGTTACAGCAACATTATTCATTTTTATTAGATAATCTTATACCTTATTTTATTTTCTAGGATTATAATAGATTGAGAAGTCATAAATTGTGTAAAAATTTATCTATATTTGTTAGTTTTTTTTGAGATCATTATTGGGTAAATATATAATTTATACATTTCTAATTAGTATATATAAAATAATTTTATCCATAATGATAATGATAATGATAATAAATATTTTTTATGAAAATGGTTATACTTCCAAAACTAGATCGTTATTTAGATAATTTTTATCATATAACATCAACTATTTGGGATCATAAAATATCTCTTTCATTTTTTCCTGAGTACATAACATAATACATTATTTAATGAATCATTATATATCAAAAATAATTAACCACTTGAGGGTAGTGTTACTATATGTGTTTTGAATATCCTTTTATCAACTCCTTTATTGTTTATATATATCAATACATCAAAATAAACGTTAAACTTTTCTATGTTATGCTTTTTAGTGTGCTTTATGATCAAGAGGAATTTCTCAATATCCATTGATATTATACCACATAAATCATGGAATATATTGATATTTAACAATATTATTGGTCTATGAAATTTATAAATGACCATAATATCACTAATCCCTTTAAATATGCATTTTCTTATGATGCAATCAACTAATAATGCGGCTTCTTCCACCCAAAAGAAATATTTACAATACATTCTATAAATATTCTCCTTTCACAATTTACCTAAATCTATGATCAAGCCTATTTTCATCATTAATTTTTTAGTATATAAATTTATCATCTATAAATTCCACCCTAATTAATTATCTTAATATCTAAATACCCTATTAAATAATTAAATTAATATTTCTAAAAAAATTCTAGGTCGGAATGACATCACTATAAATTCATAAAGTCCAAACCTTATATAGAATGTGTTATTTAGAATACCACAAGTTTCACTTTTAATAGATGATATCTACCTCATGTAGCCACTATATAGAAGTATTAGTCCCCATATAGTTGAAAAAATAACTCATTAATCCATGGTAAATGATACTCTTTCATTATCAGCTTATTATAAATATAATTATAATCAATGCATAAACATATAGAAGGAATATATTTATGAAAAAATATTACTAACAAACCACATGGATAATCACTATGGTTTATAAATCACTTTTCAAGGTTCTCTTCTAGTTTCCACTTCAAATATTCTCATTATACATTTCACATTATTTATGTAATCATTAATATGAGCAGATTTTAGGTAAAATATATGTAGGTAACTCATCCTCTTCATCCAGAGGAAGACCAAGAAACTATTTTGAGAATACATAAATATATTCCCTTACAAGGGGAGTGTATTAAAGTATAATCATTTCCTTTATATCAACCATTTTAGATAGATATGGTAGCACATAAATTAGAAATATTCATTCTTAAGGGGGATTTTTCAAATGATTTTCATGATTTTTCTTATTCTTTTATAACATTAGAGAATATATTGGGATATGTAAATTTATGTCCAAATACAACAAGTTGATATTAGCTATATATAATGACAATCAATCCATGACCCATATGGTATCAAATTGTACCTATTGGATAATAACTTTTTTATAAGAATATTCTTCTAATAACTAATAATTAGGAAAGATTTAAATTACATATATTTATAGATCTAAATATTTAGTGTATTTTATATATATCAATCTCCTTTTCATAAATTAGTGATTTATTATTTCTATATAACATGAATGAAGTGAATTAATGTGTTTATTTCGAATCAAATTAATAATTAAATATTAATTAGTCATTATTGTCTATAAATATCACCATTTCAATTTCTATTTCACCTTAGTTGTAGAAATAGTATGATATCTTATTTATTTTAATGGGCTTAGAGTTTCTATTTGATGTTTATCCTCAATGATCATTGGATTAGGGAATTCAGATATATAGTGTCCATTTTATATATAGTCCAAACATCATTCCATGTTTTGTGGATTGATTGGATCATTATTTTCTTCCATAAGATGGATTGTACAAATTCAATTTAATCAGTACATATGGTAATTATTTCATTCTTTTATATCTATTTATAATCCTTTTAATTTTTTTAGTTTCCTGGGAGATTCTTACCACATCCTTAACATGAGGGTAATTAAATCTTCATCCATTCATGAAATTTACTGGTTCCTCATGTATAGTAAAACTATATTCTTATAATTTTATCACAATATTTCAAAACCATTGAGTTTCATTGGTCTCTAAATTCACCTTAAAATCTCCTCATATTTCTAAACAGTGAATCAATTGATTTATATTATCTTCTCTTAAAACCGTGATTTTACCTCTTTATATTAATATGAATAATTTTGTGGAAGATATATACTAGAAAACATTTTCATGAAGTCAAATTATTCCATTAAGTCTATATCTTCCTTGTTCAAGGTATTTTCCATAAATTTCCACCACTAAAAATCTCTATCCAATTAAAAATAAATATCTAATACCACATTATATTTATAAAATCATTGCTCTGTAGGAAATACTTTATTAATGAATTTTAATGTTTTCTATGTGATTAATTGATCTATGGATTCACCAAAATTGGAAGTTTTATAATACATAAAAGAATCATGAATAATATATATTTCAATAGTGTGTTTTCATCGCCATATTTTTTAAGATAACATTTATTATTTAAGTCAATTGAGTATCAATATCCATGTGTTTCTTGACACATACAGCCATCAAGTTGTATCTTTAGGGTAATCATTAAATGTCCCATTACATGGGTTTTGTAACATGATTTTACCTATCAACATCAATTTAATAAAGAAAAATAATGTTTTGTATATGAATACATATTATAAATGATATATATGAGAGAAAATATTATTTTTGAAAATAAACCTAATAAAAAAAATTAAAAAATCATAAGAGATAATATGGTTTTCTCATTTTTATTTTGGGTGATTTTCCTATTAGGTTATCAAACAAAATCCCCAAAAGTAACTAAAAATTGATTTTATAACAACTATAATAATTGAAATTACTTATATATTATATTATATCTTTTGAAATTAAGGTATCTATAAGATACTAGAATAATAAATAAATTTAGTGTCTTTAACAAATTCAGAACATAATACCGCACTTTAAAAAAAATATTTTATATCCATAATTTTTACATGATCCTAAATCCCACAGAACTGCAATAAGTACATGAAATATCCAAGGAAATTTCATAAAAAAATTAACACATCAATTCTACTAAAGGGATAAAAATAATGTTATCATGGGTTGGGATATTGTAATATTTGTTAATCACAATAATTGAAATTTTACAACAAGGTTATTTCCAATAAGATTTAACTTTTATAGTTTATTAGTATTTTTTATTATAAATTTATATATATGATATAATAACTTATATTTTTTATATCATATCCGAATATATATTATATAATCAATTTTATGGTAATTAATCATTTTAAATTATTTTGTTTACATTATGATCGAAAATATTTTTTATTTAAAGGTCAAATTATTTTTCAATGATTGATTTCTTATCAAAGATTTTTAAAATTTCATTATTCTGTAAATTATTAATTTTTATTATGATATATATTATTATAATAATAATTTTAATTATTTTATCAATGTTTGAAATATTGATATGGTTTTCCCTTAGAAAACAAATGGGTTTTATTATAAATAATCTATATTTCATAGTATTGTGACTTTTTTCATAATATTTATTTCCTAATGGTTAAAAGATTAATTTTAAAAATTTTAATTCATTTTGGAATTCAACATTTCAAATTTATACTACAAATATTTTTTTTTAATTTTAATAAAATGGTTGTTTTATTATTGAATTATGATTAAATATATTTTTTTAAATAAAAATCTTTTATAAAATTATAATTATATAATCATGCCCCAAAATTATATAAAATAGTTTTATTGCAAAAAGTTATATTTAATATTTTAAATTTTTTTGAATAAATATTTTGAAATTTTTAACCAAAGCATCACATTTTGGAACCCATTTTATATTTATTTCTAAAAAAACTATTTGGGGATATTTTACTTTAATTCACTATTAAAAAAGCAGCAATAGGTCTTTTTCATTCTATGAAATTAATATATGTATCCTTTTATTATATAAAAACCATTAAATGTCATGGGAATAAATTTTATAAATTATTTTTATGTTGACAATTTTTTTTTCTTAAAACATGTTTCTCTAAAATAAATTGTTATTATGTTAAGAATTATTTTATTTAAATTAATTTTTACAACCTCTATAAATTAAATCATATAAAATGGGATTAATATTAATAATAATGATCATTAAATATAGTAAAATGTTCAATATCATTTTTGGTAATAAACAAAAGTTATCCTCATCACAAATTTTAATCGTATTATGAGTTAAAACTGTTAGGGTCACATTCAGGGATAATGAAAAATATATCACAAAAACATGTCTAATTTGTATTTTGTGAGTGTATTTTTAATCAATATCATTCTATCATTAAAATTGACATGTTTACTACGACTCATATTGAGTTTTTCTGTAACAACCCTAGTAATGTAAATGTTAAATCAATTTCATGTATAATTAATATACATTAATTATATTTTGTATTCAATATATAAATATTAAGAAAATTTTCATCTAACAATTAGAAAAAAGTTTCTTCATACAAATTATATTTCATATCATATATGGATTTATTTAAAATCTTACTTTCCATATTATAATATTTTAATTATCTAAAAAAATTATCATTTTTTATAGTAACTGTTCAAAATTATCTTAGAATCTTTTCAAGGACATATTTTCTAAAAATATTTATTTTATGGGTGAATAATAAAAAATACAGATTTCTATGAAAAAAATCATTCATTTAACTAAAAATAACCATTATATTATGGATTGGTTTTAAAAATTCACAGTATACTTTTTATTAAAAATAATCCAATATGTTATATAAAAATTATCGTTACACGTGATTTTTTTATAAAAACATTTATATATATAAAAATATATTTCTCTAGATTACTATGATTTCTTTTATTATAAGGGTTTATTTTCAAATTAATTGATACCATATATAGAAAATGAATTATAAATAATAAACTATATAATTTAAATCATAATTTATATATTTTTAATGAGGAAACATTCATTTTTGTTAATTTTGAATAGTAACTTGGGTAAAAATGTCTATTACCGTAGTAAGAGTTAAAATGAGTTTAAAGAGTTAAAAATAAAATGATAAGTGTTGTAATAACCTAAAACATATATAAATTCTATTTTATGGTAATAATTCAATCATATATCATTTACTATTCAAAGGTGGAACAATTTTGAGCAATTGAAATTTAATCTTTTGAAAGTTATCAATTATTTACTCTCTCTCACTAATAAATAGAAACCCCTCATCACAATTATTATAACTTTAAAAGACTCTTATATCATCAAATACATACCATAATTGTTTATAAACTTCTTTCCTCACATCCTAGAGGTCATGGTTTGATCGTAATATCGTCCTATGAAGGGTTTCTGTATTAGATAAGGATTTTTTCCGAAGAAGAGGTATATTTCTAAAGTGAGTTTTTTCATTATATTTTTTGTTTTACCACCTTAATTACTCCATTAAAAAATTTTATATAATAATTAGTATATCCCATATACTGATATTTTAACATGTTTATGTAATAAACATTATTTATAGCTTTTTATATCTTTTGGGAAAAGGAATCATCCATTTTGTGTATATGTGGACGACCATATCCACAAGGTGATGTGTTTTATTATTCATCACCAAATCATATATTGGATAATAATTATTGAAAATTGATTATATATGGTATAAATGACTTAGGTTTTATTCTATAAAAATAATATATTAATTATTTTCGCATCTATCCATGCAATGGAGAATGATAATGTAATTTGTACATACATGTGCTATACCACCTCCACAGAGTGATGTGGTTAATTTTAAATTGTACAATTCTTTGTATGGAAAAAATTTATAAATATTACATTTGTTCAACATTGATGATTTAGTAAATGTAAAAAATTATCTAATCTATGTATTTTTCTTCTGTTGGGGAAGTAAAAATATTGATCATGTGTACAAACGAACAATTATCTCCATAAAGAAACATAGTTCATTTTTCCTAACAATCATACATGGTTTTTTTTAATGATTAGATAATATATAAATATGATAATTAATACATTTTTAAGATTCAATATATAATGGAAATAGAAAACAACTTCCATGGATAGTGCACTATTGTTGTTTTGAGTTTATAAATTTATTAACCAGAAAATATCAAAATGTGAACATAACCAATTTATGAAAACTATAATAAAATGAATAATAAAAATTAAATTAACATTAGAATGTAATAAATAAATCTTGATACTAATTTATTTATATTATTAATAATTTATATAATGTACGATGATATGTTGGACTTAATGTAAGTGAGTTTTTTTAAAATATTGTTTAAACTGTTTTAAAATATTTATACTTCATATACATGATCAATTAAATGATTCATGAATTCTCTAATATATATTCTTAAAATTGTATTAAATATATTTTTATAATATTTTAATTTATTTACAATGCTTTCAAATGAATATTTTCATTTTTTTTCTCTATGATTTAATTTCAACTTCTTAAATAAGTGAAAAAAACACAATTAACATATATGATATTAAATCTTTTATCCCACCATCATATCCATTATTCTATATCAATATTCCATTTTATTTTTATATATAACTTTTTAGGATAATATATTTCTAATATTTTTTGGAATTTTAAATACTAATATGTTTTTATATAGAAAAAACGTTTTTTATCTTTATAAGATAACTAAAATTGTTCTTTTAATCAGGTCAATAGAGTTTTACATTTCCTTTTTGATAAGAAGTATTGAAATAAATTCTTCTTTAATTATATGGTAATTTAGAATTATATATCATGACTAGGGAGTGTACTACAACTTAAAATTCATTGTGATAATGATATAATCCTCTAATTTAGTGGTTAATGTTCCTTGTCTTGAAATGAGATAATTATAGAGTTAAATATGGAGGTTTCTATTATGGATTTAACTAAGTCCATTCACTTCTAACATATGATCACATAGGTTATTAATATAATAATGTAAAATTCCTATAAGACTTTTAATTTTATTTCTATGTTTTAAATTTTTTTTATTTGAACAAAAAGTGTTTCCCCTATGTGTATTTGTTTTATTTTATACTCCCATTTAGAAATGTGTAAAGGAATATAATTTTATGGGTTTCAGTACATTCAATTGTATTAATATAATTAATTATTAATTATCAATTTCTTATCTTTTCATTCTCATCCCACATTTTATAATGTTTTTATAATGTTTAAGGATGTTTGGGAATAAAGAATAAATCAAGTTAAAAATCAGAAGGATATTTAATTAAAAGGAAATGAGTTTCATTTAAAAATGATTATTTTATTGGTGAAATGGATCTTGGTTAGAAATTCCAACTTTTAAAAATGTAGATTTGTTATGTAATTGAGATTATTAGATTATCTAAAAATTTAAACCCAAACAATGTTTATATTTTTAAAAAGTATATTTTTGTTAAACATAATATTATTTAATGATTTAAGAATAGGTCTATATAATTGGCATGTTAGTGTAGGTGTTGATAATGTCAAAGGATATGATAATTTTAATATAATACACATATGATATTTTAATATATGGATATGTTTTCATGATATTAAACTAGAATATTAATTTATTTATTCATCTAATCTATGTGTATTAAAAATAATTTTCAATATAGGAAATATGGAATTTAAAATATTAATGTATCATGTAGACAATATCATTCCAAATCATCATCTTAGAATTTTTGTAATTGTTATTACTATTTTTGTTACAGTGATTGATTTTTTTATGCATGTTATAAATTGCAGTGGGATCCATTGTAAAGAGAACCCAATTTTTCTAAAATATATTATGTCCATTAAAGATCATTTTATGAAATATTACACCCTATTTACTTCTATAACCACATTTTTAGTGGTGGTTGAATGATGTATCAATGATTTGGAAAAGATATTTGAATTTATTGGATTTAATAACATCAAATAGAATCACTTTTTAAAAGTTGAATATGATTGATGGTGGTCATTTATTAATAATAATATAGAGAGAGATATATGAAAATGATTTTATGGAATGAGATACATTTAATAATATATTCATATATATCAACTTCTATATTGTTTCTCAACACAAAATGTAGAAATAATTTTGGAAATTATGAAAAAAGTTGATAATTAGTAATATTATATGAATAAAATTTTATAATATTTTCTCCATACACACTGAATTATATTCAAGACCATGATCCTAAATGTAATTCATTTTATAGAAGAATTTATATAAGCTAATTGATATAGTAAAAAATGGTTTAATTATATTATAAAATATTTTCTACGTACAATTTAAATTAGATTCTAGATTTAAGAAAATTTAAACGTTATAAAAATTTACTTTATTATAGTGTGAATGTTGAGATGTAATTTTTTACTTAGGTTCCTCATGTAAATAATATTATGATGTGGTCAATGTGTATTTAAATTGAAAATTAACAAACTAAGAGAACTACATGAAATCACCCAACATCATCAATGTTTGATAAAAAAATTTATGGAATGATTGACATTATTTTTAAATTTTTATTATCATGATATGTGTGGGAATATGTCTCATTAATAGAAATGATATAGTCTTGATAATTCCAATAATAAAGAAATATATTGGCAATAAATTTTGAGAAATTATAATTTTAATCGGATGGATAATAATTCTTACATTTGGTCAAGTTTAGTTACTCTATTTTGGAATAATTTAGAGCGAAATAAAAAGGGTTTGAAAAATTATTATCTATTCCTATGGATTATATTGGGTCATCTATTGTAGTGTTGACTGGTATATTACGCATTACTTGGAATAATGTTAATTTATTTTCTAACTCTATATATTAACATTCCGTCATTTCTGATATTTTTTTTAAATGGGATATCGCATCATATGAAGATGATATAACATTCAACAAAAAATACAATTATAGGATTTATTAAATAAAATAATATTTATGAGAATAATTATATTGTTATTAATTGAATGTTTTTTTCTGAAAAAACTTGTCAAACATCCAATGTTTCAGTTTAATGTTGTTGTATATATGTATTGGATTTCAGTATATCATGATAATATATATTTCATACACTTGAATTTTGTATTAAATGAATTTATACGAGAGATAACATATCAGGAATCCATGAATTTTATTTATACTACTAGTGAAAGTAACATAGCTCATATAGTTTAAAGGAAATATTTTTTTTATATTAGTTATATGGAAATTGTGAATCAATATATGGATGTATATTCAAATTATTATCCTATTGTTACCCCAGATTGGGAGGTTGACATTACTATTGACTTAGTTTTATATGCTGAAGAAATTTCACAACCCCCTTATTGGATAGATCAAGTAGAAGTTTTGGAATTTGAAAAATATTTATAAGAATTTCATTAAAAAGGATTCATTCATCCAATAACTTTGTCATGGGGATATCGTATTTTATTTTCTAAAAATAATGACGGTTCCCTGGTGATCTTAATTGATTATAAATGACTTTACTATATCACTATTATGAAAAACAATCATTTACCCCATATCAATGACTTTTTTATGAAATCAAATCAGCAAAAAAAAATTTGAAGATTAATATCATGGAAGTAAGTCACTAGTTGATGCTCAAGGAAGGGGGGTATCTTGAAGATGGTGTTTTGGAATAGATATATAAATTATGAGGTTGGTGTTATTCCCTTGGGGTTTTCTAATACACCAATTGTATTGATGTATATGACTAATAGAGTTCATCATAACTATTTGAATAATCTTGTGATTTTGTTTATTCATTACAGATTGGTATATTATAAAATTATAGAGGCTCATGAATTACACATAATGATTTTATTTAAACCTTGTCTAAAAATAATTTATATGTAAAATTTAGAAATATATATTTTAATAAAAATATATTTTATTTCTTCGGAATATTTTTTCTAAATACATAATAAGTGTCAACAGTGTGAAGTCTAAATTTATTAGAGAATAGATTAGGCCTAAAAATTTGAGATTGATTTTTTGTTTTCATGATTTAATGGGATACCACCAATGGTTTTTTGATATGTTTTCTTAGTTATATACCCCCACTAACTATATTAATATAAAAATTATTCAAATTCAACCAGATGGAAGATTATGATAAATTTTAATATGAAATAAAAAAATATTGGTGAATTCTAAAATTCTATACCTTCCCTATGGAAATGGTAAAGCTCTCATCTATATTTGTACTTATTTTAAACGAATTCTATTCTTTTCTAGGTATAATGATTAGTTAACAACTTGTAATTCACCTCAATATAAACATGATGTGATCAATTATCATAATCATTATATACAAGTAGAAGTAATATCTTTGGATTTAAAAAACAAGAGACACATTTATTGTTAGTAATATTAGAAATAAATATTGATAATTAAATTATAATGTGTATATTCACTCAAAAAATAGTTTAAAATGAGGTGGATAAAATGGATTGAAATAATAAAGGATTTTTATTCATGATTTATTATCATATAGGAAATGAAAATAAATTAGTTTATACTTGAGTTATAGAGATCATTCAAAATTAATAATGATACATTTGGAAGTTTATCCCTTAGTTAAAGACATAATTAATTAATTACTATAAATGGTGCACATAATATCTTTGTCTTATTTTTTAGGTTTTGGTGTAGTAATATTTTTTAGAAGAAAATTAATTAATCTTTGTACTAATAATATGATTTTTTAGAAATGGTATAAATGGAATGGAATGATATGTTTCATAAATTTATCATTGATAAGGAAAGTGTTTTATAATTTGTAAAAATGATACATATCCCAACTATCTGCCAATTGAAAATTGAGTTTTTTATTGACGATAATAACACTCACTTTTTCTTTCTCCCAATGATACTAAAATGTATAGACACCATAGAAGGTATTATTTATGGGATAGAATGTATAATGATGAACCTTATAATAAAATAAAATTATTGAAATGACAATTTTATAATTCCTAAAAACAATTAATGTATGGGATAATTCAAAATTTTCCAATGCATGAGTGTAAATTGAAAAATATATCTAAGGATTTTGTGTTGCGATTTATAAATAAATATAAAGGTAACAATTTGTTTTTGGGTTATTTATTGTCAATTGACTAATATTCACATTTCATTACTTTTTATTTAGATAATATTTCTCATTTATATCTTAGGGATATATTCAGGTAAAATGGAATTCCACTCTTACTTTTATTTGATTGAGATATTAGGATTATTTATAAATTATAGAAAGGAAATTATAAGTAATTGGGTATTTAATTAAATTTCATTTATTTTTTTTGTCATCAATATTATGGTAAATTGGAGTAAATTAATATGAATTGGGAAGGTAGGTTTTTATATTTTTAAATTGCACTGACTCGACCCTAGTATGCCATGATTCAGTGTCTACTACCATTACATTGGCATGATTAAGAGGAATCAAATTCAGAATGATTGATCTATTTAGCATTTTTTTAAATTAGATTTTATTCATGATACCCATATTACATTGGGAAATATAAAATAAAACAAGATACATAATAAAATGTTATAGAATTCATCCTTGAAATCTTATTTAAATATTTCTTCTTCATAACCTAGGGCTTGTAAATAAAAATAATGGTTATCTCAAACGATCGGTATGGTTTAGTAAATAGGATGAAATAATTAATTGATGAAAATAATAAACATGGAATGTTTAATAGAAAATAAAACATTCCATTAAAATGACTCTATAATGAAATAACAATATGGTGATTTAGGAATCTTAAACACAATCCTTTTAAAAATGAACTGAGAATAAAATGAATTCATTAATATGTCAATGAAAAAATTTCATGGATATATAAAGATTGAATATATATGGGGGAAATTTATAATTTACAGACACAATTTTTTATATGTACAAATTAATTTTATCCTAATGTCCATTCACAAGATGGTTTATAACAATTCTGGTGAAAACACATCTAATTTGGCCAACATAATTAATGTAATGATATTACTGATGCATCTAAGATATATCTATAACTAAGACAGTACCATGTCATACCAATTTAAATAACTCAAAATATATAAAATTATATATTTAATTCACATATATTTTTCCTTTTAAAATATTTTTATTGATTAAAAGATATGGATTATCCAATAATTCTCGAGTTAATTAAATGACAATAAAAGTGATTAGTGTGTGTAAAATGGTATAAATTTCAAAAATAATAACATCCATTACCTGAGAATATGTATATTTAATGAAAATGTAATTTACCATAAAAATGATCATAAAATATTGATTTATTCAAGTTAATTTTATCGTTTAAAAAATAAAGTGGGATTGGAAAGGTAATCCTTTAGTACATTTTTTTGGGGAAATAATCATTAAGCATTCCAAAGTGTCTCATGCCACTTTGAGACATTTGAATCATAATACCAAAAAAGTAATAAAATTAAATTATTTTTTTATTACCATGAATATAAAATAGATAATAATATAATATATAAAATGTGAAAGTACATACAACACACAAACAATGTAATTGGTTAATATGACATTTATCTCACAAATGGAAAAAGTGATATGAAAATCCATTACATTTCATTTAATTTTGTGTGAACAGACATTTCACTCATGTATAATGGTATTAAGAGTGTTAATAACATATAAAATAACAAAATTATTGTTTATAATAAAATATATATATTTTTATAATAACTCATTATCTATTTAAAAACATTGTTTTATTATTTTCACTATTTTGGTTGTTAATTAGCTAGTTTGTCGAGTATGTTTCAACTTGTTACATGTTATTTATTAATTCAATCATGGACATAACATATAAATAATTTAAAACATGATATAAATATTAGATATAATAATTATATATGAATTTATAAAAAATCATTATATTATGAGATAGAATGAACTAGACTATTCATGGAGACAATAAGTCTTATGTACCCATTGAACAATACATTAACTTCATTACCTCATTAAAATGGTGAAAATTAATAATAATTTTTCATATTTTTTAATATTTAGTAATTAAATAGAAATTTTACCACAAATGGGATGTTATTTTCAATAGCATCCCCAACACGCAATATTGAATTTCTCTGAAACACAAGATTGTGTTATACCAAAACAACAATATAATGTTCATATTATTTTTTTAAGATGATTTTTTACTTTGAAATATATTAGTGGGAATATATAAAACTGACTATATTATGTTTAAACACGCTTATTTAATTTTTTTATATTCATTCAATAAATTTAATAGGCTTAAATTAATAATAAATCCAATTTTAAGCATAAAAATGTTGAATATTTTTAAAAGGTATATTTACTTCCATTTGATGGATAATACATTTTAAATATAATAATAATGAGATTAATAATTTATATATATAAAATAAGACTTCTTTTTTGAAATAATTATACAAATATTTACTTTGGCTGATTTTTTTTATTTTAATTGAGAACCTCTATATTTTGATAATAAGTGAATAATTGAAAATATTAGTTCAAAACATCATTTTCATCCAAATTATATATATAGTTAAATTATATTTTAAATTGCTTTTAATGTATAATTAATTCATTAATACATTAATAAATAAAATTGTATCCATTTTAATCTATTTCACATTGAAATTTGTTATAAAAACATTTCAATGTTTTGAATGTTTCATGTTAAAAACACATTTTTTTTTTATTTTGTCTGTGGGATAAATATTAAATATAATTCTATAAATTATGTGAATTAAATTAGTTACAATGGATTACATGTATGTAATAAAAATTTTATAAATATGATTTATTATCAATATCATTTTATCCATAAAAATGATACCATGGTAAAAATTTATTAAACTTAGTATAGGTATGAAAATGAATCATGTTAATGTTAAAAATATAAATGATTAAAATAACTAAAAAATAAAACATTTAAAGGTTGTATGAGGTGTTTATAGTGTAACACCCCAACCCCAGTAACCCAGTGTCAGTGCATTATTTTAAAACATTGGCATTATTACAAGGAATCAAGCCCCGAAGGACTGACCAGTTTAGCAGTCTTGGAAAATAGATTACAGACATTAACATTACATTAAAATTTCAAAAATAAAACACATCATAAATAGTTCATTGAGAACGCCATTATTCCCTTTAGCATAACCCTACATATCAATCATAATACACTTCTTAGAATCATGGGAAAATTAAACCTAAGAAAGGGGTGAGCTCAAACGCTCAATAAGGTTAAGAAATACAGTGGAATACAACATAAATATTAAGTATGGTGAATAATTGAAACCACATTCCTTTACCAATAATAAACATTAATACTTTTATCGATAAAATATGAGATGAGTAAATAATGCCATAATAAAACATAATCATGGGTATTCTACTAGTCGAATAACCACATGAACCATCAATATTATTTCCATAATGAGGTAATGCATAATGTCGGACATTCTGAAACATTTTGTTAAGGCCTCATCCAAGACGTCTAAAAATGATTAAGGCCTCGGCCAAAACCATAAATCAAATTTGGAAAATCCCTAGACCAATTATACATCTAGATGTCTCGTGAGACATACTGATGCATCGAGGAACTATAGCAGGCTCCACCTATCACATACTATGTCCAATAAATTCCTCATATGAAAATGTTTAAACCTAACATAAACATTCATATACAAACTAGGATATGAAATGTTAATACTTGAACCATAAACCATGAATGGTATAAAAATAACACATCCACAATCAGTCATATCACAAAACCTTTAATACAATTTGGAAGTTTTATATCCTAATAAATCAACTTCAAAAAATATTAAAAATCCATTAAAGGATTTTACATAGATGGAAATGATTTGTAAAACTCTTTTATTGAAATATCCTTTTTCCTGAAAGCATTAAAAAGTCACAGAATATAGAAGGGAAGACATTTAAAGATATTTTTGAATCAAAGTGATAGATACCACTTTGAATCATCTTAAAGTAATTAACATTTTAAAACATTCATTTCAATTTAAATAAATCCATAAAACCATTTTGAAAACATATAAATTAATGATAATGGTTTAGAAGAATAAATCATTAAAACATTTAAAATGATGTTGGCATAAATGATATCAAAACTATTTGTGGGAAATATCTCTTTTTTGAAATCATTTAAGAGTCACATAATTATAAAAGAAAATGTTTATTTTTAAAATATTCTTATAAGGTTTTATGGGAAGATTCTATGATTGTATAATGGTGTAAAATAGCCGCACCCACCGTATAAGTTTAAAAAAACACATTCTTAACTTAATTTTGTCGAAATGGTTAAAAACCTTGTTTGGAAAATGATGGAATGATTCCTCTATAAACATCATATAAAAAATAAAACAAGGTTATAAATGAAATCAAATCATAATATATACAATAGTAAGAATGTATTGAAATACATTTTTAAGAAACATGGATATGGATGATAAAGATTTCATAGGAGATACATAATTAAAAAAACCTCAGACAATAAATAGATTGTGAAATTAACCCTTACCTTGTACTTTTCCTTGGTCGAGGGTAGGTTGACCTCATTTATAATGGTTAAATAATTGTAATTAAATTATAAAATAATCATATACATAAATATGATATCACATATAATCTTTTAACATAACTTTTTTAATAATATCTTTGTATAATCGTTGTTTCGGGTGTTAACAGATTCGTTTTCATTTATATTCTCTGTTATGTGATTCGTATTTGTTATATATGTCTTATTCATATCCAGAATGATATTATGTCTTTAAAAATTGTTTTTAACCATCAAATAAAAATTATTCTTGAATGGATACGATGGTAAATGAATCTCATCGCATTCGTGGGGACTGTAGTATGTATGTACGCATGAGTGACAATATCATTCTTTTGATATTAAAATCGTATATAATTGGATGTTATATCATATATACAGAATAATTATAATGTAATATTTATTATTTACTTCAATTACATATCATTATCATACCCATCCAAATAATAATGCTTTGAATAACAATTACACCACGACGTAGAGACAGTAAGTCGTACGTATGCATGTATGGTGACATGTCATTCAAAGGACGGATAGAATACTGAATATGTTTGTACCATATTTATAATAACATCACATTATATAGAAGAAACTAGATTTATTATTTTAGAATGGATATAATAAAGATAGAAGAAGTGGAAGAAGAAAGGAACATGAAAGAGAGTGGTGAAATCATTACCTCTTTTTCGGGTTATTAATTTTAATTTGATCAAAATGGATCCTTAGGTTGTATTTATGACTAATGTAAGGCCTCTAAGATGAATCGATGGATGTTTTTTGGGATATTTGGGATGGTTCTGGCCGAAGCAAAAGGATCTGAAGGTATAAATTAGTGAGACGTGGGGTGCCCTTTTATAAGAGGGGTGAGGGGCACCTTTAGGAAAAGATAAGAATATTATATTATAATAAATTCATATTCGGTTTATAATGGTTCCAAAGTTATTATTTAATGTATAAGGTGGTTATGGGTCAGAAACAAAGTCAACCAATAGGTTTTAGACAGGTTTTTTCACTTTATTAACATTATCTTTTAGTTTTATCTTTTATTTAATTATTTTGACATTTACCATGTAACTTTTTATTTTAATATTATATGGTCAATAAACACCCTATAATCTTCTAAGAGACACCCATGTGGTCTATTAATGATACAAATATCATGATATAAGTCATTTGGCCGATCCTTAGATTTTTAGGAATAGAATATCAATTAATAATATAATATTTGTTTTAAAAACTCTTTTATGTCAATTTTGATAATATTTAATAATTGATTTTTGTTAAAATCATAAAAATATTATTAATTATAATAAAATTCATTTAAGAAATAAAAACATGTCATATCGACTAATAAAATTCGTGGATTTCATAAAAACTTTCAAATTATATTTATTTTAACATTTCTAATACCAATTATTTGATTCTTTCATTAATAAGGAAAATACTACATCATTATTGTGTAATAAATAAATTTAATTATTCAATGATTAAAAATTATAAGTAAAATACCATTATGTAGAAAATATTTTTATATTTCTACTGAATATTTATAGTAGAAAATATAACATATATAACCCTACATAAATTTTTTTTTTCTAAAATATATATGCTTATACCATTTTTGTATTCACATTAAATTAATTAATATAAAGTGTCATTATCACTTACAAGTGGCTACATGGGGTCCCAAAATCGAACCAAATATTCCCATGGTCGGAAATGTATCAACAAATAGGGTTAGGACACGTTTTAGTGTAATTTAATATTGTTATAATATTATTATTTTACCCTTATTTACTAGATTTACCCTTTAACCATGGTAAATAAAATATGTACCAAAGTAATTATTCAAAATTCATAAAAATAAAAGTGACCTATTTACACAATTTGGAAATCCTGATTACAAATATGGTATCCATTTTTACAAATTTAAAATACAGAAGTGGAATAAATGAATTAAAAATTAATTCCCGCTGTCAAAACATAAAGTGTGTTTTTAAGAAATAATCAATATCAAAAGAATGACACTTATTTATGACCGGTTTAAATGTAAAATTACGTCCAATGGCCAAAATTGTATTAAATGGAAAAAATATATTCTATATATACTTTAAAACCACTCAAACTCATAATTTATCACTATTAATTATTTCGATTAAAAAAGTTGTCTTTAATTTAAATTTAGTAATTTTCACTATTCATCAAAATATGAAAGTTATCTGAAAAGTAACAAAAATTCACCCTAAGATAATTTCGATATTCTAAATCCAAAAATTAATTCCATTTTGAAAGATTAAATTTATAAAATTTAAAAAATTAGGTATTAGTTTTCATAACGACTAGTTTGATTGGTTGTGGTGTGTGTTATAACTCGAAGTTGAGTACAACAGACGCTACAGTATTATTCAAAGAGAAGCATTGCTTGGAATCATGGGGTGTTACATTCTCCCCTCATTAAATAAATTGCGTCCTCACAATTTGAAATTGTTCTGCGAAAATAAATGGATGAAAATAGAAAATATCTTTGTAGGAAAACCCACATCAAAAAATGGGTTAATAAAAAATAGTCCTAATAACAGGAAATAAGAAATGAAAGGGTCACAACCAAATTATGATCTCTATTTGGACAAGATTGGTGGAAATTAGAGACACATAATTGGAGGAAAAATATAAATATTTATCTGGAGTGATTGAGTTCAGCATCCTCAAACAATTGTAGAATTAAGGGCCTTAAAGCCATCAATCTATGATGATTTAAAATATCATCGGTTCAACAAAACATAAGGTATTAGGGTAACACATTTTATTTTTAATTCCCTTACCTAATGGTTAAGAATTAATTTCATCATATAAAAAGAGAATAATATATATATATATATATACACTTGACAAGTATAGTGTCATCCTTTCACTAATTTCTACCCCAAACTCATCTTTCACACTAAAAGATAATAAAACATAAAAAAATATTCCATTTATCCTATTCGTATAGGGTTCCAAAAAAATGAATTTCTAATACATCTAGAGGACCTTTAAAAAACTACATTATTCAATCCAGGACATCACGTAGGGTAGTGGTAGGTGATACACCCTTATCGCCATTCGGTTGCAGGTTCAAGTCTCGCGGCCCTTCCGGACGCGACGGGATGCCACCCGACCTTCGGGTTGTCCTTTTATTGGAATCCAAATATAATCTCAAAATATAATTATCCAAAATACTTCTATCGAAACTCACAGTCCAAAAGTCATAAGGAATTTAAACACTATGAAGATCATTTTTTACATGTAATAACATGTGAACACCATCATCATATATTATTTTAAAACATGGTAATATCATGAATTACCATAAAACCATATTGATTACATTCATGATATCTTATTATTTATTGAAAACTGGATATACTCCTTCTATCAAAAAATGTTGTAAACTCAAAAAATGAAAAATCATTAATCAGTTTCTAGGTAGTCAGGAATATCCAATATAATTTATTAAAATCAACCATCTCTTATTCCAAAATCACTACCTCATTATCGGGACCATATTCAGTATTACCTTTCCTTCAACCATGTATTTTACCAAAATTGTAGCTCAATGTTATTTCACTTTTCATAGAACCATATAATCTCAAATCCTCAATAAAATAGAACTGCAGTACAATCCTTATTTATATCCATAATTCATATAACCAGTATATTGTTGATACAACACTCAAAAGAAATAATCCTATAACAACATAAGAAAACTAGTCATACATCTTCATCTGAGGTAGTATTATAACTTGATTATCATCCAATAGCATCATTTGGGGTATACTATGATGATTTGGACATTGGTTCGTGTAGTGTCCCAACTCCTTACAGATGAAGCATTGTACATTTGAAACCATTTTCTTACCCTTGAAGTCACGTACTTGGTGTCCTTTTTCACTACACTTATAACAAACTCACATTCTTTTTAGGCATGTTCCAGGGTGTTTCTTCCCACAGTTATCACATATAGGAAAATTCTTCTTTTCCCTCTTCCCTTTATCTATATTTCTATCTTCCATCCTTTTCTTCTCTTTCTTCCTTTCAAATCCATAAGACTCAGAGAATTGTTTAGTTATCTTATTAACACATGATATTATTTCTTCATATGTTGAGAAAACATGAGAGACTATTTACCTTATAAATGTTGGATTAATACTATAGATGATATAATCCTTCTTACTCCTTGGATCATATGTATTGCTGGAGTTCACATTCCTTCTACTGAGCATCATTTCAATACAATGGCATACACTAGGTCAATTTATGAATTGCAATGAATAATTCCAAACATGAAAAATACCAAACGTAAATTGAACAGTTTATGGATATAATCCATGATCATAAAAATGTTTTCTTTGAAAAAGTATATACTCATAATCCCTTCGTAATAATTTTTAATGAAAATGAGAATTATCCTAATCATATCTCCCCGGATTGTCGTAACCAAGAGTGCATCAAGGACCATTGTCGTGCACCAGTTCCCATTCGATTCTAGCTCAAAGAGGTGTTTTCAGGTTTTACCCTTAGGTACATCTATGCCAGATCTGCCTATACTAGCTCGTATCTAGGCAGGGATGTATTTCTTGGAAAACTCATAAAATCTCTACGATACCGAACTTCTAGGAATTGTTTATATACTAATACACAAATACTATCTTATGTCTAAGTGGCTAAATCAGAGTTTTTCGAAATCTATTTTCGATGGTTATTGCTAAACATCCTCTGATACCAACTGTAACACTTCGACACCAGTTGCCCAGAGTCAGTGCATTATTTTAAAACATTGACATGATTACAAAGAATCATGTCCTGAAGGACCAATTATTTTAGTAGTCTTGGAAAATAGATTACATACATTAACATTACATTACCATTTAAAAAGTAAAACACAGCATAAATGATTGTTCAAAATCAAGTACATGATGACTGCTTCTATTGGCGTGCGAGCTCCAGCTTCTCTTTCGTCTTCTCCTGCGATGGTGGGCGCTCTCTCGTCGGTGGTCCATTTTCCAGCATGTGGCGCCAGTATGAGGGATGGTGCTTCTCCTCATTCTGCGGCCAAGGGTAACAGATTTCCTTTCAAGGATGCTCTCTGGGGTGCCGAGTGGGCAGCAGCCGATGCTATGGAGCCTACCCCGTTTTCCATCTCCAAGCGCATTCCACCTATCCCGTTAGGTCCAAGGGTCGCTACAAGGGTGTATGGTGACCCTTCGCTTGAGTTATCGGTTCTGGAACTCAAGGATGCTTCGTCTTTCCACGAACTCAACCTGGTGGCAGGGTTCGGTCATAGAAAACCTCCCCTCAGCTTCATCAGGTACTTTGTCGGGTCCTGGGAGCTGAGCATCCTGGCGGCGGTTTCAGAGCTGTCCTGGGTGGCGTTCTCCATCCATCTGTTTTCCATGGAGGATCTTGTAAAGGCTTGGGCACGGGAGGATCATTGGTATGGTTCGTGGAAGTTCTCTCAGTCTCGGTGGTCGTGGGATTGTCACTTCAGAAAGGAGTCTCCCTCGGCAGTAGTTTGTGTCTCCCTACCATGTTAACAGATGCCTTTCCAGAACCCGGTGTTTTTGAAGGCGATAGGCGACTCCTTGGGCTCTTTCCTCTGCTCAGATGTTCCAACAGCGTGTCTCTTAGCTGCTGCGAATCCACACTTATGCATGGAAGCATAACTTTAAGTGGATTTACCTTCTCTCTTTTTGATTCGATCTAGGGATGTCCCCTCATGATGGCAGAATATCTTCTTCAAAGGCTCTCTCAGGTTTTGTGTGTCATTCAGTCATCACGGTCATTTAGGGGTGGTTTGTCACCGGGGGAAGGTGAGGTATCGGGCTTGCGGTTCTGAACTTCGATCCCCACATCCGAACGGTCCGGCTGTCCTTGTCCCCGAGTTGGCGAAGGTAGTCGTTGGGGGTTCGTTTCTATTTTAAAATTGAGGGAGGGGTCCCCACGTGCCGCCTAACGCATCTGACATCGCTGGAACGTCTGAGGTGGGGGATGCTCTATAGGGTTTGTGATACCTGCCTCAAACCTGATTTCTCTGTTGCTTATCACCCTTGGTGCAGACATGGTCCGACCTTTCATCGCAACTGCTATGACGACATCGGCGGATCCCTAAGAACTCTGTGGGCTCTCTTTTAGGGCTCCGCCGATGCCTCTCAGGTCTCTTTCCCCGCACTCTCTGGTGATGCGGATTCTTAATGAGATTGAACGGGACTTCCTTCAGCATTCTCTGAGTAGTCTATTAGCTGCTGCATTCAAGGCTCCATCTCCGAGTGTTGCTAACCTTGTGGGCATGCTCAAATAGATTGAGGTCTCATGTTGTTCCCCGCAGTGTTTAGTGCTGGTTTCCATCCTGCAAGGGGAGTCAACCCCATGTGTCTCACAACATCCTTCCCTGGTAAGGTTATCCCTATCTGAGGAGGCAGTCGTCCCTTTGGTGACGAAACTTTTCCTGGATACGCCCTCTCAACGGGACGATGTTTTCGGTCCGATCAACCGTTCGATGTCCAAGAAGGGTTTTCTTTGTGCTCCTTCTCCTGATAGCTTTCTCGGCCTAAAGGCCAAGAGGGCTCTCACCTAATGGTGTCTGCATTGATTTGGAATGCCCCGGGCATCGGGGAACATGAAAAATGTGCCTTCATGGCATCATAAGCTAGGAAACATCTCGCCTCTATCGTGGTTATTCTAGAACCCAAGAAGAACCCTTGTAAGCTTCAGGTTCTTGCTAAGAAACTAAGATGTTGAAACTCCTGGCACGGTGGTCCCGAAAACTCTCAGATTTGGCTATGTTGGAAGAAGAATGTGAATGTTGAAGTGCTCAGTGTTATAAACCAGTGCGTTAATGCGAAGGTTTCAGATGGGGAGGGTGTCGTGCTCCTTTCTTTTGTCTACGCCAGCATATAGGTTGAGAGGAAGAAGTATCTCTGGAGCTTCTTATCCTCCTTCCAATCGGGCGGCCTTCCCTGGTTTGTAGGTTGTGACTTTAACTCCTTTCTTGGATTTCACAGAGAAGAGGCGAGGTATTTTTCACATTACCTGTGGAATGCAAGACTTCCATGATTTCCTTGTCACGGTGGGCTGCTGTATTGTGTTTCAGGGGAAGAAAATTTACTTGGTGCAATAATCATAGGGGCACGAGCCGCATATAGAGTCGGCTGCACATGTGTCTCTCCAACCTACAAGGCTTTTACTACTTCCCACGGGACTTCGTTACACAGTTATCCCGCTCGCTATAAGATCACGCCCCGCTTCTGGTATTCCTTTGAGGGAGCATACTACAAGGATGTTGATTCATTATTCCAGTAGTTGGCACGAGGTGGAGGGCTTCATGCATATGGTGAAGAGTTCGTGGGAGCAGGAGGAATCCAGGAGGTCTTGCTGTGGTTTTTCTAACTGTTTAAGACGTTTAAAGATGTATATTCCATCATGGTTGGCCGAGAGACCCCAGGATAACACAGGGGTGGATAGGATCCAGGATGTCATCGAGCTGATGGTGGAGGAGCTGCAGGACAACTGGGATGAGAACAAGTTTACTGTGCTATGTGACAAACTTATCGTTCTGGCTGAGAAGCTGCTCGAAATCGAAATATCATACCGACAAAGATCTCGGGTTCATTGGCTTGAGGAGGGGGACATAAATAGTGCCTTTTTCACGCTTGTATGAAGGAAAAGAGTAACATGAGACAGAACCTCAACCTGGGTAATGGGGAGTACTCTTCAGACATGGGAATTGTTGTTCGCATGGATCTAGAACACTTTGAAAAGATTTTGGGCAGTGGTCATCCTTGAGAGATGATGCAATGTGCTGAGGAGGGGTCTGGTACCTTCCTGGGATGAATTCCCTAGATGGTGGATGGATCTGATAAATTCCTCTTAAGGGCTATACCGTCTGCAGTGGAGATCAAGGAGGCAGTCCTGGGGATGTCGTGGGACAGTACCCCTGGACCAGATGGGTTTACAGGGTCATTCTACATAGTTTTGTGGTAGATCGTGGGACCTCAGGTGGTGGAGGCCATTCAAGATTTCTTTTGTGGAAGACCCTTAATAGAAGCATCTGCGCCACATGGGTTGTCCTTATCCCTATGGTCAAGGACCCTTACTGCATCAATCACCATAGGCCAATTTTCCTGTGTAATATGTCCAACATGATTCTGGCTAGCCATATAACACGTCGACTCAATAGTGTGATTCGTGAGTCTTGTCTCAAAGGAGCAACATGGTTTTATCCATGAGTGATGCATACATGGGGCGGTGGGAAATGCGAACGAACTGGTCAGCGACATCAACAAGAAGGCAGTCTGGTCGAATGTCATTCATTAGGTGGATATGGATAAGTCTTACGATTCTATGGAATGTGGATTCGTGATCTGGATTATGAAGAATATGGGCTTCATGGAATGGTTTTTTGATCTTTTCTTCTGATGTTATTTTTCCCGTGGTTGTCCATCTCAATCATGGGGAATGTTTTTTTTTCTTCAAAATGGTACAGGGGGTTCGACAAGGAGATCCCTTGTCTCCAAGTCTCTTCATCCTTGCTCATGATGCACTTTCCCGAAATCATCATAGAGGGATAGCATAGGATAGGTTGTCTCCTTTTGTCTCCCGCGGTGGCTCTGAGGGCGTTTCACATCTCATGTTTGCCGATGACATTAGGGTTTTCTTGAATGGGCAGCGACGATCGTTGCATGGATTTATGGGGATCATGCATACTTATTAACTCTTGATCAGACAAGGAATTAACTACGCAACGAGCCATGTTTTCATATCTAATAAATGATCAAAGCATATCTATAGAGGAATAAATGAAAATTTGAAATACCAGAGTAGGATGTTCCTGATGATCTATCTCGGTATTCCCTTATCCGACAAGCATATCAGTAACCATTTCTTTAATGGAATTATCAGTAGAATTATGGGATGAATCATCAACTGGAAGAGAAATTTCCTTTCATTTGGGAGGAGAGTCGAACTGATCAACAACATTCTTAAATCCATTCCAATGCACATTCTATCTATCGTGAGAGCACTGAAGGGTGTTTTTTCCAGGATGGAGATGATTTGCACTGCTTTTATTTGGGACGCCATTCAGAAGGGGTGATGCCATTGGGCCCCCTGAAGATGGATGGTGAGGCCTATCGATGAGGGCGGGGTGGGGCTCTAGGACATATTTAATACCATGAAACAGTTGCAGGCATGGTTAGCTTGGGATTTTATCCAGGGGGATTCCTTATGGGAGTCATTCTTCATAGGAAGGTACGGGTGGGATGATGGGCCACCAACACGTCATGGACCTGGTATTTCAAAGCTTGATAAAGGTATTATTTCCCATTTGGTGGTTCTTCACGGTGCATCCCGCTGGATTATTGGCCACGATGATGTTTTCTTTTGGAGATCGAACTGGGTGGGTGCTCCGCTCTTCTTCCCTGGATGTCACATACATGTGGTCTCCTTCATGGAGGCATGTGGATATCCTTTATTTATTCATTCCGTTCTCAGTCCGGACCAGAGGGACATCATTGAGAGCATCAATTTATATAAAGAAATGGATAGGGGATATTTTATATGGTCAACCTCAGGCCAGAACTCTGTCCGTGATTTCAACCACTTTTATATTACTGATGCGACCCTGGTTGAGTCGTCCTCCCAGATTTGGTGCAGGTATTTACCCACTAAAATGTACTTTTTGGTTCAGAGGATTAGGAACGCCGCTCTGCTGATGGATGAAATTATCCGAAGGAAAGGCATTCCCCTACTGTCTCAATGTTTCTGCTGCGAGAACCCACAGAGGGAATCTATGCTTCACCTGTTCATCCAGAGCGATTGGGCTGGCCATCTTTGGTCCATGCTCACCTCCCATTATAGAGGTAGTCGGACACATGCTTCCCTTAACGAGTTCATGTACTCATGGTTTAACAGGGTGGGAGAAAATGAGATGGTGACCAAAATCCAGGCATGTGTTCTCCTTTCCATCTAATGGTCTCTATGGGAGGCAAGGAACCAAGCGAGGAGGGGCACTCGCCCCTCGGTTCGGTATCATCAGATGCGATCAAGGTCACTCTCCTCCGAGTTGGTTTCGGTCATCAAGGGTGGAAAATCCTCGCCCACCATTTATAGGTTCTTCAATCATACTTACTCAGCCAGTACGTCGGGTGGGATGATTGGAAGATGGGTTCTCTGGAGACCCTCCATGCGTGGGTTGAAATTTAATGTCGATGGTTCCTACAGGATTGGGATTAATGTGTGGTGGAGGCCTCCTTCGCGATTCAAGTGGCTCTATTTTGGCGGGTTTCAGTGCCCTCTTTGGGACTGGATGCTCTCTGGAAGCTGAAATGAGGTCCCTTCTCACAGGCTAACAGTTTGCAGGAGGTTGGGTTTACAGGCAGAGGTGATTGAGTCTGATTTGGAGGCCTTGGTCAACATGGTCAAGGGGAGCTGGGAGGTGTCATTGTTCCTTTTTTACATAGCTACGAAGTGCTCCTTGGAAATTTGTCAGGGCCAACATGTCAATCACATTTGTAGGGAAGCTAAAATTGCTGCTGATGCACTCACCAGCATGGGAAGGGCGGAGGAGCCACATGTTGTTTACAATAGTATCGGGTAACTTCCCATGGTCTGTATGTCATTTTTCCAAGGGGATGCTCTTGGATTACACCACTTCCGGCCCCCTTAGGGGAATTGGATTCGTCTGTCGTGTGTCGGTGTCCACACCCATTCTTCAATAAAAAAAGATTGATTTTTTAAAACACAACCTAAATAGTTATTTGAGAAAACCATTATTCCCTTTTGCTGAACCCTGCATATCAATCATAATACACTTCTTGGAATCCTAGGAATATGAAACATAAGAAATGGGTGAGCTCAAACGATCAGTAAGGGTGTGAAATACAATAGAAGGCAACATAAATATTAAACATGGTGAATAATTGAAACCACATGCCTTTACCAATAATAAACATGAATACTTTTATGGAAAAAATCTGAGCTGAGTAAATAATTATATAATAAAACATAATCATGGGTATTCTACTAGTCGATTGACCAAATGAACCATCAATATTATTTCCATAATGAGGGAATGTATAATTTCAAACATTCTAAAACATTGTGTCAAGGCCTCAACCAAGACATCTATAAATGATTAAG
This sequence comes from Viscum album, assembly GCA_963277665.1. Taxonomy (NCBI): domain Eukaryota; kingdom Viridiplantae; phylum Streptophyta; class Magnoliopsida; order Santalales; family Viscaceae; genus Viscum; species Viscum album. The sequence goes on from OY728150.1 coordinate 1,050,140,479, forward strand.
GCCTCGGCCAAAACCATAAATCAAATTGGGAAAAGGCCCCAGCCAATTCCAAGTCTAGTTGTCTCATGAGACCTACCGATGTGTCAAGGAGCTATAGCGGGCTCCACCTGTCACTTACTTTGTCCAATAAATTCCTCATATGAAAAGGTTGAAACATAACATAAACATTTGTATAAGAACTAGGACATGAAATGTCAATACATTAACCATAACCCATGAATGGTATAAAAATAACACATCCACATTCAAACATATCACTAAAACATCAATACAATATGAAAGTTTTGTATCATAATAAATCAACTTCAAAACAAGTTTAAAATCCATTAAAGGATTTGAAATAGATGGAAATGATTTGTAAAACTCTTTTATTGAAATATTCCTTTTCATGAAAAATTTAAAAGTCACACAATTTAGAAAGGAAGAAATTTAAAGTCATTTTTGAATAAAAGTGTCCCATACCAATTTGAAACATCTTAAAGTAAATAAAGGTTTAAAAAATCATTTCCATTAAAATAAATCCTTAAAACCATTTTGAAAACATGGACATTAGTTTGAATGGTTTAGATAAATAAATCTTTAAAACATTTAAAATGATTTTGACATAGATGAAATCAAAACTATATGAGTGCAATATCACTGTTTGGAAATCATTTAAGAGTCACATAATTATAAAAGATTACATTTACATTGAAAATATTATTTTAATCTTTTAAGGGAAGATTCGATGATTTTATAATGGTTTAAAATAGTCGCACCCGACGTATATGTTAAAAAAACACATTCTAACCTTAATTTTGTCGAAAAGGTTAAAAAGGACATTGTTTGGAAAACGACGGAAAGATTAATTTATAAACATCTTATAAAAATTCAACCAAGGGTATAAATTACTTTAACTCATAGTTTATAAAGTAGTAAATTTTTTTTGAAATACCTTTTTAAGAATCATGGATAAAAATGATTAAGATGTCACATTAGATACTTATGTAAAAACAACCTCAGATAATAATGAGATTGTGAAATTAACCTTTACCTTGTACTTTTACTTGGTATAGGGTAGGTTAACCTCCTTTATAATGGTGAAGTTTTTGTCATTAAATTATAAAAGAATCAGATTCATTAATATGATATCATATATCATCTTTTAACATTGAATTCTTAACAATATCTTAGTATTATCATTGTTTCGGGTGTTAACAGATTCGTTTTCCATTATATTCTTTGTTATGGGAGTCATATTTGTTTTGGATGGGATGTATATTATTCATATCCAAAATTATATTAAGTATTTAAAAATTATTTTTAACCATCAAATGAAAATTATCCTTGAATGAATACGATGGGAATGAATCTCATCGCAGTGATGGAGACGGTAGTCCGTACGTACGCATGAGCGACAATGTCATAATTTTGATATTAAAATTTTATATAATTGGAAGGTATATAATATATACAGAATCATTATAATGTTATATTTATTATTTACTTAAACTACATGTCATTATTATACCCATCCAATTAATAATGTTTTGAATAAAAATTACACTACGACGTGGAGACGGTAAGTCGTACGCACGCACCTATGGTGAAATGTCATTCAAAGGATGTATAGAATACTGAATATGGTTGTAACATATTTATAATAAAATTATAGTATATATAAGATACTGGATTTATTATTTTAGAATGGAAATAACAATGAAAGAAGAAGTGGAAGAAGAAAGGAACTTGAAAGAGGGTGGTGAAATCATTACCTCTTCTTCCGGCTCTTCCTTTTGATCTGATCAAAAGTAGTCCATAGTTTTCCTTTCTGAATAAAAAGGCTTTGAAGGTATTAATTAGTTAGAAGGGGGGTGACCTTTTATAATAGGGGAGAGGGGAACCTTTAGGATAAGATAGAAATATTATTTTATAATAAATTCATATGAGGTTTATAATGGTTCCAAAGTAGATTATTTAAAATCTAAGGTGTATATGGGTCGAAAAACAACTCAACCAATATGTTTTATATAGGTTTGTGTCACTTTATTAACCTTATCTTTTAGTTTTAACTCTTATTTAATTAGTTTGACATTTACCATGTCACTTTGTATTTTTATATTATATGGTTAATAAACTTACTATATACTTAAAAGAGAGCCCCAAGTGGTCCATTAATGATTCAAATATCGTGATATAAGTACTTTGGCTGAACCTTAGAATTTTAGGAATAGAATATCAATTAATAATATAATATTTATTCTAAAAACAATTTTATGTCAATTTTGAAAGTATTTAATAATTGATTTTATTTAATGTATTAACAAATTTATTAAAACAAATAAAAATAATTTAAGCAATAATAACATTCCATATAAACCAATAAAATTCGTTGATGTCATAAAAACGTTTATATTATTTTTATTTTATCATTTATAATACCAATTATTTGGTTCATTCATTAATAAGGAAAACACTGCATCATTATTGTGTTGTAAATAAATTTAATTATTCAATGTTTAAAAATTATAAATAAAATACACTTATCTAGGAAATCTGTTTTCATTTCTAATGAATATTTAATGTCTAAAATATAACATATATAAGAATACATAAATATTGTTTTTCTAAAAGATATATGTTTTTGTCATTTTTGTATTAACTTTAACTTAATTAATATAAAGTGTTATTATCACTTACATGTGGCTCCATGGGGTCCCAAAATCGACCCGAAGATGCCCATGGTTGGACATGTATCAACAAAATGGTTTAGGATACGTTTTAGGGTAATTTGATATTATTATAATATTATTATTTTACCCTTATTTACCAGATTTACCCTTTAACCACGGTAAAAAAAATATTTACCAAAGTAATTATTCAAAATGTATAAAAATAAAAGATACCTATTTACACAATTTGTAAATCCTGATTCCAAATATGGAATCCATTTTTTCAAAATCAAATAACATAAGTGGAAAATTTTAATTTAAAATTAATTCCCGCTGTAAAAATAATAAGCGTGTTTTTTAGAAATAATAACTATCAAAATTTGACACTTGTTTATGTCCATTTTAAATGTGAAATTACGACCAATGACCAAAATTTTATTAAATTTTAAAAATATATTCAAATTTTACATTCAAACCACTCAAATTCATAATTTATCACTATTAGTTATTTCGATTAAAAATGTTGTTTTTAATTAAAATATAGTAATTTTCACTATTCATCAAAATATGAATGTTATCCAAAAAGTACCCAAACAATTCACCCTAAGCTAATTTCGATATTAAAAATCCAAAAATGATGTCCATTTTTAAAGATAAAATTTATAAAATTTTAAAAAGTGGGTATTACTATTCAAAATGGTTAGTTTGATTGGTTGTGGTGTGTGTTAGAACTCTAAGTTGCGTACAACACACGCTACTATATTATTCAAAGAGAAGCGTACCATGGAAGTTTGGGGTGTTACATATATAATATTTACAGTCTATTTTTTTTAACTTCATAGTAATTTAGTTGAATATAATTCCACCTCAAAATGGTTGGCTTTAAATATATAAATCATTTTTCATTCACTCAAACCAACCTCTCCTCAATTATAAATACCACCCCGTTTCAGCTAAAAAAGACTTTTTTTCAAATATGTCATCACAAACCATTACTCCTAACTATTTCCATGTATTGGGGCTCATGGTATCACCATTATAAAAACATAATGGTCCTAAAAGGTCTCTCAAGTATGTGACATTCAATAAGTAATTATTCAAAAGTACCTCTCTTAATTTCTTTTCTTTTTATACATTCTACTGAACTCCAAAATAAATCAATAAAGGATAACTCCATAATAATTTATATACATTTTTTTATGTCTCTGATTTAATATATCATATCTATTTCATTTAATATCTCATTGTTTTTTAAAAAATGTTATGTTCTATTTTATGACTTTTAATAGCCTCCGTGAATAAAATTTCTGTTATTTTTTTATTGTCTCCTTAATGGATAGTGTGAAAAGTAGTTGTATCATTAAATAATATATTATTATATATATTATAACCTATTTAATATTATATAAATAATATATAATTATAATAGTAAATAAAATGAAACTAGTTCTTAGTGTTCCGAAGAAACGCAAGAAATAATTAATAATTTATTATTAGCATTTTATCTAATGAATCATACACATTTAAGAAATAGAAATTTTATATGAGATCATGAATAATAATTTAATGAAATTAATATATATTATTTCCAATTTAGGTTTTTTTAATCTCATATTATATTAACATCGATAATTTTACACAAATGAACCCATCATTAAACTATGAAACAAACCCACCCAAAACCATGATGATAACAATGTATTATTAATGAATAGTTCATAAGATGTTATAAAATCATCATATAAGGTACTATATGTATGAATATAGTTCTATTTTTATTTTATAACATTCTTTACACCATTATACATAATGTTTGCACACTTTTTATGAAATTCAAATGTGACATAATAGAATTTCAAAACCAAATTTCAATTATCTGGGATAAAAATCTACTCCTTGATTATGTCAGGATAATATAATGTGTGAAATGAATTTTTATTATATTATTTTTATATTTAAAAAATCATATAGATTTACATCAAATTCACATATTCATTTATTTAATTTATACTTTTATGGTATAATTATTGTAATATATTTTTTCTCAATTTTCTATCATTCAAGAAATTCCGAATGTTATGCATATTTATTCTTTTATAAGTTATTTATATAGTCTATTTGACATTAAATAACAATAATTGACCTCTATTAATTATATTTTTAGTTTAATTTTATTCTTTTATTGGTTTTAATATTCTAGATATTCTTAAGTGATAAGAGGATTTTATTTGCAAAAAACTTCTTGTGATTTTTATTCATACTATTTTCCTTAATGTAATTTTATTAAATGATATTTAAAATTTCATTATTCATGATATAGTTACTAAAAACTATAAATTATGGGTTATTACAGATAGAATTTAGTGATTCTATTATATATTAAATGATTTTTACGCCCAGATAGTGCTCCAATGTTGTGGGTACTAAATGTTTTCTCCAAGTAATTATGTTGGATGTAGTCTATATGGGTTTTCCCATCTATAATGGTACTATAAGGCTTCTATAAGGTTTGTATGTGGTGATTTTTAAGAGGTACCTATATGAGTTTTCTATTCTTGATAATAATTTTTTATGGGAATCATTTATTTTAAAAAGTATAAAAAATGATCTTTTAAAGGAATATTAATTACCTTTATTGCAAAATTCTATTTTATTTAGTAAAAGTGTTTTCCGTTGGTTTTGATGTTTTACATGAACTAATGGTTTCTTATCCTTGTGTATCCATTAGTGATATTTTTTCCTAAACCCATGTTTTAAATTCCTTTCACTATACTTAAGGGATAATAAAGGCAAGGATTAGCTAAAGGGGAAAATTTTGGTGATTGATCATGAAAATAAACAATGTTTTATTTAAAAAAATTATTTTGGAATAAATGGACAATTTTGGGATAGTATCCACATTAAATAAATGTGGGATATTATTTATGATCTAGGTCCTGATTACATAAAACATTATACCTGAAATGATAATCATTTTGAATGGAAGTAAATTGTTGTCTAAATCTCAAGAGTATGCAATGTATAATGTTGGGGAATTATTGTTCGTATCATAAGACATTTTAGATTACATTAGAGGTTATGATAATATTAATAACAACCCATTTAAATAATTTAACATAGGGACATCTTAAAATGTTATTGAATTTTAATATTACCACGTTGATTCATGTAAAAAATACATATTTTTAATGATTTTCCATAGATAATATAGAGAATATATTGTCATAAGGAACCGAGATAGATATATTCTACCAAAAATGGATATAAAATAATGGTCGGAATCATAATAGAAATGTTTTTTTCCATGATTTATTATTTTTTGAAGGAGATATATTTTGGTGGTATCCATGCTAGAGAAGACCCAAATCTACCACAACACAATATCTATTGTTTAGAATTTCCAGAGGCATCATCAACCATATTTCAATGGATCATCTAACTTTGTGGTATTTGAAGGATTCAAAAATGCTCTAGAAAAGTTATTTAATGTCATGGGATGTTCATATGATCAAATGGTAACACTTTTTGTATATAAATTAGTATTTCAAACCGATCAATGTTCGTATTTGGTTAAGAATACAAGAGGTAAAAATGTTCATGATCCCATGTAATGGGAAACATTCAAGGATATTTTCATTGAAAAATATATCCCAATATTTTCATGACATTGAATGTAAAATATGCTCCAAAAATTGATGGATAAACAAATAATATTATGTATTAGTATATGAAAATGTCATTAAAATATTGGACAAGTTAGTGATGTGTTATTTAGGAAATTGATAGAAAACTTAATTCAGTTTACTTAGGATTAGAAACAATTAAACAAAGATCTTTTTCCACAAGATCATTTCAATCTTTTTTAAATGTTATTAGTTATGGTGAAAATGTCGAGATAGAGTTTCTTGTATCTTATGTTGTTCATAATGAAGAATGTATGAAGTGGTTAGGATGGGAGGAACTGGGAAGGAATAAACGAATGGAATCTGAATGTATGAAAATGAAGTTCAAATATTTTTTTATATGTGGTAAAAACAACACTATAAAATAATGGTGAGATGTTTGAGCTGTAACGATTTGGGTTATTTTGTTAATAAGTGTCCAAAGATAGTTTCAAAAGATGTAAATTTTCATGATTGAAAATAGAGAGGCAAAGTAAGATAATTTTCTACTAATATAGTTATCATTTGTCAGTAATAGGAATGGGTGACAAGTATGTTACTTGTGTTTTCAAATTATAAAAATATACACTTTGACCCTGCATCTTTACATTCTTTTAGTTTTGAGAAATTATAAACTAAATTGGAAATATCACCTAATTTATGTATGATATGACATTTCTTAAAACGTCATATGGAATTATGAAGGAAAAAATATTTATGAAAATGATAATATTATTATCAGTGGGATGGTTTATCATATAAATATTTTTGAACTATCAATATTATATTTTTATATCAATTTTTATGTATTTTCTATATGTTTATCATTTGAAAATATATTTTAGTTCTATGAATTTCATGACCAATGAATTTATACCATTGATAACATACTAAGATGTTGACAAAATTATTAGATATGGAAATAAAATTTATGTATCTTATATTGTTTAAAATAAGGAGACTACTAAAACTACTAATGTATAAATTATTAATGAATACATTGATATTTAACAAATGACATTGTATTGTTATTAATGATTTAGAGGTTAAGTTTACTATTGACTTAAATCTTGATGCTAACCCAATTTTTAAAACTCTTTATCAAATAGCTCAATTGAAAATTTTAGAGTTGAAAAATCAGTTTTATTATTTATTAGATAAAGGTTTCATATGATCTTGAACTTCCTCGTGCGTTCTCCTATCTTGATTTTTAAAAATGAATATTGTTTAGTAATACATCACATTGATTTTAGAGCCTTGGATGACATCAATGTTAAAAACATGTATCATTTTCCTCAAATTGAGTATTTGTTTGATCATCTCCCAAGATATTAGTATTTTTTGAAAATTTATTTGAGATCTTGGTACCATTATATAAAGGTAAAGGAAGATGAAATTTCAAGGATAGTGTTTTGGATGACATATCACGCTTATGAATTTTTTATGTATTCCTTTTGGGTTATGGAATGCATCCATTGAATTTATTTATCTTATAAATAGAATATTTCATTATTTCATGGATATGATTGCGGGTGTGTTCATCGATGACATTTTGGTACACTCTAAATGTAAATAGGATCATAAAAGATATATAAGGGTTTTTTTGAAAACCATATATGAAATGAAATGTTATGGTAAATTTAGATCGTATGAATTTCATTTTCAAAAAATGTCATTTGTTAGACACATTATTTATAAATATGGAATAAACATTGATCCAACTAAAGAAAAATTATTTGATGAATGGTCGTGACTAATAATATTATCTGGATTTTGTAGTATTCTTAGTATGGAAGCATATTATAGACAGTTTTTCGGAAAATTTACATGGTTATCTATCCCAATGAATAATTTAACTTGAAATGGATTTAATATTATCGGGATAAAATAATGTGATATTTTCTTCCTGAATTGAAAAAAATATTATGGTATGGTCTACTTCTAGTCCTATATTATAGAAATAATAATTTTTTTATATATAATTAAAAATTGATGAATGTACTTGGTTGGGTCCTAATTATGAATGATAATGTAATTTATAATGAATCATGCTATTTGTAACCACATTTTTAAAATTATACTATACGTGATTTGAAAATTGTTGTTTTCTTGCATCAATATTTTGGAGGAATAATTTTTAAGTTATGATATTTTAAATATATACTTATAATAAATGTTTTCTGTATATATTAAAGGAAAAAATAATTGAATATGATACTGAGAATATGGATATAACTAATCAATGGTTACGATTTAATGAATTATTACCATCGTAGAAAATAAAATATAGTGACTGCAGATTTTTTTGGAAACATAATTTTATATTATCCATGATATATATAGAACATGGCCCATTGGTTATTGATTGGAATTAATTTTTCTTTGATGTTCTGTGTCATATAAATTCCTCTTATTTGTTTTATGTGTACGTGCAATCGTATCTATAATACATAAATAAGAAATCAAAAATTAATGATCATGAGTTGAAAAAAAGGTAGAATTAGATCATAATAATAAGTTTCATTAATTTGAAATTGATAAATATTGTGTTTTTATATTTGGGATGAGATTATTTATACCCTATGGTTCATAATTTAGGAATTATTGGCTATGTGAATATTACAATTCTCCATTTTGAATTCATCATGGCATCACTGAAATGAGAAGAGAACACTAAGAGTATTATAAGTGGGATGGAATGAAAAGATATATTGCTGACATTACTATGTTGTATTTTACCTGTGAACAATTTAATGATGAATGAATTCCACCGAAGGGGATGCTTCAACCATTGGCAGTACGAATGTGGAAATTAAAAAATATATCTATGGACTTCATAGTGGGATTACTAAATAATTCTTGATGTAACAAATTGATCTTGGTTATTTTTGATAGATTTAATAGATCTAATAATTTTCCTGGTATTCAATACAATCTACCACTAGATCAGTTTTCTAAATTGTATTTTAATGATATATTTTGGTTACATATCATTCCACTCACTATTTTTTATGATTATGATCCCATGTTCTCTTCTAACATTTGGAAATGCTTTCAGAAGTCATTGGATCTTGAATTTAATTTTAGTATATCATTTCATCCTCAATACTATGGGGTGGTAACACGTACTATTTGGATCTTGGAGTATATTCTATGTTCTTTCTCGAAGGATTGACAGGGAATTTGGGTTCAACATATTTCCTTGGTTGAGTATTCTTATAATAATAGTTTTCATTCCAATATATAGATTGAACCATTTGTGTAATTACATGGATAGTGGGGTCGAACACTATCTTTTTTGGATGATATTAGAGTACAGATGTTGATGGGACTAGATTTGCTAGAAAAAATTGCAGGGGATGTTTATTTTATTGAGAGACACAAAAAATAGATTAGAGAAGGTAGAAAAGCTATATGGATAATCAAATGAAGAATATTTATTTTCAGTTAGGTGATCATTTCTCTCTCAAAATTTCTCTATTTAAATGTGTGATGTGTTTTGATATGAAATGGAAGCTATGTCCATGGTTCATTTGATCATATGAAATTCAAGATAATGATGGATTGCATTCTTATTTAGTGTTTTTTAATACAATTATATCCCATGTAAAAAAATTTCATGTTTCAATGTTACGGTAGTATATTCCAGATCCATCTCTAAGTTTTGAGTCCATAAGTAGTATAGATGTAAGAAGATCCTTTTTATGGGTAAGAAACTGTTCAGGTTATTAGCTATTGATTATTGGTGTTGTGTAATAAGTTGATATATCATGTTATTGTTTTATGGGGAAAATAGTTGAAGAGGAATCTGGGGAAATCTAAAAATTCTATGAGATAAAAATATCCGAACTTCTTTGATAAGTAAATAAATTACGGGGTGGCAATTTCCAAAGGGGGGGATAAAACATCTCAGGTAATTCTAGAATAATACATTTTCATATCTATTAATATTTTTAAAATATATAGAAATTTTACCTTCCGGGGGGCTATGTTAAATTCTATACCCAACACACAATAATGAGTTTCTCCGAAATCATATATTTCACATGTAAAAATGTTATAACAAAACAATTATATAATGTTAATATTATTATTTTATGTGCAATTTATCACGGAGCCATTATATATATGATAATTTAGTTAAATGAATATATTATGTTTACAACAGTTTAATAAATGTTTTTATATTCATCCAATATATTTTATAGGTTTAAAATGATAATAAATCCATTTTTAAGAATAAAAAATTGAAATATTTTTAAAAGAATGTTTTACTGGCATTTGATGGAAAACCCATTGTTAAATTTTTTCTGAAACCTTTATTATTTATATATGAAAATTTTAACTTCATATTAGAAATCTAATTATCAAAATTTACTTTCATTATTTTTTTTCTATTTTTCTATGAACCTTCATATTTTGATGATAAGGGAATAATACGAATATATTAATTCAAAATGTCATTTTTTTCAAGTTTATTTAGATAGTTAAATTATATTTGAAATTTGTTTTAAAGTATATTTAGTTCAATTTTTCATAAATAAAACAAATTTATCACATTTTAATATATTTCATGATGAAGAAGCTGACTCTTGAAGTCACATTGGTAGTAATTAATTAATCCTCATCTTGTACCATCTCTATAGAAGTATTCTTGTTCCAAAAGCTCCTAATGTTACTATTATTTAGAGTATTATAATGGAATCCATGCATCTTGATCATCCACATAAAATTTCGGATCCTAGAAGGTGTTTTCTTATTTTAAATAATGGTCACAACCACAGCGTTATTTATTATGTCTAACTTGAGGAAAGTCAATTTCTTAACCCAATTTCCATTCTTTATGATAAACATCTATATCTTGATTATTTAGTGATAATTTTTTGTGTGTAATGAATTTTTAACCTCTAATGATTTATTTAAACCTATTTTATGTAGGCTTAAGTAATATATACATATTTATTGTTGTGATTAATTTTAACATTCATGATATGATATTTTTATGGGAATTTAGCTCAATTGCCATTCATTGAAATAATTCTTTATGTTATTCACCTGTATTCTCTTATAAGGTATGTATACAATCTATTTGATGTTAAATAACAATAATTTACATATTATAATATCATTTAGTTTATAATTTCATTCCCTTATGGCTTTTACATTTAAAGACTTTCCTCTGTGATAAGTGGATTTTCATTGGAAATAATCATCTTTATGGTTCTTCCTGAATCATTTTTTATTTCATGTCAATTTTTTTGAAATGTTATTTTAATTTTAATATTTATTATATGGATCTTGGAAATTTTAATTGATGGGTTCACGAGATATCATCATGTGATCTAGTTTTAGTTTAAAATATGGGTGTGCCTATTTATTGCTCCAATGCATTGGGTAATGATTTTGTTCTATAGATAATTATAGTAGAAGTAATTTGAATAGTTATTTCAAAATTTAAGGGTTATATATGGGTAATATAATGTTTATATGTGATGATTATTAATGGTAACTAAATTAATTTTCTATGAATGAAAATAATATTTTAGGGGAATCAATTATTTTCAAAAGGTAAAATAAAGGATCTATTAATGGAATATAAATTAGCTTTATGAGTAAATATTGTGTCTTAAAAAAGTATTTTCCATGGGTTATCACGTTTTTCATGAATATATGGCATACTTTCATTTTATATCTATTACAAATATATTATTCTCATCCCATGTTTTAATAGTTTTTCATGTGACATAATGGAGAAAAGAGAATATGATGAGTTCCAGAGAAAACTTTTGATGATTGATAATGAAAAAACCATGTTTTATTTTAAAATTTTTTAATTTTGGATAAAATGGATAATTTTAAAATAGAGTACTCTTTATATAAGTATTTAATGTTATGTATGAACTATTTCTTAAATCTCTATAACTCTATTCCTAAAAAATCCTCAATGTGGAATAAAGTAAATTCTCTATGAAAAATAATGATTATTTAATGGTTAATAATAGGGAATTAAAAATTGATATATATATATATACATATATTTATACGATATAAAATATATGAAATATATGTTACATATTTTAATTAAACCCAACATTAATACATTTCGTGTATATCATGATAAAATCACATCCCATGGATGTGGCGATAGTCCACACTTCAAAAAACAAAGTTATCATATTTACACAAAAATAAAAGAATATAGGTAAGTGATTTATAAGAATTAAAGACAGTTCAATAAATTAAAAATAACATATATGTATATATATATTTATCTATTTTCTCTAAAAAATTTCCACAATGAAATGTATTAATGGAAAAAAACTAACAATAAACGTTTCACGATATGGTAGTTTTTCATACACAGACGGTATGATTGATACCCATTAGTTGGAACTATGTGTAATTTTTGTTCGAAATATTATAATAAAAATATATATATATATATATATATATATATTTGGGATACTATTATAATTATATAATCAGGGAATATAAAAATTATAATTGGAATTGAATGAAAATAAAACAAAACAGCTTGAAGAAGAATATTACCAATTCTTTAGGTAACTCCTTTTGGTTTTAACTAGGGTAATTCCTTGTATGTATTAATACCTTATTTTAGGATTATAGGATTAGGTATGGGATTTCATGAGCTTATTTTTCATATTTTGGGTGATCCAAAGTGACTTTAGGGGTGTGAGGAATGAAAAGTGTGAATGACTTTTTATTTTGTATGAAGAGTGACATTCTTGTAAATACCAAGAGGTATACTTAATAAGGAGGTATCCCCTGACTCATGGGAGTAAAAATGGAAAACAATGGTTTAATTTTAAATATGGATGATAAAAATATCCACCACACCAAAATGAGTCCATTTTTATTGTTTTTATCCTTAAATTCGATTTCCCTTATTTTTATCATTTTTTGTGTTTATTAATACAACAAGTTTTATAACGTAAATAATTTAACAATTTGTATGATTTATTATAAAATATAGTCTAAATAAATTTTAAATATTATATATAATTTATAAATAACTCATGTTTGTGGGATATTAATTTTAAAACAAGCTCACGCAACGCATAAAAAGAGTACTTTAACCTGTACCATGCTAAAACTATTTATTCTATCAATGGGACAATATGTTAATTATAAATGTTATATTGGTCTGTTAATATACTTTATTTTTTAAATATTGACACTTAAAAATGATTTTTAAGTGTATAATTTTTATTAATTTTAAATTTACATATTAAAATATCATTTTATTTAAAATAACATTAATGTCAATTTTGACATTATTTATATAATTTAAATTTAAAAATATCAACAAAATATTATAATTAAAATATAATAAATTAAAATATATGCATCATTATATATTAATTTTTAAAAATAATTAAATACAATAATTAAGTCAATTTTAATCACTTTTAATATTTATAATTTCATTTATTTTAGTTAATTATTAACTAAATAGTCTTTTCATTCATGTTTCATAGGAATTTGACATAACTAATTCAGCTCTAAAAATTATTGATAAAATATAATAATAATAATAACTGATTTATATTTAAAAAGGATATGTATAACCTAAAATATGATTTTTCCATATATTACGGATTTATAAATGTTAATGGTGTTGAAGGTTCCATTTTTTTTCTTTTTTCTCACTTAACATATTATATATGGAAATTGAATGAAATATTATGCCAACAAATAATCAAATTAGAACCAATAGTTTATATGATCAAACTATTATTATCAAATGGTGTTTTGAAAAGTTTATAGGCCATTTTAGCCCTTAATTTTAATGTTTAGACCCCTATTAAGCTTAATTTTACCATAATAACTATAATAAATTTTAAATACAGTCATTACTATTTTTGATTGAAAAATATGTTAATATTATTAGAATAAAAATATTTTACATAATAAAATAATGTATTTCAATGTTTTCAAATTCCAATAATAGAATTTACAAAATTATGTATATTGTTAATCTTGTAGGCGTGATAAGAAAGCAGTTTTTTAAAGTGAAAATGTTTAAAAGTACATGATGTCTTTACCTCTAAATTAAATATAAAAAATATTCAAATTAAATAATTTTTATTAATAGGTATATAATGTATCCATTATAAATTTTAAAAAAATTAAAATGCTAGTTAACATTAATAATTATTAATAAAAAAGTAATTTTTTAACTAAAATGTAGTATTTTTTCTATTTATCAAAAAATGAAACATCACATAAAAATAAAAAAAATTATTCCTTGTATAATTTTGAAATTTTTAATTTAAAAATAAAGCTTTTTATTACAAATAAATATTATAATATTTCCTAATTTTGGTTTAAAAATAGGTGTTCCATGAAATGGTGTTAAAACCCAGTCTTCTGTGTAATGCATTCTAACATAGTATTGTGTGTAGAATAAAATTAACATGTTGTTTCATATAAAAATTATATAAATAAATTAATCACAAAATTAAAATACATTAATGTGTTGTGGTGTCACATTATCCACATCTTAATTAAACTATGTCCTTGAAATTTAAGCACGATCTTTATAATATAGGGTTTGATATATAAAAAAACTATTGTTGAAAAACCGATGTCGTGATTAGGGTTAATAACACATCTTCTTAATAAGAGGGAAATGTAATTACAATGGTCATGTAAATTGGTTCTCTAGTAGGATAACAATTTGTTAAATGGAAACATGGATGTTGAAGAAAAACCTAACAATCAAGTTCTTATAGAGAGTGATATAGAACAGGTTTAGTTGAATGTCGACGACCATAAAGCCTTAAATAAGAATTATAAAAAATTCATCAATATCATAAAAAACAAAGATAATAGGAAACAAAATTACACCCATTTCCCTATATTTGTTGAATTATTTCAATCTATACTAATATAAGTAAATTTAGATTTCTATTTTATAAACACAATATTTTTCTTTTGGTTGTTCATTTAACAATTTTCACTTCATTTATTAGACCACGATGCATCATATTGTGGAGTAACAAGTTAACCTTTAAAAATAATCAAATGATCAACATAATCCATTTCATAAAGGGCCAACTTTTCCATAATATTATGATTAAATAATTTAGAAGGAAGGTCACTAAATTTCTGAAATGAACATATCAATTAAAATGACATTGATTTTAATCATCACATACAAACAATTGAATATGGTAATAAATTTAATTACTATAAAACCATATTGAAAACATGCATTCATATTATTCCTTAAATATAACATAGATTATAGGATGTTATCCTTCAATCCAACAATGATGTAAAAATCATCAATGATAGCATAATATAGTTTGTTAAAATATCATTACCCAGTTCTAAATTAGTCACAAGATATCTGATTTACATTATCCAGTCAAGTCACTTCATTTTCTAATCATCATTTTTAAACATTAGTATCATATTTATGGTTATTATTTCCTCAAAAATGTGTTTTCTATAAAAGTTAGGTTCTACTAAATAAATTTTCATAAAACCATTCAGTATATGACCTCAAATCATTAATAAAAATTACTATAGTAGAATCCTTGCATACTACATAATTCATAGAAATATCATATCATAAATAAAATTGTCAAGTGACATAATTCTAAATCTAATCATATGAACATTAATCATTCCTCTTTATTTTAGGTTGTATTATAATGTTTAAAATGATCCATTATCCTCTTATGGGGTATATAACATTGATACATGAGCCATTGATTAGCGTACAATCCCATGTCCTTGTAGTAGAATAATTTTACATTGTAATATTCATTATTTCACTTGAAATCATGAACATGGTAGAATTTTCTTCAAAACTATAAAAAAATATCATTCCTTTCATGTATATATTAGGGAGTTTCATTTTATAATTATCAAATGTGGGAAAATACTTTCTCATTCTCCCTTCATATATCTGTTGACCTTCCAGACTCTCATTTTCTATATTTCTTTCAAATCATTAAGACATTTAAAATTATTTACCCATATCCTTATCCATTGATACTATGTACTCATATGATGATAATGGATGGTAGATTATTTACATTCGAAATATTGGCCTATGAAAATAAAAAATATGATCCTTCAAACTCTTTAGATAATTTTCATTGGGGTGTTACACATTCCTTCTATTAGGTTCCGTTTCCAAATGATAAAATACACCAAATTAGATTATATAATTAAAAAACATAATGTATAATCCTATAACTAGTAAAATACATAACCTAAAATGTATAAAGTATTCATATATATTCTAAAAATCATAAACATTGTTTCTTTGGGGACATTTTTAATTTTCAATCCATTTTAATCGATTATATCAAAAATGTAAATTATCCTAATTATATCTTATGCCAATCAATGTTTGTAGTAAGGATCGTTTTCATTTACACGAATATTCCATGTTAGGCCTGACACACCTTTTATAAGTTCAATCCCCTAGGTACATCTATGATAGAACCACAACCAATTGTAGTATTCAAATATTCATGTGTTTCTAAGAATACCCAAACCATCTTTAGATTACAAAAATTAAAGTATGTTATTCTCTACTTAATCTCAAATTATATCTTAGGGTTATATTCCTGAATCTATTTTCTCTAAATATATATTCCATGGTTTCATGAAAACTTTTTTTGATACCAACTGTAGTGACACAACCCCAGTATTCCATGACTCAATGTCTACTACCATTATATTGGCATGATTACAAGGAATTAAATCCCCAGGGATCGATCAGTTTAGCTATTTTGGAAAACCTGAATACACACATGATACAAATAATATATTGGGAAATAGAAAATAAAGAATGATAAATAATAAATTAAAATAGAATGATTCATTTAAAGCTTTTTCAAATATATCTTCTTCATATCATCATAATAAGAAAAAAATAAGGGTGTTCTCAAATTCACAATAAGGGTAATTAAAGTGGAATTAATAATTAAATGGTGATAATAATAAACATTTGATGGTAATTAACAGATAACATACACAATTAAAATAACTATATAAGGAAATATAAATATTCCAAGGTATGAAATTAAAACAAATACTATTGAATTAATAATCTGGGAAGAGAAGGATTACCTTTATATGTTAGTGAAAAATTCTCATGGACAAATACTAACTGAATCCAAATGAGGAAAATTATCTTCTATATTTTTTAGGAACATTGTACCTTTACAATCCATACCATTCACAAAAAGGTTTAAAACATCTTGGATAAAAACCAATTAATTTGTCAAATTGAATCACCTCTTCAGATTACTAATGCATTTAGGGGAAATCTATAAATTGTACCACATGTGTCATAAGTATAAAAATAATTATACACATATCTATAAATATATTTAATTCATGTAATATGGTCCTTGTCATATTTCCTTATATAATAAAAGATATTGATTTATCAAAATTTCCTAGTTAATCAAATTACTTTAAATGAGAACCTCATATTTAAAATGGTATACTCATTAAGAAATTATATTATATGATGCATGAAAATATGCTTTTATAAGAAAATAACTAATATTCAATAAAATATATCATAAATAATATCACTCTTTAAGGAAATTTTAACTATCCCAAAGTAAGTTGGGATTTAAAATGTAATCGTTAAATACATTCTTGATGAAAATAATCATTATACATTCTGAAGTTCCCAATATAACTTTGAATCATTTAAATAATAATCCCCATGAAGGAGTAACATTAAATTAATTTTTTGAGTACCATTTAGATAAAAGAGTTCATAATATAATATATCAAAGGGGTTAGTTATACCCCATAGAAAATAACTAAGTGGTGAATAAGAAATTTATTTAATAGATGTAAAAAGTGAGATGAAAATATTTTACATTGAATTTAATATAGTGGTAACAGCTACTAACCTCACATATAATTGTTTTAAGAGAGTTAATAACTAATTAATGAACTATATTAATGTTTATAATATCATATATTATCTTCTTATAATATCATAATAACCGTTTGAAAACAATCATTCATTTTTATTACTATTCCGAGTCTTAATTTCTTAGTTTGTCCAGTATGTTTTAATTATTTACTCGTTTTACTTATTGATTATTTCATGGTTTAATAAAATTCATAATATAAACCATGATTTAAATATCATATATATTCATTATAATGTGATTATAATAATTTATAATATTTGGATATATGTAATGAAATGCATCGTTCATTGAGAAT
Organism: Viscum album; assembly: GCA_963277665.1. Taxonomy (NCBI): domain Eukaryota; kingdom Viridiplantae; phylum Streptophyta; class Magnoliopsida; order Santalales; family Viscaceae; genus Viscum; species Viscum album. The sequence goes on from OY728150.1 coordinate 1,050,159,035, forward strand.
GTAGGTCATACATACTAATGAACGCTACTTTCATTTAATTCCTATATTAATAGAATTACAATAAAATGATATATGTTTGTGTATATAAATAAATTAAACATCTATGTCATTTATATTATATAGGTCTATTAAAACAATCTTTTATACATTCAATGTATAGCATGATCTAATCAGATCCCTTTGAGGTGGTGGTAGTCCACAATTCAAAAAACAATGTTATCATATGTACTCAAAATGGGAAGCATAAAGGTATGTGATATAAAAGAATTTCAGAACTATATAGGAAGTAAATTTTTTATATGTATCATATATAAATATTTTTTTCAGAATAATTATCGACCATGAAATGTGGAAAAGGAAAAAAAGGAATAATTGTTTCATGAGGTGATAATTCATCGTACATGAATGGTAAGCCCATTAATCATTAGATGTAATTGTGTGTATGTGTAGGTATAAGCCTGAGAAAAAAATCAGTATATTTAGGATAATAATGTTATGATATAAACATGAACTAATAATATTTTATTGGGTGGTGAATGAAAATAAAACAAAGGAGTTTGAGGAAGGATGTTGCAAATTCCTTGTTTAACTATTTTTAGTTTTCACCAATGGGATTCCTTGTATGTATTTGTGGCCAGATGAATGATTATAAGATGAGGGTTGGGATGATGGGAGATTATTGTTCTGTCTTTTGGGTAACCTAATGTGGAATGTCAATTGTGATAAAAGGGGAATAGTGAATGCCTTTTTATAGTGGAGGATGAGTTGAATTCTTGAAAATACCAAAATGAATAAATTATTGGGAGGTCCCTCTAACCTCGCATGCGTTAGAAATGGAAAAATAATTTTTAAAGGGGATTTTTAGTCTATAAAAACCTCCACCACACAATAATATGTTTATTTCAATATTTTTGTTCCCTAACTCTTAAGTTTCCCCAATTTATCATTTTTTATTAAATTAAATAGTTTCTTAAAATAAATAATTTAAATATTTAGACTAAATTAAAGAGATTTTTTAGAAAATATAGACCTAATAAAAGTTAAATATTATATATAATTTTAAAAAAAATTATATTTTTTGGAAATTAATTTTAAAACAAATTCATGTAATGCGTAAAAGCATTGCTTTAACCCATATCGTGATAACAATTTTTTACTCTATATGGGTTAATATATTAATAATAAAAGATAAATTGGTCCACAGATATACAATATTTTATATTTATTGAACCTTGAAAATCTATTTCCATAATATATAATTTTTGTTAATTTTTAACCATTTAATAAAATATCACTTATTGTAAAATAACATTAATGTCAATTTTGACATTATTTATTTAATTTTAATTTAAAAAACATCATAAAAATATTCAAATTAAAATATATTAATATAAAATATCAGTAATATGATATATTCAACTTTAAAAAATAATTAAATATAATAATTCAATCAATTTAATTCAATGTTAAAATCTATTGTATCATATATTTTAGTTAATTATTAACCAAATAATCATTACATAGACATTTCATAATAATTTTACGTAAATTATTCATCTAAAAAAATTAATGAAAAATTTTTCTCATAAAAGTAATCCCTTAATATTACAAAATGATATGTATAAACCAAAATATGATGTTTTCCACATATTTAGGCTTTATAAATGTTAATGGTAATGAAGGTTCCATTTTTTTCTTTTCCATTACCGAACATATTATATACGAAACATACATAGAATGTTATCCTAATAAATTATAAAAATAAAAAAGGTATTATGTTATAAATATTATCATCAATGGATTTTTACATGTTTCTAGGCCATTTGGCCCAAATGTTTAAGCTTGAATTCACATATACGTTTAATTTTTCTTTAATCGTTGAAATTATTTTTAATAAAATTCTTTAATATTTCAGATAAAAATATAATTTAATTTTATTTGACATTAAATATTATACTGATTACAATAATATATGTCCATTTTTCAAATTCATATCATAGTAGTGAAACAGTTATGTTTAATTATAATAACGTAGATGTGATGAGAATGTGATGTCCTATAGTGAAAATGTTCAAATGTTCAATAAGTATTTTTATATAAATAATATATAAAATGATTAAAATTAATTAATATTAATAATAGGTATATAATTTATCTATTTTATACTTCAAATACATTATAATATTATTTTATATTAAATATTATTCATACAAAAATGATGTTTTAACTAAAATGCCGCATTTTTTACTATTCATCAAATAAAGGATCTTCTCAAAAAAGATTACAAAAAATCATCATAAACTAATATTAAAATTATGAATTAAAAATGATGTTAATTTTGAAAAATATAAATTATAAAATTTTCAAAATATAGTTTTAAAATAAGTGTGTCGCTAAAAGGTGTTAAAACTCGGTCTTCCATGTAACACAAGTTAACTTAGTGTTGTGTTTTGCATAATCATAACATGGTTTTGTGTATAAATAAATCTAGAAATAGAATAATATTTATTCTAAAATTAAAATATTGTAATTTCTTGTGTTTTTACATAAATTTACAAGGTAATTTGGGATCAACGAAATTCATTATTAGCATTTTAGTTTGATAATACTTTTCATTTCAATATACATTGAGTGATTTTTGGGTCATCGTATGGAAAGTGGTGTTAGCAACCTTCTTATTTTGATGAATTACATTATTGTAAGTTACTAGTAACCAATTTTCTATAATATAGTTTTTATAAAGTAATGATGATTTAATATCATTTGATGGTATATAAGATTATACAAATTATTAATTAAGATAACCGGAGGAATGATATTACCTTCAAGGTATTCTATCATTTTTTCCATAATGTATATCCATGAAAAAATTTATTTTATTAATAGAATGTGAAATATAGTTTCACATATTTTTGGACCCTATAAAATTTTGGATAATGTTGGATATGTTTGTTATCAAGTTTCATTGACTTAGAGTTTATCCTAAGTACATGATATAATTCATGTTTCGTTATTAAGGATATATATGTCGTATTTCTGTTGTGCTTCATTCCATGTAATAGTATAGTAGGAAAAGATTATTTTTTATGAGTTAGGGCAGATACATAATTATATAGAGAATGTGTTCAATAAAAGGGTGAATCATCATGTTAAGGTTATATGAAAAACCCATATGATTGATAAGAAACATGGGAATTCAAAAAATTTATTAAAGAAAAATATCTCAACATGATTAAGTAATGAATAATATTGTGATGAAACAATTTCCAAAAAAAAGAAACAATATAAAAACCTAGGTAATGTTATCAATAAAAAATTTCATGACATATTAATATTAATAAATTATATATTACAAATTTAAATTAATTATAAATATATTATATAATTTTTCAATAAAAATGAAATTGATTTATCTGTTTTAAATTTTTTTACATATATTATATCCATTTAATTAAAACATTCATTTAAAAAATTTAGAATTATATTGTTTAACAAAGGATTTGATTTTCGATATCCTCATGTTAAAATTGTAATAGAGTGAATTTACTGGAATTTTATAAAGAAGGTAATTTTTTTGTGAGTAATAGAAAATACTGATTTTTATGATAAATATTTTTTCTTCTTGTGCTTATGAAGTCACAATATATTATATAATGATTTTAATATTTAATTAGATCATTTTTCATGAACTTCCATGGGTTCCCTAGTAACCTTATAATCGAGTCATCACTGACATAGTCTAAAGAGCACTCATGGTCCGGATGGGTTAGTCCCTACCACCTTACACCGTACAAAACGAAAGTGAGAAATAATTGTCCACAAAAATTACATAAGAATGATAAACATGAAAATACGCATACAAGAAATACTACATCGAGAGACGTGTTCCAAAATTCAATCAAGTATAAAAAACCCAATGTACTGTAGCAATATTTTGAGTAAAAAATTTTGTTTTGACTCTTATGTCTTGTTTTTGAAATCAAAATTGTATTTGTCTATTCTGATTGTACAGACAATGCTTATCGTACTGACTATGCTGACCTTACTGACAATGCTTATCGTACTGACTATGTTGATCGTACTGACAATGCTTATCGTACTAACCATGCTGATCGTAATGACCATGTCAATCGTACTGACTCTGTCAATTGTATTGACATTGTCAATCGTATTGACTCTATCAATCGTATTCTCTGTCAATTTTATTGACTTGGTCAATTGTACTAAATCTATCAATCGTATAGACTATGTCAATCATACTGACTTTTGTGCATCATACCTTCTTTGTATCATATCTATAATTTACACCAAGTAATACTTATAGAACTCATATTTCACATTCATTACATGCTTGTTTTGGTTCGTTATCAACATAATTCAATCATACTCATGTTTATTATCTTCATATATCATTTTTTGAAACCAAAATGATTTCGTCGAGTTAGATATAAACTAATCAAAATGATGTCATGTTTTCGACATCAATATGACCATTATAATGCAAGGTGTCCACGTCCCTCCATGTTTTCTGGAGAAATATGACCATTGGAGGAAATATGACCATTGGAACCTGAGGCCTATAAATAGGAGGTCATTTGATGCTGATAGACACACACACATCTTAGACTGATCATTCTATGCTATCATGTTCTAGATAGAGATGCTCTGACTTCTCTCCTACTTCGTGTGAATGCCTTGAAACTAAAAAACGTGAATGGATCATTCTTAGTTTTTTTATTTCAATAAGTTATTTTTTTCTTTGTGTGACCAATCATGTGATAATGATCGAGGGATACTAGGGATAGGCAGACGGTGCTACCGATCATCATATCGAGGGATTTCAAGTAATTGAAAGACAGAGGTTCTGATTACCTAAAAAATCTAGGACTTGTGGGGATAGCAAGACAAACGTACCGATCATCATATCGAGGTCTTACCAAGGTGGGGGTAAGATAGACCTCTTATCCTGGGTGAAAGGATAACCCTTATCTTTGCATCAAAATAATTTTCATACCTTTACATTTCTTCTGTTGTTTGTTTTAAGAATGTGAACTGTATTGTTTTCCTTTCATTATTTCATATTCATTTGTAATTGTTTGAATTACAATCATACTATTACATATTGTATCAATTGAGTCTATATGATTTATGGTAGAATCCTTCACTATTGTATTACTCTGGTAATTGTATTCATCTTGAATAAAATTTCTTTATATTATTACATCACATTATATCTTTATATTCAATACAATTGAGGTTGTTTGTTTTTGGTGAGAATTGTATTAGTTTAAGATCTTTAAAAATATTTTCATAAGTGTTTAAACACAATGTTTTTAAACATACAATTCACCCCCCCCCCCCTCTAGTATTTTTCCATCTAATACATATATACATCTACATATTCGATCCAACAATTGGTATCAGAGGAGGTTTCCACTGATCTATATTATTAGCTTTATTTCTTCCAAATTTTTGTTTCAACTATTTACTACACTAACGTGTAGAGTGGAAAAGATTTTGTTTTATTGGATGGAAGGATTGAATATTGGGTCAATTGACAATATAAATCCAACTAGACCACCTATCTTTGATGGGAACGATTATGAGAACTGGAGAGATTGAATGAAGACATTTTTTATCAACACCAGTGAAGACAATATTATTATGATTACTGGAGGTTACAAAATTCCTAACAAATTAGTCACTACTTTCACCAATCAAGAGAAGAAAGAATATCAACTGAATTACATGGAATGTAATACTTTACTATGTTCTATGACAAGGAATATATATATCCAGATATCTTCTTGCGAAGAATCCAACTTTATTTGGAATAAATTGGAAGTCACACATTTTATTACATCCTAGGTTATAGACACAATAAGATCAATGCTTCGAGAAAATTATCATGGATTTATTTTTCCTTATGGAGAGCCGGTATGCAAAGTGGAACCAAGATTTATGACAGTCGTCAACAGTTTACAATCCATGGAAGAAAAAGGTCTTCATGATGAAGCTCCAGTAGATAAGATTATTAATATAATGCCAAACGAATGGGAGTCAAAAAGGAAAACTATTGATGAAAACAGAAATGTTTCCCAGATTACTCTTGATGAACTATTTGGAACTCTTCTACAGCACAAGAAAAGAATTAAGAGAGATGCTGGTTTCAATAAGAGGAACAATGGTAATGGAAGTGTAGCTTTTACTACTACATCTAAAGCCAAAACACCTGAAAGGATAACAAGATCCAATTCCAAGAATGTTGTCATGTCTTATTCACGTGATTGTGATCATTTAGATAATGAGTTAGCCAATTTTTCTTGAAGGAAGAAAAATATTGTAGGAAAGAAAGACATCCAATACAGATTCAAAAAGAAAGATAGTAAGGATAATAAATATTCAGAGGTAACATGTTATGAATACAAGAAATTAGGTCATATAAGACCTTATTTTCCTTTACTAAAGAGAAAAGATAGAAAGGAGAAACATTCTAAAAGAAGTAAGAAAAGGTTTTACAAGAAAAATACAAATAAATTCTTGAAGGAAAATGATATTTGTAGTGAAAGTGGTAGGGATTCTTCTGATAATTCTTCAGAATATGAATTCTGAGGACAACGAAATATTGTACATATAGCCAGATTACCAATTGATGATCATTGTCTCATGGCTAAAGTACATAATAATGAAGCTATTACAAATGTTTCTTTCAATGTGAATTATACTCATAATATGTATTATGAATCTTCAGTTGAATATTCATCATCAGTAGATAATACATTACCTTCTTTTGAATGAGTGTCTAGGTTTTCTAAATTACTTGAGAATGAAAATTCTAAACTCAAAAAGAAGCTTGATAAAGTAAATTTTAACAATTCAATTTTAACTAACGAAGTATCAGATCTTTCTAATCATATTGATACGAAAACATCTGATTTTTAATGTATTTTAAAAACCCTTGATAATGTCAAATGTGATAAGAATAAACATTCTAAGGATCTTGAAAATGTAATTTCAAAGAAAAATGTTTTAGAGCCTAACTCTAGTTCAAAATAAAATGTTTTGGAGGATAAAAACCTAGTTTTAAAACTAAATATTGAAATTTTTTCCATGAAAAAATGTTTTTCAAACAATACTTATGGCATGGAAAACTTTGATAAAAAGTATTCTCAAATTAGACCTTTGAGGAATCATTCTAGTATTGGTTATACTAATTCAAATCAAATTTTTAGTAATATCTATTTTGTTCCTAAAAATACCCATTTTTTCTCTAAGTGTCAATATGGAGGTCACTAGAAAATAGATTTCCCTCTTAATAGAACTCTGTCTTTAGGATTTCATGGAGCTCATTTTTCAGAACAAATGTGGATTCCTAACATTCTTTTATCTAACCCTTCTGGATCCAAACAAGTTTGGATTCTGAAAAACCAATTGTTTCTTTTTTATGAAAATACGTGTACCAACAAGAATATTTGGTACATGGATAATGTTTATTCTCTACACATGACCAGAAACAAATATTTCTTTGAAAATATTATCGAAACAAATGTAGGAAAGGTTACCTTTGGAGATAATTCTCAAGGAAGGATTGTTGGAATATGTAATGTTTTTTTTCTTGGAAAATTTCTTCTTTCAAATGTTTTGTCTATTAAAGGCCTTAAGCACAATATCATATGTATAATCTAATTATTTGATGAAGGATACCTTGTGAATTTTAGAAACGATAAATTCTTAGTTCACAATTCCATGGATGAATTCATTCTTTCTCACCACAGGCAAAAGAATGTATACACTATTAACTAATAAGACCTTAGGAGCCAAAATTTATGTTGCTTAAGCACTATAGAAGACGAATCATGGCTATGGAATAGAAAACTAGGACACTACACCCTAAGAAACCTTTGTAAACATTCATAGAAAATAAATATAAATGGACTATCGGATCATAGATATGATTCTTCAAAAGTCTGTGATCCTTGTCAATTTGGTAAGCAACATAAAAATAGCTTTAAATCAATTAATGAAGTTTTAACATCTAATGCATTACAGTTAGTCCATGTCAATATTTTCAGTCCTTCACAAACTAGAAGCATTGGAGGGAAACACTATGTATTTGTTTTAGTTGATGACATTACTAGATTAACATGGGACTATTTTCTAACAAAAAAATCTGAAGCGTTTTTCTATTTCAAAACTTTTTGAGCCCAATAGAAAAATGAGAAAAACATACCACTGATAACTATCCATAGTGATCATGGTGGTGAATTTAAAAATTCAGATTTTGAAACTTTTTGTACTTAGAAAAGGTATTACTCACAATTTTACTACTCCAAGAACTCTTTAGCAAAATCTTTTTGTTGAAAGAAGAAATCACATTCTTCAGGAAATGACAAGAACCATGTTGAGTGAATACTAAATTGCTAAGAACTTTTGGGTTGAATATGTTTTTGCTGCTTGTTATACTACAAATCGTGTTTTAACCAGACCATTTCTTAATAAAATACGTTATTAATTGTAGACCGGCCGAAAACCTAAAGTTTCATACTTCAATATTTTTGGGTGCAAAGTATTCATTGTAAATACTAAAGAGAAACTTCACAAATTCGCACCAAAATCTGATAAAGGAATATTTTTAGGCTATTCTACAACTTATAAGGCCTATAGAGTTTTTATTAAAAAGATTTGTACTGTTGAAGAAACAATGGATGTTATTTTTGATGAAACTAATCCTTTTGTTTTCAACCAACCCCAACCTAGATCCTCGGTTGTGTTTTCTAAAAATGTTTATCAACCTCTATTAGAAGATTCTTCTGATAATGAAAATTTTCAAGAAAGTGTTTCTGAAACTTTTACCCCAGAATATTTTCTACCATATGTTGATGAACAGGTTTTACAAAACCCAAATAAATTGTTTCTTAAGAATCATCCCAGTGATAACATCATTGGCGATGTAAATCACCTTGTAAGGATAAGAAAATCCATGAGAAATGAAATATAACATCTTTCCATTCTTTCACGATTCAAACCTAAAAGTCCATTTTAGGCCTTAGGTGATAAAGAGTGGATTAAAGCAATACAAGATGAACTAAATGAATTAAAAAGGAATCAAGTATGGACTTTAGTTGAAAGACCTAAAGAAAAAAGTGTAATTGGTGTAAAGTGGGTTTTTAGAAACAACTGTGATTACAATGGAATCATTGTATGAAATAAAGCAAGACTTCATTCAAATCAAAAAGAGTCTCATTTAAAAGCCGTGAATAGAATATTTCAGTATTTAAACGGCACTATGTATCTAGGCCGTTTTTACTCTTCTGGAAATGATTTTGTTTTAAAATGTTTTCCAGATGCTGACTTGGGTGGTTGTAGAATGATTAGAAAGAGTGAATCTGGAACATGCCATTTCTTAAGAGATTCCATGGTTTCTTGGTCCTACAAGAAACATCACTCAGTAGCACTTTCCACAACTAAAGTTAATTATGTAGCAGCTAGAAGTTTTTGTGCTCAAATATTGTGGATGCAACACACAGTCACTGACTATAGATTCAGTTTTTCGAAAACTCAAATTTGTTGTGACAATACGAGTTCCATAGCTCCTAGTAAAAACCCAGCACATCACTCTCATGCAAAACACATATATATTAGGCATCACTTTCTTAGGGATCACACACAAAAAGAAGATATTATTTTACAATTTATTGGAACGCAAGAACAACTAGCTGAAATTTTTACAAAACCATTACCTTATGATAGATTTGAGTTTATAAAACAGAAGCTAAAAATGATTACATTAAAATAATCATTCATATCTACTTCTTGTTTTAAACTTATCCTTACATTAAAAAATACTCCTCTTAGAAAGGGGGAGAACATTCTACTTAATGTGTATCTTATTATCTTATGATATTTATTTGTTTATTCTCTTGGTTTGTTATTCTGTCTATCGTATTGAATGTTTAGTTATAGTTTTCATCTTTTGTTTGTCGTCTTGTTTGCCTGATTACCATATTGAAGTTTGTTTTCCGTTGACACGTCGCCTTATGGTAACCAGTTTTTTTCCATCAGCACATCATTCTATGGTAAGAAGTTTGTTTTCCATCAACACGTCACCCTATGGTAACAATTTTTTTTCCATCGGCACATCACCCTATGGTAATAAGTTTGTTTTCCATCGGCACGTCACCCTATGGTAACAGGTTTGTTTTCAGTTGACATGTCACCCTATGGTAACAAGTTTTTTTTCCATCAGCACATCACCCTTTGGTAACAATTTTGTTTTCCATCGGCTTGACAATCTACTATAATGAATTTGTTTTCCATCGGCTTGAAAAACTATAGTAATGACTTTTTTTCCATCAGCTTGACAACCTATGGTAATGACTTTGTTTTCAATCGGCATGACAACATATGGTAATGACATTATTTTCCATAGGCTTGACAACCGATCATATTCTTTCTCTTCGTACGCTTGTGTTATCTTTTACTATGTTAATATTATTAAACCAATAGTTTCCATACATTCTCTTGCAGGTACATTACTTCCTTTTCATTACTTTTTCTTTTTATTGTTTCTCGTTTTAAAAAAACCCCTTTAATCTTATCCATTGATTTTTTTCCTTCTAATCTCAACCGTAGAAGATCCACGTTCATTTTTTTCGCCTATAAATAGACCCCTCCCCTTCCCAAACCCACACCCTTTTTTTAGAATTGTTTACGAGACTCTGCCCCTATTTTAATAATCTCTGCGATATGCCATTAGCTTCACATTTATGTCTCAATCTTCTGCAAACACTCCTACTGAAATGTCTTCAAATACTTTTTTAGAGAATGAATTTTTCATAGAAGGGTTAGTTTCTTGAGAATTCTTTGATTCGTACGATTCTATAATAGGAAGAATTATTTTGTTTCAAGTCTAGGACCATCTGTGTGTTGAAATAACAATTTCTCAAGATCTGGTCCTTATTGAAGAAGTTAGTTTGTTCTACAAAACCGTTTCTTTTGACAAAAACAAGACTATCAACATTGATGTGTACAATAGAAAAATCTCTATGTTTGTGAAACAAGCAGATCACTTTCTAAATGTCCCAATAGAAGTTTATTCTTTATTTCCATCTCATAAACTACCAGAGGAGGTTGGTATATATAATAAATAAAGTGCTGAAAAGTCATTGTTTCTGATAAATGAAGAGAAGAGGAAAGTGGCTCATCTTTCTCCAAATAACAGATTCATGACACATTGGATGCAAGGTTTTCTTATCCCAATGAAAGGGGATAGAGATACTTTAAAAGTCTCTGATATCATCATGCTAGACTATCTTGTCAATATGAGAATGGAAAATCTCATGGGATACATCTTTGAAACAGCCAAGAATGTCATGTTAGGAGCAATCAAATCCCATTTGATCATGTATCCCTCTATCCTTTCAATGTTCATTATCAGGAGCATGAAGTTCTGTAATATTCCATTTAAAGGTAAATTGATAGAGATAAAGCCTTCATGGATAACTAAGGGTACATTGAAGACGTTGAATATTTGTTTTAATAAGAATTCAAAGAATTTCATCAGAGATATAGAAGATGTATCAGCACAGAATCAATTGGCATGAAATCAATCGGCACCTATACCAGCAAATGAAAACGCAACTGATCATGCTACTCAAAAGTCAGATCCACAAACCAGTTGAAAGTCAAAGAAGAAACCTATGTATAGTAAATAGGTAGTGTCTAGGTGGAAAAAAGAAAGAGAATAGAGAAAGGAAGGTGATCTGATGTTTGGTCTCGACCCACCTGAAGCTTTTGATTTGAGAATAAAGGTTTACGATACTCTTCAGGTTGAAAAGATAAAGAGGAATCTTTTGAAAGGAAAGCTCGGGAATTTGATGTTTCTAAAGTCATGAAAATGGTTGAGGATTCTAGTGCTCAAATAACAGATGTATATTAAGAGCCTATCGTACAGAGTCTCCCCCAGAAAGAGAAAGGGAAATGAATGTTGCAAGAAATTCAGGAAGTTGAAGAAGAGGAAGGCGATTTCCTTTTGGAATTCTTTCAGAGCTCAAAGAAAAGTAGAGAATCGTTTCAAAATCAAAGTGAAGGAATTCAACAAACCCATCATGCCGATCAAACTATATCTCAATCTTCTGAAACTCCAGATAATATTTATAGTCAATAAAATCAAGGTGATCAATCCTCTCAGAATGAAAAAGTAATTTTCATCAGTGACAAAATAGAAGAAGAAATAACGGAGAAAGAAAAATCAAAAGGAAAACTACCAGTTCAGGACTCAAGCCGATTAAATAAACTCGATTCATACGATGAAGGTACTGATTCAGCACAAACAATCTCTCTCAAGAGGAGTGACTACATTGTTCATGTTTTGAGAGGGATGGAAAAGATCATTCCTTATTTACCTAGACATGAAGGAGAAAATTGATTTCATCACTGAAAATCAGAGGAAAAAGTTTTGTTCTATAAGAGAACTATGGAAGAGAGTTTTTTAAATCGAAGCTGATGTGAAAGTTCTATCATAATGTTCGGCTGCTCATAAGAAGGATTGAAATAGAATGACTAAGTGGTTATAAAAACAGAGAGCTCAGTGAATGTTCATGAAATATCAATTGAATACTTTAGGATAATTTCAAACGATCCTGCAATTTATTTCAACAAAATTGACAATGAAACTCTTGAAAGGATGAATCTTTTTACAAATACTCATGGAGTCGATATTCCTTCAATAAAACTTCTCTAAGAGAGAATGAATGCTTTTCAGACTGAATTTTCAAAGGTTTCATTTTTCAAAGATGAAATAGTTTTGTTGAAAAAGAAAAATTCCATGTTATCTAAAGAAAACAAGAATTTTCAAGATAGAATTGAGAATCTTGAAGTATTAATCAGAGTCCAAGAAGAGACCATCATGAACCAGTATCAGCTTTTTTCTGATCAACAAGAGCTTCTCAGATCTCAGAGGGATTTTGTCTTAGAAGACATGAATGAAATCAAAAATATGAAATCCGTTCTTCATGAGCTGATCAAGAAACAAAAGGAAAGAGAATACAATTGAGTGTTATATCTTTATTTACTCATTTCAATAATTATTTATCGTTTTGTCTTTCAATGAGATTTATGTTACCTTTCCTTTTTCCTTGCATTTTCTTTTCTCTAATTCTTTCAGAAAACTCAAGTTACCCCATTCTTTTTGTAAATAAAAAAGGGGGAGAATGTTTTATAAAGGTGGAGAATGTTTAAAAGGAAAAATGTTTTAGTCAATTACATATAAATCAAGAAAAATAAATGAATACAATCCCTAGGAAAGTACATGCCTTAGGGGGAGTTAGCTTTATTTAATTTCTTATTCTGAAGAGTTTCCAATAACTCAGGGGGAGTTAAGTATTTCAATTTTTTGCATTATGTTTTGTGCTTTCAAAAAAGGGGCAGATTGTTGAGTCAAATGTTTTATTTTGAATCTTATGTCTTGTTTTGGAAATCACAAATGTATTTGACTATGATAATCATAATGACAAAGATTATCGTACTAACTATGCTGATCATATTGATAATGTGTATCGTACTAACTATGCTGATCGTACTGACAGTGCTTATCATACTAATCATGCTAATCATAATGACTATGTTAATCGTACTTACACTGTCAATCATATTGACCTTGTCAATTGTACTGACTCTATAAATCGTATTCTATGTCAATCGTATTGACTCTGTCAATCGTACTGAATGTATCAAACTTATTGACTCTGTCAATCATACTGACTTTTGTGCATCATACTTTCGTTGTATCATGTCAATAATTTACACTAATTAATACTTATAGAACCCATTTTCACATTCATTACACTCTTGTTTTGGTTCTTTATCAACACATTTCAATCATACTCATGTTTATCATCTTTATATATTTATTTTTTTGAAACCAAAACTATGTCATGGAGTTAGTTATAACCTAATCAAAATGATGCCTTGATTTCTATTTCAATATGACCGTTATAATTCCAGGTGTCCAAGTCCCTTCGATTTTTCCAGAGAAATATGACCATTGGAGGAAATATGACCATTGGAACCTGAGGCCTATAAATATGAGGTCATTTGAAGCTGAGAAAGACACACACATCTGAGACTGATCATTCTATGCTATCATGTTCTAGAGAGAGATGATGTGACTTCTCTCTTGCTTCGTGTGAAAGCCTTGAAACTAAAAAATGTGAATGGCTTGTTCTTAGTTTCTGTATTTTGATAAGTGCTTTGTTTTTCTTTGTGCGACCGATCAGGTGATAACGATCAAGGGCTGCTGGGGATAGGCAGATGGTGCTATCGATCATCGTATCGAGTGCTTTCAAGTAATTGAAAGACAGATATGCCGATTACCTATAAAATTGAGGGATTGCTGGTAAATCAAGATAGACGTACTGATCATCGTATCGAGTGCTTACCAAGGTGGTGGTAAGACAGTCCTCTTATCCTGGGTGAATGGACAACACCTCTCTTTGTGTCAAAATAATTATAACACCTTTACATTTCCACTGCCGTTTGTTTTAATAAAGTTAATTGTATTGTTTTCCTTTCTTCATTTCATATTCATTTGTAATTGTTTAAATTAATATATTACTATTATATATTGTATCAATTGATTCTATACGCTTTATGGTAGAATGTTTCAGTATTGTATTTCTCTGATTATTATATTCATCTTGAATACAATTGCTTTATATTATTACGTCATATTATACCTTTATATTCCATACAATTGTGGTTGTTTGTTTTTGTTGTGAATTGTATTAGTATAAGATCTTTTAAACTAATTTCTTATGTGTTTAAACACAACGTTTTTAAACATTAAATTCACCCCCCACTTGTATTGTTCCTTCTAATTCATATATACATCTTCATATTCGATCCAATATAAAGTACCAAAAAAACTGGATAAATATACCAATTCTCATTGGACACAACCCTCAAAGTATATGAATCAATTGCTAGAACCACCTCCATTGGTTATTTACCCCCAATAAAACCTATAAAGATAAAATATACAAACACCACAAGGCATGTGTAGGGTGTTATCTAAATGTATAGTAGGGTCTTGAAAGGAATTCAATAAGAGATTCCACATTTAATTAACCAAATAATGGGCTTCAAATTTTAGATAGACCGGTTTTTCATTTCATAATATTATTAAAAATATAATGCTTGACATTTAAAATGATGGAAGAACTTTTCCAAATTTCATTATTATAATTTTATATAAAATAGTTTATATAAATTTGAAGGAATGAAAAATAGTTTACAACAATGGAATATTTTAATGTTAAATAAAAACATGAAATAATCATGTTCATATGAGTAAAATCTACGATAATTCTTGGATATAGGACTACACATACATAAGGAGACATAGAAATATGATTATAAAGATTCCCCCTTCGATTATGGTCAAGAGGAAACGATCGCTATACCTTTAGGAATGTGATGTGCTGCATTTATGTTTTCAAGCATTATAAAATGTATGATGCTATCAAAATAACCCACTAGCTAACTATGGATTGAATGTTTTCAAATAACAATCAATGATAGTAAATTTATATTACGATTTCATTAAATATATATAATTCTATTATCCATTTCAAATAATCCAATTTCAATTTAAAAAGACAAAAAAAAATTAATCAAATTTTTTTTAGGTTTAAACCCAATGGTTTCTATAAAATTTATTTAAATCCATTTTTAAAAAATATGAATTTGAAATAAATTTTAAATTCAATTTCAAAATTCACTTTCAAAATATAAATTCCACAAAATTCCATCAATTTGACTATTACTACCCAATTTAATGGAATTGGGTGTTTTCCCAATTTTATGCCAATATCCAATTTCCAAACCCTAATCGACCAATTCAATGGAATTGGGTTTTCAAAAATTTAATTTAATAAGAATTAAATATCACATAATCAATTGAAAGTAATTTAATAAAATAAATCAATTTAGGGTTTTCTAAATTATCCAATAAAATTAGAACCACCGAATTTTTCCACAACAAACAAAAAAAGGCACAACCTATCCCATCACGAAGAATGAAGGTATAAAAGATTAGAGAACTAAAAATACAAAAAATTATTCAAAAAAACGGAGTTCAAATCCATCCATGACATGATTATCTTTCTAACTCCAATGAAGGAGAGTGAAAGAGAGGAATATATCTTGAGAGGGCTTAGCTTGAAAGTACCACTATAACCGCACCAATGATTAATAACTGAACTAAATGATTCAGAAGGGTTTGATGGATCCAAAAATCACCTGGGGATGGATATTTTTTCAATATCCATAAATTATGGAGATGAATAATTTGAATTTTCATCACAGCTATCTTTCTAAAAACATGACTCCTGACTTTACATGATGTGTAACCCAATTACAAGTCATTTAATTAGAACATCATAAAAATATCTATAAAACATGTCACCTTTTATTTAAAATTAATTTATTATTGTTTTCAATTTATTTATCATTTATCCATATTACAAGGCACATAAATCCCAAGTAGGCTATAGAAACAATAGTTTTTATTCAGATAATCCAGTAAATATCTTACATCACCATTATAGGTATCTATAAAATTCCTTGACAACCCTACACAAATAAAGGAAAAGGAAAACCATGACAAGGTTTAAAATGTACCTAAAATAATGAAAAAGGATGTTATAAACTCCCCACAATAAAAAATTTCTAACCCAATAAATTGTGTAATGATTCTTCCATATCCCAAAGGTGAGGCCAGTTCACTAGTATCAGTTCCTCACACTCTCATATCCACTGAAAATATGAATTTTTCTAAAAATGTACTCAAACAAAAGTTATCACCCACCCACAAAAACATTTTTTTTGGAATAAACTATCCTAATTGGTAGTTCAGTCCCAGATAAATCAGTTCAATATTAATATTAGTCTAGCTCAATACATGAGATTGACCATATAGATACTATCAGATCTGAGATATATGGGACATGTTATTTATCGATGTCAGTTATGGTGTAAATTTTAAAAGGAAGGAAACTTTCCATAGATTCTCAAAAACCTCAAATGGTCCTGAAATACTTGGAAAATATTCCCCTTGCCTCATAAGCTATAATTGACCCAATTGTGGTGAAACTTTCTGGATCACAAGGTCACCAACAGAAAACTGCAATTGTGTGTGATGATCATAACCATTACATTAATACTATATATATTCCATCAACATTATTAGACAAATAAATTGAATCATTATTGTATTCTCTTGATCTGAGTCATATCCAACCATGTAATTTTAAAAAATCTCCAACCAACATAATCAAAATCTATAAATAAGTATATATATATATAAGGTATCAAAAGGGTCTATTATGGTTGGAGACTACTAATTAATATTATATGAAAACTCAACTGGCCTCATATTTCTATCATAATATCTAAAAATTATAATAACATTAGTGTGAATCATATCCTCAGGAATCATTATATCTCTTTATGTCTGACCATTCTATTGTAGATGGTACATCGTACTCAAATAGACATGAGATCCCAATTCTTCTTAAAGTTCTCTCAAAAAGTGATATGTGAATTGAGAATATATACCAAATACTATACCATATTTGACTTCATGAAAATGAAACATATGTTTCAGATATAGATTTCTCAATTCGTCAACATTGGTTGTATCATGTATGGGTAAAAATTGATCTAATATGGTCTGTCATTCGATCACACCCTATAACACATTACTTATTAATTTATCAATGGGCATCCCAACCAAAATATTCATAATCATATCATCCCATATACATGTTGGGACTAATAGTGGATGAATAAAATAGAAAATCTTCTGGTGGTAGGCCTTGATAGTTTGGCATGTATAAAAATGAGAGACAACATCAGCAATTACTCATCTCATACATCACCACAAAAATTTATACCGTGTGTCATAAAACATCTTCATGGTTATTCTGTGCACTATGAGTTTAGAATTATGGAAATTACCCATAATAGTTTTTCTTACCACTAATAGAACAAAAAAGTGATTCTGATAGAATAGAATTCTCTATTTAGAGAACTGCCACTTAGTAATTGTCTATCCATCAAAAAATAGAGTCTCCAATGATATGTAAGTCATCATCAACACATTGTTCCAAAAGAATCAACTCAAAAAGCGATGATTTCAACTAAACTCTATAAAAAGTATCCTCATCCCCTGGTTCCTGGACACCAGTATGCAACTATGAAAATAAAGCCACCATGTTCCACTATTCTTTTGATTCCTTCAATGATAGCCTTAGAAGATTCCTTCTCAATGGATCTATAATGACATTCCATTTCCTCAGGGTATATGCACTATCAAAGTCAAGATATTATAGGTATTCCACCCAACACCTGTGATGGTGGCTTAGTTCTTTTTATAATAATATATATCTCATTCTTTTGTGGCCAGAAGACCCTATAACCCATTATCAAAAAAATGTTATTCCCCCAAATCGTAAGTGCAGTCATCACAACAATATGCAAAATATCATGGGTTATTAATTCTAATTATATTTCTTAATCCAACACGATCCGTAATTAATGACATGTTCCCCCTACAACAAAAAACATGTCAATCCAGATCATGATGCATTACATAAGACCACATAGCCCTACTCGTCCTCTAGAATAGTCAAAAATGGTGTACTAATCAAAATTATCATTATCTCAAAAAAAAGATTTCTGGAATTTCTCATCATAATAAAAGATTACTCCCTTCTAAGTTAGTGATGGAATAAAAGAATCCTACATTGAGAAGACCTTAACAAACCGATGATAATACCCATATCTACCCATGGATCTTTAAATATAAAAAATACTTCACGGTTACTCACGTGTCATCACAGCCTTTATATTTTTAGGATCTACTTATATACCATGCTCTCACACACTGTATCGTAATAATTTTTCATTCTTAATCCACAAATCACATTTCAAAATAATACCATTAAGAGGGTTATTTCTCAACATGGTTAGAACTGTTCTCAGATGACACACATGATTATATTTTTTTTATGTAGATATAACCTATAAAGACTACCATGATGGAGTCATGGTACTCTTTTAAAATCATGTTCAATGTATCCATTAATACTACAGAATAATTGGTTAGACCAAAAGGTATATAAAGGTACTCATAATGTCTATACGTACTCTGAAAGGGAGTTTTATGAATGTCAGATTATTTTATCCACAACTCTTGGTAACTAGAAAAAAGATCGAACTTAGAGAAACATTCTCCCCTTTCAACTGATCAACTAGATCAACCATCCATGGAAATGGATACTTTTACATTATAATAATTTTATTGTGTTTTTGATAATCAACAAAAATTTGGAGTGTGTTATCATAATTCATAGAATAGAGAATATGTGATGCCAAATGTAAAACACACATTATTATAAATATTTTATCTAGAATATCATCCAACTAGGTCCTTAACATTTTCATTTCATCTACTTCCGTGGGGTATGAATGAATAGACACTGGTTTAGTATTAGTCACTATGTTGATAGAATAATCAACTTACCGTACATGTGTAAAATTAGAGAATTGATAAAGAAACACATTTTGAAACTAAACAAAAGCTAGACGAAGATAACAACTCAAATATTCTCACTCAGGATTATAATAGACGACAAATATTAATTTTCCCAATTTTGGATAAGAATTTGCTTTTCTACTAATACTCATGATCAATTCTCCTTGAATTATATGGAAAACATCATCAAGTGTGGTAAAAGTGACTTGTCAAAGATAATAATAAATCTTGGTTTTATTATAAATGAGCCAACCCTTCCCAAATATAACATCAAACTGTTTATTGGCGAGGATTAGAAAACTCTATGAAATATAAACATATTATAGAGAGAAAAAACAAGGGGTACAAGGACCCTACTCTCTCTTCATTTGGAGGGGTGTTGTAATTTCCATCACATAAGACAAAATATCCAACCCAATATTTAGTATATAAACAATATTTGTTGAAATAAATGAATGAGATTCACTAGTATAAAATAAAGTTGTCTCTAATGATTAATATATAGATATGTTACCTCTCGATGTCAATGGACCCATATTCACTTCCTTTGGAGACTCTATAATAGGGTGAAGAAGCTTCATTCCAGATTCCTATATATTGAACTCATTTGTATTTGAAACATACGATTTCCCCATAGTTTTAGAAGTTGATAATGATATCGTTACACTACAATAGTGGAATAGATATGGTAGAACTTTTATAGGATATCCAAGCTTTCATATGAGCCACACATCTTGGGTGCCTCAGTGATACCTTGGAATGAATTCCCAATCATTCCACACTGCTAAAAAATTAAAGGAACTCTACAAGGACCTACCTAAGGTTTAGAAATGACCCTACTATCGAGAACCTCCTTAAGAATTATCACGCTTACACGTTTGATTGAATGAACTATCACCCCCACTAGAACAGAAAGATACTCTAGAAAACCCTGACCTTCCAGCTAGGTCAATTTCAACCATCAATTCTCTATTACAAACATTATCATAATAATTCATATTCATCAAGAGAACCTAAGAAATAATATTATATTGGAGACTGAGATCAAACCATTAATCCTTTTTATTCTGATTTGATGATATCTTTTTGGATAAGTACACATCTCAGAAAAAACTGTTTTCAATCTCGGTCACGGTTTAATTAGCTTGGTCATGTTTGAAAAGCATTGTATACATGTAAAAAATCATAAAATTATGATATAACTGGATAGTGGAAATAACATTGATGTCTTTCCACTCTAATCCCCCATTATTCTTCATTGTCACCATCATGTTCCACTATCTCTTACTCTATCCTTTAAAAATAAAGGTGGTGTACTTTACCTTGATTTCATAAAGTGTCTCCAAGAATCCAAAAAATACTCCATCATGCTCAAAAACTTCTCAACATATTGAGGATTATTTGAGACCTTGAACACTTTTGTTAACATCATGATATTTTATTTTAATAAAATAAAATATTTGATAATGGATATGTTATGTCGCATCAAGTTTAAATGAACAATTAAATGTTATTATTTAAAATTATCTGTTACAAAATATTTTTTAGAACTTTGGGAATGAATATTATTAATTGAATTATTAAAATAGGTTTTACACATTTTTATATAATGATTAATTGGTTGGAAAATTATTTTGAAATTAAAATCAAAACCATTTGAATATAATGTTTATTATAAAAATCTATTTAATTGGGAATAATTGTTTTTATAAAATAATCAAATAACTATCATTTTATAATATTAATAAAATATTTATATATATGAAATATATTTAATTAAATCTTTAAAATTCATCTCATTATTTATCTAGTCCTAATATTAGTTAAAAACCTATTTTAAGAATAAAATAAGTATTTTTTTTAAAAAGGCAGTTTTACTGCCCTTTTATAGTGATCCCATATTAAATTTAGACATAGTCCGATTTATATATTTTATTTGAAAATTAAATTTTTTTTTTTGATGTGGGAGATCAAAATTTACATTTTTAAAATTTTTAGTATTGTTCTAAAAAATCATTTTTAATGAATACTGAAAAATACTCTATTTTAATTAGAAACATCCTTTTTGTATAATTTATTTATTTATTTATATTATCCTTTTACATAGTGTAAAATAAAAATTAGTTGATATTTTTATCATTTAATAAAATTTATTTCTTTGGATTCTATTTTTAATTTAAATTAAATAGAAAAATAATGAGTACTTTTGACTGTTTTACATAAAAGCCTTATTCTTTCAATCTATCAACGTGATTAGTGGTGAACCTAATATTACCACTTCTAGGAATTAAATTTTCAATAAAAAATAATACATTTTTTACTCAGTAATAAATATGTGATCTTATAGGATCAGACTATTTTTTTGTTCAATAGTAACATTACAATATTATTTACCACAGTTAAAGGTAAATAGATTAATTAAAAGTAAAATTCATATTATAATATTATAAATTAACATGAAAACGGGTCCTAATATTATTTCGTGAGTTATTATCGACCATTACCATCCTTTGGGTGATGTTTTTACCAATTTGGCCACTTGTGTGTGATTATGACATTTAAAACATTTAATTTAATATAAAGGAATGTATGTCATAAATATATCCCCTCATACAAACAAAAATTAATATTGGGTTATATATGTGATATATTAGAATACTAATAGTAATTATATAGATAAAAATATTACCTACATCATGATAATTTATTTATAATTATTATTAATTATATAATAAAATTTAATTACGACACGATGATGACGCGATGTTAGATATATTAAAGAAAGAAAAAAATACAGAATATTAATAATATTAAAAAAAATTAAATATTTAATGACATTAATGAATTTTATCCATGAATGTTACATGTGATGATTGCATTAATCTAGTCTTTTGGTATGAATAATATTCTAATTATAATTTATAGAAATCATCTACTAAATAGTGTCAAAATAGACAAAATACATATTTTAAAATTTAAAATATATAATTAAATGATATAAAATTTCTACAAACCTAATATTCCTAAAAAATGTTAATATAAGTCAAGATATATCATTAATGACTCATTCATTAGTCATTGTTTAATATTTGGTAATTATTGTAACCCTTAAAGAGTATATTACGTGATAAAATGTAAGAGTTAAGTGGGTATAAAAATAAAATATAAAGATTAAAAAATATTCAAAAAATATTTAAATTTATTTTAATTACATGTATATGTGCCAAAATAATCATATATTTGAAACAAATCAGTTTGGGCATAGTTGGAATTGATGTTATGTTTATTTTAATTTAATACATTTAATAAATCCAAAGGTTCCCCTCCTGTATCCTATAAAGAGGTACTCAATTTTCTCTATTAATCACTATTCATGAACCATTTTGATTTTACATCCTCTACCCAAACCCCTTTCTAAAATCTATCACAAAATTATTGTTTAATTATTTTAGGAATTACACTATCTTTAGAGGTGTTAAGGTCTTCCTCAATGCTGATCAAATTAATAAGAGGTGTCATTTTCTTTAAGTATTAATATTTTATTTCATCTACCACATCTTTATAATATTATCCAACCATGATTAAATAATAAATCTAGAATCCTCAATATACTGAGTTGTTATTATGTTAATATTGTCTCCTCAATCCATATCCTTTTTCATCAAATATAAAATAAACATCTCCTTATTATGTACGGTGGACTACTGCCTCCCGAATTTATATTGTTTGTTTTTCATTACCATATTTCAGGACATGTAATAATGATGGAATTAATGTATATATAAGATATTAATGAAATATTTATCATTATAGGAGAATAATATATCAATTATGTTCTTACATTCAATGCACATAATAGATATTGAATCATTCATGCATATGCGTGAACTGTTACCTCCATGAAACAATGTGATTCATTTTTATTCTCTACATCACATGTAATATTTATATATACATAAATTTAAAAAATTAACATGATTTTTTTGATGTTGTGATATTTATTGAAGGATAAAACATCACTTTCCTTCTTTCCATAATGATCAAGGAAAAATGTAGTTGTTACTCATTCTTATGTATGATGTACCGTGTCGATGATTATTATGTTGTTCATTTTTATATCCATATTTAATGAATGTATTTAATGATATAAGTGATCTAAAATATTATTATAACATAATGAATATAATTATGGAGATAATAGACTTATGAACTCATGGACTATTGACATCCTACCCATGTTCATTTTTTACTCGAGAACCAAATGTCAACCAAATTCCCAATGTGAACATAATTAATAAAGTTATAGTTATGACATGATAATTATTTTATAAAAACAATAATAAAAATTATAAAATTTATTTGGAAATTTAATTATTAAATGATGTGTATTATTCACAAAGATAAGTATTGGATGTGACAAGTCAAACATAAGGTAAGGGATTTACTCTCAATCTCTTTTCATTGATACACTTCATGATGATATGCACCATTATTCTGTTAAAAACTGTGTATTTGTCCCCTTTGACCTTTCGTATCCATATATTTTTTCTATACTCATGTTATTTAATTTTTTTGAAATATGTTCTCCTTTAATTTGGCCTTTTATTTAAATGTTCAAATTTTTATAGGACTCTTTAACTGAAACGTATTTTTAGTGTTTAACAGATTTATTCCAATAAAAAATTCTCATTCATATACATGATTTCCAAATTATTTTAAAGATATATTTATATGGACATAAATGTTTTAAAATTTTAATTTTCTAATATTTTCTTAAACATTTCAAAGTTCTATGAGACACATTGATTCAAAAATCCCTTTCTTAAATGTTTTAAATTTTATTTTGAGAATGAATTGGTTATCTTAGTAATACAAATGAAATATAATGAGTGAAATTTTTGAAATTGTAAGACTATATGTTTCAGAACTTGATCAATTATTTGGTGTAAAAAATATAGCTTATTAGAAGGCGTGAGCCCCAATATTGCTCACATATCTTCCTGATATAGATTACAAGAATGGTGGATCCCCATTATAGCTCATGAAAGATGGGTGAGGCACATCAGGGCTCTCCAATGCGTTGTGTATTCCGTAAATCGAAGGATATTGTATGTTTTTTTCAATTTGAAAGGGTGAATTTACGAGTGATATGATAATGATGTCCTAATGAACTTGTGTTAATTTTCTATGATTTCTAATGATTATTTAAGAAAAAAAATTTATTCTAATTTCATGATTTCAATAGACTAATGATTTACATTATTTATGTACCTTACTAAGACATAGTGATCATCCTGTGTTGTAATGATTTTCTCATTGAACATAATATTTTTACAAAAAAAAAGAAAATTTCGTTATGAATGAATTGAATATGTACCTTGAAAATAAATCATTTATTATTTTAAAAAGGTTTCCTTTAGTGGAAAAGGTTGATACTGGTTATAATTTTCATCATATAATGTATGGGTTTAATATGGACATGATTTTCATAATTCTATAATGCTCAAAACATAAAATATCCTCGAATTTCAATTTTAGTTTAAAAAAACTATAATAAGTTATGTTCAAGGATGTGTACTTGCAGTTGGTATTAGATGATGGTTTAGAAAACATTGGATATAAGGGTTATTTCATAATAGATAGAGATATCATCATGAGTTTATAATTTTATGGTCTATTATAAGATTAATGTCTTACAATACTTTTTGAGGCATTATGTTAACTTCCAATATTTTTGGATTCATTCCCCATTGAAAAACTTTTGGGTTATTATGTTTTGAGATGAAAAATGAAAGGTATCATCCAGCCGTTGAGGCTGAAACTTGATATGGTTAATTTTTAGGTGTATAATAAATTGGTAATATTATATGAAATATATTGTTTTTGAAGAAGGACAACCAGCCGTCTTTGTGATAATACGTCATTTCAGACAAGGTCATGAGAATTAAACCCACAACTAATGTGCGATAAGGATTTATCACCTACAACAAGACTACCATACTTCCCATGTTAGTATGACATTTTGTAGTTAAAAAAGTTGATGAAATTAGAATATGTTTTCTTTGGTAAATTAAGATTTCTCAAATGGATATCCTTGGTATTGGAGAATTATTTGGTTTTTAAGTGAAAAATGTTATTTTGGAATATGTTCACTATTACAGGAACATTAGAAGATTATGTTAAATATAATATTATATAATTTTAATTGAAGAGTATTTATTGAATTATATTTTAGAAAAATATGTTATTTCATTTTTCGACTTATGGGGAATTAGGTTATTTATGGAAATGATTAACCTATTATGGAGAATGTATGAATATGTTTATTACTTTTTGGTATGAGACATTAAGAGTGAAAGATGTAATTTTCTAAAAATTGTTCGAACTTATTTTCGATTTTTATATTATTAAATCCTTTTGATTATTGGTAATTAATCATTGTTATAATATCTGTGGGGAATTGTAAGGATAGTTATTTATTCAATGGTCTATGATGATCTTTTGGTATTATAATTTAATTTTGGAGAATAAATTATTTTCTCATCATCCAATTATTTATTTTTTATCTTGTCCTTTATATATATGTATTCGTTAAATTTTCAAGACAGTATAAAGGGATATTTAATATTTTTGATTGTTTGATTCTATAGATGTCGATTCTAGGGATTCAGGCATGAACATTCATATCAAATACTCATTTTTAGGGAAAAATATGAATTTATGTTGGAATTATACTAAAGGATAAAACTATACATTCCATGTAAGTATAATTCCTTATGATCTTAGTTCTGGTAGTAATATAAATCCTTAAATCTATTAAAATTATCTTACAATAAAGATGTTATCCGTTTATTTTTTTTACTAAGGAATCTATAACCCTTTAACCAATCACATGTTTATGTTTTTGGGGTTATTAAAATTCTCTAAAAATGGTTTCTATCACAATACATTAATAAGTTATTGTTATTTTTTCATCCATATCCATGTTTTCCTACTTGGAATCCTAGTTTGTGTTATCTTAGGAAACCTTCATACTTTACTTTCTTTCTTTTAATGTTGATGTTTATTGATCATTATATTGATGTGGGGTTGTAATAATGGTATTTTGAGTCATAACTTCTCTACTGGCCCAGAATTTAAAATTGAGATGATGAAATTTCCAAAATTGTGGATAATTTAATGTCCCAATTTTTTAGGAAAAAGAAATAATATGTTCGATAGCGTGCATAACATCACACATCAAATCTAAATGAACAATTACATGTTATTATTTAAATGTTTCCAATATAACATATTCGCTAGAATTATGGTTATTAATACTATTAATTTAATTATTAAAATATTTTTTACAAATGTTTATATAAGGATTGGTTGGTTATAATGTCAATTGTAAATTAAACTAAAAACCAATTGAATATAAAGGTTGTGTGTTATAAAAAACTATTTATGTGTGAATAATTATGTTTATAAAATAATGAAATCCAAATTTTTTATTATATTAATTAAACATATATTAAATGTAGTTAATTTTATTTTTAAAACTCATCTTACATGTATTCTATTCCTAATAATGATAATATCAGATTTTAATAATAAAATAATTTTTTTTTAAATGTATATTTTATCACCTTTTGATGGTGAAACAATTTTAAATTTTGTATTTTTCACTTTTATGAGGTATATCTGAAAAAATAAACTACTTATATGGATGTGGGACATCAAAATTTACAATGGTAGAATTCTTGGAATTGTTCTGATAAAATTCATTTTACAATGAATAGTAAAAATACTGTATTTTAATTCAAAAATACATTTTCCTTAAATTTATTTATATTACTAGTTTATAATTTTTCATGGTTTTAATGTATAAATATATGTTATTATAATCAATTTATATATTTTATTTAATTGGATGCCATTTAATATTTAAATAAAATATAAAAACAATGTGAACTTTTGAATGTTTTATTTAAAAAACTCGTTTTCTCAATATTTCAATGAGATTAGTGTTAAATCTAATTTTAGTAGTTCTATGAATTGTGTATTCAAAATGAACCATATATTATCATAATAAGTATGAAAAATTTGGTCCTATAGGATCAAAATAATTTTTGATGAATATTATATTTAGTATTGTATTTACCACAGTTAAAGGTAAATATGGAAATTAATGGTGAAATTAATAATATAATATTATAAAATTACCCTCACACTTTTCCTAATCATATTGGATTTTTTTTTATAATTTTTTACCATCCTTGGGAACAAATTTATATTTTTTTTAAAGCACTTGGGTGTGATTATGATAGTTATAGCATTTAATTTCATGTAATGGAACATATGTCATTATTTTATATCTTCTTACAAAAACAATTTTTGTATCACATTATATAATTGTTATCTTTGAATATGAATTATAAATATAATGAAAAAAATATTACATATATCATGTTAATTTATTTATAATTTATAAGAATTAAATAGGTAAATTTATTTATGTCATAATGATGATGCGATAATAGATTTTTTAAAGAACGAATCAAATAAATGATATTATCAAATTTCAAATAAATATAATCTGACATATTTGATTCCATATATGAATATTATAGATGACTATGAAAGGTTATTATTGTGTTAATGTAGTTTTTTAGAATGAATCATGTTTCTAAACTATTTTAAAAAATGTCATGTAATTAATAGTGTGTAAATTTACATAATTCATATTTTAAAATATATAATATTTATTTCAATGATATAAAATTTGTTGAAAAATATAATATTCAACCAAAAATATGATATAAATCTAAAAATATTATTAATGTCTCATTATTTGTACATTTTTAATTATTTGATAATTATTTTTACCATCAAAGTGTATATTACATGATAAAATGTACGAGTTAAAAGGGTTTGAAACAAAAAGATAAGGATTAAAAAATATATGAAATATGTTTAATTTTAATTTTATGATTATTATCCAACTCTAAATAATCATATATTTGAATTTAATATGTTTGTGACCGTTTTGAATCGAAACTGATTTTATATAAATTTGATATGTTTAATAATTCAAAGGGTACCCATATCCTCTCTAATAAAATTGTAACCACTCTCCTCTATTAATAACAAATAAAGAACAATTTGGATCAACAAATATCAACAAATAACTCTTCTTAAAATTTCTCCCCACAGCC
The DNA here is from genome assembly GCA_963277665.1 of Viscum album. Lineage (NCBI taxonomy): Eukaryota > Viridiplantae > Streptophyta > Magnoliopsida > Santalales > Viscaceae > Viscum > Viscum album. The sequence continues at coordinate 1,050,187,829 of OY728150.1, forward strand.
CTGAGGACCTAATTAGGCATAACACCCTCTTTAGATGTGTTAAGTTGTTCTTCAATGTTGACCAACTAAATAAGAGGTATTGTTTTCATTAGGTATTTTCATTTTATTTATTCATCCAATTACCTAAAATATCCTCCAACCATGATGAAATTGTAACTATTTTACCCTATATACATTGAGATTTCATTATGGTAGTATAATCAGATAAACCCTTCTCTAATTTCATCAAATTGGAAATGATGATTTCGTTCGTTTGTATGGGGGATTAGTACCTCGCAATCCGATATAGTTCAACTTTCATTAATTTCCCTCAATATAAGTCATAATGAATGAAATAATGTTTACCTATGATATTAATAAAATATTTTTCATTATAATATAATAACATATCAATAAATTTTTTACTTTCCTTGCATAAAAAATTGGCAATGTCGTTCGTGCAAACTTCACCTCCACAAGAGATGTGATTAATTTATATTCACTACATCATTTATATGATATAATTACGAATATTTAAATTATTAATATGATATTAATGATTTTAGAATCATTATATAATGATAAAAAATTACGTACCTTATTTCTATAATGATCAATGAAAAATGAAGACGTTGCTCATGTGCATGTTTGGTTTACCATATCCATGATTTTACAGTTGTTCATTTTTCATTTCAATATCTAATGAAATAATTTAATGGAATATTTTATATACAAAATTTATTATTATTTCATGAATATTACTCTAGAGATGATGGACTTCGGACCACATGGACTATTTACATACTACAATGTTCATTTTCGACTCGAGTAGTGAATATCGACAAAACACCCGATTTGAACATAAATAATTTATTAATAGTTATGAAATGATAATATTTATATGAAATAAATAATAAAAATTATAAAGTTCATTTAGAGATTTAATAATTAACATATATGTATTATTTATGTTTATTAATATTTTACATGATGATTTGGAATTAAGGTAAGGGATTTCACCTTAATCACTTTTCATTGAGAGATTTCATGATGATATGCACCTTTATAATTTTATAAAGTGTATATACAGTACATTTGACTTTATATATCCATGTTTTTTATATACTATTATTATTTAATGTTTTTTCAAATGTGATTTTTTCATTTGGATTATAATTTATATGTTAAAATTTGTATGAGACTCTCTGACTAAAACATTGTTTAAAGTGTTTTATAGATTAATTCATATAAATATATAATAATACCGTCTATGTTGTAAAGACCCGGAAATATCAAGGAAATTTTTTTCATAAAATATTTGGGATTTTACGAGTACGCAGTTTTTGACGGCACCTGATTCTGAGGCCCGGTGTGCCCGAAATAATTTTCCGAAGTTTAGATCTGGTACGTTTAGTGAACGAACGAGCGGGTATTTCTATCTTTTGAACTGGTGCTCGGAATTGAAATATAAGGGCGCCAATGAACTCTCAATGCCGTTAATTGATTAAGGGGACTTTACCATAGATGTGTTTGCTAGGGAGGAGGTGTTAAAAAATGTGGATTAAATAAGAAGTGTATAAAATTATGGGAAAATTTTATTCTTTTATTTAAAGTTATTTTTATCCTACATGGGGGAGTTAGGGTGGGACCCACTAACAACCTAACTACCCATGAGATGATAAATGTGAGGTGGGCCCCACACGAGCCCCAACCCTTCACATTCCCTAAACCCCCTTAAACCTCCTATTAATCTCCTTTGATTAATGTTGGAAAACCCCCCTTGAATTTATTTGGGTAACCCCTCCTCTCCCCACTCTCCCACATTAATTCATGCCAACACACACTTAATTAATTAATTGAAACTCATCAATTAATTGAATTAATTGTTTAAATTTTTGTAAATTTTAATGGATGGAAATGTAAAATAAAATAAAGAGAATCATATTTTATTTTGGGGTTAGAATTATTGTGTGAGGAGGATTTGTGGAGAAAAATAGTTTTTATTTTGAAGGCCTTTATCCTCCCGCGATGAACGTCACCTCTTCGATGAAGAACATCGACTCGGTGACCACAGATTCTTCGTCCGCTTCTTCCTCCGCGATAACGGAGGAGACATCGATGCGGGAACTTTCCAATGACGTCAAGCCTTTCAATATTCACTCTGTGACAAAAAGGGGAGACATAGTTTCCTCCTCATATGCTCTCTGTCGACGTTTAAGAATCATAACCTCGCGACACAGTCATCTGTGATGCCGAAGATCGTCATATTTTACCGAGGTAGAGGTTAAGTTCAATTATTAATGATTTAAAATTGTGCTTCGGTTTTTTGTTGAGCATCGCATTTACATATGCCGATTGTTATCGTTTTACGCGGAGGGTGCGGGCAGAACAAACACGGCCTAACAACCCACCGTTGTTCTCTTTTATTAATTTATAATTGGCAATTGATAGTGGAGGAAGCAGGATGCCATTGTGCCATGCCGGGAACGTGGTGAAGGGAACTGGTGTCGCCGCGCCGGTTGTGCGGAAAGAACTGCGGCCCGCTACATGGGCCGCATTGGCGGAGGAACCGGCCGGCCCATCGGCTGGCTGGGCGGAGTTGGACCGTGGTGCCGGGAGGGCGCCGCGCTGGAGAACGGTAGCCCACCCATGTGGGCACCGTTCACAGAAGACCGACCAGTCTACCTGGCTGGTTCAGGGAAGGGCGGTGCCGCCTGGTGCTGCCGGTGTAGAAGACCGGGCCCCCCTAGAGCCCGCTCGGCTTCGTCCGGGCCGCTCGGCTAGCCGGCCGAGCTCTCTAGGCCATGCACCCAGCCGGGCCGAGCCAAGCCTCGCCGGGTAGGGTCGCGCCCCGTCGGGCCAGCCGCACCACTTCGGGCCGAGCCAGGCTTCTTCGGGCCGGGCCACGTTCCTTCGGGCCGAGATACATTTTTCTTCAGTCCGGTATAACTCCCCTACTAGGTCGGACCCATCAAACTGGGTCAACCCGACCCGTCGGCCCACTGGGCTAAATGGTCAGGCCCGTTATTCACATAAAAGTGAATAACATAAGGACCGCGCATCCGATTGACTCACCGTCTGCGACACTGGAACTCTTTTGATGAGACTGTCCTTTTACGATACTCTAAGTGAGTTTCGGATGAATTTTGATACCAGCCGGGTTAGAAACGAATGTATTTCTAACCGGGCCCCTAGGACAGAAAACCCAATATCTCTCAGACCGAGCATCTGATTGACGCGATGTCTGTCACGTTGAGTTCCTATTGACGATACAGAACATTGGGATACGTTAACTCTGTACTTCATGACAGTTGATGTATTGACCCCCTTGGCTCATGGAGCGGACCCTCCCGGAATCAAGCGTGCAGTGTGCGGGAACCCTATATTTGGCTCCGACTACGATGACGATGACGACTATACATGGATCCTACATGAGTTCATCCGCGAGGACGACGGTACATGGATCCTCCATGGGTTTAGCAGCGATTATGACTGCACTTGGATCCTACGTGGGTTCGGCAGTGATGGTTACTGTACTTGGATTCTACATGGGTTCGACAGTGATGACTTCTGTACTTGGATCCTACGTGGGTTCGGTATGGGAGATGATTCATAGGCTACATCTATCATCTCCACCCCTCTTCATGAGTAGTATACTTGTGTGAGATGAGTCTTGACTTTCAATCAATATCATCGATATGATTGACTTGATTTCCTATGTGGATTGGGTTTTTATTTCCTGTGTGGACGGGGTTGTAATTGGGCTCGTGAGTTGGAGCCGAACTAGAAATGATGATTTAGGTATATGTATGGGAATATAACTATGTAGAGTTGGTTGATACTTCATGTCTCTATTTTTTTGGATTATTCTTTGTGGATTCTGAGAGACTTTCAGGGGTCTCGGGGTCCTTATTGAGTATTGTATACTCACCCCTGCACGGGCTATGCCCACACTACCTGGTGTTGGTTGCAGACGACGGACAACGTTGATCATGGTTGAGGCTTGAGTAGTGGGCCGGTATCTGGTGGTGGACAATCAGGCGGGACGTACACGGAGCGGATGGCTGGACCCAAGGAGCTGAGGAGACCATATGTACCCACCATTCAGGTGGGATGGCTGGAGGAAAACTCGGTGGTTGCTGATTTACTTTACTGTTGTTGTACTTTCTTTTCAGTTGTATTGTACTTTCAGTTGCATTTGTATTCTGGCCCATTTACTTTTCAGCACTTAATTTTTGACTCAGTTTACCTAGTGTTTATTTAATCTTGCGTACTCTATTATCTTTATGTACTAATATAAAGGCAATGCCTTCTCTTTTATCAGGATTTACACCTTTGGTGGTAGTCGCCAGCCCCTGGCCTATGGAAGGCAGGCTTGGGGTAGTCACGGCACGTGCCCCAAGGATAGGTCGTGACAAATTGGTATCAGAGGCATCGGTTCTACCGCAGAACTTAGGAATATGATATTTTCTTTTTGTGATGCAATAATGTTAAGAATATTGAGTGCATTTATAAGTCCCGAGAGTCTAGTGTTGGTGTGGTGGCTGACGTATCCATAAAACAGGACCCTGAAATCTGATTTCTGACTCAGTGCATGAAAACGTTGATTACATGTGTGTTTCAAAAGTTTTCGTAGTGATTACTTTGTGTCAGCTCACTAGGAATACTGTATTAACCGTGGCGCACCTATTTCTTTTCAGGATTTCCCCACGATGGCTGCCGGCTAGGGATCCCAGTTACGTGCGAGATGGAAGCCCACCGAGCATCAAGGCCTCAGTGTAGGGCCCCATTACAGTGGAGGCACCAATGGTACCTCTACCCGCTAAGCCACCGATACGACTAGACCCAGCCACAGAGAGTGCACGCCACCTGAGTGCGCTGCACGACTTTCAGTAACAAAAGCCACCCTAGTTCCACATAGAGACAGACCATCAGGAAGACGAGGATTGGTTGGAGGCTATTGTTTGAATCTTCAGATTGGTAGGGACACCAGCAGATCTTAGGGTGATCCTTGCTGCGAGTCTCTTGCACACAGCAACAGGTAGATGGTGGACCATGATGCTTCAGGTGCACGGCAAGGCATCTCTCCTATGGACGAACTTCAAGAGTCTCTTCTGATCGGAGTTCGTTCCAGCCACCCTCCGTGCAGTGCGCATCCAGGTGTTACTACAGCAGCGGCAGGGCATCATGACAGTAGCCCAGTACTCGGCGAGATTTACCGACCTCTCGCGCTACTCCACGGACATGGTACATGATCCATTAATCCGGGCCCGAACCTTTGAGCAAGGACTGAGGCATGACATCAGGGATTCGATGATCTCCCTCAGCATTTGGAGGAAGGCATGAGTACTCGATCAAGCCCTTCTTGTGGAGAGATTCCTTGCTGAGACTACGCCATCAGCAAGGCCTACCATATGAAAACACGTAGAGGAGTCTTCTGCATCCGGCAGTAGAAAGATGTTGCAGAGGTCCAAGAGGACCAGTCCATCATGTGGGAGACCTCAGGATACTGGTTCATAGGTGTGGGGCACACACAGTAGAGCTAATCATACGAGAGGCAGACAGTGCTATGCATGCGGTGGGCAGGGCCACATGTCTTGTGACTGCCCGACCCGCCATGTAGAGGAGCAGCAGACTATTGAGGGACAACCCTAGAAGTGGTAGAGGTTTTACTATGGCAGTCTGTAGGGAGCTAGCGGATGAGGCAGAGGAGCTGTCCGAGCAGTAGGTGGTGGACGACGCTTCGAGGCTCTACCACCACCACCACCAAGAGGTCCACCCCGACCAAAGGGAGCTGGCAGATAAGGGAATGCTTAGCTCTAGACAGTCAAGGCCTATGACCACGGCGCACCTGAGATGATTTGAGGTACTATTTTTGTCTAATCCACCCTTTGTGCAGTTCTTATAGACACATGAGCGAGTCATTCTTTTATTTCCACTGCACTTGTTCAGAGCTCGGAGATTCCGACGGAGCTGTTGGCTTGATCCTTACGGCTATAGACACCTGCGTGAGTAGAATCAATGATTACACACTGGTTTCGGTAGTGTGATATTACTCTAGGAGGTGAGAGCTTCGGCTGGGTTTTTCTTGTAGCAGCGTCAAGGCCTTACGACATCATCTTGGGCATGGATTGGTTATCTACAGTTCATGCTCAGGTCGACTGTATTAGGTGAAAAGTGTGGTGTGTCTGCACAGATGGGAGAAGGTTTACGTTCACCAGAGATAAGGGAGCCTTTGGAGTGCGAGATGGACTTACGCAGAGGAATGGGAAGCCGATCACACATCAGTTTTCTAGTCTCATCCTCAGAGTAGTTGATGTGTGGAGTCTAAGTTTGTCTGTTGTGGTGGATCAGTATGCAGATGTTTTCCCTGATGATGTTCCAGGACTACCTCCTCGCAGAGAGGTAGAATTCTATGTTGACCTGTAGTCCAGGACAACCCCAATATCTAATCCATCATATCGAATGGCTCCTGTTGAGCTTAGTGAGCTACGGGTACAGCTGGAGGACTTGCAGGGCAAGGGATTCATCCGACCCAGTGTTTCACCATGGTATTCTCCGATTTTATTCACCAAGAAGGCGGGTGGGAGCTTAGGAGTATGTGTCAAATACCCTCTCCTGAATCACATGATTGTAAAGAAGAAGTATCCACTCCCATGTATTGAAGTCCTCTTTGATCACCTCAAAGGAGCACGATGGTTCTTGAAGATAGACCTCAGGTCAGGCTATCATCAGCTCAGAGTTCGAGACGAGGAAGTGCAGAAGACGACCTTATGATGTCGGTATGGCCAATATGAGTATTTGGTTATGCCATTCAGAATAACCAATGCTCCAGAAATGTTCATGAGTCTCATGAACAGTATCTTCTAGCCTTATCTCGATTGGTTTGTCGTAGTCTTCATCGGCGACATTCTGATTTACTCGAATAATGAGGAGGAGCACGCATACCACTTATGTGTTGTACTGGACACACTCTGAGAGCACCAGATCTATGGTAAGCTCTTGAAGTGTTATTTCTATATTTGAGAGGTCAAATTTTTGGGGCACATCATCTCTGAGGCGGGAGTTACGGTGGATAATGCAATGATCAAGGTCGTACTTGCTTGGGAGCCACCCAGGTGCGAGACAGAGGTGCGGAGTTTCCTAGGAATGGCTGGGTACTATTGGAGATTTGTGCCAGACTTCTCCAGAGTTGCAGCACCGCTTTATGCTTTGACGCGGAAGAGGAAACCCTTCATATGGTCAGATAGATGTAAGTAGAGCTTTCAAGAGCTGAGGCAGAGACTGACTAGTGCACCCATCTTGAGGCTACCATAGGAGGGAGTAGGGTACATAATTTACTGCGATGCATCAGGTACCAGACTCAGGTGTGTCTTGATGCGAGATAGGGAAGTTATCGCCTATGGTTCACGATAGTTGAGGCATCACGAGCAGAACTATGCTACCAATGACTTGGAGTTAGAAGCAGTCGTATTCGCCTTGAAAATGTGGTGGCACTATCTGATGGGTGAGTGATTTACAGTCTATTCTGACCACCAGTGTCTCAGGTACATCTTCTCATAGAAAGACATGAACTTGAGACAGCGTTGATGGCTCGAGTTCCTCTAGGGCTATGACTTTGAGATAGTCTATACTCTTGGGAAGGGGAATGTAGTAGCTAATGCTCTCAGTAAGAGATCGAGCATTCAACAACTTGGAGAGGCGACAGAGAATCTTGTCGCGTTGTTGATATCCTTCATGGATAGTGATGGAGCAGCCTTTCTACAGTTACTCACAGTCACTCCTCCACTACATCAGTGGGTCAGAGAGGCACAGTTTGGAGAAGTTGACTGTGAGACGCGACGTGCTCATATTTCCATAGGGCAGGAACCTGATGAATTTTCTATAGGAGGAGAGTGCGTCATCCGCTTCAGTGCACGTACCATGGTACCGGCTTCATTACAGGAGGAGGTGTTGAGGGAGTTTCACACGTCCCCTTTGGCGGTACATTTAGGAGTAGCAATGATGTACCAGGATCTCAGACGACAGTACTGGTGGCCAGGTATGAAGAAGTATGTGGAAGAGCTTGTTTCACGATGCCTCACCTTCCAGCAGGTGAAGGCGGAGAACCAAGTACGAGCAGGCTTGGTACAACCCTTAGAGGTCCCGGAGTGGAAGTGGGACGGGATATCCATGGATATCGTGATGGGACTGCCACATACTTCTAGAGGACACGACTCCATCTGGGTGATTATCGACTGACTCACCATGTAATCACACATCCTACCTATTAGAGAGCAGGACTCATTGGAGAGCTTAGGACACCTCTATGTTCAAGAGATTGTACGACTTCATTGTGTACCATCATCTATCGTCTCCGATCAAGATGCTCACTTTACTTCCCGGCTATGGAAGGGGTTGTAGGAGGATTTTGGGATGCAGCTACGCCTGAGCACCGCCTTTCATCCTTAGATGGATGGCCAGATGGAAAAAACCATTCAGTCACTCGAGGACATGCTCTATGCTTGTGTCCTTTACTTTGGTCAAGCTGGGAGAATCACCTACCCTTGGTGGATTTTGCGTACAACAACAACTACCTCTCCACCATCGGGATGGCACCATACTAAGAATTGTACGGCCGAACATGAAGATCACCTCTATGCTGGACAGACCCTGGGGAGTCAACACTAGTGGGACCAGAGATGGTATAGGCTACGACAGAGAAGGTGCAGATCATCTAGGAGCGGATGAGGACTGCACAGAGCAGACAGAAGTCCTATGCTGATAGGAGGCGGAGACCACTGGAGTTTGAGGATGGCGACCATGTTTTCTTATGGGTATCACCTCGACGTGGATTACAGAGATTTGACAGGGGTGGCAAGTTATATCTGCGCTTCATCGGACCATTCCATGTCCTCAACAGGGTAGGCGAGGTGGCTTATCGCCTGGCCCTTCACTATTGCAAAAACACTTTTTAGCGTCGGTTTTTTTTTAATTTTTAATGTCGGTTATAAACCGACGTCTTTATAGGCGGCGTTAAAAATACAGTTTTTGCGTCGGTTCATAGAAACCAACACGAAAGATAATTCGCTTATGATCTTCGGCGTCGGTTTTTTATAAAACCGACGCCGAAGCTACATTTAGACATTATTTTCCGCATCGGTTCATTAAAAACCCGACACGTAAAATAGAGTCGACTACGTTTTCGCCGTCGGTTTTATATAAAATTGACGCCGAAATATCGGTTTTCCGCGTCGGTTTTTCTAAAAACCGACTCCGAAACTAATTTACACAGGATTTTCGACGTCCGTTTTTTAAAAAACCGACGCCATAGCAAACTTTCGGCATCGGTTTTTAAAAAAACCGACGCCGTAAACAATTTTTTTTTTAAAATATTCGGCGTCGGTTTTTAAAATAACTGACGCCGTAAATAATTTTTTTTAAAATAAAATACATATATTTTCTCCTCCAAAAAAATCGGAACCCTGAAAAAAAACGATGTATACAAAAACAATTAAACAGCTTTAACAGAAGTACTTGAGAAAACTCAAAGTAAAGCAGAATTAAAATACACGTACCTACATGATGAATTTTCTTAATCTGACCATACTCAGTATCAATCATTGTAAGTTTCATCCCATAGATAGCACCAATCCTGTCAAAACAGTAATGAAACTAAGGAGATGTGCGTGAAAAAATCAATCCAAGATATTAGTGCAATGAATAAACATTAAATGAAAATGTCTAATTTATTTGAATCATTCATTTTTTCACAATGTAAATTACCAAAATGAAATGTTACGACTCCTGATCAAAATTCCAGGAACACTCAGCCGATGCAACCTCTTCCTCACCTCCCCCACTGAAGATGCTGGGGGTGTATTTTCACCATAGGATCCCCACCACCCCCAACCTCAGGTTTTTATATTTGCTCTGTATAGACGTGCATTACCCATTCACTATTGTTATTTGTTTACGTTATGGAATAACAGAGAAATAAGTTTGAGTGCAAAAAATAGGATAGAAAATTGAAATCAAATGCAGATTGAAGAGACATAAAGAAACATACCTTAAAAATTGACGCCTTCTATTTTATCTTTGTGCAAACCCACTAAGCGCTGTTTCAGTTATTATGTGATATGCTTCTTGGAAATCATTTTACGATATTTATTTTCATAAAAAATAAAAATTCCTAGAAGATATTGATGTTCATGAAAGGGAGACAATTTTTAGTGTTTGTTAATGTTATTTTGCTATACGAATCTCTATGTTCATGATCCAAGTACCACCCTCCAGATCTGTCACTGTACAGACAAATGATTTTAAGAAATAACAATGAAAAGAAATATAATAACTAATTCTGAATTAAAATACACGTACCTGAAATATATGACATGCTTATTGATGGTTATTGTTGAAGGATTCATTTGATTATTATTAGATTCAATAAAACAGTTTTTGCAGAGGCACTTGAGAAAACTTAGTAAAGAAGAATTAAAATACTCGTACCTGAAATATATGACTTGCTCATTGTTTGTTATTGTTGAAGCATTAATTTGATTATTAGTAGGTTCAAACACCTAATATATCATAAGAGTTAGTTTTTTAAACCCATATATATTATTATTTATAAATATTAGTATATACATACTTCAAATCTTAATCAGACTTAACAAATAGTCCGCAAAATTAGATTGAATATGGATCATATCAGATTGAGAATATGACTGTGAATCATTGAATACCTACAATAATATTGAATGATATGAAATTAATAAATAGAAGAAAGTGGATGAAAATATATAAAAAAATTAATACAACTAACCTCATGAAAATCAGTAGTTTCCCCAGTTGTGATTGTCTCGTACATAAATCGTAGAATATAATAACCACATTCAACATGTCCATTTTGACGATGAAACTACAGTTATAAAACATTTAACTAATAATGAAACCCAATATATAAAAAAAATATAAAAACTAATTACCTGTACTTCCACATATTTGATTTTCGTTGGTTTCTTTTCCTTTATAAAATGTTTCCATGAACTGCATTTTTTTATATAAGAACTTATAAAACTTGTGTAAACAATTAAAATTAAAAATAAAAAACTTCTAAAAATAAAAAAACAACTTACCTGTTTAATAAGTTGGAAAACGGTTTACGCACTTTTCCTAATAAAGAGCAAAACCAATATAAGGTGAATTCATTTGGGAAAAATACACCTAACATCCAATGCCCCCTATAATACAAAAAGTTCACAATTAATGACATTATATTGATCATGAGTTCAAAATTATGTTGATATTCTTACTTATCATGAAATGGAAAAAACCAGCACTGAATCTCTGTTTGTGATAATCTCTCGGATATATATTGAACTCTTTCATCATTTTTCACATATTTGACTTCCATGGAAATGTACTCTGGATCTATAAAGCTGTAAATTCTTGTAGTTTCATTTTGTAAAAGAATCCTGTATAGATACCTAATTTAAAAAGAAAATATAGTTAGTCAATGACATAACAATATTTTATTAACGAAATAGCAATTCAAACGTCAATTTACTTACATGGAAAACAATTGCACCACATTCAGCCCGATCTCTTCAAAATTAACTAAATTCATGATATCTTCTTTTAATATTCTCAATTTATAATTTCTTCCACATATATCGGACGTCATCCGAAACTCATAGATAAAATTCAAGGAATAAGAGCACTGAGATAATCTTTTCAACCCAGAAGAAATATCAGAATATCTACAGCCGACTGTTTCTGAACATTTTGCTACATTTGTACAGTTTCTTTTGCTTTCAGATATTCCTATATAAGTTAAATGTCAGAAAACATTATAAGTAATTTGGAATCATTTCAAATTACTATTTAAAAAAACTCATACCTCATGTGAAATATAACGAAGAAGTGCAGTTGGCCAAAGTAAAAAATGGCCCATACATTCCCCAACACTGGTGATCTCCGCAGTAGGAAATGGTAGTAGAGCAGTAAGATCTATAATAACAAGTACTGATACTCTAACCTGACCCATCTGCATAGGCTGATGATGTACCGAGTCCCCCCAAAAATACACTTGTCCTAAAGCAACAATATGTACATGAGGATCTCCCGCAAACAACTCACAAAAACATAATCTTTCGTCAGTTGGTTTTTAAAATCTCTCCATCAAACCGCCGCTAAAGAGAGATGTATTTTCCTAATTTCCTTGGTTTCCTAAAAATTGAATGTCATCTGTAATTGAAAAAATTAAATATGTCATTTAAACTATATAATATTAAAAAAATGAGATAAAATAAATAAATAAAGATATTTTACCGTCACGGCCTCCCAAAGCTGTTGCTTCGCCGTCCTGTCCACTGACTTCCAATCAGGATATAAAATACTAATCCTGGAATGGCTCTGCATCGCTATATAACTGACAAACTGAACTGCATTTGGGCCATCTGCATTATTATTATCATCAAAATGGATGTGTGATTTTTTATCATCACGAGCGAGTGATAGTTTTGGTAAATGTGTAATTCCACATTTACCAACTAGAGAACTTGATTTTTGAGTAGTAACTGGAGAAGTCTCCTCCGCCGAGGACGCATCAGTAGTCCTGCAATTTTTTTTATAAATTAACAGTATTATTTCATTAAATATGTATATTACTGAATATTTAATAATATGTCAAAATAGATATACCTCGGTAACTGCTCCTCTCTATCTGTATTTGACATTGCTACTAGAAAGTGTAATGAAATTTTGGGTACCTGCATATCATTAGAAAACTGAATAATTAGAAACAAGGAAATGAAAACTAAATATGTAAAAATAGAGGCACGCATTTGTAAGTTTTAAAAATAGACACAAAAAATAAATATTTACCAGAAAAATTAGGAGACTAATTTAGTATTTTCCCACGTCCCTTCATCATGATCGGTACGTACTGCATGCACTATGTCTGTCTTATATTAATTGTAATCATCTGAAAATTGCATAATAGATGAATAAGGCTCATGTAAATCACTAGCATCATCAGAATCATCATCATCACCCAAATGATATCTTTTCCCTTGAAAAACAACTGACTACTGATCATTCGACAGATCAATGACATAAAATACTTGTTTTGCATGTGTCGCCAAGATAAATGGTTCTTCATTGTGATTAAATCTTTTCAAATCAACCAGTTTAAACCCATATTCATCATGTTTCACGCCACTATTACTATCAACCCAATTGCACTTAAAAATAGTTACTCGAAATTTAATATAATCAATTTCCCATATGTCTTAAATAACTCCAAAATATGATGTTGATGCAGAAATTGGGTTTTTATCTTTGGCACTCGAAAAATGCACTGCTTCAGCGAATACCATCACACCACTATTCTGAACGGTACTCTTGTCATCCATGTTTATTGTGTAAAATTTGTAGCCATTGATATCAAAACCAGACCAAGTGATCAAATTAAAATATGGTCCCCCTGATAACCACTTCAATGTTTCTGATACAGATATATCTGGGGTGACTTTCTCTTTAAACCATGAAACACATGTCTTCTTATGCTCAATCATCAACCACTTTTCATTTCTTTTCTGATATCGTAACTTTAATTCAGCAATATGTGAGGATATATATGGTTGAACCTCATCTGTGTTGTTCAAAATGTATAATTGTGCTTGCATCACTTCATCACGTGGAATGAACTTTACCTTTAAGCCTTGAACCCCTCTACCTTCTCTGTCAACTGTCATATGTCGAGATAGAGGGAGACCAATATTCTCCACCTCATTCAAATAATCAGTACAGAACTGAATCACCTCTTCTGATACATATTTTTGAACAATAGAGGCCTCTGGTCGATAAGGATTTTTAACATATCCTTTCAAAATTTTCATATATCTTTCAAAATGATACATCCATCTTAAATAAACAGGCCCACACATTCTTATCTCATGAACCAAATGAACCAATAGATGAACCATTATATCAAAAAATGTGGGTGGGAAATACATTTCTAGTTGACAAATAATAAGAGTTGCTTCATTCTCCAACAAATATAACAAATTTGGATCAACGACTTTGCTACAAATGGATTTAAAGAAATTACATAACCTGATGATTGTTTTCCTGACAGCTTTCGGTAATATACCACACACTGCTACTGGTAGAATTTGTTGCATTAACACATGGAAATCATGTGATTTCATACCTATTAATTTACAATCCTTGAATGACACAAAATTATTCACATTTGAAGAAAAACCGGTGGGTACTTTAATACCATGAAGACACTGACAAAAATTCATCTTTTCAATCTTGCTTAATGTGTGACAAGCCGGAGGTAAATATGTTCTTTTTTCCTTTCACAGCGGGAGCTAAATCCAAACGTATTCGCATTAATATCAAGTCCAATATAGAATGTAATCCATCTTTTGTCATTCCTTTTATGTCTAACAAAGTTCCAATCAAACTATCACATATGTTTTTCTCAACATGCATAACATCAATGTTATGTTTTATCTCTAAAAATCTCCAATAAGGTAGTTCGAAAAAAATAGACTGCTTCTTCCAGATATTTTTTTGTAAACCAGAACTTTTCCTCTTTCCAAATGTTAAATCAATATCTTTCACTCTATCATAATATTATTCAGCTGACAATGGTTGAGGGGGGAGGTTGTATTCTTGTAAACCGTTAAATTCTTTTCTCAATCTACGATAAGGATGATCAATTCGCAAAAATCTTCGATGTCCCATGTACACTATCTTTCTTCCATTCTGAAATTGATAATATGAAGTTTGTTCTTCACAAATTGGAGATGCTTTATGTCCCTTAACACTATATCCAGATAAGTTTCCATATGCAGGAAAGTCGTTTATAGTGAACATTATCATAGCACGCAAAAGAAAATACTCTTTCTTGTATGCATCGAAAACTGTAACACCTTTCTCCCATAGCAGTTTTAAATCCTCAATCAATGGTGTAAGATACACATCAATATCATTTCCCGGTTGTTTTGGTCCAGAAATCATCAAGCTCATCATAACATATTTTTTCTTCACACATAGATGTGGGGACAAGTTGTAAAGTACCAGCAAAATAGGCCAGGAACTATGTTGGCTACTGAGGCTCCGATATGGATTCATTCCATCAGTACACAATCCCATTCTGAGATTTCTAACTTCACTTCCAAAATCATGAAATTTTTTATCAAAACTCTTCCACTGTGGTGAATCGGCAGGGTGATGTATGCTACCGTCAGAAATGCGCTCATCTGAATGCCATCTTAACCTTTTTGCATCATTTGAATTTTCAAATAGACGCTTCAAACGAGGAATAATTGGAAGGTACCAAATTGCTTTAGATGGAGTTTTGATTTTGGTACCTAAAAATAAATCAGAATTGAATTATCAGAATTGTTTGAAAAATATATTGGATGATATCATTGGAAAGTAAAAAAATTGATTTTTCATAACGTTACATGACATCACCAGAAAATGAATCTGAGTTGACTTTATCATCCATCTTATAGCGCGATGTTCCACATGTAGGACAACTTGATAAATGTTCATTTTCTTTCCTATACAGTACACAATCATTGGGGCAATCATGTATCTTTTTATACCCCAATCCCATTGGGAATAATATTTTCTTCACCTCATAATTGGAATCTGGAAGCCCATTGCCTTCTGGAAGAAGCTCTTTTAAAAGCTCAAGTAAACTGGAGAAACTTTTATCACTCCACCCATTTTTGATTTTAAGTTAACTAATATCAAAACTACTGATAACACTGTATATTTACTGCAACCTAGGAATAATGGTTTCTCAGAATCTCCATACAATCGTTCAACAGTTGGTGTTTTTTCGATGGTTTCAACACCTAAATCATGAATTAATTCTTCAATACGATCCTATGCCTCATTATGAATATCGTCATCAACATTGGATGTTGAATTTTCAGTTCTTTCACCATGCAAGATCCAACGTGTATAATTAAGGCTAAAACCATAACAAATGAGATGATACTTGATTTCTCTGATGTTTAACTTTCTCATATTTACACACTTCACACATGGACAGAAAATCAAATCAATATTTTGATTATGCCATTTAGAAAATTCCAAAAAATTGTCAACTCCTCTTTCATATTCACTAGTAGTTCTTCGTAGATAAATCCAATTATGATCCATTAATACCTGATATCACAATATAATTGATGAATATATTAAAACATAGAAAATTTAAATATCTATCAGATAAATTGTAAACAAAAACATATTCCATAAATATTATTGATAATCAGATAAAAGACATCAGATATGAAACACGTTAACAAATAGAGTAAAAAGTTTATTTTCATATTATATACATGTGTGTTAACGAAATTCTAATTTCATAAAAAATTATAAAGTATCAAAATTTAAAAAATAAGATCAAGAAAGAAAATGATATGTCATTTCAATCAATGATGTAGTTTAAAATAAAATAAATTAATGATTGGTTCTTTGATTATTCTGAGGATATTATTGAACATGATGAAGAGTATGTTAATAAAATACTTCTTATTTTTGTGAACATAATAAATGAAAGAGTCAAATACAAAGATAAAATTCCTCAATATTTAAATTTTGGTCGAAATTGACATTTTGCAGTTGGGTCACATGGTAAAATATAAGACATCCAAATAAGTTTATCATTCATACTGGCTCATTTGGTTTATTTATCTCCTAAGGTTATTTATAATATGGTTTTACTCCTAATAGTGGGTATAGTCTCCACATTATACGTTTATAAACCTATAATGATGCTTAGGAGCCTCAATTATATTGGGACGCATGCTTGAGTTCATTGGTAATATGACTCATGGCATCAGTTTATGATCCCTCTCCACTGACACTTGATGTGGTTTCCCATGATTTTTTTCTATTATCCCACATATTTTTTGTAAATTATATGTCATTATCATTTTAGTATATCTTTATATTGATACTAAGACACTTCTCTTTATCCATATCTAACAGATCAATGCATTTCAATTCCACATTTCAGTGGATAATCACCATAATCTAATCTATATTAATTTATTATTGAACATATAATACATAATACCTATTCTATCAAGGTATTTAGGTGTCATCGGCCCAAAAACAACACCATAAACTATCTTTAGTAACATCAATGATTTTACTT
This sequence comes from Viscum album, assembly GCA_963277665.1. Classification (NCBI taxonomy): domain Eukaryota; kingdom Viridiplantae; phylum Streptophyta; class Magnoliopsida; order Santalales; family Viscaceae; genus Viscum; species Viscum album. The sequence goes on from OY728150.1 coordinate 1,050,204,984, forward strand.
TTTCTAGATTATTTTTTTTCTTGCCAATATTCCCTTTTATAAATGAATTACCTACATAAATGTCATAAATTGTGAGTTTGGGAAGGTCTAGAGAACTATTATTACTGGAAATGATTTTTTTATGGTTTTTCAAGAACCAAGATGAGATGCCATCTAACCAGAAACCCAACACAGTCTGGGATATGGCCTGAAGGGCGTTCTTGATCCCCCAATGCTGGAAACTACTATAGGGAATCAAAAGAATAAAAAAGGAATGATTTATCCCAAAAAACTTCCAAGATCAATATCTAAACTGAATACACGGTAGAACTAACAATAATAAACATCAATTAATACATAACTAATCCAAATACAAAAACTTCAAAATAAAAAAAACGAAAAAAAAACTTATGATACACCATGAAATCGTGATCTCCATGTGACCTCTTTGTCACCACCAAACACAACGCCAAAATGCTCTAATGGAATATTTAACTATAAATAATAAACTATAAAATATATTAGGTCAACCAATGTTGTTTGGAACAAGTATGATGTGATCATAAATAGCTCAGTAGGTTATCACACCCTATTCAATGCATTTCCTTTCCAAAAAAGTCCAAAAAAGGTTAAAATACATATATAAATTAGGATTTTAATTATTCTAAAAAACAAAATAGATATTTCCACAAATTCCCTTTTTTAAAATTCACACATGCATCCTTTCTTTTCAAAAATGGATTCACAATAAAAATTAATTTTAAAAACAAAACAAAAAATATAATTTATTACTAGATGATCAAATAGTGAATATAATGAATGTAAATGAAACAAATAATATGATATAAACTTGAAGGGATAATGACCAATAAGAAGTATAAATAAATAGAACATACAGATAGATAATAAATGGAATCTCTTAAATATATCTAGAGGAAATTCGTGGAGGCACTCAGTTTGGAATCAAATACCAGTATATAGTGCAAATCCATAGTCAATAACCAGTTTTCTGTTATAAACTATCCAATCTAGTGGCACATCCAAATAATATTCAACCATTTCCATGTATTGACCCACTTATACATTTCAAGTGCAAAAATGGTGTGATAGCAATAGAGAAAGAGGAATAACGCTTACCAGAAATCGTGCAAACAAAAAAAACCTTCAAAAATGTCCGTCCAAGATCGCAAATCATGTTCGAAGGTCGTCGGGAGTCCGAAGTGCAGCCACAGAGCTTCATTTCGACGATCGAACAAAATAATGGTTTCGGCCGAGATCGCAAATTAGGTTCCAAGGTAGTCAGATGTCCGAAGGGCCGCAGCGGAGCTTGATTTCGACGATGAAAAAAAACGAGGGTTTCGGGACAGCGGAGCTCGATTTCGACGGTAGAACAAAATGAGGGTTTCAGACCCCGAATAATTTTATATGAATTTTCGCGTCGGTTTTAAGGAAAACCGAAGCCAAAAATTTAAAAAAACATTTCGTCGTCGCTTTTTAGGAAAACCGACGCTGAAGTTTTAACTTATGGCGTCGGTTTTTAGAAAAACGGACGCCGAATGTTTTTTTAAAAACTATCTTCCGCGTCGGTTTTTAGGAAAACTGACGCCGAATGTGCTTTTTCGCAGTTGGTTTTCGGCGTTGGTTTTCCTCAAAACCGACGCCGAAAATAAAAATAAAAACTTCAGCGTCAGTTTTTTTGAAAACCGACGCGGAAACATTTTTTAAATTATTTTCCGCGTCGGTTATTATAATAACCGATGCGGAAAATATGTTAACTAATATTATTGGCGTCGGTTTTCTGTAGAACCGACGCCATTAATTCCCCGAACATACTATTCGCGTCGGGTTTTAAAAAACCGACGTTATTACGCCGACGCGAAAACCCGTATTTCCAATAGTGCTTCCACCTCAGTTGCACCGGGTGCATGACGTCTTACACGTATCTCAGCTGAGGAGATACGTCCACGACCCGACCCACATAATCGTCCACGAGGAGCTTGACATCGATGACAGGGTGACAATTGAGGAGGTCCCGGTGGAGATCGAGGATCGACAGAAGTAGGTCGTATGTGGACCGTCGATTCCTCTAGTGCGAATCAAGTGACAGCACGAGAACCTCCAGGAGAGAACATGGGAGTGGGAGGCTCAGATGCGTGCACATTACCCTCATTTGTTTCGCTAGTTTTTATTATAGCATTATGGGGACATAAAACCCTGAGGTGGGAGTAATGTAAAGACCCGAAAATTTAAAGGAAAATTTTTTCTTAAAATCGTTGGGATTTTATGAGTACGCAGTTTCTGACAGAACCTGATTCTAAGGAACAGTGTTCCCAGAATAATTCTACGAAGTATAGATCATGTACGTTCAGTGAACAAATGAGCGGGTTTTCCTATCTTTTGAACTGGTGCTCGAAATTGAAATCTGAGGGCACCAATGAACACGCAACGCCGGTAATTGCATAAGAGGACCTTTACCGTAGATGCATTTTCCCGGGAGGAGGTGTTAAAGAATGTGGATTAATGGATAAGTGAATAAAAATGTGGGACAAATTTATTCTTTTATTTAAAGTGGTTTTTATCCTACATGGGGGAGTTAGGGTGGGACCCACTAACAACCTAACTACCCATGAGAGGATAAATGTGAGGTGGGGCCCACACGATCCCCAATCCTTCACATTCTCTAAACCCCCTTAAACCTACCATTAATCTCCTTTGATTAATGTTGGAAAACCCCCTTGAATTTATTTGGGTAACTCCTCCTCTCCCCGCTCTCCCACATTAATTCATGCCAACACACACTTAATTAAATAATTTAACCTCATCAATTAATTGAATTAAGTGTTTGAATTTTTGTAGATTTGAATGCATGGAAAAGTAAAATAAAATAGGGAGAAGTTTATTTCATTTTTGGGTTAGAATTATTGTGTGAGGAGGATTTCGGGGGAACATTAGTTTTTATTTTGATGATCTTCATCCTCCTATGAAGAACGTCACATCTTCGACGAAGAACATCGACTTGATGGACCCGGTTTCTCTGTCCTCTTCTTCGTCTGTGACAAGGGAGAAGACACTAACGCGGGATCTCACCAACGACGTCACACCTTTCAATCTTCTCTCCATGACAAAAATAGGGGACACCGTTTCCTCCTCGGATGCTCTCCTTTGACGTCTACGAATCTTCACCCCACGACGCTGTCAACCACGACCCCGAAGTTCTTCATCATTTACTCAGGTAGAGGTTAAGTTCAATTTTTAATGAATTAAAATTGTTCTTCGGTTTGTCATTGAGCATCTTGTTTAGCTTTGCTGATTACTATCGTTTTACGTGGAGGGTGTGGGCCGAATAAACACGGCCTGACAACCCTCCATTGTTCATGTTTACTAATTTAGAAATGGAAATGGATGGCAGAGGAAGAAATATGTCATCGTTCCATGCCGGGAACATGGTGAAGGGATCCAGGGTCGTCACGCTGGTTGTGCGGAAAGAATTGCGGCCTGCTACATGGGCCGCTTCAGCGGAGGAACCGGGCATCCCATCGGCCGGCCGGGCGGAGCTGGACCACTACGCCGGGAGGGCACCGCACTGGAGAATGGTGGCCCACCCATGCGGGCACCCTGCACAGAAGACCGGCCGGTCTAGCCGACCGGTTCGGGGAAGGGTGACGCCACCTGGCGCCGCCGGTGCAGAACACCGGGCCCCCCTGGAACCCGCTCGGCTTCGGCCGAACCACTCGGCCCGCCGGCTGAGCCCGCTGAGCCACGTGCCCAGTTGTGTCGTGTCGGGCCGCGCCGAGCAGGGCCACGCCAGGCCCCGCCGGGACAGGCCGCGCCAGGCCGATCCGGGCCGGACTGAGCTGGGCCGGGCCGAGATGGGCCCCGCCGGGCGCCGAGATGGGCCCCGTCGGGCCAATCCACACCACGTTGGGCCGAACCGCGCCCCGCCGAGCCGCGCGCCCAACCGACAGAGCCAGTCGACCCGAACCGCGCCTATCTTAACTGCGCAAGACGACCGAGCCAGCCGAGCCGCGCACCCAGCCGGGCCATGCCAGGCCGGGCCGAGCTGGCTCCGCCGTGACGAACCGCTTCCCGCCGGGCCGGACTACGCCACTTCGGACCGGGCCGCGCCACTTCGGGCCGGGCCGAGTTCCTTCGGGCCGAGATATGTTTTTCTTCAGACCGGTCTGACACCCCTACTGGGTCAGACCCCTCAAACTAGGTCAACCCGACCTGTCGGCCCTCTAGGCTAAACGGGTCGGGCCTGTTATTCACTTAGACATGAAAAATATAAGGACCGCACGCTCGATCGACACGTCGTCTGCAGCACATGGACTCTTTCGATGAGATGGTCCATTTGCGATACTCTATGTGAGTTTCAGATGAAGTTGGATACTAGATGGGTTAGAAACAAGTGAATTTCTAAACAGGCCTCTAGGACAGAAAATCCAATATCTCTCAGACCGGGCATCCGATTGACGCGCCGTCTGTCGCGTTGAGTTCCTATTGACAGGATAGAACTTTGGGATACATCAAATTTGGACTTCGTGACAGTTGATGTATCGAACCCCTTGGCTGATGGAGCGAGCCCTCCCAGAATCGAGCATGCTGTGTGCGGGAACCCTAGAGCTGGCTGCAACTGCGACGATGATGATGACTATACATAAATCCTACATGGGTTCGGCAGTGAGGACGACTGTACTTGGATCATCCGTGGGTTCGGCAGTGATGAAGACTATACTTGGATCCTATGTGGGTTTAGCAGTGAGGGTTACTGTACTTGGATCCTACATGGGTTCGGCAGTGACACCTTCTGTACTTGGATTCTACGTGGGTTCAGAAGGGGAGATGATTCAGAGGCCACATATATCATCTCCACCCCTCTTCGTTAGTAGTATACCTGTGTGAGATGAGTCTTGGATTTTAATCAATATCATCGATATGATTGACTAGCTTTCCTGTGTGGATTGGGTTATGCTTTCCTGTGTGGACGGGGTTGTACCTGGGCTCGTGAGTTGGATTCAAACTGGAAATGATGACTTAGGTATATGTATGGGAATATCCCTAAGTAGAGTAGGTTTATACTTTTTGTTTGTATCTTTCCTTTGTGGTTTATCCTTTTTGGATTCTGGGAGACCTTCAGGGGTCTTGGAATCCTTACTGAATATTGTATACTCAGCGCAGCACAGGCTATGCCCGCACTACGTGGTGTTGGTTGCAGACGACGGAGACCGTTGATCGCGTTTGAGGCTTGAGGATCGGGACAGTATCTAGAGGTTGACTCACTACAAAATATTTCTATTTTTCCAACAGAGACATATCTGTTGGTAAAAGTGAATTTTCTATTAGTAAAACGTTTTACCAACATATATATCTTTATCACTAAACTGTCGGTAAAAACTCTGTCACTAAATGATTTGCGACAGATAAAATAGCTCTGTTGCCACTATTATTATACCAACATATAATTTATATATTGGTTAAAGTGTTTAGCAATAGGTTATGAGGATAAATTTTTCTGTTAGTAATAATATTACCATCATAAAATATTTTTTTTATATAAATTACATTTGAGTAAAATACATATATTTTTATTGCTAAAAAAATTCCATATTATAAAATTTCTTATTAAATTTATTTTTTTATTATATGTAATACATCAATTTTAAATATTAAAAAGAATAAAATTTGAACCCATGTTCAATCTTAGAAAAAATGTAATTATATTAAAAATAAATTTTTATACAAAATGTTGGATCCCCAATCCCATGCCACCCCCACCACGTTGGACACCCCCCCCCCCCCCGCACACACGCACACTGGATCCCCCAATTGGATCCACCCCTATATGCCACATCCATGTCATCAAGTCAACACTATCTCCAGCGCCCCATCCATGCCATAAAGAATGTTTTGGTAGAGTCTCACGCACATCCTGGTCAACCACCATGCTAGAAGGCCCAATATGCTTCTCATAATCCTCTGGCATTCATCCATCATCTACCAACATCAACCTACTTCAATAATAAATATTTATAAAAGTAGTAATTCAATATCATATAATCAAAACACAGAAAAAAACAAAACATCAAGAAGCACATTCAAAACAAAACTCAACCTGTTAATAAACAGAAACCCATGATATGTCTCATACTTTTAAGTATCCATCAATGATAATCCAACATCAACCAAATTCAGTCATCAATAATGTCATAAATCTCCATAAAAGAAGCACTTCACAAACATATAATCAAAACAACACAAAAAAACAGAAACTCAAGTACTTCAGACTGTACATTCCAAAAAAGAACTCAAGTTGTACATTCAAAATATAAACTCAATATGTACAAAATAACAACAAATAGAAACCAAAGATGCTCCTCATACTCCTATAGCATCCATCAGATACTTGATCATATCTATGATATCATTTCATTCCCTCTAATCCAATGCAATCCAATGTCAACTTTAGTATTTCGTTGAAATCAAGTCGTGCTTTCAAATTTCATGCCAGGGTATAAAAATGAGATGATGGGAATAGATAGGTCCGGGTGATACACTCCATCACCAACTAATGAAATCAAACTGTGCATTCACAATTCAAGAAATAGTATGATAATGTTATGAGGTTAGTGTGAACACTGGAACATTAAATAAGCCTCAATATGTTTCCTTTTACATGCAGGCCATGAATTCTTCGCGCACTCCATGAAAAGCTACTGATGAACCTACAACTTGTTGCTCTCCATGATAGGCATTATTATGGATTAAATGGAATATTTCATGTCCATGTCAATATATTCAATAAAATTTTTCTATTAATCCACAAGAGGCATATGAATCTATATGATAAAACAAAATTAATCATCATTCCCATGTAATTATTAACGTCACCCAACCCATTGAAAAAAGGATTAACAAAACAAAACATTTTTTCCACATCCAAAAATCTATCCTCTCATTTTACTAATAAACATTAAATTGAATTCAATTTGATCATGATGATAAATAATTTTAGTGTCTTTCCATTCTATATATACTTTCCACATAATAGGGAATATAATAATATAACTATATCATCATTTTTATGTTCAAATCATCCATGATTTCCGAGAAACTAAATCTCCCCAAGGAATTGAATAACAAAAATGAATATGAATATAATATAAATTAAAATGGAAATAAAATGAAGCATTATAAATAAAAATGCATCTTATAAAAATAACAAGAAGATTATAAAACCAGTGACCTCCACAACACGTGTAGTTTTTTGTTTAAATTTCTCATTGACATTACAAGTGACTAGTAAGTCATTTTCAGTTTCCAATGCATGGTAATTTTGATGATATTTCCCAAAAAAACTTCCATGCACTTTACATAAGTAAATAAATGAGTTATAATAGAGACATATCACCATCTACATAAAAACTAGTAATTTTTATCCATGCATCAAACCTGAGTCGTTAACTAGATAACAAGTGGTTTTACAAGCATAGGTACAATATTGTTTCTTGGGAATATAAGTAAAATAAATAGACAGATATCTAGTATAATATTCTACAATCTAGTAACACTACCTTTAAATGATAAATATACCTAAATCAATATCTAACAAACTATTTTATACAAGGAGAACCTTAGGAATTCAATATATAGTTTAAAAAATAGTCTTCAAGGACCTTTTCAAATTTTATAAATATGACTGGGGACTTATTTAGAATGATAGTTATTTTATACTTGCAGATTACATTTTTATCCTAAGGAATATACAAGAGTTGAAGCTAGAAAGCTAGATGTTCTATGGATGTTTAGTTCCAATCCCATTCTTTGCAGATGGAACATCATATTAAAACAATGCAAATCATTCAAGACATCGGTGAATCAATGATGCACCCAAAATTGATGGAAGTGAAGATTAATCCACTATGTTCACCTAGTTTTCTTTCTTCTAAGAAACAAAAAATATCTTTAATGGAAAAGTCCCTTTAAATAGATCAATGACATATCATAAGATCTCAAAAATGTTGAATAAAATTTAGGAAATATCTGTTATTCCCATTTCAGATGAAGAACAAAACTGAGATGAATTACCTGTTATTCACATTTCTTTACCCCCAATTTGAGAATTATTTAGACATATAAATGTTTACAGACAACCCATTTTATAATTACCTACTAATCCCATTTGTTTTTGTACATATATCCCAATAGACAACCCATTTAAGATGAATTACCATTTAGTGTACAGACAACCAAATACATCACAAATCATTTTTTTATTTAAAGACAACCTAATAGATCAGCAACAAACATTATCTTCATTTGTATAGACAACACTTCTAAAAATTTTGTATACATATTGAATCAAATTTAACACTCCAAAAAGATCCAAGCCATTACAATAAGGTTCAATTATTTGTCTTATGTGTTTAACATCACATGGAATTATATAAAAAAACATTCAATGACGATATAAATCCTAATATCAAGATTCTACAGTGATAAAATAACCTTGTTCTCCTAAGTATTAGAATGTATGGAATAAATCAATTCTAGGACTAAGTAAAGCCACATATATAAAGATAAACCCTGAAAAACATACCCACCACATTCTTCGGAGGCCTGGAAATGTCTCCCTTAGTATTCTTCAAGAAACCCCTATATTGGATGGTTGAATAAGTAGCATAAGCACGAATCAATACTCTGATCACCCCAATAATGATGAAAAAACTAATTTTCACTAGGATTGTGATTATTCAATGAAGTTTCATTGGGTTGTACAAACCTCCAAAGAGATGATATCAAGAATATCCTAGATTTGAGTATCCACAGATAATTAACCATTCCATTATACTATCGACTAACGATAAAATAAGGAGAACCTTGGATTTTTTCTTCACGTGATTGATGCTCCATGTTACTGAAATAAAGATCGAAGACTTCCCCTCTTCCTCTAATCAATCTATTGATGAAACAATCTATGAGGGATCAATAAGAACACATGGATAAAATAGGAATAGACATCTCCCGATGCTCATTTATTATTATGTTTCTATACCCAAAACAGCACAATAACATACAAAAAAAATAATTGAGTGGGTGATGATATGAACCATTAACCAAACATCATCTTCAAGATCCTAGAACATTACTATGCTTATAATCGTCATGAGTGATTGAGAATTGAATCCAAAGATCCTGGTAAGAGATCAGATGCATGGGGAGCCAATGATCAGTTAGGGAAGGGTTTAGGATGGTGGTAAGGATAGATTTAGGATGGAGGCACGCACCGGTAGATTTAGGATGGTAGTGACTAGGAACGATGGAGGTGGAACAGAGGAGGTGGAACGGAGGAGGCAGAACAATAGGTAGTGAGGAGGTGGAACGGTAGAGGCGGAATGGCAAAGGCGAAGCGATGGGGAGGCATAACGGCGGAACGACATAGGTAGAACGGTAGGGGGTGGGGAGGCGGAGGCGGAGCGATGGGGAGGAGGCAGAGCAAAAGCGGGGGATGATTTTGAGGTGGGGATTCAGCCACATAGCTAGGTTTAATACCCCATTTTAATTTTTTAAATATTTCAATTATTATTATAAATATATTTTAAATCCATTATAAATGATAGTATATTAAAATGGAATTTTATTTATTTGTTTCAAATATTTTTTAATAGTGTTTTTTTAAAATTATTAATAATGGATCCAAATTAGCTTGTAAGTGTTCATTTTTAAGATGGATGATAGTATTTAAAATATATTTATAATGGGTCCTTCATATAAACACAAATACCCTGCATTTATTCCAACATTAGTATGTAGTGTTTTAATCTGATAAGACGACCATAATCATGAACATGTTAATAGATACAGACACAATATATACATATATATAGCTTGTATGTATGTATGTATTCTTTCCAACAAATATTTTTCATTTAATAGTTACATTAATTCGATGTATAAATATATATTTGTATTAACAAATGATTTGTTTTTATACCAATATATATTGAGTTATTTGTATAACATTTTTTTATAAAATAATTTATTTGAATGAATTCTTCTAATCGTAAAATATATGTTAGCAATAATAGTTATTAACAACATATTTATGTGTTGGTGAAAATATTTTGGTATTAAAATGAAAAGATAACAGATTTTAGGTTTTGGTAAAATATGTGTTGGTATTAAACAGTTAATACAAATAGATATACAAGTTAGTAAAAACAAATGTTGGTAATTAAAATTAACACCGAAAAAACCAAATATCTGTTTGAATTAATGATTTTTACCAACACATATATTATTTTTCACTAATTTTCTGTTGGTAAAATCCATTTTTTTATAGTGACTATCAGACCGTATGTACACAGAGCATATGGCCGGACTGGAGGAGCAGAGGAGACCATCTGTACCCACCCTTCAGGTGGGAAATCTGAAAGATGACTCGGTGGTTGCTGATTTACTTTACTACTATAGTAATTTATTTTCAGTTGTACTGTACTTTCAGTTTGGTTTGTATTCTGGCCCATTTACTTTTCAATATTTACTTGTGTACTCATCGTCATCACTATTAAATTTATTCCAAATAACTAAGTACAAAGCAAGGGTCAAGGAGGCGAGGAGGCAAGGGCCCCCTCCCGATGGGGCCCTAAAATAGTGATGGCCAAGAGCATCACATCAGATCAAATTAACACCTTTTGTACTCAGTTTACTTAGTTTTTATATCATCTTGCATACTCTATTGTGTATATATCCTTATATAAAGGAAATTCCTTCCCATTTATCAGGATTTACGTCTTTGGTTCTAGTTTCCAGCCCATGTCCTATAGAAGGAGTGCTTGGGGTAGTCACGGAACGGGCCCCGAGGACGGGTCGAGACATATATTTTCATAACGATTTTATGGATTAATTTATATATAAATAATTTTTTTAATATTTTAATTCCCTAATATTAATATAAAAGTTTCAATTTCGGATGGGATACTTTTATTTAAAAATACATTTTATAAATGTTTTAAATTTGTTTTTGAAAATGGTTTGGTTGTCATATGAATGAAAATGAAATTTTATGTGTGACTTGTTGAAAATTGATATCCTATAGGTGTTGGTACTTGTACAATTAATGGGTGAGCCAAATATAGCTTATAAGATTGGTTGAGCCCAATTATAGCTCATGGTTGATCACATGATAGATTATAAGAATGATTGTGACCCATTATAGCGCATGAATGATGGGTGATCCCGATATAGCTTATATGTAGGTTGGGCCTCATTATTGCTCTCCAGTATAATAGGTATTCTACAGAAGGAAGAGGAAAATATGGTTATTTTAATTATAATGGTGATTGTATGATTGATTTGTTAACTATTTCCTAAGGCACCTATGAGATTTTTTATGCTAGAAAATGAGTTATAGGAAAACAATTACATGGTTTTTCGAATTATCACTGGACTAATGAGTCAATTTATTTATGTCTCTTATAGATATTTTTTTCTCATCACTTATTTTAAAAAACAATTTCATGGTAATTATGATTGGTATGGAAAAAATAAGATGTCATGATTATATAATTGAATATATGTCTTCAAAAGAAAGCATGTTCTATTTTAAATGGGATTCTTGTGGTGAAAAAAGTCGATAATGAGTATAAGTTTCCACATGTAATGTATGAATTTTATATGAAAGAGATTTTCCTAAATCCATGAAACTCTAAACATAACAGATCATATAAGTTCATTTTCAGTTCAAAACACTATAATATGTTATGTGAAATGTTGAGTCATTAAACTTACGGATTTGGACGAAGTAATTCCTTTGAAAATATCCATATATCATCCCATAAAACTCCACTGCTGGATCCAGAATGATTGCTTCTATTGGGTCATGTTCTAGAGTATGGATAGTACATTAAATCACCTCAACCTAATGCATGTCAACAAGAGGATTTTCTTGCTATGGATTAGAAAAATATTTCTTCTGGATCTGATTCGCATGTCTTCTAGGTTGAATTATCTTACATAACATCACCATAAAACATATAATATGTTATATTAACACTAAAATAGAACAAAAATGGGAAAATAAATCTATATGGATAGAAAAATGATATGGATTTCAATCTAACCAAATAATATGTTGTGAAAAAATAGAAATAATACTCAAGAAGTCATTCCATAACCACACCTACTGACATTAGGTTCACTATTGTTGGAGACGTCTAGGAACTGAATCACAACTACCCCCTAAGGCAATATTAGATTACACAATGAATTCTAAATTTAAGATAAGAATTTTAACATATAGCATAGATACCACTTTGTCACAAACCTTCCCAAGTACCCCAGTCACATGATAAGTGAAAAGGAACTAACCTAGCCCAAACAGAACTCAAAATCCCCATGTGGTAGAGAATATAACCTAGCATAATTCAAAATGAAAGTGGGAATGAATTTCTCCAAAACTTTATATATGAAATATTGACAAGAAAGTATGCATAAAGTAAAAAATCTAAATATAGAAATGTAAAAAACCATAAAGGTATTAAAATCCAAATGTACTATAAAAAAGTACCATAAATGAATGTAGATAACCCAATTTTTATTGGAAGCAAACCTCTATGTACCCATACCAATATCTAGAACCACCTAGAAGTGGTTCTTTACCCCTTCTTGAACCTGAAAGGAAAAAATCCTTAAACACTAGAGTACACATCTAGAGTGTGATCAAGAATCATAGTAGGGTCTCACAAAGCTTTCTATAAAAGATTATATATTAAATTAACCAAATTAACATAATTAAATATTAAATAAAAAACATTTTAATTTCAAAATCATATTTAAAATTATATTTCATTACATTTCCAACTATGGGAATAATTTAAACTAATGTATTACTAAAAATTTTGTATAATAATCTGTATAAAAATCAGATGGAATGATAAATAATTTAAAATAATGGAATATATTCATTCCAAATAAAAACAAGTTAGTAATAAGGTTTTATTATTCAATGGAAAGATTATTCTAGGCTATTAGATTCCTCGCACCCAAGGATACATGTCAATATGTGTACACCCCCCCTTCAAAACTATTTTAGAGGTCTTCATCACAATCTCATCGGGGATGTAGCATCCTATAGTTATGTTTTACAGAATTATAAATTATTGTCTAGTGACCAAATAAATTTTTGAATACACAAGTATTACATGTTCTAAAATAATATTAAATTATTGGAAATTTACTTTAAGACACCCTAAAATACATTTTATCCCATTCTCCATTTCAAATATTACAATTTTCATTTTAAAAACAAAATATGTTTTTTAATAAAATCATGAATTTTCCAAGATAATTCCCAAAAGATTCCATCAAACATGTTAATCCATTTTTACCAATAATAAATTTAAATAAACTCACAATTCACTCTCAAAATTTAAATTCCACCAAATTTCATCAACTTCTTAATTACATCCCAATTCAATGGAATTTAGTGATTTATGCCAAAATATGATTTCCAAAACAATAACCAAATTTCATGGAATTTGGTTTTCAACTATTCAATTCCTAAATTATAAAATAAAAAATATTAAATTGATATTAGTTTAATGAAATAAAAAAAATACTTATAATTAAATAGGCCAATCAAAACAGAACCCCCTACATTGTCCACATAAACAAAAATCCTATAATAGAACCCACTGACAATAAAGAAAGAGAACATTATATATGAAATCACCCAAGAGATATTACTCAATAAAATTGATTTTATATCCATAAATCCCTATATTATCTATAAAACTCCATAGATAAATAGAGAAAGAGAAGAAGAGATGGGGATAGTGTTTACCCGGAAAGTCCCACCCTAACTTCAACAACAATAAATCACTCAATGAAACAACCCAAAAGGGATTGAGGCCTCCCTAATAACCTCAATATGGATCTTCGGTTTATAGAATGTATTTCTAGATAGGATGATAATGAATTTTCAACCAACATTCCGGTTGAAAAATAGGACTCGGGACACTACATAATGTATATCCCAATTACATGCCGTGTAATTAGAGAATCCAAAAATAATAGAAAACCTCGTCTCCTTTTATTAAAAATTATTAATTTATTAATTTATAATTTACATGGTATGTATCCATATTACCAGAAACTTAAATACCCAACCATCTATAACAACAATATGTTTTCTTCTAAAAGTCCAATAAATCTATGACTTCAACATTATAGTTACCCTTCCAGTTCCTTCTCTTCCCTACCAGGATAATGAAAATGGAAAACCCTTAAAACGATTAAAATTTAGTTAATATAAAGGTAATATTATGTTACACAATTATATTAAATATAATCTATTAAATTTCATTAGAATCAATATTACACTTTATTTTCTTATAAAATCATTTTTATACGACATAATTCGTTTTCCTCAATGTCAATATTTTTTCACGTTTTATGGTTTTATTTTTTATGTAATTTCTAAAATTAATTAAAATTTAATTTGAAATAACAGAATCAGTATTTTAAATCATAACTTAAAAACATGCTAATTATAAAACATTTATTTTGGGTCATTATGTATAGTATCATTATTAATAAATAATTAGTTTCCATTGTAAGAGTTAAAAGATGATTCAAGGGTGAAAACTAAAATGATAAGGGTTTAAATGATCTAAATACATTTATAAATAATAATTTATATCACATTCATTACCTTATATTATCCTATAATTAAATAATATTCATTTTGGGTCCATTTGACTTGAGTAAGATATTAATATATTTTATTTGTTAGAAAAACTAAAATTGTCTACTCTCCCTTACATATAAAAGGACAACCGCTATCATATCTTATCCAAACATGATGAGCCTCTTATCTCAAATTACATACCTAAAAAATATCTTAAAATCCTATTTAATAATTTCCTATAGGTCTTAGTTTGATCATAATATTATCTTAATAATGATTTAGGTATAACCCTAATGAAGTTTTCCAAAGAATATGTATAGTTAGAAGACATGTGTTTTCTTATTATTTTACCTTTTACCTCCACCAAAACACTCAGAACCTATATGATATATTATCATATGTATCTATGATATACTAAAATTGTATTATTATTTTTGTGTAACCCTTTTTTCTTCTTCTTTTACCTCTTATGGGAAATGGAAGCATCCCTCATGCGTACATGTGAACTATAACCTGCATAATCCTATGTGTTTCATTTTTCATCACCATATCATATAGATGGACAAAATGATGCAAAAAATAATATTATATTATATTTATGAAATATTTTTCTTTCAATAAATATAATTTATCAGCTAATTTCTTACCTTACCCTATATTGAAAAACTATAATGTTACTCATGCGTACGTGTGGAATACAGCCATCATGAAGTGATGTCGTTCGTTTTTCATTTTCCACTTATAAATATGGATATAATGATTTAAATATTAATTAAATATGAAATCTATAAAATAATTTTGATTTTAAAAAATTAAAATACAAAATAATTTTTTTCACCAATTAGAAAAATGAAAATATCATTATTTTTATATGTACTACCTACTGTCTTAATGATACGATGTTTTTCATTTATCATAACCACATGAAATTAGTTGTTTTAAAATTATATATAATATATATATATTATAGATATAATTTGTTTTATTATTTTAGTGATTATTTAAATATGTACCCTTTGACCATAGTCAACACATCAATGTAGTTTGGGGGTTAAAAAATTAAAGATGCACAAACATCCAATGTGAATATAAAATTTTTTAACTAAATAAAATATATTAATAAATTATATAATAGGGGTAATAAAAATGAAATGAAGATTATTTTTTAATGCATAAAACTAATTTAATTTTATTAATTTTTAATTCAATAGTTTATGAACCTTAATGCGACATATGGTAAGGGGTTTTCTTTTAAAATATTGTGTAAAATATTTTAAAATCTCTCTCATCAATGTTCATGTTCTTTTTACTATTTAAATAATGTTAATATTTATAATTCAAATCATGTTAAAGATAATTTTTTACTATATTTTACATTTTATACAGATGTTTAGAAAGGTATCATTTTATGTATTTTGAATGATTTTATTTAGACTATTTTTTAAAGTGAAAAAGTATTTTTTTACCATATAGGGAATAACTGAATTTTTCCCAATAACATGAAAACAATCATTATCAATGTTACTTTTCAATTTTACATATATATACAATAAAATAAAAAAAATTATAAATACTGTCAAAATTTTTAATATTTAAATTTGTTTCTAAAGAAATAGAAAATATTCCTCATCTTTATTGGCTAACGGATAGCCCTTTACATTTGGGATTAAAATAGAGTTTCATGGTATTTATGATGAAATTTGTAATATTAAAAAATTTCATGACATTGTACTTGATCATTGTTGATGATAATGGGAGATCCCAATAATGATTTCAACCAGTGAGTCAAATATAGCCTATCTAATGAGTGTTCCTAATAAAAATTATATGACGGGTGAGATCGATATGTATCTCAAATTCATTGGTTATTGTTTCTTATATTTATAAGACATTAGGAGGAAGTTATTTGGTAGGGTTTTTACTATGTATTTAACTAGGATCAAGTTATTTATGACATGACTGAAAACATGTACTGAATATAATACTATAAAATTCCTACAAGGGCCTTAATTTTATTTCTCTGGGTTTTAAAGGTTCTCATTATGAAAAAAGTGTTTCACAATAAGGATGTGAAATTTTATACATTCAACAATAATTATCAATAAAAGATAATAATTTTGTTGTTTTTTATTTTTTTCACAAGTCTAACAAATTGCGTTCTTTTATATTGATTATAAGCATTTTATTCCCATCAATGTATTAAAACATTTTCCCATGGTTTGAGGTTGAGTATGATAAAAAGAGAAACCATGATAATGGTCTAGTTTATTTTTAAGAAAATAATGTATTTTTAATTTTAAAATTATTATATTGTGGGAGAAATGGAAACTGAGATAATGTTTTTAGTATGTTATATATTGGTTTTTATGTAATTATGAAGATTTTAGTCTCTAAAATTGTTAATTTCAAAGGACTTCAGGAATGAAAAAAATGAATTTTCATCTAAAAACATAATATTATTTAAATATTTTTAGGTGGTTCCTTATAATTACAGTTAATATATAATGATAAAATAATTATTTATAATGGTGACAAACTTTTTACTTGTAATAGAATCTCTTCACCGCCATACTCTTCCACGCACCTTGAACATCTTAGCTCGACCAATACCTAAGAAAATATATCTCAAATTGTATCTCCCACATCATATATGTTATAGGATTCATAATTTATAACAACCAATGACAATAAAAAATTTATTTTACAATAAATTAAATTTCATTGATAGCTTATGATGCACACATAACCGAGTTGAAAAAATAATTTTTAGTTGTGCTTTACACACTCGTTTTTAAATACAATTTTGTAACATTTTGGAAATTTATTTGAACAAATAATCCCATTTTTTAAATATCAATACCAAAATTTTCTTAGGGTAAATTAATTTTGATATTTCAAAAAAATTAATCTTTAGATGAACAAATATAATTAACAAATTGAAACAAAAAACAACATTATCATTTAAATAATATATATTGTAAAATTATTTTTTGAAAGGGTTTTAATGTATAATTATTTAAATTTTATTTCAATTAATCCACTTTATTTGACTCAAATCATTTACATATGGAATAGTTATATATATACATTGTAATATTTTGAATGTCCACTTTTTGTGAACATGATTTCTCACCAAATCTACGGGATTAGTTTAAACAAGAATATACTTCCATGAAATTAATTTTTCAAAATTGATTGAATATTTAGAATATTTATAAATTTAAATAACTAATAATATAAAAATAATTTTCATTTAAATTTTATAGTGAATATATAAAAAATTAAATAATGTAGTTAAGGTAAAAATAGAGTTACTGGGGGTTAAATTTTGAAGATAAGAGTTGAAATTCCCAAACAATATTTCTAAAACCCATAGGCATTCCATATTTCAAACATTATCGTCTTATCATATTTTATTATGAGTTTTTGGAAAATTTTCATTAAATTTACCTATATAATTTGTATATTAATGAATAAGATAAAAAATGAACCTTCTTTTCTTTTCAAATAATTAAATATTTGGGATAGTGACAGAAAACAAATATGTTCTATTATTAATATTATTTTTAAAGATAAATTATTTTTTAGTAAAGAATTTTTTTGTAATTTCCAATAATTATATTAAATTCAAACGAAATTCCAACATATTAATTATATTATTAATAAAAAAATAATATAAATTATATTAAATATATTAAAAATGAAGAAATTTGAATTATTATGTTACATTAATATTTTAGATGATTATATAATGTTAGACAAATGTTAACATAATATATTTGAATTCCATTTTAAAATCCCATCTTCTTTGGGAATGTCCCTCTTTGATTTTTTCTTTAAATATCATTCATTGGGATTTCTTTCATTATTATTCTTTAGCAGAAAAGTGTTGTTTAGATAGATAATGTTTTTTTAGAAATGAAATAATGTTCAGGGATGTATGATTATTTTAATCAGTGTAGTGTGGGTATAATATTTTCAAATATTACTAAGATGGATTTCAATGATTTTGGAAGGCCTTATAGGTGGTTTGAGATCATTAATTGAATCTAGGCTAATAATTGATCAGTACACAGTTACAAGTCATATATATGTTACATGAAAAATACCTATCAATACACATGTTTCAAGAATGATTTCGGTATGTGAATTGGTTACATGTCATGTACTTAGATCATGTATTTTATATGTTGATTAGGATAAATATTTTCCTGAGGTGACATGTTTTTTCATGTACCACATTAACTGACAATTTCATGATTTGATATGATTACATGTCATGTATTCCCGAGACCTAGAATTTTTTTGTTTCCATGGTGCATGATATTATTTCATTCCAATGAAGCACTCTCTGTCCACTCAGACCTTGGATGAATTCTAAGTTATTTTGGAGTATTCTCCTCTGTCCCAAAAATCCCAATAACACATCTAATCCACGTTGAGTGTTTTTTATTAGGTTTCCATTCTCAACCATCTTCCCTTATTTTTGCAGTGTAATAATTTGACTATGGGGATTATTTTGGGGTTTGTTCTTCGCATGGGCAAACATAGGTTCATTTTACGATCTTCAACTCCTTTCTTATTGGTTGTTGTTGTTGGATACATTGTGTTTATTGTCAGATTATTGTACAAAATATGAACCTATCTTTATAGTATTATTTCTTAAGAACTATATGAAATATTTTTATTTCACTGAAATGACCCACGGTAAAAATAATTTATTAATTTACTAATTATAAATAATGGATTGAAATATTAGATTTAATAGTTTAGGTTCAACTGTTGATGTGACTTGGATTATGGAAACCTATTGGGTGAGAAAACTAATGAATAATATTAATATAGATATTGACATAATGTTTGTTTTTTCGAACATGAGACAATAGGTGATTGGTTTATATATAATCCTTGGGTAATGGTTTACTACCCATTGTGTGAATTTTCATCTATCATGGTATAAATGAATGTGTAATTAAAATATAACTGTTAAATTTCATAATTAACCGTTGATACATATATTGTAATATTATCATAGTCTAGGGATGTAATTTTATTGTTTATGGCGATTTTAATATTCTCATGTTTTGATTCTTATATTGAGAATGATCAACCAATTACCTTTCTATAATTATTATATCCAGTAGGATCTTCCAATTTGTAGGTTATAAGCATTATAATGAGGGGTTATTACGCAGTCGTATATATAAATTCTTATATAGAAGGCTTGACAAAGTTATATGTTGTTATTCCCTTGTTTATGGTTATTGTTGGCATGACTGTTTTAAATGGTTAATGACAATCTGGCATGGTTCTGAACTAGGTTGATCAATGTATTTTATTAATTGAATAATCAATAAATTTATTTTCACTTTATTTCATAATATAATTATAAATAAGGTTTTTTAAGAAATGGTGGTCTCAACCAATAGTTTTTTACCCAAACCCTATTCAGGATATCATTTTGAACCATTGTAGATGATATTGAATCTAGTTTGGAAAAGGGAAAATGGAGCATGTTTTTGATGCTTTATTAGCTATTGTATGGGATGGAGTTTGGAGATAGGACCAATATGGGGATTGGGGATGGGGGATATTGGGATTATTTTTACAGTGGATTTTTTTTATTTTTAATGTTTTCAGTTTGAAATTTAGTTACATCTTGGCTTGTCATTACATGATTTATTATTATTAGTTTATTGGTACCTCCTTTTACTTTAAAGTTGTTATATATTATTTTTCCAATATTCTTCAATACTATGATATTTATTATTAACTATTTATTTAAATATTATTATACTACATATCCGGGGGGAATGGTCTCCCAACTATATACATCACACCCCCACTACTAGTCGGTAGCATGTGACGCATGAGGGGGAACACATGAGGATTACTAATGAACTTATTTTGTCAATGTGACATAATGTCAAATCATGGGATATTACCAAGTGGAATCAAATGAGAATTTTTTTTCTATTATACTTATTTACTAATTTTTAAAGGTATAAAGGAGACTAGGATGTGTCAAGATATGGTAATGAGGTTTTCCATGGGAGAAGCTAAGCCCTATACGGGATAAAATCCATGTACCTAGGGATGGGATTTTTTTATGTTGTTGTCTAGTTAGAGTCGATGTTATTTCAACTTGGGTGATTCACATGTCATGACATTTTATTATTTTAGTATCTCATTGGTTCTTGAAATTTTTACCCATGGGCAAGTATTCCAAAAGATAAGTATACATGCATCAATATATGCATGTAGGTTTATATATTGACATACATTGTCCATGAGAGGGAAAATTTTATTTCATATGTTTTACACTATATAATATGAACTGTGTCATGGGATACCTGATAAATTTAATAGATGGAATAAAATGAACTACTATGTCATCTGAAAACACCTGTAATCCATGATTATAGATACCATGGGAATTATTTTTCTATTATTTTCACATGTTAAGGTTTGCTTTTATTATCCAAGCATATATTGAGTGTGTTTATCTTGTAGAAAAATGAATACTCTTCATCTTGAAATAGAGCATTAGGAGAGTATAAATCTACAGGTAGCTGACACACATGAATCGAAGCATCCTATATCTCATAAGGATCATATTTATGATCATATTAATGACTTGTTCTTGAGGGCCACATGATCCATGTAACATGAGAGTATTTGTAGTATGCATTTGATGTCTCAACTGATGAAATATTTCCAGCAAAAGTAGACGCCTATGTTCACTAGGTAGGGAGACCCCAAGGTACCTGAGTTCTAGATTGAGTTAGTACAGATGATCATCGGGAATATTGAGACACTTGTAGATAGGAGGGTGAATGTTTTTGTGTATACGCCCCAATTACCTTCCAAGCATCATTGGGATACTCTAGTGGAGGATGGGAAGTGAGAGGAGTTATCTTGGAAGGAATTTGAGGAGAATTTCTTGATCCACTTTTATCCAAATATTTCAAGGAATGACAAGGCACATGATTTTTTGCATTTTCCAAATAATGGACTGTTTTTGATAGACTATGCTAAATGTGTCACTGGCCTTCAGTGCTTTGTGCCATATTTATCTTCTGATGGGATCTCTAAGGTGAGATATTTCAAATATGTATATTTTTTAAGATTTGGTTATATGAGAACATTTATTTGAGTTCCTTTTTTGAGATTATGAATAAATCACTCATCACAGAAGGGATTCTGAGAGAGGCACCAAGAAGCATCTATGATGCTCTAGTAGGGAAAACTGTATACTCTAATTCTAGTGTCTAGAAGCACTGTTATGATAGTTCTAAAAAATTAATCAATGGGATCATAATTCAGGGTAGTGGTAATTCATCTTAGGACTATGTTCTATTTATGTTCTCTTAGTGTGGAAAGATTAGACAAGAACATCCATATAGAATAATACCTTTAATGAAGTTTTGTTCTTCCAACAATATGGGCCACCTACAATGGTTTTGAAAAGGAGTAAATAAATTTTTAAATGGAATGGGATCAAGAAATTTACTAGTGTTTTAGAAGGATTAGTCTGCATCTCACTCGATATTAGTTGGAGTTCCTCTAGACATTCAGGTTGAGGGAGAGGATGTGGAACTCTTGTGTAAGAACAAAAATTACAGTAAGAGCGAGTAAATTATGGAATTCCAACTAGAGCTCAAGGTATAGGGTTTCATCAGATTTGAATTATGAATACTACTATAACTATTATGAATATAAGCCAAACTACAATTAGAGTTATCATTCTTGTGTCATATATTATTACTTCTGTTTAGTTTGATAAACGAGCATCACATTCCTTTTTTATTTTGTTTATAATTTTTTATTCATGCTCATGAAAATAATGGATAGTTATATTACCATAAAAACAACATTTGGAGTACGATAAAATAATATCAAATAGTCCAAGATGTATTCTATTGAGTTTGGTGGTTATCATTTCCTTTAGGAACCATTCATTGTAAAAATGATAGGTTGTTATTTTATTCATCTTATAGGTTAGTTAGTAATATACTGGGCTCATGTTGACTTTATCTGGATAAGTGTTACCATTATACCTCCCAAAAGAGGAAACAATTCTCACTAGGGTGAGTGGGGTCTTCAAACCGGTCATTTAGGACACTTCAGTGGAGATTGGATTGTATCACTGTGTAGATATAAATACTTTTTATGAATGATGGTGGAATGAAACCATATTATTTTCTTCTAGTGGTATACTGGTTTTAGGATGTTTTTCATGATAACTTCTATTGATTACAAACAAAAAGGTAGATCTATTTCATGATTGATGTAACGATCTGAACTTTTATAAACAATATTTTTCAATACTATTTAATTAAATGCATTATTATGTATTTGGTTATAGAAAACACATGTTTATTTTTTATTTTACTGTATCCAATTTAATTTAATATATCATTAATATTATTTACCAAAGATAATATTTATATTGAACTGTGATCACATGATTAATATAAAAATAGGGTTTTAACAAATCCAATTTAAATAAAAAAAATGAATTGATGGCCTCAACCATTAAGATTGTACCCTATGAATCCCATTTATTAGAACCCCTCAGGGAGATAACATCAATTTTGTTTTCCCTTGACTATTCCCAGGTTGAGATCCAACAACATAAGCATAAGAGAAACCATTAATGTTATAATTTCAAACTCATCGTGATTACGGCCCAAACAATGTTCATTGAACTTTCCCATGAATGACCAACCAATACACACCACAATCTTAGGGTTTTTTCTATTTTATTAAAGGGAAATGTATCAATAACTCAGAAATATGAGTATATTTATTATTTCCTATAGAATAATGAATAAATTTTAATTCTATTATTTTTACATTTAAGGGATTTCTATTTGGATTCAATAAAACCAAAATATTATATTTGAAAAATATTAAGATTAATTAAAAGAATATATTTTTTCAAATTAATTGTTTTTTCAAATAAATAATATTTTAGTGAAATATTTTTATTAAATATTTTTTAGTAAATATAAATGATCTTTTAATTTTGATGATGTCAAATATATGTTTAATAAGGGTTCAGAAACTTTTATTATAAAAAACATGTATTTTTAAATAAAAGTTGATTATTTTTTACAAGTGAAATTGAACATAATTAGAAAATTATTTAGATAAATTGAATATTATTTTTTAAATTTGAACATCAAAATTATCTAGTGATTTATTTTCATTATTTTCTATGATAGTCAAAATTTCTAGTAAAACATTAAATACAATAAAAATATTAATTTTGTGTTATGACATTATATTGACCCAAAAGTGAAGTAATAAATAATTTAAATGGTAATCAGGACCAAATATATTTGTCCCATTTAAAATATTTGTATTTTATGTATGTTTGGATAATTTTATAAATCCATTATGAATCATCCAAAACTATTAGTATATTTGTTGGTTTTAAAATCATTTCTTTAAGAGTATAACTCACTTCCATCCAAGAAAAGGCATTATTTTTTTATTTTAGCCATTGGCCTTATAAAATAATGATATCCACTCCTGTTTGGAAGACAACATGAAAAAACTCACGAAAATGTTTTTGGTTTTGGTTATTTTATTATATAGAGGCCAAAACCTAAGATTAATAAATATTAATGAAATCCCAAATCTATTCCTATATAAACCCACCCATGATCCCATTTATCGTAACTAAAAATAATTATATCGCATACATACTCTTCCCTAGTCTCCCTATAGTCCTCCCAAGGTGCCCTTAATCTCTCAATAATCTCCTCTCAAGCATTTGTAGTCACACACTCAAGTAAAGGATCCTCACCTATTCTTCATTATTCAATTTTATTTATTATCATATACATTATGTTTCTAATTACTATTGTTGAGATATGCATTTTAAGGTCCCTATTACTTCCATTTTTATTTCAAAAATAGTATACATAATTTTATTTCTCATAAACAAATTTTATGAATTTTTTATATTATGTCGTTATGCTTCTAAAATTTCACCACAATTGTTCATGC
Organism: Viscum album; assembly: GCA_963277665.1. Taxonomy (NCBI): domain Eukaryota; kingdom Viridiplantae; phylum Streptophyta; class Magnoliopsida; order Santalales; family Viscaceae; genus Viscum; species Viscum album. The sequence continues at coordinate 1,050,229,669 of OY728150.1, forward strand.
CAAAACAATTATGTAGAGTACACCATACCAACTTCCATTCAAGGTTTTTCACCATTATAAAATTATTATTATTTTAATTGCAATTGAAATGTATATATTAAACACTAATTTACCATGGAATAAAATATTATGATGAATTTAAAAAAAATTTATGATCTATGTTGCACAATAAATCATGAGAATGAAATGAAAGTGATCGGTGATACCAGAATTATATAGCACTCCAATGCATTGGGTAATGTTTAGTCTTATGATACTTCATTTTGGGATAGGGTGTGAACCTATTTCGTTTTTGTTACTTTATCTATCCTGATGACTTCGAAATTAGCGTCGACCTTTGTTTTTGGTTCAGTGTTTTCTGTAGTTTTCATATTTCCCATGTTATGATTATTACGCTATGTCATGACTTTGTATCTATTTTTATAATTATCACACCATTTATTCCCCTTTTATATTCATATTTTCCACATATTATCTGCTTATTCAATGTTAATTATATTTCTATGATTTATATATTTCCCTTATCTTATATATTTCCCCAAGTTATCCCCTGTAGTTTGAAAATCCACGAAATTTTAGAAGCATGTTACGGAAGTTTTCAGTAGTGTTGTCATGTCCCTTGTTCAAAATGTTATGTTATATACCTAATTCACAATGAAAATAGATTTATTTATCTTTTGGCTTTTATCTTATGTACTTTTATCTAAAAAAATTGGAATTATTGGGTAATAAATGACATGTTTTTTTAGTTGGTATCACCAAAGATGCTTATTTATTTTTTGGGTTAGGATTAGATAACTACAGTGAAAGACATAGGGATAAAAAAATTATAATAAAATATCAATAAATTTTTGTAGGTATTTTGTTAGTTTTTTATCAATAATATAAATCCCTCTCTAGATACTACAAGTGAACGTGGTTCTGGAAAAGATATACCTAGGGGTAATAACTCTGGCAAGGTGCATCATTCCTAACTCATCGTAACATAGTACATGACAAAGGGCCTTACTATGAACATAGTTTGACAATATTGGGATATATTCTTTAGTACATTAATAATCTATATATGAACCATTATTAGGGGAATAAAAAATCTCATAAGAATATAGGTTTGGAATTAGATCATGGAAAACATAGAGTGAAGATAATAAATTAATAATTAATGAAATAAATGCAATTTTAAAGTTATAACTCTAATTTTATTTAATTCCCTTTTATGTTTTAATAGTTTTAAAATAATCCTCCATAATTTTACATTTATTCTATAAAATGACATGAAATTGGAGTAATCGAGTAAATAGTCCATATGATCGGCAATGTGATCACTTCCCCAACAAGATGCTTAGCCTAATAGGAGAAGGAATCACAAACTGTATGATGATACACTTTTAAATAAATCAGGTTCATAAATAGAATCCTGGATTAGGTGGAAAAACAAAATCCCTCAATGAAATAACATTTTGTGGTTGATTCCTTTTTTCAACAAAGGCCTCCTTAATTCAAGGGATCATCTGGTCCCTTAATCGTTGAACAATGGATTTACTATATTGATAATATCATCATTATCTTTCAGTTTTTTGAACAAGGGTATGCTTTATTGGTTGTTTATCATATGGAGGGAGAAGTTGATCATTTTTTACATTGGTCATTAATACAATGCTCGAGGAAGAGATTGATGCGATGGGGTGGAATGATTTATATAAAATTATTTTTGATAAATAATAACCTCTCACTCTTTGATATAAAATGGAATGGGTTTTCCATTCCATCAAGAAAAGAGATAATGAATCTATGAGGTCATATGAGTAAATCATAAATAAACATGATCGATACACCTTTAGTTACTTTATTATCCTAGAATTAAAGGTTAGAAGCATCTTTGGTGGGATAAAACCAAGTATACTAAAATCCCTGGGGATTTTTATCTTTGATAGCTTTGAAGAAATTGTTTGAATTTACCTCAATGTCGAAATAGATAAAATAGAATTTCAATGGTATCATAGAGATAATAACCATATATTGGAAATTAATTCTAGAATCAATAGAGATAAATATAATGCAGCATTGAAATTTAAACATCACACTTATCAATTTTAAAGATGAAGAAACTGTGGAAATTGACTATAGGGGATGCCGAAATGCTTTATGTGGGGTAAGGAAGGTCTCCTAGATAATTATTACAGATTATAGAAGCACACTAATATGATGGTGGTAATGAATTCTCTAGTAAACCCTCAGGACATTGTTCATTAATTCAACTACATAGAACTAGGGAACTTTTCAAATCAATACACTAAGACAAGGGTTTTCGTAGATAACCAACAACATCCAATGTATAAACGGTGTTATTTTTCAATCACAACCACTAAAGTCAGTCCTCAAAGTGATGTGGTGAGATTAATAATTGTTATTAATTACTGGATAGGGAACACACATTTTTATTTTGGTTCTAAACATTCCTCAATATCACTATATTTTAGTAGATTTATTCAAAAACCATCACATAGCATAGATGTTGAGCTATTAGTGAAAATGGAAAATGGGAAAATTATTGAATCACAAAAATATAACTCTTCCCTTGTAATAATTTGTGGGAATGAATTATCGATGAATCATTTCATAATAGTGTTAGAGGAATTTGATACAATCTAAGCTATAGAATGACTTTCCTTAGATTGAGAGAAAATAAAATTTCAGGTGATTGAAATCACTCCCTATATCACGAATCAACCACAGATTCTATAGAAGTGAAAGGAGGTGAATAAATCTTCATTAGTACTAATACCACAATTATGGAAATTATTTCTATATGAGAAAGTGTACCTAGATCAAATTATTGATTTTATGGAATAAGTCATCCTAGAAGATATTCTTCTTTTGAGAGAATACACTGATGTGTTTTCCGGGGAATTTCCTAGTCTTCCACCCAGCTAAGAGGCTGTATTTTCATTCAAGATTATACTTGTAGAATTACCATTATCCATTAATCCATATAGAATTACATTTTTAGAAAATTATTAGTTGAGGAAACAACTACATGAGAATCTGAAAAAATGGTTCATACACCAATTTGGTTCACCATGGGTTTTCCCAGTCCTCTTCATTAAGAATAAGGATGGGTCAATACAACATTACATGGATTATCGTGATCTCAACTAGATCATGATAATGAACAAGTATCCTCTTCCACATATCGATGACTTGTTTGACTAGGTATGTGGATAAAAATAATTAATCAAGGTGGATCTGTGTTCGGGGTAATACCATTTTAGGGTGAGGATGGATAAAATTTTAGTGGCTTCTCTTTGTATGAAGTATAAGAACTATGATTTCGTAGTGATTCCTGTTAGGGTCACTAAATATACAATAATTTTCATAGACATGATGAATATAGTATTTAAGGATTACCATCACAAATTTGTGGTTGTATTTATATATGATATTCTAATATACTTCAGAACCAAGGGGTAATATGAGGAGCATCTGAGTTATATGCTAAAAACCATAAAGTGGGAGAATATTTGTTCCATGTGAAAGAAATGTGAGTTATGGTTTAATAAAGAATCATTCAAGGGGAATATCATCTAATGAAAAGGGATATATCTAGACTATTAAAAAACATAAGCAATTTTATGATGACTGTGGCTACAATCTATGATAAATATCAATTGTTTTCTTGGATTACGTGGGTATTATAGTCCATTTCTGATAAAATTTTTCTGATTTTAAAACCCTATAACCAATATAACTCAAAAGGGAATCATGTTTACCTATAATAATGAATGTGAAGTGACCTTACAAGAGCTGAAAGGAGACTTATCAATTCTCATTCCATCACACTATGCACAAAGTGGACAAATCTTCATGGTATTTAGCGATACATAGAAGAAGGGATTGGGATATGAGTTGATAAATAATGAAAAATTCATATAAAATTATTCATGTCAGTTGAAATTTCATGAACAAAACTACCCTACGCATGATATAGAGGTAGCTACATTAAGATTCAAATTGATAATATGGTTTCGTTTTATATTTGGAAAGCAGATTGAAATATATAGGGATCAAAATATTCTCAAATATATATTAACACATAAGGATGAACTTTGTAGAATGGATCCTGCACTTCTATCATTTATGAAAATTGATATAGATCTGATCTTCTTATATTTGAAATATATGTACATGGGGATCATAAAGGAAGGAACATCATAAATCCTTTCAAAAATTATTGCTAAATTCTCACACTTTGAAATGAAAAGGGATACCCTTAATATATATGTGGGAATTTTGACGAAATTGGAAACAATAAGACAAGGGAAATCCTTAGATATCAATGTTAATGAATAAGGAATTGTAAGATTCATGTAAATACCTATTTTATTGTTAAATGTATCCTAAAAAATTCATTCCTTTCTCAATTCTAGGAGGAACAATGGAATTATCCCTCGTTTGATCTCTAAGGAGCAACGTGGGTTTGTGAATGGCCACCACATTCATAGTGCGATTGAAATATACAAACAGTTGGTGGATGATATCAACAATCCAATGATTAGTTCCAATGTTTTCATCCAAAATTACAGTGATAAGGCCTATGATAAATTGGAATGTAGTTTCATTGTTTATTCCATGAAAATGATGGGCTTCCATGAATGGATTTTTGACCATTGTTTTAGGTGATATTAAACTCTATGGATTACAATATCTCTATTGGGGATGAGATTTGGTTTCATCAAATATACCCAAGGTCTCATGCAAGGATATCTATTATCCACTCTTACATACATTTTTTATATAAATTTCATTATTAAAACATTCTCAATGTCCTAAATAATGAAAGGATATATCCTTTAGACAACATATCTAAGGAGGTCATCCTCACACACCATGTTTTTATAGATTACATTATTTTTTTATTAATGACCTCCATAGGTATCGTACACTCTCTACGAGGATAATTAAAACCTACGGTAATCTGAGTGGGAAGAATATCAATAAAAAGGAATGTCATGTCTTAATTTCCAACTAGTGATCAGGTATGTGATGTTGGGACATTAAAGAGATCCTATGAATCTAGAAAAAATTGTTTCCTATGACATATGTCTGTGCTCTGATGTGTAATGGGAGCATAAAAAGGATTTTTTCAAAGTCATTATTGATAGGAATTTAGGGAGGATTTCCAGTTAAAAATAAATAAATTCCTATCATTCTATGGTAGAGTCTCCCTTATAAATTAAATGTTGTATTCAATTTTTATGAATATTCATTATATCTTCTATCAACTCAAAGAATCTATTGGCACTATAGAGAGGGTTATGATAGGATTAATTTGAAATGCTATCAAATCCAGCCACTATAATAGGTCCTCAAGGACCCATATGGAAAAATTGATCATGGAGGGTGGAGTGGGAATCTAGGATATCTCAAGGGATAAATTTTCTTTGAAAGTGCGTCTTTCATGGTATAATTTGAATGGGGATTCTTTATGTGAATCAATATTTAAAATAGATACGGTGATCGTTGGGAAGAATGGAGAAGTAGAAGGTGTAGGTTGTCAAATATTGCTAAGTGTTTGTCAATTAATTTGGGTGATCTCTAAGATTAGATTAGATGGATTATGGGTCATGGAAAGGTTAATCAATGGATAGATAAATGATCTGGTGAAAATTTATTTTTTCTAGGATATTGGACACTAGATATGTCCTTCAGGGAGACAGAAAATTATGACATGTTGAGGGAGGAAATCCTTAGCATTGATAAAAATATAGTTTTCAATAGTATTATTATCACTGATGATATGGATAGATTTTTATTTACTATACTATGTTTGGGTAGTTTTTCAGGGTGCAATATTAGAATGATGTTTCATGCCAGCAATGTACATGATTCATTGCCTACTAAGTTATTATGTAATGTGGATTCCATGAAAATGATATTTCTTGATTAGAGGCTGTGAAATCAGTCTATCTCAATTGATTAAAACATTCAGAGGAAGAAAATATTTTTTGTGATGATATGTTGGTGTTGTGAGGTCTCGACCTACGAATTAGTTCTCTACTTGTTCATCAAGAGTGAATGGGAAACCTGTATCTGGGGTGCTGTGATCTATATCCATAATCTTATTTAGGATGTAAATTCCATGTATAAGGTGATATACAACTGATTTTAAGGAGGGGATCAGGACAACATAGAGTGTAAATTATGTGGATTAATTTTTACTAGGGTTTGATGGACCTTATTGGATGAAATGAATTCATCTAGGAAAGGCGTGTGTCACTCGATGTTGTATTTAAAAGTTAGAGTGACATCCATGGTGATGGTTTTGTGCTCCTTTCCCAAGGGGGAAATAGGTCAAAGACTTTGTGTAGCTTCTTCAACTGGTCAGTTACTATGTTGCGGACTCATGTTGTTGGGTGAAATGATCTCATTGCAATAATATCATAACACATAATGTGGATGGCTCTTGCAGAAACATGAAAATGAAAGGATGGATTTTGATTATAGATTTTAGGGGGTCTATAGTTCTAGCATGTAGCACTTTTTTTAGAGCTTGAAATTATTTGGGGGGAAAGGTGAGAGATCAACATCCAAGTTTTCTGTTATGAAAAAGGTTTTTCATCCATGTAAAAGAAGTGGAATTTTATTTGGAGGTGTTGGTGAAAATTTTTCATGGGAAGGTTGATTCTCCTTTAGATATAGTGTATCTTATTTGGGTCTATATAAAAATAATTTTATTCATGGTAGATGGTTTATCTATAAGAAGATGTGAAGTTTACCCTCTAATTATCGAAACTTCTTTGGGATATATCCAGATTCATTATAAAGATGTTATTTTAAGGGATTCCTTCATCTATCCTCGTTTTAGGCCTCACTATAGTCATTGTTTTTTTCATTTATATGGGTGGTCTCACTCTCCTTCATTAATAAAAAATTAATTTTCAGTCAGTCGGGTCAAGACTATGTGTTCCAAAAAATAACAAGTTAAATAAATAAAAATTGGATGATTCACATAGCTCATCCTTCTCCACCCACCAAATAAGAACAATGATGTACCAAGTTCTATGAGAACACTACTGTTTGGAATATATGAAGAAGTTAATTGTGAAAGGTATATCAAGATGTCAGGTATTTCAAGAAGTGAATGAAGAATGGAACAAAATTAAAGGTGTTGATGAATCCATTACCCATACATACATAGATATGCGAAAAACCCACCATGGACATTGTCACCAGTCATTCAAATAAATCAATATAAAATAATAAATTATGGGTTATAGTGTATCATTTTATAAATACTTGTCACTTCATTACAATTCTATTGGATTTCTCACCTGATAAACATGCAATGATATACACCAGATAAGTGGTGAGGATTCATGGAGTATCAATATCAATCGTATCTGATAGAGATCCATGATTTGCCTCTAATTTTTGGAAGAGTCTCAAAAAGACTCTGAATAATATGATAAACTTCATCATGACATATTGTAACACCCAGATGTTTTTATGAAATATTTTCTGTAAATAATTTTTATTCTTCATTAGTTTGATTTTCATGAAATCGTTAGTTTAAATGAAACTCAACACACCATTAATATGAAATTACCATTATAGTTTAGCTATTACATTGCAGGAATAATTATAACTCAATTATGAGAAAACATTGTGAATTTATTGGTTATCAATTATTTATGGAAAATATAAATCAATTATATATTATTTAGAGAATTAATTTTGGTAAAGAAATTAATGAGATATATATTTTATATATATTAAATATAATATTTTTATATTCATTAAATAGATATTTTATTTATAGGGTATTAATAAAATGACATTTTATAAATAAAAACCTTATTTTTAATGTTAATTTTACACTGTTGAATGGAAAACCACTTCTAAATTAATATTTTTTCACATTAATTTTTTTATATAAGAAAATAAACATTTTATTTTGATGCAGGATATAAAAATTTACATCGGATGAACATTTGATATTTTTTCAGATAACCTTCATGTTTTGACGAATAGTAAAAATACGATAAATTTTAATCGAATTTAACTTTTTTACATTGAAATAATTTATTTGGATAAATTATATTTTTAATGGTTTCGATGTATAAATAGAATATATTAATAAAATTTATTATAATTTAGGCCATTGGAATTAATTATTCATTAAATTCCGATAAAGAATCATTTCGATCGTTTAAAATATTTTAACTTTTTGAAAATGTTTTATCATTTGAATAATAAGATTAATTTTAAACTAGTTACTGCAACTTATGGGGTTTGAATTTTGAAAAAAAATAATATTAGGAATTAGAAGGTCCCAATTATTTAAATAGATTTATTTTATTTTGAGAAATATGAATAGTAACATTAGTAAATTTTATTAACAAGGTAAAAGGGTAAAAATAGTAATTAAGGGTAAAAATAATATTAAAAAATCACCATAACACTTGTATTAATATAATTGGATGATTATAATTGTACCTAAAACATACTTGGAATGAATTGGTATCCATTGGAAACCACTTGGATGAGATTAGCACATTTAATTTATTTTATTTAATGAAATGTGAAATATATCTCACTAAAACATTAAAAAATAAAATATTTTTAATATAAAGTTATTGAAAATATAAATTATATTATAAATACTAATTTGAATGGTAAAATAGTTATATTTATCATGAAAATATATTTTTTATTTTTAAGAAATAAAATATTACATAAAAGACTTAATGTTTAATGATGAACAAATTAATTAATTGATGAAAAATAAATAAAATATTTTTTATTAAAATATTAATAACCATAAGAAGCCCAAAAACATGAAACAACCTTACAGTTTGAGTATACCAAAACTGTAATCATTTAATGGTTGACTTATTGACCATTTGGAGACTTATAGAAGAGATTATGACACATATATTATATTATTAAAAGTGGAGATAAACTTGTCACATTCACGATTTAATAGATTATTACATTTTTAATGTTGGTGTTTTAAAAAGATAAATTCGACTATAAGCTTTCTTCTAAAATATAATTTACTTACCTTTATAAATTTAATTTATTTTTATTTTTTTATTCAAAAATACTTATATTAAATAATTAAAAAATTGATGTTGTAATTTTATATTGTTGAAGATATGAAATAAATGTTTTTAAAAATATTTTAATAAATATAATTTGTGATAATAATTATTTCTGCTTAATTTAATAGAATAAATATTCTACTAATGTATATAATAAAATATTTTGGATCTAGGATCACTTTTTATTTTTATATTTTTGGAATTTATGAAATAAATAGGGTGAAAATGGACACTATTGATATATTGTCAAAATAAGGTTTTCTTAAATTATTTAAATATCAAAAAACTTTTTAAAAAATATATAATAATTATACTTTGTTATGAAATTTTCTAATTTGTATATTTATTTTCTTATTTAATTCAAATATGTAAATATTTTACCCTTTTCATAATGAAATATTTGTTACCCTAGTAATAATATTAATAGAGTAACTAAGTGTTAATTAAAATGATAATGAATAAATTGACGTAAAAACAAGTATAAAAATTATTTTTCAATGATATTATAACCCTATCTCATATAATTCTAGAAAATGTGACATTTGTAGGGTTTTTAGGTTGGTTTGATTTTATTATAAATTATGATTATTAAGGATTCCAAAAGAGCCCCTCACCTCAGTTCTAAATGGGCACTTCCTCCCTCAACTCTTTACTTCATTTTGAGCCTTCAAGAACAACAGTACCCTAAACAGTTCCCTTCTCAACTCCCCTAGAATCATTATAGAGTTTATATTGTTCTTCAAAGACCAAATATTGCGCTATAAGAAGAGATTTAGATGATGCGCATCAAAGAAGCGGTAATATCATTTTCCGATTATTTCAAACATATTTGTTATTATACCTCCACTTCATGAGTTGTTCCAATATAAAGTAATAAATATAGTTTTAATTGTATAATTAGAGGTTATTATGATTATCAAAAAAACTATTGTATTCCTTTTACCCATTCTAAGAAAAATGAAATCACCAATAATGTGTACGTACGACTTACCATCTCCACGATGTGGTTTAATATATTTTCACCACCATAATACCTGGATTAGTATAATAATGTAATATATATATATATATATATTTATATATATCTCTCTATGTGTGTGATTAACATAAAATTATGTTTATGATGAGATACTATACACCATCCACGTCAACCCCATTCAATAATTATGGTAATGATATCGTCGCTCTTGCGTATATATGCCCTACCATCTCCACAGTAGAATCTGATTCATTCGAAATAATATTCATTAAATCATGATTATATAAATTAATTGATTTAATAAATAAGATATAAATTATACTATTAATATGATGCAAATTATATAAATAAAACAATAAAATATGAATAAGACCTTATCCGACAAAACATGCATAAGAACACAAAGCCGTTAATAACCAAATAACGAGTTACAATGAAATCATACTAATAAACAGTTGAAAATTTGATCATAAATGTTATTATATAAATTATTATGATTTAGAAATAAATAATTATGATTATTTAAATTTGTATACAAAATGATCGGATACATACGATGTATATCCGACCCAATGTAAAGGATAACATTGAAAATCTATTTTTTATCTGAGATTGTTTATTTGTATGTATTTACTGGGGGTATATTTATAATCCACATCCATATTTCCAAAATATGTATTTAAAATTATTATTTATATGATTATATATTTTTTCAATTTCAATTTTACACGTTGGATATTTTTTTCTAAACAATATGAAGGGAATCTTTTGTTGTTTTCAGTACGTAGTACGTTTTGACTCTTCCTGAAAATGTACGAGAAGAATGATTTTTTAAATTTTGTACGACATGAATAAATTTTTATGCATTTATAATCCCTTATTTACTTGATTATTTCCCTAAATTCTTACAATGTTATTATCACAAAATAATACTTCTAAAATTGTGTGGAATTATGAAGAGGGGAAATGTTTTGGAGGAAGACGTGAAATTTCCACAAGAATTAATTTCATGTGTTTTCTCAAAATTATTTTCCATATAAGATGACAATCATTAAATATGGTTATATTTATATCCCTTTTATTTATATGATATCATTTTTTATTATGTAATTTTATACAGGAGACCAATTTGATTTATATCAACCATGATAGAGTGATGTTTAAGAAGACCATTTTATTTTATGGGTTATGCTATGGTTATTGTTTTTATGTTTTTGTAGAAAATGAAATATTTGATTAATTATGAAAAGGGTGGGACCCATATATACCTCCAATTTTATGGGTTAATATTTTTGTCATTTAATATAGACATGATAGGATTGAAAAATAAATATGGTCCCACAATATAGGAATGGAACGAAGAGTGAACTTGGTTTAGTAATGTACTTTGTCTGCTATGATGGTCAAGGGAATGATCCTTGACTAATATGAAATTATTTTATATTCTTTTGAGTGTATGTAAATTAATTTCATATATTATTTTATAACTATGTTGATTAAATTTCACTTTTATGATTTATCGAATGACATGATATTATGATCTTTTATATGCAGGATACAATTTTCAAATGTTATGCTCATATGATTATGATATGATTGATATTTACCTTGTTTACCATTACTATGAATTTGAGGTTCCTCTTTCATATTTTTCATTTCCCCCAATAATTAATAATGATATTAAGTAAGATGTGTCAAAAAGGAGTTCAGTTATAATGAACTAATCAAGGGAAAATGTAGATATTTTATGAACAATTTGTTTATGTTTCCATGTTTCTAAAGACAATAAAATTATTCATTCCTAGCATGAAATTCGTTATGTTATATAGTATATATTCTTAAATGATGATGTAAAATATATATTTAAATTATGGTCCAAAATATTTGGTATCAGGGTAATGTTATAGTTAACCATTGGAAACACGGATGAGTGAACCATAGTAAGAACCCTTAGTATATGTCTAACTATAGGTTACAATCCTATCCTTCTGTTTTGGAGAGGTTTATGAATAACCTTGGGTAAAACCTAAAGTTTCCTAAATTATAATTTTATTCTTGAATTATGTGTTTTTTTCATTATGATTAGTGATTCTCACACTATGACTCTTGGTTTTAGCCAATGTTTGGAACCCGAAGTAACCATGTTAAGGATGAATGTGATATGAAATGAAATGGTTGTCCCCTGACAACCAAATTTTTTGGGAGTTGGAATGAAAAATCATGTAAACATGATCACACAACTTTCTCAAGCTATGAATCATGTCGGACTTCAAAACAAGCATAGGGAGAAACATTCTATTAAATCCTTATTGTGACAGCTTCAAACGTCATCCAGTGAGTCTTAAGATCCATCAGTGGGTGAAAAATGAATTGCTACCACTAAAAATATATTTTCAGTTCTGAAATGTTATGTAAATGATAAATTAATCTTAGTAGTATATCATTGGAACAGTCAAGATGATCAATGGTAGAATCTTATTAAGAATACGAGGGAAATAGAATAAATTTATTCAATGGAATGGGATAAGTTCAAGAACATATTTTTTAATAATAATGCTAAAATTCCCTCTTTAATTTGTTCAACCCATTTTATACAAATCCAAACAATCTTTTATTCCATTATTAATGATTTTTAAAAAAAATTACCCTTACAACTCAACAAAAAATCCAAAATCTTTTTCATGGGATTTAGAATATCAAAAATTGATTCCATAATAAAAATTATAATTTTCCAAGTATGAGAAATATTAGAACACCCCAAGGATGTCCCGAACTAGTTTAAATCCGCCTCAATTAATCCCATAAAAATCATGATGCGTTTAATTCATAATTTATCCAACCAATAAACCAAATCACACTAAATGAAGAGAAAACACCACAATAGGGAATAAATAGATTATGAACTCATATAAAAATTTAAAACAAGATAACGGGATATAACTTATAGACCACCAACCTTTAATAATAAGTTTAAATCACACATGACCTTATCCTAAATATAGATTAATCCACCCCATGATACCCAAACATGAGATCCACTAAAATACAATGGTTTTATGGATTATTAAGAATGATACCAATAACACAAGAAATAATCTGGAAGTTGGAAGCAAGAGGATCATTAGATATAACTTGAGATACTGTTTCCATCTAATGGCACTGATAATGTCGTAGAATCAAAGGAGTTCCCCCTTTGCGGATATTTTGGATCATGGGATCATCACTTGGGCTGGGGGAAAAAGAAATGTGATTATAATTTGGTGAGAGAATTTGAATACAAAATGGAAAATTGGGTAAATTTCATCTTCTTAATGGGAAACAAGGAATTTCTGCATGATTTGATAATCTTGGAATAGACCACGTCGTTGCCTTTGTCAAAGTGGTGTTAACTCTCATGGGTATATGGGGAAGCATGCACGGTTTGACAATATGTGATGTAATTGTGTGGAACACCATTGTACAAGGTTGCATGGTTTGTGATTCCCCCTTACACATTTTTCCTTAACATTACACCCCTCCTACTGGATAGCACATTTTGGGCACATAGTTATCTCTAACCATGCGCTAACCGTGAAACATTCACTAGATGTCCAAATTCCCTTCTATTTCATGTACCAAACCCCCAAAACACCCCCAAAGCTCCTCATAAATATCATATCATCCAATTCACTTAAATTAATATATTTAAACCAAAATGTATTAAATTAAATAACTCCATGAAGCCTAGGATTATAAAACGACTCAACCATATAACATCTCATCCTCAAGATGCACTTCCAAGACTCATAGAGCATCCGAGGAAAGAGATTGGGCCTCTATTGTCGCACCTATAACTCCCTTTCCCATGTTTCCTCCAAAACAATACCATGTTACCCTAAAACTAAAACTAAGGTAATAGACTTTCCTTATAATAATTTCATACTAAGATCTAAATCTTGTACTTGATGCTCCTCAAAGGACACATCATCCTCAAGATCAACAAACTCAAAATCAATTACATGATATGGATCATTGTGATAGTACCAATGATGAGACAAATAGAAAAAGCATGAATATAAATATACTAAACTGGAAGATCCAATCAGTATTTCATCAGCCTAACCCTATCAAAAATATCAAATGGTCCCACATACCTCGGCACTAATATACCCTATTTCGGAATTTGGTGGTGACTGAACCACGAAGACATATAAAGAAAAATATGATCAACCAACACAAAATCAAGAGGTATATAATGAAAATACACATTAATATTTTCCTACTATGTTCGGTTTCAGATGATTTTTAATCAAATGATCTTTTCTGGATTCCTCTTATAAGAAACTCAGTCTAAAAAGTTCTTATTCCCCAGCTTCCAACCAACACAATGGATATCAACACAGACTACCATATATGGACTCAAATAGTGACATCTGAATCATTGCATGATAAATATTTATATAGAAAAACTAAACTATAAAATGATCCATTCCCCATGATCCACCGAAATCTTGGAGAACTACAGTAATATGTCCCAATTTCTCGAATAGTATGCCCTAATAGGTCATCCTCCTAAAAGTGAAAGTCTATACTCGAAAACATTTGGGTTCGATATTAATTCTGCAATCCCAAATATAAACACAATATAAAACATGGATTATGATATAATACTATAGTTTATGGTACCCTATGAAACTAAACTACCTCTAAAACATACTAGTCGCCCAATAGATCCATGGAGAAAGTCTATAGATTCAGAAACAAATGATCCACCTTAGTCAACCAATCCACAAATCCCTAAATGGCATCATTCATCCCAATAATCATCATTATATCCACCATTAAATCTATCGTAACATACTCTCAATTCTATTCTGGAATGCTTGGTGTCTATGAAAAACCACTCACCCCGTTTTGCACATCCTTCACCAGATGATAGGTAAGACTTTGATCCCAAAAACCTACAACATCATTCTTCATCCTTTTCCATAAGTATAGCCTATAAATATCATGATACATTTTGGTAAAACCTATATTCTCTTCACATATTGAGGCATGAAACTCACACAGTAACTCTTCTCACAAACATGTTCGCACAACAAATCATTCATATATATAAATGATAATGTCATCAACAATGGTCCACCAAGGAGACAACTCCCCACCATTAAGAAATTATATTAAATCCAAAAATCATCCATACTCATATTTCATACCCATGATTAGGCTCAAAAAAATACTCAACTTCCAAGGATGCAATAAATATCTTCCCTTGTCCATCCTACACCTCAAGATGCATCTCAGTTAATAACATCATCACCATCTTCTATGAATATGATTCTTGAATAACATAGATTGGTTTGTTCTGACTGAAGGAATCTACAATAAAGATTTCCTTCCATAGATTGTAAACTATATCTAAGTCAATGGTTTATTATATTCAAATCATCTTCACTGACGATGGCTCATACAATGATGGATAGAAAACGTATTTTTGGATTTTATGATGGATATACACTATGAAACATTTTCTCAATAACTAATTCATAAAACCTTTTAAGAAATGAATCTTCATGGACAATTCAAGATTGGTTATAGGGTTTTTTATCTCAGGATTCCTCAAATTTCATGAACAATACATTGCCACCGAATCATCTTTCATCTACACTGACATATGACCAACACTGGATACCTAAAAAAGGTATATCACTTACCAAGATCAATTAATAACGAAATAAGCAGTGTTATAAACAACTTCTTTTAAATCTTGAATGGTATTATAACAAGACATAGATAACAAAAACATGATTCCCATATTGGTCAATCATGAGAGTGGTTCTTCAAAATAGAAACATTATCTAATGGACCTTTGATAATAACTGGCCAGACCAAGAAAGCATTATACATCAGAAACATTCCTGGGATGCTCCTATGATAAAACAACATGTACCTTCTTCATGTCCACAAACACACATACATATGGGATTATGTTCCCTATGAAATGTACCTGGTCATTCTAATAATGAAATTTGGATATATTTTCATATATCCTTTTCTCTCATATTGTACTCAGGATAATAGAAATTTAGTTTTCTTGATCGTCGTGAGTTTGAGTGTACACTAAGATGTAATCAAAAAATACAAATATGAACATATTTAAATATGGTTGAAATATTCATTTAATTAGGGCCATAAAAACCATTAGGTCCTTGTTCTATGGAAACAACATAAAAATATCACATAATCCATACCTTCTCCTAATGGAAGTCTGTAAGAAACTGAACATTCATTAATGAAAATTCCACATGATCTAATTAAATATCTTATTATGGTTATATAAAATTTGAAAGTAATTTTTTTTTGGTTTCTCTATTTTAAAATATTGTTATGAATTGTTACCATTACTAATATGTACATTTAAGGTGATCACATTGTTAATATAAATATAGTGCTTTAACAAATCCAATTTACTCAGAAAAAGGAAGCGATGGCCTCATCCAGTATACTTGTCCCATAGAAATCCCATTTTTTAGAGCATGGAAAGGAGGTGGCATCATTGGGTTTCACTCTTGACTAAGACTAAGTCGATCTTGTATATGTTAATCTTGAGCGGAACTGATTATGGGATAAGTGGAAGTTAATAGAGATTACCAACTGAGCGATGTTATTTGAGCCACCCCAAGAGTCTATCACCATTGCGTACCATACCCATCAAATATATGCGGGTGTTATAAGGGTTTATGTAACATTACCTTAGAACTATGACTATGTACATTATTTTTTGTATAATGAATGTACAATAATTTTATTATTGTTACTTTGTAAATTGTTTTTAAAACAGAAATAGTATTTTTGATTAATATTAAACTAAGAAATCTATTTTGACGAATTAATGTACTATTGAATTAAATAATATTTTAATAAATTATTATTATTATTATATTACTTTTTATTAAATACAAATTATTGTATAATTTTAGGAATGCAATTGAAATTTTTATTAAGGATTGAAATCTGTTTTTTTCAAAACCCATGAATTTTATATAAATATCAGTTTTTATTTTAAAAGTAAAAACTCACATATTTATAAAATTATTTTGATAAAATGAATATTATTTTTTGAATCAGGATGTTGAAATTATCCATTGTTGAATTTTTCATTATTTTCTAAGACAGTCGAATTTTTGGGTAAAAATTAAATATTGTTTAAATATATAATTTGCTTTATGACATCATAATGACCCAATAGTGAGGTAATATTATAATATAAACATTATGTTCGGCCAATATACGTTTTACCATTGAAATAATTTGATTTTGGGGTTTTCTGATTTATTTTACAATGCTTTGGTGGACCCTTCAAGGATTATAAAACATTTTCTCTTTTTAGATTGTTTTTCTTAAGAGTGTGACTCACCTCCATATAAGCAACCCTATTATTTTAAGAATTTTGGACATTGAATTTATAAAATATTTTTTTCCACTACACTTTAGAAAAAACCATTGGCAAAAACCATGGACTGGATTATAGTTTTGATTACTCTAATGTGATGTGTCCCAAACATAAATAATAAAGAATTCCCTCTCCCTCCCTATATAATCCCACCCAATCACCCACATCCTCTTCACTAAAAACATTTGGAGTTAAAAAAAACCCTTCCCTACTCTCTCAATAATCCTATTAAGGTTCCCCAAGATCCCAATAAGCCTCTCTCAAACCACTACCAAGCCATTGGGATCACACTACCAAGTAAGGGATATCATCCTTTATCATTTCTTCCAGTTTTCAATAATTTGTTATGCCCTTTTTTTGAATTAAAAATGTTGGGTTATGATTTCTCTCCTCCACCATATATCCTTATTTATGTTTAGATTATAGGAGAACCATTTCTATTTCATTAATTCTTCTTATGTACACCTGTTACCATGCCAAAATTCAGTGAAGGATTTCCCTATCCACTTTTACATCCAACTAATTAATTTGTATTATACAACTAAATTAAATTAAATTTGTTTGTAAATATATCAATATTACCCCTTACATTCCATTTCTTGTACATGTGATGATACACACATTTTCTCTCATAAAACATTTTCATGAATCCTTTTGTCGTGCTGTTATGGTGTCGAAATTGCTATGCATTTTTTCAAGCCAAAATCATTTAGTAGGGAATACCATTCTGATGTCACTATAAAGGGTATTCACCTTTATACACAAATATATATTGAATGGTACTATCATTTTTTTATTCCACATTACATAATCATGGAATAACTTCTGTTTTTGATTTATTCCATGTTATATGATTCATGTGGCACACTTATGCATTAAATGAAATGTTTAAGAAGGGCCTGCCCTGATAGCGCTCCAATGCATTGGGTAAAGATTAGTATCATGATACATCATGTAAAATGAGGGATTAATTATTCAATTCATGTTAAATGAGTTTTTACACATTCTAATTCATGTGCAATGTGGGTTTACTCATGTTCCATGTGCAAGGAGCCTTGACTCATGCTAAAATCATGTTAAATGTTGTTGCCACATTTCCCTGTTATGTTAATCATGTTATATCATTCCTTTATGTTAATTTTTATCTTAATCTATATTTATATACCTATTTCCTAACATGTGTTTTATCTTTCATGTTATGCCTCGTTAACTCCCTTACTGGGATTTATGGAACACACTTTTCTAATGCATGTTTTCAGTTTATCCCATCCAATGCTAAGTATGAGGTATTGTAGTGGTCATGTAAAAGAAGTTTTCAATAAGGCGTTGTGTCCTATGTTTTATGTTGTTATGTAATATTCATATGACTTATATACACTAGACCTATAGATCTTCTATGTTTTATCATGTTATGTTTTCTATGTAATAAATCATGTTTAATTGTGTAATAAAAGTAAGGGTTCATATAGTAGGTATCTGAGGATAGGTTTAGTTATTTTTTGGATTAGGATTTGAAACCCCTAGTGAAGCCTTGGAGACAAGGCTAAGTATATTAAAAACATCCCTTAGTTTTTTTGAGTATTGAATATTTGGTTTAGTAAGAAAATGAATCCATGTCCGGATACGAGTAGGTAGAGGCGACTCTAGAATAGATGTATCCTAGGAGAAAAACATGAAAACACCGCTTGAGCTAGACTCGAATAGGAACTGGTGAACAATAATGGGCCTTATTGCACTATTGGGAGAGGTGAGATATCATACCCCAACATTCTTAACTTAAAACAAAAGGGCATGACAAATTAATTAAAATTGGACAAAAATGAGAAAATAATAAATCCCTTACATGAATGTGTGATCCCAAAGGCTCGGGAGAGGCTTACCACTGCACTTATCCCCACTTAAACCACAAGTAGAGAACTTTTTTTGGTATTCAGTGATGCTTCGATGAAGTGCATGGGCATTGTGTTGACGAAAAATGACAAAGTCTTTTCCTATGCTTCAAAAAAATTGATATTTCATGAGCAGAATTATCCAACACATGATCTGGATGTGGCTATGGTGATCTTTGATTTAAAAATTTGGATGAATTATCTTTTCTGAGAGAAGTGTGAAATACATACAGACCACAAAGTCCTCAGGTATATATTCACACAAAAAGAGTTGGACATGCTCCAATGAAGATGGTTAGAGCTGATCAAAGACTATGTCTACTCAATCCATTACCATCTTGGGAAGGTGAACAAGGTGGAAGATTCTATAAGTAGAAAGGATCCAGTTATTCTATCATTGATGAGAATTGAGAGGGATCAAATCTTCTTATATTTGATAAATACAGATATGGGAATAATTAATATGGGAACATCATTACTCCGTTCAGAAATGATTGTTCAGCAATCTATTTTGGAATGGTTAAAGGATGCTCAAAAGGATGATGTGGGAATTTAGAAGAAAGTGGAAGCTATAAGAAAAGGAAAATCCTTAGAGTTCAGTGTTAATGAAAAATGAATTGGGAGATCTAGGAAAAGGATATGTGTTCCATAATGTCTGTAGCTGAAAAAAGAACTATTAGATGATTCATATACTTTTTGTTAATAACATCCATTCTACAGATTTCATCTTCCACTTGATCATCCAAATGGAACCTTATGATGCCCTCTTTAGGAAGTGGTTCCAAGTACCGGCATGATGGGATGAAGTCAGTGAGCATAAGTTTCTAAGACCAAAAATGGTCCAAGAAATGGTGGAGAAGGTGAAAACCACCCAACATCATATCATGGTAGTCTCGAGTCGGCATATGAGTTATGCTGATAATTGTCGACGAGACCTTGAGTTTAAAGTTGGATATATGGTATTCATACGCATATCTCCATGGGAGAAAGTCATGAGGTTTGGAAATAATGGGAAGTTAAGTCCAAGGTACATCAACCCCTTCGAGATTCTTGATCATGTCACGGATGTGTCCTATCGACTAGCACTCCCAACTATAATGGCCAAATTAGATTATGTATTTCTTGTATCCCTCTTAATGGTGTACATACCAAACCATTCACATGTACTCTCTTCATAGGTAGTACAATTAGTAGATTCTCTTTTTACAGGGAGAAACCAGTAGAGATCTTATATCATAAGGAAAATGTCCTACAAAATAAGAGAATGCCCCTCAGAAAGGTTTTGTGGATAAACCAGAAGTTTGAAGAAGCTACGTGGGAATCATAGGAATTAATAAAGTAGAGTTACCCTTGTAATTTTTATTTTGGGAAAGGAAATTTTGAGGGAGAAATTTCTTAAGGGGGGAAGATTGTAACTAGCCAAACATTAATTAATAAATATTCCGCTTGATCTAATTAAATTTATTATTATGGTTAAGTAAAAGGAGATATTCATTGGTTTTGAGTTACCGGATTTTAAAATACTATTATGAATTGTGAATGTTTCTAATACATCCATTGAGAAGTGGTGACATTTTTTGTATAAATATTGGGCTTTAACAAATCCAATTTACTCTGACAAAGGAAGCGATGACCTCATCTAGTAGAATTTCTCAGTTAGAAGCCCATTTGTCAGATCTCGTAAAGGAGGTGGCGTCATTGAGTTTCTCTCTTAACCAAGCCCAAGACGAGCTTGAACATGTTAATCTTGATTGTAACCGACTATGAGATAAGTAGATGATAATAAATATTACCACCCGAGTGATGTTCTCCGAGCCACCACAAGAGTCTGCCACCATCACGCACCTTATCCTTCATTCATATGAGTGTGTTATAATGGTTTATGTAATAATACCCAAGCAATATGACTATTTAAATTATTTTTCTATAAATAATGTTCATTCATTTTATTATTGTTACATTGAAAATAGTTTTAAAACCCAAATAGTATTTTTAGTTAATATTCAACTAAGAAATATATTTTTGTGAATTAATTGATTTTGAATTAAATATTATTTTAATAAAATATTTATATTATTATTAAATTAGTTATTATTAAATATAAATTATCATATAATTTTATGAATTCAATTGTAATTTTTATTAAGGATTGAAAGCTATTTTTTGACAAAACCTAGGAATTTTTGGTAAAAATCAGTTTTTATATTAAAAGTAAAAATTCAAATATTTATAAACTTATTTAGATAAAATGAATATAATTTTTAGAATCATGATGTTGAAATTATCCAATGGTGAATTTTTCACAATTTGCTGAGACAGTCGAATTTGTGGGTAAAAATTAAATATCGTTTAAATTTATAATGTGTTTAATGACATCATAATGTCCCAAAAGTGATGTAATGAAATATTTTAAATATTTTATTGTCTAGTATATGTTATACCATTAAAATAATGTAATTTTGTGTTTTTTTTATTTATTTTACAAAGCATTAGTGGACCATAGAGGCTTATAGAACATTTTGTCTTTTTAATTATTTTCCTTGAATGTGTGACCCACCTCCACATAAGAAAACATTTATTTTTAAGAATTTAGGCCATTGGACTTATGAAATGTTGTTCTACACTCCACCTTTTCAAGAAACATGGGAAAAAACCATGGTATGGATTGTGGTTTTGATTAGTTTAATTGTAGGTGCCCCAAACCTGAATAATAAAGATCTCCCTCTCCTTTCCTATATAAACCCACCCAAGATCCCACTTCTTTTTTACTCAATGCATTTGGAATTTGACCAACCCCTTTCCTCCTATCTATATAATCCTCCCAAGGTTCCCCAATCTCTGAAAAGGCCTCTCTCAAGCCTCTCCCAAGCCTTTGGGATCACACTTCCATGTAAGGGATTTATTCTTTTCTCATTTTTGTCCAATTTTCATTAAGTTGTCATGCCCTTTTGTTTGAAATTAAAATTGTTGGGGTATTCTCTCTCACCTCTCCCATACTTCCCTATTTATATTTAGATTATTGGATACCCCTTTATATCCCATTAATTCCTCCCATGAACACTTGTTACCATGATGAAATTCCGTGAGGGATTTCTCTCTCCTCTTTTATGTTCATGTAATTCTTTTGTATTATGCATATAAATTCCAATAGGTTTGTTGGGAAATGTATATATACGACCCCATTACTATAATATTCAAGTAAATATTATGAGACACAAATTTCTCTCTAATCATCCAATTTCATGAATCCTTATGTCACGTCGTTATGCTGCCAAAAATGTACCGCATTTTTCAAGCCAAGATCACTATATAGTGAATTCCATACCCATTCCTCCATCATGGTTATTAACCTTTATGACCATATAAATATTGAATGGTACTTGAATTTATTTATTAAACATTACATAATCTTGTAATAACTTATTTTATTCAATAATTCCATGTTATATGATCCATGTGGCACACTTATACATGAAATGATATGTTTAAGATGGGTGTGCCCTGATAGCGCTCCAATGAATTGGGTAAAGATTAATATCATGATACATAATGTGCATTGAGGGTTGGCTCTTCTTAATTTAAGGGAAATTAGGTATTGCTCATGCTCCATGATAAATGAGCCTTGTATCATCCTAAAATCATGATAAATGTTTTTGCAACGTTTCTATGTTATGTTAATCATGTGATATCATGCATTTCTATTCATGTTTATCTTATTATCCATTGATATAAATATTGACTAAAATGTATTTTATCATTCATTTTATGCCTCAGTAACTCCCTTACTGGGATTTATAGGTCACCGTTTTCTTATTCATGTCTTCAGGTTATCCCATGCAATGTTATGTATGAGGGAATGTAGTGGTCATGTAAAAGAATTTTTCTATAAGATGTTTCATCTTATGATTAAATTGTTATGTAATATTCATAATAACCAAATACACAACACCTATTGATCTTTTATGTTTTATCCAGTGATGTTTTCTATATAATAAATCATTTTTCAGTGTTTAATAAAAGGAGGGGTTGTATTAAATCTGCAGTATACTTGAGGTTCTCACAATCACCTGATGAAACCCTGATCTCATAACAATCATGGAGAACACTACTACGCCCCTTATATTGTAGAAAAAGGTAATCCATTTAAGATGAGGTTATATATTCTTGACTTTCATCTGATTCATATTCCAAGAATCAACACATATTTTCAAGGATTAATCATCATTTTTTTTGAAAACAACACTGGAGATTCCCAAGGTGACGTTCTTGGAAAACTAAACCCCTTTTCTCTAATTCATCTAACTGGTAGTTAATCTCCTAGAGTTATTATCCTACCATTCTATATGGTAGAATATAATATAGATCATCACCTGGAAATAATGCTATCACTAAATCCATGTCTCTCTTTGGTAGTAGTCATGAGAATTTATCTGGATACACATCCTGAAATTGATCAAGAATAAAATAATATCCAAGATATTATCCTCCATCATCAAGCATGAGACAAATCACATGGGCTGTGAGTTCCCCGAATTCTAAAAAAATGTCCATATACAGCCTACCCAAACATCCCATTCCACACAATGTATATAGGTCTCTCCCTCAAGTGATGTGAATGTTACCCTACATTGGTAGCGGTAAAATTGGTCCTACTAAAACAACTACTAGTCCACTCACATAATCCAATAAAAACCTGACATCTCATGCTTGAATAAATCCCATGGATTACATTACCCACCGACCTATAGAACACATACCTTTCAATGACTATTATTTTCTATACGTAACCATAACTGTGTATCTATTAACATAACCACACATATACACTCCACCAATAATCCAATCATAACTATAAATTGAGAAGAAATAAAAGAATGTGATGCACCTATATTAGATAAACACCAACAAGCAAGGATGTTACATGGAATATATCTCTAATAGTTGATGGTTCAGCCTCACCACCTCTAAGTGTATGTTTAACATAATGAAAATGACTATCCCCAATTCCCTAGTCCCTAGCTGGTGTTCCTGGTGCTACACTAATCTACCGATATGGGTGCTCTATCACCAGAGTACCATGTACACTACCTCATCTAGTAAGATCAGTTGATCTCAAACAGTCTACTTGATATGGGTTAACCGACCCTATTCCTACACTTAGCATCTACATCTACCCTCTATTCATTTATAACTATTTTTGGTTCCCATAGAACCTCTAAACATTCCCAAATTATACTTCTCACTCATCACTTGACTAGGGTGTGAGAAACTAACAAAAAATATGCCTAAGCCTTCCACACTGATATTAGTAAACATGCTCTCTACCATGGGAGATTGGTTCCTTCTTCTGTCTAACCATTCCCCCACCTCCCCAATGTAATCTCTCGAAATGGTGCTTCCTACCATCAAAATATTGTCCACTAGATCACCCAATTTGAATAGCATGCCCTCCACTATAATAATTCTCAAGTAACCCTTATGTAAAAAGGTCCTGATCAACTACTTCGATATATCTCATCAAACAGATGATATTTACCTATGACATGATATCATATCATATTCCATCCTATAAATGACATTCCATAACATTCCCATCACCCTTTAATGCTGAAATTAATCATTTCATATTCGTTATGAAACCACCATATTTCATCACTGAAATTGATCCTTGGGTCAACCATATAAAATTTTCAGCCTTATCCTACCTCTAAGTCTCTATATTAAAATGATCTGAAAACATTTCCTAGAAGTTCTTCCATAATATACCAATAGCCTGCTTGGTCTGGACTAAAACACCCCACCAAAACATTTCATGACCTCACAATATATAGTTCACCAAATTAAATATCATCTGTTGGGAATCCTTTACGTGAAGATGAATTATTTTTATATCATCTATAAAGAATTTAGTTACATCTGGTCCACCCTCTCCTCTAAAAGTTAGAGGGTGGTGTTGTTGGAAATCCCTAGTCAACTCAAACATACTCAGCCCAAACCTCCCATAGTCTCATTCCATCATCTCCATAAATGACTAATTTTATCATAGAAAGGCTAATCTCCCATGTTACATTGAATAAATAGGTTCCATTTATTCACCTCTAGTGGAGCATTCTTGGTTTCATCCTCTTCTCTCCCAAATAGAACAAAACATTTTGGTTTCATCTTCCTATAACTCAAAGAACACATCTCAATACCCATACATAGGGATTCCACAATTTAAATTAATGAAGGCTCAATACTTTCCATTGAAAACTGATTTCTCATACTCTATCTCAATGTAATTCATCACATGTATCAAACTACCCTTTACCATCCCTATTATGGTCATGGATACCATGGGTTTAATAAACATACATAGTCACACGCGTTTCATTAAACATTTTTTTAATACTATTTTAACATCCAAAATGTAACTACACTCTCTTAAAATAATTTACCATTTACCCACCTGTTTCACATAATATTTTTACTAATTTATACATTATATTAAGAATAATTATTGAACTGTTCTTTAGAAATATTTTCATATAACCATTTTTATCACCATTATTAGACACCAATTTCTTCAATTTTACAAGGAAGTGAAATGAATTATACTCTTTATGACCAAAAACCATCCCATCTTTTCCTATAATGATGCATGCCACATATATCCCAAGGTTCCTAAAATGATCCATGAATTCACAACCTCATATATTTTCTTACATTAGAAAAATATCGTAAAATAGTCACATCAAAACCCATGTACATCACCATATGGTGAAATAGCATTCAACTATAACAACACATATAAAGAACAAAAAAACTTACCCTAGGAACATGGGTATTCCAACTTACATGGCTTGGCTACTCCTATAAATGGGATCAATTTCATGGCCCAAAAATCCTAACATCTCATCTAACATTCCAAATAGTAAGGCATAGAAAAGACCTTTTCTGATACCACTCTGTATGGAACTTGAATCAGATTCCACTAATTGGTTCCCTATGTCTGGTTGCCACATGACCTCAAACAAACTTCCACGTATTCCAGAAGTTGTCGACTATATGTGAGGTTCTAATGGATCACACATGGAGACTATACACTCTCTATCAGACTATTCCGTGCAAGATAACATGAATAAAAAGAATAATAAATAAATAACTCAAAACAATCCTTATTAATTATTTCCCCAAACAATGTATAAAACACAAAAAATAATTAAATGTGGAATTTCTTGATAATAGTTCCAAAAGAGATTTTAAAAAAATAAATAAATATAGAAAAATCACAAAATGATTCCTAACTCCATATTTTGATACTCATACATGAACATCCCAATAGAAACTCAACTCCCTATAATATGGCCCTTCTTCTAGTTTATACCTTTAGCCATATAATCTACATGGGTACCCCATTGGCTGCTCAATCTGTGTTGGAGTTTAGGCAACAATAACTACTTTAAAAAATATCATAATGTGTTTCATGGTTTAGTAATTCCCATCATTTATACAATAGCCAAAAATAATCAATTACCAGGTGTAGTGACTAAGTCATGTTCCTTATCACACTAGGAAAATCCATTTTTATAATCATTTACATCCAATTAACTTGAGGGATCTGTCCAGGTTGTTTCATCCAATGAAAACCTGTACGGTCTTGAGCATCAGTCTGGTACGCTAACACATCCATTCTAAGGGTGGGTCAGAGAATCACTCCAACTATGTCTGTGGAAGGATCCTCAGTCATTTATCACACACCACCAATCCATGTGCACATTCATATTCATCCATTTAAAACATACACCATATCACAAACCATACATAATCAATACACATAACATTTAAAAATATAATTTAATTTAAATCCTGAATAATTATCCAACCTTAACCCATTAACACATTTACTATATACATAACCTATCCCATTTAACCCATTAACATATTTTTACTATTCATGTGTAATTCAAATTTCATTAGCACACACAAATTAATTCATCAAACCCATTTTACACAATGCCAAACAATACATTATTCCATTATCAATGTATAGACACAAAATTTCCTTTACAAATAAACTAATACTAAAATATGTTCATCATGGGTTCAACATTATCACAAATCAATTTCGTACTCAAAATTATCATTTTCCATGTTTGTTAAATAATGTCACACCACACAGGTGGCCCTAAAAAAGTTAATGAAACCTCAATGAATCCCATGGGGATCATGAGGGGTTAAATTAATCATTTATAAAACCAATAAACCAAATATCACTAGAAAAATCAAAATAACTATAAGAGAAAATAAATAGCAGATTCTCACATAAATAAATAAAAAATCAGACTGTGGTATATTACATGTATACCACATACCTAAAATCTAATGATGAATATATGCTTAAATTAGACATAGATCAAGACTCAAGAACCCCATGAAGCCTATAGCAAATATCCACTAACGAATGAGAGTATAAGTGCTTCATATGAATAATAAGAGAACCAAAAAATCTAATCTTGAAAAGAGATGCATAAAGATCATTAGAAATACAATGATATTCGATCTGAAACAAAAAAACTCCAAACGGCCTAGAATTGAAGGTGATAAACTCTTGGGAAGTCTTGTTACCTTATGTTCATCACTAAGGATGGAGTCGGAAAAAATGGGGAGAAAATAGTGTGAGTGTCTTAAATTCCCAAGTGGATATTTAGGTAAATTCGTTCTTTTATATGGGAAACATGATTTTTTCACATGGTTCGACAAACCATGTGAACATTGAGCACTGTACTCATTCCAAGAGGGTTTAAGTTTCATAGTTACCTGGGGAGGCCCTCACGGTTTGATATACCACACACAAACCATGAAAAATTCTTCCATCCCTAGCTGCATTTTTTGGATTTTCCCTCACACGGTTTTTCATAATAATGTACCCCTCCTTTCTGGATAGTATGATTTGGGCATACGATTATATCAAATAGTGTACCGACTATGAAACATTCCCTGTATGGTTTAATTTTTTTTTCGTGTCTAGAACCCCTAGAACACCCTCTAACCTCATCATAAATGTAGCCACATTCTTTTAACCTAAAATAAGATATTAAAACCCAAATTTAATCAAGGACATACCAACATAATGTTTGGGATCTTACAAATGGTATTCCTGTGCATATCTTCATATAATAAATTAATGTGATTTTTGAATAAAGGAAATCATAGTCCTAGATACATTGGTCTCTTTGTGATCCTTGATCATTTTGGAGTAGTGGCCTATTGACTAATACTCCCACTGAACATATCTCATGTAAATGATGTATACCATGTATACCTCTAAGTAAAGTACATATTGTACCCCTAACATGTATTCAATCCATAGGTGGTACCATATGTTTCTGAGATCATATTTGAAAAACATCCAGTTAATATCATATATCATATAGAAAAACTTCTATGAAAAAAGACAATTAATCTAGTCAATTTGTTGTGATGAAACCACATGTTTGAAGAAGATATGTGGGAAACATATGAAGGGTTAAAAATTAGTTACCGTCATCCGATTTGGTATATGAAATTAAAATGTATAGGGAAAATTTTATTAATGATGATTAATTTAATGAACAATACTTTTATAAATTAAAATTCACCTAGAAATTTAATTAAATGTATTACTTTCAAATATGGTTATGGAAAACACATGCATTTTTTCATTATATCAAATTAGATTTAAAAGACCATGATACATCATTACCATTTATAATATATATGTTGAATATAGTTATCATAATTAATTTAAATATAGGGTTTTAACAAATCAAATTGAAACACAAACAAAAACTTATGCCTTGAAATAGTTAAAACTTGCATTATGAAGCCCATTTCTCAATGATTCTGATGGAATCATCACCAAAATGATTATTCATTGACCAATAAAAATATTAAATCCAATAACCTAATCATGAGAGAAACCATTTATGGGGGATGTTTGAGCTCATCGATACCACGAACAAAACCATGTCTGTTGAACCACCCTATAAATGTCCCACCATCACCCACCTTTATCTTTATGAATTTGTTGGTTCATTAAAGGTATATTTATGAATAACCTATAAATAATTTTTTTACACTATTTTTTATATAAAAATAAAAATAGTATCATCATTTTATTTTTTACTTCATAATGTTTTTTTTCATTCAATAAAACATAAATAGAATTTATGGATAATATACAAATTCAATTAAAGAATTTATTATGATGAATTAAAGAATTTATGAAATAAATAAAATTTTAATTAAATAATTTAATTAAATAATTTTTATTAATATGAATTATAATATATTTTTTTTGAAGTCAAATTTAATTTTTATAAGTGTTAAAAACAATTATTATCAAAAAACCTAGTAATTCAAAATAAATTTTGATTATTATTTTAAAGGTGAAAATTTTAATATTTTTAAAATTAATTTGGTAAAATGAATATTATTTTTTGGATAAAAATATTGAAATTATACAATGGTGAGTTTTTCCAAATTTTCTAAGATAGCAAAATATTTTGGTAAAAAGTTAAATATCATCTAAATATACTTTGTGTACTAGTATATCATAATGAACCAAAAGTGATGTAATAAAAAATATAAATGGGATAAAATTCCAAATTTTTTTCCCATTTAAAATAATATTATTTTTATTAATTGTTTAATTTTATTGAGCCTTTTTGAATCCTCCAAAACATATAAGATAATTTAGGGTGTTACAATTTTTCAATAATATTATTACTCTTTTCCAAATAAGAAAGGTATTATTTTATTCATTTAGGCCATTGGAATCATAAAATAATAAAAAACCACTCCCATTTGGAAGAAACCATGTTAAAAAATAGTGGAATTTTTTTTGGTAATTTTTTTATACAGAGTCCTAAGAAATATTAATGAAATCCTCACTCTTTTCCTATAAAGAGTCACCCAATATATCATTTATATTCACTCAAAATACATGAGACACATCTTAAATATTCCCACATATCTATATTTTCCTCCCAATGTCCCCTCAAGCTCTCAAGAATCTCTATACAACCATTTGGAGTCACAAACTCATGTAAGGGATTCTTACCTTCAATTAATTATTCAAGTTTATTTATTATATTATGCCTTCTATTTCCAATTACTAATTTTGGTATATTTATTTACATGTACCCATTGCTTTACATTATATTTCAAAATTATTATATTCACTTTTCTCTCTTATCAACCGAGTTTATGAATTTTTATGTGACATCATCCTGATGTAGAAATTTTACTGCAATTTTCTGTGCCAAAACAATTGTGTAGTGAATATTATAACCATTTCCAATCAAGGTTGTACAACTTTAAAAACATATAATTATTTTAAATTGTACATACATTTATATATTCCACACTCATTTATCTATTAAAAAAATATTGTTATGAAATAATCAATGTTTTATTATCTATGTGGCACACTTAAGATTGAGATTAAAATGAAAGTTTTGGGTGTACCCATATTTATATGGTACTCCAATGCATTGGGTGATATTTAGTCTCATGAGATGTAATTTTGGGATAGTGAGTGACACTAATTACATTATGTGGATTTTTCTCTCGTGATTCCTTTATTTTCATCCTTGACCTATGTTTATGATTGTGTGTTTTCAACTGTTTCAACATTTACCATGTTATGATTATCATGATATATCAAGCCTTATTATTAATGTTTATTATTATTAAACCCTTTATCCACAAAGATATGCCTATTTTTTTACTTTTATAACAATATTCCATGGTTATTTTCTTACTGGGATTTATAACTCGCCCTTTTCATATGTATATCCCTAGGTTATCCAATGTAGTTTTAAAATCCTTGGAATTTTAGAAGCATGTTGAGGATGTTTTCAATAATTTTTTCATATCCCATGTTTGAGATATTATTCTATGTACATATTTTTAAAATACATTATAAATAGCCATGTATTAGGTTGTATTATGTGTACTTTTATGGAATAATTATTTCATTAATGTGGAATATAGAATAGGGTTGTTACAATCATGTTAGTGTCATGATAAGAGATAGTTTTCATCCTTCCATATAGGATGGCTCCAACATAGATTTGACAGTTGAAAATTTAGTTACATGATAATGAATTTAATTTTTTTAATATATCCTTTTTTGAATCAATGGGATTCTCCTATTTTCTTCACCATGATCTATGATGGTACCATCAAATTATCTGTGCATTATTGAATATTGAACCCAATGATGGTCAAGAACTGATATCCCCTTCTACGAATTGATGATATCATTATCTAAATAAGTGGTGAAAGGATCTTATCAAATATTAATTTGATATATGTATATTACAAGTTGAGGGTGAGACCCTATATTATATCTTTTACCACTTTTAGGAGTTGGTATGGCAGTATGAGTTCACAGTAATCTTTCTCGGGTTGAAAAACACATCAGAAGTATTCATGGCCTTGATGAATCAATTATTTCATCCTTTTCTAGATACTTTTGTGGTTGATGTTTTTTATGACATATTGTTGAACTCCTAGTATCTAGACAATCATTAAAGACACGTTGACATCATTTTGAGTAAATTGAGAGAGCACAATCTTTATGAAAAGATAACCAAAATCAAATTTTAGATTTATAATGTTCACATCTTAGGCCTAGTCATCTAAGATGAAGGAGTATCAGATAACCCAAAGTATTTCTTTGTCATTATATTTAGGGGAAACCCATGATTTTTTAGATTTGGAGTTTTCAAGGAAATTTAGGATATTATGGTCACTTTGTCCAAGAAATCAATAATCTGGATGCACCAATGTCAGGCATGACCAAGAAGGTAGTGAACATAGTTTTTTATGCATAAAGGGTGATTTTATATTGCTTTATATAAGTGTGATCGTTGAACCTATCTTCACATTACCGATGTATTGTAAAGTATATATTGTATTCTTTGATGCTTTAAAAGTTCAACTTAGAGATGTTCTGTTGCAAGAGGACCGATTGGTTGCATATGGCTCCAGATAGTTGAGACTGCATGAGTGGAATTAACCTAATCAAGATATAGAGTTGGAAACATTGGTATATTCCATAATATGTTGGATACAATATCTTATTAGTGAGAGTATTTTGGTATACATGAACTGCAATAGTCTTATGTGTATCTTTTATATGTGGTACCTAATCCTTCAGAAATGGATGTGGGTCAAGTATCCTTATTCTTTCACCTTCAACATGTATTATAAACTAATAAAGTGTATCATTTTTTTATTAATTGAGCCATATTCCAAAAATAGATGCAGTGTTAGAGTCTCAGGACATGTGGAAAATTATGAAACTCTTGGAAGACATGCAATAAGTTATTCTGGAGTCACAGGGATGAGGGGATCTGACATAAAAATCCGTTATACCTATAAATTTGGACTGAATCAGGAAATAATCAGTGTCTAATACATCAAGCTTTGTTTTTAGACACAACTTATATGGTGGGGAGTCACCATTAATATGGTCTCTAGGCGATTTAAATTCTTTTCTTTCATTGGGTTGAGTATGTGTTCATGCGAGCTTACACAAGGAGATGATGATTGATTTTCCCACTTTAAAATCATAAGTACATATTTTTTTCACAAAAAAGTATTGTTATCTCCAATATATGATTGGTGGTTTGGAATGATGAAATTGGTACCATGTCATTTGATGAAATATTTCATCTATTAGTAGGTTAAAGTCAAGTATGAGAGGATATAAGGGATATTACATCCTACTCCCATTACTATGAGGAAATTAGATGATGTTATTATGGAAATAGAGATAGGATTACCTAGGACATCCCATAAAAATTATGTAGTGTTGGTCATCATGGATCGAAAGATGATGAATTCCAACATATTATCTATTAGGGAGAACTTCACAATTGAGGATCTAGGTAGTAGGTACATTTTTGAGGTAGTTCAATTTCATGATGGGTTGAGGGCTATAATTTTTTATAGATATAATAATTCAACATCATGGTTCTAGAAGTTTATTCAATATTACTTGGAATCATGGGTTCTTTTGAGTACAACCTATCATCCTTAGACTAATGGTAAATCTGAGTGAACTATTCAGGTTTTTGTTGATATATTACAAGCTTATGTATCATATTTCAATTTTTAATTAGAGAAACTTATGGAACAAATAGTGTTTGAATATAATAATATCTTATAGGATTCGATCGAGATATAACAATTTTTATCATTGTATGCAAGGTCGTCTCTTTCACCTATTTGGTGGTTATAGTTGGAGATTTACCTCATTATGGGCCGAGTCTCATAAAGGATATTTCTATGTAGTTTAACATTCTCTATAGGTAGCTTTTGACTATGAGAATTTTTAAGAACAAAGATGATGACCATCATAGATTGCCTCTAGTGTTTGAGGTTTTTCATTAATTTTTCCTTTAGGTGTCTCCTATTTTGGGGTAACACCGTATCAGGAAACAAAGAATGTTAATGCCTCTGGTTTTCAAGAAATTTACGATAGACGATAGTGTTGATCTAGCCCTGCCAAAATCACTTCCCAAATACCCTCTATTAATACTAGAAGCATTATTGTTATTTGAAATCAAACCATTTAATGCTTTTATGAAAACCTAAGGAGGATACCCGAAAGAGTGGTAATGTTCTTAAACGAACTTATTTATTTTTTTCTTTCTCCACATCTATCAAATATTATAAAACCATGATGATATAATAACCACATTATCTTGTTTATAATAGGATGTAATTATAGTAAGTTAATTACCTAAAACTATATCCACATCCATCAAATGAGTTAAAAAATCACTGACCTTGTGTATTGTGGGCTACCACCTCATGAACCGAAGACATTCATTCTTCCATTTCTTCCTTTCATGGTTGGGTATGATGATATATCTAAATAATATATCTGGTATACATAGCATAGTTAATCCTTCGGATTAATTATTTCATATATGTATTCAAATTCTATTCGGTTGGATACATGAAAACATCTCTCGTGTGTATGGAGGACTACTGCCTCATGAAGCTATGCAATTTTTCATTCACTTTCACTTAACATAGAAGGTTATAAAGATAATCATAATAAATATATGTGACATAAATGAATTAATTATGAATTTAATGAAATATTTATCATTTTGGTAAGGATAATAAATCATTTTATTTCCTACAATTTCATAATCATAAGGGTGAAAACATCATTTATTTACATGTGGAATATCTCCTTCAAGAGGAAATTTTACTATATTTTCATCACCACACCACATGGATGATATAAATAAGTATTTAATATGGTAAATATAATATTATGATCATTATTAAAATATTATATATTACTTACCATATTTCAAAAATGATAATTGTAAAATGGAAAGGTTGCTCAGGTGTAGGTTGAACCTACCATTTCCATGATCGTTACGTATATCGTTTTGCAAAACCATATTTCAGGATAGTTTTTAAAAGAATAATTGATGTATGAATATTATAATTATGTAATTTTGTTATTTATATGATTATTGAACTATATAATATGTGAAAGAACCAAATCCTTCTTGATGGAACACACATAATAAATCGAGTCTATTAACTCCCGATGCAATGAATATAAGGAATTATTTTTAAAATATAAAAATAATATATTATAAAAGGATCATATATGATAAAATATATATTAATATGGTTCTATAAAAGGATAATAAATTTTTTTCAACCACAATAAAAGTGGTTAAAGAACATTAAATAAAAAGGAGTCGTGAGGTAAGGGATTTCTTCTCAGTTTACAATCCATTGAGACTTATTTATTTTTATACACAAAATCACTTTTATATGGTGTATATACTAAACCATGACAGGTAATATCATTATTATTTAATAATTAATTTATTTTTAGTTTCAATTTTTATTTTTTTTTTGTCTAATGGTTTTTGACTTGAAAATTACCATTTCACTAATTTTATTATAAAATATCACTTTCTTTTGTGATTTTTAACTTCCTCTTAATAAAATAATTTACATGTAATCATTATTCATTGTATATTGAATTTATATTATATATACATATTCTTGTATATTGAATATGATTATTGTCTAATTATTTTACACTGATAGTCATTTGATTAACTAGGGAAATATTTATAAATATATATCCTTTACAAGATAAGAATATTTAATGATAAGGTGAATTATTTATGAGTTAAATCAATTATTTGATATATTAGGAATGGTATAGACCTAAAGAGATGGCTGACTCCTCTTAATGATACCCCTCGATGCATCAGTAGTCTCATGGAATGAATTAGTTTGATAGCTTTAGTAGAATGGTTTTATCCATCAGTTTTAAACAATCTAGATAATAGATCATAATAGTATAGGTATCATAAACTAGGGAAACAATATGTCTATTTATTTATCATTTCATTCATTAAGAGTTAAGTTATTATTATCCACAATATTTTCACAATGATATTGTCTTAGGTTGAATTTCATTTTAATTAATTGATTAAATGAAATTTTTTCATTTATTTCCCATGTCATGTTAATAATTCATTTTGTAGTTTATTAAATTACAATAATGCCCAATTATTTACTTTTATATATTAATTATAATTATTAATTTATGATAGATTCCATTATACAAAAACCTTACTGATAATTTCATCTAAAACTTATTTTTATCGTTTATCATGAATTCAATTACTCTACTATGTATGATTTGAAGAATATTCTTGAGGGAATAATGATATTATGAAAAAAAAAATTGTAATTTTTTAATCAAATTTATATGCGGCCATTATATATATCTGGTTCAGAAAAACTACAAAACTATTTGTAACTACAGGATATGATTATTTGTATATTATGAATGTATAATAAAATGGACACAGACTAATGACTACTTATATAGGGGTTAGTATAGTTTGTATGAAAATATTTTTTTATAGAAAATTTTGTAACTAAATTTAGAAAAACATAGATTAGGGAATTTAAAACTATGATATATTTTGTGGAAAAATATAGAATAATATACTTTTGTTTTTTAAATTAAAATATTATAATATTTTTTCTAGAAATACTTCTTTGTATAGATTCTAAAACTGGACAAGGATCTAGGATAGTAGTTCCTAAGCGTAATAACTCTGAAAAAGGTCCAGAGGTTGAGACCTGATCATCACCTACTGCATGAAAATGATACTTATAGGTACATGGTTTAAAAATCCTGCGAGATATTCTTAGAATAATTATCATTTTATTTACAAAAAATTATGAAGTATTAGAACAGAAATATATCGACAAACAAATCATTTTTAATATTATGAGATTGTAAATGCATAAATGATTCAATTTATTTTATGATTTTCAATGGTTTTAGGAGAATAATTTTTTTCATAATTATAAGATAAAATATATCATATTCCATCATTTATAAATTGAACCTAGAATGAATAATGGTGTTAATACTCAAGGATTATATAGGTACATCCCTGATGGGGATGCCAATACATCTTGTATTGGAACTATGAAAATTATGTCTATGTTAGTGTTTTAACATTAGATTTTTAAAAATAACATTTTCTAGATGGATAATCGTATTCCATAGTGTGATTATATTTTTATAGATAATTTCATAACACAATAAACCTCTTCATTTAGTGGGACTACTAATCTAGTTGTAGCCGATAAATGGATTAAGTCACTTGAGATATATTTATGGCCTTAGGATGTGGTGAAAAAATGGTATCACTTATAGTGGATTATCTCAAGGGTGATTGTTGTTAATGGTTTTCATTGATTCTGAGTAATATTGAATAATATGAAATAGAACTCATGGAGTAGATATGTTTTGTCAAAACATTCATCAAAAAATATGTCATTCATGAGATATAATCCGAGATGAAAAGAATGTTCCTTAGGTTCAATCAAAAAGGAGATGAATATTTGGTTGATTATAAAGCTATATTTACAAGGTTAGTTAGGTATTGAATAGATTATATATTAATCACAATGTTTATGATTTACTATTTATTTGATGGCCTTAAGACAAGTCATAGAAGGGTGTTTCCCTCTAATTTTATTTCTTAATATGATGATATAGTTTAATGTGATATAAAAATTTATTAAAAATTATATATGATTTATTTATTTTAATGGTATTAAGTGAATAATATGATACAAGAGTTAAAAATGGATAAAAGTAAGAAAGGAGGAAAATATTTTCCCGAATGTGATAACTATGGAAAGAAAAAACATTGTATATGCTTAAAGGGAATCATAGGTTTCTATAGGTGTGGGGAAAGTCCATATGTCCCATGATTAAATGGTCAAGAATGAACTTTACATTTTACAAATCATCCACTAAAATGCTGTGGGTAAATATAAAATTGAATCCCACAATTATTATGGGAATATAACTGAGAAGATGCTATGGGATCAAGGTCAAGATTATGTAATTGATACCACTGAAGTGGACTAATTAATGTACATGTGTTTAGAATAATAATTATTTCATTTGAGTATTTTATCAGTGATTACATCATTATAATAATTATGAAATGTATATGTATTTTACTTAATTACCTTTTAATTAATGATTTAGAAGCATGTGTTGATCAATGTTAATAATGAAGAAAAATGATTTAATATATAATTAGCCATCTTGGAAAAAACAAGATTAAAGGTAAGACAAACATTAATTTGTTAATAGTTTTAGGTTAATGAGTTTGGAATTATGAAAGGATTTGTATTGATAATGTAAATAGGATAGTAATGACTACCGTGGAATTGATTAATCATTCATTGAAAAATTGGTTTATATTATCATTGATGGAGTTACCAAAATTGTTGGATTTAATGAATTTAGCTAATAATATATGTCTTATTTAAAGAATAAGGAACCATTGTTGTTTTCACTAATATTTTATTTTAATTCAACTTATTACCATATCTCAAGAGAATACATGTTAAAGGTATTCACATGTTTATTATGGGTTGATTAAGAGGAATTTCGTGTTGTTTGGATTAAAGGAATGTTCATTTTGGAAATTAAGTGAACACCATTAAAAACTTTTGGATCATAATATTTTATAAGATTAATATGAATATCATTTTATGAAATCATTTTTGTTGAACATTGGGTAATGTGGTATAGATTAATTTATTACTCCACCATAGGTAGATTTATGCATATCTGATAACATATGCAAACTATATTGGTTTTTGAAGATAGTAAGAGATAGAAAATGGTGTTTTCACTCTTTATGTATACTGTAATACATCAAATGGGAATTTTATTACCTCATATATAAAAATTAGTTTGGGATATTCTATTCTTTGTTTAGGATATGATGTGGAAATTTATTTAATCACATACAAAGGATGAGATTATTCCTATGAAAAAAATATCAAGAAATTATATTTCCTTATATTCACAGAGAGTGGATGAATTACTAACTTATAGGAAAATTATATTGAAACAAATATTTTTTTTCATATTATCATCATTTATAAGGATTTCAACAGCAGCTTTCATGCCACCATGGTTTTGGGCTTCGTGGTCATTAAACTTCTCTAGATCACCCACATTTTGTGATAAATGTTTATTTTCACATTCCACTATTATTTGGGAAACATTAATTTTTTTACACATCCATTTTTAAAATCCCTCCTATGTTATGATACTTTAAAACATATTTATTTGATTATTCTAGATGGCCTTCATACATCCCATCCTATCTCTCTAAGATGATGTTTTATAAACCTTTTTACGATGTGGTTTTTTCATCAATGAAGTTTCCAAATGAAAAAACCCATTATTACTGTTAACAATTTTTAATGGAGAGGATATAATTTAATTAATGTGGGGATAATATTATTCTTCATTAACTTACATTATTGTTCTTTTACAATAAATTTATTTTCATTGAAATCTTGGAATTTGCACAACACTGGGATTATGAAAAATTAAGTTTAGACACGCATTGTGCATTAAATTATTAATAAACATGTTAATAATTTTATAAATTTTTTTAAAAAACATCATTTTAGAAATCTTAATCCCAAATTATAGCTGGGTTAATTTTTTTAATGCTTCGTTTTTCATTAATAGTGAAAAATAATGAATTTCAAATGAAAACGACCATCTTATTTAGATAATTTATACTATTAAATTATATTTTTAATTAGTTTTTAAATAAAATTAGATACTTTGTATAAAAAGAAATCTAACTAAATTCATTTAAATAATTTTTATATTGAATAATTGTATAAAAATATTATAAACTTTTGATCATTTTCTCTTCAAAACATCTCTTTCTCATCATGTCAGTAGGATTAATTTTAAATCAAAATATTCTATTTATATGAATGGAATATGTTAATATTGAATATATATATTAAATCAATCTAATTTATCATGTATAATATGTACAACATAATGTTTGACTAAAATTAAAGGTGAAAATAGTAAAAAAAAATTAATGTCATTGAATTAAAAATAGGTTTAGTGGGGGATAAACTAAGAATATAAGGCTTAAAATTAGCTACCAATTTGCGCAACACCCATTGTATGTCCATATATATACCCTTATTACATTATATATTATTTTTATGAGTTTTTGGGACATACTTACATGAAAGTACATATATAAAAAGTTTTGTAAAGAAAAAAACAAAAATGGAACCTTGCGTTATTTTAATATCTTTAAATATTTTTGATAAGGAAAAAATTATTTGGTTACAAATATTTATTTCATATTTAGAAAATTTATTTATCCTGATAATTTATATTAATTTTTGGATATTAAAAAATTACTCAAAATACATACAAACACCAATATAGTAATTATCTGTTTAACAATAAAATAAAATAAATGTTAGTAAAAATATTAAAGGTGATTTAAATTGAATAAATTATTTTGTTCCATTAGTTTTTTTTATTAATATATAATTTTACAGAATTTTATAACTAATATATTCTAATTCCATCATTATCGTGGTATTTTGTAATTTCAAATTAAATAAAAATTATAAAATTTGTAATTAATGATATTATATAATAAATGATATTTTACTAAATGATTTAAATAAACATAATTCATTTATTCTTCCATGTTATTTCAATATAATATTAAATATAAAATATGTTCAATTGATGGACCAATTGTTCTTTTATAATGAATATATTTACCCATAAATTGTAAAAATAATGTTATAACTGTTATGGAAATAGTGGTGTTTATAATCATTGGATATAAATTAGGTTATAAAGATATTTTTTTCCCTATCATATAGATTAGCTCAGTCTAAATCCTATTTACCATAGTAAAAACACAAAATGGTAAAAATAAGGAAACATAAATGATAAAGAAAAAATTGTTCGAAATATGTTTTTAATTTTGTCTTATAGGTGTTTATCGACCATATAATCCCATAAACTAATTATTTATCTATTTTTGGGCCACTTTGGGTATGTAAGACCTCACAATAGTGAATACTTTTGGGTATTTACAAAAATTTCACTCCTCCACTTTAAAAGGGCATTGACTCTCCTGTATTCTTCACACCTTTAAACCATTGTGGATCATCCGATACAATGACAAATAAATTCATATATTCCCTACCCTAATCCATGAAGCCTTATTTTTTTATGATGTCAGTATTATGAATGATTTAGTGAAACACTAAGAAGAATACCTGAAGAAGAGGTAATGATATTCAATGATAATATTTACATTATTTTTTATTCCACCTCTTTCAACTATTATTAAACCATATAGATATAATAAAATACATATCTCACATATAATGTGATATTTTTATAGTATTTTAATTACCTAAAACCATCTCCAATTCAATCAAATGTGTTAATAAATCATCATGTTTTAGTACATTGGACTACTTCTTCAAGAACCAATTACATTGGTTCTTCTATAAATGTCATTCATGAATGGGAATTATTATGGACATAAAGAATATATATGATTTTAATAACATATTTATACCAATTTTATAATTATATTATTTATATTTTTTTACCTTTAATTATATAGATGATACTAGAATGTCACTCGTGCATATTGTGGACTACAACCTCATGATTTCCTGGGATTTTCCTACCTTTAATGCTTCACAAGGTAGGTGCTAAGGATAATGATAATGATTATATGTGGTATAAATGGAATAATTATTATCTTCATGATATATTTATCATTATTTAATAACTACACATCATTTTATTTCATACCTTTTTCACTATGATAAGAACGATAATATTGTTCATGTATGTGCGGACTACTGCCTTCACAAAATGATGTGGCTCTCTTTTCATCACCACACCACATGGATGATATATAGAATTTTATAATATGGTACATATAATATTATGATCATTCTAGAAATATAATATCTTACTTAACATCTTTTCATAATAATCATTAGAAAATATAAATGTTACTCATGCGTACGTATGGACTACCATATCCATGACCGTACTGTAATTCATTTCTCAAAACCTAATTCCAAAATTATATTTAAAATTAATATTTATTTATAAATATGATAACTATTTCATGAATATTATTATGGGAACTATATAAATATATAATATTCAAAATAACTAGATATTTCTTAATGAAATTCAAATAAGAAAATAAGACAATTAAGACTTCAAACAATGAAAGTTGTGAATGATTATTAAATGACCATTGATAAGATGTTGTAAAAGGATCAAATATGATATTATAAATACTAATACAGTTCTTTTATATTTTAGTAACATGTTTAAACCAACTAAAAATTATTTAAAAAAACATTAAATTAAAAGGAATCATGAGGTAATAGATTTCATTTAAATTTCAATTCCATTGTTACTTATTTATTAGTATGAACCAACTCACCTTTATGTGATGTATAAACTTCCCCTTGATATTTAATATCATAATTAATTAATAATTTATTGTATTTTATGTTTCAATTAGAATTATTTTATCTAAGAGGATTTTTCATGAAAATTAACAAGTGGTAAATGATCTTGTACAATCTCACATTCTTTTGGGATTGTAAACTTTTTCAATAAAAAATAACTTCAGTGTAATAATTTTTCATTATACATTACATTTATATTAAATATTTATATTATTGTATATTTTATATTATTACTTCCTAAATATTATACAATTTTTTATTTTTTGTTATATTTTATAGTTATTTGAGTAACTATGGAATAATTGATAAATATGCATCCTTTACTGAATAAGAATAATTTATGATAAGGAACATTATTTATAAATTTAATCAATTATTTGATGCGCGATGAATGTTATGGAACGGCAATATATGGGCGGGACGATTTAATTACATACCATTTTTGCATCTGCAGTCTCATGGGATGAATTAGTTAGCTAGCCTTAGTTTAATGGGATTATGAAAATAAGTTTTAAACTATCATGAGAATAGATATTGATAACAAAGGTATCATGTTCATAGGAAACATGATGCCCACTAATTATAAATTTCTTTAATTAAGAGTTCATTATTAATATCCATCATAGTTTGTTCTATTATATTATCCGTAGATCAATTAAATGGAATTTTATTGATTAAAATGCATGT
This sequence comes from Viscum album, assembly GCA_963277665.1. Classification (NCBI taxonomy): domain Eukaryota; kingdom Viridiplantae; phylum Streptophyta; class Magnoliopsida; order Santalales; family Viscaceae; genus Viscum; species Viscum album. The sequence goes on from OY728150.1 coordinate 1,050,272,695, forward strand.
TTTTCTATTATTTACCTTTTCATATTGATTATGCCTTATCCAGATATTCAAATGACATTTGTGCTCAGTTATTTTCCTTGTGATGTTTATTATACTTATTGATTCAGGATATATTTTCTTTTACTTATCTGTGACTAAGAATTAGAAATTTTTTTTCCCTTTCATAGGAAATCATTGATTTTATTATATATTATATGAATGTGTAATCTTGTGGATAATGATATTATAAAAAAAATGTTGTTATTTGTGTATTCAAATGTAATATGGGTATCGTTTATGTATCTAGTTCACTAAAACTACTAAAATATTAGGTTCTTCAAGATGAATTCCTTATATATTCTAATGAGGTAATAATGTAGACACCAGCTTCAGGCAGATGGGGTCATGGTCACAATATAAATGACCAATATAATAGCAGTTAAGTTGTTATCTAAATATGTATATCAAAGGATGTGGTAATGGTACTAATACCGTTCATTTAAGATTATTTCTTATTCCACATCCTAAAAATCTACAACTACCCTGATATAATGACTTATATATCATTAATATTCTAAAATATTATAATTTTGATTTAATTACCACTAAATTTATTTTATACATCTTTCTCAAAATGAAAACATCACTCATGTAACATATATTTTAACACATCTATGAATAAAATATTTCATTTTTCATCCCATCCATACTTTGGTGGTTAAAAAATGAATTTAATTAATTAATATGATATTTATAACATATTTAAACTTCCAAAAATATAAAGTTTCAATTTAATAAATATATCTACAATAAATGGTCATCATAATATTCAACCATTTAAAATGGGAATACCATGACACTATGTAAGCAATAACTTTATAAAATTCACTTTCAATTATATTATTCATGTAAATATTATTAGATATGATTTATCTATTTGATAACGTGATAATTATATCATTATGATTTTATAAATGGTACATTATTTCTCTACTACAATACATTCTTACCCAATCAGTCATTATAACATGTTCTAATTTGGGTTTTTTTTACCACCTACAAGAACGATGTTGTAATTTTAATGTCATGACTGACTAAGAAACATTAAATACCAGTAATATGCTTATTAATAATTAATTTAATATAATTTCATAATTATAGGTGTTAATATTCCAATTATTTTTCCATATGAAATATATAATTTTATTCATTCATAATCATGGAAAAAAATATTTAACTGATCTATAATACTTTTCAACATATATTCCTTGAAATGACTCTGGGAAAGAAAAACTATATAAAACACATGAATTACCTAATCATGAACATTATTTAGGTGATGATCTTATGAGCATAACTCAAGGACCAGATCCTCCAAAAAGAAGTATGTAAGGGGAAGTAAATAGATAACACCTAATGGTTAATTTTAACAATAAATAATTAATATATGGGAAATAAGGAATTATACAATCATGATGTAACATAAATTAACTACGAATTTTTTTTAATATGAATAATAAATATATATTAATGTTATAGTGATGTTATATCACATATTCCCAATTATAATTTCAAGGTAAGGGGATTCATAACTCAATTTTTATTCAATGGGTTATATCACTTCTCCATTAAACATTTTATTCCTTGATTATGAGATTTATGACCAGTTATTATTTTATTTCTTTTTTATAATATTTTATATTGATTTAAACTTTTATTCATAATCAAAACATTTAATAATTAATAATTTAAATGTTAGAATCTTAGTAAGCATTTCTTTTCTCAATTTCCATTTATTGAGATATTCTTCATATTCAACACTTGTAAACCTTTTCATGTGTGTATATATCACATTAATTTACATTATAGTTAATTTAATGAATTTAAATGGATTTATATATCATTTTATGGACATGTTAAATGATATTTTATTCAAATTATACCATGGTATAATAAGTTTTCTATTCCCAATTTCAATTCCTAGAGTTTTTTTCATGTTATACACCATATTTTCTTGTATTTGGTGTATAAAAAACCTATTTGAAAGTACATATATCATGATAATATTCTCATTCAAAGTATTTAATGTTCTAATTCATGTAATAATCTTAAAGGGTTATTTATTAAATGTCTATAATATATGTAATGATTTTCACCTCAATTTCCATTCTTTTAAACACGTTTCATAATATGAACTTATATAATGTATATACATTATATTTGATATATTAGATCATGTTTCTATTTTATTCATATTAATTAAAGTTATTTTTCTTATTATTTATATTAATGTTTTTTTTAAATAATAAATTGTCACACCCATATTTTTGATTTCATCCTTTTTTAAAATTCATTTTTTGGATCTCAATTTATCTCTCAAGTTACTAATCTGACAGGTTTTAATTTTGGGTATTTCCTTTTTTTACATTCTTTATCCATGGGTTTCTCCACTGATTTTTTATGAAAAATGAATATTTTGGGATTTAAAGTAGTTCGGTAATTGTTGGTGAACTGTTTGGGAAACCGTGTACCCATGGCCAGGAAACCATTCAAAAAAGTGCCCTTTTTGGATAGTACATATTGCATAGTTATAAAATGGTTTGTAAACCACGTGGGATAATCTTTTGGAATATTCATATAAGACAGTTATGGGTTCATGGTTTCCGTATGGTATTTAAAACCATGAAAATTTTCTAGGTCATTAAATATATAAAAAATCATTTTGTGTCCCCTCGTGATTTAACCCCAAATTCCAATTGGTCACCCCATTCAAACTCCCGATCCCTATGCACCTCCTTTATTATCAATTTCCTCACTTTTAATCCCTCCTTTCTTATGTTTTGGTGTAGATTCGTATAAGAATAATCAAGTAAGTGGGCTTCTTCCATGGATTCCCTTATTTTTTGGGGGTTCTCTTCCAAATTAATTGGGGTTTTTTCTCTAGTGGATTATTTGACCAATTTGGGTGGAATATTGATTATTTTCCATAAATATTGATGATTATCCTTCAATGATTCAATTATAGGGTCTTATGGTGGTGAGGTTGCGGTGTCACACAAATTTTCATGATGTCTCCAAGTGTGAGGTGCGTGGTTCCATGATCTAACATTTTTAGATGATTTGATATTATTTCATAGTTAATTATAGTCACTTTTTGATTTATTTCGGGGTGAAATTGTTTTAAATGGTTTTACATGATTATGTAATAGAATGTTATTTTATAATGAAAAATGGATATTCTATTTATGTGTTCTCTATTGTTGTGCTTCATAGAACTGTTTCCTAGTTTATATGAATGGTTTGAAATATGATTTCAAATTCACATGAGGTAAAATGTTATTTAAAATTGAGTATTTGGAATGAAAAGGATTTTTATGTCATGATGAATAATTATTTGTACTTCTAATTATAATTATGATTAGTGTAAATATTGGAATTCATTTTTTGAATTGAAATTTGTATATATGTGGATTTGAAAGGTTTTTGTCCCATAGAAATGGTTAAATTAATTATATGATTTTCATTTACTATTTTCAAACAGGATTCATGAAATGAACATGTGGAAAAATGTATTGTTTTTTGAAATGGTTTTTTTAATGTGTAAAATTGGAAGTGGCTTGTTTATGGAAAAGGGTGGTTTCAATCTGATGATTCATAAAAGTGGTGTTTTCTCATTATACTTATTTTTTTACCATGTGTATATTAAATTGAAAACTTGTGTGACATATTAAATGATAAATTGAGCACAATGGTAATCCTCTATATATAGGTGGGAAACTAGAACAAGAACACTAGTGATTTTAATGTATAAAACACATATTCTTCTAGTGGATTGACACTATTTGACTTTGAAGTGGGAAGGCACAGATTTAGTTTTCATGATTGACGATTACAACACTAACTAAGCAATGATGATTATTGGATACCTCTAGGCCCTTGTGATGATCCCTCCTAGTGGATCCAAAAAAGAGTACATTGTTGGTTATGGTTGTTATACCATGTTTCACCGAGGTACGATGTTTCTAGGGTCTCACTTCGCATAGTTACTCTTAGGGATTTACCCTCAGTTATCTATTGTGTCAGGATTCATATAGGATGTGGTAAGATATTTTAATATACAGTTTAACATCTGTATACTTCATTTTAATATTTATATTTTGTGTGAAAATTTTTTCCTTGAAATTTATTCATAAAGAATTGTTTTTGTAAAAATGATACAAAAAATTTATATAAATGTGAATCATGGTTTTTCTTCAATGTTATAAAATATATTCATTACTTTTTTTGGGGTTTGACTAGACTTTGTCTCACACAACCACTTACTCAATTGGGATTATGTAGACTTAGTTATGTATGACCCAGGTAATGTAAAGGTCTATTATGGTGATGGTGGATCCGAATGTTAGAGTTCAACTTCGTGTAGGTGATTGTGGTGGTGTCTTTAGGGTTAGGTATCAAATTATTCAGGGAAGTATTTGGATATGTTCTTATTCTCACTCCAATATAGTACATTTGAGTTATGTTTAAATTTTTAAATCTTGGTTCATAAAACATTGTGTACCTGGTTTGGTTATGTTTATTCAGTTTAACTAGTTTTTTATTATGGGATGATTATGGTAATAATTATTAGTGAAATCATTCCTATGATATAATTTTGGTTCCCAGAAAATAGATTCCATCCCATGGGGGTCATGTTTTTCATTATATCCATGCAATTAATGGGGCTGAATGTCGGGTTGGAATGCACTCTAAATTAGTTCTTGAAAAACGGTGTTGAGGTAGGTTAGACTATTTAGACGACCTTTATTCAAATTTACCTTTGTTACATGGGATGTCAATGTAGATGGTGTAGGATAGTACAAACCTCATGGTGTAGGTATAAGGGAGTGTCTGAACAACACATTCTATAAAAAACTAAGGGTTTCCGTTGGAAGTTTTCTTTTATTAGGTTTCTTTGGATTTGTGGACTTTTTTTGAATTTGGTGTACAAAAATTGAGTTTATATATTCGTCTAAATATGAACATAGGGCCTTGAAATATATATGGATTTGTTGACATAGTCCTAGAATACTCTCTATGATGAAAGTGTGAATGGAGTATAACCTCTAACAATATGGTCAGGTCTCTGATCAACACTACATTCCCCTTATGGGTTGTTTTGGGTCTTTCTTTAATTGTTAAAAAAAATATTTTTTAAACCCTTGTTAAAGAAATTGAGATAAATTGGATTTTAATGTGAAAATGATTTTTCTTGAAAGGTGCAACCTGGATTTTGATAATCATTTTATGGTAAATTTTGAAATTTGTATTTTTTGAAAATTATTTCATTGGAAATGTAGGAATTAGTTTCTCAAAAAGTAATTTTTTGTAATAAAAAAATGTTGTTTATTGAAATTTATTTTTTTTTGGAAAAACCTGGAATATTTTAAAAATGGTTTTCAAAACTGTTTTTAATTATATTCTTTGTGCTATAAAAAATATTTGAATGGTATAAATTGTAATTTTTGGATGGAATCCATGTAATTTTATTTTGAGAATGTTTTAATGGATTGATATGTAGAGTTTTAAAATGATTCTTTATTCGGTTGTTTGTGTGTTTTTCATAAGATTTGTGAATTTTTTAAATTGGAAGTGGATTTTCAAATTGAATACATGGGTTAAATGTTTTGTTTTGGAAAGTGGAAAAGTTATTTTTTTGACTTTTTTTATTTACATGGGTGACCACATACATGGATATTTGTAGACAAGTGGATGACTATCCAGTTTCGCATGAGATTATGCATGTTTGAGGCTCCATGGAATACCCTTACTGATTTTGTAACCCACAAAGTCCATTCTCTTTTAAAAAGTGATTTTAAGAGATAATTTGATGTCTTTATCACCAGTAGTTGTGTGGGTGTCTCCTTGTTATTAAGGAAAGTTGTTTGTGTTGTGTTTTTTATTTTATGAAACCTATTTTTGAATAGAGTTTCATGTATGTACTCTTGTCGATTAGTTGGTTTTAAGATACTGGTTAATGGGATATTTTGAAAAATGAATTTGGGAAGCATTTCAGTTGGTTCCATTTGTGTGTTTGGAGTTTGTTTATGTTATGTTTTGGTTATGGGATTGGTTTGATCGGGCTCTTAATTACCTAGTTGGTTATGTGTACATACCCTTAAGATTCAATGCATATTCAATGTGCAACCATGAGAATATAACCATTCGAAGACCCTCATGTTGATCAATTTAAGGACCTTCTTCATCAGTTTATGAAATAAAATAAAATTTTCATTTTTTGTTAAGAATATCCTCTCAAAGTAGAAGAGTATATGTTAAAACTGAAAAAAAAACATTAGTTTTCCTGAGTTTTATGATTCATGAAAGGTGAATTTATCAACCTTTATGATTGAATTTGTGATCTGGAAGTTGTGAATGGAATTCAATTAATGGAAAATGTCTTCATGATGTTGGTGTTGTCTGTGATATTAAAAGGCCTTTGGATATTTCATCAGCTTCTTTCAGGCATAGAATCGCGTTTTTTCCCTTATTGTGGAAATTCTGGTTATATAGGGACATTATGTCTGACTATTCTGAAGACCTACAATGCATATGGACACCCTGGTCAATTAAAAAAATTCCATTAGGATATTTCGAGGAAGCGTCACGGAGTTAGGTTTACCCCTTACAAATAGACATTCCTTCCCATTTGTAAATATAGTGTGTTGTATGGGGCTCAATTTAAAGTATCTTTCTTTATAATGCTTATCCTTTAGTGATTATCATTTTCAATCATTTATTTTCTCACGTATTTTATTTAAATTGGAAATGTGGATTTTTTTAATCATTTGAGAATTTTTATTTTAATGGGAGAATGTATTAATTATAAATCACAAATTCCATTATTCTTTATAGAGGTGTCTTCTATGTGTTCTTTGTTCTTGATTTTTCTCATCATGATGAATGAGAAGGATATGTATGTCTCCCCTAAATCCCTGACCTAGTGAAGTGATATTTTGAGATAATGTGAGTTCTATAGTGTGTTATGGTCTATGAGATCAGACTAGATTATTTTGTGGTTTCCTGTGAAAAAAACTGGGAGTTCATGTCAAGGATATTCATATCCCAAATGTGAGGAAGGTAATTCTTTAAACATAAGGGCTCCAACAATATGCCCCAGAGTGGAGGTATCACGTAGCCATCAATTACTAGGGTGTGAGGTGCCTAGGTCTAACATTCATTTATGGTTCTAGAAAGAGGGGATTTTAAATTTCTTTTGGTAATTTCTTCTCGATAAATGTTTCCTCTCATAGAATGGGTGTTGTGGACTCACCAATTTTTTTCAACCCTTACAGTTTAAAAATTATTCATTGGTCGTTATGAGGAATGGTTGTATCATTTTTATAATATTATACTTGTTGATCATTCTAGATGTGAATCTTTTTTGGTTTTCCTTGTGACGCTAGCTTTTGTGAATTGGTTATGGTTTTATCACAACAAATGAGAGGTTGATACATTATCAATGGAGGTTTTTTGTTAACCCATGTTCAGTTGAATGTGTGTTAACTTCATAAGTTGGCTCATGTCACGTTTTCCATGTTGGCTAAGGATAGAGAGCTAAGATGGATGCTTTTCATGGTTGAGAGTTCATTGAGGCCTCCCTGTGTAGATAATTGGGTTCATTCTATGGTGTATCATAGTATTGATATTTTTTAGTTCGTGATTTTGACTTTATGTTTCCCTTGTGAGTAAACATGGGGATTTTGGAGTGTTCCCACCAGCCTTTTTTGAATCAATAACATCAAATGTTATTGTTTGAGTATTCTAATGTTCTAAAAGAAGTGTATTTTCTTCTTTTTTTTAGCTAAGAGATATAAGTTTCATTTGTATATATATAAGTTTTTCTTGGTTTGAGAGGGTGGATTATGCAGTTTTGAGAATTTGTATTCTTTGCATAGATTAACAAGAGGTGTTGCGATATCTTGTGGAAAAAGGTTTATTCTAGGGTGTCCATTCTGCCTCACTGAGTTAAATCTTTCGAATCACTATTTCATTTCAAGGTGTTCATAGTTTCTCCATTTCTGATTTCTATGAGTAATTTACATAGTATTTGGAGGTGTATCAGTTATTTTTTCTAGATCAAACCTTTGAATAACTTTCTGAGGGTTTCAATTTTTCATTGGGGGAGAATTTTCACACCTAGATTTTTGTATTCATCAATTTCCCAATTAATATTTTTTTGTAATCAGTGTCTATCTCGAGTTCATGGTGTAAAATTTTACATTTTGAGGGATTTCATTTATTTAGTATAGTTTATATCAAATGGTTTCCCTATTTTATATTGATAAAATGTGTATATTTTTTATTAACAGCAACCGATCCATGGTTGGCGCACAGTTAGTGAAACTATTCGCCCTTTACCAGGAAACTGTGTGGCCTAGCGCCATTTTGGGATAATGTTTGCCACATGGTTACTGCACTATTTGAAAACTATGTGTGATAATTGTGTGACCTATTCCTATTAGATAGTTGGATGTGCATGGTTTCTTCAGAGTTTAGAAAACAGTGCGGAAAAACAATGACACTTGTCCAGGTCATTTAAAATCAGAAAATTTATTTTGTGTGCTCTTAGTATTTAACAAAAAATCCCCCCTTTCTCACCCCATTCAACCTCTTCAGCCCTAGTTTCTGCCCTCTATCCCCTTTTTCTCCCCTGGGCTCCCTCCTTTTGGTGGTTCTGGTGTAGATTCATCAAAGATACATCAAGTAATTGAGTTTCTTCATAGGTGTATCTTTTTTTATATTTTCTCCTCCTCATTATATAGGATATGGTTCTATAGTATTTCAGATGAGATATTTTGGGTGAATTATTTATTATTGGGGTTCGATATTGATGATTAGTGTTCCATATTTCTTTTATAGGGTGTTTTTTGGGTCAGTTTCAGTTTCTCACCAATCGTCAGAAAGTATCCAAGTTTTAGGTTAGTGGTTCCATGATCTAAAATTATTTAGTTATTTTATATTCCTTATAGATTAATTATAGGTTCTATATGATTTATTTTTGTTGTGAAAAAAATTGTAAATTTCTTACATTCTTATGTCATGTAAATTGATTTTATAATAGAAAATTGTTACTTTTTATATGTTCCCTATTTTGGTGCTTGGTGGATGTGTTTCAAGGGTTGTTTGAAAGTTATTGAATTTTTTTTCAAAAGGTACATGACTTAATAATGTAATTAAAAGTGATTATTTCAAAATAAATGGATTTTTATGGAGTGATGGATTCTCGTTTTTTCACATTTAATTCTACTTATGAATTTATTAAATGTTGGGATGCATGTTTTGAAGTGAAATTTTATTTTGTTTGGATGTTAAAGGGGCTTGGACCATGGAAATGGTTAAATTAATAATTCATGTTTCTTATAATGTATTCTAATGGGTTTCATGAATTTTTCATGTGTTGTAAATTGTATTTTTAAATGTTTTTGGTTTGTGTAAAATTTAGATGTGTCTTGTTTTGGGAAAACGGTTGTTTCCATTTGATGATTTGTAAAAGTAGTGTTTTCCTATTGTGCATATTATTTTGGAATATGTATGTGATATTAATGAATTTTGGGACATATGGAATGAGAAATTGATAAAAAAATGGATTCTCTGGTATCTGGGTGGGAAACTAGAATTATTATGCTTGTTATTGAGAAGTTGCAAACCTTGTATCATCTAGAGGATTAATGCATGTTGACGCTGAAGTGGAAAGGCATGTATTCACGTAGTGTGATTAATGATTACAACATTAAAAAAATATAAGGATGATTTTATACCACTATTACCTTGGTATTTTCCATCTTAGTATCTCATGAATGAGATCAATGTTGGTTATGGTTTTTAAACCACATTTGGCCGAGGTACATGGTTTCTAGTGTCTCGTATATGGTAGTTACAATTAGGGATTTAACTGTTGTGATCTATTGTGGCATGATTATAATGGGATGGGGTTCCATCCATAGATATATGTTGGACATTGTTTTATGTTAATTTAAATGAATGTTTGTTATTAATTTTTTTTCGTTGAAAGTGTTTCCTTGAATTTGTTTTACATAAACAGTTTTTCTTGAAAATGCTACCCATGATTTTGTATAGCTGTGAACGTTGATTTATTTTTCTAACATTATAGAATGTAATATTTAATTTTGAGTAAAATACAGACAGGATTCATCTAACACCCTGTTTCCACCTTTGGGTACATGTAGACTTTGTTAAATATGACCCAGGTAATGGAAATGTGTGGTGTGGTGATGGTGGATCCAGTTGTTAGAGTTCTACATCATGCGGGTATTGGTGGTAGTTTCTTCAAGGTGATGTCTCTCTTGTTTCATGGATGTATTTTTATTGTTTTTTTACTCTCCATTGATTTTATTATACTGGGGTTTTATAATGTTTTATACTTTGAATTTAAAAATTTGATGTACATTGTCTATTTATTATTTATTTAACTTATTTTTTATTGTTATGGGTTGATTACTGTTATAATCATGGATTAAATCATTCCAAAAATATATATTCAGTACGTAGGAACTAGTTACTATCCCATGGGGATTGTTAATTCCCTTTCGGTCCAATCCATTGACTGGGTAAGTTTTCTTATTGAATGGAACACTGACAAGGTTCGTGATTGTAAAAGGTTTTCTTTAAAAACAGTTCTTTAAAGGATTTTAATTCACTAACCAAACATTTTCCCTCCATTTACATATTATTTATATTTTCTAAATAAATTTCTTATATACCCATAAATGATTTGTTATAATTGTTTTAGAAACCTTTAACTTTTGAAAAATGTATAAAAGAGAAATTTATTTATATTTTATTTTGGGATCATTTTTGAATTTATATATAATGTTATTATATTGATTTTTATATCATGTTAACCACATGATCTTCTTATTCTAAAATCATGTACATTTTTATCATTAATAATAAATTTTATCTTTCTAGGATTTTTCATGGAAATCTATTTTTCTATTATTCTATAAATTTTTTATTTTTAAATGCTATGTAATGAAAAGGGCATGTCTTCTTGTTTTTAAAAGAATATTTATAATTATTCTTTAATTTTTTCATCCATGTAAACATATGTTAGTTATTATTATTCATCTAATGGGTTTTTTATCAAATGGTATATTACAACTTCTATCTTTGGATGACTGTACAGATATTTTAATAAAATGATCAGGGAACCCATTACATTTTTAGAGGTTAGTTATGATATGGTATAATGATTGAAATATTTATGATTTTTATGATATAATTGAAACACCATGGGTTTTCTATTAATTTTGTGGTTATTAAACATTTTATATAATGACATGTTGGTCCAATATATCAATAAAATTTATTGTATTATGATTAAGGATTTATTATGAAATATGTTTCTCCTATTATGATTTTAGAAATATCCAGTTATGTGATTCCTTTAAGAGAATATCTTAGAATTTACTTGGTAGGATATTAAATTGTCAGGGTGATTGTAAGTGTGATATGAATATGATTTCCTAAATAACTGTCATGATAATTCATTTTATTTTATACTTTATTATGATAGTTTTCTATTGTATTATTTATCTAATGATATATAATGTGTCTATAATATGTTTTTATTGCTCATAATCAATAACTAATGATATAATATTCAATTTACTCATTTGTAATGTCCTGCGTTATGATATGACCCATTATTTATGATCCATGTATTTTTGTTATGACTTCCTTATGCTATGTTCATGGACCTTGACTATGATCAAATACCATCATTTTTATCTTTTTCTCACATTATCACTTTGATTGATATCAATTTTTTTTACCCTTACCAAATATTTTTGATCAACTATCGTTTGTTTCAATTTCTACATGTTATATAGAATGATATTATTTATGAATTTTCTAGATAGAAATAAAGTGTATATAATTTTACAGTAGATGTTGAATACATTATTTAAAATAAAATTTTCATGGTATTTTTAATAAAAAATTCGATGAGAAATATATTGGTTATTTTCGTTAATTGTTTTTATTAATTTTAAAAAACTAAAAATATACTTTATTTTGGTTGTGTAACTGACAAAAGGATAGTTATTGATACTGAAATTATGGACGGATACATTTGGGTCACTTCAATCGGTATCAAATTTGATGTGTAAATGATAAATTTTTAGAACTGAATCTGAGTGCATGGTATTGGGGAATCACAAGAAACATGAAAGTGAAAAATCATAAGTCATATCATAGAGGAATTTAATAAGAGAGAAAAATATCCTAAGATTCAAAAAATATTAATTAACATAATGAATTTCATTATAAACATTCTTAATGTCCCAAAAAAATACATCATAATATTATGGATAATTTAAAACCATAAAAATTTAGTTTTAAACAATAATAATCATGATTTTATTCTTCACACGCAACACCAAGCATTAGATGAATTGTGAAATAATATAAAAACTATTTTTTTACATTGTCCATTATAACATATAAATTGAATTAGAGGGTACGAATATGAGTGACAACATAAAAATATATATATTCTTACTCAGTAAAAATTTATGGATTAATTCTTGTAAAATAAGAACTCAATTTTTAGTGAAGTAAGTTTGTTATTCAGAAATGATTTTTCATCGAAAATATTATTTATTAAATTTTGTGTATGAAAATTATAATTACAGTTTTCGAATTTTATAAATGTTATTTTATAAAATGAACATAATTTTTGAAATATATATTTCAAAATTATTTTATGCCGAAATGTTTTGTTTTCTCTAAAATATATTCATTTTCAAGTAATATTAAAAAACTTCTTTTTCAAATACTCTCATCTCTTTTTATTTAATCATTTAATTTTAAAGACCCATTATATTTTATATTTGGTATTAAAGTGAATTATTAAATTATTTATTTTTCATACTTTAAGAAAATTTATTTCAATTAAAAATATTCATGATTTTTATATAAGTTATTTTTTATTCTTAAAAATAATTTTTTCGGAAAATAAAATTCTAATTAAATTTTATGCAATTATATTAATGATTATTTCTACAACATATAGGGATTAAATCAATAATCATTGATACCAAATTAATTGTAAAAATGTTTATATTTTGTAAATAGGTCTCTTTTGTTTTTTTATTTTTAATTATACCCATGGTAAATATTTTTCACCTATATAAGGTTAAAGTAGGTAAAATATGGTTATAACAATGATATGGTTTCTCAAAAGTAACCATCCACATTCTATTATGTTATGTTATTTGATTTACTTGACTATATCCATAAAAATTAATATATTAATTTTTTTTGTCATTTATCCATGTTAATGAAATTTATATTATTTTAAGAAACAAAAAATTCATAATTTTAGAATCTTGATTTTTATTTTTCTTAATTGTTCACATAGGAGTGATAATAATTTATAAATTAATATTAAAATTTATTTTGAGAATAATTATATTATTTTACGGAAAATAATTTATTTCTAATATTTAGGGATTGTACAATTATTTTTAATTCCTCCACAATGCTGACATTGTTTGTGGAAGTATTAGAAAAATAAAATTAAATGATTTTAAAAGAAAAAAAATAATAGTTTTTAGATTACTTATGGAGTCACATGAATTTAATTCTGAATAAATTTGTATAATATATTATTAAAGAGTTTATATTCTAATTAATTTTTTCTTGGTGTTTTTAAATTCAAAATTAATGGAATAATGTCAAAAAAGTGCGTTAATGATATTTTATGACAAATTGTATTTTATGAAATAATATAAAAAACATTAAAAAATTTAAAAATATGATAATATTGGTTATAAATGTTTCAAAACTAAATAAATAACAATTTAGGGGGATTTTTTTAATTAATATGTAAAATTAAATTCCTTTACGACGAAAAATATAGTTATATGAGTTATGGTTAAAAATTGTTGGTGAAGGGGTTAATCTAAAATATAAGGTTTACAGTACCTTTTAAACCAGAATAGATTTTATTTATTGACTGTATTTCAGACATATAATATATTTTCTTTATATTACTTCTTCATGGTGAATCTTTCACTATAAATAAATATATTATATTTTAATATTGTTTATTAATTTTAATTATTCCCTCCCCACCACTTATAAAAGGAAGCTCCATCATTTTATTATTTAAACCTCCTTTAGACATATATAAAAAAATATTCTAAATTCTATTCTAAAAATAATTATAAATGGATTGGAGTTATTTTATTCTTAAAAGACCAATACAAGGTTCCTTGAAGAGGTTTCTAAGTGAGGCCTACAGAAGAAAAGGCAATCATCTTACCCAGTCTCATTTAATATAATTATTATTATACACATTCAAATCTATGGTATTAAATATAAAATAATAAATTATTTATTATAAATATACTAATATTTTACTATGATTATTTCACCACTATTATCCACCCTCTGTCCAACCATATTGGAACTGAAAATATCCCTTATGTATACGTGTGGACAACCACCTCTACATGGTGACACAACTCATTATCCATGAAAATATTTCATGGTTGTTTATTATAATGTATTTAAATTTTATGTATGAAATGTGTGAATAATATTTATTTTATATTTATAATATCATGTCTTATTTCTTACTTTTCATACAATTAGAAAATGAAAAGGTTGCTTGTGTACATGTATGGACAAACTCCTCCATAAGGCGATGCGATTTTTTTTAATTTTCATTTTAAATAGATGGTAATATTTATATGAATAATTTATATATATCAATATTTATATAATAATTATTTTTTAAATGATAATTTTTATTTTCTCTTTATTTATTTCTTTTAAATTATATTATTAAAATAACATTCATGTGTATGTACAATATTCCATCTCTATAAATGGTGTAAAAAGTATTTATATCTCTAAATTTTATTGGAGATAAAAAAAATCATATAATGAATATATATTACATTTATATCGTAAATAAAATTACAAATAATATAGAACCATGATCAAATTACATGTATTGGAATAATAGAACAACATCATTTATGAAAATTGAAATATTAAACACCTGTAAACGCCGATTTTAATAATGAAATATTAATAAATATCTATAAAAATACTTTAAGTGGATAATATAAGATAAAATAATTATGAGAGTGATTATGGGATTGGAGTTTAATAAATATAAATTTATTATATAAGATGTTATTGAACGTTTTTTGCAAGTATAACTTGAGGTATATTTTTAAGTCCCACTATTATTTCATTAAGACATAATCTATAATCCCATCTTTTTTCTTTTATGTGGTGTATTTAATTTCCATATTATTTGATATATAATCAATAAATATTTATTATTGGACATTAATTTTTTAATTCAGTTAAACTATTCATGTGGTTCTGATTTAAAATCTATAAAATATTTAAGGGTTTTATTTTAAAATTTCATTTTTAATGGGATTGTTTATGATTACTTTTTTTATGATGAAATTTAATGATATACCTCTCAATATCATCAAAAATATTATGTTAATTTATTTATTCATAGTATTTTAAATTAATAATACCACGTTTATATCATTGATAATTTAAATGATTGAGAAATTTTGATTATGAAAAATGAAATATATTTCCACTTTGGTTGAGGAAATTCTTATTCCATATTTATTTTTTATAAATTATATTTTTATGAATTTTTTTAATATTATATAATGATTTTCAAATTAATTTTTTCCAATTTTTTTATTTTTTTTAAAAATTGATGAATATTTTTTTCAGTTTTCAAATGATGTAATTTTTACTTTTTATAAAAAAAATATAAATGAAATCATCATTTTTTATACACGACATGAAAAAAGGTTCCGATATTTATAAATGAAAAATTATTTTATTTTTACTAAATATTTTTACATGTGTATTTAAAATTAAAAGAATTTCTATTTTATAATAAAAATATTTATTTTCTAAAGATGTGGTTCCTAAATGGTAAGGGTATTTTCCTCAAGAAATATTAAAACTATCTTCTATGGAATTTTAATATTTGATAATATCCCATGATGTTAATTATGTTTTAATAGGTATTTGATCCAAATAAAACATCCTAATTATTTTTATGGATGTTTTTTTAATTATGATGATATGTTTTTGAAACATATTTATTTTTCTTTCGTTATGTTATGTTAAAATATTGAAACTGTTTTGAAACCACTTTTTTTTCAAGGAGTTCTGATATATGATAACTTTTTTATATTTTTGATGAAAATGAATGGATGGGGATTATTTTATGGGTATGATCATAATTATATCTCCCTACAATGAATTGGGTAAATGTGGATATCACATGAGATAATATTGACCTAAATTGGGAATGACACTAGTTTAGTAAGGGACATTGCCCACTATGATTGTTTGGAGAGTGATTATTGTTAAGGATATTATGGAATATAGAGCGAAATAAATCAGCTATTATAATATTTTAAATTATCCTTTAATGAAGATATTATTTTAAATTCTTATGTCTATTTCATGATCCTATTTTTTATTCCAATGTTATTCTCTAATATCTTATGTTATTATATTCTTTTATGATTAATGTCTTATAAACATCCAAAATTTATACCATCATTCAAGATCATGATCTATTATATTCTTGGTATGGTTTTAAAATTTTAATATTATTTTATAATACCATTATTCCAATATAATGCTTAATTTATCATTAATATCTTCATTGTTTATCCTAACTAAGAATTTGAGCTCACACTATGTTATGTTTCCTTTCCCCATCTTATCAATAATGGTTTAAGTATTATATATCTAATAAGAATTATATATGGGTAGATTTTTGTGGGATATATTTTATATCAATCAATAAAAAAAAATATTTCATATCAATTATCCAAATATAATAAACCATTATGGAACTTAGGAATACATTTGTAAAATATTTTTAAAATTCGTCTTTTATGATGTAATATCAATGTATAAAACGTTTGGGTAATTATAGTTTATATTAGATGATTTTTTGGTTGATATTAATATATCATTCATAGATAAATTTGGTAAAATCTCTAGCTATATCTCTAATTATTCGATAACATCTAATGTTCTGGTATGTAATATATTTTGTGGGTTTTCTAACTATACTATCTAGTCTTCATAATACACATGGAAATTGTTTGGTAATCGATTCATATAAGGTAAATAACACTAAAAAGAGTGGTTTGATTATGAATTGACAACAATTATGGTTCACGGTGTCTATTCCCTTACTAAGAGCACATTTTCACACTCTTGTGGTGAATTCTTGGTTTAATTCAAATTTTATCTAGAATATAATTTAAAATATTTGAATTTATGAAAACCATAGATAACCTATATTATTCATAAAATGTCATATATTTGATAGAACGAATCAATATGTAGACATATAATTAATGATAATCTATTATTATATGATTTACCATAGTGATTATTATTTCTCACACTATGATTTTTGGATTTATTCAATTCATAATACCAAGAGGAATCATTTTAATTCTAAATGTGACAAAAAACTGAATGATTGGACTCATTTGTAAATAAATTAAATAGTATATTGAATAAAAAAACATTGGATTATTCATAATCATTTATACCATTAAATTATTAATAATAACAACTTGGGTGAGTTTCTAGATACACCTAATAAAAGAACAACGGAGTTCCATGAAGTCATTAGAGGGGATAATAATAATCATTATACATGTCAATTATATGAAAAAATTAACTCATGGAAGTCACATAAGGGAACAATATGGTGTTTTATGTGTGGAAAATATGTGAATAAATCAAGTCAAATATTATTAAAATGACGTGTTCAATGGTGGGACATGAAGTTCATTCTAATTTTTTATTTACAGTTCAATGAATTATGTTTGGGGAAATAGGGATTATCTGACTCCATTCCCTAATCCAATAGATAATTCCTATACCAAGGATGGACACAAGATATTCCAATCATTGTATTAAAATTATTAAATTTTTTAGTTATTGGGATTTGGGAATTATTTTTTAGAAGTAATATTTCAATGATATTTTGGTTATAAGAATAATGAAACAAATTCGGATTTTTGATCAATAGTTTTGCATTAATGATTTAAAAACTGATATCGAATTGTACTAATAACCAAGAAAAGTGATATAGTGATAAGGTGAAATTTTTATACAAACAATGATTAAGGGAATGATAATTCCAACCATATTATTTATGTTAAGATAATAATATTTCTTTGGAATAATGATTTTATTTATTTTGATAATGTAAATTGGATAGTTTTAATGACCCTAAAATTTGGTATTGATTTTATGAACAAGATATTTATGTCATATTTTATTAAGTTTATTACATTTTAGTATTTATGGAATATATTGTATGGATTTTTATTTGAAAGTATATATTTTTTAAATTAGGTTATATGGTGCTTCAAGTTATTAGATTCATATAAGAGAATATATGATCAAGCTATACTTTTGTTTCATACGTGACATTATGAGGTACTTCATGTTGTATG
The DNA here is from genome assembly GCA_963277665.1 of Viscum album. Taxonomy (NCBI): domain Eukaryota; kingdom Viridiplantae; phylum Streptophyta; class Magnoliopsida; order Santalales; family Viscaceae; genus Viscum; species Viscum album. The sequence goes on from OY728150.1 coordinate 1,050,291,234, forward strand.
GGGATAAATGATAAAGTTGATCATAAAAAAATATATGATAAAATCAATATGTTATATAGGTTTAGAATTTTCCTATATGTATTTTTTATAACACACAATTTTAACTATTTATGAGATAGATTATGTTAATCATTGGGTTTTATTGTTGTCATTTTAGCGATTAATGAGTTTTTTATCTATATTGAATATCTTATGGTAAATTGGTTTGGAAAATTGTTTGAGATAGAAGGAATGAACTTCCATTTTTTGAATATTATTATCCCTTAAAAGATAATATTAATATGAAATAGAAGAAAAATGTATCTTTCATATTAATTTTTTGAAGTAATATATGAAATTGAAATTAGTCAAAACATAATCAATGTGTGAGATTATTCTTATCGAATGGAAAGAAATAAATTACTATAAAGAAGAATCCTTATAAAATTACATAATCTTGTGTTACATAAATAGTATTAGTTTCATTCACATTGAGGAATATTTCTGGTTTAGATATTTAGGTAATTAGGACATAACTCAAATATAAAAAAATCATAACAATACGAAGTGTACACATTCAATTAGTATCCATTTTTCCATAATCTAAAACATATAAAATAAATCATGACCACTTTTATGAAAAATCTTCACGACATTAAAAATGAAATCTCCCAATCCTTCATCATTCTTAAGTCATTTGAACTACATTAAAAACATTGAATGAGAATGAAAATCTAATGAAGGGATATAAAAAAATGAAACCATTAGTCTATTGATAAACATTAAAACCTTTTAAAACATTATCATAAAGTATTACTTTAAACCCTTAATTAGTAGTAAATACCTTCGCTTAAAAATAAGGTAATTCCATTCCTTTTTTTTAATTAGAATACTATCATAAAACCCATAGAACGAATGGAAAATACATAATGGTAACTTGTAAGATGATTACACTTCTTACTCTTATAAATGAAGTAAACATTTGGCCGAATTCCATATATGTCACACTAACAAATGGAATAGTCATATGACTGAATACCATACCCAATATATTAGAGGTTATAATGTTTCCACCCTTATTTTTTTTAATGTAACCAACCATAATTTATTTATCATGTAACAACCCATAAAATTTACAATTATCATTATATACTTATAATATATAATTTATTTAAAATATCAGTGTTTCACTCATAAAATTTCATTTTCAATCACAAGAAACAATTTCAATACATTGAAATAATAAATCCATTTCTAGAAAAAAATTAAATATATAAATACAATGAAATATTAATAAAGTAGAATATTGTATTTTTTAAAAAAAAATTCTTATAGAGGAATCCATATATCAAATAATTTTCACACTAACCAAGAAGTAGTTGCCATTATATATGATAAAAACAATCCTTTTTCTTGGTCAAAATGTTCCATAAAAAAACATAAAAAGATTTCTTCTGAAAACCATTATATTAAATTAACAATATATGGGAAATTTCCTATATATTATATTTATATCTATATATATAAATATGTAAAATTAAATGAACAATATTAACATGGATAAAAGTATTTGATAAGTCATTCAAGGTATCTCAGTCCACACTGAACATTAAAATCAAAATCCCCATAAAATATTATCATTTTAAAAAATAACATATGATAATAAAAGAATTAATGATAATTAAAATGTGTAATATATACACCTAATAAAATATTGTTCGTTTATAACATCAAACCATTAAATTTAATTATTTTTTCCATAAATATTTTAAACAAATAAAAATTATTTATATAATCATTTTGTTATTATAAATACTATTTATAGTTTAACAATTCCCTTACATAAACCCATATTTAAAAATTCCTCTTATAAAAAATATAAGGGTGAAAAAATAGTCTTTTATTTAAATATTCTTCTATCGAAGTGTTATAGTCCTACATGTGGATACAAGAGGACATAAAATCATATTATGGATTATTTTGTTAGGAACACACTCATTAAATGAAATTATGACATGTTTTAGTGTAACTTGATATTATTTATAATATTATTTTCACCATTAATTACCCGATTTATCCTTTAATATGGTAATTAGAATAATTACAAAATTTAATATTCAATACAACCAAAAAATATGTAGATCTTATTAGATCATAAATATTATACTGATTATGACTTTTTATTCATATTTTTTTGAAATCAAAACCTAGAAGTGGATAAATTTTTTTTAAAATTAATCTCTTATCGAATTGGGAAAATGGGTTTTTAATGTAAACACATTTAGAAGATCAAAATATTTTTAAATAAAATTATAATGAATGATTTATTCCATTTAACTAAATTTTATTAGAAAAAAATATTTTTAATTATACTTTGAAACTAATTAAATGCACAGTTCAACAATAAAAACAAATTTGATGTAAATTTTTTTGAGATAATATTTGTTATTATTAATTATTCATAAAAATATAAATGTTCTTAAAAAAATACCAAAAATTAAACCAATGTAAATTTTAATAATCCTACTATAATGAATTATTTTAATTTATTATAGTTAATTTATAAATATGACAAAAATATATCTAAAATGGGATCTACATCAAAAGGTGGTAAAACAGATTTTTTGAAAAATACTCCTTATTTCCATAAAATATAATTTTTTCTTATATAATGTCTAGATAAAAAATATGATGAATTTTAAAAATTATATAGAATATATATATATATATATATCATTAATTGAACTCAACAAGAGTGATTTGATTATTTTTTAAAAACACATCACATCACTTAAATAGTTTTTCAGAAGATGTTTTCCATTTAATTAATAATAGGTTTTATTACCAATTATAAATAATTAATCACTATATAATTAATTAAATGTAAATTCATAGACAATATTTTCCTAATTTAATTAATACTATTCATTCCTTCTAGTATAATGAATATGTTATAATATTATCATTTAAATAATAATAATATATAATTATTCATTTAAACTTTCTGTGGCATATCTCATACTCTATTTAACATAGTATTTCCTTTTTAAAATACTCAGGATGTTACATTATCCCCCTTTAATAAATTATTTCCACTCAAATTAAATTTTATATCGAAAACTATGGGTTTTATTTTTCAAAAATGAAATCTAATCCAACATTTGAAAAAGTTCTAATGAAACATCCACATGAAAAATAAGAAATTGAATGTAATAAGGTCACCTGAGATAACACAAATTAGGGTTCCATTTACATGAACATTGATATGGAAGAAAAAATTAACCATCATGTTCTGATAGAGAGTTATAGAATATATAATCAGGAGAACATTAATTATCACGACACTATAAGTTTATTATGCATCAAAATGTCTTTGATCTATTAGTAATAAAAGTAAAAAAAATAATGTTTTTTTTTCAATATTCATTTCAAAATTTTGAGAAATTATCTTACTTCATAGACAAATCAAATATGTAAATATAATTAAACGAAAATTAGAGTTTCATCCTTTGATAGAATGCTTTAACTTCAATGGTCATCATATACCTATAATTTATGTCTAAAACCATAATCAAATCAACATATTAATCAATAACGTATAACATATATTGAAATTTATCATTTAATCAAATAATGGTTTAATAAAAATCTTATATAAATGAAGAATTTTTTACCATGATCATGGTCTCTACCTGGTTTCATCATCATTTTTTCACATCTATATAAGGTCCACGAATTTCAATAATGATTTATATATTTTTAAAAATCACATTAATGAATGGTCAAAATAGACCTAGAATAATACATGTCATATTGATATTCATAGTAAAATAGTTTTGGAAAATAATTGTGTATGATATATAATTTCAAATCATCATATATGACATGATTTTTATAAAAAGAAATTTCCAATATTTTTATCATACGTTAAATCAAGGGTCCTTTTAAAATATCATAAGTATGGGTAGAAAGACTAAAAGATAAAAATTAATATAAATAGGTTTTCCAAGGTTCTCCAGGTTCTATATCTTTTTGAAAATCATAATATTTAGCATAATCATGTGGAAATGTAAAATATCTAATTATTTTTGGATAATTTTAAACTTTTTGAAAATATGAATATATTGGGAAAATGGGATTTTATTAAAAACATCCCACGTACTAAGTTAGTTTTTAAGTATATAGGATGTGTTTTATATCTAATAAAATTTTATGAAATATAGTTGTATGTAATAAAATGTATCAGAATCATGACGACATGATATTGTATTAACTATTTCAATCAATTCATCCAGAATAAATAAGAGTTTTTCTTGACATCCTCCTCCTTCCAATTATAACTAACTTTCGACAGTCTAGAAAAGTTATATAACAGAGATTTAACAAAATAAATATATAAAGAAACTTAACCTATGTTTTACTTTAATTCATAATCTCTAATGTTTTCTAAACATTCCTTTTCATAACAACTACAAGGACTCAGCCTTAAAATATTACATAATATTGAGTTAAGTAAATAATATTACATTATTTCAAATTCAGGAACCTTTTAGGTCTATATTTTTAGTGAATTATGACATAACACATACATAAAAACCATAACAAAACATACCACACACTTCTAAATAGTATCAATTTTTTTAAATATAAAACATTTAAAATAAAAAATGATCACTTTTATGAAAACGTTTCATTATATTCAACATGTCATTCCCAAATCCTAACTCATCCTTAAGTCCTATGAACAACAAAAAAAATATGGGATGATCATCAAGTCTCAGTAAAGGATATAAAAATAATTAAACCATTAGTCCATTGATAAACATTACAACCCTTGAAAAAACACATCAAAGAGAAATAATTTTCACCATTAATAAGTAGTAATTAATTTCCTCTGAAAATATATTAATTTCATACATTTTTTAATCACAAGACTACCATATAACCAATATAAATTATAGAAAATAAAAAAAGGTAACTTGGAAAATATTTATACTTTTAACTTTAATAATATGAATAACAATGTGGTCAACTTCCAAACATGTCACTCTTAAAAATGGAATAGCCATATGATCGACTTTCATTCCCAAGGAATTAAACGATGTAAAGTAATCACTCATCCTTGTATTATCACGTAACCAGCCATCAATAGTTTATCACATAACCAAAATTCAAATGTTCATGTACCATTATATAATTATAACACATAAAGGTAAGAAATTTTCATCATTTCACTCACAAAATTTCTTTTTTAATCACAATAAATCATTTTAAGATATTGAAATAATTGATCAATTTCAAAACAATTAATACAAAAATACCAAAAAAGGAGAGTAAATGGCATCTGGTTCCTTTAAAGAAATATTAAGGCTTATACATGAATCAATATATCAAATAATGGTCCCCTTAGTTGATATTTTATTGTCACTGTATATAATAAGAAGCACATTCCATTTATCATTTTCCAAAATGTTCTCTATAAAACACATAAAAATATGAATTTTGGGAATATTTGAAAGAAATTATAAATAGAGTGAAAATATACATTATATTACTTTTATAACTATATATTTAAATATGAAAAATAATTTCAGGATTATTTACATGAAAAATATATGTTATAATTAATTCGTCATACATTCAAGGTGTCTGATACCACTTTGAACATTAAAATCATAATCTAAAAATACATGACATTTTACAAAACAATATATGATAATAAATTAATAAATAATAAGAAATTGGGGTTTTAAATAACCATAATAAAAAATGGTCGGTGAATAATATCAAACAATGCCTCAATGAAAGCAGACTGAGATGAAGTCTCTTACCTTAAGTCAGATTCATCATGTCTGCTTTTTATCATCCTGAATAATAAAATTATGTTTGTTATTTAATTTTAATAGAACCTTTTTAAAATTTATTATTCCTTTTATATCAATTTATACAACCTTAGAAATTATTGCTAAATTATGAATGTTCATGTCAGACATTTTGATGATATTCATTATTTGATTCAAAAATGAGATTCATAATTTGAAATGATCACATATGTAATTTGAAAATAATATCAGTAATATTATTGATGGGATATTAATTATTACTATATATCATTAGTAGTTTTATTTCCATTCATTAAATATGGATATGAAAAATAAACTATGTCAGTCATTGAAATGGTACGTCGTATGTACACATGTGTAACATTTCCATTTTTCAGTGATCAGTATGGAAAGATGGTATACATTATTTTATCTTTACAGAAATAACATTATATGATTAATATAATAATAATAATTTCAATATACTTATATATACCATCTATGTAATATGGTGATGAAAAATAAATCATATCGTTTCGTAGAGTTGATAGTTCACTCGTAAACACGAACGATGTTATCATTTTAATTTTCAAGGAATGTATGAATTTAATTGATATATTATACTATTATAATGATAAATATTTTATCAATATCTTATATAAACATTATTTCATTCATTATAACTAGTCTTCAGAGATGCTAATGGAAAAATGAATTATATCGGTTTGTGGAGGTGACATGTATGCAGAAATGATTAATTCATTTCCCATTAGATGGAATCAGATATGGATTTCGTTTATTATATTAACATAATAAAATATAAGTATACATAGTATATTATTTTATTATATAATATTTGTTTTATAAGATTTAAAATAATTTTCTGATGAAATAATATAGAAACACTTAATAAAAAATGACACCTCTTCTTTGGATGATCACCTTTGATTAACAATTTAACAAGTATAAAGAGAGTGTTATGGACAGAATAAGGCCTCTATAATATGGAGAGGTGTTCTAGGATTTTATTTTGGAATATCATATCTGAACTAAATATATTGGAGGTATGAATAATAGATTATAATTGGTGCCCTTTTATATTAGAGTAGAGCGGCATTCTTGGAAATCACTAAAGTATTAAATTAATATAAATTAATTTTAAATTCCAAATAGATCAAAAATTATTTATTTTGAATATTTTATTATTTAATGTTGAATAACATTATTCCAATTACTTTAATATATATTTTTAATATTTTTTAATCCATTTCATTTTATTTTAACCCTTATTTGACCTTTTTAACGCTTACCATGTAATCATGTAATTTAATATTTTGGTGATAATATAATTACTATAACATTTTATTGGACAATTAAATGAGTAATTTATGAAATTTAATGACATATTAAAATTATTTGGACAATTTTTAATTTTTTTGGAGTTTTATACCATTTAATAGAATATGATTTATGTTAATATGTTAATAAGGTATTTTTCGACAAAATTCAATATTTTGGTTTTTAAAAATATCAGAACAACTTGATATCTTCAAAAAATATCTAAAAAATAATTCTTATCATTTAAAAAGCATCCATATTTTTTTATGGAATTCATTATGTCAAATTATATTTATTTTAGTAGTTTGATTATCATTACTTTGATATTGTCTTTAGTTATGAAAATACTTAATTATCATTTTACATTCATTTTATTTAATTATTTGATCGATAAAAATTAAAAATAAATTTCCATGATGCAGATAAAAATTTTATATTTAAAAATTCAATTTATAATCTAAAATATCCTTTATTTTACCCCATATTAAAAATGTTTCATGTTATTAAAACAAATGTGTGAAAAAAATTATCATTCTTTTAAAAATAATATTATCAAAATTTAAAAGTCCTCCACGAAGAATAATGTTGACATAAAAACATCCCAAGGAATATTTCGGTTAATAAAAACACATTAAATTAAATTACGTCAATTTTTAGGGTAGTTTTATATTAATTTTAATATTTTTTTAAACTTTAATTACATGATTTTTCTTTAATCATGGTCATAAAAATAATTACTAAAATTATAATACATAATATCCAATTAATATGTTCATACTAGGAGATTATAAATATAATAGATATAACAATAGTTGGTATATAGATTTCATCATTAAATATATATATTTGGAAGAAAATTAATATATAATTAATCACGTTTTCAGATAGAAAAAATGGGTTTTTAAAATAAAAATGTTCCAAAGATCACAATGTTTTTATATCCAATTTCAATATGAAATTAATTCAAATGACCTAAATTTGATTAAATGATAAAATCATAATTTAATTATACTTTAAAACTAATTATAAACATGATTCAACAATATAAATATATTTGACAAAAAAGAAGTTTTTAACTAATGTTTTGAATTATTCATTATTACCTAAAATATGAAAGTTCTTAGAAAAATACAAATGTTTCTAAAAAAATTAAATTTTCATACTCTAATTTTAAATATGAATTTAATTTTATGAAATATAATTGATTAATGTTCCCAAAACTATATTTAAAATTGGTTCACCATCAAAAGGCGTTAAAAATTTCTTCTTTGAAAATTCCTTATTTATGATTAAATTCGAATTGGTTCTTTTATCATGTCCATAAAATATATAAGATTAATTTTAAATAGTATATATTATATCATATATATATCCTTAATATAACCTAAAATATGTGATTTTATTAATTTTTAAAAACACTTATTCGCACATAAATAGTTTTTTCAGAAAGAAAAATTCCTTTTTTTTCAGAAAGGGTTTTATTTTCATTTATAATTAATTGGTTAGTAAATAATTAATTATATATACATGTGTAATAAATTTTTTTAAAATTTTATTAATATTATTCATTTTATCCATTGTAACAGATATTTTATAACGGTAACATTTAAATAGTAATATTTGATCGGTCATTTAAACTTAATGTGATATATCATGTACAATATAGATCATAATATTTACTTTTTAAAAAATATGAGATGTTATATGTAAATTTTTTCATAATATTAATATTAATAGTGAAATAATACCTCAAAACATGGAATGGAATCTTAAAAATATATATGGGATTTCTCTAACATTATTTTTGTGGAGTTGATGGTCTTTTCACCCCTCATTATTTTATGGTTTTAATGTCTTTATCATAATCATGAACATGTTCTATATAAATATATATTATTCATCGAGTGTTATTTCTCTTCAATTTTCGTATAATATAACATCCTTCTATTTTTATACATATCTAGTAATCATGTTTTGTTTTTATTTTAGGAAAAATGTATATTTCCCACTTCTTCTTTTGGAATAAGTTTTGTTATCACTTAGTATAATTTATTTCAATACTTGTCTTTCTAAATAGAAAAACATTTATGATAGTGAAATAATTATTAAGATGTAATTTATTTAATGGGCGGATAATTATAAACCATGGAAATTTAGTTTAAAAAAATAATATGTTCAATATCTTGTCTATCATGCAACATTAATATATAAGAAAATTGAGATAAATTTTAAAAATATAATTATTTAGATGTGACCATTATATCCGACCCAGAAAATCAGTGGTTAAAAATATGAGAAAAATATTAATGTAATTTATGGTCTTACTTATTACAAATTTTTAGATTAATTGTTAGGATATAAGCGCTAAATTTTAATGAAGCAACTTAATGCTTTAAAATTATAATTTCTTTAGGATGGATATTATTTTATTTTGTATGAAAATTATAATTAATTTATATAACTTTTGGATATATTGTTATATAAAAAAACATAATTTATGAACAATAATTATTTTTCAAATAATCTTATATTCTTTCATTAAATAAATTGATTTAAATGTCCTATTATATTTTTTATATTTGGTAATAAATTGTAATATTTTTTTATAATAATCTAATTAAACCTATTTGAAATAGAAATATTTAATATTTTTATTTAACTTAATTTTTATCATAAATAATTCACTTATCTAAAAAAAATTTTATTGTACACACTTATGTAAAAATTGATTTGATAAATTTTTTGAGATTGAATATCGAGAAATTCCTACCATATTTTCAATCAAGATGGAAGAAATTTGTTATATACTTCCCAAATATTTTATTTTCAATTTGAATAGTAAATATAGTAAATATTTCTTACCTAGGTTAGAGTAAAATAAGAAAAAAATTGTAAAAAACTTGAGATAAAGTCTGAAAATTAAAACAATACATTGTTTAGTTATTTTTATTAGATTCATTTGAATATAAAAATAAAAAATTAGTATATATGGACTTATTTTACCTTATTCTATGATAATTAAAATTATATTATTTTAAGAAAATAATATTCCCAAATTTCACTCATGTCATTATAATTTATCTTATTTGTTTACATTGGGATAAAATATGTTTTCAATTAATATTAATTATTATTTAATGAAATATGACAATGTTTTCATAATATTAATTTATTTCAAATTTTTTATATATTATATAATTACCATATATTATTAAATAATGTTGACACAATACTTGTCCAAGCAGTATAAAAATAATATTAAATGATTTTAAAAATATAAAAACTTTACTTTTTGAAGGAATTATGGACTTTATTAAATTTTATGGACCATAGTAATTTATAAATTATGATTCATGTGTTTATATATGAATTACGTTTTCATATTGATGACTCTAAATTCAATGAAATTGAATAGTGTAAAAAATTATATTAATGGTATTATATGAAATAATGTTATTTTATTATATAATTTTAAAATCATAAAAATATTTAAATAGGATATATAGGATGATAAATGTTTTGAAATTTCATCAATTTTCAATATATGAGACATTTTTTACGTTATAAGTAATATTATATATCATTAATATTGAAAATGTTGTTATCAAGGTAAAGGATAAAAATGGTTAACGAATGGGTTAAACAAAAGGATAAGGTTTAAAACACTATATAAACCAATAAAATGATTATTGGTTGAAGTTATATAAAATATATAATTTCTGAAATTTTAAATTATGGAAACATTGTGAAACATTCCAAAGAAAATGAATTTATTATATTTAAATATGTTTATTAATTCCATGTGATTCATCTCCCCCACTTATAAAAGGGTATCCCATAGTTTCTCATATTTACCCTATATTGAGTCATCGAGGTGGACCAATAACTATGCAATTATCATTTAAAATTTCCATGAAAAAATTTATAGGTTATAGTATTCTTAAAATACCTTTCCAAATGTTCTTAAGGAGCCATCTAATAGCGGGCTACTAAAAATAAGTAATAATACTACACGACCCCGTTAAATGTTTTCTTTTTCTAATGAATATAAATATTTTTATTAATAATAAATTAATAATTTATTTACCTAAATATAATTAAATGTTATTGTTATTTTGTCACAACTATTATCCATTGTATATTTAATCAAATGGTAAGTGAATGTATCACTACTGTGTACGTGTGAATTATCACCTCCACACAGCAATACAATTCACTTTCTATCATCATCTATCATGGATGGTTATTATGATGGTTTTAATTTTTATATATAATATTACTTAAATATTTATTTTTCAATAATTGTAATGTTATGTCTAACTTCATACATTCTAATATTTTGAAAAACAATAACATTGATCATGAAAACATGTAATCTACCATCTCTATTAGGTGATGTGATTTGGTTATCATTTCTATTAGACATGTATTGTAATAAGGATATATTTAATGAATTTATTTTTTTATTATATAATTATTCTTCTAGGATAATAAAATATTATTTACCTTTCTTCATTTACTTTATTTGAAAATAAAAACAAGGTTCATGAGTATGTACATCATCCCATCTTCAAGAATTATTTAAACATTTATATATGTATAGATACCTTTTATTCATAATTAAAAATATTTATATAATGAATATATAAGATATTTTTTTAATAAATATCTTTTAATATATGATGTAACCATGATAAAAATGTAAGGATTATAATGGTCTAACATGAACTTTCATGAAAAACCATATTGTAAACACCTAGAAAAGATGAATATAGAAATGAAAAAAATCATAAATGGGTATTGGAATTTTATAAGTGGATCAAATATGTAATTAAAAGTATTTAAATTATTATTTTATGTAATTACTAAAAATTAAAATGTATTATATATTAGATTACATCACTTCCAAAGACATTAAAACTTGGGGTAAGGGTTTATTATCCCAATATTTTTTCCATAACACTTATTACATATTCACAACTTGTTTCACTCATGTTATAAGGCCCTAGCCTTAAGTTTTACTTAATCTTGAGTTATTACAAGATTACACATTCAGGATCTTTTCAGTTTTAGAATTTTAGAGAATTATATCATAAAACTTTCATTACATTCCACATTTAAACAAAGTGGTTACATAAAAGATAGTATTCATTTTTTCCATCAACGGAAACATATTTAAAATAAAACATGGATTATTTCTTGAAACTTCCTTGACACTATCATCATATCATGTACCCTTCCCTTGACCTGTGAAAAAAATTTCAAAAACATGGGATGAGCATAAAAAGATCAGTAAAGGATATAAAAATATGGAAAGGAAACATGAGTACATGTATACATAAGAATGAAATCATACTTTACCCATAAAACATAATCACTTTAACCTAACTCAAAAAATCATGAATAAATCATAAAAATTATAAGACATAAAGGTAACATGAGGAATTCATAACATTATTACGTAGGGAGTAACCCTCTTTGTTACGTTTGGAATACCCATCACAGTATATTCCCTAAATCTCTTCGGAGAAACCTTAACGTTTAACCCCTTTGCATTACCCAATGCATTGGAGAGCTATATCTGGCTCACCCGCCCTTAGTTTATCACGGAACCACCCTTATTCATAATAATTTCCAAGAACCATAATATAATCTTATCACATAAAACATGTATAAAGGAAACATAACATTTCCACCATTCAATAACAAGATATCAATATAACACATTGATATAAAAACATTATGAAAACCATTTTCAATACCAAAATAAAAGAACAGTAAAACATGGAATTTATTTTTCTTTTCAAAATATTGTATGGCTTGTAGAGGAAGCCGGAACTCAAATAATGGTCACGGCGGCAGAAAAGTCGTTGTCGCCGCATACGTATGACAAAAAAAATCCCTTTTTTCGTTTAGTAAACACTTCTTAGAGAAATATTCCTTTTAAATAAATGTAAAATTCAAAGGGGTTTATACACCGTATAAAACAACTTTGTGTATAAAACAAAATATGCCTCAATGAAAGTAGATTGAGACGAAGACCCATACAAAGACGGTATCCTTGGATTATGGATAAACTAGTTACATAATTATGTGTGACAAATGAATACACCAAATATAAGTGGATATTAAGTGTAAAACAATCAGAGGTTATTTACACATATTCATATAACGACATATTCAAGGAGTACATGTTTATCCCAAATAATCAAATTTGGGTTAAGAAGTTCCCTTGCAAAAATTTGACATCCTAACGGTGTCACTACAAAATTCAGAAAATGAGTTGATGAGAGATAAAAATGGTATCTCATAACATGGACATAAAATTTAAATCAATAAGGATATATAAGAACATATCCCAACATAATAGTATGTGAATTAAAAGACGTAACAAAAGAAGTATTTTAAAAAGAGGAGGGTGAAAGGTTCCCTTACCGACATGGGTATCTTTCGAAACATACACCCCGTGAAATAATGAAAATACAACATTGATTTAAATACTCATAAATGAAAGTATATTACACAATGATTAAAATAATGGGAAATACATACAACAATCAAAGGAAATTGTGGCAAATGTAGCCTAAATCTCACGGGAATAAAAGTGAGATGAAAAATCCCTTAGGAAAACTCGACAGCCTAACAGCGCCACTTTAAAACATACAAAAATGGATTGATGAGATCAAATATGGTATCTAATCATATTAACATAAAGTTTACAGCAAGAGGAATATGAAAGAACATCCCCAAACATAACAAAGAGTATCTTAAAAGAAGTGACATAAATGAGAGTACTTAAAAAGAAAGAGAGAGATTAGATCTCTTACGCAAATTCGGCAGCCTAACGGCGCCACTCAAAACATCCAAAATGGATTGATGACAGGGAATAAGGTCTCTCATCATATGAAAATAAACATTATAGTAAGAGTTATATAAAAGAACATCCCAATCACAATAAAGATGAGCTTAAAAGGAATGACATAAAAGAGTGTACTTAAAAAGAAAGAGAGGAGTAGGATCCCTTACCTCGGGTCCGACTTCACTCGATCGTTCTTTAATCTCCCGAATAATAAACTTGAGTTAATTTATACTTACTTAAGAACCATTTTTCAAGTTAATTATTCCTTTTATATCTCTTATTACCATTTCATGAACACTATGTTATTATTTAAGTTAATAATGGTCGTTTTAACGAGCATTGGTACTTGAGTCAAAAAAATAAACTCTTTATAACTACAAGTTGTTCATGTGGTAAAATATCCATTATATCCAGAATTGTATTCATGATGTAGATATCATATATATCATATATATCCATTATATTCATCCATTTATAACATTACATAACAATTATAGTTAAGAAATGAAATGTACCGTTCATGGAGACAGTAAGTCGTACGTACACATAAACGCTACTTCCATTTCCATTTCATATTTAATGGAATTAAAACATAATGATACATAATAGTATTTTAATTCTAGTATGGTATCATATATAATATCATTAAATATATCATTTATACGTACCACATATGGTATTAACGAATCAAATCACTTTGAGGGGGCGGTAGTCCGCACTTCCTAAAATGAGGATATCACGTATACCCATAATGGAATCCATAAAGGTATGCCATAAATGAAAAATAAAGAAGATTAATGATAACATAAACATATTATATATCATATATAAATATAGTGTCATCTTAATGTCCACCATTGATGGTGTTAAAATAATGTTGAACAATCATCGTTTCAGGAGGCAGAAATTCACCATCCACGGAAACAGTAGGTTCTTTAACCATTAGATGTAGGTGTGTGTAAGTGTAGCTATAATACATCTTATAAAAACATCATAGTATATGTAATATTATGTTGTTGTTAAAAAATAAATTAATAAAAAGAGTTTAGGGGGTTGGAGAAGCAAAATAAATCAAAAGAACACAAGTGAAGACATTACCTTAAAATCGGGTAACTCCCTTTGGTTTGAGCTCAAAGGAATCCTTGGGAAGACTTCTGCCCAAAGTGAGGCTTCAAGGAGCAATATAGGGATGTGGAGAGAAAAAATGGGCAGGATTTGGACGAGGCAATGGCTTTGGAAGTGTGGGTTAGGAGGTAGAGGTGGGGGCCTTTTATAAGAGGAGGGGAGGGGCACTCTTGGAAAGTAAATAAATGTTACTTTATTTTAGAATGAGTTTCGAATTTTAATGGTCCCAAATTGATGTTGTTCAAGAATAAGGTGATAAGGGTTCTAAATGAACCCATCCAATAGGTTTTGGAAATGTGTAGGTCTTATATTTCACATTATCATTCTATTTTATAAAAATCATTAAATAATGAGGTCATCGCTATGTCATCATGATGTCATAAATTATTTTATTTATTTAATGTCTAAAAATTAAAAAAAATAATCTATTAGTCAGGGAATCTTTTTATCCTTCCAATGAATATTTATAGTAAAAAATATGACTTATATAACCCCATGTAAAAATTGTTTTAGTAAAACACTTCATGTTTGTGTCATTTTTACATTAACATTAAATAAAAAGTTATGTATGTCATTTCCCAACCAAAGTGGCCCCATGGGGTCCCCAAGTTGACCGATGTATTTTCATGGTCGGCCATGACACATCCAATGAGGGTAGAATATTTTTCAATCTCATCTCATATTATTAAAACATTATTTTTACCTTAAACGACAGTAATTACCTCTAATCGCGATTAAAAACATAAAAGTTACTATTCACCAAAAAATTATTTTAATCCCATTGAACCACATTTTACTTCTTAATGAAAACCATGTATTTCGGATTTTTTAAATTAAAAACACAGAGGTGGTAAAATTTCATTTCAGTGAAAAAATCAGTTTCTTAAGTACCAATTAGTGGTTTCACTATTCATCAAAAATTGAAGTTTTCCAGAAAAAAACCAAAACATCACCCTAAGCTATATTTGATATTCCGAATTCAGAAATGATTTATATTTTAAAAAATTCAAAACATATAAGTTGCATTAATTAATTTAATAATTAATTCCTGTTGTCAAAACAAATAGCGTGTTTTTAAGAAACAATAACTATTAAAATATTGGCACTAGTTTAAGTCCAATTTCAAAGTGAAATTATTTCCAATGACCACTATTTGATTAAATGGTAAAAATATATTCTAATTTCACTTTAAAACCAATTAAAAAGATAATCTAATCATATAATAAATTATATTAAAAAGAGGTTTTGAATTAAAATACAACATTTTTCACTATCCATTAAAAATTGATCTTTTTCAGAAAAATAACAAAAATTTACACAAAGTAAATTTTGATGTCCCGATTCTAAAGAAAAATTTTAATTTGTCAAATATAACACATAATGTTTTCAAAAAGTGGATTTAAAAGAGCTTCGCTATCAAAAGGCGGTTAATCGACCTTTTAAAGAATATTAGAATGTTTACGCTTAAATTTGGATTCATTTGCATTTTTAATCCTCTAACATTTGTTGTAAAAAGTAAAAATATTTGACAAACATATATAATAATTTTTTAGTTAGTTCTATTCATTCCCGCCATCACAACAGTTATGCATTAACTACCATTTAAAATAATATTATTTTATTATTAGAGTGCAACGTAAGATTCCCAAGAAACTTATTGTTGCGTGTTTGGTACGCCATCGAGCATAGAGTCCCCTTTAAAGTTATATTAATATTTTACTCACAAATATGGATAAATGTGAAAATGTCATACTCTTTATTTACTTGGGGTATTACATCTTTCCCCCATTTTGGGAATTGCGTCCTCGCAATTTTAAAATTGGGCTTGAAAACTTCATTGAAAATCCCACATCGGAACAAGAGTCGGTAAAACAATCACTTTAAAATAAATAAAGAGAAGTACAGAGGTCACCCGAGTTAACCCATACTAGTATTCCATGTAGGAAAACATAGACATGGAGGAGAAAACATAGGGTCATGTTCTGATGGAGAGTGATAGAAAACATGTTTAGGAGAAAGTTAACCACAAGAAAATCACAAACTTGTGATGGGTTAAACGGTATTCGATTCCCCAGTAGGAAAAGTTAATAGACAACATTTTTGTTTTAAGTTTATTTTTATTAAAGAATTTATTCATAAGGAAACATAATCACTTATCATGTTGAATTCCATCTTTTATAAGATTTCTTACACAAACTCATATTTTCTCCAAAAGATGAGTATTTAGGAAGACATGTTCACATTAAGAGTACTATAATCAACTTATAGAGAATCACCTAATCCACAAAATAGAACTATATACTTCCCATGACTTTAGACATTAACCAAAACCAAAACCAAAAAGGTTAGTACAAGTTCAGATAATCCAGAAAAGGATAACCATTTATAAAAATAAAATCTATTCTTAATCTCCAAAATTTGTCCAACAAAACCCAAAGTTCAATGAGGACCATCCGATAAACAATTTTTCCATAAAATTATTCAATGTAAACCAAACTAAGATTGAAACCCAAATATTTGAAGGATTTAGTCACATATTATTCCAAGTTAAATCGTAACATTTATCTCCAAACAACATCAGTTTCTCTTAACGTCTCGTATTGAAAAGTAATTAACCTAATCACATATCCTCCATGATAGGATAATAAATTTTCCTAGATAACCCAAAATAAACATAATCTTAATTAATAAAATCATCTAACTAAAAAGAATCAGTCCAACTAACCAGGGACTTCACATAGTCCAGTGGTAGGAGATAAATACCAGTCGCACTTTGGTTGTGGGTTCGATTCCCGCAGCTTTGTCTGACGCGATGGGTTGTCACACAGTCTGCTTGTTGTCCTTTTTCCAAAACTATATATTTCTTAAGACTTTCCCCAAAATAAGATAAAATCTTCAAAAATAATCATAACATATTTTAACATCATGTTTATCTCAAGCCTTTCATTTTCCATCATAATATATAATAAACCATAATTACCTCAAAAGAAATGTTCATATAAACCCTAATGGTTACCTTTATAATTATTACCTTAACTTCCACATCAATTGGTCATCTTGTACATGATTCATTACAGAACATACCAAGGTACAAGTGGTTGATCATGACTCCTTGATAGTTGGTTTAGACCAACCACGAGTTTCCTCATTGAATCCCCCATTTCATCTAGTGTCTTAATCAGAGAACAACCACATTTTCCTTCAAAACTATTGTCACTTTGGTGCCTGCTAGATCCATTCATTCACTAAAAATAGAAATGTCAGTGTGAGTATATCAACAAAACCATCATTTACTATTGAGGAAGATAAACACTAATATATACTTACTCATTCACTTTATCTAAAACTATGACTCTTTCTGAAATCCTAACCACTATGGTAATGTCACTTATGCTAGCGAATACCCTAACCTCTAAAGTTATCTAAACTGACCTCTGATACCAACTATAAGGCCCCAGCCTTGAACATTATTTAATCTTGAGTTATTATAAGATTACACATTGAATATCTTTTCAGGTTTAGAGTTTTAGAAAATTAGATCATAACAATTTCATTACATTCCACATTAAAACAAAGTGGTTACATAAAAGATAGTATTCATTTTTTATATCAACGGAAACATATTTAAAATAAAACATGGACTCTTTCTTGAAACTTCCTTGACACTATCATCATATCATTTACCCTTCCCTTGACTTGTGAAAAACATTTAAATATATGGGATGAGCATAAAAAACTCAGTAAGGGATATAAAAATATGGAAAGGAAACATGAGTACATGTATACATAAGAATGAAATCATACTTTACCCCGAAAACATAAGCACTTTAACATAACTCATAAAATCATGAATAAATCATAGAAATCATAAGACATAATGGTAACTTGAGGCATTCATAACATTCTTACGTAGGGAGTAACCCTTTTGGTTCAATTTGGAATACCCATCATAGTATATTACCTATATCTCTTCTGAGAAACATTAACGTTTAACCCATTCGTGTTACCCAATGCATTGGAGAGCTATATCGGGCTCACCCGCCCTTAGTTTATCATGGAACCACCCGTCTTCATAATAATTCCCAAGAACCATAATATAATCTTATCACATAAAACATGCATAAAGGAAACATAACATTTCCACCTTTCAATAACAAGCTATCAATACAACACATTGATATAAAAACATTAAGAAAACCATTTTCAATACCAAAATAAAATAAAAGTAAAACATGGTATTTATTTTTCTTTTAAAAAGAAGGTATGGCTTGTAGAGGAAGCCGAAACTCAAATAATGGTCACGGTGGCAGAGAAGTCGTTTTCGCCGCATACGTATGACAAAAACATTCCCTTTTGTCATTTAGTAAACACTTCGTATAAAAAGATTCCTTTTGAATAAACGTAAAAGTCAAAGGGTTTTATACACCGTATAAAAGAATGTTGTGTATAAAACAAAATATGCCTCAATGAAAGGAGATTGAGACAAAGTCCCATAAAAAGATGGTATACATGGATTAAGGATAAACCAGTTGCACAATTATGTGTGAAAAATGAATACACCAAATATAAGTGGATATTAATTGTAAATAAATCAGAGGTTATTCACACATATTAATATAATGACATATTCAAGGAGTACAAGTTTATCCTAATGAATCAAATTTGGGTTAAGAAGTTCCTTTGCAAAAATTTGATAGCCTAACGACGTCACTACAAAATTCAGAAAATCAGTTGATGAGAGATTAAAAGGGTATCTCATCACATGGACATAAAATTTAAATCAATAAGGATATAGAAGAACATATCCCAACATAATAGTATGTGAATTAAAAAACGTGACAAAAGAAGTCTTTTAAAAAGGGGAGGGTGAAAGGTTCCCTTACCGACATTGGTATCCTTCGAAACATACACCCCGTGAAAGAAGGACAATACAAAATTGATCTAAATACTCATAAATGAATGTATATTAAACAATGATTAAAATAATGGTCAGTACATAAACCACTCAAAGGAAATTGTGGAAAATGTAGCATAAATCTCATGGGAATAAAAGTGAGATGAAAAATCCCTTACAAAAACTCGGCAGCCTAACAGCGCCACTTAAAACATACAAAAATGGATTGATGAGATAAAATAGGGTCTCCCATCATATTAAAATAAAGTTTACATCAAGATGAATATTAAAGAACATCCCCAAAAATAACAAAGAGGATCTTAAAAGATGTGACATAAATGAGAGTACTTAAAAAGAAAGAGAGAGATTAGATCTCTTACGAAAATTCGGCAGCCTAACGGCGCCACTCAAAACATCCAAAATAGATTGATGAGAGGAAATAGGGTCTCTCATCATATGAAAATAAACATTACAGTAAGATTAATATAAAAGAACATCCCAATCACAAGAAATATGAGCTTAAAATGAACGACATAAAAGAGTGTACTTAAAAAGAAAGAGGGGAGTAGGATCCCTTACCTCGGGTCCGACTTCACTCGATCATTCTTTAATCTCCTGAATAATAAACATGAGTTAATTTATACTTCCTTAAGAACCCTTTTTCAAGTTCATTATTCCTTTTATATCACTTATTACCATGTCATGAACACTATGTTATTATTTATGTTAATAATGGTCGTTTTAACGATCATTGGTACTTGAGTCTAAAAAATAAACTCTTTATAACTACAAGTTGTTCATGTGGTAAAATATCCATTATATCCAGAATTGTATTAAAGATGTAGATATCATATATATCAAGTATGTCCATGCATTAATAATATTACATAACATTTATAGTTAAGAAATGAAATGCACCGTTCATGGAGACGGTAAACCATACGTATGCATGAACGCTACTTCCATTTCTATTTCATATTTAATGGAATTAAAACATATGATATATATTATTATTTTAATTCCAGTATGGTATCATATATAATATCATTAAATATATCCTTTATATGTGCCACATATGGTATTAACGAATCAAATCACTTTGAGGGGGCGGTAGTCCGCACTTCCTAAAATGAAGATATCGCGTATACCCATAATGGAATCCATAATGGTATTCCATAAATAAAAAATACAGAAGATTAAGGAAAAAATAAAAATATTATATATAATATATATATATAGTGTCATCTTAATAGCCACCTTTTAAGGTGTTAAAAGAATGTTGAACAATCATCGTTTCGGAAGGCAGAAATTATCCATCCAAGGAAACAGTATGTTCTTTAACCATTAGATGTAGGTGTGTGTAATTGTAGCTCGAATCCTTCTTATAACAACATACTAGTATATGTATGATACTGTTTTTGTTACAAAATAACTTAATAAAAAGAGTTTAGGGGGTTGGAGAAGCAAAATAAAACATAAGAACACAAGTGAATACATTACCTTAAAATCGGGTAACTCCCTTTGGTTTGAGCTCAAAGGATTCCTTGGGAAGACTTCTGCCAAATGTGAGGCTTCAAGTAGTAATAAAGGGATGTGGAGAGACAAAATGGTCATGGTTTGGCCGAGCCAAAGGCTTTGGAAGTGTAGGTAAGGAGGTAGAGGTGGGGGCCTTTTATAAGAGGAGGGGAGGGGCACTCTTGGAAAGTAAATAAATGTTACTTTATTTTAGAATGAGTTTCGAATTTTAATGGTCCTACATTGATGTGTTTCTAGGATAAGGTGATAAGGGTTCGAAATCCACCCATTCAATAGGTTTTGGACATGTTTAGGTCTTATATTTCACATTATCTTTCCATTTTATTTAAATCGTTAAATAATGAGGTCATCGCTGCATCATCATGATGTCATAAATAAGTTAAATAATTTAATGTCTAAAAATTAAAAAAAAATTACTATTATATAGGTAATATTTTTATCTTTAAAATTAATATTTATAGTCAAAAATCTGTCATGTATAACCCCATGTAAAAATTTTGTTAGTAAAACATTTCATGTATGTGTCATTTTTACTTTAACATTAAATAAAATGTTATTTATGTCATTACCCAACCAAAGTGGCTCCATGGGGTCCCCAAGTTGACCCCTGGATTTTCTTGGTAGTCCATGACACATTAAATGAATGTAGGACATGTTTAAATCTCATTTAATATTATTAAAACATTATTTTTACCTTAAACGACACAAATTACCTCTAATCGTGATTAAAAACATAAAAGTTACTATTCACCAAAAAATTATTTTAAACCCATTGAACAACATTTTAATTCTTAATGAAAACCATGTATGTTGGATTTTTGAAATTCAAAACACAGAGTTGGTAAAATTTCATTTAAACGAAAAATCAGTTTCTTAAGTACCACTTAGTGGTTTCACGATTCATCAAAAATTGAAGTATTTCAGAAAAAACCAAAACTTAACCCTAAGATATATTTGATATTACGAATTCAAAAATGATGTTTATTTTAAAAAATTCAAAACATATAAGTTACATTAATTCTTTTAATAATGAATTCCCACTTTCAAAACAAATAGCTTGTTTTTAAGAAACAATATCTATTAAAAGATTGACACTAGTTTATGTCCAATTTCAAAGTGAAATTAATTCCAATGACCACTATTTCATTAAATGGTAAAAATATATTCTAATTTCAGTTTAAAACCAATTAAAAATATAATATAATCATATAAAAAAATTTTATTAATAAGTGGTTTTGAATTAAAATACAACACTTTTCACTATTTAGAAAAAATTGAACTTTTTCAGAAAAATACCAAAAATTTACTCAAAGTAAATTTTGATGTCCCGATTCTAAAGAAGAATTTTATTTTGTCAAATATTACACATAAAGTTTTCAAAAAGTGTATTTAAAAGAGGTTCTCCATCAAAAGGCGGTTAATCGACCTTTTAAAGAATATTAGAATGTTTATGCTTAAAATTGGATTCATTCGCATTTTTAATCCTCTAACATTTATTGTAAAAAGTAAAAATATTTGACAAACATATATAATCATTTTTTAGTTTGTTCTATTCATTCCCGCCATCACAACAGCTAGGCGTTAAATACCATTTAAAATAATATTATTTTATTATTAGAGTGCAACGTAAGATTCCCAAGAAACTCGTTGTTGCGTGTTGGGTAAGCCATCGAGCATAGCGTCCCATTTAAAGTTATATTAATATTTTATTCACAAATATGGATAAATGTGAAAATGTCATACTCTTTATTTACCTGGAGTGTAACACATGTGGTGTATATACTACCCGTTTTAAATGATATTCAATGGATCCCATTATATTTTTTATTTAATTTTTTATTTAAATTTAATTAATTCATAGGGGTTATGATTCAAATGTAACTAATGTACTAAGGGTTTTATGTCACAATATCATTATTTAGCAGTATTCACTACTGCAAATAACATCTATACCAACGATTTTGGGCGAACTGTTGGTATAATTAAGTTATATGTACCAATTCTAATGGTTTGGCTAAAACCGTTGGTATAGTTACTAATTTATTTATATACCAATGGTTTTTGACAAACTGTTGGTATAGTTTCTTTATATGGACCTATGCCAACGATTTTGGCCAAACTGTTGGTATAGGTCCATAATAGAGACCCTATACAAATGGTTTTCCCCAAACTATTGGTATAGGTCCCCCCTATACCAATAGTTATTTAAAAACTATTGGTATAGGTCCCAAAATCAAAGATTCTATACCATAGGTTATCAAAACCATTGTTATTGGTCTATACCAATGGTTTTCAGAACCGTTGGTGTTGTTACATGTATCTTTTTTATGGAATCTTCTTATAGAGATCATTAAATAAATAAAATTTTAAATTATTTATGATAAAACAATTATATATTTATAAACTTATGTTCACAAAAGGCATGTCAGGTTAGTGGTTTGGTCATTCAATCATAAATTATAGCTACTAAGATCAAAACCCACTAAATGCTTGTTTTTTGAAATACATATACCAATAGTTTTATGGAACCGTTGGAATTTATTTTTCATATTACATATACTAAAAGTTTTGAAATCCAGGGGAATATACCTATCTCTATGGGTTACTTGGACATGGTTATCTAAACTGTTGGTATAGGAGGTACCAACGATCGGAGGCATATACCAACGGTCTGAAACCATTGGTATGGGGTATTATTCTACTAGTGATTTATACTTATTATGTTTGTGATGATGGAATTTCATGATAATCCTCTTAAAAAAATCATATATTTTCTTCTCCTCCAGTTATTCATGTGACTTTCAAGTAAAAAATACAATTTTCTCAATTATTTAAAATAATGATTAAGATTTTTTTAAAGGACAAAATTTCTTCTTTGGTCGAGCATGTTTTTCTTCCATGTCAATTTTTTAATATTTTCAAAATTATTGTTAATATTATCATATGATTGTATAAATTTATTTTTACCCACATTTTAATTTTTAATAAATTGTTTTAGTGGAATATACTTTTCATTTTCTGAATTAATTACTTTTATCATTTTCTAAATATGTGAAAGGAATATTTATTTTATGTAATATGACATGAAAAGAATTTATTATCATCATGATCACTCAAATAGTTGAATATTAATATAAAATTTTACATATTTATTTTCAATAAAAAATTACATATTATTTAGGATATTCTTAGATTTTAAATAAGTGATTCCAAAAATAAAAGGCCATTATCCTAAAGAAATATTCCAATTTGTCGTTTAATGAATTTTCATTTATTATGAAATCCTTGGATGTTACATACGATTTCATGGAGGTATGGTCAAATTATAACATCCATATTTTCTCAATTTATGGATTATGATCATAATGATGATATTTTTCTAAAACCACTTTATTTTCATCTACGTAAGCTATGATAAATTGTTGAAAAGTTTTTAAAACATAATTTTTGGATGTAATATTATATTTTGTTTATTTTATAATATTTTGGCCCACATATGACTTGATTATTATTATATTATCATTCGGTAGGGAATTATATTTTCCTCTAATGAATTGGGTTAAGATAGATATTTCAGGAGATGATAATTTCAAAAATGAGGCAATAACCTAGTTCAATATGAGAAATTTTCCACTATGATTATCTTGGGAGTGGACCATGACTACAAATACAATATACTATGGAGTGAACCCAATCCACCCTTATATTCTTAGAAATGGTCCTTGACTAATGAAATGATTTTTATTCTTATTTCTTTTCCAAAAACTTGTCAATTCTGATAATGGTGTGATATCATGGCTCGTGATATTTGATTCATTTAATATTAATGTATTATGAACTTCCAAGAATTATTTTATAATTCAATATTATGAAATATGATAATATTGGTTATAGTTTCCAAATGTTAATATTATTTTTTAATTCCCTTATTCTCATGTTATTCTCAAGTAGTCATTAATATATCCCTTGTTTACTCTTACTCTTAATTTATATTCACAATTTATTAGATATCCTTTCTCTATGTTATGTACAATGGTTTTAAGTAGATTATGTCCGAGAAGAGTAATATATAGAATGATCTTTATGGGAGATGTCAAAGATCGTTCATGATACAAGATGATTGTTTATGTGACCTCAAAAAACACTAAACCTTTACAGTCTTCATGTGATAATTTGTAAAATTTGTTGAATATAAATCTATTTATATTTAATATCTATTTATGAAGTGTATGGTTTAATTTAGATAAGGATAAATGTGCTTTAATTATATATAACATTATAGATAAGACATATAGAATTAGGCCTATACATATTGTTAAGGACAAGACTAACTTCATTGAGCCTAGGAATAATGATATCAGGACATATAAATCATTACACAATCCATTTGGGATCATTGAATGTTCTTCCCAATAATCACATAATAATAGGTCATTAAAATGAGTTCTAAAGAGAGAGAAAATTTATAAATCATAAACATGAATTAAATACCTGATAATTGAATTAGTAATATAATAAGTCAATAAATCATTAAATATAGAGTAATAATGTAATATCCTAATAAAATAATTAAGTAAGGTAACATACACATTAATTAATATAACAAGACGATTTTTCATTAAAATAGATCTCATATAGAAATAAAAAACATATGAAAATATTAAAATTAAATAATAAAATAAACTAATTTTTAATAAATATTTTTAAAATATGATTTATATAATCTATAAAATTTTATATAATCTAAAATTCACAAATTAATTAGAAATAAATTATTATTTTATTGTCAAATTAATGGATTTTTTAAAATATTATAAATAAAATAATAATTTTAAGATATAAAAAATATAACGAAGACGAATGGTAATTATTCTCAATGTTGGGTGTAACAAAAATATAATATTTTATAGTGAACTAGTAATAAATTAATATGAAATGAAAATAAAGGAATTGAAGGATAGAAAATCTCAAATACTGATATATAAAAAACAGAGAAATAACATAAATTAAGGAATGAATGACGAATGGAGAGAGAGTGTGTGATATAGTACATACTATAAAGAACAATAATGAGAGGGAAAGACCCATTACCCTGAGTATTGGATTACATTAGATGATTTAAAAACATTTTTTATAATCAATTTATATTTATAAATTACTTATTTCATAACGAATCCAATATTTATTTCACCTTTTTAAGTCATTTATTTCTATATTTTATTCAGTTATGAACTTAATTTCATTCATTGTCCTAAAACAACAACAATATTAAAGTAACAGACAAAAGAAATATCCAATGGCTATATATGATCTATAATGTCTTGGTATAGATTCTATAGCATTTCAAAGGTGATGGATTTCAATATATTGATAAACTAATACAAATTCATAAAATTTGTCATAATAATCCCTTTTTTGCAATTAAAACTATCTAAGATTGTTAACATTTAATGTCATTATTACCATCACTATTTATTAATTCCACAACAATAAAAAAAATAAAATTTTATTATTATTTTATATTAAATAATTAATTTAATTTTTAATAATATCAAGGGGTGCTATTAGTGTAAAAAAATTATCATTTTCTTAGGTACTCAATTCTACCATTGGGAAATGATGTTTTTAATATATTTTCTAAATTGATTACATAAATTAGTGGATAGAACAACTTTTTTAAAATTTAATTAATATTTTGTTTTAAATTTACATTTTGTAGAATATATATAACATATAATTTTTAAAATGTAAATTGTAATGTAACAATAGTTTTTGAAACACATATAGTGTAACTTGTGTAGTTCCTTTGGATTGTGTGTAAAGCATCTAGATGTGGGAATTTTAGTTAATCCAGTGTATTAAAAACATGTTTATGTCTAAACCATCTTATCTAAAACCATGGTAACTTGATCCTTGGTTAATGGAAAGAAATTTGAAGAAGTGCCTCGACTAGGTGAATAGACACTTGAAGAATATGCTACTCAGTGCCATGGTAAGTCTGGAAAGAAAGTTTCCAATTCCAGCAATAAGTCTGAAAAATAAAAATGTGTTAGGAGTATGGATACAGAACATTTGGTGGCATCTCAACCTGCCAATGATTTTCCTTAGAACCCATGTTTTCCTCAAAAGGAGGAGTTATGAAGGGTACATATAAGGCAGAAGCATAAATCCCAATAGTTAAAGAGCTAATACTTCACTGGAAAGAATAGATGTTGGGGGAGTCTTTATTGATCAACCTCTCAATAGAGGAAATTCGTAGAATGTTGTAAAGACCACTCTAAGTTGAACATACTAAATAACATGATAATTGGATTGATAAACATAATCAGATTTTTATTTTTTTCTTCAATGAGGGGAAATTGAACTTGGAGGAACACATGCATACCTAGTCCAAGATGACCTTCCATTTCGAAGAGCTCGTCAAAGATAATTTAGGATTGGATGAAACATCCATTGAATGGCATATTTATCATGTAAATCACTAAAATTATCTTAATTTTTTTTGGAATTACTTGGGTATCTTGACTATGGTTTGATGTTGTATATCCATGACCTTTTGGTGTCCCACATTTCTTAAAAAGAGATTATTTTAATAAAAATACTTACTAGTAATAGTATATCCATGGGGGAGGGTGGTTTTATAACAATGTATTAATTATTTTATTATTTAAATATTGATTCTTATTACTATAATTACTGTAGATACCAACATTAACAAAGCTAAAAATATCCTTCCCCAGTACTAAAATATCAGACTGTCATATGCACCTTAAAAAGATAGAGGATTTTATCAACAATAAAACTAGTGTTGATAAAAGTTCCCATAATCAATG
Organism: Viscum album; assembly: GCA_963277665.1. NCBI lineage: Eukaryota > Viridiplantae > Streptophyta > Magnoliopsida > Santalales > Viscaceae > Viscum > Viscum album. The sequence goes on from OY728150.1 coordinate 1,050,319,620, forward strand.
CTAATAAAATAATTGATCACGGGGTTCTAAATTAGTGCTTTTTATCACTGGTAAAAGGGGTTCATTATCAGAACGTTTTGTATCACTGATAAAATAGAAACATTATCAGTGTTTTTTATAATTAATAATGGTTGACTTTATCATTGCAATTTCCAATGCTCAAAAAATCAAATCCACAATAGTTTGATGTTGAAATTTAAACACCCAATAGAAGAAAAATATTTAATTAAATATAAATTTATGTCCTCAAGAAATATTAAAACAATATATAATGATAAAAAAATTAAATATTTCTAAGTAAAATTACATTATTATGTAAAATTTATTAAAAACATCAAAAAATCCAAAACATCAATATTATTTTGTTTTCTGATCTTGACCCCTCTAAGAAGAGACTGATCATGCTACCAGTTGTAAAAAATCATCCCCATATAAATCAAAAGTGTGTACCAATATAAAAGTACAATTCTTATGTTAGTGATTCTCGGAAGAAATAATTTAATCATAAATTTAAAATAATTAATTTATAAAATATAACATTAAAAATGAAAATATTCAATTTGGGTCATAACAAAAACACAATTTGTTAGTTTACTATGTAGTCGATTCCCACATATAAAAATATATTTATGGGTCATTTTTTAAAGTAAAAAATAATAATTTCTCTGAATTTTATTAGTTTAATTTAAGTTATAAGTTATTTGATCATAAATGTTGATTTTAAATCAAAATATACACTTTGAGTCATACCAGCCAAAATATGTGTCAGAGTGATGTGGGGATGATTCCGACACATCAAAAATGATTTATGGATAATTTTCATAAAATATCAAGAATATATGAGTGTGTTTTATAGGTTTTTAATGAGTCAAACTTGTATTTAACTTAAATTAGTTTTTTAAAATGAATACATGCACTTTGAGTCTTACCGATAACACCGTCTGTCTGATTTGCATGTAGTATATTATTATATGTCAAAAATGATTTATAGATCACTATCTAAAGGTATCAAGACATTATCAACATATTTTCTTGGTTTTAGTGAGTGAACAATGTTTTAAAATATAATGTTATTTTTTACCTAAAAAATATTTTTATTCATAAAATTCAATATATGTATCGTATTGTTGAGTGGATGATACTTAAAAATTCAACATGTCTTCTGAACGAAAATGTAAATTTTAAATAAAAACATATTCATTGAGTCATATCGATCACCCCATGTGTCATGTTTATATAAGGCTTGTTCCCATATGTTATAAATGAATTGTGGATAATTTTCCTAATTTATCCAAAAAATCAAGGTGCATTTGATCATATTTTAGTATATGGCATTTTTTGAACAAAAATGTCAATTTCAAATAAAAAATTATCTTTGATTCATATTCTCCACATCGTATGTGAAATTAATGGGTGATTGATTCTTACATATTAAAATTTCTTATAGATCATTTTCATGAATTTTCAATATGGTCTTCTTGTTTTCCCTAGTATTAAGTGAGAACAACATGTTTTTAACTAAAATGTCATTTTTAAACAGAAAACACATACCTTGAGTCATAGAAATCACACCTTGTGTCAAATTATTGGGTGGATTATTTATAAACATCAAAAATGACTTATAGATAATTTTAGAAATGTACCAAGACAATATGAGCCTGTTTTCTTAATTATTAGTGACTGACACATGGTTTTGGGTGCAATTCCTCGTCCAATGTCATGGCTTGCCACATGAAAAAGATACCTCATCCAATTCCATTCCATCCCTCTGGATCTCCCCCTTCTTGGAGGGATGATTCTCGGGGGCTTGAAACCATTTATAAATCATTGTCCCCTTTTCCTTGTCTGTCTTTTTCTTATTCACCATTAAGACTATGGGTTTGTAACTATCTATGTCCTTATCTACTAGGCTCATGTTATCTACTATGGGTTTGATAGAAAATTCCCATTTCTGCTCATGTTATAGTTGGAAATAAAGCTAGAGAAGGTATTCGGAAGTGATGAAAGGATTAGATCTATATGCAACTCATCTGAGGACATAATCTCTTAGATGTGTCGGCATTTAATGAATCCAATAATCTTGTATACATGAGGCCCATCTGGCGCATACTCTCTAATCTATGCTGTAAATAATGATTTTGAGATCTCACATCCCTATTATCATGCCTCCTCATGGTAGATATCCATAAGGTGAGATAACATGCTATACACGTCCATGATTTCATGTTGCTTCAATAGTTCATTAGACATGGCTGATTGCATGAATCATTGGACATCTGTGGCAACATCGATATATTTCATATAGAGAGATAGTTCCTCATCACTAGAATCGTTTCCAAGTGCAACTAGAATAGGCTATTCTAGCACATAAATTTTTTTCTCATGGTGAAGGATGACATGTAAAAACCTCTGCCACTCTAGGAAATTTGTGTCAGTGAGAAGGTTCTCCTTCTCGAGTATGGCTCATAATGATATATTTGAAGTAATTTTATTTTTTTTATAAAAATTTAGATTATCAAAGGCTTAGTACATTATAATGCTAAAACGACAACAAATAATTTAATTAATACTTATTAGCCTCCCACTTTTTTTTGGAATCAAATTTCCCTCACCATTGACTTCAGAATATTTTTTTACCTAAATAGACTAGTGGAAATGAACCATATTTCCCTTCACATTACCTCAACTAGGGTTGGTCAAGCAACCTGAACGGTTTTAGGAAGGTATTCCAAATGAAAACTACATTAACTCAGAGCTGCTTCATCTACTGAGTGGACTCCCCAATTTGGAAATCCTTTTATTTTGAATTTCCTCAGCATTTTCCTCTTGGTCACAGCTTGTCCTACTATGGTAGTCGACCATTGATGTAAACCAACTCATGTCAAACCAAAACTCTAAATTATAATTCCCTGATAATTGAATGAACTCCAACAAGGGTTGGTTAAGAAATTTGAACTATGGTCCGATTCTAACACAGAGATTGGAAGGATAAACCAATTTGATATTTTCATTGAGTGATTTAATAAATATAAAAAAATTCATTTTATTATCTTTTATTAAATGTATATTAATATTATGTAAGATATACTTAAGTTATTATCCATGTCTATGATAATATTTTATGCATAGAACGATCTTATTTAGGTTCCATCTTGATTTCTTGTTCAATTCATTAATTTTGTGATCATGAAAACACGCCTAAAATAAATAAACATTGAAACTGACGGAAATAAAATAAGTTTTATGATCATGATCTTGTTCTATTGGTTTGTTTATCTAGCGGTTGATAATCTAACCCAAGACCTATGAGAGAAACACCTTAAACATTTTCGGTTTGTGTTTACAGAATTCCACATGTCCACCTTTGTATATCCTAGGATAGGTTTCACTTTGGCTCTTAAATTGATCCTCCTCGACTAACATGGGAGCTCCATACATTACATATGATTTTATCTCACACACATGTGAGGGGTAAATTGGGTTTTACATAAATGAAACCTTGGGCATGCAGGCCCCATATATTAATGAGGAGATGTCTCACAGTCCAACAAAATTAATTTAAATAAATAAATTATAAGAAACCATTATCATAAAAAGGTCATTGTCTAGGTCTTGATCATATACACTTGCAATGAGATTTATGCATAAATAAAACTAGCATTCACTTCTTTAATCATTCTTGTTTAAGATAAATCATGCTCGAATAAATTAATTGTCATTAATTATTAAATCCTTTTATCATAAACCATTTTTATTAATTATCCCAAGATACTCATCCATAATAATTTTAATCAAATAAATTCATTTAATACTATATTTGTACGTTACTTGTACTTTGGAAGATACCTAGTGTATTCCTATTCGTAACTACCCAATGAGAAAAAATGAACATTACACAGATGTTAAATTGAACACACATTTATAAAACACCTATAATGTGTTATGCCTCATTATTACACATCTACTATTGTACATGTCTCAATGGTTTTTTATAATATAATAATAAATTTTAATAAATCTACATAATTTGGATGAGTACATAGCGTGTAGTTCCGACTACATGGTGTGTACATTTGTTCACTGTCCATCTAAATTACACCCCTGGGGACTTGGAATGTTTCTGTACATTGGAAATTTTTTGGAGTACATGGTGTGTTTAGTGGGACACATGCTGTGTAGTATCCACATTACATAATTTCTAACTAGGTAAGCCGTGTACAGGGTACATGATCCAAACCTATCCCAAAGGGACTACACACCATGTTTAGTAGACCACACATCGTGTTATTTGGAAACCGTGTTCCACGTATTTTTGGTCAACACATGGTGTCATTTAAGACTTAAAAATACTACAAAAAATGACCTAATTTGGCGGACTTGTTAGATGCATTGAACCTAGACTACACAATGTGTACTTATGAATACACATTGGGATTTTAATTTACATAGAATAATAAAATGAATTAATTAGCAGAAATCATTTTTTCATTTCACTAAATTCTAAGGAATACCCCATGTCTAATAATAACAGTTGACTACTATTATGACCTGACATGTGCCGAGAACATGATACTTAATATTAATTAATTAAATAAATAATATTATTTCTCATAACATCCAAAAAAAATACTCGGTGTGTATATTTAATATACACAGCATGTAATTTTGTTTTTGAATTTTTCTTTATTTCTTATACCACATTTATTAGACCTTAAATAATGACTATTTATTTATAAAATAAATGTCACTCCATTACTCACTAATAAATATATTATTTCACCCATAATATATTCGCTAAAATAACTAGTGTCGAAATATATGATATTAGTCATCCATAAATATTTATTAAACCACAATCGGGAATAATCTTTATTCAACTTGATAAATTAATATTTAATAGAGATAATTGTGCTCACATAGTATGTGACCCTATAGGCCTCTTTCTTAGTGGAATTAGGAGAATACTACCTAAAGTACATGGATAGTGTCTATCAACATTCCAAGTCACCCATAGAGAAATATGTTTACACCACAATGAATTTCCACCTCCTACGAACTGTTATCATGTAATATAATCCCGTTTTCTCGATATTTTGAATCAAGTGGGTTGCATGATAGTGCCATCAACTGATGTTCTCAATTATTCTTTATTTGATATTCTTGAATTAAACATTTCTTATTCCTCACCAGGGCCTTGATTTATTTAGTCTATATCAATTCCATCAAAGGGCCTGAGATATCTACTTATGTTACAGAATAGAAGGGACAAATCCTCTCTCACATTATTTACTAAAGCAGTATCACTCGTGACGCACCCAACGTATCCTACCTTTCTACGAATAGTGGGTCATCATAGTATTCTTAAGTAAATATATGTGCACAAGTTTTAATACCCATTAATAAATATCTTAAAATATAAGGACCAATACACATGTCTGAATATAAGAACAACCATTGACCATATGAAATGTGGATTTCATATTAGCGGGTCTCGTTCTCAAAATATCCTCCTAGGTATTAACTAGGGACCACACCATGAGAAGGTGCCTCAATGTTTTATGAATCCTCAACCCTAATGTCCTATATTATTTGTGTCCCTAAAATAATATCATCCTTCCATAGAAACATATATTCAAGAATAGTGTTATGGCACTTTTGGGTTCTCATCATGTTAGTGATCTGCTAGTACCCTTTAATGCAACAGTTATCCTTATGAGATTATCACATGTATTGTCATGCAAGATAACAATAAATATTTGATAAGGTATTTATTAATGAATAATGTACAATGTAGTTGGTTCTAGGCCACCAAATCCAACATATTCTACAGGTCGTTTGAACAAAAATGTCTTTTTGAAGTAAAAAATACATACTTCTAGTCATACGGGCCTCACCATGTGTCATATTAACATGAAGTTGATTTCTACCCATAAAAATTGTCTTATGGATCATCATAAAAATTTATCCAGACAGTCCATGTTCATGATTATTGGTTTGGATTATGTGATGTGTGTTTTGAACTAAAATGGGCATTTTAAACAAAAACATGCACATTGAGTCATACTAACCACACACACTTTTGGATTTACTTATTGATAGATCCTAAATATCATAAATTACATATGTTTATTTGTTACAATTTATCTAGACAATATGATTTGGTATCAATGGTTTTAAGTGAGAGGATTAGTTTCTTAAATAAATGTGCTTTTAAATAAGAAACATGCACATTAAGTCATTTTTTACAAAAAAAAACACACACACACACACTAATAGACATAAAAATCAAAATAAGTATACAATATCTCATTGTGGATAAAAAATAGAAACTCATTTACCATGCACGATGCATACTATTTCCAGAATAGAATCATTCTAATCATTTCAAGCTATTTATAGAGAAATAAATGGTTGAAGAAAAATCAATTAATTATGAATTCATTTCATTGGGATATAAATGAAATTAAATAAATAAGTATTATAGAAAAATGATAAGGAAATTAAAAAAATTATTATAGAAAATTATGAGAATAATAACAAATTAAATAATAGGAATTAATCTCTTCATGATGTATGTTGGCGACAAAATTCGAGACAGAGAAGATGCCAAAACGAAGGCACTGTTGACTGCCTCGCGAATCCATCTCGCGGAGTCCCCCTAGCACCATAGCCACCATGAAGCAAGGAGGTGAGCCACTCTAAGAAATAATTTGATTTTTGCGAGCCCACCGCAAAGCAAAAAATGCAGGCCGCTCTGTGATCACATTTGACGTTCGCAAGCCCGCCGTGATGTGAGGAGGCAGGATGCTTCGTGAATGCATTTTATGTTCACAAGCCTGCTGTGAATCCACCAAGTCCCTGTTCATGCCACATAAGCTCCACTTCATGGATCCTCTTGCCTATAAATATTGGGCTCCCCCTAATCCCAAAGGATGGACAATCCGACCTTTCGACTTCCCAGCTCCTCAATCAAGAAGCTCTCTCTGCTCTGTGAACCATTAGTTGTGTGAGATACTTCTGCTCCATGATGTACCTCCCCTTTGTCTCATTTTGATCCCCTCTTCTGAGAGGGATGCCTTTAGCGAAGCATAGGGGCCTTCACAAAGGAAGGGTATCCCCAAGGGCACCTTGGTCGTCGTGGAGCATTTATGCTTTGTGAAACACCCTTCATGTACAAATGATACCCATTCTAAGGAAAGGTCCCTGAACTTCATGAAGCACATTTCTTAGCAACACCTTTCTTGGGGAGGCACCTTTTCTCCACGAGTTAGTGCTCTACGAATCCCTTTCCACTTCGTGAAGCACATCCCATATGAACCTCTTCCCTATTCTAAGGATGAGGCACCCAACATCGCGAAGTACACTCCTTCACAAGTGCCCTCTACCATGCGGAGCAACAGAGCATCACAAGGCCCCTTCCTATGAACCCCTCTACATGGAAATTCCCTTTCTTGTGTGACCATCCAGGTTTGAATGAAGTGAATTCAATGTCCCTTGGATGATACTGGCCATTGTGTTGATTCACCTCATGCCTCTTATCATAGGAACACTAATGGACATTACTTCTTCAAATAGCCATTCTAACGTGGACCCCTCGATGGTTCACTCTGTGACACCCCCTCACCATGGCATTTCCTATCACTTCTCTACACCAAGGATCAGAGGGTATAAGTTATGTATGTCCTAGGGTGCGGAGCAAACCCACCTCGTCTGAGATGCAAGATGTTAAACTGAAAAGCTTCTTCGTCCTTAGTACATGAAGATAAACTATGACCTATCAATGTGCCTCGCATGAGGGGTACCCCCACCGTGGACATTCTCCACACCCACTAATCTCCAAAGAGGATGATATCCTCCTTATAGGAGTGGCATTTTTTCACAGGGAGTTGGTGACCATCTCGGTGTAAGCACCTAGCATTTTGATAGGAGGCAACATCCCTGCTCCTCCTTTCATCTTCGGTCACTAGGACCAACAAAGGTTGTGGTTGGAAACGGTGATTCTCCTTTCGTCGGTCCCAAGTCCCTCTCCCACTGCGCTTTGTCTACATCAGGACTCCATCCTAGATTATGTACAAACATTGGGCTATTAACCACACATAATACCTTGTTTCTTCTTTGGGCCACTGTTCCATGCATAACCCCTACTTCACATCCCATGGATGCACCTTTCGAGACATGATCATCAGGTATCTACTATCTCTTGTATCTCAAACCGAGCATGACTGACGTGGGTTTAGATTGACCACCGAACCTAACATCTTCCTTGGGTTGCATCAGAGCATAATCCCAAAATGACACCTCTGAACTACGTGGACTTTGATCCTTGCCAAGGCAGGGTACGTAGGAAGCCCCCATGAGGGTTCAAGGACACCACCATCTATTGGACCCTAGGTCATCCTCCACATTAGTTAACTGAAACACTGGGCAACCTAGACTGTAAGCCCAACACTGCCACCGAACTACGAGTACTTTGATCCCATCAATGGTGTGGTACGTAGGAATCCTCAACAAGGATCAAGCGCACCACCATCAATTGGACCCCAGGTCCTCCTCCAAGACGGTTCACCGACACCCTGGGCAGCCTAGAGAGTAAGCCCCACATCACCTATGAACAAAGAGGACATTGATCCTTGCTATGCCAGGGTACGTAGGAAGCCACCACGAGGTTCAAGCCCACCACCATCTATTGGACCCCAGGTCCTCCTCCACGTCGGTTCACCGACACCCTAGGCAGCCACGAGTGTAATCCCCACACTGCCTCTGAAGTAAGTGGACTTTGATCTGTGCCATGATAGGGTATGTAGGAAGCCTCCACGAGGTTCAAGCACGTCACCATATATTAGACTCCATGTCCCCCTCCATGTCAGTTCACTGACCCCCTGGGCAGCCTAGACTCTAATCCCCACACCGTCGCCTCAACTACATGGACAGTTAACCTTTCCCAAGCAAGGTACATAAGAAGCCTCTCTACGGTTAAAGCCCACCAGCACCCGGTCATTCCAACCTCCTTCATTTTGGTTCACCATCACCTTGAGCCTCCTCAGAGCGTAATCCCAAAAAGCCTCCATATTATGAACTTCATGGTCTTTGATCTTTTCCAAGGCAGGGTACATAGGATGCCTCCATGAGGTTCAGGCCCACCACTCCAACCGCTTCGACCCCCTTCAAGTCGGTTCGCCCCAGTCCCGCCTGACGTTAAACTCTATCCACCACTCCGAACTACAAGGACATTGTTCCTTGCCAAGGAAGGGTACTTAGGAATCCTCCCTGAGGTTCAAGCCCACCACCATCCGTTGGTCCTGGCCATCTTCCCATCGGTGCACCAAGCCCACCATCTATTGGACCCCAGGATCACCTTCACGTCGGTTCCGAACCACCTGAACTTTGAATTCTTTGATCCATGCCAAGGTGAGGTAAGTAGGAAACCTCCACAAGGTTCAATTACAACACCTAGAAGTTCTGACACCCTCCATGTCGGTTCACCTCCATCCCACATGACGTTAAAATGTGGACCTGTTTTCAGTGGTAAGATGTTGTCTCTCCATTCACCAGTAAGCAGTTTTCATTCCATCCAGTAGTAAGACGTTGTGACCTTAATCAGCAGTAAGACTTTATGACCTTAATCAATGGTATGTCATTGAAACCCCATCCAGTGGTAAGCCGTTGACACCATATCCAGAGGTAAGCTGTTGCGATATCATCCAGCAGTACGCTATTGAAAATCCCAATCGGCGGTAAGCCATCATTATATTAAGTATGTGGTCATTGGTTCCCTGCCACGGGGATACGTAGGAAGTATCTTTTACAATCAACCCCAAAATCATCGCCATCCCCATGACGGTCCCATACCATTAACCATCCCCTTCATAGAACCTTCCCTCATCCATCCTGATTCTTACCCGGGCTGCCACATCCCCATGGGATCCTTCCACCCCATTCCCTGTTCTAACTAACAACATTAGGGAGGCCACCCATGCGATGGCCCTAGTATCGGTGTTCCCTCCGAGGGTTTCCTCCATCTGATCCACTCTAGTCAGTGTTCTAATCAACCCGATCCGTCTCCACTGGTCATTTATCTTATGGAATACCCTATGTAAAACTTGGGAAGAAGAGTAAAACCTCAGATACATTCCCATTGCATATGATTCCCCGTGTTCAATGTGGGATGCCTCGGGCTTCCGCGCCATTGAGAATCCCTATAACAAGGGAAATAAGATAGACACACCAATACCTAGTGTACAGACATGCCAGTGATTCCATGTGTGACTACTCCTGTAACTGAAGGTTGTTTCCTTGACAGGAGCCATTAGAATGCCCGGACAGAAGTAGTGTAATTAACTGGTGTCAATGAAGATATGGCGCTATGAGGTTTTTCATGAACAATGTATTATGTCTATGAGGGAGACTCGAACTAGGTGATGAGTTCTGGGGAGGAATCCATAGAAGGAAGAATTGACATCCCATCATCCTGTTTCGATCAAGGAGAAGACGTCTCTGAATAAGGAGAGGAAGTCCCCCGCCATTGGAATGCCGGAATGTAGGGCAACAAAAACAGTGTCTCTCATACCGTAATGAGACTGATGAGCGTGTGCCAGAAAAAGCATCAGAAACAGAAATGGTGAACCCAACGTGAAATTCTTATCCTCAATATGAGGATTAGTATATCTTTGGGAATCAATGGATTGACGTTTCACCAGATCCAGATATCTAGTGTCGGGTCCCACCAAGAAAATAGCGGGCCTGGTGTGAAACTCACCAGATGTTGGGGTAGTAGAACGTTTCACATCCTGTTATGTGATGTTGTCAGCATGGATCCAACTTACCAATCACGGGAGATGGGATGGCACTGGGCATTGGTCGTCGATTCCTTTTTCTTACAGCACTGATGAGTTTATCTCCCTGCTTCTCAGGAATCAGGTTGATGCCTCAAGAACGTGATCACCGACCTCCCATCTACGAAGGGGTAGGGGCAACGCCATCACAGCCGCTCTATGTGGCTTCACCGCTTCTACGACGTCCTCTGCGTCCATGACGGTGGGGTGCCCATGCCCCATCTCCCCATCAGATGTTATCTAATGGAGAGTAATTAACGACCTCATTCATATTTACGAGGGGAAGGGAATAATACCATCATAGGTTATGGCCCACCTAGATCTGGAGGCATATGCACCTCGCCATTAATGCCACCCCCGAGGGCCACGCAGGGAGCCATTGCTCCCCACGCTGACATACAACTGCTTTAGCAGCTTGTCCCTGGAGCGCTTTGATTACTCCCTATGTTACGCTGATGAGGTAGGGGATGTCTGGACCAGCCCAGTCAGAGTCCAAATCCAGGGTCTCCCAGTGAGGGCTCCCACCCAGTCGCGTCAGCGCCGCCGCCCAGTATTGATGGATGAAGAGTAGGTCACCTATGAACCTCCACCACCAGCCCCGGTTCGCCCGACCCGATGCCAGCGTCGGACGGAAGCTGAGGAGGATTCCCGCCAAGGGGCATCAACATCGACGTCTATTGTGGCCCGAGACTCCACCGACTCATATCATCATGTCCCTGCATACACCGACCAGGGGTGCTTATATTCCCAACCTCGATCAAAGCCCCAACCGCCCCACTGGAAAGCTAGTTCGACTCTCCTGGTCAGAGGCACAAAGAGTGGTCTCCACAAAAAAAACCCACAACAATGCCACCCTGTACGAATGTCCTCCCCATACCACTACCACATAGAGCATGGGTCTTCCCCTCTTCGAGGCTTGGCATGGAGGTAGGCCCCATTCCACCACAAATCTGAATGAAGGCCTTCCCCGCAACAGTGATACTCGGCATGGAAGCCTCTCCCATTCCCATTACACTGGGTATGGTGTCATTTCCCCAACCCCCGATCACCGGAATAGGGATGTTTCCCATCCGACCTATCTCCAACATGGGGATCCTCCCTACGTCCTCTCCGTAGCTGGTGAAGGTCCACCTCGCTTCGACAACCAGATAGGTGAAGGCCAACCTCACTCCACTAGCACCAAGTATGGAGGTCCTCCCCATGCTCTTGCTAGTCCCAGTAGAGGTTTTTTCTGATCTAGTGTTATCCATGGAGGTCCTCCCCATGTGCCCTTCTAAATTTGTCCTGGTTCTCCTCGCACCTCGGCTTTCTCCTGTGGAAACCGTCTTCGCCCCATCTCCAATTAGGCCGAAGGACCCCGTTTCAGGAATCATCCATGTCCCAAGGATTGACCCTGGGGTAGGAAGGTGGGCCTCTACTACCATAAAATAATTTTGAGAAGGTCTGGATGGAGATCAAACTGATCTGCTTCTCATACTCTAAAGTAGAGTACAACTCAGCTCGGGAACCCTCCCCTCACTCATCCGAGTCAAGGGTCGGGGAAAGGACGTGGCGCATCATCCTGGTGCTCCCGGAATGAAAGGTCCACAAAATTACCGCCTACCTCTATAGGTATATCCATGAGGATGAAAATCTAGCGACCCTGCAGGTTACGGTCGTGCAATCACCACCATAATCGCCTGATGTGCTCTCTACCTCCACAAGAAATCATGGAGAGATATTCTGGGGACCAATGGCAGGAGAGCAGCATCATGGCCTATTACTAGCAGCCCTGACCCCTAAGCGAGGAATGAAGGCCATTAGCCCATCCTATCATGACGTAGTGGCCAGGTCACTACACTCTTCGTAGGAAAGCCCCAGAATCGGTGGCCAGTCAGCCCGCTCGCCGTACTCTCCACCAGCCAGCCTGCCGTCACAATGGTCTGCCTTAGTACTGCTACCGGTTCATCAACCAACCCCAGTTGGTGAGTGGGTAAATCCAGGGCCAGACCCTGAATTTCAGCCAAGGAGCTTCTGGATCATCCTCGCAGCGGATCACTTCCCTGAGAAGTTCTGGCCCGTGGCAGTGAATAATTTCTGCATATCAGTATCCCTCTCTCCGGTGAATGTTGAGTGTTTCCACTACACTCTCTAGGCGACACATTTCAGTCTTCATCATCAGCGAGTGGTTTATCCAAGGATACACATGCATTTTGAAGACATCATCGAGTAGTGACTTATAGCTGATCTGGCCGCACTCCCTGTAGCCCAATGCCATGATTCACCAGGTCGCTGTGAGGTCCTCTAGCAGCAATGCGTTCAGAGCTTCAAGGTGCTCCTCAAAATTATTCGGGAGGCTACCCCCACATGAAAATCCATGGCTGGGGGCATTATAATAACCGCATATTCATTCCAATCTGGCAGTATCCCGACTCGCTATGCGATATTGAGGACATGCCCCAGGAAGGGTCTCGGTCAACATGGCTGACATAGTGGATGAGGAGGACGAGATGGAGCTTCTCGATTGAGACTTACCCCGTGAGGGTCTTCCACCAGTGTAGGACCCATCCGAGTGGATTACTGGTTAGTAGAAAAACCACCAATGTCTCCCTGTGCCCACTGAGGTGTTGGTGCTCGGCAAGAATGCCAGTAAGGGAAAAGAGCACCTTAGTGCTGTCATGCACTCCAACCCATCCACATCAGTCCAAGAAGACAAAGGAGGACCCCGAGAAGGACACGATGCACTAGAAAAATTCTTAACAGAAGAGGTTTGTAGACGAACTCCTAGTTGAAGGCTCTACCGAGCGATGACTTGACTATGGTGATCCTAGGTAGGGGAAGCAGTGGAAGGAACAACTACCCCTCGGGGAGATGCCCCTGGGTAACCATGATCATACAGCTTCTGTGGACAGGGCTGAAGACGAATCTCACGGAAAAAGTGCATGGTATGTCTGTCCAAACCATCCCGAACAGTGCGACAATCCAAAGAATCCAGCATAGGTTCCCCCACCTACCGCAAGGGTCGCTCCACAAGCTTCTCCATGAGCCGCTGAGCATATCTACCATGTTGAAGAACCCGGAAATGCGCTCATGGTTAGGGATCCCTGTCAATATAGGGACCCCCACCCAGATGATCCTATGGAGGTGCTCATATCCCACCATGAGGCATTGAAAACGAGATAGGTGGCAATCCAACCAGATGGTAAGCCATACCTGGCATGGGTGGATAATATATCAGCGCCTCTGGGATTCATGAATCCCACTTTCTCCCCCTTTAACAGGATGGGGGACCCGCAGTAGCACCTTTCCCACTTCAACTCAAGGTGTGGGCCCATGTTAGGGACTCCAGCGCAGCAGGAGGCTGCCAAGCTCTGCTGTTTTGTTCAGACATTGGAGGGGCCGACATTCATCTGGTACAGCCAGCTCCCCGTCGGATCCATAACCAGTTGGGAGGACCTTTGCAAGCAATTACTGTACCAGTTCAGTTCCACCATCTAGAAAACAAGAAGCGCATACCTCTTCAAGTTCAAAAAAATGATTGATGAGTGTTTCGCTGACTTTATAACCCGGTGGAAGGGGTTTACATACTCCCTAGACATGCCACTGACTCAGGATAAATTATTGACGATGTTTGTAGGGAATGTCAAGACAAAACTGGTTCCTTCTCTGACCACCCAGAACTACCCTATAGGATTCTAAGACTTATCGGATAAGGCCAATCAACAGGAGGAGCCCTGCAACAGGCCAGCTAGGCATGTCTGCTGCCCCCTATAATCCCAGTGAGGAGGGATTCCAGAGCCGAACCTACCGCGGTGGCCGAAATAGAAGCCCCCAGGATACTAGAATTGATACTAGTAGCATTGGCCCTGTAGCCTCACAGAGGCCCTCCACCTCGGGCACAGCCTCTGGATCAACAATGTCCTCAGAATCAGTATGTGCGCCCACGGAATGCACTGCCACAGCCTAGGTGGGACAATTAGTGTCCACCTTTTTGACATACCCCTCCGGACCCTAATTAGGGTCAGGATCCGAGGCCTCCCTTCCTGGATAAAAGAATCTAGAACTACTTGTTCAATGAGAATCAAGTTCCTAGTTACATATTTAGCACCATGGAACAAGGGATTGTACGCTTTCCTAAGTGTAGATGGCCAGAAGAGGCGAATCCCAATGATCGCCCCAACTACTGCCCCTATCATCAGATTCTAGGGCACACCATCAAGTAGTGATATGTGTTTAAATATTGGATCCATGACCAGGTAGATTACAACATTGTCAAGATGGGCCTATCCCTAGCACATGTGGCGGGTGTTTTTGTAAGGCCAGACAGCAGTAGTGACATTGAAGGCGAGTGGTTGTAGGTTTCTAATCATGGGTCACAGAAGTACATTGACCTAATGTCTCCTAAGATGTTCGTCACAACCATGGCATCATTCGGGCATGCCTGAATCAGCCGAAGCCTTCAGAAGCTACGACCACCACCTCGGCATCATTATCTTAGTTGGCCTCTTCCCAGAAGAGCAAGCATCGGCGGCGCTAGAAAAAGAAACGCGCCCCGCCAATACCATCATCATAACGCAATCTCTGTGAGATTATTCCCCCCCCCTCCCCGAGATGGGGATCCCTCCCTGAATCCTCCCATTAATGGATGACTCTTCAAGTGAAAGTCAAGGGTACTCTTCGGTTAATACCATCCAGTTGGTAAACCCCTATACGACTTCCGACGACGGGGAGTGCCAGGAGAACCTTCAAAACATCCTCAGTCGACGCCAACATCGGTAGAGGCATGACCATATGGACATCGAGGTGCATTAGTTGGAACCTCTTGCTAGTTCATGCATGCCACCAAGACTAGACAGCAGGCCCAGCGCAGAGCTCAGCATGCACTGCCTCTTCATTCGGTGTTGTCAGTACCGCCTCTACCATTGTTTGTGCAACAGAATCAGGTAGAGATAACTCTTACAGGCCATGTCCAGCCTAACCCGGCTACAGTACGATCTCATTCATCTGATCCTCATCCAATAGCTTCTCTTCATGCCTCGACTAGTGAGATGCGGAATATTCCCAGCACCAGCAAACCGTTGGTCCAGCCGGCAGTGCCTGCCATGCCTCCAATCGCAGAGCGGCCTCTTGTAAGCAGAATTTAGCGCCTGGTGCAGAAGTATGATGTTCCCAATAACCACGCTGGTATCCCAGCGAGGCTTTCTATCCATGAAGCCCATCTCTTGTCATCAGATATGCGTGAGGCCCTTGCTGAGGCTTTAAGAAGCCCCCTCTAGTTTGAGACAGAGGTAGCATCTACAGAAGCCTTTCTTGCTGAAACAATTGAGAATTCTGAATTCTTGGCCATCATTTCATTCCCTAAACAATATTAAGGCTCCCCCATATAGGGGAACATCTTCCCTTTATACATCACCGGCCAATTTAGCAGTGTGGAGGCTCGTATCTATCTTGTTGACACTAGCTTTCGGAGAAACCTTATCCCAAAACAGACATTGCAGAAGCTGGGGTTATCCGGAGATGATATGACTCCCTCTGATTTAAGGATCCAGGGATATGACAGGATCTAGAAGACCATAGTGGGTAAGATCTATAATGACCCATGATTTACATACATTGTTAATACTTCAAAATTGAAGCAAACTTATTACAACATATAACAAAACCACGAAAGGACCGTATAGGTATAGTGTCTTTAGAAACTGGGAAACATAAACAACTGGTTCATAAAGCATCAACTTTTCCTCCCACTTATTTCATCATATCTAGAGTCCCTTTTTGGCATATCCTACTTAATAACCTTCTTCCTGACCTGGGGAAAGAAAACATACAAAAGGGTGATCTCAAATGCTCAGTAAGGGTAAACAAAAGAAATATCAATCACATCGTAAACACAAGCACATAACTTTTGGAAATCTTAACCTGCAAAAGAGATCATAATTTCATAACATGGGATAAATCATGGCAGTGAAATTTAATCACAATAATCATAACTTATGACATGAAACTTTGTGGCATACACACAAAATCATATAGAATCATTTCATGTTAGTCAAGACTCATTGCCAAGACTATCTTAGTGGAGAAAGTCCCTTTCTGAACCGAGTCACCCTCGTTTCAGTCCTGTTTCACTGAACCGGTATAACCTAACGTTCCAGACATGTCTATCTCATGAGATATAAAATCTTTACCTAATTCATTGGAGGGAGATATAGGTCCCACCCATCTCATAATGATACCATTCTTATGTGTGCCACAAAATCATAAATCATACATCATCGCATAACCCATGTAATAAAAATGGGATTCTTAAACAACATGGCATCACAAAACAATTCATATAAGATAAATGAATTCATAAAAATAAAATTCCATCACAACATAATCAAATCAATGTAATAATAGGGATAGAAACAGAACCCTTTATTATCTTAGATGGAAAATAATTTTGATAAAACACTTGAAATGGATTCTTGAGGAAAATATCCTTTCTTCTTCAAAAACACTTTTCCTTTCTTAATATGTCATACAATTATAAACTAATAGAATTTGATTAAAAATAAACATGAAAACTTGTAATGGAATATTCGTGGAAATAAGGTTTTAAAAATCCATTCATGCCGTATAAGTTAAAAAAAACATTCTTCTCATACTTTTGTCGGAAAAGTCAAAAAAGTACCTCGTGCGAAAAATGACAAAAGATTCCTTTCAAATCTTTTACTAAAAACTCACCGAAAGGTAAAATTGGATATAAACTATTGTATAAGGATATAAATATTAAATACTTAGGAAACATGGATGTGGATGATAAAATACACCACAGTAAATACTAAAGTATAAACAATCTCGGATAAGAATGAGATTGTGATATTTCCCTTACCTTTGGTCCGACTTGCTTTGTAAGTGTTCGAACCTACTGTAAAATGATTTAAATAATGTTATCGACTTATTCCAGAATCATAATTATTTATATGATATCATCTATGGTCATATTCTTAGCTTCTTAGTAGTAATATTTCATTGCTACTTGTTATTCGGGTGTTTATAACTTTTTGTTCTTATGTGTGTTTTGTCGAATAAATTCTTATTCCTCTTCTTTAGGTTATAGATACCTCATTTCCAGAATGTTATTAGTGTAATATATATCATATTCATTCACTCAATTCATTTATATAATCATTATGAAATGAAGATCATGTAGAATGAGTCGCATCACATCGTGGAGACGGTATTCCGTACGTACGCACGACTGATGATATCGTTCCTATGATCGTGGAATTGTATTGGAGTATATGTATACTATTTCAGAATCAATATCACTTTATAATAGTCATATATAGTCATTATTTACACTATTATACCCATCCAAGTAAGGTGGTGGTGGAAAATAGATTACACCATGGCGTGGAGACGGTATTCCGTACGTACGCACGCACGATGATTTCTTTTTCCATAGGATGGATAGATGGTGAAATAGGGTTGTTTCATACTTATAATAACATATCAGTATATGAGTGATACTGATGTTATTACTTCATAATGAAACAACCTAAGAAGAAGACATGGAAGGAGAAATAAAATGAAAGAATCGGTAACGGACATTACCTCTTCTTTGAAGTGCTTCTTTGAGACCTTTTTTAGGGCACTAAAATTTGTCTTTGAAGAATACCAGGACAACTAGGATGTCTCTAGGGAAGTGGAGAAGAGAAAGTGGCAGGTTTTGGCCGAGAATGAAGGCTAAAAGTGGTGTGAGGAAGAGAGGGAGGAGGTTCCCTTTTATAAGGGAGGAGAGGGGCACCTTTGGAATAACCAAAAATATTATTTTATTATAATGTCATGTTCGGTTTTAAATAGCTCCAAATTGATTTATTTCTATGCTAAGGTGTGGATGGGTCGAAATACGCTTATACAATTGAATTTAGACAAGTTTAGGTTCCTATTTTAACCTTATCATTTAGATTTAACATTAAGTCAAATAATTTTACTTTTACCATGTATTCTTCTGTTCTTATACTATAAGGTTAATAAACTTACTATAAGAAGCCAAACGAACCCCAAGTTGTTTATTATTAATATATATAACCTTATCTAAGTAATTTGGAAGAACCATTGTTTTTTAGGAATAAAATAACAATTACCAATATAATATTTGTTTTAAAAACTATTTTATGTCAATTTTGACACTATTTAGTAATTGATTTTTGTGAAAATCATAACAGAATGATTATTTCGAACCAAGTTACTTAAATCAATAATAACATGTCATATTAACCTATAAAATTAGTGTAATTCATAAAAAGTCTCAAATTATATTTATTTGGGTATTTATAATATCAATTATGTCAATATTTTATTAATAAGATAATTACTGCATCATCATTGTGTCATAAATAAATTAAATTATTTAATGTCTAAAAATTACAAATAAAATACCATTATGTAGGAAAGCTTTTTAGATTTCTAATGAATATTTATAGTCTAATTTATCTTATGTATAACCCCATATTAAAAATTATTTACTTATTAAACATTGATTTTAACTATTTTAACCCTTCTTTAAATAAATTAATAATAAATGTCCTAATCTAATCCAAGGGGGCGTAAATGGTCATATTTTATTCCTAAGTTTGTTTTTGGTCGAATTACACTTATCCAATAGAATTAGTACATGTGTTAGGGTAATAATAATATCATCTTTACTCTTAATTACCTTATTTACTTTTAACAGTGGTAAAAAAAAGTAAAAAGTTACAATTCACCAAAAAATTATTTTCATCTCATTGGACCACATTTTACTTACCGACATCAACCGTGTCTCTCTCATGTTTGAAATTCCACTCACAGAAGCGGTAAAATTATGTTTTATGAAAAATTCAGTTTTTTTTAACTACCACTTAGTGGTTTCACTATTCATCAAAAATTGAAAGTTTTCAGAAAAATACCAAAATTTCACCCTAGGCTAATTTTGATATTCCGAATCCAAAAATGAAGTCCATTTTGAAAAATAAAATTTATAAAATTTCAAAAAGTGGTTGTTACTATTCATAACGGCTAGTTTTAATAATATTTTAATAGCATATCGTTGTTTAGTGAAACTCGGTATTGCGTATGACGCAAGATATCGAGGAAGTTCGCGATTTCGTTTAAAGCAAGCCAAGCAAGTGTTGTGTGGAAAAATATTCCTTTGCTGATTTATATAACATAAAAGTCTCAGGTGTTACATTCTACACCCCTTAAAATGAATTTCGCCCTCGAAATTCATCACTTTGTAACAAACATATGAAGATACCTCTCCCTCATCATATCCTAAAGCTCCCATGTAGCTTCTTCTAATTGGTGGTTCCTCCATAAAACATTCACCAATCGAGTGGTCTTGTTTCGTAGGACTTTTTTTCTACGATCTAGAATCTCTATCGGTTGTTCTTCATAAGAAAGATATTGCTCCAGCGGTATAACTTCTGAGCTGAGTACATGTGAAGGATCAGGTATGTACATTCTCAAGATATATACATGGAACACATCGTAAACTTGAGAGAGATTCGGTGGAAGCACTAATCGATAAGCTACCTTCCCAACACGATCCAGTATTTTGAAAGGACCGATATATCTAGGGCTCAACTTCCCCTTCTTTCCAAATCTCATAACCCTCTTCCAGGGCGATATTCCTAAGAACACTTTATCACCCACTTCAAACTCTAGGTCTTTTCTTCGGTTGTCGGCATAACTTTTCTGTCAACTCTGAGCTGCTCTTATGTGTTGTTGAATAGATCTGACCTTTTCTGCCATTTCATCAACGAGATCAGGTCCTAATTTCTTTATTTCCCCAACTTTATCCTAGCAAGTTGGAGTCCTGCATTTCTTTCCATAGAGAGCTTCATAAGGAGCCATCTGAATACTGGAGTGAAAGAAATTATTATAAGAAATTTCTACAAAAGGTAGGTGTTGATCCCAACCTCCTTTGAAATCCATAGAGCAAGCTCTCAACATATCTTCTAGGGTTTGAATTGTGTTCTCAGACTGACGGTCTTTCTGAGGATGATTAGCAGTGCTGAAACTCAACTCTGTATCCAGATTATGCTGAAGACTTCGCCATAACTTCAAGGTAAATCTCAGATCCCGGTCAGATATAATAGAAAGTGGTACTCAATGCAATCTTACCACTTCCTTTACATATATCCTGGAAAGCTGATCCAGAGAGAAATCCTCTCTAATAGCAATGAAGTGTGCAGACTTTGTAATACGATCAACTATGACCCAGATAGCATTATTGCCTTTGGATGTTTTAGGAATTCCGGTGACAAAGTCCATAGTGATGTTTTCCCATTTCCATTCGGGTATGGGTAATGGTTGTAACATCCCCTTAGACTTCTGTCTCTCAACTTTAACTTGTTGACAAACCAAGCATCGAGAGACATATTCAGCAACATCTCTTTTCATGCCATCCCACAAGAAGTACTCTTTCAGGTCCCTATACATCTTCGTGCTTCCAGGATGAATAGAGAATGAAGAACTATGAGCCTCATCCAGCATCTCCTTCTTTAATTCGGGGATGGGAGGAACACAAACCCGATTCCTGAACTTTATTATCCCATCACAATCAAGGTTGAATTCACGAACATTTCTCACCTTCTTTTGTAACTCGACATCTTCTTTCTGTGCCTCTTTAATCTTCACATGTATATATGGTTGAACATTCATTTGAGAAAGATAAGATTTTCCCATTCCATTATAATTCCAAGATCCATACTTTGTAAATGCATAAATATTGGATTTTTGTGATCCTCATCATGGATAAAATAGCATGGTCTTGTCGACTTAATGCATCTACCACTTTGTTTGCTTTCCCAGGGTGGTAATGGATTGAGCAGTCATAATCCTTAATCAGCTCCAACCATCTTCTTTGACGAATATTCAGCTCCTTTTGTGTGAAAATATACTTTAAACTTTTATGATCAGTATAAATATCACACCTTTCACCATAAAGGTAATGCCTCCAAATCTTTAATGCATAGATTACCGCAGCTAACTCTAAATCATGTGTTGGGTAATTTTGCTCATGGATTTTCAACTGTTATGAGGCATAAGCTATCACCATATCATTTTGCATAAGAACACACCCCAATCCCTTTTGGGATGCATCACTGTAGATCACAAATCTTTCTCCACTACAAGGCAGTGTGAGCACAGGTGCACTGGATAACCTTCTTTTCAACTCCTTGAAATTATCTTCACATTCCTCCGTCCAGAAAAACTTAACTCCTTTCCGATTAAACTTGGTAAGTGGATTAGATAATCGTGAAAAATATTTCACAAAACGTCAATAATATCCAGCCAAACCAAGAAAACATCGGATCTCAGTTACTGTTTTTGGTCTCGACCATCTTTCGATAACCTCTGTTTTTGCTGGATCCACAGATATCCCCTCTTTTGAGATTATGTGACCCAAAAATGAAACTTTTTGAAGCCAAAATTCAAATATGGTATATTTGGCATAAAGCTTCTCCTTTCTCAGGGTCTTCAATATAATTCTCAAGTGATCTTCATGTTCTTCCTTGCTCTTTGAATAGATAAGAATATCGTCTATAAAGACTACCACAAATTGATCAAGATAGTCTCTAAAGACTCTATTCATTAGATCCATGAAGATAGCAGGGGCATTAGTAAGACCAAATGGCATCACTATAAATTCATAGTGTCCATACCTTGTACGGAAATCCATATTTGGTATATCCTCCCTTTTGACCCTTAATTTATGATACCCTGAACGAAGATCTATCTTGGAAAAGTATTGAGCTCCGCGTAGTTGGTCAAATAAGGCATCAATGCGTGGGAGAGGATATTTGTTCTTGATAGTGATCTTGTTAAGTTCTCGATAATCAATGCATAGTCTCATTGATCCATCTTTCTTCTTAACAAATAGAACAGGTGCTCCCCAAGGTGACGCACTAGGGCATATGAATCACTTATCAAGATTCTCTTGGAGTTGCTTCATCAATTCCTGCAACTCAATTGGGGCCATTCCATAAGGTGTCTTTGAAATAGGCAAAGCACCCGGTACGAGTTCTATTGAAAACTCAACTTCACGATTTGGTGGAAGACCCGGTAATTCCTCCGGAAAGACATCATCAATCTCCCGTACAATGGGCATATTCTTAATCATGAGTTTCTCACCAACCATTTGAGATAAATAACCTTCATTTAGTGGAATCAAGACCCATAAGATGGAAGAAATTTCCACTGTAAGTTTATCTTCATCCTTGCATTGATAGACGATCATAGATTGATCTGGAATATGAAATGTGACTTCCCTTCTTTAGAAATTGATATGATCTCCATATAAAGAAATCCAATCCATGCAAAGAATCACATCAAATTCCACTATAGGAAGGATCACAAGATTTGCAGGAAGCACTTTCCCACAAACTTCAATCGGAGAAGAATTATAAACTTTTGATGCGACTGTTGTGCCATTAGGTGTTGTCACAGCTAACTCAACATCTAATTGTTGAGGAAATACGGTGATACCCTTAGAAAATTCTTCAGAAATAAAAGAGTGGGTGGATCCAGACTCAAATAAAACATTTGATACTTTAGAGTGGATGGTAAGTGTACCTTTCACCACATCGTTATCGTACTCCACATCGCTGATAGAAATTGCATGTGACTTTCCCTTGTCTTTATCCTTAAGAGTTTGTTGACGTCGACCATCATCATCAACCCGTGGATTAGGGCATTCATTAGCATAATGCCCCATCTCCTTGCACTTGAAAGATTGAAGTGTAGTAGGTTCATTCTGTGTATCCCTTCCTTTGTTTGCATCATTAGACATCTTCTTCCCATCATCGCGGCATTAAAATGCCCGATGTCCTTCCTTTCCAAATTTGAAACATTTACTTGTCCCTTTAATACAACTCCCTCCATGTTTCTTTCCACACTTTGAGCATAAGGGAAAGCTCATCTTCTATTCAGTGGGCTCTTTAGATTTTCCTTTGAATTCCATTTTCCTCTTCTTATCATACCCATATGACTGATGGGTTACTTCAATCTCCATCTCTACTTTGAGAGAACATCGAATGATTTCCTCGTAGCTATTGAAGTCACTTATGGCTAACGCCCTTCGAAGACTTGGTTTTAACCCACTAAAGAATCGATCAATCTTACTCTCAGGTTGGATAATAATACCAGAAGCGTACCTTGCAAGTCTTGTAAAATTTTCTTCATAGGTATCAACAGATTCATCATCCTTTTTCTTCAGTTCAAGAAACTCTTTCTCCATCTTTGTTTGGAGAATACGATGGAATTACTTATTGAAAAATAAGTTCTTGAACTCGTCTCATTCCATGGACTCAATTTCATCCCTTTTCCTCATATTCTTAATAATATTCCACCATTGATCAACATCTCCTTCCAAACGATACATTTCTAAGATGACTTTATCATGTTCAGAACATTGAAGTACTGTAAATATCTTTTCAGTAGTACTAATCCATTGTTCAGCAACTAATTTATCAGTAGACCCGCTGAAAGAAGGTGGACGTTGTCTCATGAAGGATTCACTGAATTTTTCTCCTTCCTTTGCTCGTTTGGAAGTCCTTCATGATTCATAGCTTGAGAAGGTTGTGTGAGAATGGCTACAAGATTTTTCATTCCAGCTCCCATAACGTTTGGCTGCTCATGGGGACATTCATTGCATTTCCCGTCGCATTCCGCATTAACACGGTTCCTTCTGGTTCCAGCCATTGACTAAAACCAAGAGGAATAGTGTGAGGAACACTAATTATAATAGGAAAACCACATAATCAAGAATAAAATTTCACACTTACGGTCTTATCCTAGGTTATTCATGGCCATTTCTAAAACACTAATATTGTGTTCTATGCTTAGACTTATCCTTAGGGTTCTTACTAAGGCTTTCACATCCTAGTTTCCAAAGGTTGACTATACCTTTCCTCTGATACCAACTATAACGACCCATGGTTTACATACATTGATAATACATCAAAATTGAAGAAAACTTATTAAAACATATAACAAAACCACTAAAGGACAGTATAGGTATAGTGTCTTTAGAAACTGGGAAACATAAACAACTGGTTCATAATGCATCAACTTTTACTCCCACTTATTTCATCATATCTAGAGTCCCTTTTTGGAATATCCTACTTAATAACCTTCTTCTTGACCTGGGGAAAGAAAACATACAAAAGGGTGAGCTCAAATGCTTAGTAAGGGTAAACAAAAGAAATATCAATCACATATTAAACACAAGCACATAAATTTTGGAAATCTTAACCTGCAAAAGAGATCATAATTTCATAACATGGGATAAATCGTGGCAGTGAAATGTAATCACAATAATCATAACTTAAAACATGAAACTTTGTGGCATACACACAAAATCATAGAGAATCATTTCTTGTTAGTCAAGACTCATTTCCAAGACTATCTTAGTGGACAAAGTCCCTTTCTGAACCGAGTCACCCTCGTTTCAGTCCTGTTTCACTGAACCGGTATAACCTACCGTTCCAGCCATGTCTATCTCATGAGATATAAAATCTTTACCCAATGCATTGGAGGGAGATATAGGTCCCACCCATCTAATAATTATACCATTATTATGTGTGCCACAAAATCATAAATCATACATCATTGCATAACCCATGTAATAAAAATGGGATTCTTAAACAACATGACATCACAAAACAATTCATATAAGATAAAGGAATTCATAAAAATAAAATTCCATCACAACATAATCAAATAAATGTAATTATAGGGATAGAAATAGAACCCTTTATTATCTTAGATGGAAAATAATTTTGATAAAACACTTGAAATGAATTCTTGAGGAAAATATCTTTTCTTCTTCAAAAACACTTTTTCATTCTTAATATGTCATACAATTATAAACTAAAAGAAGTTGATTAAAAATAAAATTGAAAACTTTTAAAGGAAGATTCTTGGAAATAAGGTTTTAAAAATCCATTCATGCCATATAAGTTAAAAAAACATTCTTCTGATACTTTTGTCGGAAAAGTCAAAAAAGTACCTCGTGCGAAAAACGACAAAAAATTCCATTCATATCTTTTACTAAAACCTCACCGAAGGGTAAAATTGGATATAAACTATTGTATAAGGATATAAATATTAAATATTGAGGAAACATGGATGTGGATGATAAAATACACCCCAGTAAATACTAAAGTATAAACAATCTCGGATAAGAATGAGATTGTGATATTTCCCTTACCTTAGGTTCGACTTGCTTTGTAAGTGTCCGAACCTCCTCTATAATGATTTAAATAATGTTATTGACTTATTTCATAATCATAATTATTTTTATGATATCATATATGGTCATATTATTAGCTTCTTAGTAGTAATATTTCATTGCTACTTGTTATTCGGGTGTTTATAACTTTTTGTTCTTATGCGTGTTTTGTCAAATAAATTCTTATTATTTTTCTTTAGGTTATAGATACCTCATTTCCAGAATGGTATTAGTGTAATATATATCATATTCATTCAATCAATTCATTTATATAATCATTATGAAATTAAGATCATGTAGAACGAGTCGCATCACATCGTGGAGACGGTATTCTGTACGTACGCACGAGTGATGATATCGTTCCTATGATCGTGGAATTGTTTTGGAGTATATGTATACTATTTCAGAATCAATATAACTTTATAATAGTCATATATAGTCATTATTTAAACCATTATACCCATCCAAGTAAGGTGGTGGTGGAAAATCGATTACACCACGGCGTGGAGACGGTATTCCGTACATACGCACGCGCGGTGATTTCTTTTTCCGTAGGATGGATAGATGGTGAAATAGGGTTGTTTCATAATTATAATAACATATCAGTATATGATTGATACTGTTGTTATTACTTCATAATGAAACAACCTAATAAGAAGAAGTGGAAGAAGAAATAAAATGAAAGAATCGGTAACGGACATTACCTCTTCTTTGAAGTGCTTCTTTGAGACCTTCTTTTAGGGCATTAAAATTGGTCTTTGAAGAAGACCAGGACCTCTAGGATGTCTCTAGGAAAGTGGAGAGGAGAAAGTGTCCGGGGGTTTCCGAGCTTGAAGGCTCAAAGTGGTGTGAGAAAGAGAGGGAGGAGGTGCCCTTTTATAAGGGAGGAGAGGGGCACCTTTGGAATAACTAAAAATATTATTTTATTATAAAGTCATGTTCGGTTTTAAATATCTCCAAATTGATTTATTTCGTTGATAAGGTGGGATGGGTCGAAATACTTTCATCCAATATAATTTAGACAAGTTTAGGTTCCTATTTTAACCTTATCATTTAGATTTAACATTAAGTTAAATAATTTTACTTTTACCATGTCTTCTTGTGTTCTTATAATATAAGGTTAATAAACTTATTATAAGAATCCAAACGAACCCCAAGTTGTTTATTATTAATATATATAACGTTATCTAAGTCATTTGGACGAACCTTATATTTTTAGGAATAAAATAACAATTACCAATATAATACTTGTTTTAAAAACTATTTTATGTCAATTTTGACACTATTTAGTAATTGATTTTTGTGAAAATCATAACAGAATGATTAGTACGAACCAAGTTACTTAAATCAATACTAACATGTCATATTAACCTAGAAAATTAGTGTAATTCATAAAAAGTCTCAAATTATATTTATTTGGGTATTTATAATATCAATTATGTCAATATTTCATTAATAAGATAATTACTGCATCATCATTGTGTCATAAATAAATTAAATTATTTAATGTCTAAAAATTACAAATAAAATACCATTATGTAGGAAATCTTTTTAGATTTTTAATGAATGTTTATAGTCGAATTTATCTTATGTATGACCCCATATTAAAAATTATTTACTTATTAAACTTTGATTTTAACTATTTTAACCCTTCTTTAAATAAATTAATAATAAGTGTCCTAATCTAATCCAAATGGGCCTAAATGGTCATATTTTATTCCTAAGATTGTTTTTGGTCGAATTAAACTTATCCAATAGAATTAGGACATGTGTTAGGGTAATAATAATATCATCTTTACTCTTAATTACCTTATTTACTTTTAACCGTGGTAAGAAAAAGTAAAAAGTTAATATTCACCAAAAAATTATTTTCATCTCATTGAACTACATTTTACTTACTAACATCAACCGTGTATCTCGGATTTTTTAAATTCCACTAACAGAAGTGGTAAAATTATGTTTTATGAAAAATTCAGTTTTTTTAACTACCACTTAGTGGTTTCACTATTAATCAAAAATTGAAAGTTTTCAGAAAAATACCAAAATTTCACCCTAGGAAAATTTCGATATTCCGAATCCAAAAATGAAGTCCATTTTGAAAAATAAAATTTATAAAATTTCAAAAAGTGGTTGTTACTATTCATAACGGCTAGTTTTAATAATATTTTAATAGCATATCGTTGTTTAGTGAAACTCGGTATTGCGTACGATGCAAGCTATCGAGGAAGGTCGCGATTTCGTGTAAAGCAAGCCAGGAAAGTGTTGTTTAGAAAAAGATTCCTTTTCTGATTTATATAACATAAAAGTCTCGGGTGTTACAAGATCTGCTTGGAGACCCAGCTCGGTGGCCTAGTTGCAAGTACCATGTTCATGTTCATCTCCCAAGACACTGCATACAATTCATTGATGAGCAGACCATGAATCCACCTTCACGCGGCGGTCACCTCCTCATTTCACCAATGCTTCAACTAATCCATTAATGTACGAGTAAGAATACTCCAAGGTGATGCATCTCCTTTTGCCTCATGTTAATCCCGCTACCTAGACGCTGACTATTATAGGAGAAAGGATAAGGAGATTCTGGCTAGTGAGGTTGAGCCCGCCATGGTCACAACTGACCCATGGGGAGGTTTGGATGACGCCTACTTCTTCCCGATCCATCGATTGGAGGCCACAAACCTCGATACGGGGAAATTCTTTTTTGTTTCTCTTACAAGAGGAAATCATATTCCCATATCCATGAGATGGTAGAAAATCACCTCATACTTCTACACTAACCAATATAAGGTGATTCCAGAACCTCCTACCCCCATACGGTATCTGGATTTCCACCCCATGGAAATGGATGTACGCCATACGTGTCTCTTTCGAAGGGCTGGGATTAACCGACTCAAGCTGACCTACTACTATTTATTTGATATCATCAAGTGTCTCCCCTTGGGCTGAAGACTAGATGGGATCAGATTGATTGCCTTCATCGATATGGTCTCAACGACAATTGAATCCCCTGACATGCTTTCCACTGCTTTCCATGCTGATACCAGCCTCCCATCAGGTTCTTCCGACCCCGAGAAAGCTTCTCTTGATGGAAATCCCCCCACTGCAAGAGAAGAAGAGGAGTTTGAGGACGCTCCTCCACCTTTGAAGAAGGCATCTCTGCCAAGGCCGATGAACTGGTTCAGGGGAACCTTGATAGAAAAACATATCTGAGACCCACATTGATCAGCGGTGTCATACCCATCGAGGAGTAGCAACAGTATGAGTAATTCTTGAAACTGCACCATGACATGGTCACCAGGAGTTACAAGGAGATGACATGAATAGATCCTCAGGTAGTCATCCACCACCTCGATCTCCCGACAAATCATTGTGGGTTCAAGTAGCCTCCCAATAAGATGCACCCTTCTCATGGTTCCATGGTCGAGGCCAAAGTTGACAAGATCGTCATAGACAACTTCGTCAAGGAGGTCTAGTACCCCAAGTGTCATGTTAACATTGTGCCAATCAGGATGAAGAACAGACAGATCATACTCTGCATCGACTTATGAAATCTCAACAGTCCCTATTCGAATGATGATTTTCCCCTTCCAGTGAATGAATTGACGATTGATGATACGGCTGGGATTCAATCCCCCTACTTCATATATGGATACTCCGGATATAACCATATCTGAATGGCCCCTGAGGATGAGGAGTCTATATCTTTCATAGTGCCCCAAGGTACTTTCTGTTACCATGTTATGCCCTTATTCCTGAAGAATGCAGGTTCCACCTATCAGCGGTCCATGCACCGCATATTCAAGCCAATCCTAGGGACGTTAGTGGAATGTTGTGTGGACGATCTGGTGGTCGAATATCTCCAGCTCCAAGACCATCTCAAGGACCTTAAGAATGTTTTCATCTTCCTTAATTCTCACCACCTAAAGACAGACCCATTGAAGTGTGCCTTTGGGGTCACCTATGGGAAGTTTCATGGAATTGTTTTCATATACCGAGGCATTGATATCGACCAAGAGAAGATCAAGGCCATTAGTAAAATTCCTCCCCCAAGCAATATTCGGCAGCTTCGTGGTTTCTAAGGCCACTTAGCCTATATAGGTCAGTTCATTGCGAATCTGGCCAGAAAGTGTAACCCATTTTCCCTGCTCATGAAGAAAGGCTATGACTACGAGTTGGATGAAGAGTGACAAACCACGCTCGAGGGAATTAAGCTGTATCTGCTCCATCCTCCAGTCTTGATGCCACTCATCTCGAGAAAGCCGCTAATCCTGTACGTGACTGCCCCGGAACAATATTTCAGTGCCCTTATTTCCCAGAAGAACAATGAGGGTATGAAAAATAGTCTCTACTACCTCTACCTCATGCTCCTAGACATAGAGACCAGATACCCCCCCCCTTTGAAAAGATCTTCCTTGCGCTAGTACTTGTAGTGTAGAAGTTGCGACATTACCTTCAACAGCACGTGGTACAGCTGGTGTCTCGGGTTAACCCCTTGACATACATTTTGAACCACCCCATGTTGACTGGCTGACTAGCACGGTGGGCAGTTATCCTCCAACAGTCCCACATCAGGTTTGTCCCTTATAAATCTATCAAGGGACAAGCATTGGCAGACTTTCTTGTTGCCCATCCACCCCCAACGGACCAGTCCCTGGACATGGATTTTCCAGATGAGGAAATACTCTTGGTAGATCCTATCATCCAATGTTGGTAGATGCACTTTTATGGTGCCACCCAAAGCCCCACTGGTCGGAGGCTCAACGATCCCAGACAAAACAGGGTAAGCCTGGGTATTGTCTTTATTACCCCGATGTAAGCCATTATGCCGTTTTTATTCCAATTTTCCGAAGGTTTCACCAACAATGAGGTATAATATCATGCTCTTATCACTGGCCTTGAGCTCTCCCTCATGATCAATGTACCCCATTTTCCTGTGAAAAGGGGATTCTAAACTAGTCATTATGTAAGTCAACGGTGGCTATGTTGTCAGAATGCCAAAGCTCGTACCATTGTTGGGGCGCACCCTCCAGCTAATGGCCCAGTTTCTATATTGGCCAGAAGATACTCAGGTCCCTTGATCTCAGAAAGGTGGAGTAAATGCCCTGGCCTTCCAGGCTTTATCACTTATAGAACCAAAGCATGATGATCTAATTATACACGTGGCACACCGGAAATTCATTTCTCCCGTCACCTTACATGATGACGACGACCTTCGAGTAAGCCATATTACCACTAGATCCTCCACACGTGGACCCCTAGGTTTTCTAGATGTAGTGGTTGATGTGAATCCTGACTGGAGATCCCATTTTGTCGAGTATATCTAAAGTGGTTGCCTCTCGGGTGATCGGGCCGAGCGTGAGTGAATCCAATGTCGCGCGATGCAGTTTACCCTCAAGAGTGGTCCCTATCTTGAGAAGATCTTCCTCAAGAAGAAGTTTTATGTTGTTCTCCTCTATTGCATCCAAGGAGTCCATATTTCTTAGGTCATGCACGAGTTTCACGCCAGTTCCTGTGGGGTTCACCAGGCTAGGCTAAAGCTATCCCATCAGATTTGGGGACTGGGGTACTTCTAGCCATCTATGATCCATGACTTTATCGAGTTTTCCAAGAGATGTCACACGTTCCAAATTCATGCCAACATAATGCATTGGCCTCAAGAACCTCTCCACTCCAACAAGTACTCTTGGCTGTTTGCGATGTGGGGACTCGATGTCGTGGAACCATACCCACCAGCAACAGATCGCCAATGCAGATTCATTCTGACCGACACAAACTTCTTTTATAAGCGGGAATAAGCAGTTCTACTCAAGGAGGTCAAGGCATGTTTCATAATTGACATCGTGATCTACAACATCATCCATTGGTTTGGATTCCATCATGTTATCCTCACCGATAACAGCACCAACTTCCGTGTAGCCGAGCTGAAGAAATTTTATGCAAAGTACAACATCTGTTTGAACCATACCTCCCGTTATCACGCACATGCGAATGGGAAGATCATGGTTTTCAACAAAACCCTCTCTATCATTTTGAAAAAAAAGGTTGTTCAGAACAAGAAGAGTTGGCCAGAAAAGCTCCCCAACTCCCTTTGGGCCTATCAGACGACGACTTGCAATTCCACCAAGGTGACCCCCTAAACCCTGGTGTACGGAGCTGAGGTCGTCCTACCTATCGAGATCTAGCATCCTTCGTTACGAATAGTGTTCTATGACCAACAGGTGCCAGATAAGGTAGTAAAAATTCTTCTGGATAAATTGGAAGTCCATAACGAGAATAGGCTTCGTGCCCTGCACAATCAAGAAAGGAATCAGAATATGATATCAAGATCCTTCAATAAGAAGGTTTTCCTCTTCTTGTTTCTGCAATGTGACTTGGTATTGGCCCTCCGTGCCCTAATTATCCCTGGTAGGAAACCACCCAAGTTGGAGCCCAAGTGGGAAGGACCTTACATAATTCACAGGGTTTACCCCAATAGTGAATACTTCCTAGTGACCATGGATGGTGAGCGTATAACTCCTCCCACCAATTCTATGTTCTTTAAGAAATAGTTTTCTTGAGCCTACTAGTCCAGCATTACCCTGAACTGCATATCGGTCCCATACGACCCTAAACTGCATGCCGGTCCCACATGACCTTAAACTGTCTAGTCCTACACAACTGTAAACTGCACATGGTCCAGCATGAAGTTAAACTGCATCATGAGGACTACGTATGGATTGATTCCCATATTTATGGGATACGATGGAACGCATAGATGCCTCGTCTTGAGCCTAACCCCAAACTCTTCTCTTTGAATATCCATCTGGGTATAGTTCTCTCGGAGTATCCTTGCATGATATGATGTAGGATTCCTTAGCCCCACTCATACCAGGATTATAATGTTCGCACCATGTGCCCACTCCCTGTTCTTCTATCCTCCCACATTCCCATCGCATGACATTAAAATGCATGGCCTTAAAGAATTACTTATGTCTTGATTCCCATCCTTATGTGATACATAGGAACGCCTGAAAATTTCGTCTGTTGGCCTAGCCCAAACACCAAAATCTCCCCCTTGGGTCAAGACATATAGTAGGGGTGTAGAATTTTTCCCCAATCCATGTCATGCTAACCATGCTCTGGCCATACATCCCGCTCCCTGGAGATGTTCGCCTCTTTCATAGATGGTTACAACTATGCTTCACCTACTCCTTTGATTGATACTCCATCATCTTCCCCACCCAGAAGGGCCCCTGAATGGTATGGATGCTAGGCCTAGGGTCTCACTCACATCTTCGGGCCAACTCCCTTGAGGATGTTGAACAACAAGCCGATACAAGTCTGGTTTTGCGAATATGGTCAGTGGTTAATGCTCATTATTTGTTCCCATTTCAGGTCACTATGGGGATGCTATGTTTTGAACATGGTCAACAGCTATCTTTCGTCATTAGAACCACCACCAAGATGTCCCAAACATAGATTGTAGTGGTTCATTCTACCCCGTTATATCTTCAAGAGACGAACTCCATTCAAGCAATGCCAGCTATTATACCCCATATGATGGGGAGAGCTGAGACCAGATACTTTTTTCCCACACCAAGCACTTCTCATGTGGGATTAGGAGTTGTGATTATGTCGTAACCACATAAGATAACATATGTAATTCCCATCTGAGGCCCACATTCCATCCCCTTGGCCTTTTCGTTCCCTCGGCCCAGGTTCTCTCTTATGGGATTGTACGGTGAGGTATGGGATTATGTTCCCATTCACATCGAGTTACTAGTCATGCCATACACATCCACAGATGAGATACCTTATCCCCTCTTCATCCTCACTACATGACGTTAAACTAAAAACTGGTCGGGCCCTTCCAACCGAGGCCCAGCCTCAGGACCCATAGCCATTTCAGGCCCCATCCCAAGTTCCGATTTAAGAGTGTTCTGTGTGGTTTGGGATTATGTCCTTAATAACGTTGGGTTATTCGACATATCGTACACCTCCATTGTGTGGGACATCTACTACCCTCTTCTTCCCCACTGTAGGACATCAAACTGCAAACTGGTCGTGCCCTTCAGACCGAGGCCCAGCCTCAAGTCCCTTGGTCTTTACGGGCCCCCAACCCAAGTTCATATTTAGGGTTGCACGGTGTGGAATTGGATTATTTCATCATTCACGTCGGGTTACATGACACACCATACCTGTAAGAACTCGGTTCTTATCATCGAGGTAGATACTTCTTATTTTCTCTTTTCCTTAATTGTTTTTGGGAAAATATGGAAAATGGGGAAAAATTCTAAAATTTGGAACTACACGCAGTGTACTTTTTCACACGTCGTGTACATTAGGCCTTGTGGGATGAGTACACGGGGCATGTAGCCATGTCAGCGACGAATGGTGTAGGAACTGACTACACATCGTGTAGTTGTCCCTTACACACCGTGTCGTATGTCGGCAGACCAAAACAGTATGGCGGTGGAGCAGCCGCCAGCTAGGCGACAGTACATGGCGAGTAGTCGGGAGTACATGCTGTGTACTCATGTCGACGGATGAATAGTGTGGCGGTGCCGCCAGAGGAACAGTTAAATGATGGAAGTACACGCCATGTACATTGTTTTATATCACTTAAATGGGCAGTATCCTCCCCTGTTCACAGTGAAGGCTTAGAACCGGACAAGAGGAGTGGAATATGGAGGCTGAGCCTTGGGAGATCCGCCGATCCAGCACCGGGAATCTGATCCCGCTTCTGTTGATCACGTTGGAACTGCGTGGGTATTCCATCTCTACTCATAGCGTGTTTCTTACCAACACTTCCCCTAATGGGAGTTATTTGAGGTTAAGGGTATTTTCTTCTTCATCAGATTTACGTTGTGATTGGGTGTTTCTGGAACTGACGTTCACGTATATCGTTTATTGGCGTATAAGGTAAGTGGCATGGTGTTTGATTTTCCAACTGCCGTGTGTTTTGTGCATTTTTTGTGCCACGAATCCATGTTTGGGTTTCGTGTGGCAGAGACAGTTGCTATATTTAACACCTAGAATTGATTATGTATTTCTTTATGATATTAAAATGCTGGTTGTGATCGTTGCTTGGATCTGGAACCACCCTAGGGGTGTGTTCTACTGTTTAGCCGTTTTTCCAGGATAACCGAGGGTATGAATTCAAAGTAGTAATTGTAGAATTTCCTTGAGATGAATTTCTTGTTACTTCTTGTTTACCTGTTGGGCATGGCCCAGTTACCCGTTTAGCCTGAGGGTGTTGTTGTGATTAGCCTGTGGGCACTGCACTGTATTAGCCTGAGGGCATGAATGTCTTAGCCTGAGGGAAACCTACTATTTTGCCCGAGGGCAACCTTTAATGCCTGAGGGATTGACTTCTAGGCCAGAGGGCGACAATTCCTATGCCTGAGGGAAACTTCTGTTACGCCTAAGGGCTATACCTATGGGTTGGATTCTGCTTAACTAAGGGTAAGGTTTTGGCTTGTCTGAGGACGTGGACTGTTTGCTTAGAAATGCACTGTGGTGATTTCAAATATATAATGGATCAAATGAATAATAAAATGAAAATTTAATTTTTATGTTATTTATTTTTCAGTACTGCTTACATTATTTCATTTTACTAGTGCACACTGTTGTTGCATGCTTACACGAAGTTGGGCACGGTCCTTTGGTGGGTGGCTACTGAGATATATTTCTCACACTCTGTTTGGGTTATGCTTTTCGGCCCAAACATATTATGTTGATGTAGGTGTGGTTAGGGGAAAGATTTCCTATATAGGTACCTGGCTATTTCTGAGAAGTAGGGTGGCATGGGACCGAGCCTAGGCTCGCAAAGCTGCCACCGCTGTTTTTTCTTGTTTTGTTATACTCTGCTTTCTGTTTTACTCTATTGATGTATAACATGTTCTAGATGTTTTCTCCGAACTCGTGACATGTAGAATCATTATTTATATACTATTGGTTGGATCCACTCTAGTTGTTTATTTAGGTTGTGTATGGTTTACTGCTTCCACTATTTATGGTATGTTTTATTTCATTCTGTTGTGCTACACTTTGACAAATGAAGGCATAACTTCCCTACTATCAGACTTGGGCCATCGCTGCTAGTTGGAAGCCTCTGGCATTTGGGGAAATGTGCTTGAGGTCATGTGGCGAACCGGGTTCGGGGCACTCGTTGAGTGGCACATGGAACCCGGACGATACCAAGTTGTATCAAATGGGTTCTTTTCTTTGACTTATTATTTGGAGCCGTAGTCAGGGATAGGATGGATCGGTAGTTTGTAAAAATCTGGGCCTGGGCTTAGCTAACCTGTGAACAGGGAAAAGCCAGTCTACCTCGTATTTTGCAATTTTACTGATTTTGACAATTTTACAGTTGATATGTTTTCACTGTTGGGTGACACACTTGAGATTGTGTTGTTTATAATTTATATGTGGGTTCTCTTTAGTTGCAACCCAATGAGATGAGGGTATGTCGTCTCATGCATCATATAGGCACATGTTAGAAATCACATTCCATGCATAGTTTCCATGCCATGTAGGTGCATTAGAGATTTTAGGTTGTTGTGATCGTTGTTGTACATGAAAAGCATGTTGTTATGATAGCTGCTTGATAAATACCTACTATGTGATAGGGTATCTTCTAATAGTATGTTTAAAGAATGGACACCAAACTTTGGTTTTTGGGGAGTATGGGCCCCCATTGACTGGAATTTAGTGGATCATTAGTTGTTTATTAGTCATAACACAAATAAGATGTCAAACATTGATTCATGGGAAGTATGGTCCCTCACGGGTCGGAATTTGACACTTAGGTGTTGTTTTTTGGTATTTTATGGGTTCCAGAGATGTTTCTGAGGCATACTGTCTGGAATCCCAGTTTACACGCCGTGTAGTACTTTAAAACACTCCCTGTATGAGCTTCTGTTTGGGAAGAAAAATGAACTTCTTTAGTACACGCAGTGTACCCCAAGTACATATCATGTAGTCTCTTCCCGTGTCACAAACCATGTTGGTAGTGACATGTGGAAGGGAAGATATTGGAGAAAACACGTCGTGTAGCTTTTTTACACGCCATTTAGTGTTTTCCCGGAGTTCGGCCGTGTAACTAACAACACGGGTCGGTGAAATCCTCTACAGAACATGTCGTGTCAATGATGAACACTCCGTGTAGTGTGACCTGGGGACTCAGCCATTTTACTAACAACACATGTCGGGTCACCCCTCCTAGAACATGCCTTGTACCTATGGGACACGCCGTGTAGTCTTGTCCAAGGACAGACTGTGTGTACTTAGCTGTATGGCGGGGAAACTGGGTGGTGTATACGCCGTGTGCGGGTGTAACACACCGTGTAGATTCAAGCAGAGTAGTCGGTTGTGTCATAAACAACATTGGAAGTTGGAAAATAATACCATACATGAAGTGTAGATATTTTACACGCTGTGTAGTTTTTGTTCAATGGGAGCCGTGTGGCCTAGCCGTGTCGAAG
Organism: Viscum album; assembly: GCA_963277665.1. NCBI lineage: Eukaryota > Viridiplantae > Streptophyta > Magnoliopsida > Santalales > Viscaceae > Viscum > Viscum album. The sequence continues at coordinate 1,050,357,164 of OY728150.1, forward strand.
GACCCAGGAAGGGGAAGGGAGTCAAGTACACGCTGTGTAGGCAGTATACATGCCATGTAGTCTTGTTATGCAAATATTGAAATGAATTCTTCCTCTTACTCCCTTTGTGGTTTCTTCATTTTCAGTCTTGATAAATCATGAATCTAAGGCATGATTTTGACCTTGTAGTGTCATTCTGCCTAGACGCCCGCGCGTTGTTCGACAGGAGAGCGGAGGCGACTATTTTCTGGAGATGGTAGGCCATGGCTACCAGTTGATCCACCAGTAGATCTAGATGCGGAACCACCTGCTATATCGGACACAGGCGTGGAGACGCAGTTCCGTGAGGGCTTTATGCGGTTAATGCAGACCTTTCAGGGAGCACCGTAGGCTACCACATCTATGGCCGAGTTAACATGTATCTTTCAGCAGCAGCATCCAACTACGTTCTTAGGGGGTGGCATACCTCAGGCTGCGGAGTCTTGGTTGGGGTCGATGCAGACTATTTTTGAGCATCTATAGACGCCTCCAGGGCGCAGGGCCAATCTCGCGACTTACATGCTGCGTGATTCCACCAAGAGGTGGTGAGATGTTACCACCCAGTCAGAGGATCACATGGACATGGTGTGGGAATACTTTCAGGCAGTCTTCTATGAAGTTTTCTTCCCGGGTATGCTGAGAGCATATAGAGCTCATGAGTTCATGACTCTGCAGCTAGGCACTATGTCGGTGATGGACTATTCCGCTCATTTCACTGAGCTTCATCGTTTTGCACCTGTGCTGGTGGGTGATGAGATGTTGAGAGCCATACTTTTTGAGGATGGTCTTCGTTTTGACATCCGAGCACTGGTGAATGTTTCAAGTTTCCTTAAGTACATTCTATTGTGAATCAGGTGCTAATTACAGAGAGGAACCTGCAGGAATCTAGTGGTGTTGGCCAAGGCGGTTCAGCACCAGTTACTGGTACTATTTCTGCTGGAAAGAGGAAGAGGCATATAAACATCTCTCAGGGCCGAAGTACCTACTAGGCATCTTCATCAGGTTGCCCGATCAGGTGCTACCAGTGTTGTAGAGAGGGGCACAAGAGACCACAGTGTCCACGAGACTTAGTTGAGTGCAGAACATGTGGCAAGATGGGTCATCTGTAATGCTTTTGTAGGGAGTTTCCACCAGTGGCTAGTGAGAGGGGTTCTGTACAGACTCCGCGTGCGGGAGCAGGACCGGTGGATTCATACCAGTCTGTGAACTAGAATACGTCTGGGTGTGTAGGCAGAGATTCTGGTCGTGGCCGTGGAAGCCAGACACCCGGATCTCAAAGGCAGCAGGGCAGGACAGCTTAGGGTGGTCAGGCTGTGTCGTAGGTCCGCGGCACTATGCATGCATATGCAGTGCAGCAGACCCCGCAGGAGCAGGATCCCAGACTTTCTATAGTCAGAGGGACTATTCTAGTAGCTTCTGTCTTATCTTCAGTACTTTTTTATACGGGTTTTACACATAGCTTCATATCTGTGCCTGTTTTGGAGAGCCTTGGGAACTATGTTTCTTCTTCTTCTGATATCATGACGCTAGACACTCCGTTTGGAACTGGGACGGCTCGTATGTGTCAATGAAGGGAGTGCCCCATTGAGGTTGGTGGGTGTCACATTCTTTGGGAACTCTATGTCATAGGGATGACAAGTTATGATCTCATTCTCGGGATGGACTGGATGGTTCCCTTTTGAACCTTTGTCGACTGCTATCGTCGCAGGGTGTGTTTCACGTCACTATAGGGTGGAGAGTTTCTATACAAGGGTGAGTGGGATGTTCAGGAAAGTCATACAGGGACAGAGCATCGTGGGCGATGAGGGGTCATAGCCAAGATTGCGAGCTTGTATCTGGATGATCAGGGGACTTGTCAGACAGATTTCCCTCCAGTTGTTGATCGTTTTAGGTATGTCCTCCCAGATGACTTTTCGTGTCTACCTCCAGAGCGGGAGGTGGATTTCTCTGTCGAGCTGGTGCTAGGAGTAGCATCGGTGTCCATTGCTCCTTACAGGATGTCTACACTTGTGCTACATGAGCTCAAGATGAAGTTAGAGGAGTGGCAGGCAAAGGGATTTACCCAACCCAGTACTTCTCCTTGGGGTTCTCTGGTCCTTTTTTGAAAAGAAGGCAGATGGTACCCTCAAAATTTGGGTGGATTATCAGAAGCTGAACTAGTTGATGGTTAAGAACTGATATACCTTGCTGATGATTAATGATACTTTTAATCAGCTTCGTGGAGCACGAGTGTTCTCAAAGATTGACCAGAGATCGGGATATCATCAGCTGCATGTGAGACCATTGGAAATACCGCTTACATCTTTTCAGAGTAGGTATGGTCTATACGAGTATATGATTATGCCGTTCGGACTCACGAATGCACCGGTAGTTTTCATGGCTTAGATGAATCGTGTGTTCCATCTGTATCTTGATTCTATTGTGGTAGTATTTGTGGATGACATCTTGGTGTACTCTCACTCTCGAAACGACCATGCCACCCATCTTGAGATCATGTTGAGTACACTGAGAGAGCATCGACAATATGCTAAGCTCTCAAAGTGCCATTTTGGATGGACCAGATTCACTTCCTGGGTCATATCATCTCAGAGGCCGGAGTTGCAGTAGACCCAGAGAAGGTGAGAGCAGTAGTTTCCCGGGAGCAGCCTAAGAACGTGTTTGAGATACGGAGTTTATTAGGGCCGGCTGGTTACTACATACGCTTCATACAAGACTTCTCTCGCTTAGCAGCACCGTTGACAGGTCTGACTAAGAACGGTGTGATGTTCATTTGGTTGGAAGCGTGCAAGACAACCTTTCAGGACTTGAATGGATGGTTTACATCAACACCAGTCCTAATACTCCTAGATTAGGGGAGGACCTATATAGTTTACTGTGACGCATTAGGTATTGGGCTGGGAATAGTGTTTATGTAGGGCGACCGAGTTGTGGCGTATGGGTCTCAGCAGTTAAGGCCACATGAAATGAATTACCCAATGCATGATCTTGAGTTGGATATATTTGTTCATGAGTTGCGCTGTTGAAGGCATTATCTACTGGGAGAGAATTTTGTGGTTTTCACAAACCACAAAATCCCCAAGTATATCTTCACTCAGCATGACCTGAATCAGAGGAAGAGGAGGTGGGTCGAGTACCTACAATCTTTCGATTTTGAGAATACCTATACACCTGGTAATGGAAATGAAGTAGCTGATGCACTAAGCAGGTAGACTCAGATAAAAGTGGTGCAGGAGGCCAGTGGTGAGTGGCAGCTCATGGATTTGTTCTCTGAGATGAATCTGGAGGTGCATGATAGTCAAGGGCAGACTTATCTTTTCTCGTTAGCTATGACATTTACCCTCATGGAGAGAGTGAGGATGAGACAGCTATCAGATTCAGAAGGCCTAGTTCTACGAGAGTCGGTGGAAAGTGTGGACCCTCCTCCTAATTGGACGATAGGTGATGATGAAGTTCTATATTTCCATGGATGCATATGGGTTCCAGGGGATATACGTGAGGAGATGATGTGGGAGTTTCATGCTTGATCTTGGATAGTTCATCCCGGGGTTACCAAGATGTACCGTGACTTAAGGCGTCAGTACTGGTGGATGGGTATGAAGATAGATGTAGCAGGTTATGTTACGAATTGCACCACTCTAAACTATGAGGACTTTGATCCTTAACAAGGAAGGGTACATAGTAATCCTTCTTGAGGTTTAATCCCACCACCATTCATTGGACCCGACCATCATCACGTCGGTGCCCCAAGCCCACCATCAATTAGACCCCATGTCCACCTTCACATTTGTTCCCAACCACCTGAACTACGATGTATTTGATCCTTACCAAGGCGAGGTACGTTGGATACCTCCACGAGGTTCAATCCCAAAACCCAGCAGTTTCAACCCCCATCACGTTGGTTCAACTCTTTCCCACATTACGTTAAACTGTGGACCTCTTTCAACAGTAGGTCATTGTCTCTCCATTCAGCGGTAAGTCATTTTCATTTCATCCAACGGTAAGCCATTGTGACCGAAATCAGTGTTAATCCATTGTATCCTTAATCAGTTGTAATATTTTGAATCCCCATCAAGCGGTAAGCTATTTAAATCTTATCAAATGGTAAGCCGTCGCGATCTCATCCAGCAGTAAGCCATTAAAAACCCCAACCGGCGGTAAGCCATCCTAAGATTAACTATGTGGACTTTGATTCACTGCCACAGTGATACGTACAATGTCTCTTCAGTAATCAAGCCTGAATGTATAACAACCCAAGCTTCAACGATATGCTTCTTTTTGAATAATGCAGTAGCGTGTGTTTTACGCAATTTTGAGTTCTAACAAACACCACAACCAATCAAACTAGATTTTATGAATAGTAATACCCACTTTTGAATTTTTATTCATTTTAAATTTAAAAATGTAATTCATTTTTGGATTATGAATATCAAAATTAGCTTACTGTGAGTTTATGATACTTTTCGGATAAATTTCATATTTTGATGAATAGTAAAAATTACTAAATTTTAATTTAAAACAACATTATTAATCAAAATAATTAATAGTGATAAATTATGAATTTGAGTGATTTAAAAGTACAATTAAATTATATTTTTACCATTTAATCCAATTTTAGTCTTTGGACATAAATTCACATTTAAATTGGACATAAGCAAATGCCAATCTTTTGATAGTTATTATCTCTTAAAAACACGATTTTTGTTTTAACAACGAGAATTTATTTAAAATTAATTTCTTACATTATTTGTTTTGAATTTAGAAAAATGGATTCCATATTTTGAGTCTGGAGGTCAAAATTGTGTAAATAGGTAACTTTTATATTTAGACATTTTGAATAATTTTTTCGGTAAATATTTTTTTTACCATGGTTAAAGGGTAAATCCGTTAAATAAGGGTAAAAAATAATATTATAATAACAATAAATTACCCTAAAACGTGTCCTAACACTATTGGTTGATAAATTTCCAACCATGGGCATCTTTGGGTTGATTTTGGGACCCCATGGATCTACATATAAGTGATAATGACACATTATATTAATTTAGTTAAAGTAAATACATAAATGACATAAGCATATATATTTTAGAAAAAAAATTTACAAAGGGTTATATATGTTATATTTTAAACTATAAATATTCTTGAGAAAGATAAAAAGATTTCCAACATAATGGTATTTTATTTATATGTTTTATACATTTAATAGTTAAATTTATTTATTACACAATAATGATACAGTATTTTCCTAATTAATGAAAGAATCAAATAATTATTATTATAAATGTTAAAATAAATATAATATGAAAGTTTTGATGAAATAAATAAAATTATTGGTTAACATGACATGTTAGGATTCCTGAAATAAATTTGGTTTGAATTAATAAAGTTGGTAAGGCTTTAACTAAATGCAATTACTAAATAGTGTCAAAATTGAAATAAATGAGTTTTTAAAACAAATATTATATTAATAATTCATATTCTATTCCTAAAAATCTTAGGATAGGCCAAAGGACTTATATAATGATATATGTATCATTAATGGACCACTTGGGGAGTATCTGAGAAGTTTATAGTATGTTTATTAACCATATAATATAAAAATACAAAGAGACATGGTAAATGTCAAACTAATTAACTAAGGGTTAAAACTAAAAGATAAGGTTAATAAAGTGACCCAAACCTATTAAAAACCTATCAATTAAGTGGAATTAGACCCATACCCACCTTAGCATCAAAATAAATCAGTTTTGAGCTATTATAAAATGAATATAAATTTATTATAAAATAATATTTCTAGATTTTCCTAAGGTGTCCCTCACCCCTCTTATAAAAGGGCACTCCACCTTCTCTAAAATTCATACCTTCAAAGCCTTTTGCCTTAGCCAAAACCAGCCCAAATATTCTCTCAACTTCCCTCACTTCAACCTATAGGCCTTAGTGGGATCAGAAAGCCAACCTAAGGATCCCTTTTCATCAAATCAAAAGGAAGAACCAGAAAAAGATAAAATGTTCTCACCACCCTCTTTCAAGTTCATTTTTTTCTTCCACTTCCTATTTAATTGTTATTTTCATTCAAAAATAATAACTCCATTATCTTATATATAATTTGATGTTATTATAAATATTTTACAACCATATTCTCTATTCTATCCATCCTTTGATTGAAATTTCCCCATACGTGTTTACGTACGGCTTACTGTCTCCACGTCAATGTGTAATTGTAATTCAAATCATTATTATTTGGATGGATATGATAATGATTTGTAATTGAAGTAAATAATAAATATAACAATATAATGATTCTATATAAATGATATAACATTCAATTATATAGGATTTTAATATCAAAAGAATGATATTGTCGCTCGTGCGTATGTATGGATTACCGTCTCCATGAACGCGCTGAGACTCATTCCCCATCGTATCCATTCAAGACTAATTCTCATTTAATGATTAAAAATAATTTTTAAGGACTTAATATCATTATGGTTATAAATAATATACAACCTATCCATAATAAACACGGATTATGTGACAAAAAATATAGAATAAAATGATTAAGTTAACTCCCAAGACGACGATAATACTAAGATATTATTAACAAAGAAATGATAAAAGATCATATATGATATAATATTAATGTATACGATTCTAGTATAATTTAATAACAATTATTTCACCATTATAAATGAGTTTATCCTACACTAGACTAAGGAAAAGTACAAGGTAAAGGTTAATTCTACAATCTCTTTATTATATGAGGTTGTTTTTACATAAGTATCTACTATGACCTCCTTATCATCCACATCCATGTTTCTTAAAATTTTTTTTAAAATCATTATTACAATTTTATAGAGTACGAGTTAAATTATTTTATACCCTTGTTTTAATTTTTATATGATTTTTATAAATGAATATTTCCGTCGTTTTCCAAACAAGGTCCTTTTTAACCTTTTTGACAAAATTAAGGTATGAATGTCTTTTTTAACTTATACGGTGGTAGTGGCTATTTTCCACCGTTATAAAATAGTCGAAGCTGCCCTTACAAGATTAAAAGAATATTTTCAAAGTAAATTTTTCCTTTTATAATTATGTGACCTTTAAATGATTTAAAAAAAGGAGATATTTCTCTCAAATAGTTTTGATTTCATCAATGTCAACATCCTTTGATAGATTTTAATCTTATTTAAAGTTGATTTATTATGATACAAAAATTACATATTGTATTGAAGGTTTTTTGATATGTTTGACTGTGGATGTGTCATTTTTATACCATTCATGTTTAATGTAGAATGTGTTGACATTTCATATGTTATTTTTAATACGAATTTTTCTGTTATGTTTAAACCTATTCATATGAGGAATGCATTGAACTTTGTAAGTGACGGGTGGAGCCTGCTATAGCTCCTCGATGCATCGGTAGGTCTCATGAGACTAACTAGTGTCTTGGAACAAGGCCTTGACAAAATCTTATTTGTAGTCTTGGCACAAGTCCTTGACTATGTGGTTCTGATAGTCTGGCATTATGCATTCCATCAATATGAAAGCGGTTAGTGATGTTACTTATGATTGTTCGACTAGTAGAATATCCATGTTAATAAGTAAATGGCATTACTTAATTTTATTTTTTCCGTATTATGCTGAAGTTCATGTTTAAAAATCTTTTGTTTTAGTTATACATTTCCTTAAATGTTTATGCTTATTTATGAAATTTTTTGCTGTATTGTTATCCTTACTGAGAATCTGAGCTCACCCCTTTCTATGTTTTATTTTTCCCTGGATTCTAAGAAGTGTATTGTGATTGATATAAAGGGTTAATCCCAGGGAATAATGGCATTCATAAAAGATTTATTATGCTGTTTTGTATGTTATAAAGTGTAATGTAACATTCATGTATGTAATATATTTGCCAAGACTGCTAAACCGATCGGTCCTTCGGGACATGATTCTTTATAATCATGCCAATGTATTAAAATAATGCACCGACTCTGGGTAACTATGGTCAGGGCAATATATTTAGTGTCAGAGGATGTTTAGCAATAACCTTGGAAACTAGATATAGATAATCACTGATTAAATCACATAGCCCTAAGATAGAATTTGAGGATTAGTATTGAAGAACTTCCTAGAATGATGGTATTGTAGAGATTTTGTGAGTTTTCCAAGAAATACATCTCTATCTGGATACGATCAGGTAGAGGCGGCTCTGGAACATATGTTAATATGGGTAAAACCCAAAAAACACCATTTTGAGCTAGACTCAAACGAGAACTGGTGCACAACAACGGGCATTGCTGCACTCATGGTAACGACATTCCCGGGGGATATGATTAGGATAATTCTCATTTTCTTTGAAAATAATTATAAAGGGTTTATAAGTATATAATTCCTCAATGAAAAAATCTTTCTGATTATGGATTATATTAATAAATAGTTCAATTTATGTTATGTATTTTACAAGTTTGGAATTATTCATTACAATTCATAAACTGACCTAGTTTATGCTATTGTATAGAAATGGAACCCATTAGAAGGAATGTGAGCTCCAGCAATATGTATGGTCCAAAGAATAAGAAGGATCATATCTTTCACGGTATTAAGAGAACATTTAGAAGAGAAATAGTCTCCCATGTATTCTCAATATGTGAAGAAATAGTATCATGTATTAATAAGATATGTAAATAATTCTCTGAGTCATATGGATTTGAGGGGAAGCAAGAGAAGAAAATGATTGAAGAGAGAAAAATGGATAAAGGGAAGAGGGAAAAGAAGAATTTTCCCATATGTGATAACTGTGGGAAGAAACACATTACAACTTTCCTGAAGGGATTGGAGGTGTTTTATAAGTGTAGAGAAAAAGGACACCATGTACGTCACTACAAGGGTATGAAAAAGGTTTCAAATGTACAATGCTTCATATGCAAGGAGTTGGGACACTGGGCAAAGCAATGTCCAAATCATCAGAGTATGCCCCCAAATGATTCTATTGGATAATAATCAAGTTATGATACTACCACAGATGAGGATGAATGATTAGATTTCTTATTTTGTTATTAGAGAATTATGTCATTTTAGTGTTTTATCAACAACGTACCGGTTGTAATAATTATGGAGTATATCAGGATTGTACTGCAATACTATTTAAATAAGGACTTGAGATTGTGTGGAACCAAGAAAAGTGACTCAATAGTAGGTTAAGTTTTTCAAAAATATATTTTTGAGATAAAGATAAACCATAATATGGTTCTGATACCGAGGTAGTGATTTTGGAATAATACAAGATTGATTTGGATAAATTATATTGGATAATCTTGACTAACCAGAAAATGATTAATGATTTGTATATTCCATCACTGTTGGAGTTTACAACATTTTTTGATAGAAGGAGTATATTGAGTATTCTATAAGGAATAAGGGATAATTAATGTAATCAATATGGTTTTATGGTAATTCAAGATGTTTCATTGTTTTAAAAGAATAAAAGATGATGGTGTTCACATGTTATTAAGAGGAAAAAATAATCTCCATTGTGTTTACCTTCCTAATAAATTTTGGACTGTGAGTTTGGAAAGAAGTATTTTGGATAATTCTAGTTTGAGATTATTTTTGGATTTCTATAAAAGGACAACCCAGAGGTTGGGCGGCAACCCGTTGTGTCCAGAAAGGCAGCGAGACTTGAACCCACAACCAAAGGGCGACAAGGGTTTATCACCCACCACTGGCCCACGTGATGTCCAGGACTGAATAATGTAGTCTTTTAAAAAAATCTCGTAGATGAATTATAAATTCATTTTTTTAACCATATACGAATAGGATAAATAGAATATTATTTTTATGTTTTATTATCTTTTATAGTGAAAGATGAGTTTGTGGTAGAAATTAGTTAAAGGATGGGACTCTACTTGTCAAGTATATTTTTTCTTCTTATAATATTTTATGAAGAAATTAATTTAATTTAGTGAGGGATCATAAAAAAAATTGGTTATCCTAATTCCATGTGTTTTTCTAAACTGATGGTATTTTAAATCAACATAGATTGATGAATTTAAGGCCCTCAATTTTACACTTGTTTGAGATTAATGAGCTCAATCACTACCTATAAATATTTTCATTTTTACTCCAATCACATTTCACTAATTTCAACCAATGTTCTCCTAATAGACATCATAATTTGGTGGTGACGCTTTAATTTCCCTTTCCCTCTTATTAAGGCTAAATTTTATTAACCCAATTTCTGATGTGGGTTTTCCCATAATGGTATTTTCTATTTTCAAACTATTATTTTCAAAGAAAAATTTCAAATTGAGAGAACACAATTTATTGAAGGAGGGGAGAATGTAACACCACAAGCTTCCACGATACACTTTTCTTTGAATAATGAAATAGTGTGTGTTGTACGCAACATGGAGTTCTAACACACACCACAACCAATCAAACCAGCCGTTATGAATAGTAATTCACATTTTTTGAAATTTTATACATTTTAACATTAAAAATGGAATTCATTTTTAGATTATGAATATCTAAATTATCTTAGGGTGAATTTTTGGTACTTTTCGGATAACATTCATATTTTTATGAATAATAATATTTACTAAATTTTAATTAAAAACAACTTTTTTAATCGAAATAGTTAATATTGATAAATTATGAATTTGAGTAATTTTAGATTATAATTAGATTATAGTTTTACCATTTAATACAATGTTGGTCATTGGACATAATTTTACATTAAAACTGGACATAATCAAGTGCCAATCTTTTGATAGTTATTATCTCTTAAAAACACGCTTTTTGTTTTAACAACAAGAATTAATTTTAAATTAATTTATACCACTTCTATTTATTAAATATAGAAAAATGGTTTCCATATTTATAATCAAGAGGTCCAAATTGTGTAAATAGGTATCTTTTATTTTTAGACATTTTGAATAATTACTTTGGTAAATATTTTATTTTCCATGGTTAAAGGGTAAATCCGGTAAATAAGGGTAAAAAATAATATTATAATAATAATATATTACCCTAAAACGTGTTCTAACCCAATTATTGATAAATGTACGACCATGGGAATCTTTTGGTCGAATTTGGGACCTCATGGATCCACTTGTATGTGATAATGACACTATATTAATTATGTTAAATCAAATAAAAAAATGTCATAAGCACATATCTTTTAGAAAAACAATTTTTACATAGGGTTATATATGTTATATTATATACTATAAATATTCATTACAAAGATAAACCTATTTAATAAAAAATGTAATTTTATTTATAATTTTTAGACATTTAATAAATAAATTTATTTATGACACAATAATGATGAATTATTTTTCTGATTAATGAAAGAATCAAATAATTAGTATTATAAGTGTTAAAATAAATATAATATGAACGTTTTGATGACATCCAAAAAATTTATTGGTTAATATGACATGTTATTATTGATTAAATGAATTTTTTTTGAATTAATAAAGTTGTTAAGACTTTAACAAAAATAAATTATTAAATAGTGTCAAAATTGGCAAACATGAGTTTTTAAAAACAAATATTATATTATTATTTCATATTCTATTCCTAAAAATATAAGGTTCATGCAATGAAATTATATAATGATAGGTTTATCATTAATAGACCACTTGGGGGTCTCTTGTATGTTTACAGTTATTTTATTAAACATATAATATAAAAATACAAAGAGACTTGGTAAATGTAAAACTAATTAACTAAGGGTTAAAACTAAAATATAAGGTTAATAAAGTGACCCAAACATTTATAAAACCTATTGGTTGAGTGTATTTAGACCCATCCCCACCTTAGCTTCTAAATGAATCAATTTGGAGCTATTATAAACCGAATAAAAATTTATTATGAAATAATATTTCTATCTTTTCCTAAGGTGCCCCTCACACCTCTTATGAAAGGGCACTCGCCCTTCTCTCAAATTCATTACATAAAATCCTTTTGGATCGGCCAAAACATGGCCAAATATTCTCTGAAATTCCCTAAATTAAAACTAGAGGCCTTAGTTTGATCAGAATGCCAACCTAAGGAGCCCTTTTGATCAAATCAAAAAGAAGAACCTGAAGAAGAGGTAATGTTTCCACCACCCTCTTTCAAGTTCCTTTCTTATTACACTTCTTCTTTCATTGTTATTTCCATTCTAAAATAATAACTCTAGTCTCTTATATATGTTGTGATGTTATTATAAATATGGTATAACCATATTCAGTTTTATATCCATCCTTTCAATGACATGTCACCATACGAGCGTACGTACGGCTTACCGTCTCCACATCGTGGTGTAATTGTTATTAAAAACATTATTATTTGGATGGGTATGATAATGATTTGTAATTGACGTAAATAATAACAATAAAATTATAATGATTCTGTATATATGATATTACACTCAATTATATATGATTTTAATATCAAAACAATGATATTGTTGCTCGTGTGTACGTACGGACTACAATCTCCATAAACGCGATGCAATTCATTCCCCATCAAATCAATTCAAGAATAATTATCCTCTGATGATTAAAAATAATGTTTAAGGGCTTGATATCATTTTGGATATGAATAATATACAATGTATCCATAACAAACACGACTTATGTAACAAAACATATAAAAGAAAACGAGTAAGTTTACATCCGAAACGACGATAATACTAAGATATTATTAACAAAGAAATGTTAAAAGATCATATATGATATCATATTAATGTATATGATTATTGTATAATTTTAAAACAATTATTTCACCATTATAAAGGAGTTTAACCTACCCTTGACCAAGGAAAATTACAAGGTAGGGCTTAATTTTACAGTCTCTTTATTCTCTGAGGTTGTTTTTACATAAGTATCTACTAGGACCTCTTTATCATCGACATCCATGTTTCTTAAAAATTATTTTAAAAACATTCATAAAATTTTATAGACTATGGGTTAATGTATTTTATACCCTTTATTGACTTTTTATAAAATGTTTAAAAAGGAATCCTTCCGTCGTTTTCCATATAAGGTCTTTTTTAACCTTTTCAACAAAATTAAGGTAAGAATGTCTTTTTTAACTTATACGGCGGGTGTGGTTATTTTCTGCCATTATAGAATAGTCGAAGCTTCCCTTAAAAGATAATAAGAAAATTTCCAATGTAAAAGTTTTATTTTATAATTTTTTGACTTTTAAATGATTTAATAAAAGATATATTTCTCTCAAATAGTTTTGATTTCATCTATGTCAACATCCTTTGATAGAGTTTAAGCTTATTTTAAGTTGATTTATTATGATAAAAAAATTCCATATTGTATTGAAGGTTTTGTGATATGTTTGATAGTGGATATGTCAGTTTTATACCATTCCTGGTTTATGGAGAAAGTGTTGACATTTCGTATGCTAGTATTAATATGAATGTTTATGTTATGTTTAAACATGTTCATATGAGGAATGAATTTAACATAGTATGTAAAGGGTGGAGCCCGCTATAGCTCCTCGATGCATCGGTAGGTCTCATGAGAAAAACTAGTGTCTTGGCACAAGGCCTTGAAAAAAATATTATTTCTAATCTTGGCACGAGGCCTTGTCTATGTGGTTATGATAGTTTGGCATTATGCATTCCATCAATATGAATGTGGTTAGTGATATTGCATGTGATTATTCGACAAGTAAAATATACATGTAAATAATTATATGAAATTACTTCATTTTATTTATGCCATATTATGCTAAAGATCAAGATTAAAAGGCTTTTGTTTTAGTTATACATTTCCTAAAATTTTTATGCTTATTTATGAATGTTTCTGCTGTATTGTTATCCTTACTGAGCATCTGAGCTCACCCCTTTCTATGTTTTATTTTTCCCAGGATTCCAAGAAGTTTATTGAGATTGATATGCATGGTTAAGCCAAGGGAATAATGGTTTTCATAAAGGATTACTTATGTTGTTTCATATGTTATAATGTGTAATGTAACATTCATGTATATAATCTATTTTCCAAGACTGCTAAACCAATCAGTCCTTCGGGACGTGATTCCTTGTAATCATGCCAATGTATTAAAATAATGCACAGACTCTAGCTAACTGGGGTCGGGGAGTTATAGAAACCATCGTCATCCCTTTGACGGTTCAATCCCAGTCACCATCCCCTTCACAGAACCTCCCATCATCCATCCTGATTCATACCTGGGCCGCCACATCCCAGTGGGATCCTGCAACCCCATTCCCTATTCCCACTAGAAACATTCGGGGGGATACCCCCGTGATGGCCCCAATATCGGTGTTCCCTCATGGGGTTTCCTCCATCTCATCTACTATTGTCAGTGTTATGATTAGCCGGATCTATCTCGGCTGGACGTTAAACTTACGACATAACCTGTGTTAAATAAGGAAAGCTGGGGAAACCCTCAGATACATGGCCATGGAATATGATTCCCTACGTTCGATGTGGGATGCCTTGGGCTTCCGCACCCTCGAGAAGCCCTATAATAAGGGACCGAAGACAGAAACACCAATCCCCAGCATCCAAACACGCCAGTGATGCTCAGCGTTACTACTTGCATAACCGAAGTTTGCTGCCCTGACCGGACCACATCGAATGTCCTGATAGAAGTAGTGTAATTAACTGGTTTCCATGATGATATGGCACCAGGAATAGTTTCATGAATAATTTCTTAAGTCTGTGAGGGAGACCTGTACTAGGTTAAGAGTTCCGGGGAGAAATCCATGGAAGGAAAAACTGACATCCCAACATCCAGTTTCGATCAAGGAGTATACATCACTGAATAAGGAGTGGATGCCACCCCCTTTGGAAAGCAGTAATGCGGGGCAACAATAACTGCATCTCTAATACTCGAACAAGACAGATGGACATTCCTTGGAGAAATCGTTGAAAACAATGTCTTCATACATTATGACACTATGTATTTTAATCATTAATTTCTAAAGAATTTTTTTAAATCTTTTGAATATATAGACTATCGAATTTCTGGGTTATACTAGAAAAATATAATTAAACAAATTATTAATTTATATTTTATTTTTAATTTTAATTATAACTGGAAATATTTCTTAATGAATTATAATTTCTTGATAAAATTTTATATCTTTCCGAAAATATAAAAACATAATGAAAATAACCGTTTTCAATAGATTGTTTTGAAATATATAGAAACATTGATAAAAATATATATTATTTTTTACATATTTTTTATAGTGAAATATGATTATATATAATTAAATACATATCCAGTTGTATAATTCAATATAAATCTTGTGCCCATTGGCCATCCCCATACCTAGGTTTTGATGATATTTTAATATAAAAGTATGATTAAAAATTTTCACTAAAACATAATATAAGACAGAGATATTGATATTTATTTGTAAAATGCTAAATATATTGTCTTAAAAAAATTTAAATATCATTATATGTGTTATATTTTTTGTGAATAAATGCATTGAATAAAAAAAATATTTTTTGAGTTTCCAAATTGATCACATCGAGAAACCAATCCTCCTTAAAAAAAGATGATAAGTAATGAATGAAATTAAAAAATATTTTTTATAATTATGTTATAGTGTTCTATTTTTATATTTGGGTTATTAAGAAGAGTCTCTCATATTTATGTTTTTTGCACGAATATTTTCTATTTGGCCTTCTATTTTAAAATATTCCTCTTCTTCGGTCGTTTTTTTCTAAAAGTGCTTTGAGGACTAATGAGTCTGAAAAATTTTCACAGGGTTTTCCATTCAAATAGATCTGATATATACACTCTAAAAAATATTAATAGAATTTAACAATAACACACATAGTATATCAGTGATTAGATAAATCGATTATGAAAATACACCTCATTTATACATATACTACCGATACTCATAGTCATCCATATATTAGTATTTCCTCAACATTATCAAGTCCAATAATGGCTATAGTAACCTCTCTATACATATGTTCTTCAAAATAAATGGTGGTCATAAAACCATGTTTGAATGTTTTATATGCATTAGTGTGGAATATTAGTAGATGATGATGTTGAACTAGGGGGGAAAAGGTACCATCTAAAGGTATTTTTGATACATTGGTTGATTCTTTAGAATATTTGGATTTGACCATTCATTTTGACATATCTTTCTTCTTCTTTGAAAAAAATGAATGGATCTATAATTTTTTATTAACAGTAAAAGGGTTTTCAAAAAAAATAAATTGGAATGGACATACCTACTTGTCGATATGTATATTTACAAGATCATGTGGTCATGATATGGATTTTCTAATGGAATGATCAACCATGAGAATATCTAAATCATCAAGGGTAGAAGATAACATGGAACTCTGCACAAGAGCTCTATGAATACCCAAACTCATATGACCATTTGGATGCTCTTTTTTAGTATATCTCATTATATATTGACTGTTTAAATTTATGTTCATGTTTTTATTCAAATTCAGATTTTTTTCATTATAACATAAAAAAATAAGACCCATTTATTCAATGATTTATTAAAATAATGGGTTATTTGAATTATAGAATGAAAATGATCTAAATTATGAAAAATTATTAATTCTAGAATTTTGATGTATTTTAATAAATTTTGTATTTGAATCATAACAATTAAATTATAAATACAATTGATGTTATTTTATTTAAATGTTTCTTGGATATTGGGGATATAAATTTTTCTTTTTGGACCATGATGTGATTCGAACATATAAAGGCCTAAAAAATCAATCCTGTTAAGAAATTGTTTGTGGGGGATATAGTGGATCCCACTCCATAAAATACGCATAAATCATGATGCATGCCTCCAATTGAGGTTATTTAAGATATATAAGGAAAAGGACACATATGATTTTTACCCATAAAATATAAAGGTGTTTTTCAGTCATTAATGAATCCATTGGTTTCATAGAATTGCAAGATGAGTCCGGATTCCTTATATTAGAAACACAACAGGGATTAATTTAACTCAAAAATCTCCTACACATGGATAACTAAGATGAAATTTAGAATAAAAATGATAATGGAAATTATTAACTACTATTATGAAGACAATGTGTCCCAATCTTGCCATTATTGGTTCTAACATGCAAAAAATGGAGGAAAAATTATTGAGAAAAAAATATCCCTCCTTACCTATAAAAGGAGGTGAGGTCCTATATTCCTGAGAATCCCACATCATTAGTCAACAACACCAAGGATATGTACAATGAGGCCATTTCATTATCTTCTTCCTCCCCAATTTCTTCTTCTTTATCATTTTCTTGTTTTTCTATATTTTTTTAGTTTTCAATTATATTTTAGATATAAAAATAATTCATTCATTCTTAACTCTATTTCAATGTTTCTTCTCCTTATTTTCATTATTATTATCTAATTATAATTCAAATTATAATTATTAATATTATTAATATTATTATAATTATATTTATATCCATTATTTAATAAATTTATCTTCGTTTTTATCTTCTTCTTCTTCTGTTAAAATTCTTTTCTAAATTATAATAATAATACTAATAAATATTATTATTTTAATATTATTCATAAATTATAAATTTTATTTATTTTCTTAATTCAATTTAATTTATTTCACTCTCTCCGTCTCTCTATCATCGTCCATTATTCTTAATTTTTTATTTTTTTTCATCCACCATCATTTCTTTTCTTTTCCCAATCACTCACTTCTGTTCTATCTAATTCAACATATATGACCTATTATTCATGAAAATTAATGTTTGGCCCTGAGTCTTGTCTAGGGGGAGTAAAAGGTGTTCTTGAATTTTTTTAATGATTAATTTTAAGCTTTTGGAATGTTTTGTAGTATCCACGGTGAGGAGAATATCAATGATTAGAAGATTATCCAACAATGACATGCAACTAAGTTTATTAATATTATTTCATTAAAATAGTTTTTCCCAATTTAATTTTGTTAACTATTAATACAATAAGATTTGAGATAATAAATAGATGAAATAACATCGATTAAGCCGGGTCCTAGATGATGACACCTCATAGAATAATGAGTTTCATCTACCTTGGTTAATGGAGGAGGTAAAATTTAGAGTAATTAGTAATTAAATGATATTATACAATTTCTAAATAAATAATTGTAGTAGAAAATTGATATTTTATACATGTATTATCAAATTGAAATCAAAAAGAAGAAAGAGAATAATTATTGAACCCAAAAATAATCCCTAAAAGCATGTTCATTCTTCACAAATTACATTATTTCCATTGGATTTTATTTTTGGTTCCTTAATCTAAATTCCATTACCTTTATGGATTAAATTAAAACCCCAAAAACATATAGCTTAGGTGAATTTGATTAAGTGAGTGAATAACTAAGAAATATCTTCAAGTGAGATGACCATAGTCAGCCTCCATGATACATTGGGAAAACAATTTTCTTTTTTCACACCCTATGACAGGTTTGCGTCAGAAATTATACATTATACCCCTCATGATAAGGTTGTGGGTTAGTGATGATATATATAAATCACAATAAATTTCAACCTATATAATATTATTATAGGAGAGGTACTATTGTCTTCTTGATTCATATTTAATATAAATAGAAATTAAAAAATTATTAACTCTTATATGGTACACCATTGAGGGGAATGCATCACCTTAATGATGGTTGGGGTTAATTCTTCATGTGTTAGTTTTTGATGTATTTTTTCGTCTCTTTGATTTATTTCAATAAAATTCACAAACAACTTAGGCTTCCAATTATGTTTTTCTTATTGAGTATTTATTCGGGTTTTTATCTCCTCCATTTTTTATCTTCATCTGATTGTTAACTTCTTTTCTCAAAATATGTTCAGGGAAACACTTCAATACCCATAAATTTAATGCAACCATATTCTTTTGGTCACCTGATGACCACTAAAATTAATCATTCATCAGTTATAGTTGGTGAATATTTTAATGTCTAAACTGGATAGAAAATATATGAAAAAAAGAATTAATTATTATAAAAGACAATTTTAAAAAAGAAAAAATATATTATTTCAAGCATACTCTTGATCCCAATACCTTTTTTGTGTTTTTTCATCTACTAGTATTTTATCATTATTTTCACAATCTTCTTTAAATAACAAGAAATGTGGGATAGAAGTTGATTTTTATTTAGATTAATCAATATTAATATAAAAAATGGAACATTATTATGTTGTTTATCCTTCCCCATAAAACAATTATTATAAATTTAAAATAATTACAAATTATTTAATTATATTATACCCCATACATGCATTGTAGTAGGGGTGTATAATTTTTAAATATGAATATCAATATTGATATCAAATATGACACAAAAAACCTATATTATAACGTAATTTTACAACATGAGATATTCTCATATATTAAATTTTAAATAAATTCAAACTCTTTATAGATTATAATGAACATAACACTGTGTATTAATGAAATTTGTTACCCTATTAAAATATTATTATTTAAAAAATTATGACATTGATATTAAGATGGTGGGTATGAATATGAATAATTAAATTTTGAATATTATATATTTCAAACATGTATAAAATAGATTTAATTATCATTGATTTATTATAAATAAAATAAACAAAATATAAAATAATGAAATATTTTCTGAAAAACTATATTTTTCTCAAAAGTGGGTTAATCAATATTTGAGCACATAAATGAAAATTAATTTTAACTAATTTTAGAGAAATTAATTTTAAATAAGAATCATAATTTTTGAAAAATAAATTTAAAATATCTCTCCATATTATTTTTTCAGAATTGATTGAAAATATAACATTTTATGGATTAGGAAAAATACTTATTTTTATTGAAAGCTACATTTTTATTTAAATTATTTTCAAAGATTAATAATATTTTATATTGGTTTTATAGGAATATTAGTTCAATTATATTATTTTTTTTCTATTTTAGGTCAATTTATTTTATTTTATATTTAATAATGATATAAGAACTTTTTATACTTTTCATGTTTTCCTTGATAAACTGGTTTTTTCGATGTATCTAGGGTATTAACATTGATTTGGAAACTATCACTTCTACAAATTTAATTTCAAAAGATGTATTATATATAAAATAATTAGAATAATATATATTATACATTAATTTAAGAATATATTTTTCACAAAATTAATAGTAAAAATAGTAATGATTATTCCACATGGTTATGGTAAAAACAGGTTTACGAGGGGTTAAACTATAAAATAATTATTAAAATGACCAAAACACTAATTAAATTTATATTTAATTCCCATATATAGACCCTTATCACCATATTCTAGATTTTTATTTATTTTGGAACACTTTACCATGAATGTATAATATATGATTATTTAATAAAACAAATACACACAATGTTACCCTCATGCTTTTAAATTTCAATTACATGTTCACATAATGAAAAAAGAAATATGTGAATTAATATGGATTGTAATATTTGGAAATGTTAAATTAATTTAATCAGGTTAATTTTTTTTTAAATTTTTATTAATAATATAAGTATTTAATATTCTTAAAAAACACCAACATAGTAATTATTTAATTAATAGAAAAATGAAATAAAAGAAACTCAGAAATATTAAAAGTATAATAAATTAAATTAATTATTTCCTTCCATTAATTATTTAGAAAATTAAATCATGTTATACATGTGACAAAATAAAACATTCAAATTCAATAATTTTATTGGTTTTCCAAAATACATATTAAATTAATAATATCCAAATTGACATTAAAGTGATATTATAATAAATAATATTTATTAAATTATTTAAAATTTATAATAATAATATATTCAACCTAGATGTTTCTAATTGGTTATAAATATAATATATCTTACATTCATGGGCCAATTTTTCATTTTTACTAACAAAATTAACCCATAACGAGTGAAACCATTGTTAGCGTGGATAAGATAGCTAATGTATTTTCACGTTACTTTCTCTTATGTAAATATTAATTTTAAAAAAAAAGAATTTCGATTTTATTAATTATACATAATAATTATAATAATTGGTTCAAAATTATCTTATATGTCTTATTTTATTTAATTCATAATTGATAAATTACTTAGGATAAAAGGACTACTTCCCATTGTGAAAATATGAAGTGTTAAAATTATGGAAAATTAAACATTAAGGAAAAAAATGTGACATGTTTCTATTATATGTTTTTATTGGAAATATCACGCATAAGAAAATTTAATAATTCATTTTGGGTCCACCGTGGGGTCCCTTCGCTTCCTCTCTTCCTATAGGAGTTCTCGGAGGCGACGACCCTCCATGGTTTGTCTCTGATATCCTGGTTCTGTTGGCGACACCCTTCTATGGACAGCTTTGATCATTGTGTCAACGGATCTTGGCACTTGCATGATCATGTCATTGTCGGGCTTTTGGATCCGCAACACATTCTTCTGTGGTTCACGAATTCTAATGATTTCATGGTGGCGTGGTCCAAGGGCCTTCGTTCCTACAAAGGGTTTCACTTCTTTCTCCTCAGATGGAGCTACGAATTCCATTGGAAGTAGGATTCCCCCATCATGGTGATATGGGTGAGCTTCCTGGGTCTTCCTCTCCCATTTCAATATCCATCAATTATTCAGATGTTCAGTAACCTTATCGAGAGATTTATTGCATTTGAAGAACGTTTGAGATCTTTGTTCCATCTTATTGCACCGCGGTTTTGTGTCAAAGTCGACGTTTCAAATCCTCCCATTGATGAAGTTTGGATCAATGTTGTTGAAGAACTCTTTTGTCTTCAACCATTAGCATTTGAGAACTAGTTTGATTTTGTTTATCTTTCTCCCGCTTGGGACATCTGCAATAGAATTGTCATTCGTCGCGTAGAATTCCTTCAATTATAGATGAAAATAGCTTAATCCCCTACGGGAATCAATCTATGGGTATCTCGGGCCATGTTGTTTCAATGGAGGGCGGGTTATATCAGGATGATGTGGGTGGAGAGAAGCTCGGGGAGGCCCTTACTGCCTCATCTATTTCTGGGGAGACGTTTTTGGGTCCTTTGGCCAATCCAAGTGTCTCTGACATATATCATTTGTCGAAGCTTGATCTATGTGTTTCTAGTACTTCAGACACTACTGCTGCAAGGGCTGGACAGGATGAAGAGGCTTCCCAGTGTCGGGATCTGGTTGTCAACCCAGCCAAATTTTAATTCATGGGTCGAGGTTTAGACCATAAAAAATCTTTAGAAACACCAAAGAAGGTCTCGAGGTCTAGAATTTCCTATTCGGAGAAGTTTAAATCTGGGGATTTGAATTTTCATTCTCAAAACAGGTCTTCAGTTTTGGGGGAAGAGGATTTCCATGTTAATGAGGAAGTAGGAGGGATGGATAATGGAGAGGTCCCCTTCGTGATTATGGAATCATCTCAAGAGGAAATGAACGAGGCATCAGACTCTGTTGAGTCCAAGGAACGGGTCATAGAGGATGAATACATTAGATCCTCCTCACAGAAGGCGAAACACAAAATTATAGATCGAGACAGATTTGTTATGGACAACCGAAGGGTGCGACGTAGGAAGGATTACACCAATATACCTATTATTCCAGTTACGAGATCCGCACAAAAGGGTAAGTTTCTTTTGATGGCCCCTACAATTGGTGACCTCACACCCTTGAATAAGCACAAAGGTTATACCAAGCATGAGGGGGCCGGCATCTCCAAGAACCTGGAGGATCTAGGATACAAGGCTACAGCTCCTGTCATTCTCACGAGTGATAAGGGGATGCTTGATCCTGGGAAACATCACAATGCAGGCTCCAATTAAGACCCTCAACGACATGTGTCATCGCTGCAGGAACACATGGACCTTCTAATGCATTCAGATGAAATGGTAGAGGATGATCTGGAAATTAAGGCTTCGAAGAATATGAGACCGCTTCAGGTGACCACTACCAAAGAGCAAAGTGACTGGATTTCTAAGTAGGACCATATTTTTAATAGAAGACACAACATGGGGAAGATCAATAAGGAGTAATACAAACAAGCATGAGACAATGTGGCTCATCTTTATACAGGAACCCTAAAATACTACCCTGACATCCAGGTAAATTCCATCCCTTGGATATTATTTAGGGAAAGTAGTTCCAACCAACTCAAACTGTTTTTCAACAAATCTATCGTGTCATTTGGAGTTGAAACATGTAATATGTGAGGTTTCTCACTTCTCCCTTAAAAGTGTTTGGAAAATAAAAAATTTAACATTGGATGGGTCAACTATTGGTGAGAATCACTTCCCATTATTGAATAGTTTTACTTTTTTTTAAAATGAAACACATCTTCAATTAAAAAAGGGAACTGATTCCCCTCACTTATTCAAACCTCTAAAGAAATTTTACTCAACCAATCCCTACAAATATCTATTAAAAACCACATTAGATTAATTATTTTAACTTCTAATATTCCTTAAATACCAACTCTATTGTTCTTAAGAAGAGATCTAAAGTATGCTTCACTAAGATAAGGTAATTGTATTAACTATGATCATTCTTTTTCTTTCTTCTTTTACAATTTGAATTGATTCTTGAAAAATTATATATAATAATTAAATTATATCCCATATACTATGTTTTTATTATATTTATATAATAATATTTATCTTTCTCCGCTTCTATTAAATTGTAAATGAAATTGGTAATCATGTGTATGGTGAACTACCACCACAAAAGCAGATGTTAATCAATTTCAACTAACACTTATCGAAGTTGGATATAATTATTATTTTAATATATATATATATAATATTTATTATGTAATAATATTTATTTTAATAGAATTTCCTAT
This sequence comes from Viscum album, assembly GCA_963277665.1. Lineage (NCBI taxonomy): Eukaryota > Viridiplantae > Streptophyta > Magnoliopsida > Santalales > Viscaceae > Viscum > Viscum album. The sequence goes on from OY728150.1 coordinate 1,050,381,001, forward strand.
ATAGCTTCTTAAGTTATATTCCTATTAATATATTATAATGTAGATCTTGTTTACGGCGGACTACCACCTTATGAAGCGAAATAGTTTTTTTCACCTATTCCATAAATCGAAAGTAATAAAAAATATTTAATGAAAATATTTGAACAATATTGAATTATATAAATTATTTAAAATTAAAATAAAATACACTTCTTTTCCATGTTATCCTTTACGGTATTGATATCATCGCTTGTTCGTTTTTACGACCTATCATCTTTATGATGTGATGTAACTCATTTTCTATGGCCATTTTCATGAATGGTTATAAGGGTGTTTTTATGAAAAAATTAATATTTATAACATTAATATAAGTTTATTAGATGACGTGAGTATGCTCTATGTTCAAGAACAAAAAATTTATGCACAAAACATGCATGATAAAATAAGTAAATTATCACCCGAAATAATTAAAATATTGAAATATTTCTAACAAACAGGTAGTAAAATGTAATAATAGGTACATATATATTATGATATATATTATAATTTTTGATTAATAGATAAATAATAAATATATATATAATATATATGATGTACAAACACATACATAGAAAATCAGACATGAGGTAAGAGTTTTTTGTCTCATAATTACTTTTGGGAGACATATGTCACATTCACTGCTTATTTATGTTTTGTGGTGTATATACGACCACTTTGATGTGTTATATAATAAAAATATTTATTTTCATGTTATTGAAATTTTAATTTTATTTTAATTATTTTATGGGTATTCTAATTTAGATGTTAACAAAGTAGTAATTGTTTTATTCTCAATCTCATTGTTATGTAGGATTACTTATCTTTATATCTCCCTTGGGAGGGTTTTTTGGTATTCTTATCATAAATACAATATATTTTCATATAATCTAGTAATTATAACATTTAAATGAATTATTTAATTTTTTCCTCTATTTGGAAGTAGAAATTGTTAACAAAATGTTTCTATGAAAATGAAACATTAATATTTTTAGGCAAAAATGATTTTCCCCAAAAACAATTTCTTACAATTGTTTTCAAAAAATATTTTTAACATTATCCAAATGATTTATTAAATAAGTTTTTTTACCATGAATGGATTTTCTATAAAAAATTTAAATGAATCTTTATTATTTTCTAAATTATTCATGTTTTGTTTTCATAAAAAAATTTGAAAGGTATATTTGTTTAACATGTATGGAAAAAACATGATTTCCCACTATCATGACCACTAATTTTCATAAGATTATTTTAATTTTTTAAAATGTTTATTTTTAGTGAAATGTATTTATATAATATTTTTTGATATTTATTTAAAAAATATTTTTAAATTGAAATGTTTATTTTCAACAAAAATGGTTTTAATAACATTTTAAAGGTATTTCTATTCATCAACATCATGTACCCTTTATTTTTCTATTATCCAATGAGTTTTTATTTTATTTATACAATAAATATTATTTATTTGGATATATTATGATCATTTTGACTATGGATGAAGATTTTATTATCCTTCACCATATTACTCTAGAAGGATGAAGATTATGTTAATTTATTTTTGGGTAAGTGTTAACATTTATTATGATTTTTTTTCAACATTAATGTTTATTTTGAATTAGTTTCTAAAAATTAATATGTGTAATTAATTATAAATACTAATTTATGAGTGGTTCCCATATATATATTGATCCTTAAAGCATTGACATGTCTCATGAGGCAAATCAGTTTTCTAAATTAGATGGGTTTATACCAACAAGTTTACAATTTATTTTAAATGGTTTTAAAAGCATGTTTTTGATGTCCAGAATCATGAATTACCATATTATTGTGCTATTTATTGATATTCATGGGATTATTTGATTTTTTATAATATCCATAGACAAGTTTCAATCTCCTGTAATTATTTATATGGAAATATTTGATAATCCTTTATTCCTACCATATTATTCTAAAGTAATTTTTTAAATGGATTGGGCTTCAGTTATTCTGAAATCCATATTCATTATTCTTATAAATTCACTATAGTTTTTGTTCTATGTTTACACATACTAGGCATCTAAGATCACACCCTTCCAACGTTTTATTTTATTCGGGATACCAGGAAGTGTTTTTAATTGAAATATATAGATTTAATTAGGTAAAATATAATATTCTCAAATAAAAATATTTGTGTATTCTATTTCTTCAATTTGATGGTGAATATAAAGTATTTATCATGTTTAACAAGGTTAATATACTATTTAGTCCTTCTAAATGTTATTCCTTGTATGCAGTTCCAGTGTAATAATTTAACCACCAACTCTCAGCTACTAGGGTCAAGGAATTTATAGATGATATCAATGAATGTTTTATTAAAATTATAGGAATTATAATTAGGAAAACATACCTTAGAGAACATAAGACAAATATTGAATTTTATTATAGTTATATAATAATATTCTATAGTTTTATTGATGAATAAATAATATTGTTTTTATTAGAAAAAAAATCCTTGACTGGATACTATATGTGGACACAGTTTCAAGATAGATGTACCTAGGGATAATAAACCTAAAAAATGTGCATGAATCTTGACTTGATCATTAAATTGTAAACGACAATGATCGTTACAATACATATAGATTTACACTCTCGTGGGTATGTCTGGGATAATTAAAATATCATTACAACCCATTATGAATTATATAAAAAATATATTATTTGGAAACGTTCCAAAAGAAACAATGTGAATTATTTTGAGATTATCCGTACATAAAATTTTCATTTTATTTTAAGTGATTCTCAAGTTATGTGATCATATATAATGATAAAAATATTATGATATAATATACTATAATATATTTTTTAGGAATGAATACTTGTTGAAGGAATGTGAACATTCTCATTGAATTTAATTCAAGGAGTAAGAATGATTGTTTCCTTGATTGACTTAAAATTGTCTTTTGAATGGTACTATAGTCCCAAATATATTCATTGTATGAGGACATAATATCATGAGATATAGAGATATATAATGAATTATATAATTCAAATGTATGAAAAGGGAATAAATAGAAGAATATGATGATATTTTAAAAGGTGGATAAAGGGGAGAATGAGAAGAAGGATTTTCCCTAACAAGAAAATTGTGGAATGAAATTATGTGGATGTTAGATGAAGGGATTTTGAGTATGATATATGTGTAGAGAGAATGAAAACCATGCACATAATTTTTGGGGTATGAATGAAACATTTTTTATTCAGTGTTTCAACTATACGGATATTGGGAACTATGTAAATGGCTTCCCTAAACCTCATGGGAATATATGTCAAATGATGCTAAATGATCAAGTACATTCTTATGTTATTAATACATATAATGTTGAATAATTATTATTCTAGTTTCTGTATCTATTAATTATGTGATAAGACATTTTTATAAACAATATTGTAGTTATAAGATTTATCATATGTATAAATATTGTACTATAATACATTTTCTTTAAGGATTTGAGAGCATATGTTGAATGGTACGTATAACTAGAAAAACTTATTCAGTGGAATGTTGATATTATTGAAAAAACACGATTGAGGGAGGTTAATCCTTAATATGTCCTCTATATTGAGAAAATAATGATATATATATGTTTATAGGATAGTTGGTGACCTTGATATGGGTTATAAATTTAAGGCTTTTTTTATCTTTGCTTGAGATTACTTACTGTTTTGATTTATGGAATATATTCGCCAACTAAAGATTTTTTTTGAAGAATTTGTGTTTTAATTGACATTTTATGATCAAGTTATTAACATTTGTGTAATGTGAAATTATTATAAACTTTATATTATTTTTCAAAAATAAATTTTCTTTCTGGGCCTTCCATCTAAATTTTTGAACTTTGAAATTAGTCAAGAAAATTTTGGATTTCTTTTAAGGATAACCATTTTGGAAATTTATTAAGCTGAATTTTGAGAGTCACATTTGAGGATAACTTTTTCTAAACATTCTCACTTAAATAAATATTTTAGGAATAACTTGTTATTATTTTTTGGATCTTATGATCCATTAAAAGTTTATTTTAGTTCTTTATGAATAAAAAATTTATCTTGGATATTATTTTCTTATAGTATATAATTTACTGGAAATTAATCAAAAGACAACTAAATGATTAAATGGGGAATTTATTTTTTTGAGTTCTCAATCATAATATTAAATGAATCCATAAAATCTAGGAAAATTTTAATGAAACAAAAATGTGTTTGTATAACCTTCGTATTGTATGAACCGATGAAATTTTCACACTTCACATATTTGTGTGGTATTGATGATATTATATTCTTCTTATAAATTATTATCATCAATTATCTCTATAACTCTACCATGTTATTTACTCTTTTCATCCATTTCTATCTCTTGAAGTTCCAGAAATGTTCCCCTTATTAGAAACCTAAAAATGTGTTATTTTGGATAAACATTGTACTTATTTTTCCCAAAAATAAAAAGTTTATTTATTAACACATTTTAAGAAGTTTTATTCGATATTTTTTTTCTAAATTTCAATGCCTTGATTACTGAAACCATGAATATATTTTTTGGATGTGATTTATTTGAGATGAATAGAATGTAACACCCTAGAAATTTAAAAGAGGAACATATGGTTTTATATCATATATGAAACAAAACACTAAAATTATAAGAATATATAACACATTGATTCTTATATATATATATATATATATATTAAAATAAATTCAATCCCTTAAATATATTTTATTTCATGAAAAATTTCATATATTCAAAATATTATACACTATTTAAATATTATCATATAAAAAATTATATCCTTGATGTTCAGATGATCGGTATGAATAAAAATAACTAAATTATTAAATTTATATTTCTTAAAGATTCATATAATAACTAAAGTCATTATATATTTATTATAAATAAAATAATTACCATTTTAAAGAGAGATATATGTATTCTGGAAAACTAAATTTTTCTAAAAGGTTGTTTAGTCATGATTAAGGCACGTAATTTAAAATTAATTTTTAACGATTTTATATATTTAATAAAAACCAGTTACTTTTTATTTTTATATTTCATAATTATATTTGGGATAAATTTTGGGAATTGTTTTAAAATATTAAATTTTATGATGAATTTTAAAAAAATATAGATTTTTATTGAAAAGTAACTTTCATTTAAAATTTTTAAAATTTTATTTTATGTATTAATTTTCATAAGTAATATTAGATAAATAATAGAACAATTAAAAAAATTAGGTCATTTTAATCAATTTAATATTGAATTATGATATAAAAACTTTTTATATGTTTTAATGATTTATTGGGAAAATCAATTTTCCACAACATTACATGATTAATTTCAAATTGTATTATGAAGCTTCTATAAATTGAATTTGGAATAATGATTTCAAAATTTTTAATTAGTGTAATTTAAATTGTCTAAAATTATAATCTTAATTTTTTTCCATAATTAGTAGTTAAATACTAAAAAATATTTGTCAGGGTTAGGATGAAAATGTGTTTCTCATGGTTTAAACTAAATATACAGGGATTAAGATGTCCAAAAATCTTATACAATTCAAATTTACTATAAATATTGGAAACCATATCACTTTAGCTTATATTTTCTTAGTTTTAGGGACACATAACCATGAACGTGACCAATATAATAATTTATGTAATGAAAAAGACAAAAAATGACCCTCTCACTTCAAAATTTCAATAATGTGATCAGATACGGAAAAAAGGTGAATGAATATTGATATTAATTTTAATCAAGATAAAAATAAATTAATGAGAGTAATTTATTTTCAATTTTTTGTAACCAAATATTTACTTTAAATTCCTAAGTAACTTCAACACAATAATTATTTATTTTGTAGAAGAATAAAATAAATGATACTAAATATATTAAAATTAAAATAAATTGAATGAATGATTGTGTTAAATTTATTATATAGTTAAATATATCATTTTATATAGTCATTACAATAATTTACATTAATTGTATCATTATGTTGATAATTTCTGAAATAAAATTAAATAAATATTGTTGAGATTAACATTATTTTTTTTATAAAAATGATATTTTATAAAATGATTTAATATTCCTAAAAATTTTATCTTATATTATAATATTTATCAATATTTATGAATGAAAAAAAAATTACATTCATCAATCAAAAATTTGGTTTATTGTTACTATATTTACCCCAATTCAGTAGAAAATCTGTTAGCGTGGCCATAGTTAAAATTTTGTTTTTTATGTTACATACACTTGAGTTAAAATTAATTTCAAAAATAAAACATAGTATATTTATTTTATAAATTGTATTTAATATTGATATTTTGGGTGTATAGATAATATAATAATAATAATTTCATTTCATTCTTAAAGGATAAATTACATTGGTTAAAAATACTAGTTAACGTAGTGAGAAACTAAAATTATAAATGTAATGAAATGTAAATGTCAAGGAACAACATGTTCAAAAATGTGTTTTTTATTTTTTTCATGTGTTTATAGAAAATATAATCCCTAAACCAATTTTTGAAGAAATTTTGGAGCTAATTGGTGTGAGAGTGACAATTCAATATGAAATATTTTTGGGCATTTACAAATTTTGCAATCCTCCTCAATTATTAAAAGGCACTCACACCCCTCACTTATTAATACATATAAAAACAATTGGATGGAAAAAACCTAAAATTAATAAATATAAAAATCTTTATAAACAAAATTTGTCTTCTATTACTCATTAAATACTAACCATATGGTCTTTAAGGTGGTATCCAATGTAGATTTCTCTAAGAGAATGTAATTATCTTTACTAAGATCATTCTTTTTCAACCTTCTTTTACAACTATAAATTATGTATTAATTACTGCATTATAATAAAAATATTATATCACATATTATTTTATTTTATTATGTTAATTTCATAATATTTATCCTTCACCACTTCTATCAAATGGGAATCAAAATCATCAATTATGTTTACAAAAGACTACCGCCTCGCAAACTGATGTAACTTGTTTTCCATTAACACTTATAAAGGTTTTATAAAATTATTTGTTTAATGTGTATATTTAATATTTATGATATAATTATACTTATTTATTTATAATATCACATAAAACATTTTAATTTACATTACTTTTGATATATGATAATATTGCTCATGTGTACGAGAGACAGTTGCCTCACAAAGCAATGAGATTGTTTCACATACACATTACAAGGAATCTAACAAGGATAAATTTAATGAATATATGTGATGAATTTTAAGTGATATAAATTATTTAAATTTAATATATCCTATACTCACTTACCCTTTCATACTTTAAGCTAATTATATCATCGCCCGTACATACATGCAACATTCCTTCTCCACAAAGCGATGTGATTAATTTCCTGTGTAAAATGATCAAGAATGGTAATAAGGATGTATATACTAACAAAAATAATATTGAATAAATTTATACAATTATTAAAAATATGTAACGATATAAAATTTAAAAATAAGAGAAAATTCAGGACAAAACATTCATTATAAAACAAATCAATTAACGCCCAAAACAATGAAAATAATGAAATGGTATTATAAATCTTGTTGAAAATGTGGATGAGTACCATATATGGTGTGAGATATATAATTATGGTACTTTAATATATTTTTAATAAATATATATTCAATATAGTGGAGATATGGACACATACAAAGATAAAATGATCTTATGGTAAGGGTTTCTCGCCTAATATTTGTTTCCATGAGACATATGTCATATTCACCACTTATTTCATTAGTGTGGTTTATAAATTAAGACTATGATTTTGTATAACATGAATCTCCTTATGTTAATATAAATTAATATTTAATTTTATGTTATATATTTTATGGGAAGTGCAATTTATAAGTTAACAAAGTGGAAAGGGGTTATTTCAAAATCTCATCTTTATTCACGGTCGTATATATTTACATATCCCTCTGGAGAAATATTTGGAATTAATATAATAAAAATATACAATTTAATATCCTTTAACTATTCATTAACATTTGATGTGTCATTTTCTCTTTTCCTTTCTATGGTAATTAATTGTTTTTAGAAAATGTTTCGAATAAAAGGATACAATATTTCTTATTCTCGATGAAAATACTTTCTCCTAAAACCATGTTTTTTGTAAAAATGTTTCAAAATGTATTTTATGATTCAAAAATTTATTCATTAAATATATTTTTACACATTTTTACTTATTTGAATGATTATGGAAATATTCTTTTTAATCCTCTAAACAATGCCCATTTGGATTTTACCCACTAGTTAATGGATATCTGTTTTAGCATGTACATAATGAATATAATTTTTATACATAATTTAAAAATTATTTTATAATTCAAATTTTAAATGTTTTCAAAGGATATTTTCAATGATAATTATTTTCACAAAAAATTGATCTTTTTAAAAATTATTTTCAATGCCCAAATGATATTTTTTTTCAAAAAAAATATTTATATTTTTTGGGTGTATCTATTCATCCAAAACATCAACCCAATAATGTACTTATGAATCCATGGGATATTTTGTATTGATACCATTTATATTATCTCAATGTAAGTTTTATTATCAATTGGACAATGTGAAACACCCTGAGATTTAGTAATTTATTCCAATGAACTTAATATTTTTATATTTTCACTTCAAAAAATAATGAATATAGAATTTTATTTTTTTATAAATTAAATATGTTTGAGTTATGTTATACTCCCCACAAAGGGAATCCTTCACTACATGAAACACCGACATGGATTGTGTTACTCAAAACACCGAGTTTCTATGAAACAAAACATTTCTGTTATAATTATTTAAAGAAGATAGTTATAACCTAGATGCTAAACAAGTAATATGAGAATAAAAAAACTTATTTTAGAAAATTATTTAAATTTTTTTTGATACTGAAACATATAATTTTTTGTGAAATATTTATATTCTTAAAACTACAATTTTGTACAATGAACATTGGTTCACGTCAATGTATGAAAAATAAAAATATTAATTATAGACAGTCGTAGTGATTCATTTTAATAAATCAATATTTATTTAATTTATAATATGAAAATTATTGTAGGATTATTTTTTGGTATTTTTCTGAAAGGTTCCAATTTTTTACTAATAGTGAAAAATACTGAAAAGTAGTTAAAAAATAACTTTTTTGTTTATATAATTTTTTTAATTTAAATTTATTCTAAAGTCACAATAGATAAATAATACATATATTAATCCAAATTTAATTCATTAGACTCATTTTTATAATAGAATTAGATATGAAAATTTATTGATCTTTTGACTGTATCTTTTACCCTCACTCTAGCCAAATTTGGAGGATTATCATTAAACGTAATTTTAATACTTCTCTGAATTTAATTTTAAAAAATAGACATACATGGTAGTAATCATAATAAAATATGTATTCTAAAAGGATGAATCTATTTTTTTGGGAATAGTGATATTTTATTTTTATTTACTATGGTTAAAGGTAAATAGTGTAAATAAATTTAGAAATAATATTATAATAATATAAAATTTTCATCACATGTATCCTAATTTCATTGGATAATTTATTTCGACTCAAATCAAACTTAGTTTTAAATATGATACTTTTAAGCCACTTATGTATAATTAGAGAATTTATTATATTTTATTTAAAGAAGAGTTAAAAGTTCCATATTCAAGGTTTAATAAATAAATTCTTTTAAACATATGGTTATACATAATATAAATCAGACACTAAATATTAAATATAAAGACAAGTAATTTTTATAAATAAATAAAATTTATTCTTAATTTTTATACAATAAATAAATAAATTTAATTTTGATATAGTGATGATGTGGTAATAGATTTATTAATGGAAGAATCAATTAAATGATATTAATGAAATTAAAAGAAATAACATTTAATCTACTTTATCCCATAAAAAAATTTCATGTATTATTATGACTTTTTAAGAATGGGTTAATGTATAATATTTTATGTAATAAAGTCGATAGTATTTTATTAAATTTCATGTAATAAATAATGTCAGAATTGACATAAATGTAAATTTAAAATAAATTATTTTTTATTAAATGATAAAAAATTCATAAATATATATGTTTAACTAGAATAACTTGTATAGTGTTACTTATTTCATAAATGATCCAATTTGTGTTAATTGGACATTTTATAGTAGCTATATTGAACCTATAGTGTACAAAACAAGTTGTCATGGTAAAACATAAATTATTTAACTTTTGATTAAATCAGAAATATAAGGATGGTATTGTGACCTAAACAGGTATAAAATTAATTTTATGAAGGAATTGTTACACATAATCATATTATAATCTAAATAACATACTTTTGAGATATTTGAATTCTAAAATAAATTTATAAAAAATTAATAGTTTTCGAGTTTCCAAATGTTCCCCTCCTCCCACTTATAAAAGGGATATTCTCATTCTCTTTTATACACACATCTAAATACATTTAAAATATACAAAACTAGACTATTTATCCTTCCAAATTCCATCTATTCATCTGATTATCCTTCCCTTGTGATGAATTCAAATCAAGGAATCTTTTTGGAATAAACCAAAAGGAATTACCCGATTAAGTGGTAACATCTTCTCTCAAGCTCATTTTTTATTTCCCTTCTACACACCCTACCCTCTCAAAATTCAATTATTTTTTTGAATAAACAAGTATAATAAATATAAAATAATGTTTTAATTATAATATTTATACCAACACTTAAACACACCTCTATCTAGTGGATATTGGGCATCAAGTTTTTGTGTACGACGATCTACTACCTCGCGGAATGATGATTGTTGATTTTTTCCATTACCACCAATCATGGTGGACATTGTGACATATAATCTTTATATATATGTTATATATAATATTTACTATGTCTATAATCTTATTTATTCATTTTTTAAACACATACTTTTTTTCTTTCCATTTTTTTGTATATATGATAACCTCGTTTGAGGAAGTGTGGACTATTTCCCCTTCAAAGCGATGTGATTCATTCCCACACCACATGGAATGTACTCTGGGTTTAGTGAACATATATGATATATAATATATAATAATGATACATTAATAATGATATATATATACCCATGTCATTTACCTACATTCTTTCAATATGATGATTAAAATAGAAACATTGTTCATGCGTACATACGACTTACCATCTCCATAAACAGTGTATTTCATTTCATAATTATTTATGATAAATATTATAGTAATATAAATATAATATATATATATATGATATTAATATAATTATTTAAATTTTTAAATAATGATATAATCATAAAGACCAATGATATTACAAATTAAAACACATGCTAAAAATATTGTGAATATTACCTGAATTGAATCTTTTATATATGTTCATTAACAAATGAGTAATATAATGTTGTAATAAAATAATATGTTGTATTAGATATAATATTATGATTCTTTAAAGTATTAATAATAATATAATATTAATTTTATAGAAATCTTGTTCTAGTACTAAGAGATTCTTGTCACAAAGTGAGAGGATTTGTGTCTCACATTTATTTCATTGAGACACAAACCTCATACACTACTTTTTTATTCTATGTGGTGTATATACTGCCCCTAAAAGTCTTTTATGAGTATTATTAATAATATTTATATATTTTCATATTCTTATAATTTTCATTTTACCTAGGCCATATGGTTCTTCTGATAATTATGTGATGAGTGTTGATTTATCAATTTCATCCATATTTGGGATTGAGTGATTTTAAGCCTCTGTTGGGTAATATTTATCATCTATATAAATGATTTCGATTTTTTTTTTCATAAAATGAAATAATATTGTTCTATAGTTGTTTAAATGCGTTTTTTACTCTTTTTTGACTTTCTAATTCATAGTTTGAAATAAATCATTCTTTCAACTTCTAAATGAGGTACTTTTCGACAATTTCTAAACAAATTACAAGAATAATGTTTTCATTAACTAATATGACATGAATGGGTTTTATGCTTTCAGGAAACATACATTGAAATTTACCCTACAATATTTCAAGGTTATTTTCAAATAATATTTTTTTCTTTTAAAAATGTGTGGAATTTTATGAAATGAAACCTATTTCAATTAAGAAAGAATATTTTCCTCAGAAAAATATTCAAATGATTCCCATGATTATTTTATATGTTTTCATTTTAGTTTAAAAGAAATGTGTATTGAAAATTTTTAGGTTTTAAAAAGAGATTTTTATGGAAAATTCTTGTTCTAAGTGATCTTTCAAAATGTTTCCCTAAGAATAATGGAATACTTTGATATTATCCAAGAATAACATTCATATTCATTCTCTAAATGGTTTTTGTTTTGATGGAATGTTGTTCAAGAAACCCACTTATTTTAATAGGTTATTATTTTTAATGAAATGATTATGAATCCTTTCACATTTTTGGTAGGAGTTTATTTGATTACATGTTTTTGATTCTCATTCCATTACATTGGTTATGACTTGATTGGTTATAATCTTGTGGTACATGTATGTATTATTTAATTATGAAATTGGTGAGACCTATATCTCCATCTTATGCATTGGGTAAATATGTAAGAATCTTTAGTTATATATGGTATGAATGAAGTTACATTCATGTTAACACTTCTATGTTAGGATGTGGTTTTCATTTTCACATTTCTATGAGTGGACCTAGTTTTCATGTCAATAATTATATGTGTGGGCTTGATTTTTATATTCATAATTCTATGTTTGGGCCTATTATTCATTTTCATAATTCTATGTGTGGGCCATGTTTCGATGTCCTAATTCTATGTGTTGACCTGGTTTTCATGTCCATATGTTTATGAAAGTGTGGGATTTCATGTCATTAATGAGTGAACCTGTTGATATTTATACATGTTCACAAATATACAAGTTGATGTGTATGCCACTATTTCATTCCTTATGTCAATTTTATGATCTTATGGATTATATTCATTGATTTTGTTTATGATTCATGTTTACCTTTGAAATAAATGGTATGATATTTTACTGTTATGATCATGTTATTATACTTTTTATGCTCATGTTTATGTTTACAAATCACCCTTGTTTACCCTTACTGACCACCTGAGCTCTGCCATTCTTATGTTTCCTTTCCCCTGGTTACGCAGAAATGGTTTAGGTAGAAGTACTAAAGGTGGATATCGTTTTGGAATATGTTGAAAATATTTCACGAGGACAGAATATTTTTTCTATGTTTCCAAATACATTAATCTATTATGGTCTTCAAGCATGTATTCTTTAAATGTAATGAATATTCATCTAAAATAATGTAAGATCAATGTTTTTTAATCCTTGGTCACTATATTTGGTATCAAAGGAATGGTTTAGTAATCCTTTTGAACTAGGATGATAAACCATTAGAGATATATAAAGATATATTTCGAAGGATATTATTGGGGATATCATAAGGATAAGTGTAATAAGATACAATCCTAGTGTTTTTTGGATAATCAGGAATAACCTTGGATTAAACCTAATATATCATTGATTGATATATTATATGTAATTTCCCTTAGTTATATTATTTATATATTTTATATATATTTCTCAAACATTGCTTTCTGGCCATATTCCATATCCAGAACCAGATATAACATTGTTAACTGTGAATATTTGAGATGTGGAAAGTATGGGAATTGTGAAAATATATTTATTAAGTGGAAAACTCATGAAGAGAATCATGAAGGTGGTATTATAATTGGTTATACTAAAAAGGATAAAGTTATTTTAAACTACATGAGAACGGTATGGGATGTTCAATCATTATTTTTATATTAAACCTATAAATCCTGGTTATATTACGGTTGAATAACCTTAATCCATGATTCATATTTTCAAAAGGACTATGATGTTTGATACCAAGTAATGGTTTATAATAAAATGAAGGAATCTTGAGTTGTATATATTTATGAATTCAAAGATTATGAATTACATAAGTGTTTCGAGTATAAATGTTTCAGTAAGCATTGCAAAGGATACATTGAATAATTTTAAAGGAAAATAAAATTGATTTAAGGTTAAGGTGATATATTTATAGAGCACATGATTAAGGGAAATATAACCCTTGATATATCCATTATATTAAGATAATTATGTTTGGATAAAGATATTTTGAATATGAATAAACAAATTGGATGATACTATTTTATTTTGAATAAATTATGGATTTATTTTCAAGAGAGTTATTCTATAATAGATGATGTATACAACTTTTTGGGACATAAGGAATATATCAATATGATTTTTAATAAGGAAATAATAATTTTTTCAGTAAGGAGGTATGGTAAATCATGTTATTACTATGTATTAAGAAAATATTTGATTAATGTATTCCAATGTTTGGAGTGCCAAAACCATGAACCACCTTATGATATATGGGAGATAAATTTTAAGAGTATTTATTGAAACTTTTTCTATAGTTATGGGTTCTTAGATTTCAGAAGGATTGTAATGTAATCAATTAATATAACATTTATGTTAAACATAATATGATGTTTTTTTATAACAATGTATTATATAATCATAGGTGGATTGATGCATATTAAATTACTTGTGATAACCTTTTTGTTTTGATAAAGACATATGGAATGACTTACCTTTATATTTATGGATTTCATGATCACCTTACACATCCGGAATGAAAAATAAAACTTCATTTATTTGAATAATAATTGAATTATAAATGATTCAAGTAATTCCCAATAGTGAGATTGTACTGAAATCAATTAAATATTTTTCTTCATGTTCAACAATATCATGAAAAGAATATTGAAAACCAAAAATGTTATCCTAGTACAATCTTATCATATAAATCAGATTTTCCCTTATATCATCATTTTTTTTGTATTTTTATTTTTTAACATATACTAAATATGTTCTATATCACTCTACATAAGAATATGATGGTTTTATTTTTCTTCCATATCCACGTTTTCACTGCCCACCTCTTTTCTCTTATGTGGACATCCAATGATGAGTTACTCTAGGTAACCATTATGTTTCTAACATTACTCTTTAAAATAATGTTTTAGTATCCAGTTTTACAATTTGGGTTTCTATGAGTGAAATTTTCAATTATTAAACCTTTTATTACGTATAGAAAATTTTAGGGAGAAATTCATTTAAGGGGGTAGAATGTAACACCCCAAAATTATGAAATTAGTTCAAATTAATTTAATATTTTTATATTTTCGCTTCATGAAACACTAAATATAGATTTTTTTTATTATATATCATCACAATGTTTGGATAATGTTATACCTGACAATATGAGAAGCATTCACTACACATAAAATCAACTAGTCTTGTATTACATGAAACACCTAGTTTATACAAAACGACACATTACTATTATAATTATTTAAATAAGTTAGTTATAATATAAACATTAAAATTTCAATATGAATAGTAATATCTAATTTTTATATATTTTTTATAGTGGTTTTCGTAATGAAACATATAATTTTTGGAAAAATCATTATATGTTTAAAACTACTATTTTCTAAAATGATTTCTTTTCATGTACTTCTGTAAAATACAATTAAATTAATTTTGTAATCTCAGAGAAATTGATTCTAATTAAATAAAAATTATTTTTTAATTCATAATATCAAAATTATCTTAGGGACAGTATTTTGAATTTTTCTAAAAAGTATTAATTTTTATGAGTTGAGAAGAATACTACATTGTATCTAAAAACCGACTTTTTCATTAGCTTATTTATATTACATTAAATTAATTTTAATGTCTCAATATACAAATAATTCTTATATTAATCTAATGTATGTCATTAGAGACGTTTTTATAATATAAATAGATATAAAAAATTATTGATATTTTGAACATCTCTTTTACTCACCTTCTTACCAAATTTGTGGGATTAGCATTAAACATAATTTTACTGCTTTTGTGAATTTAATTTTGAAAAGTGGATATAAATGGTTTCAATAACTATGAAAATTTCTATATAATTTGAGCAAAATAAGATTTGGAGAATAATAAATTTTGAATTTTATTTACCACGGTTAAAGGTAAATTGGATAATTAATGAAAAAATATTAATCTAATAATATAAAATTACTCTAACACATATCCTAATTTCATGGAATTTTTATTAGAACCAAATTAAAAATATTTATTAAATATGATACTTTTTAATCCACATGTGTAAGATTAGTAATTTTATAAACTTTTAATTAAAGAAGAGTTAAAAGTTCCAAATTCAAATTTTAATAACAAATTATTTTTTAATATGGGGTTATATATAAGATAAATATAACTATAAAAAAATTAGAAAGAAAAAAAATTTATATACAGAATTATAGTTTATATATAATTTTTATACATTAAATAAATAAATTTAATTGTGACACAATGACGATGTAGTTATAGAAGTTTTAAATAAAAATAAATTAAATGATATTAATAATATAAAAATAAATTACATTTTAGCTATTTTATTCCATCGATGATTTTTTTAGGAATATGACATGTTAAGGATGAATTAATGTATCATTTATTAATAACTAAATTTTTTAGGGTTTTATAAAAATTAATGTACGAATAGTCTCCAAATTGACAGAATGATATTTTAAAACACATATTATTTTATTAAATGATGAAAAGTTTTTAAAAATATGTATTTCTTCCAAATAATTTTTTTTGTTTGAAACATGTCATAAATGATCGCATTTGGGTTATTTTTGTTTTTTATTATAACTATAGTAACCCTATTATGTAAAAAATATGTTATCACTATAAAAGTTAAATTATTTAATTAATGGTTAAATCGAAAACCTAAGATTAGTTTTGTTAACTAATCATATTTACATTTACATGGTTGAGAAGATTTAAACCCATAAAAATCTTATACTCTAAATAACACACTTTTGAAATATTTGAATTTTAATATCATTTTATAATAAATTAATAGTTTAGGGTTTTCCAAAAGATTCCCTTCCTCACTCTTATAAAAATGCACATCTCCTTATATTTTATTCACACCTCTAAAGCCTTTTCGCTCAGACAAAACCTGACCATTTATCCTCCCTAATTCAATAAAATCTACTTATGATCCTTATATTGGGCATAATCCAATTCGAGGTTCACTTTTCGCACAAACCAATAAAAATTAAATAAAGAAGTGGCAACGTCTTCTCTCGAGCGCCTTTCCTTTATTTTCCTATTGTACCCCCTACACCATCATTATTCCATTATATTATGAAAACACCAGTATTAAAAATATAGTAGGACATTTTTATGATAATATATTTATCTAAATGTACTCACACATATATCTAATGGGTATCAATCATACTTTTTTTGTGTTCGACGAACTACTGCCTCAGAAAACGATAATTGTCCTTTTTTTCCATTACCACAAATCATAGTGGACATAATGATTGACAAAATATCAATATATGTTATATATTATATATATTATTTCCTTAATATTATTTATTCATTTTTATATTTTTAAATTTTTTTACTTTCAATTTGGTGTTAATACGACAATCTCGTTTGAGAATGTTTGGACTATCACCCCCTCATAATGATGTGATTCGTTCACACACCAAATGGAATGTAATAAAAATGGTTTTTGTGAACTTATATGATATATATGATATAATAATGATACTAAAATAAATATATATATATATATATATATATATATATATATATTTCAATTTAATATGTTCTTTTAATAATACAATTAAAATTGAAACAACGTTCATTCGTACGTACATCTTACCGTCTCCAGAAACGGTGTATTCTGTTTTGTACTTATTGATGATATAGATGATTCAAATATACATATAATAGATATATATTATATTTATATAATTTTTTACGTACTGGGATAATGATATTAGAATAAGGACCAATGAAATTATGAATTAAGACGCATGCCAAGAATAATGAAAATATTACTAAGATTGAAACATTAACATAAGATCGTTAACAATCAGGTAATATAAGGTCACAATAAAACCATATATATTATTTTAGATAAGAATATGATTATTTAAAATATTTATAATAGACTTATTTTTATTATAATGGAATATTTTTTGTGTACAAAGTGAGTCAATACACAAGGTAAGGGGATTTTTGTCTCACCATTATTTCTAGGAGACACGAACTGTAAACAATAATTGTTTCTTCTACATGGTTTATATACTTCGCATGAATGTATTTTATGATACATATATAAAAGATTATGATATTTTCATATTCATTTAATTTTATTTTTGTATTGTTAATATGATTTTATTGATTATTATGTGATGACTATTGATTTAACAATATCTTCAATATTTCGGATTGTTTCATTTTAAGTCTCTATTGGGTAATATTGATCATCCATGTCAGTGTTTTGAAAAAAAATCATATAATATTTTACTATTATTCTATGGATGTTTAAAGGAAAATTTTTTACAGATTTTTTTCTTTTTTACTTCATGGTTTTAATGGAATCTTTCCTTCGTTTACCAAACAAGGTACTTTTTGACTTTTCCGTCAAAAGTACAAGAAGAATGTTTTTTAACTTATATGGTATGAATCGATTTTTACACTTTCATGAAACCTTTTTACATTGAATATTCCTCTATAATATTATCAGAATATTTTCAAATGTTATTTATTCTTTTAAAATTGTGAGGCATTTTAATAATAGAAAATTGTTTCAACAAGGAAATGATATTTTCCTCAAGAACTTTTTTAAAGGATTTTCATGATTTATTATTATGTTTTAAAATATAATTAAATTAAATGTTTGATAAAATTATTTATGCATTAAAATATGATTTTTAAGGGAAATTCATGTTCCATGTGATCTTTCAAAATCCATCCCAACCTATAATTACATACATTTAAATTTATTCAAGAATACCATTCATATTATTTCTTTGAATGGTTTATGTTTTGATGGAATGACGTTTAAGAAACCCCATACATTTAATGGGTTATTCTTTTAATGAAATTATTATGAATCTTATCACTTTTTCATAGGTTATTATATGATTACAAGTTTATAAAACCTATTCCATTTCATTGGTTATGATATTATTGTTTATGTTCATGTGGAACATGTATGTGTGGATTAATTATGAGATGGATGGGACTTATATCTCCCTTTGATGCATTTGGTTTAGATTGAAAACTCAAGATGTATATATGTTATAAATGGTCAATATTTCATGTCCACATTTCTATGTGTGGACCTAGTTTTCATGTCCATAATTATATGTGTGGAAATAGCTTTCATGACTATAATTATATGTGTGGGACTAGTTTCCATGTCCAAAATTCTATATGTGTGCATGGTTTTCATGTCCATAATTCAATGTGTGGGCCTGATTTTCATGTTAGTAATTCAATATGCGGACCATGTTTTCATGTCCATATGTTTATAAAAGGACCTGATTTCAAGTACATAATGACTGAACCATTAACTATTTATTAATTTTCACCAGGTTACATATTGAGCAGTATGCCAAATTTTCAGGCCTTATATAAACTCTATGATCTTATAGATTATGTTATTTTATTTTCCTTATGATTCATTTTTACCATTGGTATATAGCGTATGATATTCAAATTTTATGATCACATTCTCATACCCTATATGTTCATGTTTATTTACATATCACCCATTTTTACTCTTACAAATCACCTAATCTCACCCTTTCTTATGTTTCCATTCCCCAGGATACAAAGAGTGCATTTATGTAGAAGTACTAAAGGTAAATTTCTTTATGGTATTTATTGAAATTATTTCACCAGGATTGAAGATTTTGTTTTCATGTTTCCAAAGACACTAAACTATTATTGTCCCCAGACAAGTATTATTGTAATAAATTTAATAATCATCTAAAATGATGTAATTTCATTGTATAATAAGCTTAGGTCACTATAGTAAGTTTAAATGGAAATTTTTTAGTCTAACTTTGGAAACTATGAGAAAAAAATTTTATGAGATGCCTAGAGATATTTCAAAGGATATGTCTACGGGTGTCCTAAGGATATGTTTAATAGGTTACAATCCTTTAGATTTTAGGATAATCATGAATGACATAGGATTAAACATAAGATATCATATATTAAAATATTAGAAATAATTTACCTTAATTTTCTGTTTTAAACCATGGATATAAATTTCTCACTGTTTTCTTTTTGGTCTTAGTAAAAATCCAGAACTATGTAGAATATAGTTAACATTGAATGTTTCAGATGAGGAATGTATGGGAATTATGAATACATATTTCCTTAGTAGAAAACTCATAAATTGAATCATGAATGTTGTATGGGAATTAGTTATACTATTAAGGATAATGATATTTTCGACAATGTGAGAAAGGTATGGGATGTTCAAGTATTATTTTTAATATTAAACCTAAAAAATCAGGGTTAGATCAAAGTTGAAGAACATTAATACATGATTCATATTTTTGGAAATAATAAGACGATGGTTCTTGAGTAATATCTTTAGAAAAACTGTCATATTTTTTATGTGTATATGTTTCAGAATTCAGATATTATGAATTATATAAGTGTTTTATGTATAGGTTTTTCAATAAGGATTATAATGGATATGTTGAATATTTTTAAATACATGGAAAATTAATATAATGGTAAGGTTATATATTTATGGAATATATAATTAATGGAAAGATAACCCTTAATATGTCAATAATGTTAATATAATGACGTTTGGATATAGATATGTTAGATAGGAATAATTAAATTTGATGATATAAGTTTCTTTGGAACAAATTATGGATTTATTATCATGAGTTTATACTATCATGGATTAATTATATAACATTTGAGACATAAGTAACATTTGCAATAAGATTTGAAATATTTAAATATGAATTTGTTCAATATTGATGTATGGTTAATCAGGTTATTACCATGTTTCAAGTGAATACATGATTAATTTATTCACATGTTTGGAATATCATAATAAGGAACTGCGTTACGATATATGCTAGATAAATGTCAAACAAATTTTGTGAACCTTTTTCTATAGTTTTGGATTTTCATATTTCACATGGATTGTATGTTTAAACTTTTATTGAATGTTTATGCTAAATATCAGATGATGTTTTTTAGAATAGATATTATCTCACCATAGGTGGATCTATGCATATTTCATTACATGTGCTAGTCTTTTTATTATGATAATGGCATATAGAATGACATATCATTATAATTATGGATAACATAACCTCATAAAGCTTTAGGATTGAAAATTTCTACATTATTTAATTGAATAATATATGAAGTATAAATTTGTCAAGGCATGACCGGCTGTGAGATTGTACGGAAATCAAGTAAGTATTTCTTCTCATGATCTTCAACTTTAGGAAAAGGATCTTTAAAACTAAAAATGTTATCTCAGTGCCTTATTTTATGATGAATCATATGTTCCCTTATATCATCATAGATTTATGGATTTTTATTTTTAACTTTCTCTTAATGATTCTCTCATTCACTCTCTATCAAAACATGACGGTTCGATTTCTCTTCCATATCTATGTTTTCACTTCCCCCCGATGTTATCCTATGTGGATACCCAATAATGATTTACATTGGGTAACCATTTTTTTATAACAATCCTTTTTAAAATGATATATTATTATGTATTTTTATTATGTGATTTTCTATTAAATAAATTTTAAAGTATTTATCCTTTGATTACTCTTGAAAAATTTAGAGGGTGAAATTCATTTTAAGGGGGGTAGAATATAACAACCAAAGATTTTGATATTTTTTTATAGATTAATTTTAAATTTTGATATTTTCCATTCATAGAACACTGAATTTAGATTTGTTTTTTATATATTAGAACCATGTTTTGATTATGTTATACACAACACCAAGGGAAGCTTGCATTACAATAATCATGGACTTTCCTTGCGTTACACAAAACAACGTGTTTCTGCAAAACAATAATTAACTATTATAATTATTTAAATGATATAGTTATAAAATAAATGATGAAAATGTAATATTAATATTAATAAATACTTTTAAAATATTATTTATATTGTTTTTTATAAGGAAACATATAATTTTTGGTAAAAGAATTATATTTTTGAAACATCTATTTTAAGAGGTAATGTCTTCTCTCGAGCTTCTTTCCTTTATTTTCCTTATTCTCCCCATGATATCTATTTATTCCAATATTTTATAACAAAAATAGTATCCTAAATATACTAGAATGTTATTATGATAATATTTCTACCCACACTTACACACACCTCCATCTAATGGATATCAAACATATTGTTTCTATGTATGGGGAATTACTACCTCATGAAATGATGATTGTTCTGTTTTTTCCATTACTACCAATCATGGTGGACATTATGATTGAATATATATATATATATATATATATTATAATATTTATTATGTTTGTAATATTAGGTATTTTTTTACAACACATAATTTTTTACGTTCCATTTTTTGTTTATAAGATAATCTTGTTTGAGGAATGTGGACTGTTGCCCCCTCAAGGCGATTAGATTCATTCACACGCCACATGGAATGTATTGAGGATGGGTTTAGTGAAGTTATATCATATATATGATATAATAATTCTAATGGAATAATTATATATATATATACATACATATATAAAAATATGTCATTTACATAGTTTCGTTCAATATGAGGATTAAAATTGAAGCAATGTTAATGCATACGTACGTCTTAACATATCCATGAACGATGTATTACATTTAATACTTATTTTTTATATCGATTATTGTAATAATATATATATATATATATAAATTTATTATATTTATATTATTAATTTCATTATGTAATCATAATATAAGTATAAGGACATATGATATTACAAATTAAGACACATATGAAGAATAAAAAGACTATTACATGAATTGAACCTTACCATAAGATCATTAACAAGATGGTAATATATGGTAATAATAAAACTATATGTGGTATTAGATATAATAATATTATTCTGTTAAATATATATAATAAGCTTATATTTATTATATAGTAATAGTGTTCAAGTATGAAGAGAGTTGAGACACAAGGTAAAGGGATTTTTGTCTCACTTTTTTTTGCAAGACACAAACCTTATACAATACTTGTTTCATCTAAGTGGTGGATATATTTCCCTTGAATTTATTTTATGATTTTTGTCTACAATATTATGGTATTTACAAATTCATATAATTTTTTTCAAAGGTAAGATGATTCTATTGATTATTAAGTGATGAGTGTTGATTTCACAATCTCTTCCATATTTAGGATTTTTTAATTTTAATTCTATATTGGGTAATATCTATCATCCATGTAAATGTTTTCTTAAAAAATCATAATAAGTTTTAATATTAATCTATGGATGTTTAAATTAATTATTTTACCCACTTGTGAGAGTTTTACATTGAGGTTTGAATGCAATATTTCATTTATATTTTGAATGTGGTAATTTTTTATTTTTCCAAATAAATGTAACATAATAACATTTTTTAATTTATACGAAATGAATTGGTTTTTATGATTTCATGATGTCTTAATACATTTATGTCTACTATACAATCTTACTAGGTTATTTTGAAATAAAATTTATTATCTTAAAACTATGCAGAATTTTAAGAAAACAAAACTATTTCCATAAAGGATATTTTCCTCAAGAACATTTTTAAATGATTTTCATGATTGATTTATATGATTTCAATGTGGTTTAAAATAAAGGGGTTTTGAAAATGATTAATGTTTTAAGAAGATATTCTTATGGAAAATTCTTGTTCCATGTGATCATTAAAAATCCTTCCCTACCAATGATTACATACATTGTTATTGTTCAAGAATACCATTAAAATTATTTCTCTGAATGGTTTATGTTTTCATGGAATTATGTTTAATAAACCCATTTAATTTCACATGTTATGAATTTAATGAAATTATTTTGAAGATTACCTCTTTTAAACATGTTATTATATGATTACATTTTTATGAAACCAATTCTATTACATTGGTTATGATATGATTGTTTATGGTCTTGTGGAACATGTTCGTATGATTTAATTATTAGATGGGTGGGACCTATATCTCCATACAATGTATTCAATAAATATGTAAAAATCATGAGGAATATATGTTCTATGTGGAACTGATTTCATGTTCACTGTTCTATGTATTGACTTGGTTTTTATGTCTATCATCCTAAGCAAGGACGCAGTTTTTATTTCCATAATTAAATGTGTAGCCCTGGTTTTCAGGTCCATAAATCTATGTGAGGGCCTAGTTTTTTTGTCGATAATTATTTGTGTTGGCCTAGTTTTCATTTACATAATTATATGTGTGGACATGGTTTTAATTTCTTTATGTTTATTCAGGGGATTGATTTCATGTCCTTAATGAGTGAACCTATCACTGTTTATACACGTTCAAAAAGTTACATGTTGATGTGTATGCCATATTTTCATGCTTTATGTAATGTCTATGATCTTATGTAATATTTTATTTTATTTTATTTATTATTCCAGTTTACCTTCTTTATAAATGATATAATATTCTAATGTTATGTTTTAATCTCATACCCTTTATACTCATGATTTTTACATGTCACCCTTATATACTCTTACTGAACACTAAAGGTCAACCATTATTATGATTCCTTTTCATGGGTTATGAAAAAAAATGTTTTACATTGAAGTAATAAATTAGGATATCATTATGGGATATGATGAAGATCTTACACTAGTATATATGATTTTGTTTCCATGTTTCCAAATACACAGAACAATTATGGTCCGCAGTCATTTATTTTTGTAAGATACTAAATAATTATATAAGATGATGTAATATCCATTTATTATAACCATGGGCCACTATACTGAGGATGTACAATTTTAATACCATTTATTGTATTAATCTAGATGGTTTCTGATTAAATCGTATTCATTAAAGTAATTATTCTAATTTTATATCATATATTATCAATATGAATTTTTATTATGATTATGTTATGAATGTTTTTTATTTGGAATGCCTTGGCCTTATTATGTGATGGGTAGACACCAATTGTAGATATCACATCAATGAATCAAAACGTATAATGAGAAAACTCTTTTTGAAAATTGTAATGGTTTTCAAACCATTAATTTAATATTTATTGTGAAAGGTATATAATATGTGTTTTAGATGTCTAAAATTATGCATTACCTCATTATGAGAATTTTTTTTATTTCAACATGATTAGTCGATTAGTTAGAATATTTATGGATAATTTTACTTCTAAAGTGATTGTTTATATGACTTTTCATTATCTTCCATTATTCCAAACATATTATGCTCATGTTATTGTTTATATTTCACATGTTTCAGTTATTCACCTATATATATTGATTACTCTTATTTATTCATTAGAGATTATGCAGTATACTTACCCTTACTGAGATTTTCAACTCACCCCCTAAATTATATTTTGTTTTCATTGGGATAACATGATATGTTTTTCAGTTGATAAGTAGAGAAATGTTAAGTTGAAATTTGGCTTTCTCAAAGAAAATAATTTTTGTATTTTATGTTTTCAATTGTATTGGGAATTTCAAGTATGTATATAGTTTAACAAGACTACTAAAATATTTGGTCCATAAGGATGTGATTACTTTTATCAAGTGAAAATATAATAATTTTACCACATACTCTATATTACTAGGTTTGAGGTCTTTACATTGGTTTTTATGCACAATTATTTTTTTTAGAACATAATTAATTTTTAATAAGTTAGAAATTGATAATAAAATTGACTAATACTAGGATTGATAAGTATATTATTACCAATCATAATACACCTAAAATGATGCCTCCTTAGGGTATCCATTAAACAAATTCCATATTTCTATAGTGGGTGAGGGTTTAAATTCCTTTTATGATCACTAGGATGGTGATTCGTTTAATATTTTTTTAAATCCTCATTCTCCCTTTCAGGAGACCACGAATTTTACCCGTAAGAGATAATAAATTGTAAATCACAATTTAATTTATTTAATTTTTAGAAAAATAGATAATTTTTATCATTAAGTTACTGTAACACCCCAATATTTTATAGTACATTATTTCATAATTTTAATTCAATAACTTGTACTACATGCAACAATGAGTTCAAGCGCACCATGATATACCAATCTAGCCATTAAAAAGTGGATATGAATAATATTAACTGAATTTTTAACATTATATAATCTTAATAATGTTATAATCCATATTGTGAGTTTCTTATACATAATGCTAGAACAAATTCATTTTTTCAAATAAAAGAATTATTTCTCAAAAAAAGAAATTTTACCGCCTTTTAATGGAGAACCCTTTTTAAATATAATATTTGAAACTATTATATATTCAATTTGACCAAATAAAATTCTTATTAAGAATTAGGAAATAATAATTTAGTATCAAATTTTTTTTGTGTTTTTCTAATAACATTCATATTTTGGTGAATTGTGAAAAATACAATATTTTAACAGAAAAAATATTGTTAATCAAAATAATTTATAGTGGTGAATTATAAATTTTAATATTTTGAAAGTATAATTAGATTATATTTTTAGCATTTAATACAATTATTTTAATTATAAGTAATTTAACTTTGAAATTAGACATAAGCAAGCGTCAAAATTTTGATAGTTAATATTTCATAAGAATACACTTTTTGGTTTTGGCAACGAGAATTTATTTTAAATTAATTAATGAAACTTTTATGTTATGAAATTGGTAAAATAGAATTAATTTTTGAATTCAGAATATCAAAATTATCAAAGGGTTAATTTCTGATATTTTTCTGGAAACTTTCAATATTTGATGAACAGTGGAAAACAGTGAGTTATTGTATAAAACTGACATTTTATTTAAATAATTATATATTTTATTTTATTTTATATTAGGTCATAATAGATTAATAATACCTATATATGTTCAATTTAATTCATTGGAGTTGGTATATATTAATTTTAGAGATATATAAAAGTTTATCGAACATTTTACTATCTTTTACCCACCTCTTATGAGCAATTGCAAATTTGAATAATTCTTTATTTTACCACTTTTGTGAATTAAATTTTTAAAATCCCAGAGACAAGGTTGATATAAGAGAGTAATATTTGGTTCATAAAACTAAAAATAATTTTTGGTGAATAGTAACTTTTGACTTTTATTTACCGCAGTTAAATGTAAATAAGGTAATTCAATGTAAAAAATATTATAATAATGAAAAATTACCATAAAACTTGTTTTAACCTTATTTTATGAGTCATGGAAGACCATGGTCATCCTTGGGTAGATTTTGGGCCCCCATGGATCCATTTTTGAATGAAAATGACACATTTTTTTAACTAACTTAAAGTAAAGGCAGAAATTACATAAACAATTATCTTTTAGTAAATCTATTTTTACATGGGGTTATATAAGTCATATTTTTTACAATAAATTTTCATTATAAAGAAAAAACGAGTTCATACATAATTTTATTTTATTTATATTGTTTAGAAATTATATAATTATATTTATTTATGACATAATGATTATGTTGTAATTACCTTATTAATGAAATATTAAACTAATTGACATTATAAATATCCAAATAAATGTAATTTTAGACATTATAAGAATTATGATAATTTTATTGGTTAATATGAAATGTTAGGCTTGAACAAATGAATTTTTTTTGAAGTAATAATGGTTTTATAATTTTAACAAATAAAATATAGAAAATAGTATCAAAATTGACATAAAAGAGTTTTTAAAACAAATATTATATTATTTATTGATATTATATTCCTAAAAATATATGGTTCGGCCAAAAGGCATATATAATAATAGGTGTATCATTAATGAACCAGATGGGGTTCACTTGAAGTATATAGTAGGTTTATTATCCATATAATATAACAATTCAAAGAGTCATGGTAAATGTCAAACTATTTATCTTAGAGTTAAATCTAAAAGATAAAGTTAATATAGTGACCTAAATCTGTCAAAAAAGTATTGGATAAGTTGTTTTCGACCCATACCCACATTATCCTTTAAATAGTTCATTTTTAGCCATTAAAAACTGAAAATGATTTTATAATAAATTAATATTTTGGGTTTTCCTAAGGTGCCCCTCACCCCTCTTATAAAAGGGCACTTCCCCTTCTCTCAAATTCACACCTTAGAAACCATTAGGCATAGACAACCCCTATCCTAATATCCTAAAAACACTACTCCCTTCATCTTAGATGCCTTATTTTAGTCAGTAAGATAACCAAAATAGCCCATTTGATCAAATCAAAAGGAAGAACCAGAAAATGAGGTAAATATTTCATCACCTCTTTCAAGTTCCTTTCTTCTTCCACTTACTATTTCATTGTATTTTCTATTCTAAAATAATTACTACATTAAATTCTATATACTATTATGTTATTAAAAATATGTTACAACCATATTCATTATTTTATCCATCCTTTGACTGACATGTCAACATACATGTGTATGTAGGGCTTACCGTCTCCACGTCGTGGTGTAGTTGTTATTCAATATATTATTATTTGGTTGGCTATAATAATGATGTATAATTGAGGTAAATGATAAATATTACATGATAATGATTCTGTATGTATGATATATCATCCAATTATATATTATTTTAATATCAAAAGAATGAAATTGCCGGTCATGCGTACGTACAGATTACCGTCTCCAAGAACACGATGAGATTCATTCCCCATCGTATCCATTCAAGACTAATTTTCATTTGATGATTACAAATAATGTTTAAAGACTTAATATCATTCTGATTATGTATAAGATACATCCTATCCATAATAAACATTACTTATGAAAAAATCATATAAAGGAAAACGAATCAGTTAACACCCGAAACGACGATAATATTAAGATATTATTAACAAAGAAATGTTAAAAGATCATATATGATATCATATTAAAGTATATGATTCTTGTATAACTTAATAAAAATTATTTAACAATTATAAAGGAGGTTTACCTACCCTTGACCAAGGAAAATTACACAGTAAGAGTTAATTCAAGAATCTCTTTATTATCCGAGGTTGTTTTTACGTATGTATCTACTGGTACCTCTTTATCATTCACATCCATGCTTCATAAAAATGTATTTCTAAATTTTTTTAACTATTTAATATACAATTGGTTAATGTCATTAATTCCCTTGTTTGACCTTATATGTTCTGAAAGAAATCTTTTTGTCATTTTCCAAACAAGGTACATTATGACCTTTTCAACAAAATTAAGGTAATTAAGTTTTTTTAACTCATACGACGGGTGCAGCTATTTTCCGCCGTTACATCATCTTCGAACCTTCCCTTAAAAGATTATAAGAATATTTTAAAAATAAATGTTTTCTTTATAATTATTTGACTCTTAAATGATTTCAAAATAAGAAGAGATATTTCTCTAAAAATGTATTGATTTCATCTATCTCAACATCCTTTGAGAGATTTTAAGTTTATAAGAAGTTGATTTATTATGAAACAAAACTTCCATATTGTATTGATGGTTTCGTGATATGTTTGACTCTGGATGTGCTGTTTTTATACCATTCCTAGTTAATGGTTAAAGTATTTACATTTCGTATTCTTGTTTTTTATACCAATGATTATGATATATTTCATCCTTTTTATATGAAGAATCTATTGGACATAGTAAGTGACGGGTGGTGCCTGCTATAGCTCATCGATGAATCGGTAGGCATAATCAGACAACAAGATGTGGAATTGGTCGATGAATTTCCCAATTTGATATATTGTTTTGGCCAAGGTCTTAATCATTTTTAGAAGTCTTGGCCGAGGCCTTGACAAAATGTTTCAGAATGTCTGGAATTATACATTCCCAATTTATGAAAATAATATTGACGGTTCATGTATTCATTTTACTAGTAGAATACCCATGATTATGTTCTATTATGGAATTATTTACTAAGCTCATATTCCTACCATAAAAGTGTTCATGCTTATTACTGATAAAGGCGTATGTTTTCAATTATTCAACATGTTTAATATTTATGTTATCTTATGCTATATTGGTTACCCTTACTGAGCATTTGAGCTCTCCCTTTTCTTATGTCTCATTTTCCCCAAATCCCAAGAAATGTTTTATGTTTAAGATGTAGGGTTAAGCTAAGAGAAAAATGGCATTCTCAAAGTATTTTTTTTTTGTATGTTGGAAAGTGTAATGTAATGTTCTTGTATGTAATCTATTTTCCAAGTCTGCTAAACTGATCGGTCTTTTGGGACTTGATTCCTTGTAATCATAGCAATATTATGTAATAATGCACCAACTTTGGAAATCTAGGGTCTGGTCATTACAATTGGTATCAGAGGAATTTTATCAATTACCTTGGAAACTAGATTTAGAAAAACTCTAATTAGAGAACATTAGCATAAGATAAACTTTAACGATTAGTATAAAAGATCTTAATAAAATTTTGGTTGTATAGAGATTTTCTAAGCATTCCAAGAAAATTCATCCCTGCCTAGATACGAGTAGGTAGAGACGGCTCTGGGACAGATGTACCTAGGGGTAAAACCCGAAAACACTACATTGAACTACACTCAAATGGGAACATGTGCATGACAATGGGCCCTTCTGCACTCTTGGTTATGAAACTCCCAAAGGGATATGCATAGGATAATTATGATTTTATTTACATATCATTATGAAGGATTTATGAGTATATAGATCTTGAAAGAAAATATATTTATGATTATGGATTATATCCATAAATTTTTTAATATACGTTAGGTATTTTTCCAGTTATGAATTATTCATTGCAATTCATAAACTGACATAGTGTATTCCATTGTATAGAAATGGTGCCCAGTAGAAGGAATGTGTACTCCAACAATATGTATGATCCTAATAGTAAGAAGGATCATATATTTCATGTTATTAATCCAACATTTAGAAGGGAAATAGTCTCCCATTTATTCTCATCATATAAAGAAATAATATCATGTGTTAATAATATAAGTAACTAATTCCTTGAGTCATATGGCTTTTAAGGGAAGCAGGAGAAGAAAAAAATAGAAGAGAGAAACATGGACAAATTTAAGAGGGAAAATAATGATTCTCCCATATGTGATAACTATGGAATGAATCACCTTGGTAAATGCTTTAAGGGAATGAGAGTTTGTTATATGTGTGGAGAAAAAGGACCCCAAGTATGTGATTTAATGGGTAAGAAAAAAGTTTCAAATATATAATGCTTCATCTACATGGAGTTGGGACACTACGAGATTCAATTTCCAAATCATCAGAGTATACCCCAAATGCTGCTATTGGATAATAATAACGTTATGATACTACCGATGAGGAAGAGGAATGATTAGATTTATTATGTTGTTATTAAAGTATTGTTTCATTTGAGTTTTTTATTAATGATGTACATGCTATAAGAATTATAGAGTATATAAGGATTGTACTGCAGCACTATTTCATTAAGGACTTGTGATTGTATGGAACAAACAAAAGTGACTCAATAGTAGGTTAAATTTTTTGTGAAATACATGGTTGAAGGAAATTTAATCTTTAATATGGCCCGAATAATGACGTTGTGATTTTGGAATAAGATATAGTTGATTTGGATAAATTATACTGGATATTCTTGACTTCCTTAGAACTAATTAATTGTTTTTTTATTTCATCATTGTTGGAATATTAAATATATTTGGATATAAGGAATATATTGAGTATTATATAAAGTAAAAAGGGAGAATGAATGTAATAAATAAGGTTTTATAGTATTTCAGGGTGCTACCATTTTTTAAAATAATAAATGATGACGGTGTTCACATGTTATTACATGGAAAAAAATATCATCCTTGTGTTTAACTTCCTTATAAATTTTGGACAGTGAGTTTGGATAGAAGGATTTTGGATAAGTCTAAAGTTTGGAATGGATTATGTTTGATATTGGATACTACTGTTATGGTTATTTTTTTATTTATATTAAATGGAAAACATGCAGACCGTGTGACAACCCGTCGCGTCAGAAAAAGCTGCGAGAATTGAACCCACAACCATATTGTGATTGGGATTTATCGCCTACCACTGGACTACGTGAAGTCCTAGGATTGTATAATGTAGTCTTTTAATGGTTCTGATAGGTGAATAATAAATTCATTTTTTAATCCTATACGAATAGGATAAATATAATATATATATTTTTAGTTCTATTATCATTTAGAGTGAAAGATGAGTATATGGTATAAAATAATTAAAGGATGAAACTTAACTTGTAAAATATATATGTTGTTCTTCTCTTATTCTATGAAGAAATTTATTCTTAAACGTTACGTAAGAACTGCATGAAAAACTGCATATACCCACGGTTCGAAACCGTGGGTATAGCCCCCAAAACCGTGCGTATAGGCTATACAAACAGTTTTGTGAATGGTGGGATCAAACGACGTTAGTATAGGTCCCCAGCCTATACCCACTATTTTCCAAAAATGTGGGTATAGGTGTTCAGCCACCATGTAAAAAACATACCCGATTTCCATGGCATTAGAGGCTTTTACCGATGGTTTCAAAACCATGGGTATAGATCCTAAAATAATATAGGTGGTGGGTTTCAATCCTGCAACCTCTTCGCTGCAAACACAGCATCTATCCACTACCCTAACATAGCCTATGTGTATATATATATAGATTTAGTTAAATATAGTTA
The DNA here is from genome assembly GCA_963277665.1 of Viscum album. Lineage (NCBI taxonomy): Eukaryota > Viridiplantae > Streptophyta > Magnoliopsida > Santalales > Viscaceae > Viscum > Viscum album. Next base: position 1,050,413,863 of record OY728150.1, read on the forward strand.
TATAAACTATGGGAATACAGGGAAGAACTGTGGGTATATGACTCCCTCCAAAAAAATTACTTCCCACGGAAAAAAAATTCCCACGCACACATGGGAAACCTATACCCACGGTTTTTCAAAACTGTGTGTATATGTATTTTAGCCCAGACCTATCCCCACGGTTTGGAGGAAAACCAGCGAGATAGGTACCCCAATACGAATGGTTTTTCAAAACCTTGAGTATAGGTGACTTTTCAGGACCTATCCCCACGGTTTTGGAAAACTGTGGGGATAGACCCCCTTATACCCACAGTTTTGGAAAACCTTGGGTATAGGTCTTGAAAATTTACCTATGCCCATGGTTTTCATAAATCATGGGTATAGGGGTACCTATCCCCACGGTTTTCGGGAAACCCGTGGGGATAGGTCCATTTTCCAGTAGTGAAGGGATCTTAAAACTAAAAATGTGTTAGCCTAATACCTTATGTTTTGTTGAACCGATAATATTTTAAATCATCATAGATTAATGGATTTGAGGCCCTCAATTCTATAATTGTTTTTGACTGATACCCTCAATAACTCCCTATAAATATTTACATTTTTCCTCCAATTATTTTTCTCTAATTGCAATCAATGTTCTCCTAATCGATATTGTATTTTGATGGTGACTTTTTCATTCCCCATTTCCTCTTATTAAGACTAAATTTTATTAACCCAATATCCGATGTGGGTTTTCCCACAAAGGTATTTTCTATTTTTAACCTTTTATTTTCAAATAAAAATTTCAAATTTCGAGGGTGAAATTTATTGAAGGATGGAAGAGTCTAACACCCCAAGATTTCATAGTACGTTGTTTGTTCAAATTAATTCAATAACATGAACTACACACAACACTAAGTTCAAGCGCACCACGACTTACCAAACTAGCCGTTCAAAAGTGCTTATAAATAGTACTAACTGAATTATGAACATTATATAATCTTTATAATTTTATAATCCATATTATGAGTTTTTTATAAATAATGTAAGACCAAAATCATTTTTTTAGATAAAAGAAGTATTTTTCAAAAATGAAATGTTGACTCATTTTAATGGCGAACCCTTTTTAAATCCAAAATTTAAAACTACTATATATTAAATTTGACAAAATAAACTTCTTCTTTAGAATCAGGACATAAGAATTTAGTTTCAATAAATTTTTTGTGTTTTTCTGATAACTTTCATATTTGGGTGAATAATGAAGAATGAGATATTTTAACTGAAAACCACTTTTTTAATCAAAATAATTTATAGTGTTGAAATATAAATTTTAATGGGTTGGAATTATAATTAGATTAAATTTTTATCATTTAATCCAATTATGGTCATTGTATGTAATTTATTTTTGAAATTGGACACAAACAAGTGTCAATCTTTTTATAGTTATTATTTCTTATAAATATGCTTTTGGGGTTTGACAATGGGAATTAATTTTAAACTAATTAATTCAATTGATATGTTTTTAAATTGCTAAAATTGAATTCATTTTTGAATTCAGAATATCAAAATTATCACAGGGTGAGTTTATGGTATTTTTTTTGGAAACTTTCAATTTTTGATAAATAGTGAAAAACACTGAGTTACTCATTAAAACCGACTTTTTATTTAAATAATTATTTATTTTATTTAAAATTATTTTATGTCAAAATAGATTGATAATAGTTAAATATGTTCAACGTAATTCATTGGATTCAGTTTTTAAAAATTTTAGATATAAAAATTTTTTATCGAACTTTTTACCATCTTTTACCCACCTCCTATGAGCATTTGCAAATTTTCATAAAACATAATTTTTCCACTTTTGTGAATTAAATTTCACAAATCCTAGAGACATGATTGTTATCAGTATGTAAAATTTGGATCAATAATATGAAAATAATTTTTATTGAATATTAACTTTTTACTTGTTTACCGTGATTAAAGGAAAATAGAGTAATTCAAGGTAAAAAGAATATTATAATAATACCATATTGCCTTAAAACATTTCCTAAAATTATTGAATGAGTCATGGCCGAACATGGGAATATTTGGGTTGTTTTTGGGACCCCATGGATCCAGTTATTAATGATTATGAAAATTTATTTTAATTAACTTAAATTAAAGTCAAGAATGACATAAACAAATATCTTTTAGTAAATCAATTTTTACATGGGGTTATATAAGAAATATTTTCGAATATAAATATTAATTGGAAATCTAAAAATATTTCCTAAATAATGGTATTTCATTTAATTTTTTTAGACATTAAATATTTTAAATTTTTTATGACACCATGATGATGCAATAATTACATTATTAATTAAATATTAAACTAATGGATATTATAAATATCCGAATAAATGTTATTTGAAACTTTTTATAAATTAAACTAATTTTATAGGTTAATATGACAAGTTAGGGTTTATTAAATGATTTTTTTTCTAAATAATAATGCTGATATGAACTAAATAAAGAAAATATCAAATAGTCTTAAAATTGACAACAATGATTTTTTAAAACAAATATTATATTATTAATAGATATTCTATTTCTAAAAATATAAGGATCGGCCAAAAAGCTTATATAATGATATTTTTATCATTAATTAACCACTTTGGGGTTTTCTTGGAAGTATATAGTATGTTTTTAAACCATATAATATAAAAATATAGAGTCATGGTAAATGTAAAACTATTTAACTAAGAGTTAAATCTAAAAGATAAATTTAATATAGTGACACAAACCTTTCAAAAACCTATTGGTTGAGTGGTTTTCGAACCATCCCTACCTTATAATTTAAATAATTTATTTTTGAGCCACTATATCCCAAAAATTATTTTATTATAATAAAATATTTCTAAATTTTCCTAAGGTACCCCCCACCCCTCTTATAAAAGTGCACTTACCATTTTATCAAATTCATACCTTAAAATCCATTAGGCCCGGCCAACCCACACCCAAATATCCTCCAAACTCTCTTACCTTCATTATAGAGGCCTTAGTTTAGTCATAAACCAGCCTATGAATCCCTTTTGATCAAATCAAAAGGAAGAACCCGAAGAAGAGGTAAATATTTCATCACCTCTTTCAAGTTCATTTCTTCTTCCACTTCATATTTCTTTGTTGTTTCCATTCTAAATGAATAACTCTTGTATATTCTATATATTGTGATGATATTATAAATATGGTAAAACCATATTAATTATTCTATCTATTTTCTGAATGACATGTCACCATTTGTGCATACGTACAGCTTACCATCTCCACATCGTGGTGTAGTTGTTATTCAATATATTGTTATTTGGATGGTTATAATAATGATGTATAATTGATGTAAATAATAAATACTACATTATATTGATTCTTTATATATGATATACCATCCAATTATATATTATTCTAATATCAAAAGAATTAAATTGTCGTTCGTGCGTACGTACGGATTACCGTCTCCACGAACATGATGATATTCATTCCCCATCATATCCATTCAAGAATAAACTTCATCTGATGATTTAAAATAAAGATTAAAGACTTAATATAATTATGAATATGAATAAGATACATCCTATACAAAACAAACATTACTTACATAACAAATCATGTAATGGAAAACGAATCAGTTAACAACCAAAACGATGAGAATACTATGAAATTATTAACAAATCAATGGTAAAAGATCATATATGACATCATATTAACAAATATGATTCTTGTATAATTTAATAACAATTATTTAACCATTATACAGGAGGATAACCTACCCTCAACCAAGGAAAATAACATTGTAGGGTTAATTCTACAATCTCTTTATTATCCGAGGTTGTTTTTATTTAAGTATCTACTGGACATCTTTATCATCCACATCCATGCTTCTTAAAAATGGATTTCAAAACTTTTTTTACTATTTAATTGACAATGTTTTAATGTTATTTATATCCTTATTTGACCTTATATGTTCTGAAGGGAGTATTTCTGTCCTTATCCAAACAAGGTACTTTATGACCTTTTCGACAAAATTTTGGTAAGAATGTTTTTTCTAACTTATATGGTGGGTGTGGCTATTTTATGCCATTATAACATCGTTGAAGCTTCCCTTACAAGATCATAAGAATATATTAAAAATAAATTTTATCTTTATAATTTTGTGACTCTAAAATGATTTAAAATATAATGATATATTTCTCTAAAAAAGGGTTTTATTTTATCTATGTCAACATCCTTTGTTAGATTTTATGTTTATTTGAAGTTGATTTGTTATGATACAAAAATTCCATATTGTATTGAAGGATTTGTGATATGTTTGAATGTGGATATGATATTTTTATACCATTCATGGTTTATGGTTAAATTATTGACATTTATTATGAGAGTTTTAATATAAATATTTATGTTATATTGGAACCTTTTCATATGAGGAATGTATTAGACATAGTAACTGATGGGTGGAGCCCACTATAGCTCCTCGATGCATCAGAAGGTCTCATGAGACAACTATACATGGAATTTGTCGTGGCCTTTCCCAATTTGATAAATAGTTTTGGCTGAGGAATTAATCATTTTTAGACATCATGAACAACATATTGAAAAAATGTTTCATAATGTCTAGCATTATACATTCCCTCATTATGAAAATAATATTGATGGTTCATATGGTCATTAGACTAGTAGAATTACCATGATTATGTTTTATTGTGGCATTATTTACTAATCTCATATTCCTGCCTTACAATTTTTCATGTTTATTACCGGTAAATTAATGGGTTTTCAATCAATCACTATGCATAATATTTATTTTATCTTTTGTTGTATTACATACACTTTTTGAGCGTTTGAGCTCACCCCTTTCTTATGATTCACTTTCCCAGGATCCCAAGAAGTTTTTTAAGTTTAATATTCATGGTTTATCTAAGAGAAAAATAGAATTCTCAAAGGATTTTTTTTTGTGTTGTATGTTGGAATGTGTAATGTAACATTCATGTATGTAATCTATATTCCAAGACTACTAAATTGATCGATCTTTCGGGACTTGATTCTTTATAATAATGACAATGTTATGTAACAACGCACTGACTATGAGAATCTAGGGTCGGGGCGTTAGAGTTCCCATCAGAGGAAGTTTAACAAAAACCTTGGAAAATTGATTTAGATAAAATCTAATTAGTGCACATTATCCTAATATCGACATTGATGATTAGTATAGAAGAACTTCCTATAATTTAGGCACTGTAAGGATTTTGTGAGTTTTCCAAGAAAAAGTATCTCTGTCTGTATACGAACAGGTAGAGGTGGCTCTAGCACGGATGTACGTAGGGTAAAACCTGAAAACACAGCTTTGAGTTGGACTCAAATGGGAACTAGTGCACGATAACAGTCCTTGATGCACTCTTGATTACGACACTACCATGGGATATGCCTAGGATAATTATCATTTTCGATAAGAATCATTATGAAGGATTTACGATCAAATACCTCCTCGAAGAAAATATTTTTATGATTATGGATTATATCCATAATCTGTTCAAATTACATTACGTATTTTATATGTTTTTAATTATTCATTGTAATTTATAAACTGGCCTAGTGTATGCCATTGTATAGAAATTGCGTCTAGTAGAAGGGATGTGAACTCTAGAAATACGTATGATCTAAAGAGTAAGAAGGATCATACCTTTCACGGTATGAATCCAACATTTAGAAGGGAAATAGTCTCCCATGTATTCTCATCATATGAAGAAATGGTATCATGTGTCAATTAGATAAGTAAATAATTCACAGAGTCTTATGGCTTTGAAGGGAATAAAGATAAGAAAATGATTAAAGAAAGAAAGATGGATAAAGGGAAGAGGGAAAAGAAGGATTCTCACATATGTGATAAATGTGGAAAGAATGACCTTGGTAAATGCATGAAGGGAATGATAGTTTGTTATAAGTGTGGAGAAAAATGGCACCAAGTATGTGATTTCAAGGGTAAGAAAAAAGATTCAAATGTACAATTCTTCATCTGCAAGGAGTCGGGACACTACGTGAATCAATGTCAATATCAACAGAGTATACCCCAAATGTTGCTATTGGATAATAATAACGTTATGATACTACCAAAGATGAAAAGATTGATTAGATTTCATTTTTTTTATTAAAGTATTATCTCATTTGAGTATTGTATTAATGATGTACATGTTATAAGAATTATAAAGTATATACAGATTGTACTGCAGTATTATTTCATTAAGGACTTGAGATTGTGTGGACAGAGAAATGTGACTCAACAGTAGGTTAAATTTTCAGAAAATACATTGTTGAAGGATATGTAATCCTTAATATGGTCTTGATAATTATGTAGATATTTTGGAATAAGAGATGGTTGATTTGGATAAATTATATTCGATATTCTTGACTTCCTTAGAACTGGTTAATAGTTTGTTTATTTCATCATTCTGGGAATATTCATTATTTTGGGATATAAGGAATATATCCAGTATTATATAATGGATAAGGGATAATGAATGTAATCAATATGGTTTTATGGTATTTTAGGGTGTTACAATGTTTTAAAATAATACACAATGAAGGTGTTCATATGTTATTATGTTGCAAAAAGGATCTTCATTGTGTTTAACTTCCTTATTAATTTTGGACGGTGAGTTCGGATAGAAGTATTTTGGATAAGAATAAAGGTTGGAATGGATTATGATTGAAATTAGATACTATTTTTAAGGTTATTTATAAATTTTTATAAAAAGAACAACACACAGACCGTGTGACAACCTATCGCGTTGGACAAAGCTGCGTGAATCAAACCCACAACTATAGTATGATTGGTATTTATCACCTACCACTAGAATACGTGAAGTCCATAGATTGTATAATGTAGTTTTTTAAAGCGTCTGATAGGGGAATTATAAATTAATTTTTTTTGGAACCCTATACGAATAGGATAAATATAATATTTTTTTAGTTTTATTATATTTTAGAGTGAAAGATGATTTTGTGGTAGAATTTTGTCCCAGGATGGAAATCTACTTGTCAAATATATATTTCTATTTCCCTTATCCTATGAAAAAATTAATTCTTAAACAATAGGTAAGGTATCTAAAAACTAAAAATGTGTTATCCTAATACCTTATGTTTTTTTAACCAATGATATTCTAAATCATCATAGATTGATGGCCTCGAGGCCCTCAATTCTAAAATTGTTTATGACTGATGACCTCAATCACTCCCTATAAATATTTACGTTTTCCTCCAATTATGTGTCTCTAATTTCCACCAATGTTCGCCTAATCGATATCATAATTTGGTGGAGACTTTTTCATTCCCCATTTCCCCTTATTAAGACTACATTTTATTAACCCAATTTCTGATGTGGGTTTACCCGCAATTGTATTTTCTATTTTCAACCTTTTATTTTTGAGGAACAATTACAAATTGAGAGGACACAATTGATTGAAGGAGGTAAGAATGTAACACACCATGATTTCCACATATGTTATTTCTTCAATGTAATTCAATAGCTTACACTACACGCAACACTGAGTTCAAGCGCACCACAACTTACCAACCTAGCCATTCAAAAGCAGTTATGAAGCGTATTAACTAAATTTTGAACATTATATAATCTTTTTAATTTTATAATCCATATTATGAGTTTATTATACAAAATTTAAGAACAAATTCATTTTTCAGAAAAAACAAGTATTTTAAAAAAAATTAAAATTTACCACATTTTAATGGTGAACCATTTTTAAATCCATTATTTGAAACATTTATATATTAAAGTTTACAAAATAAACTTATTATTTAGAATCCAGACATTAGAATTTAGTTTCAATAAATTTTTGGTGTTTTTTTAAAAACTTTCATATTTTGGTGAATAATGAGAATACTATATTTTAACTGAAAACAACTTTTTTAATAAAAATCATTTATAGTGGTTAATTATATATTTTAATGGTTTTTAAGTATAATTAGATTATAATTTTACCATTTAATCCAATTATGGTCACTGTAACAAATTTAACATTGAAATTGGACATAAACAAGTGTCAGTCTTTTGATAGTTATTATTTTTTAAAAATAAGCTGTTTAGTTTTGACAAAGGGAAAAAATTTTAAATTAATTAATGAAACTTATATTTTTTAAAATTGTTAAAATATAAATCATACTTGAATTCATAATATCAAAATTATATAAGGGTAAATTTTTGGTAATTTTCTGGAAACATTCAATTTTTGATGAACAGTGAAAAACACTAGGTTATTGTTTAAAACCGACTTTTTATTTAAATAAGAATTTATTTTATTTAAATTTACATTATCTAAAAATAGATACATAATACATATATAGGTACAATGTAATTCATTGGAGTCATTTTATAATAATTTTAGATATATAAAACTTTTATCGATCTTTTTACCATCTTTTACCCACCTCCTAGAGCATTTTCAAATTTGCATAAAACATAATTTTACCACTTAGGTGAATTGAATATCAAAAATTAGAGAGAAATTGTTGATATCAGTAAGTAAATTTTGGTTCTATATGATGAAAATAATTTTTGGTGAATAGTAACTTTTAACTGTTATTTACGGCGGTTAAAGGTTAATAGGGAAATTCAAGGTAAAAAGAATATTACAATAATACACAATTACCTTAAAACTTTTCCTAACCTTATTGTATGAGTCATGTCCGACCATGTACATCATTGGGATGATTTTGGGAATCCATGGAGCCACATATGATTGATAATGACACTTTATTTTAATTTACTTAAAGTATAAGGCAAAAATGACAAAAAAATATATTTTTTAGTAAATCAATTTTTACATGGGGTTATATAAGTCATATTTTCTACTAATATAAATATTAATTGGAAAGATAAATATATTTACTACATAATGATATTTTATTTATATTTTTTAGACATTATATAACTTAATTTACTGATGACACAATGATGATGCAGTAAAAGCTTTATTAGTGATATATTATACTAATTGATATTATAAATATCAAAAAAAAGTATTTTGAGACTCTTATTGAATTTAACTAATATTATAGGTTAATGAGACATGTTAGCGTAGATTAAGTGGATTTTGTTCGATGTAATAATTCTTTTATGAATTAAAAATTCAAAATAACAAATAGTATCAAAATTGACATAATAGAGTTTTTAAAACAAATATTATATTATTAACTTATATTATATTCCTAAAAATGTAAGGCTCTAAAAAAAGACTTAAATAATGATATTTGTATCATGATTTAACCACTTGGGGTTCTCTTGAAGTATATAGTATGTTTATTAACCATATAATATAAAAATACAAAGAGACATGGTAAATGTCAAACTATTTAACTAAGAGTTAAATCTAAAATATAAAGCTAATATAGTGACCCAACCTTGTATAAAAACTATTGGTTGAGTGTGGTTCTACCCATACCCTCCTTATACTTTTAATAATTCATTTTTTAGAAATTAGAAGCCTAAAAAAATTTCATATAATATAATATTTCTTGTTTTTCCTAAGGTGCCCCTCACACCTCTTATAAAAGGTAACTTGCCTTTATCTCAAATTCACACCTTAAAAGACATTAGTCTTGGCCAATCTCGGCCCAAATATCCTAAAAACACTCATCTCTTCATACTAGATGCCCTCATTTTGTCATTATTCCATCCTAAGGAGCCCTTTTGAACAAATCAAATGTGAGAACACGAAGAAGAGGTAAATATTTCATCACCACTTTCATGTTTCATTCTTATTCCACTTCATCTTTGTTTTTTACATTATAAAATAATAACTCTATAATCATCTATATAATGTTATGTTATTATAATTATGGTACATCCATAATAATTATTCGATCAATCCTTTTAATGAGATGTCACCATACGTGCGTACGTGCGGCTTACCATCTCCATGTCGTCGTATAGTTGTTATTCAATACATTATTATTTGGATGGGTATAATAATTATATATAATTGATGTAAATAATAAATATTACATGATAATTATTCTGTATATATGATATACTATCCAATTATATATTATTTTAATAAAAAAACAATGAAATTATCGCTCGTGTGTACGTACAGATTACTGTCTCCACGAACACGATGAGATTCATTCCCCATCGTATCCATTCAAGAATAATTTTCATTTGATGATTAAAAATAATGTTTAAAGACTTAATATTTTTCTGAATATGAATAAGATACATCCTATCCATAACAATAATTACTTACATAAGAAAGCATATAATGTAAAACTAATCAGTTAACACCCAAAATGACGATAATACTAAGATATTATAAACAAAAAAATGTTAGAAGATCATATGTGATATAATATTAATGTATATAATTATTGTATTGTATAATAACAATTATTTCACTGTTATATAGTGGGTTAAACTACCCTAGACCATGTAAATGATCATGGTAAGGGATAATTCTACAGTCTATTTATTATCCGGGGTTGTTTTTATGTAAGTATCTACTGGGACCTCTTTATCATCCAAATTAATTCTTCCTCAAAATTTATTTCAAAACATTTTTACCATTTAATATAAACTGGGTTATAATCATTTATACCTTTCTTTGAAATTATATGTTCTAAAATAAATCATTCCATCATTTTCCAAACAATTTACATTATGATATTTTCGACAAAATTTCCGTAAGAATGTTTTTTTAACTTATACGGTGGGTGCAACTATTTTCTGCCATTATAACATCGTCGAAGCTTACCGTACAAGATTAAAGGAATATTTTAAAAATAAATGTTTTTTATAATTATGTGACTGTTAAATGATTTTAGAATAGAAATAGTTATTTCTCTTAAAAAATGTTTTGATATCATATATGTCAACATCCTTTGACAGATTTTAAGTTTATTTGATGTTCATTTATTATGATACAATACATCCATATTGTATTGAAGGTTTTGTGATATGTTTGACTGTGGAAATGCTATTTTTATACCATTCATGGATTATGGTTAAAGTATTGACATTTCGTATGCTAGTTTCAATATGAATGATTATGATATATTTAAACCTTTTCATATGAGGAATGTATTAGACTATGTAAGTGACGGGGGGATCCCACTATAGCTCCTTGATGCATCGGTAGGTCTAATGAGACAAATAGTTATAGAATTGGTCAAGGCATTTCCCAATTTGATATATGGTTTTGGCCGAGGGTGTAATAAATTTTAGATGTCTCGGCCGAGGCCTTGAAAAACAATTTTAGAATGTCCGGCGTTATACATTCCCTCATTAAGAAAATAATATTGATGGTTCATATGGTCATTATACTAGTAGAATACATATGATTATATTTTATTATGTCATTATTTATTAAGCTAATATTCCTTCCATAAAAGTTTTCATGTTTATTACTGGTAAAGGCTTGTGTTTTCAATTATTCACCATGCAAAGTATTTTTTTTATCTCCCGATGTACTTCTTACCCTTATTGAGCGTTTGAGCTCACCCCTTTTTTATGTCTCTATTTCCTAGGATCCCAAGAATTGTTTTATGTTTATGATGCTGTTTAAGCTATGAGAACAATGGAATTCTCAAAGGATTTTTTTGTGTTGTATGTTAGAAACTGTTATGTAAAGTTTATGTATGTAATCTATTTTCCAAGATTGCAAAAGTGATCGGTCTTTCAGGACATGATTTCTTGTAATCATGCCAATGTTATGTAATAATGCACCATCACTAGGAATCTAGGGGCAAGGTATTAAAGTTATTCTAATATCTTACCAAATTATTTCCTTAATCATGTACAAGAGATTGTGCAACAAATCTATAATAATTGGCATGTGCATTTGAGTGGTGATCCAATCTAACAGATGAAAATGGAATTTATATGGTTAACGAAATTTCCATGTGAATTCCATCAAACCATGAATTTAATTACTTTAATTCTAAAAAAATAATTTATTTAAACACATTAAGTCTACAATGCTGTTATTTTTTCATGGAAATAGGCTTTTCACATTCGTCATTTTCATTAGTTTCATCATAATTAATATCGTGTTATTAAGTGTTTGTAGCATCAACATGTGAAGAATATTGTTGTTTCTCAATATTGGTAGTATTGGTTTCAGAGAATCCATTATCTATATAGTTGGTTTCTTATTTATTATATATTATCTAAATTTTTTTTCAACAATCAATACATTGAGCTAACGCTATGTATATTATAAAAAAATTACTTCACTTTTGAACTCTCTCTTTTTCAATAAATATTAAATTGATTTGGCACATCTATCACGTATCCAAATATCATCATTATAGTCTCATCTAAAATAAAAGGTCCTATCTACATTGATAACATCATAAAATGACTGTGATGTCCCAATGAAATGGTTATCCTTTGTTGAATTGACCACTAAAATTATAGTGGTTTTTATTGATGAATGAAAAATTGACCACCTTTATTTTGTTGGATATGGGACACTAAATTCTTAAAATTATTTTGATACTATTAAGAATTATTTTTTCATATACCATTCGTTAATAAATCCTCAATTTCACAAATGTCAATACCTTGATTGCAACTAATCTTTTTTATTAACCAACATGAATCGAAAAATCATCACATTGAATATTTTATAACCTAACTCCCATTTATTTCTGACCGTCCCAATATATGAAATAATTTCATAAATATAATTTTTTAACCATACTTACATATATCTATATTTCTTTAGAAATAACAGTGACTCCAATATTTTTCACAGTGTTGAGTTCATCATGTTCCTTTTTATTTAATGTATAACTCTTAATTACGTAACCATTATAAGAAAATACATACAAAAATGATATTATTTCTATCCATCGAACCATTATTAAATTTATTTTTTATTTTCTGTTGAATCCTTAAAAATATTGTCCTGAAACCATCCTATAAATTATCGATTATTTGAATTTCATATAAATATTTTATCTGCTGATTGATAAATTAGTTTAATAATTGCTTTATGAGTTTCAACTTATTTTTAATCCTATAACCTATTATGTAAAATATAAATATGATCCCACTGCCACTTTGAAATGGAAATAAAAATATCAAATATTTATAAAATTCCTTCACTCATAAGTCACCCACTGTAATGAGCTTTTGGTAGACTGATTTTTCCATATTCAACAGGTATTTTATATAAATATCAACGAATTCCTCATATATATATATATATATATATATATTGTAAAATCATCTGGTGATATTTGATTTTTTACATTCACTTTCAAAATTTTCATATATCATTCAATGGCCTATAAACATCTATAATGAACAGTACAGCATAACCATATCTCTCTAATAAATTGAGTCATCATATCTAAGTATATTTGGCATAATAAAGTATCAAAATAACATAATATGATATAAATTTCCTTTTTAATATTTGTAAATTATTTAGGGCAATAACTTTTCTTTATATGGATTTTAAAATGAAAAAAACCCTAGTTTTATGTGTTGGACCCAGGGTCTTCAAAGCATGATTTGGCGTATGGTTTGTGTTTGTTGTCAATCCTCAGTGGAAGTTCAGGATGTGTACCAACAAAGAGATCATACCATTCAAGCATAAAACACTAGTGAAGGTGGCACCGTTTCCCAGTGTTTGCCAAATTTTTGGGCCTGAAAATCAGCCAATAAAGTAAAGTGTTTTTCGCAAAGGTACTTGCGCGCCGAGCCCTTGGAGGATAAAAGACTTGTGCGCCATATGTTTTTGAGGATCAGAACATCAAAATTTGGCTAAGGAAAGAAGGTCGCACAAGTTTTGGTTGGGTCGCGCAAGTGAGTTGCGCGACAGAGTTTACTGGAGAAAAGACTTGTGCACCGTTGAGGGACTTGCGAGCCTCCGCATAGGGGTCCAGTTTTCCTATAAATACTGGACCACCCACTCCTCATTTGCAACGGAGTTCAAGACTGAGAGATTGTTCGAGCTCTCTTCGAGCAGGTGGTTGAGCCACGCAGGTGGTAGTTTGGTCGCGCAAGTAGAGCTTGTGCGCCGGTTGCCTACTGAGCGCCCAAGGTGCTTTGGGAGAGAAAGGAAGTGGACCACGCAAGTTTGTTGTCAGGGAAGGAAGCGTCGCGCAGGTGCGTTAGTGACACTTGCACGCCAGTCTGGACTTGCACGCTGTATTGGGACCTGCGCGTCCGGCTTGGAGAAGAGCGCCAGTTTTTGCTGAAGACCGCCGACCTGTTTGGAGCTGCACGAAAGCCAGGAGACTACCTGATACATTCGAGGAAAAGTGATATTCTGCTTCTGGTGAGAATCAGACATCAATAGAGAATCTACATACAACAAAGGATGCATTCTTATGCAAATGATGAAGAGACCTTCACGTCTATAAACTGAGTGAGACGTCACCAACGGCAGTGAGCTAGGGGGAGTCAACGGGAGTGACCAGAGGGACGCAGTGTGCTATCCCTGAACCTTTGTAAAGGCAGTGAGCCTGGGACAGAGTAACTATACCCGATCTTTTGTTATCTACCGCTAGTGAATCATAGTGGATTTTGGTACGACCGAAAACCTGTCGGCGTATGCTCCTTGGACGTAGCCCTTAGTGGTGAACCAAGTAAAAAGGTTTGTGTCTTCTCTGTACATGTGAATGTTTTCATTCTGAACATAATCATCATAAAGGTTCAACAAGTTCCTACCAACGTGGGAACATGATCCATCACATTAAAAGAAAAAGTGGTCACCCTGATTCACCCCTCCCCTCTCAGGGTGTCCCGGGGTCCTTCAAGTGGTATCAGAGGGTAAAGGTTGCTGGTGTTGAATCTGACCTTCTTCGTCATGGAAAACGCGGTCACTGTCAGGGGAGTCCCTCACTTCGATGGAAGAAATTTCCAGATCTGGAAGAACAGAATGAGATCTCATCTAAGATCTCTTGGAATGTAAGTTCTTTTTTCTACTGTGCAAGGAATACATGTCACTGATCCAATAGGTCTGGCTATGACTGAAACAGACAGGAAACTTCTTGATGCAGATGCTAAAGCACAGAAGGCTCTCACTGCAGCCCTTTCTGATCAGATCTACCTGAAGGTGATGAATTCCACCTCACCAAAATCCATGTGGGATAAACTTGAGAATATTTATGAAGGAGATAGCAAAGTGAAGGAGGCGAAACTACAAGTGCTACACAATCGGTTTGATGATCTGAAGATGCATCCAGATGAGAATGCAGACTCTTTCTTCAATCGAATCACTGAAGTGGTTGGAGAAATTCGGAGTTTAGGCGAATAAATCAAAGACATTGATATTGTAAAGAAAATATTAAGAAGACTTCCACCTCTGTATAATGCGAAGGTGTCAGCCCTTGAGGAAAGATATCTTTCCAAACTTTCTCTAGATGATCTAATGAGCTGCTTGGTAGCATATGAAATGAGAGTCAAACCAGAAGATGCTACGACTCGGGTGAGCAAGGAAATGGAATTCAAGGCCATGAATAAATTGAAAATCTCAAAGGATAGTAGCAGTTATGATGACGAAGAGAAAGAAATTCTTTATCTCATTGCAAAGAAGTTCCAGAAGGGGAAAGGTAAATTCAAAGGGATGTTACCTCTCGCATGTTTCCGTTGTGGAAAAGTTGGGCACATTGCCTCTCAGTGCTTGAAGAATATCAATGATGATGGCAGTGAAGATGAAAACTTCAAGAAGCCTCTGAGAAGGATATTCAAAAAGGGAGACTTCAAATCTGGTAAGAAAACTCAAAGGAAGAGTTTTGTCTGTGAAGAGGAAGAAGATGACAATTAATTATGTGATGAAGAAGAACCAGAATTCAAAACTAGGAACCATGCTTCTATGATGGCCACTGTTGAAAAGTCAGAAGATAATGATGGAGAAGAAAAACTGAGAACTTGTGTAGATCCTGAGGTGCAACTTAAGGATGCAGTTAGTAAGCTTAAGATTAAATGTAAGAGCTGCAATAAGTGGAAATCAATTGTAGAAGAATCTACTGAATATGTTGATCAACTTGAAGCTGAAATTGAACGACTGGAAGATTTTGTGAAGGTACAGTCTAAAATAATTGAAAGAAATGATGATGTAGTTGATCTGAAGCTGAGAATTGAAGAGCAGGCAAAGGACATCAATGACCTCACATCCAGACTGGATGAAAAATCCAAGACTGCTGAGGGTCTTGAGGAGGAAGTAGCTACTCTAAGGAGTAAATTGGAGACTGAATCAATTCCAAAAGAATCGAGGAAGAAAATACAGTTGGAATATTCTCAAATGCAGAATTACTAGCAAGAGCCAAGTGTGGTTCAGATTGGGTTGGAAAAAACTTGAGTGATCAAAGACCCGCTTGCATGGGAAAGAGTGGAACTGGCTGTGAGGCTGAGTCATCAACTGCTGGAAGTGAAAAGATCCAAAAGAAAGATAAGATGAAAGTTTAACATGATGAAATGTTACCTAGAATGATGAAAAAGGAACCCTCAATCCAAACTAAAAGGAGACCCGAAAATTATCCTCAAACTTTCAAAAATGACAGACAATCTTACTATTCTCCCAAGGAAGAAGATATCAGGAGAAATTCAAGCGAGAAGACATTTCCTCTCATGAAGTGTCAGTTCTGTGGCTATCTGGGCCATACCATGTCTTATTTTGAAGAGGCAAGAAGCTATCTGAATGGAGAAGATATAGATGCTCAACAAAGGTGAAAAATCTCATTTCCTAATTATCATAGAAGAAATAATTTCTATGGATATTTTTTTTGTTGTTCTAACATTGGTCATAAGGCCGTTAATTGAAGGCAGAGAAGGGACATAGACACCTCATACCGAAGTTCAAGACAAGTCAAGTCTCGTCAGCAAGACAGTGTTGCTTTTTCAAACAGGTTCTCACCTCTCAAAGAAGAATTTGACTATGAAGAACCTGGGTATGAGGAAGAGATAGTTGAAAGGACATCAGTTCTATATACTCAATCTAATGTCTCATGGAAGGAATGTAAGAAGATTGAGAAATCGAACCTTGCAGAGGTAGCCCTCAAAGCTACAAAGAACAATAGTACCTGGATTCTGGATAGCGGTTGTTCATCTCATATGACGGGTAATGCCGAACTACTAACGAATATCATAAAGAATGTTGATGGTACAGTAAGATTTGGTAATGATGGGGCTCTGAAAATCAAAGGGAGTGGACGTACCCAATTAGCTAATGGAGAACTAAAGAAGACTAAAGTCCTTTACGTAGATGGACTACGTTATAATCTCCTCAGCGTGATTCAACTCTATGACTCGGGACTTATGGTTACTTTTAATCAGAAAGGCTGCACTATCAAGGGAAAAACCGGCAATTCACTTATGAAAGGATGCATAACCGAAGACAACTCGTATCAGGTTGATAGTGAAGAAAATGTATGTTACATGACTGTTGAAGAAGAAAACAATTTGTGGCATCGGATATTGGGACACATCAATCAACAAGACATGGAGAAAATATCAAAATTGAGAATTGTCATGGACATCCCCAACCTGAAGCGTGAGCGTGAAAAATCTTGTGATGCTTGTATTCGTGGGAAGCTGGTCTGCAGTTCATATCGTCCAAAGAAGAAAAATGCATCTCACCTTCTTGATCTGATTCGTACAGATGTTAGTGGTCCAATAAATGTTGTCGGAACACATGGAGAAAGGTACTTTTTCCTTTTCATAGATGATTATAGTAGAATGGCATGTTTGATGGTCATTCACAGGAAACGACAAGTCCTTGACTGCATGAAAACATATCGGCGAATCGCCGAGAATGATACTGGATGAACAATCAATGTGTTGCGATCTGACAATGGAGGAGAATACATGTCCATTGAATTTGAGAATTATCTAGAGAAGCATGGGATACAACATGAGGTAGCTGCTGTGAGAACTCCACAACCAAATGGAGTTGTTGAACGTAGGAATCGACAGGTGAACAATATGGCGCGAACTATGCTGATTGAGAGTCGTATTCCACGACATTTCTGGAAATAGGCTATTCAAGCTGCAGTGTACATTCAAAATCGAACAAGACTCTATATGGGTGAGACGAAGACACCATATGAATTTTGGCATGGACGGAAGCCTTCTCTAAACTACTTCTGTGTCTTTGGAAGTAAATGCTTCATCAGGAACAAAGAAGGAAATCAAGGGAAATATGGCTACAATGCAGATGAAGGAATTTTCCTTGGTTTCTCAATGAACAGAAAAGCCTACAAATGCTTCAACAAGCATTTGGGAAGAATTGTGGAAAGCAGTGATGTTAAGATAATTGAAGAGAAAACCACGAATGCTTCAAGGACTTCATATACTGATGTGATAGAAAGTCAGGAAAAATGTGAATGTGATGAAAATACAAATGCAGAAATAGATGAAGTTGTTCAAAACACTCAGCAGTCACATAATGATAATGACTCAGAAGAAGAATCTGAAGAAGAAACTATGGCTGAAGAAAATGCTACTAAACCTCGCAGGAGAAATCGAAGAGCTGAGATTGATCCATCCAACATAATTGGGGACATGAGTGCACCCACTCAAACAAGGAGAATGAGGAATAACACGAAATCTGTATTTCTATCAGTTGTAGAGCCATCCTCATTCGAAGAAGCTTCTAATGATGAATCTTGGGTGAAATCCATGAATGATGAATTAGATCAGATTGAAAAAAATCAGACATGGGATCTTGTCTAGAGACCCGAAGGTCAAAATGTGATTGGTACCAAATGGATCTTCAAAAATAATTTTGATGAACATGGAAGTGTCATCAGAAACAAGGCACGTCTGTTATGTAAAAGATACTCTCAGATTGAAGGCATTGATATTGAAGAAACCTTTTCTCCAATGGCTAGACTTGAGTCAATCAGGCTTTTCCTTGCCATGGCACTCCAAAGTGGATATAAAGTATATCAAATGGATGTTAAGACAACATTCTTGAATGGTTTACTCAAAGAAGAAGTCTACATTGAACAACCAGTGGGCTTTGTTTTGTGTACTGATGAAACAATGGTCTGCAAACTGAAGAAAGCTATATATGTTTTGAAGCAGGCACCACGGGCATGGTACTCACGGCTAGATTCATATCTCAAGAAGACGGAATTCAAAAGCGGAGGAGTTGATCATAATCTCTATGTGAAGAATTCTCCAAAAGATCAATTCATGGTTCTTGTCTACGTTGATGATATCATATTTGGTGGCAGTAGGCAGAAATCAGTGGATGAATTTGCCAACCACATGAAATCAGAATTTGAAATGTCTATGATTGGGGAGCTCACATATTTTTTGGGGCTGCAGGTGATTCAAAAGAAGGAATACACTATCATTTATCAGGAAAAATATGCAAGAGATCTACTGAAGAAGTTCAATATGCAAGACTCCAAACCAATGTCAACTCCGGTTGCAGTTGGAACTAAACTCGGAAAGCATGGGGATGGGGACTCCGTTGATCCCACCATGTACAGGAGGATCATTGCAAGCCTACTATACCTTACAGCGACAAGGCCAGATATTGTCTTTGCCACATGCCTTGTAGCCCGCTTTCAGAGTAATCCAAAAGGGGAACATATGGAAGCAGTAAAAAAATCATGAGATACATTCACGGTACACCTAACTTCGGGTTATTTTTTGCTGCAGGCAGGGACAGTGAATTATCCGCATTTTCAGATGCTGACAGGGCTGGTGATGTGGTAGACAGAAATTCCACTAGTGGTGGAGCTTTGTATATTGGGAAGAAATGTGTCGGCTGGTTGAGCAAGATACAAGAAAGTACTTCTCTTAGTACGGCTGAAGATGAGTATATCTCTGCCACAAAAGCATGCACTCAACTTCTTTGGATGAAGCAGCAGCTAACAGATATTGGTGATAAGGTGCAGCAACCAATGGTGATTTATTGTGATAACAAAAGTGAAATTGATCTTACGAAGAATCTGTTTCAGCATTCTCGTAAAAAACATATTTAAATACGGTATCAATTTATTGAAGAAAAGGTTGAACAAGGTGTGATTAGAATGGATCATGTTGGAACTGATGAGCAAGTGGCTGATATCCTGACCAAGCCATTGTCCGCGGCTGTGTTTGAGAAGCATCGGTTGAACCTCGGTGTTCAACCACCTCCTACTGCATAAGGAGGCTTCAGAAATCCCCTCTCCCCGTTTGTTTTAACTGTTTTTATCTGCTTATGGCTGTGATGCAGGATTATGCGGGATATACTATTCAGGGGGAGTATCGATTGAGATGAATGTTGAACAACTTATCGGCCTTTGGTTTTATTGTCAATGGGGGAGAAAGGAATAAATTCAAGGCACGAAATTCTTCTGTGATGAGAAGTATAAGATTGCGATGAGAAGTGTAAGAAGGATAACATCGGCCGTCATGGATAATTTCAAAACACTGGAACCCAATTCATGCTTCCTCTCTTTTTTTCTTCACCAAGCATTGCTCACGTAGACTTAGAGTGTTGGCTGAGTTGAATCTTGCGTTTTGGGTTTGCTCATGGTTGGAGATCTATTGAATTTATTCTGATTGCCAACAAACCCAAAGGGGGATATTGTGGGACCCAGGGTCTTCAAAGCATTATTTGGCATATGGTTTTTGTTTGTTGTCAGTCCTCAGTGGAAGTTCAGGATGTGTACCAACAAAGAGATCATACCGTTCAAGCAGAAAACAGTAGTGAAGGTGGCATCGTTTCCCAGTGTTTGCCGAATTTTTGGGCCTGAAAATCGGCCAATAAAGTAATGTGTTTTTCGCAATGGTACTTGCGCGCCGAGCTCTTGGAGGATAAAAGACTTGCGCTCCATATGTTTTTGAGGTTCAGAACATCAAAATTTGGCTATGGAAAGATGGTCGCACAAGTGTTGGTTGGGTCGCACAAGTGAGTTGCGCGACAGAGGTTACTGGAGACAAGACTTGCGCGCCGCTGAGGGACTTGCATGCCTGCGCGTAGGGGGTCCAGTTTGCCTATAAATACTGGACCACCCCCTCCTCATTTGCAATGGAGTTCAAGACTGAGAGATTGTTCGAGATCTCGTCGCATAGGTGGTTGAGCCGCACAGGTGGTAGTTTGGTCCCGCAAGTAGAGCTTGCGCGCAGGTTGTCTGTTGAGCGCCCAAGGCTCTTTGGGAGAGAAAGGAAGTGGACCGCGCAAGTTTTTTGTCGGGGAAGGAAGCGTCGCGCAGGTGCGTTAGTGACACTTGCGCGCCATTCTGGACTTGCGCGCTGTATTGGGACTTGCGCGTCCGGCTTGGAGAAGCGGGCCAGTTTTTTCTGAAGCCCGCCGGCCTTTTTGGAGCTGCACGAAAGCCATGAGACTACCCGATACATTCGAGGAAAAGTGATATTTTGCTTCTAGTGTGAATCGGACTTCAATAGATCATCTACATACAACAAAGGATGCATTCTTATGCAAATGATGAAGAGACCTTCACGTCTATAAACTGAGTGAGACGTCACCAATGACAGTGAGCTAGGGGGAGTCAACGGGAGTGACCAGAGGGACGCAGTGGGCTATCCCTGAACCTTTGTAAAGGCAGTGAGCCTGGGATAGATTAAATGTACCCGATATTTTGTAATATACCGCTAGTGAAGCATAATGTATTTTGGTATGACTGACAACATGTCAGCGTATGCTCCTTGGACGTAGCCCTTAGTGGTGAACCAAGTAAAAAGGGTTGTGTCTTCCCTGTGCATGTGAATGTTTGCATTCTGAACATAATCATCATACAGGTTCAACAAGTTTCTACCAACATGGGAACAAGATCCATCACATTAAAAGAAAAAGTGGTCACCCTGATTCACCCCTCCCCTCTCAGGGTGTCCCGGGGTCCTTCATTATGAAAGATAGAAATATTTAAGGAAAATTCAATATAAAGATAAAGTAATTAGATCATACATGAGGAAATGATAGTCATGTGATTCATGTACCTTTATCTTTATGTCTGTCATTGACATGATATTATTGATATTAGATGAATAACCATATGGGACAATTACAAAATTATAGAGTATTTAAATCTAAAATATTTTTTGACTAGAAATTGTGTAAGTAGTTTGAATAAAAAATGAGGATTCCTTATCCCTTCACTAGTTCCAACTCTTCCCATATCCTAATGTTTGTAATGTCCAACCAAGATTTAATTTCAACAATTGTTTTTTAGGTATATTTATTAATGAGGCAATGAAACTATCAATTGTTTATATGCATAACATTAATTGAATATCTAACATGAAAAAATTCCATCACAGAAACTAAAAAAATTATAACTTTCTCCAAAAAGATTTTAAATTGATTTTTAGGGAAGGTTTACTAAAATATCAGGCTCTATAGGATACATTGTCAAACATTTTTTCAAATGTTACTGGGTATAGTGTTGTACCTTCCACTAAATTCCAATTAAATGATTCCATCAATGATCAGATTTTTTTTCATCAGGTAAAAACCAAAGATTCCCCAAAAACACAGACTTCAAGGAATGATTCAACTTAACTATGTCTCTACCATGTTCATAAATTGAGCATCCTTGAGTACATTTAATAATATATCCAAAATAAATTATATAAGTTGGAAATTCACTTGTCACCCCATACAAAATGTCTCTAAAAATGAAATACTTATTTTGTAAGAAAGATGTAATGAACCACATTTTCCCAACATTAATTTCATATCGTCGATCAACATAGCTAAATAAACATCAATATCATAACACAAATTCTTTACTCTAGATAAAATCAGTGAAAACCTAATGAATTTTACCATCATTCACAACCTATGTGGAATGTTATAATTTACCAATATAATTTTTTCATTTAATGTGAGATATACTTTTTCAAACCAAAGGATTTACTCCATCTATATATAGTGCAAGATGAAGGTTTCCCACATATTTTCAAAATTCAAGATAGTCATGAAATATTTTATTCCACTAAATAGATTTAGTTAGGTGATGATATTTAGCTTCTTTATTTCTTTTATTTTTGTTCCCTATTACTTTTATTAATATCTCTTCACTTCAATATAAGAATCGAAACATTTGAATGGTTGGATAGTACTATTAATCTTTTGATAGACAACATTTAACTTTCTTTTATAGAGACACACCATAGTTTAGGAATTATTAAGTGGTTCAAAGTACCTATAAAATAGTATATAGTCATTTAAATTGGAATATATTCTTTCAAAGATCCTACCTATTGAATATAGAATCCATTTAGCATCATATGATCAGTCTAAAAGATCATTATATTCCAGCATCATATCATTCAAGAGAGAATGTAGTTAAATAAATGTAGTGTCACTTTACTTGTTATCATATTTTACATAATACAGATTCAGTATGGAAGACAACGTCATATATTTAGTACTACCAACATGAAGTAACACATTTTCAAAACACTGTAACATTTGACACAGTTTTGGACACTCACTAATACTATCATCAAATTTAGTTATCATTTCATTAATATGATTTTAATTACATTTACAGATGTAATAATTTCATTTCTATAGTCTTCTCCATCTTTCACATTTGTAATCATTTTAGATGATCCATAAAATGTTGTTTTATCCCAATCACTAGATGCATTCAGTTCTTCCTCATGTTTAGTCCATCAATTATAACTTTGACTGATTCATTCACAGATCATGTGTTCTTCTAACTCATCTTGGCTAATTAGTCTAGACTAAAATTAAAGAAAACATGGTAAAATAATATTTTTAGGGTTATATCATTGATCTTGTTTAATCATGATGAACTATTTTAAACTATCTATATAATATTTTTTCACAGAATTGGAATCCATCCATTTTCAATTCATTTCTATCCATTTTTATTCAGTAATATTCCTATTTAATAAGTAAATAAATAAATACACAAATGGTATGAGCTCAAAACCCTAAATTGTTATTATTTATATATACACACATATAGTCATCAAATTTTATATAAATTTTCATTGTGTAATCCAATTATTAGAACATATAATGACTAAGAATTATTGGAATTAAATAATAATAAAACATTTTTATATTAAATGAAATTACATATCATAAAAAATTGTATTTTTTAAATTAATTCATTAAGGGATATAATTTAATCCCCGTCACTATCGATGTTCTCAATAAACTAATGGATTAATATAAATCGTTAAGATTTAAGGTATATATAATAAAATTTCATAATGAAAAAATATATAAAAAAAATACTTTTTTACATTATTTTCATAGTGTTAGAAATAAATAAATTACATAAATTATTTTTATTACATTTATAAATTTATAAATGATATAATATTTAATTTTTTTATATGTTAATAATCAATATAACAATTTTATCATTCCATGAGATTCTGAAAATAGTTATAAATGTTGGTAAAATGGGAAAATAGTCTATTTTATAGAAATAAAAAATTAAAATTATAAAATTTTTAAGGGGATGTATTTAATTACATAAATATATTTAATGGGTAATTCAATTCGTAATATTAAAAACATTGTTATTAAATTTATAAAAATTATTGTTTCCAAAAATTAAAATTTCATAA
Source organism: Viscum album (assembly GCA_963277665.1). Classification (NCBI taxonomy): domain Eukaryota; kingdom Viridiplantae; phylum Streptophyta; class Magnoliopsida; order Santalales; family Viscaceae; genus Viscum; species Viscum album. The sequence continues at coordinate 1,050,438,386 of OY728150.1, forward strand.
ATAATTTGGAATTTCAAAAATTTAATTTTTTTATCTTGGAAAATAATATAAACATATAAAATATAGTTTAAAAATATTGTATAAATTATATTAATTATAAATGGAAAAAAATGCTTGTACTTTTTCTAGGGATATGATAATTGATTACTTTTATGTATAGTGTCTCAATTTGAAAACATTGATTAAAAATTTCATATAATTAATTTACTAATTGAAATGTATGTTGATATGTTGAATTATTTTAGTCTAATAATAGACACAAAAATTATATAAGAAACCGTATAACATAGTGGAACAAACCAATATTTTACTCATGGCCATGTTTTTTAATTCATATTAGTCAATGTTTCATTAAATGATGTTTAATTTCAAATTAGAAAAATGATTATGCAATGGAAATTGATAGGGTAAACATATTATTAGTCACAAGGAACAAAACAACTAACAATATAACATTGTAGTTGATAAAAATATGAAAATTTTGAGGATTTTCAATTACATTAACTTCAATAATAAACAGTTAGCATCTTTGAGCATTTTAATGTTCAAATTAAGTAACAGTTATGTTAGAAAGAACATAAGAAAATATCTCCATTTTAGCCTCACATGATAATTTCAAAAAGAATTACTTTGTCTTTTTTAAATGAGAATGGGCAGATAAACTGAAAAAATACTGAAAAACAAATGAAATTTCGACTAAAAATCCATAAAAACGAGTTCTGAATTTCACTAATTCGATTTTTTTTCTATTTTTCCAAAACAATTGACTTTAGTTTCTATAGAGATTCAGTTCCATGAGAACCTGAATGTGGGATGATGAATAAGCATTTTTTAGGGTTCTTTTTCGAAGAGGGAAAATGGTTTTATCAGCACTTATTGAGAAGTGCGGATAAAATACAATTTTATCAGTGAGAAAAATATATGGGTTGGAAAATACTTCGTTTTCAGTGATTCTATTTTAGCACTGATAAAATATAGTTTTATAAGAGCGTAACCGAGATATGACACAAAAGTAAACAAAATCAAAAAAATAGTAAACAAATAAATATTAATAATTAAGACAATAAAATTATTAAAGATCAATTATACAAATTATTTAAATTAAAAAAATATGAAAAAAACTAAATTAATTAATTAATTACATATATTAAAAAATTTGAACATATTTAAATTTCACAAATAAATACGTATAAATAAATTTTATAAAATGAATAATTTTGGAAAATAATAGAAATTTATAAATATGAAAAACTATTGAATTATATTGAATGAATGAATATTAGAAATGAATAAAAAATTTAAATAAATTACAAAAATATGAAAAATAAAACATTCATAACATTAAATACATAAAATACTAACTTGTAAAAAAGTAAATATTTTTAATTTAGAAATAAACAAGTTATTAGAATTGAATAATTTAACTATTTATATTTCAACAACATTTAATAATGAATTCAAACACATAATTATATAAATCGAATTCATATTAAAATTATTAAATCGTAATAAACCTAAATTAATAAATATTATTCCTAAAAATGGTGAACATATTGAAAATTATAAAAAATAATAAATTAATACATAGAAATTTATATTAAGACTTTTTTAGTCCAAAATATATAAATATTAAAAAAATATTAATAATGATTAAATATTATTAAATAAATCAATTTTAAGAATAAATTAATTTAATTTAATTGATTATAAACATATTTTTTAAAATTGAATATGTTATATTAATTACAAAAATTGAAAACACTTACGAAAATGAATAAAATTTAATACATAAATAATTTAAATTATAAAAAATAAAATAAGTTAATATGAAATATATTATAAATTTAAATCTAAAAAATAATAAAAATTTATTTATACTAAATTCATAATTTATTTCTGAAACACATTTGAAATATTAAAACATAATAAATAAAATAAGATAAATATTAATCATATAAGTTATAGACATATTGAAAATATTAAAATGATGAAAATAAATATGTATAAATAAATATTAAAAATTTCCAAAAAAAAAATTAATACAAATAAATATTAAAATTAATAACTATTATTAAAAAAAGAATATTGAAATTGGAGAAATTAAAAAAATAAACTAAAAGTAAATTTGTAACATTAATTAAACAAATTAAAAACTCATAAAATATAAATAAAAATGAATAAATGAAAAAAATTATTTATATAAATAAAAAAATTATAAATGATTCATACTAACTATACAAAAGAAATTAAAATTAAAACACATTTTAATAAATTATTTTTATAAATTTCCAAAAAATTAAAAATATTAAAAGAGAAAATGTTGGAATGAATAAATAATAATCATCTAAATTAAAAACATATTAAATATATTAAACCTTAGAAAATAAATAAATTTAATTTTCAAATAATTAATAAATTATGAAACATTAAAAAAAACTAATGAAAAAATATTACAAAAATTGATAAATACATGAATATTAAAAAATAATAAATAAAATTGAATAAATTAAAAAAAATAAAATTTGAATTCATAACAATAATTACCTGAATTGCAGAAACTTAAAATAAATAAAAAAATGAATAAATATATATTATTATTATTTCTAATCAATGATGTATGTATAGTATTGGTTGTATATAAAAAATCTATATATCTATTACCCTTTAGGAATTTTAATGAAAATTAAAAATGTTATTGTTTAATTAAATGTATAAATATTTTAAAATGTTTTAATAAATATAAAATTTTAATATATTTTAAAAATAATAAATGAATGAAAATTAAATAGGATTAATTTATAAAAAATACAAAAAATGGAGAAATGTGAAAAATTAAAAAATGACCTTAAATGAATAAAGAAACATACAAATTAAAAACATACGCATACACACATACATACACATAAACATGCACACATATAAATATACATACACATAATCATACACATATATACATAGACATACACACAAACAATCACATACACATACACAAACCCATACTAAATAAACTGACATACACAAACACACACACATACACATTGATATACATGTACACATACATACACATACACAGATATATAAATAAATACACATACACATACTCATAAATATGCATTCATGTATACACATACCCAAACACATATATATAAATAGATGTATACATATACACATACATAAAATTACTTGCACGTGCATAAAAAAAACATACACACACACATGCACACATACACCTAGTATATAAACATAAACCTTCCACATAAATATACACATATACACATGTCATATACATACAAACACTTCCATACTCATACACATACACATATACATTGTCACGACCCGTCCCCTGGGGCCTCTATCATGACTACCCCAGGCTTGCCTTCCATAGGCCAGGGGCTGGCGACTAGAACTAAAGGTGTAAATCCCTAAATTGGGAAGACATTGACTTTAAAATGTGAAAACGCACACAACAGAGTACGATCTCGAAGTAAAACACTATGTAAATATTTTATACATATGGAGGAATGAAAAGTAAAAGGGGTCGGTAATACAATCCCACCATGAATGTAAAAGTAGAACTGAAAAACAAGTAAAACAGCTTCCGGGTCATCCTCCGGGATTCCTACATGAAGGGTAGGTACAGCTAGCATGCTCAGCACTCGATGTCCATCAGTATCATACGTGTACCGACTCATCGTAAGGTCCACCTCTGGGTACCATCCAGTCCTACTACTCTCGGCCTCAGTCAGTGTTGTCTGTCGTCTGCAATCAACACAACGAGGTGCTAGAGTAACTCGTGTAGTGTTGAGTATAACGATACTTAGTATGGTCCTCGAGACCCTCAAGGTCTCAAAAAATCCAACAAGGATAAGAAAAGTATGAAGTCAACAGATAACCCCACTTAGGTATATTCCCATACATATTCCTACGTTATCTAATAATCCGTCTCAATAATTAGGTTAACACAATAGTTACTAACTCAGCTCAACCTGGATTTTATTTATTGAATCCTTGGATGATGGAGAACTCTTTCTCAATCGAGTACAGTGAGTCTGCTGCAACACCAAGGTGCTTCCCACTAACCTTGGACTGCTAAGGTACTCCTCCTATCGAGTACTGTGGGTCTACTACGTCACCAAGGTTCTCCCCACCGTGGGTCTATTCCGTCACCAATGTGCTCCCCCTCGTAGCTTGCTAAGGTACTCCTCCTATCGTGTACCGTGGGTCCTCCGTGATACCATGACGCTACCCACTGTGGGTCTGTCGCGACACCTCGACGCTCCCCATTGGGATTGTAGAGTCACTCAGAGTCAAAACGGTCAGTAGTCGTCAGGTCTCAACCAACTACATGGTCGTCGCACTCTAATTACCCATCACCAGAAGGATCTACTACATGAACTACTGTTTTATACTCCAACTATCACGATGTACCACAAAGAAGTATATAAAATGTCTTCCACATCACAGGGGTCTCAACGAAACAGATAGCGCGTCAATCGGATGACCGTTTTGTGAGTTATTATCCTTTTTGCCCGAGGGCCCCAGTTGGATTCGTGTACAGTCCAACCTGACCATAACTAAACTATACACTAAACTCCAGAGGGGTATACTCAAAGGGACCATCTCCCTTCAAGATTACCAGTGCCACAGATGGTTCGTCAAACAGTCATCTAGTGCCAAAGATATGGCCAAAGAAAGCAAAGGGTTGGTAGAGGAAATGGGTCCGGTCCGACCCAATCTGGGCCGACCCAGTTTGGGTCAACACGATTCGACATATTGGGTATGGTCCGGACCATTGGGTTGGCCAGCCTATTAGGGTTAGCCTGGTCTGCTGGGCCCAATCCAGTAGACCGTGTGGGTGGTTTGGCCTGGAGCGTCGTGAGGGCGTGTCCCGACGCAGCTCAGCCCGATGGGCGCGGGCCGACGTGGCTTGGCCCGGTGGGAATGGCCGGGCCGGTTCATCTAGGGCACCGTGAGAGGGGCCGCATGTGGAACGGGGAGCGCAGTCTGGAACGGTTCGACCAGGCACACGGGAGGCGGCCGGGTAGTGCGCGGCCTAGCCTGCAAGCTGCTGGGCAGGGTGCTAGGCGAGCCGATAAGCAGCCAATCAGGTCACCAGGTGGGCCGGTGGGCAGCTGGGAAGGGCGCAGCCAGGCCAGCAGGTGGCTGAGAAGGGCGCTAGGTGGGCCTTGATGCGGCCGCGTAGGCCGGAGAGCGGCCGGGCAGCGGCTTGGCCCACACGGGCCGGAGGTTCATCCGGGACGCAGGGGAGGCCCGGGAGGCCAGACCAGCGCGGTTCAGTGTTTTTCAGACCGATGCGGGCTGGCGGAGGCTCGGCCGGAGGGCTACGGTTCGGCCCAGAGCACCAGTGCGCCTTGGGGGCGGCGCGGTTTGCGGCGGCCGTGGGTAGCACGGCCTTTGTCATCGCCTCCTTCTCCATTAAGTCGCCTCATCGACAAGCCAAAAATCAACACAAAAACTAATGGTGGAGAGGTCAAGCCATGTTGGTTTGGCCCGCACCCTTCACATTTAGGGTGGTAACAATCGATTTTCCAAGATAAAAGTACGATGAACAAAAACTCACCTACAACAATTCATTTCCAACCGAAGAAGAATATTCAAGGAAAGAATCAACATGTAATAAACCCCTACCTTTGTTCATAATTTTTCGTTCATTGATGGAGTCACAAAAAGTAGATGAAGAAGATCGTCATTCATCGCGTCCACTTCACCCTTCCAATCACGAGCTGTGTTGGCTACATAATGAAGATGTGGAGGGTAACTCAGTTGAAGACGTCCCAAGATATTATAATCTTTGAGAAAGATATAGAAAAAGGTCAAGTTCTTCATTCTTCATTGGGATAGTTCTTCACTCTTCTCCCAAGTTTCCACCAATATGCCAAAGAAAATAATAATAGATAGGTTTATCTATTATTTCGTTGGCACTGAATTCAAAATGGTGAAATAAATTAATTGGATCCACCTAATTAATGTGGAGGATTGGTACATGTTAATTAAGGTATTTGGCACAATTTAATTAAAGGGAAGGTGGCACCATAAATGAGGGAGGTTGTGGAGAAACTCTCCCTCATTAATGGGGTGAGTTGAGATGTTTTCCACTCCCACCATTAATAGGGGAGTTTAGCCCCGTGTGGTCCCCACGTCATAACCTCTCCTGTGAGGTTAGGTTCAAGTGGGACACACCACCATAACATCTCATGGGAGGTTAAGGTGTGGTGGTCCGACCTCCAAATTCCATGATTAGATTCTAACAGTCAAACAATAATTAATCCCCACACTTTATTTTTATTTAATTCAATCTCTAAAAAACCCAAAACTATCATTTATTCCTAAATCACTATCGTCCAAGTAAAAGTCTCCTTATGTGAATACTAATGTTGTGACTTCAATGGTGCCCTCAGATTTCAATTATGAGCACCGATTTAAATTTTATAAAAACCAGCTTGTACGCTTACTGAACGTACTCGAACAAGACATCAGAAATTGATTCCGGGCACACCGGGCATCAGACTTTCGTGCCGTCGGTTTTCGCATACTCGTAAAATTATCATGTATTTTAGAAAAAAAATTACCATTGAAATTCCGAGTCTTTACATTCTCCCCACCTCATAATATTATTTCCTCATAAGCTACAACTCAATCTATGGGAACAAGTGGGGGTACTCAGCACACATCTGAGCCTCCCGCTCCCATGTGCTCTCATGGAGGTTCCCATGATACCAGCAAACGCGTACCAGAGGTATCGACCGTGCACGTAGGAACCACTCCTATTGATCCTCAATCCTCACTGGAACCTCCGTAAAAGTCTCCACATCGTCTACGTCCACCTCTCCCTGGTCGATTATGTGAGAAGGTTCGTGCACGTATCTCCTCAGTTGGGATATGTGGAAGAATTTGTGCACCTGATGCAACTGAGGTGGAATATCTAAGCGGTAAGCCACCTCTCCAACTCTACTGAGAACATGGAAAGGTCCAATGAATCTCGAATATAAATTTCCTCCTCGGCCAAATCTTTGTAGTCCTCGTCAATGTGAGACCCGTAGAAAGACGTGGTCACCATCCTCGAACATCTGAGGTCTCCATCTTCTTTCAACATACAACATCTGTCTGCTCTGTGTAGACTTCATCCACTCCTGGATGATCTGATCCTTCTCCGTGGTAGCTCATACCATCTCTGGTCCCACTAGTGCTGACACACCAGGGTCTGTCCAGCAAATGGATGATCTGCAAGGTCGCCCGTATAATGTCTCAAAAGGTGTCATTTATATGGTGGAGTGATAGTTGTTGTTGTATGAAATCTCCACCAAAGGTATGTGATCCTCCCACATGCGATCTAAGTGGAAGAAACAAGCACGCAACAAGTCCTCGAGGGTATGAATGGTCTGCTTAGTCTGACCATCCATCTAAGGATGGAAAGAGTGCTCAAATGAAGCAACATCCCGAAATCCACCGGCAACCCCTTCCATAGTCAAGATGTAAACTGTGCATCATGATCGGGGAAAATTGATGATGTTACTCCATGTTGCCACACATTCTTCTACACATATAATCATCTCAATCTCTCTATTGAACCCTTCTCCCTGATCGGTAGGAAGTGGGCCGACTTGGTGAGTCGATCAATGATCAACCAAATTGAGTCTTTACCCCATGATGTATGTGGAATACTCATCACTAAGTCCAAGGATATCCCATCCCACTTCCACTCTGGGACCTCTAAAGGTTGAACCAAGCCTGCTGGTACCTGGTGCACTGCCTTCACTTACTGACAAGTGAGGCTTCCAGAGACAAAATCTGTTACTGCCTTTTTTATACATGGCCACCAGTGATATAATCGAAGGTCCTGGTATATCTTCGCTACTCCTGTATATACCGCTAGAGGAGATGTGTGGAACTCCATCAAAACATCCTCCTGAAGTGACACTCGTACCATGGTACATCCTCTTAAGAGAATGAAGTTCTCCCCACCTATGGAAAATACATTAGGTGCATGCCTTGTGGATATCTGAGCATGTCGCGTCTCGTAGTCAGCGTCCCCATGTTGTGCCTCCCTGACTTGCTGAAGAATTGGTGGAGTGATAGTAATGTACTAAAAGAAAGATAATTCATCTCTATCCACAAAGGATATCTGTAAAGCAGCTAGCTGCTCCATTTCCTCACCTAGTAGTTGTATTCCAGATCCCTTGCTGAGTGCATCTGCAACAACATTCCCATTCCCAGGAGTACATACTATCTCGAATACATAGTCCTGGAGGAACTCAAGCCAATGTCGTTGTCTCGGGTTCATGTCCTTCTGAGAGAAGATATACCTGGGACTCTTGTAATCAGAGTACATGGTAAAATTCTCGCCCATCAGATAGTGTCACCACCTCTTCAAGGCGATGACCACTTTTTATACCTCCAGGTCATGGGTATCATTGTTATAATAGTGTTGCCTCAGCTGTCGAGAACCATATGCGATCACTACTCACTCCTATATCTGGAAAAACCCGAGTCAGCCCCCTGATGCATCGTATTAGACAACATAACCTACACTTTCTTTTGGAATCTGTAACATGGGGGCACTATCCAGACTCTGCCTCAGCTCATGAAAGCTCTACTAGAATCACTCCGACCACACAAAGGATTCCCACATATTCGTGAAAGATTATAGTGTTGTTGCAATGATGAAGTTGTTTGAATCGAATCTCCAGAAGTATCCAGAAAAACCTAGGAAACTTCATACCTCCGCAACACCACTAGGTGGCTCTCAAAAAAGTACCGCCTCAATCTTCACAGGATCCGCAAAAACTCCACCTTCTAAGATGACATGTCCCAGAAAGTGAACCTGTTGGATCTAGAACTTGAACTTCAAGAGCTTCCCATAAAGCTGGTGATCTTAAAGTGTGTCCAGTACTAACCTCAAATGGTATTCATGCTCATCCTCAGTTGTCGAGTAAATTAGAATGCTGTCGATGAAGACTATGACAAAGATATTGAGGAAAGGCAGGAAAATCCAATTCATGTGTCCCATGAACACTGCAGGAGCGTTGGTTACTCCGAAAGGTATGACCAAGAAATCGTAGTGTATAAGGCCCCAGCCTTAAACCTTACTTAATCTTCATTTATTACAAGATTACACATTGTGGATCTTTTTGGGTTTAGAGTTTTAGAGAATTAGATCATAAAACATGCATTACATTCCACATAGAAACAAAGTGGTTACATAAAGATAGTATTCTTCATTCCCATCAATGGAAACACATTTAAAATAAAACATGGATTATTTCTTGACACATCCTTGACTCTATCATCTTATCATGTACCTTTCCCTTGACCTGTGAAAAACATTTCAAAAACATGGGATGAGCATAAAAACTCAGTATGGGTTATAAAAGAAACATGGAAAGGAAGCATGAGTTCATATATACATAAGAATGAAATGATACTTTACCCATAAAACATAGGCACTTTAACATACCTCATAAAATCATGAATAAATCATAGAAATCATAAGACATAAAGGTAACTTGAGGCATTCATAACATTCTTACATAGGGAGTAACCCTCTTGGTTTCGTTTGGAATACCCATCACAGTATATTCCCTAAATCTCTTCGGAGAAACCTTAACGTTTCACTCCTTCGCGTTACCCAATGCATTGGAGAGCTATAACGGGCTCACCCGCCCTTACTTTATCACGGAACCACCCGTCTTCATAATAATGCCCAAGAACCATAACATAATCATATCACATAAAACATGCATAAAGGAAACATAACATTTCCACATTTCAATCACGAGATATTAATACAACACATTGATATAATAAAAACATTATGAAAACCATTTTCAATACCAAATTAAAACATGGTATTTATTTTTCTTTTAAAAAAAGAAGGTATGGCTTGAAGAGGAAGCCGAAACTCAAATAACGGTTATGACGGCAGAGAAGTCGTTGTCGCCACATATGTACGACAAAAACATTCTCTTTTGTCGTTTAGTAAACGCTTCGTATAAAAAAGATTCCTTTTGAATAAACGTAAAAGTCAAAGGGGTTTATACACCGTATAAAATAAAGTTGTGTATAAAATAAAATATGTCTCAACGAAAGGAGATTGAGACGAAGTCCCATACCTCGTATCCGACTTGACCCGACCGTTATTTAATCTCCTGAATAATAAACTTGAGTTAATCTCTACTTGCTTATGAATCTTTTTCAAGTTCATTATTCCTTTTATACCATGTTAATAATGTTCATTTTGTCGGTATTTGGTTCTTAAGTCAAAAATAGACTTCTTACACTTACATGTTATTAATTTGGTCAAAGGTTCATTATATCCAGAATGGTATTCATGATTTAGATATCATATATGTCATATATATCCAGTACATACATGCATTTATAATATTACATCACATTTAGAGGTAAGAAATGAAATGGACCGTCCATGGAGACGGTAAGCCGTACGTACGCATGAATGCTACTTCCATTTCTATTTCATATTTTTGGAATGGAATCATAATGATATAAGAGTATATTATAATTCCAGTATAATAACATATATAATATCATTAACTTTATCCTTTACACATCCCACATATGGTATTAACGAATCAAATCACTTTTAGGGGGCGGTAGTCCGCACTTCCTAAAATGAAGATATCGTGTTTTACCCATAATGGAAACCATAAAGGTATGCCCAAAATGAAAAAAAAAGAAGCTTAAGGATAACATAAACATATTATATATCATATATAAAAATAGTTACATCATAATGGCCACCTTTGAAGGTGTTAAATGAGTGTTGAACAATCATCGTTTCGGGAGGCAGAATTTCGCCATCCACGGAAACCGTATGTTCTTTAACCATTTGATGTAGTTGTGTGAGAGTGTAGCTCAAATAAATCTTATAACAACATCCTAGTATATTGATTATACTGGTGTTTTTACAAAAGAATTAAATAAAAAGAGTTTAGGGGGTTGGAGAAGCAAAATAAAACAAATGAACATGAGAGAATGAATTACCTTTAAAAGTGTAACTCCTTTTGAGTTGAGCCTAAAGGATTCCTTTGAAAGGATTCTGCCCAAAGGGAATCCTCTAGGATGAGTAGAGGGATGTGGAGAGAGAAAATGGGCAGGGGTTGGCCGAGCCAAAGGCTTGAAGAGTGTGTGAAATGAGGTAGAGGTGGGGGCCTTCTATAAGAGGAGAGGAGGGGCACTTTTGGAAAGTAAAGAAATATTACATTATTTGAAAATGTGTTTCGGTTTTAAAAGGTCCCACATTGATATAATTCGTGGATAAGGTGATAAGGGTTTGAAGTCCACTCATCCAATTGGTTTTGTACATGTGTAGTTCATATATTTGACATTATCTTTCTATTTTATTTAAATCGTCAAATAATGATGTCATCGCTGCATCATTATTATGTCATAAATAATTAAATTTATTTAATGTCTAAAAATTATAAAAAAAATACTATGTTATAGGAAATCTTTTTAGATTTCCAATGACTATTTATAATCAAATTTTGGACTTTTATAACCACACTTAAAAATTGTTTTCGTAAAACATATTATGTTTGTGTCATTTTCACTTTAACATTAAATAAAAAGTAATTTATGTCATTTCCCAACAAAAGTGGATCCATGGGGTCCCCAAGTTTACCCATGGAATTTCATGGTCGGCCATGACACAACCAATGAGGTTGGGACATGTGTCTAGGTCATTTCATTTTATTAAAGTATTATTTATACCTTAAACTACCCTAATTACCACTAATCGTGATTAAGAACTTAATAAGTTACTATTCACCAAAAAATTATTATAATCTCTTTGAACCACATTTTACTTATTAATTACAACCATGTATGTCGGATTTTAAAAATTCAATACACATTAGTGGTAAACTTTCATTTAATTGAAAAATCAGTTTGCTTGATTATCACTTAGTGGTTTCACTATTCATCAAAAATTGAAGTTTTTCAGAAAATTACCAAAAATTAACCCTAAGCTATATTTGATATTCCGAATTCAAAAATGAAGTCTATTTTAAAAAATTCAAAACATATAGGTAACATTAATTAATTTAATAATTAATTTCCGCTGCCAGTGCAAATATCGTGTTTTTACAAAACAATAAGTATCAAAAGATTGACACTAGTTTAAGTCTAATTTCAAAGTGAAATTGATTCCAATGACCACCATTGGATAAAATGGTAAAAATATATTCTAATTTCACTTCAAAACCAATTCATAACATAATATAATCATATAAATAAATTAGATTAAAAAGTAGTTTTGATGTAAAATGCAGTATTTTTCACTATTTATTAAAAAATGAACATTGTCAGAAAAATACCAAAAATTCACTCAAGGTAAATTTTGATGTCCCAATCATAATGAATAAGTTTATTTTGACAAACATAGTTTATAAAATTGTCAAAATATAGATTCAAAAATAGTTTTCCATCAAAAGGCAGTAAAACAATCTTTTAAGAATATTAGTGTATTCCATGCATAAGATTGTATTTATTTTCATTTTAAGCCGCTATAATACTATCTTAATCATTAATAGACATAGATAAAAATATCTATTATTCATTAATTACTTGGGATGTTATATCCTTCCCCCCATTAGAAAATTGCGTCCCCGCAATTTATTTACTTATCGAATAAATGGGCGTACTTATCCCTCATTGCATTTTCAGATTCCCATGTTGCCTCTTCAATCATGTGGTTTTTCCACAAAACCTTTACCTGATGAATCACCTTATTCCGTAACACTTGCTCCCTGTGGTCAAGAATCTGGACCGGTTGTTCCTCATAAGATAGGTTCTCTTCCAGCTGAACTACCTCTGGACTCAAAACATGAGATGGATCTGGCATATACTTTCTCAACATCGAAATGTGAAAAACATTGTGTACCTGAGATAAACTCGGAGGTAAAGCCACTCGGTATGCAACTGATCCAACTCTTTCCAGAATTTCATATGGTCCAATGAACCTTGGACTCAACTTTCCTTTCTTATCAAATCTCATCACACTTTTCCAAGGAGAAACCTTGAGAAAAACATGATCACCTACCTCGAAAGATAGATCCTTCCTCCGGTTATCTGCATAACTCTTCTGCCTGCTCTGAGCTGTTCTCATGTGTTTCTGAATCAGATGAACTTTTTCTGCCATCTCTTCTACCAATTCTGGTCCCATCGACTTCCTTTCACCCACTTCATCCCAGAAAGCTGGAGTTCGACACCGCTTCCCATATAATGCCTGAAATGGTGCCATCTGTATACTGGAATGAAAACTGTTATTATATGAAAACTCAACCAAAGAAAGATGTTGGTCCCAACTTACCTGATAATCCATAGAACAAGCTCGTAGCATATCCTCCAATGTCTGAATTTTTCGTTCTGACTGCCCATCTGATTGAGGATGAAAAGCTGTACTAAAATTTAATTCAGTACCCAACGACTTCTGAAGGCCTTTCCAAAAGTTAGAAGTAAACCTTGGATCACGATCCGATACAATGGAGAGAGGAACTCCATGTAACCTAACTTTCTCTTTAAGATACAAACGAGAAAGTTGATCAAGAGAGAATGTATCTCGTATAGCAAGGAAATGAGCAGATTTGGTCAAGCGATCAACAATAACCCATATTGGATTATTACCTTGAGATGTCTTCGGTAATCCAAAAACAAAGTCCATGGATATATTCTCCCATTTCCACTCTGGCACTGGTAAAGGCTGAAGCATCTCTTTCGGTAGCTGCCGCTCTGCTTTAACCTGCTGACAAGTCAAACACTTCACAGTATAATCAGCAATGTCTCTTTTCATTCCATCCCACCAGTAATACACCCGCAGATCTCTATACATCTTAGTACTGCCCGGATGAACTGAAAACGGAGAACTATGAGCTTCACATAACAGCTCTCTCTTCAACTGTGAATCACAAGGCACACACAATCTCTTCCCAAATCTCAAAACACAATCACTTTCAATGTTGAATTCAGGCAACTTACCTTTCTGAACTAGCTCTACCTTTTTCTGCAACTCACTGTCTTGCTTCTGTGCTTGCTTGATTCTATCTGATAGAGAAGATCTCATTGATACCTGAAACAAAACAGAAGGACTTCCTGCACCAACAAATTCTAGGCCAAAGTTCATCAAATCGTTAACCAAAGGATCACGTTCCAAACGCAACATTGTTAATGAAGCATTACATTTTCGACTCAAAGCATCAGCCACTTTATTTGCTTTTCTCGGATGGTAATGAATTGTACAATTATAATCCTTGATTAATTCCAGCCATCTCCTTTGTGTCATGTTTAACTCTTTCTGAGTGAATATATATTTTAAACATTTGTGATCGGTATATATTTCACACTTTACTCCATACAAATGATGCCTCCAAATATTTAAAGCAAAAACAACAACAGCTAGTTCCAAATCATGTGTAGGGTAATTTACCTCATGAGTTTTCAACTGTCGTGAAGCATAAGCAATTACCTGATCATTCTGCATTAGGACGCAACCAAGTCCTTTCAATGAAGAATCACTGTATATAACAAACTCACCATTCCTGTAAGTTAGTGCCAAAACCGGAGCATTCACCAATCTTCTTTTCAATTCCTGAAAACAATCATCACATTCTTTTGTCCAGATAAACTTAACACCCTTCCGAGTTAGCTTAGTCATTGGACTAGATAACCGTGAAAAATTTCTAACAAACCTTCGGTAATAGCCCGCCAAACCAAGGAAGCTACGAATCTCAGTTAAATTTGTGGGTCTTGGCCATTCTTACACAACTTGTTTTTTGAAGGATCAATAGTTATTCCATCTTTAGAAACAATGTGACCAAGGAAAGAAATTTTTTGCAACCAAAACTCACACTTGCTGAATTTCCCATACAATTTCTTTTCTTTTAAGGTTTGCAAGATAACCCTTAAATGTTTTTCATGCTCCTATTTACTTTTAGAAAACACCAAAATATCATCAATGAAAACCACCACAAACTTATCCAAAAACTCATGGAAAATTCTATTCATTAAGTCCATGAATACAGCAGGTGCATTGGTTAGCCCAAAAGGCATTACTACAAATTCATAATGACCATATCTCGTATGGAACGCGGTCTTCGGAATATCTGCCTCCATTACCTTCAGCTGATGGTACCCCGATCTCAGGTCAATTTTTGAAAAAAACTGAGCTCCCTGGAGCTGATCAAACAAATCATCGATATGAGGCAAAGGATATTTGTTTTAACAGTGATATTATTCAAGGCTCTATAATCAATGCAAAGTCTCATAGAACCATCTTTCTTTTTAACAAATAAAATAGGAGCACCCCATGGTGATGTGCTAGGTCTAATGAAACCTTTCTCTAATAAATCATGCAATTGCTCCTTCAACACTAAAAGTTCAATTTGTGCGATTCGATAAGGGGGTTTTGAAATTGGCTTAGCATCAGGAACTAAGTCAATAGTAAACTCAACTTCCCGATCTGGTATTATTCCAGGAAACTCATCAGGAAAAACATCAGGATACTCATTTACCACTGGCACATCATTAATCTGAACGGTTCCTTTATTTTCAACGATGTGTGCAAGGTAACAATCATTTCCATCTTTTACAAGTTTCTCGGCCTCTTGATATGTTATCAAAAGTAAGGGTTCATTCTTGTAAACAAACTGAAAGTCTTTCTGAAAAGAAACTTCTTTAGCTCTACAGTCAATCTTAGCATGGTAAATAGAGAGCCAATCCATACCCAGGATAACATCAAACTCTACTAGAGGTAGAACAATAAGGTTTGCAAGTAGGTTCTTTCCACAGATAAGGATAGGAAGATTCTTATAAATTCTTTTTGCCTCGACACTTTCCCCAAGTGTTTTTACCAAAAGTTCAGGAGTCATTTCTTGAGATGGTATTCCCATTTTACTAGAAAAGGTTTCAGAGATGAAAGAATGTGTAGACCCCGAATCAAACAACACGCTGGCATAATCTGAAAAAACAATCAAAGTACCTGATACAACTTCATTTGATGGCCCGACATCTGCTGAAGTAGTTGCAAAGGATTTCACCACCCCTTTCTGTTTGTAGTCTAACTGCTTCCCATCACTCAAGATCTTTGTCGGACACTCATTTTCATAGTGACCCATCTCATTGTATTTAAAACATTTCACTAACTGTAAATCAAATTTGTTCTTACCTTCACCTTGATCCTTTTCAGTGCAATCACGAGCCTTATATCCCATCTTACCACATCAGTAGCACTTCCCAGAATTCAGAAGACATTCTCCAGCATTCCTTTTTCCACATTTATCACAAACTGGAAACCTAGTTCTCTTACCATCAGACTTTTTTGAAGAATTCTTACCTTTCTCCTGCCACCTCAGCTTCTTCTTCTGCTGGTTGTTATAGAAAACTTGGTCATCGGCAAACTCCATTTCCACCTTCTCAGCACATCGAACAAGCTTTTCATAACTTTTAAACTCACGAGAAGCTAATGCCCTTCGATATTTTGGCTTTAATCCTGAGTAAAAACGATTTATTTTACTATCAAGGTCCCAGATAAAATTTGGAGCATACCTTGCCAATCGAGTGAACCTTTCTTCATAGGCAGCCACTGAGTCTTCCTATTGCCTCAATTCCAAGAATTGCTTTTCCATCCTAAGTCGAACAGCCTTAGGAAAATACTTCTCAAGAAACATACCTTTGAATTCATCCCAGTCAAGAGCATCAATCTCATCGGCGTCCCTGATATTTTTAACCATATACCACCATTGATCTTCTTCTCCCTCCAAACGGTAAATAGCAAGACTAACCTATTGATTGTCTGAACACCCCATGACATCAAAAATCTTCTCCAGTGCTTTAATCCACCCTTCAGCTAGCACAGGGTCAGATGATCCTTTGAATGATGGTGGATGTTGCCTCATGAAATTTTCCACCACTGACATGTTCCTCTGCGGTTGTTCTGGCTGATCTCGTGCATGGATACCACCGCCATTTATCGCTTGAGTCAACTGTGCCATTACTGCAACAAACTGTTCAGTTCCAATTCCGACCATTTCTGGATGCTGATTCGGAAGGTTATTTCCTTCTGTATTCCTTCCTAGCACTGCTTCCTTGTTTCCTCTGCGGAAAACCATTCTGAACAAACATGTCTTAGATGAAGCAACATGGTAATCTTTAAATGCTATATCATTTCGAAAAAAAATATTTTTGGATAATCATTTAATAGAATTATAACTCCTAAAGTTATCTAAACCGACCTCTGATACCAACTATAAGGCCCCAGCCTTAAACCTTACTTAATCTTGAGTTATTACAAGATTAAACATTGAGGATCTTTTCGGGATTAGAGTTTTAGAGAATTAGATCATAAAACTTGCATTACATTCCACATAGAAACAAAGTGGTTACATAAAGACAGTATTCTTCATTCCCATCAATGGAAAAACATTCAAAATAAAACATGGATTATTTCTTGACACATCCTTGACTCTATCATCTTATCATGTACCTTTCCCTTGACCTGTGAAAAACATTTCAAAAACTTGGGATGAGCATAAAAACTCAGTATGGGTTATAAAAAAAACATGGAAAGGAAGCATGAGTTCATATATACATAAGAATGAAATCATACTTTACCCATAAAACATAGGCACTTTAACATACCTCATAAAATCATGAATAAATCATCGAAATCATAAGACATAAAGGTAACTTGAGGCATTCATAACATTCTTACGTAAGGAGTAACCCTCTTGGTTACGTTTGGAAAACCCATCACAGTATATTCCCTAAATCTCTTCGGAGAAACCTTAACGTTTCACTCCTTCGCGTTACCCAATGCATTGGAGAGCTATAACTGGCTCAGCCGCCCTTACTTTATCACGGAACCACCCATCTTCATAATAATGCCCAAGAACCATAACATAATCATATCACATAAAACATGCATAAAGGAAACATAACATTTCCACATTTCAATCACGAGATATCAATACAACACATTGATATAATAAAAACATTATGAAAACCATTTTCAATACCAAATTAAAACATGGTATTTATTTTTCTTTTAAAAAAGAAGGTATGGATTGAAGAGGAAGCCGAAACTCAAATAACGGTTACGACGACAGAGAAGTCGTTGTCGCCGCATACGTACAACAAAAACATTCCCTTTTGTCATTTAGTAAACGCTTCGTATAAAAAATATTCCTTTTGAATAAACGTAAAAGTCAAAGGGGTTTATACACCATATAAAAGAAAGTTGTGTATAAAATAAAATATGCCTCAACGAAAGGAGATTGAGACGAAGTCTCATACCTCGTATCCGACTTGACCCGACCGTTCTTTAATCTCTTGAATAATAAACTTGAGTTAATCTCTACTTGCTTATGAATCTTTTTCAAGTTCATTATTCCTTTTATACCATGTTAATAATGTTCATTTTGTCGGTATTTGGTTCATAAGTCAAAAATAGACTTCTTACACTTACATGTTGTTAATTTGGTCAAAGGTTCATTATATCCAGAATGGTATTCATGATGTAGATATCATATATGTCATATATATCTAGTACATACATTCATTTATAATATTACATCACATTTAGAGGTAAGAAATGAAATGCACCGTTCATGGAGACGGTAAGCCGTACGTACGCATGAACGCTACTTCCATTTCTATTTCATATTTTCTGGAATGGAATCATAATGATATAAGAGTATATTATAATTCCAGTATAATAACATATATAATATCATTAACTTTATCCTTTACACATCCCATATATGGTATTAACGAATCAAATCACTTTTAGGGGGCGGTAGTCCTCACTTCCTAAAATGAAGATATCGTGTTTTACCCATAATGGAAACCATAAAGGTATGCCCAAAATGAAAAAAAACAGAAGCTTAAGGAAAACATAAACATATTATATATCATATATAAAAATAGTGACATCATAATGGCCACCTTTGAAGGTGTTAAATGAGTGTTGAACAATCATCGTTTCGGGAGGCAGAATTTCGCCATCCATGGAAACCGTATGTTCTTTAACCATTTGATGTAGTTGTGTGAGAGTGTAGCTCAAATAAATATTATAACAACATCCTAGTATATTGATGATACTGGTGTTGTTACAAAAGAAGTAAATAAAAAGAGTTTAGGGGGTTGGAAAAGCAAAATAAAACAAATGAACATGAGAGAATGAATTACCTTTAAAAGTGTAACTCCTTTTGAGTTGAGCCTAAAGGCTTCCTTTGAAAGGATTATGCCCAAAGGGAATCCTCTAGGATGAGGAGAGGGATGTGGAGAGAGCAAATGGGAAGGGTTTTGCCGAGCCAAAGGCTTGAAGAGTGTGTTAAATGAGGTAGAGGTGGGGGCCTTTTATAAGAGGAGAGGAGGGGCACTTTTGGAAAGTAAAGAAATATTACATTATTTGAAAATGTGTTTCGGTTTTAAAAGGTCCCACATTGATATAATTCGTGGATAAGGTGATAAGGGTTTTAAATACACTCATCCAATTGGTTTTGGACATGTGTAGTTCATATATTTTACATTATCTTTCTATTTTATTTAAATCGTCAAATAATGATGTCATCGCTGCATCATTATTATGTCATAAATAATTAAATTTATTTAATGTCTAAAAATTATACAAAAAAATACTATGATATAGGAAATCTTTTTAGCTTTCTAATGACTATTTATAATCAAATTTTGGACTTGTATAACTCCACTTAAAAATTGTTTTCGTAAAACATATTATGTTTGTGTCATTTTCACTTTAACATTAAATAAAAAGTAATTTATGTCATTTCCCAACAAAAGTGGATCCATGGGGTCCCCAAGTTTACCCATGGCATTTCATGGTCGGCCATGACACAACCAATGAGGTTGGGACATGTGTCTAGGTCATTTCATTTTATTAAAGTATTATTTATACCTTAAACTACCCTAATTACCACTAATCATGATTAAGAACTTAATAAGTTACTATTCACCAAAAAATTATTATAATTTCATTGAACCACATTTTACTTCTTAATGACAACCATGTATGTCGGATTTTCAAAATTCAATACACATTAGTGGTAAACTTTCATTTAACTGAAAAATCAGTTTGCTTGATTATCACTTAGTGGTTTCACTATTCATCAAAAATTGATGTTTTTCAGAAAATTACCAAAAATTCACCCTAAGCTATATTTGATATTCCGAATTAAAAAAGGAAGTCTATTTTAAAAAATTCAAAACATATAGGTAACATTAATTAATTTAATAATTAATTCCCGCTGCCAGTGCAAATAGCGTGTTTTTACAAAACAATAAGTATCAAAAGATTGACACCAGTTTAAGTCAAATTTCAAAGTGAAATTGATTACAATGACCACCATTGGATAAAATGGTAAAAATATATTCTAATTTCACTTCAAAACCAATTCAACACATAATCTAATCATATAAATAAATTAGATTAAATAGTATTTTTGATGTAAAATGCAGTATTTTTCACTATTCATTAAAAAATGAACATTGTCAGAAAAATACCAAAAATTCACTCAAGGTAAATTTTGATGTCCCAATCATAAATAATAAGTTTATTTTGACAAAAATAGTTTATAAAATTGTCAAAATATAGATTCAAAAATAGTTTTCCATCAAAAGGCAGTAAAACAATCTTTTAAGAATATAAGTGTATTCCATGCATAAGATTGTATTTATTTTCATTTTAAGCCGCTATAACACTATCTTAATTATTAATAGACATGGATAATAATATCTATTATTCATTACTTACTTGGGATGTTACATAGTGGGTATACCGAAATCTGAAGGATGTCTTCTGCACATCCTCATCTGGAACTATGAGATATTTATATCCAGATCGGTGGTCTATCTTCAAGAACCACCATGCTACCTTCAGCTGATCAAAGAAGTCGCCAATCCTCAGGAGTGGGTACTTGTTCTTCATGATCACCTGGTCCTGGAGACTGTAGTCAACAAAAATCCTTAAGCTTCCATCTTCCTTACTTGAGAACTGAATTGGGGCTTCCCAGAGAGAAACAATGGGCCAGATGAATCCCTTCCTCTATAAGTCCTCTTGTTGTACCCGTAGCTCGCGAATCTCTTCATGAGCCATCTGATATTCTGGTGTATATATCGGTTCCATCCTGGGGTACATGACAGTGTATAAGTCCACCTCTCAATGAAGAAGTAGTCCTGGAACATCATCAGGGAAAATATCTGCATACTAGTCCACAACTAGAGGATTTCTCAGACTCTCCACATCAGCTGCTACGAGGGTAAGGCAGGCCAATGGATTAGTGATCAGCTATGCCCTCCACCGTGAAAGTCTATCATGTGCTGTGAAGGATCCCTTCTCACCAGTAAAGGTGAACTCGGTCTCATCCGTACAGACACACCACACTTTGCACCTCAAACAGTCGATCCGATATGAGCAGGGACTATAGATAACCATTACATACCAAAGATGACGTCCTAAGGCCTCAATGCCACCATGAGGAGATCCCAGCCGAAGCACTCACCTCTTAGAGTAAGCTCACACTGCCCGCACCAGTGCATAATCATCGATTCTTCTCCAGTAAGATTCTCCATCCATAAGGATCGAGCCAACGACTCAATCGGAATCTCTGAGGTCTAAACGAGGGCAGTGGAAATGAAAGAGTGATTGGCACCTGTGTCTATATGTACTACAGATAAGGTCGAGTAGACACAGATCATACCGCGAATCATCACTGGAGCACCATGATCGTAAGCCTCTGATGCGTGGAGCTGAGCTCTCGTCTATCTACATGCTCCCAATGATTGGTGTGGACATCCTGGAGGTGGTGTCGGTAACACCTAGTAACGTCCCCCACCTCCAGCTTCTCGACCAGCTCCTATTCCACGTCCGCCTACTCCCTACGGACTGCCTCGATCGAATCTTTGCCTCTTCATGGGCGGTCTTTTGACCATCTGCTGATCATCCGAATGATGGGTCAGACAGTTATGAGTCATGTGACCTTGCCCACCGCTTTAGAAACACTGACTTCTCCTACATGTATTTCTCTACTCTGGGTTCCCCATAAAACCGATCCTGAGTCATGTGGTCATCCACCTAGAGGTTTGGTCCTCTTGGACCTCTTCGACATCTGTCTACTGCCATATGCAGAAGACTCTACTACATGTCGGTCAGTGGTGGGTCTCACTGTTAGATACTACTCAAAAAAGAAAAATCTCCACTAAGAGGGATCACTCCAACACCCATTCTTATTTTAGGATTTGGAGGGAGATCATCGAAGCTCTCATCTCTCACCTGAGCACATACTCGAAGGTTCATGCCCTGAAAAATGGGTGTCATACCATATCTGTGGAGTAGCGCGAGAGGTTGTTAAACCACATTGAGTACAGAGATACAATCATTCTGCCTTGAAGTATATTAAGTAGCTCCTATATGCTCACTACGTTAAGATTCAATGGGACAAACTCTGCCGGAAACAGGCTCTCAACGATTTCCCAAAGAAGTGTCATCTCTTTGTGAACCTCGAGCATCATGCTCCACCATCTAATTACTGCATCTTATAGAAGGCTTATGACAAGAATCACCATGAGGTAGGCTGATGTCCCTACCAGTTGCAAAACTCTCACCATAGCCTCTAGCCTATCCTCAGCTGCCTGTGGGTCTATCTCTCCCCTGAACGTGGGTGGCCTCTGGAACTGGAACTCATTTAATGTACTCAAGTTCCATGCACTATCTGCTGCAGGGGTTGGTGGCATTGGTGGTCCAATGGGTAATTGTACTGCTTGTGCCTCCACTAGTGCCTCTTCTGGAAGAGGTTCATGCACCGAGGCCACATCACTCGGTGGGCTATATGTGCGTACAACTCTCGGGACTCTCACTGGTCATCCCCAGTGAGCCATATTGAAGGAAAAAGATACGACAAGGTCAAAGATTATTCCTGGTGAGCTTACCTAGTTAAGATGACATAAAGAAAACTTTTTAAAACAAACATGCAATCTGTGTTTTCATGCACTGAGTCAGAGATCGGTAGTCAGGATCCTATTGTATGGATACTTTGGCCTCTGCACCAACACTAGACTCCCTGAACGGAATACCATACTCAGTTACATTAACTATATTGCTTCACAGAAATGAAAGATCAGAGTCCTAAGTTCTTCAGTAGAACTGACTCCTATGATACCAATATTTCATGACCCGTCCCCTAGGGCTCGTATCGTGACTACCCCAGGCCCAACTTCCATAGGCCAGAGGATGTCAACTAGCACCAAAGGGATAAATCGCAAAACTGGGAATCCATTGACTTTAAAACTTGAAAACAGACACAATAGAGAACGATCTGGAAGTATAAAACTAAAAAAACTATATAAAAAAGGAGATCTTAAAAGAAAAAGGGGCCGAAATTACAAGCCCAACAGGAAAGTATAGGTACAACTGAAAAACAAGTAAATCATCTATCAGGACTTCCTGCGGGATTCCTACCTGAAGGGTAGGTACAAATAGCCTATTCATCACTCTATGTCTATCAGTCTCCTCCGTATACCGACTCGTTGTAAGTTCTACCTCCTGGTACCGCCTAGTCTTGCTTATCTCGGCCTCAGCCAGCGTTGTCCGTCGTCTACAACCAACACAATGAGGTGTGGGGAAAACCCAAACAGGGGTAAGTATAACGATACATAGTAGGGACACCAATACCCTCACGGTCTCACAAAATCCAACAAGGATAAACCACAAATTATTAAATCAATAGATAACCACACTTTGGTATATGACCATTCATATACCTAGGTTATCAAGTAATCCATCTCAATTAGGAGGTAAACACAAAAGATACTGACTGAGCTCAAACAAGATTTTAGTTATCGAATCCTAGGATGCTGTATAAGTCTTACTCAATCAAGTACAGTGGTCCTACCATGACACCAAGGAACTTCCCACTAACCTTGGACTGCTGAGGTACTCCTCCTATCAAGAACCGTTGGTCTGCTGCGTCACCAAGGAGCTCCCCACCATGGGTCTCCCATGTCGCTAAGGCGCTCCCCCTCGTATCCTGCATAGGTACTCCTCATGTCGAGTAACATGGATCTACCGCGACACCATGGCTCTACCTACTGTAGTTCCTCAACGCCACCATGGATCTCCCCGCTAGGCTAGTAGAGTCACTCTGAGTCGAAACGGTCAGCAGTCGTCAGGTCTAAGCCAACAACTAGGTCTCCATACTCTACTTGCTCGTCAATAGAAGGATCCACTCCACGAGCTACAGGTTAATACTCCAACTATCACGAAGTACCATGAAGAAGTATCTCAAAGGTCCTCCACATCACATGGGTCTCAACGCTATAGATGGCATGTCAATCAGACGCTCGGTCTGTGAGTTATTAGCCTTTTAGTCCTCGAGGCCCTGTTGGATTTGTTTACTATCCAACCTAACTGTATCTCAACTATACCTCAAACTCCAGTGGGGTATAAAAAAATCGACCATCTCTCTTCATTATTATCAGCTTCGTTGGCATTTCGTCTAATGGTCATCTAGTGCCAACGATATGGCCAATGAAAGTAAATGGTCGGTAGTGGACATCGGTCCGGTCTGACCCGGTCAGACTGACCCGGTTCGACCCATTATAGGCCGACCCAGTATGGGTCAACTTGGTGACACCTATTGGGTCTGCACCAACCCATTGGGTGGGCCAAACTGTTAGGTTCAACACTGTCTACTCGGCCCAGCCCAGCAGACTATGTGGGTTGTTCGGCTCGGAGCTGCAAGAGGGCGCGGCCCGGTGGGCGCGGCCAGGCCGGTTCGGCCAAGGCGCCGCGAGGGGAGCCGCAAGCAGCATGGGGCGCACAGGGCGTGCGGGCCGGCGTGGTTTGGCCATATGAATGGGAGGCAGCCATCCAGGGGGCCCAGGTGGCCAGTGGGTAGCAGGGAAAGGCGCAACCATGCCGAAAGGCGGCCAAATAGGGTGCCCAGAGGCCCAACAGCCGGGCACGCCCGAGAGCGGCTGGGCGGTGGCCCGGCCAGCGCAGGCCGGCGGGTTCGTCCAGGGTGCATGGGAGGCATGGGTGGATGTGAGGCTAGGAGGCCAGGACGGTGTGGTTCGGGCCTGCGCGGGCTAGTGGTGGCTCAGTCAGAGGGTAGCGGTTCGGCCCAGAGCACCAGAGCGTTGCAGGGTGGCACGGTGTGCGGAGGCCACGAGCAGCATGAACTTTATCGTCTCCACCTTCTTCATTCAGTCCCCTCATCGACATGCCAAAAATCAACACCAAAAAGGAATGGTGGAGAGGTCGGGTCATGTTGGTTTGGCCCACACCCTCCGCCTTTAGGGTGGTAACAATCGGTTCATCAAGATAAAAGTATGATGAACAATAACTCACCCGCAACAATTCGTTTCCAATCGAAGAAGATGATTCAAGGAAAGAACAAAAATGTAGTAACCCATAGCTTTGTTCATTGTTCATCATTCGTTGATGTAGTCGCAGAATGTAGATTAAGAAGATCGTCATTCTTTGCGTCCGCTGCATGCTTCCAATGCTGAGCTGCGTCGGCTCGTTGATGAAGATGCGGATGGTAGGTTAGTTGAAGACATCCCACATCGATAGAATATCTGAGGAAGAAGTTGAAGAAGGTATGAATTCTTCATTTTTCATTGGGGGAGTTCTTCCCTATTCTCCCAAGTTTCCACCATGAGGCCACGGAAAATAATAATAAATAGGTTTATTTATTATTGCGTTGGCACAGAATTCAAAATGGTGAAATAAATTAATTGGCTCCACCTAATAAATGTGGATGATTAGAAAAAGTTAATTACGGGATTTGGCACAATTTAATTAAAGGGAAGGTGTCACCATAATGGAGGGATGGTGTGGAGAAACTCTCCTTCATTAATTAGATGAGCTGAGAGGTTTTCCGCTCCCACCATTAATAGGGGAGTTTAACCCAATGTGGTCCCCACGTCATAACCACTCGCTGGTGGTTAGGTTCGAGTGGGACCCACCATCATAACCTCTCATGGGTGGCTAAGGTGTGGTGGTCCCACCTCCCACTTCCATGAGGTTATTTTAAACGTCAAATAAAAATAAAGCCAGACACTATTTTTATTTAATTTATTCTCTAAAAACCTGAAAAACTATCTTTTATTCCTGACTCACTATCGTCGAAGTAAAAGTCTCCTTATGAGAATACCGGCATTGCGAGTTCAATGGTGCCCTCCAATTTGAATTCCGAGCACCGGTTCAAAATTAATAAAAACCTGCTTGTACGTTTACTGAACATAGCCGAAAAAAACATCAGAAATTGATTCTGGGCACACCGGGACTCTGAATCATGTGCCGTCATTTTTGGCGAACTCATAAAATTCCCATGTATTTATGAAAACAATTCCATGGAAATTCTTGGTCTTTACATAAATAGATATAAAAAACACATGCATACACACACACATGCACGTAAGTTTACATGCATAAACAAACACAAGAACCTATAAATTCATATGTACACATAAATATACAGATACATACACATACATATACACAAATACAAATGTACATGTACACTTGAGCATAAATCCATAGACATGCAATACAACACAACACATATATAGACATATATACAAAAATACATATATACACATACTGACGCACACATACATCCACATATATAAAAATTCATAAAAATTCATTGAAATATATGTATGTATATTTTAAATTATTTAAGAGGTATATAAATATGCATATTCAAATTTGAGCCATTTAAATAAATACATTGATTTATATATTTATATAACTATTTAATTAAAATTTAAATATATTATTCCAATTTTTATATAAGTATTTAATTATTCTATATGAATACACTATTAAAAAATTTTATTGTTTACTATAAATTTGATTATTTTTTATATTTAAAAATAAAAATATAAGGCTGATAATAATTGTTTATTATAATATTGTTATATAAATTATATTTATATGTTATATTCACTAATATATATTTATTTTCAGGAAAAAGTTATTTAAAAATATATAAATATGTATACATTGATGAAATTATTCATTTTCCCATTTATCAATGATTTTTTACGTAGTTAAAGGTGGATATTTTGTCATCACTAATAAAAGGGGTGATAAAGGCACACCTGTATCATCTCTAAAAAAATACTGAAAGAAGGTTCCCTTTAATTGGATTTTAGTACTGGTAATGATCAACTTATTTTTTCTTTTAGAAAGCATTGATAATATTCACACATTTATGAGTGGTTTTAATTTAACACTGGTAATGTCATGTTTTAAAAATCAAATGATATCTAGTTGTGTTTTGTTATAAATTAATAATAGACCTGTATTACTTGTTTAAATTCATTTAAAATTCAAATCTATTTCAAAATATTTTCTAAAATGTAAATAATCAAATATATCTTTTTATTTCACTAAAATATAAAATTATTATTGGAATATTAATTTCTACATCTTAAAATTATGAATATTATTTTTAACAGAATTATTTTACAAATAGAATATATTCTATGTATTTAAAATTGTTTTATAAGTTTTATGAAATTATTTTATTAATAGATGTCCTAAAAATTAAATTATTCGTAAAACTGTATCTTTTTACTATTCAGTAAAAGTATCTTTTTAAAAATAATACCATATATATAGCCTATTTAAATTTAAAAATTATGATATTAAAAATTTATCCCATTTTATAAAAATCATGTCATAGAAATAATAAAAAAAATTTAGCCTATTCATATTTTCCAATGAACAAGATAATTGATTGAAATTGTTTGATTCTCAATTTCGAAACTAAATCTGCAATAGATGTGAAAATAATAGAAAACATGTTATAGTATATTGGAATAAGGGCATGACACCCATTCCCATTGGTGGAATTAGTATTAAAATCCAAAATCTCTTTGGAATTTCCTTTATTACGAGCTATAATTATAATCTAGTATGTTCCAATAATGAGACCCCAAGTTTTGTAAGATAGTGGTTTATTAAAATACTCCATAGAAAAAAATAACCATTATGTTCTATTTAATATGGAAAGATATTAGGGTATCTTTTGAGATTATTATACATGATTCTATTTTTAACCTTTCGTGGACCTCATCTATGATATTCTAGCACTCCAAATGGGTGCAACACATGCTTAGAGACTCTTATTTCATCCCATCGGCACTAAAATGTCTTTTAATCCGTTAATATTTAAACTAAATCACTCATTTTAGGACCTTACTTCCCAGGGAAAAAATGAAACATGTCCACAATATTTAATTCTTTCCAAAAGATTAAAATTTCAGTTGTCCTACAGGTTTGGGTATTTTAAATTTCAGGTTCAATTATAGGTTCTTATATAGACCTTCTCTGAGCCTCCTAGGTGGATGGGGTGTTGGGCGGAGAAGTGATGGCAAGAGGGGGGGTGAATTGCCTTTTAAAACAAATTAACAATTAAAAATAATTATCAAAGTACAGCGGAAATAAAAGAGGCAAGACACAAAACGTAATAACGGAGTTTGGCTCAAACCAAAGCCTACGTCTCCGCTCCCAACTCAACCGTTGAGAGATTTACTACCGCTTGCTTTTTAATGGTTTTAGCAAGAAACCCACTAGACTTTAAGGTAGTCTAGAACCTATTACAGCTTGCTTTCAATGGTTGAGCAAGAACCCACTAGCCTTCTTACAGGTGAAGGCTAGCTCACCTATGACTCAAGCCTTTTAAAGGGAAGGATTGACTAACCTCTTCACACCTTGAAGGTGGTGTGAAAACCCAAACAAAAGAAAGATGAGAGAAAGAGGGGTTTGTAGGCACAAACCCAAATTGATGCTCAAAAAGATAAAATAAGAAAAACCGTAAGAGGAGAAGCCTTGGGCGCCAAAGGATTGATTGGAGTTGATGAAGAGCGCTCCCAAGATTCTATGGTGATGCTCCTTGGATGTGGAAATGGGTTGGAGAAATTGAGGTTCCTTGAAGAAATGCGCCGGAGGTTCTCCAAATGATCGAACAATGTTCCCGTGGGCTACCGTACATTTCCGGGGCTTCCTAGTATTTTATTTATAGAGGGGGAACCCTCAAATGGCCTTTGGGGGTCTTCGGAGCCGTTGGAGAGGCCTTCGGAGCCGTTGGGGGTAAAGTGGACAAGTCTGGTCAAAGCCCAACGGCTAGTTTGACTGGCTCCACCGGCTGACCGGTGCTTGGAAAAAGGGAGAGGCCTCGGGCTCAGGCACCACCGGCTGACCGGTGAGGAGGCCACTGGTTGGCCGGTGAGGAGGCAGTAGCTGTCCCTTCTGTCTGGGTTCCACCGGCTGGCCGGTGATGGGACACCGGTTGGCCAGTGATCTGGACAGAAAGGATGCCTTCTGCCCAGGCTTCATCGGCTAGCCGGTAGTCATCCACCGGTTGGCCGGTGGACTGAAAATCAGTCCACTTTTGCCTTCTTTCTTTCTTGGCCCAATTCCTTGGCAACCTGAAATCGTTCCTATCATCCAAAAACACTTAAAACAATATTACATAAATAAGAGAGTGATTGTGATCATGAAAATTAAACCACGAGGGGTACGAGAGGTACAACAATCTCCCCCTATTTTGATGATCACAATCACCAAAACAAACAATGTAAAAGACTGAAATGAGAGGCATGCTTTAGAAGATAAATTGAAAAGTAAAGGAAAGCATGAGAGAAACATTTCCCCCAATCAATCAAGAATTTCTCCCCCTTTGTGATTATCAAAATAGCACGGGGCATAAAACATGATTGAGGGATAGGTTGAAAAACAAGATAGAGATTTTAAACCAATTGAGATTTTTGAATTTTGAATTGAAAGTTTTGAATTGAAAGTTTTGAAATAAAAGTTTTGAAATGAAAGTTTTGAATTGAAAGTTTTGAAATAAAAGTTTTGAAATAAAAGTTTTGAAATGAATGTTTTGAAAATAAAGCAAAAAGGCTTAAACGGTCCTAACTCCCCCTAAATAAAAACAACAAATCACCGGGGATAGGATTTTAGAACCGAGACAAGTTTTGGTCCGGTGAGATTTGCTAAAAGGGATTTTTCAATCCATACTTGTCTAGTGGCGGGTCTTCTCCTATGAAATTCATCATTAAAGGAAATGGTTTTGGGCCTTCCATACCGGGCATTTTTGCAATTGCACTCATAAATTAAGTGCCCGGGTTTTTTACAATAGTTGCAAAATTTATATTGGGAGCTCCCCCTTACAAAAATAGTAGGAGCATGGGAAGAGGAAGCTTGCTTGGAATAGCCAAGTCCTTGGGTGGTTCTAGATACGCATTGGGAACTAAGGAGCTTCGAGAGGTTATGTTCACCTTCGGTGAACTTAGCTAGGGATTCCCTTAAATCCTTGATTGTTGATTCCATAGAATCGACATCGGGAAGGTTTTCGATCTTGAGGGACAACTCTTCCTTTTCTTTGAGAAGTTGTTACTTTTCGGAAGAAAGTTTTTTGAAATTATTTTTTAAAGCAACAAATTTGGAAGAAAGTTCGTGAAAACCTTCCTCCAATTGATCTCTAGCATATTGGAGATCCTCGTAAGATAAATGATTAAAAGAATTTGAAGAACTAGAGGATGAGGAGTCGGAAGAGGATACCTCATGAAATGCCATTAGGCATTTTTTACCGTTGTCACTTGAGGAGGAGGAGGAGGAGAATGTGGAGCTATCACTCCATGTGGCCTTGAAAGCCTACTTCTTTTCCTTTTTCTTGGCCTTTTTCTTGTTGAGTGGACAATCAGGCTTGTAATGGACTTTCTTGCCACACCCGTAACATGTTACCTCGGGCTCGGATTTTTCGTTGGGTTGAGCCTTGCGGGATTTCTTCTTCTTGTGCTTCTTCATTAATTTGTGCATTTTGCGGGAAAGATTCTCCATCTCGGAATCACCACATGAAGAGGAGGACGATGAGGAGGAGTAGCTTTCTTCTTTTTGAACTTTGAAGGAAATGTTCTTTGTAACTTTGATCGGTTTTCCTTCCTTTTCAGCTTGCCTCCTCATGGTGATCTCGTAGGTCATGAGTGATCTGATGAGCTCTTCGACTGGCATGTTCTTGATGTCTTTTGCTTCTTGGATTGCCGTGACTTTCGGTTCCCATGAGCTTGGTAGGATCCAAAGGATCTTCGTGACCATCGTTTCTGCAGAAACATCATCACCAAGGGACTTTCTCCCATTGAAAACATCAGTAAAACGTGTAAACATTTCAGAAATAGATTCGGATGGGTGCATAGTGAAACTTTCAAAGTCTTGACGATACATATCTAATCTAGTGTCTTTGAATTTTTTAGTGCCCTCATGGGTCACTTCCAAAAGCTTCCAAATTTCATGAGAAGAGGTGCAAGTAGAAACTCGATTGAATTCATTACGATCAAGGCCGCAATGAAGAGCGTTCATGGCTTTGCCATTAAGCTCGAAATTTTTAATATCGGCTTGAGTCCATTTGGATTCATCGGGAGAAGAAAGAGAATAACCATGCATGACAATTTTATAAATAGGATAACCTATAATTCTAAGAAAAGTGGTCATGCGGGTTTTCAAATAGGTATAGTCGGTTCCATCAAAGAATGGTGCACGACCCAAAGAATAGCCTTCGGGGGTGAAAGAAGTTGAATCCATCACAATGGATCTTGAATTTGAAACCGGTGAAGGTATTACTCAAATTTTTCCTCTGATACCAATTGTTGGGTGGAGAAGTGATGGCAAGAGGGGGGGTGAATTTCCTTTTAAAAAAAATTAACAATTAAAAAACAATTATAAAAGTGCAGCAGAAATAAAAGAGGCAAGACACAAAACTTGATAATGGAGTTCGGGTCAAACCAAAGCCTACGTCTCCGCTCCCAACTCAAACGTTGAGAGATTTACTACCTCTTTCTTTTTAATGGTTTTAGCAAGAAACCCACTAAACTTTAAGGTAGTCTAGAACCTATTACAGCTTGCTTTCAATGGTTGAGCAAGAACCCACTAGCCTTCTTACAGGTGAAGGCTAGCTCACCTATGACTCAAGCCTTTTAAAGGGAAGGCTTGACTAACCTCTTCACAGCTTGAAGGTGGTGTGAAAACCCAAACAAAATAAAGATGAGAGAAAGAGGGGTTTGTAGGCACAAACCCAAATTGATGCTCAAAAAGATAAAACAAGAAAAACTGTAAGAGGAGAAGCCTTGGGCGCCGAAGGATTGATTGGAGTTGATGAAGGGCGCTCCCAAGATTCTATGGTGATGCTCCTTGGATGTGGAAATGGGTTGGAGCAATTGAGGTTCCTTGAAGAAATGCGCCGGAGGTTCGCCAAATGATCGAACAATGTTCCCGTGGGCTACCGTACATTTCTGGGGCATCCTAGTCCTTTATTTATAGAGGGGGAACCCTCAAATGGCCTTTGGGGGTCTTCGGAGCCGTTGGAGAGGCCTTCGGAGCCGTTGGGAGTCAAGTGGACAAGTCTGGTCAATGCCCAACGACTAGTTCGACTGGCTCCACCAGCTGACCGGTGCTTGGCCACCGGTTGGCCGGTGCTTGGAAAAAGGGAGAGGCCTCGGGCTCAGGCACCACCGGCTGGCTGGTGAGGAGGCCACCGGTTGGCCGGTGAGGAGGCAGTAGCTGTCCCTTCTGTCTGGGTTCCACCGGCTGGCCGGTGATGGGACACCGGTTGGTCGGTGGTCTGGACAGAAAGGATGCCTTCTGCCCAGGCTCCATCGGCTGGTCGGTGGTCATCCACCGGTTGGCCGGTGGACTGAAAATCAGTCCACTTTTTCCTTCTTTCTTTCTTGGCCCAATTCCTTGGCAACCTGAAATCATGCCTATCATCCAAAAACACTTAAAACAAGATTAGATAAATAAGAGAGTGATTGTGATCATGAAAATTAAACCACGAGGGGTATGAGAGGTACAACATGGGGCTCTTTAGCAATCCCTCTATCCACCTTCTTGAAAAATTATAACATGGAAAATTCTGCACGATCTCCTTTTTTAAATGAAAGGCTCAATGTGGTGGCTATCGAGATTACTTCAATATGTGTCATGTTTTACATGAGTTATGAGTTTTTTCAGAAAATTTTTACTCATTGTGAACATATCTATATTATATAGATGATTCTCTTGTCTATATTTCACAATTAACATAACCTCAATGATTATTTTACTAACTCTATAGATTGTAATATCATATTGATTTTGAGTGAACAACTTATGAATATTTTCCTTGTGGCTATTGATTTAACATATTTTCATTTATGTAATTATTGAAATGTGTCCGGGATGGATTTAATTTTCAATGGCCTTCTCAAAACTATCTCTCTAATCTAGAATAAAATTAGGACAGATGGAAAACATTGGAAAGGTATTATTAACAACACAATGTAAAAATTTATTTATACTGTACTAATTGGGGTCTATCCAATTAGAAAAAATTATTCAAACTATGTTTTTAGTTGAAAACCTCCCTCATCATCATGGATAAAATTCAACATTGATGGCCTGAAGATAGGGGAACATAGATGTATTGGGAGTGGTAGTATTTTCATAACTAATAAATACATTGATAAGGGATCCTTCATGTGTTTTCTTGGAAAATACATTTCATTTAAGGATGAGGTTTGGGGGATTACCTATTCCATTATGTATGTTTTTTTTAAGAATATTGAGACCTTTCCCAGAAAGAATGATCCCTTTAACAACAAAAAGAAAAATTACCCCAATCTGAAAGTAAGAGATTTACATTGATCCTTCATAAGAAAGGGAAGTAGGTCACCTGGTTTTTTATCCTTCCAATTAAAATTAATACTACTCACACCTTTCCTAAAGAGATCATATGTCGAAGAGTTTACCTCTCGATAAACATGAGTAACAACATGCTCCTTGAAAAAGGGTAGATCCAAGTATATGACCCTATTTTTGTTGTTAATAAGGTTAAATAAAAATCCAAATTTATTTCATTAAACCATTACATGTAATTGAAGTTCTATAGTATATACCTCAATAATATACAATATATGATCTCCTATATTTATCGGGTGGATAACATGGGGGTCGATGTCTACTTTAATGAAGCAATGGAAGAAAGTTGTCATTATGTTCATGGAATCTTTTTTGTTGATTATCTCATCTTATTGTACCCAACATTCAAGTTTTTGTATATAATTTCCTTTCACTCTAACTCTTATACCCATAATTTCTTTTAAATTGAATTATGTTTTTGGGAATGGGATTCTAGCCATTACCTTATCCATTTTGAGATAAAATATTATAATAAATCTTTTAATACAAATCATTTTCAATATTTTTATATTATAATATTTAGATGTTGATATAAAAAATAATTTTTAATATAAACTATGGAAAACATTAATAAAATGTATTCTTATTTATTATTATACTTTTAAAATTTAATAGGTCGTTTAATAAATTTCTAATATTTATTTTTTACTTTTGTAAATATTAATTTTTATACATTTTACTAATCTCATCATTCTAGTTAATATTTGTATTATTGGTTTTTATTTCTAATGGGACATTACTATTTCAATGATTATATTATTTGTTTAATTCATATCAATACATCTTTTTTAATTTATTACTATTTAAATTTTTACCAAACTAACTTAAAATTCATTTTTAAAATTTGATTTTTATTTTAAATAGTTTTTCTTATATTTGTATTGTTTTCTTGCGATAATTCTTGTGTGACTGTGATTCACCTGAATTTAAAATTACGGTCATGTAATCTATAAATATTTATTTTACAATTATAAAATTTTCAATTTTCAAACATTATATTTATAATTTTTATGTACTGTTTAATTTTAAATTAATAAAATTATTTTTGTATTTATTAGGACATGATGGTGATTTATACAATAAATCATATATAAATATGATGAACATATATTTTGAGAAGGAAATTTATAATATTGGAAAATTTTAGTTCATTACATTCATCTTATTATTTATTAAATCTGGACCAGCTATGGAAACTACCATGACAAATTGGTTCATATTGTTTTATAAAATGACCACATTTTCCATTGGTAGATCCAAAATTTACATTATATTCATTGTTACCTTTTCCAACAACTCCTTTTTATGGTGTAAACAACACCATCACAAAACTTCCATTAATTTATTCACTTAATAATAAAATCATCTAAAATCTCCACTAATATTCTTGTAACAATTAAAAAATAAAAATACTAATTAAGGAAATACATAATCATTTATCAAAAAAAATATTAATATAAAAAACAAAAATTCCAAGTATCAATGTCCCCCAACATGAACTCTTTATTTTTTTCAAGAACAAATAACCACCCCATTACAAATGAAATCCATCATATCAAATATTTAATTGTAATAACCAATAAAATAGAAAAAAAAATTAATACCATTTAATAGTTGT
The DNA here is from genome assembly GCA_963277665.1 of Viscum album. NCBI lineage: Eukaryota > Viridiplantae > Streptophyta > Magnoliopsida > Santalales > Viscaceae > Viscum > Viscum album. The sequence continues at coordinate 1,050,473,803 of OY728150.1, forward strand.
GTTAACACATATTTGAACTCCTCAATTTCAAAGAAAACCAATCGACTGTGTATTTTTCTTTTTCTATTAAATTGATGATACTTATAATTTAAACAATTCAATTTCTTTAAAATTTTCATCAATAATCATGAACACATGTGATATAAATTATTGTAAAATTATTTCTCACCTCACTCAAGTTCATTTAATTAGATTTATTCCCTAAATTATGTATATTTACTCTATCTATATGCCTAAAAGATATCTAAATATAATCTATATGAATTAATCCATATTAATAAAGATGAATTTTTAAAGGTTTGTCTGATGTTTGAGGAATGTGGTTCATGATGTAAAATTTCAGAATCAATGGCCACAAAATGTGGCATAACCATCGAATTATGATGATTGAATTTCAAGTAATGTTTAAATAATTTCTATTTCCTTTTATAAAAAACCATCAACCACCACTTCCTTTTCCAAATTTTTTCATGATTTAATTACCCATGATTTTATAATAAAAACTATTTTCCCCTTATAAATATTTTTTATTATATATATTTTTTATAAAAATTATTGAGGGACCATTTGAGAAAAATGAAAAATGTTTTTTGACTATTATCTATTTCACCAAGAGAATATTCATCAAATTTTCACTTTTAAATGATATAACAACATAGAAATTATATTAATCAACACAAACTCCATAATTAAGCTCAATTGGATTCATAAAATAATATGAATTAGGGTGGGTATGAAAAATCATATTTTAATCATACATCCTATAAAGAAATTAATCATTTATATGGGCTTAAAAAAATAGGTTCCAAATGTCAAAAAAGATTTATGAATATCCAATGATTTTTTTATTCATCTTAATTTTATTTAAATAATTCATGTTTTAGAATATATTATAGTACATTTATAGTAATTTTTCATATACAAATGATATCTCAAGAAAAAGGCTATTATTAATTTTACATAAAATGTATTATAGTACTTCTCACAAATATGAATTTTGAAATTGGATAGTAAATTCATGTTTATAATAATAATAATGAGGGAAATGAAATAAAATTCAATAAAAACATAAAAATTTAATATAAATTCCATTTACATAAATAAAATAATCTTCTCATGTAATTATTTATCATTTTAATATAATAATATTTATATTTACTCATATAGCCATCACATTACGCATCCAAATCTCCCTAAAATAACATTTAAAACAAGGTTAGATAATATTCTTTTGTATACATTAGAATAATAAATAATTAAATATATCATGAAATATAATTATGGAATGATATATTAATTTCCTAAAAATTTAGTGTTTAAAAAATATGGTGGCTATAAATATAAATATTCCAAAACAACACTACCATGTCCATTGCTTATCATCCCTTTTCTTGATTTCATTTGGTTCCTAAATATAACATCATTATGACATAAAATTTGAAAATTTGATTGTATGAAGTGTATTTTATTAAATCCAAAAATGATAAGGGTGAATGAATTTTACTTTTAAAAATATACTTGATTTATGTCCCTAAAACTATCAATTTCTTAGAATTTAATAAAATATCATATTTATTCTCATATATTATTCATTTAATTTATTTTAGTTGGGGTCAATATCACCTTGTCTTGTAATATGTGAACATTTAAAAGTTAACCAATCCAATTCAATGAGTGAATTAAGTTTTGATTCATTTATATTGGCGAGTCGTCATAATTTTTTTAAGAAAATACTTCATCATCCTTGAGGTGTAACCTTTTCCTCTTCCATAAGAAAATACAGTAATATATACATAATCCAAAAAAATATATGGTTATTTTATAGACAGATTTTTTTTTGGAATTTTTAATATCGTATTTATAGAATCATTTCAAATATCATAATTGTTTTTGACTTGCTGTATTTTTTTCCATTATTACCTCATTTTTTTGGTTTTCACCATTCCACGCATTATATATATATTTTCTCCAATCAATATAAGAAAAATCCTCATCCAAAATTTTATCAACTTCATAAAAAAAATTTATATCCCCATAAAGAATGAAATTGATTTTATTAGAAATAATTTTTTAAATTTATGACATAAATTTTAACATTAATTAATAATCGTTCCAATTTTATATATAGATTTCTTTGTATAGTGTAATTTTATTCATTAATCTCAATCATATATAAATCTAATAGATTGAAAAAATTATCCGTATTAAATAAAACATCCTCAATCAAAACATGTGGATATATTACCATTATATATTCTAAATAAATAGAAAATGTTATATAATTAATATTCTTTAAACCCAATCATTTGAATATTGATTATGACATGATTTTTACACACAAATAAATCAAATAAAAATTTTATAAACTAATAATATGAAATATTAATGGGAATTTAATAACTACCCATATGTGGTTGTTTCATTGATTAAATACTTGGAACCATATGTAAACATTCTAATTTAAGTTTTATATTTCCCATTAACATAACATCCATCTTATTTGATGTAAAATTCTCTATGAACTTTGGATTAATTAGGAATGTTTATGAAATCATGTATAAAGGTAATTCTAGTAGAATGTTTCTGAAAAATTATAAACTTATGCAATTTATCCACAAATTTCCTTTGAATCATCCTTCATGAAAATTGTAGTGGTGGTTTTTAATGTAGTGGATCATTTTTCATTCACCCTTTTAAGATCCATTTCCCATTTTCTTCTCCCAATCCTTCACGTTCCAACATTTTTTTTATTATTTTAATACTTCATTATCATTGTTTCCACACATTCATCAATATTTTTTTCACTTCTAAGGGTGGAATAATATTCATATACTCTTGGTTAGATTCATTTTTCACATTAATGTTATAATTTTAGCTTATAATTTATTTAATTTAACTTTTATCCTATGTGAGATTAAAAAATTAATATAGTTTATTATGAGTTTTTAATGAATTCCACTAAGGATTCCACTAATAAAATGTTTTCAAAATGTTGTGTAGGGCCTTTTTGATGATGTAAAAACTACATTTAATCAACTCTTTGTTTAAATTAATAATTTTTAATGGTTCTATTCATGAAAATTATATTAATAGTTTAAATCAATATAATTTTAATCTTTAGAGGACATACCTATGGGATTGTCCATGGATAACATTTCTCTATATTCATTTTCAGGTATTATCATTTTTTAATATTCAGTCCTTATGAATATTTATTATGTACTCATTTTTTATAAACTCATTTTCTATTTTAAATTATTGTTAAACATTTTATTTTACATATCAAACACATTCTTATTTGCTTCTTAATCAATGAATATCAAGTGATGAAATCAATATTTAAAAGTTTTATTTTATAAAATAGTATATGAAACATTATAAATTGAAACCACATATCTATCCATGATATTAACTATTATTTTAAAAAATATTAAACCTCTCCCTTGTTAAAAAAGTGATTAAATATCAAAGTATTCAAAATTCAAAAATATCTACATGAAGGTTAATTAATTTTACGATAATACTTAATATTATAAGGAATAATATAATTTAATCATCTGATGTTATAATATAATTTTTTACCAAGATATTAACTCTTTCATTTTCATTGTCTTGTAATAATTTTTTTAAAAATCAGATCCTTACCATATCATCAACAACACTAATTAATTTTAAAGTGTCGAAAACCTTAAGAAAAATTATCATGTGAATTCCTATACCTTCAAGTTGTAAACCAATGAATTTAATCATATATAAGATCATTTATATGACAAAACAATATTTGGTTTTTAGAGACCTAAGTCACTAGGATACATGGTTATAACTCCAAACCAATTGGTAAAACATACCCCATTTCTGAACATTTCCTTGTTTTTCTCCCTATCTCAACTCATTCCCCTTCAATAATTCATCCCACACCATCCATGTAAAAATAATTCTTATGTCTCTATAAAAACATCTTAATCTTATGATCATAATAAAAATAATTTCCACCTTTTTAATAACAATATTTAATGTTTTGAACTCATGGATCAACAATATTTAACCTAGAAAACAACACAATAATTGAGAGTGTAATAAATAAAACTAAATAAAAATAATGTTGAATAAATAAATGGAATTTAATAGCACCTCAAACCTAAAATTCTAATATGTTTATAAATACATGAAAGTAATTCCAAAAATAGAAAACCCTTTAGTAATCATTATTTTTCAAGGTGAATCTTGATATTAAAATTCTACTTAAAACATACATAAAACTAAAAATAGAATGAAATATTATAACATAATTCTAACATCATACCCATAGATATATGTGATCCATATAATTAAATGTTAATTCAAAATTTATAACACAAAATTTTAATGACATAGAGTAAATCTATAACGAATAAAATACTATGAATATTGAATATTCAGTAAGAATTATTTGCTCTATGATCAATAGATAAATAATATTTAATATTTAATATATTTTTATGTTGTTATCAAAATTGGTTCTAAATAAATCCATGGCCTTGGAATTTTTTTCTCTACATATTAAATCTAAATTTTCTTATAGTTGAGTACATTGATTCATTTAATAATAATGTGATCTAAATTTTTTTTCAAACATATAAACATAAACTCTTGTAATGATTAAGATGTAATTAATATAATAATTTAGGAATTAAAAATCAACTATTTATTCAAAATACAATAATCATCATTAATTAAAGAAGAAAATAAATAGAGGTATTATTGAAAATAAAAACCTCGAAACTATAATTAAAAAAATAAAATCCATATAAAATTATTTATCGTTAAAAATATAAGCGCAAACCATTTACTCCATTATGTTTTCACATTATCAAAAGAAATGAATATTATTATACTTGAGATAAATACCAAAATTATTACAAAAAAACTAGTAATCCCAAAATAATCCAAGATATTAATATAATTAATCCAATGAATTATTAACCTAAATATCTATACCAACTCGTCCTAAAATTTTGGAATATATTTTTATGGAGAAAATCTAACCATGTATCACTTTATATCTCACATAATGTATATCCTTAAATTTATTAACATTATCCCATTAAAATTTATTTTGAAATAAATTTTATTAAAAAACAAATGTATCTATAATATATATATATACGTTTATTTATTTATTTATATTTTATATAATCCAAAATTTTAATAATTCAATGACCATTAAAAATCAGCTATCACAATGAAATTCATACTACCTATACCATTTATATATGAAACACCATGTTAATTTTCAAATATATAATGGAATAGTATTTATATCGTCTCAAATAAAATGTGTATCTCTAATATCCAAAACCATTTCTGTATCTTTTATCCCATGGAAATATATCATAGTATTTCACTATACCATAATAGTCTTCCAAAATTCATGTGGTCTCTCTTTACTCTAGCTCAACAATTATCATATCTCCTCTAACTATGATAAATACATCTTTATGTTTATGGTCATCTCTCTATTTCATTACTCTATCATGACCATGAAATCAACCATGGTATGTTGGAGCACATGGAATTTTGTGAAAATCAATTATTATAAATCTAGATTCACAATTACTATTTATCATTGTATTTTTCCTCTAATAAGATCACATCATAGCCTACTCATCACCATGTCATAAATTCCATTATTTTCTACACTTCTTTTAAAAAATCATATAAACTCCTACTCACTATTCATTACTCTATAAAACATTATAAACACATTAGTTAAGGAATGATTATCCCATTTATCAATAATTTTATTAATATAAAAACATAAACAAATTTGATCTATCAAAGTCTCAAACATTATAATTTTCACTTTTCCAAAGGTTTAGTTAATTATTAAATTAAAAATTAAATTAATCATATCAAATATTATGATTTCATAATCAATAATAAAAAAATTCTTCAAAAATGAAAAAATATTAAAGCATCATATAAATATTGTTTATTTAATTATCAATTTTTATGAAAATTAACCAACCATTAATTTTAATTATTATCGAAAATTGATGATAATTATCATATATTCTAATTACATATTTAAAAAATTTATTAATATTCTTGAACAGCTATTATAAACCATTCTATAAAAGTATTTATTATTATTCTTGGGCTCAATAAAAAGATTAAAATGAATGCTTATGTGTTTATTTTAAATTTGGAAGAAATCCATAGTTAAGCTGGATGAAGTTAAAATTGGAAAAGTACAGACAACCGTAATGTATTAATTTCCCTATGATATAGGGCCTTACATAATATGGGAATTTATCATTACTTGTTGTCCCATAAAAAATAATTTATAGAAATAGGCTATAATATCACTCCCCAAAAATGAATTTTGTTTTCTGCAAGAGGCAAAAAAATCATCCCCATTGGAACTAATTTTTGGTTGTGGTGTGTGGTGGTAAAATCAATAACCCCCTCCACCCATCATTTTAGTTTTCAGTTAAATACGGTAAAATCACACCCCATCAAATGATTTTCATTTGTTGTGTGAGTTAGTAGTAACACTCCCCCAATAAAAAAGAAATTTTGTATTGCAAGGTGGTAAAATGATTCCCCTATAAACTACTTTCGTTTGAGGTGATAATTAACATTTTTATTACCTATTCACAGTACCATGTATTGTAGTTGGGTAGTTGGATATTTTGGTAAAATATTTGATTTCATGTACTATAAATAAATAGTATTCTAATTCGAAAACTGGTCCCATGGCCTGCATAGAGAGGACATAAAATAGAAAATATGACCATAGGGGACTAACTATGAGACATTTAGAAAGTAATTCACATACCATAAAACACAATGGAAGTTGAGGCCACACAAAGAGATCTATTTTTTAATAACTGTACCTTAAAATTAGTAACCATAGTGATTTTGAAAACCAACCTATTCATCCACAATGGTAAATCTCAGTAATTTTTTAATGCAATCCCACTTGCGAAGAAACACCTTTTTTGGAAAAACCCCTTCAAGACATACAATCCAACATACAATGAATAGATTGTGGAATGGGGTATAATTATTGTATTTTACCTTTCCTTTCTCGGTTCCCTCCATCTATATAGTGCCTATCCTTATATTTTAACATTTATGAACTATCAAAATGGTTCCATTTGACCAATACTATGACCGAAGAATGACAGCACTGAGACCTGCACTGCGGCCACCATATCAATATAGCCATGGTACACAAAAAAATATAATATACCTCATCTAAAGATTAATTATCATAGTAATGTCAGTCCCAAATTTATCCTACATAAATTTTAGGATCATTATAATGTTCACTGTCATTTATTCTAATGGTAATAAGGATCCCAACCTCAATGGTGGTGGCCTGAATTTTTTTTCTCTATGTAGTGGCATCTGATACATAAAATATGAAAAGAATCAATAATTATATATGAATATAATTGAGGAATAATATTTTTTTTTAGGGATTAGAAAAATTAATTAATATTGGAATGAGTAAATTTCATCTTTATTTTTGAAAACCAAGTTTTATCCTCACCAACTTCCACCTACAGATGAGGATTTAGATGTGAATCCCTCCTAGAGTATGACCATATAGTCTCTTTCAGGATGTCATATTCCCCATAAATTTCATATCCCCAACCTCTTCCACAATAATAAGTATAATTAATTTCCACTAGGGCTTCCAAATTAGGTATTAGTCTATTCCCATGAATTATTCGGAAACGTACTGATCTTCCCCTACCTGTTAATTCAAACTATAATATTGACTCATGTTTGCTTAGATACTACTACTGATCATGAAATTGGTATGATAAAAACACTTAAATTTACCACTATAGGGTGTAACACAAATATTTTTCTAAAGGGGCCATATTCCAAATAAGAAAATCTTTTATACGACCAAATTCTGAATGAATCATACATGGGCCAATCCTATAGTTGTAATCCTCAACCTTTTCAAACTATGTGGGCATTGATTACCACCTTAATGGGGTTGGTAGGAATCATATATAGAAACCCAGGATTAACACAAGTGTATATTACATCATTTTAGATGAATATTCATTACATTATGAAAATACATTCTTGGGGACCATAATTGTTTCATGTCAGTAGAAACATGGAAACACAATCTTCTAAATTGATGAATAATTATCAATATATCCCTTAAATTTCTTCTAATTTCTTAATCCTATATAAAACATTTCTTCATAACCTGGATAACATAATCACAAGAATGGTTTGAGCTCATACACTCATAAAGAGATAACATGAGAGATTTGTAAGCATAACATTAGTATAAGAGCTTGAGAACGTGATCATAAATTAGAATATCATACCCAACATATCAAAGATCAAAAGAAAGATTCATGGAATACATATTTTCAATTCATAAGACATGAATTATAATGTAATCTATATAATAATCCCAGAATTTATAGCATAGGATTAATACATGGAACTGTGGAATACACAAAAACATTTAATATCATTCCATATATGTTAAGGGTCGTTTCAATAACCGATCAGCGAACATCATGAGGACAACACGTACTACGTTAGACACACCCCATACCTAGTCAAAATTATTTCCTTATAAGTGATCATTTTTCCCATTTTCTCCATAGTGGATTGGGTATCCCTTTCATCCAATAGTGGATCAGGTTTACCCTTCTTCCCATAGTGGATCAGGATGCACCTATATTCTATTATAGATTAGAACACACTTTTTTCCCACTGTATATCAAGATGTGTCTTTTTCCCATTTTATATCAATCCAATATACTTCTTTCTATTAATTATCTCAAGAGACAAAAATATTTACTCAATGCATTATAGGTAGTAAAACCCCCACTAACAAAATAATAATAGTTTATATTAAGGTGCACAAGATAATAAAACATTCATAATATCAAGACCGATTATAAGAGACGAGTTTCATAAACATAATTTCATAACCCATGAAATTAAATTAGTATCATAACTATTTCATCACATCACATTCTAATGAATATATGCAAGTTTCATAATAATTTCATCAAATAATAACCCATGAAATGAAGCGGGTTTCAAAATTATATAACCCGTGGAAGCGAAATGAGTTTCATATGCATCATTACATCAACACTAAAACCATTGAATAAATGACATGAATGGAAATATTCAATCATGTCCCCAATAAATAAGAAAATATATCAAAGGATTCTGTCATAGAAGGATAATCATTTTGAATAATCACTTTTATTATTGCTAAAGTTAAATAACCTTTCTTTGAAATTCAATTTTTAAATCCTAAAACGTATTCAAAAATCATTTTCATTTTATTTTTTCAAAAATATTTAAAATAAAAAGTAAAATTATTTTAAACATTTGAATAAAATAACATTTCTTCTTTGAAACAAACTATTTCTTAAACATTAATAGTTTACAAAACCTTTTCTTTGAAAATAACCTTAATGAACTTTTGAAAGCATTTTTCTTTGAAAATAAATTTGAAAACATATAAATTAAGAATTGAATAAAATTTCTAGAACCATTATAAAAACATAATACTTTTTTATGTCATTTTCCTTTAAAACTATATTAAACCTCACTTAAATATATTTTTTTAACTAATTTTTGAACACATGGCCTTTTGAATAATATATATTTCTGATTGAAGAGAAATAAAGTAGGATTTTCTTAAAACATTTTTTTAATTATCATAAGTAAAAAAGGGTTAAAATTATTCAATGAAATTAATATATAATTATTAAACATTGGATAATAAAATTTATGTGTGTTCTTGAGATATGGATCATAATAGTTCAAGAACGGAAGAACAATCTCAAACGACCTTTATTAAAAATGAGACTGCCACACTAATGTTTTACGACATGGGTAACCAAGAATCAAAATAACCATATAATAATAACATTACATGATGTATTAAATATCATTAAAATAATAATATTCATGGAATGAAATTTCATTGGTCATTATATACACCCCACTTAAAAATATAGCGGTATAACATTACATGTATCTCTATGAAGAAAAATTAAGTGAAAATTACATTACCAACATAGTAAACTTTAATGATTAAATCCCATGAAATAAATATTTTAAAATGGATATTTAAATACCCATAAATTTCAGTCTAATAATAATATAATACATTAACATGATTTATATATTCCAAACACAATAAATTAGGGGTTAATAATGTATAATTCAGAGAGAAATAAAATTGAGACGAGAAAACACTTACTACTTTAGTATCTTTTAAATCATGAGAAAATTTAAAAAATAACATCAATTGAAACATTTAATATCATAAAAGAAATTAAATTCATTATATAACATGACATATATAATTATTTACACCTTTTATAATAATATAGTTATATAACCTGGAATGTGTCTTTAGAGGAAAATTGGGATATAATTACTTTACCGATTTGGTAACATTTGAACTATAAATCACATTAAATAGAGATTATAAAATTTATATGTAAATACTTATAAATATATGTTTTAGGATTTTATAAAACATTCATTGGTATTATATACATCACATATAAGAAATGTGTGTCGATTATTTCATAAGTCTTGAGGAAATAAATGTGAGGTTTGAAATAGCCGTAAAAATTGAGTAACTTTTGAATTGTGAGATATTAGAAATAATGTAATCAATTTAAACGTTTAATATAATTAAATAAATTATTTTCATGTTTTAAAATTTCATAGTTCATTATATACACTAAAAAATAATAAAGTTGTGAATATGGCATGTATCTCAAGGATATAAAAAGTGTGATGAGAAAACAATTACCTTAAGTCTTGAATTTTATCATACTCATTTATAACCCTTGTGTGATAACTATAAGAGAATAATAAATATACCGTATAAAAATATTATTATATATCATAAAATATATTATTTAATTATGAATTTTATATTTCATATTTATTTAAAATTTCTTGTAATTGTTATATTTTTTTGGTAATATCTGCTTTGGTTTTTGTATATGTTTTTATTTTTTATTATTGATCCTCTAACATATATCATTATTTAATTATAGACTCAATGTTATTAATAATTTAAATATCATATATTTTGATTATATGAATATATATTAATAATCTATAATATTTTTTTAAATGAAAGGCAATACACAGTTCATGGAGACTGTAGGTCATACGTACGAATGAGCACTGATACTATTTTATAGTATTTTTAAAGAAAGAAAGTAATTTAAATACGTTTGTATATATATATATATATATATTATAATTACATTATATTTATTATTTAATATATATTATATTTTTTTACTAAACCAATCCTTAATAAATTCCATGTAATGTGAGAATGAATCACAACCCTTTGACAATGTGGTAGTCTAGACGTCCACAAACGAAGAATTCATATTTTCAAAAAATGGAAAAATTGAAAGTATTTTATAAATAATAATTAAATAATAATAAATAAATAATAATTATCCAATATATAATATGAAGAAATTGTATCCATAATAATCATCAACCGTGAGAGGTGGTATTGGAAAATGAACGACATTTTTTTCACAAGGCGGTAGTCTATCAGACACACAAATGGTAAGTATTTTACCCATTTTATGAAAGTGCTTTTAGGTGAAGTTAAAACCCAATATAATAAAAAATATCCGTATATTTATGATAATTTGGTTTTTTGATAACAATATAATATGAATAATTTAGGTGGTGGAGAATGAAAATAAAAAAAAGATATTGGTGAAGGATGATTCCGCTACATTGGGTAACTCATTTTGGTCTGAACGAAAGAGCTTCTATGGTTAGAATTATACCAAAAGTAAAGATCCTGTATTAAGGGATATAATTTTTCCATTATTTTTGTGGGTTATGGATGAGACAATGTGTCTTGAGATGTATAAATAAGGGAAATAATGAATGTCTTTTTATAAATGAGGGGGGTGGATTATTGTAAAACATAAAGGTAAGAACTATTGGGATGTATCCCTTACCACTTGTGCTTAAAAATGGAAAACTAGATGAATTTGAAAGTATTTTCTATCAAAAAAACCAAATTTTAGTGAATATTTTTTATTTTTCTGAAATACATGAATTTTTAGTGAATAGTAAAATACATTAATTTACGGGTAAATACACTATAGTAAGAATCCACAATTCAGGATATCACAAGTGATTTAAACCCCCAAATCTGGAACTAACATGTATTTATTACTATTATGGATAATGTAATACGTACTATTTCATTATCTTCTGATGAAATAATAAACTAATGATTAAAAAACTATGAAAACCCTTCTCTTCTCCACTATATAACTCCCCTTCACTCCCTCTTCACTTCACTCATATCAAGACTATTTCCTTTCCAATATTCATCCCAAATCATTCCCCAAGATCCTACCCAACTTCCAAAAGCTCACAACCTCTTAAAAATACCTAATCCTCTCCCACAAAGTGGATCTCATAGGAGGATGTCTCAATAGGTAAACTCATCTTTCAAATTTCTTCATTTCTTTGAAGTTATTTTATTTTTGTTTCATTATTTCCTCACCTCCCTTCTGAAAACTAGTTTGATAACTCCAGTAACATACATGAACTAGAATGTTTTCACGATAATGGTATATTTCATTATCTTCTCTCTTTTCCCCACCTTTTACTTGAATGAAATGAACGCACTGTTTGAGATGTGCTAATTTATCCCATTCAAGGACAACGATTTATCAATTTCTATTATTATCATTAATTATGGTCATGAAACCATTTTTGTTAGGTTTGAACTAGATTATTATATACGTAATATATCATTTATTGTTTTTATTACTTTTTTAATAATGGTTTAATGAAAAACATTTTCTTTTTAATCAAACCCACTGATTAAAAAAATCGGTTGTCACACTTTTTTTATATACTAATTCAAAACACTCTAAATAACCAAATTAAATTTAAAACCGTGTAATCAAATGGATGTTATCTAATAGAATATACTTCAATTCTGTACATCAACTTTCATATTACCTGTTTATGCAAACATGAATAAAAGTTAACCAGACATTAAAACTGAGTAAACAAACTAGCCCGAACAATGAATTTGAATCTCATAACCAATCAAAATGATTATAAATTAACATAAAATTATTATACTAACCCGGTTAAATATATAATATGTTCTTGAATTATTAATAAATAAACGTAATTTGTTTATTCATGTCTTTAATAATAAGTGGAGAACACCAATTGATTTATGGCAGGGGAACCTTTCCATTTCACTCTTAATCAAGATTACTCTGCATGATATGCCTTTTATGCATAATCCCAAATTATAGGGTATGTTTTTGCACCTAATACATACTTTCCTAATGATTTATAATTTATTAGAAACCTTTTTTCTCTCTCATAAATACCTCTCATGTACACCCGACACCATGCAAATAAACCTTAAAGAATTCTAAACGAACCCATTTTGTTCATTCGAGTTGCCTTACAATTTGTTAAACCAAAATGAGGTTATCTTATATATTTATTTACATATTAAAAATTATTTTTAGTTTTAAAAAATTCATTTATGAATACCCTTTACTCGCTCTCGTTCTGAGATATACATGTTTTTAAAAGATTCCCTCCATGGAACATTCTAAAAAGCATTCCTCTTTTAAGGGAACTTCCCAATTTTTTACCCCATTTAAATTGAACTCTATCCTATGTTTTAAGCCACAATTATCTTTATAAATTCATTATTTTTATTATGGAAACCTTTTTGGTTCAATTATGTTTTATATAAAATATGTTCCTCTATTCTATTTTAAAATATCTATAGTACTTTCCTTACAACCGCACAAAAATGTTTTAATGATAATGTTTCTAAAATTCATTTCATATATGTTGTCCCTTATGTTTGACACCACTTACCTTATTATATTCTTAATTTACCCTATGAACTTCCACATATGTTCTAATTTATTTCTATCATGGACACATTCATGATACGCCCCTTGGTTATGATTTCTGTCATTTTTTGGTACCCATTTCTTTCTATGGCTTCCCTTATATTTATGTATGATTGATTATGTGTGATTATTTATTTCGAAAGACTATTTATGTGGAATTAATATTCATGAAAATTTAGATATTGGTGAACCTAGATAGCACTCCAATGCATTGGATAAATATATGTCTCATGAGATGCGATGTGAAATGGGATTGGCTGTTAGCCTTGACCAATACTTAAATGGGAAACTGGACTGTCGGTTAGCCTTCACCACTACTAAAAAAATGTTTTATGATTATTCCATATTTATATGATTCCATGTTTATATGATCCCATGCTTATATTATATGATTTCATATGTTCCATGATTTGGATATCATTATGTCATGCCTCCTAACTCATGTGCTTAAGATGTATCCTTATGTTCATTCCCTTACTTGGATTTTTAGCTCATCCCTTTGTTCATGAGTTCCCCAGGATACCCTATGTAGATGTTTATAGGTCAAAGGAAGTTTGAAAATATTTATTAATATTAATAAAATAAGTGTTTTTATCCCCATGTTTTATGTTATTTGTACCTAGTCTTCCAAGACATTGGACATAACGATCCTTGGCTTGTACTCATATGTATAATTATGCTCAAAATCATGTAATGTTATATTTAAAAGAATTGGGTGTCTATAGTACTAATAATAAGGTAGGGTAACATGGGTTCACACCATTTACTAGCACATGGCCAGTGTACATGGGTTGACCCCGGATGAAAGGACACAACATGATACCCTTCTACACTATGTGTACCCAACTTCTACATGACTTGTTCTAGACATCGGGGGTTTTTATACTCGGGCAGTACCCGAGGTCAAGGGACATTAACTATGACCCAACTAATCATAATTTACTCCTTTCTACATGGATTTAATATCTTGTCTATTATATCTTGGAAAAGCTACATTAGAGTACATGGCCTTGATCTGTTCCCTGAAGGTTGATGCATATCGTTTCATACTCGTAGGTGTATAATCCCTGTAGAAGGAATTTCTATGAAATGTTGGTAGAATCCCCTCTTAGTGGCCTAATGAAGGTTCCTCTATTTAATATATGTGCCCTAGGTAGAGTCCTTTGTATTGACATGATCATCTTCATTGGGCTTTAATCCTCTACAAATAAGGTTAATCTAGATGGAGTTGTGGGTATCACCCTAGGGCCTTGGATATGATCCTCATTTATGGTATCTAATATCTCCTTATATCTATCAGTGTATCACTCTCATAACGATTTTTTATTAATGGGACTTAATGGACGAACTTGATCAGTGATATTAGACTCAGAACTATGTTCTCCAGGATGAGTGCATTGTGGAATCAATGAACTGAATGCCCAGTGATGGTATGTGGTTGTCGTGACTTACCTCTAGTATTAATTTTATAGTTTGAGTATAAATATATATTCTTATTATATATCTTCACGACATATACTATGTCAATATGACTATATATTCCATTTTTATTTCTTTATGGCTTTGGTGTTCCCTACTGATTATTGTTACACTCACCCTTACAGAGGATTTTCCTACATACGTCATTTCTTGTGCTATCGAGTGACATTTTATGGATTCTAAGGCCAACCATTACTGGATAGACCATTGGGAGTTTAAGTAGGACGATGTGTTCCTATTTCTTTGAGAAACAGTCCCAGAACCTATTTTGTTTAAAGGATGGACTTTATAGATTACTGAACTCTTATTTTGGTGGGATTGTATTTTGGCCCATTTAATTTACTGCAATTTACTTCTTATCATAATGTATTGGTTGAGATATTGGTATACATTCCTTTTTTACTTATTTTTTTTTATATTTTATCATTTTTTGGTTCGGGATGTGTTAATATTTTCTAAACAAGGCATCAGATTAGTTGGCCTCATTAAATTTATACATTATAGATGGATACAGAGTAGCTTACATTCATTTGATTGTTGTCTCCCCTCCACTCATACAGTGATTCATTGAGGCACATCATGGGGATACTAACTCCAATTACCTAAGTGAACATATTTCTACAAGACATGCACCTTATGGATATTCACATAATAGGGATAACATCATATTTTTAGATGACACACAATTGTACTAGTGATGTTGCGGGAGGAGGATCAATACGAGTTTTATAATTCCCCTTTAGGGGTGTATGTTGGAGTGGAGAAGTTTTACTAGGACCTTCGATGTCATTTTTGGTGGACAAGGACGAAGAAGGCAGTGGCATAGATCATTTCCCATTTCCATACATGACAATATGTGAAGGTATAGCAATAGGTTATAGTTGGTTTAGCTAAACCAATTGTCATAAAAAATGGATGTAGGATGAGATATGGATAGATGTGTTAAAGGTTTTATCACATACATCTAAAGGAAATGATTCCATTGGGGTGATTTTTCATTGACTCAGCAAGTCATCTCACTTCCTATCTATCTGGGAGAAGTGTTCAATATAGAGATTAGGACACCTCGATGTGAAACAAATATTTCAACTTCATGGAGTCCAATAAATTATAGTTTATGATTGTGATGATCACCTTTCATCCAAGTCGTTGAAGGTGTTGTAGGAGGAGTTTGGGACTCAGTTACAATTGAGAACGATGTTTCACCCCAGACAGATGTCCAAATAGAGCAGGAAATTCTGGTCTTGGAGGACATGATGTGACCATCCATGTTAGATATCAGTCTTAATTGGGAGGTTAACCTACCTCTTGTTTATTTCACATATAACAATAGCTACCATCCCATCATTGTTATGGCACCATAACATGATTGTTATAGGAAACCATACCAGTCACCACATTGTTAGACTAACTTAGGAGAGTCAACACTCATGGGTCCAGAGTTGGTGCGGCTACTATAGAGAAGGTGTAGATCATCTATGAGTGGATGAAGACTTCCCAGGGTCATTAAAAATAATAATTTGACATATGGTGGAGTCCTTTGGAGTTTGAGGAAGGAGACCATGTGTTCCTTTGAGTTTCTCCTTGTTGGGGATTATAGAGATTTGTCAAGGGTATAAATTTATCTCTATTGTTTATCGACCCCTTTCAGATACTACATATAGTAAAAGAGGAAGAGTACTCATTGGTTCTACACACATAGTTGAACCTGGTACATCATATCTTCCATCTGTAGCAGTTGAGGATGTACATGCATGATCCATTGCATGTCATAGACTAGGGAAAGATGGATATTGATAAGAGAATGACTTGTGCTGAGTCCCCAATGGTGATCAAGGATTGACAAGAGATGATTTATTATGGGTGAGAAATTTCTTTAGTGTGTGTCAAGTGGTAGCAAAGGTGTCTCCAAGAGAGAACATGGGAGAGAGAGGCTCATATTCATGCATAGTACCCACATATTATTGTATAGTCGGTGTTTTTATATTTTTGGTGACATAAAGCCCTAAGGTAGGGAGAACTTAATGTAATATATTTTTCTATTTATTATCTCTATGTGTTATGTGGAATTAATTCGAGACTAGGAATTAAAAAAACATGCAATTTTGAGTCCTGGTGTGCCCACAATAATTGTTTGAAAATTAGAAAATTATTAAATAACATGTGTGGTTAGATTTCTAAACAATTTGGAATAACATTTAAATGGGTGACCATATAAGAAATAAAAATCCACTATTTAGTTTATCTTATCAAATTTACCCTAGGTGTGACTTAAAATCAATGGGCGCGGGTCAGGTGTGAAATGTACCTTTTGGAATTTTAATAAATAAAAAAATTATTTTATTTTAATGTTTCAAAGTGATATAGTTAAATTCCTTTTAAATTTTCCTTTTATATTGGAAAAAATTGTTAGAATCATAACTGTTGAATTTATTTGAGGCTCTGTATAAGGCCCTAAAGAACTCTCTCATTGGAAAATGATGATAGAGCATGAATCAGAGATGGACAAACATTGTTTTTTATGAATCTCACTAACAAAATTATTGTGATGATCGATCCCCTTTAGTGAAAGATCCTCCCCTGAGGTAGGGCATGGTGTTCCGATATATTTTCCTTATTCTTAGATTCAAAAATGAATGTGGAACAATCAGTGAATAAGTTGAATTTCGGTTCTCTCATTCTTACAATAAGGTTTGGATGGTGGGTTTTATAAAGGTTTTTGACTATTGAGAATTTATTAAGTTTTCAAGATTGTTTTTATGGAATCGATCGAGGCTGGAATGAACAACGGATGATGTTCATTCATTGGGTTGTTCTTGTAATTTTTATACCAAGATGTGTTTCATGTCCTTCATGTTCTTTGTGTTTTATGAACGATTGAACGTTGCACCTCCATTTAATGAAGAAATGATCTGAAATTAAAGATCCAACCTAGGGATGACCTAGTGGTGGTGTAACATCAACATATCCACATTTAGATCTATCAACATATCTCTCTCCTGATGGTTTTAGGCAGAGTACTTATTGGATGGACGTCATCAGTGATATCCGACTCAGGAGGGTGTTCTCTTGTATGAGTGCATTTTGGATTCTTCAAAATGAATATATAGTGTTTTTATGCAGTAATTATGACGTATATATAGAATATGTTTCTTGGTTTTAATATATTTTGCTATTCTTGTTATATTTATTATAGACATATACTGTGAAGATCTGACTATATCTTCCATTGTGTATTTATTTGGGGTTTCTATGTGCCCTACCGAGTATTGTTATACACACCCATGCACGAGCTTTTCCTGTGTGTGTCATGTATTGTGTAGAAAAGTGACACTTTTATGGATTCTAGGGTGGAATAGGACCGTACAATGCTTTGTGAGTTCAGGAAGGTTGAGGTGTTCCTACCACTTCATGCTATATTCCCAATACATATTTTGTTTATAGTACTGGAATTGTAGTCTACAAACTCATTATTTTGGTTAGCTTATATTTTGGCCCTATATATTTTACTCCATATTACTTCTAGTCATATTTTGTTGGTTGGGATATTTGTATCAAGACAATTGTTTTTATTTTTTTAACATTCTATAATTTTTGGGTTTGGAGATTTGTGCCTTCATATAGGTATATAAGAAATGCCTCACATGTTTTGGATATGCCTACTCGGTGCTAGTCACCATCCCCTAACCTGTTGGTGACCGTTTTAGGGAGTCACAGTATGGGCGCCACTAGGATAGGTCATGACATGGATAGTGAAAAAATGGAAAATAAAAATAAAAATATCTAACATTTTTAATGTAGATTGATACAGAACATGTTCTGGATAATTTTTACAATCACATATATATAAATCCAATAGTTTTAAAAAGGTTCATTGATATAATCAAAATTGATGATAATGGGACAATGTTTTATTTCCGGATTCTTTTACTAATGTATAGTAGTTTTCAAAAGGATATATACTTACTTGATTTCATTCCATTTCAAATCTTCAATATCACCCTTTGGTTGTGTCTTGGCCAGCATCCACTTCATATCTCACTCCAAAAATAAAGGTGAAATTTTTATCCCAAAATCACTAACTGATCATAAGATCTATATGTATAACTATAATTCATTCAATATTTCTTTAGTTTCCATCATTGAAAAAATTATAGCTCATGTTATCAAATATGCATAAACCCTCATATGGTGTGATAATACTTTTATCACTAAAAACTCAATGAATTTTAACTTAAACCATTCTATAAATGGTAATCCCCGTAACCCTTACAAAACATAAAAATAAAAAACATTATAAATAAGGTATATAAATATCCCAAATCTGATTAACATTGATCCCCCATATATTATAACGTGTCCCCTAGTCATAACATACCAAACATGTGAATACCTTTATATTTTTTTTCTCTTAAATCATCATAATATCTACAACTTCCATAAATATTTATTTAAAATATTCATGATTTCTTATTCCAATGATCGTTGTATATGTACTCTAAATCCAAAAATTCCTTAAACTCCAACCATGATAGAGTAAGCCACTTTTTCAAAAAATCCTTTATCATTTATAAGGTCATAATTACTATCAAATTTACTTATCCATATCATCTTCTCTGTATCCATATAATATATAATTTCCTCATCCACATGTACATGTTAAGGATTACCTCCCTTAATTTTACCATGATATTCAATATTTTTTTCATTTTCATTTGTATCATTTATAAAATTATTGAATATCATTAAATAAAACCATATACAAACAATCCTAATATATGTCATGATTCATATAACATAATATTCAAATCTGAAAGCATATAAACTTCACTCCTAAAACATTATTCTTAATCAATTATCCATGAATAATTATTATATTACACAATACCCCTTTTTTAGAATATGATATATGAATTGTGTCTTATACATCTTCAACATCAATATAATCATGCCTCTAATGATTAATATAGACAATACTGTTAGAACATCCCATACCAATCACATGTAATTTGTGGTCTCTTGATCTTCATGAATATAACTAATACATGCAACACCTTCCTGATAATATTTATGATATTTCCACTAATTAAATCAATTTGTAAAATTCCCATACATTCTGTATATAAAACATTAAATGTTATCCCGACTTGAGTTAGTTCTCTCTATTGAATAAGACCATAAATCATAGTATGAGAAACAATTATCATAGAAGAAAACCATAAAATCATGATATAATACATAATAGGATGACTAAATCTTGACACCTATTTTTAAATATCTATCACCATAGGGTTATCCTTAGATACATCCCTAGATGTATCCTTATAAATATCTCTTTGGATGTCACTAATGATTTCTCATCCTAGTTTGAAAAGGATGACTAAACCATTCTGTTATTACCAACTATTGATTCCCATGATTAAAATTCATTGATATTAAATCATTTTAGATGAATCTTCATCATATTAAAAAATTACATGCTTGAGAACCGTAATTATTTAGTTTCTTTGTAAACATAGAAACATAATATTATAACATTGTGAAAGATCTTCAATATATCCCTCAATGATATTACCTATAAGTAACCCAACATAAAAATCTTCTTCATAACCTTCAGAAAGGAAACATGAAAAACTGTTGATCTTATATACTCATTAAGGGTAAACAAGGGATATATTTAAGCATAACAAGATCATAAGGGTATGAGAACATGATAATAACATTAAACGATCAAACAATTAATATCATATATCATAATGAATAGTTATGTAATAAATATTGGATGTTTATAAGACATGAATCATATGGTAATCAAGAGTGTTGTCTATGAATGTATAACCTAGTAATAATATATAGAATATTGGAAGAAAAAACATATAATATCATTCCCTATAATTTAAGGATAATTGCTAAAACATGTTAGGGAGCTTCATGGGGGATACACCTACTAGGTGGGAAAAAACACCATCCCCAGTTGCAACCATTTTCTTATAATGGATCCAGTTAACCATTCTTCCCAATGTAGATCGGTCTTCCACATCTTCCAATATAAGTTCAGGCTTCCCCTTCTTCCCAAATGTATCATGAGGCACCTATTTCCCATTGTGGATCAAGAAACACCTGTTTCCCAATATAGATTAGGACGCACATGTTTTCCCTTATGGATCATGTTTGTCATCTTGTTTCCCATAATAATCTCATGAGATATAAATATTTATCAAATGCATTGGAGGTGGATATATGTCCCACATATCACATAATAAAATTATACATACATGTACTATAATATAATAAAATATTCATCATACCATGACCTATAAAAAGTTATGAGTTTTATAAACCTCGTTTCATACCCCCTGAAATGAAATGGGCATCAAAATGATTTCATGAAATCAAAACCTATGAAATAGGGGGAGGTTTCATAATAAATTAATCAAAGTAATACCCCGTGAAAAGAAATTGGATTCATAAGAATATAACTCGTGGAAGAGAAAAGAGTTTCATTAACATCATTCCACCAAAATATAAACTCATCAACAAAAAATATTAATTATTTTTTTGGATCATGTCACAAATAAATATTAAACTACATTAATGGATTCAATAATATATGTAAAATAATTTTGATTTATCACATGTATATTATATCATGGAATATAATAATTCTTTTAAATTAACATTTTAAAAAATAAAATATATTAAAAAATTATACTCTTTAAAAAAATTTGAAAATATTAAAATTAATCATTAAAATAATTTAAATCATTTTCGAAAAATACCGTTTCATATTTGGAAAAAAATAATTCTTTAAAAAAAACCATTTTAGAAAACCATTATCATTGAAAAAAAACATAATGAATATCACATAAATGAAATATTTTAATTTTATTTTTCATTTAATTTCAATTCATGCTTTTTTGGGGGGTTTCCAATGGTTTTATGGAGGAATAGATGAGATTTCATGAATTTATCCAAACCATGAGTCCAATTCCAGATTTTTAAAAAAATATTCTTTTATAACATTTTCTTTTTTAAACATTATTCAACCATTAAAATTTCTAAATGGGCTCCCATTAAATATTAAAACCACCTTCACAATTTGGAGCATTTAGAAATCCATAACAAATGTGTATATGGGTTTTTATTTAAGGGATTGATCCTTCCTAGAAGCCCAATTCTAGTTTTAAAAATAAAATTTGTTTAATTAATAACTTATTAAATTTTAATGGTTTTTCGGTGATTCCAAGTCTCACCCAGGACCATTGAGCCCATCCCTGCGAAGAACCTCCCTCTATCCTTTTTCCATCTCCTCTTCATCGCGATTGAGTGCAGAACAACTTATGGTTTCTAAAATTAGCCAGATTGGAGGAGGTAAGTTTTTTCCATCATAAGTCTCTCAATTATTACTCTTTTTCCTCCATTCTATTTCATAAATGACCTACTAATCCTTCTTAGATGCTCCCTGGAAGGTTTTACTGTTTTAAATTTCAGCTACTGGTGTATTTGGTGAGTATTTTCAAGATCCGTCAAGTAAGTGAGTCTCTTCCATTCCTCTTTCAAATTTCCTAGGGTTTCATTCTCATTGATTGAGGTTTCATACCTTTTCCTAGAAGTAAAAAATTACCAGAAGGTAGGGTTTAACCTTGGGGTTTCTTGGTCCATTTTTTTTGGTTTTAGGATTGTTTAATGTCCCTCTTGGTGCGTTTGTGGTGCGACTTGATTTTCACACATTGATTCAAGTGTTTCCTTTACATTGGTAGATGATTCCACTTTTTATGAAATCGTTCTAACATAGATAGTATTTATATTATGTTTTAATGTTTATTCCATTGATTTGGTGCTGCAAAAATTGGTTATAGTGGTTTTTGTAAGGCAAGTGAAATTTAAGGGCAAATTTCATGCGGAATTTTTTCTTTTCATATAAATATTTTATTGGTTGAATAATGGCCGCCTTTTAATTATTTACATGACCTTATTGAACTATATTAAGGATTAAAATAATTTTTTTAATTGTTATTATTTTTGGTTGTTTCTGCGAAATTCGTTAGGGTGACGTTTGTTAAGAAAATGGGTTTTGAGTACCAATTTGGTGTTGAATTGGGTGTTTTACATGGGTATTCTATGTGATGCTTATTGGGATTGTTTTATAAATCATGTGATGAGTTTAAATAAATTTTTAGGGTGTGATGGATTTTGGTTTGATAAATATGAGTATGAATATGGTGTTCTAATGGGATTGTCAAAGAGTTTTGTGTGAAAAACAAGGAATGATTTGGAGAAGTGGTTTTATTGAAAGTCAAAGTGTTTGGTTGTGTGTTTTAAATGGTATAAAATTTGTGTAGCTACTGTACTGATTATATGTGACCATTAGTGTTGTTTTATATGAAAATGGATATATATATCATTCTGAAATTGTTTGATCAGAAAGGTGGAATCCCTGGTACCTAGTTGGGGCGGATGTGTACTAGTACAGCTAGTGGACCAGATGTGTTTTGTCCCTATTTCACCTAGAATTTGGTTAAATAAAACTATAAATAAACTATGTGGATGATGATTTGGGACTAATAGGTTATGGGTATGTTCTCTACTAGTGTATCGTGCACGAGAATTGATTTTACAATGCTTACTTTACACCGAGGTATGAGGTACATGGGGCCCAAGACTATTTAGTGCCTAGGGGTGTTCCTGATTTTGTTGCTCATTATGTTTGTGGTATTTTAACATGTATTAGGGTGTTTCTGGAAGTAATTTACAGCAGCTAACATGTCTATTTAACTTTTTGAACATTCTAAAAACTTTATATTGAAAACTATTTTCAATTGAAGTTGCAATTCTTGGATTTTATCACTACATTTTATTGTATATTAAAACTGATTGATATTTCACATTTCATTTCTTGATATTTGGAAACAATGGGTGTTATCCTATTCGGCATAGTATCACACCCTACTTACACCCCTTCGGTGTAAGTAGACATTGTTATGTTTTACTCAAGTAATGGAATGGTTAAAGGTGATGGCAGTTCAATGTGTTAGTCCCTATCCTTGGCACGGAGTCGTGGCGACGACTTGGGGGTGATGACCCCTTGTCATGTGGAGTCCATGGGGATGTTTTGTTGTTGTTCCAGTGTGCCTTTAGACCTTTTGTATTTCATTTCAACTTATGTATTTAGTTTCATATTTTTTTATAATCTAGGCTGGTATGATTTTTTCATATTCATTTTATCAATTTTTTTTGATGTTTTTTGTATAATCCTTGATGGATTGAAAATTCCATCACCCACCTCAGAACATTGGAACTCCCTTACATACTTATTTGATCTAGAAGAAGTGTTTTTACCTTTAGTGGGAAACTCTATGAGAAAACAGTTTTTTGCAATTGGTTATTTATGAGGGGTGGATGACTCGTCGCAAAGAGTCATTTGTCAAAGACTATTTTAGATGAGAATCATATCTCTTCACAAATAGTTGGTAAAAATTATTTTCATCGGGAAGATATTTCTAATGAAAAAACATTTGGCGGATGATATGTTCCAAACAACGTGAAGATTATTTGCAACTGGAATATACCCATGTCACAAATACCATTCTTTCATTATTGTTATTTCCATCAGGGGTTTACTTCTGCCGCAAATAGTTTCCAAAATTTTATTTTTTCTAAAAAGGGATATTCTCTAATCATAAATAATCTATCTACAAAGAATATTAGCGACAGGTCCCATCACAAATATTATTTTTGACAACTTTCGTAATTAATTCTAATAGACCTATTTA
The DNA here is from genome assembly GCA_963277665.1 of Viscum album. NCBI lineage: Eukaryota > Viridiplantae > Streptophyta > Magnoliopsida > Santalales > Viscaceae > Viscum > Viscum album. The sequence goes on from OY728150.1 coordinate 1,050,499,016, forward strand.
TGATGCGACCCCTCATAAATACTTCTGTTGCGATTATTCACGTTGTAAAAGATCTAACCTACATATAACCACCCACCCCCATGAATCATTTTAATTTCAATCTTATCTGAACTCATCTCTCTTAATCTACTTTTATATTTTTGTCATTACTTTTTTCAAAGTTTTAAATTTTACAGTGGTGGAAATTTTAAACTTTAAAACACCAAATGTTTCAGTTTTAAGGTATTTATTATTTTATTTTAATTATGTTAATTTATATTAGTAATTATTTTTATTAATTACTAGTAATTAGATATAATTTGAATAAGTTAGTTTTATTTTCCATATATTAGATTTAAAACAATTATTAGAAGTAATGTTTTTAATTAAAATTGAACTATTTTAAGTTGTAATAATTTGATTCAATTATCTGTAATTAGTAATAATTAAGAGTAATTAGTAATAATTAGTAGGGATTAGTAATAATTAAAATAAATTAGTAATTGTTAGTACTAACTATTAATGATTTGTATTAATTTGTAATAATTAGTGAAAATTGTAATAAAATTTGAAAACAAAATTTATAGAATTTATAATAAATAGACATAAAATAATAAATACTTTTATAAATTATTATAAAATATAAAAATATTTTAAACTGATACAAAATAATAAAAATTTGTAATAAATTGATAAAAATTAGTAACAAATTAGTAATAATTTTTTATAAACTATTTAAAATTAGTAAAAATTATTGATAATTTGTAATAATTTGTATAATTTAGTAATAATTTGTTATAAATGAAAAAAATACTAATTTAGTAGAATTTACAATCAATTGATATTAAATACTATAAATTATTACAAATTATTATAAATTAAAAAAAATTATAAACTAATAGTATCTAGTATTAATTAGTAAAAATTCTTAATATAATAATATAAATTAGTGAAAAATAGTAATAAATTGTTATAAACTAATAATAATTAGTATTAATTATCCATAATTTTTAAATGGAAATAATAACTTCTTCAACATAATAGGGGGAGGAAGGAGGAGATGCATCAAACTAGTAGTTATACATCTAGTACGCATCGTAGAAATATGGTATGTTATTTTTCTAATTATTTATTTAACTTTAAATGTGAACCATTTATTTTATTCTCATATAGAAGGTCAAACAATATGATTTTATGGAGTTCGATGTTTGTAATATTATGTATAGTGATTATATCACAAGGGTGATTGTAGGTAGTATCTCACGGAATATTGTGTTCTGTATATTTGTTTAGTTTAAAAATTAAATGTAAATAATATTTTTACTATTTTAATTTTAAATTACAATTGAAGGAGTATTTTGAAGAAGAGTATTCTCAGAAATAGAATGCACGTACGTCTAAGCCCAAGGATTTGAATAGTATTGCAATAAAAGTTGATGATTTAACATGGATGCAGGCAACTCATTATGAATTTGAGAGAGGTTGTTTTTTTGTTATCAGTTCTCAATTAATATATGTGAGTTATTATGATATCCCTGTAATTTCAGAATCCATATCAATGAGAGATCATGGAGAGTCATCATCATCTACTACACAATATGAGAAGCAGATGTGAGATTAGGGAGATCATATAGAGGCCATGTGTAGGGATCCAAAGGAGTTTCATCAACAACTGCAGTAGAAGTTGTAAGAGATATTTTGATGTTAGGATAAGTAGTTCAATTGATAATGAAGTACATATGGCGTCTGACTCATCGGTTAGGGATGGTGTTCAGTCCACCACCACCTCCAGATGACACATTCCCCCTAAGTGAATTATTTTTTATAAACATTTGTATGTACATATGTTTTGTTATATTTTTAGTAATATATATAATTACAGTTTTATATACCGTGTATTTTAAATTTATGATAGTATTTTTATATTTTTTGTAATATTTTCTTGTTTTTATTATTTATCATTTTATTTTTTAAAATATATATATCCGATGGGTAAGCCCTCGCATCGCCAATAAGTATTTTTTAACTGAGGGACGACCCGTTACAAATAAATTTTTCAAAAAATATTATAAAATTTTTGGCGGCTGACCATAATAAAATACTATTTATAACGTCATATTCTACAACGAGCTATTTATTGTAGGACCCATTTTTAAATAACACATCACATATAGTTCAATCATTTTTATTGGAATGAGAATACCCCTACCCCATCCTATGGATGTAGAAATATATATTCTTCTCATGACTCTAAGGATTCCCCTTGATCACCCATTCCATATGTGGTTGGTATAGAGGTATAAGAGGGAAAAAGGGTATAACCTCAAAGGCATCCCTCCATGATTTGAGGAATGTTTCTATACCAACAATGAAATGATCTGGTAGATAAATATAGGTATAGAGGAAATCCACAACCCACAATAATCACCATTACCCTGAACCTTGATGAAGAAAAAGTGTACACCTCATTTCTAAAGTAGCACCGATATTTATTTTCCAGGAAGTAGATGGAAATTTTGTGCCTTCGTCCTGATGTGGTCTCCCACCACATCAGATTTCTAGAAGATCTACCAGGATAAAAGAAGGTAACCAGAAAAATGAATTCAATTCATGTAGATAAAGAGACATTCAAAGTGAATAAAATCATAATGTCCAACTTCCTTTAGGATTTATAGAAGAAAAAATGTCAAAACAATATCAGCCTAGTCATGATGAATAATGAGAAGATCATATTTTTCATCTAATTCATAGATATCAAGTATAACTATCCAAAATATCATTTATTGGTTACAATTTTAGATAATATAATCAATACAAAAGCTTGTTATAATGATCTAAAATTTATGTAAGGTTTCATAGGATATAATCAAATCCAGATGCAACTAGAGGGAGCTAAAGCCTCCACTTTTTGGGAACCCATGTTGAAAAATTCAATCTGGTAATGCCTTTTGGTTTGACAAATTCTGGAACAATATGTTTGGATTACATGCCTCGCATCTTGAAACCCAATTTTGGAAATCCAATTGAATGTTATGATGATAATATGGTGCATCAATCTAGGTAATTTTTTGATCATATTGCTAATCTAGAAAACATATTATACAATATATAATAGAATATAATAAAAATGAACCACTATAAGTGTGTTTTTTGTATTACCGGAGTGAAATTTGTTGGATTTGTGGTATTCCATCAATGCAATGATGTTGACATTCAAAATACTAATGATATCCCTAACCGTTCGTCTCCTCAAAACCTCAAATAGTAGAGGACTATAGTGATCCATCACAAACAGTCTATGAATTATAGTGAATCATAATGGAAATTTATTTCCCTTCACCGTGTAAATTAAGAAGGGGGTTAGTTGTTAGTAAATTGATAACTGCCAAGAATAATATGATAGTATTAAGAAATTTATCTTGATTTAACTTGTGCTAATGGATCTTATTAATAAAAATTCACTCTACTTGTGTTTGAATATTTAACAGCGATCATTGGGTTTTTTCCTTTCACAATAGAATGGAACATGGTATGAAAACAACCACTATTATCTCATCTGAAACATAATTGATACTAAGACTCATTATATAGATAACAATGTCAACATTTTGGAAGTACACTTTTTAGATTATGAATTCAAGAATTTATATTTGAATCATGTGATCCATTGCATCTCATATGATAACCAAATCAAATAAATTAGAAACTATCCCAATATGACATGATGTTTGTCATGGTGGGCATTTATATTTCAATATTTGGACATTCATTTCATGGATCAAAAAGTGAAAATAGGACATGAAATTACATATTTACTTATTTAAAAATCTACAATAGAAATAATAAAATTAAATATTGAATTGCCTAATGACGATATATTATCTATTTTTGGTGACCCCTAGAAAAGGAAGATGTATTTTGATTTTTTTTCAAAATCCTAATAGGAAGGGGAATGAATTGACCCATGATTAATAAATTTAGGGTGGTATTCACTCATAACTCGATAGAAATGTTTTTTATACCTTATGAATTTATCTTTTCAAGAGGATATAATATCAATGAGATGATATACTAAACCCAAATCACTAATATAAAACTATAAATGAAAATACTCGGGGACAACCAGATGGTAAAAGGTTATTTTGACATAGTGATCAAGCAGATCAATAGTGATTATGATATAATAATGGATGATTTGATTCCCTTTCTTGACTATGTGTAAGGTTTAATGGTGGAATTATATTTAGAGCTAACATTATCACATGTCACGTACTCACAAAAAGAGTAGACATATTACTAGGAAAATATGGCTACTACTTTGGATTGTTCCGAATGAGATGAAATTTTCGTCAAAATTCTTCAGAGCAGAATGGTATCAACAATTTTTAATGAAATAATAGAAGTAATAAATGAATTTAATTCTATACCTAAACAATATGTTCATGTAATTGGTTGGATAACACCTATAATATAATATCTTCAAAATGGGACTATTCTAGTTGACAATGAATGAAAAGAGAAAATATGATGAATATAATCAAATTCACCCTTTTTGACAACCTGAATAGCTATAGGGTCATCTATGAACTATTTTTTGATGGATTACTCCTCATACCATTCAACAAGTAAGATACTATTGTCATTATGAAGGATGTGAACAAATACACATGTGTTTCCCATCTTTCAAGGATCATGATATCTCATCAAATCAGAGGTATTTGGTATTTCTGTATTTTGAGGGTGCAGAATTGTACAAAATTCACCAAAATGTGTCACTCCAACAATGTATGAAACAACATTATCCATCAACCCCAATTGTAGTTAAACATTTCCAAACACTCATGTCAATTCATTGTATATGGGATATATGTTGCATGAAAAACTCTCTAGCTAAATCTTAGTACATCAAGTACATTCATACTACTGTGGACATTGTTTTCTAAATGGACCATTGAAATACCCCTCAAGGAAGTAAAGAAAAATTTAATCATAAATTTCATGATGTACAACATAATCATAATATTTTGGTGGCCCTCACACAAAACTAATGGAAAATGACAGCAATTTATGATCTTCCAAATTGAAATGTTTTTACCAGGTGTAGAACATTGAGTCCAACCATTCAACCAACTACTATTTAGAAGCAAATACATTGATAAGGGATTTTAGAAATAACTTATCAAAAATTCACTTTTTTTATGGTAAAAAAGACTTAATGTATTGTCCCTCTAAACATTTACAATACTTGTGGTATTACTACACTTCTTCTCATACTACCACATAAAAAAACTCTTATTCACTTATATATGTGATATAAGTAGTCTATCCCATCAAAATATAATTTTATTCACTTCATATTACCATTTTTTATCAGTTATATATAAACTATCAATCTAAAAAAATGACAATATTAGTTGGAAATTCCACGTGATAAATAAATGTGCGCCTTGATTCATTTAGAGTTCTATAAAAATAAGATAAAAGGAGCCTTTAATAAGAAATTACACCTCCTAATTTTAGTCAACAGAAAATTAGTTTTAGTTCTCAGGACCCCAATGATACCATGGAAGAAAAAAACAAATATTGAACCCAAATTGGAAGGTCCTTACGTCATTCATAATGCACACCCCAGTTGTGTATACTCATTGATCACAATGGATGGGGAGTGAATTGCACCTCCCACAAAAATTGGTTAACTCATTAATTATTACACATTAATGTTCAATATATTATATACAAATTTATACTAAAATACCAAATATCCCCAACACATGTTATTAAACTACATCCATACCAATTTTGGTAAACATGGGATGACTTATATAAATTTTTTGAGATGATTTCGTGTCCTAAAAAGAGATAATGGTACCATTTTTTGTGATGTCCACCTACCTCACTATGTCTAAAAACTACATATGTTCGGATTCATGTATCCATAGGACATACAGTTACACCCCAATCACATATCATGGGCCCTACCCTAGTATAAATTTTAATGAATAATAATCCCTCCTTGCATATAGTTCTAACACGTGTGTAGAATCATCCTTAAAATAAAAATTTGTGTCTTTATTCCTATTACTACAGGATATATACTGATGATCAGATCTCAAATTCTAGGTCCAGCCACAACAAGATTAAAAAGTTCCCCATCTTTGACTAACATACTACCCCAACCAATTAAGAAGATTACAACATGGATTTCCTCATTTGCATACTCATGATTGAGACCAATTATCCCTTCATTACATACATGCTTGATCTATTTAGGAAATACACCACCTTTTCTTGGTTAATTCTTTAAATGAATTCTCTTTTCATACTAATGTGCCTTGCTTTTCCATATTAAACACTTTGTCCCGGGGAATAAAAATCTCCATATTCTTTCTCTGAATGTCAATGAAAATGATAATCCATTTTAATGGGAACTTGTTTTTTTGACATTGCATACTATTCCTAATTTGGATCTACATAATGTCTGACCCAAATGTGACCCATCAAATAGAGACAAATTCATCTTTAAATAGAATTCCTCTTCTCTCCAGGAAATTAAAAGTATAGCGGTACACACTAGAAACGTTCCTTGATTGATATTTTATAATATAATCTAGATAACTCTAGAAATTATCTTTTATCTCACAATAATCTTGTATCATCTGGGATTTCATATTTTTTGGTAATTATTCAAATTTTTTTAAAGTCTCACCACAACCAAAATCCACTATTGGTCCTTATCGCTTGAATTAACAACTAGACAATTCCTAGAAACAAGTCCTTAAAATGCACATTGTTAGTCAATTCGGGATGACATTAATTTATAGATGTCTATATATCCAAGAATTAGGATATTAAAATAAGTGTATATCTCTCTGATATCTTCTATAAATTCATTTAGTTTTTATATTCATGTCTAGATTTCATACCTTCTATTATGTTATAGACTATCTACCTTTCTATTTTATGTTAAATCTAATCTACCTTAAATTATTGATATCCTACTTCCTAGATACCTATTGTTAGACTTTAGTAAAATATTCATTTCATAATATTTTAATCAATATGACACCCTTCCCTCATTGTACAATGATAAAATGAAAATATAATGTTTTTTTTATAATGTTATACTATATTTTTTACATCCCATTCACATGATATAAAATTGCATGATAATTTAGACCTCAACTAATAGGCCCCACCAACATTCGGTGACGGTCTCCTAGCACATAGGTTTTTTTCATAGAACATTGTGTGGCTTGAATCTCCCTCCATTGAGATACCTAGTGACACCAAGATCCAGTATCCCTTTCATTACACTATATGATTATAATTCCCACTCCATGTACAAGAACATGATATGTGTGGTAACCTTTTTCTCATAACTATGTGTGGATTCAGTATATCTACAACAACATATATTGTGTCGCCTAAATCTCTCATATTTGTACTATCCATTAAATAATCAATCAACATCCCACCCCTACCCTTATGGAGAAATATCTAATTAGTTTAAGTCATTCCAAAACTAGTTACATTATTTACAAACTTGTTATCGAATTCAACCCCCCTCTTACTTACATAAATATTAAATTTATTTAAGGGATTGAAACCCCCGGTCTGAACAGCTATATCATATTTTATATAGTCATTCACTTCACAAATGACACTCCATGTAATTGGAATTTGGATCATTATAATATTTTCTCATCAACTGATCACAAGGATAATCAAGTATAAATGTACCCTCTATTTTGACTATAAATACTACGCCTAATATGGAGATGCATAATGTGTTCCCTGGATGTAGCTTGTCAATTTGGAACAAGTATGTACTTAAGAGAATGTCTTCTTGTATCTGTATTCCCTAACGACAGCATAATCAAATCCACATTTAAAATATTTTCTCTAGTTATTCCATAAGTACATGTCCCATACAATTTTCAAAAATCCTTTAATCTTAATATTATGAATTATAATCCTCCTCCTAGAATCTAGAAGATGAAGGATTATTTCATATAATAAAACATTCCTACAATCAGACAAAAAATATGGTGGATTATACCATGAAAAATAATTATAATTTATAGTAAAACTTGGAAACTCATTAACATCTTTTTGTTATTACATCAATCATGACTCATGTGGTCTTAGAGATTTCTAGAAATTATTCCACTATTTGTTTAATCTAAATTGGGAATCAAAGGAATGATGGGTCCATCTTATATATATTCAATATACCTAGAGTGGCCTTCTTATTATTCCTTATTCTTCCTTATATATGAGCTAGATATACATAAGGAACATTCCTATAATTACGTGTTTTTTAATTATTACCCAATTGAGATATGTAATGAAACATTCACTATGAATATGAGCCCAGAAACAACACAATGAAAATGCCCCATTCCTTTAAAATTTATTCACAATCCATGTAAGGAAATCATAATGATAAATATTAGAATTTTTGTATGTGGTTCCAAATGGGAATAGATAAACCTCATTATGGATGTCTCGAGTCTAAATGCTCTAATCATGATTTTAAATCCCCATTTCATTCCATAAACTACAATTCATTACTTTATGATACTCTGATCCTCAAAAACTGTCCAAGGTCATCAGAAATAATAATATTTTGAGGAATAATATTTAGTTTTTAGTAATTCCATTTCATGGATAAAAACTCTATAGTATATGAAAGAATTCAATTTCAAAGGGAAATCATTGTGCAGGGAGGGTTTTAGGTAAAAATAACAGAAATTAGCCACATATAACTAATCCCAACATGAAAAATGGCTTCATATGGACACCTTTAAATAGGAATGGGAATCATTAGTGTCTAAATTATCACTAAAATGAATTGAAAGAGGCCAAATAACTCCTTCCAGTTTCCACCTCTTTATTCCAATTGGGACCAATTCTAATGGGTGTATTTTTTGGGTGACAAAAAATGTCTAAAAATAATCATGAATATTTTATTATGAATTTAGGGGGATCCATTATCAAGACAGATTGAGTTAAAATTGAGAATGGTTTCAAAAATGAAAATCATCCATCCCCTTCAAGAATAGTTCCTCACATTGTACAGGATAACCACTTTTCTTGGTTTCTATGAAATGGATTTTTATCATTGAAAGTTGGTAAAATCATGCCCCCTCAAAAATGATCCTCATTTGAGGTTTGTGATTGTAAAATCACTCCCCCCACAAATGATTTATTTTTGGTAATGTTTTCATAATATCCCTTCCACTGAAAATGATTTTATTTTACAACATGAGGTCTTCTAGTCCCCCCCACCCACAAACAACTTTCATTATGGACGTGAAGTTGTAAAATAATACCCCAAATTATGATATTAATTTTAAGTGTGATGTGGTTAAATCACATCCCCTAAATTCTAATCTCATTTATAGTGTGACAAAAAAAGTTCTACCATCCACACATCTTGGGGTATGCTATGTTCCTGAACAACCAATATGAGAAAATGGTTATTATTATGAACAAAAAATACAAGGTCTTCTCAACAAAAAATGGATAGGATGACACACATATATTAGAAATAAAGATAGTGAATAAGACCAGATAATATTAATTGAGGTAATTTCAAAAGGTAATTCACTTCCCACACATCTCGAAGGAATATGATAACCTGGAAAGGTATCCTTTGATACGAATCCCCCCCAAGGGATAACTTCACTAGTAAAACAACCCTCGTGGTAATTCATAAATTGGACACCATTTCATTAATATATGAAATCGTCTCACAATGAAACTACATTTTTTATTAGAATCCCTTAAAAAAACCCATCCTACTTAGCATAAAAATTATGAGAAATGGGGTATCCTTAGGGGATATTACCCTTCTACTCTTGCTTCCCTCCTTCTTCATAGAATTCAACCTCTTATTATCCCCTTAAAAACTATCAAAGTTGTCCCCTTTAACTGATACCATCACGTTGCAATGACCTCATCAAGACCAACACCACATCCAATAGGTCCACAAATCCTAAAGAATAGAAACATCAATATGTCTCTCTCTAAATCATAAATTCTCATTGTAAAGGAAGTCCTTTATTTGACTTACCTAATAAAAATTTTCATAATAATGATCAAAATCATGCATTCATATGGTAATGAAGAACCCAACCACAATGGAGTTGGTGGGAAATATCTCAATCTTCGAATTGACAAGCACTACCTAAAATGTGAAGAGAATCGAGTGGTATCTATACATCTAATGGTTACATAAGACTTGGAGTGCGGTTTAGAAAAATAAAAGACAAGGATAATGAGTAAATCGTGTCTTTCTTCCTGACTGCCATGTGATATCACAACCCTCAACCACCCACATACAAGGACATAAATGGGAATCCCTCCTTGAGTGAGCCCATATCCTCTATTTTAGGATTTCATATTCCTCTTACATTCCATATCTATTACATCATCCACCAGAAAACTAGAAATAAATTTCAACATGGTATTATAATTTGGGTTTAAGTCCCTTCCCGATCAATATTTTGTGATGTGTCAATCTTACATGGTATCTTGTATTTCACACCAAGGATGAACCACATGGGATTAGGGACTTGTAGTGATCATAAAACAAGAAAAATCAAAACACTTAAAAGGACCCCACTAGTTTTAATCCACAATAAATGTTTCAAAGGTCCATATATTTTGGAATACAAACCTTAATAAGTCCATATTTTGATTAAAAAAGATAAGGTCCTACCTTGTTGGATTCATAACTAACATTTCCAAACACCAAATTATTTTATTACAGACACAATGAGATACATATGAAGCCTCCTTGGGGTTCATATCCAATATCTGCAAACTATCAATATATTTATTGGTCCATATTCTTGATTATATTATTCCTCCACATGGGAGGATATATTCCTTCTATGTGTTTTTACCAAATACTCACTGGCCCATACTCCGAGTGAGATCGATATTTATAGTCCATGTTTTCACATAAGATGAATTCATTTCAGGCAGCCCAGATTCCCAATAGAGTCAAATGAAAAGGTTTTCTCATATGTAATTTCAAATCCAACCTATTAATAGAACCAATATCTTATATTTCATTATTTCATTATGTTAAACACTATGGTATCGTCCTTTTCAAATAATTATAAATGGTACGATGTGTCCCATTAAGTGGTATTGAACTACATAGAATTTGACTCCTATTATATGGTTTCATTGTAAGCAATTATCATGGACCTTATCCCAAAATAAAGACTCCAATAACCTCTTGGATAATAATAAATTCATTTTCTTAAAATTATGATGATATAAATCATTATTCTATAATATAAATCTGAAAAAATAACAATATATTTTCGAGAACTTATAATACAAAGAGATGGATCTCGAAATAGATACCCTCAAACTAGTAATGATAGTTCCATTTATAGGGAACCTTTTATACATATATGTGGTTACTCAAACATGTATACATGATTAATTACTATTGTGAAGAGTTTCTAGAATTATATTAGGTTTTATAACCAATTTCTTAATTTGAATTAAATCTATAAGAGAGCAATGTAGTAAGAAATAATTCCATCAAATATTTTGCGATGGTCCTGACCTCCAATCACCACACCAAATTTGATTTCCTATGCATTATTGGAAAATTTCGTTGTAATATCCTACATTTTCAAATCAGGTCTATATTATGGATACATGAACTAATTTCTATTTCTATATTATTGAAGAAACCCTTTTGGAAACTAAAAAATAAAAACATGTGTGAAATAATCATCACCCAGGTTCATTAAATTAATGTTATTCTCAATCCTATGTATATTCAGTAAATAAATTGAAGCATAAGATATCTTAATATTCCCATTAAAAATCAAATTAATTTATTCATAATTTTTTTTGAAAAAAATGTATGTATATGGCTAATGGTTTATAATGTGAAATTTTAAAATAAAACTCTTTTAAAGGAGGTCAATTTATTAAATTTTAATGTGTAATTTTTAGTTTAAGATAAAAAATATTTTACCACTTCCTCCCTTAACAAAAATTCATCAATAACCACAATCATTGCCTCATTGTTTCTTATGTTAATAAATTTACATATTCAAATAAATAATGAATTTGTTCCAATTTGATCAATTCATCTTTTCTTATTCAATTTTTATTATTTTTATCAATTGTTAAAGGAACCACTTTACCTTAATGAAAATATATTTTTAGACCATTATTCTATTTAAAAATAGAATATTTCCTATATGTTTCTCATTTTTATGACATATCTCAATGTATTTCCATGAATTATACAAACTCCCTCTTCATGATCAATTAGAAGCATTTAATAATACCAATTAATAATGGTAATAATGGTAAAATAGCACCAAATATAGATTTTGAAATGTATATTCATGCTTTTGTGAGATTATAATAAGATAAAACATTATTTTTTTTCATAAAAAATAACTAAATATTCATTGAGTCATCATAATGTGGTTCAATTTTAATATGTTTCGAACAAAATTATAATTGAATTTTTTATATGGATAGATATCCTGATAATATATCACGAATGTTGGTACTATAAATAATATTCTAAATGGTTTAATGTACCTCACAATGTTGGTATTATTTATTAGATATTCAGTTCTTTCCATAAATATTAATAATAATAAATAAACTAAAAAATCATAATATTATATTATAACAGTCTTTTGTAAATTTCATTTAAATAAATAAAAAAATATTCCTAAATCATGATTCATCTTATCTATATTATCACTTTTTTACTCATCCACACATCATTTTACTCATTCAACATGGTCAAAAGTGAAATTTAAAACAATGTATGATTTTATTACTATGAAATCATTTGTGTTGTACATAAAAAATTTCAAATGAAATCTAAATGTGGAATTAAATTTCACAATTCAAAAAATTTAGAGTTAAAAAAATATAGTGGGCATACATATAAATAATTCAAAACAATATTCCCATATCCATTGAATATTACCACTTTTCCTGAATTTTTATTTGATTTACGTTATAATAATCATATACATATAAAAGAAAATAACAAGGTGATATTATCAGGTCCATTCCATAAAATCTCTAAAATATAATGATGATTAAATTATAATCCCAAACCAATCCAATAATTATATTTCTAAAAACTAATTATACCAAATAAAATAATAAAATATTACTTTTTTAAAAACAGTAATTTCTTATTTTAATTGTTTTAGCTAAACATCATCTCACCGTGTCATAAAACAGAATAATAAAATAAAATCTCATGATTTAGATCAATTAATTATCTATGGGTTAATTCCTCCATATATATGGGTATTATTTTTTTATATTGTAATATTTACTCAGCTTCAAGTTAGAATCATCTCAAATTTTATGGTAATAATCTACAAATTTTTATATTATATTAAAATTCAATGGTTCTTTAATGAACTAAACCAAATTTCTATCAATATTTTATATCGTTTTTGATAAAATTAAACTATCAAAAAAATTTTATCATTTAATTCATTTTTATTTTACCAGTTTTTTCAATAATTTATCCATTTTATTTCTTCTTTAAAATGGTATTTTATTTTATCTCAAAAATGGAAGAATTATCCCCACTAAAAACATTATCATATTCAGTAAAATCATTTACCAAAAAATATTGAACTTCATTTCTCCCCATAATTGAAAACATAAAATTCCTCACTTTGAATATCTATTGAATAATTTCACATTTCTAACAAATTGTATTCTAAGAATAATGGGTTTTTTCTCTTTATCCATCTCACGAGTAAGATTATAGATCAAAAAATGGAAAAATTTATCCACATCAGCTAAGACAACCATAAAAAACTTCATAGATATCATATTGTTGTGCCATCCAATTGAAGATAAACCATTGTAAGATTTATATATACCCATATTAATATTTTCTAATATTATATATAACATGGTTTTAAAACTCATAACTAAATCACATAATTATTTCCAAAAAATATAAGAGATAACATATATAATATTTTTAAAAATAACCTCTATCTTTTACCTATTTGGTTTATTCCTTAAAAAATATCTAAACATTCTCCTATAAGTGATATAATGAACATTCCCTCAAGATTATTATCATTTGAAAAAAAATCATAAAATGTGTTTATGTGGGCCTATTTTATGATTTTTTCAATAGTAATGAAAATATTATGTTTCTCAAATTGATAGAAATTTTACATCATTATTCTAAATCTTTTATTAATACAACCATTCTAAAAATATATTTAGGGGTTTTTAATGTAGTATATCTTCCTCTATCATGTAATTTTAAGTTTAATTTTATTTTTATTTAAATATTTCCTTATTTTTTTTCTCTTTGTCTTATTTTTTTCTCATTTTCCTTATCGTTTTTTAATGCTTTATTACATGGGTTTTCGACTCTTAAGGTTTATAGGATTCACCTCTTCATTTGGGTATATCATTATGTCACTCATATGTTCTATTTCATGTTATCTCTATGAATTGTTTTTAAATTTTTACAATTTAATTTTTTTATTTATTATTATTGTTTTATCTTTTTTTGATAAATTACACTAAGGTTTCCATAAAATAATTATTTTTACTCTAAATTTATGGTTATTTTCATTTTTGTTAGATCTTAGGTGTTCCTTTTTGTGGTATAAATTCTTAACTTATTTATTTCAAATAGGATACACATGTAAGATAATATAGGAATAGTGGGTGAGTATCCATCTATAAAAATTTAAGGAAACCAATCCCATTTTAGTAAATTTATTTTACAAATATTACTACAATTAATACATTTATATAAAATAACAAAATCAAAGTGGTGAAAAAATAATGAAATTAAAAGTGGATTAAATAAATGTATTAAAGATGTTTGATGGATTAACCAAATTATTAAGTGAATGAATTAAGTTGATCAATAAACCAAACTATTCATTATAAATAAGGGATGATATTTGGAATTGATGTTTTTTAATAGTACCAAAATGCACCTGTATGTTAAATACGTAATTTTATTAAGGATATAATATATTATACCCTTTGATATAATTGTATTCATCTTAATGAAACTATTCCTTCATATTTTATGGTATATACGGAAAAAGAATATGAAGACACTAGTAATTTGATAATAAATATTAAAACCACAAAAAGACAGTCTCTTGTATTTATAATGTTAAAAGAAAAGAAGACATTGGTCCCTCACATATAAATAATTCAGTTCCAAATAATAAAAAAATAAGGAGATACAATAATTTTTCTATAGTCTCAATTCACCCATGGAATTTCAAAAACATAAGGGTAAAAATATTGTATATATAGAGTTCGAAAGATATTATAATATTGATACAAAATATTTTATTGAATAATATGACATAGAAAAGAGAGAGACTGAGATCTTGAAGATCTTTTGGAACACTGGTACAAAAGAATGAGATAGATTAAATAAAATGGTTTTTTAGTTTTCAAATCCCCTATGGATATCAATTTATAACCATCAATTCTTATAGAACTATTCTCTAATCATTCAGGTGTTTAAATAATTGAATTCCACATTCAATGAATCTTGATCATTATTAATTCTATTCAAGACTGAACCCCATTATTGAATAAATTATTATTCATAATCAAGTTTAATTATTAATCAATTAATATAATAATAATAAACTAAAATTATTAATGAGAGAAAAAAATTATCTAAAAAAACTATCATTTCAATTTAAAAACATTTTAAAAATTTAATCCAATTTGAAATCATTTGTGAATGGTTTTTAAAAAATTCCTAATGATGCGTTAAATAAATATTAGTAAATTCACATCTAAAATGTTAAAAAATAAAAATTCTGTTTTAAAAAAAATAACCATATATAAATATGCTAAATTAAAAACATAAAAAAATTTATTAATATAATCATTTTGATTAAAATTAATTTTATAAATAATAAAATCAATTAAATTAGTCAAAAAAATTCTAATGATTTGAGTTACATGCTATAAAAAGATATGTAAAATATCATATGATTTAACCCAAATAATAAAATTACTTCAATTAATTTAAATAATATACTCATAGAATCAATAACATTAATTTTAATTTAATTAATCATTAAAATAATCCACAAAATTTAATAAACATTCCGCAAGTCAAAATATCATGAAAAATTTAAAAATAGAGTAACTCAAGGATTTCTTGAAATTAATCTCTACGTAAGATTAAGAATTACAGAATTCTTAATAGTGACTCATAAAATACCTTACATTACAAAAGGTAACCAACAAAAAAATTAGTTGTGTAATGGTAAAATCCATTACAATAATGTATTGAAAATCACATAAAGGTAGAATTAATTTTATATAATTGAAAACTGTTAATCTATTCCCTGTATAAAGCTATACATACCACCATAAGTGTAAAATAGAATAGTTGTATAAAGGTAACAAGGAACTGAAGTTATGGTAACATGAAAATTAAACATGTTGTGTATGGTTTCTATGAATTATATATAATGGTATATAGAATCATTTGTATGGGTAACAAATAAATTATATATATTCAGAAAGGCTAAGAAACAAGTTGATTAAGTGTAACTGATGAATTATGTAACTCTCATAAGGGTGGAATAAAGTTGTGTAAGGGTAGAAAAAAATTCATAGGACTGGAAGCATAATTATAAATCATACATAAGGGAAACATAGTTATTACCAAAGGGTTACAAAAACTGATAAAGCTTACATAACGATAAAAAAATCCATGTAAGAGTGAAACTAATACTTAGAAAAATAATTTTTTACCAAATATAATTAAATGTAACTATATATAATTAGTAATAATAATAAAAATAAAATAAAATAAAAATAAAATAAAATAAATTAAGTTAAATTAAATTAAGTCAAATAGAAAAATAAAATTAGAACGTGTGATTAAAAATATAATAAAAATAAATACATAAAAATATTTGTGATTATTGAAATAAAATAATTACCCCATTATTTGATTTTAATAATCACACAATATATTAAAATATTTAATTTATTACAATTTATTTACCATTTTTAATTTTATTTTTTTACTTTATTAGTTTTATATTTCATTATTTATTTAATTTTTTTCTATTTTTTATTTTCATTATTATTATTCTATATAGTTATTTTTATTTAATTTTGATGAAATTTATTTTTCTAATTATTGGTTTTACCCTTACGTAGCTTTGTTTACCCTTACCTATGTTTTGTTAGATTTGTGTTAGCCATTTGTAACAACTATTTTTCGCTTATGCATGTTTTTGAATTATGGTTCTACCATTCGAAAACACAATTTTACACTTACATGATTAAAAAAATTATTCTCTTGTCCTTATGGAATTTTTTTGAACCATATGTGATGTTTAGAAATTGTGTGTTACCCTTATGCATAATTCTATTTACAATTACATAGAATTTTGAGTACCCTTAAACAACATATTTAATTTTTATTTTATGTTTATGAAATTTATGTACTACATTTACATTGATATTATAATGAACCGTTTAATGGGTATGTAAACCATTACACAGTGTCTGGATTTCTTATTTAACTTTATAAAGTGTTAATTCTACCCTAATTTAAGTTTTACAACCCTTACATAGTGTCTACTGATATTAAAAAACCATTGTATTATGTTGGTTACCATTATGATAGATATGTATTTTATGAGTTTCCCTTATACCTCAATGCTATATTACACTTATATTGGTATAAATTTATAGAAATGTCCCGGTTACTCTATTTGTATATTTTCTATGATATTTTGACTTTCTACATCCTAATTAAAAATAATTAGAATGTTATTTTGATTTTGTAATTTTATTTTAATGTTTTATATTCTATAAAAATTATTATCACATTATTTTAAACCCTTTTATTAGGTACATTAAATATTTTCTTCTTTATCACATATTTTTAGAGCATGTAACTAAAATATTTTCAATTTTTTATTTTGATTTATTTTAATTGAATTTCATATTTCTAAATTCATTTTTAATATAAATGGATAAATTTAAACTATATTTTTGTTTGTAATAAAGTATATTAAAATATTTATATTATTACATGTTTTAAAAATGGAAATTTTATTTTTTTAAAATATTTTAAATGATATATTTATTGAATTTCATTGACCAATCATTATGAAATTCTTTTAAACTCTCTAATGAGAGATTTTAAATTATTTTGAATTACTCAAATGTTTTTAAATTTAAAATATCATTATCATTTATAATTTTATTCTCACATCAATAATTCTATAATAATAATAATATTATTATTATTATTATTATTAGAATTGCTTAACTCATACACTTGGTATTGTGTAGTTATTTCCTTATTGATATTTTCAATAGTTACATACAATTAATGTTGGACATGATTCGTGGAATGTAAAAATAAATTGTATAAATACCTAAAAGACTCTAGAATATACCCCAAGGAACTTAAAACATTAAATACTGACCTCTTGAGTCTTGGAAAACAACACAACCATTATATAACTTCTTTCTCATTCTTTTGGGCCAATATACAGAAACCCCTTCAATCGGTCAAGTTACCAATTTTATAAATCATCTTTTTACATAAAAGATTATGTAAATATTATAATATATTCATCACTCTATCTGTATTCTCTTTTGTAACGACCCAAAGTTTTTCAATGGAAAATTCCATTCTTATAAATATGCCATAAAATAACATGAAAACACAACAAAATGAACTACTAAGTGATAATTAACCTTTAAACATAAGTTTGTCACTTCTATGTTTGGAATTTTGAAAATCCGACAAACACAGTTGTGTTCAAGATGGTTTTTGGAGTCTAATGAAAACAAAATAATTTTTGGTGAATAATAAACTACCCTTATGAATAGTAACCCACCCTTATGAATAGTAATATGACCCTTATGAATAGTAAATAAGAGTATCATTACCTATGAATAATAAAATAAAATTTAGACATCTTAGAAAGTGACAGTTTGACCTTAGTAAACGTTTTTGGTATTTTGCAAGTCATAAATAATTAATTATAATTATTTAATTAATTTAAAAGAATATTTATTTACCTGAAATGTATTAATAAATTATTTAATCAATGTTTAATAGTTTTTAGAAAATTTTATAAGACCCTACGTAATTTTTGAAAGAAATATAAAATCAGTTTTAATCATAAAAACTGTTTTTTAAGTAAATTATGATTTTAATTAGATATTAAATTAATAATATTTAGAAAATTAATTTTGAAAAATTGACTTCATTTTTGGATTCTACACATCGAAAAATGGTTGGGGTAAATTTTTGAGATTTTTCTGAGATACTTGAATTTTTTATGAATAGTAGAATCTGATAATTCATAATAAATGCTAAATAATGTATTATTTGACTCATCGATGATGTTCTGCTGATTTAAGCCCACTTGGTTCGGGATTATATTGTAAAATTACTATTATTGGTCATCCAAGACTCACTATTCCTTGTCTTAGGGGAAATTAATAAACTAATGAATTTTAAATTAAGGAAACCCCTCTCCCCTCCACTATAAAAGCCACCCTTCACTCCCTCTTTTCCTCACACCTCTCAAGCTCCATGACTTCTCTAAACTCTTCCCAAACATCTTCCCTAGAACCTCCCCCACGTCCAAAACCTTCTGGTCTCATCAAAATACCAACACTAGCTTCCTTAAGGAGGATCTTAAGAGGAAGATTTAAGAGGTAATTTCCCTTCCTCTTCTCCTTTAATTTCCTTTCAAGTTCAAGTTCCTTTCTTGATCTCTATCCCCCTATATTCATCCAAATTGTTTTTTAACTCCATTATTATACATATACTGTAATTTTATGATTCTAATGGGATATTATATCACCCCACACCCTTTCCCTCTTCCTTTTATTTTATTAAAGAGACGGTTGTTCAAGAGGTGTTAATTTATCACCTTGAAAAACGACATGCTCTCTTTTTCCATTTCTACCTTCAGATATAGTCATGAAACCGTTTTTTTGGTTGAACCAGAATATTTTATATATATTATGTTCTATATTAAGATCTGGAAAAAACCTATGTCCATATTAAAAAGTGAAAGGTTAAAACAAGTTTGTTGTGATCCAAAAATAGCTCAAATTAACCCAAATAACCATCATTAAATTCTTATCTAATGATTAATCAACATGGATATAATATGATTCATTATAATATCATTTAAACTCATGTAATATCATTAATAACATTTAATATATGTTCTGGATTTTTACTCATGATCTACGCAAACATCAATTTAAGAATACAAGTGAACCACTAAAGAAATCCATAAAAACGAACATCCCCGAACAATGTTTTTAAACTCTATAAGTCATCCAAAGGAACATAATATGACATAATGAAACCAGAATTAACCATATAAACTTAAATATGGTTATTTATTTTTAATTAATGAGTATAATTTCATTATACAGGACATTAAAGAGAAGGAGGCATTTGGGTACAAGGTAAGGGGAAATCTCGAACCCAATTTTCTTCCTTCAGGTTCACCCTCTTTCAATCATTTTTTGATATGGTTACATCTCAAATATCATTTTTTCATCATTTCCTTTTCTTTTCCGGGATATACATGTGTGTCACTGGTTTTTATGTCCATCAAAATTTTTACCAAAAGAACTCTTCTTTCAAGAACTCACCTTTTACCTCTCATTCAAGGTTGATGGTTCTTGTATCAAGTATATTGTTCCCTCTTTCTTTTGGGAACAAAAAGCTTATGAATGTGTTATTATGATATTAAACCAATTCATTTACATGGGTTAATTATGTTCATGTTTGATATGTGTTCTATGTGGAAAGCATGATAATGATAATGTTATGATGTGACGGGTGCGCCCGGAATTATATAGCACAATATGAATGTTTAAATGTAACAGGTGAGCCCGAAATAATATAGCGCTCCAATGCATTGGGTGAAGTGATGAATCTCATGAGTAAATGTGAAATTATGCGTGAACAAGATTATTTCTTAGTTCACAAGTATGTGTGGTATTTAACCACCAAGAATGATGTTTCATTTTTATGCATTGCTACATTTCATGTATTCAATTTATTCTCCTCTCATGTTCATGATCTTTTGACTATGTTATGATTATGCTCACCCCATGATATATTGTTCTTATCTATCCTCTTACTGGGATTTTAGCTCACCCCTTTGTATGTATATCCTCAGGTGGCTACATTTATTAAGGAGAGGAAAAGTGCCAATAAGTATCAGTAGAAGACGAAATTAAATGAATGTTTATGCTTGATGTTTTATTTGTTATGTATTGTCCTAGTTTGCCCAAGATAGTAAACCATTGGATCCTCTATCTATAATACTATTATGATTTTTATCTTTGAAATGATGTAATAGTAATGTAAGAAAATTCCGGGTTTCTATAGTTGGTATCAGAGGAAAGGATTAGTTATTTTGGGGATTAGGATTAGTGAAGCCTAGAGAAAACCTCTAGTATGAGAATAAGTAAAAATATGCACTCAAGAATATTTACCTAGAGATCCCATATTTTATGTTTTTGTAATAATTATTTAAATTAATATGTTATTCATGAATTGTATAATTATTTTTTGTTCTAACCTTTTCTATTTTAGAAAATGGTGGGAACCAGGAGATATCAGGCCAACAAATCATGTGAGGGACAATGCAATGATTGCCCGAACGACATCCCCAATAATTTGGGAGGTGGATTTCAAAACCTCATGGCGATGCTTACCCTATTATCTCAGGTTATGAATAATAACCATAATAATGGGGAACGTCCTCCTTCACCAAAGAGGGAGTAACTTGCTATTGAATGTTTTATGCGGCAATGACCACCGACGTTTTATGGATCTTCTTATCCACTAGTTGCTGAACAGTGGGTCAACTCCATGGAGAAGATCTTTTCTGTGCTTCACTGTTCTGAGATGGATAAGGTGACTCTAGCCATATATCGTCTAGATGGAGAATCTGATCAATGGTGGGATTTGATTAAGAACACCAAGCCAAGGGAGGAAATTGAAGACATGGAATGGGAAGAGTCTAAGATAATGTTTCTTAATAAGTATTTTCCAAGAACTATTCGCACAAAAATGGAGAGAGAACATATAGAGATCAAGCAAAACGAAGGAGAATCTGTCACAACCTATAAGGCGAATTTCACAAGGCTTTCAGGGTACGCTTCAGGTTTTGTTATCATCAATGATAGCAAAATTGATAGATTCTGTAGTGGATTAAAACCACACCTTCGAAAGGCTCTTGAAATTCGAGACATTGGGAGTTCTAAAGAAGTTGTTCGGTGTGCTCTCAAAGAGGAGATGGAGTTTGGAGAATTCTCTCATGGCAATGGAGATAAGAAGAGAACGATGGATTTTCAATATGGTGGAACTTAATTGAAAAAGGTGGGATGAAAAATCAATGACCCACATGCAAAAAATATGGGAAGTTTCACAATGCGAACTACCTCAAAGGGACGGGGAAATGCTTCAAGTGTGGGAAAGAAGGACACCATGCTCAAGAGTGTCGAAAAGACATGAAAAGGGTGGATAATGTAGATGATGAAAGGAGAGAACCACCCATGGTTCAATGCTACAACTGTAGGGTGCTAGGGCACTATTCAAACTAGTGCACTAAACCTCGATCCCTCGAGGGTAATCAGTGTCAGCAGCCACCAAAGCCAAAGGAACAAGAGAAGGATTATGCCATCACTAATGTGGAGGTGGAGCATGATAATGAAGTCGTACAACGTACACTTCCTATTCACTCAAGAATGGAAAAACTATTATTTGATTCTGGTTCTACACATCCCTTTATATCGTGCAAGTTTGATAGAACTATAGAATCGAAGCCCCGAAACATTGATGTAGAGATATCTGTAAAAACACCAAGTGGTGCAATCATTGTAAACCAAGTGTTTTACTCTTCTCTAGTTGACGTATGTGGGAAGATTCTTCCAGAAAATATTGTAATACTTCCCTTTGTGGAATTCGATGCTATAATGGGAATGGATTGGCTCTCGTTATATAAAGCACATATAAACTGTCCGGAAAAGGAAATATCTTTTCATATTCTGAACCATCCCATGCTCCTCTAAAAATTTAAGGAAGATCGTGAATCTCCATTGATAAATACTTCGATGGTTTGGGTTTTGATTCCCTATGAAGAATCATACCTCGCCCAAATGGTTGAGTCGAAGGAAAGTTCCAACCTTTAGGAAATGCACATCGTGAGGGAATACTGCGATGTATTTCCAGAAGAGTTACCCTGAATTCCCCCGGATTGTGAGGAAGTGTTCTCAATTGAACTCATACCCGGAGCTACTCCTATCTCAAAGTGTCCTTATAGGATGTCTCCATTCGAACTGGAGGAGTTAAAGAAGCAGCAGCAAGAGCATCTGGACAAAGGGTTCATATTCCCTAGTGCATCACCTTGGGGTGCGCCAGTGCTCTTTGTGAAGAATATGTATGGAACCATGCGGCTGTGTATTGATTATCGGGAACTCAACAAGATCACCATAAAGAACAAGTATCCCCTCCCAAGGATTGTTGACTTGTTTAATCAGTTAAGAGGAGCTCAATACTTCTCAAAGGTGGATCTTCATTCTGGATATCATCAAGTAAAGGTGAAGAAGGAAGATATTCAGAAGACTACCTTCCGTACAAGGTATGGGCACTATGATTTTTTAGTGATTCCCTTTGGACATACTAATGCCCCTTAAATCTTCATGTATTTGATGAATAGAATTTTTAGACATTACCTCGACAAATTTGTGGTTGTGTTTATCGACGATATTCTCATCTACTCCAAGAGCAAGGAGGAACATGAAGAACATCTAAGACTTGTGTTGGCGACATAGCGAAAGGAGAAGTTGTACGCAAAGTTTAGAAAGTGTGACTTTTGGATGAATCAAGTCATGTTCTTGGGACATGTGATCACAAGCTATAGAATTTTTGTGGATCCTTCAAAGGCAAAGGCGATTGAGGAATGGCACAGGCCCTCTAGTGTCACAGAAATCTGTAGTTTTCTTGGATTAGCAGGGTACTACCGACATTTTTTGAGAATCTTCTCACGATTGTCAAGCCCGCTAACATAGATAACAAGGAAATGGGTAAAGTATGTCTGGACGAAAGAATGTGAGGGAAGCTTCAAGGAGCTAAAGAGAAGGCTGATCACTGCACCTGTACTCACACTACCAAAAAGTGGAGAATGTTTTGTGATATATTGTGATGCTTCAAAGAAAGGCGTGGGTTGTGTACTCATGCAAAATGACAATGTGATAGCCTAAGCCTCACGACAGTTGAAGATCCATGAGCATAACTACCTGACGCATGATCTAGAGCTGGCAGCCATGATTTTTGCCTTGAAAATATGACGACACAACCATTATGGTAAGAAGTGTGACATATACACCATCCACAAGAGCCTAATGTATATATTCACAGAAAAGGAGCTCAACATGTGTAAATGGAGATGGTAGGAGATAATCAAGGATTACGATTGCTCTATACACTATCATCGTAGAAAGGTGAACAAGGTAGCTAATGCTCTAAGCAGAAAAGAAACTGCTACTCTATCCATGATGCAGATTGAGAAAGACCCAATCTTCATGGATGAGCAAAGGATGGATTTAGAAATCATTAGGGCGGGAGATAAATCCTACCTTGCCCAAATGATTATGCAACCATCCATTCAAGAGAAGATTATGGAAGCACAAAGGGATGATGTGGAGATACAAAAGAGGGTGAATGTAGTAAAGGGAGGGAAGATGCAAGAGTTCCCTATCGAAAATGATGTTGTGATTCGGTTTGGAACGCCTCTTTGTGTGCCTTCATCACCCGGGATAAGGAAGGAGCTATTGAATAATCAACATAGCTCAACTTTCTCTATCCATCCTAGGAGTACCAAGATGTATCATGATCTCCAAGAACACTTCTGGTGGGATAACATGAAGAAGGAGATTGCGGAATATATATCAAGGTGCTTAGTATGTCATCAAGATAATGTTGAGCGGGAAAAGTCCAAAGGTATGATGCATCCATTTCCTATACCCATGTGGAAATGGGAAAATGATACTATGGACTTTCTCACGGGTCTCACGAAGACGTCAAAGGGGAATAATGCGATATGGGTTGTGATTGACCGACTCACCAAGACTGCCCATTTTATCGCTATTCGGGAAGACCTATCGCTTGAACAACTGCCAATGATATATGCGAAGGAAGTGGTGAGACTGCACGATGTTCCACTCTCAATTGTCTCTGATCGTGACCCAAGGTTCACATCTATGTTCTGGAGGATCCTTCAACATGCTTTGAGTACTGAATTAAATTTCAGCACAACCTATCACCCCCAAACTGATTGCCAGTCTGAAAGGAATATTCATACACATGAAGATATGCTAAGATCTTGCTCTCTAGAATTAAAAGGTTTTTGGGATTAGCATCTCCCATTGGTTGAGTTCTCATACAACAATAGCTTCCACTCGAGTATTCATATGGCTCCATATGACGTTATTTATGGGAAATGATGTTGAACTCCAACCTGTTGTGATGAAGTTGAAGAACAAAAGTAAAATGGTCCCGATCTTGTTCAAGATATGACAGAGAAGGTTCAAGTCATCCAGAAACACATAGAAGTTTATCAAAGTTGGACAAAGAGCTATGCTGACCACCATCGAAGGGACTTAGAGATCCACATTCGAGATAAAGTCTTCCTTCGAATATCTCCATGGAAAAGAGTCACGTGATTCGGGAAGAAAGGGAAGCTAAGACCAAGGTACATTGGGACCTTTGAGATCCTTGACCATATAGGAGTCGTGGCCTATCGTCTAGAACTGCCACAGAATATGGATCAAGTTCATGATGTGTTTCATGTATCACTACTGAGGAAGTATATACCAGACCCCTGAAATGTACTAAACTCAGATGTGGTGCACCTGGAAGATGATCTCTCCTATGAGGAGCAGCCAGTAAAGATTTTGGACCGAATTGATAAGGTTCTACGCACCAAGAAAACCCATCTTGTCAATGTGTTGTGGAGGAACCATATGTTTGAGGAAGCAACTTGGGAACCAGAAGAGGCAATGAATGAGAAGTACCCTCACCTGTTTGTTGTAAAGTGAAATTTTGGGGGTGAAATTTCTTAAGGGGGGAAGAATGTAACGAACCAATGTTTTTCAATGGAAAATTACCTTCTTATAAATATGTCATAAAATAACATGAAAACATAACAAAATGAAATACTATGTGATAATTAACCTTTAAACATTAGTAGTTCACTTCTATATTTGGAATTTTGAAAATCTGACATACACGGTTTTGTTCAAGGTGGTTTTTGGAGTCTAATGAAACAAAAATAATTTTTGCTGAATAGTAACCCACCCTTATGAATAGTAACCTACCCTTATGAATAGTAATATGACCCTTATGAATTGTAAATAAGAGTAACATTACCAATGAATAATAAAATAAAATTTAGACATCTTAGAAAGTTACAATTTGACCTTAGTAAACGTTTTTGGTATTTTGTATGTAATAAATAATTAATTATAATTAATTAAATAATTTAAAAGAATATTTATTTCCTTGAAATGTATTCATAAATTATTGAATCAATGTTTAATAGTTTTTAGATAATTTTATAAGACCCTGCATAATTTTTTTAAAGAACTCTAAAATCAGTTTTAATCTTAAAAACTTCTTTTTTAAGTAAATTATAATTTTAATTAAATATTAAATTAATAATATTTAGAAAATTATTTTTGAAAAATGGACTTCATTTTTTGATTCTACACATCGAAAAATGGTTGGGGTAAATTTTTTATAATTTTCTAAGATACTTGAATTTTTTAGAATAGTAGAATCCGATAATTTACAATAAATGCTAAATAATGTATTATTTGAGTCATCGATGATTTTATGCTGATGTAAGCCCACTTGGTTCAGGATTACACTATAAAATTACTATTATTGGTCATACAAGACTCACTATTCCTTGTCTTAGGGGAAATTAATAAACTAATGAATTTTATATTAAGGAAACCCCTCTCCCCTCCACTATAAAAGCCACCCTTCACTCCCTCTTTTCCTCACACCTCTCAAGCTCCAAGCCTTCTCTAAACTCTACCCAACCATCTTCCCTAGAACCTCCCCCACGTCTAAAATCTTCTGGTCTCATCAAAATACGAAGACTAGCTTCCTTAAGGAGGATCTCAAGAGGAATATTTAAGATGTAATTTCCCTCCCTCTTCTCCTTTAATTCCCTTTCAAGTTCAAGTTCCTTTCTTGATCTCTCCCCTCCTATATTCATCCAAATTGTTTTGTAACTCCAGTATTATAAATATACTATAATTTTATGATTCTAATGGGATATTATATCACCCCACACCATTTACCTATTCCTTTTATTTTATTAAAGAGAACGTTGTTCATGAGGTGTTAATTTATCACCTTCAAAAACGACATGATCTCTTTTTCCATTTCTACCTTCAGATCTTGTCGTGAAACCATTTTTATAGTTGAACCAGAATATTTTATATTTATTATGTTCTATATTAAGTTATTGAAATAACCTATGGCCATATTAATACGTTAAAAGTTAAAACAAGTTCATTGTGATCCAAAAACCACTAAAATTAACCCAAATAACCATCATTAAATTCTTATCTAATGATTCATCCACATGGATATAATTTGATTAATTATAATATCATTAAAACTCATGTAATCTCATTAATAACATATTATATCAGTTTTGGATGTTTACTCATGATCAACCCAAACATCAATTTAAGAATACAAGTGAACCACTCAAGAAAACCATAAAAACGAACATCCCCGAACAATGTTTTTGTACTATATAAGTCATACAAAGGAACATAATATGACATAATGAATCCAGAATGAACCCTATTAACGTACATATGGTTTTGGATTTCTAATTAATGAATATAATGTCATTATACAGGACATTAATGAGAAGTAGGCATTCGGGTACAAGGTAAGGGGAAATCTCGAACCCAATTTTCTTCCCTCGAGTTCTCCTTCTTTCACTCCTTTTTTATATGGTTACTCTTCAAAGAACATTTGTTAATCATTTCCTTTACTTTTCTGGGATATACTTGTATGTCACTGGTTTTTATGTCCATCAAAATGTTTTCCAAAATAACTCTTCTTTCAAGAACTCACCTTTTACCTCTCATTCATGGTTGATGGTTCTTGTATCAAGTATGCTGTACCCTCTTTATTTTGGGAACCCAAAGCTTATGAATGTGTTATTATGAGATGAAACCCATTACATTCCATGGTTTATTTATGTACATGTTTTATATGTGTTCTATGTGGCAATAATGATAATGATAATGTTATGATTTGACGGGTGCGCCCGGAATTATATAGCACAATATGAATGTTTAATTGTAACGAGTGCGCCC
Source organism: Viscum album (assembly GCA_963277665.1). NCBI lineage: Eukaryota > Viridiplantae > Streptophyta > Magnoliopsida > Santalales > Viscaceae > Viscum > Viscum album. The sequence continues at coordinate 1,050,527,471 of OY728150.1, forward strand.
AGAATTGTATAGCGCTCCAATGAATTGGGTAAAGTGATGAATATCATGAGTAAATGTGAAATGATGTGTGAAAAAGATTTATTCTTGGTTCAAATGTATGTGTGGTAGTTAACCACTAAGACATGATGTTTCATTTTTTTGCATTTCCACATTTCAATTCTTCTATTTATGCTCCTCTCATGTTCATGATATTTTGACTATGTTATGAATTTGCTCACCCCATGATATATTGTTCTTATCAATCATCTTACTTGGCTCTTAGCTCACCCATTTGTATGTATATCCTCAGGTGGCTACATGTACTAAGGAGAGGACAAGTGCCAATAAGAAGCAATAGAAGATGAAATTAAATGAATGTTTATGCTTGATGTTGTATTTGTTATGTATGGTCCTAGTTTGACCAAGACACTAAACCTTTGGATCCTCTATGTGTAATACTATTATGTTGTTTATCTTTGAAACTATGTAATAGTAATGTAAGAAAATTCCAGGTCTCTATATCTTTCACCAATTATGTTAATAAAATTCTTTTGGAATAATTGAGACTAATAAAAAAATATCATCTCTTCATATTTTCTTCTCACTCGGAACTCACTAAATTCAAAGTGAGGGACATAGTTTTTATTATATTTTTTCCATTCGAAAGATACTAGACTATCATTTTGACATTATTGATTCATAGTTTAAGAGCTATTGTCTCTGTATCTATTTTCTTATTATAACCTAAAAACGTGGGGATAGTTTTGGTAACTTTGATACCATTAATTCCAAGGGAATAATCTTTTAAATACTCACTTAATTTAGGTAATAGACATAGGGTATCCTTTTTGTTCCATGTATAAACTGTCATATCAAATATCAAGTCCTATTTAAGTTCAAAAATTTAATTTAATTATCACTTTCATTCCTTGGGTTCAATTTTTTTAATTGATCAAACAAACTTAATTGATTTATTTCTTATGATTTTAATTTTATTGTTTCATTTTAATATTTTAATTAATTAATTTAATTTAAAAGGTTTTAATTTCATTATTATTTTTCAAATAAGTTATTTATACTAGGATTTTTTTTATATTAAAATTTTTAATGGGAAATTCCGCCCACCTATTTCCATTTTCAGTTCTATCTCAAACCAATATTTGGTATCAAAAGGAGGATTCAAGTATTTAATTGGTTTTTTTTAAAATTCATAAAAATATTTTTCATCAAAATCATTCACAATTTTTTCAAATAACGACATATTTTTTAAAAGGATTCTAAAACCACCTAAAGAGGTCCTGAATCAAAATCATTAGGTCACCACCTTTGATCTAAATAATTATTTCTATTATAAAAATCACATATAAACTTTTAATTAATCTGTTATATATCCTTTTTATGAAATTTTTATATATTTCAAAACTCCTTCAACAAAAAGAAGAAAATAAATGGACTATGATTGATATTTTTACTTTCTAATTATATGGAAAATCTATGAATTCCTTTAACTAGGGTTTAGATATTAATGAGTCCATCATTGTTTGTTAATATACTAATACAGATGAAATTTGGATACTCTTAGAAGTTACTAATTATTGGAAAAGAAATTAAGGATATTTTGAATGATGTGTTTACATAATATTTTAAGAGTGTCTATATGAATCCATGAGAATATATCACTATTATATTTTATATAATTACTAAAATTTGGAAAATATTTATAATATCTTGGTGATTTTTTTCATAAAAACATTAGTCAATATAATAATTTTTATTTTAACATGAATTTGAGATCCAAAAGTCACTTTTATCCCAAAAGATAATGATGTGTATGACATGATGGTAGAGGAGCACATATGTTCTCTCATGATGTATGATATAAAAATAGAAATTTATGATTAATAGGATACTAATGAATTTAAAGATAGAAAAAGATGAATTTATTGAATATAATACCATGATGACTCATCGGTATATGAATTCTACATTTCCAACTTTTCCATATTATGGACAAGTATAAGAAAATAATAAATCCACCTGAAACCTTAAATGTAAAATCACGATTTTTAGGTAATGTATGTTGTTGTAAAAAGAAGGAAAACATCCAACCAGATTTTCTTATGAATAAGAAAAATTCAAAATAAACGAGTCATTGTAAGAAATTTATAAAGGACTCAACTTGGATCACTATAAAGGACATGATTTCAATATTAAGATCATTTGATTTAAGTCTCATGTGTATCATGATACATGTCAAGGATATAATTATGGTTAGTTTGAAAATTTATTTTTCTTATTTTCATTCTTATCCATGATATTCTACCTATTAAACCTCTTATTTATCTAATGAATATCTTCTCAATGCTATACATTTACTCAATTGTTATTTTTTTATTCTTATTTCAAAATTCAATGATATTTAAAAATAAAGACTATATTTTTTTTCTAAAAAATATAATCTTTTAAAAGAATGAAATGATTTTATATTAAAATATAAATATCAACCAAATATTGAACATTTGGAATTGAAAATTAATGATAATAAAAATACACACTATTGTTTTTTAAAAGGGGAATATAATTTAGATAATATTTTTGTATCAATAAAGCATATTAAAAATATCTATAGTTCTCGTTTTGCAAAATAATATTTTTTTTCACATCATTCTTACATGATTCCTATATTAAAACAAATTTCTAAAAAAAAATTTGTAATTATTTTAAAAAATTTGTTTGTTTAGTTTATGATAGAAAATATGATAAAAATTAATATGGTCGACCTAAAATCCGTTATCTTTCTTCTAATATTTCAAATCTAAAAACTTATTCCAAATAAGTATGGATTCTAAAATATTTATTAATTAACTTATATAGTCCCATAATATGGGTACCAAAAGATATTTTTTCTCAATAATTTGTATTATAAGAGATAAAATTGAGAGGATACATGATATATGAATAGTATTTTCACAAGATATATGTCTGGTGATCCTTTTGAAGACAATCATATTGAAGATTTTCATAGAGAAAATTTCACATCTGGATATTATTTAAAATTAAAAATTGAAAATATATATAATTGGTTTTTTCTAACTCTACTATTATATAAGATATTTGTTTTCAAATGATTGATATATAATAAGAAAACTATTTTTTAATTTTTTGATAATTTATTTAAAATTACTTTGAAAAATAAGTATTGTAATGTTTTTTAAAAGAAATTATTTATTTATAGTAATTAATTTTAAATGATTTCATTATATATTTTTATCATATAGTAAGTATAATATTTGCAGTTTTTACGTGAAACAAGATATTGATTCTTGGATATAGAACTGCATCCTTTGTTATTCTCATATTCACTCCCTTCTCAAAATCATCTATAATCAACTAGTATATGATTAACCAAAAATTTTATTTTGATGATAACCTATAATGTGAACATTAACACCATAAAACATATAAAAATGAATCTATAAAACATAAATACCTTACATTCTCTTCAAAATCCATTGAACTAGTCCACTATGGCCTTTTTAGATCAAATCATGTTTCTCGAATATGAGGTGAAATTAGTATTTCTTAATTATTGATGAATTTAATAAATTTACATTGTTTTCCTTCGTAGATTGAAATAATGAGTCTTGAAATGCCTTTTTTAACACCCAAGTATTTTCTGATATATTGTTTCCAAAAACAATATTCTTGATAGGATATGTAAGACCTAACATCGGGATTTATCAAATGGTTCAATACTTTTACTTAAACATGTCCATTATAACCTAGATGTTAAACCTGGCGGTATGAATAATAAATAACATAAATTTGAAAATTATTTGTAATGGATTTTTTTAAAAGAAATTATATTTAAAAATAAATAATTTCTTTTTGGTAATGACTTTTTATACTTCAAAAGTAATTTTTTTCACAACAATTATTTTAATGGATTTTTGTGAAAAAATAATTAACAATTTTTTTCCAACTTTTATGAAATTATTATCGAAAAAAATCATTTTTGGAATCAAAATGTAAAAATTTAATTGTCTATAATTTTATTGAATCTTCAGAAAATATTTATTTTCAACGAATACTGAATAATACTTAATTTCATTGAAACATAGATCTTTATTTAAGGAATAAAATATATCCCATTTTTTCAAAATTTATTAAAAGTGAATATAGTTAAATTATATTATATATCATCTAATTTTTTTCATTAGAATAATTTAATATTTTATTTTTATTTTAAATAAATTTATACTTATGTAACTTTTCTCTTTGTAAAATGAAATTATAATCATGTTTAGAGGATTAATTTTGAATTAAATTATACCACTTATATAAATTTACTTTGGAAAATGGATTAAATAATTAGAGTAAAAGAATTAATATTATATAATAATTTTAACATAATTTTTATTCATAATGAATAAGAATTATATAAAAAATATCTATCGTATGTATTGTTTAAACGTGTTTATTGAGTGTTAATCTAAAAGAATGATGGTTAAAATGACATAAAAACATGTAAAAATCATTTTTTATGTCCATATTTCAATCTTATCTCGTATATGGTTCAATAATGTTCTATTTTTGAGCCATGTAGAATGTGTGAAACATGGTTATAAGGTTGTATTCAAAATTTCCAGGTGTGTCCTCTCCACCACGAATAAAAGGGAACCTCCATATTATCCCTCTTACACTTATTTTTTTGTTTTGGCCATTTTATGAACAAATACATTCCATAAATCCCTTACCACATCCTAGATGACTTATTTTTATTAATAAAACCTATATAGAAAGATTTTGGTTATAATAAAATCAATTTGTCTAAAGAAGTTGAATCGTTTATATCTAACATTTTTTTTTTTCAACATCCTTAAAATAAAAAAACCATTATGATATAATAACATAATCCGGTCCCATATTTTGTTAATTTTTTATTTTAGTTCCATAACCTATATTCATCTCGTTTTCCATCAAATGGAAAACAAAACCATCGATCCTATGTACGATGAACTACATCTTCACAAGGCGGTGTAATTAATTTTACACATTTCCCTATCTTATAAATAGATGATGATTTATTTATTGTTTATATATTAAATTTATGAAATATTTATAATCATGTATTTATAATATCAAATTAACCATCTTACCATCCAATCCATTTGAAAATGATAGTTTCGCTCGTAGTACATGTAGACTACCGCCTCTAAGAAGCGATGTGATATGTTTCTTTATTATAAAATCACATGGTTGGTAATAATGATTTATTTAATAAATATATATGTTATATATTTTATAAAAATTATTCGGGAAATATGAGTCAATGGTTAATATTAATTTTTTATATAATTTTTGAAAATGGAACAATGTTCATGCTGATGTACATGCCACCATCTCTATGAACAAGTTCATTAATTTTCAAATAAAAAACTATTATGGATGAATATGACCATGTATATCATGATTATATATTATATTTATATAATTATGAACATTATAATGTTGATTTAACAATAACAAAATTTCACTAACATAAACTACCAACCCAAAACATGCATAAAAAATAGAGTTATAACTCAAAACAGTGATATTTCGAATGAATTATTAATGAATGGGTAATAAAAGGGTATAAGTAAATCATATATGGTATGATATATTAATTTATGGTTATGTAATAAATTTATAGTAAATCTGTATTTATTTTATTAGAGGATCATTCATGGGCTAAAAAACTTGATTCTTGAGATAAGGGTTTTTTTGTCTCACTTTGGTTTTGGTGGGACATGTTCCATAACCACCACTTTTTTGGGTAGTTTATATACTACTCAAAAACATATATTATTATTATATTAATTAAAATTATTGGTATTCACATATCCATCTAGTGTTATTTCCCTTATAGGTCTTATGATTCGAATGTTACCAATGTGGTATCTTTTTGTGTTATAATCTCATTTTTTATCATGATTACTTATGATAAGTTTCCATTGATAAAAAAAATATGATATGTATCTCATGAAAAAAAATGAATTTTATTATCCTATATCTATTTTAGAGAATAAATTTCTTTAATTCTTTCATTTTCCACTAATTAAGTACTCAAGGGACTAAAAATTAATTTTTAAGTAAAATTGTCTTTATTTATCTCCTTAGTCAAAAACATTTCCCCATCCTTATACTTTTTTCTTAAAAAAACCAAGTATGTATTAAATATTCTCATATAATTATATAAATACATTTTAACCATGTTTTGTTATTAAATTCTTTTAGAGTAATATTATTATCATTTTATGGATGAGTCACTTTTGAATTTTTAACGAAATATTCAATGACAACGTTGTTTTAATGCATCTAGCATGAATGAAATATTCCACTATCATGCCAATTCAATTATTTAAAGATTATTTTAATATTTTAATATTTCTTTTTGATATAAAAAAAATTCCAAATTTTTGATGAAATTTTTAGATTTTAATCATGTGTTTTCAAAGTAGAAAGGATATTTTCCACAAGAAATTTTCCATGTGATCTTTCAAAAAAATTCTATCATAGATTCCATCATTTAATGTTACATAATATTTTTTAGGGATATGATCCAATGTTACTATATGTATTATTTACCTAGATGGTTTTAATTTATAATAATAAGATCATTATAGAACCCATTCCTTTTACATGGACTATTATATAGTGAAATGATAAAATGTTTATGAAACTTATTTCCCTTCTAAAGGTTATAATCTAATTAAATGATTATGAAAACCATTTAAATTCATTGGGTTATGATATGATGAATGTTTTATCATCCAATGGAAAACATATATATTATTTTCATTATGTGTAATGTTGGACCTATATCTCCTTCCAATACATTGGGTAAGCATTTATATATCATGATATAAATATAATGTGAATGGGGAGAAAACCTAGTTCAGTAAGGGAATTAGTCCACTATAATTGTATTGGGAGTGTTATTGACTTCTGTGATGGTTTTGGGAGAGAACCATTCCACAAACCAGGCCAGGTCACAGTCCAAATTGGTGCCCAACCAAGTATGGGACATGGCACGAGGTGCATTCCTGATCACCACGGGCTAGCACAAGTGCATGGGTATCAAACATAGTCTGAGGGAAAGATTTACCGGAAATAGTAAACATAATAAACAAAAAGATAGATAATATAAAATTGAAAATAGTTAGCCAAATAGTCCCTTAAACTAAAATCATATTTAAAGGTTCACAACCTAAACAAACATTTTAAAAAAACGACAACAAAGGAAACTAAAACTCTAAATTAAACCTCCAAGAAACAAGAGAGGTGCGACAACCACAAACTAAAAACACCATACTACACGAGAATATCAGGAAACCTCTAAGAAACAATATAGGTGTCACATCCACAAGCCACAAACACCAACCTTCATGAGAATACCATCAACAACCCGAACCACCATCACTGACCAAAATGCGTCAACCTGGAATACACAAGGAACAATATCTACATACACCCCAAAGATGTATATAGGGTGTGACGCAAGGGACCAGTATGACGTCACCCAATAAAAAGGGTCCACACATTATTTTTAAATGACAAATACATTTTCAACTATATTTGAAGAAAAGAAGTAAATGCTTTAACAGTTTTAAAGAAAACAAGATTCAATAAAACAGTTTCAATTGGAACAACTTAAATTAAAACACAAAAACACACACACTTACTTTTTAAAATAACAAATTTTTCACACTAATGAGAGTAATGTAACCAATTAGAACCAATATAAGAGATCCATCATGGTAGTTATCTTGCTTGGGTCATTAGATCTTCATGTCTCAATGATGCCTGGCTTAGAAACCATGACCCTCAGAAAACATGGCATAGAAACCATGAACCATAGCAAAATGGGTCTTAGAAACCAAGACCCTCAGTCATTGATATGTTTAGTTAGTGTTGCAGTCTCAATTCTTACTAAGTTAAACAGGGACAAAGCCTCCCCCACATCACTAGCCTACAAGTGTAGTCCACCCTCTTAGATACTTCGGCTTCCCTATTTGTGCTCAAACACGTTTCAAGTTCATGTCATACATCACACTAATGCATAAAATACAAATAGGTTAATTACACATAGAATCACTATTTTCACACTCAAACACTCTTTAAAAACTATATACAGACAAAAAATATTTTTTGAATATATCCTATATAGGTTACTACTTAATTAATCCATATACACAATTAAAAAATACATTTATCATTAAGAAATAACCACATGCACACATAAACACCGTTTTGACATAAAACACACACTAAATCATTTTTCAAACACATTTCACACAATTTTTATAATTTAATAAACCTTTTAAAAAATTATAATGCAATAGTAAAAAAGTTTCACAGGGCCTTGCACACACTAAATTAACCGTTTACAAATTAAATTCATTCCAATGTCACACGCACTAATATATAATATTAATATGTGACCTGAACCACAAAATTAGTTTAATGGAGATCCTTACACTATATGTATAACATATTTTCATAAACCACATAAACTAATAAGAAAAAAATGAAAGCGTATAAATCAATTAAAATGAAATCACATGAAGATACCCACTAAAACGACACAAAAACATTTTTTATGACCAAAAACACCTGAAATCATGTCAAAAATATAATTTTCACCGCATTCAGAAATTATTAAGATGAGCACACAATTTAAAAATCACAACCAACTAACAAGAGATATGTTCTCAATAGAAAACACACATATAATATGAACATTTTACTAAAAAATTTAAATACAAATCAAAATTAAATGCAAACCAACATCACACAATAAAAAGAATTAAATAATATTCAAAACAATTATGATTTAAAATTTATTCATCAAATAATAATTTAGACGTGGAACCTCTTACCTTGAACCAAGAATCCTTAGATGAAAGGTGAAAATCACCATCTCACATAAACCACAACTCGACCAACCTACTGCGAACCCAAAACATGTAAAAATCACCCCAAACAACCAAATTAAATCCTTAACCCCAACCAAACCACATGAAATTGAAAGAAAGAATCTAGAACAATGAAGTGGATTACCCAATGTGTTGGTCACCAGAAAGAGGAGGTGTGGTTCGTCGGAAGGAGAATGGCCAAGGGAAGTAGGGGTGACACAGAGTGAGGGAGGTGGCTTGAGCGGTAATGTTCACCTGGGGAAGTCCAACGAAGGATCCCAGATAGCACCAGAGTGGTGAACACGGGTAGATCATGGAAGGGGAAAGGGTTTCCAGAAATTTTGTTGGACAAGAATGTCGAGGTGGCATGGCCGCTGGTCGAAGAGGATGGAAAGGGAGGTGGTGGCTGGAGAGGAGGGTGCGGCGTGATGAGGGAGTCCGGGGGGAGGCGGGGCGTGATGTGACATAGCCGAAATGCAGTAACAAGAAGGTGGAGGGAATGATAATGGGTGCACCTTGAGTGGTGGAAGGCCGGCCGGAAGAAAGCTACTGGGAAAGGGGGTTTGACATTAGTAGGGAGGTGCACTAGGGTTTAGTGTGCATGGGGAATACAATGGAAATAGGGGGAAGGAAATGAGAGGGAAGAAAAAAAATAAAGAGAAGAAATAGGAAATAATGGGAAAAAAGGAAAACAATATAAAATAAAAGGAAGGGGTGTACCCCAAAAAAAATAATCTTACTAATAATAATATTTAAAATAGAACTAAAACAAGATTAATAATAATAATAAAACTTTAATATAATTAATTGATCTAATAATTAGAAAAATATTTTTAAATAATAATAATATTATTATCATTATTAATATAATCGTATTTTAATGAGTTTTTTTTCTATTTTTTATTTTCTTGTTAATTAATTTATTAATTATAATTTATATAAATACTAATAACAACAATAGTGGTATTAATAATTTTATAATAATAAAAATGCTAATAATATAACATAATATTAATGATAATAATTATTTTCACAATATTATTAACTTGATAAATTTTATATCCATAACAATAATAATAATATTAATAATCCCAAAAAAATATTATTATTATTAAAATTAAAATAACTCTTTAGTTTTTATTCCACTCTTATTATTATTATTTTTTATTACACATAATTTTTTTCTTCATTAATAATTCATTTTATTTATATTCCTTGAACATATGGAAGGTTGTGCGGTGAAGTGTGTGAGGCCAGGGGGCGACCCATTTGAAGCAGCACAACTTCATCCAGGGTGCATTGGATGTAGTCAAGAACGAAACACACATTTTTAAATAAGTACTCATAATTTTAAATCTGATCCAACACGAAACCTAGAATAAAATTTACAAGGCCGGATAATAATAAAATAAAATAAATTTTAAAGAGTCAGAGTGCGAAAATTATCCCCCCTAGAAAGATTTCTGCGCTCGAAAATCCAAAACAATACTGAACCCCATTGCAGCAAACTATATACCCTTGAGGTTAAAATTGGTTCCCTGTGAAAAGTAAGAGAAAGGAGGAAACCACACTGTGATTAGAGAAAGTGACTTACATGAAAACTTCATGAAACTCATAAAAAGTTTCTTCCACTTAGTGGTGCACACCCCCAAATAGTTAAAACACCTCCAGTTGATTGATCATGTAAAGGAACTCGTCCACCAAATTAAACCAACTTCCCAAACCGAAACACCTCATGCACCAATGAACGAAAACCACATTGTTTGACAGGAATGAAGAAACAAAACTGAAATGGGGGACCCGGACGGACTCCCCGCTATTATGAGATTTGACAACCCATTTCATTCCAGAGACATTTGAGTGAGACCCTTTGTGGGTCTCCCCACCATTAAACCTGACGATAGATACCGGAACATTAAAAATTTCCATGAAAGTGACCAAACTCCCCACCACAAGGGGCAGGGAGCATCTGGTCCAACTACTGGGGTGTCAAAACCACAACTAAAGATAGAAAAACATCTCCACATCCCTAGATGAGCATTATTCAACATTGAGACTTATCTACTCAATAGACCACATAAGGACTAATAAAAAAGATTACATCCGGTGAGGCGCATCCACCAGGACATTATGGAATGAGGTGACTACGCCTCCTTATTTCCACGGGAAACCTCACGCACCCAGATGGGTCATTGGGAATGAAACAGCTACAAGAAACGATTTAAACAAGATAAAACTCCATCACTGATGATAGAAATAAAGTCAGGGTCCCAAACACTCTTAAAGTTCTTCACCACGCATCAACTTCACTCTAATGCCTATGGTTGGAGCCCTCATGTTTGATGCATATCTTGCCTCATTGTTAGGCAGGGAAGAATCCCGAATGGAGATTCTACTTTTGTTGTCCCATGTAACCACAACACAATCCTGAAAATACCAATAAACACATCACACCATGACATTAAATTACTACCTCATGGAGAATCCACCAAAATAAAGGTTTAGATGTTGCACATGCATCACCTCTTCACCTTAACCATGAAACAAAATAAAGAAAGATTCACGACAAACCCTCCCCTTTGAACGAAAAAATAAAAACTCCCCGAGAGGACACACTCCTATGAAAAAGGTAATCCCCAAGGATCATAGGAAATCCACCCATGCTCTTCAAAGATAACTCAAACTAAATACATCTCCAAACATGACCCATGCAGCCGAATGAAATTACTATAATGCCCTTCGAGAAACTGGCCAACACTGATAACTCTGAACTTCCTTCCCCCTTCCCCATTGGAATTCCTTTTAGCATTTCCAGTGGGAATTTCAGACGCAACGGTTTCAAACATCATACATGACAACTCATACATCTCAAAGAGACCAAAAACCCCTTCAACTCCCCTTGTATCTGTTATCCTATTGTGAGATGATCTGGTCGACCAAAATTTATAAAGGGAAAGACATATAACTATCACTAAAAATTGAGAGTCCATATATTGATCAACTGGATGGTTAGCCTACAGAGAATGGGTCGTGGCCACAATTCCATCATATGTCAATTCATTATGTGAGAATACAATATTCAATAAAGAGAACCATGCACCCAATAAAACTAGTCCAATGGCTACGACATATTGCAAGAAATCACTAATCGTGCTGGGGGAACCACTACAAGGGATACCTGAAGCTCTTTTCAAAAGAAACCATTAACCACACTCTTTTACACCAACATGAAAATAAGAATTAAAACACTAGACACAAATTAGTAAAAAGGATTATTGGATTTGAATTCCTCACAACCAACATTTCCAAAATACAAAGACACACCAAACCATCACTGGTTATTAAAACACCAATTTTTTTCCCTTAACAATTTTTTTTTTGAAAATAAATGATTCTATTGGGTTACAAAAACACCAATGGTGTCCCATGGGCCTCACATGTTCATGTTACTTTTCTACACTATCCCTCACCTAATTCGCATCTAGGCACTCATACGCTCGTTCCATTAACCATTTCAATTTCCATATATAACCATGCATGTGGTTTCCCAAGAAAGCACCAAGGATCAAAACTTTACCCTTCCATTTTTAAAAACCAAAATATTTAACCCACACCTTTCTAATCCTAGACATTAATTTTCTATGATTTATAAACGATTTACTAGAACAAATTATTTACACTTAAAAAAAATATTTCCCCAAATCCAAAACAAAGAGACGAGGAATGATGGTAGAGGAAATTAGTGTTATTGGGTGACTGGGACATATGGTTGGTAGCCATAAGCCAATAACACCATCACCACAGAGAGTATTCTAGGACAGTTTCCCCAGCTCCACCTATATTTATAGACCCTACATTCTCACATTGACCACTAACTCCTCTCCCTTGTTCATTTCCCCTAGATGAGATTCACAAGGAACAAAGACTCAAAAAACATCAACTTATCATTGAAACTCGACTTCCTCCATGAGGTGTGTTTTCCATGAACAATAAATGTATCTAGAAAGTCGATTTCTAACACTGTTAACACTTTAATAACTTGAATCTATCCTAAATAAAAATTGACTAAGCGAAAAAACCTCCATTTGATACAATTTCGTCATGAACCAGGCCAGGTCTCAATATGACTCAATGCCCGTCTCGATCCGCGACATGGCCCGAGGGGCATTATCGATCCCCATGGGCTAGCAGAAGTTCCCCGGTATCAAACATATATTTAAGGAATGATTTACACGAAATAGTAAACACAATAAACAACCATATAGATAAATAAAATTGAAAAATTACAACCAAACATTCCCTTAAACTAAAATCAAATTTAACGGTTCGCAACATGAACCAACATCTAAAATATAATTACTATAGAAGAAACCAAAACACTAAGTCAAACCTCCCAGAAACAAGAGAGGTGTGACATCCATAATCTACAAACACCAACACGTATGAGAAGACCATCAAACTTCCAACAAATGAGAGAGTTTCGAAATCCACAAGATACAAACACCAACCTGCTCGAGAAGATCATAAAAATACCAATCCACCATCACTGAGCACGATTTCATAACCTGGAATACACAATCAACAGGATCTACATACACCCTAAAAGAGTATATAGGGTGTGAACCCAGATCCTAGTAGGAATTCACAAAATAAAAAATATCCATACATAATTATTAAAGGAAAAATACTTATGCAATTTTAATTAAAGAAAAAGAATAAACGCATGAATAGTTTTAATGAATTTTTTTTAAAGAAAACTATTTCTAATGGAACGACATAAATTAAAACACACACACTTACTTTTTAAAATTACGAATGTTTCAAACTGATTAGCATAAAGTATCTAATGATCACCAATATATGAGTGGCCTCGTCAGTGTTATCTATCTTGGGTCCCTAGATCTTTGTGTCTCGGTAAAGCGGGGCTTAGAAACCATGACCCTTAGAGAATTGGTCATAGAAACTACAACCCTTAGTAAAATGTGGGATAGTAACCACGACCCTTAGTCATTCAAATGTTTAGTTAGTGTTGCAGCCTTCAATCCTTCTAAGTGAAATAGGGTGAAATCCACCCTTGGATCAGTAGCCCACTAGTATATTCAACCCTCTTAGCTACCTGGGCTACCCGGTTTGTGGTCAAACTAGTTTTATGTTCGTATCACATGCCACATGTATGCATAAATTCCATACAAGGAACTTACAAACACATAATCATCATTTTTACACTCAAACCTTCTTTTAAAACCATGCACACAATAAAACTATTCTCAAAACCATACCTACATAGGTTACATACTCAATTAACCCATCTTCACTATTTTAAAAAAGTTCTTATCATTAATGAAATCACCACTTACACACATAAACACCATTTTGACTTAACACCCACAATAAAACAATTTTCAAACACTTTTCAAACCATTTATAAAATTTATTAAACCATTTAAAAATAATAAAACAATAGAAAGACTGTGTTACATGGATTTACACACACTAAAGTAACCATTTACAAATTCAAACTTATTCCAACATCACAAGAACTCAAATACAATTTTAATGTGTGACCTGCAACACACAATTAGTTTGATGGAAAACCTTACACCATATGTAAAACACATTTTCATAAACCAAATAACTCAATAATCCTAAAATAAATCATATAAAAAATTAAAATAAGTCACTTGGCATTACCTACTAAAACCAAACAAAACATTCTTTTATGACCAAACTCACATGATTTCATTTAAAAAATGTAATTTGCAGCACTTTCGAAAACTAATAAGCTAACCGCACAATTTAAAAATAACTATAAACCATGTAGATATAAGTTCTTAACATAAAACACACACGTAATATAAACATGATACTAAAAAATTTAAATACAAATCCAAATTCAATGAAAAAGAACATCACACGACACAAATTAAATAAATAATATTATAAAAAAATTAAGCATGCAAATTAATTCATTAAATGGTAATTTATACATAGAACCACCTACCTTGAACAAATAATCCTCCGAAGAAAGGTGAGAAATCACCATCAGACATCAACCGCATCTCAAGAAACCTAGTGGGAACCCATAACATGGAAAATTCCCCCAAAACAACCAAATTAAATCTTAACCCTAACTGAACCCCATAAAATTGAAATAAAACCCTAAGAACAAGGATGTGGGTTTACCCATAGTGTTGGACGCCTGAAGGAGGAGGTGTAGTTCGTCAGACTGAGGCCGGCTATAGGAAGAAGGGGGTTGCTCATTGTGAGGGAGGTGGTCGAAGTGGTGCTTTTCGGCTGGGGAGAATCAGTGAAGGCTCCTGGACAGCGTAGAAGGGTTGTGTGAATACTGCTCTGGGAAGGGGGAAGGGGTTGCCGGTAATTTTGTAGGCTAAGGAAGCTGGGGTGGCACCACAGCTGGTCGAGGAGGCCAATGAGGGCGGTGCTGGCTAGTGAGGAGGGTGCGGCTTGACAACGACATCTAAGGATATGAGAGGAATGATGTGACAAAACCAAGAGGGAGTAGCAGGCAGTTATAGGGAATAATGGGGTTGCACCGCGAGCAGGTGATGGCGGGCCAGAAGGAAGCCACTGGGCATTGGGGTGCGGTGCTATCAAGGAGGTGTGCTCAGGTTTAGTGTGTAGGGGGAATCCAACGGGAAGAGGGGGAAACGGGAGAGGGAAGAAAAAAAAAAGAAATAATGAAAATAGACGAGAAATAAATGAGGTAAAAAGGAAAAGAAAATATAAAAACACTACGGGATGGAACCCAAAAAAAGGAAACTAATAATAATAATAATAATAATAATAAAACTAAAATAAGTAGAAGAATAATAATAAAATATAAATAAAATTAATCAAACTAATAATATGAATGATATTGTAATATAATAATATATTTATCATCATTATTAGGGAATTTTTATTTTACAAAATTTTTTCTATAATTATGTTCCCTTGTTAATTAATTTATTAATTATAATTTATGGAAATACTAAAAACATTATTAATGGTATTTATAATTTTATAAAAATAAAAATGGTAATAACATAACATAATATTAATGATAATAATTATTATCAAAATATTACTAACTTAATAAATTTTATATTCTTAACACTAATAATAATAATAATATTCTCAAACAATATTATTATTGTTAACATTAAACTAATTCTATAATTTTTTATTACACTTTTCTTATTTTTTTAATTTTTCTATAACTCTTAATTTTCATTCTTCATTAACAATTCATTTTAGTCATCTTCCATGAACATAGGGAAGATTGGGTAGTGAAGTGGGCAAGGCCGCATGGTGACCCAGGTGAGCCCGTACAGCTTCGACCATGGTACATAGTATGTATTCAAGTCCAAAACACGAATTTTTAAATAAGTTCTCAAAATTTTAATATATCTCCTACCCAAACTATTCTGAAAAAATTACAGGGCCGTAAAATAATAAAATAAAATAAATATTAAATATTCAATGTGTGAAAAATACATTCCACATTTATAACATTTTTCATGAGACTTGACTATTAAGGAAATTATTTTCAACACTTATATGTTTGCCAAAAAAATCCACGTATTATGCCTATATTATGCACTGATGGTTCATTATTATTGTTTCCTTTATAATTGATGTCTTATGAACTTCCATGATTCTTGACATTAGTTTAGATTGTGATATTTGAAATATATAGTATGGTTTTCAAATATTATTCTCTTGTTTTTAAACCTGAATTCAAATGTTATGCTTATGCGGTCCCTAATATCTCCTTTGTTTACTATTTCTAATCATTGGAACTCGCTATTTTGAATGTTTCATTTCCCCACGGTATGAATAATGGTTTTTAATCTGATATGACTATCAAGGGTTAAATTTTTAAATAACTATGTAAGATATTATGTAGTTCACCTATGAACCATTTTTTTATATTTCTATGTTTCCAATGGCACTAGACCACTACAATTATAGCATGGGTCGTTTTTTTATATAATAAATATTCCACTATTAAGATTAGATATCAATGTATGAAAATTATGGGCCACTATATTTTTCAACTTTTCATGGAAATAAAAAAATTAAAAAGGATACATTAAATTTTTTCTTATAAGTGGACATGGTGCAGAATTTGAGAAAAAATTCTATACTTATTTTTATCTTCTAGAGGTTATCATCAACCTTTTTTTATCAACCATAACACATCGTCAAATTATATTTTAAAAAGATAAAATATTTCCCCTTAATAAATATATTAGATTCTACTTAATGAGTATTCCCTTCTTCAATACTTATATGTTGAGGTGACCAATAAATCATGATTAATCGATAATTTTATCCTTATAATAAATAAATTTGGAAAAACCCTTATGAAATTTGGAGGGGAAAATCTTAAAATTTATATTTTTAATAGTCTTCAGTTGTAGTTTTTTAATTTTAATCAAATGATAATATATGAATTATTTACCCCAAATATGAAAACAAATTAAATTTTTCTAGGGTACTCAAACATGGGTTAAGACTTAGTGGCCATTAATATAATGATAGAGACCCTATAAGAGTTCATTAATATCAAATTAAATTAGAATATTCGAAAATATCATCTACAAAATGATGATGAAGTTAACCAACCATGTCTGATCATACCTCATTCTCAATGATGTCTAATAAATTAAGATTGATTAGAATCACATACCACTCCATTGACAAATTATAAGACGTAATGAAAATACCACCTTCTTGAGAATATTATCAAAGAATTACAGTCCATAACTCATACTATAAGGTCACTATTAAATGTGATTGAACAGTAAGATTTTATCTCTGATTGTTTACGTCGTCACATTGATGTTTCTATTAATGATGAAAATTGGATATAATTTATGAAATTGGAGTTGAAATAATTTGAAAGGAATTATATTTGGACTCATACGGAGCATCCTGATAATCCTTCTATAATTTAAAAAAAGTTGGTTTTTTAAAACAATCCTTACAATCAAGGAAATGTTATTCAAAACAAGGCATTGATTATTTTTAATGTCTATAATCAAGAAGAATTTATAGATTATGATGAAACTTTTCCCTAATTTCTTGACTAATATACATTTTAATCTTGTTCCAATTCACTAATTAGTTTAAATTTATACCTCCTAAAAGGGATATCAAAACAAATTTTATAAATGCTATTATTTGAATAAAATTTAGAGGAAAAAAACAGGTTTTAAAATTATGAATTTTAAATTTATATTTCCAGGTTAACATAATTTCTATATGGTTTAATAAAAAATCATTAGGGTTTCTTTGAAAGGTTAACTAAATTTCATTCATCAAATGATTTCAAAATGGGAAAACCATATTCTAACCATCTATAAAAACCTTTTCAAATGATTTATTAATCATTAAAATATTTTTTGATGATTTTAATTTTATATCAGTAAAATAAACTATTTTTATTGAATTTTATAATTTAATGTATGAGAGGTTTTAAATGTGTTTAATTGGAGGACATAAATTATTCATTTTTTATAATGTTCCCCAGAATTCAGATCGAATATTTTTAAACCAAAGTAATCATGTTTATAAAATTATAAATATATTTTGCATGGATGATAATAAGGAAACTGAAATTCCCATGATTACAAATTTTTGGATAACAGTGGATGAAGTTGTTCAATAGTTTAATATTATGATTTTTCAGTGTATAAGTAGAAATTTAATTTACATTACTATGACTTATTCAGACATCTTGGTAAGTGTCTTCATTTGTGTCTATTTTCAATTCAATCCAAAATAATAAAATTGAAAATCCCCTAATATACATTTCTTTTTTTATGGAAAATAACCTTGTATGTATCTAGGATCTTATAATCTGAGTGGAATCATCTCCCCATCCTTCTTATTTTAGGGTTTCTCCAAGGAATTTATATAGAGGGGGAAGCTTGTGATTTATTCCAAAATCATATAAACCTTCCCTTCCCAACACTTTTTCTATGATTTATCCTTTTATTCCCCTTTCTGTTATATCTATTTATTTTTTAGGTTATATTGTTCTGATGGTGTCATCTCCCATTTATTTTACACTGTAGTCACATCTATCAATTGATGTCACCGAGGTTTATTTATCCTATCTTACAACCTGTTCAATATTCTGATATCTAGTTTTATGTCCTGATTCTTTGGGTGGGTTTGGGAGGTGATGGATGAGGTGTCATTAGGTTCCCTGAAAGTGATTCCTTCTATTGTTCTAGGTGGCCATTTCTGAACTCATTCGTAGTCTTGTGATAGCTTTTCTCTTTTTGGGAGGACATATGTAACTTCAACTCTACCCTGGATTCAGGTCCCATTTCTCCTCTGATTGATTTTCTGGTGTGTTGGTTGTCATGAAAGCTTTTTGATGTGATGTGTTAGCGCCCAATGATATTATGGGTGGATATTACTAAATATTGTTTCATTTTATGTTTGTGTAAGGTGATATAATTGACGAGTAGTTTTGAGGTGATTGGTTTTTATATGGATTCTTTTGATGGGGGATTTTTCTTTCTTCAGATTCTGAAAATGTGATTTTGTTAAATTTTTTTGTCTCGATGGAATGAATTGATGGTCTTGTAAAGTTTTTGGTTCTCTATTGAGGATAACACTGTTAATATATTGTTACTTTACTATCCATTGCATAAATTCTAATGAGGCTTATTGTGGTGGATTTCTAAGATGATTTGGGATGTTTTGTTCGAGTGGTCTTCAATCTAGGAGGCACACCCTTTGTCAGCTTCATTTTTTCTTTAGTTTTCACACTGTAGTTTATTGATATGGTGTTTGTTGGAATTTTCAATTAAAGGTGTTTTGTGGTTCTAATATGTGGTTGTGAAGTACACATTTATGTTGCAGTTCATTTCACAATGGGTCTGTTTTATTGATTAAGGGAGGGGGTGGTGAATTGGATGATATAGTCCACTCATGGTGACGTTGATTATAAATAGATCATGGTGAGGTCGAATGGGTATTCTACTCTTTGTTTGATATGGGACGATTTGTCATTTATGGTGATGAAGGATGATGATGAAGGGTGATAATAATGTTGATAATGGTAATCCTACTACATTGATTGAAGGTGATGTGACTTGGAAAAACATGTGTGACTCAAGGTGAAAGGTACCATCAGATTCCATGTCTATGAATTTTTCATTTTATGAATTTCTAATTTGGAATCATTTTAACCCCCTAAGATCTATTGTTCTATTTTTCCTGCCTCTCAATAATAAATTGACTATTTTGAAAATTCAAAATACATATTTTTGTAAAAAGAATACCAAAATTATTTTATACAATGAAAAAATATTTTATGATTTCTGTTTCCATGATTCCAATTTTTTATAAATGTAACATGAATAGAAATATACCAGTGAAAAATTTTAGTTACAAGGAAAACAACTCATCTCTTGGTGTTATAAAAAAGAATAAATAAATTTATGTTTCTACAATCAATGTGGAATACACAGTCTCTCGGAGTTATTACACCAAATATATATTAATGAAACATATTATCATGGAAATTAGGATAACTTTCTATTTTGTTCACATCAAGTGTGAAAACACTAGTGTGTTCAGTATTTCTAAAAGTACTATCCAATACTCTTGTTATAAGATCACTGAATTGAGACACATTATTTTTTTGAGATGATTTTTAAAAAGGTGATATTGTTCTTGACTTTATTCAAAAACTAGAAACTTTCTGATATCTTATCTAAATTCCTTATTCTAGATAAATTTGAATTCATCAAAGGTGAGTTGTGTGTGATAAAATAGGGATACATATCTATTAAAGGTGGAAATATTGAGAAGTTTTTCTTAAATATATTTTCTAAAATACATTTGAAATTTATTTAGTTCATTTTAATAAATCAAATCTATACAAGAATATTGGAATGTAATGTGAGTATAATACTTATAAAAATTCATGTCTTGATAGAAGAATGTGGAATTTATTCGGTAATATATAATCTTAGTGAAGAATCTTGAAAAGAGTTTATTTGGTTAATTAATCATTTACCGATTATAGGATTGGTGATTGTATTTTTATTTCACAACTTCTTTGATAGTCTTCTGAAAATTTAAAGGGCTTAGTAATACAATATTACTAATCCATAATAATGGAAATATTTTTCAAAAATATTTATTTATCTAATCATGTATCTAATTTTTTTATTTTAATTACCATGGTCCCTCTTAGCTCTCATGATGCTTTAATTAAGGGTTATTTAATAATTTTAATAATCAAATTTTCCTTGAAGAGGCACTTGTTTAATATAATTTTGAAATTAAAATTTTGTTAAAATATACCTTTTAAAAAATTAAATTTTTTTCTTTTTAATACATATACATTTTTCAAAGTTTCATTTTCTCTTTTAAACTATGAATTTTTTTAAATATTACTTATAAAAAAATGTGGTTTTTAAATTTATAATTTATAGAAACATTCTTCTTGACTGCCTTAAATGATCATTAATTATGATAAGAATGGATTTAATTTATCTCTTTTTTCACTAACAATATTTTTAACTCCTTTTTGATAATCTAAAATAGGGATAAATATCATATTTTAAGAGATATATATATAGTGTAATGATTATATTTTAAGTGTTTTATTGTTTCATTAAATTTTTTATAATAAATTTTGTGATCCAAAAAATCAATGAATTTTGATAACTAAACATGTCTTTTATCCCTAAAACATATATTTATGACTAGAATCATCATAAATTTCATCTTCATTTTATAATTGTTGGGATTGGTTCCTGAACATAATTTTGTACATATTCTTTATTAATGATTTCTATTATACGTACATCCATCTATTTAAATCTACCATTTAAACTCATTTACATTGAACAACATTTTCTTTCTATTAGAGGATATAAATTTACATTCTAAAAAACAAATCACAATTCCCCCTTAAAATATTATTCATAAATTATCATATAATTTTATTGTTCAAAATTTACATATTTCTTTATAAAAATACATTATAGGAATTTTAAAATTAAATTATAGAACTTATACATGATGAGAATACTTTATTAAAACCTCCCGTAATCCTCTCACATGCAACATAAAGGGGTTCAAAATGCAATTATTTAAAATTTAAATATCGATAGGAATTCTCATTGATTTTGAGGGAGAAAATTATATAGTGAATTATTTTATTTCTATCTAATATATTGTTGTAGTGGAATGTTCTACAACAATTTTAATCCATTTGTTTTCGTTTCCAATTAATGGAAATCTAAACCATCATTTCCTTATAACATCATTGGATACACCATTGAGTTGGTAGATGATAAAATTCCAAATAAAGATTTATTATTTTGCCATTGGATTTTTATATAACTTGGTGTATTGAATAACATTTAATATCATTTATAGGATTAAATACATTTATATTTAGTGGTTTATATTTATGAAAGGAAATAAGCTAATTTTTATGCCCCCAGACTCAAAGGTGAATTATAATTTACTAATTTATATTATAATGGATGTAACCCTTACACAAATTAATCTTATTTACAAAAATTCCATTTTATATTCTTTATTATATATTATAATAAAAATTTTATTCCCAAGAACATACTCAGTATTTTTTTCCATTTTTTTCAATGTTCTCCAAGGTTTATAAAAAATTCATGAACAATATAAAACCTAAAATCACAATATATGATTCCCAAGTGTTTCAAATAAAACAGAATTTATCAAAAGGGTGCAAGAAACATAATGTTCTAATAAATATTAATTATTCCTATAAAAAGTTTATAGCACCCGATAAATCAAGGAAAAACATTGACCATCCGTGAGGAACAATTTATTCTCCAAGTGAATCAAGTTTTAAAATTAATAATTAAAAGGTCCATAAAACTAAAACAATAATATAGTCGTATAGATTACATAAGAGATCGAACCCCATGGGAAACGTGTTCCCAAACATGAAACCATAATTAAAAAAGAAAAAATTATAATTTAAAAGATTTAAAGTGTCAATAATACTGATGAATTAATTAATAAAGATAAATATGTATAATAATTTATAATTTTAAAATAATGATATAATGAATCATTTAAAATATTTGTTGGATAGTTATGTTGTTTTTATAATTGAATCTAATAAAACCCTTAGTTATTATATATTTTTTATAACTATTAATCTCTTAATTTAATATGACCAATAACCTAAATTAATATATTAATCATGTAATGAAAAATTATATTTAAACATAACAACTTAAATTAATTACATGATCAAGAAAAAAAATCAGAGAATATTTTTAATATATAATAATGAAATTATTCTATCCATAAAAGTTTATCCTTTAAAATAATAAATAAGGTTTATATAAAAACTATTTTTTTTAAAACCATTTAAAAAAACATCTGAAAGTAAAATAACATCAATATTCAAACACACTTCATTAAAAACATAAGTAAAAAAAAGTTATCCCCTATTATTTTTATAAAACATAAAGGATTGATTCATGGTAGGAATGAGAGAGGTTCTTAAATTCCAGTATACAACAAACTAATAGTCCTCTTACCTTCCAACATTTCAATCTATGTACTCTAATGAATTATTATTACAAAGAACCAACGATTTCCTTCCTCTAATTCCTCAACCGGTTTTTATGAAAATAATAAATCCATATATCTTTTTCTATCTCTTATATATTTTTTATATTAATTTATATACCAAATAAAATAAAATTTATTTTATAAACCATTTATGGAACCATATATATATATATAAATCATATTTAAATTTTTCAATAAATATGGATATTTTATAAATTTACTATAATTACAAATTCCCTGGACAACTAGTTTTTACAATGCGATGAATAATATTTTTTTCATTTATATTTTTGAAACACGATGACAATTTTAAAATACACAATTTTATTAATATATACATCTTCTTTGTAAGAATTTTTATACCTAGTAACCTTGTATAGTTACTTATTTTTATAACATGGTCATCTATCCTATTATTTGAACATAACAGAATAGGATTCCAAAATATCTATAGTTCTTACATTCTCTATTTATAACATAATAATCACTTCTCAACTATGATAAACCCTTCCCAATATTCACGGTCATATCCATATTTTCTAACCCAATCTCCATTAATGAATCTTATATGTTATATTTTTCTTCATAGTTTATAAAAAATATCCCTTGTTATGGGGAGTGATCATAATGTAAATATTGATTCCATGCATGGGATACTTGACTGATGGAACTGATGGGATATTCCTTAGTTATAATTGAGGTATTCTTTTATCAATGTTTTCTCCATGAGGCTCATGTATATGAAGGATCATGATCATTTTAGAAATATGTTAACTGATGATCAGGATTTATTTATTTATTATTCAATAAAAATATTATTGGAATATTTTTAATTTTATATGTTAGTTGATTATTATTATTTCTATGTCCTAGGAAAAAAATGATCATTTTCCTTTGTTAGAGTATATTAGGGGTTTCTAAACTAATACTAAATTCGTTGATAGATATTTTTTCTTTCTCTTTTCACCCCCTAAGCATTGTTTTCAATTTTTTGGGATGAACAATATTTGGTGTAGAAGATTACATGAATTCTATAATAGAAGTAGTGATGACCATCTATAAGCATTCTGATTCTAGTTCAAAGATTAAAAAATATCAATATTTAGTATACATATTTGACTTATCTAGTATTTAAAAATCTATTTTATGTGGGAAATATATATATATATATAGGATAATTAATGTTGGTTAATTATTTATGGTCTCTAATAGGAATGAAAATGATTGATTTGATATCGACATCAAAGTAATTTTGGTTTTTATGGGTATCCCAAGGGGTTGGATTAGATAAAATAGTTCATATGAGTGGATAAAAATATATGTCTTTGTTTTCTATGACATGATTCATCAATTAGATAGTGTAATTTATCATTTTTATTTGAGTAATTTAGTTCAATTATTATTTTACAATTTAGAATCGTTCATGGTGGTGTAATGATAACCAAAATATGACTTGTCCATTAGTTGATAAGAAACTTACTAGAGTCATGAATCCAATGTTTTCAATATCCAGTGGTTAAATCTAGTTTTAATTATTTATTTATTATTTTATTTTGTGTTTTTTAATATCAATAATGATATAAATTCATTGAGATATTTTGAGGTTAGTGACATATTATATTTATCTCACCCAATTGTGGTCCTTGATGTAAATATTTTGGCATTGTGAAACATCCCTTCATGTCCCATATTAAAAATATGGGAATTTAATGATTTCACAAAATATGCCATGTTTTATGAATCATTTAAATTTTTCTGTTGATGGTTCACAGTTTCACTTCCTTATAGGGTTATATTTAATTGTTTTATGGGTATGGTATATGGTAAAGGACCCTTGATGAGATTCATGTGATATTATATTTTATATATAAAAAGGTGTTTCCTTGGAGTGAGCTTAACAAAATTATCAATTGTGGAAAAATGGGAATATTGTATATTGATTATGATATACAAAGGGATATTATCCTTCTAAAATAAGATTTAGTTATGATCACTTCTATTTTTATTCTATAGTTATATATTTTAGGGATAAAAAGTTAAATGTTATGGAATGTGAAGTTACTTGAATTTTTCATTAATAAAAACATAAGTCATTTTTTGATTTCTAATGTATTATTCTCTTTGAATGTTAAAAATGGTAATTTAATTTTATAAATTACCTTGAATTTTTTTTAAATTTATATATGGTATAAACAAATGATGATTATCCATATTTTATAATTAAGAAAAATTCTATTCAAGATGAGTTTTAGGGGATAATATTATTAATTAAATATATATTTCTAACCCAAATGTGTGTATATCAATATCTCATGAAAAAGGACCAAATATAAAATCGAGTATTAAGGTTCTTTCTGAAATCCTATGGAAAACTAAGAAATGGTTAATTTATGACTAGGTTTTAGGACCTATACTACACCCATCTTGAGATTTTAATATTCAATTACATTAAATACCCATTTTTCATTTAAAAACTGCTTGTTAACCTATTTAATCAAGGTTTACCAATATTTTATATTTGAGAGGCCTAGGTGGATGAAGGATAATGGTGTATCAGTCCTTTAGTATGTGTGATCATATCATTCTATAGAGGAAAATCATTTTATAATGATAAAAGCATATATATGATTATTTTAAATTTATTCCATAAATATATAACTATTTTTTTTGTTTCAACGGTTCATCATTTGTTTAATAAAATTTAAATCTA
This sequence comes from Viscum album, assembly GCA_963277665.1. Taxonomy (NCBI): domain Eukaryota; kingdom Viridiplantae; phylum Streptophyta; class Magnoliopsida; order Santalales; family Viscaceae; genus Viscum; species Viscum album. The sequence continues at coordinate 1,050,553,733 of OY728150.1, forward strand.
TTTTATTGTTTGGAAAATTTATGCCTCATAATTATTTTATTAGTACTTGAAATTATTTCTTTTATATGAATTTTCTGTCGTATGTTTTTTTTTAAATAATGCATTTTGGAATAACAAATTGGGTGTTGATATTTTCATTGATCTTTATTCTCCCAGTTTTATTTCCCATTCTCACAAAACTCATCTCTTTTTGTTATTGAAACACCTAACAACCCTTAGGGTGTCAAATTATTTAATGGATGGTTGTCTAATGATAATAATGGAAAAATGGATCAGATCTAAAGGAGGGTGTGCATCCTATTTTATTAGGGTAATGAAATTTTATAGTGCTCATGGGATTTTATTAGTAGGGTATCAAGGATGATGGATATGGAAGGGTTCATCAAGATATCATGAGTGATAAAACATAGGATTTAATGAAATAGTTGAACTACACATGAATACGGACAATGAAGTGAAGAGGCAATGCAGGGTTGGTCAGAGGATTCAATGTAATATAATATGAGTAGGGCATAAATAGTTGTATGACTCATGAACGATCAAGAGGAAATGGAATTAGTGGTTTCTGGATATCAATATAATGATCACATGATATTTTTTACTTATTTAAATATTTTTTGGTGAACCTGTTGTGAAAAGGATTTACATGGATGAGTTATGTATTACATTTTATATGGAATTCTTAATAAAATATCAAAAAAATGGTTACTGTGGATTCTAGAACATGGAAAATGTCACAATATTTTTAATTTCATATCATATATTGGGACTAAGAAAACATAAAAACCCCATTATGTTGTGGTTAACACCAAATTTTACATAGACATCACATGTAATAAAGGTGTATTATATTCCATGTCTATAAAGGTTCCTGACTCATGGTATGTCATGGAACATTCCATAGTAACCCTTGGAAGACACACCATGTCTTTGAGGTAATTATACCATGTATAAAATTAATACATTACTTAAGATTCTGTGGTTCATTCAAAACCATCTCACCTGTATAACACATAGTGTTCCCTAGAATAAAGTATATTTGATCAATCCCTTATTTAATTACAAATAAAATACATTCCTAGAAATTTCTAAAGACTAATATTTCATATTTATTGTATTATATATAATTTATTGGGTTTTATTTAGTATTTTTATTGTCGTATCACTTTGTTGATTACATTGAAAAAAATTATATCATATTCTGAGTATTGTTTTTCTTGTATAACCTAATAGTCAATATATATTCCCCATCTAGAGATTTTTCCAATGCCTATTGGGTTACTTTATTTTCATATCACTATTATAATATTCATAGGGGTTGATAAATATTTTTATAGTGGGAACTGGGTTTAGTACTCCACATTTATTGTGTTGAAGATAAGGCATGGTCCACCAACATTCATTATAAAGACAATGAATTATTTAAGAGTGTGTTGATAGTTATACAATCACTGATAGCCACTAAAGGACTTGGAAATGGAGGAAACTATGGATAAGGCATTTAGTATTCCATTATAGTATAAATTATATTAAATAATAAGTTCGTATTTGAACCAAGAAATTATAGATTTTTTCTTTGTCATAGACATCTAGGGAGGGGTTTATAGGTATAACCATAAGATAAGAGACATAGATACTATTTCCCGACCCTTGATATGTATTGTTTCTAAAGACTAGTTTAGGAAGTTAGAGTTATTATTTCCCCTTTATATCATATGCATGATATTGATTGGTGATCAAGAGTAAGAGTATTTATTCAGTGGAATTATAAATGATAACCTCTCTATTCTTGTGGACTTATAGTTTTTATGTGGGAAAAATGGTGAGATATTGGGGTTTGTTACTCTTTTGGTTGTGTTATTAGAAGAGATGTGTAGGTTAACCTTTTTTGATGGATTCAGTTCCCCCTAAAATTAGATAATGGTTCTATAAATTAATCATTTTTTATTGTTCTTAATTATATTTACATTAGATTATATTTTTCTCCCATTCATTTCATGGGTTCGTGAACTCTCCCATGGGATAGTATATAGGTCTCCCATATCTGGAATCGATATTCCCTCAGTTCATAAATAACCTTCATTAAGGTATGGGTCCTCCAATAAAACATGAATTATAATTTTAATTATTTAGGATATTTATTTTAATGGATTATTATAGTATGAGTTTTTTAAGAGGTGAAAATGGTGTTGGCATGTATGATTTATTTTTCTTAACATCGACTGAGTGTTGATTATGTTGGATGATTGTAAATTCATTTACTATAATGGTTATATTCATGTGTTCTGATTTTTTGAATACCTAGTGAAAAATAGTTTTATTTGATGTTATAACCTCAAAATGACATCTCATCAAACCTTATTATAGAGAGGTGTAGTTTTTCTATGAGGTGTGGTGTCAGGTTCAAGGGGTTTTATCATAGTGATTGAGTTTCCAATTGTCTTATATTTTTATCTTTGGCTCAGTTGGATATGATACATAATAGGTATTTTGTCATATATTCAACTTCCCCCTCCTTTTTTATTATCACACATACTATATGATTTGATACTGGTGTATAATCTATTTTTCTAATGCTATGTTCCCTCTTACCATTAGCACATTTTTTTGGAATCCTACATGGTATTTTTATAATCACCCTTAATGAAAATCTTTATACCACATGTTTTGTGTCTATTTTAATAAAAATGTTTTGGAGTACATAAAAGAGGATTTTAGTGATGTTTGTTGATTTTCGATAGTGATGGAACATATAAGAGATCTCTTTTCCAGAGTCCTTGAATGTGGATATGTCTTCCCTTATCATAATGTTTTCATATATGGAGACGTTATCTGGTGTAATAATTTATATTTAGTGGTTTCCTATGTATTATTGTTCAATATTATTGGTGCATCATGAAATAAATTTTTAATCAGTTCAGTTATATATATATATATATATTTGGTGGTTGTTAGTAATTTTTAAATTATAGACATGCATATATTGTAATTTTCTATTATGATATGGTATCTGATGTATGATGTTTATTCATTCTATTAGTCAATATAACATGGCCTATTAGTGTTTGGATTTGGGTTTCACACATATCATGATTAATTTAGCAGGGGGACCATTGATAGGTCAGTTAACGTTAGTATCTACTATGTTATAGGAAGAAAATTTGTGAATAAAATAAGAGGAGGAAGAAGGATAAAAAATAATAAAGATGTTTTATGATAAGGGAAGTGGAATAGTCATAGATACATTGTCTAAGAACTAAGGGGAGTCTTTTGGTTATGATTTGTGTAATGACCCAAAGTTTCATTAATGGAAATCCCTCTTGATATAATTAAATGTGTCTTTATGTTTATATAAAATTTCAACTTCTTTGGTTTTATGTTATGAATTTTGACCATTGCTAATATAATCGGTGAACAGTGATCACATGATTAGTATAAATATAAGACTTTAACAAATCCTATTTACTCAGAAAAAGGATGTGATGGCCTCATCCAGTATAATTTCCCCATACCAAGCCCATTATTCGCAGCTCGGAAAAGAGGTGGCGACTTTGGGCTTCTCCCTTGACCAAGCCCAAGCTGAGCTTCATCATGTCAAGCTCGAATGTGACCGTCTACAAGAAAAGTGGAATTTGATTGAAATTACCACTCGAGCGATGTTATCCTAGCCACCCCAAGAGTCGGTCACCATCGCACACCTTACCCTTAGGTCTTATGTGGCTGTTTTAAGGGGTTATGTGACAAATATGTAGTAATATGTTCATGTACATTATTTTTTTATATAATAATGAATATAATTTCTAGTGATTTTTGATACATTATAAATAGTTTTTAATTTTTTTATTTAATTAAGAAATCTATTTTATTAAATTAAGGGATTTTTGAATTAAATGTTATTTTAATAAAATAAGGATATTATTATTAAATTAATTTTTATTAAATATATATGATCTTATAATTTTATGAATGCAATTAAAATTTTTATTATGGTTTGAAAGCCATTTCTTTCAAAACCCCTGAATTTTTGATAAATGTCGGTTTTTATTTTAAAAGTGAAAATTAACATATTTAGAAATTTATATAGATAAAATAAATGTTATTTCATGAATCAGGACGTCAAAATTATCCAATTGTGAATTTTTCATAATTTTCTGAGATAGTCAAATTGGTGGGTAAAAATTAAATATCGTTTAAATATATAATGTGTTTTATGGCATCATAATGACCCAATAACGATGTAATAAAATACTAAAATCTTTATGTTCAGCTAATATATGTTTTACCATTAAAATAATGTGATTTTGGTTTTGTTTGACTTAGTTTTCAAACCATTAATGGACCCCTCCAGACTTATTCCACACCTTGTTATTTAAATTAATTTCCATGGGAGTGTGACTCACCTCCACATAAGAAACCCTAATATTTTAATAAGTTCGGACTCTAGCCTTATAAAATATTGTTTTCCTCTTCCATTTTCTAAAAACTATGGGCAAAAAACATGGGATGGTTTGTGGTTTGGATTAATTTAATGTAAGGGGACACAAACCTAAATAATAAAGAATTCCCTCACCTTTCCTATATAAACCCACCCAAGATACAACTTCCTTATAACGACCCATACTTTACATACATTGTTAATACTTCAAAATTGAAGCACACTTATTACATCATATGACAAAACCACAAAGGACCGTATAGGTATAGTGTCTTTAGAAACTGGGAAACATAAACAACTGGTTCATAAATCTTCTACAGTGTCTCCCATTTATTTCATCATATCTAGGGTCCCTTTTAGCATATTCTACTTAATATCCATCTTCCTGACCTGGGGAAAAGAAAACATAAAAGGGTGACCTCAAATGCTCAGCAAGGGCGAATAAAGGAAATAAAAATCATATCATATCTTTTTGAAAATCAAAACCTGCAAAAGAGATCATAATATCTTAACATGGAATAAATCATAGAAGTGAAAATGAGATCCCCATAACATAAAACTTGAAACTTTGTGGCATGCACACATAATCATGGAAAATCATTTCTTGTTAGTCATGACTCATTGCCAAGACTATCTTAGTGGACAAAGTCCCTTTCTGAACCGAGTTCACTCCTCGTTTCAGTCCTGTATCACTGAACCGAAATAACCTTCCGTTCCAGCCATGTCTATCTCATGAGATATAAAATCTTTACCCAATGCATTGGAGGGAGATATAGGTCCCACCCATCTTATAATGAATCCTTTCTTATGTGTGCCACATAATCATAAAACATACATCATCGCATAACACATGTAACAAAAATGGGATTCTTGAAACATCATGACATCATAAAACAATTCAAATAAGATAAAGGAATTCATAAAAATATTTCCATCACAACATAATCAAATCCATGTAATAATAGGGATAAAAACAGAACCCTTTTATTATCTTAGATGGAAAATAATTTTGATAAAATACTTGAACTCCATTCTTGAGGAAAATATCCTTTCTACTTCAAAAACATTTTTCCTTTCATAACATGTCATACGACTTTAAAATAAAAGAAGTTGATTAAAAATAAAATTGATAACTTGTAAAGGAAGCTTCTTGGAAATAATGTTTTAAAAATCCATCCATGCCGTATAAGTAAAAAAAAACATTCTTCGTACTTTTGTCGGAAAAGTCAAAAAGTACCTCGTATGACAAAAGATTCCTTTCATACATATTACTAAAAACTCACCGAAGTGTAAAAATGGATTTAAACAATTTTAGGTGGATGGAAATAATATTACATATTGATGAAACATGGATGTGGATGATAAAATACACCCCAGTGAATACTTACGAATAAACAATCTCGGATAAAAATGAGATTGTGATATTTTCCTTACCTTAGGTCCGATTAGCTTTGTACGTGTCTGAAGCTCCTGTATAATGGTTTAAATAATGTTATTGACTTATTCCAGAATCATACATATTTATATGATATCATATATGGTCATATTATTAGCTTCTTGTTAGTAATATTTCATTGTTACTTGTTACTCGGGTCTTTATAACTTTTTGTTCTTATGCGTGTTTTGTCGAGTAAATTCTTATTCTTATCTTTAGGTTATAGATAATTCATTTCCAGAATGGTATTAGTGTAGTATATACCATATTCATTCATTCAATTCATTTATATAATCATTATTAAATTAAGATCATGTAGAACGAGTCGCATCACATCGTGTAGACGGTATTCCGTACGTACGCACGAGTGATGATATCGTTCCTATGATCGTGGAATTGTATTGGAGTATATATATATATATTATTTCAGTATCAATATTACTTCATAATAATCATATATAGTTACTCATTACACCATTATACCCATCCTTGTAAGGTGATGGTGGAAAATAGATTACACCACGGCGTGGAGACGGTATTCCGTACGTACGCACGCGCGGTGATTTCATTTTTCCGTAGGATGGATAGAAGGTGAATTAGGGTTGTTTCATATTTATAATAACATATCAGTATGTAAGTAATACTGATGTTATTACTTTATCATGAAACAACTAAAGAAGAAGAAGTTGAAGAAGAAATAAATTGAAAAGATCGGTAATGGATATTACCTCTTCTTTGGAACGCCTTTTTGAATCCTCCACTTAAGGAACTAAGATTGGTCTTTGGAGAAGACCAAGACCTCTAGGATTATTCTAGGGAAGTGGAGAAGGGAAAATGGCAGGGGTTGGCCGAGCTTGAGTGCTCAAATTGGTGTGAGGAGGAGGGGGAGGAGGTGCCCTTTTATAAGGGAGGAGAGGGGCACCTTAGGAATATCTCAAAATATTATTTTATATTAAAGTCAAAATCGGTTTATAATGGTTCCAAAGGGTCTTATTTCGAAGCTAAAGTGGGGATGGGTCGAAATCCTATCAACCAATAGAATTTAGACAAGTTTAGGATATTATTTTAACCTTATCAATTAAATTTAACTCTAAGTTAAATAATTTAACTTTTACCATGTCTTTTTGTTTTCTTTCACTATATGGTTAATACACTTACTATAACATGCCAAACGAACCCAAAATTGTTTATTATTAATATATATATCATTATCTAAGTCATTTGGCCGAACCTTAGATTTTTAGGAATAAAATAAAAATTAATAATATAATATTTGATTTAAAAACTATTTTGTGTCAATTTTGACACTATTTGATATATGATTTTTGTGAAAGTCATAACAGAATTATATGTTCGAACCAAGTTGATTAAATCAACAATAATATATCATAGTAACCTATAAAATTAGTGTAATTCATTAAAAGTTTTAAATTACATTTATTTTGGTATTTATATTATCAATTTTTTCAATATTTCATTAATAAGATAATTACTGCATCATCTTTGTGTCATAAATAAATTAAATTATTTGATGTCTAAAAATTACAAATAAAATACCATCATGTAGGAAATCTTTTTAGCTTTCTAATGAATATTTACAATCGAATTTATCTTATTTATAACCCCATATTAAAAATGATTTACTTATTAAACTTTGATTTTAACTATTTTAACCCTTCTTTAAATAAATTAATAATAAATGTCCTAATCTAATCCAAGTGGGCCTAAATGGTCATATTTTATTCCTAAGTTTGTTTTTGGTCGAATTACACTTGTCCAATAGAATTAGGACATGTGTTAGGGTAATATTAATATCATATTTACCCTTAGTTACCCTATTTACTATTAACCGCGGTAAAAATAGTAAAAAGTTACTATTCACCAAAAAATTATTTTAATCTCATTGAACCACATTTTAGTCCTTGATATTAACCGTGTCTCTCGGATTTTTGAAATTCCATTCACAGAAGCGGTAAAATTATGTTTTATGAAAAATTCAGTTTTTAACCTACCACTTAGTGGTTTCACTATTCATCAAAAATTGAAAGTTTTCAGAAAAATACGAAAATTTCACCCTAGGCTAATTTCGATATTATGAGTCCAAAAATGAAGTCCATTTTGAAAAATAAAATTTATAAAATTTCAAAAAGTGGTTATTACTATTCATAACGGCTAGTTTTAATAGCATATTGTTGTTTAGTGAAACTCGGTATTGCGTACGACGCAAGCTATCGAGGAAGGTCGCGATTGCGTGTAAAGCAAGCCAAGCAAGTGTTGTGTAGAAAAAGATTCCTTTGATGATTTATATAACATAATAGTCTCGGGTGTTACATTCTACCCCCCTTAAAAAGAATTTCGCCCTCGAAATTCGTCACTTTGCAACAAACAAATGAGGATACTTCTCCCTCATCATATCTTCAAGCTCCCATGTAGCTTCTTCAAGTTGGTGGTTTCTCCATAAAACTTTCACCAAGCGAGTGGTCTTGTTTCGTAGGACTTTTTCGCTACGATCCAGAATCTCTATCGGCTGTTCTTCATAAGAAAGATCTTGCTCCAGCGGTACAACTTCTGAGCTGAGTACATGTGAAGGATCTGGTATGTACTTTCTCAGGAGAGATACATAGAACACATCGTGAACTTGAGAGAGATTTGGTGGAAGCGCCAATCGGTAAGCTACCTTCCCAACACGATCCAGTATTTCAAAAGGACCGATATATCTAGGGCTCAACTTCCCCTTCTTTCCAAATCTCATAACCCTCTTTCAGGGAGATATTCGTAAGAACACTTTATCACCCACTTCAAACTCTAGGTCTTTTCTTCGGTTGTCGGCATAACTTTTCTGTCGACTCTGAGCTGCTCTTATGTGTTGTTGAATAGATCTGACCTTTTCTGCCATTTCATCAACGAGATCAGGTCCTAATAGCTTTCTTTCCCCAACTTCATCCCAGCAAGTTGGAGTCCTGCATTTCTTTCCATAGAGAGCTTCATAAGGAGCCATCTGAATACTGGAGTGAAAGCTATTATTATAAGAAAATTCCACCAAAGGTAGGTGTTGATCCCAACCTCCTTTGAAATCCATAGAGCAAGCTCTCAACATATCTTCTAGGGTTTGAATTGTTCTCTCAGACTGACCGTCTGTCTGGGGATGATAAGCAGTGCTGAAACTCAACTCTGTATCCAGAGTATGCTGAAGACTTCGCCAGAACTTCGAGGTAAATCTCGGATCCCGATCAGATATAATAGAAAGTGGTACTCCATGCAATCTTACCACTTCCTTTACATATATCCTGGCAAGCTGATCTAGAGAGAAATCCTCTCTAATAGCAATGAAGTGTGCAGACTTTGTAAGACGATCAACTATGACCCAGATAGCATTATTGCCTTTGGATGTTTTAGGAAGTCCTGTGACAAAGTCCATAGTGATGTTTTCCCATTTCCATTCGGGTATGGGTAATGGTTGTAACATCCCCTTAGACTTCTGTCTCTCAGCTTTAACTTGTTGACAAACCAAGCATCGAGAGACATATTCAGCAACATCTCTTTTCATGCCATCCCACCAGAAGTACTCTTTCAGGTCCCTATACATCTTCGTGCTTCCAGGATGAATAGAGGATGAAGAACTATGAGCCTCATCCAGCAGCTCTTTCTTTAATTCGGGGATGGGAGGAACACAAACCCGATTCCTGAACTTTATTATCCCATCACAATCAAGGTTGAATTCAGGAACATTTCTCACCTTCTTTTGTAACTCGACATCTTCTTTCTGTGCCTCTTTAATCTTCACATGTATAGATGGTTGAACATTCATTTGAGAAAGATAAGATTTTTCCCCTTCCATTATAATTCCAAGATCCATCCTTTGTAAATCCATAAATATTGGATCTTTTGTGATCCTCATCATGGATAAACTAGCATGGTCTTGTCGACTTAATGCATCTGCCACCTTGTTTGCTTTCCCAGGGTGGTAATGGATTGAGCAGTCATAATCCTTAATCAGCTCCAACCATCTTCTTTGGCGCATATTCAATTCCTTTTGTGTGAAAATATACTTTAAACTTTTATGATCAGTATAAATATCACACCTTTCACCATAAAGGTAATGCCTCCAAATCTTTAATGCAAAGATTACCACAGCCAACTCCAAATCATGTGTTGGGTAATTTTGCTCATGGATTTTCAACTGTCGTGAGGCATAAGCTATCACCATATCATTTTGCATAAGAACACACCCCAATCCCTTCTTGGATGCATCAGTGTAGATCACAAACCTTTCTCCACTACAAGGCAGTGTGAGCACAGGTGCACTGGATAACCTTCTTTTCAACTCCTTGAAATTCTCTTCACATTCCTCTGTCCAGACAAACTTAACTCCTTTCCGAGTCAACTTGGTGATTGGATTAGATAACCGTGAAAAATCTTTTACAAAACGTCGATAATATCCAGCCAAACCAAGAAAACTTCGGATCTCAGTTACTGTTGTTGGTCTTGACCATCTTTCGATAACCTCTGTTTTTGCTGGATCCACAGATATCCCCTCTTTTGAGATTATATGACCCAAAAATGCAACTTTTTGAAGCCAAAATTCACATTTGGTAAATTTGGCATAAAGCTTCTCTTTTCTCAGGGTCTTCAATATAATTCTCAAGTGATCTTCATGCTCTTCCTTGCTCTTTGAATAGACAAGAATATCGTCTATAAAGACTACCACAAATTGATCAAGATAGTCTCTAAAGACTCTATTCATTAGATCCATGAAGATAGCAGGGGCATTAGTAAGACCAAATGGCATCACTATAAATTCATAGTGTCCATACCTTGTACGGAAAGCCGTCTTTGGTATATCCTCCCTTTTGACCCTTAATTGATGATACCCTGAACGAAGATCAATCTTGGAAAAGTATTGAGCTCCGCGTAGTTGGTCAAATAAGTCATCAATGTGTGGGAGAGGATATTTGTTCTTGATAGTGATCTTGTTAAGTTCTCGATAATCAATGCAGAGTCTCATTGATCCATATTTCTTCTTAACAAATAGAACAGGTGCTTCCCAAGGTGACGCACTAGGGCGTATGAATCCCTTATCAAGATTCTCTTGGAGTTGCTTCTTCAATTCATGCAACTCAATTGGGGCCATTCTATAAGGTGTCTTTGAAATAGGCAAAGCACCCGGTACGAGTTCTATTGAAAACTCAACTTCACGATTTGGTGGAAGACCTGGTAATTCCTCCGGAAAGACATCATCAAACTCCCGTACAATGGGAATATTCTTAATCGTAAGTTTCTCTCCAACCATTTGAGATAAATAACCTTCATTTAGTGGAATCATGACCCATAAGATGGAAGGAATTTCCACTGGAAGGTTATGTTCATCCTTGCATTGATAGACGATCGTAGATTGATCAGGAATATGAAATGTGACTTCCCTTCTTTGGAAATTGATATGAGCTCCATGTAGAGAAAGCCAATCCATGCCAAGAATCACATCAAATTCCACTAAAGGAAGGATCACAAGATTTGCAGGAAGCACTTTCCCACAAACTTCGATCGGAGAAGAATTATAAACATCTGATGCGATTGATGTGCCATTAGGTGTTGTCACAGCTAACTCAACATCTAATTGTTGAGGTAGTACGGTGATACCCTTAGAAAATTTTTCAGAAATAAAAGAGTGGGTGGATCCAGAATCAAATAAAACATTTGCTACTTTAGAGTGGATGGTATGTGTACCTTTCACCACATCGTTATCGTACTCCACATCGCTGATAGAAATTGCATGTGACTTTCCTTTGTCTTTAGCCTTAAGAGTTTGTTGACGTCGTCCATCATCATCAACCCTTGGATTTGGGCATTGATTGGCATAATGCCACATATCCTTGCACTTGAAACATTGAAGTGTAGCAGGTTCATTCTGTGTATCCCTTCCTTTGTTTGCATCATTAGACATCTTCTTCCCATTATCACGGCATTCAAATGCCCGATGACCTTCCTTTCCACATTTAAAACACTTACTTGTCCCTTTAAGACAACTCCCTCCATGTTTCTTTCCACACTTTGAGCATAAGGGAAAGTTCATCTTCTTTTCCGTGTGCTCTTTAGATTTTTCTTTGAATTCCATCTTCCTCTTCTTAACAAACCCATGTGACTGATGGGTTACTCCAATCTCCATCTCGACTTTGAGAGCACATCGAACGATTTCCTCGTAGCTATTGAAGTCCCTTATGGCTAACGCCCTTCGAAGACTTGGTTTTAAGCCACTAAAGAATCGATCGATCTTACTCTCAGGTTGGATAATAATACCAGAAGCGTACCTTGCAAGTCTTGTAAAATTTGCTTCATAGGTACTAACAGATTCATCATCCCTTTGCTTCAGTTCAAGGAACTCTTTCTCCATCTTTGTTCGGAGAATACGAGGGAAGTACTTATTGAAAAATAAGTTCTTGAACTCGTCCCATTCCATAGACTCGATTTCATCCCTTTGCCTCGTATTCTTAACAAGATTCCACCATTGATCCGCATCTCCTTCCAAACGATACACTGCTAGGATGAATTTATCATGCTCAGATCATTGAAGAACTGAAAATATCTTTTCAGTAGTACTAATCCATTGTTCAGCAACTAATGGATCAGTAGACCCGCTGAAAGATGGTGGACGCTGCCTCATGAAGGATTCAACAGAATGTTGCTCCCTTCTTTGTTCGTTTGGAAATCCTGCATGATTCATAGCTTGAGAAAGTTGTGTGAGCATGGATACAATATTTTTCATTCCAGCTCCCATATCGTTTGGTTGCTCAGGGGGACAATCATTGCATTGCCCATCGCATTCCGCATTAACACGGTTCCTTCGGGTTCCAGCCATTGACTAAAACCAAGAAGAATAGTGTGAGCAACACTAATTATAATAGGAAACCACATAATTCAAGAATAAAATTTTCATACTTAAGGTCTTATCCTAGGTTATTCAAGGCCATTTCTAAAACACTAAGATTGTGTTCTATTCTTAGACTTATCCTTAGGGTTCTTACTAAGGCTTTCACATCCTAGTTTCCAAAGGTTGACTATACCTTTCCTCTGATACCAACAATAACGACCCATACTTTACATACATTGTTAATACTTCAAAATTGAAGCACACTTATTACATCATATGACAAAACCACAAAGGACCGTATAGGTATAGTGTCTTTAGAAACTGGGAAACATAAACAACTGGTTCATAAATCTTCTATAGTGTCTCCCATTTATTTCATCATATCTAGGGTCCCTTTTAGCATATTCTACTTAATATCCATCTTCCTGACCTGGGGAAAAGAAAACATAAAAGGGTGAGCTCAAATGCTCAGCAAGGGAGAATAAAGGAAATAAAAATCATATCATATCTTTTTGAAAATCAAAACCTGCAAAAGAGATCATAATATCTTAACATGGAATAAATCATAGAAGTGAAAATGAGATCCCCATAACATAAAACTTGAAACTTTGTGGCATGCACACATAATCATGGAAAATCATTTCTTGTTAGTCATGACTCATTGCCAAGACTATCTTAGTGGACAAAGTCCCTTTCTGAACCGAGTTCACTCCTCGTTTCAGTCCTGTATCACTGAACCGAAATAACCTTCCGTTCCAGCCATGTCTATCTCATGAGATATAAAATCTTTACCCAATGCATTGGAGGGAGATATAGGTCCCACCCATCTTATAATGAATCCTTTCTTATGTGTGCCACATAATCATAAAACATACATCATCGCATAACACATGTAACAAAAATGGGATTCTTGAAACATCATGACATCATAAAACAATTCAAATAAGATAAAGGAATTCATAAAAATATTTCCATCACAACATAATCAAATCCATGTAATAAAAGGGATAAAAACAGAACCCTTTTATTATCTTAGATGGAAAATAATTTTGATAAAATACTTGAACTCCATTCTTGAGGAAAATATCCTTTCTACTTCAAAAACATTTTTCCTTTCATAACATGTCATACGACTTTAAAATAAAAGAAGTTGATTAAAAATAAAATTGATAACTTTTAAAGGAAGCTTCTTGGAAATAATGTTTTAAAAATCCATCCATGCCGTATAAGTAAAAAAAAACATTCTTCGTACTTTTGTCGGAAAAGTCAAAAAGTACCTCGTATGACAAAAGATTCCTTTCATACATATTACTAAAAACTCACCGAAGGGTAAAAATGGATTTAAACAATTTTAGGTGGATGGAAATAATATTACATATTGATGAAACATGGATGTGGATGATAAAATACACCCCAGTGAATACTTACGAATAAACAATCTCGGATAAAAATGAGATTGTGATATTTTCCTTACCTTAGGTCCGATTAGCTTTGTACGTGTCCGAAGCTCCTGTATAATGGTTTAAATAATGTTATTGACTTATTCCAGAATCATACATATTTATATGATATCATATATGGTCATATTATTAGCTTCTTGTTAGTAATATTTCATTGTTACTTGTTACTCGGGTCTTTATAACTTTTTGTTCTTATGCGTGTTTTGTCGAGTAAATTCTTATTCTTATCTTTAGGTTATAGATAATTCATTTCCAGAATGGTATTAGTGTAGTATATACCATATTCATTCATTAAATTCATTTATATAATCATTATTAAATGAAGATCATGTAGAACGAGTCGCATCACATCGTGGAGACGGTATTCCGTACGTACGCACGAGTGATGATATCGTTCCTATGATCGTGGAATTGTATTGGAGTATATATATATATTATTTCAGTATCAATATTACTTCATAATAATCATATATAGTTACTCATTACACCATTATACCCATCCTTGTAAGGTGATGGTGGAAAATAGATTACACCACGGCGTGGAGACGGTATTCCGTACGTACGCACGCGCGGTGATTTCATTTTTTCCGTAGGATGGATAGAAGGTGAATTAGGGTTGTTTCATATTTATAATAACATATCAGTATGTAAGTAATACTGATGTTATTACTTTATCATGAAACAACTAAAGAAGAAGAAGTTGAAGAAGAAATAAATTGAAAAGATCGGTAATGGATATTACCTCTTCTTTGGAACGCCTTTTTGAATCCTCCACTTAAGGAACTAAGATTGGTCTTTGGAGAAGACCAGGACCTCTAGGATTATTCTAGGGAAGTGGAGAAGGGAAAATGGTAGGGGTTGGCCGAGCTTGAGTGCTCAAATTGGTGTGAGGAGGAGGGGGAGGAGGTGCCCTTTTATAAGGGAGGAGAGGGGCACCTTAGGAATATCTCAAAATATTATTTTATTTTAAAGTCAAAATCGGTTTATAATGGTTCCAAAGGGTCTTATTTCGAAGCTAAAGTGGGGATGGGTCGAAATCCTATCAACCAATAGAATTTAGACAAGTTTAGGATATTATTTTAACCTTATCAATTAAATTTAACTCTAAGTTAAATAATTTAACTTTTACCATGTCTTTTTGTTTTCTTTCACTATATGGTTAATACACTTACTATAACATGCCAAACGAACCCCAAATTGTTTATTATTTATATATATATCCTTATCTAAGTCATTTGGCCGAACCTTAGATTTTTAGGAATAAAATAACAATTAATAATATAATATTTGATTTAAAAACTATTTTGTGTCAATTTTGACACTATTTGATATATGATTTTTGTGAAGGTCATAAAAGAATTATATGTTCGAACCAAGTTGATTAAATCAACAATAATATATTATAGTAACCTAGAAAATTAGTGTAATTCATAAAAAGTCTTAAATTACATTTATTTTGGTATTTATATTATCAATTTTGTCAATATTTCATTAATAAGATAATTACTGCATCATCTTTGTGTCATAAATAAATTAAATTATATGATGTCTAAAAATTACAAATAAAATACCATCATGTAGGAAATCTTTTTAGCTTTCTAATTAATATTTACAATCGAATTTATCTTATTTATAACCCCATATTAAAAATGATTTACTTATTAAACTTTGATTTTAACTATTTTAACCCTTCTTTAAATAAATTAATAATAAATGTCCTAATCTAATCCAAGTGGGCCTAAATAGTCATAGCTTATTCCTAAGTTTGTTTTTGGTCGAATTAAACTTGTCCAATAGAATTAGGACATGTGTTAGGGTAATATTAATATCATATTTACCCTTAGTTACCCTATTTACTATTAACCGTGGTAAAAATAGTAAAAAGTTACTATTCACCAAAAAATTATTTTCATCTCATTGAACCACATTTTAGTCCTTGATATTAACCGTGTCTCTCGGATTTTTGAAATTCCATTCACAGAAGCGGTAAAATTAAGTTTTATGAAAAATTCAGTTTTTAACCTACCACTTAGTGGTTTCACTATTCATCAAAAATTGAAAGTTTTCAGAAAAATACCAAAATTTCACCCTAGGCTAATTTCGATATTCTGAGTCCAAAAATGAAGTCCATTTTGAAAAATAAAATTTATAAAATTTCAAAAAGTGGTTATTACTATTCATAACGGCTAGTTTTAATAGCATATTGTTGTTTAGTGAAACTCGGTATTGCGTACGACGCAAGCTATCGAGGAAGGTCGCGATTGCGTGTAAAGCAAGCCAAACAAGTGTTGTGTAGAAAAAGATTCCTTTGATGATTTATATAACATAAAAGTCTCGGGTGTTACATTCCTCCTCACTCAAATCACTTAGAGTTTGTCAAAACTCTACCCTAATCTCTCTAGAATCATCCCAAGGTGCCCCAAGCTCCCAAGAAGCCTCTCACAAGCCTCTCTCTAGCCTTTGGAAGCACACTTTCAAGTAAGGGTATTTTCTTCCTTTCTCATTTTTGTCCAATTCTCTTTAAGTGGGTTTGCACTTTTAATTTCAATTATGAATGTTGGGGTATGGTTTCTCACCTCCCTCATACTTCCCTCTTTATGTTTTACTGATGGGAGACCCCTTTCTCTCTCATTAAATTCCTCCCATGTACACTCGTTAGTATGCCGAAATTCCTAGAGGAACTTCTCTCTACTCTTTTACATTCAGGAAATACTTTTGTATCATGAATCTAAATGCCATTACAATTATTGGGACATGTATCTATATGAACTCCTTACTGTCCATTATATGTAAATATTATGAGGAACCCCTTTATCTCTCATCAACTGTTTTTATGAATTCTTCTGTCACGCCGTTACGCTGCCGAAATCGCACCGATTTTCTAAGCCAATGCCATTGGGTAGTGAATACCATGCCCATTTCTCCGTCAAGGGTATTCACCTTTATTCACATAAACTTAATGATTATAAAGTTTCATGTATTAATTACACATTCCTTTATCGTGGAATAAATGATTATGTTTCAAGAATCAGTGTTTTATGACCCTTGTGTCACACTTATGCATGAAATGAAATGTTTAAGAAGGGTGCACCCTTATAGAGCTCCAATGCATTGGGTAAAGTATATTATCATGATACGTCATGTGAAATGATTTTTTAATAATGCTAATTCAAGTTCAACGAGGGTTTACTCATGCTTCATGTGCAATGAGGATTTACTCATGCTCTACGTGCAATGAGCCTTGACTCATGCTAATTCCATGTTAAGTGTTGTTGCCACATTTCCATGTTATGATTATCATGCTTTATCATGCCATTATGTTCATGTTTCTTTTATGCTATATTGATATGCCTATTGTCCAACACGTATTTCACTCCTCATGTTATTCCATGTGTACTCCCTTTCTGGGCTTTATAACTCACCCTTTTTTATGCATCTCCTCGCGTTATGCCATGCAATAATAAGTACGAGGGAATGTAGTGGTCATGTAAATCAAGTTTTCAATAAAGATGTTTTATTTCATGTTTTAAGTTTTTATGTAATGATCCTAAGCCCAAAAGACACTAAACCACTCAATATTCATTGTTGTTTCAAGTGAATTTTTATGTAATAAATCATGTTTAAATTTGTAATAAAATAAGGGTTGTCATAGTTGGTATCGGAGGATAGGTTTAGTTATTTTTTGGGATTAGGATTAGAAAATCCTAGTGAAGCCTTAGATACAAGACTAAATACAATAAATACATCCCTAAATTTTGGTGAATATTGAGTAAGTGGGTTATCAAAAAAAATACATCCCCGTCTGGATACGAGCAGGTAGAGGCGGCTCTGGTACAAATGTATCCGAGGGGTAAAACCCAAAAACGCCGCTTTAAGATAGACTAGAACGAGAACTGGTGCACGACAATGGGACTTGCTGCACTCATGGTTACAAAACTCCCGGGGGATATGTTTTGATAAATTCACAAGCTTAGTATGAACTCTTATTAAAGGAATTAAAAAAAATACACCTAAGAATATATGTTAGAAAGTAGATCGTGAAAAGCGTAGATTGAAGCCAATAGACTCATGAGTTAAGGAAATAAAAGTTTATTTATAAGTCATCAACTTTTGTCTTTAGATTAACCTTTATGTGTTACCCCTAACATTCCTTTTATTCCAGCCAATGGCTTGTAATAGGACTTAGGCTAACAACCATTGTGAAGATCAGTGTGATGACTTTACTAATAAGGTGCCAAATCTAATGGGAGCAAAAATCGAGAACAATGTGATGCTTCTCTCTCAGCTAACTCAATTTTTGAATAGAAACACAGGTCAAAAGGAACGTTCAACCCCCCCTAAGAAATAACAAGTCTCTATTGAGAGCTTCATTAGAAAAAGGCCTTCTACTTTTAGTGGATCATTTGATCTCATGATTGCTGAACAATGGATCAACTCCATTGAAAAGATATTCTCTATCCTCCAATGTTCTGAACAAGAGAAGGTTCTCTTGATGGCTTATCATATGGAGGGTGAAGCTGATAAATGGTTGGCGTTGATCAAAAATATGAGGCTTGAGGAGGAGATCGAGGCGTTTTAATGGAAGGATTTCCAGAAGATGTTTTTTGATAAATATTTTCTGTGCACTCTCTGGCTTAAGATAGAAAGGGACTTCCTTTTCCTCAGGCAAAAAGATGAAGAATCTATTGGAGTGTACGAGGAAAACATCACAAGGCTTTCACGATACGCTTCCGGCTTTGTCGTTACCCCAAAATGCAAAGTTGATCGCTTCTTTGGTGGGTCGAAGCCTAGCTTGAGGAAAGCATTAGAGATCCGTGACTTCGACTACTATGAGTAAATTGTCTGATGTTCCCTCAAGGATGAAATGGGGATCAGGGAATCACAGGGGTATCATGGGGACAAGAAGTGTAAGGTGGAATTCAATGTTGGTGGTCTGATGGATAAATCCAATGGTGCTATGAAGATTATGTACCCCACTTTCCAAAAGTGCGGAAGGAAGCACCCTGGAAATTGCCTTAAGGGGATGAGAAAATGCTTCAGGTGTGGAAGAGAAGGGCACATAGCTGTTAACTGTCAGCAAGAAAGACCCGCAGCTGTGATAAAGGAGGGGAACACTCCTTTAGAACCTAAACACATTGTTCAATGCTACAAATGCAAAGAACCAGGTCATTTTGCAAATCAGTGCCCTAATCCAAGGGTTTTCGGAGACAACCAACAACCTCCACGGCAGCAAGGAATAGAATTTTCCATCACTTCTTCCAAATTGAACCCTGACAATGAAGTGGTGACAGGTACGCTAGTTATTCATTCAAGAATAGGGAACATACTTTTTGATTCAGGTTCTATGCATTATTTTATATCTTGAATGTTTCGTAGAAAAATCCTAGAACCACCACAAATCATTGAAGTAAAGATGTCAATGAGTATGGAAAATTGGGATATCATTGCATCCCATGAATATAAGTCCTCCCCTGTTATAGTCTGTGGATTGAATTTCCCGGAAAACCTCATCATACTCCCTCTGGTGGAATTTTATGCAATTCTTGTCATGGATTTTCTTTCCATATATAGAGCCAACATAAATTTTTGGGAGAGGTAAATAACACTCCATATGGATAATCGACCCTAAATTTTTTACAAGTGTAAGGAGGAAGATGAATCTCCTTTAGCTCCATCATCTCAAGCATGGATATTATTTCCTTATGAGCATGTGTGTCTGGCTTAGATGATTGCGTCCAAGGAAGAAACCATCCTTGAAGAAATTCCTATTGTGAGCAAATTCGCTAAAGTGTTTCCCAAGGAACTGACTGGTCTTCCTCCTAGAAGAGATGTTGAGTTCTCAATTAAACTTATACCTAGGGCGCTACCAATATCAAAGACACCATATAGAATGGCTGTTGTTGAGCTTGAAGAGCTGAAGAAACAACTATAGGAGAATCTAGATAGAGGATATATATGCCCATGTGCTTCACCATGGGGTGCACCTATCCTCTTCATCACGAAGAAGGATGGGTCAATGCGGCTTTTCATCGAATATCGTGAACTTAACAAAATAACGATAAAGAACAAGAATCATCTCACAAGAATCGATGATTATTTTTGATCAGCTGCGTGGAGCACAATACTAATCCAATGTGGATTTGTGGTTGGGATATTATCAAGTAAGAGTGAAGAAGGAAAATGTCCCCAAGACTGCTTTTCGTAGAAGATACGTGCACTATGAATTCATAGTAATGCCTTTCGGACTCACAAATTCTCCAGAAATATTCATGGACTTGATGAATAGAGTCTTTAGAGATTACCTTGACAAATTTGTGGTAGTCTTTGTATATTATATTCTAATATACTCTAAGTCCAAGGAGGATCATGAAGAGAATTTATAAACTGTACTAGAGACTTTGCGCAAGGAGAAGATCTATACAAAGTACAGCAAGTGTGAGTACTGGTTGAAGGAGGTCTCAATCATGTGACATATCATCATAAGAAATGGGATATCTATGGATCCCTCCCAAACAGATGCAATTGAGGGATGGCAGAGGCCAACATCGGTAACAGATAACCGTAGCTTCATGGGATTAGTTGGATATTATCAACAATTTGTGAGAAATTTCTCATGATTTTCCAACCATCTTTCCAACCTAACTCGAAAATGAGTAATGTTTGCTTGGAGTGATGAGTACGCAGATAGATTTAAGGAGTTGAAAAAGAGTCTTATCATTGAACCTGTGCTCACATTACACACAAGTGGGTAAATTTTTGTGGTATTCAGTGATGCTTCAAAGAAGGGCTTAGGCTGTGTGATGATGAAGAATGATAAAGTTATATCCTATCCCTAAAGGCAGTTGAAAATCCATGAGTGAAACTATCCAACGCATGATCTGGAGTTGGCGACGGTGATCTTTGCCTTGAAAATATGGAGGCATTGTCTCTATAGAGGGAAATGTGAGATATATACGGACCACAAGAGTCTTATATACATATTCACACAGAAAGAGCTTAATATGCACTAGAGAAGATGGATAGAGCTCATCAAAGATTATGACTGTTCAATACATTACCTCCCTGGGAAAGCGAACAAGGTGCCAGATGCCCTATGTAAAAAGGACCCAGCAATTCAGTCAATGATGGGAATTGAGAATGATCAAATCTTCTACGATTTGATGAAGATAGACGTGGGAATCATAAAGAAAGAAAAATCATCAATCCTTTCACAAATGATTTCTCATCCATCTATTTTGGAAAGGTTAAAGGATGCTCAAAAGGATGATGTGGGAATTCAGGAAAATGTGAAAGCTATCAAAAAAGAGAAATCCTCAGAGTTTAATGTTAATGAAGAAGGATTTGTGTGGTTTGGGAAAAGATTATGTGTTCTATCATGTCTGGAGCTGAAGAAGGAACTTTTGGATGATTCACATAGTTCAAATTTCTCTATTCACCCAGGGAGCACAAAGATGTATCAAGATATCTGAGAAAACTTTTGGTGGGATAATATGAAGATGGAGATCGCTAAATATACGTCAAAGTTCCTGGTGTGTCAGCATGTGAAGGCAGAGAGGCAGAAGTCTAAGGGGATGATGCAACCATTGCCCATACCAGAATGGAAATGGGAGAACATCACTATTGACATTGTCATCGGACTTCCAAGGACATCCAAAGGCAATAATGAAATCTAGGTTGTTGTGGATCATCTTACAAATATTGCACACTTCATTTCTATTCCGGAGGATTTTTCATTGGATCAACTGGCACAGATATATATTAGGGAAGTGGTAAGGTTTCATGGAGTACCACTATCTATTGTGTCTGACCGAGATCCAAGATTCACCTCTTTGTTTTGGAAGAGTCTTCAACATGCTCTCAATACTGAACTAAACTTCAGTACGACCTATCTTCCTCAAACTAATGGCCAATCCGAGCGGAATATCCAAACACTTGAGGATATGTTGAGAGCATTCTCAATGGACTTTAAAGGAAGATGGGATCAACATCTTCCTATGGTAGAGTTCTCTTATAATAACAGTTTCCACTCGAGCATCAAAATGTCACCATTTGAAGCCTTGTATAGGAAAAGGTGGAGAACACCAGCATGTTGGGATGAGGTCAGTGAACGTAATATACATGGATAAGTAATGGTCGAAGAAATGGTGGAGAAGGTGAAAACCATTCAGCAGCATATCAAGGCAGCCCAAAGTCGACAGAAGAGTTATGCAGATAATCATCGATGAGAGCTTGATTTTAAAGTTAGAGACATGGTGTTTCTATGAATATCTCTATGGAAGAAGGTCCTGAGGTTTTGAAGGAAAGGGAAGTTAAGTCCAAGGTACATCGGCCCCTTCGAGATTCTTGATCGTGTCGGGGTTGTGGCCTATTGACTGACCCATCCACCTTCCATGGCCAACGTACATGATGTCTTTCATGTATCCCTCTTAAGGAAGTACATATCGGACCCTTCACATGTACTCTCTTCTGAAGTGGTACAATTGGATGATGATCATTCTTATGAGGAGAAACTAGTGAAGATCTTAGATCGTAGAGAAAAAAGTTCTATGAAATAAGTCAATTCCCCTCGTCAAGGTGTTTGGGAGAAACCACAAGTTTAATGAAGTGGCTTGGGAATCGTAGAAAATGATGAAACTGAGTTACCCAAATCTGTTTTAATGTGGGAAAAGGAAAATTTTGAGGGCGAAATTTCTGAAGGGGGGAATATTGTAACGACCAAAAGTTTCATTAATGGAAATCCATCTCGATCTAATTAAATGTCACTTTATGTTTATATCAAATGTCAAATTCTTTGGTTTTATGTTAAGAATTTTGACCGTTGCTAATATAGTCGTTGAAAAGTGATCACATGACTAGTATAAATATAGGACTTTAACAAATCCAATTTACTCAGACAAAGGAAGCGATGGACTCATCCAGTAGAATTGCCCCATACGAAGCCCATTTGTCAGAGCTCGGAAAATAGGTGACGTATTTGGGCTTCGCCCCTGACCAAGCCCATGTTTATCTTCATCATTTCAAGCTTGAACGTGACCATCTATGGGAAAATTGGATGTTGGTTGAAATTACCACTCGAACCATGTTATCCGAGCCACCCCAAGAGTCTGTCACCAACGCACACCTTAACCTTAGGTCTTATGCGTCTGTTTTAAGGGGTTATGTAATAAATAATTAGTACTATGTTCATGTACATTATTTTCCTATATACTAATGAATATAATTTCTAGTCATTTTTGATACATTGTATGTAGTTTTTAAAGTACAAATGGTGTTTTTTATTATTATTTAATTAAGAAATATATTTTATTAAATTAAGGGATTTTTTAATTAAATAATATTTTAATAAAATAATAATATTATTATTAAATTTATTTTTATTAGATATAAATGATCTTATAATTTTATGAATGTAATTAAAATTTTTATTAATGTTTGAAATCCATTTCTGTCAAAACACGTGAATTTTCGATAAATGTCGGGATTTATTTTAAAAGTGAAAATTAACATTTTTATAAAATTATTTAGATAAAATAAATGTAATTTCTGAGATCAGGACATCTAAATTATCCAACGGTGATTTTTTCGTAATTTTCTGAGACAGTCAAATATTTAGTTAAAAATTAAATACCGTTTAAATATATAATGTGTTTTATGACATCATAATGACCAAATAGTGATGTAATAAAATACTATAATCTTTATGTCCGTCCAATATATGTTTTACCATTAAAATAATGTTATTTTGGGTTTTTTGACTTACTTTACAAAGCATTAATGGACCCCTCATGACTTATTCAACACCTTGCCCTTTTAAATTAATTTCCACGGGAGTGTGACTCACCTCCACATAAGAAACCCTAATATTTTAGGAATTTAGGACTTTGGCCTTATAAAATATTGTTTTTATCTTCCCTTTTCCAAAAACCATGGGCAAAAACCATGGCATGGTTTTTGGTTTTGATTAATTTAATGTAAGGGGACCTAAACCTAAATAATAATGAATTCCCTCACCTTTCCTATATAAACCCACCCAAGCTCCCACTTCCTCCTCACTAAAATCCCTTGGAGTCCCTAAAACCTCTTCCCTACTCTCTCTAAAATCCTCCCAAGGTGCCCCAAGCTCCCAAGAATCCTCTCAAAAGCCTCTTCTAGCCATTGGGAGCACACTTCCAAGTAATGGTTTTCTCTTCCTTTCCCATTTTTGTCCAATTTTATTTAACTCGTTTTTTCCTTTTAATTTCAATTATGAATGTTGTGGTATGGTTTATAACCTCTCTCATACTGCCCTATTTATCTTTTAATGATGGTAGACCCCTTTCTCTCTCATTAAATTCCTCCCATGTACACCTATTACTATGCCGAAATTCCGAAAGGAACTTCTCTCTCCTCTTTTACATTCAAGCAATACTTTTGTATCATGAATCTAAATGCCATTAAAATTGTAGGGACATGTATCTATATGACCTCCTTACTTTCCATTATATTTAAATATGATTAGGAACCCCTTTCTCTCTCATCAACCATTTTTATGAATTTTTATGTCATGTTGTTACGTTGCCGAAATCGCACCGATTTTCAAAGCCAATGCCATAGTGTAGTGAATACCATACCCATTAATCCATCATGGGTATTCACCTTTATGCACATTAACTTATTGATTATAAAGTTTCATGTATTAATTCCACATTCCTTTATCGTGGAATAAATTATTATGTTTCAATAATCAATGTGTTATGATCCATGTGGAACACTTATGCATGAAATGAAATCATTAAGAAGGGTGCGCCCTTATAGCGCTCTAATGCATTGAGTAAAGTATAGTATCATGATATGTCATGTGCAATGTGTTTTGACTCATGATAATACAAGTGCAACGAGGGTTTACTCATGCTTCTTGTGCAATGAGGATTTACTCATGCTCTATGTGCAATGAGCCTTGGCTCATGCTAATTCCTTATTAAGTTTTGTTGCCACATTTCCATGTTGTGATTATCATGCTTTATCATTCCTTTATGTTAATGTTTTTTTGATGCTCTATTGATATTACTATTTTCTAACATGTATTTTACTTTTCATGTCATTCCATTTGTACTCCCTTACTGGGATTTATATCTCACCCTTTTCTTATGCATGTCCTCAGGTTATCCCATGCAATGCTAAGTACGAGGGAATGTAGTGGTCATGTAAAAGATGTTTTCAATAAAGATGTTGTATTTCATGTTTTAAGTTTTTATGTAATGATCCTAATCCCCAAAGACACTAGACCTCTCGATCATCTTTGTTGTATCAAGTGAAGTTTTATGTAATAAATCATGTTTAAGTTTTTAATAAAAGCATGGTTTTCATCATTTGAAAGGTCTCAACCACAATGAATTATAATTATGTCCTATAGAAACTACCCAACCTCTTTTTAGCTCAAGTCTGTGGAGTTGGAACATTGTGTATGCCTATAAATTTAATAATGGTTCAAGGGAGGATTAGATTAAAAAAATGTATTTCATTTTAAATATTTTGAATATTAACATTGATATACATGTGGATATAGGTAAAGAAAAATATAATTTATTGTATTTTTATTCAAATATATGTATCGCTTCTTAACGCCTATTTATGTTCTTTACTACTATGAGTCCCCAACGAGTTCAAAAAAATGGAAGAAGAGGATTAGAGGTTATTTAAATTTATAAATTTAAAATTATAAGTCCAAAAATGAATAATAAAAGAAATAATTACGGTAGTCTTATGTGGGATGAATATACCTAAACATTGGAGTGTTCTCTTCCTGACCTGTTATCTCCCAAAAGGTATGGATTTATTTTAATCCTGCAATGATCTTTCTTCACTCGTAAAATATTATATATAATGGTAGAATGTATTGGGTATTTTTTTATTATTTATGTATGTTAATGACTCTTTTTAGTTATATATTTATAAAATATGTGGACTAGAGAAAGAAAGTCCTTACATTATCCCTCCCGACACATTTGTTAATGAGGTTGTACTTGTGAAAGATCTGTTTGGTTCATCAATGAGATCATGGTTTCTTATCTTTCCTGGTATCCAAATATTTTTCACACAAAAACTCTCTTAGGTTTTATATTGTAGGTATTACCCTCTGATTACAAATGAAGATAATGATTCGACTTAATCCATTTATAAATTATTATATGATGATATTCTTTGCATTTATTTTAGAGTCATCCATCATTGGTTTCAAAGAAGTAATCTATCTAATGGAACCACTATTGAGGTAAAAAATCCTAGGTTATCATCAAAAATCATCCTTATCGGTTTAGATGTTAGAAGCAGTGTATCCTTTTATAATTATCCCTTCTTCACCTTTAATGATCAATAATACATCCTTAGTTATTATCCAAAATATAAGAATATTATTTACCAAAATATATTTACTCTTACTATAATTTGATTAGTACACACTGTTAATCCTAAAAACATAAGAGGCATCAGGTAGAGGGTTCAATATGGCATACATGGTTGATTATTTTTATAAACAATAAGTATGGCATCCCACCTTAAATTTAAATAAACTTGTCATTACATTTTACAAAAGAGAGAATCTTTTAAAATTTGGATTCATAGAAAATGGTACATAATACATGAAAAATTTAAATGGTATCACAATAAACATTAAAGGATTCATAATAGGGTCACCATATTTTAAATTTTTACATATCATAACATTGAGATATACATCAAAGGAAAGGGTGAAAATAAGGCCCGATAAGGGAAAGCAAGAAAAATAGTTTACATGTGATCATAATAATTGTCACAAAGGAATTGAGGAATATAAAAAATGAATGAGGAAGAGGAACATAATAATAATAATAATTAAATAAATAATAACCTAGATATGTGGATAAAATTTTTAAATGAGACATTAATAATCATATCCACATTGTTTTTCACTAAGGTGTTGTAAAAATTACCAATGTTATTTACTAAGGTACCGTAAGACTTATCATATATAGAGATTAAATTACTTAACCAATTAATTAATGAACAATTACGGTGCACCCTTAATTTGTATTAACTAATTTTACCCAAATATATAATAAAAAATTATTTCATAAATAACATGTGGATAATAAAAGAAACGAGTTTCCCATCAAAATCATGGCATTTTTTTAAAAGTGGTTAACAACATGATATTTATGTAATTATTAACCTATAAAAGGGAAGGATGGTATCAAGTATGTAAATACAAGAATTTTAATTGCCTTATAATAGAAATAGGTTCTTGTATTTACAAAATAAAACAACTAATTTCATAGGAAAATATACGAATTTTTAGAAGAAAATTCGGCAACATAAATGGTATGGAGCATGGTTTTAGAAAACATTAAAAAGAGATTGTAAATGGACTAAAACTCATAAAATAATAAAAATATAAACATTTACAGACTTAAATGAAAAAATAAATATATTATAGAGAATTTAAGGACACGCCACAAAAACGGAACTTGAAATGAAAAGAGATGTTGAGATTTCCCTTAACATGAACAGTAACACCTCAAAGTCGAAGATTATCACTATAGGGGATTGAAGACTACTTGGAAGGACTATTTGGGAGGTAAAAACATCATATAATCATGATGGATGAATTTATAATTAATTATAAGGGAGAAATGGGTGTATATTTATAGAAAATGTGAGGGATTTTTAGTGATTTCCTTGGACACCAATGTAGTGGTATTTGTAAAAACATGAGAAATCCATTGATATTTTCCCATGGTATTGGCCACATGTGACACATAATATGTTATTATAATTCACAATTTCCTACCAAAGGTTTATATCAATTATTACATCATTATGATGTCATTAAACGTACCAAAAAATCGAAACTGTATTTCTACTATTCAACGAAAAAAAATATTTTAGAAAATTATTATAAATTCAACCAAACATAATTTAAGCATGATGATTTAAAAAATGATTTTTATTTTATCAAAACAATACTCTAATAATTATAAATTTAATTTTTAAATATTTGAATCTCTATTTATTAAATATAATAGTGGATAAAAAATGAATACTAAAATGTGTAGAATAGTTTATGACAGTTGAAAAAAAACATATTTTATAATTTAAATTTAAATAACAGTGTTTTAATAATAATATTTCACTAACATAAACATGACTGATAATAATACCTCTGTTTATTATAATAATAATATCTCTTCTTAAATGTAAAATTTCTTACATAAAAATCAATTTATCAAATTAATTATATTTTTTAATGAAAATTATATCAAAATAGAATAGATGGAAAAACATATTTTATTTATACAATTAGAAACTAATACATCAATAAATAAACCTTATATCACCTGCATACGAACTAAGGGATAGATTTTCTATGGTGATAGACTCGTGGGGTGGCTCGACTAACATCACCCGAGTGGTAATTTCCACTAACATGAACTTCTCCCATAAGTGATTTCATTCATGAATAACATATTGAATCCAAAACATGGGATTGGTCAATAGAAAAGCCTAGTGATACTACCTCCATCCCATATTTTAACAAATGGGATTCATATGGAATGACTCTACAAGATGAGGACATCAAATCTTGTTTTTTTATTAATTTTCCTTCATCATTTCTACTTATAAACAATAATTATAAAATTAATTTCATTATTAGGAGTATAATTTTTAAATGTTATACTGATCAATGGTCATATTTGACCAATGGTCATAATTAACCATTAGTAATCTAATAGTCGAAACCATGTTGTCACATTTCAATTATACTCACTTAATTATTAAATGGATAAAGTATTAATGAGTAAAAAATAATATAATTCACATTTTTATGAAAAAATTAATATTCCAAAAAAAATTGTTACATTAATACCCCTTAAGAAATTTCATCCTCTAAATTTTAAACCATTCTCTCTATTGACAGAAGGTGTTGGTACTTTTTCCTTAATGTCTCATTTTTGTTCCCACGTGGTTTCATCGAATTTGTGGATACTTCACTGCAATTTAATGAGGAGGGTTGTATTGTTACAAAGAACCATGTATATATGATCAGATATTTCCACCGGATGATCCTCATAAGATAAGTCATGTTCTAGTTGTACCACTTTAGGATCCAGTACATTTGAATGTTCATGTATGTACTTTATCAAGAGAGATATGTGGAATAAATCATGTACGTGACCCAGATTTTGAGGAAGTGTAAGCTAATAGGACAATGCCCTAATATGATCACGGATTTCATAGGGGCCAATGTACCTAGGGATAAGATTTCCTTTCTTCCCAAACTACATGACTCTCTTCAAAGGATAAAATCGAAGGAATACTTTGCAAAAAAAAACAAACTTCACTTTGGTTTTTATTAGCATAGCTATTTTCCCTACTCTAAGAATACTTTATGTGTTTTTGGATGTCATGGACCTTTTATATCATCTCTTGCCGAAGATTAGGCCCAATAAAATTTCTCTCTGCATATTTTCCCCAAAAAGTATGAGTTCTACATTTATTCACATATAGATATTCATATGGTTCCATTTGAACACTCAATATAATGTTTTTGTTGTATGAGGAGTCAACCAATGGTTTATATTGATCTCATCTACCTTTAAATTCCATTGATCATGTTCTCAAAATTTTATGGAGTGATTTAATAGTCCATTTAGATTAGTCATTAGTATGTGGGTGATAGGTTGTACTAAAATTCAATTCAGTATATATAGCATGTTTAAAACTTTTCCAAATTTTTCAGGTTATCCTTGGATAATGATAAAAACAATTATAGAATGTTTAACTCTATGTAGCCTTATATCTTCTTTGGTGTATATCATTTCATGTTTTTCAAGAGAGAAATCTTCTCATGTAGTGATAAAATTGGAAAACATGGTGAGATAGTCAACTATAACCCATATCACATTATTTACTTTTGTTTTTTTGAGAGACTGTTGAAAAGTATAGTGTGATATTGTCCCACTTCCATGCTGGTATGGTTAGTGGTTGTAATACCATTTTAAGAAGTTTTCACTCTGCCTTTAATTTTTGACACAACATTCACCTTGTAGTGTAGTGAGTAGTCTCTGATTTCATGTTATCCAACCAATAATGATCATGATGGTCCATATGCATTTTTGTGCTTCTATGATGTATAGATTTAGTAGATATATTAACTCCATCCATCAGATATTTCTTTATTTCTAGAATATATGGCATAGATATTCTTGTGATAAATTTCAGTACTACTTCATGATCAATATTGAACTCATGAAACTTCCCAAACAAAATATCCTTTATCTTCTTTGGAAATAAATTACCACCTCATTGATATTTATTATTCTTATCTTGTAATGATGGTTGAGAACTAATTTGGGATAGGTTTTAAGATGTACCTTCCCTTACAATTACTATTTCCAGTTTTACTAAGACAATAATAAAAGGATCTCCTTGAATCCTTATTAGTTTCAACACAATATGATCTTTCCTACTTAATGCATCAGCACCATTGTTTTCTCTTCTTATATGATAATTAATTGAATACATAGTATTTATGATGTTCCAATCATCTATCCTACCTCATGTTCAATTCATTATTCATGAAAATGTACTTCAAAATTTTATGTTATGTGTATATATTACATTTCTCCTCATAAAAATAGTGCCTCCAAATATTCAGTGGATAAATAACCGCATCCTACACCAGGTCATGCACAAGATATTTCTACTCATATTGATTTATCTAGAAAGTTTCATAAGAAAACACATTTTAATTTTTTCATGATGATGAACCCAAGACATTTTAGAGATTCATCACAAAAAATAATGATTTCTTATCCAAAATGTGTAAGTGTTAACACAGGTTCAATAACGAATATCATCTTTAGCTCTTGGAGAATTAATTCACACTCCTTTGATCTAGTGAACTTGACCACATTTTTAGTTAACATGGTTAGTGGATTAGAATGTCTGGAAATGTTTTTAAAAACATAATATAAAATCCTATTAATACAAGGTAACTATGAATCTAGGATACTATTGTAGGATGAGGAAACTCCTCTAAAACCATTTTCATGGAAGGATCAACTGAGATTTATTCATTGTTAACAATTTTATCCAGGAAAGAAAATTTTTGTATCCAAACTGAACATTTTTCGAATAACCGAAATATCCTCTCCTTCCACATAGTTTAAAATATAATATTTACTTGATTCTCATTCTCCTTATTAATTTTTAATATTTCATTATATCTTCAATAAAAACAACCAAAATGTTATCATGTTATTCCTCAAAGAATATATTCATCATATCCATTAAAATAGTAGGAACATTACTCAAGGTGATGAGAATAGAAACAAACTCATAATGCACATATCTTGATCAAAAAAAATTATTTGGAATATCATATTCATTTAACCTCAATTAATGATAACTGTATATAAGATTTATCCTATAGAATAATTGATCATTAAGAAGCTGGTCAAAGAAAGAATTAATTCATGGGAGAGGGTAATTTCTATTCAATGTGATCCCATTATGTTCTATATTATCTATGAATAACCACATTGATCCATCATTCTTCTTTACTAGGATAGTAGGCACTCCCTAAGGAGACACACTTGGTTGGAAAAACCATATCTCCAAAAGCTCGTGGAGTTTCTTATTTCATTCCTTCGGATCCACGTTTTCCATTATATATGGGGTCGTAGGAATTAGTTTGGAACCATACCTGAGATCAATGGAAATATCTACCTATCCTTATAGGTGGGATCATGATAACTACTTATAAAATATGTCAATTTATTCCTAATGGATGGGGAAAAATTATATTCATACACTTTCACTTCATTATTCATCTTCACCGATTATATATATAAATAAGAATATGGGTTGTGATTTAAAATAAATATCGGGGTGATATATCTATCATTTGAAAACAGGTTTAGGTTGTTTATTCAAGACTATTGAGATTTATTTACTTTTGCAGTTGATCATAGCAATATTCTTTGAGTTACATTCTATCCCAAGTATAATGTGGAATTCCATCATGGATATGACTATAGGATTTGCGATGATATTCTTCTCACCAAAGTGAATACTAGAGTTTATATTAATTTATAAAGCTTGTATAATCCCTCCATAAGTCATGGATGATTTTTCTTACTTCCATCATTTTAGGGATTGATTCTATATCTATTTAAAAACATAGATAAAATAATGGAATGAATTGAACCAGAATAAAAAAAGTACACTTTTTCTATGAGAGAAAAATGAGAGTACCTTCCACCACATAATTTAGATCTTCAACTTCAACTATTATTATAGAAAAATCAATAATTTTCTTCGTTGTCTTATTCTAAGGTTGATTTACATTCCCCTTTATTAACATTGTATTTCTACATTAATTGGATAGTTTCCAAGTAGTACACACTTTAAGAATTGGACTTTAGGTATGGAATGCATCATCTTTTCTTTGTTATCAGTATTTAGAAGTTGATGATATACCACACTAAAATATTTCTTAGTAATATGGTCTTCTCTTCCACAGTTTTAAGATTTCATAGTCCCAATAAATCATTTACATGAATGCTTCTTACCATATTTTTTTCTTGTGGAAATTTTCAGTTGATTTCCTTCTTTTCCTTGATCAAATATCCACAAGATGTTTGGCTCTAATGATCCCTTATTTTCATTCTTTCTATGCGACCACTATCTAAATATGATCTCTAGTTCTTCATTCATAGTACTCCACATGATCTCCTCCTATTTTTGGTTGTATCGGTTGACTAGATTCTCCCATAGATAGAATCTTCGTCCACGGAAGAATCTATCATCATTCCAATTAGAATCCATGAAAAAGATAGAGGTGTAATGGGAATTTATTATGAATTTCATAAAATTTCTTATGAAAAATTCATTTTAATTCAATGTTAGATATAGATATTCATTCTTCATTTTAGTTTTCATTGAATGGGGGAATATTTTTTGAAAAAATTTTTATATAACTCCTTATACACTATTATATAAATGAAACCTCTTTGCATCATATTTTTTTATTAGTGTTCACCACTAATATAATTATCCCACTATGACGTACATGTAAAGGGTGACATCTTCTTATTTCGAACAATGGAGTATAGAAAATATATTTTCTATAGAACTTATCTACTTTTATGCGATAAATAGTTACGTAGATCCACTGAATGAAGGTTTTAATTAACGCATAAAGGGACTCAAATGATTTTTTTTCATAAAAGTGAGTATGGTCTCCCTACATTATTAATGTTATTTTTGAAATGTTGAGTCAGTTGATTCATCATTATCATGAAATTTTCCATTCCATCATCCATTGGAATACCATCAGCACCTAGTCCATTGCTCTAACCATTTGCATCTTTTCATCTATTTTACAAAAAATTTAAAAATAATAAATTAGTTTATAGAAAAAATATTCATTTAATGATGTTATAATTCTAATGAAATATTATTTCCAAAAACAATATTATTAAATATGTTATTCTTAAATAATAATTTCATTTTATATAAATCCTTCGAAATAGTTCATAAAAATATTAAAATTAACCGAATATATATCCTGGGAGTGTCATTATAGGAGAGCAGTAAGGCCCATAATCATATACTAGGTTACTTAGAGTTTTTCCGGATGCACCATGTCATAATTTTTAACCCAAGGTATAACATTTCTAGAGAAACATCCACTAGTTTGCTTCCAGATATGGATTTCTATGCATAAAATCAACTTACTTAATATTTCACCAAAATACCAAGATGTTTTTCCTATATTTTAATGATTCTATAGGGTTATTATGAATGTTTTCAAATATTAATTTCCAAAAATAAATAAAACAACCTTTGATTCCAACTACCAAATCCCACATTATATTTATATAAACGTTTTCTTACATTGTACAAAATAAGAGAATTTTAAGATTTAGTTTCTTGAAAAAACATATATAATACATGAAAATTTATAAAATTCCTTTTAATAAAATTGGAATGATTCATCATAAGATATTACAATGTTCTATTACTACATATAATAACCTGGGGATATACATCAAAGTAATGGGTGAGCATAAGGTCCAGTAAGGGGATGAATGGGAAACAATTTAAATGTGATCATGAAAATTATAAAAAAACTTGAGGAATGTCCTAAAGGCATGAGAATTAGGCACGTCATAATAATAAAAAACATAAATCACAACTTGGATATTCTTATATAAGATTTAAATGAGACATTTATAAACATATTAACAAGGTTTTTCACTAAGGTGTCATAAAAATTGCAAATGTTATTCATGAGGGTATTGTAAAACAAGTTATATCTATAGATTATATTCATTACCAATTAATTGGAGAGATATCAAGGAGATCCCTTAATATTTAGTCATTAGTGTGGGCCAAATATTTCATAATAAAACAATTCATGAATTACCCATGGAGAATAAAAAAATGGGTTTCAAATCAAAATCATGGTTTTTTTAAAAAAAATGATTCAAGAAAATATCTTTTTCCAATATTAACACACGAAAATGGAAGGTGGGATTCATGTATGTTAATACCAGAATAAAAAATATTGTTTTTATGTATTGGGGAAGAATATAGAAAAATAAAGTGGGTATGGTATTCACAAAAGA
This sequence comes from Viscum album, assembly GCA_963277665.1. Lineage (NCBI taxonomy): Eukaryota > Viridiplantae > Streptophyta > Magnoliopsida > Santalales > Viscaceae > Viscum > Viscum album. The sequence goes on from OY728150.1 coordinate 1,050,588,579, forward strand.
AAATATGATAATATCATGAGAAAAGAGAGAAATTTTGAGAAGAAAATTCTACAACATAACAGGTATAAAACATGGTTTTAGAAATCATTAAAATGAGATGGGATAAGGTTCCCCCATTAATAAAAGGATATTAATATAGAAAATGTATAGAATAAAACTAATATAAGAACATAGTATGTAGATTTGAATAACATTGCATATGAAAAGGGAAATTGAAATTAAAAGAGAAGTTGAGATTTTCCTAACCATGAAGAGTTACTCCTAAAAATAGATTATTAGGACATCAGGGGATTTAGGACCCCTTGGGAGGATTCCTTGGGAGGTAAAAATATCAAATCAACCTATAGTATGAATTTTAAATGAAATATAATTGAGTAAGGGGTGGGTATTTATTAATAAAGTGAGGAATTATTTATTTGATTTCTTTGGAAACCTAATTTGTGGTATTTGAAGAACTATGGTCCTGAACATGGTATTTTCCAAAAGTAATCGACATTTATGAAAACTAATATATAATTAAATTCCAAATAAAATTATACCAAATTTTTTTATTACTTATTACATAATTATGATCTTATTAAACGGGCCGAAAGTACCGAACTGTTTTTTACTATTTACCAGAAAACAAAATATTTTTAAAAATTCTCATAAATTTACCTGAACATAATTTTGACCTGATTACAAAAAAAATGAAGTTTATTTTTTCATAATTATTCTCTAATTATGGGGAAATTAATTATAAAATATTAATAAACCTTATTTATGAAAAAAAATAGTTGATAGAAAATGCATAGTTAAATGCTTAGTAATATTTTATAACACATGAAAAAAATAAAATTATTTTATCATTTAAATTTAATTTAGAGTGTTTTAATCATAATATTTTATTACAATAAATATTATATATGATACCATTGTTAATTATAATCAATACATATTTTTTGAAATGTTTAATTTCTAACTGAAAAAATAAAGTTATCCAATTTGTCATATTTTATAGAAAAACTAAACTCAAAAAAATTGATGGCACATATAATTTATTTATAAAAAGGTATTATAGAAAAATTAATTGTGTCCTCAATATATACCCACTTTCAACACCTTCATATGACCTCATGGTATGGTTTTCATTAGTGATATACTCATGGGGCTGCTCAACTAACATCACACGAGTGGTAACTTCCACTAACTTGAACTTCCCATGTATGTGATTTGATTAAAACATAACATGATGAATCACATCATGGTATTGGCCAAGAGTGAATCATAGTTATGCTACCACCCTATCAAGTTCTACAAAATAGGCTTCATATGGATCAACTATTTAAACCTAACTCTTTATTACACACTTAAATAGGATTTATTACATGAACATTAACTTAAGAGAACTCTGACTATTGAGATATCAAGTGTCATCAGAAATTATGAAAATTACATAACTACTTGGAACATAAAACACAACATATTTTTTGAGAAATTCATTTATATGACTACTACATTCTTTCATACTTAACATTGCATGGAATAACCAGAGGACATGTATAAAGAAAGGGAAAGCTATAAATCTCATTAAGGGAGTATACAAGGAATAACGTTAATAATACATTACATGTTAGGAAATAGGCATATCAATTGAGCATAAAAGAAACATGAACATAAAGGAATGATCATAACAAGGAAATATGGAATCAACATTTAACATGATATTAGTATGAGAAATGGCTCATTGCACATGGAGAATGAGTAAACCCTAATTTAACATGAATTATTATGAGTATACCCTAATTTTCACATGATGTATCATGATACTAATCTTTACAAAATTATGTGGTGCTCTATCAGGGTGCACCCTTCGTAATCATTTCATTTCTTCCCTTAGTGTGCCACATGGATCAAAAAACATGGAATCAGTAAACATCATAATTTATTCCATGATAAAGTAATTTTGAATTCATACATGGAACTATATAATCAATAAGTAAATTTCTAAAAAAAGTGAATTCCCTTGATAGAGAAATGGGCATGGTATTCACTACACGGTGACTTTGTCTTGGAAAATCGTGGTGTAATTTTGATAGAATAACGAAGTGACAACATAATTCATAAAAATGTTTGATGAGAGAGAAAGGCGTGTCTCATAATATATACACAAAATGGAAAGATATGGGGTAAGATAGAAACATTTACCAAAAAAATTCAATATAATTAATATACCTAATACAAAAGAATTCCTTGGATGTAAATTAAGAGAGAGAGAGAGAGATAAATTCCTTATGGAATTTCAGCATGGTAATGGTTGTACATGGGAGGAATTAATGAGAGATAAATTGTTCTCTTATCCCTAAAATATATTTTTATAAGTATGGTGGATGTAAAAAATCATACTGAAACATTTTTACTTGAAATTAAATTGGCATAATAGCTAAAAAAAGTAGGAAAAAATGAGAAAGGAAGAAATCTTGTTCTTGGATGTGGGATCCCAAAGGCTTGGTAGGATAATGGGAGAGTCTTATTGGGAGATTAAGGTGCATTAGTATGATTCTAGAGTGAGGATGGAATATTATAATCGAGATCCAATGTATTTTACTGAAGAAGAGGTGGGATCTTGGGTGGGTTAGTATAATAAAATAGATGGAATTCATTATTATTTAGGTTTTGGACAACACATGTTAATCTAATCAAAACAACAAACCAACCCATGGTTATTCCTATGGTTTTTTCCAAATGGGATTATAAAACATATTTTTATAAGGATAATAGCCTAAATTCTTAAAAGAGTAGTCTTTCTTATGTGGAGGTGAGTCACACTCTCATGAAAATCAATTTAAAAGGATAAAATTTTTTATATGTCTTGGAGGGTCAAATAAAGCCCTTTAAAATTAATGAAACAAACCTAAAATCACATGATTTTAGTGTTAAAACATATATTTTCCTAACATGTCATTTATTGTATTTTTTTACATCACTATTGGGTCATTATGATGCCATAAACTACATTATACAATTAAACAACATTTAATTTTTACCCAAAAAATCGACTGTCTCAAAATTTTTTGAAAATTTGACCATTGGATATATTCTAACATCCTAATTCCAAAAATAATATTAATTTAATATAAATTATTTTATAAATATGATATTTCTTAATTTGAAAATAAAAACTTACATTTTTTGAAAATTCAATTGATTTGATAAAAAATGACTTTCAAACCATAATAAAAATCACAATTGTACTCATAAAAATTATACAATAATTTATATTTAATAAAAATAAACTTAGTAAAAATATTTTATTAAAATATTATTCAAAAAAATCCATTAATTCATCAAAATATATTTCTTAATTTAATATTAACTAAAAATACTATTTGTGCATTAAAATATTCTTAAAAATTAAATATAATAAAATTAATGTATATTCTCTATTCAAAAATAATCTACATAATCATTGTGTTAGGGTGCTGTTACATAATCATTGAGAAGACCTGTATATGACATGAGGGTTAGGTGTTCGATGGTGACATAGTCTTTGGGTTTCTCTGATAACATCGCTTGGGTGGTAATCTCTACCTATTTAAACATCTTCCATAGTCTGTTTCATTATAGATTAACGTGTTTAATCTCATCTTGGGCTCGTTCAAGAGAAAATCCCAATAATGACACCTCCATTAAGAGTTCTGAAAAATGGGATTTCTATGGAGAAGTTTTACTCGATGAGGTTGTCTCTTACTTTGTTTGAGTAAAATGGATTTGTTAAAGCCCTATATTTAAACTAATAATGTGATCACTATTCAATAGATATATTAGTAATAGTCCCAATTACTAAAGGTATTTTGAAATCCAAAAACATAAAAACATGTAAATGTATATGTTTTTCATAACAATTTTACATAATAAGACATTTAATTAGATCAATAGTAATTTTCATTGGTAGAATTTTTGGTCGTTACAGTATTCCCCCCTTGAGTAATTTCTCCATAAAAAATCCTTCCTCCCACACTAAAATTTATGAGGGTAACTCTAATTCATTACTTCCTCTGATTTTCATGTTTCTTCTTCAAACATGTGGTTTCACCACAACACCATAGTGATGGGAATTATCATAGTTCGTATAAATTTTTCCCTTTGATCAAAGATCATCACCAGATTCTCTTCATAGAAGATGTCATTCTCCAATAGTACCACATCTAGGTTGAGTACATGTTATGGGTCATGTATGTACTTTCTCAAGAGTGTTACATAGAATACATCATTTATATGCGATAGGTTATGTGGGAGTGCTATTTGATACACCACTGCAATAATGAGATCAAGGTTCTCAAAAGGAACGATGTACCTTGGACTAAGATTTCCCTTCTTCCCAAATCTCATAAATCTCTTCTATAGGGATATGAAGTGGAATACCATGTCATTGACATAAAACTATAGGTCTCATCGATGATTTTCAGCGTACCACTTTTTTCGACTCTGAGCAGCTTTAATGTGCTACTAGATGGTATAAACCTTGTACACCATTTCATCGACCATTTTTTGACCTAGGATTTTTTTCTCCCCAACTTTATCCCAACATGTCAGTGTTCCATACTTCTTCCCATTCAACACTTCATAAGGATCAATTTCGATTCTTGAGTGAAAATTGTTGTTGTTAGAGAAATCAACAACATGGATAGGTTGATACCATCCTCCATTAAAGTCCATTGATCATTATATAATCATTTCCTCAAGTGTTTGGATAGTACACTCAAATTCGACATCAGTTGGAGAATGATAATCCATACTGATTTTCAGCTCAGTATCCAGAGCATGTTGAAGACTCTTCCAAAACATAGGGGTGAATCCTAGATCTTAATCATAAACAATCCATGGTGGTACTCTATTCAGCCTTACCACATATCTGATTTATATCCATTCAAGCTAATCCAATGAGAAGTCCACTCTAATTACAATGAAGTGTGTAGTCTTTGTAATATGATCCACAAAAACCCATATAGCATTTGTTTTCTTTGGATGTCTACTGATTTCCATTGACAATGTCTATAGTGATGTTCTCCTATTTTCATGTTGGTATGGGTAATGGTTGCATAATCCCCTTAGACTAATGCCTCTGTGCCTTCTCATTCTAAAATACAAGGAAAATTGATGTATACTCAGTGATCTCCTCCTTCATGTTATCCCAACAGTAATGATCTCATAGATCTTGATATATATTTCTGTTTCTTAGGTGAATGGAGAAAATTAAACTATGTGCATCATCCATACATTCTTTCTTTAACTATTTATTTGATGGAACACATGGGCTTGTCCCAAATATCATAATTCATTCTTTTTTAACCCTGAACTCTGAGGATTTCCCCTTTTTGATAGTTTCCACTTTTTTATGAATTCCGAAATCATCCCTTGGAGCATCCTTTAACCTTTCTAAAAGATACATTTGCGCAATCATTTGTGAAAAGATTGATGTTTTCCCTTATTTATGATTCCTATGTCCATATTCATAAAATATAAGAAGATTATATCCTTTTAAATTCTCATCAATTATATAGTTGGTGGGTCCTTTTTACTTTGATAATCTTCACCCTTGTTCTCTTTCCCAGAGTGGTAATGGATTGAGTAGTCATAGTCTTTGATCAGCTATAACCATATTCATTGGAACATATTCAACACTTTCTATTTGTATATATACTTCAGGATTTTATGATCCCTATATATATCACACTTCTCCCCAATGAGGTAATACCATCAAATTATCAATGCGATGAATACTGCAGCTAACTCCAGATCATGTTTCAGGTAGTTTTTCTCATGAACATTTAGTTTCCTTTAAGTATAAAAATTTAACTTTTCTTTTTTCATCTACACATACCCCAATACCTTCTTCGAAGAATCACTAAATACCACATAAATATCTCCACTTGTTGGTAGTGTGAGTAGGGGTGTAGTGATATGCCACCTTTTCAATTCAATGATGCACTATCTGCATTCATCACTCTAAGAAAATAATTACACCCATCGGAGTTAGATTGGTAAGAGGATTGGACAATTTTGCTAAATTTCTCACAAATCAGCTATAATAGGTAGCTAACCCCATGATGATATGGATATCAGTTACCGATGTGGGCCTTTTCCATCACTCTACTACAGTTGTCTTGGATGGATCCATAGATATCCCATTGCTTGTGAAGATATGACCCAATAATTAAACCTACTTCAAATAGAACTCGCACTAGATTTACATTCCATTGAGCTTCTCCTTTCGCAAGGTCTCTAGTATAGAGATTAGATTCTCCTCATGCCCATCCTTAGTGTTGGAGTATATTAAAATATCATCAATAAAGACAAAAAAAATGAGGTAATGTCTACAGACTCTATTCATCTAGTCCATGAAGATTGCTGGAGAATTAGTGAGTTCGAAAGTCATTACTATAAATTTATAGTTCTTGTATATTTTAAAAAAAGCAGTCTTGGGGATATCCACCTTCTTTATCCCTACTTGGTAATATCCCTCCTGCAAATCCACCATGGAGATGTATTTTTCACCATGTAGTTAATCGAACAATTCATCAATTTGGGGCAGAGAATACATGTTCATTATCATGATTTGGTTGAGCTTACAATAATTAGTGCAAAGGCGCATTGACCCATCCTTCTTCTTAATGAAGAGGACTATTGCACCCCATGGTGAAGCACTTGGGTGTATTAACCCTTTATCTAGATTATACTATAGTTATTTCCTCAAATCCTCAAGCTCCACAACAACCATTTTATATAGAGTCTTGAAAATTGTTAATTCCCCAGGTATAAGATCAATTAGGAATTCTACATCTCTTCTACGAGTAAGTCTATGAAATTTTACTGGAAACACATTTGTAAATTACCTCACAATAGGTATGTCTTCAAGGATGGATGCTTCTTTAGACTCAATAATCTAAGCCAGATATGAATGCTCATAAGGCATTGATATCCACTCTTTAGATGATGTTTCTAAAGAAGATTCATCTTCCTCCTAGAACTTTTATAGAATCATGGGTGATTATCCATATGGAGAGTGATTTCCCTCTCATAGTTACTTATGTTTTATCTATATAAGGAAGTCCTATCCAAGCCAATAATTGCATCAAATTCCACCAAAGGGAGTCTGTTGAGGTTTACCGGGATGTTCAATCCCTAAATTGTGATAGGGGAGGAGTTATATTCATGGGTTGAAATGATTTAACAATATGTCCTTCTCACCAACATCATTACTTCCATGACATGTGGTGGTTTTGGGAGTTTTCCACTAAATGTAAGTGTTTTAAAAGAATGCACAGGACCAGAATAAAAAAGGCACATTGATTATTTTTGAATGAATAACTTGTGTACCTATCACCACTTCATTGTTGGGGTTCACTTCAGTGGTTGTGATGGAAAAATATATCGCTTACTACCTTGGAGGTTTCCGGTTTCCTTTGATAACACTTGGCATAGGGAACTGGTTTGAAAATTTCCTCATTTCATTTCATTTTAATAAATGAACAATGAATTGAGGGTTTAATGAAGCGTTCCTTTCTTCTATATCAGCAAAGAATTTTTCTTGTCAGTAGTTAATGTCCAGGTCCGCATCTCTTCCACACCTAAAGAATTTTCTCATCTATTTCAGGTAATTTCTACAGTGATTCTTTCCGCACAGTTGGCATGGGGGGTGATATATTTTCTTAGCACCATTATATGTACCCATCAGATTGGAAGAATTAATGTACACCTTCTGCTTCTTATCCCCATGATACCTCAGATATTTTCATATCTCCGTTTTTTTCTTCAGGTCACATCATCCAATTTCCTCATAGCTCTCAAAGCCACAGTTCGATTGGGATATTTGTAGGCTAGGATTTATCCCACCAAAGAAGTAGTCAATCATACATTAAAAAGTAACGACAAAGATAGAGGTGCATAGTTTATGCCTTTTAATGTTATCTACGTACGATATGATGAGTTCTTCATATTTTTTCATGGGGGCAAGGAATTCCCTTTCTGTCTTAAGTCAGAGTGTGCAAGGAAAATATTTATCAAAAAAAATTTTCCTTAAGTTCGTCAATTTCAACGCCTCGATATCCTTCTTAGGCTTCATATATTTTATTAATTTCCACCATTGATTAGCTTCACTATCCGTATGATTAGTAGCCATAAGTACCCTCTCTTGTTCAAAAATTTGAAGGATAGAGTAGATCTTCTCAATGTAGTTGATCCATTGTTCAGGGATTGAGGGATCATATGATCCATTAATTGTTGGAGGCCTTTGTCTTATGAATAACTTGATTGCAACTTGTTCTTTCTTAATGGGGGTTGAACATTCCTCTTGACCAATGTTTCTATTCCAAAAATTTGTTAACTAAGAGAGTATCATGACAATATTTCTGATTCCCACTACCATCAGATTGGGAATCTCATTAGAACAACCATCAAATTGATCTTTTCATCGATTGTAATCTTGATTCCTATAATTACTCTCCATTGGCTATAATGAAAGGAATGTTTGGGGTAACACATAAAGGGTAATCCAAAGACTAAAATGAATGACTTATAAATTACATTTATTTCATTACCTATGAACTTATAGGATTTAATCTATGTTATCCATGATCTACTTCCCAACATATATTCTTAGGGGAAATTTTTTCCCTTTAAAATGGTTCAAAATATGAATATAAATATACCAATGAATATCCATCAATATTTTTGTAACCTATATTACAGGAAGACCCTTTGTTATGCACCAGTTCCCATTTGATTCTATCTTAAAGCGGTGTTTTTTGTGTTTACCCTTAGATACATATGCTTCAGAACCATCTATAACTATGCGTCTCTTGATAGGAATGTATTTTATTGACAAACCAATTACTCAATAATAACCCAAATTTTGGGTTGTTTTTATTATAATTAGTCTTATCCCTAAGGCTATCAATAAGGTTCTCTAATACAAATCACAAAAATAAATTAACCTATCCTCTGATACCAACTATAACAACTCTTCACTTTATTACACATTTATACAGGATTTATTACATAAACATGCACCTAATAATAATATGATGATTGATAGGTCTTCTGTCTTGGGAAAGAAAGAACATTCCATAAAAACCTATAACAGAAAACATAACATCTTTATTGAAAACATCATTTACATGACCTCAACATTCCTTCATACATAACATTGCATTGGATAACATGTGAACATTCATAAGAAAATGGTGTTCAATAAAGCCCGATAAGGGAGTAAAAAAGGAATAATATGATGAATACAATACATGTTAGGAAATAGGCATATTAATGACGAATAAAAGAAACTTGAACATAAAGGCATGATCATAATATGGAAATTTGGCATCAACATTTAACATGATATTAGCATGATCCAAGGCTCATTGCACATGGAGCATGATTAAACCCTCATTGCACTTGAATTATAATGAGTAAACCCTCATTTGACTTTATGTATCATGATACTAATCTTTACCCAATTCATTGGATCTCTATCAGGATGCACCCTTCTTAATTTTTTCATTTCATGCATAAGTGTGCCACATGGATCTAAAAACATGAAATCATTAAAATAATTATTTATACCACGACAATTGAATGAATAATTCATACATATAACTTTATAATAAATATGTAAATGTGTATAAGGTTTAATACCTTTGATAGAGAAAAGGTCATGGTATTCACTACACAATGACTTTGGCTTGGAAAATTGTGGTGAAACTTTGGCGGCATAACATTGTGACATAAGAATTCATAAAAATGTTTGATGAGAGATAAAGGGGATTATCGTCATATTTAAATTAAATGGATAGTAAAAGGTTAATATAGATACATGTACCACAATATATAATATAATTTAGATTCATAATACAAAATAATTTCTTGGATGTTAATGTGGAGAGAGAGAAATTCCTCAATGAATTACAGCATGGTAACATGTGTACATGAGAAGAATTAATGAAAAACTAATGGGGTCTATCATCATTCAAACATAAGGAGAGAGGTATGGGGGAGGTGGGGAATAATACCCCAACATTTTTAATTGAAATTAAATGGTAATAACAACATAAGTAATGTTGGACAAAAATTAAAAATGAAGAAATCCCTTACATGGAAGTGTGATCCCAATGGCATGGGAGGGGGTTGAGAGAGGCTTCTTGGGAGATAAGGGAGCATTGGTAGGATTATAGGCAGTGGATGTCAGAGGTTTCTCGAGATCCCAATGTATTTAGTAATGAGTAATTGGGAGAATTTGTGGGTTTGTATTGGAAAAAAGAGGGAATTCGTTATTATTTATGTTTTTGACACCACACATATAACTAATAAAACCCAAAAACCAAACCATGGTTTTTACCCGTCATTTTTCAATAAGGGGAGTGGAAAATATTATTTTATAATTATAATGGAATAACATCTAAAAATATTAGTCTTTCTTATGTGGAGGCGAGTCACATTCTCAAGGAAATTAATTTAAAAATATAAAATGTTTTATAAGTCTTGGAGGGTCCACTAAATCATTGTAAAATAAAACAAACAAACCAAATATCACATTATTTTAATTGTAAAACATATATTATCCGAAAATATCATTTATATTATTTTATTACATCATTATTGTGTATTATGAATTCATAAAACACATTATATAATTAAACGATATTTAATTTTTACCGAAAAATTTGATGGTCTCAGAAAATTTTAAAAAACATACCATTGGATAAATTAGAAATCCTGATTCCAAAATTACTATTCATTTTTTCAAATTAATTTTCTTAATATTATATTATTTAATTTTTAAATAAAAACTGACATTTATAAAAAAATCATGGGTTTTGATAAAAAAAGGATTTCAACCCTTAATAATAATCAAAATTGTATTCATAAAAATTACACATTCATTTATATTTAATATATTTTAATTTAGTAATAATATATTATTAAAATATTATTTAATTAAAAAATCCATTAATTCTTCAAAATATATTTTTTAATTAAATATTAATTAAAAAACTTATTTTTTTCTTTAGAAACTATTTACAAAGTGACAATAATAAAATGAATGTATATTCTCAATATAAAAATAATGTAGATAACCATAGTGCTTGGGTCACATTACATAACCCATGATAACACCCACATATGAACTAATGGTATGGATTTCAATTGTGAAATACTCTTGGGGTGGCTCAGATAACATTGCTCAGGAGTTAATCTCTATCAACTTCCACTTCTCCTGTAGGCAGTTTTGTTCGAGCATAATGTGTTGATTCTCATCTTGGGCTTAGTGAAGAGAGAATCCCAGTGAAACCACCTCCTTTCCGAGCTCCACCAAATGGGATTCGTATGGAGAATTTATAATAGATGAGTTCATCACATCCTTTGTGTTTTTAAATTGGATCTATTAAAGCCCTATATTTTTATTAATTATGTGATCACTGTTCAATAGATATATTGAAAACAATCACAATTCCAAATGATATTTTGAAATCCAAAAACATAAAACCAAGGCAGTGAATATGTTTTACATAACCATTTTACATAATAAGAGATTTATTTAAATCAATAGGAATTTTCATTGATAGATGTTTGGGTCCTTACACCAACCCTGCTAGATGATTACATCGACTCTTCTTTCTGTATAAATTTAACTTTTTCATTTCTCAATATAAATTTTTTTATAATTGTAAAATTAATATTACCAGTATAGTTTCCAATAGCCATATTGACTAGTGGTCATAATTGGACAATGGTTATATAAAGGTCAAAACTCAATGGTAAAATTTCAATTATACTTCCTTAAAAATTAAAGGGGTATTGTTTTGATGAGTAAAAAAAGTATAATACACAATTTAATAAATATAATACTATTAAAAATGTTCAGGTAATTACATTAAATAATTATTGTTATGTATTTTCATTATATCATTATAAAATATTCTATCCCTGTACAAATAAACTGGGACCTTATAAGACTCACACCATATAACATTGGTAAAACCCATTTAATTTTGTTCTCCCTGCTATATCACATTATCATTTTACCAATATATATGTTTTGATTCAAACTAAGAAAACTCATATATCTATATATATAAATTATCATACATAGATTGCATACCTTGTTAACTACACATTTCACTGATAATTATTTTCCTAACAAAAAATTTATCGAAATAAAAGAATGATACCATCCACATAAAACACTAAAAATAAAGTATTTAATCAACTATTTTAAATGTATACAAAAATTTCACCCTTGTTTCTTATGAATCCAAAATAATTGATTGCATTATAAAAAAAGTGTTCCAACATCAAGATTATTTATATAATCTGTAAATGGATTTATATTAACCTATACATCAATATTTATACACACAAAATCATTATATCGTATCATATATACACCCTCATAGTGATTTTAAATAAGGACATTTGTATTTGCATCTATCCAGTAAATCACATAACCATAATATGTTTTTACAAAAAGAAATATCATAATGGAATTTATCATATCTACTGGTGAGGGTATTTATTTATTCTTCATAACATGAAAATTATTACAACCTTTCACCACCAATAAAGAATTATGGGTTGAAACTCAAGCATACATATCATTTTCCTTTTTGGAATCCTTAATATATCTTATTTTCCTTATAACATTTGCTGGTTTCTCAAAGTTCCAAATGGGACTCATGTATATGTTGTCCATTTTTTATCTCATGGCCTTTAAAAGGTACTTCTTATAAAAAAAATTGATATCATATTGATAAAGAGTTATTCCATGCAATATAAATACATTTCTAGACACATATCTTAGTAGTCACTTAAATTTATGTCAATATGCTTTTTAGGGTCTTACATTAACATCTTGATACTATTGGTATTAAAAGACAAGTTATGTTAAGTATAAATATTATTATGACCAATAATTTCATATATATTGGAAAATGGTATTTTTTTCTATATGTAATTCTTTATAATTATTAGTAGGTGATTGATATTTTAATAATTTAAAATTTTTACCCCCAACTCTATTACCCACCCTTGTGCGAACCCCTATTAGACACATTTGGATGATGAGTGTAACCCCCTAAACTGGTCTCTAATAATAAATAAGTATGAGACCCACACTGAGGGTATAAAACATTATTTATGGTGGTATTACCCTCATAATTCCAATAACATAATATGGAAAAATCCAAAAATCACATACATCATATAAAATATAACCAATACAAAAAATCCTAAAATGTCACAGATAATCAATCGTCACGGAAAGAAAATTCCTAAATGAAACATCATATAAAAATAACTCCATGAGCACCAAAATCACCCTGATATAGTATGTTCTGGCCCAATCACCAACACCATCTTATAAATATATATGAAGAGAACATATATATACAAAGGGGTGATAATATATGTATACTCAATAGAAATCGACCGAAAAAACTATCATTAATATGTCATAGAAACGTACCAAAGGAATTAATAGAAAAACTCTCTTATTACCGATTCAAATTAAAATACCACATATCCCCTCCAAAGTCCACTCTCCATATATCATATACAATAAATTAAAATAATAATCCATGAATATATAAAATGGGTACTCTATAAAAATTTCCCAATGAATTTATCACCCTCATATCCCAACAATGTACATCTAAATATTTCTATTCCATTTATAAAAAAATCCACACAATCATAATCTATATCATATCACCCACATTATGAAACTATAAAAAATAAGAAATTAGTTGCATTTTTTATTCCATGTTTTTTGAAATTGTGGATAAATTTTAATTTAGAATTAAAAAATATGTCTGATTTATCCTAATTTGTAAATATCACTAATTTCTTATTTTTTTTAATGCCTCACCCCCTTCCTCATGGCATGAGATGGTGGTGAGGTGCTTCTAGTATTTAATGTACATTCCAAATGTGCCAAGGGCTAGTAATAAATTCTTAGGAAATCAAGAATAATATAGGGAATGATTTTCCCTTGAGATAAACCAACCAACTAAACAAGTCATTACCAACCAAACTACACGATACATGTTATCATAGAAACCAAAACTACTTATTACCATTAAGTGACACAACTAATCTGTAACAATACACAAACACCAATACAACTAAAACATACCAAAACAAAATTAGAGTTCTAAGAAGAACACTAGAAATGAGACCCAAATTAATCCAAGGCACTCTCCACTGTTCCATAACAATCCCCATGCTCCAAGCACCAAAAAACCACCCATGATTCATAAGGAACCGCTAGAAAAATTATATGCCCAACTCTTACCTATGTCCCATAATACCACATCTTGAAATGAACCAATGTACTAATTAAAGGGTGAGTAATAATACTTAGTAGCATTTTCCCAAATATCATCCTGACACATCCCTCTGAGATAATACCATTTTCACATTTATATAAAAAAATTTATAAAAAATTAAATTGTTCAGCAGTTTTTGATAATCCAAACACATCCTTACCAAGTCACCTTTCCCAAACTATGAAACCCAAGTGAAATCCAAACAATCATTCCAAAATTCAATTCACCATATCACACCAGCACAACAATTTTCATCTTTCATAGAACACATAACAAGGAAAAAAACTATAGTGGAACATCCCATCCAAACATGTTTGCTAATTTTTCAAAGTAGTTGAACTTCCCAACCACTTATCTATAATGGTTTCCCATTAATCTACTATCCATAAACTTTTTTAGTGATACTTCCCACCCACTTCACTCACAATAAACACACGCCCTAATATTTAACCAACCAATAAGCATAAAGCAAACCAAGGTAACACATTAAGAACACAAAAAATTCTAACACATTCCAAATCATATCAATAAATCCCCCATTTATTGAAAACTCTCTTTACCCAGTTTCCATACCAAACCAAATTTCAGTAAAACAAAATATTCATTAAGTTCTATTCCTATAAAACATTTTCCATAATTTAAAATATTATCGATTTTTAAATGAAAATTTTTAAATAAAACAAAAAAACCCTTTTCACCAATATCAAAATTTACCCAAAATCTCATAATCACCACCAAATTGGTTTCCACCAAGATTAACACATCTTAATAACATTAAATTTTCGACAATAAAATTAATTGAAAACATGTCCTCATGTTCCAGAAAAGTGGTGTTGAGAGAGAATCTACATACCTTTTAGGTTCTTGTAAAATCGACCCACAAGAAGCCACACCACCAATCTAGACTAAAGCTCCACCAAAAACACTATAGATATCCTTCCCTATCATCAAAAAGAATTAATATCATCACTTCAGGCAACAAATACCTGGATCTACATGTAATAGAAGTAGATCTACAAACCCCAAAGAGAGGGAAGAAATGATCTAGATAAAAGCATAAAATATCCAAGAGGGAATACTAAACTAAGATGAACCTCCATCAAAACACTTTGAAAACCTTTAAAATACCTTCCTAAATGAGTGGGAGATCATCCCTAACCCTTGAGAATAATAAATACCACATAGGGTTCCGATGGGAGATGAAATGGGTGATTTGGGGAAAATATCATCTAACACTATTTAAAAAACCATTTTTAATTGGATGCAGGTTTAACACACACTGTCTGACAAAATGTGTGCTAATTGTGTGGATGCAAATTTCTGAACTGTGTCATACCGCTTAGTTACCTCGAATTCTCACATAGTTTTCCCTAACTATGCTAAAACTATGCAGCCTTAAAAGGCCTCCAAAGTTTTCCAAATCCTTTACAAACACTCCCAAACTCTCCAAATCCTTTCCCAACCTCTTCATATACATAAAAATGTATTAAAAAGAGTCACATGCCTCAAATTGGGGTTATAAAATCACCCCACAAATTTCATTTCTACCCTTGGAAAGTAGAGAAATAATGCTCTCCAGAAAGAGCTCAGGACATTGCTTGGCCATCTATTTTTACCGCTCCCAAGTCACCTCATGAATCTTACCGTGCTACCAATGAACCCAAACAAAACTGATTCTTTTACCGCGAAATAAATTCTCTTTCCTATCAACAAACTGGAATAGAATGTTCACAAAAGAAGAATCTGGTTCTAACACTACATGATACCAAATCACATGGTCATGATCCAACTTATACTTTTTCAACTCCAGCACATGAATCATATTGTGCACCTCACTAACCTGTGGTGGAATATAAAATCGATAATCCACCTCTCCAATCCATTCAAGTTTCTCAAATGGCCCAATATAAATCAGAGATAAAATACCCTACATTCCAAACTAATGATGTCTTAACCTAAGAGGGACTATCCAAAACACCTGATCACCCTCCTAAAATGTCAATTATCATAGAAGATGGTATGCATATGATTTCTGGAAACATTGAGCCATCTCCATCCAAATATCTGATCAACATAATTTTATCCATAGCCTATAGGTCAAGGATCAGTATAATCATTGAAGTATCACCTATTTCTACAAAACATAGTGGAGAAAAACACAGATTCCTGTAAAATGCCTCAAACTGAGCCATATGTATTATATCCTGATAAATATTACTATAAGATAACTCCACCAACAGTAAGTGCCCCTCCCATGACCCACCAAACTCCATCAAACAAGACATTATCATATCCTCCAATGATTTTATCATCCTCTGGAATTGGTCATCCATATAAGGATGATACACCATGCTAATTGTCAACTGTGTCCCATGGGCTTCATACAAGGATTTTGAAAAACGATATGTGAACTTCAAATATGTATCTGATACAATTAAAATAGGACCATCATTCCTATTTACCACTTCCTAGATTTAGATTTGGGACATAACTTCCCCCACATGAGATTCACAAATCAGGATGAAATGGGCCGACTTTGTGAGATGATCCACAATCACAAATATATAATATTTTTTTCTAACTTTTCTTAGGAGGCCTGTCACAAAATCCATCACCATTTATTTTTTCTTCCACACTATAATAGAAAAATATTACAACATTTATATTGGCCACTGATTCTCTACCTTGACTTGTTGACAAGTCAAGAATCTTGAAACAAACTCGGCCACTTCCCATATCTTACCTTCCAAAAAACTCTTATTTAGATGTCTTATAAATCCATTTATTTCTAGGCTGAATAGCCCACATTGAATGATGATACGCCCTAAACATTGCCCATGTATAAGACACTAGACCACCATCCGATTCTAAGAACACAAAACTGAATTATCATCTAGTTCCCAGCCCTCAATGGTGTCCCTACCATTGAGTTTTGACCTCATCATCATAAACTCAGAATCAGACGTTTGTGACTCTATAACCAAACCAACAATGTTAGGAAACAGAAAAAACCGAAATGAGTCTACTCTATCATCTGGGTCCTCATATTCCAACCACATGTTGATATGACCGACATCAACTACCACTGATCTAATTCTTGTTTCACCACCGAAACATATTACTTTCTACTTAATGCATCCTCCACTTAATTTCACTTCCCCGATGTGTAAATTTTGTAAAAATTAAAAATCTAGAGGTATTCCTTCCATATACTTTTCCTTAAGTTCAAATACCTTTGTGTGAAAATATGTTTTAAACTCTTTAGATTAGTAAACACCATCAATTTCTCACAGAAGAGATAATGCCACCTTATCTTTAAATCAGAAACCAACTACGCTGGCTCCAAATCACGTATTGGGTAGTTATTCTCATACAAACTCATCTTCCATGAACCATATGTAACCATGTGATACCCATTCATAAGAACACATCCTAACCATAATTCTGATGTGTCACAGTACAAAATGTACCATTTTCCCAGTTCAGAAAAAACCAAGATTGGTGAAGATGTATGACAATCCTTTTTCTCGTCAAAACATTTCTCACACTACTCGTCCCATTTAAATGGAACATTATTCCTTGTCAAAGCATTCATTAGTGATTAAATTCATGAGAAATCATGAAAAAAATGTTGATAATATCCAGCTAGACCAAGGAATATCTATATCTAAAAAATCTTATTTGGTGGTTTCCATGATGTAATAGCCTCTATCATTTATGGATCAACTAAAGTATCCTTCTCAAAAATAACAAGGCCAAGGATACAAACATTCTCTATAAAAAAGTCACACTTTGATAATTTGTCATAGAACTGATGATCCTTTATGATCCCCAATACTATATCCAATCGATCTTCATGTTCCACCCTTATCCTCAAATACACCAGAATATTGATAGAAAATAGTACCACAAAATAATCCATATATCTCTAACATATCTTATTCATCAATTACATGAATACCACTGGTGAATTTGGTAGACCAAATGGCATAACCACATTCTCCTAATGGTCATTTCTACTTATGAAAGCTATTTTAAGAATATCATCCTTCCCCACCTACAATGGATGATATCCTGACCTCCATTCCATCATTGATAATGACTTAGCTACCCTCAACTGGTCAAACAAATCATCAATGCATGGAAGTGGATATCGGTTTTTATCATAAATTGATTAATCTAAAATAATCCACACAAATCCCCAATGTTCCATATACCTTTTTATCATACAAAATTGACACTGACATGGAGACATGCTTGGAAAGATGAACCCTTTGTTATCTAACTCATCCAAATGGGCCATTAATTCTCACAATTAAGTAGGTTCCATATGGTAAGATAGAAGGGATATATGACTAATACCCAAAAGGAGATCAATCGTAAAATCCACTTCTTGCATGGGTAGAAACCCTTAAAATTATTTAGGAAATACATCTATAATATGATCCACAACTTTTGGGGGAACAATCGTCTCAACACATTCCATGGATGCCAATGAAAAATCATTTAACTGATATGAGATTGTTCCAACATCTAGTGCCAAAAAATCTGTTGTACCTGGCTTTTCATTCTTCTCCCCTCTAGGAAGGTGACCAATGCCATCCGCCATTGTAAAACTAACCATTCATGCATTAAAATAGATGTGGTTCGTAAAAATTTCTAACATTTCCATTACTTGGATAATAAGAAAATAATCCATCTGAAGCACTGATAAATCCCACATCAGTCAATTCTATCCACAACTATGCAACTTTCTCTACATAGGAAGGCTTGAGACTCTTTTTGACATACTGTATTATGATATTCTAAAAATGAAGGAATAATATATGTAATTAAACCCAACAAATTAATAGCAAAGGGAGATAAAAATAATGGGATTCACTTGTATCAATCATAGCTTCCATCAATGTGGAATTCAAAAGAACCATTCCTCGCACCATGGATGGTCCTGAATGATCATCAATCATGACCTGTTCATCTCTGAAAATATAATTTCTTACCACACTCTTCACTTTATTACCAGACTATGATTTCATGGTATTTCTATAATAACCATAACTAACTTGGTTCTTCTGATGATTAGTATGTTTCTACCCTCATCTTTTCGAGGCATACGATTCCTACGACCCCTGAGGAGTGTCAAAAAAACATGACCTCAGAGCATTACAACAATACTACTGAAGATACCCCATATTCTTATAGGTATTACATGATCATGGATGTTCCATAAAATCCCACTTAAGGAGTCTCATAGAGCCATACTGAAAGTAACCAGATATACTCTGTCGCTTCGAAGGAAGATTCCCCAATCCTTTCGTTGGATTCAAAGTCGTACTCCCACCTTGTAAATAAGTGTCCATCTTCCACATGAACCCAGCGTTCGAGTAGCCACTATTCCCTGTGGGGACCAACATAATTCCCCCACTTTTAGACCCCAAAAGGTCTCACTCAAGAACTGTAGCTATATAAACCATTTCTAGGTAACCATTTATACATATCACCACTGTCTTGGAATGAATTTCTTGCGTCAACACACCTTCAAAAATCCTTTCCTTCAAAGATGTACTACCCACTACCTTGGGTGAAAACCACACTATGTTCATAAACATAGCTGAAAATTCTAATTCCGAAATGTTCTCATGCTTCAAATGGAAGAAATATGTTGTGTGCTAAATCATCAATGTATTAGGGTTTATTTGTTTGTTAGAAAATTCCTCAAAACACTCCCATGTTTCACTTTGGTGCATGCCATCATGGACAGCCAATGCCCACCAATGAAGGGAAAGATAATCCAACATTTTCATGGATAACATCACATTCAACTATTATTATGTTCTAAAGATTTCAAATATCCTATTCATTATATTCATCCATTATTCATCCCTTTCTATCTCCAAATAACACCAAAAAATAGGTGTATTCATTCTTTGAAACTGAAACTCATGATCCACATTATTTGTTTCATCCACTTTATTCCCACATTCCATATTATGGAAAGAATGAACTATAACCTACACTAGCTAATGATTCACATGAGGCACAGGTACAACCATATTTTTAATAGCCTCCTCTGGTTTGTCTCTACGATGCCTACCCGGTTCTATGCTTATTAATACAAAAACAAATATAATTCCCACACCCATAGAAATAAAACTTTATGATTAAAATTTAATTACATAACAACTATCAAAACTGGGATTTCAACAAGATCACATTTCCCATGTCTCACTATTCTGAAAAATCCACCATGTTTTGAATGTCAACCATTATTCAAAATACCACAACCATTCACATTTTATATCTACATATTTGAATTAATTTCCGGATTTTCTACAAGTCCATATATGTATACTGTAACATATGTATTTATATTGAATTAAATATGCATCCTAGAGGGAATTCATTTCATACATACATTCCATGCTCATTTCATTGGCTACACCCACAACAATGAGATATCAAATGCCTATAACTGTCTCCAAAACACTTATATACCAAACTCTCTAGTAACCTGATGTTCAGCATAAAAGGGTTAGCTATGTCCTTTTATGATGTACATTCCATGTTACTAAAATCCTAAGCCTTGCTACCATCTCGACTCAATTAATAAAAAATGAATAAATGTTAACACCAAGATTGAAAATTAATACCAAAGGATATAACAAACAGATACCACATGTAACTCCCTACCCCTTCCTCATTGGCTTGAGAAAGAGGTAAGGTGCAACGAGGCCTTAACCAATGTTCCGAATGTGCCAAAGGATGAAAATAAATTCTGAGGGATTCAATAATATGTTTTGGAATGATTTTATCTAGAGAATAACCAACCAACCAGACAATCCTTTACCAAACAAAAAACACTATACATGTTAACATAGAAACCCAGACCATATAGTACAAAAATACAACCAACATAATCCATATCAATTACAAAAAACCATTACAACAAAACCATTCCAAAACAAAATCAGAGTGCAAAGCTGAAGACTAGACAAAAGACCCTATGTAAACCAAGGCATCCTACACTTCTCGAAAATATGCTCAATGCACCATGAACCACCAAACCACCCTAGCATCATGAAAAATTGCTTCGAAAATGAGACACCATACTCATACCTATGCCCTGGAATACAACATCTTCCAAAACACAAATGTGAGAAATTAGGGATGAGTAATAATACTCTGTAGGATTTTCCCAAATGATATACCTACACACGACACTAGGATAAAACTGTTTGAACATTTATATATAAATTTTTATATAAAACGTCAGATATCCCAACAATTACTGATAATCCAATCACACCTTTATGAAGCCACCCTACCCAAACCGTTCAACCCATGGGAAATCCAAATAACCATTCCATATGACATTTCACAGTTTTACACAAGCACACCAATTTTCATCTTTCATAGAAAACATAAAAAGTCAAACAATAATGGAAAAACATTTCGTTCAAACTAGTTTACTAAATTTCCAAACTAGTGGTACTTCCCGTCCACTTATTCAAAATTTTCGTGCTTCCATCCAATATCCATCACCTTTTATAGTGATACTTCCCACCCACATCACACATAATTAACATAATCCATATCACATAACCAACCAATAATCATAAATCACACTGAGGACACACATAATGCCCACCACAAAATCCAACACATTCCAAATCACTTCAATAAATCCCCAATTTATTGAAAACACATGTAAACCATTTTCCATTCCAAACCACATTTCAATAAAATAACATCTTCATTGAAATTCCTCTTCCATAAACTACTTCCCATAATTCAATATGTTTTTTACTTTAAAATCAAAAATTTTAAAATCACATAATGAAACCCATTTTCTATCAATATCCCATTATTAACAAATCCCAAAATCATCACAAAATGTGTTTCCACTATGATTAACACATAATAATCACAATTATTTTTAGGAAAAAGAAATAATTGAAAATAAGGCCTCATTTTCTAGAAAATATGAGTTGAGAGAGGAGCTACAAACCATTAAGGTTCAAGTGAAATCGACCAACAGGAAACCACACCACCAATCCAGAAAAACACTCCCCCAAAAACACTCTAAATCACCTTCCCTGTCATCAAGAAGACAGTATATCATCACAAAGGGAAACAACAATCATATATATATATAATCAATGATGTAGATAGAGAAAACCAAATGATAGGGAAGAGAAGATCTAGAGATAACCCCAAAGGAAAAAAATATAGAAAACTTTTCCCATGATGAACAGCCTTCAAAACACCTTAAAACCCCTTCAAATACCTTCAAAAATGAGTGTGATAGAACCCCTATCCCTTGAGAATAAGAAATCCTATATAGGGTTTTTATGGGGGATGAAATGGATGAGTTTGGGAAAATACAATCTAACCCAAATTAAAAACCATTTTTATGGGCCGTAAAGTTTTCACATAGAGTTTGACAAATAGTGAGCTAAATTTGTGGATGCTACTGTCTGAACAATGGAATATCGCCCAGTTATTTGGGATTATTTCTTGGTTTCCCCTGATTTTTCTTAAACCATGCATCCATAAAAAGGCCACCAAAATTTTCCCAAGCCTTTCTGAACTATAACAAACTCTCCCAAACCATTTTCAACCACTTCATATGCATAGAAAGGTATAATAAGGGTCACATACCTCAAATTCCCAGTGCGAAAAATTTACATTCAATTCAATAAAGGGCTAAATTATCTAAATTTTAATATTTTATAGACATGTCCCCATATCTCTAAACATTACCCCAAGAAAAAACGATACTATCCACAACAAAACACACCAAACTATTGAAAAAAAACACTCCCCCAAAAAACGATCCATGTTTAAATTCTTTTGGACATGTTAGAATATACTACTGTATATTAAATGTTAACATAAACTATATCTCTCCTCCACCACTCACCCAAAACTTCTTCTCAAAACACCAAATTCATAAAAATCACAAAGCATAGGACTGTGATAAATATAATACTCAATGTAGAATTGGTAAACCAAGGTATCAAACATTTCATTATAAATTTATTTTTATTTTTAGTAATTTCATTTCTTGTGATAGGAAGAGTCTTACGTTTTTCATTTCCATTAGAACATTCACATTATATTTGTATGTGACATGAATAAATCTTCAATTTTATATTATTTATCAATAAATCCTTTTTCATGTTTAATTTGGAAATATTTTTATAAATTATAAACATGTAATCAGTATATAGTTTCCAATATATCATTAATTTTTCAATTTATTTAAAAAATCTATTAAGGGATATTCTATTGAAACAAATTTAGCATGTGAAAGTAATTTTTTAAAATACTAAATATATTCTTATTTTTTTCATAAATTGTCTTTCTATGAAAATTGTATTTTCTAGAATATTTTTTATTAATATTTCATTAATGATGCTTCATATAGATGTATTCTTCTAAATCATAATGAAAAAGTATTTTCTTGATATATATTAATTCCAAATGAAATTCAAGATAAGATTTATAATCAAAGAGCAATCTAATAGATATATGTTTAGACACTATAGAAAATATTTTAATTTGGTCACAACCTTTTATTTTTTGAAACCCATATTCATCTAATTTGTTTTTAAAATTAATTCTAAATTACGATAAATAATCTTATTTATTTTAATAAATCTACTTTTACCCAATCATTTTCACATATAAGGCTCCATTTATAATTAACATGTACTGTAACACCCCGTGATTTAATGAGATTTATTCTTTTTAATTTCCTTCATATCTTCCATTTTACTCTACACTAAGATTATTTGTGCTATACGCAAGACCATATTAACATGCAGTATATGCAACACTATTCTTGGATCGTGTTACACACAATTTCAAGTTCATTTGATAGTAGTTATTCTATGCAACATTGAGTGTGTATATATATATATATATATAAATATATATTCAATGTATAAATGAAATATGGTTTGATTCTATTACACGCAACAACAAAGGATTCTTGCACTACATGCTACCCTGACTTGGCTTACATTATATGCAATCTCAACCTTCCACGATAGCGTGTGTTGTACGCAATACCGAGTTTCACTAAACAACGATATGTTTTTAAAATATTTTATAAACTAACTGTTATGAATAGCAATATACAATTTTTGAAATTTTATAAATTTTATTTTTCAAAATGGACTTCATTTTTGGATTTGGAATATCGAAATTATCCTAGGGTGAATTTTTGGTATTTTTCTGAAAACATTCAATTTTTGATGAAAAGTGAAAACACTAGGTTACTATTTAAAAACCGACTATTTATTAAAATAATTATTTATTTTATTTAAATTTATTTTATGTCATAATTTATACATAATACCTATATATGTTCAATCTAATTCATTTCAGTCATTTTATAATAATTTTAGATATACAAAAAATTAATTTAATTTTTCACCGTCTTTTACCCACCTCCTAGGAGAATTTAAACATTTGCATAAAACATAATTTTACCGCTTCTGTGAGTGGAATTTCAAAAATCCGAGAGACACGGTTATTATTAAGGAGTAAAATTTTGTTCAATAAGATAAAAATAATTTTTTGTTGAATAGTACCATTTTACTTTTATTTACCACGGTTAAAAGTAAATTGGGTAATTAAGGGTAAAAAGGATATTATTATTACCCTAACACATGTCTTAATTCTATTGTATAAGTTTAACTCGACCAAAAACAACCCTAGGAATGAAATATTTCCCTTTAGGTCCACTTGGATTAGATTAGAACATTTATTATTATTTTATTTAAAAAAGATTTAAAGTAGTTAAAATCAACGTTTAATAACTAAAACATTTGTAATATAGGGTTATACATAATTAAAATTATACTATAAATATTAATTAGAAAGATAAAAACATTTCCTACCTAATGATAGTTTATTTATAATTTTTTGACATTAAATAAATTAACTTATTTATGACACAATGGTGATGCAGTAATAACCTTATTAATAAAACATTAACATAATTGATATTATAAATACCCAAATAAATGTAATTTTACACTTTTTATGAATTCCACTAATTTTATAGGTTAATATTACATGTTATTATTTATTAAATTAACCTTTTTTGAACTAATCATGTTGTTCTGAGTATCACATAAATCAATTATCAAATAGTGTCAAAATTGACATAAAATATTTTTTAAAACAAATATTATATTATTAATTGTTATTATATTACTAAAAATCTAAGGTTAGGCCAAATGAATTATATAATGTTAAATTTATTAATAATTAACCACTTGGGGTATGTTTGGCTTGTTATAGTAAGTTTATATACCATATAGTGAAAGAAAATAAGAATACAAGGTAAAAGTTAAATTATTTATCTTAGAGTTAAATATAAATGATAAGGTTAAAATAGTAACCTAAACTTGTATAATACCTATTTTTTGAGAGGATATCGACCCATCCCCACTTTATCTTAAAAATAAATCAATTTGGAGCTATTATAAATAGAATAAGACTTTATTATAATACAATATTTTATGATTTTCTAAGGTGCTCCTCTCCTCCCTTATAAAAGGGAACCTCCTCCCTCTTCTCTTTACACCCTTTTTAGCCTTGAATCTCGTCCAAACCCTACAAATTACTCTTCGAAAGCTCTCTAGTTATATCATATAGGTTCTGGTCTTCTCAAAAGACCATCTCTAGTGCCCTAAGTAGAAGTTTAAAGGAGGTGTGTTGAGGAAGATGTAATATCTTCTACTGACACTTTCATGTTTCTTTCTTCATCTACTTCCTCTTATTTAGTTGTTTCATTATAATGTAATAACATCATTAATACTTATATAATTATATGTTATTAAAAATATTAAACAATCCTATTTCACCTTCTATCTATCCTATGGAAAACTAAATCACTGCACGTGCGTACGTATGAAATACCGTCTCCACGACGTGGTGTAATCAGTTTTTCCACCACCACCTTACTTGGATGGGTATAATGGTGTAAAGAATAAATATATATAATTATTATAAAATCATACTGATTATAAGATATTATATCATCCAATTCAATTCCATTCAATAAATATGGGAACAATACCATCGCTCGTGTGTACGTACGGATTACCGTCTCCACGACGCGATGAGATTCGTTTTCCATGTAAACAATTCAAGAATGATTATAAGGTATATATAATAGTTAATCATGAAATATATGACATAATAATTCTACTAGATTTATTTATATATATATGTATTTCATCTAATTAATTCCATTCAATTCAATAAGGAAACGAAAAATAATGTTCATGCGTATGTACGGCCTACTGTCTCCATGAACGGTGTATTTCGTTCAATTTATCGATCTATTCTATATATGTATATTCTAAATATATATTATATATATATATATCATGTTTTATATTTAAGAATTAAGTAATCATGGTCTATGTAATCATATTAATAATTACAAGTCAAAACACGGACGATAAATGAAATGATTTTACCCTAAACGCTGCTTTAACATGGAATTTATGAAAAACGGGTAATATAAAGTCATAAGTAAACCATATATGATATAATAAGAATGAATATGATTCTATGATAAGTAAATGAAATTATTTTAATCATTATACAGGATTCTTGGACACATACGGAAGAAATTGGACATAAGGTAAGGGAGAATTATTCCAATCTCGTTCTTATCTGAGATTGTTTATTCGTAAGTATTTACTAGGGTTATTGCTGTCATCCATGTGAATTTTTTATAAAAGTGATTTTATGTATTTATAATTTCCTTTTTATTAATTTTGACTTTTACCACATGTTATTAAAGGGATATTTCTTCTGTTTATGATATGAGAAATTTTTTGAATTTTCTGACAAAAGTACGAGGAGAATGTTTTTTTTACTTTTACTGCATGAACATATTTTTTTACAGTTTCATAAAGCCTTATTTTCATGAAGATTCCGCCACACGATTTCATGATTATTTTCAACAAATCCTTTTCTTTTAAAATCTCTTGGCATTTTGTGAAAAGAAAATGATTGTGAGAAATAAAGGATATTTTCCTTAAGAATTCATTTCGTGTTTTATCAAAACTATTTTCCATCTAAGATGACATTATTTTGTATGATTATATTTCAAGTGTAATTTATCTATTATTTACATGGGTTGATTAGTTTTGGGATGAAATGAAATCCATTTTTTTTATATGGATTACGTTATGATGGGATGATGATTATGAAACCAATTCTATTCTTTGGGTTATGATGAATGATGTATGATTGTTTTGTGGAATAAGTAAGAATGATTTAAATATGAGATGGGTGGGACCTATATCTCCCTCCAATTAATTGGTTAATGATTTATATCTCATGAGATAGACATGTCTGGAATGGTATGTTAATCTAGTTCAGTGTTACAAGACTGAAACGAGGAGTGAACTCGATTCAGAAAGGGACTTTTCCCACTAAGATGGTCTTAGAAGCAATGCCTTAGCTAATATGTAAATAATATCATGTGCTTAATGGTTTTCCACAATTACATTTTTTATTTTCATGATATTTTATCATTATTTTTGTTCCATTATGATATATGACTTACGTACTTCCATGAATTATGTCTTTGCTCAAGATTTTGATGTTTAAATTTTATGTTCAAGGTTTTTCATTCAAATGTTTATGGATTGTTTTAGGTTCTCTATATTTACCCTTACTGAGTATTTGAGCTCACCCTTTATATGTTTTATTTTACCCAAGATATAAATAATGGTTTTAGGTAAGAAAACAAAAGGGGAATATGTTTATGGGAGATGTTGAAGATCTTTCACCATGATTAGAAGATTATGTTCCGAGTTTCCAAAGACACTAAATTATTACGGTCCTTGTGTGTTTGTGTTTGTTATGTATTAATTATTCCACAAAAGTAATATAATTTCCATGTACTTCCAGATTGGGTCTCTACAGTTGGTATCAGAGGAAAGTTTTAGTTAACCTTTGGAAACTAGGATGTGAAAACTATAGTGAAATCCCTAGAGATATTTCTAATGTATGTCTAGGGATGTCCCTAAGGATAAGTATACATATAGATTATATTCTAAGAATTACGGTAAAGATCATAGAATTAAACCTAAGATGTTAGATATTGAAGGTACTCCCCCTTTATTATTTTGTTTTTCTAGTATGATTTTTGCCTCTCACACTATTCTTTTTGGGTTTTAGAAAATGGCTGGAAATGAGAAGATTCACGGTAATGGAGAATATGATGGACCATGGAATGATATTCATCATGAGACAAAAAATTAAATGGGATTTGGAAGTCCAAACATCGTTATTATTCCTAATCATAAATCTCATAATATGATCAATAATCTCAACTTTGGTAAGTTTCCCGACTCAACTTTGATGGTATGATTTCTCTTCCACATCCATATTTTTACCTATGTTCTCCTATGTGGAAACCTAGTGATGAGTTAATTTGGGTAACTGTTATATTTCATAATTTAGTTATTTAAAGTTATGTTTTGGTATTCCTTTTTAAGATGCGGGTTTCTATGAAAGTACTCTCATGTAATAAACCATTTATGACCCTGACGAATTTCGAGGGCGAAATTAATTTTAAGCTGGGTAGAATGTAACACCCCGACATTTTATGAGATGTATTGTTTTTAATTTCATTCATATATTCTACTGTACTCTACACCAAGAATATCTTATGCTATATGCAAGACCGTATTATCTTGGAGTATATGCAACAGTATTCAGGGATTGTGTTACAAACAATTTCATGGCCATTTGATAATAGTTATTCTACGCAACATTGAGTATATATATATATATATATATTCAATGTATAAATGAAATATGGTTGGATTCTATTATACGCAACAACAATGGAGTCTTACACAATACGCAACCCTGACATGGCTTACATTACATGCAATCGAAACCTTCCACGATAGCGTCTGTTGAACTCAATACCGAGTTTCACTAAACGACGATATGTTATTAAAATATTATACAAACTATCCATTATGAATAGTAATACCCCCTTTTTAAAATTTTATAAATTTATTATTTTAAAACGGACTTCATTTTTGGATTAGGAATATTGAAATTAGCCTAGGGTGAATTTTTGGTATTTTTGTGAAAACTTTCAATTTTTGATTAATAGTGAAAACACTAGGTTGCTATTTAAAAACTGACTTTTTATTCAAATAAATATTTTTTTAATTTAAATTTATTTTATGTCAAAATTGATACATAATACATATATAAGTTCCATGTAAATCATTTGAGTCGTTTTATAATAATTATAAATATATAAAAAATTTAATGAACTTTTCACCGTCTTTTACCCACCTCCTAGGAGAATTTGAAAATTTACATAAAACTTAATTTTAACACTTTTGTGAGTGGAATTTCAAAAATCTGAGAGGAAAAGTTAATAACAAGGAGTAAAATGTGGTTCAATAAGATATAAATAATTTTTGGTAAATAGTAACTTTTTACTTTTATTTACCACGGTTTAAAGTAAACAGGGTATTTAAGTGTAAAAATGAAATTATTATTACCCTAAAACATGTCCAAATTCTATTGGATAAGTGTAATTCGACCAAAAACATCCTTAGGAATAAAATATTTCCCTTTAGGTCCACTTGGATTAGATTAGGACATTTATTATTTTTTTATTTAAAAAAGTGTTAAAACAGTCCAAATCAATGTTTAACAACTAAAACATTTTTAATATAGGGTTATACATAAGATAAATTCTACTATAAATATTAATTAGAAATCTAGAAAGATTTCATACCTAATGTTATTTTATTTATAATTTATAGACATTAAATAAGTTAACTTATTTATGACACAATGGTGATGCAGTAATTACCTTATTAATGAAATATTAACATAATTTATATTATAAATACCCAAATAAATTTAATTTGAGAGATTTTATGAATTCCACTACTTTTATAAGTTAATATGACATGTTATTATTGATTCAATTAAATATTTTCTAACTAATCAAGTTGTTATGAGTTTCACAAAAATCAATTACCAAATAGTGTCAAAATTGACATAAAATAGTTTTTTTTTAAAAAAATATATTATTAATTGTTATTATATTACTAAAAATATAAGGTTCGTCCAAATTACTTAGATATGGTTATATATATTAATAATTAACCACTTGGTGTTCGTCTGGATTTTTATAGTAAGTTTATTAACCATATAGTGTAAGAAAACAAGAAGACACGGTAAAAGTTAAATTATTTAACATAGATTTAAATATAAATGATAAGGTTAAAATAGTAAACTAAACATGTCTAAAACTTATTGGTTGATAGGATTTCGACCCATCTGAAATTTAGCTTTGAAATAAATCAATTTTGAGCTATTATAAACCGAATATGACTTTATTATAAAATAATATTTTAAGATTTCTTAAGGTACCCCTCTCCACCCTTATAAAAGGGAACCTCCTCCCTCATCTATTTACACCCTTTTGAGCCTTGAAACTCAGAAAAACCTGGAAAATTTCACTTATAAACCTCTATAGTTTTATCATAGAGGTTCTGGTATTATCAAAAGACCAACTCTAGTGCACCAAGATGAAGTTTAAAGGAGGTGCGTCGAGGAAGAGGTAATCTCTTCTATCGACTCTTTCAAGTTCCTTTCTTATTCTACTTCTGCTTATTTAGTAGTTTCATTGTTAAGTAATAACATCAGTATTACATATATACTGATATGTTATTATAAAAATGAAACAAACTTATTTCACCTTTTACCCATCCTATGGAAAACGAAATCATCGCGCATGCGTACGTACGGAATACCGTCTGCACGTCGTGGTATAGTTAGTTTTTCCACCACCACCTTACGTGGATGGGTATAATGGTGTATAGAATAACTATATATGATTATTATAAAATCATACTGATTAGAAGATATCATATCATCCAATAAAATTCCTTTCAATAAATATGGGAACAATATCATCGCTCGTGCGTACGTACGAATTACCGTCACCACGACGCGATGAGATTCATTTCCCATGTTAATAATTCAAGAATGATTATAAGGTATATATAATAAGTAATCATGAAATATATGACATAATAATGCTACTGGATTTATGTATATATATATGTATTTCATCTACTTAATTCCATTCAATTCAATAAGGAAACGAAAAACAACGTTCATGCGTACGTACGGTCTACCGTCTCCATGAACAGTGTATTTCATTCAATTTATCAATCTATTATATATATGTATATTCTGAATATATATTATATATAAATAGTGTTTTATATTCTAGAATTATGTAATCATAATCTATGTAATCATATTAGTAATTACAAGTCAAAACACTAACGATAAATGAAATGATATTACCCAAAATGCTGCTTTAACATGGATTTTACAATAGAATGGTTAGTATAAAGTCATAAGTGAACCATATATGATATTATAAAAATTAATGTGATTCTATAATAAGTCAATGAAATTATTTAAATCATTATACAGAAGTCTCGGATACGTACTAAAGAAATTGGACATAAGGTAAGGGATAATTATTCCAATCTCATTCATATCTGAGATTGTTTATTCGTAAGTATTTACTGGGGTTATTGCTATCATCCATGTGCATGTTTTATAGAAGTGAATTTATGTATTTTTAATATCCTTTTTCCCCATTTTTGTCTTTTATCACATGTTATTAAAAGAATATTTCTTTTTTTTACCATATGAGGAACTTTTTGACTTTTCCGACAAAATTACGAAGAGAATGTTTTTTAACTTATGCAGCATGAATGGATTTTTTTTACGGTTTCATAAAGACTTATTTTCATGAAGATTCCTCCACATGATTTAGTGATTATTTTCAACAAAACCATTCCTTTTAAAATTGCATTTCATTTTGTGAGAAGAAAATTATTTTGAAAAATAAAGGATATTTTACTCATGAATTTATTTCAAGTGTTTTATCAAAACTATTTTCCATATAAGATGAAATTATTTTGTATGATTATATTTCAAGTATAATGTATCTATTATTTACATGGTTTGATCCTTTTTGTGATGAAATTACATAAATTAGTTTTATATGGATTACATTATGATGGGATGATGTTTATGAAACCCATTTTATTCTTTTGGTTATGATGAATGATGTATGATTGTTTTGTGGCACATGTAAGAATGATTTCAATATGTGATTGGTGGGACCTATATCTCCCTAAAATTAATTGGGTAATGATTTATATCTCATGAGATAGAAATGGCCTTAATGGTAAGTTAATCTGGTTCAGTGATACAGGACCGGAACGCGGAGTGAACTCGATTCAGAAAGGGACATTGTACACTAAGATGTTCTTGGCAGCAATGCCTTGGATACAATGGAAATCATATCATGTGATTAATGGTTTTCCACAATTAAATGTTTTATTCCCATGTTATTTTATCATTATTTATGTTCCATTATGATATATGCCTTATGTACTTCCAAGATTTATGTCTTTGCTCATGATTTTGATGATTATATTTTATGTTCAAGTTTTTGCATTAAAATGTTTGTGGATTGTTTTATGTTTACTAGGTTTACCCTTACTGAGAATTTGAACTCACCCTATATATGTTTTCATATCCCCAGGATATAAATAAAGGTTTTAGGTAAGAAAACAAAAGGGGAAGATCTTTATTGGAGATATTGAAGATCGTTCACCATGATTAGAAGATTATGTTCTGAGTTTCCAAAGATACTAAACTATTACGGTCCTTGTGTGTTTGTTTTTGTTATGTATTAAGTATTCTGCAAATGTAATTTAATGTCCATTTATGTCAAGATTGGGTCTCTATGTGTATAGTTATTGTTCGAGGATTCCATCTATTCATTCATGGATTTTACAAATTTATAAGTTTCCTCATATTCAATAGCCCCATTTTAGGTCTTGGACTCTAAACCATATTTTTATCTACCGAATAAAAAACAAAAGGTTGTTCACTCAACCTCGTTATACCTCACAGGAGGAAAAAAATCCATCCATGAAATTTTTATAGTCATCTAGAGACCAATGAAAATACCTTGACCGAGAATATATTTTTAGATATGTTTTTTCTTTAAGGATTTCATTTTTATCATGTTAAAATGATGTGGTAGGCTCCACCTCAATCTTGAAATCCCCAATACTACTTCTAATTTAATATTTCATTAACAAATTTATTATTTTTACGAAATGTATAGTTATTAAATGAGACAAGTATACGTATTAAACACTTGGATAATTTTATTATTTCAACCAACAACATGTTACCTTTAAATACATCTAGATAACAAATAAAAACAAATTTAAATACCCTAGGATCTAACTTATCAATTTTAATTATTACATAGGTAGAACAATTAAAAAAATATGGAAGTCGTAATGTTTTACCATTTTAGTAAACATATATTCAATATTATTAAATTAATCCCCTATAAAGGAAACCTATTAATAATATGGACAATAGTTGAAATAGTATCATCCAAAAATATCATAGGGAAGCTAGAATAAGATAGTGTACTACTCTACCATTAGTAAATGGATCGATTAACTCAATAATTAAATCCATTCTATTAGTTAATATCTATAATATTTGTTTTCCTTAAGAATCCATACCTATTTCAAAATTCTTCACATTCATTCGAGGAATATAACATGTCATTGTTTTTTAAAATTATTTTAAATGTTTTCTTAGTTGGTTCTCAGTTAGAGGCCTCCATGTTTCAAAACATTTAAAATATTCATATTTATAAATCAAAATATGAACTCATACATTCCTATATAAACAATCAATATTATAAAGGAAATAAAACCTCAAACCTATGATAAAACACTAGTGTGGTCCCACAAATTTCAGATAGAAATAGTCTAATGCATGTATTGTAACTAATTTATATATTTAAAAACAACATGTATTTTCATAAACATAAAGTCTTTATAAAATAGAATTTATGGTTATGTAGCATATTTTAAAATATATGTATTTCAATCTTTGATAATCTTTTTTCACATTTATGAACTAAACATCTATCTCAATGAATAGTCTTAATTTCTTTGAAAACATTTATTGTTGGTCGATCTTCCAAATAAGTTAGTCATTTTACTTTATAAAGTCAATTTTTAATGTATCATCCCATTTAATTAATAGAGATATGGTAATTTATAATTAATTATTCTTTTTAATTAAGGTAAAAACCATCCACGTCATAAATATTTATATAATATAGATTTATCATTCACTCAAGAAACTTTCTTACATGATTTATTTTGATAGATTGATGACAGATTTAATGATTGATATCTCTCACACTTTAATAATACATGTTATGTTTCTCTACCCTAATTTATATCCCAATTCTAATTAATGTTTTTATATATAAACTATATCATTATAGAACAAATATGAAAGGAGATACTTTAATGAATTTCCAATTAACTGTCTATGCTAAAATATATGACATTGAAAACATCGTCACTATAATTGCCTTTTTCAAAATTCAATCATTTCACATCACTTGTTTGATAATTTTAGGATTGAGAATTATTTATATTAGGGAAATTATTCTCATTATTATAGATATATAATTTAAATATTTTTCAACTATATTTATATCTTATCATATTATTTTTATTACATTTTATTTTCAACGTATATATATTGGCATCTGGTCATTAAAACATAGGAATTAATTTTTTTAATATTCATAAGGTACAAAAATTATTGGAAATCCACGTAGATATGTGTTCCCATACCATACATCATGGTTCCTTTGAGTCTCATGAAAGACTAATATAGTGATGCATTAAAAACATTCATCGTTTTTTATGTGTTATTTGTGATTGAATATCATCATGAATAAATTTTTACAATAAGATTCCATCATCAAAACCCAATATTGAATAATGGTGTTGAAAAAAATTAATTCTTTCAATGTTCTACAAATAAATATTTTCATTATGATAGAAAACTATATATATAGCTATAAACATTTTCATGACTGAATATAAATCCTTCTGAAAAATAATTTTGAGAGTATTCATAATGAAATAGAGATCCATCATAGATACTTTTCTGTAATGTTTTTCTAAATCATTCACAAATAAATATTTTTTTATGAATATAAATATGCCACGACTTGTCCCCCGGGGAATGTATCGTGACTACCCCAAGCCCACCTTCCATAGGCAATGGGTTGGTGACTAGCTCCAAAGGTGTAAATCCCTAAACTGGGAAGGCATTGCCTTTATAACTGAAAATAAACACATCAGAGTACACAACTGGAAGAAAAAAACTAAGTAAAGATGTATACAAAATATATTATACAAATTAAACGGGGCCAGAAATACAAGCCCAACAGGAAAGTACAAGTACAACTGAAATCAAGTACAACTGATGAAAAGTAATGCAGCTACTAGGTCGTTCTCTAGGGTTCCTTCCTGGAGGATAGGTACAGATGGACTCCTCCGCACTCCACATCTGTAAGTCTCCTCCGTGTACCGTCACACTGAGTGGTCCACCTCCAGGTACCGTCCAGTCCTGCTACTCCCTGCCTCAGTCAGTGATGTCTGTCGTCTGTAACCAACACAACGAGGTGTGAGAATATCATGTGCAGGGGTGAGTATAACGATACTCAGTAGGGACCACGAGACCCTCATGGTCTCACACAATCCAACAAGGATAAACCAAAAATTATGAAATCATAGGATAAACATTACATAGGTATAAGACCATATATATACCTAAGTTATCTAGTAACTCATCTCAATCATGAGAAAAACACAAAATTCATTGACTCGGCTCAAACCAGGATTTTTATTTATCTAAACCTTTGGCTACTAGAGAACTCCTCCTCTATCGAGTATAGTGGGCCTATCGTGTGAAAGAAAGGCACTTCCTACTAACTTGTATTGGTGATACACTCCTCCTGTCGAGTACCGTGGCTCTGTTGTTCTCACACAGAGGCGCTCTCCACCATGGGTCTATTGTTCTCACACAGAGGCGCTCCCCTGGTAGCTTGCTGAGGTACTCCACGTGTTGAGTACCATGGGTTTTCCGTGCTCACACAGAGTCTCTCCCCAACGTTGGTCTGCCGCGCTCACATAGAGGTGCTCCCCACTGGGCTAGTTGATTCATTCTGAGATGAATCGGGCAGCAGTCATCAAGTCTCATCCAGCTACTCGGTTCCTGCATAAATGCATGCTCATCTCTGGATGATCTACTCCACAGGCTACTAGTCGATATTCCAACTATCACAAAGTCCCACATATATGTATCTCATTGGTCTGCCATGTCATAGGGGTCTCAACTCTATAGACAAAGCGTCAATCGGATACACGGTCTGTTAGTTATTAGCCTTTTAGTCCAGGGGGCCCGGTAGGATTTGTGTACGATCCAACCTGATCGTATCTCAACTATACCCAAAACACTAGTGGGGTATTCTCAAAGGGATAGCTTCATTCCAAAAATACTGGCACCACTAAAATTTCATCAAACGTACGTTCGGTGGAAAAGATATGGCCCATGAAGGTAAAGGGTCAATAATGGGCCCAGGTCTGGTCTGACCCGGTCAGACCGACTCGGCCCAACCAATTCTGGGCCGACCTGGTCTAGGTCAACCTGATCAGACTCACTAGGTCTTAGCCAGCCTGTAGGGCAGGTCAGCCCACGGAATTTTTGGCCTGATCCGCTGGGCCAAGCCCCATGGACTGCATGGGCAGTTCGGCCCGGAGATCGCCACGTTGGAAACTCAGACCAAAGGATGGTACCAGTTCGGCAAGCACCGTGAGGGGATTGGCACGGGTGACTCAGCCCGAGAGGTCGGGCCGGTCAGGAGACCAGCGGGCAGGCCACACGGAGCGCGTGCTTCCCGCGGGTGTGTCGGGCAAGGTGTGACAGGGGCAGGGCAGGGTGCAAGGGCATCGGTAGGGCGCCAGGCAGGCCACAGGGGCACCAACAATGCACGGGGTTGGGCACAGGGGCACCAGGTAGGCCACATCTAGGGTTGGGCAGGACGCAGGGGCACCGGTGGGGGAACCGGGCAGGGCACGAGGGCGCCGGGCAGGCCGCGGCAGGGCCCGAGCAAATCGTAGGGGTTCTAGTTGGGCATCAGGCAGGGCGTGGGGGTGTCGGGCAGGCCGTGGCAGGGCGCTAATGGGTCGTGGGTAGGAGAGCTGCACTCCGAGCAGTCTGTGGTGGTGTCGGAAGGGCGCCAAGCAGGGCATGGGGGCACCAGAGGGTAGTGGGCAGGCAAGATGCACGCCGGGCTGGGCACCGGGAGGCCGCAAGCTGGAAGGGCGAGCACCTGGTAGGGCACTGGGAGGCCACGGGTAGGCAGGCCGGGCACCGCTCGGACTGGCGGTGGTCGGCCAGAAGCTTTGGTGCGCCGATGGGGCGGCGCGATTCGCGGAGGCCGCGGGTACCGCGGCCTTCGTCATAGCTTCCTTCGTCATCGACGCCTCATCGCCATGCCATAGAACACCACAAGAAAGAAAAATTGACAGAGGGTGTCGAGCCATGTTAGGTTGGCCGGCATCCTGTGTGATTAAAGTTATATCAATTGGTTCATCCAAATAGGAAAGAGGAACATCAATTATTTACAACCACAGAATGATTTCTTTTCCAACAATAACGAGAAAAGAAAATTGATAAAACACAAGGTAAACCCCCTACCTCTGATTCGTTAATAGACGTTTTTCATTCATTGATGGTGTTGTATAAAGAAGATGATGATGCTCGTCTTTCATCACATTCGTCACGCACTCCAAACCCCGAGCTGTGTCGGCCGTGGAAGACACTCGACGTTGGTAGGATCGAAGGGAGGATGTCGAAGAAGGTTATTGGTAGCGTTCTTTTCGTTCATCGTTCTTCATTGGGGGAACTTCTTTTCTCCCAAGCTATCCTCTCATGCTCGCACCAAATGATAATTTCCATGCCAAATATAATATAAGTTATCTATTATTTTATTGGCACAACAATTACAAAATGGAGGAAAAAATTAATAGGCTCCCCTTAATAAATTACATGCATTGGAGAAATTGATTAATGGTGAGGTCAAGAAACTCCCATTAATAAAATTAGACACATTGGTGCAATTAATTAAAAGGGAGGGGTGTCACCCATTAATGGTAAAGGAGGTCAAGGGACTCCCCTCTCATTAATGAGGGGAGTTGGGAGATTTTCCACCCTCCCATTAATTGGGGGGTTTTAGTCTCGTGTGGTCCCCACGATGTAACCTCTCACGAGAGGTTATCTTCGGGTGGGCCCCACCACCATAACCTCTCAAGGGAGGTTAGGGTGTTGTAGTCCCACATCCAACTCCTAAGTGGAGGTTTTAACCAACAACCACTAACACTCATAGTGGCTCAAAAATAAAATAAAGTGTTATAAACTATATTTTATTATTATTTTTTTAAAAAAAAAATAAAAACTAACTTTTATTCTCGACCATCCACCATCGAGGTGAAAGTATTCTTATGAGAATAACGGTGTTGCAACTTCATCGATGCCCTCATGTTTCAGTTCTGAGAGCTGTTTCAAAAGTTATAAAAACTCGCTCATACGTTTACTGAACGTACCTGAAGAAAACAACAGAAATTGATTCTGGGCACACCAGGACACGGAAAAAAGCACCGTAAAAATTCACGAACTTTTAAAAATCCCTTGTATTTAAGAAAAAAAATTCCATGGAATTTCTAGGTGTTTACATTCTCCCACCTCAGAGCCTTACATCCCCATAAGATGCAACTCAAACTATGGGAACAAGTGGGGGTACTTAGCACGTATCTGGGCCTCCTTCTCCAATGTACTCTCCTGGGGGTTCTCATGATACCGGTGTACGCACACCATAGGTATAAACTATCCATGTAGGACCCACTCCTATCGATCCTCAATCTCCACTAAAGCCTTCGTAAAAGTTGCCCCATCGTCGATGTCCTCCTCTCCATGGTCGATGATGTGGGACGGGATGTGCCCGAATCCCCTAAGATGAGATACATGGAAGAGGTCGTGCGCCCGGTGCAAATGAGGTGGAAGAGCTAAGTGGTAAGCCACCTTGCCTACTCTACTAAGGACCTAGAAAGATCTGATGAATCTCGGAGATAACTTACCGCCTCGGCCAAATCTTCGTAGACATCATCAAAATGAGACCCATAAGAAAGATAT
Source organism: Viscum album (assembly GCA_963277665.1). Lineage (NCBI taxonomy): Eukaryota > Viridiplantae > Streptophyta > Magnoliopsida > Santalales > Viscaceae > Viscum > Viscum album. The sequence continues at coordinate 1,050,628,148 of OY728150.1, forward strand.
GGTCGCCATCCTCGAAATCCATAGGTCTCCTTCTCCTGTCAGCATATGACTTCTGCCTGCTCTATGCAGTTTTCATCTGCTCTTCGATGATTTTAACCTTTTTCGTAGTAGCTCGTACGATATCTGGTCCCACTACTTATGACTACCCAAGGTTAGTCCAGCATGAGGGTGATCTGCAAGTTCACCCATACAAGGCCTCAAACAGTTCCATCACTATGTTGGTGTGATATCTGTCATTGTAAGAAAACTACACCAAAGGAAATTGATCCTCCCAGTCGTGACCCCTGTCAGGGAAACATGCACAAAGCCCATATTCAAGGGTTTGAATGGTCCGCTCAGTCTGAAAATCATTCTGAGGATGGAAGTTGGTGCTCAAGAGAAGCAGTGTCCCGAAAGATTCCTCCAACCCTTTTCATAGCCGAGAAGTAAACCGTGAATCGCGGTCTGAGAAAACAGAGGAATTTACTCCATGTATTTTCACAATATTCTTCACATAGTGGCATCCCATGTTCTCTACTAAACCCTGCATTCTGATTGGTAGGAAGTGGCCCGACTTGCTGAGTCAGTCGACAATTACCCAAATCGAGTTGTGACCCTAAGATATATGGGGAAGACCCATCACAAATTCCATGGATATCCCATCCCACTTCCACTTTGGGACCTCTAATGTCTGAACCAAGCTAGGTTGTACCTGGTTCTCTACCTTCACTTGCTGGAATGTGAGGCACCGTGAGACAAACTCTGCTAATACCTTCCTCATACCTGGCAACCAATGTTGTCATTGGAGGTCCTGGTACATCTTCACCACCCCTAGAAGTACCGCTAAAGGGGATGTGTGGAACTCTCTCAACACATCCTCTTAATGTTCCACCGGTACCATGGTATGTCCTCTGGTGAGGATGACATACTCCCCAACTTCAGAGATTCCATTTGGTGCCTGCCCTGTGGATATTTGAGCATGTCATGTCTCACAGTCAGTGTCCCCATGTTGCGCCTCCCTGACTCGCTGAGGAAGTGGGGGAGTGACTGTAAGAGAATACAGGAAGGTTGTTCCTACTCTATCCACAAAGGATATCTGTAATGAAGCCAACTGCTTTGTCGCCTCTCCTAGAAGTTGTATACAATTCCTCTTACTGAGCGCATCTGCAACAATATTCCCCTTCCAAGGAGTATAGACTATCTCGAAGTCATAGTTTTGGAGGAACTAAATCCAATGTCGATATCTCTAGATCAGGTCCTTATGAGAGAAAATATACATAAGACTCTTGTGATCAGAGTACACGGTAAAACACTCTCCAATCAAATAGTGTCACTGTATCACCAAGGAGAAGACCAGTGATGCTAACTCCAGGTCATCGGTAGTATAGTTCTTCTCATGTTGTCTCAGCTGCCGAGAACCATAAAAAATCAATGTTCACTTCTGCATTAGGACACACCCAATTCTTGTCCCTGATGTGTCGCAGTAGAATAAATAACCTACGCCCACCTCTGGAAGCGTCAAGATTGGGGCATTAGTGCACCTCCACCTCAACACCAGAATGCTCTGTTGGAATCACTCTAAAAACACGAAGGGTTTACCCTTCTTCTTCAAGCCTAATAGTGACGCTGAAACTCTGGTGAAGTCTGGAACGAACCTCTGATAGTATCCAGCCAAACCCAGGAAGCATCGTACCTCTGTCACACTGCTGGGTGGCTGCCAAGCATGTACCGCCTCTATCTTCGTTGGATCCACTACAACTCCAACCTTTGAGATGATGTGTCCCAAGAAGTGAACCTCTTGAATCCAAAACTGGAACTGCGAGAGAATACCATAAAGATGGTGCTCTCGGAATGTGTCCAGTACTACCTGCAAATGGTAGGCATACTCCTCCTCAGTAATCTAGTAGATCAGAATGTCGTCAATGAAGACTACGAAAAAGCAATCAAGGTATGGCTGGAAGATCTTGTTCATGAGAATCACGAACACTACTTGAGCGTTGGTTGTGACAAAGGGCATATCCAAGAACTCATCGTGACCATACCGACACCTGGATGGTGTCTTCTGCACATCCTCATCTCGAACTCTAAGCTGGTGATAGCCTGGACTGAGGTCTATCTTCGAGAACCACCGTGATCCCTTCAGCTGGTCAAAGAGGTCATCAATCCTCATAAGTGGGTACCTGTTCTTTACGGCCACCTGGTTCAGGCGTCGGTAGTTGACATAGAGCCTCAGGCTCCCATCCGCCTTCTTGGCGAACAGAATCGGGGTGGCCTAGGGAGAAACACTGGGATGGATGAATCTCTTCCCCTATAATTCCTCTAGTTGTACCCTCAGCTCGCGATGCTCAGTAGGTTCCATCCGATATACTGGATTAGATATCGGTGTCGTCACGGGGTACATGTCAATGTAGAATTCCACCTCACTGTGAGGAGGTAGTCCTGGAACATCGTTATAGAAAACATCAGCATATTGGTCCCCCACTATAGGAAAATTAGGACTCTTCACATCAACTGCTCCGAGGGTTAGTCAATCCAACTGGTGAGTGATCGGCTGCACCCTCCTTCGAGTAAGTCCGTCCTATGCCGAAAACGTTCCCTTTTCACCGGTGAAGGTAATCCTAGTACCATCTTTTTGGACACACCACACTTTTCACCTAATACAGTCGATCTGAGCATGGACTATAGATAACCAGTGCATACCCAAGATGAAATCGTAAGGCCACAACGCCACTACGAGGAGATCCCAGTTAATGGTCTCGCCTCATAGAGTAAGCTCACACTGCTGGCACCAGTGCGTAATCATCAAGTCTGATCGCATAAGAGTCTAAAGCCATAAATATCGATCCAACGGCTCCGTCGGAATATCCGAGATCCGAACAAAGGAAGTGGAAATGAATGAGTAACTGGAACCTATGTAAAAAAAGAACTGAAACTGAGGTAAAGTATACACAGATCATACCTCAAATCATCACCTAAGCGTAGTGCTCGTATGCTTCAGCTTCCTGAAGCTGAGCTATCCCCTATCCACCCACTCCCTGCAATCGAGGTGGACCTCTTGGTGGTGGTGGTGTTAACACCTCGTAACGCCGTCCACCGCTAGCTGCATGTCCAGCTCCTCTGCCACATCCACCTCCTCCTTGTATATTGCATCATTTGAAACTCTTCTTCTACCTAGGAGGTCCCTTAATAGTCTATTGATCATCTGTATGGCGGGTTGGATAGTCACGACCCATGTGACCCTGCCCGCCGCATGAGTAACACTTCCCGCTCCTAGCATGTCTGGCTTTGCCTCCAATCTGGGTTCCCCACAAAACCGATTTTGAGTCGTGCGGTCGTCCACCTGTAGGTATGGTTCTCTTGGACATCTAAAAAATCTGTATTCTTCCTGCAGCAGAAGACTCCATTGCATGTCGGATAGTAGTGGGTCTCACTGCTAGTGACTGATCGGTATGGAAAATCTCCACTAAGAGGGCTCTCTCTAACACCCCCCGTCTGCATCTGGATGCAGAGTGACATCATCAACAATATGATCTCCCTTCTGATCCCATGCTCGAAGGTCTGGGCCGCGAATAATGGGTCCCACACCGTATTTGTAGAGTAGAGCAAGAGGTTGGTGAACCTCGCTGAGTACGGTGACACTGTCATGCTACCCTGATGTAGTTGTAGTAAAACCTATATCATTACCACATGAAGGGTGGATGGTACAAAATCTGCTGGAAACAGGCTCTTGAAGCCTTCCTAGAGTAGGGTCTCCTCATTATGCACCGGGAGTATCAGGCTCCACCATCTTCCTGATGCAGCCTTAAGGAGACTCGCGGAAAGGATCACCATGATGTCTGTTGGTATCCGAACTTTTACGAAGACTCTCACCAAAACCTCTAGCCAATCCTCAGCTATCTGTGGGTCCATCTCACCCATGAACCTGGGTGGCCTCTGGCACTGGAACTCATGCAATTCCCTCAAGTGGCGTGCATCTTCTATTGCTGGGGATGGTGGAATCGGTGGCCCAATAGGAAGTAGTACCGCTGGTGCCTCTACTGGAAACGGGCCCTGCACCGAGGCCTCGTTGCTCGGTTGGCTGTCAGTACGTACGACTCTCAGGGCTCTAACTGGTCATTTGCGGGAAGGCATCCCAAAATAAACATATATGACACGGTCAAAAGATTATACATGGGGAGATGACCTGGTTGAGTTGACATAAAGAAAACTTTTGGAATCATGCACGCAATCACTTTTTTTTACACTATGTTGGAAATCAGAAGTTAGGGTCCTAGTGTAATGATATCTCGGCCCCCCGCACAAAAATTGGACTCCATGAACTGAAAACCACAGTTAGTAGCATTAAGAGTATTTCTTCACAGAAAACAAAGATCCGAGTTCTATGTTCTGTGGTATAACCGACTCCTCTGATAACTGTTTGTCACAACATGTCCCCCGGGGCCCGTATCCTGACTACCCCAAGCCCGCCTTCAATATGCCATGGGTTGGAAACTAGAACCAAAGGTGTATGTCCATAAACTAGGATGGCATTGACTTTATAACTAGAAACAAACACATCAGAATACATAATTGGAAGTAAAACACTAAGTAAAAATGTATACAAAAGAAGTGATGGAATGTAAAAGGGGCCGGAAATACAAGCCCAACAGAAAAGTACAGGTACAACTGAAAGCAAGTACATATGAAGAAAATTAAAGCAAGTACAAGGTCATCCTCCTGGGTACCTTCCTGAAGGGTAGGTACAGATGGCCTCCTCAGCACTCCATTTCCGTCCGTCTCCTCCACGTACCATCACTCCGAGTGGTCGACCTCCGGGTACCGTCTAGTCTTGTTACACTCTTCCTTAGTCACTGCTATTCTTTCATCTGCAACCAACACAACAAGGTGCGGGCCTAGCCCATGCATGGGTATGTATAACGATACTCAGTAAGAACACAAAGACCCTCAAGGTCTCATATAATCCAACATGTATAATCCACAAATTATGAAATCAAGAGGATAACCATTACTTAGGTATATACCCATACATATACTTAAGTTATCTATTAACCCGTCTCAATCATGAGGAAAACACTAAAGTCATTGAATCAAATCAAACCATGTTTTTTTATTAATATGAACCTTCAGCTACTGGAGAACTCTTTCTTTATCGAGTATAGTAGATCTGCCACAACACACAGAGGTGCTTACCACAAACATGGACTACTGAGGTTCTCCTCAAGAAGAGTACCATTTATTTGCTATGCTCAAATAGATGCACTCTCTACCATGGGTCTACTGCGCTCACACAGAGGAGCTCCCCTAGTAGCCTGTTGTGGTACTCCACCTGTCGAGTATAATGGCTCTTCCGCACTCACAACGAGGTGCTACCCACCGTGGGTCTTCCGCGATCACATAGAGGCACTCCCCACTGGGCTAGTCGAATCACACCGAGTCGAATCGGTCACCAGTCAACAAGTCTCAGCCAGATACTAGGTTCCCGCACAAATTCCTACTTGTCTCTGGAAGATCTTCAGTACAAGCTATCAGTCGATACTCCAACTATCATGATTGTCCACGTAGATGTATCTCAATGGTCTTCTGTATCATAGGGGTCTCAACGCAACAAACGACACTTCAATCGGATGCTCGATCTGTTAGTTACTATATTTTTAGTCTAGGGGGCCCGGTTGAATTCGTGTATGATCCAACCTAACCATATCTCAACTATACCCCGAATCTAGTGGGGTATTCTCAAAGGTATGGAATCCCTCCAAGAATACGACCGTCATTGACTGTTAGTCAAACAGACATTTGATGCCAATGATATGGCCCAAGAAGGTAAAGTGTCTGTAACGGGCCCGGGTTTGGTCTACCCTGTCAGACCGACTCGGCCCAACCGAGTCTGGGAAGACCTTGTTTGGGTCGACCCAGTAAAACTCACTGGGTCTGACCCAGCCCATTGGGCAGGTTATCCTGTTGAGATTTTTGGTCGGTCCGCTCGGCCCGGCCTAGAGGTTGCCACGTAGGCAAATCGGCAGAAATTTGGGGCCAGTTCGGCTAGTGTTGTGAGGGGCGCGGCTTGGGAGACTCTGCCCAGGAGGTTGGAACGATCGAGAGATTGTGGGAAGGCCACGCGGAGCGCTTGCAGGCCGCGGCTGTGCCGGGCAGGGTGCAGAAGGGGCCGGACAGGCCGCAGGAGCACCTGCAGGGCACCAGGAAGGGTGCGGCGGCGCTGGGCAGGCCGTGGTAGGGGCCGAGCAGCCCGCGTGGGTGCCATCAGGGCGCCGGTTAGGGCATGAGTGCACTGGGCAGACCACGATAGAAACCAGGAAGTGTGTGGGGGAACCGACATGGCACTGGGCAAGGCGCGGGGGTGCCGGGAAGGGCACCGGAGGGCAGCGGGCAGGCGGGCCACACACCGAGTAGGCTGCAAGGGTGTCGGGCAGGGCGCGGTGGTGCCGCAAGGCTGTGGGCAGGTGAGCCGTGCACTGGGCAGGGCGCCGGGATGCGGCAAGTAGGCATGCCGAGCACCGAGTAGGGTGTCGGGAGGCCGCAGGTAGGCAGGCCAAGTGCCGCTCGGACCAGCGGTGGTCAGCCGGAAGCTTCAGTGTGCCGTGGGGGCGGCCTGATTCGTGGAGCCAATGGGTAGTGAGCCCTTCATCAGTGTTTCCTTCATCGTCGCCACCTCATCCCCATGTCGTATAACTCCACAAGAGAGAAGAATCGACGGAGTATGTCAAGAAAGGTTAGATTGGCCCACATCCTCTGCCTTTAAAGTGGTATCATTTGGTTCATCGAAATAGGAAATCTGAACATCAATTATTTACAACCACACAACGATTTCTTTTTAAACAATAACGAGAAAAGAAAAGGAATAAAACCGAAGGGAAACCCCCTACCATTGATTCTTCGATCGACGTTTGTTGTTCGTTGATGGTATTGTAGAAATAAGATGAAGAAGGTCGTCATTCGTCATGTTTGTCACGCACTCCCAACCCTGTGCTACGTCGGCCGTGGAAGACACTCCACATCGGTAGGATCCGAGGGAGGATGTCGAAGAAGGTTGTTGGTGGCGTTCATTACATTCTCCGTTCTTCATTGTGAGAACTTCTTTTCTCCCAAACTCTCATTTCAAGCTCCCACCAAATGAGAATTTCGAAGAAAAAAATAATATAAGTTATCTATTATTTTATTGGCACAACAATGTCAAAATGGAGGAATAAATTAAGAGGATACCCTTATTAAATTACATGCGTTGGCGCAATTGATTTATGGAGAGGTCAAGTGGCTACCCTTAATTAAATTACACGCATTGGCGCAATTAATTAAAAGGGAGGGGTGGAACCAATTAATGGTAGAGGAGGTCAAGGTACTCCCCTCTCATTAATGAGGGGAGTTGGGAGATTTTCCACCCTCCCATTAAATGGGGGTTTTAGTCCCGTGTGGTCCCCACGATGTAACCTCTCATGGGAGGTTATGTTTGGGTGGGCCCCACCACCATAACCTCCCATGGGATGTTATGGTGTGGAGGTCCCACCTCCAACTCTCAAGTGGAGGTTTTAATCACCAACCACTCACAATCATGGTGGCTCAAAAATAAAATAAATTGTTGTACACTTTATATTATTATTATTTTTTTATAAAAATCCAAAAACTAAATTTTATTCTTGACCATCCTCCTTCGAGGTGAATGTCATTTTAAGCGAATATCGGTGTTGCAAGTTCAACGGTTCCCTTGGATTTTAGTTCCGAGCCCTATTTCAAAAGTTATAAAAACCCGATCATATGTTTACTGAACGTACCTGAACAAAACATCAGAAATTGATTCCGGGCACACCGGGATTCAGAATCAATCACCATAAAAATTAAAATACTTGATCAAATCCCATGTATTTAATAAAAAAAAATTCATGGAATTTCCTAGTCATAACAAAATATATATAACAATATGATATTCTGATGTAAATTTTCATTCATCATAAATAATATAATATGTTCAAAAAAATAATACATGGTAAAATTGTAGCTGTATAATTTGTTTGAAAAAATAAATATAACCTAATTATGAATTAATATTGAGAAAAAAATAAAGTTCGTTATCCATGGAAAGACAATGATAAATTAAATTAGTGTAGCTAATTAACCAATAAAAAGATTTATTTTCTAAAATGTGACTTTTAAAAAAATATCATTTTTGTAATTTTTTTAGAAATTAATTATATTATAGATCTAATATATTGTACATATGAATAATATATTAACAAAAACATTACTATCAATATATTACATATTAGAATAATAATAGTTAATATTAAGAAAATAAATTTCTTGTGTAAATAGTTTTCATTTTTTTGTATTTTTATTTAAAATATAAATTCTTAACTTATTTATTTTTATTTTTAATCAAAATAACATTTTATTTTTAGTATATCAGTATTATATTAATATGAATAGTTTATATTCTCTGAAATAGTTAATTTTTATGTAAATAGTCAAGAATAAGTCATTTATAGAAATTTTTAATATTAGGATTCTAAAATTAGATAAGAATGACCTAGAAGTTTATAGAACTATTTAATATATCAAATATGGTATTAATGAAAAAAATTATACATATTTTAGAACCATTATGAATTTATAAAACCTATTTTTATCAATAAATAAACATAGATAATATTTTCCATCAAAAGAAATTAGTTTTGGTCTTTAATTTTAAGAAATTTTATTTTTGTAGAAGTTTTTTTTCATATAATATTTATTCCAAATTATTATTATTAGTTTTATAATTAATCAAATTTTTTTCATCAAACCCAAGATCATTTATAAATTTATCCTATACATAAATTTTGAGCATAAAAATATACACATTCAAAAAATAGGTTTTTACAGATCACATGCACTAATGTAAAAATAGATTTTTATTAAACATAGATAATTTATCTGATAGAATGGATCAAAAGTTTTCTATAAAATGATAAAAATATTATAACAATGATAATTTTATATTATGGAACTAAATTTATATAACCTAGGTAAAAACTAATTACCACGATAAAACCAAAATTAGTTAAGCTAAAAATTCTATGAGTAAAAGACTTAAAAATGATTAAAACATGTATTAAAATGATTATTTGAGGAATTATAGACCTTATATATTCCCAAAATAAATTATTTTCTATTTTCAGCACCACTTCACTTGTGTAACATGTTCTCTATTTATTTTAATTTGAAGTAATTTTAAAAATGACATTCTCACTAAAAGGGCATCTCAACACCCCTTCAAGAGAATATTAAAAAAATGTTTCTTATTTAAAATTTGTCCTATTTAATTTAAGTATAATTAAATTTAACATCATTTATATTTTTATAATGTTTTTTATCTTAATACATCCATTTCTGTGTATTTCTATAAAGGGAAACTCAAATCCACATTGTGAGTACCAATTTTTCCTAACTTCATTTATTTTCATTATTACCTTCCCAAATATAATTTTCTAATTTATATATAGTGTAATAATTATTATTTACCCCATGAATTTTATTATTTTAATAAAATTAAAATAAGGCCAAATTTTCCCTTTTCCGTTAAGGAATATGAAAAATTGTGTTCATGGATTATGCGGACAACCGCCTCGACAAAGAAACATATTTTATTTTTCCCCACATCCTCTTTTCACTAATTATAAGTTTAGAATTAATGAATATGGGATAATATATATAATATAAATGTGAATATGGAGAGAAAAATTATAATCCAACTTTTTTCACTCTTATTTCATGTGAAATGAAAACATTCATCATGTATTGGGTGGATTATTCGTACCATGAAGTAATGTATCTCATTATATATAATGTTTATTTTTATATTTAGTAAAATATTATAAATATGATCCACCACAATGGAATGGTCTTAAGAATATCATTTTTATTTTGTGATTTTGATATAATTCCCAAAAGAAACAACTTTCATAATGATAATCGTCAATAAAATGTGGTAAATTCATTTTTGGGATAGTTTAACCACCTACTTGAACAATGCTATAAAATAATGTAATGAATTAATATGAGAGAAAAATTAGTAATAATATTGGATATATATAATTAAATAATGAATTAATTTTTAATTTGAATTTAAATATTAAAATATATCTCATCAATTAATATACAAATATTTTTTTGTTATAAATCATGGAAACATGTTCATCGTCAAATTCATCATTAAGGGTTATAACCCAAAATATCATATATTGAAAATATAAGATTATAAAAAATTATAAATTCTAAATTTAAATATATATTATTATCATTAAATGATGAACGTTTTGAAAATAATGAAGAACAATATTATTATTATAAATCCAATTGAAAACAAAAAATATTATTCACCCCAGTACTGAAAACTGATTTTAACTAACTAATATATTTGTAGTGATTAATTATTATTTATTTCTATAAAATTATATATATATATATATATATTAGATTTTTAAATATTTCATTATTGTATTTTTATTATCTATATAGGATCTTAGAGATAATTTGACCAAGCAGGTAGACAACATAACGGGTTCCTTTCTAAAATCATCTCCCCTTGACACATATTTCTTATCAAATACCATGTTTTCTTTGAAATGGTGCAGAAAATACCAATTTTATATTTTTTTATAATTAATACATAATTATTAATATTATTTAATTGTCCATTTTAAATAATATCCATTATGTTTTTTTGAATCACATGTTTCTATGGTTGTAAGGTTTTTTACTTACTTAATTTTCATCCATTGAGTAAAAAACATTATTAATGATACTCAATTGTTTCGGGATAAATTTATTCTAACTAATGAATACATCGTATTTAATTACATATTTGTTTTTTCGGGTTTTAAATTTATAACTTTTAACCTCATTATAAAATGATTCTTACGTCAAAGATTATGTTATATTTAAGGGTTCCTAATCTCAAATTTCAATTCATTGAGGCAGGAATATGTTATACAACATTTTTTCTATTATATGGTGTACATAAGTCCCATTTTATATTTTTTATCATTATTCTCTCATTTTTCATGTTATTTAATATTACATTTGTAATTTTATCTTTCAAGGAGTGTGATTCGAATGTTTCAGAATCTGGGAGTGTTATTTGACTTTATTTTCAATTCCATGATATATGTTACATATTATGTACCATATTTTATTTTCAGTGCTGTATTAACTAACTTATTTTAATCAAGTATAATGAATATCGTTTATTTCATTATTTTTTAATGTCATGGTATCCCTCTTCCTCCGTTTTGATTCTTATATTACCATCAACACAAGGGTATTTTCCTCTCAATATATCATCATTGAGATATTATTTATATTCAACACTTTAACCCAATTATGAAATATATATTGTTCATTCATTATTTTCTAAATCCTATAATAAATATTTATTTTGGGGGCATAATCTCATAAAAATCCATCATATAATTTTTTTATTCATATCAACCTCGGTTATAGGAATAATTTTTCTTACCCTGAATTTCCATTGTGAACAATCTATATTCCTTCTGTTGAGTGAAGGGTGTTCACCTAGATTAAATAAATCTATTGACTAGTAAAATTATTGACATAATTGTATTCATATTTCTCAATATGGTGTTAGTTTAGGTGATAATTACATAGAAATCTATTCAATTTATTGATTGCGGTAATATTGAAAATAAGTTTAATTCTAATTCTAATATGAATGTTTATTGATAACTATGTATTGTTTCTTATGTATTCTATATATAATTCTATTAAATGATGAATTCAAGATACATAATTAGATATGGGTGGGACATGGTACAAATATCCCCATGATGCCTTTATATCTCTCGTGATATAATCATTATTTGATATTTTGGTTTATTTCATCCAAAAACAAAATATTTCCTTGACATAGTACCTCGATGGTATGATATTATTCTATATGTTCATTATTTCTTATATATGGGGTGTGTAATTATATATTTATAATTCCATATTTTATCTCTAAGGAACCAGTTATTATTTTCCATGTGATATTTTAATTTCAATTATTATTCATAGATATATTATTCTTTCGGTTTCATTCTATTACATTTTTATTTATATCCCTCTTCCTATCATATTAATTCTATTATATTAATTATCGATTATGATCTTCCATTAATATTACATATGTTTACCCTTACATATAATTTAATCTCACACTTCATATTTTTTCATTTCCATTGGTTAGGAAGATATGTTTTATACAAGATATGTCGAACAGAATAGCTTCTATTGGGAATTTTTCGGAGATACTAAAGAGTTATTATGGATAAAGTGGATTCATATTTAGTGTAAAAAATACGTTTAAAAAGAGTGACATACAATTTGTTAGAAAAAACCTTTTCTTGCCTCCAAAACTAAAAACATAAAAGGTCCTTTTAATTTACGTCACTCAATATTTTGTTTCATGATATTGTAGTTTGTTATGGTTAAAATTTGGTTTTTTCAATTCCATTATATGGATGGTTTTTATTTTTCTAGGTTTCAAGGAGATTTTCTTGAGTGAAACATAGTTGTAATCGAAAATGAATTTAAATAGTTTTATATCATAGTATGATATTTGATGATAATCTATTGTTTTATAAGATAAGGTTGAAACTAATTTTAATGGTATAGATACCCCTTTAGGTTAGTTGAAGAAATATTTAAAAGTTTAGAGATTATGATTTGAATGATTTAGTGAAACCCCAATTATAAGAATCCGGAATAAGTATAAGTATATGATAACATCAAAAAATCTTAATGTGGAGATTGTATAGTTATCCAATAAATTACATCTCGTTCTGGATACCATATGTTCATGCAGCACTATCAAAGATATAGTTTAGAGAAATAATCCTAAAATGTAAGACATTGTATTAACTCGATCATCACATTGTACTTGATAAAGTGGCATAACTGCACAATGGGTTTGGAACTCCTCCGGGATATTATTATTTTTAATTACATTATCTTTACAAACCATTATAAAGTATTTCAGTATCATGTTAACTAATTACATCAGTGAAATTATTAAAAAAATGATTGGGGATAACCAAGGATAGAACAAAGCGAGTCAATGGTTGAATAGAAAGATCCATATGTTAATAAATAACTTGTCAAATGAGATTATATATTCAAATTTATGTATTTATATTCATATTTTGAATATTATCATAAACATTATTATTTTAATAATTTTTTAAATGTGGTCACAATATGGATATGAGAATGTTATATATCTATAAATTATATAATCAAACAAGGTATAAAAACTAAATGGTCTAGAATATTAGTATATTATTAATATGATGGAAAAGGTAAATTTAGTAGTCTTTCCTAAGATACTGAGGTTTATAATGCTATAGAAATTAAATATTGAAACTCTTATATATTTTTATTAGTGAGTGATATTTCTTGAGAATATTCTAGTATAGTCTAAAATTTAGTAGGATGATAAGAAAATATAAGGTTTTCTATTATGTAGTTTCTTTTTAAGGGTTTTGAAACATATACTAAATTACACTAATAACCTTAAAAGTGATTTTTTCACAATGATTAATATATATTTAGAGGATAACAATAAAAATAATACAAGCATGGGGTATGGAGAACACTTAGATATAATATAAATTTGATGTTCTGAGAAAATAATGGGTAAATCGATTTAGAGAATGTAGCTTACACAGTATTGTGAAACTTGGGATTGATAATTGATTCATGTTATTTTCTGTGATTTCATCATATATTTTGGAATGTGGTATATATTGTTTAGTGTGTGATTTTAGGACAAATCTATTAGTATCATTTTACAATTAAATAGTGTTAATTTGTAAAAGCATATTTGTTTTCAATGTTCCATAATGTCTTATAGATTATGAAGGTATTTGGGATGGTATATATTTTTACAATGTATTATTATGTAATATAATTACCTATGAATATGATTATTAAATTATTAATATATTTTGGGGAAATATAAATAAATAAATCTATCCTAAGATAGTAAGGAAAAATTATTATTAGAAGTTATATCAGGGATGATATCTTTTTTAAGATTACATTCATCTAAATTCATTGACAAATAATAATAAAAATTGTTTTACATGCTATAATGTTACACCCATAGATTTTAAATTTAACAATCGTTTTAGACCTAATTTTTTAGATAGTGTTTGATACACACAACATCGAACCACAATGTACTACAGAACAATATATAATCATTAAAATGTAGCTTTAGAATTGGAGGGTAATGCTATAGGTAAAAAAATTAATAAATTTATGTTTAAATAAAAATAAAGGTCAGTATCCATTATATGGAATTGATAAATTAAATTAATGTATCTAAATAACTAATTTTACTTATTTATATTTCAAAATGACATGTTATAAAAAATTTAGTTTATGTAATTTTTTTAGAAAATTAATATATTATTGATAAAATATATTAATGATATGTGTGAAATATTAACATCAATTTTATTTGTATTTAAAATGAAATAATTATAAAACAGTTAAATTTTTAAAATTTTTATTTTCCAATAAAAGTTATTTTCATTATATTTTTATTTTTTTATTTAAATGATTAATTCTGTGATTTTAAAATTTCAATTTCGGAAAAAAAAAATTAGATTCATTATGTTAATAATATATTAATATTTATTTTTTATATTTTTCTAAAATAAAATTTTTTAGATGAATGGAAAAAAATGTATTTTTCCCAAAGAACTATAATTTTAATAACATTATCATTTTATAATAAATATTTAGATGTTTGTAAAACCATTTAATTTATGAAAGATGTGTTTAATGAGTAATGATATAATTTTTTAACTTCCATTGTGGATTTATAAAACATATGATTATCATTTTATAAAATTTATGTAATATTCCCCAATAAAAGAAATTATTTTTATTATTTTCATTAAATTATTTTTTATTTTGTGAAATTAGAGTTTTTATTTTATTAAAAGTGTCATCTTTATTATTTATTTTATAATTAGCAAATTTTTATCATAAAAACATGATACATTGATAATTTTATACTAAAATAAATTTTTTATATTGAAAATATACATATTCTAAAAACGGATTTTAACGCATTAGGTCCATTAATGTTAAAATTTGTTTTTATTTAAAATTTATATTTTATAATATAATTTGGATTTATTATTTTTTATGAGTCCGTTAAAAATATTTTATATGTTTCATTTTGTTTCTTGGAATTAAAAATATATTACCTATGTAAAAAATAGTTACCAAAAGTAAAACAAAAAATAATTTAAAGAGAAATTATAATAGTAATGAACATAAAACATGTTTAAAACATATTTTAAAATGAATTTTTCTTGGAATAAAGGATTTCTAGAATCCTAACTCAATTATTTCCAATTTTTGAGCAAATTGACATGCGAAACATGTGTTATCATTATATTAAGTTGGAATATTAACAAAATTATCATTCTCACCAATTATAAAAGAGATCAATCCTCACCCCTTAAAGGCTACAAGAAAATTAAAAATTTACACTCTAAAATCATCCATATTTAATTGCAATGGAATAATATTTCCATTCCATTTTATTCTACCCTTAATAATTTAGCCTAATAAAATATTTTATAATTTGTCCTCTAAGAGAAAACCAAAATCCTCAATATGGGGAATAATTGTTTCTAGCTTCTTCTATTAACATTATTACTTTCCCAAAAAATATTTTATAATTAATAAATTATGAAATATTTATTTTACTTATAATTAATTTTATTATCTTGACGGATTAATAATTACCATATTTTCTCTTTTCTACCAAGAAAGGTGAAAAATGGCATTTTTCGGTTCTACACACTACTGCATCCACAGAGTAACATCCTTTATTTTTCACCACCACCCCTCTTCAAAAATTAAAATGGTAAAATTAAAGAATAAATTATAAATATATAATATAAAAATGATAATGAAGGTAAAAATTATTATCCAGCTCAGTTCAATATCATTCATTGATAAATGAAATTGATAACTATTAGTTTTGGGGATAACTGTCTCTACTAAGTAGTGTATCCCATTTATCATCAACATTCTTTATTAATTATTAAAATTACTAAAAATAAGATAAAAAATATTAAAAAATATTAATAATAACCTTATGATTGTATAATAACGATATTATTCTCAAAATAAACTACATTCATAATTATAATCTCCCATTAATTATTGTATGTTCGTGATTGGGTCAGTTTAACCACTGACTTCTATAAATAAATATAATTATGTAATTGTTGACTATAAAACTTTAATAAATGATAATATATGATATAAATAAGTAAATATAGATTTCAATTTTTTTTAGAATAACAACTTTTATATTAATCTCATAAATTAAGAAACTAGTGTTTGTTTATTAAAATTCGTCGAAATAAGATCATCATGAAATTCATATTTAGGGTTCATAACTAAAACAATTATAAAATAAAATAATAAAATTATAAAGAATTAAAAATAATAATTAATATTATTTTTATTTTCTTGTAATTATGATCTCTGGGATAATAAATAATAATAACATTGTTATTACAAAACTAGATCAAAATGATCAATATTACACACACATGATATAAAAAATAGGTAATAAATAACTAATATACTTGTAGTAAATAATTATAAATGATTTCTATAAAGGATAATGTATATGATTAAGGTTATGAAATATTTTATTAAGATATTTATATGATTATATAAGAGATTATAGTTAGCTTAACAAAGGAAGGAGACATTTTACACTCGTCATGTATCAAATTTTCACCCCGTGAGACAAACAAATTATTATAAAACATGTTTTTTTGAAACAGTTTATCTATTTAGTGGTTAATATTTTGTATCATGACTCTATAATTATTCATGGTATTTTATCATTCATTTTATATCATATCCTTCAATGTATATTTTCAAAAATAATGTTTCTTTATATACATTAAATGAAATATGCATGTTTATAATTAATATATATTTTTCAATAATTCAAATATATATATCTATATATATAATGTTTTAAATGATAAAATTATTTCCCATATTATAAGTATATTTATATATATATTTAAATAATTATATGATTATATTAAATTACATTAAATAATAAATATATTTATTTTATTTATTAGATTAGTTAGATTTATTATATTTATTATATTTATTAGATTTATTATATTAATTAGATTTATTATAAATTTATTGGATTTATATTTATTAGATATAATATATTAATTGATTATATTTATTGGATTTATTGGATTAATTTGTTATATTTATTATATATGTTACATTTAATATATTTACGATATTTATTTTATATATAAATATATAATACTTTTTAATATATATATATATAAATTTATAATTAAGATTATTGAATATATATGTGTTTTCAAATGAATTTGGTCAATGAATATATTGATCATGTGTATATGTTCTCTATCATGCTTGAATGTTCATTTATATATTACATCGCATTGTCCATTGATGTGGTATATTTATTATTTCATAATGTTACCCAAATGAACTACATATATTCTAAAAATGTACTTATAAAATTAAAATTAATATATTTAAATAATAAATATATTTTATTATATTTTAATTGATATATATACATACCTTTCAAATACATTTGTAAATATTATTTTGACCATATATATACAAAAGTAATTATAAAAGTATACATATAATATTTATATTTTATTAATATATATATATATATATATATTAACAATTATACACAAATATTTAAAAATATATACTACTTATAGTTTTAATTATAACTATATATGTTTTTATATATGAAAATAATTATAAATTTATAATAAATATATTTATTATACTACCTATAAAGTTGTAAATATATAATTAAATAGATATATTTATATATATATAATTAAAGAAATATATTTATAAATATATAAGAATATTTATAAATAAATAAATTTATATTTATATCTATTTAAATAATTATTCTTTTATAAAATAAATATTTATTATTTCTTATATAATATGTTATATATAAATAAATATATATATATTTACAAATATATTTATATATATTGACAAAGATATTTATATATATTGACAAACATGTTGATAAATAAAGACAAATGTTATTTATCGTTATAAATAAATTCATATATATTTAAACAATTTTAAAATTATCATAAATATATTAATTATATATATTAAAAAAATTATAAATATTAGATATATAAATTTGTTATAATTTTTTAATTTATTAAATTTATATATATATATCTAAATAAATAAATATATATTTATATCTATATAATTATATATATATATATATTTCATATAAATATTTACAAAAGTAGAAGAAATATAGTTATATATATCTATAATCTTTTAAATATATATAATTAATATATTTATTATATATATTTATATGTTTATAAATATAATAAGTATATTGTTATAATTTTATAATTAATTAAATAATAATTTTACAAGTATAAATAATAATATAGTTTTTATAATTATAATTATAAATAAATAATTACATATTTATCCTCTATAAAATTTTAAGTAAATATATAATAATATAAATAAATTATTAAAATTATAACTCTATTAGCACTGTTATTTTAGCACTGATAAATAGGTCTATCATCCATGATTTGTTAGCCCTGATGAAGGCCTATCTTTATCAGCTCAAATAAAGAGCTGATAAAGGGTCTAGTGGGTTTTATAAAATAACCGTAACATGCTCCTCCTCCTTAATTCCCTTTCATGTTTTTGTGGAAGTGGACCCTTGTACCATCGAGCCCTCCTCCACCGCGACCCATCCGCTGTCGTTGCCTCCTCCACCGTCGATGCCTTGTCCTCCTCCTATGCGGCTGCGGGATCATCCTACTATATCACCATTTCTACCTCCTCCTCCTTGTCCTCTACCTTCTTCTCATCCTCCTCTTTGCGTGGACCATTTGTCAACAAAACCTACTATAGTGCTCTACCCTCATCTGATGACCGTCCCAATAGCCTCCTCTACAGTGTATGGATTCCGCCTGGTGATTCACAATTACAGTTTCCATGGTTTTCATATGGTGTTTAGGTTTTGGCTGAACCCTTATGGGTTGGGTTTAAGTGTGATTTTTTTCCTTGGTTTTTATAGTGTGTGGAGGGTGCACGATTTCTTATTCTCCCTTATATTGAAGCATCGTCGCATTTACACACATCTAAGGTAAGAAACTCTTCATTTTCTATTTTGAATATGTCCATTTGATGTTTGAATGTTTTTAGTTAAATATTTTACATCATTCTTAGATTCGAAATACACATGTTTAATCTTCTAAAGTGTTTTCATGTGAGTTGGTTTTGTTAAAAATAGTTTTTAAATATTTATCAATTGTGCAGTTTATATTTGATTAGGGAAATTTTGTTCAGTGGATGTCAAATGATGTTTTGATAATGTTTTCAACGTGACAACAACCTTCGTATTACTCTCAAATATTTTATTATAGAGTTTTCTAGTTTGTGTAATTTGATTGATTTATTTATAAATTTTTTAATAAACTCTCTCGTTTGATTATAAAACATTATTTTAAAATTGTTTGGTTAGTTTATGAAATTGTTTATCAATTGTTCTATTTGTTTAGAGAATTTCTATTAAACTATTTGGGTTTCTTATAAAATTAGATATACTTTATTTGGACTGGAAAAAATGGTTCATAAATTGGTTATCTTTTTATAAAAGTGGTTAAAAACTATATGTGTTTTTTATATAATTGTTTACAAATTTTTTGGTTTGTTTTTACAATTTTTTATAAATTGTTTTGATTGTTTTATAAATGTTTCATCATTTTAAAGTTACAATGGATTTATTTATGTAAATTATTTTCTATGAGTTTGGAATGGATAAGGTCCCTTTTGAAAATTATGAAATGTTTGGTTGTGTGTGGGTTTGAGACTCAAGGGACCATTTGGAACATTCATATGCATTGGGTGTTTTAACATGGCATAAAAAGTAACATGGGAACATTTTGGTAAATCATTGGGGTAATGGCCCATTTGGAAATGTTTCTGTAAAATTGGAATTTTTTGTTTTGGAAATGGGTTCAGTGTGTGTTTGGTTTTTCAAGAATGATTGGGGGTACATTACTTCTCGGTTAAATTTTTTTTATTGGTTTTGTATGCCTCATGGTAGTGTGTTTTTGTAAACTAGGTCTCAAAGAATCCATCTCATTGTGGCTATTCATTACACCTCACAATTACCATTTTATGAAATGAATTCCAAAAAAAATTAATCCCCTAAAGGTGACTATGTTATAGTTTTTTCACATTGACTCGTCAATTATGTGTTCTCCTTAGATATATCACTTTATAGTAAACCATTTAAAATAATTTTTTCATTATATTTATTCCATTGTGTTTGTTTTGGTCTATGAACCATTAAGAGTTTAAAATTTAATTAGTTTCTTGAAATGAGGTAAAAATATCCTAGAGAAGTGGTTAACATCATCAAGATTGTATTTTAAATATTCAACACCAAGATTACCCAATCATCTCAGTGTGATCATTTTCAAAATGGTATGAACATAAATGAATTCTATATGTATTAGTAGACTCATTACCCATTTCATTACTATCATGAAAAATTTATTGTCTTCATACAATGATTTAGTTTAACTTGATAGAACACATTTACTTTGAAACATCCCTCAACCCCATAGAGCATCCAACTCATCCATGAGTATTTTAATAGAAATAATACCAAATATTTTTTACCAATACCCATGAGTAAATTTTATTTAACAAACTATTCATATGATGTGTCAATTAAGAATTTAATCTATATACCACATGATAGGATAAATGGTCATTTTTAGAGATCTATAGTAATCGATTTAAAAAAAATTCATATTAATCTTATCTCTACTAAGATCAACATGAAAATATCCTTTGACAAGTAAAATAATTAGATACATATAAATACATAAACAAAAAATAAGTCAACAATGTATATTGAATATCCGTATAAATTCTAAGTTCCTTTATACACAACCCAGAAATGAATTAACATCTATAATGGTGAGCCTCAAAACAAACTCACCACAAAAGGATCTCTAGTTTAGAATAGATGAAATAAAATCTCAAATTTATATAACCATCACTAAGCCACATTACATACAAAAAAACCATCATACTCTGATAAATTATATATATATATATATGTAACCCCCTTAAGGATGGATTAGTTATATTCCCAACCTCTAGTTGTAGTCTATGATGAACATCCTTCGATACTTAAGGCATCGCTTCTTATTGAACCTCCTGATGGAATAACACATCTGACATAAATATAATTGCTTAAACCAACCTCATTCTCACAAAAAATATATAATGAATATTTAAACACATTTTCAAATCATCATTCCCATCAACATTCCACATCATTCATCCCACATGCTTATAATATACACATTCCACATCACTTGTAACTATATGATGAATGAAAACAAATCTATTAAAATTCAATGAGGTTTTAAAGACATTCCATATATATTTGTACATAGGTTGTGAATTCATCACCTAATTTTTAACCACCTATTAGTTTTTTGGTCTACTTCAAACACTAGGTTCAATAAAAATTACTACCATACAAATGAGTAAATCCTTAATAGTGACATATCTATTGTCCAATCTATAAAATATGTATCAAATACGATACTATCAGGACCCACCCCCATATGAAATCCAGTGGAGTTGGAAACATATTAATATATTCCCCCCATACTGAATTTAAATGGACATTGGTCATTTATAATTGCAAATGTAATGATGTGGCTCAGGCTGGTATCATAACCAACAACTGACTTGACCTTCCACTAACCTAAGAGGCACTCATGATCCCTATGGGATAGAAAAAATCCCCTGGTAAAAAGATACAGTTAACGTGTAATAATTTACCCATAAATTAGTGTAAATTAAAAATGATCTTTCACATAAAAACCAGAAATGTATCGTTCATAAGTTGAACATATAATAAAATAGTAGGTACACAATAAATAAGAAAATTGGAAGTAGATATCATAGATGGAAAATAAAATCCCACTATTGACCAATAAAACTAAATATCTAGACATGAACCATACGTAAATATCGTTGTACCTATTTTGGATAGGTATAATATATGACACCTCATTTTATGTTCTCTTTTTAGTTGGAAATCTCCTCTATCGCGCGCCCCTCCTCCTCCACGAACACAACTCTATCGCACGTTGAACGAAATCTTCGTGGTGTGTTTTTCTTGTCTTACTCATTTTTTTACTCTTTTTCTAATGTTATTACTATTTGAAATCTATAGTTATGTTGTGAATTTTACTGGTTTAATGCCCCACTAAAAATCCTGCCCATTGCTGGTCCTTGTTTGCACACTTAATGAATTTCATTTTGGTTGGTTCCTATTAAACATTTGAATTTAGAAATTGGGAATTTATGAATACTTGGAGAATTAATTATCGCTATAGTATGATAAAAATACTATGATAACCCACCAACTAACAAGAGGAATTAAACACGGGATGCTTTGTAAAATATGAAATTGTGTTTGTTTTGTTTGTATGGTGTTGCGATTGTGGGCACGATGGTGTGTTTTTATGGTGTTACGGTTTTTGGCCTAATTGGTATGCCATTTTCCCATGTTTTAGTTCCTCCAACATTGAATTTAAATCCAAACCTTACCAATTTCAATAGATCTACTACGTTCTTAGAAGTTGGATTCCACTAAATCTTAGAAAACCGCTTCACCAGAGGACTCTATGGGACATATTATGGACACCCTAGTAAAATAACTATAAAAACACATGTAATGAATCCTTCAACCCACAAGAACTCTATGTAAAATCATATCATCAATTAGTTTAGTAACAAAGTTCTTGACTCGATAAATCATGTTTCTAGAGAAACACCAACGAACATGTTTACAACAATGCATATAGATCAAATGTGTGATACTAAAACATTATTGTGAAAGGGCTTCTCATATCTAGTTCCATTGATCATGTGGTTGAGAAGATGCGTGAGATCTACTTTGGTCATGAGTAATGCATGGAGAGGTCGTGGTATTTTTTAACATAGCTACTTCAATTAATTATAGTTAGATGATGACCCTAGTTGAACATATTTTGTGTATTTATTTTTTAAAATATTATTATTACTGAATCAAATAGGATGAATAGGAATAAATAATGGATGAATAAAAAACTGTTGACAAAAGTGTATAAAGATGGAATGAAAGAGTTTTTCAGTTTGAAAGTGATCATTTATGTGACCCTTCTAAAATACTTTTTCCATGTTTACTCTCTTTTCAATAAAGACAAATAAGTCCATACGAGTTAGAATAAAACATGATCTGTCACAAAATCAATCGAAGTTACACATGATGGAATAAAAATTGGAATAAACAAATGTCCATAGTGGCTGGGATTGAATTGTTTTATATGAATCATTGGATATGATTACACGCATAAAAAATGAAGATGAACATATGGAGGATGTGATTATAGATTTTAATGATGATAAAGATTATATTGAGGAAATGACATTGACAGTTGAAGATGAACATCATGATTTCCCTAAATTATTTTAAAAGTTATCTACTTGTGAAAAGACATCAATGTATACTAGTTTTAGTAAATATACATAATTTTTAGTCATACTAAATCTATATAATTTGAAATTCTGAAATAGGGGGAGTGGTGCCAGTTTTATGGAACTACTTTCTCTCCATAATAGCATTATCCCAGTAGATAATGAGTTTCTGAGTATAACTTCTTAAAGAATAGATGCCTTCTTGAATGACTGCATACAGATTCAAAAATACCAAATTTCACTAAATGAATTCCCAAAGTGTGTCCTTCTCGATTCCAGAAAGATGAATCCAATCCTATGAAAGATATATGGTACATTCTAATAATTCCAAGGTTTAGGTAGTTGGGGTTTGGCTTAGTGTTAAGAAACACATAGTCCTACATGAAAAATGGGTGTTTAAAACTCATGGGGAACAGGTACTATACCAGTACTGTAGTAGTACTATAGTAGCGGTGGTACTCTTGATCAGCGGGCAGTGTAGCGGCGACAGGGCACTATAGCAGTGGCGGTACTGTAGCAGCTGGGTTACTATTCACAAAATGGGCCTTGGGCAAAAAATTTGGGCCTATGGGTGCTATGTAATGGGAAACATGTATACTGGGCCTTTGGGATATGTAATGGGTCACCCTCTACCCAGTTAAAAGAGGTTTTTTCTTTGCATTAATAATAAAATTGAGGCTTTGGCCCCAAGATTTATACATCAATGTAGAAGTTAGGAGACTACAGGAAAATTTACATGGTATAAAAATACAAGAAATAAAGATGGAAAACTACTTCAACCGGTAGACACACATTAGTGGAAGATAATTGACCATGAGTATCATCAATTTGGAAATGATCCGAGAATCCTTCTTCTTGAGTATTCTAATGATGGATTGAATCTTTTTGGTTTTCAAAGCAGTAATCACAGTACATGGCCAGTTATGTTGGTAAATTATAATTTACCATCCTGGTTAGGCATGAAACTAACATACATCATGTTATCTATGCTTATATTAGGACTAAAACAAATGAGTAATGATATTTATTTTTATTTTTCTCCATTAGAAGAGGATTTGAAATTATAATGGGATTCAGGTGTTACATTGTATGATTCTTACTAAAATAAATAATTCACTTTGAGAGCCACATTGTACAACATGATAAATGACATTCCTTCTTATGGTAATTTTTTAGGATATATCATTAAAAGAACTCAAGGGTGTCCGGTTTGCGAACAAGGTACACTGAACATTATGTTGAAACATTCATTAAAAACCGTGTTTCAAGGATATCATAGATTTCTACCCCGATGTCATAATTATTGATGTTGGACGACATCATTTGATGGATTTTTAGAAGAATGTACAAAAATATCTCCACTAATAGGTGATCAATTTTTGATAATGTAAAATATGTTGACACTACTTTTGGTAAACAGTTTTCGAAAAACCTTACAAAAACTGGTTGGAAAAAGAGATGTTTTTTTAATTACCAAACTGGAATTGTCTATATGTCACACATTTTCATGATGATATGCATGTTGAAAAAATGGATGTGATAGGTTCATAGGCCTATTTCTAAATGCACCTCGCTAAAAAAGGATGGAATGAAGGATATGTGGAACATGGTTGAGATGGGAATATGAGAAGATTTTTCACCTATAAAGGGTGAAAATGGAAATTTCTTCTTCCAGCTACATACACTCTTTCCAGGCCAGAGAGATATTGCTTTTTCAACTTATTGAATGAAATAAAGGTTCAAGAGGGGTATTAATCAAATATCAAGAACATCGTGTCAATTTTCGATTTAATGTTAAAGGGTTTTAAATTACACGACTTCCATTTTTTGATGCAAGATCTAGTTCCTATTACATTACATTGCATTTTTTCAAAGAATAACACCATACATTAACAAATATCTATTTCATCTTCAATGTTAAATGCAACAAATTTATAGACTCAAATAAATTGACAACTATAAAAAAAGAAATTTCCATCATATTATGTGAACTAGAAATGTTCTTCCCACCAACATTATTAAATATGATGTTTCAATTGATGGTTCACATTTTGAGAGAGATTCGACTATGTGGCCCTATACATTATAGACAGATGTACCCCATTGAATGTTATATAAAGATTTTGAATGTGTGTGTCCAAAATCGAAGTCGGTTAAAGGGTTGTATTGTAGAGAGATATATTTTCATGAAGCTATTGGATTATGTACTGAATTCTTTTCTGGTGTGGAAACCATTAGCCTACCAAAATCTCATCACACTGGGTGGCTTGAGGTTGAAGTAATTTCTTGAAGAGAGGTTTTCACAATCAATATTAGAGATCAGATGTAGTCCCACTTTTACATTTTTCATTATAGTTATGACAATGACCTACATGTTCAACCCCACAAAGAAATTATTTTCCATTTAAATCCTTAAAAGGATGAAAAATGGATATCTGATATAAATAATCTAAATCATATAGGATGAATTTGGGGCTATATTTTTATGATGTCAGATGAAAATCTGGACTCAATTTCAGAACAACTTTTATGGCTAGATAGAGGACCAAGTGTGTTTGTATTATCTTAAAATGATTATGCAGATAATGGTTATACATTTTATACTAATTTACATGATGAAGATAGAAACAGGAAAAATAGTGGGGT
The DNA here is from genome assembly GCA_963277665.1 of Viscum album. NCBI lineage: Eukaryota > Viridiplantae > Streptophyta > Magnoliopsida > Santalales > Viscaceae > Viscum > Viscum album. Next base: position 1,050,654,449 of record OY728150.1, read on the forward strand.
TACACTTTTGGATGAAGCAACGCACGTTTCTGGTTCTAAGGAATGAAATCCAATTTTAGAGAATATTTCATAATTTGTCACAATCAAACAAATATGGGAGTTAGATTATATGAGATTCATACTGCCAGTTTTTCAATGAATGTTGGTTCATAATCGGGTTTTTGTTAATATATATAAATTGGGATTCATGAAATATGATTTCAACAATGGAACAATGATGAACCATTTATAATTCCATCATAGGTAGTAAAATAATTTTATGTTCTATGCCACACAAATATAAACTGTTCAATTATTCTGTTATAAACCAAAACATCTAAAGGGTCAAATGAAATGTCAACAATGGATGACCCTTCATTGGGACATCTCAATCATTTCCCAGTGTTCCGAATGTAGATGACATTATATATGTCATATGAGACCATAATTAATGGATTTTCAATGTCAATTATGGGGTCGAATCTTGTTAGCATTTAATAAAAAATAGATTACAATAATCTGGTTGTTTTCTTATTATAATATAAATTGTATTACCATATGTTATTATATACTCACTACTACTTTTATGTTATATAAATTAAATGTTAAACCACTTCTGCATATAATGAATTCCTCACCTACTAATGCACCCAATCCTGAGGCACAACAGGACTCTCAACCTGCTGTTGTTGGTCCCAATTTAAATGAACAACAAGTTTCTCAACCTACTGTTGTTGGTTCTAGTGTGTAGGAACAACAAGTTTCTCAACTTCTTTCATTTGGCCAGAGTGTCTATTCTAGCGCTCCAGAGGCACATAATGGTGATGCTGAAACTGATGAAATGGTAAGAAATGAAACCATGTCGGCCCAAAAAAATGAGTGATGTAGATTTATAGTGTTAGAAAAAATCGTTAAGGAAAAAATAAAAAGGCATAAAATTTTATGTGGGATAGAGTAAGTGAGACCTACATGTTAACCCCAAAAAATCCATGTTTAGTAGCTACATTAGAAACGTCACTCCACAATGCGTACCGATTGATGTACATTCATGGAACCATGTGGTCACCAGATTTATGACATGACAGTGGGAAGCTATTATGGTTACACTATGATATCATTTCAATAATTTATTAAAATAAAATAAAATAATAAAGCATTGAATTACTCTTCATCATCTCCTACACATTGCACTTATAGTAGATTCCTCACACAAGAAATATGTATTTGGAGTTGCATGTGGGATTCAGAGAGGATTTCGCATAATTTTAACAAAATATCATCTTAAATATGCGAAAGGGAAAATGAAGCCACATCCACATCCTCTATATTCTCAATTGATAACTCAAGTAGTGTGGGATGTGTTTAGCAACTGTCGTACGAAGAAGACTTTTCAGGTACATTGTGTTTGGTAATAAATTGTTTTACATTTCTGGTATTTATAACTTCAATAGATAGTTTTTATCTATGAGATAGTAAATGAGTGATGAAAATAAGGAATGGGCTGAAAAACCAGCATACCCCAACCTTAACGTAAGGATGGGGTACGATTCACTTCAGAAAAAATTTGTACGTATTTTAAATATACTGTAATAGTTTTATGTGACATAAAACAACACCATAACCATGTTCCTCTATTTATATGAAGATTGATGAATTGAAATTTAATTTCACTTCCATCCCATTCAATGTTCTATGGATGGTAGGTCGTTTAAATAATGATGGGATATCGATGGATGAAAAAACACAAATATTTTGTGAAAAATGTGTAATAATGAGATAATATAAACTTTTTCTTAAAATATATATTACATAACAATGAAGAATTATTTTCATATAATTTATATCTGATATGGTCATTAAAATGAAGAATTCTCACACTAGAGGAAGACATAAATTTAGTATCATTGAAGCAGTTTTAATAGTTTGGCCGTGTCAGAGGTGTGGGTTTTGGGGTGAAACCATGAACATATATCCAGAATGAAAAATAAGTTGATCTTCAAACTGAGGAAATGAAAAAGATTATAGAAACATTATTTATATTTCAAGAAGAATTATAATACCATATAGATATGATATAAAGGATGACTAGGAGAGGGAAAGACACGTAATAACACAAGAATAGACCATGTGTGAAGATTCCACCCGATGCCCCATTAGTTTTGATGCGATCCATTCCTCTAAAAACCTGATTTAGATGAGGTAATCAATGTTATAATAAATGTTTCTCTAAAATGTGAACCACATATAAAATTATTCCTTTTGTGTAATGATATACTACAAGTTTAAAATGATTGTGATATATATCTATCTACTCCCACTCATCACCTTATAGTGAGGTGTACAACCTTAAATATGCATAACAAAATTATAAACAACATACAACTTCCAATAGGTCATGTCAGAGTGTTGATTAACATAGATAATGAGATGAGATTCATGATACCTATACAAAATGATGATGACGCCATTTATACGGTCCAACAAGATGTCGGATCACTCATCACATGACTATCAATTCATGTAAAAAACATGTCGACAGACAGGTATTCATTTCTAATTAATTTTTCAAGATGATCCTTTAACATTTAATGAAAAAAATTTCAGAACCGATGAATTTTATTATATATCGACAAAGGGAAGGGGTGAAACAAAATATCGGCTCAAAACTATCTTAATGATCAACCAACTGATCAAAATGTTCTACTGAGAGCATCTTCACCCAACCCATTCTAATCCTCAATTAATATCATTCAAGGCTCATGTGGATAAAATGTTGATAAACGGAATCACTCATATACTTAATATTGAAAAGAAATATGTATGTAGGGGATGAATAAGATTACATTAGTGGTGACAATGTAAATGAAATCCTCAAGTATGAATGGCTAGGTACCAAAGTTGTAAATGTATACATGAGGTATGTTTTCATGATTTCAAGTAACAAATGCTTATAAACTATGATAATTATGACTAAATAGATTTCATATTTTTCATTGGTGTATATATGAAAAACATTGAAGGTATTTACCCATGAACAAAAATTTGGACTCATTAGTCCCCACATCACGTCTTCAAAAGAAAAAATAAATTCATATAAAGATGGTAAAATAACATCATCCCGACTCAAATCATTTGAAAACAAAATTACGTTTGACAGACTCTTTTGAATACAAATGATGAAGGGGGTAAAACTATACAGTTTAATTATATCAACTTTATTTTCATTTCATTCTTTACTTATTCCTTTTTGTGTTTTTTAGGTAGCTTTGGATTTTCATTTTGTTCAATTTGGATACTCCAATGATTTATTTTCTAGACTCAAGGCATGGATATCCAAAAAAATAACCACACATGATAGTGTTTCACAATTTTTAAAACACTAGATATAACATTCTAGAACTAAACAAATAGTTATATAATTTATAATATCTTTTACTAAGGATTATGTTATGATAGGGTGGTGCATCAATATCTTCCACTTCCTACAATGAAACCTTGTACTAAGGAAAATAATGATAACAAGATCTATAATTGGACAACAATAAAAGAATATATAATAATATTTCACTATCCAAACACATATAAAAAAATTACTTATTTTTCATGATGTTTCTGTAGTGTCCAAAAAAACTAATGGAAAAGGACTATGGTTATTATGTTTGTAAATTTTTTAAAGAGATTTTATTTCATCAACAAACTAGGATCCTTGAAAAGGTATTTTTGAAAACAACTCCAATGTCAATTAAAATTTTTATTAATCCTTTGTGTATTTATATTTTTTCAGTACTACCATGACTTTCACAAACACTCATATTCACAAGATGATATATATGTGTTTAGAAACAAATGGGCTGTATACCCAATGGAAGATTATACAAAAATTGGATAAAGTTGAATTCATACTACATATTTAATACTTATATTGTCATTGATATCACCCTTGTTTATAATTTTTGAGAATCTATGATCATCCTTTTTAAATTTTCTATCCATAGGTTATGAATAATGGTTTTTGAAATTATTTGTGATTAATGTAAAGAATAAATTAATGAGATACTCTTTTGAAATAGTTCATTATGTTTCCATGTTTACAAAAGAACTATACCTAAACTATTATGGAATGAATCATTTATATTAATTTTTTTGTCATTTATGATTATATCTATACTGATTTAGTGTGTTGGAATAATATTGGTTGTGCATCACTCGAAAATTTAATAAATAACTAAGGATTCTTCACTATTGTTTTTTAACAACCACTTAGCATGTCATCTAATTTGAACATCCGATCTGGAGTCCATGTGATGCTCTCATTATGCACCACCACTATGATATCATCATTTATCATTCACTTTTCCTTATCTTCCTACACTCAGTAAGAGATGAATAAGTGAAAGATGAATGATGATATCCTAGAGATGTTATGGGATGAGATCATCATGGGGATGCCAGATCGGATATTCAAATCACATGCTTTGTTGAGCGGTAGTTAACCAATATTAATGAAGGGCACAAAGAATCATTATTTTTGTTATTAGCTTATATCAAGACTAATGAAACACTTTGGAAATATGTAATGGTAATGTTATGATATAATATCTCAATTTTAAAAAAAAATTATATAATGAAATATTTATTTGATTTTCATTAATTTTGTAGGGTTCGTTTATTTTAGAAGATTTCTATACTTGTGACATGCCTTTGTAAGAAGATAAATGACATTGTGTATGCTTTATCATAGAGGTAATATTGATTTTTTCATAGTAAGATCATTGTACATAGAATTAATGAATTGTTTCATATTTATATTTAATTTATTTATTTTTTGTATGGAATATTAATCTACTGATATGTGAAATCAATGTATGAAAGGTTTAGATCATTATAGTTGGTATCATAGAAACTAACCTATTCAAAATCAATAAAAAGCATTCGGTTGTTTTGATACGTTAAAAATATGATCCATAAGTCATTTTAAATGTGTAAAAATCAATCTCACCTCAATACGACACATGATGTGACTGGTATGACACAAATTGCCTCCTTTTATTTGAAATTTGCATCATATTTAGTAAAAAGAAAAAATGACATACTAAGAAGTGAGCAAACACATTCTAATTAGTTTGATAATTTATGGAAGTGATCTATATGTCATTTTTTACCAGTGGTAATTTACCCCACTTTAATTCATCACAAAAAGTGACTAGTATGACTCAAAGTGTCTCTTTTTATATAAAATTGACATTAATTTTAGAAAACAAACACAACTGACATACTAAAAATTGAGCAAACAGATTCGGATAGTTTTGATAATTTAGGAACACAGTCTATGAGTTATTTTTAACGTGTAAAAATCATATATACCTAAATCCAATACACGGTGTGACCGTTATGGATAAAAGTGTCTCCTATCAGTTTAAAATTGAAATTTTAGCTCAAAACATGTCACTAACTAAAAACCAATGAAACCAAATCCAATTTTATTCATAATTTTATATAACAACTCATAAGTATGTTTAGACTTGTATAATCATATATCATGTCAAACAAATGCATGATGTGACTAATATGACTCAAAATTTGTGTTGTCATTTTGAAATGACATTTTAGTAAAAAACACAACTTACATACTACAAACTGAGAAAATGTATTCAGATTGTTTTCATACTTTAAGAAAATGATTCATAAGTTGTATTTGACATATAGGAATATACCCCAACTCTATTTAATTTAAAATTCATCTGTTATGACTCAAAGTGTCTCTTTTTATTTAAAATTGTCTTTAATTATAGAAAAAACACAAGAGTCATATTAAAAACCAATAAAACCTTGAAATATTTTGGATAATTTAGGGAAACAATCCATGAGTCATTTGTGATGTGTAAAAATCAATTGAACCTCAATCTGATGCACAACGTGACCGATATGGCTATATGAGTCTGTTATCAGTTTAAAATTGACAATTTAGCTGAAAATGTATCACTAACTAAAAACTGAGAAAACCTGATCCAATTTTCTTAATAATTTAGGATAAAGATTCATATGTTATTTGTGACATCTCTAAATAAGTATCATAACAAATAAATTAATGATGTGACTGGGGTGACTCAAAATCCGTGTTTCTAGTTTGAAATGACATTTTAGTTAAAAAAACACAACTGACGTACTACAACCTGAGAAAACACAACTAGATTGTTTTTTTACTTTAGAAAAATTATCCAATATTCATTTTTGATCTGAAGTAATCAACTACACCTCAATTCAACACCATATTCCACTGGTATGACACAAACTGTCTCTTTTTATTTAAAAATGACATTAATTCTTGAAAAATAGAAAATAGACATACTGAAAACCCAGAAAACACATTCGGATTGTTTTTATACAATTGGAAGATGATCCAACAGTCATTTTTGATGTGTAGGAATAAAATTACCTCAATCTGATGCATGGTGTGACTGGTATGGTTAAAAGTGTCTATTATCAATTAAAAATTAGCATTTTAGTTCAAAAGAGTCCCTCTCTAAAAACCTAGTAATCATGTTTCAATTATCATAATTATTTAGGAAAAACTTTAATATGTTCATTGTGACATGTAAGAAGTAGTATCATATTGAACCAATGCATTATGTAACCGATATGATTCAAAATATGGGTTTCCAGTTTCAAATGACATTTTTGTAAAAAAAAACACAACTGACATACTACAAACTGAGAAAAAACATTCGGATTGTTTTGATACCTTAAAACCGTGATCCATAAAGCATTTTTGACTTGTAGAAATCCCTTGTACATAAATTCAACACAGAATGCGACTGGTTAGACTCAAAGTTTCTCTTTTTATTTGAAATTGTTAAAGATTTTAGAAAAAAACACATATGACATTCTTAAAAATGAGAAAATGCATTAGAGATGTTTTTATACTTTAAAAAATGATCCATCAGTTATTTTTTACATGTAGGAATCAACTCAACCTCAATCTGATGCATGGTGTAACCGGTATGGATAAATTTATCTGTTATTGGTTTAGAATTGATATTTTTGATCAAAATGTTTCACTCACTGAAAACAAAGAAAACCTACTCCAATTGTAATCATGATTTTGGATAATGATTCATATGTTCATTTGTGATGTGTGTGGAGAAGTATCATATCAAACCAACACATGATATGACTGCTATGACTCAAAATGCATATTTCCTGTTTGAAATGACATTTTAGAAAAAAACACTACTGACATACTACAAACTGATCAAAAACATTCAGATTGTTTTTAATCATTTGTAAAACGATCAATAAGTCATTTTTGATATGTTAGAATCCACTGCACCTCAATTAAATGCACAATGTGTCTGCTATGACTCAAAGTGTCTATTTTTAATTAAAATTGACATTAATTTAGTTAAAAACATAAATGAAATACTGAAAACTGAGCAAACACATTAATATTGTATTTATACATTACTAAAAATATAAATAAGTAATTTGTGACATTTATAAATCAATCACATATTAATCTGACGCACAGTGTGGCTAGTATGGCTAAAAGTGTATGTTATCATTTAAAAATATACATTTTTGCACAAAATGTGTTACTCACTAAAAACCAAGAAAACCCGCTCCAATTGCCTTCATAATTTAGTGTAACGATCAATAATTTCTTTTGGTTTTGTTTGATGTATTCTCATATCAAACCAACACATGATGCGATCGTTATGACTCAAAATGCATGTTTCTAGTTTGAAATTACAGTTTATAAGAAAAAACCCAACTGAAAAACTACAAACTAAGAAAACACCTTTGGAATGTTTTGATACTTTGATATAATGATATATATTCCATTTGTGACATGTAGGAATCCACCATTCATCAATTCAATGCGCAATGAAACTAGTATGACTCAAAGTATCTCTTTTTATTTAAAATTTATTTGAGAAAACCCATGTGGCATACTAAAAACCGAGATAACACATTAAGATGGTTTTGATACAGTAGAACAATGATCCATTAATCATTTGTGACATGTAAAAACAATCACACCTCAATCTAACACATGGTTTGACTAGTTTTGTTAAAAGTGTCCGTTATCAGTTTAAAATTGACATTTTAGATCAAAACGTGTCACTTGCTGAAAAACAAGAAATCCCGCTCCACGTTTCTTCATAATTTAGGATAACATTTCATATGTTCTTTGTGATGTGTATAAATATGTATCATATCAAACCAATGCATGATGTGACTGGTATGACTAAAAATGCATGTTTCCAGTTTGAAATGGCTTTTTAGTATAAAACACAACTGACATAGTACAAACTGAGAAAACACATTCAGATTGTTTCGATACATTGGTAAAATTATTCATAATTCATTTTTGATATGTAGGAATCCACCGCACCTCAATTACATGAACAATGAGTCTGTTACGACTCAAAGTTTCTCTTTTTATTTAATATTGACATTAATTTTATATGAAAACAAAAGTGACATAATACAAATCGAGAAAATGCATTCGGATTGTTTTGATACTTTAGGACAAAAATCCATCAATTATTTGTGATGTGTAAAAATAAAAATCACCTAAATCCAACGCACAGTGTGACCGGTATGGCTTAAATTGTTTGTTACCAGTTTAAAATTGATATTTTATCTCAAAATGTGTCACTCACTGAAAACAAACAAACCTACTCAAACTCTCTTCATAATTTAGGATAATGATTTGTTTGTTCTTTTGACATCTATAAAGCATTCTCTTATCAAACCAACACATGATGTTACCAGTATGACACAAAATGCGTGTTTCTAATATGAAATGACATTTTAGTAAAAAAACACAACTGACATACTACAAAATGAGAAAAAACATTCAGAGAGTTTTTATACCATAGGACAATGATCCATAAGTCATTTTTTCCATGTAAGAATAAAACTCCCCTCAATTTAATGAAAAATATGATTTGTATGACTCAAAGTATCTCTTTTTAATTAAAAAGGTCATTAATTTTAAAAAATCACATGTGACATATTGCAAACTGAGTAAACACCTTTAGATTGTTTTGATACATTAGGAAAATGATCCATCAGCCATGTTTTACTTTTATTGATCAACCACACCTTAATCTGAAGAACAATGTGACTAATATAAATCAAAAGGTTTCATTTAAATTTCATATTAATTTCAGTTAAAGAATAAGTGAAATTCTCAAAATGGAGAAAACCTATTTTGATTGTTTTAATATTTTAAAAAAATGATCTATGACTCATTTTTGACAAGTAGAAATCAATCAAACCTCAATAAGACACACAGAGTGACCGGTATAACTCCAAATGTGTCTTTTTTATTAACATTGAGATTTTAATAATGTATTTTTTTATATTAATATCTAATTTATTTCATTATTATTTTAGTAACATAATATTTGTTTTCTTATATAGGTGGAGTTTTTTTTCTTGATTTCAGATGCTTTGTTCTGAAACTAATAACATGGACAACAATTTTTTAGGGGGGATCACAGATGCTAAAAGATGATGCATTAATCTTTTTAACTGTTTGTCAGATAATTTGAATTGCAACCATATAAAACATTTCTTGAAATTTAAATACTGGTGTTTTTTTTTGTATTCATGATGTCAATTAAGTGTATAGAGCATTGTCTCTAAAACACTAGTGTGCACTGTTTCGTTCTTCTGTAATTTGTTCGTGTGCATGTTCAATTTTTACAGGTGTATAGGTGTTGGGTATTATATTAAATAAATAGAACATCATAGGAAACTAGGAATTTGTCAGTGCTATTCTGAGCACTCATAATCTCCAATTTTGTTAGTGCTGAAAAATTGGGCCTTTATCAGCACTCAAAATAGCCCTCATAATGGCGGCCCTTTATCCGCGCTAAAAAATTACTGATAAAGGGGGAAATTATCAGCACATTTTTAGCACAGATAAAGGACCCCTTTTAAGAATGAATTTTTAGTGCTGTTAAAGGGCACCGCCATCCCCTTTATAATCATCATGATTAACTACGATTTTCAAGTGCTGTTAAAAGAGGTTTTTAGTGCTTATAAATACCTTATTTGTAGTAGTGTATAAAAAAGGAATGATAAAGAGAAAAATAATCATAATAATAACATGAATCATAACATTGATATGTGGCTACAAAATTTTAATGAGAAATTCATAATCATATCACCAATGTTTTCACCGAGGTGTCATAGAAATTAGAATGGATATTCAATGAGGTACCATAAAACTTATCATATGTAAAGATTAAATTTTTTACCCATTAAAAGGAGAACTATTAGGGTTCACCCTTAATATGTATTAATAAATTTGACCAAGATTTATCATAATAAAACAGTTCATAAATAACCTATGGAAAATAAAAGAAACAGGTTTTACATCAAAATAATGGTGTTTTTTTAATAAGTGCATAAATACATTATCTTTATGTCATTATTAAAAATGTTGGGGCGGAAGGCTAATTTTTATTAATAATTAAAAGCAAATATCTCTTTTAACTAGGTAGGGGGAGACCCATTACATTGCTCGTAGGCACAGTGGGCTTGTATCCCATTATATAGCCCGTAGGCCCAAATTGTTTTCTCAATTCAAATTCTGTGAATAGTAACCCGACTGCTACAGTACCCGCAAAGTACCACCGCCACTAAAGTTCCCTGCCGCCGCTACAGTACCCGCCGATTAGTAGTACAGCCACTGCAACAATACCACTACAGCACTGCCACTGTACCCTGTGCCCAATGGGTTATGAACCCCCATTTTTCATTTAGTATTACGTGGTGCTTACCACTAATCCAAACCCCAACTACTTGCCTTTATTTCATTATTAACACAAGAAAATTGAAGGTGGATTTCACATATGTTTATCCAATAATTGAATAAACAATTTTTTAATCTAGGTGAAATTTCCTGAAAGAAAATAGATTTGAGTATTTACAAAATAAAATAAGATAATTTCTTCTGAAAAGAGTGAAATTTTGGGAAGAAAATTATGTAGAATAAAAAGTATGAAACATGGTTTTAGAAAACATTAAAAATAAGTAGGAAAATTTCCCTAATTAATAAAATTATATTAATATAAAATATTTATATAATAAAATTGTCAAAGGAACATATTATGGAAATTTTAAATACATACCACAAAAATATGGAAATTAAAAGGAAAAGGGAAGTTGAGATTTCCCTTACCACGAAGAGTAACTCCTAAAACTCGGAGATTGAGAACATAAGGGCATGAGAACACATTGGGAGGTAAATTTATCATATAATCATGAATGATGAATTTGGAAATAATGATAATGGATAAATGGGTTGAAATATATAGCATAAGTGAGGAAATTTTTTTTGATTTCCTTGGACACCACTGTAGTGGTATTTGTAAAACCATGGGAATTACCTTGGTATATTCCCATGGTATTGGAACAATGGGAAACCTAATATGTTATTATAATATAAAATAGTTGAACAAAATTTTATATTTATTATTACATAATTATGATTCCATTAAACGTACTGAAAACTCAAAAACTGTATTTTAACTATTCACTGAAAAAACAAAAATATTTTTGAAAATTATCATAAATTCATCCTACCTAAATTTTGTCATAAAGATTCAAAATATTAGGTATATCTTATCATAAAAATATTCTAATAATTTTAAATTTAATTTTTAAATATATATATCCATATTTATTATATATAATAGTTGATAGAAAAATGCATCCTAAAATGAATAATAAAATTTATGATACATGAAAAAATGGACTTATTTTATAATTTAAATTTCAATAAGAGTTTTTAATCAATTTATATAACTAAAATAAACAAGATTAATAATATATTAGTTTATTATAAAAAATTTATATTTTCATAAAAGTACAATTTCTGACCAAAATATCAATTTATCAAATTCATTATATTTTTAGCAAAAAATTAACTCAAAACAGAAATGATGGACCAAAAATTTTATTTATAAAATAAGTAACTAATGAATCAATAAATAACCCCTTATAACACCCACATTAAAACTAATGGTGAAGTGCACAATGGTGATAGACTCTGGAGGCTGCACGACTAACATCGTCGGAGTGGTAATTTCCACTAACTTGAACTTCTCCAATAGGTGATTTCGTTCATGATTTACATATTGAATCTCATATTTGGATTGGTCAATAGAGAGGACCGGTGATACTATCTCCTTCTCATGTTATTATAAATGGGATTAATATGGAATGACTCTACTAGATGATGTCATCGACTCTTATTTCTTTATTAATTTTCATTCGTCTTTTATACTTATAAAAAATAATTAAAACATTAAAATAAAAATTAACAGTATTATCTATAGAGGTTATATTGATCAACAGTAATATTTTCCCAATGTTCATAACTAACCAATGGTCATGTAATGGTCATGTTTTGATGGTCACATTTCGATTATACTAAATTTATTTTTAAGTGGACATAGTTTTGATGAGTAAAAAATAATATAACACTCATTTTTTAGGAAAAAAATATTATTCAACAAATTTGATTTGTTAAATTCATCCGCCATTAATAAATTTCATCTCATTCCATCTATTGAGAAATGATGTCTGTAATGTTTCCTCTTTTTATCATTTTGGTTGTCATGTAGCTTCTTCATATTGGTGGATCTTCCACAACACTTTAACAATGTGGGAAGTATTGTTACGTAGAACCTTGCCTCTATGATCTGAGATTCCCATTAGATACTACTCATAAGCGAGGTCATGTTCCTATTGTACCACATCACGATTTAGTAGATGTGAATAGTCATGTTTATACTACCTCAAGATAGATATGTGGAATACCTCATGAACATGACCCAGATGTAGAGGAAGTGAAAGATAATATGTAATTTCTCTTATGAGATCAATGATTTCATAGGGGCTAATTTACCTGGGGATTAGATTCCCTTTCTTCAAAACCACATGACTCTCTTCCAAGGTGAAATTATAAGTAAGACTTTGTCATGAAAATCAAACCCCCCCAATTTCTTTTGTTAGTATAGCTCATTTTTTTACTCTAAGAAGAATTTATGTGTTGTTTGATAGAATTGGAATTTTCCATCATCTATTGAAAAATAATAGGGCCAACAAAATTCCTCTCTCCATCTTTGTCCCAGAAAGTAGGAGTTTTACATTGATTACCATAGAGATCATCATAGGGTTCTGTTTGAATAATCATATTGATGTTGTTGTTGTATGAGAACAAAACTAATGGTTGAAGTTGTTCTCAACCACCATTAAATTCTTTCAAGAAGGTTCTTGCAATTATTTGGAGTATCTTAATAGTCCTTTTAGATTTTACTTTACTTTTACGGTGATAGGATGTACTAAAATTCAATTAATTAATCATAGCATGTTGAATACTTACCCAAAATTATCTGGTGAAACGTGGATCATGATTAGAAATGATATATGTGGAACTCCAGTTAGCCTTACCCATTCCATTGCATATATCTTTGTAGGTTTTCCAATAGATTAATAATCCCATGTAGAGATGAAACATGTTTTCTTAGTGATAAATTCCACTATGACCCATATCTCAATATTTCCTTTGGATTTTTTTGAGAGACCATTGAAATTTCTAGTGTGATATTGTCCTACTTCCATTCCAGTATGGTTAGTGGTTGCAATACCCCTTTAAGAATTAATCACACTGCCTTCAATTTTTGAAACACCATACACCTTATAGTGTATTCGTCATTCTCCCTTTTCATGTCATCCCACCAACAATTATCGTGAAAATCACTATACTTTTTAGTGATTAAATTATGTATAGAATAAGTAGAGATACGAAATTCCTCAAACAACTAATTCTTTATTTCTAGAATATATGGAACAAATATACTTGTGATAAATTTATGTACACCTTCTTGATCAATATTGAACTTAAGAAACTTCAAAACCTTCATAGCCTTAAAATTATTTGGAAATAAATGATCACCTGATTGATATTTTTTTTCTTATCTATTAATGATGGTTGATAACTCATATGGGATGGGGTTCATGATTCACCTTACGTTACCATTACCATGTACAATTTTACTAGTTATTTTATCAAAGGATGTCCTTTAATCCTCATTATTTCCTGAACAATAGGATCTTTCCTACTTAATGAATCAACCCCTTTGTTTTCTATTCTATGATGATAATTAATTGAACACATAATTTTTAATGACTTCCAACCATCTAATATGCCTCATGTTCAATTCCTTTTTTCATGAAAATATAATTCAAACCTTTATGGTCTATGTATATATTATATTTCTCCCCATAAAGATAGTACCTCCATATAGTTAGAGGAAAAACAACCACATACAACTCCAGTTCATGCATTGGATAGTTATGCTCATGAGGATTTAACAATCGAGAAGCATAAGAAATCATGTTTTCATTTTTCATGATTATGGACACAAGACCTTTTATAGATTCATCAAAAAAAATAACAAATCCTTCTTTGAAATATGGAAGATTTAACATGGGTGCCATAACCAATATCTTCTTCTGCTCTTGGAAATAATCAGCACACTCCTTTGTCCATGTAAACATTACCCGATTTTTAGTTAACATTGTTAATGGATTAGAAATTCATGAAATGTGGTTCACAAACCTCCAATGATAACTCAGTAATCTATGAAAACAATGAATTCTAGTTACTATTTTAAGATGAGTCCACTCATCTAAAACTATTGTATTAGAAGTATCAGTTGAGATTTTTTAACTTGTTACAATTTTAACCAAGAAAGAAACGTTTTGTAACCAAAATAAACATTTTTTGAAATTACCAAATATCCAATCCTTCCACATTTTTTTCAATATAAACCTCATATGATCATCATTCTGCATAATACATTTGTAATATATCATAATATCGTCAATAAAAACCAAAAAACATTATCAAGGTAGTCTATAAAGACGATATTCATCATATCAATAAAAAATAATGATAGCATTACTGAAGATGAAGCAAATAATAATAAAATCATAAATCCCATATCTTGATCGAAAGAATGTATTGGGAATTTATTATTTATTCACCCTTAACAATTGTTAACCCGATTGAAGATTAAACCTATTGAATAATTGAGCCCAAAGAATATTGTCAAATAAATAATTAATTCAGGTAAGAGGGTACTTATTCTTCCATTTGATCCCGTTATGTTACATATTGTCAATGAACCACCACATTTATCCATCTTTCTTCTTCAGAAAGATAATAGGTTGTCTTCAAGGAGACACACATGGATGAATAAACCCCATATCCAAAATATGTTTTAATTTCTTATATAACCCATCCATCTCAACATTTTACATTCTATATGTGGTATTAGGAATTGGTTTCGAACTGGGCATGGGCTCAATAGAGAAATATTCTTCTTCTTCTGGGGGTTATCCTAGTAACTGCTCAAGAAATGTGTCAATGATTTCTTAAATGATGTAGAGACATTCTATTCATACAGTTTCACATCCTTATTCATCTTCGCTGATTATATATATAAATAAGGATCAGTGTGGTGCTTCTAGATAAATATCATGGTGAGATATCTCTCATTGAAAAACATGTTTAGGTTTTTTACTCATAACTATTGATATTTCCTTTCTAATACAGCTTATCTTATAATTATTCTTTGAGATCCAGTTAATCCCTAGTATAATGTTGAATTTCAACATGAGATTTACTACTAGATTTGGGATGTTATTCATCTCACCAAAGTGAATACTAGAGTTTATATAAATTTTTGAAGCTCAGATAATCTATCCATAAGTCTTTAATTATGGTTTTACTACTTTCAATTTAGGTATTGATTATATATTATTTAAAAACATTGAGAAATAATGGAATGCATAGAAACATAATCAAACAATGTAATTAATTTCTGTGAGTGAAAAATGAGAGTACCTTACACCACATCATTTGGAGATTTTACATCAACTATCATGATAGAAAAAGAAAAAAAAAATTAGTGGCCTATGATATGGTTGATTTCCATTCCCCTTTGTTAACATCAGATTTGTACTGTAATTCGAGAAGTGCCCAATATTTCCACACATTTTTAATTGTAATTCAGGTTTGGAATGCACTATATTTTCAATATAATTAGTGTATAGAAGTTGAGGCTTCACCTCACTATGATAGTTCTGAGCAATATTGTCTTCTCTTCCACACTTGTGACATTTCATGCTCCCAAGTAATCATTTCCCCTAATACTTCTTCCCACATTAGTTGCTTGTGGAAAGTTGCACTTGATTTCCTCCTCTTTCTTGATCAAATATCCTCCCTATGTTTGGCTCCAAATATCCCTTATTTTTATTCTATCTATGTAGCCATTCTGTATAGCTAAACTCTAGTTCAATGTTCATTTCACTTCTCATGATATCCTCCTTGTTTTGATAGTATCGGTTGACGATATTCTTTTGTAGATGTAATCTTATTCCACTGAACAATCTATAAACCTTCTAGGTAATGTCCATTAAAAAGATAAAGCTGTAACAATAATTTATTTTTAATTTCATAGCATATATTAGAATAGATTCATTTTCATTATACTTTAGCTATATGTTTTCATTCTATGTTTTCATTCACATTGAATGGGGGAATATTTTTTGAAAAAGGTTCCCAAGATATCTTTACACTTCAGTGCATAAATATACCCTTTTGGCATCATATTTTTAACCAGTGGCCACCACTTATTAGCGTCTCCCATTAATAGGTACATAACAAGGGTGGCTTTCTCTTATTTCAAACAAGGGATAATAGAAAAGATATTTTCTATAGAATTTGTCCACATTTCAATAATCAATGGTGGGTAGATCCACTGAATGAAGGTGGTAAATGACATATAAAGGACTTAACTGAATTTTTTCCATATAGGTTAATCTAGTCTCTTTGCTTTATTCAAGTTATTGTTTATATATTGAGTCAGTTGATTCATCCTTATCATGATGTTTTCCATTCTATCTTCTATTGGACTATTGTCTGCACCTGGTCTATTTCTCTAACTATTTATATGTTTTCTCATATTTCCCATAATATTCTAAAATAATAAAACCATTGTGAAATAAATTAAATTATTAATTATGTGATTTTAATGAAATTTTATTTTTAAAAATTCATTCTTAAATATGTTATTATTTAACAACAATTACATTTTATATAAACCCTTCATAATGGTTCATAAAAAGATTGTGATAAACCAAACATATCCCTAGGGAGTATCAAACTAGGAGTACAACAAGGGCCATAGTCATGTACTATGTTACTTTGAGTTTGTCCTGATGCACCATGATAGAATTGTTACCCAAAGGTACATCTGTTCTAGAGAAACATCTACATGTTTGTATCAAGACATGGATTTCTATGCGCAGAAACCACTTACATAATATTTCACCAAAATTACAAGTTTTTTTTTTATATTTAAACATTTCAATAGGTTTATTTTTAAATTTCTCAAATACATATTTCTAAAAACAAATAAATAATCATTTCATACCAACTATGGAATCCCACCTTATATTTACATAAATGTTTCCTTTAATTGAACAAAATAGCGGATCTTTTAATGATTAATTTCATTAAAAAGTGTATATAATATATGATAATTTGAAACATTTTTTTAATACACTTGAACAAATTAATCATACGTTAATCATAATTACTATTACTACATGTAATAACTTGGGGATAGACATTAAAGGAAATTGTGGGCATAAGTCCTAATAAGGGAATGAAAGGGAAACAATTTAAATGTGAACATGAGAATTATCAATAAAAATATGAGAATATCCTAAAGGAATGATAAAGAGGAATATAATTTCAATAAAAACATAAATAATAACTTTTATATGTTTCTATAACTTTTATATAATAAATTTATAAACATATCAAAAAGTTTTTTCAATGAGGTTTCGTAAAAATTACCAAGGATATTCATGAAGGTATTGTAAAACTGACTATCTCTATAGATTAAATTACATTCCCAATTAATTGGATAGATATCAAGGAGAACCCATAATATTTCATAATTAGATTGAGCCAAATATATCTTAATAAAACAATTCATAAATAACCCTAGGATAATAAAATAAATGGGGTTCACATCAAAATCCCAGTGTTTTAAAAAAATCATCAAGATGATATCTTTATGACATTATTAACCCAAAAAAAGGAAACGTTGGTTTCATGTTTATTTTTAATAATATTTAAAATATAATTATAAAATATATGTGTATACCAAAGGAAAATAAGGAGGGTTTTTTATTCCCAAAAGAAAATAAGGGATTATCTTTCAAAAATAGAGAAATTTTGAGATGACAATTCTACAACATAACGGGTATAAAACATGGTTTTAGAAAACATTAACAATAGA
Organism: Viscum album; assembly: GCA_963277665.1. NCBI lineage: Eukaryota > Viridiplantae > Streptophyta > Magnoliopsida > Santalales > Viscaceae > Viscum > Viscum album. The sequence continues at coordinate 1,050,672,832 of OY728150.1, forward strand.
ATTGATAAGGGTAGACCATTAATAAAACAATAATAATACAGAAAAAATAGAATAAAATTAATATAAGAACATAGTATGTAAATTTTAATGACGTTTCTTATAAAAGGGATCTTGAAAGGAATAGAGAAGTTGATATTTCCCTTACAATGAAGATTTAATCCTAACATTAGATGATTTAGACCTCAAAGGATTCAGGACACCTTGGGAGGTGTCATTGGGAGGTAAAAATATCATATCCTCATAAAGGATGATGTTTTAATAAAATATAATGGAGAAATGGGTGGGTATTTATAAAAAAAGTGTGGGAATTTTTATTGATTACCTTGGACACCTCAGTCCTGGTATTTGAAAAACCATGGGATTTTCCATGGTATTTTCCCATGGAATTGAAAATTTGGGACAACTAATACGTAATTATAATAAAAAATATTCTACCAAAATTTTATATTTCATATTACATAATTAGGATGTCATTAAACATGCTAAAAACAAAAAACTATATTTTTATTATTCATTGGAAAACAAAATATTTTTGAAAATTAACTTAAATTTATCCAAATCTAATTTTTATGTTCTTATTTCAAAAATTATGTTTCTTTTTTAAAAATAATTATCTAATTAGGAGTAAATTTATTTAAAAATATAAAAATCTTTATTTATTAAATATATTATCTGATAGAAAATGCATATTAAATGCCTAGAAAATTTTCTCACAATTGAAAAAATAAATTAATTTTTAATTTAAATTTAAATTATAGTTTTTAATAATAATATTGAATTAAAATAAATGTGATTAATAATACATTAGTTTATTATAATAAATATATCATTTATGAAAAGTACAATTTCTGACTGGGAAATCAATTGCTCAAATTTGTCATATTTTCTGGAAAAACTAAACTCAAAATAGAATTGATGGAAGAAATTTTTTATAAATTAAAAGATATTATAGAAAAATTATCTGAGGAATTAATACATATACCCTAATAACACTTACATATTACCTAAGGGTGAGGTGTGAATTAGTGATATAGTCATATGGAAGCTCGACTAACATCGCATGAGTGGTAATTTACACTAACATGAACTTCTCCCATATGAGATTTTATTAAAACATTTCATGTTGAATCTCAGTTTGGTATTAGTCATGAATAGATCCTAGTGAATCTACCTTACTTACAAGTTCTACCAAATTGGTTTCATAATGTAAAAATCTTCTGGATGAGGCCATTGATAATTCTTTCTGCATTAATCATCCTTTTTCATTTCAACATAAAAACAATAATTATAACATTAAAATAATTACTAATAGTATAATTTCAAATTTTCATGTTGACCAATGGTCATTATTGAACAATAGTCATATAAAGGTAAAAACTCGATGGTTAAATTTAAATTATACTCCCTTCAAAATTAAAGGGAAATTATTCTGATTAGTGCATAAGAATATAATACACATTTTCAAAAAACAAATATTATTAAAAATGTTTGGTTAATTACATTAAATAATATTATTTATGTGTTTTAATTATTTCATCATAGAATATTTTATCTCCATAAAAATAAATTGAGACATTATAAGACTCAAACCACATAAAATTGGTAAAACACACTTCATTGAGTTCTCCATGCTATATCACATTATCACATTACCAATATATATGTTTTGATTCATACCAAGAAACCTCATAGATCTATATCTGTATATCTTCATACATAGTTTTTAGGCCACGTTATCCACAACATTAACTAATAATTATTTACCTAAAAAACAATTTATAGAAATCAGAGAAAGATATTATCAACATAAAAGTCTAAAAATAAAGTATTTCGTCCACTACATTACATGTACATGAACAATTTACCCATGTTTTTTAGGAATCCAAACTAATTGATTTAATTATGAAAAAATTATTCCAACTATGAGATTATTTAAATAATATATAAATGGATCCCTATTAACCTAAACAACAACATTTATATCCACAAATTGATTAGGATGTATCATATACCATCCCTCAAAGGGTTTTAAATAAAGAAAGTTTTATTTACATCTATCTTGTAAATCACATAACCATAATAAGTTTTTACAACATGAAAAATCATAATGGGTTTTATCCTAGATACTAGTGAGAGTATTTATTTATTCTTTATACCGTGAACATTATTACAACCTTTCTCCAACATGATATAATTAAGGGGTGAAACATAAGGAAACATATCAGTTTTCTTTTAGGAAACCCTACTATATACATGGTCCTTATCACATATGGTGGTGTCTCAAAGTTCTAAAAGTGATTCATGTATATGGTGTCCATTTTTTGATCTCTTATCATTTAATATATAGTTCTAAAAATAGTTATAATCTTGATAAAGAGTTCTTTCATACAATGTAAATGTATTTCTAGCAACATATCTTAGTAGTCACATCGATTTATGTCAATATTGTTTTCTAGCGACTTTCATTAACCTCTTGATATTATACGTAGTAAAAGAATAGTTATGTTATGTATAAATATTATTATACTCAATAATTTCATCAATATTGGAAAGTAATATATTGTCTATAAATAATTTATCACAATTATTAGTAAGTGATTGATATTTTAATAATTTGAAATTTTTACCACAAAACCCATTACCCACCATTATAGGAACCCCTATTAGGCCAGCTTTGAAGATGAGGGTAACTGCCAAAACCGGTATCAAATAATTCTTTAGCATGAGACCAGAACTGAGGGTATTGAACAAGCTCTAGGGTTGAATTACCCTCATAATACCAAGAACATAATATGGAATAACCTCAAATCACATCCATAATATAAAACATAACCAATACCAAAAATCATACAATGTCACATATAATCAATATTCACATAAATAAAATACCAAATTGAAACGTAATATATAAAGAACTCCATAAGAACTACAATCACCAAGATATATTATGTTCAATCCCAATCAACAACACCATCTTATAAATCAATATAAAGAGAACATATATATATAAAGGGGAGATAATATATGTATACTTGATGGAATTATTCCCAAAAACTATCATTAATATGTTAGAGAAACAGACCTGAGGAATAGAAATAAAAATAACTTATAAACAATTTAAATTAAAGAACCACCCATCCCTTCCATAGTTCACTCACCAAATATCATATACAATAAATTGAAATAATATTTCCGGAATATATCAAAAGGGTACTCTTTAAAAAATTCCCATATGAACATGTACCCCTCATGCCCCAATTGTGTATGTCTAAATATTTAGATTATTTCTATAACAAAATATCCACATAATAATAATCTATATTTTTTAAAAAACTATATAAAACTATAAAATGCAAGAAATTATCCACATTTTTAATGTCGTGTTTTCAGAAAATGTAGACAAATTTTAATTTTGCACTTTTTAAATAAAAAATAAATCTAATTTATCCTTATTTTTAAATATCACTGATTTTTTATTTTATAACGCCCCACCCCGTTACTCATTGTCTACAGACAGAGGTGTGGTGATACCAGGCGTACGCGACATTCCCAATGTGCCAAAGTCTAGAAAAAAATTATGAGGGCTTCAAGAATAAGATGGGGAAATATTTTCCCTTCAGATAAACTAGCCCACAAAAAAATCAATTACCAAAAAAAACTACATGATTCATGTTCACATAGAAACCCAAACCACATAGTACCAAACGATAACTAAACTAATCCATAAAAATTCCCAAAACCCAAAAAAACAAAACCATACCAAACCAAAATCATAGTGCTAAGTAGATTACAAGATAGGAAAACCAAATATAACCAAGGCACTCTCTACTACTGCACAACAATCTACATGCTTCAAGCAACAAAAAGCCGCCCAAGCATGAGAAAAAATCATTAGCAAAATGATATTCCTTACACTTAAAAGTTTCAAGGAATACAAGATCTGTAAAAGAACCACAGTTCGAAAGAAGAAGTGAGTAATAATACATAGTAGTATTTTCCCAAATGACTTCCCTACACATTACACTAGGAAAAAACTGTTAGCACATTTAGATAAAATATCTTATATAAAACATTAAATAGTTCAACAATTACAAATAAGTTAGACACGACCTTACCTAGTAAACTTACTCAAACCGTGAAAACCAAGGGAAATCCAAACAACCATTTCATAATATATTTCACTAGTTGACCATAGCATAACAATTTTCATCATGTATAGCACACATAATAATTAGAACAACCAGGGTGGAACTGCTCATCCAAACTCGTTCACAAATTTTCTATAGTAGTGGTACTTCTTGGCCACTTATCTATACGGGTGGCCCTTCTAGCCAATATCTATCACCATTTATATTATAATATCCCACCCATTTCTCACAGAATAAACACAATCCATAATACTTAACCAACCAATTAGAATAAATAAAACAACGTCCATATTTTATGCACACAACCAATTCCAACACATGCCAAATCACTTCAAAAAAATCCCCATTTATTGAAAACACCCTTTATCCATTTTCCATGTCATAACATATTTTAAAAAAAATATTCATTTAAATTCCCTTTCCATAAAACATTTTCATAATTCAAACAATTATCGATTTTAAAATCAACGTTTTAAAATCAAACAACAAAACCAATTTTCCTAAAATACCCCATTTTACCCTAAATCCCAATATCATCACCAAATTGGTTTCCACCATGCTTCACACAAAATAATAACAAATAATTTCAAACAAAAAAATTAATTTCCAACAAGTACTCTAGTTCTAGCTATGTGTAGTCAAGATAGAATCCACCTACCTTTAAGGTTCTTTTAAAATCGACCCATAAAAAACCAAACCTCCAATACAAAAAAAATATCCACATAAAACTCTCTATATATCATTAACTATTCTCAAAAATTCTTAATATCATCACTTAAGGAATCAAAAATTCTATATCGACATTTAATGTATGTAGATATAGAATCCCAAAAGAGAGGGAAGATAATATCTGGAGAGAACCACAATAGAAATAAGAGTAACGACTTTCATTAGATGAACTTCCTTCAAAAAACCTTGAAAACCCTTCAAATCCCTTCGAAAATGATTGAGAGGGAACCCCTATCCCTTTATAAGAAGAAATATCTTAGAGTTCTTGTGGGGGACGATATGGGTGTGTGGCCGGAAATATCTTCTAACCAGATTTAAAAAAAATTAATGGGCCGCCAGGTTAGCTCACGCGGTTTGAAAATCCTTATGCTAACTTTGCAGACTATTCTATCTAAATAGTGGCATACCACAAGGTTACCTAGGATTCTCACACAGTTTCCCTTAACAGTGATCAAATATTACTTCCTTAAAAAGGCCTCTAAACTTTTCCCAAACCATTCTAAACTCTCCCAAACTCTCAAAATCTTCTTCCCAACGAGTTCATATAAATAAAAATGTATAAAAATGGCCTTATACCTCAAAATGGGGATACTACAGTCTCCCCACAAATTTAATTTCAGTCCTTGGAAAGTTGAGAGACCACACTCTGTTGAAACAACTCTAGCCATTACTCGGCCATCTCATTCTCCTACTCCCAAGACTTCTCCTAAAGGTGACCATACGTCCGAAGAACCCAAACTAAAATGTTGTTTTTACCATGAAATTCTTTCACATTCCTATCCACAATCCACATTGGAACGTTCAGAAAACAAGCATCTCGTTCTAGCTCAACGTGATCCCAATTAATCACATGGTCATGATCTGGTTGATAAATTTTCAACAGTGACACATGAAATACATTGTTCACTGCACTAAACTGTGTTAGAAAATACAACTGACAATCCACCTCTCCAATCAGCTCAATTATCTAAAAATTACCATTATACATTGGAGATAACATAACTTTCTTTCCAAACTGTCAATTTCCCTACCTAGGAGGGATTCTGAAAAACATATGATCCTCCACCTCAAACGAAAATGATCATCAATGATGGTCCGCATATTATTACTAATGAATTTTAGCTGTCTCTATATTATTTCTGATCAAATTGATTTTCTCCATAGTATCTTGGAAAAGGCTCGGTCTAATCATAGAATTCTCACACGTTTCCACCAAACATAGTGAAGAATGACATAGATTCTCGTACAAGGACTCAAAAGGAGCCATATATATTGATGCCTGATAATTGTTATTATATGAGAAATCCAATAATGGTAAGTGACCCTCCCATGACCCACAAAAATTCGTCACACAATCCCTTAGAATATCCTCTGAAATTTTTGTCATCCTCTTAGATTGGATATATGTCTAAGGATGATACGTCATGCTCATTGAAAACTATCTCCCAAGGGGTTTAATAAAGTATTTAAAACAAGATATGTATACCTTATATCTCTATTTTATACTATTGAAAGTGGAACACCATACATCTTTACAACTTCCTGGATATAGATTTTTTACAGATCCTCTGAGTATGACATTCACGAATTGGGATGAAATGATTTGAAATTTTGAGCTGACCCACAATCACCCATATGGATTCGCGTTTTCTGACTATTCTCATGAGGCCTGTCACAAAATCCATCGCTATTTATTCCAACATCCACACTAGAGTAGAAAAATATTACAAAATTCCTATTGGCCACTGATGCTCTACCTTGAATTTTGACCAGTAAATCATCTCGAAATAAACTCACCACATCCCTTTTCATACCTTCCCACTAAAACCACACATTCAATGACTTCTAAATCCTCAAAATTATTGAATGGGAAGCCCACATAGAATGTTGATATGCCCTAAGAAGTTCTTCTTGATAAGCCATTAGTACCACTATCTGATTATAAAAACAAAAAACTAAATTCCCATTCAGTTTCCATCCCTTAATGGTCTTCCCACCATTTCTTTTCGACCTCATAGCCATACAGTCATAATCCAATGCATGTGACTCTTTGACCAAACCAACTAAGTCCGGAACTAAAAAAAAGAGAAACGAGTTTTCTCTTTCACCCTAGTTCTCACTTTCCAACGACATGTAGTACATAACCGACAATAACTACCACTGATCTGTTGCATGTTTCACCACCTAAAAATATGATTTTATACTTAATTAATTATCCACCAAATTTCACTTCCCTAATGAGTACATTATGTAAAATCAATCATATGGAGATATTCCATACATCTTCTTTACCTCATGTTCAAATCTCTTAGTAAATTTTTTTGTCTTAAACAATTTTGATTAGAAAATACCATTATTTTATCACCAAAGAGATAATCATGTCACATCTTTAATTCATGAAGCATTTCCACCACCTCCATATCATGTGTTGGGGAGTTATTCTTATGGAACCTCAAATTTCGCGAACCATGTGCAACAATTTGATACCCATTCATAAGAACAGAACCCAACCCTAATCCTGGTGCATCACAATAAACAACATACCCTTTTCTTAGTTCAGGAAAAACCATGATTGGGGAAGGTGTAAGTCACCCCTTTAGCTCTCCAAAATGTTTCTCACACTACTTATCCCATTTAAATGGATCATTATTCCTTAAAAAAGTTGTCATTGGTGAGGTAAATCATGAAAAAACCTGAATAATATATTGATAATAGCCACCTATACCAAGGAAACTATGTATCTCAAAAATGTTATTAGGTAGTTTCATGGAGATTCAAGATTTTATCTTTTATGGATCAACTAGAACACCCTTCTAAGAAATAACATGGGCAAGGAAACAAACATTCTGTATCCAAAAGTCACACTTTGATAATTTGGCATATAACTAATGATCCCTTAAGATCCCCAAAACTATAGCAAAGTGATGTTCATGTTCCACCCGTATACTCAAATAAACCATTATATCATCAAAAAACACTACCACAAAATAATCATGATATCTCTAAAATATACGATTCATCAATGATATGAATACCACTAGAGCATTAGTCATACCAAAGGGCATAAACACATACTCATAATGGCCATATCAACTTCATAAAGTAATTTTAAGAATATCATCATTCCTCACCCATAATTTATAATATCATGACCTCCATTCAATCTTGGATAACCACTTAGATCCCCTCAACTGGTCATACAAATAATCAATGTGTGGAAGTGGATATTGGGTTTTATAATAAATTGATTATGCCGATGATAATCTAAAAGGAACCATAGAGTTCCATCTACCTTTTTATGATTCAAAATAGGTGCTAACCACGGAGACATTCTAGGATAAATGAACCATTTTATCTCTATCTCTTCCAATTGAACCTTTAATTCTAAAAATTAGTTTTCTTGCATCTAGTAAGATAGATGTGATATGGGACTGGTATTCGGAAAGATATCAATTGTAAACTCCACTTCTCTCATGGGTGGAGACCCAGAAAGTTATATAGGAAATACATCCATTAACGGATCCACTAATGTTGGGAGAACAATCTTCTCAATACATTTCACTTATTCCAACAACAAATATGTGAAATCATATAATATTTTTTCAAACGCTAGTTCCAACAAATCTATTCCACCAAGATTTTTATTCTTCTCCCCTCTAAAGAGGTGTTCAATGCCATCCTCTATTATAAAACTAACCATTTGTGAATAGAAATCGATGTGTTCCTTAAACATTTACAACTAATACATTACCATGACTATATCATCATAATCCATCCCATGCACTGAGAAATACCACATCAGTTCAATTTCATCCACAACTACACAACATGATCTACATAGAATTGCTCGACACTCTTTTTTTACAGAGGAGTTTGATGTGTTAAAAATGATGGCATTATTTTCATAGTTAATCCTAGAAAACTAAGAGAATTAAAATCCAAAATATAATGGGAAGCACCTACAAGAAACAAATACTACATCAACATGTAATTCAAAAGAAAAATACTTCGCATCACAAATGGACCCGATTGATCATACATCATAACCTATTCAACTCTTAACTAATGCTTTCTAGCCACACTCTAAACATTATTACCCTACTGAGATGTAATGGTATTTCTAGAATCACTATGACTAAATCAGTTCTATAGATAATGAGTATGTTTCTACCCTCATCCAAAAGAGGCTTAAGATTCCTACTACCCTTGAGGAGTGTCACGGACACCCGTCCTTAGAACATTATGGAAATACCACTAAATTTTTCCCATATTCTTACAGTTATGACATTATCGAGGTTGTGTCACAAAATCCCACTTTATGTGTCTCATAGATCCAAAATAAAAAATCCCCACTTACTTTGAGTCTTCAAAGAATGATTTACTGATCCTTCCATTGAATTATAATTTATACTCCCACCATTGAAATAAGATCCCCTCTTTATCTTGATCCCATCATTTGAGTTCCCACTATTCTTGTCGGTACCAACATACATCCCCACTTGTAGGCCCAATATCATCTCACTCAGCTACCCTATCTCTATTCACCATTTATGGGTAACCATTTATACACAATACCTCTATCATGGAAACAAATTTGAACCTCAACGCACCTTCAAAAATTCAATCCTTCAATGATGTACTACCCATCACCTTGGGTGAAAAATTAACTGCATTCGTAAACATAGATTCATATTTCATTACTGAAGGGTTGTATTACTCAAACAGAAGAAAAATGGTGTGTACATAATCTGGAATGTATGAGGGTATAATTGTTTGTTAATGAATTCCTCAAAACCATCCCGTGTCACACCTTGGTCTATCCCATCTTATACTTCCAGCTCCCCCACTGAAGGGAAAGATCTTCCAACATGTATGTGGATAACATCACATTCAACTCTTCTGGTGTTCCCTAGAATTCAAATATTCTCTTCATTCTGTTCAGCAACACTTTAGACCTTTCTAGATCTGAATCACCCTTAAATATATGAATATTCTTTCTCTGAAACTGAACTGCATGATCCACAAGCATTGGTTCATTCAATCTATTCTCACATTCCATATCTTGGAAAAAATGAAATGTACTCTTCACTAGCTACTAAATCCCTTGAGGCTCATGTTCATCAATATTTTCAGCAGCCTCCTCTGGTTGGTCTCTACAACACCTACCTGGTGTAATTTCTATCAACACAAAAACAAACATAAGTCCCACACCTGTAGCAAGAAAAGGCATCTGATTCTAATAAAATTACTTAACATTTATCGCAACCATGATTTCTAGAAGTTCACATTTCCCATGTTTCACTATTCTGAAAAATCAACCATTTTTCGAAAATTGACTCATTTTCAAAATACCAAAACTATTTACATTTCAAATTTGAACATTTGAATTAATTTCCCGATTTTCCACAAAAATGTATATTCATATCATAACATAAGTAATTATAACTAATGAAATTTTCATCCTAGAGGGAATTCATTTCCACCATGCATGCCATTCTCATCTCATTTGATACACCCATGAAAATTAGATATCCAATGCCTTTAAGTGTCAACAAAACATTTATACACCCAACTCCCTAGTAACATGAAGTTTATCATAAAAGGGATAGCTACATCCTTTTATTTTATACATTATATTTTTGGAAAATTATACACCTTGTTACTATCTTAACTCAATGAATGGACCAGGAATTAATGTTAACATCATGACCAACAACTAATTCCAAAGGACCGAACAAAATGATACCACTTTTATTTCTCCACCCCCTTCCACATTGGATTGAAAAGGTGGTGAGGTGCTACTAGTCCTTATGAGATGTTCCCAATGTGCTAAAGGCTAGAAATAAATTCCAAGGGATTCAAGAATAAGTTGTGTAATGATTTCACAATGACATAAACCAACAAAAAAAATACATTACAATCCAAACTACATAATGCTAGTAAACAAAGAAACCCAAACCACGTAGTACCAAAAGAAAACCAAACTAATCCGTAATAATTTACAAAAAACCAACACAACCAAACAATTCCAAAACAAAATCATAGTGGTAATAAGAAGAGTAGACAATATACCTAAAGTAAAACAAGGCACCCTACTTTTCTTCACAATAAGCTCCATTCTCCAATAACCCCCAAATCACCCAAGCGTCATGAAGAACTACAAGAAAAATGATATGCCTAACTCTTACCTATGTCTTGGAATACGACATCTACAAATGAACCACTATTCCAATGTAGGGGTGAGTAATAATAATAGGTAGGATTTTCCCGAATGACATACCTATATATGCCACATTGTTAGAACAGTTAGCACATTTATAAATAACAGTTTATATAAAACATCAAATAGTACAACAATTACTGATAATCGAAACACATCTTTACCAAGCCACCTTACCCAAACCATTCAACCTAAGTGAATGCCAAACAACCAGGCCACAAGCCATTTCAACATTTTATACTAGCACAACAATTTTGATCTTTTATACCACACATAACAAGTCAAACAACCAGGGTGGAACTTCTCGTCCAAAACCATTTACTACTTTTACAAACTACTGGTACTTGATGACCACTTATCCATAATTATGTCCATTCCATCCAATATTCATTACCTTTTATAGTGATATGTACCACCCACTTCACACACAATTAAAATAATCCATAACAAATAACCAACCAATAATTATAAAGCCCACCAAGGCCACACATTATGCACACAACCAATTCCAAAACATGCCAAATCACTGCAATAAATCCACCATTTATTGAAAATACTATTTAACAATTTTACATACCAGGCCAAATTTCAATAAAAAACATCTTCATTGAAATTACATTTTTATTTAATATTTTCCATAATTCAAAACATTATAGATTTTAAAATAAACATTTTTAAATCACATAATAAAACCCCCTTTTCAACAATATTCCATTACAACCAAAATACCCAAATCATTACCAAATGGGTTTCCAACAAGATTCACACATCATAATCACAATCAATTTTATACAAACAAATTAATTGCCAGTAAGGCCTCATGTCCTAGATAATTGTAGTTGAGAGTGGACCCATATACCTTTAGGGTTTGGAAAAATCGACCCACTAGAAACTGCACAACCAATATAGATAAAAAAAACTCCGCCAAAAACAATCTAAATAATTGTCCCTATCATCGAGAAGGCTTAATATCACAACATATAGAAACAACAAACCTGTATATACATGCAACAAATGTATTCCTAGAAAACCAAAAGAGAGGTAATAGAAGATAAAGAGAGAACAAAAAAGGAACCAAGAAGAAATACATTCCCATGTTGAACCTCCTTCAAACCACCTAGAAAACCCATCAAACCCTTCAAAAATGAGTGGGATAGAACCCCCTCTCTCGTGAGAAGAAGAAATCCCATATAAGGTTCGTATGAGAGAAGAAATAGGTGAGTTGCAGAATCTCTCACCTAGTCCAGTTTAAAACCCCAATTTTAATGGGCCTCATGGTTAGCTCACATTGTTTGAAAAAAAGTGTGCTTACCGTATGGATGCTACTATCTGAAAAGAGGCACATCTCAATGTTACTTAGGATTCTCACTCAGTTTCCACAAACCATGCTCAAACTGTGTAGCCATAAAAAGGAATCCAAACTTTTCCAAATTATTTCAAAACTCTCCCAAACAATCCAAAAACTTTTCCAACCAATTCATATGCATAAAAAGATATACAAAAAGGGTCACATACATTAAACAATGGGTTCTAAAAATTAACACACAATTTTAAAGTTGTCTAAATTATCTTCACATTAATATTTGATAGACATGTGCCCACATCTCCAAACATTACTACATGCTAAAACATTACTAGTCACAACACAACACACCAAATAATATAAAATACTCTCCACCAATAAACTAATCCTATTAAAATTCCTTTGGACATGTTAGAATCTACTACTCAATATTAAAATTTAACTAAAACTCTAATTCTTCTCCACCAAACACCCCAAACATTTTTCCAAACCCCCAATGCCTAAAAATCACAAAGTATAAAACTGTGATAATGATAGGCCACTATAGAGAATTTGTAAACCAAGGTTTCACACTATTCATTATTAATTTATTTTAAATTTTTAGTAAACAAATTTCTTCTGATATGAAGAGTCTTACATTTTTTATACACTTAATAACATTCACATTAAATACGAATTTTCAATGAAAAAATATTAAATTTTGTATTCTTCATCAATAAATCAATTTAAATATATAATTTGGAAAATTTTTTTATAAATAATAAACATATTATAAACATTCAGTTTCAAATATACAATTAATTTTTTATTTTATTTAAAAAAACACCCTTTAAGGGATATCCTATTGAAATTTTTTAACATGTAAAAGTAATTATTTTTAAATAATTATAAATTTCATATTTTTATAATAAATTTAATTTCTATGAATGTTGTATTTTATAGAATTTTTTGTATTAATATATAATTAATGATTATTTATATAGATTTATTCTAATAAATTATAATTTAATAATATTTCCATGATATATATTTATTCCAAATGAAATTCAAGATAATAAATATAATCCAAGATCAATCTAATATATATAAGTTTTGACAATATGTAAAATATTTTAATGTGGTCAACTCGTTTTCTTTTTATAAACACATATTCAGAAAAGTTTTAGTTATAATTTACCCTATATTTCTTTAAATAATCTTATTTATTTTAATAAATCTATTTTTACCCAATAATTTTCACATATAAGGATACATTCTTAATTATAATGAATAGTTCATGTAACACCCAAGACTTTTATGTTATATAAATCAGCAAAGGAATCTTTTTCTATACAACACTTTCTTGGCTTTCTTTACACGAAATCGTGACCTTCCACGATGGCTTGCGTCGTACGCAATACCGAGTTTCACTAAACAATGATATGCTATTAAAATATTATTAAAACTAGCCGTTATGAATAGTAATAACCACTTTTTGAAATTGTTTAAATTTTATTTTTCAAAATGGACTTCATTTTTGGATTCGGAATATCGAAATTAGCCTAGGGTGAAATTTTGGTATTTTTCTGAAAACTTTCAATTTTTGATGAATAGTGAAACCACTAAGTGGTAGTTGAAAAACTGAATTTTTCATAAAACATACTTTTACCGCTTTTGTGAGTGAAATTTCAAAAATCCGAGAGAAACAGTTGATGTCAGTAAGTAAAATGTGGTTCAATGAGATGAAAATAATTTTTTGGTGAATAGTAACTTTTTACTTTTTTTACCACGGTTAAAAGTAAATAAGGTAATTAGGGGTAAAGATGATATTATTATTACCCTAAAACATGCCATAATTCTATTGGATAAGTGTAATTCGTCGAAAAACAAACTTAGGAATAAAATATGACCATTTAGGCCCACATGGATTAGATTAGGACATTTATTATTAATTTATTTAAAGAAGGGTTAAAATAGTTAAAATCAAAGTTTAATAAGTAAATAATTTTTAATGTGGGTTATACATAAGATAAATTCGAATATAAATATTCATTAGAAAGCTAAAGAGATTTCAATCATAATGGTATTTTATTTATAATTTTTAGACATTAAATAATTTAATTTATTTATGACACAATGATGATGTAGTAATTATCTTATTAATGAAATATTGACATAATTGATGTTATAAACACCACAATAAATAAAATTTGAAACTTTTTATGAATATAAATAATTTTTCATGTTAATATGACATGTTAGTATGGATTTAATTCACTTTTTTCGAACTAATAATTCTGTTATAATTTTCACAAAAATCAATTACTAAATAATGTCAAAATTGACATAAAATAGTTTTTAAAACAAATATTATATTGGTAATTGTTATTTTATTCCTAAAAATCTAAGGTTCGGCCAAATGACTTATGTAAGGTTATATATATTAATAATAAACAACTTGGGGTTCGTTTGGCTGCTTATAGTATGTTTATTAACCTTATAGTATAAGAACACAAGAAGACATGGTAAAATTAAAAATATTTAACTTAATGTTAAATCTAAATGATAAGGTTAATATAAGAACCTAAACATGTCTAAATTATATTGAATGAGAGGATTTCGACCCATCCCCACCTTAGAATCTAAATAAATCAATTTGGAGCTATTTAAAACCGAACTTGACTTTATAATAAAATAATATTTTTAGTTATTCCAAAGGTGCCTCTCTCCTCCCTTATAAAAGGGCACCTCCTCCCTCTCTTCCTCACACCACTTTGAGCCTTCAAGCTCGGCCAACCCCTACCACTTTCTCCTATCCACTTCCCTAGAGACATACTAGAGGTCCTGGTCTTTTTCCAAGACCAATTTTAGTACCCTAAAAGATGGTCTCAAAGAAGCACTTCAAAGAAGAGGTAATGTCCGTTACCGATTCTTTCATTTTATTTCTTCTTCCACTTCTTCTTCATAGGTTGTTTCATTATGAAGTAATAACATCAGTATCACTCATATACGGATATGTTATTATAAGTATAAAACAACCCTATTTAACCAACTATCCATCCTACGGAAAAATAAATCACCGCGCGTGTGTACGTACGGAATACCGTCTCCACGCTGTGGTGTAATCTATTTTCCACCACCACCTTACTTGGTTGGGTATAATGGTGTAATTAATTACTATATATAACTATTATAAAGTGATATTGATTCTGAAATATTATAAATATACTCCAATACAATTCCATGATCATAGGAACGATATCATCACTCGTGCGTACGTACGGAATACCGTCTCCACGATGTGATGCGACTCGTTCTACATGATCTTCATTTCATAATGATTATATAATTGAATTGAATGAATTAATATGATATATATTACACTAATACCATTCTGGAAATGAGGTATCTATAACATAAAGAGAAGAATAAGAATTTATTCGACAAAACACGCATAAGAACAAAAAGTTATAAACACCCGAATAACAAGTAGCAATGAAACATTACTACTAAGAAGCTATAAATATGACCATATATGATATCATAAAAATAAGTATGATTCTGGAATAAGTCAATAACATTATTTAAATCATTATACAGGAGGTTCGGACACTTACAAAGCAATTCGGACCTAAGGTAATGGAAAATATCACAATCTCATTTTTATCCGAGATTGTTTATTCGTAAGTATTTACTGGGGTGTATTTTATCATCCACATCCATGTTTCATCAAAATGTAATATTATTTCTATCCACCTACAATTGTTTAAATCCATTTTTACCCTTCGGTGAGTTTTTATTAAAAGATATGAAAGGAATCTTTTGTCGTTTTTCGTACGAGGTACTTTTTGACTTTTCTGACAAAAGTACGAAGAATGTTTTTTTAACTTATACGACATGAATGGATTTTTAAAACATTATTTCCAAGAAGAATCCTTTACAAGTTTTCAAGTTTATTTTTAATCAACATTTTTTAGTTTAATGTTTTATGACATTTTAATAAAGGAAAAAAAAATTGAAGAAGAAAGGATATTTTCCTCAAGAATGGAGTTCAAGTGTTTTATCAAAATTATTTTCTATCTAAGATAATAAAGGGTTCTATTTTTATACCTATTTTTACATTAATTTGATTATGTTGTGATGGAATTATTTTTATGAATTCCTTTATCTTATATTAATTGTTTTACGATGTCATGATGTTTAAGATTCCTATTTGTATTACATGGGTTATGCAATGATGTATGATTTATGATTTTGTGGCACACATAAGAATGGTATCATTATGAGATGGGTGGGACCTATATCTCCCTCCAATGCATTGGGTAAAGATTTTATATCTCATGAGATAGAAATGGCTAGAACAGTAGGTTATACCGGTTCAGTGAAAGAGGACTGAAACGAGGGTGACTCGGTTCAGAAAGGGACTTTGTCCACTAAGATAGTCTTGGAAATGAGTCTTGACTAACAAGAAATGATTCTCTATGATTATGTGTGTATGACACAAAGTTTCATGTTTTAAGTTATGATTATTGTGATTACATTTCACGGCCATGATTTATACCATGTTATGAAATTATGATCTCTTTTGTAGGTTATGATTTCAAAAAGTTATGTTCTTGTGTATACGATGTGATTGATTTTTCTTTTGTTTACTCTTACTGAGCATTTGAGCTCACCCTTTTGTATGTTTTCTTTCCCTAGGTCTGGAAGAAGGTTATTAAGTATGATATTCCAAAAAGGGACTCTAGATATGATGAAATAAGTGGGAGGAAAAGTTTATGCTTTATGAACCAGTTGTTTATGTTACCCAGTTTCTAAAGACACTATACCTATACGGTCCTTTCGTGGTTTTTGTTATATGTTGTAATAAGTATGCTTCAATTTTGATGTATTAACAATGTATGTAAAGTATGGGTCGTTATAGTTCTTGTTCAAGCATTACATCTATTTATTCATGGATTTTACCAATTTATAAGAATCCTCATATTAAATACCTTCTTTTTATGTCTTTGTCTCTAAAACATATTTTCCTATACTAAATGAAAAACAAAAGGTTGTTCCCTTAACCTCACTATACCTCACGGGAGGCCGAAAATCCCTCCTATAAATTTCTATAGTCATCCTGAAACCAATGATTACACCTTGATCGAGAATATATTTTTGGAGATGTATTCTTTTTATGGATGTCAACTGTATCATGTTACGATAATGTTGGAGGCTCCAACATAATCTAGAAATCCCCAATACGCCTTCTTATTTGACATTTATTAAACCATTTTATTCCTTATAGGGAATGTATATTTATCAAATGGCACATGTATACTAATTATACACTTTGATAATTTGGATTTTTTTACCCATAAAATGTTCTCCTTAACCCCATCTAGATAAAGAATAAAAATAAATTTAAATACCAAGGATCTAACTTATCATTTTTAATGATTGCATAGGTAGAACAATTGAAAAATATTAGGAAGTCATAATAGT
Organism: Viscum album; assembly: GCA_963277665.1. Taxonomy (NCBI): domain Eukaryota; kingdom Viridiplantae; phylum Streptophyta; class Magnoliopsida; order Santalales; family Viscaceae; genus Viscum; species Viscum album. The sequence continues at coordinate 1,050,690,698 of OY728150.1, forward strand.
GTATCTTTTTATTAAACATATATTCATGTTTTTTAAATTAATTCCATGTAAAAACACCTATTAATAATATAGAGCTACATTGAAATAGTATCCTCCAAAAATATCATAGGGAAACTATAATAGGATAGAGTACTCATATACCTTTAATAGATGGTTCTATTAATTATGTCATGAAATCCATTATATTAGTTAATATATATAAAATTTTTATTCCTTCATAATCCTTCCCTATTCAAAAATTCATCATATTTATTTGAGTATTTTAAAATATAATTATTTTTAGAAAAGATTTTAAATTTTTCCTTAATTGGTTTTGAATTAGAGGATTCCAATTTTCAAAACATTTTAAATCATCATATTTATAAATCAAAATATGATCTCATATATTCCTAGAGAAATAGTCAATATTATAATATAAATAAAACCTCATACCTGAGAAAAAACTAGTAACTTTGCATAAATTTTTCATAGGAATAGTATAATGCATGTATTGAAATTAATTTCTACTTTTAGAAACAACATTTATTTTATATAAAAATATATTCTTTATAAAAGATAATTTATTGTTATGTAGCATATTTTAATAGATCTTGTTTTTCAAACACAGATAAACTATTTTTACTTGTATGAACAAACCATTTATCTCAATGTACAATCTTATTTTCATGGAAAACGGTTATTAATAGTTTATCTTTCTTAAATTATAATCATTTTACTATATAAAATAATTTTTTAATTTATCATCCCATTTCATTAATTGAGATATAGTAAATTATAATGAATGATGCTGCTAAATTAAAGTAAAAAACATCCATGTAGTGAATTTATATATAAAATAGATTTATCTTTCACTCAAGAGTCTATCTTACAAGCTTTTTTTTGATAGTATGATGATGGATTTACTGATTGATATCTTTTACCCCATAATAATGTATTTTATGTCTCTCTCCGAAAATTTATTTCCCTTTTCTAATTAAACATGTTTCACAAACTATATCATTATAGAAATATAACAAATAAGATACATAAATTAATTTCCAATTTACTATCAATGATAAAAAATGACATTGAGAACCTCTTTACTATAATTACCATTTTCAAAATTCAATTATACGACATCCCTGGTTTTAAATTTTTAGGATTGAAAATTAGTTATCTTTGAGAAATTATTCTCATTATTATATAGATATAATTGAAATATTATTCACCTATATTTAGATCTTATCGTCTTATTTTTAGATTATTTTATTTTATTTGTATATATATTTGAATATTGTAATTAACACCAAATACTTAATTTTTTTGAAGCATCACAAGGTACAAGGATTATTGGAAATCCTATAAGATATGTGTTTCCTTTCCATAAATCATGGTCTCTTTGAGTCTCGTGAATGATTAATATTGTGATGAATTAAAAAAAATAGCAATTTTTTTTGTAATTTTCTATTGAATACCCTCGTGAATAAATTTTTGAAATAAGATTCCATCATAAAAACCCCATGATGAATAACGGTGTAACAAAAATTAATGTTTTAAATGTACTACAAAGTAATGTTTCTGTGGTTTAAAACTATATATAATGCTATAAATATATTTATCACTAAAGGTAAATCCTACATAAAAATAATTTTGAAAGTATTATTAATTGAAATAGAGATTCATCCATGATATTTTTTGTAAAGGTTTTATAACTCATTCGAAAATAAATATTTTTGATGAATTTCTTAATCTATCACAATATGAAATTTGGAAGTAAATTTTGATTCATCCCAAATAATATTCTCTAATGAAAAATATCAATACATGGTTTAAAAGAAAGTAAATAAATAAATAAATAGATAAGATAAAAAATCATATTAAAAATTAATTTTTTTTACACATTCCATTTATATAAAGTCACTGAGGGTTATTGTGTTGGATAATGGATTAGAAATATGGAATTGTATCCCAAAACAACATGAAATTCATCTCATGTACTCCATCATTCGGCCATGATGTTGGCACTACAGATCTTGATGTTGATTCTTCTCCTCTTACTCTTCATTTAAGACATTTATAATATTATTCAAAGCTCTATACCTCTACTCATATTCTATAGAACATTATTACACTACATGATATCCCTTTGAGCTAATCAAAAACATTGTTGCAGTACAACAATAAATGGATGGTATTGATATTAATATAATATATATCTCTTGATGTTTCTTGATACCATGCATTTTCATTGGTATACATGCTACCGCATAAAATCCTATCATACATGAGATATGTCTGTCAATATCGGCATGACTCTCTGAAGTGTGAGAATTCATATCCTCACATGTCTCCTTCAATGGTTATTAGAAATTAAAGTAATAAAAATTTAGTTTATGTGAATTTAAAAAACTATATTAACCACACTATGACACTATTTCATACAAATATTCACGACTATAATAGGATTGATGAACATAGATTTATAAACATCCAACTATATAATAGTGGTATCATCAATAAAACCCATATATTTTAAAATATATATTCCTTTTAGAATAAATATGTTTAATAATGTGTGATACATGAAACACCAAACCACATCAAACCACGTACCAATATATAACCATTAAAATGTTTTAATAGAATTAGTTGGTAAAAAAATATGTAACCAAATTATGAAATATATATTGAGATAAAAACAAAAGTCATTATAAATTCTAAGACACTAATAAATTAAATTTGTATATCTATATAACCAACAAGAAATATTTATTTTTTTAAATGTAACTTTTAAAAAAATTAACATTTATGTTATTTTTAAGAAATTAATCAATTATAAATATTATATATTGTAGGTATGAATAATATATTAACACCATTTATATTTTTAGTAGATAAAATATAATAATAATAATAGATAATATTAAAAAATTTACTTTCCTATGTAAATAGTTTTCATAATTTTTTTATTTTTTATTTAAAATATAAATTATCAAATTTTTTAATTTTAATTTTAATAAAAATTAGTTTTTATTTGTAGTATATAAAAAATATATTATTATGAATTGTGGATTTTTTTTCTAAAATAGTTGATTTTTATGTACATAGTCAAAAATAATTCATTTACAGAAATTATTAATTTTATGATTTGAAAATTAGATATGAATGACCTAGATTATTATAGAACAATTTAATTTATAAAATATGGTATTAATGAGTAAAAAAAATATTATTAAGAACCATTACGAATTAATAAAACCTATGTTTTTCAATTAATAAAGTAAAGTAATATTTTCCAAAAAAAAAATTAGTTTTGGTCTTTTATTTTAATAAATTTTTCTTTTGTAAAATTAGTTATTTACATGATATTAATTCCATGTTATTCTTACTAGTTTTATAATTAAAAAATCATGAAACACAATCACATTTATAAATTTATCATACTCAAAAAATTTGAACTTAAAAATATAATCATTCTAAAAATAGGTATTTACACATCACATGTACTAATGTTAAAAAGGATTTTTATTACACATAGATATGTAATTTGATAAAATGGATAATTATTTTTAATAAAAACAGAAAAAATATAAAACATGGATCATTTTATATTTATGAATTAACATTATATAACCTCGGTAATAACTAATTACCACATTAAAACCAATACTATTAACGGTGAAAATTCTAAGAGTAAAGGACGTAAGAAATGTTTAAAACATGTATTAAAATGAATATTTTAGGTATTATAGACCTTATATATTACCAAAATAAATTATTTTTCATTTCATGGTCTACGTAACTTGTGTAACTTGTTCAATATTTATATTAATTTGAAATATTTAAAAAATCATTCTCACTAAAAGGACCTCTCACCACCCCTTTAAGACCACCATAAAAAATGATTCTTATTGAAAATATGACCTATTTAATTTACCTATAATCGTTTTTCACATCACTTATATTTTCATAATAATAATTGTTCCTATTCCATCCATTTCTATGGATTCTTATATGGGAAAAATCAAGTCCTCAATGTGAGTACTAATTTTTCGAAACTACATTTAAATTAATTATTACCTTCCCAAATATAATTTTCTAATTCATAAATAGTGTAAAAATTATTTTTTACCCTTTGATTATTATTATTATTATAATATAAAAATTTACCAAATTTACCATTTTACATTAAGGAATATGAAGATTTTCATTCTTGTATTATGCAGACTACATCCTCCGCAGATAAACATATTTTATTTTTCCCCACCACATCTCTTCATTGACTATAAGTTTTAAAATTAAAGAATAATTTATAAATATGTAATATAATTATGACGATGATGATAAAAATTATAATACAACTTATTACACTCTAATTTATTGTGAAATGAAAACATCAATCATGTCTTGTGTAGATTATCCATTCTATGAAGTAATGTATCCCATTATACATAATATTTCTTTTTTTATTTACTAAAATATCATAAAATATGATCCTCCAACATGAAATTTTCTAAATAATATCATTGTTATTTGGTAATATTGATATAATTCCCAAAAGAAACCACTTTTATAATCACAATCATCAGTTAATTTTTGTATATTCATGTTTTGGTCAGTTTTACCACCTACCTGAACAATGCTATAATATAATGTAATGAATGACTAAGAAAGCATAATTATTAATAATACAGGATATATATAATTAAATTAGTATTTTATTTTGGTTTGGAATCTTAATACTAACATTAATATCATAAATTAATATTCCAAAATTTCTTTTTTTAAAATCATTTAAACATGTTAATCGTCAAATTCATCATTAAGGATCGTAACCAAAAATATCATATAATGAAATTATAAGATTATAAATAATTCAAAATTATAAATTTATTAATATTTTATTATAATTAAATGATAAATACTTACACATAATGAATAACAATGATATTATAATTAATCTAGTTCAATACGAAAAATATTATTCACACCCAATATTGGAAATTGATATTAGCTAACTAATATATATATATATATATACAGGTTAATTGTTAATGATTTAAATAAATATATATATATATATATTAATATGTTTCTAAAATTTTTTATTATGGTATTAATATTGGTTATATAGTATCTTATAAATCTTTTGACTAAGCAGGTAAACAACGCAAGGGTTTCATATCTAAAATTTTCACCCCTTCAGAAAAATTTCTTATCATGCACCGTTTGTTCTTTGTAATGGGCATCAAATATCAATTTTTTATTTTTATAATTAACTTATAATTATTGATTTTATTTAATTATTCATTTTAAATAATATCCTTTATGGTTTTTGAATCACATGTTTCTAAGGTTATAAGGTTTTTTACTAACTAAATTTTCATCCATTGAGTTACAAAATTTTTTAATGAAACTCTATTATTCCAGGATATATTTTTTCTAACTGATTAATAATTCGTATTTAAATACATTTTCATTTTATAGGGTAATAAATTTATAAATTATAAATGTAAAATCAAATTATTCTTACGTCAATGATTATGTTACTTTGAAGGGTCTCTAATCTCAAATTTCAATTCATTGAGACAGGTTTATGCTATACACCATGTTTTATATTATATGGTGTACATAAGTACCCTTTAATTTATGTTCTCATCGTCCTCTCATTTTTCATGTTATTTAATATTAAATTTTGAATTTTTTTCATTCAAGGTGTTTTGATTCAAATATTTCAGAATTCCGGAGTTTTATTTGACTTTTTTAATTCCATGTTACATGATTAATATTACGCACCATATTTTATTTTTTGTGGAGTATTAAATACATTATTTCCATAAAGTATAATTAATATCTTTTATTTCATTATTTTATAATTTCATTATATCCATATCCCACCCTTTCGATTCTTATTTTACAATTATCATAAGGGTATTTTCATATCAATTTTTCTTCATTGAGATATTATTTATATTCAACACTTTTACCCAATTTTGAAATATATATTGATCATTTATTGTTTTCCAAAGCCTATAAAAAATTATTTTGTGGTATTAAACTCATAAAAATCTATCACTAACTTTTTCCTTCCAAATCAACCTCGGTTATAGGCATAATTTTTCTTACCATAAATTTCCTTTATTATCAATCTATATTCATTCCTTTGAGTAAAGGGTGTTTACCTAGATTCCATAAACTGGTTGACTGGTAAAATTATTGACTTAATTGTATAACTACTTATCAATATGGTGTTAGATTATGTGAAAATTAAATATAAAGCTATTCTATTTATTGATTGGTGAAATATTGAGAATATGCTTAATTCTTTTTCTAATTTGAATGTTTATTGATAACTATATATTTTTTGTCATGTATTGTATAGATTATTACTTAATATGATGAATTCATGGAAAATAGTTATCTATGGGTGGGACGTGGAATAGATATATCTGTTATGTACCAATAGATTTCATGAGATAAACTTCCTTGTGTATTTTGGTGTATTTCTTTGAAAAAAAAATATTTCCTTGATAGAGTACCTTTGTGTTAAGATATTGTTGAATAAGATCATGATATCTTGTATTAGGTTGTGTAATTATCTATTTAGAATTTTAAAATTCATCTCTATGGAACGAGTTATTATTATCAATTCTATATTTAATTTCTATTATTATACATAGATATATTATGCTTTCTATGTCATTGTATTTTAAATATATTTTCTTCTCTATTCCATCCATATTATTTCAATTCTTCTTATGCATGATTATGATCTTTCATTACTATTACATATTTTTACCCTTACATATAGTTTAATCACACACTTCATGTGTTTTAGTTTCCATTTGTAATGAAAAAAATGTATACATGATATGTCTATCATAATAGATTATGTGGAGAATTTTTTAGAGATATTGAAGAGTTATTATGGATTAAGTGGATTCTTATTTAGTGTACAAAATAAATTTAATAAGAGAGACAGAAAATATGTTATCAAAAAGATTTTCTTACCACCAATAACTCCAAACATTAAATATCCTTTTAATTTATATCAGTCAATATTTTTTTGGTGATATTATTATTCTTGAAAGTTAAAATCTAGTTTTTCAATTCCTCTTTATAGAAGGTCTTTATTTGTATAATATTAAAGGAGAGTGAGTTTAGGGGAATATAATAGGCATTGAAATAGGGTTTAGATATTATTATATCATGGTGGATCAATTTATGATAATATATGGTTTCTTATGTTATGGTTCATAATAATATCAATGGTATAGATACCCATTCAGGTTAGTTAAGGCAGTATTTAATTTTTTTGGGATTGTAATAATAAAAAATTAGTGAAACCACTAGAATAAGAATAAGGGAAATGTCAATGTATAGGATAACATCAAAAAACATTAAAGTAGATATTGTGCAGTTCTCCAATAAATTACATCATTGTTTGGATAATATAAGTGGATATAGTCTCTTTCATAGATCAATGTAGACGAAATAATCTTGAAAAGGAACGATTTTGTATTAACTCAATCATCACCTTGTATATGATAAAGTGTTCGAACTGCACAATGGTTTTGGAACTCCTAGGGGATATAATTTTTTAATTATATTCTCTTTATGAACAATTATAAAGGATTTATTGACGATGTTAACAAATAAGATCAGTTAAATTAACAGAAAAATAACTAGGGATAACCAAGCATAGAACTAAGAGAGTCAATGGTTGAATAGATAAAACCATATATTAATTAATAGAGTTTAAAAGGGGAATATATATTAAAATTTATGTATATATATTCAAATTTTGAATATTATCATAAACATTTCAGTTTTAGTACTTTGTAAAAACATGGTCACAGAGATAGAGATGAGAAAGGTATATATTTATAAATGATATAATAAAATAAAGGATAATAAATAAATGGCCTATAATATTATTATATTCCTATTCTAATGGAAAATGTGATTCTACATATCTTTCTTATGATAGTGAGGATGATACTATAATATAAATTGAATCTTGATGCTCTGATCTCTTTTTATTAATTTGTGATATTTCTCGATAATATTCTAGTATATTTTAAAATTTAGGAGGATTATTTGAGAAATATAATTTTTTATGAAGTTTTTCTTTAATAGTTTTGAATCATATATTTAATTCCATAAATAACCTTAAAAGTTATTTTTTCACAAGGATTTATATATATTTACAGGGTAACTATTAAAAGATACAATATTGGGGAAAGGATAACTATTATATATAACAGACACCTTATATTGTGAGAAAATAAAGGGTTGATTGATTTAGAAAATTTAACTTATATAGTATTGTGAACCATGGGATTGATAATTGATTCATTATATTTGTAGTGATGTTCATCATATATTTTGTAATGTGGTATATATTGTCTACTGTGTGATTTTATGACCAAGCTATTATTATCATTTTACGATTAAATAATGTTAATAAGTAAAAGAATATTTGGTTTCAATGTTCTATAATTTCTTAGTGATTATTAAGGTATTTGGAATTGTATATTTTGGATAGTGTATTATTAGGTTATATAAATACATAAACATTTGATTTTTTTAATTATTAATATTGTTTGGGAAAAGATAAGTAAATTAATGTATCATAAGATTGTAAGGTAGAATTATTATTATAAGTTATATCTTAAATGACAACACTATTAAGATTACTTTCATCTACATTCATCTATAAATAATAATAAAAAATGTGAGGGGACAAGTTTTTTAAAAAATGTAAAATTTAACACCCATAGATTTTTAATTTAATAATTCTTTAATATCTAATATGTTCAATAGTGTTTGATACACACATCATTAAACCACAACATACCAAAAAGCATTATAAATCATCCGAATGTACCTTTATAATTAGATGGTAATGATATATGTAAAAAAATTATTAAATATATGATTAAATAAAAACTAAGGTCATTATTTATTCTAAGGCATTGATAAATTAAATAAATGTATCTAAATAACTAATTAGAGTGATTTATATTTCAAAATGATATGTTTTAAAAAATTTAATAATATGTAATTTCTTTAAGAAGATAAATATATGATGGTTAAACTATATTACTAATATGTGTAAAATATTAACATCAATTTAATTAGTAATTTAATAAAATATGAATTAAATAGTGGATTTTTAAAAAATATTATATTACAATGAAAAGAAATTTCATTATATTTTTTGTTTTTATTAAAAAGATATATTCTAAGATTTTCAATTTTCATTTTGAAAAAACCATTGTTTTTAGAGTAATTATATTAATAATATATTAAAATTAATATTTTATATTTTTATGAAATTTCTAAATTTTTGGTTAATGGTAAAAATTATAGTTTTCTCAAAAAAATTACATTTTTTATAATATTATAATTTCATAAGAAATATTTTGATGTTTATAATACCATTTAATTTATTAAGTATGTTTTTAATGAGTAAAACTATAATTATTTAACTTTCATTATTGATTTAGAAAACCTATGTTTAACATTTTATAAAATTTATTAAAAGAAACTATTTTTGTTCTTTTATTTTAATTATTTTTTTTGTAAAATTAGGGTTATTTTTTTATTGAAATTATCATACAATTTATTTATTTTATAATTAACAAATTTTTATCTTAAAAACATAATACATTAATAATTTTATCCTAAAATTAAATTTTTATCTTAGAAATATACTTATTCTAAAGATGTATTTTTACATGTAACATGCGGTAATGATAAAATTGGTTTCCATTTAAAATTTATATTTTATAACATAAAATTTATTTCATATTTTAAATGTGTAGGTAATAAATATTTTATTAGTTATTTTCTTTCTATGCATTAAAATAATATTACCTATGTAAAATAGTTTTTAAATTAAAACAAAATGAATATTTAAAGTGAAATTATAATATTAAAGGATATAAAACATGTTTAAAACATATTTTAAAATGACTTTTTTGGAATATAGAACTTATAGAATCCTAACTAAATTATTTTCTATTTTTTGAGAAAATTGAAATGTGAAACATGTTCTCTCTTTATATTATGATTAAATATTTTCAAAATTTTTATTCTCACTAATTATAAAAGGGGCCACTCGTCACCCCTCAAAGGACACCATAAAAATTCTGTTTTTTTAAATCAGCCATATTAAATTAAAATAATATTATATTTCAATTCCATTTGATTATCCCCTTAATATTTTATCATAATCCTATCATTTCTATAGAGTCCTCTATGAAAACAAATCCTCAACATTAGGACTAATTGTTTCTAACTTCTATTATTAATAATATTACATTAACAAATAATATTTTATAATTATTAATTATAAAATATTAATTTTCATATAATTAATTTTATTATCCTTGGGGAATAATAATTAACGATCTTTTAACATTTCCACTATGAAAAGCTAAAAAACGGTATTTGTGTGTTCTACGGACTACCTATTCCACAAAGTAACATCCTATATTTTTAACCACCGCCTATCATCACCGATTAAAATATGGAAATTAATGAATAAATTCTAAATATATAATTTAATAATGATAAAAAATGTAAAAAATTATAATCCATTTGTGTTCCCTCTAATTATACATTAAATGAAATTGATAACTATTAGTTTTGTGGAATACTGCATCCACTAAGTATTGTATCTAATTTTTCCAAAAATTTCATTATTATTTAATAAAATTAAAAAAAATATTATAAAAAATTAAATTAACTAAATAACATCATTAAGATTATATAATAATTATGTTATTCTAATAATAAACTACATTCATAAATATAATTACCCATTAATTTCGATATGTTCATGTTTGGGTCAGTTTTACTACTAATATGAATAATTCAATAAAATATATCATTGATAAATATAGTAAATTAATAAATGATAATATATGATATAAATAAGGAAATATGGATTTTAATTTGGTTTTAGGATAGAAACATTTATATTAATCTAATCAATTATGATACTCGTGTTTTTTTATTAAAATTCATCAAAAGAAGATCATCATCGAATTCATATTTAAGGATCATAACTAAAACATTTATAAAATGAAATTATAAAATTATAAATAATTATTAATATTATCCTTATTATCTTGTAATTATTATCATTAGGATAATAATTAATAAGAACATTTTTATTAGAAAACTTTCTCCAAATGATCAATATTACTTACACATGATATTAAAAGTATATAATAATAAACTAATATACATGTAGAAAATAAATATAAATGATGCCTATAATCATAATGTATATGATTAAGTTTATGAATAATTTTATTAATATATATATATAGGTTATATGATATATTATAATTTTCTATAAAATGTACGAAGACAAGGTATATGCATCTAGTCTCAAATTATCACCCCTTGAGACAAAAAGACTATCATAAAACGTGATTTTTTGAAATTTATTATCTTCTAAACCATTAATATTTTGTACCATGACTGTATAATTATTCATGGTATTTTATGTTACATTTTATATAATATACATTAAATTATTTAGCTAATATGATTCTGTTATTTTGTGGGTTTTGATAATTGAATTTTATTCCATCGAGTTACAACCTTTTTTGTTGAAACTATATTAGTCCAATAATGATTTATTGTATTTAATAAATGGTTATTATTAAATTTATAATTTGTATGGGATAATAATTATCCCTTATAACCTCATTATCAAATGATTCATATCCCATTAATTATGTTACTTGTATAAGTTCTTTATCTCGAATTACAATTCCTTGTAACATTTTCATGTTATACACAATGTTTTTTTTATTTTATGGTGTACTTACTTCCCATTTGCTATTTATATCACTATTATCTCAGTATTAAAAATATTTAATATTTCTATTTAAATTATATCATTAAATGGGGTTTCATTCAATCTTTTCAACAGTTTTATGTGTAATTATTATATATTTTAAATTATATGAGATAAGTTTGATATTTTTAACCATAGATCATTTATATAGTACATTTCAACCAAATTTAATTCAGTTATAATTAATATATTTTTCATAGGGATTCAATCCCTTCATGATGGTGAAAAATAATTTCTCCTTCGTGAGCTACTTCAACCTTCCTTTTGCTAGGTTCATTATCTTATGGATCAATGGAGACATGTTGTTTTCTCTTATACCTCCCTTACTCTATCTATTTATTCTATGAGACTCATCTTCTTCTTTGGTGGGTGTGCTGATTTTTTATATGGATTTGGGAATGTGTCGGTGGGGGATCGGGTAATGGAGGATTCTCTGTTTTGGTGGCCTCATCCCTTAGTTATTTAGATTATTTTGGTGTTATTATTATGGTAATTCATGGTTTCTTTTTAATTTTTCAATATCATTTATCCCTTTTCCATTCTATTTTCTTCTGGTTCTGGGTTCTATATTTGTTTGAATTTTATTGGGGTCTTATCCCCTGTATGATCCTTCACTTTTTCCATGTATGCTTTCCGTTGAGATTCTTCCCTTTTTTAACATAATTATTTTATAAAAAAGATAATAAAAACCACATTTTATAAATTATAAATACATTAAATGGAAAAAAATGATTTATCAATAAAATAACTAAATAAATTTTCTAATGTTGTTTCACAAGAAAAATTTTTTATTTAACACTATCGAATATTCAATGGAATATTTTCGTGGCCGGACTCTAAGATAGTGAAAGATTTAGATGCCCTTATATCTTCAGTGATGGTAGAAGAAAGATATTAGAAATATTTTATTAAGTGAGAACTATTTATTCAATATAATTGAATAAAAAAATTGTGCACTACAGGAGATTTATGAGACCACTTATAGGTTCGGAACATGGAGTTTCCCTAGGCACAACATGACATATATAGGCATCCGAAGTTTGGAAACCTTTCTCAAGAGATAAATTTATTATTTAATATTTATATATTTAATTTTATTGAAAATAATTAATATCTCCGAAATCATGCATTTTTTGATAAATTTGATACCGATTTTGGGTCCATAATGGGGGGTTTACTCTATGGATGGAAAAACATTTATACACAATGAGAATATTAGTAATCCCATTAGTTAAAATTGATTTATTTGGGAATAAAATTATTTAATAAAATTAAATAATAAATAAAAGAGATTTATTGGTCATGTTTCTTCCTCAAACATGATTTTGGATATGTTTTACCACCAATGAATATTGGAAGATTAATTTTTGACTATTGTGACCTGAATAAAATTTTAAACATCATTTAAGGGTGAATTAAATTAATCATCCATCAATAATATGTTGAATCAATCCCTAAACATAGAGTTTTAAATTGATTTTTTCGATGAACATGTGGTATGGGTTTTATATATAAATAACCCTATTCTTGTGTTTCATAGTATATTGTTTCGAGTGAGAACGTCCTCAGATGTCCCTTGGGTATGTACAAAGTTTTTTTTTCTTTCATCAAGAACCAGCGGTGCTCGACAAGCTGTGTAACCCCCTACTGTGGGACCCTCCTACTACACCTCTCATATAGGTCCTTATTTTCTTTATTTCATTGTCTCTATATATCCCTTTTATGCAATAATTAATTTTAAAAAAATTTAAAAGTAAAATAGAAAACTTTTTTTTTAAAATCCTAATTTGAATTTTTTCCAAATGATATTTATATACATTCTTTTTTTTATTTTATAAATTGAGTTTAAAATAAATTAGAAAGAAATTTTTGTGAGTGTTTTTATCAAGTGATAAATATAAAGATTTATAAAATTATAATTTCATCAAATTATGGAGATGTGATTTTAAGAGTTATAGAATGATAATTCCATGGAATTAAAAGAAAATATCAAGAAATAAATTGATGAAATTATCTTTTAATAATTATCATTACACCAAATGGTTGAAGAATAATTGTGTAATAATGTCAAAGATAATTATAATGTAATACTCTGAAATCATCACATGAAAATTTAAAAAGATGTTTTTATAATATTTTTATTAGGGGATAAAACTCCTTTTTTGTATGGAGTTTTTTAGTGTCTTAGATTTATATCAAATCAAAATATATCATACATATATTTTTGATGTGTGGATAATATTTGTGATATGGTGGGTTCTTTAAACAAAATCTATTTTAATTTGATAAAATTAATATATTATATACGATATGTGCAATCATACTAAAAAACCACAGGTATAACCAATATAAATTAGATAATTTGAATTATTGTGGGAATAAACTTTTGAATTATCATACTAATAAATTTATGTTATTTTTTATGGAAGAATGACATTGGATAATTTTTGTTAGAAAAGTGATAATTTGATAAATCTTTTATGGTTTCATTGGAAAATACATATGGTATGTTTTATATTGACATTGTGATTTAATTACCTAGATTTTGAGCATATATTATATTGATGTAATTGATATTTGATGGTTTGTAGCTGAGGGAATGATGAGTTTGTCTTGATAAGACTCACATTTATTATAGACACCAAAGATATTGGTGAAAAATTTTCCATGCCTCTTTTGGGTAGAGAGTAATGGTAATTGAGGAATGAGGGTTGAATATATGATTATATGGAATTTAAAAAGACCATATGCATTGTCACATGATGCATGAGGGTGATATTCTAGAAATAATGTCAGCTGAGGCCATTTTTTAAGACATGTTATTAATGATTCGTCCTTTGTAGAATAATCTACCAATGATTTGGTAGATCTATCCAACTGTATAAGGGTATACACAAAATAGAGATAACTGGTAGGGAGCTAATGTAGGTTTGGCTAGCCTCAAGTGTTACTCCATAATCTAATGTTCATCAGGTTTTATTTTCATGTGCAATATTAACTTATTAAATTTATTAATTGTTTATCACTATATATTATGCACCATATCACATAGATTGAATTATTTTAGACATGGTGGTGTTGACCTACTAATTTGTACTCACACCCTTGATAGGAACCCCTTTTGTACCTGGATAGATTTCATGGATGTATGTTTGGACAAGGAAAAATGACTTTTTAGTCGATTTGTAGTATAATGGATGGGTTGGAGCTTAGAGACATGTCCTACATGGGGTTGTTATTGTGGTTTTGGAGATTTTAATTTGATTCTTCTTATTTTTTATTATTTTTATGACATTCAACATATCATTTATACACATTCAATTTGTTATTAAATTATTATTTTATTATGTGGATTTGTTCTGTTTTTTCCTTCTTTAGTTTTGGAAGTCTAATTGTTTATTTAACATTTTTTGTTATTTTTTGCTACTCAGTAATTATTTCATCTTTTATTAAAACACTTTCGAGAGGTTATGGTTGACACACTATATTCTTTAGACCATCAATGATATTCGGTAGCATCTGGAATATAGGGAGGCACACTTGAAGAAATGTACCCAACCAGCTCGGTCACTTGAGGGAGCACAATATCGGGGATGTAACAATGTGGTATTAGATCCAGGTAACATTTTTATTATTTTGCATTTTGGGAAAGGTATAAAAGAGACAAGGAAGTATTTGGACTTGTTAATGAGGCTTGTGCATGAGATTAGTTTACCAATGTATAGGGGAAAATTGTAGTGCCCTGGGATGGGATTATTGCTCATGATGTTCACTTGTTACAGTTTGATGTAATTTCTCCTCGGGTGATTTAGATGTTGTGTGATGTTATTATTTCATGAGTTTATACTCATTTCCTAGTATGACATGATATGAATTTTCTTGCATAATGACAGGGTCATAGGGATATATTTTGACACACATTATTTATGACATGGACATAATTATTTCATGTGATATATTTCCTTTTAAACGATGTAATGAGATGCAAATTTTATCAGATAAAAAAAATGAAAGAAGTGAACTAATATTTTATGCAAATTAAATTGTAATCCATGATTAAATAAATCATTAGTTTGGTTGTTCTATTTTGTAGTCACCTATATGGTTGACCTTATTACTAGATAGATATCTAAATAGTGTGTTTGTATTATAGATAAAATTCCCACTTGTCTTATTTGACTTCAGTGTGAGGAAACTGTAAATCAGCATGATCCTAATGAAGCTGAACTAGAACATCCAATTGTTCATGAGATTCCAGTGGATTTTTAGCTTAATTAAATCATCCCTAGGGTCATGTTATTTATTTATATTGAGATTATTCACACCGTACCATTGATGTCTAGGATGATGAGATAGATTCAACTATAATATCCACCTACATTTACTAAGAATGAGGTCCCCAGGCAGCCAAATTCTGGATTGAGTTAGTCCAGAAAATCATCAAGAACCTTGAGACACCTATTGATATTTGGGTAAAGATGGATGTGTACATTCTTCATAGACCATCCCATGAATTAGTGGGACATTATAGAGCATACCAGGAAGCAATAATAGTTAACTTTAAAGGACGACAACATGATGTTCCTTACCCACTTCTATCCTAAGACATGGAATTATGAGAAGGCTCGTGAGTTCATGAACATTACACATGATAAATTTTCATTGATAATGAATTTCATATTCTTCACCAACCTAGAAATCTTTCATCCATCCTTTGAAGCTGATGATATTTCTGGGGCTAGATGTTTCTATGATGTTTTTACTATGAGATCAGGTGATAGATAAATGTATTCCTTTTGAGAATCCTGTAAAATTAGATTAATTAGGATATAATCATATATGGGGATATGAGAGAGTCCCTGAGTGTTTTCTGGGTAGTTTCTTCATAGAAATTCAGAAAATATTTTTCTGGTGGAAAGAAGCCCCGCTCTGAAAATTCTCTCCAAGGCAGTGGCAGGAAGATCAGTCAAGGGAGTGGAATTCCTCCTCAAGGCCATGGTTCGGTGGAGTGATTTTATTGTGGAATGATAAACCATAAGCACTTGTAGCTTATTCACCCTATATTGGAGTATCATGTATGTGGTAGGATGGGTCATCTTTAGTTGTTTTTTGGGAAGTTCCCATAATATAGTAGTGGAAGACGGTCTGGACAGGCACCTGAGTCTGGAAGGGGCTCAGCTACCCCTCATCATACTGGTAGATGTAGTTCTATAAGTCATTCAGGATGAGTAAGGGGGTGTGGAACCCCTCTATAAGAGAGTCTTTACCACATAGAGGGAATATCATTGTATATTCTACCTGAATCCCATGGTAGAGGGGTGATCCAGCTGAATTCTATATAGTTTTCTCCAACCAGTTTGAATGTTGGACCTTCTACTATCAGAGGTACGATTATTGTATCATCCACCATAGTTTTCATTTTATTTTATACAACATAATAGTATTCATTTATATATACTCATTTTTATTTGGTTTTGGTTTTTCCATAGAGAGAATATTTGGGTTATGAATATTTGATACACCATTTTGAGTGCGGTTAGAGGATATTAGGCACTACAAGGATGTTCTCTTAAAATTTGAGTCTATCACTTTCTTTTGGATATTTTTTTTACTATAAATTTCATTTCTCTATTACATTCTCTTTATGGATTTTCATGTTCTATACTAGGACAATACAAATTATTGTAGGAGGAGAGTTACAATTTTATTGTTAGAAGGAGGTATCAATACTCACCAGGGTGACAGGGATTTTCAAGAAAGTCATTCAGGACCAAGTCAGGGTATATTAGATTATCTCTTAGAATAGATGGAATACATTGTCCTTGATGATGGAGTCATGCAACAGGATTCATTTCCTCCACTGGTTGAAAAATTTTAGGACTTCTTTCTAGAATAATTCTCCAAATTACCACCATTTCAAGATATTGTGTTCACGATCGAGTTGGTTCCAAGAGCTGAGCCAATTTATATTCCTCCATATAATATGGAACCACTTGAACAACAAGAATTGAATGTTTTCTCGGTAATTCTAGTGGATAAGGGTTTTATATGACCTTGTACATTGCCTCGAGTTTCTAGAGTCCTGCCATCCATGAAGGATGAGAGGACTTCATGCTTATGCATAGATAATTAGAGTTTGAACTAGATGATAGTCAAGAACTGATATACTCTTCCATGAATTGATTTTCTCTTCGATTAGTTAATTGGTTCTAGAATTTTGGGAAATATTTACTTGAGGTTAGGGTACCACCAGTTGAGGCTGAGCCCAATATACATAACTCATATTTCATTCAGGAGTAGGTATGGTTTATCTGAATTTATAGTAATTTTGTTTCTTGTGATGAATGCACTGGAATTATTCATGGCCTTACCAAATTAGATCCTTCATCCTTTCCAGGATCAATTTTTGGTAGTTTTTTTTGAAGACATCTTAGTGTACTCTCAGTCTCCAGACGATCATGACCAACTTCTTGACATCATCTTCAGCACACTGAGTGAACATTATATTTACCCCATTCTATCAAAATTTAGTTTATAGATTGATAGATTGCACTTTTTGGGTCGTTTTGTCTCATATGAATGATTTTTAGTTTACCCAGAGAAGGATGTATCCATGATATCATTGGAGAAACCAAAAATGCCTTTGATATTCATAGTTTTCTTGGTCTAGAGGGTTATTAGCAATGCTTTATCCAGGATATCTCCCATCTAGATACACCAATTTCTGGGATGACTAAAAAATGGGTGATGTTTGTTTGGTTAGATTCATGTGAGTGAGAAGTCCAAGATATTGAGAGCATTCTGATATCATCAATGATACACACCTTAGAAAAGCATAGTAATGAGTACATCATGTAATGTGATGTATCCAGAGTTGGAATCAGATAAGTTCCACTATAGTAGGACCATGTTGTTTCTTATAGAAGTTGAAAATTTAAACATCATGAGATTAATTATCCCACATAATATTTGGACATATGTGTGGTGGTAGATGCCCTAAAATTTTGGAGACACTGTCTTATAAGAAAATGGTTTTGGGTGTACATGGACCACAAGATCCTTAGGTATATATTTTCTCAGAAAGTCCTACTCCTTTCGTATATGATTTTGGTTGAGTATATTTAGTAATTTGAATTCAATAATTCTTACACACTGAGCATGAAAAATGTTTTCATTGATGCATTGAGCCGGAATATATATACTGAGGCAGTGCGGAATCTTGCAATGAGGTTCGGCTAATGAAACTCCTTGAAAATATGCATCTTGATGACTAGGTTCCTCAGGGATGAGTAGCATTGAAATTAACATCTATTATACCCATGCTTCGTGACTAAATAAAGATAGAGCACATAACTGATATACAAGGAAAATTTATGAGAGATAGTATATATGTTAAAGAGAAACCATTGGGATTGTATTTTTGAAGTAGAATTTTTTTTCATTTTCATGCCCAAGTATGGGTTCATATGGGTTTGTGTGAGGAGATGATGAGAGAGTTATGTGATTTTATATGGATGATATATCCTTGTTTTACAATTATGTATAATTATCTACATAGACCGTATTTTTAGCTTGGGATGAAAAATTAGATAACGGGCTTTGTAGAGAGATGTTTCATATGTCAATAGGTGAATATAGAGCATTAGAGACCTACTAAGATATTGCAGCCTCTTCCCATTCTAGAGTGGAAGAGGGATGGTGTCACTATTGATTTTGTGACCGGATTACCAAGGAAACCTCGGAATAATGATGTTATGTGGGTGATTTTAGATCAAATAATGAATTTAGATATCTTATTACAATAAGGTAGATCTTCACCATAGATGTTGTTGGTAGTTTTTATATATGTGAAACAATTCCCTTACACTATGTTCTGTGGAGAATTATTTCTGACCAAGATTCTAGTTTCTCATCTTGGTTTTTGTAGGGCTTTAAAAGGCCATGGGATCACTGGTTTATCTATCTATAGCCTACGACCCTCATCCAAAAGGTCAATCTAAGAAGACCATTTTAATTTTGGAAGATATGTTACGAGCCTGTGTTTTGGATTTCAATTGATCATGGGAGTAACATTTGTCACTCATGGAGTTTTCCAATAATAACATCTCCCAATGATAGATCCAAATGCATCCTTTTAATCCCTTGAATAGAAGTTCATTCTATTCACCTCTTTATTGGTTAGAGGTATGAGAGATAACACTTCTTGGAACAAGTCTAATATAGGAGACATATGATCATGTTTAGTTGATCAGAATGTAGTTAGTGACTGTGTAGAGCCAACATAAATCATACACCGTCCAACGAAGATGAACACTAGAGCTTGATGTTGGTCATATAGTTTTTCTTTGGGTTTCACCTTGACTAGGTAAATTTCATGTTTTTAAAACAAAGTAATTCAATACCCCTATTATTTGGGGCTTTCGAGATTGTGGAATGGGTTTGTCCAGTGGAATAATATATGGCCCTTCCACATCGTTAAAGTTATATGAATTATGTGTTTCACATGTTTCATATTTGGAGATATCATTATTAACATTCTCATCTGATTAAAATTTAGGATTTTGAGCATTGGGTAGATATATTTCTTGAGGGGTATCGTTTACAAATTGTGGACTATAGTGAAAAGATTATCTAGGGAAAGATTGTTCCAATCATACAAGTATTGTAGTAGCATAGACATTTTCAAAAGGAGATAGGAGAGATGGAGTCTGATGTGTCAGAATAGTGGCCATACTTGTTCACTAATACCCCACATTTATTCATAGAGTAGCTCGTGGATGATTTGTTATACAGTGGGTAGGTTGTAAGATCCCTCCCTTTTTCCAAGTATGTTTTCCTTTGAGTTTCATTCCTTTATTAACTCATGATTTTTTTTAATGATAATAAAAACCAGTTTTTATAAATTATAAATTCTTTTAGTGGAAAGAAATGATTTATCCTTGAAATAACTAAATAAATTTGGAAAAGGCAATATAAAATAGAAAATTCCTATTTATCAGTTTGGAATATTTACTGGAATATTTTTGGATTCATACTCTTAGTTAGTGTGAGATTTCAATGCCTGTAATAGTTCAACAATGGAAAAATAAATAAAAATTATTAAAAAGGGAAAATTTATTTAATATAATTTAATAACTCTAAAACGGTGTGTCGTATGAGAAATATGAGACCACCAATTTTCCCAGAACATGGTTTTTACCCTATATAGGGTATTCCATTTTTATGCATCAGATATTTGGACACATCATTCATGAGATAATGTTATTAAATAATATTTATTTATTAATTTTAAATGGAAATAATTATTATCTCACAAAATGTGCACCATATGAGAAATATGAGACCACTGTTTGGTCCAAAATGGGGGGTTTACCATATATAAGGTATAATTTTAATTTGAAACGGGCATATTATTAACACCATAAAGTAAAAATTTTTATTTATAAATAAATTAAATAATTAATTTAAATAACTAATAAAATAGAATAAATATTCACATTTCTCCCCTAACGTGATATTGTCTATTTTTAACAACTGAAGAATATTGGATGCATTATTTTGGACTATGTTGACCGAAAAAAGATTTGAGAAATAATTTTGGGGTGAATTAAATCGCTCTACAATCAATAATAAATTAAAATGGCCCCTAAATGTGGAGTTTTAAAGTGGGGTTTTTATGAATACAAGGTTTGGTTTTTCTATATTAACAACACTATTATTGTGATTCATAGTATATCGGGTCAAGTGAGAATATCCTTAGACTTCCCTAGTGTAAGTCTGATGTTTTTTTCTTTCATCCAAGACCCGATGGTGTATGGCCTACTACGAGACCCTCTTGTTACAAGACCATCCTAGTGAACCTCTCATGTAGATCCTACTTTTTCTATTTTTATTTTTTATCTATATTTCTCTATTTTATTCAATAATTCATCAAAAAGGTAATTGAATAATAGAAAAAAACGTGTTTTAAAAATTAATAATCCTATATTTTTTTCAATGGATAAATATTTATATATTTATTTTTGGATTATCAAAATATAGTTTTAAATAAATTAACAATATTTTTTTTTTGTTTTTTTATCACGCGATAAATATGAAGATTTATAAAATTATAATTTTTTACAATTATATATATAATGTTATAATAGTTTTAAAATGGTAATTTCATGTAATTAAAATAAATTATCAGTGAATAATTTGATGAAATTATCATTTATTAATTATCATTACATTGATTTCTGGAATAATAATTCTATGATAATATCAATGATAATAAAAATTTAATGATATGAAATTGTGACATGATAATTTTATAATATATTTTTTAAATATTTTTATTAACGTGTAATACATGTTTTTAGGGAGTTTGATAGTCTCTTCGATTCCTCATAAACCAGACCGAATCATATCCCAATTTTTCATGTGTGGATCATATATTATATAAGGTGGGTTGTATAAACTAAATTTCTTTTCCATATGATAATATTATTTATAGTATATGTGATATTTGTTATCGCACTGGCATGTCATTGGGATGACAAAAAAAATTAGATAATTTGAATGATCTCTGGCATAATATTTTGAATTCGCATAATAATACATTTGTTTTATTTCTTATCGGAGAATCACATTGGATAATTTTGGTAAGACAAATGATAATTGGATTAATTATCTAGGGTTTCTTATGATAATACATAAAGTATGTTTGATATTTCCCTTTTAATTTTTGTTTTCATAGATTTTGAGATTATATTATATCAATGTAATTGATACATGAGGGGTCGATGATAATGGAATGTTGAGTTTCTCTGGGTACGACTCAGATTTATTATGGATGCATGAGGGCTTGGTGAATGATTTTTTGTACCACCTAAGGAAAAGTTGATGAATTACTTGATGATTGAGGGTAGAGTATATGATTATATGTGATGTCTGAGGACCCAAAGCTGAGTCACATGATTCCTGATAGCGAGATATTTGAAAGAATGAGTGATGAGGCCATTTTGATGTCTATTTATTAACAATTGATCCTCAATAGTATAATATACCACTAATTTGGGTGGTTAGTCCTGATGTGCGAGGATCTACCCATTAAGGGAGATAATCAGTAGGGCTCTAAAGATGGTTTGGATGGCCTCAGGTGTTTGTCCATAACATGAGGTTAAGTAAGTTTTGTTTTCATGTGAAGTATTAATGTTATACATTAATACCTTATTTATTTTCATATTTCACACCACATATCACTAATATTGTATTTTTATTATACATTATGGGTCACACCTATTGAGTTGTACTCATACCCTGAAAGGGATACCATTTTTTACCTGGATAGATTTTATGGATGCAGGTTTGGATAAGAGAAATGGACCATGGAGTGGATTTGTAGAAAGCTGTATGGGTTAGAGCTTGGAGATAGGTCCAACATTGGGTTTGGACCCTGGTTTTGGGGATTTTATTCAAGTCATATTATTAATTTTTTTATGACTTTCACCATTTCATTTATACAGATTACATTTTTCAATATATTATTATTTTATTATGTGGATTTATTTTGTTTGTACCTACCTTAGTTTTTGTTGTATGATGTTTTATCCATGTTTTTTTATTTATGATACTCTATTATTATTTCATCATTCATTCTAACTATAACCATAGGGTATATTCTCCCCCACTATATTCATTAGACCCTTACTGCTAGTCAGCATCCTCTGGAATATGGGGAGGTTCACTTGAGGTCATATTACCAACCAGCATGGTCACTTGAGGGAGAACTAGGCTATGGATTTTTCAACCCCTGTTTTCCCCTACTTCTTCCATGTTATGGTTTTAGTTAAGGGTTCATACCCATTTTCCTTAGGGATTTCATCCCCTTTTGTTCATGTTTCCCTATTTGGTTTCTTCCTTAGTTCAGTTTCCCCTTTATGTATTTCTTCTTCTATACGGTTTAGGGTAATGATGTGTTAGTGATTTTGGATTTTGGCTGACTTTGTGGTTATCTTCGGCATTTCTTGGTGTTTTTTGATGTTCATTGGTGGTGTGAGGTTAAATATTGTGATGATTGGTTCCTTAGGTGGATCACTGCTTCTGGTTGGTTCACGACTGTGGTGGTGAGTTCTGGTGGACTTTTCTGACATTGTTGACATTTTGTTAGTTTGGTGCTGAGCTTCCTGGTGCTTTAGGGTGTTACCCCCATGGATAATCCTAGTTTTTTCCTCTAATTATAATTCATTTGTTGTCCCAGAAACATTGACAATGATTATGAAAATGTTTTTATGTATATCATCAGTGACAATGATGACTTCTCTAATGATGACGAAGATGGTGTCTCTTGATGGAAATGTTAGTGTTCATAACATCACCGAATATTTTTTTAGTGGTTATATATGGTGATGATTATGGTGATCACGATGAAGATATGGGTTTTTCATGGATGAATCTTGACATAGATCAGATGACTGGCATCTTTGGTGTAAGAGTAGGCATCTTGAAGAGATTCGGTGACCGAGGCATGATGATGGTCTACCTATTTTTTGAATGTTAAATTGTGAAATAGTAATATCGTTTCAATGGTAGAATTGTGGAGTCGAGGATGACAATGATGATGAGATTGTTGAATGTGTATGTTGGTGGCCATGTGATGTGTAATTCATGTGGACTATATTTGTTTTTCTAATTTTCAAATTGAATTTTTTTTATGGCACAATTTTCTATATTTAGATGTAGGCGAGTTACAGTGGTTTTAATCTATTAAATCATTTATCTAGTTGTAACTTTATTATGATTCTCAATTTAACAACAAAAGTGTTATTATAAAATACCAAAAATTTAGATTATGGGCTATAAATGTTTTTAAAGGTCAGATTTTTTTCTTTTATATTATATTTTTATTCACCACATGTTTCCATTTTGTGGTGTATATATTGATGAAGTATTACCTCATAAATCCACTTATACAATTTTATTTTAGCAGACTAAACATAAAAAAGTCTATTATTATCTATGCCTTTTCTTATCATCCTCGATTACTGGAAAACATTATCTTCCAGTTCCTTTTAATTATGAACACTCTATATTCCTACCATTGATTAATGTTTGTTAACCTATATTTTGTATGATGAATGATTGGTACATTTTTGAATTATTTATATACATACTATTCTATATGTTGTTAGATTGAGGGGTAATTTTATTGAAATATTTTATATTTATTGATCATGGAAATATTTAGGAGTTGTATACTTGTTATTAAAATACAGATGATTACTAAAGAATGTTTGGTTTTGTATTGAATAGCGTATTCCATCATATAATTAATGTGTTAAACATAATTATTAATATATTTGGTTTGATATAGATAGCCCCTATATGCTCTGAAAGGTCTTATGATACAATCATTATTTTTTATTTCAATGTATGCCTACAAAGAAAAAAATATTCCCAAACAAAAAGACTTGATGGTAAGATCAGGATGTATGAGATAATGATGTCTTAGATTGGGGAATTGTATTAGTTATCCTAAATTATTAATTTCATCACTGAAGAACCAGTTATTATTATCCATGTGATTTTTTATTTCTATTTTAATACATATGTTAATTATGCTTTCAGTTTCAGTCAATTAGGGAATTATTTTTGGTTTTCTATTCCAACCATATTATTTCTTCTCATTTTATAATTAGTTATGATCTTTGATTTTTATAGATTACATTTACTATTAAAGAGTGTTTTAGCTCACCCTTATTATTTTACATTTTTATGGTTGTGAATAAATGTATTACACATGATATGTTTAATAGAATAGCTTGAGTAGAAAATTTTTTGTGGACATCGAAGAAACATTTTGGGTTATGTATTTTCATTTTTAGTGAAGAAATATAAATAATATGAGAAATACATGGGATATATTAGTAAATGTGTTCATAACTCTCTAAATATATTAATATAAAAATCCCTTTGAATTGTTGTGACTTAATATTTATTGGTGATATTGTAATTATTGATGATTAAAATTAGATTTTTCCTATTCTTATCAAATATGGTATTTAATGAAGATGTTTATTCACACTAAATTCCAGGAGCATGGTTATGGGGAACTAAATCTACAATATCCTATATAAATAAAACACAATAATTTTATATTAATTGTATATATAAATTATAAATAAATATTAATTATCATATATCACCAATGAATGATAAAAGAAAAATTCACTGATCTGTGTGTGACCACCAATCTCCCTTACTTTTATTGACTAGATGAAGAACTACTCTAAAAATTTAATCATGCCCAATAATAGTATAATACATATGAAGACTACGTTGAGATGTATTCAATTTTATGATAGAAGCAATAATTATTTAAAAATATTAGTTGAATCGCTATCCATGGGTCACTTTCTATGTTTATGTAAAAAATGATCAAAGAAATCGGGTGTAAAAATATATCTAGACTCCTAGATAAAGGCCCTTACGTTATCATATATCAGAGAGAATAAAATTTTAATGTAATTAATAATATAATTCCAATAATTAAAAAATATTTGAATAAAATATATATTTTATTATCATATTACTCATTCATCAAACATTTGATTTTAAATAGTGATGGGAACCTGGTCCCATGGCATGCATGGCTAAAGAAATCCAGAAATCCACAATGGCCTTCTAAAATACTATATGTGAAAAAATTAAACCAATAAAAAATAATTATAAAATTCAAATAAAAAATAATTAAAAAATATATATTTTACATTTATGAATATATAATCAACCGTTAGTCAAAAACAAGTGATGAAAACCGCTAGACAATAGGGTCTGGAATCATCAATCCTTATAAGACACAAACCCTCCTAGTTTATGGTCGAGTGAAAACATATCATGGGTTGGATGATATTTTATCATGATAATCAACAAGAAACATAACATCAGTAATGGAATGAAATATCATATCAGGACCCGTCCTCGGGGCCCGTGTCGTGACTACCCCAAGCCTGCCTTCCATAGGTTAGGGGCTGGCGACTAGCACCAAAGGCATAAATCCTGATAACTGGGAAGGAATTGCTTTTATAAAAGTAAACAAAACACCACAGAGGACAAGCGGAAGTAAAACACTAAGTACAAAGAGAAGTGTTGAAAGGTAAATGGGCCAGAATACAAACCAAAGTGAAAGTACAACTAAAACTTAACAAAGTACAACAGAAAAAGACAACAGCTGCAAGAACGGAAGAGACTCATGGGTCATCCTCCTCGGATCCTACCTGAAGGGTAGGTACAGATGGCATAGCTCCTGGATCGTCCACCACGGATCCTACCTGAAGGGTAGGTATAGATAGCCTCCACAATGCTCTCGCCTGTCATCCTCCTCCGATTGTCGTCTCCCTGTGAAGTCCACCTCCAGATACTGACTGGTCGTGTAGTCCACCTCCGGGTACTGACTCGTCGAGTAGTCCATCTCCAGGTACCATCCAGTCCTCGAACACTCGGCCTCCGTCAGCACTGCCTGTCGTCAGCAACCAACACAACGAGGTGCGGGCATATCCCGTGCAAGGGTGAGTATAATGATACTTAGTAGGGACCCTGAGACCCTCAAGGTCTCACTAAAACCAACATGGATAACCACAAAGAAGATCACAACAGATAACCTCTACGTAGTTATATGCCCATGCATATACCAAAGTTATCAAGTAACCCATCTCAATCATGAGGAAAACACCAAGACCAAGAAATCAACGGATAACCACTACCCAAGTATATGCCCATACAAATACCCAAGTTATCAAGTGACCCATCTCAATCATGAGGTAAACACAAAGGTCAAAAGTCTCAGCTCAAACCAGGATTTTCATTATCGAAACCGTAACTGCAGAAGAGCTCCGCCTCTGAAGTGTGCAGTGGTCCTGTCACGACTCCGAGGTACTTCTCACTATGCTGAGACTGCTGAGGTACTCCTCCTGTCAAGTACCGCGGGTCTGCGGCCAACTACCGGGTGCTTTGTCCGCTGTGGTTCTGTCGCCAAATACCGGGCGCTCCCCCTAATAGCCTAAAGAGGTACTCCTCCTGTCGAGTACAGCGGGTCTGCAGCCAACTACCGGGCGCTCCATCCGTCGTGGGTCTGTCGCCAAATATCGGGCGCTCCGTCCACTGGGCTAGTCGACTCATTCCAAGTCGAGTCGGCCAAGTAGTCGTCAGGTCTCAACCGGCTACACGGTCTCCATACTCCGTACGCTCGCCTCCAGGAGGGTCCGCTCCACGAGCTACAGGTCGATACTTCATGTATCACAAAGTCCCACGAAGAAGTATCTCAAAGGACCGCCTCGTCATAGGGGTCTCAATTCAACAGACGACGCGTCAAACGGACGCCCGGTCTGTGAGTTATTAGCCTTTCTGTCCCAGGGGCCCGGTTGGTTTCATGAGCGAACCAACCCGGCCGTATCTCCACTGTACCCCGAACACTCATAGGGTATACCCATAGGGACCGTTTCTCAACGTGATCACCAACGCCACTAACGGTTCGTCAAACGGACGTCTAGTGTGAAAGATAACAGGTTTTCTGTTCCAAGGTCCCGGTTGGATTTCGGGTACAATCCAACATGGCCACTATCCAACAGCAACCAAAACTCGGGCAAAGAATTCCAAAAGTTTCGTCTCATCATGAGGAATCTAACGAGACTGACGGTGCGTCAATCGGACGCCCGGTCTGTGAGTTATTGGCTTTTTCGTTCCAGGGGCCCGGTTTGTTTCGTGAGCGAACCAACCTGACCGCACTCCAACGACATCCAAACCTCGAGCGGAGTAAGCCAAAAGATTCGTCTCACATAGAGGAATCCAACAAAGTTGACGGCACGTCAATCGGACGTCCGGAGCTCAAGATATAAGCGTTTTCGCTCCGAGGGCCCGGTTGGTTTCGTATCCAAACCAACCCGGCTGAACCCAAAGTATTCTGAAACCATGAATGCAATATACCGAAACGACCGTCTCGTTTCAAGGATCACTACGCAACTGATGGTGCATTGATCGGAGGTCCGTAGCCCAAGATATGGGAAAAAGACCAAAGATGGTCCGAAAATGGGGGGTCCGGGCCCGGACCGACCCGGCCCGACCCCCCTGGGTCAGCCCGAACCGGGTCGACCCGACCTGGGTCCGACCCGGATGGGCCCGGCCCGGCCTGGCCGGCTCGGTCCGGCTCGACCAGCGCGGCCGAGCGGAAGCCGCGGGCGGGGGTGCGCGGATCCCCCCCACCCTCGCCGCTGATTGAAGCCGGCGGCAAAACGCCGCCGCCTGCCTTCCGGCGGTGCGCCGCCGCCGCCGGTCACCGGCGCTGCCGCCCCGGCGTGGCGCACCGCCACCGCCTTCCGCGGACCACCAGACGCGCTCCGGTGGTCCGTTTCTCCTGCCGTCTTCGCCAAACGGTCCTCTCGGGACCCGACCTTCACTACGAAGGGATTCAAAAGCCATAGCGGCATGCTTCGTCATCGTCTGTTGATTCGCACATCGATAAACATGCTGCGGAGGGTTGTCAGGTCCGTGTTTGTTCGGCCAGTGTCCTCCGCGTTAGGTGTTATCAATTGGAAAATAATAAACACAAGATTTTAATTATTTACGAGGGTATAATTTATCCAAAATAAATTATACGAACACCTTGCAATAAAAAACCCACACACGAGAGTATAAAATTTGAATGTGCGGCGTGACGATGTCGCGCATACCTGCCGCTCGATCCCGCGCGGCGTGGCGATGTCGCACATCCTTGTCACTCGATCCCGCGTGGCGTGACGATGTTGCGTCAATTTCTTTCGATCCGCAACAACAAGAAAAACAAAAAGGGATGGGGATAGCCGTGTTTGTGTGGTCGGGCCTCCAACCATTACTGATATTATGCGGTCCAAAAAGACGCGGATAAAAGACAGAAGAGAAATCACGTATAGAAAACACGTAAACCCCCTTCCTCGGTTCCAAGAGCAGAGTCGCGGAAAGAGGATCTGAAGACGACGTCGGGGTGCGTCTGAGGAGGAAGCAGCGTCTCCTCACGTGTTGCGGTGAAGAGGAAGGAAGGCACGTCGTCGTTCTTCGTGGAAGGATGGTGTTCTTTGTCAGAGACCGATTCGTTCTTCACGTTCTTCGTCATTGAAGAAGATGTTCTTCATGCCTCCCCAAATCCTCCAAAATAACAAAGGAACTAACCCAAAATAAATTAAGCCACACTTAATTTATTAACTCAACTTGTCTTTTGAAATTCAAGTGTTTGAATTTCAAAGACTCACATTAAACTCACTCCATTAATGTCATATGTTATTAACTTAAGTTAACAATATTAATGGTGAGTTTAGGGGGGGTTAAAGGATATGATGGGGTGGGGTTCGTGTGGGCCCCACCACCCTCATAACCTCCCAAGGGAGGTTGGGTAGTTACCCAACTTTCTTCCAAAGGATTAAACTCTTAAAGTAAAATAAAAATTGTAGAATAATTATAAAATAAACTTCCACAATTTTTATCATCAACTCTCGTGAAAACGCAACTCCGGAATAGGTGTTCCTAAGTAATTACCGGAGCTGCGGTTCCATCGGTGCCCTTGGAATTTGATTTCGAGCACCGGTTCAAATGTTAGGAAATCTCGCTCGTTCGTTCACTGAACGTACCCAATATAAACTTCGGAAAATGATTTCGGGCACACCGGGCCTCGGAATCAGGCGCCATCAGAAACTACGTTCTTGTAAAATTCCAAAGAAAATTAAGAAAAAAATTTCCTTGAAATTTCCGAGTCTTTACATTACTCCCACCTCAGGGCTTTACATCCCTGTAAAGCTTTAACACAAACTAAGGTTACAAAAGCGGTATTGAGCAAACACCTGAGCCTTCCGCTCCCATGTTCTCACCTTGAGGTTCCCGCACTTCCAGAGAAAGTGCACCCGAGGAATCGATCGTCCTTGTAGGATCCACTCCTGTCGATCATCGATCTCCACTGGAACCTCCGTGAAAGAAACCCCATCTCCATTGTCCAACTCCTCATGGTCGATGATATGCGAATGGTCGAGCACGTATCTCCTCAGTTGAGATAGGTGGAAGTCGTCGTGCACCTGGTGCAACTGCAGTGGATGGTTCAAGCGGTAAACCACCTCGCCTACCCACCTGAGGACCTAGAAAGGTCCGTTGAACCTCAGAGATAACTTACCACCTTGGCCACATCTCCGTAAACCTCATCGAGGTGAGACCCATATAAGGACATGATCGTCATCCTCGAACTCTAGAGGCCTCCAAGTCCTGTTAGCATAAGGCTTCTGTCGGCCATGTGCTGTCCTCATCCGCTCTTGGATGACCTGGACCATCTCTAGTATCACAAGAGCTGCTATGATTTCTTCATTTCCGAAAAGAGAAATCTGGTCTCATCCCCTGGATGAACCACAGTCATTGCCTAATATAGTCAATCCTGACATGAATGATGCATTCATGCCATAGATGACGTCGTAAGGCCTCGACGTAACTACCAAGAGATCGAACTGTCACTCTCGCCTCTAAGGGTCGAGTCACACTGTCGGCATCAGTGTGAGGTCACTAGGTCTCCTCCAGTAGAAATCTCGAAAGTGAGGGTCAAGTCAACAGTTTTAACCGGAACCACTCAGTATCAACCAAACAAAAGGACAAGAAATCAAACATCACAAAGATAAGTGTATTTTTTATTATTGCATCTCATAGTACAAAGACACGAAGCAACTACAAACAAACATAAAAAAACTAGAAGCAATATGATCAATAGACTCCAGGTCTGGAGCTAGTCCCGCTCCTGTCCATCTGCATCCGGAGCTCCATGACCATAGGCCTCAGCTGCCTGAAGCTGAGCTCTCCCATGTCCTCATTTCCCCTGTGGTCTGCCCTGATCAAACCTCCGCCTCTGGCTGGGAGGTTCTTTATTTAACTGCTGGTTATCTGCATGGTGGGTCGGACAGTCACGTGCCATGTGACCAATTCCACCGCAGGAGTAATAATGTCCACTCTCGGCACGTCTGGCATTAACTCTACCCTAGTTTCCCCGCACAACTGAACCTGATTCGTGCAGTCGGCCACCGGTAGGTCTGGTCCTCTTGGAACTCTGCGTCATCTATCTACTGCCTGCTGCAGAAGACTCTACCGCAAGCTGGATAGTGGTGCGTCATGCTGCTGGAGACTGCTCAGCAAGGAAACTACCCACTAAGAGGGCTCTCTCCAACACCCCTTCTGCATCGGAATGTTGTGAAAACAACAGAAGCTCTAATCTCTCGCCTGAGCCCCTGCTTGAAGGTTCGGGCCCTGAATAACGGGTCCCGTACCATATCTGTGGAGTAGCGCGAGAGGTCTGTGAACCTCGCTGAATACTGTGCCACTGTCATGATGCCCTGCCACAGCTGAAGTAGCTCCTCTATACGCACCGCTCAAAGGGTGGCTGGTACAAACTCTGCCCAAAACAGGCTCTCGAAGTCTGCCCAAAGAAGTGTTTCCTCGTCATGCATTTGGAGCATCGGACTCCACCATATTCCTGTTGCGGCCTGAAGAAGGATGGCATCAAGGATCACCATGAAGTCTGTCGGTGTCTCCACTAGCCTAAGGACTCTCACCATAGCCTCCAGCCAATCCTCAGCCGCCTGCGGGTCCGTCTCTCCACAGAACCTGGGTGGCCTCTAGCGCTGGAACTCGTGCAGTGCGCTCAAGAGACATGAACCCTCTAATGTTGGGGCTGGTGGCATCGGTGGCCCAATGGGTAGTAGTACCACTGGTGCCTCCGCTGGTGCCTCAATTGGAATAGAGCCCTGTACTGAGGCCATGTTGCTAGGCAGGCTGTCAGTACGAAGAACTCTCTGGACTCTAGCTGGTCGTCCGTGGGGAGGCATCCTGAAAGAAACAAACATGACACGGTCAAAAGACTTATACCTGGTGAGCTGGCCTGGTTTGAGCTGACATTTAATAACTTCTGGAAACACACACGTAATCAGTGTTTTCATGCACAAAGTCAGAAATCAGTTGTCAGGGTCCTGGTGTATGGATACGTCGGCCGCCCGCACCAACAATGGACTCCCTGAACTTAAAACCACACTCGGTACTCTTAACACTATTGCTTCAAAGAAAGAAAAATATCAGAGTTATTAGTTCTGCGGTAGAACCGACTCCTTTGATACCAATTTGTCACGACCCTTCCTCGGGGCCCATGCCGTGACTACCCCAAGCCCGCCTTCCATAGGCCAGGGGCTGGCGACTAGCACCAAAGGCATAAATCCCGATAACTGAGAAGGCATTGCCTTTATAAAAGTAAACAAAACACCATAGAGTACAAGCGGGAGTAAAACACTATGTACAAAGAGATGTGCTGAAAGGTAAATGGGCCAGAATAAAAACCCAAGTGAAAGTAAAACTACAATTGAACAAAGTACAACATAAAAAGACAACAGCTGGAAGAACGGAAGCGGATCATGGGTCGTCCTCCTCGGATCCTACCTGAAGGGTAGGTATAGATGGTGCAGCTCCTGGATCGTCCACCACGGTCCTACCTGAAGGGTAGGTACAGATAGCCTCCACAACACTCTCGCCCGTCAACCTCCTCCGAGTGTCGACTCGCCGTGAAGTCCTCCTCCAGATACTGACTCATCGTGTAGTCCACCTCCGGGTACTGACTCGTCATGTAGTCCACCTCAGGGTACCGTCCAGTCCTCGAACACTCGGCCTCTGTCAGCACTGCCCGTCGTCTGCAACCAACACAACGAGGTACGGGCATATCCCGTGCAGGGGTGAGTATAACGATACTCAGTAGGGACCCTGAGACCCTCAAGGTCTCACTAAAACCAACATGGATAACCATAATGAAGATCTCAACAGATAACCTCTACATAGGTATATGCCCATGCATATACCTAAGTTATCAAGTAACCCATCTCAATCATGAGGAAAACACCAAGACCATGAAATCAACGGATAACCACTACCCAGGTATATTCCCATACATATACCCAAGTTATCATGTGACC
The DNA here is from genome assembly GCA_963277665.1 of Viscum album. Taxonomy (NCBI): domain Eukaryota; kingdom Viridiplantae; phylum Streptophyta; class Magnoliopsida; order Santalales; family Viscaceae; genus Viscum; species Viscum album. The sequence continues at coordinate 1,050,724,544 of OY728150.1, forward strand.
CATCTCAATCATTAGGTAAACACAAAGGTGAAAAGTCTCAACTCAAACCAGGATTTTCATTATCAAAACCGTAACTACTGAAGAGCTCCATCTTTGATGTGTGAAGTAGTCCTGTCACGACTCCGAGGTACTGCTCACTAACCTAAGACTGCTGAGGTACTCCTCCTGTCATGTACCGCGGGTCTGCGGCCAACTACTGGGTGCTCCGTCTACTGTGGGTCTGTCGCTAAATACCAGGCGCTCCGCCTAATAGCCTACAGAGGTACTCCTCATGTCGAGTATCGTGGGTCTGCACCCAACTACCGGGCGCTCCGTCCGCCGTGGGTCTGTCGCCAAATACATGGCACTCCATCCACTGGGCTAATCGATTTATTCCAAGTCGAGTCGGCCAAGTAGTCGTGAGGTCTCAACCAGCTACACGGTCTCCGTACTCCGTACGCTTGTCTCTGGGAGGGTCCGCTCCACGAGCTACAGGTCGATACTCCAAGTCTCACAATGTCCCCTGAAGAAGTATCTCAATGGACCGCCTCGTCATAGGGGTCTCAATGGAACAGACGATGCATCAAATAGACGCCCGGTCTATGAGTTATTAGCCTTTCCGTCCTAAGGGCCCGGTTGGTTTCATGAGCAAACCAACATGGCCGTATCTCAACTGTACCCCGAACTCTTGTAAGGTATACGAATAGGGACTGTTTCTCAACGTGATCACCAACGCCGCTGACGGTTCGTCAAACGGACGTCTGGTCTGAAAGATAACAGCTTTTCCATTCCGAGGGCCCGGTTGGATTTTGGGTACAATCCAACACAGCCACTATCCAACAGAAACCAAAACTCAGGATAAGTATTCCAAATGTTTCGTCTCATCAAGAGGAATCCAACGAGACAGACGGTGCGTCAATCGGACGCCCGGTCTGTGAGTTATTGGCCTTTTCGTTCAATGGGCCCGGTTGGTTTCGTGAGCGAACCAACCCGACCGCACTCCGACGGCATCCAAACCTCGAGCGTAGTAATCCAAAAGATACATCTCACTTAGAGGAATCCAACAAAGTCGACGGCATGTCAATCGGACATCCGGAGCTCAAGATATAAGCGTTTCCGCTCCGAGGGCCCGATTGGTTTCGTATCCGAACCAACCCGGCTGAACCCAAAGTATTCCGAAACCTTGAGTGCGATATACCGAAACGACCATCTCGTTCCAAGGATCGCTACACAACTGATTGTGCGTCGATTGGAGGTCTGTGTCCCAAGATATGGGCAAAGGACCAAAGATGGTCCGAAAACGGGGGGTCTGGGCCCGGCCCGACCTCCCCGGGTCGGCCCGAACCGGGTCGACCCGACCCGGGTCCGACCCCGCGGGGCCCGGACCGGCCGGCTCGGTCCGGCTCGACCGGCCAGTTGTGGCTCGGCCAGCGCGGCCGAGCGGAAGCCGCGGGCGGGGGTGCGCGGATCCCCCCCCCTCGCCACTGATTGAAGCCGGCAGCAAACCGCCGCCGCCGGCCTTCCGGCAGTGCGCCACTGCCGCCGTCTTCGCCAACGGTCCTCCCGGGACCCGACCTTCACTGCGAAGGGATTCAAACGCCATAGAGGCCTACTTTGTTGTCGTCCGTTGATCCGCACATCGATAAACAAGCTGCGGAGGGTTGCCGGGCCGTGTTTGTTCGGCCCGCGTCCTCCGCGTTAGGTGTTATCAATTGGAAAATAATAAACATAAGATTTTAATCTTTTACGAGGGTATAATTTATCCAAAATAAATTATACGAACACCTTGCAATCAAAAACCCACGCACAAGAGTTTAAAATTTTAATGCGCGGCGTGACGATGTCGCGCATACCTGCTGCTCAATCCCGCGTGGCGTGACGATACCGTGTATCCTTTTCGCTCAATCTCGCGCGGCGTGACGATGTCGCGTCAATTTCATTCGATCCGCAACAACAAGAAAAACAAAACGGGAGGGGGAAGCCGTGTTTGTGCGGTCCGGCCTCCTCCCGTTAACTGATATTATGCGGTCCAAAAAGACGCGGATAAAAGACGGAAGAGAAATCACGTATAGAAAACACGTAAACCCCCTACCTCGGTTCCAAGAGCAGAGTCGCGGAAAGAGGATCTGAAGATGAAATCTGGGTGCGTCTGAGGAGGAAGCGGCGTCTCCTCACGTGTTGTGGTGAAGAGGAAGGAAGGAACGTTGTCGTTCTTCATGGAAGGATGGTGTTCTTCGTCGGAGACCGATTCGTTCTTCACGTTCTTCGTCGTTGAAAAATATGTTCTTCAAGCCTCCCCAAATCCTCCCAAGAAACAAAGGAACTAACCCAAAATAAATTAAGCCACACTTAATTTATTAACTCAACTTGGCTTTTGAAACTCATGTGTTTGAATTTCAAAGACTCACATTAAACTCACTCCAATAATGTCATTAGTTATTAACTTATGTTAACAATATTAATGGTGAGTTGAGGGGGGTTAGAGGATATGAAGGGGTGGGGTTCGTGTGGGCCCCACCACCCTCATAACCTCCCAAGGGAGGTTGGGTAGTTACCCAACTTCCTTCCAAAGGATTAAACACATAACGTAAAATAAAAATTGTAGAATGATTATAAAATAAACTTCCACAATTTTTATCATAAACTCTCGTGAAAATGCAACTCCGGAATAGGTGTTCCTAAGCAATTACTGGCGCTGCAGTTCCATCGGTTCCATCAGAATTCTATTCCGAGCACCGGTTCAAAAGTTAGGAAATCCCGCTCGTTCGTTCACTGAACGTACCCGATCTAAACTTCAGAAAATGATTCCGAGCACACCGGGCCTCGGAATCAGGTGCCGTCAGAAACTGCGTTCATGTAAAATTCCAAAGCAAATTAAGAAAAAATTTTCCTTGGAATTTCCAGGTCTTTACATATCACAACATAATTTTCTCTAATCATCAAATCCAAAAAAAATTGTTTCTGGATATAATTTTTAAAACATATATCATATATAAAATATATTTACTAGAAAATAATAATATATATTAATTATGACTACAAATAAAACATAATAAATAATTTTTAATCTTTACCATGTTCTTCATATTCATTAGTATCAATGTATTCATTTTCCTCCTCAATATCATCAATTTTTAGATGAGATTTTAATTCATCATACCTCATTATTTTTAATTTATTTTTTACATCATATTTATTATGAATAAAATTTTCCCTTAGATACAATTTTAGATCATTGATCTTAGAATTTATCTAAGTAAGATATATATTTTGTGAGGCTTCCTGATTAAAATTTAATATTTTTAACTTCTACAAAATAAAATTTATTTTTTTAATATTTAATTTCAGGATATTTTATTTTTAAAAAAATCCACCACTCATTTAAATCTATTGAAGTATAAAGATAATTTGGATAATAATCCATATGTGGATCGTGTACATGAAAAATGTTGTATTTTATACTTGAAATCATTAAAAATTAATTTTTGTAACTTTATGTTGTGGATGAATTCTTATCCCTCTGTTAGTATCAAACCAATTTCATTTCGACATTATTATATAATTTTTCCCATAAAAGAGAAATTATTTATTTCACCCAAAAGATATATAAATTTAAACATCACATTATTTTTTATTATTCTCTTTTGAAAAAATTTCACTATTCATTATTTCTTTTGATTCACCATAAGTCCACATATTTAGTAAAAATAAATTAAACACACACACATAATAATATTTTACCAATATAGATGGTGGGTTACATGATATACATAATTTAATAGAAAATTTTCTTCCATATTGTGATAACTAAAAAATAAAAAAATAATTGATAGATAAAGAAATTGATTTTATGTTTTCAATAAAAAAGAATCTAACTTATCAAACTTTGAAACCAATATAAAAAATTACATTATTTTTGTTCTCTAAGAGTATATGGGGAAATTTTTGAGAAATTGTTTTCGCGTGATCATAATTAAATACAAAAAATGATTAATTTATATTTTATTTCAAAAATATTGGTAAAATTATGACTTACTCAACTAATAATTTCATTTAATAATAGATCAAAATATATAAATTTATCTGTGTTTTTTTTCTTCCAATATCCATTATTCATGATCACTACTAAGACCAATCATAGGATAATTAAATTTTTATAGTGGATTATCAGTGACCACAATAACATTTCCCTCAATTCAAACTATTTAAATATGATTTGGACAAAATTATTTTTAAAATAATAAGCTCATAAATTTGAAATTTCTTCTTACATGTGTGCTTCTACAATTGAACCACTATCTAATTCTTTTCTATGTACATTCTTCTTCAAATATTTTATACATGTCTCAAACATTTATATTCATCAATACGATAGAAAACCTATACATTTTACTTCATACATAAAATTAAATATTAAATATTTTATTAAATAAAAATAGGCCACCTAAAATATTTTTCGTCTCTTTAAATTAAATTATAGGAACATAATTTTGTAGTATACCCTGTGCATCATAGTTGATTAGTATAATATAAATTTATAAAAAAAATATGATATTGTTTTAGCACAACCTAGATCTGAGGATTCAAAAACCCTATAAGACTAACATATAGAAATATTTCTTGTTTGATAAGATAATCATGACTTTTTGACCATGTAATATGACCATTTAAGACACAATATTAAAATTTATATGCTTGTATATGTAGTAGCCTCAGATATATAATTCGATAAAAAAATATTAAATGAATTTCATTAGAAAGTGTATAATGTCATTTTGGATTCATTAAATTTTATGATACGTTATTTTTAAATAACTTATTTTTAGGATGCATAAAAATTTAAGAACTATAAAATCATGCCATAATAGTATATTTGGTAATCCAAAGTGTTTCTAGTAAAGTGTAAAATATGTTATTAAGAAATATGTACACAATATGAATTAGTTCTATAATTTTATGGAAGAAAAAAGAAAATAAATATGGATGCCTCTATAAAATATTCTAGTTTATCAAATTATCATCACTCCCAAATCCGCCCATTGGTTTAGTTTGTAGTTGGAAAAAAAGTAATAGTTTGTAATAATTTGATGATATATTTTATTTGAATACCATAGAACACTAATGGATATCCAATTTTTTAATCCACATTTTTTAAAAATATTCTCTCCCTTATTAATGGACGATCACTAGGATGAAATTTCTAATGATTGTTAAAAATGAAATTTTGGTGAATTGACAAGCAAATTTTTTTTTCACAAAATCAGTATAAAAAATATTTTAGAACACAAGTAATTCATATAAATAACATATCATAAATTGTAAATCCCTTGATTATCCACAAAAATGTAGTTTTTAGAGAAATGTTATATTCCAAAAACAACATCATATTTAGTTACATCATTACAAAATATTTTAATTAACTCATCAACCAATGTCTCCAGATAAAAAATGATATTCTTATATGATTTTCAAATAACTAATAAAACAAAAAATATATATGGTTTATTCCAAAACAACCATGCAGGTTAATTTTTGTGAATTTATTAAAATTGGAAAGTAAGAATATTGACTATCATAACCACTAAATGGAGAAAACCATTATTATAAATACTTATTCGTACATTATGAGGTTTCAATGTAAACAATGAGTTCACTATATTAAATTTTTTCCACAATTCACCATATAAATGTTGATTTAATAATTTACTTGTAGAAATATTGTATGTATACCTTTTAATCAAATCAACTATGTTTTGAGACATAAATAATCATCGCAATAAAGTTGTAATTAAATTATACCTACACTATTAAATAAAAATAAATCTATAATTTATTTATTGTAGGTCTATGTTGGAAAAATTTACTAATGATTAAAATTCACCAAAATATATGGTTCCATTATTTTAACATGCATAGAACCTTTGGAAAATAAGACAAAAATCATTGATGAACATCTTACTTTCATAGAAATTTACAAGAACATTATTCTTATTAAGAATAACATATTTAACAAAAGAAAAAAATTATTAAAGAATCTGTTTGGCTTTCCAATGTATGATTTCATAACTATATATTTTGTAAAAAAATTAATTTCTTATCTTGATTCTAAGATATAATTCCTCCTTAACTTATTTACCCAAATCATAAAATAGAAATGGTTCTTATTTTGGAATAATATAATTATTTTTTCATTCCAAATACAAAAAATATGTGATATCAAAGTCATGTGCTAAATAATGAAATTTTGATGGATCTGAATTCAATATATATATATATATTCTTAAAGATTACGTCGGCCATGTTGATAAAAAAAATAAAATCAATATGAAAATAATAATTTAAAATAAGATATCCAACATTATCCAAAAAATTCCAATCTCTCAATATAACTTTTATTATAGTAATTCTTAATTATCTCTTGTGGGGAAAATTCTAAACTTCATCATTAAAATGATATAATTGTTTCAATATCATCGATATAGATAGAATTTTTACTATAAATGTGTTGATTTTTATGATAATGAAACCAATCATAAACTTGTAATAAAATATAATATCTATTTTGAAGGTTCATAGGTTTCATAAAAAAAATTATTAATTTATTATCTAACATTCTAAAAAAATTATTGCACAAAATATTTTCATTAAATAAGAAATTAATTAATTTATATAGTATATTAGTAAATATTTTTCATATTTTCCAATACTTAATTATTTAGTATAAATATATAAATATTAGTTTCTCGTTAATTGTTTATTATTTATTTATTTTCAGTTTTTATATTATTATTTATGATAAAATAATAACATTAAATTATTTATTTCTCTACTGACACTTTTCTATTATTTAATATTACTTGCATTGATCTTTTTGTGATGGAATACAATGGAATATGTAAATATGATGGCTTCACAAGTCCATTGAATTGAATATATATTGTCATAAATATTAATAAATTGTTTTCTTATATAGTTTTATACCATTATTTTTAGGCTTTATATATAGATAAAAAACATTTTATTAAATTTAAATAATACATGCTCTCTCATTATTTTTTTATATAAAAGTTTTAATAAAATATAGTGAAAAATTTGTTTTAAATAATATATAACAATATTACTATTTATTAATTAAACTTCATTAATAATTGTTTATAATTATATTATGTGTTTTAAACATCACCAATTAATATTACACAGTTATAAATTATATTTTAATTACATTTTTTATTTAGATAAAAGTTATTGATTTATTGATAATTTAAAAAAAAATTATTAACTATTCAATTTTATGAACATTAAATAATTTATATTTATTTTATTTTAATATTATTTTATAATTAAAACATACAATTTTTTTAATTTATTTTCAATAATTTATACTAATTTAATTAATTAGAATTCATTATTTATTTCTTTTTATTTTTTATTAATTTATTTACAAATTTATTATATTTTTTAATTTGTATCTATCAATTTTTATTTCAGATAAATATTTCTATTACTATATTATATTTTTTAATTTTTATTCCCACGATATTTTTATATAATAAAAATCCAAACAAATTTGAGAAGATAAAAAAATAAAAAATAAATGAAAAATTAATAGTGTGATATGTTGATTGAATTAAAGTATAATAATTTAAATTTACTAATAAAATATACAATAAAAAATAATAAGTACATATAAATGATTAAAATATTACCATCAAACTAGAATTATTATCACAGTTGTGATCTTCAAACTCCAGCTAATGTTTGACCTGAAAAAAATTATGTAGAAACATTTAAAAAATAATCTAAATTAATAATAATATATTATAACCTATAAAACATCAAAATTCATTTTTTTGATTGAAAGAATGATTATATTTTTAAAAAAAAATTATAAAACTACGTAGATTATAATGCCTAATGGGGGTAGTGGGTAAGTAATTTGAGGGGTAATAGTTAGATGAAATGTTGTTTTTATATTTATATATTTTTTTTATTGGTGGTGATTTTTTTTGTAAAAAATTAATTCCATCACAAATTTAATTTTTTGTTATGAAATTAATCATAAAAAATCCCACTATAAAAGCTATTCCAGTATATCTAGAAAGTATTTTCAAAGATTGATAGGACAATTGTAAAATATACCCACACCTTTTTACTTGGTGCTCACAAACTATTTGGTATGGATATATAATTCCATAATAAATAGAAACCTATTATAAATCATATTATTTTAATAGCATAAATAATATTTCATATCAATTATTTGTGATGGAATAAAGATTTATCGCAAAAAAAATATTCCTTGATGAATTTATATATCCATCGAAAATAATTTTTATTTTAAAAAAAATCGGTGGAATGAACATTATATCATGAATAATTCACTCGATAAATAATATATGCAATAACAATTTACTGTAAATAAAAAATAATTATATCATATCTTCAAATTATAATTATCCAAAAAATTACTTGTGATGGAATACTAATCCACCCAGAAAACATTTCTCAAAAAAATTATTTTCATCAAAATTAATTATCTATTATAAAACAATAAATTTACACAAAAATTTACCATTCAGATGTTAGGCATTGCAAATAATATAAATTTCATGTTGTCTTGAGAGGAAAAAATTAACCAATTATCATATTTTTATTTTACATTTATATTTTAATGATCAAGGATTATTTTTTGAAATCATATAAATTATTTTCATTGGTATCCTCAAACATCATTTTAAATGTATGTGACTGTATATTTTTTTATAACTTAAAAATATCAGATTTTTATCCTATAAAAAACATTAATTTATGATAAATTAATGGATTCTAGGGATTTAATCCTCCTTAAATAACTTTTCACATAATGAGAGAATAATATCACTATATTCTTCATTTTTAACTACTAAGGGCACATTCACATAAGAGGGTGCACTAGAGAGTCTAACACATTCGTTTTATGCCCACAAATAGCTTTTTCAAGTACATTTCATACAGGTATTTTTATAATTTTATTGATAATAAAATTAATTTTCCTTTAAACTACACAATAAAAAAATTGATGGATGAATGTTTTGAAAATTACTAGCTCAAATTTCAACCCTGAGTTTTGGACATACTGGAAAAATTATTTAGAACTCTCTAAATAACTTTATGAAATATTAATTTAATCTTTTATAAATTAAATCTAAGATTATATGTGATATTCAATTCTATATGGGTTTAATATAATCATTATAGATAACAATAGTATAAAAACATGAAAATAAAAAAATTGTTATCAAGGCCCTGATCGGGATAGATCCTACATCCCTGGTAAGTTAGCAATCACAAGTGTTTATTAGGAGAAACAAAAATGAAAATTTTAATGATGTAATATGATATATCTTTACTTTTTATCTAAATTCAAACTCAAAATTAATCTATTACTAGATGAATACAATATTATAATGGAAAAAATAAAACTCTTAATTGCTAGGAAATATCTCACCAAGCCTTAATCATTATCAGAAAACATAGATTTCCCACACTATGTACTACTAAAATTATAACTCAGGTATCCTTATAATTCCATTCCCTTTTTATTTCATTATTGAACACTACATATTTTTTCTCTCATTACACTTTTTATTACTTTTCCATAGAAAATATTGATCTCTATTTCTTTGGTAACTCTTTTATCACATTAACAACTATTGGTTCCTCATTTTCCTCTCTGAATCACTAGAAACCCCACTTAGTTTTCCTCTAACTCCAACTATGATATTATATATCACATATATCAGAGGAACTAAATTAATTTAAATAAGATAACTGAAAGAATATAGATCCATTATGTGTCTAGTGCAATAGATAAAAATCAATATTTCCCTTTTAATTTACTAAATTTCATAGTAAAACAAGTTTTTATGGTATCACATATTATATAAAATTAATTAAGGTCAAATTAACATGTATTAAATGTAATATGTGGTAAATAATAAATGTTATTTCCTATGTATCATATATCATGCAATAATGTGCAATGAACATAAATTAAAATGGAATGAATTCAAAAGAATTGATATTTTTTAACTTACCACTATGTCCCCCTTGATATAACATGTCATAATCACCAAATTATGAAAACATGAAATAGATTAGGATTTTCCTATCTCATATTGTTTATTGTCTCTATATAATATATTTTTTCCAATTTGAATTTTCTTGTTGTCAAATTTGTTTTCTGTAACGCTCGATAAATCATTTTTTACAACTGAAAAATTTATTCTTATGTAAAACTGATAGAACACGTATTAATATTGTATATTATAGGGAATAGGTAATGGAAAGAACATAATTAATCCTCATATAGTATATTTTACATTCCACCAAACGTTGAACCTTTGTAGTGAACAAAACTCATGGTTAATATGTATAATATGGTTGGGAAAAATATTTCTTATGTATTTTCATATTAATGATCATTGAGAAGTTATTTGTGTGAAACCTGAAGAAAATATTTATTTTCAAAAAATAATATATATATATATATATATATATTAATAACATTTGGTACCAACAATATGGTAGGAGTGAAATAATGATTGTTCAAAATGAAATAGTTTATTATTATAAATATTGTTCATGCCTGAAAAATTGGAACTGAAATAGAAAAAAATGATATTAATTTTCACCTAAATTTTTTTTAGAACCCATAAAACATACTCAAAATTAAAATGAAAAACATTTTTTAAAATTCAAAAATTTACATGAAACATATTATCATATTGTAAATCATAACTAATGTCCAATACTCATGACTGTTAATTTAAAAAAAATATATCACATTATTTTAGTTATGATCCTTTTTATTCTTCCTAAATATAAGAGGACTTTTCAATTTATAAGGCAAACTTATATTATATTTTTTAATATATAATGGTTTTAATTTAATTATAACATATGAAATACATATTAATTGAGTGATTAGAATTCCATTTCATCTATTTAATAAGAAATTTTATAAAATATATTCTCAAAAAAATGATTATCCCATAAATCATATCTATTTGTGGGAATAGATATATATTTAAATATATTTTGAGCCAAATTTAGTTTTTATCTCAATTTTTATATATTTATATATAAAATTATATTAATTATATAAAATATAACACTTGAATTTCAAGGTAGGAAACAACATTCATATATTTATCTTTTAAATCTTCCAAACGTCATTCTTTTGGGTACCTAAATTCTATGATTATCCATCAATGTAACACAAAGAGCTACAAATTGGATATCTTTACCATATTTATAATATAATTTGTACCCACTATGATTTCCACAATATTTATTAACACCACAATTTTGGAGAATCCCGTATTGGGTGATTGATGTTTTAATAAGATCTTTCTTTCAAGGGAATGAATCACATTGTATTTTGAGTTGTTTACACCTTTCACTATTTCATTAAATATGTCAAGAATTATGTTTCTATATTTACACATATAATTATTTAATTTACGAATTGTATATCCTTAACCATGCTACATGTTTTAGTCAATTAAATATATAACTCTTATTAAAGTAATGATCAGAGTTAGACATCTTTTATAAAAACATATTTATAATATTTAATAAATATTCATATGCATATCATGAATATGGTACATGAAACAACTTCATGTAGTGGTTTAAAATCATATGAAACCATAATCTATCACAAAAACACACTTGGTCTTCCTGGTACACAATGTCATGACCCAACCCACTAGGACCTACCAAGATGGTCGTATGCCAAGTAACATAGCCCAAGAATGCCACCAATAGGCTATGGACTGATGAATATTATTGAGTAGGGTAATTTTAAATGGGATTCCTTAGCCTCAGAACATGTATGCATATAGATAAACAAATTTTTGAAACAGTTCATATATATAGTAAAATAATGAATATCTAGATTGTAAACTATACATGAAATAATCTCTAGGAAATACATATCAGATTAAAATAGCATAGTAAAAAAACTTCAAGGGAAAATTATATTCACAATTAGAAACGAATTACCAACGGGAAAATGACTAGAAAAATTCATACTAATGTGATGCTACTCAATATCTCCAAGGCTAGGCAGTGAACATGATCATCATTCTAGGTTCAACTATGCTTCTTTGAAACCCAGTCCCCCAAGGTCACCGATGATCTGTCTGTTGTATACATAAGACACAACATGTGTTGGAAAATCCCCTGAAGGGGTTAGTTATACATACATATTAGGATTCTCCAAAATAAAAAAAGTGATAAATATAAATTCACAAAAGTCTTGTTAACACATAAGAAAGAGGAAAATGGAAACCCAATAAATATATTCTCATAATGAAACCCAATAGAGAGAGAAAGGGTATCTCCATCTCTAGGAAATAGCTAAGTATTATATGTTTCCCTTCAACTCTAATATTCCATATCTAAAACACAACACTATGAACAAGCCTATAAAAACCTAAGATCCGGGGCCCAATCCCCGCTACTATGATCCAAAATTGAAGGACAAATAACATTAACAGAGGAAAAACATGTCACCAGATCTCAAATATAGGGGAGTGCCCTTGAAAATATAGAGGACCTGCACCATTTTGTTGTATAGTGTATGTAATGACCTGAAATTTTGAATAAATCCCGTTTCCTAATTTTGTGTGTTATTTTATTTTATACTCAACAAAATTGTTTCATTTGATAACCTGAGTATAATTGAAATAAGACCGTTGGGATTCGACTGTTATATGACCATTGGTCAATATGACCGTTTCCAAACTAAGTGATGTGATTGTTGTCTAAATACAAGTGATCTTGGTTAATTAAAATAAAGAGAAGATTTGATGGCCTCATCTAGTAGTCTCAGGCTGATCGAAGCCCATATAACAGAACTTGGGAAGGAGGTAGCACCACTGGGCTTTGATCTGGACCAATCCCAAGACGAACTTCATCATGGGAAGCTAGAGCAGAATCAACATTGCGAGAAGTTCCTACTGATAGAAATTACTACTCGTGCAATGTTGGTTGAGTCTCCCTCGTATTATCTCACGTTAGCACACCATACACTTAGGTCCTATTCTAGGGTTATAAGGGGCTATGTAAAGAGACCGTAACTGCTTTGTGTAATCCATTGAGATAATTAAAATTTTGTTTTCTTCTTATGGTGGTGTTTGTAAATTTTCAAATGTTAGGATAAATGTAGGATGTATATTATTGATGAATTTGATAAAAGGATATTTTAAAATATTTTTGTAAACCTTAAATATTTAATTATGTGTAATGATTTTCAAAAAATGGTCTTCTACAAATGTGTTCAGTAATAAATTTGGAGTCTAATAAGATCAACTTAATTTAAGGTGATTAGTAATTTATGAATAGTGATTTTACCCTTAGGATTAGTTATGTGAAAAAATGGATTGGTAATGTCACTTAAAGAAAGTGTTAATATAATATAGGCACCTTGATTAAGTAATGTGATTCAATAAAATAGGTAAATAACTCATTCAGAAATTATTTGTCAAGTATTAGTTTTTCCAGGTGAATAGTGTTATTTAATTAAAAGGTAAATTAAAAACATTTAGAAAAATATTTTTATAAGATGGACTTTATTTTTGAATTCAGAACATTGATATTATGTTAAGGTAATTTTTGGGGTTTTTCTGAAAGAAATGAATTTTCGGTGAATAATGTTTTTATTTAAAAAATAAATTAAAAATATGTATAAAATTATTTTTATAAAATGGAGTTTATTTTTGAATTCAGAGCATTGATATTATGTTAAGGTAAATTTTTTGGAGTTTTCTGAAAAATATGAATTTTCATTGAATAGTAAAAATACAGTTTTAGGGTTTTAGTATGTTTAATGACATAATAACTGTGTCATGATGATGTCATGAGATATTTTAAGGGATGGTCGAGTTATGAATAGTACGATAAGGTATGAGGTGTCCTAAGTGGCAAATACCATGAGGAAATACCACTTCTTTGGCCAATACCACCAATGAGGTGTCCCTTGGCCATTAATGCCTTGTCCCCTCACTTCCCCTATAAATACCAAGCCTTTATCTCATCCTTTCCATTAAAAAATCTTTCTCAACGAAGTTCTGGTCTCCTTACCTCCCAAGGAGTCCTCCCAAGGTTCCCTTAAGCCCCTCAAGGTCCTAACCTTCTAATTTTAAGAGTTACGTTTTAAAGTATGGGATCCTACCTATCTTTTTCTTTCCAAGTAACCTCTTTTGTGTTATTTCTTTTATGCTCCATGTTATTATATTAGAGGATGTTATTTTATATTCATCCTACTGTACTTTTCATGTTCATATTAGGAGATACCCCCCCCTTTCTCTCATCAATTAATTTTATGATTGTTTAAGTGGCGTCGTTAGGCTACCGAATTTTTAAGGGATTCTTTCACCGTTCTCATTTTCATGTTCTATTTTCTTGTCAAGTACTTCATGTTCCTTTAATTATGTTGGGGTATCATCTCTATATCTATCATACTGATCTTTTATGTTCCTATTATGAGAGACCCTATTTTATCCCATCAATTCATTTTTTGATGTTTTAAGTGACTTCGTTAGGCTGCCGAATTTTCATAAGAGAAATCTTATTTTTGTCTTCCTTCCATGTTTTTCATATCATATGGTATGTATTTCAAATTTTATTACCATGTTCTTATATCCTTTATGTTTTGTCCTTATTATATTTTATGGATAATTATGAGTGGGTGACCCATGTCCCCACTCTTTTCAATATTTTCTAAAACCCTCCAACATAGTCGTTATGCTGCCAAATTTTCGTCTCAAAATGTATATATTTTTCTAAAATTATTTTATTTTATTATGTTAATACTCAAATATCATTATTCTATATGGGTATTCACATATATATCAAAATGTTCTATTTTAATTATTGGACATATATACATGAAACCCGCTTTCCTTTTTCCTTGGGATTAAAGTGACATAAAGATCATGTTTTCAAAGGAGTTTTAAAAATGTTATGATTATGAAATGAAACTCATTTCTTTTATGCTATATGGGTTATTTATGAAATGTTTTATGATGATATATGTGTCGCACATGATAATAAATAAAAATTAAGGGTGTGCCCTGATAGCGCTCTAATACATTGGGTAAAAACATAATCTCTAGAGATGGCCATTTTTAACGATACCTTGGTGAATAACCTTGGATATTTTTTAATGACACCTTGGGGATTGAACTTGGTGAAACGAAAATGATTTTCTATGATAAATGTTGTAGCCACATCTTCAAGTTATGAAAAATGTTATTTTTATTATGATATGGCTCATGATCTCTTTCCCATGCCTTAATTTTATTTTTCATGAATTTTTTAAGTATCTCATGTTCACATGTGAAAGGATTCCCTTGTTTCCCTTATTGGGAATTCTGCTCACCCTTTCCTTTTATGTATACTCCCAGGTTATGAGATGTTGTAATGAACTTAGGGTGAACAATTAAGAAGCCTTTCAAGTGTTTAAGAAGAATGTATTATGTTGCCATGTATTAAGTTCATGGTTTCCAAGACACTAAACATTAAAGATCCTCAGTTTTATATATTGTAATTAAAGTTAATGTGATAAAAACGAGGGATGTTATAGTTGGTATCAATGTATGGTTTAATTATTTGTGGAAATTATGATATGAAAAATATAGGAATAACCCTATATAAGGGGTTAAACATAGGAAATCTTCCAGGTATTATGGGGATAATTGAGTAAGTGGGTTCCAAAAAAATAAATCCATGTCTGGATACGAACAAGTAGAGGTGGATCTGGCATAGATGTTCCTAGTAGTGAAAACTCTGACAAGGTGTTCCGGGTTTGACCCGGGGTAACCTGGTGCATGACAATGGTCCGTGCTGGACTCTTGGTTTGACACTCCCGGGGGATATGCTTTAGTAAATTCATAAGATTTTTATGAACCATTATTAAAGGGACAGAGATAAAATAAAATAAAGACTCACATAAGAATATATGATCATGGATAACCTAGATTGGAACCTATGGGATCACAAGTTAGGGTAAACTTTTCTTCTACATCTTTATCCTTCTATGTTTTATGTTTCCTTTTCATGATTATTGGCTAAGTATTTAAGCCCCCTAATTATAATTTCTTTTCTTAGTTAATGGCGGGAAATGGAAGAACATGTCCCAACAAAAAATGTGATAGGAAATGTGATGATTTCCCTATTAATATGATAGAGATGATGAGAGATCAAGTTTAACATATTTTGATTATTCCATACCAGCTATCAAAAATCATAATTATCAATTGGTACCTAGTTGAATGCCCAAATTCTTTAAAGAAGATCAAGACGAATTCTCAAGTATGTTCATCTGATAAAGTTGATAAGGTAACGAATACCCAATTTACATTGTGAAAAAAGTGTAGATGGAGGCACCAAGGAGAATGTCACAATGGAACTGAGAGATGTTTTAAGTGTGGGGTGATAGGTCATAAGGTATGCAATTTCTTTAAAAAAAATGGATAATGTGATAAATAGAGATAAGGTTCGATCTAATGAACCTTATACTTTTCAATGTCGTAAATATAGAGAATTTGGACATTATCCACATCAATTCTCTCTTGGAAGGGATGAGATGCATGATGAGTATCAACAATCTTAAAGGACAAGGGAACAATGCAAGGCCTATGCTGAGATGGATAATGATAACTAAAGTACACATAACTTCTTTGCAATAATTGTTTATGTCATGTTGTATTTTAGTTTGTGCCCTATGAGCATATCTTTAATGTTTTTTAAGAGCATCAAGTCACTACCTAAGATGGTTTTATACCATTAAAGAGAACATCTATTATTATGTACCACATGCTGATGGTGTGAAGCTATTCTTCATGAAAAAAATATGATTAGGGGATTAAAAGATTATTATTATTTTGGAAGACGTTCACTATTTTAGGAAACCTATATGATCGAGGTAAATATATTACAATGGTATTTTCTTTGAGGAGTAAAGTTTGGCTTATATTTTTAAGAATTGATTAATTTACGGTCAACTTATAGTAATTTAAGTTACTTATGGAAATAATTAACCTATCTTTGGGAAAATATGTTTAGGTTAGTTTCATTTTTTATAGGATGTTAGGAGTGATTGGTGTTGTTTGGAGATGAATGATAAAGTTTATGTTGGAAGACTATGTTATCAAATCCTTCTTATATTTGGGTTTCAATCTTATTTTCTTTTATTTTGAAAAATTTTAAGGATAATTATTTATGTAATAGTCTATGATGAACTTTGGGTAGTACCGTGGAACTTTGAAGATTTAAAGTAGTTTCCCTTCCTCTGGGGTTCTTTCTTTCTAAGGAGTTGTTTTATCTTACCCTTTCTGTTTTTGGGAGAAATATTTAAATTTAGATAGTTATTCTTTTGTGGATTACATGATTCTCTAAAAGATGATTCTTGTGCTTTGATGAGGCAAGTATTTTTGAATGCTGATCATTTAGAGAAATGATTAGTTTTGGTAGAAACATATTAAAGGATGAAACTCTACTTGAATGTTAGTATATTTCCTTGTGTTTTTATTCTATGTAGTAAATGAATTTTTCAAAATTAAGAAAAGGAATGTAAAACAAAAACGTTGTATGTTAACATTTCCTACCGGGAAATCAAATACCGTTTAACCCATCACATGTTTGTGATTTTATGGTGGTTAACTTTCGCCTAGACATATTTTCTATCACCCTCCATCAGAACTTGCCGTTTATTTTCTCTTCCATATCCATGTTTTCCTACATGGAATCATAGTATGGGTTGACTCGGGTGACCAGTGTACTTCCCTTTATTTCTTTTATAGTAATAGTGTTACTAACTCTTTTTTCAATGTGGGACTTTCAATATAATTTCCAAGCCCAATTTTAAAAATTGCGAGGACGCAATTTCTTAAGGGGGGAAGAATGTAACAACCCGAAATTTTGAATAAATCATGTTTCTTAATTTTGTGTGTTATTTTATTTTATACTCAACTAAACAATTTCATTTTATAACCTATGTATAATTAAAATGATATCATTGGGTTTCAACTGTTATATGACCATTGGCCAATATGACCGTAGGAAACTAAATGTTGTGATTATTTTCTAAATACAAGTGATCTTGATTAATTAATATAGAAAGAGGATTCTAGGGCCTCATCCAGTAGTCTTGGGCCGATAGAATCCCATCTAACAGAACTTGGGAAGGAGGTAGCACCATTGGGCTTTGCTCTGGACCAAACACAAGACGAACATCATCATGTGAAGCTAGAACATAATCTCCTTCATGAGAAGCTCAGGCTGATAGAAATTACTACTCATGCAATGTTGGCTGAGCCGCCCTCAGATTCTCTCACCTTATCACAGCTTACACTTAGGTCCTATGATGGGGTTTAAGGGGCTATGTAAGGAGACTGTAACTAATTTGTGTAATCCTTTGAGATAAATAAAATTGTTTTTTCTCAATATGGTGAAGTTTTTAAATTTCCAAATATCTGGATAAATGTAGGAGGTATATTGTTGATAAATTTGAAAGAAAATGGATATTTTAAAATATTTTGGTAAACCTTAAATAATTAATGATGTGTAAGAATTTTGAAAAATTGTTCTTCTGCAAATGTGTTCAGTAAGAAATTTGGATTCTAATAAGATCAACTTAATTTTTGGTGAATAATAATTTATGAATAGTGAATTTATGCTTAGGATTAGTAATGTGACCAATTGTATTAGTAATCTCACTTAAAGAAAGTATTAATATTATATAGGCACCATGATTAAGTAATGTGATTCAATAAAAAAGGTAAATAAATATTTCAGAAATTATTAGTCAAGTATTTGTTTTTTCGAGCGAATAGTGATTTTTAATTAAAAAGTAACATAAAAATATTTAGCAACTTATTTTTATAAAATGGACTTTTTTTGAATTCAGAACATCGATATTATGTTAAGGTAATTTTTGGGGTTTTTTATGAAAATAATGAATTTTCAGTGAATAGTATTTTATTTAAAAATAAAAATAAATTTTTTTAGAAAATTATTTTTATAAAATTGAGTTTAGTATTGAGTTCAGCGAGTTGAGATTATGTAAAGGTAAACTTTTGGAAGTTTTCTGAAAAAGTTGAATTTTCAGTGAATAATAGAAATACAGTTTTAGGTTTCCGATATGTTTAATGATATCATAATTGTTTCATGATGATGTCATGAGATATTTTAAGGGATGGTCGAATTATTTATAGTAAGTTAAGGTATGAGGTGTCCCAAGTGGCCAATAACATGAGGAAATACCACTTGTTTTTTCAATACCACCAATGAGGTGTCCCTTGGCCATTAATGCATTGCCCCCTCACTTTACCAATAAAAAAGAAGCCATTATCTCATCCTTTCGATGCCAAAATCCTCCTCGGCGATAATCTGGTCTCCTTACCTCCCAAAGAGTCCTCCCAAGGTTCCCTCAAGGTCGCAACCTTCGTGTTTTAAGAGTTACGTTTTATGGTAAGGGATCCTACCTCTCTCTTTCTTTCCAAGTACTCACTTTTATGTCATTTCTTTTATTCTCTATGTTATTATGTTGGAAGATGTTATTTTATATTCATCCTACTGTCCTTTTCATGTTCATATGATGAGATACCCCCCCCCCCCCTTGTTCTTTTCATTTCAATTTAATAATGTTTAAGTGGCACCGTTAGGCTGCCAAATTTTGAAGGGATTCTTCCACCCTTCTCATTTTCAAGTTCTATTTTCTTGTCAAGTCTTTCAGGTTCCTTTTATTATGTTGGGTTATGATCTCTATATCTATCATACTTATCTTTTATGTTCCTATGATGAGAGACCCTATTTTATCTCATCAATTCATTTTTTGAAGTTTTATGTGACGACGTTAGGCTGCCGAATTTTCATAAGAGAAATCTTATTTTTGTCTTCCTAACATGTTTTTAATTTCATATGGTATGTCTTTAAAATATTATTACCATGTTCTTATATATTTTATGTTCTATTCCTATACTATTTAATGGATCATTATGAGTGGATGAACCATTTCCCCTCTCTTTTCAATAATTTCTAAAACCCTGCAACAAAGTCGTTATGCGGCAGAATTTTCGTCTCAAAATGTCTCTCTCTTTTTCTCAATTTATTTTATTTTATTAATTGAATACTCAAAGCACATTTTTCTATATTGATATTGAAATATATATCAAAATTTTATATTTTAATTGTCGGACATATATACATGAAACCCGCTTTCCTTTTTTCGTGGGTTTAAAGTGACATAAAGATCATGTCTTTAATGTAGTTTTTAAAATTTAATGATTATGAAATGAAACCCGTTTATTTTATGATATATGTGTTATTTATGAAATGTTTGATGATGATAAATGTGGCTCACATGATAATAAAGACAAATTAAGGGTGCTCCCTGATAGCACTCCAATGCATTTGGTAAGGACTTAATCTCTAGAGATAACCATTGTTAACAATACCTTCGTAAATAACCTAAGAAATCATTTAATGAAACCTTAGGGATAGACCATGGTGAAACAGAAATGATTGTGTACGTTGAATGTTGTATCCACATCTTCATGTTATTAAACAATGTATTTTAATTATTATATGCCTCATGATATCTTACTCATGCCTTATAGTTAATTTTCATAACTTTTTCATGTATCTCAAGTTCACAAGAAAAATGTTTCCCTTGTTTCCCTTACTGGGCATTCTGCTCACCCTTTCCGTTTATGTATGCTCCTAGGTTATGAGATGTTTTAATGAACTTAGGATGGAAAATTTAGAAGCCTTTAAATTATTTGAGAAAAAAATTTATGTTGTCATGTATTAAGTTCCAGTTTCAAAGACACTAAACCTTAAAGATCCTCGATTTTGTATAATATAAGGAATGTTAATGTGATAAAAAGGCGGGATGTTATAGTGTAGTACCACGTCTACATGTTTAATGTCTATGGGTGACCCTTGAATAGGTGAGATAGGGTATTTTCCAACCCCAGTGTGTCTCTAATAACCCATAATGAACATTTTGATTATCCAACCATTTCTAGAAGAAGAGTTACTCTCATAAAACCTTCTCCCATATCTTTGATGCTAAAACTAAGTAAACTATTATGTTATACATAGAACTAAACTCAAGATAGGGTACTTGTAGTCCCATATATTACTCCAAAGGAAGATATATGCATCGATTAGGTTCCTTAAGAAGTTACATGGAATGCACTTAGGGTTACGTGGTGGGTGACCATGCTAAGAAACATATTTAGGTTATTTCCATCCAACGTCGTTGCTGGCCATGTGGAATTGTAATGTGTGTCTTGGTCACACATGGCTTTACCATGTACTTTCATTCTGTTCCCATGTACTTTGACCACTACCCATGTGCATTTTTCACCCCATGTGCATTGGTCGTGTTTGGGTAACCTATCTATATCTAAGTACATGAACATTCCTATTTTTCTAAATGGGTCAAATACCATGTACCCCTATAGAAAACACTAAGCTACCATGATCGGGTCACAATATTTTTATGGGTCAATGATAGCATGTGATATTTATATTTTCATGAAACCCTATTTTTTATAGTTATGGCACTACACATTGTGTGTGTTTCAGGGCTATTCAATGTGTATGTTGAGATTTTTTAGAATCAAAATAATCCTCCATGTGTCTCACCCATACCACTACCATTATTCGTTTTGTGTCAAATCATTCATGTGAACATGGATCTTGGATTGATATATCACGTTCCATTTTCGGTGGGTAGATTATGGCCACCCAGACCCCATGCGGTTGTCAAATCACATTATGCCACTTCTTGACCTCTCCCATGGATGGAAGACACACAATATATTCCTATATTTCTATTTACAACTCTTTAATCACACATATCATGATAACCCATCCTCCAAACAATGATTCATCTTTCATCCACACATCCACCACAAATTTGGGGTCTTGATTGAGCTCTAATCAAGACCAATATTGTTGAACCACAACCCCATGGGACAACAGAAAAGAATATGCAGAGAATTGAGGTAAAAGAAAAAGAAAAAATTGAAATACCATCATGGGATGGTTGGATTCTACCAAAAATTATCATAATGTGGATACTAGTGTGAAAATAGTGGCACAATGTAAGGATGGGTTAGTTCAGGAAAACTATGTAAGGAAATATCATACAAAAACATAAATCTAATAGAAATTAATGTATATATACAAATACATTATTATTAATTAATGAAGTGAAGAAAAACAAAAATATAATATTCCCTACCGTGATTTTGGATTTATCATTTTTGAATATTTCATTTATTAGTGATGAATATTATGATCCTGTTATGTTCTTCACCTCACTCTTATTCACATTTTTTTCATCAACGATCTTCAACCCAAAATCACCAATGATGGAAAAGCTGACATCCCCCTCTAATTATACCAGTGTTATATAACTAACCCTACAAAAACGTAATAAAAATATATTTATGGATGATAAATAGTCATATATGTTATTAAATTAATTAAAAAATATTTATTTTATTTATCACACCACCAATGGTTTCCCTCAACCAAAAACCCAATGCCAATGAAATTTATGTCACACCTAGGGTGTCCCCACAATATATAATCAACCATCATCTCATATTTTTCATTTAAGTTCCCAACCAATGGAAAACCCATTTATTCTAAAATATTTTGTTTTCAATATTTTATATATATTAATATTTTTAATATATTAATTTTTGGGTCTCAAGACACCCAAACACAACACAAACTATGAAGAAAAATCAATATATATATATATATAGTGAAAAATTAAAAGTACTAAATATATAAACCAGATTCATTACATTCTACCCTCCTTCATGTTTTTTCACCTAAAAAGCTGAAGATGCATAAAAAGGTGGGGGTATTGAATCCACATGTAACTATCACACTCTTTGGAGATCTATTACATTAAATAATGATTCTAAATAACTTGAACCAAGGAAATAGTACATACAAGTAAGATCCTCCATTTTCAATCCCCAATCACCACCGGGTACTGTATAATGTTCTCCCCATCCTCGATTTATAGCTCACCCCAGTCAATAATGTGAATAGGTTCGTACATCTATCTCATTATTTGAGATACATGGAAGATGTCATTAACTCAGTCCAATTATGGGGGTAAGATCAAGGGGTAAGAATTGTCGACAACACCAGATGAATCTAACATTTCCCAATAGATGTCACAGATAGATTGATTCCTTGAACAAATCTATGAAATCCTCATCATGGAGAGAAATATCATAAGACATAATCTCCATTAATGAACCCAAATGGCATATTATTTCTATCTGTGTAAAATTTCTATCAGTTTTGGTTTTTCCTCATTTGACCTCAGAGCACCTGAAACATATCGACCATCACCTACACTATCTTTGGATAAAAACGATATGTTTCTCTAATTTCATACCAATATTAGGGTTGTTGAATCAATAAGTATTCCTTGTCACTTTTCCATTAATTTATGTTTTGAAAATCACAAACACTCTATCTCAATTGAAAATTTTATTCCTCTGATTTTTTTAAGAAACTATTCATTCCTCTAGGAAATTTTCTCCTTACCTTTGTTTTCATTGTTCATGATTTAGTTTCTAATTATTTTTATTTATAATGTATAAAAATTGTTTTCATATCTAAACCCATTTAATTTTATAAATATTTAGATATATATTATTCTATTTTAGTTTCTGAATTTTGACTTAGAATTCTATGAAATTCAGGCCCCGAATTCTCTGAAATTCATACTCCAAATTCTCTAAAATTCATACTCCGAATTCTCTACAATTCAGATTCCAAATTCTCTAAAATTATGATTCCGAAATCTCTGAAATTAAGATTCTGAATTCTTTGAAATTCAGACTCTGAATTCTATGATTTTTAGACTCTGAAATTCAGATTCTAAATTTTGCAGAATTCAGACTTTGAATTCCTCAGAATTCAGGTCCCAAATTCCTTAGAATTCAGGTTTTGAATTCCATATAATTCACACTATGAATTATTTATAATTTATACTCTGAATTCCATAGAGTTAAGAATCTGAATTCCATAGAGTTCAGAATCTGAATTACTTAGAATTCAGACTCTTAATTCTTTAGAATTAAGGCTACATATTCCATATAATTAAGACTCTGAATTCCTTAGAGTTCAGACTCTGAATTCCTTAAAATTATGACTCCAAATTCCTCAAAATTCAGGTTCTGAATACCTTATAATTCAGGTATCGAATTTCTTAGAATTCAGAATCCACATTACTTTGAATTCATACTCTGAATTCCTTAGAATTCATACTCCAAATTCCTTATAATTAAGACTTTGAATTTCTTAGTATTCAGGTTCTGAATTCCTCAGAATTCGGGTTATGAATTCCTTAGAATTGAGACACTAAAGTTTGTAGAATTATGATTCATAATTAATTAAAATACAAAATCTAAATATTCATGAAATATATATTCCACATATTGTTTTCTTGGACTCAGAACTTTATTTTTCATTAAACTCTGAAAAATAGATTTTTTTTGAGAATCCATATTTTACATACTATTTTCAAAGTTATAAAATGATTTCTTACATTCTATTTATAACTAACTATTGTTTGAGTGACACTTGTAATGATCCTGATGATATTCTAGGAAAAATATGAATATTGGAGAAGGGAGCTGACTGTTGGAGATGTGCCTATAAATAAGAGCTCATTTGAACAAGCTCAAAATAACAAATGATTGTTCTAAAACTCTTGAGATTACATTCTTCTATAGTGATTTCTAGAGAGATAGACTCTCATTGTTTGTGTGTACTGAATATCTTGTTCAACTTTCTTCGTACAACTCTGATTGTTGTTGTCCAAAATTGAGGGCTTCCGTGGATAAAAGGAAATATGTGTCGACTGCCTTAAATTTCGAGGACTTTCTTGATAAGGATGATAGAGGTTCCGACTACATTGATGTTAGAGGGCTTGCGGGGATATCAAGAAAGACTTGTATATTCCTATCGAGTGCTTAACCTGGTGTGGGTAAGACATACCTTTTTGAAAGTATAATTCAAGGTACCTTTATCTAAGGTTGTTGGATACCCCACTCTTTGGGTTAAAAGATTCTATAATTTTTTCCTGTATTGTTTCATGTTTCTTTCCACTGAATTTTGATTATTAAGGAAAGTATAACTATATTATACTTTCATATACTTGTATACTCTGATTGGTATGATTCTATATGCTTTAAAGTAGAATCTTTATCCTAATAAACTTCTCTTAAGGTTTATTTCCAGAAACATATTTCTGGAATCTAGCATGTTTGTAGAACCAATAGGTCTTGTGAATTTACATTGTTTAACATTGTTAAAGAATAGACAGTTTTATACCATCATTTAATGTTCCAAAAGAATTTTTAAAGTATATAATTCACCACTCTATTGTATTTTGAACATATATATCATATTTTGATCCAATAATTGGTATCAAAGAAGGTTTCTGAAATACTTATATTCACATATAAGTTTTCTTTCTCAAGTTTCCTTTGTTAAATATTTCACTTATTTTGGATTTTTATTCTTGTTTATGAAATTTTATTACTAACACAATTTTGTGGAAGGATATTTCCTTTTAGATGGTAGGAATGAATGTTGGTTTGATTGAAAATATTATTCCAACTAGACCACCTATATTTGATGCGAATTATTTTGATTATTAGAGAGATCGTATGAATAATTTTTCATTAACACTGGAATGGAAAAGATTTTATGATTATTGGTGATTACGAGATTTTTAATAAAGAAGTCAGAACATTTACTAATCAATAAATGTAAAAATATCAACTAAACTACAATGTACGTAATAATTTGTTGTGTTCCATGACGAGGAATATATATATAGCCAGATTTCTTCTTGTGAAGCTTCAAATTGTATTTCGATGAAATTGTAGGTTACTCATTTCGTAAATTCTAAAGTTATCGAAACCAGAAGAGCTGTGCTTAGAGAAGAATATCATGGATTTCAATTTTCTTATGGAGAACCAGTTTGCAAGGTACAAAAGAGGATTATGACTACAATTAATAGTTTACAATCCATGGGTGAAAATGGTTTAAATGATGAGGCACTTGTGGAAAAGATTATAGATATCATTCCTAATGATTGGGAATCATAGTGATCAGCTATTGATGAAAATAGGAAACTATCACATATTACTCTTGATGATATTTTTGGAACTCTTCTTCCACACGATACAAGAATGAAGAAATATTCTGATCTAAATAAAAAGAATAATGGAAATGGGAGTGTTTCTTTTACAACTACTTAAAATCATATGAAATCCAAGACTCCTGAAAGGGTTACTAGATCCAATTCAAAGAAGGTCATTATTTCATCTGAATCAAATGAAAGTGAACGTTATTATAATTAACTTTCTAATCTTTTTTGAAGGATGAACAGGATAGTTGGAAAGAAAGACATTACTTATAGATATAATAAGAAAGAATGAAAGGAAAAGAAATACTTGGTAGTCACTAGTTATGAATGCCAAAGAGCTGGTCATATAAGTCCTGATTTTCATATGAATAAGAGAAAGGATAGAAAGGAAATAACATTCTTAGTGGAATATAATGAAATACTGCAAAGATAATGCCAAGAATGTATTGATAGCTATTCAAATCGAGTAAATATGTGGTGATGAGGAAAGATGTCAGTGTGTTATCAAAAAGAAAAGATGAGGATGTAGAAAAGTAATTCCCACCCACCAAAAATTCAAATTCAGAATCATCTTCAATTGGACATGATTTTGTTGTCCACTCATTGAAGAATCTGTTAGGTACTATTCCATTATTTCAAATCATAGATTCAAGTTGTCAAATGCTACAACATAACAAAAACAAGAAGTCAAAATTAGTTACAATGGTGGTGGAAAAATATGTTTCTCTAGAGGCAGATTTCAAGACCTTCCTCATTGGTTATGAGGCACATAATAGATTGTGCAAGAAGATGAAAAGCTGATCAAGACAGGTTATTGAAGAAATTATATTTTTTTATGAATTCCATGATAATGTCAAGGTTTATTCTAATACCGAATTTGGTAAGATTAATGATCTTACAAATAGTTTTGAGGAAAAGTTGATTCTTGAATAGACTACATGGAAGTAGGAAGCTAAGGATTTGAATGGAAAGCTTAACTATGTGGCCCAGAATTGTTAAAGGGAAAGATATCATAGAATGGAGATTGAAGAGAAGCTTGTTAAACAATAAAAACTCTTGAATGATCTGGATTACATAATTGTGGCTCTAGAAGAGAAAAATCAAGCCTTATATAAGAAAAGTGAAGATCAGGATCAGATTCTAATGCAAGCAGAAGAGGATCACAAAGATCTCAATAAGCTGATGCCGAAAGACAAAGAGGGACAATTTTATTACAATCCGATATTTTATTGTATTTTCCACATTGTACAAATACTTCTAATATTAATGTAATTTATTTTGTTCTCTATATTTTTGGTTGTTTAGAACTAATGTTTTAGGTACCAATTTTTCCATTCCTTCTTTTTTTTGAAAATCACAATGGGGAAAAAGGAAAGAAAAAAATATTCCAATGTAAATAAGAGAAACCTCTAATTAAGGGGGAGTTCGTATAGAGGAATGTTCTTATCGATGATGATTTTGAAATGCCAGAAAATGAAAAATCTCTTTCATGAAATCTATAATACCATACTTAGTGATTCTAAAGCCTAAGGGGGAGTTATTCGTATTCAGTTTCCTCTATAAGTAAAGGGAGATATGTTTTTTTCCAATCCCATAAAATTTATGTGTCCTAAGATAATTTTTAATAAGGATGTTTGTGATTTCCAAAAAGGAGGAGATTGTTGAGATAATAAATATTCCATTGGAATTTTGCATTATTTATATTTTGAAAATCAAAATCAATCTATCTCAAAGAAAATTTTATTTCCCTGAAAATATTTTATTAAGGAAACTTTTCCTTCCTCAAGGAAATTTTCTCCTTGCCGTTGTTTTCATTATTCATGATTTGGTTTCTAAATATTTATATTTCTAAAGAATAAAAATAGGTTTCATATCTAAAACCTAAAAATTCTATAAATACTTAGATATAAAGTATTCTGTTTTTAGGTTCTGAATTTAGACTCTGAATTCCTTGAAATTCAGACTCCAAATTCTCTGAAATTCAGACTCCAAAATATCTGAAATTAAGAATATTCATTCTCTGAAATTCAGATTCCAAATTTTATGAAATTCAGATTTCGAATTCTCTGAAATTCAAATTAAAAATTCTTTAAAACTCAGAATTCGAATTCTCTGAGATTCATATTCCGAATTCCAAATAATTTAGACACTTAATTACGCATAATTTGGGTTCCTAATTTCTCAGAATTCATGTTCTGAATTCCTTAGAATTCAGACTCTGGATTCCTTAGAATTTAGACTCTGAATTCATTAGAGTTAGGACTATTAATTCCTTATAATTCAGACTCTGAATTTCTTCAAATTCAGAATTCGAATTCCTTAGAATTAATTCTACAAATTCATTAGAGTTCAGGCATTGGATTCCTTAAAATTCAAACTCTGAATTCCTTAGAATTCATGTTCTGAATTCCTTAGAATTAAAGTTCCAAATCCCTTATAATTCAGCATCTGAATTTATTAGAATTTAGACTCCAAATTCAACAAAATTCCAACTCCTAATTACATAGAATTCGGAATCTGAATTCCATAGAATTCAGACTTAGATTTCCTCATAATTCGGGATCCGAATTCCTATGAATTTATGATACAAATTACTCAGAATTTAGTTTCCAAATTCCTCAGAATTCAGACTCCAAAGACTACATAATTCTGATTCTGAATTCCTTAAAAAACAAAATCCGAATAATCATGAAATATAGATTCCGAATTTTTTTTTCTTAGACTCCAATCTTTATTTTTCCTTAGACTCAGAAAAATAGATTTAGTTGAGAAATGATATTTTACGTACTCTTATTATAGTTATAAAATGATGTCGTAAATTCTATTTCTAACAAACCATTTTTTGAGTGACATGTGTACAGATTCCTCTGATATTCATGGAAAAATATGACTGTTGGATGAGGGAGCTGACCTTTGGAGATGTGACTATAAATTGGAGCTCATTTGAATGAGCTCAAAACAATAACTGAATATTATACAACTCTAGAGATTATATGATTCTAAAGTTATTTCTAGAGCGAGAGACTCTCATGCTTTGTGTGTTCTGATCATATTGTTCAACTTTCTTCATGTGACTCTGATTGTTGGTGTGTAAAATCGTGGGCTTCCGAGGATAGGAGGACAGAGGTGCCAAATACATTAATGTTTGATGACTTATTTGATAACTAAGATAGAGCTGCCGACTACCTTGCAGTATGAGGGATTTTGAGGATAGAAACACAGACTCCAATATTATGATCACGGGCTTACCCTAGTGTGGGTAAGATAGACTTTCTTGAATGTATAAATCAAGAGACCTTTATCCAAGGTTATTTGATACCCTACTCTTTGGGATAAAATATTATATACTAGTTACTTGTATTGTTTGAACTTTTTTTCCACTTCCTTATGATTATTCAGGAAAGTATAACTATATTATATGTTCTTATACTTGTATACTCTAATTAGTCAGATTATGTGCTCTTTAATTTATAATAATTATCCTTGTAAACTTATCTTCAGTTTCTTTTCCGGAAACATATTTATAGAATCTTGTATGTTTTTAGAACTAATTGGTATTCTGTATTTACCTTTTTTAACATTGTTAAACAATAGAAGGCTTTATACCATCTTTTAAAGTTCCAATGGAATTTTTAAAGTATACAATTAACCCCCCCCCACCCCTCTTGTATATTTAGCATCTAGATCATATTTTGTTGATACAAAGGTGTCCTATAGGGTATCTAGTATAGGTCCTAGAAAGGGTATATGTAGATAGTGAATTGATAACTATAATTATAAGAAATATCTAATAATGTAATGTGAACCTTCCAACTCCATTTGAAGTCCAACACATATTCTCTCAGCATATCCTCCAACACAAGGATATTCCACTTAGTTTGACCATCCGTCTGGGGATAAAACATAGTACGCATCTATAACTGGGTCTTAGAAGCCTCAGGTAGACCTTTTTACAAATATGATGAAAACTGAGCATCATGTTCAGATTTCATTATCTTGGGTACCCCATGACGTTAGATGATTTCATGCATATACGAATTCCCAAATCACTCAATCGAACTATTCTCCCTGATAAAAATTAAATGTTCCAACTTAATGATTTAGTAAATGATCACCATAATAGAATTATTTCCTCTCACTATTTATAGAATCCTCATCACAAAATCTATCAATATTCCATCAATATTTTATTTTGGGACCTTTATCTACTGATTCAAATATGCTTGTTCCTCATGTTAAATGTTTACCTACTGAAATCTGTGACACCGAGATAAGAACTCAAAAATTCACCACCTCATTCCGTCCCCGCAATACTTATTCAAAAGGTTTATATACATAGTCACCATTCGAGGATGTAAAAACAAGGGAGAAGTGTAAAAATCCCACATAATGCCTTTATGCAATGTGACTAGAACAACTATTCATCTCTATAAAAGGATTAAATTCTACCCTCCATCATAAAATCGATCTAGTTAATCACTTTAGGTTATCAAATCATGTAATAATTAATAGTTAATGTTTCTAAATAGAGTATCCCTCATATAATTATAAAGTGGAGGATTTACCACCATTAATTGAAGTAAAAATTCACTTATCTCCTCCACCAAGGTCCGATATAATGAAGTGACCAACTCGCACCTCTACCAAGAAAGAACAAAACTTCATAATATTGTTACATTCCACCATGTCTTCATTAATAAGGGTATGAAGTATAGACTATCCCAAATTTATAGTCCTTATATTTTTCAACCCATCACCTTTATCTTTGGATGAATTCTGTATACGAAAAGATATGACTATGATTCTGGTGGTCTAAGTGAAAAATGAAATTCATTCCCAATAGATAGTTCACCCATGTATATAGATCGAATACCACCACTTAAAAAATCTAGGTTTTGAGTGACAGAATACTTCTCATAGAGTATCAACTGCCTCAATTAAAAAGGCATCACAACTTTCTTATGAATCAATAGGCAACTGAATCGTACTCTAGAGGCATCACAGAACACCATGTATTCAACTTTATCCTATAATAGTATCAATACAATAGAACTATTCATCCTCATACATAAATACTTGAAGTATCTATAATACTTCTTAGTATATATATATGGATTCCCTTTTCATGTAAAAGTAGTTAATGGTTTTTATATCCTATAAAAGTATGCTATGATCATCCAGTAGTACCCCTCCAACCCAAGAAAACATTGAACCTCTAACATACAATTGGGTGGATCAAAATTAAGAACTACATCAATATTCATTGGATCTATATTAAAACTATGATCATATATGACATTACCCAAAAAGAGAAACTCATGGATCCAAAAATATCACTTCTAGATCTTACCATAATGTTGTTGCTCCTAGGGTAAGTCTATGACCATACTCAAATTCTCTTTATAATAATTTTCTAATGAATAGTTGGGAAGTATGTAATTGATGAAGAAAAATATGAAACAACCTAGGTACATCTATAATATTTGGGTCATATGATCCACTAATAAAGTGGTAGGATTCGTTATAGTAAAAGGATTCCCCAAGAACTCATAGTGTCCATAGTGATATTAGACACTATCTTTGGAATATCATCCTTGATAAACATAAAATAGGGGTAGTTAGACCTGAGATCAACCATTTAAAACAAACATAAACCACTCAATAGGTCGAAGAGATCATAATTCCTAGGCAAGGGATACTTTTTCACTATAGACATCGGGTTCCGGTGATGATAGGAAATATAAAGCCTCAAAATCCATTCTGGTTTTCTATAATAATATTGGAACTTCGTAGGTTGGTACCCCAGTTTTGATAAAACCATTCTTTCAATGTTCCAGCAACATCACCCTTAAATCACAGAGCTTTTTAAGGTCCATTCGATATGCTCTAAAAGTATCCTTTTGGTCCCATTGTGAATGTCAATGTAAAAGTCCATCTCCAACAATGGTAGTGGAACAGTGATATCATCCTAATTGACATCCATATAAATATACACTACCATGAAATCAATATGTATGGAGATACTTCTGAAATAAGGGTGAATCTCTTTAACTGATTTGTGATGGACACCATTTTATTGATTGTGTGCCTCACTATTTATACCATGAGATCACTCTAACCCACAAAAAAGAATCTTTTCACATTTGTCTGAAGGAATAAAACTCTCTTTTGATTAAATTATATTTTTTTAAACACTATGGGAAACCATTCCATCAATGATATGACATCATAATGATTCATTTCTAGGACTAAGAGGTCCCATGAGAAACTCTCTCCACTAAAAGTAAACTCACATTGTTGGTAAATGGGGGATATAGAATAATCTCTCCCTATAAGAACCTCTATCAATATATGTTTGGCTAAATTCTCAATGGGAATCTCTAGATCTCAAATTAGGGATATGTAGATAAATTAATTACTCGTGATTGTGTATACAAGTACTATAGAAATAGTATAAATGTAACACCAAATGATTTTGTGAATTTTTATGTTGGAATTAATTTATCTTTTTAATATTTTTCATCTCACATGAAATTAGAAATTGTTATATATATATATATATTAAAATAGTAATCTAAACATTCCTTTCACACACAATACTGACTTGGCTTTAACTACATGAAATATCTACTTGGCTTCCACTACACGCAATACGGACATGGCTTGCACTATATGCAATATCGACTTGGCTTCCACTAAATGCAATATTGACCTGGATTTTGGTACATGAAGTACTAACTTGTCATTCACTACATTTAATATCAACATTACTTGCACTACACATAATACTGACTTGTATTGCACTACCCACAACACCGACTTATCATACATTACATGCAGCATAAATGTTTTTACAAAACATCATTTTATTATAATTATTATTTAAATGATATAATGACGACCTTGTCGTTAAAAATATTTATGTAGTAATAAATAATTTTCAAATATTTTTTATAATCGTTATATATATATAACATATTTATAATGAAATATATGATATTTGGGAAATTCCTTTATGATTAAAAATAATGTTTTATCGAATAAATTGCTTTTAATAATATAGTTAATTTAAGAATCAACATGAAATTGGATTTTATAAAATAAAATTCATTTTAATGTTTATAATACTAAAATTATATTATGTTGATTTTTTTTGGATTTTTCTATGAAACATTAGTTTTTGATAAATATTGAAAATACTATGTTTCAGTTAATAACTGCCTTTTAGTATAAATAATTTTTAATGAATTATTATAATTCAAATTTCATAAAGTAATATTAGATCAATTATACATCTATTAATACAATTTAGGTAAATATAATGAATTATATTTTTAATTTATTATAAAAATATACAAATTTTTTGAACATTTTTCTACTTTATAAACCCTTATTTTGAATCATTTGGGGGATTAGCAGTAATCATAATTTTTCTTCTTATGTGAATTAAATTTTGAAAATCCTTCATATACTATTTTAATAACTATAATATTTATAGTCTTATAAGATGAACATAATTTTATTACCATCAATATTAGTAAAAGTGATTAAAAATAATCACAGTGATTAATGTCAAATTATGCTTAATTAGGGACAAACCTAATTCTTAGTGCCCCAAATGACCTATCCAATTGTAAAAAACCCATTTTACACACATTAATAGCACATAAACCTTTCATTATAGATTTATGTTGGGTTTTTTGTGTTTTATTTAGATAAAAATATGTGTACACCTAATGTGTTTTAAAAAATTCCAAGAGTTTCCTTTTACTTCCATTTAAATGGCCACCACCTCTCTAGTTAATTTACACCTCCAAAACCACTTAAGATAGGATAGGATATAGCCAATAAACATCCCAACATCCATTCCTTCCTCCTATAATACATACCTCTCTTAAATGGAAATCCAAGGAATCTCTGTGGAACAAACCAAAAGGAGTTACCTGATTAAGAGGTAACATATTCTCTCATATCCATTATTTTATTTTACTTATAAACCCCATCCAACTCTATTTATTGTATTATTATATAAAAAAAACTAGTATCCTATATATAATAGGACGTTTTCATGTAAATATTTTGACCTACACTTACACACACCTCCATCTAATGGGTAATGAACACATTGTTTTTTAATATGACAAACTAATGCCTCATGAAACGATGATTGTTCATTTTTACATAACCACCTACCATGGTGGCCATTATAATGGAAAATATATTTATAAAATTTATATATTAAATTTATTATTTCATTAGTATTATTTAATATTTTGTAAAACACATGTCTTTTTACATTCCCTTTTGTGTTAGTATGATAATTTCGTATGCGTAATGTAGACTACCACCCCCTCAAACTGATATGATTCATTCATACACCACATGGATTATATTAAGTATGGTTTTACAGAATATATATGATATATGCGATTTCATAAATATCATTTAAAAATGATGTGTGTCTGTGTGTGTGTGTTTGTTTTAATTTTTTCAACATGAAAATTAAATAGAAATAGCATTCATGCATACGTACGGCCTACCATCTCCATGAATGGTGTATTTAGTTTCATTATTATGCATTATATAGATTATTTTAATACTCATATAATGAATATAAGTGATATTTATTTCTTGGATTATATTCTTGAAATCATGATATAAGTATAAGGACTAAAGAAAAAAAAATTAAGATACATACGAAGAATAAAGTGAATATTACTTGAAGTGATTCCTTAACATGGGATCAATAACAAGTAGGTAATATAAGGTCATAATAAAACTATGTATGTTAATATATAAAATAATATTATCCTATAAATGATGTATAATATAGTTATATTTATTGTACAGTAATATTGGAAGTGTATGAAGATATTCAAGACATATGGAAAGGGGATTTCATCTAACTTTTTTCCCTGAGATACTTGAAAAGATATTTACTCTTTACATTTTCAGGATATATGTATTGAATGTGATTGTATTCTATATATATTATAATTGTATTTATGGGTATTCACATATCCATTTATTATCTTTATTTCATGGGGTTTTTTTTCAAAAGTTACCAAATCGGTTAAATAATTGTGTCTAAATTTTTCTTCTTTGAGACCTGTGTTTTCTTATACACCTAAATCATTTTTTCACGGTGTATATACTTAAATTTTAGATTTTATATAATGAAATTTCTTTTTTAATGATATTTTAAGATTACTCTAAGTTTCCATTTCTTACATGGAGTGTATGATCCCATGGTACCATGTAATAAGGGTTTATTGAGACAATATCATTGCTTTTCGTGATTGTTTATTTTTTATAAGGTGATACCTTGACCCAAACGAACTAAGAAAAAAAAAATTAAATTTTTTCTACAAAAGACTAAAGTATGAGATAATATTACAATCTTTTTCTGGAAAGTGAGTAAGATCATTGGGGATGTTTTCAGACCAGGTTATGTCTTGATTAACTCCTATGTTGGCCAATCCATCAGCAACCATGTCTGCTTCTCAATAAAATTGTGTGATGATGTAGTTCAGATCAGAGATCAAACAATTGAATTCCATACACTGGATACTAATAATTCAATCTAGATGAGTTACACCATACCAATTTCTTGTACGCTGGTCTTTGAGTAACTTTCAATCCATAGGTTGTTCCATCCAAAAACCATGGTAACTATAATCGCATGAATAAAACTCATCATCTCAGATTCATGGGAGGTGGAAATGATAAAAGAACCCATGAAACAACCTAGATTCTGACCGAGATGAACATTGAAGAAATATCCACAACCTGCAAGTCCTGTATTGACCATGGAGATGCCATCACAGATGATTTTGATCCATCCAAGGATAGGAGAACTCCATAACCCCTCTAGAGTGCGATGTAGATGGTAGAAGTTATCGTTGATCCATTGATTTTTCAAGATTCCAAATTCATGCATGGTGTTGTGGAAATGACTTTTTGGTATCAAATAAGTTTCTTCTATGGAAATTAGGATTTGGATATGACCTTCATTAATATTTAGTGAGTATTTTTTATGAACAATTGTGTTCTAATCATACCAGATCACATGGTAGTGTTCAGCAACTACAGTAAGGAAACAGTTCCTAATTTTCTGAGATCCATCCATTGATGAAATCATACTAAACATCTGTCAAGAAAATTCATTCTCATATGGTTATTACTTATTTATTCATGAATTTGTACCATTTTTCCACTCTTCGGTGCAAAATATAGTTAATAAAGTGTTTTTTAGAAATCATTACTTTATTCTCTCTTCAGTCGAAAATATGTGTTCCCTTACAATCAGGTTTCCTAAAATGGGTTTACAATAATATTCTACTAATTAGATATGATCATTAAAATACATTTTTAACCTTTTTTATTTCACCAATCTTTTCAAATAAATATTAATGTCTCCTTCCAAATGAGGTTATTTTCTAACCTTTTAACCATGAAAAAAGAATTTTCTTTTTACCTTGTATGACATGTAAATATTTACCCACCTTAAGTCCTTAGAAGATTTATTTTCTTGTTTAAAGGATAATTTTTTATATTTTTTTTTGAAAATATATTTTCATATATTTTTTTTAAAACTTTTTCAAGATCATTTTATATGTTTTAAGGATAATAGTTTTTGAAAAAAAAAATTCAAGAATATTTTATAAGTTTTCAAGGAAAAATATTTTCAAAATGTTTTCAATCCATAGTTATATATTTTCAAAATATTTTCAAAGGAAATGGATTTAAAAAGTTTTTATGTTTGAATGATAAAGTTTCAAATAATAAAGGATATTTTTCATAAGAAATGATTTCAGAATATCCTTATATTTTATTTTTCATCTAAGATGACATCTGTTGATGTAACTCATTCATATCTAGGAAAATTACCCAAATTTTCCATTCATATCATTTTTTAATGGTTATATTTTGATGTAATTATTATTATGAATCCAATTTCTATTTCAAGGGTTATATTTTTTTGAAATGTGGTTCTTTTATATGGTTATTCTTCGATGAAATGAAACCAATATATTTTCCATAGGTTATGATGTGAGGAAATGTTAATGATGCCCAGTTAATTTTATTTGTTATGATTTTTTTTAAAAGACCATATATTTATATGGGTCATGATATGATGATGCGTTATTAACTTATGGAACATGTATTAATGATTTTATTATGATATGGGTGGGACCTATATATACATCCAATGCATTTGGTAATGATGGTTGAATCTTGAGTATAAATTTTATGTGTGAGCATGATAACATGTTCACATCATTATTAAAGGATATGGTTGCATTTCCATGAGTTTAGACGTGAACCCAATTACACATTCATAATTTTATGAGTGAACCCTAACACTTGTTCAGAATGTTATACATGGACCGAGATGCATGTCCATAATAGTATGTATGAACCTAATTACATGGTCACAATTTCATGTGGAAACCTTATTACATGATCCAAATGATATTTATGGACCCGGTTTTATGTCCAAAATATTATGCATGAACCTGATTAGATGGTTGCAATGTTACATGTGAACCTGATTACATGTTAATAATGTTATGCATGGACCTAGTTTCAAGTCCATAAGGTTAATCATAAACCTAAATACATTTTAACATTTTTATGAATGGACGTTGTTTCATGTCTAGAAGTTAATGTGGGGGTATGAATTCATGTATTTGTCTTAATGAGTGAGCATGTTTTTACTTATACATGTTCACAACATTATGATCGAACATGCATGCAAAAAAATCATGTCTTATTAATATGTTATTCATTCATGACTTATTCTCTTAATCCTATTATGATCTTTGTCTTACTAATTTCCAATATTTATTATGATCTCTAATATTCAGGCTATGATCTTCATATTTTATACTCAGGTTCCATACCATTTTGTATCACATTATGCTCATATATTTTCTTTAATTACCCTTATTGGGCATCTGAGCTCACCCCTTTCTTATTTTTTCTTTCCCCAGGTTATGAAGAAAGGTTTTAGGATGAAGTACTAAATGTGGAGATCCTTATGGGATATTTTGAAGATATTAAACCATGATAGAAGATTTTATTTCCATGTTTCCAAAGAAACTAAAATGTTATGGTCCTCAAGCATTTATTTTTTGTAATGTACAATGTATTAATCTAAAATGATGTAATATCCATATATGTTAATCCTAGGTCGCTATAGTTTGTATAAAATGAAAGGTTTAGTTATCCTGTGGAAACTAGGATGATAAAACATTAGTGAGATCCCTATGTATATTTATATGGATATGCCAAGATATTTCTCTATGTATCTGTATAAAGATGACCCAACTTTTAGTAAAATGTATTGGAATTTTTGTAAAAGAGGGAGTAAAGGGTTTCTGAGAAATACATTAAGTATGGGTACTAAAAGTTGGTGTGGCTCTGTCACAGATGAACCTAGGGGTAACAACTCCGACAAGATGTTCTCAGCCTGACTCGAGGTAATCTGGTATATGACAATGCACATTGCTTCACACCTGGATTGACACTCCCGAGGGATATGCTTTGGAAATTCAAAAAAACCTAAGGAACCATCATCTAGGATTTAAATAGAAGTTGGATATGAATAAACAAGGATAATCCTGAGGATTCATAGATTAAGGAAGATTTCATACATTAGACACCATATACGTGACTTTTCATGATTATGTGGTTCCTCGTTATATTAACTATTTAATACTCTATGATTTAGGTTTTAGCCAATGGATGGACCCCAAAAGAACTGTGTTAATGTTGATTGTGATGAGAAATGAAATGAATGTCGTTGTTATCATATGGTTTCCATGGGGGTGGCATGAGAAACCACATTCCTATAATCCCATAGATTTCTCAATATATGAATCATGTGGTGTTTCCAAATGATCAAAGGAGGTAACACATTTATTTTGAGTCCTTAATGAGGTATCATTCACCTTCTTTCCACAGGTCATCTGATCCCCTTTTTTATGAACAATGGATCAGTAAAACTGAAAATATTATTCCTCATTCTCAAGATTTCGGATCATGAAAAACTCATTCTAGCAATATATTGGATATAAAGTGAACAAGGACAGTGGTGGAATCTAAAAAATAACAAAAATAAGAATTATTAAATTGAATCCATTAATTTGTATCATTTCAATAACTTTTACTTCATTAAATAATTTTCTCATGTTCTTCATACAAATATGGAAAAGGAGTTTCTTTTGTTGATGAAAAAGGATGTTGAATTTTCTAGTACCAATGAAGGTAATTTCACAAGACTTGTGAGGTACGCTTCT
Source organism: Viscum album (assembly GCA_963277665.1). Lineage (NCBI taxonomy): Eukaryota > Viridiplantae > Streptophyta > Magnoliopsida > Santalales > Viscaceae > Viscum > Viscum album. Next base: position 1,050,764,084 of record OY728150.1, read on the forward strand.
GGTATTATCATCTAATCCTAAAGTAAAGTTGTATGATTCTTCAGTGTCTTAAAACCATGTACCACAAGAAAATTTTCCATAAGATAATTTAGTATCTATTAAGATATTATAAGTTGTAAAATCGTAGTTTAAATATTGGTTGGAGTTACATATAAATGTTATCGGTTTAATAAGAATATTATTATGAGTTCAAAGGATAATATAAAAATCATAAAGTGAAGAAAAAGATTAAAACTCCAACATTAAAAAACTATTGGAAAGATAAAAAAGGAGAGTGCCTAAAAGGAACAAGTAGGCATTTCAAGTCTAGGAATGTTGGCCACCGAGCAAAAGGATGTAGAGCTAATGAGAATAAAAAACTCAATGAAATGTGTTGAGATAATTCTCAATAGAATGAACCACCCACACATTAGTGTTTCGAGTGCTTAGTGATTTGGAATTATTCAAATAATATCCCTAATAAAAGGGATAATATAGTTGATAATACATAAAAACCACTGATTAAAAAGGAAAAGGAGAAAGCTTATGCAATCAAAATTGATGAAGTGAATAATTAATATTAGAGTAAAACTTATCCACCCCCATCCCCCTATGTTGGGAAGTTCATGTTCTATTTTCCTATGAATAAGTCCTATGATAATCATGTTGTTCATCCTTTAGTGATGTTTCCTATGATTATATCCCTATACATGTTTTATGGAATTATAAGATCACATTTAATATTCTATCGATGCATGGATGGAAACATGTATTCAATAAAAACGTTTTTGGTATAAGATAAGAACATATTAATGGAAGGAGGGTGAATTATATTTTCTATGGATTATAAGGTTTTCCATTTATGGAATGTTTATGTAATTTTTTCAAATAATGTTTTTAATATTGATGTATTATATCACCGCATGAAGAATTATTCATATTGTATATCCTCTTTGATTTAATGGTAAGTGAGGATATATGGGTTAACTTATCATGGATCACATGATCTATTAGTACTTTCGGAATGAAAAAGTAACCTTTATTTTTTGACAAAGAGGTGAAGTGGATCAACGGAAAAAAACAGGGAGGTTGTCCCAAAATCATACAAGTATATATTTTTATGAAAAGTTATTATATTTTGTAAAAGGGATCTTGATACAAAAAAATATCCTAGTACATAAATTTCTACTGACCATATGGTCCCCTAATTCATCATAGATTAATGGATTTCGGATTGTTAAAATCCTCTTGACCTTTTCCTCTATCACTCCCCATATGAACATGATAGTTATATTTTTCTTCCTTGTACATGTTCTCACTTCAAAAATTTGTTCTCCTATATGGAAACCTAGTTATATTTTACTCTGGTTAATGATTTTGTTTCCAACATTCACTATTAATTGAATTTCTAGTATTTATTTATACAATTTGTGTTTCTATGAATGACAATTTAATTTATTAAACCTTTGACAGCCCAAACAAATTTTGATGTAGAAATTCATTTAAATGGGTTAGAATCTTACACCCAAATCTTTTGTGATTTTTTTAATTAATTTATCTTTTTTATATTGATCTTTTAATGTTACACTATAAATAGTTATTTATATATACATATATATTAAAACAATATTCCAGTCATTCCATTCACATGAAATACCAACTTGGCTTGGGTTACCCTTGATGCTGACATGGATTTCTCTACAGGAAATACCAAAATTGCTTTCGATACATAAAATACCAACTTGTATTGACCTACACATAACACCGACTTATCTTTCACTACATACAATACTGAATTGTTTTGCGTTGCCGGCAAAAATAACCTATTTTACGTTACATACAACATTAGTGTTTCCACAAAACATCATTTTATTATTATCATTATTTAACTGAGATAATGATAACCTTAATGTTAAAAATATTGATATGATAGTAACTAATTTTCCAATATTACTTATAATTTATATATATATATACACATTTTGATAATGAAAGATATGATTTTTCATAAAGTCCCTTATATTTAAAAAAACTATTTTCTCAAATAAACCACTTTTAATTATAAAATTAATTTCCAATATAAATAGAAACTGAATTTGATAAAATAAACATCGTTTTTGGAATTTAGATTACAGAAATTAGCATTGTGAAATTTTTTGGTATTTATCTAAAAACTTTATTTTTTTAATGAATAGTGGAAAATATTGTGTTTTAGTTAATAATTGTCTGTTAGTTTAAATAATTATTATTTTTAAATAATAATTTAAATTTTTATAAGGTCACATTAGATAAATTAGTCATCTATTAATACCATTTATTTAATTATAATCAATCTCATTTTAAAATTGAGTATAAAAAAACCTCAAATGTTTGCACATTTTTCAACATCAAAAACATGTTATTCGATCCCTTCTACTAGATTTGAAATAATATTAATTTATAATTTATATGAATTTAATTTAGAAAAAACATACATAATTTATTTTAATAAGTATAATATTAAGACTCTAATAAGATTAACGTATTTTTTTACAAAAAATACTAGTAAAAGTGATTAAGATTGATCATAGTGATTAAAGTCAAATTAAGCTTAATTGGGAACTAATCGTCAATCGTAGGGACCCAAATGAACTATATACATATAAAAAAACTAATTATATGGCCATTATTAGGTAATAAAAATTATTTTATTGTTTTATATTTGTTTTTTTTTTGTTTTTTGTTTCATAAGACGATGTTTACACCTAACTAGTTTTCAGATATTTAAGGTGTTTCCTTTTCCTTCCCTATAAAAGGCCACCACCACTACCACTTCATCAGACATATAAAACCTATTAGGGTAAGACATGATCTGCCCAATCCACTTATAAACATCCCTAAAATTGTCCTACAACCCTTACATTGGTAAAAAGGCTATCCAAGGAAGCCTTTCTTCACAAACCAAGTGGAGTTACCCGATAAAGAGGCAACGTCTTCTCTCAAGTCCTCTCTTTTATTTTCCTTCACCACCCACTTCAACTATGTTTATTCTAATTTTATATAAAAACACAAATATAGTCAATATAATAGGTATATTTAATGTAAATGTCTTGTCTGAGACTTACACACACCTCTATTTAATGGGAAATAAACACAATGTTTCTATGTATGGTGAACTACTGGCTAACAAAACAATGTTTGTTCGTTTTCCATTACCACATAACATGGAGGCATTATAATGGAAGCCTTTTCTTATATATTTCATATATTAAATTTATTATTTATTTGAGATTATTTATTACTTTTTTCAACACATATCATTTTACTTTCAATTTTGTGTTAATACGATATTTTTGTTTGAGAAAATGTAGACTACTGCCCCCTCAAAGCGATATGATTCGTTCATACATGACATGAATTATTTTAAGGATGGTTTTAGTGAATATATAGGATATATATGATTTAATAATGATACTTTAATAATGATATATATATATATATATATGTATTTACCATTTTTCATTCAGCATTACACTTAAATGGAACTAACATTCATGCGTACGTATAACCTACCGTCTCCAGAAACAGTGTAATATGTTTCATACCTATATATAATATAGATTATTATGATAAATATATAATAAATATAAATGATATTTATATTATATTTTAAATGTTATAAATAATGATATAAGTAAAATAACCAATTCTATAAAAACAATTGACACATGCAAAGAATAAAGTGAATATTACCCGATGTGAAGCCCTAACATATGATCATTAACAATAGGGAAATATAAGGACATAGTAAAAAAACATGGAATTATGTATTCTATTTTTCTTATATAAAATATTTATAATAAAAATATATTTATTATATATGAATCTTTTTTTAGTACAAAGATAGTAAAGTCAAAAGGTACGTAGATTTAATCTCACTTTTTACTTCTATGATATACATTCTATTTTCACCATTCATTAATTGTTTCTGGTGTATGTAATACCAAAGATGTAATTATATTTATCAAGTACATAAATTTATGAGTATTAAAATATCCATTTTATTACTTTTATTTTATGGGGTTTAGGTATCAAAAGATATTAAATCTGTAAAATAGTTCTGTCTCAATTTTCATTCTTCGAGACTCGTGTTTTTTTATGCACTTAAATTATTTTTTGAGTTATATATACATTCATTTAACATTTTTTATAATAAATTATTTTTCTTTCCCTTATATTTAAATCTTACATTAATTTTTATTTTCTTACATGGATAGTAGGTTTCCAAGCTACCATGTTATAAGAGTGTATTCAGAAAATCTCAACACATTTCATGATTTTTTATGCTTTTGCTTCCTTTGATGAAATATTATAACCCATATCTCAATAAAAATCATTATCATATAGTTATTAATTATTTATACATTTATGGGTACCATATTTCTACTCTTTGGTTCATAATATAGTAATGAAAGTGTTGTTTATAAGGCCTGACATTACCCTCTATTCGGTAAGAAATATGTGTTCCTTTAAAACAGTGGATTATAAAAATATTTTCAAAAAATAATCAAAAAATCACCTTTGATAGTTAAAATAAATTTTTAAATTTTTTTATGTTACCAATGTTTTTAAATGAATCATCTTATCACTTTCTAAATGATGATTTTTTTAAACCATTTTACCATGAAAAAGGAATGATCTTTTTACTCTGTATAGAATGTATGTATTTATCTATCTTCAATCCTTTAATGATTTATTTTCATTTTTAAAGGTTAATTTTTTAGAGTAAAAAATATTAAAAAATATTTTCAATGAAATGGTTTTAAACTGATGATTTAAAGATCCTTTTATAACTTTAAATAAAAATGTTTTCATAAATGTTTTCAATATTATTTTATAAATTTTCAAGGAAAATGGTATTTGATATTTCTTCAAGATTATTTTATAGGTTTTCAAGATAATGGATTTCAAAAATTATTTCAAAAATAATTTCTATTTTTTAATGTATTTTCCAATGAAATGGACTTCAAAAGGTTTTATTTTTGAAATAGATTTTTTCAATGAAGAAAGAATATTTTCCAGAAGAAATGTTTTCAAAATATCCTTTTATGTTATTTTCATTTAAGGATGACATTCATTGATGTTACTCATGCCCATCTATGAAATTATCTTAATGTTCTGTTCATAAAATTTTTTGAATGGTTATTGTTTGATAGATTGATGCTTATGACATCAATTTCTATTTCATGATTTATATTTTTTTATAAGAGCTTATTTTCATGGGTTATGCGTCGATGAAATAAACCATATATATGATGTGGGAAAATGTTAATGATTCCCAATTTATTCCATATGTTATGATTTGTGGTTTATAAAACCCATTTTTTATGGTTCATGATATGATAATGTTTTATTACCATATGGAACATGTATGAATGATATTTTTATGAGATGGGTGGGGCATGTATCTCCATAAAATAAATTGGGTAATGTTGGATGAATTAGGAGTTTAAATGTTATGTGTAACCCTGATCACATGTTCACATTTTAAGCATAGACCAGGTTTCATGTCTATAAGTTTATCCATGAACCTGATTCCATGATCACAGTGTTATGAGCGAACCTTATTACATTTTGATGGTGTTATGCATGGACCTGTATGCATGTCCATAAGTTTTTGGATAAAACTAATTAAATATTCACAATGTTATGTGTGATCCTAATTACATGTTCACCATGTTATTCATGGACCTGGTTTTATTTCCAAAATTTTATTTTTGAAGCTGGCTACATTTTCACAAGCTTATGCGGGAACCTGATTACTTGTTCACAATGTTATTCATGGACTTGTTTTCAAGTCCATAAAGTTTTGAGTGAACCTTAATACACATTCACATTGTTTTGAATAAAACAAGTTTCCAGTCCATAATTTTGACGTATGGGCATGATTCAATGTCCTTAACTTAAGGAGGGAACCTATTTCTACTTATAGATGTTCGCAATTTCATGAACCAAGGTTAATGACAAAAATTCCATTTCTTATTAATATGTTATTATTTCCTGAGAAATTCTCTTAATCAACTTATGATATATTTCTTATGAACATAATATATTTATTTTGATCTATAAAATATATTATATGATATTTAAATGGTATTTTCAAGTGAGACACCTGTTTTCTTCATGTTATTCTTACACATTTCATATATTTACCCTTACTGAGCATCTAAGCTCACCCCTTTCATATATTTCCTTTACCCATATTTTGAAGAATGGTTTTATATATAAGTAATAACTGTTGAGACAATTGTGGGAGATATTTATAATCTTTCACAAGGATATACAATTTTTTCCTTGTTTCCAAGGGAACTAAACTATTACAGACCTCTGGCATGTATTTTATTTAATAATTATTTTACAAAATAATATTTAATATTATTTCTCATTGGACCCATAACTTTGTCCACTATTCCTCCTAAATATTTATAGAGACTTTAACAATGACTATTTATTTATTAAATAAATATAACTACATTATTCACTGGTAATAAATATTCTGTCCACAATATAATTTATCGAATAACTAGCGACGAAATAAATAAAATCATGAATACTTGAATAATTATTAATCTATAACTGGGAATTATATTTATTAATCTTGTTAAATAAATAAATCTTTTAACCGAGATACTGGATACACATTTTGTATAACCCTCTAAGCATCTTTCTCATTTCCCTCAGATGTGCTTTCCTAAATCCATGTTTAATTCCGAGAAATGAGTCAAGGAAACCAGGAGAAAGAAATTGATGTCACAAAAACATTTCACCTTATATGAACACATATCATGTAATATAATTCCTTTTTCCCGATATCTCCAATCAAGCAGGTTTCATGCAAGTGCCATCAAGCCATGTGCTCCATTTCTCATTCTTTGACTTCACAGAATGAAACATTCCAAAAGAACACCATGGCCAGGAATTTAATTAGGCTAAATCATTTCCATAAAATTGCCTGAAATATATACTTCTTTAGAAGTGAAAAATACTTTATTTAATTATTCAATAATGTAGTATTACTTGTGATGCACCCAACATATCCTACCTCATTGTGAATATCTATTATCATAGTTTTTGTCAATAGATCTATGTGTGTGAGTAATAATACCCATTATTAATAATATTATTGTCTAGGGAACAATACAGATGTCCATATATAAGAACTTCTAATGACACTTATGAATATGGATTTCCTACTAGAATGTCTTATTATCAATATATTCTCTTAGTTATTACCATGGGAAAACAACATGAAATGGTGTCTCAATATTTCTTGAGTCCCCACCCCTCATAGCCTATATCATTGGTATCCCATACAATGATATCATTTGACCAGTAAACACATATTCGAGAATAGTGTCATGGATCTTTTGGGTTCTCATTATAGCAAGGATCTACTATAACCTTTAAATGTGATAGGTAATCTAAGTACAATATTGCATACTATGTCAAACAGAATAACAACCATGATGTGATAAGTTGTTTATTAATATTCATCCAATGAATACAGGTTTATCAAAAAGTACAATGACGTTTGTTTCTGGGGAACCAACTCAAATATACACCCACTTTCACTAGAGCCAAATTCTAACAACCTTCTGTCCTCTAGATCACAAATGATATTAAATTTTCTCCTATGATAGGCCTTTACTGTATGGTTCCTCCACATTCCCTTCCATGTACACTCTAATCACTCCAAAATCTCCCATTTGTTATAAATCCATCAAGAGGTGATACTTTATGAGTATGTTCTTTGTTTTTTCATGTGACCATGGATAGTTTTAAAGATCCAACACTTCATTATTATCAAAATACACTGCAATGGGATCTATACTACTATGCACGACATCAAGATCATGGACAATGTTCCAAATCCAGTTGTCTTCCTTGGACGCATCAAAAGCCTCTATATATTCAAAATCCGCTATAGAATCAGTGAAAACTGGCTTCTTAGAACTTTTTTTGGCTCACAACTCCTTCATTGAGAAAGAAAACATATTCCTATTGGGACTTCAGATCATTCTTATCTATTGAAAAAATAGCATCGACATGCTCTCTGATGACAAGCTCGTAGTATCCTCTATACACCAGGAACATATCTTTAGTTCTTAGGATATAATTATGGATAGTCTTGATAGTAGTACAATGTTTTTCTCCTCAATTTTATTGATATCTACCTACCATGCTTAGTGAAAAGGCAACTACAGTTCTAGTATATAACATGGACTAACTTATAGATCATATAGTTGAAGTATATAGAATCTTACTCATCATATATTTTTTATTTTGTGTTTGGGGACACATTTTCAGGTAAAGATTTATACTATGTGACACTGGAACCAATCCCATCTTGGATTGTTCCATACAATATATCTTTAGTATCTGGCCAAAGTATGTACTTTGACTTAGTCCAAGAATCCTCTTGCATCTATCAGAAATTATTTTCATCCATAAAATGTAGGATACTTCTCCTAAGTCCATCATAGAATATAACTTGTTCAACCATCCCTTGACTGACTGCGAGATTGGTCTGTCTTTTCCGATAACCAATATTTCATTAACATACTCTTCTAGGTTTACAACCACATTCCCATTAAACTACTTGTAAGTACATGTCTCACATTCATTCTTAATGAAACCAAATTCTCTTATGGATTTATCAATCAAATTTTCTATGATCTGGATGCTTTCTATAATCTATAAATTGATCTATGTAACCTATATACCCTTTATTCATCACCTAGTGTCACACACCCTTCTGGTTGTGTCTTATTGAAATCATCCTGAAGGTTCCAACTAAGGAATGTAGTTTTGACTTCCATCTCCCAAATCAAATAATCCTGGAATGATTCTATGATATGTGTGATTATTATGGATTTAAACATGGAAAATGGGGAAAAGGATTCATCATTATCAATTCCATGACAATTTTTAGAACCTTTTTCCACTAGCCTCGATTTATAGGTACTAACTTGACCTTCCATGACCAGTTTCTTTTCAAATACCTATTTATAGCCAATAGGGTTTACATCTATTGGTACATCGACCAGAACCCAATCTTGGTTCTTAATCATGGAATCCATCTCATAATTGATTCTTTATAGCCATTTTTCCACTTCTGAACTCTCTACTTCTTCCTTATAGGATAGGGGTTTATCATTATTTAAAAATAATGAGTTACCTTGCTTAGTGAAAAGGAAACTATACCTCTTTGTTTCCCTTTCCTCTCTTGTACTCCTATGTGGTTCATGTGTTTCAAAAACTACCTCTTATATGGGGGCCTTTTGAACTTGTTCATTTACTAACTCATGGGTATATTGAGCATTAATTTCATCTAAATAAATCATTCTCCCTATATCCTTTTTGAGCTTTTTCACCCTCTCATGAAAGACATCCTGTCTTGAAATGATCACTTTCTTGTATGAGGAGTTGTATATATTGTATCCCTTTATTTCATTATGTTACCCTATAAAGATACACATTGTGCCTCAGGGTGCTAGTCTGTTTCCTGAAAAATCCTTAAAAAATTCCTCACATCTGCATATATGTGTATCCAACAAAGTGTTTTTCTTTTTAGTCCATACATTGAATAAAATACCATTTTCCACTTTAGTTGGTACTTGGATTAATGAGTATGCCACATTTTGCAATGCATATCCCCAAAAGGATAATGGAAGATCAGTAGAAATCATCAATGACCTTACCGTGTTCAATATGGAATGGTTCCTCCATTCACTAACACCATTCCAATGTGGTGTATAATGTGTATTGAGTTAATATAGAATCCTAAAATCTCGTAAAAGGTCTATCAACTATTGGGTAATTTATTCTCCACCTTGATCTGATCGAAGGTTCTTTATCTTCACAACCAGATGATTCTCTACTTCTTCAAGAAAACCTTGAATTTCTCAAAGGACTCGGACATATACCACATTAAGTAGACATAGACATATATACTCAAGTCATCATTAAATGTATTGTAGTAAGAATATACACCTCTAGATTCTACTAGAAATGGTCCACACACATCTGTGTGTACAAATGATAGAAGATTTTTGGCCCTTTCACCTTGCCCACCAAATGGTGGTTTGGTCATTTTAACTTGTAAATAAGTGTGAAATATATCACGTTATTTTTGATAAAAAGACTCCAAATAAGCATCTTGATAAATCTTTTTCATGCCCTTCTTGATTACATGGCCAATGCAGTGACGTGATAACTGTGTGTTTTATAATTCATGTTAAATTAAATCATTATCTATTATAAACCCCTGTTTCTCGTAATTTAATAAATATATACAATTATTTAAATTCTCCATACCATAACATATTTTATCTTTATAAAAGTAATAATATTTATTTCCAAACATGAAAATAGATCCATCTTATTCTAAATTTGATATAAAAATTAATTTCTTAGAAAATTATGTTACATAATAACATCCACATAAACCCAAAATCATTCCCATTGACAGTGTGAGGTGTTAGTCACCAATGGAAAGAGCATCTAGACTATTTCCATTGGCATCTCGCAGATCCAAATCTTCTCTAGAAATTTTCTAGAATCTAATTGGTTCCTTCATTTTATTAAATTTGTGAGCCCCAAAATCTGTATATAGTACCAAATGTGTAGAAATCGAATGATTTCATTATATAATGAATGCACCTTTGGCTTCCTCTTGAATCTAGGTGCAGTTCCTCTTCCAGTGGCCTAACTCTCCACTTTCAATGCATACTGCCTCTTTTCTCCTTTCCTTGCCTCTATATTTTATTCATCTTATATGGATGGTTCTCAGAGGCTTTAAATTTTTTATAAATCGTAGTCCATTTTCCATTGTCCTTCCTCTTACTATTCACAATAAGAACTGAAGGTTTTTCACACCCAATGTACTTATCAACATTGTGAATCAGGGTAGAAATCTCTAATAGATTCTTCTCATAATTTCTCATATTTTAATTCACAGAAACAATATATAAGGTATTAGGCGGCAATGATATTATGAGATTTTTATGCAACTCATATTGTAATTTAATCCATAAGATGTCAATACGCTCAATGTAGCCAATATACATGACTACATGTGGTTTAGAAGGGAAATAATCTCCTTGTTTAGTAGTGAATAGAGCATTTGGAGATCTCATACATCTCCTGTCTCGCCTTCTCTTGATGTAGATTTTGAATGTGATACATCATGCTGTAAGAATAAATTTTCTCCTATTTCTTCGAAAGGTCATTGGTCATGGATGATAGCATGAGGAATTGAATATTCGTAGCTTAATTCAGATGATTCTTTTACACATAGAGTTACTCAACACTCAACTCATTTCCATGTTCAATTAGTAAAATCTATTCCAATACATAAATTTACCTCTCATGGTGAAGGATAACCTGAAGGTACCTTGGTCACTCTTATAAATTAGTGCTGATAAAAAGGTTTTCCTTATTTATTATAGATCAAAATGATATGTTTGATGTCATTTTTTTCTAAATATTACGATGAATAGAGTTTTAGTAAATTATCACAATAAATATATACCAATAAATAAATTAACATCTATTAGTCTCTCACTATTTTTTTGAAATCCAGTATCCCTCACCATTGGATTTAGACTATCCAGTTTCGTGGACATTCTAGTAGAAATGATCCATATTTCCCTTAACATTAACTCAACTATGGGTTTTCAAAAAACTACAAAGGTTTTAGGTAGGCACTCTAAATTCCAAATGAATTAACTCACACCTCTGTGACAAGTTGAGTAGACTCCCCAATCCTTAAATCCATAATTTTGGATTTCTAAAACCTTTTCATCTTAGTTAAACCATGTACTACTAGGTTCGTCAACCCTTGATGTAAACTAAATTAATTCAACCTAAAATATCAAATTAGAATTTCTTGATAAATAAAGCACCACAACTAGGGATAGTCAAGCACTTTGAACTATGGTTCGATTCTAACTGATGTAATGGAAGGATATACCTACATAATATTTAACTAAAGGAAATTTTTCTTTTGCATAAATTTCCTCTTATTATCTTTTCACATTATTTTTAATGTTATGTGGTATAAATTTAAGTGATTAACCATTTATAGATAATATTTACACATATTCAATTTTTATGTTAGTTCCATCATGTATGTGTGTTTGTTCACTAATTATGTGATCGAATCAAATATCCATAATGAATAACTATACAATTAATAGAAATAAAATAGTGGGTTTGTCCATGATCTTTAGTATTGCTTAGTTTATTTGAAGGTTGATAAACTAACCCTAACCTAGGGGAGAAACACATTTAACTGTTTAAGGTTTGTGTTTAAAACATTCCCCTTGTCAACCATTTTATCTCCTTGGATTGGTTTCACATTTTCTCCTAACTTGAACCAACTCTACTATCATGGGAGATACATCTATTAAATATTATTTTAACTCACACATAGGTGAGGGGTAAAATGGGGTTTACATAAAATAAACCTCGGGAACATAGGCCCTACATATTCATGAGGAGAAGGAATGCATGAAAACAATTTTAATTTAATAAATAAACTAAAAGATAACCAATCACATAAAACGGTCTAGTCGAGCTCATGATCATCCACGTACAAGCAACGAGTTACACATTTAATTAAACTATAATTCAAATAATTAATTTTTCTTATTGAGATAATTATTCTCAAATCGATTAATCATTATCGTTAATCAGTCATCCTAATTTATCTTAACCCTTTTAGGAAATTCATTGAGATTCTCATCCATAACCTTGTACATAACATGTACCTAGGAAGAAACCTCGTGAATACCCATGCAAAACTACCCATCATGTATTTATACTTGTATACACATTATTCATTGTGACATGTAGCTTTCATGTAGATTTATAACTGTAATAAAATTCATACATGTTGTGTAGATCTTTGAACATTACCCAGATGTTAATTAAACAATTATATATATATATATATATATATCAGACACCTATAAAATCATGTGTCCTGGCTTTTCTCATATACGAAGGTACATGTTTCAAGGGTTATATAATATAATATTAAATTTGTAAATCTTTGTAAAATAGAAATGGTACATAGTGTGTAGATAAGAATACACTGCACGTACCCTCCTCACTATCCATTAAAAATAAACACTTTGGGAAATGGTGTGTGTGGTGTAATTTGGAAATATATAGGGTACATGACATTTATAGTAGGCCAAAAGTCATGTAGAATTAATGTTATACAATCACCAGCCATGTATGATGTGTATTTGATACACCACTTGACCCTAATCCGAAGGGACAACATTTCATGTCTAGTAGACCACATAATGTATAGTTGAGATGACCATGTTCCAGTCTATCTGGGTCAACTTGTGGTGTAAGAATTAACAACAATGCATATAAATAATGCACACAACTTGATTAATTGAAAAATTACTCCTGACAAATTAAACAAAAATAAATGGTGTGTAGATCCGACCACAAAATGGGTATTCTAGTGCTATCGGGACATAACCATCGGCGCCTCTGGATGAGATCCTTGATTTAATTTAAATCATAAAAATATTCATTTATTAGATATGTGATAAATGAAACGGGAAGAACATATATTGAAAGTTAGATTTCAATAAGAATTAAACATGAATTGAAAAACTTAATTATTAAAATGTAAATCATCAATGAATTATATGAATAATTATAAAGGAAAATAAAGTTTCTCTGCGACAACTTAATGGTTCTGAGCACATCGGAAATGAAAGATTGGCATGTACCCATATTTGAAAATTTCCATAATCAATGATTAATCTGGGATCAATATGATGATGAATTCCAATACCCCATGAATTGAATCAATGATAATATAAATACGAGAGAACCTGGATCCAAGAATATCAGATCAACATTTTTTATTTATAATTAATTTAATTAAGTTATAGAATTGCCTCTAAAGTGATACTTTCTCTGTTGTTGTGTCCAACCATTGGTTTAAGGTGTGGTTTAATTGCAATGTATAATACATGGATAGAAATACTCTAGTGGGGATCTGCACATGCTCTATGTATCTCCAAATGACGTCGAAAGTCCCTCTGGGTACTTGGTCGGAAAATCTTTGCACTTTTGATGTCCACCGTCGATTGCCTTGAGAATTGCTTCCAAAGTGTTTTCCGTTATCATTTGGAGGAGGATATATCTCATTTGTGAGAGAGTTCTTATATAGGGAAGAGTTATGTAGGCTCGATAGCTTTTTTTAATATTTTTTGCACACAAGTATTGGTTAGTTGGTTGAATGAGACCTTGGTTAATTTCACTAGTAGAATTTCGGGCAATAGCCACAGATCTAAACTGTGGTTATATGTAATATCCATGGGTCAGTGGATGGTGGTTTCTACTGTCCTAGCTATAGGTTCCACAGCTATAGTCATGGTTTCAATCCATGGCTATAGACCTTTATCCACAGTTCTAACTGTGGCTATATCCCTATATCCATGGTTATAACCGTGGGAAGAAACCTATAGCTATGGTTTGAATCTATAACTATAGCTTCTACAATGTTTGCCTATATACACAACCCGAAACTATAGTAATAGGTCTACTACCATAGTTTTAAACCCTATCTATATGACTATATCAATAGTTTAAAAATGTTTCAATATGATGTAGATCCTGTAAAAAAAAGAATCATGCCCCTGACCCATGCCCCCGACCCATGCCCCATCCAAAAACTTTGCCCTCCCCCCCCCCCCATGAACAACCCCTTGCACACCCCCTTTCACCCCCTCCCTTGCACACCCCACTTCCCCTTGGACACCCCCTTGCACCGCCCTGCACACCCCCATCGACACCATGTGCACTACCCCCTGCACCCTAACCCTGCCCCTTACACCCCCACTCACCCAACACCACCCATTCACCCTACCACTTCCACTTACACCCCATGCCCCATGCAAACCCATTGAACCACCACTACACCCTCCCCTACCCCTTTCACCCCTGCCCCTTTCACCTCCCCCCCACACCCCCTTGCACACCACCCTTTCACACTACCACTCCCATTCACAACCCCTCCCCCTTTCCCCCCACCCACCTTTAAACCCTACCCCTTTCCCCTTGCACACCCCCTTCACACCCTTTCACCCCCTAGACCCTCCCCCTTCCCATTAACAACAAACCTAGAAAACCACACATGCCTCCTCCCTTTCAGACCCCCTTGAACACCCCCTTCCCCTCGCACACCCCCACCCTTGCACCCCCCCCCACCCCTACACACGACCTACCCCCTACAGAACCCCTTCCATGTCATTCCCTCCTACCAGTCCACCCCACCTCCAACCTCTCCAGTCTTCCCCCTACCATCTTCCCCTACCAGTCTGTCAGTTTTCCCTCTGGCTCTAACCCCATGCAAGTTAACACAGCCAGTTCACACCACCCCTCCATGAAGACATTACTCACGTCATAGACCATGAATTTATCAGTAATAAATGCATTCTTCGCCACTTATCATACTTGTGGTAATACGCATGTGAATATCTATAGAATATCACAATGAAACCAAGATAGAACCCCATGATTGTCATAACAGAATTACATTCAAATCATATAAACATAAATATATAAGGCATATAGAGAGGTATAGAATATGAAATATTCAAGGGTTTGGACAAACCCGTCATTTTATGACATTGATTATGATATTTCAGATTTTTACAAACCTCCCTTATGTCACATGTAACATTTAGTAAGTATTCAGTATCGGGGTACAAGTCAAGGATGGTGGATTTTTTACCAACTCCTAACATCAAATATACATGGTGAGGTGAAATAATAAAAAAGGTATTAAGGTCATATGGACAAAAAATAATACATAGACCATATACTAGAATAATTATAATAATATAGGAAAAGATGATGAAGAGGAAGCTATCATCTAAGGATACATATTCCTTTCTATATCATGAAATCAAATAGGTCTCATATAATAAGCCTATTGAGATGATTGAGTCCACCATGTAGTCAACAAAATAAATGATAACAAAATTGGGGGGAAATCCTGAAAAGTATCACCTATGATATAGTTGGGAAGTATAAATGATCTCTGTTGATAGGAATTCATCAACTGTTTTCCTATAACTAAATTCCAAGGCAACCCATCATTATTCACTTTATTTTTTTATAAAAACTGTAATGGAATTGATATAAATAAGGGGGACATGAATTTCATTGACTTTAGATAATTTTAAAGGGTATAGATCAAGAACTACAAAGGTGTATATCGAAGTACCCAAATCAAGAAATTTTATTTATTTTCAAGGAGGCTTTTATGAAATGCAGTCAATGTAACATGGGTTTTAAGGATAAAACATGAAGAACTCAAGTGAATAGGTTCAAGAAAATATTATAAATTTAATTCATAATCTTCAATAAAAATACAAATTTTGATGGGTGAAGAAACCGTGTCGACATCATTTGATAGAAATTTGATGCTATTGGGATTGATTGATAATTGTATGAATTCATGTTTAGTGGAAATTTTAACCTCTGTAATGTTAAATCGTGATTTATGTTGACTAAATAACGGTAATACATGAAGTTAACTAATTTTATAGAAGTAGTATTAATCTTGTATAAACGTAATTTTGGGATTCAATAGCTATCAAAAAATATTTAAAAATCTATATATAGGTTTCACTAAAATTAGGTAGATGTGTAAAGGTTATTAGATACCTATGAAATGGTGAACTCAAATTGCATAATGGTTATTTTCATATTAATCTACTCAATTAAAGGTATTATGACCACTATATAAAGGTAAGGAAAGAATATATGGGATATTAAAGATGATAATAAGCTGCATAAAGGCTATTCATGACCTATATAAAAGTCACACTAAAGAAACAGATACTATATCAAGGTTATCCATGACCTAAGTTAAGGTCATTTGAGAAAGATGATGGCTACGTAAGGGTCATCTATGATTCACAATAACTACATGAATATAAAATTTTGATTAGACCAGATCCCTCAAGGGGAATGTGATCCATGGTGAAGAGATAGAATCCATTTCATAGGGTGATGAGAAATGAAAACACATCCACACCATTGTTAATTTCTAAGAGGTGTTTTGGTGATTATTGTATGATTATAATTTGTCTACGAGAAAATCTGTGTCAAAAAACTATTTGGAGATGCTCGTGGTGTCTCAAATGGGAGAATAAGGGGTAATTATTAAAATGGAAAACATAAATGAAATAATTTCAAGAGAGATATTTAATCATAAACTACAACTGTGACTTTTTTAAAACAACACACCTCTGTTAGAGGCGTTTTTTACAAAACAATGACATTTTTAACAAATGAAAGAATTATCTTAACTAACAGTTATTCAAGAATTGAAATTTAATATAAAAAAGTATAATTAAGAAGGAAGATAAATTATATTTAGAACATTATTTAATTAAATAGGATGGTAGAGGGACCCTACCTCAAAGGATCCAAGCCACAGTCAACGCTTTACACTTTTATTAGCGATAACTCTAAGCTTCTCCATCCATCCTCCGGATATTCACATATTTTCATATACATTAGGATGCCCTATCTCTTATGTATGTGTCTCCATGGCCTAGAACAGGTATAAGTGGATACTTATATATATCCTGACATGCATAATCATTTTATCACCCAAACACATATGCATTTTTCATATATATATGTATGCACACCTAGCCCCTTATATGTAATTGTGCATCCATGGGTGGACATACATATAACTAGAGAACTTATTATATATATATATATTCTTTCCTTTTCATATATGGAGAGACACCTTCGACAAGCATCTCAAATCCACCACAACGTGATCCCAAACACACTACAAAATCATAGGATACCTAAAAATCACAAAATCCCTAATTAAAATTGGGCTAAAAATAAAAATGGAAGAAACATTACCCAAATACATTGTCAAACTCACTACCTTTTATGGAGGTGGATAAAACCAACTTCATCATAAGAAACCACCTGTAAGGAAATTATGGGAAAATAAAAATGATATAAAGACTTATTAAATATATGTGATCGGTGTGTCAAATGTACATGATAAATGATACATGAATTCAACAGAAACATGATCACAACGGTATTATTATTTATTACAGAAAAATAATATAATCCAAATGTTCAAGAGATTAGTAATATAAAGTACCCATATCTCAAACTATAATTCATAAATCAATCTTAAGCTTGTATAAACCACCAATGATCCACCTATTTTCTTTATCATACATGAATAAATATGAATCAAAAAACAAAAAAAAAATTAAAATTTTAACTACACTCGGTATAATTGATGCTAAAATCACTTGGTAATATACTGCACTAATCAAACAAGACAAGTGTGGGGTCCACTCTTGACATCCACCCAGACCTAAGAAACACAAAAAATAAATGTTATCAACCAAAAACAACTTAAAATTTCATCAAACATCATGAAAAATAATAAATAAATCCACTCAGTAGTACACTAAAACTAAAATGACATGTAATAATGATATTTCTTGATTTATATACTTCCTCTATATGTCGCACATGAAATCCTCATCATATTGAAGTGATCTCAGAATACTAATGTGGAATAAAAAATCATAACCCAAACTAAAAAACAAAAATTAGAGGTTGATAACAGGAAATAATAATGGATGATATAGCAATGGATCTTATCTAAGATAGGCATGAGTTGGAGAGGAGGTGGGGTTTCCACGTTGGATGGCAGTGTCGGGGGAGTAGGGTTGTAGAGATGCCGTGAGGGTGGAGGAGGTCCACCAAGAATAGAGGTCCCTACTGAGAGGAGAAGGCTGCTGAAAAGAGGGGTCACGAGGGTAATGGGTGGATGTCACAAGGGTAATGGGATTGGGTTGGGGAGATCACATGAAATAATGAAGAAACCCATCAATTTAAACAATAAAACTGCCACGATTTTAATGAATCGTATGGCTATGAAATAAGATATAGTCCAAGAATTATAATTGTTTTGGTTCATTTTAGTGGTATTGGGATTCATGAGTTTTAGTTCAGTAATTATGATCTCAACCACCATAAAAATGAGTGACGGAAGCTCATACTGGAAATGATACCTATGGGGTCATGAGTGACAATGTATTTTTTAGTATACACTTAATTAATCATCCAAATTGTTGGGATTATGTATTTTAGTTTGAATGTTAGAATGTGGAAATATTATATGTCTCACCCACACCCTCACCCACACACCCCCACCTACACTGACACTCCCCCCACCACTCCACCCTACCCCCCGCCTACACCCCCACAACACCCCCCCCCACCAGCACCCCCACTGCCCCCTGTACCCCCCACCGCCACCAGCACAACCACTACCACTTGCACCACCCCCCACCTACAACCCCACTTCACAAAGCACCCCCACCCTGCACCTCTGCTCCCCCCACCTACACCACCACTCCATCGCACCAGCACCCCCACTACCGCATACACCCCCACCTACACCCCCTTCCACATAACACCTCCTACCCCTACCCCCAGTAAATCCCCTACCCCCTGCACACCCCATGCACTTTAGCATACCCCCTTCCCCCTGAAAAACCCATTCACCCTCCCACTGTCCATTGATAAAAAGAAATTCTTGTTATATTTTGATTAATATGTTGGAATTCCTTTTCATGTTTTATGGGATGTAAATTTATTTAAATGTTGTTATGGGGGTTTTTATGAGATCAGTCAATTAAATAACCATATTGATGATCATTTTAATAATCCATTGAAAAATTATTTATAATAAGATGTATTTGAAACTTTTTTGATCACTACAAGATTTCCAAATACAAGTAAATAAATTTAAAATAATTTTATGGTGAAAAATATATCATGAAGATGGGATGATGGTTTGTTTCTAATGATGATCATTAAATTAATGAATAATTTAATTTATTCAAAATTTAAACGAATAAGTTCAAGAATAGGGACACCAAGAAGCTAGATACCGTTATCTAGTTAAAAAAAATTTATTTTGCATATTTTTTCTAACCAGATATATGATTCTTCATGAAAATCTAAAAATAATGATTCTGTATCACTTAAATATGTTAAAGATAAAGCATCCACAACATGTGGTAAATATAAAAATTGTTGGTACAACACACAAGTGAAAATTAATGTCCTGGGAAATGAATTGAATTTTCTGAATGATGAAGAATAAATGAATTGTGTTATCATGGTAGAATTTAGGTAAACCATCTAAAATATGGGAAAGAAAATGTGTGTAAATGTGATGTTATTGAGTCAATTGTTCAAGAAGTAAAGAATTTAAATGAAGATAAAATATGAGATATCCATGATATTCTCTACCAAATAGTATGAATAACAAATTAATATAACATAATGTGAATGTAATTCTGAAATGCGTAATTTAAAATGGAAAAATGAGGATAATGATATTTGGATTAATAATTTGGAGGATTAACTTAATATCATATGAAGGAAGATAAAAACTGAAGAAAATCTTTTATAAACAATAATTTTTAGTTTGAAGAACAATAATAGGGTTTCTATAAAAATTCATTATATATCTGGTATAACTCATGTAAGATGAACTCAAAAAAATATGGTGATGATATTTTAGTTTTGTGGAAGCAAAAACACTTTTTGAGTGTGTGTATAAGGAACCTAGAGAGTTAAATAGTAAAGAATAATCTACCACAACAATATTTTAACCAAATAATACAACATGAGGTATGTTTTTCTTTGGAGTTTTTATATTTGTGTAAATACTGATAATTGGTAAATTGTCTATAGCCACCAAAGATATAGGGATATCTGGTTATTATTCTCAATTCTCATAACTAAAAGGATTCATGAATTTAAGAATGAAAAATTTATTTTTCGCAAAAAAATAATTATGGTGGAAGATAGATATGAAAAAGAAATCATAAGGAGAGGTATAAGTTATATTTTTTGTCCTGGTGACAACAACCCTTATGGATGGAGAAGAAATCCATTGGAAGAAGAACACATGATATAGGACAAACTTCTGTAGTGAATAACTAGGTTTTTATCTTTTAAAAATTATTTGAAAGAAAAAATTTATCAAACACCAAAGATAGTGTACCCTCCAAGGCCTACAGGGAGATAAAATAAGCAGTCATGGAAAGAGATTTGCAATGAAATGACTTCCCAAATGATAAAAATAGATAATTATTTAATCAATAATAATTTAAACAATTTTGTAAGGTATGTATATCAAGTATATATAAATATAAATAAAATATGTTGTGGAATTGAAGATTAGAAGAGAGACATGTCAAAAGGGTTCTTCTAGATCTATATAAAACATAAATAGTGGTAAAACACTCCCATTGTGATTTATTGTCTCTAAATGTTTGTTGAAATTTTTATTTCTTAAAAGGGTGATGAAATCAAAGGGGTAAATGTGCTCACAAATAAAATATTCATTAGTTAGTAGTTTAGCTAATAAAGAAACTAAATAAAAAATATGGATGAAAAGCTTCTTGATTTGGAAAAATTAATGGTTTCAAAGGATTAATGGAATCAAACCGGTTGTTTAATGATAAATCTAGTGAAAGAAACCTAATAAAAAAAGACAAAAATAAAATAAATCACACACTATTAAATAAGTAAAAATAACTAAACCCTATCCATAAAAAATTTAACAATTAAAATGATAAAAAATGAAAAAAAAATATTACCATTGCAAATTGGAGAGGCCAATGATCTGAAATTTAAGAAACCCTATGGGGGAAATCTGATAGAGGTGGGGTGGCCACATAATAGGAGAAGGATCTTAGGGAGGTGGGTGGCCGCATCTGGGGAGGACTATTGATGTTTAGGTAGCTACATTAGAGCATCATTGACCAACAATGATCTATAGTAGAGGATGAGGGTAGCAGTGTGGTGGGGGTCATTGTAGGTAAGTAGATAGGGAGGTAGGGAGGGAAAGTAGGTGGGGAGGTGTCCCTGGTTTTCCGGATCTACGTTAGTGGGGATATGGGGAGGCCACATCAGATAAGGGGAGGCAGGGGAGGAGGAATTTCCGGTGAGGGATCATAGGGGGAGGGAATAAATGTGATGCATCACAAGGTAGGGTGGGGGATGGGGTGGAGTAATCCTGAGGGGTGGGGGTATAGACATGACTATCCTTAGATTCATGGATTTAGGATACCTATAGCCACATGTTTTATATATTATGGCTATAAAACTGTGGTTATAGCCCGTGTTTCTAGTAATATTTTGAGAATAATAACATAATGGTGAATTTAAATCCCCGGGTAATAATAAATAATAAATACTTTTTCCATTACATAATATATTATTCCACGTGAAACCCCATGTCAAATAATAATAGAAATGATATTAATTCTCACCAAATCCATAACATGGTTCTCTAATCCTACAAAATATTTATCAGACCTTGAATAATGACTATTTATTAAATAAATATAATTTTATTATTCACTAATAAATAAATACTCTATCTACGATATATTCTCTTGAATAAATAGAGATGAAATAAATTTGAGCGCGCAAACATGAATAATTATTAAACCACAAATCGGAATAATATTTAATTAAATTGTTAAATAACTAATTTATTTAACTGAGATATTGTATACACTTAGTATGTGACCCTCATTCTTCTATCTCGTTGGCACTAGGTGGGAATGCCTAATGTCCATGATTACTCTCTAGAAATATGTCAAGGCACCCAAAAGAAATAAATTAAATCTAAAATGACATGTCGCCTAAAATGAGTGATTACCATTTAATATGATTCATTTTTCCTAATATCTATAATCAAGAGGGTTGCATGTAAGTAACATTTACCCATATGCTTGATTTCTCATTCTATGACTTCCCTGAATTGAGATTTTCTTGAGAACATAGTGTCTATAGATTTAGTTAGGCTATATAATTTCCATCAAAGTTCCTGAGATATCTACTTTCATATAAGTGAAAAATCCTTTCTTTCATTATTCAATAATGCAGTATTACTCATGACGCACAACACATATCCTACCTCACTGTGACCATTTGATGTCGTGGTTTTCATCAATGCTCTTAAATGTGCAAGTCATAATACCCATAAATAGTACTCATAAATTCTAAGGACAAATACACCTATCCATAGTTAGGAACATCCAATTACACATATGAATGTGTATTTCCAACTGGCGGGTCTTGTTCTCATAAAATTTTCCTGGATATTACCAAGGGAATACACCAAGAGAAGGTTCCTCAATGTTTCATGAGTCCCCACCCCAAATTTCATGTATCATTTCTTTCCCTTCAAATGATATGATCCTTCCATAGAACATATATTCAAAAATACTGTCATGGTACTTAGCTGTTCAAATCATTGCATAGATCTTCTAAGACCTTTCAATGTGACAACTATTCTTAGAACATTGTCACATAATATTTCATATAGAATAACAATCATGATGTGATAATTATTTTATTAATATCCATCCAATGATTAAAAATTTATCATTAAGTACAAATAATATGGTTTATAGGGAACCAAATCTAACACATATGAGTGGATATTATATGTAAACAACATAGATAAGCAACTCTATTTAAATATGAATCTCAAATGGCCTTTCCGAAGTGTGGATACATCCCTCTACATAGTGGTATTTCTGGAATAGAGGATATATGAATATCTATTGGTCATTTCCCCATCTTATCAAATGTTTTAAAAATCCTATTTGACAATAAATGTGGCCTAGACACTGGACTGGTAGAAGTCATGTTGTCTCATGTGAATCCAACCATTACGAAACACAATATCTTAGCACCAAATGCTTGGTCACCCTCCCCTCACAAGGCATGAGATAAGAGTATGGTGAGATTCTGATCCCTATTTTACATTGTCTTTAGCACCCACGATTTCATGTATGTGACCTTTTTTTGTTTTTTTATAAGTTTGACATATTTGGGAAGAGGTTGGAAGAGTTTGGAAGGGTTTTGAATACGTTTGGAGGCCATTCTAAGGGAGCACTATAACACCCCATGTTTTTCTAAAGATAAATATAAATGAATGGAACTTTTTTTTAAATAGATATTTTTAATTAGCATTTGAAACATAACTTTTCTTCTTCTATATTCTGAATTTCAAGAAACTGTCATCTACAATTGTGTTCAGTATGTTATTTGGAGTCTATTGGAACCAACTTTTTTTTGGTGAATAGTAACATACCCTTATGAATTGTAATATTAATAGTGATATGACCCTAATGAATAGTAAATTTTATTATTATTTTATTTTCTTAAGGCAATATGATATTTAGATCTTAATTAAATTTTTAATATGAAATAAAACTAATTGCGCCTTAACATTGTTATTTTATGAATTAACTATGCTGTTATTTAAAAATTAAATTTATAATATTTAGAAAATTATTATTGAAAAATGGAGTTCATTTTTGAATTCTACACATCGAAAATTGTTAGGGGTAAATTTTTTGGAATTTTCTGAAATTCAACAATATTCGGTGAATAGTGAAATACGATAAAATACTGTATAATCAAATAATCAATACAATTAACTTTTTATGAAATAATAAGTGATAAAATGCCACTTGGTTCGAACTAACATGATATTATTACTATTTAGGGTCACCTGAATTGATATTATTCATAGTCTTGATAAAATTAGTATAATAATGATTAAAATAATCTAAAATACCTCCCCTCCTCCACTATAAATACCACCCTCACTCCCCTCTTACTCCCACACCTATAAAGCCTTGAGAATTTTCTAATTTCTTCCAAATTCCTTCCCCAATCTTCTTCCTCGCATTGTAGTGCTTTTGGTCTCACAAAAAGACACAAATCAAAGCCCTTAAAGAGTATCTCAAGGAGAAGAGATCAAGAGGTAAACATCCTCTTTTATTTTCTTTCTTTTCATTCATTTTATGTTATTATCTTCCATTACATTTGTCATGTGGTGGGATATTTCATTAAATATTCCCCTTTACTATCCATATTTTGTATGAATGATGAGATATTCCATTCCCCTCAACAATCTTGTTCTTATGAAATTTTAAGAGACGACGTTAGGCTGCTGAATTTTCCTGAGAAATTTCTCAAGATTTGATTTTATTTCATGATTCCATTTTCTTCTTTCCTCACTCGCTATTATCCAAGAAGAATGAAATCTCCTAAATCATGTATATTCCATATTTTCTTGTTATTATGGAAAATTCCTCATCATTATTCTTTTCCTCTTCCACTTATTTAAAGAATAAAACAATTTTCCATTTGTGTCAAATTATAGACATCGTGGATTACGTATTTTCAATTTCCATTAATTCTTTCAAGTCTGGTCATGAAACCATTTATATGGTTGAACCAGGTTATAATATATGTTTTATGACTCATATATGGTTTTGTAATTTTTTTTGTACTTATGGTTCTAATTTAAAAAGGCAAAATGAGGTTGTTATTATCAAAGAACCACTAAATTGATCTAAACAAACATCATTAATGTTTTAACTTATAAGTCATTATCATATAAAGAATCAAAGTGATAAATGTTATAAATTATGGTACTAGAAATATATAAATACTACTCCATTCCAATTCTGGTGTTTCACTTCCAATCAACAAGAACGATTCATCATGAAATTATCGTGAAAATCATAAAAGAACTCACCAAAAATAATGCATGGAACAAAATACTAAAAATTAAGGGGTGAAATGAGGTTATGAAATAACTATATAATATGTTATAAACATGAAAATGTTTCTGTAAAATACTAATAACACTATTTTAACCATTATACAAGAGGTTGAAACAAGTTTTAAGTAATGCCTAAGGTAAGGGAATTCTTAACCCGATTTCCATTCAGTGGGTTAACATTCTACTTCATCATTTATGCGGTATTTAAATTATTTTTGTGATGAATTATGATTATAATATGCTTAATAATTTGTATTTATAGAGTATATACATATTTAATCCACTCTAAATAGTCTCACTTCAAGAATATGATGTTTATAAGGGACTTTTCTTCTAAAATCCTCTTTTAAAATTCTGTTTTTACAAAATTCGAAAGTAATGTTTTTATGCTATTATTCATGTTGTATGATGATGTTTTGGTTATTGGGAATTTTTTATGAGAATGGGTGGGACCTGTATTTATTTTTCTAATGAATTGGGTATGAGTATGTTGTAGTTTGGCCGTATGGTTACTCCAAGTGTAACTGTGATAGTTACACAAAGTAAGGTAGCTGTGAGGGTTACAAATTTTAAGGTAGAAAAGATGGTTACAAGATTTTGTAAGTAATGCCCCAAGATACCTCTATGATTATATTCAGGTTCCCATGTTTGTGTGGATCTTGTGTAAATCTCTTGTTACACGAAGTATGTATTTATGAGTGAAAAGGATGTATTTTGAAAATGTTATCATTCGTTTTGAGTATTCATGGACTAATGTGATTTTTCTTTCTTTTCCATCCCTTGCTGAGCTTTTGTGCACATCCAATGATTTTAAATGATTTTTCAAAGGTTAATGGATGTGTAATACAAGGAAGTAAGACATGTTAAATGTTGAATAATTGTCAAGGAGTCCTGTTTTAGGTTTTAATGTTTTATATTATGCGAAAAATGGAAAGTGTTTTTATGGTATCCACTATGAAACAATGTGTAATGTTATAAATGTTTTGTACCAATTCGATAAAGCTATAAACATGAGAATATAATCAATGTAAAAGGAAGTTTTTTCTTAATTAAACTCAATATTATGTATGTTATAAGGTCGGGTCCTTATAGTTGGTATCAGAGGATGGTTTAGATATCTTTAGGGGTTAGGGTGATGTTAATGGAATACCATAAATGATTTTCACTCTATGTTTAATTTGAAAAGTTATAGCATTTAAGGATTACCATGTTTCTTTATCTAAGACACGTTTGTTTATAATGGTTTTCCACAGAAGGAACAGGGATGCTGAAGAGGAGAGGCACCGACAGAATGACATCCTTCAAGAACTACAGCCCAGAATGGTAGGTATTGGAACTGACCAGTTTGTGACAGTAATGGATTAGCTAACACAGGCAATAAATGGTAGTGGAATCCGTGCAAGAGAACCAATAGAGGATCCTCATTGGAACATGATAGTGGTAGAACATTTTATAAGCCACCATCCTCCTGCATTCAATGGATCTTCTAAACTAGTGGAAACTGAAGGATGGATCAAATCCCTTGAAAAGATATTCGATGTTATGGGATGTGCAGATAATCAAAAGCTAAGTCATCCCATTTAATGTTTTGAATGTGAATTTTTTCAGTGGTGGTCAATGGTATGGAATATCATGGGTAGAGACGATTTTTATGCCTTAGAGTGGGATGAATTTAAAAGTCTTTTCCTTGAAAAATATATTCAAAAGGTGGTGCGACTATTAATGGAGAAGAAGAAATTACTTGAATTGAAATAGAAGGAGGAATATTTAGTGGCTATGTATGAATCTAACTTCACCTGACTGGAGAGGTTTTCTCCAAATCTTATTTTGGATCTTGATAACAAAATCAACCACTTTTACACAGGATTGAAGCCAAGGTATCGAAGGGCATTGGCCTCTCATGAATTCAAAAGTTATGAGAAACATGTCTGATGTGTTGAGAGGGTAGAAATGGAGTTTGCTGATAATCACATAAATTTTGGAAACAAAGAGAAGAAGAGGTATATTTGCCAAGAAATGGGTAAGAATCTACCAATGAAATCTGATGGTGAGAAAATCCAATTTCCAGTTTGTGAAATGTGTGGCAAGAAACACCCTGAGGAATGACTTAGAAGAACTAAGAAGTGTTTTAAATGTGGAAATTTTGTACATATGGCCCGAGATTTTAATGAAAATGATCCAAAAACTAATCCTAATAAGAAGACTATAAAGTCTTTTAAATGTGTATAAATTGTTCATTATGAAAATACCTGCCCAAAGAGAGATCTGAATGATGCAAAGAATCCAGACAACAAGAAGAAAGGTGTAGTGAGATCCTTTGCGACTACGTCAGCAGATATCAGTCTATCCAATGAAGTTGTATCAGGTACTTTATTTGATCAGCCATATTTTTCTAAAGTTTTTTTTTGATACATGGTCTACACATTCCATCATCTTTGAGAAATTTTTTGGTTAATTGGATATATCACCTGAACAAATAAGACACGAACTTGTTGTTAAAACACCAGGGGGAAATGATATAGCAAAGAGGAATTATAAGAGTATTTCTATTGTGGTCTGTGGAAAGATTTTACCTGAAATCCTAGTTTTTTACCCTTAGTCGAGTTTGATGTTATTTTGGGGATGGATTGGCTTTCTGATTATCATGCTAAGATTGACTGTAGAGATAAAGAAGTTGTTTTTCAGAATGAGTTTAAGTTATTATACAAGAATGAACCCATACAATTGATAACTTATCAGGAAGCTGAGAAACTATTTAAAGACGTAAATGAAAGTTATCTTGCCCATATTGTTGAAAAGAATGGAACTATTCAAATTAATGATGTGGTAATGGTAAATGAATACCTTGATGTTTTTCCTGATGATTTAACCTTTCTCATACCTAATCGAGAAGTAGAATTCACAATTGACTTAGCTCCTGATGCTAAGACAATTTCAAAACCCACTATCGTATGGATCTAATAGAACATCTTGAATTGAAAAATCACTTTCAAGGATTTTCTTGACAAAGGCTTCATTCGTCCTAGAACTTCACCATGTGGAGCCCATGTTTTGTTTTTTAAAAAGAAATATGGTTCCATGAGACGTTTCCTTGATTACAGAGCTTCGAATAACATCATTGTTAAAAACAAGTATCATTTGCCTCATTCGATGACTTGTTTAATCAGCTCTGGGTAGTTTAGTACTTTTCTTAG
Organism: Viscum album; assembly: GCA_963277665.1. Lineage (NCBI taxonomy): Eukaryota > Viridiplantae > Streptophyta > Magnoliopsida > Santalales > Viscaceae > Viscum > Viscum album. Next base: position 1,050,793,016 of record OY728150.1, read on the forward strand.
ATTGAATTGAGATCTAGATACCATCAGCTAAAGGTGAAAGAGGTTGACATCCCAAAAACAGTCTTTCGTACTAGATATGGGCATTATGAATTTGTTGTTATGTCGTTTGGATTAACTAATGCACCTGTTGTATTCATGAATATTATGAATAAAGTATTTACTGAGTTCTTGGATCGGTTTGTGGCTTTATTTATTGATGACATTATATTATTTTTTAAAAATAAAGAGGAGCATGAAAATTATCTATGGGTTGTTTTACAAACATTAGAAGAAAAGAAACAATATGGAAAATTCAGCGAGTTTGATTTTTGCTTATAACAGATTTCTTTTCTTGGGAACAATATAAATAAGGATATAATAATAGTTGATCCTTCCAAAACAAATGTAGTCAATGAATGGCCAAGACCCACAAATGTTATAGAGATTCAAAGTTATCTAGGCTTAGCAAGTTATTACCGACGGTTTTTTAAGAACATTGCACGGTTATCTACGCTGATTACTATGTTAACATCAAAAGGGGTTAAATTTGTTTGGACAGAGTAATGTGATGTTTTTTTTCAGGAACTGAAGAAGTGATTGGTGAATGCTCCAGTTTTGGCCTTACCTTCCTGGAATTGTGAGTATATCATCTATAGTTATGCTTATTTGAAGGGACTTGGTTTTGTTTTGATACAGAATGTTCAGGTTATTTCCTATGCTTCGAGACAACTTAATCCTCGTGAGCTAAATTATCCCACACATGATTTGGAATTGGCAGCTGTGGTTTTTTCATTGAAAATATGGAGGCATCATCTATACCGAACCAAATGCCAAATATATACTGACCATAAAAGTATAAATTATATATTCACTCTGACGGAATTAAACATGATGCATATAAGATGGCTTGAACTGATAAAAGATTATGACTGCACAATCAATTAACATCCTGGAAAACAAAACAAAGTGGCGGATGCCATAAGTCAGAAACATCATGCATCGTTAACCATTCTATGACTGGAACATGATCATTTGATTAAAGATTTGATAAATTTGGCTAAGAAGTTATTGGTGCAGTGAATACATCTTTTTTGTTTTAGGTTTTAGTGCAGTCTTCATTGTCAGAAATAATTAATCAAGCGCAAGAGGAAGAAAATGAGCTATAGAAAAAAGTTAGAGTTGGTTAAAGTGGGTAAGTTGCCAAAAATTTAATCTTGATAAAAATTGTGTTTTATGATTTTGAAAAAGGTTGTGTGTGCCTTGTGATTCCAAGTTGAAGAAATAATTGTGGTGTGAAGCTCATAGTTCTCCATTTGTTGTTCACCCTAGGAGTACTAAGATGTACAGAGACATTCAGGTGTATTATTGGTGGAATTGGATTAAAAGTGATATTGTTGATTCTACAATGAAATGTTCGACATGTTAGCAGGTTAAAGTAGGGCGGCAATTAATAAAGGGGACGCTTTAGCCATTGCCAGTGTCAGAGTGTAATTGGGAGAATATATCCATGGACTTTTTGGTTGGAATACCAAAGACATATCGAGGTAACAATGCAATTTGGGTTATTGTTGATCGCCTAACAAAGTCTGCACATTTTCATTCTATTCGACATACAATGACATTGGATCAACTTTCCCTATTGTACCTCAGGAAGATTTTCAGGTTACATGGAGTTCCTCTTTCCATTGTGTCTGACCGAGATCCTAGGTTCACTTATAACTTTTGGAAGGGACTTCAGAAGTCGTTCGGCACAGAGTTAAATTTCAGTACATCTTTTCATCCTCAATCAGATGGGCAGTCAGATCGAATGATTCAGATATTTGAGGATATGCTTCGATCTTGTTCAATGGACTATCAGGGAAGTTGGGATCAACATCTTTATTTAGTTGAGTTTTATTATAATAACAGTTTTAATTCCAGTATTCAGATGGAACCTTTTGAGGCCTTGTATGGAAAACGGTGTCGGACTCCAGTATTTTGGAATGATTTTGGCGAAAGAAAGTTGATGGGGCCAGAATTATTTGAAGAAGTGGATGAGAAAATGAGGATGATTCAGAAACACATGAGAATAGCTCAGAGCAGGAAGAAAAGTTATACATATAATAGAATGAAATACTTCTCTTTCAAAGTAGTTGACCTTGTTTTCCTTAAAATATCTCCTTGGAAAAGTGTGATGTGTTTCGGTAAGAACGGGAAACTATATCCACATTTAATTGGTCCTTTTGAAATCTTGGATAATGTTGAAATAGTTTCATACCGTGTAGCTTTTCCTCTGAGCTTGTTTCAGGTACACAATGTTTTTCATGTTTCGATGTTGAGAATGCATGTGCATGATTCATCACACGTCTTGAACCCAGAAGCAGTTCAGCTGGAAGAGAACCTTTCTTATAAAGAGAAACCAGTTCAAATTCTTGATCGAAGGGAACTGGTATTTCAGAATAAGGTAATCCAACAGGTAAGGGTTTTGTGTAGAAACCATATGGTTGAAGAAGCAAGATGGTAGTCTGAAGATGCTATGAGGTAAAAGTACCCTCAGTTGTTTAATAAGTAAATAAAATTGCAAGGACGCAATTTCAAGAAACTGTGGATAATGTAACACCCCATGTTTTTCTACAGATAAATAGAAATTCATGGAACTTTGTTTTAAATAGTTGTTTTTAATTATCCTTTAAAACATAACTTTTCTAATTCTATATTCTGAATTTCAAAAACTATCATCTACAATTGTGTTCAGTATGTTATTTGGAGTCTATTGAAACCAACTTGTTTTTTTGGTGAATTGTAACATACCGTTTTGAATAGTAAAATGAATAGTGATATGACCATAATGAATAGTAACTTTTATTATTATTTTATTTTCTTATGGAAATAATATAATAAGATCTTAAATAATTTTTTAATACGACATAAAACTAATTGCGTCTTAAAATAGTTATTTTTCAAATTAACTATGCCTTTATTTAAAAATTAAATTAATAATATTTAGAAATTTATTTTTGAAAAATAATGTTTATTTTTTAATTCTACACATCTAAAAATGGTAGGGGTAAATTTTGGGAATTTTCTGAAATTCAAGAATTTTCGGTGAATAGTGAAATACGATAAAATACCATATAATCAAATTATCAGTAAAATTCACTATTTATGACATCATAAGTGATGAAATACCACTTGGTTTGAACTAAAATGATTTTATTACTATTTAGGGTCATTTTAATTGAGATTATTCATAGTATTGATAAAATTATTATAATAATGATTAAAATAATCTAAAATACCTCCCCTCCTCCACTATAAATACCACCCTCACTCCTCTCTTCCTCCTACACCTCTCAAGCCTTGGGAATTGTCTAATTTCTGCCAAATTCCCTCCCCAATCTTCTTCCTCAAGTCGTAGAGCTGCTGGTCTCACCAAAGGACCAAAATCAATGCCCTTAAAAAGGATCTCAAGGAGAAGAGATCAAGAGGTAAACATCCTCTTTTATTTTCATTCTTTTCATTCATTTTATGCCATTCTCTTCCATTACCTTTGTCTTGTGTTGGGATATTTCCTTAAATATTCTCCCTTACTGTCCATATTTTGTATTAATGATGAGATATTCCATTCCTCTCATCAATCTTGTTTTTATGAAATTTTAAGAGACGTTGTTAGGCTGCCGAATTTTCGTGAGAAATTTATCAAGATTTTCTTTTATTTCATGATTCCTTTTTCTTATTTCCTCAATCCCTCTTATACAAGAGGCGTAAAATCTCCAGAATCATTTATATTCAGGATGTTCTCATGTTTTTTGAAAATTACTCATCAGTATTCTTCTCCTCTTCCACTTATTTAACAAATTAAAACATTTTCCTTTTGTGTCGAATTACCGACATCGTGGATGATGTATTTTCAATTTCCTTTAATTATTTAAAGTATGGTCATGAAACCATTTATATTATTGAACCAGGTTATAATATATTTTTTATGACTCATATATGGTTCTGAAATTCTTTTTTACTCATGGTTCTAATTTATAAGTCAAAATGAGGTTGTTATTATCAAAGAACCACTAAAAAGATCTAAATAAACATCATTAATGTTTTAACATATAAGTCATTCTCATATAAAGCCTGAAAGTGATAAATGGTATAAATTATGGTACTGTAAATATGTAAATAATACTCCATTTCAAATCTATAGTTCCACTTCCAATCAACAAGAACGATTCATCATGAACCGATCGTGAAAATCATAAAATAACTCACACAAAATAATGCGAGGAACCAAACACTAACAATTAAGGGGTGAAATGAGGTTATGAAATGACCATATAAGATGTTATAAACATGAACATGTTTCTGTAAAATACTAATAACACTCTTTTAACAATTATACAAGAGGTTTAAACAAGTTTGAAGTAAAGCCTAATGTAAGGGAATTCTTAACCCGATTTCCATTCTTTGGGATTACATTCTACTTCATCATTTATGAGGTATTTAAATTTTTTTTGTGATGACTTATGATTATAATATTCTTACTCATGTTTATTTATAATATATATACATATTTCATCCACTATAATTAGTCTCACTTCATGTATATGATGTTTATGAGGGACTTTTCTTCTAAAATCCTCTTTTTAAATTTTGTTTTTACAAAATTCAAAAGCAATGTTTTTATGATATTAATAATGTTGTATGATTATGTTTTGGTTCTTGGGAATTTTTTATTATGAAGGGTGAGACCAATATTTCCCTCTAATGCATTGGGTATGAGTACGTTAGAGGTCAGCCGTATGGTTACTCCAACTGTAACTGCGATGGTTACATAAAATAAGGTAGTCATGAGGGTTACAAATTTTAAGGTAGCCATGATAGTTATAAGATTATTTAAGTATTGTGATAAGATACATCTATGATTATATTTTTTTCCTCATGTTTGTGTGGATCTTGTGTAAATCTCATGTTACATGAAGTAAGTATTTATGGGTGAAAAGTATGTGTTTTGAAAATGTTTCCATACGTTATGAGTATTCATGGACTAATGTAATTTTTCCTTCTTTTCCATCCCTTGTTGTGATTTTGTGCTCATCCCAAGTTTATAAATTATTTTCCACGGGTTAATGGATGTGTAATACAAGGAAGGAAGACACGTTAAATGTTTGAATAATTCTCAAGGAGTCTTGTTTTATGTTTTAATGTTTTATATTATAAGAAAAATGGAACTTTTTTTATGGTATCCACTATGTAACAATGTGTAATTTTATGAATGTTTTCTACGAATTCTCTAAATCCCTAAACTAGAAAATATACTCCATGTAAATAGAACTATTTTATTAACCTAACTCAAGATTATGTTTGTAATAAAGCCGAGTACTTATATGCACGATTTGAGAACGGTTAAGGGAAACCATGTAGGTTATCTAGGAAACTGTGTAGTGGAGACAGTGGGCTTTACACAGCCTGAAAAAGGTTTTCCAAACTGTGTGAGGCAATCGTGTGAACACCATCTCTCGAGGAAGTGGCATGGGCAGGGTTAGCATACTATTTTCTAAACCATGTGGTCTAACTGTTCAACCACTTAAAAAACGGTTTTTAAATATAGCCTCCCTTGGGCTTTCCCTATTTAACTCCAAATTTTCTCCCACTCAAGAATAACATAGTATTTTGGGTTCTCAAAGGTTGGAGGTTCTCTCCCACACATTTTAGAATAATATAAAAGGGGTCTCCTGGTGGATTGAAGGTGGTTCTTCATGGGTAATTCTCTTCTCATGTTTCTTTGTGGATTCCTCTAGATATACATCTATAACTATAAATTTTTTTTCTATATTTACACATTATTTTGTGGATATAGTGTTTTGGTTTCCATGGGTGTTTTTAAGGCTTTGGGATGTTTGAGAAGGGGATTTAGAGTGGTTTCGGCGGTGCGTTCGCTAGATTTGAGTAGTAGTTTTTGTGGTCGATTTCCCCAGAACCCTAAAGGTAGGAAGATTCTCTCTCAAATAAACATTACTAGAATGTGAATATTGTTTACAATTAATTTATTTTTCCTGAAATTTATAGATTTTTGATATTCATATTTATTTGGATTTCCCTTAAGTGATTTTTTTTGGATTTTTGGGAAAAATGGGTTTTGTGGAGAAATAATCTTATCGTGGATTTTAAAATAGGTTGTTGGGATTGATTTGTGAAAATGGTTGATGAAAATAATTTTCAATAAAGATGGTGTTTTATTGAATTTATTTGGCATGGAAAATGATTAAATGGTGATTTCAATAAATGAGTCATTTATTGATGTGGATTGACATGTGATGGAAATGGTTGTCTGCATGTTGTTTTGTCCATTGTGCATTGTGATTTTTTATTTCATTTTGAATTCTGTGCAAATTGGACAGGAAGTAAAACTATAAAAAGATGATTGATAGTGGATTTAAGGGACACCATAAAAGATATGTGGATGAGAAGTGACACTAAATTTGGAATGGAAGGATCTGGTCGGATAGAAGTGACTCCCTGATTGTTATACCAGTTTGGGGTTGGTGAAACATTTTATTATTATTTTATTATTTTTTGGATATCAGACATGGAAATTGGTTGTTCTAATGTGTGTGACGACGATATGTCTTATTTCATGTCTGTGGCTTCCTCTTTTGTTATATATCTTGATAAGGCTATACTAGGCTTGTGGTAATGGTTTCACTATTTAATGTTTTATATAAACTGCTTATTATGAATGTGAAAACAGTTTTATCCTAGGTTCATTTGTAGGGAAGTCATTTGGTAAAAACATACTAAGTATTAGTACTCACCCCCTTCCTTGGAACTATGTTGATTCTATAGATATTGTATTCTGGGACATAGGTAAGAGTAAAGCATCTAATTTTTGTAGCGGTTTGGCATGATACTTTGGTTATTTTTTGGTTCTTAGAGCATAGATCTTGGTGGGGAGCTATGGATAGTGTCCTAGTTCCATTATATTCTTGTATTAGTATTCCTCTTAGTACTCTAATTTTGTCTCGGTTGTATTTGGCATGTGGTTTCATGATGGATGATTTGGTTGTATTTTGGTAGTGGTTGAGTTTGGTTGTTGTGTTGACCTGCATCATGTACATTGTTGATAGTGTATTGTTTGGTTGGTTGGTTTTATCTCAAGGTAAATTTGTTCCCCAATTTATTCTTTTTTCCCTCTACATTAATTGTTAACCTCTGGTGCCATTGGAACGTCTCCTAAAGCCAAGTGGAATTCCTCTTCCCTCTCAATCCAATGAGATAGGGTGGGATTCTATAAGTGGTATCCGTTTTTTTGGTCCATGGATTTCATGTGGGAGTAGTTGTTCTATCCTTTGTTTTGATCATTGGTCTTGGGGTTGACAATCATTCTTGGTCGATTCCTTGATTTAGGATAGTAGCAAGGTGTATGATTGTGGAAACATGGAATATATAGCATAAAAGAACAAATTTAACCCTTTTATACTGAGCTTCAAGTTACCATGGAGTACGGTACACAAGTGTTTGGGGACACTTATCGGCATTGTATATCTCATTATTGTGTTTGGGGCCAATGAGATGAGCATGCAATGCAGTGTAGAAATGGATTCCCACTAGGATGAATATTTCACTGGGGCATAATGATCTATAGTTTAATATGAATGTGTTTATTTTGAAATTCTAAATTGGGTTTCAAAATGCAAGGATTTGAAACATAGAAATTTATTGTATTTGGAAAATGGTTTGATTTTCAAAACATGGTTGAATTTTCAAAATAGTGCATCATACAAAATGTGAACATGTGGAATTCCTAGTTGTGATAGGTTTTATGTAATAGATTTTTAAAATTGTATACACATTCTTGTTAAGGGAGTGTCACTTTGGGTTGTTTTTTTTGTTTATAGAAATGGAACTGGATAGGTGTTGTAGAGGCCAACTAGAGGAATATATTGAAAATGTGGTTGCACCTAAGCCTCAGGGGAACCAATACCTCATGAAGAGTGTAGTAAAACCTTTCCAAGATATTATAGGCAGACATATACTAGATTAACCGAGGCCCGTGGATCATGTGGTTCTATTTCAAAAGTATAATCCACCCATCTTTAGGGGTGATTCGGAGCCAGAAAGGGCAGAATCATGGTCGAATAAAAAGAACAAGATTATTTAATTCTTTGGAACACTAGTAGATTGAACAGTGAAGTCATCCTCGTATACATTGGAAGAACATTCCATTCAGTGGTGGTAGTTAGAGGTCCAAACTATAAAAACCAAAAAATGACATGGGATGTATTTGAGGAATTTTTTATCAAACAATTCTACCCTCATTCATTCAGAATTCAGTGTACCCTGTATTTATTCCATTTGAAGTAGGAGAACATTTTTCTAACAGAATAAATGGCTATTTTTAGGAACTTCTTAAGGTTTTCTCCCAAGGTGGTGGGTAGTACATCCTTAAAATCTAATATATTAGATGCTGGTTTGAGGCGAGACATCTGGTCTAAGATAGAAGTGTTGTGTATAGATGATTGCATGTTGATGGTGAATAGAGCATTGGTGGATAAAAGGAATCTCTTGGGGACTGTGAGTGGAAGAAGTGTTTTGGTACCTACAGGGAATAGTGGGAACTAGAATTATTGGTTCAAGAAGAAGATGGAAACTTATTTCAAGGGTGGGAGAATGGATCAGAATCCAATGACAACATCAGTAAATATTCCCCTAAATCCAGAGAGTAAATAGGGATGTTTCAAGTGTGGCTGCACATGACACATTAAGCGAGATTGTATTTCACAACCTCTATCATGTAATAATTGTAACAATATAGTACATCTTCAACATTATTGTCAGTATTCTCTACGGTTGGGTTTCTATGACACTCCCCAGGGGTTGGTGGGGTTATATGACTTGACATGATGAAGGTAGAAATATACACCTCATCAGCAGGGACAAGTTAGTCATGGTGATTCTGGGAACACCATGACTCCTCAGTATGGAATGCTTTATTATGGAAGCAAAGAACAGAGTGTGTCAAGAAAGAACTTGTTTGGATCTGAATAGGATGTGATGGATGATCAGTTGGGACAATCCATGGTTAGAGGCACAATTCTTGTAAATTATACATTGAAACAAGTTTTGTTAGATATTGGTGCTTTTCAAAATTTTATTTATTCTCATATTATTTATTTGTTGTGTTGAACTATGGAAATTATACCTATGGTTCTCAAACATTGAACTCGTTAGGGTGGAAAGTTGTGTCGAGCCTTGCTGTGTAGATCGTGTTGTGTAGTAGTGGGTGAGGATGATTTAATATGGGATATCTCCATGGTTGAGATGGATGTGTATGATATAATCCTATTAATGGATTGGTTGAAATTATTAAAATCCAACATTGACTATTATATGCGAACAGTTAGTTTTTTTATGGAGGATTTCATTATACATCAATTTAGGGCATATAAGAATGAGAAGAAGGGTGAAACACGCTTCTTGGCACCAGTGGTTGGCACAATATCGTATTAGTTAGAATATTTTTCATTATAATCAATGGAATGTGATGAGAAAATTGTTCTTACTGTAGTTGTGGATCATTTTATGGATTTTGTTTATCAAATAATTCTCAGGGTTACAACCCATGAGAGAAGTGGAGTTTACAATTTATCTCTTTCTTAGGGCTAGTCCTATTACAATTCCATCTTATTGGATGGCACCAAAAAAATTCAGGAATTTAAAGTGATGATGGAAGAGTTATGAAACAAAGTGTTCATCCGGACATGCATGTCTCCATAGGAAACAACAATTTTGTTTGTTAAAAACGTGAATGTAACCTTTTGGATCTATTTTTATTATCATAGATTAAATAAGGTTACGATAAAGAACTGATATCCACATCCATTCATTGAGGATTTTTTTGACAAGTTGAGGGGAGATCAGTGGTTCTCTAAGATTGACTTGAGGTCTAGATATCATCAATTATGGTTAAGAAAGGATTATATCTGTAAAACAGCTTATAGAAGTAGATAAAGCCATTATGAGTTTGTAGTTATGCCATTTTTCCTGACGAATGAACCAGTGGTATTCATGGAATTTATGAATTAGATATTTCAGAGATATATGGATTCTTTTGTGGTTGTATTTGGTGATGATACACTACTGTATTCGAGGACATGGGTGGAGCATGAACAATACATGTCAATCGTGTTGGGGATCTTGAGAGATCATTCGATTTATGCCAAATTGTCATAGTGTGACTTATAGATACATGAGGTTAGTTTTCTTGGATATTTTATTTATAATAGGGGCATTTCAGTTGATCCAGAAAAGAAAGAGAGAATTATCTCATGGAAACTACCAAATAATTTTTTCAAGATATAGAGCTTCATTAGACTAGCTGAGTATTATCAATATTATGTTTGTGATTTCTCAGGATTGGATTAATCAATGAAAATTTTTACAATGAAGAGTATTCAATTAAAATGGGATGACCAGTGTCATAAGTTCTTTAATGTTTTAAAGGTTCTCCATACATCAGCACCAATCTTGGTTTTTTCAGAACCAAAAAAAGGGTATGTGGTGTATTTTGACACATCGAGATTAGGTGTGGGGTGTGTTCTCGTGCAAGGGGATCATGTGGTCCCATATGGCTCATGAAATTTGAGGTTTCATAGGAAGAACTATTCCATACTATATTCTTGGTTGGTAGCAGTGGTTCATGATTTGAAAGTGTGGCATCATAATCACTTTGGTGAGAAATTCATGGTGTTTACCGACCATAATAGTTTAATGTATATTTTCGCATAATGAGATTTGAACATGAGGAAACGAAGATAGATGGAATATCTCTAGATGTTTTATTTCAACATAATGTACACATTGGGTAAGGTAAATTCAGAGGGGGATTCATTATATAGAAAATCATAAACTCAATGAGGAAAACATGCATTAGATCGAGGGGAAGTTGATATCAGTTCTTGACGACATACAGTTGAAATGTGAGGACCATGGTGTAAGAGTGGTCTTCCTTCTAGTTTAATTGGTTTTTAACAAGGATGGTATAATTAAAGTGGAATATAAATCTAATTATGAATTTCTGGTGATGAGTTCGAAACTCAATGTTAGAGAGACCATTGATAGTTGGGAACTGAATGTGACATTAGTCTTGTGATTTTGGAATCTAATAGTGGTACTAGAGGCTTTTTAGGAGTAACTTTTCAGGGATTATCATCATTCTCGGTGGGATTTCAATCATAGAATACATAATATGTAACTGGAGTTGAAAGCATAGTTTTGGTGGGCTGGTATGAAAAGGGATGTGGCCAGGTTTGTCTCGAGATGATTGACTTTTCAGAAAGTCATGGTCGAGCATCAGTTGTCGATAGGCTGGTTACAATCATTATATATCCCATTGTCTAAATAAGAGAATATAGGAATAGATTTTTGTGACGGGTCTCCCAAGAATGGTGAAGAAACATGATTCCATATAGGTGATAGTAGATCCGCTCACATAATCATCCCATTTCATCCCGATTCGTGAATCTCATACGGTGGAACTTCTATCCAAAATCTATATCAGATAGAAGCTAAATAGGCATGGTGTTCTGGTTTCAATTGTGTCAGATAGCGATCTAAGGTGAACATCATGTTTCTAAAAATCCTTGTAGCAATACCTTTGGACACAGTTGACTATGAGCACATCGTGTCATCCACAGACAGACGGCCAATCCGAGAGGATGATACCAACCTTGGAAGATATGTTAAGGGATTGTGTGATGGATTTTCGTGGATCATGGGAGGAGAACTTACCATTGGTGGAGTTCTCCTATAATAATAGTTATCATGCTTTAAAACATATGGATCTGTTTTTTGAATTGTATCAGCGTGTGTGTCATTCTCAACTATATTGGGTGGTAATGGTAAACACTTCAATGATTGGACAAGGCCATGTATAGGATACTACATAAAAAATCAGGTTGGTCAGTAAACTGATGGAGATGGCGTAGATTTATCAGAAATCGTTTGTGGACCATCATCGATGGGCATTTTCATTCATGGTGGGTGATCATGTGTTTTTTTGTATCTCTCTTGGGATTGATCATCGTTCGTTTAGAATGAAGGGTATGTTATCGGCAAGTTATATTGGGCCTTTTCAGATACATGAGAGGATTGGAGAGGTGACTTATCATTTGGATTTGACCCCATAGTTTAGTGTGGTGCACAATGTGTTTCATTTATCATAGTTGAAAAATAATTTGCTAGATTGTGACCATGTGATTTGTTGGGATCATGTTGAGCTAGAATTGGATGCTTTATTGGTGCAAATTCCAGTACAAATCGTGGATAGGTAGCAGAATGTCTTTCATGGTTAAATAATTGGTTTATTTCTGGTTTTTTGGCAGCATGGTCAGGTCTAGAATGAGACATGGGAGTAGGAGAAAGAGATGGTCGAGAAATGGACTGATCTCTTTCGGCAAAGCAATGCTTCTCAACATTCCAAGGACGGAAATTCCAACTGTGGGGAGATTTTAACATCACCAGTTTGAGTTATGTGACCTTATTTAATGTCTTTTTATGTGTTCAAAGTGTTTGCGAAGAGGCCGGGAGAGTTTGGAAGGGTTTTGAATAAGTTTGGACACTTTTTTAAGGGTGCATGGTTAGGGGAAATCGTGTCGGTTCTCAAGGAAACCATGTAGGGGTAGATAGTTGGCTTCACATTGAAGATGCATGGATTTCCAAACCATGTGAGGAAACTGTGCATACCCCTTCTATTGAGACTATGGTGTGCACATGGTTGGCCAACATTTTTCTAAACATGCGTCCACTTAAAAAGAGGGTTTTTAAATACCGTATCCCTCGGTCTTGACCTATTTCACTCTAATTTTCCTCCCACTCGATCCTCACTTGGGATTTTGTGTTCTGATGGGTTGGAATTTCTCCCCCACATGTTTTTTGAAGAAAATTGAAGGGGTTTCTTGGTGGATTAAAGGTGGGTTTTCTTGAGTAAGTCTCCTCTTGTGGTTCTTTGTGGCATCCTCTAGATCTACATATCCATCTCTCTCTGATTTTTCTAGATCTACGGATATTGAGTGTAGATCTAGGGTTTTGGTTGCTTTGATTATTGATTTTATGGCTTGTGGGTGTTAGCGAATAGTATTTAGAGTAGTTTTGGCGGTGCGTTCATTATATTTGAGGTGTATATTCTTATTAGTATATTTCACAAGAACCTTACAGGAAGGTAGCTTCTCTCCCAACTCCACTTTTCTACAACTTTATGCCTGTTAAAAATTAATATATTTTCCTTTAAATTAATGGTGTTTTGATGTGAGAAATTGGTTGGAATTCCCATTGGTGATGTTTTTTTGATTTTTGGGGAAAAGGAGGTTTGTGGGGAAATGATCTTATTATGGATTTTGAAATTAAGATTCTAAATTGGGTTGTTGGGACTGATTTTGAAAATGGTTTCTGAAAATGTATTTCAATAAATATTTTGTTTTATTGAAATTTTGATTGGCATCGAATATGATTAAATGTTGAATTCAATAAATGGAAGATTTATTTAAGTGGATTGACATGTGATGGAAATGGTTATCTATGTGTTGTCGTGGCCTTGGTGACTTTTTCTTGATTATTTCTTATTTAATTGTGTGTAATGTGGGTAGGAAGTACCACTATAAAAATTTGATGGATAGTGGATGGAAGGGCCACCATCAAGGATAAGTGGACGAGAAGTACCGCTAAATTGGGAAATGATGTAATGGGTCAGACAGAAGGGACGACGTGATTATTATACTAGTATGGAGTTTGTAAAAAATTGGGTTTTATTTTTATTGTGTTGTGGATATGTGATTTTTCAATTGGTTGTTCTAATGTGTGTGATTGTGATATGGATTATGGAAAGTTCGTGTCTTTTTCTTTTCCAATATTGGTGGATAAGGGTATGTTTGTCTTGTGGTAATTGTTTCACTATTTAATAATTTATATAAACTACTTATTATGAATGTGATAACGGTTTTATCCTGATGGCATGTGTAGGTAATCCATTTGGAGAAAACATACTAATCATTTTTACTCACCCCTTGCCTTAGCACTATGGTGATTTTGTATATGTTGTATTCTATGCCATAGGTAAGAGTAAATCATCTTATTTTTCTAGCGGTTCATTATAATGCTTTAGTGAAGCTGTGGTGCTTGGAGCATGGATCTTGGTAGGGAGATATGGATTGTTTCCTAGTTTTATTAGAGTATTATTTTAGTCATCTTTTTAGAACTCTTATTTTGGATTGGTTGTATTTGGCATGTGGGTTTGTGATGGATCAGTTGGATTTATTTTAGTAATGTATGAGTTTGGCTGTTTTGTTTAGATGCATCATGTTGTTTTTTATAGTGTATTATTTTGTTTGTTGGTTATATCTCAAGGTATAATTGTTCTTTAATTTATTCTTGAATCCCATGGCATTTATTTCTAGCCTTTTCCCCTTGGGAACATCTCTTAAGGCCATGTGACATTCTTCCACCCTCTCAAGCCAATGAGATGGCGCGAGATGCTCTATAGTCCAACCTGAAAAAACCTTCCCAATGCCATTCCATTCACAAGGTGTTTCCTACATTATATGTTTCATGATACATGTACCAAATAGGAAGGCCCAAAAACATGGATAACTAGGTCATTTCACTCATCTTGGTACACCACATAACCACTCATCCATCCCCACGACCTACCTCCAAACACCCAAGGCCAAAATAGCTGACACCACACACACTACCATGGTGTCGTGAACCTATTAATGTTCATAAATCTTTCATTGACTCCATAACACATTTAAATTTCCTATCGAAACAACAATTCAGTTTAAAAGAATAAAAGGATTGTTTTTATGAATATGGACCCTCAAAATTTGGGCCAATTTTATTTAAAGATAATTTTATTTAATAAATATTTTGATATTTGGTGATTTAATATACTTAATTTAAGTGGTTTATTTATTCAGAAACATCATATTATATTACATAAAATAGATAATTATCTTATTTATAAGAGAAATGTTGTTTTTTAAAGTAATTTTATATATATTTTTTATGGTGTTAAAGTTGGTATTATTATAACACCCCAATATTTCTTAGTACGTTATTTAATCAAATTAATTCAATAACTTACACTACACTAAATACTGAGTTCAAGCGCACCTAGACTTACAAAACTGGCCGTTTAAAAGCTATTATTAAATAGTATTAACTGAATTTTGAACATTATATAATCCATATAATTTTAGAATCCATATTATGAGTTTCGTAGAAATAATGTAAGAACAAATTCATTTTTTCAGATAAAAGAAGTATTTTAAAAAAAATGCAATTTTACCACCTTTTAATGGAGAACCCTTTTTAAATCCAATATTTGAAACTTTTATATATTCAATTTGAAATAATAAAAATCTTCTTTAGAATCAGGACATAATAATTTAGTTTCAATAAATTTTTGGTGTTTTTCTGATAACTGTCATATCTGGGTGCATAGTGAAAAATACAATATTCTAACTAAAAACAAAATTTTTTAATCAAAATAATTTACAGTGTTAAATTATACAATTTAATTTTTTGGATTTATAAATATATTATATTTTTACAATTTAATCTAGTGATGGTCATTGTAAGTGATTTCACTTTGAAATTGGACATAAACAAGTGTCAATATTTTGATAGTTATTATTTCTTAAAAACACGCCATTTGGTTTTGACAATAGGGAATTAACATTAAATTAATAAATGATACTTCTATTGTTTTAATTTGGTAAAATAGACTTCATTATTGAATTTATAATATAAAAATTATCTTAGGGTAAATTTTTGGTATTTTTCAGGAAACTTTTAATTTTTGATAAATAGTGAAAAACACTCAGTTATAGTTTAAAAAAAATTTATTTAAATAAATATTTATTTTATTTAAATTTATTTTAGGTCAAAATAGATACATAATACCTACATAAGTTCATTTTAATTCATTGGAGTCAGTTTATAATAATTTTAGATATATAAAAATTTTATTGAACTTTTCACTGTCTTTTACCCATATCCAAGGAAAATTTGCAAATTCACATAAACTTAATATTACCGCTTCTGTGAGTGGAATTTCAAAAATCTGAGAGACATGGTTAATATCAAGGAGTAAAATGTGGTTCAATGAAATACAAAATTTATTTGGTGAATAGTAACTTTTTACTTTTATTTACCACGGTAAAAAGTAAATAAGGTAATTATGGGTAACATTTATATTATTATTAACATCACACATGTCCAAATTCTATTGGCTAAGTATATTTCTACAAAAAACAACATTAGTAATAAAATATGAACCTCTTTGGTCCACTTGGAATAGATTAGGACATTTATTATTATTTAATTCAAAGAAGAGTTAAAAGAGTTAAAATCAATGTTTAATAACTAAAACATTTTTAATATAGGGTTATACATTAGATAAATTCGATTATAAATAATCATTAGAAAGATAAAAATAGTTCCTACATCATGGAGTTTTATTTATAATTTTTAGATATTGAATAATTAAATATATTTATGACACAATAATGATGTAGTATTTTCCTTATTAATGAAAGAATCAAATATTTGGTATTAAAAATGTTAAAATAAATATGATATGAAAGTTTTGACGACATCCATGAATTTTATTGGTTAATATTACATGTTATAATTTCTTAAATGAATTTAGTCCGAATTAATAAATATGTACATAATTTAACAAAAACCAATTATTAAATAGTGTCAAAATTGACAAAAATGCGTTTTTAAAACAAATATTATATTACTAATTGATATTATATTCCCAATGATCTACGGTTCGGTAAAAGAACTTATATCATGATAGGTGTATCATTGATGGACCCCTTGGGGGTATCATAGAATTATATATTATGTTTATTAACCATATAATATAAAAATACAAAGTTACATGGTAAATGTAAAACTATTTAACTAAGAGTTAAATATAAATGATAAGGTTAATATAGTGACCCAAACCTATCTAAAATATATTGGATGAAAGGATTTAGACCGAAACCCACATCACACATTGGATAATTCACTTTGTAGCCATTAGAAACCTAATATCATTATCTAATAAAATAATATTTTCAATCATTCCTAAAGAGCCCCTCCTCCCTCTTATAAAAGGACACCACTTCTATCCAATTACACTCACCTCTCATGCCTTTTGGCTCATCAGAAATCTTCCCAATTAAGAACCCTACATCCCTCTCCTCCACTGAAAATCCTTACCTTTGGCAGAATAAACTTCAAGAGTCCTTTTGGTTTAAACCAAAGGGAGTTACCCAAATTAAAGGTAACAACTTCTCTTGGCTTCTTTTCTTTTATTTTACATATCCAAACCCTAAACTCTTATTAATATTTTCTTTTGTAAAGAAACCAGTATCCTAAATATAATATTATATTGTTATAAAAGGTATTCGAACTACACATACACAAACCTCTATCTAATGGGTGAGGAACATAATGTTTCTGTGGAAGGAAACCAAACGCCTCATGAAACGATGATTGTTCAATTATCTCCTACCACCTCTCATGGTTTCCATTATGATGAAACTATAATTAAATATGATATTAATTATATTTATTTTATATATAATCTTCTGTATTTCTATTTTATTTCGTACCATTATTCTTTTAATGTTGTATATATATATATATGATAATTTCATTTGAGGAAGTGTGGACTACCGCCCCCTCAAAGTGATATGAATCATTAATACCATACATGGAACGTATAAAAGATGGTGTTAATGAACATAATTAACATATATAAGATATTATATTATAATCGAATAAAAATATACCTATGTATCATTTGGTTTTGATTCCTTTTAAAATGAAAAATGAAATGGAAGTAGCGTTCGTGCGTACGTACGAATTACCGTCTCCACGAACACGATGAGATTCATTTCCCCATCATATACATTCAAGACTAATTTTCATTTGATGATTAAAAATAATTTTTAATGACATAATATCATTCTCAATATAAATCAAATATATCATATTCCTAAAAAACATGACTTATGTAACCAAGCATATAAAGGAGAACGAATCAGTTCACACCGAAACAATGATAATACTAAAAGGAAATATTAGATGATCATATATGATATCATATAAATGTATATGATTATTGAATAATTTAATAAAAATTATTTCACCATTATACAGGTTGTTAACCTACCCTCTACCAAGTAAAAGTACAATGTAAGGGTTTATTTCGCAATCTCTTCATTATCCGAGGTAGTTTATATGTAATTAACTACCGGGGCCACTTAATCATCCACATCCATGTTTCTTAAAAATGTATTTCAAAACATTCTTACTATTTTACAGAATATGGGTTAAATTAATTTATACCCTTTTTGAGTTTTTATAAGAAGTTTATAAAGGAATCTTTAGGTCATTTTCCAAACAAGGACCTTTTAAACCTTTTCGACAAATTAAGGTAAAAATGTCTTTTTTAACTTATACGGTGGGTGCAGCTATTTTCCACCATTGTAAAATCATTGAAGCATACCTTAAAAGCTTGTAAGAATATTTTCAAAGTAAATGTTTTATTTTATAATTATGTTACTTTTAAATTATTTCAAAAAAAGAGATATTTCTCTCAAATAGTTTTGATTTCATCTATGTCAACATCCTTTGATTGATTTTAAGCTTATTTGAAGTTGATTTATTATAATACAAAACATCCATATTGTATTAAAGGTTTTTTGATATGTTTGATTATGGATGTGCTATTTTTATACGATTAATGGTTTATAGAGAAAGTATTCACATTTCATATGTTAGTTTTAATATGTATGTTTATGTTATGTTTAAACCTCTTCATATGAGGAATGCATTGGAATTAGTAAGTGACAGGTGGATCTTCCTATAGCTTCTCGATGCATCGGCAGGTCTCATGAGATAAACTAGTGTCTTGGCACAAGGCCTTGACAAAATATTATTTGTAGTCTTGGCAGGAGTCCTTGGTTACATGGTTATGCTAGTCTGGCATTATGCAATCCATCATTATGAATGTGGTTATTGATATTAAATGTGATTATTCGACTAGAAGAATATCCATGTGAATAAGTAAATGGAATTATTTCATTTTATTTTTTCCATATTATGTTGAAGTTCAAGTTTAAATGGATTTTGTTTTAGTTATACATTTCCTTAATTGTTTATGATTATTTATGAATGTTTCTTCTATATTGTTATCCTCATTGGGAATTTGAGCTCACGCTTTTCTATTATTTATTTTTCCCAGGATGTGAAGAAGTATTTTACGAATGACCTGTAGGGAAAATATAAGGGGATATGAGTGTGGAGAAAAGATGATGTTGTAGTTTTCTCTTTATGATGTAATGTAAAATTTATGAATGTATCTAGTTATTCCAAGGCTACTAAACTAATCGGTCTTTCGAGACTTGATCTTTTGGGATCATGCCAATGTTATGTAATAATGCACCAACTCTGGGTAACTGGGGTCGGGGCATTATAGTTGGTATCAGAGGAAGTTTAGAACAAACCTTGGAAGATAGATTTAGATAAACTCTGACTAGAGAACATATGCCTAAGATGGACTTTGAGGATTAGTATAGAAATACTTCCTAGAATTTTGGTATTGTATAGATTTTATCAGTTTTCCAAGCAATACATCCCTGTCAGGATATGAACAGGTAGAGGCGGATTTGGCATAGAAGTACCTAGGGGTAAAACCCAAAAACACCGCTTTGATCTAGACTCGAATGGGAACTGGTGCACGACAACGGGCATTGTTGCACTCTTGGTTACGACAATCCCAGGGGATATGCTTAGGATAATTATCATTTTCATTACAAATCATTATGAAGGGTTTATGAGTATATAATTCCTCAATGAAAACATCCTTATGATTTTGGATTATATCCATAAACTTTTCAGTCTACATTATATATTTTAAAAGTTTGGAATTATTAATTACAATTCATAAACTGACCTAGTGTATGCCATTGTATAGAAATGGTGCCCAATAGAAGGAATGTGAACTCTAGCAATACATATGATCCAAACAGTTAGAAGGATCATATCTTCCATGGTATTAAGCCAACATTTAGAAGGGAAATAGTCTCTCATGTTTTCTCAACATATGAAGAAATAGTATCATGTGTTTATAAGATATGTAAAGAATTATCTAAGTCCTATGGCTTTGAAGGGGTGAAAGAGAAGAAAAGGATGGAAGATAGAAAGTTGGATAAAGGGAAGAGGGGAAAGAAGAATTTTCCCATCTGTGGTAACTGTAGGAAGAAACAACCTAGAACTTTCTTGAAGGGAATGGGAGTTTGTTATATGTGTAGAGAATAAGGACACCATGTACATGACTGTAAGGGTAAGAAAAAGGTTTCAAATGTACAATGATTCATCTGCAAGGAGTTTGGACACTATGTGAACCAATGTCTCAGTCATCAGACTATGCCACAAATGATGCTATTGGATAATTATCA
This sequence comes from Viscum album, assembly GCA_963277665.1. Lineage (NCBI taxonomy): Eukaryota > Viridiplantae > Streptophyta > Magnoliopsida > Santalales > Viscaceae > Viscum > Viscum album. The sequence goes on from OY728150.1 coordinate 1,050,813,490, forward strand.
AGTTATGATACCACAACAGATGAAGAGGAATGACTAGTGTTCTTAGGTTTTTATTTAAGAATTATATAATTTAAGTGTTGTATCAATGATGTGCTAGAAAAAAAATAATGGTTGTACTGTATTACTATTTCATTGAGGATTTAAGATTTTACGGTACTATGAAATGTGACTGTATAGTGAGTTAAACATTTTGGAAATTACATGGATTAAAGAAAGATAAACCTTAATATGGTCCTAATATTGAGGTACTGATTTTGGAATAAGAGATGGTTGATTTGGGTAAATTATATTGGATATCCTTGAATGCCTTGAAACTGATTAAAAATTTGTATATTCCATCATTGTTGGAGTTTACAACATTTTTGGGTGGATGATGTATATCTAGTGTTCTATATGGAAAAAAGAAACATGAATGTAATCAATATGGTTTAATGGTAATTCAGGATGTTTCAGTAACACATGATGAAGGTATTCAAATTTTATTAGGTGGTAAAAAGGCTCTACATTATGTTTACCTTCCATATAAATTTTGGACTAAGAGTTTACAGAAGTATTTTGGATAATTATAATGTTTGGAATGTATTATATTTTACATTGTATACTATTGTTAAGGTTATTTTTGGATATTTATAAAATGGACAATTCGCAGACCATGTGACATCCCGTCACGTCAGACAAAGATGTGGGAATAGAACCCACAAACATAGTGCAATTGGTATTTATCACCTACCACTAGACTACGTGAATTCCCTGGAGCGTATTATGTAGTTTTCTTTTTTAAAAGTTCTGATAGATGAATTATAAATTTAATTTTGGATCCCAATATGGTTAGGATAAATAAAATATTTTTGAGTTCTATTACCTTTTGGAGTGGAATATGTGTTTGTGTTAAAAATTTTTAAAGAAGGAAAGTCTACATGACAAGTAAGTATATATCCTTATGTTCTTAGTAAATATCATAAATAAATTCCTCAACTTTATGAAAGGAAACTTAAAACAAAAATGTTGTCAGTTAACTTTTCCTACTGGGGAATCAAAGACCGTTTAACCAATTACATGTAGGTGAATTTCTTGTATTTAACTTTCTCATAATCATGTATTCTACAACTCTCCATCAGACCCTGATGGTTTGTTTCTCCTTCATATCCATGTTTTCAGAGATTCCTAGTTTGGGATATCTGGGGTGACCTTTGTACTTCTCTTTCTTTATTTTAATGTTATATTTTTATTAACCCTATTTCCGATGTGGGTTTCCCGACAAAGGTATTTTCTCTTTTCAAACATTTATTTTTGAAGAAAAATTTCAAATTACGAGGACAGAATTTATTGAAGGAGGGAAGAATGTAACACCCCAAGATTTCATTGTACGTTATTTCTTCAAAGTAATTCAATAACGTGCACTACACACAACACTGAGTTCAAGCGCACCATGACTTACCTAATTATCCTTTTAAAAGCGGTTATTAAATTTTATTAACTGAATTTTGAACATTATATAATCCTTATAATTTTACAATCCATATTGTGAGTTTCTTAGATATAATGTAGGAACAAATAAATTTTTTCAAATAAAAGAATTAAATATAAAAAAAATGCAATTTTATCGCCTATTAATGGAGAACCCTTTTTAAATATAATATTTGAAACATTTATATATTAATTTTGACAAAATAAACTTATTCTTTAGAATTGGGACATAAGAATATAGTTTCAATAAATTTTTGGTGTTTTTCTGATAACTTTTATATTTAGGTGAATAGTCAAAATACTATATTTTAACTAAAAACAACTTTTTTAATCAAAATAATTTATAGTGTTAAATTATAAATTTTAATGGTTTTTAAGTATAAATAGATTATATTTTAACCATTTAATCCAATTATGGTCATTGTAAGTAATTTAACAGTGAAATTGGACATAAACAAGTGTCAAACATTTGATAGTTATTATTTCTTAAAAACGCACCATTTGGTTTTGACAGTGGAAATTAATTTTAAATTAATAAATGGAAATTCTATGTTCTGAATTTGGTAAAATAGATTTCATTATTGAATTTTGAATATTAAAATTAGCTTAGGGTAAATGTTTGGTATTTTTCTGAAAACTTTTAATTTTTAAAAATAGTGAAAAACACTGAGTTATAGTTCAAAATTGAATTTTTATTTATATAATTATTTATTTTATTTAAAAAAAAATTTATTTCAAAATAGATACATAATACCTATATAATTTCAATGTAATTAATTGGAGTCATTTTATAATAATTTTAGATATATAAAAATTTTATTGAACTTTTCACTGTCTTTTACCCATCTCCTTGGAGAATTTGAAAATTTACATAAAAATTAATTTTACCGATTCTGTGAGTGTAATTTCGAAAATCCAAAAGACACGGATAATATCAAGGATTAAAATTTGGTTCAATAAGATAAAAATAATTTTTGATGAATAGTAACTTTTTACTTTTATTTTCCATGGTAAAAAGTAAATAGGGTAATTAAGTGTAAAATGATATTATTATTACCCTAACACATGTCCTAATTCTATTGGCTAATTATAATTCGGTCAAAAACAACCTTAGGAATAAAATATAAACCTCTTTGGCCCATTTAGATTAGATTAGAACATTTATTTTTATTTAATTCAAAGATGAGTTAAAAGAGTTATAATCAAAGTTAAATAAATAAAACATTTTTAATATAGGGTTATACATAAATAAATTCGATTATAAATATTCATTAGAAAGATAAAACAATTTATTCATCATGTTATTTTATTTATAATTTAGTCGTTGAATAATTAAATATATTTATGACACAATAATGATGCAGTATTTTACTTATTAATGAATGAATCAAATAATCGTTATTAAAAATGTTAAAATAAATATGATTTAAATGTTTTGATGACATCCACAAATTATATTGGTTAATATTACATGTTATAATTTCTTAAATGAATTTTGTTTTTGAATTAATAATGATGTTAAGGCTTTAACAAAAATCAATTATTAAATAGTGTCAAAATTGACATAACGGAGTATTTAAAACAAATTTTATATTATTAATTGATATAATATTCCTAAAAATATAAGGATCGGAAAAATGACTAATATCATGATAGTTGTATCATTAATTTTCCACTTGGGGTAGCTTGGAAGTATAAAGTACGTTTATTAACCATATAATATGAAAATACAAAGTGACATGGTAAATGTCAAACTATTTAACTAGAGTTAAATATAAATGATAAGGTTAATATATTGACCCAAACCTATCTAAAATATATTGGATGAAAGGATTTAGACCCAAACCCACATTAGAATTTGAATAATCCACTTTGGAGTCATTAAAAATCTAATATCATTATATAATAAAATAATATTTTCAATCTTTCCTAAAGAGCCCCTCCTCGCCCTTATAAAAGGACACAATTTCTAACCAATTTTTCAAACCTTTGAATCCTTTTGACTCATCCAAACTCTTCCCAATTAATCTCCCTACATCCCTCTCCTCCTTCTAGAAGCCTTACCTTATGCATAAGCCACTTCAAGAGTCCTTTTTCTTCAAACCAAAGGAAGTTACCCAAATTAAAGGTAACGATTTCTCTTAGATTCATTTATTTTATTTTACTTCTCTGAACCCTAAAATCTTCTTATTATTTTCTTTTGTAACAATACCAGTATCCTAAATATACTAGTATATTGTTATAAAAAGTATTCTGACTACACTTACACACACCTCCATCTAATGGGTGAAGAACATAATGTTTCTGTGGATGGCAGCCAAACGCCTCACGAAACTATGATTGTTCAATTATCTCATACCACCTATCATAGTGGCCATTATGATGGAACTGTAATTAAATATAATATTAATTTTATATATTTTATTTATTTTATATATAATCTTTTATAATTCTATTTTATATCATACCATTATTTTTTTCATGTTTTATATATTTACAATAATTTCATTTGAGGAAGTGCAGACTACCGCTCCCTCAAAGTGATATGACTCTTTCATACCATAGATGGAACGTATAAAAGATGATATTAATGAACATAAGTAACATATATAAGATATTATATTATACTAGAATAATAATATACCTATGTATCATTTTGTTTTGATTCCTTTTAAAATGAAAAATGAAATGGAAGTTGCGTTCGTGCGTACGTAGAGATTACCGTCTCCATGAACACGATGAGATTAATTTACCCATCATATCCATTTAAGAGTACTTTTCATTTTTCGGTTAAAAATAATGTTTAATGACATAATATCATTTAGTATATAAATCAAATATATACTATTCATAGGAAGCATGACTTACGTAACAAAGCATATAAAGGAGAACAAATCAGATAACACCGAACCAACTATAATACTAAAAGGCAATATTAGAGGGTCATATATGATATCATATTAATTTATATGATTCTTGAATAACTTAATAACCATTATATCACCATTATACAAGAGGTTAACTTACCCTCTACCAAGTAAATGTACAAGGTAAGGGTTTATTTCACAATCTATTCATTATCCGAGGTTGTTTATACGTAAATATCTACTCGGACCTCTTTATCATCCACATCCATGTTTCTTAAAAATTTATTTCAAAACATTCTTAATATTTTAAAGAATATGGGTTAAAGTCATTTATACCCTTTTTTGAATTCTTATAAGATGTTTATAATGGAATCATTATGTCATTTTCCAAACATGGACCTTTTTAACTTTTTCGACAAATTAAGGTAAGAATATCTTTTTTTAACTTATACAGCGGCTGCGGCTATTTTCCACCATTGTAAAATCATCGAAGCTTCCCTTACAATATTATAAGAATATTTTCAATGTAAATGTTTTATTTTATAATTATGTGACTTTTAAATGATTTCAAAAAAAGTGATATTTCTCTCAAATAGTTTTGATTTCATCTATGTCAACATCCTTTGATGGATTTTAAGCTTATTTGAAGTTGATTTATAATGATACAAAACTTCCAAATTGTAGTGAAGTTTTTGTGATATGTTTGAATGTGGATGTATTATTTTTATACAATTCATGGTTTATGGAGAAAGTATTTACATTGCGTATGCTAGTTTTAATACGAATGATTCTGTTATGTTTAAACCAGTTCATATGAGGAATGAATTGGACTTAGTATGTGAAGGGTGGAACTAACTATAGATCCTCGATGCATCGGTAGGTCTCATGAGACCAACTAGTGTTTTGGCACAAGGCCTTGAAAAAATTTGATTTGTAGTCTTGGCACGAGGCCTTTGCTACGTGGTTATGATAGTCCGGCATTATGCATTCCATCATTATGAAAGTGGTTATTGATCTTGCATGTGATTATTCGACTAGTAGAATATCCATGTGAATAAGTAAATGAAATTATTTCATTTTATTTTTTCCATATTATGTTGATGTTCATGTTTAAAAGGCTTTTGTTTTAGTTATACATTTCCTTAAATGTTTATGCTTATTTATGAAAGTTTCTACTATATTGTTATCCTTACCGGGCATTTTAGCTCACCCATTTCTATGTTTTATTTTTCCCAAGATATGAAGATGTATTTTATGAATGACCTGTAGGGATAGTATAAGGGGATATGAGTGTGTAGACAATATGTTGTTGTTTTTTTTCTTTATGATGTAATGTAAACTTTATGAATGTATCTAGTTATTACAAGGCTATTAAACTAAACGGTCTTTCGAGACCTGATCATTTGTGATCATGCCAATGTTATGTAATAATGCACCAACTCTGGGTAACTGGGGTCGGGGCTTTACAGTTTGTATTAGAGGAAGTTTAGTAAAAACATGGAAGCTAGATTTAGATAAACTCAAATTTGAGCACATAGACCTAAGATGGACTTTGAGGATTAGTATAGAAGATCTTCCTCGAATTTTGGTATTGTAGAGATTTTGTCAGTTTTCCTAGCAGTACATCCCTGTCTGGATACGACCAGGTAGAGGCAGCTCTGGCACAGATGTACCTAGGGGTAAAACCCGAAAACACCGCTTTGAGCTAGACTCGAATTGGAACCAGTGCACGAAAACGGGCCTTGCTGCACTCTTGGTTACGACACTCCTAGGGGATATGCTTAGGATAATTCTCATTTTCATTACTATTCATTATGAAGGGTTTATGAGTATATATTTCCTCAATGTAAACATCCTTTTGATTGTAGATTATATCCATAAACTATTCAGTCTACGTTACGTATTTTACATGTTTTTAATTATTTATTACAATTAATAATCTATCCTAGTGTATGCCAATGTATAGAAATGGTGCCCAATAGAAGGAATGTGATCTCCAACAATAAAAATGATACAATGTGTAAGAAGGATCATATGTTCTACGGTATTAAGCCAACATTTAGAAGGGAAATAATCTATCATGTTTTCTAAACATATGAAGAAATAGTATCATGTGTTAATATGATAAGTAAATAATTATATGAGTCATATGGCTTTGATGCGATTCAAGAGAAGAAAATGATGGAAGAGAGAATGATGGATAAAGTGAAGAGGGAATAGAAAAATTTTCCCATATGTGGTAACTATGGGAAGAAACACCCTGGAAAATTCCTAAAGGGAATCGGAGTTTTTATATGTGTGGAGAAAAAGGACATCGTGTACGTGACTGAAAGGGTATGAAAAAGGTTTCAAATGTACAATGCTTCATCTGCAAGGAGTTTGGACACTAGGTGAACCAATGTCTCAATCATCAGACTACGCTGCAAATGATGCTATTGGATAATAATCAAGTTATGATACTACCACTAATGAAGAGGAATGACTAGTGTTCTTATGCGGTTATTTACAAATTATTTCATTTAAGTGTCGTATCAATGATGTGCTGAAAAAAAAATAAAGGTTGTACTGCAGTACTATTTCATTGAGGATTTAAGATTTGATGGAACTAAGAAAAGTGACTCTACAGTGAGTAAAACATTATGGATATTACATGGTTGAAGGAAAGATAAACCTTAATATGGTCCTAATATTGAGGTACTGATTTTGGAATAAGATATGGTTGATTTGGGTAAATTATATTGGATATCCTTGACTTCCTTGAAACTAATTAATGATTTGTATATTCCATCATTGTTGGATTTTACAAAAATTTTGGATGGATGAAGTATATCCAATGTTAAATAAGGAATAAGGGAGCATGAATGTAATCAATTAGGTTTTATAGAAATTTGGGATGTTTCAGTATTACATAATGAAGGTATTCACATGTTATTATGTGGTAAAAAGGATCTACATTCTGTTTACCTTCCATATAAATTTTGGATTGAGAGTTTACAAAAGTATTTTGGATAAGTATAAAGTATGGAATAGATTATATTTTACATTGTATACTATTGTTAGGGTTATTTTTAGATATTTATAAAAAGGACAACAAGCTGACCGTGTGACAACCTGTAGCGTTCGGACAAAGCTTCGGGAATCGAACGCACAAAAATAGTGCAATTGGGATTTATCGCCTACCACTAGACTACGTGAAGTCCCCAGAGTGTATAATGTAGTTTTATTTTTTAAAAAGTTATGATAGATGAATTATAAATTTATTTTTGGAACCCGATACAGTTAGGATAAATAGAATATTTTTCAGTTTTATTTCTTTTTGGAGTGAAACATGGGTGTGTGGTAAAAATTTATTAAAGAATGAAAGTCTACATGACAAGTAAGTATATTTCCTTACTTTTTTAGTAAATATCATAAATAAATTCCTCAACATTATGAAAGGCAACTAAAAACAAAAACGTTGTTGGTTAACTTTTCCTACTGGGGAATCAAAGATCGTTTAACCAATCACAATTTTGTGATTTTCCAGTAGTTAAGTTTCTCCTAATATTGTTTTCTACAACTCTTCTTCAGACCATGATGTTTTTTTTCTCCTCCATATCCATGTTTTCATAGAATTTTATTATGGACTATCTCGGGTGACCTTTATTACTTAACTTTTCTTATTTTAAAGTTATATTTTTATTAACCCGATTTCCGATGTGGGTTTCCCCACAAAGGTATTTTCTATTTTGAACCACTTATTTTAAAAGAAAATTTTCAAATTGTGAGGACGAAATTTATTGATGTAGGTAATAATTTAACACCCCAAGATTTCATGGTACGTAATTTCTTCAATGTAATTCAATAACTTGCACTACACGCAACACTGAGTTCAAGCGCACCAGGACTTAACAAACTAGCTATTTAAAAGAGGTTATTAAATAGTATTAACTGAATTTTAAACATTATATAATCCTTATAATTTTAGAATCTATATAATGAGTTTCTTAGACATAATGTATGAAAAAATTCATTTTTCAGATAAAAGTTGTTTTTTTAAAAAATGAAATTTTACCGCCATTTAATGGAGAACCCTTTTTGAATCCAATATTTTCAACTTTTATATATTCAATTTGACAAAATAAACTTCTTATTTAGAATTGGGACATAATAATTTAGTTTAAATAAATTTTTGGTGTTTTTCTGATAACATTCTTATTTGGGTGAATAGTGAATAATACTATATTTTTACTAAAAACAACATTTTTAATCAAAATAATTTGTAGTGTTAAATTATAAATTTTAATGGTTTGTAAGTTTAAATAGATTATATTTTTACCATTTAATCCAATCATGGTCATTTTATGTAATTTGACTTTGAAATTGCACATAAACAAGTGTCAAACTTTTGATAGTTATTATTTCTTAAAAACATACCATTTGGTTTTGACCGCATGAATTAATTTGAAATTAATAAATGAAACTTCTATGTTTTGAATTTGGAAAAACAGACTTCATTATTGAATTCCTAATATCAAAATTATCTTAGGGTATATTTTTGGTATTTTTCTTAAAACTTTTAATTTTTGATGAATAGGGAAAAACACTCAGTTATAGTTTAAAACCGAATTTTTATTAAAATAATTATTTATTTTATTTAAATTTATTTTAAGTCAAAATAGATATATAATACCTATATATATTCAATTTAATTTATTAGAGTTGGTTTATAATAATTTTAGATATATAAAACTTTTATTGAACTTTTCAATGTCTTTTACCCATCTCCTAGGAGAATTTAAAAATTCACATAAAAAATAATTTTACCGCTTCTGTGAGTGGAATTTCAAAATACCGAGAGAAACAATTAATATCAAGGAGTATAATGTGGTTCAATAAGATAAAAATAATTTTTGGTGAATAGTAAATTTTTTCTTTTATTTACCACGGTAAAAAGTAAACAGGGTAATTAAGGGTAGCAATGATATTATTATTACCCTAACATATGTCCTAATTTTATTTTCTATGTATTATTCGACCAAAAAATACCTTAGGAATAAAATATGAACCTCTTTGGTCCACTTGGATTAGATTAGGACATTTATTATTATTTAATTCAAAGATGACTTAAAAGAGTTAAAATCAATGTTTAATAACTAAAACATTTTTAATATAGGGTAATACATAAGATAAATTCGATTATAAATATTCATTAGAAATATAAAAATATTTCCTACATCATGGTAGTTTATTTATAATTTATTGACATTGAATAATTAAATATATTTATGACACAATAATGATGAAGTATTTTCCTTATTAATAAAAAAATAAAATAATTGATATTAAAAATGTTAAAATAAATATTATTTGAATGTTTTGATGAAATCAACGAATTTTATTGGTTAATATTACATATTATAATTTCTTAAAAGAATTTGGTTCTAATTAATAAATATGTTAAGACTTTAATGAAAGTCAATTATTAAATAGTATCAAAATTGACATAAAAGAGTTTTTAAAACAATTATTTTATTATTAATTGATATAATATTTCTAAAAATCTAAGGTTTGGCCAACGGACTTATATTATGATAGTTGTATCATTAATGGACCACTTTGGGGTATCTAGTAAGTATATAGTAAGTTTATTAACAATATAATATAAAAATAAAAAGTGACATTGTAAATGTCAAACTATTTAACTAAGAGTTAAATATAAATGATAAGGTTAATATAGTGACCCAAACCTCTCTAAAAACTATTGGACTAAAGGATTTCTACCCAAACCCACCTAAGACTTTGAATAATCCACTTTGGAGCCATTAGAAACTGAATATCATTATGTAATAGAATAATATTTTCAATCTTTCTTAAAGAGCCCCTCCCCACCCTTATAAAAGGACACCAATTATAACCAATTCATCACACCTCTCAAGACTTTTGTCTCGTCCAACCTCTACCCAATTAATCTCCCTATATCCCTATCATACTTCTATAAGCCTTACCTTCGGCAGAAGGCATGTCAAGAGTCATTTTGGTTCCAACCAAAGGGAATTACCCAAATTAGATTTAATAGTTTCTCTAAGCTTTTTTTCTTTTATTTTACTTCTCTAAACCCTAAAATCATATGATTATTATATTTTGTAACAAAACCAGTATCTTAAATGTACTTGAATATTTTTATAAAAAGTATTATAACTACACTTACACACACCTCCTTCTAATTGGTGAAGAACATAATGTTTCTGTGTATGGCAACCAAACGCCTCACGAAACAATGATTGTTCAATTATCTCCTACCACTTCTCATGGTGTACATTATGATGGCACTATAATTAAATATGATATTAATGATATTTATTTTATATGTTAGTTTCTGTAATTCTATTTTATAGCATACAGTTATTTGTTTCATGTTGTATATATATACGGTAATTTCATTTTAGTAAGTGCGGACTACCGCCCCCTCAAAGTGATATGAATCATTCATAACATACAAGGAAAATATAAATTATGGCGTTAACGAACTTAAGTAACATATATAATATTTTATATTATACTGGAATAATAATATACCTATTTATCATTTTCTTTTGATTCCGTTTAAAATGAAAAATGAAATGGAAGTAGCGTTCGTGCGTACGTACAGATTACTATCTCCATGAACGTGATGAGAATCATTTCCCCATAATATCCATTAAAGACTAATTTTCATTTTATGGTTAAAAATAATTTTTAATGACACAATATCATTTTGTATATAAATCAAATATATCCTATTCATAAAAAACAAGACTTACGTAACCATGAAGATAAAGGAGAACAGATCAGTTAACACCGAAACAATGATAATACAAAAAGGAAATATTTGAAGATCATATATGATATCTTATTAATGAATATGATTCTTGAATAATTTAATAACATTTATTTCACCATTGTACAGGAGGTTAACCTACCCTCTACCAAGGAAAAGTACAACGTAAGGGTTTTTTTCACAATCTTTTCATTATCCGAGGATGTTTATATGTAATTATCTATTGGGAACTCTTTATCATCCACATCCATGTTTCATAAATATGTATTTCAAAACATTATTACTATTTTACAAAATATGGGTTAAAGTCATTTATACCCTTTTTAGAATTATTATAAGATTTTTATAATGTAATATTTATGTCATTTTCCAATCAAAGACCTTTTTAACCTTTTTGATAAATTAATGTAAGAATGTCTTTTTCTAACTTATATGGCGGACACGACTATTTTCCACCATTGTATAATATTTGAAGCGTCCCTAACAAGATAATAAGAATATTTTCAAATTTAATGTGTTATTTTATAATTATGTGACTTTTAAATTATTTCAAAAAATGAGATATTTCTCTCAAATAGTTTTGATTTCATCTATGTCAACATCCTTTGATAGATTTTAAGCTTATTTGATGTTGATTTATTATGATACAAAACTACCATATTGTATTGAAGGTTTTGTGATATGTTTGACTGTGGATGTATTATTTTTATACCACTAATGGTTTATGGAGAAAGTATTTACATTTTGTATGCTAGTTTTAATATGAATGTTTATGTAATGTTTAAACCTGTTCTTATGAGGAATGCATTGGACTTATTAAGTGATGGGTGGAGCCCGCTATAGCACCTCGATGCATCGGTAGGTCTCATGAGACAAAATACTGTCTTGAAATGAGGCCTTTAAAAAATCTTATTTGTAGTCTTGGCACGAGGCCTTGGATATGTGTTTATGATAGTCTGGCATTATGCATTGCATCATTTTGAAAGTGGTTATTGATATTACATGTGATTATTCAAGTAGTAGAATATCCAAGTGATTAAGTAAATGGAATTATTTCATTTTAGTTTAGTCATATTATGCTGAAGTTCATGTTTAAAAGTCTTTTGTTTTATTTATACATTGCATTAATTGTTTATGCTTATTTATGAAAGTTTCCGCTATATTGTTATCCATACTGGGAATTTGAGCTCACACCTTTCTATGTATTATTCTTCCCAGGATGTGAAAAAGTATTTTATGAATGACATGTAGGGATAGTATAAGGGGATATGAGTGTGGAGACAAGTTTTTGTTGTAGTTTTCACTTTATGATGTAATGTAAACTTTATGGATGCATCTATTTATTCCAAAGCTACTAAACTAATCAGTCTTTCAAGACTTGATCTTTTGTGACCATGCCAATGTTTTTTAATAATGCACCGACTCTGGGTAACTGGGGTCGGGGCGTTATAATGATTTTGATTATTATAAATATTGGTTATACCTGGATTTTAATGTATGTTTGACTTACGTGGGATATGTACAATATGTTTTTATCCGTTTGTGTTGTAGATAATAATATTTTTTTGATTTTCTTTAATGAAAGATGAAAATATTCAATATGATAATGGTGTATAAATCAAATAGTCTGATTGAAAATTATTAGAATGTAAAGGCTAAAATGTGTGATAAAATGATAAAAGAAATTGAAAATTAATTTTTATCATATTTGTGATAACGATGACCATATTACAAGAATTCAAAAACAATAACAAATTTTAATAATGTTTTAAATATTGAATGTTTGATTAATAATTTAAAATGAAACCAAGTACTGAAAATGAATTAGACTAGTTTTATATAGTCATAGAAAACAAATTTGATAAAAAAATTAAAAGTCTAGAAAGAAATAAAGTATAAATTATATATTGAGTGAAATCGCATGTCTCTTTAGGGGTATAATACATCATAAGAAAACTCTAAAATTGAAATAACACCCAACACTACATTATGCATAATATTTTCCTTTGGATATTTCATTAAGGGAGAAGTGTATTTAAACTAATGAAAAATTATAAATAATAAATTAATAATATATATATTTATGATTATAAAGTATATATAGTAGGAAAATTTCTTTAAACATAGGAATGGGCTAGGATCAAGAAAAGGAGAAAAATAAAATACATAGAAAATCGTGGAATGTAGAACCGTGAAAAAATGAACACAATATAAATTTAACCCATTATATATATAACATTACTTCTTTACTCTAGAAGTTTTTCCAAATTAATGATTTAAAAACATGTATTTAATCTTTAATTAACCATTTAATGATTTTTCCAAAATATTGGTATATAAATGTTGCAAACAAATTTATATCATTCAATAAATTTTGTTTCAATAATAAAAATTACAAACATGTTTCCTCATCCATATCTTAAAACCCATAGATTCCAAACATTCCTAAATTTGGTTAGTTCCCACATTTGAGATTAAATTTATCTCTCATTTCAATGATTTTGAGTGTTTATTCCATATTGATAGATTTAGTTTTCTAAAAACAACTAAATTATATACTTTGTATTCCCAAATCATGTGCTCAGGTTGACATAAACATGTTTTCTTCCTATCACTAATTGTATTTTCATTTGTATAAAAAACATGGTAATGTCCTTTTTATATTTATCACATCAATAAATTATAATATTACCTAACTATAATAATAATAAATATATATCATTAATAATTTATAAAAAATATATATATTATAATCTAGATACATTAGTGTAATATTACATAGGAAATATTTGACTATCAGGTGTAGGGGGATCACATGACATCAAAAATTTCTCTCCTAATGTTTTTGCATGGTTATATATAAAATAGGGAATCATGTGGAGCCTATAATTGTAAATTTAAATGGGTTATGTGCCATTGAATAATTATATCAATGATAAAGTGTATGTTTTTCATATAAACGAGATCATTAACAATGTATATCATAAACAACATACATTGAAACATGGTATAATCCTTGAACCATGTGATCAAAGAAAATTTTCTTCTGTTAGATTCATCATGGGTGGAATTAAATTAATCGAATGCTAATAAAAATCCCCTCTAAATTAAGAAATAAGATATATCTCTATCTTTTATTTAGATAAAAGTGATTTAAAAAATTCATAGTCATGGTAATTAGAAAAAAGTAAATTTTATTAAATCAAATTAATATATATAATGTATCAGGGTAATGAAATAATTATTCATCATAATTTATGAGATATTAATTCATTAAGGGACATTATTACATTGTATCATTTTTAAAATGATTTTTTTCCTACGGGTCTTTCCTTTATCTATAGTGCTTAGGATGGGTTATTAGATGCCACTATTTTTTTATGGGTTGGATCTAGTGTAATTGGGATAATTTTCCAAGTGTTCCATACCCTTTGTATACCCAAAATCACATTATATTAAACTAAATATAAGTATTATTATATAATTTTTTTGAAATAATTTAAATTCATGTTATATCTATCATAATTCAATCAAATTTTATTTGAAGATTGAAAAAAGTAATTTGGATTTTATCTTTGATAATATTTAAAATTTATCCTAGATTTTATGGTAAAATATTAATTTTTGTAATGATAATGTTTATTTTATTGTTTAATGTTTTACAAATTTATGGAGGGAGCTTCCACATAACCAATTTTCCACATGATATATTTTATTTCATTTAAAATATATAATTATTCATTTTAATAAGTATTATGAGATGCATGTTCCACTAAAAATAATATATATATATATATTAATTTAATATGTTTCATGGGGTTATAATATAGTCTATGTATTTTAATTATTATATAAGATTACTGAGATAATATTGGGAGTATTTTTTTCATTTCAATTATTGTTTCATGGTGAATGGTTTTGTTCTAAACGAGATTTCCTATGAAAAGATTTAATGTATTTAAGTTAATTTATGTTATTAGTATCCAATATATTGTAATAATTACCATTAAATTAAAATTTATGATCTTTTATTGATCCTTCCTTCTTTTATAATGTAATAATAGGTGTTATAATAGTTTATTTGATGTAACCCTTTACCCATGGTATCCCTCGCTTGAATTTGAATAACATTATAAAATTTTGAGATATCAATAAAAGGAGGAGGGTCATGATCCTAGATGATTTAAATCCAAATTAAAAGAAAAATTTATTAATAGTGGATATTTCAAATAGAGTTGAGTCATGATTAAAGTGTTTTTCTCTAGTTTTTTGTTTATTTATAATCTATTGATAAGCTATCTAGAAGATAAAATATCAGGATTATATCATATTTATTTTAATATTAAGTAGTTTATTACCAATTTGTGTCTCCATGTATGTTATAATAATAAATAATAAATCTTAAATAAATTTTATTTATTACACGTAAGATTTTGTTAATAATGCAGGGTTGTTTTTTGAAATAACTCAGATAGAATAGCTAGAAATAATACATAAATAAAATTGTATTTCATAAATAAAAATAATTAAAAATATCTCAATGAATGTATTGATTCATGATAAACATAAGTCACTTATCTTTGAATAAAACCACATCTCGCAGATCTTGTTTGGATATAGTCATTTTAGTTTCATTTATCATTGAGTTATAATGAATGTGATTGGTTGACTTAAACTAATATGAATCAATAGGATTGGTCCTGGATTATTTGATGCAATTTGAAGGAAAATGTTGAGTAAATCAATATATAGGATTTGTGGATGGTGGTGTCCACTTAACATGTAATGGATATGCAGGTTAATATATTTTTTCAAAGTAAATCCAACTTAAATAACTACTAGTGAATTCATATTTATGGTATTTATTATAAAAAGGGATATTGGATTCTTTTCCACTAGAATATCTATGACGCTAAAAATTAAGGTTACAAAAATGATTTTATTGGGATTTTATTAAAATTAATGTATAAATACATGATAATTAGATCAAGAATATAAATTATTAATCATTATAAATTAATAAACTATTAGATTTTTTTAGTTAAATATAATAGTAAGTAAAAAATGAACTCTTTTACATTTTGATCTATTCTGGATAATGAAAATTTTTATTCCATAAAAAAATTCTAATAGT
Organism: Viscum album; assembly: GCA_963277665.1. Taxonomy (NCBI): domain Eukaryota; kingdom Viridiplantae; phylum Streptophyta; class Magnoliopsida; order Santalales; family Viscaceae; genus Viscum; species Viscum album. Next base: position 1,050,829,757 of record OY728150.1, read on the forward strand.
GGTATAAAAAATTATTCTTTGTACTGTGACAACAAAGAAAATAATTTGTGTTAGAGTCTCCTCCACCTAATGATACACCTTTGGGGGTAGTATAGTGAATATAGATTCATATAAGATGTGCATATAGGTTATATTTGATGTATAATGCATCATGTTATCAACAAAAATGTTGTGTTGAATACAATGATCAAGATTAACCCAAAAAAACATAAAATGGGGAAATCTATATGGAACATATGAAACCAAGCATGACCTAACTTGAAAAAATTTGAAAATAAAGAAAACTCTAAATTAACCATATTGATTATCCTAGATTTAAAACCGAACCTTTTGAAACTATAATAAACCTATAAAAACCATATAAATAAAGAACAGAATGAAAACACAATAATTTTTGTTCTTTTATACATTCTCTACACTAGAGGTGTATTGCAATGAATTTGATTAATAATGGAAATGAATGATGTAAAAAATGGTACCATGAAAAACCCAAACCACACATGATATAGTTTCTAAAACCACAAATATCTCATACATAATAGTTCATATAACAAAGTAAATATACCCTTCTATTTATAGACATGATTCAATGTATTCATATAGTTTCATAGATTCCACTATAATCCAATCTTCATCTTCATCTATGACATTATCAATGAAATTATTAAAATCCTAGTAAATGCACTGACTTTACCACTCCCTTCTAAGAATAGTTCTTGTATCTAGAACTCAACCTTCCACCCATATTAATATTCACCCAGAGCGTTACCAATAATACTGTGTCTATTTATAGACTTTGGTTTTGAAATATCTACCAATAATTGTTTCCCTAACAATTGTTCTAGAATCACTCCTTTTAAATGTTGTGATACTTAGCAAGAAAACAATATTCCTATAAGAAGACTAATAATATCCCACTTGAAGACTAATTATAGGGCTTCACTTAGTCAATAAGAGGGAATTATGAATCTCTACCTTTTTCCTTCCTTTTCTATGATCACCATGGTCCTCTAGAAATGCCTTCATTCATCAATGTCCCACTAAGGTACAACACTGTGACTGCATTTCTAAAACAATGACCCTCATCAATATATCCATTAGATTTGAAATTACCTCAACCTTACATAACATTATCAGTCTTTCCACAAACATTTTTTCAATAAATTGATATATAATCTTTATAAGAATTTTCATGGAGTGAAACATCATATTCTTTATAAGATGAATCGTGATATTACTGTAATAGAATATGACTACATTTACCAACCATATTATGAAATCATCTAAAATACAATTCATCAATATTAAATCAATCACTACTTCCATTATTTACATGTACAATACTTAGATTATTGATAGAGAAATTATGGGTCAAATTTTGTACATCCAATACAAATTCATTCCTCTTAAAGTCAACACAATTCCAGTGGTACTCTTCTGTGAGTCTATATCTCCTCTTAAGTCTTCATTCATAAAACCCCATAATGTACAATATATTATAAGTTATAGTTTTAGGTCTACCAAACATTTGAGATGTGATGGTTTAAAATCCATCTATTTATAGTGCTCTATTGTTAGATTGTCTGGGAACCTAGTGATGAGTTACATTTCATACACAATGTTTTTCCACTTCTAAATCATGGAATATATAAAACTAATGACTGATGATGTTTATAGAACCGTTACCATGTACTCAGACTCCATTTTCATTCTTACTATCTTCTACTTCGATAAATAGAAATGTCTACTCATGGGATTCATCACAAGATTATACCCATTCATTCCTAATCATTTAAACCCCTTCCAAATATACTCCAACTAAGATGGAAATAATGTTTAAATATTTATGTCGCTTCAAATATACATCCCCAACATTATATTTATATCCCTTGTCACGACCCGTCCTCGGGGCCCGTGCCGTGACTACCCCAAGCCCGCCTTCCATAGGCTAGGGGCTGGCGACTAGCACCAAGGTGTAAATCCTGGTAAAAAGGGAAGGGATTGCCTTTCTAAAGTAAACAAAAACCACAGAATAAGCAACAGAAGAAGTAAACACTAAGTAAAACTGAGTACAACAGTAAGTGCGGAAAAAGTAAGTGGGCTAGTATACAAACCCAAACTGAAAGTAAAGTACAACTAGAAAGGGAAAACAACAACTGAAAAGTAAAGCCGCAACGCCGAGATGTACACTTGAAATCCCACCTGAAGGGTGGGTACAGATAGCTCCACTGCTCCTCGGGTCTCGTCGTCCACTCCGAGTATGTTCTGCCCAGTGGTCCACCTCCAGGTACTGTCCTGCTCTGCAAGCCTCAACCACGATCAATGCTGTCTGTCGTCTATAACCAACACAACGTAGTGTGGGCATAGCCCGTGCAGGGGTGAGTATAAGCTACTCAGTAGGGACCCCGAGACCCCCGAAGGTCTCCCAGTACCCACAAAGGATAAACCACAAAGGAATGGTAAATCACGAAGTATCATCAGACACTGCTTAGATATATGCCCATACATATACCTAAGTCATCAATTCTCGTTCGGCTCCAACATCCGAGCCCAAGTACAACCCAATCCACACAGGAACGAAAAACGTAAATCCACACAGGATAGCACAACACAATCCACACAGGAAAGTAAAACAGGATTCAGCTCACACATGTATACTTCTTCGTATGACGATAGTGATGATCAGATATATCCACTGATTCATATAAGTCATCGGACCCACAATGGATTGAGAGGTACTAACCCCCGCACTGACCCACAAAGGATCTGACTCACAAAGGATCGATAGGTAACTAACCCCCGCAAGACCCACACAGGATCGGACCCACACAGGATCTGTAGGCGCTGACTCACATAGAACCGCTGAGCACTGAGCCACACAGGATCAGACCCACACAAGATCAGTAGCACTGATCGACATAGGATCGCTGAGTGCTGTAGTCGTCACTGTCGAATCCACTAAGTATCTCTGTACAGTCGTCGTAGTAGTCACAGTAGTAGTAGCAGCCAGCTCTAGGGTTCCCGCACACAGCAAGCTCGTTCAGGAGGGTCCGCTCCATGAGCTGAGAGGCTGATATATGAACTGACACATAGTCCAGAGTTGATGTATCCAAAAGTTCCGTATCGTCAACAAGAACTCAACGTCGCAGACGGCGCGTCAATCGGACACCCGGTCTGAGAGTTATTGGCTTTTTCGTCCCAGGGGCCCGGTTGGTTTCTAAGGCAAAACCAATCCGAACGTACTCCACCAACATCCAAACCTCGGGAGGGGTACGCCAAAAGAACCGTCTCACTAAGAGGAATCCAACAAAGTCGACGACACGTCAATTGGACGTCCGGAGCTTAAGATATGTCTGTTTCCGCTCTGAGGGCCCGATTGGTTTTGTGTATGAACCAACCCAGCCGAACCCAAAGTATTCTGAAACCTTGAGTGCGATATATCAAAACGACCGCCTCGATCCTGGGATAGAATCGCAACTAACGGTGCGTCGATCGGATATCCGTAGCACAAGTTATGGGCTTCTGACCAGAAAAGGTTCGATATTAAGGGGTTCGGGCCCGGTCCGACCTGGCCCGATACCCACGGGGTCGACCCGAACCGGGTCCGGGTCCGGACCGCTAGGGCGCAGCCCGGCCCGGCCTGGGCAGAGCGCGCGCAGCGCGCTGGCTCGGCCAACGACGGAGCTGTTTGGAAAGGGGGGGGGGGTGGGCGCCTGCCCCCCAGGTGTAACCACGGCCCCCCTTTAATGGGGGCCATTTTTATAAGCCGTCCAGGGGAATTAATTCCCCAGGATTCTTTTTTTATAGCCGGCCCGCACCGGCTGGCCGGTTCTGCCAACAAGGACCGGCAACGGCCTGTCCTTCATCCTTCGCCGACATCGGCGGCCCGGAACCGGCCGCCGGTCACCCTGCTTCGCCGTGGCCAGGAACCGGCCACAGCTTGGTTCGTCCGGCGTGGTGCGATGACACCACGCCCTTCCACCGCGGCCCTGCTCTGGCCACGGTGTCTTCGGTTTTCTTCGACGCGGCGCGACGGCGTCGCTTCCTTGTTCAAATTCACAGCGCCACGCGACGGCGTCGCGCATTACTTACCGTATGATCCCACGTGGTGCGACGACACCACACCATTCCGTCCCAACCACAATGAATCAAACAAGGATAAAAGAGGAGGGTCAGCCGTGTTTGTGCAGTCCGGCCCCCTCTCGTTAATCGTTATCATTTGGTTGTATAACTACTAAAAACGACAAACTAGAAATCCCGAACGAAAATAATTAAATAATCACCTACCTTGATAAAAGAGATGACGAACGTCAGCGTCGCAACGAGAGTATTCGAAGACGTTGACGGATATTTCGTCGTGGAAAACCATCGCGAAAAGAGATGTCGTGGAAGAAAAATGTCATGGAAGAACACGTCACGTCGCGGGGCGGTGTCGTGGAAGACGGTCTCCGAGGGCTCGGCGCTCCACGTCGGAGATCGTTCGTTCCTCGCGTTCTTCGTCAAAGAGAATGAAGAACTCAATACTTCCTTAGATTTTTCTCCAAAGGCTGTCAAACAACTAAACACCAACCCAATAAAATAAGTTCTTAACTTATTTTATTAACACATCAAGGCTTTCGAAATTCAAGTGTTTGAATTCCACATTAACTCACCTCATTAATTCAATAAGTTAATAAACTTAAGTTAACAAAATTAATAGGAGTTGAAGAGGTTAAAGGATATGAAGGGGTGGGGTTCGTGTGGGCCCCACCATCCTCATAACCTCACAAGAGAGGTTGGGTTGTTACCCAACTTCCATCCAAAGGATTAAACACTTAAAGTAAAAATAAAAATTGTTGTTAAATTTTTATTTTTAACTTCCACAATTTTTATCAACTTCTCTCGTGTAAACGCAACTCCAGATTAAGCATTTCTAAGAAATTACCGGTGATGTGGTTCCATCGGTGCCCTCGGAATTCGATTCCGAGCACCGGTTCAAAAGATAGAAAAACCCTCTCATTCGTTCACTGAACGTACCCAAGCTAAACTTCGGATTGAAATTCTGGGCACACCGGGCCTCGTAATCAAGTGCCGTCTAAAACTACGTTCTTGTAAAATCCAAGAGAAAATTCAGAAAAAAAAATTCCTTGAAATTTACGGGTCTTTACATTACTCCCACCTCAGGGATTTACGTCCCCGTAAAGATACATCAAAAAATAGGGAAAAAATTGTGGGTACTGAGCACGCATCTGAGCCTCCCGCTCTCAAGTTCTCTCCTGGAGGTTCCTGTGCTACCATCTGATGCTCACTAGAGGAATCGACCATCCACATAGGACCCTCTCGTGTCAATCCTCGATCACCAATGGGACCTCTGCAAAAGTCGCCATATCATTAATGTTGAGCTCCCCATAGTCAATGATATGTGTCGGGTCGTGCATGTATCTCCTCAGTTGAGACATGTGGAAAACGGCGTGCACCCGGTGCAACTAAGGTGGTAGAGCCAGAGGATAAGCCACCTCGCCAATCCTGCCGAGGACCCGGAACGGTCCGATGAAGCGTGGAGACAACTTGCCACCTCAGCCAAATCTCTGTAATCCACATTGAGGTGAGACACACAAGAAGACGTGGTCGCCATCCTCGAACTCTAGTGGCCTCTACCTCCTGTCAGCATATGACTTCTGCTGGCTCTGAGCTGTCCTCATCCGCTACTGGATGACCTGGACCTTCTCTGTCATGGCCTGGACCATCTCCGGTCCCACAAGTTCTGACTCACCAGGGTGTGTCTAGCACAAAGGGCATCTACAAGGTCGGTCGTACAACGACTCATATGGTGCCATCACGATGGTGGAGTTATAGCTGTTGTTGTACGTGAACTCCACCAAGGGTAGGTGGTCCTCCCAGCTGCGACCAAAGTCGAGGACGCATGCGCGGAGCATGTCCTTGAGAGTCTGAATGGACCTCTCCATCTGAGGGTGAAAGGCTGTGCTCAGACGTAACTGCGTCTCGAACCCCTCCTGCAACCCCTTCCAATGCCAGGAAGTAAAGCGAGCATCTCGATCAGAGACGATAGATGATGGAACACCATGAAGCCGCACAATCTCCCGAATGTAAAGTCATCCCAAGCTCTCCACTGAGCCCTGCTCTCTGATGGATAAGAAGTGAGCCGACTTGGTGAGTCGGTCAGGAATCACCCAAATGGAGTTGTGACCTCTGGAAGTGTGTGGAAGTCCAGTCACAAAGTCCATAGATATCTCGTCCCACTTCCACTCTGGGACCTCTAAGTGTTGTACCAAGCCTTCTGGTACCTGGTGCTCTGCCTTCACTTGCTGGAAGGTGAGGCATCGAGAAATGAACTCTGCCACAGCCTTCTTCATGCCCAGTCACCAGTGCTGTCGTCTGAGATCCTGGTACATCTTCGCCACTCTGGGATGTACCGCCAAGGGAGAAGTGTGAAACTCTCTCAGCACCTCCTCTCGTAAAGCGACTGGTACCAAGGTATGTCCTCTGAAAAGGACGTCGTGCTCTGCTCCAAAAGAGAAACCATCAGGTGCCTATCCTGAGGATATCTGTGCATGCCGCGTCTCACAGTCAGCGTCCCCCCACTGTGCCTCTCTGACCAGCTGCAGTAGTAGAGGAGTGACTATGAGAGACTGGAGGAAGGCTGTACCACCTCTATCCACGAAGGATATCTGCAAAGAGGCTAGCCTCTTTGTCACCTCCTCAAGTAGCTGAATTCCTTTCCTCCTACTGAGAGCATCAGCTACCACGTTCCCCTTCCCAGGAGTATATAATATCTCAAAGTCATAGTCTTGGAGGAACTCGAACCATCGCCGCTGTCTCAGATTCAGGTCCTTCTGAGAGAATATGTATCTGAGACTCTGATGGTCATAAAAGACTATAAAGCGCTCACCCATCAGATAGTGTCGCCATGTCTTCAGAGCGAAAACTACTACTGCTAACTCCGTGTCATGGGTAGTGTAGTTCTGCTCATGCAGCCTCAACTGACGTGATCCACAGGCATTCACTACCCGCTCTTGCATTAGGACACATCCGAGTCCGGTCCCTGATGCATCGCAGTAGACTACATACCCTACTCCCTCCTCAGGCAACCTCAAGATAGGTGCACTGGTCAATCTCTGTCTCAGCTCCTGGAAGCTCTACTAAAATCTTTCTGACCACACAAAGGGTTTCCCCTTCTTCGTCAAAGCTGAGAGTGGTGCCTCAACTCTGGTGAAGTTTGGCACAAATCTCCAATAGTATCCAGCTAGTCCCAAGAACATTTGCACCTCTGTCATGCTCCTGGGTGGCTCCCAAGCTAGCACTGCATCGATTTTCGCAGGATCCACTGCAACTCCCGCCTCAGAGATGACGTGTCCCAAGAAGTGGAGCTCACATATCCAGAACTAGAACTTCAAGAGCTTACCATAAATCTGGTGCTCTCGGAGTGTGTCTAGTACAACCCGTAAGTGGTAGGCATGCTCCTCCTCAGTCATCGAGTAAATCAAAATGTCGTCGATGAAGACTACGACAAATCGATCGAGGTATGGCTGAAAGATCCTGTTCATGAGGGCCATGAAAACTACTGGAGAATTAGTTACGCCGAATGGCATAACCAAGAACTCATAATGTCCATTCCAACATCTGAAGGTCATTCTCTTCACGTCCTCGTCTCGAACTCTGAGCTGATGATAGCCTGACCTAAGGTCTATCTTCGAAAACCAATGTGCTCCCTTGAGCTGATCAAAGAGGTCATCAATCCTCGGTAGCGGATACATGTTCCTCAATGTCACCTGGTTCAGGTGACGATAGTCGACACAAATCCGCAAGCTCCCGTCCGCCTTCTTGGTGAACAATATCAGGAAAGCCCAGGATGAAACACTGGGTTGGATGAACCCCTTGCCATGTAAGTCCTCCAACTGTACCTGTAGCTCTCGAAGCTCAGAGGGGGCCATCCGATATGCTTGAGTCGATATCGGGGTTGTCCTCGGGTACATGTCAATATAAAGTTCTACCTCTCTGTGAGGAGGTATCCCTGGAACGTTGTCGGGGAAAACGTCCGCATACTGTTCCACCACTACAGGAAAACCAGGACTCCACACGTCAACTGCTCCTAGGATGAGGCTAGCCAACTGATGAGTGATGGGTTGTCCTCTCCTCCATGGAAGTCCATTCTGTGCTGCAAAGGCTCCCTTCTCACCGGTGAAGGTGAACCTGCTCCCGTCAGTGCGTACACATTGCACCTTGCGCCTAAAACAGTCAATCTATGCATGGACCTTATACAACCAATCCATGCCCAAGATGACGTCGTAAGGCCTCAACGCTGCTACAGGAATATCCCAACCGAAGCTCTCTTCTCCTAGAGTAAGCTCACACTGCCGGATGCAGTGCGTAATCGTCGAGTCTGCTCCTGTAGGGGTCTCTAGCCGTAAGGATCGAGCCAACAGCTCTGTCGAAATCTCCGAGCTCCGAACAAGGGCAGCGGCTATGAAAGAATGACTCGCTCATGTGTCTATAAGAACTGCAGCAAGGGTGGATTAGACACAGATAGTACCTTGAATCACCCCAGGCGCGTCGTGGTTATAGGCCTCTACTACCAAGATATGTGCCTATCTCTGCCTTCCAGCTCCCTGCGGATCGCCACGGTCGACCCACTGCCTCTGTCTCGGTGGTCCCTCAACCGTCTTCTGCTCCTCGGCACGGCGGGTCGGGCAGTCACGAGCTATGTGGCCCTACCCGCCTCACGAGTAGCACTGACTGCCTCTCGAAAGACTGGATCCGCGCTATGTCCCCCGAACTGCTGAACCAGTGTCCCGAGGTCGTATATCTGTGGGTCTGGTCTGCCTGGACCCATGAGTCATCCGTCGACTGCCTACTGCAGAAGACTCTGCTATGTGCCGCCCTGCGGTGGGTCTTGGCGCTGGTGTAGACTCAGCAAGAAATCTCTCGATCAAAAGGGATTGCTCCAGTACACCAGTCTGAGTCGGAATGCTGAGGGAGATCAGCGATGCCCTGATCTCATGTCTCAATCCCTGCTCGAAGGTCCAGGCCCGAAAGAATGGGTCTCGTACCATGTCTGTCGAGTAGCGCGAGAGATCGGTAAATCTCGCCGAGTACTGGGTGACCGTCATGCTGCCCTAACGCAGCTAAAGAAGCTCCTGATTGCGCACCACATGGAGGATGGCTGGGACGAACTCCGATTGGAAGAGTCTCTCAACGTCCGTCCAGAGAAGAGATGCCTCATCGTGCTAATGGAGCATCAAGCTACACCATCTTCTTGCTGCTGCGTGCAGTAGGCTCGATGTGAGGATCACCATGAGGTCTGCTGGTGTCCTCACTAACTGAAAAACTCATACCACTGCCTCCAGCCAGTCCTTGGATGCCTAGGGGTCTATCTCCCCACGGAACCTGGGCGGTCGCTAGTGATGGAACTCATGAAGTGCACTGAGGCGACGTGCAATGTCATCGGCTGGTGCTGGAAGCATCAGTGGCTCGGTGGGTAGAGCTACTGCTGGTGCCACTGCTGACAAAGGGCCCTGCACCGAGGCCCCATCCCTCGGTGGGCTGTCGTCACACTCAACTCTCGGAACCCTAGCTGGCTGCCGTCGTGGGGCCATCCTGAAAAGTAAACAGGTGTGCCACGGTCAGAACAGTATTCATGGTGAGCTGATACAAGTAAACACGAAGAAAACATGAAACACACATGCAATCAAGGTTTTCGTGCATTAAGTCAGAAATCAGAAGTCAGGGTCCTGGTGTACGGATACGTCGGCCGCCGCACCAACACTGGACTCCCTGGACTGATAACCACACCCAATACGCTAAACACTATTTCTTCACATAGAAAAAGATCAGAGTCCCATGTTCTGTGGTAGAACCGAACTCCTCTGATACCAATTTGTCATGCCCCGTCCTCGGGGCCTGTGTCTTGACTACCCCAAGCCCGCCTTCCATAGGCCAGGGGCTGGCGACTAGCACCAAGGCGTAAATCCCGGTAAAAAGGTAAGGCATTGATTTTGTAAAGTAAACAAACCCCACAGAGTAAGAAACAGAAGAACTAAACACTAAGTAAAACCAAGTACATAAGTAAGTGCGGAAAAAGTAAGTGGTCCAGTATACAAACCCAAACTGAAAGTAAAGTACAATTGGAAATGGAAAACAGCAACTGAAAAGTAAAGCTGCAATGCCGAGCTGTCGACTGGAAATCCCAACCGAAGGGTGGGTACAGATAGCTCCACTGCTCCTCGGGTCCCTCCGTCCACTCCTAGTATGTTCCGCCCAGTGGTCCACCTCCAGGTATCGTCCTGCTCTGCAAGCCTCGACCACGTTCAACGTTGTCCGTCGTCTGCAACCAATACAATGTAGTGCAGGCATAGCCCGTTCATGGGTGAGTATAAGCTACTCAGTAGGGACCCCGAGACCCCCGAAGGACTCCCATTACCCACAAAGGATAAACCACAAAGGAAAGGTAAATCACGAAGTAACATCTGACACTGCTTAGGTATATGCCCATACATATACCTAAGTCATCAATTCTCGTTCGGCTCCAACATCCGAGCCCAAGTACAACCCAATCCACACAGGAAAAAAAATGTAAATCCACAGAGGATAGCACAACACAATCCACACAGGAAAGTAAAACAGGATTCAGCTCACACAGGTATACTTCTTTGTATGACGATAGTGATGATCAGATATATCCACGGATTCATCTAAGTCGTCGAACCCACAAATAATCGATAGGTACTAACCCCCGCAATGACCCACAAAGGATATGACCCACAAAGGATCGATAGGTAGCTAACCCCCACAAGACCCACACAGGATCAGACCCACACAGAATCTGTAGGCGCTGGCTCACACAGAACCGCTGAGCGCTGACCCACACAGGATCGGACCCACACAGGATCGGTAGCACTGATCCACGTATGATCATTGAGTGTTGTAGTCGTCGTCGTCGAATCCACTGAGGATCTCTGTACAGTCGTCGTAGTAGTCACAGTAGCAGTCGCAACCAGCTCTAGGGTTCCCGCACACAGCAAGCTCATTCGGGAGGGTCCGCTCCATGAGCTGAGAGGCTGATACATCAACAGACACATAGTCCTGAGTTGATTTATCCAAAAGTTCTGTATCGTCAACTGGAACTCAACATCGCAGATGGCACGTCAATTGGACACCCGGTCTGAGAGTTATTGGCTTTTTCGTCCCAGGGGCCCGGTTTGTTTCTAAGGCAAAACCAATCCAACCATACTCCAACTGCGTCCAAACCTCAGGTGGGGTAAGCCAAAAGATCCGTCTCACTAAGAGGAATCCAAAAAAGTCGACAACACGTCAATCAGACGTCCGGAGATTATGATATGAGTGTTTCCGCTCCGAGGGCCTGGTTGGTTTCGTGTACGAACCAACCCGGCCGAACCCAAAGTATTCTGAAACCTTGAGTGCAATATATCGAAACATCCGCCTCGATCCAAGGATCGCATCGCAACTGACGGTGCGTCGATCGGAGACATGTATCACACGTTATGGGAATTCGACCAGAAAAGGTTCGGTATTAAGGGGTTCTGGCCCGGTCCGACCCGGCCCGATACCCCTGGGTCGACCCGAACCGAGTCCGGGTCTGGCCCTGCCCGGCCGGTATGGCTCGGCCCGGCCTGGCGGACCGGCCAGGCGGCCGGTCCGGCCTGGGCACAGCGCGCCCAGCGCGCTGGCTCGGCCAACGGCCGAGCCGTTTGGCAAAGGGGGGCGCATGCCCCCTGGTGTAACCGCGGCCCCTCTTTAATGGGGGCTGTTTTTATAAGCCGGTCGGGGGAATGAATTCCCCCGGCTTTTTTTGTCCGGCTGGCCCGCACCGGCCGGCCAGTTCTGCCAACAAGGATCGGCGACAGCCGGTCCTTCCTCCTTCGCCGACACCGGCGGCCCGGAACCGGCCGCCGGTCACCCTGCTCCGCCGCGGCTTGGTTTTTACGGCGCGGTGCGATGGCACCGCGCCCTTCCGCCGTGGCCCCGCTTCGGCTGCGGTGTCTTCGGTTTTCTTCGACGATGCGCGACGACGTCTTGTCCTTGTTCAACTTCACAGCGCGGCGCGACGGCGCCACACATTACTTATCGTACGATCCCGCGTGGTGTGACAGCACCACACCATTCTGTCCCAATGACAATGAATCAAACAAGGATATAGGAGGAGGGTCGGCCGTGTTTGTGCGGTCCGGCCCCCACTCGTTAATCGTTATCATTTGGTCGTATAACTACGAAGAACGACAAACTGGAAATCACGAACGAAAATAATTAAATAATCCCCTAGCTTGATAAAAGAGATGACGAACATCGGCGTCGCAAAGCGATAATTCGAAGATGTTGATGAAGATTTCTTCATGGAAAACCATTGCGAAAAGTGACGTCGTGGATGAAAAATGTCGTGGAAGAAGACGTCGCGTCGCTTGTCGGTGTCGCGGAAGACGGTCTCCGAGGGCTCGACGCTCCATGTCGGAGATTGTTCGTTCTTCGCGTTCTTCGTCAAAGAGAATGAAGAATTCAAGACTTCCTTAGCTTTTTCACCAAAGGCTCTCAAACAACTAAACACCAACCCTATAAAAAAAGTTCTTAACTTATTTTATTAACACATCAAGGCTTTTTAAATTCAAGTGTTTGAATTCCACATTAACTCACCTCATTAATTCCATAAGTTAAAAAACTTAAGTTAACAAACTTAATGGGAGTGGAGGTGGTTGGATGATATGAAGGGGTGGGTTCGTGTGGGCCCCACCATCCTCATAACCTCCCAAGGGAGGTTGGGTAGTTACCCAATTTCCATCCAAAGGATTAAACACTTAGAGTAAAAATAAAAATTGTTGTTAAATTTTTATTTTTAACTTCCACAATTTTTTTTCAACTTCTCTCGTGTAAAAGAAACTCCAGATTAAGCGTTTCTAAGCAATTACTGGCACTGTAGTTCCATCGGTGCCCTCGGAATTCGATTCCGAGCACCGGTTCAAAAGATAGAAAAACCCGCTCGTTCGTTCACTGAACGTACCCGAGCTAAACTTCGGATTGAATTCCGGGCACACCGGGCCTCGGAATCAAGTGCCGTCTGAAACTGCATTCTTTTAAAATCCCAATGAAAATTAATAAAAAAAATTTCCCTTGAATTTTATGGGTCTTTACACCCCTAATATGTTTCATCTTAATATTTCTAGAAAAAAACATTTGTATACTTGATCCAATATTTCCTCAATCCTTCTAGAAGCATATAATCTACATAAAAGAGTATTTTTATGAAACATTCATCATAAAAATACATTAAGAAGTAAAAATGATCCTCATTTTTTAGATTATATAATTCCCAAATATAAAGTAATTTATCTTTTGGTCAAAATACCTGGGTTCTTATTTTAGCATGTAAAAACTCCTTTTTAGCTGATATGCCAATTATTCTGTTTATTTTTCCATTAAACCTTATTATTGGCCTATATACTTTTCCCCTATAAATTATCATATAGAATCTTTTCCTTCATATCTAAATAATAATCATATATAATTTACATAGAAATTATTCAATCAACCATCCAAATTATTCAATTGTTTAAAATATATAGTAAATATTTCAATGAAATGCATTATTTCCTTTCGTTTGAATCGTTTTTCCTAAATAATTTCTTTAGACTATTTAAAAATATTTATTAATCTCTAATAACCATCTATTTTCTAACAATAATTTTCATGTATGAAGTTATTTCATCTCCCATGTTCTAGAAATATTCGTGTAATCTGTATTCTCTTTTATAGCTAACTCCCACTATCAAAAATCACATAAATTTCCACCACATCCAAGCTCTTTGATTCCCATAAAATCATAAAAATAATGCATTTTACAACAATTATGAACCTATTCTGTTGGTACATAGCCATATATTATGGACTTAATTCAACCTAATAATTGTTTATTTCTAGAACAAATACTTCTATAATTTCACCTTCCAATGCACTATGGCAATCATCTATAGTCTTTAAGAATTCCAAAAAATATGGACTTTGTGATACTAGTATAATAAAATATATATTTGAAATACCCATCTGGTTTTATAATATATATGGATCTATATGCTCCATTAATAAACTTAACATTTTTTAATTCCATCCAGATGAAGTTGAGTATGAGTAAAATCATTTTTTCTCATCTACATCATAGACAATTATTGAATAATTAGGTAGGATATCCTCATTGAATAGTAATATTTGATCATGATTAACTTGTATATGTAATTATACTAGAGTCAATATATAAAATTTTCATCACTGTATCCTAATATGAAATTTGTATCTAACCAAGCCTTCATATCTTCCATCTTTCATTCATCGACGTAGACCAATGTGATACTTCATAAAATATAAAATTTTATGATATAAACTAACTTTTTGGACTAGATTTACTATGGATGATCTATCCCCAAAAGAGAAAATGTTTTCCTATTCAAAAGATAGGCTACATAATATATTGAATCCACCAAAAATTACTTAGGGAACTAGTAATAAACCTCATCCACCTTACCATCTCTTTCAATATTTGATTATTCTTTTCCATGAAATCATCTTATTCTAGGATTCAAGGTGATTTATTATCAAACAATGTATTTTTCATGTAATAATGACTCTTTAACTATCTAATTTCATACTAATCCCTATAGTCATACCTAAAATATTTCACCTTTATCCAGATGTATTTTCAATCAGGGATATTCGTCTCATATTTTTTTAAACCTCAAATGTGTGATTGATAAATAACACACACAAATACCTTGTTGTATTGTTTATGATGGGAAAATAATATAGTTACGCCTATAAAAATAAATTGGTGATGACCTTCAATCATCAAAATTTAACAGTTATATTTTTTAGTTCTTTGATTATTTTTCTTTCATTTTGACTGACATCTTCTGTTACTTCCCATATACACACTCCTTGAATACTCTATACTCCATGTGTCTATGTTTTATTATACCATTAATTATGAGTACTTATGTAATTTTCTCACCCATGTGTCCCTTATGCTCATTCCATAACCATTAAATTCCAAAATTTGATTATCTGGAATGCATTACTCCTTCACAATTTCCAATAAGATACAATGTCCCATCGTTCTCACCCTTAGACACCACCTTAGAATGATATGCGATTTTTCACATGCCATCCTAAAAATTTATACATAAAACCACATCATCCATTTATCCTACCAATATTATGAACTTTTATAACCTTTGTATGTTCCTCAAACGTTGAAAATCAAACAAAAATTCATTAAAAAATGTCATAGAAATATCAAACTTTTAAAAAATCAAAATATTTTAACCATCCATAAGATTAATCTTATAAAAGCATATAGATACATAATTGACCATACATAAAGACACAAATATAGAGTAAAAATAATCCCTATATAAGATAACCCATCACTCAAGTGGATTGGAGACACAGAATAAAAAAAATTATATTATAAAATAATAATTTTTTTGATAAAATTTAAGAAACAAAACATCTGGAATAGACCATATATCTTATATCAGCCTTCTTCACATTACCTATATTCCCAAAATATCAGTACATGAGCCTGGTCGTTGGTTTATATCCTTGAATCTTTTATCAGTTTTCATTCTCATTTTCTTACATTCCCATTGATTAAAACATCCTCCCCTTCCTCGCTGAATGAACTTCAATTAACTCCCAATTCATCCTTAATTTAAATCTCTTCATTGTGAATATGATCCTAGAAATCTTCATACACTGTGTGTGAAATTACACTAGAATTATGCATTATGGTATCCACTATTTTATATGTATCTATAAATGATGATAAAATTATCATCACAAACACTATACCTATGAAATTAACATTCATAGCCTCCAACATACCCTAAATGACATTGATTTCATTGATATAATTCACCATTAACCTTACATATAAAATAATTTTACAAAATATTCCCCACGTAATTTTTTTATATATGTTGAATTCTCATACTCTTTTGGAAAGTATATACATTAAAGTAGCGTTTTTATACACCTATATGATGTTGAAGGAAAAGTTTTATGAAAAAATCACCCAAAAAATCCTAATTACTTCTAATTAATCCATCCACACTCCATATATGACATAATATATTATTTATATCACATTAATGAAAGCTCTAAATCTCTATTAAATAGATATTCTTTAACATGAATCCTCTAAAATCCAAACTCTAACCCATTATACTTATCCTAATGTAGTTTTCCTTTTTCTTAAATCATCATTTCAAAACATAACTCCAACTAAATTAAAAAATAATGTATACGTCTCATAATTGTTTTACCAAAGTATCTTTTAAGTACAATCTCATAAAATCAATTAAACTATACATTTTAATACATGACCAATGTTTCAACACCAACACTCAATAACAAAACTATAATACTACATCAAGTAAAATATACCATGATTCACAAGATCACTCTAAATTTTAAAATTTTGAATGAACAATATATCTTTTGAAAATAATTGACACCAAACTCAGAAACCAAAAAAATGAAATATGATCTAAAGACACCAAATTAAATCATCGAGATTTTATATAACACCTTTAGAAAGTAGAAATTACCAAAAGAAACCAACTAAACACAAAACATAATGAAAACATAAAAATCTATATAGTTTGACACATTATATACTCCATTTGAGCTACACCAAAACATTGACTATGAAGTGATATATGATTTTTTAATGGATTCCATGGAAAAGTCAAACCAATCATATAACTATTTATTTAACCAAAAACAGGTAATATAAAACAATTCAAAAATTAATTGACCCACACATTTCTATTTATTGATGACCATTGCAGAAGGAAACTGGTTTTGATAGGGTCACCAATATCTGATCTTCATGATCATCAATCAACCAGATCAAGGAAACCAAAAACATCTTTTTGTACACATCAACTTCACCACTCCATTAAGTGAATAGTTACTATGTTTATAATTCTCTCTAAGGATCTTTCTAAATTTCACAAAATGTTTTTTCACTACCAAGACATTTGTTTCTCAACCTTGGTTATGCTACCACTTCCACCATCTATTTTGGTAACCATTATTGTAGAATCACTCCTAGAATTTTTTATACTCAACCAAAAAATATTTTTCATACACGAGATTAACAAATGAAAGTGAGAAAAAAAAATTAGTGTATAGAAAATGATATATGAATCATGTATCATAACGTCAAAGTGTTCATTAATGAAAAACAAGGGAATAAAAATATGAGTTTTCTAATGCAATATCTATATGTAAATTGAATGAATGTATTCAAACTATCCACTTGCACTAAAAATTATTACATACATTAATCAACTATAAGATTTTAGATTCATATTAGATAAATAAAAACCCATTGATATTATTATTTAATCATTAACCCTTATTTACTCTAACATCATTAGTAGTTATAAAATATATAGTATGGAAAGTTATCTCCTGAAACATTTTTTTACGGTTCCATAAATATAAATAAATGAAAATATTCAGTCCATTTAGTGAAAAAATAAATAGGAAATGTAAAATTTTCTATGGTAGTATCAAAGATAAATTTAGCCTTATAGAGAATTTTTAAAAAGTCAATTATATTTATAGAATGTAATGAATATAATTTTTATTCTATTCATGTGGATAAAAGTTCACTGGAAGAATAATTTCAATATAATCAAGAAAATTCAAGGGTAGAATTTTTGTTCATGCATATTCGTCACTGAATGTGGTCCCTTTTATTTATTATATTTTGTATTAGATATAATTTTTGGATCCACATTTTATCAAAATTTATGTATAAACTATGTTTAAAAAAATATAGAGATTGAGTGGCACTTCAATATGATAATGGAATTAAGATTTATACATTAGTCATAAGAGATTAAAATACAACTTTACATAACTAAATAATTATTTTGCTAGAAAATTGTAAATACATTTATATTATTTTCACTATCATAATTTTTCAATTAATTTTAGGAATAAATTGATTTTTTATGTTTAATAATAAAATTTATTTATTTTATAAATACAATATATGTTATGGTAACGAGTATTTAAATAATGGCTTGTATACAATAATATCATTTTCCTTAGTAGATTATTATAAGGTTTTAGTATATAACTTTTTCATTATTTTAACCTTGACTAAAGTAATTGTAATTTAGAATCCTTTGGGAGGCCCATCAATATATAAAGTAATTAGGATACATATCAATATAAGGACTTTGAGAAACCCCTTAGAAAATGGTAGGACTCTATACTTTCTACTCAAAATATAAATCCTTCAATAGATAACTAAAATTTGAGGTCCTAAAGAAAATAATTTCAATCAAAATTTTAAAATAAAAAAATGAAAATAAATTTAAAATAAATAATATTTTATATCAAAATATAATAACTCATATTTCACCTAGTTATAGAAATCATAAACTTAGTCTTTTAAACTAAATGTTTTTAATGAAGCTCTCTCAAGAAGATTATTTTTATTTTTTTCTCTAAAATATATTTTTTTCAAAATACTCTATATGTTTTACTACTAAAAATGATAAAACACTATCCAAGTTCATTGAACATACACATGAATGAATAACCCATCCAAAAACATAAACAGAGTAATAAAGTGTTTCTTATATGCTAAACTCTACCAACCGAATGTCTTGAACAATACACAAAAATCTATTTCATGACTCGATCTACTATGGACCCACCCGAAATAGTATTATACCAAGGATGAAGCCCCAAACCTACATATAATAGTTCATGGGCTGGTGATAACTATTAAGTTGGAATATAACATAACATTCTACTTCTTAGCCTATATCATCCTACAGCAGAAATATATCTTCCGTGTAAAAAATGACCAACAACACCAGAATTATATATAAAACAATTATCCTTTTTAAAATTAATTAATAAAAAATTAAATATAGTAACACCACCACGTGGTAAAATAAAAAAATTTACATCCAAAAAGCCTCTAAATAAGATATACACAAGACACTAGAATGATCTTTCTCAATGTGTGCTCTCATAGATCAATTTTAAGTTGTAATACTCATCACCACCATTAGGATACACAATGCTTCATCATTCATCACAACGAATGACTAAGAATAAAATATGAAGAATAAAAACAATCTTCACATCCACCCAACCTATATTTGAATAGTGAATCATCTGAATAGTCATAACATTTATGGGCACAATTCCTATCTATGGGTGAGTATAAATATTCCCAGAAAAAATTCTTGAAACCAAAAATAGAATATATGAAAATAATATAGCTCAAAACTCTTAGTGTTATATATTTTATTTAAGTAAAATAATAAATCATCAAACTATGTTCGATTACTATAATACTTACAGGAATAGAGAAGTCCTAGTCATATTATATCCAATCCATGACGGCCTATCTCTCACCGGGAACAAGGTATACATAGAGTTATGATCTTATTATAGAATATAAATCTGATTTCAAAATTACATGTCAAATTCATGAAGGTAACCCAGGGGTGATTGAGGACTCCCACATCTCATAGTGATTGAACTGTATTTCCTTTCTATGTTCCTCAGTACCACTAGTATCTATAAAAGGGAACTCACTTACCCATTTACATCAATATAGGCAGTGATAATAATTATTTCTCATCATTCCCATATCAACATTCTATAATCTTTTTATAAATCCCTTTCCATGAATATGTGATTGATCTAGGAGTATTGTCTCATAATATTATAAATACTCAGGCCTGGAAACCCTTGATCCCCATAAAATCTTAAATGGATGAAACATGACTCATTGAGTGGAATATAGTAGATGATGGAGTTCCTAAATTCATATATATAGTACCCACACTTGAAGAATTTGGGGTATTAGAAAACTCAAGTGGTTGTTTTTGGGTCTCAAACCTCATTAGTGTCAAGGGAGAACCGACCCCGTACATATTTGGAGGACCCACACCCTGAATATTTCATTTTCTAATTGAATCCATGAATAAATATGAGGGAATAGTATCCAATCATCAAAACCTCATCCAAGTTATACCATCCTTTTTGTTTCTCTAACAAATCTTCCCCACCATAGTTAACATCACTACCAATCTGAGGAGATGTAACTACATTTATCAACTCAAATATCACCTTAGATATTGAAGAGCGTTTTTTCATCATTTACTATATTTAAATATTATCAGGATAGATAGTTCACACATCCAATTCCAAGTGATGATAAAAGAAATACAAAAAGTTACTAAGTATGGAGTAGTACATGACATATACTATTGGGATCTAAGATATATATCCCCTCGACATTAGTCTAGTCAATTATCACCTTTCTATATTTCATGTAACATAATACCTACACGTTTTTTCATTTTAATGATACATGATGTATGTTATTAATCACCTCATGAGGCATATACTATTAGGGAAACATATCCATGTATAAAAAGGTTACATGACATGTGTGGAAAAAATATCACTCAATCATGTACACCGTATGTACACCTTGTCATTAATCTTAGACGAACTTGGTGTATGTACCATGGACTCATTACATGTCATATTAAACTAATTTTAAATCCTATTCACCACTTCCTCGATGATAAGTGACATATGAAACCAAGATCGCATTATTTTTGATCATGTCCTCAGGACCAAAATCTACAAATCACTCAAAATTGCATAATTATCATTGTTCTATCTAATAATACCCTATACAATATCTAAAGCCCCATATATCACTTTATTCTACTAATGGTATTTTATATTTGGTTCTTTTCTAAAGAAATGGTCTAAAAGGGGAACTTAATCATCCTTGATGACATCATACATCAATGTCAATAATATCCCCTATCATTGTGTCATTTGGGAATCGTTTATCTCCTACCACTGATTCCACACACCACAATGTACACTTAAGTACCCAAATCCATCAATCTTAGTACCCATATTTCAATCACTCAATTATCCATGTTAGTTTTGTTAAACCTCTAACCATGATTATGGCCAATGTTGAAACCGTGATATAGATATGGGAACATATAAAGAATAAACTATGACATATTAGTGGATTTCAAGTGAGAACTAGAGAATTTTTTTGGGGAATAGATACATCAATAATAAATAATGGAAAAAATGGAAAAAAACCCCTAATTCTAGTACAAGATAAAAATTAAATAAATTTACATGACTCTATAATTATGAAAATGATTCAAAAATGAATTTATATTCTACAAATCATAATGAATTGATAAAGAAAAAAACAAACACCCACCTCATTACACAATGGTTATCACTTTCATCCATCAAGGGAACCATAATTTTTTTCATCATATGAAATGATTGTTCATATCATCAAGGATCTTGTCTCACTCCCTTAATCTATTGTCATCTCATCTAATATATATTCACTATTCTATAACTCTTTATCTTGGGTTATTTACATGAGTAATATGGATAACACTGTAGGGAAATCCTTATGAGGTTTTTATAGAGGAGTTTTAGGGTTTTCAGAAAAATATTAGTTTATATAATTACATTACTAACACACTAAACATGGTCTTCCTCTGGGGTCCACAATAAGAATGAATTTGATATCACTTCTAGGGTAAACTTACACTTAGAAAATCCAAAGAGTTTCATGATTTCTATCTAAAGCTTTATTTAGGGGATCTTGTCATCCATGGTTGTGGATTAAATATTTATTGTAATATTAAATATTAAATATCCCATATAAGTCAATTATCATTAAAATTGATTAAAACACATCTTTGGGGGTAAAAAGAGGATTTCAAGATCAACATAGTAATCAGAAAACGTTTCTATGGTTTTCTACAAGGGTAAATTCAATATTGTACCCTTAGTGTGGTCAAAGGACTCTGAAATTAAAAATTGAGTAATGTGTCGACAATTTTTTTTTTGGTGGATACATCACACCCACCATTAAACCCTTATCATCCTTGAAACAGATGTTACTAAATTCACTATACAAGGATTCTCATGAAACAACACCATGTGGAAAAACACCCAACTATGAAAGCACTTTCTTTCACTTTGAATGTCTGAGATCAAAACATTCTTGGGAAAAAATGTCTAGGATAAAAACTACCTCTTTCATCACTAAATTCTTCAGCCACATCTCATACAGAAGAAATTATTTAATGTAAATATTTGTATGAACATTCTCAGTATTTTGAAGCCACTACACCCAAAATATTTTTCAATCTAAAATTTATCCTACAGTATAGGACCATATGAATCCATGAACCACAATTACCGATATAAAAATGGTTCATTGATTGGGTTATCACTACTGTGAATTTTTTTACCCTCACCTTTACATATAATATTGGATTGCTTTTATATAATGATAATCAATCTATGAAACACTCCACCTTCAAGTGATTCACAATTATTTATCACTAAAACTAGAAGAGTTTGATGGAATCATAATCCATGGAACCCAATTCATAATCTTTATTATCTTCCATAAAAATGTTTAAGGCACCATCATCTCTAGGTCATGGGATAAATAAAACAGGACCCTTCTTTCAGAACATCATTGCATTGAGGGTAATCATATATCAAAATCTTGATCTCATGTAAGTCACACCCAATATTAAATATAAACAAGTTTTTGTTCATATATATTTCTAAAATCTACCAACAAGAACCTCAAAAACAACTACAACCATGAAAAACTACAACCATGAAAAACTATATAGTATCACATTTATGACCATCGATTGGTCAAATCCAATAAAATTTCTAGAGGATGATCCTAACCATTTATATGAAACTACTCTATCATATTTAGACCCCAAGATAACACCTTCAAAATTTAAGGCTATCAAAATCCATGTTCTCAGAGAGAAACCCCCACCTCTATCACATAGAGAGATTTTTCAAATGATGGATTCACCCAGAAAGATCCATCGCATATACCACATTAAGGTTCACTATCTAATAAATTGGTACCAATTTTGATTTTCATAATCAAATGTAATATAAGAATCAATATACTACCATAATATTCCTATGAAAGTGAATTATGTGTACGCCACAATTGATAAAACTATTTACATCTATCACCTAAGAAAATATTTTCAAATGATATAACTAAATAAAAAACACCATCATGGGTCTCTCTCTAAAAATGGAAGGGTGTGGTTCCACTTTCATAATTCAATGGTAGGAAATTTTTTCCACTTTATAAAAGAATCTACTGATTGAAACAAATATTCTTCAAGAACAACCTCTATCATCTAAACACAAAGTCCCTCATCAAGGGGTGTTAACCATCACACCACAAATATAACATTTAGATCTCATAAATTAACATGATTTAAACATAAGAAATGATAAATTTACTCCACTAATTTGTATTTCACTTGAAAATTTTCATATCATATGTTTTTAATGGTTAGGATACTTTAGGGGAATTTGAATTTTTTTTGATTTTATAGATGACTAATTTTATGAAATAGGACTTACAATGAGGTTTTAGAGTTTATATATCCTATGTATATTAATTATTATGGAATTTGAGGTTTAGTAGACTCCTTAGTTATTTGGGAGAGTATAATAAGAAGGATTGCAGGAAATTATGTTGCAAGGAAAAACTGGAGTCCATTCACACTATGAAATAGAGCTTCAAGGTATAATATTTACTAGAAAACGGATATTATAAACATCCTAGGGTTTTTATAGGGTTAAATATGGTTTTTATATGAAAAATATATGCTACCTTTGTAAATATAGGGATTACCCACCTTTGTTTTAGACGAACATCTGCATGAGGGAGGGGTGAGACAGCTGACCCTCTCCTCTTTTCTTTCCCGCTTAATCTAGGGTGGTTCCAGGTAATATTCAGTAGTGGCTCTTGGTGACACTCTCATATCCCTCTCTTTTGATTTTTTGGGATGAAATACCTACTCAAATAATATTTTTAATTGTTTTTATTTTAATTTTTCTGGAGCATGGTGGAATAATCCTTTTCCAAGGGGAATTTCATTCATGGTGGCTAAAGGTGGTCATAATCCAATGTTTGTAAACAATAACTTATAGCTTTTGAATATTTATATAACCTAATATATTTTTCATGTTTTTTGGATTTAATTAAATTATTTTGTTTATTGTATTAGGAAAAAAATTGTCTACTTTTGTTAATGGGACTTGAGGGTGCATCGAGGGTGTAACACACCCCTTATTCACAATTTTGGTGAGACGAGGTTGGACAATGAGTTTTAGGATTTTTATATTTTAAAATGACATTATAAATTAATTAAAAAGTGTTTAATTAATTTGAATAATTTATTATAAGTTGTTTATACTTAATATTTGGATGCTTTCCATGAGTTATGGACTCACGATGGTGGGCTGTATCGAATTGGAATTGGACACGCTCATGTAAGAGTTTTCAGACTATAATTGAATAGAATATGGCTTAGAATTGATGTAAGTTGTCCCTTGTATATATTATTATGTTATTAATGCATTATATTTAGGAATTTAAAGTTTGGTACCACCACTGAGGGTAATAATCTCTTTTAAAGATTAAAGGAATCATTTTATTTAAATGAATTACTTAAGGATTAGACAAAGTACAATATGTATGATTGAACAATTGGCACATGATTTATTTCCACATTCATTGATAGATGAGATCATTCTTATATTTATATTCAATGAGACACTTGAACACCAAAGCGTGTTAATTAAATTTAATGATCATAATGTAGTGGCCCTATTAATAGGTCCCCATAACAAACTTTGGGTAGAAGTGAGTGATGGATTGAGCTACATCGACAAGGGATTGGTCCTTTGAAACATTTTGGGTTCCTTGTAAAATTAATTATATTAGAGAGAGTTTGGGTTAATAATTCCTCATCCGTTTATGTTTTATAACCTCGGTGGGTATACCCAAGGAAGATATTGGATAGGTTTTGTGTTAGGACTAATATAGAGTGACTTGGGAAGGGAATGGGATTGAGGCCATCACCATTATGATTATTTACTAGGTGGAAATTGAGATATTGATGAGACTTTGACAATGCTAAGGGGTCATATTCCCTATGATTGTAAGGAATATCCAGATAGATGATCATAAAATCGGTAGACCCTGGGGAGGTGTTTTTGATAGTATGTGACCTAGTGGACCCTAGTTGGTTAATAGTGAGATAATGACTCTATATTAGGTGTATGAATGTATTGGTTTGTTATGATTTTATTATCTCCACAGAACCTATAGTGATGGTTTGATCCCTTTTATGGCTATTATGATGACTGCTCATAAACTATAGTGTAACACCACATATTTATGGGAAGGGTCTGAGCATATTATTGATCCCATTTGTATTCCTCATATGATTTGATTTTGGTGGAATGATTTTCTCAACGATTTGTTTTGAGACCACGGTTTATGAGGCCTTAAACATACTTCTTATATTTGTATTGTGGAATGCATAGTCCATCGAAACATGAATATTATTATTTTAGATTCATCATACAAGGTACTCGGATCCATATGGATGGATTCATAGTCCACTAAGATGTTCCATTTATAAAATGGATCACACACATATTATCGATTGGTGTAATATCTGTTACAGAGAGATACAACAAGAATCATATTTTGTTGAATCATGGTAAGAAAAATCCTATAAGTTTAAAGATATATTTGAGATGACATGGACCATATAAACATCATTGTAACTTCTATAGACCATATAACCCTTCATCTATATTTAGTTAGTAACATCATTATGTTTCTCCTTTTCCTTATTTGTTTGTCATTTCCACATACCCATAAATAAAATTTATATGAACATCATCGCCAGATGATTTATCAGTGTAGAATCCTATCAGATGAGTCCTAACATGATTAATACACTTTATAAACTTTTATCTATGAAAATTGTTGATTACATTTTTTTCTTCATCTAATTGTTCTGTCTTTAATCCCAACTAGTGGATCAGTCTCTCCAATCATCTAAAAGATTTCCCTATACAACTCACCGATTCATCAATACCACCAACGATAACTAATTGATCAGTGTCAAAAACTTATTTACTTATGCAAAATCATCACATGTGTTCATCCTTTAATAGGGATTTAACACTGAATCTATATCAGTTTCAACACTGGTATATTTAAATGGTTTCTAGTCCAATATGATGGTCTGGTTTCATAAATTTTCTAATGGGTTGGTATCTATAGTAACTTATTTTATTCGAAAAAATATCAACTAATGGATCATTCAATGAATGATTTTGACTAGTAGATCATCCCTGCTAATGGATCGTTTGATCATCACTCTAAAAAATATCTACCTTTAGAACATTCAAACTTCCAACATTCAAAAAAATTTAGCATCTGGTCCAACACACACTGATGAACTTTTTGCAAAAGGCTTTGACATCATATTATGTTTATTTTTTTCATCTATCATGAATTATTCACGATTTTTGGAACATTGAAATGAGTATATCGTTATCATTATAAAAATGTTGAAGAAATTTTCTCCACATTTATATCCCAAATCATCGATCATAACATCTTTTAACTTTTTTTGTTGAGAAATTTTTTCATAGAAAACAATATTCATGCATTGTTTCAAAAATCTCAAAATAAATTTTAAATCCAATATAACTTCTCATTTCAAACAAGAAACATCATTTTAGAGAAAATGGGTGTCTGAAAACAATATCACTAAAAAACAACATTAGGACAAAAAAATAAAAATGATAGTCATTCTAAAGAACATTGAATCATAATTTCTAAGTCTTTTATATATTAACATGAACAAAAAACCTTAAAAGAGAAGTGTTTACAAAAACATAAAACAAAAAAACATTCAGAGACCACTTCATCCAATATCTAAAAAAACTCCCAGCCAACTTGGTCAAAACAATAACCCCCTATGAATTTTTTTTCCAACCATGTTTCATCATTCATTGAATCTTTGTAAAATAAATTAATATATCTATAATCAAGAGTTCCCATCCTATGTGATAACACTAATTATAGGAAACAATAATCATTTAAATCATGACCATGTGGTCCATAAGTAGTGACTTATAAATCATATCTCTTGAAATTCAATCATTCCATCTTCATAACCTATTTTAATTTTCTTTCAAACAATTTTTATATAATCAATTAAATTAAATATTATAATAGTTCTCTCACTTACACAAGGAGTTCAGATCCTACCCAAAATCCCCCCTAAATACAAACTTCCTTAAAAAATATAACACATATAAATGGACAGATTTATGAAACAATATTTTTCTCCCTATTTAAAACACTATCTAAAGGAAATATGAGAGAGGTGACAGTGAAATATATACTTCAACCATGTATATAAATAGTTTTTACTTAAATGTTAAACTTTAGTTTCAAAAATAATTCCTTTTGTAATTTTTTTTGAAAATTTCAAAACCTTGTTTTGTTGTAGGGACATATTCTATCTTGAGTTCATTCTTATCCACATGCTCTTTGATGAAGTGATATTTGATATCAATATGTTTTGGATGATAATGTTTCACTGGGTTTCTTTTGAGGTTTATAAAAACACTAATTATCACATCCCAGGAGAAGGGGTAACTTCACTTCAACAACCAAATATTACAAATAAGCCTTTATCAACATAATTTTTGTTACATATTATGTAGAATAAATATATTTAGTTTCATCCATGATAATAGTTACATAATATTTATTTTTACCCTTCCAATATACAAAAATTTATCACTACAAAAGACCTCTACTGGGTGTGGATATTATATCATCTACACTTCTTTTCCAATTATTATATGTATACCCATTCAAATCAATTATTCTTGAAAAATAATATCTGATTCTTAAATCTATTATGCCTCTAATATATCTCATAATTTCTTTACTAGCCATGATATGTGATTATTTTGGATCTATTTGGAAAATTGAACATAAGGTAATATCATAAACAATATCTAGTTTTTAAGAAGTTAGTTTTAATAAACTCTCATTCATATTATGTGACTCCTAATATACACTTCCTTTCATTATATATATATTTTCAAATTTGTTCTAACTAAAATAGGTGTGGAAATTGGTTTTGACTTTTCCATTCCAAACATATGGTTTCCATAACATACTTATCTTCATATCTAAAAATTTATTTCCTCTTTAAAAAAAAATTAGGCCAAAAAATATTACATTTCTACTAGTATATACATTTCAAACATATTCTTCATATCTTTATAGTATTGTTAACAAGTTCTTTCATCATTCCCAGTTAATATAGTTTCACAAAAATTCACAATAACAATGAGGGAAATAACTTTTTTTATGGAGATATTACTCTCAAATCTATTTTTTATGAAATTCAACTTCCATAATATCGTTTAAAATTTGGAATACCAATCTACCAGAGATTTATTTAAACCATATTATTATTTCTCCAACTTATACACATGAAATTCATATTTTATTATTACAAAGACATAAAAGTATTACATATAAACTTTTTTATTAGGTTTTCCATTGAGAAATGTTGATTTCTCATTCATTTGATAAAGTTTATAATTTTTTGCATTAATTGAAATAAATATTCTAATTGTTACTAACCTTCCTTCTTTAGAAGTAGTCTCATGAAAATTAATTCCTTTAATTTTGAGTAAATATTGAAACCCAATCAATATGGTTTTCTTATAACACCACCATATTCATACAAATTATTCTAGAACATCCACTTTACACCAATAACATTTTTTTATTTTGGTTTGGGTAGATGTTCCCAAGTGTAATTCATATCAATTTAGTACAAATTTTTGGTTGTATCATGAATCAAATTCTGATGTTAAAATTATTATTAACATATTTTTTCTAAACATTTAAATATAAATAACTTAGTGAATAAAACTTTTATGTTCTTCTTTCTAGAAATTTTTGTTGTTGATAACCAATGATGTTTTGTACTTCCAGCTATTTCCTCAGCCTAGGTGGAGATGTACAAAATCCTTCCTCATCAATATAGTTTTCTATGTCTGGTTACACCATCTACATAGTATCAAAATTATTGTAATGCTTCTCATATTTATTATAAATGTATATTATATTCCTAATATTCAGTTTCTACATGCATATGTGAAACATCGTTCCCATTATTTTCACGAACTTATCAGTCAACAGAATCAAATATTCATCCATTTTCATTATTGAAAAATATATATCCTCTTCCATCTAGGGAATTTCAATGAAATATTACATATTCTACTATTTAATCAAACCTTCCATGATTTATTCATTTCCTATTTATGATATAGGGTCTCCCAAAAACTCTTAAGTGTTTTAAAGTTGGAGTTTTATCATAAAAAAATCATATGGATTCATATCATAACAAGTTTTAATAAAAAACCGATTCTAAATATAAACTCTTATGCTCATATCCTTCTAGCTCTCGATCGTAGAGTTTAATGAAGCTTCCACTCTACAGAAGTTGACTTTGGTCACTCGATTCCTAAACGGGGGCCCTCAGATGGATGTTTTTGAAAGATTTGTCTTTGAATGTTGGGATCTATAAAATCATGATACAGTGGGCCTTGTCGATAGAAAACATATTCTGATTAGATTTACGTTTGAGAAAGACCTTATCCATGCCTAGTTTACGGCCCCTCGGATATGCGATGGTGCTCGGTTCGCACAATTTCAGTGGATCACTGATCTTAACTTGCGTCTTGATTATCTTATAGTGTCACCAGGGTGAGATTTCTTGAACTCCCAATCCCCTTCCAAAATTTGGCTATTATTTTGAGGTTAGGGAACCTGGTGGGAAGATTTTTTTGCGTGGACATTAGGACTCTGGCTCTTTGCCATCCGGTTTCTCCAAGAGAATTTATTGAGGCTGATGATTCCAAGGAGCTGTTGGATTTTGTGTGAATTTTTGTTGGTGAGGAGATTAGATAGAGGAATCTAGTGATATACAAGACTTGGGTTGACTTCTTCTCCTCTTTTCATCATCTTGGCCATGATTATCGGGTCTGCAAGAGAGGCTCAAGGGGATCTGTTTCCTTGAATTTGAATTTGTGTTAGGGGGCATGGTGAAGGAATCCAATCTATGGTTCGGCGGGTGGAGGTTCCAGTCAAAGCCTCTCAAAACATGTCTCCCCAGCCAAAGGTTTGGTACATTTTTCATGATTGAGAGATTAATTAGAATGTGGTGGTGGTAAGGAGGAGGCATGGGTGATCACATTGGGGTTGGATAACAAGAACAGTAGTGGTGATGAAGGTGATAATGTGGTGGTTGTGCAGCTGGTCAGTTGTAATTACCAAGTGCAGACTAGAAAGAGGTGGGTTCATGATCCAAGTGACACTTCCTTACATAACAGGATTGATTGTCCTGTGTATATGGAGATAGAAGCTGAATTCATGGCCCAGGAGGATGTGGCAGATCAATGGACGATGGAAGCATGAGGAGAGGTACCTAGGCAGGGGGATGGTCTCCTTGTGGTCAATGAATGGAATGGAAAACATGATTGTAGCATGGTTGATGATGTTGGGCGAGAATTTCATTGATTCCACACTAGAGATTTGGAATTATAGGCTCTTATAGCTGAGAGCATGTGGATGTCGGGGAGGATGGCAGTGAGGGCATGTCTGGATGTAGGATTTATGGACTCAATGTGAATTCTCCTAGGGCACTTAATGCAGCTACTAGTGAGTCAGGTAGTGTGTCCAAGAGGGGGAAGGTGGATGATTAGGGGGCATGGAATATGAATGAGGAGGTGGATGAGTAGTGGGGGGATTTTGTGGAATATAAGGGGATTGAACATGTGGGGGGAGCTGATTAGGGAGATGTGGCTCAGTCTGGTTAAGAGCATGGGGAGGCGTCCGAACATGGAGTGGTGTCTGAGCAAGGGAAGATGGTTGAGCAGCATGATGAGACATGTGATTTGGTTATGGGGCTAAAACATGGGGTTGGTTCCCAATCTTCTTTCTGGATACCTACAAGACATAGAAATTGCTAGCTGGAAGCTAGATCAAACTACCTTGGTTGTATATGAAGAAGGTGCCTATTGTGCTGTAGGGGTTGTTACATATGTGTAGGGTTTGTAATGTAGTGGTGATGATGAAGTGTAGGGGAAACGGTCTAGAAAGGGGGAGACATAGGGATATGAAGAAGATGTAGAGATGAGATGTGATGTCCTGCATGGCAGGGGGTGGAGGAAAGATCAAATGATGTCATTAGGGAGAAAAGTTTGGATGATGGATCCATCTCTGCCCCCCCCCCCCAAGAAGAGGATGATGCAGGATTACTCCACTCTTCCCTGACCCATGGCTACCCAGGAGGAATCTAAGGTGATCAAGATGAAGCCCAAAGTCAATAAATGACAACAGCAGTGCTCCCTGGAATAAATAAAATGTAGTGAGGACCAACTGACTCTCCTCAATATTAATGAGGACTTCGAGTCAGGTTGGGATGACTATGATTCATGCTTTGGTGATGTGGCTTCTATATATGGTGCAGAAGGTGAACCTCTTTTCACGACATCTGTTTCTAACTTTTGTGGTGATGTTGATGGACTTTTTCACTTTTTTGGGGTTGTGGTTTTTGGATTTTCCTTTTTCTGGGTTTGTTAAGGGATTTTGGGTTTGGGTCGTTTGATCCCTCCCATCCCTTGGTTTATTGTGTCACTTTTCCAATAAATTTTAAGAGATTCAGGAATGGCCTGGCTCAACACATTCCTTGCCCATATTTATCTTCATCTCATATCCTAAAACTCTTAAACATCTTTAGAGTTTCTGATTTATGTTTCAAATATATAGTACATGTAATGTGATTATAATTATCAATCAAATAAATGACTTAATTATCTCAAAAGATTATTTTTTACTCATTGTCCAAGAAATATAAGATTAAATCAATTTCTAAGGATGATTTGAACAAATTTAATCATTCTTATGCACATAGTTAGTAATCATCCTTTTCTAAAAAATTGAATAGAATCATTTTCTTTTTCTTGAAATATCAGAACGATCAGGAAAAAAATAACAATTTTACAACTTCCTCCTATTATTCTAACACATAATCCCCAACCATTCATTCCAAAACTTATTTTCATTCATCACTCTTAGATAACAAGAATATTGTTCTTCACCAACTAGAAATATTTTTCCCATTATATGTCAGCATATTATAAAATCTTTTCTATATTAAAAACATTTCACAATAAAATTACCTTTTATAAAAAAATTATTTCCTTTATCACAATGTTTTGTAACACTCAATAGGTTATGTTTCATACTATTAATAAAAAAACCTTCTGGAATTCAGCTTTTCTTCGCCAATAATAAGAGATCCAACACCTTTGATTCTGAGAGATTCATCATTCTGAAATGTCATTGATCTTTAATTAAAATATTTTACATTCTTAAACATCTTCAAATATCCTATCATATTTGAGGATCTCCCACTATCCAAAATCTAGAGTAATTCTCCATTTTCATCGTTAAGAGCAGTTTCTAAAACATCATTTTTTTCTATCCCATTTTCTCTATTCACATCATGCTATTGAGAATTTTTGTAAATGTTTTTTTGTACAGATAGTAAATCAAGACATCCTTTTGAATTAATTTTCTATTGTTAACATATTTCATAAATATTTTATATAGGTTGGAACCTATTTTTAAGATTCTAAACAACATTCTCGTAACTCTTTCTTTGAGAGGATTGATTGCCCATCAAACGTTTTTTCTTTATAACTCGTGGAATGATTGTAGTATTGTTTATTAAAAACACATATTTTATATAATCCTATATCCAAAAAAAATCCACAGTAACCATAGAAATAATATTTTATTTTATAACATCCACAGTTATTATAATTGTTAACATTCGGTTCCAAAAAATTATTGTCATCCACATCAAAAAAATTGAGTCCCAAACATCCTATAATCACATAAAATTTACTTATTCTATTTTTATTACATTTAAACACTTTCATAATAACTTGTTATAAAAAAAATTATTTCATATTTTGGAATTTTATAAATTTCTAAATTCTTAACTTTGTGACTTTTATAAACACAGACGACATTATCTCTTTATTCTTCTTAGGAACATCTTAAACATTCTTATAAATACTTGAATAAATATATTTTCGATATTTCATAGGATCACAAGTTTTAAAGCATTCAATAACACCTTTGATATATTTTTTAAAACTTACAGCGCACTTCTCGTCTTTCAAAAAGTTTTATTGAATATGATCTAACTAATCTTCCTTAGACTTTATCTCCACTTCAAGATATTCATTCTAATTATTTTATTTTTAAATATATTCATCGATGAAATTATTCCCTTAAAAAGTTACCATTATCTTAAAGAACATATTTCTAACTATTTTCTATATAATACTCATTATTCTATATCTTAATTTATCTCTTAAGTCTTACAATATTTTTGAGACATTCCTTCAACACTCTTTTTAGATGAAATTAAAACTGAGAATGTTATTATTTAGAACTATTTAATTCAAACATTTGATCCCTAAATATTTTAATAAACGTATTTTCTATAGAAATTTCAATTATTTTTTAGCAGCGACTTCATTGTCTTCAACTTCATCATCTTTATATAATAAACTTCTACTTTTTTTATTTTTAGATCATTTTATCATTAATCCTCGATTATGATTATGATTTGTACCCATATTTATTCCTTGATCTTATTGTAATTCTATCATATTACCCACTTTAATATCAAATCATTCATTATGTGAAATTTGGATAAATGTATCCAAAATATCTTCATTAAAAAAATAAGGTGTATCATCCATTTCTACTTTCTTGTACCAATTTTCAAATTCATTGAAAACTGGGATAAAAATTCATAATGGTTTTTACTAACAAATTTTTTTAGATTCATAATCACCAAATTATATATATTTGAGAATCTTTATTGATTTTCCATACATGGAATCCTTGAATTCCTTTTCTCAGTCAACTTTTTCTTTTATTTTCTCAACTTTCACCCTTATCCTTTCCAAATACCAATATTTATATAATATTATACAAGGATAATGTTTTATGATCTCTATATTCAAAAGATAAATCATAGAAATAAAACATATTAATAACAATTATTAAGATCTTTTGGAAAAACAATTGAATTATACAACATCTTGACAAGACTTGTTATAGTGAAAAAAATATCATTTGTCCTTATAAAGAAGTCACCAATAGATTTGTACACAGCCATTTTTTGATCTTTATATTCCATAATCCATATTTTTTTTAAATTTTCATTCTTTTCCTCCATATTTACTTCATAGATATTCAATATATTTTCCAAGATACATTTAACCATTCTAAATCCATTCACTCAGAGTAGTTTTATTTCAGAATTTGATGAGAGTAAATCATTCTTATCTCTTCCATCATTATCGAAATTTTTTCTTATCCATGGATATAAGAGAAACATTTTAAAAAGTAGGAGGAAATCCATCTATATTAGCATCCAAAAAAATAACCTAGAGAATAAGATATTGAAATATTATATATTTCCAGATATGATAGTCTTTCACATAAATACTAAAATCACAAAACTATTTACCCAATTCATATTCTCCAAACCAAATTATATTTAAAACATTATAAATGATTAAACAAAAGAACCCTTTCTTGGATACTAATTGAAAATCCCCAATCTGGATCAATTTAATCATGGAGAGGGGGATGGAGGGAAATTATTATACCTTTTTATTTTAAGTTATCTATTTTTCATAGCATCCTTCACCTACTTTTGGAGATTTTTCAATTTACTAAAACCTAATCATTAATACATACAATGGTACAAAAGTATTTAGATGTTCACTACTCAATAATATTATCATGTCCTTGGAATAATTTGGAAATAATCTAATATCACACAATCCACACAAAAAATTACTTTTATGAGGATAGAACAAGTGGGGAATAGTCTTACACTTATGTAGTACTATGATCAAAAAAATAGTGTATATTATTATTCTAGAAATAATAATGTAAATATGTCTTTATAATAAGTTTAAAAACATTTACCAGTTGGTTCTGAATATGTTAATGTTATTCTTCAATAATATCCATTTTTATAACGATTATGAATTCAAATATTTTCTTTATTACCCCTTTGTAGGCAGGAACAACTTCTCCAAACATCATAAATAACTCAGTATGATCAATCACTTAGATTATTTAGTTCAATCCCTTAGTTTAGATATCATTTTGATAATTTAATTGAAATGTAATTCATATTTTATTCTTTGATTCCAGGAATTGGTCGATCCAATTTCTCTGATTCATCTAGAAAACCCTGACCATAGATTCTTATATTTAGGAATCATTTCTTCAATAGATTATATTCATAATCATTCCTCAAAAAATTCTATTTCAAAAACCTCAGGGATATCACTCTCTCCCACAAGTTAATAATGTCATATTACAAAGTAATGTGACATTTATTTATAGGTTTCTCATTATTGAAAATGGGTGGGAAACTAATTTTCTTTTCCCACTCACACTAATTCCAAAATTCATAATTTCATATTCATTTAAACTTCATCTTTTACCAATTCTCAACACTTATCAAAACTTCTGGATTCTTCTCGAATCTACTCAAGACGTCACACAACTTCAACCTTATTAAAATTAGAAATGATTATTTATTATAAATTAATATCTCATTTTTATAATGTTTTTCTCTCTGATTTTCATGATCAGGTTCATAACATGAAAAACTAATAAATTCTTATTATAATAATACAAAATAATTGTAAATTCACATCCATAAACATTGTTTCATCATCTATAGACCTTATAACGCTTCATAAATAGTAAGGTAAAAACTTCAATATGTTTATCCATTATTCAGTTCTTCAAAAATTCCTCAAACAAATAAAACTAGTGTGAGATGAAAATCAGCATCTCATGAATTATCAGTGCAAAATCCTATCTCATGTTTTTTGAATTGATTTAAACACTTCAAGAATCATTCTCTATGAAAATTTTAATTACATTTTTTCATTAGTAAATTGATTGATATCGGATCCCATCTAATGGATCGAGATCTACTCCCATCTAATAGATCTTTCTCTATAAATAACTTATTCATCAATGAAAAAACTTCAACCGATGGATCAATGTCAACAAATTATATACTCAAACACACCCAACATATTTGGTCTACCTCTAATATGACTCTGTCTCTGAAGCAATATTGGTGTCAGTGCTTGTCTATTTAAACAGTTTCTGAACCCATCTAATATTTATGTTCTATAACTTTTCTGATGTACCAGTATAAACAATGACATATTTCATTTCATTTAAAATGTTACTAATGGATCATTACAAGAATTGGTCGGATCGGTAGATTGGAACTTCCAATGGATTAATCAATAAATAATTTGCAAACCTTATAAATTTTTCACATTAACATATCCATCCTTTAAACAATTACAATGATTGGTTTAACTCACACTGATAAACTGTGACCACAAGACATTAACGTAAAATTAAAATTACTTTCCGTATAGTATCATGACATATTTATGTTGTTTAGAATATAGATATTGAAAAAGAATCGTCATTCATGATATGACAAACACATTTTCTAATACTTTATTTTACAAAGTTGGGATCAAATGTTTTCAACTTACATATAATATTAGTCTTTTTTTTCATAGAAAATCATCATTAGGTTTGGTTTCGAACATCTAATAGTGCATTTTAAATTTGATAATACTTCCAACTATGAAATGAATAATTTATTCTAGACATAATGGGAGTACAAAAACAAATTTACTAAGAAAAAAAATTTGAACATAAAACTAAAAATGAATTACATTCCAAATAACTTTTCATCCATTTATACGTGTTTCAAATGTTTTGTTTTCAAATATACTCTACCTTTTTTAGTGATTCTGATGTTCAAAAATACCATTATTTTTTATTCTAATGATTTTACTTTGAGTATATTTCAGAAAATTAATATTATTTATTCCTATATTTTGAAATAATATTTAATAATTTTAATCCACATGAAATATTTGATAATGTTTTCAGAAATCACATTAATGTGTTCGGGAAACACTGTTCATAATCTACATGTTAAGAAATCACTTTAGCATGTTCGAGAAACACTGTTCAAATTCTAAATGTTCAGAAATCACATTAGCGTGTTCTGGAATCATTGTTCATACCCTGCATTGAGGAGTATAGCGTAAGGATGAGAACTGTCACTTACGTTATCATTAATGTATGTTTAAGCAATCATATGTTATCAGAAAAGTATAGAATAAGAACACTACGTATGGAAGGAAACATACGTTTTAAATATCAGAAAAGTATGGAATAATAATCCTACGTTAGTATGGAATGTCATGTTTGTTTCTCAAAAATATGGTTCATCAACCTTAATTTTTAAAACAACTTTACGTTGGATCATTTAACTTTCGTTTTGAAGTTGATAAAAGTATGGATTATATACAGTACCTTTGAAATTTGAAGAGAAACGTATGGATGATCAACCTGATATTTGTAGTCATACTTAAATTTGAGATCAAACTTAGGTTGTGAACCATATGTTTATAGAATGTATCTTATGTAGTTCAACCTTACGTTTGACATTAGAGATTCAAACATGGCTTTATCGAGTAACGGTCATTATGAGGATTATCTGGCTGATTTCAAGCTAGATTAAAAGCCTGAATCTAATGTGCATCTTTGACTGATTCCAATATATTTATGTATGATTCAAAGGGAATATTTAATAGGATCTTTTCATGGTGATTTTTAAGGGGAGTTATGACTACCCTATTATTCAAATATTTGAATATCATGATTCTATAGGTGATTTTTGTGGATCTAAATTTGAATGGAAAATGATATTCTTTATTATATTTATCTGGGTTATTTTTAATAATAGAGGATACAATATAGATCATTTTGAAAGATATGAGAAGAACAAATTCTTTAGTTTTTACCTAAGAAAGTTTACAGAGACATTCGATATTTATAGATCTTCTGCTACCATGATCTATCAATCTCTGTTTTCTGAAGGAGAAGAAGCATGATTGAAGATTCACTAATTCTCGATCGAATATATTTTGTGAATGAACTATTGTTAATGGTTAGAATTATATTCCAAGATCTACTAAAACTGGATCTACTCAGAACTCTTTTAACTGAATATAATTCATTCTGAAGATGATGATCCCTCTACTGTCAATTTCATGATGTTGCAATTGAGAAGAAAAACTAGAAAGTATTTCAATGTACAAATACGTGTTTATTTTGAATGATTGGCTTCTCATACTATGCAGTGTGTGCAATTTTGTGTATGAACATGAATCCTCAACATTTCCATAATGTTGTAAAGGTGTCAACTTGCTATACTCAATTGTGGAACGGTTTGTTGATAAAAGGACCAGATAGTGCAAAATCGCGAGGGTCATTGAGTAGAGCATTGGTAGAGTAGACAACGAGCCTTCTGTTCCCCGAACCACTATACATTTTCCATCCCTTACAATTTATTTTCTGATGCTTAATCAATCCAATATTGTTAAAAGGATTGATCAAGATCTCTTGATGAAATTTTAATACTCGTGATTTACCCCCCTTTGGTGTATATTTGGTATAACTCAATCGAACAATTGGAATTAGAGGTGGTTCTTTTGATAATGTTATGACAAGATGATAGTTTTCTTATTATACAAAGCACAATGGATGATACATGTGAGGGTATATCGATGATTCCTGCTTCTAACTTAAATGGTGAAAATTATGGATGCTGTAAATCTAGGATGATCATTTATTTTAAAAACCTTGTATATAGAGTCTACTCGAAAGTTATATCTCCCTATGTTATTTCAGAGAAACCTGAAACATTGAGTGCTGATACAGAATCAGTGAATGACATAAAATCAAAATCTATGAATGTCGTCATCTATGGTCTGGGACCAGATGAATTCAATAGAGTATCTGAGTTCCCAATGACTTAGGAAATGTGGAAGACGATTGCAGTTTCTTATGAAGGAAATGAAAATGTCAGACAAATGAGGTATTCCACTTTTAAATTAAAATTTGACACATTCAGAATGTATGAAGGATAAAGAATAACCCAGATGAATGGAAGGACTATATAAATTTTTAATAACATCATTGACATGGGAGATCCTATCAAACAAGCAGAACATGCCCTGAATGTTCTAAGAGTACCACCACCATGATGGAATGGAATTTTGGCTTCCATTAGGAAATCATCACCAATAAAAAATATTACAATGATAGAGTTAATTGGAACTCTTTTGATATATGAAGATGAGATAGAATATAAAGAAAATGAGCATAAAAAATTGATCAGGATAGAAAATATAGCCTTGAATGTAACATCGCAAAGGAATAACATAAAAATGATGAATGAAATCAAAGTAAAATCATAAAATTCTAATTCATCAAATTCAGATGTCGAACTTGCTCAGCTAGCCATAGTGTTCAGAGAATTCTACAGAAGGAAGAAGGAATTAGAGAAATCCTTCAAAAAGGATGAAAAATAACCAATTGAAGTTAGATTATATAAATTCAAAAAAGATTGGTCACATCAAAACTGGCTATCCTCAATTAAAATAAGAAATAAAGAAGAAAATTTTCAAAAACAATGATTATGAGAAAAAATACAAAAGGGCAATGAGGGCCACATAGAGAGTTTCTAAAGAATCTACCTGCTCATCAAAGTCTTACCCCAAAAAAGAAGAATCAAATTTGAACGCAAACATGTTCTTTTAGGTGGAATCTAATGAGGTACATTCCTATTACTCATCTAATTTAGATTCTAGTTCTAGCTATTCAAATAAAAAAATTACAGCCTATTATAATATACTGGAAGAGAAATATGATTCTTTATTTAAGAAACATAAATTATTGTAAAATATT
Source organism: Viscum album (assembly GCA_963277665.1). Classification (NCBI taxonomy): domain Eukaryota; kingdom Viridiplantae; phylum Streptophyta; class Magnoliopsida; order Santalales; family Viscaceae; genus Viscum; species Viscum album. The sequence goes on from OY728150.1 coordinate 1,050,869,739, forward strand.
CATATTACTATTTTAGGAGAAAGAGAAACTCTACTAAAACAACATCTATAGTTAATTGAAAAATATAACTCATGAAACAAAAACATTATTGATAATGAAACTAAAATAAAAACACTACAAACAAAAGTATAAACCTACAAAAGTGTAGCACTTATTTTTACAAAAGGAGAAAAACACTAAATGAAATACTTTGAAAGAATGTGATTAAAAAGAAAAAATATGGAATAGGTAGTAAATTTGAGAAACCTAAAATGTATAAGAACTATTTTGACCCTAGTGAAAAAGGTAAAATTTGTAACTATTGTGGAACAAAAGGTCACATATCTAAAAATGGTTATTTAAGGAAACCACAAATAAGTGGGATTAAGAGAGGCACTGTTGGAAGAAATTTATATGATTCTATTGATTATAGAAAAACAACGCATATGTGTATTCCCATATCTTTTGTGGCTAACTCTACTGGACCTAATTGAATATTGGTAGAAAAACATATCCTTGTATAAATGTCATTACAAGAAGCATGTCATAGAATCCTAACAGAAATATGGTCTATGGACATTTGTTTATCCAGATATATGAGTGGAAACTCATAAAATCTCAAAACACTGACTCAAAAGGATGGTGGTCTAGTCACATTTGGTGACAATGATAAAGGTATGATTATATGCATTGGAATAGTTGGAGATACAGAGGAAATATAAATTAATAAGAAACTTTATGTACAAGGATTGAATGACAACCTAATAAGTATCTCTCAACTCTGTGATAATGGTTATTTTGATTATTTTTCTAATAACTGTTGTTCTGCTTTTAAAGAGAAATTGTTTAAATTTAGAGCACCCAGAACTGATAATGTTTACACCCTGGACATAAATTCCTTGTGTAAATAGAAAATAAAAGTCTTAACTTATATGATAAATTAATCTTACATATGGCATAGAAGACATGGAAATTGTAATATTCATTCTTTACAAAAGTTATCTAAGAAACTATTTGTTTCTGATTTTTCTAGTCTTTAATTTGAAATTGATAGATTCTGTGATGCAAGTTAACATGGAAAGTATCCCAAATCTTCCTCCAAATTTGTTAACAAAATTTCTACATCTTAACCTCTAGAACTTATCCATATTTATTTGTTGAGACCATCAATAATAGTGAGCTTGACTGGTAAATTATACGTATTTGTTATAGTTGATGACTATTCTAGATTTACTTGGATTCATTTTCTAAAATATAAAAATGAATTTTTAGTATATTTGAAATATGTTTAAAACCTGTTCAAACTAAATAAGAATATAAAATAATTTCATTAATAAGTTATCATGGTGGATAATTTGAGAATCTTGAATTTAGTTCCTTCTTCTCCAATATTGGTATTAAACACACCTTCTCTGCACCAAGAACACCTCAACAAAATGGAATTGTTCAAAGACGAAATAGGACTATTCTATAAATGGTTAGGACTATGCTAAATGAATACAATCTACCAACTAATTTTTGGGACGAAGCTGTAAGCACTTCCGGTAATATAATGAATAGAGTTTTAATTAGACTTTTTTTTAAAACTAACACCCTATAAACTCTCAACTAACAGAAAACCAAACGTAAATTGCCATAATGTTTTTGGATGCAAGGTTTACAACTTAAACACCAATGAAAATCTTGGTACGATTGATCCAAAATCTGATGAATGCATTTTCTTAGGATATTATGCTATTTCCAAAGCTTATATAGTTTTTCATAAAAATTCAAGGACTGTTGAAAATCAAATCATGTGAAATTTTATGAATCTGATCCCTTTGAGAAAAGGGAAGACCAAATTGATGAATCTTACTCTAATGATAACATGATAATTGAGAAAATAAATGATGTTTTTGAAAAATATTTAAATAAAATTCAATCTAGTTCAGAAGAACATGGCTTTGAAGAACCTAATAGTGTACTACCTGGACAATCTAGAAACCTAAAAAATCTCCCTTTAGAAACTGTTATAGGAGACCTAGACACTGGAATAAAAACAAAAAGAAATGTATGAAATATTATTGAATTCTCTACCTTTCAATCCCAATTAGATCCTAAGACATTAGAATAAGCCTTAGTTGAAGAATGTTGTATGATATAAATTCCAGAAAAACTAAACCAATTTTAGTGAAATAATGATTGTAATTTAGTTGAATGTCCCCAGAACTATCTAGGTATAAGAACCAAATGGGTCTTTCGAAATAAAAAATATGACCAATGAGTAATAACTATAAATAAAGAAATATTTTTTGCTAAAGGTTATAATTAGGAAAAAGGTATAGATTATCATGGGACCTTTGCACCTATAGCTGGACTACAATCCATTGCGATCCTTTTAGTATATGCATCTCATATGAAATTTAAATTTTTTCAGACGGATGTTAAGTCATCCTTTTTATTTTGGTTAATTATTATAGGAAGTTTATATTGAGAAACCTCCTGGTTTTAAAAATTCACAAAAACCGGATTCTGTTTTTAAACTTACTAAAGTTCTTTGTGGCCTTAAACATTCACCTAGAGCTTGGTATGAATGATTAAGTTCATTAATTTTAAATAATGATTTTACTTTTGGGATGGAAGATCCAACATTATTTAATAATACATTCAACTCTAATATTTTATTGGTTCAAATTTATGTTGATGATATAATTTTTGGTTCAACAAACAAAAAAATTTGTCACGAGTTTTCAATTTTAATACAAAAATAATTTGAAATGAGTATGATGAGAGAAATAAATTTACTTTTTGGACTGAAAATTTATCAAAATGATTTCAGAAATGATTTAAATCAAATCAAATAAATTAGTGATTTATTAATGAAATTTGGACTTGAAAAAAACAAGTCATAATCAACTTTTATGCCTACTAATATAAAAATAGATTTGGATGAAACTGGAAAATTAGTTGACAGTAAGTTATTTAGAGGTATGATTGGCAGTTTATTATATCATAGAGTTATCATGCTAGATATATTTTATTCAGTATATCTTTTTTATCGATTTCAATCTGGTCTTAAAGAATATCACTTAAGTAAATTCAAAAAAATCTTTAGATATTTAAATGGAACTGTTTTCAATCACTTCTCTATCCAAAAACATCTGATTTTAATTTAATTTCTTATTCAGATTCATACTTTGGATGTGTTATATTAGATAGGAAAAAACCATAGAGACATTTACCTTTTTAGAAAAATCCTTAGTTTCATATTAGAGTACAAAATAACACTCAGTTGCTCTGTCAACAGCCAAAGCAGAATATGTATCTTTGGGCAGTTGTTATTCACATGTTTTATGGATGAAAAACACTCTTATGGATTTTGGACTAAATTTTAACAATACACCTATTTTATGTGATAATACTAGAGCTATAAATATTTCAAAAAACCCTATTAATCATTTTAGAACTAAACATATTGATATTAGATGTAACACCTGAGACATTTATGTTATATAAATCAGAAAAGGAATCTTTTTCTATACAACACTTGCTTGGCTTGCTTTACACGAAATCGCGACCTTCCTCGATAGCTTGCGTCGTACGCAATACCGAGTTTCACTAAACAATGATATGCTATTAAAATATTATTAAAACTAGCCGTTATGAATAGTAATGACCACTTTTTGAAATTTTATAAATTTTATTTTTCAAAATGGACTTCATTTTTGGATTTAGAATATCGAAATTAGCCTAGGGTGAAATTTTGGTATTTTTCTGAAAACATTCAATTTTTGATGAATAGTGAAACCACTAAGTGGTAGTTAACAAAACTGAATTTTTCAGAAAACATAATTTTACCGCTTCTGTGAGTGGAATTTCAAAAATCCAAGAGACACGGTTGATGTCCGTAAGTAAAATGTGGTTCAATGAGATGAAAATAATTTTTTGGTGAATAGTAACTTTTTACTTTTTTTTACCACGGTTAAAAGTAAATAAGTTAATTCAGGATAAAGATGATATTATTATTACCCTAAAACATGTCCTAATTCTATTGGATCAGTGTAATTCAACCAAAAACAAACTTAGGAATAAAATATGACCATTTAGGCCCACTTGGATTAGATTAGGACATTTATTATTAATTTATTTAAAGAAGGGTTAAAATAGTTAAAATCAAAGTTTAATAAGTGAATAGTTTTTAATATGGGTTTATACATAAGATAAATTAGACTATAAATATTCATTAGAAAGATAAAAAGATTTCCTACATAATGGTATTTTATTTGTAATTTTTAGACATTAAATAATGTAAGTTATTTATGACACAATGATGATGCAATAATTATCTTATTAATGAAATATTGACATAATTGATGTTATAAACACCAAAATAAATGAAATTTAAGACTTTTTATGAATCCCACTAATTTTCTAGGTTAATATGACATGTTAGTATTGATTTAATAAACTTTTTTAGAACTAATAATTCTGTTATGATTTTCACAAAAATCAATTACTAAATAGTGTCAAAATTGACATAAAATATTTTTTAAAACAAATATTATATTGGTAATTGTTATTTTATTCCTAAAAATCTAAGGTTCGGCCAAATGACTTAGATAAGGTTATATATATTAATAATAAACAACTTGGGTTTCGTTTGGCGGCTTATAGTAAGTTTATTAACCTTATAGTATAAGAACACAAGAAGACATGGTAAAAGTAAAATTATTTAACTTAATGTTAAATCTAAATGATAAGGTTAAAATAGGAACCTAAACTTGTCTAAATTCTATTGGATGAGAGGATTTCGACCCATCCCCACCTTAGCATCGAAATAAATCAATTTGGAGCTATTTAAAACCGAACATGACTTTATAATAAAATAATAACTTTAGTTATTCCAAAGGTGCCCCTCTCCTCCCTTATAAAAGGGCACCTCCTCCCTCTCTTCCTCACACCACTTTGAGCCTTCAAGCTCGTCCAACCCCTGACAAATTCTCCTCTCCACTTACCTAGAGACATCCTAGAGGTCCTGGTTTTCTTCAAAGACCAATTTTAGTGCCCTAAAAGAAGGTCTCAGAGAAGCACTTCAAAGAAGAGGTAATGTCCTCCACCGATTCTTTCATTTTATTTCTTCTTCCACTTGTTCTTCTTAGGTTGTTTCATTATGAAGTAATAACATCAGTATCACTCATATACTGATATGTTATTATAAGTATGAAACAACCCTATTTCACCAACTATCCATCCTATGGAAAAAGAATTCACCGCGCGTACGTACGTACGGAATACCGTCTCTACGCCGTGGTGTAATCTATTTTCCACCACCACCTTACTTGGATGGGTATAATGGTGTAAATAATGACTATATATAACTAGTATAAAGTGATATTGATTCTTAAATAGTATAAATATACTCCAATACAATTCCACGATCATAGGAACGATATCATCACTCGTGCGTACGTACGGAATACCGTCTCCACGATGTGATGCGACTCATTCTACATGATCTCCATTGCATAATGATTATATAAATGAATTGAATGAATTAATATGATATATATTACACTAATACCATTCTGTAAATGAGGTATATATAACCTAAAGAGAAGAATAAGAATTTATTCGACAAAACACGCATAAGAACAAAAAGTTATAAACACCCGAATAACAAGTAGCAATGAAACATTACTACTAAGAAGCTAAGAATATGACCATATATGATATCATAAAAATAAGTATGATTTTGGAATAAGTCAATAACATTATTTAAATCATTATAAAGGAGTTTCAGACACTTACAAAGAATGTCGGACCTAAGTTAAGGGAAAATCTCGCAATCTCATTTTTATTCGAGATTGTTTATACTTTGGCATTTACTGTTTTGTATTTTATCATCCACATACATGTTTCCTCAATATGTAATATTATTTCCATCCACCTACAATTGTTTAAATCCAATTTTACCCTTCGGTGAGTTTTTAGTAAAAAATATGAAAGGAATCTTTTGTCATTTTTCATACGAGGTACTTTTTGACTTTTCCGACAAAAGTACGAAAAGAATATTTTTTTAACTTATACGGAACGAATTGATTTTTAGTGTTTTATAAAGCCTTATTTTCATGAAGCTTCCTCTAAAAAATTTCATGACTATTTTCAATAAAATCTCTTTCTTTTAAAATTGCATGACATTTCATGAAAAGAAATTGATTTTGAAGAAGAAAGGATATTTTCTTCAAGAATTCATTTCAAGTGTTTTATCAAAATTATTTTCCATCTAAGATAAAATAGGGTTCTGTTTCTATCCCTATTATTACATTGATTTGGTTATGTTGAGATGGAATTATTTTTATGAATTCCTTTAACTTATATGAATTGTTTTATGATGTCACGATGTTTAAGATTCCCATTTTTATTACATGGGTTATGCAATGATGTATGATTTATGATTTTGTGGCACACATAAGAATGGTATCATTATGAGATGGGTGGGACATATATCTCCCTCCAATGCATTGGGTAAAGATTTTATATCTCATTAGATAGACATGGCTGGAACGGTAGGTTATACCGGTTTCGTGAAACAGGACTGAAATGAGGGTGACTCGGTTCAGAAATGGACTTTGTCCACTAAGATAGTCTTGGAAATGAGTCTTGACTAATAAGATATGATTCTTTATGATTATGTGTGTATGCCACAAAGTTTCATGTTTTAAGTTATGATTATTGTGATTACATTTCACTACATTGATTTATCCCATGTTATGAAATTATGATCTATTTTGCAGGTTAATATTTCCAAAAGTTATGTGCTTGTGTATACGATGTGATTGATATTTCTTTTGTTTACCCTTAATGAGCATTTGAGCTCACCCTTTTGTATGTTTTCTTTCCACAGGTCAGGAAGAAGGTTATTAAGTAGGATATGCCAAAAAGGGACTCCAGATATGATGAAATAAGTGGGAGGCAAAGTTGATGCTTTATGAACTAGTTGTTTATGTTTCCCAGTTTCTAAAGACACTATACCTATACGGTCCTTTCGTGGTTTTTGTTATATGTTGTAATAATTATGCTTTAATTTTGAAGTATTAACAATGTATGTAAGGTATGGGTTGTTATAGTTGGTATCAGAGGAAAGGTATAGTCAACCTTTGGAAACTAGGATGTGAAAGCCTTAGTAAGAACCCTAAGGATAAGTCTAAGCATAGAAAACCATCTTAGTGTTTTAGAAATGGCCATGAATAACCTAGGATAAGACCTTAAGTGTGAAATTTTATTCTTGAGTATGTGGTTTTCCTATTATAATTAGTGTTGCTCACACTATTCTTATTGGTTTTAGTCAATGGCTGGAACCCGAAGGAATCGTGTTAATGCGGAAAGCGACGGGAAATGCAATGACTGTCCCCCTGAGCAACCAAAAGTTATGGGAGCTGGAATGCAAAATCTTGTAGCCATGATCACACAACTTTCTCAAGATATGAATCATGAAGGACTTCCAAACGAGCAAAGGAAGGAGCAACATTCTGTTGAATCCTTCATGAGGCAGCGTCCACCTTCTTTCAGCGGGTCTACTGATCCATTAGTTGCTGAACAATGGATTAGTACTACTGAAAAGATATTTTCAGTTCTTCAATGTTCTGAACATGATAAAGTCATCCTAGCAGTGTATCGTTTGGAAGGAGATGCTGATCAATGGTGGAATCTTATTAAGAATACGAGGAAAAGGGATTAAATTGAGTCCATGGAATGGGACGAGTTCAAGAACTTATTTTTCAATAAGTACTTCCCTCGTATTCTCCGAACAAAGATGGAGAAAGAGTTTCTTGAACTGAAGCAAAAGGATGATGAATCTGTTGGTACCTATGAAGAAAATTTTACAAGACTTTCAAGGTACGCTTCTGGTATTATTATCCAACCTGAGAGTAAGATCGATCGATTCTTTAGTGGCTTAAAACCAAGTCTTCGAAGGGCGTTAGCCATAAGGGACTTCAATAGCTACGAGAAAATTGTTCGATGTGCTCTGAAAGTCGAGATGGAGATTGGAGTAACCCATCAGTCATATGGGTTTGATAAGAAGAGGAAAATGGAATTCAAAGGAAAATCTAAAGAGCCCACTGAAAAGAAGATGAGCTTTCCCTTATGCTCAATGTGTGGAAAGAATCATGGAGGGAGTTGTCATAAAGGGACAAGTAAATGTTTCAAATGTGGAAAGGAAGGTCATCGGGCATTTGAATGCCGCAATGATGGGAAGAAGATGTATAATGATGCAAACAAAGGAAGGGATACACAGAATGAACCTACTACACTTCAATGTTTCAAGTGCAAGGATATGGGGCATTATACCAATAAATGACCTAATCCAAGGGTTGATGATGATGGTCGACGTCAACAAACTCTTAAGGCTAAAGACAAGGGAAATTCACATGCAATTTCTATCAGCGTTGTGGAGTACGATAACGATGTGGTGAAAGGTACACTTACCATCCACTCTAAAGTAGCAAATGTTTTATTTGATTCTGGATCCACCCACTCTTTTATTTCTGAAGAATTTTCTAAGGGTATCACCATATTACCTAAACAATAAATGTTGAGTTAGCTGTGACAACACTTAATGGCACAACAGTCACATCAAAAGTTTATAATTCTTCTCCGATCGATGTTTGTGGGAAAGTGCTTCCTAAAAATCTTGTGATCCTTCCTATAGCAGAATTTCATGTGATTCTTGGCATGGATTGGCTTTCTTTATATGGATATCATATCAATTGCTAAAGAAGGGAAGTCACATTTCATATTCCAGATCAATCTATGATCGTCTAGGAATGCAAGGATGAACATAACCTTCCAGTGGAAATTTCTTCCATCTTATGGGTCTTGATTCCACTAAATGAAGGTTATTTATCTCAAAAGGTTGGTGAGAAACTCACGATTAAGAATATGTCCATTTTACGGGAGTTTGATGATGTCTTTCCAGAGGAATTACCGGGTCTTCCACCAAATCTTGAAGTTGAGTTTTCAATAGAACTCGTACCTGGTGCATTACCTATTTCAAAGACACCTTATAGAATGGCCCCAATTGAGTTGCAGGAATTGAATAAGCAACTCCAAGAGAATCTTGATAAGGGATTCATATGCCCTAGTGTGTCACCTTGGGGAACACCTGTTCTATTTGTTAAGAAGAAAGATGGATCAATGGGACTCTGCATTGATTATCGAGAACTTAACAAGATCACTATCTAGAAAAAATATCCACTCCCACACATTGATGACTTATTTGACCAACTACGCGGAGCTCAATACTTTTCCAAGATAGATCTTCGTTCAGGGTATCATCAATTAAGGGTCAAAAGGGAGGATATACCAAAGACGGCTTTCCGTACAAGGTATGGACACTATGAATTTATAGTGATGCCATTTGGTCTTACTAATGGCCCTACTATCTTCATGGATCTGATGAATAGAGTCTTTAGAGACTATCTTGATCAATTTGTGGTAGTCTTTATAGACGATATTCTTGTCTATTCAAAGAGCTAGGAAGAACATGAAGATCACTTGAGAATTATATTGAAGACCCTGAGAATGGAGAAGCTTTATTCCAAATTTACCAAGTGTGAAATATGGCTTCCAAAAGTTCCATTTTTGGGTCACATAATCTCAAAAGAGGGGATATCTGTGGATCCATCAAAAATAGAGGTTATTGAAAGATGGTTGAGACCAACAACAGTAACTGAGATTCGAAGTTTTCTTGGTTTGGCTGGATATTATCGATGTTTTGTGAAAGATTTTTCACGATTATCTAATCCACTCACCAAGTTGACTCGTAAAGGAGTTATGTTTGTCTGGACGGAGGAATGTGAGGATAATTTCATGGAGTTGAAAAGAAGGTTATACAGTGCACCTGTGCTCACACTGCCTTGTAGTGGAGAAAGGTTTGTGATCTACAGTGATGCATCCAAGAAGGGATTGGGGTGTGTTCTTATGCAAAATGATATGGTGATAGCTTATGCATCACGACAGTTGAAAATCCATGAGCAAAATTACCCAACACATGATTTGGAGTTAGCTGTGGTAATATTTGCATTAAAGATTTGGAGGCATTACCTTTATGGTGAAAGGTGTGATATTTATACTGATCATAAAAGTTTAAAGTATATTTTCACACAAAAGGAGCTGAATATGCGTCAAAGAAGATGGTTGGAGCTGATTAAGGATTACGACTACTCAATCCATTACCACCCTAGGAAAGCAAACAAGGTGGCAGATGCATTAAGTCGACAAGACCATGCTAGTTTATCCATGATTAGGATCACAAAAGATCCAATATTTATTGATTTACAAAGGATGGATCTTGGAATTATAATGGAAGGGGAAAAATCTAATATTTCTCAAATGAATGTTCATCCATCTATACGTGTGAAGATTAAAGAGGCACAGAAAGAAGATGTCGAGTTACAAAAGAAGGTGAGAAATGTTCCTGAGTTCAACCTTGATTGTGATGGGATAATAAAGTTCAGGAATAGAGTTTGTGTTCCTCCCATCCCCGAATTAAAGAAGGAGCAGCTGGATGAGGCTCATAGTTCTTCATTCTCTATTCATCCTGGTTGCACGAAGATGTATAGGGACCTAATAGAGTACTTCTGGTGGGATGCCATGAAAAAAGATGTTGCTGAATATGTCTCTCGATGCTTGGTTTGTCAACAAGTTAAAGCTGAGAGATAGAAGTCTAAGGGGATGTTACAACCATTACCCATACCCGAATGGAAATGGGAAAACATTACTATGGACTTTGTCATAGGACTTCCTAAAACATCCAAAGTCAATAATGATATCTGGGTCATAGATGATCGTCTTACAAAGTCTGCACACTTCATTTCTAATAGAGAAGATTTCTCTCTGTATCAGCTTGCCAGGATATATGTAAAGGAAGTGGTAAGATTTCATGGAGTACCACATTCTATTATATCTTATCGGGATCCGAGATTTACCTCGAAGTTCTGTCGAAGTCTTAAGCATACACTGGATACAGAGTTGAGTTTCATCACTGCTTATCATCCTCAGACAGACGGTCAGTCTGAGAGAACAATTCAAACCCTAGAAGATATGTTGAGAGCTTGCTCTATGGATTTCAAAGGAGGTTGGGATCAACACCTACCTTCGGTAGAATTTTCTTATAATAATCGCTTTCACTATAGTATTTAGATGGCTCCTTATGAAGCTCTCTATGGAAAGAAATGCAGGACTCCAACTTGCTTGGATGAAGTTGGGGAAAGAAAGATATTAGGACCTGATCTCGATGATGAAATGGCAGAAAAGGTCAGATCTATTCGACAACACATAAGAGCAGCTCAGAGTCGACAGAAAAGTTATGCCGACAACCGAAGAAAAGACCTAGAGTTTGAAGTGGGTGATAAAGTGTTCTTACGAATATCGCCCTGGAAGAGGGTTATGAGATTTGGAAAGAAGAGGAAATTGAGCCCTAGATATAACGGTCCTTTCGAAATACTGGATTGTGTTGGGAAGGTAGCTTACTGATTGGCTCTTCCACCGAATCTCTCTCAAGTTCACGATGTGTTCCATGTATCTCTCCTGAGAAAGTACATACCTGATCCTTCACATGTACTCATCTCAGAAGTTGTACCGCTGGAGCAAGATATTTCTTATGAAGAACGACCGATAGAGATTCTGGATCTTAGCGAAAAAGTCCTACGAAACAAGACCACTCAATTGGTGAAAGTTTTATGGAGGAACCACCACTTATATGAAGCTACATGGTAGCTTGAAAATATGATGAGGGAGAGTTATCCTTATCTATTTGTTACAAAGCGACGAATTTTGAGGGCGAAATTCATTTTAAGGGGGGTAGAATGTAACACCTGAGACATTTATGTTATATAAATCAGCAAAGGAATCTTTTTCTATACAACACTTTCTTGTCTCGCTTTACACGAAATCGCGACCTTCCTCGATAGCTTGCATCGTATGCAATACCAAGTTTCACTAAACAATGATATGCTATTAAAATATTATTAAAACTAGCCGTTATGAATAGTAATAACCACTTTTTGAAATTTTATAAATTTTATTTTTCAAAATGGACATCATTTTTGGATTCGGAATATCGAAATTAGCCTAGGGTGAAATTTTGGTTTTTTTCTGAAAACTTTTAATTTTTGATGAATAGTGAAACCACTAAGTGGTAGTTAAAAAAACTGAATTTTTCATAAAACTTAATTTTACCGCTTCTCTGAGTGGAATTACAAAAATACGAGAGACACGGTTGATGTCAGTAAGTAAAATGTGGTTCAATGAGATGAAAATAATGTTTTTGGTGAATAGTAACTTTTTACTTTTTTTTGCCACGGTTAAAAGTAAATAAGGTAATTAAGGGTAAATATGATATTATTATTACCCTAACACATGTCCTAATTCTATTGGATAAATTTAATTCGACCAAAAACAAACTTAGGAATAAAATATGACCATTTAGGCCCACCTGGATAAGATTAGGACATTTATTATTAATTTATTTAAAGAAGGGTTAAAATAGTTAAAATCAAAGTTTAATAAGTAAATAATTTTTAATATGGTGTTATACATAAGATAAATTCAAATATAAATATTCATTAGAAATATAAAAATATTTCCTAAATAATGGTATTTTATTTGTAATTTTTAGACAATAAATAATTTAGTTTATTTTTGACACAATGATGATGCAGTAATTATCTTATTAATGAAATATTGACATAATTGATGTTATAAACACAAATATAAATGAAATTTGAGACTTTTTATGAATCCCACTAATTTTCTAGGTTAATAGGACATGTCAGTATTGATTTAATTAACTTTTTTCGAACTAATAATTCTGTTATGATTTTCACAAAAATCAATTACTAAATAGTGTCAAAATTGACATAAAATAGTTTTTAAAACAAATATTATATTGGTAATTGTTATTTTATTCCTAAAATTCTAAGGTTCGTCCAAATGACTTATATAAGGTTATATATATTAATAATAAACAACTTGGTGTTCTTTGGGATTCTTATAGTAAGTTTATTAACCATATAGTATAAGAACACAAGAAGACATGGTAAAAGTAAAATTATTTAACTTAATGTTAAATCTAAATGATATGGTTAAAATAGGAACCTAAACTTGTCTAAATTATATTGGATGAGAGTATTTGGACCCATCCCCATATTATCATCGAAATAAATCAATTTGGAGCTATTTAAAACTGAACTTGACTTTATAATAAAATAATATATTTAGTTATTCCAAAGGTGCCCCTCTCCTCCCTTATAAAAGGGAACCTCCTCCCTCTCTTCCTCACACCACTTTGAGCCTTCAAGCTCGAAAAACCCTGGACACTATCTCCTCTCCACTTCCCTAGAGACATCCTAGAGGTCCTGGTCTTCTTCAAAGACCAATTTTAGTGCCCTAAAAGAAGGTCTCAAAGAAGCACTTCAAAGAAGAGGTAATGTCCGTTACCGAATCTTTCATTTTATTTCTTCTTCCACTTCATCTTATTAGGTTGTTTCATTATGAATTAATAACATGACTATCACTCATATACTGATATGTTATTATAAGTATGAAACAACCCTATTTGACCAACTATCTATCCTACGGAAAAAGAATTCACCGCGCGTGCGTACGTACGGAATACCGTCTCCATGCCGTGGTGTAATTTATTTTCCACCACCACCTTACTTGGATGGGTATAATGGTGTAAATAATGACTATATATACTATTATAAAGTGATATTGATTCTAAAATAGTATAAATATACTCCAATACAATTCTACGATCATAGGAACGATATCATCACTCGTGCGTACGTACGGAATACCGTCTCCACGATGTGATGTGACTCGTTCTACATGATCTTCATTTCATAATGATTATATAAATGAATTGAATGAATTAATATGATATATATTACCCTAATAACATTCTGGAAATTAGGTATCTATAACCTAAAGAGAAGAATAAGAATTTATTCGACAAAACACGCATAAGAACAAAAAGTTATAAACACCCGAATAACAAGTAGCAATGAAACATTACTACTAAGAAGCTAAGAATATGACCATATATGATATAATAAAAATATGTATGATTCTGGAATAAGTCAATAACATTATTTAAATCATTATAAAGTATGTTCGGACACTTACAAAGCAAGTTGGACCTAAGGTAAGGGAAAATCTCACAATCTCATTTTTATCCGAGATTGTTTATACATTGGCATTTACTGGGGTGTATTTTATCATCCACATCAATGATTCCTCAATATGTAATATTATTTCCATCCACCTAAAATTGTTTAAATCCAATTTTACCATTTGGTGAGTTTTTATTAAAAGATATGAAAGGAATCTTTTGTAGTTTTTCATACGAGGCACTTTTTGACTTTTCCGACAAAAGTAAGAAAAGAATGTTTTTTTAACTTATACGGCACGAATAGATTTTTACGGTTTTATAAATCCTTATTTTCATGAAGCTTACTCTAAAAGATTTCATGACTATTTTCAATAAATCTCTTTCTTTTAAAATTGCAAGACATTTTTTGAAAAGAAATTGATTTTGAAGAAGAAATGTTATTTTCCTCAAGAATTCATTTCAAGTGTTTTATCAAAATTATTTTCCATATAAGATAACATAGGGTTCTGTTTCTATCTCTATTATTACATTGATTTGGTTATGTTGAGATGAAATTATTTTTATTAATTCCTTTATCTTATATGAATTGTTTGATGATGTCACGATGTTTAATATTCCCATTTTTATTACATGGGTTATGCAATGATGTATGATTTATGATTTTGTGGCACACATAAGAATGGTATCATTATGAGATGGGTGGGACCTATATATCCCTCCAATGCATTGGGTAAAGATTTTATATCTCATGAGATAGACATGGCTGGAAAGGTAGGTTATACCAGTTCAGTGAAACAGGGCTGAAATGAGGGTGACTGGGTTCAGAAATGGACATTGTCCACTAAGATAGTCTTGGCAATGAGTCTTGACTAATAATATATGATTCTCTATGATTATGTGTGTATTCCACAAAGCTTCATGTTTTAAGTTATTATTATTGTGATTACATTTCACTGCCATGATTTATCCCATGTTATGAAATTATGATCTCTTTTGCAGGTTAAGATTTCCAAAAGTTATGTGCTTGTGTTTACGATGTGATTGATATTTATTTTGTTTACCCTTACTGAGCATTTGAGCTCACCCTTTTGTATGTTTTCTTTCCCCAGGTCAGGAAGAAGGTTATTAAGTAGGATATTCCAAAAAGGGACTCTAGATATGATGAAATAAATGGGAGTCAAAGTTTATGCTTTATGAACCAGTTGTTTATGTTTCCCAGTTTCTAAAGACACTATACCTATACGGTCCTTTCGTGGTTTTTGATATATGTTGTAATAAGTATGCTTCAATTTTGAAGTATTGACAATGTATGTAATGTATGGGTCGTTATATTAGACATCACATTCTATGTGATCATGTTCCTAAAAAGAATATATTCTTAAATTTTTTATGCACTAAAATTCAATTAGCTGATATTTTAACTAAACCAATTTCCACTACAATGACTGATTTTATTAAGGGGGTCTAGGTTTATTAATTTTTTAATGTTTTATTTAATTATTAATTATTAATTTTAATTCTTATTTTATATGTTTTTATTATTACTTATCTTTATTAATTTAAAATTTTCATCAATTCTACACTAAAATTTTTCCGTGTATGTTTTTACATTTAAATAATGTAATAATTACTATGTGCTTAATCACACGAAAATAAAGGATTCCATAAACGATTTCTAATTCCAAAACTGTTCATTTTCTTAAAACCCTTCGAATCCCTAAGAACATCCACTGCACTTCTCTACCTACACTTGAACCATTGAAACCCGAGCTTTTCGGACAATCAAAAATCTGTGATAGTAATGGCCAAAACTAAAAGGAATGATGAGCCAAAGACTAGAAACGCTATGTAAAAGAACTATGTAGGATGAATGATTTTGCAAGGAAATGTAATCAATTTGGAATGGTTGTACTAGATGGATCTGATGTTGAGGCAAGCCCCAGCATTTCAAAAACTCGAGAAAACATTCAATGGAGACAATACATAGTTTCTATATGAATAATAACTTTGTCACTTTTTTAAATCAGTTCATTTCAGTATGGGATAATATGAAGATTCAATAATAGCTAAGATCTAGGACATAGATTTTCTGATTTCGTCTATGGAGATAGCCTAAATTCATATATTCCCTCATGAGGGAGTTTTCCATTTTGATTTAAAGAATACTGGTGATAATTTCCATAAGGTTGATGACATTAGGTCATTTCTGTTAGGCACTACAAACAAAAGAAATATGTTGGTGAAAGATCTTGAGCCTGACCAAAATATTTTAGTTAAATTTGTATAAATAGGTATTGCACCCAGAATTTCAAAGATGGATGAAATATTATACCATGATATGTTCATAATGTTTCTATTTATGGGTGATATTATATAGAATATTTCAAGATATATGGCGAGTTATCTCCATTACTACTACCAACCTGAAGCAAGGATAAAATTCGGCCCCTTTAGAATGTACATTTCAATGTTTTATTTTAGAAAGATATGATAAGGCTAGTGGATGCTCGAGTGAGATGCCACCATAGCAAAAAAATTTATGTTAGAACACTAAGAAATATTTGTTTCATTCAGAGCACAATAAAAGTCAAACTCATGCCTATTGGAGTAGAATAAGAAGAATATAGTTCTCAAGAAATACCTAAAAATCAATGGAAAGAGTAGCTGAATCTAAAAATATTGATGTATTAAGGATGATATGGTTTTAAACACCTCATACAAATAGTAATGAGGAAAGTCAACAAGGAATTTAGAGGAAAAGGAAAAGAGTAGCTCAGGCTAATAATGAACCCGTTCAAGAAAATTTTGGATCAAATAAATATATTCTAAGATATATATTTCTATGATAATATATAGTATATCATGTTGATCAGGAAATGATTTATAACATTGAGGTGTCTCCTCAAGTATAAAAATAAATTTTGCATCCAAATGTTGAAAATCCTGGAGAATTTGAAGTGGGTTGATCTAAAAATGTATAGCCTATTGAGATTATTCAAGAGGAATTAGCCCAAGAAGAACCTATTTTAGATGATCCAGCCTTGTAAGAAGTCAATGAAGAGGATGCCCAGGATGAGCAAGAAACTGTTAATATAAATCAAGTAGATAACCTTTGTAAAATTCAAACTGAATTTTTTTGTGAAGATTTTTCTATGGATGAGTCAGGAAAGGACTCAAAGGAAAAATCACTGGAGAAGTCGGTACCAAGGAATGATAAAGAGAAGTCAGATGCTGAATCCCTTCCTCCTACACTGATATATCCAGTTGAAGCTCAGACTGAGAATCAAGAACAAGGTGCCTCTAATTCTGATAATAATTATAGGGAGGAGTTAATATGAAAATTTATTAAATTCCAAGATGAAAATTCTTCTATAATACGATCATTAAAAAAGGAACATCTAAAATTTCACAGATAGGAGGTCGGTTCTGTTTCTAAGAAAGAAGTCAAAAATTTCAACACAGAAATGTTGGTTAAAGTTTCAAATCTCTTATCTGAAATGGAGATGAAGTTAAATTTACTAGAGTTTAAATCATTCATTGAGAAAAAATTCACAGCTTTCAAACATAGTGAAGCCATTATATCATGTACTTCACCAGATCCGATTTGAATATTTGAGGCCATTATAGCAGTTATGAGCAACATGAATGATATACTCTAGTAACTTTAATGAAATATTGATCCTTTGTCTGTGTTATTAGAAAATAAAATGTTTCTTATTGACCACATGACATCTAAGGAACCTATAATTAGAGGTTTTGTCAATAATTTCACATATAATTTATCTCTTTTTATGGAGAATGTTGATAGGTTACATGGGCTTTTCAATTTCATTTTAATAGAATACATACATCTGACATAGGAAGAAAGAGATCTCAAATTCAAGTTAGACGATGGACTGATGAAAAGGTTGAGACTATAGTTTATAGAGCTGAAGGAAATCATTTAGAGGCACTAGACCTCGTTCCTCAATCATTTCTAGCCAAACCGTGATTCTTATTGTCATTACTATACTTGTAATTATATTCTCACTAATATATATCTGAATCACATTTTTATGTGCCATTACAATGTTTTATTGTATTGTCTATGTTATAATTCCAGTAATACAAATTCAAATATTGATAACTATTTTATCATAGCATTTACATAAGTTTAGTGATACATTATTATGTGTTATATTCCTTATTCTATCATTTTTTGGTATCACAAAAATTGGGATAAATATGGATAACCACAACATATTTCTTTTTCGGAGAAATATGGATAATCACAACATATTTTTTTTGGGGGAAATATGGATAAACACAACATTTTTATGGGAATTTTTTTCAGATAAACACAAAATTTTTTATTTATAAAGGAGAAGATATTATTTTACATTATAAAGAGGTAGAAAATGTAAAAATTTGGAAATAATTTTTTTAAAATAAAATTTTTCCTTTATCTTTCAAAAATTCTAAAATAACACAATTAATTTTGTAAGATAATTTTATTGGTTATTTTATGGGTTTTGTGATCATCAAAAGGGGGGAGATTGTTGAGAAATTGTTTTTTTCAACAATACTTTGTCTTTTAATGATGATTTTGATGTTCAAAAATACCTTTATTTTTTATTCTAATGATTTTAATTTGATTATATTTTAGGAAATGAATATTATTTATTTCTCTTTTTTGAAATAATTTTTAAGCATTTTAATCCGAGGGAAATATTTGAAAACCTGTTCGAAAATCGATTTAGTATGTTATGGAAATACTGTTCATACTCAACATGTTATAAAATCACTTTAGAATGGATTGGAATCACAGTTCATACTCTACGTGTTTGGAAATCACTTTAGTGTGTTCTAGAAACACTATTCATACCATACATTGAAGAGCGTAGCGTAAGGATGAGAACTGTCGCTTACGTTGTCAGAAAAGTATGGATAAGCAACCATACATTATCATAAATGTATAGAATAAGAAATATAAATTTGGAAGGATCCTTATGTTTTGAATATTATAAAAGTATGGAAGAATAATCCTACGTTAGTATGGAATGTCATGTTTGTTTCGCAAATGTATGGTTAATCAACCTTACTTTTATAAACACCCTTATATTGGATCATTTACCTTTTGTTTATAAGATGATAAAAGTATGGATTATATACCGTACGTTTGAAAGATGAAGGTAAAAGTATGGATGATCAGCCTTAAATATGTAATCAACATTATGTTTGAGGTCAACCTTATGTTATGAACATTATATTCAAAGAATTCATGCTACGCAGTTCAACACTACGTTTGGATTTAGAGATTCAAACATGGATTTATCAAGTAACAGTCATTATAGAGATTATCAGTACAAATTCAAATAGATTAAAATCTTGAATCTAAAGTGTGTATTTGATTGATTCAATGTTGTTTATTTATGATTCAATGGATTTATTTAAGAGAATCTTTTTCTGGGGAATTTTAAGGGGGGTTACGACTGCTCTGTTATTCAGATATTTGAATATCGCGATTCTATAGGCTATTTTAGTGGATTTAAATTTTAAAGGAAAATGATTGTATTTGTTATATATATCTATGTTATTTTGAATTAAAGTGGATACGATATAGATCATTGTGAAAGAGTTGATATGAACAAATTCTTGAGTTTCTCACTGCTATAGTTTACTGCGACATTCTATGTTTACAGATATGCTACTACCATGATCTATCAAACTCTGTTTTCTAAAGAAGAAGAAGCATGATTGAAGATTCACCAATTCTACATTGATTTTATTTTGGTAATTTATTTTTGGTAAATTTTATAATTAAATTTCAACATCTACTCTAACTTTGTCGACTCATAACTCTTCTATCAGAAGATCATTCTTTCTGAAAACGATGTTCCATCGACTGTCAATTGAGTGTTGTTGGAATTATCAATAACAACTGTAAAGTATTTTAATGAATAAATACTCTTTTACTTTGATTAATTTTCTTCTTGTACTAGGCTCTGTGTGCTGTTTTATGTACAAACCATAAGGTTTTGTTTTGCCTTAAAATTGTAAAGGTGTCACCTGCATGCACATAGTTTTCGAACGATCTATTGATAAGTGGACCAGATAGTGAAAATTACCAAGATAGTGGAGTAGAGTGTTGGTGGAGTGAATTTGGGGCCTTCTATTCCCTGAACCACTATAAATCAAGCCCCCTTTTTATTTATTTTACACTACTTAATCATTCTGATAAAGATGAAAGGACAGATAATGATCTCACGAAGAAATTGTAATACATACAATTCACCCCCACACCTCTTGTTTATATTTGGTATAACACGATCCAAAAATATCTGTGTTGTAAATATTATCCTTAAAAACATTTAAATTTATTTTATTTCACCATATTTTAAAAAATACAAAACATTTAGAAACAAATTATTCTTACGTATGAAAAAAAACAGCCATCCAATTTGGTGCCAATATTTTTTTGCACTTTTTTAAATTGAATGCGACTTATGTTCATGAATCATATTTTTCAAATATGGTTCAAATGACATATGAATTCTTGTGTGGTTATTATATCTAATAAAGGATGGTTCATATGTTTAATGTATTAGTAAAAAATTATATGGTGTTTTCCAATATAAAATATAATGGAATTATACTCAGCTAAAACAAAATATTTTTTTTATTAAAGGTCATGTGGATCTTTGATGAGATACATGATGATGATGACATATAAATAATCCTTAGATATAAGAAGTGTGAAGTAACATTTAGTAGATCAGTAAAATCATGATAGACCTTATTTATATACCATTTATGGGTAATTGTGACAATAGTTATAAACAAAGAAATTGGTTCAGTCATTTAATGTTTTCATAATAACCTATATGAAAGTTCCCATACAGATTATTAGTGAAATTCAACTTAAATGAACCATATAAATATGTGATACTTTAAACCAATCTTGATCAGTTGATTCCATTGTATATATGTATAATTTTATATATCAGAACACAATCATTGAGGGGGTGACTCTCGTATATAGAGTATTAGTGATGATCATCCATAGATCATTATTCTTGAGTGTGTATAAGGAGACCCAAGAATAACATTCATAAATAGTACATAATTCTAGATGAATATTGAATATATATAATAGTTATAAATATTGGAGTACTTTAAATCTTTAGTGTATTTGGATAATTGACACATAATCAACTTATTTCATAAAAGATCTTATGTTTCACATTAAATATCTTCATATTAGTACCCTTCTAAACATATCATACTTAGAGCCTTCCATCAAAACATGGGAAAGTAAAATAGAATAAATGGTGACATCATATGCTTATTATGGGTAAATATTGGAGATATAAATCATAATATCAATAAATAATCTTAAGGTAATGATAAAATATTCATTTTTAGGTTTTAAACATAAATAATTCATAACCATAAAATCGTAGATCCTAAAATCCCAAATAAAATCACATCTAAATGGATGATTAGTAAGGGAATTAAATAACTAATCATCATTCAAGAGTTATAACACAGGAATGTGGAATTATAAATACTGTAAATCATAATAGTTTTAATATATCAATTTATAATCATGTTAATGAACAAAACATGGGAGAGTAGCTAAAATAAATCATACTCACACATAAAAATATGAACATAGACATTTTCAATCTTATCAACTCATAATCTTGTGAACATAACCTAAATTAGTCGAACTCGCACATTTGAATGTGAACATAGCTATATAAAATTAGGTTAATGATTAACACCATCATCATCTCATGAGATATCTGTATCACATTACCCAATGCATTATTGTATATGATGGACCAAACTATGACATAATCATAATCCATTCATTAGTAAGAAATATGGTTATGAAAATATTTAACATTTATTCATACACTAACCTGTGGAAAATAAAATAAAATTAATCAATATTTTATCATCATACTAAATAACCATATAGAGAAAGAATAAGAATGGTATCATTGAGAAATACCCCTAGTGATGTATAGGAAACATAAAAATAAATTATCATATATGAAAATACCGTTAAATTTTCATTAGAACATTTTTTTGTGGAAAATATTATTTTATTTCTAAATATCTTATTTAAAGAAAAAAATATTTCATAATATCATGACAAACATTTTATTTTAAAATATTATGAAAAAATTGTAAATTAATCATTAGATAAAAGAGAATTTATGATGGTGGGAAAATTAATTCTTGCAGTATATGTTAAAACAATGATACGAAAAAGGAAATGAAGTTGGTTTTTCTTAAAAACATTTCCTCCAACATTTTAAGAACACAAGAGAGTAAAATTGTATAATTAATTTAAAATTTCATGATTAACTATGTTAGAATAAAATATATGTGTTCTAAAGTATATGTATCCGATAATTTCCGTAAATGTAAATTTATCATAAAAATTCCCATATATAAATGATATTGTAACATAAATCACTTAACTAAAGACTTAACTTACCACATATGAATTCGAACTAAATATATAAAAATATAGATTTTTTATGAATATATTGCATAATTATATTCATATATAACATAATATTTTTAATTCCTTTATAATTTTTAGTATTCCTAATGTTAACAAGTCTTCCTTACAATGGACATTCAGGTGAAAATGGTTTGTTTTCATGCATGTATCTTTTTTATGGTTCTAGTTATTATACCTTGGTCATGGTTAATATCTAAAATATTTATAATGAAATAGTTATCATATTTATTCATTATATATACTTTTATAACATTCACTTAATGAGGTGATGAAAACTGAATTATATCCCTTTGTAGAGATGATAGTGTGTACATACACATGAGTTTATTTCCATTTTTTAAATATATGGAATGAAAGAAAATTATTTTATAATTATATTTTATTGAATTGTTTTCATCCCATAACTATCATATATATTCAGTAAATCTGTCTTTATTACCCTCTTTGTAAAGAAGAATTGAAAAAAATCACATCGCTTCAAAGAGGATGTTGTTCACACATACATACAAGAGTTGTTATCATTTTCCAATGGATTGAATGGTAAGAAGGTAGGTAAAAAATTAAAATTAATAAAGCATAGTAATATCATAAATATTATATATAAACATTAAATATATCAAAATAACCAACCATGAATTTTGGTGATGAATTATAAAATATATCACAACCCGGGGCGGTAGTCTGTACGTACACATAAATGATTCCTTCATTTCCCATTTGATGGTGAAGTAGGAAAAAAGTTTGATAAATTAGTACAATAGCATATAATTAAATTTAAGACACTTAAATCATCATGTTATAATTGATACAATAGCTTTAGTTATGGTAGAGGAAGAAATATAATTGAATTTACTTGGTTGAGAGTTATATATCCACAGTGAGAAAACTCGCTTGGATTACACCTTAATCCTTGAAAGGATATAATTCTAATCAATATAGGACCTCTAGGACATATTGTGGCATTTTTGGAATTTATTTGGCTAGTTTTCTTTCATACTAGAAGCCTCATGAAGTATAAAGAATAGCGTAAATGTGGTGTCTGTTTATATGGGAGGGAGAGGACTTACTGGTAATGTTTCAAAAGATTAAAATATATTAATTCATTAATCAAGAAAAATGAAATTACCTTATCCCTCTAAAGATACCACAATGAAGGAAGATATATAAAGACTCTTGAGTCCCATATCCAATGTACCATGGGTTTATGACAAGCACCAAGGGTATAAAAATCTCATGTATGGGAGGCATTACACTCTATAATAATGTAGAATATGTTGATAAGATGAATCATCCAAAATAAATTACATGATAAAATATAAAATAAATACAAGCCATCCCATAATGTATGTAAAAATAAAAAGGATTCATATTAAAGTCCTCAAAATAAATACCCAAAAACATTCCTAAATCAATGATAACAAACTGTCCATAGGTCTAGGATATTAATGTCTAGCATGATCTATGAAGTCCTCCAGGAAACCTGAAATCAGTTTCATATTCATTGTTTGAGAATTTTGGTAAACTCATTGGTAAAACCAATGTCACATTTTCATATGTGAAAAGAGAATACTAATACATAAATGAGTTATCAAAATAATAACCAAACAATTCCTATACAAGTATACTGACCAGAACCCCAACCTCACTAAGGATCTCCCACAAAATAACACATCCAAGTATAATAATATAATATGAATCATATTGATAATAGGGTACCCCACACTTATTTCCCATGGATTTTCTACTCTATCAACCCAAATTAGTATGTTATATTGTCCCCACCTCATCTGAATAACATCACATCACATCACATCTCTCAAGCATACACCTGGTCCATAAAATCACATCACATATCATTACCAGGGAAGTAGAGTGTCATGGACATGAATGACAACAAAATCATTCCTTGATCCTCCAACACATAACACCCAACATAATGTGTCTCACCACATCTCAACCGAACACACCTAGGCCTTAAAAACTCATCACATCACATGTAGATACCAACACTTTTTACTTCTATCTATCACATCCCATGTATATCACCATCACCTAGAATATTTATTGGAGAAGAGCTGCTAGCCATCCATCCTCTGACTGAGATGTTGGAAAAAAACACCCCCCCACATGACTATGTGGGTGTTCACATATAGTGCTTGATGAGGGTGGGTGCATATAGAAATTACAAGAATAAAATGGGTATATACATTTAGAGTTATAGAACACAAGCACCATACAAAGGGGTAACAACCAAAGAACAAATAAACTCATAGGAACCTCTACTACCACATTCCAAACTAAATGCACAATTGTATAAAATAGAAACACAATCCAAAAGTCATATATTATTTTTCCATTTTCATGAAGCCATTTTCTATATTTTTTGTTACCGAACTCTAACATTAAAACATGATATTTTCTTAGTATTTTCAACCCATCATTCATATATAAACATTAACCATCTATTCCATACAACCTTTTATCATTTAATTCGTTAAACATTCCCATTATTATTGTTATTGTTTTCACCATCCATTACTAACATAGAAAATAATACTAAAAAGCACCATAAAAAGTAGCATTGTACAACATCCCAACTTCCACAACCACTTCATTACATTTATCAAAACCCCAATGCACCACCACTACATGACAACCATCACTTTACCGCTGCAAAACCGCATATAATTCACTCATCTACACACATAACAACATATCTAATGTGCATATTTTCATCCCTAGGGTCACAAACCACAACCATTCCACACATCACATTTCATGACCCAACACACAAACTTTTCAGTTTTAGCTATGGAGTTTTCATTCAATTCCATTAATTTATTGAAGGGTATTATCCCAAAAGTCATAATTTTTTATGGCATCCAATTCATTATGAGGTTGTGCATTATTATCTAATTATGTTTTATATTTTATCAATAATCTCATAATATGAATTACAAAATTATCATCATAAAAAAATAGTGAAGGACCCCAAA
This sequence comes from Viscum album, assembly GCA_963277665.1. Taxonomy (NCBI): domain Eukaryota; kingdom Viridiplantae; phylum Streptophyta; class Magnoliopsida; order Santalales; family Viscaceae; genus Viscum; species Viscum album. The sequence goes on from OY728150.1 coordinate 1,050,895,390, forward strand.
TCGCCATTATTTTCAGCAAGGTGTTATACATGTACAAAAAATATCAATAATAATAAATAAACTTTTAAAAACATGTGACTCATCTTCCCCAACCGCATTGATATTTTTAAAAAAAATTGTCTTTTTAGATTTAGATGAAACTAATTTAATATGAATATACATAATAACCCATCTCCACATGATACTAAAAAAATATGAATTCTATAAATTTATCTATGTAACAAAGGATCCACACACTAACTTGTTACTCTAGAAATAGGGGGTCTGCTTACAAGAAGAATCCTCTTTGGGGAAGTTCCATTCAACCGCAACAACATAGATGAAAAACTCCAAGGGGAGATGTATTTAGAACATCCCATATCAAGAGAAGGTAAGCCTAAAATAATATAGGATAGTTCTCATGTTTTAAAAGATTGTATCTGAGGCTCGCTGGATTAAATACATTTTAGATTGGAAATTAATGGAGGATCTTATCAAAATTATGAACATAAAACATTTAAAATGACTACAATGTTTTCAAAAATTAACAATATGATTAATCCCTTTTGAAACTACTTTAAAACCAATTAATTAAGACATTAAAATAAATTCTCTTCATAAAATTCATCAAAATGGAAACATAATAAATTTTAGAAAAACTGGAAACACTTTTAACTAACTGACCATTGAAAAAGACCTACTACTAGAATGACCCACCTTCAGATTGACCCACCATCATAAATGACCTTCATCTAGAATAACCCACCATTAGAAAATGAACTAACACTAGAATAACCTACCGTTGGAATGACCCATCATTAGAAATGACCTACCACCAGAATGACCCACCATCAGAAATGACCCACTACTAGAATGACTGACTGTCATAATGGCCCACAATCATAAATGACCAACCATCAGAATGAGATACCCCAAGAATGACCCACTTTCATAATGAACCAACCTAAAAATTAACCTGCTACCAGAACTACCTGTCAATTGAATGGACCTACAACCAGAGTGACCCGCCATTAGAAATGACTTACCTCGAGAATGAACTACTACTAGAATTACCCCATCAGAAATGACCTAATTCCCGAATTATCTACCTCTTGAATTAAATGCCATGAGAATGACTTACCATCTGAATTAACAGCCTTAAAAAATAAATTACCTCTAGATTGACTCATCAAATAAATTGTACATTAGACCCTAAAACTACCATTTTACCTACAAAACAATTAAAAAATCCTCCAATATTTCTACCAGGTCCTCTATACATTCCCTGGACATATAAACCACTAGATTTCCCACAATGTAATGTGTTTAAATGTATGTTATGTTACATCATACACCTCTCCAACTATTATATTTTTTGATCATTAAAAAAACATCGGAGAAAGGTGATAGTGGGTATGAACAACCATACCTTATGATACCTCTCAAGGATCTCATTACATCTAAAACTATTCCCCAAATAGAACTTACTATCCAAAACACCCAAAATATCTAAACAAAAACATACTACCTTGAACATTGGAATCTGGGAATTTCATCCTCCATGTTTTGATTTTATCTGCCTTCTGAGACACTGACTCATCTGAATAAGTTTAATAATATTTTAGTATAATAGGTCTCTATTTCGAGTCATGATATGTAATTACACATGTCATAACTCAATCACACATCCCACAACATATACCACTTCATGGGGAAAATATCTCATTAAAAATCAAGGTCCAAATAGCACATTATAAAGCAAAACGGAGAAATGAAAAACTCCAAAAAAACTAAGGGTACTCGGAATGTGTATGCATATCATAATCCAAAGTAATATTCTTCAAGACACTAAGTCATCACAAAATATGAATCAAGGAATGTTTCATCCTCATGAATAGAAAACCCATAAGGAAAAGAGAATATCGGTTTGAATAACCAACACATGACATACCTCTCAATTTTTTTGATATATTTGGAAAACTAAAACTATTGGGGGAAAGAAGTGTAAATATAGAAACTAAAATAAAAAAAATCTCTCAGGGGTATACCTCTAATATAAACATAACATCACAAAGATGGTTATAAAAAACACATCAAGAAATACATATCCCCAAATTACGAACAAAACATTATTTTAAACTCAATTCATCATTCATATTTTAAATGTCCACCTATACGTTGAAAACCAATTTTTTAACAAATTAATGCCTTTTAAAATCACACTTAATTTAAATGAATATTTTTAAACATAAAAATTACCTCATTGAAACAATTTTTATTTTATGTTTTTGTTCTCCCAATATTTTCAAATCCTTAAAAATAATATTTTGTCTCACAATTTCACACCATTTACTTCAAAAAAATAGTAATTTTTTTCAAAACTCATGAACATTTTCTTACAGTCCCAAATTCAATGCATGATGTGAATCATAAAAAACACAAGGCTTGAATGAGATATTTTATCCAGTTGTAAAATTTTGAATGTTATCTAACAAAAAATTATTTACTTGGAGAATACCCATGAAAAAAATTATATAACACTAATAAATCAATATATGAAATCCTATTAACATATAAATTGATTCCATAAACATTAAAATAAAGTGAAATCATCTAACACACCATGATATTGTCCTCTTTGGTCAGTACTGAATCCGCAAAATGGTATTAAAATGTGTTATAATATAACATGTCATGATGTGGGAAGGAGTTTTCCTATCTTGGTGTGATTGAGTTCATAACATGTATCATCAATAAAATATCAATAATAAAATAACCACCAAATAGATAGTAGTCAAAAATTCTCATCACTTCCTTTATAAAAATATTTAGGCGTGGGAGGAAAGATCATCTTCAATAGTTTTCCAAATTTTCTAAACAACGCCTTTTCTTTTATTAGAAAATTTACGTGATTAAACATTTTATGGGAGGTGATGGATTCTACCAACATAATCACACCTCAACACAACACAATATATCTCACCAAAACAACCATAAATCTCAACCACTTCATGATACTACTAGTGGACCACACAACTACTATCCAAGCATCCCAACCAAGGAATATCTTCACAAAAATATTTTACAACCACCTCACCTCACCACTTTACAATGATCAAGAAACTAAACTTTTCACAGAACCACATTATCTATATTATCCTCCACACTTACCAAAAATTGATCACCATTATCATTACACATCAAATCTACAAGCATGGAGATCACAAAATTTCCTCTCCCATGTCAACATATTATCCACTTTGGGTGACACTGACATGACCATACTATTTTAATTTTATCATAGTATAACATGTCTTTATTGGGGGGAAAATCCTCCACCACTTCGTATACTTGATGGTTTTAATCACACATCACACAAGGTAACTTAATAATAACAACTACACATAGCAGAAACATATTCAATCTTATAAAATATTTCAAGGGCTTATATTACATCGCCTCATTATTTAGCACAATAATTATCACATAATTTAAAATTCTACCTGTGAAAATAGACCATTAACTACATAAAGTAATTATTATTTTAATTCATGGTGATCTTCACCAATTATTCACATAAAGGTTCTCATAATTCACAACAATCATATCACATGAAATGATTATAACCACCATTATTTTTAGAAAGGCATAACAACATATCAACAAAAAAATAAACGGGAAACCCAAAAACATTGAAAATTTACAAATCATTTTTGTAAAATACATTGCCTTGAATTTAAATAACTCTAAAATGCATCCATGTTATAGACAAAAATGCACACACATCATCTCAACTATCAGGTTTAATGTCATTAGATATGAAATTCATGATTCATCTTATTATCAAGTAAATATAATTCCAGATTCATTTGAAAATTTGTAAATTATAGGTTCATGTGTTCAATTAAAATACTATATTATATACACAACATTTTATTAAAATCATCAAAATAAAACATGCTTTCTCAAAACCAAAATTAAAATTTCACATGTTATGTTACTATGTTTCATTCTTTATAATGATTGAACTAAGAAATATTTAATCATTTTAGGGTTCAAGAAAAAATTCATTCATATAGAAATAAGGATACCATGTTTCTACGTAAATATTTAAAAACAACATATTTAACATGATACATGATTAAGCCTCACATACTATAATTCCCTTATCACAAAAAGTTGTTTTTAAATTATTTTTATGCTTCCCGCAAAAACTAATCATTACTTAACATGTGAGGAATGGTTATTTTAGAACAAAAATAATCATCTTAGTTATTGATGAAAATAATTTATCATTTAAACTTTCTCAAGTCCAAATTGGATTACATAAGATATTCACATCTTTTTCAAAAAAAATAGAAACCTATTCTAAAATAATTATCCCCTAACCCATGCTTACTGAATATTATTGTATTAATACCACTGAACTGTAATCATTCCAAAAAAAAGAGAAAGTTATTATTATCAAGGTTTCCAAATTCAATGGAATTATCAATAATTTAGATTTCTAGTTTTTAGAAAATTGAGGATTTAAACGTCCAAAAATAATGTTGTACAATAATTCCATATCATATAATCATGATAAATTACAAATGTAAATAAACACATGTCATATTATCTCACATGGGAAAAATAATATTTCTAAGAATAGATTCAAAATAATTCATTTTTCTATGAAAGTATAAAATCTAATTGATGTAACATGCTTTATTAGGGTCTTAAAAATTAAATATTCATTCACCATAAAATACACTTAGAATGATTCTATAGAAATTTAAAACAATATGAAAATAAGATAACATGTTAAAATATTTTTGAAAGTAAAAAACATCAATTCATGAAGAATCATGTTATAGTAGTTAATGAAACAACACATTTAAATCTAAAAAGGTTTTAAAAAATTATGTCAGATAGTTTTCAATTTTTTTACACTTTCCATTTAGGTTATAAGAGTAATTTAGAAAAAAATGATAGTTCATCAGAAACAATATTGTATAATATGTCATACAAACATGTGTAAAATATCATAAGTTATTTAATGCATTTTAACTTCCCAAGTTTACCTAATTAAAGAAATAACACAACCAATCATAACGCATGTACCCCTCCTATGTATCTACCCACAAAATAAGTCCACATAACATGGTAATTAAATAAAAACTTATTCCGTGCATTGTATCAAAGGGGGAACTAAAATCATGTCTCCTATCTAGTCTCCCTTGACTATGCCACACACCATGGAAAACATGCAATCTTTACAAACTAACACATGCAATCCTCATTGCTCAAAACACTAACCTTCATCATATATTTCAATCATCCACACTGATACCACTCTTTCATGACCCTGTCCCTCCAAAGATACCACATTTAAAAAAGAGAGATAACGACCCAAGAATTCAACCTCCAGAAGACCCAGGGTTGGCCACTTGCATCAAGGGTAAACAAATATCATGTATGGAAGGAATTACCCTCTATAATAAATTAGTATTGGGATATAAGATGAATTCTCCATAATAAGAATTATTATATAACAAAAAATAAAGCCTAACCATGCCACAATGCATGCATTAATTAAACTGATACATAAAAAAGTCTCCAAAATAAATACCCAAAACAATGCTAACGTTGTAACGCAACAACATTCTATAGGACTGATCTAGTAATGTTCCACACAGTCCATGAAGTCAACCTAGAAATCGGAATGTGGTTTCCTATATATTGGGTAAACATACAGGTATACACAGTTGGAAAGTAAATTTCTATTGTGCACATGTGAGAATAGAATATTAATGAACCCGTGAGATAAATAGTAGAACAAAAAAACCTATACAGGTATAAAAACTAGGTCACGAGCCTAACCACGGCTCGCTCACCAAAAAACTACAACTATAATAATATAATATAAATCATGTCGATGATAGGGTACCCTGCAACATTTCCCACTATTTTTCTTCTCTCTCACCCCAACATCATACATCTGGGTGCTCACACCTCTTCTGATTAACATCACATCACATTAATTCAATTATTTTCCATAGACATAATGGGACATCACATCTCATAAATATTGTAGTAGGGTATCTTGAAAATGAAGGACATGAACCTCATTCCCTCCTCCTACCATGCACGACCCCCACTAAAATCCATCTCACCACTTCTCACCCAAACACACATAGTCCCTAACAGATCCTCACGTCACATTAATGTAGTGAAAGTTTTGACTTCAGGACATCATAGACCATGCATTTCACCAATTCCTAGAAGATGGTTTGAGGAAGTATGGGTTTCCATACATCTATCCTCCCATCGAGATATTGGTAAACCCACCCCTCATGCGCATATGTGGGTGTTTCTATATTTTTCTCAATGAGGGTTGGGTGTTTATAGATATCAAAAGAATATATAGGGTATATACATATTGATTTACATCATGTAATCCCCATCCTAAGGGTTCACAACCAAGGCACACATAAACTCATCGGATCCTCCACTTCTTCTTCCAAATATAAATTCACAACCCCACACAAGTGAAACACAAGAAAAAATTTATATTTCAGTATTTTATTTCATTTAATCCATTTTCCATATTTTCAAATAAAAATACCTTACAATAAAACATTCTATTTTCTTATAAATTTCATCCCATTATTCATATATAAACATTAACAATTAAATCCATATATCTCTTTGTAAATTAATTAATTAAACATACCCTTTATTATTATTATTCATTTCAACATCCATTAGTAACTAAAAAACTAACACTATACAACACACAACAATATGTACTGTACAACAGCCCAACAACCACAATAATATCCCAAACTCTATTGTATTCCCTATTCACCACTACACCATAACAACCATTTCATCCCCACTGCAAAACCTCTTCTCATCCACTCCCCCAAACACATTACAACATAACCATTGTGCATCACATCAACCTCATGATCACAAAATAAAACCATTACAAATGTAACATCAAAGAACACATCACACAACCATTTTAGATTTACCAATGGGGTTCTTATTCAATTAATCGTCTCTATTTAATGGTGTTATCAAAAAATCCATAAGATACCATGGCATATAAATCATTACAAAACTGTATGATATTAGACAATTATTGTTTATGTTTTATCAACAATTGAACAACATGAATTCCACAATTTGCATCATAAAAACAAACACATGGACCCCCAATATCCATAATCTTTAATAAGGAATTATACCTATACAAAAACAATATCAATAATAATAATAATAATAATAATAATAACATGTAAAAACATGTGATTCACTTTACCCTTCCACTTTTTGAATTTCGTTATCCAATTTCATTATATTTGTTAATTTCTCTACAGCCAATTGTGAAAAGATAATCATAATTTCCCCTCCCTATTTGATAAGAAATATAAGAAATGAATAGATTCTTACATATAATTAAGTAGCCTTATGCAATTTGAAAGCACTATAGATAGTGCTTGATTGTAATGGAGAAAAACACTTCAGGGATACTAGATCCAAATGCAATAACATGGATCAATGACTCCATGTGAAGAAGGATTTGTAACTTCCAATATCAAGAGAATGTAAACCTAAACAAAATAAGGATATTTCTATTCTTTTGAAAGATTATATCAAAGACCTATGTGATTAAACACAGTTTAGACTTCCTATTAAAAGAGAATCCCAATATAACCATGTGCTTAAAAAATTTAAAAGGTATCCAAAGTTTTTAAAAATTATTTTTATGATTAATCCCCATTGAAATTTATTTAAAGACCATTAATTATGAAATTAAACTCATTTTTCATCATAAAAGATGTCAAAATTGAAAATTAATTTTTTTTTTTGGAAAAACAAGAAACATTATTTACTAACTGACCACCAAAAAATAACCTATCACAAGATTGATCTATAATTAAAATGACCCACAATTAGAAACCACATACCGTCAGAATGAACAACCATGAGAAATTACCTACCACTGGGATGACTTAACACCAAAATGACCAACCATCAGAAATGACCTCCCCCCATAATGACATTCTCTGAGAAATAACCTACTTCCAGAATGAACTAACACTAGAATGACCCACCATCATAAATAAAACACCATTAGAATGTCTTATCACCCAAATGACCCTCCGTTAGAATTACCTACTATTAGAATGAACCACCATTTGAAGTATCCTACCTCTAGAATGACTCACTGTCTGAAATGACCTATTGTCATAATGATCGACTACCCAAATGACTCATCATAAAAATGACCTAATACTATAATGATTCATAGTTAGAATGAATTTCCATCAGAAATAACCTAACTCCACAATGAAATACTCCCAGAATGGCCCACCATTTGAAATGACCTACTTCCTGAGTGAACTACCTCCTGAATGACATCCCTTCAGAATTGATTTACAGCCAAAATAAATTGCAATTATAATTTCTTACCATACCCTAATACTTCCATATTTTCTACAAAACACTTTAAAACTCTTCCCTTACTTCTCCCAATACCTCTGAACTTTCCCCGTACGTCTCAGACAATACAATTCCCAAAATGTAACGGGCCAAAAGATCTTATATATTGTTGAAAATATCGCAAAAATGATTCAAATTTAAGTATTAGATGATATAGGGTCGAAATATTACCATTATATGGAGTTTATAGAATTTTTTAATTCATTATAACTCTTATATCTATAGTTTAACCCATTTTTAACTTCATTTTACCTTTATCGTAGTAATGGATTTTTTCATCGATTTCTATTCATAATGACTAAAATGTTAATTGAAATTTATAAATAATACTAATTATACTAATTTATAATATGGAATCCATTTTATAATATTCAATAACTATAAACATAATCAATTATGTTTCCAATAAACCCACAAATTGCGATGAAAAATCATTTTCTATATAATTCATTTTAAAGTTTAAAATTTTTTTATTACCAAAATTAAGCATAATGTCTAATCTAACAACATAAATTAGAATTTTTAATATAAATGAAATAATGAAGTTTTAAAATAAATTTAAAATAAAATGGGACTTTTTATATTCTTGAATGGAGAAGATAGTTTTCTATAAAATCAATTTTTCCCTATTCACTGAAAAAATAATTTTTCCTTAAAAATACCAAAATTTATCCTTAAGATAATTTTGATATGTGGATTTAAAAAATATTATAATTTGTATGAAATAAAATTTATACAATATAAATAAATAAATTATAATATTTTATCACTTAAAGAAATAAAATAAACTTTTAATAAAAATTATTTTTAAAGGAAAATATATCATAAAATCTGAGGGTGTCACATTATACCCCTTATAATAATTTATCCTTTTAAATTATATTAATTTGATATAAATAAATTGATAGAGTTATACTTTATTACATCATAAGGTTCCCATATATCTTCCTTATATTTATGGTTTCACCACAAAACATGGATCATGTGAGTGGAATTTTTCTTTATAAATTCTTGTCTTTGATCGAGAATGTCCACCAGTTTTTCCTCATAAGAGTGATCATTCACTAGTGGCATGAAATCTATGTTCAATACTTATAAAATATCAGGTATATAATTCATATGGAGAGATACATAGAAGAAACTGTGAACATGCGATATATTTTGGTTTAATAATAAGAAATAATTAACTCTTCTTATATAATTAATAATTTTGAAGGGACAAGTATATCTTATGCCCATCTTGAACTTCTCTAAAATATCTCTATCTTCATCAGAGGATATATTCATAGGAATACATTTTCACTAACTTCAAACACTAGATATCACATACTATTGTAATCATAAATTTTATATTGACTCTAAGCTTCCCTAATATGTTACTTAATGACTCTAACATTCTCTATTATTTCCTCATCCATCTTAAGTACCAATATTTTTTGTTCACCAACATAAACCCATCAAATTTGAGTAATTTAATTACTTATATATATATATATATATATAAAGAGTCATCCAAATACATGAGTAAAAAGTTTTTTTGTGAGAAAATTCCACCAAAGGAAGGCGTTGATCCCAACAACCAATAAAATCATGAGAATAAGATCATAGAATACTGTCTATGATTTGACTAGTGTTCTTAGACCATACATCTATCTGAATATGATATTCAGCTCTAAATATTATATTTTTATTCAATTCTAGTTAGATACTTCCATAAAACATTAATTTACACTTTATATCTTGATTAGATACAATATAATGTGTTACTCCATGAAAGGATATCACTTCCATGATGTATATCCCAAAATGATTATCCGGATAGAAAAATTATCTGATATTAATGAGATTTGATGACTTTATATGTTGATCAACTAGAAAAAAAATAATTTCTCCCTTTTGTTATATTGGGTAGTCCAACAACAAAATCCATGGTGATTTTTCCAATTTACATTATGGTGTGTGAAATGGTTGATAGATCCACATAGGATTCTATATCACAACCTTAACTTGTTGATATATTAGGTATCAAGATATATACATTTTATCATCAATTTTCTAGTTATCCCACCAGAAATAATCTTTCATATATATATATATATATATTCTTTTATGATGAATATAGAATAATGATCTATGAGATAAATCAAACAAATCCTTCATCAAGAATATTATTTATGGGACACATAGTCAGTTTATAAAACTTATAATTCAAAAAAAATATGGTTTAAATCAAGAAAATTTCTCACCTTATGTAGTTATACATCTTATATTTTATATCATTAACTATTATATGAATCAATTTTTGAACATTCATATAAGAAAGATAGTATTTTGTATCTTTTCTTGTGATTTAAATAAATATAATTTTAAAATAAATAAGTATTATATCCTTATCAATACTTATTAAGAAAAATAGGCATGGTATTCTTGTCTTAGAGCATCATCTAACGTGTTCTCCTTCCAATGGTGGTTGTGTATTGAGCTGTCACAACCTTTAATCAATTCAAACAAACTCTTTTGGAACATATTTAACTCTTTTTGTGTTAATATGTACATAAATATTTTATGATAAGTACATATATCATATCCCTCATAATAAATATTGTTAAATTATATTTTTAATGAAAAAATTACCACCTTTATCTCCAGATCATGTGTAGGGTTATTTTTCTTATGCGTTCCAAATTAGTATGAGGCATAAAAAATCAGCAGGTCATTCTACTTAAGGATACATCCCAGTCACTTCTTTGATAAGTCTCTATAAAGTACAAACCCTTCTTCATTTAAGGTAGTGTGGGTACTAGTGAACATATAGTAACCTAGGAATATCATATATAGATATTACATCATTTTTTAATAATATTAATTACATTACACACACACATGCGTGAGGACCATTAAATTTAAGTGACCATGTAAACATAGAAACACAAAAAACTAATTTTATGAAATTTCCTAAAAGTATCCAATTAAGATATTCTCATTAAGTACTCTTCATATACATAACCTAATTATAACCATTAATTATAACTTGTGGAATGGAAAAACAAGGGAGATCTTAGATTCTCATTTAGGGTAAATAAGGTAGATACATAAGTATAATATGAACATATGGGTATGATAACATGAGCATAAAATTTGGAGACTATACCTTGAATATAAAAATCTTAATCTTGTGTCATGGAATAGATATTGGTAGTATATAGGACATGAATCATAACGTAATAAAATAAAATGACCCATGAGAGCCTAACATTTCTAAAAACCATAAAATTGTGGCATACACATATGAAACATAAATAATTTCCATATTAGTTAAGGATCACTTCTAAGGATATCATCGTGGAATGGGTTCTCTCCTTAAACCATTATAGTATTCAAGGTTCACTCCAAAGACCATAAAAATAGAAAAACCTATTTACTGAACAATGTTAAATCCCCATTCTAGTCATTTCTAACCCATGAGATATAAATCTCTACCAAATACGTTGGATATCTAGAATGTTCCCACCCTTCACATAATGAAGATCATATGTATGTGTGCCACAAGATCATAAAACATTTATCATATCATAATCCCTAAAAATAAATTGGTTTCATAAACTTTTAATCATGTTATATCCTATTTATAATAAGTTAGTTAAATATTAATTTAATAATTTCATTATAGCATAGCCCCTTCAAAGAAACAAGTTTCATAATAACTCTATCATTGTATAACCCATAGAAGAGAAATAGATTTCATAAACATCACATCATCATAAACAAAAAACATTATGAGAATGAATTAGAGTGTTATTATTGGATAATATCCTCTATAAATCATAGGTAACCTCAACAGATTATATTTTTTATAAATAATTACCTTGAAAGAAAATTCACATAGAGCATTTCTTGAAGAAAATAACAATCCATTTAAAATACCTTATTTAAACTAAAAATTATATTATATTTTAAAAATAATTGTATTTTAAAATAAAAATGAAAAATTAATAAGGAATCTTTAAAAATAATTTAAAAAAATTATTGAGTAAGGTATCCATTCCACTAAAAAAATATTAAAGAAAAATTTTCATAATCACTTTTTACATTTGAAATCATTTATTTAAAATATAAAAAATTCAAATATAATAACGATAAATTTTTAATTGGAAATTTATTTTAAAAAATTTTATATAAAGATTTAAATAATTTATTGTTCATCATATCAGTATTGATTTTTATGACATACATTTTAAAAAATTAATCACATTTCTGTTTAAATTCAAATGGTCATTTTTTGGAAAAATAAAAGAAGATTACCTTAAAATCATTTTTTTATAAATGAAATCATGGGTAAACAATTATATTAAAAATTATATGAGAATAATAAATATTTTTTTAAAACCTTTTTTGTAAAACATTTTTTTGGAAGAAATCAAATATTTGGTTGAAGATATAAATGTTTTCCAATTTTCTTAAAATAATTTTCCCAATTATTTTAAGATCCAAATAGTGGGAAAATGGTACTATTACATTAAATTGTCATGAATAACTAGATGATAATAAAATTTATGATTTTAATGATATATGGATCATAATACTTTATCATTGGAAATATAATCATAAACAATCTCGATAGTGAGATTGTAATACAATCTCTTCACCACTTTGGTAACTTTGAATTTTAAGCCCCACGAAATAATAAAATATCTGAAAAATTAAGTATAATAATATTATTTAAATTTATTATATTAAATTTCATGTATTCATTATAAATTACTCATAATAGAAACGAGTGGTGAATTTTCATACAACTCCTAGAAATAAATGAGAGACTAGAAATCCCTTATGTTAAGTGTTCATTTCTTTTTTATACATTAGAACCTCTTGTTTAATACATATATTTTTGTTATACATATATTAATGAAAAAAACATGCATATACCATAAAATATTTTATTTACATATATTCATTTATTACACATTTATGAACAATTACATGTTAAATTCATGTTTCATGTAATAACCACTTTGTTTTTTGAATATGTTATGATTTTTTATTTTTGGTCCAATTAATCCGATCATGGTTATATAATATAAAGAATAATAATACTAGAAAAATTATATTATTTATACGTCAATTAAACATTTAATAAAAATCATTAATTATGAATTTGTGAAATAAAGTATGTTATGATCATGGACGTGGTAGGTCATACGTACATATGAGTAGCATTTCAATTTTAAACGATTTTTATTTTGATGTCAGTAATATCTTATCTTCCCAGAATGATGATAATATTAAAAATAAATTATTATTTATTTAAATATACTTACATATATCATCCATGTGGTTTGGTGATGAAAATATTGAGTAAAATTACTTCGTGAAGGGGGTTATCCACACGTACATGAATGATGTTACCATATTTCATTAAGTGAAAACTTATGAACTAGAATGATTTATTAATTATAAATAATGATAAATATTTCATTAATATTATAATTAATTTTTCAATATAATATATATTTATTAACTTTATTCTTATTATCTTCCATGTAAAGCGTTAATGAAAATAAATCACATCACTTCGCCGAGTGGTAGTTCATCATACGTACGGACGAAAATTTCATATCCTCTACTAAATTAAAAGGTAAAAATTGTATATATGATATAATGAATCCATATGTATTTTAATTTTATAAATATAATAAATATATAATTTATATTCATCATTATTCCCAACCATGATTGATGGTAATGGAAAAATTAATGACATCATTTCACGAGGTATTATTTCATCGTACACATGAATGATGATTTGATAATCTATTTTATGGAAGTGGGGATTTTTTAGGTAATTATTGAAATGTAAAAACGTATAAGTATTTGTAAGATAACTAGTTTATTATATCATAATGTTTAAATAATAATTTAAGGACGTGGATTAACAAATAATATACAAGTGTTCATTGAAAAATGTTACCTCTTCTTTAGGTGACCTCCATATGTTTTCACCAAAATGCATTGTAGATTGGATTTCTGACCAAAATAATTCTTTTAGGATGAGAGGATGTAATTTTGGAATTTATTTGGGTAGTTATTTTTTGATCAAAAAATGGTTTTATTGTGTGAGTGAGAGGGTACATTGGGTGTACTTTTATAATATAGGTAAGTGTCACACTTTTAATTTTTTGAATAAATGAATTTCACCCATGCTTGTTTCATTTTACTAGTATAAAATAACTATAAATTATTAATTATACAATTTATAAGGTATAAATATTGTCATATAATGGTTTATTGACATGTTTTGGGTTATTTTAACCTATATCATGTTAGATTTACCCCCAAGTCAAACCATTTTTACATTAACGACAGAAAATAATATTTACGATTTTTTCTAATATGTTTGGTATATAAATAAGTTTATCAAATTATATAATATAAATTTTTGTGATTAAAAATATTTAATAAATGTTTTAAAATCCTATTCATATACTTTTAAAATTATAATTGAAAATTGATCCTGTATATGTGTTGATAAAATGGGTTTTAAAGAGAAAATGTTCAAAAGATTACAATTTTTTATATAAGAAATCAATATAAAATTAATTTAAATGAAAAAAAATATTATTTGATGTATTAATGAACTAATTTTCAATTAAAACCAATTTAATGTTTTTTAAAAATATAACTAAATTAAATGAAAATACGGTTTTCAATTAAAATTCAGTATTTTTTACAATTAATCAAGAAAATGATATTTTTCGAAAAGTCTAAAAAATACTCCCTAATATAATTTTTAATTTATCTTTTAAAAATAAGATTTATTTTTTAAAATATATTTTCAAATAATAAAAAATTAAATTTAAAACAATACTTGTAAACATTATAAAAATGAGAGTTTTCAAGTAGTTTTTTTCCTGAGTAAGATGGTTTTATTTTAACTCTTTGTATAATAATTATCATTTTGTGAATATAATTTAATATTTATTAATATAAAATCTATAAGTTTCATTTAAATCATTCTGATTTAGACATTGTTTCAAATAATTAAAAAAAGATAAACATTATACACTTTAAATCAGTTTTTAGAAAAAAAATCCTTTTTCTAAATAATAATATAAACATATAATAAAATCCAATATAAATTTGATTCAAAATAAATTAATTTTATTTAATATTAGAAATATATATATTTATGTTACTATATAACATAATTAAGAATTTAAATTACTTAATTTACTCAACATAAATTATAGTTTTTTAAAAATATTTATTTTCATCATTCACTAATAATTAATATTTTCTAAAAATCAAAAAATTTCACCATAAGATAGTTTTGATATTATGATTATAATAATAAATTTAATTTAATCAAATAAATTTTATAAAATATCTCGATATACTCTCATGAATTGAAATATCATGTGGTTTTTCTAAGAGCAGGGATGTATGATCAACCTCAAACTTATAAACTCATGATGTAATTCATTAACGCTTATGTTAATTGTAACACCATAAGATTTTTTGATTTTTTTAATTAATTTATCTTTTTGATATTTTTCATTTCACATGTCACTAGAAATATTACTATATATATATATGAAAACTAAAACGATGAGAATTCCTTCAACACGCAATACTGACTTGGCATGCACTACACACAATACCAACTTAGTTTGTGCTGCACGCATTACCAATTTAGCTTGTGCTACAAACAATACCAACTTGGTTTTCCCTACATGTAATACTAACTTTCCATGCACTACAGTGAATACCGACATGGCTTGTGCTACCCGCAATACTGATATAGCATATGTTACACGCAACATAGATGTTTCTACAAAAAATCATTTTATTAGTATAAATATTTAAATTATAAAAAAATAACCTATCCATTAAACATAGTTATATAAAAATATTTAATTTTCAAATATTATTTATAATTTTTAAATAGATAAAACATATTGATAATGAAAGAAGTGACTTTTAGTAAAGTTCATTATGTTTAAAAAATCATTTTCTTGAATAAACCTATCTCAATAATAAAACTCCTTTTAGAAAAAACTAGAAATTTAATTTGATAAAATAAAATTTATTTGTTATTTTACGATACATAAATTATATTACGGTGAATATTTGGGATTTTTCAGAGAAACATCATTTTTTGACGAATAATTAAAAATACAACGTTTTAGTTAAAACCATCATTTTCATTTAAATAATAAATAAATGTTAAATTATACATAAAATATATTTTAATGTTAAAGTAGGTCAATAATTAATATATTAATATCATTTAGTTATTTATAATAAATTATACTTTCAAATTGAATATAAAAACTCAATAATATTTTAATCATTTTTCTACTTTAGAAACATGTTATTTTTTCCTATCTTCCTGATTAACAATAATATTAATTTTTCAACTTCTGTGAATTTAATTTAAAATATCCTACCTAAACACATTTAATTATCAAAATATTTAGATTGTAATTATATAAACATAATTTTTTACCATAAATATTAATAACATGGATTTAAATTCATCACAACGATTAAGGTATGATTAAAGTTAATTAGGGAAAAAACATCAATCTTAGTGGGCCAAATAACATATACACTTGTAAAAACTCATTATGTAGTAATTATTAGTCCATAAACCTTCCATTATTGATTTATTTAGGTTTTTCATTACTATTTTTTAGGTAAGAACATGTGTACATCATACTTTTCAAAAATTACAAGTGAGTCCTCTTCCTTACCTATAATAGGCAATCATATCTACAACTTATTCACACATCTAAAACATATTATGTTCAGCCAAGATATGAACATTCCACTTCCCAATATCCATTCCTTCTTCCAAGAATCGTTCCCTTGAATGAATGTAATTCAAGGAATCCTTTTGGCATAAACCAAAAGGAGTTACCTGATTAAGAGGTAATGTGTTCCCTCAAATCCTTCATTTTATTTTCCTTATCCACCCCATCCAACTCTATTTATTCCATGATTATATAAAAAACTGATATAATATATATACCTGAATGTTATTATGTAAATGGTTCAACTTACACATACACACGCCTACATCTAATGGGTAACGAACATACAATTTCTGTGTATGATGAACTACTACCTCACGAAATGATGGTTGTTCGTTTTTACATTACCACCTACCATGGTGGACATTAAGATGGAACATATTTTTAAAATTTTCATATATTAAATTTAATTTCTTTAATATTATTTATTTCTTTGTATAACACGTATCATTTTACATTCCATTTTGTGTTAATATGATCATTCAATTTGAGGTAGTGTGGACTACTACCCCCTCAAAATGATATGATTCATCCAAAAACCACAAAAATTGTATTAGGGGTGTTTTTAGAGAATATATATGATATATATGATATCATAAAGTTAATATTAGAATTATATATATATAAACATGAATTTTACTTTTTTCATTTTTCATTCAACACAACAATTAAACGAAAATAGCATTAATACATACATACATCCTACTTTCTCTATGAAAGGTGTATTCAATTTCATAATTATATATTCTATAGATTAATATAATACACAAATAATATATATAAATAATATTTATATCTTTTTTATACCATGAAAATCATTATATAAGTATAAGGACCAAAGATATAAAAAATTAAGACACATGTGAACAATACAGTGAGTATTACCTGAAGTAAAGCCTTAACATTAGATGATTAACAAGATAGTAATATAAGGTCATAATAAGAAAATGGTATTATTTATTATATTATTACATTGTAAAATATTTATCATAAATTTTTACTTATTATACAGTAATCTTGTATGTGTACGAAGAATGTCAAGATACGAGGTAAGGGGATTTCATCTCATTTTTTATTTCAATGAGATGCATGATATGTTCGCCACCCTTTACTTTTGTGTGGTGTATTTAATGGAAATTATTGTGTTGTATTTAGATTATACATAAATTTGTGGGTATCCACATATCCATTTTAAAATATTTATTTCTTGGGGTTTATGTTTCAAAAGTTACCAAATCGGTAAAATAGTTGTGTATATATTTTTTTCATTGAGACTCTGATTTTTTTATGCACCTAATTTTTTTTCAAGGTGTATATACATCCATTTTAAATGATATATCATGAAATTTATTCAGTTCATTATATTTTATTCTTACATTATGTTTTTTTCTTACATGGAGAGTAGGATCCCAAGTTACCATGTTATAAGAGTATATTGAGACAATCTCATTGATTTTCATGATTGTTCTTGTATATGTTTCTTCTGATTGAATATTATAACCCATATCCCATGAAAATTCATTATCCTCATGTTATTAATTACTTTTTCATTACTTGATAAAAATTTTCTACTCTTTGGTACATAATATTTTTAAGAAATTTTTTTTCAAGAAAGAGTGTCTTTACCTTCTCTATGGTTGTAAATCTTTGTTCTATTAAATACATGTTTTATAAATAGTGTTTAAAAGAATATTATACTAATAACCTATGATAATAAATACCTTTGACTATTTTTGTTTTTAACCAATATTTCCAAATTAATATTCTTGTCTCTTTCCAAATGACTAATTTTTCTATCCTTTATTCCATAAAAAAGAATATACTTTTTCCCAAGAATGATAAGTACTGATTTATCAACCTTCCATCCTTTGAAAAATTATTTTCCAGTTAAATATTTAATTTTAAATAATTTTTTTTATATTATATTTTTAACGAAATGGTTTTCAAACCATTTTTAGGCACCTTTAATATGTTTCAATGAAAATAGTTTTTGAAAAAAATCTGTATTATTTTATAAGTTTTCTAGTAAAATGGTTGTCAAATTGTTTTCAATCTTATATTATAATTTTTCATGGGAAAAGTATTTGAAAATGTTTTTAAGAATTATTTCTATGTTTTAAAATTATTTTTAAAGGAAATGGTATTCAAAATGTTTTATGTTTTAAAGAGATGTTTTAAAGTAGATACTATATTTTTCTTCAGAAATGTTTTCAAAATATACATTTATGTTATTTTCCTAAAATGATGATATTTTTTTATGTTACTCATGCCTATTTAAAAAATTATCCAATGGTCTCATTCATATCCTTTCTTTAGTGGTTATGTTTTTATGGAATGATTCTTATGACACACATTACTATTCCATAGTTTATATTCTTTTGAAATAATATTCTTTTCATGGGTTTGGTTTTGAAGAATTTAAACCTATCAATTTTGTATCGGTAATAAGGTGGATAAATGTAAATGGTTCCCATTTAATTTCCTATATTATGAAATGATATTTATAAAACTCTTCTCTTTTCATGGTTCATGATATGATGATATTTTTTACCCTGTGGAACATGTATAAATGATTTTATTATAACATGGGTGGAACCTATATCATCCTTAAATGAATTGGGTAATGGTGCAAGATTCATGACTATAAATGTTATGTGTGATCCTATTTTCATGTTCACATTATTAGTAATTTACCTGGTTACATGTCCATAACTTTTTCCATGAACCTGACTATATGTTCACAATGTTCCGAGTGAACCATACTATATATTCACAATGTTATTCATAGACTTGGTTGCATGTCCATAAGTTTATGAGTGAACCTGATTACATGTTCACTGTGTTATGCATCAACCTGATTACATTTTCACAATGTAATTAATAGACCTGGTTTCATGTACAAAATTCAATTCATGAAACAAATTTCATATTCACAATGTTATGCATGAACCTAATTACAGGTTCACAATGTTATGCATCAACCATTTTTCATGTCTATGAGGTTATGTGTGAACCAGAATACACATTCACAATGTTAATCATGGACCTTGTTTCTTTTAAATTAGTTAGTGTGGGGACTAGTTTGATGTCCTCAACTTAATGAGTGAGCCTTTATTACTTATACATGTTCACAACGTTATAAACCAATGTTCATGCCATGAATTACATGTATTATTAATATGTTATCCATTCATGACATGTGGTCATAATCCTCTTATGATCTATATCATATGAAAATAAAATCTTTATTATTATATTTAATATGAAGGGTATGATCTTAAAAGTTGTTCTCAAGTTCCATTCCCTTTTTTATCACATTATTCTTGCACATTTACTTTATTTACCCAATCTGAGAATTTAATATCACCCCTTTATTATGTTTCCTTTCCTTTGTTATGAATAATGTTTTGGGTATAATTACTAAAGGTGAATATATTTGTGGTAGATGTTAAATATATTTCACCCGGATAGATGATTTTGTTTCCTTATTTCTAAAGACAATAAACTATTATGGTCCTCATGGATGTATTTTTGTAATTTACAATGTATTCATCTAAAATGATGTAATATTCAAGTATGGTAAGGATAAGTCAATATAGTTCATATCAAAGGAATGGTTTATTCACTCTTTCAAAATGTGAAGGAGAAAACATTAGTGAGATCCTTAGGTATATTTATAAGGATATTCCTATAGATTTATCTATGGATAAGTATAAGCATGAGTAAATATTTAGCAAAATGTCTTGGAATTTCAGTAAAGAATATAGTGGGTGGTTTCTTAGAAATAAATAATAATCTGTATAATACAGTTGGATGTGGCTTTGGATCATATGTTCCTAGGGGTAACAACCCTGAAAAGATTTTTTGGGCCGGACTCGGGGTAATCCGGTATAAGACAACTGTCCTTACTACGTACCTAGTTTGACATCCCCAGGGGATATGATTTTGGAATTCCAAAACTCTTCAAGAAATATAATTAATTACATAAATAGAAGTTGAATATGAATAACCCATCCTAAGAATAAGGGTACATATATTAATGATGTTTTCATATTTTACATATCATATAAGTGATGTTTCATGAATATTCGGTTCCTCATTATGATAATGGTTTCTTAATCTATTCTTTTTTTCCAGTGGTTGGAACCCAAAGGAACCACCTTAATTGTGATTGTGATGAAAAATGAAATTAATATCCTATTCAGGATTTGAATTTCATAAGGGATGAAATAATAAACTTCATTGTTATACTCTCACTTATTTCACAATCTATGAATCGTGATGAGTTTCCAAACAAGAATATGAGGGAACAACATTATGTCAATTCCTTCATGAGGCAACATCCACCTACTTTTAGTAGGTCTTCTGATCCACTTGTTGTTGGGAATTGGATAAGTACAAATGATCATATATTCTCTATTCTCAAGTGTTTGGATTATGGTAATGTAATTTTGGCAGTTTAACTGGTAGAAGGTGAAGCAGAATAGTGGTGGAATCTAATAAACAATATGAAAATGAAAGATGTAATTAAATCCATGTATTGGGATGAGTTCAAGAATTTATTCTTTAGTAATTATTTTCCTTGTGTTCTTTTTAAGAATATAGAAAATTAGTTTCTTGATTTGATGAAAAAGGATGATGATTCTATCGGTACTTATGTGCCTAATTTCACAACACATTCTATGAATGCTTCTTGTATTATCATCTAACCCTAAATTAAATTTTATAGGTTATTTTGAGGCATAAAACTAAGTCTCATAAGGTTATTTTTTACAAGATAAATTAGTAGATATGATGAGATTTTATGTTGTGAAATAATATATGAAATGGAGGATTATGTTTGATATCAATTTCATGGTTTTAACATGTAGAAGATGATGGACTTCAATGGAGAATCCAGAAACCATAGAGAAAAAAAATTGAACTATGACTTGAAAAAACTATGGGAAATAACTCAAATGACAGCTCATGAAAAGCACAAGAAGTTGATTCATGTGTGGGAAGCCTATCCACCTAGAAAAAGAAAGTATAATTGATGATAATAGGAAACTAAATGAATTTAGTGTATATAAATCTCAATATAATGAACTACTAACACTTCAGTGTTTTAAGTGAATGGAGTTTTTTCATTATTTGAATCAATGCCCCAAATCTAATGGCTAATATAGATGATAAGACACAAAAAACTATAAGGAAAAAGGACTAAGGGAAAGCATATGAAATTAAAATGGATGAAGTGAATAAAGAAAATTATGGGGGGCCCTTAGTTGGGGATTTTATGTTTGATTTTTGTATGAATAAGACTTATAATAATATTTTTGTTCATCTGTTACATGTATTTTATTTTAATATATCCCTCTAAATGGATTTTATTATAATAAAACCACATTTAATGTTTTATCAGTGCATGGATGAACCCCATTCTTCAATAAAAACATTTTTTATTAGATAAGAACATATTTAAGGAGGGAAGGGTGACTTATAAATTTGAATGGTGTTATGGTTATCCATTCGTGGAAAGATTAAGTCATTTTTTCGTATAATTTGTTTTAGATTAATGTATTGTATCACCAAATGTGGAATTATGAATATTGGGTAAAGTATTTGTGTTAATGGTAACAGAAAATAGATGGGTTAACATATCATGGATCACCTGATTTGTTAGTACTTTAGGAATGGAAAAGTAGCCATCCTTTTTAGAGAAATAGGTGAAGTGGATAAAGGTACAAAAAAGGGTGTGTCTGTACCAAAATCATGCAAGTATATCTTTTCTTGAATTTCCTTATCTTTAGGAAAAATGATCTTGATAAAAATAATGTTATCCTAGTACCTCCATTTCTGATGAATTTTAGGTTCCCTTAGTTGATCGTATATTTATGGCTTTCTGACTGATAAATTTCTCCATACCTTTTTCTTTGTCACTCTCCATCTGAACTTGATAGTTATATTTTACTTCTATGACCCCATTTTTATTCCAACATATGTTTTCCAATGTGGAAAACTAGTTATATGATACATTGGGTAACCATTTTGTTTCCATCTTTCCCAGTTAATAGAAGTTTTATTATACATTTTCAAAAGGTGGGTTTCTATGAATAAAAATTTCATGTATTAAATATTTGATAACACATAAGAATTTCATGGGAGAAATTCATTTTAAAGCGAGTAGAATATAACACCCCAATATTTTGGTACTTTTTTCAAATTAATTTATTTTTTCGATATTGTTCATTTAACATGACACTGTAAATAGTTCCATATATATATATATATATATATATTAAAACTCCAATCCAAATATTATCTTTACATGCAATGTCATCGTTTATTGAGCTACATGAAATACCAACTTTGCTTGAGCTATATGCCATACCGACTTGGCTTGCACTACATTCAATACCAACATGTCTTTCCCTACACATAATACCAACTTGTCTTGCACTTCATGTAATACCAACTTGGTTTGCGCTAACGAAAATACTGACTTGGAATATCTTACACGCAATACAAGTTTTTCTAAAAAACATCATTTTATTATTATAATTATTTAAATGAGATAAGTATAACCTTCAAAATGAATATACTTATATATTAATAACTAATTTTTAAATATTTTTTGTATTTGTTTTATATAGATAAAACATATAGATAACGAAGGATATGATTTTTGGTAAATTCTTTTATATTTAAAAATAACCTTTTATTAAATAAACTGATTTTAATAATAAAATATATTTTAGAAGAAATTCAAATTTAATTTTTAAAATAAAAGTAAATTTTTTAATTGATAATATCAAAATCATCTTAGTGTTAATTTTTTTTAATTAATCTGAGAAAATTCATATTTTGATGAATAGTGAAAACTATTGTGTTTGAGTTAATAAAAGAATTTTTTATTTAAATAGTTATTAATGATAAATTATAATTTAAATTTGTTATAATATCAAATTATATGCATTAGATATCTATTAATTCCATTTATTTAGTTATATTCAATTTCACGTTGATATTTAATATAGAAACATAATAATGTTTGGAACATTTTTCAACATTAAAAATATGTTACTTCATCACATCTGTGGGGTTATCAAAAATAAAACATTTGATACTTATGTAAATTTAATTTAATAAAAAAATAAACCATTTTAATAAGTATAATATTAAGTGTCTAATAAGATTGAATTAATTATTGTTTCCAAAAATATTAGTAAAAGTGATTAAAACTAATCACAACGATTAAGGTCAGATTAAGATTAATTAGGGACTAAACATCAATCTTAGGGATCCAAATGACCTAAAAAATTTCCCAAAACCCATTTCATAGCCATTATTCATACATAAACCTTTCATAATTGATTTATTTTGTTTTGGTCTGGTTTTTTGTTATGTAGCAACAAATATACACCTAACTTTCTTTCAAAAATTCCATGTGAGTCCTTTTCCTTTACTATAAAAGGCCACCACCTCTCCCACTTATTCACACCTCTCAAAACTATTTTGTTCAGTGATTATCTACCCAATAGACTTAAAAAAAATCCTCCCTTACTCTTATAATCCTTCCCTATGGCATAAGGTAATCCCTGAATTCCTTTTGGCATAAACAGAAAGGAGTTACTCAATTAAGAGGTAATGTCTTCTCTCAATTCCTTTATTTTATTTTCCTTGTCCAACCCCTCAGATTATATTTATTGTATTCTTATATAAAAAACCATTATCCTAAATATACAAAGATATTTTTTTGTAAATTTTTCTACCTAATCATACACACACCTCCATCAAATCGGTAACGAACATATTGTTTATGTGTAAGGAAAACTACTACCTCATGAAATAATGATTGTTCATTTTTTCCATTACCTTCTACCATGGTGTCCATTATGGTGGAAAAACTATTTACATGGTTCATATATTTAATTTTTTATATCTTTATTCGTATTTATTCATTTTTTAAACCCATATCTTTTTTACATTCCATTTTTTGTTAATACGATAAATTCGTTTGAGGAAGTGTGGACTACCTCCCCCTCAAAGTGAAATGTTTTGTTCATACAACACATTAATTGTTTTAAGGATGGTTTTATTAAATATATATGATATCATAAATCTAATTGTACAATGATATATTTATGCATATGACTTTATTGTTTTTCCTTTTTGTCTTTTAACACGGAAATTAAATAGAAAAAGTGTTCTTGAATACATACAACATACCATCTCTATGAATGATGTATTCCAATTCATAATTATATATTATGTATATTATTATAATACACATAAAATATATATAAATGATATTTATATCTTGTATTAAATTCTATAAATCTTGATATATTTATAAGGACCAATGATATAACAAATTAAGACACATGCGAAGAATAAAGTGAATATTACCTAAAGTGAATCCTTAACATAGGATTGTAAACAAGAAAGTAATATAAGGTTATAATCATATCATATATGGTAAAATATTTAAGATTATTCTTATGTAAAATATTTATAATAATCTTATATTTATTATATAAGAATATTTTATTAGTATGAAGAGATTCAATACACAAGGTAATGGGATTTCATCTCACCTTTTATTTTCATGAGATACATGCTATGTTTTCAACTATTTACAATTGTGTTGTGTGTGTAATTCCCATGACTGTATGATATGTATCTTATAATTTAATTTACGGGTATTCACATATCCATTTTATTATCTGTATTTAATGGTGTTTATGTATCAAAAGTTAACAAATTAGTGAAAAAATTGGGTCTCAATTTTCCATCATTGAGAGTCATGTTTTCTTATGCAGGTAAATTATTTTTTAATGTGTATATACATACATTTTAAAAGTTATATAATGGGATTTATTCTTATCATGATATTCTAATCTTATTTATGTTTCCATTTCTTACATAGATAGTAGGATCATAAGTTACCATGTTATAAGAGTGTATTGAGACAATCTCATCACATTTCGTGGTTGTTTAGGATTATGATTCCTTTGATGAATTATTATGACCCATATATCAAGAAAATTCATTCTCATATGGTTATTAATAATTTATGGATTTATTGGAAACATTTTTCTACTCTTTGGTATATAATAATTTTAACAAATCTATGTCAAGAAATCGCAACATTACCCTCCCTCCAGTTTGAAATCATGGTTCCTTTAAAACAATTTTTTTCTAAAAAAGGTTTCTAATAATATTCTTCTAATCACCTATGATCATTAAAATAACTTTTTTCCAATTTTTTATTTTATCAATTTTTCCAAAAGAATAATATTATTTCATTTGGAATGAGTAATCTTTTTAAAAAATTTACCATGAAAAAGGAATGTTTTTTATATCATGCGACATGTACAGATTTAACCACATTAAAGCCTTTGAAGATTTATTTTCATGTTTAATGGTTAATATTGAAGAATTTTTTTTATAAATATATTTTAAAAAAAACTGATGTAAAAAAGTTTCCAGGTTCCTTTTATAAGTTTCAAGGAAAATATTTTTCAAAAAATAATCCAAAATTATTTTAAATGTTTCCAATGAAAATGGTTTTCAAAATTTTTTGAAGATTATTTTTTAGTTTTCAATGAAAAAGGATTTTAAAATGTTTTCAAGGCTTATTTCTATTTTTTTCAAATTATTTTTAAAGGAAATGGTCTTAAAAAGACTTTATGTTTTAAAGATATCTTTAAAGGAAGAAAGGATATTTTTCTCAATAAATGTTCTCAAAATATCCTTCTACGTTTTATTCCATCTAAGATTACATATGTTTATTTTACTCAATATTCTCAAGGAAATTGTCCAAAGGGTACATTTATATCCTTTATTGAATGGTTATGTTTTGTTGGAATGACTCTTATGTCACCCATTTCTATTCCATGGGTTATATGATTTTGAAATTCACTTCTTTCCAGGAGTTATGGGTTTATGAAATTAAACCTATCTATTTTCTACAGGTTATGATGTGAGAAAATTTTAATGATTCCCAATTCATTTCATGTGTTATGATTTGATGTTTATATACCCCATCCCATTTAATGGGTCCGGAAATGATGATGTTTTATTACCTTTTAAATCATTTATAAATGATTTTATTATTATATGGGTGGAACATATATCCCCCTCAAATGCATTGGGTAATGATGTATGAATCATTTGTATAAATGTTCAGTGTGGGCATGACTATATGTTCGCATTGTTTTGAATTGACTTGGTTTCATGTCCATAAGTTTATTTTTGAACCTAATTACATGATCATTGTGTTATGAGTAAACCTTATTATGTGTTCATAATGTAATGAATGGAACTGGTTGCATGTCCATAAGATTATGTGTGAACTTGATTACATCTTCCCAATGTAATAAGTGAACATGATTACATGTTCACAATGTTACTAGTGGACCTAGTTTCATCTTTGAAAGTTTATATGTGAACATAATTACATATTCACAATGTTATGCATGAACACGATTATATGTTTACAACATTGTCAATAGATTTGGTTTCATTTATATATGGTTATTCATGAAACTAAATATATGTTCATGTTATTATGCATGGACCTGGTTTCATGTCCATAAGTTGATGGGAGGGGGGCTAATTTAAACTTTTTAACTTAATGAGTGATCTTGTTTCTAATTAAACATGATCACTACGTCGTAAACCAATGTGTATTCCCCAAATTCCATTTTTTATTAATAAGTAATTTTTTCATGACATATGCTCTTAATCCCATTTCAATATATGTATTATGAACTGTTAATCATTATTATGATATCTAATTTTCAGGTTATGACCATCAAATGTTATTTTTATGTTACATACCCAATTTTTCCATGTTATACGTACACATTTTCATTGTATACCCTTACTCAACATATGATCTCACTACTTTCTTTTTTTTGTTTCCCCAACATATGGAGAAATTTTTTTTTTGAAATTACTAAAGGTGGGTATCTTTATAGGAGAATTTGAAGTTCATTCATGTGGATAAAATATTTTTTTCCATGTTTCCATATTAACTAAACTATTTCAGTCCACAAGCATGAATTTTATTAATATACTATGTATTATTATTAAATGATGTAATATCCATGTATTTTAATACCAGACCTTTATATTAATCCTACATTCAAACATATATGATCCTAAAAATATCATAATCTTTAGATGGTTAATGATTTTTACAACATAACTACTATATGGAAAATATATATACAAAAAATCCTTGAATCCTAATAAATAAATACTTCAATCATTCCATATAAAATATTGATATATAGTTGTTCCTTATTTGTTGGAGAATTTAATTCTTTTTTCAGGGCATCGATTTGGATACTGCCCATGTTCCCCACACATAATACATATAGCTCCTTGAAAATATTTAATTTATAACATTCTCTTACACACATTGACAACTTTCCATATATTTTAGATATTATTCTAGGTTATTATTCACACCATCTTAACATTTAAGAAGCTGAATCTTATTTCCTTTATGTTCATTACTACAAAAACTGTCATATAAGTTCATCTACTGCTTATTTATTACTTTATAAACATCATATAAGTTCACGTTTCAAAAAATATATAATTATAGTTAATTAGTAATAATCGCATTATCTATATCTATATTCATCATCCAACTATTTTATCATATTCATAATGTCCCATCAAATTCAGTTTTAACATGAATACTTTTGTTTCTAGAAA
The DNA here is from genome assembly GCA_963277665.1 of Viscum album. Taxonomy (NCBI): domain Eukaryota; kingdom Viridiplantae; phylum Streptophyta; class Magnoliopsida; order Santalales; family Viscaceae; genus Viscum; species Viscum album. Next base: position 1,050,924,390 of record OY728150.1, read on the forward strand.
TTGACTAATACCAAAAAACCTAATGTAAGAGATAATAATCATGATAGGGAACTAAATAATAATAAAAAACATATATGATGTATAAATCATGAAACATTTATTAATATATGACACCATAGGTTTATAATAGTCCTTTCGTAGTGATAATAAATTTAAATCCATCAAGATAGTTCATAAAGAGGTTATGAATTTCGAAAGAATAACCCTTGGGTGCTTCAAACCGTGTGTGTAGTAAGAAGAATTTTCATGCACTTGTTGATGACCTTGTTTAGATAAATGTATCTATTTAAGAGTTATTACCCCTAGTTACCTTTTTGCCAAACTCACATCCACTAGTAGTATCCATACAATGGTGTATTTGTTTTTTAAATTACTTTATTACTTCTTTACTAAAATTCATGTACATTTTCCAATACTTTGAATCATCGATAGACTTATTCGTAGAGACATCCCTATACCTATACTTAGAAATAACCCTATGGATCTCATTAATTATTTCTCATTTTATTATCCAATGTTTAAGTAGACCTTTTATTTGATACCAACTATAGGTACCCATACTTATTATATAAATAAATTAAATCTTGTTTGTTAATATTCATTATATTACACAAACACACACCATTTAAATGTAATTATTTAGTGACTTTTTGACGTTAGAAACATAAAAACGGATTTGGTGAGGGATATTAAATTTCTCCCATAAATATCTTCCCATTAGGTACTCTTTATATACCTACCCTATATAAAACCTTTCATCATAACATAGGGAAAGGAAAAATAAGAATGGATGATCTTAGATGGTTTGTAATGGTAAAAAAGGGGGATATATAATCCTATTATGAACATAAGGGTATAATAAAAGGAGAATAAGAATTGAAACGCATATCCTGTAAATCAAATATCATAATTATGAGTCATGGAACAAATATTGGTAGTTCATAAACCATTAATAATAAGGTATTCAAAAAATGAGATCCATTATATCCTAACATTAGAAAAATAAATAAAATTAGGGTTTATATATAATCATATAAAATCATTTACATAGTAGTCATGGATTTTTTCCACAGTTATCATGGGGAAATGACTTCACTCCCCAAACCATTATAGTATTCAAGTTTCACAACCAAACCAACCATAGATAAAAAATTACCTTACTGAACCGGCTTCACTCCCAATTGGTTCTCATTCTATGTCATGAGATATAAATCATTACACAGTATAATAGAGGTTGATATAGGTCCCACCTATCACATAATGAAAATCATATGTATGTGCATCACATAATCATAAATCAAATAACTCGGAAAATGAAATTGGTTTCATAATAATTTCATAAAATCATAATCTGTGAAAAATATACACATTTAATAATCACTTCACCATTTCATCATAGCATAACCTATGAAAAGAATCTGGTTTCATAAGTGTTTTATCATGGTGTAACCTAGGGAAGATAAATTGGTTTCCTAAACATCACATCATTATAAAAATAAAGAAGTCATAAAATGATTAATAATGGTATTATTGGATCATATCGATACAAAATATTAATTAACCTAAAAGTATGTAATATTATATATAGAATTATTTTGAGATAAAACCAACATGAAACATTTCATTAGGAAAATAAATTTTCACAAAAAATAAAATTTCAAAAAAATGGAAATATTTTGGAAATAATTTTTAATGATAATAGACATTAGAATTTATAAATTAATATTTAAAAATCATTTAAATAATTTCTTGATGAAAATTGCATTTCAACGTCAAAAATAACACATTTTTAAAACAATTTCAAAATATATTTTTTCCTTTCAAATATTTTAATTATAATAAAAATACGTCAAAAATATTAATGAGATAATTTTATTTGAAAATAACATTGAAAACTTGTAATGGAATCATGAAATCTTTGATCGATCATGACTGGGAGAAATATTATTCATGTCATGGATGTTAAAAGAAAATATTCTTTTTGTGTTTATGCGAATAGAGAAATGGGAACTATTTAAAAAACAACATGAAGAAGCCTTGAAAAATTATTAAAAATTCAAACATTTGGAAAATGTCTCTTAAAAATATTATAGTAATAATAAAACTTTTTTAAAACATATTTTAATTTTTTTTAAGAAGAAAATGAATTTCTGACCAAAGAGTGAAAAAATTAGGATTTTCATAAAACATTTTCAAAAATATTTTTTGTAAAGAATATTGGTAAAGACGAACTATTATTGAAAATATCTTTAATAACCATAGGATAAGAAAATTAATGAGTTTATTGATAGTTGAATAATATGATTTGTCATTGGAAACATAATCATAAACAATCTTGATAAATGATGATATTGTTACATAAAATTTCCCCACATTGGTAACATTGAATCTTTTTCCCCATGAAAAGATTAAATTAAAATAAATGTAAAATATCAAAAGAATAATTAAAATAATGATATTAAATTTTATATGGGATTTATATACACCTAATAAAATAAATATTGGATAATTTTTGGGTCTCCTAGAAATAAAAGAGAGACTATAAATCCCTTAACATAAGTTTTGAATTCCTATGTACATGTTCTAACCTCATGTATAATAAATATAAGCTATTTATAATTCTATTATAGAACCACACTTACATATATCATACCATATATTATTTACTTATTTCCTTTCATTAACTATTTACTTACTATTCAATGTTAAAGTCATGTTCTAGGTAATAACTACTTTGTTTTCCATATATGTTTTGATTTTTTATTTTTTTCAACTTAATTTTTTCATGCTTACTTCATATATATAATAATAGTCCTGAAATAGTTATAATATATATTCATGAATTATACTTTTGAGAAAAATCATTAAATATGGTTTTTGAAATTGAATTATTTTAAAATCATGGATATAGTAGGCTATACATACACATAAGTAATGTTCCCATTTTTCAAATATCATTATGGAAATGAGTTAAGTAATATTTAGTCATTTAGGAATGACAATAATATCATAAAATAAGGTATTTTTAAAATATACTTATAAATATCCTTAATTTTGTTTGGTTATAAAAATATAGAGTCACATCGCTTCGTGATGGAAATATTACGCACACACATGAATGATGTTATCATCATTCAGTGAGTGAAAATTTAAGAAATAAAATGATATATTATATATTTATAGTTATAAACATTTCATTAATATAAAAATTATTTCATCTATATTATATATATTTATTAACTTTATTTTTATTATCTTCCATGTATAGAATTAGTGGAAACGAATCACATAGTTTCGTGAGCTTGTGTCTGCCACAAACACGAATGTCATTATCGTATCCCCAAGAAAATGGAATGTAATAAAGATATATACGATATAATGAATAACTATTCTTAATAATTTTATAAATATCATACATATTATTTATATACATCATTATACCAAACTGTGATAGATGGTAATGGAAAAAATAACAACATCATTTCGTGAGCCGGTATTCCGCCTTACACATGAATGATGATTTTTTAACCCATTTAATGGAAGTGGGGATGGTTTTAAGTCATGAAATAAACATAAAAAGTTATAATAATATGTTATATACTGCTTTTATTACCAATTTATATTTTGTTTTTAATTTAATTAGGAGTTAAAAATAAAATAAATAAAAGTTATCATTCAGAAACATTACCTCTTATTTGGGTAACCTTATTATGTTTTCACCAAAATCACTCAAAGGATGGATTTATATGAAAAATAATGATTATATGATTATATGAGATAATTAGATAAGTTATTTTGGTAGGTATTGGCTAAAAAAAGGGTATTAATGGGTGAATAATAGAAGAGAGTTGGTGGCACATTATAAGTGAAGTGAGTGGCCCACTTGTAATTTTTTTCAAAACAGAAGTACACCCATATTATTTAGGTCCAAAGGATCTAATGATATTCCATTATTGAAATGATAATCTATAAGGTATAAATAGGGTTATAGAGATAGTAGTGCAGGGGGAAGCAGGTGTAATCTCTAAACCTAGGGATCCGGGTGATCATGCGGCAAACAATTCAGTGATAATCTCAAAGGATGATGATCAATCAGGACCTATTACTGAATGAATCAGTAATTCAGAAATGTTTTTTTGTTGCAAAAAAACCTACCGGTGTTTTGGAAGCCTCCCCTCATAAATTTTTTGGTTTGGAGCAGAACTTCATGGGTTCTGTCAAGTCAGCCTCTGGGCCATCCTTCTCCTTTGATGCACCTCCCACTAGATGGGTAATTAAGAATGAGAGGATCACTAATGTGTTAGAAAATCAGGAGGCGGTGAAAAAAAAGTTTAGTCTTTTTCACTTCTAGATCATTACAAGTGTTTTGACACCAAAAGCTGTAAATCTGTGGAAATAAAATGATTTGATGAAACAAATTACTGAATAATGGTGATTTGATGATCAGTGAATGAACACAATGGGAAGGGGGTACTAGCATGTCATCTTCCCATCGAATTAATTAATGAGAATGGCATGGAGCAAAGTCACCATATCCATGAATCCATGTCCTCTGAACATTCAAGAATGGGATGAGAATTTTTATCCCATGATTGTCCAGAACACCCATGCTCAGATATGGATTTGAATCTGTAGGACGAACTGGATCTATTTTCACCCATGAATTTTATTGTATATTGCCTCAGCTTTTGGTTGAGGTGGATATGCCAGGAACCCTCGTTAATGAAATCATTCTTACGACGCAGGATGATAGTATGAATCTAGATATTATTTATTAAAGGAAGCCGAAATTCTTCTTGAATTTTATTTTTCTTGGTCACCTATATTTCAAATGTAAAAGGGTTAATAAATTTAGTGTGTGCAAAGTGAAATGACATAATGATGATACATATAGAAGGAAGAGGGGAATGGAAAATCCCCCACCTGGTCCACAGGGAATGAATTGGATTGTTACTATCAAGGTCCTGGATGGGCATGACATTTCTAACCATCATGAGGAAGGATCTATCTCTGGACAACCTTCCACCTCTTGTGACATGATGACAATAGAGAAAGAGGGTATTCATTTGCCACAAATGGCTTCTGTTCAGGCAAACACTGGTTCAAAGATGGTGGGCTCCAATAGCGTGGAATAGACTTCTTCGGGGGCCACTACTCCAGCCTGTGACAATAAACATATGGTTAATGCATTACATGATGGTCAAATTGTGTTGGTGAAACCTCCTCTATTCCTTGAAAAATCTCCTCTAGAGAAGGCCACACCTCAGTAATTGTAGGATGATTCCCATGCACAGGGTTTCAATCATCAGGCTGAATCACCGGTGACACCCTCCAATGATTGTGAAGGTGAAGATGAACATATAAAGACCTTGGATGCAACTGATCTGGGAGAAAATTCATAAAAACACTCCCCTCCAAGGATTACTGAAGGAAAATAAAAATGAGCAGTGACCTATCTCATTTTGAATCACAGAACAAGTTTACACCCTTGGTTTTCATTTTTTGGTCAGATTTAACTAATGATTCTCAGCCACCTGAGCCAGTGAATATTACTCTCACGACTGAGGTAGGTTCTCCAAAGGATGGGCCATATGAACAGAATACCCTTAATTATATAGGGGATTTCCTCTTTGATCATCCACTCCCACCCAACTCCCAGAGTATAGACATAAGCAAGGCTAAAAAAACATTACAGCTGGTTAACCTCACTTATAAAGGGGTTATCCCCTCTAGTCAGACACTCCCACCTAATGTCCAATTATAGATAGCAGGCAGGCTGATATTAATTCATAGTAAGTTTATGTGGGAAATGATCTTGTGGTTTCACCCATTATGAACTCTAAGGTAGACAAAAAATGAAAATGGAAAGGAAATAAAAGAAAAGGGAAGAAAAGAAAGGGTCAAACAAATATGGCACCCAAGGGTTTCCCCAGACAAGGGACATGGCCCTTTTGTAATGAAGATATTTTATTGGAGCTATCAATGGTTGGGAAATTCCCAAATAGTCAAGACCCTTAGACATTATATTATGGCCCATATGCCATTTCTTGTTGGTATTTATGAACCAAAACATCTTTTCAATAACTGGAAAGGATTTAATTGGCACTCCATTGCGTACCAATTTGTGTCAAACAATTTTCATGATTCTAAGATGGATCATTTCTTTATTTTATAACAAGAATCCATTCAAATCACTTCCAATTTGAAGAGGTCTAAGAGTGTTCTGATTTCTTATAGCATAGTTGATCGTCAATTATCAATATAATTTTTGTATGAATCCAACTCCTATATTAAGAGAAGGTATTTATGGGAGGAGCTGGAAGAGGTTTTCGGTGAGATGGATCAAAAATAGATATCTCTTGGAGACTTTAATATAATTTTGAGACTTGAGGAAAAACAGGAGGTAATTTTAATAGGATTGTGGATTTTGATTGGTCTGTATGCCTTAACCTGTGAAATCTTGTTGAGGACCCACTTGCTGGTGCTCAATTCACAAGGTGTTGTTATACCAGGAATGGGATTCACGAAATAAAACATAATAGATGTTTTATTCTAATGTATTATAAAGGTTATACTCATTGTATTTCTGGTTTTAAATTACCTAAACATCACTCTGATCACAAAAATATTGTTGTGGATTTTAATACACAATATATATGGCCAGGACTCATCCCATTTCGTATAAAAAATAGGTGGATTATTAATCATGGATGAAGGGAACTCATGCTTGAGGATTAGAAGCTTGAACCTATTGGGAGCCCCCTCTAGAGGATGGCTGAGAAGTTAAAACATCTCAAGACACTTCCCAAGGAATGGAGCAGAAAATCCTTTTATAAGCTTTTCTTTGACATAAAGGCTATTGAGGAGGATATTTCATGTATTCAGATTTTGGACCAACAATGGACTACTCTATTTCAAGAGGAAATCATGGATCATAATATTTTGGATGACCTTATAATGGTCCAAGAAAGGATAGATCAAAATTAGCAGAATGTCAGATGGTTAAAAGATGGAGACAAGAAATCTAAATTTTTCAAAAGACTATATAAAGAGATGAAATTACAGTCAAGGGATAAGGCAATCCACATTAATGGTCATCTCTGTACTTATGAAAATGATATCTCATTGGTGGTGGTGGAACATTTTAAAGGGTTATATTCTTATGATGGGAAGTACTATACTCACAAAATGGTTGGGAACATAACATTATGCTTTGAGGAGAATGATAATCAATCCCTTTTCACCCCTCTGCATAAATAGGAAATTCGAACAACTCTTCTCTCTCTTAATGTGGATAGTTCTCCTGGCCCAGAAGGATTTACTAACAAGTTTTACATATCTTATTTGGACACATTTTAGAATGATACTACCTGAACCATAAAGGATTTCATCGCTCACTCTTACCTGCCATTTGGGATGAATTCTTCATTCATTTCCCCACTAACTAAGAGAGGTAATTCTCTTGATATCAAGGACATCAGGCATGTTTCACTTGGGAAAAATATCCCTATGCTCATTAGAAATATACATATGAATAGAATTGGATGATTGGCTAGTGACAATATCACTATAATTCAATTTGGATTTCTTCTTAGGAGAAATATTTAGAATTGTCTTTTCACTGCTTAAGAAAGTGCCAATATCATGAGGAGAAAGACAAAGGAAGGAAAAATTTCACTAAAAATTGACATCTCAATGGCCTTTGACATATTAAAATGGATTTTCCACATGGATGTCCTTAAATGCTACATATTTTTAACTTCTCTCATTAAGCTGATTAGTACCATTCCTTGTTCATCAAGGTTGTCCATCCTTATCAATAGCACACCTATAGGTTTTTCCCTTACACCAGAGTTGTGCGGTAAGGTGACCCGTTCCCTGGAATTATCTTTGTTATTGTTGAATATTATCTCAGACGATTCATTAATGAACATGATCATATGGGTTTTTACAAACAAATCAAGGCTAGTAGGAATGACTTTGTTCCATATCACTTGTTGTACACTGATTACATTCTCTTGCTTGGGAAAGCATCAAGGAGAACCATTTCATCCATCAATTCCCTCTTTAGAGACTACGAAGAGGTGGTTGGACAAGAAATTAGCTTGGAGAATTCACTTATTTTATATATCAATGGTGTAATGGTTGGTATGAATAACAGGATAATAATACGTCTGGGGGTGAAAAACTGATCTTTTCCCTTTCACTATCTAGGGGTTACCCTATTTTGGGGAAAGATTAAGAGGCATTATGTAGAGGGAATTTATTCTTTTATTGTGAAACAAAATTCTATTTAGAAAGGGAAGGATATGTCTATGGTAAGGTGGGTTAGAAATTAACTCATTGATCACCTCTATGTTTGTTTATTCCTTCCCTCTATATCGATGGTCTATTGGTCTCATCATGGAGCTTCATGGTGTGATAAAAAACTTCATTTGGATAGGGTCAATACTAAAAAGGAGGCTTGTCATTGTTGATTGTAAAGAATTTATCAATCTGCCTGATTTTAGAAGCCTTAGAGTAAATGATATCTGGACTTTTAAGGATGTTCTTATCGGGAAATTCACATGGGTTATGATTTCCAAGGATAGGTCTAGTGATTTTTTAACAAACAGAATTAACCAAAGGCTGCTTATGGCTATAAAAATTATCTTTTATCATATGTATGGGAATATATCAAGAATTATTTAATTAGAATCACTCATGAAACCAATTGGATGTTTTGTAAGGACTCTTATCTTAACTACTAGAGAATAACATGGATCGAGAACCCACTATAATACAACATTGTTGTTCCTACAGATGTATTTCATTTTTCCATTGCTGATTTTCATTCTAACATGCATACTTCTGGAATCATGGTTTCATCTCTGGTGGAATTGGAAATTCAAACTTATTTTTTCATGGATTTTGATATGGTGATATGTTGGCATAACCGAAATGGTCATTTCAATACTAAGGATTTTTAGCGGCTGGTTTGTGGAGGTTCTTGTTGTGAACCTTCTTAGATTCTGCATTTCTAAACCCCAATTATTCTTCCTTCTATATTTCTTTTGATTTTGTGAATATGGAAAAATTGGGTGCCAACCCAAGACCAAATCAAGCGGACTGGATTTCAGCTTGCTTCTGCCTATCACCTATGCATGGATGCCGAGGAGAATGTTCAACACCTTTTTGTGGAGTACATCTATGATAGACTGTTGTGGGACTATGTCGAAGTCCTGTTTGGGATACAAATAGATTGGAATCTATTGTTAAAAGACCTTCTTGCAAGGTTGTCAAAGGTTAGTTGTAGTGAACGGGTTGGGAACTACCTAATTGTGTCCACTAGAGCTCTAATTATTGCCACATGGGCTTGTCATAATGTTATACTATTTGACAGCAGTTGTGTCCCTATACATAATGAAATGGAGGTCATTCATAAAGAGGTGCATGTTGTTTCAAAGATTCAAACATGTCCGATTCATAACGTCATTTCTGATTTATAGATTATTAGGTTTCATGGATTTTTCGGTCACCCATGGAAACCCCGAGTACTTAAGCATGTTTATTGGATACCTCTAATCATCTCATGGATAAAGGTTAATGTGGATGGAGCCTCTTCAGGTGCACTAGGATTATCAGGATTTGGTGTTGTTTTTCGCACATACTATGGCTTTGTCAAGGGATTATTTTATCACTTTACTGATGTTGGAGTAGGTTATGAAGCTGAATTATGGGGGTAAATTCATGTAGTCAGGTATGTTGTTCATTATTATTAGAACATTTTGTAGATTGAATCAAATTATCTGCTTGTGGCTAATGCCATCGAATAAAGCATGAGAAATGTTCCCTAGATAGTTTCACCTCATTGTGTTGAATGCCTCAACCAGGTGACTCATTTATAGTTGGCAGTCTAGCATGCTTATCGGGAGGCCAATCAAGTGGTGGATTCATTTTTCAGGTAGGCGATTTTGGAGATGGTTGTGATGTTGTCTTTTACGGCCCCAGATTACTACGTCTCAATGGTGGAGGTGGATATGCATGGTTTCATTCACTCTCGGTTTTGTAATAATCCTATTTTTGTCTGAATCACTTTCATTTTTATTTAATACATTTTTTGGATAGGCTTTGACTAGGTCTTGGGATATTGGAGTGTAAATAGGGTCATAAAATGTATTTGGACATGTTTTAGGATGTTTTTAAGACTTATCGTTTAATTTTAACCCCTGGTAAACCCTCTTTTACCTTAACCATGGTAAACAATTTTTATAGTATTCAACATTAATTTTTGTAAAAAATTAAATTTTCCATATTAGATAATATAAATTATTCTGATTCAAAATATGGAATAAATTTTTTATAAATCTCATTCACATAATTGTAAAAATATTATCATAAATCTAATCACGTATACGTGATGAGATAATGGGGTTTTAAAGAGAAAATGATCAAAAGTTTACAATATTTTTATGACAAAATTCAATTTTAAATTGATTAAAATGACATAAATTATATTATTGTATTTATAATTGATCTAATATAATTTTTAAAATAATTTAAAATAAAATTTACTTTTATAAAATAACTAAATTAAAAGAATTTTTTTAATTAAAATTTAATATTTTTTAAAATTCGTCAACAAAGTAATATTTTTAAGATATCCAAAAAAATTCACACTAATATAATTTTAATATTTTGATTTAAAAAATGAAATTTATTTTTTAAAATAAATTTCTAAAATTGTAAATTTTAAATTTATAACAAAACCTACAGACATGATGAAAAAGTGGGTTCTTGAGGAGTTCTTTTTTTCAAGAACATGGTAATTTTATATTGACTCTATGAATAATGATATTCATTGAATGAATATTAATTAAAAATTACTAATATTAAATATATACATTTATTTTAAAAATATCTCATTAGGTATAATTTTAATTAATAAAAATGGGGAAGCAATATGCACTTTAAAATAATTTTCATAAAAACCCTTTTTTATCCCAAAAATAAACATATTCTCAAATAATAAATAAATTAAATTCATAATTAATTTAGTGGATTAAATATAAATAAATTTTAATTATTCTACATTCAAACATAATTTGGAATTTAAATTTCTTAATTTATTGAGATTAAATTATAGATTTTCAAAAAAAATTGTTATTCATTATTCATGTAAAAGACAATATTTTTTGAAAAATCCCAAAAATTTCACGATAAGTTAATTATGATATAATGATTTAAAAAATTTGGGTTAATTTTCTCAAATAAATTTTATAAATGATCCATAAAACAATTATAATGGTTTCTCATGAAAACAAATTAGAATCATTTTTGAAGAAAACATGTTTTTGAGGAATGTAATTAATTTTCAAAAAATTATTTACTATTTAATAAGAATTTATATATAAATTTATGTTGAGAATGAAATATTTATGTTTATTTCGTAAATTATTTAATATTATTCACACATTCTTACTTAATCGCTAGGTTATAATAGTATTATTTAATGGTTTGTTGAAACTTGGTGTCGTGAGTCATGCACACTGTCAAAGAAACTCATTGTTGTGTGTAACAAAAAATAACTAAAAATTTAAATTAATTTGAAAAACAAATCATAGTATCTCAAGATATATCATCAATGACCAACATTTCATTCAACTCCTTGTAATTTTCATCTTACTCATGAATCCATAGGATCTTAGATTTATTCCACGTCAATATGTTTATTGAATTAGATATTCATGAGAAAATTATCAAAAAGCATTATAAATATCCAAAAAAAACCAAGAAATATATGGATATCAGTTATTATGGTTAGTGTGTTCCATTTTTCAATAACATCCATTTTTAAGGATCTATTTATGCACTCTCACTTGAGTTTATATGTCCCAAGAATGAAAACTTTTATAGACAAAATTCACACATGGTAAATTTGGATTGCATATTCTCTATCCACGTGGTTTTAAATACAATAGTCAAATGATAATAATGATCATTCATTATCAATTAATATATAAAAAATATAATCTATAAAGACTATAAAAATTATCAAGATAATCCTTAAAACATTATTAATTACATCTATGATTATAGAAGTGCGTTGGTAAATCTATATGTATTTATTAAAAATTCCTAATGTTTATACATTGTATTTAAGGATGTATTTCGTATATACTCATACTTGAACCACTATTTATTAAGTATAGAATTAATTTTAATCTATTGAAAGTATATAGCTCTATGTAGTTGATAAAAAATACATCAATACGGGGTAAAGGATACTTGTTCCCAAAATCGATCCTGGTAAGTTCTTGATAATCAATGAAAATAGGCATTGACCTATCTACCTTATTAATAAAAATAAAATGAGTAACACATGTTGATGAACTCAGGTTTATGTATAATTCATCATGATTATCTCATATTTACTTTTTTCAACTATTACAACTCAATTGCGGCCATTTTATAAGGACTCTTTGAAATAGGTATAACACCAATTGATAGTTCAATTCAAAACTCAACTTCAATAATTGGAGGAGGACTATGAGATTATTTAGGAAATAAAAATCCTTATTCTGAATAAAATTCATATCATCAATGAGGATTTTATCCCCAACCATTTTAGATAAATATCAATTATTAATAGGTATTAAGATCCATACAAAAGGAAATAATTTATATCGAAAGTTTATGTTCATCCTCAAACCTATAAACAATCAAAGGGTGATTCACAATATCAAATGAGATTTTCATAGTCTAGAAACTTATAAGGGATATGTGTAGAGTGATCAAAAAAATTATCAAAATAATAACAAATTCCACTAAATTTAAAATAATAAGATTCTCAAATGGAACATTCATCCAAATTTTAACATGAGATCACTAACTATATAGTTGAGGATAAGTGGGATATAACCATAATGTTCTACATTAATTATTTACATATAATATACCCTTACATGGTCTAGATGATATCCCTTAGATTATGATACTGACTTAGATAATTCCCAAGTTCCTTATATATAATATATTTAACAATTAGTGGATCCCTAGGATAAACCACATTTCCATCCATAGAAATCAACATTTTTTTCTCAAAAATTATTTTATTTATGCCCATATTTTCAACACATAAAATATATTCGTGTTATATTGAGATATTTTCCTGGGTGATTCTTCTGAAATTATCGACATATAAAAAGATTATTCTTTTTTTCCCAAATATCTTCATAAAACTCCATTTTTATCTTATTAGGTATTCAAGGAAACCAACAAAAGTAAATATTATTAATCATATATCAGGATATATTGATAGGAATAATCATATGGTTTTAAATTCTATCTCCCATTTCATTTTTATACTCAATAATACAGTCATTAAATTGATCATCTAATTCTTTATTCACACAATTCCTCCTAGTAACATCTAATGACTATAACCAAAAACCATGTGTTTGTATAAAATATCAATAATCAGAGTAAGAAATAATATGATTATAAAAATAATTATTATAATGTACTAAATAGATACACCTTCTATGAAATCATTATAAGTTATGTTCATAACATATCACAATGCCTTATCATTATTTTTCATAAGTTTTATTATCTCCTTCACCATATTTATCCATAATGAATATCTAAATTAACCAAAGAACATTCCCTAGGAGATTATTTGTAGGTTTAAGTTATTAGTACAACTCATCATACCTTTTTGATGATTGATTTAATAATAAATACTATATTATATAGATGTTACCCCTCGGTTCATCTATGCCACAATGGTATATACTTGTTAGTATCCAAATAGGGGTGTATCTTCAAGGAAAACCACTCTCTTATTTAACTTAACATAGGTTTTCCTCATATACATAGACTATTCCTAAGGATTATCACTAATATTTTATAATAATAATACCTAAAAATAACAAAACATTCCTCTTAGACCAACTGAGGTGAACTAAGTATAACATAAATAAATATTACATCATTTGAAATAGATATTCACAACATATCACTATTATTCAATTTCAAGGACTATAAAGGTTTACTGTCTTTATAGACTAGGTAAATAATCAATTTATTTATTAAAATATCTTTAAAATAATTAATAAAGATATCCATGTTATTACCCTTCAAAACATATTATACTTATAACCTTCTATTAAAATTAGGTGAAGGAAAACATAAGAAATGGAGAGCTCGGATTCTTAGTAAGTGTAAACATGGTTGATATCAATCATAATACAATATGATGACCATAAGGGGATGAAAACATAATCAAACATATTTTCTCAACATAAAATATTCATAAATTTAAAATATTTTACCATAAAATCTAAAATCATGTCACATCTAGAAGAATGATTAATAAGGGTGCCAATGAAATAATCATCATTCAAGAGTCATAACATAATAATGTGTAATTATAAGAATATAAAATCATAATCATGTGAACATATTTCTTCACAATCATGCAAATGAATGATAGTTGAAGTCAATAAAGAACTAATCATACTCATGCATTAACATGTGAACATAGTCATTCACAATAATTTCTAGAGATAATGTTATGAGAATTGCCTGAAGAAATCGCACTCATGCATCAAAATGTGATCAAAGATATAAGAAATCATTTCCAGGAATATTATCATCATCTCATGAGATATATATATATAATTAATCAATATATATAAGTTAATATGTAATCCCTATGTTCATGAAAAGATTAATCATTTAATTATAGATTGACCTGTGGGAAAAAGGGTTTTATCCATATTTTATCATCATAATCAATAAAACAATAGAGATATAATAATTGTGGTATCATTGGATAATTTCCCACGTCAATCATAAGTAACATATGTGAATCTTTCGATAGGTGATTACTTTTAAAATATAAAGAGAACATTTATTGAAATAAACACACTTTTAATTTTTAAATGGTTTATTTTAAATATAAAAAATTCTCGAATATTAGGGAAAAATTTCTTTGAAATGAACCATTTAAAATTATAAAATAATATTAAAACCTAATATTATTCATGACTATGGGGAAATAAAATCATATGATATGCGTTAAAAAAATATTTTGTTCACACCTTTAGTATAAATTACATTGTCTGTAAAATGATAATAAGATAACTTTTAAAAAATTATAGAAATTAGAATATTGAAAAAAATATATTTAATTAATCACATTTTAATAGTAGTATAGTTCATGAAAATATTTAAAAAAATATAAAGACATAGAAGAAAAATATTCCCAACCCAAGAGGAGAAAAGGTCTAGTTTTCTTAAAAAAATATCTTGATCATTTTTTAAATTTCATTATTACATTAAAATTACATGAATCACTAGATGAAAATAAAATATATGGGATTTAAATAATAAGGATCACATAATTGTTTGGATGTAAATTTAACATAAACAATCCTTAATATAAATGGTATTGTAACATAAATCCCTTACATCAAGTCTCATCATTCTTTGTACACATTAAAGACCCATGTATAATAAAAAGATTTATTATAAATATATTCCAAATCCATATTCATAAATAAATTCTCATGTATCATTCATTAATAATTTCCAATTATCCTTTTAGTAAATATTCTTCCTTAAAATTGATATTCAAGTGAATAAGGTCTATTTTTCAAGAATGTTTTGATTCAATAGTTTTGATACCTTAACTTTGTCATATTTTAATCATATAAAAAAATTAATCAATAAATTTTTATCACATATATTCATTAAATATCCTTTTATAACTATTCAATTAAAATAAGTGATGATAAATGAATTGTATCACTTTGTGGAGATGGTAGTCTGTATGTACACATGAGTATTGTCTCCACTTTTCTGTAGATGAAATAAAATGTAGTGAAGTTATAATTATCTGTTATATAATAAATATTACATCCTAAATATCATATATACTCTTTAAATACATTCTTATTAGAGGTTTTCTAATGTATAAATGAAAATGAATGCCATCACATTGCGAATGTGGTAGACCAAACGTATGGACGAATGATGTTATCATTTTTCAACAGATAGAAATGTAAGAAGGTAGATAATAACATATATTTATATAATAATAATAATTTATAAATATCATATATTTAAAATAAATTCTTAATAATTACTAATGATTAATATTGTTGATGAGAAAATAAATACATTACTTTGTGAGGTTGTAGTTCACACGTATGCATGAATGATGCTTCCATTTCCCATTTGATTCATAAAGAGATGAAGAAAGTATTAGATAATAAAATAATACCAAATAATTATATTTATGATAATAAATTAATCATGTTATTATGGAAAAAATATTTTTATAGAAGTTTTAAGAATAAATAAAATTGAAGTTACTCAGTTAAAGTTATACATGTTTGTTGAGAAACCACCTTTTGATTACACATTATGAATTGATAGTATGGTACTATGATCAAACCAATACCTAAGGTACATTGAAATTTATTTTTGGAAAATAATTTTTCATGGATTATATAGACTAAAAATCTCATTATGTGTGATGAAAATGGGAGAGGTGGTTTTGATTCATGAAGGAGGAAGATGACACACTTGGAATTCATCAAAAGATCAAAATATATTAAAGTATTTCTCAAGATAAATTGCTCTAAAATGACTAATATTATAATATTAGATGACCTATAGTCAAAATGGCATCATACAATAGTATTTATAAAACATGTTATGTGATTTTTAACCTCATCACTGTTGTTTTACCCCTCATCAAAATATTTTATTCTTTAACATAGTAATGAATTTTTACCAAATTTACTATTCATAATTACTAAAATTAAGTTATCCTTATTAAATAAGAATAATTATATTAATTAAAAATATGGAAAACACTTTATACAAATCAATCCCTATAAGTGGAAAAAATATGATTTAAAATAATACTACAAAACATGATGAAAAATGGTTTTCAAGAAAAAATCAATTTTTAAGTATACAAATGATCCAAACAAATAAGCATAATGTCAATTAAATTGACCTAAATTAGATTATTGTTAATATAAAGTTACTAATTAAATGTTTTAAAATATACAAAACAAAATTGGACTTTTTAAATTATTGAATGTAAAATGAGGTTTTTAAAAATGTCATTATTTTTTACTATTTACTGAAAAAATAAAATTTTCAGAAAAAAAACCAAAATTTCACCTTAAGATAATTTTTATATGATTATTTCAAAAATTATTTCATTTTTTGAGATATATTATCTAAAATTTTCTTAAACTAATTATCAAATTTTATTATAAAATTAAATAAAAATTATTTTTGAATAAAATGCATTTTTTGAAGCATTAAAAGACTTCACTAAAATTTAATTGCGTAATTCCTACGATATAATCAATAAATATTTATTTAGTAGTACCATTATAAATATATTACTAAATATTTTTCCATATATATATACCTACCAATCAAATTGCTAGTTTATAATGGTAATATTTAAAATAATAATACTTCAATAACATTTCTTTATCCATTTAAACCTAGTGTTTCCTGTAAAGAAAGGAATAAAAGAAATAAATTTATAAAAATAAAAATATATCATACAATCCTTTGTAATTACATTATACCCCCTTATAAATAATTTTTCCTCGAAATTAAGTTACTCTGATATAAACAACTAAGGATTTTTTCGTATCACATCCATGTCTTCCTACTTAGCTTCCACAAATTTATTATTTCACCATAAAAATATGACCAGGTGAGTTTCCTTGTTCCACCTTACATTATCTCTTACATATTGAATATTAATTTTTTGTTCCATATAAGATAGATTATACCCCATTTGTATGAACTCTTAGTTACGTACGTATGAAGGATCAAGTATTTACTTATTCATCAAAGATTCATGGAAGACATCATAAATATTAGTGAGCTTTTGTGGAAAGTCCAAGAGATAATAAATAGTATCTATATGATTAATAATTTCATATAGATCTATATAAACCCTTATATTTAGAACATAAATATTACATATTATTATATAAATATTAAAATACATGACATTATAAACCATGAAAGAATAACATAATTTTAGTGTATTTGGAAACATGGATACATAAATAACTTGTTGAAAATAGATATACTTCATCTCTCACAGGGTTTTTCATAACTAGTAACCTTATCATACAGATCGTTCCTAAAACCATTCTTCATATTTTAGGAAATGAAAAATAAGAAAGGGGTATCTTAGATTCTATGTAAGGGTAAACTAATGAGATACCAATGATCACATAAGAATAACATAAATATATGGGTATGAGAGAATGAGATTAACATTAAAAAATCATATTAAAAAATATATCATAATATTGAGTTATGGAATAAAGCTTCACATTTCAAACATGAATAATAAAGGAATCAATGAACATGAACCCTGAGACTATAACATTAGTAAAATATTTTTTTTTTTCATACACATAATCTTATAAAATCATTTCATGATTCATGGATCACTTATAATTCTACCACCTTAGATTGGGTTTACCCAAAATGCCATCAAATCCTTAGTTAAGGTTCACTCCCAACACTATCACAGTGGATTGAGTCCCTTACTGAACTAAATTCACTACCAATTACAGTCCTTATTATCCTTTGAGATATAAATATTTACCCAATTAATTAGAGTTATATATAATTCTAGGACCACCCATCATATAGTTTCCCTCTCTTTATAAACATATATATTAAATAAATTTTCTATAATACTTAAAAAATTATACAAACAAACACTAAAAGGCTGTAATAATTTATTACCTTTGGAATCATGGAAACATAAACACTCGTATATGAGTGAGCTAAATTATCTCCAAAAAATTTCTTCATAACTAGTACCCTTATTAAACACATTATAGTTAATAAATTTCTCTATAAAATGGGTAAAGAAACATAAAAAATGGGTGAGCTAAGATACTCATTAAGGGTAAACAAGGGAGACATGTAAGCATAGACATGATAAAAGGGCTTTTATAACATGACCATAACATTATAATATCATACCTTGAATATCAAGTATAATAAACATGAATCATTTAATAAGTCATGGTATTTAATGGGATATAAATCATATGTAAATGAATAACATAATCCATGATAGCATAAAATAGGGAAAACGTGGATTTTTTTAAAACACATAAGAATATAATATGATTTACATAGTAGTCAAGGAATCATTTCCAAGGCCTTATTGTTAGTATGGGTTCACTCCCCATACCATCTTGGTAGTCATGGTTCACTTCGATGGCCATATTAGTAGCATACGTTCCCTCTTCATACCATCTTGGTAGTTATGATTCACTACAATGGCCATATTAGTGGCCTTAGTTCAATCCTAATACCGTTTAGGTAGTCATGGTTCACTCCCACGGCTATCATAGTAGTAAAAATTCGATCCCAAGAACATCATATTATATCTCAAGAGATATAAATTTTTACCAAATGCATTGGAGGTAGATATAGGTATCACCCATCTCATAATGATATCATACATACATGTTCCATAGTATCATCAAAAATAATATCATAACCCATGAAATTAAATCGGTATTATAAACATGAAATCATATCTTAACCTGTGAAAATTGATATAGATTTCATAATCATTTCTTCATAAGAATAACTTGGGAAAAGATGATGGATTCAAAATCATATAACTCATGAAAGAGAAACATGTTTCATAAAGATCGTTCCATCAAAACATATACCATTCATATAATGAATAAGAATGAAAAAATTGAATATTTTTGCTAAAAAGGCATGTGTAACCCAAATAGATAACATCTTATATGGGAAATAATTTTGAAAGAGATTATAAATACATATCTATAGGAAATTTTCCCCTAGACATTTAAAAAATACTTTTTAAAACAGAAAACATTTTTCAAAAACATTTTCTTTGAAAATATAATATAAAACATACAATAGAACAACTGAGAACTCTAAAACATTTTCATATTGATTTCTCCCTAAAAATACTTTCAATAATAAATTGAAACAATTTCTAAAAAAAATTTAAAACATTTTGAAAATTATAAATAATTGTTTAAAAAATTTTGAAAACCACTTTCCT
Source organism: Viscum album (assembly GCA_963277665.1). Taxonomy (NCBI): domain Eukaryota; kingdom Viridiplantae; phylum Streptophyta; class Magnoliopsida; order Santalales; family Viscaceae; genus Viscum; species Viscum album. The sequence goes on from OY728150.1 coordinate 1,050,944,494, forward strand.
AGGAAACTAATAAAATAAGTTTGGAACATTTTAAAAATTGTTTTCCCTGACAAAATTTTGAAATAATATTTAAAAAAATTTAAAATATATTCTTCAAAACTTATAAAATAATCTTCAAAACTTTTTGAAAGCCATTTTCTATCAAAATACACTGAAAAATTATGAATTAGTCTTTGAAATCATTTAAAATACTTTTTAAACATAAAAAATTTTGGAAAACCTATTTTTGTTGGAAATAAAAATTATAAAATGAATTCATATAATATTAGAAAAAATTTCTCTTTAACAAATAAATTTTAAATCTGTTAAACATAGATTCAATTGAATGGTGGTAATGACAGCAGGTAAATTCATACATATCAAACATTCCTTTGGCACCATAAAAAGGTTAGAAATGTTCCTTGAGCAGAAAATGAAAAAAAAATTAATTTGAAAAAAAAAATTCAAGGTAAAACATGGGTATAAATGTATTTTAATGATCATAATATAATATTATAATATTATAGCAAACTTTTCTTTTTGGAAAACATGGTTTTCCTGATCAATGATTTTTGACTGAAGATAGGGTAAAGTCAGGATTTTTTAATAAGCACTTTAATAATTATCTTATGTATAAAGGAGTGGAAATATGTTTACAATACATGCATATATCCTGAATATAAATAATATTATTAAATTAATTAGTGTTCTTGAGAAATGTATCATAATATTTCATCAAAGTAACTATAATCTAATACAATCTCAAAAAGTGATTAGATTGTTTAAATACATTCAATCCACTTGGTATATTTGAAACATACTCCCCATTTAAGTAAATTGAGTTACATGGAACTTAAAATATAATAAAAATAATTATATTCATGATATAAAATTTCAAATTGAATATATACACTACATGGAAAAATATAGGTACACAGCATGTAATGAGTCTCAAAGAAGGAAAATTGAGACAAAATTACTTTATCAATTTGGTAACTTTTGAAACATAAACCCCTTGAAATATAGATCACCAAATTGATATTTAAATACCAAAAAATTTAACTATAATAATCATATAATAAATCTATGGTTGGTATACACACCACACAAAAGTATTGAATGGTAAATAAAGCATGTATCTCATGAAAATAAAAAAGTGGGATAAAATTCCCTTACCTTGTGTCTTAACCCTTATTGTACTCATAATAAAATCACATTTAATAAATAAAATTTTATTATAAGTATATATCAGAACCATATTTTTATATATATATAACACAATATATGGTATTATTATGACTTTATGTTAACTTCTTGATAATAATTTCATGTTAAGGTTATGCTTCGGGTAAAATTCGCTCTGTTTTTCGCATGAGTCATAATTTTTTATATGTTTTTTTCTGATAAATATATAATTATTTTATAATCTAAAAAATGATATAAATATCATGAAAATTTATTATATTTGTATTATAATAATCTATAAAATATAGAATTATGAAATGGAACACACCATTCATGGAGACGGTAGCTCGTACGTACACATGAACGTTGTTTCGGTTTTATTGTTGTATTGAAAGGAATAACTGAAATGACATATATAATATCATTAAATTATAATTATATTGTCATATATATCATATAAAATAACTAAACTCAGCCTTAATACATTCTATAAAGTGTTTGAACGAATCACTTCACTTTGAGTGGCGGTAGTCCACACTTCCTCAAACGAAATTAGTGTATTTACAAAAAAAGAAAGATTAAAGAGATGTGTTATAAATAATTAAAGAATCATAAATACATTATAAATTTGATTTATATTATATATAAGAATATTTTAGATCATAATTTCCACCATTGTTGGTGCGAAAAGAAGAAGGAATAACCATTGTTTCATGATGCATTGGTTCGTTGTACACTTAAAACATGTGTTTGGTACCCATTATATGGAAGTGTGTAAATGTTTACATTAAAAAATTAGAGTAAAAACATATACTTATATTTATTATACTATTTTTATTTTATAATAATGGAATAAGTATAATTGTGGAGGTGGATAATTAAAATAAGATAAAGGAGCTTGAGGAAGGATGTTACCTCTTCTAGGGGTAACTCCTTTTGGTTTTCACTAAAGGGTTTATTTGAATTTTGTTATACCCAATGGGAAGCTTAAAAAGGTAATTTAGGTATTTTTGTAATTGTGTTTGGAATATATTGGCTGAACCTAAGTGGTTTGACAGGCGTGAGGAAGTAGGATAGTTAGAGGCCTTTTATAGGGGAGGGAAAGGACTCACATGGTATTTTTTTTAAATAATTTAGGTTTACACACGTTTTTACCTAAAAAAGACATCCAAAATAAAAGAAGAAATAATATAAGGTTAATGGATGAATAATTTATATAAAATGGATTATGGAAAATTTTATAGGTTATTTGGGATCTTATGTTTAAGGTTTATTCTCTTGTTAAACATTATTTCACATTAATCATTGTAACTAATTTTAATTACTTTCATGAATAATTTTGGTCAAATATTAAGTTAATATTATTAGAAATTTTAATTATTCTGATTCCAAATATTTATTCTATTTTCCTCAATTCCAATCACAAAAATGGTAGAAATTAATTTAAAATTAATCTCACAAACAAGACGATAATATCGGAATTTTATGTAAAAATATTCAATAATTTGTTATGTATTTATATTAAATTTCATTGTGAAATAGATTAAATATGACTAAATTATATTAATTATAAAATAATTTATATAAATTTATTTGAAAATTATATTAAAATATAAATTAACACTATAAATATGTTTGATGAAAAAGCAGTTTGAATTAAAATTCAGTATTTTTTACATTTCATTAATAATGAGACTTCATAGAAAATATCCAAAAATTTACCCTAATATATTATTTATGATTATATTTAAAATATTAAGTTTATATTGTCAAAAAATATTTTAAAAAAATTTCAAAAATTAGATTCAAAATAAGTTCTCTGGTAAAAGGCAAAAAATGTGCCTTTATAAAAATATTTGATTTTTATTAGAAATATTGATCTTGTTCTTCTCTTATAGTAATCAATTATATTGGATGAATAAAAAAAATTGATTGAAAATATATCATATATATTTCATTATTATCATTATCTAATTTAATTAATTTAATTTGTTATGTTAAAATATTATATTGAGTATAAAAATGGGTTTCTATAAAAAAGATTACATTATGTTAAATTGGTTCTTATATCCATTTCTAATCAATTTGTAACCAATGAATTTATGTTATATTTTTTGTAAACCACATATTTTAATAATTTATTTTATACTATTCATAACCTCTAGGTTATATCCTATTATTTTAAATAATAATATTTCAATAACATATTGTTCTTGGGTAAAACATAGTAATTCATGTATTACAGGAAATGTTGGTATTGGGTGTAACGCAAGATCACCATTGTGTAGCGTGTAGAGAAATATCACCTTTATGTTTCATGTAGTTTGTGATTAACATGGTATTTCTTATAACTCAATCAAAAATTATTCCATTAGTATATAAATAACTAATTACAGTGTTTCATTAAATGAAAAATATAAAAAATATTAAATTAATTTGAAAAAAAAAATTTCATAGAATCATTAGTGGTAAAATTTTACTCCACATAAAATTAATTTATCCCTCAAAATTTTTATGGGTAATCAAAGGTATAATACTTAAATGTTTCTTTCATAGAAACACAAATTGTATTGATGAATCCTAAAACATCATTTAAAAATTGAAATTTGGAAACATAATGGTTACGCAAATTAACATGTAACCATGTTTCCACATAGAAGAACATATGTTAAAGGTGACAAAATAGACTTGAATGAAAAGCGTACATATTCATATGGATTGATTGAGGTCATCAATCATAAATAATTTAATGGAAAATGAAAAACTACGGAACTCAATGTCATAAATATTTAATGATTTAAAAGGACATCAATTCAACAAAAAATAAGGTATTAGGACTACATTTGTTTTTTTGATAATTCTCATAACAACTACTAATTATTTTTGTTGACCATAAATATGAGGAAATATACTTACATGATATACTTTATTATATAAAATTTCATTCTTTGGTTATTATTTATTCAATTTCTAATTAATCCATTACATAAAGAAGTGAATGTCCAGAAATAATCTTTGATACCAAACATACTAAAATACAATTTTAGAATATCTCAAGTCCCATAAAAGAATGAAATGTATAACTATTTATCCATAACTTTTATTCAAAATCAATAATTGTAATACATTAATCTCTAAGAATAAAAATTAACTCTACTAGTTCATCATTAATATTTTTAATAAAAATTAATTACACATTAACCAAGAAATTGTGTATGCCAGTAGTAGGCATAAAATCCTTATAGTCCATTGGTCATGGGTTCAAGACCAGCAACTGTTTCATACATGTATAGTTTTCAACCAACTTATATGATGTGATTTTTTAAAACCACACAAATATAATTTCTAAAATAAATATTATGGACATCCTTTAAATAAAGTTAGTCATAAAATAACCTTTTAACAATGTTTTTCAATACAATATCGACACATAAATACATCCTCTAATGTTTAACTTAATTTTTTCATGCATGGTCAATCTTATAACTCTTCAAAAATATTAAAATACTAAACATTATTACAAAGTTCATCAAATATACTTATCATTGATCCCCCATATATCAGAAAGTATCCATTGGTTGTCACATTCCATACATGTGAATTCCTTCATCAAGTATTCACTTGAAACATGGTAATGACCTAAATTATCATAAAACCTTATTTAATTCCTAAATTTTTCCTGATTAAAAATTATTCGGGATCTCTTCATTATGTTTGAAAATATTGAAAACATCATCAATGATAACATAATTCATCTGTCAATGAGTCCTAACTTAGTTCAAAGGTAAACAAGACTGTCCTATTTAGTTATTCAAATCCCACATATCTTTATCCAAAAAAAATTATCTTAATATAAAGAACATATTATTTCTTATCTTCCCATAGTAAAAATATCGCCTTTTCACTAAATAAAATTACTAGTACATGGAAAAAATTCAATATAAATACATAAATTCTAATTGAAAAACACAAATAGGAAAATTATTGCATATTTCAACATTCATATAACATAATTTCTGAATCCAAATACAGAAAAACTACAATTATTCCACTTCTTCCATAAGCCATAAGAAGTCTACCTCATCCTATTATTTAAAATATCATCCCTTTCACATTTCATCCTTGGTCTCTTCATCAGCAGCAATACAACCATTAATCGAACCGCCTTGTTTATTCTCATCGGGATATTCCCCATTAGAAAATTGATTTGCATAGTGACCATTCAGTACAAACATTAAGAACTGTACCTTTGATGATTTCTTAGGGAGGCCAATATTCCCATCCATTTTGTTAGCTAAACCCCTAATTTTTTCTTTTAAGTTACTTTATTTGTGTCCTTCGTTTCTATAGTCAAAACATGTTATTTTTCCTCTAAGACATTGACTTAGGTTATTCATTCCACATTCTTGATATAATGGTAAGAGAATATCATTTCCACGATGGTATCTATTACCTAAACTCTAAGAGAACTCTTTACTTCTCTTACTTTATGAGTTTGAGAGTGGGTTAAGGTACATGTTATTGATCATGGTCCTTCAAAACTAATTAAGAAGGATAACAACATCTTTTACTCCAGCGATCATCACATTTGACTACTTATCAATAGATTTTACACCATATTCAGTGTTAATATAGTTTGTTTTGGTTACCTGTATTGACTAAAACCAGGAATGATTGATTAAGAAACTATTATCATTGTGAGAAATTACATAATCATGAACACCACTAATATTATGTCTAAATTATGATTAATTTATTAAGCTATGAAACTTCAGGTTTATCCTAGTTTATTGGTAAACACCTTCCATTTAAATCCATAATGATGTATTGTGAAGATTTAATGAATTCCAAAAGAATATCCCCTATGAGTGTCATACTAAGTGCACAGTAAGGATCATTGTCATGTATCATGTTACATCGAGTCAGGGCAGACACACCTAGTCAAAGTCGTTACTCCAAGGTGCATATATACTAGGACCATGTCCACATGTATTATCTAGACACTGATTTATTTCTATAAAATCACGCACTCTTTCCTTCACCAAAATTCCATGGTGTTTTCCTAAATGATAACTCCTCCTTATTCTTATCCTTAGATACATAACTAGACATGTCCTTATAAATATACCTAGGGATATAAATAAATTTTCACATCATATTTTCCAAAGGTTAACTAAACCTTTCATCTTACACCAACTATAGTGACCCTCGATTTACATACATATTTATTACATAACTTTTACAGAATACTTAATACATTATACAAATAGACACATAAAGACCGTATTAGTTTAGGTCCTTAGAAAACATAAAAACATGAACAATGGTACATGAGTGAGATAAATTTTATCCCACTAGGTTATTCTTTGATATCACCCTTCTTATACACGTTATATATAATACATAAATTTATATCCTAGGGAAGGAAACATAAAAAGGGGTGAGTATAGATGATCGGTGAGGGAAAAAAAGGGAGACGTGTAAGAATATATCTAATCATATGGATATGAAAACATCATCATAACCTTATAATATCATACCCTACATATCAAATATCTTAAAGATGAAGCATGGGATAAATCATTGTAGTTTGTAAGCCAAGAACCATATATAAATAAAGAACACAATCCATGAAAGTATAAGATAGGATTAAAACATGGAGTTGTGTAAACCACATAAGTATATAATATTATTTATATTGTAGTTGAGGAATATCATCCAAGGATATCCTGGTAGTATGGATTTACTCTCCATATCATCTTTGTAGTGGTGGTTCACTCCCAAGGACATATTATTAACTTGATTTCTCACCTCGCACTATCTTGGTAGTCATGGATAACTCCCATGGCTAGATTAGTATGATTTCACTCATCATACCATCTTTGTAGTCATGGTTCACTATAATGGACATCATAATATTAAATGTTTACTCTTAATTCCATATTATTATCTCTCATGAGATATAAATAATCACCCAATGCATTGGAGGGAGATATAGGCCCACCCATCTCATAATAGAACAATACATACATATTCTACAAGATTTTTAAAAAGTATATCAAAACCAGGGAAATGAAATGGGAACTATAAAATCCTAATCTTATCATAACCTGTAAAAAAATATACATGTTTCATAATCATTTTAACATAATCATAACCCTTATAAAAAAGTAGGTTTCAAAATTGAATAACACATGAAATATAAATTGGTTTCATAAACATAATTCCATCAAAATAAATACCATTTCAATAGGGAATAAGAATGGAAACATTGAATCATTTCCCTCTTTAGGCCTAAGTAACACTAGTATATGTCATACTAGATGTGAAATAATTTTGAAATATCTTTTAAAAACATTTCATGAGGAAAATAACCATTTCTAATTAAAAAAATTTAAAACAAAAAACATTATTGAAAATATTTTTCCTTTAAAATATATTTCAAAATGAATAAATGATGATTTTAAAACTATAATACACATATAAAATTTTTCATTTCTTGAAAATTATCTTCGATAATCATTTTAAAATATTTTCGAAAACATTTTGGAAAATGTTTTGAAAACCTTTTTCTTTGAAATCTTATAATTGTTTCTCGAAATAATTTTGAAAACCATTTTACTTAATAACATATAAATGATGATTTTAGACATTTTGAAACCCATTTTCCTTACAAACTTATAAAAAATCATGAAAATGTTTTAAAAACCATTTTCCATGAAATCCCATTTGAAACTTATAAAAGTGCCTCCGAAATCATTTAAAATAATTTTTTAACTTAAATCATTTTAGAAAAAAATTCATTGAAAACTACTTTAAAACAGGAAATTTCTAGAACAATATGACTAAAATTCCTTAAAAAATAAAATTGTAATATCATAATGGGATCATCAAGGGAATGATAATCATGATGGAAGGTAAGTAGAAACATTTCATATGTTCATTTTGTATTGTAAATTGTAAAGAAACGTTCCTCAACTAAAAAATGACAAGGAGATTAATTTTTTTAAATAAAAATTTTCTTTAAAAGATGAAAAATTGGTAGAAATTTATTTCAAATAATTTTGGATAATATTATAATATTTTAGGAAACTTTTATTTTTTGAAAACATGGTTTTAAGGAATACGAATTTCCAACAGAAGATATGGTAAAGCCATGATTTCATAAAGAAAAAATTTCATAACTGTCTTATACATGAAAGAGTGGAAAAATGGCACCAATATATAAAATGTATCATGAATATCTAGAGGATAAGAAAAATCATTGTTATACTTTATGGATGGATTATAATATATTTTTTCAAAGGAATCATAATCCTAAATAGACACAAAAGGTGATGAGATTTTTTAAATAAACTCATACCAATTAGTAACTTTGAACCATACTCTCCATTTAAGAAAATTAAATTACATGAACCTTAGAATATGATGAAAATATGTATGTTAATTATATTACATTTCAAAGTTAGTATATATTCTTCCTAGAAAAATATAGGTGCATATAATGCCATGTGTCTCAAAGAAGGAAAATTGAGACAAAATTACTTTTATAATTATCTAACTATTGAAACCTAAACCACATGAAAGAAATATCACCAAATGGAAATTTAAATACCCATAAATTTTAGAATAAGAATCATATAATACATATATTGTCATTATATAGACCACACAGAAGGATTGGGTGGTTAATAAAGCATGTATCTCATAGAAATAAAATATGAGATGAAATTCCATTACCTCGTGTCTTGACTCTCATCATATGACTAAAAAAATATTTTATAATAAATATACGTTTATTATAAATATATAAATGATAAATATTATTATATCTAACACCATATATGGTTTTATAATGACTTTATATTATCCACTCATTAACAATTTTATGTTATGTCTACGATTCTGGAATTATTCACTTTTTTTTGCATGTGTCTTAATTTGTTATATCTTTGGTACTTATACATATATCTTGTTTTAAACAATGTAAAACAAGATATAAATATCATTTATATTCAGTATACTTGTATTATTATAATCTATAGTGTATAACAGTTTGAAATGGAAAACATCGTTAAAGAAAATTGTAGGTCGTAGGTATGCATTGATGTTGATTCCATTTTATAATTATATTGAAAAAAATAATGAAAGTGGCATATTTGTATCTATGTATATAATATAATTAAATTATTTTTATTATGTCATATATAAAATATATTTTACATAAAATCGTCTTTAGTATATTCAATGTAGTGTGTGAAGGAATGACATCGCTTTGAAGGGATGGTGGTCCACACTTCCTCAAATGAAATTATCATATTTAAACAAAATTTAATGTGTAACTTATATGTATTAAAAGAATTTCATAATCTTAAAATCATATTAAGTACTGTATTTATTATATATAAATATAGTTTCCATCATATTTTCTACAATTATATGTTGTAAAGTAGAAATGTACAATCATTGTTTTGTGAGGCGGTAGTTCATCGTACACCAAAATAGTATGTTCGTTACCCATAAGATGGAAGTGTGTGTAAGTTTAGATTGAACCCTTTTCATAAAAACATATCCTTATATTGAGTATACTTGTAAAACACTGAGATTTTATGTGATTTATTAATTTTAATTTCTTTCATATCTTCTGTTGTACTCTACACCAAGATTATCTTGCGCTATACGCAAGACCGTATGATCTTGCAGTATACGCAACAATATTCTTGGATCATGTTACACAAATTTCAAGTTCGTTTGATAGTAGTTATTCTACGCAACATTGAGTGTGTATATATATATATATAATGTATAAATGAAATATGGTTGGATTATGTTGTACGCAACAACAAATGAGTCTTCCACTACACGCAACCCTGACTTGGCTTACATTACACGCAGTCGCAACCTTCCATAATAGTGTGTGTTGTACGCAATACCAAGTTTCACTAAACAATGATATTTTAATAAAATATTATATAAGCTAGCCTATATGAATAGTAATTCCCACTCTTTGAAATTTTATTTTTCAAAATGTACTTTATTTTTGGATTCAGAATATCAAAATTAGCCTAGGGTGAGTTTTTGGTATTTTTCTGAAAACATTAAATATGTGATTAATAGTGAAAACACTAAATTACTATTTTAAAAACGACTTTTTATTTAAATAATTATTTATTTTATTTAAATTTATTTTAGTTAAAAATTGATACAAAATACCTATATAAGTTCAATGTAATTCATTGGAGTTATTTTATAATACTTTTAGATATATAAAAATTTTATTGAACTTTTCACTATCTTTTACCTTCCTCCTAGGAGCTTTTTGCAAACTTACATAAAACATAGTTTTACCGCTTCTGTGAGTAGAATTTCGAAAATCCGAGACACACAGTTAATATTAACGATTAAAATGTGGTTCAAGAAGATAAAAATTATTTTTGGTGAATAGTGACTTTTTACTTTTATTTACCACGGTTAAAATTAAATAGGGTAATTTAGGGTAAAAATGATATTATTATTACCCAAACTCATGCCCTAATTCTATTGGATAAATTTAATTCAACCAAAAACAAGTTTAGTAATATAATATTTCCCTTTAGGTATACTTGGATTAGATTTGGACATTTATTATTATTTTATTTAAAAAAGAGTTGAAATGGATAAAATCAATGTTAAATAACTAAAACATTTTTAATATAGGGTTATACATAAGATAAATTAGACTATAAATATTAATTAGAAATATCAAAAGATTTCCTACCTAATGGTAGTTTAGTTATAATTTTTAGACGTTAAATAATTTTACTTATTTATAACACAATGGTGATGCAGTAATTACCTTATTAATGAAATATTATCATAATGGATATTATAAATACCCAAATAAATGTAATTTGAGACTTTTTATGAATTACACTAATTTACTAGGTTAATATGACATGTTATAATTGATTAAATTAACATTGTTATAACTAATCATGCTGTTATGATTTTCACAAAAATCAATTACCAAATAGTATCAAAATTGACATAAAATAGTTTTTAAAACAAATAATATATTATTAATTTTTATTATATTCCTAAAAATATATGGTTTGGAAAAATGACTTATATAAGGTTATATATATTAATAATTAACTACTTGGGGTTCTTTTGACTTGTTATAGTAAGTTTATTGACCATGTAGTGTAAGAAAACAAGAAGACACGGTAAAAGTTAAATTATTTATCTTAGAGTTAATTCTAAATGATATGGCTAAAATAGTAACCTAAACATGTCTAAAACCTATTGGTTGACAGTATTTTGACCTATCCGCACTTTATCTTCGAAATAGAACAATTTTTAGCTATTATAAACCGAATATGACATTATTATAAAATAATATTTTAATTTTTTCCAAACGTGCCCATGTGCGCCATTATAAAAAGGGCACCCCTTCATTCTTCTCTTCACACCCTTTGGAGCCTTCAAGCTCGACCAACCCCTGCCAATTCATCTTCTAAACCACTCTAGTTACACCATAGAGGTTCTGGTCTTCTCAAAAGACCAACCCTAGTTCCTTAAGATGAGGATAAGAAGAGGCGCGTCAAAGAAGAGGTAATATCCATTACCGATTCTTTCCAATTTATTTCTTCTTCTAATTATTATTATTTATTTGTTTAATCATAAATTAAAAAAATCATTATCAATCATATACTGATGTGTTATTATAAATATTAAATAACCCAATTTCATCTTCTATGCATCCAACGAAAAATTAAATCACTGCGCGTGCGTACGTACGGAATACCGTCTCCACGCCGTGGTGTAATCTGTTTTCCACCAAAAACTTACTTGGATGGGTATAATGGTGTAAATAAATAACTATATATGATTACTGTAAAGTGATATTGATTCTGAAATATTATACATACACTTCAAAAAAACTCCATGATCCTGGTAATGATATAATCGCTCGTGCGTACGTACGGACTACCGTCTCCATGAACGCGATGAGATTCGTTTTCCATGATTAACCATTCAATTATGATTATAAATTATATATAATAAATAATAATAGAATTTATTACATAATAATGATACTGGATTAATGTACATATATGTTTCATTTACTTAATTCCATTTAATTCAATATGGAAATGAAAACAACGTTCATGCGTACGCACGACCTACTGTCTCTATGAACGGTGTATTTCATTCCATTTATCGATATATGATATATATTTATATACTGAATATATATTATATATAAATCATGTTTTAAATTCTGGAATTAAGTAAATCAGGATATATATAATAATATCAAGAATAATAAATCGAAACACGTACGATAACTGAAATGATTTTACCCAAAACGCAGCTTTAACAAGGAATTTTCAAAAGAACAGGTAATATAAAGTCATAAGTGAACCATATATGATATAATAACAAAGAATATGATTCTGTAATAAGTCAATGACATTATTTAAATCATTATATTGTATTTTTGGATACATACGAATCATATCAGACATAAGGTAAGGGATAACTTTTCCAATCTCGTTTTTATCCGAGAATGTTTACTCGTAAATATTTACTGGTGTTATATTTATCATCCATGTCCCTATTTTCTAAAAATGGTTTCATATATGTTTAAATTCCTTTTTACCCATTTTGACTTTTACTACATGGTATTTATGGAATATTTCTTTTTATTACCATGCGATTTACTTTTTGACTTTTCCGACAAAAGTATGAGGAGAATATTTTTTTAACTTATACGGCATGAAAGGATTTTTTTACAGTTTCATAAAACCTTATTTTCATGAAGCTTACTCTGCAGTATTTAATGACTATTTTCAACGAAATCCTCTTATTTTAAAATTTCATGTAATTTTGTGAATAGAAAACAATTTTGAATAAGAGAGGATATTTTCCTCAAGAATTTTTTTCAAGTGTTTTATCAAAACCATTTTTCATCTAAGATGACATTATTTCATATGTGTATGTTTCAAGTATAATGCCTCTATTATTGAAATGGTTTCACTTATCTTATTATGAAATGATATCAGTTTATTTTATATGGATTATGTTATGATGGGGTGATGTTTATTAAACCCATTTTATTCGTTGGGTTATGATGAATGATTTATGTTTATATTGTGGGACACGTAAGAATGAATTTATTATAAGATGGGTGGGACTTATATCTTCCTCTAATGCTTTGGGTAAATATTTATATCTCATTAGATAGACATGGATTTAATGGTAAGTAAATCTAGTTCAGTGTTACAGGACTGGAACGAGGAGTGAAGTCGATTTAGAAAGGGACTTTGTCCACGAAGATGGTCTTGGAAGCAATGCCTTGGATACTATGGAAATCATATCATGTGCTTAATGGTTTCTACAATTACATGTTTTATTCCCATGATATTTTATCATGACTAATGTTTCTTTATGATCTATTCCTTACGTACTGCAATGTTATATGTCATTGCTCAAGATTTTGATGTTTAAACATTATGTACATGTTTTTATGTTCCAAAGTATATGATTTGTTTTATTTTATCCATGCTTACCCTTACTAAGCATTTCAGCTCACCCATTATTTGTTTTTTTCCCAGGATTTAAAGAAAGGTTTTATGTAAGAAAAAAAAGGGGGATGGTCTTTATGGGAGATGTTGAAGATATTTCACCATGATTAGAATATTATGTTCTGAGTTTCGAAAGACACTAAACTAGTACGGTCGTTGAGTGTTGGTTCTTGTTATGTATTAAGTATTCCGAAAAAGTAATGTAATGTCCATGTACGTCAGGATTGGGTCTCTACAGTTGGTATCAGAGGAAAGGTTTAGTTAACCTTTGGAAACTAGGATGCAAAAACATTAGTGAAATCCCTAGAGATATTTCAAAGGTATGTCTAGGGATGTCCCTAAGGATAAGTATACGTGTAGGTTATAGTCCAAGAATTATGGTAACAATCCTGGAATTAAACCTAAGATGTTAGATATTGAAGGTACTCCCCCTTTATTATGTTGTTTTCCTAGTATGATTTTTTCCTCTCACACTATTTTTTTTGGTTTTTAGAAGATGGCTGGAAATGGGAAGATTCATGGTAATGGAAGATATGATGGACAATGGCATGATATTCATCATGAGACACCAAATGAAACGGGATTTGGAAGTCCAATCAACATTATTATGCCTAATCAGCAATCTCATAATATGATCAATGATCTCAACATTGGTATGTTTCTCGACTAAGCTAATAAGAGAAAGATGAAGTTTCATGATGATTATAGAGGAATGAAAGTTCAATTCCCCTCATGTAAATCATGTGGGAAGAGGAATCAGGGAGAATGATTCAATGGATCTGGAAGATGATTTGGGTGCAGAAATGAAGGACACAAATCTAGTAAGTGCAAAGGAAAAGGTTCAGTTAACGCCATGGAGAAGGATAATGGAATTTCTACGACAACAACATTGATTAGATATTTTAAATGTAGACTGTATGGGCATTATGAAAACCAATTCCCTAAGGTAAATTCTCATGAAGATAATCAGCATGGTCATATGGGTAGTATTAATGTGGATAATGATGAGGATACTATAAATGATATATGAGATGAAAGAAGTGTTGAAGCTTGGTCAATGGTTTAAGATGGTAGTGGAATGATTTTATGTTTATAAATAGTTATGTTGTATAGGTAATTTAATGGTACTTTGGAATAAAGAAACATCTAAGGATTGTTACACTATTGTTGTTCTTAAAGTATTTGATAGTATATGTTGAATGGTACTGGTAACCATGAAAGGTTATTCATATATTTTTGGAAAGAGGATGATATGCGCATAATGAAGGGATAAAGAAAAGTTTAAATTTTGATAGTATTCAAGATCTCATGACTGATATATGGACAATATGATATCATGGTTTGGGTATATAAAAATTATGGGATTTTGGTATGTGGAATGAGTTAACTTTTGACAGTATTCATTTTTTCGCTAAGGTTCTATGGTAATTCATGTTTCAGAAGAATACATGATTATGGTATTCACATGTTTGGAATATTACCAAAAAGATATATCTCATGATATATGGGAGATAAATGATGGTATTCATATGCTTGGTATATTACCTCTCTAGTAATCCTTTTCTTTATACTATGAGATTGGATAGATGTATTTTCGATAATCCTAAATATTGGAATGGATTATGTTGGACATAATATAGTATTATCTAAAGATAGAACTTGTTTTTCAATATTATTTTTGGAATGTTATAATAGTATAGTTTTAGAAAAAGGATAACCCATAGGACGAGCGACAACCCGTCGCATCGAACAAGGCTGTGGGAACCCAATATTCAACTGAAGTACGACATGCCTTTATCACATACCACTGGCCTACAGAAAGTCCTTGGTTAGTAGAAACTAGTTTTATTTTATAAAGCGCTGTGATAAATGAATTATAAGTCCATTTTAGTGACCATATATGATTAATCTCAAGATAGATGGGATTATGTATATTTAATAAATTGTGCTAATCTTTTTGCGATAGAAACAAATGGAACGACCTTTCATTCTATCACATGATCTTCTAACACTTCAAGAATGAGAAATTCAATTTCATTTCTTTAAGATATAATGTGGATCTTGTTCAAGGCACGAACTACAGTGAGATTTTACCAAAATCAAGTAAGTATTTCTTTTAATTAAACAATTCTTCAGCATTAGGGGAATAATCTTGAAAACTAAAAATGGTGTCATAGTACCCTCATAACTGATAAATCAGATGGCACCTTAGATCATCAAAAATTTATGGCTTTTTGATTGATGGATTTTTCATAGTCATGTTCTCTATCAATCTCCATCAGAAATTCATGGTTTGATTTCTCTTCCATATCCATATTTTCACCTATGTTATCCTATGTGGAAACCCAGTGATGAGTTAATTTGGGTAAGCATTACATTTCATACATTAGTTTTTTAATGTTATGTCTTGGTATTCCTTTTTACGATGTGGGTTTCAATGAAAGAAACTCTCATGTAATAAACCATTTATAACCCCGACGAATTACGAGGGCGAAATTCATTTTAAGGGGGTATAATGTAACACCACGAGATTTTATGAGATTTGTTCTTTTTAATTTCATTCACATCTTTTGTTTTACTCTACTCCAAGATTATCTTGCGCTATACGAAAGACCGTATTAGCTTGCAACATACGCAACACTATTCTTGGATCGTGTTACACACAATTTCATGTTCATTTGATAGTGCTTATTATATGCAATATTGAGTGTATATATATATATATATTCATTGTATAAATTAAATATGGTTGGACTCTGTTATATGCAAAAAAAGGAGTCTTGCACTACATGAAACCCTTACTTGGCTTACATTACACGCAATCGCAACCTTCCACGATAGCATGTGTTGTACGCAATACCGAGTTTCACTAAACAATGATATGTTATTAAAATATTATATAAACTGGCTGTTAAGAATAGTAATACCCACTTTTTGAAATTTTATTTTTCAAAATGGGATTTATTTTTTGATTCGTAATATCAAAATTAGGGTAGAGTGAATTTTTGGTATTTTTCAGAAAACATTCAATTTTTGATGAATAGTGAAAACACTCGGTTACTATAAAAAACTGACTTTTTATTTAAATAATTATTTATATTATTTAAAGTTAATTTAGGTAAAAATTGATACATAATACCTATATAAGATCAATGTAATTCATTGGAGTCATTTTATAATAATTTTAGATATATAATAATTTTATTGAACTTTTCACCGTCTTTTACGTAGCTTCTCTGAGCTTTTTGAAAATTTATATAAGACATAATTTTACTGCTTCTATGAGTGGAATATCGAAAATACTAGAGACAAGGTTATTATCAAGGAGTAAAATTTGGTTCAATAAGATAAAAATAATATTTGGTGATTAGTAAGTTTTTACTTTTATTTACCATAGTTAAAAGTAAATAGGGTAATTAGGGTAAAAATGATATTATTATTACCCTAAAACATATCCTAATTCTATTGGATAAGTGTGATTCTACCAAAAGAAACCTTGGGAATAAAATATTTCCCTATAGGTCCACTTGGATTAGATTACGACATTTATTATTATTTTATTTAAAAAAGAATTAAAATAGTTAAAATAAATGTTTAATAAATAAAAAAATTTAATATAGGGTTATTCATAGGGTAAATTCAACTATGAATTTTAATTAGAAATATAAAACGATTTCTTACCTAATTGTATTTTAGTTATAATTTTTAGACATTAAATAAGTTAACTTATTTATGACACAATGGTGATGTAGTAATTACCTTGTTAATGAAATATTGACATAATTGATATTATAAATACTCAAGTAAATGTTATTTGAGACTTTTTATGAATTAAAATAATTTAATAGGTTAATATGACATGTGAGTATTGATTTAATTAAAAAAAATCGAACTAATCATGATGTTATGATTTTCACAAAAATCAATTACCAAATTGTGTCAAAATTGACATCAAATAGTTTTTAAAACAAATATTATATTATTTATTGTTATTATATTCTTAAAAATATAATGTTTGGAAAAATTAATTATATAAGGTTATATATGTTAATAATTAACCACTTGGGGTTTGTTTGTCTTGTTATAGTAAGTATACTAACCATGTAGTGTAAGAAAACAAAAAGTCATGGTAAAAGTTAAATTATTTAACTTAGAGTTAAATCTAAATGATAAGGTTAAAATAGTAACCTAAACATGTCTAAAACCAATTTTATGAGATAATTTAGACCCATCCCCACTTTATCTTCTAAATAAATCAATTTGGAGCTATTTTAAACCGAATATTACTTTATTATAAAATAATATTTTATGTTTTTTCAAAGGTGCCCCTCTCCTCCCTTATAAAAAGGGCACCCCTTCCCTCTTCTATTCACACCCTTTTGAGCCTTGAAGCTTAACCAACCCCGGGAAATTCATCTTATAAACCTCTATAGTTACACTATAGAGGTTCTGGTCTTCTCAAAAGACCAACCCTAGTGCCTTAAGAGAAGGATAAGAAGAGGCGCGTCAAAGAAGAGGTAATATCCTTTACCGATTCTTTCCAATTTATTTCTTCTTCTACTTATTCTTTATTTTTTTGATCATAAATTAATAACATTAGTATCACTCATATACTGATATTTTATTATAAATATTAAACAACCCAATTTCATCTTCTATCAATCCTACGAAAAATTAAATCACCATGCGTGCGTACGTACAGAATACCTTCTCCACACCGTGGTGTAATCTGTACTCCACCACCACTTTAATTGGATGGGTATAATGGTGTAAATAACTAACTATATATTATTATTGTAAAGTGATATTTATTCTTAAATATTATACATACATTTCAAAAAAAATCTACGATCATCGGATTGATATCATCGCTCGTGTTTATGTACAGACTACCGTCTCCACGAACACGATGAGATTAATTTTCCAGGATTAACCATTCAAGTATGATTATAAAGTATATATAACAAATAATAATGAAATATATTACATAATAATGATACTGGATTTATGTGCATATATGTTTCATTTACTTAATTCCATTTAATTTTATAAGGAAATGAAAACAGCATTCATGCGTACGCGCGGCCTATCGTCTCCATGAACGGTGTATTTCATTCCATTTATCGATCTATGATATATATTTATATACTGATTATATATTATATATAAATAATGTTTTACATTATGGAATTAATTAAATCAGGATATAATTAATAATATCAAGAACAACAAATCGAAACACATACGATAAATGAAACGATTTTACCCAAAACGCTGCTTTAAAATGGAATTTACAAAATAACGGGTAATATAAAGTCATAAGTAAAACATATATGATATAATAACAAAGAATATGATTCTATAATAATCCAATGATATTATTTAAATCATTATAGAGGAGGTTAGGATAGATACGAATCATATCGTACATAAGGTAATGGATAAATTTTCCAATCTCATTTTTATCCGAGATTGTTTACTCGTAAGTATTTACTGGGGTTATATTTATCACACGTGTCCCTATTTTCTAATAATGGTTTCATGTATGTTTAAAGTCCTTTTTGTCCATTTTTGAATTTTACTAAATGTTATGTAACGATTCTTTCTTTTGATTACCATGTGATGTACGTTTTGACTTTTCCGACAAAAGTACGAGGAGAATATTTTTTTTACTTATACAGCATGAAAGGATTTTTTACGGTTTCATAAAACCTTATATTCATGAAGCTTATTCTACAATATTTAATGACTATTTTCAACAAAATCCTCTTCTTTTAAAATTGCATGGAATTTTATGAAAAGAAAATTATTTTGAATAAGAAAGGATATTTTCTTCAAGAATTTATTTGATGTTTTTTATCAAACCATTTTTCATCTAAGATGACAATATTTCATATGTGTATGGTTCAAGTATAATGTCTCTATGATTTACATGGTTTAACTTCTAATATTATAAAATGATATCCATTTATTTTATATGGATTATGTGACAACTAGGTCCCAGTGACAGCACAGACAGCCTGCCTTAACATAGTCGTCGGGTGGTCCTGGCCTACCAGGTACCCCTAGTTGCCCCGCAGACACGTAGGTCCCACCCTAGGGTCCACCCATGTGCCCGAATGGGTCATATGATTAATGATTGTCCCCACAGGCCAACACATGTCTTTTTTAGTGTGCTTTTTCCTCACTCACACACACCCTGGGAAACTTCCCAGAAGGTCATCCATCCTGATCACTACTCCAGGCCAAGCACGCTTAACTGTAGAGTTCTAATCAGGTAGGCTCTCGAAAAGGAAGGTGCACCTTGTTGACATGAGTCATATCATTTAGTCATTTAACCCTTTATCATTTGGGGATGTTACAATCACCCCTACCCCCTTTTAGAGCACAACGCCCTCGTTGTGGGCCCTACATCTCAACCCAGGCAGTGCACCGCACTTAAGGCTGGGTTCCTCCTATGATACCAAATGTGACAACCAGGTCCCAGTGACATCATAGACATCCCACCTTAACATAGTCGTCGGGTGGTCCTGGCCTACCAGGTACCCCTAGTTGCCCCGCAGACATGTGGGGCCCACCCTAGGGTCCATCCACGTGCCCGAACGGGTCATCTGACTAATGATTGTCCCCACAGGCCAACACATTTCCTTTTCAGTATGCTTTGTCCTCACTCACACACACCCTAGGAAACTTCCCAGAAGGTCACTCATCCTGATCACTACTCCAGGCCAAGAACGCTTAACTGTAGAGTTCTAATCAGATAGGCTCTCAAAAAGGAAGGTTCACCTTGTTGACATAAGTCATATCATTTAGTCATTTAACCCATTATCATTTGGGGATGTTACAGATTATGTTATGATGGGGTGATGTTTATGAAACCCATTTTATTCTTTGGGTTATGATGAATGATTTATCTTTATATTGTTTCACACATAAGTATGATTTCATTATGAGATGGGTGGGACCTATATCTCCCAACAATGCATTGCGTAATGATTTATATCTCATTATATAGGCATGGTTGGAATGGTAAGTTAATCGCGTTTAGTGTTATAGGACTGGAACAAGAAGTGAACTCAATTTAGAAAGGGACTTTGTCCACTATGATGGTCTTGGAAGAAATGTCTTGGCTACTATGGAAATCATATCATGTGCTTAATGGTTGCCACAATTACATGTTTTATTCCCATGAAATTTTATCATGATTAATGTTTTTTATGACCTATTCCTTACGTACTGCCAGGTTTTATGTCATTGCTCAGTATTTTGATGTTTAAACATTATGTTCATGTTTTTATGTTCAAATGTATAAGATTTGTTTTATTTTATCCATGCTTACCCTTACTGGGCATTTAAGCTCACCTGTTATATGTTTTCTTTACCCCAGGATTTAATGAATGGTTTTAGGTAAGAAAACAAAAAGGGGAAGATCTTTATGGGAGATGTTGAAGATCATTCACCATGATTAGAAGATTATGTTCCGAGTTTCCAAACACACTAAACTATTACGGTCCTTGAGTGTTGGTTCTTGTTATGTTTTAAGTATTCCGCAAAAATAATGTAAGATCCATGTACGTTAGGATTGGGTCTCTAAAATACTGATTTTGTTTTATAAAATGGAGTATATATATTCTATGTGTTATAGGGGTGGAGTGTTAAAATAATATAAAAGAGCTTGATAATGGATGTTACCTCTTTTTTGGGAAACGCCGTTTGGTTTTTTCCAAAGGGCTTCTTTGGATTTATTTATTCATAAAGGTATGATTAAAGTAGTAATTTATTGATTTTTCTTAATTTATTTTTGGTAGATATTTTACTAACCTAAGTGGTTTTATAGGTTTGAGGAAGTGGGAGAGGTGGTCTTTTTTATAGGGGAGGGAAAGGACTCACTTGGTATTTTTGAAAACAAGTTAAGTGTTTCCACATTTTTTGAAAATGAAATTCACCATAAACAAAAAAACATGATAATGAATATTTCATTTAATAATAATGTCCATAAAATTGGTGTTGGACAAGATTATAGATCATTTAGGACCTTATGATTAAGGTTTATTCTTTTGTAAATCTTAATTTCACTTTAATTATTGTAATTAATTTTAATTAATTTCACTATTATTTATAGAAAAAAAGAAATTGAAGTTATTATAAATTATATATTACTCTAATTACAAGTATTTAATACATTTTATCCGATTCAAATAACTGAATTTATAGAAATTAATTGAACATTAATACCACAAACAGGACGATAATGCACATTTTTAAAGTAAAAAACATTCAAAACATTATTATGTTTTTATATTCGATTTCAACGTGAAATTTAGTGGAAATATATAAAATATATTAATTTATAAATAATTGATATAAGTTTACTTTAAAACTAAATTTAAATATAATTTAACACTGTAAATAAATTAGATAAAAAATAAATTCGAATTAAAATTCAGTATTGTTTTATTCATTAAAAATGAAACTTCACCGAAAAATTACAAATATTCAACCTAAGATAGTTTTTATGTTTCAATTTCAATTATAAATTTTATTTTTACTAGTATTATTTATAAAATATCCAAAAATTAGATTTAACATACGTTCTCTATTAAAAGGTGTAAAATTGACTTTATAAAAATATTTGATTTTTATGTGAAATATTGAGTTTGTTCGTATCTTATACATATAAAATCTATTAGATGAATATCAAAAATATTTTGATTAAAATATAAAATATTTATTTATTTAATATCATTCTACAATTTTAATTGATTAAATTTAATTTATTAGGAAAAAACTACTTTGTGTGTATAAAAATAGTTTTTTATAAAAATATTTTCTTTATGTTCAATTTGTTCATATAACCATTTATAATCCATTTGTAACCAATGATTTAATTATATATTATTTTAAACCACATATTTTCATAAGTTTTTCAATAATATTTATAAACTCTAGTTTATATCTTATTATGTAAAATAATAATATTTTATTAACATATTGTTGTTTGGATAAACTCTATAAAGCCAGTATCACAAGACAAGCTAGTGTTTCATGTAGTGCAAGCTCACATTATTGGAGTGTGTAGAGAAACATTACATTTATATTTAATGTTTTTTATAATTATCATGGTATTGTCTATAATTTAATACAAAAATAGTGCTTTAGTATATTAAAAACTATTTTTAGTGTTATATGAAATGAAAAATATCAAAAATATTAAAATAATTTGAAAACAAATATTTTAAAAAATTCTAGTGTGTTATAAGTCACAAAATAATAATCCATTCATATGTGTAACACAATATCATATAAAATTCATTCTATATCATATTTCTAGGAAAGAAATTAGTTCTATAGAGATTTCAATAATTCATAATTGGGATTCAAAAACATTTCATCATTATAATCATAAAACATCTAGATAACGAATGAAGATGGTATCCTTTGATATTATCCAAATTAATGAATAATTTACAACTAAGGATGTTATCATAAAAGAAAAATGAAATTAAAATATCATTTGGATATTTCTTGAGGAAAATAACCTTTTCATTTTTAAATCGATTATTTAAAATCTATAAATTTACAAAACACTAAAGAAACTATTTTCTTATAAACAAATATTGGAATATTATAAGGGAATCTTGAAATAAATTTATGTTCATGATGATTGAAAAATATATTCATGATTTTTATATTAATATAATGAGTCCGTTCACATTTTTAGTAAAAATTCAAAAGTGCATCATTTGGAAAATGAAATGAATATTCATTTTAGACCATTTTTTAACAATTAATACATGGCTAAGAAACCTCAAAAATCATTATATATTACTAGGAACATTCGTGAAAATATTTTAGAATATATGGATATGGAAGAAATTTAATTTCTTATAAAATAGATAATAAAATATGATTTTCCTTAAAAAATTATTGATCATTTGAAGCAGTAAAGAGATGAAAATGGTAGTATTACATGAAAATTAAATTATTTACTAGAGGATAATGGAATAAAATGTTATCTTTAGATAAGGATTATATAATTACCTTTATATTAAATTCAAGCATAAACAATGCAGATTTAAATGATATTAAAACCTAAATCTCTTACCACTTTGGTAACATTTGAATTACAATAGTCATTAAAATATAATTTAAAATGAAACAATAAAAAAATGATCATAAATATATTCATCATATACCCTTTTAAAGGGTTTTAATTACACTTCATTAAATAATATTGGGTCATAACATAATTTATGCCTCAAAAAAGACAATTTGATATGATAAACCCTTTATACCTTGAATAAAAACCTCGTGAAAGAGATAAAAATATAATAATTTTTAAATAACCCTAAATACATAATAAAATACATTCATTGGAATGATATATTCCACAAAAATGAAAAAATTTATTAATGTAGAATGTGTCATAATGAAATAAAAGTGAGATGAAAATCTCATATCTCGAGATTGACTAACTTATAAAGAACTATATAATTTCATATAATAAGTTTAAATTTATTATTATTATATAAAATAATCATGAACATACTTATAATATCATATATCTTCAACTTATATATTTATAATGTCGATTTATTAATACTTCCTTTTTAAATTCATTGTTTTTGGGTGTAATTGTTTTGTTTTTCATGAGAGTTTCTACTCAGAACTTCCAGTCCATGAAAAATGATAATGGTTCCATATTATCCATATTTTTAATAATTATATAAATAAGTAAATATATTTTTATTTATTTAAATTCATATAGAAAAATTTCATAAATAAAAATGATTTTCATCGTTCATAGAGATAGTAATTCATACGTACGCATGAATGATGTTTTCATTTTCTAACAAAAAAAGGAATGACATATAAACAATATATTATCATTATGGAATAATAATTAAATAATAAATGAAATATATATATATATATAAATATATATATATACTTTAACTCTATTTTTATTACTATCCATATAAAACAAAAATGAAAAACAAATCCCATCACTTCATGGAGGTGGTAGTCCACACGTACGCAAGAACTGATGTTATCATTTTTCTACTGATTGAAAGGTGATAATGTAGATATTATTTTATAACAATAGAATCATAATTAATTCATAGATATCATATATAAACATTAAAATCATCATAATAACCAATTTTTAATATATTGATGGAAATTGAATTGTATCACTTCACGGAGGTGGCATTCAACACTTACGCACAAGCAATACCATCACTTCCCATTTGATGAAAAAGATGGTCAATAATGGTGGTTACATATTCATAATAAATATTCAGTATATTTAGTATAATTAAAGTAATATTTAATGATTAATACCGCAAAATTTAATGAAATATAACAATAAACAAATTCAATGTGATTGGGAATGATGATTATCTCTTCTTTGGAATGTATCCTTTAGATCCCCTATTAATGATGACTGGAATGATATTTTAAGAATTAAAGCACCATATATTAATTTATAGAGGTTTTAAAAATATAATTGTTCAGTTTTTTTCATATATTGATAATTCAAAATTTGTAAGTAAGATAAGATAAAAGGTACCCTTTTATAAGAGATGAGAGGGGCACTCTTGGAAGAACATAATTTATTAAATTAATATTAATTAAATTTATTAATGAAATATATAATTGATATATTTATAATATAATATCATGATAAGTATAAATAATCCAATCCAATAATTTTTAAACAATTGTATGTTATTTTTTAACCCTTGTCTCTTATTTTTAACCCATATTAACCCCTTTTGATAAATACAGCGATATCATATTTTTTTGCACATTAAGGGTCAAGAATGTTACCATAAAAAGTTAATTAAGTCATAAATGGATACTAGATGATATTTTCATCCATTTAACATTAACATTTTTAAAATATTTTTCACTTTGGGAATTTTAAATTGTTTGGAAAAATATTTCTTATTACAAACTATCATTAATGTAATTTTTTGGAACTATTCATTAACTTTGACATTAATTCAATCACGATAGATATATAATTAGAGTCTAAAACTTCCACACACCCTATGTATTATATATTTATTAAGTAAATATATTTAATAAATTAATTCACCAAAAATATAGTAATTGTTTTATTTTTAAAGTCATTTATTTTATTTTTCTATTAATTGAATACATATTTTGTTGAAATTAAGAATGAATTTAAGGTACTGATTGAATTAATAAAAAATAAAAAACAATATGAGGTAAAATTAATTCATATAACAATTAAACATTTAATACCACACATAACCTTTTTTTATCCTTATAAAAAATTATTTGAGATATTAATGTCAAGATAGTGGAATTTCAAATTTATTCTTTTCTTAAAATAATTTAAAGGTCATGATAAATGAAACATTTCCCCAAGATTGCATAGTTTAGATAATATATGAAATAAATTCATAAAATAAGTTAAAGTAAATATTTATAAAAACATTTATGCCTTATCCCAATGTTTTCTCCATTTTTACCCATTTTACTCTTACTTAAGGGCTAAATATTTACTCAGGTTAGTGTTCGTAATAAAGATAAACAAAAAGAGACCTATTTTAAAAAAATTAACCACTAGATTTTAAATATGTGATCCATTTTTATATATTTTATCTATATAAGTGGTATAAATCAATTTTAGTATGAATTCATACAACTAAATGAAATGAACGTTTTAGAAAAATGTGTTTTTAAGAATAAAAATTAATTTTTTTTAAAATCATGAATGTTCGTGATTCCGATAGAATTAATAGTATTATTATAAGTAAAATGGATCATATTTCACATTAGGTCTAAATAAAAAATTAATGATAATTTTAAATCAATCTATATAATAAAAATAAATTGGAGTGTTTGAAATATTGATATTTTATACTATTCACTGAAAAATCAATCATTTCAGAAAAATAAAAAACCATTATAATTATGTTAATTTTTATTTAATGTTTTTATTAAAATTTATTTTATAAAATAAAAATCTTATAAAATTTTCATTAATTAGTTATTATTTCCTTAAACAAAATTCAATAAAAAAACTTTTTGAAGAAAATGATTTTTGGAAGCATAAAATGACATCACTCAAAAAATGAGTGCTTATTTCAGAAGAATTAATCAACACATTTGTATGGATTATAACCATTATATATATATATATATATTTAATAATTTGGCTTATTATATTTATAAACATCAATTAAATGGATTAGTTATAACATTCACATATAAAAGTTTATATTTTTATTATATATATTAATTCTTTAAAATTTGGTATTATGTGTTATGAAATATATCGAGTATATTATTCATTAAAATGGAATTTTCAAGGTGTTAAGGGAAAAATATATCTATGCTTCAGCTTGAAATTATTTGAAAATATAAAAACCTTATTCAATGGAAAATATTCATAAGAATACATTTCCTCTAACTTTAAGCATTAGATCCCATCCATGATTGTTTTAATAAATTTTATATCGACTATTATCTACCCTAATGTGATATAGAATGACTCTAACATTCTATATAATTCAATCATATAGTTGATGTTCTAATATTTTTTGGTCTATAACTTCTTCCCAACACATTGGATTATTTCACTTCACACTATAGAGGGATTAATAATAATCCATCTAAATACTCGATTGAATGATGTTTTTATATAAAAATGAATATAATTGAAGTGTTTGATCCCAATAAAATATTAAATTTATAGAATAAGATTTCAACATATCTTATAGGTTTTGAATAGTGCTTTCATAATTTCCATATATCTGGGGATGATATATAGTACAAATTTTCAACTCTATATTCAATTCCAGGTAAATTATTATTCAGAACATCAAGGTAAAACTCAAATCCTGATCAGATATAATATAATGTGGAAGTCTATAAACATTTACCAGTTACATGATTTATATCATATAAATCTTATCAAGAGACAAATATTATGTTATATATATGAAATGTGTTGACTTAATAAGGTGATCATCTATATCGCAAATACCATTACGGCCATTATATTTTTTGGGGATTCCAATAAAGAAATTTATGATGATGTTTTCCCATTTCAATTATTATATTGGAAATGGTTGTAAAATATCTTTTATAATTTTTCTCATATCTTGAACATTATAATATAACAATAATCGAGATACATACTCTACCATAAACCATTACATGTTATCCTACTAGAAATACTATTTCAAAATTCTCCACTTCTTAATAATTCCCCAATGTGTAGATAATGATGAAATATGAGCTTCATCTAATATTTACATCATTAAGTATGTTATTTATGGTACACATACTCTATTTTTGAACATTATCAATCCATCAAAATCATGGTGGAGCTTATATAAATTTCTTATAGTATTTTTTAATACAATATCTCCATTCATCGCCTCTTTAGTCCTCACATTAATGGATGATTGAACATTCATATAAGAAGGATATGATATGTATAATTACATTAATATTTTATGATCCATATAATGAAAATCCGTAAATATTTGATCTCCTCAAACCCTCATCAGGGACAAACTAGCATTGTCTTTCTAACCAATATCATTATTTTTAATGGCATGGACCTCTCTAGTCCATTCCTTTGCGAAAAATCAGGTGTATGAGGTGTTTCGGGAGGTCAAGGTGACTTATCGCTAACACTTTTCCAAATTCCCATTTTTTTGAACAGTTCCATTGGTGAACAATTCCAATGGAAGACCATTGTGAATAGTGGATTGGTAAACTTATGTGAAAGGTGTCATTGGTAACCTTATATGAAAAGTGAAATAATGAGCCTATGTGAACTCTGACATCGGTGACCTTATGTGAAGAATTTTATCAGTGAACTTATGTGAACAGTGACATTAGTTACCTTATGTGAACAGTGTCATCGGTGACCTTTTGTGAATAGTGACATTAGTGACCTTATGTGAATAGTGTCATTGGTGACATTCTATGAATAGTGGAATCCGTAACCTTATGTGAACAGTGAAATGGTGACCTTATGTGAGCAGTACATCGGTAGCCCTAGGTGAATAGAGTCATCGGTAACCTTCTGTGAATAATGTGACGGTGATGTTCCAACGGTGACCTTTTTCCTTTTCAAAAATTTTAGTTCATGAATAGTGTTTCCAAAATGGTGAGGTTCATGAACAGTGTTTCCACAATGGTGAGTTTCATGAATAGTGTTTCAAGAACAGTGAGGTTTAAATGGTTTCCATTTTCCTTTGCCAATTTTCGAGTTCATGAACTGTGTTTCTAGAACAGTGAGGCTGCAACGGTGAGGTTCTAGTGGTGAGGTTCATGAATACGGTTTTTCCTTTTCCAAATTTTGAGTTTGTGAATAGTGTTTCCGGTTTCCTACAGTTTCTCCCCTTTAACGTTTCTTTTGACGTAAATTGCATTTAAATCCTTGTTTTAAGGACTATAATTCTGATTTAAAGGCCGTAACACTTATATTAATTTCTCCTAAGGATCGACATGTTTTTACTTGGTCAAACCATGTGGTTTAATGTGATACTTTTTAATGGAAAACCTAGTGTATCTTAAACCATTGCTCCATTAAATATTCTAAAGGGATGAGATATCTTCCACCCTAGTTCTTCCTCCTTGTTCTCGTGTGTGAGATGATCAAACATCCCATTCCTCCCAATACGAGTTGTGCAATAAAAATTTCCCCCTAAAAATTGTTTAGCTTTGTTTTGATGCAACCAAGCAATATCGATCAGTCTTCGATATAAGGTATGACCTATATTCATTATTTTCGGTTCATCTCCATATTTGTCCTTTCCCTTTTTATTCAATTTTTACCCCAGGTTCCTAAGGGGATTTTGTTGGGTGTTGGCCGATGTGGTGGTGCCTCTACATCCTTGGGTGGATATAGTTGTCATAGGGGAGGATATTGTAACCCATTGTGTG
The DNA here is from genome assembly GCA_963277665.1 of Viscum album. Lineage (NCBI taxonomy): Eukaryota > Viridiplantae > Streptophyta > Magnoliopsida > Santalales > Viscaceae > Viscum > Viscum album. The sequence goes on from OY728150.1 coordinate 1,050,974,169, forward strand.
CATCATTATCATATAAAGAACACCGATAACTGTTTGAGGTAGGGGGTTCATTTCTTCTCGCTTCTTTTTCATGCAACTATATTGTTAGCATGTTTTATCCCACTGGACCACAATAGAATTGACATAATAAATATTTTAACCGGATAAATATATTGATATCGATCGTATGTTATTGAATCTTTTTTAAAAGAGAGCGTGACATCTATGATTTCTCTGTTTAGCCTTTCGATCATTATGTAAATTGGTAATGAACATAAAGCTGGCATTAATTCATAATTTTTTGGCTAAAGATAAAGAGGAATGTAAATGAATTTGGTTCTTATTCTTGTAATTTTATGTTAATAAAATTGGTGGAATAATCATGAGTAATTATTTGTGATAACATACTTGTTAGGTTTTTATGAATTTGGAACCTACGAATAGTAAATCGATTAATCCAAGATGTATTAAAGAACTGGTTGTTCGGGAAATAAGATAATTCCTTGCATGGTTTTCAATTACCATCTGTATTGTTTAAGGGCCAATATCCAATTTCATATGATGTTTTTTTCTTGCTACTTGTGTTCTTATGTGATCTTGGATGGCTGTTGTGATATGTGGGGGTATAGAGGAATATTGGTTGTGGCAAGAGTTGATGCCTAGAGTGGATATATGCATTGGTTTATGCATGTGGGTGTCAGGAATAACACATTGGATGATGGAACAGGTTGGATGTGAATTTTTGGATTCTTATTGTTTCTTTGATTGGTTGTCTGCTTTACTTTCCCCACTGTTCAAGGCGACTGGTCTTGCTTACCCTTTTTCTGAAAGGGTTGAAGGAGTGTGGGGTATGAAACATTCTTTCTATGTCTATCTTCTCAAGGGAAAATGTGTATATTCTCTTGATGTAGGAGGAAATGACTCGATGGGTAGTTATCTACTCACTGTGTTGAGCCCCGTTGTGTTTAGTAGCATTGAATATTTTTCTATCATGCCTGGGAATACGTGAAAGTAATATTGTAATTAAATAATTGAATATATGATGTTAACCCATGGGGTTGGATCTTGTAGGAACGAAATGTTAAGGTTGAAATTTTCAAGGGGACAATGGACTTTGGGTGTGATGCTAATGAAATTTAATGTATAATTGTTAATGTATTATTAATGTTCAACGATTTAATTAACATAAAGTGGAAGTGATAAAAAGGGATTTAAGTAAGGAAATAAATCTCTTTAAATGTTTGTGTTTTTATAGGATACCTAGTCATAGAAGTGGAAGTTGGGAGTCAAAGAGATGTTAGCTGTAGTTGAGTCTAAGACTAGTTTATGCGCATAGTGTGGTTGTGAGAAATAGTATATTCTATACTTTTTGTATTTCTATATGATACTCCACCCTGTCATTTAGTGAAACTGACACCCTAGGGATTCTGAGCATCGGGGGGTGTTTTCCCCATCATTTCGGTGGGAGGATAGATGGATGACTACCCCCTTTGGTTCTGCTCTATTTTTATGGTAGTTACTTGTGCTGGTAGGCACAGTGGTTATTTCTCCCCATATATGTGTGTAGAAGGATGTAATGTCTTGTGGATATTCACACACATATATTCTACATATAGTATCCTATTGACTACTATTGGTGTAACATGTATAGGTTGTGATGGCTTGAGGATCCTTACTCGGTGTGTGGGCTATAATGGCTTGAGGTATATTACCCAACATATGATACATGTTATATGAGCTGTGGTGGCTCCCGAAAACTACCTGGTTACTTTCTTTCATGGTCGTGGTGGTTTTGTTACACGAGGTTCATATTTTGGTGCTTCGCCCAGGTGTCTACAAGTAAGCCTTTTAGGATAGTGATGCTTGGGATGTGTGACGTTTGAGAAAAGAGAAAAACTAGTGGGGATGTATTAGTGGCATACCCTTGAAAATATTTATTTTATTATATACTCTGGTATGAATTACGTTGTGAGAGTATCCATGGTGAGGCTGGGAACTGATTATACTTGTTTAGGTGACGAGTTAGTATAAGTTGTTGTTAAATGTGCTCTAGCATGATTTAGTTACTTTTTCACGAGAGGTTATGGTGAGGATCCTACTGAGTATACTGTTATACTCACCCAATGTATATAAAAACTATTTTCAGGTCACATGGAGCATGTTGGAGATCAATCCGGTTTCTACTATCTTGGTGTTGCAGGAGTTATTCGGTCTCATGGTATCAATTGTTTTTACTTTCTTTTGGGTACTTTTTGTTTTCCCCTACCTGTTGTATAAGTTTTTCTTGACATTACATATGTGTACATGGGATTTATTTTATATTTCTGCTTGATTTGGAGTTATTTGGTGTCTATCTTATCCCCATCTTCTTTATGTGTTCTCATAAAGGGTAATACCTCCCATTTGTGTGTTTACTATACCCTCAGTGCCAGTCAACAATCCGGGGCCTACTGGAGGTGGGACTCTTGGGTCATTATCTCCCAACTCATATTTTCAGCCGAGGAGGGGTAGACATTGTGGTGAGGGGGTTGTGACATTATCAACCTTGTATTCATTCCCAGGATGGTATTTTATCGAGCATTCGTAATTTTTAATTAGTTCTAAATAGACCCTTTATTGCATCTTCAATGGTTTATATGTGTATATATACATAAAAATTTTATCATCAGTATATATATAACATGTTTCACTCTAAATATAATTCATCTTTATTTTCTATTGATAAATTACTACTTCCATCACCAAATCATGAGTTAGGTAATTTTGATCATGAATTTTCAATTGGTGTAAAGCATAAGCTATCATCATGTCATTCTTCATGAGGACACATCCTAGTCCCTTCTTTGATACTTCACTATAGATCACAAATACTTTTCCACTATAGGTTATTTTGATCATAGTTTCACTAACTGAACTTCTTTTCAACTCCATGAAATTTTACTCACATTCATCTATCTATTATAATGTTTCTCTATTTATTTTCAACTTGGTTAGTGGGTAAGATAGTCATGAGAATTTTTTTATAAAGTTCCAACAATATCCCCCCTATCTAAGAAAACTATATATCTCTATTACCATGATTGGTATAGGTAATTTTCAATAAATTTTTTCTTTAAATGACCTACTGATATAACCTCACTTGAGATTATATAAACTAAGCATTAAACCTTATGTTTCCAAAATTCACACTTTGTAAATTTGGAATAGAAATTATCCTTCCTCAAGTTCTTCAACATAATATTTAAATGATCTCTATGGTCTTTACTTATACGTTAATATTTAATAATATTATTTATAAATAATACCTCATTCTGAAAAAGGTAATCTCTAAGGACTATTAATTATATCTGTAATGCTAGTGGGGCGATTGGTAAGTCCAAATGGAATTACTATAAATTTGTAATTTTCATACCTCATGCGGGAGGCTATAATCTGTATATCCTCCTTCATTACCCTGAATTGATGATCTCCATAACCAATTTAAATATTTGAAAAGTATTTATCTCCATACAATTGATAACAAAAGTCATAAATATGGGGTAATAGAGACTTAGTCTTAATAGTCATCTTGTAAAGCTATCAATAATAAATGTAGATATGCATTGAATTTTATTTTTTCGTAACAAAAATAATGTGTACATTTCATGATTATACACTCGATCTTGTGAATCCATTATCAAAATTCTCTTGGAGATTCTTATTCAATTTTTTAAACTCAATTAGGGACATTCTTTAAGAGTTCTTGAAATGTTTTTATTACCCGTATGAGGTCTATTGAAAAATCAACATTATTATTTATAGGGATACTAGTAATTTTATTAGTAAATAAATTTGTATAGTCTCAAATAGTAGTAATATCCTCAATTTTGAGTTTCTCCCCAACCATTTGAGATAATTTTCCATCATGATTAGGTAGTAAGACCTAGATAACAGAATGAATTATCATCAAAGGTTAATTTTCATCCTCAGATATATAAATGATTTTAGGATGATTTAAAATATAAAATTTTATTTTCTTATTCTAGAAATTTACATATGATATATGTAAAACTATCTAACCAATGATGAAAATAAAATACGATTCCACTAGATAATAAACAGTAATATTTGAATAGGGAACAATCTTACAAAATTAAACCAGACAAACAAAACTATAGAGTGGAGGATAAATGTTCCATAACCATCACAATCCACTTCATAAATTAACCTATCATTGAACATTTCTTGGTGAATGAGTTATCCCTTTGAACATGTCATAGTGATGGAGTATTCCCATGTTCCCCCCACATAAGACATTTAACTTTTAGTGGTTACTGATGATAAAATTGATTTCCATCTATATAATACAACATATTTATTAAAATTAGTTATTTAATTCCCTTATCTTCCAAAAAATAAAAAAAATCATTTCCTTGGATATATTTCTCAAGGTTCTTCATCTCTCATTATCAATATGTTGGAAGATTAATCTTCATTACTTCATGGACTTCAAAAATTTCATTTTTAAATTATTATGTGTGTTAGGAAAATCACCCATGTTGACTTTGTTAATCATATATTGACATATCTAGTTCATCATAATAACAAGGTTCTCATTAAAACTCTCATTTCATATCATTACTCATGAATACATTCATTTATTTGGTTGTTAAATTCATTTTTCAAATTATTCCTCCAGGTTCTAACCATCGAATAAAACTAAAAATATAGTTTGAGTATATAAAATATATATTTAGAGTAAAAGATCATTTGATTATGAAAATTATTCTATTGATTTACTTAATTATTTAACCTAATTTCAACCCGTCACAATTAATTTTAAACTCATAAAACTATGTATTATCATCAATTATTATAGGTTATATCTTTATATTCACCATAGTGATTCCTAATGAAAATATTCATTAAAAAAATCATATCCCCTAACAGTGTCATTCTAGGTGGGAAATCGTAGACCCCCTCATCACACACATGTGATCATCAAATTAATGACCAATATTCCCCTTAAGAGTTTTTATCCCAAATTTAATTTATACAACAACTGTATCAAATTTAGAGTATCCAGACATGAATGTATTTTCTAGGAAAAAAATTCCATTTTCATAACCATAAGATAGAAAGTTATCCAATAAATATTTTTATAAAACGGATTCTCACTGATGTATTCATATCTTTATATCCAAAAATAAATAATCCATCATTTGATACTAACTAAGGCAATCCAAGAATAAAAGACATAAATATTACAATATTTAAGAGTAATATTCAATATATATCATAATTATATATGCTCGGGGACGGAAAAGAATTACTATATTCGAAGAATATATATATATTAAACTTATTTAATAAAATATCTTCAAAATATTCTATAAATATTTCTATATTTTTACCCATATAAACAAATCATACTAAGAATATTCCATCAAAACATGTGGAATGAAAATATAATAACTAGTGAGATCATATTCTTAATAAGGCTAAACATGGGAGATATAAATCGTAAAATAATAATATGATAATTAGTGTATGATAACATAATAAAATTCATGTGGTCAATATAAAATATAGATATCAAAAAAAATATCATAGTATTCAAAATCAATTCATATTCATAATCATTATTAATGTGTTAAAGTAGTAATCATCATTCTAGAGTGAAAACATAGGCAAGTGTATTTATAAGAATAGGAAATCATAATATTATATATATAGTTATTAAAAATAATTTCTATTAAAAATATTTTGCTCACAGCTAAAATTAATCATTTTCACACATCAATATGTAATCATATCCATTCACAATTATTTTCAAACAAAATATTTGGCCACATAAAGATGAAACCATAATCATGCATCAAACTTTTAGAATATATATATGAATTAATGTCCATGATTGTCTTCATTTTATCATTATATATCAATAAAACATTTCCAATTGTATTAAAGGGATATAATAGACCTAATTGTTACATAATCATAATTCATTCATATGTAATCTACATGTTCATGAAAACATTTATAATTTTGTTATAAGATTAACATGTGAAAAAGAAAATGATTTTCTACAAGATATCAACATATTGATCAATAAACATGAAAATAAATAATATGGATGGTATCATTAGATCATTCCCCCAATTAATAATAAGTGACATTAAAATAAATTATCATTGATGAAAATACCGTTAAAATAACACTGGAAAATTATATGAGCAAAAAACCATTTTCATTTTGAAATCACTTATTTAAAATCTAAAAATTACCAGAATATATGGAAAAACAATATCCATGAAAATTAAAAATTGTAAATTATATTTTAGTCTTCAAATAAAATATTATTCAGGGTTGTGGTAAATTTTGTTTGTGTGGTATATGTTAGAATAAATATTTTATTCACACTTTTGGTAAAAACTAACTCTATCATAAAATAAAAAAAATTACTTTTAAAATATTTTATAAAAACTAATATATTGGTTAAAATAAATTTTTAAAATTTCTAGATAATATAATAAACATTATTTAAAAAATTTAAAACTAATTATTGTCATGGAAGAAAAATTATCCCTACCATAGAAGGAATAATATCAGGTTTTCTTAGAATAATTTTTCATAGTTTTACATACCCAATAGAGTAAAATGTTAATATTACTTAAAAATTACATCAATAGACAATGTGGGATAAAATATATGTGTTTTAAAATATAAGTATCATATAACATCCCTCGCTGTAAGTATTACATAATCAATCCAAAAAATAAATTATATTATAAAAAATCCCTTAAATCAAGATTCATATTGATTCATATATGTTCAAACATACTGTATAATGAATATAGACTTATTATACATCCATTATAAAAAAATATACATAAATAAAATAATATTTTACATTCCTTTATAATTTTCAACTATCCATTTTTTTAAAATAATTACTTAAAACAAACATTTGGGTGAAAAATTGTTCATGTTTCGTCTATTTTTCAATTTTATGGTTATGATAAATTCACCGTGGTAATGGTTTTACCATATAGAAAATATTAAACAAGGTAAAAGTATAATATTTCTTATTATATATACTTTTATAATAATATTCATAATGTTGTGAAGAAAAATGTATTACACCACTTCTTGGAGACGGAAGTCTATGCGTAAGCATGAGTTTTGTTTTATCTTTTTCATGGGAAGAATGAAAGAATGGTAAATTATAATTAACCTTTATAGAATCATTATTATATCATAAATATTATATAAATTCATTAAATGTACCTTTATTACCATCCATGTAAATCAAAAATGATAAATGAATCACATCGCTTCGTAGAGGTGGTAGTCCACATGTATGCATGAGCATTATTATCTTTTTACAACTGATGGAAATATAAAAATATAGATAATATATTAAAATTATAGAATCATAATTATTTAATAAATATCAACTAAAAAACCTAAATACATCATAATAACCAACCATGAATAATGGTTATGAAAAACAAAATACATCACATCGGGAGCCGGTAGTCTGCACATATGCACGAATGATGTTTTCAATCCCTGATGATGGATAATAAGAGAAATAAATGTTAATAAATAAACATAATATTATATCAGTATATTTATGATGATATATTAATAATTTAATTGTAGACATTATAGGTTTATAGATGGTTTAAAAACAAATAAAATTAAAAATACTCAGTTAAGAGTTGTACCTCTTCATTGTGTAACCTCATTTGACAAAAACCTTAACCCATAAAAGGATGTTATATTGATAAAAAACCTATAAGATGTGGGAAGGATTTTTATGAAAATTTTTTGGTAGGTATATTATGAAGAAGAAGGATCATAATATTTAAATAAGTGAGGAGAGGTTGTGTCCCTTTATAGGGGAGGGAGATGACATACTTGATATTTTCCAAAAGAATAAAATATATTAATATATTAATCTTAGAAAATGACTCCAAATTGGCACATAATCAGATATTAAATAATATAAGATATATTTATTAACATAAATTAGTATTTATATAAGTATTGAGGACATTTTAAACCATATTGCTATTGTTTACCTCCTTGTTAACCCCTTTTAACCTTTACCGATGTAATGAATTTTCACTATGGTTACTATTAATAATGTAAAAAACATAAGTTAAACATATTATAAAATATTAATTATCCAAATTCATGATATAGAATATATTTTAGAGGATTTATCACCTATAAGTGAAAATAATTTACTTTCAAATTAAAACAAAAAAAACGTGATGAAAACCATTTTCCAAATGAATAAATTTAACTATAAAAATGTTTCTCTAAAAAAATTAAGAATAATGTCAATTAAAATGACAATAATTTAATTAAAATTAACTATTTACATTTTAATGTTAAGTTGAAAAAAAATGTTACTTTTTAAACACTTGAATTGAAATGATAGTTTTCTACAAAAAAAATTATTTTTTACTAGACATTGAAAAATTAATTTCTTCAGAAGAATCCCAAATATAACACCGTAAGATTATTTTTATATTCTGATTTATAAAATTATATGAGTTTTATAAAAAAATATAATTTTTTCATAAATAATTTATAATTGTATCTCACAAAAAAATTAAAAAAATTGTTAAATAAAAATTATTTTTTAAGAAAAAAATGACTTCACTAAAAGTTGACTAATTAATTTTTCAGAATTAATCAGAAAATTTATATTGAGTAAGAATATTATATATATATATATATATATATATATATCGTAATATTTTCACTCCAAATCATACCCACCAATTCAATAGATATTTTATAATGGTCATATGTATACAAATAATAATTCAATAGCATAGTGTGGTTCCATTAAATCCAATGTTACGTCTAAATAAATATATAAATGAAATAAAAAAATATAAAGAATTATATCATAAAAATATATTTTGTTGAAATTTAGTATTTTATAATGGTTCTTGGAAAGATTCAGTGCCCTAATATGTGGTGATTTGGCATGTGATTCTAGATATATACATAGATAAGAGACCCTATAATGGGTAGTTAAGAATGTGATTTTTGAGGTGATATTAAGATCATAACTGATTGGTATATTTCATGATTTATGATTTGTGTTATGTATTAATTCATTGATTGGGGGAGGTATTAGTTCTTTGATATGTGGATTTGGATTTTGGTGAGCCAAGTTTTATGATTAATATGTGGGATGCTTCCCCCTATTGTGGTTGAGTTGTGATATACAAGGTTTTACCGAGACAAGGGTTAGTCTTGACATAAGAATTTCATGGAGGAGAAAAATATGGTTAGGTAATTTAGGTTTGAGATTGACTCATCTGGTTTTCTACTAAATATTTGATAGACTAATGGTTATGCTATAGATTCCGTGAACCTGTAACTCATTGGTAGGTTTCTTTCCTTAATATTAGATTACAAATCAGTGATATAATATTTGGTACTTGAATTATTATTCCTAGGATTTTCTTGAAGAGTACCTTGTGTGACACCCCAAGATTTCATAGTGTGTTACTTCTTCAAAATAATTCAATAACTTGCACTACACGCAACACCGAGTTCAAGCACGCCATAACTTACCAAACAAGCCGTTCAAAAGAGGTTATGAATAGTATTAACTAAATTTTGAACATTATATAATCCTTATAATTTTAGAATACATATTATTAGTTTCATTGACATAATGTAATAACAAATTCATTTTTCCAGACAAAAGAAGTAATTTTAAAAAATGCACTTTTACTAACTTTTCATAGAGAACCCTTTTAAATCCAATATTTTAAACTTTTATATATTCAATTTGACTAAATAAATTTATTCCTTAGAATGGGGACATAACAAATTTACAATTTAACACCCCAAGATTCCACGGTATGCTTCTCTTTGAATAATACAGCAGCGTGTGTTGTACGTAACTTCGAGTTCTAACACACACTACAACCAATCAAACTAGCGGTTATGAATAGTAATACCTACTTTTTGTAATTTTAGAAATTTTATCTCTCAAAATTGACTTCATTTTTTGGATTTGGAATATCTAATTTTTCTTAGGATGAAATTTTGGTACTTTTTGGATAACTTTTATATTTTAATGAATAGTTAAAATTAATATATTTTAATTAAAAACAACTTTTTTAATCAAAATAGTTAATAGTGATAAATTATGAATTTGAGTGGTTTTAAATTATATATAGAATATATGTTTACCATTTAATAAAATTCTGGTCATTTTACATCATTTCACTATTAAACCGGACATAAACAAGTGTCAATCTTTTGATAGTTATAATATCATAAAAACACGCTTTTTTTAAACAGCGGGAATTAATTATAAATTAATTTCTGCCACTTCTGTGTTTTGAATTTGGAAAAATAGATTCCATATTTGGAATTAGGATGTCCAAATTTTGTGAATATGTAACTTTTATTTTAAGACATTTTGAATAATTAGTTCGGTAAATATTTTATTTACCATGGTTAAACTGTAAATCTGGTAAATAAGGGTTAAAAAATAATATTATAATAATAATAAATTACCCTAAAATGTGTCATTACCTTATTAGTGGACACATGGCCGACCATGGGATTCTTTGGGACGATTTTGGGACCCCATGGAGCCACTTGTAGGTGATAGGGACACTTTATATTAATTAAGTTAAAGTGAATACAAAAATGACATAAACTTATATCTTTTAGAGAAAAAATATTTTACATAGGGTTATATATGTAATATTTTAGATTATAGATATTCATTAGAATGATAAAAATATTTCCCACATAATGGTATTTTATTTATAATTTTTAGATATTGAAAAAGAAAAAATATATATTACACAATAATTATGTTGTATTTTCCTTATTAATGAATGAATAAAATAATTTATATTATATATGTTAAAATAAATATAATTTGAAAGTTTTCCTAACATAAACGAATTTTATTGGTTACTATGAAATTTTAGGATTTCTTAAATTAATTTTTTTCGAATTAATAAATTATTTTAGACTTTAACAAAAATTGATTATTGAGTAGTGTCAAAATTGACATAAATGAGTTTTTAAAACAAATATTATATTATTAATTTATATTCAATTCGTAAAAATCTACGGTTCAACCAAGAGACTTATATAATGATAGTTGTATCATTAATGGACCACCTGGGGGTATCTTGGAGGTATATAGTATGTTTATTAACTATATAATATAAAAATACAAAGTGACATGGTAAGTGTCAAACTAATTAACTAAGAGTTAAAACTAAAAGATAAGGTTAATATAAAGACCCAAACCTGTCTAAATTCTATTGGTTAAGTGGTATTAGACCCATCCCCACCTTAAACTTTAAATAACCCACTTTGGAGCCATTAGAAACCGAATATGAATTTATTATAAAATAATATTTCTAGATTTTCCTAAAGAGCCCCTCCTCCCCCTTATAGAAGGACACCACTTCTAACCAATTACTCACACCTCTCAAGCCTTTTGGCTCACCCCAAATCTACTCAATTAATCTCCCCACATCCCACTCCTCCTCTTAGAGGCCTTCCCTTAGGCATAAGTCACTTCAAGAGTACTTTTTGGTTTAAACCAGAGGGAGTTACCCAAATTAAGGGTAACGATTTCTCTTAGCTTATTTTATTTTATTTTACTTCCCCAACCCCTAAACTCTTCTTATTATTTTCTTATGTAACAAAACCAGTATCCTAAATATACTAGGATATTGTTATTAGATTTATTCGGACTACAATTACACAAAAATCTATCTAATGGGTGAAGAACATAATATTTCTGTAGATGGAAACCAAACGCTACATGAAGCGAGGATTGTTCAATTATCTCCTACCACCTCTCACAGTGTCCATTATGATGGAACTGTATATAAATATGATATTTATGATATTTATTTTATATATAATCTTCTTTAATTCCATTTTATATCATACCATTATTCCTTTCATGTTGTATATATATACGACAATTTCATTTGAGGAAGTGCGGACTACCGCCCCCTTAAAGTGATATGAGTCGTTCATACCATACATGGAATGTATAAAGGATGGTTTTAATGAACATAAGTAACAAATATAAGATATAATATTATACTGGAATAATTATATACCTATGTATCATTTGGTTTTAATTCCTTTTAAAATGAAAAATGAAATGGAAGTAGCGTTCGTACGTACGTACGGATTACCGTATCCACGAATGCGATGAGATTCATTCCCCATCGTATCCATTCAAGAATAATTATCATTTAATGATTAAAAGTAATGTTTAATAACTTTATTTTATTCTGGATATTAATAATACACAACATATCCATAACAAACACGACTTATGTAACAAAACATATAAAAGAAAACGAGTAAGTTAACACCTGAAACGGCGATAATACTAAAGTATTATTAACAAAGCATTATTAGAAGATCATATATGATTTCATAATTATGTATATGGTTCTTGTATAATTTAATAACAATTTTTTAACTATTATACAGTAGGAAAACATAACATTGACTAAGGAAAAGTTCAAGGTAAGGGGTTTTCATCTCACTGCTTATTCCTGTGAGATTAATGCCATATTGCCACTATTACCTTTTGTGTGGTGTATGTACATCCCATAATTGTATTATTTGTGTAATACAAATTAATTTATGTGTATTTACATATTCATTGCATGATACCTCTTTCATGGGTTGTATGTTTCATAAGTTACCAAATTGGTAATGGTTAATTCCTCAATCCAGTTATTATCCGAGATTGTTTATGTGTATGTATTTACTGGGACATTTTAATAATCCATGTCCATTTTTTATAGAAATGATTTCAAAATAAAGATTTTAAGGATTGTTAAAGGTACTCATTATCAAGATCATAATTTCAAATGTTTTAAATAGTTATCTTTCTAAATTATTTTAATTAATTTCCATGATTTCAAAATGATTTTAAAGATTTTTTTATATGGACATGATTGTTTTGAAATGATAATTCTTTTCAAAAGACTCAAAGTATTATGGGAAAATTTGATTCTGAAATATCTTTTAAATTACTTCCTTTATAAATGTGTGACTTTTAAATGATTTTCCAAAAAGGATATTTCTCTCAAAAAGTTTTCCTCATCATTTTCATCTATGTCAACATCCTTTGATGGATTTTAATCATATTTTTAGTTTATTTATTATTAAAAAACTCCCATTGAAGGTTTTGTGATATGTTTTACTGTGGATGTGTTATTTTTATACCATTCAGGGTTTATAGATAATGTATTTACATTTCATATTCTAGTTTTAATACGAATGTTTATGTTATGTTTAAACCTATTCATATGAGGAATGAGTTGGACATAGTAAGTGACGGGTGGAGCCCGCTATAGCTCTTCGATTCATCGGTAGGTCTCATGAGACAAACTAGTGACTTGGCATGAGGCCTTGAAAAATCTTATTTGTAGTCTTGGCACAAGGCCTTGGTTACGTGGTGATGATAGTGTGAAATTATGCATTCCGTCATTATGAAATTAGTTATTGATATTGCATGTGATTATTCAACTAGTAGAATATACATGCGAGTAAGTAAATGGAATTATTTTATTTTTATCTTTGCCATATTATGTTGAAGTTCATTTTTAAAATGATTTTGTTTTAGTTATACATTTACTTAAATGTTTATGCATATTTATGAATTATTCTTCTGTATTGCTTACCTTTACTGAGCATTTGAGCTCACCCCTTTCTATGTTTTATTTTTACCACGATTCCGTGAAGTGTATTGTGATTGATATTCAGGGTTAAGACAAAGTAATAATGGCATTCATAAAAATTATTTATGTTGTTTTGTATGTCTTAAAGTGAAATGTAACATTCATGTATGTAATCTATTTTCCAAGACTGCTAAACTGATCGGTCCATCGGGACTTAATTCCTTGTAATCATTCCAATGTATTAACATAATGCACCGACTCTGGGTAACTAGGGTTAGGGAGTTACAGTTGGTATCAGTGGAAGTTTATCAATAACCTTGGAAACTATATTTTGATAAACTCTGATTAGAGCACATAGTCGTAAGATAGACTTTGAGGATTAGTATAGAAGAACTTTCTAAAATTTTGGTATTATAGAGATTTTGTTAGTTTTTCGAGAAATACATCTATGTTTGGATACGAGTAGGTAGTGGTGGATCTGGCACAGATGTACCTAGGGGTAAAACCCAAAAACGTCGCTTTGATCTAGACTCGAACGGGAACTGGTGCACGACAACAGGCCTTGCAGCACTCTTGGTTATGATACTCCCGGGAGATATGCTTAGGATAATTCTCATTTTCATTACAAACTATTATGAAGGGTTATGAGTATATAATTCCTCAAAGAAAACTTTTTTTATGATTATGGATTATATCCATAAACTGTTCAATTTATGATTAAGTGTTGTACAAGTTTGGGATTAGGTATTTCTATTCATAAACAAATCAAGTGCATGCCATTGTTTAGAAATAGCGCCCTGTATAAGGAATGAGAACTCCAGCAATACACATGATCCAAAGAGTAAGAAGGATCATATATTTTGTGGTATTAATCCATAATTTAGAATTGAAATAGTCTCCCACATGTTCTCATCATATGATGAAATAGTATCATGTGTTGATAAGATAAGTAAAGAGTTCTCAGAATCCTATGGATTCAAAGGGAAGCCAGAGAATAAAATGATGGTAGAGAGAAGGACAGCTAAAGGGATGAATGTAAAGAAGGATTTTCCTACATGTGATAACTGTTGAAGGAATCACCGTGGAAAATGAATGAATTGAATGGGAGTATGCTATAAGTGTGGAGAAAATGGACACCACGTTCGTGATTGCGAGGGTAGGAAAAAGGATTCAAATGTACAATGCTTCATCTGCAAGGAGTGGGCACACTACACGAATCAATGTTCAAACCATCAGAGTATGCCCCAAATGATGCTGTTAGATAATAATCAAGTTATGATACTACCACCGATGAGGAGGAATGACTAGAGTTCTTATGTTGTTATTAGATTATTATGTCATTTGAGTGTTTTATAAACAATGTACTGGTTATAATAATTATGGATTATATAAGGATTGTACTGTAGTACTATTTCGTTAAGGACTTGAGATTGTGTGGAACCAAGAAAAGTGGCTCAATAGCATGTTAGATATTTGTAAAATATATTTTTGACAGAAAGATAAAACATAATAAGGTACTGATAATGAGGTAGTGATTTTGGAATAAGAGATGGTTTATTTGAATAAATTATATTGGATATTTTTGACTATCTTGAAACTAATTAATGGTTTCTATTCCCATTATTGTTGGAGTTTACAAAATTTTGGTATAGAAAGAGTATATCCAGTATTCTATTAGTAATAAAGGAGCATGAATGTAATTAATAAGTTTTTGTGATAATTCAGGATGTGTTGTGTTTTAAAAGAATACATGACGAAGGTGTTCACATGTTATTACGTGGGAAAAAGGGTCTTCATTGTGTTTACCTTCCTTACAAATTTTGGACTATGAGTTTGGGCCAAAGTATTTTGGATAAATCTAGTTTGAGATTATTTATGATTTCCATAAAAAGACAACCTGGAGGTCGGGCGGCAACCTGCCGCGACCGGCAAGTCCGCGAGACTTGAACCCACAACTGAAGGGTGACAAGGGTGTATCACCTACCACTGGCCGACGAGATGCCCTGGATTAAATAATGTTGTTTATTTTTAGAAGGTCTGGTAGATGAATTATAAATTCATTTTTTACCCCAAACGAATGGGATAAATAGAATATATTTTTTAAGTTCTATTATCTTTTAGAGTGAATGATGAGTTTTTGGTAGAAATTTGTTAAAGGATGGAACTCTACTTCTCATGTATATATTTTTCTTCTCCTATTATTCTATGAAAAAATTAATTCTTATACTTTATTGAAGGGATCTTAAAACCAAAAATGTGTTATCCTAATACCTTATGTTTTGTTGAACCGATGGTATTTTGAATCATCATAGATTGATGAATTTAAGGAACTCGATTTTACAAGTGTTTGTGATTGATGACCTCAATCACTACCTATAAATATTTACGTTTTCCACCAATTATTTGTCTCTAATTTACACCAATGTTCTCTAATAGAGATCATAATTTTTTGGTGACCCTTTCATTTCTTTTTTCCTCTTAGTAAGACTAAATTTTATTAACCAAATTTCTGATATGGGTTTTCCCACAAAGATATTTTCTATTTTCAACCATTATTTTTGAAGAACAGTATCAAATTGTGAGGATTAAATTTAATGAAGGAGGGAATAATGTGACACACCAAGATTTCATAGTGTGTTACTTCTTCAAAATAATTCAATAACTTACACTACATGCAACACAGTTTCAAATGCACCATGACTTACCAAACAAGACGTTCAAAAGAGTTTATGAATAGTATTAACTAAATTTTGAACATTATATAATAATTATAATTTTAGAATCTATATTATTAGTTTTTAGACATAATTTAAGAACAAATTCATTTTTCCAGACAAAAGAAGTAATTTTAAAAAATACAATTTTACCAACTTTTAATAGTGAACCCTTTTAAATCCAATATTTTAAACTTTTATATATTCAATTTGACTAAATAAATTTATTATTTAGAATGGGGACATCAAAAATTTACAATGTAACACCCCAATCTTCCATGGTATGCTTCTCTTTGAATAATACAGTAGTGTGTGTTGTATGCAACTTCGAGTTCTAACACACACTACAACCAATCAAACTAGCCATGATGAATAGTAATACCTACTTTTTAAAATTTTATAAATTTTATCTCTCAAAATTGAATTCATTTTTGGATTAGGAATATTGAAATTATCATAGGGTGAAATTTTGGTACTTTTCAGATAAATTTTTTATTTTGATGAATAGTGAAAATTAATAAATTTTAATTAAAAACAAATTTTTTAATTAAAATAATTAATAGTGATAAATTATTAATTTGAGTAGTTTTAAAATATATTTATAATATATTTTTACCATTTAATACAATTTTGGTCATTTGACATAATTTCACAATTAAACCGGACATAAACAAGTGTCAATCTTTTCATTATTTTTAAATCTTAAAAACACGCTTTTTGTTTTGACAGCGGGAATTAATTTTAAATTAATTTATGCAACTTCTTTGTTTTGAATTTGGAAAAATGGATTCCATATTTGGAATCATGATGTCCAAATTGTCTAAATAGGTAACTTTTGTTTTTTGACATTTGAAATAATTACTTCGGTAAATATTTTATTTACCATGGTTAAAGGGTAAATCCCGTAAATAAGGGTTAAAAATAATATTAAAATAATAATTAATTAACCTAAAACATGGTCTAATATTATTTTTGGATACATTTTCAACCATGGACATATGTGGGACGATTCTGGGACCCCATGGAGCCACTAGTAGGTGATAGGGACACTTTATATTAATTAAGTTAAAGTGAATACAAATATGACATAAGCTTATATATTTGAGACAAACTATTTTTATATAGGGTTATATATGTTATATTTTCGATTATAAATATTCATTATAAATATAAAAATATTTTATACATAATTTTATTCTATTTATAATTTTTAGACCCTGAATAAGTAAAAATATATATGACACAATAATGATGCAGTATTTTCCTTATTAATGGAAGAATCAAATAATTGATATTACAAATGTTAAAATAAATATAATGTGAAAGTTTTAATGACATACACGAATTTTATTGGTTAATATGACATGTTAGGATTGCTTAAATTATTTTTTTACGAATTAATAAAGTTGTTAAGACTTAACAAAAATCAATTATTGAGTAGTGTCAAAATTGACATAAATGAGTTTTTAAAACAAATATTATTATATTAATTTATATTCTATTACTAAAAATCTATGGATCGGAAAAGAGACTTATATCATGATAGTTGTATCATTAATGGACCACTTGGGGGTTCTCTTGGAGGAATATATTAAGTTTATTGACTATATAATATAAAAATACAAAGGGACATGGTAAGTGTCAAACTAATTAACTAATAGTTAAAACTAAAAGATAAGGTTAATATAATGACCCAAACATGTCTAAATTATATTGTTGTCGTGGTTTTCTACTCATCCCCACCTTAACCTTTAAATAATACACTTTTTTCCATTATAAACCGAATATGAATTTTTTATAAAATAATATTTCTAGATTTTTCTAAAGATCCCCTACTCCCCCTTATAAAAGGACACCACTTCTAACAAATTCCTCACACCTCTCAAGCCTTTTAGCTAGTCCAAACTCTGCCCAATTAAGCTCCCTACATCCCTCTCATACTCTTAGAAGCCTTACCTTAGCCATAAGGAACTTGAAGAGTCCTTTTTGGTTTAATCCAAAGGGAGTTACCCAAATTAAAGGTAATGTTTTCTCTTAGCTTCTTTTCTTTTATTTTACATCTCATACCCCTAAAATCTTCTTATTATTTTATTTTGTAACAAAAAAAATATCATAAATATACTATTATATTGTAATTTTAATTATTAGAACTACACTTACACACACATCCTTCTAGTGGATGAAGAACATAATGTTTCTGTGGATGGCAACAAAACGCCTCACGAAGCGATGATTGTTCAATTATCTCCTACCACCTATCATGGTGGAAATTATTATGGAACTATAATTAAATATGATATTTATTATATTTATTATATATATAAGCTTCTGTAATTCCATTTTATATCATACCATTATTCGTTTCATGTTGTATATATATACGATAATTTCATTTGAGGAAGTGCGGACTACCGCCCCCTCAAAGTGATGTGACTCGTTCATACCATACATAGAACATATAAAGGATGGTGCTAATGAAATTAAGTATCAAATATAAGATATTATATTATACTGGAATAATTATATACCTATGTATCATTTGGTTTTTATTCATTTTAAAAATAAAAATTAAATGGAAGTAGCATTCGTGCGTACGTACGGATTACTGTCTCCACGAACGCGATAAGATTCATTCCCCATTGTATCCATTCAAGAATAATTCTAATTTGAGGATTAAAATTAATGTTTCTGAACTTTATATCATTATGGTTATGAATAAGATTCAACCTATCTATAACAAACACGACTTATGTAACAAAACATATAAAAGAAAACGAGTAAGTTAACACCCGAAATGACGATAATACTAAAGTATTATTAACAAAGCATTATTACAAGATCATATATGATATCATAATTATGTATATAGTTATTTTATAATTTAATAAAAAAAATTAAATATTATATAGGATGTTAACATACCATCTACTATGGAAAAGTTCAAGGTAAGGGGTTTTCATCTCACACCTTATTCCCGTGAGATTCATTCCATATTGCCACTATTACCTTTTGTGTGGTGTATGTACAGCCCATAATTGTATTCTTTGTTTAATACACTTTAATTTATGGGTATTTACCTATTCATTGTATGATACCTCTTTCATGTGTTTAATATTTCGTAAGTTACCAAATTGGTAAGGGTTAATTACTCGATCTCATTATTATCCGAGATTGTTTATGTGAAAGTATTTACTGGGAAATTTTAATCATCCTTGTCCATTTTTCATAAAAATGATTTCAAAATGAATATTTTTAGGATTTCGAAAGGTACTCTTTATCAAGATCATAATTTCAAATGATTTAAATATTTATCTTTCTAAATCTTTTTAATTAATGTCTATGATTTCAAAATGATTTTAATGATTTATTTATATGAACATAAATGTTTTGAAATTAAAATTCTTTTCAGAAGTTTCAAAGTGGTATAGGACAATTTGTTTCAAAAATATCTTTTAAATTACTTCCTTTATATATGTGTGAATTTTAAATGATTTTACAAAAAGGATATTTCTCTCAAAAAATTTTACGCATCATTTTCATCTATGTCAACATCCTTTGATGTATTTTAAGCTTATTTGAATTTGATTTATTATAAAAAACTTCCATTGAAGGTTTTGTGATATTTTTTATTGTGGATGTGTTATTTTTATACTATTCATGGTTTATGGAGAAAGTATTGACATTTCTTATGCTAGTTTTAATACGAATATTTATGTTATGTTTAAACCTATTCATATGAGGAATGCATTGGACTTAGTATGTGATGGGTGGAGCCTACTATAGCTCCTCAATGTATCGGTAGGTCTCATTAGACAAACTAGTGTCTTGGCACGAGGCCTTGTCAAAATCTTATTTGTAGTTTTGGCATGAGGCCTTGGCTACGTGGTGATGATAGTTTGGCATTATGAATTCTGTCATTATGAAAGTGGTTATTGATATTTCATGTGATTATTTGACTAGTAGAATATACATGCGAGTACAGAAATGGCATTATTTGATTTTTATCTTTTCCGTATTATGTAGAAGTTCATGTTTAAAAGGATTTTGTTTTAGTTATACATTTCCTTAAATGATTATGCTTATTTATGAAAGTTTCCACTATATTGCTTACCCTTACTGAGCGTTTGAGCTCACCCATTTCTATGTTTTATTTTTCCCATGATTCCAAGAAGTGTATTTTGATTGATATGCAGGGTTAAGACAAGGGAATAATGGCATTCATAAAGATTATTTATGTTGTTTTGTATGTCTTATAGTGCAATGTAACATTCATGTATATAATCTATTTTCCAGGACTGCTAAACGGATCAGTCCTTCAGGACTTGATTCCTTGTAATCATGCCAATGTATTAAAATAATGCACCGACTCTAGGTAACTAGGGTTGGGGCATTACACCTTGACTGCTTGTTCAATGGTATCAAGGTTTGGTTTTGAGGCAAGGACCAATAGAGTGTATAGCTCTATTAACATTGGATTTACTTTTGGGAGTGTGGGAGATTGTGTATGAGTACTAGTGACTTTGTGATAATTCTCGTAGGTGTTTTATTATATGATTGATCTTGGAATAGGGGGTATTCTCAATTTTGAGGAGGACCACCGAGGGGGGTTCTTTCATGATGATATTTACATGACATTGGATGATGATTAGTTTTTTTTGCATCTAATATAAGGTTTAATTATGTGAGACACATGGGATCATAAGGTAGTTGATATCTAGGATGGTATTGGAGTATACATCCATTAGTTTAAATAAAATCAAGATCGTCCACATTAGTAAGATGTGCTTCCATTGAGATGTGAATTTGTAAGTGGTCATGATTGGTTAAAGTTCTGATGGCTTTTGATGGAACAATTATGGGATTTTTTTCTTAGGTATTGATGAAAATTATAGGTTCCCCATATGGTGAGTGATTTTTAGAAAAGGAATAGTTTGTGTGCCACAATCGATCTTGTAGTTGATTATTGTAAGGTATTAACTAGGATGAAATAAGAATGGATCAGTAGGAGTGGCATGTGTGTAATATTATAACCTATTTCTTTTTTCATCAAAACGTGTTATAAGAATATCCATATGGTGGGTAGTGTTTCATTTTGTTTTTGATGGTGTGACCCACATTGTAGATACATTTCATTGGATATTGAGGATGATGTTCCTAGTTATTTCAGAACATGAAATAATTGATGTTATATATTTTCACTCAGTCATGTGTGTGATATTTATGTCCATTAATTTTGTGTGATAATTGATATAGTTTGGGTCAAGTACATGGAACCCTATGTTTTTAGGGTTGTGAAAATGATAAGACCATTCATTGGATAGTTGAGGTGACATTGGATGTCATGAGAAACATTTCTTATTATATCATGTCCAATTGGAAATACAAGATTTCCAGATATGATGATTATATATTGATTCAATGTATTTATATTAGGGATGAGATAATTCATGTTTCATCTAATTTTGATCCTAATGTGAACCCAGATATTTCATGTGGTTTAAAAGGTGAACAAGGTATTCATGACATGGTCCAGGGGGAATCAGTTCCATCACCTGATTAATAGGGTAACCCCTTCTATCACTTTATTCATGGGTGATTCATGTGCCCAAACATAGTTAAGGTGTCTGTTGAGACAAATAATCATATAAAAGTAAGGAAAGAAAGTATGACAGTTTGGGTAAATCATATTTAGAGCAATGAGGGTACTATAATGTTTTACTGAGGCCTTTAGAGGAATGTTCAACATATGTGGTCCATGTTCAGGGGTAGTGGAGACTCATCCAATTAAGTTTGAAATTAGAGATGGGAGATTATATTTAATTTTAACTAGTTTTTTCATGAATATTTGGGTGTAGTGATATGAACACTGCACTCAGTGGGTCATTTGACTTCTAATAATGGGTTTTGAAAGTTATTTTTGATGGTGGGGAGTACCATGGATAGAAATGTGTGCTTATGTGTTGAATTTTATGTGGTAGTTAAATTTAATATCATATATGAGTTTATTGATGAAACATTTTTGTGCAAGGGTATATGGTTAGTGTGGAGCACAATTTATAGGTTTTGGGGATGGGTAAATGCAATGGATCAGTTTTTTATGAATAATTATCCTCATTTTTTCAGATGCGTAATGGAAGCTCGTTTGTCGTTCTGAGGTCAAAAAAAATGTGGGGATGATAATTGGTGACTTGATTGGTTCAATACTGCTGTTTGGATGGATTATGGGACTTCTCATGGATGAAAATCTATATGGGGGGATATTTTAATAAATTATTTCCAAACAAGTAATCCAATTCAAGGAGAATTGAAATATTTTATTCAATGGATGGTTCATTTTGTGAACTATGACTAGAAATGCACTTTTAAGAGTTTGGGGATATTAAATAAATTACTTTGGATGTGGTTTTAGGTTCAGTGGGATCCCCATTGGTTCAATAGAGTATCAAAGGAAGGAAAGTGTTTCGAACTATTATATGGAGGTAATTATAGGTTATTCATATCATAATGAAAAACATCATGACATGAAGTTAGAGGATAGAAGGAGATTTACAAAGTAAAAGGTGGTTTAGGAAAAGAACATTGTTCATTCCATGAATGGGTAGGTATACCTTTTAAGAAGGTGGAGCATCCCACCATTGTTCTGTATGGACATGAGTGTGTGGGAGGGGCTAGATGGATATCCCTCTCCCATATTCTTTCCACCATGATTGGGGGTGGTTTCCTGAGGGATTCAGTAGTGGTTCTGGGTGATTATCTCCTCTTACTACATCTTTATTTGGTTTCCAATAGATATCCTTAATACCATGTACTGTTTCTTAGTTTTTTTGTAACTATATTTATTCATGGTGGAAATGGCCATTTATATGGGGACATTCATACACGACAGCTAGAGGAGTATGTGAAGAAATATATGCTTGTCGTTGATTTTCATTTTATGAAGGTATGTTATTTATATATTTTTCAAATTTTTTGGACCTAATTATATTATTATTTTCCATTATAACATGTGTAAAGGATAATTATTTTGTGTTAATTGCACTGGGGATATTTTGGGATAGTAAAGGTTGACTAGTGAGTTTTTGCCATTGTGAATAGTTATAGTAAATGGTAAATTAATAATATTCTATTTAAATAAACTATTAATTAATTATTATTTTTATTATTAATTATTGGATACTTTCTAGGAGTTTGGGCCTCATGAAAATAGATGGTGGTTGGTTAGACATGCGTGATCTCAAACGAGAGTTGTTAGTTTGGAACTGAAAATGAAATGGATTGGAATTGAGGTAATTGGTCCCTTATACATACTCTTGTCTATTTATGCATCTTATTTATGTAATTTTAGGTAAGGTCTCAACACTAAATGTGATTGAACATTTTAAAAATCAAATTAATTATTTTATTTAAATGAATTTCATGTGGACTTGACAAATTTTGAAGGGAAATAATGGACACTTGGGAACTGAATTTTTTTCGTTACCCACCAATATTTGAGGCATTAATTATTATTGGTTCTCTTGATAAACATAAACCCCAAGGGGTGTTAATTGAATTCAATTATCATAATTTAGTGTCCCTGGTGATAAGTTCGTATAGTTACATCTAGGTCGAGGTGAGTGATGGATTGAGATGCATGCCCATGGGATAGAACCTAAAAGAAACTAGAGATGACATAGATCCTTCCAGCATATTGAGATTATTATTGTGAAATTGTTTATCCCACCCATTGATATATGATTACCCATGTGGGTAGACCTATGGTGATTTATGGTTAGGTTTGGTGTTTGACCTATATATTGTGACTTGTGAAGGGGGTGGGATTGGGACCATCACCCTTAATAGACATGCCTTCTAGGACAGTGAGGAATCAATGATATTTTAATAATTCTGAGGGAAATTATCCCTTTATAGTTCCATGATTGGTCTGAGGGGTGAATATGGGATTGGGGGACCATGTTGAGGTGTATTTGTTAGGAAGTGGACTATGGAACCCCAGTGGGTTCCCAATGAGATAATGTTTCTAGTGATTATTGTCGCAAGTATTAGGTAGTGGTGATTTTGTGTGTGACATTAGAACACAATGTTTAGATTTGATCTTTTTTATGGATATAACGATGGAAGGTCATGCACTAGAGAGGTCGAACTCATATTTATGGGATAGGTTCAACATATAGATTCTCCCATAACGATGTATTATAAATGATGATTTTAGGAGGATAAAATTCCCAATAAGATTTTTTGGAATGACAATTTTGGATTTCTTAGATACACCCCTTCAATCTGTATTGTGGGATGTATAATCCACCAAGATGTAGATTTTATGGTTTGGTGTTCCTCATGCATTATTCATAGATCCATATATTGGGATGAATAGTCCATTGATATTTGATGTCTGGACGGGGGAACCACACCCCTGGACTCCAATAATGTGATGTTCATTAGGTAGAGTTACAACCTTACTTTGATGATGTAGGATTCCTAGTAGGTAAATACCTTGGGTTTTTTTATGGGTTTGGGATTATATTGAAAAAATCCTTTGATCTATAAATTTGGACTCATAGTCCACTGAGATGTGATTTCTATCAAGGAGGGTCACACCCCAAGACTCGGATGATGTGTATTCCTGGTAGGGTACGTCCTACCTCCGGGTGATGATTCATGATAGGGAAATACCCTGAGTTTCCAGATGAGTTTGGGATTACATAGAAACCATCATTATATCTTGATTTGATGTAATTTAGGATACGTTAAAAATTATCATTGGATCCTTATTTGAAAAGGCTTATGATTCCATGGACAGGCCCTATGAATCTAGATGGTGTTTCATCCTTCAGGGAGAGTCACACCCCTTGACTTGGGCGATTCATTTCCAAGTAGAGTTCCCCTTACTCCAGATGATGGGATGGCAATGGGAATTATTGTTATTTCCAACATCACCCTTCTAGTTATTTATCATATTACATGATTTTTGTAGGAATGGTTGTGTGACTTGCTTAGAGATAACTTGACACTAGCAAAATTAGGTTCGGTTGGATCCTAGGTGTTGCATAGGACAAAAAATTGAAAGATTGGATTTATTTATGCATCTAAAATTATTGAATTTATTATGTTCACAATATCACATGTGTATAGTATATTTAATTTTTATTTATGGTATTGAATTACGAAAACCAACTAGGTTGTACTCAAACCAGTTTAGATGGTCATATCACATGGGTACCCAAGAATACTTCTCTGGTTAATAGTATAGGTTGGGAAAAGGCTCCAGATTGGATTTTTCATATAGATAGCTGGGATAATACTATATTTTTTGATAAGGTGAGGCTAAAGGATATATAGTAGCCAATTGTAAATTTCTTTTATACTTATATTTATCTATTATTTTTTTCAGCCTAGTGGGTGATCAGTGTGTATATAGGGTTGTGTTCTTTTGTATAACATTTTTATATATCATTATAACTTATTTAAATTTTCATTATATGATGGTTATAATATTTTTTATGTTATTTTTAGTAATATTTTTTTTGTGAACTCAAATATAGGGGTCTATTATTCCCACAGTAATACACTAGACCCATGTTGTTATGTAGTAACCTCTTGCATACTGGGAGGTGTTCCTAAGGTCTAGTATAAACACCCCTTATTTTTAAAAGACCCAGTTGCCACATTATGGGGGTATGAAGTTTCAAAAAAAGTTTAATTAATTGTTTTTACCCACATGGTAATGATAAGGTAATCCACAAATTCTTGATAGGTTACACCAAGATCAATTTTAAGGAAATGTTTTGTTCATGTTCTCTACAAACTCCACCAAGGTATTCATCATCCCACATAGTAACATTAATTCCATATTCAACATACATGTCAACGAATTCATCTACCTCACATAAAGGTAAAACCTTGTATATCTCATAGAAATCATTTTATTGTTCATCCACATTCATAGGAAATTAATTTTTCAGCCACGTAAAAACCACATATATGCATTATTAAAATCTGATTATTAGCCAACTTAAAATTATTGAGGGTTGGTTATGATCTCCATACATATGGGTTTCATGATCACTAATGAATATGGAACCAACCTCAATTTATAAATCACTAAAATGTAAATATACTATTAATGGGTAAAAATTTCATACTAAGGTTGGAACCACTTCGAATCTTCTCTTTCAATAAGGGATATTTTAAAAGGATTCTTTCTACACTAAGGATAAACTCACATAACTAGAAGGGGAAAGTTAAATATAGTCACTATTATTGTAAATTACCTTCCTACCCAAGACTTGTGTTGAGATTCCATTGGAATCTCCCACTGTCTATCATATTGTTTAGGTCAAATAGATCCCACCTATATCAACTAGTACAAGGACCTCTGAATAGAGGAAATAAATTATACTTTGAAATACTCCCATTAAGGCCTCCCATAGGCATCCATTTATAGATTTATCCTATAGATATGACTATTAGGACCCATTTATTAAGAATAACTAATAAAAGATGTATTGTGGGAGTGGATAGAAGCATCATCCATCTCTGAATACACTCACCCCATTGGTTATTCCTCCAACAATAACATCGGCAGTTAATTGAGATTATAATAAGATGTTCTACCGTAGCAATGTTTTCTTAAACATAGAGGATCATCAATGGAACCACTCTGGAAGTATTTATGATAAAAACAAGCTGATAAATGTTTATATTGACTATTAATTCTCAATATTCCAATACTCATTTCAGAAACTTCAATATAGGTGGGGTCTCATGAAAACACAACCACAACTCAAAAAATCATCCTTTAGAGGATTCACTCAAAGTGTTGAGCTCAGAAAATCACCATGAAATGTTTCCATGGAACACCATGTGAGGTCCATATTCCTTGGTACATACCCTAAAATGTTTTTACTACCATGTGTAAAATTAAAAATTCTTCATTGAAAAATCCATCTTGGGTAAGGGATCAAATTTTGACCTCGGTAGCAGAATCTTGTCATTTGTTTTAGAAAAAATCCAGCCACTAATGACTCATAGTTATATATAGGGAGTTTAATATATGGATATTAATCTTATTAGAGATATTTTAAACTAGATTAAAATAAATGTACCAGACTCTGGTCAATCACATCCTATCTTCCATAGAGCCTCTTTTGTCAGAACACATACAACATATCATCCTACTGATAGTCTCATCCATTTAATTGGGAACTACTATCCATTATTCAGGATATTAAATAATTTAAAGGGGATATAAACTTCAAAAGATCATAATACAAGGATATATCAACATAGTATCCAAAACACTGCCGTTTACCTAAATATCGTCAGAGAGAGGCTGATATCAGGCCTTGTCTTGTCATGAACTTACTTATGAGCTTAATATTCCCATTTTCTCAAATATCTTACCATTTTTTTGGATAAACCAATAATTATTAGGCCATATACAAGTGATTTAATACATTAATGACATTAAATATCACGACTGGTGTTTGTATGGACCTTGTATTAACATAGTTTTACAATGTAACAATGTCTTTGAGATATGGTTTAATTATCATGATTTAAAATTACTAGAAAAAATGATATATTAGTTATAGTACCTACACTATTCTCCACAGTAAAATAATCAAACCCAAGATCCTTTTAACATCACTATTTTGAATTCCCAATCTAGTGCTCAAGTAGAAACTAGCTCTATACTTTGTTCCTTGGACTCTACTACTCTAATACAACACTGAATGGACCTGACCCACTATAGTCCCTCTTAATCCAACAGTATGGGTAGTGTTCCCTTATAGAACCATCTTCAAAAGGTCAGGGGGGTGGAAACTACTTAAGAGTTGGTAGATTACATAATATGGGAGTCTATAGCCTATATCAACCTATAATGGACATATATTTTCAGTGCATAAAATAACCAAAAACAAAACATTATATATATATATATATTTGAATAGTATACAATTTATAAATGATACATAATATAAAATCATTCCACAATATTATAAAATACCAGGGGAACTATACATCTGACTAACCTCCAAATTTGAATGATACATGACATTGGAAATATTTTCCTCGCTGCATATACTCCTAAAACTATATTCATCAACAATTGTCACTACCACCATGTTCCATTTTTCATCACTAATAATCATCAAGAATCAATAATAATAATATCCAAACAACCAAAACATGCTCCACATCTACTGGTACTGTCTCTTAATTGTGCATTATTTTCACAAACACAACACATATTGGAAACACTATTATGTATGGGTGGGTGTAAACATACTCTTTATGATTAATTGAAACCATAATACAATGATAAACCAATAATTCAACTCAAAACTCCTAGTATGAGAGAGTAATCAAGACGAAAATATGAAACTATCAAAATAAATTGTATAATTAGATGTATCAGGGATAGAGAATTCAAAGTCATATCACCTCTAATCAATGATGGTTTATATCTCATAAGAAACCGGGAATTATTAGTTTCTAAAGGCTCATAATGTCTAAATTTGATATCCCAACTATATGTACCATTCTTTTAGACTGCAAAGTGGATACCTATGAACTTATCAAGCTTAAAATATCTAAAATGTGTTACCATTATAACTTCCACACCATCATTATAATTATAAATTGGAAATTTATCCATGTTAAAGAATGTGTGTATGTTGTGGAGGTACTGCCACTATATTTTCTACCATTACCAAGACACCATACTATAAATAAAATAGGAAAAATACACCCTATCCAAGAATAGATGGCATTAAACGTAGTATTAACCCATACTATTACAGCTACCAAGGCATAGAAAACTATGCACCTCATGGGATCTATATTGAAGGTCATGTTTCTTATTGAAATGACACAATAGATGAGTGTGTACTAAACACTATGTATATAAGTATATGAACCCATGTATTTAGGGGAGTACCAAACTCTATTTTATGTGTGGTGAACACATAGCTCATTAGTGATGAGGAAGTGATAACCCCATAATAATCAAGATTTCCTACACCTAGAATATGGGGGGATTTATGAATCCTAGAATAAATGCAGAGTGGACTCATTTCATGTAATATGCACCTCTCTAGGTGATATCAGACCCTATCTCTACTCTGATCAACTTCCCTGAACCCAATTGACAACCTTATGAAGCTAAGGAGACAAAACTACTCATATCACTTCATGTATCACCACTTGCATCAATGAGATGTGTACCATCGAATCCAGTGTTGAAAAATTATTAGAATAGTCTACTCACATATCTTATTCTATGTCCTGCACAAGGATCAGCCAACATGGCGTGTATCAAGAAGTGTACATGGTATTTTGAATTAGACATATAACTCATTGTGTACTGCTAGGGAGTCCAAGCCGTGTATGGGTTAGGGTACATGAAATTTGGTTCTTACACACATAAAATTTGACAAAACATGGAAACTTGATTGTTTATTATATGTATATACCATGTTAGTAATTTTAATAGAACACAGTGTGTGTACCAACATCTCATTTCATGTTATCCTTTACTCTATTGAAACATTTTTTATCACCACCTAGATGATACAAAGTGTGTGGTTCCAAGTCACATGTCGTGTGATCAAATAATATTTAAGCCTAAAACAAGCAAAACGCCAAGAATCACACTATCATTATAATGATTATCTTTAATCAGACCCAAAACACTAAAAAAATATTTTTTTTCTTTTCTACCTCTAATAGTTTATATACATCTATGGGTCTTTGGATAAATGATTCAAAACAGGTTCACACTCAACCCTAATGGAATCACACATTGTTACCCTAAAGATCATGTGTCGTTAAGCTATCCAGTGGTCCTTCATCACCCATTATTTATTTTTCACACCATGTTCTATGTAGTTATATCTAAATCCTGTGATCATAAGATACATATTTAAATTTCATATTGATCTATGACTGATTCATTTAATTGTTGGTCATGATGATGGTTAGTGGATTTTTTTTTAAAAAGATAGATGAAACTATAACGAATAATTTATAAATTATTATTTAGAGTTAGGTGTAATAATTCATGTATTATTAATCATGAAAAGATCCACTAAGTAATAATAAAATAAATAAATCAGTGTAGAATCATGAATTTCAGTATAATATAATAATAATATAAATTCAGAGTGTAATACTATTGGTAAAATAATTTAGAAATGAATTTCTAGGCCCAAAAATTTGGAAAATAGTGAAATAAATAACAAAGAAATCCCTTACTCATGGAATAATAGTCATTGATTTAATATAACTTTAACACCGTGGTTTAGTTCATTGTTTCCACATGATTCGAACATCTAGATCATCCTGGATCTGATCTCATTCCATCATTCTAATGTCAACTCTTCCAAGATTGTATCATTCCCTACTATATATAGATATATGATTACATCAATGATAAATGTTGTTAATCCTAAATAAAAATGCTCAAGATTGTTTTTAGATGTGTTTTATGGTATTTGAATAAATAATTATTTAATTAATTATTTGACTGACACACCTACACCGGGACACCTTTAGGGTCTGTAATGCAAAAAAATCTTACATCAGCACCAAAATAAACCCAACATTCCAAACTCAATGGTTATGTCTAAATTTCAATAAAATGAGTTTTAGGATATATCAATATATATACACTAATATAATAAATGATTATCTAGAAATTAAATATTAAATAAACCATAAAATTTTATGTGATTGGATGTTCATCAAAATGTGACTACGGGTAAACACCTTATCTAGAGAAAAACAGAACCATTAGAAATTTTTTTATAAAGGGTAAATTTTTCTTTTTACCACTAGAAAGGTCATGGTAGTCTAAAATGAAAAATTAAGAAAATTATCAACCAATAATAATTTTTTAGCTATAATATGAAATTTCTACCAAGTCATAATGTTATAGAAAACTTGATAAATTTCAAATCTATGTATTCATTGGTCCCTAAATTATGTACTCCTCACTAACCAATGAAATATAAAGGAGGTAGGTCATATCCATGTCTCATGATCTCCATATATTATTGTTGAATTATCACTGATTGACCATACAAATTTCTATAATCTAATCACAATGTGAAATTTTTTGTCTATTAAAAAAAATTCAATCAGACCTCCTTCGCTAAAAGAATGAGTTTAGAAAACCATTATTGAAACACATGCCTTTATGGAAGAAACTATGACCTCATGTATATCCAAATCCCATTATTGCATGCACCATCTGTCAGAGTGACACCCCCAACCCCAAAACTATACAGACCTAACATGTATTTTCAACACCATCAGATATTGTCACATTTCTTTCTTTGTTATTCCCCCAATACATAAGTATCCTTAAAAAAAATCAAAAAAGCTACCCAAAAACTATAAAAGATTAAAATTATCAAAAATATAATAGAATAAAAAACTATAAATATGATAAATGAAAAAAAAATGAACACATGTATATGATATGGTGAAACTATAAACTAAATTCTAGTGGACCAAACTACACAAAAACAAAAAAAATTCCACATTACAAAGTAGAAAATGAAACCAATAAAGAACACTCACCCAAAATCTACCACCAAATAATGTAAAAAACATTAGGGTATTTAGAAACTAATAAGAAAATAAAATAGATAAATGTCATTTTGGGTTAAGAGAGATAGAAAGAAGATGTAATGTCCTCACCATAAAAATATCTTATAAATATGTTCACAACAACCTATTCTATTGGCATCATACTTATGAGCTGATATTGTAAATAGGAAAAATTTTCTAATTAATGCATTATCTAATGACTTAACAACCCCTTTTTGATTTATTTAATTTTTTTTTGTTTTCTATGAAGAGGTTGATATTCATTTTAGTTTGTTTTAAACAGTTTTCAATGGTTTGGAGGATTATTTAAGGGTGTTTGATTAGTGTACATCTTAGGTAAGCAATAAACAATTCCAAATAATGTAGTTCACTATAAAACAAGGATTCTATTAATTTATATGATTTATTGATTATTTAGGTAAACTGTGTGAGAAATATGTAACCCTACATTGTATTTGGGTTATAGATACTCACATGGTTTGGGTATAGTTAATAATACTATGCACCTAAATAGTGAAACCCTAGGTGTTTCCCATTAGAACCTATATGTTAGGTGCACAATTTTCTAAATGGTGTTCCAAAAACCATGTACAACACTATAATTTCCTAAAAGTTATATTTTAGAAAAACCCCAACCACATTTTCAAATATCTCATTGCCTCACTCTTGTCTACGGATAATAAACCCTAAGGTTACCATGGGTGGCTTTTTAGATCATATTATTTAAGGATCTCCCATTTAAATGGGACTATTTTTTCTATGGATTAAAGTTAATTCCACTAGATCACATTATCCATTATTATCTTATCATTATTATTATGGAGAAACACAATTATATATATAAAAAGCTTGAATCATATATTTAGGTTGTTTTTTAATGTTTCTTTTATTATAAAACATTATAAGAGGTTTGTCAGGCTCTGATAAATGATTTTGTAGTGTGGTTTAATCTTTTAAACCTTTTTGATGTATGTGATTTCTGTATCACTCCACATATGTCAATAAGTTATAGGAATATTGTTTTAAAATTTCATTATTATATTTATTTTGGATACATTATGTTGATAAAAAATGATGGAATATTTTCTTGGTGTAATTTTTTTTAAAATTATTTTGGGTCATAAACATAATGTATTTGAAAAAAAGAATGTTTAGTGACATGTTTATAGAAATATTTATTTTGGTTTGTTTTCCCAGACAAAAATTGACTAGGTCCCACTTGGGCAACATTAATCTAATTTTGACACATTATATCCGCCTTCAGTATGCTAGGCGATGGAAACCAACACTATGTAGGTAGAACACACACACGTTAGGCCTTAGCCTAAGGTAACTATTCCCACACACATATCAAAATACCCATACAATATTGAATGTTAAAACACAAATGATGCCATAATGTATCTATAATATTTATCACACATCAGATTATGGTAAATTACTATAAATCCTAAATATCCATGTAAAATCCCACCAATACAGGTAAATGATTATGTCCTACTAAGAAGGATGGGACTACTATCATTTAAAACAACCAGGAACCAACCATATTATGTTTAACTCACTATGATCTACCTGTTATAGGTCCTCCTAGGACTCCATCAAATGTTGTATCATCTTCATAAGAAATTACATATATGGGAAATTACCATGTTGGGTGAGTATAAAAATACCCAATAAGACACCTCGAAATCACTAATCCTAAATTATCGAGATTGTAGTTATCTCATCACCATGAAGATATGTAAACTATAATAGGATACATGATAATAATAACTATAACATAAATATTCTAAAAATAGACACCAATTATTAAAGGGATATGAAATATACTTCTATGTATCATATTATGCTTTCAACTTGAATGTATTGTTCATTCAGGAGAACTCACTCTGTGAGCCATTCTATCATAGATGACGCTCATCCAAGAGGTCATGCTCATTTAGCCTCTCCAAATAATCACAAATAAATAACACAAACTATCTCAATACATATATTGGGAATCTCTCCCAAGTTATATAGGCTATAAAAGACCCTGCCTAGAAAAAACCCGTTAATTAGGGGATCTGACTCTAGCATAAGTTATCTATTAAGATTCCTCAAAACCCGCCTAGGGATATAGATGAAATGATAGAGGATGACACCTCAAGTCACATGGAGGGATTCCCAAAATATACCTAAAACTAATCCTAGATATTATATCACAACCCTATACTCAATATTCAATGCATCAATGTCCCATTATGGGGATGGACCATGGGATCTCTCCCATATGAAAGTAGTCCACAATGAAGATTCTGAGGGCCTCAACTTTTCTTAAAGAAAGAACATGGAATGTATTGGGGTAATTTTCATTTCTTCTCTAACATATGTCTTCCCATGTCATTTAACATAAATTAAATGTCTTTATAAATATAAATAGTTTTTAATTGGATTACATGACATGTAGAGGTTGGGTCAGCACTCAACATGTGTTTCTTTATTGAGTCCACATACCCCGGCATGTGACCATATACTTTGGGTTATCACTATATACTCTGGTTATTATTGTGTACCTACCCATGTAAAATCTCATATACCCATTGGATACATGTTGATCTTCCAATATCAAGTCACATGGTGTGTGACATGGGTCACACAACGTGTGTTATTTTTCTCGGCGTATAAACCCTAGTGACGTAGGAGGGGACCACATAACGTGTGTTCATCATACTACATTACATGTAGAGATTATTTTCCAATAAATCATTTAATGGATCATTAATCACCCATGTTCCACTACCACCGCTAATTCCATTATGGATTCTGGCTTAGATCCATGATCTTAGTTGATCATTCATGCTTCGTCGATGGAAGCTACATTCTGACTATCAATTGGATTAGAAATCATCCTATATTTCTCTAGTTCATAGAAATGATAAAAAATGGTATTAATGATCTATTAATCCAAACATGTTCATAATTAATCATTTCTCATTATGATAATTTCATTAATCTATATAATAAACACTATGGTAATGATCCATTTTTTCAAAGAATGATTGTGCACTGATTGTCCACTGGGTTTTTGTTGAATTTTTTACCAAATAAAACACTGATGATGATTTAATATAGAACAACGATTGAAAACCACTTAAAATAAATGTGTGGATGAAACCTAGGTTATTTTATTTTTTAAAAATATTCTCTTTTTGAGGGTGAATAACAAAGATGAAATAATCAAAGCACTGTCAGTTCCTAAATCATGGAAGATAATTTCATCAGTTCTAATTCAACCATAAACTGTTGTATAAAACTATTATAAGATTTAATTAAATTTAAAAATGGGATAATAAGATGCAAGATAAATAGAAAAAAACAAATAACCTACCAAGAAATTGGATCAATGTGGGATGAAGAATGGTCCTCCTTCGTCATCAGTAGAAAGTTCGTCAAACATTATTGATAAAGACACCCATTTGGAAATAAAACACAATCCTCAATATGATATTTTATACCAAGATATCATCTGAATCTCATATCAAATCCCCAGGGTTATGTATCTAACCCTATTATTTTCCCCCAACATGTTTTAAATAGAGTATGGTTAGTACGCAACCATTTAATAACAGATTAATTTTAATATTCCATTGTGTTTTTATTTTATTCCTTGACTGCACCACAGACAAAAGATATGATGATGAAAAATGATATATCATTACTAGGGTGAAATGTGAATTTATGATTAATTATAAGTATAAAATTTTTAATTTGGGACACTATTCAAGATATATCTTATTATTTAAAAAAAACATTGCACACATAATATAGTAAATTTAATAATATGATTATAACAATATCAATCCACTTCATGCCTTGAAAAATTTTATTCACTCATCTCTTATCTACAAAAATATTTATTATAAAATTTTAAATTAACAAAAAGGGAAAAATAATGAAATTTATTTCTCCCTACTTTATGGATTTTTGTCATGAAAGTAAAAAAACTACACAAAATGATGAGGGTACAGATCTCACATATAGTTCTATTCCTCCAACATGCTCTCTGAAATATTATCATTCTACCATAGTAAATGAACCAAGGGAGTCTCTCAACCTAATAGGATCTTCTCTTAGTGATCCTTGATATCTACCAATTCTTATTTGAAGTTAGCTCTATTCTCAATGACTACCTTGGCTCAAATGATAACCAGTTTTGTGTTGTTCACATATCTCCTTAGCTATGACACAAGGAAGATGCTAAGTACTCAGTATAACAATGAGATATGTCCAAGTGGTAATCCACCTCACAGACTATACATAGTATCAATAAAGGGCTAATGAATATTTTACATAACATTATTCCTCATAAAAATCATTAAAATATGCATTGAGGAGGGACCTTTAAAAACACATGTTCTCCCACATCAAACTCCAAAGGCCCATGTTTTCGTCTTGAATAGTACATATTATAGATTTTTGTGCTCCTCATATACTCATATATGATGTTAATATTATCCACAATCTCTCACACCAATATTTATCTCATCAGTTCTAACTCGCCTATATCATTCTAATATAGAGGTGACCTATAGGATCTTCTATTAGGGGCCTAAAATGGTGAAATACCAATGGTTGAATCATATCTATCGTTGTATGAAAAAAAACCCCAAGGGTAAGTGAACCTCCTAACTATAACCAAATTCCAACATGAAATCATTTAGCATGTCCTAAATAACATAAATAGTTCACTTAGTCTAGCCATCAATATGGGTAAATAACCAATCCCCATATTCAACTGAGTCCCACATGCCTCAAATAATCCTCTCCATATTCATAATTTGAATTAATGATCATAATAAAAAATGATAATTAAGGGAACTCAGTGAATTAAAACTATCTCTAACACATAAAAGAATCATAATCTCTCTACTGAACTCCACTATTGGATAGCTATTAAGTGGGATTACATAGTGGTATGATCTACAATCACTTAGATCCCATATTTTCCTCTACACGATCATAAGAACACTTTCATGTAATCAATAAAGATATCATCCCACATCCACTCTATAATCTGAAAAGGTTGAGATAACCTCATTGGCACCTAGTTGTTGATCATCATCTTCTAAAAAGGTAGGCTTGAAGAGACAAAATCTACTACACACTTCTATATCATTGGCCACCAAAAGTATCATTGAACGTCTCTGTATATCTTTACCCCACATGGATGAAAAAAATGGGGATATATGTGAAAATACCTAAAACATCCTAATAAAATGTCCCTAGTACCATCATCCATCCATCAAAATGAATAATGTACTCCCCACCTTCATACAATTCATCTGAAGCATGTCTAGAAGATATATGAACACCCATGGTCCCACATTCAGTATCTCTAATATGGGAATCCATAACACACTATAAAAGTGTTTGGGTGAAAACCATCAATTGGGGGTATGTTACACCATACTTGTATACAAATTATAACTATAATGAGCATAACCACTCCAACACATTGGTTAAGAACTGTGAGAAATAACTCTTGTTGAGAACATATACCATAATGCTCATCTTCCAGTAAGTACAGACAATCTCAATGCCATAGTCTAGGAAGAACCCTATTAATCACCTCTATCTCAATATTCAACCCATATATAGGAAGATGTAATAGAGACTCATACAGTTAGAAATGATAATAAAAATCTCACTCATAATGTAGGGTCACAATATCATTAAGGTGAAGACCACTGCTGCTAGATTTAGATCATGGGTCGTGTAGTTCTATTCAAGAGGGCTTAGATATTGTGACTTGTAATCTAGATCTACCTTCATATACATTAGTTCACATCTAATCAAAGTCCTCGACAAGTTGTATATCACTAAATACTCCACACTCTCCTCTAGTAATCTCATGATTGGATCGATCTTCAACCTCTACCTCAACTCCGAAAAATAATGCCTTTACTACTCTTTCCAAACTAAAGGTTTCCCCTTCTGGGTCAAATGATTAAAAGGTGATGATAGCATATATAATTCATGAAAAAATATTTGATTGTATCTAGAAAACCTAAGGAATATCCAATC
This sequence comes from Viscum album, assembly GCA_963277665.1. Lineage (NCBI taxonomy): Eukaryota > Viridiplantae > Streptophyta > Magnoliopsida > Santalales > Viscaceae > Viscum > Viscum album. The sequence goes on from OY728150.1 coordinate 1,051,012,255, forward strand.
CTTAGTCAAGAATCTTTTTCGGCTCCAAAGATAACATTGCATAAACCTTGGATGGGTTCACTACTACTACAAACTCATAGAAGGCAGGTGCAATAACATGTACATTTTGAGTCTAAAACTGAAAACTCGAGATCATTTAAAAAATATAGTACTCTTAGAGTATTTCTAGGACCATTCTCAAGTGTATTTTATTATCCATCTCTAATGTCGAGTAACTAGAATTTCATCAATAAAGACCACCACAAACAAGTCTATGAAAGGATGAAAGATACAAATCATGAGTCCTATGGACACTATTGGTGTGTTTTTCATGACAAATATTTATAACCAAGTACTCATAATTACCATAGAGACTTAATAATGGCAAATTTGGTATATCCATATCTCATAAATGGATCTGGGGATAGCTTCATCTTAGGAAAATATTCGAGAACCATATCTCACCCCTATCAACTGGTCAAAGTGTTCATAGATAAATGATTATGGATAATTATTATTTATTGTCACTTATATCATCCAATGTTAATCTACACACAACCTCATGTTATCATCTTCCTTCTTTGTGAAAAAATAAGGGCTACCCGATGGGAAACACTTGTTTAACAAAGCACTTCCTCTACAAGTAATCTATCAAAATAGTAAGCTCAAAAATCATTCTAGGATCCATATAATATTATGGTGTAGATATTAGGGATTTATTTGGGTGAAAATATATGTAGGAATATTGTTTCCTCTGGAAATGGGGATGAACTAGTTTGTTTAAGGCTAAAAATTTACAATCGGGTTCTAACGAGTTTATTCGTAGAACCAGAAACATCAAATGATTCTATATCCATTTGGACATACTTTTAAAAGGTAGGTGCCCATTAGTTGTGGACCTATGAGGATTAATAATTTCTATTGGTCGAGAGGATAGGAGGTCAGGCTGATCACACCTTTTTGGAGGGAATTATTGCCTACTCTAGGACTCTCTTATAGATTTATGTTATGTTCACGAATCCTTATTAATTCACCAAGTATGAAAATGAGTTTTCCTTTAGATTTATCAATCGATGATTGATATGTATGGGACATAGAGAATATTTTATATATATTTTAGGTTCTTCATTTGATAGAGAATCATCCATATGTATTATAGATTATTTGTCAATGGTATCCTTCAAAACATGATATAAAAATATCTTGGTCATTATGATCACCATAATGGTTTTAAAGCCACTCAGTGGGGCACATGATGTTTATTGTCCTTTAGAAATAAAGGTATTATTTCATATTTGGGATTGTACCCGCAGATGGGCTACCTACGTATCCTCATTAAAAAGTAATCAGAAACCACATAGTTCGATAAGAAGGATATAGTTTAATGTCATATGGGATGGAAAAGAATTAAGGAATGATGGTATTGAACCTTATAAAGGCTTCTTATGTACTCTAATTTTAAGGAAGAGATCAATGACCATGTATTTCACGTATGTAAATATGGGTCTTATGCCTGGTTAACGGCCCAAAAGAGATGTCGTGGTTACCTTTACACTCTAAGCTCATGTGAGTCATGCTCGGTGTGAGAAACAGGAGGTATTAGTAAATGTGACGATTGTTCCATGAAAGAGGCAGTCACCAAAAAATGATCTGGGGAATATGTATATATGACTTCCAAAGTAAATGAAGTCCATGACTTACTTCATGAAAGAAGCCCAGAATCATGATCCATAAAAGTGTTTTTATTTTATAGAGATTTGGATTTTTAACCCGGATCTTAATTCAAATGAGGATGCCCAAATTAATAGGGACTTATGATTGGGGATTATTACCGAGAAGGAGGCCCAAATCAAAAGAAATATATGACAAGGGATTACTCCTGATAAGGGGGCCCAAATCAAAAGAAATTTTAGATTGGGGCATACTCTTGGGAAGGATGCCCAGGTTAAAGGGGCTTGTGATTGGGGCATACTCTTGAGAAGGAGGCCCGGGTTAAGGGGACTTATGACTAGGGATTACTCCTGAGAAGGAGGCCCAGGTTAAAGGGATTTGTGACTGGGGCTTACTCTTGAGAAGGAGGCCCAGGTTAAGGGGACTTATGAGTGGGGCTTACTCATAAGAAGGAGGCCCAAGTTAAGGGGACTTGTGACTTGGGGATTACTCCAGAGAAGGAGGCCCAAAATAAAAAGATCATCTCATCTTAAAGGAAGAGGTTATATAGGAATCCTCTAACCCTAGTGACATAAAACATGTATGTCATGAGGTTTTGGGAGAGGTTCTCATAGAATTCCTTTCAGATAAGGAATCCAACAAAGAAAACGTGCCATAAATGGCTTTGAAATGGTGTTTGAGGGATAAAATCTTGAAGAGGATAGTTGAATGGGAGAGAGTCACACAAATCATTTGGTACGCAAGTCTTGGTCGAGAAAGTGTACTTACATGTCATGGTTTCACTTGGGCGATGATGAATATATAGGGTGATAATTCTGCGAGACCTAACTCAAGACTTTAGTATTATCCTATGATGTTCCCAAAAGGGATTCGCGAAAGTTTCATTGAAAGGGTAGGGTGGAGCGCTTGGGATTCCACTTTTATGGATGTCTGGACACTTAGGTGGACATGTGTGGAAATATCCTAAACAATTAGGCCTTATCCAACTCCTTCAAGTCTTCCATTCTAGGTAAGAAGTTACCTTAGAATCTTTTGTAAGAGTTGAGTTAAAGATGTGGGAAAACAGAGCATGAATGTCAGTTTTGGAAAATTATTCCTTGAAATAGGGGCCCACAGGGGCTATTTATAGGCCATCGAGAACCTTGGTTGAAAAAAATAGTAGGGTGTGGAAGTTACTTGTGCGAACCATAGGTGGCGTGCAAGTGAATTTGAAGGCACGTGGGAAACTTGCGCGACTCCCTTAAAATGGGTTTCTAGTCCATGCCTTTGTCAATTTTTAATGTTCTTGAAAGGGTGACCTTCTTTGTGCTTAAGGTATTCCTCTTTTACATTTGTTGGACTCTGTGATGGAAAGGAGTATCAAAAAATTCCCCCCTCACAGTTGGATCTGAAAAAGGAAAGAAGATCAGGCTCGGAGGTAAAGCCGGAGAACCAAAGGTCTGTGGCATGCAAGTTCGGCGCGTAGATGCTGGGGCGCGTAATTATGGCACACAGGGGTTCTGGATCACCTATTTATACAGGCTCACTCCCTTGAGAACTCATTCAACTTCAGGAAACACAATCTCTCGTCGCGCAGGTGCTTCGGTTTTCGATCATTGGCCTTCCAAATTTTTGTCGCGCTTTTGCAGAAGGTATTTGACTTGCGCGTCATGACTAGGGCAGAAAAACTTGTGCGACCCGATTGACTTGCGCGCCATGTTGGGACTTGCATGTTTTAATTAATTTTCCATTTTTTTGATTTCCATCAACAATATTTCACAAAAAAAAAACCTACATAAGGTTCATCTATTTGGTATTAGTGCATATTCAATGGCTCCCAGAAGAATTGGATCAGCTGATGAGTTGGCCAGCAAGAGAATAGATGACATGATGAACGTTGTCGGCCATGATTATAATGTTATCTGCTATAGCACTCTCCCGGATTTGGCTATGTATTTGACAAAATATCATGCCAATTTCTCACAGAGCATCTACTTTCCCTTACATGGACATGGTCATCTACAAGGACTCAATGTTCTAGAGGTAACAGATTATATTCCCCATTCCAAGTTTCAGACTTACACGAATTTATCTTTAGCAAATGTATCAGTTATAGGATTATTTTCCAATTCTGGAACAGTGGAGAAGGCATTCATAATGCATCATATCCCATGTTCTCCAGATCTGAAGCCTCACAAGCCTAAGCTGCAGCCTCATTGCTATCCCTCTTTTTTTTCTAAATTTTCAGATGGACCAATCCAAGGGAAGGAAAAAGAGTTGGGATTTTCATTCTAGAGGAGGTGTGAAGCCAACTTGGATGATGACATACTGGGTGCAACAAACCTGTGCAGAGTTTATTGATGATCAGAAGGGAGCTGCAATATATGAATCCATCTGGGCTGGGTAGATATATGTCTACAGGAATGACAATTTCATGGCGGAGTTAATCAGTCGTTGGAGCCTGGAAATTAATTATTTCCGTCTGACTCATGGAGAAGTAGTAATCAGTTCATGGGATGTCTACGATATTTCAGGGGCTATAATTTTGGGAGATATGTATGATGAATTTATCCCCCCATGGTGACCTTGAATGATTCAGTGAAGACTCTTTCTTTTGCTCGAGAGTTAATCAAAATTTTCAACAAGATTAAGAGTACCAACACCATGAAAACCCACTCCAGAAAAGATATCCATCCATAGGAGTGGAAGGACATGTTTCTTATTAAGAAGAAAGAGGACGGACCTTCTGGCACTCATCCTATTAGTTTACCTAGAGCTGCAAAGAGGGGTGCTTCGGGCACATTTTGGCCAATTTTTGAAGCAAGAGAGTTTGATAGGTGGGGGTATGAAGTGAAATAAAAAATTCTAGTAAAGACTCATATGACATGCTTTTTTGGTTTTCTGGATAACTGTTTACCTTTTACCAGTTTGGGATTTGAAAAAAGGCATGAGGCAGGGGACCTTTTTTGGTGCAGCCAAGCTGGATGGAAGGAAGATGGTTGGGTTGGCCACCCCAGTTTCGGAAATGATTTATAGGAGATTACTTCATGTTTATATGGGTAAATCTTCTCTATGAATATAGGGACCATTCCATGATTTATGGGGATGGATCACCACTCACTTCAGGACATATGTTGTAAAAAGTGGGGTACAGGTTCATGGATGTTCATTTTGGCCATCTATTTAGGCGTTTTCAAAAATTTCTCCCTTATCCTTCAAAGATTATGAAATCAAAATAAGGTTGAGCATGTTCAAAGAGTTTCACTTTATTCCTTATAGAAATCCGCCAATAAGAATATTTTTTGATGATGGAAGAACTAGTCAAGAGTTAAGGGAATATATTCTGGCATGTAGAGATGTTACACTAGCCACAGGGATAGATGGAGAAATTATATGTGAGGCCTCTACTTCATACAGATTTGGACGTCAATTCAATTGTCTGCAGTAGATTACTGTATCCCCTCTGCTGCATGTCAGGTTAGAGAAGCATCTTATGGTTTATCATCAACTATGGATGTTGACATCTATGGAGAATACTGGGGATGTGTTTGATCTATCTGCTGTTGGAGTGGCATGTCAATTGACTACATGGTATTCCGAGAGCTGGGTAGAATCATACCCTGAAGGGGTACTGAATGAGCTGGTCCCTCGAGTTGGGACAAAGAAGAGAACCATTGGATAAGAAGATTTTCATTTGGAAGGTGATTCTTTCTAACCTGGAGATAATTCACTATGTTCCTCACCCGGGGCTGATTCACCGGATTCCCATGATGGGGATGATGAGGCACGAAATTCGTCAAAGCGGCCTCATGTTAGACATAATCCGCCTACTAGAGTCAAGAGACCTACTTCCTCAACTCCTGATGAATTACATCATTGAGGAAACTTAGTCTCCATTATATTAAAAGGCAACAAGTTTCATTTTATTATTCTTTTTCTGTGATTTTAGGATATGGGAAAAAGTTGAAGTCACAGATTGTAGGACCCTCCTAACGGCCTTCTAGTGCACATCTTGAATATTTATGACTGTAGGTTGTCCATAAAAGGCAGAGTTTATATTGTGATGCTGAAACTGCCTGGATGGACTTATGAAAAGGGATGCATATCCTCATAGCGGATAATCTATGGGCTTCCACTAAAATATGTTTTGAGGACAACCCCAATGAAGTGGGGGTTTACATCAAAGAGCTAGAAATGCTCATATATGCCACTGATAAGTCATTTCCTGTCACCAAACGGATGGAGGAAATGATGGACCGTGGTACCACTAAGGGGATTGGACCATCATTATTTGTAGAGTGGCATGATTATGTGGCTCCTGAAGATGTATGTTTTCCTTTTTCTCATATTTCTATTTGATTTTCAATTTGAATTTAATCAAATCTTTTCTATTTAAGTAAATAATTTTCTTCATCATGCAGCTTGTAAAGGAAAGAAATATTGAGATCCCTTTTCCACGGTATAGCCCTGGTGGCACCGCTCTTGGAGCCACTGAATCTCTTCGTGAGTTGGGTGAAGTATCTTCAGGACAATAAGGCATGTATGAAGAGTTTGAATGGGCGTTGTTGTCTCCGATTCATGTTTTCAGATATGATGACGTTAGTCCACCCAAAAAGGACATGATGCAAAAGCATAGAAGAAAAAAGGACACAGTCAAATGATTTATCAGTAGTGGTAAGTCGTTCTGATTGTCATGAATCTTAACTTATGAAAAAGTGCTCAAAATACTCAGGATTTTAGTTGCTTCTTCAGTTTCAAATTTAAGAGAAAGGACTGAAAATCCTTAGAGTACAACTGAGGATATTGTAGAACATCCACAACTTCCTGCTCAAATGGCTATTCTTAAAGAAATTCTGAGAGTAGATGAGCTGGCGTCTGTTTTTGATTCCCGGAGAGAAAATACATCTATTAAATTAACAATACATCATAGAACATATAATTATACAACAAATGACTACCATTTTGTGATGATTTAGGTTCAACACATGCACCCAAACATTTGCAAACTACCGAAGATGACCCCACAATTGTCTCTGAAGAAGCTATCTGGGGTTAGAGATTGCCAGATGAAAGTCAGGAAGAAGACATGTTGATTTCTCCCACTGGTGAGACTATCCTGGGATCTAGGTCATCATTGGATAAAATGATGAAACTTGGCATGTACTTTGATTAAATTTTAGAAGATGTTAATTTACCACCTGATTTATATGATTTTGGTGATCTAGTTATAGAATCAACTGGACGTGAGTTTCATCATTTTTCCTTTTAATCATCTCATGATTACACTTCTAAACCTATTTGGTTAAAAATGTAAAGTTCCATCTAAAGAGATTGTTGAGCCAACAACACATGAAAAGAGTGTAGAAATTGATGTCAACCCTATTATTGTAGAATCACTGGATCAGGTGGAACTTCACACTGAAGACCCTCCTAAAGACCATCCAGAAAATCCTATTGAAGTTATGAAATATGGGGAGGAGTATTCACAAGTTGTTGATATACTGTTAGGTAAAATATGATGATATATGTGGCTTACTTAATCTTCAAGAAAATCAATCAACTTTTACAGTCCTTTTAAACTAACCATACATTCATTTAACCAAACAGGGTTGTCAAATTCAATGGAAAGATCAGGAGGTGAAGCATAAGCCTCAACCAAAACAGTAGCAGAATGTGATGCAACCAGCATCAGGGAAAGAGCATAATAGGGCACTTCCTTATGTGCATTAATCCCGGACTATGTTCCTCCCTGTGAAAGTGATGCTAAATCAGACCCAAAGGTGCAAATGGTGCTCCTTTTCTCACGTCCCAAGGCATGGAAAAATATATGGAAGATAATATCTAAGGTGCCTCTTGAAGTGATTCCTTTGAAAATTACAAGACTTTCATCCATGTTCATCGTGCTAGGACTTGGGGGTTTTGGATATCAAGAAATCCATGTTGCAGTGAAACAAGTCATTCGAAGGAGGGAGAAAAAGAAAAGGTGTCATCAAGACCTGATCAGAGCTAGATTGTTGACCAATATTAGTGAATTTCAGGCTGTAGTGTCCTGAGCTAAGGCCGATCATGTTACAAAGCTGAAGGAGCATAAGCAAAAGATCAAAGAGATGATTGTCCAGTAGTTGTGCCTTTAGAAAGATCTAGATGTTGATACTGGGGACCTTGACCATCTTCATAATTCGTTGGAAGAAGTCCAAGCGTATGGTATAAAAGCCATTAAACATGCCAAAGAAGCACTTCATTCAGCTGAAGAGAGTGAAGCTAGTCGGTTAAATGAAATTCAAGTGGCTGCTGATGAAGCTTGGGATGTTGTGAAACAGATGAGAAGTCATGTTGAAAGTCATCTGTAATTTCTAAAAGAAGAGAAGAGACTATAGTCTATGGATGTTCTTCTAATCCTGTTCATCAATGAAAAACAGTTCATCATCAATCATTATATTTTCTCTTTAGTTTTACCTAAGACAATGGGACTGGTAAACATAGTTTTATTTTTACTAGGGTTATATAGACAACCCCACAAACATTATCTTTTAATTGCTCAATATTTCCAAAATCTCACAAAATGTATGTCTATTGATCTGGGACCCAACTTTTGTTCAGAGTACCCTTATAGGTTCCCAATTTAATGAGTACCCTGTCTTTTGTTAATGGCAGTTTAAAGTCATGCACGTTGGACTACAAAAGGGATAATATTTAAGGTGAAATATCTTTGACCAAATGTATGATTTTG